>CM060929.1:382999780-392999780 GCA_030765085.1 Allium cepa
GTTTTAACGGGTCATAGCTCCCGTAACTCTGTACAAGCTAATAGTTATGGTTGTTCGAATAATTGGTATCCATAGGGTGCAACATCTACGGTCCAAGGTGCAACATCCATCCAAAATTCCGAAACAGTGTCGTACGACTAGTAGAAATGGGTGCATGGATTTGAAACGGAACAGTACCATGGTGCACCATTCTCGAGCGATGGTAAATCGAAGACCAGCCACGTAATCCCGTTTTTACGTAAAAATGCACGTGACAAAAAAACGAAGGATGAAAAACTACCAAGGCCCGATTGAGGTTCGGATAGCCTTTTTTGGGTACGAATCTATCCATTGATGGCATAATGCTGTTAAAGCCGTAGAACTCACAAAGAGATACATTTTGATAGGTTATGGCTTCCGTAATTCTAAACAAGCCATTAGTTACAGCCGTCTGAAGAATTAGTATCCATAGGTTGCAACATCTGCGGTGCAAAATGCAACATCCGTCCAAAATGCCGAAATAGTGCGGTACAACTTGTAGAAATGGGTGCATGGTTTTGAAACGGAAGAGTGCCATGGTGCACCACTCTCCAACGATGGTAAATTGAAGACCAGCCACGGTGATCCGTGTTAACTTAAAAATGCATGTGAGGAAAAAACGAAGGGTGAAAACTTCCAAGTCCCGTTTGAGGTTCGGATAGCCTTTTTTGGATGTGAAACTATTCATTGATGGCTTAAAGCTATTAAAGTATAACTCACCGAGATCTTTGTTTTGACTAGTTATGGCTCCCGTAACTCTAAATGAGCCAACAGTTATGGCCGTCCGTAGAATCGGTATGCAAAGGGTGCAACATCTGCGTTGCAAGGTGCAACATCCGTCCAAAATGCCAAAATAGCGCCTTAAGACTTGTAGAAATGGGTGCATAGATTTGAAATGGAAGAGTACCATGGTGCACCACTCTCTAGCGATGGTAAATCGAAGATTAGCCACGGTGATCCCGTTTTAACGTAAAAATGCACGTGACATAAAAACGAAGGGTGAAAAACTTTCGAGGCCCAATTGAGGTTCGGATAGCCTTTTTTGGTTATGAAACTATCCATTGACGGCTGAAAGTGTATAAAGCCATAAAACTCACATATAGTTTCATTTTCACTAGTTATGGCTCCCGTTACTCTATAGGAGCCAACAGTTATGGTCATCCGAAGAATCGGTATCAATAGGTTGCAACATCTGCGGTGCAGGCGCAACATCCGTCCAAAATGCCAAAACAGTGTTGTACGACTTGTAGAAATGGGAGCATGGATTTGAAATGGAACAGTACCATAGTGCACCACTCTCCAGCGATGGTAAATCAAAGACCAGTGATCCCGTTTTAACGTAAAAATGCATATAAGGAGAAAACGAAGGGTGAAAAACTTCCAATCCCGATTGAGGTTCGGATAGCCTTTCATGGGCGTGAAACTATCCATTGACGGCTTAAAGCTATCAAAGACGTTGAACTCACAGAGAGCTTTTTTACTGGTTATGGCTCCTGTAACTCTACATGTGCCAACAGTTATGGCCGTTCAAAGAATCGGTATCCATAGGGTGCAACATATGTAGTGCAAGGTGCAACATCCGTCCAAAATACCGAAAAAGTGCCATATGACTTGTAGAAATGGGTGCATGGATTTGAAATAGAAGAGTACCATGGTACACCACTCTCCAAGCGATGGTAAATCGAAGACTAGCCACGATGATCCCATTTTAACATAAAAATGCATGTGATGAAAAAACGAAGGGTGGAAAACTTTCAAGACACGATTGAGGTTCGGATAGCCTTTTTTAGGTATGAAAATATCCATTGACGGCTTAAAGCTGTCAAAGCCGTAGAACTCACAGAGAGCTTCGTTTTGACTAGTTATGGCTCCCGTAGCACTAAACAAGCCAACAGTTATGGTCGTCCGAAGAATTGGTATCCATAGGGTGCAACATCTACGATGTAAGGTGCAACATCCGTCCAAAGTGCCGAAATAGTGCCGTATGACTTGTAGAAATTAGTGCATGGATTTGAAATGGAATAGTACCATGGTGCATCACTATCTAACGATGGTAAATCGAAGACCAACCACGGTGATTCGGTTTTAACGTAAAAATGCATGTGACGGAAAAACGAAGGGTGAAAAACTTTCGAGACCCGATTGAGGTTCGATAGCCTTTTTTGGTTAATTCATTGATGGTTTAAAGCAATTAAAGCCGTAGAACTCACAGAGAACTTCATTTCTACTGTTTATGGCTTCCGTAACTCTAAACGAGCTAACAATTATGGACGCCCGAAGAAACAATATCCATAGGGTGCAACATCTGCGGTGCAAGGCGCAACATCCGTCCAAAATGCCGAAACAGTGTCTTACGGTTGTAGAAATAGGTGCATTAATTTGAAACAGAATAATACTATGGTGCAACATTCATCAGTGATGGTAAATCAAAGACCATCCACGGTGATCCCGTTTTAACGTAAAAATGCACGTGACGAAAAAACGATGGGTAAAAAACTTCCGAGGCCTAATTGAGGTTTGGATTGCCTTTTTTGGGTATGAAATTATCCATTGACGGCCTAAAGATGTTAAAGCCGTAGAACTCACAGAGAGCTTCGTTTTGACTAGTTATGGCTCCTATAATTCTAAACGAGCCAACAGTTATAGTGGTCTGAAGAATCGGTATCCATAGGCTGCAACATCTGCGGTGCAAGGTGCAACATCTGTCCAAAATGCCGAAACAGTGCCGTACGACTTGCAGAAATGGGTGCATAGATTTGAAACGGAAGAGTACCATGGTGCGCCACTCTCCATCGATGGTAAATCGAAGACAAGCCAGGGTGATCCCGTTTTAACGTAAAAATGCACACGAAGAAAAAAACGAAGGGTGAAAAACTTCCGAGGCCCGATTGAGGTTCGGATAGACTTTTTTTGGGTATGAAACTATCCATTGAAAGCTTAAAGCTATCAAAGCCGTAGAACTCATAGAGTGCTTCATTTTGCTAGTTATGGCTCCCGTAAGTCTAAACGAGCCAACAGTTACGGCCGTCTGAATAATCGGTATCCATATGGTGCTACATCTGTGGTGCAAGGTGCAACATCCGTCCAAAATGTCGAAACAGTGCCGTACGACTTGTAGAAGTTGGTGCATGGATTTGAAATGGAACAATACCATTGTGCACCACTCTTCGGTGATGGTAAATCGAAGACTAGCCACGGTGATCCCATTTTCATGTAAAAATGCACGTGACGAAAAAACGAAGGGTGAAAAATTTCCGAGACCCGATTGAGGTTCGGATAGCCTTTTTTGGGTATGAAACTATTCATTGATGGCTTAAAGATGTCAAAGCCATATAACTCACAGAGAGCTTTGTTTCGACTGGTTAAGGCTCCCGTAATTTTAAACGAGCCAACAGTTATGGCCGTCCAAAGAATCGGTATCCATAGGGTGCAACATCTACGGTGCAAGGAGCAACATCCGTCCAAAATGCCAAAACAATGTCGTATGACTTGCAAAAATGGGTGCATGGATTTGAAACGGAAGAGTACTATGGTGCACCACTCTCCAACGATGGTAAATCGAAGACCAGCCATGGTGATCCCGTTTTAACGTAAAAATGCACGTGAGTGAAAAAGAAGGGTGAAAAACTTCCAAGGCCCGATTGAGGCTCGGATAACCTTTTTTGGGTGTGAAATAATCCATTGATGGTTTAAAGCTACCAATGCCGTAGAACTCGCAGAGAGCTTCGTTTTGACTTGTTATGGCTCATGTAACTCTACATGAGCCAACAGTTATGGCCGTTCGAAGAATCGGTATCCATAGGGCGCAACATCTGTGGTGCAAGGTGCAACATTTGTCCAAAATGCTTAAACAGTACCGTACGACTTGTAGAAATAGGTGCATGGATTTGAAATGGAAGAGTACCATGATGCACCATTCTCCAACGATGGTAAATGGAAGACTAGCCATGATGATTCCGTTTAAACGTTAAAATGCGCGTGACGAAAAAAAGAATGGTGAAAACTTTCGATGTACGATTGAGGTTCGAATAGCCTTTTTTGGTTATGAAACTATCCATTGACGACTTTACATGGTGAAAGACATAAAACTCACAGCTTCGTTTTGACTGGTTATGTCTCCCGTAACTCTTAACGAGCCAATAGTTAGCGCCGTGCGAAGAATTGGCATCCGTAGGGTGCAACATCTACGGTGCAAGGTGCAACATCCGTCCAAAATGATGAAATAGAGCCTTACGACTTGTAGAAATGGCTGCATGGATTTGAAATAGAATAGTACCATGGTTCACCACTCTCCAGCAATGGTAAATCGAAGACCAACCACGGTAATCCCGTTTTAATGTAAAAATGCACGTGATGAAAAAACGAAGGATGAAAAACTTTCGAGACCCGATTGAGGTTCGGATGGCTTTTTTGGGTATGAAACTATATGTTGATAGCTTAAAGCGGTTAAAGCCGTACAACTCACAGAGAGCTTCGTTTTGGTTGGTAATAGCTCCCGTAGCTCTAAACGAGCCAATAGTTATGGTCGTCCGAAGAATCGGTATCCATAGGGTGCAACATCAACGGTGCAATGTGCAACATCTGTCCAAAATGTTGAAACAATGCCATACGACTTGTAGAAATGGGAGCATATATTTGAAACGGATTTGTAATACGGTACACCACTATCCAGTGATGGTAAATCGAAGACTAGCCACGGTGATCCCGTTTTAACGTAAGAATGCACATGAGGAAAAACAAAGGGTAAAAAACATCTGAGGCCTGATTGAGGTTCGGATAGCCTTTTTTGGGTATAAACTATCCATTGACGGCTTCAAGCTGTCAAAGCCATAGAAATCATAGAGAGCATCGGTTTGACTAGTTATGGCTCCCGTAACACTAAATGAGCCAACAGTTATGGCCGTCCGAAGAATCGATATCCATAGGGTGCAACATCTGCGGTGCAAGGTGAAACATCCGTCCGAAATGCTGAAAGAGTGTCGTACGACTTCTAGAAATGGGTGCATGGATTTGAAACGGAACAACACCGTGGTTCGCCACTCACCAGCGATTGAAAATCGAAGACCAGCCACGGTGGTCCCGTTTTAACGTAAAAATGCACGTGACGAAAAAATGAAGGGCAAAAAACTTTCGAGTCCAGATTGAGGTTCGGATAGCCCATTTTGAGTATGAAACTATCTACTGATGGCTTAAAGCAGTCAAAGCCGTAGAACTCACAAAGAGCTTCGTTTTGACCAGTTATCGCTTTCATAACTCTAAACAAGCCAACAATTATGGCCGACCGAAGAATCGGTATCCATAGGGTGCAGCATCTATGGTGCAAGGTGCAACATCCATTCAAAACGCCGAAACAGTGTCGTACGAATTGTAGAAATGGGTGCATGGATTTGAAATGGAAGAGTACCATGGTGCACTATTCTCCAGTGATGGTTAATCTAATACCAGCCACGGTGATCCCATTTTAACGTAAAAATGCACGTGAGGAAAAAACAAAGGGTGAAAAACTTTCGAGGCCGATTGAGGTTCAAGTAGCCTTTTTTTGGGTACGAAACTGTCCATTGACGGCTTAAAGCCGTCAAAGCCATAGAACTCATAGAGAGCTTCGTTTTGAGTGATTATGGGTCCGTAACTCTAAATGAGCCAATAGTTATGGCCGTCCGAAGAATCGATATCCATAGGGTGCGATTTCTACGGTGCAAGGTGCAACATCTGTCCAAAATGCCGAAGTAGTGTCGTAAGATTTGTAGAAATGGATGCATGGATTTGAAACGGAACAGTACCATTATGCACCACCATCCAGCGATGGTAAATCGAATACCAGCCACGGTGGTCCCGTTTTAGCGTAAAAATGCACGTAACTAAAAACGATGGGTGAAAAACTTCCAAGACCCGATTGAGGTTCGATAGCCTTTTTTGGGTTTGAAACTATCAATTGACGGCTTAAAGCTAACAAAGTCGTAGAACTCATAGAGAGCTTCATTTTGATTGGCTATCGTTCCTGTAACTATAAACGTCCAATAATTATGGCTGTCCGAAGAATCAGTATCCATAGAGTGCAACATCTGCGGTGCAAGGTGCAACATCCATCCAAAATGCCGAAACAGTGACGTACAACTTGTAGAAATGGGTGCATGGATTTGAAACGAACAGTACCATTGTGCACCACACACCAGCGATGGTAAATCAAAGACCAGCCATGGTGATCCCGTTTAAACGGAAAAATGCACGTGACTAAAAAACGAAGGGTAAAAAACTTTCGAGTCCCGATTGAGCTTCGAATATCCTTTTTTGGGTATGAAACTATCCATTGACAGCTTAAAGCTGTCAAAGCCATAGAACTCACAGAGAGCTTCGATTTGACTGGTTATGGCTCCCGTAAATCTAAACGAGCCAACAGTAATGGCCGTCCGAAGAATTGATATTCATAGGGTGCAACATCTGCGGTGCAAGGTGCAACATCCGTCCAAAATGCCGAAACAGTGTCATACGACTTGTAGAAATGGTGCATCGATTTGAAACAGAAGAACACCATGGTGCACCACTCTCCAGCTATGGTAAATCGAATACCAGCAATGGTGATCCCGTTTTAATATAAAAATGCACGTATGGAAAAAAAGAGGGTGAAAAACTTCCAAGGCCCGATTGAGGTTCAGATTGCCTTTTTTGGGTATGAAACTATCCATTGACGGATTGAAGTCGTTAAACTCACAGAGAGCTTCGTTTTGACTAGTTATGGCTTCCGTAACTTTAAACAAGCCAATAGCAATGGCCGTCTAAAGAATTGGTATCAATAGGGTGCAACATCTACGGTGCAAGGTGCAACATCCAACAAAAATGCCGAAACAGTGCCGCACGACTTATAAAAATGGGTGCATGGTTTTGAAACTATAAAGGCATGTTTTCCCGTACCCTTTGAATCGACAATAAACCATACATGCACAACTCAAACTGTACGAAAAGGCGGATCTTTAAGGGTAATATGAAAAGTAGACAGAATAGAATCTCACTCGAATGGGATAACATGTAATATTAAACAAATATTTTTACAGCGGAAAACTTTTAAATACATATATCAAAGTCTAACCTAAATTCAGCTTGGATAGTTATAAAACCTGCCCTTACAAATGCTGACAAACATCAAACACAATATACTAAGTACAGCGGATAATAGAATATGTTCATACGTCGATGAATATCTCTAGAACGTTCGGCATGCAGGGTTGTACTCGGCACAAATGAGCACTCGACACGTTTGAACGTTCGGCAGTCAAGGGTTGTACTCGGCATTGAAGAACGTACGTCCATCCAGGTTTGCACTCGGCATGAGACCTTCAGCATTTCACTCGGCACTCCCTCCACTCGGCCTGCTCTTCACTCGGCATACCCTTTATTCGGCATATCCCGTGCTCGGCATACCCTTTGTTCGGCACATCCTGTGCTCGGCATATCCTTTGCTCAGCATGTCCTGTGTTCGGCATTCCCTCTACTCGGCGTATCCTTTCACTCGGCATCCACGCCTCACTCTGCATCCCAGCATCGTTCGGCCCGCTTCCTCCATTCAACAGAGAGATCCATCGACTTGGAAAGGAGGGCTCGGCATGACGACCGTTCGGCATGTTCCACTCAGCATGCAGGGCGCGTCCTATCTAGACCGAGTTGTCTAGCCATCTGGCTCACCAGGGAAGTCCAACCCACATTCGTCTATAAATAGAGGGGCAGGGGCACAGAAAAGAGGGAGGAGATTTCAGAGAACACAGGGGAGACTCTGCCGCATCCAAACCTCATCCAAGACTTCTACTTTTATTTCACAATGGTATTCGAATACTTAAAAGCGGATTGTATCTGTAATCAAGTTTAAAGTGAAGAAATAAAGGATCAACTTCAAAGTGGACGTAGGCTACAACGCCAAACCACTATAAATTCTGTGTTCTCGTCTCCCGCATTTTAATTTATATTATCTTCTCTATTTTAATTTATCTTCTTCATTAATCTCTCTACACAAACTCTCTAAGGGTGTTAGTGACCAACTTTGGCGCTAACATTTTGGTGCTTTCACTGAGAACCGAATTCTCAGATTGTGAGGATCTACTTTGTAGCTACTAGATTGCATAAATCCCCCAAAGAAGATCTGTAGTTATCCATAAGGCATCTGTTGATTCTACTCAGAGTTACAACCAACGACTCTACCATGGGAAGACCACGAACAAGATCGACCTCCCAAAATGTAGATGCCCGCGAAACCGCTAGTGTTCAACAACTAGGACCTAACGATCAACAAGCAATTCGAGGCATGGGGACCTCCAGCCAAAACCAAGCAGAAGCTGTTTCACGAGCAGAATTGAATGACTTGATAAAAGTGCTTACGGAAATCAGAAGGCAACTCGCTGAGAAAATGTAAGTTAATGCTGACCTCATGACCCAACTTGCTCAACAGCAGCATCAGAATGCTGGAGGTAGCCCTGTCCCCTACTCTGAAGATGATAGCTCAACTTCAGCTGATGAACCTTCCAGGCGTAGACGCCGCAAGGATGAAGATGACCAAGCAGGTGCCACTGATCGCTCTACTAGAAATCAAGCCTGTGGAGCAGAACCCAACCTTCCTCCTACCATACAAACCCCGAATTTGACAACTATGGTCAGACAGTTGATGAAAGAGAATCAAGGTTTGACTAATGAAGATTGGGGAATGTCTAAGAGTCATACTCCCTTCACAGATACCATTCTACAGGATGAATACCCAAGGAAGTTTAACATGCCCACCATACCCGCCTATGAAGGAAAAACTGACCCTAGACAACATGTAATGAGGTATGGATGGATGATGGATTCAGCAAGGGCCAACGACGCAACTAAGTGCAGGTGCTTTCCAATAACTCTGTCCGGAATTGCCACCATGTGGTTCACTCGACTTCCTCCACGGTCAATCTCAAACTTCGACGAATTAGCAAGGAAATTCATAGAACGATTCAGGATACACGCCACTCGACCTAAGGATGTGATGTCCTTATCAAGCGTGACCCAAGCTCCTGGAGAATCACTGAAAGCATACTTGTAGAGATTTCATGTTGCCGCTACTGAAGTGAGCAATCCAAACGACCACGCGATTTTGATGGCAGTAATGCGTGGAGTGGATCCATACTCTGAATTTGGGGATTGGTCGGCGGGAAAGCCACCAGCTACGTTGGAACGTTTCTATTCGAAAGCCCACCAGTTCATAAGGAGAGAAGAAGCTCGGTGGATAAGGAAAGACAAGGCACCAGGGTCCGTTCAGGATTCTGTAAAGGGCAACATCGCCATGAAAGCAACCGACGATAACCCTGGAAAGACTCAGGCCAGCGTCCAAAATAAGCCCGGGCAGTCTAAGGGAACTGGAAGTGGAAATCCTGGAAAGAAGAAGGAAACGGGGAGATGGAAGTCAAGGATCCCAACCTACAATGAATACACTCCACTGAATGCGTCTCTTGAAAACATCTACTTATCGACCTGCAACACTTTTCAATATAGAAAACCATGCCCTAAGGAATCAACAGAGGAGCAAAAGCGGACTGGAAAGTATTGCCGCTTTCACGAGTCTTATGGGCACAACATAGACGAATGCAGGCATCTCCATGACGCTATTGAGAAATTGATTAGGCAGAAGAAGCTGCAGGAATTCGTCAAAGATACGCCAGAAGGAAGACAAGAGACTTCAGACCCCGGACGTGGCCCAGCTCTACACCAACCAGAGCAACCTACTCGAACTGTGGGAAGATTGATTATTAACACAATTGCTGGTGGACCTCATCCTGCAGATAAAAATTGGCAGGAAATGGAGCGATATGCTAATTCCTTAAGACATACAGCGCATGAGTGCTGTTCAAATGTGGAGGATGGAACTCCCGCAAAGCAGCAGCGCACGATGCACGACGATGTTGTATTCAGGAATAGAGACGCGGATAAGGTGGAAGCTCCCACCATCGATCCATTGGTCATATCCGCAACCATCAGACTGGCATTCATAAGGAGAATCCTAATTGATTGCGGAAGTTCCGTTAGCATCATCTTCAAGAAAGCGTATGACCAAATGAAGCTGGAGACTAAGGATTTGAATCCATCTAAAGCCCGAATCCATGGCTTTAACGGCGCAGCCACAGACGCAGTAGGATATGTGGAGTTACCAGTTGAACTGGGACAAGGTGAACGTAGGAGAGTGCGAATCCTACCATTCATAGTGCTGGATGTTGATTCACCATACAACGTGTTTTTGGGACGACCAGCCCTCGCAGATTTCAGGGCAGCCTTGGCCCCGTGGTGTCTCACACTGAAATTCCCGACGGACAAAGGAGTTGGCGTAGTGCATGGCGACCAAGCAACTGGACGTGCATGTTACGTGGCTGAGCTGAGAGAGGCCCAGCGCAGAGAAAAGGGGAAGACTGCGTACAGCATCGTCCGCATCCCGAATTCTGATAATTGACAATTAGCGCCCGAGCCCTGGCTCGGGCGACATTCTCGGATCGTCGGAGACATAGATCCAAGAGATGACAAAGGGGAACCCAGGGAACCAGACGCAGCACCGGTCGAACTAACAATTGATATTCCAGTTAGCCACAGCGACCCGACACGAGTTCTTAAAATTGGGTCACAGCTCGATCCCCTAATGGCAGAGAATTTATCTGATTTCCTCCGAGCGAATCTTGATGTCTTCGCCTGGACACACTCTGATATGCGTGGGATTTCCCCTGCAATTGCGAGCCATATGTTGAATATAGACCCGAAACACGTACCTGTGAAGCAAAAAAGGAGAGGCATGGACCCGGAGAGGTCTACAGCTCTCAAAGAGGAGGTGGATAAACTCAAAGCCAATGGGTTTGTCCGCGACGCCCTCTACCCGGAATGGGTGTCCAACCCTGTGTTGGTAAAAAAAGAAAACGGGAAATGGAGAACCTGCGTTGACTATTCTGATTTAAACAAAGCATGCCCGAAGGATAGCTTCCCGCTACCACGAATTGATCAACTGGTCGATTCAACTACAGGGCATGAGTTATTGTCATTTATGGATGCATACTCTGGATACAACCAAATTCCGATGCACATCCCAGACCAAGAACACACCAGCTTTGTCACAAATGTTGGGTTATACTGCTATGTAGTGATGCCCTTCGGACTGAAGAACGCCGGAGCAACTTACCAGCGTCTGGTAAATCGAATGTTCAAAGATCAGATTGGAAAAACAATGGAAGTCTATGTGGATGACATGCTTGTGAAGTCACGGCAGTCAAACGACCACATTCGAGACTTGGCGGAAATGTTCGATATACTAAGGCTCTTCAAAATGAAAATCAACCCCCTGAAGTGTTCTTTCGGCGTAGCGTCGGGAAAGTTCTTGGGTTTCATTGTGAATGCACGAGGAATTGAAGCTAACCCGGAAAAGATTCAGGCCATCCGAGATATACAGGCACCTAGAACCATAAAACAGGTACAGAGCTTGAACGGAAAAGTAGCTGCGCTCAGTCGATTCATATCCAGAGCCACAGATAAGTGTGTTCCTTTCTTCGATGTCATAAAGAAAGGAAAGAGAAACTTCGAATGGACGACTGACTGCGAAGAAGCACTCTGAGCCCTGGTAAGACACTTGGAAAGTCCTCCAGTGTTATCAAAACCAGTAGACCACGAGACGTTGTACGTATATTTGGCTGTGTCTCAACACACTATCAGTACAGCCCTAGTTCGCGAAGAAGACAAGGTTCAAAGGCCGGTGTACTATGTTAGTAAACGACTGACAGGGGCATAAAAGAATTATCCAAAGATCGAGAAACTTGCCTATTGCCTGGTGATTGCATCACGCAAGCTTCGTCCCTACTTTCAGGCGCACTCAGTCGGTGTTTACACTGACCAACCCTTGCGACAGGTACTCCAACGACCGGAAACTTCCGATAGGATGCTAAAGTGGAACATCGAGTTAAGCCAGTTTGATATCACCTACCTGCCGCGAAGGACCATCCAAGGGCAAGCATTAGCTGACTTCGTTGCTGAGTTCACCATTCCGGATGAACCGAGTGAAAATCACAAAGTAATCCCTCCTGTCTGATGGAAGATGTTCACTAACGGGGCATCTAACGACCGTTGGTCGGGAGCTGGGATAGTTCTGGTAACTCCCGAAAACCGATCGATTTGCTACGCTTTGAAGCTCGAATTTACAGCAAATAATGAAGCCGAATACGAAGCACTGATTGTTGGCTTAAGACTTGCCAATGAACTGAGGGTAAAGTCCATCGAAATCTTCTGCGACTCACAGCTGGCGGTATATCAGGTACGAGGAGACTACCAAGCGAAAGGACAGAGACTGGCTCCTTACCTTGCTCGGGTCCGGGAGCTACTAGTAAACCTGGAATATCATGACATTTCGCATGTCCCGCGCGAACAGAACAGGGAGGCCGACTCGTTGGCTAAATTCGCGAGTACTGGTGATGCACAGCAGATGGGATTGTTCCCTGTCGAGACTCTGCTTGCTCCAAATATAGACATGATGGAGATAGATCTCGTCTTGGAGACCGAACTCGAAAGGGGATCATGGCTGACCTCGATCAAACAATACTTGCTATACGGAGACTTACCTGAGAAAAGAAGCGAAAGACGCCAAGTCCTTCGTAAGGCTTCGCGTTATGTAATGCAAGACGGGATAATGTATCGGAGGGGATTCTCGACCCCCTTACTCCGGTGCGTGGCCCATGACGAGGTAAAACGGGTGTTGGAAGAAGTCCATGAGGGAGAATGTGGTGATCATACCGGAGGGCAAACATTGGCGAGGAAAATCCTCCGCTATGGATATTATTGGCCGACTGTAAATCGGGATGCTGCAGACTATGCGAGAAGATGCGACAAATGCCAGATATATGCAAAGATTCCGAGAGCTCCGCCAACGGAACTCACACAAATGGTTAGTCCCTGGCCATTTGCAATGTGGGGAATCGACCTAATTGGATCTCTGCCCATAGCCAAAGGAGGCACGAAATATGAAATAGTGGCAGTCGATTATTTCACCAAGTGGGCGGAAGCAGAGCCAATGGCCACAATCACCACCAAGAAAGTCATTAATTTCGTTGTACGAAATATCATATGTCGTTTTGGCCTCCCACGGACCATCATAACGGACAACGGAACTCAATTCGAAAGCAAGGAATTCAAAGAGTTCTGTCAGAGGTATGGTATTGAGAAAAGGTTCGCAGCAGTTGCTCACCCGAAGGCGAATGGGAAGGTAGAAGCCGTCAATAAAATCATCAAGTCCATATTGAAGAAGCGTTTGGAAAAGGCTAGAGCCAAGTGGGTGGATGAACTCCCAACAGCGCTTTGGGCCTATAGAACTACCCACAAGACCGCGACTGGCCACACACCATTCGCACTGGCGTACGGCACGGAAGCCGTCATACCCGTAGAACTTGAAGTTCCGTCACACTGGGTAACCTATTACGATCCTGCGTCAAACCAGGATCTCCTATTGGAATCATTAGACTTCATCGATGAGAAACGTGAAGAAGCTGATTTGAGAGCAGCCTCATACAGACACCGAGTCGCTAAATATTATAATGGAAAAGTCCAGCCAAGAATCTTTAGTGTGGGAGATCTCGTTTTGAAACGAGTCTTTCCAAACCCTTCGCACATGAATCCCGCATGGGAAGGTCCATACGTCATCGAACGGAGGCTTGGAGAAGGAACTTACAAGCTAACGACCGTCGATGGTGCGACACTCCCCCGAGCATGGAACAACGAGCATTTGCGGCGTTATTACACTTAGTCTATTTCCTTTATGCGGTAGTTGCATTTATTTCCAATATGCTTTCTTCTTGGCATGTAATAAGATAATCTAGCTTGTTTTCATCAATAAAGGCTTGAAGCCATCTTTTCCATGAATGACCAATGTCTCTTCGTATGATATTCCTATGACGCGTAATTAAAAATTATGATATCCTGGCTAGCGTACGAACGCTTATAATAAACGATTCAAAATCTCCAAGTCCCCGGAATGCGGACTCGAGTACTCTAAGTCCCTAGAGTGCGGACTCTAGTATAAATGACAAAAAATCTCCAAGTCCCCGGAGTGCGGACTGGAGTACTCTAAGTCCCCGGAGTGCAGACTCGAGTATAAACGACAAAAAATCTCCAAGTCCGCGGAGTGCGGACTGGAGTACTCTAAGTCCCCGGAGTGCGGACTCGAGTATAAACGACAAAAAATCTCCAAGTCCCCGGAGTGCGGACTGGAGTACTCTAAATCCCCGGAGTGCAAACTCGAGTATAAACGATTCTAAATCTCCAAGTCCCCGGAGCGCGGACTGGAGTACTCTAAGTCCCCAGAGTGCGGACTCGAGTATAAACGATTTGAAACCTCCAAATCCCCAGAGCGCGGACTGGAGTACTCTAAGTCCCCAGAATGCGGACTCGAGTATAAACGATCCGAAATCTCCAAGTCCCCAGAGTGCAGACGCGAATACAAATGACTCGAAATCTCCAAGTCCCCGGAGCACGGACTGGAGTACTCGAAGTCCGGTGTATAGAATTAATTACAAGCAGTTCAGACCTCCGAGTTCCTTGAATAGGAACTACGATGCAAATGACTTGGATATGTCAAGTCCCCAACATACGGGCTATGAAATATTCTAAGTGCTTGAAGCACCAAGTGGAGATTGATCAAATCCAGGGAAGCTCCAAAGCCATGTAAAGACGAACCAAGAAGTCTAAGTTACCCATAACAATTCAGATTTCAATCACAACCATAAAAGAAACTGAATAATAAAAGTCTTTTGAGAAGAAAAAAGTGAAGATCAAATTTTATTCACAAAAAGCTTCCCGTTACAAAAACGCTCCGAAGTCCGGAGCCAACAGCCTATTTACATAGTCTACAAAAATTAGTACATGACTTAAACTAGTTCTCGTTGAACGGGGACGACGGTCATTTCTTGTGTTTCTTTGACTTCTTCCCGGACGGTTCCTTCCCAGAGCGCTTACTCTTGGAATCCTTCCCTGACGGAGGGGTGACGACCGAAGACGTAGGGGGAACATCCATGGGCTGGGACTTTCCAAGAAAAATGATCTTCAATGGTTTGTTCAGAGGATCGTCCAGGTCCACTTCACGCGGCTCGACCTTGACTGAGGTCGTATCTCTTCTCTCTTTCTCGAGCCGTTCCTTCATGCTCAAGTCGGATGTGTGCTCAGAGGCGCCTGTGATTTCTACTTCGAAACTCCCCGAGGAAGAGTCAGATTTGCCTTCATCCAGCGCCCCGATTACTTGAGCATCTGGACCAGGATCTCCGCCGACTTGAGTAGCCACACTCTCCTTTATCTCCACCTCCTTGGCGGCATCGCTCCTCGGAGTGGGCTCGGGGTCAGAACAGCCTGCACAGAAGACACGAAAATAAACAAGTGTTAGAACACAACAACTTCTGAGGGAACGAGAAAGATCTTTGTGAAGCCCAGAGGTTACTCACTAGATGCCGGTGGGTTCTCAGTCGCCAGGGTGGTCCCGCCCTCCGGGATGGGAGATAAAACATGAATACCAAGCCCGGGGGCTTCCGGGTCATAACCAACGTGCTGCTCGAAGGGGTCAAGTGTTGAACGACTGGCCGATTGGGTAGGCACGTGAACTGGGGGCACAACGCCGGAAGGATCCGTAGCCACCTCTTTCCCTTTCTTGGAGGGAGAACCTTTGCTGTAGAGGGCTTTAGCTGCCGATAAATCTGAAGGCTCCTTCCCCCTCAGGAATTCTTTTATCAATGCTTCTTCGTCGACCTCATCGGCGCCGCTCTCAACCTTCCTGATCTGAATCAGGGTCTCCCATGCCTCGGCCAATGACTCAAGGTAGCCGTCGCCCAGAAAAGTTAGATCTCGATGCATGAGAACTCGGGCATTGAACTCAGCGATGAGCGGGTCGAATTCGGTCTTTATCTCCTCCCTGCCTTCTTCCCTGGCCGCCTCGAGGCGAGAGTCGATGTCGACAGTTGCTGCCCTTTTACCTTCCTCACGGGCCTCATTCCTCAATGCCTCGACTTTGGAGAGATCGTCTTCAAGTTTCCCCTTTAGGAGTCGGGTGGCGACAATCTCATCACAATAATGTTGTGCCTCAACCTGGGCAGCCACTTTCTCTTTCCTCTCCTCGAAAAGTTGCTCTTCGAGTTCCTTAACCCGATAACTAAGTGTGTCCCGCTCCTTCTGAACGGAGTCTTTCTCCAAAGCTAAAGCCCCACACCGTTGAACAGCTTCATCGAGCTCTTTCTTATGAGTCAATTCAAGGCGGGAAACAGCCTCGACGGTGTCCTTAGCGCTCTGACGAGTAGCTTCAAGCTCGGACTTATAGGCGGCAATTTCTTCATCCTGGGCCTTAATGATATCCTGTCATGAATAGCTTCAAGCTTTAGGCGGTCAATTTCATGCTGGCGCTCCATAGAGACTTCAGAAAGTTTCTCAGCCAGATGGACGAACGCGTCATGTTGCACGTAGACGTCATTGGTACAGGCGATAGCATTTTGTTTGACATCTCCGGGAATAGGATGAATCGCTGGGAGGAACTTTAACCCATCAAAACAAATCTTCGGAAACTTAGCATTAAGTTCATTCAATCTCTCCAACACTGTCAGGTCTGTTACGGGAGCGGGAGGAGACGGCTTTGAAAGTTCGCCCTTCCTATGAGAATCTCGGGAGTGCCAGGTAGAAGAAGAGTCAGAGTGTTGGTCCCGGGGAGCATCAGAATGCAACCTCTTATAGCCACGTTTGTCCTTGCTTCGCTCCTGATAAGAAGAGGTCTTCTGGCGGTGTTCGGGCTGATAATAAGTTTTCTTCCGGGATGACGAGTCCCGGGCATGATAATCTCGGTCGCTGTCTCTGTCTCGGCGCTTCCCGAGGCTCGAGTCCCGACCAGACTGGCGTAAAGTCGACGAACCGCGAAGGTGGTCGTATCCGTGAGAGCGCCCTATCTCACCTGCAATCAAACAATAGCGAATTAGCGAGAGAGCAGAATGGTGAAAGAAAAGTAGGTGTAAAGTGAAATGCATGTGTCTGTGTGTGTCCTAGTGCTACTCCCCGACGGACCAATGGCTTTGCTAACGGGAGTTTTTTCCCCTTGGATCGGGGCCGGGACGCCCGCATCACCCCTGACGGGTGAGCGAAACTTAAACAGCTCCGAGTCATCGAAATCATAGTCGAGCAAGTCGTCGGGAATGGAGAGGTTCGATAAGCCTTTCAGAGAACTTCCAACACGCTGTGAAGAAGCCTCTTTCTCTGGCTGAACAGGCGTAGCTTTGGAAGTCCCACCAACCTTCTCTTTCCTCAACTTGCGCGCCAGCTCCTTTCTCCCCTTCGAAGGGGAAGATGACGTTTCGATATCATGAACTTCAGCTGCAGGACCTAAATCCTCACCTTGCTTTTTAGGTGGCTCGCCTAGAATTTCCCCTTCTTCCGATGCTTCAAGAGAAGGGCGAACGGATGATTCAGGCAATTTTTTCCCTCTGACGGGCACGGTCTTGGGAAGCGATACGCCCTCTGGAAGGCTAACCCGGCGGCCAGGGGCTAGCAAGCCGAACTTCGATAGTGACTCATTGGAAATGAGGGCCCGGATATCTCGCTCTTCAGCAGGAAGAGCTCTAATGGCGTCGACAGCATCGGAGTACCCCCGGCCCTCGGGACGGGGGACGAGATCTGAAAAAATAGAACAATGAGTTAGGAGAAGTTCAACCTCAATCGGGAACGGACATCAACTCAGAGAAAGGACTTACTTCCTTCAATCCACCGCCTCGCAAAGCCTTGGGGGCAGCGCACGTAAAACCACTCCTGTTTGTACAGGGCGAATTTGCTACTCCACGCGCTAGTGAAAAGTTGGCACTTCCGATGTGGCTCAAGAAACATGTAAGAGGGGCTTTCTCCCCGTTTCTTGGTCATATAGATGTACCTTATATCGCCGGGAGTTGGAGGCCTGGAGAAGACGGCCATGAAAATCATGTACGTGCCATAAATGAAAGCGTGACCATTTGGATGAAGTTGAGACGGGGCGACATCCAGATACTACAGCACGCCACGAAGGAATAGATTGAAAGGTGGCACGCTACCAACCCAGCACATGAACTTGCTACACGCCGTATATCCCACTGGGGGCAGATGTGGGCGGTCATGCCCCGCGGAACGAGCACGTCAGCAAACGGAATGCCATGAGTAGAACATACCCGCTTAAGAGCGGCTTTAGTGACTCTCGAAGCCTGTGAGTCAACTGGGTCATCCAGTAAAATCGACGATTCCAAAGTATCGGGAGCCCAGTCATGAGCGGGAGAAACCGACGGGTCAGTTGTGTCGGGGGCCGTTCGCTTAGAAGACGGCCCAGGTTTGTCGGAAAGTGTAGCAGAACTGGATCTTTTGGACATCTTGAATAAATAGCAGACCCAACCAAGCACCTGTGTGAACTATACTCGAAAAATGATCGACGTTAGAATTAACAACGCAGATAACCCCCCCCCCCCCCCCCCGTGTGGTGTGTGAACTAGTGCAATCAATCGTGCATAAGCATTTAATATAACGTAAAGCCTAAAAACATCGCTTTCGAAAACCGTCATCGCTGACCGTCTCCGAAAGCCTTCTGAATAACAACTGCAGTTAGACACTAGAGGTAATTATCCGATTATGCCAAGTAAAGACCAGTTATGAAATTGGGCAAGGAGAGTATGTTCGGCATTTGTATATGTCCGGCATTTATGTGTGCTCGGCACCTAATTATGCTCGGCATGCTAACTATGTTCGGCATGAAGATAGGTCCGGTATTTATGTATGGTCGGCATGTTAAGTATATTCGGCATTTGCTTGTGTTCGGCATTTAGGTCTGTTCGGCACCTAGTTTTGTTCGGCATGATAGTTTGTTCGGCATTCACTTGGGTTCGGCATTAAGGTCTGCTCGGCACCTAGTTATGTTCGACATGATAGTTTTTTCGGCATTCACTTGGGTTCGGCATTAAGGTCTGCTCGGCACTTAGTTTGTTCGGCAGGATAGTTTGTTCGGCACTCAAGTACGTTCGGTATGTTGGTTTGCTCGGCATGGAGGTAGGCTCGGCATTTATGTACGCTCGGCATAACAGTTTGTTCGGCTAATTTAGTGGCTCGGTAGGGCTACAATTCGGCATACGGCCATCGTCCGGCCCAGCTTCAGTTCGCACTGAGCCAGTGTCGTTCGGCCAAAACTACGCCGTGCCAAACTAAGATTATGCCGAGCCCAAACACTCGGCATATCCTCCATACCTTCTCCTCCTCCGCCGAACACTCACTAATGATCCTACAAGGCATTCGAATTTGGTTCTCTCTCTCTCTACAACTAGACTCTCGACCTTGGAAACATTCCAAATCAAACTTAAGTCCCCACCAACAGCGAATCGATGGGGAATTGCCAGAAGAGGAACTCGGGTAAAAAGATACCTAGTACGTGGATCGAACGTAGGAAAGTTATTAGAAACCCTTGAATTCTGATTGCACGAATAGTTTGTGAGCCCGGAATTGTAAAAGCAAGAAGTGAGAAAAGAGAAGGAAAGAAGGCGGCTTTTATAGAGAAGAAGAGGAAGACGAAGGGACTCTGACCGACTCTACCGGTCAAAACGGTTTCACTCGACTTCCAGTCATTCGGCACTCGCATCGTTCGGCAAGATCGTTCGGCATCCTTGGCATTCGGCGGCAATGCACTAATCCAATAGTTCAAAGCACACCCTATTCGAACACACGGTGTACTTTGGGGGGCAAAGTGTTACCTGGAGAATCGACCAGGCAACTAGAACGTTCGGCATGCAGGGTTGTACTCGGCACAAATGAGCACTCGACACGTTTGAACGTTCGGCAGTCAAGGGTTGTACGCGGCATTGAAGAACGTACGTCCATCCAGGTTTGCACTCGGCACGAGACCTTCAGCAATTCACTCGGCACTCCCTCCACTCGGCCTGCTCTTCACTCGGCATACCCTTTGTTCGGCACATCCCGTGCTCGGCATACCCTTTGTTCGGCACATCCTGTGCTCGGCATATCCTTTGCTCGGCATGTCCTGTGTTCGACATTTCCTCTACTCGGCGTATCCTTTCACTCGGCATCCACGCCTCACTCGGCATCCCAGCATCGTTCGGCCTGCTTCCTCCATTCAACAGAGAGATCCATCGACTTGGAAAGGAGGGCTCGGCATGCCGACCGTTCGGCATGTTCCACTCAGGATGCAGGGCGTGTCCTATCTAGACCGAGCTATCTAGCCATCTGGCCCACCAGGGAAGTCCAACCCACATTCGTCTATAAATAGAGGGGCAGGGGCACAGAAAAGAGGGAGGAGATTTCAGAGAACACAGTGGAGACTCTGCCGCATCCAAACCTCATCCAAGACTTCTACTTTTTTTTCACAATGGTATTCGAATACTTAAAAGCGGATTGTATCTGTAATCAAGTTTAAAGTGAAGAAATAAAGGATCAACTTCAAAGTGGACGTAGGCTACAATGCCGAACCACTATAAATTCTGTGTTCTCGTCTCCCGCATTTTAATTTATATTATCTTCTCTATTTTAATTTATCTTCTTCATTAATCTCTCTACACAAACTCTCTAAGGGTGTTAGTGACCAATTTTGGCGCTAACATTACTAAAATATGGTATTATTAAACAAAGGGATTACTCAACTAATAGAAATTTGATGTCCAAATTATCATCACAACCATACAATTATCATATAACACTAATATATCCAAAACGGTAAATGTCACAACATTACTACGGATTAACCAACATATTCAAACAATCAACCAACATTCACATCATCAAATAGTGATTATCTAACATAACAATTAAGCATGATAATCAATATAATTCAAATAATCGGTGAGAATTTCTCACCTTCATATCCACTCCGTCAAACTTTAACATAAGATTTCTGTCTCTCGCTATCGTGTTATTTCCAACGTCTCGCCTTTTGCCATTTCCTTTCCGAACGCTTTTGATTTCCTTTCCTTTTCTTTTCTCTTTCTTTTTTTCCTTTTTTCTCTCTTTTTTTTCTTTTTTTTATATGGAGGACGTAAGCTTTTTTTGGAAGGAGGAGAGAATGTGGCCTTGGGGTATAGGCGTGTAGGAAGGGGTAGGAGTGTATAGGCTTGGGTTTTGGTGAGGTGGTGCTCAGCCTAGGGGGTAGGAGCTCGGGTTTGGTGAGGTGGTGCTCTGCTTGGGTTTAGGGTGGCTCGACGTGGGTGTAGGGAAGGGTAGGCATGGGTTTTGGGTGAGGAGGAGGTGGATAGGTGGTAGTTTGGCTTGGTTTTGGTGGTGTAAGGTTATGGTTTGGAGTATGGAGGTGGTAGCTTGAAGGTAGAAGAGAAATGAAGAGGTGGGAAGCCATGGAAATGGAGGTGAAGAAGAAGGAGAAAGTAAAGAAGAAGGTAGTGAATGAAGTGTGAAAATGAAAGGTATGGATGCATATTTATATTTGAGCTTTGGATGGCAAATGACTAAAATACCCTTCTCTACTATTTTGACTTTTCATTTACTTTTTTACCCTTGATTGGACCTTTACTTAATGAATAAGAAATGGCTTGATTTGAATTTGTACTTATGAAATGATGTTTGCCTTATTTTCTTAAAATTTAAAAAGAAGACTTTTACTTGATTTGATTTGCATTACATGGATTTGTAAGTATGCATTAATGATGAGCATATGTGTCATTAATTTCTTTAGTTACTTATCTTTTCACTTTCCATTTGCTTGAATTCTAGGTGTATAAGTTATATCATGTGTAAAAGAAAAAAATTTATGTAATGATGTTGTTTTATTTGTTTACTTTTACACTCTTTTGTCAAATCATGTATTAACATTATTTTTATTATTTATGTAAATATTTTCAAAAGTAAACTCCTTTTGTGTTTTAGTGCTAAATGTAAAGTGTTTAAATAGTTTGTAAACTTGTATTTATAAGTTAGAAAATGTATCAAGTTGCAACAACTTGTCGACAACTTATTTTGGTTAAAAACGGCGTTTTTGACAATAAATTTTACAATCAAAATTTGATGTTTTTACTAAGATATATATTCAAGTAAATCAAACTTTAAAATGAACTTTTTAATTCTTTAAATAAATAAAAACACGTCTCTTTATATTTTAAAATTATATTTAATTAATATAAAATTTCAAATTTTACAGTGTGTGTAAAACATGACAAAATGCGACAAATGTTGGTTATTTTTGTAAAACGATTATTAACATACTTTTAAATCTTTTAATATACTTTTATTATCTTTATTAGATTAGATGTTTTAAATAAGAATTACCTTTTTAAATAAATATTTAAATTCATTTATTTAAGCCTTTATTTATTACTAACTAAACTTAACTTTTGTCAATTTGTTCTAGAATCCAAATTTATACTTTCTATTTTATTAACTATAAGAATAATTTATTTATTAATTATATATAACATTTTTATTTAAGTTTTAAATTCGTTTTAAATTTAAAATGAACGAATCTCTCATTTCAGAAGTAGCAAAATTACGGGTCATTACATTCTCCCCTACTTAAAATCATTTCGTCCTCGAAATGAAAGTTAGACAAAAGAATCTATCTCATACTCATATCCTCAAATAATATGACTTATTTCTACCTATGATAGAAAAGAAGAAGATCGATATCATAACAACACTAAAATAAATGATGCCAAACATACATACAAAGATTCCCCACATTAACCTGAGTATCTATCTTGTACTTACAGTTATATATACATACATCAACTCAAACTTCTATCTTACCCATCCTAGTGCATACTGTACACTTAACATAATATATACAACAACCAAACAAGATTATGCATCCAAAACAACCACACTGATACTATATCAAGATAAACGAATACCACCACGTGACTCATTATCTGACCTGAGCATGTACTTTACCTGATGTCTATATATACATACCACAACATCAGTCCAACCACACTACTATTTGAGATAACTATCCAACAACTAAGTAGACAGACCCAACACATCATACTATATGTGATATTTGATTCGATCTATTATTCGAATCCACAACTTTTCATTTGAAGTAGTATCGATCCCTCGATTTTATAGTGCGTACTTTGATCAGACTTCTTGATCACAAACTCTTACTTTTCTTACATAGCTCTCAACTATGATAGAAAACTCGTGTACATATTCATAAACTCTCATCAATGCTCGCTGTCAAGAATCGAGTGGTAAATCCTTTTTCGGATTGGTGTAAACACCTCAAAGTTCTGTACTCAAATCTTATATCAAAATTTATGTGCCAAAATGATCTACGTTTAACTTATGTACTTATTCACATTCATCTTTACCTAATACATTTCTTCAAAACTTCTGTTCGTCCAAGTTTATTTTACAACCATCGCCTTCTTCTAAATATATTATTACTTAAGCATACAAGTATGACTTAAACTTGTATAATATATCTTTACTTCCTAAGAGTATATATACATATCCCTAAACTTAAATTTTTATTACTTCAACTAAGGTGTTTAACTAATATGGAACTCTACTATTATCTCAAATTAATAAGTTATAAAACTCAACCCTAAGTTTTCTTTACCTAAAGTTTTCATTTAGCTAATATTATTTATCCAATCCATGTATTAATAAGGCAACTTTACTAAATGTACACCTTTTTCTCACAGATTCTATGATTAACTATTTGACTTATTTACCTATCCATTTTCTAAATCAAATTTCTTTATCTTCAATCCATCAAATACCTTATAGTCAAATTTATGAAACTTAATTCTCATGGAATTTGTTATTAATCTTTTTCGTCCAACAATCACCCTACTAACCATATTATTCAAAAATATCCACTTCTATTCTTACTTCATTTTGAATTACAAATATTACCTAAATGTATCACTAATTCAATTTTTATATTAGGATGATATTTCTTATACCTCTTATTTCTAAATTTCACTTTGATTTTAACCTAGTCAAAGTGTCTAAATTTCAAATTAACTTAACGCCTTTATAAGTTATAGAACATACCCTTTCATATTATACTTACCCAAAATTTCAATTTTGGCTTATCTTTTTCTATTTTATTGATAAATTTTTTTCCATGTGTACATTTTCTCTTTACTTTCTCTAGTTACAACTTATAGCTTCAATATTATCATCAAATATCATACAGTCAAATTGTGAATTTTACTTCACAAGATATTTGTACTTAGATTTTAAATCCATCCATTATGATAATAACTTAATCATTGTTATTTCTTAATATTAAATATCTAAGGGTATATGATTAAAGTTCTAAATTCTAGCTTTCAACTAATTGATTCTATATGGAATATCTTATAGTCAAATTGTGCAATTCTAATCACAAGATATTCGTATTTTAGATAAACTGAATTACAATCAATCCTTAATTTCTAACCCAAAAATAATGATATCTCCTTTAATATTTATAGTATAAACCCAAGGTAAAATTATTTCATTTACCATCTTTAAAACAAAATCATTTTTATAAAATTAACAAATACGCTCTCATATATATAATACTCTCATAACTCCTTCTAGGGTGTTACTAACCCTATCTCTAATGAGTTACTCATCCTAGGATATTACTAATCCTATCTCTGATGAGACTTTACCCATAACAGAGCCAAGGTTCTCGCTTAACCTTCAGCTCTGATACCAAATGTAAAGGTCCGTTTTCTCGTACCCTTTGAATTGACAATAAACCATACATGTCCAACTCAAATTGTACGAAAAGACGGATCTTTAAGGGTGACAAAGAAAAGTAGATAGAATAGAATCTCACTCGAATGGGATAACAAATAATATTGAACAAATATTTTTACAGCGGAAAACTTTTAAATACATATATCAGAGTCTAACCTAAATTCAGCTTGGACAGTTATAAAACCGGCCCTTACAAATGCTGACAAACATAAAAAAAATACACTAAGTATACCGGATAATAGAATATATTCATACGTCGATGAATATCTCCAGCTCTCCTCTGGAAACTCCAACCGTCTTCGACTATCCTGAAACTACTCGGATCTGACCTGAGTATTGAAAATACCCGGATCAGGCTTGATATACCAGCGTGAGAAAAACTCAATAATTGATGACAGTGTCATAAATTAGACTTTGGATAAAATCCTTTGATAATAAAGGGTATCTCAAAAGACCACGCCTACACATAAACACGGAAGGGTTTTTACCTTATGATAACTAAAATACTTTTATATCAAACCGTTTGATATTATTTCTAATGACATTCTTTGAAAACATTTGCAAATAAACATATTAATCTTAGCCGAAATTGTTACACTGATTAAATTCCAACATAATAGGTTTACAATCAAGTCCGTAGGTTCTTATTGGAGAAAGGATTTCCACACAAATGACCAGGCCCAGGATCTACCTTCCGAAGGGGTACACCTCTAAGTGGATGTCTCAAGGACCATCACAAAGGATCCTCTACCAACACAAGACCGGCCTACCTTTGTAACTAGATAGTACCGAATATGTCACCCCGGTCGTTACCGACCTTTAACCGAGTACTCGTTTTCTATACACCACATTAATATACATCCCGAACGTCATAGCGGGAAGGAATAAATCTAGAAGGGGATGATCATACCCTACTTTGGAATGACCCACTTAGCCTTGCTGCATCTAATCCTGTTTCGGTCATTTCCGGTATGATGAGGCTTGAGGCCACGATTAACTTTTCACAGAGCACATATCACATCTTTGAATGCCACATTGCCATTTCCGTTTAACTATTAATTGCCTTTTACAAAAACAACCCTTGAGCTCGTACGTCTCAAGGTGGGTGTTAAGCTAAGAGAAGTTGCCTTCTCCGCCACCACCGATGTACGTTTGTTAAAACCAATGTACGTAATCTTTAGAAATCCAATGTCAGACAAACGTTCATACAAGTTGTCCAGGAACAGGACAAACCGAAGGCACTCTCCTACTACCACTAGTAGTGAGTAGTCCTTCCAATCCGAAAAATCTCCACAACGAGGAGACCACTGCTATATGTAACTTGGAAGCTACCTAGAGCAAGTTAACAAGCAGTCCTTACGCTATAAAGATCTATGGTCTTCAATAATCATCATCTTCAACATGTCTTCACGTTCGAACGTATATATTTGTTCGAACTGGTTTTCGAATGGGATTTACCCAAATTCGACCCCGGTTCCTTCGAAATCCAATATCGATAGAAAGTGAATATGAGTTTACAGGATTTATTATGTCTCTTTTCACTTTAATTCTTTTTGGATGATTTAGAAATCTCTTTCTTTTGACTTAGGATAATTTCTAAGACATTCATTCTTTTTCTTTGGAAAATATCTCAAATTTCCTTACTCAATTTTTGATCAAATTCTTTAACTTTTAGGCGGGTCAAAAACAATGTTATTTAAGACGTCGTTTACGATAAACTCTAAATCAATCTTAACAAACATTTTGAAGTAAATAGAATCATAGAAATCATTCATTTTTGGAGATTGCTTAACTTTTGGATAATACCAATCTTCTTTTAATTCAAAAACTTAATACATTCTTTTTATTTAAGAGCATTCGGGCTTTCCCTTCACCTGTTCCACCCCTCTACTAAGAAAAGAAAACATAGACCAGGTAAGTTCAAGGCACTGCTTCCTTCATCCCTAACCTTACTTAAACACCTTGTTTTATCTTCCCAGATCTCACAAGCGGGACAAATGTACTAGTCGTTTCCACATACTCAGATTTTCAACTTTATTTTGGAAATGCTTACAAATATTCCAAATTATCTTTCAAAATGCTTAATTATCCTTTTTAAAACATTCACAATTTATTTTGGTAAACGTCGTTACATTTAAACTCATATTCCAAAAGTTATAGAATCCACAGTAGAAAACTGCTGTGGAAAGTGCTAAATAAGCTTATTTGAATTAAGCAACTTTTAAACATTCGATAATTCATATTTTCCAATTCAAATCTCTTTTAAGTCATTTAAATAGATTTATCAAATTTATTCCATATACTTCCATAATTAAAAACATCCATTTAAATAAATTTCCTATTACGGTCACTTAACTACACTAGCGCGATTTTTCTGAAAAATTGATTTGGACTTATTTCAAAATCTACTTATCGAAACTTTGATTTTCTTTCTTCATTTAGAAGATATGGATATAATATTCCGGAATTTTCTTATTTCGAAGAATTCCGAGCCATATTCCACCCTATACACTCATTTGAACTTTTCGGCGCGAAATCGCGAACTACCGTTGCGCGACGCGTCTAGTTTTAACTTATTTTTCAATATTTGAAATAATCTATTCAAATTGGATTTCAACACTTATAAAATCGTTACAAATCATTTTAAATCAATCTTTTCACCTTTTAAAGTATTTATTATATATTTTCACTATTACCATATTATAATATTATTATATTCCTATTATTTTAGTATTAAATTTTAAATTACAATTTTAACTCAATTTCAATTCTGATCTCAAATTAAACTCATTTAAAACGTAGATTTCAAATCTTATTTCAATTTAAACTTCAATTTAATCTCCAACTAAACTTCACTTTTTCGAAATCGATTTCAATTTTAATTTCACTATTCATCTCTCAATTTCCATTTAGCTATCCTTTTCAAATCCGTTTCACTTCAAATTTCAAATTCTCTTTCATTTTAACTTTAATTTCACTTCTAAATGAAAAGAGACTTATTTTTCCACAATATCTCATATTACTAAAATATGGTCCTATTAAACAAAAGGATTATATAACTAATAGAAATTTGATGTCCAAATTATCATCACAACCATACAACTATCATATTACATTAACATATCCAAAACGGTAAATGTCATAACATTACTACGGATTATCCAACATATTCAAACAATCAACCAAACATTCATATCATCAAACAGTGATTATCTAACATAACAATTAAGCATGATAATCAATATAATTCAAAAAAGCGATGAGAATTTCTCACCTTCATATCCACTTCGTCAAACTTTAATGTAAGATTTTCGTTTATCGCTATCGTGCTATTTCCAACGTCTCGCCTTTTGCCGTTTCCTTTCCGAACGCTTTTGATTTCCTTTCCTTTTCTTTTCTCTTTATTTTTTCCCTTTTCTTCTCTCTTTTTTTCTTTTTTTTATATGGAGGACGTGAGCTTTTTTTGGAAGGAGGAGAGAGTGTGGCCTTGGGGTATAGGCGTGTAAGAAGGGGTAGGAGTGTATAGCCTTGGGTTTTGGTGAGGTGGTGCTCGGCCTAGGGGGTAGGAGCTCGGGTTTGGTGAGGTGGTGCTCGGCTTGGGCTTAGGGTAGCTCGGCCGTGGGTGTAGGGAAGGGTAGGCGTGGGTTTTGGGTGAGGAGGAGGTGGATAGGTGGTAGTTTGGCTTGGTTTTGGTGGTGTAAGGTGATGTTTTGGAGTATGGAGGTGGTAGCTTGAAAGTAGAAGAGTAATGAAGAGGTGGAAAGCCATGGAAATGGAGGTGAAGAAGAAGGAGAAAGTAAAGAAGAAGGTAGTGAATGAAGTGTGAAAAATGAACGGTATGGATGCATATTTATATTTGAGCTTTGGATGGAAAATACCCTTCTCTACCTTTTGACTTTTCAATTACTTTTTTACCCTTGATTGGACCTTTGCTTAATGGAGAAGAAATTCCTTGATTTAAATTTGTATTTATGAAATGATGTTTGCCTTATTTTCTTAAAATTTAAAAAGAAGACTTTTGCTTGATTTGATTTGCATTAAATGGATTTCTAAGTATGCATTAATGGTGAGCATATGTGTCATTAATTCCTTTAGTTAATTATCTTTTCAATTTCCATTTGCTTGAATTCTAGGTATATAAGTTATATCATATGTAAGAGAAAAAAAAGTTATGTAATGATGTTGTTTTATTTGTTTACTTTTACACTCTTTTGTCAAATCATGTATTAACATTATTTTTATCATTTATGTAAATATTTTCAAAAGTAAACTCCTTTTGTCTTTTAATGCTAAATGTAAAGTGTTTAATTAGTTTGTAAACTTGTATTTATAAGTTAGAAAATGTATCAAGTTGCAACAACTTGTTTTGGTCAAAAACGACGTTTTTGACGACAAATTTTACAGTCAAAATTTGATGTTTTTATTAAGATATATATTGAAGTAAATCAAACTTTAAAATGAACTTTTTACTTCTTTAAATAAATATAAACATGTATTTTTTATTTTAAAATCAAATTTAATTAATATCAAAATCTCAAATTTTATAGTGTATGTAAAACTTGACAAAATGCGACAAATTTCGGTTATTTTTATAAAACGATTATTAACATACTTTTAAATCTTTTAATATACTTTTATTATCTCTATTAGATGTTTTAAATAAGATTTACCTTTTTAAATAAATATTTAAATTCATTTATTTAAGCCTTTATTTATTACTAACAAAACTTAACTTTTGTCGATTTGTTCTAAAATCCAAATTTATACTTTCTAATTTATTAACTATGAGAATAATTGATTTCTTAATTATATGTAACATTTTTATTTAAGTTTTAAATTCGTTTTAATCTGAAATGAACGAAATCTCTCATTTCCGAAGTAGCGAAATTACGGGTCGTTATACAAACAGAACAGTACCATGGTGCACCACTCACTCGCGATGTTAAATCGTGGACCAGGCATAGTGATCCCGTTTTGGCATAAAAATGCACATGACAAAAAATGAAAGTTAAATAAACTTCCGAGGCCCGATTGAGGTTCGGATAGCCTTTTTTAGGTACGAAACTATCCATTGATGGCTTAATATAGTCGAAACCATAGAATTCACAAAGAGCTCTGTTTTGACTGGTTATGGTTCCCGTAACTCTAAACGATCCAGCAGTTATGGCCGTCCGAAGAATCGATATCCATAGGGTGCAAAACCTGCGATGCAAGGTGCAACATCCGTCCAAAATGCTGAAATAGTGACGTACGACTTGTAGAAATGATTGCATGGATTTGAAGCGGAAGAATATCATGGTGCACCACTCTCCAGCGATGATAAATCAAAGACCAGCCATGGTGATCCCCTTTTAACGTAAAAATGCACGTGACAAAAAAAAGAATGGTGAAAAACTTCGAAGGCCCGATTGAGGTTCGGAAAGCCTTTTCTGGTCATGAAACTATCCATTGACGGCTTAAAGCGGTCAAAGCCGTAGAACTTACAGAGAGGTTCGTTTTGACTAGTCATGGCTCCCATAAATCTAAATGAGCCAACAGTTATGGCTGTCCGAAGAATCGGTATCCACAGGGTGCAACATCTGCGGTGCGAGGTGCAACATCCGTCCAAAATACTGAAATGGTGCCATACGACTTGTAGAAATGAGTGCATGGATTTGAAACAAAATAGTACTATGGTGCACCACTCTCCAGCGATGGTAAATCGAAGATCAGCCACAATGATCCCGTATTAACGTAAAAATGCACGTGACGAAAAAACTGAGGGTGAAAAACTTCCGAGACCCGATTGAGGTTCGGATAGCCTTTTAGATATGAAACTATCCATTGACGGCTTAAAGCTGTCAAAGCCAAACAGAGTGCTTTTTTGACTGATTATGGCTCCCGTAACTCTAAACGAGCCAACAGTTATGGTCGTCCGAAGAATTGGTATCCATAGGTTGCAACACACGTCCAAAATCCTGAAACAGTGTCGTACGACTTGTAGATATGGGTGCATGGATTAGAAACGAAACATTACCATGGTGCACCATTATCCAGCGATGGTAAAACGAATACCAGCCACGGTGATCCCGTTTTAATGTAAAAATGCACGTGACGAAAAAACGAAGGGTGAAAAACTTCCGAGACGTGATTGAGGTTCGAATAGCTTTTTTTGGGTATGAAACTATCCATTGATGGCTTAAAGCTGTCAAAGCAGTAGAACTCATAGAGGGAATCATTTTGAATGTTATGGCTCCCTTAACTCTAAACGAGCCAATAGTTATGGTCTTCCAAAGAACCGGTAACCATAGAGTGCAACATCTGCGGTGCAAGGTGCAACATCCATATAAAATGCCAAAACAGTATCGTACGACTTGTAGAAATGGATGGATGGATTTGAAACAGAATAGTTCCATTGTGCACCACTCACCGGCGATGATAAATCAAAGACCAGCCACGGTGATCCTGTTTTAATGTCAAAATGCACGTGAAGAAAAAAAAAGGGTAAAAAACTTCCGAGGCCCGATTGAAGTTTGGACAGCCTTTTTGGGTATGAAACTATCCATTGACGGCTTAAAGTTGTCAAAGCCGTAGAACTCATAGAGAGCTTTGTTTTGATTAGTTATGGCTCCCGTAACTCTAAACGAGCCAATAGTTAATGTCGTCCGAAGAATCGATATCCGTAGGGTGCAACATCTGCGTGCAAAGGTGCAACATCCGTCCAAAATGCTGAAACAGTGCCGTACGATTTGTATAAATGGGTGCATGGATTAGAAATGGAACAGTACCATGGTGCACTACTATCCAGCGATGGTAAATCGTAGACCAGCCACGGTGATCCGGTTTTAACGTTAAAATGCATTTGACGTAAATACGAAGGTTGTAAACTTTGGAGACCCGATTGAGGTTCGGATAGCCTTCTTTGGGTGTGAAACTATCCATTGATGGTTTAAAGCTGTCAAAGCCATAGAACTTATAGAGGGCTTCGTTTTGACTGGTTATGGCTTCCATAACTTTAAACGAGCCAATAGTTATGGCCGTCCAAAGAATCGGTATCCATAGAGTGCAACATATACGGTGCAAGGTGCAACATCCGTCCAAAATGCCGAAACAGTGCCATACGACTTGTAGAAATGGGTGCATGGATTTGAAATGGAACAGTACCATGGTGCACGATTATCTAGTGATGGTAAATCGTAGACCAGCGGCGATGATTCCGTTTGAACGTAAATACGAAGGATGAAAAAAATTTCGAGACCCGATTGAGGTTCGATAGCATTTTTTGGGTAAAAACTATCCATTATGGCTTCAAGCTATCATAGTCGTAGAACTCACAGAGAGCTTTTATTGGCTAATTATGGCTCTCGTAACTCTAAATGAGTTATGGCTGTCCAAAGAATCGTTATCCATAGGGTGCAACATCTGTGGTTCAAGGTGCAATATCCGTCCAAAATGCCGAAATAGTGCCGTACGACTTAAGAAACGGGTGCATGGATTTGAAATGGAAGAGTGCCATGGTGCACCACTCTCTAACGATGGTAAATCGAAGACCAGCCACGGTGATCCCATTTTAACGTAAAAATGCACGTGACGAAAAAACGAATGGTGAAAAACTTCCAAGGCCCGATTGAGATTCGGATAGCCTTTTCTGATTATGAAACTATCCATTGACGGCTTAAAGCGGACAAAGCTGTAGAACTCGCAGAGAGCATCGTTTTGATTGGTTATGGCTCCCATGAATCTAAACGAGCCAACAGTTATGGCCATCCGAAGAATTGGTATCCATAGGGTGCAATATTTGTGGTGCAAGATGCAACATCCGTCCAAAATGTCGAAACAGTGCCATACGACTTGTAGAAATGGGTGCATGGATTTGAAATAGAACATATCATGGTGCACCACTCTCCAACGATGGTAAATCGAAGACCAGCCGCAGTGATCCCCTATTAACGTAAAAATGCACGTGACGAAAAAACTAAGGATGAAAAATTTCCGAGGCCCGATTGAGGTTTGGAAAGCTGTTTTTGAGTATGATACTATCAATTGACGGCCTAAACTGTCAAAGCCACAGAGCTCACAGAGAGCTTTGTTATGACTGAGTATGGCTCTCATAACTCTAAATGAACCAATAGTTATGGTCGTCCGAGGAATCGGTATCCATAGGGTGCAATATCTGCAGTGCAAAGGTGCAACATCCATCCAAAATGTCGAAGCAGTGCCGTACAACATGAAGAAATGGGTGCATGGATTTGAAATGCAACAGTACCTTGGTGCACAACTGTCCAACGATGGTAAATCGAAGACCAGCCACGGTGATCCCGTTTTAATGTAAAAAACCACATGACAAAGAAACGAAGGGCTTCCGAGACCCGATAGAGGTTCGTATAGCCTTTTTTGGGTATGAAACTATCCATTGATGGTTTAATGTTGTCAAAGCTGTAGAACTCCTAGAGGGATTCGTTTTGACTTGTTATGGCTCTCGTAACTCTAAACGAGCCAATAGTTATGGGCGTCCAAAGAATCGGCATCCATAGAATGCAACATCTACGGTGCAAGGTGCAAAATCCATCCAAATGCCAAAATAGTGTCGTACGACTTGTAGAAATGGGTGCATGGATCTTAAACTGAACAGTACCATTGTGCACTACTCACCAACGATGGTAAATCGAAGATCAACCACGGCGATCACGTTCTAACGTAAAAATGCACGTGACGAAAAAACAAAGGGTAAAAAAATTTCAAGGCCCGATTGAGGTTTGGATAGCCTTTTTTGGGTATGAAACTATCCGTTGACTGCTTAAAGCTGTCAAAGCCATAAAACTCACAAAGAGCTTCGTTTTGACTGGTTATGGCTCTAAAAGAGCCAAAAGTTATGGCCATCCATAGGGTGCAACATTTACGGTGCAAGGTGCAACATCCGTCCAAAATGCCGAAACAGTGTCGTACAAATTGTAGAAATAGGTGCACCGATTTGAAATGGAAGAGTACCATGGCGCACCACTCTCCAGCGATGGTAAATCGAAGGCCAGCCACGGTGATCCCGTTTTAACGTAAAAACGCACGTGAGGAAAAAACGAATGATGAAAAAATTCCAAGGCCCGATTGAGGTTTGGATAGCCTTTTTTGGGTATGAAACTATCCATTGACGGCTTAATGCTATCAATGCCGTACAACTCATAGAGAGCTTCATTTTGACTGGTTATGACTCCCGTAAATCTAAACGAGCCAATAGTTATGGCCGCCCGAAGAATTGGTATCAATAGGGTGCAACATTTGCATTGCATGGTGCAACATCCGTCCAAAATGCCGAAACATTGTCATACGACTTATAGAAAAGGGTGCATGGATTTGAAACGGAACAGTACCATTGCGCACCACTCACCGGTGATGGTAAATCAAAGACTAGCCACGATGATCCCATTTTGACGTAAAAATGCACGTGACAAAAAAATGAAGGATAAAAACTTCTGAGTCCCGAATGACGTTCGGATAGCCTTTTTTGGGCATGAAACTATCCATTGATGGCTTAAAGCTATTAAAGCACATAACTCACAAAGTGCTTCATTTTGACTGGTTATGACTTCCGTAACTCTAACGAGCCAACAGTTACGGCCGTCCGAAGAATTGATATCCACAGGGTGCAAAACCTGCATTGAAATGTGCAACATCCGTCCAAAATGTTGAAATAGTGACGTACGACTTGTAGAAATGGGTGCGTGGATTTGAAGCGGAAGAGTACCATGGTGTACCACTCTCCAGCGATGGTAAATCGAAGACCAGCCACGGTGATCCTGTTTTAACGTAAAAATGCACGTGACGAAAAAAAGAATGGTGAAAAACTTTTGAGGCCCGATTGAGGTTCGGATAGTCTTTTTTGGTTTTGAAAATATCAATTGACAGCTTAAAGCGGTCAAAGCCATAGAACTCACAGAGAGCTTCATTTTGACTGGTTATGGCTCCCGCAAATCTAAATGAGCCAACAATTATGGTCGTCCAAAGAATCGGTATTCATAGGGTGCAACATCTGCGGTGCAAGGTGCAACATCCGTCACGGTGATCGAATAGTAGAAATGGGTGCAAGGATTTGAAATGGAATAGTACCATGGTGTACCACTCTCTAGCGATGGAAAATCGAAGACCAGCCACGGTGATCCCGTATTAACGTAAAAATGCACGTGACGGAAAAACAATGGGTGAAAAACTTCTGAGACCCGATTGAGGTTCGAATAGCCTTTTGGGTATGAAACTATTCATTGACGGCTTAAAACTGTCAAAGCCGTAGAACTCACAGAGAGTTTCGTTTTGACTGGTCATGGCTCCCGTAACTCTAAACGAGCCAACAATTATGGTCGTCCGAAGAATCGGTATCCATAGGGTGCAAGATCTGTCCAAAATGCCGAAACAGTGTCGTACGACTTGTTAAAATAGGTGCATGAATTAGAAATGAAACATTACCATGGTGCACCACTATCCAGCGATGGTAAATCGAATAGCAGCACGGTCATCCCGTTTTAACGTAAAAATGCACGTGACGAAAAAATGAAGGGTGAAAAACTTCCGAGACCTGATTGAGGTTCGAATTGCCTTTTTTGGGTATGAAACTATCCATTGATGTCTTAAAGCTGTCAAAGCAGTAGAACTCATAAAGGGCTTCATTTTGACTAGTTATGCCTCCCGTAACTCTAAACGAGCCAACAGTTATGGCCTTCCGAAGAATCGGTATCCATGGAGTGCAACATCTGCGGTGCAAGGTGCAACATCAGTACAAAATGCCAAAACAGTGTCGTACGACTCGTAGAAATGGGTGGATGGATTTGAAATGGAAGAGTGCCATTGTGCACCACTCACCGGCGATGTTAAATCAAAGGCCAGCCACGGTGATCCCGTTTTAACGAAAAATGCAAGTGAAGAAAATACAAAGGGTAAATAACTTCTGAGGCCCGATTGAGGTTTGGATAGCCTTTTTTGGGTATGAAACTATCCATTGACGGCTTAAAGTTGTCAAAGCCGTAGAACTCATAGAGAGATTTTTTTTGACTGGTTATGGCTCCCGTAACTATAAACGTGCCAACAGTTATGCTCGTCCAAAGAATCGGTATCCATAGGGTGCAACATCTGCGGTGCAAAGGTGCAACATCCGTCCAAAATGCTGAAACAGTGCCGTACGACTTGTATAAATGTGTGCATGGACTTGAAATGGAACAGTACCATGGTGCACTACTATCTAACGATGGAAAATCGTTGACCAGCCACGGTGATAAGGTTTTAACGTAAAAATGCATTTGACGAAAATACGAAGGATGAAAAATTTTCGAGACCCGATTGAGGTTCGAATAGCCTTTTTTGAGTGTGAAACTATCCATTGATGGCTTAAAGATGTCAAAGCCATAGAACTTATAGAGGGCTTCGTTTTGACTGGTTATGGCTCCCATAACTCTAAACGAGCCAATAGTTTTGGCCGTCTGAAGAATCGGTGTCTATAGAGTGCAACATCTACGGTGCAAGGTGCAACATCCGTCCAAAATGCCGAAATAGTGCCATGCGACTTGTAGAAATGGGTGTGTGGATTTGAAATGGAATAGTACGAAGGTGCACTACTATCTAGTGATGGTAAATCGTAGACCAACGACGGTGATCCCGTTTGAACGTAAATACGAAGGACGAAAAACTTTCAAGGCCCGATCGAGATTCAGATAGCATTTTTTGGTACAAAACTATCCATTTATGGCTTCAAGCGATCAAAGCTGTAGAACTCACAGAGAGCTTTGTTTTGACTGGTTAGGGCTCTCGTAACTCTAAACGAGTTAAGGCCGTCTAAAGAATAGTTATCCATAGGGTGCAACATCTGTGGTGCAAGGTGCAATATCTGTCCAAAATGCCAAAACAGTGTCGTACGACTTGTAGAAATGGGTGCACAGATTTGAAACGGAAGAGTAACATGGTGCACCACTCTCCAGCGATGGTAAATCGAAGACCAGCCATGGTGATACCATTTTAACGTAAAAATGCACGTGACGAAAAAATGAATGGTGAAAAACTTCCGAGGCCCGATTGAAGTTCGGATAGCCTTTTCTGATTATGAAACTATCCATTGACGGCTTAAAGTGGACAAAGCCTTAGAACTCACAGAGGGCATCATTTTGACTGGTTATGGCTCCCGTAAATCTAAACGATCCAATAGTTATGGCCATCCGAAGAAACGGTATACATAGGGTGCAACATCTGCGGTGCAAGATGCAACATCCGTCCAAAATGCCAAAATAGTGCCATACGACTTGTAGAAATGGGTGCATGGATTTAAAACAGAACATATCATGGTGCACCACTCTCCAGCGACGGTAAATAGAAGACCAGTCGCAGTGATCCCGTATTAACGTAAAAATGCACGTGACGAAAGAACTAAGGGTGAAAAACTTCCAAGGCCCGATTGAGGTTCGGAAAGCCATTTTTGGGTATGATACTATCCATTGACGGCCTTGAGCTGTCAAAGCCATAGAGCTCACAGAGAGCTTTGTTATGACTGGTCATAGCTCCCGTAACTCTAAATGAGCCAATAGTTATGGTTGTCCGAAGAATCGGTATCTACAAGGCGCAATATCTTCAGTGCAAAGGTGCAACATCCGTCCAAAATGTCCAAGCAGTGCCGTACGACTTGTAGAAATGGGTGCATGGATTTGAAATGGAACAGTACTATGGTGCACCACTATCCAGCGATGGTAAATCGAAGACCAGCCACGGTGATCCCGTTTTAACGTAAAAATGCATGTGACGAAGAAACGAAGGGTGAAAAACTTCCGAAAACCGAATGAGGTTCGGGTAACCTTTTTTGGGTGTGAAACTATGCATTGTTGGTTTAATATTGTCGAAGCTGTAGAACTCATAGAGGGCTTCATTTTGACTGGCTATGGCTCTCGTAACTCTAAACGAGCCAACAGTTATGGCCGTCCGAAGAATCGGCATCCATAGAATGCAACATCTGCGGTGCAAGGTGCAAAATCCGACCAAAATGCAGAAATAGTGCCATACGACTTGTAGAAATAGGCGCGTGGATCTGAAACAGAACAGTATCATTGTGCACCACTCGCGAACGACGGTAAATCGAAGGTCAGCCACGGTGATCCCGTTTTAACGTAAAAATGCACGTGGCGAAAAAACAAAGGGTAAAAAACTTCCGAGGCTCGATTGAGGTTTGGATTGCCTTTTTTTGGGAATGAAACTATCCATTGACTGCTTAAAGCTGTAAAAAGCCACAGAACTCACAGAGAGCTTCATTTTGACTGGTTATGGCTCATGTAACTCTAAAAGAGCCAAAACTTATGGCCGACCGAAGAAACAGTATCCATAGGGTGCAACATTTGTGGTGCAAGGTGCAACATCCGTCTAAAATGCCGAAACAGTGCCGTACAACTTGTAGAAATATGTGCACCGATTTGAAATGGAAGAGTACCATGGCGTACCACTCTCCAACGATGGTAAATCGAAGACCAGCCTCGGTGATCCCATTTTAACGTAAAAATGCACGTGAGGAAAAAACGGAGGGTGAAAAACTTCCGAAGCCCGATTGAGGTTTAGATAGCCTTTTTGGGTATGAAACTATCCATTGACGGCTTAATGATGTCAATGCCGTAGAACTCATAGAGTGCTTCGTTTTGACTGGTTATGACTCCCGTAAATCTAAACGAGCCAACAGTTATGGCAGTCCGAAGAATCGGTACCAATAGGATGCGACATTTGCGGTGCAAGGTGAAACATCCATCCAAAATAGTGTCGTACGGCTTGTAGAAATGGGTGCATGGATTTGAAATGGAACATTACCATGGTGTACCACTCTCCAGCGATGGTAAAATGTAGATCAGCCACAGTGATCCCATTTTAACGTAAAAATGCATGTAACGAAAAAACGTAAGGTGAAAAACTTCCAAGTCCCGATTGAGGTTCGGATAGCCTTTTTTGGGTATGAATCTATCCATTGACGGCTCAAAGCTGTCAAAGCCATAGAATTCACATAGAGCTTAGTTTTGACAGGTTATGGCTTCCATAACTCTACACGAGCCAACATTTATGGTCGTCCGAAGAATCGGTATCCATAGGGAGCAACATCTGCGGTGCAAGGTGCAACATCTGTCCAAAATGACAAAACAGTGTTGTAGAACTTGTAGAAATGAGTGCATGGATGTGAAACGAAAGAGTACCATGGTGCACCAATCTCCGACGATGGTGAATCGAAGACCAGCCATGGTGATCCCGTTTTAACATAAAAATGCACGTGACAAAAAATGAATGGTGAAAAACATCCATGGCCCGATTGAGGTTCAGATAACCTTTTTTGGTTATGAAACTATCCATTGATGGCCTAGAGCTGTCAAAGCCGAAGAACTCACAGAAAGCTTTGTTTTGATTGGTTATGGCTCCCGTACCTCTAAATGAGCCAACAGTTATGGCTGTCCGAAGAATCAGTATCCATAGAGTGCAACATCTACGGTGCAAAATGCAACATTCGCCCAAAATGCCGAAACATTGTCGTACGACTTTTAGAAATGGGTGCATGTATTTGAAACCGAAGAGTACAATGGTGCACCACTATCTAGCGATGGTAAATCGAAAACCTTCCATTGTGATCCCGTTTTAACGTAAAAATGCACGTGACGAAAAAACGAAGGGTGAAAAACTTCCGAGACCTGATTGAGGTTCGGATAGCCTTTTTTATATGAAACTACCCATTGACGGCTTAATGCAGTCAAAGCCGTAGAAATCACAAAGGGCTTTATTTTGACTAGTTATGGCTCTCATAACATTAAACGAGACAACAGTTATGGCCGTCCAAAGAATTGGTATCCAAAGGGTGCAACATGTGCGGTGCAAGGTGCAACATCCGTCCAAAATGATGAAATAGCATCGTACGACTTGTAGAAATGGGTGTATGGATTTGAAATGGAAGAGTACCATGGGAAACCTCTCTCCAGCAATGGTAAATCGAAGGCCAGTCATGCTGATCTCGTTTTAATGAAAAATGCACGTGAGAAAAAAACAAAGGGTGAAAAATTTCCAAGGCCCAACTAAGGTTCGGATAGCCTTTTTTGGGTGTGAAACTATACATTGATGGCTTAAATGCATCAAAGCTGTAGAACTCATAGAGAGCTTCATTTTGACTGGTTATGTCTCCCGTAACTCTAAACGAGCCAATAGTTATGGCCGTTCGAAGAATAGGTATCCATAGGGTGCAAAATCTATAGTGCAAGGTGCAACATCCATCCAAAATGCTGAAACAATGCCGTGCGACTTGCAGAAATGAGTGCATGGATTTAAAATGAAACAGTACCATGGTGCATCACTCAGGTGCGATGGTAAATCGAAGACCAGCCACGGTGATCCTGCTTTAACGTAAAAATGCACGTGACAAAAAAACAAAGGGTGAAAAACTTATGTGGCCTGATTGAGGTTTGGATAGCCATTTTTGTGTATGAAACTATCCATTGACGGCTTAAAGCAGTCAAAGCCACAGAACTCACAGAGAGCTTCGTTTTGACTAGTTATGGCTCTCTTAACTCTAAACGTGCCAATAGTTATGGCCGTCCGAAGAATCGGTATCCATAGGTGCAATATCTGCGGTGCAAGGTGCAACATCCGTCCAAAATGCCGAAACGGTGCCGTACGACATGTAGAAATGGGTGCATGAATTTGAAACGGAAGAGTAACATAGTGCACCCCTCTCCAGCGATGGTAAATCGAAGACCAGTCACGGTGATCCTGTTTTAACGAAAAATGCACGTGAGGAAAAAAGAAGGGTGAAAAAGCTTCCAAGGCTCGATTGAGGTTCGGATAGCCTTTTTTGGGTGTGAAACTGTCCATTGACGGCTTAGAGCAGTCAATGCTGTAGAAATCACATAGAGCTTCATTTTGACTTGTTATGGCTCCCGTAACTCAACATGAACCAATAGTTATGGCCATTCGAAGATTCGATATCCATAGGGTGCAACATCTACGATGCAAGGTGCAACATCCTTCCAAAATGCCGAAATAGTACCGTACGACTTGTAGAATGGATGCATGGATTTGAAATGGAAGAGTACCATGGTGTACCACTCTCCAGCGATGGTAAATCGAAGAACAGCCACGGTGATCCTGTTTTAACGTAAAAATGCATGTGACGAAAAAACGAATGGTGAAAAACTTCTGAGGCCCGATTGAGGTCCGGATAAACTTTTTTGGTTATGAAACTATCTATTGACGGCTAAAAGCCGTCAAAGCCGTAGAACTCACAGAGAGCTTTGTTTTGACTGGTTAAAGCTCCTGTGACTCTAAACGAGCCAACAATTATGGCCGTCCGAATGATCGGTATCCATAGGGTGCAACATCTGCGGTGCAAAGTGCAACATCCATCCAAAATGCCGAAATAGTGTCGTACGACTTATAGAAATGAGTACGTGGATGGGACCCGAACTCTACACGAGCCTATATATATGGCCATCCAAAGAATCGATATCCATAGGGTGCAACATCTGTCCAAAATGCCGAAACATTGCCGTACGACTTGTAGAAATGGGTGCATGGATTTGAAATGGAAGAGTACCGTGGTGCACCACTCTCCAGCGATTGTAAATCAAAGACCAGCCACGGTGATCCCGTTTTAACGTAAAAATGCACCTGATGAAGAAACGAAGGGTGAAAAACTTCCGACACACGATTGAGGTTTGGATAGCCTTTTTTGGGTACGAAACTATTCATTGACGGATAAAGCTATCATAAGCATAGAACTTACAAAGAGCTTCATTTTGACTAGTTATGGCTCCTTTATCTCCAAACTAGCCGATAATTATGGTCGTCCGAAGAATCGGTATCTATAGGGTGCAACATCTGTGATGTAAGGTGCAACATCTGTCCAAAAGGCCGAAACAGTGCCGTACGACTTGTAGAAATGGGTGCATGGATTTGAAAAGGAAGAGTACCATGGTGCACCACTCTCTAGCGATGGTAAATCGAATACCAACAACGGTGATCCCATTTTAATGTAAAAATGCACGTGACGAAAAAAACGAATGGTTAAAAATTCCAAGGCCCAATTGAGTTTGGAATAGCCTTTTTTGGTTATGAAACTATCTATTGACGGCTTAAAGCGGGTAAAGCCGAATAACTCACAGAGAGCTTCGTTTTGACTTGTTATGGCTTGTTCTGGCTCCCGTAACTCTAAACAAGCCTATAGTTATGGCCGTCCAAAGAATCGGTATCTATGGGATGCAATATCTGCGGTGCTAGGTGCAACATCCGTCCAAAATGCCGAAACAGTGTCGTACGACTTGTAGAAATGGGTGCATGGATTTGAAACGGAACAATATCATGGTGTACCACTCTACAGCGATGGTAAATCGAAGACCAGCCACGGTGATCCCGTTTTAATCCAAAATTGCACATGATGAAAAAACGAAGGGTGAGAAACTTACGAGACCCGATTGAGGTTCGGATAGCCTTTTTTGAGTATGAAACAATCCATTGACGGCTTAAAGCTATCAAAGCCGTACAACTCATAGAAAGCTTCTGACTAGTTATGGGTCGCGTAGCTATAAACGAGCCAACAGTTATGGCAGTCCGAAGAATCGGTATCTGTAGCATGCAACATCTACGGTGCATGGTGCAACATCCGTCCAAAATGCAAAAACAGTCCCGTACGATTTATAGAAATGGGTGCATGGATTTGACACGGAACATTACCATGGTGCACCACTGTCCAGTGATGGTAAATCGAACACCAGCCCCGATGATCCCGTTTTAACGTTAAAATGCACGTAACGAAAAAACAAGGGGTAAAATACTTTCCAGACGCGATTGGGGTTCGGATAGCCATTTTTGGGTACGAAACTATCTATTGATGGCTTAGAGCAGTCAAAGCCGTAGAATTATCTAAGAGCTTCGTTCTACTGGTTATGGGACCCATAACTCTACACGAGCCAACAGTTATGGCCGCTCGAAGAATCGATATCCATAGGGTACAACATCTGCGGTGCAAGGTGCAACATACGTCCAAAATGTCGAAACAGTGCCGTATGGCTTGTAGAAATGGATGCGTGAATTTGAAACGGGGTACCATGGTGCCCCACTCAATAGCGATGGTAAATTGAAGACCAGCAACGGTGATCCCGTTTTAACGTAAAAATGCACGTGAAGAAAAAACGAAGGGTAAAAATATTTCAAGGCCGGATTGAGGTTCAGATAGCCTTTTTTAGGTATTCAACTATCCATTGATGGATAAAGCTTTCAAAGCCATAGAACTCACAGAGAGCTTCATTTTGACTGGTTATGGATCCCGTAATTCTAAACGAGCCAACAGTTATGGCCGTTCGAAGAGTCGGTATCCATAGGGTGCAACATCTACGGTGCAAGGTGCAAAATCCGTCCAAAATGCCAAAACAGCGTCGTATGACTTGTAGAAATAGGTGCATGGATTTGAAACGAAACAACACCAAGGTGCATCACTCACGTGCGATGTTAAATCAAAGACCAGCCACGCTGATCTTGCTTGAACATAAAAATGCACGGGGCGAAAAAATAAAGGGTGAAAAATTTCCAAGGCTGTATTGAGGTTCTGACAGCCTTTTTTGGGTATGAAACTATCCACTGACGGCTTAAAGCTGTCAAAACCGTAGAACCCATAGAGAGCTTTGTTTTGACTGGTTATAACTACCGTAACTCTATACGAGCCAACAATTATGGATAGTTTCATACCCGTAACTCTACACGAGCCAATAGTTATGGCCGTCCGATGAATCGATATCCACAGGATGCAACATATGCGGTGCAAGGTGCAACATCCGTCCAAAATGTCGAAACAATGTCGTACGACTTGTAGAAATGGGTGCGTGGATTTGAAACATAAGAGTACCGTGGTGCACCATACTCCAGCTATGGTAAATCGAAGACCAACCTCGGTGATCCGGTTTTAACGTAAAAATGCACGTGACGAAAAAACGAATGGTGAAAAACTTCCGAGGACTGATTGGGTTCGGATAGCCTTTTTTGGTTATTAAACAATCTATTGATGGCTTAAAGTAATCAAAGCCGTAGAACTCATAGATAGATTCATTTTGACTAGTTATGGCTCCCATAACTCTAAATGAGCTAGCAGTTATGGCCGTCCGAAGAATCGGTATCCATAGGGTGCAACATCTGCGGTGCAAGGTGCAACATCCCTCCAAAATGTTGAAATAGTGTCGTACGTTTTGTAGAAAGGGGTGCATGGATTTGAGACGGAAGAGTACTATGGTGCACCACTCTCCAGTGATGGTAAATCAAAGACCAGACATGGTGATCCCGTTTTAACATAAAAATGCACGTGACGAAAAAACAAAGGGTGAAAAACTTCCGAGACCCGATTGAGGTTCGGATAGCCTTTTTTGAGTATGAAACTATCCATCGATAGGTTAAAGCTATCAATGCGTAGAACTTACAGAGAGCTTCATTTTGATTCGTTATGGCTCCCGTAACTCTAAACGAGCCAATAATTGTGGCTGTCCAAAGAATCGGTATCGATAGGGTGCAACATCTACGGTACAAGGTGCAACAACCGTCCAGAAGGCCGAAACAATGTCGTACGACTTGTAGAAATGAGTGCATGGATTTGGAACGGAAGAATACCATGGTGCACCACTCTCCAGCGGTGGTAAATGGAAGACCAGCCACGATGATCCCGTTTTAACCTAAAAATGCACATGACGAAAAAACGAATGGTGAAAAACTTCCGAGGCCCGATTAAGGCTCGGATAGCCTTTTTTGATTATGAAACTATCCATTGACAAGTTAAAGCGGTCAAAGCAGTAGAACTCATAGAGAGCTTCGTTTTGATTGGTTATGGATCCCGTAACTCTAAACGAGCCAACAGTTATGGCCACCCAAAGAATCGGTATCCATAGGATGCAACATCTGCGGTGCTAGGTGCAACATCGATCCAAAATGCCGAAACAGTGTCGTATGACTAGTAGAAATGGGTGCATGGATTTGAAACGGAACAGTACTATAGTGCACCACTTCAGGAATGGTAAATCGAGGACCAGACAGGGTGATCCAGTTTTAACATAAAAATGCACGTGACAAAAAAACGAAGGGTGAGAAACTTCCGAGACCCGATTGAGGTTCAGATAGTCTTTTTTGGGTATGAAACTATCCATTGACGGCTTAAAGCTGCCCAAACCGTAGAACTCATAGAGAGCTTCGTTTTGACTAGTTATGGCTCACGTAACTCTAAATGAGCCAACAGTTATGGCCGTCCGAAGAATCATCATCCATAGGGTGCAACATTTGCGGTGCAAGGTGACATATCCGTCAAAACGATTAAAACAGTGCCATACGACTTGTAGAAATGAGTGCATGGATTTGAAACGGAAGAGTACCATTGTGCACCACTCTCCAGCGATGGTAAATCGAAGACTAGCCACGGTGATCCCGTTTTAACGAAAAAATGTACATGAGGAAAAAAAAAGGGTGAAAAACTTCCAAGGCCCGATTAATGTTCGGATAGCCTTTTTTGGGTGTGAAACTATCCACTGATGGCTTAAAGCTGTCAAATCCATAGAACTCACAGAGAGCTTCATTTTGGCTGGTTATGGTGCCCGTAACTCTACACGAGCCAACAGTTATGGCCTTCCGAAGAATCGATATCCATATGGTGCAACATCTGCGGTGCAAGGTGCAACATCCATCCAAAATGCCGAAATAGTGCCGTACGACTTTTAGAAATATATGCATGGATCAGAAACGGAAGAGTACCACGGTGCACCACACTCTAGCGATGGTAAATCAAAGACCAACCACGATGATCCCTAAAAATGCATGTGATAAAAAAATGAATGGTGAAATAGTTCCAAGGCCCGATTGAGGCTCCAATAGCCTTTTTTGGTTATGAAACTATCTATTGAGGTCTTAAAGCTGTCAAAGCCATAGAACTCACAGAGAGCTTCATTTTGACTGGTTATGGCTCCCGTAACTCTAAACGAGCCAACAGTTATGGACGCCCGAAGAATCGGTATCCATAGGGTGCAACATCTATGGTGCAAGGTGCAACATCCATCCAAAAGGCCGATACAGTGTCGTACGACTAGTAGAAATGGTTGCATGGATATGAAACGGAAGAGCACCATGGTGCACCACTCTCCAGTGATTAAATCGAAGACCAGCCACGGTGATCCCGTTTTAACATAAATAAGCATGTGGCGAAAAAACAAAGGGCGAAAAACTTCCGAGACCCGACTGAGGTTCGGGTAGTCTTTTTTGGGTATGAAACTATACATTGATGGCTTAAAGCTATCAATGCCGAGAACTCATAGAAAGCTTCATTTTGACTAGTTATGGCTTCTTTAGCTCTAAACAAGCCAACAGTTTTGGTCGTCCGATGAATCGGTATCCATAGGGTGCAACATCTACGATGCAAGGTGCAACATCCGTCCAAAGGCCGAAATAATACCGTACGACTTGTAGAAATGGGTGCATCGATTTGAAACGGAAGAGTACCACAGTACACCACTCTCCAGCGATGGTATATCGAAGAACAGCCACAATGATCCCGTTTCAACGTGAAAATGCACGTGACGAAAAAAGGAATGGTGAAAAACTTCCGAGGCCCGATTAAGGCTCGGATAGCCTTCTTTGGTTATTAAACTATCCATTGACTGCTTAAAGCGGTCAAAACCGTAGAATTCACAGAGAGCTTTGTTTTGACTGGTTATGGCTCCTGTAACTCCATTCGAAAAATTGGTATACATAGGTTGCAACATCCGGCGTGCAAGGTGCAACATCCATCCAAAATGCAGAAACATTGCCGTACAACTGGTAGAAATGGGTGTATGGATTTAAAAAGGAAGAGTACCATGGTGCACCACTCTCCATCGATGGTAAATCGAAGACCTACCACGGTGATCCGATTGATGTTCGGATAGCCTTTTTTAGGTATGAAACTATCCATTGATGGCTGAAAGATGTCAAAGCCGTAGAACTCATAGAGAGATTCGTTTTGACTTGTTATGGCTCCCGTAACTCTAAATGAGCCAACAGTTATGGCTGTCCGAAGAATCAGTATCCGTAGGGTGCAACATCTGCGATGCAAGCTGCAACATTCCTCCAAAAGGCCGAAATAGTGCCGTACGACTTGTAGAAATGGGTGCATGGATTTGAAACGGAAGAGTGCAATGGTGCACCACTCTCCAACGAAGATAAATCGAAGACCAACCGTGGTAATCCCGTTTTAACGTAAAAATGCATGTGACGAAAAAAATAGGGTGAAAAACTTCCGAGACCTATTGTGGTTCGGATAGCCTTTTTTGAGTATGAAATTATCCATTAATCGCTTAAAGCTGTCAAAGCCGTAAAACTCAAAGAGAGCTTCCTTTTACTAGTTATGGCTCCCGTAACTCTAAACGAGCAAAACAGTTATGGCCGTCCGAAGAATCAGTATCCACAGGGTGCAACATCTGCGCTGCAAGATGCAACATCCATCCAAAATGCCGAAACAGTGCCATACAAACTGTAGAAATGGGTGCATGGATTTGAAACGGAGTAGTACCATGGTGCACCACTCTCCAGTGGTAGTAAATCGAAGACCAGCCACGGTTATCCCGTTTTAACGTAAAAATGCACGTGACAAAAAAAACGAAGGGTGAAAAACTTCCGAGGCTCGATTGAGGTTCCGATAGCCTTTTTTGGGAATGAAACTATCCATTGACGGCTTAAAGCTGTCAAAGCCGTAGAAATCACAGAGAGCTTCGTTTTGACTAGTTATGGCTCTTGTAACTCTAAACAAGCCAACAATTATGGTCGTTCGAAGAATCGGTATCCATAGGATGCAACATCTGCGATGCAAGGTGGCACATCCATCCAAAAAGCCGAAACAGTGCCATACGACTTGTAGAAATGGGTGCATGGATTTGAAACCGAACAGTACCATGGTGCACCACTCTCCAGCGATGGTAAATCGAAGACTAGCCACGGTGATCCCGTTTTAACGTAAAAATGCACGTGATGAAAAACGAAGGGTGAAAAACTTTCGAGACACGATTGAGGTTCGGATAGGCTTCTTGGGTATGAAACTATCCATTGACGGCTTAAAGCTATCAAAGCCGTAGAACTCACAGAGAGCTTCATATTGTCTAGTTGTGGCTCCTGTAACTCTAAACGAGCCAATAGTTATGGCCGTTCGAAGAAACTGTATCCATAGTGTGCAACATCTGCGGTGCAAGGTGCAACATCTATCCAAAATGCCGAAAAAGTGTCGTACGACTTATAGAAATGGGTGCTTGGATTTGAAACAGAACAGTACCATGGTGCACCACTCTCCAGCGATGGTAAATCGAAGACTACCACGGTGATCCCGTTTTAACGTAAAAATGCATGTGGAAACGAAGGGTGAAAAACATCCAAGGCCTAATTGAGGTTCGGATAGCCTTTTTTGAGTATGAAACTGTCCATTAACGGTTTAAAGCTGTCAAAGTCGTAGAACTCAAAGAGAGCATTGTTTTGACTGGTTATGGTTCTCGTAACTGTAAACGAGCCAACATTTATAGCCATTCGAAAAATCGATATACATAAGGTGCAACATCTGCTGTGCAAGGTGCAACATCCATCCAAAATGTCGAAACAGTGCCGTGCTTCTTGTAGAAATGGGTGTATGGATTTGAAACGCAACAGTGCCATGGTGCACCACTCTTCAGCGATGGTAAATCGAAGACCAGCCACGGTGATCCCGTTTTAACGTAAAAATGCACGTTACGAAAAACGAATGGTGAAAAACTTCTGGCCCAATTGAGGTTTGGATAGCCTTTTTTGCTTATGAAACTATCCATTGGTGGCTTAAAGATATTAAAGTTGTAGAACCCAAGAGAGCCTTTTTTTGACTGGTTATGGCTCCCGTAACTTTAAACGAGCCAATAGTTATGGCCGTTCGAAGAATCGATATCCATAAGAGGCAACATCTGCGGTGCAAGATGCAACATCCGTCCAAAATGCCGAAACAGTGTCGTACGACTTGTAGAAATGGGTGCATGGATTTGTAAGGGAACAGTATCACGGTGCACCACTCTCCAACGATGGTAAATCGAAGACCAGCCACGGTGATCCCACTTTAACGTAAAAATGCGCGTAACGAAAAAACGAAGTGTGAAAAACTTCCAAGGCCAGGTTGAGGTCCGAAAAGCCTTTTTTGGGTACGAAACTATCCATTGACAGCTTAAAGATGTCAAAGCCATAAAACTCACAGAAAGTTTCATTTTGACTGGTTATTGCTCCCGTAACTCTAAACGAGCCAACTGTTATGGCCATCCGAAAAATCGGTATCCATAGGGTGCAACTTCTGCGGTGCAAGGTGCAACATCCATCCAAAATGCCAAAACAGTGCCGTAAGACTTGTAGAAATGGGCGCTTGGATTTGAAATGGAACAGTACCATGGTGCACCATTCTCCACCGATGGTAAATCGAAGACCAGCCACAATGATCCCATTTTAACATAAGAATGCACGCGATGGAAAAACGAAGGGTGAAAAACTTCCAAGACCCGATTGAGGTTCAGATAGCCTTTTTTGGGTGTGAAACATTCATTGACGGCTTAAATCTATCAAAGTCGTAGAACTCACAAAGAGCTTCGTTTTGACATGTTATGGCTCCCGTACCTCTAAACGAGCCAACTTTATGGCCGTCCGAAGAATCGGTATCCATAGGGTGCAACATCTATGATGCAAGGTGCAACATCCGTCCAAAATACCAAACAGTGCCGTACGACTTGTAGAAATGGATGCATGGATTTGAAATTGAACAGTACCATGGTGCACCACTCTCTAGCGATGGTAAATCGAAGACCAGCCATGGTGATCCCGTTTTGATGTAAAAATGCACTTGACAAAAAAACGAAGGGTAAAAAACTTCCGAGGCCCGATTGAGGTTCGGATAGACTTTTATGGGTATGAAACTATCCATTGATAGCTTAAAGCAGTTAAGGCCGTAGAACTCACATAGAGCTTCGTTTTGACTAGTTATGGCCCCCATAACTCTAAACGAGCCAACAGTTATGGCCGTCCGAAGAATCGGTATCCATTGGGTGCAACATCTACGGTGCAAGGTTCAACATCCGTTCATAATGCCGAAACAGTGCCGTACGACTTGTAGAAATGAGTGCGCGGATTTGAAACGGAACAGTACCATGGTGCACCACTCTCCAGCAATGGTAAGTCGAAGACCAACCACGGTGATCCCATTTTAACGTAAAAAACGAAGGGTAAAAAAACTTCCAAGGCCCGATTGACGTTCGGTTAGCCTTTTTTGAGTATGAAACTTTCCATTGACGGCTTAAAGCGTTCAAAGCCGTAGAACTAGAGCTTCGTTTTAACTGGTTATGGCTCCAATAACTTTAAACGAGCCAACAATTATGGCCATCCAAAGAATAGGTATCCATAGGATGCAACATTTGTTATCCTACCTTTTGGTCAAGGTTGGAATATCAACAAATTGGCAAGAATGGATAGATATAAGGAATGGAGATCTATCGAAAAAGGTTGCAATCAATCTGTTAAAATTTGGCCGAGCTTCGATCAGGACGGAATCGATGGCAGATGATGATCAGGACTACGAGAGGCTACGTTTCAAATTTTAGGTCAATCGAAGTTCTTATGATTGAGATAAGATCGATGCAAGTTAGTAAAAGATGTTGTTCGAATCCACGAATCAACGTCTTATTCGTATCCATACGGTCATAACTCATTTTGTACCCATCCATTTCGTATCGATCAGGGGCAGTTATTCGTATCCATCCACCATGTGAACCTAGTTCGTATCCATCAGACTGGTTCCTCGAACCGATGGAGTTCGTATCCTTCGTAATCTTCTACTTGAATTGATAGGAATAAAAAAGTCGCTTCGTATCGATCAGGATGTGATGATCGATACGAAGAGCGCCATCGATTATCGATTCGAATAGGAGTTGGAATGAATGGATATGGGCAGTTTGTTGGAGAGGGGTGCGAAGGAAGTTTGCATGGATAAAGGCTCGGTCCATGCGGCAAGGAATGTGGATCTACCCTAGTTCATCGCTCCACGATGGCAAGTGAGCACGTGCCATTGATCAAGACGTGGAGACGAAGCAATGGATACGAAATCGACTGCCTTTGGAAAACACGAGATTGCATCGATCATATCTTCTAAACCACTGGCCCAAATTCTACGAAATTTTCACAGGAGCTAACGTACAAGCTAAGGAATGGCCCTGCCAAGTTTCAGCTCGATTGGGCAATTTCTTGATCGATGCGAAATTGATTTGTATCGATCACAGATCGAGTCGAAACTTTCTGGGATCAATCATGTGGGCCCACTCACGTGCCAAAAGAAGTCTCCCGAAGTTTATGCATGATATCAGCCTCCTACACCTATAAATAGCCCACTGGAACCTACATAAGGGGGATCATTTTGGCTATTTAATGTCTAGACTCTATCGGATTCAATTATACACCTCACCCTCATTGTTGTACATGAATTTCTTCATTGCAATCATGGTAATCATCTGTAACCAGCAAGGCAAATCAATATAGGATACTATTTTGAAGTGGACGTAGGCTGGAGATAGCCGAACCACTATAAATCTCTCGTCACTGACTGTTATTCCTTAACTGTTACAAGTTATATTGCTTAGATCTGAAATTGTTGCTTGGATATTGTTGATTTGCATTCATATATCGGTGATTTTACGGTACTTGGGGTTTGTGACCAATTTTGGCACAAACACTTTGGTGCTTTCACTGAGAAGGAAATAGCACCCGCTATACTAGATCCAGAGTTCAGATTTGAAAATCTTGAAGAATTCAGGTTTGGAAGACAATGACTCGAGAGACAAGTAGAAGACAAAGAGCTGAGAGAAGCCAATAAAGAGCAAGTCAAAAGGCATCCTCCGAAGCCAGAGAAGGATAAGCTTCGATCTACATCACCAGGGATGAGATGGAGGCTATGGCTTATTCGTTAAACGAGAGATTGTTGAAGAGTCAACAGGATATGATGCAGACTTTCTTTGAAAAGATGAGAGTTGCAGGGACACAAAACCTTGGACCGACTACAGCGACTGTGAATGTGGAACAGGGAGCTAGGGTTGCGGAAACCAATGAATGACAAAATATAGAGCCAGTAGGCAATTAATGAGGGCTTGGGAACAGACACGTAGGATATGACATTGGAAGACCTATGGATGGGACTCAACGAGCTAGGGTGAACGCTAATGCTAATGAGCCGCATGAAAAATATGTACCAGAATTCCCTCGGGGGCATGGTGGAAACCTTTGATGGACAATGTTGGATTAGCTGAGATTATAAGGAGAACTATGTGCAGAGGTTTGGCCAATAGAAATTTGGAAGGAGTGAACAAGAGTCCATTTACCCGGGAAATCAAGATAGCTCGAAATCTACCTGAGTTTAAGCTACCTAGCGTGAAAGTATACAATGGCGAGGCTGACCCAACCGATCACTAGATGAGATACACCAGTCATGTGGAAGTGTTGGAGGCATCGGAGGAAGTAATGGCCCGATGTTTCCCTTTATACTTGACGGATATAGATGCAATGTGGTTCAGACAGCTGGAAGAAGGATCTATGAGAACGTGGACGGAGTTGGTGGATAGATTTTTGTGGAAATTTCGGGTTCATATCAAGAGGCCAAAGAACGTGATGACACTAACATCAATCAAGCAAAGGACGGATGAGTCACTCAGAGCTTTCCTAACTCGGTTCAAAGCGGCGATTGCTTCGGTTCTAATGGCAGCAGTTTCGGGAGTCAGAGAAGATTCAGATTTCAAAGTATCTCTAATATGAGACACACCACTGGATCTTAGGGAATTCTTTCATGAAGCTGAAAGATTCCTTCGGCAAGAGGATGCGTGTATAGATTTAAAGCTAAAGGAGGCGAATGCGAATGAGGGTGGAGGACCATCCAGCGGAGGATTGGACAGAGATAAAGGAAAGGAAAAAAAGGAAGCTTGATTATGATTCGAAAAAGGCCAAGAAACGATGAAGGAAGCCAAAGTTCTCCACCTACATTGGATTGAATGAAATATTGGAGCGAATATATATGGAGACGAGGAATCACCTTCCCTACCGAAGGCCAGCTAGGGGAGAACCTTCTAAACGTGAAAGGGCATCAGGAAGGCACTTTCTCTTCCATGATTTGGATGGACACAATACCAACTCTGCAGGCACTTGAAGGATATAATTGAGGAGCATGTGAGGAATGGACAATTGAGGCAATATGTTGGGGCTCGAAATGCAGCGGTGGAGCAAAAGCGACCACCATCTACTTCAAACAAACATGGTGTGAGGCCCAGGGATGATGGTCGATTGGTTATCAATTGACTGGGATGTTATGAAATAAGTAGCGAGCTACTAGCAAACGGAAAAGTCATTTACACATGTACGGGGATGAAGATGGCCCCTAGGCATGCTCTGAATGATGATAAAAGGCGATGCTATGGTTTGTAAAATCTGCTTTTTTTGGATTGGATACTCGTTTCTTTGGTTTTGTTTTGGGGTTTGGTTTGAAATTCTTACTGTTTTCTGGTTTGGACTTCTATTTGGGTGATTGTTCTCATGTTTGGATGCTGGTTTTGATTTTGGATGTGGATTTGTGATTTTCTGATTTGGTTCGGATTTTGGATTGAATTCTGATTGGATTTTCGTCTGGTTTTGGGTAAACGGTCGTCGGGTATGAATTATACCTAGCAAGGGGTAAGTCTCTTCGCCCGAACGTGGCAAATTGGCTTATTCAGGTTGTTGAGTATGGACTAAACTCAACAAGGGTCTGGAGAGACGAGGATTCAACCTAGGACTTAGGCCCTACATTATCGGTTACTATTTCAGGTCGTCGGGTATGGACTATACTCGGCAAGGGTCCGGAGCGACCAGAATTCGGCTTAGAACTTTAGCCGTGGCATTATTCAATGTCCAGGGAAACTAGACCACGGTCGTCATATATGGATTGCATTTGGAAAGAACCCAGAGTGGTTACAGATTTGGATGTTGACCTGGAGAGGTCATGGATTCGGTTACTGGTCATTGGATAAGGTTGGGTTAAGACTCGGTTATCGAGTTCGAATGGACATGGAGTTGGCTATGGACTTTGGATATCAGGTTCGAAATTATTCAAAACACACCTTATTACCACAAGGCATGTTTTGGGGGGCTAATGTTATCCCACCTTTTGGTCAAGGTTGGAATATCAACAAATTAGCAAGAAAGGATAGATATCAGGAATGGAGATCTATCAAAAAAAAGGCTGCAATCGATGCTGTTAAAATTTGGCCGAGCTCCAATCAGGATGGAATCGATGGGAGATGATGATTAGGACAAGGAGAGGCTATGTTTCAAATTTCAGGTTAATCGAAGTTCGTGCGATTGAGATATGATTGATGCAAGTTAGTAAAAGATGTTGTTCGAATCCATGAAGCAACGTCTTGTTCGTATCCATACGGTCATACCTCTTTTCGTGCCCATCCATTTCATGTCGATCGAGGGCAGTTATTCGTATCCATCCACCCCATGAACCTCGTTCGTATCCATCAGACTCTTTGTTCCTCGAACTGATTGAGTTCGTATCCTTCGTAATCTTCTACTCGAATCGATAGGAATAAACAAGTCGCTTCGTATCGATTAGGATGTGATGATCGATACGAAGAACGCCACCGATTATCGATTCAAATAGGAGTTGGAAGCAGTTTGTTAGAGAGGGGTGTGAAGGAAGTTTGCAGGGATAAAGGCACGGTTCGTGCGGCGAGGAACGTGGATCTACCCTTGTTCATCGCTCCACGTTGGCAAGTGAGCATGTGCCGTTGATCGAGACGAAGAGGATGGAGAGGAAGCAATTCATACGAAATCTACAGCCTTCAAAAAACATGAGATTACATCGATCATATATCCTAAACCATAGGTCCAAATTCTACGAAATTTTCATAGGAGCTTACGTACAAGCTAAGGAATGTCCCTGCCAAGTTTTAGGTCGATTGGACAATTTCTTGATCGATACGAAATTGATTCGTATCGATCACGGATCGAGTCGAAACTTGCTGGGATCGATCATGTGGGCCCACTCACGTGCCAGAAGAAGTCTCCTAAAGTTTGGGCGCGATATCAGCCTCCTATACCTATAAATAGCCCCCAAACCTATAGAAGGGAGACCTTTTTGGCTATTTAATGTCCAGACTCTGTCGGATTTAATTCTACACCTCACCATCACCGTTTTACGCGAATTTCTTTATTTTAATCGCGATAATCATCTGTAATCAACAAGGAAAATCAATAAAGGATTATTATTTTGACGGGCGTAGGCTGAAAATAGCTGAACCACTATAAATCTCTTGTCACTAACTGTTATTCCATAACTATTACATGTTATATTGCTTGGATCTGAAATTGTTGCTTGAATATTGTTGATTTGCATTCACATATCGGTGCTTTTATGGTACGTGGGGTTTGTGACCAATTTTGGCGCAAACAACATTCATCCAAAATGTCGAAAACATGCCATATGACTTGTAGAAATGGGTGCATGAATTTGTAACGGAACAGTACCATGGTGCACCACTTTCCAGCAATGGTAAATCGAAGACCAGACACGGTGATCCCATTTTAACGTAAAAATGTACATGACGAAAAAACGAAGGGTGAAAAATTTTCGGGGCCGGATTGAGGTTCGGATAGCCTTTTTTTGGTATGAAACTATACATTGATGGCTTAAAGTTGTCAAAGCCGTAGAACTCATAGAGAGCTTCGTTTTGATAGGTTATGGCTCCCATAACTCTAAACGAGCCAACAGTTATGGCCAGCCGTAGAATAGGTATCCATAAGGTGCAACATCTGTGGTGCAAGGTGCAAGATCCATCCAAAAGGCCGAAATAGTGTCGTACGACTTGTAGAAACCGGTGCACGGATTTGAAACGGAACAGTACCATGGTGCACCACTCTCCAGCGATGGTAAATTTAAGACCAGCCGCGGTGATCCCGTTTTAACTTAAAAATACGCACGTGACAAAAATACAAATGGTGAAAAACTTTCGAGGCCCAATTTATGTTCGGATAGCCTTTTTAGGTTATGAAACTATACGTTGATGGCTTAAAGTGGTCAAAGCTATAGAACTCACAGAGAGCTTCGTTTTGATTGGATATGACTCCCCTAACTCTAAACGAACCAACAGTTATGCCCGTTCGAAAAATCGGTATCCATAGGATGCAACATCTGCGACGCAAGGTGCAACATCCATCAAAAATGCCTAAACAATGTTGTACGACTTGTAGAAATGGGTGCATGGATATGAAGCGGAACAGTAATATGGCGCACCACTCTCCAGCGATGGTAAATCGAAGACCAGCCATGGTGATCCCGTTTTAACGTAAAAATGCACGTGACGAAAAAACGTATGGTGAAAAACTTTCGAGGCTCGGTTGAGGTTCGGATGGCCTTTTTTGGTTATGAACTATCCTTTGACAGCTTAAAGCTGTCAAAGCCATAGAACTCATAGAGAGCTTCATTTTGACTGGTTATGACTCCCATAACCTTAAACGAGCTAATAGTTATGGCCGTTCGAAGAATCGGTATCCATATAATGCAACATCTATGGTGCAAGGTGCAACATTCGTCCAAATTGCTAAAACAGTGTCGTACGACTTGTAGAAATGGGTTTATGGATTTGTAACAGAACATACCATGGTGCACCACTCTCTAGCGATGGTAAATCGAAGACCAGCAATGGTGATCCCGTTCTAATATAAAAATACAAGTGACGAAAAAACGAAGGGTTAAAAACATCCGAGGACAGATTGAGGTTCGGGTAGCCTTTTTTGGGTACGAAACTATCCATTAACGGCTTAAATCTATCAAAACTGTAGAAATCACAGAGAGCTTTATTTTGACTGGTTATGGCTCTCGTAACTCTAAACGAGCCAACAATTATGGCCGTCCGAAAAATCGGTATCCATACGGTGCAACTTCTGCGGTGCAAGGTGCAACATCTATCCAAAATGCCAAAACAGTGCCGTATGACTTGTAGAAATGGGTACATAGATTTGAATGGAACAGTACCATGGTGTACAACTCTCCAGTGATAGTAAATTGAAGACCAGCAACGGTGATCCCGTTTTAACGTAAAAATGCACGCGACGAAAAAACCGAAGGTTGAAAAACTTCCGAGGCCCGATTGAGATTTGGATAGCCTTTTTTGGGTATGAAACTATCCATTGATGGCTAGAAGCTGTCAGAGCCGTATAACTCACAAAGAGCTTCGTTTTGACTGGTTACGGCTACTATAACTCTAAATGAGCCAACCGTTATGGCCGTCCGAAGAATCAGTATCCATAAGGTGCAACATATGCCGTGCAAGGTGCAACATCCGTCCAAAATGCCGAAATAGTGGCGTACGACTTGTAGAAATGGGTGAATGGATTTTAAATGGAAGAGTATCATGGTGCACCACTCTCCAGCGATGGTAAATCGAAGACCAGCCACGGTGATCCCTTTTTAACGTAAAAATGCACATGGCGAAAAAACGAATGATGGAAAACATCCAAGGCCCGATTGAGGTTCGGATAGCCTTTTTTGGATACGGAACTATCCATTGACGGCTTAAATCTATCAAAGCCGTAGAACTCACGAAGTGCTTCATTTTGACTGGTTACGACTTCCATAACTCTAAACGAGCCAACAGTTATGGCCATCCGAAGAATCGGTATCCATAGGATGCAATATCTGCGGTGCAAGTGCAACATCCGTCCAAAATGATGAAACAGTGTCGTACGACTTGTCGAAATGGGTGCGTAGATTTGAAATCTAATGGTATCATGGTGCACCACTCTCCAGCGATGGTAAATCGAAGACCAGACACGGTGATACCGTTTTTATCGTAAAATTGCACGTGACGAAAAAACGAACGGTGAAAACTTCCAAGACTCGATTGAGGTTCAGATAGCCATTTTTGGTATGAAATTATCCATGACGACTTAAAGCTGTCAAAGCCGTAGAAATCACAAAGAACTTTTTTTTGACTGGTTATGGCTCCCGTAACTTTAAACGAGCCAACAGTTATGGCCGTTCGAAGAATCGGTATCCATAGGGTGCAACTTCCACGGTGCAAGGTTCAACATCCGTCGAAAATGTCAAAACTAGTGTCGTACGACTTGTAGAAATGGTTGCATGGATTTGAAACGGAACAGTACAATGGTACACCATTCTTCAACGATGGTAAATCGAAGACCAGCCATGGTGATCCTGTTTTAACGTAAAAATGCACGGGACGAAAAAACGAAGGGTGCAAAACATCCGAGACCCGATCGAGGTTCGGATAGCCTTTCTTGGGTATAAAAATGTCCATTGACAGCTTAAATCTGTCAGAGAAGTAGAACCCGAAGACAGCTTCATATTGACTGCTTATGGCTCTCATAACTCTAAACGAGCCAACAGTTATGGCTGTTCGAAGAATCGGTATCCGTAGGATGCAACATCTGTGGTGCAAGGCGCAACATCGGTACAAAATCCTGAGACAGTGCCATACGACTTGTAGAAATGGGTGCATGGATTTGAAACAGAAAAGTACTATGGTGCACCACTCTCCAGCGATGGTAAATCGAAGACCAGCCATAGTGATCCCGTTTTAACGTAAAAATGCACATGAGGAAAAAACGAAGGGTGAAAAACTCTTAAGGCCTGATTGAAGTTTGGATAGCCTTTTTTAGGTATGAAACTATCCATTGACAGCTTAAAGCAATCAAAGATGTAGAAGTCATATAGATCTTCGTTTTGACTGGATATGACTCCCGTAACTCTAAATGAGTCAACGGTTATGGCCATCCAAAAATTGATATCCATAGGGTGCAACATCCGCGGTGCAAAGCGCAACATCCATCCAATATGCGTAAACAGCGCCGTATGACTTAAAAAAATGGCTGCACGGTTTTGAAACGGAACAGTAGCATGGTGCAACACTCTCCAGCGATGGTAAATCGAAGACTAGCCACGGTTATCCCGTTTTAACATATAAATGCACGTGACGAAAAAATAAATTGTGAAAAACTTCCAAGGCCTGGTTGAGGTTCGAATGGCCTTTTTTGGTTATGAAACTATTCATTGATGGCTTAAAGCAATCAAAGCTGTAGAAAACACAGATAGCTTTGTTTTGACTGGTTATGGCTCTTGTAACATTAAACAAGCCAACAGTTATGGCCATCCGAAGAATCGGTATCCTTAGGATGCAACATCTGCGGTGCAAGGTGCAACATCCATCCAAAATGCCGAAACAGTGTCGTACGACTTGTAGAAATGGGTTTATGGCTTTGTAATGAAACATACCATGGTGCACCACTCTCCAGTAATGGTAAATCGAAGACCAGGCACGGTGATCTCGTTTTAACGTAAAAATGCACATGACAAAAAAAGAATGTGAAAAACTTCTAAGGCCGTATTGAGGTTCGGATAGCCTTTTTTGTATGAAACTATCCATTGACGGCTGAAAACTATCAAAGCCGTAGAACTCACAGAGAGCTTTTCTTTCACTGGTTATGGCTCCTGTAACTCTAAATGAATCAACAGTTATGGCCGTCCGAAGAATCAGTATCCATACGGTGCAACTTCTGCGGTGCAAGGTGCTACATCTGTCCAAAATACCGAAACAGTGCCGTATGACTTGTAGAAATGGGTGCATGGATTTGAAACGGAACAGTACAGTGATGCATCACTCTCTGTCAATGATAAATCGAAGACTTGCCACAGTGATCCCCTTTTAGCGTAAAAATGCACATGACGAAAAAACGAAGGGTGAAAACTTCCAAGGCTCGATTGAGGTTTGGATAGCCTTTTTTGGGTATGAAACTGTCCATTGACAGCTTAAAGCTGTCAAAGCCGTAGAACTCATAGAGAGCTTCATTTTAACTGGTTATGGCTCCCGTAGTTCTAAATGAGCCAATAGTTATGGCAATCCGAAGAATTGGTATCCATAGAGTGCAACATCTGCGGTGCAAGGTGCAACATCCGTCCCAAATGCCGAAATAGTGCCGTATGACTTGTAGAAATGGGTGAATGAATTTGAAACGGAAGAGTACCATGGTGCACCACTCTCCAGCGGTGGTAAATCGAAGACCAGCCATGGTGATCCCGTTTTTACGTAATAATGCATGTGACGAAAAGCGAAGGGTGAAAAACTTCTGAGGCCCAATTGAGGTTCGAATTGCCTTTTTTGGTATGAAACTATCCATTGACGGCTTAAATCTATCAAAGCGGTAGAACTCACAAAGTGATTCATTTTGACTGGTTATGGCTCTCGTAACTCTAAACGAGCCGACAGTTAAGGCCGTCCGAAGAATCGGTATCCATAGCATGTGATATCTGCTGTGCAAGGTGCAACATCCGTCCAAAATGGCAAAACAGTGTCGTATGACTTGTAGAAATGGTGCACAGATTTAAATTGGAACAGTACCATGGTGCACCACTCTCCAGTAATGGTAAATCGAAGACTAGCCACGGTGATCCCGTTTTAACGTAAAAAGGCACGTGATGAAAAAAACAAAGGGTGAAAACTTTCGAGACCCGATTGAGGTTCGGATAGCCTTTTTTGGGTATGAAACTATCCATTAATGGCTTAAATCTGTCATAGCCATAGAACTCACAGAGAGCTTTGTTTTGACTAGTAGTGGCTCCCGTAATTCTAAACTAGCCAACAGCTATGGTCGTCCAAAGAATCAATATCCATAGGGTGCAACTTCTGTGGTGCAAGGTGCAACAACCGTCCGAAATGCCGAAACAGTGTCGTACGACTTGTAGAAATAAGTGCATGGATTTGAAATGGAATAGTACCATGGTGCACCACTCTTCAGCGATGGTAAATCGAAGACCAGCCAAGGTCATCCCGTTTTAACGTAAAAATGCACGTGACGAAAAAACGAATGGTGAAAAATTCCAAGACCCGGTTGAGGTTCGTATAGCCTTTTTTGGGTATAAAACTATCCATTGTATGGCTTAAATCTGTGAAAGCCAAAGAATTCACAAAGAACTTCATTTTTGACTAGTTATGCCTCTCGTAACTCTAAACGAGCCAACAGTTATGGCAATTCGAAGAATCGGTATCCATAGTGTGCAACACCTGCGGTGCAAGGTGCAACGTCCATCCAAAATGCCAAAACAGTGCCGTACGACTTGTAGAAATGGGTTTATGGCTTTGTAATGAAACATACCATGGTGCACCACTCTCAAGCAATGGTAAATCGAAGACCAGGCACAGTGATCTCGTTTTAACGTAAAAATTCACATGACAAAAAAAAGAATGTGAAAAACTTCTAAGGCCGTATTGAGGTTCGGATAGCCTTTTTTGTATGAAACTATCCATTGACGGCTTAAAACTATCAAAGCCGTAGAACTCACAGAGAGCTTTTCTTTGACTGGTTATGGCTCCTGTAACTCTAAACGAATCAACAGTTATGGCCGTCCGAAGAATCGGTATCCATACAGTGCAACTTCTGCGGTGCAAGGTGCTACATCTGTCCAAAATACCGAAACAGTGTCGTACGACTTGTAGAAATGGGTGCATGGATTTGAAACGGAACAGTACAATGATGCATCACTCTCTATCAATGATAAATCGAAGATCTGCCACGGTGATCCCCTTTTAGCGTAAAAATGCACATAACGAAAAAACGAAGGGTGAAAACTTCCAAGGCCCGATTGAGGTTTGGATAGCCTTTTTTGGGTACGAAACCATCCATTGACAGCTTAAAGCTATCAAAGCCGTAGAACTCATAGAGAGCTTCATTTTGACTGGTTATGGCTCCTATAGTTCTAAATGAGCCAATAGTTATGGCCATCCGAAGAATTGGTATCCATAGACTGCAACATCTGCGGTGCAAGTTGCAACATCCGTCCAAAATGCCGAAATAGTGCCGTATGACTTATAGAAATGGGTGAATGAATTTGAAACGGATGAGTACCATGGTGCACACCTCTCCAGGGATGGTAAATCGAAGACCAGCCATAGTGATCCCGTTTTTATGTAAGAATGCATGTGACGAAAAACGAAGGGTGAAAAACTTCTGAGGCCCAATTGAGGTTCGAATTGCCTTTTTTTGGTACGAAACTATCCATTGACGCCTTAAATCTATCAAAGCCGTAGAACTCACAAAGAGCTTCATTTTGACTGGTTATGGCTCTCATAACTCTAAACGAGCCGACAGTTAAGGCCGTCCGAAGAATCGATATCCATAGGATGTGATTTCTGTTGTGCAAGGTGCAACATCCGTCCAAAATGGCAAAACAGTGTCGTATGACTTGTAGAAATGGTGCACAGATTTAAATTGGAACAGTACCATGGTGCACCACTCTCTAGTGATGGTAAATCGAAGACCAGCCACGGTGATCCCGTTTTAACGTAAAAAGGCACGTGATGAAAAAACGAAGGGTGAAAACTTTCGAGACCCGATTGAGGTTCGGATAGCCTTTTTTGGGTATGAAACTATCCATTAATGGCTTAAATCTGTCAAAACCATAGAACTCACAGAGAGCTTTGTTTTGACTAGTGGTGGCTTCCGTAAATCTAAACTAGCCAACAGCTATGGTCGTCCAAAGAATCAATATCCATAGGGTGCAACTTCTGTGGTGCAAGGTGCAACAACCGTCCGAAATGCCGAAACAGTGCCGTACGACTTGTAGAAATGAGCGCATGGATTTGAAACGGAATAGTACCATGGTGCACCACTCTTCAGCGATGGTAAATCGAAGACCATCCAAGGTCATCCCGTTTTAACGTAAAAATGCACGTGACGAAAAAACGAAGGGTGAAAAACTTCCAAGACCCGGTTGAGGTTCGTATAGCCTTTTTTGGGTATAAAACTATCCATTATATGGCTTAAATCTGTCAAAGCCAAAGAATTCACAGAGAACTTCATTTTTGACTAGTTATGCCTCTCGTAACTCTAAAAGAGCCAACAGTTATGGCAATTCGAAGAATTGGTATCCATAGTGTGCAACATCTGCGGTGCAAGGTGCAACATCCATCCAAAATGCCGAAACAATGCCGTACGACTTATAGAAATGGGTGCATGGATTTGAAACAGAACACTACCATGGTGCACCACTCTCCTGTGATGCTAAATCGAAGAGCAGCCACGATGATTTCGTTTGAACGTAAAAACGCACGTGATGAAAAAACGAAGGGTGAAAAATTTCAAGAGCCGATTGAGGTTCGGATAGCCTTTTTTGGGTATGAAACAATATATTGACGGCATAAAGCTATCAAAGCGGTAGAACTCATAGAGAGCTTCGTATTGTCTGGTTATGGCTTCCATAACTCTAAACGAGCCAGCAGTTATGGCCGTCCAAAGAATCGGTTTACATAGGGTGCAACATCTTCGGTGCAAGGTGCAACATCCGTCCAAAATGTCGAAACAGTGCCGTACGACTTGTAGAAATGGATGCATGGATTTGAAAAAAAAAACAGTACCATTGTGCACCACTCTCCAGCCATGGTAAATCGAAGACCAACCATGATGATCCTATTTTAACGTAAAAATGCATGTGAGGAAAAAACAAAGGGAGAAAAACTTCCAAAGCCTGACTGAGGTTCGGATAGCCTTTTTTTTAGTATGAAACTATCCATTGACGGTTTAAAGCTAACAAAACCATAGAACTCAAAAAGAGCTTCGTTTTGACTGGTTATGGCTCTTGTAACTCTAACCGAGCCAAGAGTTATGGCCGCCCGAAAAATCGGTATCCATAGGGTGCAACATCTGCGGTGCAAGGTGCAACATCTGTCAAAATGCCAAAATAGCATCATACTACTTGTAGAAAATGGGTGCATGGGTTTGAAACTAAACACTATCATGGTGCACCACCCTCCAGCAATGGTAAATCGAAGACCAACCATGGTGATTCTGTTTTAACGTAAAAATGCACAAGACGAAAAATTGAACGATTAAAAACTTCTGTAGCCCGATGGAGGTTTGTATAGGCTTTTTTGGTTATCAAACTATCCATTGAATGCTTAAAGCAATCAAAACTGCAGAACTCACTGAGAGTTTTGTTTTGACTAGTTATGGCTCCCGTAACTCTAAACAAGCCAACAATTACGGCCGTCCGAAGATTCGGTATTCATAGGGTGCAACTTCTACAGTGCAAGGTGCAACATCCGTCCAAAATGCCAAAAAAGTGCCGCACGACTTGTAGAAATGGGTCCATGGATTTAAAATGGAACAGTACCATGGTGCACCATACCCTAGCGATGGTGATTCGAAAACCAGCCACAGCGATCCCGTTTTAACGTAAAAATGCACGTGATGAAAAACGAAGGGTGAAAAACTTCCGAGGTCCGATTGATGTCGGATAACCTTTTTTCGTATGAAACTATCCATTGTCGGCTTAAATCATTCCGAGCTGTAAAACTTACAGAGAGCTTCATATTGACTGGTTATGGCTCCCGTAACCCTAAATGAGCCAATAATTATGGCTGTCCGAAGAATCGGTATCCATAGGGTGCAACATCTGTGGTGCAAGGTGAAACATCCGTACAAAATGCCGAAACTGTGCCATACGACTTGTAGAAATGGGTGCATGGATTTGAAACAGAAAAGTAACACGGTGCACCACTCTCTTGCGATGGTAAATCGATTACCCGCTGCGGTGGTCCCTTTTTAAGTTAAAAATGCACTTGAGGAAATAACGAAGGGTGAAAAACTTCTAAACCCTTATCGAAGTTTGAATAGCCTTTTTTGGGTATGAAACTATCCATTGACGGCTTAAAGCTGTCAAAGCCGTATAACTTAAAGAGAGCATCATTTTGATTGAATGTGGCTCCCGTGACTCTAAACGAGCCAACAATTATGGTCGTCCGAAAAATCGATATCCATAGGGTGCAACATCTGCGGTGCAAGGTGCAACATCCATACAAAATACGTAAATAGTGTCGTATGACTTGTCTAAATAGGTGCACAGATTTGTAACGGAACAGTACCATGATGCACCACCCTCTAGTCATGGTAAATCGAAGACCAGCCACGGTGATCCCGTTTTAATGTAAAAATGCATGTGACGAAAAAACGAGTGGTGAAAAACTTCCAAGGCCCGGTTGAGGTTCGGATGGCCCTTTTTTGGCTATGAAACCTTCCATTGACGGCTTAAAGCAATCAAAGCTATAGAACTCACAGAGATCTTTGTTGTATCTAGCTATGGCTTCTGTAACTTTAAACGAGCCAACAGTTTTGGCGGTCCGAAGAATCGGTATCCATAGGATGCAACGTCTACGGTGCAAGGTGCAACATCCGTCAAAAATGCCGAAGCAACGCCGTACGACTTATAGAAATGAGTTTATGGCTTGGTAACGGAACATATCATGGTGCACCACTCTCCAGCGATGGTAAATTGAAGACCAGCCACGGTGATCCTGTTTTAACGTAAAAATGCATGTGACGAAAAAAACGAAGGATGAAAAACCTTCGAGGCCGGATTGAGGTTCGGATAGCCTTTTTTGTGTATAAAACTATCCATTGACGGCTTAAATCTGTCATAGCCGCAGAACTCACAGAGAGCTACGTTTTGACTGGTTATGGCTCCTGCAACTCTAAACGAGTCAACAGTTATGGCCGTCCGAAGAATCGGTATCCATGTGGTGCAACTTCTACAGTGGAAGGTGCACATGTGTCCAAAATACAGAAACTATGCCATACGACTCGTAGAAATGGGTGCAATGATTTGAAACGGAACAGTGCCATGGTGCACCACTGTACAACGATGGTAAATCGAAGGAAAGCTACGGTGATCCCGTTTTAGCGTAAAAATGCACGTGACGAAAAAATGAAGGGTGAAAAACTTTCGAGGCCCGATTGAGGTTTGGATAGTCTTTTTTTGGTAAGAAACTATCCATTGATGGCTTAAAGTTGTTAAGTCGTTGAACTCACAGAGAGCTTCGTTTTGACTGATCAGGACTCCCGTAAATCTAAACGAGCCAATAATTATGGTCGTCCGAAGAATCGGCATCCATTGGGTGCAACATCTACGGTGCAAGGAGCAACATTCATCCAAAATGCTGAAATAGTGTCGTACGACTTGTGGAAATAGGTGCATGGATTTGGAACGGAAGAGTACCATAGTGCACCACTCTCCAGCGATGGTAAACTGAAGACCAGCCACGATGATCCCGTTTTAACGTATAAATACACGTGATGAAAAAACGAAGGTTGAAAATCTTCCGAGGCCCGATTGAGGTTCGGATAGCCTTTTTTGGGTATGAAACTATCCACTGACGACTTAAGTCTGTCAAAGCCGTAGAACTCACAAAGAGCTTCGTTTTGACTGGTTATGGCTCCCGTAATTTTAAACGAGCCAACAGTTATGGCCGTCCGAAGAATCGGTATCCATAGGATGCAATATCTACGGTGCGAGGTGCAACATCCGTCCAAAATGCCTAGACAGTACGTACGACTTGTAGAAATAGGTGCATAGATTTGAAATTGAATAGTATCATGGTGCACCATTCTCTAGTGATGGTAAATCGAAGACCAGCCACGGCGATCCCGTTTTAACGTAAAAATGCACGTGCCGAAAAAACGAAAGGTGAAAACTTTCAAGACCCGATTGAGCTTCGCACAGCCTTTTTTGGGTATGAAACTATCCATTGACATCTTAAAGCTGTCAAAGCCGTAGAACTTATAGAGAGCTTCGTTTTGACTGGTTATGGCTCTTGCAACTCTAAATGAGCCAACAGTTATTGCCGTCCGAAGAATCGGTATCCATAGGGTGCAACTTCTACGGTGCAAGGTGCAACAATCATCCAAAATGCCGAAACATTGCCATACGACTTGTGGAAATGGGTGCATGGATTTGAAATGGAACATTACCATGGTACACCACTCTCCAGCGATGGCAAATCGAAGACCAGCCACGGTGATCCCGTTTTAACGTAAAAATGCACGTGACGAAAAAACGAAGGATGAAAAACTTTCGAGACCCAATTGAGGTTCGGATAGCCTTTTTGGGTATGAAACTATCCATTGATGGCTAAAATATGTCAAAGCCATAGAACTCACAGAGAGGTTCATTTTGACTGGTTATGGCTCCCGTAACTCTAAATGAGCCAACAGCTATGGCCGTTCGAAGAATCGGTATCCAGAGGGTGCAACATCTGCGGTGCAAGGTGCAACATCTGTCCAAAATGCCGAAACAGTGCCGTACGACTTGTAGAAATGGGTTCATGGATTTGACACGGAAGAGTACCATGGTGCTACACTTTCCAGCGATAGTAAATCGAAAACCAGCTACGGTGATCTCGTTTTAACGTAAAAATGCACGTGACGAAAAAACAAAGGGTGAAAAACATCTGCGACCCGATTGAGGTTCGGATAGCCATTTTTGGGTATGAAACTATCCATTGATGGCTTAAAGCTGTCAAAGCGGTAGAAATCACAGATAGCTTCGTATTGACCGGTTATGGCTCCCGTAACTCTTAATGAGCCCACAGTTATGGCCGTCCGAAGAATCAGTATCTATAGGGTGCAACATCTGCGGTGCAAGGTGCAACATCCGTCCAAAATGTCGAAACAGTACCGTAAGACTTGTAGAAATGGGTGCATGGATTTGAAACAGAACAGTACCATGGTGCACCACTCTCCAGCGATGGTAAATCGAAAACCAGCCACAGTGATCTCATTTTAACGTAAAAATGCACTTAAGAAAAAACGAAGGGTGAATAACTTCCAAGGCCTAATTGAGGTTTGGATAGCCTTTTTTAGGTATGAAACTATCCATTGACCGCTTAAAGCCGTCAAAGCCATAAAACTCAAAGAGAGCTTCCTTTTGACTGGTTATGGCTCCTATAACTTTAAACGAGCCAACAGTTATGCCCGTCCGAAAAATTGCTATCCATAGGGTGCAACATCTGTGGTGCAAGGTGCAACATCCATTCAAAATAACGAAACAGTGCCATACTACTTGTAGAAATGGGTGCATGGATTTGAAATGGAACGGTACCATGGTGCACAACTCTCCAGTGATGGTAAATCGAAAACCAGCCATGGTGATCTCATTTTAACGTAAAAATGCACGTGACGAAAAAATGAATAGTGAAAAATTTCCGAGGCCCGATTAATCTCGTATAGCCTTTTTTGTTTATGAAACTATCCATTGATGGCTTAAAGCGATCAAAGCTGTAGAACTCACGGAGAGCTTTATTTTGACTATTTATGGCTCGCGTAACTTTAAATGAGCCAACAGTTATGGCCGTTCGAAGATTCGGTATCCATAAGATGCAACATCTGCGGTTCAAGGTGCAACATCCATCCAAAATGCCAAAACAGTGCCATACGACCTTAGAAATGGGTGCATTGATTTGTAATGAAACAGTACCATGGTGCACCACTCTCCAACGATGGTAAATTGAAGACCAGCCACGATGATTCCATTTTAACGTAAAAATGCACGTGGCGAAAAAACGAAGGGTGAAAAGCTTCAATGGCCGGATTGAGGTTCAGATAGCCTTTCTTGGGTATGACTCTATCCATTGACAGCTTAAAGCTGTCAAAGCCGTAGAATTCACAGAGAGTTTCGTTTTGAATGGTTATGGCTCCCGTAACTCTAGACAAACCAACAATTATGGTCATCCAAAGAATCGGTATCCATAGGGTGCAACTTCTACGGTGCAAGGTGCAACATCCGTCCAAAATACCGAAAGTGCCGTACGACTTGTATAAATGGGTGCGTGGATTTGAAATGGAACAGTACCATGGTGCGCCACTCTTCCGCGATGGTAAATCGAAGACCAACTACGGTGATCCTGTTTTAATGTAAGAATGCATGTGACGAAAAAAACGAAGGGTGAAAAAATTCGAAGACATGATTGAGTTCCGTATAACCTTTTTTGGGTATGAAATATCCACTGATGGCTTAAATCTTTCAAAGCCATAGAACTCACAGAGAGCTTTTTTTTTGACCGGTTATGGCTCTCGTAACACTAAACGAGCCCATAATATGGCCGTCCGAAGAATCGGTATCCATAGGGTGCAACATATGCGGTACAAGGTGCAACATCCATCCAAAAAACCGAAACAATGCCGTACTACTTGTAGAAATGTGTTTTTGGATTGAAAATGGAAAAGTATCATGGTGCACCACTCTCCAGCGATGGTAAATCGAAGACCAGCCATGTTGATCCCATTTTAACGTAAGAACGCATGTGATGAAAAAACGAAGGGTGAAAAACTTCTGAGGCCCGATTGAGGTTTGGATTGCCTTACTTGGGTATGAAACATCCATTGATGGATTAAAGCTATCAAAGCCATAGAACTCACAGTGAGCTTCATTTTGACTGGTTATGGCTCTCGTAACTCTAAACGAGCCAACAATTACGGCCGTCCGAAGAATCAGTATCCATAGGGTGCAACATCTGCGGTGCAAGGTGCAACATCCGTCCAAAATGCCGAAATAGTGTCGTTCGACTTGTACAAATGGTGCATGGATTTGAAATGGAACAGTACCATGGTGCACCACTCTCCAGCGATGGTAAATTAAAGACCATCCACGGTGATCCCATTTTAATTTAAAAATGCACGTGAAGAAAAAACAAAGGGTAAAAAACTTCCGAGGCCCGACTGAGGTTCGGATAGCCTTTTTGGGGTATGAAACTTTCCATTGACGTCTCAAAGCAATCAAAGCCGTAGAAATCACATAGAACTTCATTTTGACTGGTTATGGCTCCGTAACTTTGAACGAGCCAACGGATATGGCCATCCGAAGAATAGGTATCCATAAGATGCAACATCTGCGGTGCAAGGTGCAACATCCGTCCAAAATGCCAAGACAGTGCAGTACGACTTTTAGAAATGGGTGCATGTATTTGTAACAGAATAGTACCATGGTGCACTACTCTCCAGCGATGGTAAATCGAAGACCAGCCATGGTGATCCCGTTTCAACGTAAAAATGCACGTGACAAGAAAACAAAGGGTGAAAAACATCTGACGCTGGATTGAGGTTCGGATAGCCTTTTTTGGGTGTGAAACTATCCGTTGACGGCTTAAACCTGTCAAAACCGTATAACTCACAGAGAGCTTCGTTTAGACTAGTTATGGCTTCCGTAACTCTAAACGAGCCAACAGTTATGGCCGTCCGAAGAATGGGTATCCATGTGGTGCAACATCTGTGGTCCAAGGTGCAACATCCGTCCAAAAGGCTAAAACAGTGTCGTACGACTTGTAGAAATGGGCGTATGGATTTAAAACGGAACGGTACCATGGTGCCCCATTCTCCAGTGATGGTAAATCGAAGACCAGCCATGGTGATCCTTTTTTAACGTAAAAATACACGTGAAGAAAAAACGAATGGTGATAAACTTCCAAGTCCGTATTGAGGTTCGAATAGCCTTTTTTGGTTATGAAACTATCCATTGATGTCTTACAGCGCTCAAAGCTATAGAACTCACAGAGAGCTTCGTTTTGACTGGTTATAGCTCCCACAACTCTAAACGAGCCAACAGTTATGGCCATTTGAAGAATCGATATCCATTATGTGCAACATCTGCGTAGCAAGGTTCAACATCCGTTCAAAATGCCGAAACAATGTCGTGCGACTTGTAGAAATGGGTGCATGGATTTGAAATGGAAGAGCACCATGATGCACCACTCTCCAGCGATGATAAATTGAAGACCAGCCACGGTGATCCCATTTTCATATAAAAACGCATGTGAGGAAATAACGAAGGATGAAAAACCTCCGAGGCCCGATTGAGGTTCGGACAGACTTTTTTGGGTATGAAATTATCCATTGACGGCTTAAAGCGATCAAAGCCATAGAACTCACACAATGCTTATTTTCAACTGGTTATGCCTCCCGTAACTCTAAACGAGCCAACTGTTATGGTCGTTCGAAGGATCGGTATTCATTGGGTGCAACATCTATGATGCAAGATTCAACATCCGTTCAAAATGCCGAAACTGTGCCGTACGATTTGTAGAAATCAGTGAATGGATTTGAAACGAAATAGTACCTTGATGCACCACTATCTAGCGATGGTAAATCAAAGACCAGCCACGATGATCCCGTTTTAAAGGAAAAATGCATGTGACGAAAAAATGAAGAGTAAAAAACTTCCAAGGTCGGATTGAGGTTCGGATAGCCTTTTTTTGGTATGAAACTATCCACTGATGGCTTAAAGCTGTCAAAATCGTAGAACTCACAGAGAGTATTGTCTTGAATGGGTATGGTTTCCGTAACTCTAAACGAGCCAACAGTTATGGCCGTCCGAAGATTCGGTATCCATAGGGTGCAACATCTGCGGTGCATGGTGCAACATCCATCCAAAATGCCGAAATAGTGCTATACGACTTGTAGAAATGAGTGCATGGATTTGAAGCGGAACCATGGTGCACCACTTTCCAGCGATGGTAAATCGATAGCCGCGGTGATCCTGTTTTAACGTAAAAATGCACCTGACAAAAAAACGAAGAGTGAAAAACTTCCACGACCGAATTAAGGTTCGGATAGCCGTTTTTTGGGTATGAAACTATCCATTGATGGCTTAAAGCTGTCAAGGATGTAGAACTCACAAGGAGCTTCGTATTGACTGGTTGTGGCTCCCATAACTCTAAACGAGCCAACAGTTATGGCAGTCCGAAGAATCGGTATCCATAGGGTGTCACATCTGCGTGCACGGTGCAACATCCGTACCGAATGACGAAACAGTGCCGTACGACTTGTAGAAATGGGTGCATGGATTTGAAATAGAAAAGTACCATGTGCACCACTCTCCAGCGATGGTAAATCGAAGACCAGCCACGGTGATCCCGTTTTAACGTAAAAATGCACATGAGGAAAAAACAAAGGGTGAAAACTTCCAAGGCCTGATTGAGGTTCGGATAGCCTTTTTTGGTTGTGAAACTATCCATTAAGATTTAAAGCTATCAAAGCCGAAGAACTCATAAAGAGCTTGTTCTGACTGGATATGCTCTTGTAACTCTTAACGAGACAACAGTTATGGTCGTTCGATAAATCAGTATCTATCGGGTGCAACATACATCCAAAATGACTAAATAGTGCCGCACGACTTATAGAAATGGGTGCACGGATTTGGAACAGAACAGTACCATGGTGCACCACTTTCCGGCGATGGTAAATCGAAGACCGCCATGGATAACGTAAAAGCGCACGTGACGAAAAAACGAATGGTGAAAATTTCCGAGGCCCGGTTGAAGTTCGGATAGCCTTTTTTGGTTATGAAACTATCCACTGACGACGTAAAGTGGCCAAAGCTGTAGAACCCGCAGAGAGCTTTGTTTTGACTGGTTATGTCTCCTATAACTTTAAACAAGCCACCAGTTATGGTCGTCCGAAGAATCGGTAACTATAGGATGCAACATCTGCGGTGCAAGGAGCAACATCCATCCGATATGCCAAGATAGTGTCGTACGACTTATAGAAATGGGTGCATGGCTTTGTAACGGAACATACCATGGTGCACCACTCTCCAACGATGGTAAATCGCAGACCAGCCGCGGTGATCCCGTTTTAACGTAAAAATGCACGTGACGAAAAAACGAGGGTGAAAACTTCTGAGGCCCGATTGGGGTTTGGATAGCCTTTTTTGGGTATGAAACTATCCATTGACGTCTTTAAGCTGCCAATGCCATAGAACTCACTAAAAGCTTCGCTTAGACTTGTTATGGTTCATGTAACTCTAAACGAGCCAACAGTTTGGCCGTCCGAAGGTATCCATAGGGTGCAACATCTGAGGTGCAAGGTGCAACATCCGTCCAAAATGTCGAAACAGTGCCGTACGACTTGTAGAAATGGGTGCATGGATTTGAAACGGAACAGTACCATGGTGCACCACTCTCCAGCGATGGTAAATCGAAGACCAGCCACGGTGATCCTGTTTTATTGTAAAAATGCGCGTGAAGAAAAAGCTGAAGGGTGAATAACTTTCAATCCCGATTGAGCATCATATAGCCTTTTTTGGGTACAAAACTATCCACTGACGGCTTAAAGCTTTCAAAGCCGTAGAACTTACAGAGAGCTTCGTTTTGACTTGTTATGGCTCCCATAACTCTAAACGAGGCAATAGTTATGGCCGTCCGAAGAATCAGTATCCATAGGATGCAACATCTACGGTGCATAGTGCAACATCCGTCCAAAATGCCGTAACGATGTCGTATGACTTATAGAAATGGGTGCATGGATTTGTAATGGAACATTACCGTGGTGCACCACTCTCAAGTGATGGTAAGTTGAAGACTAGCCACGATGATCCTGTTTTAACGTAAATATGCACGTGACCGAAAAAAGAAGGGTGAAAAACTTTTGAGACCCGATTGAGGTTCAGGTACCCTTTCTTAAGTATGAAACTATCCATTGACGGCTTAAAGCTGACAAAGCAATAGAACTCACAGAGAGCTTCGTTTTGACTGGCTATGGCTTCCGTAAATCTAAACGAGCCAACGGTTATGGTCGTCCGAAGAATTAGTATCCATAGGGTGCAACATCTACGGTGCAAGGTGCAACATCCATCAAAAAACCGAAGCAGTGCCGTTTGACTTGTAGAAATTGGTGCTTGGATTTGAAACGGAATAGTACCATGGTGCACTACTCTCCAGCAATGGTAAATCAAAGACCAATCACGGTGATCCCGTTTTAACGTAAAAATGCACGTGACGAAAAATAAAGGGTGAAAAACATCTGAGGCCCGATTGAGGTTTGGATTGCCTTTTTTGGGTATGAAACTATCCATTGACGGCTTAATGCCATCAAAGCCATAGAAATCACAGAGAACTTTGTTTTGACTAGTTATGGCTCCCATAACTCTAACGAGCCAACAATTATTTCGACCGAAGAATCAGTATCTATAGGATGCAACATCTGCGGTGCAAGGTGTAACATCCGTCCAAAATGCCGAAACAGTGCCGTACGACTCGCAGAAATGGGTGCATGGATTTAAAATGGAATAGTACCATGGTGCTCCACTCTCCAGCGATGGTAAGTCGAAGACCAGCCACAGTGATCCCAATTTGACGTAAAAATGCACGTGACGAAAAATGAAGGGTGAAAATATTCTGAGACCCGATTTAGATTCGTATAGTTTTTTGGCTTTGAAACTATCCATTAACAGTTTAAAGCTGACAAAGCCATAGAACTCACAGAGAGCTTCGTTTTTACTGTTTATGCCTCTCATAACTCTAAACGAGCCAACAGTTATGGTCGTCCGTAGAACCGGTATCCATAGGGTGCAACATCTACGGTGCAACATCGGTCCAAAATGCCGAAACAGTGTCGTACGACTTGAAGAAATGGGTACCAGGATTTGAAAAGGAAAAGCACTATGGTGCACCACTCTCCAGCAATGGTAAATCAGAGACCAACCACGGTGATCCCGTTTTCACGGAAAAATGCATGTGATGAATAAACGAAGGGTGAAAAACTTCCGAGACCCGATTGTGGTTTGGATAGTCTTTTTGGGATATGAAACTATCCATTGATGGCTTAGAGTTATCAAAGCCATAGAACTCATAGAGAGCTTCATTTTGACTGGTTATGGCTCCCGTACCTCTAAACGAGTTAGCAGTTGTGGCGGTCCAAAGAATCGATATCTATATGGTGCAATATCTGCTTGTAAAGTGCAACATCCGTCCTAAATGCTGAAACAGTGTCGTACGACTTGTAGAAATGGGTGCATTGATTTGAAACGGAAGAGTACCTTGGTGCACCACTATCCAGCAATGGTAAATCGAAGACCAGCCACAGTGATCCTATTTTAAAGTAAAAATGCACGTGATGAAAAAACGAAAGGTGAAAAACTTCTGAGGCCCAATTGTGGTTTGGATAGCCTTTTTTGGGCATGAAACTATCCATTGATGACTGAAAGCTATCAAAGCCGTAGAACTCACATATAGCTTCGTTTTGACTGGTTACGGTTCCTGTAACTCTAAACAAGCCAACAGCTATGGCAGTCCGAAGAATGATACAACATCTGCGGTGCAAGGTGCAACATCCGTCCAAAATGTCGAAGTAGTGTCGTATGATTAGAAAGGGGTGTATGGATTTGAACGGAACCGTACCATGGTGCACCACTCTTCAGCGATGGTAAATCGAAGATCAGCCTCGGTGATCCCGTTTTAACGTAAAATTGACCGCGACGAAAAAACGAAGGGTGAAAAACTTCCGAGGACCAATTGAGGTCGGATAGCCTTTTTGGGGTATGAAACTATCCATCGACGGCGTAAACTTGTAAAAGCCGTAGAACTCACAGAGAGCTTTGTTGTGATTGGTTATGACTCTCGTAACTCTAAACGAGCCAACAGTTATGGTCTTCCGAAGAATCGATATCCATAGGGTGCAACATTTGCTGTTCAAGGTGCAACATCTACGGTTCAAGGTGCACCATCCATCCAAAATGCCAAAACAGTGTCATACGACTTGTAGAAATGTGTGAATGGATTTGAAACGGAAGAGTAAATTGGTGCACCACTCTCCAGCGATGGTAAATCAAAGACCAGCCACCGTGATCCCGTTTTAACGTAAAAATGCACATGACAAAAAAACGAAGGGTGCAAAACTTCCGAGGCCCGATTGAGATTCGGCTAGCCTTTTTTGAACATGAAACTATCCATTAATGGCTTAAAGCAGTCAAAGCCATAGAACTCACAGACAACTTCGTTTTGACTAGTTATGGCTCCCGTAACTCTAAACAAGCCAACAGTTATGGCCGTCTGAATAATCGGTATCCATAGGATGCAACATCTACGGTGCAAGGTGCATCATCCGTCCAAAATACCGAAACAATGATATACATCTTGTAGAAATGGGTGCATACGTTTGAAACGGAACAGTACCATGGTGTTCCACTCTCCAGCGGTGGTAAATCCAAGACCAGCCACGGTGATTCCGTTTTAACGTAAAAATTCACGTGACCAAAAAACGAAGTGTGAAAAATTTCCGAGACCCGATTGAGGTTCGATTAGCCTTTTTTAGTATAAAACTGTCAATTGATGGGTTAAAGCTGTCAAAGCCATAGAACACATAGAGAGCTTCGTTTTGATTGGTTATGGCTCTGTAACTCTAAACGAGCTGACTGTTACGGCCGTCCGAAGAGGTGTCCATAGGGTGCAACATCTACGATGCAAGGTGCAACATCCGTAGAAAATGCCGAGACAGTGCCGAATGACTTGTAGAAATGGGCGCATTGATTTGAAACAGAACAGTACCATGGTGCACCACTCTCTAGCGATGGTAAATCGAAGGACAGCCACGGTGATCCCGTTTTAACGTAAAAATGCACGTGATGAAAAAACGAAGGGTGAAAAACTTTCGAGGCCCGATTGAAGTTCGGATAGCCTTTATTGGGCATGAATCTATCCACTGACGGATTAAAGCTGTCAATGACGTAGAACTCACAAAGAGCTTCATTTTGACTGGTTATGACTCTCGTAACTCTAAACGAGCCAACAGTTATGGCCGTCCGAAGAATCGGTATACATATAGTGCAACATCTGCGGTGCATGGTGCAACATCTATCCAAAATGCCGAAACAGCGCCGTACAGCTTGTAGAAATTGGTCCATGGATTTGAAATGGAAGAGTACCATGGTGCACCACTCTCTAGCGATGGTAAATAGAAGACCAGCCATGGTGATCCCGTTTTAACGTAAAAATGCACGTGATGAAAAACTGAAGGGTGAAAAACTTTCGAGGTCAGATTGAGGTTCAGATTCCTTTTTGGGAAAGAAACAATCCATTAACGGCTTAAAGCTGTCAAATCCGTAGAGAGCTTCATTTTGACTAGTTATGGCTCCCGTAACTCTAAACGAACCACCAGTTATGGCCATCCGAAGAATCGGTATCCATAGGATACAACATCTGCGGTGCAAGGTGCAACATCCGTCCAAAATGTCAAAACCGTGCCGTATGACTTGTAGAAATGGATGCATGGATTTGAAATGGAACACTATCATGGTGCACCACTCTCTAGCGATGGTAAGTCGAAGACCAGCCACAGTGTTCCCGTTTTAACGTAAAAATGTACATGACGAAAAAATGAAGGGTGAATAACTTTCGAGACCCAATTGAGGTTTGGATTGCCTTTTTAGGTATGAAACTACCCACTCTTGGCTTAAAGCTGTCAAAGCCATTGAACTTACAAAGAGCTTCATTTTGACTGGTTATGGCTCCCTTAACTCTAAATGAGCCATCATTTATCGTCGTCCGAAGAATCTGTATCCATAGGATGCAACATCTGCAGTGCAAGGTGCAACATCCGTCCAAAATTCCGAAATAGTGCCATACGACTTGTAGAAGTGGGTGCATGGATTTGAAATGGAATAGTACCATGATGCACCACTCTTCAATGATGGTAAATCAAAGACCAGCCACGACGATCTCGTTTTAACGTTAAAATGCACGTGACGAAAAAAATGAAGGATGAAAAACTTCTGAGGCCCGATTGAGGTTCGGATAGCCTTTTTTAGTTATGAAACGATCCATTGAAGGCTTAAAGCTGTCAAAGCCATAGAACTCATAGAGAGCTTCGTTTTGACTAGTTATGGCTCACGTAACTCTAAACTAGCCAACAGTTATGGCAGTTCGAAGAATCGGTATCCATAGGGTCAAACATCTATGATGCAAGGTGCAACATCCATCCAAAATGCCAAAACAGTGCCATATAATTTGTAGAAATGGGTGCATGGATTTGAAACGAAAGAGTACCAAGGTACACCACTCTCTAGCGATGGTAAATCGAAGACCAGCCACGGGATCCCGTTTTAACGTAAAAATGCAAGGGACGAAGAAACGAAGGGTGAAAAACTTCCGAGGCCCGATTGAGGTTCGGATAGCCTTTTTTGGGTATGAAACTACCCAATGATGGCTGAAAGTGGTCAAAGCCGTAGAACTCATAGAGAGCTTCATTTTGACTGGTTATGGCTCCTGTAACTCTAAACGAGCAAACAGTTATGGCCGTCCGAAAAATCGGTAACTATTTGATGCAACAATTGTGGTGCAAGGTGCAACATCCGTCCAAAATGCCGAAACAGTGCCGTGTGTTATCCCTCCTTTCAACAAAATCGAGATACCAAGAAATTAACTGAAAATCAATGATTACTTGCTGCGAATATTGATTATACATCGCAGGTTCACTATGGATATCGATGAATTTTGTCCGAGTCCGAGTTGAACTACAATTGATAAGATATGACAAGCAAAACCATGGAAGTAGACGTTTCAAATTTCAGGTCAATCGGAGTTCGTATGATCGAGATATGATCGATACAAGTTGAGGTAAACATATTATTCGAATCGATACGTACACCCTGTTTGTATCCATTAAGGAGCATCTGATTTCGAATCCATCCTGTTCGAATCGATCCTTGATCGCACTGTTCGAATCCATTGAATTTGTATCGATCAGAGTGAAACTATTCGTATCCATCATTTATCCGTAATCGATCTGCAATGTCCAGTTCGTACCCATCATGAACACTCTGCTTTGTATCCACTCGACTTGGTGTTACTTCGCATCGGTCACTCAGAGTCAATTCTTATCGGTCCAATTGAGCAGTTCGTAGACAATCGATACGAATGGACCATCAAGTGATCGATACAAAACAGTACCTCCAAAGATCGGTACGAAATGACCCCTAGTTGTCGATGCGATGCAACCTGAAAATATCGATTCAAGCAGAAGTGAAAATCATCGATGTGAAATCAACGCCGTTTTGATCGATATGAAGTAGGACACGAACCATCGATACAAACAGGGTCTAAATAAAACTCGGTCAACTTGGCATAAAAAGTGGATCGATCCAAGGAGTGCGTGCCACATCAACATGCTATCACGTGATACGAAGGATCGATTCGAACGCGACAGCATTAGGAAAAAATGCAATCTTGCATCGATCATATCTCCTAATCCACCGGTCCTAATGCTATGAAATTTTCATTGGAGCTTATGTACATGCTAAAGAAGGTTCGTGTCGAATTTCGACTACATTGGACAAAATCTTGATCGATACAAATTACGTTCGTATCGATCATAGATCGAGTCGAAACTTCATGAGTTCGATCGCATGGGCCCACTCATGTGCCAGAAAAATCACCCAAAGTTTGAGCCAGATATTTGTAGGGAACGCCTATAAATAGAACCCTGGAGCCTATAGAAAAGAGACTTTTGGATCCAGCGACGTCCAGACTCTGCCAAAATCTTGATTGCGTTCAAAATACGCTGTTGTACTTGAATATATGTGTTGTAATTCACTATAATCAGCAAGAACATCAATAAAAGATTATCATTTGAAGTGGACGTAGGCCGAAGATAGCCGAACCACTATAAATCTTGTCTTTCTGTTTGTTATTTCCCAATTATTTCATCTGGATTTGAGATTTGTGTTAGAGTATTACTGACCTATATTCATACACTGGTGCTTTCACGATATTCAGTTTTGTGACCAATTTTGGTGCAAATACTTTGGGGCTTTCACTGAGAACAACTAGCGCCCGCTATACCAGATTTGGATTCCAGATTTGAAAGCTTGAAGAAATCAGATTTGAAAGACAATGATGTGACAGACGAGTAGAAGACAAAGAGCCGAGAGAAGCCAACAAGAGCGGAGCCAAGAGGCATCCTCTGAAGCTGGAAAAGGACAAGCTTCGATCTACATCACCAGGGACGAGATGGAGGCTATGGCGGATTCAATACATGAAAGATTATTGAAAAGTCAAAAAGAGATGATGCAAAGCTTCTTTGAGCAAATGAGAGCAGATGGAGCAGAGAATCTTGGATCGACAACAGTGGATGCAAATGCAGGACAAGAAGCAAGAGTAATAAAGACCAATGGAGGTCAGATCTAAAGCCAGAATGTAGAGCCTAAAGGCGATCAACAAGGACATGGGGGCCGACCCTCAGGATCAGACACTGGAAGACCCATAGATGGAGCTCAACAGGCTAGAGCCAATGCTAACGCTAATAAGCCACATGAAGAATATTACCCAGAATACTCTTCGAGACCTAGGGGCAGGATAGAGGAATGTTGAGGGGACAACCCTTGGATGATGATAAAAGGATGGATGGATTAGTGCGACGAATTATGAGAGGTGTCGACCAGAGGATTAGAGGAAGTTAGTCGTAGTCCTTTCACTCTGAATATTAGAAATGCGAGGAACCCTTCGAAGTTCAAGTTACCCATGCTGGACCCTTATGATGGAAAGTCAGACCCTACCATGCATATTACCAGATATATCATACATATGGAAGTGATGGGAGCATCCAAGGAAGGGATGGCATGATTTCCCTTTATTCTTATCAGATTTGGCTGCGCTTTGGTTTAGACATCTAGAGAATGGATCAATCAGAGCATGGGGCGAGCTTGTGGAACACTTCATGAGGCAGTTTAAGGTCCACGTGACGCGACCCAAGAGTGTGATGACTTTAGCTTAGATAAAGTAGAGGACCGGAGAGTCCATAAGAGATTTTCTACTACTATTCAATACAATGGTGGCTTCAGTAGATCACGTGGATCCATCGATGATTTCGATGGCGGCGGTAGCAGGAGTTGCGGAAGGCACAGAGTTTAAGGATTCCTCGGCAAGAGATACACCACAGGACCTTGGAGAATTCTATCATGAAGCTGAAAGATTCATTCGGCTAGAAGACTCACACGCCGAGAGGCGAGAAACACACGCTGTGCAGGGCGAAGGAACCGCCAAAGAACAACCTGGAGCAGACAAATGGAAGCGAAAGTAGGATGACAGATACGATGGCCCTAACAAATGGAAGAAATTTCGAGAGCCTAGATTCAGGCAATACACAGACTTGACGACATGCTTGGAATTGATTTACATGGAGAGTCGGGGGCAACTCCCCTATCGAAAACCACCAAGGAGAGATCCCACAAAGCAGGAACGTAGGAGTGGAAAGTATTTCCTATTCCATGAGCTGGAAGGGCCTACTACTGATGAATGCTGCCAATTGAAGGATGAGGTGGAAAAGCATGCCAGAAGTGGTAGATTGCCACAATACACCAAAGATCGTACAACGGCTGTAGGAGCCGAGCAACTACCGCCTCCACGTAACAGAACTGATCATGGATTGGGATCATGACTCATCATCAATTGATCATGATGGCAAGGGCCAAGTTCAGGCTTTGGACTTTGGTCGATTAGATTTCTTAGATTTGATTTTTAAAATAAAACGGCTATTCCACTTACACACGTACGGGAACTGGAGCGATCCTAAGGCATGTTCTGAGATGGTAATAGACCGCTCTGCCTGGAGAGGTAATGTCTAGTTTCTCCTGATGTTTGAGATTGAACATCTAGGGTTTGAATTTAATAAATGAACTTGAATTTCTCGAAATAAACCTTTGACCGGAGAGTTAAAGGATGAATATTGAAAACCATCTTGAAAATGATCGCTTTATGACCCTACTTGGAAAGGTGAGGTCCGAAGTGTAGGAAGTGAGTTGCTTCGAAGAGCGACGGGATCGACTCACTTAACATCGTTCCCTATTCACCGGAGAGTGATTGGATTGTGGTTCGAAAAGTGCCCGGAGTGGCTATGATTGGCCTAGGATTTAGGCCATGATATCGCTTAATGTTCAGAGACACTAAACCGGAGTGCAGGGGGTGTTGCCGCTTCGTCGGAGAGCAACAGGATCGGCTCACTCGACGCTGTATACCCTTTGTCGGAGAGTGATAGGATAGGACCCAGCAAGAGCGTGGAGAGGCTATGATCGGTCCAGAAAGACCAAGACATCGCTATATGCCCTCGCTGGGGCCAGTGTGCAAGGGATAGAAAGCCATGCCGGAGCACAACAGGATCTTTCTATTCGATCGCTAGGTTTGGAATGGACTTAGCAAGTGTCCGGAGTGACCATCGATAGTCCGAAGAGGCTGTAAAATTTGATTACCGACTTTCGCAAATGGAAATGGATATTGATTCGGCTTCGAACAGCCATAAAATTGATTGATAATACTATAGCTATGAATAAAACATAAGTTCACTGCATCCTATCTGAAGCTATTCAAACCACACCTTTTTGCCAGAAGGCATGTTTTGGGGGGGAAAAGTGTTATCTCATCTTTTAGCAAAGTCGAGATACCAAGAAATTATCTAAAAAATCAATGATTACCCATTCTATTAAACATCGTAGGTTCACTATGGATATCGATGAATTTTGTCCGAGTCTGGGTTGAGCTACAATGACAAGACATGACAAGCAAAGCTATGAAAGCCGACATTTCAAATTTCAGGTCAATCGGAGTTCGTATGATCGAGATATGATCGATATAAGTTGAGAGAAACACGCCGTTCAAGTCGATACGTACACCCTGTTCGTATCCATTAAGGAGCATCTGATTTCGAATCCATCCTGTTCGAATCGATCCTTGGTCGCGCTATTCGAATCCATTGACTTCGTGTCGATCAGCGTGAAACTATTCGTATCCATCATTTATCCGTAATCGATCAGCAATGTCCACTTCTCACCCATCATGAACGCTCTGCTTCGTATCCACTCGACTTTGTTTTACTTCGCATTGGTCATTCAAAGTCAATTCACATCGGTCCCAATTGAGCAATTTGTATCGATATATTTACATTTGATACGAATGGACCATTGAACGATCGATGTGAAAAAGTATCTCCAGAGATCGGTACGAAATGACCCCCAGCCGTCTATGCGATGTAACCTGAAAATATCGATGCGAACAGAGCAACAAATCATTGATGCGAAATCAATGCCTTTTTGATCGATACGAAGTAGGATATGAACCATCGATATGAACAAGGTGTAAATAAGACTCGGTCAACTTGGCATAAAAATTTGATCGATCCGAGGAGTGTATGCCACGTCAACATGCTATCACGTGCTTAGATCGATACGAATAAATTGATACGAAGGATCGATTCGAATGCGACAGCATTAGCAAAAACGCAATCTTGCATCGATCATATCTCTTAATCCACTAGTCCAAGTGATACGAAATTTTCACAGGATCTTATGTACATGATAAAGAAGGTTTGTGCTAAGTTTTGACTCCATTGGACAAAATCTTGATCGATACAAATTACGTTCGTATTCATCACAGATCGAGTCGAAACTTCATCGCATCGATCGCCTGGGCCCACTCACTTGCCAGAAGAAGTCACCCAAAGTTTGAGCTAGATATTTGCTGGTAACGCCTATAAATAGCATCTCGGAGCCTATAGAAAAGGGACTTTTTGATCCGACGATGTCCAGACTCTGCCAAAATCTCGATTGCGTTCGAACTAAGCTGTTGTACTTGAATATAACTGCTGTAATTCACTATAATCAGCAAGAACATCAATAAAAGGTTATCATCCGAAGTGGACATAGGCCATAAATAGTCAAATCACTATAAATCTTGTGTTTCTGTTCGTAATTTCCTAATTATTTCATCTGGATTTGAGATTTGTGTTAGAATATTACTGATCTATATTCATACATTGGTGCTTTCACGATATTCAGGGTTTGTGACCAATTTTGACGCAAACATCATATGAATTGCAGAAATGGGTGCTTGGATTTGAAATGGAACAGTACCATGGTGCACCATTCTCCAGCAATGGTAAATCGAAGACCAGCCACAGTGATTCGATTTTAACGTAAAAATGCACGTGATGAAAAAACGAAGGGTGAAAAACTTTCGAGATCCAATTGAGGTTCGGATAGCCTTTTTTGAGTATGAAACTATCCATTAATGGCTTAAAGCTGCCAAAGCCGTAGTACTCACAAAGAGCTCCGTTTTGACTAGTTTTGGCTCCCGTAACTCTAAACAAGCCAACGGTTGGCCGTCCGAAGAATTGGTATCCATAGGGTGCAACATCTTCGGTGCATGGATTTGAAACGGAAGAGTACCACGGTGCACCACTCTCCAGCAACGGTAAATCAAAGACCAGCCACGGTGATCCCATTTTAACTAAAACTGCACGTGAGGAATATAACGAAGAGTGAAAAACTTCCAAGGCCCGATTGAGGTTCGTATAACCTTTTTGGGTATGAAACTATCTATTGACGGCTTAGAGCTGCCAAACCCATAGAACTCATAGAGAGCTTCATTTTGACTGGTCATGGATCCCGTAACTCTAATCGAGCCAACAATTATGGCCATTCGAAGAATCGGTATCCATAGGATGCAACATCTGCGGTGCAAGGTGCAACATCTGTCCAAAATGCCGAAACAGTATTGTACGACTTGTATAAATGGGTGCATGGATTTGAAATGGAATAGTACCATAGTGCACCACTCTCCAGCGACGGTAAATTAAAGACCAGCCACGGTTTTCCCGTTTTAGCGTAAAAATGCACGCGACGAAGAAACGAAGGGTGAAAAACTTCTAAGACCCGATTTAGGCTCGGATAGCCTTTTTTGGGTATGAAACTATCCATTGATGGCTTAAAGCTGTCAAAGCCGTAGAACTCACAGAGAGCTTCATTTTGACTGGTTATGGCTCCTGTAACTCTAAACGAGCCAACAGTTAGGGCCGTCCGAAGAATCGGTGTCCATAGGGTGCAACATCTGCGGTGCAAGGTGCACCATCCGTCCAAAATGCCGAAATAGTGTCGTACGACTTGTAGAAACAGGTGCATGGATTTGAAACGAAACTGTACCTTGGTGCACCACTCTCCAGCGATGGTAAATCAAAGACCAGCCACGGTGATCCCGTTTTAACGTAAAAATGCACGTGATGAAAAAAAGAAGGCTGAAAAACATCCGAAACCCGATTGAGGTTCGAATAGCCTTATTTGGGTATGAAACTATTCATTGACAGCTTAAAGCTGTCAAACCCGCAGAACTCACAAAGAGCTTCGTTTTGACTGGTTATGACTCCCGCGACTCTAAACGAGCCAACAGTTATGGCCGTTAGAAGAATCGGAACCATAGGGTGCAACATCTGCCGTGCAAGGTACAACATCCGTCCAAAATGCCAAAACAGTGCCGTATGACTTGTAGAAATGGGTGCATGGATTTGAAACGGAAGAGAACCATGGTGCACCACTCTCCATGGTGATCCCGTTTTAACATAATAAACGAAGGGTGAAAAACTTTCGATGCCAGATTGAGATTCGGATAGCCTTTTTTAGTATGAAACTATCCGTTGACGGCTTAAAGCTGTCAAATCCATATAACTCACAGAAAGGTTCGTTTTGACTGGTTATGGCTCCCATAACACTAAATGAGCCAATAGTTATGGCCGTCTGAAAAATCGGTATCCATAGGATGCAACATCTACGGTGCGAGGTGCAATATCCGTCCAAATGCCGAAACAATACCGTACGACTTGTAGAAATGGCTGCATGGATTTGAAATGGAACAGTACAGTGGTGCACCACTCTCCAGCGATGGTAAGTCGAAGACCAGCCACGATGATCACATTTTAACGTAAAAATGCACGTGACGAAAAAATAAAGGGCGAAAACTTCCGAGACACGATTGAGGTTCGGATACCCTTTTTGGATATGAAACTATCCATTGACGGCCTAAAGTTGTCAAAGCCATAGAACTCACAGAGAGCTATGTTTTGACAGGTTATGGCTTTCGTAACTCTAAATGAGCCAACAGTTATGGCCGTCCAAAGAATCGGTATCATAGGGTGCAACATCTGCGGTGCAAGGTGCAACATCCGTCCAAAATGCCGAAACAGTGCCATACGACTTGTAGAAATGGATGCATTGATTTCAAATGGAATAGTACCATGGTGTACCATTCTTCAGCGATGGTAAATCAAAGACCAGCCATGGTGATCCCGTTTTAGCGTAAAAATGCACGTGATGAAAAAACCTAAGGTCAAAAACTTCTAAAACCCGAGATATGTTCGGATAGCCTTTTTTGGGTGTGAAACTGTCCATTGACGGTTCAAAGCCGTCGAAGCCATAGAACTCACAAAGAGCTTTGTTTTGACTGGTTATGGCTTCCGCAACCTAAATGAGCCAACAATTATGGCTGCCCGAAGAATCGGTATCCATAGGGTGCAACATCTGCGGTGCAAGGTGCAACATCCATCCAAAATGCCGAAATAGTGCCATACGACTTGTAGTAATGGGTGCATGGATTTGAAACGGAAGAGTATCATGGTGCACCACTCTCCAGCGATGCTAAATCAAAGATCAGCCATGGTGATCCCGTTTTAACGTAAAAATGCACGTGACGTAAAAACGAAGGGTGAAAAACTTCCATGGCCCGATTAAGGTTCAGATGGTCTTTTTTGGGTATAAGACTATCCATTGACGGTTTAAAGCTATCAAAGCCGTAGAACTAACAGAGAGCTTCGTTTTGACTGGTTATGGCTCATGTAACTCTAAACGAGCCAAAAGTTATGGCCGTCCAAAGAATCGGTATCCATATGATGCAACATCTGTGGTGGAAGGTGCAACATCCGTCTAAAATGCCGAAACAGTGTCGTATGACTTGTAGAAACAGGTGCATAGATTTGAAACGGAACTATACCATGGTGCACCACTCTTTAGCAATGGTAAATCGACGAGCAGCCATGATGATCCCGTTTTAACATAAAAATGCACGTGACGAAAAAACGAAGGGTTAAAAATTTCCGATTGAGGTTCGGATTGCCTTTTTTGGATATGAAACTATCCATTGATGGTTTAAGGCTGTCAAACCCGTAGAACTCACAAAGAGCTTCGTTTCGACTAGTTTTGGCTCCCGTAACTCTAAATGAGCCAATAGTTATGGCCGTTCGAAGAATCGGTGTCCATAGTGTGCAACATCTGTGGTGCCAGGTGCAACTTCCTTAAAAAATGCCGAAATGGTGCCGTACGACTTGTAGAAATGGAGGCATGGCATTGAAACGGTGGAGTACCATGGTACTCCACTCTCCAGCGATGGTAAATCGAAGACCGGCCATGGTGAGCCCATTTTGACGTAAAAATGCATGTAACGAAAAAACGAAGGGTGAAAAACTTCCGAGACTCATCGAGGTTCGGATAGCCTTTTTTGGGTATGAAACTATCCATTGATTGCTTAAAGCTGTTAAAACTGTAGAACTCATAGAGAACTTCGTTTTGACTGGTTATGTCTCCCATAACTCTAAACGAGCAGTTATGGTCGTCCGAAGAATCGGTATCCATACGGTGCAACATCTGCGATGCAATGTGCAACATCCGTTCAAAATGCCGAAACAGTGTCATATTACTTGCAGAAATGGGTGCATAGATTTGAAAGGGAATAGTACCATAGTGCACCACTCTCCAGCAATGGTAATTCGAAGACCAGCAAAGTTGATCCCATTTTGACGTAAAAATGCACGTGACAAAAAAAACGTAGGTTGAAAAACTTCCAAGACCCGATTGAGGTTTGGATAGCCTTTTTTGGATATAAAACTATACATTGATGGCTTAAAGCTGTCAAAGCCGGAGAACTCACAGAGGGCTTTGTTTTTACATGTTATGGCTTTCATAACTTTAAACGAGCCAATAGTTATGGCCGTACGAAGAATCGGTATCCATAGGAAGCACCATCTGTGGCGCAAGGTGCAACATAAGTCGAAAATGCCGAAATAGTTCCGTAAATTGGTATATGGATTTAAAAAAGAATAGTACCATGGTGAACCACTCTTCAGTGATGGTAAATCGAAGACCAGCCACGATGATCCCGTACTAACGTAAAAATGCACGTGACGAAAAGACGAAGGGTGAAAAACTTCCGAGACACGATTGAGGTTCGGATAGCCTTTTTTGGGTATGAAACTATCCACTGACTGCTTAAAGCTGTCAAAGCCGTAGAACTCACAGAGAGTTTCGTTTTGACTCGTTATGGCTCCCATATCTCTAGATGAGCCAACAATTATGGCCGTCCGAAGAAGCGGTATCCATAGGGTGCATCATCTATGGTGCATAGTGCAACATCCGTCCAAAATGCCGATTAAGTTCCGTACGACTTGTAGAAATGGGTGCATGGATTTGAAATGGAAGAGTACCATGGTGCACCACTCTCCAACGAGGGTAAATCAAAGACCGCCCACGGTGATCCCGTTTTAATGTAAAAATGCACATGACGAAAAAACTAAGGGTGAAAAACTTCCAAGATGCGATTGAGGTTCGGATAGCCATTTTTGGGTACGAAGCAACCATTGACGGCTTAAAGCTATCAAAGGTGTAGAACTCACAAAGGGCTTCGTTTTGAATGGTTATGGCTCCCGTAACTCTAAATGAGCCAACGGTTATGGCCGTCTGAAGAATCTGTATCCATAGGGTGCTACATCTGCGGTGCAAGGTGCAACATCCATCCAAAATGCCGAAACAGTGCATTACGACTTTTAGAAATGGGTGCATGGATTTGAAACGGAATAGTACCATGGTGCACCACTCTTCAGCGAAGGTAAATCGAAGAACAGCCACGGTGATCCCGTTTTAACGTAAAAATGCATGTGACGAAAAAACGAAGGGTAAAAAACTTTCAAGACCCGATTATTCGGATAGCCTTTTTTAGGTATGAAAATATCCGTTGACGGCTTAAATCTGTCAAAGCCATAGAACTCACAAAGAGCTTTGTTTTGACAGGTTATGGCTCCCGTAACTCTAAACGAGCCAACAGTGATGGCTGTCTGAAAAATCGGGGTCCATAGGGTGCAACATCTGCGGTGCAAGGTGCAACATCCGTCCAAAGTGCCTAAATAGTGTAATACGACCAGTAGAAATGGGTGCATAGATTTGAAACGAAATATTATCAAGGTTCACTACTCTCCAGCGATGGTAAATCGAAGACCAGCCACGATGTTCCTGTTTTAACGTAAACATGCACGTGCAATAAAAACGAAGGATAAGAAACTTCCGAGACTCGATTGAGGTTCGGATAGCATTTTTTGGGTATGAAACTATCCATTGACTACTTAAAACTGTCAAAGCTGTAGAACTCGCAGAGAGCTTCGTTTTGACTGGTTATGGCTCTCGTAACTCTAAATAAGCCAACTGTTATGGCCATCCGAAGAATCGACATCCATAGGGTGCAGCATCTGCGGTGTAAGGTTCAACATCCGTCCAAAATACGGAAACAGTGCCGTACGACTTGTTGAAATGGGTGCATGGATTTGAAATGGAACAGTACCATGGTGCACCACTCTCCAGGGATGGTAAACCGAAGACCAGCCATGGTGATCCCGTTTTAAAATAAAAATGCACCTGACAAAAAAACGACGGGTGAAAAACTTCTGAGACCCGATTGAGGTTCGGATAGCCTTTTTTGAGTATGTGGATATCCATTGACGGTTTAAAGCTATCAAAGCCATAGAACTCATAGAGAACTTCGTTTGGACTGGTTATGGCTCCCGTAATTGTAAACGAACCAACAGTTATGGCCGTCTGAAGTGTCGGTGTCCATAGGGTGCAACATCTACGGTGCAAGGTGCAACATCCGTCGAAAATGCTGAAATAGTGTCGTACGACCTGTAGAAATGGGTGCATGGATTTAAAACGAAACAGTACTATGGTGCAACACTCTCTAGTGAGGTAAATCGAAGAGCAGCCACGATGATCCTGTTTTAACGTGAAAATGCACGTGACGAATAAACGAAGGGAGAAAACTTCGGAGGCCCGATTGAGGTTCGGATAGCCTTTTTTGGGTATGAAACTATCCATTGACGGCTTAAAGCTGTCAAAGCCGTAGAACACACAGAGAGCTTCATTTTGACCCGTTATGGCTCCTGCAACTCCAAATGAGCCAACTGTTATGGCCGTCCGAAGAATCGGTGCCCATAGGGTGCAACATCTGCGATGCAAGGTGCAACATCCGTCCAAAATACCGAAATAGTGTTGTACGACTTGTAGAAATGGATGCATAGATTTGAAACGGAACAATACCATAGTGCATCACTCTCCAACTATGGTAAATCAAAGACCAGCCATGGTGATCCCGTTTTAACGTAAAAATGCACGTGACGAAAAAACGAAGGGTGAAAATCTTTCGAGACCCGATTGAGGTTTGAGTAGCCTTTTTTGGGTATGAAACTATCTATTGATGGCTTAAGGCTGTCAAAGCCATAGCACTCACAGTGAGCTTCGTTTCAACTTGTTATGGCTTCCGTAACTCTAAACGAGCCAACAGTTATGGCCATTCGAAGAATCGTTGTCCATAGGGTGCAACATCTATGGTGCAAGGTGCAACATCCGTCCAAAATGCCAAAATAGTGTCGTACGACTTGAAGAAATTGATGCATAGATTTGAAATGGAAAAGTATCATTCCGCACCACTCTCCAGTGATGGTAAATCGTAGACCAGCCATGGTGATCCCGTTTTAACGTAAAATGCACGTGATGAAAAAACAAAGGGTGAAAAACTTTCTAGACTCGATTGACGTTCAGATAGCTTTTTTTGGGTATGAAACTATCTATTAACGGCTTAAAGCTGTCAAAGCCATTGAACTCACAAAGAGCTTCATTTTGACTGGTTATGTCTCCCATAACTTTAAACGAGCGAACAGTTATGGTCGTCCGCAGAATCGGTATCCATAGAGTGCAACATCTACGGTGAAAGGGGAAACATCCGTCCAAAAGGCCGAAACAGTGTCGTTCCACTTGTAGAAATGGGTTCATGGATTTGAAACGGAACAGTACCATGGTGCACCACTCTCGGGCGATGGTAAATCAAAGGCCAGCCACGATGATCCCATTTTAACGGAAAATTGCACATGGCGAAAAAACGAAGGGTGAAATACTTCCAAGACTCGATTGATATTCGGATAGCCTTTTTTGGGTATAAAACTATCCATTGACACCTAAAAGCTGTCCAAGCCGTAGAACTCATAGAGAGCATCGCTTTGACTAGTTAGGCCTCCCGTAACGCTAAACGAGCCAACAGTTATGGCCATCCGAAGATTCAGTGTCCATAGGATGCAACATCTGCGGTGCAAGGTGCAACATCCGTCCAAAATGCCGAAACAGTGCCATACGACTTGCAGAAATGGGTGCATACATTTGAAACGGAACAGTACTATGGTGCACCACTCTCTAGCGATGGTAAATCGAAGACCAGCCACGGTAATCCCATTTTAACGTAGAAATGCACGTGATGAAAAATTGAAGGGTGAAAAACTTCCGAGACCCGACGGAGGTTCGGATAGCCTTTTTGGATATGAAACGATCAATTGATGGCTCGAAGCTGTCAAAGCCCTCACAGAGAGCTTGTTTTGACTTGTTATGGCTCTCGTCACTCTAAACAAGCCAACAGTTATGGCCATCCGAAGAATCGGTAAATATAGGGTGCAACATCTACGGTGCAAGGTGCAACATCCATCCAAATGTCGAAACAATGCCATACGACTTATAGAAATGGGTGCATAGATTTGAAATAAAACAATACCATGGTGCACCACTCTGTAGTGATGGAAAATCGAAGACCAGCCACGGCGATCCCATTTTAACGTAAAAATGAACGTGACAAAAAAATGAAGGGTGAAAACTCTCGAGGCTCGATTAAGGTTCGGATAGCCTTTTATGGGTATGAAAATCCATTGATGGCTTAAAGCTGTCAAAGCCATAGAATTCACAAAGAGCTTCGTTTTGAATAGTTATGGCTCCCTTAACTCTAAACGAGCCAACAGTTATGGCCGTCTGAACAATCGATGTCCACAGGGTGCAACATCTGCGGTGCAAGGTGCAACATCTATCCAAAATGCCGGGTACGACTTGTAGAAATAGGTGCATAGATTTGAAATGGAACAATACCATGGGGCACCACTCTTCAGCGATGGTAATTCGAAGATCAGTCACAGTGATCTTGCTTTAACGTAAAAAACGCAAGTGACTAAAAAATGAAGAGCGAAAAAATTCCAATGCCCAATTGAGATTCAGATAGCCTTTTTGGGTATAAACTATCCATTGACGGTTTAAAGCTATCAAAGCCGTAGAAATCAAAGAGTGCTTTGTTTTGACTGGTTATGGCTCCCGTAACTCTAAACGTGCCAACAGTTATGGCCGTCCGAAGAATCGGTATGCATAGGGTGCGACATCTGCGATCCAAGGTGCTACGTCCGTCCAAAATACCAAAACAGTGTCGTACGACTTGTAGAAATGGGTGCATGGATTTGAAACGGAACAATACCATGATGCACCACTCTCGAGTGATGGTAAATCGAAGACTAGCCACGGTATCCCATTTTAACATAAAAATGCACACGACGAAAAGACAAAGGGTGAAAAACTTCGGAAACTCGATTGAGGTTCGGATAGCCTTTTTTGGGTATGAAACTATCCATTGATGGCTTAAAGCAGTCAAAGCCGTATAACTCATAGAGAGCATCGTTTTGACTAGTTACGACTCTTGTAACTCTAAATGAGCTAACAGTTATGGCCATTCGAAGAATCGGTATCCATAGGGTGCAACATCCGCGGTGCAAGGTGCAACATCCATCCAAAAATCTGAAACATTACCATTCGACGTGTAGAAATGGATGCATGAATTTGAAACGGAAGTGTATCATGGTGCACCATTCTCTAACGATGGTAAGTCAAAGACCAGCCACGGTGATCCCGTTTTAACGTAAAAATGCACGTGACGAAAAAAAGAAGGGTGAAAACTGTCTAAGGACCGATTGAGGTTCGGATAGCCTTTTTTGGGTATGAAACTATCCATTGACAGCTTAAAAATGTAAAAGCCGTAGATCTCACAAAGAGCTTCGTTTTGACTGGTTATGGATCCCGTAACTCTAAACGAGCCAACAGTTATGACCGTCCGAAGAATTGGTATATATAAGGTGCAACACCTACGGTGCAAGGTGCAACATCCGTCCAAAATGTCGTACGACTTGTAAAAAAGGGTGCATGGATTTAAACGGAACAGTAGCATGGTGTACCACTCTCCAGCGAAGACCAGCCATGGTGATCCTGTTTTAACGTAAAAATGTACGTGACGAAAAAAAGAAGGGTGAAAAACTTAGGAGACCCGATTGTGGTTCAGATAGCCTTTTTTGGTTATGAAACTATCCATTGACTGGTTAAAGCAGTCTAAGCCATAGAACACACAGAGAGCTTCGTTTTGACTAGTTATGACTCTCGTAATTCTAAACGAGCCAACAGTTGTGGCCGTCCGAAGAATCAGTATCCACAGGGTGCAACATCTGTAGTGCAAGGTGCAACATCCGTCTGAAATGCCAAAAAAATGCATTACGACTTGTAGAAATGGATGCACGGATTTGAAATGGAAGGGTTCAATGGTGCACCGCTCTCCAGCGATGGTGAATCGAAGACCAGCCAAGGTGATCCCATTTTAACGTAATAATGCACGTGACGAAAAAACCAAAGGCGAAAAACTTCCGAGACCCGATTGAGGTTTGGATAGCCTTTTTGGGTATGAAACCATCCATTGACAGCTTAAAGCTGTCAAAGCCGTAGAACTCACGGAGAGCTCCGTTTTGACTAGTTATGGCTCCTGTAACTCTAAAAGAGCCAACAGTTATGGCCGTCCGAAGAATCGGTATCCATAGGATGATACATCTGCGGTGCAAGGTGCAACATCCGTTCAAAATGCCGAAACAGCGCCGTACGACTTGTAGAAATGGCTGCATGGATTTAAACGGAATAGTATCATGGTGCACCACTCTCTAGCGATGGTAAACCAATGACCAGCCAAGGTGATCACATTTTAACGTAAGAATGCACGTGACGAAAAAACGAAGGGTTAAAAACTTCCAAGGCCCGATTGAGGTTCGGATAGCTTTTTTGGGTATGAAAGTATCCATTGACGGCTTAAAGCGGTCAAAGCCATTGTACTCACAAAGAGCTTCGTTTTGACTGGTTATGGCTCCCGTAACTCTAAACGAGCCAATAGTTATGGTCGTCCGAAAAATAAGTGTCCATAGGGTGCAACATCTGCGGTGCAAGGTGCAATGTCCGTCCAAAATGCCGAAATAGTGCCGTACGACTTGTAGAAATTGGTGCATGGATTTGAAATGGAATAGTACCATGGTGAAGCACACCACAATGATGGTAAATCAAAGACCGACCACGGTGATCCCGTTTTAACATAAATATGCACATGACGAAAAAACGAAGGGTGAAAAACTTCCGAGACTCGATTGAGGTTCAGATAGCCTTTTTTGGGTATGAAAATATCCATTGATGGCTTAAATCTATCAAAATCATATAACTCACAAAGAGCTTCGTTTTGACTGGTTATGGCCTCTGTAATTCAAAACGAGCCAATACTTATGGCTTTCCGAAGAATCGGTATCCATAGGGTGCAACATTTGCGGTGCAAGGTGCAACATCCGTCCTAAATGGCAAATCAGTGCCGTATGACTTGTAGAAATGGGTGCATGGATTTGAAATGGAAGAGTACAATGGTGCACCACTCTCCAGCGATGGTGAATCATAGACCAGCCACGGTGATTCCGTTTCAATGTAAAAATGCACGTGATGAAAAAACGAAGAGTGAAAAACTTCCGAGGCCCGATTGAGGTTCGGATAGCCTTTTTTATGTATGAAACTATCCACTGATGGCCTAAAGCTGTCAAAGCTGTAGAACTCACAGAGAGCTTCGTTTCGACCAGCTATGGCTCCCGTAAGGCTAAGCGAGCCAACAGTTATGACCGTCCGAAAAATCGGTATCCATAGAATGCAACATCTGCGATGCACGGTGCAACGTCCATTCAAAATGCCGAAACAGAGCCGTGTGACTTATAGAAATGGGTGCATATATATGAAACGAAATAGTGCCATGGTGCACCATGCTCCAGTGATGGTAAATCGAAGACCAGCCATGGTGATCCCGTTTTAACGTAAAAATTCACATGACGAAAAAACGAAGGGTGAAAAACTTCCAAGGCCCGATTGAGGTTCGGATAGCCTTTTTTGGGCATCAAACTATCCATTGACAGCTTAAATCTGTCAACGTCATAGAACTCACAGAGAGCTTCATTTTGACTAGTTATGGCTTCCGTTACTCTTAACGAGCCAACAGTTATGGTCGTCCGAAAAATCAGTTTCCATAGGGTGCAACATCTGTGGTGCAAAGTGCAACATGCATCCAAAATTCCAAAACAGTGTCGTACGTCTTGTAGAAATGGGTGCATAGATTTGAAATGGAACAGTACCATTGTGCACCACTCTCCAGCAATGGTAAATTGAAGACCACTCACGTTGATCCCGTTTTAACGTAAAAATGCACGAGAAGAAAAAACGAAGAGTGAAAAACTTTCGAGGGCCGATTGAGATTCGGATAGCCTTTTTTGGGAATGAAACTATCCATTGACGGCTTTAAGCTGTCAAATCCATAGAACTCACAGAGAGCTTCGTGTTGACTGTTATGGCTCCCATAACTCTAAACGAGCCAATAGTTATGGCCGTCCGAAGAATCAGTATCTATAAGGTGCGACACCTACGGTACAACGTGCAACATCCTTTCAAAATGCCAAAACAGTATCGTACGACTTGTAGAAATGGGTGCATGGATTAGAAATAGAGCTGTACCATTTTGCACCACTCTCTGGTGATGGTAAATGTAGACCAGCCATGGTGATCCTGTTTTAACATAAAAATGCACGTGTGAAAAAACGAAGGGTGAAAAATTTTCAAGACCCGATTGAGGTTCGGATAGCCTTTTTTGAGTACGAAACTATCCATTGATGGCTCAAAGCTGTCAAAACCATAAAACTCATTAAGAGCTTAGTTTTGACTTGTTACGGCCCCCATAACTCTAAACGAGCAAACAGTTATGGCCGTCCGAAGAATCGGTGTCCATAGGGTGCAAAATCTACTGTGCAAGGTGCAACATCCGTCCAAAATGCCGTAATAGTGCCGTACGACTTGTAGAAATGGGTGCATGGACATAAAACAGAACAGTACCTTGGTGCACCACTTTCCATCGACGGTAAATCGAAGACCAGCCACGGTGATCCCTTTTTACGTAAAAATGCACGTGACGAAAAAACGAAGGGTGAAAAACTTTTGAGACTCGATTGACGTTCGGATAGCCTTTTTTGGGTATGAAACTATCCATTGACGGCATGAAGTGGGCAAAGCCGTAGAACTCATAGGGAGCTTCGTTTGGACTGGTTATGGCTCCCGTAACTCTAAACGAGCCAACAATTATAGCCGTCCGAAGAATCGTTATCCATAGGGTGCAACATCTGCGGTTCAAGGTGCAACATCCATCCAAAATGCAGAAATAGTGCCGTACTACTTGTAGAAATGGGTGCATGCATTTGAAACGGAACAGTACCATGATGCATCACTCTCCAGCTATGGTAAATCGAAGGCCAGCCACGGTGATCCCGTTTTAACGTAAAAATGCACTTGATGAATAATGAAGGGTTAAAAACTTCCGAGGCTCGATTGAGGTTCAGATAGCCTTTTTTGGGTATGAAACTATCCATGATGTCATAAAGCTGTCAAAACCGTAGAACTCACGGTGCTTCATTTTGACTGGTTATGGTTTCCGTAAATCTAAACGGGCCAACAGTTATGGCCGTCCGATGAATCGGTATCCATAGGATGCAACATCTACGGTGGGTGTAATATCCGTCCAAAATGCCGAAACAGTGTCGTGCGACTTGTGGAAATGAGTGCATGGATTTGAAACGGAAGAGTACCATCGTACACCACTCTCCAGCGATGGTAAATCGAAGACCAGCCATGGTTATCCCGTTTTAACGTAAAAATGCACGTGACGAAAAAACGATGGGTCAAAAACTTCCGAGGCCCGATTGAGGTTCAGATAGCATTTTTTGGGTATGAAATTATCCATTGACGGCTAAAGCTGTCAAACCCGTAAAACTCATAGAGAGCTTCGTTTTGACTGGTTATGGATCTCGTAACTCTAAACGAGCCAACAGTTTTGGCCGTCCGAAAAATCGGTATCCATAGGGTGCAACATCTGCTATGCAAGGTGCAACATCCGTCCAAAATATAAAAACAGTGCAGTACGACTTGTAGAAATAGGTGCATGGATTTGAAAAGAGTACCATGGTGCACCACTCTCTAGTGATGGTGAATCAAAGATCATCCACGGTGATCCCATTTTAACGTAAAAATGCACGTGACGAAAAAACGAAGTGTGAAAAACATCTGAGGCCAGATTGAGGTTTGGAAGGCCTTTTTTGGGTATGAAACCATCCATTGATGGCTTAATGCTGCCAAAGACGTAGAAGTCATAGAGTGCTTCGTTTTGGCCGGCTATGGCTCCCGTAACTCTAAACGAGCCAACAGTTACGGCCGTTCGAAGAATCGGTATCCATAGGATGCAACATCCACGGTGCAAGGTGCAACATCCGTTCAAAATGCCGAAATGGTACAGTACGACTTGTAGAAATGGGTGCATAGGTTTGAAATAGAATAGTACCATGGTGCACCACTCTCCAGCCACGGTGATCCCATTTTAATGTAAAAATGCACGTGATGAAAAAACAAAGGGTGAAAAACTTCCGACACCCGATTGAGGTTCAGATAGCGTTTTTGAGTATGAAACTGTACGTTGACGGCTTAAAGCAATCAAAACCATAGAACTCACAGAGAGCTTCATTTTGACTGGTTATGACTCCTGTAGTTCTAAACGAGCCAATAGTTGTGGTCGTCTGAAGAATCAACATCCATAGGGTGCAACATCTACGATGCAAGGCGCAACATCCGTCAAAAATGCCGAAACAGTGTCGTACGACATGTAGAAATAGGTGTTTGGATTTGAAATGAAATAGTACCATGGTGCACCACTCTCCAATGTAGTAAATCGAAGACCAGCCACAGTGATCCCGTTTTAACGTAAAAATGTACGTGACGAAAAAACGAAGGGTCAAAAACTTCTGAGACCCGATTGAGGTTCGAATAGCCTTTTTTGGGTATGAAACTAGCCATTGACGGCTTAAAGCTGTCAAAGACGTAGAACTCACAAAGGCTTCATTTTGACTTGTTATGGCTCCCGTAACTCTAAAAGAGCCAGCAGTTATGGCCGTTGAAAGAATCTGTATCTATAGGGTGCAGTATCTGCGGTGCAAGGTGCAACATCCATCGAAAATGCCGAAACAGTGCTGGACGACTTGTAGAAATGGGTGCATGGATTTGAAATGAAATAGTACCACGGTGCACCACTCTCCAACGATGGTAAATCGAAGACCAACCACGTTGATCCCGTTTTAACGTAAAAATGCATGTTATGAAGAAATGAATGGTTAAAAACTTCAAAGGCCCGTTTGAGGTTCAGATAGCCTTTTTTGGGCATGAAACTATGTATTGACGGCTTAACGCCATCAAAGCCGTAAAACTCACAGAGTGCTTCGTTTTAACCGGTTATGACTGCCGTAATTCTAAATGAGCCAACAGTTATGGACGCCCGAAGAATCGGTATCTATAGGGGGTAACATCTACTGTACAAGGTGCAACATCCATCCAAAATGCCGAAACAGTGCCGTGCGACTTGTAGAAATGGGTGCATGGACTTGAAACGGAAGTATCATGATGCACCACTCTCCAACGATGGTAAATCAAAGACTAGCTATGGTGATCCCATTTTAATGTAAAATGCACGTGACAAAAAAACGAAGGGTCAAAAACTTTTGAGGCCCGATTGAGGTTGGGATAGCCTTTTTTGGGCATGAAACTATGTATTGACGGCTTAACGCCATCAAAGCCGTAAAACTCACAGAGTGCTTCGTTTTAACCGGTTATGACTGCCGTAATTCTAAATGAGCCAACAGTTATGGACGCCCGAAGAATCGGTATCTATAGGGGGTAACATCTACGGTACAAGGTGCAACATCCATCCAAAATGCCGAAACAGTGCCGTGCGACTTGTAGAAATGGGTGCATGGACTTGAAACGGAAGTATCATGATGCACCACTCTCCAACGATGGTAAATCAAAGACTAGCTATGGTGATCCCATTTTAATGTAAAATGCACGTGACAAAAAAACGAAGGGTCAAAAACTTTTGAGGCCCGATTGAGGTTGGGATAGCCTTTTTTGGGTATGAAACTATCCATTGATGGCTAAACCTATCAAAGCCGTAAAACTCACAGGGAGCTTCGTTTTGACTGTTTATGGCTTCTGTAACTCTAAACGAGCCAATAGTTATGGCTGTTCGAAGAATTTGTATCCATAAGGTGCAACATCTACGGTGCAATGTGCAACATCAGTCCAAAATGTCGAAACAATGCAACACTTGTAGAAATGGGTGCATGGATTTGAAATGGAAGAGTAGCATGGTGCACCACTCTCCAGCAATGGTGAATCAAAGACCAGCCACGGTGATCCCGTTTTAACGTAAAAATGCACGTGACGAAAAAACAAAGGGTGAAAAACTTCCGAGGCCCGATTGAGGTTCGGATAGCCTTTTTTGGGTATGAAACTATCCATTGACGGCTTAATGATGTCAAAGGTGTAGATCTCATAGAGTGCTTCGTTTTGACTGGTTATGGCTCCCAAAACTCTAAACGAGCCAACAAATATGGTCGTCCGAAGCATCGGTATTCATAGGGTGCAACATCTATGGTACAAGATGCAACGTCTGTCCAACATGCCGAAACGGTGTCGTGCGACTTATAGAAATGAGTGCATGGGTTTGAAACGAAAATGGTGCACTACTCTCCAGCGATGGTAAATCGAAGACCAACCACAATGATCCAGTTTTAACGTAAAAATGCACGTGATGAAAAAAACGAAGGGTGAAAAACTTCCGAGGCCCGATTGAGGTTCGAATAGGTTTTTTTGGGTAAGAAACTATCCATTGATGGATTAAGGCTATTAAAGCCGTAAAACTCACAGAGAGCTTCGTTTTGACTAGCTATGGCTCTCGTAATTCTAAACGAGCAACAGTTATGGTCGTCCGAAGAATCGGTATCCATAGGGTGCAACATTTGCGGTGCAAGGTGCAACATCCATCCAAAATGCCCAAACAGTGCGTATGACTTGTAGAAATGGGTGCATGGATTCGAAACGGAACAATACCATGTTGCACCACTCTCCAGCGATGGTAAATCAAAGACTAGCCACGGTGATCTCATTTTAATGTAAAAATGCACATGACGAAAAAACGAAGGGTTAAAAACTTCCGAGGCCCATTGAGGTTCGGATAGCCTTTTTTGAGTATGACTTTCCATTGACCGCTTAAAGCTGTCAAAGCCGTAGAACTCACAAAGAGCTTCATTTTCACTGGTTATGGCCCATGTAACTCTAAACGAGCCAACGGTTATGGTCGTCCGAAGAATCGGCATCCAAAGGGTGCAACATCTACGGTGCAAGGTGCAACATCCGTCCAAAATGCCGAAACAGTGTCGTACGACTTGTAAAAATGGGTGCATGGATTTGAAATGGAATAGTACCATGGTGCACCACTCTCAAGAGATTGTAAATTAAAGACCAACCACGGTGATCCCGTTTTAACATGTAAATGCACGTGACAAAAAACGAAGGATCAAAAACTTTCGAGTCCTGATTGAGGTTCGGATAGCCTTTTTGGGTATGAAACTATCCATTGACGGCCAAGGCCGTCAAAGCCGTAGAACTCATAGAGAGCTTCGTTTGGACTGGTTATGGCTCTCGTAACTCTAAACGAGCCAGCAGTTATGGTCGTCCGAAGAATCAGTATCCATAGGGTGCAACATCTACGATACAAGGTGCAACATCCGTCCAAAATGTCGAAACAGTTCAGTACGACTTGTACAAATGGTTGCATGGATTTTAAATAGAAGAGTACCATGGTGTACCACTCTCCAGCAATGGCGAATCAAAGACTAGCCACGGTGATCCCATTTTTACATGAAAATGCACGTGATGAAAAAACAAAGGGTGAAAAACTTCCGAGGCCCGATTGATGTTCGGATAGCCGTTTTTGGGTATGAAACCATCCATTGACATCTTAAAGCTGTTAAAGCCGTAGACTCAAAGAGTGCTTCGTTTTGACTGGTTATGGCTCCCGTAATTCTAAACGAGCCAACAGCTATGGCTGTCCGAAGAATTAGTATCCATAGGGTGGAACATCTACGATACAAGGTGCAACATCCGTCCAAAAAGCCGAAACACTGCCGTGCGACTTGTAGAAATTGTGCATGGATTTGAAACGGAAATGGTGCACTACTCTTTAGCGATGGTAAATCGAAGACCAGCTACGGTGATCTCGTTTTAATGTAAAAATGCACGTGACGAAAAAACGAAGGGTGAAAAACTTCCGAGACCCGATTGAGTTTCGGACAGCCTTTTTTGGGTATGAAACTATCCATTGATGACTTAAAGCGGTCAAAGCCGTAGAGCTCACAGAGAGCTTCGTTTTTACTGTTTATGGCTCCCGTTAATCTATACGAGCCAATAGTTATGGCCATCCGAAAAATCGGTATCCATACGGTGCAACGTCTGCGGTGCAAGGTGCAACATCAATCCAAAATGGCGAAACAGTGCCATACGACTTGTAGAAATGGATGCATGGATTTGAAATGGAACAGTATCATGGTTCACTACTCCCACGATGGTAAATCGAAGAACGGTCATGGTGATCCCTTTTTAACGTAAAAATGCACATGACGAAAAAACAAAGGGTGAAAAACATCCGAGGCCCAATTGAGGTTCGCGTAGAGTTTTTTGGGTATGAAACTATCCATTGACGGCTTAAAGCTGTCAAAGCTATAGAACTCACAGAGTGCTTCATTTTGACTGTTTATAGCTTCCATAACTCTAAACGAGCCAACAGTTATGGCCGTCCGAAGAATCGGTATTTATAGGGTGCAACATCTACGCTACAAGGTGCAACATCCGTTCAAATGCCGAAATAGTGTCGTGCGACTTGTAGAAATGGGAGCATGGATTTGAAATAGAATAGTACCATGGTGCACCACGCTCCAGCGACGGTAAATCAAAGACCAGCAACGGTGATCCCGTTTTAACGTAAAAATGCACGTGATGAAAAAACGAGGGATCAAAAACTTGCGAGGCCCGATTGAGGAACGGATAGCCTTTTTTGGGTATGAGACTATCCATTGATGGCTAAAGCTATCAAAGCCGTAAAGCTCATATAGAGCTTTGTTTTGACTAATTTTGGCTCCCGTAACTCTAAACGAGCCAACAATTATGGCCTTCCAAAGAATCAGTATCCATAGGGTGCAACATCTGTGGTGCAAGGGGCAACATCCGTCCAAAACGCCGAAACAGTGCAGTACATCTCGAAGAAATGGGTGCATGGATTTGAAACGGAAGAGTACCATCGTGCACCACCCTCTAGCGATGGAGAATCAAAGACCAGCCACGGTGATCCCACTTTAACGTAAGAATGCACGTGACGAAAAAACAAAGGGTGAAAAACTTCCAAGGCCCGATTGGGGTTCGGATAGGCTTTTATGTATGAGACTATCCATTGACGGCTAAAAGCTGTCAAAGCCGTAGAACTCATAGAGAGCTTATTTTTGACTGGCTATGCCTCACGTAACCCTAAACTAGCCAAAAGTTTCGGCCGGCCGAAGAATCGGTATCCATAGGATGCAACATCTAGGTGCATGGTGTAACATCCGTTCAAAATACCAAAACAGTGTCATACGACTTATAGAAATGGGTGCGTGGATTTAAAACGGAACAGTACCATGGTGCACCACTCGCCAGCGATGGTAAATGGAAGACCAGCCACAGTGATCCCGTTTTAACGTAAAAATGCACGTGACGTAAAAACGAAGGTTGACAAACTTTGAACACCCGATTAAGGTTCAGATTCCTTTTTGGGTTAGAAACAATCCATTGACGGGTTAAAGCTATCAAAATCATAGAAATAACAAAGAGCTTCGTTTTGGCTGATTATGGCTCCCGTAACTCTAAACGAGCCAACAGTTATGGCCGTCCGAAGAATCGGTATTCATAGGGTGCAACATCTGCGGTGCAAGGTGCAACATCCGTGCAAAATGCCAAAACAGTGCCGTACAACTTGTAGAAATGGGTGCATGGATTTGAAACGGAATAGTACCATGGTGCACCACTCTCCGGTGATTGTAAATCGAAGACCAGCCACGGCGATCCCGTTTTAACGTAAAAATGCACGTGAGGAAAAAACGAAGGGTCAAAAACTTCCGAGGCCCGGCTAAGGTTCGGATAGCCTTTTTTGGGGTATGAAACTATCCATTGATGGCTTAAAGCTATAAAAGCCATAGAACTCACAGAGTGCTTCGTTTTGACTGGTTATGACTCCCGTAACTCTAAACGAGCTAATAGTTATTGTCATCCGAAGAATCGGAATCCGTCCATATTCCCGAAACATTGTCGTGCGACTTGTAGAAATGGGTGCATGGATTTGAAATGGAAATGGTGCACCACTCTCAAGTGATGGTAAATCAGAGACCAGCCACGGTGATCCCGTTTTAACTTAAAAATGCACGTGACGAAAAAACAAAGGGTGGACAACTTCGAGGCCCGGTTGAGGTTCAGATAGCCTTTTTTGGGTATGAAACTGTCCATTGAGGACATAAAGTTGTCAAAGCCATAGAACTCACAAAGTGCTTCATTTTGACTTGCTATGGCTCCCGTAACTCTAAACGAGCCAACAGTTATGGTCGTCCGAAGAATCGGTATCCATAGGATGCGACGTCTACGGTGCAAGGTGCAACATCTGTCCAAAATGCCGAAACAGTGTCTTACGACTTGTTGAATTGGATGCATATATTTAAGACGGAACAGTACCATGGTGCACCACTCTCCAGCGATGGTAAATCGAAGACCATCCATGGTGATCCCATTTTAACGTAAAAATGCACGTGACGACAAAACAAAGGGTGAAAAACTTCCGACACCCGATTGATGTTCGGATAAATTTTTGTGTGTACGAAACTATCCGTTGATAGCTTAAAGCTGTTAAAGCCGTAGAACTCACAGAGAGCGTCGTTTTGACTGGTTATGCCTCCCGTAACTCTAAAAGAGCCAACAGTTATGGCCGTCCGAAGAATCGGTAAACATAAGGTGCAACATCTGCGGTGTAAGGTGCAACTTCCGTCCAAAATCCCAAAATAGTGCCGAACGACTTGTAGAAATTTGTGGATAGATTTGAAACGGAACTGTACCATGGTGCACCCCTCTCGAGCGATGGAAAATCAAATACCAACCAAGGTGATCCCGAGTAATGTAAAAATGCACGTGACGAAAAAACGAAGGGTGAAATACTTCTAAGGCCCGATTGAGGTTCGGATAGCCTTTTTTGGGCATAAAACTATCCATTGATGGCTTAAAGCTATCAAAGCCATAGAACTCACAGAGAGGTTCGTTTTGACAAGCTATGGTTCTCGTAACTCTAAATGAGCCAACAGTTATGGCCGTCCGAAGAATCGGTATCCATAGGATGCAACATCTGCGGTGCAAGGTGCAATATCCGTCCAAAATGCCGAAACAGAGTCGTACACCTTGTACAATTGGGTACATAGATGTGAAACGGAACAGTACTATGGCGCACCACTCTCCAGCGATGGTAAATCGAAGACCAGCCACGGTGATCCCATTTTAACGTAAATATTCACGCGACGAAAAAATAAAGGGTGATCCAAGACGCGATTGAGGTTCGGACAGCTTTTTTGGGTATGAAACTATTCATTGACGGCTGAAAACTGTCAAGCCGTAGAACACACAGAGATCGATTTGACTAGTTATGGCTCCCGTAAATCTAAACGAGCGAACAGTTATGGCCGTCCGATGAATCGGTGTCCATAGGGTGCAACATCTGCGGTGCAAGGTGCAACATTTGTCCCAAATGCCGAAAAAGTGTCGTACGACTTGTAGAAATGGCTGCATTGATTTGAAACAGAATAGTATCATGATGCACCACTCTCCAGCAATGGTAAATCGAAGACCAAATGCACGTAACGAAAAAATGAAGGGCGGAAAACTTCCGAGGCCCGATTGAGGTTCGGATAGCCTTTTTTGGGTATGAAACTATCCATTGACGGCTTAAAGCTGTCAAAGCCGTAGAACTCACAAAGAGCTTCATTTTGAGTAGTTATGGCACCCATAACTCTAAACGAGCTAACAGTTATGGTCGTCTTAGGAATCGGTATCTACAGGATGCAACATCTTTGGTGCAAGGTGCAACATCCATCCAAAATGCCAAAACAGTGTCATACGACTTGTAGAAAGGGTACATGGCTTTAAAACAAAAGAGTACCACGATGCACCACTCTCCGGCGATGGTAAATCAAAGACCAGCCATGGTGATCCTGTTTTAACGTAAAAATGCACGTGACGAAAAAACGAAGGGTGAAAAACTTCCGAGGCCCGATTGAGGTTCGGATAAATCTTTTTGGATATGAAACTATCCATTGATGGCTTAAAGCTATCAAAGCCGTGGAACTCACAGAGAGCTTCGTCTTGACTGGTTATGGCTCGCGGAACTCTAAACGAGCCAACAGTTATGGTCGTCCGAAGAATCGGTGTCCATAGGGTGCAACATGTATGGTGCAAGGTTCAACACCCGTCCAAAATGCCAAAATAGTGCCATACGACTTGTAGAAATGGGTGGTTGGATTTGGAACGGAACAGTACCATGGTGCACCCCTCTCCAACAATGGTAAATCGAAGACCGGCCAAGGTGATCCCGTTTTGACATAAAAATGCACATGACGAAAAAAAAGAAGGGCGAAAAACTTCCAAGGCCTGATTGAGGTTCGGTTAGCCTTTTTTGGTTATGAAGCTATCCATTGACGGCTTAAAGCTGTCAAGTCCCTAGAACTCAGAGAGAGCTCCTTCTTGATTGGTTATGGATCCCGTAGCTATAAACGAGCCAACAGTTATGGCCGTCTGAAGAATCGGTGTCCATAGGATGCAACATCTGCAGTGCAAGGTGCAACATCCATCCAAAATGCCAAAACAGTGCCGCACGACTTGTAGAAATGGGTGCATAGATTTGAAACGGAACAGTACCATGGTGCACCACTCTCCAGCGATGGTAAATCGAAGACCAGTCACGGTGATCCCATTTGAACGTAAAAATGCATGTGACGAAAAAACAAAGAGTGAAAAACTTCCGGGGCCCAATTGAGATTCGGATGGGATATTTTTGGTATGAAACTATGCATTGACAGCTTAAAGCTGTCAAAGCCGTAGAACTTACAGAGAGCTTCGTTTTGACTGGTTATGGCTTCTGTAACTCTAAACGAGCCAACAGTCATGGCCGTCCGAAGAATCGGTATCCATATGGAGCAACATCTGTGGAGCAAGGTGCAACATCCGTCCAAAATGTCAAAATAGTACCGTGCAACTTTTAGAAAAGGGTGCAAGGATTTGAAATGGATTAGTACCATGGTGCACCACTCTCCAGCGATGGTAGATCGAAGACCAGCCACGATGATCCCATTTTAACGTAAAAATGCACGTGACGAAAAAACGAAAGGTAAAAAACTTCCGAGACCCGATTAAAGTTCTGATAGCTTTTTTTGGGTATAAAACTGTCCACTGACGACTTAAAGCTGTCAAAGCCATATAACTCATAGAGAGCTTTGTTTTGACTGGTTATGACACTCGTAACTCTAAACGAGCCAACAGTTGTGGCCGTCCAAATAATTGGTATCCATAAGTTGCAACATTTGTGGAGCAAGGTGCAACATCCATCCAAAATGCTGAAACATTGTCATACGACTTGTAGAAATGGGTGCATGGATTTGAAAAGGAAGAGTATCATGGTGCACCACTCTCTAGCAATAGTAAGTCAAAGACCAGCCACGGTGATTCCGTTTTCACGTAAAAATGCACGTGACAAAAAATGATGGGTGAAAAGCTTCCGAGGACCGATTGAGGTTCGGATAGCCTTTTTTGGGTATGAAATTATCCATTGATGACTTAAAGCTGTCAAAGCCGTAGAACTCACAGAGGGCGTCGTTTTGACTGGCTATGGCTCCCATAACTAAACGAGCCAACAGTTAAGGCCGTCCGAAGAATCATCCATAGGATGTAACATTCGAGGTGCAAGGTGCAACATCTATTCAAAATGCCTAAACAGTGCCATACGACTTGTAGAAATGGGTGCATGAATTTGAAACGGAATGGTGCACCACACTCTAGCAATGGTAAATCGAAGCCAGCCACGGTGATCCCGTTTTAACATAAAAATGCATGTGACGAAAAAACGAATGATGAAAAACTTCCGAGACCCGATTGAGGTTTGGATAGCCTTTTTTGGGTATGAGACTATCCATTGACTTCTTAAAGCTATCAAAGCCGTAGGACTCACAGAGAGCTTCGTTTTGACTGGTTATGACTTACGTAACTCTAAACGACTCAACAGTTATTGGCGTCCGAAGAACCAGTATCCATAATGTATAACATCTGCGGTGCAAGGAGCAACATCCATCTAAATTGCCGAAACAGTGCCGTACGGCTTATAGAAATGGGTGCATGGATTTGAAACGGAAGAGTACCGTGGTGCACCACTCTCTAGCAATGGTAAATTGAAGACTGGCCATGATGATCCCGTTTTAACGTAAAAATGCACGTGACCAAAAAACGATGGGTGAAAAACTTCCGAGGAGAGGTTCAGATAGCCTTCTTGGGTATGAAACTATCCGTTGATGGTTTAAAGCTGTGAAAGCCGTAGAACTCACAGAGAGCTTCGTTTTGACTTGTTATGGCTCCCGTAACTCTAAATGAGCCAAATATTACGGTCGTCCGAAGAATCGGTATCCATAGGATGTGACATCTACAGTGCAAGGTGCAACATCCGTCTAAAATGCTGAAACAGTGTCGTACAACTTATAGAAATGGGTGCATTGATTTGAGACGGAACAGTACAATGGTGCACCACTCTCCAGTGATGGTGGGTCAAAGACCAGCCATGGTGATCACTTTTTAACGTAAAATGCACGTGGCGAAAAAACGAAGGGTGAAAAACTTCCGAGCCCAGATTGAGGTTTAGATAGCTTTTATTGGGTATGAAACTATCCATTGACGGCTTAAAGCTATCAAAGCAATAGAACTCATGGAGAGCTTCATTTTGACTGGTTATGACTCCGGTAACTCTTAACAAGCCAACAGTTATGGCCGTCCAAAGAATCGGTATCCATAGGGTGCAACATCTACAGTGCAAGGTGCAACATCCGTCCAAAATGCCTAAACAGCGCCATACGGCTTGTAGAAATGGGTGCAAGAATTTGAAACGGAACATGGTGCATAACTCTCCAGCGATGGTAAATTGAACACCAGCCATGGTGATCCCGTTTTAACATAAAAATGCACGTGATGAAAAAACGAAGAGCGAAAAACTTTCGAGGCCCGATTGAGATCCGGATAGCATTTTTTGGGTATGAAACTATCCATTGACGGCTTAAAGCTGTTGAAGCCATAGAAATCACAGACAGCTTCGTTTTGACTGGTTATGACTCCAATAAATCTCAACGAGCCAACAGTTATGGCCATCCGAAGAATCGTTATCCATAAGGTGTAACATCTACGGTGCAAGGTGCAACATCCGTCCAAAATGCCGAAACAGTGCCGTACGACTTATAGAATCGTTGCATGGATTTAAAATGGAAGAGTACCATGGTGCACCACTATCCAGTGATGGTAAATCGAATACTAGCCACAGTGATCCCGTTTTAACGTAACTATGCACGTGACGAAAAAACAAAGGGTGAAAAACTTCCGGGGTCCGATTGAGGTTCGGATAGCCATTTTTGGATATGAAACTACCCATTGACGGCTGAAAGCTGTCAAAGTCGTAGAACTCACAAAGATTTCGTTTTAACTGGCTATGGCTCCCGTAACTCTAAACGAGCCAACAGTTATGGCCGTCGAAGAATCGGTATCCATATGATGCAACATCTGCGGTGCAAGGTGCAACATCCGTCAAAAATGTCGAAACAGTGACGTACCACTTGAAGAAATGAGTGCATAGATTTTAACGGAACGGTACCATAGTGCACCACTCTCCTGCTATGGTAAATCGAAGACCATCCACAGTGATCTCATTTTAACGTAAAAATGCACGTGACGAAAAAAACGAAGGGTGAAAAACTTCCGAGACCCGATTAAGGTTCGGATAGATATTTTTGGGTATGAAACTGTCCACTGATGAGTAAAGCTGTCAAAGCCATATAACTCATGGAGAACTTGTTTTGAATGGTTATGGCTCTCGTAACTCTAAATGAGCCAACAGTTATGGTCGTCCAAAGAATCGGTATCCATAGGGTGCAACATCAGCGGTGCAAGGTGCAACACGCATCCAAAATGTCGAAACATTGACGTACGACTTGTAGAAATGGGTGCATGGATTTGAAATGGAAGAGTGTTATGGTGCACCACTCTCCAACGATGGTAAGTCAAAGACTAGCCACGGCGATCCCCTTTTTACGTAAAAATGCGCGTGACGAAAAAACAAAGGGTGAAAAACTTCCAATGCCCGATTGAGGTTCGGATAGCCTTTTTTGGGTAAAATCTATCCATTGATGGCTTAAAGCTGTCAAAGCTGTAGAACTCACAGAGAGCTTCGTTTTGACTGGTTATGCCTCCCGTAACTCTAAACAAGCCAACAGTTATGGTCATCTGAAGAATCGATATCCATAGAATGCAACATCTACGGTGCAAGGTGCAACATCCGTCTAAAATGCCGAAACAGAGCATACGACCTGTAGAAATGGATGTATGGATCTGAAACAGAACAGTACCATGGTGCATCACTTTCCAGCGATGGTAAATCGAAGACCTGCCACGGTGATCCCATTTTAACGTAAAAATGCATATGACGAAAAAACGAAGGGAGAAAAACTTCCAAGGCCCGATTGAGGTTCGGATAGCCTTTTTTCGGTACGAAACTATCCATTGACGGCTTAAAGCTGTCAAAGCGGTAGAACTCACAGGAAGCTTCATTTTGACTGGTTATGGCTCTCGTGACTCTAAACAAGCCAACAGTTATGGCCATCCAAAGAATCGGTATCCATATGGTGCAACATCTGTGGTGCAAGGTGCAACATCCATCCAAAATGCCGAAACATTGTCGTACGACTTGTAGAAATGGGTGCATGGATTTGAAATGGAAGACTATCACGGTGCACCACTCTCCAGCGATGGTAAGTCAAAGACCAGCCACGGTGATCCTGTTATAACGCAAAAATGCACGTGATGAAAAAACAAAGAGTTAAAAACTTACTAGGCCCGATTGTGGTTCGGATAGCCTTTTTTTGGTATGAAACTATCCATTGACGGCTTAAAGCTGTCAAAGCCGTAGAACTCAGAGAGTGCTTCGTTTTGACTGGTTATGGCTCCGGTAACTCTAAACGAGCCAATAGTTATGGTTGTCCGAAGAATCAGTATCCATAACATGCAACATATGCGGTGCAAGGTGCAGCAGCCGTCCAAAATGCCGAAATAGTGTCGTACGACTTGTAGAAATGGGTGCATGGATTTTGTTTGTACCAAAAATGGACACAACACTCTTTGGAAGTTTCTGAAGAGATAAAAGTGAAGAATATAAATTTAAAATGAGGATTATCTAATAAAAACTCCAACAAACAGTAACATAAATGCACAGACAAACAATTTAGAGTGGTTCGGCGTGTTGCCTACATCCACTATGAAGTTTTTGTGACTTTATTGATTCTCTTTCAACGATTACACATGATTACAGCGAACAATAGTAAACTATAGCTTGGAATTCAAATCCGACAGCAAGAGTGGGATGCAATCCGGTAGAGTCTAGGCGCTTCAGAATCAAAAGGTCCTTTTTCTGTAGGCACTAAGGCTTTATTTATAGGTGTAGGAGGCTGATATTTCGCTCAAATTTCGAGAGACTCCTTCTGGCATGTGAGGGGACCCACGTGATCGATGCCGTAGAGTTTCGACTCGTTTTGTGATCGATTCGAAATCAATTCATATTGATCGAGATTACATCCGATGGAGGTGAAACTTGGTGACAATAATCTTTAACTTGCATGCGGTATTCTGTGAAAATTCCGTAGCATTTGGATTGGCGGATCTTGAGTTATGATCGATACGAGTTTGAGTGTCTCGGTGGCTGCCTGGTTCGAATCCATAATTTCGAATGGACTCCCTTCGAACCAATGATGCACGTGCTTCTTGATGACGCAGCGCGCATTCCTTGCATCGATCCACTTTTTGCTCTGAGTTGACCGTTTCGCATCCATGAATCTCGCCTCGTTTTCATCGATGACCGTTGCATCAATCCAGGCTCATTTGACTTGATGGACACGAACAAGCCATTGGACGTGGATTCGAACAAGAGCCCATATTGTGTACGAAGTAATCATCGTCTGATGGACGCGAAACACGGTCATCTGATGGATACAAAGAGCAGTTGCCTGATGGATTCGAACTAACAGAACTTGATGGGTTCGAGTAATCACTTACTGATGGTTTCGAACTGGATGGTTGTAAATGATTATGCGCTAGCGGATTCAAGACAGACGGATACGAGGGTATTGTACCCCTGATCGATACAAAGACGGTGGATTCGAATAGAGACTCAACCATGGATACGAGTTGTGTCTAGTTGGATGGATACGAAACAGGATCTAGCCGATCGATAGGAAATGTATGCTCTGTTAGTGGATATGAACTTGATCGGTGCGAACCGAGGCTTCTTGATGGATACGAGACTGGTCGGTGTGAAGTTGATGGATTCAAAATATGGCTCACTGATGGATATGAAAACATGGCTTTTCCCTTCAGTTTACACCAATCATAACTTGAGCATACGAACTCAGATTGGCCTTAAATTTGGAATGCTGGCTTTCACGGCATCGCTTGTCGTGTCTTGCTGATTATAGCCTGATCTGGACTCGGACAAAATTCATCGATATCCATAACGAACCAATGCGTACTCAATATCCGGGACGAATGATCCTTAGTTTTCAATCAGTTCCTTGATATCTCGGCCTTACCAAAAGGCGGGATAATATTTGCCCCCCAAAGTACGTCTTGTGATAATATGACGTGCTTTGAAAAGCTGCAGTCTTCATTCTGAGCAGTTATTGCTTCTTTGTTGAAGGTTGTAACCATGCATTGCTGTATGATATTGCTCAGACGTATATATGCTAACCCGACTCTTGTCAATGCACGTTCATGAGTCGTTGTCAGTTTTCTTGTGTCGAATTCCGTGTCGATCCTCTCCTGAATCGATGTAGAAGTTCGTATTGTAACAACACCTAACGGTTGCTTTAGGATTATCGTTCTTGTCGATCCTCTCCTGATTCGATGCAGAATTTTGAATTGTTGCTTTCGTGTTGATGGACTTTGTATTTATGAATACGATTCTAGCATTTCGAATTGGTTGGTTATGGACATCGATGGATACGAAATTAACATTCGTATCGATGGTCCTCAACACTGATAAATGCTGATTTTTTGTAAGATGGGAATCGATGGATTCAAAGAGTTAGCTCGTATCGATGGGCCATGGACGGAGTTGCAAGATCATCGATTCGAATGAAGGTTTCGCATCGGTGGGACCAAAAGCCTTCAGCATTGACTTCATTGCGCACTTCTATCGATGGACCCTATTGTCCATTTCGAATCGATAGGAGTTTGGGGTAATGGATTCGAACCCGCCATTCGACTCGATGCGACAGTTAATCTATGATGACCGGTTGCATTTGACCGGGAGGCGAATCGCCCCCTCCCTTCACATGCGCCCATATAAATAATTTGGGCTTCGACCACTTTTCACTTTTTACTTCTGCCTTCAACTTTCGCATCGATCCAATAGCTTGGTCAAGGGAGAGCTGTGTCGTGCCTTCGAATCGATCGAATACAACCTTTTAATCCTTCGAACTCCAATTCAAAATTAGGTAATCAATTAATTACAACTAGATCCAAGCGACGAGATTCGAATCTCAGATCCATCCTACCCTCGTTGATGATCAATTTCGACGACGTCAAGGGAAGATCTGGGCCAAAGCTTGGTCGAGGACGGCCATGGCGACGTTCGTATTGATTGGAGAAGAAGAGTTTGGGGATACAAAGCAATTGATTGATGACTGCTCAGCCTTCAGTTCGTATCGACGATTAAGTATGGAATTAACATCGATGTAGCGCTAAAGGACGAATGATGGGGTCCTTGTTGATCCACAATGGATGCACTTCGTATCGGTTCAAAGTGTTTAACATGAAGTCGTTGGAATTATAATTGATACGAAGTCCTGTAAAAGTGATCCATACGAATCCCGTCATTCTAGATCATTACGAATACGATCGATGCGAAGATGCTGAGCTGTGATCCATACGCAGTTGGCATAAACCAATCGATACGGAGCGCATCGATTCGGACCTGGACGATACGCATCGTATCGATTCGAACCTGGGCGATACGAAACATATCGATTTGCATTCGATCGGTTCGAAGCGCGTCGATTCGAATTCGATCGAGATGAAAAATATTGTTTGGAATGCACTAGATACGAACAGAAGGCCTCTGACTTGTCCCTGATTTGAACTATGGCGATCGATCCCAAACTGGAGTCTAATAGGTTTAGAGAACTTTTGCACATTCGAGCATTCGACTCCAACAAGCTTCTGCCTTGCCTAATCGGACTTGACCTTAGAATTGCATATTTGACTGCCTTTCGAAGCTCGTTGATGGAACTATAACTTAACAACATGATAAGAAATTTTAATTTGGATCGATCGCTAACATCTGGATGGTATGGTGGTGACGGTCAGCGATGATGGTCACTCCAACTGGATTACAATTATCTTCGTCGTTTGTAAATTTTTCTCGAACTTTGCAAAAATAATTCGAGTAATGCACAGCACTGCACTGCACAACACACACTTTACACGAGGGGAACACACGGGCTCTCTGTCGTCTAATAATGATTTCTCGTGAGTTAGCTAGTCATGGAAACTCCAAGCACGCAGCTACAGGAAACTCGAAGTTCAGTTCCTTCCATGCTTGAAATACCAGAGATTGAGGCCGAAGTCATCGATCCAGCCCCGGACAAGGCACCAGATGCATCTCTTATCAATAGTCCGCCAAACTCTGTTCCATCCAACGTTTCGGACGATATGCTAGGGAGAATATGCCCAAGGCACGGTTTTTCAATGGATGACGTAATATTGCCGGGACCAAATGACATGCCACATAATCCACCGAAAGGGTATACCGCATTCAATCGACATGCGTGCGCAGCTGGGACGCTTCCCCCGTTCAATCAATATATAAGAGAAGTGTTGTCTTTTATAGGGATCGCCCCCATCTCAGCTACACCCAAATGGATAGACTTTACTGAATTGCTTGTTCACTATATTCATGGAATATCTCTATCGACCACCCCGTCTAACTGAGATAAGATATTTGTCTAACTTCAAGAGTCAAACAGACAGTCCATCTTTAACATTCCTAGAGGCTGTAAGGAATTGCCAAATAGTTACGGGGTCTTGGACTAGGCTGAGCTACTTCAAGACGAAGTGATTCTATGTCAGATGCCCTCAAGGATTTGTTAGTCGGTAGCTTAGATGTGAGTATTGCCATTTTCCCAGACAGTTGATAAGCCAAACTCATATCTCTTTTTCTTTACAGTGATAATTCAGCGACCCGAAGGCGGATATTACAAGGAGATAGTTTGGGTTGTCCAAGAGGTCCCAAGCGAAGAGAGGAACATCAACTTGGTCCTGACGGATAGGAACCTTAGGATTCTTAGGCTAATCGAGCGAAGACAAAGTATAAGGCTCGACAGTGAACTAAGGACTATCTCGAGGGAACGAGTTAAGCATAAAAAGCCCAGAGTTGTCATAGTTGAAGAAGTTGACTCCGAAAGAACCCATACTGACGATGATCCTTTGGCCGAGCCTGCAGATGCAGCCCAGGATTCTGAAGAAAAGAGAAAGGCAAGGCAGCCGTTTTTAAGCAATCCAAAAAGGGGAGATGGAAATCGGTGGTCATGTCCCGGCCCGCCTCCGGAATTAGAATTTCAGAGATGCTCCCCCAAGGACCGAAAATCTTTATGAACGGCTCGCCGATCTTCCAATTCCGGACGACATGTCCATGCAGCATGATGCCGGATTGGATGAACTCCAAAACGCCTTAGTTTTAAGCGAGTCTCTACCCACTAGCGTAGTCGACACATCCGGTTGGTCGAGCGGTTGCACATACATTCACACTTCATGGTACTACATGATTTTTGACTGTAATACGCCCATTGTGAAAGATTACTAACTTTTTGTCTCTGTTTTGCTTTGCAAATACCATGTCTGGTCAAAGCTCAATGCTCGGTAGCCTACACAGCAAACGCCGATCTTCATCATACTACGAATCGCGTAGGAGAGAAGGAGATAGAGACTATGATCAGGGGTACTCTAGTCAGGAACGGTCTGACAGAGATAAGGGGTATAGGCATCGGTCTCGATCGTGTACGCCACCTCCCAGAGATGTGGTACCGCCGCCAGTTCATGTTTTACGACATTCGGAAGCTCCGCGGCACAAACCATCTTCCCAATCATCTAAGCCTGAATCTCAACGTAGAACTGAAGTAACTGACCCTTTCACTATTGCACAGCCCTCGTCGAGCCCACTAGGGAAGGAGCGATTAGGCTCGCTCGGCTGAGAAAGGATTTTTCTGACATTTGTTTTGATGGGTTCGTCTTTCCTCCGCGCTTGAAAAGAATCCCGGCGTCGGTCGAAAATACAGTGCACGATTATGTCGTGGACATATTTTTCCAGTATCAGGAGTGGTCGAAAACCGCGAAAAAGGCATAGAAGGTAGCCTTCGACCGAGCAGCCACGATTGAAAGGTGGAGAAAGAACTCGGCCAGAAAGACCGGATCATTAAAGCGCTTAATACTGAGGCCGAGTCTTCTCGTAAATCCGAGATTGAAGCTCTTAAGAAGGCCGACGAGGCCCATGCGGTGATGGATAGAATGAAAGGGGAGCACTACGCCACGGTGGAGGACATGGGCCACAGGAACATCATCATTACCGCTGAGCGGGATGCAGCCCCGAAAGAGCTAAATGAGCTTAAGGCCAAAGTCTCGGAAATCATGAAAGGGAGAGACGCTGCTGATATTTCCGCACAAGAAGCGTGCGATCAAGCAGTATTGCTTCAGAGGGAGAGAAATGCGGCCATGGACAAGGTCCGCGAGGTTGAGGCTGAAGTTGATGAAAAGGTCCGATCGGCGGAGACCAGGCTCGAGGCGGAGATAGAGGAGCTTCTAGTCACTTATAATACCAATGTGCTGAAACATAGGAATCTGGCTTGGCTTGACGATTACTCGACACATCTATACAACATCTGGAATTTGCTGGTTGAAGAAGAGAAGGCGGTGCTGTCGGGTGGCGCCCTCGACGAATTTGAGCTAGAGAACCGCATATTGAGCGAAGATGAAAAGAAGGTTCTTTATGACTCTATGATTTCTCATGCAAGAGAGAGATTGGGCACCCAACACCCAGAAGTTGGCGAGGGCTTCGGCATCACACATCAAGCTATAAGTTCTGAGATGATTACTTCATCTGGATCCGAGCTGGTGCCAGCAATTGACCCGTAGCCGGTCCTAGCCTACGATCCGGAACATCCACATATGTCTCCTATAAGGGAGCACTCTTCGAAAGCTATGCAGCCAGCCACGATTCAAGTTAAGGAAGCTACACTACACAAATCTCGTGTGTCTGGAATGAAATATTTATATTGAAGCATGTACTAACAGCTTATTCTTTTCTTTGTCTAGTGACTAAAGCTATATCTGCAGCACCTCCTACGATACAGGAATTACAACAAATGCCGGAGGCCATTATCACCGAGGCGATTACTATGACCACGGCCGTGCTTATCGAGGTAACACAGGGGAGCTTCTTTTCTTTTGATGAGCAAATGATGAATGAGCTCCTGGGCCGATAGAGCGAACCCATTACGGACTTTCCATTCGTCCTTAGTGGATTTCCACTGCCTCTTGTGCTTCGACACAGACCACCGCTACCCACAGTGAAGCCCGTGCTGCTCGTGAAGCAGAAATACTAGCTGAAATCAATGCAGAGATGGAGGCTGCGGCTCATGGCGGTCGTTCTGAAGGTAGATTGACGGCATCTGGCCCAATTCCACTTAGGATGATATCACCCGGGGGTACGCTTGTTGATACTAATGCGTCTACTCCGCTCTCGGTCGTAGATCCAGTTCCTCCGACTCCTCCTGCAAGGAGCGTTCCCATGGATTCAAGTTCGGAGGAGGATGTTGATATTATGCCTCCATCTGGAGATGATCTGCCAAAGAGTAAAGGCTGAAAGCGAAAAATTACTGGTGGCTCTGGCGGATCTACACTTAAGAGGAAGCCGAAGAAGGTTACGGAGTAGATAGGCCCTTCTGGTGCAAATTTTTGTTAGCTAAGAACTTTTCTTTCTTTTATAGGCCGTATATAGATGCGGGTTCAGCCCCTACTAGTAGGAATTTTTGGGAGAATATGTATACAAGTCTTTGCTTTTGATTAGTTAGAATAAAATTCTATTTTTTGCGGGTTCAACTCTTATTTCTGTCTTTTATACTTAAGCGTCGTAGAGTTTGGATCTCGGTTCCATATATTCGTTGAGTTTCAACCCTTGAGTTCTCTTTATTTTCCAAGTCCGAAAATCACGAGTACAAGTTGTAACGAGAGATCGAGTTGGACTTTAGACATCATATTGCTTCAGCCAGCGGTTAACGCTTAAGCTCTGCCCCCAGTTCCGAGAACAAGTTGTAAAGATCGGCTAGCGATCATGATTTGTCTCTACTTTTAGAGTTTAACATCGTCATATTGATGCAGAAACAAGCGTAAGTCGAGTGATTGCATCGCATTCGCTTACCTATGAATAATTGCATCCACACTATGGGGGTCAGCATTTGCACTTCAGCAGTCGATCGCATCTATTGAAATTTTTAAGTACATATCCACACTCCGAAGACATAAGCTAATTTGCGAGTGGCCATCCGCACCCGAGTTATTTTTATATTTCGTCCACACTCTGGGGACTTTATGATAATTCGTGATCGATAATCTGGTTCGCACTCTGGGAATCCGAGAGTTATCGATGTCTGTAGCACAGTTCGCGCTCCGTAAACTTTGACTCAGTATTTGTACTCCAATTCACACTCTGGGAACTTGGAGTTAGCGTTTATACTCCGGTTTGCACTTTGGGAACCTAGAGTTGATGTTTATACGCCAATTCGCACTCCGAGAATTTGGAGTTAGTGTTTATACCTTGGTTCGCACTCCGAGAATCTAGAGTTGATGTTTATACTCCAATTCGCACTCTGGGAATTTGGAGTTAGTCGATAGATGGTCAGTCACGTCTGTATTGACTTTTTAGGAGGTCGTTCACACTTTGGGAACGATAGATCTATTAGGATCGTGGATGTTCGGATCACATCCATCCCAAATTAACAAGCGAGGTCATTAGATGGACGGGTCCATCCTCCTCTAACTTGGTTAGGATACGGTCGAAGTCGTTAGGCAGACGAGCTTGCCCTCTCTAAAACCGTATTCTGGATTTTTATGCCCGACTCACACTCTAGGAGTTTGGAGTTGTTTTAAGGATTGTCGTGTATCAATCCTCTTCGATTTTAGCATAGTGACTTTCCCCCGAGCTCGGGTTTCATTTAGTGAGTGACCGGTCATATCACAGTCACTCCATATTTGAATAAATTCCACCATTTGATGGAACTTAGCTCTCCATGCATTGTGAAGTCGTACGTCATACTCAATAAATCATAGCTCTAGCTCGAAGAGATGGCATTTTATTGCTGAAATGAGAAAATATGGCAAAGTCTTTTGCCTTTTTACAAATTCAAATTTTGAAAATGTGGAAACAAATTGCAAATAAGAGAATGAATCGAATAAATAAAGCCTGTCATATGTAGTAGCGACGGAGGCTTTCACTATTCCAAGCTCTCGACAAAGTAAGACCGTCAACGGTCGATAACTTGAACGTGCCATCTCTGAGATTTTGGGTGATAACATACGGTCCTTCCCAATTTGGCTTCATGTGTGAAGGAACCAGATAGATTCTTTTTAGAACGAGATCGCCAAGTTCGAAGGTCCGTGGTCGAACCTTGGCATTGTATAATCGGGTGACTCAATTTCGATATGCGGCTGCCCTCAAATCAGCCTCTTCATGCTTCTCATCCTGTAAGTCCAAAGATTCAGCAAGTAATATGGCATTAGTTTTCGGGTCATACTAAGTCACACGATGAGAAGGTACTTTCATTTCGACTGGAATAATGGCTTCTTAGCCGTAACATAGAGAAAATGGAGTGTGTCTGGTCGCGGACTTGTGGGTCATTCAGTAAGCCCGTAAAACCATAGGTAGTTCATCAACCCACTTGCCCCGGCCTTTTCCAGTTGCTTCTTCAGAATAGATTTGATAACCTTATTAATAGCTTCAACTTGGCCGTTCGCCTAAGGTTGTGCAACCGTAGAGAATTTCCTATGGATATGGAACCGTTGGCAGAAATTCTTGAATTCAACACTGTCGAATTGGGTTCCGTTATCAGTGATAATGGTATGCGAGAGACAAATCGGCAGATAATATTGCGAACTACGAAGTTGATTAATTTCTTCGTCATGATTGTCGCAAGAGGTTCAGCTTCAGCCCATTTAATAAAGTAATCAACTACGACGATGGCATACTTCATTCCTCCTTTAGCAAGAGGTAGATTACCAATGATATCAATGCCCCATACTGCAAACGGCTAGGGACTGACCATTTGGGTTTTCTCAGTTGGTGGGGCTCTCGGAATTCAAGCATGTTTCTGGCATTTATCACATTTCCTGGCATAGTCTGATGCATCACGGTTCATAGTCGGCTAGTAATATCCATATCGGAGTACTTTCTTGGTGAGAGCTTGCCTCCCAGTGTGATCGCCACATTCTCCCTCATGCACATCATGTAACACTCGTTTGATTTCATCGTGTGCGATACATCGAAAAAGAGGGACGGAATATCCTCTTCATACATGACTCCATTCTGAATGGTAAACCACGAGGCTTTTCGAAGAATCTTTCTTCTTTCACTCCTATGCTCAAGCAGTGTTCCGTGCTCGATATAGTTTCGATATGGGTTCATCCATGACTCCTTATCGGGAGCGATTTCAAATATAAAATCCCTTTCCATCTGATCAATTCTAGGAGAAGATAGAATTTCAACAGGAACGAGTCCCACTTGCTGTGCTTCGCCCATACTTGCTAACTTGGCCAATGAATCAACCTTCTGGTTGTGCTCACCGGCTATGTAGAAAATGGCCTAATAATCGAATTGATCAAGTATTTCCTGGACTCGAGCTAGATAAGCTGCTAGACTTGGATCCTTGGCCTGGTATTCACCCTGAATCTGGCATACTACTAACTGAGAGTCATAGTAAACTTCCACAGCAATAATTCTCAGATCACGGGCTAGCTTCAACCCAACAAGTAAAGCTTCATACTCAAATTCATTATTGGTCACACAAAACTCAAATTTCACAGCATAGCATATGGACCGGCCCTCGGAGGTTTCAAGTACTGCCCCCAACACCTGAGCACTGATTGTTGGATGTACCATCGGTATGCAACTTCCAGATGTATTCGGAAGATTTATTGGTCTCGGGCAAGTCCTCTGGGACGGTGAATTCGGCTATAAAATCTGATAGGACTTGACCTTGAATGGCTCTTCTTAGGGTATAGGTGATATCGAACTGACTCAGTTCGATATTCCACTTAAGCAACCTACCAGACGTCTCAGGCTGCGTAAGAACCTGTCGTAACGGCTGATCGGTGTACAAAGTGACAGGATGAGCCTGAAATATGGATGGAGCTTCCTCGAGGCAATGACTAGGCAGTAGGCTAACTTTTCTAGCTTTGGATAGTTTCTCTCATCTCCATTTAGTCGCTAGCTAACATAATAGACCGGTTTCTCCACTCGGTCTTCCTCCCGAACTAGGGCAGCACTGATCGTATTTTCTGATACTACCAGGTAAAGATACAGCTGCTCATGGTCAATAGGCTTTGATAAAATCGGCGGTGTGGAAAGATGTTGAACTAGTGCTTGTAATGCACCCTTGCACTCCGTAGTCCATTCGAAGTTTCGCTTTCCTTTTCGGATCAGATCAAAGAAGGGGATGCATTCGTCGGTGGACTTTGAAATGAACCTGCTCAAGGCTACTACCATTCCATTGAGACTCTGAACTTTCTTTATTGTTCTCGGAGTCTGCAAGTTTATGATTGCCCAGATCTTTTCTGGATTGGCTTCTATTCCTCGAGCGTTGACAATGAACCCAAGGAACTTTCCGGATGTGACTCCAAAATAACACTTCAGCGGATTGAGCTTCATCCTGTATTTTCAAAAGATGTTAAACATTGACTCCAAATCTTTGATGTGATCAGTGGAGAACCGCGACTTTACCAGCATGTCATCTACATAAACCTCTATGGTCTTCCCGATCTGGTTGGCGAACATCTGGTTAACTAGACGTTGGTATGTTGCTCCGGCATTCTTTAGTACAGAGGGCATGACTTTGTAGCAGTAGAGTCCCAGGTCGGTTACGAAGCTGGTATATTCTTGGTCGGGCACATGCATGGGTATCTAGTTGTAGCCGCTATAAGCATCCATGAAAGATAATAATTCGTGTCTAGTTATTGAATCTACAAGCTGTTCAACCCTAGGAAGTGAAACACTGTCTTTTGGACAAGCTTTATTTAAATCAGAATAATCAACACATGTCCTCCATTTCCCATTCGGCTTTCATACAAGTATGGGTACCCACTCTAGGTATAAAGCATCTCGAATAAACCCATTTGATTTTAGCTTATCAACCTCTTCCTTAAAGGCGGCAGATCTCTCTGGATCCATACCACGCCTTTTTTGTCTGACCGGGATACACCGCGGGTCAATATTCAAGGTGTGGCTCGCAATGTCTGGCGAGATTCTACACATATCAGAGTGTGTCCAGGTGAACACGTCGAGATTCTTCTGAAGAAAATGAACCAATTCTTGCTGTGTCTCTTGGCTCAACTGAGACCTAATCTTTAACATCCTCGAATCATCATAATCGTCGTCGTCATCACCGATGGGAACAACGATCGTCAGTTCGGCCGGAGAAGATCGACTTTCTATAGATTCATCCTTGTTTTCATTGTCTCTAGGGTCAAGATCCCTCTGGAATTAGTAGTGGTGCCCGGGCCAAGGCCCAGACACCAATTGTCAATTATCGGCAAAACGGATGCAGAGAGATTCCTCGACGCCCTTTCCTTTCTCTCTTCGTTGCGCCTCGCGCAGCTCAGCAACATAACAGGCTCTCCCAGCAGCCTGATCTCCTTAAATGACTCCAATCCCACAATCGGTGGGGAATTTCAGAGTCAAAAACCATGGGGCAATTGATGCCCTGAATTTAGCGAGGGTCGGTCAGCCCAAAAAAGCATTATAGGAGGAATGAATGTCTAACACAATAAATTGCAACATCCGGACTCTCCGGCACCCCCAACTCCCAGCTCTACTGGCAGCTCCACTACTACAGTGGGTATATTGGCACTTCCATCGGAGCCATAAATTCTAGATTGGCAAGGTTTTAAATCCTTGGCTTCCATTTTCATTAGATCGTCAGCTCTCTTAAACAACATATTTACTGAACTTCCACTGTCAACCAGGATCCTCTTCATCCAAGCAGGACCAACCTGGACAGACATGACCAGTGGGTCAATAGTGGGGGCTTCGACCCTGTTGGCATCCAGGCTTCTGAAGATGATGTCATCAGTCATTTTTCTCTTTTTTTTGGCCGGAGCCCCTTCATCAAAACTACTGCAACACTCAAAATCCACATGCCTGATAGAGCTGGCATATTACTCCATTTCCCTTCAGCTTCGTTCTGCTAGATGAGGACCACCACTGGCTATATTCATTACCAATCTCACGCCCATACGAGTGGGTTCCTCCTTCCTTTCTCGATTCTGCACACGATTTTGGTTTGACGGGCCCGCACCACCAGACTACGGCGCCCGCACGAACTGACCTAACTTTCTCTCTGATCAACTTCTCAACGAGGTCCTGCAAATGTCTACACTCATTGGTATTGTGGCCATAACTCTCATGGAATCTATAGAATTTTCCCATTTGAATATGCCCCTCCGACGATGGCTTCGGAGCAGGCTTCTTATATTGCATAGCATTTCAAGTCTGCAAATATACGTTCTCTAGCGACGTATTCAGTGGTGTGTAGTTGTCAAACATTGGAGCCCTGTGGGCCACAGTTTTGATCCCGCTTCTTATTCTGATTATCATTGTTTTTCGATTGAGATTGCCTGTTCTGTATATTCTTCTGTACTTTTCCAGAACTCTCACCCGACTATTTAACTGCCACATTGCTTTGAATCCCCTCATCGCTAGGTCCCATGTTGTTCTACTTCCTAGACTGTTTCGCATCCTCACTCCGTAAGAATTGGGTGGCTTTATAGTAGAAACGGTCCGACGATGCGGGAGGCTTCCCAGCTAACCAATTCAGAGTTAGGGTCAATTCCCTTTGTTAGTGCCATCAAGATTGAGTTGTCATTGGGGTTATTGATCTCTGCGCATGTCGCGTGGAACCTCTCTAAATAGCATCTAAGTGTCTCACCTGGAGCCTGAGTGACACTGGATAATGTGTTAACATCTTTAGGTCTAGCAACATGCATACGAAACTGTTCTACAAACTTCGTGGCCATTTGATCAAAACAAGAAATGGATCGGGGAGTCAATCGCGCAAACCACAAGGTGGCAATGCCCTCCAAAGAGATAGGAAAACTACGGCACTTTACCGCGTCATCCGCTTTTGTAGCGTTCATCAACCACTCATACTTCAGGATGTGCTGGTTTGGGTTTAAATTCCCTTCATAAACCGGTAAAGTGGGCATCCTGAACCGTCGAGGAGGTTCGACATAGAGTATGTCGTCCGTAAAGAAGGTGTGACTACGGGAGATTCTCCAGTCGTCGTTAGTAAGGCCCTGACTTTCATGGATCATTTGACGTATCATAGTTGGAAGGTCCGGCATTTGAATGTTCTGCGCATGTGGAGCCTAGGTGTGGTTGGGTTCCACATTGCGAGGTTGGACCGGGCACTGTCGATAGTCCATGTCTCGCCTCTTTGGCACAACATCTTCTGGGACGTAAGGCTCAGGAGTACGCCCGTGCTGATTTCGGGCATCAATCCCTGTTTCAACTGCAGCGGTGGTGGCGCGGTTATCTACTGTGTAATGAGAAATAGTTCCTCCCCGGGAAGAAGGTCCAGTATGGAAGATGGCCGATGGGACAACTCTTAGCTGCCCAACGATCAATGCGTGCTGATGTCTGGCGGCCTATGCGTAACCCTCGTCCAGTCAAGGACGAATGGATCTGTGGTTGTAGCCTGACGAGGCAGAACTTTCTATGGAGGAGAGCGAAACTTGATCTCTTTTAGATCTTCTATGCTTCTAGCTGTTTAACTAGATGTTCAGCTCGGCATTTACGCGCAACCGTTATGTTAGCTGTTGGCGACTCTGTGTCAACTCCTGTAGCAACAACTGAAACTCTTGCCTGGTTACCGGGCCCGACGGATCTGAGGGTCCGACAGCGTCTTGGTTGGATGAAGGTACCTGCACGGGATTTTTTCTATCCCGACCTTCTTGATCGATAGCATGGGAGGTGGTCCTTGTACTAACCATCTTGAGGGTTGAACTCCTAGACTTTGTGCAAATCTTAATAGAAAGGGAGGAATTCATATTAGGGATCTGGATCTGCCTATTAGATTTATGCAGTCCGGTATCGACGATAGATCCAAAGAGCAGGAGAAAATCTGGGTTGATTCTCAGTGAAAGCATCAAAGTTTTGTACCAAAAAAGGACACAACACTCTTCGAAAGTTTTTTTAAGCGATAAAAATGAAGAATATAAATTTAAAATGAGGATTATCTAACAAAAACTCCGACAAACAGTAACATAAATGCACAGACAAACAATTTAGAGTGGTTCGGCGTGTTGCCTACATCCACCATGAAGTTTTTGTGACTTTATTGATTCTCTTTCAACGATTACACATGATTACAGCGAACAACAGTAAACTACAGCTTAGAATTCGAATTCGACAACAAGAGTGGGATGCAAATATCGATCCGGCAGAGTCTGAGCGCTTCAGAATCAAAAGGTCTTTTTTCTATAGGCTCCGGGGCTTTATTTATAGGTGCAGAAGGCTGATATTTCGCTCAAATTTCGGGATACTCCTTCTGGCACGTAAGGGGGCCCACGCGATCGATCATGGAGAGTTTCGACTAGTTTTTTGATCGATACGAACTCAATTCGTATCGATCGAGATTGCATCCGATGGAGGTGAAACTTGGCGATAGTAATCTTTAACTTGCATGTAGTCTTCTATGAAAATTCGATAGCATTTGGATCAGTGGATCTCGAGTTATGATCGATACGAGTTTGAGTGTCTCGGTGGCTGTATAGTTCGAATCCATGATTTCGAATCGATTCCCTTCGAACCGATGATGCACATGCTTCTGTGATGACGCGGCGTGCATTCCTTGCATCGATCCACTTTTTGCTCCGAGTTGACCTTTTCGCATCCATGAATCTCGCCTCGTTTTCATCGATGACCGTTGCATTAATCCAAGCTCATTTGAATTGATGGACACGAACAAGCCATTGGACGTGGATTCGAACAAGAGCCCCTAATGGGTACGAAGTAGTCATCGTCTGATGGATGCGAAACAAGGTCATGTGATGGATACGAAGAGCAGTTGCCTGATGGATTCGAACAAACAAAACCTGATGGGTTCGATAATCTCTCACCGATGATTTCGAACTAGATGGTTGCAAATGATTCTGTGCTAACGGATTCGAGACAGATGGATACGAGGGTATTGTACTCTTGATCGATACGAAGATGGTGGATTCGAATAGATGCTCAACCATGGATACGAGCTGTGTCTAGCTGGATGGATACGAAATAAGATCTAGCCGGTCGATATGAAATGTACGCTCTATTCATGGATATGAACTTGATCGGCGCGAACCGAGGCAACTTGATGGATACGAGACTGGTCGGTGCGATGTTGATGGATTCGAAATATGGTTTACTGATGGATATGAAAACATGGCTTTTCCTTCAACTTGCACCGATCACAACTTGAGCATACGAACTTAGATTGACCTGAAATTTGGAATTCTAGCTTTCACGGCATCGCTTGTCGTGTCTTACTGATTATAGCCTAATCCGGACTCGGACAAAATTCATCGATATCCATAACGAACCAATGCGTACTCAATATCCGGGACGAATGATCCTTAATTTTCCATCAGTTCCTTGATATCTCAACCTTGCCAAAAGGTAGGATAACAGATTTCAAACGGAACAATACCGCGGTGCACCACTCTCCAGTGATGGTAAATTGAAGACCAGCCACAGTGATCCCGTTTTAAGGTAAAAATGCACGCGACGAAAAAAGAAGGGTGAAAAACTTCCGAGACCCGATTGAGGTTCGGATGGCCTTTTTTGGGTATGAAACTATCCATCGATGTCTTAAAGCCATCAGAGCCGTAGAACTCACAGAGTGCTTCGTTTTGACTGGTTATGGCTCAAGTAACTCTATACGAACTACAGTTATGGCCGTCTGAAGAATCAGTATCATAGGGTGCAACATCTGCGGTGCAGGTGCAACATCCGTCCAAAATTACGAAATAGTGCCATACAGCTTATAGAAATGGTTGCATGGATTTGAAATGGAAGAGTACCATGGTGCACCACTCTCCAGCGATGGTAATACGAAGACCAGCCACAGTGATCCCGTTTTAACGTAAAAAAGCATGTCATGAAAAAAAGGAAGGGTGAAAAATTTCCGAGGCCCGATTGAGGTTCGAATAGCCTTTTTTAGGTATGAAATTATCCACGGCCATGATGCACCACTCTCCAACGATGGTAAGTCAAAGACCAGCCATGGTGATTCCGTTTTAACGTAAAAATGCATGTGACGAAAAAACGAAGGGTGAAAAACTTTCGAGTTTCGATTGAGGTTCGAATAGTCTTTTTTGGGTATGAAACTATCCATTGACAACTTAAAGCTATCAAAGCTGTAGAACTCACAAAGAGATTTGTTTTGACTGGTTATGGCTTCCGTAACTCTAAGCGAGCCAACAGTTATGGCCGTCCGAAGAACCGGTATCCATAAGATGCAACATCTTCGGTGCAAGGTGCAACATCCGTCCAAAATGCAGAAACAAAGCCATACGACTAGTAGAAATGGATGCATGGATTTGAAACGGAATTACCATGGTACTACCACTCTCCAGTGTGGTAAATCGAAGACCAGCCATGGTGATCCCGTTTTACAGTAAAATTGGACGTGACGAAAAAACAAAGGGTGAAAAACTTCCGAGACCCGATAGAGGTTGGTATAGCCTTTTTTGGGTATGAAACTATCCATTGACGGCATAAAGCTGTCAAAGCCGTAGAACTTATGGAGAGCTTTGTTTTGATGAGTTATGGCTCCTATAAGTCTAAACAAGCCAACAGTTATGGTCGTCCGAAGAATCGGTATTCATCGGTTGCAACATCTGTGGTGCAAGGTGCAACATCCGTCCAAAATACCAAAACAGTGCCATACGACTTGTAGAAATGAGTGCATGGATTTGAAACCGAACAGTACCATGGTGCACCACTCTCCAGCGATGGTAAATTGAAGACCAGCCATGGTGATCCTGTTTTAAAGCAAAAATACACGTGATGGAAAAGCGAAGGGTGAAAAACTTCCGAGACCCGATTGAGGTTCAGATAGCCTTTTATGGGTATGAAACTATCCGTTGATGGCTTAATGCAATGAAATCCGTAGAAATCATAGAGAGCTTCGTTTTGACTAGTTATTGCTCCCGTAACTCTGGACGAGCCAACAGTTATGGTCGTCCGAAGAATCGATATCCATAGGACGCAACATCTGCGGTGTAAGGTGCAACATCCGTCAAAAATGCCGGAACAGTGCCATACGACTTGTAGAAATGGGTGCATGGATTTGAAACGAAACGGTACCATGGTGCACCACTCTCCAGCGATGGTATATCCAAGACCAGCCACGGTGATCCCGTTTTAATGTAAAAATGCACGTGACGAAAAAACGAAGGGTGAAAAACTTCCTAGACCCGATTGAATTTCAGATAGCCTTTTTTGGGTACGAAACTATCCATTGATGGAAAAAAAACTGTCAAAGCCATAGAACTCACAGAGTGCTTCATTATGAAGGGTTATGACTCCCGTAACTCTAGTGAGCTAACAGTTCGTCCGAAGAATCAGTATCCATAGGGTGTAGCATCTGCGGTGCAAGGTGCAACATCCGTCCAAAATGCCGAAATAGTGCCATACGACTTGTAGAAATTGTTGCATGGATTTGAAACGGAAAAGTACCATGGTGCACCACTCTCTAGCGACGGTAAATCGAAGACCGGCCATGGTGATCCTGTTTTAACGTAAAAATGCACGTGATGAAAAAACGAAGGCTCAAAAACTTCCGAGGCCCGATTGAGGTTCGGATAGCCTTTTTAGGTGTGAAACTATCCATTGACGGCTTAAAACTGTCAACGCCGTAGAACTCACAAAGAGCTTCGTTTTGACTTGTTATGGCTCCCGTAATTCTAAACGAGGATGGAACATCTACGTCGCAAGGTGCAACATCCGTCCAAAATGCCGAAATAGTGCCGTTCGACTTGAAGAAATGGGTGTATGGATTTGAAACGGAACAGTACCATGATGCACCACTCTCCAGCGATGGTAAATCGATGTCCAGCCATGATGATCCCGTTTTAACTTGAAAATGCACGTGACGAAAAAACAAAGGGTGACAAACTTTCGAGATCCGATTGAGGTTCGGATAGCCATTTTTGGGGTATGAAACTATTCATTGACGACTTAAAGCTGTCAAAGCCATAGAACTCACAGAGAGCCTGACTGTTTATGGCTCCCGTAGCTCTAAATGAGCCAACAGTTAAGGCCGTCCGAAGAGTCAGTATTTATATGGTGCAACATCTGTGGTGCAAGGTGCAACATCCGTCCAAAATGCCGAAACAGCACCGTACGACTTGTAGAAATAGGTACATGGACTTGAAACGGAACAATACCATGGGGCACCACTCTCCAGTGATGATAAATCGAAGACCTTCCATGGTGATCCCTTTTTAACGTAAAAATGCATGTGACGAAAAAACGAAGAGTGAAAAACTTCCAAGGCCCGATTGAGATTCGAATAGCCTTTTTTGGGTATGAAACAATCCATTGATGGCATAAAGCTATTAAAGCCGTAAAACTCACAGAGGTCTTCGTTTTGACTGGTTATCGCCCATGTAAATCTAAACGAGCCAACAGTTATGGCCATCCGAAGAACCGATATCCATAGGGTGCAACATCTGTGGTGCAAGGTGCAACATCCATCCAAAATGCCGAAACAATGTCGTATGACTTGTAGAAATGGGTGCATGGATTTGAAACGAAAGAGTACCATGGTGCACCACTCTCCAGCGATGGTAAATCGAAGACCAGCCACGGTGATCCCGTTTTAACGTAAAAATGCACGTGACGAAAAAACGAAGGGTGAAAAACTTCTGAGGCCCGATTGAGGTTCGGATAGCTTTTTTTGAGTAATCTACCCATTGACGGTTGAAAGCTGTGAAAGCCGTAGAACTCACAGAGAGCTTTGTTTTGACTGGCTATGGCTCCCGTAACTCTAAACAAGCCAATTGTTATGGTTGTCCGAAGAATCAGTGTCCATAGGATGCAACATCTGCGGTGCAAGGTACAACATCCGTCAAAACTACCGAAACAATGTCGTACGACTTGTAGAAATAGGTGCATAGATTTGAAACGGAATAGTATCATGGTGCACCACTCTCCAGCGATGGTAAATCGTAGACCAGCCACAGTGATCCCGTTTTAACGTGAAAATGCACGTGACGAAAGAACGATGGGTGAAAAACTTTCGAGACCCAATTGAGGTTCGGATAGCCTTTTTGGGTAAGAAACTATCCATTGATGGCTTAAAGCAATCAAAGCCGTAGAACTCACAGAGAGCTTTGTTTTGACTGTTTATGGCCCTCGTAACTCTAAATGGGCCAATAGTTATGGCCGTCCGAAGAATCGGTATCAATAGGGTACAATATCTGTGGTGAAAGGTGCAACATCCGTCCAAAATGCCAAAACATTGTCGTACAACTTGTAGAAATGGGTGCATGGATTTGAAACAAAAGAGTATCATGGTGCAGCACTATCCAGTGATGGTAAGTCAAAGACCAGCCATGGTGATCCCGTTTTAGCATAAAAATGCACATGAAAAAACAACGAAGGATGATAAACTTTCGAGGCCCGATTGAGGTTCAGATAGCCTTTTTTGGGTATGAAAGTGTCCGTTGATGGCTTAAAGCTTTCAAAGCCGTAGAACTCATAGAGAGCTTCATTTTTACTAGTTATGGCTCCCGTAACTTTAAACGAGCCAACAGTTATGGCCGTTCGAAGATTTGGTATCCATAGGATGCAACATCTGCGGCGCAAGGTGCAACATCCGACCAAAATGCCAAAACAGTGTCTTATGACTAGTAGAAATGAGCGCATGGCTTTGAAACAGAACAGTACCATGTGCACCACTCTCCAGCAATGGTAAATCGAAGACCAGCCACGGCGATTCCATTTTAATGTAAAAATGCACATGACGAAAAAACGAAGGGTGAAAAACTTCAGAGACCCGATTGAGGTTCGGATAGCCTTTTTCGGGTATGAAACTATCAATCGATGGCTTAAAGCTATCTAAGCCATGGAACTCACAGAAAGCTTCTTTTTGATAGCTTATGGCTCTCGTAACTCTAAACGAGCCAACAGTTATGGCTGTCCGAAGAATCGGCATCCATAGAGTGCAACGTCTGCGGTGTAAGGTGCAACATCCGTCCAAAATGCCAAAACATTGCCCTACGACTTATAGAAATGGGTGCATCAATTTGAAACGGAAGAGTATCATGGTGCACCACTCTCCAGCGATGGTAAGTCAAAGACCAGCCACGGTATCCCATTTTAATGTAAAAATGCACGTGATGAAAAAACAAAGGGTGAAAAACTTCCGAGGCCCGACTGAGTTTCAGAAAGCCATTTTTGGGTATGAAACTATGCATTGACGGTTTAAAGCTGTCATAGCCATAGAACTCATAGAGAGCTTTGTTTTGATTAGTTATGGATCCTGTAACTCTAAACGAGTAAACCGTTATGGCCGTCCGAAGAATCGGTATCCATAGGGTGCAACATTAACGATGCAAGGTGCAACAACCGTTCAAAATGCCAAAACAGTGTCGTACGTCTTGTAGAAATGGGTGCATGGATTTGAAACGAAATAGTACCATGATACACCACTCTCCAGCGATGGTAAGTCGAAGACCAGCAAAGGTCTTCCCGTTTTAACGTAAAAATGAACGTGGAGAAAAAACAAAGAGTGAAAAACTTTTGAAGCCCGATTGAGGTTCGGATAGCCTTTTTGTGTATGAAACTATCCATTGATGGCTTAAACCAGTCAAATCCGACCATAGAACTTACAAAGAGCTTCGTTTTTACTAGTTATGGCTCCTGTACCTCTAAACGAACCGACAATTATGGTCGTCTGAAGAATCGGTATCCAGAGGGTGCAACATCTACGGTGTAAGGTGCAACATACATTCAAAATACCAAAATAGTGTCGTACACCTTGTAAAAATGGGTGCATGGATTTGAAACGGTACAGTACCATGGTGCACCACTCTCCAACGATTGTAAATCGAAGACCGGCCACGGTGATCCCGTTTTAACGTAAAAATGCATGTGACGAAAAACGAAGGATAAAAAATTTCCAGGCCCGATTGAGGTTCGGATAGTCTTTTTTGGGTATGAAACTATCCATTGACGGCTTAAAGCTGTCAAAGCCATAGAACTCACAGAGAGCTTCGTTTCGGCTAGTTATGGCACCCGTAACTTTAAATAAGTCAAAAGTTATGGACGTCCAAAGAATCGGTATCCATAGGGTGCAACATCGGCGGTGCAAGGTGCAACAACCGTCCAAAATGCCGAAACAGTGCCGTACGACTTGTAGAAATGGGTGCATGGATTTGAAACAGAACAGCACCATAGTGCACTACTCTCCAACGATGGTAAATCGAAGTCTAGCCACAGTGATCCCGTTTTAACATACAAATGCACGTGACAAAAAAACAGAGGGTGAAAAACTTCCGGTGCCGTGCTGAGGTTCGAATAGCCTTTTTTGGGTATGAAAATATCCATTGATGGCTCAAAGCTGCAAATGCTGTAGAACTCACAATGAGCTTAGTTTTGACCGATTATGGCTCCCGTAACCCTAAACGAGTCAACAGTTATGGTCGTCCGAAGAATCGGTATCCATAGGGTGCAACATCTGCGGTGCTAGGTGCAACATCCATCCAAAATGCCGAAACAGTGTCGTACGACTTGTAGAAATGGGTGCATGGATTTGAAATGGAACAATATCATGGTGCATTACTTTCCAGCGATGGTAAATCGAAGACCAGCCACGGTGATCCCGTTTTAACGTAAAAATGCACGTGACGAAAAAATAGAGGGTAAAAAACTTCCGGGGCCCGATTGAGGTTCGGATAGCCTTTTTGGGTATGAATCTGTCCATTGATGGCTTTAAGCCATCAAAGCCATAAAACTCAAAGAGAGCTTCATTTCGATTGGTTATAGCTCTGCAGCTTTAAACGAGCCAACAGTTATGGCCGTCCGAGGAATCGGTATCCATAGGGGTGTAAGGTGCAGCATCCGTCCAAAATGCCGAAACAATGTCGTACGACTTGTAGTAATGGGTGTGTCGATTTGAAACAAAACAGTACCATGTTGCACCACTCTCCAGCGATGGTAAATCGAAGACCATCCATGGTAATCCCGTTTTAATGTAAAAATGCCCGTGACGAAAAAACGAAGGGTAAAAAACTTTCGAGGCCCGATTGAGGTTCAGATAGCCTTTTTTGAGGTATGAAACTATCCATTGACGGCTGAATGCGGACAAAGCCGTAGAACTCACAAAGAGATCCTTTTGAATGGTTATGGCTCTCGTAACTCTAAACGAGCCAACAGTTATGGCCGTCCGAAGAATTGGTATCCATAGCGTGCAACATCTACGGTGCAAGGTACAACATCCATCCAAAATGCCGCAACAGTTCCGTACGACTTGTAGAAATAGGTGCATGGATTTGAAACAGAATAATACCATGATGCACCACTCTCCAGCAATGGTAAATCGAAGACCAACCACGGTGATCCCGTTTTAACGTAAAAATGCATGTGACGAAAAAACGAAGGGTAAAAACTTCCGGGGACCGATTGAGGTTAGGATAGCCATTTTTGAGGTATGAAACTATCCATTGATGGCTTAAAGCAATCAAATCCATAGAACTCACAAAGAGCTCCTTTTTTAATGGTTATGGATCTCTTAACTCTAAACGAGCCAACAGCTATGACCATCCGAAGATACGGTATCCATATTGTGCAACATCTATGGTGTGAGGTGCAACATCCATCCAAAATGCCGAAACAGTTCCATACGACTTGCAGAAATGGGTGCATGGATTTGAAACAGAACAGTACCATGGTGCACCACTCTCCAGCGATGGTAAATCGAAGACCAGCCACGGTGATCCCATTCAATGTAAAAATGTACGTGACGAAAAAACGAAGGGTAAAAAACTTCCGAGGCCCAATTGAGGTTCGAATAGCCTTTTTGGGTATGAAACTATCCATTGACGGCTTAAAGCTATCAAAGACGTAGAACTCACAGAGAGCTTTGTTTTGACTGGTTATGGTTCCCGTAACTCTAAACAAGCCAACGGTTATGGTCTTTCCAAGAGTCGGTATCCATAGGGTGCAACATCTACGGTGCAAGGTGCAACATCCGTCCAAAATGCCGAAATAGTGTCGTACAACTTGTAGAAATGGGTGCATGGATTTGAAACAGAACAGTACCATGGTGCACCACTCTCCAACGATAGTAAATGGAAGACCAGCCACAGTGATCCCGTTTTAATGTAAAAATGCACGTGACGAAAAAACAAAGGACAAAAAACATCGGAGGCCCGATTGAGGTTCGGATAGCCTTTTTTGGGTATATAACTATCCATTGATGGCTTAAAGCTGTCAAAGCCGTAGAACTCATAGAGAGATTTGTTTGGACTAGTTATGGATCTTGTAACTCTAAACGAGCCAAAAGTTATGGCCATCCGAAGAATCGATATCTATAGGGAGCAACATCTACGGTGCAAGATGCAACGTCCGTCCAAATTGCCGAAACTGTGTCGTACGACTTGTAGAAGTGGGTGCATGTATTTGAAACGGAACAGTACCATGATGCAACGCTCTCCAGCGACGGTAAATCGAAGCCCAGCCATGGTAATCCATCTTTAATGTAAAAATACACGTGACGAAAAAACGGAGGGTAAAAAACTTCCAAAGCCCGATTGAGGTTCCGACCGCCTTTTTTGTGTATGAAACTATTCATTAACGACTTAAAGCTGTCAAAGCCATAGAACTCACAGATAGCTTCGTTTTGAGTGGTTATGGCTCTCATAACTCTAAACGAGCTAATAGTTGTGGTCATCCGAAGAATCGGTATCCATAGGGTGCAACATCTGCGGTGCAATGTGCAACATTCGTCCAATATGTCGAAACAGTGTCGTACGACCTGTAGAAATGGGCGTATGGATTTGAAACGGAACAGTACCATGGTGCACACTCTTCAGAGATGGTCAATTAAAGACACGCCATTGTGATCCTGCTTTAAAGTAAAAATGCACGTGACGAAAAACGAAGGGTAAAAAACTTCTTAGGCCTGATTGAGGTTCAGACAGCTTTTTTGGTTATGAAACTATCCATTTATGGCTTAAAGCTGTCAAAGTTGTAGAACTCACAGAGAGCTTTGTTCTGACTGGTTATGGCTCCCATAACTCTAAATGAGCCAATAATTATGGCCGTCCAAAGAATCGATATCCATAAGGTGCAACATCTGCGTTGCAAGGTGCAACATCCGTCCAAAATGCCAAAACAGTGTCGTACGACTTGTAGAAATGGGTGCATGGATTTGAAACGGAACAGTACCATAGTGCTTCACTCCTCAGCGATGGTAAATCGAAGACCAGCCATGGTGATCCCATTTTAACGTAAAAATGCACGTGACAAGAAAATGAAGGGTAAAAAAACTTCCGAGGCTCGATTGAGGTTCGGATAGCCTTTTTTGGGTATGAAACTATCCATTGACGGCTAATGCAGTCAAAGCAGTAGAACTCACAGAGAGCTTCGTTTTGACTGGTTATGGCTCCCATAATTCTAAACGAGCCAACAGTTATTGCGTCCGAAGAATTGGTATCCATAGGGTGCAACATTTTGCTGTGCAAGCTGCAACATAGGTCCAAAATGGAAAATTAATGCCGTACGGCTTGTAGAAATGGATGCATGGATTTGAAACGGAACAGTACCATGGTGCACCACTCTCCAGCGATGGTAAATTGAAGACCAGCCACGGTGATCCCGTTTTAATGTAAAAATGCATATGACGAAAAAAATGAAGGGTAGAAAACTTCCGAGGCCCGATTGAGGTTCTTATAACCTTTTTATGTTTGAAACTATCCATTGACGGCTTACAGCTGTCAAAGCTATAGAACTCATAGAGAGCTTCATTTTGACTGCTTGTGGCTCACGTAACTATAAATGAGACAATAGTTATGGTCGTCTGAAGAATCGGTATCCATAGGGTGCAACATTTGTGGTGCAAGGTGTAACAGCCGTTCAAAATGCTGAAAATGTTCCATACGACTTGTAGAAATGTGTTCATGGATTTGAAATGCAACAGTACCATGGTGCACCACTCTCCAGCGATGGTAAGTCGAAGACCAGCCACGGTGATCCCGTTTTAACATAAAAATGCACGTGACGAAAAAAATGAAGGGTGAAAAAACTTCCGAGGCCAGATTGAGGTTCGGATAGCCTTTTTGGGTATGAATCTATCCATTGACGGCTTAAAGCCTTCAAAGCCGTAGAACTCATAGAGGACTTCATTTTGACTAGGCTGTCATAACTCTAAACGAGCCAACATTTATGACCATCCAAAGAATCGGTATCCATATGTTGCAACATTTGCGGTGCAAGGTGCAACATCCGTTCGAAATGCCGAAATAGAGCCGTACGACTTATAGAAATGGTTGCATGGCTTTGTAACGGAACATACCATGGTGCACCACTCTCCAATGATGGTAAATCGAAGAACAGCCACGGTGATCTCGTCTTAATGTAAAAATGCACGTGACAAAAAAACGAAGGATAAAAAACTTCTAAGGCCCGATTGAGGTTTAGAAAGCCTTTTTGGGCATGAAACTATCTATTAACGGCTTAAAGCTGTCAAAGCCGTCAGACTCATAGCGAGCTTCGTTTTGAGTTTTTATGGCTTCCATAACTATAAACGAGCCAAAAGATCTGGCCATCCGAAGAATCGGTATCAATAGGGTGCAACATCTGTCCCAAATGCCGAAACAGTGCCGTACGACTTGTAGAAATGGGTGCATGGATTTGAAACAGAACAGTACCATGGTGCACCACTCTCCGGCGATGGTTAATTGAAGTCCAGCCACAATGATCCTGTTTTAACGTAAAAACGAACATGACAAAAAAGGGAGGGTAAAAAATTTTCGGGGCCCGATTGAGGTTCGGATAGCATTTTTTGGGTATTAAACTATCCATTGATGGCTCAGAGCTGTCAAAGCCGTAGAACTCACAAAGAGCTTCGTTTTGACTGGTTATGGTTCCTGTAACTCGAAACGAGCCAAAAGTTATGGACGTCCGAAGAATCGGTATCCATAGGGTGCAACATCTGCTGTGCAAGGTGCAACATCCGTCCAAAATGCTGAAACAGTGTCGTAGGTACTTGTAGAAATGGGTGCATGGATTTGAAATGGAACAGTACCATAGTGCACCACTCTCAAGCGATGGTAAATTGAAGACCAGCAACGGTGATCCCCTTTTAGCGTAAAATGCACGTGACGAAAAAACAGAGGGTAAAAATTTTACGGGGGCCGATTGAGGTTCGGATAGCCTTTTTTGGGTATGAAACTATCGATTGACGACTTAAAGCTAACAAAGCTGTAGAACTCACAGAGAGCTTCGTTTTGATTGGTTATGGCTCCCGTAAATCTAAATGAGCCAACAGTTATGGCCATCCGAAGAATCGGTATACATTGGGTGCAACATCTACGGTGCAAGGTGCAACATCCGTCCACAACGTCGAAACAGTGTCGTACGACTTGTAGAAATGGATGCATGGATTTGAAACGAAATAGTACCATGGTGCATCACTCTTTAGTGATGGTAAATCGAAGACCAGCCAGGGTGATCCCATTTTAACATAAAAATGAATGTGACGAAAAAACGAAGGGTGAAAAACTTTCGAGGCCAGACTGAAGTTTGGATAGAATTTTTTGGGTATGAAACTATCCACTGATGGACTAAAGCTGTCAAAGCAATAGAAGTCACAGAGATCTTCGCTTTGACTGGTTATGGGTACTATAACTCTAAACGAGCCAACAGTTATGGTCGTCCGAAAAATCGGTATACATAGAGTGCAACATCTGCGGTGCAAAGTGCAACATCCGTTCAAAATGTCGAAACAGTGTCCTACGACTTATAGAAATGGGTGCATGGATTTGAAATGGAACAGTACCATGGTGCAATACTCTTCAGCGATGGTAAATCGAAGGCCATCCACGGTGATATTGTTTTAACATAAAAATGCACGTAATGAAAAATCGAAGGATAAAAAACTTTTGAGGACGGATTAAGGTTCGGATAGCCTTTTTTGGATATGAAACTTTCCATTGATAGCTTAAAGTTATCAATGTCGTAGAACTCACAAAGAGTTTCATTTTGACTGGTTATGGCTCCCGTAACTCTAAACGGGCAAACAGTTGTGGCCGTCCGATGAATTGGTATCCATAGGGTGCAACATCTGTGGTGCAAGGTGTAACATCCATTCAAAATGCCTAAACAGTGCCATAACGACTTGTAGAAATGGATGCATGGATTTGGAACGACATAGTACCATGGTGCACCACTCTCCAGCGATGGTAAGTCGAAGACCAGCGTTGATGATCCCATTTTAACATAAAAATGCATGTGACGAAAAAACAAAGGGTGAAAAGCTTCTGAGGCCCGATTGAGGTCCGGATAGCCTTTTTTGGGTATGAAACTATCCGTTGATGGCTTAAAGTTGTCAAAGCTATAGAAATCATAGAGATGTTCGTTTTGACTGGTTATGGCTCCCGTAGCTTTAAAGGAGCCAACAATTTATGCCATTTGAAGATTCGGTATCCATAGGGTGTAACATCTACGGTGCAAGGTGCAACATCCGTTCAAAATGCCGAAACAGTGTGGTACGACTTGTAAAAATGGGTGCCTGGATTTGAAACGGAACAGTACCATGGTGCACCACTCTCCAGCGATGGTAAATCAAAGACCAGCCACGGTCATCCCGTTTTAACATAAAAATGCACGTGACGAAAAAATGAAGGATAAAAAACTTCTGAGGCCCGATTTAGGTTCTGATAGCCTTTTTTGGGTATGAAACTATCTATTGACGGCTTAAAGTTGTCAAAGCCGTAGAACTCACACAGAGCTTCGTTTTGACTAGTCATGGCTCCCGTAACTCTAAACGAGCAAAAAGTTATGACTGTCCGAAGAATCAGTATCCATAGGGTGCAACATCTATGGTGCAAGGTGCAACATCAGTCCAAAATGCCGAAACAGTGTCGTACGACTTGTAGAAATGGGTGCATGGATTTGAAACGGAAAACTATGATGCACCGCCCTTCAGCGATGGTAAATCAAAGTACAGCCACGATGATCCCATTTTAACACGTGACAAAAAACGGAGAGTAAAAAACTTTCGGGGCCCGATTGAGGTTCGGATAGCCTTTTTTGGGTATGAAACTATCCATTGACAGTTTAAAGCTGTCAAAGCCGTAGAACTCATAGAGAGCTTCGTTTGGACTGGTTATGGCTCACGTAACTCTGAACGAGCTAAAAGTTGTGGTCATCTGAAGAATCGGTATCCATAGGGTGCAACATCTGCGGTGCAAGGTAAAACATCCATCCAAAATGTCGAAACAATGCCATACAAATTGTAGAAATAGGTGCATGGATTTGAAACGGAAAATTACCAAGGTGCACCACTCTCGAGCGATGGTAAATCGAAGACCAGCCACGGTGATCCCGTTTTAACGTAAAAATGCATGTGACGAAAAAATGGAGGGTAAAAAACTTCCAGGGCCGATTGAGGTTCAGATAGAATTTTATGGTATGAAACCTTCCATCGACGGTTTAAAGCTATCACAGTCGTAAAACTCACAGAGAGCTTCATTTTGACTATAATGGCTCCCGTTAATCTAAACGAGCCAACAGTTATGGCCGTCCGAAGAATCGGTATCCATAGGGTGTACCATCTGCGGTGCAAGGTGCAATATCGGTCCAAAATGCTAAAAAAGACCGTACAAATTGTAGAAATAGGTGCATGGATTTGAAACGGAACAATACCATGGTGCACCACTCTCCAGCGATGGTAAATCGAAGATCATCCATGGTGATCATGTTTTAACATAAGAATAAACATGACGAAAAAATGAAGGGTGAAAAACTTCCAAGGCCCGATTGAGGTTCGGATAGCCTTTTTTGGGTACGAAACTATCCGTTGATAGCTTAAAGCTGTCAAATCCGTAGAACTCACGGAGAGCTTCATTTTGACTGGTTATGGCCCCCGCAACTCTAAACGAGCCAACAGTTATGGCCGTCCGAAGAATCGGTATCCATAGGGTGCAACATCTGCGGTGCAAGGTGCAACATACGTCCAAAATGCCAAAACAGTGCAGTACGACTTGTAGAAATGGGTGCATGGATTTGAAATGGAATAGTACCATGGTGCACCACTCTCCGGCGATGGTAAATCAAAGACCAGCCACGGTGATCCCGTGTAACGTAAAAATGCACGAGATGAAAAAATGAAGGGTAGAAAACTTCCGAGGTCCGATTGAGGTTCGTGTAGCCTTCTTTAGGTACGAAATTACCCATTGTCGGCTTAAAGCTGTGAAAGCCATAAAACTCACAGAGAACTTCGTTTTGACTGGTTATGACTCCCGTAACTCTAAATTAGCCAACATTTATGGCCGTCCGAAGAATTGGTATCCATAGGATGCAACATCTACGGTGCATGGTGCAACTTCCATTCAAAATGCCGAAACAGTGCCGTACGACTTATAGAAATGGATGCATGGATTTGAAATGGAACAATACATGATGCATCACTCTCCAGTGATGGTAAATGGAAGACCAGCCACGGTGATCATGTTTTAACGTAAAAATGCACGTGACGAAAAAACGAAGGGTAAAAAACTTCGGAGGCCGGATTGAGGTTCGGATAGCCTTTTTAGGGTACGAAACTATCCATTGTTGTCTTAAAGCCGTAGAGCTCATAGAGAGCTTCGTTTTGACTAGTTAAGGCTCCCGTAACTCTAAACGGGCCAACAGTTGTGACCATTCGAAGAATCAGAATCCAAAGGGTGCAACATACGCCCAAAATGTCGAAACAGTGACGTACGACTTGTAGAAATGGATGGATGGATTTGAAACAGAAAAGTACACGGTGTACCACTCTCCCGCGATGGTAAATCGAAGACCAGCCACAGTGATCCCGTTTTAATGCAAAAATGCACGTGATGAAAAAACGAAGGATAAAAAACTTCCAAGGTCGGATTGATGTTCAGATAGCCTTTTTTGGGTATGAAACTATCCATTGATGGCTTAAAGTTGTTAAAGCCGTAGAACTCACAAAGGGCTTCGTTTTGACTGGGTATGGCTCACGTAACTCTAAACGGGCTAACAGTTGTGGCCGTCCGAAGAATCGGTATCCATTGGGTGCATCATCTATGATGCAAGGTGCAACATCCGTCCAAAATGCCGAAACAGCGTCGTACGACTTGTAGAAATGGTTGTATGGATTTGAAACGAGACAGTACCATGGTACACCGCTCTCCAGTGATGGCAAATCGAAGACCAGCCACAGTGATCCCGTTTTAACGTTAAAATGCGCGTGACGAAAAAACAAAGAGTAAAAAACTTTCAAGGCCCGATTGAGGTTCGGATAGCCTTTTTTGGGTCGAAACTATCCATTAACGGCTTAAAGATGTCAAAGCCGTAGAACTCATAGAGAGCTTCGTTTTGACTGATTATGGCTCCCGTAACTCTAAAGGAGCGAACAGTTATGGTCGTAGGAAGAATCGGTTTACATAGGGTGCAACATCTGCTTTGCAAGGTGCAACATACGTCTAAAATTCCGAAACAGTGCCATACGACTTGTAGAAATGGGTGCATGGATTTGAAATGGAATAGTACCATTGTGATCCACTCTCCAGCAATGGTAAATTGAAGACCAGCCACGGTGATCTCGTTTAACGTATAAATACACGCGACGAAAAAACGAAGGTTAGAAAATTTCCGTGGCCTGGTTGAGATTCGTATAGCCTTTTTTGGCTATGAAACTATCCATTGACGGCTAAAAGCTGTCAAAGCCATAGAACTCACAGAGAACCGTCGTTTTGACTGGTTATGGCTCCCGTAACTCTAAACGAGCGAATAGTTATGGCCGTCTGAAGAGTCGGTATCGATATTTATTATTCCAACTCATAATTGCCTCATCCATCTTTTCAGAATATGGTCGTAACTACTTCAATAGTCGAAATTCATAAAGTGTATATATAATTATAGGTAAATATAAAATACGTTCACTCAACATATCCTAATTCCTATGATCGAATAACCTAATCTCTGATACCAAATATAACAAACCATAGCTTAATAGGCCTGAATTTCTGTTAAATTGAAATCCAAGTCCATTAGATTACAGATCGTTGGTGTTGGTAACCTTTAATCAATATAAGTATAATGGAGATCTTTCTACGTAAACTCACAGTGAATAGAAAAATATAATAAAACAAATATACCAATTAGTGCTACTACCTTGGAATCAATATTATGTTTTGGATATCTGGTCGCCTTGTTAGTGTCGAACTAGAATGAGAAGACTTCATTATCTATTGTTCCCATCTTGCACTGGCAACTTGTCCCTTTAATTCTATCATATGGGTTGTAATGAGGAAAGAGTCATAACAATGTTTTGGTTACTGGTAAATTACATACTTTATCCATAACATCAATTTGTGCCGAATGATTTCTATTTAAGTGTTATGCCTATTATTCATAGCTTATGTGAAGACCGCCCATGACTCCCGCACGTAAACAAGGGAATGGTGCGCTGAAGGTGTACCAGGCAGCCATGGGTGACCGTCAAGGTAGAATAAACATCGCAGAATCTATCGTACAACTCACAGCGCATGGATAAAGTACAATAGAGAAATATAATATAGTGAAGCTCCATAGAACAGGACATCATCATATAAGCATCATAATAGTTTTATACAAACATATGAATCATCCATACATCAAAGCCTCACTACATAACACTCAATCAAATACAGCAGCGGAATATCCAGTACATATAATAAGAAATAATATGCAAAAGCCTCCTGCTCGTCTTCGTCGTTATCAGCGTAAACCTCCATGAACAGCACCTGTCACCTGCTACCTAGTCTGCCCATCCCAACATGGATGAACAGCCCAAGGTAATAAGAGGAGATATAAAACCTTGAGTCAGACAAAGTCTTAGTGAGCAGTAAATCAACTATCAAACATACCAAAAGAGTATAAGGGATAAAAGGAATAGGAACCAAACCATCCCACTCCACCTCTTTCTACAGTGATAGCCCCCAGACTCACACTAAAGAGAAGCAAACAATTAAGGTAAAGCAATAATCACTCGAGTCAAGGTCGATGTTTTCCAAATACAAACCCCCAAGGCCTAAACCAAGATCAGATAAGCACCCAGGAAACACCGCTCTTGAGACCGAATGATGATACAACCCAACGTCCAAACATCCATGACTCTGGCTATCACTGTTAACCTTGCTTCGAAATCACCGTTAATTGAATGACCGGCTCCTTCCTGAGCCATCTATCAAGGGCTAATGGTAACCCCGGTTCTAGACATAACTCCGCACGTCATCATGACCTGTGCCTAGGAATTTTCGCAACTACCCAGAGTACTCGACCACCTACCTGTAGTCTTTAGGGTGCCCAGACCACCTACCTGTAGTCTTTAGGGCAACCCTTGTACTCTTGCTTTGAGTCTGCTAGAACCTTCAACAACGATGAAATCCAAGCCTTCTAGTCATCCTCCTTGACGACTATTCTCAACATAGCCCAAACTACCTCTTGAGCCATCCATTATCAATCAACTCGAACTACCCTTCAAGTTATCAACATGCTTGGAGTAATCCTTCTCGACTATACCAAGGTTACATTAAATCATGCCTCGCCTCATCTTTATCATAGCAAAGGCTCATCTTAACATCATGGTTTGCCTCATTGCATCATCGCAAAATTCCATCTCAACATCATCCAATCCATACATATGAGCGTCAACATCCCCTCCATATGCCTTAAGCAATTATCACCATTCAAGAGCCTCTTTCGTAGCTTTTGAATCGTCTTTGACCATACTTGTCCAAATCTATCAACTAGATAACTCATTCACAACAATCAAACAAGGCAAACATTAATCCAAACAAATAAGTAGTCAATCAAGATCTAAATAGGCATTTATAACTAAAATGGCAATTTCGTAAATAAATGAGAATAGATCTATCATACGTGAATCATGGGTTTTTAGCATAGATCTAACAAATATAAATCATGGGTATTGTCCCTACAACTTGATGAATGAACTTGCATAAGTAAACATCTTCATAAGTAATGGATCTACACTTGGATCTAAGGAAAAATGCATAAAATCACTATCTACAACACTCCAACAAACCACCAATCCAATATACTCCTTTGGGTCCGCGTGAGAGATAACCACCACTCACCAAATCACTCAAACACTTCAAAAACTATCAACTTCAGATCTGGACAGCGAAGCTTCAAGCTTGATTCGTCGAAATCCCGCTTGAAACGATGAAATCTAGCTTGGTTGGATGAAGATCTTCAACTTTAGCTCTTGGATCTTCAATCTCGATCTTCGATCTTGGATGGATGTTAGAACTAGATTGGAGTGGAGAAAAGAAGATGAAGAAATGTTGAAGTCGAGCTCTCAAAATGGTAGCACTTCGTCGCTTCAAAAACCGGTGCCAAAAAGTGAGCCAAAGCCCTCTATTTATAGGCAGATCACCCCCTTAGGTCGCCTGGCCCTTAACTCGCGTGCTCGGTTTTAAGTCGTTGCCGACCTAAAGATCCCCGACCTAACTTAAGTCGGTGCCGACCTATACACTCCAACGACCTAACGGCCTAACCAACCCAGAGTCATACGAGCTAATAAACACGGCCGACCTATTTCTATGCCGACCTAAAACCATGCCGCCCCTAACGACTTACGACCTAAGACACACATGACTCAACCGACCTTACGTCCTTCGACTCATCAGGTCCTACGACTTAACTCGTTCGGATCCTTAAGTCGCTTGCGACATAGCGACCTAACTCGTAAGTCGTTCACACATCCTTAGCGACCTAGTAACCCACGCGACTTAACACTAAGTCGCTCAACCGACTTAACACGAAGTCTCCCACGCGACTTATCTACATACGCGGTTTAACACACACGACTCAAGCACGAGCCGACCTAACCAAAACAACAACCCTAACTCTAAGTCGCTCATGCGACTTAACTCAAATCGACCCAACACTCTTAGGTCGCTCCAAAATGCCTCCGACCTAACAACCATACGACCTAACCCCCTTAGGTCGTTAACTCCACTAACTCGTCCAAACCCATAGGTCGCTCTACTCGACCTAACTCTCACACGACCTAAGCTCAAGTTGCCTACACGAGTTAACCTCCCATACGACTTAGGCTAGGGATAAGACAAACAACACTAACGACCTGTAAATTTTACGATTTATCGATACGTAAAATACGGGTCGTTACATTCTCTCCCCTTAGGAATTTCGCCCCCGAAATTCCAAACAAACAACAGCAATCAATGCTATTCTGCATGCCTACCATCCATAACAATCAACAAACCATGCATCCAATTCTAGCCTAGCATGCAGAATTCTAAGATTAGAACAAAGTACAAATTCATGAGATGTCACGACACCTTAGGGCCATACCTCGAAGAGTTCAGGATGTGCTGCCTTCATCCTCTCTTCCTCCTCCCACGTACAGTCGTTAACATCATCACTCCATTGTACCTTGAGCAACGTAATCGTCTTCCTCCTAAGCTGTTTCGTGTTAGCTTCAACAACACGAAGCGGCCTACGGGGTCTTCTAACAACTGGATCAACCTCTAAATCTTCACAGCTATCAGCAGGAACCACAGTACTTGGGTCGTGCACATACTTCCGTAGATAAGATACATGAAAAACATTGTGCACTCCCGCCATCTTTTCCGGTAACTCCAATCTATAAGCGAGCTTTCCAATTCGCTCGATAATCGGGAATGGTCCAACAAATCTCGGAGTCAATTTCCCTTTCTTCTCGAATCTGATAACACTCTTCAATGGAGAAATCTTCACAAAAACCATATCACCTACGTCGAACTCCAAATCCTTACGACGATTATCGGCATAACTTTTCTGACGATCTTGGGCTGCCTTCATTCGTTGCCGAATGATCTCTATACAATTCGAAGTATGTCGAATCATCTCTGGCCCAAGTATCAGCTTTTCTCCAGTTTCTAACCAACATGTCGGAGAGTTACACGGTCTTCCATACAATGCCTCATATGGTGCCATACCAATACTTGACTGATAACTGTTATTATACGCAAATTCCACCAAATGAAGGTGATCTTCCCATGATCCTCCGAAGTCCAAAACACATGCTCTGAGAAGATCTTCCAAAACTCGGTTGACTCTCTCGGTCTGACCATCTGTTTGGGGATGATAAGCTGTACTCAAACACAACTTAGTTCCCAAAACTTCCTAGAAGCTCTTCCAAAATCCACTAGTGAACAATGGGTCTCGATCGCTCACTATACTCTTCGGAATACCATGGAGTCGAACTATCCACTTAACATAAAGCTCAGCCAACTTCGATGCAGTCCTAGTCGATCGAACAGGAATGAATCTTGCACTCTTAGTCAAACGATCTATGATGACCCAAATCCCTTCATTCCCTGCCCTAGTTCTAGGTAGACCATCGATAAAATCCATCGACACTTGCTCCCACTTCCATGTAGGAACCTCTAATGGCTGAAGTAACCCACTGGGCTTCTTCTGCTCAGCTTTCACCAACTGGCAGTTCATACACTTGGAAATAAAATTTCCAACATCCTTCTTCATGCCTTCCCAGTAGTAAGTTCTCTTCATATCCCGATACATCTTATTTCCACCTGGATGAATTGTCAACTTCGAGTGATGACTTTCCCTCAGAACTTCATCTCTCAATCTATCTATATCGGGAACAACTAATCGTCCTTGCTTCCGAAGCCAACCCTCTCGATCGACCTCGAATCCTTTATCCTTCTCTGTGTCTAATCCGGATTCCAAATCACAGATAATCTTGACAAGCTTATCATCTCTCTTTTGGCTCTCGCCAATCCTTTCCACAAGAGTAGGTCTTATTGATAAGTTTGCCAAAATTTCAGGTTCCAATTCACATCTGGTCCTGAAGTCAAATCTAGCTAAAAACTCGAGACTCTTCCATTCCGAAAACATGGCTCCCAATCCTACATGTCTTCGACTTAACGCATCAGCTACTGCGTTACCTTTTCCCGGAGTATAAGCTATACCAAAATCATACGATGCTAAGAACTCTAGCCACCGTTGCTGCCAAAGATTCAAGTCCTTTTGGGAGAACAGATACTTCAACGACTTATGATCCGTAAACAACTCGAATCGAACTCCCAATAGGTAATGTCTCCACATCTTCAAAGCAAAAACAATCGCCGCTAACTCCAAATCATGAGTCGGGTAATTCCTTTCATGCGGCTTCAGTTGTCGACTAGCATACGCAACAACTTTATCCTTCTGCATCAGCACTGCTCCAAGTCCAGTACCACATGCATCGGTGTAAACCACCATCTCATCATTCCCACTTGGAATAGTCAAAACAGGAGCACTTATTAGTCGCTCTTTTAGGATTACGAAGGCTTGCTCACACTTATCATCCCATCTGAACACTTGGTTCTTTTTCGTCAATCCTGTTAACGGTGCAGCTATCTTGGAAAAGTCTTTGATAAACCGACGATAATATCCTGCTAATCCCAGAAAGCTTCTCACTTCGAATGCATTCTTAGGTCTAACCCAATCCTGGATTGCTGCCACTTTAGCGGGATCAACCGTGATTCCATTTCCAGAGATAACATGGCCTAAGAACCTCACTTCACTCTTCCAGAAATGACACTTCGAAAACTTAGCCTTCAACTGATGTTTCCGCAAGATTTCCAAAACAATACTCAAGTGCGTCTTGTGCTCTTCTTCAGTTCTGGAATAAATCAGAATATCATCCACGAACACAAGCACGAACTTATTCAACTGATCTCTGAACACTCTATTCATAAGATCCACAAAATATGCTGGTGCGTTGGTCAATCCAAACGGCATTACCAGCCACTCATAAAATCCGGATGGTGTCCTAAAAGCAGTCTTCGGCACACTATCCTTAGCCACTCTCAACTGGTGAAATCCCGTTGCCAAATCCATCTGAGAAAACACCTTAGCCTCGTGAAGCTGATCAAACAAGTCATCTATCCTCGGCAATGGATACTTGTTCTTCTTAGTCACCTTATTCAGCTCACGATAATCCACACACAACCTCAACGATCCATCCGCTTTGGTTGCGAACACAACTGGTGCACCCCATTCGGACACACTACGCCGAATGAATCCTTTCCGCAAAAGGTCATCAACTTGCACCTTCAACTCTTGTTGCTCCCCAGGCGCCATCCACCTAAGGGGCATCACAACAGGTCCGGCTCCCTCAACTAGATCGATACGAAACTCGATCTCCCTATGCGGCGGTAATCCTTTGACTTCGTCAAAGACATCCTCAAATCCATTCACAATAGGCACCGATGACAGTCCATCCCGTGGAACAACCAGCGAATACATGAAGCTCATGAAGACGCCTTCCTCATGCTTACATCGTATTACAACCTTTCGCCCTTCCACATTCCCGACTGTCACCTCTAGCCTCTCACAATCAATCCTTGCCGCATACTTCCTAAGCCAGTCCATACCCAAAATAATTCCAAACCCCGCAAAGTTCAGAACAAAGCAATCACAAACAAACGAGCAATCATGACTCGACACAACTAGACCATGACATATCATACACAAACATGACGAACCCCCAACTGGATTTGTCACTACCAATGGCCTATCAACAATATCCGGTTTCAAACCTAACCGGCCTACAAGATCATCACAAACAAAAGAATGCGACGCTCCAGTATCAAACAACACTCTAACTGAAACACCACAAATGGAAAGAGTACCTTGAACCACCACACTCTTCCCCTTCTCTTCAGCAGTAGGAGCTTTTGAAGACGACGGCACAGCTCCCATAGCATAAGCTTGCACAATCTGCCTGTCCTTCCTCGGCTCTGGACAATTCTTCTTGATATGTCCCAGCTTATCACATTTATAACACTTTCCCGGCACCTTGGGATTCTTGCAATCTCTGAAGAGATGGCCCTTTTGCTGGCAGTTGTAGCAGGTCACTTCGCTCTTCGGCTTCTTCTGGCCATCCTTACCCTTCTGTTGCTGCTGCTTCCTCTTCTTGTTTCCACCCTGCTGTGGTTTAGACTCTTCCTTGGTCACAGCAACAACAGAACTCTCCCTAGGAAACAAACTCTCATGCCTGAGAGCTTTCTCCACAAGCCTCTCAAACGGATCGTCCAAATGATCCACCAACTGTCTCCCAAGATAAGTGTCCAAGCCTGTCACAAACTTCTCATTCTTCTGATAGGAAGAATCAATATACGATCTGGCATACTTGGACAAAGCCTCAAACTCAGAAACATACTCAAGGACCGATCTCCCACCTTGCTTGAGCTCTACAAACTTCTTGAACAAAACAGATTTCTGAGCTGTAGAGATGAACTTAGCTTCAAATCTAGCTTGGAATTGCTCCCAAGTAATCTCCTCCTCCGGAGTATCAATGGTGATAGAATTCCACCAATCCGAAGCTCTCCCTTGAAGTTGCCTTGATGCGAGCTTCCTCTTAGTTGCATCCTCAATTCCCAAGTCACCAAAAATCCTTTGACAAGCATCAATCCATCTCTGCACCTCAATGGTCGATTCCGTTCCCAAGAAAACCTTTCCTCCAAGAGAAGTATAGTCCTTGCAAAGCTTAGCAAAATCCACTGGTCTTGGAGCTTGAACTTGAACTCCCACATCCACCGATGATCCTGAAGCTGGTATTCTTCTCATGATCGAAGTCATCATGGCCTCAAACATAGGAGTATAATCAACAGCTTCCCTAGCAGCACGGCTTTCCCTCGCAGTTTGTCTCTCACTTCGACTCATCCTTAATATCTGTAAAAAGAAGGATTAGACACCTTAAGAAACAACTGCCTAAGGAGTTCAAATCCCTCTAAGCTACTATATTATATATAGTAATCATCCATCAAAATACAATTACGTCTCTCATACATAGTTATGTCAACGAGCGTTGGCTAAAATCGATTAACCAAAGCTCTGATACCAAATGTGAAGACCGTCGATGACTCCCGCACGTAAACAAGGGAATGGTGCGCTGAAGGTGTACCAGGCAGCCATGGGTGACCGTCAAGGTAGAATAAACATCGCAGAATCTATCGTACAACTCACAGTGCATGGATAAAGTACAATAGAGAAATATAATATACTGAAGCTCCATAGAACAGGACATCATCATATAAGCATCATAATAGTTTTATACAAACATATGAATCATCCATACATCAAAGCCTCACTACATAACACTCAATTAAATACAGCAGCGGAATATCCAGTACATATAATAAGAAATAATATGCAAAAGCCTCCTACTCGTCTTCGTCGTTATCAGCGTAAACCTCCATGAACAGCACCTGTCACCTGCTACCTAGTCTGCCCATCCCAACATGGATGAACAGCCCAAGGTAATAAGAGGAGATATAAAACCTTGAGTCAGACAAAGTCTTAGTGAGCAGTAAATCAACTATCAAACATACCAAAAGAGTATAAAGGATAAAAGGAATAGGAACCAAACCATCCCACTCCACCTCTTTCTACAGTGATAGCCCCCAGACTCACACTAAAGAGAAGTAAACAATTAAGGTAAAGCAATAACCACTCGAGTCAAGGTCGATGTTTTCCAAATACAAACCCCCAAGGCCTAAACCAAGATCAGATAAGCACCCAGGAAACACCGCTCTTGAGACCGAATGATGATACAACCCAACGTCCAAACATCCATGACTCTGGCTATCACTGTTAACCTTGCTTTGAAATCACCGTTAATTGAATGACCGGCTCCTTCCTGAGCCATCAATCAAGGGCTAATGGTAACCCCAGTTCTAGACATAACTCCGCACGTCATCATGACCCGTGCCTAGGAATTTTCGCAACTACCCAGAGTACTCGACCACCTACCTGTAGTCTTTAGGGTGCCCAGACCACCTACCTGTAGTCTTTAGGGCAACCCTTGTACTCTTGCTTTGAGTCTGCTAGAACCTTCAACAACGATGAAATCCAAGCCTTCTAGTCATCCTCCTTGACGACTATTCTCAACATAGCCCAAACTACCTCTTGAGCCATCCATTATCAATCAACTCGAACTACCCTTCAAGTTATCAACATGCTTGGAGTAATCCTTCTCGACTATACCAAGGTTACATTAAATCATGCCTCGCCTCATCTTTATCATAGCAAAGGCTCATCTTAACATCATGGTTTGCCTCATTGCATCATGGCAAAATTCCATCTCAACATCATTCAATCCATACATATGAGCGTCAACATCCCCTCCATATGCCTTAAGCAATTATCACCATTCAAGAGCCTCTTCCGTAGCTTTTGAATCGTCTTTGACCATACTTGTCCAAATCTATCAACTAGATAACTCATTCACAACAATCAAACAAGGCAAACATTAATCCAAACAAATAAGTAGTCAATCAAGATCTAAATAGGCATTTATAACTAAAATGGCAATTTCGTAAATAAATGAGAATAGATCTATCATACGTGAATCATGGGTTTTTAGCATAGATCTAACAAATATAAATCATGGGTATTGTCCCTACAACTTGATGAATGAACTTGCATAAGTAAACATCTTCATAAGTAATGGATCTACACTTGGATCTAAGGAAAAATGCATAAAATCACTATCTACAACACTCCAACAAACCACCAATCCAATATACTCCTTTGGGTCCGCGTGAGAGATAACCACCACTCACCAAATCACTCAAACACTTCAAAAACTATCAACTTCAGATCTGGACAGCGAAGCTTCAAGCTTGATTCGTCGAAATCCCGCTTGAAACGATGAAATCTAGCTTGGTTGGATGAAGATCTTCAACTTTAGCTCTTGGATCTTCAATCTCGATCTTCGATCTTGGATGGATGTTAGAACTAGATTGGAGTGGAGAAAAGAAGATGAAGAAATGTTGAAGTCGAGCTCTCAAAATGGCAGCACTTCGTCGCTTCAAAAACCGGTGCCAAAAAGTGAGCCAAAGCCCTCTATTTATAGGCAGATCACCCCCTTAGGTCGCCTGGCCCTTAACTCGCGTGCTCGGTTTTAAGTCGTTGCCGACCTAAAGATCCCCGACCTAACTTAAGTCGTTGCCGACCTATACACTCCAACGACCTAACGGCCTAACCAACCCAGAGTCATACGAGCTAATAAACACGGCCGACCTATTTCTATGCCGACCTAAAACCATGCCGCCCCTAACGACTTACGACCTAAGACACACATGACTCAACCGACCTTACGTCCTTCGACTCATCAGGTCCTACGACTTAACTCGTTCGGATCCTTAAGTCGCTTGCGACATAGCGACCTAACTCGTAAGTCGTTCACACATCCTTAGCGACCTAGTAACCCACGCGACTTAACACTAAGTCGCTCAACCGACTTAACACGAAGTCTCCCACGCGACTTATCTACATACGCGGTTTAACACACACGACTCAAGCACGAGCCGACCTAACCAAAACAACAACCCTAACTCTAAGTCGCTCATGCGACTTAACTCAAATCGACCCAACACTCTTAGGTCGCTCCAAAATGCCTCCGACCTAACAACCATACGACCTAACCCCTTTAGGTCGTTAACTCCACTAACTCGTCCAAACCCATAGGTCGCTCTACTCGACCTAACTCTCACACGACCTAAGCTCAAGTTGCCTACACGAGTTAACCTCCCATACGACTTAGGCTAGGGATAAGACAAACAACACTAACGACCTGTAAATTTTACAATTTATCGACACGTAAAATACGGGTCGTTACAGCTTATTTGTTTAATTCCATCTACGCATATGATATGTCCAACCTTCTCTGAGGTATAACTATATATACATATATGTGCATGTGTATGTTGTGCTATCAAAAAAAAACCCTGGCCACTTAATACTTCTTGAATAGGGATGAGGCAAAAACAATGGCTATTTAATACCTCAACCCCGAAGCAGGTCCTCCAAAACTTAATCGCTACTTAACCATCCCTTGCTACAAAGGCTGATAACCTACAAATACGGCACTATAATTTAATTTGTCATATTACTGATGCATCTCAAAGATTATCTAAGGGTTAAATAGCCTACCTTCGATAAAAAAATAACTAATTAAACTTTAAGGTCTTTGGATATCCTAAACGGATTCTTTACTAGTAAAAAGCGAAATCCATTAAGGCATAACCCAAGACTTTGCTAACGACCATTTTGGATCGCTGGATTCAATGCATATATGCTAGCCCTACTGCTAATAATCAGTTTACCAACAATACTGACGTAGCCCGTCGATATCCTATAGCTGAAATCCCATTTAGACTTAGTTAATATAGCAAAGGTCCTAGTTACTTAATACCTCTTGTTAGAATTAGTCTAGACCCCATTTCCCTATTAGTTGCCGTCAAAATTTTTTTAAGGCTTCTTATATAGGGAGGAGGCAGATCTGACAGCCATTTAACATCAACTTGAAGTAAACCCGTTGACATCCCTAAAGGTATTAAGCCATTTAATACCTCAAATCTAAGGCAAACCCTTGGTATATTTACTCATTCCTACACAGAATGTATATCCCTTCTCTATGGGTCCTATAGTTGAAGATGGCCAACATCATAATACATATACACAACTGCTGGTTGGCCATAAGTAAGGGTACACTTCCATTGTATAACTCTACTGACCTTGCATTCCAACCTATACTAAACCAAAAAATTATCCTAGGCCGTGATATTGAGCTAGGCCTAGTAATTCATGCTAGTCCTAAACATATTATTGAGGATATATAATTTCCTGTTATGAACATTATATTCCCTCCTAAGTTTATACTAGTATCCTCTTAATTACTCACTACGAACCTATTTCTATCTTGTACGCTTATTACAAGTACTCTTTATGTCCCTTTTACGTCCTATAAATATTAATTGTTGTAATAAATGGTCATTATTATTCAAACTGAACAATCATTAATGACATCTAGTTATCCATTCCAAATTTAACTTATTATGCTCATTCCATTTTCCCATAAATGCCACATTAAATTATACAATCAATCACATTCAATGCATTTATGTTGTAATAAGGGTTTTCTTTTAAATAGTTTGACCATTTAGAAAGGAAAATGAATGTATAAGAGTAAATGTAATTTAAGGTATAATTGGGATGAAAAGAGTGAACGGTCATTTTTTCTTTATAAAGAAACATCATAATAGGAATTATAAAATAGCAATCAATACATAATATTAGAAAAAGAAATATAATTTCTATTCCAAAATGTATTTTCATATAGAAAATTATTTCTATGAGATTTATTTCATTGAGTTCAAGATATTTGATCAGAGAACTCTCCGCTATAATCTTGTTGTAGTATATGAAATAAATAATATATACTAAGTGAATAATGGACCGTCGAATTTAGTACACTATTATAGTTACGCAGAAATAGTGGGTGCATGTCATATTGCAGTTGTTGATTACATCAAGTTACAAAAATTATTTTCGTAAAACATCTCGAATATTATTTATGAAATAATGACTATTTTCCAATGTCGATTGAAAAGTAGACACAGTTATGTTTCATGTGATATTATGAATGTTTATTATGAAATAAAACTATAATGTGGTATTTGTTTTCACAACGAATGCATTGCATTGAAAAATACCAAAGTATCTAAAATTATTTACAATTATTTTGGAATTATAGACTTAGCTGTAGTTATGAGAAATAATTTTTATTATATGATATGATTATGAATCATAGAATTATATCTCAAACAACTAAAGGCCATGTTTATTTGATACACATGTATGTCTATGGTAAACTCATAGAATATAAAACTAAAGTAAATAAAAGCATGTGATAGAAATGATTTGATTTGATCAAATATGTAAATATATTGGAAAGAATTCTGTATGTACCTAATGTGAATAAAGATTCAATCTCAAAGGTCACTCATTCCTATAATACATAATGATGCATTGATAAGTAGTAATCGAGTTAAAATACTTTCTATAAGGTGTGTACTTAAGAGTAGCACACAAGGTTAAAATTTATATCATACAAAGAATAGTTTACAAAATCATATAAGATAAGGATTTATAAGAAATCTCAACATATCCTAGGCCAAGGAGTTGGCAGGTTGTGCGAGTCGAAAGACTGCATAATAATTATATGTAATGGATCTTATATGAATCATCCCAAGAGAATTTGGGGAACAATATTCATTAGATGACTAATTTATATTGTGAACATTAAGGCACCCATCAGTCTTTTATGTTTCTCCAAACCTTATGATGAAACATAAAAGTCATTCGACTTCACCGGTGAATGTTAGGACTCGTTTTTCTTGGGATTCTGACCTTGAGTTTTCTCAACAAATCATAGACTCACAAATGATGGATAACTCCTTATCGGTTGTATCACATACAACTCCTAGCCTATGGTTCCTTTTCCAGATTTCTCTTCGACATTGAGTTTGCTCAACAAATTGAAACAAATTTATTCACTTGTACCTACCATATCATGATGGCCTAAGTGATAGAGTTAGGGATATGCCATAGAGGAAATTATGTAATTTGTAACACAGATCTAGCTCATTGACCAATCTTGATCAAAATAAAAGGTATTTTCTTTCTATAAGGTATAAGATGCTTGATATAATGTGTTAAATTAATTAACCAATTTAATCAAAAGTATATTTAAAAAAAATTATAATTGGTATATTTTATGATAATAGTTAGAAAGTGTTGTGACCATGAGTAATTTATCATAATAATATAAATATATAATTTTATATGTTCCTAGTCAAGATATGTTGAGATTAAATGTTGATATATCCGTTCAGATTAGTATACGTAATATTCTCCAAATGTTGGGCAGTGTATTACTCATGATTGCTAGGGGCACCAAGAGGTTACGTACCGATAGTTATTAGATAACTATGGAACGACTCACTTGATAGTTTTTTGCTGGTTAGTATAACTAAGGTCAAATAGAAAATATCGATATGACTGACTTACACGGTTCTCTAGATTTGAGAGTAAGTGGATCTTTAATATGAAAGTTCCGCTTTGACTATAGTCAAATTACGACATAGCATCCATCGACCTAGTGGAAGAATTGAAAGTGAAGCACTCTTCAAGTAAGGATTCATCTCCTCATTTATATAGGGTTAGTATCACGGTCAACTTAAGTCGGCGCAAAGTTAAAGTCTCTAGGTAGAACATTTTGGTTAGTAATAATTGTTATTATTGGACCAAGGACTTTGTGTTTGGAATGCAGAGTTGAATATGGACAATAGTGGAATTCTGACCATTACCAAATTCCATAAGTCTAAAGTGACATAGTCTTGACAAAGAGAGCTGGTTTAAATAAATTTCACAACCAAGTAACACTTAATAATATAAAGTTAGATTTTACCGAAACTAAGAAAGCGATAAATATGGCTAAACTATCACACCACTTTCTAAGTGATGTGTAAACATTAACATTCGAATAGTTTTATGTTAATCGTTGATCAAATTTACACTTAACAAGTCACACAGCTGGAATGATGAATTCTCTTTAGACCAAACGGTTAAATTAGTTCATACTTATTATAAATTAATTAAGGTAATTAATATTTATGAGATACTAATTTTAAATTTTGAATATTATTTGAGGAATAAATATTATTGTATATATTTATAGTAATTATAAATATATCGATTGGTATGCGATATCAACAAGAAATTTAATTTAATTTAGTTAATAGTAATTATAAATTTAATTTAATTAATGGTAATTATTTGGGATTAAAAAGCTGTTAGCCCATGAAGTTAAGATGTTATTTTTGTAGTAATAGGGCTTGTAGGAGGCGGCTCAAAAGGCTAGAGCTGTTTGGAGATGGATGGTTCAGATTTGATGACAAATGGTATGAGATGTGATTCATATTTCTCTTTATTTCTTCCACTATAAATGGTATGATAGCTGGTCTATCTACACCTCAAGGAGGTCCTGCAAAATTCAATCCTAATCTATTCGAAAGGTGACAACTATTGGATAGTTAAAGGCCTACGATCCAAGGATTAGCAATCTACCGAACCAAGAAGATTTCAAAGGAGGGAGAATTTATCATTAAAGAGTATGCTTAAAGGAATTAGTACTAATTATGTATTTACTATACTATATGATTTATAGTTTCTTAATAACAGTATATTATTCGTGTGTGTATATATATCTATTGATAGTTTGGTTATGATTCTTATATGTGTCAATCTTGTCATATGCAAGATTAGTTATGTATGTATGTATTAAAAGAACACAATCATTTTAAAAGTGTATATTTATAATAATTATAATTTTAGGCGACTTCAAGTTATTTTTAACAATTTGTTACTATTATTTATTATTTTCAAATTAATATACAAATTAAATTTCATATAAAATAATATATGTTTACAAAACTAAATTTTGAATTTTACAAAATTATTTAATCCCCGTATTAAATCTCGACCAAAAAAGTAGAATTTCAAAATCAATTTTTATATTTTATAAAATCATTTTAATATTAAGCAGAAAATATTTAATTAATTAAAAATATCATTTTGCTTGAGAAAATTCTGGAAATTATTTTCTAACCTTAAAAAATCATAATATATGTTCTAAAAGTTTAAAATTTGAATAATATGAGATGAAAATATTTAATATTATAGTTTAATTATATTTCGACCAATTAACATATATATTAATAAAATAAAATTAAAAATAATTTTTTTGTGTTCTTTGCATTCGATTTGTAAAATTTTAAATATATATATATATATAATTTCTATTTTCATAATTAATGGTTATATATATACACACACGTACAAATACTTATTCAAATATTATTACATTCTTATATATATATGTTAAAAAAATTAATAGTAATTTTTTTATTATAATACATACACACGTATACACATACAAAATGATTGAAAAAACTGTTATGCATTATGAATACATATATATTATTTAAAATTTTAATGCTATAATATATATGTATATAAATCGTTAATATTTTATATATAAGTAATATATATACATATGTATAATTTTACATAGTCTTTAATATTTAGATAAATAAAAAATTTACATACACACACACACATATATATATATATGAACAGCAACTAATGCATATATGATGAGCTAACATGTCAGTGAAGATGTAAATCCCAACATTTATATACAGGTATGTTATATCTTGCATGGATTATTATGCTATACATGCACACACATTCATATATGTACATGATACATATGTTTACTATTATATTTAACTGAATATGAATTAAATAAAATTCTATCCATAATTTTTAAATTTAAATGAATTAAGATATTTTATTTAAATTAAAGTTAGATTTTGTAAACAAATTAGACTTCATAGGCCCAATAAAGATTCAATAGGGTAAAATTTTTGATATTCATTCATAACTTTTACTACGAACTGGCTCAACTCCAACAATGAAATCAAAGCCCAATTGCCTGTTCAGCCTAAATTTTTCATGGTAGGGTTAACAATTAAGCTCACAGCCCAAAGCTTATCCTTATCAAGACCCAAATTTGAGTTGGCCCTTCGGTTAATTTTCAAAATCGTTTGAAAATTAAAATATATGGTTTCAAAGTTAAAAATTAAATTTAAAGTAAGATATACATATATTATAAAAGTTATAATATAATAAAATGTTTAAAATGTTTGAAATATTAGATATTGATTAATTTCTTCATTTAAAATTTATTAATAAGATTAACGAAATAAATAAATTAATTAAATAAGTTAGTAAATGGAAATTTATATACATGTATTATATATTTTTAATATATATTATGATATCTTAAAATGTATAAGATATCATAAGTATACATGAATGTATATAATATAATTTTCAAAATTAACATAATTTAACTAAAATGTTTAATTAGATAAATAAATTAAAGGTTACTTAATTAAATGATAAATAAATAAATAAATTATTAAAGTTTAATTGATTAAATTAATTTAGTTAAAGGTTAATTAATTAAATGAAAGTACACATATATCGGATATACATGTTATATTATAATGGTTATAGTATATAATAGATATTTAACATAAATGTTATATTAATACAATATAAAATAAAATGTTAATTAATTAAATAATATTTGATTAGTATACTATTATACATAAGACTATTATATAAGTAATATGAAATATAAAAGTTATATAATAATAAAAACTTATATAATATAAATGTATAATAAAAGGTGGAATAATAAGAAACCCATTAGAGACTCAAGGAATGAATACATACGTAAATGTATGTATGCCATGATTTTAGACGTGTCCGACACTTGAAACACAAGAGTAATGCATAAGGATTATATTATTCCATAAGTCGGTATCAGTCAATATTAAATATTAGATTATGAATCTTCAATATAATTTTATCCTCTACTATATATATATATATATATATTAATAAATTACTTGCATACTCCTTAGTTGTTGATCAGACTCAAGCTAGGGATGTTATGCGTAGTATTATTATATTGAATAGATGAGATAAGATAACTAAATGTATTTGTTGAGCAGAGTCAAGGTACATATATTGTACTTAGGCCGTCACAATATGGTAGGTACAAGTGAATAATTTGTTTCGATTTGTTGAGCAGACTCAAGGTCGAAGCTAAATTAGGATAAGGTATAAAAAGGTAAGGAGTTGTATATGATACATTAACCATCGTCCGTGGAGCTATGACATATTGAGCAGACTCAAGGTCAAAATTCCAAGGCAGATAAGTCCTAACACCCACTAGTGAAGTTAAAAGACTTCTATTTTGGCTTTGAGTTTGGTGGAACATAAAAGATTAATGGGAGCCTTATTAGAAAAATGAAATGATAACATTTAACCTTTCTAATATTGTAAAAACATAAGTTATATAATGTTATAATAATCTATGCTATATATGTTTTGCATTTTATGAGTTCTAAACTCAGTAACAATACTATACTATGGATATTTGACCCATATACCATCACATATAAGTGTTATACAGTGAACGGTCATAATTTGTAACGTACGATACTTTGATGAAATTTATTCATTTGAAGTAAAGAAATAAACCGTATTGTGAGATCAAGTATTCAATTTGATTGATTACAATAAAGGTTGTAATGTGCTAACTGTAACACTATACTAAAACTACAAGATAGATCTAAGAATTTAATCATTGAAATGTCGGTTTGATTAGTTTATGTAAGATGCATCATATTTGATGTCCTTAAATGTTAAGGATGAACAAATGAATCTTTGTAAAGAGTTCAATATGATGTTGTTGTAATATTTTTCCTTCTGAATGGTTCGACCGTTTAGAAAGAAAAATGAATGTACAAGAGTAGATGTAATTTAAGGTATAGTTTGGATAAAGAGAGTGAATAGTCACTTTTGCATCATAAAGAAGCATCGAAAACTAGAGTTATAATAATTGATACTTAACATTTGAATGAGAAATACGATTTCTATTCTAAAATGTATTTTCATATAGTAAATTATTTTTTATGAGATTTATTTCTCTAAGTTCAAAATATTTGATCAAAGAACTCTCCGCTGTAAATTAGTTGTAGTATACAAAATAAATCATCTATATTAAGCAAATGATGGACCTTCAAATTTAGTATGCTATTATAGTAATGGCGAAAATAGTGGGAGCATGTCATGTTACACTTATTGATTACATCAAATTACGAAAATTGTTTTCGTAAAACACACCGAATATTATTCATGAAATAATGACTATTTTCAATGTCGATTGAAAAATAGACATAATTATATTTCAATGTGAATATTATGAATATTCATTACATAAAACTGTAATGTTGTGTTTGTTTTCACAACAAAAATGATGCATTGAAAATACCGAAGTATCTAAAATTATTTACAGTTACTTTGGAATTATAGACTAAGCCGTGTTTTGAGAAATAATTTTATTATATGATTATTAATCATATGATACTAGTTGATTATATCTCAAACAATTAAGATTTATGCATATTTAGTGCAAGCATCATAAGAGTTAATGAACTCTTTAGATTGATGCATATAGGTGTATGCAACCATAAGTCTATTAATACTAATACAGTTTCACATGCTTCATCATATTCACCAATGAGTTACCATAGACATCGACATTTGTATTTGATAAGCACGTATAAGTGGATGGTAAGCCAGTAGAATATACAAAGAAAGTAAATAATGTATCATGCAATAGAAATGATTTGATATGATCAAATGGGTGAGTATATTGGAAAAAGTTCCAAACATACCTAAAAATGAATAAAGGTTTAATCCCAAAAGTCACTCCTTCGTATGATACATAATGATGCATCGATAAGGAGCAATCGAACTTTGTTGCACAAAGTACGATTAATATTGATTGAAGTTGAGTTAATTTCTTTCTTTATGGTCATGCACTTAAGAGTAGTATACAAGTTAATATTATTTCGTCTAAAATATAGTATGCAAAATCATACAAGATAATTTATAAGAAACCCTAACATATCCTTGGCCATGGAGATAACAGGTTGTGCGAGTTGAAAGACTGTACATAATAAATGTTCATGAAAGATTTTGTACGAATCTCCCCAAAAGGAGTTCGGCAAGGACCGTCATTGGATGACATTTTATGTTTTTTAAACTAAAACTAAATCAGTTCTATATAGAAGATAATTCACAAAATGTTTATGAATACCAATTCCATTACATTGAGAAACAGTTGTTTCAAGAAATACCAATTTCATAGTGAAGGAATTTATTTATGAAATTATTGGTAGTAAAATGGAATTTGATATGAACCAAAGATAAAACTGATTACACAAGATGAAATGAAATTAACTTATCTAAACGAACACATCATATTAGTGTCTAATAAGTATTCTCGCATATTGAATAAAAACTATGAGTTTCTTATCAGTGTCGAAAATATATAGTCCTCAACTCTTTAATTAAACCATTAAGAGTGTTGACTCTATAATATAGTATAACATGTAGACCCGAAATAGATTACAAGTACATTATCTAAACATAATTTTGATAGTTTTATCCAAAGGGATATGATCCATTGGCTGCACATCTTTCTTTATGAGAAAGACAAATTTGTTCGAATGAAGCGAGTTTTATTAACAATAATATTACCAAAAATTCAGTTGTTAAAATAGATTCACTATTCGATGTGCCCAAGTTCATTCGGATTTACTCACAAAATTGTCGCTTTATAAGATTTTGTGATTTGGTACATATATGCTGATATGGAAAATTCTAAATAATGAGTTAGAATAGACCGCTTGCAATAACAATCAAAGTGTCTTGAAGTCGGTGGGAGTAATATATGGGTTTGTAAGTGTTTGGATATGATCCAAGAATAGGTATGAAAGTATCATTCGAAAAGGATAAAAGTTGAACAAGTGTTTTGATAAAAAATATCAAATGGTTTGATTGTCAATCAAAATGTAGAGGAAGCACGTGCTCATAAAAAAGAACGAAAAAGGCACATTGATATTTCTAAACTATGAGTAAACAATACGTTGTTGGTTTAAATGACGTACTTGTGTTGAAATCAACCTTAGTTATTTTAATACTCAACGATGGATTGTAAATGATTTTTTATGGTGAGTATAAAAGATATTAGGGATGTCTCAAATCAATATGCAAAGACACCTGATTAAATTGTTTAATACGGAGCATGTAAGGTGAATTCCTTATGCATTGGTAATATGAATTGTCATACATGTTATTTTGTCCATAATATTGTGAAATGTTCATTTATTGATACATGTAGAAAATATAAACTTCAAATTGATATCACCAAATGGTTATTTGAAGCATTATCATGTATTTATTAAATACTCGAGAATTTTTTGCAGAAACAACGATTTATGAAGGAGTTTCTAGACTCAAATCTTTATGAGTGATATTGAATATAGTATGTCAATAAAAAATTCAAGTTAAGAATATTCAAATTGGAAATGTTCCAAATGAAAGACTATGGCTGATTCAATGGAAAGGCCTAAGTACATCGCCTCGTATAGCATTGCGATAAAAACGATGTATATAAATATAAATGCAGAAATTTATAACTGAGCTGAGGGTGATTCCGAATGTTGAGAATCTCATAACATTGTTATATGATGATAATAGCATGATATAGTTCATAATAGAATTTAGAGCTCCTTGGAAGTCAAGGGACATACTTCAAATTGTTTCACATGATAAAGATATTTTATCAGCATCAGAGACAGTTAATCGACTGAATAGATAGTTGCAAAAAAATAGCATACCCATTAACTAAGGGACTAACCCAATTGGTTTTAAGGAAATCGATTAGAGAAGTTGGAACAAGATTCCATAATTGACCCTAAGTGCAAGTGGGAGATTGATAGGGTTAGGGGAATGCCCTAAGGGAAATTATGTAATTTGTTACATATATCTAGCTCATTGACCAACCTTGTTCAAAATAAAAGGTATTTTCATTCTATAATATACTTGATATAATGTGCTATATTAATTATACAATTTAGTCAAAAGCATATTTAACAAAAAATGCATAAATGGTATATTTATTGATAATAGTGAAAAAGTGTTGTAACCGTGAGTATTTATCACAATAAATATAAATATACCATTTTAAATGTTCTTAGTCAAGATGCATAGAGATTGGATATCAATATATCCGCTGAGACTGTAGTACATAACATTCTTCAAATGTTGGGCAATGTATTACTCATGACTGCTAGGGGCACCAAGAGGTTACATACTGATACTTATTGGATAACTATGGAACGACTCACTCGATAGTTTTCTGTTGGTTAATATAACTAAGGACAAGTAGAAAATATCGAAGTGACTGACTTACACAGTTCTCTCGATTTGAGAATACTGTGGATCTTCAATTTGAAAGTTCTGCTTTGATTATAGTCAAATCATGGCATGACATCCATCGAGTGACCATAGTTTTGTCGAGTGGAAGTATTGGAAGTGAAGCACTATTCAAAAGAGGATTCTTCTCCTCAGTAATATTGGGTTAGTATCACGGTCAAATCAAGTCAACCAAAAGTCTCTGGCCAGAGCTTTTTGGTTAATATAATTGTTATTAATGAACCAAGGACTTTGTGTTTGGACTGTAGAGTTGAATATTGACGATACTGGAATTTTGACCATTATCAAATTTCAAAAGTCCAAAGCTATATAGTCTTGATGAAGAGACTTAGTGTAAATAAATGTCACAACTAGATAATGCTTAATAATACAAAATTGGGCTTTATCAAAACTAAACAATTGTTAAATTTGGACAAACAATCACATCACCTACTAAGTGATGTGTGAACATTAACATTAAATAATTCGATGTTAATCGTTGATCGAATTTACACCCGACATGTCACACAACCAGAATGATGAATTCTCTTTAGGCTAAACAATTTAGTTAGTTTATGATTGTTATAAATTTATTGAAATAATTAATATTTATGAAATTTTAATTATACTTTAAATATGATTTGAGGAATAAATATTATTGTATATATTTATAGTAGTTATAAATATATCGATCGATATGCAATATTGACAAGCAACTTAGTTTAATTTAATTAATAATATTTATTTAGGCTTAAATGGGTTACTATCCCATGACTTTGAGATTTTATTTAGGCAATAACTAGGCTTGTAGGAGGCAAAGAAATACTAGCGGGATTTGGAGATGGATGGTTAAGATTTGGCGGGAAATGGTATGAGCTGTGATCCATATTTCTCTCTTTCTTCCATTGTAAAGGACCCTTAACCCTAAAGCAAAAAGGAACCTTTTGGTTACCATTTCCCCATAATTGATGGTTGATATAAACCTAAAAGAGATCCTATAAAATTCAAGTCAAATCTATTTGAAACGTGACAAATATTGGATAGTTAAAAATCTACGATTCAAGGGTTGACAATCTATTAAATTGAAAAGATTTCAAAGGTGGGAAAATTCATCATTACGGGTGTACTTAAAAGCATTAGAATTAAGTACATATTTACTATACTATATGATTTATAATTTTTTAATACTATTATATTATTCATATAATATATATATATATATATATATATATATATACTGATAGTCATGTGATGATTCTTATATATATCAATGTTGTTGTAACAATCCACCACGGAACAAGCCTAAATTTCAACCTAGAAAAAGCTCATTGAAACTTAGATCCATCCTAAGGCAAGTTGTTGGTAGTAAAAGGAAATAACATTGCAGAGCCATAACTAAACTTTTAGAACACATAGCCGATGGAATAAAATATAGTAGTAAAGTGCACCCATTTACTTCAAAACCATAAAAATGGCATAATAGAAAATTTCAGAAAAACCGTAACATAATATTTGTTACATGGGTACACATAAAAGCAAGTAATAATAACTAATACTACCACAAGCCAAGCTTCTCCATCTCTTAGCACCGTCACCGCTATCACTCCATCCTTATTTGTAATGAGGAAGAATTCGGAACAACAAGTGTTTGGTGCTTGGGAAGTATATTTCAAAATAAGAATATGTCTATGAACATAAAACCATTAAAATCACTTAAAACTTATTTATAAGGAAAGGAGGTGGATCCAATCACTTAATACCTTCTATTCTAGAAGTGGATTTCATATCCCACTTATACGTTATAAATAACTAATAATGTGAGAGATGGTACCCCCCAAGCCACATAATACTTCTCAGTGGAAAATAGGTAGACCATGTCATTTAAGACCTATTTTCAGAAGCATGCTCCTCAATGGTACTATCTAGCTGACATCATATGGAATCTCATAGGCCACTTAATACTTCCAAGAAAATAAATAAATCCCGTCATTTAAGACCTATTTTCTAAAGCGGACCCCATAGACATACCACCTAACGTAACCCCTTGGCTATTTAATACTTCGTATAAGGAAAAAGGCGGATCCAACCGCTTAATACCTCAAACCCTAAAGTAGGCCCTTCGTCTTATGGCCCATACTCATAATGACGTCTCACATTAGTGCGATCTTCGTAGGAACTGGTAACCATACTAGCTGGGCAAATTTACCCTACATAATTTAGAACTAACCTCGCGTCATTACAAATACTTATAATAAGGATATCTCACATCAATAAAAGTGTACGCAACTTCTAGTACCCTCAAAGTGAAGTGCTAACTCCCGTCATTTAATCTATTGACATCGCATCCCCTTGACTAAACAATAAACAAATTACTCTACACACACACACACTCCTCTCACCATTTCAATTTTTTGAGAAAAATGTGTGATCCTCTAATAATAGAGGAGAGCACACATACAACCATATATATATATAACTCAAAACAAAGTGCTGCCAACATGCCTGGCAAGTAGCAAGTCTAAGTGCAGGTATCAAAAATAATAATTCAAATACCCCTAAAATGAGCTCCGGCAAAGCCACCGCCCATTACACCCTATTATCTAGCTACGACATAGCCACCGCCCAATAATAAGGTGTTAGGAGTATCTAAAAATAAAAAAAAACACGAAGCCAAAATACAAGAAGACGGCACTCTCTAATAAGGTAGCTCCATGCTACTGGCTCGAAAGGAGAGAGGATGTGACTACATTGAGGTTGAACTGCTAGTGATCCTGAAAGGAAGAGTCCACTCTGAAGACACGGTAAAAGTAGTACCTAGTTGAAAAATGAATCTCCCTGAAAATATGCCACCATAATGATGCTGAATATGAATTGGGAAGTGAGCCTCTCTGCAATCTGGAACGCTGCAAACTATAGTCCTGAGAACCTGCAAAGAGAACCTAGCACCCTGTCTACAACCCTATCACCCATATCTGTTTCTGTAGAATAACTAAGTAAATAGTTAGTATGATACACATAATTGTATATAATTAAAATTGTATACATTTATATGTGTTAATAAGCTAGGAGTAAAAATACTTAAAAAAGACAGACTGAACAAAATAAAGAAAAGAGAGAAGAAATACTAAAATACAAATATAAGAGATAGTTTAGAAAAGCCAATAGATCACAAAATTAAAGAACTAAAAGATCGATAATCTAGTATAAAAAAAGACTAATTCAGAATTTGAAACAAATCTTAAAATGTTCTTATGGACCATTAATCGAAAGTAAATTATGTTACACAGTATAATCATCATTTAAGTATGAATGAATATTAATACTACAATTGTTGATGTTAAAGATATTGTTATTATGCTTAAATAATTTCATATTATAAATAACCTTACTAAGATACTCTTTAAATATGTTATTTTTAGCAAATTTATATTAAGGATTCGACTTCTAATTAAAACAAAATGAAGAAATTGTAAAAATCAATTTGTTAAGGTAATTATCATTATTTTAAGAATTTTCTGATTTCTTTCAAACCAAATATAACAACAAGTAGTAATGAATAAAGTACTAAGTAAGAGTCTAATATTCTTTTTATACTTAAATCTAAAAGTATTCCAATAGAATTCACAATATGAAATTTTCGTGTTTGTATTTAAGTTAAAAATTTAAAGAATATTATGTAGAATGAAATAAGTATCCATGCAATCATTTATAAATGTTTAATATCTTCGAAATACAGATTACAAAAATAACAATTATTATTATTTTCAAAAAAAAATCTCTTTAAAAATTCTATAATGTTAAGTTTTCCATGCAGTATTAACCACATGTGAATTTTAGATTTAGAAGGAGCACTGGATTTCCAAATAAATTTAAAATAATTGTTAGTTGTACCTGAAAAATTAATATATCTATAAAATGAATTAGAAGTATATTTCTTACTCTTGTCCCATTCTTAACTAATAATATCATTATCGTCGTCAATATTGTAAAAATTTGATCTAGCATAAAGCAAAGAAAGCTGCCTAAAAGTTGAACCTAATAAAATACTGTTAAAACTAAATTCCTAAGAAGGATCATCTTCGGGATAAAATACTTCAATGATTAAAGCATACTTAAAACTATAGATTTCATAAAGCTCTTTGAACTCTATCCTAAGAGGTAAAGCGAAAATCCAACGATCATGCCAGAAAGAAGTACAATTAGCAGAATGAACTATTGTATTGGTACCTAGATTAAAAATCTCATGGAATTTTAAAATGGATTTCCAAAAATAAGATAGTTTACTTATGACTGGAGAGGTAATTTGATATAAATTGCTGATACCATTATAATAATATTTAGAAATAATCTCTTTCCAAGTAGCTTTATCATTAATATCCTTAAACTTCCATAACCATTTACCTAGTAAGGACATGTTCATATTTCGCAAATTAATGACTCCTAAACCACCATCCTTTTTAGATTTACGCAATGTTTCCCAATTAACTAAACATTTAATGCGGCTATTAGAGTTATCCCCACTCCATAATAAGTCCCTTCTAATTTTATCTATTTTATCAATCACTTAGTCTGGAAATAGATACATAGACATCCAATAGATCGGGAGTGCCGATAAAACAGAATTTATTAAAACTAATCTACCCGCTCTAAATAAGAATCTCCCATTCCAATTAGAAATCCTATTTTTGATTTTATCTATGACTATTAACCAATCATCATGTTTTAGTTTAGCAGATCTAATTACAAAACCAAGGTAGTCAAATGGAAAGTTCATAGTTTAACAATTAAGGGTATTAGCAACTAAATTTTCAACTTTTCCAAAATCATTTAAAACTAAAACAAAACTTTCATTGAAATTAATTTTTAAACCTGATAGTAGTTCAAAACTATATAAAATATACTTAAGAGTGATAATGTGCCTAGGTAAATAGGAGGAAAAAGCAAGGTATCATCAGCAAATTAAAGGACATATATACTAGTACTAGATATATCATTACCTACACATCCCAATGAACCATTATCAACTGCTTTTTTAATATTTTTTGCGAAAACATCTGCAGCTAAATTAAATAACAGAGGCGATAAAGGATCCCCGCCTTAAACCATGCTTAGATTGTATTTTATTACCTAATATACCATTAACCATAATATAAGAGTTACCAGTTTTAAGTAACTCCATAATCCAGCTAATTTATCTATGATCAAAACCCCTATCATGAAAAATATCTACAATGAAATCTCAATCAACTGAATCAAAAGCTTTTGCAAAGTCTAATTTTAAAATTGCACAAGTTATATTATTCTTACAACAGTGATTAATTTATTCTTGAAGTAAAGCCACACCATTGGAGATATTTCTCCCTTTAATAAAAGCAGATTGTGAACAGTCAATTAAATCATTCATTATTGTACAAAGTCTATTAGCTAAAACTTTAGAAATAATTTTAACAGAACAGTTAACCAAAGAAATAAGTCTGAAATCTTTAAGGTTATTAGCACCTACTTTTTTGTGTAATAAAATAACATTTGCAAAATTAAATCTTCCTAGTTGTAAATTTCCATTATAAAAATCATTAAATATATTAATTAAATCTAATTTTAAAACATCCCAAAACATTTTATAAAAGAAAATAGGGAACCCATCCGGCCCCGAGGATTTATCCCTTAGCAAATCATTAATAGCTTTCCAAATTTCCTCTTTAGTAAAAGGATTATCCAATTCAGAACTATCAATAATAGGGTCGGACAGATAGAGATCATTCCATCTAGCATTAATCCTACGAGTATTTTTATTTCCAAAACTATCTCTATAATAGTCAGTAAAAGCCTTATTAAGATCTCTTTGATAAACTAACTCTTCATTATTTATAATAATGGAATTAATCGTATTAACACGTTTTCTACCATTAGCCATATTATGAAAAAATTTAGTATTATTGTCACCTTCATTAATCCATTGAATTCTAAATCTCTATTTCCTCATAACCTCCTCTTTTTCTAAAATAGAATTAAGTTCCTCTTTTAGATTAGCTTGAACGTTACACTCACCTCAATTTAATTGTCTAGAATCGTCTATCTTATTTAATTTAAGCAGCTCAGAAAGAATATTTTCTTTTTTAATTTTAATAGTACCAAAATCATTTTTATTCCAGTTTTTAAGAAAAATCCTAAGATCTTAAATTTTTAGTATAAAATTTTTAGCATAATTATCATTATTTCTAATATTAATAGAAGTCCATTTTTTAATTAAATTTTAAAAAATTAGGCTGTAATAACCACATTTTTTCAAATTTGAAAGATTTATTGATAACCCTATGCTAATCACATGTGAGAATAATAGGACAATAATTATAATAAGTGAAAGGAAAACCCGGCACTCTACATATTGGATATTTATCCTCAATTTCATCACTAATAAAAAACATATCAAGTAAAGCCATAGACGGGGTTTCTCTGGAATTACTCCAAGTAAATTTTCTGTTAGATAGAGGGATTTCAATCCAATTAGAATTAATAATAAATTGGTCAAATTCCTCCATAGCAGAGAAATCTCCTTCGCGAGGAGAATGCTCTTCTAAAAAACGCGTAACATTGAAATCACCACCTAAAATCCAAGAATCCAGAGCAAAAGTTCTAAAGTCCAAACATTCATTCCAGAGAAACCAACGATCAATTTTCAAATTAGGACCATAAACATTAGAAATATTTAAGAAAGAATTGTCATTAAGATTATTGAAAATAACATGTAATGAGTGTTGCTTGGAAATACATTGAAGCATTTTAAAATAATTATCTCGCCAGCCAATCAATAGACCCCTAGAAGCACCCATTGAAGTAAACACGCCCATTTCCTAAAATGAAAACCACCTAATCTTCTATAAAAACGATTATCTGGACAATCAATTTTAATTTCCTGTAATAGTGCAATGTCTACGGAATAGTCTTTAAAAAACCCCAAACTTTTTCACATTTATTTAAGTCATTTAAACCTCTGATATTCCAACTGATAATCCTCATATGCCAACAGATTAAGTCTTAAATTAATAATTAGACTATATAAGAGTTTTCTCTTATTTTCTCCCAAAATAAGCTACCGTCTTAATATGGGAAATAAATGTAAATAAATTTCTTACTTAACTATGCCACATACGCAATAATTATATGTTAATTATGTAAATAGAGATAAGTAAATATTCATGCATAACAAGTTCTAAACGCATGGGCTTTACGTTCTAAATTAGCGTTAAATGTCGATTCCTCAACCTATTATTGTTACAAGTACTTTTTCTTCAATTTTCGAAGATTTCATGGAATTCCAATGTCCAAAACAGGGAATAAATTTTCATAATCAAAACTACAATAACAGACATGTAGATAAAATAGAAACTCAATTTATTACACCAACTCAATGGAATATCTTAAACAATAAAAATTGCTATCTAAACCCCACATTTTATTCAACACCTCTTTAATAAAGAAATAGAAAAGAATAAGTGGTGTAAGCTATGAATAGAGTTCTTAATCTAGACCCCTTTGTTTATTGTAGGATCACAATTTGACCCAAAGAAGAAGGCGAAGTGGAATATACCATGAAATTATCAAAAATTGCATAAACGGAACAAATCCCATCAAACTAATGTAAATAATTGGGAATCCTTTCATAAAATTGATATATCGAAATAAAAAGGAATTTTGGGTGAAATCCCAAAATTCCTAAGGCATATTTCAAATCCAAAAGAAATACACTAAACAATTGCTGAAAAGAAATATTAAGGTTTCCACTAGCTGAATTGCCTTAGCTTTGCCTTCGTTGGATTTGCATGCCTCATAAACTTTTCCAGAATCTCTCCCTTTTGATATATACACATATAGGGAAGAGGTATATATATATTCATTAGATTTAGAATAATTGGAGAAGAATATGATAAAAATAGATTGGTGGAAGAAGAAACAAAACAGGAAATAAGTTAAATTCTTACCTGAATTCTCTATGGAGTTTTTGAACCTTATTAGAGAGATAGCAATGGTAGAGTTTCGTCATATTCTATAAAATAATACGAATAAAAGTGGAGAGGATGAGGTTCTATTTATAGGAGTTGAATTGCACCAGAAACGTAAGATGGAAGTAGGCAGGAAAATGATAAATCAAGAGTGTACAACCAAATAAAACATTGCTTCAAATCCTAGCCGCCACTGGCAACTTTTGTTGCCAAGCGGTCGACCATGCTTGGGCGACCGATCAACCACTACGATCAACCAGCTGACCTATTCAGGTTGACCGCTCCTTTTATTCAGGGGAATTTATTTATTTCTGTTGCCATATTGTTTTATTCCCTATTTAACTTTTTAACATTAAGGGTTAATTAAACGTTTACTTACCCCCAAGCTAATTTTTGAAATTTAAATACTAAACTTGATTTCTCATTTGAATTTGAAATCAAACTAAATTAATTTAAATATGAGAACTTCAAATGCTCATAACTTCTTTGTTTGAGCTCCTTTTTCAACGTATTATATATGGAAACAAATCATAATTTTGCCATGAATGCAACAGAATAACTTCGTGGTCAGGTTCATATTGTATAAAATTTCCATATCCAAACCTTATCATATTTAATTTAATTTGCTCCATTAATTTAGGGTTTATTTTACAGAGTATTCTTCCCCCTTAAAAAGGATTTCGTCATGATTATACGCGAACCAACCTAATTCATTATTGTGGAACTTTTGAGTTCCATGCTCTGTGATGCATGCAGTGGAACAAGACGCTATTGACTCTGTCTTAAAATCCCCCAATTGATTAGGCACTACAAGAATTATTATGCTGCGAAGGTATTTTCTCAAATGAAAAAACGTCATGGACTCCAGTCAACATAAAAGTTTTCTTGTTTTTCCCATATTGGGAAAAGGCTTAATAAATTCATTAACTACTTTCCAACTATCCAAATCATACGCTGCATAATCAATTTTGACTTTCTAAAGTTTCGTAATATTCTGGTCCGAATAGAATTTGTCGGTGGTTTCACACCCATAATTTGACGATTTGCATAACCTCCTAAAAATGCCATACTAATCGGCCATTGATGACCACAGTCCTTTGTGAATTCTACTAAAGATAAGTACTGGTCCTAAGGTCCTCTAAAGTCCAAGATGCAAGTTCCTGACAAATCCTCTAAGTTCCCATCCATTCCTTTAGTTTGTCTATCGGTCTTCGGTCGGTAAGCGATGCTCCAATTCAACAAAGTTCCTAAAGCTAGTTCCTAAAGCTACTAGCAAACCTCTCTAAATTTTCTAGTAAACTAAGGGTCCCTATCACTAGCGGTACAAAGCGCAACTCCATAAAATTGTGGTGGAGTGTTGCGGTTCCACAACTTCTAATGGGAAATTTCTGCCACCTTCTTCTTTATCCTTGATCAATAGAAAATTCCATTCTCATTCTCATATATTTTCTCTTTTTCTTGCATGATGGCTTGTTGTGAGCTAAATCGCTTATGCTTCCCAAAATCTAAAGTTTTGAGATTGAAACATTTACTCACTTTAGGTTGCTAACCTAATTTCCTCATTAATTTCCAGCTTTACCTATGGTCTATCGCTATTAAATGTTCCCATAAAATTTTCTTACTTACTTTGCTTTCCAACATATATAAAGTGGTTTAGATCCCATTCATAAAGTCTACACAGGAGTATATCTTATACCACATCATCCACTTTTCCAATAACTAAGGAAGACAACTAGCGATTATAATCCAAGAACTCCAAAAGAAACTTTACTGGAAGTTGCCATTTATTATCAGTTAATATAAATAATGTTGAGGTCCTAACACTACTTTCTAAATTAAGATGGGCTATCTTTAATATTTCATTCCACCGCTACCCATTTTCTTAATTTCTTCTTCTTTTTTTTGGCCTTTAATAAATGTGGTCCATTTATTGCTTTAGTTAATATCTGTAGTAGTTGATCATTACTATCAGAATCAGACCATTTCTAATTAATCATTCTTCAACACTTTTAACTTTCTTCAGGTTTTCAAAATCCATTCATTAATCAAATCTCTTTCTTCCACAAATGCAATATTAAGTTTCCTTAATCAGTCCCCATTTAGATTACTTTTCCTCTCACTAATCATAAATTTGTTGCCCTTTAAATTCATAATTAACATCCATAAATCTTAATGTGTCAATTACTAACTAATACGCATATAGTCGTAGTCTATGCTATATATATATATATTCTAGTCGTTTAGCGTAGTTATACAATTTTTATATATAATTACTAATTCTACAACTAGAATACTCGTTTCCATATTTTAATTCATCGAAGCTATCCTTCCAAAAAAATTACTGTCATAAATTAACCACAACAAGGATTTTTGATTTGTTTGAAATTATAAGTAATCATTTCTTTTCTTATTATTGAAATAAACAGTGTAAACTATGGAAAGGAATATCCATCTCTTACACATCTCTATACTTTTTAGGGTATTCTTTGTTACTTAAAACAATGCACTTTTACATGTATTTTGGAATTGGATAATTTATGGAAATTATGTTAAAATTGCTCCAAGATTAAAATATAGAAATTTATATTCTATGGGAAATCTAATTCACAATCCAATTATAGATCTGAAATATCTTTACACTTTACCAACTTCTTCAAGTAGAGGTTTGGGACCGACTTCAACTTTACAGATCAAGTTGTACATTCTATTTTTATTTTACTCATATCCTTAAAAAATCCTTACTCTATCCCACTTAGGTCGCGATTCGTATCTACTCAATAAAATTTTATAAAATCATATCTTTCACACAAAAAATAAAGTATCTTCATACCGATAAACTTATTTAAAAATAAGCATTTACTACTACATTTCTTACAATACTTAAAACACGAAGTATCAAATTCAATATCTCCATCTTTAAAATTTCAACTTTAATGAAAACCTTTATCAAAGAATCAAAATTCCTTTCTTCCCAAATAGGAACAAAATAATCTCCCATTTTAAAACTTCACGTATCAAAACCTTTTCTTAAAAAGTTACACTTTCTAATTCATGGCATTCTAAATTTTCTTAGTTTTTCAAAAAGAAACTTATGAAAAACTTTCCTTTTAATAGCTTACTAAAATAAGGATTTACTCCTTTCTGAAAATAGATTTTTTTAACACAAAATATTCAAAACTTAATTATCTTTCCAAAATAATATGTTAGACCGTTTTTGTTTCAAAGAGTTTTCTACCTACAAGAATTATCGCTTACAAAATAGTAAATTTTTCACAATCGTCATTTTAGAATAACAGTTATTTCTTTCTAAAGTATACAATAATATTTTACTTATTACTCAGAATATACTATTATTTGGTGAAATATATCTCGTAACTTTGCTAAAAACACATAAATCTCTTGCAACGCTTTTCTTTATCAAATCCAATATTATACTTATTCAATTAACTTTTGTATTCAAATTAGGAAAAACATATAAAATTCTTATCTTTACATAAATGCTTCTCCTTATACAAAAACATCTAACTTATTTATAAGTCATCATTTAAATCCAATCAATGGTCAAAGATACCTTTTATAACTTTATACGATAGAAAAATAGACGGATTAGACAAACATAACTTCTTTCTCACTCTATTACCCCTTCAATATCTCATCTATCAGAATTCATAATTATATTATTGCCTAAATTTTAGCCATCATTCTCTTTATTACCTTATATGGGAATGCTCTCCTTCCTATACTGTTGGACATTCCTTTCTTTCTATTTTCTATTTCCCTATCCCAAAATAGTGTAATTTCTATCTACAAACCTCTAAAAAGAGTTCTAAAGAAAGAATTTTTAGGTTTATAAACAAGGAAAAATAGAAGGATCAAAGAACTAAAAATTGAAATATTTTTAATCAAATTTAAAAGGTTAACAAATGCAAGCATTTCAAGGTATTAATTTATAATTAAAACCATCCATCATTTTGTCTAAAAGAAATTCACCGCTTAAAATTGTGTTACCTTTCTAGACTTTTTCAAAACTAATGGTGGTATATTTCCAAAGTTGTCTAAAACCATAATTATATTTCTAAAAATTTCCAACTCATACAGTCTCTAAGAAGTTATAGAGGAAGGAAATTTCAAATTTATTGCAAAAGAAATATAACATAGAAAAATAGAATAATACAAAAACAAGGAATTTGAAAGCTTTTCTGATCCAATCAAATTTTAAATTGAGAATCTAATAAATGGAAACTTGCTTTCCAACTTCTCAACTCACCAAATTTTTAAATTAAAATCACCTAACAAAAATGTTTCACCATCCTTTTTAAATCTACAACCTCTTTTCAAACTTTTTATACAACAAACGGTGGTATAAAGTAAAAGTCACCTAAAATCACTTTTTATTAAAAATTCCTAACTTATAAGACTTTCATTTAAAATCTTTTGAAAGGTGCTTTCAAAATTTTCAAAGAAACCTTTTTATCAAACTATGTCATAAAAGTTACAATTAACATTTATTCTTTCTTTTAAATCTTTGTACTCTACCCTTTAAAAATCTAATTTTCTCCTTGTGGTAATAAATGTATTCCTTTTTACGAAAGTTTGCACCTTTCCTTGTTTCCGTATTTTATTAATACCTAATACCTTCATAAATGTTAATTTTTCTATGCTAATTGTCAGCCTAAAAGACGTTTCCTTAAGGTTATTTATTTCCTATAAACCTTTTCATCTACGGTCGCCCATATTGTTAAATATGTCTATAAGGTCCACAATGATAAGGAAGACTAGGTCCTATGAAGGAGTCAATTACTATCCAGCTTCTAAAGTGCTTTCATAAGTTGAGGTCATGCTCTACTTAGTTTTCTCTTAAAGATAAGTTCTTTGCTCCACGAGTAATCGGAGTAGGTATAGAAATTATCTCTATTTATTCTTCCAACTCATAGTTGCCTCATCCATCCTTTCGAAATAGGGTTGCAACTACTTCTCTAGTTGGAATTTTTAGAGTTAAGCATAAATTAAAAATAAGTATGTATATATATATATATATAGTATGAGTTTTCGAAAAATCTTTTAAAAAACATTTTCAAAAATAATGAGTATGTCACTCATACGTATAGTATACTTTCCCTATTGATCAAGTAACCTAGCTCTGATACCAAATGTAATAACCCACCCTAGAACATGCCTAAATTTCAACCCAAAAAAGGCCCATTGAAACTTAGATCCATATTAAGGAAAGCTGTTTGTAGTAAAAAAGAAATAACATTGCAGAGTCAAAACTAAACTTTCAAAACTCACAGTGTGTGGAATAAAATATAATAGTAAATTTACCCATTTATTTCAAAACCAGAAAAATGTCGTAAAACATAATTCCATAAAAACCGTAACATGGTATCTGTAACATGAGTACGCAAAAAATCAAGTAATAATAACAAATGCCGCCACAAGCCAAGCTTCTCCATCTCTAAGTATCATCACTGCCATCACTTGCATTATAATGAGGAGGGAGTCGAACAACAAGTGTCTGGTGAAATAAGAATATGTCTATGAACATAAAACCATTAAAATCATTTAATACGTCTTTATAAGGAAAGGAGAGGATTTCAACCACTTAATACCTTCCATTTCAGAAGTAGATCCATATCCTAATCATATGTCATAAATAGTTAATAATGTGAGAGACGGTACTCATGCCACTTAGTACTTCACAGTGGAAAATATATAAACCCCATTGTTTAAGACCTATTTCTAGAAGCGTGCTCCTTAATGGTACTATCTAGCTGACATCATGTGGAATCTCATAAGCCATTTAATACTTCCAAGTGAAAAACAGGCAGACCCCGTCATTTAAGACCTATTTGCAGAAGTGGACATCTGTAAAGATACCACCTAACGTAACCACTTGGCCATTTAATACTTCCTATAGGGAAAACAGGGGGTCTAATCACTTAATACCCCAAACCTGAAGTAGGCCCTTTGTCTTATGACCCATACACGTAATGACATTTCACTTTAGTCCGTTATTCATAGAAACTGGTAGCCAGACTAGCTGGACAGATTTCTCCTATAGAATTTGGAACTAACCTCACATCATTACAAATATTTATCAAAAGGATATCTCACATCAATAAAAGTATACACTACTGCTGGTAGCTTCAAAGTAAAGGGCAGACTTCTGTCATGTAACTATATTGACCTCACATCCCTCTGACTTAGCCATTAATGAACTACTTTATATATCTAGACACACACACTCATCTCATTGTTTCATAAATAAGGCTTTATAAGGAATCTTCTTATTAAGACTTAAATTAATAATTAGACTATACAAGAATTTCCTCTTATTGTCGCCTCAAAATCAATTACCTTCATAATAGTGAAAATAAATGTAAATAAATGCCATAATTAACTAAGCCATATACATGATAATTATACGTTAATTATATAAACATAGATAAATAAATATTCGCGCCTAATAAGTTCTAAAAGCACGGGTTTTACGCTCTAAACTAGCGTTAAATGTCGGTTCTTTAACCAATTATTATTACAAGTCCTTTTCCTTCTATTTCCTAATATTTCATGAATTCTAATGTTCAAAAAAGGGAATAAATAATCATAATCAAAACTGCAATAATAGACTTATAAACAAAATGGAAACTCAATTTATTACACTAATTCAACAGAATATTTTAAATAATAAGAATTTCAATCTAAACCCTATATTTTGCTCAACTCCTCTTTTAAAAAGAAATACATAAGAATAAGTTGTTTAAACTATGAATAGAATTCGTAATCTACACCCCTTATTTTATTACAGGATCACAATTTGAACCCAAAGAAGAAGGAGAAGTGTAATAGTCCTTGAAATAATAAAAAATTGCATAAACGGAATAAATCCTATCAAATTAATGTAAATAATTAGGAATCTCAACATAGAATTGACATATTGAAATAAAGAGGAATTTCGAGGGATTTTTATCTATCATATTTTTGAAATCCTAGAATTGCTAAGGCATATTCAAATCCAAAAGAGATACATTAAACAATTGCTGAAAAGAAATACTAAGGCTTTCACTCACTGAATAGTGTTAGCTTTGCCTTCCTTGGATTTGCATGCCTCATGGTCTCTTCCATAATCTCTCGATTTTGATATACACATACATAATAGGGAAGACGCACACACACACACACATATATTCATTAGATTCAAAATAATTGTAGAAGAATAGGATAAGAATAGACTGGAGGAAGAAGAAACAAAATAGGAAATAAGTTAAGTTCTTATCTTAATTCTCTATGGAGTTTCTGAATCTTATTAGAGAGATAGCAATGACAGAGTTTCGTCGTATCCCTTAAAATAATATGAATAAAAGTGGAGAGGATGAGGTTCTATTTATAGGAGTTGAAATGCACCAGAACCATAAGATGGAAGTAGGTAGGAAAATTATAAATCTAGAGTGTACAACTGAATAAAACATTATTTCAAACCCTAGCCGTCATTGGCAACTTCTGCCGCCAAGCAGCTTGGGCAACCGGTCGGCCACAACGGTCGATCTGTTGACCTATTCAAGTCGACCGCTCCTTTTATTCAGGGGATGTTTATTTAATTTTGTTGCCATATTATTTTATTCCCTAATTAACTTTTTAACATTAAGGGTTAATTGAACGTTTACTTAGCCCCTAAGCTAAATTTTGAAATCCAAATCCTAAATTTGAATTCTCATTTGAATTTGAATTCAAACTAAATTAGTTTAAATCTGAAAACTTTAAATGCTATAACTTCTTTGTTTGGGATCTGTTTTTTCAGCACATTATATTTGAAAAACAGATCAGAATTTTCGCCACAAAAACGGATTAGCTATTATGGTCAGATTCCAACTTTTATAAAAAAAAAATATCCAACCCTTATCATATTTAATTTAATTTACTCCATTTATTTAGAATTCTTTTTATGAGATGTTACAATTGTCACACGGTAGATTAGTTATATGTGTGTATTCATTAAAAAAAGGCAATTTTATGTGGATATGAAGTGCACAGCTGCATATATTTTATTTCCAATTATTATAATTTTATAAATTAATATTTGTATATATTAATATGTCATTTAATTTTAATTCTATGACTTGAATATATTTATGTCATCGTATCATACAAATAATTGATCTATATTTTATAAATGTATATTTACAATAATAATTTTTGGTGACTGTAAAATATTTTTAACAATTATTTACTATTATTATAAGAATTAAATAATTCATATAAATTAATATATTTTTAAAAAAAATAAATTTTAAATTTTATAAAATTATTTGTCATCATATAAACTCTCTGCCTATCATTATTTTAAAATTAATTTTTTATTTTATTAAACCAATTTATTATTTGGTCGAAAATATTTAATTAATTAAAAATATCGTTATAACTTAGAAAATTAGAAAAATTTCAAACTTAAAATACCATTCTTGATTTTTTGAAAATTTAAAATTCAAATAATACAACATGAAAATATGTTTTATTATTATTTAGTTGTATTTCAACTAATTAACATATATATATTAATACAATAAAATTATAAATAACTTTTTTTGCGTTATGCATTCAAAAAAATATAAATCTTATTTTCATAATTAATAGATATATACACACACACACACACACACACACACACATATATATTTAAAAATACAAATACTTATTGAAATATTATTAATATGCGTGTATACATATTAAAAAAATTAATTACAATTTTGTTATACATATACATATATATTGATATATGTATGCAAAATGATTAAAAAACTTCTTTATATTATGTGTGTCCATACATATATATATATTATTTAAAATTTCAATACTATAATATATATACACACAAATCATTAATATTTTGTATATAAGTAATATATATATATATATATATATATATATATATATATAGAATTTTATATAGTTATTAATATTTATATAAATAACAAGTTTACATACATGTATTTGGACAACATTTAATAGATATAGGACGAGCTAACATGTTAATTGCTATTTAAATCTCAACACTAATATATGAACATGTTATAGTTGCATGGGTTATTATGTTACATATGTACACACATACATATGTGTATAGGATACACATGTGTACTATTACATTTAACTAAATATAAATTAAATAAAATTCTATCTATGGTTGGTAAATTTAAATGAAATAAGAGCTTTTATTTTAATTAAACTTATAAATATCTAAATAAATTAGACTTCATAGGTCCAATAAAGATCCAATGGGGTAAAACTTTTGAAGTTCACTTATAACCTCCGCTGCGGGATGACCTAGTTCCAACGATGTATAGTATATGTACCTTGTGTTTGCTTGATAAATACATATAGTTATCTTACCTCATCAATTCAATATATTAATAATACAAAAAATAACTTACCTAGCTTGAGTTTGCATAACAGCTAAGGAGTATGCAAGTAAGTTATTAATATATATGGTAGAGGAGAATATTATATTGAGTGATCTTGACTTATGGAATAATGTATTTCTTATAAAATACCCTCGTGATTCAACTATCGAACACATCGAAAATCATGGTATACGTACATTTAAGTAGGTATTTGTTCCTTAAGGTTATTTAGGGTTTCTTAATGTTCTACTTTTAGTTTATACATTCATATTATATATGTTCTGTTATTATATCACTTGTATATTTCACTATACTTATGCAATAGTCTTATGTATAATATTATATTAGTTAAATCGTATTCAATTAATTTTAATTAATTAACCTTTTAATTAATTTTACATTATCCTATCATAACATTTATATAGAATATTTATCATATACTATAATCTTTATGGTATAATACATATATCTCATATATGTGTGTTTTTATTTAATTAATCTTTAATTAATTTATTTAATTAAATAATTTTTTCTTAAATTATATTAATATTGAAAAATCATATTATATACATACATGTATACCTATGATATCTTAAACATTTTAATATATCATTATACATTTATTAATTAATTAACTTATTTAATCAATTTATTTTATTAATCTCATTAATAAAAAATTTAAAGATTTCTATATATATATATATATTCAAGCTTTTTGAATTTTTTTATTGTGTTATAAATTTTATAATATATTTATATCTTATTTTAAATTTAACTTTTAAATTTAAAAACTTATACTTTTATTTCTCAAACAATTTGAACATCTATATTGTAACATTTATAATATTCTTCTCATTTTAAATTTAACTTTTAGATTTATAATATTTATTTTTAAATTTCAAATAATTTTAAAAAATAGCCTAAGTTCCAGCTCAAACTAGGCTCTTATATTAGAGACAACCTTTTGAGCTTACATATCTATTTAGGTTAGGCTGATAGACAAGTGTGCTAGAGTACTACATTACCCAAACCAAACCTTAAACACTACCTTTCTAAACACCCTACTAATTGAACTGTGATCTTAATTAGTTTGCTCTAACATGGCTAATTTAGACTGCATAGACTATTGGACTCAAATACCATTGTTTGAATGGGCAAGTTGGCAGCGGATGTTGTGGGTGAATTTCAAATTTTTCTCTCCTATTGAACCTTTATTGGCCTTATGAAGTTTAATTCATTTAGAATATTTCTAAATATTATTTAAATAAAATCTTTTATTTTATTTTAGGTTTATAAATTATATAGTTTTATTTAATTTATATATGGAAGTGTGTGTGTATCATATACACATATATATGTGTGTGCATGTGTAATGTGTCAGCCTGTGCAAGGTATAACATGTCCATGTATAGATGTTGGGATTTACACCACAATGGATATGTTAGCTTATCCGACTTGTAAATATGTATTGTCCAAATACATGCATGTATATAAACTATCACTTATATATAAATATTATGTGTATATATATACATGTATACATATATGTACATGTTAAGTTTGTTTAAATACTTTATGCAGATGTATAATATATTTAAATAAATAAATATATATATATGTATGTATGTATGTATGTATGTATATACATATAAAAACTTATAAATAAAATATCAATATATATGTGTGTGTGAATATTATTATAATATATCTATTTAATATAAATTAGTTATTTAAATATTAAGATAAATAATAATTTTCGTTAAATCATAAGAAATATATATACATATAATACATAAATATATTAATAAAATAATATTTTATTTTAATATATATACACAAGAATACATTTGTAACATATAAACATATGTATATATATATATGTATGTATGTATGTATGTATTAGTTAATTCATTTTTTTATAAAACTGCAGATCATGTATACAACATAGGGAAAATTTATTATTATTTATATTATTTTAAAAATATTTTAGTTGAATATTCATTCAAAATTACATAAAATATTGACAAAAAATTATTTTCGAAACCTTTTTTCAAATTTTAAATTTCCTACGAATCATGAATGGTATTTTGAAGTTTAAAAATAGATCATTTTTTTGGCATGAACTTTTTTGAGTAATTTATTAGTTTTTGACGACTTAAATAATAAATTTAAAAAATAATCAAAAATGTTTTTAATTTTTTATTTTATAACCGAGAGCTTATCTGATGTTAAAATAATTTTATAAAATTTATAAATAATTTTTCATAACATATTTGGTTTTATATGATTTATTTATGCATTATATTGATTTAAATAATACTAAATAGTAAAATAATCACAAAAATTATTTCCTTACTATCAAAAATTATTTTTACTATAAAAATTCATATATAAAATTGTATGACCAATTTTAACCATTGTATGATGATGTAAATAATATAAACCGTATATATGTAATTAAATTATATATTTATATATATATATATATATATATAATTTAGTAAGAGAGAATTGAGGAAAAAGACAAACTTTGGTAAAAAAAATTGTCTCAAGGACATCAAGATTCATTTTTTGGTTGAAGGACAAACTTTGAATAAAATTAGGCTAAAAAACAACGCTAGTCTAGCTAGCATTATATTCAGTTTTTACACTATACAAAATACTAGTTCTAACTAGCATTTAATTCAGTTTTTACCCTATACAAAATGCTAGTTCTAACTAGCATTGTCCTTCAGCCTAATTATTTTCAAAGTTTGTCCTTCAGCCTAAAAATGAAACTTGTTGCCCTTCAGCCTAATTTTTTTGCAAATTTGTTCTTTTGCCTATTTTCCACATTTAGTAATATATAATTTAGTAAAAATTAATTATAAGATATATCATGCGGTTGTAATAATCTGTTGTGTATAAGAATTTTTTTTTAATTCTAAAACATAAGTATATATATGCATCTAACCAAACTAATTTGTGACAATATTGTTACATATTAGAATGTCACCTAACTAACAATATAATAATAATATCTATATGAAATAAAATATTATACAAATAATTACAAGCTATAATTTTATATAAAGCATACCAAAGTACCAAAGTCTTGAAGTACACCTCGAAAAGATGAAAATTTCCCCTTATAAACTATTTTTGATTCAGCATATTGCTGATCTTGAACCATTGACCTTTAGTTATCGAATAACAGTCGATTTGATTTGACTTTGTAACGAATGGAATTTTCAACCCTAAAAAATTAACATTAATATGTCCACTATATTACATGCTGAGAAATCGAATGCCGTAAAAACCTGATTGTTAGAGAATAGAAAGAAGGAAGAAGATAAGATGAAAACTAAACAACTTAGAATCTCACATGGAACGAATAATCTATAATATAGAACAAATCTTTACACAAAAGCAAAATTGTAATATATATATATATACACGGATATCGATTAAAGTATACCTATATCATTCTGGATAGATATAACAACATGTCTTACAATTGTTGATAAATACAACAATGAATACCGCAGAAAAATAACCATCTATGTAACAACCCATATTTTTGATAATTAAAACATTAAGTTAAATAAGATTTTGAAATTTAATATCGTGAGCAATTAAAATTTATGATTTATTAATAAGAAAAATAATTAGAATATAATTTAATTTTATTGTTTGAATGTTATTGACAACTATTTTAAAAGTAATTTTCATCAATTGAAATAATTGTAAAGTTAATTTGGTTATAATTGTAAATAAGGAATAAATTAAATGTCGGATTTAATGTTGACATTAATAAGATGATAACCGTAGAACATGAATGTAATAAAATGTAAACTAATGTTAATTACATTTTATAAGGTATTTGTTGATTTAATAAAAAGAGTTTAAATCAAAATAAAAGAATTTGATTGAAATTAAAATATAATTAACATTGATTTTATTACAGTTGTAATTTGACGCTGAAATTAATATAATGTTTAAATCTTGAGTTTTACATGGAATATTAACTTTTAAAAGATTATTAATTCCTATGTAATCAAGAATGATGAAAATTGTTAACTTTTAAATTTTATTTTAAAATTGATTAAATTGATTTTAAATAATTTATTTAGTTAACGTGAAAATTAGCCATTTTGGCCACCGTCTTGGATTTTGACGAATCTAGTTTCATCGGATCCATATAGTTGAATTATTATAGGGTTTCAATTTTCATAGCGATCAGACTTATCGTTTGAACGTGCGAGCTCGAACATAGAAATCGATTATAGGAATTTAAATGAATATAATTCGATTTTAAAAGCTAACTTCTGTATACAATGAAATTAGGATTTGAAACAAGTTCCATTGAGTTTAGAAATATCGAAAACCTATATTTCGATATATTGGATTACCTAATTTCATTTCGAGAATGAAACGGGCTTTTAAGGTCGTTGTTATCGTTTTGACACAAATTCGATCTATTCATTCGTTCTTATCTATCTTTGCCTATATATAGGCTGTTATAAACCCTAATAGCTTCTTTTATTTCAAATTCATGTACATACAATTCTATCTGTCTATTCAATTATCTATTCCTTCTCCAATGGTTGTCAATTCCAAAAACCCTAATTCAATTCGAAATCAAATCAAAAAATTAAACTTCTCAAACCATATCAAATTATATATCGTTGGAAAGCACTCGACAAGCATAATCTAGATCTGCAATTCATTTTTGCAATCAAATAATGGTTTGGCCAGAAATTGACGATCTTTCTCAACCGTCCATGCTAGGGTTTTCAATTTGACGGTGGATCGTCGACCGTTTGACGATCGGGAATTTGCTTCTTATAGAGAGTGTCGAGAGGCTTCAATCCATGTAAATCATTTGGAGAGGTGGTGCATGATTTTGCTAGAATTGGCATTTAACCTTGGTGGCGGCGGTTAGGTTTTGGCGGCTTCTAGAGCTCCGCGCGACCGTCGTGGGGTCGGCCTGAGGTGAAGAAGGTAGCGGGATCGATGGTCAAACATGTCGATAGGCAGCGGCGATGTGATGTAGATGGACGTTGAAGCATGGGTGTCGCATTCGTATGCGATTTAGGGTTATGGAAGGTAATTCTATTTACGATTATGCCCTTGTATTATTTTTAATTAAGTTTAAAATTTTCAAACTTCTAACTCGAATAACTTTTTCATAAGAGCTTGAATTTGGACGTGATTTCTTCCATTGCGATCATATCGAAATTCCAGACAATATGGAACTAATTTGGTTAAATTTTGAGACTGTTGAATTTTTGGGCTTTTATTGGATTTTAAATTGACGATATATCAAAGGTGAGTGATTTAGCCCACTCAAGAAATACTAAACCTTCTTATGTTAGTTGAATTAAATTTATAAATTGATAAGAATATTATTGGTTGCTGTTTGGTAGTTTAATTTGACATTTTAATTTAATTTGAATTTGTATTGAATTAAATTGCCTTTTCAAATTGATATTGAAATTAAATTAATAATTAAATACCCGATATTGATAACCAGTTAATTGTTGTGATTTATTGACTGATTTGAATGTTGATTGTGATGGATGTTTATTTGTTGCATTTGGATGATTGGGTGTTATGTTTATTATGTATGATGTTATCACACTACAGGTTCCCTTAGTTTGTTGTTAGGAAAAATCATTATGGGTTGAAATGATACATACCAAAACGATCTTATAGATTAGAAAAAATCGTTATGGGTTGAAATGATAAACCCAAGCGATTTTGTTGATTTGGAAATTTTTGACTTGGGATATGGGTTGAAATGATATATACCCGGAAAATTTAACTATTTTGGGGTTGAAATGATATATACCCGGAAAATTTAACTATTTTGGGGTTGAAATGATATATACCCGGAAAATTTAACTATTTTGGGGTTGAAATGATATATACCCTATCACTTTACTATATGATAGAAAATTATATATGGACACCGTTGGTCAATTTTAAATTATTTCTAAATGGTAAAGTATGTTTGATTTATAAATTTGATTTTAAATTCAATTTAATGATTTTATAAAAAAATTAATTTATATTTAGAAAATAATTTATTTTATATGTTTTAAAGTTTCGAATTATAAGTTAATATATGGTTTCAAATGAAATTTTAAGTTTTTAACTTATAATTTTATTTAGTTTTAAAATATATAATTTAAATTTTTTAAAATTTGTAATTTGGTAAAATCTTTAATATATTTATCATATATATTTTAAATACAATTTAGATAATAAACATAGTTTAGATTTAAGATAATAAATATAGACTTTTATAACAACTTTAATAGATAAAATATTTTTGTAAAAGGTTTTGTAAGGAATTTATAAAAGTTTTGTAAGAATTTTATAATGGATTTTATAAAAGGATTTATAAAAGATTTTTATAATGGATTTTATAAAGGGTTTTATAAAAGAACTTGTGTAAAGGGATTTGGAAGTGTTTTAAAGGAATTTACGTAGAAGTTTATGAAAAGGGGAAATGTTATAAACTGTTTTGGAATTTATAAATAGCTTTATAAATGGTTTTAAAGCATATAAATAGTTTATAATTGGTTTAAGAGAGATTAAAAAATTATTTTCGAAATTGATTAAAAGAAATGTTCCTCGGCATTTATGAATATATTTATACTTTTGGGATAATTATATGGATATCTTGATACGAAGGTATAATCTATTTTCTGGATTTATTATTAGAAATATTTTATAAAATGACCACGGTATGAAATAAGCGTTTGGTACCGGGGTCAGATATTGTCACATTCTCTGCCAATTCCAAAACCACTTTAACAACTATGCACGTGGTGGAGAATCTAGAACGAATTAGGTTGGTTTGGCTAATGCTTATGGTATGAGATAATAATGTAGCCCTGATCCCCTCAGGCCAGCTTGATATGACTAAAATAGGAGCTATACCGGGCCAAGTGAGGTCGCTCCTCCGATCGGGCACATTTCTTCGATATCATATCTGTTACTTGTGATTGATTTCGTAGCCACCTTCGATTTGATTATGGGAGTGTGTTCCGAGGTGGACGATAGTAGTTGCTACAAATTACCACGAATCTGGGAGTGCAAAACGGTAGAATCCTATCCTGGGTATTACCTCGTGTGCCTTTGCATATGCCTTATCGAGCCCACAACAATTTTGTTTTGTGTCGTACCTATGGAGTGCTCCCTTATTGTCTACCGGTTTGGTGGAGTTTACAATATTGTACAGACTATGACATTTTTAAAAATGTATTAAGGGGGATATGGGTAATGACTTAACTCTATTTTAATACTTGACTGATAGACATAACATATATAACATATATTACTGCATATAAATATTTTAACGGATCCTTAGGAGATGGAAATCCCGAACATCTCTTAAGCTATTACATGCACGTTATACACTGGACAAGAGATGTAAAATCCCCTAAACATCTCTGAAGCCGTTATACTTGTATTTATTTATATTGATTTAACTTACATAAGATCTTATAGTTCTGACTCGAGTGTTTTGTCTTTTCATTACGCTCATGTCAGCCTAAGCTTTCAGTGTTGAAGACATTATTTCTGGAGGACAAAGACAGAGTTTAGTATTATATTATTATTATTTTATTGTATCATGTTGTTCCGTTTCATTATCCTATTATAATTGTTGTATGTATAACTCTGATTGTATTGCAAAAGCGTAATCAAATGTTATTTGTAAAATAGGTCCATGAATCGTTTATTTGATTATTATATTTTGTCATTCCGCTGTGAGATTCTGTGTTTTATTTTTCCTTCTTTTCTCTTATTTTTTTATATTTACCCCATTAACAATCCTCCCTATTAATGATTTAAATTGACATTGTGGTTTATTGTCCATTTAAACAGTCCAAAAAGGTAGGTCGTTATAGTTGGTATAAGAGCTTTCATTTATGAATACCTTAGCCTGTTTAGGGTTGACTCATTAGAGATATACCCTAGAATGAGTCTGAGTGTACACATATGAGAGAGCGTACTTGTTAGTGCTATAAAAATGTTTTATATTGTGTTAATTTATTCTGTTTAGTATTATAAATTCTGATCGGTACATAGAACATTATGGCACCATGGGGATTTCTAAACATTTAATAGGGCACATAGACACAATATTGTTTTTAAAATATAGGTGAATGAAATAATTTTACCGAGTATTATATTTTGTATATAAAAGAATAATTTTTATAAATGAATATAGTTTTATGTGATATGTTGTTAATTAGAAAGTGAAATTTATAAATATTGGTTTTAAAATAGGATTTATAGAAAAAAGTGAATATGAATTAGAAACTTGAGAACTTAAGTTCCGGGTATTGAAATTGGTTTTCAAAGATTTTGGAATATAATGTTAGTATTATTTGGAAGCATTTCTGAAATAAATATTTTCAATTTGATTTGGAAGAAATGTTTTAAAGGAATTTTAAAAGGAAATAAGTTCTGTACTCCCCTCTTCTATTGTTGGAAAATAATTTCGGTGATGACAACCGCATCAATGACATACATTTTCGAGCCTCAAAGTGGGGGAGGCTACTTAGTAGCTTTGATACGCATTTGTTTCGATAAATAGATTTTGATTTAAATATCTATGTATGATTTGATATATGTAAAAGATATGAATATATATATATATATATATATATATATTATTTCAAAATGATTTGAAATGAAACCCGATATTTAGTTCTTAAAATTTTCTGATATTAGTGGCTTTCAGTTATTGTAATAGAATGGAATCTTAACTATTTTAATAAGATTGGAAACATCCAAATTGATTCTGAATTAAGAGATAATTGTTTGATAAAAATATAAAGAGATTAGAGATTTGTAACTTGTAAATTTAAAGATAATGAAAATTAAGAAGATATGAACTATTGAACATTTTATTAACTAAATTGAGTAAGATAAACTTGTGTAACATTCGATTATATTCTAAAAAAGCATGTACAAAGTTACTAGTAATAAAAAGTTCTAATGTTATGTAATAGAATATTATACAAGTAAAAGCTTAATAATGAAGATGTTTCAAAATGAACATATGTTTATAAATAAAAAAATTAAGATGTATAAGAATATTATAAACTTAAGTTAATGTTTGAAGTTATTTATAATTAAAGTGAATAGTAAAAGTGAATAATATATTATGTAAATGATTATAACTGCAGAAAATGTTGAAATGATTCGAAAATAGATTTAATATTTAATAATACTATATATGAATGAAATAATTGTGAATAAAAAAAGTAGAGAAACTTAATTATGAATTGATTCACTAATGAATATTAATCTTAATTGAAAATCCAGTTATATAAGTAGATGAATGTGAATTAAATTGCAAGGAAACTTATATAATATTTTTAGAATTGATCTATTAATGTTGTAAATAATTGAATGGAAAATAATTCATGTAAGTAAATGAATGAAAAGAAAAAAAAATGATATTGTATGAATGAATGAAAATAAATCAAAGGTCAATAATGTGAAAAGAAACCAATAGAATAAACTTAAATAAAATTTAAAATTCTTTGTTGTTTGGCTCATGAGATGTTAGGGAAATGATACTTCAAATTGTTTAAGGTTATATGAATAATCTATTAAGTAATATCCAAGATTATTGCACATAAGGTAGTTAATTTATCACCCTTGAACGATGGAAAGTTTCTGAAACTGAACAAACCATTAGTTTGATTGCTACGGATGTATGATGGATACTTTGACTGCATATAATGGTTATACCGTTTTGTTTGCATATGTTTTGTGTTGATTTACTTTTGTTATCAATTGAAAGAACTAAATATTTCTCTTGTACATAATTCTCACTATTTTGGATTATATAAGTGAAATACAGGTTTATAGAAGCAATAGCTGCTGTTTTTGGTTTCATAAATAAAGTTTGTTGCCCGACAAATATGTATGTTTTCGAATTACAGTTTTTGGAATGATATTTTATCGTTTTCCCATGCTTTGGGATGTTTATTATTAAAATATGATATATATATATATATATATATATATTGAAATTGATATTATTATTTTTCCTGACCTTACCGTGCAAAGGAGACTCTACCGAAATTTTTCAAAATTTAGGACATAGAAATTTTTTTAAAAGTGAAAATATTTTCAAACTTTTATTAAACTTGAATATGAAAGATTTAATTGTTTATAAATTGATATTTTATTTAAAATACTTAATTATGTAAGTTTAAAGTGTTTATAAATTAATTATTTTGAATAAAAAATATATCAAATTTCTTAATTCCTTCCTTTCCTTTTCGAGGACGAAAAATTTTTTGAGTGGGGGAGAACGTAACAACCCAAGCTAATTAATTAAATAAGATTTTTAAATTTAATATTGTGAGAAATTAAAATTTAAGAATTATTAACAAGAAAAATAATTAGAGTATAATTTAATTTATTGTTTGAATGTTATTGACTACTATTTTAATGTAATTTTAATCAATAGAAATAATTGTAAAGTTAATTTGGTTATAATTGTAAATAAGGAATAAATTAAATGTTGAAACTATATGTTATAAATTGGAATAGGTTTATTATGAAATATGAAATCAATGTGGAATTAATATAATTAAATATTATAGGGAATATGAGTTAAGATGATAAATGTAGAATATGAATGTAATAAAATGTAAACTAATGTAAATTATATTTCATAAGGTATTAGTTGATTTAATAAAAAGAGTGTAAATCAAAATAAAAGAATTTGATTGAAATTAAAATATAATTAATCAAGATCTTATTATAGTTGTAATTTGATGCTGAATTAATGCAATGTTTAAATGTTGAGAATTACAGGGAATATTAAATATTAAAAGATTATTAATTCTTGTGTAATCAAGAATGATAAAAATTGTTAACTTTTAAGTTTTATTTTAAAAGTGATTAAATTTATTTCAAATAATTTATTTAATTAACATGAAAATTAGCCATTTTTGCCACTGTCTCTGATTTCGATGAAACCTGTTTCATTGGATCCGTAATGTCGAATTTTTATAGGATTTCATGTTTCTTAGCAGTCGGATTTATCGTTTGATCGTGCAAGCTCGAAACGCGTAGAAATCGATTAAAGTAATTTAAGTAAATATAATTCGATTTTAAAAGCTAACTTCTGTGTATAATGGAATAGGGTTTGGAACTAGTTCCATTAAGTTTAAAAATAGCAAAAACCTATATTTCAATATATTGGATGACCTGCTTTCGTTTCGAGAACGAAACGGGCTTTTTTATGCTACTGTTATCGTTTCAACCAAAATTCGATATGTCCATTCATTTTTATCTATCTCTGCCTATATATAGGCTGTTATAAACCCTAGCAGCTTCTTTTATTTCTAATTTATGTATGTACAATTCTATATGTCTATTCAATTATCTATTCCTTCTCCAATGGCTGTCAATTCCAAAAACCCTAATTTCAGTTCAAAATCAAATCAAAAATTTAAACTCATCAAACCATGTCAAATTATATATCGTTGGAAAGCTATCGATGAGTGTAATCTAGACTTGTAATTCACTTTTGCAATCGAATCATGATTTGGACAGAAATTAGCGATCTTTCTCAGCCATCCATCCTAAGGTTTTCAATTCGACGTGGATCGTCAACTGTTTGATGATCGGGAAGTTGCGTCTTGTAGAGGGCGTCAAGAGGCTTCAATCCATGCGGCTCATTTGGGTAGATGGTGCACGATTTCACCAGAATTAGAATTTAACCTCGGTGGCGGTGGTTAGATTTTGGCAGTGTTTGGTGCAGCCGCGTGGCCATGGTAAGGTCAACCTGAGGTGGGGGAGGTAGCGGCGTCATCTGATCGATGGTTAAGTCTATGGATAGACGGTGGTGACGTGATGTAGGTGGTGGTTGAAGCATGGGTGTAAAATTCGTACACGATTTAGGGTTGTGGAAGGTAATTCTATTTACGATTATTCCCTTGTATTATTTTTAATTAAATTTAAAATTTTCAAAATTCTAACTCGAATAACATTTTCATACGAGCTCGGATTTGGACGTGGTTTCTTCCATTGCAATTGTATTGAAATTCTAGACAATATGGAACTAGTTTGGTCGAATTTGGAGACTTCTGGATTTTTGTGCTTTTATTGGATTTTAAATCGACGATAAATCAAAGGTGAATGGTTTTACCCACTCACAAAATACTAAACCTTCTTATGTGAGTTGAATTAAATTTATGAATTGATAAGAATATTATTGGTTGCTATTTGGTAGTTTAATTTGGCATTTTAATTTAATTTAAATTAATATTAAATTAAATTGCCTTTTCAAATTAATATTGAAATCAAATTGATAGTTAAATACCCGTTGTTAATACAAGTTAATTGTTGTGATTTATTGAATGATTTAGATGTTGATTGTGATGGATGTTTATTTGTTGACATTTGGATGACTGGATGCTATGTTGTTATCACACTGCAAGTTCCCTCAGTTTGTTGTTAGGAAAAATCACTATGGGTTGAAATGGTACATACCCGAACGATCTTATAAATTAGAGAAAATTATTATGGATTGAAATGATATACTAGAGCGATTTTGTTGACTTAGAAATTTTTGATTCGGGATATGGATTGAAATGATATATACCCGAAAAATTTAACTATTTTAGGATTGAAATGATATATACCCTATCACTTGACCATAGGGTAGAAAATTATATACGAACACCATTAGTCGGTTTTAATTTATTTTCTAGATGGTAAAGTATGTTTGGTTTATAAATTTTATTTTAAAATTAATTTAATGATTCTATAAAAAAACGTATATTTGGAAAATAATTTATTTTATATGTTTTAATGTTTCAAATTATAAGTTAATATATGGTTTCAAATGAAATTTTAAGTTTTTATCTTATAATTTTATTTTGTTTTAAAATATATAATTTAAATAGTTTAAATTTTAATTCAATAAAATATTTAATATAATTTTAATATATATGTTAAATACAATTTAAATAATAAATATAGTTTTGATTTAAGATAATAAATACATACTTTTATAATAACTTTAAAAGATAAAATATCATTTTAAAGGTTTCTAGAATTTTGTAAAAGGCTTTGTAAGGAATTTATAAAAGTTTTGTAAGAAACTTTTTAATGGATTTTATAAAATATTTTTATAAAGGATTTTGTAAAGGGTTTTATAAAAGAACTTGTATAAAGGGATTTGGAAGCGCTTTTAAGGAATTTATGTAGAAGTATATGAAAATGGAAAGAGTTGTAAATTGTTTTGTAATTTATAAATAGCTTTATAAATGGTTATAAAGCATATAAATAGTTGATAAATGGTTTAAGAGAGATTTACAAATTATTTTTGAAATTGAATGAAAGAAATCTTCCTCAACATTTATGGATATATTTATACTTTTGGGGTAAATATATGGATATCTTGATATGAAGGTAGAAACTATTTTCAAGATTTATTATTAAAAATGTATTATAAAATGACCATGGTGTGAAATAAGCGTTTGATTGTTAAAAAGATTGGGGTTAGATATTGTCGTACTCTTTGTCAATTTCGAAACCAGTTTAACAACTGTGCACGTGGTGGAGAATCCCAAACGAAGTAGGATGGTTTGGGAAACGCTTCTGGTATGAGGTAAGAACGCAGTCCTGACCCTCTTGGATTAACTTGATATGACTAAAACAAGAGATATACCGAGCCAAGTGAGGTCGATCCTTCGATCGGGCATATTTCTTCGATACCATATCTGTTACTTTGTGATTGATTTGGTGGCCACCTTCGATTTGATTATGGGAGTGTGTTCTAAAGTGGGCGGTAGTAGCTGCTACGCGTTACCACCAGTCTGGAAGTGCAAAACGGTAGAATTCTAACCTGGGTATTGCCTCGCGTGCCTTGTCATATGCCTTATCGAGCCCACTACGATTTTGTTTTGTGTCGTACATATGGAATGCTCCTTGATAGCCCATCAGTTTGGTGGAGTTTACAGTACTGTATAAGCTACGGAATTTATAAAAATGTGTTAACTGGGATATGGGTAACGCCTTAATGCTATTTTAATACTTTACTTTACCTAGACACTACGTATATAGCGTATATTACTACATTTAATAGTTTAACGGATCCTTAGGAGAAGGAAATCCCGAACATCTCTTAAGTTATTGCACGCACGTTATACACTAGATAGGAGATGAAAAAAACTCGTAAACATCTCTGAAGTTGTCACACTCATATTAATTTAATTTAAGTTATTTTACATAAGATCTTTTAGTTCTGATTTGAGTGTTTTGTCTTTTCATTACGCTCGGGTCACCCTGAGCTTTTCAGTGTTGAAGACATTAATTCTGCAAGGCGAAGATGGAGTTTAGTATTATATTATTATTATTATTATTCCACTATATCATATTGTTTCGCTGCATTATCCTATTATACCTGCTGTATGCATAACTCTGATTGTGTTGTAAAAGTGTAGTAAAATGTTATTTGTAAAATAGCATCATTAATTATTTATTTGATTATTATATTTTGTCATTCCGCTGCGAGATTTTGTATTGTTTTTCCTTCTTTTCTCTTATTTTCATATTTACCTTATTAACAATCCTCCTTGTGAACGATTTGAGTTGACATGTGTGGTTTATTGTCGATTTAAACCGTTCAAAATGGTGGGTCGTTATATTCTACGTGAATACGTCTCTGGTCCTCCTACTCGTCTCCAAAAGCTCCAAAAGCACCCAAGATAAATTTATAAAATGCTCGGTGTTCCCCGACAATTATAATAAAATAACACCCGAGTTAGTCTAGAAAACTAGTATGAGAAACACACCCAACTAAATTTAAAGTTATATAAAAATCTTTGAAACCAAAAGTATCTCGTAAGGCCACGCCGCATATAAACACGGATTGATTTTTACCTTACAAAAATCAAAAATTTTCTATAGGAAACCCATTGGTATTATAATAGTGTCTAGATACAAATACTTACTAATCTTAGCTGAAATTGTTACATTATTTATATTCCAGCATAATAGCTATACAATTAAAACCATAAAGGCTCGTATTGCAGAATGGAGTCCATACAATGACTGTGCTACTGGGGTATTGCCCGTCACGATGCATCTCTAGATAAAATATCACCGAGGTCGAACCTATCGACCCCTGCCAACACAAGACCGACCTACCCTTTACTAGATAGTACCGAATAAGATCACCTCTTGGTTAAAATCTACAACTCCACAGAAGCATACATAAGTTAATAGTAGGGACTATTAATAGGATGAACTTAATCTCATGGGAGCGACCCACCTAGCCTTGCTGCACCTCCTCTGTTTTAGTCATTTTCGATTGATGAGGCTTGAGGTTACGTTTTACCTTTTTATATAGCACTTCCCACTTGGAATGCTAATACTGCCTTATAGGCGATAATGCAATACCAGCATTCATCCATACAAGTCTGTTCTGGGACTGAACGAAACACTTGAGAGCTCCGTCTCCAATTTCATCATCTTTAAGATGGCTTCACTTTGAAACAAACTCGTTGGATCGAAGTAGTTTTCAGGTAACATATCCGATCCCATTCTCTTCGAAACAAATCTTCGATAATTTTCGATAAACTCAACCCCAGTTCTTTAGGAAATAAACAGTCAAAGATAAGATCAGAGATCATCTCCTAACCGTTAGTGGACAGATTTACTTATCATTGTCCTAGGAGAACGAAATGAGATTTATACGCACAGTACAGTATCTTCAAAGATGACCGTGCCATATAACTCACGTGTTTCTCCTAGATATTTCCAATGTTACATTTGGGTCCAAATTTGATTGTCGATTATTTACCTATTGAATAACAATCATTCGATCATGGATTTAATTCCATAGGGAAGACCAACATTTGTTCAGCATATAAGCAATCACTAGCCTCATTTTATAAATCTTTCATAAATAAAACCATTTGTAAATTTCCTGTATAAGAATACTTTTACATAGATATATCCACTAATTCCAATATTGTCAATGCTTAGAAAATATCCATATACTTATCTCAACTGTATAAGTATATTTACGCACTGTGTAAGATCCCATTTCTATTCGATTCAAAAATCATTTATAAACTCCTTCTATTCTCTAAAACAATATATAAACCATTTTATAAAACTTCATTATACATTTCAATCAATTATAAATCCTCTTTGTACATTTCTAAAGCTCATTTATAAATCCTTTAAAATCTCTATACTATTTATAAACTACTTTTGCAAATCTATAAAATCCTTTCTTAAGTCCGTTTATAAATATCTAACCATTTATAAAAATCGTTATAAAACACTTCACCTTGCAAATAATCTTCCTTAGATCTCCAACCCATTTTATAAGCTCTTTTATAAAATCCAAGTCTTTGAACTCAATTCATGGGTCTTTAAAACATTTATAAACAATTAAAAAAAATTACTTCGAAACACCATTATACAATAATAATTATTAACAATAAAGTTATAAATAAATGAAAATTATTTAACCTTAAACATCTTAATAATAATTAATAATTTCAAAATATTGTTAATAAACAATAATAAATAATCTTTACCATTTTTATAAACAATAAAAATAATTTATTTTTAAAACCTTATTAATAATCCTTGTTATTAATTTCAAACCATAATTATTCTATTAACATTTCAAAATATAAACATTTTTATAAATCCTTCAAAATAATATTAACTATAAACATATAATTTTAAAATAATACTAATATAATTAAATAGTCTTAAAATAATATTTCTTTAGTTAAGTAACTCTAAAATAATATTAATATAGTTAAATAACCTTAAAATTATATTTCTATAGTTAAATAACTCTAAAAATTATTAATGTAATTAAATAACTTTAAAATAATATTAATATGATTAAATAGATAATCCTTAAACAAAATATTTTCAAAACCCAATTTTCAGATATAAAAATCGTTTCTTATCTCAAAAACTAATTCGAACTTTAACGACAATTTATAGTATTTAAAATACTAATTTGTGGCCGATAGCCACCCAACACTTTACCAATATCGATATTGATTTTCTATCACTACTGGGTTTTATATTCAAACATATAACGATGTTACAACCACGGTGTCCACAATCATGTTTAATATTCAATAATCCATATAACAGAATTATTGAAACAATTCAATAATAGTGAGGAATCATGTTGGATTCCTCCAACCTGTTTCCTCTTACATCACAAATGTAATATAATCATAAAATATAAATCAGCCGCTTCGAGGCAGGATTCGTATACAATGGGTCATCCCTCTTACACGGGAATGTAATAGGGTCTCATCCGCTCTAATAGGCGGGAATATTCAATCCAACTAATATAAGTATAGTAATTCATTTAAATAATCATTCAATTTTTTTTATCAACTATATATCATACTAGTTAACCAAAAAGATGAGTTTAACTCACAGAAATTGTCAGTTTTTTCCAAGGCATTCCGATTTGGAACTAAAATCGAACGACGTCCGATTTCATCCCAAATTTCAGCGGTCTCCAAATTCGTCCAAACTAGTTCAATCGTGAAGCTTTCATCATCAATAGCGCAATGCAAAAGGTTTCATGTCGATTGGACCTCGTAGGAGAGAGTTATGCAATTTATAAGTTATCAGATTTTTAAATTAAAAATAACAATCCAACTTTAAATTAATTACATGTTTGCCTCTCCCTTTTCTTCCTTAAAAATATATCCCCTGTTCCAATACACTGATATGCGCCCACTCGCATGTATGTCCCCAACCGACACCAAGCTCGGCCCCCTTACCCCAAATCCGACATTACCAAACGTTTCCCCCCTCGAACTCGACCTGCCGACACCCCTCAATCGCCCTCCGAGCAACCACATCAAAATGTGACCCCCGGGTCTCCTCCTTGAATGCGCTAGGTTGTGATTCGCCTCTCTTGACTAGACATTTCAAAATTTTGTGGCTATGTGTACTTTGGCAAGAGAAACTCGTTGATGAAATACAATTTGACAATCGATGTTTGAATTTGCTAAAAACCTAAACCCTAGCTCACGCCTCTATATTTGACCCTTCCAAATGCTCACCATACATCTTAAAATGCAAAAAAAATTAAAAGATTTTAGTCTATGGATCTCAAAGATACTTGTTTTAGATTTTATCGTTAAGTAAAACTCGAGTTATAAATTTTGAAGTTTGAAATCTTTTTTTTCTTACTGGCAGACTTTAAATAATGGAAGCAAGTATGGGCTGCACGTAAAGGGAAAAGGTGGAAACGTGGAGTATGGTCTTGTACAGTTGAAGATCATGGGTTAGGAATGGTTGATATATATATATTTATTTAAATTTAAATTATCAGGCTATAAAACGTTCGAAAATTCTCGATCTCCAAATGAGGCATGCCTCCTGGTGTTTTATTTGTTATACCCCATTTCGAATATAATGGAACTTGTTTTGGGGCCTAATTTGATCTTGTGTAGAAGATAGGTTTATGAACCCAATTATTATATTAAATTTTCAATATTAAATTCTACGCATTTCGATCTCGCATGACCAAATGGTTCATCTGATCGCCATGAAATTTGATGGCATATTATAATTCATTATTACAGATTCAATGAAATTGGTTTCATCGAAATCCGAGACAGTGCCCCAAAAGGCTATTTTTACTTGTTAATTTAAACCATTTATTTTCAATCATTTAAATCACTTTTAAATCCAATTTGAAATTTTTATTATCTTTCGTCCTTTTTAATTATAATTTTAATAAGCTTTGAAATCATTTTTATCCAACTTAAAATCCAAGATTCAATTATTCGAACAATTTCAATTATTTAATTTAATAATTTAATTACCAAATAAATCATTATATTTGAAATTTTAGCTATTTGATTTATAAAAATAATTATTCAATATTTAATATCAATAAAATATTACAAAATCAAAGACTGAAATTTTGGGTCATTACAGATTTGCACTTGAGAAATTAGGAAGATGGAAGAAAGGAAATTGGCAAGCAATAGATTAGGTTGGAGGCTCTCAAAAATCCTTTAAAGTTTAAGGATAGAGATGCTTACATAGAGGAGAATTAAGAAATATTTGAGAATCAAGATCCTACATCTCTCTTAATAATCCCCTTCATTTTAGCCCTCCGTCTCAAAGTCTATGATGCACCCTCTTATGGCCAAATTAACCCCTCATTATGTCCAAATTTTCTAGCTCCTTCATAAGCTTTTAAACCTATTTAGTGCATAAATAAAATATTGTACAATTAAATGCAATTTAATCGCTTATTGATATCGTATATCGATTAATATATTTATAACTGTTGTAAATATATCTAATAATATTTATTCATCAAATCATAATCATATTTTACAATTAATATTTCACAAATATTAATTAATTTATAACAGTTATAAATTAGTTAATTTAATTGATTTATAACAATTATAAATTAATTAAATCATTTGATTAAAGGAGAATTCTTATCTTCGATTATGTGACTCGTCAAGTCTAAATTTGGTCAGCGATTAATATCAATCTATTAAAATATTAATGTTCACACATCACTTAACAGGTGTTGCGACATTTTAGCCACATTTATCGCTTACTTGGTTTCAATAAAATTTAGTTTCACTTTGTTAAGCATTACCTGGTTATGGAATTTTATTTACACCAATTCTCTTTGTCAAAACTATATCACTTTGACTTATGGAATTTGGTAATGGTCAAATTCGAATATCGTTCAAATTCAACTTTATAGTCCTATCACAAATCCCTTGGTTCAATAATAACAATTATTTTTAATCGAACTGCTCTGGCCAGATACGTTGACTTTGAATTGACCTGGGTCAACCGTTACACTAATCCCATATAACCGGGGAGTGGAATCCTCTCTTAAATAGTGCTTCACTGTCAATACTTCCATTCAATCCAACAATAATGAGACGACCGCCCTATACCACTACCAAAAATAATAACTAAATGGCGTTGTCTGTGCCCGACTGATATAGGACAATCGTCAAAGTTGAAATATAGCATATAACTTGTCATATCTCACAACGGTTGGATAAAATATAATATCACAGAGATAACAGAAGACACATCAATAAGAATGTGAACAAACCATCATCATCATAGTATAATATCCATAGAGTTATACATCAATGGTAGAGTTTATACAATAGGCACAAACTCAAATAAATTGTCTCAACAAATAATAATAAGCAGGCGCTGTCACGGGCACCACAGCGCTGCTCAGCGGAATAAGCGTAGATCTATATATGTATGTAATGCGAGATAGCTCCATTCAGCTCAACCTTTGACCCGCCACTGCGTCACCTAGACCTGTTATCTAGTCTACTTATTTAAGAGTACCCACGATAATAAGAGGCACAACATAAGACCTTGGGTTAGACAATAGTTTGGTGTGAGCAGTAAATGAGTCTCAAAATAATATATAGGTATATATGGTAAGGAACAAGAGTACACGAACTATACTCGCCTGGTCCCTGCAACCAAAGAGTTAGCATACAACACTATAATATGCTACTCTATAATATCATAAAGATATAACATAAACCAAATAAAGGATATCAGTCTTCCAGGTATTCCTACCTCCAATACCTACTTTCCTTGATACCTATGAGTGATAGTCTACTAAACAGAGCAACCAAAGCAACCATAGCATCCATCAAATAGTGTTAACTATCACTCCATGTGCTCTAAATATATGATAGCTCGTATGGCCTCCTTTCTATTAGGGACTAATAAAAATCTCGGTTCTCCGTTGTACTCTTGTATCTCATAGCCCAAAGTTGGATACAAGTCTAGCAACCCAAAGCTAGACACTATAACCGAAGCTATAGGTCCAGGATATACATGTCCCTTCATTGACCCATGGGCGTCCCCAGTTACAATACCCTGCTTCGAGTAAATAGAAAATGCTCCAAGCATCGATGATTCCTTAGCACATACATTCGAGCCCATCTTTGCTCCATTTTGATACCGAGCCCTTCTTGCTAAATCTAGTTTCCATTATTCATGAGGAACCTTCCCCATTCCCCGATCATACGGCCCACCCCCTTTGCAAGCCGCCATCTTTGGAACCTACTCCCAACTCAAACCGACATCCGAAGACCATATCTTTTCATCATGTAGGTATATCATCATCCAACCTGATATGAACAATCCATATGCTCCAGCATGACCCATAAAGCCTCAACAACGGTGACTAGAAGTTCCACTATCCCTAAACTCACCATGTGAAGTCGGTGTCGACCTCTTTACTCGGTGTCGTCCTCTCCACTTAGCCACTCCATGGCTATGTTTCCTTCCACTCTTTCCTTGCTTCTTCTACTCCAAGCCTGGATGCTTTGACCCCGACTGTCTACCAAAATGTTATCATAGAACAAGTCCTCTCTTCAAAGCACCATACTTAATATTCTAGAAACAAGTCACTATAGCCTCAAGCACTTAGTTAATCACCAATCCAATATCTCAAGCAACCTCAAATAGGAACACTCATGCCCTCACCCAAATTGTTGCCATCATGGTCCAACCTACAGAGGTCGGTACTGACCTCTCATGTAAGTGCGGACTTCTATACTTAATGACTTGGAATCTATGACTTGAACCACGAGCTCTTCCACCATCCAAAGCCTCCCCTCCAACTTTCATCCAAATCCGACCATCTTGGCATCAATTCTCCAACCTAACTTTCTATGCAACCACGACACTAGCAGACAATATCAAATCATATCATCCAACATAGAGTAACAAGCAATATCATCTAACCGAACATGTAATCCATCAAAATAAGACATACAAGTCAATTTATAACATAAATCTACATATACCATGATTAAATGAGCATAAGCAAGAGTGATTTCCAATCAATCTAGACCATATACATATCTTAACATGTATTTAAAGTTAAAAAAGGTTTTGTGGACTAAAATTGATTCAAAACATGTTAAATCCTATAATTCTACCATATAAACATGCAAAGTATAATGAGTAGACAAAAACTACTCACCGATTACCAAATTCAATCAATATGTATGTAAATTCAATCTGAACGGCAACGAAATGCACTTCAAACCAAGCAAAACGATGATGTCTATCTTCTGCTTGATGATCTTCTCTACTCCATAATCTAATTTGATTTAGAGAGTAACTTAGGTGATTTTGGATGAAATTAAGATGAATCTAGGGCTAATAGGGTTTTAATCTAATTTAGAATGAGAGGGAAAAGTTTAATCTTGACTTTTCAGCCCTCTGTCTATAGTATTCTCTAGTTATACTAATAGGCCGACTAATGGGCTTCACTAATTACACACTAACTCTGACCAGTCCGGAAAAATTTCTAACTGTAAGTCAGTTTTTCTATTATAACCATTGGAATTGAAACCATCATTTTGAAGCAATAAAACTATTTTGAAGCCCTAATTCAACTCCTATCAAAAATTATAGCCCAAACAAGGTGTCCAAGGTCAAATTATCACATAGAAATTCACAAAAAATCATAGGTGTAAAATATGTCCCTAAGAGTTATATCCTAAAATTGTTGAATCATATGACCTCATATGAATAAAATAAAAATATTTTGCTATCCTATAATATGTAAAATACGAGTCGTTACATATAGTTACTCGATGTATGTCATGCCATGATTTGACTATAATTAAAGCCGAGCTTTCATATTGAAGGTTGACAGTATTCATAAGTCAAGATAACTATGTAAATCAATCACATCGATATATTCTGTTTGACTTTAGTTATATTAACTAGTAGAAAACTATCGAGTGAATTGTTCTATAGTGGTCCAACAACTATCAGTACGTAACCCCTAGGTGCCTCCAGCAATCATGAGTAATAAACTACCCAACATTTGGAGAGCATTACATACGCTAGTCTCAATAGGTACATCGATATCTGGTCTCGATGAATCTTGATTAGGAGCATTTAAAAAGTATATTTGTTTTCATTATGATAAAGTACGTAGGTTAAAAAACTTTGTAACTACTACCACAAAACATGTTATTTATGAATTTTCTATTAAATATACTTTTCATTTAATTAATTAATTAATATAAAAATTATATCAAGTATATAATAGAAAGAAAACACCTTTGTTTCGAATAAGATTGGTAATCGAATTATATATGTGTGACAAATTACATAATTGTCCCTAGGGCGTACCCCTAACTTTATCAAGTTGAGGATAAAAGGCTATAGTTTTTCAGCTTGAGATGGAGTTACAAGGATTTGGAGGGGTAACAAGGACATGCTGCACGCAAAAACGGAAACCGACAATGTTATTCAAATTGCTTGGGAAAACGGTGGAGAGCGAAGGGACTTTCTTAAAGTGGTGTTAGAGAGGCAAATTTGCTAGAGTCAAGGTGGAGCCAGCAAAAGAAAGCCATAGGCCATTGTGATATTACAAACAGTTCTGATTTATTGATGACGTAAATGTTCAGTTGGGGGTATGCATAATTAGGCGGTTTGGAGGTTAGCCAATTTTTGGAATGGAGACATTAGTTTTATGGAAATCTTGGTGATTATTTAGAGTTTGAGGTTCTAAGTAGAGCTTAGATGACATTTATGGAATATCACATTGAGGTGGAGATAGTTACATTTTGATGATATTGCATATTTTAGAGATATTTGAGTTAATGTGGAATCGGAATTCAAATAAATTACCTCTTTTACAAATTTTATAGCTTTTGAAGAGTGATTAATTGCCCCATTTATTACATTAAAATAGCATAGAATTATCTACATGGACGGATTTATTTTGGAAGATAGAAATAATTAGTGATTGATTAAAGAATGCATTTTATCAAGACTGTTATAAATAAGCATATATATCGTTTGTTGATGTGTGTGGAACAAAAGTTATATTTTTGTGATTTTGGGCATTGAAATATCTACTCAATTTTTAAGCTTTCTCTTGCAATTATTTAGTGAATTAATAAAGGTTTTGTTAAAGGAATTTGTTTATCATTGTTTTTCTCCACTTCTTATCTCTTCTAAAATCTAATTGTGTAGAGATCCTAGAAAAACCATAATAAATGTTAATATACATTTAGAGGAGAAGAACTCTAGCCTTATCAAGTTAGAATTACCTATTAATGTAGCTTTTTTGGATTCGTTGAGTTTGGTTATGCCTATGGTGGTTTCAATGAGCGATGTGGGTTTAGATCTAGAAGCATCGATTCCAGGTGTGAGTTCAGAATTGGTGGGTGGTGAATCCTATCTTATATCAGATCTGGAGCTTATCTCTCAAGTGTAAAATGCCCATCTAGGTGTAGATCACTATAGCTAGCTAGCTTGGTGAGTAGGGGTGCATAAATTCATGATTCTCATTCTCGCTTGGCTACTACAACTTTCACTTCTAAATCATGTTCGGTAGATTATCTAGGTAGCTCATATTGTCCTAGTATTGCATGCCTTACCTCCTAGTTCTATGCTTGAGATAACTAGAAGTATGGGATTTGTTTATAACATGGATTGGTTACTTTACAAATCATGGGGATAATTCTTATTAAACCTACATAAGTGAACATATTATGAATATTTCCAACTGAGGGCTGAGCAACCGACAACTAATAACTCTTGGTTAATTCCAAGTAAATGGTCATGATAAATAACTTCATAACCAACTGTTTGCAAATTGCTCAAATACCTCCGAGTTTGAATTTGGTTAAGTTGGCTTTGGATTGTTTGATATACTACTTTTAATGTCCTAATACATTATCAGATAATTATTAGTCACAGAACAGTTTATAAGTTCAGAGTAGGAAAAGCAGTTTAAAGGAAGGAAAACACACAAAATTTTATAGTGGTTCAGCCAGAACATGCCTACATCCACTGTCTATCTTATTATACTTCTTCGGATTGGTTACAAATACAAGTTGAATAGAAAGAGAAAAAACTTAAAGCCGCTGGGGTGATTGAATCTCAGCCGAGTTTTCCCTTTCTACTCCAAAAGTCGGCCCCCATTGTTGTTGAGGAGCTCTGGTATTTATAGAGTGGAGTTGTGAAGTGTGGAGGTTGGGTGATAGCTCCCTGAGTCTGGTTCGGCATTTGTGCAGCAAGGTTTGATCCAGCATTTGGTTAGAGAACTTGGTTTGCTTGGTCATCATCTCACCCCTTGGCTTGCTCGGTCACCACTTCATTCGGTATTTTGCTTGGAGATGCCTATTTGCCAGACCAAACATTTGGTCCGGTAAGCATGGGTACTAGACCAAATGTTTGCCTGGCGCTTTGATGTTGTATTGGACCAAAAATCTGGTCTGGCACTTCGTGGAATGCTGGACCAGATATCTGGTTCAGTGAATGCCAGACCAGATATTTGGTCCGGCATTCTTGCCTTCTACATTGTATTCTAACTCCATCATTTTTCCTTTTCCTTGCTTTAGCTCCTTCTCTACCCTTGCATGCTGAAAAACCGAGCCAACACTTGCCCCCAAAGTACATCGTACTTCCATACGATGTGCTTTGTTTGGTTCGGGCTCAATTTTTCTCTTAATGGGTAAGATGCTTGGTCTCCCTTGTTTATTTGTCTTTCCCCTTTCTCCCTTTTGTAAATACAGTTCTCCCCTCCTTTATTTCCTTCTTCCACTTTCAAACTCCTAAAATTTTCATTTCCTTTCGTATTTCGCGTAGCTCCCAATACTTGAATTTTCCTTTTTCATACATCACCATTATCTAAGGTATCGTCGATTCTCAATTTCGATCTTTATCCTAGGGTTTTTAGGTGTCTTCAATCCTAGGGTTATTTGTAAGTGATTTGAGATGTTTTGTCCTTAATCGGAGGAGGAAAAGCTCATTCGAATGAGCGTTATTGCCCTGTAATGGTTCGGCAGATGTGAACTCTAGGGTAAGTGGAGGTGCGACCGCTGTGGATACCGAGGGTGGAAGGAATTCGTGTAGGCAACACGGGCTCCTTCATATTGTGTTCGATTTCTCTTTGTCTTAGGTTTGGGCATGGTAGTAAATGTGGCTGGCCAGTTGGGGGATGGGTGTTGCATCGAAGTGGTTTTTGTGCAGGGCTTGGTGGAATTGATTCGGCACCATGACATTATATTGGTTTGGACCGATGTTTAAAGTGGTGCTGGACCAGATCCTCCTATGCCCATCCAAGAGGGAAGTCCTAAGAGTAGTGGCTTGAGTTTTGGAGGGTTTGGTTCGGTGTGTGACACTAACCGAAACAAACGATATGAGTTTTCATAAGCATCTACTTTCTGGTTATGATTGCATGATTTATAATTTGCTAAATCCATCACTACTGCTTTACTCTTGTAATGATTACATAGCTATTGGAGTGTGCACTTATGCCTACTTTTTTATTTCCTTGTGCAGGAAAGAAAATGTCGTCTGGTCATGAGCTTTGATTTAAGCATGCATCATCACAGCCTACCGGCGCTTCTTCTTTTGACGTTCCCACTAATCCTTCAAAATAACCCAGCTCTGCATATTCTTTAGTGGAGGGCTATGCTCCCAATCAGACGTTGGTGAAGCCTTTTGAATGTTATCCTAGTGTGTTGACAATTAAGAAGCGTAACGCCATAGCTACGACATTTGGGATTGCTCGTTGGGACATGCTACTATCTGGACCAAATGACAGGGCATGCTTTCCTTTGGAGGGATACATGGCATATAGTAAATATCACTGCATGTGTGGTGCAATCGCTCCGCTTACCCATTGGATCTCCAGTTTCGTGGTCTATCTAAAAGTCGCCCATTTGTAGCTTCAACCGAACTCTTATGCAATCCTAACTTGCTTATATCTTATGTTGAAGCGTTATCGGGGAACCCCTACCCACAGAGAGGTCAGGTACTTGTACAATGTGAGAAGTTACCGAAAGGGGAGCCCCTTCATCAACTTTGAGTCCGCCCATATGTTCAAGCCCTTCCTCGACTTATACGCGAAATTTAGTATGTTTAAGAAGAAGTACTTCTTTGTGCTTGATGATGTCGTTCCTCAACACACTTTCACTTTCGGGTGTAAGTTTCTCTTATATCTTCTTTTAAGTCTTCTATTGACTTGGTTTCCTGATGCGTTTTATTTTCAGGTTGTGTAATAGCGGCAATGGACGAAGGTTTGAAGAAGATGGCCAAGGGAATTCTAGATATTCTTGAGGATGAGAGGAAAGTCTCGCTTCTGTTTCGCGACACAGCCCTCCAATTTTATAATCTAATTGGTCCTGGTCAATTCGCGTTTAAGATCAGGCCAAGTTTTGCTGAGAAGGCAATGGGAGCCGAAGGAGAAGGGGGAGATGCCGATAAAGGTAAGGAGCTGGTGGAAGAGGGTGAAGTGGCTAGAGCTCCAAAGAAACAAAGGCGCAAGAGGAGTGATGTCCATCCTCCTAGTTGGGGAAATCTTTGCATATACATGATGCTCCTTCTCCTGATGACAAGGAGGATTCTCATCCGAAAGGTGATGGCGAGGATGAGGAAAGGTCGGAGGGAGATTCTGAGGCAATAGAGTTGGAGGCTCACGCTTCTCAGGATATGGAGTTTGTAGTTAGTGAAGATCTAGGCACGACACCCTTAAAGAACGCCGAGGCCATGCGGGAGTGGCCTAAGCAGTTAGATCAGTCCAAGCTGGCACTTGGACCAATTTTGGTTTTGGCCCTTCTCAAGAGAATGCGATGACGGATGACCTGAGCGGAGTGCCTGTTCTTTCAGTGCAAAGTGGAGCGGGAATCAGTGAGATGTTCGAGCTTTCTCTATGTACTTTCGATTTTTGCATGGACTTTGGGGGTTCTTCTTGAGAATTTTTTGTTTTTAGACGAGTCCCGGCCACCACTTGCTCCCTAATCAAATGAAGTCCGGTCGTAGTGTGTCTTCCTCTGAATGCAGTCCCGTCCCCGTATATTCCCCAATTGAGTAAGACCAAGTCCCGGCCACTTGATCCAGTCTCCCCTAAGGGTTTGTCGTAGCATGCAGTGTCCAAGTGTCTTTCATGCCTAAAGTCTATGCATTCTTTATTTCTCTGTTCTGAAGTTGTTATTCGCTCTGTAGGAAAAAGAAGAAATCTGAAAAGGAATGAGATGTCATGGAGACTTGATCAGTTCGAACAGATGAAAGGGGCCTTCATTCCTCCTAAGACTGCCTCCTAAAAGGAAAGGCTTGCACAAGAGAATGTCGAGGAGACTCCATCAGGCTTGGGCAAAGGAGAGAGCCACAAGATGTCTCAAAAAGGCGTTAGGTCTCCGGACAAGGATGCCACTTCACCCGGTTCTCAAACTTCTTCGCTTTGACATCGTCAAAATCCATCTAGCCCTGAAGTACATGAGGTGCCTTGTGACTTAGGGGAAGAAAATATCGATACTTATTTCTCAGATTTTCAGCCGCCGACGAGGAATCCTGTCGAGAATCACCATGATATTAATCCTGGCTATGCGGGTCACCATCCAGCAGATTCTGATATCGAGTTCCTCGTGCCTCGAAATCCTCTGGTTTGAATTTTAGATGAGCCAAAAACTCTTGACTTCTCCAACCTGACAACGAGAATGGTCCAGATCACTGACAAGACTAGAAAAATTGTTGATTACCAATCCCATTTAGCCGAGGCCAGTGAGGAAGTCGGGAGTGTTAATGTATGGTTACGCCCGAAGGTGGAGGATCTCCGCAGTGCACTTAGGGAGAAGGATGCAAAATTGGAGGCGGTTGAAGCATCTCACACGGCTGGTATAAAGAAATCCAGGGAGGAAGCAATGAGAGAAGTTACTGAATTATGCAAGGCATAGATCGATTAGGCTGTGAGTTAAGTGGATGAACAAGGCAGAAGGATCTGGAACGGATCTGCTCTCTTAAGGGAAAGATGTAGAAATCCTAGGAAGTCTTGGCTAAGCTGAAGAAGTCTCAGGGTGAGTGGCGCAAGGAAAAAAATGCTTACAAGGCTGAGATGGATATGCTGAAGGCAGAGCAGGTCCGGTTGAAGAAGGATAAAGAACAATATATGAAAAAGGTGGTGTCCCTTCAAGCCGAAGTCGACAAGTCTAGAAACTTTTGTGAGACGGTTAATCAGATGATGAAGGACACCTAATACTGTTATGGAGGCAAAGGAACCTTCAGTGGATGGACGACTCCCCCAAGTGATGGCTGGGATTCATACTCGGCTTATCGAGGAGACTAAGGCTACGGTCACCCAGGAAGAAGGAGCCATGTACGATGTTGGGATGGTGACCCGTCAGTTCATGGTAAAAGTGGGCCATTTCTAGAGAATACGAGCTACTGGTAGAGGATGAGGATGATGAAGAGGGTTATGATTTTGAGAGGCTCGGTGACCCACACAACATTACTGCAGGTATCTCGTCTTTTCACTTTAGCTTCGTTATCACTTATCTCAGGCCATAAGACTTATGACCTTTCTTTCTTGCATCATGTAGGGATGGCTTCAGGACAAGTCGTGCCACCAAAGGGTGCTGATGGGGGCACCGCAAAGAGAGGTCGAGTCCTTTGAGCGATCTGAGCTTCCAAAGGACATGGTCAGAGGGAGCGGGCCAAGTGACAAGGATGTACCTCCTACTTAGTCGAGGAAATTTCCACTCCTCTTTTTTGTATGTGTTTTTGGAGGATGTGGGGTCGTTCTGCATATGTACATATAATTATAATTTTTTGTACACTTAGACTTAATGTTGTAATGTTCGACTTTTGTCCTTTGTATGTTTTTTTTGTAATCTTGATTTTACATCGTTTTGATTTTGACAAACTATTTAAGTAAATATTTGTGTGTACTAATCATTTATGAAGGAGATTTGTTGCAAATTCATATTCAGATGGTTTTGAAGCTGATAGTCCTTTATCTAGAGTCCTTGTATCATTTAGTAATATGTTAAAATCTCTCCTGAAAAGATATATATATATATATATAAACACATACACACATGCATTACCATGCAAAATAGGTTGAATTCAACCGGTTGAATGCCTTCATTCAGACAGTTGTTTGCCGAAACAAATTTATTATTTCACAATATTTAGCCGGTTGAATGAATTCATTCAAACGGCTGAATTTGGCTAAAAATAGCCTATTTCTTTGCTATTTTCGATTTTAAAATTCAAAAGGCCGAATAAATTCATTCAGCCGGTTGAATATCTTCAACGGTTATTTTTTATGAAAAGACACTTCTGTTCATCGAAGAGAAACATCTTCAAACCAACAGTTGCACATGTTTCTTTTCATTGTTACCTTTCAACAAAGGTTGCAAGTTTTTAATCTCAATAAATAGATTTTAGAATTAGACAAACAATTCACCGAAACTAATTTTAATATTCTTGAATCCTTATCTATTATCTATTTTCAAACTGCACTCAAACTGCTTGCATTCTATGATCGTTGATCTCTCTATCTTCCACAATTCTCAAAGAACATTACACTATATATCAAAAAGGAGAAGATTACAGGAAGATTGTACTTAATTGACTTATTAGTGCTATTTAAAAAGAGCATACTACAGTTAGATACTTTTATTATTTGTAAAAAAGTTCTGTTCGGTTGCTCAAACGGTAGAAAGCCTATTCGGTTGCTTAGGCGGTAGAAGTCCTATTCGGTTGCTCAGGTAGTGTAAACCTATTCCTCTAGGTTAAGTGAGGGTTACTAGCTTTAATTCCGGAAGGATTCTGAGACTGGATGTAGAACGGGAGTTCGAACCAGTATAGTCATTTTCCTTACTACTTTAATTATTTACTTGTTTATTCTATATTCCACACAAGTAGCTTAACCATATTACACGATCCTATAGCACAGTAACTCACATTTGGTATCAGAGCAAGGCCATCATATAACTGTAACATAGTTATGTGATATTGTTTTAATATGGAAAACAACACCAGTCTGTTTCTAACACTACCTTTTTAAAAGGTCAATCTACTACACGACCACCTCTATTTAATGGAATAAACTATAACTATTGGGCCACTAGAATCGGAATCTATATACAAGCATGTAGTTATGAAACGTGGAACATTATGCAATCTGAATATATTATTCCTACTACTGAATATTCAGCATGGTCTAACATGCAAAATTAGATGCTACTGCAAATGCTAAAGTTATGAATATGTTGTATTGTGCATTAGACAAAAATGAGTTTAATAGAATAAGCATGTGTAAAACTACTCATGAAATTTTACTTTGTTTTACTTTGTTAAAATTGATAGTCACGCATGAAGGAACTTACAAAGTAAAACAAAGTAAAATTTCTATGCTCAAAAATCAGTTCCAGAATTTTAAAATGAAACAAGATGAGACTATCAATGAAATGTACTCTAGATTTCAAGATATATATAATTCTTTAATAGCACTAGGAGAAACTTACACAAACTTTGATATCGTTTCAAAAATCCTCAACTCATTAACGGATGAGTGGGATCAAAAAAAATTAGCAATCGAAGAAGCTAATGACATTTCGACCTTAAAACCAGAAGAGTTGATTGGAAATCTAATGTCTTATGAAGTTAATCTTAAGGCAAAACAAGTATAGGCTCAAGGTAAGAAAAATATAGCATTCCAGGCAGAAAAAGATGAACCAGATTCAGATCAAAAAGATATGGCGTTCATTGCTAAAAATTTCAATTTTTTTTGAAAGATAGAAAGAGCAACAAATTTAGAAATAACAAGAACAACTCCAGCAACAATAACAACACCAACAAACCATCATCATCTGCTCTAGAATGTTATGAATGTCACAAAAAGGTCACATCAAGAAAGATCATCCTGAGAAAAAGAAAGATAAGTATAAGCACAAGAAGGACAGATTCAAGAAGAAAGCTTTCTCTGTCACATGGGATGATACAGAATCATCTTCATCATCAGAAAGCGACTCAGACAGTGATTCAGAACAAGCCAATATTTGCTTCATGGCTACAAAATACGAGGTAAGTAATCTAAATTTTGATGACCTTTTGGAAATCAATTTAGAATTACTTGACAAACTAAAAGGAAAAAATAGAAAGTACAAAGAAGCTTTTGAAAAATTGAATAGAACTGAGATCGAAGTAGAAATGCTAAGGCATGAAAAGAAAATTTTAGAAGAAGAAATCCAAGTTACTCAAGAATCTTGTTCTAATATGATGTCTCAACTTTCTCTGCTAAGTCAAGAAATAGAAACTAAGAAAGAAAAAATAATGCTTTGTTAATTGAAAATCATGACCATAAAGCAAATATCAAGATTTATAATGAGACAATTCTAGTTTTAAAACAAAGTTAGAAGACATTACTAAAAATGTTTCTAATTTTAACAAAGGTAGAGAAAATCTTTCCAAAATTTTAGAAAATTCTCAAACTGTTTCAAATAAATGAGGACTGGGATATAAACAATCCTCTAAAATTATTCCAACGAAAAAGAATTCTTCATATAAAAGGAATAATAAAGTTGAAAAACCAAGTTCTAAAATTTCAAATTTTACTACATCAATTAAAATTTGGGTTCCTAAAACAAATAGCTCTTCAATTAGAAATAAGTATATAAAATATTTTATAAAAACTATTCATAAAAAAAAGGATTTTGTTTTCAAAAGGATTTCTGAACCCTCTTGGGTTTGGCTTCCTAAAACCTAACTCTTAGGACCCAAAATAAAATGGTAGGTACCGATGTTAATTCTATATTTTGCAGATACCATCCAAAAAGAGAGGAAAATGGATACTAGACAGTGGTTGCTCGAAACACATGACAGGAAATAAAGCGATGCTAACAAACATTAATTACTCAGATGGAGGTTCTATCAAATTTGAAGATATTTCCAAAGGATATGTCATCGGCAAAGGCAATGTGAGCAATAACAGTATATCTAATTCACCTCTTATTATAGATGTCTTATTAGTTAAAAAATTAAAGCGTAATTTACTTAGTGCCAACCAATTATGTGACAAAGGATTCAATATTTCTTTTTCTGAAAATAAGTGTAGCATTTTTGATCAAAATAAAAATCTTATTTTTGAAGGTTTAGAGATAAAAATATTTATGTTTTAAATATGAGTACAAATCACAATACAAATACGTGTTTAATAGCCAAAGAAAATGATCCTTGGTTATGGCACAAAAGATTTTGTTATATTAATTTGAAAATTATAAAAAAAATTATCTAAAAATAATTTAAAAGGTTTACCAAAAATGAACTTTAAAGTAAACAATTTTTGTGATGCTTGTCAATTAGGAAAATTATCAAAATCATCCTTTAAATCAAAGAAAAATATTTCTTCTATACAACCACTGAGCTATTACATCTAGACCTCTTTGGTCTAACTCAAATTCAATCTATAAATCATAGTAAATATGTACTTGTTATAGTAAATGATTTCTCAAGATATACTTGGACTATTTTCTTAAAACACAAAAGTGATACTTTTGAAAATTTCAAGTTTTTGCAAAGAAAATCCAAAATCTCAAAAATTTAAAAATTAAGAATATTGGAAGTGATCATGGAGATGAATTTGAAAATGAAGCATTTGAACATTTTTGTAATAAAAGGGGAACTTACCTTAACTTTTCTTTTCTTAGAATGCCACAACAAAATGGAGTTGTAGAAAGGAAAAATAGAACCTTACAAAAATGTGCAAGAACTTTGTTAAATGGAAACACACTACCAAAACATTTCTGCGCCGAAGCTGTAACAACTGCTTGCTATGTTCTAAATTGTGTTTCCATATGACCTTTAACAAAGCACACTCCATATGAACTTTTTCATCAAAGAAAACCAAACATTTCATATTTTAAAAATTTTGGTTCAAAATGTTTTATCTTAAACATAAAAGATCAGCTTGGAAAATTCGATCCAAAATCCTATGAAGGAGTCTTCGTAGGATATTCAGAACGAAGCAAAGCTTATCAAATTTTCATTAAAAGAACAAAAACAATCGAAGAAACACTTCATGTTTCATTTGATGAAAATTCCAAATTTAATAATAATTTAAGGATGATGAGAATATATCTAAGACGGTCAAAAATATGGTTACTCAAAATAATTTTGAAGAAGATGAAAAAATTGTTTAAAAGTTTGAAGAAAATGAAAACATTGTTCATAATGAAAATGAATTAAGATCTCCATCTAGGATTTTACAAGATTACCCGGTAGAAAATGTCATAGGAGAAATTTATTCACATGTTACAACTAGAAATCAACTTAATCAAATGGGCCATGTAGTTTTTCTTTCTAAAATCAAACCTAAAAATGAAAAAGAAGCATCTACTGATGACTATTGAATTATAGATATGCAAGAAGAGCTAAACCAATTTGAACGAAACGAAGTTTGGGAACTAGTTTCTAGACCAAGTGATCAAACAGTCATTGGTACTAAATGGGTCTTCAAAAATAAAGCAGATGAACAAGGTAATATAACTAGGAATAAGGCTAGATTAGTTGCACAATGATATAATCAAGAAGAAGGAATTGACTACGAAGAAACATTTGCTTCGGTTGCACGACTTAAAGCAATACGTGTCTTACTGGCCTTTGCATGTGTTCATAATTACAAACTTTATCAAATGGATGTTAAGAGTGCTTTCTTAAATGGTTATATAAAAGAAAATGTTTTTTTTGAACAACCTCCATTATTCACTCATGAAAAATTTCCAGACCATGTCTATAAACTTAAGAAAGCCTTATACAGTCTAAAACAAACACCTCATGCTTCGTATGAACGTCTTAAGAGCTATCTAATAGATTTTGGTTTCGAAATTGGAAAGGTTGATCAAACTCTTTTTATTAAAAGAACTAAAAAGGATATTTTAATTTTCAAATTTATGTAGATGATATTATCTTTGGCTCTACAAATGAAAATTTATGTCAGAAATTTTCAAAAATTATGACCAAAGAATTTGAAATGTCATATGTGGGAGAATTTTCTTGGATTACAAATTAAACAAATAGAAAATGGAATTTTTATTAATCAAGATAAATATTGTAATAATCTAATTAAACGCTTTAATATGGAAAATACTTCTGCTAAATCAACTGCAATGAGTACAACAGTCCATCTCGATAGAGATTAAGATGGAAAAAGTGTTGACAAAAAATTACTTCGAAGTATAATTGGATATTACTTTATCTAGCTACTAGTAGACCTGACATAATGACAACCGAGAGTATTGAATGGCCTACCGATAACTGTTTCTCAAACGAGCTAGGTCATGAGAAAAAGAGGAGCCAAAAGAATTGTGAAAAATACGTGAATTTCTCTAGTTGTGGCATGATTGGAACCTTATAGATTGAAAAATCGTTTATTTATTACCCCCACTCGTCGAGCGTATTTGGTTATCCACAATCGACTGGCGAACCGCTTTCTTGATTGCGGCTTGAACCGGACATTTTAGAAAAGCGCTTCCAGATAGAGTGTCCAACAATGATTACGGAAGTCATTATCATAGAGGAAAGCTTCAAAGAAGGAGGGAGCCTAGGATACCAAGTCCAGTATAGTGCGATTTGTTGATGGTTATTTTGCTTAACACTTGAAACGAAAAGTGTGGATCCGACAACGAACAAGGGAGGTTTACATACAATGATGAGTGTTTGTTTATGTGAAAGATTTCAAGAAAACCCTCAAGAATCACATATGCGAGCAGTAAAACGCATTTACGTTATCTAAGCAAAACCAAAGATTTTGGACTTTTCTATCCAAAAGAATGTCATTTTCTGTTAGTTTCATATAGTGATGTTGACTTTGGAGGATGTTAGACGGATCGAAAAAGCACTAGTGGGACTTCTCACTTCGTTGGACAATCCTTAGTCTCTTGGTTTAGAAAGAAACAAAATTGTGTTTCGCTCTCAACTTGTGAGGCAGAATATATTTCTACCGCCTTAGCTTGTGCTCAAGTCACTTATATGCAATAAACACTTCAAGATTTTGGTTTTGATTTATCTAAATCAACAATTTTTTGTGATAATATTAGTGCTATAAGTTTATCAAAAATTCCTGTCAGTCACTCACGAACTAAACATATTGGCATACGTCATCATTTTCTTCATGATAATATTGAAAAGGATTTAGTCAGACTGGAATTTGTATATTCTAAAAATCAATTGGCAGATATATTTACAAAACCTTTAAATGAAAATATCTTCATAAAATTAAGAAGAGAATTAGGAACTATATCCTTAAAAGATATATAATTTTTCTAATACACACACACACACATATATGTATTTTCAAAGACTCGAACTCGGGCTCCGACCACTACACTACTCTTCTCATTACAACTAATTGTGGTTTGCATTCTATTTTTTCACTGCTTATTTTTTACCTCACATTTTTCAACCAATTTTTTCTTTGGATCTTAACAACCTAACCACAAATCTCCTTTCTATTTATATGAGCCTTTACATATAAATACCTCTACTTTTTTCTTTTGAAATCAATTTTTTTAAATATATATATATATATATATATATATATATATATAGTTTCAACTCCCTTTCTCAAAAATGTCTTACCAGCATAATTCTGGATCCTCTGCTCTATCATATTCTTCTCCTAGTTCGGGATTAGTGAATTTACCTACTCCAACACCGATTTATGAATTAGTACCAATTGTTCCTCCCTCCACAAACAGAGGTAACACTTCATCTGGTAAAAGAACAAGACGGTCTCTATTTTTTGGTTCACCATCTATCAAAGAAAAGATAGATGATATTCATCACTACTAAAGGAAAACGCTAGAATTACAGCGTGAACTTTATTATGAACAAAAAGCTAACGCCAAGCGTTTAAGCTTTTTGGAATAAATCGCATTCAAATTCTGTGGTTTCTCATTTAAAAGCACGGTTCATCAACCGTCTCCTATTTGTTCTCCATCCCAACGCAATACTTGGAAACTATCGCCATAGCGTCTACCAATATCTTTGAATTCATAGGAACACGACAATAAATTGTCACTACTCAGGCCATTTCAAGAGAACACAAAAATAGAACTGGATGAATATTGCACTCCAAGCTCTTCTTCCAAATCCGTTTAAAAGTATTTGTAAATTTTGTAATCTTGTTTGTTTATATAATCACATTGTTCTTTTAATAATAATACTTGTTATAAAAATAAAGGCAACCATATGTTTTCAAAAAATTTAGTGGTTGTTTGTAATAAAACAAATGGCTGAATATTATCAAGGGATTTTTTTTCCAGATTCAGGCGGTTGAATCACTTAAAACAACCGTCTGAATTAGTTCAAAAATGAACCGTTTTCTTGTGGGATGAAATTCAGAGGAATTCAAACGGCTGATTCCAGAAATTCAGCCGGCTGAATTGTTCCTGAAGTTTTTTTTTAACTAAGCCCTACACTTTTTCTTCCAACTTTTCCCTTCCTTTTCACCTACTATATATTCATCTTTTCACCATTTACCCATTCACTTCAGAATCCTAGCTCATCTTTCTCATTTTTTTCAACTTTTACTCCTCATTTTCACTCTCTAATGGCTCCTAGATCCAAATGCATAAGGGAATCCACCTCCGGTCCTTCTGAAGATCTGATTCATCAGTGGCTTTGGAATGATGTTGCAATCTACCGATTCAATTCTATGAAAAATTCAAATATCTTTGAAGGGGCTTTCATGAAATTTATGGATTTTGTAGCTTATCGAATTAGAGAATTGGCAAAGCAATTTCATTTTGATCATCTTATAGGGTATGCTTCCAGTAATGTTAAAATTAATCATTTTTAATTAAAAAAATTCTAGCAAATCCCAATCTAGACCATCATAGCCCTTAACATCGAGAAAATTATATTTGGTCAATTGTTTGTGGCACTAAAATCTTTTTTCCTTTGCAAAGATTGGGGAATATTTTAAATTGTCCCTATCAAGGTGTTGACATTGATGATATTGAAGTTGATAGGGATCATAGAGATGAGGTTTCACATCGTTTCTTGTCCGATCACCTTACAAATTTAAGTGCATTAAAATCTAGCACCTTAAGGCCACAAGCACACCTTCTTCACCGTGCCTTCATTCGCTCTCTACAATCTCGAACGAGAAGTTATGAAAATGTCTATAAAAAAGATATTCGAGCCCTTTACTCAGTCTATTCCAACCAACAAGTAAATTGGGGAAAAATCATTTTAGATGAATTTTAAGACATCACAATCCTAAGAAATTATAAGACCATTCATTATGGTGCTTATATTATGCGTATACTTCTCAACTTCGGCATTCCAATGCCCGATTCCGAGTTTTCAAGCATTAGCGAGTTTGGCGCAAAAACTTTAGGATTGGTGGGTCTTCCTCACCGACTTCCTCCATAATAAATCATCTCTTTTCAACAATGGTCTCACAATATTCAACAAGGTGTTCCACAACCTCGTGACACTAATGTTGCCTCCTCTTCACATACCCAACATGAAGAAGAAGAAGAGGACGATGATTTCATTCAAGTTGTTGGTCTGGAAACTTCTTCTAGACAAGCTATCATCACTCTCTGCCAAAATCAATCCAAACTTCATCGAGACATTAAGGCTCTTGAAAAGAAAATGGAAAAGCAATTCAACTTCATAAAAGGTTTTCTTAATAAAATATGGATAAAATTTCTTGTTCCGGATCTACATCCACCGAAGTTCACAACCCATCTCTATTTCAATGGCCATCTTCAAGTTCGAATTTGAATGATGATGAGCCTTCTGTCTCAACCTAGTTTTATTATTTTTTCTTAGATTCAGTTTGTAATAAAAATAATAATTCAAACTACTATGGATCTCTAGTTATTTATGTAATGTTGCATGAATATTGTTTTTTTCTAGTAATGACATCTCGAGTATGAGTTATTTATATAATGTAATCTTTGTTCAATAATGATTCTGTGTATATCTTTCTTTATGTCGGCGACAAAAGGGGAGAAAGTTAGTTAAATATTTGTCATATTGACAAAAGGAGTAACAATGTTAAGGTAAGTGCTTATGTAAATATATTATTTCTACTTATATAGTTGTCATCATCAAAAAGGGGAAGAATGTTGGAATCTCGATTTTATATTGTTTTGACTGTGACAAACTATATGAGTAAATATTTGTGTGTACTTATCATTTATACAGGAGATTTGTTGCAGATTCATATTCAGATAGTTTTGAAGCTGGTAGTCCTTTATATAGAGTCCTTTGTCATTTAGTAATATGTTAAAATCTCTGCTGAAAAGATATATATATATATATATATAAACACATACACACACACACACATATATATATATATATATATATATATATAAACACATACACATATGCATTACCATACAAAACAGGCTGAATTTAGCTGGCTGTATGCCATTATTCAGACGCTGTTTGCTGAAACAAATTATTGTTTCACAATATTCAGCCAGCTGAATGAATTCATTCAGACGGCTGAATCAGGCCAAAACTAGCCTATTTCTTTGTTGTTTTTGATTTTTAAAATTCAGAAGGCTGAATAAATTCATTCGGTCGGCTGAATATTTTCAACGGCTATTTTTTATGAAAAGACACTTCTCTTCATCAAAGAGAAACATCTTCAAACCAACAGTTGCACCTGTTTCTTTTCATTGTTACCTTTCAACAAAGGTTACAACCTTTTAATCTCTATAAATAGATTTCAGAATTCAATAAATAATTCACTGAAACTGATTTTAATATTCGTTAATTCCTATATATTCTCTATTTTAAAACTGCACTCAAAATGCTTACATTCTCTGATCGTTGATCACTTTGTCTTACACAATTCTTAAAGCACATTACAATATATATCAAAAAGGAGAAGATTATTAGAAGATTGTACTTAATTGACTTATTAGTGCTATTTAACAAGGGCATACTATATTCAGATACTTTTTTTTGTTTGTATAGATGTCCTATTCGGTTGCTCAGGCGGTAGAAGTCCTATTTGATTGCTTATGTGGTAGAAGTCATGTTCGGTTGCTCAGGTGGTGTAAACCTACTCCTCTGGGTTAAGTGAGGGTTGCTAGCTTTAATTCCAGAAGGAGTGTAGGGCTGGACGTAGAACGGGAGTTCGAACCAGTATAAAAATCTCTAGTGTCATTTTCCTTATTGCTTTAATTATTTACTTACTTAATTTATATTCTGCACAAGTAGCTTATCCATATTACACGATCCTATAGCACAGTAACTCACATGTTTATCTAGAATGAATTTTGTGATACTTGATTTTTATAGTTTGCCTTTCCTCCTTGTGAACTTCTTACGACTTAGTTAATTTCCGTTGCCTGAAACCATAAACGTGTTGCTATGTTCAGGGCCGATCGCGAACGATAACTACTCGGGCTATCGCCTGTGTCGTGAGTATTATTCAATTTATCATTATCGGCATGCATAGTGCCAATCGTCAACCATGAATCGTTGGGTTTATAATCGATTCGCAGTTGCCGACGAGCCGAATGTCAATGATGAACTGCCTGGCTATAAATCGTGCCTAATCTGTGGCTTATAATTGGTTCGTCATTACCGGCTAGAGGGTGTTGATCATCAGTAGTGAACTGCCTAGGCTTGTTTCATGCCTCTTGTCATGGCTAACTTATTTTCACCACTACTGGCGAGCGCTAGCGATTGCTCGCAATAGGAATAGTCATCAATTAAACAACTAAGTAAAAGAAAGTTGAAATAACACAAATAACGCAAGACACAAATTTTTATAGCGGTTCGGCCGAAATATGCCAACGTCCACTTTCTTTATTTTATTGTTACAGTTAATACATGCTTCCCTACAGTTCAAGAGAAATAATGGTGAAGGTGTTGGAGATTCCATGATTTACCAAACACCTCCCCGTCGACTATTGACACGATGTAAGCTCCATTATGAAGATCCCTATGAACAACAAATGGTCCTTCCCAAATTTGGTCTAGTGCTCCTGGTCGTGAAAGACCCGCTTAAGTACCAAGTCCCTTCTGTAGTGCTCGAGGTTTCACCATGGAGCTATACTGCTTGCCACTTTATGGCTATGAGTGGTAGTTTTGAGGGTAGCGTCGTTCCTTTTATCCTCGTTTTAAGTCTAGTGACATACTCAAGAGCTCTTCGTTTTCTTCTAGATTATAATGCATCCTTTGGTGCAATGGGATGACTATTTCGACTGGGAGCATGGCTTTGGCCCTATATGCTAATGCGAATGGCGTATGCCCAATCGCAGTTTTGTAGGAAGTTTGGTAGGCCTATAGTGTGGTAGGCAGTTCGTCGACCCATGCCCCCTTGGACTTCTTCAGTTTCCTTTTTATCAGCGTTTTAAAACCTTGTTTACCACTTCAACCTATCCGTTCATCTTGGGATAAGCTACAGCTAAGAAACTTCGAGCAATTCCATGTTCTTGGCACCAACTGGAAAATTCTTCACTATCGAATTGGAGTCCGTTGTCCGATATGATCTTTTGCGGTACCCTATACTTGCATAGGACGTTTCGTATTGGGAAGTTTATCACCTTGATAGATGAATTTTTTTTTAAGTGTTTAGGTTCCATACATTGGTGAAATAATCCACTACCACTATGACGTATCTTTCCCCTCCTCGACCCATGGGTAGTTCCCCGATAAGATCAATTCCCCAAATTACAAAGGGCCAGGGGATGACCATTTGGATCAAACTGGTAGGTGGTAGTCTGGAGATTTTGAAAAATCTTTGCCATTTGTCACATTTCTTAGCGAACTCGTCCGCATCATTGTTCGGTATGGGTCAAAAGTATCCATAGAGGAGAATTTTCCTAGCTAGAGTTGATGGATGTTATTAAGGATATCTTTCGCTTTATTCCCAACAACAAATCTTAGTAGTGGGTTGAAAAAACCGTGATGTTACAGTATGCCGCTCTGAATGGTGTAGCGGGATGCCCTCCTTAGGATTCTTCTGACCTCATTCCATTCTGCGGGTAAGGTCCCATCTTGTAGGTATTTAATGATGGGGGTCATCCATGTCTCCTCTCTATTGGAAGTCGTTATGATTTGAAGACACTCTAAACTTGGTGTGGTTTGACTCATAATGGGGGTTGCTCCCAACATCGGTTTGATCCTTACACTCACCTCTTTGGCAAATGCGTCTGCCTCTTGATAATCTCCTCGTGGGATGTGCTTTATTACATGGTTGTCTAGCTCAATAAGGAGGGTTTTGGCCTTTTTGAGGTAAGACGTGAGATTTTTTCTATGAGCCTGGAATTCTCCAAGGATTTGGTTCACAATCAGCTGTGAATCACTATGAATACATACCAATTTAACTCCAATTTCTTTAATGATCTCTAGGCCAGCTATCATTGCTTCGCATCTAGCTTCATTATTGGTTGCAGAGAACTCTAGCCTTAGTGCATATCATAACTCTCTTCCTCGGGGTGTGACTATTATGACTCCTGCCTCCAAGTCGAACTCATTCGATGCTCCATCAGTAAAGAAATTCCATCAGACAGTTTCCTCAATTTTTACTTATGTCTCCTCATCTCGTATTGTAAACTCAACTATGAAATCAGCCAAGGCTTGTCCTTTAATTGCGGTGCGTGGATGGTAAGTGATGTCGTATTGGCTTAGCTCAACACACCATTTTAGCAGGCGCCCTGACGTATCTGGCTTATGTAGGACTTGTCTCAGGGTTTGATCCGTTAGAACCTTGATGAAGTGTGAATGGAAATAAGGTCATAATTTTCTAGATGCTATGAACAGACAGTAAGCCAATTTTTTGATCTTAGGGTATCTTGCTTCTGTGCCCGTGAATCTATTGCTAACAAAGTATACTGGTATCTGGATGCGATCATCTTCTTGTACTAGCGCTGTACTTAGTGCATGATATAGCTAGGTATCAGTAAAGGCTCTCTCCATCCATCGAAGTGCAGAGTACTGGAGGCTTCTATAGATGTTCGAGTAAACTCTAGAAAGCTAAGTAGCACTCGTCGGTCCATTCAAACTTTTCCTTTTCTCTTTGGAGGGCTTCGAAGAATGGGACACACTTGTCCATTGCTTTAGATATAAATCTGTTTAGAGCGGCCACCTTTCCATTTAAGCTCTGGATTTCCCTTCGTGTTGCCGGGATCTTGATGTCCTTCAAAACCTGTACCTTTTCACGATTCGCCTCTATCTCTCTAGCATATATGATGAAAGCTAAGAACTTACCCAAAGACACCCCGAAAGAGCATTTCAGTAGGTTTAGCTTCATTTTGTATATGCACAACACTTTGGAAGATCTCGTCTAGGTAGCTCAGATAATCTACTGCTCTTCTTGATTTGACAAGCTTGACACCAACATAGACTTCCATGGAGTGACCAATTTGTTGCTCAAACATCTTATTAACCAGATGTTGATAGGTAGCACCGGCGTTCTTATGCCCAAAAGGCATAGCCCTATAATAATACATGCCTAGGTCTGTTATGAAGCTAGTGTGTTCTTATTCTGGCACATGCATGGGAATCTGGTTGTGTCTCGATGTAGCGACCCGGCTTCCTAACTCCAGGAAATCGCATCACTAGTGAAGAAAGAAAGGGATAGAAGAAGAAAAGAAAGAGAAAGAAGAACTCAACAACAACAGATAACTCACAGCGGAACGAATAAAATATAATATACCACATAGAATATCACATAGTATCAGATTACATCAGAGTTACACAACTTATAACACATATTAGACAGTTATAAACTTCTGTCTAATTCATACAACTCAAGTACAACAGAAGAAACAGATACCAAACACAGCGGAACCAATATATATCTACACGTCGAAGCCTCCTGCTCCATTACTCCTCCAGAATTTGTCAAGCTAACCTGAATCACTTGACTACTCATACATAATATGAGTACCCAAGAGTTTAATAAAACAGAAAATAAACACTCGGGTCAGACAGGGGTCTGGTGTGAGTAAACGGTTTAAGATTGCTTAACTTTAGAAAACCTTTGAAAAGAAAAGGTATCACGTAAGACTTCCCACACATAAACATGGAAAAGTTTTTACCTTACGCTAACCAAAACATTTGATAGAAAATCCAGTGATATTATAATAGTGTCTAGGGTTTTCAAGTAAATAAGAAATAGCCGAAATTGTTACATTCATTAAATTCCAGCTACTAGCCACAAAAGTGGGTAATACAAACAAAACCGTAGGGTCTCGTAGGGAAAATGGGTTTCCAACAATGGCAGGGCTACTGGGGTACCGCCCGTCACAGTACGTGGCCTAGATCACCGTACCGAGGATTACTCCCTTCATCCCCTGCAACACAAGGCCGGGACCATTCCTTACTGAACAGTCCCAAACAAAACAACCCCGGCGGTTGTCCGGAATTCAACCGCCCCACACAGCCGAATAAAAAGGGACTTCTAGACAGGGGTAAATCTTGCTCTCCAGTGGGAGCTACCCACGAAGCCTTGCTGCACCTCCCCTGTTTTAGCCATTCCCGGTTGATGAGGCTTGAGGCTGCGATTACCTTTATAGAACACATCTATCTTAGAATGCTCATCGTCCGCCTGACGATGTGCTGAAAGCATTCAATCCATACAAGTTCGTTCCGGGTTCGAACGAAACCGAAGGCACTATCTCGTTGCACTCATATTGGAATCACCCTCAGAGTCAACGACCATAGCCCTTGCACTCTGATTCGCCATCTCGAATCTATAAGCACTATTTCGTCAAACTCATTACGGAATCACCCACAGAGTTATACTGACGTATAGCCCTTACACCTCGAGTCTTCACTTGCTCCACTTGGATTAACGGCCTAACGTTTAATTGGAATCGATGTGGTTTTCGGATTCCAAATATGGAAATCCGATCCCGGTCTCATCGAAACCAAACGCCATTTTAATGTCCAAGTTGTACTTAAGGGATTTAAACAGTTTAAAACTTATATACATGATGATATATAACAGGTAGATGAATAACATTATCACAACAGATAAGTCATATAAACCATTCATCTTACAAGCAGCATATCACATATCTCATACACATCCATATCATCCAATATCAACAAAACACCCAATATCAATCATCCATTATCATCCAACATCCAATATCAATCATTCAATATCAACCAATCATCCAAAGCAGAATTGATTAACTCTTAATCGATTTAATTAACCTTTAATTAAATTAATTACTATCCTTTAACCACTTGGATTATCTTAATCCTACTTCATTGATTTATCACAAATCAAATTCATTTATCATCTTCTAATGATCTTCCTAATTAATCTTCCTTGATTAATTATCTTCTAATTACCTTCAAGTAATTATCCATAACCATATTCAGTAATTAACCTTTAATTACTATCATTAATTACAATAATTAATGATCCTTCATTAATTAATTAACTATAATTAATTACATTAAACCTTAATTAATTACAATTAATTAATCATATTTAAATTAATTACATAAATTAATACTTCATTAATTATATTAATTAATAATCTTTATTAATTAATAATCCTTTAATTAATTAAATAATTAACTTGTAATTAATTATCTCATTAACCATAAACAGTAACTAACAATTACTAATTACTTATCTTAATTAATTAACTTCTTAATTAATTATATTAATCCTGGATTAATTAATCCATTTAATAAATCTTAATTACTTCATTAAGTAATTATTAATCAATTAAATTAATAAATAAATCCTTAATTAATTACTTTATTAATTAATTACAATTTTTGATTAATTACACTTAGTAATTAATCTTAAATTAATCACATTCCATTAATTAATTAATCACATTAATTAATTATCTAAAATAATTAAGTAATTAACTCTTAATTATTTACATAAGTAATTATCTCTATTAATAAATCTTAATTACTTCCTTAACCATAATTAATTCCATCATTAAATAAATCTTAACTAATTAATTACTTCATAATTAATTAACTTTAAAACAATTAAGTTAATCAATTTCATAATTGATCACATTAAGTGATCCTATTAATCACTTTCATTAATTACTACAATGAGTAACTTCCCTAATTACTTCCCTATGTAATTAACATCCTAATTACATCCAAGATTTAATCATTTATTACTTCATTAAGTAATTATACTTAATTAATCCATAATTAAGTGATTATTTAAAATTAAATAAATAATTAACTATTTATTTAAAATTAATTAAACAATTAATTAATTACTTTATTTAAAAATCCTTAATTAAGAAAACATTATCCTTAATTAAACTTTCTTTTACTTATAATCAATTCATATAACCAAGAATTCTTAAATTCATATCAAAAATAATTTAACCATATTTACCTACACAAGTAAATCATTTGAATTTAATCAAATCTAAATAACTCGAAGACAAATTATTTATTTGGATTGCAAAATTGTAACTTATACTTTATTTGGAAATAAAGCATTTTGAAATCAAATTTTAAAATCTAAAACACTTAAATTTTCCCAATTCAAACTTCTTTATTTTGAATAAAATTTTGAAACTTAAGTTTTAAAAACTTTACTTTAGAATCGCCCTTAAAACTTGATTCAATTTTTCAATCAATAAGTAAACCTGTAACAAATTCTTTAAAACAACATGCATACTTGCTCGTGAGGAAATCTCAGGTTAAACCCGAGTAAAACTCACTAAATCCCCAAGCAAATCTCGAAGCAACTCATGCTTGCCCTCGAGTCAACCCCAACATCACCTACTTCGAGTCGCCCCCTCCTAAACACGAGTATTACTTCGAGATTCCTTCTTCTTCCCCACCCAAAATTTCCAGAACCCCATACGTGCACAGACCCAAATCACGGTGCACCTGCACCCCCACCGCCGACCTCCTACGATCATCGCGACCTCCAACATCAGTCACTACACTACTAGCGAGCATCCACGAAGTTCCAGATCAAACAATACACATTCGATTCGAAATTTCGCCATTCGAATCGAAAACTGCAGAAGACGCGACCCCATACTCCTCCACGGCCGACGCTACAACGACGAACTCCCCTCTCCGACCTCTCCATTGAAGTGCCACAACTCCATACTACATTTTCCCAAAAAAACAACCGAACTCGATCCACTCTATGCGTCAAAAATCCCAAAATAGACAGGCCGAGATTAAGAACAGACAAACCCTATTTTGCTCAATTCCAAACTCCTCTGACATTAGAAAAATTAATTTACATTTTTACCATAATCAATAGTCTAAGCACAAGCTTCAATCCGAGTTTCAAACCAAATTAATGTTTGAATCATCAGAGTTTCACAAAATTCCCAATTTTGAATGAAACCCAAATTCACCATATTTACACCATTAAAAATTATGATTTCTACTTCTAAATTCATGAATTCGTGTAACAAACACAATTATACCCTTTTTAAACAAGAATTAGAGTAGTTGATTTTTGCTACAATTTGGTTTTACTGTAAATTTCTTATATTTACATACCTGCAGATTAAAATAAATATGAGACTTAATTTTAAAATTATTATTAATCTATATCATACATTTTTCACTTATACAACAGGTTCAAACAAATTATAGTTTTGAAGGATGTTGGAAAAACAAGATCCTGCTTAACAACAGAGTTCATATTTAAGCTGCAGACATAAATAATCAATGCATTCACATAATCAACATTATCAAACAAGAATTATTTGCATGCATTATTAATTAACTTAAAGATTAACCAAATCTGTTTTTTTTTTTTTTTTTTTTTTTTTTAAATTCCATTTACTCACCTGATCATTAGAGAAGCAGAGCAGAGAAACTTTTAATTTCTTTCCAGGCTCTAAAAATTGAAAAAGTTGTGTCCTGATCTTGCTTTACTGAAAAAAAAAAATCTTTGCATGCTGTAGATTTCCCTTGCATGTTGAAGTTACAGATTGGAGGTTGAATATTATTTGAAATGCAGGTTGAGACTTTGATCTTGATTCCTTTGTAATTGCAAGTTTGACTTTATGTTGCAGATTTTCCAATTTTTATAGGTTGAAGTGCTGTTGCTCTTTATTAGAAATGCAGGTTGATTTTGCTTTCCCATATCAGGTTTTTATTTTTCCTTTAGATTTAGATTTCAGATTCAAGAAGGTGGTTTATTGTTTTGCCCTTAAAACACTTTGAAAGAAGATAAACAATGTAAAAATGAAAATGTTATGTTTTTGTTAAAATTAAAGAAATTTAGTTTTAAATGAAGACACTTGTCTCATAGGTATTTAATGATCTTACACTTGTTTATTAAAGAGATTTGCATGTGAACACATGTCTTTAAGTATTTTTAAATTGAATTTTATTTAATTTTAAATGCAATATAAACTTACATTTTTACTTTCTTAATTGATAAATACTTATATGTATATAAATAAGTTTACTTTTTAAAAGAAAATATACTAAACTAATTATAATATAAATATAATCTTAAACATTCATTTTTAATGTAAACATTTTAAAAGAAAACAAACAAAGCTTGTTTAAATCCCTTTAAAACTATTCTATTAACAAAATAAATCACAATCTTATATTAGAAACAATTGGATCAAACTAAATTATCTTTTGGAAAATCTTATCGAATTTTAAAACAAAACTTTTAAAATTGCAATATTCATTCATACCTACATTATTGATAGATTAAGATTAGATTTTCAAAACAATATCAAATTAGAACATAAGCTTACATATATTACAATTTGAAAATTCAGTTTTTAATTTAAAACAAAAGATATTCCCATTCACAATATATATCAACATATATTATAAACAGAATAAAATTTTATTAGCTTTTGAAAATAACTCTTATCAATATTGTTAGTTTAAAATTTATTAACCTTTAAAAGATTAATTAAGCCAATTTAAATTAAAATTACAAAGAAAATTATCAAATCAATTAAATTATTTACACAGATTATTAAATTCTTATTGCCCAAAATTCCGGGTCGTTACAATCCTTCCCCCTTAAAAGAATTTCGTCTCCGAAATTTAAAAGCAAAGTTAATTTAATAACCCAGCAAAGATTTTAATTTCAATTAACAAGCATTCCTAACAACCAATTACTAACAACCAAAACAATCAATCACACAAACAAACTTAACTAATTATCCTGACATACGTCAGAATAAAACTCTAATACTATCTCGAGTTTCCCCAAGAAAAAAAATTTACCGGGAGACTCGCTCCACCAAAGCTAAACTAACAAGCTACACCATCTAAATCCAGAGCTCCACTCTTCTCTAGATCCATCAATCTGAACAGAATATCAGATTATACTCAAGCCCAGCACAACATCCAATTCCAACTGAATTGCAGATTCAACAATCCATCGATGAATCATACACGTACTCCCTCAGAGATACGTGAAATTCAATGAATTCCAGCTATCCAAACTGGCAATTCAATCTCATAGACATCAAATCTTATCTTATCAAAACACAGATAAGAAATCTCAAATGCCAAAGCACTAACCAACAAATCTTACTCAATTTCTGCTCTCTTAACCAGAGAAATCTAACAGCACTGAAGTCTCCAACTTCGAATTCCAATACTCCTTATCTCATATCTGTATCTCTCGACAGATAATTCTGGACTGCCAATCTCTTCCTGATCAGCTCAACCTATGCTGATTCTTCCAGAAACAGCTAGACCAAAACACACGAGCTTCAGGATCCTATCCAACGGAAAACTCTTCCAAAATCCGTCGAAATCCAGTACACAATTTCTACTATTCAAGCAATAGCAACATAACTTATTCCTTCATTGCACAGCTGCTACCTCGCTTCCGCTGCACAACTCTGATTCTGAAATAGAGGAGAATACTGTTGATGAACACAAGTATAACTTATCCAATATACCGGAAACTTTGTTCATCAAATCCATATAATCTTGGTGACACATCCTACTCGGTCACACAACTTACTACAGAATCCAATTCAAAACAAGATCCAACCAAATCCAAATTCCAAGAATAAATTCTTGAGCTGCTTCACAAACTCTTCTACTAGGCTAACCACCAAATCACTTCTGGAACCAAACAATACGGAACTCAACTCCAGATGCAGTCAAACTACTGATTACTCTAGCAGCTCCTACTTTCATCATGAGAATCCTCAGTCTCAAACAAAAGAATGCTCAAGAACATTCCAAACCAATCGCAAGTTACTTTTTGCGATCCAATCTAATCCGAGTTCCAAAGAAACTGTCCTCTCTTTACCAATTAGAATAGCTCTAAGCTTTTCCAAACAAGGTTAATTCTTCAAGAAAACTTCCACCAACTGCTCGGACTGCTACAAGAAGAACCAAGATTCCCAAACCATCTGAGGACAACCAACACTGCTGCTTCCAACTCTATTTCGATGATACTGCAAGGCTAAAGACCTTCTCGTCAGCACACCGAACTTTTCGAGCTGAAACTACTACCACAGCTATCCAAAGACTCCAAATCCAAATGCTTCTCGAAGACCAAAACCATCTACAAACCATACAATGGACCTCCGAGTTGGCAGACAATCCAAAAGAACTCGGGCTCTAAACCAAACATCTAACACCTTACTCTCTTAAAGAATAACAAATGAGACTATGTCCAGCAAAGCAACTTATAGACCTTAGTCTCATATTCCGGAACAGCCAACTTCCATACTGAAGATCCAAATTCAAGAATAATTTGCTCGTCCGAGCGAAACCCAAACTTACACTTCAAAGATACACTCCGAATCTTCAAAAGATTTCCTTCGGATATCAGAGAATTCCTTACTCCAAATAACAAATCTCAATCGAGACGGTACTAGATCTACAGTCTCGACAAATACTTCCAACCTCTACATATGGAACTCTTCCATCAGTGGTAGTCGTGTTACACACACACCACTACTCCATCTATCTACCTCTAAAACTTACGTTGGAAAATCTGAACAGATAACCCAACATATCAAGTAGATATAAATATATATATATAGTTATATATAAAAATTACAAATACGCTCTCTCAAGAAAGACACCACTACAGAGCCTAGGTATTCACTCAACCTAATGCTCTGATACCAACTGTAGCGACCCGGCTTCCTAACTCCAGGAAATCGCATCACTAGTGAAGAAAGAAAGGGATAGAAGAAGAAAAGAAAGAGAAAGAAGAACTCAACAACAACAGATAACTCACAGCGGAACGAATAAAATATAATATACCACATAGAATATCACATAGTATCAGATTACATCAGAGTTACACAACTTATAACACATATTAGACAGTTATAAACTTCTGTCTAATTCATACAACTCAAGTACAACAGAAGAAACAGATACCAAACACAGCGGAACCAATATATATCTACACGTCGAAGCCTCCTGCTCCATTACTCCTCCAGAATTTGTCAAGCTAACCTGAATCACTTGACTACTCATACATAATATGAGTACCCAAGAGTTTAATAAAACAGAAAATAAACACTCGGGTCAGACAGGGGTCTGGTGTGAGTAAACGGTTTAAGATTGCTTAACTTTAGAAAACCTTTGAAAAGAAAAGGTATCACGTAAGACTTCCCACACATAAACATGGAAAAGTTTTTACCTTACGCTAACCAAAACATTTGATAGAAAATCCAGTGATATTATAATAGTGTCTAGGGTTTTCAAGTAAATAAGAAATAGCCGAAATTGTTACATTCATTAAATTCCAGCTACTAGCCACAAAAGTGGGTAATACAAACAAAACCGTAGGGTCTCGTAGGGAAAATGGGTTTCCAACAATGGCAGGGCTACTGGGGTACCGCCCGTCACAGTACGTGGCCTAGATCACCGTACCGAGGATTACTCCCTTCATCCCCTGCAACACAAGGCCGGGACCATTCCTTACTGAACAGTCCCAAACAAAACAACCCCGGCGGTTGTCCGGAATTCAACCGCCCCACACAGCCGAATAAAAAGGGACTTCTAGACAGGGGTAAATCTTGCTCTCCAGTGGGAGCTACCCACGAAGCCTTGCTGCACCTCCCCTGTTTTAGCCATTCCCGGTTGATGAGGCTTGAGGCTGCGATTACCTTTATAGAACACATCTATCTTAGAATGCTCATCGTCCGCCTGACGATGTGCTGAAAGCATTCAATCCATACAAGTTCGTTCCGGGTTCGAACGAAACCGAAGGCACTATCTCGTTGCACTCATATTGGAATCACCCTCAGAGTCAACGACCATAGCCCTTGCACTCTGATTCGCCATCTCGAATCTATAAGCACTATTTCGTCAAACTCATTACGGAATCACCCACAGAGTTATACTGACGTATAGCCCTTACACCTCGAGTCTTCACTTGCTCCACTTGGATTAACGGCCTAACGTTTAATTGGAATCGATGTGGTTTTCGGATTCCAAATATGGAAATCCGATCCCGGTCTCATCGAAACCAAACGCCATTTTAATGTCCAAGTTGTACTTAAGGGATTTAAACAGTTTAAAACTTATATACATGATGATATATAACAGGTAGATGAATAACATTATCACAACAGATAAGTCATATAAACCATTCATCTTACAAGCAGCATATCACATATCTCATACACATCCATATCATCCAATATCAACAAAACACCCAATATCAATCATCCATTATCATCCAACATCCAATATCAATCATTCAATATCAACCAATCATCCAAAGCAGAATTGATTAACTCTTAATCGATTTAATTAACCTTTAATTAAATTAATTACTATCCTTTAACCACTTGGATTATCTTAATCCTACTTCATTGATTTATCACAAATCAAATTCATTTATCATCTTCTAATGATCTTCCTAATTAATCTTCCTTGATTAATTATCTTCTAATTACCTTCAAGTAATTATCCATAACCATATTCAGTAATTAACCTTTAATTACTATCATTAATTACAATAATTAATGATCCTTCATTAATTAATTAACTATAATTAATTACATTAAACCTTAATTAATTACAATTAATTAATCATATTTAAATTAATTACATAAATTAATACTTCATTAATTATATTAATTAATAATCTTTATTAATTAATAATCCTTTAATTAATTAAATAATTAACTTGTAATTAATTATCTCATTAACCATAAACAGTAACTAACAATTACTAATTACTTATCTTAATTAATTAACTTCTTAATTAATTATATTAATCCTGGATTAATTAATCCATTTAATAAATCTTAATTACTTCATTAAGTAATTATTAATCAATTAAATTAATAAATAAATCCTTAATTAATTACTTTATTAATTAATTACAATTTTTGATTAATTACACTTAGTAATTAATCTTAAATTAATCACATTCCATTAATTAATTAATCACATTAATTAATTATCTAAAATAATTAAGTAATTAACTCTTAATTATTTACATAAGTAATTATCTCTATTAATAAATCTTAATTACTTCCTTAACCATAATTAATTCCATCATTAAATAAATCTTAACTAATTAATTACTTCATAATTAATTAACTTTAAAACAATTAAGTTAATCAATTTCATAATTGATCACATTAAGTGATCCTATTAATCACTTTCATTAATTACTACAATGAGTAACTTCCCTAATTACTTCCCTATGTAATTAACATCCTAATTACATCCAAGATTTAATCATTTATTACTTCATTAAGTAATTATACTTAATTAATCCATAATTAAGTGATTATTTAAAATTAAATAAATAATTAACTATTTATTTAAAATTAATTAAACAATTAATTAATTACTTTATTTAAAAATCCTTAATTAAGAAAACATTATCCTTAATTAAACTTTCTTTTACTTATAATCAATTCATATAACCAAGAATTCTTAAATTCATATCAAAAATAATTTAACCATATTTACCTACACAAGTAAATCATTTGAATTTAATCAAATCTAAATAACTCGAAGACAAATTATTTATTTGGATTGCAAAATTGTAACTTATACTTTATTTGGAAATAAAGCATTTTGAAATCAAATTTTAAAATCTAAAACACTTAAATTTTCCCAATTCAAACTTCTTTATTTTGAATAAAATTTTGAAACTTAAGTTTTAAAAACTTTACTTTAGAATCGCCCTTAAAACTTGATTCAATTTTTCAATCAATAAGTAAACCTGTAACAAATTCTTTAAAACAACATGCATACTTGCTCGTGAGGAAATCTCAGGTTAAACCCGAGTAAAACTCACTAAATCCCCAAGCAAATCTCGAAGCAACTCATGCTTGCCCTCGAGTCAACCCCAACATCACCTACTTCGAGTCGCCCCCTCCTAAACACGAGTATTACTTCGAGATTCCTTCTTCTTCCCCACCCAAAATTTCCAGAACCCCATACGTGCACAGACCCAAATCACGGTGCACCTGCACCCCCACCGCCGACCTCCTACGATCATCGCGACCTCCAACATCAGTCACTACACTACTAGCGAGCATCCACGAAGTTCCAGATCAAACAATACACATTCGATTCGAAATTTCGCCATTCGAATCGAAAACTGCAGAAGACGCGACCCCATACTCCTCCACGGCCGACGCTACAACGACGAACTCCCCTCTCCGACCTCTCCATTGAAGTGCCACAACTCCATACTACATTTTCCCAAAAAAACAACCGAACTCGATCCACTCTATGCGTCAAAAATCCCAAAATAGACAGGCCGAGATTAAGAACAGACAAACCCTATTTTGCTCAATTCCAAACTCCTCTGACATTAGAAAAATTAATTTACATTTTTACCATAATCAATAGTCTAAGCACAAGCTTCAATCCGAGTTTCAAACCAAATTAATGTTTGAATCATCAGAGTTTCACAAAATTCCCAATTTTGAATGAAACCCAAATTCACCATATTTACACCATTAAAAATTATGATTTCTACTTCTAAATTCATGAATTCGTGTAACAAACACAATTATACCCTTTTTAAACAAGAATTAGAGTAGTTGATTTTTGCTACAATTTGGTTTTACTGTAAATTTCTTATATTTACATACCTGCAGATTAAAATAAATATGAGACTTAATTTTAAAATTATTATTAATCTATATCATACATTTTTCACTTATACAACAGGTTCAAACAAATTATAGTTTTGAAGGATGTTGGAAAAACAAGATCCTGCTTAACAACAGAGTTCATATTTAAGCTGCAGACATAAATAATCAATGCATTCACATAATCAACATTATCAAACAAGAATTATTTGCATGCATTATTAATTAACTTAAAGATTAACCAAATCTGTTTTTTTTTTTTTTTTTTTTTTAAATTCCATTTACTCACCTGATCATTAGAGAAGCAGAGCAGAGAAACTTTTAATTTCTTTCCAGGCTCTAAAAATTGAAAAAGTTGTGTCCTGATCTTGCTTTACTGAAAAAAAAAATCTTTGCATGCTGTAGATTTCCCTTGCATGTTGAAGTTACAGATTGGAGGTTGAATATTATTTGAAATGCAGGTTGAGACTTTGATCTTGATTCCTTTGTAATTGCAAGTTTGACTTTATGTTGCAGATTTTCCAATTTTTATAGGTTGAAGTGCTGTTGCTCTTTATTAGAAATGCAGGTTGATTTTGCTTTCCCATATCAGGTTTTTATTTTTCCTTTAGATTTAGATTTCAGATTCAAGAAGGTGGTTTATTGTTTTGCCCTTAAAACACTTTGAAAGAAGATAAACAATGTAAAAATGAAAATGTTATGTTTTTGTTAAAATTAAAGAAATTTAGTTTTAAATGAAGACACTTGTCTCATAGGTATTTAATGATCTTACACTTGTTTATTAAAGAGATTTGCATGTGAACACATGTCTTTAAGTATTTTTAAATTGAATTTTATTTAATTTTAAATGCAATATAAACTTACATTTTTACTTTCTTAATTGATAAATACTTATATGTATATAAATAAGTTTACTTTTTAAAAGAAAATATACTAAACTAATTATAATATAAATATAATCTTAAACATTCATTTTTAATGTAAACATTTTAAAAGAAAACAAACAAAGCTTGTTTAAATCCCTTTAAAACTATTCTATTAACAAAATAAATCACAATCTTATATTAGAAACAATTGGATCAAACTAAATTATCTTTTGGAAAATCTTATCGAATTTTAAAACAAAACTTTTAAAATTGCAATATTCATTCATACCTACATTATTGATAGATTAAGATTAGATTTTCAAAACAATATCAAATTAGAACATAAGCTTACATATATTACAATTTGAAAATTCAGTTTTTAATTTAAAACAAAAGATATTCCCATTCACAATATATATCAACATATATTATAAACAGAATAAAATTTTATTAGCTTTTGAAAATAACTCTTATCAATATTGTTAGTTTAAAATTTATTAACCTTTAAAAGATTAATTAAGCCAATTTAAATTAAAATTACAAAGAAAATTATCAAATCAATTAAATTATTTACACAGATTATTAAATTCTTATTGCCCAAAATTCCGGGTCGTTACACTCGAATATGTGTCCGTGGATGACAATAACTCATGTCCTATAGTTCCTTCCACCAATCGGTCTATTCAGGGTAAGGGGAAACAGTCTTTGGGGCAAGCATCATTGAAATTGGAGAAGTCGTTGCAGGTTCACCGCTTTCCATTAAGCTTCCTCACCATGATCGGGTTGGAGATCCACTTCTGGTAAACGGCTTCACGGATAAAACCATTGGTGAGCAGGATCTTCATTTCCTCGTTAAAAGTGGTTGATTGTTCTATCCCCATGCTTCTTTTCTTTTGCTTGATCGGGACCTTGATTGGGTCAACATTGAGCGAATGTCAAGCTATCTTTGGGGATATCCCCACCATGACCTCATGGGACCATGTGAATACATCCAAGTTTTTACATAGGAATCCTATCTGTTGGACATTGAGGTTCAGATTTAACTGAGAACCTATTTTTAAAAGCATTGTTTTGTCGTGTTCGTCTACCGTCACATGTTCTATAGCCTCCACAGGCTCGGAGTTGACCTTCTCCTCTTTATCTCTGGGGTCTAATTCGTTGAATGGGTCGCTGGTATATTCAAGAGGAGGGGCCTTCTTTGATTACTAGGCTTTCGAATTTTTGGCGCAAAGGACTACCACCACGCCTTTGCCTTTTTCCTTTTTATTGTTTTGGCGAAGTTCAGTCACATAAAAATCGCAAGCTGCGTCTTAGTCTCCTTCCACTTCTCCCATTTTTTTATCGGTTAGGAATTTCAACTTCAAGCACCATGGTGCTAATACTATTTGGAGGTCTGACAATTTAGTTCTTCCTAAAAAGGCATTGTAGGCAGAGTGCCCGTCCACCAGTACGAATGTTTGCTTCTGCACAACTGATCGGGGGTGACTTTCAAGCTCAACAAATAAGTCTAGTTTCCCGAGTGGCACTGTGGCCTCCCCAGTGAACCCATGTAAAGGCTTATGGCACGGAGATACATCTTTCATTGACAAATTCATTTTATTGAATGCATGATTGAATAAAATATTCACCGAACTTCCTGTATCGACCAAAATGCGAAACCCCTCAGCAGGGCCGATCTAGGCAGAGATAACTAGGGGGTCAGTATGCGGATACTATTTTCCAACCAAGTCTTCATAATTGAAGGTTATGTCAATTCTTTCCCTTTTCTTTGTGATACAACCTTCAATTATGGAATGAATGTATCCATCCCTATCCTTTAACGATTTTTCGTACCTCTCTATTTCGGCCCAACTTTCGTCATCTACATGGGGCCTCCAGATATGGTGTGGACAATAACCTTTTCTTGTTGGAGCGGCTCGCACCTGTTCCTTCCTTACTATTCCCTTGCGGGGGTTGCCCAGATCCTTCATGGGCCGAAGCAGTAGAGTTGTGTCCTTTCTACACGTACCGCTCCAGTTTCTTTTTTCGAATATATTTCTCAATGAGATCTCGCAAATGTTGGCATTCTTCGGCATTATGCCCATGAGACTCGTGGAAGCAACAGTATTTCCCTGTTCTAATTGCGGCCTCTGACTCTTTTTTGTACGGAGTGCATTTGTATTTCGAATCGTGTTGAATAGCCGCGTAAATGTTCTCCATGGTGTCATTCAGTGGTGTGTATGAATTGAATCTTGGTCGGGTGGGTATCATCTCTTATTGCCTTTTTCATTTCCAGAGTTGCCATGGTGGCCTTTTTTTACTTCATTGTTCTACTTATTCCCCTCCCCTCAGGGTGGGGCACCCATGTTTCCTTGAACTCTAGAAGTCTTTGCGGGTTTCTCACTATGTCGGTTGGCCGCCACGTCCTCCAGTCTCAAGTATCTCCCAGCTTCATGAAAGAAGTCCAAAAGAGTTAGGGGCTTCTCCTTCGTCAATCTTCTCGCAAATTTGGAATCCGAGTGGACGCCTCTGCACGTTGCCATCATTGTAAGCCCCTCATCGATGTCTTGCATTGCTGCTACAGTAGCGTTAAAGCGGGTAAGATATTATTGTAGCGGTTCCCCCGCTTTTTGTTTCATGTTTAAAAGGAAATAGGCATCCTTAGGCCATTCCACATGGATTCAGAATTGACTTATGGATCTTTCCTTCAGCATTTCCCAAGAGCCAATAGAGCCATGAGGCTGGCAATAAAACCATGTGGTTGCTAGCTCTAACAAGAATAGAGGGAAATGTTTACACAGCACACCCTCTGTTGCTCCATTCTTGAGCATGCGTTGGGTGTAACGCTGTAAGTGAATGATTGAGTTAGATATGCCTTTGTAGGGATCCATGGTGGGCATCTTCCGTTCCCGAGGAGTGGTCTTCACATCTATATCCCTAGTGAATGGGCTGGACACCCTTTCTCCTATCTCTTTTTTGAGCTGTTCGTGCCTGAGATACTCCCTGAAGAGGCGTGTCATCCTTTCTTCGAATTCTGGGATAGCTATTGGAGAAGTGGGGGCTTCCCTTTGATGTTGATGAGGTATGGAACCTTGGTTAAGGTTGGATTGTCGATGGTTGGCTCGAAACATGACAGGATAAGTCATATCTGATCCTTGCCTAGTGTCCCTTGGATGGGCCCAACTCCTCATGTTCTTTCAGGACCGGCATCGGACTAAGCCCTGGCTCAGTTTCGAGTTCTTGTATCTTCTTGATTGAATTCCTCATTCGCATGGGATCTGTTGCGTCTACAAGACTCTCCAGATTAAGTTTCACCTCGAGATTCTATGTTGTGAGTGGATTCCTCCATGTCTCTTAAGCTTGTTGGAGTTGGTCCACTACAGCTTTTTGCTGGGCAGTGAAGCAGTTAGTTATATCATTCACAGCCCTATCTAAATCTTCTTGGGTGACACCTGAACATGGAAGCTGAAAATGGGTGGCCTGGTTTTCTTGATTCTCATGGATGGGATTAAGCGTACTAACAGTGGCCGCGTTCTTACCCTTGTTAGTGTTCTGCCTAGAGGGAGCCATGTTCTAATGATGTGTTAAGGTTAGAAGGAGAGTGGACAGCAGAGTTCGGCTCTCTATGCCATCTCTCAATGAAAGCATCAAAAAAGTTTAACACCAAAATTGGGCAAACACCTTCGAGTTCGAATTTGGTTAAGCTGGCTTTAGATTGTTTGATATGCTACTTTTAATGTCCTGATATGTTATTCGATAATTATTACAGTTACAGAACAGTTCATAGGTTCATAGTAGGAAAACATTTTAAAGGAAGGGAAATACACAAAATTTTATAGTGGTTCGGCCAGAACATGCATACATCCACTATCCATCTTATTATGCTTCTTTGGATTGGTTACAAATGCAAGTTTGATTGGAAAGAGCATAAACTTAAAGCCGCTAGGGTGATTAAATCCCAGCAGAGTTTTCCCTTTCTACTCTAAAAATTGGTCCCATTGGTGTTTAGGAGCTCTGGTATTTATAAAGTTGTGGTGTGAAGTATGGAGGTTGGGTTATAGCTCCCTGAGTCTAGTTTGGCATTAACAGGAAGGTTTGGTCCAACATTTGGTTAAAGAAATTGATTTGCTTGGTCATCATCTTCACCCCTTGGCTCGCTTGGTCACCACTTCATTTGGTATCTTGCTTGGAGACGCCTATTTGTCGGACCAAACATTTGGTCCGACAATCCTCATACCGAACCAAATGCTTGGCCCAGCTATTGCAGACACTTTACCTCCCTTCCCCAGTTCCAACATGTTTAACATGTGACCAGGCATGCCCTATTAAAAATAAAAGCTTCTTTTTGCATACCCATTACACATCATATCGAGTTTCACGTTACATCCACCATGAAGTGTGAATCTAGGTATGTCAACCAGTATAGAATAGATACTTCCTATTGCACCTGCTCCATGTAGCTACGTGAACTTCTAAAAGTCGAGGAAGTGGGAACAAATTTCTGATTCGCCTTAGTTGGCCTACATCAGATCTAGATTCAACCTGGGCTTACCGAAACAATTCAAACGTTTGAAAATCTACTTCAGAAGTCTGACCCTCTTTTTTAAAATATTTTTCTAGGCATTCAGATAGCTAACTTCCTTTCTAAGACATCTGACTTTGATTTCAGATGTCTGAAAAGCATTCAGACATCTAAATTGAGTCGAATTTGAACTAATTTCTTTTGGGTTAACAATGTATGAACCAAGACGTTTAAACCCTAAATCTATTGTCTAATTAATGTTTGATACATATAGTTAGGATTTTCTAGATTTTCATAATTTGTTAACTTTCGTTTATTTTCATTCATCTTCTTCGTGGTTTCAATAGTAGACTTAAGGGCTTACCTTGATAGTGTTTTGATGGAGGTTTCACTTTTGCTTACATGCAACTTCATATAAAATTTTCCAAAGAACCACTTATGTATTTGCAAAAATAGTCTACCTATATTTAAAATTATATAATATATTCAAAATAACTATATGGTTATTCGATTACCTTTATTTGTTCAATTCAAACCTAATATTATCAAATCATACAAAATTATCATATAAGGATTTATATCTAAATTTAAGGTGATATCCTAGTACATATTTTCTATAATCGTTTCTATTAGACTACTTATTAGGGTTTTCATCATTTGTACACTTAAGATTCATAACTAAACTTAATCATTTTAAATAAACATTAAATTGGGACTTCCATTCCAAATTCAAGATTATATTTTTAAATCAGGTAGAATTATAAAGGAATTTAATTACTTATGAATAATCATGACGTCGTAATCAATTCACTCACCTTAAAATGTCTTCCTTCTAACTTGATTTGAACCTCCTTTCCAAGGCCTCAAAGTTGATTGATTCGCCCTTCCTTCTCTCTTTCTCCTCAAATCTCGATTCTCTCTCCCTCTCCTTTGAATTTAATGTGTTTTATTTTATTTTTGGTGTGGAAATTTTTGAAAGAATATAAGTACTGTTTAGATTTGAGAAGTTTCTATAGATGAAGAATTGTAAATAAAAAGTAGAGAGGTGGCGGCTATAGTTTAGAGTGAAAAGGAGTGAGGGTTAGAATCTTATGTATAGTTGAAATCAGGGTTATCAGGCCTAACACTGAAATTGATAGTCATGAGAAAGCCATTGTTTATATTTTTCGCAAATTTTGACTTGTTTTATAAAATTTAACTAGTTATATATGTTTTTCTAACTACAAGCGATATTTCAAACGCAATGTAAAAGGTCTCGAGGTCTGATTTAATTTTTTGAAACTTTTTTATTTTATTCTTTTATTGAAATTACATTTTTACATTTATTTATATTTTGATTTATTATTAAAATTTTTGAGGTGTTACATTCATCCCTGAAATTTCAAAGAGTGGAAAAATGTAATTTGCTCATACAACCACAATCTACAAACATCTATTCAACCATCAATTATTTACAAAATTGCTCTTAAATTCATAATTATAATGTAGTATGTACATGTAGGTATGGAATGCATATGAACATATAGTTAAGGTGAATTAAGCAATCTCCTGATCTAGTGGATCTCCTAAAATGCAAGCGCTTATGTAATGTATCCAAGATGCATATAACGTCCCAAACTTGCAATTCTATAATGGATGAGCAACCAATTAATATACATATAAAAATGCAACAACTATTATATGCATGACGGATAAAATCAAATGGATACTATTATGTGTGTCATAGGTCAACATGAACATATCAGCTCATATGTGCAATACTAACTAATAAAATAAGCATATTAGCAACCATCATCCAAAACATATCCTAATGACAAGTTCACAACCATGATCTAGCATCTAATTACTCTACCTATGGAATATACCAAGCTAAATACTATGTGCACTAGTAATTATACTAGATTAAATGGAAACGTGCTAGAAAAAAGCTTTAGATATGTAACTTAGATTTTCTCCTCGGGCTCCCACATAGTCTCAGTTGGACCATCTCTTTCTCTATTAGACTCTAACTAGTCTAACTACTTTATTGTAGAGTTGCCTTGTCCATGCTCAGCAATATAGGTAGGTGTACACCAAACAAGTGACTCTCTCTTCACTTTAACATCTTCCAACCGACTCAACTCGACCATAGCAGCTAAATCATGTAAACATTTCCGCATGTGTGAGATGGAAGACATTATGAACTTCGGCAAACTTTTCAGGAAACTTCAATCTATAAGCAAGCTTCCATACTCTCTCCATGATTGAAACCTGCAAACGTTGGTGCTAAATTTCTCGAACTACCAAACCTCATAATAGTATAAGCGACAAGACTTTCACAGAGATCATGTCGCCCACTACGAACTCCAACTTGTGCATCTCTCGTCGGCATATGATTTCTGCCTATCTTGGGAAGCGTTCATCCTTTTATAGATCAAGTCTACCTTCTCCAAAGTCTCTTATCATATTTGATAAAAAAAATGATTCTATCTATAGCATCCCACCAACAAATTGGCGATCTATAAGGCCTCTTGCACAACACCTCGAACGGTGCCATCCCAATACTTTCCCGATAGCTATTAGTATATGCAAATTCTATTAATGGCAAGTGATCCTCTCAAAAACTTCCAAAATCCTAAATATACATCTAAAGCAAGTCCTTCAATACTCTATTCACCCTTTTGGTTTGTCCATATGTTTTTGGATGATAAATGTTACTCAAATTTAGTGCCCATGACCTTCCAAATATTCCTCCAAAACACGCCAGTGAAAATAGATCACGGTCACTGAAAATGCTAGAAGGAAATCCATGCAACTGAATAATCCCTCACGTATAAGGTCTTCAAAGTTGCAGCTGTCCTAGTATTCCTGATTGAAATAAAATGAGCAAATATGGTTGGTCATTCGACTATAATCCTAATACTCTCATTTCTCCTTTTGCTCGTAGATAGCCCATCAACCAAGTTCATAGAAATACTCTCTCATTTCCAATGCGGAATATCCAAAAGGCTGCGATAATTCACCAGCCTTCTTCTACTCCACCTTTATCCTCTAAAAAGTCGCATAGTTGGTAAAAACTCGGCCATATGTCCCTTCATACTAGGCCAGTAAAATACTCCTTTTATATCACGATACATTTTGTCACCACCAGAATGGATAGTCATTTTAGAAGTTATCCTAGAACGACAGGACTTTGTCAGTACCATGTCGGCCAACACTTAAAAGAGGTGGACATAACCTACCATATCTTCGCAACCATCATTTTGAATCCATGGAATAGCAATCCAAATGAATCGAATGCCCTCCTCTATTTAGCTTCTCAAAAATATCGAATAACTCCTTGTCTTTCCTCTAACTTGAACCAATACAATCCATAAGTACAGGCCGAACATCTAAAGCTGCCAACAATCTTAGTGTAATGTCAGATGAAGGTAGAAAATATAATGTAGAAAAGAACTCCAAGTGCTTCCATTCCAAAAACATAAGGCTCAACATCGCATGCTTTCTACTCAGGGCATTGGCTACAACTTTTTCCATGCCAAGAGTATAAATGGTAATGAAATCATCTGAAGCCAAGAACTCCATCCACATCTTCTGCCTCAAATTAAAACCTTTTGGTATAATAAATACTTGAATGACTTATGATATATGAATAGCTCAAATCACTCCCCTAAAAGTTAATGCCACCATGATTTGAGGGCGAAGACAATTAACGCCCACTCAAGATTATGGATTGGGTAGTTTCTCTTGTGTACACGTAGACTCTCTCGTGTAGCTTCAATTGTTGACTAGCATAACAAACAAATCTATTTTTCTACATTAACACTTCACCTACTCGTGTACCACGAGCATAGGTATACGCTGCAAACACGTTCTTACCATCAGGGAGTACTAAAACAGACACATTAGTCAATAACACCTTCAACTTAATAAGCGCATCTTCGTATTTTAAGTTCCATGAAAAAACTAAAATTTTCTCGATAAGGCATGTCAGCGGTATGGAAAGTTTAGCGAATTCCTTAATGAACTTCCTATAGTAACTGGCCAAACCAAGGAAAGTTCTCAACTCTGTGGCGTTTTTTGTATGTGTCACTCCTATACTACAACAACATTATTAGTATCAATTGCTAGTCCATGATTAGAGACAAAATATCATAAAAAGTGAACCTCTTTACTCAAAAGTGACATTTGGAAAAAATTTCCTTTAGCTTATGCTTACAGAGAGAATTGAGCATTTATCCTAAATGCAACACGTGCTCTTACTCGCTCTTCAAATAGACAAGTATATCGTCAATGAATGACATCAAAAACTTATTTAGCAACCCTCTAAAGACACGAATCACAAGGTCAATGAAATATGCTAGTTAATTGATCAGTCCAAATAGCATGACTATCTATTCGTAAAGTCCATCAGGTGTGCAAAAAGTGGTTTTTAAATACTATCCTCGGTTACACAGAGCAAATGGAACTCGATAACCGAGTCAAGCTAAGAGAATATCTTTCCTTTGACTAACTGATCAAAGATATCGTCTATATGGGTAGTAGATAATTATTCTTCTTTGTTTAACTTATTCAAATCACTATAATCGATGCAAATCCTTAAAGTGTAATCTGTTTTTTTATAACAAAGATAACTGGTGCTTTCTATTTTGAAATACCTCAGCGAATAAAGCACTTCTCCAATAATTCATTTAATTGCTTGCTTATTTAACTCACATCTTTCTCTAGGAGCCATATGCCTAAAGGGCAAGGGAACCTATGTAGAATTCTCTTCATGACAAATTCAAAATTTGGCCTCACTATGGAAAGAGATACCAAAAACTTTGAAAAAGACATTTGGGTAGATGCTAACTACTAGTATTGAAGCTAACTCATCATTTGACAGGCCTGAAGAATATACCCAACTCAACGTAACTAATGCCTTGGGATCGCAGTAAACCTTAAGGCCGCATCCACTATAAGTGCCTTAGTGAACCATGTTTCTATCACAATCTAGCACTGCTCAATACATAGTTATCCATTGCATTCCAAAAATTAAACCAACCCCGTAGAATCCCAAAACAAAAGCATCACAATTGAACTGAATACACAAAATATATAACTCCAAAACCTTACAAACTATGGATAAATGAATTGATCCTCTAACTAGGTTCGATACCACTAGAGAGTCTGTAATTATACTAGCTTCTAGGTGTAATTCATCTACTAGTCTACTCAAAATAAATGAGTGTGATTCTCTGGTATCAAATAAAGTATGAATAGATAAATCAAAAGAAGTTAACATACCTTCCATGATGGCCTTCATTCTCATATCCATAGCTGGACCAACATTCGAGCTGGGAATAACATCTTTTGCATATGGTGGAACCACCTGGGTAAAAGTCTTAGGTGCATTCTGATAATCTCTCGTTATGTGACCAAATTCATTACAGTTGAAGTATTAGATCTTTGAAATGCTCGTCCTGCAATCCCTTGCTAAATGCCACTTACGCTGGAACTTCTTATATTGGTTTCTTTACCTTGCTTTGAGTTCTTATTCTTCTTCTATGGTGGTCTCGTTGAACTGGCTTCATATCTTCCTTCTTAGGTTCCTTCTTCCTAATTGAATTTAGCAATGCCATTGTAACGACCCAGAATTTGGACCTATCAAAATCGCCAAAAACACGCCCATTCTGAAACTACCAACTTAAAATATTCAACATTATTAAATGTATATGATATGAATTCAATAATAAAACTTATTTGAGTAATCATTTATTTTATATGTGTGCTTAAATACAAAGAAGACTTGGTATACAATAAATCTATCACCCACAACTATGATGAGAAAGACAGCAATGTCCTATTCCTGCAAACTCAATAAACTTGTCAAACGCGGAATAAGATAGTAAGCAAGAAATATACAACAACATAAGATAAATAGAAACCAATAAAAAGATAAACATGAAATTGTTATATTATTATTTAGGGCTGCATCACTACCACTTGTGATGGCCTACATACCTCTATCTAATTGGGTACCCAATTAGCTATAGGATCAATCCAGTTCTCCCACCGTAAATAGGACATAAGGTTCCTACGATGCAATAAACAAATATACAATTCCCAAATTACCAACTTAGGCTTATATCATTTCATTTAGATTTTGAAAATCTACTTAACTGCATTATCTTCAAAATATAATCTATTTCAAAAATAATCTCTTCAAACTAAATTCCCAATTTTATTTCAAAAACATTGAAATAATAATATATACATTTTTTGTATTAAATTATACTTTACTTTGGGGTCTTAAAACAAATCATATTTGAAATATTTTTTGGAAATCCTAAAATATTAATATAAAAGCGTATCAAAATATATGCAACTGGATCGGGAGGTTTCTCCCAATAATAAGGCAAATGGATCCCTGCCTTCATGAAATAAGTAAACAAAGTATATCCCTTTACCAAGTAGTGGACTATAGTGGGTTAAAGTAAGTCCTCTTTGCCTACTTTTTAGGTTACAGGTTACCCGAATAATGGTAACACAACAAATCACTTTGTTTCCTGATGTGAAAAATCATTTTGCATTAATAATCACAAATACTTTCAACACGATATTGTTTATTATCCCAAAATCTTTTTTGAAAGCCATTTCTAAACCATCGGGATTTAAGTTCTTGAAATAATAGCTTTTAAATCCTTTTTGACCCAAAGCATTTAAATCAACTTTTATTCCTAAAATATCTAAAATATCTCTTTGGAAAACATTTCATTTGAAAGATAAGTATCTCTTTTAAAGTTATAATGGACTCCTTTTATTATAATTAATTGCTTAACCAATATTATAATCAAATATATCATAGTTAAATTGTGAGATTCTAATCACAAGATGTTCATTCTCAATTTATATGTAATTATAATCTACTCAATTCATGCATGTAAAAGGTAAATGTTCATAAGCTGGTCAACCAAAATCAACAATCAATATACAATAATATATGCTCATAAACTGTTCGAGAACAATTCAAATGACCAAACAGACAATAATAGCAATACATTATTATTAATAAATGTAACTGGATAATAACACACAAATCAGGATTAACTGGCATATATAAATAAATGTTTGAAATTAACCTATTTGATTTATAATAGTAGAATGAGGTTTTGTTCTGCTAAATAGATGTACATATAATCTACTCAATTTCATTATTTGTAACTAAATTTAACTCCTAATATTTAACAATATTTTATACTTCACTAATTCTTTCCACAAGCTATACTATGTATTCTATTTGTAAATACGAATCAATCATCGAAGGACGTGGGTTACATGGACTTCATATAGGGTAATTAAACATTTCCAAAGTTAAGCTATTTAGAATCTAAAATCAAAATAACTAAAATAACTTGACTAAATTATAATTCATATTACCCAATCTCCACCATGCAAAAATGCAACCCCAAAGACCAACAATCCCAAATCACTTTGCATGCATGCCTACCCAAGCGCAACCCAAAAACTCTTACTAAACCTGAAATTAATTCCTACCAAACTCACGCATGCATGCACAATCCAACCTTCTTCCCTCTCCAATTCCATGTTACCCCTGCACACCAAGCCTCACCCATTTATTTCCCATACACTTATACACTCACAGCCAAACCAAACCTAAACCTGCATGTAGCCTTCCTCTCCATCTCCCTATGCTGACCACTAGCTAAACCTACACCTATAAAATCATTGGCCCGATCATGTACCTACCTGCACATGTTTACACTACCCCATGCCTGCTAAGCTATTTGCAACGCTTATCACCCAACACTATGCACCTTCCACCAATTTCTACCACACATGCATCATTCTTTTCTTCCCTACATAGTCTACACATCATAGAATACACACATACTAGACCTAATCACATAGCACGCACTTGTATTTTTTCATTTCATGCATAAAACTCACATAGCCGCATATGAACCTACACATAAGCAAAGAAAAAGGAAAGGAAGAGGAAAGGAAAAATTTTGTGCTATGTGAGCTTTTTGGTGCAGAGGAAAAAATAATGAAATGTTTTCTCTTTATATTTTATTTTTCAGATGAAAGAAGAAAAAAATAGCAAGAAGAAAATGAAGTGAAAAAGTCTGTCCTCGGTATTCTCCTACTTTTTGTGCATGTTGTTTGTGCTTACATATATAAGTAAGCATACATCATAGCTAAGGAATGAAATGTAAATAAAGGACGATTCATTAAATGCTAAGACCAAAAGAATATGCAAAGAGTACAAAGGAAAGATAATGAAAAGATTTGAGGTGTTGTGTTTATACAAATATTTGGTTCTAAAAAATTACATTATGGTACATCTCCATACAATAACGCGTTCGTGTACAAATCACGGACGACAGAAATAAAAGTATGATCGTGCACAACAATGCAACATGATCATAAAACTGTAATAAAATACACCGGTCATCTTATTCTAGGAAGTTTCAAAAATACCGATGTTTTTCGCAAAACGTGTCAAATGAAAATTTAAGTATTTTCCAAATTAAAAATTATAGAAAAATAGTATAAAATAAATTAAAAATACGTCAACAAAATCAGGTCTTAACTGAAATATTTTTTTTAATTTAATTCAAATTCTAATATTTAAATAAATTAAATATTCAAATTTGAAGATCCAAAAACTATGGGTCGTTATAGTCATCTCAACCAAGCTCTTAAAAGTAGCTCTAGTGGGTACATGGCTCGAAGTAGTATCTCTCAAAGATAGATTCAATCCCTTAGCAAACTTTGTTGCCTTTTTCACTAACATACTAATAAGATCCAAGCCATGCTTTGCCAACTAATCAAACTTATTCACATACTCCTTGATACCAATGTCACCCTACTCTTAATGAATGAACTTCTCTAGCTCTACTCTCCATTCTGCTCTAGTAATAAACTTAGCTTCAAAGCATTTCCTAAAATTGGTTCAAAACAATCCCAGTTTCACTTATCCCGGCAATAACGATCTCCCACCAGTTTAACGCTTCTCTTTGCAAGTGAAATAAAGCTAACTACCTCTATACCTCATCCTCCACGGTCATCATAGCAAAAATCCTTTCATAATTCCTTAATCATTCCCATGTCTAAAAAAATGATTCAATCCCATAATAATTCTTTCCTCCTAGACTCTAGAAATCCCGAGACACGTGGTGAAGTCCAAAGAAGGTAGAGGGGCTACCGCATATGCTGGTGTTATGAGTGCTCCATTGGGGTTGAGTTTAGTCTGGCCCCTTCTTGAAGATATTGGCGAAACTATATAGGAATGTTCACATTCAAAACCTCAGCCACCTCACTATAACTATTTCCAATTTGATTGCTCATTCTCACTTATTTGTAAATAGGAAGTATTAGGAACATTCCTTAAATAGTGTTAAGCATTACCGGAATATGATGGTGTGTTTGCAATATACTTATATACATATATATTAATAAAAAAAATAACTTTGAAAATATACAAGTATGCTTTTTATACACCCCTAATCTCTAAAGAACCCTGAACCTAAGTTCTGATAGCAACTATGACAACCCGCACAATGCCAATTCAAGGCCTAAAGTCACTTTCGAACTTGTATCCTGCTAAAAAGATGAGTCGTTGGGGTTTTTGAACATTACATGATACAAAGACTAATACGAAGTTTAAAGTATTCTACACTTTTATATCTAATAGTGGACGAAAATAAAATATAGATATTGAAAATAAGAAAATCAGATAATAGTCTCGGCATAACGTAGTCCATACAATGATGCCTCCAAATAGCAACATAAAGTCTGACTGATAGAATAATATAGTATCATGGAGCATAAACATAAGGAATGTACCTTTAGGCATCTAGTCTCCTCCTCCACGTACTATGTCCTAGCCAAATCACCTACTAGCATATCCTTCTGTAATGGATATAAAAGTAAGAAAAGGAGTGGATTAGAAAAAGTCCGATGGATGAATTCTATTACTACTGCATAGTGTTCACAAGCAATTAACTTCATCTGTAATCTAAACTACCTAGGTTGTCTATTTGTGTTCGTGTATTACATATAAATGATTGGTTACTTTACAAATCATGGGAATTATTCTTATTACACCTACACAAATAAACAACTTATGATTGTTTCCATCCGAGGGTTGGACAACCAAAAATTTATAACTCTAGGTCAATTACTAGTATATGATCCTGATAAGTAACTTCCTAACCAACACTAAATCAACATTCTCAATGATGAATCATGTATATTTCACTTACATACTATGTGAACATCTCAATGCTTGGGCTCTTGCCGAGTATACTACCTCGACGATTCATGTCCCACTGAAGCATTTATACCGCTTACTTAATGGTAAATATGTACTTCTCTTTATCATTCAACCTAAAGATAAATAAATCACAATAGAGATTCCCTGTAGGTTCAAGCACTTCATGTTCGTATAGTCATACTACTGCAGATGCCTTCGTCTCCCTTCGCCATTCTAACATGTTTAGCATTTGATCGCATGTCCTAATAACAAAAATAGCTTTTATGTGCTACTAAAGCATGTCTTTCGAGTTACACGTTACATCTACTATAAAGTGTGAACCTAAATTTGTCATACAGTGTAGAACTAATGTTTCATGTTTACCATTCTCTTTGAATATAGCGACCCTGAAATTCGAACACTTCGTCTTCGAATATCGAAATGTTTTGAAATATAAATAAGTGTTATAAATATGATTTTATAACCTTGTTAAACATCATTTAATTAATAAATAATGATAAGAAAATTTTTTTTGAAATTTTTTACAAAATTATATTCTTCGAATAAAAATCAATAATGTGATCGAAAATTGGTTTATCGGTAAACAGCTTTTCGATCGATATATGTTGTTCAAACTCTTGTGCACTTGACTAATGATTAAATGAACATATTAGCAAATAATTAACATATACACCTCTTTATAAATCTTGGAATATTCTAGAAGCTTTTATTAGGATAAGAGATATTATCATGAGAGGGGTAAAATGGTAATTAGCATAAAGGAGAAGTGATTTAAAGGAGAAGTGATGGGAGGTGACTCTTCCGTGGCATAAAGGGGAGGTGAAGGAAAGGTTATAGAGCGACATTTTTAGCCTATATAAGAAGGGGCATACCCTTAGTTAACATTCACAATTTTACAAAGCTTAAGTAAGAAAATCCATGTTTTCTTTTTCTTCTTTTTCATAATTTCCAAAAGCAAAATATTTGCAAATAAAATCCAAATCACTTAAAACTTAGAGTGAAGCCTTAAAACCATGTACAAAACCTTCTATCCAATTAGAATTTGTAAAAGCAAAGCCATACTCCCCTTAACTTTTTTGGCCATGAGCGTTGGAGTGCGAGTGAGGGCAAAGAAGCAAGGTGGAAAGCAATAGAGAAGTAGGGAAAGGTGTTGCTAAGTTGAGGTTAGACTTAGACACTTTGATCTTGGATGGTTGTTAGGTTAAATGTGAGCTAACTCACTACTTTGATTGAAAATATAACTTAAATTTGCTTGTGTTTAGTTTTGTTAAAATTGTTTAAATTGACTTGGACATATGTTGAAAACATTGATTTTGATTCTTGCTTTGAAAGCAAGTGGCATATGTATGGATTTGAATGAAATTGAATGGACCTATATGACATATAGCAAGGTCATATAACAAAGCACGTAGGTTGTGGTTGAACATAGGTTTGAATATAACTTGGATTTGAAAGTGCACTTATAGCGATGGTCGCTATAAATGCAGTTGTGAATTGCCTTGTTTTAGCGATTCCTATGGAACTTTGCAAAAAGATCTTTAGGGGTTTCTTGTCATATTTATAATTTTTTATATGTATATTTATGTCCATTAAAAGCATGGATAGTAAAAATTTAAGTAACATCTCGAAAACGACCAAAACTTCACTTGTGCAAAACTGCCCCGTTTTGACTTGATTTTTGGACTAAAAAGTTTGAAAATATATTTAAATTTAAGTATTTTATTTCATTCTTTTTACAAGTTTTACTAACTATTATTAGGGTATTTTAAAGTTGTTTGATGACTTTACAGACTTTTAAGAATTAATTGTGAATTTTTAAAGAAGAGGTTTTTATAATAAAACACGTTCTTTTCCATGTTTTAAAGATATTACAAACTTATTATTTTTAAGTAATATTTTGGATAAACGTTTTAAAACCTATTACAAGAATTTTCAAGTGTTTTAAAAGCATATGCAAATGTTTTCAAAAATGAGTTTAGAATTTCTTAGTGGTTAAATGGTTAATTATTTGATTATCAACTTGTCTAAAAAGTAATTAACTATGCCTAACACTAAAAGACGATGAAGTATGGCTTGTCTATTTATGAGAGTTAAGATTGATGTCAAGTAGAGATCGGGAAATCGATCTCTAACCTAACGTTTCCCTCTTGACCGAGGAATATTAAGCCGAAAAATGTCAAAAACATGTTAATCGTTTTTATTTCTTCTTGTTGGGGAAATCATTAATGCTATACTTAACACTAAAAGTCGATGAGTTAGAATTATCTATTTGTGAGATTCAAGAATGAAGTATTTAGGCAAGGCTTTGATGCAAACAATGCTGTAACTTACCTGACTTTACTTTTGGACTAGGAATAGTTAAGTTGGAATGTTGAAAACGAGTTAAGCATATGAATGTTGATTTGTATAAGCAATTTTTTGACTATATAATCAATTAGTCGACTATCGAACTTGATCTAATATTGACTTAAGAAGTTATCAAAAAGCTTTGCGATTTCATACTAATAAAACCCATAAGGAGGAGTATTGGTACAAAACTCTCTAGCTTTCGCTTACTTTTGAAAGAACTAGAATTGAGTTAACCGAAAATTCATCGATGGGTTTTGAAGAGTCTTGGATTGGTAAGTGTTTTACGTACCAAATACTACTTCAAAACAAGTATGCAAATTCTATGTTTTGGAAGCGGTTGATTCGTGATCTGTTCTAGATGCTTGAATCCATGTAGAGATTTGTGATCTGCTTGAGATATGGGAATCCATTTTGGAATTGATGTTCTATAGAGTAACAAAGACTCATTTAAGAGATGTCAAACGTACCTCGACATTGGAAATGATAGAAAATAGAGTAGGAGTATAATCTTGGGTTTTGCAAACCCATGATAGTATATATCAACTCCATATCTAGTGTATGATCATTGTTGCTAGCGGGAGTTGATGATATTTGGGATCACGTATTAGGGAATGGATCGGCTATGGTGTCCTTAGAGGTATATTTAATTTAGAGATATACGATGCTTGGAAGAAGTTTCTAATCCTTGTGCAGGAGATTGGATTCGGCGTCGATCGATGAGATCTCCTTGGAAAAGCCAATATGTGAACGAACCTTGGCGGTTTTGATTGTACCCTAAATATGTTGTGGTGCGATGAATGTAAGCACCACAACTACTTTATATGATTTATATTCTACACTCTAGACATTATCAATCATATTATTATATTCAAGTTAATAAATGATTGGTTTCTTTTGAGGAAAAAATTGTTATTAGCATCTATACACTCTCAATAGTTATTATTACATGTATTCATGTATCTCAAGTTTTCTCATACCAGATTTGTGTCTGACGCTTTGTTTTTGTTTCCCTAAATTCCTCACATACTCTTCGAATAGGTTGAGAATGAAAGGTATTAACTAGGTTTTTAACCTAGCAGATTTTGAAAGGAGTTAGAATATTTAGATTAAGCTAGAACGATTCGAACCTTGATTGAAAGACCTAGAAGAGCATCACAAAAGTCCCAAAAAAGTATGGGCTAAAAATAGCGTAACTTTTCGGATAAGCACCGATTTGAACTGGTTGATCATTGCTCTTCCAAATCTCTTACATCACACTCCTATGACTCCACTAAGCTCACCAACAAGTTTGGTAACATTCCAAGCATCTAAGTTCAAAAAGTAAAGGTCCATCTGATTTAGAATACAGTTCACTCCAACTCAAGGTGAATCATCATAAAAAAATCAACAAGCTACGAAATTACACGGAGAGCATCATATCGAAGCAAGGAAGACAACCAAGTAGTCAAAGTATCAAAAATTCTTAACTATATGGATTGGTATCGATTTGATCCAATTGGATCGGTACAGATCCAAATAGTTTGGTCCGATAACATCCAAACTTCTTTGGCTTCCTTTGCATGACGACTATAGGCTTATGGCAAAGAGGCTCTAGCCCAAATGTTCTCCAACCCCTTTAAATACCATCCCATCTGCAACGTAAAGGGAATCTCTAAACTGGCTGCTGCAACTCTACCATTACGATTCTTCACCCTTCCTCTACCACACAATAAGCGCAAAAGAGCAACTAAGATCCTCCGGTTGCCTCCAAGTACTTGTGATTTCAATCTAATTTAGGCGATTCAATCATATTATAATCCAAATCAATCTCGTAACGGCAATCAGTTAATAAAATATATAAAGTAGACGTAGGCTTCGTTAGCAGCCAAACCACTATAAAATTTTTGTGTCTCTTTACTATTACTACTCTTTTCTCATTCATTTCCTGTATTGTTTGCTCTGAGAAACATGGCTTGTGCCTTCACACTCAATCTAGGGCGTTGATCCATTTTTTTGGGTAACAATTTGGTGCTTTCACTGAGAAATTAATGAATCCAGGTGTAGATCTAGCTCTCTACCTAGAATCCTACTGATTCGTTAGATCCAGAAATTTTGCCCAACTTATGGCGTCTAAAAGAATATTAGTCAAGCATAATAACTGGGGGGTTGATGGAACTTGCTCTTACTGCAAATCCAAACTTAGGAGCAAGGACTCCACAAAAGGAGGTAGTAACGGCAGATTTCTATCTAGAGGATAATGATCCGTTTTAGGAATATGGGCCAAAGCTATGTGCTAACGTTCAAAACAATAGAAAGAAGTCCATACGGCTCCAATGTGACCATTTGCAAGCTAACAGGACCCCATAGGAATGGCCCTTCTGAAGAATGGAGAGCTTAGGCTTCAACCAACTAACTAAGACCGTTTGCAAAAAACACTTGGCATGACTGCTGACGACTAACCCACGGAGGATCGAGTAAGTAGGCATCAAAAATCATAGAAACAATTACCCAAAAATTCACTTCAGAGTCGATCTAAACACAGGTCCAAAGTAATCACCCATTTGACTCGAAGTAGTCCCGTAAAACTTTGGTCGTAGTAAGACTCGGGTTAAACTAAGATTTTCCCCAAACAAACACCAATAAGAATCCAAGCATCGTTTTTCGCTGGCCTAACACTTCAAATTCTATGACTCCAAGTGAACAAGATACCGATTCTAAGCAAATAACAAATTTTCTCAGGTCGGACTCCAAGCAAATTATCGTCGACCCGTAAACATTTATTTGTCCATAACCCGAGCATATGAACTTTAAACCACTTGAAATTTGAAATGTAGCATTATGGGGCCTTCCTTGTCACCCCATACTAATCGCGCTTAATTTAGGAAAATTTAGCATTCATCAAAAATCGATGTTTTCAACTATTCAAGGATTGGATAATAGTTCTTACATTATTACTAAGCATTACAAGCAACCAGAACTTGAAAACTAATGGGGCTGAAAACAATTGGGGTTTCACATCGAGTCGAACTTCATTTACTGAGAAGGGAAGACTATCCCAAGAAGTTTGTTGTGCCTACTATGCCATCTTGCAACAGGACGACAAGCCCCAAAATTCCTCTTGAAGTTGACGAATTATTGCTCCAAGGTCGTCTGGTCAGCGGTTATTTCATGAACGTGAAGGTCCTTCATGAACTAAAGCATCATGAAGGCGAACCGGTAGATCAACGATCATCAGATCCAAATAACCTTTATGATGTGAAGTCCTTCATGAACTAAAGCGTCGTAAAGACAAACCGGTAGACCAACGGTCATCTGATCCAAAAACCCTTTGCGAACGTGAAGGTCCTTTAAAAACTAAAGCATCGTAAAGGCGAACTAGTAAATCAGTGGTAACCTTATCCAAAAAACTTTTGCGAACGTGAAGGTCCTTCATGAACTAAAGCATTATGAAGGAAAACTGGTAGATCGACGGTCATCTAATTTAAAATACAAGGTCCTTCATGAACTAAAGCATCGTTGAGGTGAACCAATAGATAAGCGGTCATCTAATCCAAATACCCATCACGAATGTAAATATCCATCATGAACTAAAGTTTCATGAAGGCAAACCAGTAGATTAGTGTTCACCTGATCCAAAAAATCTATGTGACCATGAAGGTCCATCATGAACTAAAACATCGTAAAGGAAAACCGATAGATCAGCAGTCATCTGATCTAAAATACCCTTCATGAACATAAAGGTCCTTCATGAATTAAAGTGTCATGAAGTAAAACCGGTAGACATGTAGTCATTTAATCAAAAAACCCTTCATAAATGTGAATGTCCTTCATGAGCTAAATCATCGTGATGGAAAACTGGTAGATCGGGAGTCATCTAATCCAAAAAATTCTTCACAAACTAAAACATCATGAATGCGAACTGGAAGATCAACAGTCATCTGAATTAGAGCATCCAAAGTCAACAAATTCATGCTTCGAGGCCGGAAATCGACAATCACATCGGTCACTACGTAGAATTAACAACGATTGATGAAACAAACTGTGTTGAATTGCAAAGCCTCAAAGCCGCTTAAAAAAACCGCACCAAAACTAAACCAACCCCCGGTTAATCAAAGGCCGATTTGAGTCAATCCAAGATTCGACCTAGGAGAAGCAAGTATCTCGGATCCTTAATATATAAGTCTTTGAAGATAGAGGATTTCCCATGCTTTAATCATCAAGAAGACACAGCCACATCAATTGGACCTGGGACGACCAGACAAGTTGTGAAGAAACAATAGACACAGTTCAAGCGCCCGAATAGCCCTGCAGCATGGAGGGTACCATACACTTGAATAGCCACAAGAAAGTTCAAAACTAATCATACCGTAGTTTTATTATACCTGATCAAAAATTCTGGCATTCCGACAACTGTAGACTTAATGATACGTCTAGAGCAATAAACCAAATAGAGGCATAATACTCGCTTACTCCTTCCCAACTCTTTCTTTACCATCCTTAGTGACTTGTTCCTCTTCCTCTTAGACAGTGTGCTAGTTGAAGATCCAATCTTTGAAGGCAATTTGAACTAAAAACTAAGAGTCTTGCCCTGAACTCCCACATGCACTTCTTCATATCCATTTTCACATGATCAGCTATAGATCTCTCCACCATGACAACCCGATCTGTATGGTCATGCACATCGTCCTGAAACACAAAAGGATCATCCAAGCCATGGTTACCTGATTCAGAAACCACTTATCTCTTGGAACTGAGGAAGCCGCATTCTAGTGAAAATTCGATCCACGCCTCCCAAAAATCGATGTCGCCCTGGTGGCATCGGAGGGGCCCAAATTTCAAAAGCCATGCATCTAATAAGTAGCGCAATTCTGAATCCATGCATCCCATGAGCCATGAACTTCGTAAGCCACGCATCTCATAAGCCGTGCACTTCCTAGGCCGCTTCTTGAATCAGTGAAACCGCTTCCAGGAAAGCATCTGATAAGTCGCGCATCGCTTTTTGGACCTGTAGGATCGCTTTCAAGCAAGCGTCAAAGCTCTTCCGTGCGTGCCTACAAGTCATGCGTCACTTCTTGAGCCATGGAGCCACATCCTCGAAGAACGAGCTCCTCATATTTCCTTAAAGCTGGCGATATTGAGAAGGTCTTGACCATTCCGGATCGATGGGTCATATCGATGTTATGTTTTTCTAAGAACCGGTATCGCTCCAGCAGCACCGAAAAGGCCTAAAGCTTTTAGGTCCATCCCATAAGCCATGCATCGCTTCTTGGATTAGTGGAACACATTCAAGATTAACAGGAATCGACCCCTGCTATCCAAAAGTACCGACATTGCTTCGGTAGTGTCGTAAAGCTCCCAAACCAGAAGATCGACAAAGAAATCCGATCTTTGACCAAATTCAATATGCAAAATCCCTAAAGTCAAGGCATTCAAGTGACCAGAACCATTGGAGATAGGAGCTGTAACGCTAATTTGACTTGAGGCGTCCAAATAGCCACCCAGAACATCAGCTGTTCAAAATAGTTTGCCCTATGGACTAGGGCATACATAACACACTAACACTGGTCGGGATAAGAAAATCACTCCGTGGTTCTGTTACACTGAATACAGAATTTCGACAATCAACAGAAAAGTATAGTATGCTGAACGACTTTGGAATTGGAAGGGAAACTTCTCCAACCTTCTAGATATAGATATTGCTTCAACAACATTGAGAACTCCAAACTGTTATATCAAAAAAAAATTAAACTTACTGTCGAGTAGATATATATGACGACGGAAGATGTTTCTAGAATAAAGTCATTGACGCACCAGTTTCCAAAGACAGAAGCAAGTGCTTGACTGAGCTCCTAAAACCCAACATGCAAGACTCCAGCATAGCCCGAAGATTAGTAATGCCCGAAGGGAATAACTCATCTTTCAGCAATATGATATCGCTCGAAGACTAGCGACATTAAGAAGGATAACTCCCGATCAGCATAGATTCATTGTGGCCAAGACTATAGCTACACTCGTTATTATCAACCATGCAACAACGATTAGATACCTAGACTCCTGCTTTCGAAAAATTAGCCGTTGTTCGTAGATAGACATCAACAAGGAAAGGGCACTTAGAATCGAGAAGCTAAACCTTTTTTTTAAAAGAATGAAACCGATGAATAGGTTGCGACCGCGTTAACATCCTAGTAGATCACATATGGAGTCGAGAAAGAAAATTTAATTGTCATAGACTCAAGGAAAACACTACCAAACTCTTCCGATCCATCATGATGGAAAGAGTGCAGGTACATAGGGGGCAATTTAACGAATCGCCCTATAATATCTAATCTTCTATAAGTGCTCAGAGTTTAGCATTTGAAAATAATGGTTCCGCAAATGGAAGTCAGTTTGTAATAAAAAAAACAACTAGAGGAAATTCAAATCTGCACAAACAAGGGTAACCATGGATTTGGTTAAGGAACGACCCTGTACCACCAAAGGGAGCACTTGACAGTTATAAGTAAAGCTAAGTAACATACATGATTAGGACTCTCATCCTTCTAGAACATGGCTTATCCCAGAGTGAATCAATGTTGAGAAAACAACCTTATTTTGTTAAAAAGAATCTACTCAATTTTATAGGATTGAATGAATAATTCAATCCTAATCAACACGACTTTAATGCTGTCCAAGAATAGGCAGCACTATGAAAAGACTTCTACATTCCAATCATCGAAGTTCTCTTTTTCGAAGAACAAAACTAGTACCCAACTGGATTAAAGGCACCACCAGACTGATGGGAAAACCGATCCCAACCTCCTGAGTCTAGATGTTGCCCCGACAATGTCGAGGTCTTCTCTCATTTCCTAAGTACTACCCCGACAACGCCAAAAACCTTTCTATTTCTTAAGTACCAGTATTACCACGGAAATGCCGGGAAACTTTCTATTTCTTAAGTACCGGTGTTGCCCCAGCAACGTCAAAAAACTTTGTGCTCCCTAAGTACCGCTGCAGCAATAACGAGAAATTTGTTATTCAAGGAGTACCAGCGTTGCCCTAACAACAATAGGAAAACATTAATCCATAGTGTCAATAAGAAACACTCAACATAGTGAACCACCAATGCACCAGCTTCTGAAGAAAGAACTTGGTCCCCAACTGCTATTGTCTATGGAAAACTATTGTTGCCTAAAGATAGGCAGCAATAGGAAGACATAACCTTCCAAAGGTCAATCACATGGTTCGAACTTACATCGCAGGAATCAGCCACTGCCCGAAGATAAGGCAGTGCCAAAGGGAAATCCAAGGGATCGAGCTGCTCACATGCTAGTTTCCAGAGATAGAAGCTTGTACACGACCGAACTTCCAGTATTCAACCTAGGAAGAAATTTTGTGCCATTAAGAGATAGGCAACTTCAAGAGAAATTTGCTTGGAACCAAGAAACTAAGTTACCAGCTCTCAAAGGTAGAAGCTGACACATGAACATGACTTCCCTAATGATGTTGGCAGTTAAGCAAGGCATGCACAACCATGGACAAGCAGTGAAATTTCTTGGACAATCAGAAATCGTCGGACTTCCTCAACCCCAGAATAGGATTAGGAGCAAGATTGGGGCAACTGAATCATTTATCCCACAATTTTCCATCTCTCACAAACGCCCAAATATAGGCATTCAAAATAGCTAGTTCCTTGAATAGGGATGAACACACAAATACTTAGTCGAAAGAAGCGTCGCCAAGTCCAAACATGAAAAACAATGAGATTAGTTAGATAACGGTTTTGTCTCGCAAAATAGAGCATGCCAGCAACAAAATTATTAATCGAAAAAACGAAGCATTTAACATTTAGAAAATTTCTATCACTCAAAGCCTAGCGATGACAAGAAGGGTTGATGACCTAATTAAGGTCCAACTTGACCACTTGATCCCAACTCGCAAAGGGAATGCCATTGCCTGAAGATTGGAGATGCTAAGAAGAGACCTATAAAATGAAACTATCAATACGTTGGCTTTCAAAAACAGAAGCAAAACTTGATTGAGACTTCATCTCTTCCTTTTCGAATCTCACGCTATCAAAGATCCACAACATCAAGGAAAAATCCATAAAGTTGAGTGATATGTACATGAGTTTTCGAAGGTAGAAACCAACCCATAATTAGGACCTCAACACTAGACTCGAAAGAATTTACTTTAACAAAAGATGTCAGAAACACATCTTTCCAATACATACCAACATCACTATAAAATGCAGAGCTTGGAATCAAGTAGCAAAGTCCCTAATTCTCAAAGGTAGTATCTATCGCGTCAATCAAATTGGGGCAATCAAAAGTATTGCTCCGAAGACCTAGTCTCTCGAACACATATTGACTTAGTATTTAGAGTAATCAGCCCAACGGACCGTGTCATATACACCAATACTTTATTGAACGAACTCAACTGAGCATGAATCACAGAACTGGTTGGACCAAGCCACCTCATAATTCTAGACAAAGATATGTAATAGAATATGCCAAAATGATCGCAAGAGTATTACTTACATGTATAAAGTTGTGACAAACAAGTATGCTACACAGGAACACAAAAAGTGCAGCAACAAATAATAAGTAAGAAAAAGAAATTCTCAAAATCGAGCAAATAAGCCAATAGCCCCTGGAGACAGAAGTTAGTGTACATGTTGAATTCTAAAAACCACAAAGGAAGGATATTCACAACTGAATAACTCATGCATTAGTTTTGGAAGACTGAAGTTGTGCCTGATCAAACTTCAACTACAACTCTACAAGAGTAACTTATCTTATAATTCAACCATACCCAATCCTCTTGACATAATGGGAATAAAAGGCAATCCAGCTGTTGGAGGAATGTAAGTTCCTACGCCAGATTAAAGATGGGATAACAGAAAGTCATCTTCAACAACAAAACTTGCATTCAACATTGTTAAGTATGTTTTACTTTGAATAAAATCCCAGTATGACTAACGAACGAAATCCAAGGGAAGTCGATCTAAGTCGAAGGGCATTGTCTAGGGTAAGAGCATATGTTATCTATACAAAATGGGTTTGGTGACCCGAGCACCATGAACGGACCACCCTTTGTACATAGCTTACCTATATTGTACTTTAAGATTATCATTCTAGGAACTTACCCATTATCGATGAGAAATCGATAACAAAACCGTTAGCCAAAGCGACACAAAAAGCTTCTCTTTTTAAGATCATTGAAAATGCAGAAATAAGGAAAACAATGTGATGGAATCATCCTATATATCCAATTTTGGAAAAAAACTATCACGCTAGCATTCAGAATGATGATCAAAACTTAGCCAATTCCTCGAAAAGAGATAATTAAAGACGGATATCAAGATTTGGCTCCGTACACTCATCCGACGCAAAACTCAACTTCACCACTAACCGAATACATTCCAAGATTCTACCATATCCTTTTGAGATTGCTGTTATCCCAAAATTGTTGCAAGGAATTTCTATACCAAACCAAAGCACTATGTAATCTCTGGGGTATAGATAGCTTTGCCGGTATAAACGAGTTGAATTCTAATTAAAACTAGAATAAACGGTTAACAAACAACCAACCAAGTAACTAATCAAAAGCAGTATAAGTGATGGAAACTGTTTGCACAAAAAATGGGCAAACTCCTCTAAGATGTTGCAGTAGGGCTGCGAATACTGTTTTTAATATACAGCTACCGTTTGATGAGTTTTAGTTGTGAGTGTATGTCGTCAGGAATTAGCTGGGCCGGACCTATGCGGATCCAGCCTTGTTGGGCTGGATATGTGGTCCGGCCTTGCTGGGCTGGACCTGGCTTTGCAGGGCAGGACCTTTACTGGTCTAGGCGAGGCCGAGCCTTGGCAGAGGTGGTCTTGGAGGATTTATTGCCGGACTGTGTTAGCAAATCTTAAAATGATCATATCTTTCGATCCGTTATTCGGATTGAGACGCGCTTTGGACCTATATTCACATCTTTATCTTGCGAACATTTCTAAGAAACTTTGAGTCTGTTCCGAACATCGAAAAAATTTCCTCTGAATTTTCATATTCAATATGCGGTGGCTGAGAATGCCCAAAACATTTGCCCCCCAAAGTATACTTTCGCGACTGCAAAGTATGCTTTGTTTGATCTATGATTGCCTTACCAATATTTTAGTTGTCATTCTGGTGTTTGGCTATCCACATCTCACCCTCGTCCCCAAGATGAATTTCCTTTCGTCGGCTGGATGTGATACTTTGTTTGTCTTAAAGAGGACTTGCTAGTCACTTGATGTCGTTTTTAATTATCCTTCATTTGATAGGGCGGTATTTTTCCTTGGCCTTCCTGTTTCGGCTCCAAGGCCTTGAGCGGTATGTGGACCGATGATATTCCCTTCATGGTATTTGACTAGAGACCTGTTGTAACGACCCAAAATTTAACCACTTTAAAATATAACATTTAAAGTGATTTTAAATATAAAATAGATAAGGTTTTATTATTCAAATAATATTAGATAGGATTTGGAAATAGAAATATACATAAAAATAGTAACATTTGCTTATATCGACAAAAGTGACAAAATCCTATTTTGAAAAAGTATGTTTAAACGGTTTAATAAATTATTTTAATTTATTTACTAGTGTTTATATTTTTAAATAACATTATACAAATTTATTTTTAAATTTGGTTAACATAAATAAATAGCTTAAATAAAACGTCAAAATATTACCGTAAAACATTTTGTTAAAAAACAACGTTTTGTTGATTTAAAGTTGTCGCAACGTTGTTGCACCTTTATGTATACAATTTAATAAATATGGTAACGTATAAAGATAGTTAACAATTAACTAAACAAGGTTACTTTTAGTAATCATACTTAGAGAATTTTAGAAAGTAATTAGCAAAAGTAAACTAAAAAAGACAAAATATATGTCACATCAAAAGTGACATAAAGTAAAGAAAAGTGACATAAGTAAAGAAATGTGACATAAAGTAAAGTAATCATTCTTATTCTTTACTTAACTCTAAAGTATTTGAATTTTAAAAGTGTGATGTGATGTGGATGGTAAGTTTTGAATCAAATAAGTTTACTTAATTCTTAAGGAAGGTTATTTAAGTAAAAACACAAATCTAAATTTTATTCTCAAATATTTTCTATAAATGCATACACACTTTCTCACTTCCTTTCACACTTCTTCTTCTCAAAATTTCAAGCTTCTTATTACCTCATTTAATGGCTTCCAACCTTAACAAAGTTATGCCAAAATATTTCAAAATGTAAAATAAAGAAAATATCGACAAAACACCATCCGAACCACTTCAAACTCACATTTCTCATGTCCCCCTCTTCCTCCATTTGGCTGAGCACTCTTAGCCTTCCCCAAGCCAATGCGACCATCTAAGTCGAAGCGTTCAAGGAATCATAAGCTTAAAACGTCGAGTAGCGAAGCTATAGCCGATTTTCCATTCGCCAAAACCAAACAAAATGAGAACTCTTAATTTATACGTACATATTTGGTCATAATGTTGTGATATGTTTTTTTGGATGTTAATAATGAAGTTTGATAAGTGTTTGAAAAAGAAAGCAACCACCTTTAAGCCATTTGCAAAAGTTAGTAAGCAAGTATGTACATAAATGACACTTATATGACATTATAACAAAAATGTTGTTAAATTGATATGCGAGTTCATATGACATTTTAGAATATGTTAAAATGATTATAAATATTGTTTTGGATGTTTATTAGTTGTATATTGAATATATATGTTGAAACAAGTCACGGATTTACACGACGTATAATCTCATGGAAATCACTTTCCAAAAAGAAGTGAAATGTGATATGAAATCATTTGTACCTTGTTTCAACAAAGTTTGGATATGAATCTCAAATTACACCAAAAATTTGACGCGTCGCGTACCGGTAGTTCGCGTTTTCGCGTCAAAAGTTCAAATGAACATATAAAGTGGAATATAGTTCAGAATTCTTCGAACTAAGAATTTTTCAAATTCTTATATCCATAACATTCATAAGAAAAAAGAAAATCAGGATTTTATCTTGTATATTTTGAAATATGGCAAAATCAATTTTCAAGGAAAATCCTCTTTTTGCACTAAATGACCAAAGTTGGAAATTGATAAAATAATCGTTTTAAAAATATGAAATAAATTCTAAAAACCTTTGAAAATGTGTTAAAAGTGATTTGAGTTGAAAAGATGAATTTCTAAATGATATAAAAGTTGTTTTGAAGAATATAGCTTTTAACGCACTTTTTGCAACATTTTCTGCAATGCTTTTCAATAACTTTTGAAGTAAAGTTTGAAACTTAACAATTCTTTCCCAAATCCTTAGTAAATATTTTTAAGTGAATAATAAAGCATTTCAAAAAAAGTTGAACAATTTAACATTATTTCAAAGATGGTTAAACAAATAGTTAAGTGATTTAAAAAGGGGAGTATGTGGAAACGACTAGTACATGTGTCCCGCCTGTGAGATCTAAAAGTGAAAACAAGGTGTGTAACTAAGGTTAGGAATGGAGCAACCAGTGCCCTGAACTTACCTGGCTTAAGTTTTCTCTTTTAGGCCACGGGTGGAATATATAGAAAGTAAAGCCCGGATGCTCAACTTGGATTTTATAAAAATAATCTTCTTATGCTCAATGTTAAAATCCGAAGAGGGAACTTGTCCTATTCATGGAATTTAAAAGGTGATCTCACCGTTATTCCACCCATAGCACTTGTTAAATACGGAAGTTGATTTTGGATAAATGTAGAATGATTTCTATAATCCTATTTTCTCAAAAGATACTCTTTAAAAATGAATTGAGAAATATTCAAAAGAGGTTTAAATGATTCCGTATTCACTAGAAGAATATTTTGAAAATATATATATCTCGAAGATATTTTAGTAAGGGAAAATGAATGAATCGAAAAACAATCACCTAATTACATCATTTTTATTGATGATTGGATTTCGAAGGAACCGGGGTCGGATTTGGTTAATTCCTATCCAAGAACCACTTCGAACCAGTTTACGTGTTCGAAGAATGAAGATGTTTGAAGACGGAGATATTGAGACGAATAATAACGAGGGATTACTTGTTGATTAATCGGGATAAACTCCCGATTCACTTATTGTAGCAGTGGTCTCTTTGTTATGAATAACCTCAAAGCCACAAGGGCTTCTTGCCTAGTAATTGTCGAGGAAAGTGCCATCAGTTTCATTCGGTCCCAGAACGAACTTGTATAGATGAATGTCTGACCTTGCATTCCAAATCATAATGAGTTGTTTCTATAAAAGTATATCAGTCAGTGGCGGAGAAGACACCTTCTCTTAGCTTAACACCCTTTACCGAGACATACGAGCTCGGAAAGTTATACGTTTGTAGAAATCAGTCATGTGAATGTGGAATGGTAATGTGGAATTCAAAATGAAAGAAGATGTGCTATGTGTAAAGGTAATCGTAGCCTCGAGCCTCATAAACCAGAAATGACCGAAACAGGGTTAGATGCGGCAAGGCTAAGTGGGTCATTCCCAAGTAGGGTATGATCATCCCCTTCTAGATATATTTCTTCCCGCTATGACGTTCGGGATGTAAATTAATGTGGATGTATACGAAGAGAACTCTCGGATAAAGGTCGGTAACGACCGGGGGATGATATATTTGGTACTATCTAGTTACAGTGATAGGTCGGTCTTGTGTTGGTAGAGGATCCTTTGTGGTGGTCCTCGGGACATCCATCTAGAGGTGTGCCCATCGGAAGGTGGTCCCTTCACCTTATCATTTGTATGAAAACCCATTCTTCAATAAGAACTTGCGGTTTTGTTTGTGTTGGCATAATGAATAGCCTCGAAATGCTATATGGGTAACCATTTCGGCTAAGATTAATAAGTTTATTTGAAAATGTTTTCAAAGAATGTCATTAAAAATAATATCCCTAAATTTTGCGTAACAAAGAGTTTTTATTATCATAAGGTAAAAACCCGTTCCGTGTTTATGTGTGGTGTGGTCTTATGAGATACCTTTTTGTTTTCAAACATCGTACTTTGAGTTCTCACACCAGTCCCATGACTGACCCGGAGTTTATTTTTCCCTTTAAACTCTGGGTTCCCTATTTTTCGAGCAACCGTGTAGTCAAGATATCTTAGGAGCATTTTGGACAAGTCTTTTGGAGCGTTGAAGCTGAAGTACCTTATGTAGTTATCCACCCATTTTCTACCGTGTTATGTAGTATGTATTTCTAGCATATGTACGGCTGACAGTTATAGCTATTCCGCTAGATTTGTATTTGACTCTGATCATTATGTGTAATTATAAATGTTGAATGTGATATGAGATTCTGTTATTCTATTATCTTCTGTCTTTATTTTCTTTTACACCCCTGATAATCTGCCTCCCCGGCACTTCGATTTACGACATGTGAATACCGTGGATGTATTAGTGTCGATTTCTAAGGGTCGAGGAGACGGGTCGTCACATTTGGTATCAGAGCTGAATGTTAAGTGAAATCCTTGGCTTTGTTGGGGTATGACTCATTAGAGATAGGGTTAGTTATTCCCTAGAATGAGTTTAGTCTGAGAGAGCGCATAATTAAAACTTCTAATTTGAATAAGTATATTCATACTCTATAGCATTCCCTAAGATATCTTGTCTATATATCCTAAAGATTTTTTCTTCCTATATACAGATAGTAGAAAATGAGTGGAAAAAGAGTACGAGGTAAGGGAGGAAGTAATGCCACAAATGGTCAAACTCTCGCAGCTACAGTAGTCGAGGAAGTAGCAGTTCCAGTACAGCCCCAAATTAACTTTGCAACATTATGCAAGAACTATACCAGCCTTAGTGGTAAACCTTTCAAAGGAACAGAAACCATCATTGAAGTACAAGCTTGGATCCACACGTGTGAAAATTGGACTGAATATTGGAGATGAGTAGAAGATATTCTTAGCTTCTTGGCAACTACAAGATGTAGCACTAGTTTGGTGGGAATCTATTACACAGAATGAGTCCAAAGACAATTTCTCTTAGGAACGATTCAAAGAAGTTCTAGAGGAATAGTACATGCCAGAAGCAGGAAAATCCCGTCTTTACCGAAATTTCATGGATTTTAAGCAAGAGGAGGGGATGTCGTTTGAGGAGTATGCTAATAAGTTTAACGAATTATCTCGTTTTGGGCCTGGATTGAATGATACGCCCCTAAAAAAGAATGAAAAGTTTATTTCTAGAATGAAGAAGCAATACCATGTCAGGATGACTGGGCATGTAAAAGCCATTCGTAGACTTAATAGACATAGATACAGATATGAAGATTTGGATAAGATAGATCCACCTGTAGTACAAGAAAGCAACAACAATAAATGGAAGAAGAGGAAGTTCAATGGCAAGAAGCAATGGCAGGGAAAACCCAAAGGAGGATTTCAAGATAACTGCTTTAAAGATTTCACTTGCTACAATTGCCAACAAAAGGGCCATCTATGAACTCATTGTAGAAAACCCAGAACTCAAGGAACTCAAGGATCATCACCAAGAAGCTACTACAATTGTCATAAACCAGGCCACTTGATTAAGGATTGTCCCCTAATGAAGAAAGGAGAACAAGCCAAAGTTTATGCGATCATGGATGAGCCTTCAACCTCCAAAGATGTAAAGGGCAAAGGAGTGTTGGAAGGTAATATTTTTATCAAAGATGTTTTAGCTAGAGTATTATTTGATACAGGAGCTTCTCATAGTTTTATTTCTAAAACAACTGTAGAAGAATTAGAGCTTGAACCTAAAATTTTTGAGGACCCTATTTGCATAACGAATCCTATAGGAGGTTCCACTAATCTTTGTATGATTTGTGAAAAATTCCCAATTTACTATCCTCCCCATCAATTTCCTTTTGATCTTTTCGTTTTAGATTTTATTGGATTTGAAATTTTACCCGGTATGGATTGGTTGGCTAAGTATAAAGTTGTGCTTGATTGCGAAAGTAGAACGATATCTTTATGGAGCGTCTTTGGGAAAATCATAAAAATATCTTGTGAAGGTCCTAGTCCAAAAAGGGATAGTTTTCATTATGCTTTGGATACATCCTAGAATGGATTAGAAACAATACCCGTTGTTAAAGAATTTGCAGATGTCTTTGAGGAAGTAAAATTTTTGCCTCCACACCGAGAAATCGAATTCCTTATCGATTTAGTTCCTGGTACGATGCCAATTAAACAACAAGATAGAAGGATGGCTCCGAAAGAAATGGATGAGTCGAATAACCAAACCCAAGAGCTATTAAAGAAAGGGCTGATAAGACCCAGCCGTTCAAGTTGAGGATCAGTCGTAGTTTTTATCGCTAAGTCAGATGGATCGTTGAGATTATGTGCAGACTATCGATCTAAATAAGCAAACCATTAAGAACAAGTATCCTCTTCCCCGAATAGACGACTTGTTTGACTAGTTACATGGAGCTCGAGTTTTCTCTAAAATGGAGCTAGCTACAGGATTCCATCAGTTAAGGATCGCAGAAGATTGCATCCATTTAACTGCATTCAAAGGTCCGAATACATTCTTTGAGTGGTTGGTTATGCCTTTTGGGCTGACTAATGCACCTGCTTATTTTGTCGACCTTTTGAATAGAATGTTTAGAGATGTGCTAAACAAATTTGTGTTAGTCTTTATCGATGATATCCACATCTACTCGAAGACAGAAGAAGAACATGCAAGGCATCTAGAAGTTGTGTTGGAAATGTTAAGAAATAATGTGCTTAAAGCCAAATTCTCAAAATGCCATTTTTGGGAGAAGGAGGTAAGATTCCTTGGACATATAATATCAAGGGATGGAATTTCAGTAGATCAAGGGAAAGTTGCAGCTATTCAAGATTAGAAGCAGCCGCAAACTCCTAAAGAGATTCGTAGCTTCTTAGGTTTGGCAGGACATTACAGAAGATTCGTTCAAGATTTGTCTAAAATTGCCTATCACCTAACGAAGTTGACAATGAAGGATGCTAAATTTATTTGGACTCCTAAGTGTGAAGAAGCATTCCAAGAAATAAAGAAGAGAATGACAACCGCTCCAGTTCTAGAAATTATAAATGGAAATAGTAGACTGACCGGTTATACTGATGCTTGTGGAGAAGGAGTTGGTGTAGTTTTAATGCAAGAGGGAAGGTGATTTCTTATGCAAGTAGACAGCTGAAGACACATGAGAAGAATTATGCAAAACATGCCTTAGAATTATTTGCCGTTGTGTTCGCTTTAAAGATATGGAGACATTATTTGCTGGGTAAGAATCTTTCATAGTTTATTTCAATAAAACTTTGAATTGACCGTAGTAAATAATATTCCATCTTTAGGTGAAAAATTCGAACTCTTCGCGGATCACAAATCTTTGAAGTATCTTTTCACCCAGAAGGATTTGAACATGAGACAACAACGCTGGTTAGAATTTCTCGCGTCATATGATCTACATATTCTATATACACCCGGGAAAGCCAACGTAGTAGCTGATGCATTGAGTAGGAAGTTAGCTACTATTTCTTATTTGGTAGTAACTCCAACTCACCTAGAAAAGATCACCAGCAAACAAAAGGAGGATCTATTTCTCAAGGAGATCGTTAGGAATAGATATTAGGGATATAATTCAAGCATTAAAATCGATAGCCATGGAGTATTGCGGTTAAATGAAAGAATTTGTGTTTCGGATGTTGGAAATCTTAAGCAAGAAGTATTAGCTGAATGCCACACAGCCAAACTTAGCATTCATTTAGGGATTCATAAGATGTACAAGGACATGAAGCATACATTTTGGTGGAAAAGTATGAATAGGGACATATCTATCTTTGTCAGATGGTGTGAAAATTGCCAAAGAATCAAAAGTGACCAACAAAAGACAGCAGGATTACTTCAACCTTTGGAGATTCCAACTTGGAAGTGGGATCAAATATCAGTGGATTTCATTGATGGCTTACCCCGAACAAGGAAAGAAAATAAAGGCATTTGAGTTATCATAGACCGATTAACTAAAAGTGCACTCTTTATTCCAGTTAAGCCAACAAGATCTGCATCAAGCCTTGTAGACATATATATGAAGAAGATTGTCCGATTGCATGGAGTTCTAAGAAGTATAGTAATTGATCGTGATCCAATCTTATCTAGTCAGGTTTGGGAAGCACTACAGACAGCTTTGGGAACCAAGCTGAGTATAAGTATTGCATATCACCCCCAAACTGATGGACAGACGGAAAGAGTTAACCGTGTTTTGGAAGATCTTTTGAGGGCCTGTATTCTAGACTTTGGAGGCTCGTGGGAGAATCATTTACATTTAGTAGAGTTCTCCTATAATAATAGCTATTAGGCTAGTATCGGCATGGCACTGTATGAAGCTTTGTCTGGTCGTGCATGTAAATCGCCAGCATGTTGGATAGAAACCGGAGATCGGTTAGTGCTTGGCCCAGATATGATACAAGGAGCTTCATAGAAAATTGATATGATTAGAAAGAAGCTAAAAAAATCCCAAAGTAGACAAAAGAGTTATGCAGACCGAAGGCGTAGAAATCTGGAATTCTCAGTTGGAGATTCAGTCTTTTTGAAAGTCTCTCCAATGAGAGGTGTAGTAAGATTTGGAAGAGCTGGAAAGTTAGCACCTCGATATATTGGACCTTTTTCCATTCTCTAACGAATTGGCCCACTAGCTTAATGAGTACAATTGCCTGAACGATTATCTAGTGTACATAATATTTTTTATGTATCACATTTGCAGAAGCATATATATGACCCAGAACAAATCATAGAAACAGCTGCTCAGGATGACTTGGAGATAGAACCAAACTTATCAGTTATTAGAAGATCCGCTCGAATCGTGGATCAAGATGAGAAACGATTAAGAAGGAAGGTTGTAAGGTTGGTAAAAGTTCAGTGGAGCGGGGATGCTGATGATTGCACATGGGAAACAGAAGATAGAATGAAAAAAGCATATCCCGAGTTTAGGATCGTATCTATCGTTTGAGTGCACTCATCGCATGTGGTGTAATCACTTATTATATATATTCCATCTTATTAAATATATATTTCCTTTTGAGCTATTTTCTTCTTTTCTAATTTCGAGGATGAATTGTTTTAAGTAGGGAGAATGTAACGAACCAAAATTTAACCACTTTAAAATATAGCATTTAAAGCAATTTTAAATATAAAATAGATAAGGTTTTATGATTCAAATAATATTAGATAGGATTTGGAAATAGAAATATACATAAAAATAGTAATATTTGCTTATTTCGACAAAAGTGACAAAATCCTATTTTGGAAAAGTATGTTTAAATGGTTTAATAAATTATTTTAATTTATTTATGAGTGTTTATATTTTTAAATGGCAATATACAAATTTATTTTTAAATTCGGTTTACATAAATAAATAGCTTAAATGAAACATCAAAATATGACCGTAAAACATTTTGTCAAAAAACAACTTTTGTTGATTTAAAGTTGTCGCAACGTTGTTGCACCTTTATGTATACAATTTAATAAATATGGTAGCATATAAAGATAGTTAACAATTAACTAAAAAATGTTACTTTTAGTGATCACATGTAGAAAATTCTAGAAAGTAATTAGCAAAAGTAAACTAAACATGTCACATCAAAAGTGATATAAAGTAAAGAAAAGCGACATAAAGTAAAGAATTATGACATAAAGTAAAGTAATCATTCTTATTCTTTACTTAACTCTAAAGTATCTAAATTATAAAAGTGTGATGTGAGGTGGATGGTAAGTTTTGAATTAAATAAGTTTACTTAATTCTTAAGGATGTTTATTTAAGTAAAAATACAAATCTATATTTTATTCTCAAATATTTTCTATAAATACATACCCATTTTCGCACTTTCTTTCACACTTCTTCTTCTCAAAATTTCAACCTTCTTCTTACCTCCTTTAAAGGCTTCCAACCTTAACAAATTTATGCCAAAATATTTCAAAAATTAAATAAAGAAAATATCGACAAAACACCGTCCGAACCACTTCAAACTCCTCCTCCTTCGTCACATTGCTCATGCCCCCCTCTTCATCCATTTGGCCGAGCACTCTTATCTTTCCCCAAGCCAAGGCGAGCCATCTAAGTCGAAGTGTTAAAGGAATCATAAGCTTAAAACGTCGAGTAGCGAAGCTATAGCCTTTCCGTTCGTCAAAACCAAACAAAGTGAGAACTCTTAATTTATACGTATATATTTGGTTATGATGTTGTGATATGTTTTTTTGGATGTTAATAATGATGTTTGATAAGTGTTTGAAAAAGAAAGCAACCACGTTTAAGTTATTTACAAAAGTTAGTAAACAAATATGTACATAAATGACACTTATATGACATTGTAACAAAAATATTGTTAAATTGATATGAAAGTTCATATGACATGTTAGAATATGTTAAAATGGTTATAAATATTTTTTTGGATGTTTATTAGTTGTATATTGAATATATAATTGAAACAAGTCACGTATTTACACGACGTATAATCACATGGAAATCACTTTCCAAAAGAAATGAAATGTGATATGGAATAATTATACTTTTGAAAAATGTTTGAAAATACTTTAGAAATGATTCCTAAGTGTTTAAATTTGTTTTGACATAGTTTGGATATGAATCTCAAAATACGCCAAAGTAGAGTGATTTGTTGAAGATGAAAGTTGATTTTGGATAATACGCCAAAGTAGAGTGTTTAAACTGGTTCTATTCCAAATGATTCCTAACTATATTCCAAACTTTGACGTAAACTTTCCGAATCCTTCGGAGTAACTATATTCCAAACTTTCAAAATCAACAAGTGCCAAACTTTGACGTAAACTTCAACAAGTGGAATATAGTTCGGAATTCTTCGGAGTAAAAATTTTCCGAACTCTTATATCCCTATCTTTCATAAAAAAAGAAAATCAAGATTTCATCTTATATATTTTGAAATATGGAAAAATCAATTTTCAAGGAAAATCCCCTTTTTGCACTAAATGACAAAAGTTGGAAATTGATAAATTAATCGTTTTAAAAATATGAAATAAATTCTAAAAATCTTTCAAAATGTTTTAAAAATGATTTAAGTTGAAAAGATGGATTTCTAAATGATATAAAAGTTTTTTTGAAGAATATAGTTTTTAAAGCACTTTTTGCAACGCTTTTTGCAACGCTTTTCAATAACTTTTGAAATAAAGTTTGAAACTTAACAATTCTATTCCAAATCCTTAGTAAATGTTTTTAAGTGAATAATAAAGCATTTCAAAAGAAAGTTGAATAATTTAACATTATTTCAAAGATGGTTAAACAAATAGTTAAGTGATTATAAAGGGAAAATGAGAATGCGGAAACGACTAGTACATGTGTCCCGCCTGCGAGATCGAAAGTGAAGAAAATGTGTGTAACTAAGGTTAGGGATGGAGCAACCAGTGCCCTGAACTTACCTGGCCTAAGTTTTCTCTTTTAGGCGAGGGGTGGAACATATCGAAAGGAAAGCCCGGATGCTCAACTTGGATTTTATAGAAATAATCTTCTTATACTCATTATTAAAATCCAAGAGAGAACTTGCCCTATTCGTGGAATTTAAAAGGTGATCTTGCCTTTTTTCCGCCCATAGCACTTGTTGAAGACGAAAGTTGATTTTGGATAAAAGTAGAGTGATTTCTATAATCCTATTTTCTCAAAAGATACTCTTTAAAAATGAATTGAGAAATATTCAAAAAGAGGTTTAAATGATTCCGTATACACTAAAAGAATATTTTGAAAATATATATCTCTCGAAGATATTTTAGTAAGGAAAAATAAACGAATTGAAGAACAATCACCTAATTACATCATTTTTATGGATGATTGGATTTCGAAGGAACCGGAGTCGGATTTGGTTAATTCCTATCCAAAAACCAATTCGAACCAATTTACGTGTTCGAAGAATGAAGATGTTTGAACACGGAGATATTTAGACGAATAATAAAGAGGGACTACTTGTTGATTAATTGGGGATAAACTCCCGATTCACTATATTGTAGCAGTGGTCTCTTTGTTATGAAAAACCTCAAAATCACAAGGGCTTCTCGCCGAGTAATGGACGAGGAAAGTGCCTTCGGTTTCGGTCGGTCCCAGAACGAACTTATATGGATGAATGTCTGAACTTGTATTCCAAATCATAATGAGTGGTTTCTATAAAAGTATATCAGTCGGTGGCGGAGAAGACACCTTCTCTTAGCTTAACACCCTTTACCAAGACATACGAGCTCAGGAAGTTATACATTTGTAGAAATCAGTCGTGTGAATGTGGAATGGCAATGTGGCATTCAAAGTGAAAGAGATGTGCTATGTGAAAAGGTAATCGTAGCCTCGAGCCTCATCAACCGGAAATGACCGAACTGGGTTAGATGCGGCAGGGCTAAGTGAGTCACTCCTAAGTAGGATATGATCATCCCCTTCTAGATATATTTCTTCCCGCTATGACGTTCGGGATGTAAATTAATGTGGATGTATGCGAAGAGAGCTCTCGGATAAAGGTCGGTAACGACCGAGGGATGATATATTAGGTACTATCTAGTTACAGAGATAGGCTGGTCTTGTGTTGGTAGAGGATCATTTGTGATGGTCATCGAGACATCCATCTAGAGGTGTACCCATCGGAAGGTAGTCCCTTCCCCTGGTCATTTGTATGGAAACCCATTCTCCAATAAGAACCTGTGGTTTTCTTTGTATTGGTGTAATGAATAGCCTCGAAATGCTATATGGATAACCATTTCGGCTAAGGTTAATAAGTTTATTTGAAAATGTTTTCAAAGAATGTTATTAAAAATAATATCCCTAAATTTTGCGTAATAAAGAGTTTTGGTTATCATAAGGTAAAAACCCGTTCCGTGTTTATGTGCGGCGTGGTCTTATGAAATACCGTTTTGTTTTCAAACATCGTACTTTGAGTTCTCGCACCAGTCCCATGACTGACCTGGAGTTTGTTTTTTTCCTTTAAACTCTGGGTGCCCTATTTTTCGGGCAGCCGTGTAGTCAGGATATCTTAGGAACATTTTAGAGCATGTTGGGGAGCATTTTGGACAAGTCTTTTGGAGTGATGAAGCTGAAGTACCTTATGTAGTTATCTACCTATTTTCCGCTGTGTTATGTAGTATGTATTTCTTGCATATGTATGTATAGGAAGTTATAACTGTAACGACCCAAAATTTCGATCATTTGAATTCGTATATTTAATTGATTTTAAATATTCAAAAATAAATTTTATAAGTCGAACAACTTATATTTCGAATATAAGGATTTAATTAGATAATTAAATTGTTAATTTAATATTTGAAATAGCGTAATAATTGGAAATTGGATTTAATGTAAATAAAAATGATTTATAAAGGTGAATTAAATTCTATTTGAATTAGAACGATGTTAAAGAACTTTTAAAATCGAATTAAAAGTCAAATTGCAGAAATTGAATATTTCCATATTTAATTGACGAGTGAAAATAGTCGTTTTTCAAACAACCCGGATTTCGACGAAACTAGTTTCATTGAATCTGTAATGTTATATTATTGTAATATTTCAAGTTTTGTGTCAATCGGATTTACGGTTTGTCCGAGGGAAGCTAAAACGCGTAGAAATCTATTTAAGTGAATTTTAAATTTAAACAGTCGATTCGAAAACCTATCTTCCAAATACTATCGAATTGGCTCCCGATATATATTCCATTACATTCGGAATAGGGTTAATACATTATAAACACCAGGCGGCATACTTCGTTTGGAGCTCCAAAAAATAGATGAATAGTGTCGCGTAATTTTCTATATAAGGCCATATAATTCACTATTTTTCACAAAAACCTATTAGGGTTAGGGCTAGCTGCCGGCTTCATTTCAATGGCTGAAAAACTCTTTTCTTTCTCCTCGTTTTTCTTCAAATCTACACATCAATTCGAGAAATCTCCAACTACAAAGATGAAGATCGTAGCAAGATCTAACTAATCAACGGTGGAGATCGTTTAAAACGAGGCGAATCAACGACAATTGGCGATCAAAGACCGTATGTTCAAGCGCAAATCTCGAGTGTATATGGAGGCCGAGTGCCATGCCATTCAACGTGTTGGTGGAGGCGAGTGTAAGCTTTGCAATGGTAGTGTTTAATCATCGTCTCGGCGTGAGGAGAGGCCGTGAAAATTCAAATGGAAACGGCGGCAAAGGGTTTTTGTCGTGCGTTTTTAGCCTGGGGGACAAGATACAGGCAACAGCCCTGATTTAAGAAAGCAAATTGAATGGCTAGGGGAAAAGAAAGGTTAAAAAAATAAATAAAATTTGTAAATTTTATTATATATAATTCGTTCAAACTTTAAAAATGCATAACATTTTCATACGAGGTCCGTTTAGCACGAAACGACTTGCGTTGGGTTCGTATGGATGAACACTACGCAAGGAGCTGGTTTGGAGCTGATTGGAGCTAGTGTAAATTTTGGGTAAAATTAAATGCGCGTTTAATTTTATTCGAAATAAAACACTGCAACTGCTATTGAAAGCAATGTGAGTACAACTCACTCTTTCTGACTCACTGATATTTTTATATAAGTGAGAAATAATTTATTATATGATGGTTGATGATTGTTTGGATGATATATGATATACTGATTGATATTTGGATATATACCTGCCTAATTGAGTAGATGACCCTATACATTCCCGTGTATGAGTGGATGAGCCATTGTATGCACGTCTGCCTCAAAGCGGACATAGTACACATATTCTAATATGTATATTTATTGCAGGTGACAGATTGGAGGGATCCAACTAGATTCCTCACCGGTATTTATTTGTTTACAGATATTATGATATAATCTGTTATCATATGATATATGAAGTTTTGGATGCCGTGCTTGATGTATTTGGTGCTGTTGCGGCATTGGGCCTATTTTTGGAATTTTAAAAATGTTAAAGTAATGATTTCGAATTTAAAAGAATTTTAATAATGATTTTGAAAACAAATATTTTATTGAATTTTTGAATCGCTAAGAATTGATTTATTTTGAATAAATAAATGTGATAATTTTTATGTTATAAAAATTATGATGTTTAAGAAAATATAATGAAATTATGATTTTTGTGAAATAAAACCAGAATATGATTTTCGGAATGTGAAGTTAACTATTTTGTAAAATGATTTATGTAAGAGATTTATAAAATTGGTATTGTACAAATTAAAATATTGGAATTATAAAACGAGTTTTGTAAATGTTAAAATGAAGTTATAAATGGAGTTTATAAGTGAATAAGACTTATAATTATGAAGGAATAAAATAAATGAATTTGTCAAATAAATAAATTTATAAGTAATTAATTTATAATTTGGATTTTCGCATGTAAATAAGATAAGTCAAATTTGTTAATAAAGGGATTTTGTATATTGAAGTTTTTATAAAATATAAAAGGAATTTATAAACATTGTTTTATAAATCCGAAATTAATTGATTTTGATAAGTTAAATATAGAAGTTTATTTAAAGGAATTTTATTCACGATTTTTGATAGTGAATTATCCTTTAAATATTGAAATAATATTAAATTTGGTAAACGATTTATATTCACGATTTTGGACAGTGAATAATATATTAAAGAAATGTTTTGGAAAGTGATATTCTAAAATGGAGTTAAATGGTTTAAAGATGTTTTAAAATATGTTAAGTATCGAAACCATAGATTTCAACATTCATCATTGAAATAGACGTTTTCAAGAAGTAAGGAAATGATCGACTATAACACTGTTATTATAGTAAATGATTTTCGAAAGGAAATATTTTGTATAGTATTGGGATTTATATATCTATCTTTATTTTGAATCCCTATACTAGTGATTTTGGTTGTCGTAACGATGTTTTACGCAATATTCATTTTAGCCCAAATAAAAGATGTTTGAAAGAATGTTTTCCTTAAAGAATAAAATATATATCTAATCGTGATTTAAGTATATGTAATATTTTCCAAGTGTTGAAAATAAATTTATTTGTGAATTACTTATTATTAAACAAGTAAATGGAAAGGTTTTCCAATGTTGAAATGATTTTTAGAATATATCTTTTTAAAGATAATTTGAAGTGAATATTTGGCAAACGATTTAATTAATAAATGATTAATTAAAAGGGCCTAGTGATTATATATGGTGCTGAATATATGTATGTTTTCTTTGATAGTTAAATAACCGACTATCAAATTGCCCAATAATTATAGTTCCTTAATTTGATGTGGGAACTATTTAGTCGTACACTTAGCATGTAGCCTTCAGTGTATGCTTGATTATCATTTGTGTTGAGGATGTTGATTCGTATAGTGCGGAGTATTACTCCAATCTATCGAGCTTCCTTCTTGGTCCGAAGGATAGCAAGTTGAAAGTTGGAGACGTGATAAGTCTACGAGACTTAGTTGCTGTGTGAGGTTGAGAAACGCTTTTGCGTTATTGGTGCGAAGAGACCGGGATCGGTTTATTCGAAAACCACTTCGGACCAACGTATATGCGACGATTGTGCAGGTTGCTTGTGATAATATTGATATTCCGGAGTTCCATAGTAGGGGGACTGCTTTTTGATCGTTTGGGGTTAAAATCCCAAAATACATCAAGTAGCAGTGGACTATTCATATGAAATATCCAATGCAAGGACTATTCGCTACTAATCCTAGGGATCTTCCGACAGGATGTGGTAGGAAAGTACCTTCGATTTGTCCTGTTCCTGGACAACTTATATGGATGTTTGTCTGACATTGCATTTCTACAGATTACGTACATTGGTTTTTATAAATGTACATCAGTGGTGGCGGAGAAGGCAACTTCTCTTAGATTAACACCCTTCTTGAGACGTATGAGCTTAAGGGTTGTATTTTTGTAGAATGCAATTAGTAGTCAACGGAAATGTTCGTGTGCATTCTAAGTGATGTGATTGTGCTTTGTGAAAGGTAACCGTTACCTCATCAGGCCTAATCAACCGGAAATGACCAAAACAGGGTTAGATGCAACAGGGCTAAGTGGGTCATTCCCATTAGGATATGATCATCCACTTCTAGATATATCTTTACATGCTATGACGTCATGTATCTGATTATTGTGGTTTGTATGCTATGAGGGCCCTCGGTAAAGGTAGGTAACGATTGGAGGATGACATATTCGGTACCATCTAGTTATAGAGGTGGTCCGGTCTTGTGTTGGTAGAGGGAAGATGTTCTATGCCTCGGGACATCCATCTAGAGGTGTACCCGTTCGGAAGGTAGTCCCTTCACCTGGTCATTTGTATGGAAATCCAAACTCCACTACGTACCTGCCATTTTGATTGTATTACCCAATTGGGCTATATGCTGGAATTTAATTAATGTAACAATTTTGGCTATGATTAATATTATTTGTATATAGTAGACACTACTATAATATAAGAGGATTTGATATGATATGTTTTAGTTATCGTAAGGTAAAAACATGTCCGTGTTTATGTGTGGACTTGTCTTACGAGATACTTTTGTTTTGATAAAGGAAAGGTTTTGGTAATCTAATAAATTCAGTTGAGTGTGTTTCTCACACTGGTTCACCAAACTAATCCAGGCGTTTTTTCCTTTCAATGCTCGGGTCAGACCTAGTATATTTACGGGATCAGATTTTCTTAGTGATGTTCGTACATGATAGGGGGTTCTCGTTTCTTGTTAGGTAGCGAACGGATGACTCTTACTCCTACATGTCCCTAAGATCGAGTATCGAGGGGTTGGTTTGGTAGTTTGCCTTGCAGTCGAGAGGCTGGCCGTAAAAGAAAATCGTGAGGTGCCCATGTGAGCTACGGTGGAGTTTATCCACTGTCTATGGTTGAAAAGCCTAGATCGTCACATCTGGTATCAGAGTTTAGATTTTGTATATTCCTAAGCTTTGGTGTGTACTCAGTATAGATAGGGACAGTAGCACCCTAGATTGAGTTTGAGTGTATTATATATATGAGCGTGTATTTGTTAGTGAATATAAATTGTTTTATATTGTGTTTACTTATCCGTTGAGCTGTTTGTGAATTCTGCTCAATACGTGGGACGCCATGTTATCGATAGGGATTTCTAAACGCTTAAACGAGGCAAGTCGACATAGTGTCATTTTAAATTGGGTAAATGAAATAATTTTACCTCTATTATATTTTATATACAAAGGAATAATTTTTCAAGAATTATTAAAGTGTATATAAACTGATTGTTTGGTTGTTTAAAATGCAAATGTATATAAGTTAATAAAAGATGGTTGAATAATCTGAATTGAAACAACAATTGTAAGAGAATAAATTATATAAGCAAAAGAATTATAAGTATGAAATTATAACTAATATGATTTACAATTGTGAAATAATCTTATATATAGGAAAGAAAACAACATGAGTATATTTATAAATATGAGTTATAAATAAAAATGGACTTAAACTAAGAATTTGAAAATTTTGAATTCAGTTGATTTGAAAGTTGTTTTTCAAAGTTAAAGGGGCTATACTATTATAAATAGAAAAGAAGTGAAATTATATAAGTAAAAGATTTGTAAATGTGATTTATATAAATAAAAAAATTAAAAGAATATAAAGCACTAAATTCAATACTGTTGCTAGAAAATAATAAGAGTGATGACTGCAGCATCATCAGTGTCATTTTTGAATTTCTATGTGATGGATTTGCTACCAAAGTAAATTGAAAATTGAAGTTTTTTTGTGATGAACGAATTTGATTTAACATCCAAGTTAAAATTGATAAATATAAGTAAAACGAGTTTTGAACTTATAATATATGAGATAATAAAATTTTAGCTTTGGTAAAGTTGAAATAAATGTGAGTTAGCATAATAAATATATGGTTTGAAATTTAACTAAAGGTAAGTTAAATAAAAGGAATTGGATTTTAACTGGATTTGATAAGTTATTGAAATGGAAATTAAACTTAAAAGATAAGTGATTATATAACATGAATGTGCAAGTATGAATAAGTAAGTTGTATAACTTATAAAATGAGAAAAGGTAAGTAAAAACCAATTGTTAAAATGGTTAAACTATTTTGTTAAGTAAAATAAGATATGAATTTGAATAAGTGATATGAATTCGACTTAAGTAAAAGTAAAATAAAATAACTTAAGTAATGCTGAATAAAGTTGGGTATGTTGGTTATGCATTGGTTGTGAAATGAATGTTAATTGATTGTATAGAAATTCATGTGAAATTGAATTAATAAAATTGAAAGCTAAATATTTGAATTCATATTGGATAGTAAGTTAATTTGAATAGAATTGATTTGAATCGAAAGTGAACAAGCATGAATATAAATTAGTGAATGTAAACTAATTGAATATGAATAAATGAATGTTAGTGGAATCCAATGTTAATGAATCAAATATGATTAAATTGAAAATCAATTCAATGAATATTAATGAAAAGTGAATGTATATCGATTTGCTTATGGATTGATTGGATAGATATGGTTTGTTGGATGATCGTTGTTTGATGGTTGGATTTGTTGCTTATTGATTGCATTTGCTATATTGACATATACAGTTGTTTTGTTGGTATATGTTGTATATTGATATTACTTTCTATATACATGTTTCTCATTTGTTTATTGAGTGTTTAGTAAGTGCAGATTGCGCTTGCTTCACTTTTGGAGCTCACTTTCGCGCTATATTAGCTTATATGCTCGCTACTAATATATAAGGTACATATCTCGGATTACATATCGTACTTTTACACTTTTTTCCCTTCGGGATGCCTCATCCTTGATGATGAGATGTATATCTGTGAGTATATATTGTTATTTTTTTTCCGGATCGAACCGCGCAAAGGAGATGCTGGCGAATTTTTTTGAAAATTTAAGGAGTTAGAAAATTTTGGGAAAATTGGAAAATTTGTGATAACTAAAGTTTTGGTTTTTGAAGTAAGAAGTTAAACGATATAGTTGATTTTGAAAAGATAACTAAGTATGGATTTGAAAACTTAAAAAAGTTTTTATAAGAAGTTTAACTGATGATTTTGAGAAAAGTTAAAATGTTTAAATTGGATTTGATATCTAATTTTAATGAATTGTTTTGAAAAGTAAATGGATTTTGTGACTTTTTCCTACTTTTTAATTTCGGGGACAAAATTCTTTTAAGTATGGGAGAATGCAACGACCTAGAATTTCAGTCATTTGAAATTTGTATATTAAATTGATTTTAAATATTCAAAAATAAATTTTATAACTCGAATAACTTATATTTCGAATATAAGGATTTAATTGGATACTTAAATTGTTAATTTAATATTTAAAATTGCGTAAATAATTGAAATTGGATTTAATGTGAATAAAAATGATTTATAACGATGAATTAAATTCTATTTGAATTACAATGATGTTAAAGAACTTTTAAAATCGAATTAAAAGTCAAATTGTAGAAATTGAATATTTTAATATTTAATTGACGAGTGAAAATAGTCATTTTTCAAACAGTCCCGGATTTCGACGAAACAAGTTTCATTAGATCCGTAATGTTATATTATTGTAAGATTTCAAATTTCGTGTCAATCGGATTTACGGTTTGTCCGTGGGAAGCTAAACGCGTAGAAATCTGTTTAAGTGAATTTTAAATTTAAATAGTCGATTCGAAAGCCTTTCTTCCAAATACTATCGAATTGGCTTCCGATATATATTCCATTGCGTTTGGAATAGGGGTAATACATTATAAACCCCAGGCGGCACGCTTCGTTTGGAGTTCGAAAAAAACGGATGAATAGTGTCGCGTAATTTTCTATATAAGGCCATATAATTCACTATTTTTCATAAAAACCTATTAGGGTTAGGGCTAGCCACCGGCTTCATTTCAATGGCCGAAAAATTCTCTTCTTCCTCCTCGTTTTTTTCAAATCTACACATTAATTTGAGAAATCTCCAACTACAAAGATGAAGATCGTAGCAAGATCTAACAAATCAACGGTGGAGATCGTTTAAAACGAGGCGAATCAACGGCAATTGGCGATCAAAGACCGTACGTTCGAGCGCGAATCTCAAGAGCAGATGGAGGCCAAGTGCCACGCCATTCAACGTGTTGGTGGAGACGAGTGCGAGCTTGGCAATGGTAGTGTTTGATCATCGTCTCAGCGTGAGGAGAGGTCGCGAAAATTCAAATGGAAATGGCAGCAATGGGTTTTTGTCGTGCGTTTTTAGCCTAGGGGAGAAGATACAGGCACCGGCCCTGATTTAAGAAAGCAAATCGAATGGCCAGTGGAAAAGAAAGGTTAAAAAATAAATAAAAGTTGTAAATTTTATTGTATATAATTCGTTCAAACTTTAAAATGCATAACATTTTCATACGAGGTCCGTTTAGCACGAAACAACTTGTGTTGGGTTCGTATGGACGAACACTACGCGATGGAGCTAGTTTGGAGCTGATTGGAGCTAGTGTGAATTTTAGGTAAAATTAATCGCGCGTTTAATTTTATTTGGAATAAAACACTGCAACTGCTATTGGAAGCAATGTGAGTACAACTCACTCTTTTTGACTCACTGATATTTTTATATAAGTAAGAAATAATTTATTATATAATGGTTGATGATTGTTTGGATGATATATGATATATTGATTGATATTTGGATATATACCAACCTAGTGGATTAGATGACCCTATACGATCCCGTGTATGCGCGGATGACCCTTTGTACGCGCGTCTGCCTCGAAGCGGACATTGTACACATATTCTAATATGTATATATGTTGCAGGTGACAGGTTGGAGGGATCCAACTGGATTCCTCACCAGTATTTATTTTTTTACAGATATGTGATATATTCTGTCATCATATGATATATGATGTTTTGGATGCTGTGATTGATGTATTTGGTGTTATTGCAGCATTGGGCCTATTTTTGGAATTTAAAAAATATGTTAAAGTAACGATTTCGAATTTAAAAGAATTTTAAAAGTGATTTTGAAAATAAATGCTTTATTGAATTTTTGAATCGTTAAGAATTGATTTATTTTGAATAAATAAATGTGATAATTTTTATGTTATAAAAATTATGATGTCTTGGGAAATTTAATTGAAATTATGATTTTTGTGAAATAAAACCAGAATATGATTTTTGGAATGTGAAGTTAACTATTTTGTAAAATGGTTTATGTAAGAGATTTATAAAATTGGTATTGTACAAATTAAAATATTGGAATTATAAAACGAGTTTTGTAAATGTTAAAATGAAGTTATAAATGGAGTTTATAAGTGAATAAGACTTATAATTATGAAGGAATAAAATAAATGAATTTGTAAAATAAATAAATTTATAAGTAATTAACTTATAATTTGGATTTTGGCATTTAATGAGATAAATCAAATTTGTTAATAAAGGGATTTTGTATATTGAAGTTTTTATAAAATATAAAAGGAATTTATAAACATTGTTTTATAAATCCAAAATCAATTGATTTTGGTAAGTTAAATATAGAAGTTTATTTAAAGGAATTTTATTCACGATTTTTGATAGTGAATTATACTTTAAGTTAAATATTGAAATAATATTAAATTTGGTAAACGATTTATATTCACGATTTTGGACAGTGAATAATATATTAAAGAATTGTTTTGGAAAGTGATATTTTAAAATGGGGTTAAATGGTTTAAAGATGTTTTAAAATATGTTAAGTATCGAAACCATAGATTTCAACATTCATTGTTGAAATAAACATTTTCGAGAAGTAAGGAAATGATGGACTATAACACTGTTGTTACAGTAAATGATTTTCGAAAGGAAATATTTTGTATAGTACTGGGATTTATATATCTATCTTTATTTCGAATCCCTATACTAGCGATTTTGGGTTGTCGTAACGACATTTTACGCAACATTCATTTTAATCCAAATAAAAGATGTTTGAAAGAATGTTTTCCTTAAAGAATAAAATATATACTCGTGATTCAAGTATATGTAATATTTTCCAAGTGTTGAAAATAAATTGGTTTGTGAATTACTTATTATTAAATAAGTATATGGAAATGTTTTTCAATGTTGAAATGATTTTGAGAATATATCTTTTCAAAGATAATCTGAAGTGAATATTTGACAAACGATTTAATTAATAAAAGATTAATTAAAAGGGCCTAGTAATTGTATATAGTGCTGAATATTTGTATGTTTGTTTTGATAGTTAAATAACCGACTATCAAATTGCACAAAAAAATTAGTTCCTCAACTTGATGTGGGAACTATTTAGTCGTACACTTAGCATGTAGCCTTCTATGTAGGTTTGATTATCATTTGTGTTGAGGATGTTGATTCGTATAGTGCGGAGTATTACTCCAATCTATCGAGCTTCCTTCTTGGCCCGAAGGATAGCAAGTTGAAAGTTGGAGACGTGAAAGTCTAGGAGACAAAGTTGCTGTGTGAGAATGAGAAACGCTTTTGCGTTGTTGGTGCGAAGAGACCGGGATCGGTTTATCCGAAAACCACTTCGGACCAACGTATATGCGACGATTGTGCAGGTTGCTTGTGATGATATTGATATTCCGGAGTTCGATAGTAGGGGAACTTCTTGTTGATCGTTTGGGGTTAAAATCCCAATATACATTCAGTAGCAGTGGTCTCTTCATTATGAAATATCCAATGCAAGGACTATTGGCGACTAATCCTAAGGATCTCTCGACAGGATGTGGTAGGAAAGTACATTCGGTTTGTCCTGTTCCTGGACAACTTGTGTGGATGTTTGTCTGACATTGCATTTCTACAGATTACATACATTGGTTTTTACAAACGTACATCAGTGGTGGGGGAGAAGGAAACTTCTCTTAGCTTAACACCCTCCTTGAGACGTATGAGCTTAAGGGTTGCATTTTTGTGGAAGGCAATTAGTAGTCAACGGAAATGGCCGTGTGGAATTCTAAGTGATGTGATTGTGCTTTGTGAAAGGCAATCCTTACCTCGTCAGGCCTCATCAACTGGAAATGACCAAAACAGGGTTAGATGCAGCAGGGCTAAGTGGGTCATTCCCATTAGGATGTGATCATCCTCTTCTAGATATATCTTTACAGGCTATGACATCGTGTATCTAATTATTGTGGTTTGTATGCTATGAGGGTCCTCGGTAAAGGTAGGTAACGACTGGAGGATGACATATTCGGTACCATCTATTTATAAATGTGGGCCTATCCTGTGTTGGTAGAGGGCAGATGTTCTGTGCCTCGGGACATCCATCTAGAGGTGTACCCATTCGGAAGGTAGTCCCTTCACCTGGTCATTTGTATGGAAATCCAAACTCCACTACATACCTGCCATTTTGATTATATTTCCCAATTGGGCTATATGCTGGAATTTCATCAATGTAACAATTTAGGCTATGATTAATATTATTTGTATATAGTAGACACTACTATAATATAACAGGATTTGATATGATATGTTTTAGTTATCGTAAGGTAAAAACATGTCTGTGTTTATGTGTGGACTTGTCTTACAAGATACTTTTGTTTTGATAAAGGAAAAGTTTTGGAAATCTAATAAATTCAGTTGAGTGTGTTTCTTACGCTGGTTTGCCAGACTGATCCGGGCGTTCTTCCCTTTCAATGCTTAGGTCAGACTGAGTATATTAGGTTCAGACTTCATGCTTTTAGGGCTTCAGCAGGAGAGCTGGAGATCTTCATTTTCGTATACACGTACTTGTTTTGATTATCCGTTGTGCTTTGTTTGTTGTTGTATATTATCAGCAATTGTGAGGACATGTTATTATAACTGTTCAAAGCTGTTAACTCTGATTGATTGTTGAACTCTGATTGATGTATGTATATACAGTTTCTTCTTTGTAAAGATCATACATATGATATTATATATTTTCCGCTGCGATGTGAGATTTTGTATTATTTTGTTTGGTTCTGTCTTCTCTCTTTCTTCTCTTCTCTTCTTCTCTCTTCTTTTCTTTCTCTTGACTTATCTTCAGTTTGTGCTTTTTGGGTCATACATGTGTGGATTATTGTCGATTCAAAGGGTACGGATTTGTAGGTCATCACAATAACTATCCCGCTAGATTTGTATTTGACTCTGATCATTATGTATAACTATAAATGTTGAATGTGATGTGAGATTCTATTATTCTATTATCTTATATCTTTATTTTCTTTTATATCCCTGATAATCTGCCTCCCCGGCACGTGAATATCGTGGATGTATTAGTATCGATTTCTAAGGGTCGAGAAGACGGGTCATCACCCCTGTGATGTGGAATTTCTGGTTCCGACCATCCTATGGCCAGGTTGAATGAGCATGGTCTTACCATTTGATTGCTAAGTTTGTATATTTCTTCATTAATTTTTTCATGTTTGGTCAAGTTCAATTATTGATGGAGTAATGACTTTTCATTAGAGGGTATTTGTATGTAAAATATTGTGCATAGAGCTATTGAGTGGATGTTGGCTACGTCTGACCTAGCTGGGCTAATAGGCTTATGTTCCATCTGGTCTGGTAAAGTGATGACGTTTGGAGTAACTTCTTATTCTTCTGTTAGCTTTTCCATGACTTGCCCCCATGCACATTTGTATAAGATTGTCTTAGCCAATTTCCATGGTAGTTTTCCTAATGATATCTCGTGTATCTGTTTGGAGTCGACTACTAGCAAGTGTTAATATGGTAGGTGTCGGGTCTGAGCGAGTGGTCCTGGCTCCTTTGAGGGAGCTCAAGGAAATTTGTCGGCATTATGAATTAGAAGTTCGATTATCGGTCCGGTTTATATCGATTATCGTAGTCAGATGCCTCCACCGTGGGGTGTTTATTAGTGACTTCGGCTTGCTATCCCTACATTGATCAGGTGGATTCAGTATTTCAACTCAAGTGTTCCATTGGCTTTGGTGGTAGAGGATCGTCCTATTATATTGACTTTACCAACAAGTTTAGGGTCCTTTCAGGCCTAGTGTGGTCAAGGACTTTCATCCTTGCCTTAGAATTAGTTACAAACTATTTATACATTTTTCTTTGGAATTTTACCATAGATATGCATTAGAGTCATCCCGTGTATCCTTGGGATTGATTTATTAGGTAAAGGTATCAAGCTATTTGTGTTAAAATAGACTTTGATATGAATTAATTACATTTGGAAGGTTAGAGATCGAATCATTTTTGTTTGGAGTGGTCCTTATCATTCGAAGTGATTCCCTATTACTAAGGTTTAGAGAGTAATTTTGGGCATGTGGCAGTCCACAAATACTCATCACATCCTCCTGAGCATCCTCTAGCGACATTGTCAAAAGTCGGCCGGGAGCACTTATTATTTGTCTGGATTTTCCCCTAGTATAGTGCACTTGGTTGCTTCTCACAACATGCTGCCTTGTACCATGAATAGGTTTTAAACTTGCGAAATTAAGGTCATGATTCCAATGTGCTATTACCAAGCTGAGTGGTAGTGTATGTGTATAATACAAATGTTATGTCGCCTACTATAAAAATATGAAACTGCATTCGCACTAGCTTATACTAGTTCTCAAACATCCACAATGTAACATCCAGCACGTACCTTGAGGACTGCACGTAATCGTTCTATCTACTTCTCAAATTCTGCCAACAAAGTCTACCTTATAAGGAACTCAGTCCGGGATTTTCTATATCTATAAAAGTCCGCTTCATTAGGCCTACAATACAAATATTCTACTTGGTTTGTCTCTTTTCTCATCGTGGCAATGACCCCACGCAGCATCCCTCCTCAATTAATCGAAAGTCCTTTCAAAAGCTAAGTGGTTGTGCCCTACTGCAAAAAATCTAAACATCCAATTGGTTGTGCCCCTCATCCAATGTCTCGATAGTGAAAGAATCATTGGCATGTTGGTTTAACTCTAGTCTTTCCCAAACTCGCTATGACCAATGATGGCTAATACCCGCATGCGACTATCCTTATGAGTCCTGCCCACTGTAAGCAACTCGCAAACTAGAGTACAATGTCATACGAATATCCTACTCCATCATTAACCTTTTGATTGCCTACAAAGGTCCGCTTAGTTAGGCCTGCAATGCAAAAGCAGTCAAGGCATACTCTCTTGACGAAACACCTACAGACCTGCCTTTGGGGATGCAGCTTCGTAAAGCCTACTGCAGAGGGCCATCCTAGAGTATCCTCACGTCTCGTTTAAGTCTCATACTTCCTTTTAGCCCAAAATAACTAAGTTGGACTTGCTCTTTCTATACCAAAAATTTACGACGAACTGCTTCATTAGGCTCTTTATGCAGATTCTCTTTGGGCTACTCCAAACTCACCTTATCATTTTATTAGACCCTATGTCTAATCTTTTATATGCGTTTAGTTTACTTTTCTTATTCTGTTTGCTACTTATTTACCCTAATCAGCATGCCCAACTCCACCCACGTATGAGACCATCAGTCTTAGACCTGAAAGGGAATGCTACCGGTATGGGCCACTACTATTAATTTTTTCATATTAACTTAATCCAAGATCTAAGTTTAATAAAATAAGCCTCTTCTATTTCCTTCTTTTTAATTATAACCTACATGTTACAATTATAATTGCAATTGTTACTTTTATATTCTTTTCTTTCTTTTATAACCAACATGTTATAAATGTAATTGCAAGTGTCTCTTTTCTATTCAAGTCTGTCTTTATTTATTATGATACTAAGTTCTCTTTAGTTCTCTTATGTTATATGACAGTCTTAGCTTGGGACTATGCCCAACTGTCATAAATTACTTATCATAATAACTTGTTTACTTTTTATTCTACATCTACGCAGTAAATACTGATCTAGACACATTTTCTGTTTATTATTTCTAGTCTTGTCGAATATTTAACTTGATTATTTCATCTTCTTTAATTTCTTTAATGCTTTACATTATTCTCTTTTATGCTAGGAAGTAGTTTTATTCGATTTGGTTTGTTACAAAAACTATACTAAAATCCATTTCCATGTTTTAATACTAAATAATGTCGTAAACAATAACTCGTAACTGTTGGATAATGCAAAATATAATAATCTCTCTATTTTTCATAATAATCTCTCTATTTTGCACAATTCCATTTTTCTTGCTTTTATTCTTGCAATTGCATTGACCGTTTTTCTTACAATATTAAACTATGAAAATCAATTCCCTTTTCTAAGACAGCCAACTAATTTATCACTAACTTTCAAACCAAATTATTAGATTTCCTCTTTTTATTTCATTCCACGAGTTTTAACATAATTTACTTTTTATTTCTCACTTAATCTTATGTCTTTCTCTATAATTTTTAAGCTTAATATTACTTAAATTTTAATTGGATTTCTTTCTTTTTCCATATAAATAACATTTAAATATAAGTACGCTTCTCTTATAAAATTTACAGTTCCAAAATAACTAATTGGTAGAACTAATTACCGAAATTAGTTCAAATGCTGAGTTAAAATATTTAACAGGAACCTAACGATATAATATATCATCGATATAAAAGATATATAATTCAAATCCACTCACTTGAAAAGAAAACACTCCAAATTTCGGATCTGATTTTTAGTCCAATTCTATTATCCACGGCCTTCCCCTTTGCAACCCAATTTAGATCCACAAACCAAAATTTGCATGTATTTGTAAATCTAGATCTAATTGAAGAAAAATAAATAGATAAACTAGAAAATCAGATCTGAAATCTCATCTCATACTAGACGGCTTAATTTGAACATTTCTTCTCTAGACCTACAGTTTCTACCTCCAAATTGTAAATCCGAAATCTAAATCTAATATATTTGATTTCTGAAGAATTGGAGGAGAAAGAAAAGCGAGAGGACTTCCGTGCCCATTCAGAAAAATATGGGTTTGACGGCTAATCCTCCACGTTTATTTATAGGGTGCCAAAGCAACGTCGTCCGTTGGTTTAAAGCGATTGAAATCTAGCCGTTAAAAACAAGCAAAACGCGTCAGTTTTGACGTGTCAAGCCTTTTTGTTTAGGCGTATTTATTTATTTCCTCTATTTTTAAACGTTATAAATTATTAAACGTTAACTTTTAATCATTGCCTATTCATTCTAGTTAATTTTCATCAATTGTAAATTTAATTCCCTTTATAACACATGTTTATTTTGAAATTCAAATATTACTAATAAATATTAGTTAATTACCTCTAATTGCCGATGTTAATTAATTTCCTTTATGACGCGCGTCCATTTTGAAATTCAAGCGCGTGTTATTTTTGAAATTTATATGCGCATATACTTATAATCAAATATATTTACGCACATTTCTGCATATAATTATTTGTCGGCATGAAACTTCGAACATCAATAGCTTTTCCATACGTCCGTCCGAGACATATTATATATGTAAATTAATCAAAAAATTGCCATGAACACAGTGGTATAAGTTTCGAAGCCACATTCTGACAATTCCAAAAACGCTCATTTTCACTGTTTATAATTATTTAATTATCTAAAAATGCGAGGTGTACATTCTACCACCTTTTAGGAAATTTCGTTCCCGAAATTGGACAACGGTAAAACTACGTAATTCCTTACATCAAACACATCCATCTTGTGTACATCCAATTTTGTGACCATCCATGTCCTTTGTGCAAAGTGCCATTCAACATAAAATATATGCATATACATAAATTTCCAAGCGGTACCTCCTATATGAATGCTTTTCTTCTCTAATAACTCCTTTTTAAATTATGATGCACACATCCTAAATGTACTTGCAATTTTTATATGAATGCAATTTTTTGAAAACTCAAAACATTTTTCATCCAATTTTTCTCACACTCCTACTGAATAGGGGCATAGTTCAACAATTTTATTTCATCTAAACCCTACCACACAACTTCTAATATTCGCATTTTAGAAAAATTTAACTTTCCAAACTCGATTTCTTATGTCAGAAAGAAGGTAGAAAATGGAAAACCACATATTTCCCCGTTTTACTTTTGCGCACCTCTTTCTCCATGCTTGGAACTTGTGTCACTATTCTATATAAATCTCTATTTTCTTTCCAAAGCATAGTTCACATAAGAAATTTTTTATGCTGATGTTTCTGTCGCTTTCTTTAATTTTCACTTTTTTCTTTTAGTTACTTTTATTTGCTTTTACTTTTCTTATATATTTACGTCATATATTCTTATTGTCTTCTTGTGAAAATCACCAAAACACAGAGAAAACACATCATACTAATCATCACTGATTTACTAAAATAGGAATTAAATGCTTACATATGAGTGCAGTCTCATAACTAAAAGAGAAAAACAAGTCCTGCTACAAAGCGATACAATATATATAAATATAGCAGCTAAACACGGTTATTTTCTAGGGCTAGGAAGCCTAGGATCATGTCCACCCTGACATAGAAACGTCCTACTCTAGGAATCCAAGTAACTCATATGCTCCCACTATCGCCTATTACTTGTTACTAACTACGATGTATTACTCATGATGAATAAGATCTATTCATCTCTTCCATTCCATACTCAAAATGGAACAACCAAGTCTCATTTACTGCAACGAATAAGGATTTCAATCAATGCAGTCTCCATCAATTATGCTTGGTGCTTTTTCTCTTTACCTTTACCTTTCATTTTTTTCCAACTAAGGTCTACCTATCCCAACCACATGTGTCCTACTATCTTACTAACGTCACTTCACTATTTTTCTATAGTCTACAAGCATGAAGCAACTTCCTAGGTTCTCACTAACGTCCCATACACTTTACGGGAACTTTTATTATGACTACTAAAAGTAATCATTACTATCTTCTACATAGCCTTACACTTTTCCTGTCACACCTAGGAAATGATTCCTTTTTAATCCATATTTAAAAGTTTGGTTTGGTATTTATCATTTCATTTCAAAAATTAAAGCTTCTAAATTTTTGAAACACCAAATCCCAAAATTCTTGCCTTTAAAAGTGTTACTTGAAGTTTCTATTAAATTCAAAGGTACTTGGTTACTTAACATTTTATCTTTCTAGACTTGCCTCTTTACAACTCTTTGAATTTAAATAATTCCCCAAACCTAGAGGGAAAAACTTACTAATTATATGTTCAAAACTTATTCCTTTTTTCCTTTTAAAGACCTTTATAGCTTTTCATAAAAAAAATCGGATATTTAAATTTAAGTGTTTACTAAGTTTTTCTCTTCGGAAAACTTATTTACTTTTGGGTAAACCATTTTTCCTTAAAACATGCCTTACTTGTCCTTAAAACATTTTTTCTTGACTTCCAAAAATGTCCTCGCATGTTTTCAAAACGTCTTCTTTTCATAGATTTTCAAATTTACAAAAACTGGAATAGATAAGAACAATTATATTATCAAAAATCCCTTAACTTTCTTGGAAAGCAACCAATGTGAATAATCAGTGGAAAAATATGAAATTTCCATTGCTTAGCTTTCCTACTACGGCTCTCTGTAATATACCTCCTAACTAGCACTGTCTCTAATTATTACACTTCTTATTACACTTAATGGTTTTATACCTTAATATATTTCAACTACTCTCTCTTATGAGAAACCATTAACGCTAAAACCTTCTATGAATCCTTTAAAAGACGATTTCATGTTTATGTGAAATTACAAGGAACTTATTTTATATTTTATCGAAATAGGCTATAAAAAATATGGTGCTTTCCATACCTTGTGCATCACTTTCACGTATTCGTTATAACTTGCACAAAACATCTTTATTTGTGATTTGGTTTTCATAGAAAATTATATCATTATTCATCTCATTCTAATAGATTAAATTATGTTTAATCTATATTCATGTACAATGGACATTTCCTACGAAATTTATTAGTTTCCTAATATTTAGCTTACAACATCTTCTTCTTTTCCAGAAAACTCATTTTCTAAATTGTTTTAATATTTTCATAACTAGAAAACATTTCCATATACTTATTTAAATAATTAGTGTACTTACAAACTACTTTATTTCTATACCTAGAAATTATTTTCAAAACATATTTTTATTTGGATCAAAACAGATGTTGCGTAAAACACCGTTACTGCAACCCAAAAATACTAGTATATGGATTCAATTAAAATAAATATTAATAAATCCTATATGCTATGTAAAAACAATTCCTTTAGGAGTCACCTACTATAATAATAGTGTTATAGTCTATGCTTCCTCTATTTTTCTCCAAAACATCTATTACAACAATAAATTATGTGACCTACGTTTTCGATACTTAACACTCTCAAGGTTTTTTATATTTAAAATCTTTGTTTACCTATAAAGAAACTAGCGAGTTATACATGCTCTATAATTCTTCAAAAAGAATTTCACTTTTAACAAAATTTACATCATATAAAAACCAATTAAATTTTCATACCACCTTTTTTTTCAAAAATCCAATATTTACTTCCTCAAACATATTAACAATTATATTTTCTACTGTTCAATTCCAAATGTTTCATTTTATTGGGCTAGACATAAAGTGGATTTTCTTCTCACTATCCTGGGAATACCCTTTCTAAACCTTGAAAATCTCATTTCCTTACAAAAATCTCTTATTCCTTCCAAAATAAAAATACTCTCCCTGCTATGCCTAGGTAACTTTCCCACTTCCTATAACATATGTATACAAATCTTCTCTCAAAACATAGCTTATTATACACTATAAATCGGTAATAACATAGGGCTCAACATACTTGGGTCATCCCAAATCCAACAAGCAAACTATGCACAAATATACTTCTAAAAATTTCCATTTTTAAAACCTATAATCAGGGAGTATTTGGATTTTAGTACATAATATATTTATATTTTATTCAAAATACGCATACGTTCACTCATATTTCCTAATTTACTAGGATCCACTGACCTAAGCGCTGATGCTAAATGTAACAACCCAAGTTCCAGTGGGTCTGGATTATTTGCAAAAATGCTAAAACCCAAATCCGTTGAAGCCCAAGTTGGGTGTCTGGTATCCTGCAAATAGGCAAGACAAATATAACAGAGCTCAAATAAATACCTCACAGTGGAACTGAGTAAAATATAGTGATAAGTAAATACTCACCAAGGTAATAACACTTTCCAAACAAGTGACTCAAAATTGGAAAATCTCTGCCATCTATCTAGCTTATGGGATGATATAAGGAGGGGGTCAAAGCTAAAGTTCTGGTGAATGGACAAATTATACACTTCTAAGCATAATTCAACATATACCATTCTATTTCAATTTCTTGTTATATTAGGTTTATTGGGTTTATAATACTCACGCCTCTGTGCGTGAATCATACCAATCTACTCCTTAGTAGATTAAGACTTAATAACTAATATATATGTATATGTAGATACACGTCCAAAGACCACATCGGTCCTAGGCACTACCCATAGTACATTCCGTATCCTCCTCGAAAAGGACTCCATCGTCTCGCTACTAGAGCGTATTGTAGCTACATCTGTAAAGGATAGCTTTGTGAGGCCTACAATATAGATGTTACGTCATCTACTATAAAAACATGAAAATGCATCCGCACTAGTTATACTAGTGCTCGGACATCCACAATGTACCACCCAGTGCGTATCTTGACGACTACACGTAATCGTTCTGTCTACTCCCTGGATTCCACTAACAAGGTCTACCTTGTACAAAACTCAGTCGTGGATTTTCTATATCTATAAAGGTCCGCTACATTAGGCCTACAATACAGATATTTTACTTGGTCCGTCTCTTTTCTCATCATGGCTATGGCCCCATGCCGCTCCCCTCAACTAATCGAAAGACCTTTCAAGAGCTAAGTGGTTGTGCCCTACTGCAAACAAGCTAAACATCTAATTAGCTGTGCCTCTCATCCAATGTCTCGATAATGAAAGAATCATTGGCCTATTAGTTTAACTCTAGTCTTTCCAAAACTCGCTTTGACTGATGATGGTTGATACCCGCATGCAACTATCCATATGGGTCTTGCCCACTGTAACTTACTCGCAAACAAGAGTATGGTGTCATATGAATATCCTACTCCATCATCAACCTTTTGACTGCCTACAAAGGTCCACTTCGTTAGGCCTGCAATGAAAAAGCAGTCAAGACATACTCTCTTGATGAAACACCCACAGACCAGACTCCGGTGGATGCAGCTTCATTAGGCCTACCCCAGAGGGCTATCCTAGAGTATCCTCACGTCCCGTTAAAGTATCGTACTTCCTTCTAGCCCAAAATAACTAAGTTTGTCATGCTCTTTTTGTACTAAAAATCTACGACGAACTATTTCGTTAGGCTCTTTATCCAGATTCTCTTTGGGCTACTCCAAACGCACCTTACCATTTCATTAGACCCTATGTCTAATCTTTTATTGTGCATTTAGTTTATTTTTCTTATTCTATTGGCTACTTATTTACCCTAATCAGCATGCACAGCCCCACCCACGTGTGAGACATCAATCCTAAACCTGTAAGAAAATGCTTCCGGTATGGGCCACTACTATTAATTTTTTGCTTATTAACTTAACCCAAGATCTAAGTTTGATAAAATTAGCCTCTTTTATTTCTTTTTTTTCGATTATAACCTACGTGTTACAATTATACTTACAATTGTCACTTTTATATTCTTTTCTTTCTTTTATAACATACATGTTGTAAATGTAATTACAAGTGTCTCTTTTCTATTCTAGTTTGTCTTCTTTTATTATGATACCAAATTCACTTTAGTTCTCTTACATTATATGACAGTCTTAGCTTGGGACTACATCCAACTGTCACAAATTACTTACCATAATAAATGCTTTACCTTTTTTTCTACTATGTGTGCAGTAAATGTAGTTCTAGTCACATTTTCTATTTATTATTTCTAGTCTTGTTGAATATTTAACTTGATTATTTCCTCTTCTTTGATTTCTTTAACGCTACACATTATTCTCTTTTATTCTAGGACGTAGTTCTATTCTATTTGGTTGGTTACAAAAACTGTACTAAAATCCATTTCCATGTTTTAATATTAAATGATGCCTTAAACAATAATCTGTAGCTGCAAGAAATTTCTTTTATTTTTTTTTAATTGCTAGATAATGTAAAATCCAGTAATGTCTCTATTTTTCACTAATTCCATTTTTCTTGCTTTCATTCTTGAAATTACATTTACCGTTTTTTCTTACAATATTAAACTATGAAAATGTATTCTCTTTTCTAAACCAGCCAACTAATCTATCACTAACTTCCAAATCAAGTTATTAGATTTTTTTTCCTTTTTATTTCATTCCCGGAGTTTTAACATTATTTACTGTAAATTTATCACTTTTAGGCTTATGCCTTTCTCTATAATTTTTAAGCCTAATATTACTTATATTTAATTGGATTCCATTCTTTTTCTATATAAATAACATTTAAATATAAGTACACTTCTCTTATAAAATTTACAGTTTCAACATAACTAACTAGTAGAACTAATTACTGAAATTAGTTCAAATGTTGAATTAAAATATTTAATGGGAATCTAAAGATATTATATACCATTAACATAAAAGATATATAATTTAAATCCACTCATTGAAAAGAAAACACTCCAAATTCTAGGTCTTATTTTTAGTCCAGTTCTATTATCCATAGCCTTCCTCTTTGCAACCCTATTTTGATACACAAACTGGAATTTCTATGGATTTATAAATCTGGATCCAATTGAAGAAAAATAAACAGATTAACTAGAAAACTAGATCTGAAAACTTACCTCAAACGGACAGCTTAATTTGGACATCTCTTCTCTATATTTACAGATTCTACCTCCAAATTACAAATCAGAAAACCTAAATCTAATATATTTGATTTCTAAAGAATTGGTGGAGAAAGAAAAGTGACAGGACTTCCGCGTCCACTTAGAAATATATAGGTTTGAAGGTTAGCTCTGCACGTTTATTTATAGAGAGCCAAAACAACGTCGTCCATTCGTTTAAAGCGATTGAAATCTAGCCGTTAAAAACAAGTAAAATGCATCAGTTTTTAGATGTCTAGCCTTTTTGTTTTATACATATTAAATTATTTCCTTTATTTGGAAACATTATAAGTTATTAAACGTTAACTTTTAACCGTTGCCAATTCATTTTGATTAATTTCCATCAATTGCAAATTTAATTCCCTTTATAACACATGTTTATTTTGAAATTCAAATGTTGCTAATAAATGTTTAATTACCTCTAATTGTTGATGTCAATTAATTTCCTTTATGACGCACAACTATTTTGAAATCCAAACGCGCATTTTTATACAATTTATACGTGCATATATTTATAAACAAATATATATACGCACATTAACATGTATAATTATTTTTTGATACGGAAGTTCGAACGTCAATAGTTTTTCATATGAAGTATGTTCGAGGCATATTATATGTGTAAATTAATCAAAAAATTCGGCACGAATACAATGATATAAGTTTCGATGCCATATTTTGACAATTCCCAAAACGCTCATTTTCACTGTTTATAATTATTTGATTATCTAATTATCTAAAAATGCGGGGTGTTACATTTTGCGACTACCGTACTTAAGATTTAGAGCTGGATTCACATACAGTAACTACCTAGGCCATGATGGCCTGTGTCGTGAGTATTATTCGATTTACCATGGCTCGGCTAGCATGGGTGCCCATCGTCAACTACGTAGTATCCCTGGCTGTAGCCATGCCTTAATCGTGGGATTTATTATCGGTTCGCATTTGTCGAGAAGCCGAACGCCAATGATAAAAAGCCTAAGCTATAACCAAGCCTAATCCATTGCTTATAGTCAGTTTATCATTGCTGGTTGGGAGGCCGATTGTCAGCAATAAACTGCCCAGGCTATTTCCATGCCCTTAGTTATGGTTATCTTGTTTTTACTGTTGTTGGCGAGAGCTTGCAATTGATCGCAATAGGAAAAATATCAAACAAACAATCAAGCAAAAAATCAATTTTTACAGTGGTTTGGCCAGAATATGGCTACGTCCGTTGTCTTTCTTTTATTGTTTCAAGTGATACATGCTTTTTACAAGCTGAGAGAAGTAATGGCGGAGATGCTAGAGATTCCTTCCTTTCTCTAACATATTTTCTATCAACTGTCGACGGAATGTAAGCTCTGTTGTGGAGAACCTTATGAAAAACAAATCATATTTCCAAACTGGATCTAGTGTGCTTGGATAGGGTAAGATTTGCTTAAGAACAATATCTCCCTCTTGTAACTCTTGGAGCTTCAGCTTAGAGTTGTATTGTTTTGCCACTTTCCATCTATGTGCGAGGGTCTTGTGAGCGGTGTTATTCCTTCTTTGTTCAATCAAGTCTAAGGACATGTTGAGGAGCTCCTCATTTTCTTTCAGATTATAATGTGTCCTACAATGTGAAGGGAAAAATGTTTCGATCGGAAGCATGGTCTCAGCCATGTATGCTTAGAGCAAATAGAATATGTCCAGTTTCTTTTTTTTAGAAGGCTTGGTGGGCCCACAGTGTCGTGGGTAGTTCTTCAACCACGCTCCTTTGGATTTGTCTAGATTTTTCTAATTAGCGTTTGCAAGACTTTGTTGATAGCTTCAACCTGCTTATTTTCCTGGGGCAGGTATTGTTATGAGTTAATCCATGTTAGGCTTTGATTGCATCTATTCTTTGAGTTACTCAAGCTAGATTTGTGCCTAGATGATTGATTGTTATGTCATTGCCAGGAAAGGGGCGGTCGTCAGCAGTGAACTGCTCAGGCTAGTGCCCTTAGCTATGGCTATCATATTTTCACTGCTACCAACACATGCTTATGATCTGGGTTGCTAATCACAAAATAGTAGTGGTTATAATAGCATAGTTGTTAAGTGAATATAACTGCATTTGTGTTAAGTGAATATAACTACATTTGTGTTAAGTGAATATAACTGCATATGTGTTAAGTGAATGCATTAGTCTCTTGTCTCAGTCAAAGGGAAAGAGAAGTTTAGACCAAACCTATCACTTTCAAAGAAGCGAAAAGTACCAGGTTGTGTAGTATGTCTGGTTTATGATGTTCTCTTTGATAGCAATTCTCGCTTGATATTTTTGTTAGACTCGATGGAACCTGGGAGCCGATGGCATTGTCCTGAAATGACAACAACCGAGTTAGACAGAAACAAAAGAAGATGAGTGTTATGGTACCTCCTTTGAAGGACCATCTGTTGTCATGCGTATGACATGTTTATGCGAGCATATTGTGTGATCGGAGAGCCCCTTATAAGGATTTTCTATAAGTACTCTATTTGATAACAGGGTTTTTACTAGGCCAAGATTCTTGTTTGGCATTTTAGTGCTGCCTCCTAGCAGTCATCGGCCTAGTCATTTTGTCAGGTTGACTCCGGCTAGTTTGGTGGACTTATAGTGGATGTCTCCAGTATGCATTCTATTATCCTTAATTATTAATCATTTTAAATTGTGTTTTTAGATTATTGGATCATGATGGAGTGGTGAAGCTAGTATCTTGATTATTGACTGCAATGTCTTAGCGGTTTACTATATATATTACTAATTCATGTTGAATTGTGATATGAGGAGTAGTGGTGGTGGTTCTGGATATCTCTTGTCTTTCTACTACGGGACAAATATGTTGGAATTGCTAGAGCTTGGTCTTTCAAAGACTTTCTGTACAAATTATTATGTTATCCAAGTTCTCGGTAAATATCATTTCCATCGCATCCTCTTTATTACCCTTTGAGGTAACACTATACTCAAACGGATGGTTTCAATCCGATCATTGATCATTCAAGCTCTAGAAGAGGAGAGTTGTATCTCTTCCATTTTGCTATAGCATTTGTACTGCAAGCTATGCTTTCTCCCCTTGGTGACCATCTATCTGAACTCCCGACAGTGATGTTTTCTCATCTTTATGTGCCTTGCCGACCCATTGGAGAGGTCATGCATATTTGTAGGGGCTAGTTTAATTTTTATTCTTTACTTCATATAGCGTGTAAGCACCCTCGGGTCGATCAGCACATGCAACGGATTTACAAATCCTTCCTTCACCTTTTTTCAAGGTTGGAGATCCAAGAGTAGATGGTAGAGCCCAGCAATAGCTTAAGATTGATTAGAATGAAACAAAAGTAATTATATAGTACCTCCTTTGTGCCCTCCATTTATCGGCAAGTGTGGAGATCTTGGCAAGTGTCTAGGGGGACGGGTTAGCCCCTTATAAAAATTTGTAGTGCGCACTCAAAAGTTTTTGTTTTCTTGGAGGGTGGACTAGTAACTCTTGGTCTATCTCCTTCTCTTTTCGTATTTGTTGAACATATCCCTAGATAAGGAGAGCTATTGATATTTGAATCATGTCTGGTACGTGTTGGATTGGTGATGCCTTCGTGCATGATAGGAGTACGAAGTGTCGTTCTTGTCATATTTCGATCCATCAATGGGATCCCAATTGTAGTACTTTGATTTGATGATGGAGGAAAGGGCTGTGCTTGGGGTTCATTTGGTTATGTGGAATGCCCCATGTGTCCTCTAGACCGAGACTTCCTTTGTTTTATGACGTTGAAGTCGAATACTTCTATCTACCCTAAGCGTGTCAAGAGTTTATCCACCAAAGATTAATGTTAAGCAATGAAGTGTTTACTGATTTAAATCACAACTATCGAATTTACATCTGATAATTTTTAGCATCGGGAGTTATTAGACTAGTCTTCTTACTTTTTCACATCTGGATAGCTGTTGCATTCTTTATAGCGGAGTTCTCTCAGTTTAGGCGTCATATTGGGAAGTTTCTCTCCATCCCTTCCTAGATAATTTGTACTTTTTGAGAGAGATAATTCAATTTTCGGAAAGGATTGGTAGGTTTTGTAGCTTCGAAGGGTTGATGGTCCAACTCTAAAAATAAAGAGAACCTTGAGATAGGAGGTATAGGTTTTCAATATGAGAAATGGTGATTACAAACTTAAAAAAAAAAGAAAACTCTGATTTCAAAGGGACAATGACTTTAGATCAGGAGAAAGGATTTCAAGTTTGGAGGGAGAAAAGGATTTTCTTAGAACCGTAATTTTATATTTTACTAGGGGAATAGATTCCTATTATACAAAAAAGAAAGATAGTTTTCTTATGTTAAAGAAGCAATGCTTCCAGATGGAAAGAGAATAAGATTTGATTTTAGATTTGAAAAATGATAAGTGTTTCTTTTTGTCAAAATAGTGTTTTTTGATCTGAAATGAGAAAAAGAAGATAAAACGATTTCAAATCTAATAAATAAATACATGTTTCTTTTTGGTTGAGATACAGTGTTTGCATATCTGAAAGGAGATAGAGTGATTTCATATCTAAGAAGTGAATATATGTTTCTTGTTGGTTAAGGAGCAACGTTTACGTATTTAATATAAGAGAAAAGAAAGATAGAATATTTTTTTATCTTCAAGGAATAGTGATTACAAATCTGGAAAAAAAGGTTTACCTAAAGTAACGGTTTCAGATCTGGTAGATATAAAGTATTCTAATCTAAGAAACAATGATCTCAAACTAGGAAAGTAAGAAAAAGAGAATCTCCCATGCCAAGGAGACAGTGACTTTAAATCTGAAAAAAAAACGGTACAAATTTTGTTAAAAGAAATGCAATTTCAGAACTCAAGACTAGAAATATGTTTTCTTTTGTGAAAGAAAATAATGATCCAGATCTAAACAGATGGAAAAAGGGGTTTCTTATGACAAGAAGCCATGTTTTTGGATTACAAATGAGAAAAGAGAGGAGGCTTGATTTTAGATCCAAAGAATGGGTACATGTGTTCGTGGATTCGGAATAGTAAAAGTAATATCTAAGGATTTCAGATCTAAGAGATGACAATTATTGCTAATAAACAGTGTCTGTGGATAGTAAAAGTAAGATCTAAAAAGTGGATAAGAGAATTTCTCTATGTGGTAAAATGGATGTTCAGATCTGAAGAAAAAAGGAGGATTTTTTGTTTAGTGAAAAACAGTCAGGGTAGATCTGAAAAGAAACATAGTTTTAGATCTTAGAAAAGGGAAGAGAGTTTATTAAGAGAAGAAACGGCAATCTCAAGTCACAAGATTATAAATAATATGTTTCAAAATAAAAATAGAATTAAGAAAGAGAGAATTTCCTTTAAAAAAGAAAAGTTTAGTTCTCAGTTAAACACCAAAAATATTTGCATAAAAAATGACCAAACACCTCCAAGACGTTGTAGTAAAGCTGTGAATAATGTTTATAGTATACAACTATCGTTTGATGAGTTTTAATTGCGAGTGTATGTGGTCGAAAATCAATAGCTTGGAATAAGGAATAAATAAAGGACTGAAATGTAAAAAGACATAAGATTTATAGTGGTTCGGCCTGAATGTGCCTCCGTCCACTGTTCCTCTTTTTTTATCTCTTTCATATTTGATTGTAAATACAAGCTTTGAATATGAATAAACTTGTTGTTAGGACTAAGGATTTTCTCTCTTAAAGTTGTCTGCCATTATTGATGGAAGCTTCATTATTTTCTCTCCATCTCATTTTATGATGCCATATGCCTAGTATTTATATAGTGAGGTTGTGAGGAGAGGCAGATGAGTACATGGCTTCTAGGCTTTGGTTTAACTTTTCTTCCTCTAAGGTTTGGTTCAACCTCTCTTCTTCTTAGGTTTGGTTCAAACTTTCTGTTGTTCCACTATTCTTAAATGCTAGTTGAATACTATCCTGGTAGCTTTCTTCGGTTGTCTATCACAACCGTAGAATCTTGAGTGCCGGACTAAGTAGGTCCAGCTCTGGAAGGACAGAAAACGATGGGTCCAGCCTCAGAAGCTCTGGAGCAGGTGGTTTCGATGAGCCCAGCCCCAAAAGGGCTGGACCAAGTGGTTCCGTCCCCGAACCAGGTGGATCTGGGACAAGCGGGTCCGGCCTGGGGCTGGACCACACCAGGGTGCCGAATCAGGCTGGTCTGGCATAGTGACGGACTAGGTGGATTCGGCACTGTGTCGGACTAGGTGGTCCCTGGTCCGGAACCATGCCAAACCAGATGGGTCCGGCCTGGGGGCCATACCAGGTGTTCGGTTCTAGAGGGCCGGACCTGTGCGGGTCTGGCCCTCGTAGGCTGGACCGTGCTATCCGACCGTGGGGGGTCGGACCTATGAGGGTCCGATCTTACTTGGTCGGACTTAGTTGGTCTGGCCTTACTGAGCCAGACCCTTGCGAGTCCGGCTTGGACTATCTACCCTTGTGGGGCCGGACATATATTGGTCCGGTCCTGTGGGTAGGATCTGGGTGGTCCGGCCTTGCTGGACTGAACTCAACTGGGCCGGACCTACGTGGATCCGGCCTTGTTGGGCTGGATATGCGATCTGGCCTTGCTAGGCTGGATCTGTGTGGATCAAGCTTTGTAGGATAGGTCCTTTGCTGGTTCAAGCGGGGCCAGGCCTGGTAGGAGGCTGTCTTGGAGGCTTTACTGCCAAACTGTGTTAGGCAAATCTTAAAATGATCATATCTTTCAAACCATTATTCGAATTGAGATGCAGTTCGGACCTTTGCTCACATTTTGACCTTGCGAACATTTCTAAGCAGCTATGAGTCTGTTCAAGGACTTAGGCAAATTTTCCTCTGATTTTTCATATTCATTATGCGGTAGCCCATAATTGAAATTTTCTCCGAAATTTTTTCAACCCTCTCAACTCTAACTCATCACGTTGGAACTTTTACCAACAAAGACCTCGTGTAAATTTCGAGGGAAAGATTCCATCCTCAACATTGAGAATTGAAATTAGAATTGAAGTCCAAAATAGACAACTAGTCAAAAGTGAAATGACTCGGTTCAGAGCAAGGTTTCAGTAAGAAAAAATTCGCTGAAAAATCTAAATGTTCAGATCAATGCTGTTCTGATCCAATTGGATCGACACCGACCCAAATTGATGCTTCCAAATGATCCCAAATTCCTCTGACATGTTCTACACAATATTTGTATGCATTCTAAAAATTATCAAGGCAAGATCACTCTGTAATCACGAACAGTGGGGATTCAAATTAAGGACTGAATAGATAATTTGTACTTCGTAGATAGCTTTTCAAGGTAGCACGACGTGAATGTCAAAACTCCTCAAAACAAAAACTCAAAGATAATAATACTAGAGCATACCTTGTCTTTAAGGAAAGCGTAATTTATGTGGCAAAAGTTAACTGGGTTTTTAACCCAACAAAATTCGAAAGGAGTTAGAACATTTATATTAAGCTAGAAAGAATCCAAACTTGACCCAAACACTTAAATGAGCATCGCACAAGTCTCCAAGAAGTATGTGCTAAATTTAGCCTAACTTTTTAGACCGACACCGATTCAAATTGGCTGATCAATGGTCTTCCAAATCTCTTAAATAAACTCCTATGACTCCACTAAGCTCACCCAACAAGTTTGGCATTCCAAGCATCCGAGTTCAAGAAGTGAAGGTTTATCCAGTTTAAAATATAGTTCACTCTAACTCATAGGCGAATTACCATCAAAACAACTCAAGAAGCTATGAAATTACATGGAGATCATCATATCGAAGCAAGGAAGATAACCAAGTAGTCAAAGCATCAAAAATGCTTAAATATTTGGATCGGTACCAATCCAAATAGTTTGCTCCAATAACATCCAAACTTCTTGTGCTTCCTCTACATGATGACTGTAGGCTTCTGGCAAAGTGGCTCTAGCCTAAGTGCTCTCCAGCTCCTATAAATACCATCCTATCTACAACATAAAGGGGATCTCTGAACTGGCTGCCATAACTTTTCCATTACTATTCTTCATTCTTCTTCTCCCATACAATAGTCATAAAAGGAGCAACTGAGATCCTCCAATTGCCTACAAGTTCTTGTGATTTAGATATAATTTAGGCGATTCAACTATTGTAGTCCAAATCAATCTTGTAACAATAGTCGGTTAATAAAAGATATAAATTGGACTTAGACTTCGTTAATAGCCGAGCCACAACAAATTCTTGTGTCTCTTTATTATTTCTGCTCTATTTCATTCATTTTTATATTGTTTGCTCTAAGAAACCAGGCTAGTGCTTTCACACTCAATCCAGGATGTTGATCCATTTTTTGGGTCAATAGCAGGTTTTAACTTGGAAGCCTAAGAGTTCAGAAGATGATCTGGAGGCTTCCATTATCTATATCTTTCTATTTCGTTTGTTTCATAGCTATGTAAATATCAACATTGTGAGGACAAGAAGTTATAACTATCTAGACTGATGATATACTTAGGTTTTGTAACTCTGAATTTCCTATATTCAGAATAAACCTTTGTACTGTTCTTTTGATACTATACATTACTGTTCTGCTGTGAGATTCTGATGTTGTCTTTTTCCTGTATTGTGCAGTTCTGTTTTATTTTACCTTAACTTTTATCATTTCGACACTTAGTTTTTTAGCATATGAACATCGTAGTTGTATTGGTGTCGACATTCGAGGGTCCAAAAGTCAGAGCATTATAATGAAGCTATGTGAACACCTAAAAGTGGAAAAAGTGAGAACAAGTCCTCTAATTTGCCCTATTTGGGCTACATCATGTCTAGGTTCAGTCTAGGCTTGTTGAGATAATTCAATGGTATCAAATTTACATCAAACGTCCGACCCACTTTTAAAAAATATATTTTTTTCTAGGAATTCAGACATCTGACTTCCTTTCTCAAATGCCCGACCTTAATTCCAGGTGTTTGAAAAAGAATTCAGAAGTCTGAATCTAGTCTAACTTGAAGTAATTTCTTTCGGGTTAATACTGTATGATTATAGACGTTTTGATTCATGTTCCAAATTTTTGGTTAGGTTTTTATAATAAAAATTAGTTTAATATTTCCGTTTATGTTCGTTCCTCATCTTCGAATTTCCTAATATAGACTTATGGGCTTATCTTAATAGTAATTTGGTGGTGATTTCCACTTTTGTTTACATGCAACTTCATATAAAATTTTATAATAAACCACCTGTATTTGCTTCAAAATCTATTTATATTTAAAATTATATAATCAATTCAAAATAACTATAAGGTTATTTGATTGCCTTTATTTTTCCACATTAAACCAACAGTTTATCAAATCATACCAAACTTTGTCATATAAGGGTACACACACATAAATATATATATATATATATATATATATATATATATATATATATATATATACGTACGTATGTGTGTGTGGTGTGTAGAATTTAAGGTGAATTATCCTGATATACCTTTTCTGGAATCATTTCAATTAGATTACTTCTTAGGGTTTCACATCATTTCTACACTTAAGATTCATAACTGAAATTAATCATTTTAAATAAACTTTAGATTGTGACTTCCATTCCAATTTCAAATATTTTTTAAATCGAATAGAATTATAAAGGATTTTAATTACATATGAATCATCATAACGTTGTAATCAATTCACTCGTATTTACAAAGTCCTCCTTCTTTTAATTTGAATTGAATCTTCTTTCGTTGGACCTCCAAGTTGATTGATTCGCTCTTTCTTCTCTCTTTCTCCTCAAATCTCGATTCTCTATCCCTCTCTTTTGAATTTAATATGCTTTATTTTATTTTTGGTGCAGAAATTTTTGAAGAGAATAGAATATTGTTTAGATTTGAGAAATTTCTACAAAGGAAGAATAAGTATTGTATGCTAGAATAGAGAGGTGGTGGCTAGGGTTTAGAGTGAAAAGAATTGAGGGTTAGAGTCTAATTTATGGTTGAAAACTAGGGTTATCCTGTCTAAATCCAAATATACGAAAATGTCATTGGTTATAGCTTTGGCTAATTTGACCTATTTTATCAAATTTAATAAGTTCTAACAACAAACGACATTTCAAATACCATGGAATACATACCGAGGCCTACTTCAAATGTTTATGAAAATTTTCTGTTTTGTCATTTTATTAGAATTATAGTTTTATCCTTGTTAGTATTCCACTTTATTATTAAATTTTAAAGGGTGTTACAAAACACGTCGGTACCAATCATGTCAATATTAAAAAAATTGGGACCAAACACATATGTACCAATCATTGGGGTACTAGTCATTGCGGTACCAACCTATTTTCTGTTTACAAAACTTTGCAAAATCTAGGATATCTCCAGCCTTGATATCTTTCAAGCTTCTTAACTTATTTCTTCATCATTTTGTTGTTCAAATTCTCTGATCTATGTCAATTCCTAAGCTATGGTAAATTTGCTAGAAACACTGTGTTTTAGCAAAGTCCATACATACTTTGATATGTAGATTGTTTAAATATTAGCAAGGGATGAGTACATACATGAAAGCCACACAATCGTAATTCCTTTCTTTCGACCGTAAATAATTTATTGACATACTTGAGAAATTAGCATCGATTTTATATTGATTTAATTAATTTTATTAACATTATCAAAGGTATTCAAAATTAATAATAAAATATATAATTATTATATATTTATTCAACTATTTACATAGGTCAAAACAATTTGATTAAATAACAGATATGATGCGATAGGTGAGACTTTTAATATCGATTAACTGTTAGAAGGCTACCCATATCGATTATAGTTAAATGGTTTATTATTAAATTGGGTTGATGAATCTAACTAACAAATAAAATTTGGCCAAAGGAAGTATGTTTAAGAGATACTTTTGTTGCATCTAATGTTATAAATAAACCAATAGAGCCTCCATTTAAAACACAAATTTATTATTCTCTCTTCATTCATAAATTATATCTTCGTAGTGAATTTCGAAATACCATCACTAAATTAGAGAAATGTTCTCTCTGAGGCAAAGCCGATGATTCAAGGTGTAATCGAATGACAAGATCATCGAGAAACTAAAATTTTTATTTTTAGATTAAAATTAAATTAAATTATATTTTTAAAAACTAATTTTGAATTAAAATTGATTATACAAATGCTATTACGAACTGTTTGTTTTTTATTTTCAAAAGAAAAAAGGAACCATTACCTATCTATATGCATGATTATGCCTTTGCCACCAGTTCATTATCATTGGAAGCCAAGATGTTTGCATCCACTGGCTCAGGATGAAAAGGAGAATGGTTTGGCTATTGCCCAGCAATGCTTCATTGAGCATATTATTAGGATTGCATGATTAGGGTTTCGACCCAAAAACTCGATGATGACATCAGATTCTATCCGAGGGGATGTGTTCAAGTCTTTAGGAGGACGAGAGTGCGGGGAAGTGAATGAGGTGGTCTAAAATCACTCCTAAGATGGTGCATTTATATGAGATCGAAGGTAATTAGTAGCTTAGGCAAATGAAGAAGAGTGGTAACTTTTATTTTAGTCCCACTTATTATTAAAATAACTTTTTAACCCTTAGTTTACAAACATTTATGGTTCTAATATACAAACTTCATTTTAGGAACAATTTTTTACATTAGATTCATATTGAAATTATAGACATAATGACGTCATTTAATAGTGAATTACATAGTTACCTATGACATTGTAAACTATATTCTAAAATATTAACATATTATTTAAATGATTTTATTCAACACCATCAATTAGAAATTAATAGATTATGATAATATTCATTTCACTTGGATATTTGATATTCATATATATTAGATATTTCTCATGTATTTATGTGTATACATACACATTTCATATGTGCACTATAACATACACATGTACATATTCTCTGTGTGTGCGCGTGCATATAATTTGTATCTAATAATATCTCAAAAAATATTAAATATGGTATAATATTCAACACATTATTCAAATTAACACCAGTTAATAACTCGGTGCATAATGAACCAAAAAAGGTAATTTCTGGAATTTTCTAAGACCCTAGATTTACCACTTTGAAAAATAATATTTATTTTTGAATATTGAAATATAAGATTTTATAACACAAATTATAATGTTTTGAACAATTATTAATGATGGTAAACTTATTCTAAAATTATATTTACAAATATAGATATTTGGGATTTCTGTTGGAAAAGCAACGATAATCAGTTTTTGGTAAAATATATATTTTCATACACTTATCTCTCCATTTAAGCAAGAATATGTAATAAAATTATTTAGTTTATTTTTGGAAATAAAATGTCTTTATGACATCATCAATGATATCGTCATTTTTTAATAAATGGTTTTTGAATTCAAATTGAGTTTAAATAATTTAATAATTATTTTAAATGATGAATAACCCATTTTAACTCTTATAATGATGATAATTGATTTATAGTTTTATAAATGTATAAACTTGTTTTATAAAGATGCAAATTTTATCGCACTTTGGTAATTTAACAATAGGATTTTACAATACTTGTCTAAATATTGATTTATATGGTTTGATAATTCAAATGAGCATGTTTTAATTATTTTAAGATGATTAGAAATATATTTTCAAGATTTGTTTACAAATATATATATATTTTAACTAAGAAGTAAAAATATGACCAGAATTCGAATCTCGGATTTGCCACTGTTTAATGAATAAAAGTCATATTGAAACTTTTCAACCTGATTTGTCAAAAATAAACATAAAGGCACTCATGCCTATGCACGTGAACACATATATATTTACATACATATCTACCATTAAAATTTATTAACTTACTTAAGGTAAATATATAAAAATCTAGATATTTTCTAAGCAAAACAAAACTTACCATCACTTACAAGCACATGGGGTGGCATAAGGGGGAGGGTGGTTCGACCATGTAAAGGGGCATGGGTGTAGCACATGGGTGATAGGATAATGATGGAAGATATTTTGCTAAAAAATGCTACAAATACATGTCCATATCCTCTCATACCTTACATCAGAAACTCTTCTTCTTCCTTCTTCTTGAGCTCCTTATTGCTCATTAATGGCTTCCAAGTCTTCATAAATTATTACATAGTCGTAGCCAAGCTCTGTTGAAAATATACTTTCAAATATACAGCCTTAATTTGAAATTAAAGCGAGCGATCACCTTCTCTTCTTTTTTATTTCTTGGCCGAGCTCCTTTACACATCTTTACACTCTCTAATATAAGGCCGAGCACATATAAAGATCCTAAGGCATGATTCATAAGCTTCGGTGCGGTGATAGCGGAGCTATAATCAATTTTAGTACATCAAGAGACAAAAGAATGTAAGGATTACTCTTCTAGTTTAATTTATTAAGCTATATAATGATATGATATATTTTTCCACGCTTATTTTCTATGTTTGGTCATCATGTTTTGAATGCGATAGTATGTTTGCTTGGTGATGGGAATATTCCATGGTAAATACACGTCGAATATACACAAAGAAATCACTTTCTTTTATGAAAGTTTTTTGACATAGTTAAACCACATTAAACACGAATAAAAACAGTTTATAAACGTTTTATAAACATTAAAATCATTTTGGAAAAGTTTTGTAAAGATATGAAATTAGAGTCAAAATAAGCCATCATGTTTTGGCAATTTGCAATTTCGCGACCCGAAAAGTTAAAAGAATGTGTAGGGTGGATTATTAGTTGGAATTCCTTGAAATATGAGTTTTAGGACCCCAAATGAAAATGAAAAATCGAGATTTCATTTAGTAAAGTTTAAGATATGTCCAAATCAAGTTTTTAAAAACGCTGTAGTTTGGTAGTTTACCAAAGTGTCAAATTCTTTTAAAATCCGTATTTTCAATCTTAAAAATATGGAATAAATTCTAAAATTTGTTAAAATATTTTGAAATAGTTTTAAATAGAAAATTTGGAAATATAAAAGGTTTAAAATGAGATTTGGGCTACAAAGCTCTTAAAAGCACTATTCACTGGTAATTTAGCAAAGAAATATGGAAATTTTAGAAATAAGATTTAAACTTGGGTTTCTTTTCTCGAATCCTTTGTAAATGATTTTCAAATAAGGAATCAATTATTTTTAAAGTGTTTAGAGTCGATCAAATAAATTGACCACCTTATGGGTGAAAGAGAGGTATTCTCTAGGGTTGGGTTTGAAAAACTAGTTTTCTGCTATCCTTTGTTATCCGTACTGGCCTGTCAATTACTTTGATTTACTCAGATCATACGAGAAAAGAGATTTGGAATTTTCTACAAGTTAAAGAAGGTTTCAAATAAGATTCTGATGGTAAAAAAACATTCCCGTTAAACTAGTATTAAATTTCGATGAGGGAACTTATACCATCCGTGTGAATTTAAAAGGTAATTTCACCATTAATTAAAGAATAATATGTGTTGAATATGGGAAATAGTATTGAGTGTAACTAATCTAAAATCTATGGATGCCTTTTTTCTCAATGCTAATTGGTTTGGTTTACAGTAAACGGTCTCTTAAATAACATTATTTTTAACCCATTAAAGATATGTTTTGGATATGTGAAATTTTCATTAACATTTGAATTATGCTTTTCCTAAGTAATTAAATATGAAATGCTTTGTTATTTCCAAAGTTAAAAAGTATTTTAATTAACCAAGGGATTTGATAAAAGAGGTTTATTAATCATGTATATGCTGAAAAAATAAAATGGTTTAGAGAATATATCTCCAAAAGATATTTGATTTGTTAAAAAGATAAATTTATTGGATGTTGATTGATAAATAACCTATATACTTGATATCTTTATATTGTGGATTGGTTCGAAGGGACCGGGATTAGATTTGGATGACTCCTATTCGAGAAACACTTCGAATAAACATATGTGTTTGAAAATGCAGATATGTTGAGGACAATGATTTTCGAAGACAGGGATCTTCAAAATGTAGGATTTCTTACCACTAACCTTTGAGGTGATTTCCATATTATATATATGGTGGAAGTAGTGCTTTCATTCTGAAAATCTTCGATTTGCAAACTACTAATCCTAGGGGTGATTCCAAAATAGGATGTAGTAGGAGTAGCACCTTCGGTTTCTCGTGTTCCTGGAGAACTTACACTTAAAACGTATATCTGTCTGGTGGTGTAAGAGGCAACCCCTCTTACACTTAAAACCCTTTCTTAAGACATACAAACTCAAGGGTGGTACTTTTATGGAAATCAATAATGTTTTATTAGGAATGGCAATTTGACATTCAAAGTGGGATTTGTTTTGTAAATGGTAATACATTACCTCAAGCCTCACACTTGAAAATGGCTGAAACAGCGTATGGCGTAAGGCTATGTGGGTCACACCCATTAGGGTATGCTCATCACCTTTCTATATTTCCTTCTATATATTGGGTTTGTTGTGTGTGTTATGAGATGTCTTGGATAGGTTAGGAACGACCAGGGTGATGTCATATTCGGTATTATTAGGATCATTGTGTTGATCACCAGAAAGGAGTATGCCGGTCTTGCCAAATGCGTAGGACTATCTATGGGTCCTTGATACATTCCTCTAGAGTTGTACTGTATGGAAGATAGTCTCTTGCCTGCTATTGTATGGAATCCATTTTCCAATAAGTGCCTTCGAACTTAGTTGTATACTTATTATGCTTGAATTTAATCAATGTAACAACTTTGGCTAAGATTAATATGTATTGAAATCTAGACACTGTTATAATATCACTAGATTTTACGTAGCAATGTTTTATTTATCATGAGGTAAAAACCCATTTATATTTATATGCGGGTTTTTACCTTACGAGATATCCTTTGTTTTCAAAAATATCCATGCTTGAGTTTTCTCACACCAGTCCCATGACTAACCTGGAGTTTTTTTCCTTAAACTCTAAGTACCCAATTATTTCGGGCACCCAAGTAGTTCAGGTCTAGCTTGGAACATTTTGGAGGAGCCTTAGGAGCTAGAGTTTCCTCTATAGATAGTTATCCCATTTCCATTTTTGTTGCATGTTTACTGTTTGTATTCAACATTAGTAGGGACAGAGATAAATTCCAGGCTGAGATTAGGATAGGCCCTAGTATATGTATATAAAATTTCCGCTTGAATGATTATATATTAGAATAATATATATTATTCCATTCATGTAAGACTCTATTTTGTCTTTATTTTTCTTTTTACCCTTGATAAATCCATCTTTTCGACACTTGGATATTTGGCACATGAATACCATGGATGTATTAATGTCAACTTTTGAGGGTCTAAAAGGTAGATCGTCACACTTGGTATCAAAGCTTAGGTTGAGCGAACACCTAAGCTTGGTAGGTGTAAAAACTCATCAGAGATAGGGTTAGTAACACCTAGGATGAGTAACTCATTGAGATAAGGTAACTGATACCTTAGAATGAGTTTGAGCATACTATATGCAAGCACGTATTTGTTAATATTATGTATAAAAATTATTTTTTTGGAAATTGGTAAATGAAATATTATTTTATAGGATTATATTTTGAATATCAAGGAATATCTTTCAAAGGGCATACTTATTTATGTACTATTTGGTTGTTAAGAGAATGATAATATTCCGTTACTATCATTGATTGGTAGGTTGTTTGATTTAAAAGTTTAAATATGAATACCCCGTGAATTTAAACACAATTTAACTATGTGGTGTTCAATAAAAATATAACGGTTTAAGGTTAAACTAATTTATTTAAGATAAATGATTTTATAAATGGGATAATTGTTTAAAATTAGGTTAGTTAAATAGTATGAACATCTTGTGATTATAATTTCATAGTTTGACTATAAGATGTTTAATAATAATGCTGTGAAGATTAAGAATATTAGTTAAAGAGCGTTTTAAAACATGATAAGTTGGATAATGTTTATAAATAAGTATTTATAGAATATTAATCTAAAAAGTTTTTGAAAAAAAAAGTTTTTTAAAAGGATTTTGAAAGGCGATAATAATAATGTTTAGGATATATTTTGGAAAAAATTTCAAAAGATTTTGGAAGAAATAAAACAGTTCGACGTACATATCATGGGAAGATATCTAAGTTAGGAAAACTATCTTCAATAATTGGTTGAATAGGGGTCTCGGTTTGACTTATGATATTCTGAATAATCTTCTAAATACTAATATAATATCAGTTTGGGGAAGCAGTATCAAGCGCTTAGTAAATCATTCGTATGAAGTTAAAATAGATTTAAGTTAAGATAAACCTAATTAATAATTCTTAAATAGCTAGTTAAAATTTAATAATCTGACATTAAATTGGGTTATGATAATTAAAATGCTTAGTATTTGTCCTTAAGTGTTATTTGTTTATATTTTTAGAAGCTGACTAGCTACAGGGGAAGTTATTCCAAGAGAGAATCCTTAAGGGCCAATTGGGGCAAAAAGGATGATCTGATAATTCTTTCTAGTGATGAAGAGGAACCTGAAAGATGGCCGCCTAGGAATGGTTGGCCATATATAGAAGAAGAACTTGATTTTTATACTCAACTGGATGAGGATGATTATGTTATGGCTGAGATACTTATAACACCAGAGACTTTGGAGCTTGTTATGATATCCAGTGATGAAGAAACAACCTACGCATCAAATGACATAGAGATAGTTAAGGTGTTAGAACCATAGAGTTGCCCCAAGAATCCTTAGACGGAATGTGGATGACATATCTAGAAAGTTCGGAACCAAATCAAGATGAGGAGGTAATTCACGAAGAAGAAGTAGCTATAGAGAAAGAATCTGAACCAGAGGAAGATCCAAATACCGTAATAAATAGTCAAGGCTCCGCTGCATATGATGCGTGGATGGATGAAATGTCGAATGAAGTGGATAATAGTTGTAATGATAATAACATCAATCAGCAACCGATGGGATTGAATTTAATTCATCAGAACGAGGATGAGATAGACAATGAGCTGGATAATGAAGATAAAGATGATATGAGGAAATTATGGTATAGTTTGGGATTATAGATGGACCATCAGCATCGAAATCGAAAGAATAGTCGGGTATTATGATGAGATTTGAAGAGTAGTTGATAGTTATATAATATAGTATTTTAAGCAGAAGTGTATGGTAGCTTAAGTATGTTTGTAATATGGTTGTGTACGTATATTACCTAGATATTTTTTGGATGACTTATGTAAGATATTGAGGCTTGTATAAAATAATTATGGTTATTTATTATGACTTCTCTCATTTGTAGTAACATAAATCACTTAAGAAAATTTATAAGAATTCTTGATAAAGAAAATAAAATTAAAAGGAGAGTTTACTTTTTAAGGTAAAACTGTATCCTTATGAAATATTTAAGAACTTAAACCAAAATTTTGCAAAATATTTTCGTATAAATTTTGAAAAGAATAGAGAGTACGTGCATCGTCCATGGATTAATTCATTGCACAATTTGGCCTAAGATTCGGATATAGAACTTTGATGTCTGAAAAGAATTTATCACTCAATGCTCGATGGCGAACATTAATGAGGGTGTGTAGTCAGATACTTACGTTCTCTATCATAGTTGCGAGCTATGCAAAGAAAATAAAAGTTTCCGAGCCTAATCAGAGTCTGCACTAGAGATCAGAGGATCAATACTAGTTCGGAAGAAAAGTGGTATATTCGAATCTAAGATCGAATTAGATATACCATACTGATAATTTGTGCGCATAACATGGGTTTGGGTAAGTATTACTAGGTTTTGGTTTGGTAAATTTTGGAGGATGAAATTCTTTTAAGGAGGGAGAATGTAATGATCCGTAAATTTATCACTTTGAAAAATAGTTATTATTTTTGAATATTCAAATATAAGATTTTATAACGCAAATTATAATGTTTTGAACAATAATTAATGATGGTAAACTTGTTTTAAAATTATATTTACAAATATAGATATTTGGGATTTCCGTCCAAAAAGCAAGAAAAATCATCTTTTGGTTAGAAGATACAAAATTGGATATATACACTTATTTCTCCATTTAAGAAAGAATAAGTAATAAAATTATTTATTTTATTTTTGGAAATAAAATGTCTTTCTGACATTGTTAATGATGGCATCATTTTTAAATAATTGGTTTCTGAATTTAAATTTATTTTAAATAATTTAATAATTATTTTAAATGATGAATAATCCATTTTAATTATTATATAATGCTAATAATTGATTTATATTAGTTCTATAAATGTATAAACTTGTTTTGCAAAGATATGCAAATTTCGTCGCACTATGGCAGTTTAACCACAGGATTTTACAACACTTGTCTGATATTGATTTATGTGGTTTGATAATTCAATGAGCATGTTTTAATTATTCTAAGATTATTAGAAATATATTTTCAAGATTTCTTTACAAATATATACATTTTAACTAAGAAGTAAAAATGTGATCGGAATACGAACCCCAGATTCACCATGGTTTAACGGTAAAAGTTATATTGAAACATTGCGATTTGATTTATCAAAAATAAAAATAAAAGCATCCACACGCATGCACATGCATAGACACATATATATATATATATATATATATATATATATATTTACCATTAACATTTACTAACTTACTTAAGGTAAATATATAAAAATTTAGATATTTTCTAAGAAAAGCAAAAAAACAAAACTTACCATCACCTTCAAGCACATAGGGTAGAACAAGGGGGGAGGGTGGTTCAGCCACATAAGTGGGGTGTGGGTGTAGCATATGGGTGATGGGAATGAGATGATGATGTTGTAGATATTTTGCTAAAGAGGCTATAAATACATGTCCATATCCTCTTGTTTCCTTACAAAAAACACTTCTTTTTCTTCCTTCTTCTTGAGCTCCTTAATGCTCGTTAATGACTTCCAAGTCTTCATAAATTATTTCGTAGTCGTAGCGAAGCTTTGCTGAAAATACACTTCCAAATATAGATAGATATCGCCTCAGTTTGAAATTAAAGTGAGTGATCACCGTCTCTTCTTTCTTCTTAGGCATATCCACTCTCTCTAGTACAAGGCCAAACATACCCAAGGATCCCAGGGCAGGATTCATAAGCTTCGGTGCGGTGATAGCAGAGCTATAGTCAATTTCAGTACATACAGAGGCAAATGAATGTGAGAATTACTCTGCTAGTTTATTTTACTAAACTATATGATGATTTCTATGTTTTTCCGTACTTGTTTTCTATGTTTGATCATCGTGTTTTAGACACGATAGTATGTTTTCTTAGTGATGAAAATAATTCACGGTAAATGCACGTCGAATTTACATAAAGAAATTACTTTCTTTTATGACTTAAAAAAGAGTTACGGCATAGTTAAAACTCTTTAAACATGAATAGAAATGGATTAAATATGGTTTAAATAGGGTTTATAAATGGTTTATAAATGTTTTACAAACATTAAAACTCATTTTGAAATTTTTTTGAAAAGATGAAATTAGAGTCAAAATAAGCCATCACATTTCGGCAGTTCTCGAATTCTTGATCCAAAAAGTTAAACGAATATATATGGTAGATTATAAGTTGGAAGCACCAAATCTGAAAAAAAACAGGAGTTATTTGTATTCCTCGGAAACCACCGCCCACATCAATAATTATTCGAACCCTTGGAGTTATAATTTTCAAATGAAAAAGAAAATTCGAAATTTCATGTAATAAAGTTTGAGATATGTTCAAACAAAGTTTTAAAAAACATCGTGGTTTGGCAGTTCGAAAACCAAAGTTTAAAAAATACGAAACAAATTCTAAAAATTTGTTAGAATATTTAAAGAGTTTTAAATGGAAAAATTGGACGTACAGAAGGTTTAAAATGAGATTTGTGCTATGAAGCCCTTGAAAGCAGTATTGATCAGTAATTTAGCACAGGAATTTGGAAATTTCGAAAATAAGATTTAAACTTTGGTTTTTCTTCCCAAATTCTTTATAAATGATTTTCAAATAAGAAATAAAGTATTTTTAAAGGGTTTAGAGTCGATCAAATAACTTAGCCACCTTATGGGTGATAAAGAGTTAGTCTTTAGGCTTGGGTTTGGAAAACCGGTTCCTGATCTCCCTAGCTATCAGGACTGTCCCGATGGAGGGGATAGTTAATTTGATTTACTCAAATCGTAAAAGAAAAGAGATTTGTAATTTTCTACAAAGTTGAACAAGATTTCAAGTAAGATTTGATGGTATAGAAAATATTCTAGTTAAACTCTGTATTAAATTCCGATGAGGGAACTTATACTATCCATGTGAATTTAAAAGGTGATTTCACCGTTATTCAACGAATAGTACGCTTTGAATACGAGAATTAGTATTGAGTATAATTAATCTAAAATATATGGATCCTTTTTTTCTTAATACTAACACATTTGGTTTTACAATAAATGATTTCTTAAATAACATTGTTTTTGACCCATTAAAGATATGTTTTGGAAATGCGGAAACAAGATTTGAATTATAATTTTCCTAAGTAAGTAAAGATGAAATGTTTTGGTATTTTAAAGTTAAAAGGGGTTTTAATTAAACAAAGGATTTGATAATATAGGTTTAATAATCCTATATATACTGAAAAATGTGAGAAATGTAGATTACAGATCTTAAGGCTAGAATAACAATAGAGGGGGATGAATAGTGTTTTATGGATTTTCTAAATCTTTTTGAAACTTATGTAATTTAATCACCAACAAATGCAATTCACAGACATAGATATAATCACAGAATAAGATACAGATGCAAATACTAAATAAAAGCAGTAAAGGAAAGAACACACCAGGATTTTATACTGGTTCGGAGTTAACCTACACCCAGTCCCGTACAATCGTACGGATTTCTTATCAAAATAATCTTCCAGGTTACACCCTAGGTTTGAAGGCTACGAGGTACACCCTCCTGTATTCGAGTCCAGGGCAAACTCTCTTAATTTAACCAGGCTATAAGATCACATAATTAATTTCCGGGGCTACAATCACACCCAATTGATTTTAAGGCTCAACCGCATCTTTTACTCAATAGTTTGATTTACAAAAGATCCTATAACTCTGAATAGCACTGAGATCTTATGGAGAGAGTGGCAGAGAATCAAACAAGAGATAATCAAGTTTGATTCACTTGGTATTTCGGTAGAGTATAGTTTAGGATTCTTTAGAATAAATGTGGGAGATGAAGAGGAGAGAAAATAAATAAAATCTGGTAAAAAATTCATTTAGAACTTACTGGTATTTATAGTAGAGCAACAGCCATATATGTTCATGAAAGGATATGACGAATAGACAAAATGTCGTAAAAAATGATGTTTAGAACTTACTGGTATTTATACTTCTTTTGAAAATTGAAATTTCAAAATAATAGACACCATGTCGACATGGGGGGTTGAGGGATGTCGACATGCTCAAGGCAAAATTGATGTTTTGATTTTCTTATTAATTTTTTTTTAGAAATTGTCAAAACAATTTCTAAACTTTGTAAATATATTTGAATATAGTTTAAACATATAAAAGAGTTTAGAAAGTAATTTTTAATATAAATAATCTTAATCTATAAAGTGATTTAAAATCCGAGTATATAAATATTTCAAAGCTAAATATTTAAAACAAGAGATGGTTTAAAAACAAAGGCAAATTTGAAATCAAAAATGATAAAAATAGTTTTGAGGCTTAAGTATTTGAAACCAAGAGAGATGTCTTTTTGAAAAGAAAGTTTTGAAAACATTTTTTTTTGAAAAACAAGAGATATATATTTTTGAAAAGCATTTTTATAAAATTAGTGGATATCAAAATAGGACCACTTTATGTTCCACTAGATATTGTCGTGGGTTCCATCCCACTAGGGTTCCATCCCACTAGGGTTCCATCCCTTTAACAGGTTCGAAGTGGATACCATTCCACGAATAAATTTCAAATAAAGATGTAAGTGCTTTCAAGAAGTTTTAACATAATTCTAGACTCAATACTTATCCTATACTATTAAAATCTTGAACTCTTGATATCTTGATACTCATGAGTCTTCAATCTTGATATTTTCAGTCTTGAATCTCTATACTGTACAGTCTTCATTCTTGGTACCTGCTTGTTTATATTCTGCATATGCATATATATATCTAAACCATAATGTTAGTATTTATATTTTATAACAAGTCCTAAGGTTGTTGTCATCAAAACCATCATCTCAAGGACTAGCAAAAAAGAAAATGGTTTAAAGAATATATCTCTAAAAGATACCTGATTTGGTAAAAACATAAACTGATTGGATGTTGATTGATAAATCACTACATACTTTGATTGCTCCGAAGGGATTAGGATCAATTTTAGATGATTCCTATCCGAAAACCACTTCGAACCAACATATGCATTCGAAAGTGAAGATATGTCAAGGAAGAAATTTTTTGAAGACGAAGATCATCATAATGTAAGGCCGCTTGCAACTAACCTCTAGGGTGATTCCCATATTATATATACGGTGGCAGTAGTGTTTTAGTTCTGAAAATCTTTGTTTTGCAAGGACTACTCGTTACTAATCCTAGAGATGATTTCCAAATAGGATGTAGTTGATGGAATACCTTAGGTTTGTCCTGTTTCTAGATAACTTGTATGGACGAGTGTCTGACATTGCATTACTAAGACCGTGTACATTGGTTTTTACAAACGTGTGTCTGGTTGGTGGTTAGAAGGTAACTTCTCTTACACTTAACACCCTTCCCTAAAACGTACGAGCTTGGAGGTTGTACTTTTGTGGAAATCAATAATATGTTACTAGAAATGGCGATGTGGCATTCAAAGTGGGATTTGTTTTGCAAAAGGTAACACTCTACCTCAGAGCTCACACCCAGAAATGGATAAAGCAAGGTATGCCATAAGGCTATGTGGGTCGGACTTATTAGGGTATAGTTATTACCATTCTAGACTACTCTTTATATATCGGGTTTGTTGTGTAGGCTCTGAGATGACTCAAATAGGTCTGGAACGATCGAGATGATGTCATAATCGGTACTATTCAAGATTATTGTGTTGATCACCGGAATGGAGTTGGCTGGTCATGCCAGATGCAGAGGACTGTCTGTGGGTCCTCGGTACATTCCTCTAGAGAAGTACTACATGGAAGATAGTCTCTTACCTGCCATTGTATCGAATTCATTCTCCAATAAGTGCCTTCGAAATTAGTTGTATACCCATTGTGCTGGAATTTAATCGATGTAATAATTTCGGCTAAGATTAATAATATATATTAGTAATCTAGATACTATTATAATATCATTGGATTTTACAGAGCAATGTTTTGGTTATTATAAGGTAAAAACGCATCTATATTTATGTGTGGCGTAGTCATATGAGATACCCTTTGTTTTCAAAAATATCTATGTTTTGTGTTTTCTCACATCAGTTTCACGACTGGCCCATAGTTTATTTTCTTTTTTCTTTAACTTTAGGTGCCCTATTTTCCAAAGTAGCTAAATAGTTCAGATCTAGCTAGGAACACTTTGGAGGAGCTTAGAGTAGGAGCCGGAGTTTACTCTATAGATGGTTATCCATTTCCATTTCTGCGGCATTTTTTTACTATATGTATTCAGCATTAGTAGGGACAGAGATTTATAACTGTCGAGGTTGAGATTAGGATAGACTTTGATGTATGTATTTAAATATCTGCTGAAAAGATTATATATTGAAATAATATATGTTATTCCATTCATATAAGATTCTGTCCTGTCTTTATTCTTTTTACCCTTGATCAATCCATCTTTCTGGTACTTAGATTTTCCGCATATTAATACTGTGGATGAATCAGTATCGATTTCAAAGAGTCGAAAGGACGGATTATCACACTTTCTGTTTTTATCTTACTGTTCGTTGGAGTTAATCCTGCAAAATCAATATGTAAACATTCATATAGGTCCTACCAACGATATTAACATCATTTATTATTAAGTCGGCCCAAATACAATACTACATAAGCATTTAAATGTCCAAATTTCAAAATAATGCGTTTAAGGAAAATAAATAAATTATAGGTACCATACTCGCTCACACTTAACTCCAAGTTGCAGTCCAAAAACAAGATAGAATAACTTCTGAATGTTTCGATTAGACCTAACCTATCGCGGAGATAATCCAAAATGAGATTTGTTGAAATGGGCTTGAAGAACTTCCTTTATTTTTTATTTTGGACGATATTTGTTTGATTTTAGGAAGTGTTGTTTTATATATTTTTTAGGTAGGTTATGGTTAATTTCTTTAATCTAAAGGAAGCAAAATGAGTATAAAAATATGATTTATTTATTTTTTATATAAAAAAATTAATGTTTAGTGGAGTGAGGAAAAGAGATGCTTAAACTTTTCTGAATGGATGGGATATTAGTTAGGATATAGTTAGGGTAAATGAGCTAGTGCATTTTTGGATTATGTAGAAATTTGATAAGCTATCTAATTTTTTTTTCATAACTACACTATCGTTACTCTAAATTGCTATTATGAATATATATTCTTTACCTACTCGATCTAAAGGTTCCAAGTCCATATTTATTATGATCTAACAATCGCTTTTTAATCACTATTTTAAACTAATGTATTAATTAACTAGTTAATCAATCTTATTAATAAGTATTTATTAACGGGTTGTTACATGGCCGTTATACCTTCCAACAATAAACCACCATACTTAACTTGGATGTTTCAATTTTTTTGATATCTAATTTTAACGTATCATACTTACATCTTCTCCATTAAATATAATATCAATAATTATCATCACATGTGATACTAACACTAAAATGTGTTCATCTAGTGAAATAATAAATCACTAGAACATTCAAATCCTTAAAAGACAACCACTTAAAAATCACTTCAAAAATAAAAATGATGTTTGTAGTCATTTTTGAGGATCAAATGAAAGTCTCTTATAAGTTGTCAATAAGAAAAGAATAACAAGGGATTATCGGTGAAAGTCTAAGGGTCATTATAATTTAAAGGGGTTGAGCATGATTAAGATGGATTGACGAGGGGTAGGCTTGGTGTATTCGATGAAGGTAGCGCCTAAGGAATAGGCATATATAACATAAGAGAGAGAAATCAGAGATAAAGATAATAATGAATTACGATCACCATTAACCCTTTTTGCAAAATTTGTAAAATAGAAAACATTTGACTAACGTCAAAGAAGGAAACATATTTTTTTCCAAATAATGTAAGTTTTGCACATATCTTTAAGTAATTGCTTATGTCAAATAAAGCTATTTTACTTCAATCCTCCTTTGGAAAATTTTATAGGCTTTTCAGTTTAGATGTTCAAACTCATGACATTTTATCTCACGTGCAAACCATCAACCAACTAAGCCGATCTTAGCGGTCAATCGTTCTTTGTTGGAAGTGGTAACTTCAATAACTGTGAACTTGTAAACATAACTAGTGATAGGTTTGACAGGTTTGACGTATTTTAAAATATTATTTGAGAATGGTCCACTCTTACATTTCTTCGTAAATTTAAATTGGTGGTGGTGGAATTTATAGATTTTTTTGTTTCAACAATCACACATTGACCGCTTTTTATAACCGAATTTCTAATTGATACTAACCCTAGTCACATAATTATCGGCATCGCTTGAAATCAACATACAACGCATGCACTTATGTGTTTCCATATGCCATTTCCCCGAGCAGTTCCTTTTTTTCACGTATTTTCCTCTTTGCTATGTTATAAATTCATTTTCTCATTCATGATTTGCTTCAATTTCTCCTTACCATATCAAAACTCCTTGAGTCTTTTATTATCATTCACCCCCTTGATCATAAAATCTATTTATTGAACAATAGGTTGATGCAATTGGGATGACCTAAGAGATGCTAGAATTAGCGGCAATTGAGGTAAAACACCATTTATTAGGGTTTTTAATTTGTATTTACTAATGGTTGTGTAAACCAAATTGTATAAATCGCAAGGAAGATAAAGACCACTTCTTTACTATGTAGTAAGACCAATGATGAGGCATTATTTATTGAGTATTATACCCTTTGAATCTTTATTGCTACCATTAGAGTGTTGGCTTAACGCTTTGATGAAGAATCCATACATTGTTATAAAAAAATACGATGCTTCTTGTAAAATCAATATAGTAATTTTTAGCGTTAAGTAGAATTCGGGTGTAATAAATGCTTTTATTTTTGTTCTTGAAAGGGGTTGAAAAGCAATTTACACCTATTGTGAATTGATCAATGCACGTAATTATAGTAGTTTCGTAAGTTACATTATACTGAAGGAGTTGTCTCATACATTAAACTTTCACGAACTCATTTGTCTATTTAATACGGATCACACGATTAAGGCTGCATTCGTTTTTCTTAACAAGTTCTTAATGGAACTTCAAGTCAGAACTTTCATTATTGTTTGTTTTTGATAATTCCTATAGTGATTTAAACAACTTATTCAGAAATAAGTGTGCAGGACTTTTTTTATTATTGATTATTAGTTCTTAAAGCTAAATAATAATTCTTTTCCGTTAACTCCGTCATTAATATTTTCAAATTATAATAAATTTAAATTTTAAAATTAATTTTTCAAATTTCAAAATTAAAAATGAAATTAATCTGTAAATTCTAAAATTGTAAAAATCCAACTTTTGAAAAATTCCAAATTGGAGAGTTCAAGTATTTAAATTTCAGTTTAGAATTTAATATTTTGAAAATTAATTATTTGCACAAAATAAAAAATTTCAAAATTTGATTATTAAACTAAAATTTCTGAGAAATTAAAATTAAATTTAACACTTTTTTTAAAGTTACACTGCTGAACGTTAATCAGAAATTCAATAATTAATAATGATTTCGGAATTTTAATCTTTTAAAGAAATATTGTTTAACTTTTCTAGTATCCAAATTTCTCTTAGTTCTAACAGTTTGAAAATTTATCATAGTAATTCTAACAAAAAAAAATTAATTTTAATATTTCAATTTTCTCACTTAATATAATCATTATTTAAAGTACCAATAAATAAAGAGTGTACTTTTGCCAGGTTAATGTATACTTGATCTCATTTTAATAATTATTTAAAAGCCCATAAATAAATATTTCATTCTTTATACCTAATTTTACCGTTTGGTTTTGAGCCAGAATTACCGTAAATCAGTTACTAACCGAGAGCGGTTCACATTTTTTGTGATAAAATGTAACTAATATAATTAATTTTTAGCCTAACGATTTCATTTTTTTTATCAACGAAACATACAGCTGTAAGTCCACAAAATTAATGAATCATCAATTAATTGCATACAGCATTGGCTAATCAACATTCATTAGCCAGTCTGTTTCTTTCTTGCATTAATGCAAGTACTGATAATTATTCATTTTCTTCCAGGGATAGAATTAACGAAGATGCTATGTTTTAGTTTCTGTATGCTTATTGTAACGTTCTTTGCCTCTTTGTTTTACTCTCTCTTTCCTTTCATACCAAGCATTTAATTAATTAATTAAAACAAACCAAGGAATGAATATAATTATTCTCTTCAAACCCTTTATTACATTCCTAATATACCGACCTCAAATACATTATTTAATCTGTCCAGTGTCACAAAATCTTTAGTCCAAGACTCCTTCGCTTTTTCATCAACAACTGAAGAGAAAAATCATATTAAGAGAAGATAAATAATATGGATGCGGAGCGATTGATGATGAAGATGCACGAATTTGCAGCAGAGCTAATAAGAGAAGTACGCAATAAAATTAAAAATATTCTTTTTATTTTAAGATTTTAGTTTTATGTAGGACACCGTTTGAACTATTTGTTTACTATGTATTTTATTGAATTGAAGGGATTTCTGGATGATCAGTTCAAGCAATTGTTAAGCTTGCCAACTAGTACGCCAGTATTTGTTGTCGACATGGTCACACTTTATTTGTCAGAATACGAGAAGATGCTCGGTGATATGTAAGAAAATATTATGGTTTTTATTTTTCTTGCTACTCGAATTTTATATGGTTTTCTTTATTTTTCTAACTTTATGTTCAATGAAGGATGTTGAACACCAGTGATCTCGACAAGTTTGTATTCCTTGCAATGCAGTTAAAAGGAAGCAGTTTAAGGTATCGTCTTATACACACACTCTATCTCTCTTACCTCTCCTTTTTTTTCTAATTTTTTTTTTGATTAAAATTTATTGCAAAATTTGAAGTAGACAGCGATGAGATGTTATGTAATATTAATGGTGCCCGTAACAGTACATTGAATAAAATTAATGGTCATCAAGAGATTAAGTCAAATTAGTTTGCAGTGCATGAAAGTGCATTAATTAGTGCATGAAAGCACATTAATGCACGTTATTGTAATGCTTTTCATGTTTATATCTCAAAGGCTTCACCTTCCACTGCCAGAAGTATGCATTTTTGCTTTTTCTATTCATGTTTATAGAGGGACTTATTTGCTTTGTAAAGATCAGGTTTATAATGTATAATGTCTCATTAATTTAAACATTAGTTATTTCTACTGAAAAAAACATAAATTATTTATGCACGGTCAAAATTTAAGTATTAAAAACCTTAAATTCAAAAAATTTGTTCATTACAACATAATTTTTGCTCATACAAAAAGCTTTTCTTTTCCGTCTATTGTGCAAAATTTGTTTTATGGCTAATTGTGAGGAATTTATGACGATATTAGGGGTCTCTATAAAATATTTGTAAAGAACAATATCTCTTTTATGCTAGCATGTATGAATAATGAATTTGAATTGTTGATGTTTTGAAAAAAAAACAGCATGGGCGCTAGAAAAGTGGCAAATATTTGTGAAGCTATCCTTGCATGCTGCAAAAAGAACGATGAAAAAGGGTATGTAGGTGTGAAAATATTTTTAAATTTTTTGAATAAATATAATTATTCTGAATCTAAAAACAAGGTTACACAAATTTTAATTCAGCAAGATTTTCAATGAAATCAGAATTTGTTGCATTTATGCAGTGGCATTCAAGGTTTGGTGCAACTGAAAGAAGAGTTATTCATCACGAAAAGCAAGCTACAGCCATTTTTGTCGCTGTGAATTAACGTGTTTTGTCTATCGCATATTATCAACGGATCGAGTTATAGCTATTCAACTCTTGGAGCCGTATGAAGTTACATCTGTACATTGAGGAGAAAGGTTAAACTATCAGTAGATGATCACAGAGACTGTATTGCCTTTTGGCGTTTGGATTTTTTTATAAATATTGTAGAAATTCGTATGCAATTATTATACATATCATTTGTTGCTGTTAATTTTGTTTTGCCTTGGTTGATCATTTTTTGGATGTTATTTCACTCTTCATGTATGGCTTGAATAGCTGATAGTAACAAGGTTCTAGATTCCGCCCGACACAACGGAATTCTGACGGTACCCTCCCAGTTCCGCCGTTGACTGGACCGAAATTCATCCAAAAACCATGTTCATTCAAGACAGTTGATAAAATTATTGTAAAATAAACAAAACTGGAAATAATGAACAAATTACTGAAGGTAAAAGCAGAAGCTTTATAAAACATAGAAAATATAGAAAGATTCAAGTTAAAAGAAGAAAATCAAACAAAAATATAACAGAACATGAGAATCAATATAGGACATAGGGCCGCATCGATGTTATGATTGATTAAGGCTTCTGATATTTCGATTCTCGCCTATTCGATTTTGATTGTATTCAAAACCGTTTGAGTTAGGATTTTTATCATTTGATTTAGGGCTTGACTAAATGAAACATAATAATTTATCCAGAACTGCGTACAATACGTTTTATTAGCAAACTCAATGATTGGACTTTAGGCTCAACGGGTTTGGGCAAGATGTCTTAATATATTTATTGCAATTTAAGCATATTTATTTGATAAAGAGATTTTAATTGGACTCTGTGACTTTGGCAAAATGCAAAACTGTTGCATTTAAAGTATTTTTATATGAAATCAGAAATCAGAAAATATAACGGAATTTTTGGAATTTTCGAAACGGAACCGATACTTTCAAAATTTTGAATGATTGAAACGGAATCGAAAATCAAAATTTCAAACCCTAGTAGTAATACTACAGTCCTCTTGATCAAAACATCATCTTCTAACTTAGTACTCGGTATTGAATTGTTTAATGATAAGGATGGAACACTAATTTACGCTAAAATATGTTAGTGTTTGACTTTGAAGTTTTCTTCAATGAATTGATCGTACATACTACAAACGAGATTGCTTAAGGGTTAATAATGATATTCTTCATAAATACAACAAAGAGCCTTCATCTTTACTACTAATAAAGAAAATTGGTTGAACTAATTTACTCGGTGTACTTTTGAAATTTCAAAAATGTTCTTACTTTCCGTTTACATGTTTGCACTCAAACAAAATGTTAATATACACAATAGTACAAACAGCCCGTGTGCTTCGCACGGGCCCATACTAGTGTAGATAGCTATTATCTGCAAGAACGAGTTGTTTCTTTATCGAACCATTTTCATATCTTAAGAATAAGAATGTATGAAGAAGAAGGTATATGTTTTCTGTAAATAAATCATATTCTACTTTGCCGAATAAACATGAAGTTAGAAACGAAATAAATTTTAGGACCTTATGAAATTACCTCCAGCCACTAATGAACCTTATCACTCTCTTTATATGGTTTAGAATACGAATACACGAGTGATTGAATTTGAAGATCAAAATTTGAATTTACAGCCAAGCTTCCATCAAGCTTTAGCGGTCATGTCCACTAAGCTTCTCAGAATGAGTTAATTAAAATAAACGTTAATGGTCATGTGCATCACTACTATCAAGGATGTTTGCTAAATGAAGTGCACACATAGTGGAGATGCGGAGGATGCCGAAAACTTGAACATGGTATTAGAGTTGACGGTTCGAGGAGACCAATATAATGCAGCGTTGACCTAGGTATGCTCTAGGATGTGGCTTGAGCTCGAGATTGTCGCTAAGGTAGAGTTATATGTTAGAATACGACATGATCTAGCAGTAGAAAGATGACTTTTTGTAAATAGCTTGGCCCAATTGTTGGAAGGTGGTAGTGAGCTAATCTGGACTGATGAGGTGTAAGCGACTTTATCCAAGTATTGTGAGGACTCTATGTGATTTTAAGTTGAACTGAGAAATGCTTGTCAAGGTGTAGATCATATAGAACGGTTGGTAGGGCACCTAATAATCTAGTCTTTGAGCAATCTCAATAGTTCCAATCCAACAAAGAGAATAAAAAAATCAATGAACACAAATTACAGACAAATAAAGAAAGGAAAGAATGCACTGATATAACGAGGTTTGGTTATGCCTACGTCGTCAGACCAAAAAAACTTTATTATCTCTTCACTTCAAGAGGGAGTACAACAAATAAGAAGAATAGAAGTCACTCAATAAATTTCACTCACCCTAAAATAAATAAGAAAATAGAAATCTTATTGAAGAAATTTTGTTGAGAACTCTCTTATCTAAAATGTAGAACAAATTTATTCATAATGGAGGTGTGAGAATGAAGACTGTCTTGGAAATAAGGTTGAAATTGTTAACAAATTTTTTTGTTAACCCCGAAGTATGCTAAGAGATAAGATCTGGCTAGGAATAGGCCTAAACAACCTTATGTCAATTTGCAATAAGTATACATGTTCAAGGGAGAATTCATAAGCATGTAAGGAGAATAAGGCATAATAGCCATATGCAAGTCATAAATCATGTCAAAAGTCAAGAGTCCTTGTTTATTCGAAATATGCTATGCAAATGTTCAACATTCGATTCCTTATGTGTACAAAGTTCGAATATTATAATCGACAAATATCCCCAAATCAATTTAGGGTTAAAACTTTTTAAAATATAAGAAAAGTAGAAAGAATAATTTGCCCCTTCTAAGTTGCTCTTGGGTCCGTATTTATAGGGTTGGAAGTATGTGGCATGGCTATTGTAACGACCCGTAAATTTTCGATTATTAAAATAGCTAATTTAATAAGATTCGTGATTTAGTGTTAGAAAAAAAATTTGTAAGTCGGTTGGAATAATAATAAATGTTGAATTCATTGGGAATAATAGAGTAATTGATTGATAAGTAAAATCTATTTAAAATCAAATATTGAATATTGAACAGGTAAATTATTTAAATTAAACATTTAAAACTTATTGAATAATTGAATAACTGTAAAATGAAAATAGTGTTTTAAATTGTGAATTGTTTTAAGGGTTGAATCTTATAAGTTCGATTTCAATATTTCAAAAGATAATGAATTATTGGATAAGCGAAATTGTTTAAATTTAATATTTGGAATTTATTGAATAATTTGATAACGGGAATTGAATAACTATTTAATGAAAATGGTTGTTTTATAATTCGAATTTGTTAAATTTTATAAGTTTGTTTTGAATATTTCAAAAGATAGTGATTTAAGAATAATACAATTGTTTAAAATTTAATATTACAAATGTTTGAATAATTAAATTCCGAAGTTGATATGATTAATTTGATATTGAAATTCAATATATGAAAATAGAGTGAATAATTGAAATTTGATTTAATATGATTCAAATTGGTTTCCAAAGTGAATGGAAGTTATATTGGGATTATAATAGAGTTAATAAGATTTTAAAATTTGAATTTATTGGATAATTGAATAACGGGTTTAATATGATAAAAAAATGATTTGTAAAATTTTATTTTATCATATTGGAGTTATAGTGATGTTATAGAACTTTTAAAACTGAATTTAAAATTTATTCGTAAAAATTGAATATTTTAATATTTAATTAGCGACTGAAAAATAGCCAATTTTCGAACAGTCTCAGAATTGGACGAAACCAGTTCCATTAGATCCGTAAAAGTTAGTTATTATAGGATTTCAATTTTTGTAGCAATCGGAGTTGTCGTTTGACCGTGGCAGCTCGAAACGCGTTGAAATTGTTTTAATATTAATTTGGCGAGTTAAAATAGTCATTTTTCAAACGGTCTCGGATTTCGACGAAACCAGTTTCATCGGATCCGTAATGTGATATTATTGTAATATTTCAAATTTCATGTCAATCTGATTTATCGTTTGTCCGGTGCAAGCCAAAACGCCTAGAAAATCGTTTAATCGATTTAATTTAAAATCGATCGTTTATTGCCGTAACTCGCGCAAACGATTGAATTAGCTTTCGAAACCTGTTCCATTGTGTCCGGAACGCGGGATAAACCCTAGTGACATCGGTCACCGCGCGTAAATCGGAGTTGAAAATCCGGAATGAAGAGAATTCGCCGTTTCCTATAAATAGCCCATTGTCTTCATAATTTAGAAAAAAATTTAAAACTAGGGTTTCAAGTTAGCTGCCGGCCGCCTCTTATACCATGAGTGGCCAAAAATCTTCCTCGTTCCCCCTCGAATTTCTTGCAATCCACTAACCAATTCCAAAAACTTTCAACTGGACAATTGTAGAGCACAGCGCGATCTACCAATTCAACGGTTATGATCGTGATTGGGTCAACGGATCGACAGGAAACTGAGCTTGAAGGCCGGCCGTTCGTTGTCAAAATTCGTGCTCCAGGGGAGGCCGGGCTTCACCTTGCTTCTGGTGATGGTGGAGTCGAGCGTGAGCTACAAGATGGCGGTAGTATGATGGGGTCTAGTCGACCGTAGGGGGGTGCGGCAGGTAACCCTAAAAGCACGACTTGGGTTACTTTCTTTCGTCGTGACGTGGGAAGCTTTCACGCGTGATGGGGAAGAACGTATCAACGGCTCTGATAAGTTAGTAATTTTTTTTTAAAGAAATTGTATATTAATTTGTATTTAAATTTGTATAAACTTTAAACTGCTATAACTTTTTCGTACGAGGTCGAAAACGCACGATACGAATTGCGTTAGCTTCGTTTTGTCGAGCACTACGCTATGGAATTGGATTGGAGTCGTTTGGAGCTAGAGAAAATTTTGGGTCAAATCGAACGTCGTTCGATTTGATTTAAAATCGGAAAAATCAAGGTGAGTGTTTTATAACGCTCACAACGTACTAAATATCTTTATGCTAGTTAAATTGACATTATGAAGTGTTATGATTTTTATTTGTCATTGTTTGATAAAATTTAATTGTCATATAGCTTGTCATTTGAATTAACCGTTGAAAAATTAAATTGACAGTTAAATTGAAATTAAAATTGAATCGCGATTAAATTACCTGACATTGATAACTATGAAACCGCCATGAATTGTATTGTTTATTGGATGATGTATTTTGATGGATGCTATTGGTTGATAATTGAATGTTTAGATGTTTATTTGCTTATATATATCCTGTTATGCATACATATGATACCGAGATTTAATTTAAGTGATATATATTCATCCCTGACATTTAATTGAAATAACTAATCACTTGGCCATAGGATAGAAAATTATATACGGACACCGGTTTGGCTAAATTATTAAATTTTAAGATCGTCGATTTGAAATTTATTTAAATGTTTTGATTTAAAAGTGATAAATAGAAATCAATTTATAGAAATCGAATTTATCGAAAAATTTGAGTTTGGAATGTTGAAATAAAATTTTGGTTAAAAGAAATGGTTGAATAAATTTTAAGTGGAGACTTTGAGATTTAAAATTTGGATATGATTGAATTTTGGAAATTTATTGCTATAAAGATTGAACATTAAATTTGAGTTTTGAATATTACTAAGTAAAAGTGACAAAAATGATATTTTGAATTGAGCTTGAAATTGAATCATATTTGTAATTGGGATTTAAATTTGAATATTGAAGGATAATTTTGTTAAGTGTTATAAATTGATATTTTGAAAAATCAAGCTAAAAATCGACATAAATTGAAATTGAACTAATTGAAAGTGAATATAAAATTGAATAAATTTGAAGTCAAAGTTGACGTTGAATTGAATTGAAATCGAAATTGGAATCGGTAGAACGGAAATTGAAATTGATTTGAATTGGGAAGATATAATTGAAGTGAAGCTATTTTATTTTGTTTTACAAATTACTCAGTTATATAAACTATTTTTGAATACTTAAACTATTTTAATCTATTTTAAATCTACTTAACCCAATTTAAATTACTTTAAACTAATTTATCTATTTCAAATCCATTTTAAGATTTTAAGTATTCTTAACTATTTTAATCATGTAAAACTATTTTTAAACTACTTAAAACTATTTTCTAAAATTCTAAGCTGGTCAATAAAGTGGAATGTTTATATTTAAATCTTGAATTTAAAATACGAATTGAGTTAAGTGAAGTTGCAACCTAAATTGAAATTCGAAATGACTTTGAAATCGAAATGAGACATTGATGCGAAAATTGATTTTTGAAACGAAATCTGACATTTTGATAGATACGGTGATATTTGAAATGGATTTGATTTTTGAACGAATATGATATTTTGATATCAATTATGAATCGATTTGAAATGTAAAGAGCCAACGGTGTAATAATACGTAGTTATTAAAGAGACCGGGATTGGATATGGACATACTCTCTGTCGATACCAAAAACCACTTTAATAACTATTATACGCGGAGTGTTGATCCAGAATGAAGTGGATGGTTTGGTGAACGCGTTGACTGAAGAAAGAGAACGATATTGGATGACCCCTGACATGACTAAAATAGGAGCCGCGCCGGGCCATTGAGGTTCGCCACCTCTAGCGGACACGCTTCTTCGATACCATATCTATTACATTTGTGATGCGATTTGGGTACACCCCTTGATTTGGGAGTGTTGTTTCACGGTGTTGGGGTAGCTACTGGCTATGCCCAATATCAGTCCGGATCACGCAACTACTAGTATCCTAGTTGGTATCGCCTCATGTACCTTGTCATACTGATTATCCTATTCGCGACCACTACGTTTTGATTTGTACCTTGAGTATATGGATTTCCCTCTGTTGACTTCCGGTTTTGGGGAAACTACAGTCTTGTATATGCTTTTGGGAATATAAAATGTGTTAAGGGGGATTATGGTAACGCCTTAACGCTATTTTAATACTTTATATTACTGATAGGCATTATCTACTTAGCGTATATTACTACATAGTGGATAGTTTAACGGATCCTTGAGAGATGGAAAATCCCATAACATCTCTTAAGTTATTGCACGCACGTTGACACTGGATAGGAGATGTCAAACCCCGTAAACATCTCCGACGCCGTTGCACTCATATTTATTTACGATTGCTTTAACTTTCATAGGGTATTTAGTCCTGACTCGAGTGTTTTGTCTTTTCATTACGCTAGGGTCAGTCCTGAGTTTTTAAGATTTTTGAAGATCTATTCTGGAGGATGAAGACGAAGATTTGGTATACTATTACTATTATTATCTGTGCATCATGCTGTCTGCTGCATTATTTAAATTGTTCTGTTGTATATGTATAACTCTGATAAATGTTGTATAAATAATTGTCAAAGTATAGTAAACAGCTTCATGAACTGTTTATTTGACTATTATATTTTATCGTTCCGCTGCAAGATTCTGTGTTGTTTCATTTCCTTTATTTCTCTTTCTTTTCATTTCTTATTTACCCCAATATCTATCTGCCATTTTGAACGGTTTGGAATCGACATGTGTATTTGATCGTCGGTTTAAACTGTCCAAAAAGGCGGGTCGTTACAGTTGGTATCAGAGCTTTGGTTTAGCGATAAACTTTGGCTCTAGTGGGGAATAACTCATTGAAATAGAGGTAAACTATATGAATGAGTTGAGTGTATATGAGAGAGCGTATTTGTTAGTGATATAAAATGTTTTATATTGTGTCGGTTGATTTGTTGAGTGGCTTATGGATTCTGATCAATACGAGTAATTAACGTCATTGACAGGGATCTCTAAACACTTAAATAGAACAATTCGACATAGTATTGTTTTGAAATTGAGTAAATGAAATAATTTTGCCCTAATTATATTTTGTATATAAAGAATTTATTTCAAAATTTATTGTGATCAATCTAGCTTATTTGGTTGTTGGGAATGAAATATTGGCTATTAACATTAATCAGATATTGTAATTTAATAAATAAGATGAATTACGAAATGAACAATGATAAAGCAACTTGTGAAATGTATTAAGAAAGAAAATCCTATAAGAATGTTTTATAAAAGTTGACTTATAAATTAAAATAGATTTAAATTGTAAAATATTGAGTTTAAGACCCGGAGATTTTGAAAAATGGTTTTAAAAGTTTTAAAGAAAATATAGTGATATTAGTTGGAAATTGTTTATGGAAATATTTTGAAAGGATTTTAAAGGAAGAAATGAATTCAGTACTCCTCTCTTATGTCGCTGGAAAATAATTTCGGTGATGACTGCGCAGCATCATCGACGTTCATTTTCGAGTCTCAAAGTGGGGGAGACTTCTAAGAAGCTTTGTTTTCCTCGAAATTACTTTGGGTAAATGGGTTTTGGTTTAAACTCCAAAGGTATGATTGGATGTATTAAAGATATAAGTGTATATGTTTATTTCAAACGATTTGAAAAGAACCGGGCATTTAAACTTCTAAGTTTTGTTAATTAATAATATTCAAATTATTTGAATGAAATGTGAATAACCAGAATTTATAAAATAAGAGGATTAAGATATCTAAGCTTATTGTTTGGGAAAACTTTAAAGTTGAAAGGTAAAGAGGATTTAAATAAATCAAATTTGTGTACGTTCTAATCAAGAAAAATGAAATTCTATAAATTTGTATAATACCAAATTTGCATTCTAATAACATATAATACGACTTACCAAATATTAAGAAGTTGAAATAATGTTTTGGATATGTAATGAGATATTGTACAAATAAACAGAACCTGAAAGTAATTGAAGTATACAAGTAAGGAAAACTTAAAAAGGAATTAAAATGTATACAAATGAAATTTTGGTTGTGATAAAAATGTTATATACTTAAATATAGCATGAAATGATGAATGGATAAATGGAACAAGTAGTGAACTTAAGAAAAAAGATAAATGAATCATAATATATCTTTGTAAATTGGTTATAGAAAATAAATAAAAATTGAAAAGGGATTGTAACCTTTAAGATAACTGTAACTAAGAAAAGTCATTTATGAGATATTAGACTTTTATAAGATGATTAATAAACTAAAGTGCTGGTTAATAAAATGTTCCATAAAGAAATTTGTTATTAACTAAAATTATGAAATTGAAGTAAATATAAACAAAGGAATTTCTTATAGCTAAGAATCAATTGGGAAAAGAAATTGAGTTTAGTTAAATTATATAGAATGTTTAAAATGAACTTGAGTAAGTAAATTCTATGATATAATGTTTGAGAAAGGATAATGTCAAAGAATATGTTATGTAAAGAAATGGATATATTAATTGAATAATGGATTGCGAATAATTAATTGTGAATAAAATAGAAGTCAATAAAATAATTTAGTATAGATAAATTGGATAGAAATCTATTGGAAGGTAATACGTGAGATTGTACATATATTATTTTATTCACATAACGATTTGATCCAAATTCGAGCACAAATTTTCGAGATGATTTATATCGATCCAAGTTAGGATTTTTCACTCGATTTTCGACGGCGAACCCTGGATACGGATTTTTAATTTGATTCTGGAATTCTCTATCATAGTATATGGCTATGCAAGGAGAGTAACAGTTTCCAATCAAGGAACCAAATCTGAGTCCACACTAGAGAGTCGTGTGAACGATACTAGTTGGAAGTGAAATTGTGTGATTGAATAAGCGATTAGATTGATATTGCTCACGGATGATATATGTACGACTTACGGACTTAATTAAAGTTATTGTAAATTTAAGATACCAAATATAAAATGATTCTTTTAAAAATTATATAACATGATATATATAAAAGAGATAAACCAAATTGAATGTAAAATTAATAACTTGGTTGTGTTGGTTATGATTTGGTTGTTATATGATTGTTAGTTGGTTGTATATAATTCATTAAGTGTTAATGAAATTGAAAGCTATGAATTATTGAAATCAAATTGGAAGTTAAATGAATTTAAATAGAATTTAATTTGATTCAAATTGGAAGTGAAGTAATGTAAATATAAATTAGTGAATGTTAACTAATTGAATTGAGAATGAATGTTAGTAAAATCCAACGTTAACGAATCAACTATGATTAAAAAATTGAAATCCAAGTCAATAAATATTAATGAGAAGTGAATTTATATTGATTGGTTATGGATTTGTTGGATGATAGTTGATTGATGGTTGCATTTGTTGTTTTGTTGCATTTGCTATGTTGGCACATGTAGTTGTTATGTTGCTATATGATGTATATTGATACTATTTCATATATGCATGATTCTCATTGTTTGTTGAGTGTTTAGTAGGTGCGGATTGCGCTTGCTTCGCATTTGGAGCTCGCTTTCGCGCTATATTTGTGACGACCGCCCATGACTCCCGCACCAAATCAAGGAAATAATGCGCTAAAAGGTGTGCCAGGCAGCCATGGACGATAGTCAGGGTAAAACAAAACAGAAGAATCTCTATCGCATAACTCACAGCGCATGGATAAAATACAATAGAGAAATATAATATAGTGAAGCTCCATAGAACAGAACATCATCATATAAGCATCACAGTAGTTTCATACAATCATCTACTCAAATCCATACATGAAAGCCTCACTACAAATCACTCAACCAAATACAGCAGCGGATACCCAGTACATATAGTAAGAAAACTAATATGCAAAGCCTCCTGCTCGTCTTCGTCATCTTTAGCGTAGAACTCCTAGCACAGCACCTGTCACCTGCTACCTAGTCTGCCCATCCCGACATGGATGAACAGCCCAAGGTAATAAGAGGAGACATAAAACCTTGAGTCAGACAAAGTCTTAGTGAGCAGTAAATCAACTATCAAGCATACCAAAAGAGCATAAAGGATAAAAGGAATAGGAACCAAACCATCCCACTCCACCTCTTTCTACAGTGATAGCCCCAGACATACACTAAGGAGAAGCAAGCATAACAACATAGACAATTAAGGTAAAGCGAATACCACTCGAGTCAAGGACGATGTTTTCCAAATACAAACCCCCAAGGCCTAAACCAAGATCAGATAAGCACCCAGAAAACACCGCTCTTGAAGCCGAATGATAATACAACCAAACATCCATGACTCTGGCTATCACTGTTATCCTTGCCTCGATTTCACCGTTAGTTGAATGACCATCTGTCAAGGGCTAATGGTAACCCCGGTTCTAACCATAACTCCGCACACTGCCTTGTGCCTAGGACTTATCTACTTTGCCCAGAGTACTCAACTACCTACCTGTAGTCTTTTGGGTGTCCCGACTACCTACCTGTAGTCGTTATGGGCGCCCCATGTACTCTTGCTTTTGAGCATGCTAGAACCTTCAACAACGACGAGATCCAAGCCTCCTAGCCATCCTTCTTGACGACTATCCTCATACAAGCTCAAGCTACCTCTTGAACAATCCATTATCAACCAACTTGAACTACTCTTCAAGTTATCAACATGCTTGGAATGATCCCTGCTTGGATTAAGCCAAGACTCACATCATACTTCGCTTCATCGCATCAAAGCAAAGTCTCAACTCAACAACATGGTTTGCCTCATCAAATCATGGCAAAGTCCCATCTCAACATCATCCAATCTATACATATGAGCTTCAACATCCGCTACATATGCCTTAAGCAGCTTTCACCATTCAAGAGCCTTCTTCCATAGCTTTTGAATCCTCTTTCATCATCTTGTTCCAAATCAACTACTAGCTAACTTGGAAACAATCAAATCAATCATACATTCAAATAATCAATCATTCAAACAAGATCTATTAAGCAATTTAAGCAATATCAACTATAATGGCAATTTCGTAAATAAACGAGAAAAAGTCCAACATATGTGAAATCATGGTTTTTAGCATAGATCTATCAATTATAAAACATGGGTTTTGTCTCTAATGCTTATTAAACAAACTTGCATAAGTAAACATCTTCAAAAACCATGGATCTAGACTTAGATCTAAGAAAAATGCATGAAATCTCTAACTTTAACACCCAAACATGCCACCAATCCAATATACTCCTTTGGATCCGCGTGAGAGATAACTACCACTCACCAAATCACCAAAACAACCTAAAATCAATCAACTTCAGATCTGGACAGCAAGGACTTGAGCTTGATCCGGAGAAATTTCACTTGAAACGGTGAAATCTAGCTTCTTCGGATGAAAATCTTCAACTTTGGCTCTTGATCTTTGATCTTGATCTTCAATCTTCAATGGATGTTAGCACTTGATAGAAGTAGAGAAAGAAGTGAAGAAAATACCGAAGTCGAGTTCCAAAATGGCAGCACTTCGTCGCTTCGAAATCCGGTGCCAAAAAGTGAGCCAAACCCCTCTATTTATAGGCTGGAATCCCCCTTAACTCGGCCAACTTCTTAACTCGGAGCTCGCTATTAGGTCGTCCCCGACTCATCCTTGCCGACTCATCCTTGCCGACTCACGACCTAAGCGACCCCATACGACCCAACACTCTGCCGACCTATACGACTCAACTACCTACGACTTATCCCCAAGACGCCGACCCAACTACACAACACATACAGGGTTACACGACCTAGTTCCTGCCGACCTAAGCCAAAGCCTTATCCCGACCTAACACGTATGCACGACTCAAAGGCCTAAGTCCCCAACGACTTATCTACTAAGTCGGCCCACCGACCTAACAACACAAGGGATAACGTACTCTACCGACCCAATCCCTGAGTCGCCCCACGACTCATCTCCAAGCCTAACCGAGACAACAACCTAGCTACACAACGGCTCTACGACTCAACGCTTCAATCAAACACGGCCGACTCAACCCTTTGCCGACTCAAGCCAACGACTCAACAACACGCTAACTCGGCCATACGAGTTAACTTTTAAGCCGGCCTCCTATGAGTCGTAACCCGTACACGACTCATCCCTTGACCCCTATCTCGCCTCTCATCTTAAGTCGGTAACCCCTATGCCGTTCTAACTCTTAACTCGGTCCAAATCCCTATCCAGTTAACTCCTATAGCTCGGCCCCTACCTTAGGTCGGCCATACGACCTAAACTTCCTTAGGTCGGTTATGCGACCTAGACTCAACTCGGCAACTCTAGACTCAGTCACGAGTTAACTCCATAACTCGTTCCAACTTATGAGTCGGTCACGACTCAATACTCCAACACACGAGTTACTCTCCATATGACTCAGGCTAGAGACAACACTAACAACCTGTAAATTCTACGATTTATCGACACGTAAAAATACGGGTCGTTACATTCTCTCCCCCTTAGGAATTTCGCCCCCGAAATTCCAAGCAAACAACAGCAATCAAAATTATTCCGCATGCCTATCATCCATGGCAATCAACAATCCATGCAACCAATTCTAACCTAGCATGCAGAATTCTAAGACTTAGAACAAGCTACAAATTCATGAGATGTCACGACACTTTAGGGCCATACCTCGAAGAGTTCGGGATGAGCTGCCTTCATCCTCTCTTCCTCCTCCCACGTACAGTCGTTAACATCATCACTCCATTGTACCTTGAGCAACGTAATCGTCTTCCTCCTAAGCTGTTTCGTATCGGTTTCAACAATACGAAGCGGCTTACGAGGTCTCGAAACAACTGGATCAACCTCCAAGTCTTCACAGCTATCAGCAGAAACCACCGTAGTTGGGTCGTGCATATACTTCCGTAGATAAGATACATGAAAAACACTGTGCACACCCGCCATCTTTTCCGGTAACTCCAATCTATAAGCGAGCTTTCCAATACGCTCGATAATCGGGAATGGTCCAACAAATCTCGGAGTTAACTTTCCTTTCTTCCCGAATCTAATGACACTCTTCAGAGGAGAAATCTTCACAAAAACCATATCACCTACGTCGAATTCCAAATCCTTACGACGATTATCGGCATAACTTTTCTGACGATCTTGGGCTGCCTTCATTCGTTGCCGAATGATCTCTATACAATCTGAAGTCTGTCGAATCATCTCTGGCCCAAGTATCAGCTTTTCTCCAGTTTCCAACCAACATGTCGGAGAGTTACACGGTCTTCCATATAATGCCTCATATGGTGCCATACCGATACTCGACTGATAACTGTTATTATAAGCAAACTCCACCAAATGAAGGTGATCTTCCCATGATCCTCCGAAGTCCAAAACACATGCTCTAAGAAGATCTTCCAAAACTCGGTTGACTCTCTCAGTCTGACCATCTGTTTGAGGGTGATAAGCTGTACTCAAACACAACTCAGTTCCCAAAACTTCCTGGAAGCTCTTCCAAAATCTACTAGTGAACAATGGATCTCGATCGCTCACTATACTCTTCGGAACACCATGGAAACGAACTATCCACTTCACATATAATTCAGCCAACTTCGATGCAGTCCTAGTCGATCGAACAGGAATGAACCTTGCACTCTTGGTCAAACGATCTACTATGACCCAAATCCCTTCATTCCCTGCTCTTGTCCTAGGTAGACCATCGATAAAGTCCATCGACACTTGCTCCCACTTCCATGTAGGAACCTCTAATGGCTGAAGCAATCCACTGGGCTTCTTCTGCTCAGCTTTCACCAACTGGCAATTCATACACTTGGAAATAAAATTTCCAACATCCTTCTTCATACCTTCCCAGTAGTAGGTTCTCTTCATATCCCGATACATCTTATTTCCACCTGGATGAATTGTCAACTTCGAGTGATGACTCTCCCTCAGAACTTCATCTCTCAATCCATCTACATCGGGAACAACTAGTCGCCCTTGCTTTCGAAGCCAACCCTCTCGATCGACTTCAAATCCTTTATCCTTTTCTGGATCCAATCCGGATTCCAAATCACGGATAATCTTGATAAGCTTATCATCTCTCCTTTGCCTCTCGCCAATTCTTTCCACAAGAGTAGGCCTTATCGATAAGTTTGCCAACATCTCAGGTTCCAATTCACATCTAGGCCTGAAATCAAATCCAGCCAAATACTCAAGACTCTTCCATTCCGAAAACATGGCTCCCAATCCTGCATGTCTTCGACTTAACGCATCAGCCACTGCGTTACCTTTCCCTGGAGTATAGGCTATACCAAAATCATACGATGCTAAGAACTCTAGCCACCTTTGCTGTCGAAGATTCAAATCCTTTTGGGAAAACAGATACTTCAACGACTTATGATCTGTAAACAGCTCGAATCTAACTCCCAATAGATAGTGTCTCCACATCTTCAAAGCAAACACAATCGCCGCTAACTCCAAATCATGAGTCGGATAATTCCTTTCATGCGGCTTTAGTTGTCGACTAGCATACGCAACAACTTTATGCTTCTGCATTAGCACCGCTCCTAGTCCAGTGCCACATGCATCGGTGTAAACCACCATCTCATCATTCCCACTTGGAATAGTCAAAACAGGAGCGCTCGTCAGTCGCTCTTTCAGGATTACGAAAGCTTGCTCACACTTATCATCCCATCTGAACACTTGGTTCTTCTTCGTCAATCCTGTCAACGGTGCAGCTATCTTGGAAAAGTCTTTGATAAACCGACGATAATATCCTGCTAATCCAAGAAAACTTCTCACATCAGATGCATTCTTAGGCCTAACCCAATCCTGGATCGCTGCCACCTTAGCGGGATCAACCGCTATTCCATTTCCAGAAATAACATGACCTAAGAACCTCACTTCATTCTTCCAGAAGTGACACTTCGAAAACTTAGCCTTCAGCTGATGTTTCCGTAAGATTCCTAAAACAATCCTCAAGTGCGTCTTGTGCTCTTCCTCAGTTCTGGAATAAACCAAAATATCATCCACGAACACAAGCACGAACTTATTCAACTGATCTCTGAACACTCTATTCATAAGATCCACAAAATATGCTGGCGCGTTAGTCAACCCAAACGGCATTACCAGCCACTCATAAAACCCGGATGGTGTCCTGAAAGCAGTCTTCGGCACACTATCCTTCGCCACTCTCAACTGGTGAAATCCCGTTGCCAAATCCATCTGAGAAAACACCTTAGCCTCGTGAAGCTGATCAAACAAGTCATCTATTCTCGGCAATGGATACTTGTTCTTCCTAGTCACCTTATTCAGCTCACGATAATCAACACACAACCTCAACGATCCATCCGTTTTGGTTGCGAACACAACGGGCGCACCCCATTCGGACACACTTCTCCGAATGAATCCTTTCCGCAAAAGGTCATCAACTTGCACCTTCAGCTCTTGCTGCTCCCTCGGTGCCATCCGCCTAAGAGGCATCACAACAGGTCTGGCTCCCTCAACTAGATCGATACGAAACTCGATCTCCCTATGCGGCGGCAACCCTTTGACTTCCTCAAAGACATTCTCAAACTCATTCACAATAGGCACCGATGACAGTCCATCCCGTGGAACAACTAGCGAATACATGAAGCTCATGAAGACGCCTTCTTCATGCTTACATCGTATCACAACCTTTCGCCCTTCCACATTCCCGACTGTCACCTCAAGCCTCTCACAATCAATCCTAGCCGCATACTTCCTAAGCCAGTCCATACCCAAAATAATTCCGAACCCCGCAAAGTTCAGAACAAAGCAATCACAAACAAACGAGCAATCATGACTCGACACAACTAGACCACGACATAACATACACAAACATGACGAACCCCCTACCGGATTAGTCACAACCAATGGCCTATCAACAATATCCGGTTTCATACCTAACCGGCTTACCAAATCATCACAAACAAAAGAATGCGACGCTCCAGTATCAAACAACACTCTAACTGGAACACCACAAATAGAAAGAGTACCTTGAACAACCACACTCTTCCCCTTCTCTTCAGCAGTAGGAGCTTTCGAAGACGATGGAACAGCCCCCAAAGCATAGGCTTGCACAACCTGCCTATCTTTCCTCGGTTCTGGACAATCCTTCTTGATATGTCCCAGCTTATCACAGTTGTAACACTTTCCCGGCACTTTGGGATTCTTACAATCTTTGTAAAGATGGCCCTTCTGCTGGCAGTTATAGCAAGTCACTTCACTCTTCGGCTTCTTCTGGCCATCCCTACCCCTCTGTTGCTGTTGTTTCCTCTTCTTATTGCCACTCTGCTGTGGTTTAGATCCTTCCCTGGTTACAGAAACGACAGAACTTTCCCTAGGAAACAAACTCTCATGCCTAAGAGCTTTTTCCACAAGCTTCTCAAATGGATCGTCCAGATGATCCACTAACTGCCTCCCAAGATAAGCATCCAGACCAGTCACAAACTTTTCATTCTTCTGGTAGGGAGAATCAATATACGATCTGGCATACTTAGACAAAGCTTCAAACTCAGAAATGTACTCAAGAACAGGCCTTCCCCCTTGCTTGAGCTCCACAAACCTCTTAAACAAGACAGATTTCTGGGAAGTAGAGATGAACTTAGCTTCAAATCTAACTTGGAATTGCTCCCAAGTAATCTCTTCTTCTGGAGTATCGATGGTGATAGAATTCCACCAATCAGCAGCTCTTCCCTGAAGCTGTCTCGATGCAAGCTTCCTCTTAGTTGCATCCTCAATCCCTAAGTCACCAAAGATTCTTTTGCAAGCATCAATCCATCTCTGCACCTCAATAGTCGACTCCGTCCCCAAGAAAACTTTCCCTCCAAGAGCAGTATAATCCTTGCAAAGCTTGGCAAAATCCACCGGTCTCGGAGCTTGGACTTGAACTCCCACATCCACAGATGATCCTGAAGCTGGTATTCTCCTCATGATTGAAGTCATCATGGCCTCAAACATAGGAGCATAATCAACAGCTTCCCTAGCATCACGGCTACCCCTCGCAGCTTGTCTCTCACTTCGACTCATCCTTAATATCTGTAAATAAGAATGATTAGAACACCTTAAGAAACAACTGCATAAGGAGTTCAAACCCTTCTAAACTACTATATTATATATAGTAATCATCCATCAAATTACAATTACGTCTCTCTTACGTAGTTACATCAGCGAGCGTTGGCTAAAATCGATTAACCAAAGCTCTGATACCAAATGTGACGACCGCCCATGACTCCCGCACCAAATCAAGGAAATAATGCGCTAAAAGGTGTGCCAGGCAGCCATGGACGATAGTCAGGGTAAAACAAAACAGAAGAATCTCTATCGCATAACTCACAGCGCATGGATAAAATACAATAGAGAAATATAATATAGTGAAGCTCCATAGAACAGAACATCATCATATAAGCATCACAGTAGTTTCATACAATCATCTACTCAAATCCATACATGAAAGCCTCACTACAAATCACTCAACCAAATACAGCAGCGGATACCCAGTACATATAGTAAGAAAACTAATATGCAAAGCCTCCTGCTCGTCTTCGTCATCTTTAGCGTAGAACTCCTAGCACAGCACCTGTCACCTGCTACCTAGTCTGCCCATCCCGACATGGATGAACAGCCCAAGGTAATAAGAGGAGACATAAAACCTTGAGTCAGACAAAGTCTTAGTGAGCAGTAAATCAACTATCAAGCATACCAAAAGAGCATAAAGGATAAAAGGAATAGGAACCAAACCATCCCACTCCACCTCTTTCTACAGTGATAGCCCCAGACATACACTAAGGAGAAGCAAGCATAACAACATAGACAATTAAGGTAAAGCGAATACCACTCGAGTCAAGGACGATGTTTTCCAAATACAAACCCCCAAGGCCTAAACCAAGATCAGATAAGCACCCAGAAAACACCGCTCTTGAAGCCGAATGATAATACAACCAAACATCCATGACTCTGGCTATCACTGTTATCCTTGCCTCGATTTCACCGTTAGTTGAATGACCATCTGTCAAGGGCTAATGGTAACCCCGGTTCTAACCATAACTCCGCACACTGCCTTGTGCCTAGGACTTATCTACTTTGCCCAGAGTACTCAACTACCTACCTGTAGTCTTTTGGGTGTCCCGACTACCTACCTGTAGTCGTTATGGGCGCCCCATGTACTCTTGCTTTTGAGCATGCTAGAACCTTCAACAACGACGAGATCCAAGCCTCCTAGCCATCCTTCTTGACGACTATCCTCATACAAGCTCAAGCTACCTCTTGAACAATCCATTATCAACCAACTTGAACTACTCTTCAAGTTATCAACATGCTTGGAATGATCCCTGCTTGGATTAAGCCAAGACTCACATCATACTTCGCTTCATCGCATCAAAGCAAAGTCTCAACTCAACAACATGGTTTGCCTCATCAAATCATGGCAAAGTCCCATCTCAACATCATCCAATCTATACATATGAGCTTCAACATCCGCTACATATGCCTTAAGCAGCTTTCACCATTCAAGAGCCTTCTTCCATAGCTTTTGAATCCTCTTTCATCATCTTGTTCCAAATCAACTACTAGCTAACTTGGAAACAATCAAATCAATCATACATTCAAATAATCAATCATTCAAACAAGATCTATTAAGCAATTTAAGCAATATCAACTATAATGGCAATTTCGTAAATAAACGAGCAAAAGTCCAACATATGTGAAATCATGGTTTTTAGCATAGATCTATCAATTATAAAACATGGGTTTTGTCTCTAATGCTTATTAAACAAACTTGCATAAGTAAACATCTTCAAAAACCATGGATCTAGACTTAGATCTAAGAAAAATGCATGAAATCTCTAACTTTAACACCCAAACATGCCACCAATCCAATATACTCCTTTGGATCCGCGTGAGAGATAACTACCACTCACCAAATCACCAAAACAACCTAAAATCAATCAACTTCAGATCTGGACAGCAAGGACTTGAGCTTGATCCGGAGAAATTTCACTTGAAACGGTGAAATCTAGCTTCTTCGGATGAAAATCTTCAACTTTGGCTCTTGATCTTTGATCTTGATCTTCAATCTTCAATGGATGTTAGCACTTGATAGAAGTAGAGAAAGAAGTGAAGAAAATACCGAAGTCGAGTTCCAAAATGGCAGCACTTCGTCGCTTCGAAATCCGGTGCCAAAAAGTGAGCCAAACCCCTCTATTTATAGGCTGGAATCCCCCTTAACTCGGCCAACTTCTTAACTCGGAGCTCGCTATTAGGTCGTCCCCGACTCATCCTTGCCGACTCATCCTTGCCGACTCACGACCTAAGCGACCCCATACGACCCAACACTCTGCCGACCTATACGACTCAACTACCTACGACTTATCCCCAAGACGCCGACCCAACTACACAACACATACAGGGTTACACGACCTAGTTCCTGCCGACCTAAGCCAAAGCCTTATCCCGACCTAACACGTATGCACGACTCAAAGGCCTAAGTCCCCAACGACTTATCTACTAAGTCGGCCCACCGACCTAACAACACAAGGGATAACGTACTCTACCGACCCAATCCCTGAGTCGCCCCACGACTCATCTCCAAGCCTAACCGAGACAACAACCTAGCTACACAACGGCTCTACGACTCAACGCTTCAATCAAACACGGCCGACTCAACCCTTTGCCGACTCAAGCCAACGACTCAACAACACGCTAACTCGGCCATACGAGTTAACTTTTAAGCCGGCCTCCTATGAGTCGTAACCCGTACACGACTCATCCCTTGACCCCTATCTCGCCTCTCATCTTAAGTCGGTAACCCCTATGCCGTTCTAACTCTTAACTCGGTCCAAATCCCTATCCAGTTAACTCCTATAGCTCGGCCCCTACCTTAGGTCGGCCATACGACCTAAACTTCCTTAGGTCGGTTATGCGACCTAGACTCAACTCGGCAACTCTAGACTCAGTCACGAGTTAACTCCATAACTCGTTCCAACTTATGAGTCGGTCACGACTCAATACTCCAACACACGAGTTACTCTCCATATGACTCAGGCTAGAGACAACACAAACAACACTAACAACCTGTAAATTCTACGATTTATCGACACGTAAAAATACGGGTCGTTACAATATTAGTCGTATATGCTCGCTAATAAAATATAAGGTACATGTTTATTTTGTCACTGGATTTGGTGATTTTGGATGAGCCACTTGGATTTTGATTTTCTTTTGATTGGTTTGGGGCCCGTAGAGGCGTTTTGTAGTTGTACCGATCGAGCTGCGCAAAGGAGACTCTGTCAAAATTTTCCGTAAAATCCGGGTGTTAGAAAAAATTTCAAGTTTTAAAATTTTTATAACTTGTTTTGATAACTAACTTTTAAAGTTAGAAAGGTGTTTGGAATAACTTAGTAAAAGTGTAGTAATGGCTTTATAAGTGGAATTACATTGTTTTATAAGTTGGTAACCTTGAGATAAATATACCTAATGTTGAATTCTATACTTAGTCCATTTTCCCTTCTTTTTCCTTTTCGGGGACGAAAAGTTTTGAGTGGAGGAGAGTGTAACGACCAGTAAATTTTCGATAATTAAAATAGCTAATTTAATAAGATTCGTGATTTAGTGTTAGAAAAAAAAATTGTAAGTCGGTTGGAATAATAATAAATGTTGAATTCATTGGGAATAATAGAGTAATTGATTGATAAGTAAAATCTATTTAAAATCAAATATTGAATATTGAACAGGTAAATTGTTTAAATTAAACATTTAAAACTTATTGAATAATTGAATAACTGTAAAATGAAAATAGTGTTTTAAATTGTGAATTGTTTTAAGGGTTGAATCTTATAAGTTCGATTTCAATATTTCGAAAGATAATGAATTATTGGATAAGCGAAATTGTTTAAATTTAATATTTGGAATTTATTGAATAATTTGATAACGGGAATTGAATAACTGTTTAATGAAAATGGTTGTTTTATAATTCGAATTTTTTAAATTTTATAAGTTTGTTTTGAATATTTCAAAAGATAGTGATTTAAGAATAATCCAATTGTTTAAAATTTAATACGAATGTTTGAATAATTAAATTCCGAAGTTGATATGGTTAATTTGATATTGAAATTCAATATATGAAAATAGAGTGAATAATTTAAATTTGATTTAATATGATTCAAATTGGTTTCCAAAGTGAATGGAAGTTATATTGGGATTATAATAGAGTTAATAAGATTTTAAAATTTGAATTTATTGGATAATTGAATAACGGGTTTAATATGATAAAAAAATGATTTGTAAAATTTTATTTTATCATATTGGAGTTATAGTGATGTTATAGAACTTTTAAAACTGAATTTAAAATTTATTAGTGAAAATTGAATATTTTAATATTTAATTAGCGACTGAAAAATAGCCAATTTTCGAACAGTCTCAGAATTGGACGAAACTAGTTCCATTGGATCCGTAATAGTTAGTTATTATTGGATTTCAATTTTCGTAGCAATCGGAGTTGTCGTTTGACCGTGGCAGCTCGAAACGCGTTGAAATTGTTTTAATATTAATTTGGCGAGTTAAAATAGTCATTTTTCAAACGGTCTCGGATTTCGACGAAACTAGTTTTATCGGATCCGTAATGTGATATTATTGTAAGATTTCAAATTTCAAGTCAATCTGATTTATCGTTTGTCCGGTGCAAGCCAAAACGCCTACAAAATCGTTTAATCGATTTAATTTAAAATCGATCGTTTATTGCCGTAACTCACGCAGACGATCGAATTAGCTTTCGAAACCTGTTCCATTGTGTCCGGAACGCGGGATCAACCCTAGTGACGTCGGTCACCGCACGTAAATCGGAGTTGAAAATCCAGAATGAATAGAATTCGTCGTTTCCTATAAATAGCCCCTTGTCTTCCTAATTTAGAAAAAAAATTTAAAACTAGGGTTTCAAATTAGCTGCCGGCCGCCTCTTATACCATGAGTGGCTGAAAATCTTCCTCGTTCCCCCTCGAATTTCTTGCAATCCACTAACCAATTCCAAAAACTTTCAACTGGACAATTGTAGAGCACAGCACGATCTACCATTCCAACGGTTATGATCGTGATTGGGTCAACGAATCGACAGGAAACTGAGCATGAAGGCCGGCCGTTCGTCGTCAAAATTCGTGCTCCAGGGGAGGCCGGGCTTCACCTTGCTTCTGGTGATGGTGGAGTCGAGCGTGAGCTACAAGATGGCGGTAGTATGATGGGGTCTAGTCGACCGTAGGGGGGTGCGGCAGGTAACCCTAAAAGCACGGCTTGGGTTACTTTCTTTCGTCGTGACCTGGGAAGCTTTCACGCGTGATGGGGAAGAACGTATCAACGGCTCTGATAAGTTAGTAATTTTTTTTTAAAGAAATTGTATATTAATTTGTATTTAAATTTGTATAAACTTTAAACTGCTATAACTTTTTCGTACGAGGTCGAAAACGCACGAAACGAATTGCGTTAGCTTCGATTTGTCGAGCACTACGCTATGGAATTGGATTGGAGTCGTTTGGAGCTAGAGAAAATTTTGGGTCAAATCGAACGTCGTTCGATTTGATTTAAAATCGGAAAAATCAAGGTGAGTGTTTTATAACGCTCACAACGTACTAAATATCTTTATGCTAGTTAAATTGACATTATGAAGTGTTATGATTTTTATTTGTCGTTGTTTGATAAAATTTAATTGTCATATAGCTTGTCATTTGAATTAACCGTTGAAAAATAAAATTGACAGTTAAATTGAAATTAAAATTGAATCGCGATTAAATTACCTGACATTGATAACTATGAAACCGCCATGAATTGTATTGTTTATTGGATGATGTATTTTGATGGATGCTATTGGTTGATAATTGAATGTTTAGATGTTTATTTGCTTATATATATATCCTGTTATGCATACATATGATACCGAGATTTAATTTAAGTGATATATATTCATCCCTGACATTTAATTGAAATAACTAATCACTTGGCCATAAGATAGAAAATCATATACGGACACCGGTTTGGCTAAATTAATAAATTTTAAGATCGTCGATTTGAAATTTATTTAAATGTTTTGATTTAAAAGTGATAAATAGAAATCAATTTATAAAAATCGAATTTATCGAAAAATTTGAGTTTGGAATGTTGAAATAAAATTTTGGTTAAAAGAAATGGTTGAATAAATTTTAAGTGGAGACTTTGAGATTTAAAATTTGGATATGATTGAATTTTGGAAATTTATTGTTATAAAGATTGAACATTAAATTTGAGTTTTGAATATTACTAAGTAAAAGTGACAAAAATGATATTTTGAATTGAGCTTGAAATTGAATCATATTTGTAATTGGGATTTAAATTTGAATATTGAAGGATAATTTTGTTAAGTGTTATAAATTGATATTTTGAAAAATCAAGCTAAAAATCGACATAAATTGAAATTGAACTAATTGAAAGTGAATATAAAATTGAATAAATTTGAAGTCAAAGTTGACGTTGAATTGAATTGAAATCGAAATTGGAATCGGTAGAACGGAAATTGAAATTGATTTGAATTGGGAAGATATAATTGAAATGGATTGGTTTTGAAGCTATTTTATTTTGTTTTACAAATTACTCGGTTATATAAACTATTTTTGAATACTTAAACTATTTTAATCTATTTTAAATCTACTTAACCCAATTTAAATTACTTTAAACTAATTTATCTATTTCAAATCCATTTTAAGATTTTAAGTATTTTTAACTATTTTAATTATGTAAAACTATTTTTAAACTACTTAAAACTATTTTCTAAAATTCTAAGCTGGTCAATAAAGTGGAATGTTTATATTTAAATCTTGAATTTAAAATACGAATTGAGTTAAGTGAAGTTGCAACCTAAATTGAAATTCGAAATGATTTTGAAATCGAAATGAGACATTGATGCGAAAATTGATTTTTGAAACGGAATCTGACATTTTGATAGATACGGTGATATTTGAAATGGATTTGATTTTTGAACGAATATGATATTTTGATATCAATTATGAATCGATTTGAAATGTAAAGAGCCAACGGTGTAATAATACGTAGTTATCAAAGAGACCGGGATTGGATATGGACATACTCTCTGTCGATACCAAAAACCACTTTAATAACTATTATACGCGGAGTGTTGATCCAGAATGAAGTGGATGGTTTGGTGAACGCGTTGACTGAAGAAAGAGAACGATATTGGATGACCCCTGACATGACTAAAACAGGAGCCGCGTCGGGCCATTGAGGTTCGCCACCTCTAGCGAACACGCTTCTTCGATACCATATCTATTACATTTGTGATGCGATTTGGGTGCACCCCTTGATTTGGGAGTGTTGTTTCGCGGCGTTGGGGTAGCTGCTGGCTATGCCCAACATCAGTCCGGATCACGCAACTACTAGTGTCCTAGTTGGTATCGCCTCATGTACCTTGTCATACTGATTATCCTATTCGCGACCACTACGTTTTGATTTATACCTTGAGTATATGGATTGCCCTCTGGTGACTTCCGGTTTTGGGGAAACTACGGTCTTGTATATGCTTTTGGGAATATAAAATGTGTTAAGGGGGATTATGGTAACGCCTTAACGCTATTTTGATACTTTATATTACTGATAGGCATTATCTACTTAGCGTATATTACTACATAGTAGATAGTTTAACGGATCCTTGAGAGATGGAAAATCCCGTAACATCTCTTAAGTTATTGCACGCACGTTGACACTGGATAGGAGATGTCAAACCCCGTAAACATCTCCGACGCCGTTGCACTCATATTTATTTACGATTGCTTTAACTTTCATAGGGTATTTAGTCCTGACTCGAGTGTTTTGTCTTTTCATTACGCTCGGGTCAGTCCTGAGTTTTTCAGATTTTTGAAGATCTATTCTGGAGGATGAAGACGAAGATTTGGTATACTATTACTATTATTATCTGTGCATCATGTTGTCTGCTGCATTATTTAAATTGTTCTGTTGTATATGTATAACTCTGATAAATGTTGTATAAATAATTATCAAAGTATAGTAAACAGCTTCATGAACTTTTTATTTGACTATTATATTTTATCGTTCCGCTGCGAGATTCTGTGTTGTTTCATTTCCTTTATTTCTCTTTCTTTTCTTTTCTTATTTACCCCAATAACTATCTGCCATTTTGAACGGTTTGGAATCGACATGTGTATTTGATCGTCGGTTTAAACTGTCCAAAAAGGCGGGTCGTTACAGTTATCTCGTGATCTTTGGCATCCTTGCCTTTCGACACCATAAAATGTATCGATGACATACGATATACTCATATTCATTGTAGATCTTCGGCATCATTTATCAAAGCAGTAACAAATGGCCGTCCCTTATTAATTATTGATATTTGAACCTCCAATATGCTATTGATATATGGCATCCTTCCCGATTGATAATACATGATATCTACCCTTGTCTTGGTGATGTACGACATCCTTATCGTATGGGTGATATATGATATTATTTATGTTCATTGATAATTTTGGCATCCTTACCGCATTGATGGCTTTCAACATCATCAATCCCAAGAGGCTCATGGTATCCTTCCTTAATTTGATATAATTCGACATTCTCAAACGGTTTTGCATTCTTCCTCTACAATATTAAGATGTATAGCTTTGATATCATTTAGTTCATAAAAATTTGATATCTTCAGAGTTGTATAAATCTGATATCTCTTGAGATTTGAAATCCTCCCTTTACTAGTCATTCGATAACCCCTTCCAGTGTTGTTCAATATCATCTAAGGCTTGCCATCTATTCAATATCCTATGCCATATGCTTCACTTTCGACATCACTATTGGCTGTAACATTTTCTCCTTCCCCTCTTCATATGGAACAACTATTGAATTTTCAAGTCAACAGTTCGATACCGGTACTTGTTGCTTCGACAACCTTTTTGTCGCTTATTGGCATTACTTCTAGATCTCCTTTGTTCATTCAAACTGAAATCAACGGCCATCTTGGTTTCTTCCTCCTCCTATAAATATATGTTCTCTTCCTTCTTCCTTCTTCTTACCATGAAAGAACATTTCATTCTTTTTTTTGCATTTATTGAATTGCCTGAGACATATAACGTGTTTCTTCAGCTTTATTTCGATGCAATAAGATATGAGCCTTTTATTAAGTATTGGTTGGTGTTCTTATACGAAACCTGTCATTAAAACCCGAAATCTATTTTGATCAAAAAATTAGTAATTTAGTTAATAAAAATTTTGGAAGAACCCTTCCTTCATTTAATAGGAAATCTGTAATTCTTCTCATAATAAAGATTCTTGTTATTATAAAATTCAAACTCCATTCTGATAGGATTTAATTTAGCAATTTGAGGAATGAATCTTTAATAAATTCGTCCTTTGGCTGTATCACTTTAAGCTTTAGAGTTTGACACTTGAAGCTTTAGTCTCAAAGGAGTATGTATCGGGACATCTGTTTGATAATCATCTATATTAAAGACCAGAGATCTTTTGGGAATAATCTTTTTCGATAGAAAACCAAAAATTCACCTAATTCTAATTCGAATAAGAGATCAAAGAATTATTCGGTGATAACTTTGAAATAGAAAATCAAGAAGTCGTCAAACAAATACCTTTCTTTGAAAGGAAGACCAGAAAACTATCTGTTAATAATAATTGCTTAAATTGAATACTGAAGACCATCTGGAAAAACGACCAGAAATTCAATTATTAATTTAGATTCCTGCTATGTGATTATTAAAATTGTCACCACTGCATAGTAGATAGCTTTTGATCCTTCCTTTAGAGGTCGCCTTAACATTGACTTGGTACAAAATTAAATGCATTTGGATGTTCTTCCTCTAGAAGATTGTCTTTGCATTTGAATGATCTACCTTTAGAAGGCTGCCTTCCTTCTATAGAATAGAGTTTGATTTGCTTTTGCATTCGATTGATCTTCCTCCAGAAGTATGCCTCTTACTACTCTTTAGGTAGTGATTTAGGCTTTGATTCATTTCTTTTGCTACCATCTTTAGGTAATGATCTAAACTTTGATCGAACCCCTTATCACCAATTTAGGTGAAGGTTTAGATTTTTCTCGGTGTGTTTGGTTAGCTATCTTGAGTAGATTTAAAGTCTTACTCGTCCTTCCTCTAGGAGGTGCTTTGTCAGGCCTTATAGGTGGAACTGAAGGTTAGTTTGGTGCTTTGGCTAGACCAACTTAGGCGTGACCAAAGCCTTATTCTGTCATGCCTCTAGGAGGAGCTTCAAACAGGCCTTATAGGCCGAACTGAAGGCCGGGGAGTGCTTTGGGCAGGCCATCTTAAGCAAGACCAAAGGCTTACTCCGTCCTTCCTCTAAGAGGCGCTCTGGCCAAGCAACGTAGGTGGGATCGAAGGCTTGAAAGGTACTAGCTATGCTTTATATGCGGGACTAGAGGCTTACTCGGACCTCCATCTAGGAGGTGTTTTGACCAGACCATATTGGTGGAATCAAAGGATTTTTCCTTTATTTTGTAAGTCCTTCTTTCGAAAAATTCCTCTTTATTGAATACTCAATCCTTGTAGATACATTGGTTAAATCTCTTTAACAACTCCTTTGGCGAAGAAATTTTTAATCGTTCCTTTTAGAACTCGGCATTGGTTGGTTCTTTTCCATTGGTCCTATGATATTGACAATAGGAACCTCCAGGGTTTCGTTCATTTTTAGGTTATCTCTTCTTAGAAGGCTAATAATTCAATTTTATTTTAGCTATAAGGTAAATGTTCTTATTGGAAGTGGTAAGGGAATGGGTTCGAGAGTTTTTAAGGAATTATGTTATTGACTCCCTTTTGGCTTTCTTATAGCATCAGATTTATGCATTAGCATTACCCCTAAACTTTCTTTTTAAAGATTCTTGAGTTTTAACTGGAGCAAGAGAATGATCAATGACTATATTTCATTCCTAGGCAAACTTGTCAAAATCTCTTGTTATTTCCTCTTTAGATAATTCCTTTGGATTGGAATTGAATGGCCCTTCTTATTTTTAAGATCAAACTATCTATCTTTGATCTCTCTTTTCCAAAGGCAAGGATTTGGGTAGGTCCTTGGTGGAATGGTATTATGCTCCATTTGTCCAGATTATAAAGGGTTACTTGCTTCTTTTCTTCCATAATTTACAAGGCCAATAATCTTAACACTTGTTCTTCATGAAACTAAGGGCCATGAGTGATTTGATAAACTAGTTTGGCAAAATAGGCCTCAAAGTCTCCTTGTTCAAAATAGTTATCATTTTGTCCAAAGTAGATTATGCAAGTTTAGAGAGTTCCCTTATGGAGTTTGTAGGTTAGAGTAAACCATTTAGACTTCTTATATGCAAGCTAAGGGAAGTTCGATATGTGATATATGGGAGATGAGAGGTTCAAACCCTCCTTCTAGTGCCAAAATGTTAGCAAATTTCTTTATTAACCCTGAAGTATGCTAAGAAGATGAGATCTGGCTAGGAATAGACTTGATCAACCTTGTGCCAATTTGTAATAAGTATACATGATCAAAGGAGAATTCATAAGCATGTCATGAGAATAAGGCATAAGAGTCGTATGCAAGTCATAAGTCAAGAGTCCTTGTTTATTCGAAATATGTCATGCAAATGTTTAACATTCGATTCCTCATGTGTACAAAGTTGGAATATTACAATCTTCAAAAATCCCCAAATCAATTTAGGGTTACAACTTTTAAAAATATAATAAAAGTGGAGAGAAGAATTGCCTCTTCCAATTGCTCTTAGGTTCGCAATTATAGGGTTGGCAGTAGGTGGCATGGCTATCTCGTGACCTTCGACATCCTTGTCTTTCGACCCCGTCCAATGTATTGATGACATATGGTATCCCCATATTCATTGTGGATCTTTAGCATCGTTTTTCAAAGTGGTAACAAATGGCTTCCCTTGTTAATTGTTGATATTCGGCAACCTCTGGTATGCCATTAATATACGACATCCTTCCATATTGATAATATATGATATATGCCCATGTCCTGGTTATGCACCACATCCTTGCCATATGGGTGATATACGATATAATTTATGTTCATTGATGATCTTCGGCATCCTTGCCGCATTAATGACTTTTGACATCATCAATCCCAAGAGGCTCCCAGTATCCTTCCTTATTTTGATAGAATTTGACATTCTCAAGCGGTTTTGCATTCTTCCTCTTTAATATTAAATTATAGAGCTTTGATATCATTTAGTTCATAAGACTTTGATATCTTTTGAGTTTTATAAATCTGATATCTCTTAAGATTCTATATCCTCTCATTTCTAGACATTCAATGTCTCCCTTCTAGTGTTGTTCGATATCATCTCAGGCTTACCATCTGTTCGATATTCCTTGTCATGTGCTTCACTTTCGATATCACTATTGGTAGTAACGTAATAGACTTACTTGATTTGATTTCAAATCAAATTAAGCATAATGGTACTTATTTTTACATTTATTCAATGCTTGATTGGTACTTATTTTTACATTTATTCCATGCTTGATTGATTCTCCACATATTACTCTTCTTTGTTGACACCATAAAAATCAATTAATGATTTGAATCAATTAATTGATTTTCTTCCTATTCTGCAATGCACATATATCCATTTTAATCGATTGCTTAAATTAATATATCTTCTTAAATTAATTGATTTCCATTCCTATTTGCTCTAATATTTGATTGATTGCATGAATCAATTAGTATATCTTCTTTCTTTTAGTACCTAGAATATATTTGAATCATTCAAATTTAACAGTACATACTTGAGCATACAAGAGGCTTCCAATAGTAGAAGCATACGGAATGTTCTTCTTTTCTCTCTCTTAAGTTCGCTTTTTGGGAATTAGTTCAAATTGAATCAATCATCTTTCACAATGGGTGCTATATTTGGTGAACAATCTTTCGTTTGAATTCTTTCTAAAAATTTATTGATATAGGTTTGCCGAGACAAACATAATATGACTCAGAATCTATCTCTATTGATCTTAATACCAATGACATAAGATGCCTTGCCCATATCCTTCATATCAAAATTTTAGAGAGAAATTGTTTCATCTTTATCATTGGTCACTAGCTAAATGTCATCAACTTATGAAAAAAGGAAGCGTACTTTACTCCAATTGACCTTTTGATATATACATTAATCCATACGTTTTTCACAAACCCGAATGTAGAAGTCACATTACAGAATTTCAAATATCATTGGCGAAATGCTTGTTTCAAGATGTATATGGATTTTTTTACACTTTCAAACCAAATATTCTGATAGTGTTAAGGGTATGCCTTAGGGGCAATTATATAATCTATTATGTAACTTAACTCTTAGAAGATAATCTTGTCTGAAATGATGTAGACATCTGGTTTTATTTTCTTTTGTATATGTTATGTATAGAGATATAATTAGCTAATTAAGTACATTTAACAAATATAAGTAGAAAATCCTTTGGAGAAGTATTTTATCAACTCCAGGAAGAAATGCGTTCATACCCATGAGTATTAAATCAATACATATACATATATATACATATGAATATGCATATGCATATATATGTATAATAATTGCCCCTAAATGTTCCTAGTCAACATGTTTTGAGAAAAGAATATCAACAGTTTGTTAAGACTAGTTTATGCAACTCTCTTCATATGATGAACTGTGATTTTATCATGACTGTAGGGGGTACCAAGGGGTTATGTACTAATGGTTGTTTGGAACAATCACAAAATAAATTGAAGAGAGTCTTCTATATTTATATAACTATCTCAAAATATAACATCATAGGAAAACGATATGCGGTAGTCTTTAGATATGAGGGTATTGTCGATCTTAAGTACATAGGCTACACTTTGATTATGATTAAATACTTGGTATGGCAACCTTGTAACATCCATAGTTAGGTGTATGTTGGACCACAAGAAGTGAAACACCACCTATGAGAGGATTCATCTCCTTTGTCATAGAAGGTTAGAATCGGCATAATTAGCAGTCAACTTAAAGTCAAATTTTCTAGCTAGAGTATAATGATTAATCGATAAATGTTATCGGAATGAACTGAGGACTTTAAAGCAACCTATGCAACTAAATACAAATATTATGTTTTAGCACAATACATTAGTCTTCAGTATTTAATTATTAAAATATTGACCAAGGGCCAAGTTTACACCATAGAGTCAAGACAACTATGTTGTCAATTATTTTCAGATTTAACCAATGGTAAAAATATTTATATATGTTATAAATTATTACAAATATTGTATTAGTATTCTATGGCATTTTTATTTATTTATTTGAAGTTTAAAATCAGTCAAAATGATGTTAAGGAGTTAAAACTAGATAATTAAATGACGATTCAAATAAGATTCAAAGGGGCTATTATAAATGTTGGCCAAATGTATGACCAACCATAAATGTTCAAATAGAAGATTATGCTAAATCTTCTATGATAGAGAAAAATAAGGAGAAAATGTTGCATATCTGCAACACCCCATAAAAATTAATAAGAAATTAACAAATAAAAGAATTAATTAATACATTAATAATAAGGCTGTTTGAAAAAAAATAGCTCAAACAGAAAATAGAAGTGAATAAAAAGTGAAGAAAACAAATGAAAAACGAGTAAGAAAGGAACATACAAAGTTTTATGGTGGTTCGACAAAGCTTGGCCTACGTCCACTTTTATATTTTATTGTTGATTTCTGATTAGAGGCAGAAGTTCTTAGGACTCGGTACAAATCCAGCATTTAGAATTTAAAAATTGCAAAAATATAAGAAATAGTTGAGTTAGAGCCAAGAAGCTCTTGAAAAATGAGCCCTGTCTTCCTATTTATAAAGGTAGGAGGATGAAATCTCGCGTACAATATCTTCTAACCATTGTACCCAATTTAGTCTAATTCTCCTAAAAGAATAGGAGTCACATCAGCAATAACTGGGAGTTGGTAACGATCCTTAAGTGGTAGTCGGTACCGATCCCAACTTGGTCATATTTGGCATCTTCAACTCCTTTCTTCGACTCGTCTTGAGGCTAGCTTCGTAATTCCGTAGGTGTTTTCATCAATAATAACCTGCTTCAGAGTCTAAATGACGAAGTTGTTGATTCAAGAGTTTGTGAAAATTGATAGTGAATGGTATTTGAATCGACATAACAATATTGGAAAAGGGGTCTTGGCATTGGGTAGAAGTCATAGGAGGGAGATGGTCCCCCCTTAGGGGAGTCCCTAGGAGTCAGTACTGATCCTTGATTAGGGGTCGGCACCGACCCCACACTTGGACTACTTGGGTCCTTATGTTTCTGTGGAGGTTTGGTATTCATATGGTGATCTTGCTTGTACTTTGGGTTTTGTGGTTATCTCTCCAGGCGTCTTGTCTTGATAATTTCGAAGTTTGGTTTGTCATGTTTATCTGTATATTGCCTAGACAAAAGGAAGAATAACACTTTCCCCCCAAAGCATGCCTTGCAAATGGAAGGTGTGCTTTGTTCAAGAATAAATGCAGTATCAACCTTCGATAGTTGAGCTTTCCGCTTCAATCTTGTTAAATCATCCTATTCCTTCAGATTCTTCTAGTTCATTACAGTCATTCCAAACCTGTCATAGCCTAAGACTTTAGATTTTATCTTGGCATTGCCTATAGGTTATCTCAATTATGATTTCATTCGAAGTCATAACATCACATATTAAAACCATCCCGTATTCATTCGGAACTTACATCATTATCTCTCTAATTTCAATCGAGTTATTACATATCAAAATCATCCTGTGTTCATCCGAGATTTGCCTATTCTATTTCAATTATAAGGGATTTGAATCCCCTTATCAAATCAATATCTATTCAATGGTTTGATCTTTTCGAATCATTTCATATTTAGTTTAATGTGAAATTTCTCCGGATTTTTTATTGTTTGAGTTTAGGGGATGATCTTTCTGGATCATTAGTTAAATTCACAACTGCTCTAGACCGATGTCTAAATCCACGATCACTCTAGATCGTTAGTTGAATTTGCGGTTGTTCAAAACTGATAGTTAAGTCTGTAATCTTTTCAGATCGTTAACTGAGGTCATGGTCATTCGAGACTGGTGGTCGTTTGAGGCTAATGGCCATGCTAGGCCAATAATCAAATCCACAGCCATTATAGGTGAATGACCGTCCGGGTTCAATAATGAGATTCAAAGCCATTCGAGATGGATACTCGTTAAAGGTGGATAATGAGATTCATAGCCGTTCGAGTCGGATGACCGTTTAGGGTCGATAATGAGGTTCATAGTCGTTCGAGGTGAATGGCCGTTTGATGTCAATAATCAAACCCATGGTCTCTCCAAACCCTTTGGCCCAATTCGCTCATTCTCCAATGAGGGGACTGAACGATAAGCAAGCCCATCCATTCACTCTCCGACGAAGTGACTTGCTCTCTACACCTCGGTCCTGACTTTTAGGTCGAGACTTAACGTGATCAAAATCCATGGTCTCTCTAAACCATTGCTGAACCCAATCCGCTCACTCTTCGACGAGGGGACTTAACGACGAGTAAGCCTGTTTGCTTGTGCTTTGGTAAGGTGACTTCCTTCTTGTACCAAGGTCTCGTATTTCCAAACGGGAATTAAAGCAATTCATATTGTACAAGTCCATCCGCTCACACTTCGATGAGGGGACTTGCACCTTGCACTATGGTCTCATCTTTCAAGGACTTTAAGCGATTAATATCAGTTATCATGTTCAAGTGGATTTTATAATCAAAGGTTCATCTAATTAAATCAAATTCAAGTTCTAAGAAAAAAATCAAACATTACGGTGATGCCTCTCTGGGTGTTACAATCTAGCATCCAGCTCAGAGTGTGCCAAGGCACCGATCGAGATCCCAAACAAGAGTAAGTGTAGGTTATGTTATTGCATTATCCATTGAAAGGGAAAGATAAATTGTGAGGACCGAACCCGATCCCCTGCTATCTCAATCGAAAGATGACCATCCTTACACTTGATCCAAGGCCATTTCCATTTGCCATGAATGACGGTTGCACCTGTTCTATCACCGCAGTTCAATTCTCATGTATTGTTATAACTAGTTATATCTAACATGTCCTCTATCCTCCAGATGCCTGCAATCATTTATGTTGTGCCTATCTAGCTCATGGAATAGGCAGTACTTTCTAGATGTCCTTTCACGCTCTGTGGGTTCTTCCCTTGCCGGCTTTTGGTAGAGGAGTTGCCCCTTAGTGTCTAAATAGATCTATTCCAAAGTTTCATTTAAGTTCATATAAGAAGATAATTTTGGTTCCCTCCTTTTCCACTTTGATCCATCAAAGCTGCCGTTCACATTTCTCTTTCCTTTTCCTTTGTGGATCATTCTCCAGGTAGTCCTCCGCCATCCACAGTATTAACCTCTTCTTCATCGTGTTCAGCATCCTCCTGACATAGAAACTGTTCAGTCTCATGGTAAAACTCCATAAGATGCCTCGAAGGATCCTATTCTAGTGCAATCTTGAAATCCATCTTAATAGATTTGTAGAAACCGCTGCCTCAAAATCGTCGATGGGTCCAGCTTATCAACTAATGTTGGCACCGCATTGAATCTTGTCGGAAAACAACTTATGGTCTCTCTGGCCCCCTGCTTCGTACTGGAAGTGTCACCACATTTTTGGGTCATGAATTGTGAACCTGAAACTACTTCACAAACTTATTTACCAACTCGACCCACATGCTAACGCTACCGCTTTCTAGCTGTCTGAACCATTGTGCAGCCAAATCTATCAAATACAAAGGCAAATACTATCCCATAACTTCTTCAGATCCCCCGTCACCTCTATGCGCTGGATGTATCTCATTAAATGAATTGTAGGGTCTGACTTTCCACCATACATCTCCAATGTTGGCAGCTTGAACTCCGATGGATTCCTAGCATATCGAATGTTTGGAGTAAACGGACTTATATTCACATCTTCCATCTTCTAATTACATAATCTATCCCTCAAAACTTGTCTTGCCATCTCAACAAGCATGTTATTGTCATCCAAAGGAACTCCCACGTTTGCATTTCAAGACCGCTCCCCGACTCCGCAAGGGAATTCCATTAGGCCCTCCTAATGTTATGCTTCTGCATTTTGATTCATGTTCAAATGCTATGCTTCAACTCCAAGCAGTACATCATTACTTCCTAGAGAAGGATGACCCATGCCTCTGATTCCTTCAAGGTTGGTACCGATTCATACTTGGTAATCGATACCGATCCCTAAGTTTGGCTCGGGGTTTGTCTCGAGCTGTTCTGCCCATCTCCAGCTATCTGCACTCTGGCTTCTGGTCTCTGATTTTGGGTTACAATGACTCTAGCTCTCTTACTTGTTCCATCCTTTCAAATACATTCTCATTATCTCTTCTTAGCATGCAATCATACTTTTCTGCAGCCCATTCATCATAGTTTCCATCTCATCCCTGGTAATGTAGATTGATGGAGGGTGAGATTTGGAGGATGCCTCCTAGCTGCTCCCTTGTTGATTTTGAATAGTAACAGCCTTCCTACTTGAGTGTCTACCAATTTAAAATCCTTTTCAAATCTTCATGCAATGATTTCTAGTGTCTCTCAATGAAAGCACCAAAATGTTTGAACCAAAAATGGACCAAACACCCAATAGAAAGTAGAAGAGAACAAAAAGTGAAAAAAAAAATGAAAAACGAGTAACAAAGGAACACTCAAAGTTTTATAGTGGTTCAGCAAAGCTTGGCCTATGCCCACTTTTATATTTTATTGTTGATTTCTAACTTAGAGGAAGAAGTTCTTAGGACGCGATACAACTCGAACATTTAGAATTTCAGAATTGCAAGAATATAAGAATAAATAGAGCTGGAGCAAAAAAAGCCTACGAAAAATGAGCCATACTTTCCTATTTATAGAGGTAGGGAAACTGAGATCTCAGATACAATATTTCCTAGCAATTATACCCAACTTAGACTAATTCTCCTAAAATAATAGATGCCTCATCAGCAATAATTAGGAGTCGATACTAATCCCTAGGTGGGAGTCAGTACCGATCCCAACTTGGCCATATTTGGCATCTTCAACTCTTTGCATTGACTCGTCATGAGGCTAGCTTTGTGATACCATAGTTGTTTGCATCAATAGTAACTTGTTTTGCAAATTTCAACTGACCGGTTTGTCGGGTTCGTTCGTACACTATCTGGCCAAAAGGCAGGATAACAAAGGATAAAAATGAAAATTTTGTAAATGTTGAAATTTGGCTATGAAAGTTATGTCGTGTTTGTGCGATTTCTAGTCAATTTTCATATATAAAGTTTGAAAACATAGCTCAAACAAAAAATTATGTTTGATATTTTCGAATTTAAAATAATTCAAATGGAATTCAAATTCAAATAAATAATAAATTCTCGAATTAGAAATTTGAAAGTAATCGTATAAGTAAACATTAAAATAAGCATTAAAACTAAAAATTAATTAAGTATTAAATAAACCGATCAATGTTAGGAGACAAAAGTTCCCAAAATAGACCAAACGGTCGACCGCCTAAGATGGACTGGTCGACCGGTCGATGTTGGTGGCGGCTAGGGCTTTATGCATTTGAACGGTCCAAATTATATTACTTTTAAACAACTTAAATCCGACGGTTCTGGTGCTTTCTAACAACTATTAATAAGAGCCCAGTCCCCACATTTTTATTCACAAATTATTCTGAGGACCAAGCGAAGCTATATCGGTCTCTCTCTTCAAAGATTGAAAAAATTCCCTAGGGTTTCAGGTTAGGAATTTTAGGTGTTTATTATTCAAGTTTTTATTTTATTATCCTATAATCAATAAATTTCTAAATCTAATCCATATAAAGTTCCCTAATTGTATATTTCTAAAAGAAGAGATCTGCAATAGATTAAAGTGGGTGTACACAAATCCAAATAGAAAGAGAAAAGGATTTTTTATGAGTGGAAACCTTGGTCTTTCTGATTTTAATAATTATATAGTATAATTTGGATCTGATATATGCCTTTGAGGAATTTTTTTTATCAAAATATCACACTAAAATCCCAAAATTCCCCTAAAGTGAAATATCAATTCTTATGTTAGAATCTCAATTATTCATTAAAACAGTGAAGTTGTGACTACAATTTTAATATTTTACATTATATTCCACTTCTTATCTTTTTGTTTGGATCCGATTAAGGGTTTTAAAAGAAATAAGTTAGGAAATGGTGTGTAAGGTAGTGATTCTTTTATTCATAATATGCACTGCCTATTTCTACAATTCAAATAGAAAATCCCTTTTTCGATCTTATACAAAGAAGTTAAGTAGAGCATAAAAGTACTTGCATTGTAAATTTCTATTAATGTTGATTCCGTTATTTTAGTATAAAATGAGTTTGGTATGGATCATATTTTATACAAATCTATTGATTGAATTGTGGATATTGGATATCAAATATGTTTGTTGACATGGAACTAAACTTGTATAGATTTGAAGTTTTGACATTTAAACTTTAGTTTATGGTGTAATCTTCACACGCAATGAAATATTATATATATATGTGTGTGTGTGTGTGTGTTAGCGTAAATAATATAGTAATAGATTTGTATAAAATACTAGAACTCACTGATTTGAGATTTGAAAAGGTTCCAAATGATGAGATAATCTATTAAGAAGACTACTTCTTGAGGAAATCAACAATGGGCAGCCAGGAGGTGTCCTTAGGATCCAACCTCCCATTCATCTATGTAACCAGGGATTAGATGGAGGTCATGCTGAATGAAATGCAGGAATGAATGATAGCCCGTTAGGAATAGACGATGGAAAATTTCTTCAGGAGGATGGGACAAATAGGAATAGCTAAAGTTGCTGCAAACCAGAATCGAAGACCTGAAGCTAGAGAAAATGCACTTGGGATTAGAATAGAGAAACATGGAACAACCCCTGATGGAGTTGTATGGATCGGTACCGATCCACAAGGACCAGTCAATACTGAACCTGATGAAATCACGGGAATGCGCCATGTTTCTTTAAGCAGAAATGGTGCATGTTCAAGGAATAATGTTGAGCGATTAAATATGAACCAGATTATGGATGCATAGTCGGAGGAATACACTTGAGAATCCCTTTGAATGATGATGACGGGCTTGTCGAGATGGCGAGATGAGCTATGAGGAAAGGATTTCCTAACCGGAGCCTGAAGGATGTGAACAAGCGTCTATTTACTTTGAACATTTGGTACACTAGGAATCCGCCTGATTTCAAGCTACCAACAATGGAGACATATGATGGAAAGAAGGAGCCAACAATTCATTTGATGAGATACATCTAACATATGGAAGTATTGGGTGCATCTAAGGAAGTGATGGGATGGTGTTTACTTCTGTACCTGACAGATTTAGCAGCATCATTGCTTAAACAATCAGAGAGCGGTTCCATCAGCACATAGGTCGAATCGGTAGGTAAATTCATGAAATAGTTCTAGGTCTATATTTCATGACCCAAGAATGTGATGACACTATCGAGTGTGAACATAGGGCCGGAAAGACCCTCAAGATTTTTTTTTTTTGAGATTCAATACGGCAGCTGTCGCGGTCGATAAGCCAGACCTTTCAATGGTTTTAATGGAGATAGTTCGGGAACAGCTAGTAAAAAAAATTTCTAAGGTTGCTTTGGAATGGGATCCACCGATGGATCTCGAAATACCTTATCATGAAGCTAAAAAGAACTTAGGTTGGGCGGACGCTGAAGCCGAGTAGATGGAAATTAATGATGTGGATGGCGGAGGACCACCCGGAGATGGATCCAACAATAGCAAAGGAAATGAAAGATGAATGATGGCTTTGAAGGATCAAAGCGACAAAGAAGAAAATAAAAATTCTCCTTTTACAAAGATTTGAACGAGACCCTAGAGCGGATTTACCTTGATACTAGATGGTAAATCCTCTATCAGAAGACAGCGAGGAGAGATCGCACGGACCGTGAGAGGATGTTCGAAAAATATTTTCTATTCTTTGAGCTGGATAGGCGTAACACAATGATTGAAGGCACTCGCACCGATCTCATCGAGGAATGGGTCGGGAATAATCAATTACAATAGTATATGAAAGGCCGAGTTGCGGTGGTAGATCAAGAGCACCCATTATTCGTAATGAATGAAAATGGCCTTGGATCAAGGTAAAGGATAGTCATCTCTTGATTGGAATGGTAGAGAATTAGGTTCATTTTCACTTCTTTACCCCTTTTCTATTCCCAATAAATGAAGTGGTATCGCAGTTGAACCGAAAATTGATCGATCCCTAGGCACACTCTAAGTTTGACGCCAAGTTGTAATACTTGGATGAATGTCGTGATATATGTTTTGAGTTTGATCTTGAACCCTGTAGATGAATACATTACTTTATCCACTTAATTGTGACGACCAATATTGATCATGGAAGTCCTATCCAGAGAGACAAGGTAGTGACGCAAGGTGTGAGCCTCATTGCCGAAAAGTAGGCAGATGGACTTGTACGATATTGATCGTGTTAAGTCTTCATTGGAGAGTCATGAATAGAGTGCAAGGTACAAGTTTCCTTATCTAAGAGCGAGTGGATTGGAATTGTACAGAAAGTGGTCACCTCGACGGAGCATGAGCGGATGGGCTTGATTTCTTTGCTGAATCCCCTCATCGAATAGCGAGCAGATTGGGTTCGGCAAGGGTCTAGAGAGACTATGGATTTAATTATCGGCCTGAAAAGGCATGGATTTACTTATCATCCTCGAACAGCCATTAATTGATTTACGACCCCAAGAGATTGTGGATTTACCTATAGGCTCCGAACAACCATGGATTCACTTAATGATCTGAAGAGATCGTGGATTTAGTCACCGGCCCTGAATGGCCATGAATTCAATTAACAATTTGAAGAGATCATGAAGTTAACTATCGACCCAGAATGACCATGAATCTATACTATACTATGATTACTGGGTTTGGTTTCAAGAGCCCACAAGCCTCCTTAAAATTTCATACAGCATATTGAAAAGAACCGTCACGCTACTTTCCCTTTTCGTTCTCTTTTTTTACCCTTCCTACCACCATCCAAACCCTATAATTTTCTTCTTCATTATACGTGTCTATTTTATCAATTTCTTCTCTGTACACTTCATCTTATCCATTGTCATTAATCATCTAATCGCCTTTAATGTCCAAACCTAGGTCAACTCTCTCTAGAAATATGCTTCTATTATATGAATCCTTTGTTAAAGCTCTTTGTGAATTAAATTTGTTTTGTCAATTTGTACTCTAATCATAATTTTTAGGTATTATCACACTAGATTACCATCTAATTCATCTGGGCTTGGCTGCGGTGATGTTTGGATCTGCCTTTGCACCGCTATTAGCAATAGACCGATGGCTATCGGTGTCGGAATCAGGTACTACTATTCATAAGCTGCTTTTAGATCACAAACAAAGTAATTAATAAAGATAATATAGCTTAAGCCAAAATATGTTTCATAATTCTTATACAATATTAATTATAGCTACGTTTTGAAGATTGTATATAGTTTTATGATTAGCTATCGTTGTTCTCCTCTCATCTTCTCCAGATAGGGTGGTGTTAAAATAGCTATGGGATTTAATTATCAAGAATGATTGAAAAGTTTTACCTCATGGATTTGGAGTTGGAAAGTTTTAAATTTGCAGTTAACCGCAATATGGTACATTTGTTACCTCAATTTTATTGGTTTGGCTTTGAACTGTGCAAATAATATTGTTCGATGTTTGATAGATTTAGGTTTTATTCGTTTCTACTTTGTTACTGATTTAATTAGTTATGTGTAGCTTTATGAATATTGGTTATTCATCAATTATAATAGTTCAATTATAATAGTCCAACCACAGGAATTTAAATGCTAACATGAAGTAAAAATAGTAACATGAGGTTATATTCATGTTAAGGTCTGACTAAATTTTTCTGCATTTTTTGGATCACACATTCACTATAAAAGAAGATTTGTCTAACTCATGTGCCTCTAATTATTCACAGTTCCACATAATATCGTCACACAATCTTTTTTTAATATTCTTGAAGATTAGTTTTCACTGTATTATTTTAAAGATCTATGAACTGGAAAACAACTCATTTTGTACCTTTTTTATCAATATAGTTAATTAATGCAAATGAGATTTGATCTTAAAATGGGGCATCTAAACATTTGTATACCTTAAATCATGATTTTAGTATATCATGCCTTTATGTTTGATTAATGTCCAATAGGCAATACCATATTTACATAAGTAGCATTTAATGCTTACTTTATTTCAATAACATTATTGCAATAATGGTATATCATAAGTAGCATTAATATGTTATTGCAATAATGGTTTAGTAACATTAATGTGTTATTGCAATAATGTCCAATATGTAAGCTAAAGATCACAACATTAGCTAATAATGGATTAGTAAGATCTATGTTATTCATTTCTTGCTACAGGAAGACAAAATTTGGGGTTCTTAAACTGAGGTAGACTAATTAACTGTTACTATGCCTTTTTCTTGGTTAAAAATTGAACTATGATAATTATTGAACATCTCACATGAATTATCTTATTGCAAATCCAAAATTGAGAATTACGAATATTGAGGTGTCACCTGATGTAGAACTATAACTATATTGAATACCACAACAACAAAATTTTCCTTATATATGTATGTCTCGTAGTATGAAGTATCCTTATAAAAATGAAAGAATGAGCTTGGAATCAAAATCTGATATCTGTGTGTGCTATTTAAAGAAAATTACGCATGAATGACTATGCATATAAATTCATAAATCATAACATTGTAAATATTTATCAAGGATAAATTATAAATTTAGTATATTTGTAATCAATATAATTTGCTGCATGAAAATTTTGCGACTACCAATACTATTAACATCATTTGTTCACATACATTTTCGACTGATTCATATTGAAATTCACCATGTCCATGCCATTTCGGTAAATTATATGTTTATAACATGATTATTTTGTTATTGAATTATAAAAACCATATTTTACATGTAAAAATACATGTTTTTATTAAATTAATGATTGGATATAATTAAATCAGCTTTGTATATACTTTTTATGTGAATATTATGCCTATATTTGTGTTCCTTTTTATGCATCTAAAATGATGTAATTTATCCGAATAATTCTCAAATTATATGCCATGTGACGTTTGTTGAATTCAACGTGGATGGAACAATAACGCTTGATGTTTATTTGACGAGACTAACATGTATATATAAATCCAACAATATTAAAACTAGAAAGCTTATGCAATTAAATCTAAGAGATGTTTTGAGTTATTTTGTAGCCCATAAAATGTGCAGGTTTTTCTAAGAAAAAATCCATGGTCAAAAAATTCTGAAGCATTAGGCACATGACTGATTCAAATGGGAAAACGAATCAACTAACCTTATGTCATCGCAATGTATTTTGTTATATGATGAATGTTAACACCATCATATTTCAAATTATGTATATATTTATTCTTAATTTGATGATAGGTTGACTACCTGCTATGGGCTAATTAGTACTGCTAATGTTCAAGACTTTAAATAGGATTTAAGCTTCACTCTATCTTATGTTTGCTTTAGGAGTCATCCTCAAACAATTTTTTTGGAGATTTTATACTTAAAAAATGACTTGCATGATTAAAATTAGAATGTACTACGCATCAATAGTGTTTCAGTCATTCTACATACATGCTCTCCTACATTTACGAGTTATTGGAGATTTTAATTATACATATGTATAGGGATATTAATCTATTATCGTTCTTAATGAATTTTTTTTGGTTTTGTCTTATTATGATTAGATTAGAAAGATGTTGGAGATTGACATATTCTAAGTTGTAATTTTACAATTTCCTATAATACAAATACAAAGTACGATGCCATTTTCCCTTTTTTTCTTAACCATCTATTTTTTATTGTTACCATTTTTGTTGATGAAACAAATCTATTCCAAGACATGTAGAAATTTATTCCCCAAGAATACCTCTATTGCAAAAGCTAATTAGGAAACTGATAAAACTATTTTTGGTGCACATGTAAATGATTTCTTGAAGAAAAGAATAAAGAACCTAAAGGATTATTATCTTAACAAATATTAGTTTAAAATTTAATAAGAATACAAATATTCGTTTATTTTCTTAAAACATTTTAAATTCTAGAAAATTATAAATCAACATATAACTATTACCATCTACAAAAATGAAATTTTAATTTTTGATGCAAATATAAAAATACAGAAATTACATGACAGAAATTACAAATCTAAAAAATAAGTTCAGTAAATAACTCAGTTATCTTGACTGATTCACCAGACATTGCATAATAAATTAAATTCTTCAAAAGTATGTATAAAATAATTTTTTTTGAAACATAGCGCGTGCACTGTATGAGTTATTTCTCATTCTTGCTAATCCCATTGAAAAAATTATTAATCAAATTAGAATACTGTAAAAATAGGTTGAAATGAGTATGTGGAATTTTGTTGCTAAGATTCATAATTGCCGTATATAAACGATACAAAAGATGATAATTAAGCCATAGTAATGCTCATTTAAAGTATACACTTATTTTCTAATACTGTTTCAGAATTATACATTTTTAGATACCTCTTATCAATATAATAGATTACTACACTTTTTTAAGACGTTGTAACCATATAATAATATATTATTACTTTTTTGTTTAATCATATATTATTACTGTTTTATTTCAATTTAATAATATAGAATCTCTAATTTTTTTATTATTTTATGTATTATCGGACCATGCTCGATATATACTGGTACATCTATAAACAAGAAAACATATCTTGGTTGACATTTCTTTTACTTTTCCAAAAATTGATAGTTCTTCAAGTTTTATTTTTATCATGTGCATTAGTTTCATCAATGTAACTCTAATATGATTTTGTGTAATCAAGCTTATGCTCTTAATCATTTAAGGATACATGGCTATCTTGATCAACATACAGCTATTGCGTAAGCTTCTTCATCATACCCTTCATCATTTAAGGATGTTGGAGGAATACAAAATTAACAAAGTTTCTATCAGGTTGTTTTAAAATTAGGCATGCTAACATAAATAAATTATTGTGTATGAAAGTAAGCTTTATGCATTCATATGTCCATGTTTAAGCCGATGAGAACATCGTCTGAGTTTTGGTAGATTAAAAGACTGGATTCATAATGGAGTATAAATGTACACAAGTCGTGCATTATTTTTTGTTCTATGCGTTATGTATAAGATTCTTAAAGTGTTATAGTTGTCACTTTGACTGGATGGTACATATTTTCATTTGTTTGCTTCAGGAAGATATATAGTTTTTGCTATTTTGACTTTAGTTCGTAGGTTTACATGATTTCTAGAAATGATATTGGAGAACATGCATGGAAATCTTTGAAATGATATAAGAAGGGTAAGCAAAAATCTTTACAATATTTTTATTTTGCATTTTCATTTAGGAAGAGTCAAAAGCTTAAATATCAATTAGTTTATCTCTAATAAAGTTTTCTTTAATATAGGCATGTTTTAAAAGGGCAAGGATTGGCTATACTTATTTTGCTACACCTCAACCCTCACCCAGATTTCAACCTCATGTTTCGATTTAAATAACTATAGAACTGATAAGAGAGAGAAATAATAATTATTTAAATCGAAACATGTGTTGAAATGAAGGGGATTTGAGGTGTAGGAAAAATGACCTATAGCTCATCCTACCCCATTATAAAAACATGTCAATAATAGGTATAATTATTGGCATATCTTGAATATACTGTCAAGTATTTACTATGTGAGTAAATTTGCATCTAGCATAAATTATGATGTTGAATGCTTTTATTGTTGTACCCAAACCGTACTATTATTCTAATACTAAAAATAGGCTATAACAACCTTTATACCTGCAACCATATTTACCAATAAATATATTTATATAGTTGTACTTATTACCTTAGCCATTGTATGCAATGTGCAAAATGCATCTCTTATAGTAAGGCAGTTCTTTTACTTGGTTAACCATTTGTTTCTCAACTGACCTATGTTTTTCATCCATTAGTTAATAAAATTAAAGATACGTCTGTCATTAGTTTCTTCTATAGTTCACATTTTGTTTACACTTCTCCTAACTATGTCCGACCTATAATTTTATCTTTTTCCATTCCCTCTCTACTTTGAGCCCCACTATCCTAAATTGAATCTTTTGTTGTGACATAAATTAATTTTTACATAATACAACAGGATGAGTCTATAAGTAAGCCTTACATTATAACCACTTTTATATTGTGGATGAACTTTGGAGGAGGCCAAAATTAAATTTGAACATGGAAATAAAGAAGATGAATTTCTTCTATTTTGTCAGTAATTTTTTTATTGTGTCCCGTTTCATTCTACAGTGTTCTATTGCAAAATTAATGAGACATGGATCAACAATTCATCAACTGTTAAAAAAATTCAAGCATTTTTATATTGAATCAAATCAATAATTATGCAAATTTAGGGTTTAAAATGAAATGGGAAATTGATCGGTTTTGTCCATTGTGAACTCCATATAAAAGTATTAGATTCATATACTTTTATGAATTATAATTGAGCAAAATCCACTTTATACTTATTAAAACATGATCATTAAACCTTTGGGTAAACAAAAAAAGTCAAATTTAAAATAACGATTAATAACCAAATTGCAACTTAATCATCTAACATTTGTTAAAAAGTTAATTTTAAAGTACCGACTAATGGATACTGCTTCACTATTATTTATATGTGTGTTAGATGTTTAACTCGTTTAAAACCTTATTAAGTTATCAGTGATATATAGAAACATTTTCTCATATCCCTTCTTACTATCATAGTTTACTATATATTTTCAAGATTGTAAAGAACCTAAGATTTTTAACTTCTAACCGATATTTTATTTATGCATGAAAAATTATAAGTTAGCTATCCACTAATCTTCTTATCATGTTGATAATCTCTTATAAGTGTTATAGGTATCTGATACCTTAATTCACTTTCATGATTAGATGAAGCTATGTAACCATTAGTATCAAGAAAGGAAGCTTTGCTTGAAGCAACATGCCTATTTTAGTTGTATATACCTTTATACATATGTGAATTCTATAAAGGTTGACGTTATATTTGTAGACCTACTGCTAATTGGTGTATGTAAATTTACTTTGAGTTCACTCCTTTTGGATTTTTTGTGAAGTTATTATATCATTTTTTTTAATGTATTCCATCCATAGTTTGTTCATTTTAAACTTTGTCTAATCAACTATGACTATAAACACATGAACAAAAGTAGTCAATATAAAAATGACAGTACAAAAGGAAAAAACGATCACCTGGGAATTTATCATTATGCATTTATGTTCATTAAGCGATCTTTTGTTTGTATTCTAACATCCTTTATTAGTATCATGCATTGGTGAACTCCAGTATCGTCAATTAGGCACCATATACACACTGATAGCATTTACTATTTATGTTTGTAATAATTTTATATATGCATGTAATTGTAGGACTTAAAATTACATTACTATGGTGCAAACTATAGCTGTGCAGTTTATATGCTTTGAATTGCAATAATATATTACTTCAGTTGTATACCTAAATGTGTATAATGTATATTAATCAAATCTTAGAACTAATCTATTTTCCAAAATTTTATCATATTAATATTTGTAAAATATATGATTTCTTCAAATTAATGCATGTCTTTTGATGTGATGTGATGAGGGACATATATATTATATATATATATATATATATATTATTTAGAATATACCAACTATTTTAAACTATATTGTTCGAACATTTATCCGATGATCTAGTGCGCTACTGATTTCACGACGAGAAGGATTAAAGTAGATTTCACGATGAGAAGGAAGGATAATATTCCACAAAATTATTTAAGCAGTACGGTAAATACTTAAATTTACTAGGTAATTTCACCATGATATGTTGCCATTTTGCAAGATGACTACATAGTACATTTAGTGCCCAAAAAGAAAATAATCTGTATCTCCAATAAAATTATTTACCTAAAAGCAATAAATCAACAATAGGGCATCGATGGTCCAACTTAAAATTCATTTTCAAATTTAGTCAGATATTCCATGCATAGGTCCATTCGGGCGTGAAAGTGTACCGGTATATATGTATACATTTAGTTAAGTTAGTTTTATGGAAATAGAATGATCACGCATTGACTTTTTTCTAATCATAGTAAAAATACACATTGCTTGGTTTTAAGGATTGCAAGGTGTCAACACGATGCATATAGGATGATTATACACACGTTTATGTATGTATATATGAAAAATGTTTACAGATTATATCATAAAAGAAATGCCAAAATAAAATCACAATTCTTTACTAAAATAAGATTAAGTTAACCAATTTATTAGACTAAAAAATGAATTTATCAAATAGAATAATTGAGAAATTATACATTATCAAGAAAAGCATAAGGGTACACAACATTGTTTTGTCTACATATTCAATATGTGCATTACTTAGCATTTTCATTTTTCAAACATTAGATGGGATATACAAAATTATTAACTAATATTTGATATTTAGTATTGTAATAATGTTTCTAATTCCTTCCCGTAAATAGTATATTTTTATTATTTTTCAAAATAATTTAATTTTCTAACTACAACAAGTATATTTTTGCCATACCCGTGTGCGAAGCACGGGTTAGCACTAGTTCAATTAACGATTCAGAGAGATCATGAAGCAAATTATCAACCTCGAACGACCACGAATTCAATTAATGATCCAAAGAGATCATGGACTTAACTATCGGTCCTGAATGATCATGAATTCAACTAACGATCTCGAGTGGTCGGGATTTTAACTAGCAATCCGAAGAGATCAAACTTTCGACTAACGATCGAAAGAGATCGAGATTTCAGCTTGCAATTCAGAGAGCTTTCAACTAACGATCCAAAGTGGTCAGGAATTAAATCGATCATTGAATGTATGACCCTGAGAAATTAAGATGTAAACCTTAGCTTTGAATGCCAATCGACCTTGAAGTGATCTGGTAGTGATTACTGAACCGAGCCATTGATTTCGACATGTGATTGCTAACCCAGGATGAACGCAGGATGATCCTAATTCGTGACATGACCCATGACTTACTAATTCTAGAAGAACACGAAATCATTGTCTATGATTGAAACTCAAGTAAGGACTATAGTCTTTAGCTATCATGGTCTAGAATGATCTTTGATTTATAGGTGAATCCAAAGGAATAGGATGATTTGTCATAGTTTGATCAACTAATAGCTAGAAAAATCAACTATTAATGTTGCATCAACTTCGATACCTATTCTTGAGCAAAGCATACCTTTCATTCGCAAAGCGTACTATGAGAAGTAAGTGTTATCCAGCCTTTTAAGCCGCCCATATTCGTATGAATTGAACCGATCAAGCAGAAATCTAGAATGATAACCCTAAACTTAGAAACAAAATAGAGTCAAGAGACAAGGTTGCCAATATGCCAACAACCTCCTAAAGTGCCCCAACCATATTGCTTTAAGTACCAGAACCAAATCCAACACTTAAACAAATTCATGGATTGGTACAAATCCATGCCTATAGAATTGTACTAATCCCCACTTCAAATCCACACAAACAAGCCTAGAAACCACTTACAATCAATATCACAAGATAACAACTGGGCTATTCCAAAATTTCCAAAGCATCATCTATCGAAGTGATGGATCAGTACCGATCCATTCCCATGGATCAGTGCCGATCCATTACCATAGATCGGTGCCATTCCATAAATCTCCCTAGAAGAACTCCAACTTACTCCTACTACCAAATCTTGATGCCAAAAGCTTCTCCTTAGATCAATCTCGTGCGACTACCTATCGATCTCCCCAAGCATCTGAAATCAACAACTCCATCCCTCCACTGATCCATCATTTGGACTTAGAAATAAGCTCATAGCAATACAATAAAGTTTGGAATCACAATATAATGACACATTACTTCATCCCAAAGTGGTAAGAAGGATCCATAAGACAAACTTATGGATCGACATCGATCCATGCCTATGGATCGGTACCGATCCATAGCTGCCTGCTGACATGGCCATGTTTTATTGAGAACAAAGACTGTTTGATAATAGAGATCGTGGAGTAGGATGTGATGAAGCATTTTCCGCTAACCTACAGCTATGAATAGGAGGCCAGGGGCTTATTTTCAATGATCTTTTTTTTCTTGGTAATTATTATACATTTTCTTTTAATCACCCATGGAGCGGTACCGAACCGTAAGAACTATACTTGTAAACAACCACCAAATCATCAATAAAGCTAATTGAATGTACACAACGATTAGCCGAACCACTATAAAACTTTTGTATCTTGCTTTTTTACATTTTTTCATTTAGTTTCTTCACTCTTTTCTCTACTATACTCATATGGGTGTTTATACTACTTTTGGTTCAAACTTTATATATATATATATATATTAGCATATGTAACATATCATTATAACGTATTAATTACGTAGTTAATAGGTTATTAGTTATCATTAAATCTCCCTTAGGAAAGAAGTTAATTGTAAAGGTGAAAGACTTTTCTTCTAAGGCCTTGATATGAAATGCTATGAGATGTGTGATAATAAGTTAAGAGAGTGTTGTAAACTATGACTAAGTTATAGGGGTGTGAGGTCAGCCAAAAGCATATGGAAGTCTGACCAGCTAATCTGGCTACCAACAGTGTGACTTTGGAGCTGATGTGAGACATCATCTGTAATAAGTACCATGGAGAATGCGAGGTTAGTCTCAAATTTTATAGGTTGAACCTATCCGGCTAATCCGGCTATCAGTACCTACGAATAGTCGGACTAATGTGAGACATCACAATTGGATTATGGATCATAATGCAAAAGACCTGCTTCGAAGTTGAAGGTATTCAGTGGCCAATTAAGGGCCCGCATCCTCCCTATGTAGGAAGCATAAATAGTTAGCGTTAGTGATTAGGTATGATAGAGGATATCTCGAGGATGTCCCTTTGGTCTTGAGGTATTAAGAGGCTATTATAGGGTCCACCTATCCCATAAAAAGAAATGTAAGTGGCCTGAAGTGATTCTGTCCAATGTCAGCCAGATAGTTCCAGAGAGGAATTTACCTTAGGATGGATATTAAATGATGGGACCAGCCTTGAATGAGTTATTAAATGGTCAGAGTCTACATAGTTCCTATTGAAAAGGTATTAAGTGGCGTGGGTGCTATGTCTAATATTGTTAGGACATTATTGACGATAGATATGAATTATTGGGTTGAAAGAGTAAGGGTTATGGAATTAAACTAGGAAAGCATTAGGGCTTTTAGTTGGAAGGCTTAAAATATAGTTAGGATATATTCTTATTTAAGTTTTATTCTGCAAGTGCTATTATAGAAAGGTTTGAGATATTATTCACCAGACCTTATTGTTTTGGCTTCCTCCTTATTACAATGCAATTTAGAGATGATGATGCAGATTTTCGAAGATTTTGGTAGAGACATAGACTTATGACAGTAATTTAGCTATCTATGTTATTTTGATATTTCTGATGTATCCATTGAGACATGATGTATTTTGAGATATTGTACAACGAATATTTAGCGTTGTCATATGATGATTATGTTGTTTTTTTGTATTTTTAATAAATTGGTATTGTTTTGATATTATATTTTATCTTTCCAGTGTGAGATTCTGAATGTGTATATAGATAAATTTTTCTTCATAAATTTTACCAACTAGCAGCCGGTTTTGGAATGGGTCTAAGGTTCGATGGGTCTAATCTAGATCGAAAATTAGGTCTGTTTCAAGGAGGATTGTTATATTTAGTATCAGATCTTAGGTTACCCGATCAATGGGGATAGGGATACGTATAAGTGACGTACTTGTTATTTTTAAAAGTATATTTCAAAAACCTTCTATATACACACATACACTTATTTGAACATATGCCTAACTCTATAAATTTCGACTATAGAAGTAATTGCAAGCATATTTCAAAAGGATGGACGAGGCGACTATGAGTTGGAAAAAATAAAATAGAGATAAATTTATACTCCTACCCCGATCACCCCATGGGGTAGAGGTCGTATCTTAAGGATGGGACAAAGAAAAGCATGACTGTGACATATAGAAGCAACTTAAAAACTGAATGTTACTTGACTCGTTCATTGGGCCTAGATTGCCTTATGATTTTGGATTTCAATGGATTGTAGAATGAAGACATACATTTAATCCAATAGATGGGAGTTAAGAACCTATATGTTGTAAGCATCTAGAAGTAAGGAATGATAGGAGGGAAGTAATGTGTAAAGAAGGAGTGGAGCAAGTTCCCGCAAGAAGGTGTACATTAATCTCCGCAAGGAGAACCGATTTTTATAAATATTCGGCAGGGAAGAAGGAAAGTTTAATAGAAAAGATAATTAAAGTCAATTTCTAAATCCAACCCCTAGTGAAAGAATTTGATAACAGATTTTTGGAAAATCCCTTGAAATGCTTTGAATGGGTGTTTTTAAAGGATTTATTAGCAAGTTATTTTGAAAAGGTAAGAAAATTTGGAAATTCATAATTAAAAAAAATTGGTTGAGTTAAAAGTTGGTTTAAATATTTTCGATAAAAGGATTTTTAATTTTTGAAAAAATATAAAATAGAGTATAGCTTGGACTAGATGATTTCTCACATTTCAAAAATTTAGAAGTTCTTTTTTAGTTCTTTCTTAAAAGAGAATAAATGGAAATGAAACTTCATTAAAATTAAGGTATAGAGAATACAAGGATAAGAATACCAAATAAATATGATAAGAGGAACATTCCCGTATAAGAAAAATACGGAGGATAAAAACAGATGTAGAAGCCATTCAGATAGGAGAAATATTAATAAAGGCAATATAAAGAAATTTAGATAGTAACAGAAACTTATATAAAACAGGATTAGTAATCTAGATAGAAATATATAGTAGAGAAGTAATAGGATAGAAATCATCTTTGTCTACTCCACTTTTCATTGTTTAAAGTTATAGAAAATGTTTTTGGAAATTAATTGGTATGGTTATTGAGTTTTTGAATGTTTTATATTAAAATTTCTACTTTTAAAGAAGTAAGTCTTTGAGGTAAAGATCCTTGAAAAAGGAAATTGATTTACTAACCAAATTTTGATTTTAGGATTAAGGATAAAGCGGCAAATGTTTTGAAAAATTATATTCGAATGCATTGGGAAATTTTTATTTAAATGCTTTTGAGAAGTTGAGTTTAAATCTTTTTGAAAGATTTTGTTATAGTTAGAAAAAAATAAAAATATGGTGTTTAAATGCTTTTAGAAATTTGATTCTCGAACTGTTTTGCAAATTGGAAATTCTTTTGGAAAATATGTTTATAAGTTTTCTTTTGAAACGAGAAAATTTCTGATTATACAATTTCAGATTGGGTACTTCAGGATTATGAAATTTTAGTTTTATAAAGAACGTGAAAACCAAACCAATTTTTTTATGGAGAAGACAAGGATCACCACCTAGGTAAGATAGGGTAAGGGTTTTGAGATATGAATAAAATAAAAATAGTATGTACAACCTGATCTGAAAATTTGAAGTCTCAAATATTTAATTGTGGAATGACGGTAAATTTGTAAAGATATTCCAGATCTAAATTCGGGTTGTAAATTAGGTTGCTCTAGTTGACTTTAAATGTGAATTTCTATGTTTTGATTTATTTGGAGTGGGTTTCGTGTAATTTCCATGAAGTATCCAATTCTATAATATATATATATATATATATATATATATATATATATATATATATATATCATCATTTGAATTAATAAGGGATATACCATTCAAGGGAAAGAGATGTATAAGATATGGATATTCTTTTGTAGTTTACAATGTCTATTTCACTAAAAGAAAAGAAATAATTCCTTGTAATTTCAAATCAAGCAAAGGTCTCACTTTTGGTTAATTTATGGAAGGTTATAAAGAAAATCCTTTTTAAAAGGATAGCTCTGATAAATTAAACCATGGAAAGGAATATTCTAGTTTAAGATTTAATAATTAGAAATACACACACATGTATGACCGCGCTTAACAATTAAAAATAAAATATATAAATAACGTAGTTTATGACTATATTCGTATTAGTTATTAAAAAAATGTAGTGATTATAGGACTAGGGTTTATGGATAATAACCACAGATTTAATGGGCAATAAATTTATAAATAATAAAGAGTAAAAAGAGATTAAATGGGGACTGATTAGGGAATTTAATACGGCATTTATTGGATGTATAACTTATCTCACAATTTGGTATATCAACCGAAGAAATTGATGGATGACATTTATTAGAAATCAAGAAGGAGAATTAAGGAAAGGGGGTGATAGTGGAATGGCGTACTTGGAATGTCTTTCTTAACTTAAGGATTATTAGGACCACAATATCATTAACACCAGTTGAGGATAAATGGCAGCTTTTAGTAAAAATTTATTTAAAAGTTTTTAGGTTGTAACAGCTAGTTGTCTCTCATAGGTTATTGGGAAAGAATACAATACGGTATAAGATATGTTCTCGTATTATCATTAGGTTGATTTTATAAACGAGATTAGTCAGCTAAATAGATATATATATATATATATATATATATACATTTATCGAAGAGGATAAGAGGTATATGAAGAGAATTTTCTATTAGACAAGGGTGAAGAAGAGGATTGCTAAATTTATTTCCAAATGTTTGACGTCCCAAAAGGTAAAGGCAAAGAAAGGAAAGCTCGGAGGATTATAATTACCATTGGAGATTCCGGCTTGGAAATTGGAGCATATACCAATGTACTTTATAGATGGTTGCCCAGGAGTCAAAAGGGAAATAATGCTATTTAGGTTATTATAGAGAGGCTCACTGAAAACGCTTATTTTATTTCTGTAAGTAATATGACAGCAGCATCTTTGGTGCAAATTTATATCAAAGAGGTGGTTCGACTTTATGGAATTCCAATAAATATTGTTAGTGATAGGGATCCTTATTTACTAGCAAATTTTGAGAAGTTTGCTGATAGATCTAGGAACTTTGTTGACTCTTAAAACTATTTACCACCCACAAATCGATGGTCGGACTAAACGGGTGAATAGGATCTTGGAGGACTTATTAAGAGCTTACATCATGGACTTAGAAGGCTTAGGAGGACATTGGGAGCAACACTTACCTTTACTAGAATTCGCGTATGGTAATAGTCACCAAGCGACGATTGGTATGGCACCATATGAAGCGCTTTATGGGAGGCTGTGCAAATCGTTGGTAGGAAACCACTGACAGAATCCTACTCGAACCGAATTTAATTTGCTAGACTTCAAAAGGTAAAATTGGTTAGGCAGCGAATGAAGGCCGTACAAGATCTCCAAAAATCCTACACAGACAAGCAAAGAAAAGAGTTAGAGTTTGAAGTAGAGGCCATGGTGTTTGTTAAAGTTTCCACATGTAGGAAGATCTGAGATTCGGAAAGATGGAAAAGTTGGCACCAAGATTTATTGTACCTTTCCTAATTTTGGAAAGAATAGAAAGAATGCTTATCGTATGAAGCTACTGGATAAGTTAGCAGGATTCCACGATGTTATTCATGTTTTAAACTTGAGAAAATATCGTCATTGCACAACCACTGTGGTAGAGCCTGATCAATTGAGGGACACTGAGGGGAGCTAATAGCACTCTGGCCACTACATGCATTATGGAGCATGGAGCTAGGAAGCTCCATAAAAAAAAAACTATGTTGGTTCGAGTATAATGTGGGAAATTCTGATGGAAAGCATGAAGCCTTCTTATCCTAAGCTTTTCTTTGGCAAACTTTCACTCTCCAAGTTAGGTTTTGGTTGCATTGTAGCTGCTAGATTGGATGGTAGGATATGGTTGCTACACCTTTCAGTGTCACTTTTGCACATATATAGAAAACATTTTGCATGTTTAGGATGTTGCATAAATGCCTATATGTCACGACACTTCCATTCACCCTAGGATTGAGCTCACCTATGATATGTATGTATACACAGTCACATTGCATTTTTTGTTGAATATATGGTTGTGTAGATAACTTGGTTGTATAACATGGATGCTTAGTATGTGTTACGATGTCCGTCCCTCAGGAATTTCGAAGACGAAATCCTTTTATCGCGGAGAATGTAATACCCCATAAAAATTAATAAGAAATTAACTAATAAAAGAATTAATAAATAAAAAAATAATAACGCTAAAAATGAAAATTTTGTGAATTAATAATTTAGCCATGAAAGTTGAGTCATTGCGTTTGTGTCGATTTTCTAATCAATTTAAATGGAATTCAAATTCAAAATAATTTAAGTGGAATTCAAATTCAAATAAATAATTAATTCTCAAGTCTGAAATTTAGAAAATAATAGTAATTAGACTTGGGGGTTAAGTAAACTTTAAAATAAATGTTAACATTAAAAATTATTCAAGGAATTAAATAAATAAATCAACAGTAAGAAAATAATGTTTTCAAAATAAACTAACCGGTCGACTGCCGCATAGGGCCGGTCAACCACTTAGGTTCAATCGATCGACTGATCGATGTGGGTGGCAGCTAGGGTTTTCTGTATTTGAATAGTCTAGATCTCATTATTTTTAACCGATTTAAATCCGACGATTCTGTTGCTTTCTAACCCCTATAAATAAGCGTCTAACCCCTTCACTTTTATTCACAAATTATTTTGGAAACTAAGCAAAACACTATCGGTCTTTCTCTTCAAAGATTCATAAAATTCTCTAGCATTTTAGGTAAGATATTTTAGGTGTTAATTATTCAATTTCATACTTTATTCACCTCCAATCCTTAAATTTTTGAATCTAACCCATATACAATTCCCTTGTTGTATATTTCTAAAAGAGATATCTGTAACAGATTGAAGCAGGTGTAAAAAAAACCAATAAGGAAGAGCTAAGGACTTTCTGTAGTGGAAATCTTAGTTTTTCTTATTTAAGTAATTATATAGTATAACTTGGATTTGATATATGCCTTTGGAAAATTTTGTGTATGAAAAATCACATTAAAACCCCAAAATTTCTCTAAAGAAAAATGTCAATTCTTAAGATAAAATCTCAATTATTCTATAATAAAACAGTGGAATTAGGTAGTTATTGCAATTTTAATGTTTTACATTCTATTCCACTTATTTTTTTAGGATGTGATTTAGGGTTTTGAAAAGAAATAATTTAGGAAATGATGTGTAAAGTACGAATCCCTTTATTTAGAGTTTGCACCACCTATTTCCGTAAATTAAATAGAAATTCCTTTTTTCAATTTTATACAAAGAAGATGAATAAAGCGTAAAACTATTTGAATTGTAGGTTTCTATTAATATTGATTCCACTATTTAGTATAAAATAAGTTAGGTATGGATTCTATTTTAGACAAGTATGTTGATTGAATTGTGGATATGGTATATTTATTGAAATTGAACTGGACTTGTATAAATTTGAAGTTTTGACATTTAACCATTAGTTTAGGGTGCAATCCTTGCACACTTAGAAATATTTTGGGCATGTGTGTATGTATATATATTAGCGTAAGTAATGTATAAATTATAGGGTACTAATTACATAGTTAATAGGCTATTAATTATAATTAGATCCTACGAAGGAAAGAAGTTTATTACAAAGGCTAAATAAGAGTTTCTTATAAAGCCTTGATATGGAATGCGGTGAGATGTGTGATGATATGTTAATATACTATGGTAAATTATGACTGAGTTATAGGGATGCAAGGTCAATCAAAAGCATATGAAAGTCTGCCCAGCTAATATGGCTACTGGCAGTGTGACTTGGGGATGATATGAGCTATTTCATACGATAAGCACCAATGGAGGATGCAAGGTTAGTCCCAAGTTCTATAGGATAATCTGGCTACCGGTGTCTATGAATAGTTAGGTTAATGTGTGACATCACAGTTGGGTTATGGGTCATAATACAAAAGACTTGCTTCGGCATTGAAGGTATTAAATGGCTGCTTGAGGGCCTTCCTACTTATATAAAAAGCATTAAATGGTCAGGTTCAGTGGTTAGGCATGGTAAAGAATATTCCCGGGGGAGTCCTCTTTGGGTTTGAGGTATTAAGAGGCTAGTATGGGGTCTGCCTCTCCCAACAAGAGAAGTATTAAGTGGCTTGAAGAGATTTCGTGCAATTTTAGCTGGATAGTACTAGAGAGGAGTCCACCTTGGGATTGATATTAAATAACGGGGCCGGCCTTGAATGAGGTATTAAATGGTCGGAGTCTGTCTAGTTCCTATTAAAAAGGTATTAAGTTGCTTGGGTGCTTCATCTTACATTGTTAGGAAATTATTGACAATAGATTCAAGTTATTGGGTTGAAAGAGTAACGATTATGGAATTAGATTGGGAAAGCCTTAGTGCTTATAGTTGGAAGACTTGCAATATAGTTAGGATACATTGAACATATTCTTATTTAAATTATACTGCCCAAGTACTATTGTAGAAATGCTCAAGATTATTATTCACCAGATATCGTTATTTTGACTGTAACAACCTTGGTTTTGGAGATTACCCGTAAATATTAAATTATAACGGTAGTTATGATTTAATATTATGAACTAAAATAAAATTGGAGATTTTAATTGCTTATTTAGAACTAACAATGAATTTTGGGAAATAAAATGTGAAAATAAAGTTTAAAAGCTTTATTTTATTTTTTTGGGTTAATAATGAATGGGAAATGAATTTTATTTAGAAAAAATGCAATAATTTTATTAATTATTGCCAATTATTTCTTTTAATAATTTTTAAAGGAAGTATTTGATTTTTAAAGAATGTTTATTTAAATAAGATAAAGTGGAATTTATTTTAAAAATGAGTTTTAATTATAAATTCGAGTTTAGAATGGTTAGTAATATTTTTCTAAGCAATAAAAATATTTTTGCGGAATTTTAGAAGTTAAAAATAAGGTTTTGTGCATTTATTTGTAAAAATTATGTATTTTTTTGTAAAATAAGAGATATTATTAATAAAATATTTTAAAAAATTAAAATTTATCTTTTTATATAGTGTAAAATACTTTACTTTATTTGTATGTAAGTTCACATATTTTGTTTGGTTTAAAAACTTGAGAGAAATGTAATTTGTTTTGTAAACTTGTGTAACTTATGCATAATTGTGTATGTCCATAAACTAAAACTTAGGCGATTGATTTTTCTTTTAATTTTGGATCCAAGCCACTTAGCTTAAGTTCGAAAGAAGGAAGTGAGAAAACAAAATTGTCTGTACGTTCATTTTGCTACCTCACCTTCTACTTCCTCAAAGGTAGAAAACAGTAAACCCACTTTCCTCTTTCAAAGTAAAAATTTAAAATCTTCATTCCAATCCAATTAATTGCTGAAATTTATCAAAATAGAGTCAATTATTTCAGGCAATCTAAGCCAAAACAAAACTTCTCTTCATCCTTTTCTGATTTTGGTGAATTTGTTGTCTATATTGAAGTTTTATTCTTGCATATTTGTGCACACTCTTTTTTAGGTTGTTAAAGCTTTTTTGAAGCCAAAGCTTGCACATTTTCTTCGATTTACGTTTGTAGCTCTAGACTTTGCAAGGTGAGAATCAAAACTCATAAATGCTAGCTGAAGTCATGCTTCAAAATGCCAAAACTTGACCAAAAATAGCTTTAACATATTGATTTTATGTTCATGTTTTGTTTATGAGAAAACTGAGTTTGTGTCACTTTGCACGTCATTTTCTCCTAATTCTGGCAAATGCTGCCGGATTTTCTTCAGTTGATAGCCTGCATGTAGTGGTATATGTGTTCTAAACTTTATTGAATAATATATTCGTTTGATGCTTGAAAACTGCACTGCAAAATCAATGCACGGCCTGGAAATCACTTGTACACATTTTGTTGTGTTGCTGCAAACATGGCCTTAGTCCATGTTTGAGATGTCATAACTTTCTCATACTTTATCCAAATTATATGATTCTATTTTTTGAAATAAAAAGTTTTCTACTATAAGCATACCAAATTTAAGGTCATTTCGACCTGTATAAATTACACAAATATGCTGTCGAACTTTGATTCGGAGCATGTTTTTGCCCAGATTTTTACAGTAAAAACACTGTCTGGGTTCAACTTTGAGACGTCATAACTTTCTCATACTTTATCCAAATTAGGTGATCCCTTTTTTATTTGAAAGATAAGGTTTTCTACTATATGCTAACCAATTTGGAGCTCAATCCGATGCCATTTGGTTATTTGTTTTATGCCAAAAAATTGAACCCAGGATGTATTTTCAGGCCTGTGCACATTTTTGTTGAACTGTTACAAACATGATCTGAGTCCATGTTTGAGAAAGCGTAACTTTTTCTTTTTCTAAATTCATTGACTCTTTTTTGTTTGAAAGATGAAGTTTTCTACTTTGTGCGCACCAATTTTTAGTTCAATCAAAGGCCATTTGGCCACCTGTTTTATGTCCGAAGGTTGAACCGAAAGAAGATTTCAGACCTGGGTATTGTTTTGCCTAAGCATTTTTATGTTCTTTTTCCGCCCAACTTCTGACTTTTACTTTATGTTTTTGTGATATTTCTGAAATTTTTTGAGGGTTATGATGCCTATCAATTGGCTAGCCAAGGTTTGATGAATTTGAAATTCAAATTTGAATTGAATTTGAATGACAATTTTGGGTAATTTCTTTGATTTCGAGCACAGATTTTTCCAAACAATTTTGAAATAATTTTTAAAATAAATTGGTATTTGAAATAATTATTATGTAATATTTTTAAATTATTTTAAGCTGCAAACTCTTTATTCTCTATATTAAGGGAATTTTCAAATATCGTCTTCAAAATTGATTTCGGAAAATGGTTTTAAAAGCTTGTTTTCTTAAATAAATTATTTTATATATATATAATACATGTTATCGCATTATTCAGGAGAATGAGAAGGAGAATTAAACGATTTGGTAAAACACGTGGTATGGGACATGTGCGTTCATCTTATCGGTTAGTTCCTGACTTGACCGTTTGATTGTTTTGACCTTCGGGTCGAGTTTACCGATGAGATGAGGTAAACTTTTTACTGCATTAAGTGTAAAATTTACTGGCGGTTAGTAAACCATTTAGTGCGAACGTGTGGTATGGGACGTACGTTAATACTATTCGGGTTCATATTCAAGAGTTTGTGACACATTTGCCATTGCGGCATGCCAGTGCTGGACCTTCGGGACGTTGCCATTGCAGCGTTTGTCATAGCGACATAATTGTTTTCGAGGCATTCGCCAATGCAGTATATTTGCCATAGCGGCGAATTTGTTATTGTGACGTTTTGCCTTCAAGCGAGGTACCTATTTGAGGTAACAGTTTTTGCAAGGCTTCGACCACATGCGCGTGCAAACACTTTTGAGATGGTTTCTTTGACAATTTTCCCTAGTGTACCGCCCCTTTCTGGTACCTTTAGGAAATTTGAACTTTTGAAAGTTCTATTTTTGTGATTTAAATTGCCTACACTAGCGTTATATGAGATTTACCTTTTGGCATTTACTTGGGATTTTATTCTCCTCTTTGGAGATATATTTGCCTTATAGCGAGTTTGAAATGGGATCTCTTTATGCATGTTTTGGGTTTGCCAAGATGGCGGATTTAAGTTTTCCCCTAAACCATATTTGATGTGTTATGAATGCCGATGATATAAGGCTCTCTACTTTTAGCGTTTTATGGGTTATTTTATCTCTTTTGAGATTGTATATTTGTGTAGTGATACCATATTATCACTTGATGTAATCATACACTTTAGTTGTCCCTTCTCACTCGAGAATATTATCACATTATCCTTATGCTCATATTATCGCTTATCCTAGTTAACTGATTTGTTTAGCTAGACTGACCCGTGTATTTTATACTCGGGTCAAACCGAGGTGTTTCAAGTTAGGTACATTTGAAATTAGCTTATTCTGTTTTCGCATGGACTCTATCTGCTTGCTCTTTTTGTTATGGCTTTTTGTGTAGTCCTTTTTTGTTTACTGCTCTAATATGTATACTCTTCTCGTGTTTGTGTTGTGGTCGTCATAACACATATGTGATGTATCATTTTGTATACTCTGTGATGTATCTGTATATGTGTGTGTATGGGATAATCTTCTGTTCTGTGATGAGTCTTGCATTTGAGTTGTTGTATTTTGATCTGATAGATCCTATAGCCACCTATGGCTTTGTATTAAGTATTTATTGAATATGTTAATCTATTTGAGATGGAAAAAAATATGGCATTTGTCGACATATTCAATAGATATTTAAGACAAGGCTATAGATTTTCGCTCATATCCAACCATATTCTCTACATTAGGAGACAGTATTACTTAATAATACTCTTTGTTAATGTGGGTCTCGGGGTGGGGCGTCACAGTTTGGCACCAGAGCTAAGTTCAGAACAAAATATGATAAACACAGAACAGAAACACATATTATGGTACATCAAAGTGTGATACAAGTGTTACGAATCCCTGAATCATCATGCCATTGTTCTTTTCATGTCCTTTGGGGTAGATAGAAGTTTGGGTATACGTCTAGGAATGCATTTTAATTCCATAGTATTCCTAATTTGAATTATGATATCTACCATGTGAATAATCTTTATCTTATCCTAACTTTCGGCTAATGGCTGGAAGAGGCAGAGGACGATGCTCGGATGCTGGGCAATCCAGCGGCTCGCAATCGGACGGTGTTTATATGTTTGCCGATCAGTTTATGGAGTTATTTAGGCACACTCAACCTCCGACTCCTACTTGTGCATCTCCTTCACACAAGTCTGTCTTTGCACACTTGTGCAGTGATTTCTCTCATCTCAGAGGAAAGCCGTTCAAAGGCTCCAAGTCCGTTCTAGAGGTTCAAGCTTGGATTCGTACGTGCGAGCGCATCTTCTCTCGCATGGATCTTCCTAACCACAACAGAGTTCTTGTAGCTTCTAGCCTATTGCAAGAGCGTGCCCTTGATTGGTACGAGCTTCCTATAGCCGAGCTCGATGAGTCTACTCTTTCTTGGGCTCGGTTTGGGGAACAATTCGAGCTCAAATTCGTTCTTGAATATGAGAAAGCTTTATTGGCCCGTCGCTTCCTAGAGTTGAAGCAAGGGAAGTCCTCCATCTTTCAGTATGTTTCATCATTCGAGGCCTTATCTAAGTATGGTCTTGAATACATTAGCATTTCTTATAAGAAGAATCTGAAGTTTTTCTGTAGTCTTAAGAAGTATTTGAAGAAGTCATTGATGCTTCGGCTCAAGCTTTCTTTCGAGGAGCTGGTTGACTCGGCACTTCATCTCGAAGCCGTCGAGAAGGAGTGTGATAGTGGTGATGAGGCTGAGGTTCATAAGAACCCCAATAAAAAGAAGTTCTTGTTTCCTAAGTCAAAGTTTTTCCCGTCCAAGAAGAAGAAGCCCTTGGATCTAGTCCCAATTCCAAGCCTAGTGGAGCACCTCCTCCTTGAAAGGGATGTTTCAGTTATGGTTCTCCTGACCATATGATTCGAGATTGTCCTAAGCCTCTCTTCTACCGCTATTACAAGAAGGAAAGACATTGTGTTTCTACTTGTCTTATTGCTTCGAATAATTCTAAATCTGGCAAGCTGAATGTATTGGATGCTTTTGGAGGTTCTTCTCAACGCAGAGGTACTTCTCCTTGTATTCTTGAAGGTTCATTGTTGTTCCGTGATCGTTCTACTTGAGTCCTTTTCGATACGCGTGTGTCACATTCATTCGAATTGAAGAAGCTCGTCGATGATTTGTCTTTGGATGTTTCTTGTATGGTTACTTCATTGAGGATTGTGAATCCTATCGGGAGATCTACAGCCCTTAGCATGCTTTGTGATGATGTTGAGATTGTTTTATGTGGCATTTCTTTTTGTGTGAATCTGCATGTTATTTCTTATTTGGGATTTGGTATGATTTTGGGATGGACTTGCTAGTGCGATACGATGCCGGGATTATTTGTTCTGAGAGAATTTTATATCTTTGACATACATATTCGTCTACTCAGCTATCATTTGTTCTTTGGAATGTGGATAATTCCGAAGTGGCCTTATATTCTCTAGACTCATGAGATGATAATGATATATCTCGTATTCCTATTGTTTGTGACTTCTCTGATGTATTTGAGCCTGTTTTGGGTTTGCCACCCAAGCGGCCGATTGAGTTCCACATTGATCTCATTCCAGATGCGTAGCCAGTTAGTCGTCCTCCCACGAGGATGTCTATAAAGGAAAATAAGGAACTCAAGAAGCAACTTTTAGAGCTTGAGTCCAAGAAGTTGATTCGGTCTAGTTTTTCACAATGGGGGTGTCGCAGTCGTCTTCATGAAGAAGTCCGATGGAACTCTTAGGCTTTGCATCGAATATCGCAAGATTGATTAGTTGACCATCAAGAATAGGTATCCATTACCTAGGATCGACGATATGTTTGATCAATTGAGTGGCGCTTAGGTCTTCTCTTAACTCGACCTGGCCACTGGTTTTCATCATCTCCAAGTCGCATAAGATAGCATACCTCTTACAGCTTTCTGCAATCGATATATCTTACAAGTGGCTGGTTATGCCGTTCGGTTTGATGAACGCTCCTACTTTCTTTGTTGATCTTATATCTTGAGAGATCCGGTAATATCTCGATAAGTTCGTCCCCGTGCCCATCGACGACATCCTTGTTTATTCGAAGTCTGAAGCCGAGCATGCTAATCACTTGAGAATTGCATCGAGTACTCTTCGTCACCATCTGCTTAAAGAAAAATTCTCCAAATGCCATTTCTGGAGAATAAGGTTAAGTTCTTAGGCCACGTTGTTTCGTCTAAAGGCATTTTGGTCGATCCTTTGAAGATCGAATCCATCCAGAATTGGAAAAGGCCTAAGAATATTCATGAGATTCATAGCTTCCATGGATTGGCGGGTTATTACCACCAGTTCATAAAGGATTTCTCTTACATTGTGCTTCCTCTCACCAGCCTTACTCGAAGGCATTCGATTTATTTGGTCCGACAAGTGTGAAGCTTCTTTTCAATAGTTGGAGGAGCTTCTCACTAATGCTCCTATTCTAAAGGTTCCCGAGGGGATCGATGCTAGTAAATGTGGCCTCGGTGTCGTGCTTATGCAGAAGAATCGAGTAGTTGCTTATGCTTCTAGGCAACTGCGACCGAATGAAGTACGCTATGCCACTCATGACCTCGAGTTAGCCGCCATTGTCTTTGCCTTGAAAATTTGGCGCCATTATCTATTAGGAGAGCACTTCATTCTACACACCGATCACAAGTCCTTAAAATATTTGTTCACTCAGAAGGAACTCAATATGAGGCAACCGCGTTAGGTCGAGTTCCTTGCCTCCTATGACTTCGATATCCAGTATACCCCTAGAAAGGGTAATCGTAGTGCTGAAGCGCTTAGTCTCAAACATTCGGCTGTTGTTTCTATGATGCTAACTGAGTGGGATGTTCTAGAGACCTGATCTCTTTGTGATATTCGTGATCGTGCTCCATCTTCTGATTCTCCTATTTTATTATTCAGTTTGGAAGCTCAACCCAACTTATTGGATCGTATTTCGGATGCTCAGCAGCGTGATCCTGATCTTATGAACCTTATTCAGATTTGTGACTCTGAGTCCCATGATGTGGAGTTGTAGGATTTCAGTATTGGTTCTCACGGGTGTCTTCACAAGAAGAACCGTCTCATTGTGCCTTCTGATTCTGCACTTAGACATGGCATTTTCGATGACTGTCATAATTCTAAGTATACCATTCATCCTGGCAGTAGTAAGATGTATACCATTATGCATCGCCTTTATTATTGGGAAGGAATGAAGCACGATATGGCGAGTTATGTAAATAAGTGCATGACTTGTCAACTCATCAAAGCCGAGCATTAGTGCCCTTCTGGTTTCCTTTGGCCTCTAGAGATTCCATTGTGGAAATGAGATCAGATTTCGATGGATTTCATTGAAGGCCTACCTCGTTCAAGATCGGGCCATTCTAGCATTTGGGTTATTGTTCATCACCTCACCAAATCAGCTCATTTCATTCCTATAAAGTCCAGTAGGAGTGCTTCTCATTTGGCCAAATTATATATCAAGGAAATCCTGAGACTTCACGGTGTTCCTTATTCGATTGTTTATGATCGTGACCCATTATTCATGAGTCATTTCTGGCAGAATCTTCAGCAAGCTTTGGGAACAAAGCTTAATTTCAGCACGGCATATCATTCGCAGCCTAATGGACAGACTAAACAGGTGAATCGTATTCTCGAGGATGTTCTCCGTGCTTGCATTCTAGATTTTGTTGGTAGCTGGGAGGATCACCAACCACTTGTGAAATTCTCCTACAACAATAGTTTTTAGTCTAGTATCGGTATGGCTCATTTCAAAGCCTTATACGAAAGGCCATGTCGATCACCTTCTTGTTGGTTGGAATCTAGTGAAATGTTTATTCTTGGCCCAGATTCTGCTCGTGATTCTTCTAAGAAGATTGATCTTATTCGTTAGAGAATGAACGAGGCACATAGCCGCCAGAAATCCTACATGACAACCGTAGGAAGCCTAGCGAGTTCTCTATTGATGATCTCGTCTTTATTCATATTTCTCCTTTGAAGGAGGTTATGCATTTTAGTACGACCAGGAAATTGGTTCGGCGCTTTATAGGACCATTTCCTATTACTGAATGTATTGGCCCTATGGCTTATGGAGTTTCACTTCCAGCTCATCTATCTGGCATTCATAATGCGTTTCACATATCTCGGCTTCGAAAGTGCCTTCAAGAGTCGAATTCGATTATCGATTCTCCTGATTTCAAGAGCTTGAGATCTCACCTAACTTATCTATTGTGTAGCAGCCTGTTCGCATACTTGCTTCAGAGGTGAGACGCCATCGAAACAAGGATGTACCGCTCGTTAAAGTTCAATGGTCCGCTAATCCCAATAACTGCACTTGGGAAACCAAAGAGTTTATCGAGGGATCCTACCCATGTTTTCTTTCTTCGCATAGTAATGGTGAGAATCTTTTTATCTCAAGGTTATTTCTTATCTTTTGATTGTAGAAATTAATAAGTTGAATACAAAATCTTCTCTAGAAATTTTGTGGACAGAATTTTGTTAAGGGGAGAGTCTATAACGACCCTGGTTTTGGAGATTACTTGTAAATATTAAATTATAACAGTAGTTATGATTTAATATTGTGAATTATTATGGAGATTTTAATTGTTTATTTGGAATAAACAATAAATTGTAGGAAATAAAATGTGAAAATAAAGTTTAAGAGCTTTATTTTATCAGTTTGGGTTAATAATGAATGGCAAATGATTTTTATTTAGAGAAAATGCAATAATTTTATTAATTATTGCCAATTACTTCTTTTAATAATTTTTAAAGGAAGTATTTGATTTTTAAAGGTTGTTTATTTAAATAGGATAAAGTGGAATTTAGTTTAAAAATGAGTTTCAATTAAAAAATTGAGTTTAGAATGGTTAGTTATATTTTTCTATGCAAGAACTTTTTTTTTGGTATTTTAGAAGTTAAAAACAAGGTTTTGTGCATTTATTTGTAAAAATTATGTGCTTTTTGTAAAATAAGAGATTTTAATAATAAAATATTTTAAAAGTTAAAATTTATCTTTTTATATAGTGTAAAATACTTTATTTTATTCGTATATAAGTTCACATATTTTGTTTGGTTTAAAAACTTGAGAGAAATGTGATTTGTTTTGTAAAATAGTGTAACTTATGCATAATTGTGTATGTGCATAAAATAAAACTTAGGCCATTGATTTTTCTTTTAATTGTAGGGTCCAAGCCCACTTAGCCTAAGCCTGAGAGAAGGAAGTGAGAAAACACAATTTCCTGTATGTTCATTTTGCTACCTCACCTTCTTCTTCCTCAAAGGCAGAAAACGATAAACCAACTTTCCACTTTCAAAGTGAAATTCAAAATCTTCATTCCAATCCAATTAACTGCTGAAACTTATCAAAACAGAGTCAATTATTTCAAGTAATCTAAGCCAAAACCAAACATCTCTTCATCCTTTTTCTAATTTGGTGACTTTGTTGTCTATATTGAAGTTTTGTTCTTGCATGTTTTTGTACACTCTTTTTTTATGCTGTTGAAGCTCTTTTGAAGCCAAAGCTTGCACCTTTTCTCCGATTTTCACTTGTAGCTCAAGTACTTTGCAAGGTGAGTATCAAAACTCATAAATGCTAGCTGAAGCCATGATTCCAAATGCCAAAATCTAACCAAAAATAGCTTCAATATATTTATTTTATGTTCATGTTTTATTTCTATGAAAACTGAGTTTGTGTGTCACTTTGCATGTCTTTTCTCCTAATTCCGACAACAAAATGTTGCCGGATTTTATTCAGTTGATAGCCTGTGTGTTGTAGTATATGTGCGTCAAATTTCATTGCAAAACATATTCGTTTGATGCTTGAAAACTATACTGCAAAATCAATGCATGGCTTGGAAATCACCTGTACACATTTTGTTGTGTTGCTGCAAACATGGCATGAGTCCATGTTTGAGACATCATAAATTTCTCATACTTTATCCAAATTGCATGATTCTTTTTTTTAAAGATGAAGTTTCCCACTATAAGCCTACCAAATTTCAGGTCATTTTGACCTATCTAGCTATAGAAATATGCCGCCGAACTTTGATTCGGAGCATGTTTTTGCCTAGATTTATATAGTGAAAACACTGTCTGGATTCAGCTTTGGGACATCATAACTTTCTCAAACTTCATCCAAATTGCATAATCCCTTTTTTTTGAAAGATAAGATATTCTACTATATGTGTGCCAATTTTGAGCTCAGTCTGATGCCATTTGGTTGTCAGTTTATGCCTGAAAGTCGAACCCAGAATGGATTTTCAGGCCTGGGCACATTCTTGTTGAACTGTTACAAACATGGTCTGATTCCATGTTCGAGACAGCGTAACTTTTTCTTTTTCTGTAAAAATTTGTGGATTCTTATTTTGTTTTAAATATGAAGTTTTCTACTTTGTACACACTTATTTTTTGTTCAATCAAAGGTCATATGGCCACCTGTTTTATGTCCAAAAGTTAAACCGAAAGAAGATTTCAGACCTGAGTATTATTTTGCCTAAGCGTTTTTATGTTCTTTTTCCATCCGACTTTTGACTTTTACTTCATGTTTTTGAGATATTTTTGAAAAGTTTTGAGGGCTATGATGCCTATCAATAGGCAAACCAAGTTTTGATGAATTTGAAATTCAAATTTGAATTGAAATTGGATTGAATTTGAATTGAATTTGAATAACAGTTTTGAGTGATTTCTTTGATTTAGAGCACAAATTTTTCCAACCAATTTTGAATTAATTTTTAAAATAAACTGACATTTAAAATAATTATTATTTAGTATTTTTAAATTATTTTAAGCTATAAAATCTATTAATTCTCTATAATAAGGGAATTTTCAAATACCGTCTTCAATATTGATTTCGGAAAATGGTTTTAAAAGCTTGTTTTCGTAAATAAATTATTTTATATATATATATATATATATATATATATATATAATACACATTTTTGCACTATTCGAGTGAATGAGAAGGAGAATTAAATGGTTTGGTAAAACATATAGTATGGGACACGTGCGTTCATCTTATCGTTTAATTCTTGACTTGTCCGTTTAATCATTCTGACCTTTGGGTCGAGTTTACCGATGATATGAGGTAAAAAATTACTGCTTTTAGTGTGAAATTTATTGGCGGTTAATAAACCATTTGGTGTGAATGTGTGGTATGGGATACACGTTAACACTATTCGGATTCCTATTAGAGAGTTTATGACACATTTGCTATTGCGGCGTGCCAGTACTGGACCTTTGAATCATTGCCATCGCAGCGTTTTCCATTGCATCGTAATTGTCTTTGAAACGTTTATCATTGCAGCGTATTTGCTATTGTGGCATATTTGTCATTGCGGCATATTTTTCATTGTGAAGTTTTTCCTTCGAGCGAGGTACATATTTGAGATGACAGTACTTGGCAAGGCTTCGGCCGCATGCACGTGCAAATACTTTTGAGATGGTTTCTTTGACTATTTTCCCTAGTGTACCACTCCTTTTCGGAATTGGTCCTTTGAACCATTCAGTATATATTTGTGGCGATTACCTTTCGGGAATTTGAACTCTTAGAAGTTCTATTTTTGAGATTTGAATTGCCTACACTGGCGTTATATGAGATTTTCTTTTTGGCATTTACTTGATATTTTATTCTCCTCTTCGGAGATATATTTGCCTTATGGAGAGTTTGTGATGGGATCTCTTTAAGCATGTTTTGGGTTTGCCAAGATGACGGGTTTAGGTTCTTGCCTAAACCATATTTGATGTGTTATGATTGCCATGATATGAGGCTCGCTGCTTTTAGCGTTTTATGGGTTATTTTATCTCTTTTGATATTATATGTTTATGTGGTGATACCATATCATCACTTGATGTAATCATACACTTTAGTTGTCCCTTCTCACTCGATAATATTATCACATTATCCTTATGCTCATATTATCGCTATCCTTATTAACTGATTTATTTAGCTTGACTGAGTTGTGTATTTTATACTCGGGTAAGACCAAGGTGTTTCAAGTTAGGTACATTTGGAATTAGCTTTTTCTGCTTCCGCGTGGACTCTATTCTGCTAGCTCTTTTTGTTAAGCTTTTTGTGTAGTCCTTTCTAGTTTGCTACTCTAATACGTACGTTCTTTTGACTCGTTTTTGTATTGTGGTCGTCATTCCACATATGTGATGTATCTGTATATGTGTGTATATGTGGAATTATCTGATATTCTGCAATGTGTTTTGCATTTGAGTTGTTGTATTTTGTTTTAATATATCCTATAGCTACCTATGCTTTGTATTAAGTATTTATTGGATATATTGATCCACTTGAGATAAAAAAAATATGGCCTTTTTCGGCGTATTCAATAGATATTTAAGACAAGGCTATAGATGGTCACTCCTATCTAACTATATTCTCTACATTGGCAGACAATTTTACCTAGTAAGACGCTTTTTGAATGTGGGTCTCGGGGTAGGGCGCCGCATTGACTCTCTTCTTATTCAACACAAGTTAGAGATGATTATGCAGATTTTCGAAGATGGTGGCAAAGACGTAGGCTTATAGCAGTTATTTAGCTATCTATTTTATTTTTATATTTTTGATGTACCTATTAAGCCATGATGTATTTTGAAATATCGTACCATGAATATGTAGCGTTGTTACATAGCATTATGCTTTTTGTTTTTTTTGTAATTCTTAAATAATGGTACTATTTTGATATTATATTTTATCCTTCCGCCGTGAGATTCTATATGTATAGATAAATAGCTCTTCGTATTGTTCTTTAATTAAATTTTATCGAGCAGCTGCAAATTTTGGAATGAGTCTAAGGTTTGATGTGCCTTTTTTTGGATCTAAATTTGGTCCGTTTTGAGGCGGTTTGTTATAGTATCCATGGCCAAAAATAATCTAGCCTTCACTCGTTTTTATGAGAACTCTCTAGCATCCATTAACACCATTGGGTGAAAATTCAGCCAGCGACTAACGTCGAACTATTTGAACGTTAACGTTTACACTTTATTTAGAAGGTGGTGTGACATTATGGCCAAATTTATCGCTTACTCATTTTCAGAAAAATCTTATTTTAATTTAATAAGCATTGCCCAGTTGTGCAATTATTTACACCAATTCTCTTTATCAAAACTATATCACTTATTGAATTTGGTAATGGTCAAAAATTCCAACCTCGTCCACATTAAACTCTATAATCCAAACACAAAGTCCTTGGCTCAATAATAAAAATTATTATTAACCAAACTACTTTAGCCAGAGATTTTGACTTTGGGTTGACTTGAGTTGACCGTGATACTAACCTCATATAATGAAGGAGACGAATCCTCTCTTGAACAGTGCTTCACTTCCATACTTTCATTTAACCTAGCTGCAGTTATTCGATGGATGTCATGGCATTATTTGACTATAATCAAAGCAGAGCTTTCATATTGAAGATTCATAGTATTCTCAAGTCGAAAGAATAGTTTAAATCATTCACATCGATATTTTTTGTTTGACCTTAGTTATATTAACCAGTAGAAAACTGTCGAATGAGTCATTCTATAGTTATCCAATAACTATTAGTGCGAAACCCCTAGGTGCCCGCAACAATCATGAGTAATACATTGCCTAACATTTGAAGAGTTTTACGTACTCTAGTCTCAACGGATATATCGGTATCCAGTCTCGATGCATTTTGACTAGGAACATTTAAAATGGTATATTAATTTTTATTGTGATAGATTACGCACAGTTAAAATACTTTGTAACTACTATCATAAAATATATCATTTATGGATTTTCTATTAAATATACTTTTAATTAATTAATTAATATAACTACATTATATCAAATATATAATAGAAATGAACGACCTTTATTTCGAACAAGATTAGTCAATGAGTCAGATATATGTAATAGATTACCAATTGCCCCTAGGGCATACCCCAAACTCTATCAATCTCCTACTTGCACTTGGGGTCAATTATGTGACTTTTTTCCTACTTCTCTAATCGGTTTTCTCAAAACCAATTGGGTCGGTCCCTCAATGAATGGGTATGCTATTATGTTCCAAAGTTCTACTATGTTAATCAACTCTCTCAGATGGTGATAAATTGTTTTATTTTGTGAAACAATTCGGAGTATGTCACCCGACTTCCAGTGAGCTCTAAGTTCTGTTTATGAACTATATCATGACACTATTATCATGTAACATTATTATGGGATTCTCAACATTGGGAATCAGTTCAGTTATAAAATTGTGCATTTATATACACACATAGATGCTTTTATTACGACGCTAGTCAAGGCGATGTACTCAGTCTTTTTCATTGAATTAGCCACGGTCTTTCATTTGGAACACTTCCAACTTAAAGATTCTTAACTTGTATTTATTATTGACATATTATATTCAATATCACTTATGATATTTGGGTCTTTACACTCTTTCATAAGGAGTTTATGTTTCTGTAAACAATTCTCTATTATTTCACAAATACACGATAACGCTTCAATCAACCACTTAATGATATCTATTTGGATTTGGTATTTGCTTCATGCATCAAATACACAAACAAATCATGATATTGCAGATAACATAAAATGTATGATAATTCTTATTACTAATGCGTAACAAACTCATCTCACATGTTCCGCATTTAAAATTTAATAAGGTGTTTTTGCATATCGATTTGGGACATTCCCAATATCTTCCATACTCACTATAAAAGACATTATTTACAACCCAAAGTTCAGTATCAAAACAATTAAGGTTGATTTAATAGAAGTACGTCATTAAAATCAACAACATGTTATTTAATTATAGTTTAGAAATATCAATGTAACTTTTAACGTTCTTTCTTAATGAACACACGCTTCCTCTACACTTTGATTGAAAATCAAACTATTTGATATTTTTTGTCAAAATACATATTCAATTTTGATGCTTGTAAAATGATACTTTAGTATCGTTTCTGGGATCATATTCGAAAAATCACAACCTCTATATCGGTTCCGCTGACTTCGAGACACTTCGGTGTTATGTGCAAATAGACTATTTTAAATCATTACTTAGATTTTTCTATTTCAGCACACACACACACACACACACACACACACATATATATAACATTAGGTCTTATCGAGCGATAATTTTGTGAGTAAACCTGAAATAACTTGAGTATGTTGAACAACAAATCTATTACGCTAATTTCAACAATTGAAATTTATGAAGATATTCTTATCAATGTGGCTAGTTAAATTCCAACTGCATTAGCCTTGCTCATAAAGACACAATCACAGCCGGTGGATCACATCCCTGTGGTTATGACTACCAAAATCATATTTTGACAGCATACTTGGAATTCTTTTGGATTTATGCATTACACCATATCATAGAGTCAACACTCTTAATGGTTTAATTAAACAACCAATGATTATTTATATTCGACATTGAGAAGAAACTAATAGTTCCTCTTCAATGTGCGAGAATACTTATTAGACACTCCAACGTGATGTGTTTGCTTAGGTTAGTTGATTTCATTTCAACTCATCTTATTAGTTCTATCTATGGATCATATACAATTCCATTTTACTACCAATAATTCCTCAAAGAAATTACTTCACAATAAAGTTGGTATTTCTTGAAACAACAATTGTTTCTCAATGCAACAGAACAAGTATTCATAAAGGTTTTATGAATTTCTTTATTTATAAAACTGATTTGGTTTTAGTTTACAAAAATTATGTTCAAAACATAAATATGTCATCCAATGATAGTCTTTCCCAAAATGCTTTTGGGGAGATTCATACAAGATCCTTCATGAACAATTATTACATGTAATCTTTCGATTCACACAACCTGCCAACTTCTTGGCTTAGGATATGTTGGAGTTTCTTATAAACCCTTATCTTGTGTGATTCTGTAAACTATTATTTAGATGAAATAATATTAACCTTATGTAGTATTCTTAAGTACATGACCTTATAGAAAGAAACTAACTCAACTTCACTTATAATTAATTGTACATTGTCCAACAAAGTTTGGTTAACCTTATCGATGCATCATTATGTATCAGACGGATGAGTGACTTTTGAGATTGAATCTTTATTCATTTTTAGGTACGTTCGGAACCTTTTCCAATATACTCACTCATTCGATCAAATCAAATCATTTATATTGCATGTAATTTTATTTACTTCTGTTTTGTACTCTGTAAGTCTACCATAGACATATTATGTATGTATCAAATACACGTCCCGATCTGTGATAACTTATCGGTCAATATGATAAAGTACGTGGAACCTTTTTTTTATTAATGGACTTACGTTTGCATACATTAATATGTATCAATCTGAATAGTTCATCAACTCTTATGATGCTCCCACTTAATGGCTGTATAGCCCTTAATTGTTTGAGATATAATAAACCAGTATCATATGATTCAAAATCATATAATAAAATTATTTTCTCAAAACTATGGCTTAGTCTCTAATTCCAAAATAACTGTAAATAATATTAGATACTTCTGTATTTCCAATGTACTACATTTGTTGTAAAAAAATATCACATTATAGTTTTATTTCATAATGAATATTCATAATATACATATTGAAATATAACTATGTTTATTTCTCAGTCGATATCAAATATAGTCATTACTTCATAAATAATGTTCGGCACGTTTTGCGAAACAATTTTCGTAATATTATGCAATAAATAAGTATTATATGATACGCTTCCACTATTTCCGCCATTACTATAATAGCATACTATATTCGGAGGTACATCATTCACTTAATATAGATTTAGCAATTTCACATATTGCAACTAGTTTCCGAGGAGAGTTTTTCGATCAAATATCTTGAACTCTGGAGAAATAAATATCATAGGAAACAATTTTCTATATGAAATATATTCCGAAATAGAAACCATATTTGTTATTCCAACGTTAAATATCAAACATTATTACTACAATTTTCGTTTCCAATGTTTCTTTACGAAGCAGAAGTGACTGTTCACTCTCATTGTCCTAACTATATCTTAAATCACATCTACTCTTGCACAATCATTTTTCTTTCTAAATGGTAAACCATTTGTAGCGACCCAAAATTTCGACCTCGAAAATTCGGCACTAATACGTTCACGGTAGAAGTGCCGAGCAATCAAACGCCGGAAATTTCAGATTGTTAAAGAAAAGAAGAAGAAGGTAGAAGAAGAACAGAAAACAATGACATCTCACATTCACAGCTGATCAAAATATAATATCAAATAATAGCATTTATACAAAAAAGCTGTAATTTTCAATTTTATAACAATACATCATATTTACAGCCATTTATACATAAACTGGACAGTTGTACAGTATGTCCCAGACTACTAATAATACAACTCTACTACACAGCGGAAAACTACATACATTCCTACCATCCAGCTCGCCTCCTGAGCTCCAGAACGTCCTAATCTGAAAATCTGTAATACTCGGTCTGCCCTGAACATTACATCAAAGTAACACCCATGTTAGGCTGGAAACCAGCATGAGTAAACCCATAAAATTCGAAAATACAAAATTGTAAGACTTGTTTGAAAATCAGGGGTAACTCGTTCCTCACAACGAGTTCTTAACTTGTTAAAACCAACACTTATCTCACGAACAATCCCTAAGTACCCTTACTTAGTTTCAATAGTCCAGTTTATTTAAATTATTCCATTCCAGTCTATTGATTCCACATATCAAATCTATAAAGAATTACTGTAGATTCCAAATCGAAGTGGTTTTGGGTATTTACTGATACCCGACCCCGGTCTCTTCGAATCCAATGTTGTTCTTCAAGCCAAATTGTTTAACTTTGAACAATACAATTTATATTCAGGATTTCACGTTCACACAACAATTCATCTCAAATAGATAACCCACAATATCACAGTTCAACTAAAGTATCTTATATCACAAAGCATCATAAATCACATATCAGAGGTATCAAATAATCTAAGTCATTCAATATATCTTAATCATCTATAAGCAAGATAAAATAATTGTACTATTTCTAATCAATTTAGTTACTTTTAAATCCTACTTACTTACCGTTAATTAATTACAAACCATTAATTAATCATCCATAAATTATCCATCTAAATTAATTATCCACAATTACTTCCATTAAGTAATTATCCCATTGGTGAATTGTCCTCAATTAATTAACCTTTAATTAATAAGTAAATTAATTAACCATTAACATATTAATCCTTTAATTACTTACATTAAGTAATTATCATTAATAAAACACATTTAGTAATTATCCATCAATTACCCACTATAATGAATGACATCAAGTAATTATTCTTTAATTACTTTCATTAAGTTAATTATCATTAATTAATTACATTAAGTAATTAACCTTTAATAAATTAATCATCTTTTAATTAATTACCTTAATAAATTAATCACATCAACAAATCAATCCTTTAAATTGATTACACAAATTAATTAACCTTTAATAATTATCTTAATAATTAAATTAATTAATTATTCCCTTAACTGATTACATTAATTAGTTAACCATCCTTAATACATTAAATAATTAATACTTTATTTAATTACATCATTTAAATCACCTATAAAAACATTTAGGAATTAACTTATTATATAATTACTTTCAAAGAAACAATTTTAAAACATTTTAAAACTTTTGAAAACTTGTTTAAACTTGCTAATATTTGTTTTAGAACTTGGTTTATCCTTTTCTTTTAAAACTTATTCATTTAGATAAACTTTTAAAACTTGATTTATTTGTTATCAACTAAGCAAAAATACTTCGGTACAGGCCCGAGCCCAAACCATCATTTACCCAAGACAACCCTGGTTCGTACCTCGAGCCAACAATCTCAAACACTACCCTGATCAAACTCAAGATCAACCTCGAGTAAAAACACCATCCTCCCCAAAGCAATCAAAACACAGCAACAAAACTACTATCATCAGATATAAAATAACACCCGTGCACGTGCACGCCGACAACGATCCACCGAGTTCACCGCCGACCGTCCTCATAACCCAGGTTTGGCCCCCATACTGATCCGATCCACCTTGAATCCTCGAATTTGTCCCAGATCAAAATCTCGAGTTCGCGGACCCAAACAGGAACTAACGAACCACTTCAATCACCTCGTCTTCGCTATTCCACCTACCATCAACCACCATACACTTCCAGATCCAGCGTCACGACCTCCTCTTTAATTTACCCCTGAACCGCACCTTTCCATTTTCTCCTCGTCGTCGCCATTGATGCCTAACTGAAGCCCAAAGTTTACATTTGTTAAACCCTATATTTTCCTCGCCACGCCACCACTTTGATAGATAAATTTTTTGGCCATATTTTTCCTGATCCCCGACCTACAACCTTGCCCTAGCCAAAACCCTGACCCTCCACCTTATGTTGTTCGCCAGAAATCGAGAAACTACTCGATTCTGTTCAACCCACAAATTCTAACAATTTACACACCCTAAAAATCTGATTTTACTTTTAAAAATCCTAATTTTAAATTACAAATCAGATAACATAAACAAGAACCTAGATTAAAACAACTAATTTTCTAACATTGTTTGATCTTCTCTGCTCTTCTCATTTTCCATTGATATTCTTGTTATTTATACTTTTTATAATATTTTTAAAAGTTGAATGAGGTAAAAAAAAACAAATTTCATATTAAGATCAGAACATGAAACTGTTTAAATAGTGAGATATGAATTTTCTAGAGTGTTGTTGAGCCGGTAACACAACAGAAGTATGTACATACATATTCTCAGACATGCACATATATTACATTTTTTTATACATGCAACAAATCATTCATACATAAAATTATTTCTACAATCTTTACTTCAAGTATGCTTTAAAATATAGTACTGATAAATTTAGAAAAGAAGTTTACTCACCGGAATTTGCTAAATAGAGAGCAGAATTTTTTGAAGCCTGGAAAAGATTTTGATAAAGGTTTTGATTTTTAATCTGAAACAGATTTTCCTGAGTTTGATCTGGATTTTGTTTTGTTGATCTGCTTTGTTCCGAATTGAATCTTGAAATTGTTTTCTAGCTTTAATCTTAAATCAGGCATGTTTGCTCAGGATAAAAGATTGGAACAGGTTTTGATTTTTATTTGATTTTTCATTATAGGTTTTCAATTTTTTTGAAAGATGAAGAGAAAGAGAGTTTGAACTGAAATTCAAAAATGCCAGGTTTCTAAAATACATGTATTTAATAAAATTAAATTTAAAAGAAACATGTTTACCATTTGTTAATACAAGTTATCTCAAGCTTACACATGTAATTGCATATAATGATAAGCTTACACTTGTTAATTCATGTTGTAATTATTTTAATTGATTTAAATGCATGTTATAATTGTTACAAATATTAAAATGTATTTTATCTTGTTTACACTTGTAATTTTGCATGAGTTCTTAAGCTTGCATTTGTTAAATTGTATATATTTAACTTACATTTGTAATTTCCATGTATTAATATGTTTTAAATGTTTTTATAAAACTTTTATATTTAATTTCTATTTGGTAAATACAATTTCTTAATTAATTTATTTTTAAAAAATCCTTTAAAGAAAATAATACAGAACTTATTTTATACTAATAAAAATCAAATATACATTATCTCTAAATCCAATTTATTTTAAGATATTTGTCTAATTCAAATTCAAATTCAAATTTTAAATCAACTCGCATATATACATTTATATACAACACATAATGTATTTGTTTGAAAATAATTATTCCATTTAGAATCTTACTTATATACACATAAACAACCCTTTATTATTTGTTTTTAAAAGAATAATTAATAAGTTTCCAATTTTAAATAATTAATAAAAGAAGATTATCACATTTTATTTGCTTGAAATTTTGGGATATCACATTCCTCCCCTCTTTAAATCTTTTCGTCCTCGAAAAGGAACGAAGCCAGGGGTTTAATTATGCTGTTATTTTTCGGTTAAATTACTCTTTGATCATTTTCAACTATAAGCTCTTTTATTAAGAATTTTTGAAACACTTTAAAATCTAAATAATATTACCAAAATAGTATATAAAAATACTTTTTATAACTCGATGCCTCAACAAGTCCATCTTCGTTCTCACAGAAATTCGGTCATATAGTGATTAGGCGTAGGATTGAAAATCTGTAAGTACTTGGTAAACCCGTTTTCAACACCTAGTGAAAATACTTGGGAAAACATTTTGTTGAAAATATAGAAAACATTTTTGAAAATAGAGGAAACATCTTTGGTGAGAATGCTATGGAAATCATCACCGCCTCCATGGTCGTATTTATCCCGATGGTTATGTTGCCATCCCCGCAAAATCCATAGATAACTACAGGCACTCCACGCTCCTCGATTACGCTATGGAACCCGTTGTAGATCGCAGCTACATCCAGGGTTACGTCGCCATCACGAAAAAAATCCATGTAACTGTAGGCATCAGCGCCCTCGAATTTCGCTGCCAAATAAAACTTCACCACTCCTACATAGATCGTAGACTACATCAGTCGAGTCCCAATGTAGCCTTAGGCTATCACAGCCACTCGACTTTTGCTATGTCTTCATAGATCGCAGTCTACCGATGTTACTCTGCCATCACGGCAAAATCAAACGTAGACCGTTGGCTCTCATGGCCACACGACTTCCGCTATGGTCTGCAGTAGATCGCAGAGACATCGAGTTACACTGTCGCCATAACATAACCCAAATGTCTCTGCTACCCACAACACAAAATCCTCAGGAACTTCAGTTTGTCCGTACTTCCTCCCAGGATCCAATTTGGAGCCTCCCCCTTAAGGCTCAACGCAGAACCACCCCGTGGATCTCCTATGAAGCTCATTTCAATGGCAGCGCCTTTTTCCCCAGAGCTAATCTCAAAAATATTTTATACCATACACATATATTATCCCCAAATCATACCCTTTTTGATTCATATAAAAATCTCCTTTACAAAAAATCGATATCACAAATCGGTAGTTCCAAACTTGGCTTTTCCTAAAATTGATTTTTCCAAAAAATCCAAAGCCTTTCCAAATCCACAGGTTCCAAAACCTTTTTCCAAAATCATTCTCATAAAATCATTCATATATATATATATATATATATATGTATGTATGTATATGTATGTATAATCTTGAAAAATCCTGGATCACTTCACACTTATATAATTTCTCTTTTATATTTCAAATACTTCCAAAAATCCTTTTTTACGGCTATAAATTCAACAAGGGGAGTTTATCATATATAACAAATATATATACATACACTTCATTTATGTCAAATCAAATATTCAAATTTGATTTCTTTTATAAAATTATTTACCATATCACTTACTTATCAAAAAGTGAATTTCAAAAGATATCCAACTCCCACTTTTATTCATATATATTTCTCAAAATATACTTTTCTTTTCAAAAATCATTTCTCATTTCTTCAAAATTTCAATATCAATTTCATTCAAGCACGTACGATGTACATGTACCATCCATACACAATATCAAATCCCATCGCTCACTCGATCACACAATTTCACATCCGAACTAGTATCGTCCACCCGACTTCCTGGTGTGGACTCAGATCTGGTTTCTTGATCAGAAACGTTCATTCTCCTTGCATAGCCCTAACTATGATAGAGAATTTCCAGAATCAATCAAAAATCCATATCCATGATTTGCCATCGAAAATAGAGTGAAAAATCCCAACTCGAATCGACATCTATCTCGAATTCTATGCTCGAAATCTAGATCAAATCATTATGCGAGTAGAATAATATACATAGATCCTACGTATTTATCTTTATTGATTATTAGCTAAATCAATTCTCTTTCTATTCACCTTCAATTTTGATTCTATTACTTATTCACAATTGCTTCATTCTACTAGATTAATCACTTCAATTATAAACAGTTTGCACTCTAACTACTTAAATTTAGATAGTAGCTTGAAAATTTTAAAATAGATAAGTAGTTGTAAACCAGCAATAAAATAGTTAAGTAATTACAAAATAGTTTTGAGGCAGTTATATAGTTTGGAGAATAGTTAGATAGTTGCAAAATAGTTATAAAATAGTAATTATTTACAAGTAATTGTAAAATAATGATTAATTTGTAAAACAGATGTAAAACGGATGTAAAACAGTAACTAGTTTTCAAAATAATCATAAAATAAGTATAAGATAGTTTCAGTTTAAAAAGAAAGATTGTATAGTAAATAGCTAGGAAAAATAGATTTAAAACAGTTTATATTAAAACAATTTATACAAAAATAGTTTCAGAGTCAAATTGTTCAATTCCCAAATCTCCATTTCCAATCAATTTTCAATTTCCACTTCCATTTAATTCGATTTCAATTTAACTTGAATTAACTTCAATTCCTAACCCAAATTCAAATTAATTCCCATTTGAATTCGAACTTATTCAACTACAATCTCACTTTCAAATAATTCAGTTCAATTTTCCATTTGAATTTATTTTAATTCCAAATTCAACTTTAAACCATCTCGAATTTATATAAATTCGAGTTACATTTTTAAATGTTGATGTAATCTCTTAAATCAAATTGGCCTTTGCTTTTAATTTAGCAACCTAAGTTTTAAACAATTAAATCTAAGTCCAATTTCAAATATCCATTTTAAATTACCTTTACTTGACTTATTTCAAGGTTCAAGTAATAGTTCAAATCCTTTTTAAACAATTAAATCTTCAGAATCCAATTTATTACCTAATTTATATTTCTAACCTTGAAACCAATTCTTAACAATGTTAGTTTGCAGGTTCATTTTTAACATTTGAATCTTAATTCAAAGTGATTTTATTCTCGTAAGTTCAATCTTTATCTTTAATAATCAAAACCATTAAACAATTTTAAATTAAAGTTTAATTCCATTAAATTCCAGTAGTGGAATATATTATCTCAATCTGCTTCTCAATTCATTTAAGCAATCTAATTCACAGTTCCATAGATTATTAATAATAGGACGATATCAGGATAAATAAACATCCAAATTATTTTAAAACATCCATCCATATCATCCATTACCCATTTCGAGATCTCAAACTTGTTTTGAGATCACTCATAACTCCCAACTCAAATCAACCATTAACTTCCCTAAGTTAAATTCAATTTATTTAATCCACTCAACCTTACTAAATTTGAATTCTCCATTTCAAATTTTAAACTTCTTATCAATATCCCTTCTCACTTATAAGTTCAAAGACTTATCACATTTCAGGGAAAATTCAAAACTAAACACCTAGTGTTTACTTCCAATTTTAAACCATTCTTGTTTTTCAATTCAAAACAATTTCCTTTGAAATTTTCAAAACACTCTTGTTTAAAACAAGATCCCTTTATTCAAAAATATTCTGAATAATCTTATAACACTTTGAAACAATTCCAAATTCCAGACATAGATTTTAAAACATCACAATTTAGATCCACCTCAATTTACAAGTCATACTTATCTAAATGTTACTTCCTTAAAACATTTTATTTAGTTTATCGTTGTTTGTTAGAAAACAAACATCCCATTATTATACACAATAACCATTTAATAATAATAACCAAGGTTATCATATCTAGAAACCAATTCATTATATATTATCTTATAATTTAATAGAAAATATATCAGGGTCGCTTAATTCAACCTTATGAAAACACTTCTACAAATTCAAGATTTTATTTTCTAGTTTGAATCCATTTCGAGCTTATCTTACTTATATAGTTCATATTATCCAATTCCCATTTGGTTGTATTTCCATTACCACTTAATTCTTATTATTACTTTTAATTCAAATAATACAACAGCCAATTACCTTAATATATATTAGAAAACTATTGCTTTATATATCAAAATATAAACTTAGATAAAAACTAATTTTAAACGTTTCAGAATCTTTTTATAAGAAAATAACAAATACGCCCTCATATACGCTACACTCAACTTATTATAGGGTACCATTGACCCTATCCTTAATGAGTAAACCCACCAGAGCCAAGGTTCTCATTTAACCTTCTGCTCTGATACCAAAATGCAACGATCCAAAATTTCGACCTCGAAAATTCGACACCAATACGTTCACGGTAGAAGTGCCGAGCAATCGAATGCTGGAAATTTCAAATTGTTAAAGAAAAGAAGAAGAAGGTAGAAGAAGAACAGAAAACAATAGCATCTCACATTCACAGCGGATCAAAATATAATACCAAATAATAGCATTTATACAAAGAAAGCTGTAATTATCAATTTTATAACAATACATCAAGGTTACAGCCATTTATACATAAACTGGACAATTGTACAACATGTCCCAGACTAATAACAATACAACTCTACTACAAAGCGGAAAGCTCCTTACGTTCCTGCCATCCAGCTCGCCTCCTAAGCTCCAAAACGTCCAAACCTGAAAATCTGCAATACTCGATCTGACCAGAGCATTACATCAAAGTAACACCCGGGTAAGGCTGGGAACCAGCGTGAGTAAACCCATAAAATTTGAAAATACAGAATTGTAAGACTTGTTTGAAAACCGAGGGTAACTCGTTCCTCACAATGAGTTCTTAACTTGTTAAAACCTACACTTATCTCAAGAACAATCCCTAAGTACCCTTACTTAGTTTCAATAGTCCAGTTTACTTAAATTATTCCATTCCAGCCTATTGATTCCACATATCAAATCTACAAAGAAGTACTGTAGATTTCAAATCGAAGTGGTTTTGGGTATTTACTCATATCTGATCCCGTTCTCTTTTATTCCAATGTTGTTCTTCAAGCCAAATTGCTTAACTTTAAACAATATAATTTATATTCAGGATTTCACATTCACACAACAATTCATCTCAGATAGATAATCCACAATATCACAGTTCAAGCAAATATGTTATATCACAAAGCATCATAAATCACATATCAGAGGTATCAAATAATCTAAGTCATTCAATATATCTTAATTATTTATAAGCAAGATAAATTAATTGTACCATTTCTAATCAATTTAATTACTTTTAAATCCTGCTTACTTAACATTAATTAAGTACAAACCATTAATAAATCATCCATATTATCCACCTAAATTAATTATCCATAATTACTTCAATTAAGTAATTATCCCATTGGTTAATTATCTTCAATTAATTAACCTTTAATTAATAAGTAAATTAATTAACCTTTAACAAATTAATCATTTAATTACTTACATTAAGTAATTATCATTTAATAAATCACATTTAGTAATTATCCATTAGTTTCCCACCTTAATTAATGACATTAAGTAATTATTATTTAATTAATTTCATTAAGTAATTATCATTAATTAATTACATTAAGTAATCAACCTTTAATAAATTAATCATCTTTAAATTAATATAATTAATTAATCACATTAATAAATCAATCCTTTAAACTGATTATACAAATTAATTAACCTTTATTAATTATCTTAATAATTAAAGTAATTAATTATTCCTTAACTGATTACATTAATTAGTTAACCATCCTTAATACATTAAATAATTAATGCTTTATTTAATTACATCGTTTAAATCACCTATAAAAACATTTAGGAATTAACTTATTATATAATTACTTTTAAACAAACAATTTTAAAACATTTTAAAAAATTTGAAAACTTGTTTAAACTTGCTATTACTTTGTTTTATAACTTGGTTTATCGTTTTCTTTTGAAACTTATTCATTTAGATAGACTTTTAAAACTTGATTTATTTATTATCAACTAAGCAAAAATACTTCGGTATAGGCCCGAACCCAAACCATCGTTTACCCGAGCCAACCTCGGTTCCTACCCCGAGCCAACAACCTCAAACACTACCCCGATCAAACTCGAGATCAACCTCGAGTAAAAACACCATCCTCTCCTAAGCAATCAAAACACAGTAACAACACTACTATCATCAGATACAAAATGACCCCCCGTGCATATGTACGCCGACGACGATCCTCCGAGTTCCCCGCTGACCGTCCTCACAACCCACGTTTGGCCCCCATACTGATCATATCCACCCTAAATCCTCGAATTCGACCCAGATCAAAATCTCGAGCTCACGAACCTAAACAGGAATGAAAGAACCACCTTGAGTCACCTCGTCTTCGCCATTCCACCCACCATCAACCACCATACTCTGCCAGATCCAGCGCTACAACCTCCTCTTTGTTTACCTCTGGACCGCACCCTTCCATTTACTCCTCGTCATCACCATTGATGCTCAACTGAAGCCCAAAGTTTCCATTTGTTAAACCATATATTTGCCTCGTCGCGCCACCACGGTGATAGATAAATTTTCCGACCATTTTCTTCTTGATCCTCGACCTACAACCTTGCCCAGCCAAAACCCCGACCCTCCACCTTACGTCATTTTCCAAAAATCGATCAAATACTCGATTGTTCAACTCACAAATTCTCACGATTTACACACCCTAAATATCTGATTTTACTTTTAAAAATCCTAATTTTTAATTACGAATCAGATAACATAGACAAGAACCCAGATTTAAACAACTAATTTTCTGACATTGTTTGATCTTCTCTACTCTTCTCGTTTTCTAGTGATATTCTTGCTATTTATACTTTTTATAACATTTTTAAAAGTTGAATTAAGAAAAAATAAACAAATTTCATTTTAAGATTAGAACATGAAACTTTTTAAATAGTGAGATATGAATTTTCTTAAGTGTTGTTGAGCCTGTGACACAACAGAAGTATGTACATACATATTCTCAAACATGCACATATATTCCATTTTTTTATACATGCAAAAAACCATTCATACAAGAAATTATTTCTACAACCTTTACTTTAAACAGGCTTCAAAGTATAGTACTAATAAATTTAGAAAAGAAGTTTACTCGCTGGAATTTGCTAAACAGAGAGCAGAATTTTTTGAAGCCTAGAAAAGATTTTGATAAAGGCTTTGACTTTTAACCTGGAACTGATTTTCCTGAGTTTGATCTGGATTTTTTTCTTTTGATCTACTTTGTTCTAAATCGAATCTTGAAATTGTTTTCTAGCTTTAATCTTAAATCAGGTATGTTTGCTCAGGATAAAAGATTGGAACAGGTTTTGATGTTTATTTGATTTTTCTTTACAGGTTTTTTTTTTTTTTTTTGAAAGATGAAGAGAAAGAGAGTTTGAACTGAAATTCAAAACGCCAGGTTTCTAAAATACATGTTATTAATAAAATTAAATTTAAAAGAAACATATTTTCCATTTGTTAATACTATTTATCTCATACTTACACATGTAATTGCATATAATGATAAGCTTACACTTGTTAATTCATGTTGTAATTATTTTACTTGTTTAAATGCATGTTATAATTATTACAAATATTAAGATGTATTTTATCTTGTTTACACTTGTAATTTTGCATGAGTTCTTAAGCTTGCATTTGTTAAATTGTATATATTTAACTTACATTTGTAATTTCCATGTATTAATATGTTTTAAATGTTTTTATAAAACCTTTATATTTAATTTCTATTTAGTAAATACATTTCCTTAATTAATTTATTTTTATAAAACCCTTTAAAGAAAATAATATAGAACTAATTATATAATAATAAAAATCAAATTTATATTATTTTTAAATCCAATTTATTTTAAGATATTTATCTAATTGAATTTCAAATTCAAATTCAAATTTAAAATCAACTCACATATATACGTATATATAAAAAACATAAATTATTTGATTGAAAATAATTATTTTATTTAAAATCTTACTTATATATACATAAACAACCGTTTATTATTTGTTTTTAAAGAAAACAATTTATAAAAGAAGATTATCACATTTTATTTGCTTGAAATTCCGGGATATCACACCATTCAAAAGGAAATCCTTACTATAATTCATAACTAACCCTTTACAAAAGCTTATTCGATTATCCTAAACTTTTAAGAACATCAAATATGCCGCGCTTTGTGCAAACTGACCAAACTGACATTTCATTGATCGAGTTCTTAGATTTATATTGTAGTTTTGGTCTAGTGTTATAGTTAATGCAATATGATCCTTTTACAATCAAACAAATTGAATACTTGATCTTGCACTAAGGTTTATTTGGTTCATGGATGAACTGATTTCGTCAAATATTTTACATGACAAACTCTAACTATTCACCGTATAACATTTATATGTGATTGTATATGAATCAAATATCCATAGTCTTGTATTGCTTTTAGAGTTCAAAACTCATAGAATGCAATACATGGTCTGAACCAAATAAATGCGTAGTGACCAAAATATGAATGTATTTAGTAATTGTAATATTAGGCACTTGCATGGGTATTGAAACGTTAATATGCAATAATCTTTTGTTGGTAGTTATATGTTATATTTCTATTGTCAATCTTCATTTCAGTTGTATATCTCAATGAAAAACATTTTATCAATAATATTAAATGCATAAATTTATCAATGTTGATTATTATAACATTATATAGCATATGTTCTTACAATATTAGAAAGATTAAATGTTATCATTTCATTTTCTAATAATCACCCACTAGTCTTTTCAACCTTAAGTGAAACATAGAAGTCTTTCGACTTCACTACTGGTGTTAGGACTCATCCGTCTTGGAATTCTGACCTAGAGTTTGCTTAACAAGTCATAGCTCCATGGTTGATGGATAATTCCTTGTTGGTTGTATAACATACAACTCCTAACCCATCTTACCTTGTCCTAACCTCATTTCGACCTCGAGTTTGCTGAACAAATCGAAAGAGATTATTCATTCATACCTAACATGTCGCGACAGGCTAAGTATTATACACACATACATACACACCCCTTGAGTTTGCTCAAAAAATACATATAGTTATCTTACCTTGTGCATTCGATATATTAATAATACTAAGCATAACATCTCCAGCTTGAGTTTTCTCAACAACTGAGGAGTATGCAACTAATTTACTAATATATACATATGTAATAGAGGACAATTTTATATTAAAGATTCATTATCTTCAATATATTATATCAAGTGATATCGACTTATGGAATAATGTATTTCTTATGAAATACTCTAATGATTCAAGTGTCAGATACATCATAAATCATGATATACGTACATATACATATATATATATATTCATTCCTTTAGTCAATTTAGGGTTTCTTTAATGTTCTATCTTTAATTGTACATTCATATTATATAAGTTTTATTATTATATAACTTTTATATTTCATATTACTTATATAATAGTTTTATGTATAACATTATATTAACTAAACCTTATTTAGTAATTTTTATAAATTAACTCTTTAATTAATTTTATAATAGTGTTCCAATATAACTTTTATATTGGACATATCTACTATAACCTTTATAGTGTATGATATAACCTTTCTAGTATAACACATATATCTTATATATGTGTGTTTTAACTAATTAACCTTTAATTAGTTTTTTTAATTAAACCATTTTAATTAAATTATATAAATTTTAAAATTCAATTCACATACATACATGTATACTTATGTTATTTGAAACAATTTAAAAACAACATAACATGAATCTCAATATATAACATACGCACATGTTCATTAATTAATTAACTTATTTAATTAATTTACTATTATTAATCTTATTAATAAATTTGAAATTTGAAATTAATGTGAATTGTTTTTCAAACATTTTGAAAAATTATATTATATTATGACTTTTATAATAAACATGTTTTATTTTAAATTTAACAGTTAAATTTAAAATCTTTAACTTTAATTTTCAAAACATTTGAAATTAACTCAAGGCTCAATTCAAGTTGGGCCTTTTTTATTAGGGGCAACCTTTGGGCTCACATTGCCTTTAGACCAGGCTGTTAACTAGTTAGGACAGGGGACTTATTTACCTAATTCCAATCCTAGACATTACCTTTCTAGATACCATACTAAATAGGCAATCTTAATTAGTTAGCCCTAATATGACCAATTTATATCGCATAAGCTATTGGGCTCCGATTTCATTGAAGAAACTGGCATGCCCGTAGTAGAAGAAATGAGTGAATTTTAAATTTTTTACCTTAATGGATTTTAGTTGAGCCTATGAAGCCTAAATTATCTAGTACATTTCTAAATTTGTTTTAAATAAAATCATTTTTATCTAAATTAGTTAAAGGGAATGTTTTAATTTCAAACGTATAGTGTATCAGATACACCTAACATTTAGTTAATGTATAGGGAACGAAACCTTTTAATTCTTTCCCTAAAACAAGAATTAATTGAGAGTATTAATTACATTAAATGGATAGAGAAATCATTCATTTTATCTCTTTAGTTTGAATTGATTGATGCATTAAATGTTATTAATTAATAATTTATTCATGGCAAGATTTATTACTATGTCCATATGTATTTTAACTGCACAAATTGTAGATTAAGATTTATTTTGTTTTGTTTATTTATATAAGTATAAATATATATGAAATATATATGTATAGAGACACACATATATATGTGTGCGCATGTGTAACATCATAATCCGTGAAGGGTAAAATGTGCCCGTATATAAATGTTGGGATTTACATTGCAATGGACACAATAGCTTATTGTGTATGTACTATAATTTATTCAAATATATGCTTATATATTATGCCAAAATAGGATATTAATATATGTGTATTATGTATGTATGTATGTATGTATGTATGTATTATTGAATAAAATAGTTTCTACCATAATAAATTAATGTAAAATAATCACATGATAAAAATACAAGTTTAATAATTTTAGAAAGTCTAGAAACATATATTGGGTTTTAAGATTAATTTATGGAATTTTTTAAATATAATATTATTGATTATTAAGTAGATGATAATTGCCCATAATCAAATTGATTCTTAAAAATATGAAATCAAGTTAAAAAAATTTAAACTTTTTCTGAAGGTGGAAGAGACTAAATTTGGGCTTAGGAAAATTTTATAGAACTCAACTAAAATAATATTTTTAATTAAATAATTAACTATAGTTCGAAAATAAACTAATTATAGAAAATAATAAATTAAGTTTTAAAAATCTATATTTAGTTTTGGAGGTACCTCTAAATAATTTAACGCTTAAGAAAAATTTCTAGAATTTTATCATTTGAATTTTATTTTATATAAATAATTGATTGTGGGCCGAAAGTAAATTTATTTTAGAACATAAAATGGTAAGTTTAAAAAATCTTAATTTTACTCTAAGCATCTTACAAGATGCAGAAAATATAAGAATATACAATTGAAATTTTGAAACATTAATTATTTTATACATAATAAACAATTCAAAAAATCATTCAATAATAGTAAAATATGTATATACATGTTTAATAAAATAATTCTATGTTCTAGGATTCAAAATAGGTATAAAACATCATAAGAAATTTTACAGATTAAATATATACAAGATATTAACATATATACAATTATACATATTGACAATTTGCAAATCTATATATATTTAATCTAGATTTATTTATATATATTAATATAAATCAAATTAGTTTTTTAGCAAAATTTTAAAAATGAATCAATAAAAAAAAAATACTACAACAAGCATATAGCCAATCCATTTGTAACAAGCACATGTGCCCATAAAAATCTGACCTAATATAAACAGTAAACAAATCTGAATAGAAACAAATGACTTGGATGTAAATTTTAAATCACAATGATAATGATAAACAAACACCTCCTAATGAAGCCTTTGAGACACGTTGAATAACGAATTCTCTTCTTAGAACAATTCCCAATCCATCAGGTTGCTGATTCAGGATAGGAGACCTTCTACTATAAATAAGTGTTTTTAATTTGAATAAGATTTGAGAACTTTTGGGAATATTTTATAGGAGAGTTGTTGTCATTACAATGAGAAGGAAGAAGAAGAAAGTGGTGACTCAAAATTGAATTTGCCTTTGAAGAGGGTTTTGAGATTAGTTTTTATATAGGTAGAATAAGAGAGCAAATAATGATTTTAACCATACATCTCAAAACTCTAACCTCATGCATAGTAGTTGCCCCTTCCTGTATCAAAACCAACGAATTTCACCATTAAATTCATTGGTTGTGAACCTATTTAACCCAAATTAGATATTCATAATTATATTCAACTAAATTTGTTGTTGATTTCTCATATCAACCAACATGTTTATAAATACATGAAATAAATTTATTTCTCAAGTCATATCCAAATTTTATAACCAATATTTTATAAATATTAATTAATTTAATAGATTTATAATAATTACAAACTAATTAAATTATTCGGTCTTGAATGAATTCATCGATTCGGTTGTGTGACTCCTCGTGTAAATTCGGTCAGCGATTAACGTTGAACTATTCGAACGTTAACGTTCACACTTCACTTAGTAGGTGGTGTGACATTATGGCCAAATTTATCGCTTACTCATTTTGGAAAAAATCGTATTTTAATTTAATAAGTGTTACCTAGCTGTGACAATTATTTACACCAATTATCTTCGTGAAAACTATATCACTTAGAACTTATTAAAATTGTTAATGGCCAAAATATCCAACATCATCCACATTCAACTTGGTAGTTCAAACACAAAGTTCTTGGCTCGAAAATAACAATTATTATTAATCGAACTACTTTGGCCAAAGATTTTGACTTTGGGTCGACTTTAGTTGACCGTGATGCTAAACCCATATAACTGAGGACACGAATTCTCTCTTGAGTAGTTCTTCACTTCCAGTCTTCCATTGACCCAAATATAGTCACTCGATGGACGTCGTACCATGATTTGACTATGATCAAAGCAGAGCTTGCATATTGAAGATTCACAGTATTCTCATGTTCGAAAAAACTATGTAAATTATTCACATCGATAATTTTTGTTTGACCTTAGCTATATTAACCAATAGAAAACTATCGAATGAGACTAACCCCTAGGTGACCGTAGCAGTCATGAGTAATACACTGCCCAACATTTAGAGATTGTTATGTACTCTAGTCTCGAGGATACATCGATATCCAATCTTGATGCATCTTGACTAGGAAAATTTAAAATTGTATATTAATTTTTATCATGATAAATTACTCACGGTTACAGCACTTTGTAACTACTACCAAAAACGTACCATTTATGGATTTCCTATTAAATATATATTTTACTAAATAATTAATTATTATAACCACATTATATCAAGAACATAATAGAAAGGAAGCGCCTTTACATAATTGCCTTAGTGCGTACCCCAAACTCTATCATAAGGTTGGATTTTTTGTCAGGAGATGAGTAAGTTTCGTGATATGTGGGTTATCAAAATGTGTTGATGTGTTGAAAGGAATGGCAAAAATGCCCTTAGGTTTGATTAATGTTAAGAAGGTTCTTTCTGTAATTGCAAAAGCTTCAAACAATGGTTTCCACACTATATACATACATGTATGTGAGAGTATATATATTAATAAACTTTTTTCAAATTATAATTTATTAAATATATTATGTATATATAGAGATAACATTTTGCTTCTATTTTATAAAAACATATTCTCTTTATTATTTTGGTTTATAAAGGTAAAATCATGAACATACACATGTGCATATATATACACTTAAAAATCTGTGCACATATTTTAAACAAATAAAAAAATATTTGGATCTCAGTAAAAAAAACTAATTTTTTTCCAGAAAAGCTCAAGTTAGTTGAAAAATAAAAAAAATTATTTGGATCTCAGATAACATTTTTAATAAAATTAAAAGTAAAAAGGAGAAATTAATAAATGAGATTTTAAAATTGAGCGAAATAAAAGAGTCTATAAATTTGAATATTGCAAAAAATGTGCTTTCAAATTCAAAAGAAAAATTAAATAAAATCATTATACAAGAAGAATGATAGAGAAATAAAGTTCTAGAATCTAATAGATGAATGAGGCTGATTTGAATATTAAATTTTCCATAAAGTATCTAGTGGTATGAAACGTAGTAGTACCATCAATTCCATTTTAATTAACAATATCGAAATTTTAGATGAAAAGGAATAAAATAAAGATTTTACCATTTACTATAAAAAAATTGGAAGCAAGAAAGGGTATACACTTAGGGTTAAGTAGAATGAGTTTCCTACTGAAGATACTAAGATTGATTTAGTTGACATGGATGTTCCTTTTAAGGAAGAAGAGATTTCCAAGGCCATAAAAGATATGCCAAATGATAAATCATCGAACCAGATGGCTTTCGTATTTTATTTTAAGAAACTTTTTGGAAAGTTTTCAAAGGTAACGTAATTAAAATAATGAATTTTATGATGGTTCATTGCAATTTGGCATATTTAATAATGCAAATGTAATTTTACTGTATAAGAGAATAGGTGCTAATCAGTTGAAAGATTTCAGACCTATTTCTTTATTAAATTGTTCTTTTAAAATTATCTCTAAGGTTTTATCCGACGGATTAAATATTAAAATGAATGAATTAATAGATAACACTCAAGCTGCATTTTTTAAGGGTAGAAATATTACGGATGGAGTTGCTGTAGTACAAGAATTTATAAATTATTGCTGTAAAAATAATATTACATATGCACTTTTAAAACTTGATTTTTTTAAAGCTTTTGATTCAATTTATTGATATTTTCTCAAAGATTTAATAGCTAATGGTTTCAGTATTAGATGGGTAGGATGGATTATGTCTTTACTTAAAACTAGAAATTTAAGTATTATGGTTAATGGTATAGTTGGAAATAAAATTCAATCAAAATAGGGTCTTAGACAAGGGGATCCTTATCATAATTACTGTTTAGTCTAGCATTGATGATTGTAACGACCCGGAATTTTCGATCTTGAAAATTCTAGATAGTTAGGAAAAGAAGAAAAGAGATAGAAGATAAGAAGAACAGAAACACCAACATCTCACAATCGCAGCGGATAAAATATAATATCAAATAATATCAGTTATACAAAGGAAAACTGTACCTATCAAATTACACTTTCATACATCAGTGTTACACATTAACACAAACACTGGACATATACAATCATTTACCAGATAACTACAATATATCACAACAGAAAACTCTCCATATGTTCCAGCCATCCAGCTCGTCTCTTGAGTTCCAGAACGTCCTTACCTGAAAAGCTGTAATACTCGGTCTGACCCGAGCATTACATCAAAGTAACACCCGGGTGAGGCTGGAAACCAACGTGAGTAAACCCATTTAACATGAAATACTAAGTTGTGAAACCTATATGCAAAACCAGGGTAATTCGTACCTTCTACGAGTTCTCGATTTATTTAAGTCAAATACTTATTTCCAATAATGTTTAGGGATCACTACTCAGTTTTAAATATTCATGATTCTTAACTTTTTCATTCCAGCCTGTTTGATTGCACACATCAATTTATAATGAACATGGAATTACAAATCGAAGTGGTTTCGGGTATTGCTGATACCCGATCCCGGTTTCTTCGAATTCACTATCATCTTAAACATAGTTGGTTTAAGTGGATACAAATCAATTTTAATTTCAGGTTCTCATATTCTCACAATAAATCAATCACCGATAGACAACTCACAATATCACAGTTCAACCCATCATATCATATCACAATACATCACAATCTCACTATCAGGGATATTCAGACAACTAAGATATTAAATTTAAGTTATCATCTATAGGCAAGATAAATAAAAAACAATTCTTAACTAATTCATTTTAATCACCCATTATAAATTAAATTAGTTATCTTTAATCCTGCCTAATTAACTTTGGTTAATTATAAACCATTGCTTAATTTATTTTCATTAATAAATCAACCTTAATTAATCATATTAACCTTAATTAATTTAATCACATCTAGTTGATTAAACTATTCTCTTATCAGTTACATTACTTAAATTAATCACTTTGATTAATCTTTTAATTTATTTCACTAAGTAATTAATCCTTAATTACTTCCATTAAGTAATTTCTTAATTTACTGTTATCCAGTAATTATTATTTTGGTTAATTACCCTCAACTAATTAACCTTTAATCATTAATTAATTTAGCCTTTAGTCATTAATTAATTTAACCTTTAATTAATAATTAAATTAATTAACCCTTAACAAATTATTCTTTGATTACTTAAATTAAGTAACTAATTATTTAAGTAAATAATCTCTAATTACTTACATCAATTGATTACTAATTACCGATTAATTAATTTCAAATTAATTAATTTATAACCTTTAATAATTAATTTATTAAGTTTAAATCCATAATTAATTCATTTCTCTATAATTCCTTAACTTTATTAATCTTCAATCGCCAAAGTCCTTAATTCCCTTAAAGATAATCCACTTATCTTTATTTAGCACTTAATCTTTGTTAACACATAGTTTAATACTTTAATTAAGTTTAAATAAACTTAAGAATCAATTTAATTTAAGTAAATTCTATTATATAACTTCTTAAGCCAATATTAATAACATTGTTATACAAAGAAAATAATTCTCCTTCTTTTTTTTAAACTTGGTTACCTAAAGTTTTAAGAAAAACCTTTACATAAAAAAAACTGCTAAACCCCTACTTTGGTTTCACCCATGCAAACATCTCGAGTTGTTCCCGAGTAAACTTTCTTTTTTTTTAAAAAAACTTAGTTATGGTTCTAAGTTTAAAACGGTTATACTTAAATCATGAACTACTCACGCATGAAAAACTCGAAGTTCCACTCGAGCAAACAACAGAAACCCGAGAATTATTTCGAGCAAAACTTCCTCCAGACTCACTTCTCCTTCTCCTTCCTGATTCTTCTTCCACCTGCACGCGTGTCACGGTGCACATGCACACGGTACCTGTAACAACCCTAGATTTTTGACTATAAATTTCAATCTGACTTTATTTTGTTTGAAATTATTTTAAATTTGTTTTATTTGTTAGATATCCTTTCTAAATATTTTTAAAATGATAATAGAATTTTTCCTAAATTTATTGTATTTATTTCCTATTTTTAAAGGCTGTTTTCTAATTTTCTGCTATTTTCTTCATATAAATTATATTTATTTATTTTGTGTTTATTTTTATGTGATTATCTTTTTCATAATTATTTTTCCAAGTCCATATGATTTTTTCAAAATTTATTCTGTTATTTTCAAATTTTTCTAGTCTAGTTTGCAATTTTGTGTTATTTTCTCATTTTAACCTTATATAATTAATAAATATTTTTATATATTTTTATATTATGTTAAATTTTCGAAATTTTAACTGAAATAATTATTATTTTCAGTAATTTAATCTTATATAAATAAATTAAAAGAAATTTGAAAGGGTTTTGACTTTTGGTTTTCTAATGGCCCTTTATCTTCCATCCTTTCACATTTAACATAACTATTCATCAATTAGCTTTTATTATACACATCTTTCAGCCACATATTTTCATTTCCATTCACGTAAACTCATTTCTCACTTCTGAAACAAAAAAAAAATCGGCCTTGCTTGAGGAGAAAGTTTGGTAAAAAAATTCTTTTTCTCTTCTTCTTTTGTTTATTTCTTATTGTTTGACATTGATTTGCACTTATTCTCTTATGTCATAGGTTCGGATACCTCCTCTCTAGCCCCTACCACCTCCACCACTACCTGAGAACACCACCATCTTCACCTCTTATCTGACCAAACCCCAAGCCATGCCTCCTTGTGGATCGATCCATCACCAAAATCCAACAAACTCCATAAAACTTGCCTAGACCGAGCACATCCATGTCTACCACCTCCAAACCTCCACATGGCCGACCAAACACCACCACCACCACCAGCCTGTTACAGACCTGAGACACCTGTGCACACCACCTACTGACTCCACCTGAAATATCCATGCCCTCATTGCCTTGACCGAGCCCATAAATTGCCTTGAAATCCATGCTTTGAAATGTTAGACTTTTGCCTCACCAACTAGTGCACCATTTTTTCTATGCATGGACGACCCCTATAGGTCCACAACCAGACCCTAGAACATGCCATAGTCGTGTACTTTCCTGCCATGGCTGAGCCTATGGAAGTTGGAAGAAAGTGCAAAACAATTCCACTTTGATTCATGCAGTCTATTCTATCATCGTTTATCGTATTTGCATTTGAAACTTATGTATATTATTATTGTTTGTGTGACTTGTTTTCAAGGGATTTGATACTTTAGCTCTTCCACTCATATTTGAATCGTGTTATCGTGCTTGTTTGGATCTCATTCGTGCGTTCGTCGTTGTGTCTCCAGCACAAACCTGTGAGTAATTCTCACCAGACAATATGTACATATATAACTAGTGAATTGACCCCCTTTGAATCTGTAAAATGCATTATCATGTTATATCTGCTATATTATGATTATATGATGTTCACCATGCTTAAACACCTGTTATAACATTTGTTACTGTTATATTATGCTGTTATGTTATTTTTATCAGTTTATCACACTGCAAGTTCCCTTTATATTAGAATCGCTATGGGTTAAATGATACATACCCGAATAGCCTTTAGAATAAGGGAAAATCGTTATGGGCTGAAATGATAGGCCTGGGCGATTTTCAAATTATTTCATTTACTTGGGACTGCGAGTTTGAAATGATAAAACCTAGGTTTTTCTTTGTAATTATGGGTTGAAATGATATATTACACATATCACTTTACCTAGCGTAGAAAATTATATACAGGCCCATAGTTAAAATATGTTTTTCTAAAAATTTTAAAATATTTTAGAAATGTAATTATTATAATATTTTGATTTAAAATTAATTTAAGAATTCATTTTGTAAAATGTTATTGATTTTCTGGAAATTTATTAGTCAAATAAATTAATGAAAAGTTAGAAAATCTGAATGTAAGTTATTTTGGAAATGTTGATTTAATTATAATTGGAAATTAAATTGAATATGAAATTATGATAACTTTACGATAATTTGAATTTAAGTGAATTTAAAGTGATTTTATATTATATTAGATTTTTATTAAAGTTAAAAATGTGAAATGAATGAATATTTAAGTTGAAATTTTGAAATATAACTAAAATTGAAAATTTATGAAATTGACTTAAAAGTAGATTTTTAGTTAAGTAAATAAAAATAAAATTAAGTTATATTTGTGAATTTGAACTTAAGTGTTAAGTTAAAATTTAAGTAATGAATTTAAAATTGAATGTTGCAATTTAATAAGTGAATTAGTATTAAGTATGAATTTTTAAATGGAAAATTAAATGATGTTTATAAAAGTAAAAATGTGTGATTTTATAAGTTAAAAGTGATTTAAAGAAAAACATAATTGTTGTGAAATTATATTGAAAATTTGAAGTTAATTAACTGCATTTTTGAAATGCTATTATTTCTAAGTAAATGATAATACAGCATTTGTAAATGCTGTAGTTGATAAGTGAACTAAATAGCTAAATTGAATTAAAGGTTATTATAGCATTCCATAATGCTATAATTATTGGATTAAAGTAAGTTTTATTTGAAACTAATGTAACACTATTACAGCATTTTAAACGCTATCTTTTGTTAAGTTGAACGGTTTTGAATATAACTTTCTGTAGCATTTTCCAAATGCTGAGAAAATTGAATTTTCACTGTTTTGATAAATTTAAGTGAATAAATGAACTTTGAAAGTTGAAAATTTTGGAAATTTAATAATTTAATTATTAAATGTAATAACTTCATTTTTAAATGATTTAAACGAAGTAATCTGTTTGGAATTGAACTATTTTGAAATGTGAATTGAAATGCTTTTTTTAAATTGAATAAAATGAATATGTTCTTTTTACGAAATGATAAGTTTGATATTTCGAAATGGATTTGAAATGATATTTGATTTTTGGGAAATAAGTACCATTTTTAAATTATAACTGTGGGTTATAATAACGACTGGTTGTTAAAGAGACAGGGATCGGATATGGACATACTCTCTGTCGATACCGAAAACCACTTTAACAACTGTGTACGCGGTGGAGATTCCAGAATGAAGTAGGATGGTGACGACGTTCCTAAGGTACTTTACGTGGACCTAACTCCCGTGAGTTAGCTTAAGGTGGCTAAAACAGGAGCAATCTCGGGTCAAAGGAGGCTGCACCTCTGGACTGGACACACTTCTTCGATACCAATCTATTACTGTTGTGATTGTTTGGGTGCACCCCTTGATTTTGGAGTGTTGTTCTGGGTGGGCGTAGTGGCTGCTACATTACCGCCAGCCCGTGTGCGTAATTGTTATATCTACCCTGGTATTGCCTTGTGTGTCGTGTCACCTACCATACCGAGCCTTTACTACGAGTTTGTTTTTCTCCCGTAGCCCGTGTGGTATCCTCTGACAGTCACCCGGTGTGGAGATGTCATGATATTGGATGGACTACTGGGATTATTATGTGTGAAGGGTGATATGGTAGCCTGGAATGCTATTTAAAAGTATTCTTATTTTACTATAGACATTATTATAATAGCGAAATATTACTATATAGTAAATAGTTTGACGGATCGTAGAGGATGGGTGGTCCGAGGCATCCTTTAAGTTACTTGTATCTTTATTACAGTTCACTTGAGTTGGTTTACATTATATAAGTATATATCGTCCTGACTCGAGTGTTTGTGTTTTTCTTTACGCTCGGGTCAGCCTGAGTGTTTACAGCTTTGGATTCTCTTTCTGGAGCTGGTCTTTGTTGGAGTTTCTGCTTATCTACATATTTGTCTACTTCTGTTTCAGCTGTTCTAGTTTATCTCATGTATTAGTGAACTTCCATGTATTTGGGATTTCTATTATGTTGTTTTCAGACTGTATTATGTATTTGATTTGAGACTCTTCCGTAGTAGCTTCATGAACTACTATGTATTTTATTTTCCGCTATGAGTTATTCTGTTTGTTCTGTGTCTGTGATTCTGTATATATGATTTTATTTGTTCCAAATTTATTTACAATCTGTTATTTCGCATCATTCAAGTCCGACATGTGTGGATTATTGTCAATATGAATGGTACGAAATTGGGGTTGTTATAGTATCTAGCCGGCATCGAACTTAGCTCCGACCATCAACACGTCGACTACCTTCCACTGAGTCACCTCGCAACACAAATCGTCGAACCATGTCGAGAACACAAATTCGAACGAACGAACGAACTAAAAGGCTTCAGAACCTATTGCCAAAGTTCATCCTTACCGTCATCTTCGACCACCGAAAATGCCCTCCTTATGTCCAAAACTTCGCCTGACCTCCCTCGTCCTTTTCCCTACCGTTTGATCACCTTGACGCTAGCACGCCATAGGGATCACCCATGAAGCAGTCCCGTTCCAAACACAAGAAAAACCCTACAATCATCTCGTACCCACGATCCAATTATTAGGAAAATTAAATATCAATTCTCCTGAGATAACCATCACCCAGGCTTCCTTCCATGTCAGTCGTAAGACTCGCCTTGCCGCCGTTCGTCACGAATTGTCGAAAACCCCAATTTTGTTCAACACAAAAATCCACAGGATTTTCAAAGTTATAAATCTTGATCTTTACATCGAAATTTATCATTTTGAACTACAAACTAGATTCTATAATGAATGACAGAAATTAGCGTGCTTGATTTTTACCTATTTTCATATTATCACCGTATTTTCATATTTTTTATATAAACTAAACATATAAAATATTGAAACTATTTTTTAAAAAATTTAATATTACTCTGGAATGATCATTCTTTATTCAAAAAACAGAGCTTAATTCTGATTGTAAGAGAAGATATGGATTTAATTGTTGATTTTGAGTTCTGGAAAACAACTGAGGAGTATAATTTCATATACACGCAAACATCTATGTTTACATCCATACATATATCTACATTCGTTCATGCATCAACATTCTTCAGCCATTATACCACATACAACATATTTAAACTAGATTTTACTTAAGGGAGGTTGTTTACTCACCTGTTGTTGACATGAACAGAGGTCAGAATTTGATTTAAAACTGGAATTGCTTGAAAACTCTTTGAAAACTAGAAAGTTGTTGAGATAATCTGAGGTAGTTGATTCCTTGATACTTTGATTAGCTTAATTCCAAATTGAGATCTTTACCTTTGTTTCCTGGTTTTGAATTTTGTTTTTAGTTTTTTTTTTACCTTGCCTGATTTTAGTTTTATTGGCCTTTGATTTCTTGTTTCTTTGATAATGAAAATAAAAGTGTAAATGAGGGAGGATTTGGAAGTATCTTTTAGATTTATCTTTTCTTCATATAAAGACACTTGTAAATTTTACTTACAAATGTCATTTGCATGAAATATTTGATTTACACTTGTCAAAATGCAAGGTGAATTGTTTATATTTGTAATTAATGTACCCAATATATCTATGTATTTTTATATAATACCCTTTATTAATTTATTCTTATTCATGCCTTATGTATCTATTTACTAATTAATAAGTTCTTTTCTAAATCTATATAAATAAAATTCTTTTAAAGAAAAATAAAAACTAATTATAGTAGGAATAAAATCAAACATATAATATACTTTAAACCAAATATATTTAAGGTATACATCTATCATTTGAATTCCAAATTTAGATTCAAATTCAAATACATTTTAAAATCTAATTTGAAATTAGCTTACACAAATATATTTACTTAAACAAACACAGATTCAATTTGTTTGAAAATAATAACATTTTTATTTAAAATCTTCTTACATCCATATATATATAAATATAAACAACCATTATTATCTGTTTCAAAAGATAAATTGTCAAATTTTAAGCAATTATATTAGGAGGTTACTAAATATTTGTCCAGAGATTTAAAAATCAATTTTTTATCATATTTACAAATTCATTTATATAACTAGATCTCTTTCATTGTTGGAATATTTTTTATCTGTTCAATTGAATAAACCAATTAATTATCCAATTATCGGATATTCAAAAAAAATCCGGGTTATTACAATGATTTTTCTAGAATTATAAAGCTAGCTACTAATAATAGGATTCTAGACAATGTAGGACATGAGATCAGAAGAAATGGACTTTCTATTCTACAATTTGTGGATGACATAATGATTTTTACTTATCTTTCTCCTAATCACATTAATGTGCTTAATTTTTTTATATAGTTTTGAATTACTTTCAGGATTAAAAATTAATTTTGATAAAAGTTCAATACTAATACTAAATGATATAGATAATGTTGAGATCCAAGTTACATATACATTAAACTATAAAACAATGAAATTTCTCATAGACTATTTAGGATATTTAATAAGGCCATAAAAACTAAAACATGACGATTGGCTAACTATAATAGATAAAATTAATAAAAGATTGTCTAAATAGAATGTAACTATTTATCGAGGGCATGTCGGATAGTTCTCATTAATCCAGTTTTATCTACATTATCAATATATTGGATGCCATTTTATCTTTTTCTTAAATATGTTATTGATAAATTGATAAAATTAGGGGAGATTTTTTTATGGAGTGGCGATAATGTTAATAATAGTTCTAAATGTCTTGTTAATTAGGAAATGGTTAGTAAATCCAAAAATGATGAAATGCTTGGGATTATAAACTCGCATAACTTAAATATACTTTATTAGGAAAATGGTTATTAAAAATTTAATGATAATAAACAAAATTTGCTGTGGAATCAAATAATATCTAACCAATAGTATGATAGTAATTACATCATAATTCTTTTACTAATATAAATAAAATTTATCACTTTTGTTAAGCGATAATAATAAACTATGATACTTATAAATTAAATATTGATAATATAGTGCATTTGGGGAATAACACTTCTTTTTGGCATGATTGTTGAATAAATGTTTGTAGGATCGATTTCACCCTAGAGGGGGGGTGAATAGGGTGATAGTGTAAATTATAAAAACTTAATTGCAGAAGTTAATTTATATTAACACAGATCACAGAATAGCAGCACAGATATAGCAGAATATAAATAACAAAATAGAACAACACAGAATTTACCCAGCTTCGGCAAAAACCTGCCTACGTGCTGCCCCCAAGGTTTCTACTAGAAATTAGATAGTCCCTCGCTTACACACGTAAACTCGCTATACCCGCTATTGACTAATCTAACTCTACGCTCAAAACCCCGACCACAACTCAACTACCGAGTTGTGAATTCCCAAACTACACACCGTAGTTTGTACCCTAGTCACACGACTAGAAAATTAAAACGGTTTAAAAAGAAAATACAATTAAAAACGATTATAAAACAAAATAACCCTAATTAAAAATAAAATAAAAAACAAAAACCCCTTTTCTTTATATGAATAAGGCCGGCCCTTCTTTTTCTTCAGCCCGTCTCTTTTGTTTTTCGTTCGTGAAAAAGAAAATGGCCGCTCCTCTTTTGTTCCTCTTTGCGATTTAGGGCTTCTGTAAATTGTCTTTTCCTCCTTGCGATTCAAACAGGGTTGTGCAAATTGAAGTCGCCACTTGATATGATTCGTTAGTAGGTTTCGTTGCTCTTCGATTTGTTCATGGCTCTTCAATTTGGATTGAGTTCGTTCTGATTCTCTGGTATGTGTTGTTTCCTTTTGCTTTTCTGGTTTTTGGATTGTTCGAACTCGATAATAAAATTTGCCGATGATGATTTTCTTATATAGGGTTCGTAATCCTAGATTTGCGTTCGTATAATTATTTTTGAATTTGTCAACTGATTATTTTGGCCATTGATTTTCGCTTGTATGTTCATGATGATTTCTGACTTGTTCAATTCGAATATATTTGATTTCTTGGCATTCACGGCTTTGTATTTACTCCTCCATGAATTTCTTGTTTTGAGTCACGGCTTCGAATTGATTTTGGTTGATACTGCATTCGAACATGATGTTGATTTTCGTTTATCACTGTGACTTTCGCTTTTGGTCATCTTCTCTGACCGATGGCATTTTGGTTTATCACTAGTGCCTTCAGTAGCTTCACAGTTGTATTCATGTTTAGTTTAGTCGTACACTTGGTCATGTTGCTTGAGTGACTTCCATTGGTGCATTTTCCTTACTGACTTGATTCACTGCATGTTTTGAGCTACAACTGTGCTCGAGCTCTGTCCATTGTTGTTTGCATAGCTGAACTTCACTGTTGCACTCGAGATTTTTCTTCTGGCCTGCATGTAGTTTGCATATCACCTTGTTGCATTGTTGAGTCACTTGAGTGTGTTGATGGAAGATGTTGCACTGTTTCATATGATTCACTTGTGCACATTGTTCATTGTGAAGTAACTGTCTTCACTGATGCTGCACTTAGCCTTGTCTTTGATGTTCCTCTCATTGCATATGAACTTGGTCTACTTGGTGCTGTAGCTTTCAAGTATATGTGCATTAGTTGACTTCATTCCACTGTGCATTTCTGTTTTATTAACCTGAGACAGATGCTATGTCTTTGTGCATTTCATTCACTATATTCATTTGCTTCATGTCATATTATTTTGTTTCATTGCTGCACTTGGCTTTTGTTACTTGAGCTTTGAATTGTACCATGATAGTCATGTTCCATTGTTGTACACTGCATTCATGTCACTGGTATGCTGCAGCCTGCATCTTTGTTGCATTTGCTTGAATTTGTGTCATCTTTACTTGCATTGCTGTACACTTTTGGTCATTGTTGTAGTTGTATCTATGTACACTACTGCCTTATTACAGTGGTCTGACTTGAACTTGATGACTTGAGCTGCTATGTTCTGTTCATTCCTAGTTGCCTTATTGCAGTTTGATTGTGATATCCATGTTGCAGTCCATTTTAATGTTGGTCTTCGTTGCATTCATGTCATGTCGCCTTGTGTTGAATCCAGTTTCAAAACTCGGATTTGACCTTGTGCTTGTGTCGTGATTTTCAATGTTATTGCACGTGAGTTGAACCCGGTTTTTCATTTTGGTTTGACCTGTGCTTGCCTGTCCCTGTAAATCAATCAAGTGTATATATCGGCGTGCATGGCCTTGTGGCATATACAGTAATATACTGTGTATGTCACAAGTTGTTCGTGTATGATGAATTCAAATTTAAATGATGACGAACAACCCAAATAACTGAGGCAAATATCATTTTCAAAATTCACGTTTTATTTTATATTGCAAAAATATTTTATTTTCAATTTTACTGCGTTAGTTTATATTTTTGCAGATAGCTCAGATGCTGGATTCAAACTTGAATGCAGTTGAAGATAAATACGAGTGTGAGTGATATGTAGTGAGGTGCTGATGTAAAATAGTGATGTAATTGAATTTGTATCAAAGTTGTATAGTGAATAGTGAGAGCTTGAATTTGTATACTATTCAAAATTGTAATAAATATTTGTTTGAATAAAATATTCGTTTGAATTCAAATTCTGTGTTATTTATTTTATTCAGCAAATATTTATTTAATCTGTGAAAAATAAAATAGTATATTATCAAATACATTTAAATGAATGAATATATGTTTATTATCATCAAACAAAAATCATATAAGCGCATATTCAACAATCTCCCCCTTTTGATGATAACAAACATATATTTAAGATTTTGAATATGTTAAATGTATTTGATCATTGATATATCCTAATTGCTCCCCCTATTTAAATGCTTCCTCTCTACACAAAGCTCCCCCTACATATATGCATACAAATAGAAATATATAAATGAGCCTATATGCAAATGGAAATTATTTGACCTTTGCTTGATTCTATTTGACAAAATCTTAACTTTTCTCTCCCCCTTTTGTTATCAGCAAAAGAATAATAGTGTTAGAGAAAATAGAGATAAAGTAATCGATATCAATCCAACATTAAAACTCAATTGAATATAAATATCAAATTTCAATAAAAAATCAAACAAAAATCATAAAATTTTTGTTAGGCGCATATTCCACTTTTAGAATGATGGAGATGATGTCATCATATAAAACCATACAATTGTGTCTGTTTGTGGTATTTTTATATCAGGAATTTGAATATCTACTAATCATGCATAACCGTTAGGACTTTTAAATGAGATTAGTAGTATTCCAAATTTATTTTAGAAAAATGAATTCAAGTATCTTTTAACCACGCATAACCGTGAGGACTTTTAAATGGGATTAGAATCAACTTGTTTATTTTATTTTATTTTTAAAAAATCAACTTTTGATATGTGTTCCATACATGCATAACCGTGAGGACTTTTAAATGAGCATGGAAGCACATAACAAATTTCAAGTAATTCACCCATGCATAACCGTGAGGACTTTTAAATGAGAGTGAATACTTTGGTATTTATTTATTGTTATTATTTTTTTTATTATTATTTTAAAAAAAAATGAAAAACGAACGATTCCTGTTTAAAGTACCACATATCGACAAACTATATAGAGTTTTGATGAGTGATGGTTGATAGAAATATGATAGATATAGAGATGGTCATGGAATTTTTACCAACAAAAAGTTTTATAACTTTTGTTTACATTTCTAAAGAAATTTTCTAATTATACTTTCTCGAGTTATAATATATAATCAATATCAACACTCATCACTTTTTCAATCACTATTTTTCTTTTCAATGATTTGTAGGGAGAAAAAAAATGTTAAATATTCAGCAAATTTCTAAAACACCTAGACTGAGTCGTAGTTTACAAAAACTATTTTCTGGTAGGGGTTTTGTAAAGATGTCTGCCAATTGAGAATCAGTTGAAATAAAATTTATGCAGATATTTTCTTTGGAAATATGATCTCTAATAAAATGATGTCTTACATCTATATGTTTTGTTCGCGAATGATGTACAGGATTATTTGTGAGATCAATTGCGCTTTTGCTATCACACATTAGTGGTACACGTTTAAAATTTAGGCCATAGTCATGCAAAGTTTGTATCATCCATAAGATTTGAGCAGAGCAACCGCTCAAAGCAATATACTCTGCTTCTGTTGTGGATAATGCAATACAATTTTGTTTTCTACTCGACCATGCAACTAATGAATGTCCTAACATAAAACATGCTCCACTAGTACTTTTTCTATCAACCAAATTTCCAGCATAATCAGCATCTGAAAAACCTTTCAATTCAAAATTATCATTTGATGGATACCAAAGACCAAACCGTGGGGTGTGCAATAAATATCTTATAATTCTTTTAACAGCTTTTAAATGAGATTCTTTTGGGTTAGATTGAAAACGCGCACATAAGCAGACAGAAAACATGATGTCGGGTCTAGAGGCGGTAAGATAAAGGAGTGATCCAATCATACCTCTGTACAGCTTTTGATCAACTGTCTTACCCTTTTCATCTTTGTCAAGTTTAAGTGTTGTACTCATGGGAGTTCTTGCTGGTTTAGCATCTTTCAATCCAAATTTGTTGACAAGTTCCCTAATATATTTTGTTTGAGAAATGAATGTGCCTTTATTGCTTTGTTGGATTTGAAATCCTAAAAAGAATTTTAACTCTCCAACCAAGCTCATTTCAAACTTTTCCTGCATGACTTTTTCAAATTTCTCATACAATAACTTGTTAGTAGCACCATAAATGATGTCATCAACATATATTTGAACAATCAAAATATCATTGTTTTCATGCAACAGAAATAGTGTGGTATCTACACATCCCTTTTTGAACCCATTTTCAAGGAGATAAGATGTAAGACATTCATACCAAGCTCTGGGAGCTTGTTTTAATCCATATAATGCCTTCTTTAGTTTGTATACATGGTTTGGATATTCATGACTTTCAAAACCTTCTGGTTGTTCAACAAACACATCTTCTTTTAAAACTCCGTTAAGAAAAGCACTCTTAATGTCCATTTGTCTTAGTTTAAATCCTTTGAAACAAGCAAAAGCTAACAATATTCTAATTGATTCTAGTCTAGCTACAGGCGCAAAGGTTTCATCAAAGTCAACTCCTTCAATTTGATTGTATCCTTTAGCAACTAATCTAGCTTTATTTCTAATTATATTTCCAGATTCATCATATTTATTTTTAAAAATCCATTTTGTTCCTATAACTGGATAATCCTTAGGTCTAGGTGCTAGACTCCAAACATTATTTCGTTCAAACTGATTTAGTTCTTCTTGCATGGCCATGAACCAGTTTTCATCATTAAGGGCTGAATCTATGCTATTTGGTTCTATTTCTGAAATAAATCCACTATATAAGCACAAATCACATAGATTTTTAAAGGATGAACGAGTTTGTATACCTGCTATAGGGTTTCCAATTACCAATTCTGGTGGATGGTCTGTTTTGTATTTCAGCTTTTCTGGATCCAGATTTCTTCGGACTTCTTGTGTTGTGGTTTCTTTAGCATCAGCAGTTTCTTTTGGTTTTTCAAATTCATCTTTTTCTTTCTCCTCTTCAACGTTGCTTTTGGATGTATCCTGTTCGTCAATGCCTTCATCAAATTTCACATTGATTGACTCTATGATTGTTTTAGTCTTTTTGTTGTAGACTCTATAAGCTTTGCTTCTCGAAGAGTAACCCATGAAGATGCCATCATCAGCCTTTGCTTCAAATTTTCCTAACTGATCACCTGTATTAAGAATATAGCAAGGACATCCAAACACTTTGAAGTAAGCGATGTTTGGTTTTTTGTTGAACCATAGCTCATAGGGGGTTTTGTTAAGAATTGGTCTGATGATAACTCTATTCATTACATAACATGCTGTATTTACAGCTTCTGCCCAGAGATGCAGAGGTAGTTCATATTCATTTAACATAGACCTAGCCAATTCTTGTAAAGTTCGATTCTTTCTCTCAACTACCCCATTTTGTTGTGGAGTACGTGGTGCAGAGAACTCATGTTTGATTCCGTTTTTATCACAGAAAGTTTCAAATTCATAATTTTCAAATTCTCCACCATGATCACTTCTTAACGAAACAATAGAGACTTCTTTTTCATTTTGCACATATTTTGCGAATCTTGTGAAGTATGAAAAAGTTTCTGATTTTTTAGCTAAGAAGTATACCCATGTATATCTTGAGTAATCATCAACTAACACAAAGCAATATTTCTTACCTCCTAAGCTGGCAATGTCATTAGGTCCAAATAGATCCATATGAATTAGTTCAAGAACTCTAGAAGTGCTTACATTGTTTTTGGCATGAAACGATGATTTTCTAAGTTTTCCCAAAGTACATGCCTTACAGATGTTTTCAGTTTCAAACTCATGTGATGGCAACCCTCTTACCAAACTTTTCCTTTTTAATTTGTTTAATAAGTTCATACTAGCATGCCCTAAACGTCTATGCCATAAATTCACTTCTATATCCTTAGCTACCAAACATTTAGAGAGGATGAGATCATCAAAAGATAGAGAATATATATTACCTTTCCTTTTTCCTGAAAATAAGATTTCTTTTGATGATTTGTCAACAATTTTGCACATGTCAGAATCAAAGATAACATTCATACCTTTATCACATAAAAGGCTGATTGATATCAAATTGTGGTGCAGATTTTCAACATATAAAACGTCATTCAAGGTAAATGTATTGTTACCTACTTTACCTTTACCGACAATTTTACACTTGTCATTGTTCCCCATTGTGACTCTGCCACCTTTGTACTTTTCTAGGCTAAGGAACTTCGATTTATCGCCTGTCATGTGCCTGGAACAGCCAGAATCCAAGTACCATTGCTGTTGTTCCTTAGCCTGCCAGCATACCTACACGAGAAGAGAGTTTAGTGACCTATTTGTTTTTATAGGTCCATGGTTGTTAGTGGCAGAAAATTTTGAAAAATGATTTTGTGTAGACCCAAAACTATTTATAATTGTTCCCTTTGGCACCCAAATTTGTTTAACTTTGAGAGATTTTATATTTGTGCCTTTTGAAACCCAAATCGGTATAGTTTTCACATGTTTAGGTCTATACCAACAATTATTGTGACCGTGTCCAAATTTTCTACAAATTGTGCACATAGAATTAACTTGATTAATCTTGCTTTCAACAATTTTCGAATTATTATATCCAAGTCCTTATCTAACCGTATTAACAGTTTGCTTTCCTAATAGCATATTCAACGATTTTTCACTTTTTGAAAATTTATCTAAAGTCGTTGACAATTGTTGGACTTGTGATTTGAGAGATTCATTTTCGTTTAACAACTGTGTGCACTTTTTAATAGAATTCTCTCTCCTAGTATTTTCATTCTCTTTTAAAATCAGAATTTCATTTTCAAGTGATTTTATATTGATTTCCGATTTTTTAATTTCTTCTTCAAATGTTGGACACTTATCACACTTAGGAATTCTACATTGATAGTTCTTAACTAATTGATCAAGTTGTTTATTGCATTCTATCAAAGTATCCTTTTGAGATTCAAGTTTAGCATATTTTTCCCTAAGTCGTTCATAACAGCCATTTACTTCATGGAAATAAATTAGTAATTCAGAATGAGTGAGTTTTGATACCTCGCTTGGCTCGTCGTCATCACTGTCTGTAACTTCACCATGAAGACACATATTTGCTTTTTCACTCTCACTCTCGGTGTTATCACTTTCATCTTCGTCAGTTTCATCCCAAGTAGCCGCAAAGCTTTTCTTCTTTAGTTTCTTTCCTTGATTTGATCGTTTTTGAGGACATTGTGGCTTGATATGGCCGGGTTTGTTGCATTTGTAACAGATGATTTTCTGATCTTCTGGGTTGTCTAGTGCTTTGCCTATTCTGTTTTTCAATTCATGATTTCGAGCTGGATTTCCGTATTTGCGATTCCACTTTTTGAATTTCTTTATTAGTAGCGCTAGCTCTGCTGCTCCATCATCATCGTCATCATTCTCATCATCACTTTCAGTTGTTCCTTTGAGAGCTATTGATTTCTTTCGAGTATCTCCACCTTCACGCTCTTCCTTGAATTTCATTTCTAGCTCATAAGTGGTGAGATTTCCGATGAGTTCTTCGACTTTGAGTTGTTTTAAATCTTTCGATTTTTGAATGGCAGTTACTTTTGCTTCAAAGCTTCGTGGAAGGACTCTGAGGATTTTACGTACTATTTCCAATTTGGTGTATGTTTTTCCTAGAGCTTTTGATTTGTATACGATGTTGGAAAGTCGTCCGTACATCTCTTTGACATTTTCTTCTTTCGCCATTGTAAAGTTCTCGTGTTCGCTGCTTAGCATGGCAAGGCGAGATTCTTTGACTTGAGATGTTCCTTCATGAGTTACTTCTAATATGTGCCATATTTCCTGCGCAGTTAGACAATGTGAGACACGATTAAATTCAAATTGATCTAATGAACAGATAATAGAATTCATAGCTTTGGCATTAGTATTCTGTAATTTATTTTCTAGTTCTGTCCATTGTTCCTTTGGTTTCTCTATTTCCTGATCATCTACAGTTATAGTTGGTATTCTATAACCTGTCTCAACAATATCCCAAGCGTCAATGGTTTTCAAAAAAAATTTCATCCTATTTTTCCAAAAAGCATATTCACCATTGAACATTGGTGGTCTAACTATGGATTGACCTTCTGCAAAAGCATTATTAAAAGAAGCCATTTTAAAAATTCGAATTTTTAAACAAAAACTGATTTTTTCAAAAAAAATAGAATTTTTAAAACAAATGTTGACTTCTATTCCTAGCTCTGATACCACTTGTAGGATCGATTTCACCCTAGAGGGGGGATGAATAGGGTGATAGTGTAAATTATAAAAACTTAATTGCAGAAGTTAATTTATATTAACACAGATCACAGAATAGCAGCATAGATATAGCAGAATATAAATAACAAAATAGAACAACACAGAATTTACCCAGCTTCGGCAAAAACCTGCCTACGTGCTGCCCCCAAGGTTTCTACTAGAAATTAGATAGTCCCTCGCTTACACACGTAAACTCGCTATACCCGCTATTGACTAATCTAACTCTACGCTCAAAACCCTGACCACAACTCAACTACCGAGTTGTGAATTCCCAAACTACACACCGTAGTTTGTACCCTAGTCACACGACTAGAAAATTAAAACGGTTTAAAAAGAAAATACAATTAAAAACGATTATAAAACAAAATAACCCTAATTAAAAATAAAATAAAAAACAAAAACCCCTTTTCTTTATATGAATAAGGCCGGCCCTTCTTTTTCTTCAGCCCGTCTCTTTTGTTTTTCGTTCGTGAAAAAGAAAATGGCCGCTTCTCTTTTGTTCCTCTTTGCGATTTAGGGCTTCTGTAAATTGTCTTTTCCTCCTTGCGATTCAAACAGGGTTGTGCAAATTGAAGTCGCCACTTGATATGATTCGTTAGTAGGTTTCGTTGCTCTTCGATTTGTTCACGGCTCTTCAATTTGGATTGAGTTCGTTCTGATTCTCTGGTATGTGTTGTTTCCTTTTGCTTTTCTGGTTTTTGGATTGTTCGAACTCGATAATAAAATTTGCCGATGATGATTTTCTTATATAGGGTTCGTAATCCTAGATTTGCGTTCGTATAATTATTTTTGAATTTGTCAACTGATTATTTTGGCCATTGATTTTCGCTTGTATGTTCATGATGATTTCTGACTTGTTCAATTCGAATATATTTGATTTCTTGGCATTCACGGCTTTGTATTTACTCCTCCGTGAATTTCTTGTTTTGAGTCACGGCTTCGAATTGATTTTGGTTGATACTGCATTCGAACATGATGTTGATTTTCGTTTATCACTGTGACTTTCGCTTCTGGTCATCTTCTCTGACCGATGGCATTTTGGTTTATCACTAGTGCCTTCAGTAGCTTCACAGTTGTATTCATGTTTAGTTTAGTCGTACACTTGGTCATGTTGCTTGAGTGACTTCCATTGGTGCATTTTCCTTACTGACTTGATTCACTGCATGTTTTGAGCTACAACTGTGCTCGAGCTCTGTCCATTGTTGTTTGCATAGCTGAACTTCACTGTTGCACTCGAGATTTTGCTTCTGGCCTGCATGTAGTTTGCATATCACCTTGTTGCATTGTTGAGTCACTTGAGTGTGTTGATGGAAGATGTTGCACTGTTTCATATGATTCACTTGTGCACATTGTTCATTGTGAAGTAACTGTCTTCACTGATGTTGCACTTAGCCTTGTCTTTGATGTTCCTCTCATTGCATATGAACTTGGTCTACTTGGTGCTGTAGCTTTCAAGTATATGTGCATTACTTGACTTCATTCCACTGTGCATTTCTGTTTTATTAACCTGAGACAGATGCTATGTCTTTGTGCATTTCATTCACTATATTCATTTGCTTCATGTCATATTATTTTGTTTCATTGCTGCACTTGGCTTTTGTTACTTGAGCTTTGAATTGTACCATGATAGTCATGTTCCATTGTTGTACACTGCATTCATGTCACTGGTATGCTGCAGCTTGCATCTTTGTTGCATTTGCTTGAATTTGTGTCATCTTTACTTGCATTGCTGTACACTTTTGGTCATTGTTGTAGTTGTATCTATGTACACTACTGCCTTATTACAGTGGTCTGACTTGAACTTGATGACTTGAGCTGCTATGTTCTGTTCATTCCTAGTTGCCTTGTTGCAGTTTGATTGTGATATCCATGTTGCAGTCCATTTTAATGTTGGTCTTCGTTGCATTCATGTCATGTCGCCTTGTGTTGAATCCAGTTTCAAAACTCGGATTTGACCTTGTGCTTGTGTCATGATTTTCAATGTTATTGCACGTGAGTTGAACCCGATTTTTCATTTTGGTTTGACCTGTGCTTGCCTGTCCCTGTAAATCAATCAAGTGTATATATCGGCGTGCACGGCCTTGTGGCATATACAGTAATATACTGTGTATGTCACAAGTTGTTCGTGTATGATGAATTCAAATTTAAATGATGACGAACAACCCAAATAACTGAGGAAAATATCATTTTCAAAATTCACGTTTTATTTTATATTGCAAAAATATTTTATTTTCAATTTTACCGCGTTAGTTTATATTTTTGCAGATAGCTCAGATGCTGGATTCAAACTTGAATGCAGTTGAAGATAAATACGAGTGTGAGTGATATGTAGTGAGGTGCTGATGTAAAATAGTGATGTAATTGAATTTGTATCAAAGTTGTATAGTGAATAGTGAGAGCTTGAATTTGTATACTATTCAAAATTGTAATAAATATTTGTTTGAATAAAATATTCGTTTGAATTCAAATTCTGTGTTATTTATTTTATTCAGCAAATATTTATTTAATCTGTGAAAAATAAAATAGTATATTATCAAATACATTTAAATGAATGAATATATGTTTATTATCATCAAACAAAAATCATATAAGCGCATATTCAACAATGTTATCCCCCTAAAAGTAGATTTTTGAGAATTACACGGAATTTGTAATTTTAAAAATGCGATTTTAGAAACATATAGGCCAAATATGAGTTCTCTATGGAAATTTAGTTTTAAACGTAAGCTAAAGGGAACCACTTTCACTTAATTTTGCTTATTATATGCTAAGCCAAAATTGTGCAATATTGATAATGAAAATGATATTAAAATATGACATCGGGATAAAAGTATGGTTTATACATCTCGTTCATTTTATGAATTTATAAACTTTTTAGAAGAAAAATCAAACATTTTTAATACTATGGAAAGTTAATGCTCCACCTAAAGCAAAAGCACATGTATGGTTAATTTTACATGAAAAATTAAATACTATTGAAATGTTAAAAAATTATTCAGTAATAATAATTTTTTTGTAATAACTGAATCGAAGATATAAAGCATTTATACTTTGAGTGTATTAATACAACATTTATCCTCTTAAATATTTTAAGTATATTTGAATTTAATATAACGAATGTAAATATTAATTGGGAAATATATTATCATAGTTCACATTTTACTATAATGGTTCAAAAAGATTTTTGCTAGATACTATTTACATGATTATGTGCTGGTATATTTGGTTTGTAAGAAACCAAAAAGTGTTTAATAATATTAACATTGATTTGGAAATTTTAATATATATAATTTGTTTATTTCATTTTAGTTGGGTTTCTAATTTAAGTTAAAAATTAAACAAACATGATCATTCGTGGTACTTTTTAAAAAGGTAAATTTTTTTACATTTATTTTAAAGGAAAAAGTCATTCTAAATAAATAAAGAAAACGCAATAGTTTAATTCCAATATCATTAAAAAAATTAATGGCATCTATGATAATTTTTTATAATTATAATATTAGTTTTTAAATAGAAATATTATTATGTTTTTTTATAATTCCTTGCTCGTAAAGTTTTTTATGTAGTTTGATTTATATCATGGCCTTACTATTTCTCATTTAATTTTTTCCTATTCTATAGTTTATTTTGATTTTATAGTAGATATACGTATATTAATATATATTTAAATTAAAATTTTCAATTTATATATTTTAATGTCCTCCTTCCTGTGAGAAATGCGGATTACGGAACTTAAGGCTAGGATTAACACTAGAGGGAAGGTGAATAGTGTTAATAAAGAATTATTAAATCTTTTTGAGTTTATGTTAATTTTGACATCGATGTATGCAATATACAGACACAGATATAATCACAGAAACAAACACAGATGCAGAAATAAAATAAAAGCAGTAAAGGAAAGAACATACTGGATTTTATACTGGTTCGGAGTTACCCTACATCCAGTCCCACAACACAAGTACGGATTTCCTTTCAAAAGCAATTGTACAATTACACCCTCGGTTTCAAGGCTACGAGGTACACCCTCCGGAATTTCTATCCTCTGGGTAGAGATACTTGATTTCTGGGCCACAAGTTTACCCAATTGATTTACCAAGGCACAATCACACATTTTCTCTCTTGATTGATTTCAAAGGCTACAATCACACATTTTCTCGCTTAATAGATTACATAGAAGTCTATAACTCTGAATAGCACTGAGAACCTTGTAGAGATAGTGATAGAGAATCAAACTAGAAGTAATCGAGTTTGATTCAATGTTGATTTCGGCAAAGCAATGGTAAGAATATGTATTAAGAAATGTGGAAGAAGAAGAGGAGTGAAAAACCAGAAAATCTGATATAAAATTCGTTGAAACTAACCCCTATTTATATAAGAACAATAGCCAAGTCCATTCATGAAGAGTTATGGCGAATAGACACTTCTTTTGAAATTTAAATTTTGAATTCAACTGACACCATGTCGACATGGGGTACTTGGGCATGTCGACATCCAAAAGGATTTTTCGATGTTCTGATTTTCTTTGAAAATAACTTTTTTTTATATTAAAACTATTTTAAACTTTTATAAATATACTTGACTATAGTTAAAATTCATAAGTAAATATAGAGAATAATATATACAGAATTTAACTATACTTTTATATTTAAATCTAAGTATAAATATTTAAAAGTTAAATATATTATATTAAAAGATAGTTTAAAATCAGGAGTAATTTGATTTTGAGATTAAAGATAATTTTGAGGCTAAAATTATTTAAAATCAGGATAGAGGGTTTTGATTTTTTTTTTAAAAGGAAAGTTTTGAAATCATTTTAAAAACAAGATAATTTTGTAAAATCATTTGAATTAAAATTAGTGGATACAAAACAATGTTCCACTAGATTTTCGTAGGTTCCATCTTACTTAGGGTTCCATCCCTTTAATAGGCTCGAAGTGGATTCCATTCCACGAATAAATTGGATTTTAAGATGTCAGTGCTTTTCTATGGGTTTTAACAAAAATTCCTAATAAAAATACTTATGCTCTAAAACTTGAATCTTGATAATCTTGATACTCATGAGTCTTCTATCTCGATATCTTGAATCTCTATACTGTACAGTCTTCATTCTTAGTACCTGCATGGTTAAATCTTGCATATACATATATATCTAAACTTATAATGTCAGTATTTATATTTTATGATCTATTCTAAGGTTGTTGTCATCAAAACCATCATCTCACGGACTAATAATCTCCCCCTTTTTGATGATGACAACCTTTGTTTATAAAATATTATTTCTATCCTAATAACTCCCCCTAAAACTAATAACTCCCCCTTGATTAATGCCCAACTACCCTATTTTATATTTCTCCTCCTTTGTCATCAACAAAAAAGCTCCAAACTATATAACTCCCCCTAAAACTAACACTCTATTACGTGTGATTATAATGATAGTGTTGTCATAAGTAATCATCACTTAAATCTAATTTTAAAACATAGTCCTAAACAATTAACTATCCTAACTAAGAATTCATAATTGTACTTATAATTAAAACACGTATAAGAACATGAGTTATTTATTACGTATGAAGTTGTATATACATGAGCGTATAGAAAACATAAAGAAACACAAACAACAATGGAGAAGAAAGAAAAGAAACTATAGTGTGTTTTTAAACAAAGAAGATCTATGAATCGAACAGTTTGGATAGTGGAAACAGAAATTTCCACGTTGTTCGACAAGATTCCCATTCTTTTCAAAACACACTTCTCCAACACACACAACTTTGTCATCATCCTCCTCGTGCGCTTCTTCCATGGGTTATTCTTCTTCTTCTTCGCTGGACTCTTGTTCTTGATTGAGTGAAGAGTCTTCATCAATCAAGATAGGGTTGGCCTGGTTATTAGGAATTTTTGCAAATTCCTAAGAATCTTGCCTTGCCTCTCTTGTTCCTTTGCCATACGAAGTTGAGTCACTTGAATTTCATTCATCATCTGAAGTGCATCCTTCAGAGAGTCCTCTATTTTAGTCACACGAGCAAGAGTAGTACGTTGAAATGGACCAGACATAGGAGAGGGGAATGAAAAGGTTGATTTTATGTTTGATTTGGAAGAGGAGGCCATTGATTATTTGATTTCAGAGAGAAGAATAGAGAGATAACAGAAAGAATGAATAAAATTTCGAAAATGTGAAGAATTTATAACCAATTATTTTGAATTTTGGTGGGAAAAATTTCAAAATTTAAAAACGTTGCATGTCGACATGGGTATATGGGGGATGTCGACATGGTCTTTTATATTTTAACTCTTTGAATTATTTTTATATTAATATTAATTATACATGTTATTTATATTTTATATTTCAGATATAGAACAAATACCTAATTCTCTTCTTAATTTAGTAAATATTGATTCATTTAAGGGTTTTTTAAGATATCAGTAATTTGATTCTCAGAATTGATATAATCGAGAGTAACTACTTCCTTACTTATATTATCACTGAGAAAATGATGTCTGATATCAATATGTTTATTCGAGCATGTTGTGTAGTATTTTTGGATAAATTTATCGCACTCGTATTGTCACAATAAATTGGTGATTTTGAAAATTTTAAACCAAAATCTTTTAAGGTTTGTTGCATATATATTACTTGAGAACAAGCCAAAACAGCAGAAATATACTCTGCTTCAGTAGTTGATAAAGAAACTGTGTTTTGCTTTTTACCGATCCAAGAAATCAGAGAATGCCCCAAAAAGTGACAAGTCCCATTTGTACTTTTTCGGTCTAATTTACAACCAACATAGTCAGCATCACAGTAAGATATTAAGTCAAAAGAATCATTTTTAGGGTAGATTAAACCATAATCAGATGTGTGTTTAACATATCTTATGATTCGTTTTACGGCTTTTAAGTAGGTCCCTTAGGTTGGGATTGATATCTGGCACAGAGACAAACACTATGCATGATATCAGGTCTATTAGCAGTAATATAGAGTAGTGATCCATTTATTCCTCTATATAGTTTTTGATCTACATCTCTCGAGTGATCTTCTTTACTAAGGTACTCATTGGTTGTCATGGGAGTGGGTTTTTCACTTGCAGTAGTCAAACGAAATTTACCAATTAGGTCTTTAGCATATTTTTCTTGACTAATAAAGATACCATTATCTAATTGTTTTATTTGTAATCCTAAAAAGAAATTTAATTCACCCATATAACTCATCTCAAACTCTTTTGTCAATATTTCAGAAAATTCTTTATTCATTTCAAAATTAGTTGAACCAAAAATGATATCATCTACGTAAACTTGTACTAGTTGAATATCATTTTTATTTCTTTTAATAAAAAGAGTATTATCTACTTTACCAATTTCAAAATTAGATTGCAATAAATAAGATATTAGTCTATCATTCCAGGCTCTAGGAGCTTGTTTTAGACCATATAATGCTTTCTTAAGTTTGTGAACATGATTTGGTAATTTATCATTTTCATAAAGTGGTGGTTGTTCAACATATACTTCTTCTTTTACAAATCCGTTTAAAAAGGCACTTTTAACATCCATTTGAAATAATTTGAAATTATTATGATTTGCGAAAGCAAGTAGAATCCTAATGGCTTCTAATCTTGCTACGGGAGTAAAGGTTTCATCAAAATCTATTCCTTCTTCTTGATAATAACCTTGAACGACAAATCGAGCTTTATTTCTAACTACCTCTCCTTGTTCATTCGTTTTATTTTTATAAACCCATTTAGTTCCAATTATAGTTTTATTTTCTGGTCTAGGAACAAGTTCCCAAACATCATTTCTAGTAAATTGATTTAATTCTTCTTGCATAGCCAAAATCCATGAATCATTAGTTGATGCTTCTTTTGGATTTTTGGGTTCAATAGTTGATATAAAAGCTTCAATACTCATTTGACTAAGTTGATTTCTAGTTTTAACAATAGATTGCATATCTCCCGGTATATTTTCTATAGGATGATCTTTTAAAAGTTTTGTCCTTTTATTAGGATGATTAATTTCATTATTAGTTTCAATTGATTCTTGATTTTGAGTGATTAAATCCTTTTCATCATTTGTATCTTCAAAATTTTTAAAATTTCATCAAATGAAACATGCATTGTTTCTTCAATGGAATTAGTTTTTAAATTAAACACTCTGTACGCTTTACTTCTATTAGAATATCCAATAAAGATAACTTTGTCGGATTTAGGATCAAATTTATCTAAATTATCATTTGTATTTAAAATAAAGCATTTACTTCCAAAAATTCTGAAATAGAGTGACGACCCGACTTTTTCTCCCCAGAAAAGTCATATCATCATGAAGAAAGAAAGGGATGAAAAAGAGAAAAGAAAGAGAAGAAAGAAGAACACAACATCAGAATCTCAACAGCGGAATGAATAAATTATATTAATAACATAAAATATTACATAGTTTACAACCATTATCAGAGTACACAGATATACAACACATACTAGACAGTTATAAACACCTGTCTAGTATTTACAACATAATACAACTCAGAGACAAATACAGATCACACAGCGGAATACTATATATCTAACGCAGAAGCCTCCTGCTCCATTACTCCTCCAATATTCGTCAAAGCTAACCTGAATCCCTTAGCTACTCATAAAAATTTGAGTACCCAAGAGTTTAAGAAAACAAAGAATAAACTCTGGGTCAGACATGGGTCTGGTGTGAGTAACAGGTTAAAGTTACTTAACTTTGAAAAAAACTTTTGAAAAGAAAAGGTATCACGTAAGAGTTCCCACACATAAACATGGAAAAGTTTTTACCTTACGCTAACCAAAACATTTGATAGGAAATCCAGTGATATTATAATAGTGTCTATGGTTTTCAAGTAAATAAGAAATAGCCGAAATTGTTACATGATTAAATTCCAACTACTAGCCACAAAAGTGGGTAATACAATCAAAACCGTTGGCACTTATTGGATTTTGGATTCCATACAATGGCAGGGCTACTGGGGTACCGCCCGTCACAGTACGTGGCCTAGATCAATGTACCGAGGAGTATGCCCGCTCCCCTGCAACACAAAGCTGTACCTATTCCTTACTGAACAATTCCGATCAAGACAACCCCGCAGTTGGTGTACATCCAACTGCTCACACAGCCGAAATAAAAAGGGACCTCTAGACAGGGGTAAATCTTTCTCTCCAGTAGGAGCTACCCACGAAGCCTTGCTGCACCTCCCCTGTTTTAGCCATTCCCGGTTGATGAGGCTTGAGGCTACGATTACCTTTAGAGGACACATCTCTTAGAATCCTCATCGTCCACCTGACGATGTTCTGAAAGCATTCAATCCATACAAGTTCATTTCGGGTTCAAACGAAACCGAAGGCTTTATCTCGTTACACTCATTTTGGAATCACCCTCAGAGTTAACGACGATAACCCTTGCACTCTAAATCACCATCTCGAATCTATAAGCACTATTCCGTCAACTCATTACGGAATCACCCATAGAGTTATACTGACGTATAGCCCTTACACCTCGAGTCTTCACTTGCTCCACTTGGATTCACGACCTAACGTAAATTTGGATCGATGTGGTTTTTGGATATCCAAATATGGAAACCCGATCCCGGTCTCATCGAAATCCAAAGCGTGCCTTTTAAGGCCAAGTTGTTTTAAAGGTTTAAAACAATTCAAATATCTATATATCCAAATACATAAATCACATATCCACAACAGATAATCAACATTATCATCATATCGGATAAACTATATTATCATTATTCAAAAGATAATCTATATCAACATCACAATGCAACCAATGCATCCAAATCACTCAACATTAATTATCTCATATCTGAGATTCAACCATTCAAAGTATACAACATCATCCATCTATATAAGCAATGATTAACCACACCAAATATAATTAATTTAAAATGGATTAAATTAATTACATCATTCCATTAATTTAAAGTAAATTAAATTAATTACTTCACCAATATCAACTTGCTCATATCACTATTGATAATTTATCAATCACTTAATTAATCATCATCCAATGATTCATTTTAATTAATCATCCCTGATTAATTAACCCTTAATTACATTCAAGTAATAGTACACTAATTAATTTCTCAAATTAATTATATTTAACCAAATATAGTAATTAACCTTTAATTACTTCATTAATTAATTAACTATAATTAATTACATTAATCCTTAATTAATTACATAAATTAATTACCTTTAATCACTTATTATTGATTAATTAATCTTAATTAATCAATCTTAATTACATCATTAATTATATTAATTAATGATCTCTAATTACATTTTAATTAATTACCTTATTTAAATTAATTACATTAAGGAATAAATCTTAATTTAAAACATAATTGTTAAACACCCTTGATTAACCCCATTCAGTAATAAGCTACCCTTAATTGCTTCACCAAATAAATTAATTACTCATTAATTAATTATCATTAATTAATTCCTTAATTAATTTACAAAGTAATTATACTCAAATTACTTTTATCAATAAATCACCTTCAATTAATTACATAGTAATTACCATTAATTACTTCTCTAAGTAACTTCTCTTCATTAAATTACATTAAGTAATTATCTTTCGCAAATCATCAAATGATAAATTTTAAATTAATTAAACTGAATTAATTAACTTAAACTAATCAAATTAACTCAATTAATTACAATAAGTAATTAATTCCTTAATTACTTCCATAAATAATTATACTTAACAATTTACAATTGATTATCTTTAAATTAATTAATCTAATTAATAATTAAAATTAATCACATTAATTAATTATTAAATAATCCTTAGTTAATGATCTTCATTAACTATTAACAATTCATTAATTATTTTTCTAAAATAATTAACTTATTTTAATCACTATTAATTACAAATTAATTAATCATTAATTAATCAATTAATTAATTCCAGATTAATTAAATAATTAAGTGTTAATTAAAACTTAATTAATCTATTATTACTTGATTAATTAGTTATTAATCATTAATTAAAAACTAATTTTATTTATTTAATTATTCTTAATTACAAGTTAATTATTCAAAGAATAATTAATCCTAAACCCTTAAGATTAAATCTTAATTACTTTAAGTAATTATTATTAATTATTAAATTAATTAATTATTCATTTAATTACTCTAATAATTAAATGAAATACAAAACATTAATCTATTATTAAACTTTAACAAGTTTAAAATCAATCTAAAACCCTTAATTGATAATAATTCCTTAATTATAAAAGGAATTTTACAAAAGCTAAAATAAATTTATTTTTTTAAAATTAAACCATTTAAATTTTTACATTATCAATCAAATTTGGTTTAAACACTTAAATTTATAAACTTAAATTCATTTTAAACCAAAATTTCAAAATTAGATTTGAATCAAATTTAAACTTTATTTAAACATTACTTCATATCTCAATTTCAAATTTAAATTTAAATTCTTTTTTAAACAATAAACTCTTTCAAAGTTATTTTAAAACAAAATTTGAATTTAAATACTTCATCATTTCCAACTTGCGATTCAATTCAACTTGAATCCATAATTTAAGTTAGATTTAAAACTTACTTTAAATTCTTACTTCCATTTTTAAATTTAGTTTAAATTAGTTTTAAATTTTTGAAAACAAGACAAGTTTCAAACTTTAAAAAACCAACCCGAGCTAAAACTAAAATAACTCGAGCAACTCGAGTAACAATTTCCTTTTAAAATTTATCTTAAAATCAATTAAAATCCAAATAAAAACAGGTTTATACAAAACCCTGTGTTGACAGGTTTACCCAAACCCTGTAACAAAACTAAATACCCGAGACCTCATCTCCATTACTTCGAGTCCCAATCCCCCTTGCTTCGAGCAAAAATATGAGACAACCCGAGACTAACACTGGAAAACCATCTTCCCCAAAACACTGATACTCCATTACCACCGTACACCTGCACACCCACGGCCATCACCTCTGGCCTCTCGCAACCCTCTACGCAAGTCATCGGTCACCCCTTAAAGCCATTCCGACCTTCGAATCGACAGCAGAAAACCCAAATCGAATTTAAGCATACGAGCACCAAAACTGGAAAATGTCGAATCTGAAGATCGCCAGAATTCCCTCACCACCGACCACTAAAAAGTTATTGCCTCCGGCCATAGACTTCTCCACACCCCAGCTACCATCACTACGCCATAGATGACCTTCTACAACATATTTGCAAGGTGTTGCTAGCTAAAATGTTGCGACAGCTATAAAATTTTGGTCCTACTGCAACGTTGTATTTTTGGTGTTACCTTAGCCATAAAAATGTGTTGCTCTAGCTAACAAGTGCAACACGATGCAACATTTTTATATAGTGTTGCCATAGATATATTCTAATTAAAAAATAAAAATAAAAATTTACACCTCAGCGATCCACACCACAATTAAAACAAAATCTAAACCGTCGATTCACACCATCGATCCACACCTTACCAATTTCCATTTCTCGCTTTACTTTTCACTCACCCGCTTTCGTTTCTCTCCCCCAATTTTCCAATCCATAATTTTTATTCCGCCGACTTTAAAAAAAAATTTTGCGGATACATGATTGCTAGTTTTGCACGACTGTAGCACGGAAGTAGTAAGTGCATTATCGAGGGAATGATGGATGAGGTGTAGTTGCCGATTTGGTGATTGTGTTCGATGTGGATTTCAGGTTTCTGGTGGAGTCGAAGTTCGATTGGAGTTTTGGGCGAGTGGTTCAGAGTAGCAGCGAAGTGGAGGCAATGGGTTTGATTGTGATGGTGCAGCCGATTACAGGCGAGTTTGGAATACTGGGGGATAGCCAGAGTGATGACTACAGCTTGTTGAATTGAAGGTTGTGGTATACGGCCGTAGTGAATTGAAGGCGGTGAATTGAGGGACTGGTCAGTGGATGTTTGTTGAACTGTTGGTTTGGATGGTTTGGTGGTGCTTGACAGTGGAGTGTTTGATGCAGTATGTTGACGCGCAAGTAGGTCCGAAGGTCAGGGTGATGCACAAGTAGGTATGCACAAGTAAGAATGAGTGAAGCACAAGTAATTTGGAGTGGTTTTAGAAAGTGTGGTCAAGCTTGTTGAAAGGGGGTTGTAATTGTATTGTCGGTTTTCCGTTTTTTTATAAAAAGAAGTGGTGGTCCGAGCAATGTGGGCAGGTGGTGGTTCGAGGTTGATAGAGCAGAGAGGTGTATGGTAGCAGAAATGCAGGTGAGTATTTGAACTGAAATGTGTGTAGTAGTGTTGTATTTGGTTATGTACGTGATAGTTTGGAATGGTGATTCTCTGGTGATGCTTGGATGGCACAATGATGTAAGCGATTTGTGTTCGTGAACTTGTTGTTATTTTTTTCAAACTAGTTGTGACTGAACCAGGGATTTTTCTTGTTTGGGGGATGATGTTGTTGAGAGGGGAGTTTGTTGAGGTGACAGTGTTTGGTGATGAGGCAAGGTTGCTCGGTTGTGTGCATTGGGGTTGTGGTGTTGCTATGATGTCGTGATGTCTGTATGTTTGGGTAGTGGTATACTTTTTAGGTGGGAAAGAATGTGATGGGTGATGGGCAGTTAGGTAGTTTGTAGGCACTGGTTGTATGTATTGTTGTCAGTAGAAGGCCAAGGTTGGTTTGGAGGGTGGTTCTAGTGTGTAGTGGTGATGCACTATTTTGAGATGTTGTAAGTATGTATGGTAGATGCAAGATGAGGAGATGTTTGTAGTGAGGCTAGTAGTTTTGTATGTGCACTGAACTTTTGTTTGACAGTGGTAGTATTAGTCTGTTGGAGTACGATGGAGTTTGGTCTTGTGATTTGGCACTGGTTCAGTTTGGATGAATTGAGAGATTCATAGTGCAGGCAACATTTTGGTGAAGTTGCTGGAGTTATGCAGTGCAATGGTATGTCTTGAAACAGGGATAGTTTAGACAGAGAGAGTGGGTAGTGAATGGTACTTTGCATCTTCATAATCAGGTTTGTCATGCTTCTCTATCATTTGGTCTTTTATTATTATTGTTATTATTTTATTTTTGGGCGAAATTCTGTGATTATCAACCTAACGTAAAGTTATAGGAGCAAAATGGGATGAAACACTTTCAAATACCATCTTTTTCCATGGGGCCAGAATCTGCTTCGAATAATTCGCCTGTATTTCATGCTTACCAACAGGTTTGTAGCTCGTAACCATCAAATTTTGTTTTCTTTGTGACATGGTTGTGGTTTTAGGCTGTCATATCCTAGTCCACATTTGACTGTGACTATTTTTCCTCATCTTATCGATGTTTTTTTTTTCACGTTGAAGTTGCCACGATCTATTGAAGAAAATATTCTACAGCATCAAGTGGATGATTCAGCTCAAGCTAATAATACTATTGCTTCTAATGGTTCTGCAAAACCACGTGTCCGTGCAAGACGTGGCCAGGCAACTGATCCTCACAGCATTGCTGAACGGGTTAGTGCATGTCTATATTCGTTAGTGTCGGTGTCTGTATAAATTGAAACTGCATATGTAATGAGTGAACTGAGTAATGTAGCGAGGAATATCTGTATATGTGAATATCAGTGTTATATATCATTGAATTGTAAAATAGCGGAGTCGGGAATTTGTACTATTTCAAATGTTGAAATAAAATATATATTTAAATAAATAACTGTTTGAATATCAAATTCTGTGCAATAGTATTTTATTAAATAAATATTTATTTCTATTAAAAAAATCAAATATGCTCTACATTATGGGCCCCACAAATTCAGAAAGTTAATATCTATAGAAACATTTTGGAATGTTGCTACAGACACCTATGGATGTTGCTATAGACCCAAATAGGGTTCTATTGCAACATTATTACTTATGTTGCCTTAGATAGTCAAAATGTTGCCTTTGAGGTCTAAGGCAACGGCAAAAATTGCATCACCCCAAATGTGTTGCCATAGACCTATGGCAACATCTTTTGGGCCTGACCCAACATTTTTTTTGTGTTGCGGAAGGCCATTTATGGCGTAGTGCATCACCACAAATCAGGTAAAGCTCGGTTACTTAATTTGATCACAGTGATCAAATTCCTTAAACACAGAAAAACCAGGGTTATAAAATTCAAACCCAAATCACTTCTGCCTTATTGCTTTAATCCATCATCTATTATTTTTTCCTATAAACTACACAAATTACTACATCAACCATAGGAACACTGGCAACTTCACACCCTTAGATTGACTGAACCAACCCATTTGTGTTTTCTAATTAAATCAGAAATATTTAGTTGAATGCAAACTAAAAATTCAGATTATGGTTTTAAAAATCAAGTTATTAATCAAGTAATTTATTTATAAACTTAAATAAATAAATCTGAACATTTAGATTTGGTTTACAGAAATTTTTGCTCTGCAGTATTTTTTTTGTTTTTATACAGAGTCATCTCAGTTTATCCTTATTTTCATTTTTTTTATAAGATTAAACTCTATCATATATTACATAACATACTAGGCTTAAAACCTTAAACTATAACATTAATTTTATCATGAAGTCATGATTTGAACATAACTACAATCTGGAAACTAGAACAGGCAAAACAAGTTACAGTGCAACATGCATTCAACATATAACAGAGAATACAATCAAATTCAACCAATCCAAACATGATTATCACAGGATAAATCAAACAACTATATTCACTAAGTTCATTAAATATAAAAAAAATGTTACTTACTTGGTTTTAGGGGCAGAGCACATTAGCTTCAGATTGCTTTTTTTTTAAACTTGAAATTGATGGTAGTACTTTGTGTTTTTAGCTGTAATGCTCCTTGATCTACAATAGCATGCATCAAGGAAAATATAGCAGGCTTCCAGAAAATGATGCAGGACTAAGATGCTAAATGAATCCAAATGCATGCTTTCCAGGAATAATTTCAGGTTTGTACTTTTTTTTTAAACAGAAAAGAATTTGCAGGCTTGATTTATTGCTGAAATGCCTAAGCTCCCTGATTTCATTTGCAGGCATGATTGAACTATGTAGTTGCAGGTTTGATTTTTGAGGTGATAACAGATTTGAGGGGATTTACAAATGATTTCAGTTTGTACTTTGAAGAGCTACAGATTTCTGACTTGCAGAATGTATTTCAGAGGGTTTTGGTTTTGAGGGAAATAGGTTTGCAGATTTTTTTGATTTTTCTGTTTTTGAATGTAGATGAATTCAGATTTTAGAATCTGAAAAATTTTCTTATGTTTGAAGAATAATAGGAAAAAGAAAAATGGGGTAAAGAAGAAATATTTATATAAACAAAATCTTTTGATTTAATTAAAAATAAAAGAAAAAGAAATTTAAATGAGACACTTGTCTCTATTCTTAACATTTGTCACCATAGTTTATTTTATAACAAACACATGTCCTTTAAGATGGTAATAAACTTACATGTGTAATTATGTATTTAAATTTTAATTTAAAATTGTTTATAAGCTTTTACATCTATTTTATTTCTTAAGTAATATATAAATGAATTTTATTTCTTCTTCTTTTCTAATTAAAAGAAATGAAACAAAACAAATATAAATACAAGCTTATTTAAATATTTTTATGTATTTATTCTTTTAAATCCAAGACATTAAATTCAAATTTTAAATTAACTTATCAAAATCAAATTTTAATAATCAAGTTATATATGTATATATGCATACATAACTCTTGTAAAAATTAAAAACAATAATTTTATTCCTTACAAAATCTATTTATGTTTTATGAAAAATTAAGTATTATAATTTTTTTTATTTACAAATTAAACAATATTAAAAATGATTTTATGAAAGAGATTGTAAACAAATTAAGATCATTTGTAATTTGTATTCTAACTCTTATATATAAATTTCAAGTAGTATAAAAAAACTTAGCTTCTATATTTATCTATTTTAAATTCATATTTTTAAGTTAAATAAAATTTCAAAACAAATAAGATTTATCATAGTATAAACCATAACATTATTTATTAAATTGCTTTGAAAATTAAATGTCAAATTTAAATCAAATTTCCAATTTATCAATTATAAATTAGAGCTAGAAAATTAATTCATATACCAGATTCCAAATCAAAGTTTATCAACTTACAATATATACAAATATATTATAAATAGAAACAATTTATTTATTTAAAAAAGATAAAATCTTCCAATTTAAATATTTATTAAAACATGATTATTAAATCAAATTTCAAATTTGTTATTAAAATTATCAAATCAAATTAAATTTATAACACAGATTATTAAATTTATATTGCCCAATTTCCGGGATATCACAAATAGGATACCTTATGCTTCTTTGAATAAAGAAGTTCATAAGATGTCTTATCAGTTAGAGGTCTAATTAAAATTCTATTTAAAATATAACAGGCGGTAGCAACTGCTTTTACCCAAAAAAAATTGGTAAATTACTATTTGTAAGCACAGTTCTCGCACACTCTTGAATCGTCCTATTTTTACGTTCTACTACTCCATTTTGTTGTGGAGTTCTTGAAAATGAAAAATTGCGAGTTATTTCCTTTTTATTGCAGAATTCCCCAAACTTTTCATTTTCAAATTCACCACAGTGATCACTTCGAATAGTTATAATTTTTAGAGAAAATTGATTTTGAATTCTTTTTGAAAATGTCTTAAAACATTCAAAAGTATTACTTTTATGTTTCAAAAATATTTTCCATGTAAATCTAGAATAATCATCTACAATTACAAAAACATATTTACTATGATTTATTGAAAGAATTTGAGATGGACCAAATAAATCAAAATGAAGTAATTCAAGAGGTTTTGAAGTTGAAATCATATCTTTTAACTTGAAGGAACTTTTTCTAAATTTTCCTAATTGACAAGCATCACATAAACTATCTACTTTAAAAGTCATTTTAGGGAGACCTCTTACTAGATCATGTTTTGACAGTCTAGATAAGAGTTTGAAATTCAGATGCCCAAATCTCCTATGCCAAATCCAAGGGTCACTTGTATTTGCCAAAAGACACATGTTATCATTTGAAACTTTCATACTAAGAATATAAATGTTCTTTTTCTTGATTCCCTAAAATATTATGGTTGAATTATTATCTTCAATGTGACACTTATCTTTTTCAAATTTAATTTTATATCCTTTATAGCAGAGTTGACTTATACTTAGCAGATTATGTTTCAGATTCTTAACTAGTAAAACATTAGTAATAATAGGAGTTTCAGAGTTACTGGCTTTGCCGATGCCAATCACATATCCTTTTGAATTATCTCCAAAGTTAACCAGTCCTCCGTATTTGTATATTATATCATTCAGTATATCTGGATTGCCAGTCATGTGTCTAGATCATCCACTATCAAGTATCCATTTGTTCTTTCTGATCTGCACAATTTGTCTGTTGTGGATTGATTCCTGAACACCCATAAAACATGATTCCTGCACATCAAACAATCTTGGTACACAACTTGAATTTGAATATTGATTATATGCAGATTCAAGAAACAAGGATGGTTTGAATATTTCTAAACTAGTATTAACAAATATAGCCATTTTAAAAACTTTTTCAAAAATCAGATTATGAAACTTTGAAAACCTGGCTCCGATACCAATTGTGAGAAATGCGGATTACGGATCTTAAGGCTAGGATTAACACTAGAGGGGGGATGAATAGTGTTAATAAAGAATTACTAAATCTTTTTGAGTTTATGTTAATTTGGACACCGATGTATGCAATATACAGACACAGATATAATCACAGAAACAAACATAGATGTAGAAATAAAATAAAAGCAGTAAAGGAAAGAACACACCAGATTTTATACTGGTTCGGAGTTACCCTACATCCAGTCCCGCAACACAAGTACGGATTTCCTTTCAAAAGCAATTGTACAATTACACCATCGATTTCATGGCTATGAGGTACACCCTCCAGAATTTCTATCCTCTGGGTAGAGATACTTGATTTCCGGGCCACAAATTTACCCAATTGATTTACCAAGGCTACAATCACACCTTTTTCTCTTGATTGATTTCCAAGGCTACAATTACACTTTTTCTCACTTAATATATTACAAAGAAGTCTATAACTCTGAATAGCACTGAAAACATTGTAGAGATAGTAATAGGGAATCAAAGTAGAAGTAATCGAGTTCGATTCAATGTTGATTTCGGCAGAGTAATGGTAAGAATATGTACTAAGAAATGTGGAAGAAGAAGAGGAGTGAAAAACCAGAAAATCAGATATAAAATTCGTTGAAACTAACCCCTATTTATAGAAGAACAATAGTCATGTCCATTCAGGAAGAGTTATGGCGAATAGACACTTCTTTTGAAATTTAAATTTTGAATTCAATTGACACCATGTCGACATGGGGTACTTGGGGATGTCGACCCCCCAAAGGATTTTTTGGTGTTTCGATTTTTGTTGGAAATAACTTTTATTTTATATTAAAACTATTTTAAACTTTTATAAATATACTTGACTATAGTTAAAATTCATAAGTAAATATAGAGAATAATATATATAGAATTTAACTATTATATTTAAATATAAGTATAAATATTTAAAATTTAAATATATTAGATTAAAACATAGTTTAAAATCAGGAGTAATTTGACTTTGAAATTAAAGATAATTTTGAGGCTAAAATTATTTAAAATCAGGATAGAGGGTTTTGATTTTTTTAAAAGGAAAGTTTTGAAATCATTTTATAAACAAGATAATTTTGAAAAATCATTTGAATTAAAATTAGTGGATACAAAACAATGTTCCACTAGATTTTCCTAGGTTCCATCTTACTTAGGGTTCCATCCCTTTAATAGGCTCGAAGTGGATTCCATTCCACGAAGAAATTGGATTTTAAGATGCCAGTGCTTTTCTATGAGTTTTAATAAAAATTACTAATAAAAAAACTTATGCTTGAAATCTTGAACTCTAGATAATCTTGATACTCATGAGTCTTCTATCTCGATATCTTGAATCTCTATATTGTACAGTCTTCATTCTTGGTACCTGCATGGTTAAATCCTGCATATACGTATATATCTAAACTTGTAATGTCAGTATTTATATTTTAATCTATTATAAGGTTGCTGTCGTCAAAACGATCATCTCACGGACTAACACTTCCTTCACATGGTGATTCTTCGTCACCCTCCTTTCCCTTATGTCTTCCCTTTCCTCCCTAGCCTCGTTTGAACCACCCTTATCCCCTTGCGTCTCTTTTCCAATAATGGCCAAGAAGTAAGTATAAGCCTATTTTATCCGCTTCCTTTGGTCCATCCTTGCAAACCATATTTGACAGATCATTCTCGATTTTGGAGTCATACTCTTCACATACGGTACTTGCTTCGTCCCCAGTCATCGACGTCAACCTTGTGCCGACTCTGGTGCTGCCTTCGACTCAGATTTCCTCACCGCCTCTAGTCACTATTGTCCCCAGCGCGCTTAATAATGTTTCAACATTCGCTGTCAGCCTTGCCTCATCTCCAAATGGTGTCATTCCACTACAAGGTATTATAAATGTAAATTCTACAACTCCTATATCGTATTTGGTAACAAATGATGGAAATTGGGTGAAAGAGGATTTCTTTGTTATTTTTGGTATTGTTGATACTAATATATTGGAAGGTGGTATTAATTTGGCCTCGTCCGACGTTGTTCAAGTTTCGGTTACTTTAGGGAATACTGCTGAAGTAATGGCCACTATTGGGTTTTGTTATCCATCTGAATCGAATGTTTGTGTACCTATTCCCTTGCTTTCGTCTATTACTGCTCAAAAGCCGTTGCCTAAAGTTCCTGTTTGTAATATGTTTTCAAATGTAAGTAGTGATGTCACTGCTAATACTATAGCCAAACTAGTTTGGTCATCTTTGTTCAAGGCGTTGCCTCGGAACGCCAGTGCTAACTCACCGCAAACATTCAGTTCTCAGGTCATTGAAGTAATTAGCGTAATTCCACCAGCTATTCTTCGGAAGGCGGAGTGCCTTTGGTCTAACCACTTAGTTGAATTTTTCCTAGATGCTACTTCATCTTACTCAGTTGTTCGTGAGCATTGTAGGCGTGTGTGGAAGCTAAAAGGTTCGCTACATGCCCAATTCTCAAATTCCTTTTTCTTTTCTAAATTTGTTTCCAGGGAAGACAGTCTTATAGCGCTTGATACTAGCCCACTCATTATCGCAGGGGAAACCCTTATTGTGGCTCCTTGGAGCATTGGTATAGACAGTGTTAAAGAGCAGATTCTTTCTATTCTAGTTTGTTCCACGTTCTCTAACATACCTTCTGTCCTTTAACCTATTATTGGTCTGAATTGGCTAGCGAGCCTTGTTTGGGATTCCAAATGCTTTGATATAAATACCATTACGCGTAAGAATCTATTACAGGCTAGGGCACTGATTGAAATTACCCTAGAAAATTTGTTACCGTCAACATTAAAAGTAAGAATCAAGGAAGGTCACGAGGTGGAAATAAAAGTTAACTACAGCTGGAAGCCTGACATATGTACTATCTGTCATTCATTTGGACATTCAGTTGAGAAATATAATAGGACTGCTCCTCTTACCCCTAACGCCAAAATCCCCTTCTCTAGGACGGAAATGAAATGAGTTCCCAAGGTTAGTGCACCTCCTCCCTCCGATCCTGTTGTTTCTGCTTCTCCTGCTATGTAGACATAAATTGATGTATTTAGTGATACGATGAGGTTATTGTTTAGGAACCTGAGGAGAGTTCTTGGATTCATGAGGCACCGCAAATGAGGTATGACCCATAATGCATAGTTATCACATGTTCTTAAGTGGTCTTGATGAGATTAGGAGGTTAGTGTATCATGCTAAGGGTGATGGTCTTTCTTTGACGACCATTGGGATTGCTAGTGCTAGGAATTGGTGGCAATTCTTAGATCCAACGTGTGACCTGATTTATCTCTACTCTCCTCTCTCGAGGTCTTTTGATCTGAGCCTGGCTACGTATTTTTCTATGGTTTAGCATGTTAAAGGTACTGGTACTGATGTTGATATCAGTCATGATAATGGGACACGCTCCCATTCGAGTAGTCTAGTCTATAAGTCTAGCTCTTGTATTTTACTTTTGTTCTTGTACTAAGTGGTTTGGCCATTATAAAACCAGATTTTGGTTGTTCTGTGCATGTACAGGACGCTTGTTATTTATGTTATTCCGTCTTTTGGTAAGGCCGTGATACCAAAAGATTGATCAGAGAACCAAAGATAGTTCGTCTCAAAGACTGGTTATACATTGTTTCACCATGGATAACGATGAATTTTGTCCAATCCCGGATCAGGCTACAACTGATAGGACATGACAAGCAAGATCATAAAAGCCAGTGTTTCAAATTTCAGGTTAATCGGAGTTCGTATGAACGAGATATGATCGATGCAAGTTAGCCAAATACGTTGTTCGTATCCATCGAATTGTTGAGGAGATGCCCATTTCGAATCCATCGGATTCGAATCCATCAATATTTGTTTTGTTCGAATCCATCAGGTTCCTCACACTTCGAATCGATCGAGTTCGAATCGATCATTAACATGATATCGGTCTGTTCGATTTGATCGGTTTCGAATCGACCAAATAGGCATCGCCTCAGCATCTTCGTATCCATCCTAGAGCACTTTTTCGTATCCAACAGTAGGCCACACTTCGTATCGATACTCATATCCATCACCACACCTCGGTTCGTATCCATCGGCTTCTTATCGATAGGAATGGCCAGGTCTTCGCATCGATGGATTTCGTATCGATCGAAGTTCGGCTAGAATGTCTCATTCGAATCCATCGACATGGCTCCCTGATTGAATCCATCAGTATATAGTTTACTTCGTAACGATCACCTAACGTCAGCTTCGCATCCATCAGAGATCCGCTACTTCGTCTCCATCACGAGACCACGTTCGAATCCATGAGCTGAGACTTGTTCGTATCGATCAGGTCAACGAGCCTGGGTGACGTGTCATCCCTCAATACGAACAAGGCGAAATTCATGGAGTCGATACGGTCAACTCGGAGTAAAAACCGAATCGAGACGAAGTATGCGTTCCACATCATCACGAGACCACGTGAGGTGATCGAGTCGAAGAGATCGTTTCGAATTGATGGATTCGAAATAAACAGCCAACCGAAACATACCAACTCGTATCGATCATATCTTCCAAACTGCTGATCCAAATGCAACGAAATTTTCACAGAAGCTTCCATACAAGGTAAAGATTGCTCCTGCCAAGTTTCAGCCCAATTGGATCATTTTTTGATGGATACGAAAATCGATCTCAGAACGAGTCGAAACTTGGTGGGGTCGGTCGCGTGGGCCCACTCACGTGCCAGAAAAAGTCTCCCGAAGTTTGAGCGAGATCTGAGCCTCCTACGCCTATAAATAACATCCTAAAGCCTACAGAAAGGGGATCTTATTAGGCCATTCAACGTCCAGACTCTACCGGATTCAATTCTACTCTTTATTACCGCTGTTGTAATCAGATTTCAGAGCTATTATCAACTGTAATCTGCTGTAACGGATTGAAGTTATCAAGTGCATCAATAAAATCATAAGCTTCAGAGTGGACGTAGGCAAGATTGCCGAACCACTATAAAAATTGTGTTGTTTATTGCATTTCTGTTAATTTCTGAGTGATTTTCATACATATTTGTTATCTGTGATCTGCGATTGCGAACTATTGCTTTCAACGATTATCGGGTGTTTGTGACCAATTTTGGCGCAAACATTTTGGTGCTTTCACTGAGAAGGCTGATTCAAGAGAAGTTGAATTTAAAGACTTAAGAGTTCAGATCTGAAGAACTATGAAAAGGCAAACAAGTACAAAACAGAGAGCAGAATGAAGTCAGCATGAAGGAAGTCAAGAGGCTTCCTCAGGAGCAAACCAAGCCTCGATCTTCATCACCAGGGATGAGATGGAGGCGATGATGAGAAGACAGGAGGAAATGATCCAGAATTTGCTTCAACCGATTGGGCAACTTGGAGCACAGAATAAAGGAGAAGATGGAGTTCAGAATGGAGCAAGACCAGCCGGTGTAGCACCAGGACTTGAAGGCACGCACTTAGAGCATGTAGATCCAATCCTGGGGAGAGAGAGAGAGGGATCCGAGCAACCTGGTGGCGATAGAGGGATGAACGCTCAGCAAGGGGGGCAGACTCCCGAAAGCTCACATGGACACGGAGGGCAGGTCGAAGGCAGTGAACGAGGACTGCAGCTTGGAGACAACGATATATTGGCAGAGATGGTCAGACGAGCCATGAGAGGCGGGTTGGTAAACAGAGATCTGGAAGACGTGAGCAAGAGTTCTTTTTCTCCTGTTATTAGGATGGCTAAGAATCCTCCAGAATTCAAGTTACCATCACTAGAGATGTATGATGGGAGGACGGACCCTGCGGTCCACCTAACAAAGTACATGATGCACATGGAAGTGATGGGGGCATCACAAGAAGTCATGGCCCGGTGCTTTCCATTGTATCTGACAGATATTGCAGCATTATGGTTTAGGCAACTGGAGAGCGGTTCCATAGGAACATGGGCAGATTTAACTGAGAGATTCATGAGGCAATTCAGTGTTCACATCGCAAGACCCAAGAATGTGATGAGTTTGGCAACTTTGAAGCAGAAAGCTGGAGAGTCTTTGAGAAGTTTTCTGACGCGGTTCAATGCGGCGGCAGCATCGATGGATCGGCCAGATCCATCCATGGTTATGATGGCAGCTGTGTCCGGAATAGCTGATGGCACAAAATTCAAAAATTTATTAACTAAAGATCCGCCAATGGATCTAGGAGAATTCTATCACGAGGCAGAAAATTTTTGCGACTGGAAGATGCTAGTGCAGAAGAGAGGAAGGGATTGTTTTCGCAATCAAAGGCGGAAATCCACCTGGAAAGGGTGCGGAGACTAGTAAAGGAAAAAAGAAAGGCTGAGAATAACGGTGACGGGTCAAAGCAGCCATGGAGGGAGCCGCGATTCACCATTTACTCTGAGCTGAATGAGAGTTTGGAGCGAATCTATCAGGATACAAGAGAGCAAGTTCCCTATCGTAGACCAATGCGAAAGGATCCAACTGTTGACGAGAGGCAATCTGACAAATATTTCTTGTTCCACGAACTGAACGGTCATAGCACAAACGACTGTAGACATCTGAAGGATGAGGTGGAAGGGCATATCAGGAATGGTATGCTACTTCAGTATGTGAGGAGGCGAGCTCCAGCGGTGGAGCCGGAGCGACCACTGTCTATTTCGGGTAAGGGTGACCCTGAACCGGGACACCGCATGATTATCAATTGGTTGAAATAACGATGAACAAGTCGTAAACTTCTCACTAGCACAATTAAATCATTTACACATGTATGAGATCGCGAACGATCCCCAGGCATGCTATGAATGATTATTAACCATCTCATAGTGAGAATTTACACTTTGACATCCTTGCTTTGCTTTTGTTTCATTTTGATTTAGACATTTAGACGTTGCTTGTTTGGACATTTCTGTTATGGAATTCATGCGAACGTTGCTTTGATATTTGCAATCCTGTGAAAGAATTTACTTATATGCCCGTTGGATCGCGAACGGTCCACGAGCACCTCCTGTATGGCGATGAACCGCCAAAGTCTTTGATTCAGAAACTCTCTCGAACGTGAAATCTGGCATCGATAATACTAAGTCCCCCCTGGGCACAACAATTCGCCTCGAACGGCACACGATCGTGAATGATCACACTCTGCCTCAAACGACACCGACCTCAAACGGTCACAATTCGCCTTGAATGGCACCCGATCGCAAACGATCACCATTTGCCGCGAAAGGCGTCCGACCACGAACGGTCCCATTGCATCATTTGCCACAAACGGCATCAACCGCGAATGGTCCCATCTCATCATTTGCCGCGAACGGTCCCGATTCACCTTAAATGGCACACGATCCCGAACGATTGTCATTCGAGGTCATATGGAACTATCGAGTTTTTTACAGGTTGTTGAAAGGGTATGAACATCCAGCTTATGACATTACAAAACACACATTCCTATCGCAAGACATGTCTTGGGGGGCAAATGTTATCCCGCCTTTTGGCAAGGCCGTGATACCAAAAGATTGATCAAAGAACCAAAGATAGTTCGTCTCAAAGACTGGTTATATATTGTTTCACCATGGATATCGATGAATTTTTTCGATCCCGGATCAGGCTACAATTGATAGAACATGAGAAGCAAGATCATAAAAGCCTGTATTTCAAATTTCAGGTTAATTGGAGTTCGTATGAACGAGAAATTATCGATGCAAGTTAGCCAAAGTACGTTGTTCGTATCCATCGAATTGTTGAGGAGATGCCCATTTCGAATCCATCGGATTCGAATCCATCAATATTTGTTTTATTTGAATCCATCAGGTTCCTCACACTTCGAATCAATCGAGTTCGAATCGATCATTAACATGATATCGGTCTGTTCGAATCGATCGATTTCGAATCGATCAAATAGGCATCACCTCAGCATGTTCGTGTCCATCCTAGAGCACTGTTTCATATCCATCAGTAGGCCGCACTTCGTATCGATACTCATATCCATCACCACACCTCGGTTTGTACCCATCGGCTTCGTATCGATAGGAATAGCCAAGTCTTCGCATCGATGGATTTCGTATTGATCGAAGTTCGGCTAGAGTGTCTCATTCGAATCCATCGACATGGCTCCCTGATCGAATCCAATAGTATATAGTTTACTTCGTAACGATCACCTAACGTCAGCTTCGCATCCATCAGAGATTCACTGCTTCGTCTCCATCACGAGACCACGTTCGAATCCATGAGCTGAGACTTGTTCGTATCGATCAGGTCAACGAGCCTGGGTGACGTGTCATCCCTCGATACGAACAAGGCGAAATTTATGGAGTCAATACGGTCAACTCAGAGTAAAAACCGTATTGAGGCGAAGCATGCGTGCCACATCATCACGAGACCACGTGAGGTGATCAAGTCGAAGAGATCGTTTCGAATTGATGGATTTGAAATAAACAGCCAACCGAAACATACCAACTCGTATTGATTATATCTCCCAAACCGCTGATCCAAATGCAACGAAATTTTCACATAAGCTTCCATACAAGGTAAAGATTTCTCTTGCCGAGTTTCAGCCCGATTGGATCATTTTTTGATGGATACGAAATCACTTCGTATCGATCTCAGATCGAGTCGAAACTTGTTGAGGTCGGTCGCGTGGGCCCACTCACGTGCCAGAAAAAGTCTCCCGAAGTTTGAGCGAGATCTGAGCCTCCTACGCCTATAAATAGCACCCTGAAGCCTACAGAAAGGGGATCTTTTTGGGCCATTCAACGTCCAGACTCTGCCGGATTCAATTCTACTCTTCATTACCGCTGTTGTAATCAGATTTCAGAGCTATTATCAACTGTAATCTGCTGTAACGGATTGAAGTTATCAAGTGAATCAATAAAATCATAAGCTTCAGAGTGGACGTAGACAAGATCGCCGAACCACTATAAAAATTATGTTATTTATTGCATTTCTGTGAATTTCTGAGTGATTCTCATACATATTTGTTATCTATGATATGTGATTGCGAACTGGTGCTTTCAATGACTATCGGGCGTTTGTGACCAATTTTGGCGCAAACAGTTTATTTATATTCATAGTGGCACATCCCACTCTAAACCCGAATGGCTTTGCTACTATATATACACACACATATAATTATTTTAGTGTTTTTGCAGCTATAAGTATATTTTTGATCACGACGATTCAGCCAATATGTTGAGATGATCTATTATCATTTGTCATACATTATTAGGTTTTTTCTTTATTTTACTATGGACCTATAGTCTTAGGTTTTGGGAATTTTTATTTTATTTTTATTGTATGAGGTGAGTATCGCTACCTGTCAGGCTTGTTGATAGCTATATTTTTTAAGAGTATAAAAAAATACATGAGTTCTCCCCTCTTCTACAAAGAGGATCACTCATTTCTCTCAAAAATAAAAGCTAAATTAGTTCGAAAGGCAATTTTTTGAATTTTTCAAGGAGATATATTCTCGATTGAAAATATAATTCGGCGTACACACACATAATTGTGTGTGTATGCATTATTTGCTGAAGGCTACAATAATTATTTTCGAAAAATTATATGTATATATTTTATTATCGATATTTATTATGCAAAGGTCAATGTATTAAATTTAATTTTGAAATTGAAACTTAAAACCAAAAATAATTTTATATAGATATATGCATATATATGTGTGTGCATATATATACATACATACATGTATGTATGTATGAATTATATTCAAATTATTACATAAATTTTTAAATGATCAAAAAATGATAATTTAGTTAGTTTAAGTACAAATATTATATAGCTCCCTTTCTAACATTATATTGACATCTTTTCACCATAGTGGCATTATTTTGACTGTAGGACATAATGGTCATTTTTTCCATTATCCCCGTAGGATACTTCTTTTGTTTATATTATTGCGACGTTCATATTACGAATATCAAAAAATATTAAATTAAAATAAATGAATTAAATTATTATCTTTTTTAAACATTAACTGATAATTAAATAATAATTTTTTACTATAAATAAATTTATTCGCGTAAACACAAAATATGAACTTGTGCAATTTAATAAAAGGAATTTTTTGTAATTCGACATTTTTACCCTAATGCAGGTGTACGTGATCCAATAATGGTATTAGAGCTCGCATTGCATTTATGTGAACAATTAACCAACACATAGTGTACTGCATTTAGAAAATTCAAAGTAGATAGGTGTAAAAAAATGTTCTTAAATAAGGAGAATGTTACTCTTAGTGGAAAACATCCTGATCTTTTTGCCTTTACCTAGAACATCGAAATTGTATGTTTCTATGGTATCTCCTTGTGGATAATTCAGAAGTATTTTGAGTTTTAGTTAATTCAAATAAATGTATTCGAAAATTATAAAATTAATTTTAAACTAGTTTAAGTTAAATAATTAAGTAGTTTTATAAAAGTTATAAAATGTAAATTTAAGTGTTGTATTTATAAATTAATTAAACTATTTAATTAATACAAGGTACATGTATATATTTTAGTTCATAAATGATAAATGTTATTATATATATTTATATAAAGAAAATGGAAGTTTAAAAATAGATAAAATCCATGGGACTTAAATGAGTATAAATTGGATGTATATAAAAGATATGTGATACCATGAGTTATACTTGTTATACGCAACTCGCTTAAATAGTCAATAATACTCTATAAAATTATTCTTAAATTATGAATTTAAAATAATAACGCTCTCCATCATTTATAATATAAATAATAACTTGTATTATGAATATGAATATTCAAAAATAATAAATTAAAAGAAAATAATAAATTAATTTTAAATTACTTATAAATATTATTTTATACACTAACAAATAATTTTTTAAATAAATGAAATAAATCAATATATTATCCAAACACTTATATCAATTAAATACTAAATTTTATTTACTATAAATAAGCTTATTCGCATAAAAATAAAACAAGATCTTGTGCAATTTAACAAAATGGAAGTTTTCTTGAAATTCGACATTTTTAATCCAGTGCAAGTGTACATATCCAACAATGGTATTAAAGCTCGCATTGCATTTATGTGAATAACTAACCAACACGTAGGTACTACTTTTAGAAAATTTGAAGTAGATGGGTGTAAGAAAAATGTGCTTAAACTAAGGAGAATGTTATTCTAAGAAAGGACCACTCTTGAGAGGAAAACGTCCCGATTTTCTGGCCTTTACCTATATCGTCGAAATTGTCTATTTCTGTGGTATGCCCTAGTGGAAAACTAATAAGTGTTTTGAGTTTTAGTTGATTCAAATAATTGCATTTTAAAATTATAGAACTATTTTAAATTAAATAATTTTATAATTTTATAAACTTTATAAAATGTAAATTTAAAATTATGTTAAATCTAAATAAATATTATATTTATAAATTAGTTAAATTATTTAATTAGTACAAGCTAAATGTGTACATATAACTTGATAAATGATAAATGTTATTATATGTATATAGAAAATAGGAGTTTAAAAATAAATAAAATCCATGGAACTTAAATGAGTACGCATTGGATGTACATAAAAGATATGTGATATCATGAGTTACACTTGTTATACTTAACTCCCTTAAATAGTCGATAATACTCTATAAAATTATTTTTAAATTATGAACTTCAAACAATAATTCTCTCCATCATTTGTAATATAAAATAAGTACCTGAAATATCTATGGTAGTTAGAAAACTCAAGCCATAGAATATCTAAGGTAATGTGTATATTATCTTTAAATAAGTAAGAATGTTATGTAACTTTATTGAGCAAAATCAAGGGTTATAATAACTCTTCTTAAGATTTAGGAAATGATGGGTGTAGGGTATCTAATGTAATTTGTGGTTTGTCGAGCAAACTCGACGTCATGAAGATGATTAGGAGCATAGTCCAAAGTATGTTAGGAGTTATATATAAGATATAACTAATAAAACTATTACTTGCCATTTTTCGAGACAACGTTTTATTAAGCACCCTCAAGGTTATAGTAACATGATAAACGGATCCTAATACCCACTAAAAGAATTAATGAAATTCTTGTTTCTCTTTCAAGGTTTTTTTGAGAGATTCAGAATTTAAGCGAGCATTATTACAATTTTTTAAGAATTTGCACATTTAGCATAAATGGTAAAAAAATATCAATTAAAATATACTATAACAACCAAATTAAAGATTGGTGAATAAATGTAAAATATACTTACTAATAAATATTTCGGTACATGCCACTTTAAGATCCATGCAAGAGCCAAAGTTGCACAACCATTGAAAAATCGCGTCTTAATCATTTAAATGTTTACTTTATCAAGGTTGTGTACTGTCTTTTATGAGTTTTGAACTCTAAAGTGGTAAAAAATATGAATATTCGATTCATCTTCAATCGCATGCTAATATTGTATGGTGAATAGTCACATTCGTATGATATCAAATCTCGATGAAAATGTTTCAATCAAAATGAGCAATAAACCATAATGCAAGATCTTTGGTTCAATATGATTGAATATAATATGGATATTTTTATGTTAGAAACAACCTTAAATCAAGAACTGCATATAGACCTACTAAGATGTAGGATTGATTGGTTGACTCAAATGCCACATATTCAATATCTTCAAATGTTAAGGATGACCAAATGCATTTTTGTTAAAGAAATCCGATGTCATCTTGCTGTAGAGATTATCTCTTTTGAATGGTTCGACCTTACAAAAAGAAAGCGAAAGTTTGATAATGTAAATAACGTTGGCATAGTTGGGACGAAGAGAGTGAATGATCACTTTATCTTCATGAAGAGATATCAGAATTACAATTAGTTGTTATACTTGTACACACTTAATATGGGAGTAAGAAATATGATTTATATTCCAAAATGTATTTACTTATAGATAAATGATTTCAACAAGATTTATTTCTTTGAGTTTGAGATATTAGGTTTGAAACTCTTAACTGTAAGTTAGTTACGATAAAAGAAATAAATAGCCCATATTAACTGGTTGTTGAGCTTGATGTTTTAAAGTTGTCACTGTAACAACTGAAACAGTGGGATGATACCGTATACCACTTACTGTTGACGCATCAAATTTTGAAAGATTACATTCATGCATGCCTAGTATTATTTATGAAATACTAATTGGTTTTGGTATTGACTAAAAATAAAAGAAGTTTTGTTTCAGTGTGAATATTCCTTATAAATAAATGTATGCTTTGGCATTATGATGATGGTATTTGTTTCAATAACAATATTGGTGTGTTAGCTATGGAAAATATACCAGCATCTTAGCTATTTAACAATTGATTTTGGAATTATAGACTAAGCCGTATAATAGAGAAATAATTATTTAATCATAAGATTGTGAATTATATCTCAAACGATTAAGGGTAAAACTCCTATTTAATACAAGCAAAAAAATACTCAACGAATTCTTCGAATTGATACATATAGATGTATACACTCCAAAATCCAATAATGCAAAAAAGGGATCCGCTTACTTCATTAAATTCACTGATGCATTATCATAGATATAAATATGTGCATTTGATACACGAGTTTTAATCTATGGTAAGTTTGTAGAATATAAAATGGAAGAAGAAAACAAGAACATATAAAAGAGTAAAGGAAGTCAAATTAATTGAAAAACCGAGTGTGACAACCTCTATCGACCTTCGGTACATAATATCTATATAGAGAAGTATGCTGTAGTGGTTCGACCAATGGATGTAAAATGTCCAGGTAAAATGATGCAATCAATCGATAACCTTTCATATATCTCACAACGTATAGATAAAAATATAATATCAACATAAATATAAAACAAATGAGATAGTAGCATAGTAAGAATGAACCAAAATATCATATTAAAGTTTAGATCAGATAATACAAAGTAGAATAAGAGTTCATACATGCCTATACATCATAAATTCTAAATAAAACTGTCTGTATATACATAAGATAAGTGCTAATAGTCATATAGTACTGCATAGCGGAAATAAGTAGTAGTGGTTCTAATAAAAAAGTATGTCTAAGAAAGGATAAGCCTCATGTTCATCCTTCGCACAACTTCATGCGCTATCTCTTACACTCTCGTAATTTATTCATTAAATTATCCAAAAATATAAGAATCAACAAAAATAAACTAGGATCAAAAAATGGTTTGGCATGAGCGATCTATAATATCAGAAAGATATAAATTCAAAATAGTATAATAAGAGGAAACAGTGTATAAAGTTATACCTAATCTGTTCCTGCATCCTACAAGTTAGCACATAATATAGTATATGCTAGTATGTGAAAAATAATGGTTATGTTACTCTATCTCGCCATATACTAAGATGTTACCCTATTAGACTTGACAATACCTATCGGTTAACAAAGATAACTGTAGTAATCATCAACCATATCTCTTATCATATCTCAGATGGCTTGAGGAAATGATGGCTTTTGCTGCTCTAATGCCACTATTTTTTATTCAAACTGCAAGAACTTCTTCATACTACCTCAGAATTAGGTGAGACTTCGACCAATGAACTCCCATTTAAATTACTTACAACATGGAATACTCTAATACTTCATCTTGTGAACGCATGTCGTAGTTTCCCATGATGACTAACGATTGTACTTAGCAAATAGCATGCTGCTGTAGGATCGAATTCACCCTAGAGGGGGGTGAATAGGGTGATACTGTTAGTTATAAAAAATATTGCGGAAGCTTATAAAATTATTTCAACACAGATAAATCAAAATTATGTGCAACACAAATAATAGCAGAATAATAAATGCAAAAAAAGAATGACACAGAATTTACCCAGCTTCGGCAAAACCCTGCCTACGTGCTGCCCCCAAGGTTTCTACTAGAAATTAAGTAGTCACACGCTTACACATGTAAACTCGCGACACCCGCTGCTGACTAACCTAACCTATACTCAAAACCCTGCCACAACTCAGCCACTGAGTTGCAAATTCTCAAACTACGCCATATAGTTTGTCCCCTAGTCACACGACTAGTAATTACAACGTTTAAAAAGAAAAAAATAAGTTAAATAACCCAAAACCCTAATTTAAAATAAACTAAAGTCCTTTAAAAAACAAGGCGGCCTCCCTTTTGTTTCCTTTTATATTGTTCGGTCCGTTTTTCTTTTGTGAAAAATGTTGGCTTCCTTTTCTTTTGTTCGCTCTGAAATTAGGGGTTCTGGATGAAGTCGCCGCTTTGATTTCTGAAGCTTCGTTCCTCTTTCTCCCTACTGATCGATTTCGGCTTACTTCAATTCGATTGAGTTCGTCTTTGGTTCGGGTATGTAATTTATGCTTTTTCTCTCTGGTTTGAATACTTGAACTCGATGGATTTGAAACTGTGGATGATGAATGGGATTTATAGAAGTCGAATTCCAATATTTACGTTCATCTGATAGTTGTTTGATTTTGTCAATACTGTGCTTCGGCCATTCGATCTTCATTTGGATGCTTGAGATTAATTGCTGACTTTTTCAATTTACTTGAGTAACACGGTGTTGATTTTGAACTGTTCGTTTTTTCTTGGTCATCACGGTTTTGATTTTGGTTTGATGATGTTGATTTCATTCTTTGTGACTTCGGCTTGATATTGTGATAATGTTTGACTTCGGCTCTGACTCGTTTAATTTGGAATTCCTGATGCAAGCTTTCTTTCTTTGGCTTGTACCTGGCTTGTCATGGAGTTGTTCGACTTTGTTTATTTGAAATAATTCCTGGACTTTGGCATGTCTGTTCTTTTCTCTATTTGGCACTGTCTTGATTTGATACTGTTGTTCCATGATACTTCGGCATTACTTTGAACTGCCTCTGGTCATTGCATATGGCTTTGAGTTGACTTTGCATTTCCTTTGTGTACTTACTTCAGCCATTATATCTTTGACCTACAGCTTGAATATCATGCTGCACTGCAAGATGTACATGTTATTGCTTGGATATTAAACTACTTCATGCTTCATTGTCTTGTTCAAACCTGATACTTTCATTTGCACTTGGTCACTGTGTTTTATTGTTGATTCATGTATATGCTTCGAGTCATGGTAGTAGTGACTTGAACTTTTAGCCTTTGGTTCGATGTACTTCATTGAGTTTGACATGAAATGGTTCATCACTTTTTTATGTTGTTTTACTTTGTTAAGTTGTATCGGTCATTGTTGTATCTTTGGTGCTTGGTTTTGTGATATGATTATAGCCATTTCAATGTTGTTGATGTTTGGTTCGGTCTTGTACCTGAATGTGCAGTCTTTGGTTGTAAATTGTGTTTTAAATGTTGGTAGTTGGACTTGATCATTTGAACTAAGTATGTTGGTTTGTAATCTCTGATTCATTGTTGAGGCCTGAACATGGTTTGAGTTTCAGACCTGTAGCACGCACTCGAGTCGTGGTACTGGTGCATATGCTTGTGTAACGACCCGCTATTTTGGACTATTCAAATTGACAATAAAACCGTACATGTCCGACTTGAATAATTCAAAATACCGAATTGTTAATTAAAATTTGGCAAAACTCAGCATATACAGTAAATAAATCAACCGCAAAATCACAGACACAGAGTAATAAAATAATGCAGCGGAATAGATAAATAGTAGTTCATGAAACTACTATATAAATACCTGAGTTAGAAATAAAAATACAACAGAATATCTCAAATACAGTGAAGTCACCAGTACGAATAGATGACCTCTCCGAACGAATCAACTGAAAGAGCTGAAAGCTGAATCAACAGTTGGATCCTCAAAAGAAGCTCCAAACTCCAAAGGCGAGTCTCAAATGCTGTATCGCTTAGACTGACCCGAGCGTAAAGCAAAACACAAAACACTCGAGTCAGGATTAACATTCTTATATCTATAAATCCAAAATAAGTGAAATATCAACTGAAATATAATTAACTTAGAGGATGTTTGGGATACCCATCCTCTAAGGATCCAAGGAACTATCTACAGGGTAGAAATATACACTATAATCCGTGGTCATTTCAATTTTATTTATTATTTCAAAACTAAAATATCATTTTCATTTCAAATATCTCTATTTTCCAAAGTAGTATATATATATATCCAATAATTTATGAAGTAAAGTATTTTTATTTCCTCAAACTTCACAAATCGCTTCAAAAATCAACTCGACCTTCCCGTTCAAATTTAATTAAATCAAAATTTATCAATTTCCATTCAATTTAGTTTCTGACTAAACTAATTCAAATTTTATCTATTTTAAATACGGATTTGAACCACAAAATAAACCATTTAAATTTCAATATAATTCGAAGGTAATATATTTCGGAGCTTTAAATATTCAACATTTCAAAGACTAAACTTTGATGGTTGCGTTTATCTCCTAACTTGACTTCACTATTAGTTAGTTTTGAAATATTCACTTAATAAATTCATTATTATTTATATGACCTTAAATTTACATTTTTTATATATTACCTTCGATTTCTTTAGACATGAATCATCCATTAAATTTCTTAAATAAAACTTCAAGTTATAGGATCATATGTTAAAGTTTCAAATTTAATAGTTTCAAATTGATTTAACTAAATAAAATCCTTAATTAATGACAAATTCAAGTAAGTCCCAAATATATCTTTAAACCTTAGCTTATAAAATTTATTCCACAAATCTATTTCAGAAATACAAATTTAATAAATCCTTAAACATATTTCATATTAATAAAATCAATCTTAATTAAATTATCTTAATATTAAATCTATATATAAAATAACCTTTATATATGATACTTTAAATCAATATTCATTAAAACCATATATTTCTTTTCAAGACCATAGAAATTATTTTCAAAACATTCATATAGACCACGGCGTCGATGAAAAATTTTCTATTCTATATACAAGGGATACGGATATTTATCATTTCAATCCGTAAGTTAAATATATACGGGTGGATATCATTTCAACCCATAATCCCAAATTCAATTCAAATGAAAATCGATTGGGTTTATCACTTCAACGCATAACGAAATTCTCCTATTCTAAAATCCGTTCGGGTATGTGTCATTTCAACCCATAGTGATTTCTATACTAACAGGGAACTTGCAGAGTGATAACAGATATGAAAATAATAATAACAGCAGGCATATATCATCAAAAATAAATATAAACAATAGGATATTGTGTCATATCCCATAAGTGAACAGTTACAGAAAATAGCATATATGTAACAATTTAAATGACTATAACATCATATTTCAATTGTCGTTTCAATTGAAATAAAATTTAATAAAGTACATGAACGTTAATCATGAGTGATTGCTCACCTTTCGAGCCTAGAGGAGAGGGCGGAATGAGAAGAGATACGAATCCAAGCACAGATTTTGAAGCAAAGCAATATTGGCAAGAATTTTAATGATCAAAGCTGTTAAAGAGGAATTGACGAAATCAAATCAGAGTTGGGTCGAGGAAGATAAATAGGATAAGTGAGCTATATATAGTTGTATATATAACTATATATAAATAAAACTGTATTCTAAATTTAAACATATATTAAATTAAATATATATTTTCAAAAATCATTGGTTTAAACAAAACATATGTATATGTAGTACAGTTTGAAATAATGTATATGTTTAAACCCATATACAAACCAATATCCAAACACCATCTAAAATTTTAATCTTAATAAAAAAGAAACCTTTATAAATAAATATATTAAAATCAGTATTAAAACATATAACATAAAGTTCATATATTATATATCAATACCAAATCTAACTCCAGTATATGTAAACTAATATAAACCCATGTAAACTTTATAAAATCTATATGCTACTAAAATAGATTATATATAAAATAAACCAATATATAATATTAACAGTAATATATGTTAGTTAAAGTCAGTACATAAATATACTCAACACCTTCTATACTTTACATTACTTTAAACATGCTAGCACTACAACTATACAAAATATACATAATACTGTAAAACAATTATATACAGTAAAACAAAATAAAATAAAAACACACACACCTTATACAAAATGCATACAGCAAACACTACATATATATATTTCTTCTTTATAGGCTTATATGCATAGACTAAGCCTTACCCAAGTTTATACTGTATAATATTAGATAAAAATAGGACACAACAAATGATATTATCACCTTTACAAAGTTGCTTTATAGTTTATACATACTTAAGTTTAATATACATACATACATACATATATATATATATATATATATATATATATATATATATGCGAACAAGATATAGAACCAGAGAAGAATCAAGGAAGAGGACAACAAAACTCACCGTGGCAAGGTAGTGGCTCGCCAAACAATGTCAGCATGGAAGAGGAGGAGATGGATGGCGGAGATGATCAGGTGGAGCTACGGCAGTTGAGGCGGAGAGGCTAAGGGTGCAAGCCAGAGGCGAAGGAGTGTGTTTGTTTCTCTCTCTCTCTCTCTTTTTTGTTGTTGCTGGGTTTCAAAAGAGAAGGGAGCAATTTATGTAGAGGGAGTAAAATGTGAGCAGGTGAGTACAAGAAGGATGCAAGCATGAGGTGGAAAGTGAAAGTATAGTGAAGTTGCAAAAGTGGAAATTGATTATAAACGCAATTGAAATATGAGCCTTTGCCCAATCAATGTAAAAAAAACGTACACAAATAAATGAATATGGGACAAATGAAGATGAAGGGAGAAAGAAATAAACTATTTCTAGGCGATGAATTTATAAAAGGAACCGTGATGTGTACAATAATTGAAACGAAAACGTACACAAATAAATGAATATGAGACAAATGAAGATGAAGGGGAAAGGAAATAAACAATTTATAGGCGATGAATTTATAAAAGGAACCATGATGTGTACAATAAATGAAACGAAAACGTACAAAAATAAATGAATATGGGACAAATGAAGATGAAGGGGGAAAGAAATAAACTATTTATGGACGATGAATTTATAAAAGAAACCATGATGTGTACAACAATTGAGGACAAATGAAGATGAAGGGGGAAAGAAATAAACTATTTATGGGCGATGAATTTATAAAAGGAACCGTGATGTGTACAATAATTGAAACGAAAACGTACACAAATAAATGAATATGAGACAAATGAAGATGAAGAGGGAAAGAAATAAACAATTTATGGGCGATGAATTTATAAAAGGAACCATGATGTGTACAATAATTGAAACGAAAACGTACACAAATAAATGAATATGGGACAAATGAATATGAAGGGGGAAAGAAATAAACTATTTATGGGCGATGAATTTATAAAAGGAACCATGATGTGTACAATAATTGAAACGAAAACATACACAAATAAATGAATATGGGACAAATGAATATGAAGGGGGAAAGAAATAAACTATTTATGGGCGATGAATTTATAAAAGGAACCATGATGTGTACAATAATTAAAACGAAAATATACACAAATAAATGAATATGGGACAAATGAAGATGAAAGGGGAAAGAAATAAACTATTTATGGACGATGAATTTATAAAAGGAACCATGAGGTGTACAATAATTGAAACGAAAACGTACACAAATAAATGAATATAAGACAAATGAAGATTAAGAGGGAAAGAAATAAACTATTTATGGGCGATGAATTTATAAAAGAAACCATGATGTGTACAATAATTGAAACGACGTACACAAATAAATGAATATGAGACAAATGAAGATGAAGGTAACCTTATATATAATATTAAATAAAATCAATACTCATTTAATATTATGTATATTCTTTCAAAATGTAAAGGCTACGTATGCATGAATTCATATATGCTTATCTTTGTACATAACAAACATGCATACTACCAATTTTAATGCAGACCTTAAATCAACCCTTAAAACATATACTTCATACATGTAGTTAAATATAGTATATACTTCTCTTCTTCTTCGGTTCATATGACATATGAAACCCTTAACTATCGTATTTATAGCTGAGGACATTTGTATAGATATACTAAATATGCACTAAAATAAACTGGAAATGGTGACACAAAAACCCAAAATCAAATATATATATATATATATAACATGACTAGAAATCAAACTTCAGTAAACCTATATACTAGTATCAAGACTAACATATGTATATATATATATAGCTATTATAACACATAAAAATAAAACTCGGTATAAATATGCTTTACTATATATACACTTCAAATAGACCATCATACATGTACAGTGGTTTTCCAAAATAAATATATATGGAACGTACTCAATATATTTAAAATTTACACACCTTGCTGAAAAGCAAAAGGAGACCATAAATTTATTACCCACAATATTGATATTTATACCCAATAGAAATGAACTATGCTATCCAATTTACAACAAACTTAACTTATATTGTAATATAAATAATAGTTTATAAAGTTTTTGTACTGATCATATAGGTATAACCACAAACAAACTTTAAAATATATGTGCACAGCTCGCACTACAAATCATTAATATACATAACATATTTTCTTTTTCTTTTTTTCAAAATTTTATTATTAATAATTTCTCAAAAATCCAATTCAATACGTTATAAACCAATTAAAAAGTGCTAAAATTTTATAGGTCGTTACACTCTCCCCCACTCAAAACTTTTCGTCCCCGAAAAGGAATAAAGTAGGAGAATAGAAACAACCAGATGAAAATTTTAGACTTTGAAAAACAAATTAAACAATTTATTTAAAACCATATACTTTTTTTTATTATTACCTAAATTAATTAATATTTAATAGATTACTCATTTTATTAAATCCATTCAATTAATTATGAGATCAATTATTTATAAAACACTAAAAAAAGTTACTATTAAACCAGGTAGAATATAAATAAACAATATTTTAAAGGATATATTCAAAAGAAGGAAAGAAGGAAAGAAGATATATTAGGAAAAGAGAATATAGGTGAATAAATAAAGCAGGGCAGATAAGGTAGATTCAAAAGAATGGTATCGGGCTCGAATAGTTAATTTCAAACCAAAAAAAATTTCAATTTCAAATATTAATACAAAATTTATATTTCAAATAATTTGGATAAATTGAGGTTAGGAAGATAAATTGGGATTTAGTTGAAATGGTATTAAATTAAGAATTTTATTTGTTGGAAATACCTTTATAATAAAATACTTTTATATCGAAACCAATTTTCCTTTCGAAAATACTTTTATAACTCGATGTTTCAACAAGTTTATCGTCGTTCTTGCAGACTTTGGCCATGCGTTGATAAGGCGCAATGCTAGAATTCTTCAAGTACTTAGTAGCCCCGTTTCAACACTTAGAGAAAATACTTGAAAAACACTTTTACAAATAGATATGGAAAGTACAATCCAAAAAAATCAGCCAAACCAAAACCTTTGTCCAACCATGGTTCGCAGATACACAATGGTTACGCCTGGATCCCCCAGGAAACAATCCGTATCCGTAAGCTTTCTCAGCCCTGCGAGTTACGCCATGATGACTAGTAGGGTGCAGGATACACAATGGTTACGCCTGGGTCCCCCAAGAAACAATCCGTACCCCTAGGCTGTCTCAGCCAGGCAGTTTCGTTAATAATCACGACCTACACAGATTGCAGGATACACAATGGTTACGTCTGGATCCCCCAGGAAACAATCCGTACCCCTAGGCCAGACTCAGCCACGCAGTTGCGCTATGTAGTCGCGAGAGAAAAAAAACCATGGGTTACGCCAAGGTGGGAACACTCGAGCATCACATCCGGAAAATCAAAAATCAGAGAGAATAATATCGATAGAATGAATCCACAATGTGGCCACAAAGCGGATATCAAGCAGTAGGCACTTTCCATATCTTTACTTCGAAAATATGTATCATATAGTACCTTTTCAAATCACTTTCAAATATCATACTTATATAAAGTCCATTATATATAGGATTCCATTTTCAATCGAATACTTTCCAAATTGAATACCTTTCAAATCAATAGGTTTCAAATCAATTTCGTACTATACAAATCAGTTTTATATAAGTTTGATAACTCCCAAATCAAGTATTTAGCAAATCAAGGTTCTCAAAAATTTTCTCGTTTCAATAACATTTTAGTTTCAAGATCATATATGATTTCACCAAATTTTCTTCCAAATTAAACATATTCAGTTTCAAAGTTTCTTAAACAATAGGTTTAGAAAATAATCCAAATTTCCAAATGAACAAAATTTAGGTCAAACAAATTCATTTTCAAAATCACCACATAAGTACTGGTTTTAATTCCAATCTAATTTCAAAACCAAATATTCTTCTCAAAATCAATTATACTCGAAATGGTCTCTAAATTTATAATTATCCGTTTAAAACCTTTAAACTATTTATTTCTATGTGGAAAAAAAATCCAATTTTCCTTTTTCAAATTATTTATTTAACAAAAGTTTCAAATTTACTTAAGTCATACTCTACATAATTTAAACATACAAAACTAAACTTATATTTTTTATCAAATATTTTATACTCTTCGGAATTTCTTAGTTTTAAAATTCTAAACCTTGATTTGGAAGTGCTCGAACCTTCAAAATAGTCGATGAAATCAAATTTCAAATCCAAGAGTAGGAAATCAGCAACAAATCAGTAAATTAATTTTTATAAATAGAGTTATACTAAATCAAATCGAAAACTAGAGGATTGAACACCGGCTTTCTTTAAATCATTTTAAATATATATACATATATCTTTCGAATATCGAATTCTACTTTGGAATTTGAAATCAAAATTTATTTCACAATATCACTCGCATAGCAAAGCTACTAGAGTGGCCTCTCCCCCACTCTGAAACTCGAAAATCAATGTCGATGATGCATGCACTCATCACCAAAATTATTTTCCAGCGACAAAGTGAGTTCTAGACTTCTATTTTCTTGAACACTTTATTGAAATTTCTTCTAAATCGTTGTAATTCTTTTGAAATCTTTTGAAATATTTCTTATCCGGAAAATACTTTTAAACCGTATTATTATTACAATTTCAAAAATCTTAACACCAATTTCAAAATACCAGAGTTCAATTCCTCGAAATTAAAATACAAAATCCCTCAGTTATAAATCCTTTATATAATCGAATTCCTTATAAATTTCCAAAATTTCAAATCCTTTCAAAATTTCAGACTTTCCTTTATAAAAGATATATAATCCTTATCGAAAATATTTCAGTTTTATATATAGATAAAATCATACTTATCAAACTAATAATTTCGATATATAAAACAATTTCAAAATACAAAGAAAACCCGATTTTTCAAAGGATGATTCAAGAATGGATTTTAAAACAAAGCTAAAGATTCAAATTAGAGGAACTCTAATCAAATAGAATTCTGATTCGAAGATAGGCTTGATCAAAGATGAGGTAATTAAATTTTTAAAATAGAAGATGGGTATAAATCGCGGGCGACCTTAACCGAGCCAACCGTGACTTCAGGAATATGATCGATGCGGAATTCCAAGGCAAATCGACATTCAATCGCCAGATATAGAATTCAGCACCACCAGATATAGCAGCATCTAAACCGAGGATATATAAATCTTCAGTGAATCAATGCCGATTGTAAAGGAGTTTTCACCCCTTTACAAAACATTCAGTGGAGTTATGGAATACTCCGGAATCAAACGAATATAAATAGAAGAGACAAGAATGAATTTCGGAACCGAGGGACATTCCAAAGTTCAAAGGAAATCGAGTCAAAAGGAAGAGATTCAACTCGAACGAAAGTGATTCTGTAAATAAATTTACCATATATGCTAAGTTTTGCCAAGAGCCAAAGCTCTAATACCAACTGTAACGACCCATTATTTTGGACCATTCAAATCGACAATAAAACCGTACATGTCCGACTTGAATAATTAAAAATACCGAATTATTAATTAAAATTTGGCAAAACTCAGCATATATAGTAAATAAATCAACCGCAGAATCACAGACACAGAGTAATAAAATAATGCAGCGGAATAGATAAATAGTAGTTCATGAAGCTACTATATAAATACCAGAGTTAGAAATAAAAATACAACAGAATATCTCAAATACAGTGAAGTCTCCAGTACGAACAGATGACCTCTCCGAACGAATCAACTGAAAGAGCTGAAAGCTGAATCAATAGTTGGATCCTCAAACGAAGCTCCAAACTCCAAAGGCGAGTCTCAAATGCTGTATCGCTTAGTCCGACCCGAGTGTAAAGAAAAATACAAAACACTCGAGTCAGGATTAACATTCTTATATCTATAAATCCAACTCAAGTGAAATATCAACTGAAATACAATTAACTTAGAGGATGTTTGGGATACCCATCCTCTAAGGATCCAAGGAACTATCTACAGGGTAGAAATATACACATAACAACGTGGTCATTTCAATTTTATTTATTATTTCAAAACTAAAATATCATTTTCATTTCAAATATCTCTATTTTCCAAATTAGTATATATATATCCAATAATTTATGAAGTAAAGTATTTTTATTTCCTCAAACTTCACAAATCGCTTCAAAAATCAACTCGACCTTCCCGTTCAAATTTAATTAAATCAAAATTTATCAATTTCCATTCAATTTAGTTTCTGACTAAACTAATTCAAATTTTATCTATTTTAAATACGGATTTGAACCAAAAAATAAACCATTTAAATTTCAATATAATTCGAAGTTAATATATTTCGAAGCTTTAAATATTCAACATTTCAAAGACTAAACTTTGATAGTTGCGTTTATCTCTCAACTTGACTTCACTATTATTTAGTTTTGAAATATTCACTTAATAAATTCAATATTATTTATATGACCTTAAATTTACATTTTCTATATATTACCTTCGATTTCTTTAGACATGAATCATCCATTAAATTTCTTAAATAAAAATTCAAGTTAAAGGATCATATGTTAAAGTTTCAAATTTAATAGTTTCAAATTGATTTAACTAAATAAAATCCTTAATTAATGACAAATTCAAATAAGTCCCAAATATATCTTCAAACCTTAGCTTATAAAATTTATTCCATAAATTTATTTCAGAAATACAAATGTAATAAATCCTTAAACATATTTCATATTAATAAAATCAATCTTAATTAAATTATCTTAATATTAAATCTATATATAAAATAACCTTTATATATAATACTTTAAATCAATATTCATTAAAACCATATATAACTTTTCACGTCCATAGAAATTATTTTCAAAACATTCATATAGACCACGGTGTCGATGTAAAATTTTCTATTCTATGTATAAGGGATACGGATATTTATCATTTCAATCTGTAAGTTAAATATATACGGGTGGATACCATTTCAACCCGTAATCCCAAGTCCAATTCAAATGAAAATCGCTTGGGTTTATCACTTCAACCCATAACGAAATTCTCCTATTCTAAAATCCGTTTGGATATGTATCATTTCAACCCATAGTGATTTCTATACTAACAGGGAACTTGCAGAGTGATAACAAATATGAAAATAATAACAACAACAGGCATATATCATCAAAAATAAATATAAACAATAGGATATTGTGTCATATCCCATAAGTGAACAGTTACAGAAAATAGCATATATATAACAATTTAAATGACTACGGCATCATATTTCAATTGTTGTTTCAATTGAAATCAAATTTAATAAAATACATGAATGTTAATCGTGAGTGATTGCTCATCTTTCGAGCCTAGTAGAGAGGGCGAAATGAGAAGAGATACGAATCCAAGCACAGATTTCGAAGCAAAGCAATATTGGCAAGAAATTTAACGATCAAAGCTGATAAAGAGGAATTGACGAAATCAAATCAGAGTTGGGTCGAGGAAGATAAATAGGATAAGTGACCTATATATAGTTGTATATATAACTATATATAAATAAAACTGTATTCTAAATTTAAACATATATTAAATTAAATATATATTTTCAAAAATCATTAGTTTAAACAAAACATATGTATATGTAGCACAGTTTGAAATAATGTATATGTTGAAACCCATATACAAACCAATATCCAAACACCATCTAAAATTTAAATCTTTATAAAAGTAACCTTTGTAAATAAAATGTTAAAATCAATGTTAAAACATATAACATAAAGTTCATATATTATATATCAATAACAAATCTAACTCTGGTATATTTAAACTAATATAAACCCATGTAAACTTTATAAAATCTATATGCTACTAAAACAGATTATATATAAAATAAACCAATATATAATATTAACAGTAATATATGTTAGTTAAAGTCAGTACATAAATATACTCTACACCTTCTATACTTTACAATACTTTAAACATGCTAGCACTGCAACTATACAAAATATACATAGTATTGTAAAACAATTATATACAGTAAAACAAAATAAAATAAAAACACACACACCTTATACAAAACACATACAGCAAACACTACATATATATATTTCTTCTTTATAGGCTTATATGCATAGACTAAGCCTTACCCAAGTTTATACTATATAATATTAGATAAAAATAGGACACAGCATATGATATTATCACCTTTACAAAGTTGCTTGATAGTTTATACATACTTAAGTTTAATATACATATATATGCGAACAAGATATAGAACCAGAGAAGAACCAAGGAAGAGGACAGCAAAACTCACCGTGGCAAGGTAATGGCTCGCCAAACAACGTCAGCATGGAAGAGGAGGAGGTGGAGGAGTGTGTTTGTTTCTCTCTCTCTCTCTTTTTTGTTGTTGCTAGGTTTCAAAAGAGAAGGGAGCAATTTATGTAGAGGGAGTGAAATGTGAGCAGGTGAGTAAAAAAAGGATGCAATTGATTTATAAACGCATCGTGAAGTTGCAGGTGAGCAGGTGAGAAAATGAGGTGGAAAGTGAAAGCATAGTGAAGTTGCAAAAGTGGAAATTGATTTATAAACGCAATTGAAATATGAGCCTTTGCCCAAGAAATGTAAAAAAAACATACAAAAATAAATGAATATGGGACAAATGAAGATGAAGGGGGAAAGAAATAAACTATTTCTGGGCGATGAATTTATAAAAGGAACCGTGATGTGTACAATAATTGAAACGAAAACGTACACAAATAAATGAATATGAGACAAATGAAGATGAAGGGGGAAAGAAATAAACAATTTATGGGCGATGAATTTATAAAAGGAACCATGATGTGTACAATAATTGAAACGAAAAAGTACACAAATAAATGAATATGAGACAAATGGAGATGAAGGGGGAAAGAAATAAACTATTTATGGACGATGAATTTATAAAAGAAACCATGATGTGTGCAATAATTGAAACGAAAACGTACACAAATAAATGAATATGAGACAAATGAAAATGAAGGGGGAAAGAAATAAACTATTTATGGACGATGAATTTATAAAAGAAACCATGATGTGTACAATAATTGAAATGAAAACGTACACAAATAAATGAATATGAGACAAATGAAGATGAAGGGGGAAAGAAATAAACTATTTATGGGCGATGAATTTATAAAAGGAACCATGATGTGCACAATAATTGAAACGAAAACGTACACAAATAAATGAATATGGGGCAAATGAATATGAAGGGGGAAAGAAATAAACTATTTATGGGCGATGAATTTATAAAAGGAACCATGATGTGTACAATAATTGAAACGAAAATGTACAAAAATAAATGAATACGGGACAAATGAATATGAAGAGGGAAAGAAATAAACTATTTATGGGCGATGAATTTATAAAAGGAACCATGATGTGTACAATAATTAAAACGAAAACGTACACAAATAAATGAATATGGGACAAATGAAGATGAAGGGGGAAAGAAGTAAACTATTTATGGGCGATGAATTTATAAAAGGAACCATGAGGTGTATAATAATTGAAACGAAAACGTACACAAATAAATGAATATGAGACAAATGAAGATGAAGGGGAAAGAAATAAACTATTTATGGGTGGTGAATTTATAAAAGAAACCATGATGTGTATAATAATTGAAACGAAAACGTACACAAATAAATGAATATGAGACAAATGAAGATGAGGGTAACCTTATATATAATATTAAAAAAATCAATATTTATTTAATATTATTTATATTCTTTCAAAATGTAAAGGCTACGTATGCATGAATTCATATATGCTTATCTTTGTACAAAACAAACATGCAGACTACCAATTTTAATGCAGACCTTAAATCAACCCTTAAAACATATACTTCATACATGTAGTTAAATATAGTATATACTTCTCTTCTTCTTCGGTTCATATGATATATGAAACCCTTAACTATCGTATTTATAGCTGAGGACATATGTATAGATATACTAAATATGCACTAAAATAAACTGGAAATGATGACACAAAAACCCAAAATCAAATATATATATATATATATATATATATAACATGACTAGAAATCAAACTTCAATAAAACTATATACTAGTATCAAGACTAACATATATATATATATATATATATATATATAGCTATTATAACGCATAAAAATAAAACTCGGTATAAATATGCTTTACTATATATACACTTCAAATAGACCATCATACATATACAGTGGTTTTTCAAAATAAATATATATGGAACGTACTCAATATACTTAAAATTTACACACCTTGCTGAAAAGCAAAAGGAGACCGTAATTTATTACCCACACTATTGATATTTATACCCAACATAAATGAACTATGTTATCCAATTTACATCAAACTTAAGTTATATTATTATATAAATAATAGTTTATAAAGTTTTTGTACTAGATCATATTGGTATAACCACAACCAAACTTTAAAATATATGTACACAGCTCACACTACAAATCATTAATATACATAACATATTTTCTTTTTCTTTTTTTCAAAATTTTATTATTAATAATTTCCCAAAAATCCAATTCAATACGTTATAAACCAATTAAAAATTGCTAAAATTTTATGGGTCGTTACAGCTTGCTTATCTCTTGCCAGACCTGTAGCCTTTGTGCATTGTTGCTATTCCTTTGGTGCACTTGGTTTGAGATTCACTGTTGTATTTGTTTTGTTTGCTGCATTGACTTGATATTGTCATTTGTTTATTGTAGTTTGATTTGTGCACTGACTTGAGTTTAAGCCTTTTTTCATACTGTTGGTTGATCAAAACTGCCACTTGGTTTGAACTTTTTGCCATGATATTGAACTTAATCATTTCATGAACTTGCACCTGTGTTGAATCCAGCTTGGAGCTCGGGTTTGACCTTATGCTGATTATTGTGACATTATTTTTATTGCACTTGAGTTGAACCCGGCGTTTTGGGTTTGGCCTGTGCTCACCTGTCCTTGTAATTCTATCAAGTGTATATATCGTTGTGCACGGCCTTGTGGCATATACAGTGATACACTGTATATGTCACAAGTGTATGATGAGTTCAAAATTAAATGATGATGAACAACCCAAATAACTGAGGAAAATATTATTTTCAAAATCCACATTTTATTTTATGCTGCAAAAATATTTTATTTTCAATTTTACTGCTTCAATGTATATTTTTGCAGATTTCTCAGATGCTGGAATCACATTGGAATGAAGTTGAAGATCAGTACGAGTTGAGTGAATGAGTGATATGTAGTGAGGTGCAATGTAAATGTGAATTGAATTGTAATTGAAATTGTATATGGTGAGAGCTTGAAATTTGTACTGTTCAAAAATTGTAATAAATATTTGTTTGAATAAAATTTCTGTTTGAATTCAAATTCTGCGTTATTTATTTTATTCAACAAATATTTATTTAATTTATGAAAAATAAAATAATACATTAACAAATACATTTGAATGAACATATATGTTTATTATCGTCAAACAAAAATCATAGCAATCACATATTCAACAGCTTCGTCCCCATATTTTAACTCCGATTAGACAGGAGCCACTATTTTTTTGTTCAAACTATAATAACTTCTTCATACAAACTTAGTATCCAGCGAAATTCGACTGATTAAATCCCACCTAAATTATGGACAATATGAAAAGCTCGGATACTTCATTTTAAGAGTGCATGTTGTAGTTCTCTATGGAGACTAATAGTCGTACTTAGAAAGTAACATGCTACATTCCTATATTTGAATTACGCCTAGGCAGAAGCCGCTCTTTTTATTCGGATTGCAGTAACTTCTTCAAACTAGGATAGCATGGGAAGCTCGGACACTTCTTCTTTTGAACGCACACTGTTGTTCTCCATGGTGACTAATAGTTGTACTTAGAAAATAACAAGCTACATCCTTGTATTTAAATGGGTTAAATGGGTAACCTGTTTATTAAATGGGTTGGGTCAGACCGACCCCTATATTAAATTGGTCAAAAAGAAAGGGTCATAAATAGGTTGGGTCAAAATCGACCCAACCCATTTTGACCAAACCTAACCCATTTGATGGGCTAAGAACAACCTTATGTGCCCTAGCCAGCTCATCACAAATGGCCATCTCAAATTCACCTTATAGCATGGATCGATACTGATCCATCATGGGTTGGCACCGGTCCATGCTTTTAGCTAAAATCAACGCCATTTCACTCCTCAAGTTTCGAAGTGTCCAATTTGCTCCTCTTGATCGATTAGTACCGAGGATAGGGGCCAACCTATATACTTAATCAAAAACTTTCTTCTTTTTCTTGGAAATCCATTGACCAAATCTTCAAGCTTCCTAAAATTCCTCATTCCAAATATGGGATGGATCAGTACCGATCTATTTAGCCAATTTTGTCTATATATTTTTCCTTTGCACTTTCTAGCCATCGATCAATCTTCGATTCGTTCGCTTGAACATCAAGCAAACTCAAACAACATCGGTTAACTCCATTACTTTGTCCATCCTTCAAGTTGTCCTAGCTCCGTTCTCTTATGCAAAAGATTTTCCTCCATAGTCAACCCATGCAAACTCAAGAGCTTTTCATCCATAGAATCGAATCTTTCCATTTCCAGTTACCAACGATCTTAATTTAACATTCATCCAAATATATATGTAACACAACATGCAACAAAAAATAATATATCTTGATAATTTAAGCATATAAACTTTCATATTATAACATATCATATATATGCACATCTATAGCATGTAAACATATGATTTAAACACTTTCGAATCGTCAAAATTTGTTTCTAACCTTGTTTTAATATCAAATCATATGTAAAAAAACATAATTTTGATTTAAAAATTGTTCCAAAGCATTTTTAAACATATATAATGATATAAAATAAGTAATAGATCATATATCACTCAATAATCGATGTAAAACCGATGAAATCAACCCAAAATCAAGAAAATCCATGATGGAATAATAAATTCGCAAATTCCCTCCAAAAATGTTAAATTGATGATTTCCTATGGATATCTTGCATAATGATTTCTTAATATCTTGTTTTAACTAAAAGTAGAATGATTTAGATGAGTTTCTAAAGAAATACAGTTAATGGTGATTTATCTGCTTTAGGAAAAAGAGGAAATGTTCTAAAACTACACCAACATCTATAATTAGCATAATTCTCAAAAATTTTAGCTAGGCACCAGTTATAGGCTTATTCCATGATCGCATTTATTCTACCTAAAACCGATCAATCTTAAAACTACGATATCTCATAAATTGCTTATCCAAATTTCTATTATGACCATTCTGCGAAAAGTAAACCATCATATAATTCGCTTGGAACATGTTTCAAGTCCAAATTTTGCTTTTTTCAGTAATTAAGTCCATTATAAGCTTTTTGGCCAAAAACATCCACATTTACAATAAGGGTCAGAAAATGTAAAATTACTACATTACCCAAAGTTCTAGTCTATTTTTAGTTCATACATTATGAAAATAATATTTATGCTATCCGTAGATATATAAAATATAGGTCATTATAGCGAGTATACTGGATAATAGTTCCAATAGTACCTAAAATCGAATTAGATTCAATCTCAGAAAGTCGCTCCTCCATATGATGATAAGGAGTAATCACTCTTTGTTGGACAAAGTATGATTGATAATGAGTGAAGTTGAGTTGCCCCTTTCTTAGGTATATGTACTTAAGAGTAAGTACGTGTGTTAAACTTAATTTTATCTAAAAGCGTAGTTTGCGATTTAAGAAATGAGTTATAAAGGAACCCCAATATTAATTCATTTAAGAAATATTGTTATCCAGTTTACGTTATGAATGTAAATTGAGTTAAATCAAAAACTAAATCTATTTTATGTAACTATAAGCAACTCATAGAATGTTTTATATGCTTATTTCATCCCGCTGAGAAACAAATCGTTATTTCATGGCATAACACCTTATTATCAATGGAAGTCCTTCCTAAAGAAATTAGATGTAGTGCGACAGACTTGCATATGATCTAAGATTCTAACATAGTAATCAATTACAGAGATGAAGTTAATTTAACCAAGCTTATAAATGACACAACTACATTAGAATGTCTAGTAAGAATACTCATACATTGAAGAGAAACTACATATTTCTATTCAATGTTGAGAAAATAAAATTTTAGTGATAACAATATCCTTAATTATCAAAAATTTATAAAGAGTATGGACTCTATCACATAGCATGATACTTTGAATCTAAAATGAATTCCATGTACACTAACAAAATATGGTTTTGGAAATTTTACCTAAAAGCGTTATGATCCATCAGCCGCGATTGAGTCTTTAAGAATAAGATCATTGCAGTTGGAATCATGTTAAGCGGTGCTGAAAGGAAATAACTTCATTAATTTCAAATATTGAAATTAGTAAATTAATTTTCATTGGTCAACATTCTTAAGTCCATTAGGATTCTACAAGCAACTACCACATGATTTGATTTCATTTTTTGCACATTGATGTTAGAACAAAGAATCTGAATAATATTCGGAAGAGACTGTTTGCATATAATAGCCAAAATGTCTCGAAGTTAGCGGGATCTATTACGTGGTTTATTGATTTTTGGATATAATACAAGAGCTAATTCAACAATGGCATCCAAAAAGCATTAGAGTTGAGCAAGTATTTTGAAGAAATATAAAATTATTTGATTTTCAATCAAAACATAGAGGAAGCATGTGTGTTTAGAAATAAAATTAAAAGTAATAAAACATTTCTAATATTACGAGCAAACAACATAATACTGATTGTTAATGATGTATTCATATTAAAATCAGTTTGGTATGGTTGTTTAATTATCGATGAAGGATCTAACAGGGACTACTCTATACTTGATATAAAAGGATGTTGGGCCTTTCCTAATCTATATAAATAAATGTCGTATTTTAATATTTAATATGGAACATATGATATTGATCCCTAATGCATCAACAGTAAGGATCATTATGTATGTTATGTTATGTGGTATGTAAGATCTTGCTTATATAGTTGGTGTATTAAGCAAATATCAAATCTTAGATAAAAGTAATAAATGGTAGTAAGAGAATTCTCGAGTATTGATGAAATACTAGAGGATTGTTTGTGTAAACCACGAAATGAAGGAGCATCCAGACTCGAATTTTATAAGTGATATCATAAACAATGATTCAAACTTAAATTCTTGTTTAACCTTAGTTATGGAGCTTTAAGTTGGAAATGATCCAAACTAGAAGTTGTGGTAAATGCAATTATAAAGGCTAAGTACCACCTTGAATAATGCTATATTTAAAGCAATATATATAGGTGTGTCTGTAAATTTAAGAGCGTTGGGCATTTTTCCGCTTTTGAAATCCAATAATGTATTGTGATTACAATAATGCAATATAGATTGCATTAGGAGTCGACGGCTTTATAAGAACATGCTATAAAAGAGTTTATCTATAACGGGAAAGCATAATCTAAAAGTAGGTACAAAATAATATCGTAATTCCATTAACTAAGGCCCCTTATAAGCCTAGTTTAGGTAGAAAGATCAAAGGTATAGTCAAGCGGTACCATAATGTTAGAACCTGGTATTTTGATGTTTTGGTTATGACAACTATATAAGTACATATTATATGAACTAACTAAAATTGCAAGAGAAGATATTATTCTACTCAACAATAGATCGAAGACCAAAAGATTTTGAAGACAAGTTTCAACATTTAAATTTGGTTTTTCTATAGCCTAGTTTGTAGTCAACATTTGTTAAAATCTCTCCTCAATGGTATAGACACACACAAGCTTTTAAAACTCACTCAAATTAATCTGCATAAACTTGGTTTTAATTATATAAATTTATAAAATGACTTGCTTTTAAAACCAAATTTAATAGGCTTGAAGTGACAGTTTTAGTCGACCGAACTGGGTAATCTAGCTGATCGAAACATGCACACATGCACAAAAATGTTTGAACATTCAGTCTACTAAACACCTAGGTTTAGTCGACTGAATGAAGTGTCTTTCCAACATACTTTTAAATTTCAAATTTTTTTGAATTTTCAATCTACTTAATTCATATTTTCAGTCAACTGAATATTCATAACGGCTACTTTTCTGAACGATCGCCACTTTTCAACAAACGGAAACATTTGTTAATTCAACAATTGTTTCTGTATCTCTTGGCTGAATCCTTTCATGAATGGTAACTACTTTTTAACTCTATAAATAGCCTTGATTTCAGATTGCAATAGACATCATTATTCTCTGAATCTATTCTATATTCTTGCAAACGATTTTCTACCATTTGCTTTTATAAATGCTCTCAAATCACTTGCATGTTCAAGCACAATTTCGTTTATGATTACAATTACTTCCAATCTTCACATACTGCACTATATACCATAAAGGAGAAGATTATAGAAAGGGTGTACTCTAAAGACTCATCCTTCTATCTACAGAGCACATTCAGTCAAGAAAACTTTCTGTATTGTAGAAGTCATGTTCGGTTACTCAAGTGGTAGAAGTCATATTCGGTTGTCTAGGTGGTAAAAGTCATGTTCGATTGCTCAAACAGTGTAATACATATTCCTCCGTGTTAAGAGAGGGTTGCTAGTTTAATTCTAGAAAGAGTCTGGGACTGGACGTAGAATGGGAGTTCGAACCAGTATGAAAATCCATGGTGTCATTTACTTTACTTTTTACTTTTTACACTCATATTCCGCATTAGTAGATAACTTAGTTTATATTCCATCTTACGATCGATAGTAGCACTTTCATTTGATATCATAGGAAAAGTCATCTTATAACCATAACATAGTTATTTGATACACTGTTAACATGGAAAATAACACTAACACAAGTTTTGTTGAAGGTCAATCCACTGCGCGACCACCACTATTTAATGGTTTGAACTATAATTACTAGTCAACTAGAATGAGAATTTTCATGCAAGCAAATGGATATGAGATTTGGAATATTACTCAAAATGAGTACACTATCCCACTACACCATTTGCAGAATGGTCAAATACACAACTTATTATGAAAAAGCAAGATGAATATGTTACATCAAATGCAAAAGCTATGAATATGTTATTTTGTGCATTAGACCAAAATGAATTTAATAGAATTAGCATGTGCACAACTTATTATGAAATTTGAAAAAATATTAAAATCACACGTGAAGGAACTAACAAAGTTAAACAAAGCATGATTTCTATGCTTAAAAATCAGTTTCAAAATTTCAGAATGAGACCAGATGAAACCATAAATGATATGTACTCTAGATTTCAACTAATACATCATTCACTACTGGCATTAGGAGAACAAATTTCAGATTTTGATATTGTTTCTAAACTCTTTAACGGATGAATGGGAATGAAAGGTTTTAGCTATTGAAGATGCTAATGACATTTCTACTATCAAACCGGAAGAGTTACTTGGAAATCAGATGTCATATGAAGTAAATTTGCAGGCTAAGTGAGATCAAGCATAAGGTAAAATAAATATTGCATTCAAAGCTGAATAAGAAGACTCGTACTCAGAAGAAGACGACATGGCAATGATCGCAAACAATTTCAAAAAGTTTTGAAGTACAAAAGAACAAGAAATTTGGAAACAATAGAAAGGAAAACTCAAGAAAATTGCCAGTCTCAATCTTGAATGTTACAATGTCATAAAAAGGGACATATGAATAAAGATTGTCCAGAAAGGAAAAGAGATAGATTCAAAAATAAGGACAAGTACAAGAAGAAACATGCATCTTCAGTAACATGGGATGATTCAAATTCATAATCATCATTGGACAATGATACAGCCAACATCTGCTTTGTGGCTTCAACTGACGATGTACTGACTAACAAAAGAGGAAAATGGATATTAGACAGTGGTTGCTCAAAACATATGACAAGAAACAAAGATATGCTGACAAATTTTATCTACTCGAATGTAGGATCTGTCACATTTGGAGATAACTCCGAAGGATATATCATCGGCAAAGACAATGTGAGTAATGACGCTACATCTAATTTACCTCTTATTACAAATGTTTTATTTGTTAAAAATCTAATACATAATTTACTTAGTATAAGTCAACTATGTGATAAAGGTTTTAATATAACTTTTACCGAAAACAAATGTAATATTTTTAATCAAAATAATAACCTTATTTTTGAAGGAACAAGAGAAATGAAATATTTCACTAGAATTTGTTTCTTCAGAAAATCAAATAGTTGACATATTTACAAAACCTGTAACATCCTGCCTTTTTGTACGTTTTAAATCGACGATAAACCACACACGTCAGACTCAAACCATACAAAAGAGCGGATTATTATTGGGGTGAATAAGAAAAGCAGAGAAAGAAAAAAAACAAAACAGAATCTCAAAGCGGAATAACAAAATATAATAATCAACTAACAATTCATACTGTTCAACGAACATTTGATTATACTTGTACCACACATATCAGAGTTATACATACTAGAGAATAATAAATAATGCAGCAGAACAGTATGATTATAGTGGAATGATATAATAAATAATAGTAATACAATCTTCGTCTTCGTCCTCTGGAAATAAAGTCTTCGAATCTTGAAATGCTCAAACTGACCCGAGCGAATTGAAAAGAAAAAACCACTCGAGTCAGAACTAAAAGATCTAATGTAAGTTAAATAAACGGTAAATAGTATGAGTGGAACGGCATCAGAGATGTTTATGGGGTTTGACATCTCCTATCCAGTGTTAACGTGAGTGCAGTAATTTAAGAGATGTTTGAGATTTACATCTCCTAAGGATCCGTTAAACTATTTACTATGTAGTAATATACGTTATTATAATAATGTCTAATAGTAAAATAAACATACTTAAAATAGTGTTAGGCTTTACATTTTCCACCTTAACACATAAATGGTGCTAGTAGTCCATACAGTACCATAATACCTCCTGATCGAGAGGCTACCAGAGTATACTCCATAGATAAGACATAAGTCAAACTCGTACAAAGCGCGCTAGGGCAGGTGACATGGCACAACTAGGCAATGCCAGGATAGATATACCAATTACGCTTCCAGACCGGTAGTAACGCGTAGCAGCTACTACCGCCCACCTCGAGCCACACCTCCAAAATCAAAGGGCCCCAATCAATCACAAAGTAATAGAATGGTATCGAAGGAGTGTGTTCGACAAAAGGTGCTACTTTCTTAGCCCGTCAACCGATCATGTTTTAGCTACCTTATGCCAACTCACGGGAGTCGGCTCCACGTATATACCTCAAAGGAACGTCGCTACCAACCTACTTCATTCTGGAATCTCCACCGCGTACACGATTGTTAAAGTGGTTTTCGGAGATGGCAGAGAGTATGACAACTTCTGATCCTGGTCTCTTTAACAACCAAACGTTATTATAACATCGCGGTCATTACAAAATAACTTATACTTCAAAACCAGAATATAATATCCATTTGAAAGCCATATAAATACGATATCATTTCTATTTCATAAACCAAATCAATATGATATCATTTCCACTTCAAAACCAAATCAATATAATATCATTTTTATTTCAAATATATCATTTTCCAAAATCATAGCACTTTCAACGTTATAACACTTTCAAAATCAAAACGTTTGAAATAGAAAACTTTCAAATCATAATACTTTGAAACTCATAACTTTGAAACATAACTTCCACCAATTAAATGGTTTAAACATTAAAATACTATATAATAAACTAGCTTATTCAATTTCACAAATCAATTCCAAAAACAACACAAATTTCTAAATTTTAAATTTAACCAAATCCCAAATCATAAATTTCAATTCAATTCAGTTTCCATATAAACTATTCCAAATTATATCGATTTCAAAACAGAATTGATCCACAGAATAAACCATTCCAAATTCAATACATTTCAAACTTTAAGTGTTCAACAATTTCAAAACTAAGTTTGGTAATTTCATATATATATATATACACACACATATATGTTAGTCCTTGAGATGATGGTTTTGATGACAACAACCTTAGAATAGGATTATAAAATATAAATACTAACACTATAGTTTAGAAATATATATATGCAGGATTTAACCATGCAGGTACCAAGAATGAAGACTGTACAGTATAGAGATTCAAGATATCAAGATTGAAGACTCATGAGTATCAAGAATATCAAGATTATCAAGAGTTCAAGATTTCAAGAATAAGTAATTTAATTAGGAATTTTATTAAAACTCCTAGAAAAGCACTGGCATCTTAAAATCCAATTTATTTATGGAATGGAATCCACTTCGAGCCTGTTAAAGGGATGGAACCCTAAGTAGGATGGAACCTACGAAAAATCTAGTGGAACATTGTTTTGTATCCACTAACTTTTATTCAAAATGTTTTTACAAAATTATATCTTGTTTTCAAAATGATTTCAAACCTTCCTTTAAAAAGAATCAAAAATATCTATCCTAGTTTTAAATATTTTTAGCCTCAAAATAATCTTTATCTTCAAAATCAAATTATCCTTAGTTTTAAATTATCTTTAATAATAATATATTTAACTTTTAATATTTATATTTATACTTAGATTTAAAGATAAAATTATAGTAAAATTTTATATACCAAAATATTATTCTCTATATTTATTTATGTATTTTAACTATATTTATAAAAGATTAAAATAGTTTTAATATAAGATAAAAGTTATTTTCAAGGAAAAACAAACCACCAAAATTTCCTTTGGGATGTCGACATACTCAAGATACCGATGTCGACACAGTGGCTGTTGATTTCAAAAATTTGAATTTCAAAAGAAGTGTCTATTCATCATATCCCTTCATGAATGGACATGGCTGTTGTTCTTCTATAAATAGGGGTTTTTTTTAACGAATTTCTAATCATATATTTCTGGTTTTCACTCCTCTTCTTCTTCCATATTTCTTTATACATATTCTTACCATTACTCTACCGAAATCAACATTGAATCTAACTAGATCATTTCTGGTTTGATTCTCTATCACTATCTCAACAAGATCTCAGTGCAAGTCAGAGTTATAGACTTCTATGTAATCAATTTAGCGAGAAAAATTGTGATTGTGGCCTCAGAAATGAATCAAGTTAGAAAAGGTGTGATTGTAGTCTGTGAAATCAATTGGATGAACTTGTTGCCCGTGAAATCAAGTATCTCTACGCAGAAGATTGTGAATCTGGAGGATGTACCCCGTATCCTTGAAATCGAGGGTGTAATTATACAATTGCTTTTGGAAGGAAATCCACACTTGTATGCGGGACTGGGTGTAGGGTAACTCCGTACTAGTATAAAATCCGATGTGTTCTTTCCTTTATTGCTTTTACTTTATTTCTGCATCTGTCTTTGATTCTGTGATCATATCTATGTCTAAATATTGCATACATTTGTGTTCAAATTAACAAAAACTCAAAAAGATTTAGTAATTTATTTAAACACTATTCACCCCTCCCTTTAGTGTTAATCCTAGCTTTAAGATCCATATTCCGCATTTCTCACATTTGGTATAAGAGCAAGGTTTTCAAGTTTCATAATATGTTTTTTGAAAAAGTTTTTAAATGGCTATGTTTGTTAATACTAGTTTAGAAATATTCAGATCATCATTGTCTCTTGAGTCTGCATATAATCAATGTTCAAATTCAATTTGTCTACCAAAATTGTATGATGTGCAGGAAGCATGCTTTATGAGGGTTAAGGAATCAATCCACAACGGACAAATTGTGTAGATCAAAAAGAACAAATGGATACTCTATGGTGGATGCTCTAGACAAATGACTGGAAATCCAGATATGTTGAATGATCTAATATACAAAGACGGAGGGCTGGTTAACTTTGGAGGCAATTCAAAAGGATATGTGATTGGGATCGGCAAAGTCGGTAACTCTGAAACTCCTATTATTACTAATGTTTTGCTAGTTAAGAATCTGAAACATAATCTGCTTAGTATAAGTCAACTCTACAATAAAGGATATAAAATTAAATTTGAAAAAGATAAGTGTCACATTGAAGATAATAATTCAACCATAATATTTGAGGTAATTAGGAAAAAGAACATTTATATTCTTAGTATGAAAGTTTCAAATGATAACCTGTGTCTGTTGGCAAATACAAGTGACCCTTGGATTTGGCATAAGAGATTTGGGCATTTGAATTTCAAACTCTTATCTAGAATATCTAAACATGATCTAGTAAGAGGTCTCCCTAAAATGAATTTTAAAGTAGATAGTTTATGTGATGCGTATCAATTGGGAAAACTTAGAAAAAGTTCCTTTAAATTAAAAGATATGATTTTAACTTCAAAACCTCTTGAATTACATCACCTTGATTTATTTGGTCCATCTCAAATTCTGTCAATAAATCGTAGTAAATATGTTTTTGTAACTGTAGATGATTATTCTAGACTTACATGGACAATATTTTTGAAACATAAAAGTGATAGTTTTGAATGTTTTAAGAACTTTACAAAAAGCATTCAAAATCAACTTTCTCTAAAAATTATAACCATCTATAGTGATCACTGTGGTGAATTTGAAAATGAAAAGTTTGAGGAATTCTGCAATAAAAAGGGAATAACTCACAATTTTTCATTTCCAAGAACTCCATAACAAAACGGAGTAGTAGAACGTAAAAATAGGACGATTCAAGAGTGTGCGAGAACTATGCTTTCAGATAGTAAATTACCAAAGTATTTTTGGACAGAAGTAGTTGCTGCCGCCTGTTATATTTTAAATAGAATTTTAATTAGACCTTTAACTGATAAGACATCTTATGAACTTCTTTATTCAAAGAAACCTAAGGTACCTTATTTTAGAATTTTTGAAAGTAAATGTTTTATTTTAAAACAAAAGATAACTTAGATAAATTTGATTCTAAATCCGACAAAGGTATCTTTATCGATTATTCTAATTGAAGTAAAGCATACAGAGTGTTTAATTTAAAAACTAATACCATCAAAGAAACACTGCATGTTTCAATCAATGAAAATCTCAAAATTTTTGAAGATTCAAATGATGAAGAGGATTAAATCACTCAAAATCAAGAGTCAACTGAAACTAATAATGAAATTAATCATCCTAATAAAAAGATTAAACTTTTAAAAGATCACCCTATTGAAAATGTACTTGGAGATATGCAATATGTTGTTAAAATTAGTGATCAACTTAGTCAAATGAGCAATGTAGCTTTTATATCAACTACTGAACCCAAAAATCCAAAAGAAGTATCAACTGATGGTTCATGGATTTTGGCTACGCAAGAAGAATTAAATCAATTCACTAGAAATGATGTTTGGGAACTTGTTCCTAGACCTGAAAATAAAACTATTATTGGAACTAAATGGGTTTATAAAAATAAAATGAATCAACAAGGAGAGGTTGTTAGAAATAAAGCACGTTTAGTCGCTCAAGGTTATTGTCAAGAAGAAGGAATAGATTTTGATGAAACCTTTACTCCCATAGCAAGATTGAAAGCCATTAGGATTCTACTTGCTTTCGCAAATCATAACAATTTCAAATTATTTAAAATGGATGTTAGAAGTGCCTTTTTAAATGGATTTGTAAAATAGGAAGTATATGTTGAACAACCACCACTTTTTGAAAATGAAAAATTATCAAATCATGTTTACAAACTTAAGAAAGCTCTATATGGTCTAAAACAAGCTCCTAGAGCCTGGTATGATAGACTAAGATCTTACTTATTACAATCAAATTTTCAAATGGGTAAAGTAGATAATACACTTTTTATTAAAATAAATAAAAATGATATTCAACTAGTACAAGTTTACGTAGATGGTATCATTTTTGGATCAACTAATTTTGAAATGAATAAAGAATTTTCTGAAATAATGACAAAAGAGTTTGAGATGAGTCATATGGATGAATTAAACTTCTTTTTAGGATTACAAATAAAATAATTAGATAACGGTAACTTTACTAGTCAAGAAAAATATGCTAAAGACCTAATTAGTAAATTTGGTTTGACTACTGCGAGTGGAAAACTCACTCCCATGGCAACCAATGAGTACCTTAGTAAAGAAGATCTCTTAAAAGATGTAGATTAAAAATTATATAGAGGAATGATTGGATCACTACTCTATATCACTGCTAGTAGACCTGATATCATGCATAGTGTTTGTCTCTGTGCAATATATCAATCCCAACCTAAAGAGACCTACTTAAAAGCCGTAAAACATATCATAAGATATGTTAAACACACCTATGATTATGGCTTATTTTACCCTAAAAATGATTCTTTTGACTTAATATCTTACCGTGATGCTGATTATGCTGGTTGTAAATCAGACCAAAAAAGTACAAGTGGAACTTGTCACTTTTTGGGGCATTCTCTGATTTCCTAGTTTAGTAAAAAGCAAAACACAGTTTCTTTATCAACAACTGAAGCAAAATATATGTCTGCTGCTTTGGCTTGTTCTCAAGTCATATATATGCAACAAACTTTAAAAGATTATGGTTTAAATATCTCAAAATCACCAATTTATTGTGATAATATTAGTGCGATAAATTTATCCAAAAATACTACTCAACATGCTCGAACTAAACATATTGATATAAGACACCATTTTCTCAGAAATAATATAAACAAGGAAGTAACTACTCTAGATTATATTAATTCCGAAAATTAAATTGCTGATATATTAACAAAACTCTTAAATGAATCTATATTTACTAAATTAGGAATTTGTTCAATAACTGAAATATAAAATATAAATAACAAAGTATAATTAAAAATTAAATCAAATAGTAAAAATTTCAAGGACCATGTCGACATACCTCCTCAATCCATGTCGACATACAACTATTTTTTTTGAAAATTTTCCCACCAAAATTCAAATAATTGGTCATATATTCTTCTTATTTTCGAAATTTTGATCATTCTCGCTGTTCTCTTTCTATTCTAACTTCTGAAATAAATTAAACCTTGGCCTCCTTTTCCAAATCAAAATAAATTCAACCTTTTCATTCCCTTCTCCTACTTCTGGACCGTTTCAACGAACTAGTTCGCTCGAGTGACAAAAACGGAGGATAAGGATGCACTGCAATTATTGACTGAAATTCAAGTGGTACAACTTAGAATGGCCAAAGAATAAAAGAGGCAAGGCAAAATCCTTAGGAATTTGCAAAAATTTCTAATAGACAATCATGCTAATCCAATCTTGATTGACGAAGATTCTTCAGGAGATCAAGTGTAAGAGGGCAGCGAGGAAGAAGAAGAAGAAGCCTTCATGGAAAAAGAGCACGTTGAAGAAGATGACAAAGTCGTTTGTGTTGGCGAAGTGTGCTTTAACAAAGATGGAAATCTTGTCGAACAACGTGGAAATTTCTGTTTCCACTATCCAAATTGTTCGGTTCATAGATTTTCCATTTTCAAAGACACTCATTAGTTTCTTTTCTCTCTTTCCTATTGTTGTATGTTATTTCTTATGTTCTCTACGAAAATGTAAATATAACTATATAATTAATAAATAGTTCGTGTTCTTATATGTTTTCTATTAAAAGTATTATTATATGGATAATTAGTTAGGATAGTTAGTAGTTTAGGACTAAGTTTTAAGTTTTAGAGTTAAGTGTTGATTACTTACGATAACACTATCATTTTTTTGAGAGAAATGTGTGCCTATATAGAATAGAGGAGATCACACATGTAAATATATATATATATATATAACACAAAAGCGAGGTGCTGCCAACATGCCTGGCAGGTAACAAAAACTAAAAACAAAGAAACAAAAAAGGGAAAGATGCTCTAAACATCTCAATAGCTCCAAGCAACAAAATGAGAAGAAAAACACTGTGCATCTGGACCGGAATGATACTCCAAAAATCTCGAAAGCTCTAAGCAACACATAAGGCAAAAAGAATCCATGCATCTGGATCAAAAGGAAAGAAGAAGCATCAACTCTGGAGTGAAAAAAACGAGATGCTGGATAGGATAGTCTGCACCGGAATCTCTGAACAAGGGAAGAAATGCCAAGCTGCAGCAAGGAACCTTTCTGAAAATCTCTCAGCAAACCAAAACAAGTGCTCTGAAGATAAGGTGGCCTGCAAGAAGAACCTGGAAACCTTTCACTCATATCTACATCTGAGAGGAGACTAAGAACAAAGTAAGAATTATGCATATATATGTATATTAATATAAATAATATACATATATGTGTAGAAATAAAGAGAGAAGAAAAACAAAAAGGATACAACAGTAGAAACAAAAGGAATAAAATATTTCAAAACAATTACACCAAAAAAAACTACTAAGAATCTGTAATCATAAGTAGGTTATGATTAACCAATAGATCATGGTATGAATTTGAAAAATTATTCATATTAGTACTGATGTCATTAAAAAGACAATAGTTTTTAAAATAATTAATATTGTAGCTAACCATATTAAGATACCCTTTTAACGAATTATTCTTGGCTAATTTATATTTGGGATTAGAAATCCAATGAATGCAGAAAGAAGAAATTGTATAAATCAATTTATTAATATGACTATTATTACTATTAAAAATTCTTTGATTTCTTTCAAACCATATATACCAACTAATAATAGTGAATAAAGTGTCAAGTAGAGATCTAATATTCTTTTTAAACCAAAATCTTAACTTATTCCAGTAAAATTCACAATCTGATATTTTAGTTATAATATTAAAATTGAAAATTTTGAGAATATTATTAAGAATGGAATAAGAATCCATGCAATCATAGTATAAGTGCTTAATGTCTTCAAGATGCAGATTACAAAAATAACATTTGTTATCATTATGAATGTTCTTTCTTTTTAAGATTTCAATTGTATTAAGTTTACCATGCAATATTAACCACATGTGTATCTTAGATTTAGGAGGAGCATTTGACTTCCAAATAAATTTGAACGATTTGTTTGTAGTACCCGAGAAATTAATAAATCTATAAAACGAGTTAGAAGTAAAATTCTTACTTCTGTCGCATTCCCAACAGAGAATATCATTATCATTATCAATATTGTAAAGATTTAATCTAGCATAAAGAAAATGAAGAAGCCTAAGAGTTGATCCTACTAAAATTCTGTTAAAGATGAAATTCTAAGGAGGATCATGATCAGGAGAAAAAACCTCACTAATTAGAGCAAACTTAAAATTACATATACCGTAAAGCTCTTTAAATTCCAGTTTAAGAGGTAAGACTTAAATCCAACGGTCATGCCAAAAGGAAGTACGGTTACCGGAATGAACAATTGTATTTATTCCTAAATTAAAAATCTTGAGACATTTTAAAATGTTTCTCCAAAAACTTGAAATGGCTAGGGAAACTATTTGATATAAATTACTGTTTCCATTATAGTAAAATTTAGAAATAATCTCTTTTCAAATAGCATTATCTTTAATATCTTTAGACTTCCTTAACCATTTACCCAGCAATGATAAATTCATATTACGCAAGTTAATAACTCCTAAACCACCTTCCCTCTTGGCTTTACAGACAGTCTCCCAATTAACTAAACATTTTATATTATTATTAGAATTTTCTCCACTCCAAAGGAATTCTCTTCTAATTTTGTCCATTTTTTCGATAAATCAATCCGAAAATAAATGCATCGATATCCAATAAATTGGAAGGGCTGGTAAAACCGAGTTAATTAAAACTAGCCTTCCCACTCTGGATAGAAATCTTCCATTCCAGTCAGAAATCTTATTCTTAATTTTACCAATAATAATAAACCAGTCTTTATGCTTGAGTTTAGAGGGTCTAATCACAAATCCAAGATATTCAAACGGAAAGCTCATAGTTTTGTAATTTAGAGTAGTAGCAACCGAGTTTTCAACATTTCCAAAATCGTTTAAGACTAACACTGCGCTTTTGTGAAAATTTATTTTTAAACCTGATAAAAGCTCAAAACTGTAAAGAATAAATTTGAGAGTTATAATGTGCCTAGGCAGATGGGAAGAAAAAAGTAAGGTATCATCGGCAAATTGGAGAACCGATATACCATTACGCGAAATATCATTCCCAACACTGCCTAGAGAACCATTATCCACTGCTCCTTTAATAATCTTAGTAAAAACATCGGCCGCTAAATTAAATAATAAAGGCGATAAAGGATCTTCTTGCCTTAATCCTCTCTTGGATTGAATTTTATTACCTAAAATACCGTTAACCATAATGCTAGAGTTCCCGGTTCTAAGCAGAGACATAATCCAGTTGATCCATCTAGGACCAAAACCTCTAGCATGAAAAATATCAACAATAAAATTCCAATCTACTGAATCAAAAGCTTTAGCAAAATCAAGTTTCAAAATCGCGCAAGTAATGTTATTCTTACAACAGAAATTAATATATTCTTGAACAACCGCCACTCCATCCGTGATATTTCTACCTTTGATAAAAGCTGATTGAGAACAATCAATTAAATCATTCATTCTTTTACTAAGTCTATTAGCTAAAGCTTTAGAAAAGATTTTAATTGAGCAGTTAATCAAAGAAATAGGTCTAAAATCTTTTAAATTATTGACACCAACCTTTTTATGAAGTAAAATAACATTTGCAAAATTAAATCTCCCTAATTGTAAATTATCGTTATAAAAATCGTTGAACATATTAATTATATCGAATTTCAAAACAACCCAAAAAGGATCATAAAATAAAATAGGAAACCCATCTGGTCCCGGTGATTTATCGCTAGGCATGTCATTAATAGATTTTCTAATCTCATCTTCAATGAAAGGATACTCTAACTCTAACAGATCAATAATGGAATCAGGAGGGTAAAGATCCGACCATCTTACATTGATTCTATTGTTAATTCTAGAACCAAAAATATCCTTATAGTAATATGTAAAAGCTTTGTTAAGATCAGTTTGATTAACAAGCTCTGTATTGTTAACAAAAATAGAGTTAATTGTATTACTATATTTCCTACCATTGACTACATTATGAAAAAACTTAGTATTGTTATCCCCTTCGTTGATCCATTGAATTCTGGATCGCTGTTTCCACATAACCTCCTCCTTTTCTAAAATAGAATTTAATTCCTCTTTTAAGTTAGAAAGAACATTGCGTTCGCCTAAATTAAAGGGTCTAGATTCTTCTATCTTATTAATTTTAAGCATTTCTTTAAGAATCATATCTTTTTTTATTTTTAAATTACCAAAGACATTTTTGTTCCAATTTTTAAGGAAAAACCTAAGATCCCTAAGCTTAGAAACAAAAGCTTTTGCAGAGTTATCCATATTTTTGATATTATGGAAACTCAAAGAAACCCATTTACCTTTGACTAGATTCACAAAGTTATTTTCCAAAAGCCTCATCTTTTCAAACTTAAAAATCTTTAAAATAGTTCTATGAAACTCACAAGTAAGTAGAATAGGACAATGATCCGATAAGGTAAAAGGAAAACCAGTAACTTTACAAATAGGAAATTTGGTTTCGATTTCATCACAAACAAAAAATCTATCAAGAAGAGCCATGGAAGGAAGCGCTCTAGCGTTACTCTAAGTAAACTCTCTATTTGAAAGAGGAATTTCGATCAAATTAGAAGTAATGGTAAATTGATCGAATTCCTCCATACTATCATTATAATCACATGTCATAGAGTATTAGATTAAGGAGGAGTTATATGGTTTTGAGTTTGTTTTTTTGGTTGATGGCAAAGGGGGAGAAGTATAAAATAGGATAGTTAGGCATAGATTAAGGGGGAGTTATTAGTTTTAGGGGGAGCTATTAGGATAGAAGTAATATTTTATAAACAAAGGTTGTCATCATCAAAAAGGGGAGATTGTTAGTCCTTGAGATGATGGTTTTGATGACAATGACCTTAGAATAGGATTATAAAATATAAATACTAACATTATAGTTTAGAAATATATGTATATGCAGGATTTAACCATGTAGGTACCAAGAATGAAGATTGTACAGTATAGAGATTCAAGATATCAACATTGAAGACTCATGAGTGTCAATAATATCAAGATTATCAAGAGTTCAAGATTTCAAGAATAAGTAATTTAATTAGGAATTTTGTTAAAACTCCTAGAAAAGCATTGGCATTTTAAAATCCAATTTATTCGTAGAATGGAATCCATTTCGAGCATGTTAAAGGGATGGAACCCTAAGTAGGATGGAACCTATGAAAAATCTAGTGGAACATTGTTTTGTATCCACTAACTTTTATTCAAAATGTTTTTACAAAATTATATCTTGTTTTTAAAATGATTTCAAAACCTTCCTTTTAAAAAGAAGCAAAAACATCTATCCTGGTTTTCAATATTTTTAGCCTCAAAATAATCTTTATCTTCAAAATCAAAATTACCCTTAGTTTTAAATTATCTTCAATAGTAATATATTTAACTTTTAATATTTATATTTATACTTAGATTTAAATATAAAATTAGAGTAAAATTTTATATACCAAAATATTGTTCTTTATATTTATTTATGTATTTTAACTATATTTATAAAAGATTAAAATAGTTTTAATATAAGATAAAAGTTATTTTCAAGGAAAAACAAACCACCAAAATCTCCTTTGGAATGTCGACATACTCAAGGTACCCATGTCGACATAGTGGCAATTGATTTCAAAAAATTTAATTTCAAAAAAAGTGCCTATTCGTCATATCCCTTCACGAATGGACATGGCTGTTGTTCTTCTATAAATAGGGGCTGTTTTTAACGAATTTCTAATCATATATTTCTATTTCCACTCCTCTTCTTCTTCCACATTTCTTTATACATATTCTTACCATTACTTGGCCGAAATCAACATTGAATCTAACTAGATCATTTCTGGTTTGATTCTCTATCACTATCTCAACAAGATCTAAGTGCTATTCAGAGTTATAGACTTTTTTGTAATCAATTTAGCGAGAAAAGGTGTGATTGTGACCTTGGAAATCAATCAAGTTAGCAAAGATGTGATTGTAGCCTATGAAATCAATTGGGTGAACTTGTTGTCCGTGAAATCAAGTATCTCTATCCAGAGAATTATGAATCTGGAGGGTGTATCTCGTAGCCTTGAAATTGAGGGTGTAATTATACAATTGCTTTTGAAAGGAAATCCATACTTGTGTGGGGGACTGGACGTAGGGTAACTCCAAACCAGTATAAAATCCGGTGTGTTCTTTCCTTTATTGCTTTTACTTTATTTCTGCATCTGTGTTTGATTCTATGATCATATCTGTGTCTGAATATTGCATACATTTGTGTTCAAATTAAAAAAACTCAAAAAGATTTAGTAATTTCCTTAAATTCTATTCACTCCCCTAGTGTTAATCCTAGGCTTAAGTCTGTATTCCGCATTTCTCATAATATTTATATATCAAATTCAATTTTCTATTATTTAGTTTTGAAATATTTTACTTAATAAATCCATTATCATTTAATTAAATCCCAAATTACAAATAACTAAATATTTCCTTCAATTTATTTATACTTGAAATACTCATTTAATTCACAACCCAAAACCAAGTTATAAAAATCATACCTTTTAAAATTTTCAATTTAACAAACTTTGCATCAAACTTATTTGAGTTTAATTCTTAAATAAATTCAATATCAAATAAATTTTCAATTCATCTTCCAACCTTAATTTATTTAAATCGTTACAAACTCTATATTAAAATAAAATTTAAATACTTAATCATATTATCTTCAATAAAAATCAACTTATTATTAAGTATTCTATATTAAAATAAGTTTATACATAGCTTAAAAACTAAGAATAAAATAACATTTATATAATATCTAGAATCAATATTTATATAAAATCATATATTTCTTTACAAACCATAGAAATCATTTCAAAACATTTTTATATATAGACCACGGTGTCTGTATATAATTTTCAATCCTATGGTCAAGTGATACAGATATTTATCATTTCAATCCGCAATTAAATACATAAATACGGTTATATATCATTTCAAACCTCAATCTCGAATCAAATAAAAATCTGTAACAACTTGTAGTTTACAACAATATAAAATACAAATCCATTCATCCAATATCAATCATCAACCATTTATCACAATCATCATCCTAATCAATCAGTAACATTAATATAGAACATATAATAAATAACAGGTATTTACTGGCAGTTATATTCAATAATAAATTAAATAACTATTTTATCCAAATAAATTCAAATAAACTGAGTTGATGATTCAAAATATGCCAAACAGTCATAAATAAATTCCTAATCACATCATAAATTAATTTAACAAACACAATAAATTTTTGAAGTTGTGAGTGGGTTAAAACACTCACCTTTTGAATTCAAATTGAATTTAAATCCAATTTAAACCCAAAATTCAAACAGTCTCAAAATTCATCCAAACCAGCATCAAAGTGTTCGAAATTTTATTACGATCCCAGTGGAGAAAATTACACGTGAAACGGACCTTGTATGCAAAAGATATCGTCGTTAAAAGATTACACGATTTAAATTAAACAAATAAAATAAATAAACCAAGAAATATGTTACCCAAATCAAAACACCACGTCATCATCCCTTATCCCCAAATCTTGTTCGAACCCTAAGCATTCATCTCGATCAACGTGAGACGCCAGAACTGGCGTCGTTCACCACTGTTACGTCACCCCACCGCACGCTAGTCGCGGCATGACCTAACTTCCCCGATCTAGCGACCGCGATGACGAACGCCTCATCGTGACCGGAAATACAATAGTCGCCACCCATAACACGAGCCCTAAATCTAATTTCCACAGCCAATCCAACCATCGATTCGTCATACGAACCACCTAGATGCAAACCCCTCGTCGGGCTCTTCAATACAATATCATTGATTTGTCGATCAGTTACAGTTGATCGCAAGGAAAAAGAACGGCCGAAAATTGTTCTTTAATTTCTGGATAGATAGAGGTTCAAAATGGAAAATGAATTACAAATCTGAGATGCGCTCATCGAGAGCTTAAAATTGATATATAATTCGATATAGTTTGTGGAGATTTGATTTTGAAGTTGAATTTGGATTGTGAAATTCAGGGTTTGTCTGCCATTGAGAAAGAGGGGCTTCAAAAATTTTTATACGTACAGAAATGAGAAATAGAAAGGCTGCTAGGGTTTATAACTGGATGTGTGTGTGTGTGTGTGTAAAGCTGAAATTAGAGGAACATATACGACTAGTTTACACATTGAACGATAAATAGCCCGGAATGCCCGTTCTGACTTCGGAACGAAATTGGGTCAACCCATACATCAAAATAGATGTCTTTGAATACTTAAAAATCAATGGAATAGGTTTCAAGTCCAAATTCCATCGTATGAAGAAGTTATGTTAAAATCAACATATTTCAAATTGATTTCAATTGATTTCAATTTAATTGATTCTTAAGCGTTTCGAGCTCGTACGATCAAATAACAAGCACGATCGTTACGAAACTTGAAACCCTATAATAATTCATTGTTACATATCCGAAGAATCTGGTTTCGTCGAAATCCGAGTCAGTGACCGAAATGGCTATTTTCCAGTTAATTAATTAAATTAATATTAAATTAATCAATTCACTTTTTCAATTCAAATTCTATAATTTAAAATTTCTATCACTTTGGATTACTTAATAATTTAAAATCCTTTAAAACAAATTCTCTTATTAACTTGTTTACTGGACATTTCACAATTTACAGCATTTAATTTCAATTTCAATTAGTATAGTATTTAATATCATTACTTACCATTAACCCATTTGTTATAGACTGAATTCCAATTAATTATAATTAATTCCAATAAATTGATTTGATTTTATTCCCATCTTTATACCGGGTCCATTATTACTCTATAACACAGTTAACACTTGTTTCACATTTCATTTGCATTAATATATTCAAATTTACAACTTCCCATTATATTAACTATTATTTTAAATTATATTGGATTTGTCAAATATATACATTTATTATAATTAAAACCTCAATCAATTTATTCAACTTAGTTTCATTCTTTTATTTTTATCAATGAATAATATATACATATCATTTTTTTAACATTCACTTCATTATAAATTATGAAGTTTTTATTTCTCACTAAATTTAGTTACAAACATCATATTAAATTAACCAATTTAATTATCGAATTTCGTGGGTCTTTACAAAACCTTTAAATGAAAATACTTTTGTAAAATTACGATGAGAATTATTTATAATATCTTTTCATGATTTATAGTCTTAAATTTTTTGAGAAAAATAAAAATTTTACAAAATGAGGAAATTAGGGAAAAGGACAAACTTTGATAAAAAAAAATGTCTCAGGGACACCAAGATTCATTTTTTGGCTAAAGGACAAACTTCGGGAAAAATTAGGCTGAAGGACAATGCTAGTTCTAACTAGCATTATATTCAGTTTTTACACTATACAAAATGCTAGTTCTAACTAGCATTTAATTCAGTTTTTACACTATACAAAATGCTAGTTCTAACTAGCATTGTCCTTCAACCTAATTATTTTCAAAGTTTGTCCTTCGGCCTAAAATGAAACTTATTGTCCTTCGGTCCAAATTTTTTTCAAAGTTTGTCCTTATGCTTGTTTTCCACTTACAAAATTTGTTCATGGTGGCACTCGAACTTAGGTTACTGGTAAGGAATTCTCATGTCTTTCCATTTTGCTATTATGTTACTTGCTACACTTCACTCAATCTACCTCTCATCTTATTGAATAGTCATTATCTTTATTCATTTCCTACCACAAAATGATTTCTGGTTGTTATTTTTTCCAAACCTTCTGAACCTCGGCCTTCTTAAACTAAATTTAGCCTTATTTTTTTTATATAAAGAGTATATCTATCCTTTGTTTTTACCAATCCTCTCTGAAAAATTACTTTTTCCTAAGCTTAAAAGATTATTTATTCTCTCAAATATCAGAATGGCCTTCAAAAATGATTCAAGCCAATCATCAATCAGCTTTCACACTGCCTCATCGTCGTCGTCGAACCACTCCAACACACCTACCCCGATCTATAATCTTGTAAATATCATACCATCACCGGCTCACCATACAGGATATACTGCAAAGGGGAAGAGAACCAAATGTACTTTACATTTTGGCTCTTCATCAACTAAGGAGAAAATCTATGATATACATCGGTATTAGAGAGAGGCTCTGGAATTACAATGTGAACTCTACTGTGAACAAAAAGTAAACGCTAAGCATTTAAATTTTCTAGAACAGGTCCTGTTGAAATTCCGTGGGTCTTTGTCAAAGGAGAATGTTCATCAAGCTTCGCCTATTCCTTCTCGAGCTCCACACAACCCTTGGGAATCAAGTCCACAACGTCCTCTGGTGTCACCATTAAGGGAAGTCACGAAGATTGAGCCTCACTATGATGACTCTCGCTCTTCCGAAAATTGATTTTTATATTGTTTTTATGTTTTGTTTCTATGTATTTATATTTTATTTGTTTATATTGGTTATAAATATTAACTTCTCAAAAGTAATAAATTTTTTATCTTTGCAATTTTTTTTCTTTTGAAGCAAAATAAGCTTCCAAACATAGGAACAATCGACCGGTCCTAACAATCCAGTCGACTGAACATTCAAACTTATTTTTTTACTATATGAAAGTCAACCGACTGGCCTTGTATATCCAGTCGACTGAAATAACCCATTTTCTGGGTACTAGACGCAGGTTACTTTCCTCTAATTTTCAGTAGACTAAATTATAATTCAGTCGACTAAAAATTCATATTTCCTAAAAAAATTCAAATTTCAGTTGACTAAACAATAGATTTAGTCGACTAAATTGACAACTTTTAGGCAAAATATATTGGGATTCAAACCTTGCAAAATTCAATCGACTGCTACCCCAATTTCAGTCGACTGAAATGTTATTCTCTGATTTTCCAATAGCTTTTTGCACAATTACCGATGCACCTTTTTACCATCCCTATATATACATCATCTTCTCAACTAAAACCCTACCTCTCTTCAGCAAAAGAAACCCTAGCCCCCGAATTTTCAATTCAAATTTTCTACTTTATCTTTCTACAAATTTCCATGGCTCCAAGATTAAAACGACCTCGTCAATCAACCGCCGAACCTTGGGAAACCCAAATAAGGTCTTGGCTATACGACCAAATAGCCATTACTCGATTCCAATCGATGCATAGCTCCAGATTTTTGATGGCTCTTTCATCTATTATCTAGATTTTAATGCTTATGGGATTCAAGAAACAACAGAGCCAAGTGGTCTCGAAAATTTGGTAGGTATTGATGCTAATAATATCAAAATCTATCCTCTTCTTATCAAGCTTTTCTTTGTGAATATATACTTGGATCATCAAAATCCAAGGAACAAAGATGGCTGCATATGGACTCTAGTATGCGATGTTCCAATTTATTTTCCTCTTCAAAGACTCAGGTTCATTCTTCTTTGTCCATCCGAAGGCCTCGACATCAACGATATAGAAGTCAACATGGATGAAAAGGATGTGGTCACTCATCGGTTTCTTTCCTATGACCGTGCTAAAATCTTTCGCCTTACGACCGAAGGTGTGGATCCTTCATCATGCTTCATACGATCTATCCAACATCGTACCCGAAGCTATGAGAAAGTATACAAGCATGACTTCCAAGTGCTTTACGCCATCTACTCCTCCTAACATATCAATTAGGCCAAAGACATACTTGATGAGTTCCTCACCATTTTTCATAAGAGGAGCTTCAAGACGATCTATTATGGAGCATACATCATGTGGATTCTCCAAAACTTTGGTGTTCAAATTCTCGATGCCGACTTCATCACTGTCGATGAGCTTAATTCCAAGACACTAAGTCTAATAGGCTTACCAAAATTAACCACAAGATATCATCAGTTTTCAACAATGGGCGGCTAATAGAGCTCAACGAATCCCACAACCCCATATGCCTAACATAGGCTCCTCCTCCTCCCAACCTTCCCAATAAGTCGAGGAAGAAGAAGGCAGCGACATAGTTGAGATCCATGGTGTTTTTCCTCCCAAATAAGGACTTATCACCCTCTCTCGGAATCAATGAAAGTTTAATCAATGTTTGGTCAACATTGAACATACCATTGCCAAAACCAACAAGAAGCTCAGTTCTATCAAGGGCTTCTTGAATAAGATTTGGGAAATGATCTCTTGTACCGGCTCATCTTCGACTAGTATAGCCAAGAATCCTCCCACTCCTTTCTCATGGCCCACTTCCGAAGAAGGAGAAGAGGAAGAGGAAGATATTGAAAGTGTTGACGTGTAGTTTTCTTGTTTTGTTGTCTATATATGTTTTTCTTTGTTTTTGGTTCTTTGTTTTTTAGCTCTTTGCACCCATAAACAATTGTTGTGCTTCAATGATATGTTGTTCTTATTTATCATTTATAATTGCTATACTTCAAGTTCTCAATTGTCTTGCAATTATTCATATGCTTGCTTTATTTAACAAAATTCGTTTGCACTATATTGGTTATACATCTAAAATTCCTGTTTGTCAATGGCAAAGGGGGAGAAATAGATAGTTCATTAATTCAAGGGGGTTTTATTTAAAATTTTAAAGTTTCTTGAACTCACATGGTTGTCATCATCAAAAAGAGGGAGAATGTTAAAACCTATTATTTTGATGTTTTGATTGTAACAACCATATAAGTATATATTGCAAGACCTAGCCAAAATTGTAGGAGAATATACTATTCTACTCGATAATAGATCGAAGAACAAAAGATTTCGAAGAAAATTTCAACATTTAAATTTGGTTTGCCTATAGTCTAGTTAGTCGTTAACATTTGTTAAAATCTCTCCTCAATGGTATAGATGTACACACGCAAGCTTTTAAAACTCACTCAAATTAATCTACATAAACTTGGTTTTAATTATATAAATTTATAAAATGACTTGCTTTTAGATGAGTTTAATAGGCTTGAAGTGACTGTTTCAGTCGACTGAAACGTGCACACATGCTTAAATATTTGAACATTCAGTCGACTAAACACCTCAGATCAGTCAACTAAATGAAGTACCTTTTTAACATATTTTTAAATTTCAATTTCATTTGAATTTTCAGCCTTTTTAATTCATATTTTTAGTCGATTGAATATTCATAATGGCTACTTTTATAAACGATCACCACTTTTCAACAAATAAAAATATCCGTTAATTCAACAGTTTTTTTCGTATCTCTTGGCTATATCTTTTTACGAATAGTTACAACTTTTTAACTATATAAATAGCCTTGATTTCAAATTGCAATAGACATCATTATTCTCTGAATCTACTCTATATTCTTGCAAACTACTTTCTACCATTTGCTTTCGTAAACGCTCTCAAATCACTTGCATATTCAAGAACTATTTTATTTGTGATTACAATTGCTTCCAATCTTCACATACTACACTACATATCACAAAGGAGAAGATTATAGGGAGGGTGTACTCTAAAGACTCAGCCTTGCTATCTACAGAACACATTCGGTCATGAAAACTTTCTATACTGTAGAAGTGCTATTCGGTTGCTAAGACGGTAGAAGTCCTATTCAGTTGTCAGGCGGTAGAATTCCTGTTTGGTTGCTTAGGCGGTGTAATAACTAGTGCTCCGGGTTAAGAGAGGGTTACTAGTTTAATTACAGAAGGAGTTTGGGACTGGACGAGAACGGAAGTTCGAACCAGGATAAAATCTCTGGTGTCATTTACTTATTGTTTACCTTTTGTACCTGCATTAGGAGATAACTTCGTTTATATTCCATATTGTGATCCATAGTAGCACTTTCACATAATTGGCCCCAAGTGCCAGTGGGAAATTCATAAAGTTAAGGGTGTTCCCTAAGAGAAATTACGTCATTTATTATGTAACTTAACTCTTATAAGTTGTTATATAAAGATGTAAGTATACGTTTTATTTTCTTTTATGTATGTTGTTATATAAAGATTTAAATAATGAGTTAAATACATAACATATATAAGTAGAAAACGCTTAGGTGAAGCGTTTTACCGATTGCGATTATGAATGTGTTTGTTACCATGAGTATTGAATTGGTACATATATAAAAATATATATAAATAAAACACTTACTCCATAAATGTTCCTAGTCAAGATGTATCGAGAAAAGAATAACGATACATCTATTAAGACCAGTGTATATAATTCTCTCCACATGTTGGATGGTGATTTACTCATTACCATTAACAACACTAAGGAGTTAGGTACTTGTGGTTGTCTGGAAATATCACAAAACGATTCGATGAGAATGTTTGCACGTAAAATGAGCAAGCACTCGCAAATGAACAAAAATGAAGGTAAAACCAGAGGAATGAAAAAAATCTATGTCCTAGTCCACTTTATAATTTTTATTGATTGGTTTTCATTGTTAAAACTAAATCATAAATCATTTTTATATCTAGAATGGTTTGAGTTTGAATTCATAGGAGTTCCACATAGAAAAATATAAAACATCCAAAAGCCATTTCCCATATGCTATAGTTTTCTATTTATAGACAAATCCATGCATCTGAACCATGAAATTTCTTTTTGAATAACTAAAATATCCAAATATGAGAAGATAGATTGGAGAACGAGTCAAAATTGCCAAAAAATGTAGATTTGATTTATTGGTGCCAATAAATATATCGATCCATGTCGATCGAAATCATTAACCAACTCTTCAAATCTTGGATCTTCAGGGGAATACATTGTCAATAATGATCGATTGGTACCGATTGATGTCTTATCTCTAAAACTTTTCTAATCTTTCCAAAGTGCATATAAAACCATATTAGGAGCAAAGTGCGAATCATATTAAGCTTAGTGATCGATCGGTGAAAATCGACGTAATTGGTTATACACATAGTTTTTTTTAATGATATCATGTCCTTTTCTTTTCCAAGCTTCTTAGTCCATTCCTTTATCATTTTACAGTCAAATTCCATCGAATTACCTTTTGGTTTAAACACCAAATAACACCTGCACCCTAGAGTTTGCTTCTATGAACACAATGCATGCTTTGGATTGAGACAGGTTAATGAATCCATGCCTATATAGGTGCTTTCACCACTCGAGTCGTTTTTGTGGAATGTTGCATCTTTGGTTAGAATATCGACACTTCGTTCCAAACAACCAAAGGGTTATATCTTTTCGGCAAATAGAAATATTGATGTCTTCTGTTTGAAGTCTTTGGTCGCTGCTAAGTATTACCAGAAACTATTCCGATCCTTGGTCGGGTATCTTCTTCTCTTCCATTTTTTTAATCGGCACCGACCAATTTTCTTAACTAAGTATAATTTAAAAATACTTAGCCAAATTCCATGTTACCTTTGCATTTTCTTTCCCTTGTACTTTCTGCCTTTGTCATTCAGAGAAAACACTGTCATTTCCAATGTCTTTAGCATCAATTTGAGCTTAAATCTAAGTTTGATTTTTCTTACAACTACAGATCTAAGGAGAAGTCCACATACCGATCCATCTCAAGGTTTAAGACACAATGCAGTTGCGACTCAATTGAATCAAGTCGTCATTCTTCCCCTCGACTTAACCTTCAGATGGGTCACCACCACCTCTACCAAGAACAATACCGCTAGCCATGCTTCATATTGTTGTGATAAGCGTCAATCGTCTTCCACCATTACCGTCGCCCAACTCCACTACCCCTAAATCGATGCTAGGCCTATTTCTTTTCGAAGGGGTTGAGTGATGGAAACGGTGAAGAGAAAAGTTTCTATAGACGAACTTGGCAATAGATCGGTTTCTAGTCTTCGATCAAGTCGATTTGAAAATTTGTCACAGTGAATGCATTCTGAATTCCAATGAACTTGAACATTGATATGTCCTACGTTTTAAATCCCATCGACGTTTGAGTTCATCTATCAATGATCCTTCAACCTGGAAAGATATAGCTCCATACCGCTCTAGATTCTTTCTAAGTCCTTTAACATAAATCCCATGCCAATGGATAATATATGGTTCCATCGTGTGCTAGAGCTAATTTGCTAGCATAAGCGAGCTTTCTAAAAAGGGTGATATAATATACCGTATCGAGGACACATGACACACTGCATAGGACACTTTGCTACCCCTATTGATATATGTATATAATCCGACTGGCCAACACACGTTGACATCCAATGGAGGTTATACATCGGCTGGAGGTTATACATCGGCCACACATGTGGAACACATGAACAACATAAACAACATAATTTAAAATTACATGAATATGATCTTTCTCGCCTTCAATATAAAATGGAATCCCGTAGATACTTCAAGCATATCTCTGCCATTACAGCGGTCGCATCCATTTCTGCACTATATGTCACCGGCTATAGCTTCTACTTCCACCCTATTCTGCTTTACTCCTACCCATGTTCAATGATCCCACCGCGTTTAAAAACTCGCACTAAAGGACGCCCCATTCACGAAAAGATAAGGTCCTTAAGCGAGATACCCCTTAATGTTGATCTGGTTGGCATAATGGTCCTTGATAACCTGTCGGATTCCCCATCAACAAGGTTAACGACCATGGAGCTTAGAAGAATATGCAATCAACATAGGATTTTGCATGAAGAAACCTGGCTACTTGAACCTCATTAACGAGCCCATAATCCATAAGATGGTTGCACTACCTATGACAAATGCATATGCTTATCTAGGGTGGGTCTCCCTTCAACCCATTACTTAGGCACATGCTTCGATCAAAGAGATTAGCTCTACTCAACTTCACCCTAATGCCTAAGTTGTGATGTTGATCCTTTACATTATCTTTGAGAGGTGTCTGGCAAGAAACCTTCCTTTGGTGAAATAAGATATCTACACAACTTTAAGAAAAGATCTGATAGCCCATCGCCTACTTCCTTTCAAGTGTTCCACTTTCGTAAAGTCATCATAGAACTTCATAACAAAAAGAGCATTTTAAGGCTGAACACTTCTTCATCAGCTGCCCCTAATGGTTTTTTCTTAAAGATGACTCTTCAGATGTAAGTCCACCATCACATACTCCATTATATCTAAGCTTCCTCCACTCACTTCACCAATCTATCTTTCATTTCCTCTGCAATTATTCCTCCAAGAGTCTATAACAATATGCTTATCTGAATGATTGTAGGGTTCAAGTCTCTCCTAACCAACGAAAGTAAGACGTCCCTTCTTGTCATGGACCTTTGGCTACACCAGCATCATATTTTACATAATGGTCATAAAGTCCACTATGCACCATCTACACCTAGCGATGCTTAGACAGCTCTGGGAGACATATCTTAAACTAGGATAGCTTCTATAGGTTTGGCCTTTCAAGGATTCAAGATGTAATGGAGGAAATTCTTAGCAATTATGAATGCGGCGAGCCACTTTTTTGACATTAAAATAAGTAGCAAAAGGGAAGTGGCAAGTGCCATCAACATTAACTTGCACACTAACGTCGGACATCAAAAATAATGGAGTATGGGTATTGTAATTTAAAATATAAGATCAAAGCAGGCAAAAAGAGGAAAATATCATAAGGGAATAAAAATATACATATTTCGAAATATAGAAGTAATACAAGATTTAATATATCAATTCATGTCTACTCTTTAATTAATACGTTAATCATCATTAAATAAACAGAGAGATTATCCATGATGAAAAACAAATATACCGCAACATCCTACAAATATGACCTATATTTAGACCTTTGATCCCTTCTTTACTCCAACTTGCATACCTCACAAGTGCATATAAGGGAAATAAATATTCAACTATGTTTGGATTACGCCTAACCTTATAGACTCCGGCCATAGGAAAAGGCTGCTTATGTACCCTTTTGGAGATCAAACCTAGGTAGATCTATTTCCAGCTCTTCTCCTGCATCCAAATTATTGTTAGCACATAACAACCATAACATCGATGCAACCAATGTAACCAAATGCAAGTAGAAAACACAATTTCTACTTAGCCATCATAATCAATCGTCACATGGCGTAACAATAATAATAGTATGCATCCATTGAACATCAACAGTACTCATTGTCTCATTGCAACTCCAAGCATCAAATAGGCTAACAACACAAATATACTTACATACATACTAATCATCAACTATAGTAATACATCACCAATGAAAGTATAAATAAAACAAATGTATTCTAACCAATCAACATTAATAACACAAACGTTAAATCATAAAATATATAATAACCAATCAACATTAGTAACACAAACATCAAATGCATACCAGTCGGCCAACATTAGTAATACAAACATCAAACCTTCCAAACAAGCATAACCATGGTTAAATGCCCATCATCCTGTAGTAATAATGGTAGATTATTGTACACTCATCAAAATTTGACTTTTTCATCGTACATCCACCATATTTGATAACTACAATCAACAATTTTTAAGGAAAACAAGTGATCCTCAAGAGGAGGAAAGCACCTATATAATTTATTCTATACTCAAAAAAGGATCTACCAACAAGCCTAACATGTGGTTAAAACCCCGTGTACAATGTAAAATGGGAAAAAACCAAACGGACCTTAGAGATTTCTCCTATAACAACAACAAGACATAACCAAGGACCGGCGAAAAGAAAAGAAGTAACATCCACTCCAGACAAGCCTAGCATAACACACAGTGAAAGCTATAAAATACGATGATAAACCCATGTAAATATATTTTGTATATGTGTATATAACCATGGAATAATGAAAAGAAATCAATAGAGCAGAAGCCCTAATATTCAATAACCAAGGTAAGACTAGCGAAGAAAACCCACCCTCGTAATAAAGTATCCACGAGCAAGAAATATGACTTTTCGATCCTCCAGCTTCCACATAAAACTAAAATGCTCAACTAAACATGAGAATATCACATATATATGTATATATATTACAACTATATACATATATACACTACAACAAAAAGACCTTATTACAACTGTAGTTTTACAATGGTCACAAAATGACAGTTGTAATAAAGGTTTTTTACAACTCTTTTTTTCAGAAAGTTGTAATAAACATATTTTTAACAACTCTTTTATTTTGCCAGTTGTAACTGAAAGTGTACGTGTAGTACTAAGGATCGTGTAATATGGTATATAAATGCGAAAACTGATAATAGCAGTAAAATAAAAACTAAAGTAAGCACACCAGGAATTTTTATACTGGTTCGAACTTCTCGTTCTACGTCCAGTCCCAAAATAACCTCTGGATTTAAACAAAACCCCTCACTTCACCCGGAGGAATACGTATACGACACCTGAGCAGCCGAACAGGAATATTTCCGCCTCAACAGCCGAAGAGGACTTTAACTTCAATACAAATAGTTTGTTGACGAATGTGTTCTGAATAACACTGATTGTCTTTTGATAGTACAACTTTCCTATAATCAAATCCTCAAGAATATGTAGTGTATGTGAAGATTTAAAAGGAAGATAATCTCGTAGAATCGAAGTATATAAATTAATTCAGAGATTCTAGAGATATTGAATTAGAATGAATGCTTTTATTTGCAGAAATAAATAGAGAATAGATTGCAGAATTATAAACAAGAATCGGTGATTGTAGAAGTGATTTGAACATGTTTATATAGTTGTAGAATAGTTACAATCTTTCATGAAGAGTTTCAATCAAAAGTTGTGTCCGTATCTCTTGGATTGAGAGACATTCCATTTCATGAACCAATCGCAGCTCTTCAGAAAACTAGCCGTTATATGCAGGTCGGTCGACCGGAAAAACTGGCCGGTCAGCTGAGTTTAAAATCGTGTACAAAAACAGAGAGTATCTGTGGCACTGACTACAGGGTCGGTCGACCGACGATCCTGGTCGGTCAGCCGACCTGTTGTTAAACAAAAACAGTAGTAGCTTAGTTGGTTAGAGTACTTACCTTCCAAACTAGTGACTCGGGTTCGATCCCCGCTCCATGCATTTTTTGTAAACTTGATTTTGATTAAAATATGCAAGCAAGTATATTTGAATATGAATGATGATTCTTGAGGAATGATTTTAACAATATTCTAAGACTCAATATAATAAAATATTAATACTAATCTCTGGATTGTAGTCTTGTCTCCTTTGTAGTGCACAATTTACTTTTATTCTCTTTTTGTCGCCTTTGTATAGTATTCTCTTTGTAGTTCATCTTATGATCTCTGAAGCTTGTGTCATGAATCAAAATCTATGAATCAACATTCTCCCCCTTTTTGATTGATGACAATACTTATGTGACGAAGTAGTATATATTGTAATTCTCCCCCTGAATATATGGCGACTTTTCTGCAAAAACTTGTTAGCTTTTATATATTTCTCCCCCTTTGTCATCGACAAAAAGGAGAGTTTAACTGATGATATAAATTATATTTCACATAAGTGTTAACATAGAGCAATATAAAACAAAATAACTACTACTTATAATGTAAGGTATCAGAAAAATTAACATTTAAAGCATGCGATACCCAGGCTTCTTATAATTTCCTAAATTTTAGGAAACCATACCCATTTGGGTGTGGTTGAACCTTTATAAATATAATTTTCATTATTAACTACCATATCAAAATAATCATCAATGTATTTTTCTCTATTTTTCCAATTAACAGGAACCCATATACTTAGATAATTTTTATTCATATTTCCTGTTAATGATTTTGTACTTCTAAAGAAATTATCAACATTATAGGTCATAGTAGTATTTGAATTTCTATAAAAATTGGATTTAGGCTTTACTCGAAATTTAGTACTAGCACTATCATTTTTACTATACATGAAAGCATATCTAGTGCTATTTCTACGATCGATTTTATTATATCCTAAACCACTTTTATCATTGTGAGTTTTTGAATTCTTAACATAACCTAATCCCTTCTTATTTGAAGCAGGTTGAGAATTTTCAATAATCCTGGATAAATTTTCTCTCCCTTTATTAAAATTACATACATTTTTAAATATATCATCAAATTTTATTTTAAGACTAGATTTTTCTAACTCTAAGTTCTTAATCTTAGAGTTTAAACTATTATTTTTGAAAAGTAAATCATCATTTTTATACTTTTGAATTTCTAGTTCTTCAGATATTGACGAAATTTGAGAGGATAAGTTAGAATTTGGTTGTTGAGAACTTTCAAGTTCTTCTTCTAATATTTTCTTCTCATCTTTCAGCATATCTACTTCTAAGACTGTTCTATCTAATTTTCTTTGCAACTCCTTATTTTTCTTTTTAAGTTGCTTTGTTACATTTACTAATTCAGAATTTATTTCAATTAAATCTTCAAAAGTAAAATCACTTACATCGTCTGATAAAGCCATGAAGCACACATTTGCTTGTTCATTATCACTTTCACTTTCTGAAGAGGATGATGAGTCAGTGTCGTCCCAAGTGACAGAAAAAGCTCTTCGTTTGGTTTTGTCCTTCTTAAAATTGCTCTTTTTGCTTTCTGGACAATCTTTCTTCATGTGACCTTTCTTATGACATTTGTAACGACCCAGTATTTTCAACCATTCGCATCCGCACATGTCGGACTTGAATCATTCAAAATACTGCGTTGTAAAATAAATTTGGCAAAACTCAAGATATACAATAAATAAATCACAGAATCACATACACAGATATCAGAATCTCGCAGCGGAAATTAAAATTTAGTGGTTCATGAAGCCACTGATACAACTTTACAAAACCGAACTTACATTGTCTATAATACTCATTACAAAATTTAAAACATAAATAGAGATAGAGTCTTCAAAGTCTTGAATTCCAGAAAAGATAAAGGCTGAAACAACTTCCAACAGCACGAATGATCTACTGAGTGTCCTAGCTACGGAGAAGAAACTGAAGCTGCAACTCAGGCTGACCCGAGCGTACAATAAAACAAAACACTCGAGTCAGGACATACATACTTATATAATGTAAACTAAATCAAGTGTACTGTAATATATAGCAAGTAACTTAAAGGATGCTTGGGACCGCCCATCCTCTAAGGATCCGTTAAACTATTTACTATGTAGTATATTGCGCTATTATAATAGTGTCTATACTAAAATAAACATACTTTTAAATAGCGTTAAGGCTTTACATTTTCCACCTTAACACGTAATAGTCCCAGTAGTCCATCCAATATCATAGCTCCTCCTACTCGGGAAGCAACTAGAGGATACCACACGGGCTACGGGAGAAAACCAAACTCGTACAAGGCTCGATATGGTAGGTGACACGGCACAACTAGGCAATGCCAGGGTAGATATACCAATTGCTATCCGGACCGGTGGTAACGCGAAGCCGCAGCAACCGCCCACCTCGAACAACACTCCCAAATCAAGGGTGCACCCAAACAATCACATAAGCAATAGAATGGTATACGAAGAAGTGCGTTCGATCAGAGGAGCTACCTCATTAATCCGAGAATCGCTCCTGTTTTAGCCACCTTAAGCCAACTCACGGGAGTCGGGTCCACGTATATACCTTTCAAGAAACCGTCACCACCAACCCACTTCATTCTGGAATCTCCACCGCGTACACGGTTAGTCAAAGTGGTTTTCGGTATCGACAGAGAGTATGTCCATATCCGATCCCGGTCTCTTTGCCAACCAAACGTTATTATAACCCGTGGCCATTTAAAAGCAGTCATTACTTTAAACCAGAATAATCATTTCCATTTCAAAACTATAGATACGATATCATTTTTAAAAACCCAAAACAATATGATATCGTTATATTCAAATATAATTCCTTTCCAAAGCCATACTGTTTAAAATTTATAATATATGGAAACCAAATATTTGAATTATACCTTCAAAGCATAATATTTTGGAGATTTACTTTAAAATCCATAACTCCCAAACACAATGGTTTGGATATTTAACGGTATATAGAATAAATGGGTTAACTTTATGGTTACTTTGTAAAGAAAAGAATTTACATAGCTTTACAAATAATTTCTCTATTTAAGATTTAAACCATAAATTAATTATCATTTTATGTTCCCAAAACATTACAATTTCCATATATATTAAATTGGAGTATTTACTATTCAACTAAGTTTGGGTTTTATTCTTTCACAAATCAATGTTTTATATATATATTTTCTTTCTTGAATATTCCCATAATTTCCATAAATAAAACTCCAAATTTTTAACCATTAAATTTTTCCAAAATTTACTTAATACCAGAATATATTTCTTTAATTTATTAAGGAAAATACAGTTATAAATATTATGTCTTAAGCTTTTCCAAAACTTAAGATAAAATAAAATTTATCAAATTCCATAAATTTTAAAGCTAACAAATTCTAGATTCCATAGCACTTAGGAAATGTTACCTAAAGTTTGGGTAAAACTAGTCCAATTCCAGAAGACAACATTTAAATGCTGTAGTAGATTGTTTAACTTAATAAATATGTCCAAATATAACTTATTTATTTATTTATTAACTGAAATCTTATTCTTTAAAAATCCCGATTTACCAAATAAGTTATATTCCATAATTTTATTCAAATATTTATTTATTTTTATTTATAACTTATTAAAAATCAATATAAAATCCTTTAAAGATATAAATCAAATATTTCACTTCCAAAAATAATTTTAAATATTTCAGAAAATATTATAAGGACCACGGGTCTGTATATAGTTTTCTAGCCTAGGTCAAGTGATACGGATTTATATCATTTCACTCCGTAATTTACAATACCCCGGGTTCTATCATTTCAAACCCGCAATCCCAAGTTATCAGTTAAGCAGTTAACAGCATAATTTAACAATAATAATCATTTAGGCTTATCATTTCAGCCCATACAAACTAAATTTAACAGGGAACTGGCAGTAGTGATTTATGCAGTAAATAAACAATAATATAATATAACTGCAGAATATAATACAACAGATAATAACTGATGAGGTGTCAATTTAAATGGGGATCATCATTCTATATTACACTACAGACAGATAATAGTGAAATATAATTTTACACATACACTTGCAATAATTTACTAAAATATAAATACGTATGTCTGGTGAGAAATACTCACCTGAGAATTGCAGAAAATTTGAATTCGAAACGGCTATTCACCGGTAAAGAACGACATAGGATACTGGTCAAATTTCTTTTGATGTCGCCTAGATTCAAATCTAGAATAAAATTCAAATATTTTGAAACGCGACTTTAGAATTTACGGTCAAAGAAAAGATAAAATAGAACGAGAATGGTTTGACTTGCTCGACCACTCCACCGTGAAATTTTGACAGACGTGTACCGGTTAACACTAAAATTTTACGACAAAATCAAAATAAAATTTCCTAAAGTCGGACCAAAAATAAGGGAAAGTTTTCCTACTCTAGCCGTGACACACATGTACACGTGCACACTTTATTTTCCACTTGCTCCTGTACGTGTACACACACTGCAACATCTTAATGTTGCCCAAAACTATTGAATTCAACTCCAAATTTCTATTTAACTTTCCCAGTTTTATATCATAGCCTTACAGTTTCATACCTCTTCCATTCACTCTTCCAGACTCTCATTTTTTTTTTCAAAGCTTTTATATTTTTTTTTTTTCACTCTTTCTTTACAGTTCTACAATCTACATCAGACTCCACTGCAAATCAATCTTAAATCCTTGCCATTTCTCTACACTGTCTAAATTATCTTCTTTTTTTCCAGTTTAACAGACCTGTTTCACTATAAAGTAAGATGGCCAGACTATTCTTCAACAAACCCGATTCACCCTTGCTTTACTTCGAGAAATACCCTGTAAAACTTCGAGCTATTCCGCAATTTCTCCGAGTCCATTTGTCAATTACTCCGGGTAAATTTTCACCAAAACTGAAGGTTGAAAAAAATCACTTCTCCTATCATCAACTTCACCAGTACCCTGCTTTTGTAGCTCCTTTATCTGACCCTGACCATTTTAACAACATAGGAACAGAAATTTATGAGCCCACCATACCACTAACTATTCCCAGTTCATTTCAACTAACCACTCAGGCTAGGTGCTATACATGTTATACTGAAGCTTCACTCATTTTCCCTGCCTACCTAACTATTTATAGCATCAGTCATGCACTATGCTTCTTAATGTTTTAGAGCACATCTATCTAACAACTCACTCCCACTTAAACAACTTCAGATCCAACTTGTACTTATTGTCTTCTTCCCCAGCTCATATAACATGCACACTGATATCCACTATCTTTATGCAAGGCATATGACAAAATATGCAGACTCCATCCTAATCAGTGACTAATATATGTGCAGACCATACTTAATATATGCATGCAGACCAAAAAGAAACTCACAAATCTTTACCCATTCACTCAGATCCACACAAATCTTCTACTACAACTTTTTTTTTTCTTTTCAGTTTATATGCCTATGTGTCTAAATATATAACATGGTCAGATGGGTGGGTAGCCGAGCAAAATGCCAAAGAACAAGAGACTGAAAACAAAAGAAACAAAGTGGAATATTACCTGATCTGGATCCATGAGAAAACAGAGAAGTTGAGATCTAGAAAAGAAAATGAAGAAGTGGGAAGGTATATATAGGCAAGGCTTGCGAAATAACGTATCAGTCTTTTTTCATTGTGAATTCCTTCAAGTCTGCGTGATTAAAGGCAAAAGATGAGGCAGCTTGATTATGGAGAAATAAATGCTGATGGAATTTAAAACATGCATTGATTTTGGACGAAATGGTTTGCGTGACTGGAAAATTGAAGATGGGAGAAAGGAGTTGATATGCACGTTACTTTATATAAACAAAGCTTGCGTGATTAGTGGAGGAAAATAAACAACAAAATTACGAGCGTTACTTAAAATTTCCCCGTGCTCTTGGATTTGTATATATGTTGTTATGGATATAACTGATGGGCGAAATAAAATTAGACAAGGAGATGATAGGCAGAGCAAATGTACGCATATCAGTTACAAAAGAATGAAACAAGGAAGGGGAACCGAGAGTTACCCCATTACAGTTTGAAAATGTAAAATATATATGCGTGATCAGTGCACATATTATGGCTTGCGTGATTAAATGCTTATCATCAATCAGTTTTCAAAAGAGCTTAAATGTGCACGTTGCACATGGATGAAGGCCGAGAGTTAAGGTGTGAAGGCTAAATCAGTGTTCAGTTTTCACATTTTGATTGCAGGCACATTGATTTGATAAATATCTGTTTAAATCTTGTATGAATATAGATGCGAAAGTAAAAGTCAGTGGAGGAATGCATGCATTAGTTATGTTTAAAATTTGGTAAGTGCGTGATATATGATATGTTATAAAATTTTGAACGTTACAATGCAAATCTTCACCTCATATATATATTTGATTTTAACGTTTGATATTAATGAATAAAATGGTAAATATTTATGTAGGCTTTAGAAAAAAAACGTATGCAATTTTTAATTGAAAACAGACCGTCAGTTAAAACAATGTAACGGTTGCCATAAAATTTACTGACTGATATTTTATATCCAAAAATATTTAAAACTTGATTTTTACACTGCGTTAAACAGACGCAGTCTAAAACATCAAAAAATTTCACAAAATTCATATTTTAAAAACACACGTTTTGTTACGTTACTTTATACCCTATAATTGACGCGTCTTTTGAACGCGAAATTCAACTGTTCAAACTTAGCTTAAAATTCACAGTTATTATTAGATTTTATTGACACAAACAATTTTGTAAAATATATCCCCAATATCAAATAATTAAACTATATTGTTAAACACAATTTATATGAAACATATTTCAAAATTAAATAATTTAAAATAAAATAAATATCTAAAAACTAGGGCTGTTACACTCTTCCCCACTTAAGAACTTTTCGTCCTCGAAAAGGAACGGAAGAAGAGAAACAAAGGAAGATAAGCTGGATAAACAAGAATCTTAACCGGATAGTTCCGGATTTGAAGCACGAAGAAGATCCTCTAGAATCGGTTTACCCCTTTTAGTTTTGACTGTCTGTCTATGGGTGCTCAGGTCCCGATGAGTGACAAAGATTTTCAAAGATTATAGAAAGATTCCTGAATAGACTGGTATAAGCAATAGCGTCCCCAATCCGTAGCAGATAGGGAACTAAGTATATTTAACGATAGTTTGAAAACAAAATAATAAAATAAATTTGAAATCATAATACTTTGAAAATTATAACACTTTGAAAGTCATTAAAATTTATAGATTATTATTTGGAAATTATATTACTAAAATCATATTACTTTCAAAATAATCCTCATTTATATCTTTTAGTTTCAATGCCAAATAATATTCATATCAAAGTTGAAATATTCTTGAGTTCATTTATCCAATAATAAGAATTTTCAAACAATTTATTGTTAGGGACAGCAGCTCTTATAATATGCTATAGTAGATATGATAGCATTTCTAATCAGTTTATTATTGTATTTAACTCTTAATTTAACCAATAACCTAACTCTTCATTTAAAATACTTAATAAGATATTCTTTCAAAAGTTACACTGGAAATTTTCAATGGAAAACCAATTCTCAATTATCAAAATTTAGTGATATTGAAAAAATGTCTTAACTATTTAAATCATAATTATCCATTTTCAAGACATGTCTATTTCATAGCAAATATAAAAATCCTTTTTATATTGTATATTATCCAAATTCATTTTAACTTTTGAAAGTCAAGGTAAGTTATATTGAAATGAAATTGAGTATTATACAACTAAAACTTCCAAATTCAATCATTTCCAGTTGGAATTTCTTATTCAAAATTTTATTTTCCTTTTATTGAAATTTCTTAAGATAAAATTTTAAGAATTAAATTTCTGATTTCTTTCAAACCATTTATAGATAGATAAATATATACATAATATGTCAAATCAATTTAAATTATATATCTATATATATTAAGTCATCTTTGGAAATTCAAATCAATTAAAATCTTAAGGAAACACTGTAGCCAGACTACAGAATGGTCTTTCCACTTCGAAACTCGAAAATGAATGTCGATGGTGCTGCAGTCATCACCGAAATTATTTCCCAGCGACAAAGAGAAGAGCACTAAATTTAAAATTTCTTTGGAAACAAATTTTATATAAAAATACTTATTACACCCTTTTAAAATTTATACACAAGGTTTGAAATCATCAGAAATTAAATTCACAAGTTCTAGTTTTAAATTCATTTCTGTTTCTAATTTAACTTATAACCATTGTTTATATACAATTATTTATTTTAGCCAAACACATGGTTTACAAAAATAAATCAAACTATTATCTCTTGACAAATAGTTAAATTAATTATAAAATTCTGAAAATTATACTCATATATATAACATTAGATTTTATTTCAAAAATAGGAATAAACTTCTCAAACCAGGATAGAGACTCAAATTTGATGAACTCAAATCAAATAGAATTCGAGATAAGTTGAAATCAGAAGATTTGATGATTAAATAACCAAATAAGGAACTGGGTAAGTTTATATAAATCGCGGACAACCTTGACTGGGTCAACCGTGACTTAAAGAGTCAGATCGATGTGGTTGGTGTAAAACTCCATTTGATCTGAAGAGATAGAGTTCAGAATAACCAAAGATACTAGCATATAAACCGAGGCTAAATATAAACCACCGGTGAATCAATGCTGATTGTAAAGGAGTTTCACCCCTTTATTTGAACAATGGCGAGACCGCCAATTCACTATAAAGATTATCCGAAGTGGAGTTATGGGACACTCCAGAATCTAAAGAAGATGAAAAGTGAGGGACACGAATGAACCTTGGAACCACAGGAAATGTTCCAAAATTCGAAAAGGAAGAGATCCGAGCTCGGATGAATGTGATTCTATAAATCAAATTTACTTTACATTCTAAGTTTTGCCTAGAACCTGGCTCTGATACCAGCTGTAACGACCCAGTATTTTCAACCATTCGCATCCGCACATGTCGGACTTGAATCATTCAAAATACTGCGTTGTAAAATAAATTTGGCAAAACTCAAGATATACAATAAATAAATCACAGAATCACATACACAGATATCAGAATCTCGCAGCGGAAATTAAAATTTAGTGGTTCATGAAGCCACTGATACAACTTTACAAAACCGAACTTACATTGTCTATAATACTCATTACAAAATTTAAAACATAAATAGAGATAGAGTCTTCAAAGTCTTGAATTCCAGAAAAGATAAAGGCTGAAACAACTTCCAACAGCACGAATGATCTACTGAGTGTCCTAGCTACGGAGAAGAAACTGAAGCTGCAACTCAGGCTGACCCGAGCGTACAATAAAACAAAACACTCGAGTCAGGACATACATACTTATATAATGTAAACTAAATCAAGTGTACTGTAATATATAGCAAGTAACTTAAAGGATGCTTGGGACCGCCCATCCTCTAAGGATCCGTTAAACTATTTACTATGTAGTATATTGCGCTATTATAATAGTGTCTATACTAAAATAAACATACTTTTAAATAGCGTTAAGGCTTTACATTTTCCACCTTAACACGTAATAGTCCCAGTAGTCCATCCAATATCATAGCTCCTCCTACTCGGGAAGCAACTAGAGGATACCACACGGGCTACGGGAGAAAACCAAACTCGTACAAGGCTCGATATGGTAGGTGACACGGCACAACTAGGCAATGCCAGGGTAGATATACCAATTGCTATCCGGACCGGTGGTAACGCGAAGCCGCAGCAACCGCCCACCTCGAACAACACTCCCAAATCAAGGGTGCACCCAAACAATCACATAAGCAATAGAATGGTATACGAAGAAGTGCGTTCGATCAGAGGAGCTACCTCATTAATCCGAGAATCGCTCCTGTTTTAGCCACCTTAAGCCAACTCACGGGAGTCGGGTCCACGTATATACCTTTCAAGAAACCGTCACCACCAACCCACTTCATTCTGGAATCTCCACCGCGTACACGGTTAGTCAAAGTGGTTTTCGGTATCGACAGAGAGTATGTCCATATCCGATCCCGGTCTCTTTGCCAACCAAACGTTATTATAACCCGTGGCCATTTAAAAGCAGTCATTACTTTAAACCAGAATAATCATTTCCATTTCAAAACTATAGATACGATATCATTTTTAAAAACCCAAAACAATATGATATCGTTATATTCAAATATAATTCCTTTCCAAAGCCATACTGTTTAAAATTTATAATATATGGAAACCAAATATTTGAATTATACCTTCAAAGCATAATATTTTGGAGATTTTACTTTAAAATCCATAACTCCCAAACACAATGGTTTGGATATTTAACGGTATATAGAATAAATGGGTTAACTTTATGGTTACTTTGTAAAGAAAAGAATTTACATAGCTTTACAAATAATTTCTCTATTTAAGATTTAAACCATAAATTAATTATCATTTTATGTTCCCAAAACATTACAATTTCCATATATATTAAATTGGAGTATTTACTATTCAACTAAGTTTGGGTTTTATTCTTTCAAAAATCAATGTTTTATATATATATTTTCTTTCTTGAATATTCCCATAATTTCCATAAATAAAACTCCAAATTTTTAACCATTAAATTTTTCCAAAATTTACTTAATACCAGAATATATTTCTTTAATTTATTAAGGAAAATACAGTTATAAATATTATGTCTTAAGCTTTTCCAAAACTTAAGATAAAATAAAATTTATCAAATTCCATAAATTTTAAAGCTAACAAATTCTAGATTCCATAGCACTTAGGAAATGTTACCTAAAGTTTGGGTAAAACTAGTCCAATTCCAGAAGACAGCATTTAAATGCTGTAGTAGATTGTTTAACTTAATAAATATGTCCAAATATAACTTATTTATTTATTTATTAACTGAAATCTTATTCTTTAAAAATCCCGATTTACCAAATAAGTTATATTCCATAATTTTATTCAAATATTTATTTATTTTTATTTATAACTTATTAAAAATCAATATAAAATCCTTTAAAGATATAAATCAAATATTTCACTTCCAAAAATAATTTTAAATATTTCAGAAAATATTATAAGGACCACGGGTCTGTATATAGTTTTCTAGCCTAGGTCAAGTGATACGGATTTATATCATTTCACTCCGTAATTTACAATACCCCGGGTTCTATCATTTCAAACCCGCAATCCCAAGTTATCAGTTAAGCAGTTAACAGCATAATTTAACAATAATAATCATTTAGGCTTATCATTTCAGCCCATACAAACTAAATTTAACAGGGAACTGGCAGTAGTGATTTATGCAGTAAATAAACAATAATATAATATAACTGCAGAATATAATACAACAGATAATAACTGATGAGGTGTCAATTTAAATGGGGATCATCATTCTATATTACACTACAGACAGATAATAGTGAAATATAATTTTACACATACACTTGCAATAATTTACTAAAATATAAATACGTATGTCTGGTGAGAAATACTCACCTGAGAATTGCAGAAAATTTGAATTCGAAACGGCTATTCACCGGTAAAGAACGACATAGGATACTGGTCAAATTTCTTTTGATGTCGCCTAGATTCAAATCTAGAATAAAATTCAAATATTTTGAAACGCGACTTTAGAATTTACGGTCAAAGAAAAGATAAAATAGAACGAGAATGGTTTGACTTGCTCGACCACTCCACCGTGAAATTTTGACAGACGTGTACCGGTTAACACTAAAATTTTACGACAAAATCAAAATAAAATTTCCTAAAGTCGGACCAAAAATAAGGGAAAGTTTTCCTACTCTAGCCGTGACACACATGTACACGTGCACACTTTATTTTCCACTTGCTCCTGTACGTGTACACACACTGCAACATCTTAATGTTGCCCAAAACTATTGAATTCAACTCCAAATTTCTATTTAACTTTCCCAGTTTTATATCATAGCCTTACAGTTTCATACCTCTTCCATTCACTCTTCCAGACTCTCATTTTTTTTTCAAAGCTTTTATATTTTTTTTTTTTCACTCTTTCTTTACAGTTCTACAATCTACATCAGACTCCACTGCAAATCAATCTTAAATCCTTGCCATTTCTCTACACTGTCTAAATTATCTTCTTTTTTTCCAGTTTAACAGACCTGTTTCACTATAAAGTAAGATGGCCAGACTATTCTTCAACAAACCCGATTCACCCTTGCTTTACTTCGAGAAATACCCTGTAAAACTTCGAGCTATTCCGCAATTTCTCCGAGTCCATTTGTCAATTACTCCGGGTAAATTTTCACCAAAACTGAAGGTTGAAAAAAATCACTTCTCCTATCATCAACTTCACCAGTACCCTGCTTTTGTAGCTCCTTTATCTGACCCTGACCATTTTAACAACATAGGAACAGAAATTTATGAGCCCACCATACCACTAACTATTCCCAGTTCATTTCAACTAACCACTCAGGCTAGGTGCTATACATGTTATACTGAAGCTTCACTCATTTTCCCTGCCTACCTAACTATTTATAGCATCAGTCATGCACTATGCTTCTTAATGTTTTAGAGCACATCTATCTAACAACTCACTCCCACTTAAACAACTTCAGATCCAACTTGTACTTATTGTCTTCTTCCCCAGCTCATATAACATGCACACTGATATCCACTATCTTTATGCAAGGCATATGACAAAATATGCAGACTCCATCCTAATCAGTGACTAATATATGTGCAGACCATACTTAATATATGCATGCAGACCAAAAAGAAACTCACAAATCTTTACCCATTCACTCAGATCCACACAAATCTTCTACTACAACTTTTTTTTTTCTTTTCAGTTTATATGCCTATGTGTCTAAATATATAACATGGTCAGATGGGTGGGTAGCCGAGCAAAATGCCAAAGAACAAGAGACTGAAAACAAAAGAAACAAAGTGGAATATTACCTGATCTGGATCCATGAGAAAACAGAGAAGTTGAGATCTAGAAAAGAAAATGATGAAGTGGGAAGGTATATATAGGCAAGGCTTGCGAAATAACGTATCAGTCTTTTTTCATTGTGAATTCCTTCAAGTCTGCGTGATTAAAGGCAAAAGATGAGGCAGCTTGATTATGGAGAAATAAATGCTGATGGAATTTAAAACATGCATTGATTTTGGACGAAATGGTTTGCGTGACTGGAAAATTGAAGATGGGAGAAAGGAGTTGATATGCACGTTACTTTATATAAACAAAGCTTGCGTGATTAGTGGAGGAAAATAAACAACAAAATTACGAGCGTTACTTAAAATTTCCCCGTGCTCTTGGATTTGTATATATGTTGTTATGGATATAACTGATGGGCGAAATAAAATTAGACAAGGAGATGATAGGCAGAGCAAATGTACGCATATCAGTTACAAAAGAATGAAACAAGGAAGGGGAACCGAGAGTTACCCCATTACAGTTTGAAAATGTAAAATATATATGCGTGATCAGTGCACATATTATGGCTTGCGTGATTAAATGCTTATCATCAATCAGTTTTCAAAAGAGCTTAAATGTGCACGTTGCACATGGATGAAGGCCGAGAGTTAAGGTGTGAAGGCTAAATCAGTGTTCAGTTTTCACATTTTGATTGCAGGCACATTGATTTGATAAATATCTGTTTAAATCTTGTATGAATATAGATGCGAAAGTAAAAGTCAGTGGAGGAATGCATGCATTAGTTATGTTTAAAATTTGGTAAGTGCGTGATATATGATATGTTATAAAATTTTGAATGTTACAATGCAAATCTTCACCTCATATATATATTTGATTTTAACGTTTGATATTAATGAATAAAATGGTAAATATTTATGTAGGCTTTAGAAAAAAAACGTATGCAATTTTTAATTGAAAACAGACCGTCAGTTAAAACAATGTAACGGTTGCCATAAAATTTACTGACTGATATTTTATATCCAAAAATATTTAAAACTTGATTTTTACACTGCGTTAAACAGACGCAGTCTAAAACATCAAAAAATTTCACAAAATTCATATTTTAAAAACACACGTTTTGTTACGTTACTTTATACCCTATAATTGACGCGTCTTTTGAACGCGAAATTCAACTGTTCAAACTTAGCTTAAAATTCACAGTTATTATTAGATTTTATTGACACAAACAATTTTGTAAAATATATCCCCAATATCAAATAATTAAACTATATTGTTAAACACAATTTATATGAAACATATTTCAAAATTAAATAATTTAAAATAAAATAAATATCTAAAAACTAGGGCTGTTACAACATTCATAACATTCCATTGTTGAAGATGATGGTTTGTTGCTATTAGAATTGTTGTTGGAGTTATTTTTGTTTCCCTTGAATTTGTTTCTGTTGAATTTCAAAAAAAATTGAAATTTTTAGCGATCATCGCCATATCTTCATTATCTGAGTCGGAATCGTCTTTTTCTGCTTGAAAAGCCACATTTTTCTTTTCTTGTGCTCCATTTCTTTTTGCCTGTAAATTTACTTCGTAGGACATTAGATTACCTATCAATTCTTCTGGTTTTAATGTTGACAAATCACTTGCTTCTTCAATGGCTAAGACTTTTCTTTCCCATTCGTCCGTTAAAGAATTCAAGATTTTTGTAACAACATCAAAATCAGTAAACTTTTGTTATAGTGATAATAAAGCATGATAAATATCCTGAAATCTAGAGTACATGTCATTTATCGATTCATTTGGCCTCATTTTGAAATTTTCAAATTGATTTTTCAACATAGAGATTTTTCTTAATTTAACTTTGTTTGTACCTTCATGTGTTATCTTAAGTGTTCTCCAAATTTCATAACCTGAAGTGCAAATGCTAACTCTATTGAATTCATTTCTATCTAATGCACAAAATAAAATATTCATAGCCTTTGCATTTGATGTAGCATCTAGTTTTTGTGTGTTACTCCAAATTGAGTATTCTCCAGTAGGAGTTATGTACTCTCTTTGTATAATATTCCAGATATCAAATCCACTAGATTGTATATAGATTCTCATTCTAGTTGACCAATAATTATAATTTATACCATTAAAAAATGGAGGTCGTGAAGTTGATTGACCCTCTGTGAAATTAGTATTAGTGTTAGTGCCAAAATCATTAGTTTGTGTCGTTGCCATATTACTAGAAATAAATATCAAATAACTTTGTGACGGTTATAGGATGACCTGGCTCTGATACCAAATGAAAGTGTACGTGTAGTACTAAGGATCGTGTAATATGGTATATAAATGCGGAAACTGATAATAGCAGTAAAATAAAAATTAAAGTAAGCACACCAGGAATTTTTATACTGGTTCGAACTTCCCGTTCTACGTCCAGTCCCAGAATACCCTCTGGATTTAAATTAAACCCCTCACTTCACCCGGAGAATAGGTATACGACACCTGAGCAGCCGAACAGGAATATTTCCGCCTCAACAGCCGAAGAGGACTTTAACTTCAATACAAATAGTTTGTTGACGAATGTGTTCTGAATAACACAGATTGTCTTTTGATCGTACAACTTTCCTATAATCAAATCCTCAAGAATATGTAGTGTATGTGAAGATTAAAAGGAAGATAATCTCGTAGAATCGATGTATATAAATTAATTCAGAGATTCTAGAGATATTGAATTAGAATGAATGCTTTTATTTGCAGAAATAAATAGAGCATAGATTGCAGAATTATAAACAAGAATCGGTGATTGTAGAAGTGATTTGAACGTGTTTATATAGTTGTAGAATAGTTACAATCTTTCATGAAGAGTTTCAACCAAAAGTTGTGTCCGTATCTCTTGGATTGAGAGACATTCCTTTTCATGAACCAATCGCAACTCTTCAGAAAACTAGCCGTTATATGCAGGTCGGTCGACCGGAAAAACTGGCCGGTCAGCTGAGTTTGAAATCGTGTACAAAAACAGAGAGTATCTGTGGCACTGACTACAGGGTCGGTCGACCGAAGATCCTGGTCGGTCAGCCGACCTGTTGTTAAACAAAAATAGTAGTAGCTCAGTTGGTTAGAGTACTTGCCTTCTAAACTAGTGACCTGGGTTCGATCCCCGCTCCATGCATTTTTTGTAAACTTGATTTTGATTAAAATATGCAAGCAAGTTTATTTGAATATGAATGATGATTCTTGACGAATGATTTTAACAATATTCTAAGACTCAATATAATAAAATATTAATACTAATCTCTAGATTGTAGTCTTGTCTCCTTTGTAGTGCACAATTTACTTTTATTCTTTTTTTTTCGCCTTTGTATAGTATTCTCTTTGTAGTTCGTCTTATGATCTCTGAAGCTTGTATCATGAATCAAAACCCATGAATCAACAGTAACAGATGTCTATTACAACCTTTCTTTTTTGCCAGTTGCAATAGATGCCTATTTTTAACAACTCTTTTTTTGCCAGTTGTAATAAATGTCTATTACAACCCTTTTCGTTTGCTAGTTGTAACAGATGCCAATTTTTAACAATTCTTCTTTTTGTCAGTTGTAATAGATGTCTATTACAACCTTTTTTGTTTGTCCTTTGTAATAATACATTAATAATTATAATTAAATAACAACACTTAATAATTAATAAAATTTATTAGTAATTAGTAATTACTATTAAATAATTATAATTAGCATTCAATAATTAATAATTAATATAATAAATAATAAATAATAAATAATAATATTATTAAATAATTGATAATTAATAAATAAGAATCAATTTAATAATGAACCATTAATATTAATAATTAGTAAATAAGAAGTAATATTTAAGAAGTAATAATTATTATTAATAGTTAAGAAGTAATTAATATTTGGTAATTCATAAAAAAATTAGTAGTAAATAAATTTTTAATAATTAATAAATAATATTTTAATAAATAATAATTAAATAATAATAATTAAATATTAATATATAATAATAAATAAATATTAATATATAATAATAATTAAATATTAGTATATAATAATTAATAACTACTGTTAAATAATAATAATTAATAATTAATTTGAAATATGAAATAATTTTATTAATAATTGTTAATTAATAATTTATAAATAACAATTATTATTAAATAAATAGTAACTAATGATTAATATATAATAATTTTTTTATTATATATAATAATTAATTAAATAATATTTAAAGTTAAAATTCAATATTAAATAATAATTAGAAGTTCAAAATCAATATTCAATAATAATAATTATGATTAATAATTAACTAAAATAAAAATAATTAACAATCAATATTTACTATTAAATAATAAAATTTAAAAATTAATTTGAAATATGAAGCAATTCCTATTAATGGTTAATAACTAATAATTTGTTATTGATTAATAATTAATAATTAATTAATAACCAATAATCAATAAATAAATATTAAATATAAAATATTTAATTAATAATCGATAATTTAGAAATAATTCGCTATTAAAATATTAATTAATAATTAATAATAAAAAAATTCTAATAAATAATAATTAATTAAGTAATACTTAAATAATAATAATTAAAAGTTAAATTTAATATTAAATAATAATAATTGATAATTATTTTGAATTATGAAATAATTATTGAATGAATTCATTTTGGTAATATACTACTTTTGGATTACTTTGGGAGAAATTTTATTCAATGGAGGTAGTGGTTAAGGTATGGTTTTGTTCAGATTTTGGTATATTAAAAATAAATGGTGAAGATTGCCTTGTTTAAGTAGATATCATTGGACTAGGCCTGTAAGTGGTCAGATGTGAATTTGGATATTACCAATTTGTATCCATATTTGTATCTGAAGTCGTTTTCGGATATTGGATATCCGTATCTGTAAATGTGGATGGATATCAGATATTTATCAAATAGTATTCGACCAGTTCACAACTAATAAATTTAAACAAATAAATAGAAAAGTTTGATTCATTATAAATCAATTTTATTACTAAAAATGTAAAAAACAATAAATATGCTAAGAAAAATAATTTTAAATAGCAAATATTGATTCTTATACACATTAATTTTTTTCACTTATATAAAATAGTAAAAGACAATCATTTTATCTACTAAAATACACAGAAAACTAACTATAATTTTGATTAAAACCAGACGTATAATTATCGGATGCGGGTGTAACCATATCCATATTTATATTTGTTTCTCGAAAATAAATAATTTTTCATATTTCAGACATGGATAAAAATGGATTTCAAATTTTTGGAATACTCATTGACAATTCTTAGGTGAACATAATTAACATAGGATGTTACACGTTGAAGGTGTGCAAATTTCCCTCGACTCCAAAACCAAGTTTCCCTTTGGCTCAAAACCAAATTTTTTAGGCTCTAAAACTAATTTTTCAGATCACCGCTCACTATCTTCAGTCTCGTGATAACCTAAATTTTTTTCCCTGTTCCTGTTCTTAATTTTTTTAATCTTTGTTTTCTTTCTTCAATTTCGTCCCGCTCGCACTATTGTTCTCCTATGTACATCATTTGAATTAGAAAATTATCTGATTCGTCTTGACTTCTCTCAATTTTTGGATTATGAAGTACTACCTTTCCATCCTCGATTCGTGTTTTTACTTTTAATTTGTGGATTTGGGGGTGCTTCTGATTGATGGTCGCTATTGGGACGTATGTTTGGGTTTGGGTTGTGGTCGATATTCGCGATTTAGAAATCGCGATTTGAAAGGGGGTATTTTTTGTAGGTGGAGGAATTACTATTGTGGTGAGTTATGTTGCAAAGGAAGTGTAGTTCGTTTGATCATGGGTTTGTGAGGTGGTTGCGGGTAGTACGCTTGGACATTTTGTTGATTTTTTCCCTGAACCGTCAAAAGCAATTTTTCGTAGAGTTCAAAGCCATCCTGCTACAAGTATTCATAAGTTACCTACTAGTCTTAATCTACCACCTTCTAGTATTAAACTTTTAATTTGTTAATTATTATTTTCATTTATTAATTTGGTATTGGTATTGGTATTGTCATTTATTAATTTTGTTAATTTGAGAGTGCCTTTTATCAATTTCATTTATTAATCTTGCATTTTCTTACTAAAGGACCATGAGTTTTACTTTTAATTTGTGTGTAGGTCCTCCTGACCATGTCAATGAAAGAAAAAGAAGTGATGTTAAGGACCATCCACTTGTTCAGTGGTTCATGAATTTCTTTGAGGCAAATAAGCTGCTAAAACTTGCAGCTGCTAGATAGTAGGTTTTCGTCATTTCATTTGGGTTGTAGCAATTTATTTATATTGTATGTATTAGCAAGACATGCGATGACCAGGACAATAAAATGAAAAGCACATGTCAAGTGTATTAGGTATTATGTAAATGTACATCTAAATTGTGAACCAATATAGCTTTTACTGAAAACGGTAATACATATATTAACCACTCAATCATGCTCTTAATTATGGCAGGTTCAAGCTCATATTGTCAAGCTCAGAAGACAACTCATCATGATTGAAGGACTGCAACCTTAGCAGTCCAAAGCAACCCAGTGATTTCACTAGAGTGAGCTTCTTGTTCAGGTTAAGGTGGATAAATTGTGTCAGAACACTAATTGCATTTTTCTGTTTTGTACTTGGGTTTAGCTTTTACCGTTTGTTTGTAAAAGAGAAATTTTATATGCTGAACTGAACTTGAGAAAATACAACCGTTGTACACATAGGTGGAATTTCTTAAATGTGTTAGGAATAGAGGTATCGTTGCTTTCATATTCATTGATTATAACATCTTTGATATCTTAATATACTTATTGGCAAGCATTTAGAAGTAGAAGCAAAGAAAGTTTTGGTTACTGCACTGGGCAAAAGGTGACATTCCAATGTATGTAGTAGGTGTCGATGCTGATTTGTACATCCACCATGACACGATTATTGGTAATGCCCCTTGCATCACCAACTGCCTTGCTTCCTTAGTCAAGGTCAACGATGAAAAATCAGTACTTTCTTTTCCTTTCTATCTAAAATTGAAATTCTATTTTTTCCTTTCTATTTAAATTTAGTTCCCTCCTCTGAACAATCCGTCATGCTAGACCCATTCTATCCAATAGTTTGCTCATATTTTTCTAATATCTTTTTGTATTCTATTGCTATGTTTTTATGGAGTAGCTAATTGTGCTTTAATGTTTTTCTGGTTCAGTTAGGACCCTAATTTGTGGGGAGAGTTGGCACTGTCATGTGCTTCCATTTGCTGACAATGTTATGGATTTGGATGCTTTCATGTTTGAATCATTTTGAGATTCCACCCTGTCATATCTTTTGAATCATCAATTGTAATCCTCGGTGATTGCACTGCACTAGAGGTGTCTACCTACGATGTAGATTTTGGATCTTCAATTATTTGATTCTGGTTCTCTCAATTCTGGCCTATTTCGATTGCCCGTTTTCTTCTGGAGCTGGCTGCTACGTAATACGATTGTGCTTTTTTTTGGTTTAGTGATTATCTGAGTCTCTTGGAGCTATTAGTCAGTCTACCATGTCATTGATGTTCTGGCATTTTTGTTGGGTCAGAGGGTATGACTCAAAAGTGTTGTTGTTTCTACTGTGTTGGTATGTTCTATGCTTTATGTCAGTGATATGTTGCACTATATTATTTTGGTTTACATTGATTTGGTAATTTGATTTGTTTGATATATTAGCTTTGTAGACAATAATAATGTAATGTTTGAATTGATGTACACTTTTCTTTTTTATATTATTTATGCTTATTTGTTTCTTGCTTTACATGCACAATGTGTTTAGAAATTAATTTTGCATTTTGTATTTTTTTACCGCAACTGCCAATTGTAGTTGTAAAAAATATTTTTACGACTATCATTAGCAGTTGTAAAAAAGTATTTCACAATTGCTTTAGGCAGTTGTAAAAATTATTTTACAACTGCTTTAGATAGTTGTAAAAAATTAGTTTACAGCTGTCGAAAATGGTTGTAAAAAATATGATTCTATTACAACTCTAGATATAACGACAGATGGTTGCCCGTTGTAATAGATCTATTACAATTATTTTTGGCAGTTGTAAAATAGTGTTTTTGTTGTAGTGATATATATATATATATATATATATATATATGTATGTATATGTGTGTGTATGTATGTATGTATGTATGTATGTATGTGTATGTGTGTGTGTGTGTGTGTGGAGGAAAAACTATAATGCTAGTTATAATAGGTTTAGTTATCGATCAAGAGCATACTGTTCGAAAACTTGTCCTTGTTAAATGTTCCTATTAGGTGTTCATTTATACCTATTAGATGCTTCCTGTTGAAGCTTATGGTACACTTTCAAAAAATCTTTTCAACCCTTTACTTTTTTTAAGAAAATCTTTTAAATTAACCCTTCTAGATTTATAGCTAGGATTAGCTGAGCAATTATACGTAAACATTAAAATGGTGTAAACTAGGTTATTAAGAGGAGTGTTAACGTAATTAAATGTTCTGTAGTTTCTTTCAAACCTCATATACTAGTAGATAAGATTGAAGATTGTGTCATATAAAATTTTATAATCTTTACTCCTTCGGAATATGAGATTATTCTCGTTGATGTCACATTTAAGGTTAGTGTTGGCTAAATTTAATTCAAACATGTTAAGAGAGTGTGTAAAGATCCATATTTTATGTATTGGAGGATCGTAAAATATTATTTTTAAATCCATGTGAGTTTTTATGACTCTATAACTTAAGAAAATGCCTATTAGAGACATTTCCTATATTAATTTTTTCAGACGATTTTACCTATGGAAACTTTTATCTGTTATAGCTTTTGACATGAGCAAAACTAGCATCTGAGACTACCTCCATTGAAAAGACATGATGGTTTTCCTTTCCGTTGAGTAGTCATAATAGCAATCTATACTTTCTAACTAGAAGATATGGTTGTTTAAAGATTGACAAATTTTGGAGCAACTTAGTAGGTAATTAGTGAGTTTAGGGGCAAGCCTACTAATTCATTTCAAGTTTACCTTATTTAGCTGAACCATCATCTCCAATTCAGTTTTATACCTTCTCAAATAGATCTAAGCTTCCATTAACCTATCTCTATCCAAAATCTTCTTTTTTCCCCCTCCAAATCAAATCTAAATCATATATTAGGGTTAGATTAGCAAGGGGATTCATTAGAAATATTTAAGTCTTCATTTTTGGGAAGAAAAAAATATTTTTTGCTATTGATTCTCGAATTTGTCTCGATTTGCATGCAAATTCTTTATTTATTGGGCTTTAGTGAGTTATTTATCATCACTCCCCTTACTATATATGTATATAGGTTTTAACATGTTTTTGGATTCATTTCTAAAGTCAAAATTAAGTTCCGTTTAAAATCCAACATATAGTAAAAACTTTAACAAATGGATTTTTAGTGTTCTAGACATGTTGTTTAGATATGTGATTGCCTTAATAGATGTTAGGCTATATTGTATGCACATTGTATGATGATTGCTACGATTGATTATGTAATTACATGTTTGAATGTTGAATGATGCATATATGTTGTTTATTCATATGCTTTTACGATTGAAAATGCTCATTAGAGTGAAGTAGAGGTAGGAACTGTAGACACATACTTCGACGGATTGGATCTAGAGTGTTTGGAGTCATATAGTTACATAGACAATGCATGAGGATTAAAGCGCTAAGCGTAGCGATGGAAACGGAGTGATATTGAAGCATTGAAGGAGCTACAAGATTTTGGTTTGGCATTGGTTGGTTCGACCTTGGGTTGGTTCGATAGAAAAACGGGGTCGATGACCGGTCAAGTAACTCTTTTTGGTGGGGAGTCGAAGCGATGGAAGGGTGTAGTGCTTCGTTCGGTAGATTAACGGCTCAGTAGTTGATCATGGAATCCTGTTCAAGGGGGTTAGAAGGCTCGTTGGTCGAGCAGAGAAACCTGGTTAGTGCCCTTTCGTAGGGATCCGTTCGATGGTAGAGGCACGTAGTGATTAAGCACGGGGCATGGTTCGACATTAGTGGTTGGCACTTGGCTCGATTTTAGGGTGTTGCATGGATGGCTCAATAGTTGTATGTCACTTGGCATGGTTATAGGACGGACCAATGGGAGTGAGTATAGAGTTTAGCTATGGACTTCGTGGAAAGACTTGGGGTTGCTTTGTAACACCATATAATTTAGCATTAGTTATTTAATTAGTTATTCGTTTAATTTAGCTAAAAAAGGGAATTGAGCAAATGGAATTTGACTATGAAACTTGCATCATTGCTCTTGTGGTGAAATTCCGAGTAACTTACATTTTTGGAGTTCTGCGATTGGAGTCCAAATGAAGAAGCTGCGTACGATAAAAGAATTCGAAGCGGAAATAATTAATTAATTAAAATTAACATATATATAACGGTACCACAGGTTGAACCCTTCATAGGAGCGGTCGACCCCTAGGATGGGAGCGATCGACCGCTCCACACATGCAGGCTAAGTTTCTGCTTGGTCTAAATGGTCAGGCAATCTGACAATTGTGGTTGATTCTAGTGCCTATAAATTCATGCATAACCCTCCCTTCTCTTTTCATATTTTTTTGAATAGAGCAATGAAGCTCAACCATTTCTTCTTCTCCACTTTCTTTCTAAACTATTGAAATAAGATATTTGTATCTATATTTATAAAAATTGGAGAAGGATAAAAATCAAATAAATAGGAGGAGAGAAGATAATTAACATTACACGTTATCGAGCTAATTTATAATTAGATCTATATCTCTTTACTCTCCTAATCTCAAATCTCTTATCAAATTTGAAATCCAAATATATGCATATACCTTTTTATGCATATTTCTTGGACTAATGAGTGGGAAAAATATTCTAAGCATTAGGAAAGGGTTGAAATTTGACTGCATGGGAATAAAACGGATTTGAAACTATTTTCAAAGTGTTGAAATATGGGAATGATACTTGGTATAAATATTTTGAGATAAATAATATGGAAAATTATTTAGGCCTGATTGTTTCTTGTGGATGTTATATGATAGTTAAATAACCGACTATCAATATTGGCCGATGTACTGATCGTTTCGAAAAGACCGTGATCGGATTTAATTATCTGAAAACCACTTTCATCCGGTTTGAACGTAGCGAACGAAGACCGTGAAGATGATGAAGACGGTGTTTCAGTTTGTCCAGACCTAGGGCAACTTGTATGAACGAATGCTATCAGACCATCGTTAGGAGGACGGCGAGCATTCTAAGTGAGACTCGTTCCTAAAAGGTAACGCATAGCCTCAAGCCTCATCAACCGAGAATGGCTAAAACAGGGGAGGTGCAGCAAGGCTATGTAGGTATCACCCAAATAGAGTAAGATTTCCTCTGTCTAGAGTCCCTTTATTTCGACTGTGTGGGCGGTTGTTAGCTCCAACCGCAAGGTGATCTTATTCGAACTATCCAGTAAGGGGTAGCTCCGATCTTGTGTTGCAAGGGATCGGGAGTGGTCCTCGGTACTTTAATCGAGACCAGGTACTGTAACGGACGATACCCCTGTAGTAGTGCCATTTAATGTAATCCAATCTCCAATAAGCGTCCGTACGATTTTGATTATGCCCAACTATTGCTGGAATGTGAGATGCAAGCATTTCAGCTAGATTTTATTTTACTTTCCATAGACACTATTATAATATTAGACAAATTTGATAAAAATGTTTTGGTTATCACAAGGTAAAAAACCGGCATATTATTTGTGGCATGTTCATACGAGATACCTTTGTTTCAAAGGATTTTCAAAATATAATAATCCAATTGGGTGTGATTTTCTCACGGTGGTTTTCCAAACTGACTCGGATGTTGTTTTATTATGACACTTAGGTCAGACCGAGTTGAACAGATCTAGGATAATATGCTATGGGGCTCAAGAGGCGAGCTGGATGACAGAGACGTATCTCTGTGTTCGAATTACTATTTCCGCTGTGTAAGGACAGCTAATAAGCTGTCCAAAGTGATGGATGATTGTTGTATTGTGTTACTTGATTTAAGACCTTACACTCCTTTTATTTTATATACCGCTAAAATCCTTTCACTATTTTTAACCATACATTTTCTCTTGGTTGAAGCTTCCTAATGTATGTTAACTATAAAATAAAAACATTAAATAGAAAATCAAAACAATATATATATATACACGTGATCATAATTTTCTTAACTCATATACAAATTTTAAGAATAAATATACATTCTTCTTCCAACATGTCGTCTCAAGAAAGTTCCGACCTCTCATTGATCATTTTCAGCACTCCTACCACGGATTCATCGAACAAATCTACTCCGAAATATATTCCAGTGAAGATTACTCCATCTCCGAAGCATCATACTGGATATACACCAAACAGGAAACGAGTTATGAAAAACTTTGACTTTGGTTCACCATCTACCAAGGAGAAAATCGACGAAATCCATCACTATCAATGTCAGACTTTAAGTTTACAGCATGAGATGTATTACGAACAAAAACACCATGGAAGGCGATTAAATTTCCTTGAACAAATGTCTCTCAAATTCAGTGGAACGTCTCCTAAGCAAGATGTGCACAATCCGTCTCCTCAACGACCTCACGTGTCTCCGAATTTTTTGGAACAAGGTGCTCAACATAATGTTTAGTCTACTATAAATCCATTATGTGATATCACCAAAGTTGAACCAAGCTCAGATGAATATAAGACTTCAGGAAATTAAAATCTATTATTTTTATAAAGTTTATGTTCATAAATTTAATATTGCAATATGGAGTTGTAACATGTTTATTGAAATAAAAAATTATATTTAATTAACATGAGAATAAAGCTCAATAAACAAATATATATAGCTTATTTGTTAAACAATTTAAGAATGAACTACAAATAAGCTGTACCTCGAAAAAACAACAATTTTAACCGATTGAGCATAGGAGTTTAGCCGACTGAAAATTCATATTTATTTAAAAAAAACTTTTAGAAATCAGTCGACTGAGTACCCTCAGTTAGCTGGCTGAATTGTACCAAATTTTAGTTATATACTTGTGAGTTGCATTTCTGACCATTTCAGTCTGCTGCCTCCATTAATTTACTCGGCTGATTCACCCGATTTCAGTTTTTAAAAATAGATTGCACGAATTTCTATGCAAAAACCCAGTCAAACCTACTTTATGTTCCCTAATGCTTATATGTCTATGTAAATTACTTATACTTCTCATGTCAATTATTTTTTCCTTTTTTCCAATGACAAAGGGGGAGAAGATGATTAATAGGGGGTATTCAGTTAGGGTGAGTAAATTGCTTTTATATAATTACAAACTTACATGGTTGTCATCATCAAAAAAGGAGAGAATTTAGAACCTTAAATATTGATGTTTTGATTGTGACAACTATATACATATTATATGAACTAACCATAGTTGTAGGAGAAGATATTGTTTTACTCGAGAAATAATCTAATAGATTGCAGACCAGATTCTAGATAGAAGCTTTGGTAATATATTTAGTGGTCTAAGTCTAGTAGTGAAAACATGTTAAAATCTCTTTGAAGTGGTATATAAATGCACCACAATATAAAGATTTTCAAAACATAGTTTATATGCCAGAAAACTCATAATTCAGCCGGCTGAATAGCATGGTTCAGCCTACTGAATTCTGTGCATGTGCACAGTGTACTTCAAATATTCAAACGGCTGACCATGCACACTCAACCGGTTGATTTGGGTCGTTATTGCACTGTTTTCTTGCTGGATCAAATTTTAATTCATTTAGCAAGCTAACTCGTTCTATTCAGAGGGCTGAATCTTCATAACTACTATATTTTGAAAAGATACTTCATTTCAGCGAATAGAGACAACTCTTGATTCAAGAATTGCTTCATATTCTTTCATGTCTACTTTTCACGAATGGTTGCAACTCTTAATTCCTTATATAGCCATGAAATACAAATTTTAAATAATTAATTTCTTATTCTAACTTTCTTCTTATTACCTAAACTATCTTGCCATTTGCACCCAATATTTCATTCCAATCACTTGTTCATTCAAGCAAACTTCATTGATGATTTAATAAACTTCCTATCTTCATGAATTACACAATATACCATAAAGGAGAATATTATAGAAAGGGTGTACATTATTGACTTATCGGTGCTATTTAAGAGCGTACTCCATCAGAAAAATTTCTACTATCTGTATTGAAAGTCCTGTTCGGTTGCTCATGCGGTTGAAGTCATATTCTATTGCTTAGGCAGTTAAAGTCCTGTTCGTTTGCTCGTACAGTGTAATATATGTTCCTCCGGGTTATGTGAGGGTCAATAGTTAAATTTCAGAAGGAGTCTGGGACTAAACATAGAATGGGAAGTTCGAACCAGTATAAAAATCTTTGATGTCATTGACTTTATTATTGTACCTTTTTATTTATATTCCACACAAGTAAATAGTTTAGTTAATATTCCATATTACACGATCCTTAGTCACTTCCACTAGTGACTATGGCATCTGTTGGTGGACCAAAAGGACGAGTTCTGTGTTATAGCTAATAAAGTGGAACATGATGTTGGGATGCTCATGAGTAAGACAGGTAGTTTGTATATACCCAAGGTAGTCTACGTTTACTCTTGTGTTTGGACGTCTGCGTGTATCCAGTCCTTTGCCATCTGTGTGAGCATGAGTTAAGCATCTGTGGGGTAGTTCTACTACTAGTACATGTGCTAAGGGATTGATATATGACTATGTGGTTGTGATACTCATTGTTGGGATATGTTTAGCCTACGTGTACCCAGGTTAGTCTGCGTGTACCCATATATTTGGACGTCTACATGTGTCCAATCCCTAGCCATCTGCGTGGGCAATGAGTTGAGCATCCAAAAAAGTTATCGTACATCTGAAGCACTTGAGTGAGAGATGCAATGTTGTATAATGGATGCTATGTTTGAAGTGTGCTTGATATGTCGTATGCTACCCTTATACCCCATATTTTCCATTTGTGATCGCAGTTTAGCATGTACTGTGTTAATGCGCTAACTCTATTGACGTAAGGATATGTCTTGTATGGCTGTTCATACCCTATACCATATATACTATATGCGAGTTTTATAGTATTTTGAGATGGGATATCATTCGCACTAGAATGTTGTCTGATCTGAGGTTTTATGTCTCGAGTACTCTTAAATGAGTAGATTAGGGATAACAAGCACAGATAGCGCATTGAGTTGTACGGTTTATGAGCAGGAAGCTATGCATCCATATATCTATACTTAGAGCTTTATATGCTTATATTTTTGCTATGCAATATAGTAGAGCTATGTCAGTATTATTAGAGACAGTTATAGAGTTGTTGTGTAGATTTGAGATGTATAAACTCTTTATTTTAGTTTATGTACAGTTTGTGAACCTGATGCACTCTGATATTCTTATCTACGGTTCATTTGATTATATCATTGTCTCGCCTATTTTACATCTATGGTGTTATTATACTTTATCTATGCATTGTGAGATGTTCTATATATTCTGTGTTTGGATTTTCTCTATTTTTTATTCTTGGCTACCGTCCTGCATCGGCCGGGTACTTCCACGGTGCACCATATAGGTATATTGGGTACCGAAGGAGTAGGATGGTCATCACAGAGTCAACATGTACTGAACTAGTTAGGAGATAATTGTATTAAAGGTGTGATATGCTTTCTAGGTCTAAATTGTAAAAGAACATTTTTTTTAATCTATGAGCAGATTCTCTTTCTTCAAAAATTCAATTGTATTTAGTTTCTTATGTAGCATTATCCATGTGTATAACATTGCTTTAGGATGAGCATTAACTTTCCAAATAGCTTTGACCATGTCTGGAGTAGTCCTTAAGAAGTTTAAAAACTTTTATGTCAAGCTAGAGTAGGTTCTACTTTTATCCCAAACCAAATTTAAATGTCCGTTTCAATGTCTAGGTTGTAGTATTTTTAGCTTGGTATAGAGTGAGACAAATTGGTCTAAGGTAGGGTCTTCATGAGCATGATTGAATGTTAGGTTCAATGGAAATGCGATGTGAGGTATGAAGACCTCTGATATTATTTCATTTTGAAATTACAAATATCAAACAATTCTTTAAACTCAACTTTAGGTGGTATAGCGAAAATCCAACTATAATGCCAAAATAAAGTGTTATTGATTGAATAAACTTCATTATTGATCCCAACTAAAATTATTGAAGTTTTTTACGATGGATATCTAGCAATGATACATATTATTACAATTAAGAGAGATGCGGTGCAGACTATAAGTTTTATCATAATACTGATTTGAAATAATTTCTTTCCATAAAAGCTTTTTCATTATCATTATTGAATTTCCACTAGGAGTGGAACATTAAGGTTATGTAAGTTTATAACTCCTAACCCCTCATCCTCTTTACATTTGCAAACTATTTTCTAATTAATCAGACAATTAATGCTACTATAGGAACTATCACCAGTCCAAAGGATGCTTCTTCTAATTTTATCTATTTAATTTTACAAAGACCCATTTGGGAAAAAGATATAATGACATCCAGTAAATCGACAGTTCCAATAAGATGGACTTGATAAAAAGAATTCTCCATGCTCTACATAAATACCTATAATTCCAATTTGACAGTTTTCTATTGATTTTATCAATTATTATATGTTGGTTTCCTTTTTTAGTTTTGTAGGTCTAACAAATAGCCTTAAGTATCGTATAGGAAACCTCATGATTTCACAATTAAGACTATTGGTGATAAGGGTTTCAACATTTTTAATATCATTGAGTACTAGGACAGAACTCTTGTCAAAGTTAATCTTAAGCTCTGAAAGAATTTTGAACTATATAAAATAACCTCAAAAGCTGTGATATCTTAGGGTAGATGTGAAGTGAAATGCATGGTGTCATCGGTGAATTGCAAAATCAAAAGACCCTTATTAGTGATCTCATTTTTGATACTACCTAGAACCCATTAGTAATAGATAATTTTATGATCCTAGAGAATACATTCGTGGCTAAGTTAAATAATAATAACGATAAAGGGTCGGCTTTTCTAAGTCGCCATTTAGATTAAATTTTATTTTCTAAAAAATGTTTGACCATAATACCATTATTTCCAGTATTTAATAAAGACATAATCCAGAAAACCATCTAGAACTAAATCTCCTAGCAAATAGAAGGTCTTTTAGAAACACCCAATCGATATAATCGAAAGCTTTAGTAAAGTCTAGTTTTAACATAGAACAAGTGATATTATTTTTACAATATTAGACTACAACGACCCCATCAGTGATGTTCTACTCTTCATAAAAGCGGTTTGCGTTATATCGATTAAGTTATTCATTTTATTGCTTAACTCATTTGTGATGACTACAGATTCGAATCCCTGCCATTGCAGAAAGCAGCATCATGCACTAACCATCGTGCTAAATGATATTTTTGTCAACCTTTAGAGAGAGATGTTACAGACTATCCCCTTAAAAAGCTCAACATCCTCGTTGGCTTATCATCATACACCACCTAGGCATTGTGCTTGTAACCTACATTAGTACCACACCGACTGACATTCGTAGCATTACAACACAGAATTCCGCCTGGGTATAGGCTCTAATACCAAATGTGACAGTCACCTTAAATGGTGGTGTCTATAATTGGTAACCTCATCAATTGGTTTTATGGCCAGCCTCTCGACTGCCTAGGCCAATCCTATGATTGCCTAACCAACCTACCTTGGGACATGTAGGGGTAAGAGACAAAGCTTCGCCATAGTTCACAATGCGAGAACCCCTATCATGCTTCAGTCAGTTCTAATATAAAATGTGACGACCGAGGGACTCGAACCCCTGCTGTCCAGGAAAGCAACACCACACTCACGACTATGCTAAAAGATCTTTTTGTTAACCTTTCAAGAGGGATATTACACTATTGATTAAGACCTCAAAAATAATTTTGACTAAACAATTTATTAGTGAGATAGGCCTAAAATCGTTGGGTTCCATAACACTGACTTTCTTTTAAAGAAGGATTATGTTAGCAAAGTTAAATCTTCCTAACTGAAGATTACCAATATAAAAAGCATTCAATATTTTGATTAGTCATATTTTACAACATACCGAAATTTATTGTAAAACAATATAGGGAAACCATTCAGTCCAGGTGCTTTACTGCTAGGTGTGTCACTAATTGCCTTAAACAACACTTTTATAGTAAATGAGATATCCAATTCATCTAATTCAATCCTAGTATTAGTAGGATACAAATCGTTCCATTTTGTTGTAATTGAATGACACTTACTGGCTCCAAAGACATCTTTATAGTAGTTAGTGAATGCATTGTTAAGCTCATTTTGATTGAAAATTTCCATAATATTAAAGAGTATGGAGTTTATAGTATTACTATGCTTGTGACTGTTAGCTATTTTATGAAAAAAATTGGTGTTCTTGTCACATTCTTTCATTTACTGTATCTTGGGCCTCTGCATCCACATTGTTTTCTCATGTAATAACTTTTGTCCGGTTCTTCTTTAAGATTTAAAAGAACATTTTGCTCAGAAGAATTTAAGGTTTTAGTTTCTTCTAATTTGTTTAACTTTAGGATTTTAGAAAGTAGTTTTTCTTTTTCGGTTCTATTGTTGCAAAAAACATTTCTATTCCACTTTTTAAGAAAAAACTAAAGGCCCTTGTGCTTACTAACAAATGTGTTGATTATACTTCCTAAATATCGAAAGTTATTGTTACTCTTAGAAAGCCATTTTTTATAACTAAATCGGTGAAATTAGATTTTAAGAGCCAAGTTTTTTCAAATATAAATGACTTATATGTTAAATATTGGGGCTTGTAAAATGAACTGATACGAAAATGATCATAAAATACGGTCAGAAGCCCATTAACCTTCAAAAAAGGGAACATGTCTTCCATTTCCTCGTCGATGAAGAAAAAATCAAGAAGAGGTAACGAAGGGTTTTCCCTTAAGTTAGACTAAGTAAATTTCCTATTGTTAAAAGGTAATTCAATTAAATTACCATCGGTAATAAACTGGTTGAACTTCTCCATGGAAAAGGTATCCCTTTCTCTAGTCAAGCGCTCACCTAAAAGTCTAGTGACGTTGAAATCTCAATATAATTCAAGGACCGATGGTAAGGGGTCTAAACTCTAGAGATTCTCACCAAATGAATTCTTCTATTAATCTTATTGTGTGGCCCACATACATTTGTTACGTTTAAAAATAATCATCTTTTAAGTCGGTGAAAATTAGATACATCGAATGAGCTTTAATGATGAATTATATGAGCTTGACATAGTTTTGTTTCCAATCCACCATTAAGCCTTTCGAACTACCCCTAGTGGGGAGGCAAACACAGCTGCTAATATAGTACCCCTTAAACAACTACAGAATCAATAATTGTGATTCCCTATTTTTGTTTCTTGCAATAAAACTATGTCAATATCATTATCTTTTAAGAAAGTCCTAATTTTATTGCATTTACTCGTTTAATCCCCTAGCATTCCAACTTATGTATTTGATAATCTAAGTGTCGAACCCTCTCAAATTCCATGTTTTTAACATAGTCATTATCACCTTGATTTACATAAAGGACAAAACCTGACCTCCTATCTAAGTCAAGCATAGAGCGAGTGGACAAATCATTTAATACCCAATAACAGTAAGCTCTGCCTAAGCAAACTACCGAACCTGAGCTAGAGCAAGTGGCTCTAGTGGCCGAGGAAGTGGAAACATAATGGAGTCGTGCACTCCACCTTACCGACCTCCCTAGCTGAAGAGATTTGCACGTACCCAACCATTTTGATGCTGATCTTGGAGTGCCCATATCGAAATCTATCCATGAATAACCAATTTAAAAAGGTCTAGCCACACTCAATGAGTCTTGGAACACCATGTTCGCATAAAGCTCCAATCTGATAAGGCTAGAATTCATCCCCTCCATTAAACTGAATGTTGCATTTCTACCTTTGCATCAGCATGTAAACAGTTTCTTACTTCCATTATACCATGCATTACCCTTACTCTGTACTTTCCCACATGAGTTCGGCTTGTTACTTTGATAAGAACCTCGACATTGGCAATGTCTTTCACCTATACACACTTTAACGTTTCTTCTGCAACTCCATGAACTCCTACACCACCTGTTGCACCCATTAACATGTCTTCTCCCCCACTACCTCTCATGCCCTCAGTTAAACTACCTCCCTTCGAACTGCTCATTTCGGCCACCCTTTCACCTACTGCAATTAATTTATGACCCTGATTAAAGCTCTCTGCCTCACCATTATCAACTGAAACCCGACCATCGACAACCATGCTAGCATCACCATGCAAACAACCATCTGCTTCCATAGTTCCATTGCCATATTTTTGACAACAATATTCAAGATTGGATCCAGTGGTTCCCCACGCAACACAAACTCACCATCCAATGTTACTCCTACTGACTGATAATCTGTTGAAATCACGCTATCCCCAAATAATTTAGCACTACTACATTGTCCACTAAACCATCTAGTACATCAAAACCATTCCTACTTTCAAAATAGTCAGTGAGTTCCAACCCAAAGGACTTACCAAGAACTGACAACACAGTGGTCAATGATTGCTGATCCAAGCTGCTGACAAGGGGTCGAGGTGAAGTGGATTTGGAGGTGGTAGTTGTGAAGCAACCCCGATTAAAATTGTATGCAACAAAACATCAAATATAATGTCCACATCTGACAAACTCAAATTACCTTCTTTTTCAATTTTTGCCTCCTGACTCAAAACAAGTCTCCCCTCCACCAATCTTGAATCCGATTGTTTTTGAATTAGCTATGATTGTTCTACTACAGATTATGCGCAGTAAACTTCATTGAAGTGATGAAATATATCCTCCAGTAAGCGGGCGCCAAGTTCTATGTTGAGCCAAAGGTCATCCGGCAAGAGCCCCTTTAATCAAATACATTTACAAATTGGTTGGAATCCATATTCTCCTCATTCCTTTGCTCCTCTCCTCTCCTTTGCTAACTGGTTAACACATATTCGTTCATGGTTAATGATTGACTAGAGAGGTTGAGCATATTGAGCGTCTGTGGCTAAGTCTTCCACATCCAAAGCACCTTACAGATCCCGACATTCCCTGGCTTTGTGGAATGTTTCATCATAGCAAAAATAATATAGTTTCCCTCTACTTCAATAGAACCATGAGGTGCAATTTGGGGGAGGTCAAAAGCTTGAATGTCCTTGATCGGAATTGGAAAGAGGGATGCTATGAGTTTTATCTTGATTGCTTGAGCACAGGAGTGGATTTTTGGGAGCACAGTCGATGGAGGTTCTATGCTGCGAATGGTAAACGAAGATGCCAATTGACCATTAGAAGCTATTAAGAGAGAAAGAGAGAAATTCGATTTAACTACAATCAACAGTTATTTTACAATCATCATTTATAATTATATTTACCGTTATTTTCTCTTAAGTATAAATTCATTTCATTATTATTTTTTATCATATAACCACCTATATTAATCTTATATGAAAATGGTAATAATTCTTCAAAAATGACAATATACTTAAAAAGTATTTTATTGCTTCATCAACTTCCTATATTAATCTTATATGAAAATGGTAATAATTCTTCAAAAATGACAATATACTTAAAAAGTATTTTATTGCTTCATCAACTTCAAAAACATCTTATTTAATCAGAAACAGCGGTTTCAACCAAATTACTTTTCAGAACAATAATAATATTATTTTCCCTTAATATATATGTGTGTGTGTGTGTGTGTGTGTCTATACACACACACACACACACACACAACTTTAATATTTTCCAAAACCAATTTATTACTATTTTTCTTATAAAATATATTCTATTTTAAATCTCAAAATCCCTTTTTGCTACTATTTATCTCAAAGTAGATATAATTTAACTCAAAACACTTACGACAACATAGATTTTCTACCATTATTATTATTATTCCAAAAATATATTTTATTCAAATATCCAAATAATAATGATGATGATATTTTCTTCAATAATAACCAAAAATTCAATCATACTATTATTTAGTCAAAACAGTATAATTTTCACAAAAACTATGTTATTATTTATGAAATATTACTTTCTTTTATAAATCGTAATAAACTCATCAATTTTCAGTTTAAACTAGATATTTTCATTGTTATTTATGAAATTTCCCAGAAATTCATGAACAATAGCCTTATTAATTTTCTCATATCAATTTCAGTTTAATTCGTTAAATCATGGTTGCTTATAAATATCATCCAAAAATCTATAAATAAGCTAATCTTTCATTTATTTATATATATTTTTCCTATTGTTACATCATTCCATCCATTTTATTTTAATTAATTATTTTTATTTCATTCAAATCAGCTATTATTTATTATTAAACATCTAATAATACAACACTTAATAATAAATAGACCAATATGGTCATAAAACATCCAAAGCATCATAATAACCAAATAGTCACAAATAGAACACAACACGTATTAACAAATACAATTTTTTTTCATGAATATACATTTAATAGTTTTAAAACGTAATTAATTAAAATAAATTAACCATGTCAATGCACTTTTGCCAGCAGCAAAAGAACTCAGCAAATGAAGCGGCAGATCATCTGGAATGTCGCCATGAGTTTAGTGGAACAAACTACGTGGGAAACAGAGTTCGTATGCAAAGATATGACGATTGGAATTTCAGAATAATTTGTCATTAATAAAAGAAAAGGGCTTATTTACAAAATTATCCTTCTTCCCCACCATTCGCAGGCCGCATCGTCAAACCTAGTGGTGTCTTTGTCGCCGTCAGAGAACCTCGGCCGACACCATCTGTCATCGCAGAACTCCCAACACCTCTACCACTGTGCACGACACCTTCGACTACGTCCGAATGCCTCCACGGCCATGAAACTAGCTGCCACCAAACCCTAAAATAAACTAACCCAAATCAATTTTTAGTGCCAATCCACGCATCTCTAACCCAATCAAACCCCATCGATAAGCTCCTTGCTTCGCTGTCGACACAGCTGCAATAACATCACCTCCCATCGTTGACATCTAGTCGTTGAACACAACAGATGGTCTGGATTCCTCTATAGATTCCATAACTTATCAAGAACAACTAGCTAAGATACGAATGAATTTCAAGTAACAAATACAACCACTACTTTCGTGCTGTCATACCATATGAAATGACGTATCATAAGGCGTATTTTCGGATTATTTATAAATTGATTTGTTTTGTAATTAGAAGAGGGAATTAAATAATCTACATTAGCTTGGAAATTTAGAACTGAAAAGGAATTCAGGAAAATTGAAGAATAAAACGACGATTATGGTTTTGAAACTTCATATTTATTGTCGAGATGGATCGTGTTGGGCCAAAGCCGTCATAAAGACCGATAAAATCATTTTACGAATGTTAACGAAACTACATCATGCCATATATCAAAATAGTGGTTTTCGATATTTCTAAACACAATATGAGCATCGAAATCCCTAAAAAAACATCCTTATTTGAAATTGCCATTTATCGCCTACTAATATAAACTGATATTCATAAATAACTAATAATTAATGTATCAAATTTGCGGATCATTATGTTCTCTCCCTCCTTAAAAGAATCGCGACCTCATAAAATTCACCAAATATAACCCTTAGCCTAATTCATCAAAATATTATTATTGGTTTAATCATAAAACATAGGGAAGTATACTAATAATAAATTGACTATCATTAATGTAGTACACGATACTTGCATAACCCAATCAATCATAACTCACATTGACGCAAAACAATTCATTCACAATATTGAATTTAACGCACATACTATATTAACACATATATTTCATCAATCATGTGATTCAGACCATAATATGTAAAATTAACACTCAATCAACAAAAGCTATGACAATCCCAATTATAGATTAACTATATACTAAAATCATATCATGCATCTCAATAATCCAACCATAGCCGCCCATAATAAGAAATACTCAATAAGATTTAGTTTGACCCAAGTATGCATGAACAATAAAAATATACAAAAATTCAATAATCAGCTTACCTCATTATAGAAAAGCGCGCGCACACCCAAAAATTGTAATCACTGCATCATTATACCAACAAATAACACATGTGTGCTGATCCTTATGCTGATTAAACATCCATCATATGATGACCCACCATTTTGAAACTCAACAGTCTAAATGATATATTATCAATGGGTTTTATTCTAAAAAATAAGATATAGAAGAACAAAAAATATAGACTCTCGTAGTGGAATATAAAGATATAATAAAATAGCAGTTCATGAAGTTGCTAACTAATATTATTACATCGGCGTTTTAAAAATAAAATAGCACATTGGAATAAACAAATGTTTACTAATCAAGACAACATAATACAAGGAAATAACTAAAGTGCTGAAATCCTCACATTCATCTTCAGCTCCAAAACAACAGTCTCGAAATCACTGAAATACTCAGGCTGATCCGAGCATAATAAAAAACACATACTCGAGTCAGAACTAAAATTATTATTTAAGTTAACTCAATATCATGATAAAAATGAGTGCAAACAACTTAAGAGATATTACAGAATTTTCCATTTTCTAAGGATCCGTTAAACTATCTATATGTAGTAGATAAGATATAAATGTAATGTCTATTAGTAATGTAAATATTAAAATAACTTAAGGCTTTAAATTAATCCCCCTTAACACATTTATGCAGTCTATGTAGGTCCTAAAACACAATTGGTAATATCGGTCGCCAGTGAACCCTCTATAAGGTACGGTAATAAAACAAAGTGCTAGTGATCTTGCATAGGGATCATCATATGACAAGGCACATGAGGCAACGCACAGGATATGATACTATTATTTTGCATTCCTTGATTGGTCTTAACTCTTAACAGCTGACAGTGTTCATCAATCTAAGATCAAGGTTGTAATGACCTAGAATTTTGACTATTTTAAATTGCAATATTTAATTGATTTTAAATATTTAAAAGTTAATTTTTTAAATTGAATTTCAAATATAATGATTTATTGGATAATTTAATAATTGGAATTTACCCAAATAATTGAATCTTGAGTTTCAAGCTTGATAAAAAATAATTTAAAGGCTTATTAAATTTATATTAATAAGAATGAGGTAATAGAACTTTTAAATTTAATTCAAAAATAATTTGTTCGATTTTAAAAATAACTCGTTTAAATTAACATATAAAAATAGCCTTTTGAGACATAGTCTCAGAATTTGATGAAACTAATTCGATTAGATTTGTAATAACGTACTATCATCGAATTTCAAATTTTGTAGCGGTTGGACTTATAGTTTGGTCGTACGGAATAGACATACGTTGACATTTATACCGAAAGTTCAATACAATAATGGGGTCCAAAAGGCTATCTTCTCCATACGATCGAATTAGGACTCAAAACCTTTTCCATTGCATTCGGAATAGGGTTATAATATTATAAATGCCTAGCGGCATGCCTCGGTAGGGGTTCGAGATTTTAAGTTACGTAAATCGAAATATTTTAGAATTTAAATTAATATATTGCCTAGTCAAATATTCACATCAACTACTTTTCTTTCCCGTCAAGCCACTATAGCCAGCCTCCTACATGTCAACATCACTTCCCTCCATTATTTTCAAATGCACGCAAGTTTCAGAGCAAGATAGGAAAGAAAAAATGATTGAAAGCTTCAAAAAAATTTATCTCACAAAATATTCAACAAAAAATATCAAATTAATTTTAAAAATCTTGTTTTATTGAGAGCTTCAATCTAACATATTATGGTAGGGTGCGATCAAGATTTAAGAGAAGTCGACAGTTTGGGTTGGTGCTTGGCAAACTAGGGTTTTGATTATAGTGAGTTATGGTCTATGATTGTTGGGTTGGAGATCATATTCGAGGATCTTGAACTGAAGTGCAGCGGTGGTGGCAGTTTGGGCATGTGCGGCCATAAGAGGCAGATCATGACTTTTGGTTTGGCGTGGAGGAAGCTTCAGGTCACGATTCACGGGGAAGCTCCGGAGTCGCCATCGTGGGTGTTGGAAGGTAGAGTTTTCGATGAGGAGTTCATACGTGGTTTCGGTTCAATGAACTGTGGGGTGGTTCATGGTGTCACTATATATGGACGTGCATGAATGGTTACAAGCGAATGGGTTCATGATGTCACTGTATACGGACGTGCATGAATGGTTACAGGCGAGTGGGAAAATAAACAGAGGAGAAGGGGCAAGAAAGATTGGAGCAGGTGGGCAGGTAGAGCTTTGGGCCCCAAAGCAGGGAAGGATGCGGGCCGAACTTTAAGTAACAGGTAATGTTTTGGTATGGTTTTAATTAATAGTTAAGTTATATATATATATATATATATATATATATAGTCTTAGAAGATTTCGATTAGTATAAAATGCATATCTTACTCGTTTTAGATCCAAATCCAAGGCGGTCGATCGTGTTGGGTTCGTATCAATGAGATCTTTGCTATGGAATCAGTTTGGTTGAATTTTAAGCTTGCAGAAATTGATGATAAATTCAAACGTGTTCGAATTAAATCGAAACCAGAACGCGAAAATGACAAAAATAAATAAATGTAAGTAAATCTCACTCATTTGAATTACTGTAATTAATTTTAAACGATTAAAATTAATTTTGGATGACCGGTTGGACTTGATAATTATTATCACTTTCGATGTTATTATATATACAGTAGTATATATTGGTAGTTGGATATATTCCCGCATATTCAGCGGATGAGATCGTATGCGCCCCGCATAATAGCGGATGACCCTATATTACCGCGATATCCCGCCTCGAAGTGGGATTGGTATTTTATATTATCTAATATCTGTGGTTGCAGGGAAACAAGTTGGAGGGATCCAACTGGATTCCTTAAAAATGTTGAATTTAATTTCATGTAGGGTGATATATGATATGTTTGAATAATCTGTGATAGATTATAGTGTGATTTAAATTTGTTTGATGCTATGGTAGCACTGGTCTAAATTTTGGTATTTTAAAATACATAAATATATATATTTTTTGAATTTGAAAAGAAATTAAAAAGGGATTTTGAAGGTGAAGTATTTATATAGAATATTGGATTAGTTAAAAGAAATTTATTTGATAAAATATGTGGTTTGACTTAAATTTGTACTTAATTATTCCGTGATATTGTAAATAGAGATTTTGGAATAATGTATATGAAGGATTTTAAATAATAATTCTTAAGTGGCACTTATTTAAATATTAAAGGGTTTTAAAAATTAAGATTTTAAATAGATTGGAGAATAAAAGGGAATTTGAGAATAAGTATAAAATTGGTTATACTAGATCTTAAATAAGATTTTAAATTACAAAATGGAAGTAGAGTCGAGATTTGGATGGTTTTGGGATATAGTTTGGGATATTTAAGAAAATTGATTTGTAAATGGAATTTAATTTAGAAATCGATTTTAAAGAAATTTTAAAGGAATTAAGTGATGTGAAGCCGTTAAAAACTGGAAATGAGATTATGGGATTTATAAACAATGTTTATAAGTTAAGTGAAATGATTTTCATTCGATAAATTGAAGATGTAAAATTCACGACAGTAATTTATGATTAGATAGGTAAATCAGTTTAAAAAAGAAAGGATAGATTTTTTTTTTTGGAAATGTGAAAAAGGGATTTATGAAATTGGGGACGTGAATCGATTGGTGATAAATCGAGAGAGATTTATAAATATTAGAGTTGTTATATTAGAATTGAAAAATATATTTTTATTGAGAAGTTTAGTTTGTTTGAAAAAATGATTTTTAAATTATTAAACTTGGTAATTTAAAAATGTTTTAGCATAAAAATACTTCAGAAAGTTAGTTATTTAAATATTTTTAAATTGTCAAAATGAATTGTAAGTTTTATAAACAAGCTTTTAAATCGATTAGAATTTTATTAATAAATCAAAATTAATTATTGCCTCAAAAGTTATGTAATTGTTTTAATTGTTTAAAAGTATATATAATTATTAGATAAGTTTTCAGAAAGTAATGGTATACTTTCATGGCGAAATCGAGAGGCAGAGATTGCCTACAATTAAGTTTGGAATTCTCTAGGATAGAGACGTGATCATTGGGATGCGAATCCATGGTTGATACCGCATGGTGCTTTCCATATTTATTTTTAATAGTTTTCAAATATTTTTAAAGGGAATGGTTTGTGAATATACTTATTTTGGTGAGATAAGTATATACTTTTGAATAAGGAGATTTAATTAAGGAACACAGACTTATAGAATTCGTTATAAACGAGTTAAGGATTTTACAATATAATTGTAAAGGGTTCTGAGAAAAGAGAAATAAATGGAACTTTCCTAAGTATTGGGAGGTAAGGAGTTTAGAAAAATATATTTTATAATATTTTTTTTCTAAGTGGAAATAAGAGATGGTTTGAAATATCCAGATATGAATATAAGTATTTGAGTTGTCTTAAAAATTGAAAATTTTGAATGGGTTTGGATATATGTATCTTATAAAGATATTTTTAAAATAAATTTTGGAAAAAAATTATAATATGGGCCTAGTGACTGCTTATGGATGTTATATTGATAGTTAAATAACCAACGATCAAGTATTAGCCAATTTCGTTGATCATTTCAAAGAGACCGGGATCAGATTTAATTATCCGAAAACCACTTCAATCAGAGCGTTACAAATGGATATTGTGAAGATGGTGATTTAGTTTGTCCAGACCCAGGGCAACATGTATGGATGAATGCTACCAATATATTGTCGTTGGAGGACAATGAGCATTCTAAGTGAAAATTCCTTAAAAAGGTAATCGTGGCCTCAAGTCTCATCAACCAAAATGACTGAAAATCAAGGAAGATGTAGCAAGGCTAAGTGGTCTATCCAATTAGAGTATGTTATCACCTTTCTAGATACCCTCAGATATATTATAAATTATGGATATGGTGGTGCATGGAAAAGAGCTCTTGATAAGGGAGGGAATACCCTGAGTGGTAACATACGCAGTTCTATCTAGGTTAGTGATAGGGTCGGTCTTGTGTTGTAGGGGATCCCGACGAGGTCCTCGATACATTTTCCTTGACGTGTTCCATGATAGGGGTGGTACCCCAGTGCCTAGTCATTGTATGTAATCCATTCTCCAATAAGTGTCATACGGTTTTGATTGTGTCCAACTATACTACAACATGAGATACAAGCATTTAAACTATTTTCTATTTACTTTGTTTAGATGCTATTTAATATCAGACAATTTTGATATTAAGTGTTTTGGTATCGTAAGGTAAAAACCCGTCGTGTATATGTATGACGCTGTCTTACGACATACCTATGTTTTCAAAGGATTTTGAAAATAGTAATAATTCAGATTGATTGTGTTTTTCTCACACTGATTTTCCAGACTGACTCGGGTGTTATGTTATTATAATGCTCCGGTTAGACCGAGTATTACATGTTCAAGTTAGGATGCTACATAGCACAGAAGACGAGCCGGATGACGAAGACGTATCACACATACTTGATTATATTCCACTGTGTATTGTATGTTATATATTCAGCATTTGCGAGAACCAGTTATTCTACTTGTCCGGTATTGAGTTGTAGATTTATTGTACTCTGATGATGTAATGTATAAATAACAGTTATAGTTCTTTTGTATAAATATATGTTATTATCTATTATACATTGTTCCGCTGCGACTGTGAGATTCTGCGTTGTTGTTTCTATTTCTTCTACCACTTCGTTCTTTCCTCTAGCGATCTGGTATTTCTGGCACTCGATTGCTCGGTATGCTATACAGTGGACGTATTGATGTCGATTTCAAGGGTCAAAACTCCCAGCCGTTGCACTTGAAAATCAGAGCTGAAAGTTAAGCGAGAACCTTGGCTTTGATGGGGTAACTCATTAGACATAGGGTCAGTAATATCGTAGAATGAGTTTGAGTGTATTAATAGATATGAGCATGTATTTGTTAGTGAATACAAAATTGTTTTGTATTGTGTTGATTGATCTATTGAGTGGCTTATGGATTCTGGTCAATACAAGTAATGAACGTTACTGATAGGGATCTCTAAACACTTTTACAGAGCAATTCAACATGGTATTGCTATTAAATGGGGTAAATGAAATAATTTACCCAAATTATTTTTATGTTCAAAAGGAATAATTTTTCATAAATTATTATAGTTGTATATGGTGTGCTTGGTTGTTAGGAAATGATAATATTTGATCATTATCACTTGTTGTTGTGGTGATTGAATAAAAGTCGATATTATAATCAAAAGTTAAGGAATAATTTCATATAACAAAATGGGATTATGTAAATGTGATTTATAATTTGAAATGAAATGAAATTCCAGAAGTATATCTAAGTATGATTTGTTAAAAGGATTTGAAGGCTGGGAATTTAATTCCCATTGGTTTTGAAATGTTTTTCAAAGTCTTGAAAATAATAGTGATAATATTTGGAGTAATTAATGAATTGGAAATATTTAAAAGGAGATTCAAGGGAATAAAAGCACTGAACTCACTTCGGTCGTTGAAAAATAATTTCGATGATGACTGCAGCATCATCGACGTTCATTTTTGAGTTTCCAAGGGAGGGATTGCTAAAATTGGAGTTTTGTTTGGTAAAACTGGTTTTAGTTTGAAATGCAAAAGAATGATTTGATTTACCAAGGGATTTTGTGTGTGTCTATATATATATATATGATTTCAAAAATTATTTTGAAATATTTAAGAACAAGCGTTTAAACTCTGGGATTTTCATGTTTAATTTGGAGACATGAGGAATAAGTTGATAACTTATAAAATTTGCAAATTTGCAAATAAAGCTATATTTTAAAGTGATGAATATGGATGCAATAAAAGTAAAAATTTGAAATTTAACCGTGGAATGAAAACTTAACTTGAATTAAGTCAAATAAAGTGAATTTTGAAAATTTAGCCTAAGTAAGCTAAATGAAATAATTATTGGAAATGTAAATTATTGAGATTTGGAATAAATGAACTAATTAAACCGATTAGTTATTTGGATATGGTTTGGAATGTTGATTGATAAAAATCAAATGTGAAATTGGAAAATTGAAATTGAATTTTGTTAAAATGGGTAAGGAATTGAGTTGTGAAGTAGTAATAACCATAAGAAGTTTGTATCAAATGTTATAATAGACTTAAGAAAATTAATGGTAAATTCTTAAGTGAATGTGAATTACATGTGTGAACGATAATTGTGAATAATTGAATGGAAATTGAGTAAATGTAAATAAAAAGAATTTGATATAGCTAAGAATCAATTGAAACAAATATGTAAGATATACGTATATTGTTTATTTCGCATGACGGTTTGATCCAGGTTCAAGCACAGAATTTTGAGATAATTTATATCGATCCGAGTTAGGATTTTTCGTTCGATTTTCGATGGCGAATAATAGATGTCGGTTTTTGATTGATTTTGAGATTCTCTATCACAGTATATGGCTATGCAAGGAGATTGACAAAATCTGATCTAGGAACCAGATCTGAGTCCACACTAGAGAGTCAAGTGAATAATACCGTTCGGAAGGAAAATTGTGTGACCGAGTGAGCAATCATATTTGACATTACGTACGAATGATATATGTACATCATACGGGTTTTGGTGAAATAAATATTGGAAATTGAAAATGCTGAATAAAATGATTTTGAGTTATGTGATTGGATATTATGGATAAATAAGATGCAGGTATATAAAAGCAAGAACTAAATTGATGTCTTCGATATCATAAGAAAATTTGATTGCCTGACTAAAAGGTACATTTTTAAATTGTTGTTTGGATTTGATGGTTTTATGATTGAGCCACTTGGCTTTTGTTTTCTTTTGATGATTTGGGCCCATAGGGACGATTTGTAGTTGTTTGGATCTAGCTGTGTAAAGGAGACGTTAGCGAAATTTTTTGAAAATTTAAGGTGTTAGAAAATTTCAAAGAAATTTTTTTAATAACGAAAATTATATTTTGGATTATAGCTTGAAATAATTGAGAAAATAATATTATTTCGAATGAATTTGGAAATTAGTAAAAGTGATAATGAGGTATCAGCAAATTGGTTTTGGAAAGTTAGAGGTTTAAATTGATTTGGAAAGTGATTCAAGTGATTGGGTTTGAGAAAGTTAATCGGTTTCAGACCATTCTTCTTAATTTGACAATTTCTAGGACGAAATTCTTTTATGGGGGAGGAATGAAACGATCCAAAATTTTGACTACTTGAAATTGGAATATTTAATTGATTTTAAATATTTAAAAGTTAATTTTTAACTTCAAATATAATGATTTATTAGATAATTTAATAGTTGGAATTTACTCAAATAATTGAATCTTGAGTTTTAAGTTTGATAAAAATAATTTAAAAGCTTATTAAATTTATATTAATAAGAATGAAGGTAATAGAACTTTTTAATTTAATTTAAAAGTGATTCGTTCGAATTTAAAAATAACCCGTTTAAATTAACATAAAAAATAGCCTTCCGAAGCACAGTCTCAGAATTCGTTGAAACCAGTTCCATTAGATCCATACTAGTGTATTATTATCGAATTTCTAATTTCATGGCAGTTGGAGTTATCATTTGGTCATAAGAAATAGAAACACATTGAAATTTATATCGAAATTTAAATATAATAATTGGGTCTGAAAAGCTATCTTCTCCGTACGATCGAATTAAGATTCGATACCTTTTTCATTGCATTTGAAACAAGGGTATAACATTATAAACGTCTAGCGGCACGTGTCGATAAGGATTCGAGATTTAAAGTTATATAAATCGAGACATTTTCGAATTTTAATTAATATATTGTCTAGTCAAATATTCACATCCCAACACGCCAACATCACTTCCGTCCCTTATTTTTAAATGCACGCAAGTTTCAGAGCAAGGCAGAAAAGAAAAAAAGAATGAAAGCTTCAAAAAAATTTATCTCACCAAATATTCAACAAAAAAATATCAAATTAATTTTAAAAATCTTGTTTTACTACGAGCTTCAATCTGACAAATTGTGGTGGGGTGCGATCAAGATTTAAGGGAAGTCGACAGTTTGGGTTGGTGCTCGACGAACAAGGGTTTTGGTTATAGTGAGTTGTGGTCGATGATTGGTCGGTTGGAGATCATATTCAAGCATCTCGAACCGAAGTGCAGTCGTTGTGATCATTTGGGCATATGTAGCCGTGAAAGGCAGATCGTGACTTTTGGTTAGGCGTGGAGGAAGCTTTAGGTCACGATTCACGTGGAAGCTCCGGAGTTGCCATTCCGGGTGTTGGAAGTTAGAGTTTTCGATGAGGAGTTCATACGTTGTTTCGGTTCGATGAACGGCGGGGTGGTTCATGGTGTCATTGTATATGGACGTGCATGAATGGTTACAAGTGAATGGGAAAATAAACAAAGAAGAAGAGGGAAGAAAGATTGGAGAATGAATGAAGATAAAAGAAAGAAATGACTGAGAATAGGTTCGTGGCCCAAAATCAAGGATCCTATAAAGAACAATTCTAACCCCCCAACACAACCGTGCACATATATTTATGCCTACTACTCAAATTCAAAATTATAAGGGTACCCAATTACCCAGCTACAATCCCCTATACTCTTAACCAGGCAAACAAATACAAAAATAAAAATACTGTTGTGATTAGTGAGTGAAGTCGAATAATATGACAAGCTAATCTTTATGCTACACAAACGTGTCGAAAATTCACCATTGCCGTAATTACACCGACTGAAAATGTATAACAATCATCAAATCGTAAGAAAGGAAGCTAGAAAAATCAAAATTTGATGAAATGAACTTTGAGTTTTACTCAAAAACATTTCATGAAATGTTTTATGTAAACTATCTAAATTTCAAAAAACAATATTTTTCACTAAAATATTATTCGGTTTTTGAATTAGAATTAAAACAGAATAGATTTCTAAAAATAAACAAATTAAAAAAAATTCTCTTTAAATTAAACTTATTAAATTACATTTCTAATCATAAAATTTTGATTCTTTAAAAACTTTTATTCAAAATCATTACTTAATTCAATATTTTTAAATGTTAAAAATATGAGTCGTTACAATCTTCCAAACTCAAAACTTTTCGTCCTCGAAAAGTAACGGAGTAAAGAATCTAGCATTTTTATATATTTTACTAAAATGATCAACTTATACAACATCTAAACTTCTTACATAGGTTTGTTTAAATTTAAAATAATCAAAAACTCCATTTTACATAGTTTTTGAAATACTTTTTGTATATGCTTGATGTCTTAACATGTTCAGTATTCATTTCTCACTTTCGAGACCTACAAATGAACTTTGATGATGCTGCAGTCTTCACTAGAATGATTTTAAAGCGACTAGAGTGAGATCTGTTTATATTGAAGGTCCTTTGAGGGATGTTACATCTATAATTATTCTTATAGAGTTTAGTCCATACATTGGCTAAAGCATGCCAAAAATCTAGAAGTACTTGGCAGATCAGCTTTAGCACCTAATGAAATACGTGAAGAACCTTTTCTTAAAAAAATAGAGGTATTCAAATATATTTTTTTTCAACATATCATACTATAAATGATAACTTTCGAAACCATAAGTTCCATACCATAAAATTTCAAAAGGAAAAGTTCCATATGCAGCTCTTTTATATAATATCTCTAAATTTTATACTTGAATTTTTTTTTATAAATCTCATTTATGCCAAAATCAATATTCTTCAAAACTTTAATACTTTACGAAATTCATTTATAAAATTCATTACTTTACGTAAGGTAAATTTCATTTATACATACTACTTAAATATGCACCCTAGACATCAGCTTCGCATGCCGTCAGAACTTGATACAAAATATTTTACTTTAATATAATAACACTTTCATTTTTATATAAATTATTAATTTAAAAGCATTTCAAATTGTTTAGACACAATAATTCAAAGGTGGATTTACATCTACTTTACTAAATTTACTTTTCCATTTAACCTACCATTACCATTTGAGACTTTATCTTAAGCCTACCACATTTGCATGTAATGAATTCAAATGTATATAAATCCAATTATCACTCTTTAAAAGATTAAACACATGTAATAATGAAAGTGCACAGATAGTAATTTTTTATTTACTTACATTATAACTTTAGTTATAACTTGTAATCAAATGAAACAATCATGTAAACACAAAGCATGACCACGATAGATATTTATAATCAATGTAAAGGTGAAAATATAGTATTTTAAGTTATTATTATAAATTAATGTTCAAATAAACATCCTTAATTAATTAATATTCAATTCAACTAACATCATTAAATAATATTCAAATCAATGTTATCGATGTCTAAATTATTATTATTAGTTATCATTCACTTAAAAATCATTTTCAAAATTATCAGGACTTAAGTTCAAATAAATAATAACATATTATTATTATTTTCCAACCCATGTTTCATAAAACTTACTTATATACATATACATATACATATACATATACATATACATATACATATACATATACATATACATATACACACACATATATATATATATATCATATTTTCAAAAATTATTTAACTTTCATAATTGAAAACACTATATTTTTTTCAAATAATTAATCTTTTATAAAAAAATAACTTTATATCCTTTATAAAATTAAATTAATATTTTCATAAATATTATATTTACGATGAGATGAATATTTTCAAAAATATTATATCTATGAAACGAAATTAATATTATACTTATGAAATGGAATTATTGATTTTACAAATATTTTCATATTTCAAATTCTTTAGAAAATCTATTAATTTAGGAGTACTTTCTTCCTAAAAATCATAAAACAAAGTCTTTAATTTTTTTATTACAGTATAAATAACTTTTCTTAAAATCTCAATAAACTTCCTTTATTTATAATCATCATTATATAAATTTCGTACAAAACAAAAAAAATTCTTGTTCAAAATATCTTTTCCTTCAAAATAAATTCTTTTATTTATAAATTTACATTTTATAAATCATATTTATAACATTCCTAAATTTCATAGATAAATACATTATAAATCTTTTGTAAAATTGTTTATTGAACACTACAAAATATCCTTTATGAAAGTAATTTCATCAATATTCTATTATTTAACAATCTTTTTCCCAATTTATTCTATACACTTAATGTCTTTTAAAATAATCATTTTTTTGAAGATATAAGTATAAATCCTAAAATATTTCTTTTAGAATCAATAGTTAGTAAAAGATACGTTATGTCAACAATTGTTATTAAAACAATCTTATCTCTAAATTTCTTACTTATTTATTCTCAATTATTTTTATACTTTATTTTAATATCTAAACACTTATTTATTTAAAGACATAAGTATATTCATAAAGTATTAAGTAAACATTATTTACTTAAAGAAAAATTCATAAGGGATTAAAATATATGTATATAAATACAAGTTACGATAAAACCATTCTTCTTTTATCATGTTTATATTCCATGTTGCAAATTCAATTGGAAAATACTCCAAATCAAAAATATTAGTATTTCCTTAACTTATTTTATTTAACCAATTTTTATAGATTCAAAAAAATGAGGAGTTTCAAAATAAATACTATTGAAGGCATTTACTACAACAAACTCTTTGAATATTTTTTTTTTAATTTATATCATTTTATATTCAAATTTATTTTCAAAATAAACTTATATATTATTAAAATATTCTTACAATATTATGCAAAGATTTCTTGACTTGGAATTTTTTTCAATGAGTTTTAAAAATAATAACTTACACTAATAATATTAGAAAAAGTGTTATCAAAATATTTTAAACGAGCTTTATAATAAAATTTCAAGGATATCTCAAATTCTTTATGTTAAATAGGTCTAAAATCAAAGATATTGAAAACATACTAATCGGTTTTCGTCATAAAGTTAAGACTGACAATATACTCAACTTTATCTAATAATTTCTCTACCTCAAATCAGGAGTATAAAATTTTCCTACCTTTCGTAAATAATTTATAACATGCCGTTTAAATATTTTATTTTAGAATCATTTGAAACATTTTTCTTAAGTTTATTATTAGAGTACACTTTTATAAAATACAAATATGCTCTCATATAATTTACTCTCAATTCGTAATAAGGCATTCCATTACCCTATCTCTAAACAAGTTTACCCAAACAGGCTTAGCCGTTCGCTCAACCAAAGCTCTGATACCAACGGTGACGACCCACCATTTTGAAGCTCAACAGTCCAAATGACAAATTATTAATGGGGTCTTATTCTAAAGAAATAAGATACAGAAGAACAAAAAATACATAATCTCATAGCGGAATATAAAGATATAATAGAATAAAGATTCATGAAGTTACTAATCAGCATTATTACATCAGAGTTCTAAAAATAAAATAGCATAATGGAATAAACAAATGTCCACTAATCAAGACAATAGAATATAAGGAAATGGATTAAGTGCTGAAATCCTCACATCCGTCTTTGGCTCCAAAACATTAATCTCCAAATCACTGAAATAATCAGTCTGACCCGAGTATAAAGCAAAACACAAAACACTCGAGTAAGGATTGACATTCTTATATTGGTAAATTTAACTCAAGTGAAATGTTAACTGAAATACAAGTAACTTAAAGGATGTTTGGGATACCCATCCTCTAAGAATCCGTGGAACTATCTACTATGTAATAATATAAGCTATTATAATATATCTATCAATAAAGTAAAGTTTTAAAATAACCTTAAGGTGTTACCGTATCCCCTTAACATATTTTATATAATGTCGTAGTCTATACATTATTATAAACTGTAACCGCAGGTGGGCTACCAAGGAGCACTCCATAGGTACGACACAAACCAAACTCATAGAAGTCCGGACTGGTGGTAACGCATAACAACTACTACCGCCCACCTCGAGACACACTCTCAAATAAAGGTGCACTCAATCAAATCATAAAGTAATAGAATGGTATCGAAGAAATATGCCCGATCAGAGGAATGAACTCACTCGGCCCGGTATGGCTCCTGTTTTAGCCATATCAAACTGGCTCACAGGAGTCATGGCTGCGCTAAAACCTCATATAAAATCGTCGCCAAACCGTCCTACTTTGTTCTGGAATATTCACCATGCACACGTTGTTAAAGTGATTTTCGGTATTGGTAGAGAGTATGACAATATCCGATCCCGGTCTCTTTAACAACCAAATGCTTATTTCACGCCGTGGTCATTTCATTTCCAATAGTTCATACTTCATGTCAAAATATCTTATTCATTTCGAAACAATATCAATTCGATATCATTATTCACATTAAATAATATTCATTTCTAGAATCGTAACACTTTCAAAATTATAACGCTTTCAAAATCATAACACTTTTAAAATCATAACGCTTTTAAAATTATAACACTTCCGTAATCATAACAGTTCCAACTTAAATGGTTTAGATATTGAAAATAGTATATATATTAAAATAGTTATAAATTAAAATAGTTTACATATTAAAATAATTTATATATTAAAATAGTTATAAATAAAAAAGTTTATATTTATTTAAAGAGATTATACTGAAATAGTTACCCAATTCGAATTATTTCATCCAATTTCACAAATCAATTCAAATCAACTTAAATTCCAAGATTCAATTTAAATCAATCCCTGTTCAACACTTTCAATTTAAAAGGTTAATGATTCAATTCAAATTCTCAATAACCGTTTCAATTTTTATCGATTTCAAATCTAGTTTTGAACTATCGTTTCAATTCCAATAAGATTCAAAGTTAAATAATCAAACATTTTCAATTAAGTTTCATTTATATTTCAACATTTAGCTTTAATTTTATTCAAATTGGACAATATTCACTTAATCATTTTAATAACAATTAATTAAAATCTCCAATTACACCTTTAAATCAAACTAAATATTCAAATTTTAAATTATTTAAATTTGAAAATATTCATTTCGTCACCTTTTATCAAAAATCAAGTTATAAAATCCTATCTTTAAAATCTCAAATTCAATAAGTTTCAATTCTTATTTTTTAATAAAATTCTTATATAAATACTTAAAAATAAATTCTTTATATTATAATTTAAAAATCAATATTTAATAAAATCCATATATTTTCTTTCAAACTTTGGCAATCATTTTTCCAAAATAGACCAACGATGTTTGTATATAATTTTCTATCCTATGCTCAAGTGATACAGATATTTATCATTTCAATCCATAATAATTTAATATTTATGGGTGTATATCATTTCAACCCGGAATCTCAAAATTTCAAAATCAATAAAAATCACTTGGGTTTATCATTTCAACCCATAATGATTTTTCCTTAATCTATAAGATCGTTCGGGTATGTATCATTTCAACCCATAGGGAATTCTGAACTAATATGGAACTTGCAAAATGAGAACAAATATGACAAAACTATAACATATCAACAATTGGCATATATCATCAGTAACATATTTAAACATTATATATATAACAGTTATAGTGTCATATAAACAATTTCAAACAATGTCATAACATATTTAACAATTAAATAACTTAACAATTCAAATTTAACAGCATATTCAATCGTCATTTCATATGAATTTACTAAGTATAAGAATGTTAATCGTGAGTGATTGCTCTCCTTTCGAGGCTAGAGAAATACAAGAATGAGATGCACGGATACGGATATGCACTGATAAGCTAGAGGTTGCTACAACAAATTCTAGACAGTGGCAAAATAAATCAAAACACGATGAATTGGAATTGGTGGAAAACAAAGAGATATATGTCATATATATTTTTTCAAAATACTATTTTTTTAAAATATATTTAAATAAAATCTTTATATTTCAAATCAATATTTAATTTGAATCACGTATAAAATAAAATATATATGTATTATTCGTAAAAATCAATATCTAATTTAAAACCCATATTTCCTTTCAAATCAACCTTTAAAGCAAACATTTTAAAATTTCAGATTTTTAGAACCAAAATATAGGTAAGCTTATATTTATAAGTATATATATTTTTTATAACATAGAGCATGCACAAAATATACTTTTCTTTAAACATGTATATATTTTAAAACTAACTCGTATTAAAATAATATATTTATGTATACATATTTAAAATCAACATTTAATCTTTTTACACATAGTAAACTAAATTCTTTATATATAATATATATAAACTTTATATTTCTCCTCTGATATGTAACTTATACACATTCCAAAAGCAAAAAATTGAACCGGAACAAAAATGAGCAGGCAAAAAATTACATAAATATTTGCAAAGGCTAGTATGTATACTTATATAAACTAATATATAACTTATAGAAAATATATAACAATATATTTTCACCTCTCCTGTTTGAAGCACGGTTGATAGGGCTCGGGGAAAGAAGAAATGGTGGCGAAGTGTGGAGGAATATAGGAGCAACGACTAGGGAATGGTGGCTGAGTGCTGTTCTAAGGGATGGTTGGGCTCGGTTCAGGTGGGGCGGCGTTGATGTTTGCTGGCGTGACTTGTGGAGGCGCTTAGCGTGGTGGAGAGGCTTGCGATGTGAAAGGAGTTAGAGAGGGTATGTTCGGTTGAGAACTGCTGTGGGTGATGGGGAGGCGGGCTGAAGGCAGGGCGGAGGCGGTTGTAGGGTATTAGGAGGACAAGGTTGTGGTGGTGGTGTTTGGTTATGGTAGCAGGGAGGGAATGCGGCTAATGTGGTGGTGGCCGATCAGGAGAGAGGGGTCGTTGACAAGGCGGAGCATGTGGAGTGATGGGCGTTGGTTGAGGCTGAAAAGGGAAGGGGAGATGTGCGTGCTGCGTAGTGATGCTGTCAGTGTAGGAACGAAGCGGAGCAGCTAGGGAAGAGGCAAAATAAGGTGTTGGGTTGTATGGGGCAAGGGGAGGACATGGCCATGCGGCTATGTGGTCGATCGCGTACTGTCATTTTTCATTCCAATTTTTTTTATAGGAGGAGGCGGTTGCGTGGATAGAAGATGAGTAGTTTCAATATAAGCAAGCTTCTGATTTAAAAGCTACAGACTGAAATATAGCTTAATATAAAATGATATGATATATATATATATAATAATTTTTTTATGAGAGCAGAATGAAGACTTGGCAATTGAAGAAGAAGAAAGAATGGGGACGAGCAGGTTAAACGAAAGATACAAACAACTTTATGTATAAAAAAATTCTTTTGTTTACCAGAACAAAGAATGAACTCGAAGAGACCAGAGTAAATAAATGAACCATTTATAATAAATTGAAATAGGAATATAAGAGTCGGCACTGAATTTTGGGCTTTAAATTACACTGACCGTTGGTTCATGGGTGGACAATCAAAATTCGCAAGAAATCAACAACCTAAAATTGGGTACCACGGCTGCCCATTTTGTGGATTCCTTCGCGTACCGAACGCCGAATTATAGGACTGAACATACTATGAAGATCAACATAACGAGATGAATATAACGGTACACAGATATCAGTGATACGATCGTCCTATCAAAAATCGATATTCGCTGCCAAAATGCTGCTAATTCGTCGAAAATAAGATAAACAGGGTTAGAGCAGTCCAAATTTAGCGAAATGAAATATGACATCTTACTCAGAAAATGATTTACATTTTCTTACGTAAAATATTTAGATTTCGAAAATATTTAATTTCCATCAAATTTAACTGATTCAAAATTTAAAATAAAATTACACAACAAAATAAACTTCCATATTTTCTAATGAAAATTTGACATTTGCTATCCTTAAATAGACAAATTCCAAATATTGAATTTTCATTGCTAAATTTTATCGTTAAATTTTAATGAAAAATTCAGTTAAATTTGTTATTAAAAATCGTTAAAATTTACGGGTCGTTACATCATCCATTATCGTTCTCTTACTTTATTCCAGCATACATTCACCAATTCAACCCTCTACATTATGAATAACATTCACCGTGTACACTATTATTAAAGTGGTTCCGATAAATAATAGAGAGTTGTCCACTATCTGGCCCTAGTCTCTTTAATAACCAATCATTCCAATTTAAAGAATAAAATATAAAAATTATTAAAATACCGAACTAAATATATATTTCTTTACAAATATTTTTATTTTACTGTATCGAAATTATAGAAAAGTTTTCAAGTGAAATGAAAATTTTACATATTATCTATTTATTTGTGTTTAATCAAATAATTTATTCGAAAAAGTATACACATAAAATTCCTGCCCTATTTCATATAATCTTGTTAAAAATATCATTTATGATAAGATATCGAAAATCGAAAATTAAACGCGTTAACTTGTGAAAAATTTTCAAATAAGGACAAAACGACGTTTAATTCAGATTTTCACATTCTAAGGCCAAAATAGTAAAATTTCAGTTTCAAATCTTTTTATTCAATATTAAATGTTAATGATGTTTGGATTATTCTTTTAAAAATACAATTAATCAACATAACATTAATAAACAATAATTGATGATATGGTGTATTATAGTTTCAATTTGGTGTGCTAATAACCAATAAATTTGAATGGCATAGAATAGTAAATCACAAACATCACAATATAATAATATCAATCATGCACCAATACAGTTAAGCAACAAAACATCTATCATCAATTAGTGTAAATTTTGTATATAAACTCCAAACAATCATATCAACCATTCTACTAATTTTTGAACTTCCCATAAAAGCCAATTTTGGAAAATAAATCATAATTATACTTTAAATTCAGAATTAAAGATAGGTTCCTTCATTGGTTTTTCTTATAATGTCAAAACGCCACAGAAAAAATTTCCAAATTAAATAACTATTTTTATAAAAAAAAATTTTCCAATACAGCTATTTTCTATAAAAAATGATAAAAAGTGTTTAGATGATCGAGTTTATTATAATTTTATTTACAAAATATTTTTCATTTTACATAATGAAGTCACATAAAATTTCTCAGGTCATTTTTAGAAATATATATTTTCTCCATTCGAATTCAAAATTTTATTAAAAAAATTTGAAAACAACATTTTGAAAAACAAATTTAACAAAAATTTCCAAAATTTAATACTTTATAACATATAAAAATTTCAAAGGAAAATTCTTTCATTTGCAAAAAAAATTCAAATAAAGATAAAATGATAATTTTGAAGAAAATTGTATCTAATGGCCAAAACAATAAATTTATATAGTTCCTATTTTTTTTCATATATCAGTATCATATGTCAAGGGGTGTTCTACTACTTTAACATATTAGTCGATGGTAATAACACCAACATATCAATTATATCAATTCCAACAATTCAATGTGCAATTTAATTTTTTATCTAAATTAATAAAATACACATCAATAGCAATATATTAATTGTCAACACATATAATGGAGTTGCATTAGAATTGATAGTTGGTGAGAGTTATTAAAACACTCATTTCCTTATGTGATACAAATATGGCACGACACGGACATGGCAACACGAACGCAAATTTACAAATCCAAAATCACGGTGACTAAGAATTCGAACAAAAAGCAATGAACACTACACGAATAGATAAGCTTTCGCTTGGATAGGCGTTGTCTTGGATTGGTCAAGCGGCGGTTTTGGATCATTCAGGCGACGGGTTTGGATCGGTCAGGTGGCTGGATGCAGACTTTTGCATGGTGTACCGAGATGGGCTTTGCTATGTAGGGAAAAGTGGTTCTGGGGTGGAGAAGGGAGGTTCGGGTGAGTTGGTGGCTTAGATGGGGTTCATGGGGGGGTGCAGGTGAGAGATGAGGTAGATCTAAGTTTAGGGCTTGGCCAGGCCGAAGGAAAGCCTAGGGTGGTGGGTACGGGAAGAAGGAGGGACAACTTTGGGTATGAGTCTGTTGTAAGGTGAGGTGGCTATGTTTCTAGGTATAAGGTAGATGGGCTGGAGGCTGGGATGAGGTGGGTTGCACGTGGCAGATGCCCAGAGGGTGAGGAGGTACCTTGAAAGGTGAGGGTGGTTTTAGGTAGGGAATGTGGAAGGCGGAGCTATGGAGGACAGGTTAGGTAGGTTTGGTTGGAGAAGAGGGTTATAGGGAAAAGGGAAATGGATCTGGGCAAGCGAAAGAAACAAATGAAAGTAAGAAAGAAAACAACGAATTGGAGCGGAAAGCAGAGTGTGTGATTGAAGATAAGAGAAAGAAAGGAGAGAGAATATGTTTGTGGCCCAAAATCAAGGATCACATCAAAAATAATTCTAAGCCCCTAACCAACTATACGCATATATTTGTGCCTCTACTCAAATTCAAAATTATAGGGTACCCATTACCCAGTTATAAACCCTTACACTCTTAATCGGGCATCCAAATACAAAAATAAATATACTGTTATGATTAGCTTGTGAAGACAAACAATATGACAATCTAATATCTATGCTACAACAAATGCGTCAAAGATTTACCGCTGCCACTAATTACACCGACTCAAAATGTATAACAATCTTCAAATTGCAAATCGGAGCTAGAAGAATTAAAATTTGATGAAACGAACTTTAACATTTTACTCAGAAAAATTTCTAAAACGTTTTTAGGTAAAATATTTACATTATTTTTTACTAAAATATTAACTGGTTTTTGAATTAAAATTGAAACAGAGTAGATTTCCAAAATAAACAAACTAATTTTTTCTCACCTCAAACTAAACTTATTAAAGCACATTTCTGACCATAAAATTTTAAATTTTTTAAAAACATTTATTCAGAATCATTCTTTAATTCAATATTTTGAAAAGGTTAAAAGTATCGGTCGTTACACATCATAACATGCGTATCCTCATAATTGTCGATGAACTTCTTGTAATCTCATTCTCAAAATAATCGGCGTACCATCTCATTTTTACACATTCCAAAACAATATGTACAACCCGCATATTTTACGATTATATATTTAAATGGTTTTTTTAAATATAGCATCGTTAGTTGAATTTAAAATCCGAAATATGACTTTTTGTAAATAGTCGAATCCGGACTCGAGATCACTTTCATTGAGTTCAAAACCACGTTTACAACTATTTAAGTATAAACATCGATGTGTTTGGAGTTGATTAGGAATTTGGTATTTTCGATTGGGCTTTGGTTTATGTTCTTGCCCACCAACTCAATAAGAGAACCCAAATTATTCTACCTAGTAATTCCCACTTCACTCCACTTCATTCATTCATTCCATTTTCTAAATTCCGAACACTCAAGCCCTAAGGAAAATGGGGGAAAAGAGGGGAAATAAAAATTCCTAAGCGCTAGATTATTAGGAAATTAAAGTTCTAGTTCTAAAATCAAAGAGAATCTTAGATAAGCATCCTCTTCATCTTCTCCATCTCAATCTCTCTTTAATTTTAAGAAATTCCTATAACATAACTTAGGAAATCTATGCATTTGATAATAGGTTGAAGATTCTAGAGGTGTTGCTAAAGAGAAATCATCCTTAGCATGTTTTTGAGCTTCTCATTTCTCTTTTTTGGATTTAAAGGTGAGTTCTTTAACTTACATCTATGTCTATACCTTTGATGGTTGTTAGATATGAATTTCTAACATCTATTCCATGTTTATGTGCTTATGAATTGAATTGGTTTGGTGAATTTTTCAATTTTGAAGTCAAAATCTATGAAAATCCTACTATGGATATTTGGACACGATGATTGGAGTGTACTGAAGAGCCTATAGGGCTTGGTTGTCGCTTGGCATAAATCCCTAGCCATCGTCGCTCATTCGATTGCTTCGAAGTTGATTTGGCCATCAATGGCCTAGGTAAATATGCCCTAGACGTTTGGGCGATCTAGAAGAAAATTTCCAGACCTTCAGCTCAGACGTCTGGGAAGACCACCAGACATCTGACCTTGCTAAATTATGCCAATTTACCTATTTCGAGTGGATTTCCATTTTAATCGATTTTTGTTGATCCGATTAGTTGTTGTCATTTATTATCGACTTTGAAGACTTCTTTTCTGGATTTTCGGTATTTCTATTTGATCGATTTGATAAAGATTTTCATGGTTATAATTCACATCGCCAAATGTAAATTTTTGGTGATCGATTGTTTTTACAATCGTTTCTATGATATGTCAATTTAAAATACAAAGGTTTTCTATACTAGTAGTAAATACTAAAACTCTTTCACAAAAATGATTTCAACACTATTTTTAATACAAAACTCTTTTTTAATACCGTTTTCCAATCTATTATTATATACAAATCTTTATCTTATTCATATGAGAAATCTAATTAAACGGCTTAGCAAAACAAGTGGTATGAAACGCTTGCGTTTACTTCATCGGTTAATTCTTGGACTTGTTTGATTGAAATCTCGTGACAATTTTCAAGTGGAAATGTACAATTTGTTCATAAATATTTAAGTTAAGCCAGTGGTTATGAGACATGAAGTTATACTCATTTATTTACTAGCTTAGTGTAATCTACACTTTTTATTTATCTATGATGATCATCTTATGGTTTGGACTAGTGATATGCGATGTCTCTTTGTCCGCGTGGGGGACTATACCCCATTATATGGAGTTTCGTCTCATTTTTATAGGCTAGCAACCCATGCCTTTTTTTGGAGTTCGGTTCATCGGGCATACAGTTGTGCTACGTCATTGTTCCGGCTTATTTGACTTTCAGGTTCCTCGAGCGTACCGTTGTACTATGTCGTTGCACCGACTTTATGGGTTAGCGACCCATAGGATAGCATCCCATTTGTGATATATATGTTGGTGAGTTTTCATGCTCCCGTTTGTGATAGGCCTCCCTTTTTTTTTGTGTTTTTTGGAATTCTAATTGTTGATTTCTGGAATTTTTGTTTCACTAATTTTTGTGATTAGCATTGATAAGCTCAATCAATATTTGAGATTTGGTGAATAAAAATAAAGAATATGACATTCTTTTTGGTGTACGAGAAAATTTGAGATATTGTATGATTTTTTTGTTGTCATATATATTTTAATATCTCTTATCCTATCTTATCCTATATGATATTTATAGCTAGACAGGTCTGTTTATTATTTTTCTTCTTAAATAATACTCGGGTCAGACCGAGGTGTTTCAGGTACTTCCACTTGACTTCTTAGCAGGGACTAGCTTCTAACTTTTGGCTAACTACTTTAGCTTAATAGTTTTTGTTCTTATACGTTCGAGATAGGGACTCCTTGATGTATACATATTCTTTTGTCTAGCACTTGTACCTTTCTTTTATGATGTAGTGGATCTTGTATGACCGCTAATTTGATGTTCACTTCTATGTGTTATATTTATATCTATTTCCACCTTAGTGATATGAATATCTGTGACTGATTTGTGTTATGCTTATTTTATATTTTGTTTCCGAAGACCACATAGCCACTGTGTAATAGCTTTGAGTTTGTATTGGATATGACAAATTTCCTCTTGAAATAAAATTCATAACATATTATCTGACATATCGGTACACGCACAAACCAATTACATAGATGGTCGCACCTCAACTGCCTTATTCTTCATGCTAGTCGACGGCATTACCCCGTAGTGCCCTTGGCTAGTTTGAGTATAAAGGTAGGGCGTCACATAATACTTGTACTCGGTCATGGCTACATCCCTAAAATAATATGTGCCTACTCATGGCTAAATCCTTAAAACAATATATGCCCAGTCATAGCTAGATCCTTAAAATAATATGGCCATCCACTCTTGTTGTAGCTGCATCAATCCTAGATCCTCAGACCCATAACAAGATCTCTTCCAAATGACCATCATCATAAGGTCAATGAATACTCAATATCGTAAGAGTATTATACTTTGGGATATATGATGACACAAATGACCACCATCATAAGGTCAATGAATACTCGACATCAAAAAGCGTCGGTGGTTGGCCTGCATCCATGCCACTTAGATAGCTAGAAAACTAGACTTACAATCGAAAGTTATGGGAACACAGATCTATAGTCAAACATCCTGGATACAACCAAATCTAGTTAAGCGTCCTTACATACCCCTACTTTGTGGGCACTCATCAAAGCCTTAATTCATCATTGATCCCATAACACACGTCTAGTAGTAGAATACATGAAATGTTCTCTTCAAAAGTTCACATCATCGAATATGCCTCCTCAGACCATCCAAAGAAGTTATATCATTGAGCTATCAAAGTTATAACCGTATTCAGACTCTATCCTTTTCCAATCATCAGATCATGTCAAAAAATCTAATTCTAAAATCCTCTTGTAATGAATTATTCATTCGATGACTAGAATAACTCGCTGAAAATACCATAAAGGGATCTCCCATCTTCAAACTAAAATATATTCCAAAATATCTTCATTTTCAAATCAAAGCTTCTATGTCCATTTCGAATTAAAAATACTTTTATTCAAATATCATAATTTTTTAAAATAATCCCTTAAGATGGTTTTGAGAATGCATTAATTGAAAAAGTTCAAACAGTACAATCTTTTTTTTAGAAATCAAAATAGAAATATTTATTGAAATTTTCAATTATGAAAGCTAGTAATTTCTTGGATAAAATAGGTTTTGCAATGTTAATTTATGAAAATTAATTTTTGTAAAGGTCTAATGAACCCTCACCCATCATTTTGATTCCTCGGTGATATCCATCAAGTCTTTAGCAACCAAAATTCTTCAGTCACTTTTACCCATCTTCAAGGAACATCAAAATATTCTTAGTCAATCATAATAAATAGTCTTCCTCGGCTTAGGAAGCTATGTTATCCCACTATGACTAACCAAATATATCCTTTAACAATTCACTAGTTTCTCTAATGTACATCATACTAAAAGGAAACATTGGATAATTACGTCATTATAAAATTATCATACATTGCAAACAAATAACCAAAATATAGTATTAACAATTACAGTAAGGCAAACAAACAAGCAACCAAAGAAATAAAAAAACAAGCAATAGACAAATAATTAAAACTAAAACTAACCATACCAAAGCAAGCAATCAACTACAAAACAATACAAGCAAAATAAAGAAGTTTAATAAATCAATGAGAAAATAATCAAACAAATAACTTAATTTCCTTAATTATAACTAAAAACTTAACAAGGAATAAATAAGTACAAAAATTGAAACAAAGTAAACAATGTCAAATAAAAGGCCACTTTCCATACAATCAAAATAGGTAGTCCCTACATCATTTCCTGAATCTCTCCATGGAAGGGAATAACTGGACATCCCTATAACTCGTTAGAGAAAGTTACACATAATAGTAATGATGTAACATCATCATAATAGGTGTTGGGAAAACTCATCTCGCCCTATCATCTCACACCATGTGTCACAAGGTTTTTATTGCCTTCAAATAGAGTTTTCTAAACCAAATATCATTTCAAAAAAATTACTTTTTAACAAACACCTCTAAAAAGTTTTGTTCCATTCAAATATTTTACTTTTTATACTATTTACTTCCATGTTAAACCATCCTCATCCTTGTAAAATATTTTCTCAAATTATTCTAAAACTAGATATTTTATTATATACCCTTTCTTAATAATATATTTTCAAATATATTCCTAATAAAACATTTTTTCTTTCAAGCTAGGTAATTTTACAATCACAATCCTTTACTCAAAAATATTTCTCTCTTTAGAACATCATTTATCAAGTGGTACCCTTAAATTAAAGTCTTTACACCCATAATTATGTTTCAAACATACTCTTTGGATAAAACACTTTCCTGAAATAAAGATTTTCTCACATATTTTACTCAAAAAGATATTTCTCAAATAAAAATGTTTCTATTAATATATTTTCAAATATTCCTATCAATAGACTAAGTCCTCAAACTATTACTTCCGCATAAAATATCTTTTTATGAAAATAGATTTTCTATAAAACATCTTTAAGATAAATCTATTTCAAATCACATAATCTTTGTTTTATAGTACACTTCAAAGTATTTCTTTTTTTCAACTAATGACTCTCACCAAATAATCGAAACAATATACATTTACAAACATATTTAAGTCAAGGTACTTTTATCAAAATTGTCTTTCCACGAAATATCCTTATTAAATAAATACTCCATAAATCTTATTGTGTGTATTTTTAAAATATTTTTCAATAAAATATTTATCTCTCCTCAAATTAGAATTTTATATGAAAGCTCATTAAATAAATACCTCTAACTGTGCATTTCCAAATCATTGCGCTATTATAGAACACTTTCCACTATACATGGATTATATATATTTATATTTCAAAGGATGTTATCAAATCAAAAATAAGTTAAATCAAAATATTTTCTTCTATTTTTCTTCAAATATTCTATAGTAAATATCCATTCACAATAGTACTTTCAATTAAAATATTTTTGTAGTAGTCATTTTACTTACGAAAACATCTTTATAAAATTTTGTTTCGGATATTTTATACTTCAATTCACCCATGTAAATGAACATTTTTAACAAGTCACTTTTTGCCCAAAAATATAAATTTGGCCTTTTCCAATAACCCACCTTTAAAACCAATAATGTTTTTTGATATACATTTTTAAATATTATTCATTTAAAATGCAATAACAAAACGCAGCTTCATTTATTAATTATGGTAGTGTTTCGATTGTATTTTGACATCATGTGTGTGTCACTCTAGTCATAACTAACAATAAATCTCTCTTATAAATATTTACCCTACCTCATTTCTACCTTATTTGCGTTCCAAATAAGGTCAATCAAAAATAAACATCGTCTTAAGGAGAGGTAATGGTGTTTACACAAATAACCCATACACAAAAGCATACAATCAACAATCAAAGTCCTATCATATTTTATGTTCTAACCCAACCTAAAATGTAAATTAACCTAACCTAAATGGTTAACCAATCCAAGATTAAGGGAATCGCTAAACCTTAGCTCTGATATAAAGTGTGACAACCCACTATTTTTTACATCTAAATTAAGTGACAAAATCCATTAAAACACGCTTGCATGTTAATCTTATACATTTAAAATAATGGAACATGGTTTTGTAATTTAAAATCTAAGATTGTTATAAAAAAAATGAGAAAAACTTCACATGGGAATAAAGATATACATATTTCACAATATAAACATCATACAAGATCAAATACATTAATTCATATCTAGTCTCTAATAATACATTAATCATCATTAAAAGAATTGAAAATTTATCCATCATGAAAAAGAAATATACCGAATCAACAACCTATAGATATAATCTATATCTGGACCATTGCTGCCTTCTTTAGACCAACTTGTAGACTTCAAAAATGCATAGAACGAAAAATAATGTTCAACTATGTTTGGATTGCGCCTAATCCTATCTGCTCCGGCCATAAGCTCAAGAGCTATTGCATAGAAAAAGACTGCCTACGTACCCTTTTGGAGATTAAGCCCATGTTGTTCTATTTTTTGCTCTTCTCTTGCATCCAAATACTTATTAGCACTTAAAAACTATTGCATCTATGCAAGCAATGCAATCATTGCAAGCACAAAATACAACTTCTATTAAGCAATCAGGATCAATCATCACATGGGGTTACACTAATAATAGTACACAACCGTCCGCCATCAATACTCATTGTCAACCCCAATCATCATATAATCCGACAACACAAATATACTTACATACATGCTAATCATAAACTATTGTGATATATCATCAATGTAAGTATAAATCAATCAAATTTGTTCTAACCAATCAATATTAATAACACAAATATAAAATCATCAAATGTCTACTTACCAATCAACATTAGTAACACAAATGTAATGATCCATATTTTTTTAGCTGTTTTAAATTTTAGGATTTTGATATAATTATTGAATAAAAATGATTAAAAATAAAATTTAGTGAATTATTAGTATTGATATATCGGGTAATTAAATTGTTTAAATTTCCGTTGCAATTATTTAAATGATGGAATCTTGAATTATTGTGAATGAAAATGGTATCAGAAATTGATCTAAATTTTATTTAAATATGAATGAAGATCGTTTATTTTCAAAATTTTGAATTAAAATTGAATAATTAGAAATTGGAAATTTTATATTATAATGGACGAGTAAAAGAGCCATTTTGGCCACTGTCTCGATTTCAAAGAAACTAGATTCATCGGATCCGTAAAAGTAAATTATTGTAGGATTTCAAGTTTTGTTACGATCATACTTGTCTTGTGGCCGTGCAAGCTTGAAACGCGCAAAAATTTATTTAAGGAATTCGATTTAAATTAATTGATTTTGAAAGGCTATCTTCCGCATAAGATCGATTTAAGCCTCGAGAGTAGTTCCATTGTGTTCGGTATGGGGGTAAAACACTATAAATGCTAGGTGGCATGCCTCGTTTGGAGTTCGTGACTTCGCGGGTCATTCAAATCATATATTTTCTAATTATTTTAATATAAAATAAAAATATCTCAGAGCTTGTTCAAACACACGTTCCACTTCAGCAATATAACCCGTTCATCTCCCCCTCTTTAGTTTTTAACTACCAGATTCAAACCAAAATAAAAATCGACACTCAAAATAAAAAAAACCATTCGATAAAAAAGAAAGCCTCGATTGAAAAAAGAATGAATGCAAGCGAGGTCGAGCATAAAGTCGAGGCATCGGTGACATCGAGCTAGAGCTCGTGTGCATCAACTCGTTTGTGAGTTGGGTTTTAGGATTTCGAACATCGTGCTCATTGATGGAGGCAAAGGGATTAGGGTTTGGCTACATGGTGAACGGTGATGGGAGTTACATACACGCGCGTACGAAAGGTGGTCGGTGGTGAGAAAGGCGGCAGTGGATGGTGAGGTGGATCGCGATATAGAGTTTCTAGGTCACGTGTTTGGGATTGTCTGGAATGAAGGTAGCATGATTTGTTTATTATTTTATTTATTTAGTTAAATTTATTTAAATTATAGCGTCATATTAATTACTGTATATCTTTTGCATTTGAGGACAGTTTTGAACGAATCAAATCACGCTGGATTCGTATCGATGCTGGCTTCAGCTTGGAATCGAAGTGGGATTTACTTTAAATTGAAATTTATTTCAGTTTCAAATGAAAGGTGAGTGTTTTTATGCTCATGTTTGACTATTATATTTTATGTTAGTAAAATTTACATTGTGAAGTAATTTAAATTTATTGATGGTTGTTGGATAAATTTAAGTTGACATTTAAATTTATTGATAGAATTTGAATTGATAGTTAAAACTGAATTAGAATTTAACTGTTAGTAAAATCCCAAATTTATCAGTAATTGGTTTATTTGTTGTGATTATTGACTGTTCGGATGATGGATGTTGATGGATGAAATTTGATCGATATTTTGAATGTTTAGATGTCTATTTTTGTTTAATATATCCTATTATCATCCTGTATGTTGTTTATAGTGTGTAAAACTGTAAATTGAATTATTTCGAGTAAAGTAAGAAGTATGTTGAAATGATATATACCTATAACATTTATTTTGGATTGAACTGATATATATCCATCCCTGGAATTTAAATTGAAATAAATGATTCACTTAGCCATAAGATGGAAAATTATATACGAACGCCAGATTAGTAAAATTAAATGATTTAAAAAAAAATTGTTTTGAAATTATTTAAATGATTTGTTTTAAAGGAATAGAAATCAAATTTATGGAAATCAAATTATTCTTTGAACTGGAACTCGAAATGATAAGATTTAAATTTGGTAAACGAAATTGTTTAGATAATCAAAGTTGAGATTTCTAAGAGGTAATGGAAATATGATGTGAATTTCAAAAATTGATTTATTTTACAAGATTGAACTTTTTATTCAAACTTTGAATATTGCTAAGAAAAGGTGATATAAAACGATATTTTGAAATTGAGCTTGGTTTTGAATTATATTTAAAGATTTGGATTTTTAAATTTGATATTGAAGAAAAATTTGATTTAAGTGTTTTGATTAAATATTTTGAAATGGACTCGGAATTGATATAAACCGAAATGGTTTAAAATTTTGGATTGGACTTGAAATTAATTTGAAATTGGAATTTAAATTAATTTGAAATTGGAAATGAAATTAATTTGGAATTTGAATTTAAATTAATTTGAAATTGAAATAAACATTCGACTTGAAATTGGAATTGAATCGAATAAATCGAAAAGGAAATTTATTTGGATTGGAAATTTTGGAACTGAACCAGTTTGGCTTGGAAACTATTTTTAAATAAATTATTTTCGTATAAACTATTTCAAATCTATTTTTTTTTAAATATTCAAACTATTTTAATTTTCCTAAATATTTTATAATATAAACCATTTTATTACTCAAACTATTTTCTATTTAACTATTTTAACTTTTAACTATTTTAAAGCTATTTTCTAAAATTCATATTGGTCAAAGGGTGGAATGTTTATGTTTAAATCCTAGATTTAAATGCGAATTGGATTAAAGTGAATTATAACCAAAATTGTAACTCGAATCAAGTTTTGAAGTGAAATCGATATATCGAGTTGAATTAACATTTAAAGTCAAAAATATGGTTTTTGAAGCGAATATCATATTTCGATATCAAGTACGAATTGTTTTCGAAATGTAAAAGTACCAACCGCTGTGTAAAACGACGTTTGGTTGTTAAAGAGACCAGGACCTTTTATTGGCATACTCTCTGTTAATATTGGAACCACTTTGACAATTGTGTACCTGGTGGATGATATTCAGAATGTAATGGTTGAATTGGCGACGTTTACTAGAATGAAGTAAGAGAACGATGATGGATAGCCTTAACATTTGTGTCATAATTAAATTGACTAAAACAGGAGCCTATGTATGGCCAATGAGGTTAGCTACCTCTAGCGACGTTGATCACTCGTATTACTATTGTGATTTTTGACTCGCTGGGTGCACCTTTTATTTGGATTGATATATTGGGACCGGCCATGGATGAGTTACAACCAGCCAGAAAGGGTAAACTAGTGGAATCCTACCTTGGGCATTGCTCACGTGCCTTGTCATATTTATCCCTATACGAGCTCATTATAACTTTGGTTTAGAACTATAAAAATGTATTAAGGTAGATCAATGTAAAGCCTTAAAGCTATTTTGGTATTTATTTGACTGATAGACATTATATATTATAGCATATACTATTATATATAGATAGTTTGACGGATCCTTAGGAGATGGAAAATCCCATAACATCTCTTAAGTTATTACACTTTTTTTTTCGTGATACTGATTTAACTTACGTAAGAATATTTTAGTCCTGACTTGAGTATTTTGTCTTTCCATTATGCTCGGTTCAGTCCTGTGTCTTTTCAGCGTATTGAAGATTGTTCTTTGGAGGACGAAGACAAAGATTTTAGTATATTAATCTTATTATTATTCCCTTATTCATGCTATGAACTGTTTCATGAACAAACTTTACATCAGGGATTGTGGGGTTATTATTCCCTTATTCAATGTACTGTTTGTTTGATTATTAAATTTTATCGTTCCGCTGTGAGATTCTGTGTTTGTTTTCTTCTTCTTTTCTTATATTTCTTATTTAACCCCATTGACTGTCTACGTTCCGGATTGTTTAAGTTGGACATGTGTGGTTTATTGTCGACTAAAACCTTCCGAAATGTGGGTCGTCATAGTTGGTATCAGAGCAAAAGTTAAGTGATAACCTTGGCTTTGTGGGGTTTGACTCATTAGAGATAAGGTAGTAATACCCTAAAATTAGTCTGCTTGATTGTGTGTGTGTGTTTGTGTATGAGAGAGCGTAATTGTTAGTGTTATAAAATATTTTATATTGTTTTTACATATCCGTTGAGTTGTTTATAAACTCTGGTCGATGTGCGGGATGCCGTGCCATCGATTGGGGTTTCTAAACACTTAAACGAGGCAAATCGACATAATATTGTTTTAAAATTGGGTAAATGAAATAATTCTACCTAAATTATATTATATATATACATATATAATGATTATTAATGAATGATAGTTGTTAGCCGATGGCGATATTTAATTAGCAACGATTATTGGTTGAATTAAAATAAAAATGAATAATTAATGAATTTTATTTTAGGAAGAATATGATAATTAAATTAGATTGAAATCAATTAAATTAAGAAGTGGTTAAAGTGACCAAGCTGTAACTTAAGGAAATATTTTGGTAAGAAGGTAAGAAAATTTGTATAAGTATATTTACAATATAGCTTATATTTCGAAATGTTTTTAAAAATTGTGAATTTTAGAATTAAAAATCCTTTTGTTTTCAAAATTGTTTTTCATAACCATAAAAAATTAATAATAGTATTATTTGAAAGAGTTTTGGCTAGAAAAATATTTTAAAAAGATTTTTGAAGAAAATAAAAGCATTAAACTCGCTTGGCCGCTGGGAAATAATTCTGGGGATGACTACAGCATCTCCAGTATTCATTTTCAAGTTTCTGAGTGATAATTTCTACCAAAAGAAATTTATTTTCAATTAAAACATGTTTTTATTGTGAAAAATACTCTAAGTATGACTTAATAAATAAATGAAAATTGTTTTGAAATTATAATTGAAAATAGTATATATGGAATAAGCTTGTAACTTGGAAATTTAAAATAGTATAGAAAAGAAATAAGTTTATAACTTATAAATTTGAATAGAAAAAAAAGTTATAATTTGTAGATTTGAACAGGGAGGTAAAAATAAAATTTTAAAATGGTTAAACATTTTAATTAAGTAGATAAAATAAATTTGAATTCAAGAAATAAAATAAAATAATTAGCTCAAGAAATATTAAATTAATTGAGTTAATGAAATAAAGAAAATAAAATAGTTAACTTATGAAAGCTTAAATAAAAAATGAATTGCATTTGAAATGAAGTAGATAAAATAACGAAATGAAATTTTAAGAAGTTAATTTGTACAACTTATAGATTTGAGAATTAGTAAGATAAAACCAAATTTAAATTTGTTGAATGTGAATGATAAAAAAAAATTAACTTGAATAATATTAAATAAAATGAGTAATGGGTTAAAATAAAATGAAGTTTGACTTGATATTAATCAAAATTGAATTAGATACTAAGTGAAACTAGATAAATTCGTAAAGTGTACCAATTTCTTTTAAGCTATAAAATGAATTAATCAAATGAATATGAACTAGAATTTTTAAATGAAATGTAATTTAAATGTGAACAAAAAATTTAATGTGAGAAATTGAATAAAAATAAATGAGTATAAGAAAATTTTATATGAGTAATTGGATTTAATTCAAAATTTGATGAAGATAAGTTGAATACAAATGAAATGAGTTTTAATAAATTGCATGCTAGCTAATTGCATATGCATAAGTTAATGAAACAAATTAAAGGATGGAAGCAACTTAAGAAAATTGAATGAAATAAACCGTGATTTGTTTTATTAATATCAATTGAGTTATAAAGTAAAATTTTACTTTAGTAATTAATTTGAATAAATGAAGTGAATTAATTTAAAATAAATGGAAGAGAATGTGGGCGTAATAAAATTTTAATGAATTGGATGAAAGTTCGTTGGCTGATAAATAAAATGAATGTCATTAAAATAAATATTAATCAATTAGAAATAAATCGATTGAATGTAGGTATATTGAATTGTAATAAATCAAAAGTGAATGCAACAAAAGTTGATTGAAAGAAAAAAAATGGATTGAAACCAAATTAGTTAAATGTAAATCAATTAAAAGTGAGTTATTTGAATATAAATCCATTGTATGATTAACGAAATGTGAATCAATTTGAAATACATGGAATGTGGTATGCAATTAAATTACTTAAGTGTAATTAATTATATGAATTATTGAAATGAAATAATGGAAGTGAAGAAGAAAAAGGAATGTAACTATAAATGAGTGTAAATTAATAATGTAAATTTATCACTATTGATAAGCGCATGCAAATCAATTGGCAGTAAATAAATTGAATGAAAAATCAATTTAACGTGAATCTAATTGAATAAAAGTTGGTTTAATGTAAATAAAATGAACTGAATCAATTAAAATGTTAATGGAATGAATGTTAATAAGAATATAAATTAGAAATTAAGATTTGATAATGTAAATTCACAAGGTTATGAATTGATTGGATTGATTGGACGGATATTGATGGTTTGGTGGTTTATTTTGTTGCAAACCATTGTTATTACTGTTTGATTGCATATGGCTGTTGCATATTGCGTATTTGTGCTTGTGTTTATTGTTTGAATTCAAAATCAATATTATGTGGCTATATTAGACTTATACATGTTTCTATATCATTATATGCAACTAATATTCTGAATTGAGTTAAGATAGGTACATACAAAGACCGTTTGGATATATACGTGGATTTACGTTGCCTTTTCTTGCATAATACGAGTGAACTCGCTCGTATTATAAATAATAAGGTATGTATTTAGGATTACATACCGCGATTATATATTTTTGCCCTTCGGGATGCCTCATCATTGAGATGAGATATATAATTTGATACCTATTTGGTATACTGTGATATATATTGTATTGTAAAAAATTTCCGATCGAGCCGTGCAAAAGACTCTGGCGAAATTTTCCGTAAATCCAAGAGTTAGAAAATTTTGAAGTTCTAAAATTTTTTATAGCTTGTTTTTCTATATAAATTATATTTTCGACAAAATCGATATCGGAGTGGCATAGTAGAAGCGTAGAAATAGTTTTAAAATAAGATTTTATTGTTTTATAAGTTGATAATTTTGAATAAAGTATTGTATGTCAAATTCTTTACTTAACGCTTTTTTGAGGACGAAAAGTTTTGAGTGGGGGAGTATGTAACAATCCATATTTTTTAACTGTTTTAAATTTTATGATTTGATATAATTATTAAATAATAATGGTTAAAAATAAAATTTAATGAATTAATAGTATTGATGTATCGGGTAATTAAATTGTTTAAATTCATGTTGCAATTATTTAAATAATGGAATCTTGAATTATTGTGAATGAAAATGGTATCAGAAATTGATTTAAATTTTATTTAAATATGAATGAAGATCTTTTATTTTTTAAAATTTCAAATTAAAAGTGAATAACTAGAAATTGGAAATTTTATATTATAATGGACGAGTAAAGCAGCCATTTTGACCACTATCTCGGATTTTGACGAAACCAGTTTCATCAGATCTATAGTAGTGAATTTTTGTAGGATTTCATGTTTTGCGCCGATCAGATTTATCGTTCGGTCGTGCGAGATTGAAATGCGTAGAAATTAATTTAAGAAATTTGATTTAAATTAATTGAATTTGAAAGGCTAACTTCAACGTAAAATCAATTTAGGCCTCAAAACTAGTTCCATTGTGTTCGGTATGAGTGTAAAACACTATGAACGCCAGACGGCACGCTTTGTTTGGAGTTCGTGACTTCGCGGGTCATTCGAATCATATAGTTTTCTATTTATTTTAAGACAAAATAAAAATATCTCAGCGCTTGTTCAAATACACGTTCCACATTGCTCTCGTCTCCTCCACTTTAGTTTTCAACTGCCAGATTTAAACCAAAATAAAAATCGACATTCCAAATAAATAAAAAACCGTTCGATAAAAAAGAAAGCCTCGATTGAAAAAAGGATGAACACGAGCGAGGTCGAGCATAAAGGCGAGGCATCGGCGACATCGAACTGGAGCTCATGAGCATCAACTCAATCGTGAGTTGGATTTTAGGGTTTTGAGCATTGTGCTCGTTGATGAAGGCAGAGGTGGTTAGGGTTTGGCTGCATGGTGAATAGTGTTGGGAGCTACGTGCACACGCGTACGAATGGTGATCTGTGGCGAGATAGGCGCCGGTGAATGATGAGGTCAATCGCAATATAGGGTTTCTGGGTCGCATGTTCGGGATTGCCTGGAACGAATGTAGCTTGTTTTGTTTATTATTTTATTTTATTTATTTTGTTAAATTATGTTAAATTATATTGTCATATTAATTATTGTCTATCTTTTGCGTATGAAGACAGTTTTGAACAAATCAAATCATGTTGGATTCATACTGATGGTGGCTTCAGCTTTGAATCGAAGTGAGACTTATTTGAACTTGAAATTTATTTCAATGCCAAATGTAAGGTGGGTGTTTTTATGCTCACGTTTGACTCTTATATTTTATGTTAGTAAAATTTATCTCGTGAAGTAATTTAAATTTATTGATGGTTGTTGGATAAATTTATATCTATGACATTTATTTTGGATTGAAAAGATACATATCCATCCCTGGAATTTAAATTGAAATAATTGATTCGTTTGGCCAAAAGATAGAAAATTATATACGAACACCAGATTGGTTAAATTAAATGATTTTAAAATTTTTGTTTTGAAATTATTTAAATGATTTGTTCTAAAGGAATAAAACTCGAATTTATGGAAATCAAATTATTTTCAAACTAGAGCTTAAAATGATGAAATTTAAATTGGGTAAATGAAATTGTTTAAATAATCGAAGTTGTGATTTTTAAGTGGTAACGGAAATATGATGTGAATTTCAGAAATTGATTTGTTTAAAAAGAATTCACTTTTTATTCGAACTTTGAATATTGCTAAGAAAAGGTGATATAAAATGATATTTTGAAATTTAGCTCGGATTTGAATTATATTTAAAGATTTGGATTTTTAAATTTGATATTGAAGAAAAATTTGATCTAAATGTTTTGAATCGATATTTGGAAATGGACTCGGAATTGTATGAATCAAAATGGTTTAAAATTTAGGATTGGAGTTGAAATTAATTTGAAATTAATTTGAAATTAGAATTTAAATTAATTTGAAATCGGAAGTGAAATTAATTTGAAATTCAAATGTAAATTAATTTGGAATAGAAATTAAAATTTGACTTGAAATTGAAATTGAAATGAATAAATCGAAATGGAAATGGAAATTGATTTGGATTGGAAATTTTAGAATTGAATAATTTTGGCTTGGAAACTATTTTTAAATAAATTATTTTAGTATAAACTATTTCTAATCTATTTTCTTTAAATATACAAACTATTTCAATTTTTCCAATTATTTTACTATATAAACCATTTTATTATCAAACTATTTTCTATTAAACTATTTTAATTATTTAAATATTTTAAAACTATTTTCTAAAATTCAAACTGGTCAAAGGGCGGAATGTTTATATTTAAATCTTGGATTTAAATGCGAATTGGGTTAAACTAATTTACAACCAAAATTGTAATTTGAATCAAGTTTTGAAGTGAAAGCGATATATCTAGTTGAATTAACATTTGAAGTAAAAATATGGTTTTCGAAGCGAATGTGATATTTTGATACCAAGTATGAATTGTTTTCGAAATGTAAAAGTACCAACCGTTGTGTAAAACGACGTTTGGTTGTTAAAGAGACTAGGGCCTCTTATTGGTATGCTCTCCATCAATACTGGAACCACTTTGACAACTATGTACACGGTGGACGATATCAAGAATATAGTGGTTGAATTGGCGATGTTTACTGGAATGAAGTAAGAGAACGATGATGGAAAGCCTTAACATTTGTATCATAATTAAAATGACTAAAATAGAAGGCTATGTCTAGCCAACGAGGTTAGTTTCCTCTAGCCATGTTGATCACTCGTATTACTATTGTGATTTTTGACTTGATGGGTGCACCTTTTGTTTGGATTGATAGCCGCGGTCGGCCATGGATGGGTTGCAACCAGCCAAAAAGGGTAAACTGGTAGAATCTTACCTTGGGTATTGCCTCATGTGCCTTGTTATATTTATCCCTACAGGAAGGCATTACGACTTTGGTCTAGAACTGTAAAAATGTATTAATGTGGATCAACGTAAAGCCTTAATGTTATTTTGATATTTATTTTACTGATAGACATTATATATTATAGCGTATACTATTATATATAAATAGTTTGACGGATCCTTAAGAGATGGAAAATCCCGTAACATCTCTTAAGTTATTGCACTCATTTTTCGTAATATTGATTTGACTTACATAAGAGTATTTTAGTGCTAACTCGAGTATTTTGTTTTTTCATTATGCTTGGGTCAGTCCTCATTTTTCAGCGTATTGAAGATTATTCTTTGGAGGACGAAGACGAAGATTTTGGTATATTTCTTTTATTATTATTCCCTTATTCATGCTATCTTGTTTATTGATCATTTATCCCTGATGTATACGTATAACTCTAATAAACGTGTATAGATTATAATCAAATGTAAAGTAAACAACTTCATGAACTGTTTATTTGATTATTATATTTTATCGTTCCACTTTGAGATTCTGTGTTTGTTTTCTTCTTCTTTTCTTATTTTTCTTATTAACCACGTTGACTAACTACGTTCCAGACTGTTTAAGTTGGACATATGTTGTTTATTGTCGATTAAACCTTCTGAAATGTGGGTTGTCACAACAAACATCAAATCGTCAAATGTGTACCAATCATCATTAGTAATCGAATCGTCAAATGTGTACTAACCAATCAACATTAGTAACAAAAATACCAAATCAGCAAATGTGTACAAGCCAATCAACATTAGTAACAAAAATATCAAATCATCCAAAGAATAAGCATTATTAACTATCCATCATTCAATGGTAATAATGATAGAATATTGCACACTCATCAAAATATGACTTTGTCATCATACATCTAACAAATATGACAATTACAATCAATAATTAATCATGTATTTTACAATCATTTATTATAATTATATTTATGGTCATTGTTTTCTCTATATTATAAAATCATTTTTTATTATTGTTCATTGAAAAGCATCTTTGTTTATTTTAGCTCAAAACAATAATAATTCTTCAAAAATGAAAATATAATCCTTTATTACTCATAGACTTCAAAAACAATGTTTTTAATCAAAATTGTGGTTTACACCAAATTACTTTTCAAAACAATAATATTATATTTTACCTCAAAATAATAATTTATACTAACACCATATTATTTTCCAAAATCAATTTATTACTGCTTTTCTCCAAAATTACAATATTCTATTTAAATCTCAAAACTCATTTTCATTGCTTTTTATCTCAAAGTGGTAATAATTTTACTAATAATACTTTTGGAAACATTTTTTTACTATTTTTATTATTTCAAAAATTCATTTACTCCATTATCTAAATATTAATAATAACAATAATATTTTCTTTAATAAATACTATAAAACCAATTATATTGTTATTTACTTAGAATTCATTTTTGCGAAAACCATATTATTATTTTTGAAATCTTACTTTATTTTATTAATAATAAAATATTCAATTTCAATTTAAAATAGGTATTCGGCTATATTTTATGAATTTTTTAGAAATTCATAAATAATTACTTTAATAAATTTCTCTCTTTTGTTCTTGTTTAATTCGTTAAATCATTGTTTTAGATATCATCTAATTTTTTAAATAACATTGGTTTACCTTTCATTTATTTATATATTTTCCTATTATTACTCAACTTCATCTATTTTGTTGAAACTATTCCATTCAAATTTGCTATTACATGTCAATAAACATCTAATAACATGACAATTGGTAAACAGTAATCTAATCAAGGAAAATACAACCAAAAATATGGTAGTAACCAAATAGTGATCAATATAACTTAACACATATCAATAGATATAAATTTTCATCGATGGATATGCATTTAATAATTTTAAAATGCAACTAATTCAAATAAATAATCATATCAATGCACTTTTGCAAACAACTCCAAATGTCAAAAATCCAAGCATCAAATCATCTGGATTTTTACCAAGATTCTAATGCAACGAGCTATGTGTGAATTAGAGTTCATATGCAAAAGATATGAGATCAGAAGTTTGGAACATTATTTTATAATTAATAAAAGAAGAGAGGCTTATTTACATAATTACACTTTTTTTCCACCATTCCCAGACCACATTATCAAACCGAGCATAGCCTTTGCCGCCATTCGAAAACCTTAGACCGACTCCGTGTGTCACCGCTAAAACCGTGCATCATAGCCAAAGCCGTGAATACCTCAATCACCCTACGTGACACCTCCGACCATCTCCCAATGCGACTACCATCATGCACTAGTACATAATATACATGTTGCCTCGTCTCATTTGCTTTGGTTCCCCCTTAATAACAGAATCAATTGGTAAATGCAAAGAAAAAAATTGTAATTTTCTTCGGTTGCTATAGACAACCGAAACAAATGTATGGAAGGAAATAAGGTCCAAAGGCTTTGACATTTGTTCCATTTTCCCGCACTTAAAGAAATTTTACATGGAAGTTTTCCCTTGGTGTCGCTGTTATCTTTTTTCCTCCCATGATTTAACATTTTCTTTTCCCTAAAGCAATCGCCCCTAAAATTTCTTATTTTTCTTGATCGATTCTCCCCTCTCTCTTCTTGAATTAAACTCTTCCCTCATTAAAGACGGTTCTCGTTGGCAAACAATTTCTACATCCTTGCTCTAAACAATTTCCTCGTCTTTGCTCATAAAATACGTAATTGATGCGAACAATAAAGCTTTGAAATCTAGATTGTCGGACGTGAAAGATAAATTTAGATCAAACTATGATGGGATGAACCCTTTCAGTAAGATATTTGAAGGGCCGAAGATATGGGCAAGCTAATGGCAGAACCGACTACTAAAGCAGACCTGTAACAGCCAAATTTTTATGAATATGGTACAGGATGTGCAGAGGAATTCTTGAAGTATTAATATATATTTGAGTGATCAAAGGATGATGAATGCATTGGGTATTTTGCTTAATATCAACATGCGAGGTACAAAAATGGCAATAATCATACAGAAACCAAATCTAAAGAGAAGGAAAAGTAGAATGAGAGTGTGATAGGGAAGAAAGCTGAGGATATGTTAGCGCCTATCGAAGAAGAGTGGTGGATGAGACTGAGAAGGAGAAGGAGGCACAGAAATAGAAGGAAGCGGGGAATGCTACTTATGAAAAGATGGACTTTAACAAAGTGATCGAGTGTTATAATAAAGCTACAGAGCCTGACGATAAGGATATTTCCTTCTCGATTAACCACACAGCTATTTACTAAGAGATATGGAAGGTATTTTAATTTTTTTTAATGTTAGTTTATTATTTGTGATTTGAGTTGCATGTTTTATAAAATTTCCCATAGTTCCATTTCCAAACAACCACTCATGTATACTTTCATGAGGTATTTCCAACTATAAGATGAATGCAGCCACATCTAACTCTTCATGGTAACGTGTGGTTTAGCAGGCTTAGCGAGCTGAACATGTCAAGAAGGTAAACTTGTATTAGTGATTGCTGGTGTATATTATTGAATTTCTAACTAAGTTAAAATTGGATGCATGTTGTAATATTTAGTCAAACTTTTACCTAGATTGAATTCAAATTTTGATTGATAGATAAGTATCGGTTTTCCTTGCTTTTATATGCAATAATAAATATCATACATCTTACATTTAATTTATTATGACACTAATGTTATCAAATTAAAGACAGCTCTGAATTAGAGAGAATTCTATAGTTTACCTTATCATCTTCCTCTTGCTCCATTTAAATTGATATTTCAATGCCTTTTGCATAATAGTATTTTAATTATAACCAAATTACTAGTGCTGTTGGTAATGGTACCATCTATTAAAAATTAGTTATTAATTATGTTTGTTATTGTCTTTACCATTTGTGTTATCTCTTCTATTCTATATGGATCCATACGCATGCTATTTATGCTTCTTTTTTGGTTTACGTAGTAAACATGAACTACGTTGATAAATAACATAATTATATTATGTGTTCGACAAGATTCTTAGTACTAATGTATTTATGAATTTATTAAATGCAAATTGATATTGTTTTAGGTTTTAAAACCTGAAACTGATATCAATTTTTTTGCTTCAGCTAACATTTGCTTCAGTCATTTGGTAACGACCAAAGCACATGACACTCTTTTGCTTTGGTCATCAATGAATGACCGAAGCAATAGAGCGTCATGTGCTTCAGTCTTTACAAAACAACCGAAGGAAAGAGTGTAATTTGCTTCAGTCAATACTAAACGATCGAAGCAAAAGACGTCACTCGTTTCGGTTCAACAACCGAAGGAACAAGCGTTGGTCTTTTGCATCGTATTCATTTGCTTCGGTCGTTGAACCAAAGCAATAGAGGTTAAACGACTGAAGCAAATGACTTATTCTGTACCAATTATGAGCCTAGTCTACCGAATCCAAAAAGAAGCTAACCTAAGCCAAATTTTGGCACTAATCCACGCACCCCTAAACCAGTTGATCCTCGCCAATGAATTTCTTGCTCCACCTCTAACACTATTATGCCTACATCAACTCCCATCATTAACATGTCATTGAACAACATGGACGATAGAGATTCCTTCGTAGATTCCATAACTTTCCAAAAACATTTAGCTTAGATACGACTGAATTTTGAGAAACAAACACCACCACTGCCTTTGTGTCGCCATGCCGTATTAAATTAAGGCTTAGTTTGGATTAATTTGTAAAATGCTTTACTTTTAATTAGTAGTTGTCATTAGAGATAACCTCCATTAGCTTAGATATTTAAATTCTAAGAGGAGGTTAGCAAAAATGAAGAATATAATGATGGCTAGGGTTCTATAACTTTGAATTTATGGGTAAGAAAGGTCATGTTGGGCCAAAACAGTCATAAATGCTCATAAAACCCATTTTTCAAACTTCAATGAAACTACGTCATGCGATATATCAAAATATAGGTTTTCAATATTTCCAAACATAATGGAAGCATCATAATCCATAAAAAGACATCCTTATTCAAAATTTCCTTTCACCTCCAATTAAATTTAAATAATTATTTAAAATTAATAATAGTAAATAATTAATGTATAAAAATAGTGGGTCATTACAACAAAGAAGTAAAGGTCAAACAAGTTGGTCAAGATGAATAAGAAGAAGAAGAAAAATAAAGAGAGGGGAAACAAGAGGAAGATAGATATTACGAATTGACTATGGAGACCACCGGAGAGGAAGGGATCTCGATCTCTAGTCCTCAATTGAAACACTCAACGGAATGGTTCCTTCGTTAGAAATTGAGCCTCATCAATTTCTAGGTAGAGGACCATCTCTGCTTCTAACATATGATGATATCTATGGCTTGCTGACTAAGTTTATACCTAAATAACTCTATAAGTGAACATCAACAATATACTTGGGAACGCAATAAATACGCACACTGTACATATTCTTTTCCAATACCTATAATGTAATTATGTCTTATCTTCTTTTCACGTACAATGGGAAAATCCAAATTCTATAGTCAACTTAGAAAAATGATTTGCATAAACCTTTCTCTTTAAAATAAACCTCCCAACCTAGATATGTTCGACCACGAGAGACTAAAAGAGAAAAGGTAGAGAGAAAAGAAAGGGAGAGAATAGGAAGAAGAGGAAAGAAGTGGTTACCATATTGATTACAGCAGCGACTCACGTGAGCATACCGAGTCTTCAAGGGACTCTATCTCTCATCCATTTAGGGGTTGATTACCGCTTTTTCGAGATTTGGTTCCATATTCTAAGTAGAGCTCAACTGTAAAGAGGCATAGTTTATTACCCCCTCTAATATTTTAAGTTCCCTTTACCACTGGTACCCAAATTTCGCAAAACTTTAATTTATCTCCTCATTATCCAAGGCCTTCTTGCTCGACATCTACTTCTGTCGATGATATTGTTCGAAGACAAGGAATTTAACACATCACTGCTACCACCACCACCTCTATTTTTATGTCCTCATCTCTCAAAGTTCCATTAGAGATCCAACTTTGCATTCTGAATCAGATTTAACCAAGGTCTATTTCAATTATAAGGTAGAGGACATGCCCCTAAAAGACCTTGAGATGGAGATATCATTGCACAGTAATATGGTGGAGTAGTATAATTCATGGAGAAAGCTATCAAGAACTTTAGTTCATCTGAATAAGAAAATTTCCCTTAACAACCAAATAATGGAAAAGGAGAGTGATAAGGATGAAATGATCAAGAAGAATTTATTTGATAAACATGAAAATGCTGAAAAAGAGTTTGCTAAAAGTTAAAAGTTGTTGAAGAAGAGAAAAAGAAGCATAATTTTGAAGTTCAAGCTATAACAAATAACATTACTCTTCCGAATGATCAACTCTAAGTGGAGCATTCACAACAATAATTTAGCAAAAGAAAAGGCGGCCCTTTAGACCACAATAAATGCACATGCTCTGTAACTCACAATTGCTAATGCTAAAATTAAATAAGCTTCAGCTTACTCTGCAAAAATATAAAGAAGAGAAAGAATCGACAAAGTAATTTGCTAAGCCCAAAACTGTATGATTAATAATTTGGAAGGAGAAAAGAAGGGCATCGAGGACAGAGTTGCAGGGCTAAAAGCTTACCCTGTCCAAGCAGTCAATGAAAAAAAGGAGTTTGAAGGGCTAGTTGGCAAAAATATCTTCAAATTTTTTATGGATGTCGTGAAGATAAAGAATATCTGATGGCATGATAAGACTAACTCATAGACCCTAATAGAGGTCTATGATGAAACCTTCCACTAGGAGAAAGAAAAGGAGGGCAAGACTTTTGACGAAGAAGCATTGAAAGCCCTTCTATTCAAGAACAAATCTAGAGGCCCTACTTGAGGGTTAGGCAGCAAGGGATGCAAACTCTTCTACAAACACGTCTATTGAAGTTTCAACTAAGTTTATCCCAAAGGACTTAGCTAAAGACATTCCTACTACAATCCTTAATGAGTCCCATCTGGAGACTTTCACGTATTCAGTTGGACATCCTCAGAAGAATATTTGACGTCATCAAGGCTTTAGCTAAGGGAAAGCATAGTGGGTGAGCTTGTTCGAAGCCAGAGAAGAGCCATAGGACAAGAAGAAGTGAAAAGATCCAATCACTTTTTAGAAACTGTATAGCTTTTGTCCTTTTGGTTTCCTTATGTACATAGGCCGATGTTGTGCCGGTATGGCCTTGCGACTATAAATAAAAGAGTGAAGAAATGAGATATAGGTTTTGTCCAAACTTCTCTCATTTATTTTTGTTGCATCATGTACTCACTCTGCCTATGTACTTGCTCGTACATATAAATATGTAATTATCTATAAAAAAATTACTTATATATCATACCTACATGTCCCGATGCTTTGTGCAATGCATTAATTTAATGTAACGCTGTATGTATAAATAAACTTCCACGACTACCCAACATTTTTCCATTACATTCTTTTATTTATTATCAGCAAAACATTTCATGTTTATTTATAACCATAACTAATGTTCCAATACTGCAATTGAAATTATATGGCTTTCCACTCATGTAAACATAAGAACCATTTTAAACTATATTATATATACAAGAATTCAATTATACATCGATTCGTCTTTGGGCAACCCGTTCGGTGATGCCTATTTATGGTAATCTATCTCCGGCCTCGCTTACCTTCGACTGTTGGTCAAAGATAAGATGTGTACGGGCAAATTATCCAATCTGCCTTCAGTCCGATTATACTCTAACGATCATACCATTGTTCAAAGGGGTCTGTCAATAACCATCTCAGAGTACCTAGATATCTAGTTTTCAAAACATAGAATGTCTGTTTGTGCTACTGGTCCTATAGCACAAAGTTTGACTTTTAAGAATAACGTTCTATTGGTTCGAAAAACTATCTTTACACTTAATTTCATGGAAAATGTTAACATTTTACATCTAATTCGAATAAAGAAATTCCTAAATATAAATGAATTCAAGTGAAATAGCAACGTATATGCTCTCTATTTCATCCTTGCGGGATTGGGATCACATCGACTTTCGATAGCCTGAAGGTGCCATCTCCAAGATTCTATCCTATTGTGTAGGTCCTTCCCATCCGGATCAAGTACCCCATATTCAAAAATACCCGTTTCAAAATTAGATCGCCTATCTTGAAAGTATGGTTTCAAGCATTGGCATTGAACTACCTTTCCACTCTTCGTAGGTGAACGACTACCCTTAGATCAACCTCTTTTCGTTTTTCTTCCACCAAGTTGACGGATGATAGCAACAACATACCATTCACCTTAGGTCTAATTAGATCCATCTTTAAGAAGGGAATTTGCTTCTTTTGGTATCATGGCCTCAGTTTCATAGGTTAATCCAAATACAGTATGTTTGATCATTGATTTCTAGGTTCTCTGATAAGCCATAATGCCAGAGTTAACTCATCCACCCATTTTCCCTTAGCTCGCCTCGGTCGCTTCTTTATGATGGATACGATTCTATCTAATGCTTCCACCCGTCCATTCGCTTGTAGATGTGGTATCGTTGATAAGATTTTTCAATTCGATATTGAGCAAAAAATTAATAAAATTCCACACATTTGAAAAGAGTGCCATTGTCTATTATAATATTCTATTGCACATTAAACTGCATGAAATGTCCTTTACTATGAAATTGATCGCTTTTTATGAAGTGATCATGGCAAGGCGCTCCGTCTCAACCAATTTTGTGAAGTAGTCCACTGTAACAATTACATATTTCACTCCTCTATGATATATTGGTAGCACTCTAAATATACCGATTCCCCAAATAGCAAATGGTTATAAGCTAACCATGGACATAAGCTATTTAGATATTGCTCTTGGAATATTTTAAAACCTCTTCTCACGCTACTCTAAATATTCAACTGCATCTCAATTGATAGTTGACCAAAAATATCCGTAGCAAAGAAACTTTTTTGCCAAGATTTGGCCCCTAGAGCGATTGCCATAGCTTCCTTCGCGAACATCCGCCAGGATCTTCTTAGCTTTATCTTTGATAACACACCTTATCAAGAGGTTTAGAATCCTCTCCGATACAGCATTCCTTCTTGCATAATGAACCGAGGCACCTAATGCAAGAGCTTCCTCTTTTCTTTTTGACTTTTCAGAAGAGCTCGCTCCAGATACTAAATAATCTTTGACTAGAGTTATCCATGACTTATTCATTCTTCATAATGTGACAATGTCTAATTCATTAATACTTGGAGATTTCAACACTTACAACGTCATGATTCCTAATAGTTGTGCATCTCCAAAGCTCAACAATTTTCCCAATCAATCGGCATTCATATTTTGCTCGTTAATGATGTATATCATATGCAGTGCTTAATATCATCCAATAGTTCAAATATGTTCGATACATAAGGGGCGAGTCATGAATCCTTAGCCTAAAATTCCTTCCTGATTTGGAAAACCACTAATCTGGAGTCACAAAAAATTTGAAGTGTCCTACTCTCACCACTTATTCTACCTTAAGACCCATTATTGATCCTTTGTACATTACCTAGTTAGTCCTCATAAGGAACTTAGTTTCAATACATAGCTATTCCTTTAACCTTGCGGGGTTACTAGAACCGTTCTGACCTCGAAATCATGGTCATTAGATGCTCCATATACATACAACTTCCTTTGAGAAATCTCAACCAATTCCTCTTCCATCTTGTCATTTCGCATAGCAATCTCGATAATGAAATCTACTAGTGCTTGTCCTCGAATGGCCTTTTTAGGGTGATAAGTAATATCATATCGAATCATCTAAGTTTTCCATTTCAATAGTCGTCTCCAAGTCTAGGGTCGATACAATACTTTCCTTAGGGGTTAATCTATCAACAACCTTATAGGATGAACAAGAATGTAGGGCCTTGACTTCCTTGATGCTATCAATATGTAATACACCTTCTCTAGCTTTGTATAACGTTTCGCCTCTCCAATGGATTGCTTGCTTGTATAATAGACTGGCCTTTGGATCTTACATTCCTAATGCACCAATGTTGTGCTCGATGCATTTTAGATCTAAAATGGCTTGATTTAAAATTCTGTAACAACACATATTTTTAATTATTAAATTTAATATTATTTTTCAATAAAAATGGTTAGAAATAAAAATTTATATTTTATTCATGAAATTTATTTGATATGAACTTGAATAAAAAGAATTTATAACCAATTTCGAAGATTTTGGCAATAACAAGTATTGGAATGAAATTTTGTGTATTTAATATGTTGTAATCAATAACAAGAATTGAACAATAAATGTTGAATAATTTTAAAATGGAAATGGTTGTTTTATTATTTGAATTCGTTTTAAAAGTAAATTTTATAAGTTAAATAACTTATATTTAAAATATGGTGATTTGTTGGATAATTAAATTGTTTAACTTTAATATTGGAAATTGTTTAGATAATTGAATCTTGAATTTAATATGATGAAAATGATGTCGAAAGTTGATTTAAATTTTATTTAAACAAGAATAAAGATTGTTAACTTTTAAAATTGAATTTAAAGTGATAAAATTAAATTTGGAAACTTCTTGTTCTAAATAACATGTAAAAATAGTCTTTTTGGAAACTATCTTGGATTTGGACGAAACTAGTTTCATCAGGTCTGTAATAGTGAATTATTATAGGATTTCAAGTTTCATAGCGATCGGACTTACCGTTTGGCCATGCGAGCTTGAAATGCGTAGAAATTAATTAAAGGAATTTAATTAAAATAACTTGATCTGAAAAGATATCTTCTGCATATAATCAAATTAGGTCTCGAAACAAGTTCTACTGCGTTTAGAATAGGGGTATAACATACAGAGCGTCAGGCAGCACGTCTCGATTTAGATTCGAAATTATATAGCTTGGTATTTTAAATTTAAATAATATAGATATTTGGATATAGATCTTACCATACATTATTCTCCACCGCCATCATCCCATCCCCCTCCTATGCGCGTGAAGTACCCTTCCACTTTAAATTGCGCCTACCAGAGGAATCGCTTATTCGAAACTTTGTAGAAAAAAAGAGAGGAGGGCGCAAGGTGATGGTCACGTGGCTGGGGAGGCGCGGAGGAGAAGGCATATGGTAGTGGTTCATCCGGAGGCCAGCGCGACGTTCGAGCACAATTTTGAGAATAAAGAATATGGGTCTGGGTCTCGACGCAATGAAGGCACGCGGTAGGCGGCGGCGATGGCGGACCAGGCCGGCGGTGTTTCTGGTGCAAGATGAGGCGCATGGAATTTTAAAAATAATAATAGAAGAAGTCACGATCCGAAAGAAGAATGTTGGCCTGGGGGAGAATGAAAGGTAGGGTAAAGGTTAATTTTATTAATTATATTAATTAAACTTTTGACTAGTAGTTTGGCTAATTCATTCGTATAACGTTCGTACGAGGTCAGATTCGAATGTTGTCTTTTGTGTTGGAATCGTATCGACGGAGACAACGACATGGAGTCGAATTGGTATTTTTTAAAGCTGGAAAATTTTCAGTTTTAAATAAAATTGAGTGTTTTATAACGCTCACGAAGTACTAAAATATTTTTATGTTAGTTAAATTTAAAATGATGAAGTGATTTATTTTACTTACTGTTGTTTGGCAGTTTAACTAGCATTTAAAATTGACATTTGATTTGAACTGATAAAAATTTAAATCGAAAGTTCAACTTGAAATTGGAATTATATTTCTAGTTAAACTCCCGATTATTAATAACTAGTTAATTGTTGTGATATTTTGACTGATTTGGATGTTGACTGTGATGGATGGCTATTGGTAGATATTTTGGACGATTGGATGTTTATTATTTTGTATATTCATGTTATCACCTTGTATATTATCTAACAATATATAAACTATTATTCGAATTATTTCGAATAAATTAAGAAATAGGTCGAAATGATATACTCCTATACATTTGTTTTGGATTGAAATGATATATATTCAACCTTGAAATTAAATTGAAATAAATGATCACTTGGTCATAGGATAGAACATTATATACGGAAACCGGATTGGTTAAATTAAATAGTTTCAAGTTCTTAGATTTGAATATATTCAAGTGATTTTGTTTTATAAAAATAAAATTGAATTAAAACAAGGGAATTGGATTATTTTTAAATTCGAGTTATGAAATGTTCAATTTAAAATTTGTGAAAGAAATATTTGGAGAATAAAATTTGAAATCTGAAGTTATATTTGATATATAATTTGAATTATGGAAATCAAGTTGTTTTAAAAGATTGAATTTTATTTGAACTTTGAGATTAGTCTTAGAAAAAGGGATTTAAAGTGATATTTCAAATTTGAGCTCAGAATCGAATTATTTTAAAAGATTTGAACCTTAAATTGAATAGTGAAGTTTAAAATTTATTTAAGTGATTTAAATTGAACTCAAAATCGATAAAAATTGAAATGGTTTAAAATAAAAATTAAATTGAAATTTAAAACACTGAATCGACTTGTTGAATCGAAATTGGAGTTAATATGAAACGTTTCGAAATTGAAATCAATAGTGAAATTTGTTCAAATAGCTTCGAAATTGAAATTAAAATGAATTGAAATTGAAGTTAATACGAACTGAAATTGAAATTGAGTCAATTTGAATCGAATAGAGATTGAAGATGATTTTAAATTAGAAGATTGAAATTGAATCAATTTGGTTGAAATTTGGATATGGGTTCAGATTTGTTGGAATGGAAAGAGACAGTTTGAGTTGAAACTATTTTCGAAATAAATTATTTTAAATATAAACTGCTTAAAATATATCTTTTTAAATATTCAAATTATTTTGATTTTCCAAACTGTTTTACTATATAAACCATTATAATACTCAAACCATTTTATATCAAACTATTTAACTTTTTAAACTATTTAAAACTATTCGGACTATTTTCTAAAAATTCAAATTGGTCAAAATTTGAATGTTTGTATTTAAATCATGGATTTAAATGCGAATGGGTTAAAATGAAGTTAAAACCTAAGTGGAAATTCGAAACGATTTTGGAAGTAAAACCGAGAAATTTGAATAAAAATGATTTTCAAGCGAAATTGACATATTTAAGTAAATTTGATGATTTTGAAATAATGATATTTTGAAGTGAAAATGATATTATGATACCACGTTTGAATCCTTTTTGAAATGTAAAAGAACCAATCGGTGTGTAAAACGATGCTTGGTTGTTAAAGAGATTGGGCCTCTTATTGGCATACTCTTTGTCAATATTGGAATCATTTTAACAACAGTGTACGTGGAGGAGACTCCAGAATGAAGTGGTTGGATTTGGTGTACGTTTTTTGGATTTGAAAAAGGAGAACGATAATGGATACTATGCAGTTAAAATGCTCAGTAGATTCAATGTAGCGGAGGTGCAAAAAGTCATAGTGGGGATACGGCAAGGATATAGCGGGATATAGCGGATAACTTTAAAATATCATGTAAAACTTGTACTTAATGTTTTTACAAATATATAAATGGTAATTAAATGAAAAATTAACATTCAATTGAATTATAATTAATACATCAATAATTTTAAATAAAAACATGTATGAATATATTGTAAGTAAACGTAAAAATGTTATATATAACATTATTGAATTTAGTCGAATATTAGAGTATTTTCGTTTCTGAACATATATTGAATTTTAATAAAATAAATTAATTTCATAATTTTTATAATGTACAAATGTCATTTTCTATTCATTTCTTTTGAAGAAGATATAGCAGAAATTGCGGAATATAGCGGGAATAACGGGATATATCAGAAATTACGGGGCTTAAAGCGGAAAGGCTATTTTCGTAGCTATATGGAAAAATCGTAGCAGTAGAAATCCACTATGAGATATAGCAGGGTTATAGCGGGGCATTAACTGCACATTATGGAAATTCCTCGGCACTTGGGATAATTTTAAATGACTAAAACAGGACGACTTGAGAGGGCCAAGTGGGCTAGCTATCCTAGCGGACATCCGTTCATCGATTTCTTCTTGGACTTGGTCCATACTACTAATTTTGATGTTGGTTTCGATTGGTGCACTTTGATTTGGGATGACCTCCCTTTGATTCGACTTGGGATGGATGGATGCGATGGGCAATCGTGGCTACGATGCGTTACCACAAGCCCTGCGACCCAAACTGATAGTATCCTACCTTGGGCATTGCCTCACGTGCCTTGTCATACTTTTATCCTTATACGAGACCACTACTGAAACACCCCACATCCTATAGTATACCCAAAAAGGGCACACTAAAAGATGTGGTGCGTTATAGGTATAGCTAAAGCATCACAAACACTACGATTCACAAGACAAACAAATAAAAATAGCGGAAAAATTCAAAATACTTATCATTAAATTTCATTTCAAAATGAGTTAATAAAACATTACATGTCTCAAAACAACTGAAATTCATGTCTCATGAAAATTACATCTAAGTCTTACATAATAAGAGTGCAAAAGTAAGAAGAATAATAATTACCATAATCCCTCTCACAAGAGCCAAGTCTATAAATGAAGAGAATGAAAACTAGAAGAATACATCTGAAATGAGAGAACTCCGAGAATAGATCTCCAAGCTACCTGAATCTACTCAACTCTGCTGGCCTATGGGGGAAAAGGGGAAATAGAGGAGTGGGTTAGACTAAAAGTTTGGTGAGTGAAAGTAATTACTAGCATTTCTAAGCAAGATGAAAATAATAGACTAAGCAACAGTTCTAGTATAAAAGGAAAATACAGAAAATATAAAATTGGAATAAAATACTATTTCTGATTCTGTTTGACTATTTTCTTTTATTCTGATTGTTTGCACTTGTCTTAGATTGTTGTGATTAGGCTGAAATCCTAACCCTGTTTTAATTTGGCTAAAATCCTAATTCTACTCATTGATCGACCTTCTACCTCTGTTATGCCACTGTGAGCTGGTCCAATCCTGTTGGTCTCAAAGAAAAGACACCTGTTTAGAATTATTTACTTTAATCGATGCCACACGCTCATTCATCGCCGATACACACTAACCGTCGCCCTCTATTTTGACCTCTTATTTACCTTAAGCAGCATAACCATCAGCCCTAGTGTGAAAGGGATGCTGCCCAGCCTCACCTAAATGTTGTGAGACCATCAGTTCTTGACTGAAAGGGATGCTGCCCAGCCTCATGTAAGTATTGTGAGACCATCAATCCTAGTCTGAAAGGGAATGCTGCCGGTACTGGTCCTAACAAACAAGATCTAGTTTGCGCCCCTTGCCCAAATCCCCAAATTTGAGCCTCTATCTGTTGGCCACTTATTTATCCTAGTTAGCATAAGCGTGTCCCAGCCTCACCTAACTATTATGAGACCATCAGTTCCTGACTAAAATGGAATGCTATTGGTATGGACCTTACTTCTATCTTTGCGTATTAACTTAGTGTAAGTTTTAAAATAAGTCTCTTCTATTATTTCTACTATATTTGCTTATTAACTTAATCTAAGTATTAAAATAAGCCTTTTCTATACTTCTGCCATATTTGCTTATTAACAAGATCTAGGTTTTAAAATAACCCTCTTTCGTTATCTCTGCTATATTTGCTTATTAACAAGATCTACGTTTTAAAATAAGCCACTTCTGTTAGTTCTTTCTTTCCAATTATAACATGTGTTATAGTTGTTCTTGTAGCTATTATTCTTCTATTTTCTATTTTTAGTTATAACCGCTTGTTATAATTATGCTTGCAAATATCTTAAATTTGCCTATTTCAGTCCATCTCTATTTTTATTTCAGTTTTTCTAGTTTTATATCTGATTTCTGTAAATTTAGTGTTATTCTATTTTAATCCATATTAGTGAAATCTTCTCTTTTTAATTTATTCGCATAAAAAGGGATTCAATCTCTATAAAAAATGAGCATTTATAAGCTAAATTCCAAACTAAAACGGATGTAAATAACTATAAATAACTGTAAATAACTAAATAAAATAGCTGGATAAAAATAGCTTTAAAAGAACTCTCATATTTACTTAAAACTGACTGTAAATAAACTTATATAAAAACTATCTGAAAATTATAGAACAACTACAACAATTGAGAACCATATTATTTTAAATTACTTAAAAAACTAAAATAATTACAAAACAATCACTTGTAGTCCTTAGCTCTAGTCCTGGGCCTTTCTGGATCCACTTCTAGGGCGTAGAATATATTTATCAAAAAGATTTCCTCCTTAGAAATTTTTTCTATTTAATGTCCAGCCTCAAACAATGAACCCAAATAGGATAAAATCTAAATGAGAAAAATAGCTAGGCCAAGGATTCTATTTACAGTGTAGCTTAGGGATCTCAGCCCATTGGATTTGAAGATTAAATTTATTGCAAATACGTCATAAGCTCCTTGGGAACCGTCGGATGGAAGCACGAACGCGCAGGATTTGAAGAAAATTGCAAAACACTTCATCGCCTGAACCTGGATAATTTCACGTTCAAATACAAAGGTGGGTCGACCTGCAGGTCGACCTATGGCCGACCAGGGCTATGTATGGGTCGACCGACCCTTTGTATATTTTTTCGTTTTAGTTCAATTCTTGTTTCTCTCGTATCTTCTTCATACTAACTCGGATTTTGACAAATTATATATGGAAATTGACTAGAAAATTACCACGGCCACAACGGTGCAACTTCCATAGCTCAATTCTGAAAATTTCATAAAGTTATTTTATTGTTTAATTAATTCGTTGATCAATTATTATAGCTTAAATTTTGGGTTGTTACATTCTCCCCTCCTTAAAGGATTACGTCCTCAAAATCTCCATGGACAGAAGAATGAAATAAATATTTTCATCTAAGTTCTAACCAAATATTCAACCACCATTCATTACATTTGTTGTCCTTAAGTTTTCTAATGCAATTTATGTTATATGCAATAGTGTAATGTTAATGTTCCTAACTAATGCAAAAGATTAGGCGGTCTACTGATTCAGTCGACCTTTTTTAATGCAATCATGTCCGTGCCATGTACCCAAATGAATGCAAATTCCCTAATGATAACTGCTAGTTTTATATGCGTGCTACAATCATCATCCAAATGCAACAATCATATGATAATCATCCATTTATAGCAACTATGGAAATAAAATAAAAATGCAAAAGCACACACATCCATATGCATATGTTTTAGTGGCCTAGTTAGGTCGATCCCTAAGAGATAATAACACTTAGTGTATATATATGTGTCCACTAGCATCCACTAGAAAACACTTGCAACCACTAGCGTCCAACATACATAACATGTTATAGTATGTTTACATTCGGTCCTACCATCCATAGGTTAAATCCTAAGATCTACCCTCCTAAAGGATACTAAATGAAAGAACCTATTCAAAACTAAAGATGGAAATAGGAAATTCAAGACGTACCATCGAAAATATGTAGATAAGAGGTACGTATTTTCTCCTTAGCCTCCCACATAGCATCCTCAATGCTATCTTCCCACTGCATCTTAACCAAAGGTACATCCTTATTCCTAAGCTTCTTGATATCACGTCCAACTTTCTTGGTAGGAATACGACGAACCGATGCTTCTCTCTTTACTTCAACTTCTTCAAGTTGGCTAGGTTCCACTAACTCTGTTGAATCATGTAAGCACTTTCTCAAGGGTGAAACATGAAAAACATCATGAACTCCCGCAAGCCTCTTTGGTAGCTTTTTCCGATACACCATCTTCCCAACCCTTTCCACGATGCGGAACGGTCCTACGAATCTGGGAGAAATTTTCTCATTTGATCCAAACCTCACTACCTTTCTTAGCGAAGATACCTTAATAAAAACCAAGTCTCCTACCTCGAACTCAATATCCCTTCACCGCTTATCTGCATAAGATTTCTGTCTATCTTAGGCCATCTTCATTCTCCTTCTACTCAAATCAATCTTTTTCGAAGTCTCTCTAACCATGTCGGGACCTAGTAGCAATCTCTCTGTAGACTCCAACCAACACAAATGTGACTTGCAAGGACTTCCATAAGAGCTTCAAAAGGTGCCATCCCAATGCTGGCTTGAAAACTATTATTATATGCGAACTCTACTAAAGAAGATGCTCTCCAAGTTCCTCCAAAATCAAGAATGCACATCCTCAACAAATCCTCAAGAACTTTGTTAACTCTCTCCATTTGGCCATCCATCAGGGGGTGATAGGCCATACTCAATATAAGCTACATCCTTAAAGCTTCTTACAAGCTTCTTCAAAACTCGCTAGTAAGGATAGGGTCTCTATCGCTCACTATGCTAGAGGGAACTCCATGAAGTTGACTATCTCACGAGCATATAAGGATGCCAAATAAGGTGCAGTCCTCTTACTCTTGACTGTAATAAAGTGGACGCTCTTAGTCAAACGATCTACAATCACCAAATGCCAGTATTCCCCTACGTAGATCGGGGTAAACAATCTATAAAGTCCATCGAAACACTATCCCACTTCCATTCGGGTACATCCAATGGTTGAAGCAATCCGCCAGGCTTCTATTGCTCCGCCTTAACTCTTCGGCACACAAGACACTTAGCCACAAACTCTACCACATCCTTCTTCATGCCGCTCTAATAAAACACTCTCTTCATGTCCCTATACATATTATCACCATCAGGATGAATAGTCAATCGAGAATGTAGTGCTTCTTCTAGTACTACTCTCGTCAAATCACTAGTGCAAAGAAACAATGTCTTCCATCTCTCCTTAGCCACCCTTTACTATCAATGGAATAGCGTTGGAGATGTCTAGAGATCTCTCCTCTGCTAATCCTATCCAAAATATCAATAAGCTCTGAATCATCTTGTTGTCTTGAGCCAATCTGATCTAGGAGGGTAGGCTTAACCTGATGCGTAAAGGGCTTAAAATCGAAGGTGGAAATAAACTTTAGACTTTTCCACTCCATGAACATTGGATTAAGGGTTTCTCTCTTCCTACTTAACGCATCTACAACTACATTCCCTTTACTAGTAGTGTAAACTATCTCAAAATCATATGATGCTAGAAACTCCATCCAACGCTGCTGCCTCAAGTTTAAATCCTTTAGTGAGAACATGTACTTTAATGATTTATGTTCAGTGAAAAGCTCGAACCTCTCTCATAGTAAGTAACGTCTCCATGACTTGAGCGCAAAAACAATAACAACTAACTCCAAATCATGGGTGGCGTAGTTCTTCTCATGAGTTCTCAACTGTCTACTTCCATAAAATACTGCCCTCCCTTCTTGCATCAACACCACTTCAAGACCCGTCCTACATGCAACAGTGTATACTGTAAAAAGCTTAACTTCGTTAGGTATAACTAACACTGGTGCACTAGTAAGGGCCCTCTTCAGCATCATGATGGAATCCTCATAACCTACATCTCACACGAATGTCGTATTCTTCTTAGTGAGGTGAGTAAGCGGTGCTGAAACCTTAGCAAAATCTCTGATAAGCTTCCTATAATAGCCAGCCAAATCTAGGAAGCTTCTAACTTCGGTAACGTTCTTGGGGGACTTCCAATCCTATACTGCTACTATCTTAGCAGGATCCAGAGCTAAACCCTCTCTTGAGACTACATGCCCCAAGAAAGGCACCTCCTCACGCCAAAAGACACAGTTCGAGAATTTTTCTTTCAACTGATGAACACGAAGTGTACGAAGAACCTCCTCAAGATAAATTGCATGCTCTTCCATACTCTTGGAAAATACTAGAATGTCATCTACAAACACTACAATGAACTTATTTAGGATATCTCGAAAAACATGGCTCATCAAATCTACAAATAGGCTGGAGCGTTGGTTAGCCCAAATGGCATAAACAACCGCTCAAAGAATCCATTGGGTGTCCTAAATGCTATCTTATTGATGCTATCATCAACGACCCTAAGCTGATGAAATCCAGTGTCTAAGTCAAGATCAGAATATACTAAAATGCCAACCAACTGATCGAAAAGATTGACTATCCTAGGAAGTGGGTAACGGTTCTTATTCGTGGGCTTATTCTACTCATTATAATCTATGCAAAGTCAAAGGGAACCATCAGCCTTTGTAGCAAAGACGACTGGCGCTCCCTACTCGAATATTCTCTATTTGATGAAGCCTTTTTCCAATAGCTCACTAATATACTTACTTAACTCTTTCCGCTCCCTAGGAGCCATATGTCTCACGAGCAACGCCACTAGCTTAGCTTTGTCATTTAGATAGCTCCTAAAGTCGATCTCTCTCTTAGGGGGTAGTCCCCTAACCTCTTAAAAAACGTCTGGGAAATCTCTATCGACTGGAACAGAATCTAACTCTCCTAGTGATGAATCAAGGGAATAAAGGAAGCTCAACATGACCGACCCCTGTGGGTCGCAAGAAACCTCAAGAGTCCTTCCGCTACATGTCTCTAATCTGACGACTCTCCTCTCGCAGTCTAATATTGCACCATAAGTGGATTATCAGTCCATCCCCAAAATCATCCCATATCCCAAAAATCCCAGTACATAGGCATCATAATCAAATTCTACGCCTATTATAAATTTTTTTTAAACCCTCACAAATCACGGATAAATGTGCCGATCCTCCTATTGGGTTTTGAAACAACTATAGGGTCTACTACTAGTGAAATATCTAAGTGTAAACAATCAACCAAGGAACTAGAATTGAAAGAATGCGATGCTCTAGAGTTAAAATGAGTCCGAATAGGAAAATATGAAATAGAGATCAAACTTTCTACAGAGACTTTCCTACTTGCAATGTAGGTGCGCTTACTCTCTGCCCTATCTTATGAGGACAAGCTATGCCCAAACTGCCCATAATTGTAACACCTCCCCTTCATCGTGTCTTCTTACAGTCCTTTGTGAAATTCCCAACCAATCCATAATTTTGACATTTTTCTCCCTTCTTGATCTGCTTTTGAGATCCTCCTCCTTTTTTCTTGTCCTTATCCCTCTTATTCTTCCTCCATCGCTTCTTAGAGTTTTATGACTCAAGAACCTCATTAAGCTCTCCTTCCTTAATAGCATCTGACATGAGAGTCATTTCCTCAAGTGACTCATACGTCGCTCCCATATGTACATGTGTCAATGCCAACCTTAGGAGGGGCTGGTTCAAACCCTTAGCAAACTTGATGGCCTTCTTATGAGGTGTACTAACAAGCACCATCTGGAACCTCGATAACTCATTAAACTGATTTATATACTCCTTCACCGAAAGACACCCTTGCTTCAGGCTAATGGACTTCTCCAACTACATGCTTTCCTCGGCTTGTGACAAGAATTTTCTCTCAAATCTTTCCCGAAATCCAAACCAATCAATGTCTCTACCCTCCATCTCTAAAATCTCCCACTAGTAAGAAGCCTCTCCCATCAGTTGCCAAGATGCAAGCCGAACTCCCTATAGGTCCTTCAATCCTAAAAGCCCAAATATCTGCTTTGTATTTCTCAACCAAGCTCGTGCCTCTATGAAAACCTCCATGCTAGAAAATGTTTTGCCTCCTAGATTAGCGAAGTCCTTACATGGCTTAGAAAAATTGGCTGCTGTAGGTGGATTAATGGGATCTCCAGCTGGTGCTGTATTTGGTGCTTGCCCATGCACCTCTGGTGCCGTAGCTTGGTGGTATCTACGGAACCAGGCAGTGACTTGGGCACCCTCTGAAAGATTTGGGGCGTCCGCCATTCTATGCACAGAAAAGAAAATTTAGGCTCGAAAGAATCGAAAGAAGGTTAAACTAGACTTTGTGGGGATTTTTATAAAAACTCTCTTATACTTGAAAACCATTTCTACAATAAGAGTTTATTTTTGAAAAAAACCTTTTAGTTTGAAAATATGTTAATTTTAAAAAATACTTTACTTTTTAAAGCAAGTTATTAGAAATCCTATAACCTTATGCTCTGATACTAAGTGAAACAACCCACACCCCTTAGTATACCCAAAAGGGCACACTAATAGATGCGTTGTGTTATAGGTATAGCTAAAGCATCACAGAGACTAAGTTTCACAAGACAAATAAATAAAATAACGGAAACATTTAAAATACTTATCATTAAACTTCATTTCAAAATGATTCAATAAAACATTACATGTCTCAAAACAACTAAAATTCATGTCTCATGAAAATTGCATTAATAATTACCGTAACCCCTCTCACAAGTGCCAAGTCTATAAATGAAGAGGATGAAAACTAGAAGAATACATCTGAAATGAGAGAACTCTGGGAATAGATCTCCAAGCAACCTGAATTTACTCAACTCTGCTGGCCTATGGGGAAAAAGGGAAAATAGAGGAGTGGGTCAGACTAAAAGTTTGGTGAGTGAAAGTAATTACTGGCATTTCTAAGCAAGATAAAGATAATGGACTAAGAAGCGGTGCTAGTATAAAATAAAAATATAGAAAATGTAAAATTGGAATAAAATACTATTTCTGATTCTATTTGACTATTTGCTTTGATTGTGATTGTTTGCACTTGCCTTATATTGCTGTGATTAGGCTGAAATCCTAGTCCTATTTTATTAGGCTAAAATCCTAATTTTACCCATTGATCGACCTTCTACCTCTGTTTCGCCACTATGAGCTGGTCCAATCATGTTAGTCCCATAGTAAAATACACCTGTTTAGCGCTTGGAACGGAGTAGCGAATCATTTACCCTAATCGATGCCGCACGCTTGGTCATCGTCGGTACACACTAACTGTTGCTCCCTATTTTGACCTTTTATTTACCCTAATCAGCATAAGCGTGTCCAGCCTCACCTAATCTCCTGTGAAACCATCAGCCCTAGTGTGAAAAGGATGCTGCCCAGCCACACCTAAGTGTTGTGAGACCATCAGTTCCTGACTGAATGGGATGTTGCCCAGCCTCACCTAAGTGTTGTGAGACCATTAGTCCTAGTCTGAAAGGGAATGCTGTCGGTATTGGTCCTAAAAAACAAATTCTAGTTGCGCCCCTTGCCCAAATCTCCAAATTTGAGCCTCTATTTGTTGGCCACTTATTTACCGTAGTTAACTAAGCGTGTCCCAGCCTAACCTAACTATTGTGAGACCATCAGTTCCTGACTGAAAGGGGATGTTGTTGGTACGGCCCCTATTTCTATCTTTGCTTATTTACTTAGTGTAAATTTTAAAATAAGCTTCTTCTGTTATTTCTGCTCTATTTGCTTATTAACTTAATCTAAGTCTTAAAATAAGCCTTTTTTATTATTTCTGCTATATTTGCTTATTAACAATATCTAGGTTTTAAAATAAGCCTCTTTTGTTATCTCTGCTACATTTGCTTATTAACACGATCAAGGTTTCAAAATAAGCCTCTTCTGTTATTACTTTCTTTCCAATTATAAACTGTGTTATAATTAATCTTGCAGCTGTTATTCTTTTATTTTCTCTTTTTAGTTATAACCACTTGTTATAATTATGCTTGCATATATCTTACATTTGTCTATTTCGGTCCATCTCTATTTTATTTTAGTTTTTCTAATTTTACATCTGATTTCTATAAATTTAGTGTTATTCTATTTTAATCCATATTAGCGAATTCTTCTCTTTTTAATTATTAGCGTAAAAAGGGATTAAATCTATGTAGAAACTAGCATTTGCAGCTAAATTCTAACTTAAAACAGATGTAAATAACTGTAAATGACTAAAGAAAATAACTGAGTAAAAATAGATAGAAAAGAACTTCTGAGATTTACTTAAAAACTGACTATAAATAAACTTATATAAAAACTGTCTCAAAATTGTAGAAAAACTACAACTATTGAGAACCTTATTATTTTAAATTACCTAAAAATTTAAAATAATTACAAAACACTCGCCTGTGGTCCTTAGTTCTAGACCTGGGCCTTCCTGGATCCACTTCTAGGGCATAAAATATTTTATCAAAAGATTTCCTCCTTAGAAAAAGTTTCTATTTAGGGTCCAACCTGATGCAATGAACCCAAATAGGAGAAAATCTGAATAAGAAAAATAGCTAGATCTTGGGTTCTATTTATAGTGTAACTTAGAAATCTCGAGACGTTGGATTTGAAGATTAAATTTGGTGCAACCATGACATAGGCTCACTGGGAACCGTCGGATGGAAGCACGAATGCACAGGATTTGAAGAAAATTGCAAAATACGTCATTGCTTGAACCTGGACAATTTCACGTTTAAATAAAAAGGGGGTCGACCTGCATGTCGACCTATAGGTCAACCTATGGGCTTGGGGGTTGACCCTAGGGTCGACATGGCCTAGGTATGGGTCGACCTGACCCTTCTTATAATTTTTTCTCTCGTTTTAGTTCAATTCTTGTTTCTCTCGTATCTTCTTCATATTAACTCGGATTTTGACAAATTATATATGGAAATCACTCAGATAATTACCATGGACACGACGGTGCAACTCCCTTAGATCAATTATGAAAATTTCATAAACTTATTTTATTATTTAATTAATACATCAATAAATTATTATAGCTCGAATTTTTTGGTTGTTACAACTGCGAGTTTGGTTTAGTGTCGTCGTATCATGGCGCACCTTATTCCCCGACTTGCTATTGGGGCGTTATACAGAAACTATATGACAATGCTTAAAAATGCGTTAAGTGGGATTAATGTAAAGCCTTAACGCTGAGAGAAATTTTTTTTTTTACTGATTAGACATTATATATATATAGCATATTCTACTATATACATATATTTTGACGGATCTTTAAGAGATGGAAAATCCTATAATATCTCTTGAGTTATTGCATGCATGTTATACACTGGATAGGTAGAATGTAAAACCCCGTAAACATCTCTAACACTATTACACTCCTGTTATATGTGATATTGATTTGACTCGCATAAGGATATTTTCGTCCTGACTCGAGTGTTTTGTCTATTCATTACGCTCGGGTCAGCCCTGAGCTTTCAGCGCATTGAAGATTGTTTTCTTAAGGATGAAGATGAAGATTTGGTATATTATTATTACTATTATAGTTTCAGCATATTGTTTTTTCCGCTGCAATATTCTATTATTCTGTTGTATCTATAACTCTGATAGATGTTGTGAAAATTATAATCAAATGTATAAGATAAACAGCTTCATGAACTGTTTATTTGATTATTATATTTTGTCATTCCACTGCGAGATTCTATATTTGTTTTCCTTCTTTCTTATTCTTTATGATTAACCCTATTGATTATCTACATTTTGGATTATTTGAGTTGGACATGTGTGAATTATTATCGATTTAAACCTTTCGAAATATGGGTCGTCGCAATTGGTATCAAAGCTTTGGTTTAGCGACAACCTTAGCTTTGTGGGGTTTGACTCATTAAAGATAAGGTAGTAATGCCCTAGAATGAATTTGTTTGAGTGCGTGTGTGAGAAAGCGCGCATTAGTTAGTGTTATAAATGTTTTATATTTTGTTTACTTATCCGTTCAGTTGTTTATGAATTCTGCTCGGTGCGTGGGATGCAATGTTATCGATAAGGGTTTCTAAACACTTAAAGGAGGCCAGTCGAATTAATATTGTTTTAAAACTAGGTAAATGAAATAATTTTACCTAAATTATATTTTATACATAAAAGGAAATAAATTTCCATAAATAACCATATAGGTTTACGAAAATAAGAATTTATTTATGGATGTTAGTTGTTAGGAGATGATAATATTTAGTTATCATTGATTATTGGTTGAATTAAACTAAAAAATGAATACATTGTGAACTCTATTTTACGGAGCGTTCGTTGATTGAATTGAATTGAAATCTAATTTCAATATGAATTGTTTGAAATAATAAAGTTGTAAATTAATGAAATGTTTTCATAATAAGGTAATGAAATTGTATAAGTATATTTATAATATGGCTTATAAATAGAAAGAATTTAAAAGCTGAGTATTTTACAATTAAAATCCCATTGTTTTCAAAATTGTTTTCAAAGCCTTCAAAATTAATAATATTATTATTTTAAAGTGTTTTGACTAGAAATATATTTTGAAAAGATTTTTGAAAGAAATAAAAGCATTGAACTCGCTGTAGTCGTTGGAAAATAATTTTGTGGATTATTACAGCATCGCTAGTATTCATTTTCGAGTTTCAAAGTGAGAATTGCTACCAACAGAAATTTATTTTCGGTTAAGACAAGTTTTGATTGTGAAAAAAATTTCCAAGTATTATTTGATAAGTATATGAAAATGGCTTTTGAAATTAAAAATTGAAAATTGTATAAATAAGAAATAAGTTTATAACTTTTGAATTTGAATAGGAAAGTAAGACCGAATTATAAAAAGGGCTAAACATTTTAGTTAAGCAAACAGAAGAATTTTGAATATGAGATATGAAATAAAATAATTAACCTAAAAAATGTTAAATAAATTGAGTTTGTGAAATGAAGTAAATAAAATCAAGTGTAACTCAAGAAACCTTAAATAAAAATGAATTGTATTTGAAATGAATTAGATAAAATAATGAAATAAAACTTTAAGTGAATAAGTTTGTATAACTTATAGATTTGAGAAATATTAAGCTAAAAACAAATTTTAAATTTGTTGAATGTAAATGATAAGAAAATAAAAAAATTCAACCTACATAAAGTTAAATAACCTGAGTAATGGATTAAATGAAATTAAGTTTCAATTAATAAAGAGTAAATGAATTAAATTGGATTTGAATGGTACTAGATGAATTAGTAAAGTGAATTAATTTCAATTAAGCTGTAAAATGAATTAATAAAATGAATAAGAACTTCAATTATAAAATGAAATGAAATTTGGGTGTGAAAGAAATTGAATGAGAATAAATGGATGTAAGTAAAATTTATGGGTTTAAATAATTAAATTGATTTAAATTGGATATAAACAAATTGAATACAAGTGGAAAGAGTTTCAATAAATTGAATGTTAACTAATTCAGATATGAAATAAGTGAATGTTAAATAAAGAAACGTTGATACACTTAAGTATAAGTGGTAATGAAATAAAACTTAACTTAAGTGAGGTTAAATGAAATGATTTACAAAATGGACCATAAATGAATTTATCTGAAATATGCTAAACAAAAGTGAAATAGTTGAAATTTAAATAAATTGAATGTAAATTAAACAAATGTGAACAAATTGGACGTAAATCATTAAATTTTAATAAAAATTGGATGTTAATAAAGAATGAATGTTAATAAGAAATGATAGTGTATAATTTAATTATTGACATTGAAAAATGTAAATTGTGATGATTATGAATTAATTAGATAAATATTGTTTGTTGAATAGGTTCTTTTTGTTGCAAACCATTATATAGCTGTTCTTGGTTGCATATGATTGTTATATTGTGTATTTGTGCTCGTGTTTATGGTTTGGATTTAGAATTCATTTTATATAGTTTTATTGAACTTATACATGCTTTCAATATCCTTTTATATGCGACTAATATTCTTATTTAAATTGAGATAGGTGTATACGAAGGCCGTTTGGATGTATACGCGGATTTAATTTGCTTTTGCTTGCGTAATATGAGTGAACTCACTCGTATTAATAATAATAAGATACATATCTCGGAATACATACTGCACTTTTATGTTTTTCCCTACGGGATGCCTCATCGTTGAGATGAGATGTATATTTGGTATATATTTGTGTTATATATTGTATTATAAATTTTGCCGACCGAGCCGCGCAAAGGAGACGCTATCAAAAAATTTCCTGAATCCGGGTGTAATTTTTTTTAAGATTTTAAAATTTATAACTTGTTTTTATAAATAAGTGTAATTTCCATAAAGCAGGTATCAGAGTGGCATAACAAGAATGTAACAAAGGTTTTCTAATAAGATTTTGATGTTTTGTATGTTGATTATTTTGAATAAAATATATCAAATGTTAGATTCTATGACGACACGTAAAACCGTACCTTTTGAATCGACAATAAATCACACATATCCGACCAAAAAAGCACAGAATGATGGAAAGTCATGAGAAAGAGAAGAGAGGGTGAGATGAAAGAAAGAAGAGAGAAGAAGAGAAGAGAAGAAGTAGAGAGAAACAAAACCATAAATACAAAATCTCACATCGCAGTGGAATAACATATAATATAGGTGAATAATCTTTACAAAAGGAAAACAGTAATATTAGTACATCAATCAGAGTACAAAAATAAATAATTATCAGCCTAGACAGTTATAACAAACTTTCCTCACAAATGCTGATAATTTACAGCTACAATGCAGCGGAAAATAAATAGATAAGTGTATACGACATGAAGATCTTTAGTTCATCCGCTGAAGCTCCAAAAGCACCAAATCTGAACCTGTAAATGTACTCGGTCTGACCCAAGCATTGAAAAGGAAGAATGCCCGGATCATTCTGGTAAACCAGCGTGAGATAAACATATCTCATTTGAATTTTAAAGTTTTAAGATTATCAAACTTTCTTTATCAAAACAAAAGGTATCTCGTAAGACCACGTCTACACATAAACATTGATAGGATTTTCCCTTATAATAACCAAAACATTTCATATCAAATTCTCTTATATTATAATAGCGTCTATTGCACAAATAATAATTAATCATAGCTGAAATTGTTACATTATTAAATTCCGGCATAATAGGTTTATAAACAAAATGGCAGGCACGTAGTGGATATTGAATTCCATACAAATGACAAGGTAAGGGACTACCTTTCCAAACCCGGTACACCTATAGATGAATGTACCTAGGGTCAAGATACTCAACGCCTAAACCAACACAAGACCGGCCTATCCCTTCTTGGATAGTACCGAATATGTCATCAGCTTGGTCGTTACCGGCCTTTAACGGGTACCTGAGTCATACATTCACCACATAGTTAGGCATGTGTAGAGTAAATCTAGAAGGATGATGACATCTCCTAATGGGAGCGACCCACTTAGCCTTACTGCTTCTACCCTATTTTAATCATTTCCTATGGTGTGAGGCCAAAAGAGGTATCGAATACCTTGCACATACCACATATCATATCATCTTTGAATGCCATATTGCCATTTTCGTTGACTACTAATTGTCTTCCACAAAAATACAACCCTTGTGCTCATACGTATCAAAGAGGGTGTTAAGCTAAGAGAAGTTGTCTTCTCCGCCACCACAGATGTACGCTTGTAAAAACCAATGTACGTAATCTCAGAAAATGCACTGTGAGACGTCTATCAATACAAGTTATCAAGGAATAGGACAAACCAAAGGTATTTTCCTGCCACATTCTATCAGGAAATCCCTAGGATTAGTAGCGAATAGTCCTTGCATTAGATATTTCATACTACTACTATGAATATATATATATATATATATATATATATATATTGCGATTTTAAACCCCAATTGGTCAACAAGCAGTCCTTCACTATGAAAATCCTAAATATCAGTATCATCAACAAACCTAAACAATCGTTGCATATAGATTGGTCCAAAGTGGTTTTTGGAAAAACCGATCTCAGTTTCTTCGTTCCAACAATGCAAAAGCGTTACTCAACCTCATACAGAAACCCAGTCTCGTCGACTTACCACGTTGCTAACTTTCAACATTCTATCGTTTGGCCAATAAGGAAGCTTGGTAAATAGGAGTAATCACTTCGCACTACTCGAATCAGCATCCTTTACACCCAATGATAATCAAGTCTGCACAGATGGCTATGTACTAAGTGTACGACAAAATAGTTTCCACATCAAGTCGAGAAACTAAAATGGTCAAAAATATGATTTGGCACTTAAACAGTCATGCCTGATTTATTAACCATTTATTTATTAAATCACTTTTCCAAATTTATTACTTCAAATTATTTTTAGAAAGATATATTCTCCAAACCATTTCAATATTTTAGTATTTGGAAAACATTTCATAAACTTATTTGAATAATAAGTGAATTCACAACTTATTGTATTTTCAAACCATTTAAACTCCATTTTAAAATATCACTTTCCAAGACATTAATTTTAAGGATTTTTCACTTTAAAAACGTGAATATATTTCCTTTTATAAATTCCATATTTATCTTATCAAATCAAATTGATCTCACATTTATAAAATAATGTTTATGATTCACATTTCTATTTTATAAAAACTTCGATTTATAAAATTATTTTATTAACCAATTTCCCGTTTATATCATTTATATATCAAAATCTCATATTATTTACTTATAAATATCTTTATTTACAAATTCATTCTTTTGTAATCTCATTATTTATAAAGTCCATTATAAATTCATTTCTAAATTTCAATTGCAAATCCATTTACAAATTTGATTATAATATCATTTCTAATATTTATAAGACACTGTTTAAAAAATTCACTTCATTAAGAGTTCAAAATTTTATATTTAAGCATATTTCACAAAGCTAAAATTTTTGTAACATAAAAATTATAACTTTTTATTCATTTAAAATAAATTCATTTATTTAACAATTCAAAAATTATTAAAACATATATATTTTTAAAATCACTTTGAAATCCCTTTTAAATTGAAATCAACATTTTAATATTTTAAATTTTCAAAAATATGGCACAATGCTTTAGAAGTACTAAATAAGGGGATTCACATCAATAATAGCAAACATGGCATCCATCACATGAAACATCATATAATACAGCATATATAACAATATGTGTAAATAAAAATCAACAATGATGAGGAATCCAGTTGGATCCCTCCAACCTGTAACCTGTAATAAATATACATATGAGAAAATATGTACAATGTCTACTTCGAGGCGGACACTTGTACAAAAGGTCATCTGCTCATACATGGGAACGTATACGGTCTCATCTGCTCCAATATGCAGGAATATATCCAACTACTAATAATATAGAATAACATCCAAACAATCATCACATAGCATAAAATAGATTTATTCCCACTTATATAAAAATATAAGCGGGCCAGAGTGTTCACTTACTTAGATTGAGGTCGTCGTTACGGCGTCTTATTTGGAATAAAATTAAACGAGCGTTTAATTTTATCCAAAAAAATTTCTAGCTCCAAATGGATCCAATCCAATTCCAATGTGTAGTATTCTCGGTAATGAGTGCAACATAACTCGTTTCGTCTGATCAGACCTCGTATGACAAAGATATTAATTTAATAAGTTTACATGATTTTTATAAACTAATTTACAACTTCTTTTTTTAATAAACTTTTAATCCGCACTGCTCATTCTACGCTAATCAAACCTAGGTCATCCATTTCCTTTCTCCTTCTTCCCCTATTATTTGGTCAAAACCCTCCAACGCCGTTGTTTGAAATTCGAATGCCACGCCTTCATTGTCGCTCTAGAGATCAATCAGAGGCTTCCAGTCGAAGCACCAACCTTCGATGCACCTACGACCGAAGTTCGTTCATCCACAAAGCTAGCATCATCGAGGTCTCGCCCTTCAAATATCATACCAACGTGCTACTGTAGCCTTCTCCGCGCCACACCAAACTCGATCACCACCGTCCGTCATGTAGTGCTCGTCGAGATCTTCCTCTTTCGTGTTGAAGCTGAGGCGTGAAATGTCTTGGATTTGGAAAGATCAAGGGTGGAAGTCGAGGTGATTTCAGCCGTTCAATTTTTAGTGGCGGTTGTGTATATTGACTTGAGGATTTTAGAGCCTGAGGGGGTAAATATCCTTATATAGCCATATTTTCGTGCATTATTCATCGCTAAATTTTTCGAACTCCGAACGAGATGTGCCACCTGGTGTTCCTAATGTTTTACCCCTATTACCAACAAAATGGAATATGTATCGGAGGCTAATTCCATCATATACAAAAGATAGTTTTTCAAATCGATTTATTTTAATTAAATTCCTTTAATTAATTTATATGGTTACGAGCTCGCACGATCAAACAGTAAGTCCAATCGACACGAAATTTGGAATCCTATAATAACTCAATGTTATGGACCCAATGAAACTAGTTTCGCAAAAATCTGAGAGAGTGTCTAAATGGCCATTTTTCATATATTAATTAAATATTAAAATTTTAAATTTCTTTTTATTCACTTTTATTTCAAATTTAAAAGTTTACTAACTTTATTCTAACTCAAATGGAATTTAAATCAACTTTCGAAATCATTTTATCTTCGTTTCGTTACAGATTCAATTGTTTAACCGCTTTTACTTATAAAACTAAAATCAATTAAATATTCTAAATTAAGATGACCAAAAAACTAAAAGTTACAGGTTCCTTACTTAACCCCTTTTCGATGATGAAAAAGTTTTGAATGGGGGAGATTGTAATGACCCGTATTTTTAATTATTTTTAATTATTAAATTTAATATGATTATTTAATACTTATGGTTAGAAATAAAAATTTATGTTTTAATTACGAAATTTATTTGATATAAGCTCAAATAAATTTTGAAATAATCAATTTCGATGATTTTTCCAATAACAAGTATTTGAACGAAATTTTATGTATTGAATGTGTTGTAATTAATAGCAAGAATTGAGTAATAAATATTGACTTATTGTAAAATGGAAATGGTTGTTTTATTATTTGAATTCATTTTAAAAGCAAATTTTATAAGTTAAATAACTAATATTTAAAATATGGTGATTTTTTGGATAAATAATTTGTTTATATTTAATAGTGGAAATTGTTTAGATGATTGAATCTTGAATTTAATATGAATGAAAATGATGTTGAAAGTTGGTTTAAATTTTATTTAAACAAGAATGAAGATTGTTAACTTTTAAAATTGAATTTAAAAGTGATTATATTTATTTTGGAAATTTCTCGTTTTAAATAACACGTAAAAATGGTCTTTTTGGACACGATCTTGGATTTTGAGGAACGTATTTCATCGGATCTGTAACAGTAAATTATTATAGGATTTCAAGTTTCGTAGCGATCGGACTTATCGTTTGGCCGTGCGAGCTTGAAATGCGTAGAAATTAATTAAAGGAATTTAATTAAAATAATTTGATTTGAAAAGATATCTTCTACATATGATGGAATTAGGTCTTGAAACAGGTTCCATTGCGTTTGAGATAGGGGTATAACATATATAATGCCAGGCGATACGTCTTAATTGGGGTTCGAAATTATATAGCTTGATATTTTAAATTTAAATGATATAGATATTTAGATGTAGATTTGACCATACATTATGCTCCATCACTATCATCCCATCCCTACCCGACGCGCTTGAAGTACCCTCCCACTTTAAATTGTGCCTACTAGAGGAATTGCTCGTTCAAAACTCTGTAGAACAAAAAAAAAATAAAGGAGGGTGCGAGGTGGTGGACGCGTGGATTGGGAAGCGTGGAGGAGCAGTGGTAGGCGGTGGTTCGTCAGGAGGCGTGCGTGATGTTCGAGTGCAATTCTGAAAATAAAGAACCTGGGTCTAGGTCTCAGCGAGATAGAGGCACACGACAGGCGGTGGCGATGGCGGACTAGGTCGGCAATGGTTTTGGTGCGAGATGGGGCATGTAGAATTTAATAAAAAATAGAAGAAGCCGCAAATATAAAGAAGAACATATGCCTGGTAGAGAACGAAGGGTAGGGCAACGGTTAATTATATTAATTAAACTTTTAATTATTATTTTTTCTAATTCATTCATATATCGTTCGTACGAGGTCAGATTCGAGTGCCATCTTTTGCACTGGAATCGTATCGACGTAGGCTACAACATGGAATCGAATTTGAATTTATTTAAAGGTGGAAAATTTTAAGTTTCAAATAAAGGTGAGTGTTTTAAACCACTCGCGAAGTACTAAAATATTTTTATTTTGGTTAAATTCAAAATCATGAATTGATTTATTTTACTGATTGTTGTTTGGTAGTTTAACTGACATTCAAAATTGATATCTGATTTGAGCTGATAGAAATTTAAATTCACAGTTCAATTTGAAATAGAATTAAATTCCTAGTCAAACTCACAATTATTGATAACTAGTTAATTGTTGTGATATTTTGACTTATTTGACTGTTGATTGTAATGGATGGCTATTGGTTGATATTTTGGATGATTGGATGTTTTCTTATTTTGCATATATCCTGTTATTTGAATTATTTCGAATAAATTAAAAAATATGTTGAAAATATATATATAACTATGACATTTATTTTGGATTGAAATGATATTCCATCCCCGAAATTAAATTGAAATAAACGATCACTTGGCCATAGGATAAAAAATTATATATGAACACCGAATTGTCTAAATTAAATAACTTTAAATTCTTGGATTTGAACCTATTCAAGTGATTTTATTATGTAAAAATAAAATTGAATTAAAATATGGAAATTGGATTATTTTTGAATTCGAATTTTGAAATGTTGAATTTAAAATTTGTAAAAAAAATTGTCTAAAGAATAAAATTAGAAGTTATAATCGATATACAATTTGAATTATGGAAATCATGTTATTTTAAAGGATTAAATTTTATTCGGACCTCGAGATTTGTCATAAATAGGGATTTAAAGTGTTATTTCAAATTTGAGCCCGGAATCCAATTATTTTTAAAGATTTGAATCTTAAATTGAAGATTGAAGTTTAAATTGATTTAAGTGATTCAAATCGGTATTTTAAAATCTAACTCGAAGTTGGTATAAATTGAAATGGTTTAAAATTGAATTGAAATTTAAACCACTAGATCGAATCGTTGAATCGAAATTGGAGTTAATATGAAATGTTTCGAAATCGAAATTCAAAGTGAAATTAATTCGATTTGAATCGAAATCGAAATTAATTTGAATTGAAATTAGAATTAAAGTTAATTCAAATTAAAATAGAAATTGAGTCAATTTGAATTGAATAGAGATTGAATATGATTTTAAATTGGAAGATTTGAAATTGAATCAATTTGATTGAAATTTGGACCTGGATCCAGATTTGTTGAAATGGTAAAAGATGGTTTGAGTTAAAACTATTTTAAAAATAAATTATTTTAAATATAAACCGTTCAATTTTTTTTAAATATTCAAGTTATTTTGATTTTCCAAACTATTTTACTATATAAACCATTTTAATACTCAAACCATTTTATATCGAACTATTTAACCTTTTAAATTATTTGAAACTATTCAGACTATTTTCTAAAAATTTAAATTGTTCAAGGTTGGAATGTTCATATTTAAATTGTGGATTTAAATGCAAACTGGGTTAAAATGAAGTTATAACCTAAATGGAAATTCGAAACGATTTTGAAAGTAAAACTAAGAAATTTGAATGAAAATGATTTTCAAACGAAATTGACATATTTAAGTAAATATAATGATTTTGAAATAATGGCGTTTTGAAGCAAAAAATATATTTTGATATCTAGTGTGAATCGTTTTCGAAATGTAAAAGAACCAACTGGTGTGTAAAACGACGTTTGGTTGTTAAAGAGGCCGGGGCCTCTTATTGGCATAATCTCTGTCAATATCGGAACCACCTTAATAACTGTGTACGCGAAGGAGACTCCAGAATTAAGTGGTTACATTTGTTGTATGTTTGATGGATTTGAAAAAGAGAACGATGATGAATAGACCCCAACACTTGTGCCAATTCGAAATGGCTAAAACAGGACGGCATGATAGGGCCAAGTGTGCTAGCTATCCCTAGTGGGCATTCGTACTTTGATTTTCTTCTTAGTCTTGGTCCATACTATTACTTTTGATGTTGGTTTTGATTGGTGCACCTTGATTTGGGATGACCTCCCTTTGACTTGATATGTGATGGATTGACACGGTGAGCGATCGTTGTTACGATGCGTTACCCCAGAACAAGTAGTATCCTACCTTGAGGATTGCCTCACGTGCCTTGTCATACTTTTTTCCTTGTACGAGACTACAAGTTTCTTTTAGTGTTGTCGTATCACGACGCATCCCTATCCCCCGACGTGCTACTAGGGCGTATGACAATGCTTAAAATGCTTTAACGAGGATTGATGTAAATTCATTACGCTATGAAAAATAATTATTTTACTCATTAGACATTATATCTGTGATGTTGGATTGACTAACATAAGGATATTTTAATCCTGACTCGAGCACATTTTCTTTTCATTATGCTCGGGTTAGCCTTGAATTTTCAACGCATTTAAGATTATTTTCTAAAGGATGAAGATGAAGATTTGGTATATTATTATTACTAGCAATATTTCACCACATTGTTTATTATACTGCTTTATTCTATTATTTTGTTATATTTGTAAATCTGATAGATGTTGTAAAAATTATAATCAAATGTATACTATAAACTGCTTCATGAACTGTTTATTTGATTATTATATCTTGTTATTCCGCTGTGAGATTTTGTATTTGTTTTCTTCCTTACTTATTCTTCTTAATTAAACCCATTGATTATCTATGTTTTAGATTGTTTGAGTTGGACATGTGTAGATTATTGTCGATTTAAACCTTCCAAAATATGGGTCGTCACAAATTCACTAGAGGCCTCACCAAGAAAATGATCCAAAGTCCTTTTCCATATGTTATAGTTTGCTATTCATAGATGAATACCGAATTTGAATTGTCAAATCACCTATTGAATCACTCAAACATCCAGATCTGAAAAGATGGGATAAAGAATGAGTCAAAATTGCCAAAAAATAGATCTAATCGGTCGACATTGATTGGTAGATCGATATATCTTTGATGAAGTCTCCTCGTATTTCTTTGGCATTGCTTAAGTCTTTAGTTTTGGGTCTCTATGGAAAATTATTAATATCGATTGATCAATACTGATCGGTGTCCCATCTCCATAACTTGTTTTTCCTTCAAACTTGCATGTAGAACCATAGTAGGAACAAAGTGGGACCCATACTAAGCTTCATGATCAATGCATTATTGGGTATCGATCGATGTTGTTGACTGGACACTTTGTATTTTTTCTAAACATCCCATTATTGATCTTTTTCAACTCTCTTGGTCTATACCTTTATCATTCCATGGTCCAATTCCTTCGAACTGCCACTTATTCCAATATTGGATAACAAAGAATGTTCCATATGTTAATATAATAAAGTCAAATTAGAATATCTTATAATAACAACATATAGTATTCTTCAAATTTAAGGTTATTGTGATCTTATGTAGCTAGATTACACTTTGACTATGGTTAAATACTTGGCATGAGGTCTTGTCACGATCATAGTGTCATATATGTTGAACTACTTGAAGTGAAACACCACCCAAGACATGATTCATCTCCTTTGTTATAGAAGGTTAATATCATTGTAATTAGTAATCAACATAAAGTCAAAATCTTTTGTAGAATAAAATAGCTAATTTATAAATGTTAGCAGCTTGAATCAAGGCTTATAAAAAAAAATTCTCCTTGTCGTTTCAACATACAAAATTCTACACGCACACACATACACACACATATATGTATACAGTGAAAAATTCATACAAATATCTTAAAATGAAAATTTTTGTTTTAATTTTAGTATACAAATAAAAAAAAATAAACATTTTTTAAGAGGTTAAATTAGTTTAAAAATAAGAATTTTAAACTTCTCAAGAGGATATTTTTTCAATTGAATATATAATTCAGCACACACATACACAAACACACACATATGTGACTTGCTATCGAATATAGAAATTATTAAAAAATTTATATGTAACATGACCTAGAATTTCAGTCATTAAAAATTGAAATATTTAATTTATTTTAAATATTGAAAAGTAAGTTTATAAGTAAAATAGCTTGAATTTCAAATATAAGAGTTATTTGAATTATTGGAATTGTTTAAATTATTAAGTCTTGAAATTAGTTTGAATAAGAATAAAGATAGTAAACTTTTAAATTTTGATTTAAAGTGAATAGTTTAGTTCTAATAATAATTTTTTTAATTAATGTATAAAATAGCCTTCCAGGGCATTGTCTCGGAATTCGACGAAACCAGTTCCATTGGATCCGTAATAGTTGATTATACTATGCCGGCGGATTTCGAAATGCATAGAAATTAATTAGAGGAATTTAAATTAATATAAATTTGGTTTTGAAGCTTAACTTTTGTATATGATGGAATTGGATCTTGATAATAGTTTTATTGTGTTTGAAATAAGGGTATTAAATATAGAATGCCACGCGACACGCCTTGATTGGAGTTTGGAATTTCGAAGCATGAAAAGTGTTTGGATATTTTCAATATAAGGATGTAAGAACTTACAAAATTTAACAAAAACCCTAATCCTTCAAGCGTAGCCACCATTAGCAAAATAACTGGCAATGGTTGTAATGGTCATTAGAGGCGGTATTAACCGACTTTGTTAACTAGGAAAAGGACGGTGAGCGGGAGGGGAGTCAATTGATGGCAGTGGATAAGGTCACAGCGAGGCATGGAGGTAGAAGTTTGGGTTAAAAGGCATGCGACGTTTGAGCAAGTTTAGGAGTTTGGCAGCGACTAGGTGGGTCGAACCACTGGTGTTGGAGTGGTAGAGTTCAGGGAGATGTTGGGTGAAAGAGCGGTGGTGAATGGCGGCGTGCAAGGGCGACAATAGCGTGATTCTTGATCATGTTTTTGGGTTCGGAAACGAAGGCGCGACCTAAATTTGAAATAAACGAGGACTAGGGTTGTGTTAATATGGTAATTAAAAGTTAATGGTTTAATTAATTATATTATTATAAAACCGAATGGTTAAAATGGTGTAACTTTTTCATACGAGGTCGGATTTGAATGCTACAAGTCGCTTTGTTTTCATACCTGGGTTATCTACGATATGGAGTTGGAATGGATAGATTTAGAGCTCATAGGACATTGCATTAAAATTGGATACCTGTTCAATTTTAATTCAAAACGGAGCGTTTTGACGAAAACTGGAATCAATGCGAGTTAACTCACCTCTCTGGTCCACTTATATTTTTATATAAGTGTGAATAATTTTATTACCGATTGCTTGTTGACTGTTTGGATGATTTACTATTTTGTTTGTTGGTTTTTGAAGATATTCTCGCCCCTAGAGCGGATGACACCCTATTATGTTTCCTATAAGAGCGGATGAATCTTTGTATACGATACCGCCTCAAAGTAGTTGATTTATAATATTTGGTTATATACTATATATGATGTAAAGGGACAAGTTGAAGGGATCCAGCTGGATTCCTCGCACTGTTGATTTTATTTTTCATATATTTTGATATATGATGTGTAGGATGCCATATTTGATGACATGGATGATTTTTTCCCTATTAAGTGCTATAGTAGCATTAGGCTATATTCTCAGTATTTTGAAATATTGTTAGTGAAAATTTAGTTTTGAAAAGGAGTTTAAGTGATTTCGAAAATTTATATGTTTCAACAATTATTTTTGAAATTTATTTAAATAATGAACTTATTTTAAAACAAAAGGTATGATTTTAGACATGATAAATTAATAGTTTTATAAAATATTTCAAATAGAGATTTTTGAACTGTAAATAAAGATTTTTAAAATCCTAAAAATATGCCCGTCTTTGTAGTATAGGAATATGGTTCCAAAAAGAAGATTATAAGTATTTGTTAGTCCTTTTATATACAGTGATGTGTGTGTGTACAAAAATATTAAGATTTATTTATAAATGTGGAAAATTTATAAAGGTGATAATGTACAAAAGTGACGTTTTACAAATAAAGTGAGGATGTGTAAAATCGTATTTTGTTAATAAAAGGATAGATTTATAAACAATGTTTATAAATAAAGGGAAACTTATATCGTTGGATAAATTGGGAAAGATAAATCGCAATTGTGGATTTATAATAGGATATGGGATGTTGATTTAGAAAAAAAATAGTTTCCATTTTGGAAATAGATGTGAGGATTGATTTAGAGATGTTAAACGATATGTTATAAAAATAGGAAGACATTTATAAATATAGTTTTATAAATATGGAAATGATTATGTTAAATTTTCAGTATGAATTTTTATCAAGGAAGTATATTTATATTTTAAAGGTTGTTTATTTATATTAATATTGTTTTAGAGTTTTTTATCGTTGTTTTATTATTTTGAAAAGTTAATTTTTAAAAATTATTAATACGGTTTGAAACTAATTATAATTATCTATCAATAAAGTATTGGAAATTAATCATTGTTATTTATAATAATGCTGAAGATGAATTATTATTGTTTTATTAAGAATGTTTTGAAATTATTAGTTTTTACTTTAAGATGTTTTGAAGTTAATATTTGTTTATTTATAATGTTGTATAATAGTGTTTTGAGGAAAATGATTAGAATTTATTTATAAGTTTTTGAGATTTGTAAATAGGTCTTTACAAACTGATTTGGATTTTATAGGAGAAGTTTTCTAACATGGCTTGTAAACTTAATGGAAGATTAGTTAAAGGGTAAATAGAGTTTTTCTAATTGGTTTTAGATATTCATAAAAGAACTTTAAAAACAGGTTATAGATTTATAAAAGGAGTTTATAAATGGTTTATGGATTTATCAAAGATTTATAAAGAATTTGAGAAATGATTTATAAATAGTTATAAATGAATTAGTGATTTATAAGAAGTTGATAAATGATTTTCGGATTGTGTAAAAAGGAAATCTTTCTTTGTTTTGTGAATATACTTATACTATTGAGATATGTATATGGATATTTTTCAAATATTGAAAATATAAGGGATTGTGAATAAATATTTGTGAAAGTATTTTGGTATAAATATTTACCAAGTGATTTTAGTTAGTGAGAAAATTTATTAAAAGAGGCTAGAGGTTGCTTATGTGCTTAACTAATGTCGGTTTTTCCTATGGAATAAATCCCTGATTTGGATGTGTGTTCGTGGATAGTTAAAAAACTGACTATCAAAATTTTTGACCCATAACGTAACTCTGGAAATATTTAGGAGAAATACGTGAGTTATATAGCACAATCATCTTCGATGGTGTTGTATTATGCATATAAATGTCGTTTCATTCTCTTAGGAAAAATAATAAGGAAATCCATTCACTAATGGTCAGGAGGAGATCTCCACTCTTATCTTTGATTATTTATTTCCTAAAAAACTAGGGTTTAGTTTATTGAAAAATTATCGAAATTTGTTTCGAAGAGACTGGGATTGGATATGTTATCTTAAAACCACTTTGATCTAACAAATGAGTTTTGAAGTGAAGACATCCAGAAGATGATGGAATTGAAGATAGAGCTCAGCATTCTGTTTAATTCTAGAACGAACATGTATAGATGAATGCTGGCATTGCATTATTGCCTGGAGGATAGTGTTAGTATTCTATATAGAAAGTTCTATATAAATATAAAATGTAGCCTCAAGCCCCATCAACCGGAAATGACTAAAACAAGGGTGGTGCATTATTGTTGTAATTATCAACATTTGTGAGGATGGGTTGTTATAACTGTCTAGGCTGATGATTGGTTATCTTTGCACTCTAATTTGATATATGTATATTACAGTTCCACTTTGTAATGATCATTGATATTATATTATATATACTTTTTCGCAGCGAATGTGAGATTCTTTGTTGTTTCCAGTTCCTTTTTCTCCTCTTCTTGTCTTCTCTTCTCTTCTTTTCTTTCTTCTTTCTTTCCCCTAACTATCTGTCTTTCTATCAAATTTGGGTTGGACATGTGTAGTTTATTATCAACTTGAATTGTGCGGACTGGCGGGTCGTTACAATTTGTTATCAGAACGTAAGGTTAACCTAAAACCTTGGCTTTGGTGGGGAAACTCATTAAGAGACAAGGTAATGGAATGCCTTATTATGAGTTTTAAGTGTATTATATATATGAGAGCATATTTGTTAATGGTTATAAAGATGTTTTATATTGTGTTAATTTATCTGCTGAGTGACTTCTGAATTCTAATCGGTGCGTGGGACGCCACGATATCGATAGGAGTTTCTAAACACTTAAACAAAGAAAACCGACACAGTATTATTTTGAGAATTGGTAAATGAAATAATTTATCAAAATTATATTATATATATAAAGGGATAATTTTTCACAAATAATTGTAGTATATATGGTTGCTTGGTTGTTAGTGAATGATAATATTTGACTATTATCATTTGTTGTTTGTTGTCTAAAAAAATTTGTACTCTAAATAAAGATAAATGTTCTAAAATGAGTAATACAAAAAAATGAATTTATAAATATGAATTATAGAGTACTGATTGCAATTAAGAATTAATCAATATAGGTGAAACGATATTACATAAGAAGTGAGATTATAAAAATACAATTTACAAATGTGATTTATAAATGGAAAGTAAACGGAATTGTATATGTATATGTTGAATCATTAGTTTTGATTCGTGACAAAGAGCTTAAGCAAATCAGTGAATGTGACTATATGGACAAGCAACAAAAAGAAAAGAAATGTATTGTTAAAACTACAAAGGAGGCGAGACTGCAAAACTAAGTATAGTATGTTTATTTGTCGAAGTTTTTAGTCTTAGAATTGTTAAAATCTATCCTCAAGTAGTCCACACAAATCAAAGTTGTCTTAAGCTTCAAATTCTTTAAAATTTATGTGATCTGTGCACTAACAGTCAGGTGAGTCGACTGACCATATATGACCAATCGAATGAACCTGCACAGTTGTATAGAAACACTCTGTTTTGCACCAACTTTGAATTTTCAGTTGACTGGTCGTTTTGGGTTAGTCGATTGAACTTTTCCAACAACTATTTTTATGAACAGACATTTCCATTTGCCAAGTGAGACGATCTAAATTGAAGAGTTATGGATGCTTCTTTTGGTCAGAACTCTTCGTGAATCGTTGCAGCTGTTTATCTACTATATGAACACATAAGATTCACTTCACAAATCACTGAATTTCATTTTATTTTCTGATCATACTCTCTACTATCTCTACATTGTGAAAAGCAATCACAATTTACATATGTTGCTTGAATCTTTGAATCAATTAACATATTCTTCGATTCAAAGTAATATTCTCCTTTCTAAATCTTTACACACACATATATACTTGAGGAAAAGATTATAGGAAGGTTGTACTATCAAAGACAAATCAGTGTTAACAAGAACATAAAGTGTCAAAGCAATTTTATTGAAACTATTAGAGTCCCGTTCGGTTGTTCAGGCGGGTAAAGTCCTCTTTGGGTTGTTAGAGGTGGAAAAATCCTAATCGATTGCTTAGGTGTTGTATACATATTCCTCTGGGTTACGTGAAGGGTTATTGTGAGAAATTCCAAAGGGAAGTCTGGGAATGGACGTAGAATAGGAAGTTCGAACCAGTATAAAAACTCCTGGTGTGCTTATTCATATTTACTTTACTATTATTATCTTTTTCCACATTTAGATTATGATACATTCCATATTACACGATCCTAAGTGATAACTAGCCACACAGTAGTCACTTTCAATTAGTATCAGAGCATGGTCATCCTATAACCGTAACACAGTTATTTGATAATTATTTTTAATAATATGGAAAATGATACCAGCACAGCACTATTACTAATACTAGTTTTATTGAAGGTCAATCTCTGCACGACCTCCACTATTCAATGGCATGAATTGTAATTACTGGTCAATTAGAATGAGAATATATATGCAATCTAGTGGTTTTGAAACTTGGAACATTACTCAAAATGAATATACCTTTCCAACAGAAGATTTTCAACTTGGACTGTTGCACAAAAAGCTGATGCTACTTCAAATGATAAAGCTATAAACATACAGAAATGAGTTTAATAGAGTCAGTATGTGTACAAATGCTTATGAGATATGGAGAACTCTAAAAGTAACTCATGAAGGAACTAACAAAGTCAAACAAAGAAAAATTTCTATGTTGAAAAATCAGTTTCAAAATTTCAAAATGAAATTAAACGAAAGTATCACTGACATGTACTTTAGATTTCAAGATATATATCATTCGCTATTGGCACTAAGAGAAATTTTTTTGACTTTGATATAGTATCAAAAATCGTAAACTATTTAACGGATGAATGGAAAAGAAAGGTCCTAGCTATTGAAGAAGCAAATGATCTTTCTACTATGAAACCAGAAGAGTTAATAGGAAATCTAATGTCATATGAAGTGAATTTGCAGGCAAAGAAAGTTCAAGCACATAATAAGAAGAATCTAGCATTTCTAGCAGAATAAGATGACTCTGACTCAGATGAAGAGGATATGGCATTTATTGCTAAAAATTTCAAAAAGTTTTTGAAACTCGAAAGAATAAAAAATTCAAAAGTTACAAAAATAACTCTAGCAACAATAATAGCAATAAACCATCATCTTCTATCATGGAAGGTTATGAATGTCATAAAAGGGGTCATATGAAGAAAGATTGTCCAAAGAAACAGAAAAATAAAATCAAGAAGAACAAATTCAAGAATAAAGCATTTTCAGTAATATGGGATAATTCGGATTCTTCTTCATCATCAGAAAGCGACAGTGACAGTGACATAGAGCAAGCAAATGTATGCTTCATGGCTACGAATGACTATGTATGTGAACTAAGTATTGAAGATTTAGTTGAACTTAATTCAAAACTAGTGAATATTGTAAAACAAACTAAAAAGCAAAATAAAGAGTTACAATAAATAGATCTGAATTAGAAATTAGTATGCTAAGAGATGAAAATTCTTGAAGAAGAACTGGAAAAATCTCAAGAATCTAATTCTAATTTAGCATCTCAACTTTCTAAGATAACTCAGGAATTAGAAATTCATAAAAATAAAAATGATGATTTATCAGTTGAAATTAATGATTTAAAATCTAACACTAAAGTGTTAGAATTAGAAAAATATAGTCTCAAAACTAAGTTAGAAGATATTAATAAAAATATTTCTAATTTTAATAATGGATGAGAAAATCTTTCTAAAATAATAGAAAACTCTCAGTCTACTTCAAATAAAATGGGATTAGGATATAAGAATATTGAAAAGAAATCTGGAAAGTTTAAAAATAAATTTAAAAACAAAATTAAGAAAAATATTAAGAAAACAGTTTCTAAAGATTTTAAAACTATTAAAATATGGATTCCTAAAACAAATAATAACTTAATTAGGAATAAGCATATCAAAACATTTGTGGAAACTGTTCATAAAAACGAGAGTTATATTTATAAAGGAAATTCTGAACCCGCTTGGGTTTGGTTTCTCAAGACCTAACTCTTAGGACCCTAAAAAGAAAAGTAAGTACCAACTTAATCTTTATTTATTGTAGGTACCACTTAAAAAGAGAGGAAAATAGATTCTAGATAGCGGTTGCTCGACACACTTGACTGGTAATAAAGAAATGTTAACAAACATAGTCTACTCAAATTGAGGATCAGTCACTTTTGGAGAAAATTCAAAAGGTTATGTCATCGGCAAAGGCGATGTGAGCAATAACGGTATCTCTAACTCACCTCTCATTACTGATGTTTTATTCATTAAAAACTTAAAAAATAATTTATTAAGCATAAGTCAATTATGTGATAAAAGTTTCCATATATCTTTTTCAGAAAATAAATGTAATATTTCTGATGAAAATCAAAATTTAATTTTTGAAGGTGCAAGAGATAGAAATATTTATATTTAAATATGAATATAACCTATAACACAAACATGTGTTTAGTAGCAATAGAGAATGATTCTTGGCTATGGCATAAAAGATTTCGTCATGTAAATATTAATATTGTTAATAAAATAGCTAAAAGTAAACTTGTTAAAGGACTACCTGATGTGAAATTCAAAATTGATAATATTTGTGATGCATGTCAGTTAGGAAAATTAATAAATCTCCTTTTAAATCTAAGAAAATTATCTCTACAACACAACTACTTGAACTACTACATATGGCCCTTTTCGGACCTACTCAAGTTCAATTTATTAATCACAATAGATATGTGTTTGTTATTGTAGAAAATTTTTTAAGATTTATATGGACTATTTTTATGAAACATAAAAGTGATACTTTTGAGAATTTTAAAATATTTGTTAAAAGAATTCAAAATATAAAGAATTTAAAAGTTAAAAATATTAGAAGTGATCATGGAGGTAAATTTGAAAATGAAGTTGTCGAACATTTCTGTAACAAGAAAGCAATTAATCATAATTTCTCCTTTCCTAAAACACCACAACAAAGTGGACCTGTAGAAAGAAAAAACACAACATTACAAGAATGTGCACGAACTTTATTAAATGGAAGAACTTTACCTAAGCATTTCTGGGCAAAGGCTGTTGCAACTGCCTGTTATGTTTTGAATCGTGTTTCTGTTTGATCACTAACAAAACGTACTCCATATGAACTTTTAGGTAGAAAACCAAATATATCATATTTCAAAATTTTTGATTCAAAATTTTGAAAAACTTAACACTAAAGACCAGTTTGGCAAATTTGATCCAAAATCCGATGAAGGAATATTCATAGGATATTCGAAAAGAAGCAAAGCTTATCGAGTTTTTAATACAAGAACTAAAGTAATCGAAGAAACTCTTCATGTTTCATTCGATGAAAATGTCAAAATTTCTTCTACAACTAAAAATTTGGAAATAATTCAAATAAAATTCTAACAAATAGTTTAGAAGATGATGATATTATTTTTCAAAATAATAATTCTAATATTACTATAGAAAATGAAAACATTGTTAATAATGATAATATAGTAAGATCTTCTTCGAGAATTCTTAGAGATCACCCTGTTCAAAATATAATTGGAGAAGTAAGTTCAAATAAAGAACAAGACATCAATTAAATCAAATGGGCCATATAGTTTTTCTCTCTAATATAGAACCTAAAAATATTAAGGAAGCCTCAACTGATGACTATTGGATTATAGCTATGCAAGAGAGCTAAATCAATTTGAAAGAAACAAAGTTTGGGAATTAGTTCCCAGATCAAGTGATCGATCAACCATTGGTACAAAATGGGTTTTCAAAAACAAAGCTGATGAACAAGGTAACATTAGTAGAAATAAAACTAGATTCGTTGCACAAAGATATAATCAAGAAGAGAGAATAGACTATGAAGAAACGTTTGCTCCTGTCGCAAGATTAGAAGCTATACGTATTCTATTGGCTTTTGCATGTTTTCATAACTTTAAATTATATCAAATGGACGTTAAAAGTGCTTTTCTAAATTGGTACATAAAAGAAAATGTTTATGTTGAACAGCCTCCTCTTTTTACTCATGAAAAATTACCAGATCACGTTTATAAACTTAAGAAAGCTTTTGTGACGACCCGGAATTTTTAACAATTTAAAATGGAATAATAAATTGATTTTTACCATTTGAAAGGTTAATTTCAGCTTGAATTCCAAAATATTAATATTTATTAGATAATTAATGTATTGAATTATATAATAGAAATTGGGTAAATTGTTGAATTTGAGATTTTAAGCCTATTAAAAATAATTTGAAGGCTTATAAAATTTACAATGATGATACCGAAGATAATTGAATGATTAAAATTTTATTTAAAGGTAATTTGTACAAGTTTAATAATATATCGTTTAAATTGAATTTAAAAAATAGCCTTCCGAGGCACAGTCTCGGAATTCGACGAAACCAGTTCCATTGGATCCGTAATAGTTAGTTATTATCGGATTTCAATTTTCGTTGCAATCGGAGTTGTCGTTTGACCCTGGCAGCTCGAAACGCTTAGAACTATTTTAATCGATTTAATTTAAAATTGATCGTTTACCTTTGATAACTCGTGCATATGATCGAGTTAGCCTCCAAAACGTGTTCCATCGTGTTCGGAACGTGGGTAAAACCTTATAAATGTCTGTCGGCTTGTATGATTTTGGGTTCGGTTTTTTTTCGATGCAACATGAGATGTTGTTTTTAATATTTAAATTATATAATATCAAAGCGTACTCTAGAAGCCTCTTTAGGGAAAATATCTCATCGTTCCTTCAGATAAAATCATAGGTATCGAAGAAAAATATAAATAAAGGAGGGATCGCTGTTGCTTCTTCCTAAATCCGGTCCCAATTTCCCTCAAAGTTAAATCAAAATCGAACGAAAAAAAAAGATTTGGGCGACAATTATCAACAAATCGAGCTCGACCCATTTGTGGAATTCGCTGGTGGAGGCGCGCGTTCGAGCGAAGCCAGGGACAGCGAGGTCCAGGCGAATTTTGGTGATGGCGACCCGTATGGAGTCTCGTGGAGGCGGTCAAGGGGAAACTTTGGTTTCTGAAGCGGCGGCTCGTTTGAGCTCGATAACAAGACGACTCGTTCAAGCAGGGTGTCTGGAGCTTCTCGCGACTGTCGCGATGTTGAAGACATCGAGGGTGAGAGGATGCGATCGGCAAGGTAATTATTTATTGTTTTGAATTATATGTTATAAAAAAAAGGAGAAAAATTTGTTTTACAGTAAAGAAAAGGGATATATATATATATATATATATATATATATATATATATATATATATATATATATATATATGTATGTATGTATGTATGTATGTATGTATATAATTTTTTCTTGAAACTGTTAAAAACGAAAGAAATTCAAGATGTTAGAAATTTATATGAAGATTGGATTTGTAATTTATATATTATTTTATAAGTAAGATTTTGGGAAGAGGAAAAGGGAAAATAAAATATGTTTCATACATGTTTTATTATATGGAAGTTAACGGGAAAATTTATCATATAATTAAGGTTTGAAAATAATAGGGGTTTGAAAATATTGAAGTTTATATAAATTAGATTTTGAATTATTTATAAGAAAATAAGTTCAAATTTAAGTCATTAACCAATTAAATTATTAAATAGTACTTAATGGTTCAATTTCGATTCTGACTATTAATGAATCGTGTAACTATTATACAAGGTTTGAAATTTGGAGAGACAAGCCGGTATGGATCGAATTGCAATCCAAAATTAAAGGTGAGTAAATCTCACTCTGTTTTTATTTAAATGGTTAAATTTAAATAATTGGTGGATTGATTGTATGTGTGTTGATGAACTGTGACTTCGGTTTTGTTTGACTCTCGAGTTAATTGTTGTTTGACTCGAATCATTTGATTTTAAACTTAAATCATGAAGTAAGAAAATAGTTCATTTTAAAGTTAGTAAGAGTTTGATGTTTGGTGATTCATTAAATAGGAAGTGTAATCTAATGGATAATTAATTAATTAAGTGTAAGTAATTCGGAATAATCATTGGATGGTTCGGTAAATAATTACTTAATGGAATTAATTAATTAATTTGTGTAGTAAATCAAGAGATTTATTAAGACTGTTAATTAAGAAGAAATTTGATTTATTTAATAAATGGATAGTTAATTACAGGTTGAGATTAATCGAGAGTGATTAATACTGTGGTTTAATTCACGTAATTAGTTTAGATTCGAAATTTAAATTAAAATATAATTGGAAATAATTAATTAATATAATTAATGATGTAATTAGAGATTGATTAATTAAAATGAATTGATTAGTAATAAGTGACATAACGGGAGTAAATTAGTATAGTAATTAAGGATCAATTAATTAAATAAAAGAAATAAAGATTACTTAATGATCTAGTTGGTACTAAGAAATATTGTGAAGTTAATTAAAGATAATTACTTGAATGTAATTGAAAATTAATTAATCCAGAGTGATTAATTAAGATGAATAATAAAGGGCTGATTAATTAATTTGATTTGAAGTTAATTAATGTTAAATGAAGGGATCTAAGTATTGAGGCTAGAAATTCAATTAGAATCGATTGAATTATTTTGGGAGTGGTCTAAATTGTTTATGGATGATTGGATGATATTGGATGATTTGATGGAGTTGATAACTCCGATATGAAATGTTGTGTATTTCATTTAGATAACTTGAGATATGATGATATATGATGATATGAGATTCAAAGAGACCGAGGACGGGTATTGGAAAATACCCGTAACCTCTTCGAATTTTTATAAATTAATTTGTGAAAACAATAGGATGAAATGAAATGGTTTATGTGAATAGGATTATTTAATCTAAGTTTGGTACTTAGAGATTTATGTGAGGAATAAGTGTTGCCAATAGCAAATTGTAGATTGGTTAAATTAATATAAGTTACCTGGGTTTAGATAAGTTGATTTCTTTGGTATTCCATGTTAGATGGGTTTACTCACGCTGGTTCCAGCCTGACCCGGGTGTTACTTTGGTGTAATGCTCGGGTCAGACCGAGTATTACAAATTTTCAGGTAGGTACGTGCTGGAGCTTAGGAGGCGAGCTGGATGGCGATAGCGTATAGAGTATTGCCGTTGTATTTCTGAGACATGATAATTGTAATATCCAGTGACTGTATATAATGTGAAAACTCTGATGTATATTAAATGTAATCGACAGATATAGTATTCTTTTGTAAACTATTATTATTTATTATTATATTTTATCCGCTGCGAATGTGAGATGTTTGGTGTTTCTGTTCTTCTTCTTCTATCTCTTTCTTCTTTTTCATAACTATCTGAAATTTTCGGGTTCGGAAATTTCGGGTCGTTACATTTGGTATCAGAGCAGAAGGTTAAGCGAGAACCTTGGCTCTGGTGGGGATTACTCATTAAATAGGGTTTGTAGTACTCTAATATGAGTATAGTGTATATATATGAGAGCGTACTTGTTATTTATAAAGATTTTAAATGATTTTATATAATAGTATATTTTGATATGAAAAGCAATATTTCCTTCTAATAAATATTAAGGTGATTGGGTGTTAAATTATTGGAATTAAGTTAAGTAGGAATATAATATAACCAAATTAAAATTAAATTAATTAAAAATGAAGTTCTAGAATTAGAACTCAGAAATTAGAATTGTTTGAAATTTTAAATGAACAAAAGTTAAATTTGGTTTAAAAAGGTTAAACCAATCTTTGAGAACTTAGCTCGAATTATATAATTTGAGATGGTTTAAATTTGAAGTTGGAATTGTACTCATTCAAATTGAATCCGATTTGGATTAATTGGATTTGGGATGGATGATGTATAAGTTCAAAATAAAAATTGAATGGAAGATTTGAATTGGATTGAATTGAAATGATTGGAATTGAAGTGGGTTCAATTGAATGGATACTAATCCAAAGTAATTAGAATAATTTTGGAATTGTAATTTAAGTGGAATTTGTTCAAAATCAATATTGAATTTGAAATATATACTGTAAATGGAATTCATAAGTTGAAATAAACTTTATAAATAAATGAGATTATAATTTGAAATAGAATTCCGAAATAAAATTCCAAAGAATATTTGAAAATAAAGTGAGATGAAATTCCAGAGTAATGTTTAAATATAAATGGGATGGATTGGGACAATTTAAAATCCCTTTGGATTTGAAAGTGATTTCCAAAGGTTTTGGAAAGAAATAATAGTATTGTTTCAAAAAAATATTTTTGGTGTTGAATTTGAAATCTGGGAGATTTGGAATTAAAAATATTTGGAAATGTTTTTAGAGTGATAAAAGCATTGAACTCTTTTGGTCACTGGAAAATAACGTCGGTGATGACTGCAGCATTATCGAAGTTTATTTTCGAGTTTCTAGAAGAAAAATTGCTACCAAATTGTTTTAAATTTGGATTGTTTGTGAATTGAGTTTGGTTTTGAAATTTAAAAAGATAATAGAATCTGTCAAAGAATTTTAGATATAGATGAATTCTAAGGTGATATTTAAGTTTTGGAAAATTGTTTAAACTCTGGAATCTGGATTTAAATTGTTTATGGAATAATAATAATAAAAAAAACATATTGGTTAAACAATATGTATAACTCCAAGTTAAAAGCAAAATGTGAATATAATTGATTTTAAATAGAAGTTGGAAATTTTAAATTTTAATAAAAGTTGTGCAAGTTTAAAATTCAAATGGGAAATTTGTATTAGATTAACTGAAATAGGGTATTGAACTTGAAGAGAGTTTAATTGATATTAGTCCAGATTTATCAAAATAATTTGGAATTGTAATTAAAGTGGAATTGGGTTAAGACCTAATGGAATTTGATTTGAAGTTAGAAAGGAGTTGAGAGTTAATTCAATTGAGTTGGGAATGAATTAAGTCCAATGGAATTTGGAGTTATTAGTATTGAAATTGGGTCGATTTAAATGGAAATTTAAATCGCATTGTTGGGGAAGTGAACAGTTTCGACTCTGAACTATTTTTAATTTAATTGTTTTGATGTAAGCTTATTTTTCCAAGCTCTTAAATATATACCACTTTTCTTTCTTAAAGCCAAATTAGTTTATACTTGTTTTACCATTATTTTGGAGTTATTTGACTATTTTTCAACTGTTTTCTAAATTTATTACTATATTTCAACCATGTTACAAATTAATTACTATTTAACAACTATTTTGTAATTATCTGAAATTTCTATGACTATTTAACTATTTCTCAACTATTTTATAATTAGTTAACTATTTTATAATTAGTTAACTATTTTACAATTATTTTGCAAACTAATAATTATTTTTCAACTACTTACCTATTTTTTTAAAACTTTTCAAGCTATTTTTCTAAATTGGTCGGAGTTCAAACTGTTATTGATTAAGTACCCAACTGAGATAAGGATTGAAGTACTAATCCAATTGGGGATTAATGTAAAGGTAAATAAGGAATGTGAAATGGTTCTTTTGAACTGAAAGAATATTTTGAGAAATATGAAATGAATAAAGATGAAAATTGGTTATTTCTATGGTTTTTGAGAGTGTTTGAAGTATAAAAGGTGTTTTATACAAGAAAGTAAGGATCCAAAGTTTTAAAAATTTATTTATATATATCAAAATATGTATAAAGGATCCTACGAGGATTTTGAAAAAAAAATTTTGGGAACCTTTGGATTTGAAAAAGGCTTTTGAGTTTTGGGTAAAATCAATATTGAATTTGGAAAGCCTAGTTTGAGAATTATCGATTTTGGAAATAATCGATTTTGTGTAAAGGAGCTTTGATAAAATTCATACTAGGTGTATAATTTGAAAGATACTATATGCGTATAGTATAAAGTGTTTTGATGATAGCTCTGGGGAAAAAGGCGCTCCCTTGGAATGGACTTCTCAGGAGTGCCACTGGGTGGCGCTGCCTTGAGCCCCAAGGGGGGGTTCTAAAGTTGATCCTGTGAGGAGTCCGGACAAAACTAGTTCCTGAGGATTATGAGTTGAGTTTACCATAGCGTAAGTCGTGTGTGCCACGGAGAGCCAACAGTTACATGGACTTTTGTTGTGACTGCAACGTAACCCAGGATGTAACTGCGACCTATGGTAACATTGCGAAAAAGCCAACAGTCTGCGGTTGAGTTTATCTCGGTAGACTGCGACTTATGTAGGAGTGGAGAAGTTTCATTTCATCAGCGAAAATCAGAGGCCGCTGAGAGCCTGCAGTTACATGGACTTTTGCTGCGACGACAACGTAACCCTGGATATAACTGTGATCTGTTGTGTGGGATCCATGGCGTAATCGAGAGGCCGCGGAGAGCCTGCAGTTACATGGACTTTTGTTGTGACTGCAACGTAACCCTGGTATGTAACTGTGACCATGGATGGGGGTGATGATTTTCAGAGCATTGTCACCAAAGATATTTCCTCTATTTCAAAATGCTTTCAATATTTTCAATAAAATTATTTTCCAAATATTTTCACTGGATGTTGAAAACGGGTTTACCAAGTACTTATAGATTTTCGGTCCTACGCCTGATCAACGTATGACTGAATTTCTGTGAGAACAAGGATGGACTGGTTGAGACATCGAGTTATAAGAAATATTTTTTATATATATTAAAAAAAAAAAACTATTTTAATTGTATTATCTGAATTTAAAGCATTTCTAAATTGTTAAAATAAAGTGTTGGAATTTTTGGGAAAATAAGGGAAATCCAAATTGAAATTTTAATGAAGTGAGTTTGTAAATATAATCGAATATTGATTTTGAAATTGGAAATAAGTTAATTGGTTAAAAAAATTGTGTGATTGAGTATGTTAATAAACTTTAACTCGGTTACATAAAATGAGTTGTAAGTTGATAATGGAGTTTGGAAATGAATTCGAATTATGAATAGAACTCGACTTGGATTTAATAATGAAATAAATTAGAAGAAATGTTGTAAAAATAAAATAAAGTTGGATTGCAAATGTGATGGTTTGAATTATAATTCAGGGACCGTTTGAGTAATATTTAATGAAATTTGCATGTAAATTGGGTATAAGAGAAGTGATGTTATACGAAATGGAAGTGATTATGATAAAAATGGTTTGAGTTGCAAAACATAACCCAAGTGAATAGAAATAAATTGAGAATAGCCTTGTATAAATAAAATAAATGCAATAACGAATTAAGTAATTGAATTAAAAATTTAAAATGGGTTGATTGAGTTAAATAATAAATGGATGAAGTTTGGTTGAATAAAAACTGAACCAAAGTTGTGATTGGAATTGGATTATCAAACTGAACTTAAATTTGGTGATATAATAATTTGAAGTATAAGTGAATTCGGTTGTGGTGGGATATTATTTTGATAAATTGAGAAGATAAATTTAAAATTAAAATTTAAAATGGATGGGCATGCCGAATTTAATGAAATTTGATTAATGAGAATCAAATAGAAGTAAACTTAATTTGGGGTTGGAATAAACTAAAATAAATTCACTTAAGTTTAAAATTTTATGAAACTTTGGCTTCGAATAAGAGTGAAAGCCCATTTAATAGAAGCTTGGGTTAAATTAATTTGGAAATGGTCATTAATTTATAAGTTTGAATGTGCCAAGCTTAATAAATTGTTTTGCATGAATTTAATGCGGAAATTAAATGAAATGCAATGAATGGTTGGTAGATAATTTAGAAATGAAATGGAATTAAATTCAGAATGAGTTGAAATTAATTTGAAGTAGTTATAAAATAAAATAGATACTCTATTAGGCGAATATTGTCGAATTGGCATGAGAATAATTGTTGTTTGGCGTAAACCAAAGTAATTAAATACTATGAGTTGGTAGAGATTTAATGAAATTAATTTAAATCATTTGATGTGAATATATGCTTGTTTGAATTAAAAATCAATTGAATGTAAACACTTGAGTAATAAATCATTAAAATTGAATGAAATGGAATATGAATTGGTTGAAAACAATGGAATTGGTTTTGAAATCATATCAATTGCTTGTGAAAGTTATCTAGAATGCATTTCTTCTAGAGTTGATGTGTTGTGGTCGTTTAAGTAAGAGAAATATTATGAACTTCATTTATATGGCACTTACATATTTAAATCGAGTAAGTACAGGTACCTGAAGGCTGTTTGGTTGGTTTGGATTTGCGCTAATTGCTTAAATTAATAAGCTGCTTGCTTAAATGCTAAATAAGGTATGCCTACGCAATAAAAATAGGAAATATGAACTGTTTTTTTTCTTTTTCCGACCGGGTGGGTCGATGTATACATATTTATATCTCTTGTCAAATTGCAAAAGCTCCTCCGTACAAAGGAGACTCTGCCAAAATTTTCCGAAAATTTTGGGAGTTAGAAAATTTTTGGAAATTTTTGGTTATCGACAAAACAATTTCAAATTGAAAATCAAAGTAAACTAGTAAATGAAATTAATATGAATCAGTTTAAATGAAGGATACAACTCAGTATTAAATTTGAAAATAAATTGAATTCAAATGAAACGACGAAAACTAATTTGAATAGAAGTGGGTATGAAACTTATGTAAAGAGATGTATAAAATGATTTATAAGGTTACGATTGGATATTGTTGCTAAGTGAGATATGCAGGTATTAAAGAGAAAAGAAATTGGATTTGATTCCAAATGATAAATGTGAATTGCCCGAAAAAGGTATGTATTTAAATTTCTGTATGAAATTGGATTGAGTTTTGATGTAGCCACTTGGCTTTTGTTTTCTTTTGGTATTTGGGAGCCCGTAGAGGCCTTTTGTAGTAGTACCGAGCTAGCCGCGCAAAGGAGACGCTGGCAAAATTTTTCGAAAATTTAGAGAGTTAGAAAAATTTTGAGAAAATTTTGATAATTCAGAATTGGTTTTAAATTGAAATTTAAATGATTGAGCAAAAGGGTATTGTTTGAAACCATAGGAAGTTTTGGGAAGTTGGTTAAGGTGATAGTGGGTCATTAATAAAAGATAGTTGATAGGAAGTTGAACTGTGAGTTTTGGGAAAAGTAAACGGGTATTGGTCCATTTTTCCTAACTAGTAATTTCGAGGACGAAATTCTTTTAAGGGGGGAGGAATGTGACGACCCGGAATTTTTTACAATTTAAAATGGAATAATAAATTGATTTTTACCATTTGAAAGGTTAATTTCAGCTTGAATTCCAAAATATTAATATTTATTAGATAATTAATGTATTGAATTATATAATCGAAATTGGGTAAATTGTTGAATTTGAGATTTTAAGCCTATTAAAAATAATTTGAAGGCTTATAAAATTTACAATGATGATACTGAAGATAATTGAATGATTAAAATTTTATTTAAAGGTAATTTGTACAAGTTTAATAATATATCGTTTAAATTGAATTTAAAAATAGCCTTCCGAGGCACAGTCTCGGAATTCGACGAAACCTGTTCCATTGGATCCGTAATAGTTAGTTATTATCGGATTTCAATTTTCGTTGCAATCGGAGTTGCCGTTTGACCCTGGCAGCTCGAAACGCTTAGAACTATTTTAATCGATTTAATTTAAAATTGATCGTTTACCTTTGATAACTCGTGCATATGATCGAGTTAGCCTCCAAAACATGTTCCATCGTGTTCGGAACGTGGGTAAAACCTTATAAATGTCTGTCGGCTTGTATGATTTTGGGTTCGGTTTTTTTTCGATGCAACATGAGATGTTGTTTTTAATATTTAAATTATATAATATCAAAGCGTACTCTAGAAGCCTCTTTAGGGAAAATATCTCATCGTTCCTTCAGATAAAATCATAGGTATCGAAGAAAAATATAAATAAAGGAGGGATCGCTGTTGCTTCTTCCTAAATCCGGTCCCAATTCCCCTCAAAGTTAAATCAAAATCGAACGAAAAAAAAAAGATTTGGGCGACAGTTATCAACAAATCGAGCTCGACCCATTTGTGGAATTCGCTGGTGGAGGCGCGCGTTCGAGCGAAGCCAGGGACAGCGAGGTCCAGGCGAATTTTGGTGATGGCGACCCGCGTGGAGTCTCGTGGAGGCGGTCAAGGGGAAACTTTGGTTTCTGAAGCGGCGGCTCGTTTGAGCTCGATAACAAGACGACTCGTTCAAGCAGGGTGTCTGGAGCTTCTCGCGACTGTCGCGATGTTGAAGACATCGAGGGTGAGAGGATGCGATCGGCAAGGTAATTATTTATTGTTTTGAATTATATATTATAAAAAAAAAGGAGAAAAATTTGTTTTACAGTAAAGAAAAGGGATATATATATATATATATATATATATATGTATGTATGTATGTATGTATGTATGTATATAATTTTTTCTTGAAACTGTTAAAAACGAAAGAAATTCAAGATGTTAGAAATTTATATGAAGATTGGATTTGTAATTTATATATTATTTTATAAGTAAGATTTTGGGAAGAGGAAAAGGGAAAATAAAATATGTTTCATACATGTTTTATTATATGGAAGTTAACGGGAAAATTTATCATATAATTAAGGTTTGAAAATAATAGGGGTTTGAAAATATTGAAGTTTATATAAATTAGATTTTGAATTATTTATAAGAAAATAAGTTCAAATTTAAGTCATTAACCAATTAAATTATTAAATAGTACTTAATGGTTCAATTTCGATTCTGACTATTAATGAATCGTGTAACTATTATACAAGGTTTGAAATTTGGAGAGACAAGCCGGTATGGATCGAATTGCAATCCAAAATTAAAGGTGAGTAAATCTCACTCTGTTTTTATTTAAATGGTTAAATTTAAATAATTGGTGGATTGATTGTATGTGTGTTGATGAACTGTGACTTCGGTTTTGTTTGACTCTCGAGTTAATTGTTGTTTGACTCGAATCATTTGATTTTAAACTTAAATCATGAAGTAAGAAAATAGTTCATTTTAAAGTTAGTAAGAGTTTGATGTTTGGTGATTCATTAAATAGGAAGTGTAATCTAATGGATAATTAATTAATTAAGTGTAAGTAATTCGGAATAATCATTGGATGGTTCGGTAAATAATTACTTAATGGAATTAATTAATTAATTTGTGTAGTAAATCAAGAGATTTATTAAGACTGTTAATTAAGAAGAAATTTGATTTATTTAATAAATGGATAGTTAATTACAGGTTGAGATTAATCGAGAGTGATTAATACTGTGGTTTAATTCACGTAATTAGTTTAGATTCGAAATTTAAATTAAAATATAATTGGAAATAATTAATTAATATAATTAATGATGTAATTAGAGATTGATTAATTAAAATGAATTGATTAGTAATAAGTGACATAACGGGAGTAAATTAGTATAGTAATTAAGGATCAATTAATTAAATAAAAGAAATAAAGATTACTTAATGATCTAGTTGGTACTAAGAAATATTGTGAAGTTAATTAAAGATAATTACTTGAATGTAATTGAAAAATAATTAATCCAGAGTGATTAATTAAGATGAATAATAAAGGGCTGATTAATTAATTTGATTTGAAGTTAATTAATGTTAAATGAAGGGATCTAAGTATTGAGGCTAGAAATTCAATTAGAATCGATTGAATTATTTTGGGAGTGGTCTAAATTGTTTATGGATGATTGGATGATATTGGATGATTTGATGGAGTTGATAACTCCGATATGAAATGTTGTGTATTTCATTTAGATAACTTGAGATATGATGATATATGATGATATGAGATTCAAAGAGACCGAGGACGGGTATTGGAAAATACCCGTAACCTCTTCGAATTTTTATAAATTAATTTGTGAAAACAATAGGCTGAAATGAAATGGTTTATGTGAATAGGATTATTTAATCTAAGTTTGGTACTTAGAGATTTATGTGAGGAATAAGTGTTGCCAATAGCAAATTGTAAATTGGTTAAATTAATATAAGTTACCCGGGTTTAGATAAGTTGATTTCTTTGGTATTCCATGTTAGATGGGTTTACTCACGCTGGTTCCAGCCTGACCCGGGTGTTACTTTGGTGTAATGCTCGGGTCAGACCGAGTATTACAAATTTTCAGGTAGGTACGTGCTGGAGCTTAGGAGGCGAGCTGGATGGCGATAGCGTATAGAGTATTGCCGTTGTATTTCTGAGACATGATAATTGTAATATCCAGTGACTGTATATAATGTGAAAACTCTGATGTATATTAAATGTAATCGACAGATATAGTATTCTTTTGTAAACTATTATTATTTATTATTATATTTCATCCGCTGCGAATGTGAGATGTTTGGTGTTTCTGTTCTTCTTCTTCTATCTCTTTCTTCTTTTTCATAACTATCTGAAATTTTCGGGTTCGGAAATTTCGGGTCGTTACAGCTTTATATGGCTTAAAGCAGGAACCTCGTGCTCGGTATGACCGACTTAAAAGCTATCTAATAGAATCTGGTTTTGAGATTGGAAAAGTAGATCAAACTTTATTTATTAAGAAAACTAAACAAGCTATTTTAATTATACAAATATATGTTGATGATATTATATTTGGTTCAACAAATGAAAAATTATGTCGGGAATTTTCGACAATTATGACAAATGAATTTGAAATGTCACATATGGGAGAACTATCATATTTTCTTGGATAACAAATCGAGCAATTACAAAATGGCATTATTATTAATCAAGTAAAGTATTGTAATAATCTAATTAAACGATTTGGTATGGAAAACACTTCTACCAAACCAACTTCTATGAGTACAACTATACATATCGATAAAGAGGAAAATGGTAAGAGTGTCGACCAAAAACTATACCGTAGTATGATTGGATCATTACTTTACTTAACTGCTAGTCGACCTGACATTATGGTGAGTGTTTGTCTATGTGCTTGGTTTCAAGCAGATCCTAAAGAACCACATATGCGAGCAGTAAAACGTACAACTCGTTATCTTAGCAAAACCAATGACTTAGGATTATTTTATCCAAAAGAATGTCCTTTTGAATTAGTATCATACAGTGATGCTGATTTTGGAGGAAGTCGAAAAGATAGAAAAAGCACAAGTGGAACTTGGCATTTCATTGGACGATCCTTAGTATCTTGGTTTAACAAGAAACAAAATTGTGTTTCACTGTCGACATGTGAAGCAGAATATATATCTGCAGCTTTAGCATGTGCTCATGTAATCTACATGCAACAAACATTACAAGATTTTGATATAAAATTAAATAAATCTATAATATATTGTGACAACACCCGTGCAATAAATTTATCTAAAAATCCTGTCAATCACTCATGAACTAAACATATTGATATTCGTAATCATTTTCTTTGTGATAATATTGAAAAGGATATAATAAATTTAGAATTTGTAAATTCTGGAAATCAGTTAGCTGATATTTTCACTAAACCACTCAATGAAAAAAAAAATATAAAATTAAGAAGAGAACTAGGTATGATTTCTTTAAAAGAATTGTAAAATTTCTAAAGTAATTTAAAAAAATTTAAAAAAATAAAAAATAAAAATATATTTTTTGGTACTTAAACTCAGCACCTTGAGTTTGGTAAGCTTATGTCTCTGCAACTTGACCATTTACTACTTCATAACTACTACTACAAGTTTCTCCTTATCTATTGTTTATTGTTCTTTTATGAAAAATTCTCATCCACAAAAATTTGTGTTTTGTTTTTCATCCTCATATTATTTTTTAGATTTTACATAAATCCATCAACTTCTAACTGTTTATTCTCCTTATATATCTCAGAGTTCTGCACTTTATCCTTCCATCAAATTTTGTTTCAAACATATTTTATCTTCTCTCTACCTCAATGTCTTCACAAGAAAATTCATCAAATGGTTTCGCTTATTCTTTTATCGATTTTTCGATACCTTCATCGGGTTCGTCAAGCTTACCTACACCTACACCTAATCATGAACTGGCCAGACCATCAAACTATCGCACATGCCATGCTCCCGAGAAGAAGAGGGCGCGATGTTTTCTATTCTTTGGTTCTACTCAAACGAAACAAAATAATTGATGATTTACATCATTACCAGAGGGAATCTATAGCGATTCAACGCGAGATATACTATGAACAGAAAATGAATCCAAGACATCTTAGTTTTCTGGAGCATATTGGATGCATATTCTACGGGTCATCTTCATCTGCGCTTCAACAACCTACACCTTCTTCGTATCGGAATCCATGCGATCATTCGCCACAACCTCCACCTGTCTCTCCGAATTCATGGGAGCGTGGAAACCGTTCGCCGCCATTGAAACCATATGAAGAGGAGACGAAGGATGAACCAGACAACTTGAAGTCTCCATCAACTCCTTCATCCAAATAATTTATTTATTTTTTATATTTTTTTTAGTTTATTTCATTTCTACTTTGTATGTAGTATTTAAAATATATTGAATATATTCTTTTTATGTAAAAATATACTGTAAATGCTGCAAAGAAGAAAATTCAGTCGACTGACAATATCTGACCAGTCGACTGAATCTGAAAATAGTGAGCTCTCAGATTATATTCCGTCGACTGAACGAATATAGCCAGTCGACTAAAACATAAAACATAAAGCATTATCTATATTCAGTCGACTGAAATAATATGGCCAGTCGACCTGAAATAGAGAGTTTTGGGATACTGCTTCAGTCGACTGACCATATTCGACCAGTCGATTGACCATATTCGACCAGTCGACTGAATGATAATCTGAGCCTTTTTTTACACTTTTTCACCTTCCTTTTAACCCTCTAACCTACTATCTCCTCTTTCACTTTTCACTTTTACCTTCTCATTTTCAGTTTTCTATAAACTCTAGCTCCCAAAAAAATTCAAATTCCTTCACTACATTATTATTTCCAATGGCTCCACATCAACCCAAGGGATCTAGACATGCCTCTACCTCATCCTCTGAGCCAATTGACACTCAAATCGCTCAATGGCCCTATGATTCTACAGTTCTCCAACGGTGGAACAAAACGAAAGAAGCATGCTTTTTTGAAGGTTCATTTATTGTCTTTCCTGATTTTTCTCCGTACAGAATTCAAGAGCTAGCAAGGAGAAGCTGTCTAGAGTCTCTCCTAGACCATAGTCAGAATAATATCAAGATAAAATCACACTTTGGTAAAACTTTTCTATGTAAATTTGAATTTAGGCCATTAAAACCCATGTAATCGTGATAATTGTGTTTGGAGTTTAGTTTGTGGCTGACAAGTATTTCTGTCATTAGATCGAATTGGTCATATTCTCCATACTCCAATTGATGGTATTCCAATGGAAGAACTAAATGTACCTATATGCGAGCGAGACGAATCAGTTCTTAGATGATGACACGACCGAACTAAAGTCTATCGCCTTACGCCCTACAGCTAGAATTGTGCATCAAGCCTTAATGTACACGGTTCTTCCTCCTACTGGCTCTTATGAGCTTGTATATCCAGACGCCTTTAGGGCGTTGTATGCTATTTGGAGAGATGTACAAATAAATTGGCCTAAGACTATTCTAGATGAATTCTTGTCTTTTAACCAAGGTCGTATGAACATTATTTATTATGGAGAATATATTATGTGGTTACTTATGAACCTCCAGGTTCCTATTCTGGAATTCGATACTTTTATTCCCAAAACTCTAAATAGCCGCACAATAAGTCTTATGAAATTGCCACCTAGACCTCTATCTATCATGTCTTTTCATGACTAGCAATCACGACCTCGTCAATAAACCTCTACTCCACAGCAACAATAACAAAGTGATGATATTCGAACACCAATTCCCTCCCAAAGCGCTCGAGAATCCATCGATCTTATTGTGCAAAATCAAGTTATTTTAGATTCCTGCATCAAAAATCTCGATAAGAAAATTAATAATAAATTTGACAAAATTAAAAGCTTCTTGGGGATTTTATGGGATGTGATATCTTATTCCTCTTCCACAACTACGGAAACCTCACACTGTGATCTTGGTAAACATCCAGCTCCTCGCTTTACTCGGTCTACATCAAAAGAACACACAAGTTCCGACACAAACGGCAATAGAGGTGGCGGACAGTTTGTGGAAAGTTCTTCCACAGGGAAAACTCCAATGCAAGTGGAAGAAGAAGAAACAGAGTCTGCCTCTGACTGATATTGTTGTTTCTGTGTGGTAGTAAGTTTTCTATTTATTCCAAACATTTTCTTTTATGAGCTTGTATAAATAGCTCAAAACAATTTGATATAATTATTTTTCTATGATTGCAATCTTTGTTAGTTCAATGATAAAATTGTTATTGCTTCATTTTTGTCGATGACAAAGGGGGAGAAATTAGTTTGACTAACCATTTTTTGCAGGATTAAATACGTCGCCAGATATTCAGGGGGAGATATATAACTCCAGTTATATATTTCTCAAAATATAGTATCATCTGTAACAGGTTGTCATTAATTAAAAATGGGAAGAATGTTGAATCATTAGTTTTGATTCATGACAAAGAGCTTAAGAAAATCAGTGAATGAGACTATATGGACAAGCGACAAGAAGAGAAAGAAATATGTTGTTAAAACTACAAAGGAGACAAGACTATAAAACTATGTATAGTATGTTTATTTGTCGAAGTTTTTAGTCTTAGAATTGTTAAAATCTATCCTCAAGTAGTCCACACAGATCAAAGTTGTCTTAAGCTTCAAATTATTCAAAATTTATGTGATCTATGCACTAAAAGTCAGGTCAGTCGACTGACCATATATGACCAGTCGACCGAACCTGCATAGTTGAACAGAAACACTCTGTTTTGCACCAACTTTGAATTTTTAGCCGATTGGTTGTTTTAGGTCAGTCGATTGAACTTTTCCAACAGCTATTTTTCTAAACAGGCACTTCCATTTGCCAAATTATACGATCTAAATTGAAGGGTTATGGATGCTTCTTTTGGTCAGAACTCTTCGTGAATGGTTGCAGCTGTTTATCTACTATTTAAACACATAAGATTCACTTCATAAATCATCGAATTTCGTTTTATTTTCTGATCATACTCTCTACTACCTTTGCATTCTGAAAAGCAATCACAATTTACATATGTTGCTTGAATCTCTGAATCAATTAACATATTCTTCGATTCAAAGCTATATTCTCCTTTCTAAATCTTTACACACACATATATACACTTAAGGAAATGATTATAGGAAGGTTGTACTGTTATCCCAACTTGAAAAGCCGAGATACCCAAAACTGAATTAAAATCAATAATGGCTTGTCATAAATATCGACTATGCATTACAGGATAACCATGGATATCGATGGATTTTTCCTGGGCTCGGATCAGCCTACAATTGATAGAACACAGCAAGCAAAGTCATGGGAACCAGCATTCCAAATTTTAGGTTAATCGGAGTTCGTATGAATGAGATATGATCGATACAAGTTAGAAAGAGCATGCTGTTCATATCCATGAAGAGGTCAAGGTGATGGTCCCTTCGAATCCACCAGCACGACATCGCCTCGCTCCATTCGAATCCATCAGGTTCGAATCCATCAGTAGTTAGTCACTTCGAATCGATCCGGTTTGAACCGATCAGGTTCGAATCCATCATCTTCGAATCGATCAGATTCGAATCCAACATGTTCTGCACACTTCGAATCGATCGAGTTCGAATCGATCAGATAGGCCCCGCCTCGGCTCTTTTCGAATCCATCGGGTTCGTATCCGTCAGGATGCCCATACGTCCGTTTCCATCAACCCCGCATTAGTATCCATCAAGAGATCTCATTTCATCTCGATCACCTACCATCTGCTTCGTATCCATCGGCCGGAAGGCCTGTTGCCTCTAGTTCGTATCCACTAGGTGGCCATACTTGAATGATTGTTCGTATCCACCGAACCAAGGCTAATACTGCTTATTCGTATCGATCCACACTGGTCGATACGAACACGAGTTGGGTTGATGAATACGAACAAGGCTACCTCCACCGATACGAATTAGAGCGTCTCCACCGATCCATTATATACAACGGTTATCGAGACAAACAAGGCGAAGTTTGTGGACACGAATCGGTCAATATGCCACTAGAATAGGATCGATCCAGAAAACTCACTCCACATCACTCCACGTCACTGCGCGCGCATGCTCTGGATCGATACGAAAGGTATGGGTACGAAATATGGATTCGAACAAGACAGTGTGCATGAAAACGTAATCTTGCATCGATCATATCTCCCAAACCACAGATCCAAATGCTATGAAATTTTCACAGAAGCTTCGATACAAGGTAAAGATTGTTCCTGCCAAGTTTCATCTCGATTGGGTCATTTTTTGATGGATACGAAATCACTTCGTATCGATCTCAGATCGATTCGAATCTTGGTGGGGTTGGTCGCGTGGGCCCACTCACGTGCCAGAAAAAGTCTTCCGAAGTTTGAGAGAGATCCTAGCCTCCTACGCCTATAAATAGCCCCTGAAGCCTACAGAAAAAGGATCTTTTGTCCATTCAACGTCCAGACTCTGCCGGAACCGATTCAATTTCCTTCCATAGCTGTTATAGCCGAAATTCAATCATTGTACTGCTGCAATCACTTGTAACCAGCAAAGAACATCAATAAAAGTTAAAACTTTGAAGTGGACGTAGGCCGGAATAGTCGAACCACTATAAATCTTGCGTTTCTAATTGTTATCTTTGTATTGTTGCTTGGTGCTTGTTTGGATCTGAGACTTGTGCTTGAATATTGTCGATTTATATTCATTGTTTGGTGCTTTCACGATACTTGGGGTTTGTGACCAATTTTGGCGTAAACACTTTGGTACTTTCACTGAGAAGAACTAGCACCCGCTACACCAGATTCAGAATTCAGATTTAAGATCTTGAAGAATACCGACTCAGAGACAATGACTCGACAAACAAGACAAAGGGCTGATCGGAGCCAACAAGGAGGAAGCCAAGAAGCATCCCCTGGAGATGGAGAAGGATAGGCTTCGATGTACATCACTAGAGATGAGATGGAGGCTATGGCTAATTCGATACGCGAAAGCATGATGAAGACTCACCAAGAGATGATGCAGAATTTTCTTGAGCAGATAAGGGAAGCGAACGTGCAGAACCTTGGGCCAACCACAGCGGCTGCAAGTACAGGACAAGAAGTCAGGATTGCGGAGGCCAATGAAGGTCAGGTTCAAGACCGTGGTGCAGGACCTGAAGGCAATCAATAAGGACTTGGGGGCAGACCCTCAGGATCAGATACTGGAAGACCCATAGATGAAGCTCAGCAAGCTAGAGTCAATGCTACTATTACTGAGCCACATGAAGAGTATGTACCGGAGTTCCCTTCAAGACTTGGAGGGCAGGATAGAAACATGACAAGGGGGCAGCCCCCGGATGGAGATGAAAGAATTATTGGTCTAGTGCGACGAATCATGAGAGGAGGATTGTCGAGTGGAGGATTACAAGAAGTCAGCCGGAGTCCGTTCACTCCGAACATCAGGAATGCAAGGAATCCTCCAAAGTTCAAACTGCCTACGCTGGATCCTTATGACGGGTGGTCAGACCCAACGATGCATATTACCAAATATATCAGACACATGGAAGTGCTGGAGGCACCCAAGGAAGTGATGGCTCGATGCTTCCCTCTATACTTGTCAGATTTAGTTGCGCTTTGGTTTAGACAACTGGAGACTGGATCAATAGGGACATGGGGCGAGCTTGTAGATTGCTTCATGAGACAGTTTAGGGTCCATGTGACGCGACCCAAAAGTGTAATGAATCTAGCTTCAATCAAGCAAAAGACCGGAGAGTCCATAAAATATTTCTTATTGCGATTCAATGCAACGGTGGCTTCTGTAGATCTCCCGGATCCATCGATGATTTTGATGGCGGCGGTAGCAGGAGTCGAGGAAGGCACAGAATTCAAAGATTCTTTGGCGAGAGATCCCCCACAAGATCTTGGAGAATTTTATCACGAAGCTGAAAGATTCATTCGGCTGGAAGAGTCACGAGCCGAAAGGAGAGAAATAAACGCTGTACAGGGTGAAGGAACCGCCAGGGAATAGTCCGGAGCGGACAAAGGAAAGAGAAAGCAGGACGATGGACGTGATGGTCCTGATAAACGGAAGAAATTCCGAGAGCCTAGATTCAAACAGTACACGGATCTGACGGCAAGTCTAGAAAGGATCTACACTGAACTTGAGGGCAACTCCCTTATCGAAACCCATCCAGGAGAGATCCCACTGAGTGGGAGCACAGAACTGAAAAATATTGCCTGTTCCATGAGCTGGATGGGCACGCTACGAATGAATGCCGTCACCTAAAGGATGAGGTGGAAGAACATGCCAGGAGTGGTAGATTGCCACAATATGTCAGAGAATGGACAGCGCGGTAAGGCCTGAACAACTACCGCCTCCGCCCAACAGGAACGATCCTGGATCGGGATCACGACTCGTCATCCATTGATTAAAGGTGGCATGGGCCAAGTCCAGGTTTGGACTTCGGTCAGATAATTTCATTAGATTTGTTCTCAGAATAAACGGCTACTCCAATTACTCATGTACGGGAACCGGAGAGATCCCTAGGCATGCTCTAAGATGGAGATAGACCGATATGCCCGGAGAGGCAATGTTTAGCTTTTTCCTGATGTTTGAGATCGAACATCTAGGACCTGGATTTAAATAAATAAATTTGAATTTCTTGAAATAAACCTTTGACCGGAGAGTCAAAGGATGAATATTGGATACCAACATGAAAATGATCGCTTTATGACCATACCTGGAGAGGCGGGGTCCGGAATGCAAGAAGTGAGTTGCTTCGCTACAGAGCGACAGGATCGACTCACTTAACGTCGTTTCCCATTCACTAGAGAGTGATTAGATCAGGATTCGATAAGAGCCTGGAGAGGCTGTGATCGGCCCACGATTTAGGCCATGACATCGCTTAATGTTCAGCTACACTGAACCGGAGTGCAAGAAGTGAGTTGCTTCGCCGGAGAGCGACAGGATCGACTCACTTAACGCTGCCTCCCCTTCACCGAAGAGTGACAGGATGGGATCCAGCGAGAGCCCGGAGAGGCTATGATCGGTTTAGAACAACCAAGACATCGCTATATGCCCTAGATGGGGCCGGAGTGCAAAGGATAGAAGGCAACGCCGGAGTGCAATGGGATCTTTCTATTCAATCGCCAAGTCTGGAATGTGCTTGGCAAAGGTCAGAAATGACCAACGACAGTCCGGAGAGACTAAAAAACTTCATTCTTAACTTCCACTGGAAGAGATTGATAACCATTTGGCTCCGAAAAGCAACGAACTTGATTGAAAATGCCATAAGCTCTGAACAAAACGTGAACTCACTACGTTCAATTTGAGAATGATAAAAACACACCTTTTACCAAAAGGTTTTTTTTGGGGAAAAATGTTATCCCAACTTTTAGCAAAGCTGAGATACCCAAAAATGAATGAAAATCAATAATAGCTTGTCATAATATCGACTATGCATTACAAGATAACGTTGGATATCGATGGATTTTTCCCGGGCTCGGATCAGGCTACAATTGATAGAACACAGCAAGCAAAGTCATGGAAACCAGCGTTTCAAATTTCAGGTTAATCGAAGTTCGTATGAATGAGATATGATCGATACAAGTTAGAAAGAGCATGCTGTTCGTATCCGTGAAGAGGTTGAGGTGATGGTCCCTTCGAATCCATCAGGTTCGAATCCATCAGCACGACACTGCCTCGCTCCATTCGAATCCATCAGGTTCGAATCCATCAGTAGTCAGTCACTTCGAATCGATCAGGTTTGAACCGATCAGGTTCGAATCCATCATCTTCGAATCGATCAGATTCGAATCCAACATGTTCTGCACACTTCGAATCGATCGAGTTCGAATCGATCAGATAGGCCCCGCCTCGGCTCTTTTCGAATCCATCGGGTTCGTATCCGTCAGGATGCCCATACGTCCGTTTCCATCAACCCCGCATTCGTATCCATCAAGAGATCTCATTTCATCTCGATCACCTACCATCTGCTTCGTATCCATCGGCCGGAAGGCCTGTTGCCTCTAGTTCGTATCCACTAGGTGGCCATACTTGAATGATTGTTCGTACCCACCTAGCCAAGGCTAATACTGCTTATTCGTATCGATCCACACTGGTCGATACGAACACGAGTTGGGTTGATGAATACGAACAAGGCTACCTCCACCGATACGAATTAGAGCGTCTCCATCGATCCAATATATACAACGGCTATCGAGACAAACAAGGCGTGTGGACATGAATCGGTCAATATGCCACTAGAATAGGATCGATCCAGAAAACTCGCTCCACATCACTCCACGTCACTGCACGCGCATGCTCTCGATCGATACGAAAGGTATGGGTACGAAATATGGATTCGAATAAGACAGTGTGCATGAAAACGTAATCTTGCATCGATCATATCTTCCAAACCACAGATCCAAATGCTATGAAATTTTCGCAGAAGCTTCCATACAAGGTAAAGATTGTTCCTGCCAAGTTTCAGCTCGATTGGGTCATTTTTGATGGATACGAAATCACTTCGTATCGATCTCAGATCGAGTCGAAACTTGGTGGGGTCGGTCGCGTGTGCCAACTCACGTGCCAGAAAAAGTCTTCCGAAGTTTGAGCGAGATCTGAGCCTCCTACGCCTATAAATAGCCCCCTGAAGCCTACTGAAAAAGGATCTTTTGGCCATTCAACGTCCAGACTCTGCCGGAATCGATTCTATTTCCTTCCATAGCTGTTATAGCCGAAATTCAATCATTCTACTGCCGCAATCACTTGTAACCAGCAAAGAACATCAATAAAGTTAAAACTTTGAAGTGGACGTAGGCCGGAAATAGCCGAACCACTATAAATCTTGCGTTTCTAATTGGTATCTTTGTATTGTTGCTTGCTGCTTGCTTGGATCTGAGTCTTGTGCTTGAATATTGTCGATTTATATTCATTGTTTGGTGCTTTCACGATACTTGGGGTTTGTGACCAATTTTGGCGTAAATAGTACTAACAAAGACAAATCAATGTTAATAAGAACACAAAGTGTCAAAGCAATTTTGTTGAAACCGTTGAAGTCCTATTCGGTTGTTCTTGTGGGTAAAGTCCTCTTTGGGTTGTTAGAGGTGGAAAAATTCTGATCGGTTGCTCATTTGTTGTATACCTATTCCTCTGGGTTACATGAGGGTTATTGTGAGAAATTCTAGAGGGAAGTCTGGGACTAGACATAGAACAGGAAGTTTGAACCAGTATAAAATCTCCTGGTGTGCTTATTCTTATTTAATTTACTATTATTATCTTTTTCCGCATTTAGATTATAATACATTCCATATTACACGATCCTAAGTGATAACTAGCCACACAGAAATAGGCTTTTATGCAGGAATACTTTTAAAGAAACACTCTTTGTCCGGATTCCATTTAAAAGTATTTCGCAAGATTATCCAGTTTCCCTCGCTTTGTCCGAAGGAACAGGCTTTTATACAAGAGTATTTCTTTGACAAATGTGTGTTCTATGCAACACTGATTTTGACTACAAGTACACCTTCTCCCTATAATCTCCTTAAGCGGTATGTAGTTTAAGCTTTTGGTATAAGGAAAATGTGTGTTTTTGAGTGCTTTTGGAAATCACGGAAATATTTGAAAATAAAGCAAGAAAATTCATAATAGAACGTTAAATGTAACTTTCAATTTCATGTTTATCTATAGACGGTGAAGAGTTTGTTTCAGAAGTAATAACTTGTTGTTCACTCTATTTCATTCTAAGAGTTACAATGTTTGAGAAGATAGAGTTATGAACAAAACAGGAGGATGCAACTCTTCGATTGAAGAAGATGACTTTTGGTAATAAAAAAAAAGGTCGATACCTAGGTTAGACTTCTAAACATCTGTGCCAGACGTCTAGTTTTTTAAAAATGCTTAAAAATAGAACATGTTGTCAGTCATCTAAGCATATATGCTAGACATCTGGTTTGTTTAAAGATTCAAAACCAAAACATGTTGCCAGATGTCTAAGCACATATGTTAGACGTCTGATACATGTATATTCTGTTATCTTCCTTTTTAAGTGATTTGTATATGCAATACTTGTAAAGATTACTCAAGGAGATTGTACATATCATCTATTTAATATATGAATAGAACGCACTAGTATTTCTCAATACAATAATTCTTGTGTCGGTCTTCAAGTCTTAGTCGAAAAGTCATCCTGCATATGGATGATATATATACCTATGAATATTGAATGTGTATGTATAGTTGTTGTCATTGAAATCGAGGTTCTAACAAAAATCTAGTTTTGATTTTAACCAAGTATGATTTGATAAATATATGAAAATAAGTTTTTGTAACTTATAAATTGAGTTAATGAAATGAATTAAATGAAATCAAGTTTAACTTAAGAAAGGTTAAATGAAGTTGAATTGGATTTGAAATGAATTAGATGAAGTAATAAAGTAAATTAATGGAATGGATATAAACTTGATTTATAAAATAAAATTCAAATCAAGTTGTCAAATGAATTGGATATGTTTTGAGATGTGGTTTGACAAAATTGAATATGAACTTAAATTATGAAGTGAAAATATACATAATAAGTGTTGTATAAAATGTGTATAATAAACTTATGTAACTGTTGTATGTAATGGCTCATAAATAATATCGTTAGTGAAGAAATATACTTAGTGATAGTGAAATAAAATTTAATTTAGCAGAAGTTAAAATGTAATAATTTTTTGAAATGATCTATAAATGAATTTAGTATGCAATGGAATGTGTTAACCATGAATCAAATTTAAAGTGAATATAAGTAAAATGAATGAGAATCAACTGAATTTAATAAGTTATGAAAGTGTGTAAATATAATGTTGACATTTAAAAATGGGAATTACATGATAAATAAATTGGATGGATATTAATTGTTGGTTGGTTTCTCTTGTTACATTTGCTGCATTTACATTTAGATATGGCATTAATACATGTTATATATTGATATTACTCTCTATATACATGTTCTTATTGGTTTTTGAGTGATTAGTAGGTGATGGTGTATGCTTCGCATTTGGAGCTCGCTTTTGCATTTTATGGGTTGTATATGCTTGCTAATATTACAAAATGGTACACATCTTATTACATATTGTATTTTTATTTTTCCCTATGGGATGCCTCATCCTTGAAGATAAGACGTGTATTTGTGATTATATATATGTATACATATATATATTGTAAAAATTTTCAGTCAAGCCTTGCAAAGGAGACACTGGTGAAATTTTCCAAAAATTTAAGGCCAAAAAAAAATTGAAAATTTTTGGAAATTTTTTATAACTAAAAATCTGATGTTATGTTATAACCTGGAATGGTATTAGTTAATGTCTGTAAATGAATTTAGAGAATTAGAAAAGGTGATAACAAAGTTTTAACAAATCGATTTTTGAAAGCTAAAGGCTAAAAGAATTTTATATTGAAAGTTAATGGGTTTGGGCAATGCTCTTACTTGCTAATTTCGAGGATGAAATTCTTTTAAGGAGGGAAGGATGTAATGATCTAGAATTGTATTCATTTCAATTAAAAGTATTTAATTGATTTTAAATATTGAAAATTTAATTTTATAAGTTAAATAACTTGAATTTCAAATATAAGGATTATTTCAATAATTGGAATTGTTTAAATTATTAAATCTTTCATTTAATTTGAATAAGAATAAAGATAGTAAACTTTTAAATTTAGATTTAAAAGTATCTAATTTGGTTTTTGTAATAATTCATTTTAATTAACGTGTAAAATAGCCTTCTAGGGCACTGACTCGGTTTAGATGAAACCACTTCCATTAGATCCGTAATAGTGGATTATATTATGTCATCGAATTTCAGGGTAATTAGACGTATTGTTTGGTCATACGAGTTCGGAACACATAGAAATTAATTAAAAGAATTTAAATTAATATAAATTTTGTTTTCAAAGTTAATTTCTGTATATGATGGAATTGGGTCTCTATAATAGTTCCATTGTGTTCGAAATATTGGTATTACATATAGAATGCCAGGTGGCACGCCCCAATTGGAATCTGGAATTTTGAAGCATGAATAGTTTTTGGATATTTTCTATATAAAGGCGTAAGTGCTCATAAAATTTCACAAAAACCTTAATTCTTCATATGCATCCACTGTTAGCAAAATCAACGACCATGGTTGTACTGGCCATTAGAGGCTGTATTAGTCGACGTCATTATATGGGAAAAGTACGGCAAGAGGGAGGGGAGTCGATTCATGGCGGTAGATGAGGTCATAGCGAGGCATGGAGGCGGTAGTTTGGGCTCAAAGGCGTGCAACATTTGAGCAATTTCAGAAGTTAGGGGTGACTGGGAGGATCAAACCACTAGCGTTGGAGAGGTGGAGTTCGGGGCGATGTTAGGAGAAAGAGCGATGGTGGATGTGGTTTGTAGTGGCGGCGACGACGTGATTCTCGATCGTATTTTTGGGTCTGGAAACGAAGGTACGGCCTGGATTTGAAATAGACAAGTATTATGGTTATGTTAATATGGCAATCAAAAGCTAACGATGTAATTAATTATATTATTACAAAATAAAATGGTTAAAAAGGTATAACTTTTTCATACGAGGTCGGTTTTGAATGTGTCGATCGAGTTATGTTGTATTCGTATCTGCGAAATCTACGATATGGATTTGGATTGGATGGATTTGGAGCTCACAGGAAATTGCATTAAAATAGGATGCATGTTCTATCTAAATTCAAACGAGCATTTTGGCGAAAACTGGAATCAATGTGAGTTAACTCACATCACTAGCCCACTTATATTTTTATATAAGTGTGGATAATTTTATTGCTGAATATTTTTTGACTGTTTGGATGATTTACTATTTTAGTTGTTGGTTTAAATATATTCCCACCACTAAAGTGAATGAGACTCTATTATGTTCCCGTGTAAGAGCGGATGACCCTTTATATATGATCCTGCCTCAAAGCGGTTGGTTATACTACATGTGATGTAGGGGACAGGTTGGAGCAATCCAACTGGATTCCCCACATTATTGATTTTATTTTACATATATTTTAATATATGATGTGTTGGATTCCGTATTTGATGACATGGATGTTTTTTTCCCTGTTTAGTGCTATAATAGCACTGGCCATATTTTTAGTATTTTGAAATACTATAAAGTGAAGATTTAGTTTTAAAAAGGATTTTAAATCATTTCAAAAAATTATATGTTTTAATAATTATTCTTGAAATTTGTTTGAGGAAGGAACTTATTTAAACTAAAAGATATTATTTTCAGATATTACAAATATATAGTTTTATAAAATGTTTTAAATAGAGGTTTTTGAACTATAAATAAATATTTTTAGAAACTTAAAAAGTAAGCCCGCCTTTAAAATATAGGAATATGATATTAAAAATAAGATAAAAATATTTTGGTATAACTATTTATTAGCCATTTTACATAAAGTGATATATGTATATACGTTTGCAACCAAATTGGCCACAAGCACCCAAGAACAGATTTAAGTAGTGAAATAAATGAAGAAATTAAATGAAAATAGAAGAAATTACAAAATATGAAGAAAAATGCAAGAAAAATAGAAGCGGTAAGATTTGTAGTGGTTCGGTGTTGATGGCCTATGTCCACTTTGAATACTCTCTTTATTGCTTTCCAAATAACTTGACTACAATTAAGTACAGCAAGAACGACAAGAGTTTAAGAAGTAATGGAGGAAGCTGATTACAATAATGGTGGAATCTAACGAACAGCGTAAGAGTCCCCAAAATCGCCCTTATGCCTGCATTTATAAATGAAGGCGACCTCCAACCTGACTGAAACATCGGCAATAGGACCTTCTCGACCAAATGGGCTCACCATAGGGAGGACGAGGCCCAACTCTCAATGGATAAAGATCGGTACCGATCCCTCCATATGTTGAGTTTTGACTAGAGATCCCTATTGTGGCTCCTTTATGCTCTAACATGATAGTGCTTCAAATAACATGGCCCTTGCATATGTGGAGCTCTAGTTCTTGTAATCCTTTAGTTAGAATCCCAATCTGGTCAAAGGAGCAACGATCCCTCCTGGTTCTCCAACTTACACTGACCCATCCTCCACGAGCAAGCCATGTCGATCCATATAATACAAACCATACCGTGCCGACCCATCTCTCACAAGTCATACCAAGCCGAGCCATCCCTTATAAGCAAGCCATGCCAAACCCTCTCTCATGATCAATAACATGTCGATCCTTATCTCATATATCACACCATGTATGTCCCTCTCTATCCAACATATCACACTGATCTGTCTATCAACTGTTGGGTCATGTTAAACTAGGTACCATGTCTTATGCCGATCCCTTTGCATCCCCACCTAAGTTGACTTTCTAACCTAGTGATCATACCGATCCCTATGGACTCTTCATGTTATATCGAACCCTATATTATCTCATTCATATCCATCATCCAGTATGTCGATCCCTCTCTCATATAAGCTAACTCCCATCTTTCTAACACCCCACATTGCCCATCTATCAACTCCATCCAATTCGGGCTCCGTACAAATGACCAGACATTATATCTTGGTCATCCAGCTGCTGCGTCATGATCGTCCTTCTCATCAGCAGTCAATTCTGGCCTGCGTGATCAGCCCAGCATAGCCGGTTCAAGACACTGGGTAACACTTACTCCTCAAAGTATGTGTTGCGGGTAACATGATGTGCTTTGAATTGAAAAACAGTGTAAGTTGCTGGGAAGAAGTCTTTTTAAATTTCTGTTTGATTTCTGTTCCTTTATCGATCTCCAATGGTACAAGTCTGATGTCATATTTTGTTAGTATGCGTAGATCTAGTCATGTGAGATTTATAGGCTTTCTTCTGATTCGATCTCAAACTTGATTGCTTCAGGCTAGATCGCGATTTCAGTTAATTTCAAAAGGTTGAATTCTTAAATCATTCCCATGTTCATTCACATGTATGTTCCCATTGTTGGCTTCCAGACTTGTTCGAACATTCGTAGGTTGTTATCAAATTTAATAGTGCCTTGTACACTTACAGTTACAACATAATCTTCACGATGACGATCATCTGCCACTTCCTAGTTGTGTGTCACTTCTTTACTTCATTTTTTATCCCATCTATATCCATCATTCACACGTTTCTTTTTTTTCTTTTTTTCTTTTTTTCTTTTTGGAGGTATCGACATTCCGCTCACCAATCCATCATTAGAGACACGTGAGATTTGGCATGCCTCAATGTCGACCTTTCTCTTTTCTTTTTCCTTTCATTGACTTACTCACCCTCAATGACCGGTTCGAATCCCTTTCCATCGCTCATACATAAATTCGCACCCCTTTCCTTTCTCTCCTCACTTTTCACTTCACAATGCTTAAACCTTTTCTCCTTCTTTGTGCATAAGTACATAGCCCAATACTCAAAAGAAAAAAATCTTCACCCTTAACTCTAAACTCAAATGTGAAACATCATGTGAGTGAAGTCATGAATGTTTAGAGTTAAGGGTAGCATACCTAAGACACAAAGAAGGATAGGTATGCTATGTACTTATGCACATAATTTAACTCGGATAGGTATGCGAACCTTTTATAATTGTGTCAGTTAAGTCACGAATGTGGGTTTAACTTGTGTTCGAGTTGTTGCTAGGCGAACGATTCGGTGAGTTCACCTATGTCAAGCGAGATACAAGGAGAAAATGAAGGTGTTGGGGAAAGAGGAAGAAGGAGGAAGGAAGAAGGAGGAACTTAGTAATCTGGTGATGGGATGGAGAGTAGTTAATGTTAGGGATCGGCGTGGGGAAGGGTTTTAAGAGGGAGCGATAGGGGTTTATATTAGGCAAGAAGTTTCAGTAGACCATGTGAGTGAATGAGGGATAGGCATCAGAAGTGTAGGGATTAGTGTCAGTAGATGAGTTATTGGGATTAGTAACGTTAGCGAAGAGGGTCGGTAGTGAAGCTAGGATAAGGGATCGGTAATAGCTAACTGTTTAAGGAATCGGCTTAGGAGTCAAAGCATAGGGATCGACGTATAGGATAAAGGGAAGGAATCGGCATATGGAACCAAGGGATCGGTATTTTCAAAGAATGCAACATTTAGATTAAGTCTTTTAAACACTGAATCGCATATTTCCTTGCTCAAACTTGGATTGCTGGACTTAATCTTAAATAAGCACATCTCCGTACTTCTTAACATGGACCAAATGAAAAACTGTATAAAAAACATGGACAAAAAACTTCAATTCTTAATATATCGATAACCAATCCCAAAGCTCTCATTACCGATCAACTTTTCGGTGGATTGGTCAACGAGGATGGTCTCTCTGGATGTAATTCTAAGTCTTTCCATTTCAATCTTGCTTTTATGAATCTGAACTGTTCATACTTGTTTCACACCGCACCGCACTATAGTTCACACACGACACGGGGGGAATAGGTTATTATTTTTAATATTGATTATCTACTGAGTATACCTGACATAGATCTCAAGCGGCATGACGCGCTTCGTATAAATGTCTTCTGAGTCCGTTACAAGACACATTAGTTTTGAGGCAAAGTTAAGGTCCACTACCATATCTGATAAACCTTCTCCGAGTCACCATATAGAACAACTAGAGGCGTCCGACCCGTAACTAAATATCTTTTCCAGCATTCCAGTCCTTCCTGAAGAAGTCATCATTCTGGTTCCTGATGTTGTTGAGGGTGCCATCATTTTAAATAACCTTGTTGACTCGCAAGTGTCTAAAATCGGTGAAACCGCTCTTCGTCGATTGCGTTCCATCTATGGAATTCCATTTAAAGACGTTTTAGTTCCATCGAGGCAAGACAGACCTCACTTGCCTCCAGTTGGGTATACTGCTTGCAATAAGTTTATGTGCTAGGCTAGATGCGTGCCACTCTTCAACTCTTTCATTCGGGAAATGTTGAGGTACTTGGGGATCGCTCCTAGCCATTTGCATGTCAACAGCTACGCTTTCATCCATGGGGCTTTTCTTCTTTTTATGAAAGTTCTGTTCCGTCCATCGACTCCTGAAGACATCAGATATATCTATAATTTCAAAAGACAGACAAGGAGCCCTTTATATGCCTTTCTTGAACCCTTACCCAAATGCCAAGTCTTGACGGGTGCATGGAACAAGCACTCTCTATTCAAACACGAGTTGTTTTATGTACGATTTCCTCCCGGTTTTGCAAGGAGATGGTTGAAAGGACATAAGTGTTACTCCTATCTTCGTCTTTAGTTCGATGATTTATGTTTCAACTTCTTCTTCAACATACTAACATCCTTAGTTCTTCCAGGTGTTTTCCCTCGACCCAAAGGCGTCGAGTATTCTAGGGCCGTCGCTGCCATTTGTGCTGCTCCCGTTGAGGATTGGGACATGAAAGTTCTTATCACTGATGAGCTGCTTTCAATATTCGGACTGTTGGAAGATGGCCGCAAAATTGGACTTCCATAGAGTAAAGCAGTCTCAAAAATTGTTATCGAAGGACACTTGCACTCCATTATACGCTCGTTATTAACTCTTTGTGCCACAACTTTTAATATGCTCTTATTTGGTTCTTTACAAGTGCAACCTCACATTCCCACATTTTCGACCATCTTCGGAGTTCTGCTACTTATTATTGCTCAAGTTAAGATTTTGAAGTCGGAAAACGCAGAGATAGAGATGACGAGCGAGGCAAGGACTATTATCCTCGATAGTTTTCTTCTTTATCCAAATGGAAGTCTCAACCACACGATCCCCGCCATGATTATCAATCAAACCTTCCCGCTCATAGCTGAGATAAGTCCTCGCACCAGGGTTCGGGGTTCTCATGCTACTGCACCTCACGACCAACATTCAAGGTCGTCAAATTCAAGGCAATCACACAAACACCGTTCTGACAAGCACCGGCTTGTTACTTCTAATCGGCTCCCTCTAGTTCTTTCTCATGATCCTACTACAGTGGAAAAGTTAGCTGAACTCAAAGCTACCTTTAAAAAAAATTGCTTTGATGGACTTAAGTTCCTTCCTTCCGTACATGTCATTCCTGGAAGTTCCAAAGAGAGCTCATTAGCATGCATAAACAATGTGTACGTACAACATGAATCATTTATTCATTCGGTCGAGAAAATCTCCAAAATCTCCTTCAAGCGCCAATATGAAATCAATCTCCTCAAGTTTAAGGCTATTCATGTCAAGGACATCATCAAGCACCCAGACGCAGAGTTGCTTGAGTATAAAACCCAACTTGCCGGAGCAGAGAAGAACACGGAAGAAATGGCAGAGGCAGTAAATCGCCTAGATTCACACAAAAAAGAACTGGATGTAGCGTTTCATCGCAGTGGCACTCTGGCCTTAGAAAAAGACTCCTTGCAAAAGGAGAAGGAGGTATAAGCTCACCCTGTTGAAGAGCTTGAAAAATTATTAAATAAAGAGAGGGAGGAAAAGGCCAAGGCGTAGGAAGAATCATAGAGATACTTTGAGGAGATCGTTGAGGCAAGAAACTTAAGAACGATGCTCGATGAACAATTTGCACAAATCAAAGCCTTAAAAGAAGTAGCCTACGAAGAAGGCAGAAAAGAGGTGCTCGAAGAAGCTAACTCCCAGGTAGAAGTGCCACCGACTCCGGTAGAAATGAGATCAAGCACTTATTCGATCTGCTTATCATCGAATATAATGCAAAAGTTCTTCTTCACAGTGACTTGAACTTTCTAGGTGAAGACTATCTTGAATCGCTCGTTGAAGCCTGGGAGCTTATTACCAAAATCAAAAAGGAAGAATAGGGATTAGTAGAGCTTAATGAAGAGGCACTTGTGCAAGAGGTCCTTTGAGGAAATGAGCTGTCTTATCTGGTCGCTGCCAAACTTCAACTCTTTAAGGCTCCTGCACCGGCTAAAGAAGGAGAGGACATCGTTGGATCTCCTAGAACCAATCTCAAGGGTCCTCCACCCGCCCATATGGCCGAAATACCATCTTCTCAACTCACGGAGCAATATATCGGCAATGATCCAGACAGACTCGGCCTTAGACCACAAATGCTATCTCTTATTCTTGAAGGGAGCACTCCAATGACCATTGAGAGCCAATCGAAAGCTGGTATCGGACTAAACTTTTTTGACCTCAAAATGTTGTTATTTTCGGTGCAAAACGGGCACAACTAATGTCCATGTTTTAACGAATTTTTGTAGGTCATCGCAGTCCCGAACAAACTCCTAGGAGCGATGTCTCCATGAAGCAACATGAGAAAATGGTCGAAGCTCCGGCTGCTGCAGATATTCCGAGGCACGATGCTTAAGTCATCAGTGCACTTGATGAGGATAAGCCCAAGGACCAGTCCCTTGCTGAAGAGTTAGATGATGTAGTGATCACAGGTGCCTTGGAGTACACCGCTAAAACTAGTATGAAGGAGTAGATTGAAGTGGAAGAGAAATCGAAGCGTAAAGTCAAAGCGGTTGAGGTGGTAGTCGAAGATCCTAGTCCAGTACCTCTACAAGTTATTCCACCTAGTAGGACAGTTCCTGTTGAATTCCTCCTTTTACTTCAAGCGTCTCCACTAAGGCGGCAAAGGGTTCTAGAAAAGACACTCAACTGATTCTACTCCTGAGAAACCGAAGAAGGTGAAGAACTTAAAGAAATAGTTAGCACCTTGTGTCATTGTACATAGTTTGGATAATTTAGACGTGTATTTTTTTTCTTAGTTGTAAGTGTACGGTCATGAATCCCTAACTTTTGAATTACTTGTAACGGATTTTTGAGATAGTGCATAAAAGATTCTGTTTTTTGATTAGTCATCATGCGAATCATTACTTCAACAGTAGAGTAATTACTCCTATTCCATGTACTTGTAATAATTTTCACAAGTCTCGTAATAATTCACAATCTCCATCTCAAGGATTCTCTGTAGTCATAGTCTTAAGTCGTAAGCAGCGTTAAGTCGGACTGTAATGAACGGTCATATCTCGTCTTTAGCAACTCGCATTTCTTTCGTCGATTTAAGATTGGAATTCGTGGGATAGAGAATAGCCGAAATCCGTCCATCCACCCGTTGAGTTTATGAGTTAGTCTATGGTCTAAGGACTTGGAGTTATATTGCGAGCGGTCGGTCCATGCTCAGTTTATGTTCTTACTTCGGTCCATGGTTCGGGGATTTAGAATTTATCGTGTGCGGTCATGTTTCCGCCCATGGCAGTCCTTTTTCTGCCAAATGGTTTATACTCTAGCCTACAGTCTGTGGACTTAGTAATTTTCTCGTAGGCTGTCATGTTTCCGCCCGTGGCAATCATTTTTTTCCAAATAGTTTATACTCTAGATGTAGTCTGGGGCCTTAGAGTTTGTCTCGTGGGCACTCGTATTTCCACCCATGGCAGTCATTTTTTCACCAAATGGCTTATCTCTAGCCCATGGTTCGAGGACTTAGAGTTTTCTTGTGGGCAGTTGTGTTTCTGCCTGTGGTATCGTATTTTCGCCAAAGGGTCATACTCTAGCCCACAGCCCGGGAACTTAGAATTTTTCTCATAGGCAGTCAAATTTCCACTCGTGGCAGTCATTTTTTCGCCAAATGGTTTATACTCTAGCCTGCAATCCGGGGCTTAGAGTTTTTCTCGCGGGTAGTCGTGTTTCTGCCTATAGCATTCTTTTTTTGGCCAAATGGTTTATACCCTAGCCCGTAGTCCAAGGATTTAGAGTTTTTGTCATGGGCAGTTGTGTTTCCGCCCATGACAGTCGTTTTTCCACCAAATAGTTTATACTCTATCCCGTAGTCTAGGGACTTAAAGTTTTTCTCGTGGACAGCCGAGTTTCCGCACGTGGTAGTCATTTTTCTGCCAAATGGTTTATACTCTAGCCCGCAGTTTGAGGACTTAGTGTTTTTTCATTGGCAGTTGTGTTTCTGCCCGTGGCAGTCGTTTTTCCACCAAATAGTTTATACTCTAGCCTGCAGTCCTGGGAATTAAAGTTTTTCTCGCCTCCTCGTTGTCGGTGGCCTCTACTTATTATTGCGAGCACTTTGGTTCGCCTATGAGAGTCGGTAACCAAGCAAACTGACGGAGCTCACCTTGTTCGATCCCATCAAGGATTGGTATGATTGATTGAAATCAAACTCCGTGAATCTGTTCACACATCACACAAATCGATTTCAATCAATTTTAGCATAAAATGCAACAACATCGGCTTACGTAAAAGAGGCTCCGGATTTTACTCATCATATGGAAAGAAACAAAATAAGTTATCTTATTACACATTGAAAAGGTCAAACACTAAAGTAAATGCTGAAACTAACTAGTACTGGAATACAAAAGAAATATTCTAGGTGAAATAGTGTCATAAATTCTCGCTAATCCATTCTCTTGGAAGTGTCGCACCATCAACAGTCTAGCTTGAAAGTTCCTTCTCCAAGCCTTTGTTCAATAATGTATGGTCCTTCCCATGCGGAATTCATGTGCGATGGGACCCAAAAACTCATTGTACGACAAGGTCGCCAGCTTTTAAGGTTCTCAATCGAACTTTCATGTCGTAATATCAGGTGATTAGATGTCGGCATGCATCTGCTCTCAAATCGGCCTCCTCGCGCTTCTCATCGATAAAGTCCAAAGATTCCAAGAGAAGATCTTGGTCTATTCTCGGGTCGTTGTTAGTCACTCAATGAGAAGTGACTTCGAGTTCTACTAGAATAACTACTTCGACTCCGTAACTAAGAGCCAACGGAGTATGGCCAGTCGCGGACTTGTGAGTGGTCCTATAGGCCCAAAGTGTCATAGAAAGCTCATCTACCCACTTACCTCTATCCCTCTCCAAATGCTTTTTCATAATAGATTTGATAATCTTGTTTACAGCTTCGACCTATCCATTCGCCTTAGGATAAGCGACTGTCATAAAACTCTTCATAATACGATACCTTCGACATTCTTTAAATTCAACACTATCGAATTGAGCCCCATTATCTTTCATGATAGTTCGTGGGAGGCCGAAACGACATATGATGTTTTGAACAACAAAGTTGATAATTTTTTTGTTGTAATCGTGGCTAACGGCTCCGCCTTGGTCCATTTGGTGAAGTAGTCAACCGCGATAATCGTGTACTTCATGCCATCTTTGGAAATGATTAAGATCTGATGATGTCGATACCCACATAGCGAATGGCCATGGACTGAACATTTGTGTGATCTCTATCGGTGGGGCTCTTAGTGCTTTTGCATATATCTGGCACTTGTCGCATCATTTCACATAATCAGCAGCATCCTGGTTCATATTTGCCAGTAGTATCCATAAAGGAGTATCTTTTTTGCTAAAGTTTGCCCCCCAGTGTGATCGCCACATTCCTTTATGGACTTCTTTCAAGACACGCTTTATCTCAACAGAAACGATGCACCGGAGTAAGGGAACAGAAAACCCCTTTCTATACATAGTTCCTTCTTACATAATATATCGTGAAGCTTTGCAAAGGACATGTCGTTTTTCGTTTCCCTTCTTAGGCAAGATTCCATGCAACAGGTATTCTTTAAATGGAGTCATCAATGATTCCATTTCGGGCTCCGCTTCCAATACTTGATCAACTTCCATCATTTTTAAGCTTGGGGTATGCAATGTCTCGACTAGAACCAAGCCCATCAGTTGTGCATCACTAGTACTCACGAACGTTGCCAATGAATCGGTTTCTCTGTTCTTCCTATGTGGAATATGCGAAATGTCATAGTATTCCTGCTAACAATTCCTAAACTCGGGTAAGATACGGGGCAAGTTGTTGTCCTTTAGCCTGATAATCTCCGCTTACTTGATACACCACCAGTTGTGAGTCGCAATGATTTCAAGCGACTCTACTATGAGCTCTTTAGCGAGTTCTAGCCCAGTGATCAATTCTTCATATCGACTTCATTGTTTGTAGCAGGAAAATCAAGCTTCAAAGCATATAAAATTGACTAGTTCTCAAGGTTTAAAAGAACAATTCCAGCTTTGAAACAATGATCATTAGATGCTCCATCGGTGTATAGCTTCCATCATACAGTAGGGACTACACCACTCTCTGGGGCTCATCCTAACTTTGCTTTGTCAAAGCTTGTCTCTGGATAGCTCTTCACGATAGATATGTAATGTCGAACTGGCTGAGTTCATGTTCCATTTAAGCAACCTTCTAGGCATCTCGGGTCCTTTTAAGACATTTCGTAACGGCTGGTCGGTTTAAATGTTGATTGGGTGGGCCTGGAAGTACGAGCAAAGTTTGCACAATGCAATTAACAAGCAGTACACCAATTTCTCTATCTTCGGGTAGTTACTTTCTACACCAATTAATCATTTACTAATGTAATACACCAGTCTCTAAATCTGGTTCTCCTTGCGAATCAAGGCGACACTTATGGCATGTGACGATACAGCCAAGTAAATGTATAACTCCTCAAGATGTCCCGGCTTTGACATGACATAAGGTCTCTCTAAATGATCCACCAGAGCTTGGAATGTGCCTTCATAATCTTACATCCATTTGAAATCCCTTTTTCCCTTCCTTATCAGGTCAAAGAAAGGAATACGTTTATCAGCCTTGGAAATGAATCGTCTCAAAGCAGCTGTAACGACCCGTAATTTCGCTACTTCGGAAATAAGAAATTTCGTTCATTTTAAATTTAAAAAGGAGTTTAAATCTTAAAATAATGTTATATATAATTAAGAAATCAATTATTCTTATAGTTAATAAATTAAAAGGTATCAATTTGGATTTTAGAACAAATCGACAAAAGTTATGTTTTGTTAGTAATAAATAAAGGCTTAAATAAATAAATTTAAATATTTATTTAAAAAGATAAATCTTATTTAAAACATCTAATAAAGATAATAAAAGTATGTTAAAATATTTAAAAGTTTGTTAATAATCGTTTTACAAAAATAACCAAAATTTGTCGCATTTTGTCAGTTTTATATACACCGTAAAATTAGAGATTTTGATATTAATTAAAGATAATTTTTAAATATAAAGAGACTTGTTTTAGTTTATTTAAAGAAGTAAAAAGTTCATTTTAAAGTTTGGTTTATGCCAATATATAGCTTAATAAAAGCGTGAAATTTTGGCTGTAAAATTTCTCGACAAAACACCGTTTTTAACCAAAACAAGTTGTCGACAAGTTGTTGCAACTTGATAAATTTTCTAACTTATAAATAAAAGTTTACAAACTATTTAAACACTTTACATTTAGCACTAAAAGACAAAAGCAGTTTACTTTTGAAAAGTTTAAATAAATGTATAAAGAGCGAAAAGTCATGATTTGACATAAAAACAACATCATTACTAAACCATCTTTTCTCATTAATGCACATCCTTTCTCCGTTTGGAAAGGAAAGAAAGTAAGTTGAAAATTCAAAAGGTAGAAGGGTATTTTAGTCATTTTGGCTAAGGTTAAAGATGTAATTTACATAGAAATTTTTTGCTATAAATACCACTACACTTCCATTCATTTTCTTCACACCTCTCATTCTTCTTCTTCTTCATTTTTGAGCTTTCTTTTGCTCATTAATGGCTTCTCCTCTTTAAGAGAGGTAAGAGGGTTAAAAATAGTGGAGTGCTTAAGCGCTAATCCACTTGTTACTCTCTAACATCTTCTTAATTCACTTCTTCTCTTCTTAAAAAGGGCCTTAAGCCATGAGTTTGGGAGTTGATAAGGGAAGGACGTGAGCAAAGCAAGTAGAGATGGAGATGGTCGAGCACTTGGAAGCATGGCTATGATAAGGTTTAGAAAGGTTTAGTGAAGCGTTGAATTAAATGAATGTTGGTAGAAAGTTAAACGTTTTGGTTAAACGTGAGAAATTCTCATTGCTTTTGAATGTATATTTTAGTTATGTTAAAAAATCACATTTACACCCTTATGACATATGAATGTTTATACCAAATTGATTGTTAATATGGATAATTTGATAGTTAGTAAATTAAGTGAATGGTGATAATATATCCGTTATGATATTAATAGTGAATGTTGGATTTGAAATCATATGTATGTGATTGGTTGAATGATGTTATGTTAGTGATAAATATGAATATTGGATATGTTCATTTTGATTAAGTAATCCTTTGTTAATAAGCCCATATTTTAGTGATATGAGATATTTTGAAAAAATAAGTCTCTTTTCATTTGGAAGTGAAATTAAAGTTAAAATGAAAGAGAATTTGAAATTTGAAGTGAAATGAATTTGAAAAGGATAGCTAAATGGAAATTGAAATTGAGATGAATAGTGAATTTAAAATTGAAATCGATTTTGAAAAAGTGAAGTTTATTTTGAGATTAAATTGAAGTTTAAATTGAAATAAGATTTGAAATCTAAGTTTTAAACGAGTTTAATTTGAGATTAGAATTGAAATTGAGTTAAAATTAGAATTTAAAATTTAATATTAAAATAATGGGAATATAATAATATTATAATATGGTAATAGTGAAAATATATATTAAATACTTTAAAAAGTGAAAATATTGATTTAAAATGATTTGTAACGATTTTATAAGTGTTGAAATCCAATTTGAATAGATTATTTCAAATATTGAAAAAAGTTAAAACTAGACGCGTCGCGCAACGGTAGTTCGCGATTTCGCGCTGAAAAGTTCAAATGAGTGTATAGACTGGAATATGGCTCGGAATTCTTCGAAATAAGAAAATTCCGGACTACTATACCCATATCTTCTAAATGAAGAAAGATAATCAAAGTTTCGATAAGTAGATTTTGAAATAAGTCCAAATCAATTTTCCAGAAAAATCGCGCTAGTGTAGTCAAGTGACCGTAACAGGAAATATGTTTAAATGGATGTTTTTAATTATGGAAAAATATGGAATAAATTTGATAAATATATTCAAATGATTTAAAAGATATTTGGATTCGAAAATATGAATTATCGAATGTTTAAAAGTTGTTTAATTCAAATAAGCTTATTTAGCACTTTCCGTAGCACTTTTCTGCTGTGAATTCTATAACTTTTGGAATATGAGTTTAAATGTAACGACGTTTCCCAGAATTAATTGTGAATGTTTTAAAAAGAATAATGAAGCATTTCGAAAAGATAATTTGGAATATTTATAAGCAATTCCAAAATAAGTTGAAAATCTGAGTATGCGGAATCGACTAGTACATTTGTCCCACCTGTGAGATCTGGAAAGATAAGACAAGGTGTTTAACTAAGGTTAGGGATGGAGCAACTAGCGCCCTGAACTTACCTGGCCTATGTTTTCTTTTCTTAGGCGAGGGGTGGAACAGATCGAAGGGAAAGCTCGGATGCTCTTACATAAAAAGACTGTATTAAGTTTTTGTAACGACCCAACTTCCAAACTCCAGGAAGTCGCATCGCTAAGAATAAAGAAAGGGATAGAAAAGAGAAAAGAAAGAAACAGACAACATCAGAATCTCACAGCGGATTGAATAAATTATATTATATCACATAATACTTTACATAGTATCATATACATCAGAGTTTTACAGCCAATACAACCCAAAACTAGACAGTTATAAACATTTGTCTAGCGATTACAATTCAAGTATATCAGAGAAAAACAGATACAACTCAAACACAACGGAACCACTATATATATCTACACGCGGAAGCCTCCTGCTCCATTATCTCCTCCAGAACTCGTCAAAGCAATCCTGAATCACTTGACTACTCATACATAATATGAGTACCCAAGAGTTTAATAAAATAGAAAATAAACACTCAGGTCAGACAGGGGTCTGGTGTGAGTAAACGGTTTAAAAGTTGTTTAACTTTTAGAAAATCCTTTGAAAACAAAAGGTATCACGTAAGACTTCCCACACATAAACATGGAAAAGTTTTTACCTTATGCTAACCAAAGCATTTGATAGGAAATCCAGTGATATTATAATAGTGTCTAGGGTTTTCAAAATAAAATACAGAAATAGCTGGAATGCTTACATCTCACGTTCCAACATAGTTGGGCACAATAAAACCGTACAGGCACTTATTGGATTTTGGATTCCATCAATGGCAGGGCTACCGGGGTGCTGCCCGTCACAGTACGTGGCCTAGATCACCGTACCGAGGAGCCACCCTAACTCCCCTGCAACACAAGGCCGGACCCATTCCTTACTGAATAGTTCCGAACAAGACAACCCCGACAGTTGGAGCTCAAAACCGTCCACACAGCCGAAATATATAAAGGGACCTCTAGATAGGGGTAAATCTCACTCTCAAGTGGGGGCTACCCACGAAGCCTTGCTGCACCTCCCATGTTTTAGCCATTCCCGGTTGATGAGGCTTGAGGTTACAATTACCTTTATAGGACATATAAATCTTAGAATGCTCATCGTCCACCTGACGATGTTCTGAAAGCATTCCATCCATACAAGTTCGTTCCGGGTTTGAACGAAACCGAAGGCATTATCTCGTTACACTCGTATTGGAATCACCCTCAGAGTTAACGACAATAACACTTGCACTCTAAACCACCATCTCGAATCTATAAGTTCTATTCCTTCAAACTCATTACAGAATCACCCACAGAGTTATACTGACGTATAGCCCTTACACCTCGAGTCTTCACTTGCTCCACTTGGATTAACGACCTAACGTTTAATTGGAATCGATGTGGTTTTCGGATATCCAAATATGAAAACCCGATCCCGGTCTCATCGAAACCAAACGCCATCTTAATTTCCAACTATACTTAAGGCTTTTAAACAATTAACTCATTTTATTTTTATCTATTTCACACAGATAGATAAACTACATTTATCATAACAGATAACCCATAACATTATCACAACAGATGATCATCACAATAGTCAATCATCACAACCAAAATAATCCATCATACTATAACTAAGCATCCATATCCTATAGATACTACTCATCTCAATTCTGAGATCACAACCATCCAAAAGTATATCAATATCATCCATAAGCAATGATATATTATCTATTATTTATTTAAATTAATTACTTCTATCTTTAATTAATTTAAAATAAATTAAATTAATTACTCACCTATAAATCCTGCTTATAAATCTATTGATTAATCAACCTAGTTAAATAACCATTCACTAAGTATTTAACTTGATTAAACATCTATAATTAATCATTCACTAATTACAATAAGTAATTACTCTTAAATTAATTTCATAAAATTAATTAACCTTAATCATAAGTAATTAACATTTAATTACTTCATTTATTAATTAACTATAATTAATTACATTTATCCTTAATTAATCACAATTAATTAATCACTTAATTAATTACTTAATTAAACAATCCTTAATCACATCATTAATTATAATAATTAATGATTTCTAATTAATATTTAAATTAATTACTCAATTAAAAATTAATTACATTTAGTAATTAAAATACAATTATTGATCACCCTGATTAATATTTAAAATCCAGTAATTAACTACTTCTTATTTACTCATTAATGAATTAATTATCCAATAATTAATTATCTTTATTAATTAATTCTTGATTAATTACAAAAGTAATTATCCAAATTACTTTATTAAAATAAAACATCTTTCCATAATTACAATCCAGTAATTATTAATTAAACTTCTCTAAGAAATCCTGCTCCATAAATTACATTAACTAATTATTATCATTAAATTATTAAATTATTTCCTAAATTAATTAAACTAAATTAATTAATTTAACAAAGCACATTATCAGAATTAATTACAAAAAGTAATTAACCCATAATTATTTTTTTTATAAAATAATTATACTTATCAAATTACAATTGAATATCTTAAATTAATTAATCTAATTAATCCATCAAAATTAATCACATTAATTAATTATTAATTATCCTTAGATAATTAACAACATTTTTATTAATCCCTTGCTCAAGAAAATTACCTTAGATTAATTATCCATTAATAATTTCTAATTATAAATTAATTCAAGTTATTATTTAAAATCAAATAAATAAGTAAATTTTAATTATTCCCAAAATAATTCATTTACTTATTTTAACTTAATTAATATTCAAAATGTATTTAAATAATACATTTCTAAAATCTAATTCAACTTCTACTTTAAAAATTTAAGATTTAAAAATGTATAACCAAATAAACATTTTCCAAATTTAAATAATTAATAACCTAAAGGTAAAGAACTAACATTATTATATAAGAAAAGTTAAAAAAAATCAATATTACTTAATTTTACTAAGAAATCAAACATTTGAAAATAAATAGATTATTTAACTTTCAATTTAGAGTTAAACATATCATAATTTTATTTCAATACTTAAAAGAAAGAATTCTTTTAAAATTTTAAACCTTATTTGAAATCAAGTTCATATTAAATTCTACTTAAATATTTTCTGTCCAATACTTAAAAATTTCAAAACTGATTGAATTCAAACTGTTCACAAAACAAAACTGAAATCATACTTAAATTTGATTTCAAAACCAATTTTAAATCTTGCTTAAAATTTAAAAGTTTCATTTTTCAAACTTTGAATTCAAAAGTATTCCTGAATCCAGTTCAATCCTATACAAAAATTTGAATCTTGTTTTTAACATTGAACACCCCTTTAAAAAATTTTAAAAGAAACAAAACTGTTTTTAAATAAAAACTGGATTCAAAGAATCCTGAAACCTATATTACACTTGGTTTCAAACTTGAATTTAAACCTTACTTTAAATTTAAATCATCATTTAAACTTTTTGAATTCATAAACTCACTTAAATTTAATTCAAACTATACTTAAATTTTAAATCATAGTTTCAAAAAGATTTGAGTTTTCCAGAAAAAAAAACAACATTCAGGTTTACAACCTGCACAACTAAACCCGAGACTATCATCAAACTACTTCGGGTAAAAATCCTACTCACTTCGGGTCACAACTCAGAATACACGAGGTTGACTTCGAGTCACCCCAAAACCTGCACACCCAAGTTCACCAGAGTTAACCAAACTCTGTGCAAATGCTCCACTGCACCGGCGACTTCCAACAACCTTCGCCAATCCCTCCAATACACCATCCACCCCTCTACTTGATAACAACCTCTAACAAACTCTCTGTTGCTTGAAAACGGATTCAAGAAAAAAGACATCAACCTGAAAGCTTCACCACACATACCAAAATCTGTCAACTCTCACTATATACATGGCAAACCTATACATGACCATCTTCCCATAATTTCCCCACTCTCTCCAGGCAGAAATTCAAGTTCCAGAATTTACTAAATGGTTTGATATTCCCAAATTTCCAAAATACTGCACAATCTAAATTACTACTCCACAGAAGCTTTTAAAACTTGGTGCATGTTTTAATATCCATGTTTTTGAACTTGCACTAAAGTTTAACTTGTTTTAATAATTTTAAGATGTTGACAACTTACTTCTTGAAACCATTTCTGTTGTTACTTATTTCCAGAAGTAACAGGTTTATTTTTTTTCCTAACTTAAGATTTTACAAACCTAATCTGTGCTAAATAACATAATTTGTTCACACAATAAACTCTAACTATGATTCAATCATATATAAGTGGATTTGTATTTAAATCCAAGAAATAACAGAAGCATGTTTGTAGGAATTCACATCACACTACTCTGCATACTCAAGATTAATGTATGCAGGCATACAACAGTCAAGCATATATTCAAACCCATGCACATATAAAACTTTAAACAACCCATAAATTTTGAATTACTCACTAAAGAGAAAGAACAAAACAGTTTTAATTGCTACTGTTTTAATTTGCTTATTTAAAGGGCATTTGAATTTAAACTTTAATTTCTGCAAAATCTTAATAACTTGGATTTTAAAGGTAGAACTGTTTTTTTTAATATAGATTTACTCACCTTAAAAATTGAAAACAGAAAGCATCCAGATGCAATCCAATTTCCTGTAGCTTGAATTTCCATTTCATTAAATCTGAGCTTGCATGAATCTCAGCTAACTTGCAGTTTGAAATTGATTATAACATGATGCTTGCAGGCTTTTTGAATCTGCATTTGATGTTGATTTGGTCTGCATGCTTCCCCAGATTCTTGCTTGAATTGATTTATTACAGATTGCAGAACTTTTGTTTGTTTGCAGGTTCAAACCAATTTGCAATGTATTCTCTTATGCAGGTTTTTAAAACTTTGATTGCAGATTGATTTGGTTAGCAGATTAACAGAATTTGGGTTTTCTTTATTGCAGATTTCAAAACTTTTGATTGCAGAGTATAGATTGAGTTTGGGTTGTGGAATTTTTAGAGTAAAAATGGGATTTTCAGTTTTCTCAGATCTGAACTTAGATCCATTATAGTGGATAAAATTTTTGAAACAAAAGATTTGTTTTAAGTTTTATCTAAAATAATAAATTCAATATTGATTTAGAAATGCCACTTGTTGTTTAGATATGAAAATTAATTACAAGTGTCCAATTAAAACATGAATGTTAACACATGTATGATTTAGATATAAAGATAAAGTTCTTTGTTTATAAATGTTTTAATTAAAGGTCAAACCAGTCTATTTTAATTTAAGATGTTTTGTATGTTTATTTACATTTAATCTTTAAATGATTACAAATGAATTATCTTTACACATTTAAATATTTGCTTGAATATTTTTAAAAATTATTTAAAACTAATTTTCAAAAGAGAAACTTTTTTTTAAAAAAAGAAAAGAACAATGTTGAATTCATTTTATTCAAGAGTTTCAAATATACTATACTTTAATATAAATAAACTAAATTTGTTTCAAAACAATTTGAAGATAAAACAAAATGAACTTTATTATAAAATACAATTTTTAACTATTATATATTTATAACAAAATATTTACTTTAATTTCTTTTTGAAAATACAAGATAGATTTATAAATTGAGTTATGAAAAGTTTCAATACTAATTTTAATTTAATTTAAATCAATTCATAAATTATACACCTATATATATTATAAATTTGAAAATATCCTTTATTAAATTTAAAATTTAAAATAAAAATAAAGATCAAAACTCCTATTTACAATGTATACACATATATACATTATAAATAAAATATTTTTAAATCAGCTTAGAAAGGAAATTTTATCATTAAAATTTTATTTTTTTTACATTTTAAAACAATAAGATTCTCAAACTCAATGGTTATTATAAATTTTCAAAAGAATATTATTTATCAACAAAATAATTATAAATTTTCAAAAGAAATTTATGTTTGAATTGGATAATTAAATCAATATATCACATTTTAAAAATAATTATTAATGAAATTATTATATAAATATTGCCCAAATTTCTGGGACATCACATTCCTTCCCCCTTAAAAGAATTTCGTCCCCGAAATTTAAAAGCAAAGGTAATTTAATAATCTCCTTAAAGATTTTATTTAAAACACAAGCATATATCAAACATATGCTAACAATAAAACAACCAATTCAACCAATCAAACAAATCTCATTATCCAGACAAATTCTGGATAAAATCCAATCGAGTTTTCCCCAAGTATATATATACCGGGATACTCTCTCTGAGAATCCAAAAAATCAATACTAAGAAGCTCCAAAACTCCTATACAACTATATCTACTACACTAGACAAGATATCAGACTACAAACGAGTCTGACTCAACAACCAAAACTCCAGAACTGCTGGTTCCACAACCAGGTATAGATCATACACGTATTCCTCAGAGATACGTGAAACTCATCGAATCCCAGTTATCCAAACTGGCAATCCAATCCTGTAGATAAATCACTTAACCCTTGAGAGAAAACAGAAAGATCCAATCTCTTATCCACAAATCTTTCCTGTTGATCCTGGGCTTCCTTCAACCTTCTAGATCAATCCAATCCATCACACAAACTCTACTACCGATATCAGAAGACTTCAGATAACTACACCTATTCCGGAAAACAGAACAGATGCCCAAGACATCCAAGTCTCCAGATTAAAGTGAATTTCCTGTAGAAATCTTCTGATCCAAGACAAAACACAAATCCCCAATGAATCGGTGTTGCTTCCGTTCTGGAATAGCTGCCACCATGCTTCCACTGCGCAACTCTGATTCGAGAATACTGTTGATGAACACAGGTACAAACTTGATCAACTTACTCCGGAAACATTGTTCATCAAATTCCATAAAAATCTCCAAAAATCAAGTCGAAACAGAACTCAATCTCCTGATGCAGATGCAAAACTTAACTCCTTCGAAGACATCCAGAAAATTCAAACCACTTCGATAACTCGAACATCTTCTAGGGATGCTTCAATCCAAACAAAGGTTACTCGGAAAACTTCCGGATCATCGCAAGTCACTTTTGCGATTCTACTCAGTTCAGATTCCAAGAAATCGTTCTCTCTTCAACAATCAGAACAGCCAAAGCCTTCAAAAGAAAAAACTAGTGGCCCACCTCTTAACCACTAACATCACTCCCAAGTGAGCTTCTAGAAGAAATGGACAAGCTTCACCATCTGCCCGGCCTACAGACAAAAGATTCACAGAGACTTCAGAACCATCGAAGAAACAGACCACTTACTGATGCTACTGCTGCCAAAAACTTCCTTACCCAAAAGCTCATCGAATCTCAAAGCTACACCAGCCACTTCCACAATAGAGCCTTCAGAAGACAGATATCCCTCAGGAAACTCGACTTCAAACCAAGCACAAAACACTCTACCAAACTGAGTTTCAAACTCAAATACAGACAGAACTCCTTCCTAAGGTTGCCAAAATACCATTGCTGGCTTTAGTACTCCATACTGATCCAGACTCAAGAAAAAATCCACTCACACGAGTGAAATCAAACTTAAAATCCAAAGATACACTCCGAATCTTGAAAAGATTCTTCTTTCAGAGATCAGAAAAATCCTTCACACCAAACTGCCAAACTTCTCAAGATGCCCAATTCTGCCCTAGCAGATCACTCCCAAGCTCAAACACTCGGATAACAACCATTGGTAGTTGTGTTACACACACCACTACCCTATCTACCTTTATTACTTATATTGGAAAACCTGAACAGGTAACCCAACAGATAGGTAGAATTAAATATATTTATATATTTAAAATTACAAGTACGCTCTCTCAAGGAAGACACCACTACAGAGCCTAGGTATTCACTCAACCTGATGCTCTGATACCACGTTGTAACGACCTAACTTCCAAACTCCAGGAAGTCGCATCGCTAAGAAGAAAGAAAGGGATAGAAAAGAGAAAAGAAAGAAAAGAAAGAAACAGACAACATCAGAATCTCACAGCGGAACGAATAAATTATATTATATCACATAATACTTTACATAGTATCATATACATCAGAGTTTTACAGCCAATACAACACAAAACTAGACAGTTATAAACATTTGTCTAGCGATTACAATTCAAGTATATCAGAGAAAAACAGATACAACTCAAACACAGCGGAACCACTATATATATCTACACGCTGAAGCCTCCTGCTCCATTATCTCCTCCAGAACTCGTCAAAGCAATCCTGAATCACTTGAGTACTCATACATAATATGAGTACCCAAGAGTTTAATAAAACAGAAAATAAACACTCGGGTCAGACAGGGGTCTGGTGTGAGTAAACGGTTTAAAAGTTGTTTAACTTTTAGAAAATCCTTTGAAAACAAAAGGTATCCCGTAAGACTTCCCACACATAAACATGGAAAAGTTTTTACCTTACGCTAACCAAAGCATTTGGTAGGAAATCCAGTGATATTATAATAGTATCTAGGGTTTTCAAAATAAAATACAGAAATAGCTGTAATGCTTACATCTCACGTTCCAACATAGTTGGGCACAATCAAAACCGTACAGGCACTTATTGGATTTTGGATTCCATCAATGGCAGGGCTACCGGGGTACCGCCCGTCATAGTACGTGGCCTAGATCACCGCACCGAGGAGCCACCCTAACTCCCCTACAACACAAGGCCGGACCCATTCCTTACTGAATAGTTCCGAAAAAGACAACCCCGACAGTTGGATCTCAAAACCGTCCACACAGCCGAAATATATAAAGGGACCTCTAGACAGGGGTAAATCTCACTCTCAAGTGGGGGCTACCCACGAAGCCTTGCTGCACCTCCCCTGTTTTAGCCATTCCCGGTTGATGAGGCTTGAGGTTACGATTACCTTTATAAGGCATATAAATCTTAGAATGCTCATCGTCCACCTGACGATGTTCTAAAAGCATTCCATCCGCACAAGTTCGTTCCGGGTTCGAACGAAACCGAAGGCATTATCTCGTTACACTCGTATTGGAATCACCCTCAGAGTTAACGACAATAACCCTTGCACTCTAAACCACCATATCTAATTTATAAGTTCTATTCCATCAAACTCAATACGGAATCACCCACAGAGTTATACTGACGTATAGCCCTTACACCTCGAGTCTTCACTTGCTCCACTTGGATTAACGACCTAACGTTTAATTGGAATCGATGTGGTTTTCGGATATCCAAATATGGAAACCCGATCCCGGTCTCATCAAAACCAAACGCCATCTTAATGTCCAAGTTATACATAAGGGTTTTAAACAATTAACTCAATTTATTTTTATCTATTTCACACAGATAGATAAACTACATTTATCATAACAGATAACCCATAACATTATCACAACAGATGATCATCACAATAGTCAATCATCACAACCAAAATAATCCATCATACTTTAACTAAGCATCCATATCCTATAGATACTACTCATCTCATTTCTGAGATCACAACCATCCAAAAGTATATCAATATCATCCATAAACAATGATATATTATCCATTATTTATAATTAGTTTAAAATGAATTAAACTAATTACTTCTATCTTTAATTAATTTAAAATAAATTAAATTAATTACTCACCTATAAATCCTGCTTATAAATCTATTGATTAATCAACCTAGTTAAATAACCATTCACTAAGTATTTAACTTGATTAAACATCTATAATTAATCATTCACTAATTACAATAAGTAATTACTCTTAAATTAATTTCATAAAATTAATTAACCTTAATCATAAGTAATTAACATTTAATTACTTCATTTATTAATTAACTATAATTAATTACATTTATCCTTAATTAATCACAATTAATTAATCACTTAATTAATTAATTAATTACTTAATTAAACAATCCTTAATCACATCATTAATTATAATAATTAATGATCTCTAATTAATATTTAAATTAATTACTCAATTAAAAATTAATTACATTTAGTAATTAAAATACAATTATTGATCACCCTGATTAATATTTAAAATCCAGTAATTAACTACTTCTTATTTACTCATTAATGAATTAATTATCCAATAATTAATTATCTTCATTAATTAATTCTTGATTAATTACAAAAGTAATTATCCAAATTACTTTATTAAAATAAAACATCTTTCCATAATTACAATCCAGTAATTATTAATTAAACTTCTCTAAGAAATCCTGCTCCATAAATTACATTAACTAATTATTATCATTAAATTATTAAATTATTTCCTAAATTAATTAAACTAAATTAATTAATTCAACAAAGCACATTATCAGAATTAATTACAAAAAGTAATTAACCCATAATTATTATTTTTTATAAAATAATTATACTTATCAAATTACAATTGAATATCTTAAATTAATTAATCTAATTAATCCATCAAAATTAATCACATTAATTAATTATTAATTATCCTTAGATAATTAACAACATTTTTATTAATCCCTTACTGAAGAAAATTACCTTAGATTAATTATCCATTAGTCATTTCTAATTATAAATTAATTCAAGTTATTATTTAAAATCAAATAAATAAGTAAATTTTAATTATTCCCAAAATAATTCATTTACTTATTTATAACTTAATTAATATTCAAAATGTATTTAAATAATACATTTCTAAAATCTAATTCAACTTCTACTTTAAAAATTTAAGATTTAAAAATGTATAACCATATAAACATTTTCCAAATTTAAATAATTAATAACCTAAAGGTAAAGAACTAACATTATTATATAAGAAAAGTAAAAAAAAAATCAATATTACTTAATTTTACTAAGAAATCAAACATTTGAAAATAGATAGATTATTTAACTTTCAATTTAGAGTTAAACATATCATAATTTTATTTCAATACTTAAAAGAAAGAATTCTTTTAAAATTTTAAACCTTATTTGAAATCAAGTTCATATTAAATTCTACTTAAATATTTTCTGTCCAATACTTAAAAATTTCAAAACTGATTGAATTCAAACTGTTCACAAAACAAAACTGAAATCAAACTTAAATTTGATTTCAAAACCAATTTTAAATCTTGCTTAAAATTTAAAAGTTTCATTTTTCAAACTTTGAATTCAAAAGTATTTCTGAATCCAGTTCAATCCTATACAAAAATTTGAATCTTGTTTTTAACATTGAACTCCCCTTTAAAAAAATTTAAAAGAAACAAAACTGTTTTTAAATAAAAACTGGATTCAAAGAATCCTGAAACCTATATTACACTTGGTTTCAAACTTGAATTTAAACCTTACTTTAAATTTAAATCATCATTTAAACTTTTTGAATTCATAAACTCACTTAAATTTAATTCAAACTATATTTAAATTTTAAATCATAGTTTTAAAAAGATTTGAGTTTTCCAGGAAAAAAAAACAACATTCAGGTTTACAACCTGCACAACTAAACCCGAGACTATCATCAAACTACTTCGGGTAAAAATCCTACTCACTTCGGGTCACAACTCAGAATACACGAGGTTGACTTCGAGTCACCCCAAAACCTGCACACCCAAGTTCACCAGAGTTAACCAAACTCTATGCAAATGCTCCACTGCTCCGGCGACTTCCAGCAACCTTCACCAACCCCTCCAATACACCATCCACCCCTCTACTTGATAACAACCTCTAACAAACTCTCTGTTGCTTGAAAACAGATTCAAGCAAAAAGACATCCACCTGAAAGCTTCACCACACATACCAAAATCTGTCAACTCTCACTATATACATGGCAAACCTGTACATGACCATCTTCCCATAATTTCCCCACTCTCTCCAGGCATAAATTCAAGTTCCAGAATTTACTAAATGGTTTGATATTCCCAAATTTCTGAAATACTGCACAATCTAAATTACTACTACTCCACAGAAGCTTTTAAAACTTCGTGCATGTTTTAATATCCATGTTTTTGAACTTGCACTAAAGTTTAACTTGTTTTAATAATTTTAAGATGTCGACAACTTACTTCTTGAAACCATTTCCGTTGTCACTTATTTCCAGAAGTAACAGGTTTATTTTTTTTCCTAACTTAAGATTTTACAAACCTAATCTATGCTAAATAACATAATTTGTTCACACAATAAACTCTAACTATGATTCAATCATATATAAGTGGATTTGTATTTAAATCCAAGAAATAACAGAAGCATGTTTGTAGGAATTCACATCACACTACTCTGCATACTCAAGATTAATGTATGCAGGCATACAACAGTCAAGCATATATTCAAACCCATGCACATATAAAACTTTAAACAACCCATAAATTTTGAATTACTCACTAAAGAGAAAGAACAAAACAGTTTTAATTGCTACTGTTTTAATTTGCTTATTTAAAGGGCATTTGAATTTAAACTTTAATTTCTGCAAAATCTTAATAACTTGGATTTTAAAGGTAGAACTGTTTTTTTTTTAATATAGATTTACTCACCTTAAAAATTGAAAACAGAAAGCATCCAGATGCAATCCAATTTCCTGCAGCTTGAATTTCCATTTCATTAAATCTGAGCTTGCATGAATATGAGCTAACTTGCAGTTTGAAATTGATTATAACATGATGCTTGCAGGCTTTTTGAATCTGCATTTGATGTTGATTTGGTCTGCATGCTTCCCCAGATTCTTGCTTGAATTGATTTATTACAGATTGCAGAACTTTTGTTTGTTTGCAGGTTCAAACCAATTTGCAATGTATTCTCTTATGCAGGATTTTAAAACTTTGATTGCAGATTGATTTGGTTAGTAGATTAACAGAATTTGGGTTTTCTTTATTGCAAATTTCAAAACTTTTGATTGCAGAGTATAGATTGAGTTTGGGTTGTGGAATTTTTAGAGTAAAAATGGGATTTTCAGTTTTCTTAGATCTGAACTTAGATCCATTATAGTGGATAAAATGTTTGAAACAAAAGATTTGTTTTAAGTTTTATCTAAAATATTAAATTCAATATTGATTTAGAAATGCCACTTGTTGTTTAGATATGAAAATTAATTACAAGTGTCCAATTAAAACATGAATGTTAACACATGTATGATTTAGATATAAAGATAAAGTTCTTTGTTTATAAATGTTTTAATTAAAGGTAAAACCAATCTATTTTAATTTAAGATGTTTTGTATGTTTATTTACATTTAATCTTTAAATGATTACAAATGAATTATCTTTACACATTTAAATATTTTCATGAATATTTTTAAAAATTATTTAAAACTAATTTTCAAAAGAGAAACTTTTTTTTAAAAGAAAAGAACAATGTTGAATTCATTTTATTCAAGAGTTTCAAATATACTATACTTTAATATAAATAAACTAAATTTATTTCAAAACAATTTAAAGATAAAACAAAATGAACTTTATTATAAAATAAATTTTTTAACTATTATATATTTATAACAAAATATTTACTTTAATTTCTTTTTGAAAATACAAGATAGATTTATAAATTGACTTATGAAAAGTTTCAATACTAATTTGAATTTAATTTAAATCAATTCATAAATTATACACCTATATATATTATAAATTTGAAAATATCCTTTATTAAATTTAAAATTTAAAATAAAAATAAAGATCAAAACTCCTATTTACAATGTATACACATATATACATTATAAATAAAATATTTTTAGATCAGCTTAGAAAGGAAATTTTATCATTAAAATATTTTTTTTTTTTTTACATTTTAAAACAATAAGATTCTCAAACTCAATGGTTATTATAAATTTTCAAAAGAATATTATTTATCAACAAAATAATTATAAATTTTCAAAAGAAATTTATGTTTGAATTGGATTATTAAATCAATATATCACATTTTAAAAATAATTATTAATGAAATTATTAAATAAATATTGCCTAAATTTCCGGGACATCACAGTTTTTGAATTAAAAGAAGATTGGTACTATCCAAATGTTAAGCAATCTCCAAAAATGAATGATTTCTATGATCCTATTTACTTCAAAATGTTTGTTAAGATTGATTTAGGGTTTATCACAAACGTTGTCTTAAAGAACATTGTTTTTGACCCACCTAAAAGTTAAGAAATTTGGATCGAGAGTTATGTAAGAAAATTTGAGATATTTTCCAAAGTAAAAGAATGAATAACTTAGAATTATTCTATATTAAAAGAAAGAGATTTCGAAATCATCCGAAAAGAATTAAAGTGAAAAGAGACTTAATAAATCCCGTATACTCATATTCACTTTTTATCGATATTGGATTTCGAAGGAACCGGGGTCGGATTTGGGTAAATCACATCCGAAAACCACTTCGAACCTATGTATTAGTTCAAACGTGAAGACATGTTGAAGATGATGATTATTGAAGACCGTGGATCTTTATTGCGTGAGGACTGCTTGTTGACTTGCTCTGGGTAGCTCCCGAGTTATATATAGCAGTGGTCTCCTCGTTGTGGAGATTATTCGGATTGCAAGGACTACTCGCAACTAGTGGTAGTAGGAGAGTGCCTTCGGTTCGTCCTATACCTGGACAACTTGTATGGACGTTTTTCTGACATTGCATTTCTAAAGATTACGTATATTGGTTTTTACAAACGTACATCAATAGTGGCGGAGAAGACAACTTCTCTTAGCTTAGCACCCTCATTGAGACATACGAGCTCAAGGGTTGTTTTTTGTGGAAGGCAATTAGTATTTAAACGAAAATGGCAATGTAGCATGCAAAGATGTGATATGTGCTTTGTGAAGAGGTAATCGTAGCCTCAAGCCTTATCAAACCGAAAATGAGCGAAACAGGATTAGATGCAGCAAGGCTAAGTGGGTCATTCCCAAGTAGGGTATGATCATCCCCTTCTAGATATATTTCTTCCGCTATGACGTTCGGGATGTATATTAATGTGGTGTATGGAAAACGAGCGCTCGGTTAAAGGTCGGTAACGACCGGGGGATGACATATTCGGTACTCTCTAGTTACAGAGGTAGGCCGGTCTAAATTGGTAGAGGAGCTTTGTGATGATTCCTCAGGACATCCATCTAGAGGTGTACCCCTTCGAAAGGTAGATCCTGCGTCTGGCCATTTGTATGGAAATCCTTTCTCCAATAAGAACCTACGGTTTTTGTGTATTGGCGTAATGAATAGCCTCAAAATGCTATATGGGTAACCATTTCGGATAAGATTAATAAGTTTATTTAGAAATGTTTTCAAAGAGATGTCATTAAGAATAATATCAAATGTTTTGATATAAAAGTAATTTAGTTATCATAAGGTAAAAATCCGTCTGTGTTTATGTATGGGCGTGGTCTTATGAGATACTCTTTATTTTCAAAGTGTTATCCCGCCTTTTGGCAAGGCCGAGATATCAAAGAACTGGTTACAAGCTCAGGATCAATCATCCTGGATATCGAGCATGCATAGATTCGCCATGGATGTCGATGAATTTTGTCCAAATCCGAATCAAGCTGGAACTGACAAGACATGATAAGCTAAGCCACCGAAGCCAGCATTCCTAATTTCAAGCCAATCCGAGTACACATGCTCAAGGTATGATCGATGCAAGTTGAAGGAAAAAGCCACATTTTCGTATCCATCGGAAAGCTTAACTTCGTATCGATAGGGTCCGCATCCATCATCACATCTCTATTCGTATCATCAACTTCGCATCGATCAAGTTCGAATCCATCAAGGAGCCTCAGTTGCACCGATCAAGTTCGTATCCATCAACAGGACATACATTTCATACCGATCGGCTGGATGATGCTTCGTATCCATCCAGCTAGGCACAGTCCGCATCCATGGTTAAGCCTCTATTCAAATCCACTGTCTTCGTATCGATCAGGGGGACAATACCTTCGTGTCCATCTTTCTCAAATCCGTTAGCGCACAGCCATTTGCAACCATCACGTTCGAAACCATCAGTAGGTGATTACTCGAATCCATCAGGCAGCTACTCTTCGTATCCATCAGATGACCTTGCTTCGCATCCATCAAACGGTGACCACTTCATATCCATCAAGGGTTCTTGTTTGAATCCATATCCAATAACTTATTCGTGTCCACCATGTTAAATGAGCCCAGATTGATGCAACGGTCATCAATGATAACGAGGCAAGAATCATGGATGCGAAACGGTCAACTCGGAGCAATAAAAGGATCGATGCAAGGAATGCACGATGCGTCATCATAGAAGCACGTGCGTCATCGACTTGAAATGGAACGATTCGAATTTATGGATTCGAACCAGACAGCCAACAAAAAACCCAAGCTCGTATCGATCATAACTCAAGATCCACCGATCTAAATGCTATGAAATTTTAACAGAAGCTTACATACAAGCCAAGGAATGTTCCTGCCAAGTTTCGTCTCAATTGGACCAATTCTTGATCGATACGAAATCGGTTCGAATCGATCATAGATCGATTCAAAACTTGGTGGGATCGATCGCGTGGGCCCACTCACGTGTCAGAAGGAGTCTCCCGAAGTTTGAGCGAGATATCAGCTTCCTACGCCTATAAATAGCCCCCTAAAGCCTATAGAAAAAGGATCTTTTTGATCCTCAAGTGCCAAGATTCTGCCAGATCGAGATTTGCATCTTACCGTTGTTGTTGAATTCGAATTCCAAGCTGCACTTTACTGTTGTTCGCTGTAATTGCTTGTAATTATTGAAAGAGAATCAATAAAATCCCAAAAACTTCATAGTGGACGTAGGCAACACGCCGAACCACTCTAAAACTGCGTATCTGTACATTTGTGTTATTGTCTGCTGGAGTTTTGTTAGATAATTTTCATTTTCCATTTATATTCTTCACTTTTATCTCTTCAGAAACTTCCGAAGAGTGTTGTGCCCATTTTTGGTACAAACACTTTGGTGCTCTCACTGAGATAACCCAGATTTCTCCTGCTCCTTGGATCTATCATCGATACCGTATTGCACAAATCTAAGAGAGATCCAGATCATTAATCCGAATTCCTTCCATCCTACTCAGATTTGCACAAAGTCTAGGAAAGGAGTTCGACCCCTAAGATGGTTAGCACAAGGACCACCTCCAAAGCTGTCGATCAAGAAGGCCGAGATAGACAGAATCCAACGCCACTACCTCGCTCTAACCAAGACGCTATCGGCCCTCGGAACCAACAGGCCCGGTTACCCGACAAGAGTTCCAGTCGCTGCTTCAGGAGCTGACCCAGAGTCGGCAACAATTAACAGAGCAGCTGCGCGCCAATGCAGAGCTGACTAGCCAGCTGAATCACCAAAAGCGGATGAGATCCAAGAGAGATCATGCCTCTCGCTCCCCCATGGAAAGTTTTGCCTCTTCTGGTTATTATCATCGATCTTAGCGACCCCGACTAGATGGGAGTCACGTACAAATTGCTGGACTTCAACCGGCAATAACAGATGGATAGCTGAGAGTTGGTCCATCGGCCAGTTTCCAGACCAGACCCTCCTCACGAGGGCGTACCGCTCCTCATTAGACCACATATTACCGCACTATGACCGCCGCGGTTGAACCAGGGGTCGATGCCCGAAATCAGTCGAACCTGGACCGTCGTCAGCACGGGCGTACTCCTGAACCATACGTCCCAGAGAACTATGAGCCAAGAAGGCGAGACATGGACCGTCGACAGTATCCGGTCCAACCTCATAATATGGAACCTTATCGCACTTTGGCTCGAACTGCATAGAACGTACACATGCCGGATCTTCCGACCTTGATACGTCAGATGATTCGTGAGAACCAGGGTCTCACGAAATGACGACTGGGGGATCTCCTGAAGTCACACTCCTTTTACAGACGATATACTAACTGCTGAACCCCCTCGGCGATTCAGGATGTCGACTCTACCCATGTACGAAGGAAACTCCGACCCCAACCAACATATTCTGAAATATGAATGGTCGATGAGCGCTGATAGAGCTGACGATGCAGTGAAGTGTCGTAGTTTTCCCATTTCCTTGGGGGCATCGCTACTATGTGGTTTACCCGACTGCCACCACGATCCATTTCCTTCTTTGACCAGTTGGCCACTAAATTTGTTGAGCAATTCCGCATGCACGTCGCAAGGCCAAAAGATGTCAACACTCTATCTAGTGTCATCCAAGCTCCCCGAGAAACGCTCAGATGCTTCTTAGAGAGATTCCATGCTGCGTGTGCGAAAATCAGCAATCCGAACGATAACTCCATCCTTATGGCATTGACTAAGGGGATTGAACCCGACTCTGAATTCGGCAACTGGCTTGCCGGGAAACCACCTACATCATTGGACCGCTTCTATGCCAAGGCGGCTCAATTCCTGAGAAGGGAAGATGCAAAACAGTCTAGGAAGCAAGATGTAGGGCCAAGTGTGGAAGGATCCAAAGCAATATTGCGTTCAAACTGTCTGGAGAGAGCTCTGTAATAGTTCAGTTGAACATTCAAAACAAAAAACTCAGCGGAGGGAGAACGTGAATCAAAATACAAAGCGAAATCAGAACGGTGGCCTACAGCGCAAGAATCCTATGTTTGACAACTACACTCCTTTGAATACATCACTGGAGAACTAGTATTTTCAAACCTGTAATACAATTCAATACAAAAAACCTGCACCAAAACCGTCGGCAGAAAGGCAAATCTAGACGGGAAAATTTTACAGGTTCCATGAAAGCTACGGGCAAAATATTAATGAATGTCGTCATTTGCAGGATCTCATGGAAAAGTTGATTAGAGAAAGGAAGTTGGAATAGTTTGTGCGGGCGCCGCAGCCTGGAGGAGCGGGCCCTTCAAATCAGAATAATGAGCCCGATCAGCCGAGACAGGAGGACTCCGCCCGTCCCGGCGGGTGATTAGTGATAAACGCCATCAGTGGCGGACCCACTTTGTCAAGAGCCTGGAACGACGAGGATCTTCGTCGTTGTTGCACATGACAGGCTTTATTTATTTAGTCTATAGATACTTTGCAATTTGTCTTAGCATTCTGAAGTTCGAATTTGTAATAAGGCACTGACTTTGCTATGTTTTACCGTTCCAGCAATAAATTACCATCTCTTCAAGCTAGAGCTGTGATCCACCGAATGCGACATTCAACTATCACGACGCATGAAGAGCTAAGTTCTATCATATGATGGAATTTATTCAAATAGCGAGTGATTGTGATACGACCGGCCACTCACTAAGTGAAACCTTAGCTCGGGGGCAAGCCGTCACATTAAAGGCTAAACTGGACCGACACACGACAGTCCTATAACCAACTCCAAATTCCCAGAGTGCGAATTGGAGTATAAACATCAACTCTAGGTTCCCAGAGTGCGAACCGGAGTATAAACACCAACTCCAAATTCCCAGAGTACGAATTGGAGTATAAACATCAACTCTAGGTTCCCAGAGTGCGAACCGGATTATAAACACCAACTTCAAATTCCCAGAGTGTGAATTGGAGTATAAACATCAACTCTAGGTTCCCAAAGTGCGAACCGGAGTATAAACACAAACTCTGATTTCCCAGAGTGCGAATTGGAGAATAACCATCAACCCTAGGTTCCCGTAGTGTGAACCAGAGTATAAACACTAACTCCAAACTCCCAGAGTGCGAATTGGAGTATAAACATATAAATGCGGTTTCGGAGAGGGTGGACCCGTCCGCCTAACGACTTCGATCGTAACCTAACCAAGTTTGAGGAGGATGGAACCATCCGTTTAACGACCTCGCTTGTTAACTAGGGGTGGATGTGATCTGACCGTCCACAATCCCGATAAATTCGTCGTTCCCAAAGTGTGGACGAATTCCTAAAAAACCTAAACAGATGTGATTGACCCTCTATCGACCAACTCCAAATTCCCAGAGCGTGAATTGGAGTATAAACATCAATTCCAGGTTCTCGGAGTGCGAACCGAAATATAAATGCTGACTCCAAATTTCCAGAGTGTGAATTAGAGTACAAATACTAAGTCAAAGTTCCTGGAGTGCGAACTGTGTTACAAACATCGATAACTCTCGAATTCCCAGAGTGCGAACTAGATTATCGATCACAGATTATCCTAAGTCCCCAGAGTGTGGACATGTGCTCAAGATTTGTGATAGGTGTGATTGACCACCGAAATATAAATACTGATCCCCAGTGTCTGGATGCGATTATTATCAGTGAACGCGCACAACTGAAACCGCTCACCCTTCACTTGCTTCAACATCGATTTGATGATGTTAAGCTTGGAAGACAGAGATAGAATTGCGATCGTTAGCCAATCATTACAACTGGTTCCCCAAATTGGGGGCAGTGCTTAAGTGTGAAACATTGACTGGATAAATACGACATCGAGTGTCCAGCTTAGACTTGAGTCGTGGCTTGTATCCTCGATTTTAAAACTTGTGTATGAAATAGATTCAGCTCCAGAACCGATACTCCGCAAGCATACCAAGCTATGATTCGAACATTACAACACTTAAGCATAAAATACAGGAAAAACAGTTGAAGCAAAGAAAATAAAGTTTTATTTCAACTAACTGGAGAGAAGAATTTTTGTACGAGTTCTTCCAAAAAATGCCTCCTAGAGGGGACCGAATCCACGTCTATACACGACCTACTAAAGCAAAAGTAAACTCCTATCTACCCAAAAGTGTGCCTAAGGAATCCATATATTCCTTCTTCTTCCTCGGCTTTTTCTTCAACGTGGAGCCGTCGGCACCGCTAACGATCTTTCGTTTCGAACTTTTCCCTTCAGGCGGGGAATCTCCAGACGAAGGCATGATATCGATCTCTTCCTCCGAACTTGAGTCTACGGGAGATGCTCTCTTCAGGAAGAATCGGAGGAACTGGATCTGCGACTGGGGGCGGAGTAAACACTCCAGTATCAACCAGTTCCCCTCGGGTGATATCATCCTAAGTGGAGTTGGACCCGGCACCGTCACTCCACCCTCAAAATCACTACCCAGAGCCGCTGCCTCCATCTCAGCGTTAATTTCATCCAATATCTCTACTTCTCGAATTGCACGGGCTTCGTTGGGGGTAGCCGTGGACTGTAACGAAGCACTAGAAGCAGGCGGGAACGCACCAAGAACGAACGGCATATCCGCAAAACGGTCGCTATGTCGGCTCAGGAGCTCATTCATCATCTTCTCGTCAAAGGAAATTGAGCTCCCCTGTGTCACCTCAATTGGCACGGCCGCAGTTGTGGTAATTGCCTCAGTAATAACGGCCTTCTGCACTTGATGTGATTCTTGGATTGCAGGAGGCGCTGTCAATGTAACTTCGATCACTGGACAAGGAAGAAAAGAAGTTGTTAGAACACACTTCAAAAACGAGCCCTTCATTTCAAATACACATGAACTTTGTTCAGAGTACCTTCCTTAGTTCGACTTACTGTCGGCTGAACAACTTCGGATGAATGCTCCTTAATAGGAGATTGGCGTGGCTCTTCAATGTCATAGGCCGGGATGGGCTGGGGATCGATCACTGGAGTGGGCTCAGATAGAGATAAAGTAACAATCTCCGAACTTGTAGCATGATGCTTATCTCCGGAACCTTCCCCAATTTCTAAGTGCTGGGTGCCCAGTCTCTCTCTCGCATGAGAGATCATAGAATCATGGAGAACCTTCTTTTCATCTTCGCTCAATATGCGGTTCTCCAGCTCAAATTCGTCGAGGGCACCACCCAATAACACCGCCTTCTCTTCTTCGAATAGCAAATTCCAGGCGTTTTATAGATGTGTAGAGTAATCGTCGAGCCATGCCAAGTTCCTATGTCTCAGTACGTTGGCATTGTAAGTGACGAGAAGCTCCTCTATGTCCACCTCAAGCTTGGTCTCTGCCTATCGAACCTTCTCATCAACTCCGGCCTCCACCTCGCGAACCTTTTCCATGGCCGCATCTCTCTCCCTCCGGAACACCACCGCTTGATCACGCGCTTCCTGTGCAGAAACTTTGGCAGCGTCTCTCTCTTTCATAATTTCCAAGACTTTGGCCTTAAGTTCGTTTAGCTCTTTTAGGGCCGCATCCTGCTCAGCAGTTACAATGGTGTTCCGGTGGCCCATGTCCTCCACTGTGGCATATTGCTCCCGCTTCATTCTATCCATCGTCGCTAGGGTCCCATCGGCTCTCTTAAGAGCCTCGATCCCAGATTGGCGAGAAGGCTCGGCCTCGTTATTGAGCGCTTGAATAATGCGATCTTTCTGGCCAAGCTCTTTCTCCAACTTTTCAATCATAACTGCTCGATGGAATGCCACCTTCGATGCTTTTTTCACGGTTTTCGACCATTCCTGATATTGAAAGAATATATCCGCGACTAATCATGCAATGTAGTTTCGACCGACGCCGGGATCCTTTACAAGCATGGGGAAAGACGAATCCATCGAAACATATATCAGGAAAATCCTTTTTCAGCTGAGCGAGCCTCATCGCTCCTTCCCCAGTGGGCTTGACGAGAGCCTGTGCAGTAGTTGAAGGGTCCACCATTTCAGTTGGACGATGAGAGTTGGACCGTGAAGTGCGGGAAGACGGCTTGTGCCGTGGAGTTTCTAGAGGCCTCGAAACATGAACCGGAGGCGGTGCGGGATCTCTAGGAGGGGGTGTGTGAGATTGGGATCGACGTACATATCCCCTATCCCTATCAGTCTGCTCCTGGCTAGAATAGCATTGATCATGATCCCTATCTCCTTCCTTCCTACGTGACTCGTAGTATGACGAAGACTTGTGTTTGCTGCGTAGACTACAGAGCATTGAGCCTCGACCGGACATGGTATCTGCAAAGCAAAACAGAAACGAAGTTAGTAATCTTTAGAAAATGGCAGCTTACGGTCAGAAATCGTGTAGTGCCGTGAATCGTGTATGTATGTGCAACCCCCCTACCAACCGGATGTGTCAACCACGCTAGCAGGCAGAGATTCTCTTAAAACTATGGCGTGTTGGAGTTCATCCAATCCGGCATCATGCTGCATGGACACATCATCCGGAATTGGAAGATCGGCGAGCCCTTCGTAAAGACTTTCTGTTCTCGGGGGATACATCTCCGAAATTCTAATTCCGGAGGCAGGCCGGGACATGATAACAGATTTCCATCTCCCTTTTTTGGATGGCTTGAAAACGGTTGCCTTGCCTTTTCTCTTCTCTTCAGCATCCGCAGGTTTGCCCAACGGTTCCTCGTTAGTAGGGGTTCTTTCAGGGTCAGCCTCTTCGACTATAATAACCCTACGCTTTTTACGCTTAACTCGCTCTCTCGAGATAGTTCTTAATGCACCGTCGAGCCTTATACTTTGTCTTTGCTCGATCAGCCCAAGAATTCTGAGATTCCTGTCCGTCAGGACCAAGTCGTTATTCCTATCTTTGCTTGGGACCTCTTGAAGAACCCGAACTATCTTTTTGTATCCACCCTCGGGTCGCTGAAGTATCGCTGTAACGAAAAAGAGATATGAGTTCGTTTTCATTTACAATTGTCTTGCCGACTTCTCGAGAAGATAGCAATACTCACGTCTAAATAGCCATCGCTTGGAAAATCCTAGGGGCATCTAACACAGAACCACTCCATCTTGTAGTAGCTCAGCCTGGTCCAAGACCCCGTAATTATTTGGCAATTTTTTACGGCCTCTAGAAATGTAAAGGATGGACTGTCTGTCCGACTCTTGAAGTTGAACAAATATCTTATCTCGGTCAGTCGGGATGGTCGATAGAGGAGCTCCATAAATGCAATGAACAAGCTATTGAGTAAAGCGTATCCATTAGGGTGTAGTTGAGATGGGGCGATCCCAATAAAGGACAGCGCTTCTCTTATATAATGATTGAACAAGGGGAGCGTCCCAGCTGCGCACGCATGTCGATTGAATGCGGTATACCTCTTCGGTGGGTTGTGTGGTATGTCATTTGGTCCCGGCAATAGCACGTCATCCATCGACAAACCGTGCCTAAGGCATATTCTCCCTAGCATATCTTCCGAAATGTCGGACGAAACAGAGTCTGACAGATTATTGATAAGAGATGCATCAGGTACCTCGTCCGGGGCTGGATCGATAACTTCAACCTCAATCTCCGGTATTTCAAGCATGGGAGGAATTGAACTCTGAGTTTCCTATGGCTGCGAACTTGGAGTTTCCATGACTAGCTAACTCACGAGAAACCATCATTAGACGACAAAGAACCCATGTGTACCCCTTGTGTATAGTGTGTTGTGCAGTGCAGTTCTATGCATTGCTTGAATAAATTTTGCAGAGTTAAAGAAAATTTGCCAATGACGAAGATAATCGGAATCCAATTGGAATGACCGTCATCGCTGACCGTCACCATAATTCCATCCTGAAGTCGGCAATCGACCCGTACTAAAAGTTGTTATGGTTCCATCAACGATCTTCGAAAGGCAGTCAAATATGCCGTTTAACAACGAAGTCCAGATATGCAAGGATAAAGCTCTTCGGAATCACGCTATCAAGTGCTCAAAATTTCGTGTCCATCAAGGGAAGAATTTGAATCGATCATGGGGAGCTTATTCGAATCCATCAGGATCCAACTTCGTATCAATCACCGGGGGCATACTACGAAACGATCGTTAACACTGGGGTTCGTATCGATCAACGTCAGTAGCTTCACATCGATCCTTGGTGTCCAGGTTCGCATCGGTCAAGAAAGTCTCGGCTGCGCATCGATCACGCTCGAGTCGATATTTTTCGTACCGATCATGAAAGTGTATTTCGCATCGATAAGAAGCCGAGAGTTTCGCACCAATCGCTCGCTTATTTTTCGCATCGATCATTATAGATCGACACGATTTTCCACCATCTCGATCGATACGAACTACGTCATTTATCTAAAAAATTCTAGGATCGATGCAAACTCCAAAAAAAGCGTTATCGCCTTTTATCGATTCGAACACAGTCCTCCCAGATCGACACGAAATATGGATCGAGCCATCTTCGTTTTATTTTTCCTCTACGCTCCTTCGTCTCCAATTATCAAGGGCATCGCCATGGCCATCCTCGACCAAGCTTCAACCCAGATCAAACCTTAAATATTGCCAGAATTGATAATTGGTGAAAAGGAGATGGATCCGAGATTCAAACTTCGTCGTTTGGATGCAGTCGTAGTTGACTAATTACCTAATTTAAAATTGGAGTTCGAGGAATTAAAAAGTCAAATTTGATCGAGTCGAAAGTACGACACATTTCTCCTCTCTCAAGTTTCTGAATCGATGCGAAAGTTGAAGACAGCAGTAAAAAAGTAAAGAGTGAAAAATGGCCGGGTCCATGAGTATTTATATGGACCCAAGGAGTAACAGGGGCGATTCGCCTCCGGGTCTACATGACCGGTCATTACGGGTCAACCCCTAGGTCGAGTCGAATAGCTAATTCAAACCCATCAGCCAAAAATTTCCATCGACTCGAAATGAACAATAGGGTCCATCGATACGAAGTATGCAATGAATTCGATACAGAAGGCTTGTGGTCCCATCGATGCGAAACCTTCATTTGAATCGATGATTTTTGAACACCAACCACGGTCCATCGATACGAACTGGCTAGTCGACTCCAACGGCTCAATCCTTCATCGATACGAAGTGCATCAAAGGGACATGCTGAAGCTCCAGGTAACCATCGATACGAACATTACATTCGTATCCATCGACGCTCGCATTCATCAATATGGAATGACACTTCGTATTGACGCAAAAGCAACTTTTTAAACTTATATATTGATCCGAGAGAGGATCGATACGAAGGAACATCCATAAACAACCATCAAGCGTTGTTACTACTCGAGTTTCACATCGGTTCAGGAGAGGATCGATGCGGAATTCGGTACAAGAAAACTGACAATGACTCATGGACTGCAATGGTAACGAGAATCAGATTAACATATACACATACATGTCAAAATAATATTCAATTTTCAGCATTAACAGGAATTGGATATTCATTTAATAACGATTATGGCAACAAACAGCTAAGCACCATCATACAACAGTCAGTTACAGCAACACAGGGTTACAACCTTCAAAGAAAAAGCAATGATTATTCAGAGTGAAGATTGCAGATTTTCAAAGCACATCATTTTTCCACAAGACTTACTTTAGGGGGCAAATGTTATCCCGCCTTTTGGCAAGGCCGAGATATCAAAGAACTGGTTACAAGCTTAGGATCAATCATCCTGGATATCGAGCATGCATAGATTCACCATGGATGTCGTTGAATTTTTTCCAAGTCCGAATCAAGCTGCAACTGACATGACATGATAAGCTAAGCCATGGAAGCCAGTATTCCAAATTTCAAGCTAATCCGAGTACATATGCTCAAGATATGATCGATGCAAGTTGAAGGAAATAGCCACATTTTCGTATCCATCGGAAAGCTTAACTTCGTATCGATAGGGTCTGTATCCATCATCACATCTCAATTCGTATCTGTCGACTTCGCATTGATCAAGTTCGAATCCATCAAGGAGCCTCGGCTGCACCAATGAAATTCGTATCCATCAACAGGACGTACATTTCGTACCGATCGACTTGATGCTGCTTCGTATCCATCCAGCTAGGCACAGTCCGCATCCATGGTTAAGCCTCTATTCGAATCCACTGTCTTCGTATCGATTAGGGGGACAATATCTTCGTGTCCATCTTTCTTAAATCCGTTAACGCACAGCCATTTGCAACCATCCCATTCGAAACCATCAGTAGGTGATTACTCGAATCCATCGGCCAGCTGCTCTTCGTATCCATCAGATGACCTTGCTTCGCATCCATCAGACGGTGACCACTACGTATCCATCAGGGGTTCTTGTTCGAATCCATATCCAGTAACTTGTTCGTGTCCACCAAGTCAAATGAGCCCAGATTGATGCAACGGTCATCGATAATAACGAGGCGAGAATCATGGATGCGAAACGGTCAACTCAGAGCAAAAAGAAGATCGATGCAAGGAATGCGCACCACGTCATCACAGAAGCACGTGCGTCATCGATTCGAAATGGAACGATTCGAATTTATGGATTCGAACCAGCCAGCCAACAAAAAACCCAAGCTCGTATCGGTCATAACTCAAGATCCACTGATCCAAATGCTATGAAATTTTCACAGAAGCTTACATACAAGCCAAGGAATGTTCCTGCCAAGTTTCGTCTCAATTGGACCAATTCTTGATCGATACGAAATCGGTTCGAATCGATCACAGATCGAGTCGAAACTTGGTGGGATCGATCGCGTGGGCCCACTCACGAGTCAGAAGGAGTCTCTCGAAGTTTGAGCGAGATATCAGCCTCCTATGCCTATAAATAGCCCCCTGAAGCCTATATAAAAAGGATCTTTTTGATCCTCAAGCGCCAAGACTCTATAGGATCGAGATTTGCATCTTACCCTTACTGTTGAATTCGAATTCCAAGTTGTACTTTACTGTTGTTCGCTATAATTGCTTGTAATTGTTGAAAGAGAATCAATAAAATCCCATAAACTTCATAGTGGACATAGGCAACACGCCGAACCACTCGAAAATTGCGTATCTGTACATTTATGTTATTGTTTGCTGGAGTTTTTGTTAGATAATCTTCATTTTCCATTTATATTCTTCACTTTTATCTCTTCAAAAACTTTCGAAGAGTGTTGTGCCCATTTTTGGTACAAACACAAAGGATTTATAAAAAGGCTAATATATGACACTGTCGTCTATTATTGAGTTTTTCTCATGCTGGTTTATCAAGCCTGATCCAGGTATTTTCAATACTTGTGTCAGATCCGAGTTGTTTCAGGATAGTCGAAGGCGATTGGAGTTTCCAGAGGAGAGTTGGAGATATTCATCGACGTATGAGCATATTCTATTATCCGCTATACTTATTGTATTTTGTTTGATGTTTGTCAGCATTTGTAAGGGGAGGTTTTATAACTGTCCAAGCTAAATTTAGGTTAGACTCTGATATATGTATTTAAAAGTTTTCTGCTGTAAAAATATTTGTTCAATATTATATATTATTCCATTCGTAAGAGATTCTGTTCTGTCTACTTTTCTTTATAACCCTTAAAGACCATCTTTTCGTATAATTTGAGTTGGACATATATAATTTATTGTCGATTCAAATGGTACGGGAAAACGGGCCTTTACATTTGGTATCAGAGACGAAGGTTAAGCGAGAACCTTGGCTCTGTTATGGGTAAAGTCTCATCAGAGATAGGATTAGTAATATCCTAGGATGAGTAACTCATTAGATATAGGGTTAGTAACACCCTAGATTGAGTTATGAGAGTATTATATATATGAGAGTGTATTTGTTAATTTTATAAAAATTATTTTGTTTTAAAGAAATTGGTAGATGAAATAATTTTACCTTGGGTTTATATTAGAAATATCAAATGGGATATTATTATTTTTGGATTAGAAATTAATGATTATTTGTCATTTAGCTTAGTAAAACTAAAATATGAATATCTTGTGATTAGAATAGCACAATTTTACTATAAGATATTCCATATAGAATCAATTAATTGAAAGCTAGAATTTAGAATTATGATCATATATCCCTAGACCTTTGGTTATTAAGAAATAATAATGATTAAGTGATTATCAAAATGGATGGATTTAGAAGCTAAGTACAAATATCTTGTGAAGTAAAATTCACAATTTGACTGTAAGATATTTGATGATAATATTAAATGTAACGAGACGGAATTTGCCCACTCGAAAATCGACATCCATACTTCAAATCGTATTCGAATGCCATAGATTCGACCGTTCAAATGCGATTCGCCGGAGCTTATAACAACATTAAGTAAATAACACAGCGGAATAAAAGAATAATACATTGATATACAGCTTTGATATAATATCTGATACAGCAGATGATCCAATAGATATCAATATACATCAGAGACATGATACAATAAAATAGCAGCGGAAAAGAAAAATAGATAACATCTAGCAGCGGAACAATATAACTCTGAGATAGTCTTCAAAAGAGAACTCCGAGAACTGCAACTCCATTTCCAAGAATCAATCCAGCAATAGCTCGAACCCCCAATAACGATTCACCTAGCATAAGCAAGACTGGTGCGATCCAAAGACTGAACTAACTCCAGATAATCTACTACATCTGACTATCTGAAAAACCCAACTCTAGACTGCTCGTGTAGAAAATAATGAGCACCCAGAGTTTAGGAAAGAAACAATAAACTCCGGATCAGTCGTGGGACTGGTGTGAGCAACAAAAATAGTTTATCTTTAAAAACATTCAACAAGAGATTTTCAAAGTCAATTCGCAATGCTTTTTAAAAATGAGACTACCATAAGGCCTCCCGCACACACACACAATGCAAACGCAGAATCAGAGGAGATTTCTCCTTATGATAGTCAAAGATGCTTGATACGCATTAAAAGGAAACATTTGATATTATTACTAGTGCATAGTGTAAGAAAAATTCATTTCGAAAGTAGAATATAAATCTTAGCCAGCATAGACATTCCGCACTTATGCCTACTATAGCTACCATGTTCAATAGCAGGTTACCGCCACATTCCATGGCAGGTTATACAACTAAAACCGTACAAGGTTCGTATTGTTTCTTTGGATTTCCAACGAATGATCAGGCCAAGGAACTTCCTATTTCCACATGAGAATGCCTCTGGATGGACATCCCCGAGAACCAAACCGGATCTCTACCAACACAAGGCCGGGTTACTCCTAACTGAGTAACAACTGACCGAATATGCCATCCCCCGGTCCTTTGGGACCTTTAACCGAGAGCTCTCTAATCAATTCACACAATCATAATAATAAAGTGTTTCAACATGAGTAAGTATCTGGGCTCCATACCATGATACGACCCTTTTCCAGAAGGAAATGCACATATCCTAAAGGGCGCTACCCCTCATAACCTTGCCGCATCTTTCCTGTTTTGACCATTCACGGGGTGTGAGGCTCGACGAAGTCACGTCCACAAAAACACACTTTATACAAAAGCCATGCTTTGGGTCAACAAATGATCATAGAAATGATCACCAAGATAGACGATCAAATAAATGATCCTATCACAAATAATCAACACAATGATCATTTCAGCAACACTCAGCATGTCACATTACCAAATTGGGAATATATCGCTGATAACTTCAACTATATAACCTCTGAGTTCGTACGTCTCAGAGAAGGGTGTTAAGCTAAGAGAATAAATTCTCCGCCACCAACAGAAATATATTTGAAAGAAATCAACTTTATATCTCAATTGTAATGTCAGACATACAATCCATACAAGTCTGTACCGGGCTCGAACAAAACCGAAGGCACTTACAAAGAAGTCCTTGCAATCCGGATATCCACAATCCCGATCGGATTTCCCATCACTTAGGGAGTTTCTATACCGGCGCGACTCGGTGCAGAAACAATCGATAGGTCATCCTATTGCTTTCGCAAATACCCGGTCTTCATCACCAGTCTTCAAATGCTATCCATAACGTCAAATCACATATTCAGAATGGGTTATACGACACAAAGGTCCTTTCCCGGCTAAACCGAATAGTGAGCGAAAACATTTAAAATATATGGATATGGGATTTCAATTAAGTCACAACTTAATAATTCAAAATTTTCTTTCAAATGGTTTAAATAAATTACCATTTTCAATCTTTATACAAAAAGATTCATTTTCACAACCTTTAACGGTTTAAAAAATTTTCACATTTTAATCTTTTAAACAAAAGATTCATTCACAGATTTTCCAAATCAATTTTCATTTCAATTTGATTAACTCGTTAAATCTTTAAATCAAAGATTTAACCTATAGCCTTCAAAACAATTTCATTTCAATTTGATTAACTTGTTAAATCTTTAAATCAAAGATTTAACTTATAGCCTTCAAAACAATTTCATTTCAATTTGATTTAAACAAATCATCAATTTAAATCTGTTAAAAGTAAACAGATTTAATTCATAGCTTTCAAAAAGAATTCATTCATAACTTAGGAAAATCATTTCTCTATTCAATCTTGAAATTCCCCTAATTAACTGGAATCTCAGTTCTTATCTAAAAGTGTTTATCATTTGAAAACAACAGTTTTCATTTTGGAAATCTGATTCATTTATACGAGTTGAAATCCTTGGGTTAAATTCAAACTCCCAAAAATAATACTTTAAAAATGATTTAACTCATAATGACTAGTATAATATCATTAATCCCTAGTTTCAAATTACAGAATTCAATTTGAATATTGAATTCAAATTTAAATTAAAGTATTTAAATTCCAACACTTAATCCAGTTATTCAAAATAAATTTCCATCTTTGAAATTCCATTTCAAAAGCTTTTCACTTCTATTCTAATTCCATTTCCAAAACATTTGAATTTAAAAATTCAAATTTTAAACTATTTCAAAAATCTGTGACTTAACCGATTTCCTCGTGAAATCCATATTTGTGTGTGTATGGTGTGGTCCAGGGGTTTAACACAATAGTGCAACATCATTCAATCATCATAGATCAAAACACAGAAATGTAGTTGATAAGCGATATAAATTATAACGCTCATCGCCCATTCACAGATTCACAGATAATATACAGATGCAAATAAATATACACAGCTCAATCTACATAACAAAATGTCACAAATCAGATAGGATAATCAATTCAAGGCATCACATATAATACGATCATTCATAAGTAAGGTCAAGTATTTAATAGTCATTTATAAATAGGATTAATTAATCGTTTAATCCTAATTAATTCAATTTATTTCCAAGTAAATTAATTACTTACGAATTTATTTACCCAATCTTGATTAATTACTTACGAATCATTTGATATCAATTTATTTATCAAATGCTTTAACAAATTAAATTATTTTTAATTAATCATATTAATAAAATCAACCTTTTAAACTAATTACATAATTAATTAACTTTAATTTGTCAAAATATCCAACTTTAATTTCAGTAAGTGATTAATCCTTAAAATCATTTCTTAATCACTTCCATTAATTAATTAACCTTTAATAAATAAATTCTTTCCAAATTAATTACTTTAATTAATGATTTTAAACCCTTAATTACTTTTTTAAATTAATCCAAGTCACTAATTAATTAAATGATTTAAATTATCCATTTTAAATTCACATGTTAACCAATACTTTATTATAAAGGAAATTCGAAAGAGTTCAAATCAAGTTCTCTTTTAAATTCACATATTTAACGTATGCTTTACGTTAAACTTATTTAAACATTTAGATTTATAAAACCTGATTTAATTCCAAATCTGGAATTTCACTTCGACTTTCAGTACAGGTTTAAATTTTTAATCTTTGATTAAATCTTTCCTTTACCAATTCACATCCCTATTTTGAATATAAATTCTTTTTGTTTCACTCAAGTGCTTAATCACCTTTTTAATTATTAAAACAATTCAAATTCAAAAATTTTAACAAATAAAACAATTTAAACTTTTTTTTATTTAAACTTGATTATTTACAAACTAAGTTTTAAACAAACTTGAATTTATTATTATTTTTAAAACTTTGTTTATCATTTGAAATTTAATTAAAAATTCCTAAACAAGCCGAACAGGTTAACTGGAAACAACGTATACCCGAGGCCCTTAAAATTTGCTTCGAGCAAATCAACTGAAATCCCGAGCATGGCTTCGAGCTTCCCCGTACCCTGCTTCTTCTTCTTCCCTGTATACACTTCTTCTTCTTTTCAATTTTATAAAATTTAAAAACTGCAGTGATAAAAACACTCATGCGCATCGGGTTCGACACGATTTGTTTCCCAAAAATACTCGAGCAACATCACGCGACAGCCACGATAACATCCCAGGCCATCCAAACACCACTGTGCTGTGCACATGCACGGCCAAACGCGAGGGCTCCGATCATCGCCATTGCATTGGGCAAAACATCGATCAACTCTAGACCAATCTCCAACCAACTAAAGTTCCCCCATCATCTCAAAAACGAATTCGAGTTTATTCTCGAAACCTGGAACACGAATGCCTTCCCACCTCAAAACCTGTCAACGGCAACTGCTCCCTCCACCGACCACCAGACTCCACCACCGGCCACGCCTTCGCCTACGACCAAGCCACCATCACCTAATACCCCGATCAACTCGATCATCCCTAGAGGCCGTACTGACCCAAACAAGTTTCCCATTTTAAACTAGGTTAAAAATTTTCAAACCCAAATTCCACAACCCACGTAGCATGATTCTCTGATCCAATAATTTTTAAAGCTTCCCTGATCACTCCTCTAACCCTCGAACCAATCTCGACTTCTCCGATCAAGTGCGTTGCCCGAGGCAACCCCATCTTCCCAAAATGATCAACACAGCCATGCCACTTCTACTCGTTACAAAAAAAATATGAATTGAGCTTTAAAAATCCTATTTTTGACTTAGCAAACAGTTTGTAAACCCGAAACAATAATTCGTGATGATCGAAATTATCACTTATGCTAACTTTGTACTGTCCTTATATTTTTCCCCAGAGCAATTCAATTTTTATTAGCATGAATTAAATTTTACAATCTACTTTATACTTGCCTAAACATGTTTTGTTTATATACTTGGCTCTAACAATCAATGGTTTGAGAAATTATGTTTTTTTTTTTAGTCACTGTCTCTCTAAATAAACAGAGTGGTTTAGGAAGAAGCACATTGTTTTGATGCTCTGAAACTATCAAACATACTTATATATGTACTCTGAATCATATCAGATGCTTTACTACCTGATCAAATCAAAGATTCAACAAAAACTACAATTATTTATGTAAGTGTAATAACCACTAAACACAGTAAGGGTGTATTACTCACATTGAAACAAAAGAAATTGAACAGAGAACTCTTTGCTGTTTTGAAAACTGTTTTGATCTTCTTCTTTTGGTTTTGCTATTTGCTTTTACAGTTTTTTTGCTGGAACGAATTAAAATGGGAGGAGAAGGCTGATATCAAAAGAAAGAAGGAAGTGTACAGGTGAATAAATATTGTTTATACAAGGTGATGTTTATACAGTGTTATATCTTTGTTTATTCAATAAGCATGGCTGAATTGTATTGGAGGCATGTTGCATTAATTGTTTGTTGTGTACATGCTTATCTTATTTGCTAGCTTAGACTTATGTATTTCTCTTTCTTGCTTTACCAACTATGCAGATCTTCCTCTGGTGGTTGGAGATATCTTGCATTAATTGCTTTGTCTTACTTCCCATTTTATTTGAGTTAAATATATGTACTTTGTTATATGTACAGTTTACAGCCTATTTTCTTATATGTACTTTGTTTGAGTTAATTATATGTTTAATAGATATTTATTTTACTTTATGTACATATTATATTGCCTACATACTTATTCTTTTTAGTTTTGTTTTATACTTATTGTTTTTGTTTTATATATCAATGTTCTTATTTTTATTCATAGCTTAAGTATGAATTATTTTACTTTACAAAATAAGTGAACTTCTATTTTTATTTTACTCTTATTACTTTTGTAGCCTACTCCATTTGTATTATCTTGTATTGATTTATTAATATGAGATTAAGATATATATATATTTACTTTATATTGTTATATCTTATATTTTATTTACTTCTTATTTATTGTCTTGTATTTATATATATTTTAACCATCAAAAATAAATTAACAATTCACTTATTTATTCATTTCGTACTTGTGTCAATGTATATACTTTAATATTTATTTTTCAAACCACAAATACAAGATTTAAATTCAAGTAATTTAACACATTTTCATTAGAGATCGGGGAAACTCGCATCAATCCATCTATACATTTCACAATTTTAATTCAAAAATTCGATAAATTATCAATTTAAATTAAATTAAAATCTAGGGTCGTTACATTAAAGCTACAAGTTGTAACTAGAGAAAGTAAAAAGAAAATGCATACTTAGAAAAAAAATATTATCAATAAGATAGGAAAAGATAAGCCAAAATTGAAATTTTGGGTAAATATAATATGAAAGGGTAAGTTCTATAACTTATGATGGAGTTAAGATAATTTAAAATTTAGACACTTTGACTAGGTTAAAATCAAGGTGAAATTTAGGAATAAGAGGTATAAGAAATATCATCCTAATATAAAATTTTGAATTAGTGATACATTTGGGGTAGCTTTTTTAATTTAAAATGAAGTAAGAATAGAAGTGGATATTTTTGAATAATATGGTTAGTAGGGTGATTGTTGGACGAAAAAGTTAATAACAAATACTATGAGAATTATGTTTCACAAATTTGATTATAAGGTATTGGGTGGATTTAAGATTATGAAATTTGATTTAGAAAATGGATAGGTAAATAAGTTAAATAGTTAATCGTAGAATCGGTGAGAAAAAGGTGTACACTTAGTAAAGTTGCCTTATTAATATATGGATTGGATAAATAATATTAGCTAAATGAAAACCTTAGATAAAGAATACTTAGGGTTGAGTTGTATAACTTATTAATTTGAGATAACAGTAGAGTTCTATATTAGTTAAACACCTTAGTTGAAGTAATGATGGTTTGAAGATTAGGGATTTGTATATATACTCTTAGGAAGTAAAGATATATTATACAAGTTTAAGTCATACTTGTATGCTTAAGTAATAATGTATTTAGAAGAAGGTAAATGGTTGTGAAATAAACTTGAATTAATAGAAATTTTAAAGAAATGTTTTAGGTAAAGATGAATGTGAATAAGTACATAAGTTAAACGTAGATCATTTTGGCACATAAATTTTGATTTAAGATTTGATTATAGAACTTTGAGGTGTTTACACCAATCCAAAAAAGGATTTATCACTCGATTCTTAATGGCGAGCATTGATGGGAGTTTATGATTATGTACACGAGTTTTCTATCAAAGTTGAGAGCTATGCAAGGAAAGCAAGGGTTTGTGATCAAAAAGTCTGATCAAAGTCCGCACTAGAAAATCGAGGGATCGATACTAGTTCAAAAGAAAAGTTGTGGATTCGTATAATAGATCGAATCAAATATCACATATAGTATGATGTGTTGGGTCTATCTACTTAGTAGTTGGATAGTTATCTCAAATAGGCACCAAGATATAGTGGTTGGATTGATGTTGTGGTATGTATATATAGACGTCAGGTAAAGTATGCTCGGGTCAGATAATGAGTTATGTGGTGGTATTCGTTTATGTTGATATAGTATCAATGTGGTTGTCTTGGATGAATAGTCTTGTTTGGTTGTTGTATATATTATCTTAAATGTACATTATGCACTAGGATGGGTAGGATAGAAGTTTGAGTTGGTGTATGTATATATAACCGTAAGTACGTGATAGATACTCAGGTTAATGTGGGGAACCTTTATATGTATGTTTGGCATCATTTGTTTTAGTGTTGTTATGATATCGACCTTCTTCTTTTCTATCATCAATTTAAATAAGTCAAATCATTTAAGGATATGAGTATGAGATAGATTATTTTGTCTAACTTTCATTTCGAGGACGAAATGCTTTTAAGTAGGGGAGAATGTAACGACCCGTAATTTCGCTACTTCGGAAATAAGAGATTTCATTCATTTTAAATCTAAAAAGGAGTTTAAATCTTAAAATAAAAATGTTATATATAATTAAGAAATCAATTATTCTCATAGTTAATAAATTAAAAAGTATAAATTTGGATTTTAGAACAAATTGACAAAAGTTAAGTTTTGTTAGTAATAAATAAAGAATTAAATAAATGAATTTAAATATTTACTTAAAAAGATAAATCTTATTTAAAACATCTAATAAAGATAATAAGTATGTTAAAAGATTTAAAAGTTTTTTAATAATCGTTTTACAAAAATAACCAAAATTTGTCGCATTTTGTCAGCTTTACATACACTGTAAAATTAGAAATTTTGGTATTAATTAAAGATAATTTTTAAATATAAAGAGACTTGTTTTAATTTATTTAAGAAGTAAAAAGTTCATTTTAAAGTTTGGTTCATCCCAATATATAGCTTAATAAAAACGTCAAATTTGACTGTAAAATTTGTCGACAAAACACCGTTTTTAACCAAATTAAGTTGTCGACAAGTTGTTGCAACTTGATACATTTTCTAACTTATAAATACAAGTTCACACCTCTCATTCTTCTTCTTCTTCATTTTTGAGCTTTCTTTTGCTCATTAATGGCTTCTCCTCTTTAAGAGAGGTAAGAGGGTTAAAAATAGTGGAGTGCTTAAGCGCTAATCCACTTGTTACTCTCTAACCTCTTCTTAATTCACTTCTTCTCTTCTTAAAAAGGGCCTTAGGCCATGAGTTTGGGAGTTGATAAGGGAAGGACGTGAGCAAAGCAAGTAGAGATGGAGATGGTCGAGCACTTGGAAGCATGGCTATGTAAGGTTTAGAAAGGTTTAGTGAAGCGTTGAATTAAATGAATGTTGGTAGGAAGTTAAACGTTTTGGTTAAAGGTGAAAAATTCTCATTGCTTTTGAATGTATATTTTAGTTATGTTAAAACAATCACATTTGCACCCTTATGACATATGAATGTTTATACCAAATTGATTGTTAATATGGATAACTTGATAGTTAGTAAATTAAGTGAATTGTGATAATATATCCCGTTATGATATTAATAGTGAATGTTGGATTTAAAATCATATGGATGTGATTGGTTGAATGGATGTTATGTTAGTGATAAATATGAATATTGGATATGTTCATTTTGATTAAGTAATCCCTTTGTTAATAAGATCATATTTTAGTGATATGAGATATTTTGGAAAAATAAGTCTCTTTTCATTTAGAAGTGAAATTAAAGTTAAAATGAAAGAGAATTTGAAATTTGAAGTGAAACGGATTTGAAAAGGATAGCTAAATGGAAATTGAAATTGAGATAAATAGTGAAATTAAAATTGAAATCGATTTTGAAAAGGTGAAGTTTAGTTTAAGATTAAATTGAAGTTTAAATTGAAATAAGATTTGAAATCTAAGTTTTAAATGAGTTTAATTTGAGATTAGAATTGAAATTGAGTTAAAACTGGAATTTAAAATTTAATATTAAAATAATGGGAATATAATAATATTATAATATGGTAATAGTAAAAATATATATTAAATACTTTAAAAAAGTGAAAATATTGATTTAAAATGATTTGTAACGATTTTATAAGTGTTGAAATCCAATTTGAATAGATTATTTCAAATATTGAAAAATAAGTTAAAACTAGACACGTTGCGCAACGGTAGTTCGCGATTTCGCGCCGAAAAGATCAAATTAGTGTATAGAGTGGAATATGACTTGGAATTCTTTGAGATAAGAAAATTCCGGACTACTATACCCATATCTTCTAAACGAAGAAAGATAATCAAAGTTTCGATAAGCAGATTTTGAAATATGTCCAAATCAATTTTCCAGAAAAATCGCGCTAGTGCAGTTAAGTGACCGTAACAGGAAATTTGTTTAAATGGATGTTTTCAATTATGGAAAAATATGGAATAAATTTGATAAATCTGTTAAACTGATTTAAAAGAGATTTGGGTTGGAAATATGAATTATCGAATGTTTAAAAGTTGTTTAATTCAAATAAGCTTATTTAGCACTTTCCGCAGCACTTTTCTGCTGTGAATTCTATAACTTTTGGAATATGAGTTTAAATGTAACGACGTTTCCCAGAAAATTGGAAATGTTTTAAAAAGGATAATGAAGCGTTTCGAAAAGATAATTTGGAATATTTATAAGCAATTCCAAAATAAGTTGAAAATCTGAGTATGCGGAAACGACTTGTACATTTGTCCCGCCTATGAGATATGGGAAGATAAGACAAGGTGTTTAACTAAGGTTAGGGATGGAGCAACCAGTGCCCTGAACTTACATGGTCTATGTTTTCTTTTGCTTAGGCGAGGGGTGGAACAGATCGAAGAGAAAGCCCGGATGCTCTTACATAAAAAGACTGTATTAAGTTTTTGAATTAAAATAAGATTGGTATTATCTAAATGTTAAGCGAAATGAATGATCTCTATGATCTTATTTACTTCAAAATGTTCGTTAAGATTGATTTAGGGTTTATCGTAAACGATGCCTTAAAGAACATTGTTTTGGACCCGCCTAAAAGTTAAGAAATTTGGATCGAGAATTAAGTAAGGAAATTTGAGATATTTTCCAAAGTAAAAGAATGAATAACTTAGAATTATTCTATATTAAAAGAAAGAGATTTCGAAATCATCCAAAAAGAATTAAAGTGAAAAGAGACTTAATAAATCCTGCATACTCATATTCACTTTCTATCGATATTGGATTTCGAAGGAACCGAGGTCGGATTTGTGTAAAGCCCATCCGAAAACCACTTCGAATCCATGTATACGTTCGAATGTGAAGACATGTTGAAGATGATGATTATTGAAGACCGTGGATCTTTATAGCGTGAGGATTGCTTGTTGACTTGCTCTGGGTAGCTCCCGAGTTATATATAGCAGTGATCTCCTCGTTGTGGAGATTTTTCGGATTGCAAGGATTACTCGCTACTAGTGGTAGTAGGAGAGTGCCTTCAGTTTGTCCTGTTCCTGGACAACTTGTATGGACGTTTGTCTGACATTGCATTTCTAAAGATTACATACATTGGTTTTTACAAACGTACATCAGTGGTGGCGGAGGAGGCAACTTCTCTTAGCTTAACACCCTCCTTAAGACATACGAGCTCATGGGTTGTATTTTTGTGGAAGGTAATTAGAAGTTAAACGGAAATGGCAATGTAGCATTCAAAGATGTGATATGTGCTTTGTGAAAAGATAATCGTAGCCTTAAGCCTCATCAAACCAAAAATTACCATAGGATTTGATGCAGCAAGGCTAAGTGGGTCATTCCTAAGTAGGGTATGATCTACTACGCCAATAGATTGCATATTGCAAACCCAGAAGTGATGCAGGAAGTGCCAAAAAATATTGTTGTTGGCAAAAAAAGGGCAAAGGCAACACTTTTTTGGTGATGCATTTTGCCGTGTTGCCTTAGAGTCAAAGGCAACATCTTTGCGGCCCTAGGGCAACATTGGTTCTGTTGTTGCCAACGTACAAATTTATTAAAAAGTAGGCCCCACAATCTGGGCCCCAACTATTGAATATGCGATTATATGATTTTTGTTTGATGATAATAAACATATATATATATATATTCGTTTAAATGTATTTGTTAATGTACTATTTTATTTTTCATTGATTAAATAAATATTTGCTGAATAAAATAAATAACACAGAATTTGAATTCAAACAGAAATTTTATTCAACCAAATATTTATTACAATATTTGAATAGTACACATTTCAAGCTCTCACTATATATATGTAATTTAAATTTCAATTACAGTACAATTTTGATCACATCAGATTCACATTTACATTTGACCTCACTACATATCACTCATTCACTCAACTCGTATTTTATCTTCAACTTCACTCTAAATTGAATACAGCATATGAGCAATCTGCAAAAATAAATATTGACACAGTAAAATTGAAAATAAAATATTTTTGCGGTATAAAATAAAATGTGAATTTTGAAAATAATATTTGCCTCAATTATTTGGGTTGTTCGTCATCATTTAATTTTGAATTCATCATACACGAACAGCTTGTGACATACATAGTGTATCACTGTATATGCCACAAGGCCATGCACACCGATATATACACTTGATAGAATTACAGGGACATGTGAGCACAGGTCAAACCCAAAACGTCGGGTTCAACTCAGGTGCAATAAAAATAATGTCATGACACAAGTACAAGGTCAAACCCGAGCTTTAAGCTGGGTTCAACTCAGGTGCGCTACAAAACATCATAAAGCTATCGGGCATAAAATTCAAATACGACCAAACAGTGCAGTGATGGATATGCAACCAAATGCCACCAAGTGAATATGATAACACAACACATCAAATGAAATAGTACCAGCATAAGCCAGAATGTACATGAAACAAATATGCAAACTGCCTCGAATGGTACAAGTTAAAGACTGTACTACGGCAACTATAAGTGACTGCAGTGTTTACTAAACCACAAAGAAGACAATGCAAATGCAACATGCAGGCTACAGGTCTAGCAAGAGATAAGCAAGCATATACACCAGTATCAGGCTTGAGTGCATATACAAGTATGCAACTGTGAAACTGGATCAAGCAAGTGCAGACTCAAGTGGTACAAGTTCGAACAAAGCAAGCACAACTAGAGCTCAATACATATGAACTCAACTAGACAGTTTTTTAAAAAGACATGAGCAATGCAAGTGAGACAAGGCTAGGAGTTCAAGAGCAATACAATATGAATCATATCAGTGAACATATACAAGCACTAAAACAAAGCAGCAAACTAGGCTAGCATAAATAAAAATACCAGACTACATGCATGCAGTGCAGTTTATCATAAACAAGATCAAGTGAACCAATGGCCAATATTGACTAAAATATTCCAGACCAAACCAACATGTACATGTTAGCAGTTGAACACAAGTAATGAACCAACACATGTACCTGTGAAATAGAGTGATACCAAGTTATACAAGCAACTCAAACTCAACTGGACAGTGCCATCACAATGAACACAAAGACTCAATGCATATTGAAGCACATGTCAGTGGAAAATGTAATGCACAAGTACAGGCCGAGAAAAAATCAAGCATGGAATTTCAAAAATGACCAACCTCAAATAATATAGGGAATACGAACTGAACAAGTCAAAGATAAATTTCTCATCTCGAAAATATCATCACAAAATCATCAGTGCCGAAGTTCAGTGATGTCGAAGATGGTAATATCAAAAATCAAGTTGAAGCCATGAGCAACTGACCGGAGTCAAAGGAAACAAAGATCGAAATCAACATCGAACAGTTCAGTAACGAAGTCGTGGCAATCAAGGAATCGAGCGAAGTCAAAATCAAAACCGTGTCAATCAAGTAAACCAAATTACTCAATTTGACAAAGTCAGATAAATCATCAACATCAAAACATAATCAAATGGCCGAGACGAAGTCAAGAAAACATCAGATGAACACAAAATTAGGAATTCGAATCTATATAAAAACCCAATCATCATCGGCTTTAAAATCCATCAAGTTCAAGTAAGCCAAAACCAGTAAAGCTAAAGGAGAAAATTACATACCGGAATGAAATTCAAACTTGATCGAATTGAAGTAGCCGAAGACAATTCAAAGAGCCAAACAATCGATCGTCAAGCAATCACGAAGAACAATCCTCTTGATCGAAGCAATTAAAGTCGGCTTCTTCAATTTTAAACAAAGCCCTAATTTGCAAGCAAAGGAAAACGAGAACAAGCCCAAGCTTTTTTCACAAGAAAGAGATACTAGGCCGAAGAAATAGAAGTGTTTGAGTGAAACCCTAGGTTTTGCTGTTTTTATTTTGCTTGTCGCGTTAAAATTTACTTCGGCCCGCTTTTTTTCAGTACGCACTCATTTTTTATAATATTTTTATAAGTCTATAGCTACTGCAATATAGTGTTGATATCTATGCTAACATCCTGAAGCTAATGTTGTAATAGACAAAAATTAACATAGCTATTGTTACATTGTAGCTAGCAACATCTTGTATTTTCGTTACACTAGGCCATCTATGGCGTAGTGGATCATCCCCTTCTAGATATATTTCTTTCCGCTACGACGTTCGGGATGTATATTAATGTGGTGTGTGGAAAACGAGCGCTCGGTTAAAGGTCGATAACGACCGTGGGATCACATATTCGGTACTATCTAGTTATAGAGGTAGGCCGGTCTTGTGTTGGTAGAGAAGCTTTGTGATGGTTCCTTGGGACATCCTACCCCTTCGGAAGGTAGATCCTACGCCTGGTCATTTGTATGGAAATCCTTTCTCCAATAAGAACCTACGGTTTTTGTTTGTATTGGCGTAATGAATAGCCTCGAAATGCTATATGGGTAACCATTTCGGATAAGATTAGTAAGTTTATTTGCAAATGTTTTCAAAGAGATGTCATTAAGAATAACATCAAATGTTTTGATATAAAAGTGATTTAGTTATCATAAGGTGAAAACCCGTCTGTGTTTATGTGTGGGCATGGTCTTATGAGATACTCTTTATTTTCAAAGGATTTATAAAAAACTGATATATGACACTGTCATCTATTATTAAGTTTTTCTCACGCTGGTTTATCAAGCTTGATCTAGGTATTTTCAATACTCGGGTCAGATCCGAGTAGTTTCAGGATAGTCGAAGACGGTTGGAGTTTCCAGAGAAGAGTTGGATATATTCATCGACGTATGAACATATTCTATTATCCACTGTACTTATTTTATTTTGTTTGATGTTTGTCATCATTTGTAAGGGCAGGCTTTATAACTGTCCAAGCTGAATTTAGGTTAGACTCTGATATATGTATTTAAAAGTTTTCCGCTGTAAAAATATTTGTTCAATATTATATGTTATTCCATTCGTAAGAGATTCTGTTCTGTCTACTTTTCTTTATCACCCTTAAAGATCCCTCTTTTCGTACAATTTGAGTTGGACATGTATGGTTAAATTATCGATTCAAAGGGTACGAGAAAACGGGCCTTTACAGCAGCATCCTTCCCATTCAGACTCTTCACTTGGTTAATGGTTTTAGGCACTCCTATATCTCGAATGGATTAAATCTTTGAGGGATTAACTTCAATTCCTTGAGCATTAACAATAAATCCCAAGAACCTCCCTGATGCAACATTGAATGAGCACTTTAGAGGGTTGATTTTCATATTATAGAATTGAAGGATATCGAACATCTTTGCCAAGTCCCGGATGTGGTTGTTTGATCGTTGTGACTTCACGAACATATCATCCACATAGACTTCCATCATCCTCCCAATCTGATCGTTAACATTAGGTTAACTAGAAATTGATGGGTTGCTCCAATGTTCTCTAATCCGAATGGCATCATTACGTAACAGTATAACCAAACATCCATCACAAAACTGGTATGTTCCTGATGGGGATGTGCATTGGGATTTGGTTATACCCCGAGTATGCATCAATGAATGACAACAATTCGTGCCTTGCAGTTGACTCGACTAGCTGATTAATTTTAGGAAGAGGAAAACTATTTTGGGGGCATGCCTTGTTCAAGTCCGAATAGTCAATGCACGTTCTCCATTTCCCATTCACCTTCTTCACCAGTAGGGGATTAGATATCCATTTAGGATAGAGGGCATTGCAAATAAACCTATTGACTTTAAGTTTATTGACCTCCTCTTTAAGACCCACGGACCACTCCGGATCTATGCCTCGCCTTTTCTATTTCATCAATACATACTTCAGATCAATGCTCAATACATGGCTCACAGTAGCAGGCAAGATCCCACATATGTCAGAATGAGTCCAAATGAATACATCCAGAATGAGTCCAAGCGATCCAATCTTCAACACCCATGATGGATCTACGTGGCTGACTGATATCTCAATCATCAGCTCAGCCAACGCCGCCTTGGTCTCATTGGGTTCCTCCTCATCATCCCTCAGATCTATTTCTTTATAGAACTGACTGTGGTCCCCAAGCCAAGGCTCAAGTGCCATTTGTCAAACTTCAGTAACTTGGATGCGGACAGACTTGTCCACATCCTTTCCCTTCACTTTTCTCCAAGTCTCTCTCAATTCAGCCACATAACAGGCACGTCCAGTTGCCTGATCAACATGCACAACACTTACTCCATTATCGGTTGGAAATTTCAATGTCAAACATTATGGGGCAAGAGCTGCTTGAAATTCAGCCAGTGCTGGACGGCCTAGAAAAACATTGTATAGTGAATCAACATACAAAAAATGAATGGCAGGATCTGCACCCTCCTACGTTCATCTTCTCCCAACTCAACTTGCAATTCGACATAACCCACTGCCTTAGTAGCTACAACGTTGAAACCATGTTTACGAGCTTTAGATGGTTTCAAATCCTTAGCCTCCACCCTTATTTGATCATACGCCTTCTAAAGGATAATGTTCATAGAACTTCCACAATCAATCAAAATTCTTCTCACCAGAGTAGTGAAAGTGACTACTGTATGGCTAGTTTTCACTTAGGATCGTGTAATATGGATTGTATTATAATCTAAATGCTGAAACAGATAATAATAGTAAAGTAAATAAGAATAAGCACACCAGGAGTTTTTATACTGGTTTGAACTTTCCGTTCTACTCCAGTCCCAGACTTCCCTCTGGAATTTCACTCAATAACCCCTCACTTAACCCAGAGGAATAGGTAAACAACACCTAAGCAGCCAAACAGGATTTTTCTGCCTCAACTGCCGAAGAGGACTTTTCTTCCTGATACAAACTAACAGAACTTCAACAGTTTCAATAAAATTGTTTGACATTTTATGTTCTTGATAACACTGATTTGTCTTTGATAGTACACACTTCCTATAATATTTACCTCAAGTATATATTGTTTGTGTAAAGATTAGAAAGGAAAATATTGCTTTGAATCGAAGAATAAGTTAATTAATTAGATTCAAGCAATATAGATTGTGATTGTTTGTAGATTGCACAGATAGATAGATAGAGAATTTAGCAAGAAATCAAAATAAAAATTGGTAATTTGAGAAGTGATTCTAACATGTTTATATAGTAAAAAAATAGTTACAACTATCCACGAAGAGTTTCAATCAAAAGATGCAGCCATATCCCTTCAAATTGAATCATATAACTCTTTGCAGATAGAAGTGTCTCTTCAGAAAAAATGACTTTTAAAGTCGGTCAGCCGACTGGAGAAAAACGATCAGTTGACTGAAATTTCAAAAACAGTGAAAAACAGCGCATATCTGTGTACTGACCATGGTTAGTCGATTGGCAGTTTTCGGTCAATCAATTGACCTGGTTGTCAGTGCATAATTTGCCTATTTTCTTAAAAATTTGAATCTTGAAAACCGCTTTGATTTTGTGTAAACTACTTGAGGATAGATTTTAACAATTTAAGACTAAAAACTTCAATAAAAAACACACTATACTTAGATATGAAGTCTTGTCTCCTTTAAAGTTCAATAACATATCTCTTTCTGTTTTTTGTCGCTTGATCATAAAGTCTCATCATTGATTATTTAATCTCTTTTTCATGAATCAAAACTTATGATTCAACATTCTCCCCTTTTTTGATTGAAGACAACCTATTTTAGATGATACTATATATATTTTAAGAAACATATAACGGAAGTTATATATATCTCCCCTTGAATATTTGTCAACAAAAATAATCCTGCAAAAAAATGGTTAGTCATACATAATTTCTCCCCCTTTATCATAGACAAAAAGGAAATAAACAATAATTTCATCATTGTGAACTAACCACATAACAATCACAAAAATAATGTTTCGAATTGTACTGAGGTACTTATACAAGCCCATTAAAATAAACAGTGGTAGAATGTTTGTGAAATAAAAAAATAACTCACTACCACCAAGAAATATCAATATTAATCATCAGAGTCAGACTTTATTTCTTCTTCCACTTGTATTGGTCCTTTGCCTCTTGAAGAACTTTCCACAAACTGTCTGCCACCCCAATTTCCGCTTGTGTCAGAATTTGTGTGTTCTTCGGATATAGGCCAAGTAAAGCAAGAAGCTGGTCCTTTGCCCGGATCACGACGTGTGGTGTCGCAGTTGTGGAATAGGATCAAGAGATTGCATCCCATAAAATCTAAAAAAAGCTTTTAATGTTGTCAAACTTCTTGTCAATCTTCTTGTCGAGATTTTTGATGCGTGAGTCCAAAATGACTTGATTTCGCATAAGTAGATCAATGGACTCTCGGGTGCTTTGGGATGGGGTTGGTGTACGAATGTCATCTCTTTGTTGTTGTGGAGTAGCAACTTGTTGACGAACTCGTGATTGCCAGTCGTGGAAAGACTTGAGAGTGAGAGGTCTAGGAGGAAATTTCATTAAACTGATTATGCGGCTATTTAGAGCTCTTGTAATGGAGGTATCAGATTCTAGAATAGGAACTTGTAGGTTTATAAGAAGCTGCATTATATACTCGCCATAATAAATGATGTTCATTCGACCTTGGTTAAAAGATAAGAACTCGTCAAGAATAAGCTTACGCCAATTGATTTGGACACCTCCCCAAATTGCGTATAATTCCCTATAATTTTCTGGATAAACAAGCCTATAAGAACCAGTACGAGGAAGAATTGTACGCATTAAGGATCGGTGCATAATTCAAGGTGTAGGGCGTAAGGCAATAGATTTTAGTTCAGTCATGTCATCTTCCAAAAACTATGACTCACTTCATCTCGTTCGCCTATAGGAACATTTAAATCTTCTACCGGAATACCATTTGTTGGTGTGTGGAGAATTTGTCCAATTCTATCTAGTGATAAGAATATTTGTTGACCAAAAACTAAACTCCATATGCAATTTTCACAATTTCGTGGATTTGGATGACCCAAAAATAAATTTGCATAGAAGAGTTTTACCATAGTATGATTAATTTTGAGATTGTTCTGATTGTGGTCAAGAAGAGATTCTAGACGACCTCTTCTTGCAAGCTCTTGAATTCTATATGACGCAAAGTCTGAAAACACAATAAAAGATCCTACGAGAAAACGAGCTTCCTTCATTTTGTTCCATCTTTAAATAGCGGTGGCATCATAAAGCCATTGAGCTATTTGGGTATCATAGGTTCAGAGGAAGAGTAGAGGCTTTTCTAGATCATTTAGGTTGTCTTGAAGCCATTTGAAAGTGAGACTGAGTAAAGATATTTGAAAATTTTGATAGCTAGGGTTTTGAAATTATGAAGAGAGAAAGTAAAAGTGAAGAGTGAAAAAGAAGATGGTGGGTTAAATGGGTAAAAAGGTAGGTGAAATAGTGATAAATGTACCCAGGCAGCCTATTCAGTCGACTGGTCGAATAAGGTTAGTCGGCTTAAGTTAATTCCTGAAACTTTTTGTTTTCAAATTCAGTTGACTGGCCCAATTCATTTAGACGACTGAATGTTTTTGAAACAAAATCAGTCTTTCGATTTCCAGATTCAGTCGACTGACCCAATTCGTTCAGTCGACTGAATGCTGCTTTTCAATAATATCAGTCTTTTTGTATGTTTTAACACATAAAATAAAATATATTCAATATACTAAACAATGAATCATTCAAAATAGATTGAAATAATAAAAAATAAGGCTTAGTTAGAAGAAGAAGTGGATGAATGCGGAGTCTTGCAATCTTCTGGTTGTACTTTAATCTTTTCTTTGTATGGTTTTAAAGCAGACTTTCCACGTTTCCATGAATTTGGAGACACGGGAGGAGGTTGTGGTGGTTGATGATAAGAAGACATTGTAGGTTGATGAACATTAGATGAAGACGAGCCGCAAAATTTCCAGCCAATTTGCTCTAAAAAGCTAAGTCGTTTTGAGTTTAGCTTTTGTTCATAGTACATTTCCCGTTGAATTGCTATTGATTCCCTTTGATAATGATGTAAATCATCAATATTTTGTTTTTTTAATGGAGAATCAAAACATAAAAAATGGCGTGCCTTCTTTTTTTTTGGAGTATGACCAGTATGATAGTTGGATGGTCTAGCCAGTTCATGACATGGGTAGGTGTAGGTAAATTGGACGATCCAGAGGAAGGTGTCGAGAAATCGATAGAGGATTATTTAGAATCATGTGAAGAGTTGTTTTGAGAGGGCATTGTTGTAAGTATAGAATAATATATGATTATGCAAAAAAGAAGATGTAGAGATAAACAAAAACTCTTCAAGTACATAAAATAGTAAGAAGTTAAAAAATAGTAATAGCTAGATGGAATAAAGGATAACCAAAAAATAATAAGAGGAGGAGAAGTAATTAGAATTTTCATGGTCCAAGAGAAGAGTGAAATAAATAAGGAAAAAATATTATAAAAATAGAACAACAAATAGTGAAATGGCAGAGACATAGGATTTCCAAGATAGAGGTACCGAGTTCAAGTACCAGCAAAGGAAAAAATTTGAAAAAAATTGTTATAGAAATTTTATAATTCATTTAAAGAAATTATACCTAGTTCTCTTCTTAGTTTTATGAAACAATTTCAATTGAGTGGTTTAGTGAAAATATCAACCACCTGATTTTCAGAATTTACAAATTCTAAATTTACTATATTCTTCTCAATATTATCATGAAGAAAATGATGATGAATGTCAACATGTTTAGTTCATGAGTGATTGACAGGATTTTAATATAAATTTATTGCACTGGTGTTATCACAATATATTATAGGTTTACTTAATTTTATATCAAAATCTTGCAGTGTTGCATGTACATTACTTGAGCACATGCTAAAGCTGCAGATATATATATTCTACTTCACATGTCGATAGTGAAATGCGGTTTTGTTTCTTGTTAAACCAAGATACTAAAGATCGTCTGATGAAATGACAAGTTTCACTTGTACTTTTTCTATCTGTCCGACTTCCTCCAAAATAAGCATAACTATAGGATACTAATTCAAAACGACATTCTTTTGTTTAAAGTAGTCCTAAATCGTTGGTCTTGCTAAGATAACGAATTATACGTTTTACTGCTCGCATATGTGATTCTTTAGGATTTGCTTGAAGTCGAGCACATAAACAAACACTCATCACAATATCAGGTTGATTAGCAGTTAAGTAAAGTAGTGATCCAATCATGCTACGATATGGTTTCTGGTCGACACTCCTACCATTTCATCTCCGTTGAGATGTATAGTTGTACTCATAGGAATTGGCTTGCCAGAAGTGTTTTCCATACCAAAACCTTTAAAATGCCATTTTGCAACTGCTTGATTTGTAGTCCAAGAATTATGATAATTCTCCATATATGACATTTCAAATTCATTTTTCATTATAGTCGAAAATTCCTGACATAATTTTTCATTAGTTGAACCAAATATAATATCATCAACATATATCTGTATAATTAAAATATCTTATTTAGTTTTCTTAATAAATAAAGTTTGTTTCCAATTTCAAAACCAGAGTTTATTAGATAGTTTTTAAGTCGGTCGTACTAAGCACGATGTGCCTGTTTTAAACCATATAATGCTTTCTTAAGTTTATAAACATGATCTGAGAAATTTTCATGAGTAAAAAGAGGAGGCTGTCCAACATAGACATTTTCTTTTATGTATCCATTTAGAAAAGCACTTTTGACATCCATTTGACATAATTTAAAGTTATGAAAACATGCAAAAGCCAATAGAATACGTATAGGTTCTAATCTCACGACAGGAGCAAACGTTTCTTCATATTCTATTCTCTCTTCTTGATTATATCCTTGTTCTACTAATCTAGCTTCATTTCTAATTATATTACCTGGTTCATCAGCTTTGTTTTTGAAAACCCATTTTGTACTAATGACGAATTTATCACTTGGTCTAGGAACTAATTCCCAAACTTCGTTTCTTTCAAATTGATTTTGCTCTTCTTGCATAGATATAATCCAATAGTCATCAGTGGAGGCTTCCTTAATATTTTTAGGTTCTATATTAGAGAGAAAAGCAATATGGCCCATTTGATTTAATTGATGTCTTGTTCTTACATTTGAATTTACTTCTCCAATTATATTTTGAACAGGGTGATCTCTAAGAATTCTTGGAGCATATCTTACAAAATTTTCATTATGAACAATGTTTTCATTTTCTCTAGTATTATTAGTGTTATTATTTTGAAAAATAATATCGTCATCTTCTAAATTATTTGTTAGAATTTTATTTGCATTATTTTCCAAGTTTATAATTTTAGGAGAAATTTTGACATTTTCATCGAATGAAACATGAAGAGTTTCTTCGATTACTTTAGTTCTTACATTAAAAACTCGATAGGCTTTGCTTCTTTTCGAATATCCTATGAATATCCCTTCATCGTATTTTGGATCAAACTTGCCAAGCTGGTCTTTAGTGTCAAGTATAAAACATTTTGAACCAAATACTTTGAAATATGATATATTAGGTTTTCTGCCATTTAAAAGTTCATATGGGGAATGTTTTGTTAGTGATCGAACAGAAACATGATTCAAAACATAACAGGCAGTTGCAACAGCTGTTGCCCAGAAATGCTTAGGTAGAGTGCTTCCATTTAATAAATTTCTTGCACATTCTTGTAATGTTCTATTTTTTCTTTCTACAACTCCGTTTTATTGTGGCATTTTAGGAAAATAAAAGTTATGATTAATTCCTTTCTTGTTACAAAAAAGTTCAAAAGCTTCATTTTCAAATTCATCTCCATGATCATTTCTAATATTTTCAACTTTTAAATTCTTTATATTTTGAATTCTTTACAAAAAAATTAAAATTCTCAAAAGTATCACTTTTATGTTTCATGAAAATAGTCTATGTATATGTTGAAAAATCATCTACAATGAAAATCACATATCTATTGTGATTAATAGATTGAACTTGAGTAGGTCCAAAGAGATCCATGTATAGTAGTTCAAGTGGTTGTGTTGAAGATATGATTTTCGTTGATTTAAAAGAAGACTTTGTTAATTTTCCTAACTGACATGCATCACAAATATTATCAATTTTGAATTTTATATCAGGTAGTCCTTTAACAAGTTTAATTTTAGCTATTTTGTTAATAGTATTAATTTTATATGGAAAATCTTTTGTGTCATAGCCAAGAATCATTCTCTATAGCTACTAAACACATGTTTGTGTTATAATTTATATTCATATTTAAAATATAAATATTTCTACCTCTTATACCTTCAAAAATTAAATTTTTATTTTTATCAGAAATATTACATTTATTTTCTAAAAAGGATATATTAAAATCTTTATCACATAATTGACTTATGCTAATAAATTATGTTTTGAGTTTTTAACTAATAAAACATCAGAAATGAGAGGTAAGTTAGAGATATCGTTATTGCTCACATCACCTTTGCCGATGATATAACCTTTTGTATTATCTCCAAAAGTGACCGATCCTCCATTTGAGTAGACAATGTTAGTTAACATGTCCTTATTACCAGTCATGTATTTCGAGCAACCGCTGTCTAAAATCCATTTTCCTCTCTTTTTAAGTGGTACCTGCAAAAAATAAAGATTAAATTGGTACCCACTTTTCTTTTTAGGGTTCTAAGAGTTGGGTCTTAGGAAACCAAACCCAAGCTGGTTTAGAATTCCCGCTATAAATATAATTCTCATTTTTATGAATAATTTCCATAAATGTTTTGATATGTCTATTCCTAATTAAATTATTATTTATTTTGGGAACCTTTTTTAATAGTTTTAAGTTCTTTAGAAACTGTTTTCTTAATATCTTTCTTAGTTTTATTTTTAAACTTTCTAGATTTCTTTGGATTTTCAATTTTTTTATATCCTAGTCCCATTTTATTTGAAGCATACCGAGAATTTTCTATTATGGTAGAAAGATTTTCTCGTCCTTTATTGAAGTTAGAAATATTTTTATTAATATCTTCTAACTTAGTTTTGAGATTAGATTTTTCTAACTCTAATACTCTAGTGTTAGATTTTAAATCATTAATTTCTACTGATGAATCATCATTTTTATTCTTCTAAATTTCTAATTCTCGAGTTATCATAGAAAGTTGAGATGTTAAATTAGAATTAGATTCTTGAAATATTTCAAGTTCTTCTTCTAGAATTTTCTTTTCATCTCTTAGCATACTAATTTCTAATTCAGGGCTATATAATTTTCCTTATAACTCTTTATTTTGCTTTTTAGTTTGTTTTGCAAAGTCTACTAGGTCTGAATTAATTTCAACCAAATCTTCAAAACTTAGTTCACTTACATCATTACTTGTAGCCATGAAGCATGCATTAGCTTGCTCTGTATCACTGTCACTGTCACTCTCTGATGAAGAAGATGAATCTGAATCATCCCATTTTACTGAGAATGCTCTCTTCTTGAATTTGTCCTTCTTGAATTTATTTTTCTGTTTCTCTGGACAATCTTTCTTCATATAACCCATTTTATGATATTCATAGCATTCCATGATAGAGGATGATGGTTTATTGCTATTATTGTTGTTGTTAAAGTTATTATTGTAACTTCTCAAATTGTTATTCTTTTCGAATTTCAAAAACTTTTTGAAATTTTTAGCAACAAGTTCCATATCCTCTTCATCCGAGTCAGAATCATCTTTTTCTGCTTGAAATGCTAGATTCTTTTTATCCTGTGCTTGTACTTTCTTTGCCTGCAAATTTACTTCATACGACATTAGATTCCCTATTAACTCTTCTGGTTTCATAGTGGAAAGATCGTTTGCTTCTTCAAAAGCTAAGATCTTTCTTTCCCATTCATCCGTTAAAGAGTTTAGGATTTTTGATACTATATCAAAGTCAGAAAATTTTCTCCTAGTGTAATAGTGAGTGATATATATCTTGAAATCTGGAGTACGTGTCATTTATACTTCCATTTGATTTCATTTTGAAATTTTGGAACTGATTTTTCAATGCAGAGATTTTGCTTTGTCTGACTTTGTTAGTTCCTTCATGAGTTACTTTTAGAGTTCTCCATATCTCATAAGCAGTTGTACACAAACTGACCCTGTTAAACTCTTTTTTATCTAATGCACAAAATAACATGTTCATGTTTTTAGCAATTGAAGTAGCATCATTTTTTATGCAGTAGTCCAAGTTGAAAAATCTTCTGCCGGCATGGTATATACCTTTTGGGTAAAATTTCAGGTTTCAAAACCATTAGCTTGCATATATATTCTCATTCTAATTAACCAGTAATTATAGTTAAGACAATTAAATAGTGGTCATCGAGCAGTTGATTGGCCTTTAGTGAAACTAGAGTTAATGTTAATACTAGAATTGGTGTTACTATCCATATTACAAAAATATCAAATAACTGTGTTACGGTTATAGGTTGACCTAGCTCTGATACCAAATGAAAGTGACTACTGTGTGGCTAGTTATCACTTAGGATCATGTAATATGCAGTATTATAATCTAAATACGGAAACAGATAATAATAGTAAAGTAAATAAGAATAAGCACACCGGGAGTTTTTATACTGGTTCGAACTTCCCGTTCTACGTCCAGTCCCAGACTTCCCTTTGGAATTTCACTCAATAACCCCTCACTTAACCCGGAGGAATAGGTAAACAACACCTGAGCAGCCGAATAGGATTTTTCTGCCTCAACAGCCGAAGAGGACTTTTTTGCCTAATACAAACTAATAGGACTTCAACAGTTTTAATAAAATTGTTTGACGCGTTGCGTTCTTGATAACACTAATTTGTCTTTGATAGTACACCCTTCCTATAATCTTTTCCTCAAGTATATATTGTGTATTTAACTTAATTTATTCAGAGATTCAAGCAATATAGATTGTGATTGCTTGTAGATTGCACAGATATATAGATAGATAGAGAATATAGCAAGAAATAAAAATAAAAATTGGTGATTTGACAAGTGATTCTAATATGTTTATATAGTAAACAAATAGTTACAACTATTCACGAAGAGTTTCAATCAAAAGATGCAGCCATGTCCTTTCAAATTGAATCGTATCTCTTCGCAGATAGAAGTGTCTCTTCAGAAAAAATGACTGTCAGTGTCAGTCAGTCTACTGGAGAAAAAAGATCAGTTGACTGAAATTTAAAAAATAGTGAAAAACAATACATATCTGTGTACTGACCAAGGTCAGTCGACTGGCACTTTTCGGTCAGTCAACTGACCTAGTGTCAGTGCACAATTTGTCTATTTTGTTAAAAATTTGAACCTTGAAAACCACTTTGATTTTGTGTAAACTAGCTGAGGATAGATTTTAACAATTTGAGACTAAAAATTTCAATAAAAACACACTATACTCAGATATGAAGTATTGTCTCCTTTGTAGTTTAATAGCTATCTCTTTTTTTGTCGCTTGATCATATAGTCTCATCACTGATTGTTTAAGCTCTTTGTCATGAATCAAAACATATGATTCAACAAGCAGGACCAATCATGACTGAGATAACCATCGGATAATTAGTAGGGCCTCTACTCTATCGGTGTCCATGCTCTTAAATATTATATCATCGGTCATTGTATGATCTTGCTTGGCCGAAGTTATCGTCCCTCATATTCTAACAACTTCAAAATCCACATATCTCATCGAACTAGCATAGCGCTCCATTTCCTGCCAATCCTATCTGCAGGATGCGGTCCACCAACGATCATGTTCATTACCAACCTTCCACCGGCCCATGTAGGCTCCTCAGCCCTACACGGAGCCTGCCCTTGATCGTGGTCAGACATCCCCTGTTTCTGTCCTGTGGATTTTTCACAAACTACTGCAACTTATTCTCCCGGACCAATTTCTCAATGGCATCCTAGAGAGGCCTACACTCGTTCATTTTGTGCTCGTAACAGTCATGAAACTGGCAATAATTTCTAGTTCGCTGTTGCGTCTCTATCGACTCTTTCGGGCGCGCTTCTTATATTGAAAAGTATTACAGGTGGACAAATAAATGTTCTCCAAAGAGGCATTCAGAGGTGTATATCTGTCATACATAGGAAACCTGAGCTTCGGCCTTCCAGGCTCCCTCTTCCAGTCTCGATTCCCTTTACCTCTTCATTTTTGCTAATTCGGCTTGTTTTGAACATTGACCTGCACCTTCCTAGAACTCTCATCAAACTACTTTATCGCGATGTTGCTTTGCACTGCTTTTCCACTGGGCCCCATGACATTGCTCTTTCTAGACAATTTGGCTTCCTCCTTTCTCATAAACTGGGCCTCCTTTGAATAGAAACATTCCAGCATGGCCGGTGGTTTTCCAGCTAGCCAGTCGCCGACTTCAGATTTCGGGTCGACCTCTCTCGTCACAGCCATGAGCATCGCATGATCATTTGGGTTACTGACTTCAGTGGCTGCAATATGAAATCTTTACAAGTAGTCCCTCGGTGATTCTCCTAGAGCCTGGATTACACTTGATAATGACATCACATCATTAGGGCGAGTAGCATGGATCTAAACTGCTCCACAAACCTTGTTGCTAGTTCGTCAAAGCTAAAGATTAATTATGAGGGTAACCTTGTGAACCACGTCATAGCGATCCCAGAGAGAGTTATAGGGAAGCGTCTACATTTGATGGCATCATTTGCTCTTGCTAAGTCCATCAACCATTTGTACCTTATGATGTGCTGGCTGGGGCATTGTAGGCATGTTAAACCTTCTAAGATACTCCCCATGTAATATATTATCGGTGGGGTGTGACTCCTAGAGACTCCCCATCCATCATTCATCAAGCCCTGGTTCTCCCTCACCAGCTATCTGACCATTGTTGATAAGTCCGGTGTCTAGATAGGTGGCGTCAACACTACAAGAAATATGACCTGTACCTATCAATATATATGGGTATGTAAAGATAACCTTTTTCTACCAATATTTAATGGTAAGATTTATTGGTAAGTAAATATTACCAATATTATAACATTTTGGAAGGATGATTATCTACTAATAAATATGAGTAAGTAAAAAGTATTACCTATGCATATACTAGATGGAAAGTTTTTCGCAATTAGCGCATATATTTCCCTCCTATCATTTTAACTTTTGATTAAAAATAACGCTGAGTTGGGTGATGATGTGTCAAAAAACCTTATCCTAGCAATTTCATTTTTTGAATAAAGATTTCGTTTGCATATAATAGCAATTTTCCTTGTAAAAACACTTATGTATTAATTATTAATATTTATTTTGAAATATGAAATAATTAGCAATTAATAATTAATAAACATATTCTCCCTAATTTATTAGAGAAACACAATCCATACCACACCCTCCATCTATAGATCTAACCGTTTATTTTAAATAAAATATGACGGTACAAATCTCAGTCTGCGTACTTCCTTATGATTGGCCACACTAGAAACCGACAAGAACCACTATCCACCTTTGAATCTCCCACGTCTCCATTCTCCAAAGCACTATTCAGATCCCCAATCATCTCATCTTCCCAAACCCTAATTCTCAAATTGATCAAATAAATTTGTCAATTTCATCATTGCAGGAAGAGGCACTACAAGAAAAATTGTTAATCAAACAAGTTTTACTCTCCTTCTCCCTTTTCTGATTCAATAATGTAATTAGTTTTCTATTCCGTCAAAAGGTAACCTTTTTGTTTATTTTCTAATTTATGCTTCCTCCTAATTTTAGACTAAATTATGCTTCACCATTAATTTTCTATGTAAACTCATTATGTAGTTTTGTGAGAATGGAAGATGATATATTTAGAAGGGCCATCTAGAGAATGTTTTTTAGACTACAAGCAAATTCTGGATCATCATCTTATGTTGTTGCATTGATTAATCTTACGATAAAACATGCATTTATTCGAATGCTTTATAAACCTTTTTTCATATTTTATTTTCCGTCCACAAGTATTAGCACATGAAGTTCGTAAAAATAATACCCTAAGAAATTATAACAATCTTGATTTTTTCTTAATTTCAATTTTTTTTATTTATAACGTTTTCACGATATTGTCATTGATTCACTTATTTGGTAAGGCTGTAAAGTTATGTAATAGAGCATTGATTTCCTTCAATACATCGGTAGTAAAATGCTAAATTGGCAACATATTATGAAAATGCTTGACAAAATGATGCACCCTTAGTAATTGTAATATTAAATACAACAATCCCGTAGACAATAAATATGAATATTTTTATTCTGTGTTTGTTAGTATTTTGGATTTAATTTTTCATCAAAATTATTACTTACCAATTTCATCATTGATTCACTCATTTGGTAAGGTTCATTTTATATGGCCTTCCATGAATGGATAGATAATTAAATGCTTAATTGTGTTCATTGTATAAAATTATTTCTTAAATGACTTGCAACATCCTTGATTATAATAACAAATGAAATATTAATCAAGTTATTTGAGTATCAATTTTAAATAATGAAAACAATTAAGAATTTAATTGTCTATGCATTTTAAGTTATGTAGGGCTTGAATTATTTGAAAGGTAACATTTTTTAAAATAAACTAAACCTCTCTTTTTCTAATCATCATTGCCTCAAAATGGAAGGTTGGTTTTGTTGAATATGCGCTTATATGATTTTTGTTTGATGATAATAAACATATATACATTCGTTTAAATGTATTTGTTAATGTATACTATTTTATTTTTCACAGGTTAAATAAATATTTGCTGAATAAAATTAAATAACACAGAATTTGAATTCAAACGAATATTTTATTCAAACAAATATTTATTACAATTTTGAATAGTACAAATTCAAGCTCACACTATAACTATACAACTTTGATTACAATTACGTCACATTTCATATTTACAGTTCACCTCACTACATATCACTCACACTCGTATTTATCTTCAACTTCATCCCAGTTAGAATCCAGCATCTGAGCAATCTGCAAAAATATTCACTAACGCAGTAAAATTGAAAAAGAAATATTTTTGCAATATAAAATAAAATATGGTTTTTGAAAATTTTATCTGCCTCAGTTATTTGGGTTGTTCGTCATCATTCACATTTGAATTCATCACACACGAACTGTACATGCCACAAAGTCGTGCACATAGATATATACACTTGATAACTCTACAGGGACAGGTAATCATGAGTGGCTGCAATACACACGTGTACATTTATACACGTGTGCACTGCCTCGCCAACTCGTGTGCACAGTCAACCAATACATACAACATGTGCAGAGGACAAGTGTACAAGTGACTCAAGCAAATACACATGGAACAGTAAAAGCAAGCTATTGCACAAGATATAGAGCCACAACAAGTCCAGCAACAAGTCCAGTTGCAACATGGTGAACAAGACACAGTGCTGAGCACATGCAAACTGCAATGCAAATTCAAGGCCAATGCAGGTAACGGCTTGGTACAATGCAAATACATGGAACAATACCAAAGTATGGAGTGTGCAAGTGCAAATGACCAGAGCTCAGCATACATGAAGTAATGCAATGCCCAAAGACCAAGTCGAAGTCGAATTGTTGTCAACAGTTCTAAGTATCCAACAACAATATGAATGCTATGTTCAATCATGATACAGACCAGAAACACAAGTACAGGGAACAACCAGGTGAAGATGCAAGAACAAAGAGTGTACACAGCTCATGTATGCATCAGTAACCAACACATGAAGATCAACAACAAACCCAAATGCACATGTCAACATCAAGTCTCAAGTGATACAAATATCAAGAATCAGTGCAACAGAAAGTGGTGTAAATACAACTCGAAGTAATGCTCAGGTTCAATCTCTAAATACACAGCAGTTCATACAAAGAAGCCATGGTCAATGCAAAGCAAAAGTGAAGATACAGTGAAATTCTACAAGTCAAGGCCAAGCATGATGCAGTGGTGATGCAATACATACAACAAAAGAAGCAGTGCCAAGAATACATGTACTCAAGGCAAAATGCACAAGTGAAAACCAAAATGACACAGCAGTTTGTTTTTAACAAGAAAAACAGTGACATACTGCAACAACCAAAGCCTTGACTACAAGAACATCACAAGTAAATCGATACAGCACTGACTCAAATGCTCAACTACAAGACATAGCAACTGCACAGCCCAATGAACAAGACACAACAAAGTTCATAAGTGCAGACCAAATGCAGTGACAAGTTGAAGCAGTAGTTTCTGCAGTGGCAACGAGGAAATTCATGTGTAAACAATCAAAAATATATTCTTTGAAAAAGTCAAAGCAAAGTAGAATAGGAAAGTTGTTGCCGTGTGAATCAAGAAAATCGAACGCAACACAATCAAAGCCGTACGCATCAAGGTTGTAGTTATATCAGGAAAATCGTACGCATCAAGCAATAGAAAATCAGGAAAGTATCGAATTAATACGAATGAAATCAAGTGATTCGAATTCATATAAATACCACACCCAAGTCGTCATCATAGGCATCGAGTTTAATACGACAATCAATAGCAAAAACAGAGAAATTACATACCAACAACTCGATCATCAGAGAACGAGCGAGCCAGTCAACGCAACTCGATCATCAGAGAACGATCAAGCAAAAGCAACGCAAATCAATCATCAGAGAACGAGCGCAAGCAAGAGCATCACAATACAGAGCCAAAGCCCTAATTCGAGAAAGAAGAACAAAGCCGCAATTTTACAGTAGCAAAGAAAAAGGGGAACGATGCCCTAATTTCAAGAGGAACGACCGCATTATTCTCTCAACCATAGGAGTGGATCGGGCTAGTGAAAGAAAACAAGGGACCGGCCTTGTTTGTTTTAAAGGGGTTTAGTTGCTTTAGTTATTTAGGGTGTTTGTTTTAAATAAGGGCTTTAGTTTTTATAAATAAGGGCTTTATCTTATTTTTAGTTTTGAATTTGTTTTTAACTTTTAAATCTCTTTTCAAACCGTTGTATTTGCTAGTCGTGTGACTAGGGGACAAGCTACGTGGCGTAGCTTGAGAATTCGCAACTCAGTGGCTGAGTTGTGGCAGGGTTTTGAGCGTAGAGTTAGGTTAGTCAGTAGCGAGTGTCGCGAGTTTACGTGTGTAAGCGTATGACTATCTAATTTCTAGTAGAAACCTTGGGGGCAGCACGTAGGCAGGTTTTTGCCGAAGCTGGGTAAATTCTGTGTCGTTCTATTTCTGCATTTATTATTCTGCTTTTATCTGTGCTGCTACTATTCTGTGATCTGTGTTTTATAAGCTTCCGCAATTAATTTTTATAATTTATACTATCACCCTATTCACCCCCCCTCTAGGGTGAAATCGATCCTACAAGTGGTATCAGAGCTAGGAATTGAAGTCAATTTCTGTTTTAAAAATTCATTTTTCAAAAATCATTTTAAAAGTTTGAATTTTTAAAATGGCTTCTTTTAATAATGCTTTTGCTGAGGGTCAGTCCATAGTTAGACCACCAATGTTCAATGGTGAATATGCTTATTGGAAAAATAGAATGAAAATTTTTCTGAAAACCATTGACGCTTGGAACATTGCTGAGACAGGTTATAGAGCACCAACTATAATTGTAGATAATCAAGAAATAGATAAACCGATGGATCAATGGACAGAACTAGAAAATAAATTACAACATGCTAATGCTAGAGCTATGAATTCTATTATCTGTTCATTGGATCAATTTGAATTTAATCGTGTCTCACATTGTCTAACTGCGCAGGAAATATGGCACACACTAGAAGTGACTCACGAAGGAACATCTCAAGTCAAAGAATCTCGCCTTGCAATGCTAAGCAGCGAATACGAGAACTTCACAATGGCGAAGGAAGAAAATGTCAAAGAGATGCATGGGCGACTTTCCAATATCGTATACAAATCAAAAGCTCTTGGAAAATCATATACAGAGTTGGAGATAGTCCGAAAAATCCTCAGAGTCCTTCCACAAAATTTCGAAGCCAAAGTGACTGCCATTCAAGAATCAAAAGATTTGAAACAAATGAAAGTCGAAGAACTCATCGGAAATCTCACCGCCTATGAGCTAGAAATGAAATTCAAGGAAGAACGTGAAGGAGGTGATACTCGAAAGAAATCAATAGCTCTTAAAGGAACAACAGAAAGTGATAGTGATGATAATGATAATGGAGCAGCAGAATTGGAGCTGATAATAAAGAAAGTCAAAAGGTGGAATTACAAATACGGAAATTCAGCTCTGAATCGAAGATTGAAAAGCAGAATAAATAAAATATTAGACAATCCAGAAGAACCAAAGATCATCTGTCATAGGTGCAACCAACCCGGACACATCAAGCCCAATTGTCCTCAAAATCGACGCGACTTCGAAAAGAAATCAAAAAGGAGAAGTTTTGCTGCCACGTGGAATACAAGTGATGAAGATAATCAAAGTGCTAACAGTGAGGATGAAAAAGCAGACTTGTGTCTTCATGGTGAAATAACTGACAGTGATGATGACGAGCCAAGTGAGGTATCAAAACTTTCTCATTCAGAATTACTTATATATTTCCACGTAGTGAATGGATGTTTTGAACGACTTAGGGAGAAGTATGCCAAACTTGAATCACAAAAAGATACTTTGATAGATTTAAATAAACAACTTGACCAATTAGTTAAAAACTATCAAAGCAGAATCCCTAAGTGTGATAAGTGTCCAATATTCGAAAAGGAAATTGAAAAATCAGAAATCAATATAAAATCACTTGAAAATGAAATTCTGATTTTAAAAGAGAATGAAAATACTAGGAGAGAGAATTCTATTAAAAAGTGCACACAATTGTTAAACGAAAATGAATCTCTCAAAACACAAGTCCAACAATTGTCGACGACCTTAGATAAATTTTCAAAAGGTGAAAAATCGTTGAATATGCTATTAGGAAAGCAAACTGGTAATACGATTAGACAAGGACTGGGATATAGTCAATCTAAAAATGTTGAAAGCGATATTAATCAAGAAAATTCCATGTGCACAATTTGTAAAAAATATGGACACGATCACAACAATTGTTGGTATAGACCCAAACATGTGAAAACCATACCAATTTGGGTTCCAAAAGGCACAAATATAAAATTTCTCAAAGTTAAACAAATTTGGGTGCCAAAAGGAACATATATAAACAGTTTTGGGTCTCCACAAAATTATTTTTCTAAATCTTCTGCCACTAACAATCATGGACCTATAAAAACAAATAGGTCACATAAATCTTTTCCCGTGTAGGTGTGGTGGCAGGCTAAGGAACAACAACATTGTTCTCTGAATTTTGGCTGTTCCAGAAACACAACGGACGACAAAGCAAAGTTCCTTAGCCTAGTAAAAAGGTGACAGAATCACAATGGACAACAACGAAAAATATCGTAAAGGTAAAAACAGGTAAAGGTATATTTATTTGAACGATATATTAAATGTGATAATCTGCACCATATTCTGAATTAAAATCAGCCAATATTGAGATGATGGAAAAATGATGATTTTGATTCTGACTTGTTCAACATAGTTGGCCGATTATATTTATGCCAAAACACTATAAAATTCTCAAATTTTTTGATTATATTAGGATGGATCAAAAATAGTGTTTTGTTGGATATTAATACATTTGGTTATAATTTGGCTAAACTCTATGTTCATGGTTCTTATACGGCTTCATTTCAAATTCAAGAGAATGTCATTCGAAAAGTAGATTAATTTTGTTTTTGAGATATTTTGTTGCATACTTCATGGTCTGGTCAATCAAATTCAGTTAGTGATATTTTTGGAGTAAAAGACAAATTCAGATGCAGATTACACTGGTAATATAGTTGATAGAAAAATTACCAGTGGAACGTGATTAATTTTTGAAACATTCATTTGCTGCATCGTTTTTCAAAGAAAATATCTGCATATTTTTCACTTGAAATAATTTGCAAATAACAATTTTTTTTCTTCATATAACCCCTTTGAGAAAATCATGTTTGACTATGTTTTCAGATTAGTCATTTTTATTTGATTTTAAATGACAAATTTTTGACTAATCCGATCCCCTACTAATTATCAAAAAGATAAATAGTGATTGAAAAGGTGATAAGTGTTGATATTTAACATGCATTACTCAAGAGAGTATATTTGGAAAATTTCTTTAGGAATTCAAACAAGAGTTATAAAACTTTTTGTTGGGTAAAGATTCCATGACCATTTCTATATCTATCATATTTCTATCGACCATTGTTTATCAAAACTTAAATATAGTTGGTCGATATGTGGTACTATAATCAGGGATCATTTGTTTTTCATCTCATTTTTTTTGTAAAAATAAATAAATATCCAAAGTATTCACTCTCATTTAAAAGTCCTCACAGTTATGCATGGGTGAATTACTTAGATTTTTGATTATGTGCTTCCATGCTCATTTAAAAGTCCTTACGGTTATGCATGTATGGAACGCATATCAAAATTAATTGATTAAATAGACAAGTTGATTCTAATCCCATTTAAAAGTCCTCACGGTCATGCGTGGTTAGAAGATACTTGATTTCATTTTTAAAAATTAAATTGGAATACTACTAATCTCATTTAAAAGTCCTAACGGTTATGCATGATTAGTAGATATTCAAATTCCTGATATAAATGTACCACAAGTTGATACAATTGTATGATTTTATATGAGAATATCATTTTCATCATTCTAAAAGTGGAATATGCGCCTAACAGGGGTAGTTATGATTTTTGTTTGATTTTTATTGAAATTTAATATTTATACTCAATTTGAGTTTAATGATGGATTAATATCGATCACTCTATCTCTATTTTCTCTAACACTATCATTCTTTTGCTGATAACAAAAGGGGGAGAGAAAAGTTAAGATTTTGTCAAATAGAATCAAGCAAAAGTCAAATAATTTTCCATTCGCATATATATGTATTTGTATATTTCTATTTGTATGCATATATGTAGGGGGAGCATCATGTAGAAAGGAAGCATTTAAATAGGGGGAGCAATTAGGATATATCTCTAGAGCAAATACATTGAACACATTCAAAATCTTAAATATATGTTTGTTATCATCAAAAGGGGGAGATTGTTGAATATGCGCTTATATGATTTTTGTTTGATGATAATAAACATATATACATTCGTTTAAATGTATTTGTTAATGTATACTATTTTATTTTTCACAGGTTAAATAAATATTTGCCGAATAAAATTAAATAACACAGAATTTGAATTCAAACGAATATTTTATTCAAACAAATATTTATTACAATTTTGAATAGTACAAATTCAAGCTCACACTATAACTATACAACTTTGATTACAATTACGTCACATTTCATATTTACAGTTCACCTCACTACATATCACTCACACTCGTATTTATCTTCAACTTCATCCCAGTTAGAATCCAGCATCTGAGCAATCTGCAAAAATATTCACTAACGCAGTAAAATTGAAAAAGAAATATTTTTGCAATATAAAATAAAATATGGTTTTTGAAAATTTTATCTGCCTCAGTTATTTGGGTTGTTCGTCATCATTCACATTTGAATTCATCACACACGAACTGTACATGCCACAAAGTCGTGCGCATAGATATATACACTTGATAACTCTACAGGGACAGGTAATCATGAGTGGCTGCAATACACACGTGTACATTTATACACGTGTGCACTGCCTCGCCAACTCGTGTGCACAGTCAACCAATACATACAACATGTGCAGAGGACAAGTGTACAAGTGACTCAAGCAAATACACATGGAACAGTAAAAGCAAGCTATTGCACAAGATATAGAGCCACAACAAGTCCAGCAACAAGTCCAGTTGCAACATGGTGAACAAGACACAGTGCTGAGCACATGCAAACTGCAATGCAAATTCAAGGCCAATGCAGGTAACGGCTTGGTACAATGCAAATACATGGAACAATACCAAAGTATGGAGTGTGCAAGTGCAAATGACCAGAGCTCAGCATACATGAAGTAATGCAATGCCCAAAGACCAAGTTGAAGTCGAATTGTTGTCAACAGTTCTAAGTATCCAACAACAATATGAATGCTATGTTCAATCATGATACAGACCAGAAACACAAGTACAGGGAACAACCAGGTGAAGATGCAAGAACAAAGAGTGTACACAGCTCATGTATGCATCAGTAACCAACACATGAAGATCAACAACAAACCCAAATGCACATGTCAACATCAAGTCTCAAGTGATACAAATATCAAGAATCAGTGCAACAGAAAGTGGTGTAAATACAACTCGAAGTAATGCTCAGGTTCAATCTCTAAATACACAGCAGTTCATACAAAGAAGCCATGGTCAATGCAAAGCAAAAGTGAAGATACAGTGAAATTCTACAAGTCAAGGCCAAGCATGATGCAGTGGTGATGCAATACATACAACAAAAGAAGCAGTGCCAAGAATACATGTACTCAAGGCAAAATGCACAAGTGAAAACCAAAATGACACAGCGGTTTGTTTTTAACAAGAAAAACAGTGACATACTGCAACAACCAAAGCCTTGACTACAAGAACATCACAAGTAAATCGATACAGCACTGACTCAAATGCTCAACTACAAGACATAGCAACTGCACAGCCCAATGAACAAGACACAACAAAGTTCATAAGTGCAGACCAAATGCAGTGACAAGTTGAAGCAGTAGTTTCTGCAGTGGCAACGAGGAAATTCATGTGTAAACAATCAAAAATATATTCTTTGAAAAAGTCGAAGCAAAGTAGAATAGGAAAGTTGTTGCCGTGTGAATCAAGAAAATCGAACGCAACACAATCAAAGCCGTGCGCATCAAGGTTGTAGTTATATCAGGAAAATCGTACGCATCAAGCAATAGAAAATCAGGAAAGTATCGAATTAATACGAATGAAATCAAGTGATTCGAATTCATATAAATACCACACCCAAGTCGTCGTCATAGGCATCGAGTTTAATACGACAATCAATAGCAAAAACAGAGAAATTACATACCAACAACTCGATCATCAGAGAACGAGCGAGCCAGTCAACGCAACTCGATCATCAAAGAACGATCAAGCAAAAGCAACGCAAATCAATCATCAGAGAACGAGCGCAAGCAAGAGCATCACAATACAGAGCCGAAGCCCTAATTCGAGAAAGAAGAACAAAGCCGCAATTTTACAGTAGCAAAGAAAAAGGGGAACGATGCCCTAATTTCAAGAGGAACGACCGCATTATTCTCTCAACCATAGGAGTGGATTGGGCTAGTGAAAGAAAACAAGGGACCGGCCTTGTTTGTTTTAAAGGGGTTTAGTTGCTTTAGTTATTTAGGGTGTTTGTTTTAAATAAGGGCTTTAGTTTTTATAAATAAGGGCTTTATCTTATTTTTAGTTTTGAATTTGTTTTTAACTTTTAAATCTCTTTTCAAACCGTTGTATTTGCTAGTCGTGTGACTAGGGGACAAGCTACGTGGCGTAGCTTGAGAATTCGCAACTCAGTGGCTGAGTTGTGGCAGGGTTTTGAGCGTAGAGTTAGGTTAGTCAGTAGCGAGTGTCGCGAGTTTACGTGTGTAAGCGTGTGACTATCTAATTTCTAGTAGAAACCTTGGGGGCAGCACGTAGGCAGGTTTTTGCCGAAGCTGGGTAAATTCTGTGTCGTTCTATTTCTGCATTTATTATTCTGCTTTTATCTATGCCGCTACTATTCTGTGATCTGTGTTTTATAAGCTTCCGCAATTAATTTTTATAATTTATACTATCACCCTATTCATCCCCCCTCTAGGGTGAAATCGATCCTACAGGTTTATTTTTTGGTGCAATTTTTGTTAGTCATTAATTCGTTACTAAATTCAAATAAAACCATTCAATTTATTAGCTATTAATTTCCTATTATTTCTCACAAGAAACCTTCATATCTTACTATTATATTGACATTCCCTTCTATTTAGCATTAAAAACTAATTTTCCTCAAGCTTTAAGATTTGCTAGCCCATTATCTGGTAATGCATGGAGTTTATTTTTAATTTTCAATCACTTCTACTAACCTTTGCTTGATTTTGATTTATTTTGGTTTTTAAATATGGTATTCAATATTTGAATCTAATTTAACTATATCAAATTAAACTGATAATTATTTCTTTTAGGTTTAGCTTTTGGCTTGAAATATTTCCTTTTCTAGTTTTATTTCATTCTATTGTGCCAAAAATTGCTTTTGTACATTGGAATAATATTTTCATTATTCGTTTGAAATTATTGTATATGTTGTCCACTTCCATATGAAAGTCGATTTTTAAGCAAAGGCTTGAATGAATTAGAGTTTGGTATGTTACATAAGTTTTCTAACATATTTCAATTACCTGTTTCATTTTCTTAGGCTTAAAAATTTGTTTCCTTTATTATGTTAATGTTATGGACATTTACTCATACAGTTTATCATCACTATAATTTTTTTTCATTTAAGCTTGCTTCCATCCCAGTCTAGCATCACTTCTTTATTTATTTTTTCTTTAAAACAACATTAAGAATGTGATACTAAGAATAGTCAAGAATATATAGGTATCTGAAGATAATCCTGCTAATAATTTTGTTTCCATATTAATATCGATCTCCCATAAGGTAGTTACCAATTAATGGTTTCTCTCTATTTCTCAAGATTGTATTGCAAATATCTTTATTTATGTGGCAATTATATCTTATGTAAGGTTTGAATAATATATACAGATAATGTCTTTAAAGACAACCTCTCTTTCAAAATAAAGGCAGTGCCTCAAAAAAGAAAATTCATTTATATTCTATCACTTTGATTTATGTGTTTATCTTTTCAATTTATTATCCACTAATTCTTTGTTACACTTCTTTTTTTTTACGTGGTTCTTGAAATTAAGAGTAGTGCATGTCTTCAAGAGATGACCACATGATTGTCTACAACTTGATCTTGAGAACCTACTCTCTCATGTTATTTTCTTACTGCTTAATTTGTTGTCTTTTCCAATAAGAAACTTATGTATCCTATTATTCTATTAATGTTTCCTTAATTTTAGATTTAAAATTGTTTTTTGCACCCTTTAAGTTTTGGCAACCTTTCATTACTAATCAAGGAATTTTATTAATTTTACTCTCATTTACTTTTCATACCATATTCTAAAGTTTGATACATTTTAAATTATAGTAAGAGATTCTTTAAGAATCAACTAAAACGTATAGGTTAGAAATATTAGAAGTGTGTGAGCTGTAGAGAAATGTGTGCAATATCCTTAGATTATAAGCTAGTTGCAACTATATTTTGTATTTGTTTCAATAATCATGAAGCAACGTACTTAATGCATTAGGTTACTCATTCACTATTTGTTTACTAATCTACCTCTGGCTAAATCATGTTTTAAAAATAAAAACTTCTACTCTTTTTTTCTCTATTAGCGTTTTCCAACATAACTTTAAGTTTGTCCAAAAAAGCAAATTCTCATATATCATATAATATCACATAAAGCTAGGTTATTTCTAAATAAGTAAAAAGATGCTACTCAAACAAATTTATTATCAAAAATGTTTTATCCATAACAAAATCTTTGCTACATGATCCTGGGCTAATAGAAAAAATAATCATCAATTTTGGCCAAAGCTTAGCATAAACATATAAGAATGTTTGTTTTACAAACAAAATCACTATATAAACTTATAAATTCTCCACTAGAAATACAATTCATTAGCCCATAACACTTTTTTTGATGAAATATCTATTTTTCTAAGATAAGTTTTCTTATTGTTATTTTAGGGAAATCAAAAATGAATCAAGTAAAAACAAATTATACATTTAATTTGAAGATCTAACATTCTTACAATCATTCTACAATTGACCACTGGTCGATGTCCTTACTAGTCTTTTGAGCGGAAGACTCGTTAGAGAGAAGATAGAACTGCAGTATAAAGTCAGGTAACATACAGTAAAATCATTATTTTATTGACTGATATTTCATAAAACTGGAATTGATATTTACATTATATATGTTCTTTGTAGACGAACGCAGTAGACTCCCCGGTAAACCAATTCCTCGACATATTCAATACAGAAGGAAAAAATGCATGTCATAAGATACAATTGATAAAATTGAAACAATTAAGATATCAATGGAGAATATCTCTTATGCATCAGAGTCAATATGCTGTTCAGTTTGCCTTCATGTATGACTTCTATTACAAAGTATTTTCTTGATTTGTTTTTTAGCAAGGCTAGCAAGGTTGACTGGGCCCCTACCAAATTTTATTGCAAAACCAATAAAATAAAAATGCTCGAAACACACTTCGAGCAAAAGAAAAGAAAGAACCATAAAGAAGAGGGAACAAACAAACACATAGGAAAAGACAGAAAAAGCAATACAAAACTACGGACCACAAGTGAAACTCAAAGCCGGACCCATGCAAACTCCAGGTAGAAAACAAATCAAAGACCAGGCAAAAAGCAGGACCTAAACCAAAACAACAGGAACCCAAAGTACAGCATATGAAAATATCAAGTAGAGCCCGAAGCAGCAAGGAGGACTGCCACTTACAACCAAGCACTAAGCAGAGAGCACAGGTTGGAATTACATATCTTTAACCTACTCACAATATCATTCTTCAAAAACTCCACAACTGGACATGGTTGCAAACTTTATTGTCAAAGAAACTAAATTTCTCTCTCCATATAAGATGAATATATTTTTTAAGATAATGATACAGCAATCCTTTCTCTATTTCTCTCCATTTTATAGCCTTAAGAATTATGGCCCATTCAATTGTAGAACAATGGACACATTATCTCTACCAATGTTGGCCATCAACCTCTCCCATATGTGAAACAGGTCAGAGGAATCAAAAAAATATGAAATCTCGGTTATTGATTTGTAGAAGACAAACAAATGATCATTAATCATCAAATACTCAAGCATCCTATCCTTTGTCATCAATGCATTATTTAATACTTTCCCTAACAAAAGATTTTCTGAGCTAGTAGACTATATATTCCATATGGTCTTGTATCATGATTTTGATTAACGAAGTATTCATTTTTTTTGCATGATTCGAAATCGAAGAAAGCACGAGAAGTCTACTAATGTAAACATGTTTTTCACATGCAGCGCATGGATAGCTGGCTCATCAGGCATGCTTCATGTCCATTGTGCAGGAGAGACATTTGATTTTTTCAAGTTATTTTCTGTAAATTATATACACATGGGAATCAGTTATTTATACATATATAAGTGCGAATTTTATATACACTACATATATATTTGATTGAATATCACAATGACTACAACCGCTTTGATTTGGTTATTTGGGTTGTTTGATATATTAGTTTTGTAGATAATAATAATATATGTTTTTTCCTAGTTTATTTCTAATATAGAACATTTATAAATAACTATTATTTTCTTTTACGTACACATAACCATTAAATTTGACCAAAATATGAATTGTGTAATAGACCAATAAAATGATGCCGTGTGGGCTAATAAAATAACGCCATATGGTCCAATAATACTGTGCAACATAGACCAATAAAATGATTCCAGGTGGCAAATCGAATAATGCCCCATGGAGTAATCAAATGATGCCACGTGACCTATTAAAAATGATACCATATGTACTAATCAAATGATGACATGTCGACAAATTGTTGTTTGATACATGGACTAACAACAAGATGCCAAGTGGCAGCATTAATGTATGCTACATATATGCCACTATGGAAACAATGTATGCAGCCACATAGGATGACACATCATCAAACAAATCAGTCGATGACTCATCATTTGAATCATAATATAGTGGGGTCCACGGATTCTTTTACTTACTAGTATTAATAAGTGTAGGTAAAGACTCTTTCCCTACTAACATTTACCAAGCAGTGTCTACCAATTCAATATTGATAATAAAACAAATTATCCACCATTAGGCTTGTTTTACCTACACTTACAATTGGTAGGTAAATACCCCATTTTCTTGAAGTGCAAGTGGTGGTCGTGCTCCACCTCGCGTGAATGTTTCGGTCGGTGTCTACGGGCCATTTCATGCCTCATTGGCCTATCATATCCTGATGTGCATTCTGAACGTTCACCTCATTATCATTCCGAAGAGGTAGTTGGTTAGCATCCAAACCAACTCCAACATCCAAGTTCCAGGATCCAGCATGAGCTTGACTCCCCAATTGCACTTGAGGAGAAGTCCCTCTGGCTGAGGGATCGGCATCGATCCCTAGGAAGGGATTGGAATCGACCAGTCTTGGCAGACCATGTTGGTCTGCCAAGCATTGCTCCAATGTCCTCGTCCACGATGCTTCTATTCTCTGACGCCTTCACCTATGATGTTCGTCTGATGAGGTTGAACTATCTGACATCGAGTAAGAAGCAAGATCCCTTTTAGCACTTTGGCGCTGTTGTTGAGCAATCTGGTTCATCTTGGCATTAGTCTGGATTTGCTTGTTTAGCTGCCTACGACTCTCTATCGGCTCTCTCATCAAGTCATTGAATTCAGCTCTAGTTATGGAATCAGTCGGGTAATAGACTGCAGTAGGCTCCACATTTACGTTAGCTGGCTGGTTGTTTAGATCCCCTTTTTGGACGTTGGTAGTATCATTTGCATCAACATTCTAGGAAGTAGATCATGTGCGCCTCACCATTCTAGATTTCTTTGCTTAGATCTTGGTAAATCTTAGTAGTATCTACAAGCTTCTGAAGATGAATCTATATCCCCTTCGGGGGATTTTCTAAATCCAATAGCAACAAAGTTGATCCTAACAGGCTGAGAATCAAGGTTCTCAGTGAAAGCATCAAAATATTTGCAACCAAATTGGCCACAAACACCCAAGAACATATTTACGTAGTGAAATAAATGAAGAAATTAAATGAAAATAGAGGAAAATCACAAAATATCAGGAAAATGCAACAAAAAGTGGAAACAGTAAGATTCACAATGGTCCGGCGTTCACGGCATACGTCCACTTTGAATACTCTCTTTATTGCTTTCCAATTAACTTGATTACAATTAAGTATGGCAAGAATAGCAAGGTTTAAGAATTAATGGAGGAAGCCGATTACAATAATGGTGGAATCTAACCAACAATGTAAGAGTCCCCAGATTGGCCCCATTTGCCTGTATTTATATATGAAGCGGCCACCAATCTGACTGGAACTTCGACAACATGGCCGTCTCGACCATATGGGCCTACCATAGGGAGGACTGGGTCCAACACTCAATGGATAGGAATCGGTATCGATATGTTGAGTTTTAACTAGCGATCCCTTTGGTAGCTTCCTTATGCTCTAACATGATAGTGCTTCAAATATCATGGCATTTGGATACGTGGAGCTCTAGTTCTTGTAGTACTTTAGTTCAAATCCCAATCTGGTCACCATTCTAGATTTCTTTGCTTATATCTTTTTAAATCTTAGTAGTATCTACAAGCTTCTGAAGATGAATCTATATCCCCTTCGGGTGATTTTCTAAATCCAATAGCAACAAAGTTGATCCTAACAGGCTGAGAATCAAGGTTCTCAGTGAAAGCATCAAAATATTTGCAACCAAATTGGCCACAAACACCCAAGAACAGATTTAAGTAGTTAAATAAATGAAGAAATTAAATGAAAATAGAGGAAAATCACAAAATATCAAGAAAATGCAACAAAAAGTGGAAACAGTAAGATTTATAATGGTCCGGTGTTCACGGCATACGTCCATTTTGAATACTCTCTTTATTGCTTTCCAATTAATTTGATTACAATTAAGTATGGCAAGAATAGCAAGGTTTAAGAATTAATGGAGGAAGCCGATTACAACAATGGTGGAATCTAACCAACAATGTAAGAGTCCCCAGAATGGCCCCATTTGCCTGTATTTATATATGAAGCGAACTCCAATCTGACTGGAACTTCGACAACAGGGCCTTCTCGACCATATAGGCCTACCATAGGAAGGACTGGGCCCAACACTCAATGGATAGGAATCGGTATCGATATATTGAGTTTTAACTAGTGATCCCTTTGGTAGCTTCCTTGTACTCTAACGTGATAGTGCTTCAAATATCATGGCATTTGGATACGTGGAGCTCTAGTTCTTGTAGTACTTTAGTTCAAATCCCAATCTGGTCAAGGGAGTGCCGATCCCTCCTGGTTCTCCAACATATACCGATCCATCCTCCATAAGCAAGCCATGTTGGTTCATATCACACAAACCATACCATGCTGACCCATCTCTCACAAGTCATCCCATGTCGTTCCATCCCTTATGAGCAAGCCATGTCGAACCCTCTCTCATGATCAACAACATGTCGATCCTTATCTCACAAGTCCACCATGCTGACCCCTCTGTATCTAACATATCATACCGAGCTGTCTATTGCTGTTGGGCCATGTTGAACTAGGTACAATGTCTTATGCCGATCCCTCTACATCCCTACCTAAGTTGACTTCCTAAGCCAGTGATTATACCGATCCCTATGGCCTCTTCATAATACACTGAACCCTATACTATCATATTCACATCCATTATTCACTATGCCGGTCCCTCTCTCAAATAAGCTAATTCATATCTTTCTTACACCCCGCGTTGCCCGTTTGTTAACTGCGTCCAATCCGGGCTCCAAACAACTGTCCGGACTTTATATCTCGGTTATGCAGCCATTGCCTAATAATCATCCTTCTCATCTATAGTCAAGTCTGGCCTGCATGATCAATCCAAAATAGCCGGGTTAAGGCACCGAGTAATAGTATACATACATATGTTAAGATTTATTTATAAATGTGGATATTTTGGTGATAATGTGTATAAGTGATGTTTTACAAATATAGCGAGGATGTGTAAAATCGTATTTGTTAATAAAAGAATAGATTTATAAATGGTGTTTACTAATAAAGGGAAACTTTTATCATTGGATAAATTGGGGAAAATAAATCACAATTATGGATTTATAATAAGATGGGGGATGTTGTCTTTGAGAAAAAAAGTTAGATTCCATTTTGTAAATAGAAGTGAGGATAGATTTGGAGACGTTAAACAATATCTTATAAAATAGTAAGAGATTTATAAATACAGTTTTATAAATATGAATATGATTATGTCGAAATTTAAGCAGGGATTTTTATCAAGGAAGTACATTTATGTTTTAAAATTTGTTTATTTATATAAATATTGTTTGAAATTTGTTTATCAATATTTTAATATTTTGAGAAGTTAATTATTAAAAATTATTAATATGGTTTGAAATTAATTATCATTATCTACCAATAAAGTTTTGGAAATTAATCATTATTATTTATAATAATATTGAAGATGAATTATTATTGTTTTATAAAGAATGTTTTGAAATTATTAATTTTTATTTTAAGATGTTTTGGAGTCAATATTTATTTATTTATAATGTTTATTATTATATAATAGTGTTTTAACGAAAATGAAGAGAATTTATTAAACGCTTTCAAGATTCATAAATAGGACTTTACAAACAGATTTGGGTTAATAGGAGTTCCCTTACATGGCTTAGAAACTTAAAGGAAGATTAGTTAAAGGGTAAAGAGAATTTTTCTAATTGATTTTAGATATTTATAAAAGAACTTTAAAATGGGTTATAGACTTATAAAAGGAGTTTATAAATGGTTTATGGATTTATAAGTGGATTACAAAGGACTTAAGAAATGATTTATAAAAAGGCATAAATGATTTAGAGATTCAAAAGAAGTTTATAAATAATTTTAGGATTGTGTAAAAAGGAAATTTTCTTTGAGTTGTGAATATACTTATAGCGTTGAGATAAGTATATGGACATTTTCCTAATATTGAAAATACAAGGGTTTGTTAACGAATCTTTGTAAAAGTATTTTGGTATAAATATTTACAAAGTGTTTTTAGTTAGTGAAAGAGGCTAGTAATTGCTTATGTGTTTAACCAATGTTAGTCATTCCTATGGAATAAATCCCTGATTTGGATGTGTGATTGTGGATAGTTAAATAACCGACTATCGAAATTTGGTCCCAAAACGTAACTTTGGAAATATCCAAGAGAAACATGTGATTTATATCGCACAGTCATCTCCGAAGATGTTGTACTGTGCGTATAAATCTTATTTCGTTCTGCTAGGACAAATGATAAGGAAATCTGCCCACTAACGGTCAGTAAGTGATCTACGCTCTTATTGACTGCTTATTTCTTAAAGAACCGCTATCGAAAGTTATTTCGAAGAGACTGAGTTTGGATACGTTATCTAAAAACCACTTCGATCCAAGAAATGTATTTCGAAGTGGAAACATCCACAAGATGATGGAATTGAAGATGGAGCTCTCAAGCATTTCATTCAGTCCCAGAACGAACTTGTATAGATGAATGCTGGCATTGCATTGTTGCCTGGAGGACAATTTTAGCATTCCAAGTGGAACGTGTTATATAAAAGTTGAACATAGCCTCGAGCCTCATCAATTGGGAATGACTAAAACAAGGGAGATGCAGTAAGGCTCAGCGGATCGCTCCCAAGTAGGGCATGATCATCCATATCTAGAGTCGATACTATCTCTCATTCTATGCTTCGGGGCCCATTAATAGAGGAGTAATCATATTCGGTACTACTAGTCAAGTGATATGCTAATTCTTTGTTGATAGGGGATCCTAGAATGGTCTCATTGTTATTTTATCTAGAGATGCACCATGATAGACGGTACCCCAGTAGCCTAGTCAGTGTATGGAATCCATTCTCCAATAAGCGCTTTACAGACTTAGTTGTGCCCAACTATGCTGAAACGTGAGATGAAAGCATTTTAGCTATACTCATATTTTACTTTGAACCTTAGACATTATTATAATATAAATGGATTTTTATAGAAATTTTTTGGTTATTGTATGGTAACCCATCTGTTCTTATCTATGGCGTGGTCTTACGAAATACCTTTATTTTGAAAAGAGTTTGATAACTTTAAGAATTCAACTGGGCGTGTTTTCTCATGATTGTTTACCAGACTAACTTGGGTGTTATAATATTATAATGCTCGGGTCAGACTGAGCATATTTATAGATTGATTTGAATGCATTGGAGCTTGAAGGACAAGTTGAACCTCTTCATGACATATCCCTGTATTTATTTATTTCTACTCGTTGTTGTTGTAATTATCAGCATCTGTGAAGACGTATTGTTATAACTTTCTAGGCTGATAGTTGGTTATTTATGCACTCTGATTTGATGCATGTATATCACAGTTCCTTTTGTACATATCATTGATATTATATTATATACTTTTCCGCTGCTAGTGTGAGATTCTTTGTTGTTTTATGTTACCTTTTTCTTTTCTTCTTCTCTTCTTTCTTCTTTTTTCCCCTAACTATCTGTCTTCCTTTCAAATTAGGTTGGACATGGGTGGATTATTGTGAACATGAATTGTGCGGATTGGCCGGTCGTTATAATATGTATATACTTAATTATAAATCTTATTTTGGAAAAGTCGATGTTTTAAAATTTAAAATTTAAATAGTTTGAAATTTAAAACCAAAAATAATTATAAATATATTTGTGAATAATTTTTAGATATACATATATATATATTCGTAAATAAATTATATTCTATAATAGCGTGTATATATGTGTGTGTTTATATTATGTATGTACATTATTTCTCAAAATTTTGAATAGCCAAATAATTTAGTTTGGTTTATATTATTTTGCGTATAAATATTATATAATTCCTTTTGTGGCATTATACTGACATCTTTTCACTACATTGACATTTGTAAGACATAATTTTCAATTTTCTCTTTATACTCCAAGGATATATCTTATATTTATATTGCTTCGATGTACGTATTATGAATATGAGTTTTATGAAAATATGAAACTGAAATAAATTAGTAAATTAATTTTAAACTAAATTACTAACAAGCATTATTTTAAACATTAACTAAAAAAATAAATATTTTAAATAAATAAAATAAACTAAAATATTATTCAAACACTTTTATTAATTAAATATCAATTTATTTAGTATGAATGAGTTTCATTCACATAAATGAAAAATAAGATCTTCTGTAAGTTAATAGAAGACATTTTTGAAATTCACTCATTTTACCCCATTTTTAGTGCACTTGATCTGACATGCCTATCATCACTAGAGGGAAATCATTCAGATTGTTTCATGTAAACCTTCCTCTAGATCTGTGTTGAGAAATATCATTTTCTCGTCCATTTTTTTGCAAATGTAAGTTAAAATGAGCTAGTAATGGCTAAATAATGTGAAGTTGACCTTTCTTAGATACTAAAGAAAAAGTCTTTATGTAATCGATTCCTTCCTTTTGATTAAATCATTTAGCAATAAGTCTAACGATGTATCTCTCATTGTTTCCCAACGAGTCATTATTTGTCATAAAGATATTTTTATTTTTAATGTTCTTTACACTATTAGGAAACTCAAAAAAAATTCAGGCTTTATTAATCTATATGGAATTCATCTCTTCTTTCATGGTTTTATAATATCACTCTAATTCTTTGCAACTCATAACTTATGAAAAGAACTATGAATCCTTTTTAGCTCCAATGTTATAGTTAAATTCTTGCATATAACTTCATAATTATTAGAAGTTGTTGACCTCCTTGTTTAGTGAATCATCCTAAAATTGCACCATCATCTTCTTATGTAGGTCATGGTTCAACTTGTTATTCAAAAGTTGTTAGAAACTTTTTAACAACCCGATTTACTTGAATGTCTTCAACATCATATGCAAATTGCATGATTGGTTTTAAAACAACAGTTATAATTAAGCGGTGTTGTGAATAATAACCGGTCCATCATTTCATGTAGGTGGTTACGATTACTCTTGCAAATTATGTTTCTAGTTTGAACATTCCCACTAATCAACTCATTTCAGCAAACTTTGCATTTCTTGATTTTATAATCCTAGTGATATGAGATAGGAAATAAAATATGTAACCCTTGGACCAGTTAGAATATCCAATGAAAAACCCATTGTTAGTCCTTTGGTCCATCTTCTTTTTTATGGATTATAAATTCTCACTTCAAATGGGTATCCACGAACATGCATATGTCACAAACTAGATTTCTAACCTTTTAATAACTCACATGGTATTTTAGAAATAGCCTTGTTTGGAACTTGATTTTATATATACATTGTCTTCTTATGTGTTTCTACCTGTTGGGCTTTAAGATGATCGGAGCTACTAATCTTACTTTATACCATTCCAATAACGTTCGATTTCATCTTGCTACCACACCATTTTGGTCCGGTGAACTAGGCATGATGTATTAGGAAACAATCCCATGCTCTTGAAGAAACTTTGCATCCCACATGCTTATTTATCCTCTATGTATCTGCCATAATATTCTCCACCTCTATCTAATCTCATAACATAATTTGCTTATCAGATTTTAACATATTTTGGCCTTAAAATTTTTAAAGGCACCTAATGTTTCGCACTTGTAATGAAGCATGTAAAGAATCATATATCATGAGTAATCATCTATAAAAAGAGATGAAGTATTCCTGACCATCTATATCCACGCTTGGTCAACACATATCAATATGTATGATCCTTAATATATCTAAGTTCCTATTGGCAACTTTCTTTGACTTATTAGTCTGTTTCCCTTTATGCGATCTATATAAGTCCATTCTTTTACTAATCTTTTAGTTCAGTCGATGGAAATATACCCTAATTTATAATGTCATAAATTAGAGAAGTCCTCATTTTTAACACATCTCTTATTACTCATGTGAGCAAGCACAAATTTATAAGCCATATTATTTTGCAAGGTAATGGAAAAGATATCATTTAAAACAAAATACCATATCCAACAGCATCAGAATCATAAACCAAACTGTATGATGTTTCATAAAAGTTGAACTAATATCCCAAAGGTACAAGCCTTGAACAAAAATCAAGTTTTTAGCAAAAATTAGAACATAAAATGTCTTTTCTAATTACAAAATGAAACCGTTACTTAAAGTCAAGAAAACAGTTCCTATAACTTCCACATGATAGCCCATGTTATTTTCTAATAAGATGCTTTACTCATTTTCACTAGCTTCCTTAAGTTTGTCATACCCTATAAGGAATTCGATATGTGGACAGTTGATCCAGAATCAATTAATAATATGTTGATATTGACATTATGCATGTTAGATTCATAATAAACAAAACAAGTTGGATTACCATAATTCGCAAGCCATTTCTTAAATTTGGCACATTCCTTCTTCATGTATCCATTCATTTTACAAAAATGCACTTGGAATCTTTCTAGATCAATTATTGGGAGGTATTTTATCTTTCCCTTTATCATTGGCTTATGATTTCCGCTTTCCATTCCTCACCAGCACTTCTTTTTCACCTTGTTCTATCATCTGCCTCACTTCTTCTTGAATACACATGGTCGTGAGTTCATTAGTTAACTACTTATCCTTACTTGTGTTATAGTAGATTTTGAAAAGCACATATTGATGTGGAAGAATGTTTAAGATGTAGTGCACCAGCTCCTGGATGGAGAAATTCTTGAACAATGCTATCATCTCCTAGACTTTCTTACAAATCCAGATAAGCGAGAATACTTTGCTTGAGATACGTTATGTATTCGGATCACCATTAGTTGAGAATCAAGGGGTACTTTGAAAGTGAATAGGACCGTATAATATGGATAAACAGTGAAGCAGAGTATAGATAGTAAATAGTGCGGAATATGAATGCAGTAAGTAAAATGACACCAGATATTTTATACTGGTTCGGAGCACCGTCCTACGTCCAGTCCCAGACTCCTTATGGAATTTCACTACAACAACCCTCACTTAACCCGGAGGAACAGGTTTATACAACCCTGAGCAGCAGAACAGGGACCTGAGCAGCAGAACAGGATTTCGCCTCAGCAGCCGAAGAGGACTTTCCCTTGCCTGAGCAGCAGAACAGGACTTTGACAAAATATGAAAGTAGTTGACTAAGTGTGTTCTTGATAACACTGATTTGTCAATTAAGATTACAAACTTCCTATAATCAATTCCTCAAGTATATAAATAGTGTGTGAAGATTTGAAAAGGAAGAATATTGCTAAGAATCAACGAATATAAAATATAATTCAAAGTTTCAAGGCAATTGAAAGTATTGGAGCACTTAGAATAATCACAAGAGAGAGAGTAGAGAGTTAGAATCAAAGATTGGTGTTTTTTGAAGAAGAGAGAACACCTATATATATTCATTATAGAATTGCAACCCTTGGTGAAGAGTTTCAGGCAGGAGAAACAACTTTTGATGGTTTGCATCTCTTCATGAAGAAGATGTCTATTCAGAATTTTGTAGTTGTTGCCGGTTCAGTCAACTGGAAATATTGGTCAGTCGACTGGTTTTGAAAAAATTTTAAAAAAATGTATTTTAAAATTTAAAAGAGGTGACGATTGTGCATATGCACAGTCAGTCGACTGGCATAACCAGTCAGTCGACTGGCTGTGCATATTTTGCACAGTGACTTTCTTTTTTAAAGAAATATTCTTTTTAAAGAAATATTGAAAACTTGAGGATTGATTTTAACACATAACTAAGACTCAACACAAATAATAGTTACTTTAATCATAGAGTTGTAGGCTTGATCCTCTGTTGTCTTCTTTTTGTTATGAGTGAATGTAAATTCTTTTCTTGGTTTCTGAACTGATTTGTCATAATCAAAACAAGTGATTCAACATTCTCCCCCTTTTTGATTGATGACAACTTATATAAAAATATCTCCCCCTGAATGTATGATATCTTTTTTCTGCATCAAATATGTTAGTGCACATACTTTTCTCCCCCTTTGTCATCGACAAAAAGGAGACGTAGCATAATATATAAATGTGAATAGAAGAAATATAGAAGCGAGACTATTTAGTACAAGTCTCAATATTTAAATAAGTGACAAGATTTAATACAAGATTCAAATATGCCCGAAATTAAAACAAAAGCTATAGATAGATAATGCATACTTATCTCCCCCTTTATCATAAAGTCTACTCATCAAGATGTCAATCGAAATCTTCCTCTGGTGCAGGTTCTTTTCCAGGCCTAGACGTTCCATGAGCACCACTACCTGTGCCACTAGTATCACTACTAGTATTTTCTTCAGATGTTGACCATGTAAACCTTGGTGCTGGTCGTTTACCATGAGCTATTGAGGATGCAGTTGTGGAAGTTGAACATGAAATTGCATCCCAAAGAATAGAGAAGAATCCTTTGACTTTGTCCAATTTTTTATCCACCTTCTTCAAGCGAGATCCTAATATTTGTTGATTCTGAGAAAGAATTTCAACGGATTCTCGTAAACTAGCTGAAGTTGGAGGACGAATTTCTTCATCTTCTTCGGGAAGAGAAGTACGTTCTCGAATAATTGGCCCACCTGATGAACGTTGACGTTGCTGTGGATGCCATTCTTCGAAGGAGGTAATAGTCGGTGGAACAGATGGTAGTTTTATGAGACTTAAAGTGTGAATATTGATAACTCCAACGGAAGAAGTTTCGGATTCCGGTTGAGGAGTGCCCACATTTAAAAGCAATCGCATTATATATTCTCCGAAATAAATCGTTCTCATATTACCATTATTGAAAGTGAGAAACTCGTCCAATATTCTTCGTAACCAATTTACTTGAATTCCTCCCCAAAGTGCATATAGAGCTTTGAAGTTTTCTGGGTAGATAAGTTCATATGACCCAGTTCTTGGTAATATACTCCTCATGAGAGCTTTGTGAATTACTCTCGCTTTTGGTCGAAGTAGACTAGATTTCAATTCCGTCATGGTATCTCCCATGAACATATGGCTAGATCGATCCCTTTGTCGAATATTGCATTCGACATCATCAAGTAAAATGCCATGATTAGGGGTTTGAAGAATGTGTGCCATTCGGTCTAAAGAAAAAAATACTTTTTTTCCACACACTAAACTCCAAACACAATCATTCGTATTAGATGGACGTTGATGAGGTAGATTTAAATTGGCATAAAATAATTTTACCATAAGGTGGTTGATTTTGTGAGAATTTGCATTCAAATCGAGTAGAGACTCCAAACCAGATCTACGCATGAGTTCTTGTAATCCATAAGTCGCGAAGTCGCTGTAAACCATGAATGAACCCTCAAAAATCCTTGAATTTTTCATCTTGTGCCATCTTTGAACTGCCACATCATTGTATAGCCATTGTGCGATTTGAGCATCGGTAGGATCGATGGATGATGAACCTTGCCTTTGACGCTTTGGAGGAGCCATTTGAATAATTTTTTATGAAGAAATTGAGTGAAATTAGGTTTCTAGGGTTTGTGGGCGAAAAAATTTGGGGAAAATAACTGAAGGAATGAAGAAAAAAAGAGAAGGAAAGGAGGTAAATAGGGGTTAAATGTACAGCCAGTCGACTGGAATAATGAACCAGTCGACTGGTGGATGTTAAATTTTTAACTAAAGGGATCAGTCAGTCGACTGAGTATACTAGGTCAGTCGACTGAATGGTTTCCCGAGAGTTTGTGGAACCTGCAATCAGTCGACTGACCTATCTTTTCAGTCGACTGACTGTAACTTAATCATGCAGTAGGGATTTGAAAATGAAAATTTTATTTAAAAACAAATATAAATATGGAATACAGGAATTTTGAAAATATTACACAAGAATTGATGATTAATTAGGGACTTTTGGTGATGATTCTTGTGGTTCTTCTTTTGTATTCTCAACGTAGGGTTGTAAAGGTGACCAATAATTTTGGCGTTCCCATGAATTTGGAGATGCCTGAGTTTGAGATGGAGTTTGTTCCCATTTATTCCATCCAGAAGAGCTTGGTTGATGGGATGATGAAGGTTAAAAAACATCATGTTTAGCCGATTTGCCACAAAATTTAAGGGCAATTGATTCAATAAGACTAAGGCGATTTGAATTCATTCGCTGTTCATAGAACATTTCTCTTTGTAGATTAACTTGCTCCTTTTGATAATGATGTATTTCATCAATTTTCTCTTTAGTTTTCGGTGAAAAGAACAAAGATCTTCTAGACTTCTTTGGCTTAGGTGAAAATCCAGTGTGATGTCTTCCCGGTTCATGAACAGGAGTAGGGTTTGGCAAAGAAGGTGTTGAACTGCTGGATGAGTTATAGCTACTAGGGGAAGATGGAGTAGCAAAGGAAAGTTTTGAGTTTGATGAATTATAAGAGTTTGGAGAGTCCATTGTTGAGGATGTTGAAACTACAAAGCTTGTTTGAAATAAATTTTAATGTGAATAAGAAGAGTAAAGAGAGAGGTTTAAATAGTTGTAATGGAGCTTAAGAAGAATGGTTGTAAGCAATCATATGTTAATAACCAGAGATCAAAATAGTGGTTTAAAATTAATCAAAATAATAAATGGTTTAAAACGAATGAAAACATGTGGTTCGGCAAAAAAAAATGCATAGCTCAGCTGGTAGTCTGTTGAACTATCAGCTGAAAGAACCTAGTTCAAATCCCGGTGGCTATATTTTTTTTTATTATTATTATATATTATATTCAGAACAAAATGTTTGAGTGTGTACATATACAAATATATTTATATATATATAGATGTATATGAAAGTGTATATTTTGTTAAAAAAAAAAATACAGATAGTATGTATAAAATCTATGAATTTTTAAGAGAAATAATGCCAAGTTCTCGTCTTAAATTAATGAAAGTATTTTCGTTTAAAGGTTTTGTAAATATATCTGCCAATTGTCTATCAGAGGAAACAAATTCTAGATTTATCAAATCTTTTCAATATTATCACGAAGAAAATGATGACGAATGTCAATGTGTTTTGTTCGTGAGTGATTAACAGGGTTTTTAGATAAATTAATAGCACTAGTGTTATCACAATAAATTGTTCATTTATTTAAATTAAAACCAAAATCTTGTAATGTTTGTTGCATGTAAATTACTTGAGCACATGCCAGAGCTGCAGAAATATATTCTGCTTCACAAGTCGATAATGAAACACAACTTTGTTTCTTACTAAACCCAGAGACAAGAGACCGTCCAATGAAGTGACAAGTCCCACTTGTACTTTTTCTACCTGTCCGGTTTCCTCCAAAATCAGCATCACTATACGATACTAATTCAAAAGAACATTCTTTTGGATAGAATAGTCCAAAGTCCTTGGTTTTGTTAAGATACCGTAGTATGCGTTTCACTGCACGTAAATGTGATTCTTTGGGATCTGCTTGAAATCTTACACATAAGCGACACTCATCATTATATCAGGTCTACTAGCTGTTAAATATAGTAACAATCCAATCATACTTCGATATAATTTTTGATCAATACTTTTCCCATTTTCATCTTTTTCAAGATGTATGGTTGTACTCATAGGAGTTGGTTTGGTAGAAGTATTTTCCATACCAAAGCGTTTAATTAGATTGTTACAATATTTTTCTTGATTAATAAAGATTCCATTTTCTAGTTGTTTTATTTGTAAACCAAGAAAGTAATTTAACTCACCCATATGTGACATTTCAAATTCATTTGTCATTATTTTAGAAAATTCTTGACAAAGCTTTTCATTTGTAGAGCCAAAAATTATATCATCAACATATATTTGAATAATTAAAATATCAAGCTTATTTCTTTTAATAAAAAGAGTTTGATCAACCTTTCCAATTTCAAAACCAGAATTTATTAAATAGCTTTTAAGACGATCATACCAAGCACGGGGTGCTTGTTTTAAACCGTATAAGGCCTTTTTGAGTTTATAGACATGATCAGGAAATTTTTCGTGTATGAATAATGGAGGTTGTTCAACATAAACATTTTCTCTTATAAAACCATTTAAAAAAGCACTTTTGACATACATTTGATATAATTTAAAATTATGAAAACATGCAAATGCTAGTAAGATTCGTATTGCTTCAAGTCTTGCGACTGGAGCAAACGTTTCTTCATAGTCAATTCCTTCTTCCTGGTTATAGCCTTGAGCAACTAATCTAGCTTTATTTTTAGTAATATTTCCTTGTTCATCTGCTTTGTTTTTAAAAATCCATTTTGTACCAATAACTGATTGATCATTAGGTCGTGGAACTAAATCCCAAACGTCATTTCTTTCGAATTGGTTTAGTTCTTCTTGCATAGCGATTAACCAGTTTTCATCAGTAGATGCTTCTTTAATATTTTTGGGTTCAATATGAGAGAGAAAAGCTACATGACCCATTTTATTTAATTGACTTCTTGTTCTAACAGATGAATTTAGTTCTCCAATAACATTAATAGAAGGATGATCTCTTAATACTCTAGGTGGAGATCTTAATGCACTGTTATTGTCAGCAATGTTTTCATTAATTTCAAAAGTTGTAGTTTCTGTATTAGAAATGTTTTCATGAAAATCTTCATCATCTCTTATTATTTGAACTGGTTTAAAATTTTCATCGAATGATACATGAAGTGTTTCTTCGATAATATTTGTTCTTTTATTATAAATTCGATAAGCTTTGCTTCGATCCGAATATCCTAGAAAGATTCCTTCATCGGATTTTGGATCAAATTTACCAAGCTGATCTCTTGTATTTAAAGTAAAACATTTTGAACCGAAAACTCTAAAATAGGAAATATTTGGTTTTCGTCCATTAAAAAGTTCATAAGGAGTATTCTTAGTTAGTGGTCGAATAGAAACACGATTCAAAACAAAACAAGCTATAGCGATTGCTTCAGCCCAAAAATGTTTTGGTAACGTACTTCCATTTAACAAGGTCCTTGCACATTCTTGTAAGGTTCTATTTTTACATTCTACAACCCCATTTTGTTGTGGAGTTCTAGGAAATGAAAAATTATGAAATATTCCTTTTCTCTTACAGAAATGTTCAAAGGCTTCGTTTTCGAATTCACCTCCATGATCACTTCTTATATTTTTGATTTTTAATCCTTTAAAATTTTGAATTCTTTTGACAAATGATTTGAAATTATCAAAAGTATCACTTTTATTTTTCATAAAAATAGTCCAAGTGTATCTACAAAAATCATCAACAATTACATATACATATTTACTGTGATTAATGGATTGTACTTGTGTTGGGCCAAATAAATCCATATGCAGTAATTCAAGTGGTTGTAAGGTTGAAATAACCCTTTTTGATTTAAAGGATGATTTAGTCAATTTTCCTAACTGACATGCATCACAAATATGATCTATTTTACAATTCATTTTAGGTAGACCTTTTACTAAACTATTTTTAGAAAGCTTATTTATAGTTTGGAAGTTAATATGACAGAATCGTTTGTGCAATAACCAAGGATCATTTTCTTTGGCTATTAGACACATATCTGAATTATGATTTATTTTCATATTCAGGACATAAATATTTCTGTATCTATTTCCTTCAAATATAAGATTTTGATTTTGATCAAAAATACTACATTTGTTTTCAGAAAAAGTGATTTTGAATCCTTTGTCACACAATTGGCTGATACTAAGTAAATTATGTTTTAAATTTTTGACAAGCAAAACATTTGATATAAGAGGTAAATTTGAGATACCATTGTTGCTCACAACGCCTTTACCGATGATATATCCTTTGGAGTTGTCTCCAAATGTGACAGAACCTCCATTTGAGTAAATAATATTTGATAGCATATCTTTGTCTCCAGTCATATGTTTTGAGCAACCACTGTCGAGTATCCATTTTCCCTTTTTCTTGAGTGGGACCTACAAAAAATAAACGATAATATTGGTACCCACCTTTTTGATAGGGTCCTAAGAGTTAAATCTTAGGAAACCAAACCCAAGAGGGCTCAGTATCCCATTTAAAAATGTAATCCTTATTTTTATCAACAGTTTCAAGAAAAGTGTTTATATATTTTTTTCTTAATTAAATTGTTATTTGTTTTAGGAACCCATATTTTTATACTTTTTGAGAAAAGATTTTTTGTGTGTATTTTAGTAGGATTAATATTTCTCCTAATTTTCTTTCTAGGTGGAGCAGTTGTTTTGTTAACATATCCTAATCCTTTCTTACTTGAGATAGATTGAGAGCTATCAATAATTTTTGATAAGGTTTCTCTTCCTTTATTAAAGTTTGAGACGTTTCTTGTAATGCTTTCTAACTTAGTATTAAGACTATTATTATCCAATTGTATCAATTTTACTTTTGTTTTTAGTTCATGATTTTCAGAAACAAGAGCGTCATTCTTTTCTTTTTGAGTTTCAATTTCTTGACTCAAAAGAGTGAGTTGAGAATTGATATTAGAGAATGATTCTTGTAATTTTTCAAGTTCTTCCTCTAGTATTTTTTTCTCATCTTTAAGCATATCTTTCTCAAATTCCGCTTTGTTATGAAGTTCACGAGACTCTTTATATTTTCTTTTGAGATTTTTCAAAGTATTAATTAGTTCTGAATTTATCTCAATCATATCTTCAAAAGTAAAATCACTAACCTTATTTTCAGTAGCCATGAAGCAGACATTAGATTGCTCGTTTTCACTGTCACTACTGTTTTCTGATGAAGAAGTATCTGAGTCATCCCAAGTTACCGAGAATGCTTTCTTATTATTGTCTTTTCTTCCCTTGATATATTTTTTCTTTAACTCTGGGCATTCCTTTTGAATGTGACCTTTCTTATGACAATTATAACATTCTAGAACTAAAGATGATGGTTTTATTGGAAAGTTCCTTTTTCCATTATTCTTGTTGGATTTTCGGAATTTTAAGAATTTTTTGAAATTTTTAGCAATAAATGCTAAATCTTCTTCATCCGAATCTTCATCCTTTTCTTCTTCAGCATGGAAAGCTATGTTCTTTTTGTCTTGAGCTTGTACTCGTTTTGCCTACAAATTTACTTCATAGGACATTAGATTTCCTATTAACTCTTCTGGTTTTATGGTAGAGAGGTCATTAGCTTCTTCAATGGCCAAGACTTTTCTTTCCCATTCATCCGTTAAAGAGTTAAGGATTTTTGATACAATATCAAAATCAGTGTATTTCTCTCCTAATCCTAATAGTGAATGATAAATATCTTAAAATCTAGAATACATATCATTGATGGTTTCATCTTGTTTCATTCTAAAGTTTTGAAATTGATTTTTGAGCATGGAGATTTTGCTTTGTTTGACTTTGTTGGTTCCTTCATGAGTAATTTTAAGTGTTCTCCATATTTCATAAGCAGTTTGACACATGCTAACACGATTAAATTCATTTCTATCTATTGCACAGAATAGCATGTTCATACCTTTAGCATTGGCAGTAGCATCCAGTTTTTGTGTGTTTGACCAAGTAGAATATTCTCCAGTAGGAAGAGTGTATTCATTTTGAGTAATATTCCATGATTCAAAACTATTAGATTGCATGTAGATTCTCATACGAGTAGACCAGTAATTATAATTCAAACCATTAAAGAATGGAGGTCGTGCAGTAGATTGACCTTCATGAAAACTAGTGTTAGTGACAGTGTTGGTGGAAGTGCTGGTGTTGTTTTCCATATTTAACAAGATATCAGATAACTTTGTAACGGTTATATGATGCCTTGCTCTGATACCAAATGAAAGTGAATAGGACCGTATAATATGGATAAACAGTGAAGCAGAGTATAGATAGTAAATAGTGCGGAATATAAATGCAGTAAGTAAAATGACACCAGATATTTTATACTGGTTCGGAGCACCGTCCTACGTCCAGTCCCAGACTCCTTCTGGAATTTCACTACAACAACCCTCACTTAACCCGGAGGAATAGGTTTATACAACCCTGAGCAGCAGAACAGGGACCTGAGCAGCAGAACAGGATTTCGCCTCAGCAGCCGAAGAGGACTTTCTCTTGCCTGAGCAGCAGAACAGGACTTTGACAAAATATGAAAGTAGTTGACTAAGTGTGTTCTTGATAACACTGATTTGTCAATTAAGATTACAAACTTCCTATAATCAATTCCTCAAGTATATAAATAGTGTGTGAAGATTTGAAAAGGAAGAATATTGCTAAGAATCAACGAATATAAAATATAATTCAAAGTTTCAAGGCAATTGAAAGTATTGGAGAACTTAGAATAATCACAAGAGAGAGAGAGTAGAGAGTTAGAATCAAAGATTGGTGTTTTTTGAAGAAGAGAGAACACCTATATATATTCATTAGAGAATTGCAACCCTTGGTGAAGAGTTTCAGGCAGGAGAAACAACTTTTGATGGTTTGCATCTCTTCATGAAGAAGATGTCTATTCAGAATTTTGCAGTTGTTGCCGGTTCAGTCGACTGGAAATATTGGTCAGTCGACTGGTTTTGAAAAAATTTAAAAAAAAATGTATTTTAAAATTTAAAAGAGGTGACGATTGTGCATAAGCACAGTCAGTCGACTGGCATAACCAGTCAGTCGACTGGCTGTGCATATTTTGCACAGTGACTTTCTTTTTTAAAGAAATATTCTTTTTAAAGAAATATTGAAAACTTGAGGATTGATTTTAACATATAACTAAGACTCAACACAAATAATAGTTACTTTAATCATACAGTTGTAGGCTTGATCCTCCGCTGTCTTCTTTTTGTTATGAGTGAATGTAAATTCTTTTCTTGGTTTCTGAACTGATTTGTCATAATCAAAACAAGTGATTCAACATACTTTAATTATTGGAATCTTTGAACATTTCCAATGTTAAGTCAAATTATCAATTCATATTAAGCTACATTATTTGTATCAGAAAAACCTAACAACATAGTGTAATGCAAATGATGTCCATATAGGGTAACTATTACATATCCAACACCACCTCCATGTTAATGAAGGCTCCATCTAGGAATAATTGCCAGTTTTTCTTGTTATCTTTTCCTCTTTTTACTTATTCTTTAATAAATCATGTGCATTAGATTATAAAATCAGCCAATGCTTAGCATTTATTACAACACTTAGCAAGTAGATTACGTCATACTGACTCAACTCCATTCCCATTTGTACTAATCACCTAGAAGTTTGTAGCTTTCTAAACACTTGTTTTTATCAATCCCATGCAATATAACACAATATTCCGTTTGAGTACGAGCTCGATACCAAATGTGGAAACCATGGGACTCGAATATTTACCACCTTCATTCACTAACCACTATGCTGAAAGATGTTTGTGTTAATTTTCTAAAAGGAATATTACAAAACTAATCAAGACCTTCATGGGATGCACCTAGAAATAAGATCTCAACTTTTGGGTTGTTAATAACAAGCTATAAGCTAACTTTTCAATGACTAAATACCTAATACCCTAATCTTTTGCTCTCTTACTTTTATAATCCACCGACAATCGCACTCCATTTTACTCGGTTATCAATAGCCAGCTTATAACATGTTCGACTATTCCATTTACAAAAAAAAAATCTTTGACTTCTGTAGGACAAAATGAAATCGAAAGATTCTCTTAATGGTTCTTTAATTTGATCTTCTGCATTCGCCTGTCCACTTGAATGTGCTACATGATAACGTCAAAGAAAGGGAAACACATGTGTATCCTTTGTAATGAACTTAGTGAATGCGGTCACTCTCCCATTTTGACTCATCCTTACTAGTTTTCAACTTCTATATCCCTAATTGCTAATATTTGCTTGGTATTTGCCTCTATTCCCTACATAACTATATATCCTAAAAACTTTCACTAGAATCTCAAACATATCTTATAAGTTCTTTATAATTTTGACTTCCTCCTTAGATTTGACCAACATGTCATCCACATAGACTTCCGTATTTTTCCCAATTTGATTTCTGAGCATTCTATTAACTAGTCATTGATAGGTTGGTCTAGCATTCTTGAGTCCAAATGGAATGACTTTGTAATAATATGTTTCCCAATCAACTATGGAGCTAACATGCATCAGGATTAAACATCAAAAATTGATTATATTCTAAATATGCATCCATAAAGGATAATCGTTTATATTGAATAGTCGCATCAACTAGCTTATCAATCCTTTGAAGTGGTTAATAATCATTTGGACAAGCTTTGTTAAAAAATTTAAAGTCAATACACATTCTCCATTTTTGATTGGATTTCTTAAGTTGTACCAGATTTTCCAACCATTTGGGATAGTAAACTCTTAAATAAATCCATTAATCTTTTAACTTCTTCTTCTAAATAACTCAGCCAAACCGTATCTGATTGCCTCTTCAATTGTCTAATTAGATTAAAGTATGGATCTATATTTAGAGCATGACACATTATTTTGGGATCTATTATGATCATATCTAAATGGGAAAAGTGAAGACATCCTTGCCAAATTGAAGCAATGTAATTAGTATTTCTCTTATATTCGCATCAGATTCTCTTCCTATATTGTTTTCTTTATTAGAATCTGAGGATTCTTGACCTTGACATTTCCCTGAGTATATAGGGAATTGATTTTAGGATTGTTTTTTTTACTTGTATGGGGTGTTTCTTGGTTTATCTCGGTCATGTCATTAAAGTTTAGTTTACATTTGTTTTCATTCTTCTTTTCACCTCTATCTTCATTTGTATGTTATTGTAACGACCCATAATTTTAACTATTTTAAATTATTAATTTTTAAATGATTTTTGAATACAAATGGTTAAAAATAAAAATTTAATGATTTATTTATGCAATTTATTGAATATCAACTTGAATAAAATTTTGAAATAATCAATTTCGTAGATTTTGGAAATAATTTGTATTGAAAAGAAATTTTATGTATTGACTGTATTTATAATGAAGAACAAAAATTAATTAGTAAATATTGAATTATTTAGATAGATAAAATAATTGTTTGATAATTAAAATTCATTTTAAACTTAATGACTTATTAATGAAATTTATTGGATAATTTAATTGTTTAAATTAATATTAGAAATTGTTTAAATAATTGTATCCTAAATTAAATATGAATGAAAATGATTTTAAAAGTTAATTTAAATTTTGTTTAAACAACAATGGAGATTTTTAACTTCTAAAATTGGACTTAAAGTCATTAAATTAATTTTTGAAATTTCTTTTTTAATTAACCAGTAAAAATAGCCATTTTGACCGCTGTCTCGCATTTCAACGAAACCAGTTTTATCAAATCCATAATAGTGAACTATTATAGGATTTTAAGTTTCATAGGGATCGGATTTATCATTTAGCCATGCGAGTTTGAAACGCATATAAATCAATTAAAGGAATTCAATTAAAATAATTTGATTTTGAAACGTTGTCTTTTGAATATGATGGAATTGGCTCCCGAAACTAGTTCCACTGTGTTCAGAATAAGGGTATTGTAGAATATGCTAGTATATGATTTTTGTTTGATGATAATAAACATATATATTCATTTAAATGTATTTTTTATTGTACAATTTTAATTTTCACATAGTTAAATAAATATTTGATGAATAAAACAAATAATACAGAAGTTATATTCAAACGAATATTTTATTCAAACAAATATTTTATTCAAACAAATATTTTATTACAATTTTGGATTGTACAAATGTTGAGCTCTCGCTACATATATACATTTTTCAGTTATATTACAACTTCGATTACATCGCAAATTTCACTTTACAATGTTCACCTCACTACATATTACTCATTCACTCGTATTTTATCTTTAACTTTTTTTAGCCTGTATCTTGCATCTGAATTATCTATAAAATAAACACCGATGCAGTAAAATTGAAAAAGAAATATTTTGCAGTGTAAAATATTAGTGTGTATCTGTTGAAAATGTTATTTGCCTCAGTTATTTGGGTTGTTCGGCATCATTTATTTTGAATTCATTTACACAAACAACTTGTCACATACACAGTGTATCACTGTACATGCCACAAGGCCATGCACACCAATATACACTTGATAAAATTGCAAGGACAGGTGAGCACAAGGTCAAACCCGAGCCAAGGCTCGATTCAACACAAGTGAAAATACACACATGTACACATGTACACATGAAACAGATGCCAGAGAATGCAAGTTACAATGCAGTAGTAAACATATATGAATAAACATATGTATGCATATATATATATATATGCATATATAGATACACATGTCAACCATAAAATGAACTACAAACCAGACATTTACAAGATCATACGCACAGACTCAACATGCAGCCAAATACCGCAACCAGACCACACAAGGTCAATAAAGATGAACCAGTCCAGACTCAAGTCAAAACATCACTTGAACCCAGACCACCACATATAACAAACCATCACAAGTCTTGACTACAAAATACAGAAGGCAATAAAACTTCGAATGAAAATAAAATGTTCAAGTGAAAACAAAGTCGTTAACTGAATGGTTATAGCAAAGCCAACCACATTCAAGAAAACAAAGCAACCCGACATGTAACAAGGTCAGAAAATCAAAGTACATCCAGATCAATGGCACAAGTACATGGTGTACACAAATAGTTCCAGTCAAAAGCAAGTAGACCAAAACAGATAAGTAAAACATGCATACAACAACCAGTATACATAAAGTATCAACCAAAACTAGACTAGTGCACAAGTGAAGCTTCAACCAAGACACGGTGCAGATAAGTTTAACTCGAAACAAACCAGATTCAATAATACATGAACTCCAAAACACAAGCTTTCAAATAGAGACCAGAGCATATGCATTAGGGCATGTATGCGTATATGCATACACATGTGTACATATATGAGTATACACATATATCATGTCAAAGAACAGACCAAGCAAAGAACTCAACTTCAACCAAAAGGACCACCAAACTAGAGTATATGGATATCTACGCATTCAACAAGTAAGAGCATCAAATAGTGATGAACCAAACTACAATAACCAGAGGAAAGCAAGTCAATGGAGTCAAGGCATGAAGCCACAACAAAGTGCTCACAACGATAGGTGAACCGGTTCAAAAAGACAAGCCAGTGGAACAAAAACAATGCATCACTGAGATACAAGCATGGATGGTCGAATTACAGGAACACGACTCAAGGACACTTGAAAACCAACTCAAGATAGCATATCAGGAGCAACAAAAACCTGTCTAGAATGTATGCAAAAATGTATCAGTTCTGAGATATGAACATGGAGCTTCAACAAAGAAAGATAACTGTAGTGGACACAACAGACTCAACAAACCAGTACATCAAGAGCAATGAAAACTAAATACATATGAAAAAAATTGAAATGCAAGGCTACCAAGGTCAAGTATACATAGTAGCAGTTTGAGTTAAAAATCATGGTTCAAAAGAGAATGTAATGGTAGTTAACAAAAATTCAAAATGACAAAGAATCGAAGCCGTGGTGACCAAGGTAGTAGCAATAATAAATCACAAATGCGATGAACAAGTCCAGATTATCACAATTTCAAATGGCCGAAGATATAGGTGAAATGAACGAAACCGACTAAAATATATTCAGGGAAATTCAACACGAACGAGTCAGAATAAATGACAAGCGCTCAAGCTAAATCGAATGGACAAGTGCAAATCACGAAGAATTCAAAAGGAAATATACGAACGTAAATATAGGGTGTTCGATCCCTTTATAACCCAAAATCATCATATCCAGTTAAATTATTCGAGTTAAAAGCAAAAAAAATCACAGAGTCAAGATTCAAATTAAATCTCAAATCAATAACTCGAATCGAGTTCGAGCCAAAGCGAAACAACAGAGGAAGTAAACAGGAAAAATTCACATGCCAAATTATACAGTCGAACTCAAGAAAACGGAGCAACCATAAGAAAATCAAAGCCATGAGTTGGTTGATGAAGCAAACTGAAGAAGATTATCACTCGATCAAATAGTTCGAATCGGTGGCCTCAATTCCCCGAACTCTAATTTTGTAAAAGAAAAACAAGGACACAGCCAAAGTTTACAGAAGGGAGAAATTCTTATTTCTCAAATCATAATGGGCCAGTTCTAGTTGATTATAATTTAGGTTTAAATATGTAACTAGGGTTTTGTTTAGTATTTTTATTTCTTTTGTGATTTCTCTTTTAACTTATGTAATCATCTAGTCGTGTGACTAGGTTACGAACTACGGTGGTGTAGTTCGAGAATCTGCCACTCAGTGGCTGAGTTGTGGTAGGGTTTTGAACGTAAAATTAGGTTAGTAAATAGTCACAAGTTTACATGTGTAAGCGTCTGACTACTTAATTTCTTGTAGAAACCTTGGAGGTAGCACGTAGGCTGGGTTTTTCCTAAGCTAGGAAATCTGTGTTGTTCTATTTCTGCTTTTGTTATTCTGCTATTATCTATGCTGCAGTTATTTTATATATTTCCACATTAATTGTTATTATTATTAGTATCACCCTATTCACCCCCCTTTTAGGATGACATTGATCCTATAAGTGGAATCAAAGCTAGGAACAAAAACCAATTTTTGTTTTTAAAAAAAAATTGATTTTTCAAAAACCAATTTTTATTTTTAAATTTTGATTTTTTTAAATGGCTTCTTTTAATAATGCTTTTGCTGAGGGACAATCCATAGTTAGACCACCTACGTCCAATGGTGAATATGCTTACTGGAAAAATAGAATGAAATTTTTTGAAAACCATTGATGCTTGGAATATTGTTGAGACATGACATAGGACACTAACTATAGTGGTAGATAATCAAGAAATTGAAAAACCGATGGATCAATGGACAGATCTTGAAAATAAACTACAGATTGCTAACGCTAAAGCTATGAATTCTATTATATGTTCATTGGATCAAATTAAATTTGATCGTGTCTCGCTTTGTCTAACTGCACGGGAAATTTGGCACACACTTGAAGTGACTCACGAAGGAACTTTCCAAGTCAAAGAATCTCGTCTTATCATGCTTAGTAGCGAATACGAGAACTTCACAATGGCCAAGGATGAAAATGTTAAAAAGATGTATGGACGACTTTCTAATCTCATATACAAATCAAAAGCTCTTGAAAAACCATACACATAATTGGAAATAGTCTGAAAATCCTCAGTGTTCTACCGCAAAATTTTGAAGTCAAAGCCATTGTTATTCAAGAATCGAAGAATTTGAAATGGATTAAAGTTGAAGAACTTATTGGAAATCTCAACATTTATCAGCTAGAAATTAAATTTAAGGAAGGAGGTGATACTGGAAAGAAATTGATAGCTCTCAAAGGAATAATGAAAAATAAAGATGATGATGGTGCAGCAAACTGACACTGGTAATAAAGAAATTCAAAAGGTGGAACCACAAATACAGAAATCCAGCTCTAAATCAACAATTAAAAAGCAAAATAGTCAAAGTTCTAGACAACTCGAAAGAGTGGGAGATCATTTGTCACAAATGCAACAAACCCGGTCATACCAAGCCAAACTATCCTCAGAATTGACTCAGCCAAGGAAAGAAATCGAAAAGGAGAAGTTTTGCAACTACTTGGAATGAAACTGATGAAGATGATAAACGCACTGGCAGTGAGAGTGAAAAAGGAAATCTGTGTCTTCATGGAGAAACAATTGATAGTGATGATGATGAGCCAAGTGAGGTATCAAAACTTACTCATTCGGAATTACTTATATACTTTCATGAAGTAAATGGCTGTTCTGAAACATTTAGGGAAAAGTACGCTAAAATTGAATAACAAAGAGATAGTTTGATAGAATTAAATAAACAGCTTGACCAATTAGTTAAAAACTATCTAAACAGGAGCCCTAAGTGTGATAAGTGTCCGTCATTTGAAGAAGAAATTAAAAAATCACAAAATTAAAATTAAATCGCTTGAAATGAAATTCTGATTTTGAAAGAAATTGAAAATACTATGAGAGAAATTTTTATTAAAAAGTGTACTCTATTATTAAATGAAAATGAATCACTCAAAACATAAGTCCAACAATTGTCTACAACTGTAGGAAAATTCCCTAGCGGATAAAAATCACTAAGTATGCTAATAGGGGAACTAAACAGTAAATATTGTTAGACAAGGACTTGGTTGTACTCAATCTGAACGTGTTGGTAGCGAAATCAATCAAGTCAATTCCAAGTGCACAATTTGTGGAAAAACTAGACACAATCACAATAATTGCTGGTATAGACCCAAACATGTGAAAACCATACCAACTTGGTTTCCAAAAGGCACGAATATAAAATCCTTTAGTCAAAAAAAGTCTAGGTGCCAAAAGGAACAAACATAAATTGTCTTGGGTCTATACAAAAATATTTTTCAAAATCATTTGCGACTAACAACCATGGACCTATGAAAACAAATAGGTCATAAAAATCTTTTCTTATGTAGGTGTGGCGGCAGGCTAAGGAACAGCAAGAGTGACACCTGGATTCTGGCTGTTCTAGGCACATAATGGTCGACAAATCAAAGTTCCTTAGCCTAGTACAAAAGTGGCAGAATCACAATGGGCAGCAATGCAAAATTATCGACAAAGGTAAAATTGGTAACGGCACATTTATCTTGAACGATATATTATATGTTGAAAATCTGCACCATAATCTGATTTAAATCAGCCAGTTATGTGATAAAGAAAGAAATGTTGATTGTTGGCCAATTATCTTGTTATGCCGAGAACACTATAAGTACCATAATCTGATTCAAATCCAAAATAATTTCATTTAAAAGCTGTAAAAAGGATTTTAAGGTATCTATTGCACACTCCACGATTTGGTCTATGATATCTATCTAATGACAACTTTGAATTAAAGGGAAATTCAGATGCAGTTTACACTGGTAGCCTATTTGTAGAAAAGGTACTAGTGGAACGTGTTTTATGTTGAGACATTCATTAATTAAATCATTTTCAAAGAAAATATGTGCATATTTTTTTCATTTTAACTGATTTTCAATTTGCAGACATTTTTTGATATAAAAAGCCTTCTAGAAAATAGTTTTTGTTGACTTCATTTCAGATTAGGCATTTTAGAAAATTTGATTTTATTATTTTTTTATCTGATTTTAAATGACTACATTAACTCATCTAAGTCCCTATTGATTATCAAAAAGATAAATAGTGACAGAAAAAGTGATGAGTATTGATATTAATTGTATATTATGACTTGAGATAGTATATTTAGTAAATTTCTTTAAAAAAATTAAACAAGATTTATAATAACTTTTATTGGTAAAAATTCCATGAACATCTCTATTTCTATCATATTTCTTACGACCATCACTCATCGAAATCCAACATAGTATGTCAAAATGTGGTATTTTAAATGGAAAATTATTCGTTTTTTTATTTTATTTTTTAACAATAAAAACATCCAAAGTATTCACTTTTACTTAAGAGTCCTGACGGTTATGCATGGGTGAATTAATTGGAATAACTGTTTATGTGCTTTCATGCTCATTTGAAATTCCTCACGGTTATGCATGTATGGAACACATATCAAAATTGGTTATTAAATAGATGAGTTGAGTCTAATCCCATTTAAAAGTCCTCATAGTTATACATGGTTAGAAGATACTTGAAATTCATTTTTAAAAAAATTGGGAATACTGCTAATCTCATTTAAAAGTCGTAACGGTTATGCATGGTTGATAAGTATTCAAATTCCTGTCACAAATATACCACAAATAGATAAAACTATATGGTTTTACATACCGATATCACCCCTATCACTCCTAAAGTGGAATATGCACCTACTAGAGTATTTATGATTTTTGTTTGATTTTTTATTGAATTTAATATTTAAACTCGATTGAGTATTAATGTTATATTTATGTCTATCACTTTATCTATATTTTTCTAACACTATTACTCTTTTGCTGATAACAAAAGGGGGAGAGAGAAGTTAAGATTTTAGCAAATAAGTCAAGTCATTTTTTGTTTGCATATTCCCATCTAGGTTCATTTGCATATTTTTCATTTATTTTCATGCATATGTGAAGGGGGAAGCTTTGATGTAGAGGGCATTCAAATAAGGGGAGCAAATGGAATTCAGCAAGCTCAAATATATTTAACAGAGTCAAAATCTTAATATATGTTTGTTATCATCAAAAGGGGGAGATTGTAGAATATGCTAGTATATGATTTTTGTTTGATGATAATAAACAAATATATATTCAGTTAAATATATTTTTTATTGTACTATTTTATTTTTCACATAATTAAATAAAAATTTGATGAATAAAATAAATAACACAGAAGTCATATTCAAACAAATATTTTATTCAAACAAATATTTTCTTACAATTTTGAATAGTGCAAATTTGGGCTCTCACTACAGATATACATTTTTCAATTATATTACAATTTCGATTGCATCACAAATTTCAGTTTTCAACGTTAACCTCACTACATATTACTCATTCACTCGTATTTTATCTTCAACTTTTATCCAGCCTATATCCAGCATCTGAATTATCTGCAAACTAAAAAATGACGCAGTAAAATTGAAAAAGAAATATTTTGTAGTGTAAAATAATAGTGCTTGTTTTGAAAATGTTATTTGTCTCAGTTATTTGGGTTGTTCGGCATCATTTAATTTGAATTCATCTATATGAACAACTTGTGACATGCACAGTGTATCATTGTACATGCCACAAGGCCGTGCATATAGATATACACTTGCTAAAATTGCTAGGGCAGGTGAGCATAAGGTCAAACCCGAGCCGAGGATAGATTCAACATAGGTACAAATACACACATGTAGGCATGAAACGGAAGCCAGAGAATGCAAGTTACAATGCAGCAGTAAAAATACATGAAGATACACATGTATGCATATATATATATATATATATATATATATATATATATATATATATATGCATACATACATGCACATGTTGGCCTCAAAATGAACTACAAATCAGACATTTAGAAGATCATATGCACAGACTCAATATGCAACCAAATACAGCAACCAGACCAGACAAGGTCAACAAAGATGAACCAGCCCGGACTCAAGTCAAAACAACACTTGAATCCAGACCATCACATGTAACAAACCATCATAAGTCCAGACTACAAAACACATAAGGCAACAAAACTTCTAATGAAAACAAAATGTTCAAGTGAAAACAAAGTGGTGAACTGAATGGTTATGGCAAAGAAAACCACATTCAAGAAAACAAAGCAACCTGACATGTAACAAGGCCAGAATATCAAAGTACATCTAGATCAATGGCACAAGCACATGTGTACACAAGTAGTTCCACTCAAATGCAAGAAGACCAAAACAGGTAAGTAAAACATGAATGCAACAACCAATACACATGAAGTATTAACCGAAACTAGACCAGTGCACAAGTGAAGCTTCAACCAAGATACAGTGCGGATAAATTTAACTCGAAATAGACTAGATACAATAACACATGAACTCCAAAACACAAGCTTTCGAACAGAGACCAGAGTATATGCATTAGAGCATGTATGCGTATATGCATACACATGTATACATATATGAGTATACATATATATATTAGTTCAGAGTACAGACCAAGCAAAGAACTCAGCCTCAACCAAGGACCACCAGACCAGAGTACATGGATATGCAAGCATTCAACAAGTAGGAGCATCAAAGAGTGATGAACCAAACTATAATAACCGGAGGAAAGCAAGTCAATGGAGTCAAGGCATGAAGCCACAAAAAAGTGTTTGCAACGACATGTGAACCAATTCAAAAAACAGGCCAGTGGAACAAAAGCAACGCATCACTGAGATACAAGCATGGATAGTCGAGTTACAGGAACATGACTCAAAGACACTTGAAGACCAACTCGAGCTAGCATATCAGGAGCAACAAAAACTAGTCCAAAATGTATGCAAAAATGAATCAGTTCAAAGGTATGAACATGGAGCTTCAACAAAGAAAGATAACTACAGTGGACACAATGGACTCAACAAACCAGTACATCAAGACTATTGAAAACTACATACATATGAAACAAAGTGAAATGTAAGGCTACCAAGGTCAAGTATACACAGTAGCAGTTCGAGTAACAGTAGCATTGGTTGAGTTATGTTAGGGTTTTGAGCGTAGAATTAGGTTAGTCAATAGAGGGTGTCGCAAGTTTACGTGTGTAAGCGTCCGACTACTTAATTTCTAGTAGAAACCTTAGGGGCAGCACGTAGGTAAGGTTTTGCTAAAGCTGGATAAATCTATGTTGTTCTATTTCTGCTTTTATTATTCTGCTATTATCTATGCTGCAATTATTTTATATATTTCTGCATTAACTGTTATTATTATTAGCATCACCCGATTCCCCCCCCCCCCTTCTAGGGTGAAATCGATAATACATGTATAACATATAGAGTGCCAGATAGCACGCCTCGTTTGGAGCTCGAGAATTTTGGACGTTATAATCAGATATTTTGCTAATTATAATATACATACATACATATATATATATATATATATATTCATCCCAACGTTTCGTATTTCTGCATACTTCTCTGTCTGTCCACGTTCTATCGCTCTCTCTCACTCATTTCAATTTTTCTCAAAGAAAATAATAATAATAATAATAATAATAATAATAATAATAATAATAATAAGCAATCGTGAAATGGCGTTGGGCCAGGGAGGAGGGACGTGCGTGCACGGTGGGGCTTCGAGGCAGGGGAGGCGGTGGATGGAGGCTGCGATGCGCAGCAGTTTTGTTGGATTCATCGAGACCGGGGGCAGGCTTCTGGCAGGGTGCGGCAATTCAAGTGGCATTCGGCGTCGTCGATCGGTTTATATAAAAAATAAACATCGAATCGCAAAATCGAGAGGATTAGATAAAGGTGTTTAACTGTTAACTATTTTTGGTTAATTTAGTTTTAATTATGTCATTAATGCTAAATAATCGTATCTTTTGCGTACGAGGCCGTTTTGAGTGAAACGAGTCGCGATGCGACCGTACGGACGTTGTCTATAGCATGGAGTGAAGTGGAATTTATTTAAAGCTGAAATATTTTTAGTTTCAAATAAGAGGTGAATGTTTTATAATGCTCATGATGTAATAAAATATTTTTTTGTTTGTTTAATTGAATTTATGAAGTAATTTATTTTATTGACCGTTGATTGATAGGTTAACTGACATTTAAAATTGACATATGATTTGAACTGATAGAAATTATTGACAGTTCATTCGAATTAGAATTAAATTACTAGTAAACTCCCAATTATTGATAACCAGTATATTGTTGAAATATTTTTGACGTTTGGATGACTGATTGTGATGAATGCCAATTGGTCGATATTATGGATGATTGGATGTCTATTTATTTTAAATATATCCAGTATTACCGTATAAATTATTGGACAGTGTATTAAATTATTAATTGAATTATTTTGAATAAATTAAGAAATAGGTTGAAATTATATATACCTATGACATTTAATTGGATTGATATGATATATATTCATCCCTGAAACTAAATTGAAATAATTGATCACTTGGCCATAGGATAGAAAATTATATATGGACACCAGATTGGTTAAATTAAATGATTTAAAAAATTTGATTTAAAACTATTTAAATGATTTTGGTTGAAAAAATAAAAATCGAATTTATGGAAATTGAATTATTTTTGAACTTGAGCTCAAAATGTTGAAAATCAAATTATTTACCTGCATTGTTCAAATAATCAAATTTGAAATTTGAATTTATAATTGAAATATGATTTGAATTTCAAAAATTGATTTATTTTAAAAGATCAGAACCTTTATTCCAACTTTGAAATATTGCTAAGTAAGAATAATTAATCGAAATTTCAAAAATTTGTGCTTGGAACTGACTTATTTTTAAAATTTTGGATCTAAATTCGAATAGTGAAGTTTAATTTGAGTTAAATGATTTAAATCGATATTCCTAAATTAAAATCGAATTCATATAATTGAAATAGTTTGAAAATTTGAATTAAAGTGAAACTTAAACGATTGAATCGAATGTGAAGTTGAAATGAGAATTGAAATTGAAGTTAATTCGAATTATAATCAAAAATTCAGACCATTTGAATTGAATTGATGCTGAAATTGGTTTAAATTTGAATAATAGAAATTGAATCAGTAAATTGAAATTGGACTTGGGTTCAGATTTGTTGAATTGGAAATAGATGGTTTGATTTGAAAATATTTTCAAAATAAATTGCTTAATATAAGCTATTTCACAATCTATCTTTTTAAATATTCACATTTTTCTGATTTTCCAAACTATTTTCCTGTATAAACCATTTTAAATACAAAACTATCTTATATTAAACTATTTAAAATTTTCAAACTATTTAAACTATTCAAACTATTTACTAAAAAAATTCAGACTGGTCAAAATGGAATTGTTTATATTTAAATCATGAATTTAAATGCGAATTGGATTAAAATGAAGTTAAACTTAAATAAAAATTTGAAATGACTTTTGAAAGTGAAATTGAGATATTTGAGTGAAATGATATTTTCAAATGAAAATGACATATCGAACTGAATTGACATATTTTGAGTAAATGTGAAGATTATGAAATGAAATAGATTTTGAAGCGAATATGATATTTTGACATCAAACATGAATTTTTTTTCGAAATGTAAAGAAACCAGCCGGTGTGTAAAATGATGTAACGACCTGTAAAATTTAAACGGTTTTAATAACGCAATTAACCAAAATTTTGTGAAATTTTAAATAATTAAATTTGAAAATAAAATTTCAATATTTGGAATACGTCTATTTAAACATAGCAAACAGTAAATTTTCGTCAGAAAATATGGAAGTTTATTTTGTTATGTAATTTTATTTAAATTAAAATCATTTAATATTTAATTATAATAAAAAATTCAAACTTGAATATTTTATATAATAAATTTGTAAATCATCTTTTGAGCAAGAAGTTATATCTATTTTCGTCAAACTTGGACTGCTATTGCTCCGTTTATCTTATTTTCGACGAATTAACAGTATTTCGGTACCGGTTATCGACTTTTGATCGGATGGTCGTACCACTGATATTAGTATACCATTTTGATTGCCTCGTCGTGTTGATCTCTATGGTATATTCACTTCCGTATTTCAAGATCTGGCACGCCACGAAATCAGTAAATCGATTACCATACCGGTAACCGTTTTTAGACCTTTTGACTTCTGTAACCTTTCATTTGTCTACCAGTTGGAAATTAATAACCGCTGGTTATCAATATTTCAGCTATTCAAATTATGACTTTTACTATTCCCTATCATTCAATAGTATGCTAGTTGTCGCTTTATTTTTTGTTTTTTTGTTCTGTCCCTTCACGTGAATTATAATATATCAATTTTGCTTCCTTTGCTTGATATATATTTTCATTTCCTGTCCATCTCCAAAACTTTGCCTGCTCATGTTTCACAAATTTTCTTCCCTTCCATCATTCGTTCCTCCCTCTGAAGCATCCATCGGCCTCCCCTCTTCCCATCCAGCAACCAAAGCTAGCCAAAGTCGTGCACAGGAAGCCACCCACCTCCGCATGGCTAATCACCGCGGCCACCAATCTCCGATCCCGAAACCCATGCACCGACCCTACCTCTTCCCTTACCTCTCCTCCGCCTTCCACCTCCCCAGTTGGACCACCAGCCACGGTCTGACCGATCTCCAAGCCTCCTTTGCTTCTTCGTTGTTAGGTATAACGCATGAAAGCATATCTAAAATTTCTATTTTACAGATTTTTTTATAACATAATTTATATAGAAGGATATATATATTACAAGTTTTGTATATACCGAGTTTGAGTTTTAACTTCATATATATAAAGTTATGGAAAATATATGTTTATAAGGATTTTATAATGCGTACTAATTCTAAATATATTTATATATCTATATATAACTAAACTAAGATTTGTATAGGACATGTGCATCTTAGTTTATATGTTATATAAGTTATAATGTGTCTGTGTTGTATTCGTAAGTATATATGAGTGGGTTATATATAAGGTAAGTTGTATTGTTGTAGTTTATGTTAGTGTGATATACATATATTATTATTTATTATGTAAGTTTATATATATAGAACTGTTTGTTTATGGAAGTATATAAGCCTGCATATATATATATATATATATATATATATATATATACATATATGCTTTGTTATAAGTTATTTGGTTCATTTTATATATATATTTGTTTATTAAGAGAATCTGCACATAATTATAAACAATCTGATTGTATATATATGTTATACTATAATATATTTACAGTAATATATAGTTTTGATTTTCCAAAGACAATATATATAAGTTTTGCTGGGTGCATGAACTCCCTGCCTCAGCCACATATACTAACAATGAAGTTTATACGGTAGGTTTATATATATTTTTATATATTTGTATGTATCTACATGTTACAGCATCGGTCCATATATCTAAAGGTTATGCAGTATACAGTTTAAAATATATAGCATGCATAAAGGTACTTTTATAAATATATTATATATTACATAAAGGTATATAAATTATGCCGGTATTATATATTATGTACAAAGATATGTAAGATGTTTAAAATAGTTACTTAAATCTATGTTTATATCTGTAAAATAGCAAAATATATATGTATGTTGTATACTTCGTCTCTTAGGAATAGCATTTGTATATTCTCTATTTGTTACAATATGCAATATGCAGTTTAACAAATATTTGATTACCTTTAAAACATTGTTTTGTGTGTGTGTATATATAAGAGTTGTATATATGTTGTTACACATATTGATACTTGATATACGTATTATAGTTATATTACATATGTTAGTGTTGTATAATATGTATAAAGATATATATGTGTTATTTTTATATAATTGTAAGCCTATATGGGAATTTTCTATTATCTGTTGTATAAATTTTATTATATATGTTGGTTGTAATATGTTAGTATATACATGTTTTGTAAGTAATATAAAACTTGTTATTTGTAAATATAGGAATATATGAGCGTGGTTTAAGTACACACACACACACACACACAGAGACATATATATATATATATATATATATATATCCAAGGTTTAAAAGATATATATGTACATGTATATATATGTTTTATACAAATATTGATATTTATATATTATATATATATGTTATTTTATATATAGTTAAATTCTTGATTTTTAAAATTATATGTTTTGAAATTTTTAAAATTATAAGTTAGTTTTGAAATTATAAATTTTAAGAATTTACTTATAATTTTACAATTTTAAAACATGTATAAATTATTTTTAATATAAAATAAGTTTAATAATAAGATTTAAGTTTAGTAATAAGTTTGATTTAATTAATATATAATATGTTTAAGTATTTATTTAGAATTGTATTTTAAAAATAGATTTTATAATAATTTGAATAATCATTTTGGGAAGATAAAATTAATTTAATTTGAAGTCGTATTCTTTTGGGAGTTATACTAATTTTAAAATCGACTTGAAACCTATTGAATTTGAGATTGAATATACGATTCTATAACTTGATTTGATTTTAAGTGATAATTTGAATATTTCAAGTTTAAATAAATTGAAGGAATATCTAGTTTATTTCAAATGTAATTTAAAGTTATTTAAATTATATTGGATTGATTAACTAAATATTTTAAAACTAAATAATAATGAAGTTAAATTTAGATACATATGAAATTAACAAACTTAGTTTTGAAAATATGGAATATTTAAAGCTTTGAAATAAATTGAAATTGAAATGGTTTATTTTGTGGCTCAAATCTGTATTTGAAATCGATATAATTTGAAAGGGTTTATTAGGGAACTGAATTGAATCAAAATTGATGAATTGAGATTGAATTAAATTTGAATTTTTGAATTCGAGTTGATTTGAATCGATTTGTGAAATTTGAGGAAGCTATTTTATTATATAGTATTTTTAAATTATATTTAAAACTATTTATATAATTTACTTTATAAATTTTAATATAAACTGTTTTAATATACTAATTATTTTTAATATAAACTATTTTTAATATAAACTATTTTATTATATATAACGATCCTGACTCGACCTTCGAAAATCGGCACTAAATACATCACTTGTACTCGAATGCCGCAGATTCAAACGTCGAATCAGGTTCGTCGGAGCTTATAACACATTAAGTACAACAACACAGCGGAAGAAAAATGAACAATATCATTGATATACAATAGTTGATACAATATCAGATACAACAAGAATATCAATACAAATCAGAGCCAAGAGATATACAATAGCGGAAGACAACACCAGAAGATGGTCTAGACTTTACAACCATCGATAGTGGAAAGATATCTCCAAAAGATAATATCTTCAGAACACGACAAGATAGATACTCTAACATATAGCGACTCCATTGCTACAGCTCCAAAGCTAGGAAGACTCCAAACCAAAAAGCGAGAACAACCATCCATGCCCTATCATGCTATACTAAAGCAATTCGATCCCGATGTTATTTCCAAGATCCAAATGGCTTCAAAGACCAAAGACTTCGAAGGCTATCGAATCTACACCTACTATTTGATTATCTGAAAAATCCAACTCTAGACTACCCGTATGGGAAATTTTAGGCACCCAGAGTTTAGGAAGGGAACAACAAACTCGGGGTAAGTCATGGGACTGGTATGAGCAAACAAAAACAGTTTTATCTTTTAAAACAATCAGCAAAAGAATTTAAAATTGAAATTCGCAATGCTTTTTGGAAAATGAAACTACCATAAGGCCTCCCACCGCACACACAATGCAAACGCAGAATTGGAGGAAATTTCTCCTTATGATAGTCAAACATGTTTGATACGCAAAATCATTTTGATATTATTATTAGTGCATAGTGTAGAAAACCTTTCGAAAGTATAATATTAATCTTAGCCAGCATACAACCATTATTGTATGCCTACTATAGCTACCAAGTTCAATAGCAGGTTGCCGCCACATTCCATGGCAGGTTATACAACTAAAACCGTACAGGGCTCGTATTGTTTTGTTAGGATTTCCAACAAATGGTCAGGCAAAGGAACTTCCCACACAAAATGGAATGCCTCTTGAGGGACGTCCTCGAGAACCTAACCGGATCTCTGCTACACAAAGCCGGGTTACCTCTGTGACTAGGTAACTACTGACACGAGTATGCCACCCCCGGTCATTACCAACCTTTATTCGAGGCGCCTATCAACCAACAACCACAAAGCAATAAGTTTTGCAGTAACCACAAAGTTAAGTATCTGGGCTCCATACAACGATACCACTTATAATCTAGAAGGAAATGACATACCCTCATGGGGCACTACCCCCAAATAACCTTGCTGCCATGATTCCTGTTTCGACCATTATCGCGTTGTGAGGCTTGACGAAGTTTCATCCACAAAGCTACACTTTTTCACAAAATCATGCTTTGATCAACAAATGATCAGAAGCACTTCGTATGCCACATTACCAAATTGGGAATGTATTACTAGTAACCATCAACTACATAACCTTTGAGCTCGTACGTCTCAAAGAAGGGTGTTAAGCTAGGAGAATAAATTCTCCGCCACCAAACAGAAATGTATTTGACAGAAACCGGTTTTATATTTCAAAGTGTAATATCAGACACACATCCATACAAGTCTGTTCCGGGTTCGAACAGAACCGAAGACACTTCACAAAAAAGTCCTTGCAAATCCGGATAATTCTTAATCATGTTCGGACTTCCCATCACTGTGGGTGATCAAATCTCTCTACTGAGGCCACTCGGTGCAGAGACATTCGACAGGTCATCCTTGTTATCCCGCTTTTTGGCAAAGCCGTGATACCAAAAGATTGGCCAAAAACAAAGGACAGTTCGTCTCAGAGATTGGTTGCACTTCTCTTCACTATGGATATCGATGAATTTTTTCCGAGTCCAGATTGAGCTACAATTGATAGGACATGACCAGAAAGATCATAGAAGTCCGCGTTTCAAATTTCAAGTCAATCCGAGGTCATATGCTCAAGTTATGATGGATTCAAGTTAAGAAGGTGCACATTGCTCGGTTCGAACCCATCATGTTCGAACCCATCATATTCGAACCCATCGTGTTCGAAACCATCGTGTTCGAAACCATCTATTTCGAACCCATCATATTCGAACCCATAGGAAGAGGCGACATTCGAATCCATCTAAGTAACTCCCTACTTCAAATCCATCACAAATTCGAGTCCTTCCTATGCTTCGAATCCACCACAGCTTCGAATCCATTAATAGCTTCGAACCCATCACAGCCTCGACTCCATCGCTCACCTTCGAATCCATCCATCATCTTCGACTCCATCACTCACCTTCGACTCCATCGACTTCGACAACTTCGAATCGATCCAGGGCGCATTTGGATCGATTCGAACGAATCTACCCCATCGATTCGAAGACGACCTTCGAATCCAACAAAGCAGCTAAGCTAGCACGAACATGGATCGGCTCGAAGACAGGCGTGCCCCAATCGATTCGAAGTATTCTCTTCGGCCATGCATCGATTCGAACGAATCGATTCCATCGATTCGAACCAAACAGCATGCCGAACACCCAATTTCGAACCGATCATAACTCCCAATCTACTGATCCAAATCCCATGAAATTTTTACAGTAGTTTGTCTACATGACGAAGAACGTCCACGCCAAGTTTCATCGCAATTGGACGATTTTTTGATCGATTCAAAGTTCACTTCGAATCGATCCCAAACTGGGCACGCACTTCAAGAACTCGGGCCTGTGGGTCCCCCGTCACGTGCCAAGCAGTCTCTCCATGATTTAGGCGGGATTTTGGCCTTCCACACCTATAAATAGAGCCCCCTGGTCATTCAGAAGGGGGGGTCGGAGAATTTGGGGAAGAAGAACAAGTCTAAACGCTGCCAGGATCACTCCATGCTGTCTCAATTGCTGTCAATTTGGAATTTAAGTCCATTTCCCGCTGTAATTTGCTGAAAAGCACTTGTAATCTTCAAGTATTAAGAAATAAAGTGAAAAAACTTCATAGTGGACGTAGGCGCATAGCCGAACCACTCTAAATCCTTGTCTTCTGCGCAATTTATTTTTCTGTGACTTGGAGTTTTTGTTAGATAGTCCCTATTTCCAATTCAAGTTCTTTATTTACTATCTCTTCAAAAGCTTCCGAAGGGTGTTTGCCCATTTTTGGTGCAAACATTTTGGTGCTTTCACCGAGAAAGAAAAAGAACCAGTTCTTTCTCCCGCTCCGTGGATCTATCTTCGATACCGGATTGCACAAATCTAAGAGGGAGATCCAGACTTCAAATTCAGATTCCATCCATTCTTTTCAGGTTTGCTCAAAATCTAGGATAGGAATCCAACCTACAGGATGGTTAGTACGAGAACCACTTCCAACATTGGTAACCAAGAAGGTCAGGATAGGCAGAATCCCGCACAGCTACAGTCAGCCAATCAGGATGCCGTTGGGCAAGCGGATCAGTCGGGTCCGGTTACAAGACAGGAGTTCCAAACATTACTGCAGGAATTAACTAAAAGCCGACAACAGCTAACTGAGCAGCTACGTATCAATGCTGAATTGGCTAACCAACTAAACCACCAAGGGCGAAGGAGATCAAAAAGGGACCACGCTCCGCATTCTTCCACGGAAAGCTCTGCCTCATCCGACTATAACGGCAGATCTACGCGCCCCAGGCTAGACGGAAGTCATGCGCATGCTTCTGGCCTCCGGCAGACATTGACTGTAGGGCAAATAAGAGTTGGCCCCTCTGCCAGTTTTCATACGGGACCCTCCTCTCGAGGAGGCACTGTGCCACAGCACACCGCAGATAACCAAGCCACCGCAGTTGGCACAGGAGTTGACACCCGAAATCACTCCAGTCCAAACTACCACCCACAGGAACGTGTCCCAGGACCGAATATCCCAGAAGATGTCGAGCCAAGGAGGCGAGATTCGGATCGTCGACAGCGCCCGATCCCACCTCGCACTGTGGAGCCCGACCACACTTTGGCTCGACACCCTTCGGATACAGCAACACCTGATCTCTCAGCTATGGTCCGCCAAATGGTTCGCGAAAGTCAAGGTTTGACAAATGACGATTGGGGGATCTCTCGAAGTCACACCCCGTTCACCGATGACATATTATATGCTGAGCCTCCCCGGCGATTCAGAATGCCGGCTTTGCCCATGTATGAAGGAAACTCCGACCCTAGCCAGCATATTCTAAAGTACGAATGGTCAATGACTGCTGCAAGAGCTGATGATGCAGTAAAGTGCCGTAGTTTTCCTATTTCCTTGGGGGGGATTGCGACAATGTGGTTTACACGATTACCACCACGGTCTATCTCCTCGTTTGACCAGTTGGCAACCAAGTTTATCGAACAGTTCCGTATGCACATCGCCAGGCCTAAAGACGTAAACACTTTATCTAGTGTCACTCAAGTTCCTGGGGAAACACTCAGGCGATACCTGGAAAGATTCAACGCCGCCTGCGCAGAAATCACTAACCCCAATGATAATTCAATCTTGATGGCTCTTACTAAGGGGATTGACCCTGACTCTGATTTTGGAAACTGGCTAGCTGGAAAACCTCCCGCGTCGTTGGATCGTTTCTATTCCAAAGCCGCCCAATTCCTAAGGCGTGAGGATGCGAAACAATCTAGGAAGCAGGACGATGCAAGGCCCAACAAGGAGGGGGTTCAAAGCAATGTGGCGGTTAAACAGTCAGGAGAGGGCTCAGGAAGGGTGCAGTTGAATATTCAAAACAAGCAAACCCAGCCAAGGAATGGCGATAATAGGAATAAGAAGCAGGATCAGAACCGTGGCCCCCGACGTAGGGCGCAAATGTTTGAAAACTATACACCACTGAATACGACATTGGAAAACGTATATCTACAAACCTGTAATGCAATGCAATATAAGAAGCCGACTCCGAAATTATCATCGGAGAAACAGATTCAAACGGGGAAGTTTTGTAGATTTCACGAAAGCTATGGACACAACACCAATGACTGCAGGCATCTGCAAGACCTTATTGAAAAACTGATCAGAGAGAGGAAGTTGGATCAATTTGTGCGAGCACCACAAACCGGTGGTGTGGGCCCGTCAAACCAAAATCGTGCGCAGAACCAAGAAAAACAGGAAGAGCCCGCCCGTACAAGCGGAAGGTTGGTCATAAATACAGTCAGTGGTGGCTCTCATCCAGCGGATCGAAGTTGGAGGGAAATGGAATCATACGCCAATTCGATCAGGCACGTAAGTTTTGAAAGCTGTAGTACACTTGATGAGGGGGCTCCGGCTAAACAACAGAAGACGATGACGGATGATATCATCTTTAGAAACCGAGATGCTGACAAAGTCGAAGCCCCGACCATAGACCCACTGGTCATATCCGCACAGGTTGGTCCTGCTTGGATGAAGAGGATCCTGGTAGACAGTGGAAGCTCAGTAAACATCTTGTTTAAAGGGGCATATGATCAGATGAAGATGGAAGCTAAAGATCTAAAGCCTTGTCAATATAGGATCCACGGCTTCGATGGAAGTGCTAATATACCCACCGGGATGGTGGAATTGCCAGTAGAATTGGGAAACGGAGAACGCCGTAGAGTCCGAATGTTACAGTTTGTTGTCCTGGATATCCATTCACCCTATAATGCCTTTTTGGGCCGACCAGCCCTTGCAGAATTTAGGGCAGCAATTGCCCCGTGGTGTCTGACTCTAAAGTTCCCTACTGACCACGGGATTGGGGTCATTCAAGGGGACCAGGCTGCCGGGAGAGCCTGTTATATTGCTGAACTACGAGAAGCGCAAAGGAAGGAGAAGGGAAAGGGCATGGGGGAATCTCTCCGCGTCCGCTTTGCCGACGATTGACAATTAGCGCCTGGGCCTCGGCCCGGGCACCACGACCAATTCCAGAAGGATCTTGACCCTCGAGACACTGAAGATAATGATGAATCCAAAGAAAATCAAGCTTCTCCAGCCGAGCTGACGATCGATGTTCCAATTGATGACAATAACGATTCGAAAATATTGAAAATTGGGTCTCAGCTAAACCTACAAGCACAACAGGAATTGGTCGAATTTCTCCAAGGGAATCTAGACGTATTCGCCTGGACGCACTCCGATATGTGTGGAATCTCGTCGGATATCGCGAGCCACACCTTAAATATTGACCCGCGATACATCCCGATCAGGCAAAAAAGACGCGGTATGGATCCAGAGAGATCTGCCGCCCTCAAAGAAGAAGTCGATAAGTTGAAGACGAATGGGTTTATCCGAGATGCTTTATACCCGGAATGGGTATCCAATCCTGTACTTGTCCGCAAACCGAATGGAAAATGGAGAACGTGCGTCGACTACTCTGACTTAAATAAGGTTTGTCCAAAAGACAGTTTTCCACTTCCTCGAATCGATCAACTTGTGGATTCGACGGCCGGACACGAATTATTGTCTTTCATGGATGCTTACTCTGGGTACAATCAGATACCCATGCATGTGCCCGATCAAGAACATACAAGCTTCGTAACTGACCTAGGACTATACTGCTACATGGTCATGCCTTTTGGTTTAAAGAATGCCGGAGCAACTTACCAACGCTTAGTCAACCGGATGCTTGCCGATCAGATCGGGAAAACCATGGAGGTTTATGTGGATGACATGTTGGTAAAATCACGATACTCCATTGATCATGTCAAGGACTTGGAGTCAATGTTCAATGTCCTCCGGAAATATGGGGTGAAGCTAAATCCGTTAAAATGTCATTTTGGGGTTGCTTCCGGAAAGTTCCTTGGATTCATCGTCAACGCCCGGGGAATAGAAGCCAACCCCGAGAAGATCTGGGCAATCAGGAATCTTCAAACCCCGAGGACCATAAAACAGGTTCAGAGTCTCAACGGAAAGATTGCAGCGCTGAGCAGGTTCATCTCGAGATCAACGGATAAATGCATACCCTTTTTCGATCTGATCCGAAAAGGGAAACGAAACTTCGAATGGACTACGGAATGTGAGGACGCGTTTCGATCACTAATCCAGCATCTTTCCACACCTCCGATTCTTTCAAAACCTGTTGATCACGAGCAATTATACCTTTATCTGGCTGTATCTGAAAACGCTGTTAGTGCTGCATTGGTTCGAGAGGAAGACCGAACACAGAAACCAGTCTATTACGTCAGTAAACGATTAACCGGGGCCGAGAGAAATTATCCAAGGCTAGAAAAGTTGGCATACTGCCTAGTCATTGCCTCGAGGAAGCTCCGTCCATATTTTCAGGCTCACCCTATCATTGTATACACCGACCAACCGTTACGACAGGTCCTCACACGACCTGAGACGTCTGGCAGGTTACTGAAGTGGAACATTGAGCTGAGTCAATTCGACATCGCATATGTTCCAAGGAAAGCCATACACGGTCAAGTTTTAGCAGATTTCATTGCCGAATTCACTGTTCCTGAAGACTTACCCGAAACTAGTGACTCCCCCGAATATATATGGAAACTATACACTGATGGCGCATCCAACGATCGATGCTCGGGCGCAGGGATTGTGCTTGAGACCCCCGAGGGCCGATCCATCTGCTACGCCTTAAAGTTTGATTTCCGGGCAACCAACAACGAAGCTGAATACGAAGCCTTGCTCACCGGGTTGAAGTTGGCCCGAGACCTGAAAATTATCGCTGTGGAAATCTACTGCGATTCCCAGTTGGTGGTATGCCAAGTTCGGGGTGAATATCAGGCCAAGGATCGAAAGCTAGCCGCTTATCTAGCCCGGGTCCGAGAAATACTGGATCGGTTTGATTATTATACCATTTTCTACATACCCCGAGAGCACAATCAGAAAGCCGATTCATTGGCAAAGCTGGCAAGTACAAGCGAAGCTCAACACTTGGGACTCGTCCCTGTCGAGACATTATCCTCTCCGAGCATTGATCGAACGGAGAATGAATTCACATTAGAAGCTACCTCAGAGAAGGAATCATGGATGACTCCCTACCAAGATTATATTGAGCATGGCACACTGCCCGAACGACGAAGTGAAAGAAGACAGATTCGTCGAAAGGTGTCACGATTTGTCATTCAAGACGGAGTTATGTATCGGAGAGGTTACTCTGTCCCTCTTCTCCGGTGTATCGCGCATAACGAAATCAAGCGAGTGTTGCGTGAGGTGCACGAAGGAGAATGTGGCGATCACACTAGGGGGCAAGCGCTTGCCAAGAAGGTACTTCGATACGGATATTACTGGCCTACCGTTAACCGCGATGCTATGGATTATGCCAAAAGATGTGATAAATGCCAGAGACACGCTCGGGTCCCTAGAGCCCCGCCTTCTGAAATAACCCAAATGGTCAGCCCGTGGCCATTTGCAATGTGGGGGATGGATATAATCGGTGCATTGCCCTTAGCTAAAGGGGGTGCAAAATACGCCATAGTTGCGGTTGATTACTTCACCAAATGGGCTGAGGCTGAGCCCCTTGCAACGATAACAACAAAAAAGGTGATCAACTTCGTGGTGCGCAACATCATCTGCCGATTTGGTCTCCCGCATACTATTATCACCGATAATGGAGCCCAATTCGACAGTACTGAATTCAGGGATTTCTGTCTGCGATTTCACATCCATAAGAGATTCTCAGCAGTAGCGCACCCACAAGCAAACGGTCAGGTCGAGGCCGTCAATAAGGTTATCAAGTCTATATTGAAGAAAAGATTGGAGAAAGCCGGGGGCAAATGGGTCGATGAACTACCAATGGCTCTGTGGGCATACAGAACAACTCACAAAACCGCGACCGGACACACCCCTTTTTCTCTATCCTATGGCTCCAAAGCAATTATCCCGGTCGAAATGGAAGTTCACTCTCACCGTGTGACATACTACGACCCGAAAACGAATGCTATACAACTTGTTGAATCCCTAGATCTGCTTGATGAGAAACGTGAAGAAGCCGACGTGAGGGCAGCTGCATATCGAAGTCGAGTCGCTCGAATATACAACGCCAAGGTCCGCCCACGGACTTTTGAATCCGGCGACCTGGTACTCAAAAGAATTTACCCGGTTCCTTCGCACATGAACCCAAATTGGGAAGGGCCGTATATGATTTCACAAAAACTCAGAGATGGCACGTTCAAGTTATCGACCGTTGATGGTCTCACTTTACCAAGAGCCTGGAATAGCGGAAGCCTCCGTCCCTACTACACCTGACAGGCTTTATTTATCTTTCTATCAATTTCTTCCTTAGCATTTTGTTTTTTTTTGCATTTTGAAATTTGAACTTGTAATGAGGCAACTGATGTTGTCATGCTTCTTTTGTTTCAGCAATAAAACGCCATCTCTTCGAGCCAAAAGTTGTGATTCATTGAAAACAGCACATAATATCACATTGCACGAAGAGCTAAATTCCATCACACGGTGGGATTTATCTAAATAGGGAGTAACTGTGATACGACCAGTCATTTACTAAATAAGACCCGAGCTCGAGGGCAAAACACAATACCAGCACTCACAGGGATTGAAACACGACAATCCTTTTACTAACTCCAACTTCCCAGAGTGTGAATTGGAGTATAAAAACATCCAATAAATCGTTCCCAGAGCGCGAACGGACTCCAACTTCCCAGATTGTGAATTGGAGTACAAACATCCGTAAAGTCGTTCCCAGAGCGCGAACGGACTCCAACTTCCTAGAGTGTGAATTGGAGTATAAAAACATCCAATAAATCGTTCCCAGAGCGCGAACGGACTCCAACTTCCCAGATTGTGAATTGGAGTATAAACATCCAAAAAGTCGTTCCCAGAGCGCGAACGGACTCCAACTTCCCAGAGTGTGAATTGGAGTATAAAACATCCAATAAATCGTTCCCAGAGTGCGAACGCACTCCAACTTCCCAGAGTGTGAATTGGGATATAAAACACCCAATAAGTCGTTTCCAGTGCGCGAACGGACTCCAACTTCCCAGAGTATGAATTGGAGTATAAAACATCCAATAAGTCGTTTCCAGAGCGCGAACGGACTCCAACTTCCCAGAGTACGAATTGGAGTATAAACATTTAATCCAGATTCCCGAAGCGCGAATCAAAGTACGAGTAACAATTTGAAGTTCCCGAAATACGGGCCGAGATATCAATATCAACTCCCAATTCCCATAGCGTGGAATGGAGCGTAAACATCGATAACCCTCAGATTCCTGGAATGCGAGACAGATTATCAATCTCAAATTGTCATGAATCCCCAGAAGGGGGGGAGGCATGTGTTCAGGGCTTGTAATAAACGCAATCAGCCACCAGAATATGAGTATTATTCCCCGCAACTAAGGGGCAAAAAGCTGGGTGCTAATCGCTGGCTTAAGTGATAATATACTCAGAATCCGACTCATTCGTTAAATCACGACACGAAGCTATACAAATACTGAGCGGAAACAACACAAATACTGCAAGGCATTCAGGTAAGAAGAAAAGTGTAACTTCCCATTTCATCAACCAACAAAAACAAGTTTGATTACATGGCAAGTAAAGATGTTTCGATTAAGTGGAGGCCGCATCCATACATACACATGGCCCAAGAAAGAACAAAAGAAAAGGCAAAAGAATTGTTATCTGTAAATCTCACGACAAAGCGAGGGGCTCACTCTTTCTTCCTCCGGTGCTTCTTCCTCGGAGTTGAGCCACTAGACCCACTGCCTGGCTTCATACGAGACTTTTTGCCTTTCTTTGGAACATCCTCCGGTTCCGGCATGATATCAACGTCTTCCTCAGAACTGGAAGGGATGGAGATCCTTTTATAAGGACGAGCCAGGGGCACGGGAGTAGTAACGGATACTTGTTCAGCAACACTCGAGACGGTTACTGTGCCACCAGGAGAAATCATCATTAGAGAAGATAAGCTTGAAGGAACGACGTCACCACCGGGACCAACTGTCACTGTCTTGGCCATCTCGGCACTTATCTCTGCTAAAATCTCCTCCTCTCGAGACAGTTGAGCTGCGCTAGGTACGCCGGTGGTCGTCACGATCGAACCAGAAACTGGAGCACTCCGCTCGTCACAAAAGAGAGGTCGGGCATGGGGTCAAGAGGATGACCAAATAGCTCTTCAAACATTTGAACATCGAATGATATTGAGCCTCCTTCTCCCGTATCACCAACCATGGCGGCAGTTGAAATCGCCTCGGCGACAATAACTCCACGTGTAGGATGTAAAGCCGAAGGGACAGGGAGCACGGGTGCGACACTCTCGGTCACTAAACAACCAAAATTAGAGCTATCAGACCAAGAAATTCCCTCGAAAATCAATGTTTTAAGACGTAAAGGGAAATACCTACTTTACCTTGCCTTGGAGCTTGAACAAGCTCGGGGACGAGCGTCTTGCACGAGGACAGTTCCGGTTGGTCCGGATTGTAGGCAGGAATAGCTTGTGAATCAACCATGGCAGCAGCTTCGGGTGAAGTCGAAACAGGGACTTCAGTATTCTCGCTATGGTGCACGATACCCGAACCTTCGCCAACCTCCGTTCGATGGACGACAAGTCTTTCTTTTTCAACAGAAATGATTGCTTCATGAAGGGTCCTCCTCTCATCCTCGCTGAGCAGACGTGACTCAAGCTCAATCTCATCTAATACCGAATCCGGACAAGACATCCTCTTGTTTTCCACTAATTTCTTCCAAGCATTGTAGAGAGGCATCGAGTAATCCCCTAGCCAGGAGAGATTTCTATGCTCCAATACATTGGCATTATATGTGTCCAAAAGATCGTCGAATTCGGCCTCCATTTTGAACCTCTCTGCTTGGACTCTCTCCTCCAACTCCGATTCAACCTCCTTAACCCTTGCAATTGCCGCATCGCGCTCGGCCCGAAAAGATACGGCCTGCTCACACGCCTCTTGCGCAGCCACGTTCGCGTCGTCTTTTTCTTTATTCATGTCAGCGAACCTAGCCTTTAGCTCCTCTAGTTCCTTCACTGCCGCATCCCGCTCAGATTCAACGTTCTTGTATCGATGGCCTAAGTCTTCAACTAAAGTACAATGTGCCTGTTGCATTTTCGCCATTTCAGCTAATGTCTCATCAACCTTCTGTAACGACTCGACCTCGGCCTTGCGGGAAGATTCCGCCTCAGATTGGAGAATGTCGACGATGCGACTCTTTTGAGCCAAGTCGGCCTCTAGTTTCTCAATGATTTGGGCCCGGTCGAAGGCAGCTTTGGAAGCCTTAACAGCCGCTTTGTACCATTCTTTGTACTGAGCAAAAAAGTCACGGGTGTAGTTGAGCGCCGAAGTCGCGGCATCATCGGGAATTCTTTTAAGATTGGGAGGAAAAATACAAGCATCAAAGCAAATCTCTGGAAAATCTTTCCTCAGTTGTGCAAGCCTGATGGCCCCTTCGCCAGAAGACTCAACAAGGGTCTCCTCCCCAGACATAGACGTTGCGACCCCGGTTCGAGAATGATGTGGCTCAGGCCTCGAAACCTGCGAAGATGACTGATGTCGCAGAGGCTCGGATGCCTGGACATGACTTCGGGATTGCGGAGGAGATCGAGATGGGGAGCGATGCCTACGATCTCTGTCTGATCGTTCCTGGCTGGAGTTACCGCGGCGATGATCCTTTGCATAATACACCTGGCCATATTGCCTCCGGTCACGATCACGATCGGGGCCTCCACGACGAGATTCATAATAGGTTGAGGGGTGATGCACTCTCCGGAGTTTGTCCAATGTAGTCTAACGACCAGCCATGTTACCTGGAAAAGAGATACAGTTCAGTTAAGTACCAGGAAAAATCAATAAGGCGAGTGAAACAGTCATGTAGTGTCATGAGAGTGTATGCAAATGTGCAAAGCCCCCGACCAACCAGAGGTTTCGACTGCACTAATGGGTAAAAGCCCGCTTATGTCTAACGCTTCCCGGAGCTCAACCAACCCGGACTTGTGATAAAGAGAAACGCTTTCCGGGATGGGAACGTCATCCAGTCCTGTGAAAATGTTTCCTGATTGACAAAGAGCGGAGTCAGAAGAAATAATTCCAGAAATCAAGCGAGACACGATTACAGACTTCCGTCTCGCAAATTTAGGAACAACGGGCTTGCCTTTCCGTTTTTTTCCTGCTTGGGGAAAATCAGCCGCTAGCCCGGTGTCAGTAGGCGTCCTCTCATCATCGCCCATTCCTCTTATCGCTACACCGGTCCTCTTCTTTGCCTTCGGAGCCGATTTCACAAACCCTTCAACGACAATACTCTGGTCACTCGGAACCTCTTGTAGACTTCGGATGACGTTTCTGTATCGACCACCGTCTGGCCTTGATATGATAGCTGCAAGAAAAAAAAAACACCTGATGTCAGTTCAAGTGTTGACAATGACCATTAAAGAAGGCTAACACGATTTACGATACTTACGTCTGGACAGCCATCGCCTAGCGAATCCTGGGGGGCATCGGACAAAGAACCATTCATTCTTAAAGTAACTGAGTCTGGTCCAGGCTCCCGTCACAATCTGGCAATTTCTAACTGCCTCCAGAAAGGTGAACGATGGACTATCACCCCTGCTCTTGAAGTTGAATATATGTCTAATCTCAGCTGGCCTAGGCGGACGAAAAAGGCGGTCCATGAATAAGATGAAAACACTGTTCAGTAACGCGTGTCCGTTAGGGTGAAGTTGTGCGGGAGCGATTCCAATGAACGATAGCATCTCCCTGATATATTGGTTAAACGGGGGGAGAGTTCCAGCCGCACAAGCGTGGCGATAAAAAGCAGTATAGCCCTCGGGTGGATTGTGAGGCCTATCATCAACTCCCGGTAGCAAAACATCATCCGGGGATAAGCTATGCTTCGAACATATCCGACCCAATAATGCTCCAGAAATATTAGATCGGACGGAATCTATGGGATCCTCGATAAATAAGGCCTCCGGCAATTCGTCCGGAGCAGGATCTATTACTTCAGGAATGATCTCTGGAATTTCTAGCATCAGAGGAGGCAAGCTTTGTAACTCTTGTTGTTCAGAACCCGAAGACTCCATAACTAACTAACTCACGAAAAAGCAGCGTTAAAAACGAAGAAAGCCCGTATATTCCCCGGTGTGAAGCATATGGATATGCCGTGCAATGCAAATACATAACTAAAACAAATTTTACAAGAGTAAAACGCGGTGTCTGAACGACTAGGCTTTTGAATCAGAGAACGAAAACGACCGTCATCACTGACCGTCGCTTTCGCGTCCCTCGGATACTACTGACCAATTCAAGTGTGAATTCGTTTAAGTCACGGTGCCATCGACGAGCTCAAAAAGACAGGTCAGGTCAACTTTGATCATGCGAAGGACGAAGCTCGTCGGAATCAAATATGCTAAAAATTTAGTGAGTTCGTTAAAAGTTCGATTTAAAAGTGGTCGTAGTTCAGAAGCAAGAACGTTCGAATCGATCGACTTGATTCGACACGAGTCAGATCGGTGAACCTCGAATCAGCGCAGCTCGAACCCATGGAGCCCCACCTGACTTCGAATCCATCAAAGTCGGGCTCCTTCGAATCCATCAAGAGCGGTTCGAATCCACGGAGCTTCGAATCCATCGAAATCGTGCTAACTTCGAATCCATCAAGGGCGGTTCGAATCCACGGAGTCCCACCTAGCTTCGAATCCATCGGAGTTGAACTCCTTCGAATCGATGAACGTATCATTGCTTCGAATCGATCAGTAGTGAGCTCCTTCGAATCGATCAGAATGCCACTGTTTCGAATCCATTACCGCACGCCTTTTTTGTTGTGTTCTTCTGCAATCATCGGTTCGAAGCTACACATTCGAAACCAACTCAAAGCGCGCACCCCTGATCGATACGGCTCAAAGGTTTGCATTCCTCAGTTCCATGGAGTCGGCCTACTTCGTTCAAACCTCGACACTCTCCAAAAATTTCCAGAAGAAGGGGTCGAATCAATGCCAAAAAAGATTAATCTATCATTCTCAAAACCGAATCGACCCCTTGATTACCTGATTTAGTTTGATTACAAATGGAAGCTAGAAGGAATTTGGTCGATTCGTGAAAAAGCACGTTTGATTTGGCTCTGGGAAATCGATTCGGAGAAGCAGCTAAAGCAATGGTAAAAGGTAAAAAGTGAAAATGAAGTCAACCTCATGTATTTATACGGATTCCAAGAGGGATTAGTGTCACTTCGACTCCCATCGATTCGAACGACCACTTTCGAATCCATCCCAGTTTCGAATCCATCGGAGTCTTCGAACCCATCACTGATTCGAATCCATCCAAGCTTCGAATCCACGGGAAACTTCGAATCCATCCAAGTTTCGAATCCACGGGAAACTTCGAATCCATCCAAGTTTCGAATCCATCAAGGGCTTCGAGTCCATCAGAGTCCTCGAATCCATCACTGATTCGAATCCATCTAAGCTTCGAATCCATCAGGGGTTTCGAATCCTTCTAAGCTTCGAACCCATCAAAAACCACTAATTAGCAACACTTTGGCTTGAATCTAAAATCGATTCAGGAGAAAACCGGGACGGAGTTCGGCAGCAAACAAAGACCAACATGACTCATGGACACACGACGTTAATAAGGGCGGAGCTAATGTATGTGCACACATAACGAACTAACGTTCGATTTTGAACATTCACAGGGATCAAATATTCACCCTGTTATAGCAACGACAGCCAACGATTAAGCACAGCCGCACAGTAATCAATCATATCAAGGCAAGGTTACGGCAATACGGTATATGAGTCTCAACAAAAAGAGAGCAATGATTTTTCAGAAAGAAATGGCAGCTATTCAAAGCACGTCATGTTCCCACAAGACGTACTTTGGGGGGCAAAATGTTATCCCGCTTTTTGGCAAAGCCGTGATACCAAAAGATTGGCCAAAAACAAAGGACAGTTCGTCTCAGAGATTGGTTGCACTTCTCTTCACTATGGATATCGATGAATTTTTTCCGAGTCCAGATTGAGCTACAATTGATAGGACATGACCAGAAAGATCATAGAAGTCCGCGTTTCAAATTTCAAGTCAATCCGAGGTCATGTGCTCAAGTTATGATGGATTCAAGTTAAGAAGGTGCACATTGCTCGGTTCGAACCCATCATGTTCGAACCCATCATATTCGAACCCATCGTGTTCGAAACCATCGTGTTCGAAACCATCTATTTCGAACCCATCATATTCGAACCCATAGGAAGAGGCGACATTCGAATCCATCTAAGTAACTCCCTACTTCAAATCCATCACAAATTCGAGTCCTTCCTATGCTTCGAATCCACCACAGCTTCGAATCCATTAATAGCTTCGAACCCATCACAGCCTCGACTCCATCGCTCACCTTCGAATCCATCCATCATCTTCGACTCCATCACTCACCTTTGACTCCATCGACTTCGACAACTTCGAATCGATCCAGGGCGCATTTGGATCGATTCGAACGAATCCACCCCATCGATTCGAAGACGACCTTCGAATCCAACAAAGCAGCTAAGCTAGCACGAACATGGATCGGCTCGAAGACAGGCGCGCCCTAATCAATTCGAAGTATTCGCTTCGGCCATGCATCGATTCGAACGAATCGATTCCATCGATTCGAACCAAACAGCATGCCGAACACCCAATTTCGAACCGATCATAACTCCCAATCTACTGATCCAAATCCCATGAAATTTTTACAGTAGTTTGTCTACATGACGAAGAACGTCCACGCCAAGTTTCATCGCAATTGGACGATTTTTTGATCGATTCAAAGTTCACTTCGAATCGATCCCAAACTGGGCACGCACTTCAAGAACTCGGGCCTGTGGGTCCCCCGTCACGTGCCAAGCAGTCTCTCCATGATTTAGGAGGGATTTTGGCCTTCCACACCTATAAATAGAGCCCCCTGGTCATTCAGAAGGGGGGGTCGGAGAATTTGGGGAAGAAGAACAAGTCTAAACGCTGCCAGGATCACTCCATGCTGTCTCAATTGCTGTCAATTTGGAATTTAAGTCCATTTCCCGCTGTAATTTGCTGAAAAGCACTTGTAATCTTCAAGTATTAAGAAATAAAGTGAAAAAACTTCATAGTGGACGTAGGCGCATAGCCGAACCACTCTAAATCCTTGTCTTCTGCGCAATTTATTTTTCTGTGACTTGGAGTTTTTGTTAGATAGTCCCTATTTCCAATTCAAGTTCTTTATTTACTATCTCTTCAAAAGCTTCCGAAGGGTGTTTGCCCATTTTTGGTGCAAACAATCCTTTCGCTTTCGAAAATATCTGCTCTTCACCACCGGTCTTAAAATGCTATCCATATCGTCGTATCATTATTCGGAATGGGTTATATGACACAAGGTCCTCTTCCGGCTAAACCAATAATGAGCGCAATATTTAAAAACATATGGATATTGGGATTTCAATTAAGTCACAATTTATTACCCAAAACAAATGGTTTAAAAATAAATTACCATTTTACATCTTTTTAAACAAAAAGATTACTTCACAAAGTTCACCAATATTTCACAAAGACTCATTCACAATATTTAAACAAAAGATCTATCTTTGAAATCCTCTTCTGTTTGAAAACAAAGTTCACCAAATATTCCGCAAAGATTTCTTCATAGCTTTTGAAACAATTCCATTTCAAGTCTTTTATACAAAAGCTACACCTTTAAGATTCCCTTCAATTTCAAAACAATGTTCAATCATCTTTCATAAAGATTTATTCATAGCTTTCAAAACTATTTCAATTCCATATCAAACTTGAAATCTTTCGACAATATGGAAATCCTTTCTTTACATAAAAGCTATTATTATTTGAGAACAAATAGTTTTCGTTTTCGGAAAAATCCGATTACATTTGCACGAGTTAATGCCCTTTAAGTATAAAACTAGGGTTAAATTCAAATTCGCAAAACAAGACTTTTAAAATGGTTTAAACCCATATAAACACATTTATAACTTGTATGACCTTTTTAAACCACAATTTCTAAACATAGAATTCAATTACAAATCTTGAATTCAAATTCAAATAAAATTATTTAAATTTCAAAACTTTATCAAGTTATTCAAAATAATTTTTATCTTTGAAATCCCTTTTCAAAAGCTTTTCATATTTAACCCAATTCCATTTCCAAAAACCCTTTGGATTCAAAATTCACCTTTAAAAATAATTTTCAAAAACCTGTGACTTAATTGTGCAATCCATATTTGTGTGTGTATAGTGTAGTCCAGGGGTTTTACACAATAGTGCAACAACATCAATCATCATAGATTCAATCATATCAATATCGATAAGCGGTATAATCTATAACGCTTATCTTCCATTCATAGATTTACAGATAAATGTATTACATATAAACAAATAAATAAATAAATTACACATAGCTCAATTCATGGAACATAATATTACAGTCCAGAGATAAAAATCAATTCAAGGCATTTCATACAATGCAAACATTCATAAGCAATCCAAGCATTCAATAACCGTCTATAAACAGGATTAATTGTTTAATCCTAAATAAATTCAATTAAATTTTCAATTAAATTAATTACTCATGAATTAATTATTAAATCTTGATTTAATTTATTTACAAATCATTTGATATTAATTTATGAAATTAATCAACCTTAATTATTTATCTTAATTAATTACCTTTACTTAATTAATTATTCCTTAATAAATCATATTAAATTAATTATCCTTTGTTAATTGCTTTAATTAATAACTTTTAATTATAATTAACCTTTAATTACTTTCATTAAGTAATTATCTTTAATTAATAAATTAATCTTAATTTATCATATTAATTAATTATCTGTTAATTAATTATCCTAATTCATTAACCTTAAAATTATTCACATAAATAAATTAATCACCTTGATTAAAACAAATTAGCCTTTAATAAATCATATTGATTAATTAATCACCTCGATAAATTATCCATTTATTAATCAATTACCTTAATTAATTAAGTATCAAATTTCATTTGAAAAGCATGTAGAGATCAATTATATAATTAACCTAACATATATTACTTTTAATAAAAAATCAATTTTTTTTAACATTTAAGTTAAAAATAAACTTTGAAAATTTGTTAAAAACTTGTTTAAAAATTCATTTTGGCTTTTAAAACATAATTAGTATATCTCGAAACCTGGTACTCAGTTCTAAAACAACTCGAGGCGAACCAAAGACCTCCCCTAGACAAACACATGCAAACTTCGAGCCCAGCCCCGAGCCTTCTTCTTCTTCCACAACTTTACCCAAAACAACCCAGATACATAATGACACGCGTGCACGTGCACCACTATTCTGACCATCTTCGGTCGTCGTCGAGATCTTCCACATATCACCGATGACCCCGAACCATCGACTCGAGCACCCAAAAACGTTGAAATCCTCTGGAATCAAAATTGAGTGTACCCAACACGTCTTGGTACCAAAATCCGATCAACACAATCTCTCTTCGTCGACGATCTAGACTACCTGGAATCACGCCACCCTGGCCAAAGCAACGTCACAACCTATGCATCATTTTCCCCTCGGTCCTGCGACACACGGTTCACCAGAGATGCCGTGGTGATTTGTTTTACGACCTTAACAAAAACACTATCTAAAACCCTAATTCGACTCTGACCGCCCACTACGATGATCTGGAATTAAATCGAGCATTTTTCCGAACCTTAGCCGCCACCAAGGCACCTTTAGACCAAAACACGAGCCTACATTAATCGTTGATCACGAAGAAACGAGCAAAACTCTTTTCAATTCAACTTGAAATTTCGCAAAAACTATTAACTTAAAAATCTTAATTTTGTTATCAAAATTCATAAATTTCCAGCATGAATCACACCATATGACTGAAACTTGGAATTTCGATACTCGAATTTCTGATATAAAAATGTTTATTACTGTAACACGCAAATTTTAAAATATTTATTCCATAAATATATTTGCAACTAATTTTAAAATTAGTATTACACTGTTATGATCAATTTTCATTTAGAAATCATCACCTAAATCTATTTATAATCAGAGATACAAATTTTTCTTAATTTTGGCTATCTTGTTACTAAACAGAACCCTACCAATAACATAGACAGGCATGCACATCCATTTTGTACATATACACACATATTAATATGCATACCAGAGATTTTTTTTTTTACAGTATCAACATCAAGTAGTCATCATAACATATCAAACAAAGGATAGTTTTCTCACCTTGTTTTGAGCAGAGGGGAAGCAGAGAATAATTTCTGAGCCTGGAATTTGAATTTGAATATATGGAAATAGCTTTGCATTTGAACTTTAAATTTGGATTTTGAATTTGTTAGCTAGACTTTACTGCATGCCTTGATTTCCAGACTTGAACTCAAACAGTTGTTTTGAATTTGAATTACATCTTGGAATTAGGTTCGTGCCTTTAGTTTACTTTCCAGGTTGAAGATTATGAAGTTATTTACTTGTTTTGATTACTGATTTGATTTCAGGCTTTTAAACTTTGAATTGATCTGGTTTCATTTTTTGCCTTGATTTTGTTTTGCTTGATTTAGAGTTGAATCTGAAGTTGAAATTTGAACTGTTGTTTGAGTTTGAGTTGCCAAGTTTTTTTTGAACATTTTTGTTTTTTTGTTTTGATCTTAATTTTAAAATGGGAGATGATTTTTCTATCTGTTTTTTATTTTGCTTTTGACCAGGTTCTGTTCTTTTAGTTTTAGAAGTTTAAAACTGAGAATAATTTAGTTTTCCCATTTTTTTATTTACATTTTCAAATTAAAAGAAATCCATAATGCCACTTGTTAAGGCTCAAATCATATTAACTTACACATGTAATTACATAAGATGATAAGCCTACACTTGTTTAAAATGAGTATTTTTATCTTTAAATCCCATACTTTATTTAATTTATAAATATGCTTTAAACCCTTGTCTCATTTAATTTTGTTATTTATATTTAAACCCTTAAGTATTTATTTCTTAACATATTTTTAAACATTTATTAATATTTTATTCAAATCTTATTTACATATATAATATCTTATTTACACTTGATAAAAACAAATGTTACATACCTATTTTAATTATCCTCCACTTGTTCAAATACAAGAATTTTGTGTTAAAACTCTACTCTATTTAATTAGAAAAAAATTAACCCTTTCATTTTTATAAATTATGAATTATATTTTCTTATTAATTTAAGTTTACAAATGTTTATACAAATATTTAATTTGTAGATTTACAAAGGTTTATGTTTTCTTATTTATATAAAATTTTAAAAGAAAATATTTAATCCTTTTATTCATTTTCAAACTATTATTTATACTTACATAACTTATAAAGAAAATGATTTAAAAATCTTTTTCTATACACTAATAAAAATCACATTTATCTATATATATATAAGAATTTAATTTAGAATAGCCTTTTGAAAATTTCTACAATAATCCTAAATCATGTCTTCCAAATACAAATACACTTACATATATATGTATATTAAAATTAGAAACCAAATCAAAATCCTATTCATATTTTATTGAATTTTTTAAATCAATTCCTTTATTCACAATCCTATATACATTTATCCCGAATTTTCAAATTAATCCACAACTAAACTCATAATCAATATATAATTCCAAATATTTATTTCTGAATTTTCAATTAGAAATTCTATTTTAAAATCACATTTATATTCATTTATATTAAGAAACAAAAAATATCTATTTAATTTGGAAAATACCAAATTAATTCATAATTTAATTTAAAATTAAATTACTTACCAATTTAAATTTGATTTAAAAATGGGAATGTTACAATATACTAATTATTTTATAAACTATTTTATTATATACATACTATTATTAATTTCTAAATAGTTTAGGTGGGATGTTATGATTTCAAAGTTATGAATTTTAAATGTTATGATTTCCAAAGTGTTATAAATTCGAAGCTTTATAATTTCGAAAGTGTTATAACTTTGAAGTGCAATTATTTTGGAAATGAATATATTTGAAGTGAAATGATAGCATATTGATATGGTTTTGAAAATGAAAATGATATTTTGGTTTGAAGTATAAACTATTTTGAAATGACCGAGGTGTTATAATAACGTTAGGTTGTTAAAGAGACCGAGATTGGTTATTGTCATACTCTCTGCCAATATCGAAAACCATTTTAACAACCATGTATGCGGTGGAGATTCCAGAATGAAGTAGGATGGTGGAGAGGATCCTATATGAGGTATATATGTGAAGCTGACTCCCGTGAGTTAGCATAGGTGGCTAAAACAGGAGCAATTGACGGGCCAAGTGAGGTATCGCCTCCGATCAGACACACTTTTTCGATTGCCTTTCTATTAGTTTGTGATTGATTTGGTGTGCACCTTTGATTTGGGAGTGTGGCTCAAGGTGGGTGGTAGTAGCGGCTATGCGTTACCACCAGCTCAGAAGTGTAATTGGTATATCTACCCAAGCATTGCCTAGTTGTGCCATGTCACCTACCATATCGAGACCACTACGAGTTTGTTTTGTGTCGTACCTATGGAGTATCCCTTGGTAGCCCCCGATCAGGAGGTATTACGGTACTGTATAGACTATTGGCACTATAAAATGTGTTAAGGGGGATACGGGTAACGCCTTAACGCTATTTTAATAGTTACTTTACTTTAGACATTATTATAATAGCATATATTACTACATAGTAGATAGTTCCCTGGATTCTTAAAGGATGGCAATCCCAAACATCTTTTTAAGTTACTTGTATTTTAGTTGATATTTCACTTGAGTTGGATTTATTGATATAAGATTGTTAATTCTGACTCAAATGTTTTTTTTGCTTTACACTTGGGTCAGATTGAGTGTCACGGCATTAGAGACTCACCTTTAGGGTTGGAGTTTCTCTTGGGGATCCATCTATCTATTCAGCTTGTAGTTATTCATTTAACTCATGTGATATATTCTTATCTTGTATTTGACTATTGTATTGAGACTTCTATGTATTCGAGACTTCTGTTGTATCTTGTTTTTGACTCTGTTATATATATAGCAGTTTCATGAACTACTATTCATTTGTTTCTGTTGCTTTTGTTATATTATTTTGTGTATGTGATTTTTTATTTACTGTATATGCTGAGTTTTGCCAAATATAAATTAATAATCTTATATTTTGAGCAATTCAAGTTCGACATGTGTGGATGTGAATGGTTGAAAATACCATGTCGTTGCAGTTGGTATAAGAGCTCTGGTTTTAAGAAAAACTCAGCCTATAAAGTAGATTTAATTGTAGAATCGCCTTCGTTCGAGCTTGAATCTCTACCTCTTTGGTTTGGGTGTCCTTTGAATTTTGGAACATTTCTTGTTCTGAAATCCATATATTCTTGTCTTATTCGTGTTCTTTTGGTTCTGGATTATCCCAGAGCTCCATTGAATGATTTGTAAAGGAATGAAACTCCTTTACAACAGCATTGATTCATGGAAGATTTATGTATCCTCGGTTTAGATCCTGCAATCTCTTGCTATGTCCAAATTCTATCTTTTTCGATCGAATGCCAATTTGCCTCAGAATTCTACATCGATCGTATTCTTGAAGTTACGGTTGACCGGTTAAGGTCGCCCGCGATTAATATCAGTATATCCACCCTTCTATTTTGGAATTTAATAATTTATTTCCCATTCAAGCCAATCTTCTTAACTAGAATTCTCTTCGATTTGAGTTCCTCTAATTTGGATCTCTATCTTTGTTTTGAAATCCATTCTAGAAAATCGAGTGAGGGTGTGTTTTCGTATTAATATTAAAAATGTTTTTATGTTGTGTTGTTGAGTTGTTATGTTGATTTGGGGTTTTGATCGATTAATCTGATCAACCTATCGATAGGAATTCCAAAACACTTGAACAGAGCAAAGTGACACAATATTATTTTCAAATGATAAATGAACTAAATTTTGTATGATTATATTATATATAAGTCTAAATTTTTTGAAATTAAATAGTTAACTGAATTGGTTATAGAAATGATAATATTTGATTATCATTTTATTGTTTTATAAACCATTGACTATTGCAACATAATAAATAAATGAAACTATAAAACATTTTTATAATTTGATTTGGAATTTAAATGAATATAGATTAAGAATTGAGAATTTAATTTTCGTCATTTTAGAAATTTGGTTTTAAATTCTAGGGTATATTTTTTAAAAATTATTTTCGAATAGAAATCATTTCCAAGGAACTTTAAGGAAAAGTTTTAATTAGTACTCTCTTTTTGTCGCCGGGAAATAATTTCAGTGATGACTGCAGCATCATCGACATTTAATTTCGAGTTTCAGAGCGGAGAGACCACTTAGTAGCTTTGCTACACTTTTGTTTTGGAAAATAAATTTGATTTAAATTTCTTAAGTATGACCTGATTTATAATATATATAGGTATATGGTTATAGATTTGATATATACACACACACACACACACACACACACGCACGCACTTATCCCTAAACGGTTTGAAGTGAAATCGAAAATTTAACTCTTAAATTGTATGATAAGGGATGATTTCAATTTTTAAATGAAGCTAAAATTTTGAATAAATATTTCAACTTAAAATAACTTGAATTAGGAAATTTTACTTGTATAATACTCGATGGCATTCTGATATATATGCAACTTACCTTAATGACTCAAAAGTTGGCTATGTGATTGTATAACATACAATTTAAAGTGATATTAATGGAATTTATTAAATTTGAGGGTGCCAATATACTTACTTTATAATTATAAAAATGTTAATAGAGATAAATAGAATAATAAGATAATGAGTAGATAAATATGAATCTAGAAATAGTTAAAATTGAATTATAAGTGAAATTAACTTAAGTGAAATTAAATGAATTAAAATCAATTGTTGAATATTAATTAATTTGAATTGGAATTTATATGGTTTTAAATTAATTGTTTTATTTTGTTTTCAATTTATTTTTCTTTCTAGTTGTTTCTATTCTCCTACCTCGTTCCTTTTCGGGGATGAAAAGTTTTGGGTGTGGGAGAGCGTAACGACATGTAAATTTTAAATGGTTTTAATAACGTAATTAACTAAAATTTTATGAAATTTTAAATAATTAAATTTGAAAATAAAAATTTAATATTTGGAATACGTTTATTTAAACATAGCAAATGGTAAATTTTCATCAAAAAATATGAAAGTTTATTTTGTTATGTAATTTTATTTAAATTTTAATCAGTTAATGTTTGATGATAATAAAATGTTTTCCAAACTTGAATATTTTTATATAATAAATTTGTGAATCATCTTCAAAGTTAGAAGTCATATTTCGTTTCGTCAAATTTAGACTGGTATTGCTCTGTTTATCTTATTTTCAACGAATTAACAGTATTTTCGGTACTGATTATCGACTTTTGATCAGATGGTTGTACCACCGATATCAGTATACCATGTTGATCGTCTCATCATGTTGATCTCTATGGTATATTTACTTCTATATTTTGAGGTCTGGTACGCCACGAAATCAGTAAAACGATTACCGTATAGGTAACCGTTTTCGGATCTTTTGACTTCCGTGGCCTTTCATTTGTCTACCAGCTGGAATTAAATAACCACGATCATCGATATTAAATAACCACCGTTCAATATGCTAGTTGTCGCTTTATTTTAATTTTTTTTTCTTTTGTTCTGTTCCTTCACGTGATTTATAATATATAAATTTTGCTTCCTTTGCTTTGTATATATTTTCATTGCCTATTCATCTCCAAAACATTGCCTGCACGTGTTTCCCATAAATTTTCTTCTCTTCCATCATTCGTTCCCTCCCTCCGAAGCAACCATCAGCCTCCCCTCTTCCCATCCAGCAACCCAAGCTAACCGAAACCATGCACAGCAAGCCATCCACGTCTGCATAGCTAATCACTGCGACTATCAATCTCCAATCCCGAAACCCTTGCACCGACCCTACCTCTTCCCTTAGCTCTGCTCCGCCTTCCACCTCTCCAGTTCGACCACCAGCCACGGTCTGACCAATATTCGAGCCTCCTTTGCTTCTTCATTGTTAGCTATAACTCGTGAAAGCTTATCTACAATTTCTATTTTACAGATTTTTTTTATAACATAATTTATATAGAAGGATATTTATATTACAAGTTTTGTATATATCGAATTTGAGTTTTAACTTCATATATATATAAAGTTATGTAAAATATATGTTTACATGGATTTTATAATGCATACTGATTTTAAATATATATATATATATATATATATATATATATATATATATATATATATATATATATATATATATATATATATATATATATATATATAACTAAAACTTGTATAGGATATGAGCATCTCAGTTTATATGCTATATAGGTTATAATATGTCTGTGTTGTATCCGTAAGTATATATGAGTAGGTTATATATAAAGTACGTTGTATTGTCATAGTTTATGTTAGTGTGATTATATATATATATATATATATATATATATATATATATATATATATATATATATGCTTTGTTATTTATAAAAGCATATAAGTTATTTGGTTTATTTTATATATATATTTGTTAATTAAGAGAATCTGCACATAACTGTAAACATTCTGATTTGTATATATATGTTATACCATTATATATTCACATTAATATATGGTTTTGATTTTTCAAAGACAATATACATAAGTTTTGCTGGGTGCATGAATTCCCTGCTCAGCCACATATATTAACAATGAAGTTTATACGGTAGGTTTATACAAATGTATATTTGTATGAATCTGCATGTTACAGCAACGGTCTATATATCTAAAGGTTATGCAATATACAGTTTAAAATATACAACATGCATAAAGGCACATTTATAAATATATTATCTGTTACATAAAGGTATATAAATTATGTCAGTATTATATATTATGTGCAAAGATATATAAGATGCTTAAATAGTTACTTAAATCTATGCTTATATCTGTAAAATAGCAAAATATATATGTATGTTGTATACTTCGTCTCTTAGGAATAACATTTGTATATTCTCTGTTTGTTACAATATGCAATATGCAGTTTAACAAATATTTGATTACTTTTAAAACACTGATTTTTTTGTGTGTGTGTGTGTGTGTGTGTGTATAAAAGAGTTGTATGTATATTGTTATACATATTAATACTTGATTTATATATTACAGTTATATTACCTATGTTAGTATTACATAATATGTATAAAGATATATATGTTAGTTATGTATACATGTAAGCCTATATAGATATTTTCTATTATCCTTTGTATAAATTTTATTATATATGTTAGTTGTAATGCTTTAGTATATACATAGGTTTTGTAAGTAATATAAAGCTTGTTATTTGTAAATATAGGAATATATGAGCGTGGTTCACGTGTATGTGTGTGTGTGTCTATATATATATATATATATATATATATATATATATATATATATATATATATATATAAATTTATTTTTATATGTGGTCGAACTAAATACAGATTTGATATTATATGTTTGGGAATTTATTTTAGAAAACAAATAAATGTATATATAATATAATAATAATGTGTATATTTTCAGTTTATATCAAAAAATACTGATTTGATTTGTTTCAACTAATTTCGATTTATCGGCTTGTTCGTCGAATTCGTGCCAATCTAGCTTTCCTTTGGAATTCGTGCTTGGATCCGTAACTCATTCCATTGTCGAATCTCTCTAACCTCGAAAGTTGAGCAATCACTCACGATTAACGTTCTCATATTTATTAAATTGATTTCAATTGAAACGACAATTGAAATATGCTGCTATTACTTATTTACATTGCTATATATGCTATTATCTATATCTGTTCACATGTGACATCTGATATCTTATCTGTTATTTATATTGATGATATACGCCTGTTATTGATATGCTCTATTATTATCATATATGTTCTCACTCTGCAAGTTTCCTGTTAGTATAGAATTCCCTATGGTTGAAATGATACATACCCGAACGATCTTGTAGAATAGGAGAAAATCATTATGGGTTGAAATGATAAACCCAAGCGATTTTCATTGAATTGAATTTGGGATTGCGGGTTGAAATGATATATACCCATAGATATTTAAATTGCAGATTGAAATGATAAATGTCTGTATCACTTGACCATTGGATAAAGAATTATATACAGACACCGTTGGGGTGTGTGTGTGTGTGTGTGTGTATATATATATATTAAAATGATTTCCAAGGTTTAAAAGATATATATATATATATGGTTTTATATCAATATCGATTTTTAAATATTGTATATATATATATATATATATGTTATTTTATATATAGTTAAGTTCCTGATTTTTAAAATTATACGTTTTGAAATTTTTAAAATTATGAGTTAGTTTTTAAATTATAAATTTTAAGAATTTACTTATAGTTTTACTATTTTAAAATATGTATTAATTAGTTTTAATATAAAATAAGTTTAATAATAAGATTTAAGTTTAATAATAATTTTCTTATAATTTTAATATACTTTTATTCCTATACGAGACCAGTACGATTTTGGTTTAGTGTTGTTGTATCACGACGCATCTCTATCCCTCGACATGCTACTAGGGCGTTAAATGCAAATTGTACGATAATGGTTAAAAAGCGTATTAAGGGGGATTAATGTAAAGCCTTAACGCTAAGAAAATTATTTATTTACTGATTAGACATTATGTATATAGCGTATTCTACTATATATAAATAATTTGATGGATCCTGAAGAGATGGAAAATCCCGTAACGTCTCTTCAGTTATTGCACGCATGTTATACACTGGATAGAAGATGTGAAACTCCGTAAACATCTCTGATGCTATTACACTCATGTTATGTGATATTGATTTGACTTACAAAAGGATATTTTAGTCTTGACTCGAGTGTTTTTTCTTTTCAATGCGCTCGGGTTATCCCTGAGTATTACAGCGCATTGAAGATCATTTTCTAGAGGACGAAGACAAAGATTTGGTATATTATTACTATTACTAATCTCTACATCATGTTGTTCTGCTGCATTATATTTTGTTTCTGTTGTATACATAATTTAACAAATTTTATATAAATTATAATCAAATATATAGTAAACTGCTTCATGAACTGTTTATTTGATTATTATATCTTATCATTTCGCTGCGAGATTCTGCTTTTGTTTTCTTCTTCTTTTCTTATTTTTCTTAATTAACCCCATTGATTATCTATGTTACAGATTGTTTGAGTTGGACATGTATGGATTATTGTCAATTTAAACCTTCCGAAAAGTGGGTCATCACAGTTATCCTTTTATTAATGGGATACTCTTGCTTGTTTTCCTTGGAAGTCATTTCCGATTGATTAAGGGCTTTTCGTTTTTAGATTTTATAATTTTATTTGACATAGAATCATAAACAAACCGGTTTTGTTTAATCAATTGCTCTATGGCTAAAAAGTACATTTCCCAAGCACTAAATCGTTCTCCCCTGGGTATCCTCACCCAACATTAGAGAGAAACTTTAAGACCAAGAGTTTACTGAGACTAAGGCATCCATGTCGACTATTGTTGGGTTTCCAGAGAATAAAATATAGTACGAACGCTAGTCCACTACCATGAAAAGCGTTTCAAAGTCTTTGTAGCCGATGTAACTCCCACTTGCATATACAACCTAATTTGTCCGATCGGAGTTGAGACTTTATTATTGAACCCAAAATTGGCTTGACTTTACTCTAGCTTCGCCTTCGGAATTTCAATTTGATCTAAAGCGTGTTTCAAAATCATGTTTACTGTACTGTTTGTGTCTATTAAGACCTTAGACCCAAGTGACAACCCAATATGTGCCATGACAATCTATGTGTCATTATATGGACTAGTTATCCATCTTAACTCTTCGGGAGTCGCCATTGGATCAGGTTCATTGGCAATGGGATAAAATGAGTGAATTTCGTTTTTTTTTCTTTTTATTACTTTGCACAAGATCATATTTTGCATTTATATGAATAATAATTTACACCAAATCGTATTTAGTACTTTTAAATAAAAGAGATTACGCATATTTTTAACATATTTGATTTTTATTTAAAATATTTAATTATTTATTATTGTTTAATTATAATATTTGATATTGATTTAGCATAAATTTAATTTATTAGTTTAATTCAAATTTTATGTTTAATATTTTAATATGTTCGCATTCACAAAACAATAATTACAACTATTTTAAATATGAATGTCTAACCAAGAGGTAATATGGGAACATGTGTATAATTGACCATTTTGACTTGCAATTAATAAATGTACAAGTTATATGACAATGATGACATTAAGGTCAAACTAGCTTAAGCCTATGCTGATGAAGAAACAACTGCAGATGATTTTTGTATATGTTCTTTGGATTCTATGAAATAGTCTTTAGAATAACGAACATATGATGGATCGAAGTTGATTACCTTTATACCCTATTAGACATTCATGCCAAAATAATGAAGGATGAACATGACCATCTTGAATGAAAGGTTATCAGTTTTTGGAGGCTAACATTGTTATCAAATCCTTCGATCTAGAAGATTTGGAAGCCTTAGAAAGAGGCCATAAGCTCAAAGTGGAAGAGGAGGAAAGCATGCCATATATGGAATCAGTACTAACCTCAAAACTAAGGACTCGGTAGATGCTTCTAGAAAAAAATCCATGCGGATTCCACGTTATTGTTATTCACTACTTCGGTGGCTAGTTTTGTCGCTATTGCATTTTTATGCATCCAATTCAACCATTAGAGGCCTCTTCCATAATCATTGAGTCTTATATTCCAATCATTCTCTCCTTCTCCTTCTTCTCCTAGAGTTAAACTATTGCCAATTATTGGTGAGGAAGGATAGAGACTCTAGTTCTAACTAAAGATCTTTCTACAAGTTCAAATACGCCTTTCGCTAAAGGTATTCCAATTCACTCTCCTTTACTCTAAAATCTAAAACAGTCTCCATTTAATATTACAGCTTATGTTAATCTACCTTTATGTTTTAGGGTCCATCAAAATTCCCTCGGTGATCTCTCTGTCATAACAACCACTGACATAACATAATTAAAACCCGGACTAGACGTTTAAAACATTGGAGCACTCTTGGAAGGGGACGATTTCATTGTTAATTAGAAGGAGGACGGTGAGGTTAGCCCTAGGCATGCCATCGAGAAGGAACCGACTCCACCAGATCCATCACTCCATGGAAGGTTACATTGATTGAGGTTAAGAAGGAGAAGCTTAATGAAATCCTTGCTAAGAAGTCAACTACTTGAAATCCTGATGTTGAAGATCCCCAGGCTCCAGTAGAGAAAGGGAACAGGAAAAGGTGCAAGCACTTAATATCCACTTGAGAGATATCATTTTCAAAATACGGGAGTCCTCCAGAAGGAGCTTTAATTGAAAATAAGCCAAAGAAGCTTACGCTTAAGCATCAAATCAAGAAATAATTGCCCTTGCTTCTTATACTTTTCCTTTTTTCCTTATTGTTCCACAACTTTATATGAGCGTGGCTTCTAAATCATATGGAATCGAAGCAAATTTTTCTTCAGTCTTGACTCTTACTAATATGTTCTTGCTTTTCTTCTTTTCCTTACTTCAGCTGCAAACATTCATATTAATGTTTAATATTCATAATATATCTGCATGTATATTTGACCTAAAATGATGTATTTATTTATTATATATCTATACCTTTAAATAAAATTCCACAATTACATAGTGTTTTTTACTTGTTTTTTTTTTGTTACAAGTTAAACTCATCATATAAAGAAAACTACAATGTATATCTTATTTTTATAGCTTCCTCTCATGTTCATATGAGCACCATTTCAATTCCCATCAAACATGTTTTACTTTAGTTCCGTTTATACATTTATGCTTATCCCTAAGCATCTATGTTCATGATGCCTATCTTTCATCTACCCTTGATGTCACCAGTCTTCTAGCTATAAACAAAGATTAAATATGTAGGTGTTAATTATTCGATATGTCCCTAGTTGAATTACACTCCAAGGAATCGATCATGATCTGAAGGAGTCTCTTAGCACCTATCTTTGGGTGCAATTAGCCATCTATTCTAATCTGAGACACATGAAGTTTGTGTTATTGAACCTATAACACAAATTTTAACTTAATGGATACGATTCCATTAATCCTAAAAGCAAACTTTATTAAAATCTGTAATGACCTGGTATTTTGAGCCATTCAAATCGACAATCATCAACTCATGTCAGACTTGAATTTGCTTAAAACAACAGATTGTTAATTTATATTTGGCAAAAATTAGCATATACAATAAATAGATCAATCACAGAATTATAGACATATAATATTACAACAATAAGTATCGGAATAGAAAAATAGTAGTTCATGAAGTTACTATAAAATATCAGAGTTTAAAATCAATACAACAGAATCTCATATACAAAAGAATCTCTAATACATAAGCAACTGACAAGTCTGAACGTAAATGACTGAAATGAACTGAATAAATAAAAGCTGGATAGATAAATCTTCATACAAAGCTCCAATCTCAAAATGTGAGTCTCAAATGTCGTGACGCTCAATCTGACCTAAGCATAAAACAAGACACAAAACACTCGAGTCAGGATTAACATTCTTATACCAGTAAATTCAACTCAAGTGAAATGTCAACTGAAATATAAGTAACTTAAAGGATGTTTGGGATTTTCATCCTCTAAGGATCCATGGAACTATCTACTATGTAGTAATATACGCTATTATAATTTGTCTATTAGTAAAGTAAAGTACTAAAATAGCGTTAAGGCGTTATCCATATCCTCCTTAACACATTTTATATATTCCCATAGTCTATACAGTACCGTAAGCTCCACCAAAACGGTGGTTTACTCAGAGGCCACTCCATAGGTATGGTACAAATCAAAATCATAGAAGGCGTGATAGGGCATGTGAACAAGGCACGCGAGGCAATGCCAGGGTAGGATTCTACTGTTTTGCAGATCTGAACTAGTGGTAACGCATAGCAGCTTCTACCGCCCACCTTGTTACACACTCCTAAATCAAAGGTGCATCACAAAGTAATAGAATGGTATCGAAGAAATGTGTCCGATAGGAGGAATGACCTCACTTGGCCGGGGATGGCTCTTGTTTTAGTCACATCTAAGCTGACTCACGGGAGTCAGGGATATGTAAATACCTCAAACAGAATCGTACACCAAGCCATCCTACTTCGTTTTGGGGTCTCCATCACGTATACAGTTGTTAAAGTGTTTTTTGATATTGGCAGAGAATATGACAATATCCGATTTCGGTCCCTTTAACAACCAAACGCCTATTTCACACCGTGGTCATTTTCATTTTTAACAGATTATAATTCATATCAAAATATCATATCCATTTTTAAAATCATGTAACTTCGAAATCATATTCACTTCTAAAATCATAACCACAAAATAGTTTAAACCATCACATCAAGTATTCGCGCTTGAATCCATTAAATCTAAATTATAACAGTTCCTACTTAAATAGTTTAAATATTGAAAATAGTTTATATATATTGAAATAGTTATAAATTAAAAGCAGTTTATATTTAAAAGAGGTTATAAGTAAAATAGTTTATATATTAAAATAATTTATATATTAAAAATAGTCCATATATATTAAGATAAACTTCAAACTAGAATTGCTTCTTCCAATTTCACAAATCAATTCAAATCATCTTTAGTTCCAAATTCAATTTAACTAACCCTTATCCAATAATTTCATATAAAAGGGTTAAAAGTTCACTTCAAATTCTTATTGAAACCGTTTTTAATTTATATCAATTTCAAATCCAAGTTTGAACTATAAATTTAAATCATTTCAAATTTAGTAGGTTTCAGAATTAAATATTCAACCTTTACAGTACCTCTATTTGATAAATTTCATTTATATTTCAAAATTCAACTTTAAATTTTTTTAAAAAATTGGAAAATTTCACTTATCATTTTTAATATCATAAAATAAAACTCCATATACAAATTTAAATCAAAATTAAATATTCAACTTCAATTTTATTTAAGTTTGAAAATATTCATTAAATCACCTTTAATAAAAATCCAGTTATTAAGTTATAAAATCATATCTTTCAAAATATCAACATTAATATGTTTCAATCAAATTTAATTTAAATATAATTCTTAAACAAATAAAATCCAAATCGATTTCATTTTATCTTTCCAACCTTATTTATTAAGTTATTACAAAATCTAATTTTAAAATATTAATATAATTTTAAATAAATACATAAACATATTATGTATACTAATTAAATTAAATATTATTATTAAATTTATTTTATATTGAATCTTATTTTATATATTCAAAAGTAATAAAATTATAAATAAAATCTTTAAATTTATATTTTCAAAACTAATTTATAAATTTAAAATTTCCAAATATATAATTTAAAAAATCTAAAATTTTCATATATATTAAAATTATAATCTCCTTATATTATATTTAAAATAAATGTTTATTTAACCCATATATGTCCTTTCAAACCTTGAAAATCAATTTTTTAAAATAGACCAACGGTGTCCACGTATAATTTTCTATCGTATGGTCAAGTGCTACGGATAATTATCATTTCAATCCGCAATTAAATATTTATGGGTATATGTCATTTCAACCCGCAATCTCAAATTCAAAATCAGCGAAAATCGTGTGGGTTATCATTTCAGCCCATAATGATTTTCTTCTAATCTATAAATCGTTCGAGTATGTAACATTTCAACCGATAGGGAATTTCTAAACTAACAGGGAACTTGGAGAGTGAGAGCAAATATGATAATAATATAACATATTAATTACAGACATATATCATCAGTAACAAATTTAAGCATAATATATACAACAACGTATGGTGTCAGGGATGGGTGAAGGATTTGCGTGAGTGGGAAGGTGCGTTGTCTGGTGTGCATGCAGCCGAGAGATGGAGGACTTGGCGCATGGGTTGCAACAGATTAGGTGATAGGGTTTCTGGCGTTTGTGGTGAGCTTTGGCCAGAGGCGAGCATGGTAATGGGGATATGGATGTGTTGAAAGGAGGAGTGGGGGCGAGAGATGGCACCGCTCAAGTAAGGTGGAGGGGTGGCTATAGGGGGTTGCTATCAAGTCATTGAGTGGAGGTGGCTTCGGCTGTTCAGGGTGTGGCTGTCGATAGCAGTCGACGGAGAAGGGGTTGACATGGCTGCAGGAGAATGGGTGAGTAGCAGAGTTTGGTCCGAGTGATGAAATTCTAGGCTCGGATGAAGGTGGGACTGGAGATAAATGGCGTGGTGGGAGGATGACGTGTAAGTTAGGTGATTAGATATACACGAGTAGGTATATCATAACAAATGGTGAATATGCTTCCAGAAAATTTGCATGCGAACTTCATTTATATATAAATGAAGAGCCCGTCAAGGAACAAACAAGAGGAGAGACCGACAAAAGAAGAAATGGACGACCAAACTTTCTCAAATGGAAGAAAATGAATAGCTATAGATATATGAACTTAGATATATTTTTTATTTTTTTATACACATATATATATAAGAAAGATTGGCAGTAAGAAAAAGGAAGGAGAAGAGAATGAACCAGAAATGGAATTGAAGAGGCAACGACACATAAATATTGGAAAGGTGGAATGGAGACAATCAAAAGTCATTTCAGGAATAATAACAGGTATTGACCATTTATTTTCACGTTCAAAAATTGAATGGTGACATGAAATTTAAAAGGTTCAAATAAGGAACCAATACAGCAAATCATTCTACTGTTTTCGCCGCGTACCGGATGCCGAATTACAAGAACGAGTATACTGTGGAGATCAGCATGGCATGATGAACATAATGGTGCACTGATATCAGTGATACGATCATCCTATCAAAAGTCAATATTCGTCGCCAAACTACTGCTAATTCGCTGAAAATAAGATAAACGGAGACAGAGCAGTCCAAATTTGGTGAAATGAATTATGATGCCTCACTTAGGAAATGATAAACATTTTTATTATATAAAAATATTCAAATTTTGAAAATATTTTATTTTCATCAAATTAATTGATTTTTAAATTGAAAATGAAAATTATACAACAGAACAAACGTTCATATTTCACAATGAAATTCTGACATTTTCTATGTTTAAATAGATGTATTACAAATATCAAATTTTCATTGTCAGATTTCATTGTTTTATTTTCAAGAAAAATTCAGTTAATTATGTTATAAAAATTGTCAAAAATTTCTGGATCGTTCCAAAATCTTTATGAAGATTGAGGCCTTACTACATAGAATTCAACCATATGAATTTACCAAAGGAGAATGCTTTAGAGAGTATATCAAGTGAAATATTGCCGTAAATGCTTTCTATTCCTTACCTCTGGATTTTTTTTCTATCTATAATTGATGGCTTGAAAGTGTCATCTTCATGCTTCTTTATTATTATATAGGGGCTTTCTTAATTTTGGAACAAGTTCCTCCATGTTTGGGATTCAAACTTTCATTTTTAAAAGATAATGGGGGATTCTTAATTAAAATTTCAAACTTAAGTGAGTAATACTTACCCTTATTCTTATCCATATCTGCTTAGATTTGGATTTAACGTATATTTAATGTTTTAAATGATGATAATCATGTTTGATGATAATAGTATAAATTTGTATATGTTTAAGTGTTAAATGGATAGCTATGATATGTTTAAGAGTAAAATATGAATTAGTCATCTCCAAATAGTTTGAAATTCTCTTATGATGTTTATGAAATTAAAGCGGAGATGGTTTTTAATTTTCATAATTTTCAAATTAGAAAATTATTTATTACGAATTTTATAAGATGAAAATATGTATTTTTGACTGAAACTAAATATTTAAAAGTTTTAAATTTTAATATTATGATTTGAAATTTTTAATAAAGGTACGGAAAGTATTTTTAGATATTTAGTAAATTTTTGAGAATATACCCATGGATTTTGAATTAATATGAATTAAAGGGTAAGGCGGGCAATTCCCATAATTAATGAAATAATTGAAGAAAGAGATTAATTAAGGAGCGATTAAAGGATCAACTTGAAGTTGATATATAGTGTTTCTACCAAAATGTAAAGGTAATACACAAGCAAGTGACATGTGCAAAGAATTGGTCAAAAAGTTGTTATTTTACTAGGGAAAAATATCTTTTTCTACATAATTATAGATTTGCCATTTTAAACCTGTAATAACAAATGTTAGATCTGCGATAGCAGTTAAGTTAGACATGCAATAGCAAAAATTTTAGAAAGTCAAACCTACGATAGCTGTTTTAAATGTGCAATGGCACTAAATATGCAATAACTATTTTACATATGTGATAGCACTAAACTTGCGAAAGGATAGAACCAGTGTTGTGATAGATATTCTAGATATGCGATGACTTAAGACATGCGATAACTAGCCCATGAACCTCGATAGCCTTAGACATGCAATACCTAGAACTTGGAGTCCGATAGCTTGGATGTGTGATATATAAGTGTGCGATATCATGGGCTCAGAACTTCAATAGCTATATGTGCTATAATAATTGGTAATAAATTTATTATTAAAATATGTGAATTATGGGAAGAATTTTGGAACCAGATTCCAAAATGTTAAATTTAAATTTTCTTATGTATGAAATTATAAAGAGAAATAATATGTTAAAATATAATAACTGATGTAAAGATGGAAATGGCTAAGCTTAGCGAAGTTAAGACATTATAAGTTGTATCATTCAAAAGAAAAGATAAAAATGTTTTATCTAAAAAGAATTTAATTCTTTATCTAAACATAAAGATCAATGAATGTTTAGGCTACACAACTAATGAATGAAAGAAATGGAGTAAACCTAAGATCTTAAAGTATATCCACTCAAGAAGATATTGAACGGTAGGTGCTAAGTTTTATTGAAGTCCAAATTCAATAAGTATATGGTGGGATGCCATGACTTGGGAAGTCTATTTGGTTAATAAAAAACTTTAAACTCTAGTATTAGGTATAAAAACAAAATGTATGTAATATAATGAATGAATTTGCAAAGTAAAATGAAAGTGTTTTTGGACTAAAGGGGATAATAGCGATTGCTAAAATGTATTCAGGTACTTACATTCAACCTTCTCGAAGAGTAGGGTGGCTCGTGAGGTTGATGAGTTTCCACTTCTCTAATGACTTCGTTTGGATAAAAGGTTGAATTAATGATAGATATAACTAGAGAAGAAATCACTAAATAAGGTTAATGATAACCTCAAGACTGATGCCTAAATAAGAGTAAAGGTGGTGCATGTGGATGCGGTTGATGAATGTATGACATGTTCACAATTATATGTTGAAAATAAAGTATATACTTATATTTGTAATGGTGATTATGTGTTTATGGTATAAAGTTTTGATGTTACATGATGGGATGTGATTGGTGTTTAATGATCTAGTATAAGGAAAACCTGCTAGGCGGCATGGTCTCACTATATATTTTGTTTAGGGAAATGTGACACTTATACCAGGCTTTATGTCTGACTCGTGTTTTTACTTTTGCTTCCTCGTAAATTCATGGGTACTCAATCAATTAATCTGAGTTTTTGGGCCTAGCTAGGTTTCCTTACAGACGAATAAGAGCTCTAAAAATGAGGTAGGAGGCTCAGTAGATAAAAAATGGTTTTGTAAAGAGGCTAGGAATTGCTTAGTGGCGAAGTGGTTATTTGTTTAATTACTTATTTGAAAAATAATTAACTATGTTTAATAGTAAAAGCCAAAGAAGTAGGCTATCTATTTGTAAGTTTCAAGATTGATGTTCGAGTCGGTATAGAAGCAATAGTGCTTTAACCTACCATTTTCACTCTTGACCGAGAAATGGTTAATTTGGAAATATAGAAAACGTCCTAATCATGTTGATTACTTACTCGTTTATGGAAGTCATTAATACTATACTTAACACTAAAAGATGACGACGTAGACTTGTGTATCTGTGAGAGTTAAGAGTGAAGTGTTTATGCAAGGCTCTGATATGCAACCAGTGCTCTAACTTATCTGGCTTCACTCTTGACCGAGGCATGGTAAGTTGGAATGTTGAAAACATGTTAAGTATATGAACCTTGAATTCTATAAGGGGTCATTTTCAATCGGATATTCAATTAGTTAACTATTAAACTTGACTAATTATAACTTATGAAGTATCTAAAAGCTTCGCGGCTTCATACTCTTTGAGAACCCCTAGGAAGGAGCATTAGTATGAAACGTCTCTTGCTTTAAGAACTTATATATACAATGTAACACCCCTTTTAGAAAGGTAACACAAAACGATCTTTTAGCACAGTGATTAGTGCATGATGTTGCTTTAGAGGATGATAGGGGGTTTGAGTTCTACAGTTGTCATATTTTGTATCAAAGCCTATACCTAACCAAAATTATGTGTTGTAACATTGTAGATGTCGGTCGATGTGGTACTGTGCGGGTTACAAACACAATATCTGGATGATGTGTGTGACAAGCCAACGAGGACATTGGCCTCTTTAAGGGAGTAGTCTGTAACGCCCCTTTTGGAAAGGTAACACGAAAAGATATTTTAGCACAGTGATTAGTGCATGGTATTACTTTACAGGACGGTAGGGGTTCGAGTCATGTGGTTGTCACATACAAAATCCCCTCAGGAGGACTCCTCTTTATATAGTCTGCTTACTTCTAAAAGAATCAGAATGAGTTTACCAAAAATTCATTGAATTAGTTTTGAAGAATTTGGGATTGGTAAGTGTTATGCTTACCGAAAACCACTTCAAAAACTAATATACATGTCTATGTTTTGGAAGCGGTTGTGAAGTGGAATGTTATAGAGATGAACCATCTATCCTGAGGTTAAGTCTAAGTAAGAGGTCGGCGTTAACATTTCATGCTTATGCTATAGAGTTGAATGGTTTATTCTATCAAGTCCAAGCGGGAGGTTGGCATTAGCATTTGTCAAATGGGCTTATACAGGAATCCAACGAGTGATTCGTGTTCAGAAATCCAACGGGTGATTCATGTTCTGTTTGAGTGATGAAGACTTGTGTGAGAGATGTCGAACGTGACCTCAACATCGGAAATGGCTATAGACAAAGTAAGATGCACATCTTGGGGTTTAACTAACGTGCCATAGGGTATATCAACTCCTTATCTAGAGTATGCTTATCGATGTTGCTAGTGGGAGTTGATGGTACTTTGTTACATGTGGTCCTATAGGTTCATGCGTTGGCTAGTTATGTTTACCTTATGGTATATTTTATATAGAGAAATACAACGCACGGAAGGTAGTTTCTGATCCTTGTGCATGGAGTTCGGATTCAGCTAGACTGAAGAGATCTCCATGGAAAATCCGTACGCGTACATACCTTAGAGATTTTGATTGTACCCTCAATATTGTTGTGGTGTGATCAACGTAAGCATCATAGCTATTTGATAATAGTCTAAACATTATCTATTATATCACTATATTAACTTAATGAATGGTTGGTTTCTTTTGAGGGAAAACCGTTATGGAAATATGTACGGTCTCAACAGTTACCGTTATATGTTACATGCATCTTGGGTTTTCTCATACCGGACTTATGTCTGACACGTGGTTTTTTCCCCCTAAATTCCTCATATACTCTTTCGAGTAGGCTGAGTAAAGTAGGTTTCACTTTGGATGCTTTAGAGTCCAGAAGATGAGCAAGAGACTTCCATTGTCTATCTATTTCTATTTCTATTTCTATTGCACTGTATTATGTATGTATGTATTAGCATTATGAGGATAAGGCAATTATAACTGTTCAGGCTTATGATAGTACTTAGGTTTCATAACTTTGAAATTACTATATTCGGAGTAACCGTTTGTACTATTCCTTCAACATTATATATTATCGGTCCACTGTGAGATTCTGAAGTTATGTTTTTTTCTTTCTTATTCTATTCGTTTTCTTTTATTTTACCCTGATAATCTGCCTTTTTGGCACTTGGTGCTCGGTACATGAATACTGTAGATGTATTTAGTGCCGACATTCGAGGGTCGAAAAGTCGGGTCATTACATTAATTATCATAACTAATGGATAATATAAAAACCATATAAAAGAATATACCAAATCGACTATCCGCGATATAGCCTTCATCCACCTTTCCATTCCCTCTTTTTCTCCTATGTGGAACTTCGCTCCTATACAGATATATAAAATAAAAAGGAAAGGTTTCAACTATGTTTGGACTATGCCAAATCCTATACACTATGGTCACAGGCTCGATAGCGATTCCATGGAAAAAGGCGACATACGTGCCCCTTTTAGTATATCAACCCCATATAGGTCTATTTCCTTTTCCCACTCTTCTCCAACATCCCGATACTTGTTAATACATTGCAACAGTACCATCCATTCAACCATCATAACTAATGCAATCAATGTAACCACTGCAACCATCGCAACCAATGCAACCAATTCAGACGATAAAAGCAGAAAATAGTATTCCTACTCATCCATTTCAACAAATCATTATATGGGCCAACCACAAAAATAATAGTATACAGCTATCAAACATTATAATATTCAATGACAACCACAATCCACCAATTAAGAAAATCACAACGTACAAATATGCTTACATATATCATCATCAATGTAATTATAAATAATCAAATATGTACTAGTCCAACCAACATCAAGAACACAACATCCATCATCAATTAACCATAATTAAATACCTATCAACTAGTAGTAATAATGGTAAAATTTCGCATGTTTATCAAAATGTGACACCATCATCAAACATTAAACATATGTGAAGTTTTCCAAGTTAATAAGCATCAGATATGTTATTGACTCTAAAACTCATTTTCAGAAGTCCTCTAACAAGCTCATATCTGACTATTTGAATAAATGTTTGAAATTTTAAATGACCAAATTATTTGTCTTGAATCCAAGGGTCACTAGGTTCAACCAAAAGACAAAGCTTATCATTAGACATTTTCATACTCAAAATGTAAATATCATATTTCCTAACTCCTTCAAAAATAATCCTAGATTCATTATCCTTGATGTATCAAATGTCCTTTTCAAACTTAATTTTAAAACCCTTATCACATAAATGACTAATACAATGTAACACCTGGAAATTTTAATAGAAGTTTAAATGGAAATTTAATAGGAAAAGTACGTTTAATTAAAATAGGGACTAAAAAAATTTCACAAATGTCTGGATTTGGCTACAGAACTTATACCATTACATTTGTAGCAATTTTTTGGACGATTTTCATATATAACACTTTGATATCGGAATTAGTACGGAGAAGTTACAAATGTTTGAATTATTGAAAATTTTTATAATTTAACAAATTAATTCGACCCGAGACTTTAACAAGTCGACCCAAGTATTACTATAAATTGCTAAACCTAAATTGATGTTATTACACCTCTATTGTGATTAAATTACAAAAGCGTAAATTAATAAACCCTAAAATTATAAATCCTTAAATTGGATAATTGGATATTTAAATTAGAATCTAGACTGGTTAATTAATAATTAGCGTTCAAGCAAAACAGCGAACGATTTGGATTAAACTAAAATCGAAAATCGATAGTGAAACTAACAAAACCCTAATTCATGCCAATGACCAGTTGACTATGATCCTCAACGGTCGACCGCGGGCATTCTACCGGTTCGGGTTAGCGGTCGTTTGGCCGACGTGTAAAATGTGCAATCTAAACCACAGCCTAAGGCCTAAGTTCAAACATATATATATATATATATATATGTATGTATGTATATGTATATGTATATGTATATGTATATCAACTATTTCTGGGCTTGTTTAAGGGCAATTGGATGCATATTAGGACTTGTAGGGAAGCAAGATCCCTAGGAGCATATGCTAGGTCATTGCGGTGTTAGGAAAATGTTGTCTATCTAATTTAGGATCGAGTAATCCATGGAAGGTGATGTATTTTTGTAAATGGCACTCATAGGAGGTTTCACGATGGACATGCAACACTGACGAAGATGCCTAATGGAGTGGGTCAGGCACAATGGAAGTGCTAGTATGCACAATTATTGATGCACTTGATGCAGTTCCCAATGGAGGATCTGGAGCATGCAATAAGAGGCCAACATTATGATCGAGAGGTGTGAGCGAATGCAGACGATTAGACATATTAGCAAGTCATCCAGGATTCTTCCTCTCCTGGCATTGTAAGGGGGGATCAGTTCCAGTAGTCTAGCGGTGGTGATAGTAATGGAAATTTATTTCCATAGTTGCCTAGTGGAGGTGTTTTCTTGACTAATAGCCAAAAGGCGGTGTTTTCCTGATTAGTATCACTGTAATGGTGTTTCCATGTTATAGTATCCTAGTGGCGGTGTTTGCATTAGGTAGCTCTAGAAGCGGTGGCCGATCGATAGTTGTGATGTTCAGTCCTTGGAATAATCTACACAAATTATAGTGTAGTTCTGTATTAGACAAGAATCTTTAGGTAATGGACCTTAGGAATTGGTAGACATTTGCACAATACCATCACATATTAAACTTGTACTCATTCACTAGATTTTTGTCTGACCCGCCCCTTTCTCTTCATTTTTCCCCACCATAGAATGATAGGTTAGTAGTTGGTTGAGCATGGTATGTGGAGAAAGGAGCTCCACGTTGGAGTTCTCATATTCTTCATTGTCCTTCATATAGTCAATTATTGTATTAAATATCTTTAAATCTTATATAGTATTTTTAAAATTGTGTATATAATGATTAAGAATTTTGGAAGCAGTTTTTCTGAATTGTCTAATTTTCAGTATTTATATATTTAATTCCTTTCACTATGAGATCTGAAGTGTAGAATGACTTAGAATTTACCCTTATAAGTATGTTTGGAAAGGTCTATAACCCAACAGCTCGTATTTCTTGGAATGATGTGAGTCTGAAAGTCACACTAAGCTTTGGATCAATGTGTCGGGAAGGGAGATTTGTTACAACTAAATAGATTATGTTTTAATTCCTATTAGAACTAATTTGAGTTTTAGAGTTATCGATATTATCAATGCCTATGAGGTATCCTTTTGAGTTATCTCCAAAGTTAATTGTTCCTCCATCTTTGTAAACGATGTCTTTTAAGATCTCTAGATTTCCAGTAGTTTGTTTTCAGCATCCACTGTCTAGTATCCATCTGTCATTCTTAATTTGTGCTATATGGTTGTTAGGTGTATGTTCATTATCTGTCATATTACAGACATGTTCCTGCAATTTTACTCTATACACTTTCAAATTTTCTAGTGACTTTTCAATAATATTAGTTCCTAATCTATTTAAGGGTAACATAAAGATTTTACAATTTTGTTTTTCTTCAAAAATGTCAAATTATGCATTACTGGTGTTGCTAGCCATTTATAATTTTCAAAAATCAAATAAGGAGTTTTTGAAAACCTAATGCTCTGGTATCAAATGTAGGAAACACTGTTGTATAAATTATACTAGTGTGAACGAAATTTAATGCTGATTTAATACTAAAGGTGGGTGAATAGTGTTTTATAACTTATATTGAACTTTTCTAAATAGTTTCAAGATTTAAATGAAAACATAAATAATCAACACATATATATTAATAGGCGGTCACAGATATATATATAAATGCAGTAAAACTAAAGTAAAAGTAAGAGAGATGACACCAGGAGTTTTATACTGGTTTGGATTGACCTATCCTACATCCAGTCCGGTACAGTATCTCTACAAATTTCCTGTCGAACGCCTACTTTAATCGAGGAATATGAAAAGTAGAATACAAACTTGATTTCAAGGCAACAAGATAACCCCTAATGACTTTCCAAGCTAAGGGTAGACTCTCTTGATTTAACCGGGCAACAAGATCACCCACTTGATTGACGGGTAACAAGCACACCTACTTGATTTGAATGGGCAATAAGCATACCCACTTGATTTGAACGGGAAACAAGAACACCCATAGAAATAGTAGTGGAAAGTTTTTGATTTCAGATAAAAATAGTTATGCTTTGGATATAGAATATCCTATAGACCTTTTACAGCACTTTGATCTTTGAATTGATGAAAGAATAGTTGCAAATCAGTAAGTAGTTTATAGAGAATGAAAGTAGCCACTCGAGGACTTTAACAAATTTACTTAATGTTTATCAACTGTGATCAATAGTCTTGAACTCTTTATGTCTTTTTCTTTAAACTCATGAGTCTTTAGTTGTATTGATCATCTCTAAATCTTAATCTCCAGTCTCTTTGCTGATCAGTTTTCAAACTCGATTATCTTATACTTGTATAAACTTATGTAATATCCTGCAAAATATTCAATATACCTTGAAAAAACATTAGAACCTATATTTATATGGTTGTTGTCATTACATTCAAGACTTGGGGTATTAACATTTGTGGTGTAGAATCTTCATGAATTCTTTAATAATCTTCTTGTAATAGCAAGCTAAACTAAAATAACTTCTTACCTTGTAGTAGTTTTTTATACATTCCAATCTTGAACAGCATTAATCCATGGTCAGAAACAACATAACCAAGAAGCGAACTTCTTTGTTCCAAAAGTAACATTTGAAAATTTTCGCTTTCAACTTGTTCCTTCAAGGAGTATTAAACACTTCTCCAAATGCAAATTCTGATCTTACTCCCCTTTTAAATAAACAAGCATATCATATAAAATACCACACAAACTTATTGACAATCCTTTGAAGACTTGACTCATAAGGTCAACGAAATATGTTGGAGCCAAACGGCATAACAAACCACTCATTAAGTTCATCAGATATAGCAAAAGCAATTTTTTGAATACTGTCCATGACCATACAAAACTGATCAAAACCACTAGCCAAGTCAAGCTAACAAACACCTTTGCTCCAACTAACTGATCATATAAGTCATCAACACATGGTAGTGGATAACGATTCTTTTTCCTCAACTTGTTCGATCATGATAGTTAACGCAAAGCCTAAAAGAACCATTTACTTTATTAGTGAAGATAATAGGTGCTCCCCATTTTGAAACACGGCTTCGAATGAAACTCTTCTCCAATAATTCATTCACTTTTTATTGAGTTCACGTCTTTCTTTAGGAACCAAAATCTGTTACAATGGAAAAGTCAAAATCCCCAAATTCATTTATTTGTAATAATTTACTAATTCGTCTATTTATGTAAATTTATATTTTTAACATTTTAATTCATTGTTAAAACTCACGGCATGTTATAGCGTTACACTTATAGAAATTGGTTTCTATGAGAGTTACTTCCTTGAGCACTAAGATATTTGGTCTTAAACTCTCGACTGTAAAGCAGTTATTGTAGATAAAATAAACAGCCCATAATAAGTGGTTTAATGGAGCTTCGTACTTCATACGTTATTATATTAGTGGTGGAAATAGTGAAAGTATGTCGTATAACAATTATTATTGGATGCATCGGGATATGAAAAATTGCTTTCATAAATATATCAAATATTACTTATGAAATGATAACCAGTTTCTGCATTGGATTAAAGTATATATGGTTCTATTAGGTAATGAATACTATGAATATCCATTATAAAATAAACCAATGATATTCTCTTATATAACAATAGTGATGCATTAGCTGTAGAAAATACAGAAGTATCTAAAAAAATTCTATAACTATTTTGGACTTATAGACCAGACTATATTTTTGAGAAATATTCCTTTATCATATGATTATGAATCATATGGTACCCGTAAATTGTGTCTCCAATGATAAAGGCAAAAGCATCCATTTAGTAGGATTTAAAAAAGAGTTAATGAGTTCTTCGGATTGATATATATAGATATATGTAATCTAAGGTCTAATAATATCAAAATGTATACATTTACTTAATTAAATTCACCCATAAACATGAATATGTGTACCTGAAGGGTAAATAACATATCTATGATAAGTTTATAGAATAGGTGAGTGTATTGGAAAAGAGTTCCAAAAGTGCTTAAAATGAATAAGATTCAATCTTAATATTTGTTTCCCACGTGATACAAATTGATGTTTTAAAGAGCATTTGACTCTGTTAGGAAAAGAATAATGCATGATGAGTGAATTTGAGTTAGCACTTTCCATATGGATATGTACTCAAGAGGAAGTATATATATAATTTAATTTCATCTAGAGCATAGTTGATAAGTAACCCCTATATCTTAGATCAAGGAGTTGATAGGTTAGGTGTGTCGAGAAGCTGCATGTAAAATTCGTTCGTCGGGGATCTTATGTGGACCACCTCAAAGGAGTTTAGGACTGACCAACATTGTTTGACCAATTTATGCAATGAGCATAAATTTCATAAACTCAAAACTAAATTGGTTTTTTTACATATAAAGTTAGTTTATAAAATGTTTCTGAATACCTATTCCATCATACTAAGAAATAATTGTTTTTTCAAGAAATGCCACATTCATGGCGAAGGTATTTCTTCCAGAGATTAGTGGTTGTACAATGGACTTGGATACGATCCAAAGGCTCTAACATCGAAATTGATTATGTAAGATGAAATAATTAACTAATCTTAAAATAGACATGACTCATTAGAATGTCTAATAATAGTACGTGAAAGAGAAACTACGAGTTTCTTATAAATTTTGAGAGAAAAATTTCCTTGGTTGTCAATAAGCGATGAAGAGTATTGACTCTGCCATAGGGCACGTCTAGAATGAATTCCAAGTACATTATCAAAATATAATTTTATAGTTGTACCCGAAGGGATATGATCCATCATCTATAAATTTGTCTTCAATAAGAAAACAAATGCATTTGGAATGTAGTAAGAAACAATGATGAGAATAACAAGTTAAATTTCAATTGCTGAAATTAACAAAGTAGATTAATCATTCAAAGTACTTAAGTTAATTTGAATTTTACTTGCAAAATTATTGCGTAGTATGATTTTTGAGTTTCGAACATTTATGATGTAACAAAAATTGTAAATAATTATTTAGAATAAACTATTGCATATAACAACCAAAGTGTCACGAAGTACGAGCGATACATAAATTTGTGGGTTCGTGAAAGGATCTGGGATTGATATGAAAGTATCGTTTTACAAGTATAAGAATTAAATAAGTATTTGAATAGAGAAATCAAAAAATTTGATTTTTATTAAAAATGCAGAGGAAGCATATGTCTATAAGAAAGAATACTAAAAGGTATTAAGATTTTGCTGAACTATAAGTACATAACATACTACTAATTGTTAACGATGTACATATGTTAAATTCAGTTTTAGTTTTGGTTGTTTAATTCTTAATATAATATTTGAAAATGGCTTCCTTCATAATCTATACAAAAGGATGCTGGAAAAATCCTGAATAATGTACATAGACACCATATTAAAAAATTCGATATGGAGCATATGAGATGAATTTTTAACACATTGGCGTTAGAAATCATCATATATGTTATATTTTCTATTATGTCACGTTTCGTTTATTTATTTGGTAGATTCAATAAATTTCAAATTTGAATTAAGATATAAATGGTAGTTATATTCTTGAATATTTACGATATACTAGAGAATTATTCATAGAAACAATGAACACCTGGACACTTGAACATCATAAGTGATATAAAATATAATATGTCAATCCTAAATTCATGTTCAAAATTTAGTTAACAATCTTTAAGTTGGAAATGCTTCAAATGAAAGATTGTATCTGATTCAACCGAAAGGCTAAGTACATTTTCTATATTAGAGCAATAATAAAATAGTATATATATCCACAAACTTATAATTGAACTAAGGGTGAGCCCAAATGTTGAAAATCTCATAGCATTATTTATGATAATAATGTTGCGATGCAGTTTGCAAAAGAACTTAGAGTTCGCTAAAAATCGAGAAATGTACTCCAAAAAGCTCCACATGATAAGGTGGTTTATCGATGTCAGAGAGGGTTGATTAATAGGGTAGATAATAAAACAATATTTGTAACATCTTGCAATTTTAACGATTGAATATTTAGATAATTAATTTAAACATTAATCGTTAATCGAGGAAACTTACATTATACTCGATTTTTAGAGACGAACGAATTGGGTCTTGAAACACCCGTAGATGAGAACATTTTTCCAAGATGAGAAAAATGAGCATAAACTTGACTATGTTTGGAGTCTATGAATTTCAAGGATAAATATTGTGGGATTGGGCTAAAGCCTATAAGTTAGCTAAACCTCTTCATAATTCCCGTTCACTTTTCATTCTACATATCTTTTCCCTCTTCTTCTATAATTACTTCTTTGATTAACCCTTAATTCTCTTGCCCAAAATCACCAGTTCATGCTCAGATGAAATTCTATAAATCCTTATAAAATAACCATAATTCCTCTCTTCTCATTCTCTATAACCTACAAAGGAATTGGTTTGAATTAGAGTTTGGGTGGAGATCTTGAAATTAAAAAGAGCATGGAGATGGGTTTTGTTGATTTTGAGCTTGGTTTGGAGAAGAAGAAGCGAGTGGGATGATTCTCCTACTCAATTTACTTATTAAACTTTACATAATTGTTTATTTATAACTATGAAGTTATGTGATGCGATTTAGAGAATTCTATATTATTAAATAGGCTTGTATTCATGTTACAAACATGTTTCCTTTAGCTAGTTAATTGTTTGGACCCTTAGTCTTATGTTTTGGAAAGTTGGTAAGCCCTAGAATCGATTGGGGCTAATTAGATTATTATTGTGACGTTATAATTTTATTTATGACTAATTTGTAAAATAATTAAGTGCATATCATTAGAAGACATTAATTAAATGATGTGAGTGATGTTTGGAAAAGTTAGTAAGCTGATTAAGTGAGTTAGGAGCTCTACACTTACTATTAAAGTGACTAGAGGCCAATTGCCGCTTAATTATATATAAATGTTTTTAAGAGAAGAAATGTATATTATAAAATAAAGTGATGTTTTATACAATGAAGTTAGTAAGTTGTAAGCGAGTTATGAGATCTACACTTAGTATCAAAGTGATTGAGGCTTAACGAGTTTAATTATTACTTATAAATATTATTTAAGTAAAGACGTAATTTTATAAGTAAAAGATATATTTCATAAAATAAAATGAGATTTTATAAAATAGTAATAATTCTATATTATATAAAATAGAATGAGATTTTATAAAATAGTAATAATGCTATATTTTATAAAACAGAACAAGATTTTATAAAATGGTAATAATGGTATATTTTGTAAAATAAAGCGAGATTTCATAAATTAGTATAGGAGTAAAATTTTATACAATAATATAAAGAAAGTATTTTATAATAATATGAGATTTTGTGAAATAGTAAGAAGGGATTATTTTATAAAGTGGTTATATGGTTTTACAAAAATATTTATAAGATTAAAACTTAATTCTTGGTAAAGGAATTAATATTATAAGGGCTTAAAATGATTTATAATCTAGTTTTATATTTAATAAAATAATGGAATGATTTTATAAAATATTACAAAATGAATTTGAACTTTAATAGAAAGGATTTGATAAAATATAAGTAAGATTAGGTTATTAAATAATCGAATCGTATTTTAATATACGCATACGTATATGTATATGTATATGTATATGTATATGCATATGCATATGCATATGCATATGCATAAGTATATGTATATGTATATGTATATGTATATGTATATGTATATGGGTAAGTATATGTATTTGTGTATTTGAAGTTATATAGAAATCAATATAACTCATGTATAGTAATTGAAATTGTTTTTTTTTCTGAAATGTAAAGGCTAAAGGAGCCATGCCCGCATATTAAAATAATGAAAATTTGGCCCAAAAAGGAATTTACACTGGCCATACTAACTAAAAAAATTGAAACAAAAGCTAGCGAATAGGAAAAGCATCTTCAAATCCCAAATTCAGTCTTGAACTATGAATCATTTTCGCAAGTATTTCCTTGTGTAACTTAGCAGTTGTACGCCTGATAGAGGTAAAGATCCTGTTATTTCTTTCAGTCCATAGCATCGTCATCAACACTATAGGAGCCTTAGAAATTGTTCGATATTTTGGATCGTTAATAATAATTGTTTGATTGTGTGAAGTTCTATATGCATATGGGAATGTCCATAGGTGCATACAGGCACCTTACAAACAATCTCGTGTAGCCATAGCGATCATTAGTTGTGCTAAGTTGCATGAGAGAGTGTCGGGTTGAGTAATTGCTTCGTTGAAGCTCGAAATGTGATTTGTGAAGTTTGACGTGGTTGCGTATATGTGTGTGCATATATATGCACGAGCTGGTGTATCGACACACATGTGAGCACCACGTGAGGCGAGAATGTCGGTTTAGTTCATTTTGGCATGTTAGAGGGGCCTGGGTCGTTGAAATTATTCTGGGGAGATGCTATATGAAAAGAAATGGGATTTCTATTGAAATCGATTTTTGAATACTTAAGAGCCCACTTCTAAAATATATACCAATGGACCCCGGAAGAGGTCCGATGTGACAAAGGCAGGCTATTGGAGCAAGGTGGCTACTCAGGTGAAGCATGGAAGAAAATCGCATGTGATTCTACAACCATACGGGAGATTTCTCCCTGCCCGATGCTCATTTCCCAGAACCTGACAATTTGGTCAACTGAAGATGTAATTCCATCGATCGAATGTGTGTCAAAATTAGTCCCATTGGAGAAGCCCATAACAAAAGGTTAAGGGAATTGAGTTTAGTCGACTGAATGACACCCCCGATCGAATGAATCCCTGGGCAGCAAATGACTTTCGAGGATTTCTTTTCCCGTTCGATTGGGTTCTTCATGGGATCTTGGCGCGACTTCGGAGATAATACGTGCTACTCAGGAAAGTGGAATGCAAAATAAGGCTTTGGATTCAAATGCAATGTATGGTGATACGTATACGATCAATGATGATCGAATACGATTCCAAGTAATGATCGAGTGCATGGTCACATTAATGAGCATGTATGATTGAGTGGAGTTAGTCCATGCCTCTTGGCTTTGACCTTGGGGTAGATATGTTTGATGAATGATATTAGCCTTACGATTCTGACCGCACCCTGTATTGATCTTATGTTAGTAATCAGATGTTGTATTGGCCTTATATTAGTAGTCATAAATATTATTAGCTTTTAATAGTGACCATACTATGAATAGATGATGATGACATATCAGTCTTCATTTGTGATAAGCGTATTTGATTGTGCAATATTATACCCGATGTGTGCATATGTATACGACATCGGTGTTCCTTCATGGTCCTGATAGCGTACTACGCGAGACACGACCTTCATTCTCTTTTTAATGAGAGGCATATACTTTTTATTTGAGAAATCTTTGATGTCCTAAAAGGGGTGATGAAAATCATCTACTATGGGATCCTACAACACTTATGCTAATTATAGAGGCATGGTAGGATTTGCAAAGGTCCTATATATTTAAAATAGAATGAATAACACTTATGCTCATTGTAAAGTACGGTGATTCTATTTACTATTCGGACTAGGTTTCAAGTGGATAGAGTAGATCATAACTTACGCTCACTATAGGGGTCCGGCGAGATCTACATGAGACTTGTTGCTCGGGGTCTATGGTATATTCAGATACTGACTCTATTCATCTTGAACTCTTGAAGGGAATCATTAGGTCTCGAATGATATTCGTAATTGACCTCACCCATTTTTGAGGAAGGGTATCGAGTTGTATTTCTTAATTATTTTTCATTTGTTATGTTGTATGTGTTGTTGGTTGACTGTTGGTGTTATTGCTACTTTTACTATCATTTTGTTCTTTGTGATAGACTCATATTATGAATATCCTACTTTTGGATGTTGGGTTACCTGTATTATAGTATGATATTACATTTCAATCACACTATATTGGTTGTCATGACTCATTGATTTCAGAAGAAGATTAGCTTATGGTATGATTTCCTATATCTTGTTATGGGGTTTACTTAATTGCCTATGGGCTGTTCAGATTACTCCTTAGCCACGCTTGTGGAGAGGACCAGTGTGTCTTAGTAGTTTGTATTCTATTTTTGTATATAGTTTTGATATACATTATTTTGAGATAGTTTCCCTTACACTAAGCTTTATGTCTGACTTGCATTTTTCTTTTTCTGTTTATGTCATGATAAGTCTTGGGTACTTGGTTGAGTAGTTTGGAAGTCAGGTGCTTCTGGGGAGATGCTATCAAAGTGGTGCAGCTGAAGCTCTGAAGGTTAAGACGATATTTGGATATTTATGTAATTAATATTATTGTAGTACATGATAGATGTCATTCGTATATAAGTTGTATCAGATATTTTGTTATGACTCTTGTTTTGATGTTTATTTATCAATTACCTCCGTCAGTGTAGTCTCTTATATATTGTTTATCCAATTCTATTCATGTATATTCGATATGTTATATGTTATCATTCTGATGTGAGATTGCACCTTTATTACCAGATATTGTTTTTCATTTCTTCTTGTTTCTTTCTTTTCTCGACAAGCTGTCTTTTGTGGTACACAAAATTTAGGCTTTGATGCAAGGAGTTGAAATTTTTGGGTGTTAAGAAGGGTGGGTTGTTACATTTGGTGTCAGAGCCTAGGTTCAACACTTAGGACCAAATAGACCAGTTTAAGTCAAACAATTTGGTAGAAGGAGATACGTTGAGAGAGTGTAATTATATTTTTCTACTATATATAATATTCCTTACTCCACTCGTCTTCTTAACTATGATTTATTTCTATCGCTAGTTGCTAAGGTATCTTCGTCGGGCTATTAGGATGAATAGACGGGGTACACGTGTAGTAGTGGTAGGTGTTGAGGGTGGTGTAATGACTGAGAGTACTATCATTCTAACTTAATGCACAAGCTTTTGAGTTAAGTGGAGTCGTCGATGACTTGGATTTTCATCCAAGTAGAATTCGATGGTTGCACAGTAATGAGCAAAGACAGAGTAGGTGACCTATAAGCACTTTGTGTGGAGTCATTCATGTTTGAATTGTTTTTTCTTGTGTTTGTAAACCTTACATGATGAGAGTAAACCCATATGATGAAAAAGTATTTTCTAAGGACCAGCCAGTTTACCAATTTTCGATCCCCATTTCAAGCGCAAGGTTTCCTGATGATTTGCACCGGTTAGGCAAGGATTTTACACTTAATTCTTAAAGACGAGCAAATAATTTGGATTCTTGAGTTGACTGGGAAATTTCTAAAGCATGACTCTGGTCGTGCGAGGGAATTTCAGTAGTCGGACTAAGGAACCAAATTGAAGTTCGTATGAGAAGAGTCTGAAGGCCGACCCTAATTTAACAAAGGAATCTTGCGAGCAATCCAAGGGTTGGAATGGGCATCGTTCATTTTGGATGATTCTTAGTCATTGTAAATAAAAATGTAGTTAAAGTTTCTTAGAATACTTCGAGGAAGGATTTCTCGACTAGTTTTGTGGATATTCGGGTAATCTTCTAAGTGCCAAGATGGTACTTGCCTAAGCAAGCATTATAGTGCACTTTAGTATATTATCCTTAATAACATTGTGCAAGAGGTGAATTTGGAGTTGTGTAAACCCAAGTGATTGTAGATGTTCCTTTAATGATAATTTAATTAGTAAAATTTCATCCTTTGGTGAATGAATTCTACTCAGAAGGAAAGGAAAATTGAGATATTGGTTGCAAGATTTATTCGAGAGTTTTGAGACACGTTGATATAGTACATCGAAGAAGCTTCCTTTCAATAAAAAGAGGTAATAGTCTTTTGTGTATGTATTCACAAAAGGAGTTACACCACTTGTGATATCCCGTAATTTCAAGAAAATTTAAAATGTGATAATCTCTTTTATAAATTGACAAAAATTTGCAAAATTGATATGTTTTTCAAACAATAATAATACTGTGTTGTTTATATATATATTAGATATAAATAAATTTTAAATAGAATTTTTATTTTCAAATTTAATAAGTGTTGTTTATATGTATGTATTTAAGTTGTTTTTAAATGCAATAATTATTTACAAATTTAATAATGTATTTAAATATATATATATATATATTTGAGTTGATTTTTAAGTTGGATTTCAAATTGAATTTGAATTTAAATTTGGATTAAAATTTGAATTTAAAGAATATATATCTTAAAAATATTATGGATTTAAAATATATGAATAAGGTTTTTATTTAAAGTAATATTTGTTTTATATTATTTTCCCAAAAGAATTTTATTATATAAATTTAGAAAGTATTTATTTAATAGTAAATAAATACAAAAGTTTTATATTATCATTTAAAAATGGATTACATATATTTTAAATAGATTTTATTTAGAATATAATTCGTTTTTATTCTACTTTCTTTAATGGATTTTATTTATTTAAAATTAAGAAAGCATTTACAAATTAAGAAATGTACTAATTAATTAGGAAATTCATTATAAAAGCTTTTAAAATCTTTTAAAAATAATATAAAAATGAATAATGACAAGTGGTTAATTTTAAAGCTTGTTGTTAACATGTGTAATGAGATCATAATATGAAATTGACAAATGTTATTTTCTTTTTCTTTAATTTTAATAAATCATAATTAAACACTACATAAACATTCACCTTCTTCCTTCATTTCTTTTTTCTTATCTTTTCATTTTCAAAGTAAGTAAACTTCACCTGAAATTCATTTCTAAAACCAGAAACAACCTGAAACCATTTCTCAAACCAAAATCAAAAACACTGCAAACATTTTTCAAATCTGAAACCAAACCTGCAAAGCATTTTTCAAAACCCTGTAAGCATTTTATATCAAAGTCTGTAACAAGTTTCAAATGCAACCTGAAATCAAAGTCTTAAAGCATTCAGATTTCTAGTAAACAAGATCAAGGATTTCAAGTGCAAACTTTCAAGTTTCAAAACATTTTCTTCTGCAATTCAAGCTTTCAGCATTCAAAGCTTCAGTTTTCAAAATAAAATCTGCTTCAAGCTCTCTGACTTTCTTGTTACTAGTGAGTAAACATTTACATAAAAAGCTTAAGTAAATGAATGTTTTTGCATGTGAATTTCTATGATGAAGAGTGCTTTGCATGTGTGTATATAAGTATAATCTCTGTATATATGCATTTGATTGAAGTATGCATGCTTGGTTGCTTGAGTATACCTCTGTTTATAGATCAGAGTTTAAAGTTTTATTAAAATTCAAAATCTTTTCATTTGCTCTCTGTTAGGTTTTAGAATTCAAAGAAGATTTGTTTGTTTAAACCTAATCCAAGCTTTGAAAACATAATTAAGTAAGAAAACTTTGAATATCACCTAGAAAAGAAAATGACAGTAAGAACTTTAGATATATGTTAAAATTCAAACTCTACAATCCTGTGTTTTTCTTTTATAACCTGAATACTTGTTTCAAATCATGATTTTTAAGAGTAAATTCAAAAAAAATAGAATTGTATCAAGTGAGATATCGGGGTTTTACCAGAAATGTGTTTTGGTCTGTTTCTGGCGATTGGAGAGTGGTAAGGCCTCGGAATTTGGTCTGGAGCAAGGTGGGTGATCGGGGATGTCGACAAAAATGGTAGGTGGCTTTTTACTCCACCGTGGTGGCGGCAGATCATCAGAGTAAGGTTAAAACCCAAATTTGGTCGAGTCTAGAAATGGGAGCAATGCAGTATCTCGGGTTGATCGAGTGGCATCGGATTTTGGGGATAGCAGCTTGGAATGCTAGGGGAGATGTAGACGGGGTTGCGGCAGCTCTGGTGATCGGAGACGTGAGTTCGAGGCATTTTCTGGTGAAGGTTCTGGTTTCAGTTTTCAACTGAATAGCTTGATTTCGATTGTGGACTTGTGCTTGTGACTTGGGAGTTAGGATCGAAGATGTAGGCGATCATCGATGTGTGGGGAGTATAAGCGATGGTCGGAGCTTCGCCACGGAAGGTGCAGGGTGCACGGTGGATTTTGGGTGTGTTTGTGGTTTTGGGCAGGAATTGACTCGAAGAAAGGCTCGTGTGTTTGGGTTGGTGACTCGAGTTTATACTCGAGTAGTTCGAGAGTGTTTTGAATTTCAGGTTTTTAAACTTAAAATTTAACAAAGTTCTAAAAAAAAGTGGGAAAGGAGAAAGAAACTTGGAGTGGCTCTCGAGTGATATTTAGGTTCGACCCGAAGCAGAAATTTTAAAAACAATTTTCAAAAGTTTTAAAGGTTTTTATAAACCAAGCTTTAAATTTAAATAAAGTAAGTTTTAAATTTCAAATGAATCTTGTTTTTAAAAATCTATTCTTTATAAAAATAAAGGTTTTTAAGTAATTAATTTGAGAAAATTATGTAGGTGTTTAACTTGAATTTGTTAAGTTAATTTTTAACTTATTTTAAATCTTAATTAAAAAGATTTAATAAAGGAAGATAATTTTTAAAGTCAAATGTTTAAGTTGTTAATGATAATTAATCCATTAATAAGATAATTTTATCTTAGGTTAATTAAGGTTTTAATAAGTTGAGTTTTTTATAAAGTTAATGTAGTAATTTAAGTATCATTAATGAATTTAATTAATGAATAATTAAGGATTATTAATTAAGAATTATGAATTAAGATTGATTAATTAATGATTAGAGATTTAATAATTAGAAATAAATTAATTTAGTAATTAGAGGTTGATTAATTGGTAATTAAGAAGTACTTAATTAAGTATTATTAATTAATAATTAGGTTTTATTAATTAATAATTAAGAGATAATTAATCTATAGTTAAAGATTAATTAAAGGTTAACTAACTGTTATTAAGAATTAATCAACTAGTAATTAATGATTGATTAATTTGATATTAGGGGATATTAATTAATGATTAAGGTTTATTAATTAATAGTTAAAGAATAATTCATCTATAATTAAAGATTAATTAATTGGTTATAAGGTAATTAAGGGATGAATTACCCAACTGTAATTAATACAATGAATGTGATTAATTTAAGTTGATTAATTTGTTAATTAATTAAAGATAATCATTTGAGGATTGATTAAGTATAATTACTTAATGAAATTAATAAGTGTAATTACTTAGTGTAAGTAATTAATGTATAATTACTGGATGTAATTAATTAAAGGGAATTACTTAATGCGAAGTAATTAAAGGATAATTACTTAGTAGAAGTAATTAAGGATTAATTACTTGGTGTAATTAATTAAAGGATTAATATAATTGATTAAGAAGTTAATTAAAGTAATGTAAGTTACTAAGAATAGTTAATTACTGAATAAGATTAATCAGGGTTGATTAGTAAATGTGATTAATTAAAGATTAATTATTAAATGTAATTAATTAGAAGAATACTCAAATTATAAAAATAATTAAAGAATCATTGATTAATGTAATTAATGAGAGTAATTAAAGGTTAATTACTGCAAAGGGTTAAAGATAATTAATTTGTGTAATTAATTAAAGGCTAAATACTTTATGTAGTTGAAGAATAATTAATCTAGGATGATTAATTAAGGTGAGCATTTAAAGGAGTGATTAATAAATTAAAGGTATGTAATTTATTAATGGTTGATTAAGCAGGGTTAGATGATTAATTCTTAAGTAATTAATTTAATTTAACTTATTAAATAAATTATGATATGGATTAATAATTCTTTCTTGTGGATGATTGTTTGAGTAGAATGTCTGGATTGGTTGATATCTATTGTTTGATAATCTATGATATTCTGTGATGTGATATTGAATATATCTATGATAAATGTTTGATATTTATCTGTGATGAATTCTGTGTGAATTCAACTATGAATTGAACTAAAAAATTTAAACCTTAAACAACTTGGCCTTTAAAATACATTTGGATTTCGATAAGATCGAGATCGGGTATCAAATTTGATTATCCGAAAACCACATCGATCCAAGATAAACGATTGGTCGTGACATTTCAAAGTGAAGATCGAGATGGAGTTTCAAAGTGCAAGGGTTATTTTTGTTAACTCTGAGAGTGATACCAAAATGAATGTAACGAGATAATGTCTTCGGTTTCGTTCGAACCCGGAACGAACTTGTATGCATTGAATGTTTTCAGAACATCATCAATGGAGCACGATAAGCATTCTAAGTTAGATGTGTTCTATAAAGGTAGTCGTAGCCTCAAGCCTCGTCAACCGGGAATGGCTAAAACATGGGAGGTGCAGCAAGGTTAAGTGGGTAGCACCCAAGTAGGATGAGATTTTACCCTGTCTAGAGGTCCCTTTTTTTTCAGCCGTGTGGGCAGTTGGTTCAAAAAAACTACGGGTTTGTCTTGTTCAGGACTATCCAACAAGGGATGGTTCCGGCTTTGTGTTGCAAGGGGTCGGGAGGGACCCTCGATACGTTGTTCTAGGCCATGTACTGTGACGGACGGTACCCCAGTAGCCCTGCCATTGTATGGAATCCAATCTCCAATAAGTGATCACAAACTTGATTGTATAACCCACTTTGTGGCTAGTATACTGGAATTTAATCATGTAACAATTTCTACTATGTGAATATTTATTTGAAAACCCTAGACGCTATTATAATATCACTGGATTTCCTATCAAATGTTTGGTTATCGTAAGGTAAAAAAATTTCCATGTTTATGTGTGGGAAGTCTTACAAGATACCTTTTGTTTTCAAAGGTTTTCAAAGTTAAGAAACTTTAACCCGTTTACTCACACCAGACCCATGTCTGACCCGGAGGTTATTTTTGTTTTTCTTAAACTCTTGGGTACTCAAATTTTTACGAGTAGCCAAGGGATTTAGGTTTGGCTTTAACGAATTCTGGAGGAGATATGGAGCAGGAGGCTTTAGCGTTTGTAGATATATATAGTGGTTCCGCTGTGTTGATCTTTGTATTGATATTTCTGTTGTATCTGAGTTGTATGATAGACGGGTTTCATAACTGTCTACTGTATTGTGATATAAAGTTGTGTAACTCTGATAGATGTTGTATACTATGGAATATCTATGTGATTAATATATTTTATTCGTTCCACTGTGAGATTCTGATATTGTTTGTTCTCTCTTTTCTATCTTTTCTCTTTTCTATCCCTTTCTTTCTTATTGATGATGCGTCTTTCTGTGGAAAGAAAGGCAGGTTGTCACACCACACAAGCATTTTTTTCATCTTGAATACCGAACATACTCATTAGTGCTTATAGTTCTCCATGCACGTTTTAACTATTGATTGGTTATCGTGCATGTTGGTATAAACTATTTGGTACGTGGCATTGTTGTGAATACTTATTGTTTATTGTTGCTTGCTATTATTTGATTGTTACTTGTTTTTGCTTGCTGTTGTTTGTTGTTGATTGATTTTGGTTTTTGTTGATTTATTATTATTGCTTGTTGGTTGTATTGTTGATGTATGCTGATTGTTTATTTTTTATTGTTGCTTGCTTACCATTACTTAATGTTGCTTACTTGATTGATTGATCATTGTTGATTTTGCTACTAGTCTGCATGTTTGATAGTTTGTCTGCCAGTTATTATTGCTTATTATTGTTTGCTGTTGTTTGATTTTTCCTTGTTGTTACTTGCTGTATGTTTGGTTGCTTGTATCCTAGTTTAAATTTCCTATTAAATTATTTTGGAGAGAGATAGCAATAGCTATCTAAAATAGATCATGTCATCCATGGCCATTGTAGGGGTCGAGATTGGATCTATAGAAGCCTATTACCTTTCGATGTGTTGAGTCAATGATATAATTACGTACAGCTATTTGAGCTACCCTCCAATTGATTTTCATGTATGATTGTGGTAGTATAGGTTACTACACCGAAATTACACATGTTTTGATTATGTGTTTCTATAAAATAGGTGAAAATCCTCTTTGTATGGTATAATTAGGTACGTAAGAGCAAAAAACATAGATATTAAAATGCTTATTTGTTAAAATTTGCATTTAAATGGTGAGAAGTTTTCTTTAAAAGAGGTATGTGTCACTGGGAAATAAGGGATAATGCGGGTTATCACATATTCCTTAGATATTAGATGTGTTTTAATTTAGGAAATTCCAAAGTGTTTTCTGTGAAAGAGAAGTATTGTTGGGATTTTCCGAGGTTTAGACTCGGAATTTTGGTTAGTCTTATTAGTTTCATGTAAATACGAATTCCGATGATGAAATTCTTTTAAGAAGGGAAGAACGTAATACCCCACAATTTTAGCGATTGGATAATTAAATAATTAATTTAAATATTTTATTGTTAATTGATGAAATGCCTGTTATACTTTAGTTTTCAAAGATCGACGAAATAGGTCTCAAAACACGCGTTGATGAGACCGCTTTTCGAGACGTGAAAAATGAATATAAACTTGACCATATTCTAAGTCGATGAATTTTGAGGATGAATAGTGTCGGAAGGAGAGGATTTGGGCTAAAACCCATAAGCTAGCCTATAAGTTAGCCAAACCTCTTCATAATTCTCATTCATTTTTCATTCGATGTTTCTTTTTCCTCTTCTTCTTTAATTACTTCTCTAATTATCCTTTAATCGTCTTCCCTTAATTACTCATTCATGCTAAAATAAAATTCAAAAAATCATGATCAAATAACCATAATTCCTCTTCTCTCGTTCTCTACAAAACCCATGAAGGAGTTGGCTTGTATCAAAGTTTGGATGAAGATCTCAAAACTAAAGTAGCATGGAGATGGGTTTTAGTGATTTTGAGCTTGGTATGGAGAAGAAGAGGTGAGTGGGATGATTCTCCTACCTATATTAAACTTTATAGAATTGTTTAGTAATAATTATGAAGTTATATGATGTGATTTGGAGAATTCTATGTATGGTTTAAGCTTGTATTCATGTTATAAACATGTTTCATTTAGCTAATTAACCCTTGATTATCATGTTTTGAAAAGTTAGCAAGCCCTAGAATTGATTTCGAGCTAATTGGATGATTATTGTGAGGCTATAGTTTGATTTGTGATTAATTAAGTAGAATAATGCAGTGCATGTCATTAGAAAACATTAATTAAACGATTTGAATGATGTTTGGAAAAGTTAGTAAGCTAATTATGTGAGTTAGGAGCTCTACACTTATTACTAAAGTGAGTAGAAGCTTATTGACACTTAATTAGTATTTATTTATAAATGTTATCTAACATAAGAAATGTATTCTATAAAATAATGGAATGTTTTATGAAATGAAGTTAGTATAAGTTAACTGAGAAAGTTATGACTCTACACTTACTATCAAAGTGATTAGAGGCTTAACGAGCTTAATTAGTACTTATAAATAATATTTAAGTAAAGAAATAATTTTATAAGTAAAAGATATATTTTATAAAATAGAATGAGATTTTATAAAATAGTATAATGCTATATTTTATATAATAGAATGAGAATTTATAAAATGGTAGTATGGGTAAATTTTATAAAATGAAATGATATTTCATAAAATAGTATAAGAGTGATATTTTATAAAAGTATAAGATTTTATAAAATAATACAATAGAAATGTTCTATAAAAATATGACATTTTATAAAATAGTGAGAAGGGATTATTTTATGAAGTGGTTAAAATTTTTATATAATAATTATAAGATGAATACTTAATTATTAATGAAGGAATTTAAGTATTATAAGGGCTTAAAATAATTTATAAGCTAGTTTTATATTTTATAAAAAAATTGGATTGAATTTATAAAATAATAGAAAACGGCATTGAACTTAATAGAAAGGATATGAAAAAATAAAAGTAAGATTCGATTATTAAATAATCGAATTGTTATTTAAATATACATGTTTGTATATGTATTCCTGTATTTGAAGTTATGTAGAAATAAATATAACTCATGTATTGTAATTAAAATTGTTGAATGTTTTGGATTGTTAATAATAATTTTTTGATTGTGTAAAGGTTGTATACACGTATAGGAATGTCTATAGGTGTATACAAGCATGTTAGGAGTGATCTCATGTAGCCATAGCGACCATTGGGTGCGGTCAGTTGTGTGAGAGAGTGTCGAGCCGAGCAATCACTTCAGTGAAGCTCAAAACATAATTTGTGAAGTTTGACATGGTTGCGTACACATGTGTGTATATGTATGCATGAGTGGGTATATTGACACACATGTGAGCATCACATGAGGTGAGAAGGTTGGTTGAGTTCGTTTGGGCATTCTAGAGGAGCTCGGGTAATTGGAATCATTCCGAGGAGACTCTATATGAAAAAGAATGGGGTATATATTGAAATTAATTTTCGAGTGCTTAAGAACCACTTTCAGAATATCAACTAATGGACTCCGGCAGAAGTTCGTGTGGCGAAGGCGGGCTACGGGAGCAAGGCAGCTCATTGGGCGAAGCGTCGAAAGAAACGGCACATGGAACAGCTAACGTTTAGGAGATTTCACCCTACCATAGGCTCATTTCCTAGAACTGAAGATGAAATTTAGTTGAATGAAGATGAAATTTAGTCGACTGAATGTGTGTGCAAATTAGTCTTGAGTGGAAGCCCAAAACAGAAGGCTGGGAGAATTGGGTTCAGCGGTTTGGACTCCATCGACTGAATAAAACCCCAGTCGAATGAACTCTTGGCAGCAAATGACTTTTGAGGATTTCTTTCCTCGTTTAATTATGGCTCTTTGCGGGGTCTTGGCACGACTTCGGAGAGACTTTAGGCTACTCGGGAAAGTGGAATGCAAGATAATGCTTGAGATTCGGATGCAATGTATGGTGATACATGTGCGATCAAAGATGATCGAATAGGATATCTAGGTAACGATTGATTGCACGGTCACATTAAGCATGTATAATTGAGTGGAGTTAGTCTGTGCTCCTTGGCTTATACTTGGGGTAGATATGCTTGATGAATGGTATCGACCTTAGGATTGTAACCGTAACCTTTAATAATCTTATATTAATAATCAAACATTTTATTGGGAATATATTAGCAGCCATACATATTATTGGTCTTTTATTAGTGGCCATATGTATGAATAAACGATGATGAGATATTGGTCTTTGTTTGTGATAAGCGTATTTGATTACGCAATGTTATATTTGATGTATGCATATGTATATGGCATCAGTGTTCCTTCGTTATCCTGCTAGCATATTAGGTAAGGCAAGACCTTCATTCTCTTTTTGATGAGAGGCATACACTTATTATTTGAGGTATTTTTCATGTCCTAGAGGAGGATGATGAAAATCACTACTACAGGAACATTTATGCTCGTTATAGGGGTACGGTGGGATCTGCAAAGGTCCTAAGTATTTAGAATAGAATAAATAACAATTATGCTAATTATAGAGGTACAGTGGTTCTATTACTGTTGGGACTAGGCTTCAGCGGATAGAATAGATTATAACTTATGCTCATTGTAGGGGTCGCATTGAGATCCACATGAGACTTGTGGCTTGGTGTCTATGGTATATTCAGATACTAACTCTATTTATCTTGAACTCTCAAAGGGAATCATTGGATAGTGATTGATATTTGTAGTTGACCTCAACTATTTTAGAGGATGGGTATTGAGTTGTATTTCTTAGTTATTTTTCATTTGTTATATTGTATGTGATATTAGTTGACTGTTTTTTTATTGTTGCATTTACTGTCGTTTTGTACTTTGCGATAGACTCGTATTATGATCACCCTACTTTTGGATGTTGGGTTACCTATAACATAGTATGATTGGTGCGTTTCAGACACATTATACTGGTTATGATGACTCGTTGATTTCAAGAGAAGAGTAGGTTGTGGTATGATTTTCTATCTCTTGTGGTGAGTTTACTTACTTGCGTATAGGCTATCTGGATTACCCCTGAGCCACGTTTGTGGAAAGGACCAGACGTGCCTTAGTAGTTTCTGTTCTATTTTGTGTATAGTATTGATGTACAGTATTTTAGGATAGTTTCCTTCACATCAGGCTTTATTTTTTATCCACGTTTTGTCTTTGTCTGTGTATGTCGTGACAACTCTTGGGTACTCGATTGAGTGGTTTGGGAGTCAGGTGCTTTTGGGGATATGTTTTCAGAGTGGTGTAGATGAAGCTTTGGAGGCAAAGACGATAGCTAGATATTTATATACTTGATATTATCGTAGTACATGATAGATGTCATTCGTGTATGAGACATGTTGTATTAGATGTTTTATTTTGGCTCTCTAATTATCAGTTACTTTCATCTGTGTAGTCCCTTATATTGTTTATCCAATTTTGTTCATATATATTCGGTATATTATATGTTATCGTTCTGATGTGAGATTGCATCATTGTGCCTGGATATTGTGTTTTGTTTCTTCATCTTCTTCTTTCTTTCTTTTCACGACAAGCCATCTTTTGTGGTACTCGAAAGTTAGGCGCCGAGGTAGGACGCTGAAATTTTTGGGTGTTACGAAGGACGGGTTGATGCAATATTGCATGCCTGTTTATGAAGGGACTATCTCAGTCACTTCTAATTAAGTCAATCAGAAAAATAGGATTGATAATCCATTATTGGCCATGAGTGCAAGTGGGAGATTGAGAGAGCAGGGGGTATGTGCTTGGGGCAATTATGTAATTTGTTACATATACCTAACTTTGTAGTCAATACTATTCATAATTAAGTTATTTTATTTTTGTTATATACTTTGTTATATAGTGATAAAATTTATTAGGTAATTAATTTAGAGTATATAATTAAGAAAATCTTTAAATAAAATGTTATGTGATCACAGTTGAAGTTATGAGTAATTAATCATAATATAAAATAGTATTTTATTTTAAATATTTCTGGTCAAGATGTTACAAGAAATGATATCAATTCATTCATTGAGACTAGAGTAGCAACGCTCTCTAAATGCTAGGCTATATATTCCTCATGGCTTCTAAGGGAACTAAGTGGTTACATACCCATAGTTATTGGATAATTGGAATGACTCGTCTAAAAGTTTCCTGTTGATTGGTAACAAGTAGGTCAAATAGGAAATCTTAGTGTGATGATGTTATATAGTCCTCTCGATTTGAGAATACTATGGAACTTTGAAGTGAATACTCCACTTTGATTATAACTAAACCATGGCATGTAGATAATTGAGTGACTATAGTTGAGTCTGAGTTGAAGCATTAGAAATGAAGCGTTATTCCATAGAGAATTTATTTCCTCGATTGTATGAGGTTAGTATCATGGTCAACTATAGTCATAAAGTAAAAATCACTGGTAATAGTAGCGTGATTAATAAGAACTGTTATTATTGAACTAAGGACTTTGTTTATGGACTAACTGAGTTAGATGTGGATAATATTGGAACTTTGACCAAAACCAAATTCCACCCCCTAATATGATATAGTTTTGAGGAAGAGAATGTGTGTAAATAATCATTACTATAAGACACCGCTTAAAAATATAAAATTGGATTTTATAGATGAGAACAGTAATCGATAAGTTCCGTTATACTATTACACTGCTAGCTAAGATAACATATAAACATTAATATTTAAAATTTTCAAATATTAATCGATGACTGAACTCATACCTAGGATTCGCACAATTGAATTCATTTAGTCAATGAAACACCAACCAATTTAATTAGTTTAAAATTAAGAATGCGAAATTGAAGCAGACATTATCTACCTTGTCACTTATCGAGATATTCCCTAGACTTGGGGTCACGCGCGAGAAATAATGAATGTAATTTGATTGTTCATCAAACAACTCTGGCTCTTACAGCTTGGACTACAGTAAAAACACAGCATAAGCTAGGCTCGATCATTCGCACAATACGTCCATCAACCTAAGACTGGGGGCACGAGTCTGATCATCCAAGAGCTGGATACGACTACTCAATCCTATAGCTCATGCCTAGTATTTATAACAACTTGAAGTTACGACCGAGATAATGCTTAAAGATAGAATCATTAGATCGACGCTCGGACTTATGGACAACTGATCATCATTTTGATCCTTCCGATGAGAAATGGATCGTGGGTACATTGAACGGAAAGCGCATTGCTCAAAAACACAAGTAGATTCAAACTTATAGCTGGAGCCAGCTATGCTGTAGCACGCGATACAAGGCTAAACTTTACTAAGCCTTTGATTCAACGTCCCTACAAGCCTGATTATATGTTAGTATGAAAAACTTAGGACTGATCCGAGCATAATGAAAAGACAAAACACTCGAGTCCGGACTAAGTTACTCTTATGTAAGTCAAATCAATGTCATAAATATGAGTGCAGTAACTTAAGAGATGTTACGGGATTTTCCATCTCCTAAGGATCCATAAAACTACTTATATATATAATAGTATACGCTAAAATAGATAATGTCTAGCAGTAAAATAAATATCAAAATAGCGTTAAGGCTTTACATTGATCCACCTTAACACATTTTACAGTTTTAAACCAAAATCGTAATGAGCTCGTATAATGATAAATATGACAAGGAAGGTGAGGCAATGTCCAAGGTAGGATTTTACCAGTTTACCCTTTCTGGCTGGTCATAACCCATCCGTAGCCGACCGCGACAATCAATCCAAACGACAAATAAGGTGCACCCATCGAATCTGAAATCATAATAATAATACGAGGGATCAACGTTTCTAAAGTTAATTAATTGTTTTATCTACTTCATTTCAAATGTTTAAGAAACAATAGTTATTGTTGTATTTTATGTTTTCAGTATATTTACTATATTAGGCACCTCTAAGAATGTTTTGGGTGCTATTAGTAATTAATTAGGCGCGTATACAAAAGTTATATATATGTATACTAACATACGATATCGATATACATTTAAATTGGAATTATATGAGATTAACTACAAATGGGTCTGGGTGTAATTCGTTTCATTAACAGACCATAATGGGCAACTATAGAGGAAAGAAATAGTCTTTGGTTTGACTTTGTAGGAGGAAATAGTGGTGGATCTTTTCACTTTTCACCTATTTAAGCAACCTAAAGCCTCCATCATTTGGATCTTCTTTTTGCATCATTTTTCCATCATTTTTGCCGACTAATACCCCAAATCTGCAAATTTCAAGCCCTATTTTCAACGTCCTAAGTCAAAAAACAAAAGATCCGGTGGTAATACGTAAATAGCTTGCAATGTTGGGTACAGATCTTGGAGACCTAGTAGGTAATTTGAATCGACATGTGAGTTTAAGACAACTTCTCTAAGATATATTCTACTTTATATCTTTATTATTATTAAATGATATATAGAGCTATATCAATATGTGTGCATGCGTGCTATTTTGATGCTCAATTTAAGATTCAATTCTGATAAGTCAATAATTAATTAAATGCACTGATTAACTTTGATATAATTATATGAATTAAATATCTGCATGTTAATTTTAATTTTGGCCATACAAAAATTTAATATATACGTATGTAATAATTATAAAAATCGAATATATATATATATATATATATATATAATAATTTAAACCGTTACTTATAAACTAATATTAATTTTAAATATAGAATATTGTTTTTTGAGTTAATAATAAAATATATATAATATATTTTATTCTAAAATTGCTCTTAGTAATTTTACAAAAAAATAATATTTTGCCAAGAATAGGGCTGGGGGTAGGATGTATATAATATATTAAAATTTTAATTTCGAAGTTGATATTAATATTTATATAAGCTTAAGGCACATATATTTACTAAAATTACTTTGGGTTTTTAAATTAAAAAATCTTTGATTTAACCGAAAGCATAAAAATATTTTTTTCGTATGTATTATTTGTTTTACACAATATACATACATATATATATATATGTATGTATATATTTAAATAATTGGATTTTTTAATTTTGGCCAAATTTGTTTTAAATAGATATATTTATTTTATAGTAATAGTACTCAGTCAAACATAGAATTAATGTCCTAAAAATAGATTTAAAATTAATTATTTGTTTACTAAGTCAACATTGGATATTTTATTTTAGATTCAAATTTAAAAATATAGACTTAGTAAAATAGTGTGATATTTTAAAACATGTATGTATTCGTTATTTTATTTAATAATAATTTTGAAATATATATTATATGAATATATTCTAACATCAAACATTTTAATTATGAAAATCAGTATGTGGGTGTGTATTATATAAATGTTAAATATATATGTGATAGATATAAATCTCAACATCTATACATGTATATATTTGACCATGCTTATTTATGATATTATGCACATCACATATATATGATACCTCACTTATTCTATAATGTTTATATTAATATATATATATATATATATATATATATATATCCACATTTATACACTTAATATGTTTAATTAATACAGATAAATAAAATAAAACAAAATGACTTATAATGAAATATGATTTAATGTCAAGAACTACTAGGTCAACTAGTTAGTGATATAGCACTCAAAACATAGGTTTTAAAGATTATGGATTCGAACTCTTAAGACATCAAAATGAATGCTCTGCTTGAATAAGTATCGCACTTGTTATAAAAAATTATGATTTTATGAGAACAACTTGGTTGGATTTAGTAATAAGGATTATATTTCATAAGCCGACTAAGATCGAATAAGGGATTTTTTTTGTGAAATTTACTGATTTCACCCATTGCCAAGCAGATGACATCATAAAAAAATTATCAAATAACGATTTAATCTAAAACTAAATTAACTAAAAAAACAGAAAAAAAAACAAACAAACCTACAGTCGCAATCTCCTTCTCCCAACACGCACGCACTACAACCCAAATCGCAATTCGTCATTCGTTCTTTTTTTCATCGTTGACGATCTCTACTCAGATGCCGCTGTCACCTCGCCAGAAAACCCTTCCCGTGCGCACGACTACCAAGCTCATGCCCAAACTCCAAGCCGTGAACCCAAAACCCTAACCGACTGTTAGAACTCAACTACGACGCGCTGCAGCGCTCCTCCGTGCCACCAGATCCATTCGTGATCACTAACATACACGCCGCTCCCTCCTTCTCGTCGTGCATCACGAATCAGGGATTTGGTTAATTCCCTTTTTCTTTTCTTTTTTTTTCTCTTTTTTTTCTCGTTCAGTTGCGTTATTTATTCTTTTTTTTTCATTTGGGATGATCTCGTTCAAAATCTGAATAAAAGGAGGAGGGTTAGAGGGTTACACGGCCAAAAGAAAGTATCGGGATTGAACGAGCTAATTAGAAAATAAACAATTATATTATATTGAAAATATCTAGCCCGAATAGCCCTCGTAAATCCGAACCCCAAATAAAGTGTGCTGCCTAACGTTTATAATGTTATACCTCCATTCTGAACACAATGGAACTAGTTTCGAGGTCTAAATCGATCGTATGTCGAAGATAGATTTTCGAATCATTTAAATTCTGAATTTAAATTTTATGCGTTTCAAGCTCGCACGGCCAAAATGACAAGTCCGAACGCTACGGAACTTGAAATTCTGCAATAATTCACTATTACGGATCCGATGGAACTGGTTTCATCGGAATCCAAGACAGTGGCCAAAATGGCTATTTTTTACTCGTCAATTTAAGGTATATAATTTCAATTTCTAATTTTTCACATTAAAATCCAATTTTAAATGTTAACCCTCTTCATTCATATTTGAATACAATTTAAATCAATTTCCGATATCATTTTGAATCATCTTAGATCCAGAATTAAATTATTAAAATAATTTCCAATATTAAATTTTAATAATTTAGTTATCCAATAAACCAATATGCTAACTCCTTAAATTTTATTTCTACCCAACTTATCCAATAATTGTATTAAATTTAATAATTTAAAATAGCCAAAAATACGGGTAGTTACATAAAACTTTTTGTCTTCGAAAAGGCGGTAAGTAAAGAATTTAACATACAATGGATTTTATTCAAATAATCATTTATAACTTTAAAATATTATTAGAAAATCTTTATTACGCTTTTTGCTATGCCATTTCGATATTAATTTTATGGAAAATAAAATTTATATATAAAACAAGTATAAAACTTCAAAATATTTCTAACACCCGGATTTACGAAAAATTCGGCAGAGTCTCCTTTGCGCGGTTCGATCGAAAAAAAATTACATTACAATATATAACACAAATATCCCCAATATATATCAAATACACATCTCATCTCAATGATGAGACATCCCGAAGGGAAAAAATAAAAATAAATCGCGGTATGTAATCCAAGTTACGCACCTTATTATTAATAAATAATACGAGCGAGTTCGCTCGTACTAAGCAAGCAAAAGCATGTAAAGCCCACGTATACGCCCAAACGATCTTCGTATGTACCTATCTCAACTCAATTTGGAATGTTAGTAACTTATAAGAAGATGTAGGACATGCATAAGTTCAAATAGTACAAAACGTGCATTCTGAATCCAAATCTCAAGCAACAAGCACAAATATGCAACTATACAACCATCATATGCATTCAAAACAATTAAACAAGGGTTTACAACAAAACAAATCATCCGACAAATCAATATTTATTAAATTCAGTTCATACTATCACAATTTACGTTTTCAATGTCAATATTTAATTTATACATTCTTATTCTTATTAACATTAAATTTTTATTAACATTTAATTTTCTCGATTCAATTTATTTACATTCAACAACTTTTATTCAATTAGATTCACGTTCCATTGATTTTTCATTCAACTTATTTACTTCCAATTGATTTGTATGCACTTATCAACATTAATGAATTCACGTTATGTTAATTTGCACTCGTTTATAATTACATTCATTTTTCTCTTCTTCAACTCCATTATTTCGTTTCAATAATACATATAATCAATTACACTTGAGAAAATTAATTTCATACCATGTTCCATATATTTTGCATTGGTTACCATTCGCTTATTAATACTCATTTTGTTAATCATGCAATGGATTTATAATCAATTTATTCTCTTTTAATTAGTTTACATTCAACAAATTTGGTTTCAATTCATTCTTTTTGTCAATCAATATTTATTGCATTCACATTTGATTTATTTCAATTCAATATACTTACGTTCAATCGATTTGTTTCAATTATTTACATTTGCTTCATCCATATTTAAATTTAATTTGTGAAGCTTCAGTTCTTTTTTTCTATTCACAATTAATTCAATCAGCTTCTCAAGTCCACTTTAACTTATAATTATTTTCAATAACTTATTCCATATTATATTAGTTAACATTCGAATTTTTATTTAACTGCTCCGCTTGCAATTTAAAATTTTCTTTATCCAGTTTTAAATCAAATCCAATTACTCACACTAAATTTTTCTTACATTCATTTATTTTATTTAATCTCTTTCACACTTAAATTACATTTAATTTTAAAATTCAAGTCCTTATTCATTTTTGATTCATTTTATAGCACAAACGAAATTAATCCACTTTATTAATTTATCTAGTTTCATTTAACATCTAATTCAATTTATTAAGTTGAACATCATTTTATTTTAATCTATTGCCCATTTTATTAAATTTCACTCAAGTTAAATTTCTTATCATTCTTATTTTACCAATTTTAAAAATTGTTTTTAGCTTAAAATTCTCAAACCTATAAGTTATATAATTTATTCATTCAAAAATCCATTTTATTATTTTATCTACTTCATTTCAAATGCAATTCATTTTTTTAATTTAAGCTTCTTGGGTTAAATATATTTTGTTTGTGTCATTTCACTAACTCCATTTAGTTTAACATTTCTAAAGTTAATTAATTTATTTCATTTCTCGAATTCAAGTTTCTTTATTTTCTTAAATCAAAATTATCCAACAGTTTTAAATTTAAGTTTTACTTTCCTATTCAAATTTATAAGTTACAAAATTATTTCTTATATACTATTTCTAATTTTAAGTACAAACAATTTCATATATTTTCTAAATCACACATAGAATATATTTTTCTTTCATAGTTGAAACCTATTTTAATTTATAATAAATTACTTCTGGTAGCAATTCTCACCCAAAAACTTGGAAATGAATACTGGTGATGCTGCAGTCATCTCCAGAATTATTTCCCAGCGACCAAGCGAGTTTAATGCTTTTATTTCTTCCAAAAATCCTTCAATATTTTTTTAGTCAAAACTCTTTTAAATAATACTAATATTAATTTTAAGGCTTTGAAAGAAATTTTGAAAACAAAAGAGTTTTAAATTCTAAAATTTCTCAATTTTTAAAATCGCTTCTATTTATACGCTATATTTAAATATACACCTAAAATTTCATTACTTCATTATGAAAATATTTCGTTAATTTACAAATTTGTTATTCCAAACTATTTTTATTTTAATTTGATTTCAATTTAAGTTTAATTATCAAATGCTTTATAAAATGAAATTCACTAAGTATTCGTTTCATTTTAATTCAACCAATAATCGATGATAATTAAATAGTATCATTGTCTAACAACAATTTCATTTAAAAATATCATTTTATATTTATAAAATACACTTAGGTAAAATTATTTCATTTATCCGATTTAAAATAATAATATTATGTCGACTTGCCTCGTTTAAGTGTTTAGAAACCCCCATCGATAACGCATTATCCCGCACATCGACCAGAATTCGTAAACAACTCAACGGATAAGTAAACACAATATAAAACATTTTATAACACTAACAAGTACGCTCTCTCATATTATACTCTCAACAGACTCATTGTAGGGTACTACTACCCTATCTCTAATGAGTCAAACCCCACAAGGCCAAGGTTATCGCTAAACCTAGCTCTAATACCAACAGCGACGACTTACATTTCGGAAGGTTTAAATCGACAAAAATCCACACATGTCCGACTTAAACAATCCGAAATGTAGATAATCAATGGGGTTAAGTAAGAAAAAAATAAGAAGAGAGGAAAAAAATCAAACACAGGATCTCACAGCGGAAATGATAAAATATAATAATCAAATAAACAATTCATGAAGTTGTTTACTATACATTGATTATAATCTATACACCTTTATCAGAGTTATATCTATACATCAGAAATAAATAATCAATGTAGCAGAATAGCAGGGGATAATATTAATAGTAATATACCACAACTCCGTCTTCGTCCTCCAAAGAATAGTCATCAATACACAGAAAAACTCAGGACTGATCCGAGCATAATGAAAAGACAAAACACTCGTGTCCGGACTAAGTTACTCTTATGTAAGTCAAATCAATATCATAAATATGAGTGCAGTAACTTAAGAAATGTTACGGGATTTTCCATCTCCTAAGGATCCATAAAACTATTTATATATATAATAGTATACGCTATAATAGATAATGTCTAGCAGTAAAATAAATATCAAAATAGCGTTAAGGCTTTACGTTGATCTACCTTAACAATTTTACAGTTTTAAACCAAAATCGTAATGAGCTCGTAGAAGGATAAATATGACAAGGCACGTGAGGCAACGCCCAAGGTAGGATTCTACCAGTTTACCCTTTCTGGTTGGTCGTAACCCATTCGTGGCCGACCGCGATAATTAATCCAAACGACAAATAAGCTGCACCCATCGAATCTGAAATCATAATAATAATACGAGGGATCAACGTCGCTAGAGATAGCTAACCTCAATTGCCAGACGTAGGCTTCTGTTTTAGTCATTTTAACTATGACACGAATGTCAAGGCTATCCATCATCGTTCTCTTACTTCATTTCAGTAAACTTCACCAATTCAACCACTACATTCTGGATATCATCCACCGCGTACATGGTTGTCAAAGTGGTTCCAATATTGAAAGAGAGTATTTTAATAAGGGGCACCGGTCTCTTTAACAACCAATTGTCACTTTACACACCGATTGGTTCTTTTACATTTCGAAAACAATTTGCACTTGATATAAAATATCATATTCGTTTAAAAATCAAATCCATTTCGAAATTATCATATATTCAAAATTATCAATTATCGGATAAATCGATTTCACTTCTAAAATTTGATTCGAATTCAAATTTAGGTTATAATCTTCACTTTGACCTAGTTCGTATTAAATCCAAGATTTAATTATAAATAATTTACCCTCTAACTAGTTTGAATTTTAGAACATAGTTTAAATAGTTTAAAATAGTTAAATAGTTAAAAATAGTTTGATAGAAAATATTTAAATAGTTAAATAGTTAAAAATAGTTTAATAGAAAATATTTAAATAGTTAAATCGAAAATAATTCGAATAAAAAAATGGTTTATATAGTAAAATAGTTTGGAAAATTAAAATAATTTGAATATTTAAAGAATGTAGAATTTAAATCGTTAATACTAACATATTCATTTTAAAATAATTCCAAAATCAAACTAGTCAAGTTTCCAATTTCCTACCCAAATCAATTCCAAATTCCAGTTCGATTTAATCGATTCTATTCCGATTCCAACTCGAATAATTTCCATTCCACATAAATTTCGATTCCAATTTCCATTTTTAATTAATTTAAATCTCAATTTCAAATTAATTTCCAATTCCAAATTAATTTCCAATTCCAAATTAATTTAAATTCCTATTTCAAATTAATTTAAATTCTAGTTTCAAATTAATTTAAATTCCAATTTCAAATTAATTTATATTCCAATTTCAAATTAATTTCAATTCCAAATTAATTTAAATTCTAATTTAAAATTAATTTAAATACCAATTTCAAATATCGATTTAAATATTTAATCAAATTTACCTTCAATACCAAATTCAGATCCAAAATTTCAATTATAATTCAATTCCAAACTAAAATTTTAAATATCATTTCATATCACTTTTTCTTAGAAATATTCAAAGTTCGAATAAAAGTCCAATCTTTTAAAACAAATTGATTTCTGAAATTTACGACGTGTTTCGTTTATAACTTAAAATTTTAAACTTCGATTAATTAAACAATCTCGTTTATCAAGTTTAAATTCCAACATTTCGAGCTCCAATTCAAAATAATTCGATTTCCATAAATTTGATTTTATTCTTAAAATCAATTCATTTAAATAATTTCAAAACAACTTTTAAAAACATTTAATTCAACCAACCCGGTGTCCGTATATAATTCTCTACCATATGGCCAAGTGGATAATTATTTCAATTTAATTTCAAGGATGGATATATATTATTTCAATCCAAATAGATGTCATAGGTATATAGCATTTCAACCTATTTCTTAATTTATTCGAAATAATTCAATTTACAGTTTTATATGCAATAAACAATATACAAGATGATAGCATGGTATATCAAAATAAACAAACAACCAATATCGATCAATAGCATCCATCACAACCAATCAACCATAAAGCCAATAACATTCACAAATTTCAATTTTTACCATATCGGGTAATAGGCTTCCAATTAAATTTAAATTTATTTAATGGTCAATTTAAATTCTATTAACTATTTCATATACCAATATAAATGACAATTAAACCTACCAAACACAAGCCAATCAAATTTATATCACTTCAGAATATAAATATAACTAACATAAAATTATTTTAGTCAATTGTGAGCGTATAAACACCACCTTCGCTCGAATCTAGAAATTCAAATGAAGCGAATTGTAGCAATTTCAACTTCATAGCATAAACAATATCAATACGATTCCAACGCAATTTGTTTTACTCGAATATGACCTCGTACGAAAATTTACGATTATATTAGAGTAATGACTTAATCTAAAACTAAATTAACTAAAAGAAACAGAAACAAAAAAAAACCTACAGCCACAATCTCCTTCTCCCAGCACGCATGCACTACAACCCAAATCGCGCTTCGTCATTCATTCTTTTTTTTTCATCATCGACGATCTTTGCTCAGATACCGCTGTCACCTCGTTAGGAAACCCCTCGCGTGCGCACAACTCCCCAGCGGCTCGTGCCCAAACTTCGAGTCGTGAACCCAAAACCCTAACCGACTGCTAGAACTCAACTGCAACACGCTGCAGCGCTCCTCGGTGCCACCAGATCCATTCACGATCACTAACACGCGCGCCGCTCCCTCCTTGTCGTCGTGCATCATGAATCAGGTATTTGGTTAATTCCCTTTTCTTTTCTTTTTTTCTTTTCTTTTTTTCTATTTTTTTCCTCCTCGTTCGATTGCGTTATCTATTCTTTTTTTTATTTAGGACGATCTTGTTCAAAATTTGAATAAAAGGAGGATGGGTAGAGGGATACACGGCTAAAAGAAAGTATGGGGATCGAACGAGCTAATTAGAAATAAACATTTATATTATATTGAAAATATCTAGCCTGAATGGCCCGCGTAAATCCGAACCCCAAATAAAGTGTATTGTATGGCGTTTATAATGTGTTACCTCCATTCCGAACACAATGGAACTAGTTTCGAGGTCTAGTTCCATCGTATTTAGAAGATAGCTTTTCGAATCGAATTATTTATTTAAATTCTGAATTTAAATTCTACGCGTTTCAAGCTCGCACAGCCAAATGACAAATCCGAACGCTACGATACTTGAAATCCTGCGATAATTCACTATTACGGATCCGGTGGAACTGGTTTCGTCAGAATCCGAGACAGTGGCCAAATTGGCTATTTTTTACTCGTTAATTTAAAGTATAGAATTTCAATTTCTAATTTTTCACATTTAAATCCAATTTTAAATGTTAACCATCTTCATTCATATTTGAATACAATTTAAACCAATTTCCGATATCATTTTGAATCATCTTAGATCCAGAATTAAATTATTAAAATAATTCCAATATTAAATTTTAACAATTTAGTTATCCAATAAACCAATATACTAAATCCTTAAATTTTATTTGTACTGTAACGACCCGCTATTTTGGACCATTCAAATCGACAATAAAACCATACATATCCGACTTGAATAATTCAAAATACCGAATTGTTAATTTAAATTTAGCAAAACTTAAAATATACATTAAATAAATTAATCACAGATCATAGAGTAATATAGTGCAGCAGAATAGATAAAGAATTGTAGTTCATGAAGCTACTATATATATCAGAGTTAGAAAAATACAACCGAATAGTTCAAATGCAGTGAAGTCTCCAATGCAACAGATGACTTCTCTGAACCAATCAACTGGAAAGGCTGGAATCTGAATTGATGGTTGGATTTTCAAACAAAGCTCCGAACTCCAAAGGTGAGTCTCAAATGTTGTATCACTCGGTCTGACCCGAGCGTAAAGCAAAACACAAAACACTCGAGTCAGGATTAACATTCTTATATCAATAAATCCAACTCAAGTGAAATATCAACTGAAATACAAATAACTTAAAGGATGTTTGGGATAACCATCCTCTAAGGGTCCATGGAACTTTCTACAAGGTAGAAATATACACTATAACACCGTGGTCATTTCAGCTTAATTTATACTTCAAAACCAAATCTCATTTTCACTTCAAATATCTCTATATTTCCCAAAATAGTATTTATATATATTAAATAATTTATACAGTAAAGTATTTTCAGTTTCCTCAACTTAACAAAACGTTTCAACATCAACCCGACCTTCCCATTCAAATTAAATTCAATCTCAATTTATCAATTTAAATTCAACTCAATTTAAATCAAATATTACTACTAAATCTATATGTAAAATTTCCATTTATATAATATCTTAAGAATAAAATTTATTAAACCATATATTTCTTTCCAAAATTATAGAAATTATTTTCAAAATATTTATATGGACCAACGGTGTCTGTATATATTTCATATCATATAGTCAAGTGCTAAGGATATTTATCATTTCAATCTGTATACTAAATATATACGGGTGGATATCATTTCAACCCGTAATCCCAAATTCAATTAAATGAAAATCGCTTGGGTTTATCATTTCAACCCATAACGATTTTCTCCTATTCTAAAGTCTGTTCGGGTATGTATCATTTCAACCCATAGTTATTTCTAAACTACAGGGAACTTGCAGAGTGATAATAGAAAATACAATAAAATAACAGGCATATATCATCAATAACAATATAATATAAACAACGGGATATGGTGTCATATCCCACAGATGAACAGTTACAGATAATAGCATATATAACAAATTTAAATAACTACAGCAGCATATTTCAATTGAAATCAAATTTAATGAATAAAAATATGTTAATCGTGAGTGATTGCTCACCTTTCGAGGCTAGAGAGATTTGAAATGGGTTATGGATCCAAGAACGAATTTCCAAAATGAACAAGATTGGCACGAATAGGACGAACAGAGCTGATAAATGGAGATCGATGAAAATAGATTAGAAACTGCTTGATGTAGACCGAAACAAAATATATAAAATCCTAAAATATTATTTGCTTAACTAATATTAACTTTGAGACTCATTAAAATTATATACATACATTTTCCAAAAATATAAATAGTTTAGAAACAACTATTGACCATACGTTCTGTATAATCAACATATATCCATTATACGTTTAAACTAGACTATATTTAAATTATACTATGTATAGTAATGTAATATAGTATACGGTACACTTATTACAATACATGTTAAGACTATAAATATAATATTTAACAATACACTTATAACAAAATATGTGACTGTAAAATTTCAGTTTTAATATAAACACAGAGAACAACCTTATATATTTATTAATATTCAGTTATATAAAAACTCTTGCTATATATTTATATTCAAAATCTAATAACATAACTATACTGCAAACGTATATGTAGTTGAGAATATATAATACCTTTTTATACTTTCTTATGCACTTAATATACTCAACAACGAGTTATATATATAAGCGGTCATGCATTTTTATATGAAACAACAAGTATAAAATAACTTTTAAAACTTTATCATTATACATATATTTTATACACTGAACAGTTAAAATAACTTTTAAAACTTTTTTAAAAACTTTGTCATTATAAAATAACTTTAAAAATATACATCATACGAATGTTTTAGCCCACACAAAATTATATGCTTCCTTATACATATTATATGTATCTAATCTATTTATTCTTATTATTAGTACTTTTTATATATATATAAAAGAAAAGTGGTGCCTGAATAATATTTTCTCATTCTCCTAGAGCATAGGTGACTAATAAAACACGCATGGTCTAACATGTGATAACATTTATTTTCTATTTTTATAAAAGTGGTGCAAACATATTTACTCTATCTTAGAGTACAAGTGGAGCAAATGATTTTTTTCAAGGCCTTAGCCAAATGCATTTTTTTCTCAAACCAAAATACTTATTAACGTTAAGACCTTGAACAAACAAAGCTGAGGAGAATATTTTTACTGATTTAAAACCTAAAGTAAAACAGCGATGCCACCTACATCCCTTTCCAACGTGTTTATAAATGACATAAGAAAGAATCTGTCTATACTGTAGAAGGTGCTCTTGATTGTGGAGGAGGGTAGGTGTCATGTGGTGAAATAGTAGAGCCAAAAATTTGAACGAAGGAAAAATAATTCGGTCATTACCTGATGCTTTGCTCACACGCAAGGAAGAAGGAGAGGAACCCAAAATGAGATGCAGATGAAGTTTGATACGTGGTTTGTATTTATTTGTGACAACACAATTGTTAAAGTGGGAAAGCAAAAATCAAGGCATGCAAATTTTAAAGCAAGGAAGACAAGTGTTTAGCATTTAAAGAAAAGCTTGCGTGCATCAAGAGAAAAATGGAAAGAAATTTAAAGATTTTGGAACGGTTAGTAATTGTGGATCACGTTCCTATTAAATCAGAAGGCAAAAGGAAAGTGAATATAATTTGCGTGTAAATGGTGAGGCACATTTTATATTTAAAGGGAGTAATTTGCGTTGACTGAGTGGAGGAAACGGTATGAAATAAATTGCTTTAAAAATGGTAGAGAAGTATGAAATGAATCGTGTTTTATAATCAAACACGCGTTGATAATGGTGAAAGAAAAAGGCAGTAGGAAAGTTGATTTTGAACCGGATTGGATTTTAAAGATTTTATACCAATTTTAAACGAGAGGCAACTGGAAAGAGTAGAAAATTTTCCGCATGAATCCAAGGCAAACATTTTAAATTAATTGAATGGTTAGGGAATTTATTTCTTTCCCACATAAAAAAATACGCCTATGGATAAATTTAATTATTATCCAAGGTAAGAAAATGAAACATGCGTAAAACTGACGTAAAAATATACGCCCAATTTATAACAAAGAAACGCTTTTAAATTTGTACATTTTTCTTATGTAGTAAATATAGGTTATAATATTACATCAAATTCATACCATTTGTATGCCAACTAAATTGTACAAATTAAAACGTGTATCTTAAATAGCTTATTTACACTATTAACTTAAAATTTATTACTTAATTAAAATATGATTTGTTTATATCTTTTTTATTTACTTAACATTTAAGAAATAAACTGTTGTATATACGTATAAAAGAAAACGTAGAATGCGTACAACAGACGCGGTGATTTTTGTCCAAAAAAATGAAAATAATGGATTTAAATTTTATACGTTTTCTTGTATGTATATATACATTATTTATTCCATCAAATAACGCGTCTTTTAAACGCGAAATTAAACAGTTTATTTATACACAAAGTTTTGGAAATTTATTACTCATATAAAAATATGATTTGTTTACACATTTACTAAGAAATTTATATTCAAAAATGTATATAAGTAAAATATTAAATATTAAATTTTTAAAAGTATAAAATCAATTTTTTTAAAGAACAAAAGGTAAAATAAACGTCGTTACGAACATATTAAATTAAACCAAAAGATTAAAAATTAAAAAATTAAAGATTTATAACTTCAAAAAAAAATTAAATAAGAATTTTAGAATTTTCACACTAATAAAAATCTTGGGTGATTATTTATAATTAAATTTAAACAATCAAATTTTCGAAAAATAAAACCCCAGAGTTATAAATAAAGAATAAAATATTGCTAAAATTTGGGCTGTTACATCTACCCAACTTATCCAATAATTATATTAAATTTAATTATTTAAAATAGCCAAAAATATGGGTCGTTACACATTCTTCCGCTGAAAACTTTTTGTTCTCGAAAAGGCGGTAAGTAAAGAATTTAACATACAATGGATTTTATTCAAATAATCACTTAACTTTAAAATATTATTAGAAAATCTTTACTACGCTTTTTACTATGCCATTTTGATATTGATTTTGTGGAAAATAAAATTTATATATAAAACAAGTATAAAACTTCAAAAAAAAAAAATCTAACAACCGGATTTACGGAAAATTTCGGCAGAGTCTCCTTTGCGCGGTTCGACCGAAAAAATTTTACAATACAATATATAACATAAATATCCCCAATATATATCAAATATACATCTCATCTCAATGATGAGGCATCCCGAAGGGCAAAAATTAAAAAAAAAATCACGGTATGTAATCCGACATACGTACCTTATTATTAATAATATGAACGAATTCGCTCGTATTAAGCAAGCAAAAGCATGTAAAACCCACGTATACACCCAAACGATCTTCGTATGTACCTATCTCAACTCAATTTGGAATGTTAGTCACTTATAAGAAGATGTAGAACATGCATAAGTTCAAATAGTATAAAACATGCATTGTGAATCCAAATCTCAAGCAACAAGCATAAATATGCAACCATACAACCATCATATGCATTCAAAACAACTAAACAAGGGTTTACAACAAAACAAATCATCCGAAAAATCAATATTTATTCAGTTCAGTTCATACTATCACAATTTACGTTTTCAATGTCAATATTTAATTTATACATTCTTATTCTTATTAACACTAAATTTTTATTAACATTTAATTTGCTCGATTCAATTTATTTGCATTCAACAACTTTTATTCAATTAGATTCACATCCCATTGATTTTTCATTCAACTTATTTACTTCCAATTAATTTGAATGCACTTATCAACATTAATGAATTCACGTTATATTAATTTACACTCGTTTATAAATACATTCATTTTTCCCTTCTTCATTTCAATAATACATATAATCAATTACATTTGAGTAAATTAATTTCATACCATGTTCCATATATTTTAAATTGATTACCATTCACTTATTAATACTCATTTCGTTAATCATACAATGGATTTATAATCAATTTGTTCACTTTTAATTAGTTTACAGTCAACAAATTTGGTTTCAATTCATTCTTTTCTTTCAATCAATATTTATTGCATTCACATTTGATTTATTTCAATTCAATATACTTACGTTCAATCGATTTGTTTCAATTATTTACATTTGCTTCATCCATATTTAAATTCAATTTGTGAAACTTCAATTTTTTTTTCACAATTCATTCAGCTTCTCAAGTCCACTTTAACTTATAATTATTTTCAATAACTTATTCCATATTATATTAGTTAACATTCGAATTTTTATTTAAACTACTCCACTTGCAATTTAAAATTTTCTTTATATATTTTTAAATCAAATCCAATTACTCACACTAAATTTTTCTTACATTCATTTATTTTATTTAATCTCTTTCACACTTAAATTACATTTAATTTTAAAATTCAAGTCCTTATTCATTTTTAATTCTTTTTATAGCTCAAATGAAATTAATCAACTTTATTAATTTATCTAGTTTCATTTAACATCCAATTCAATTTATTAAGTTGATCTTCATTTCTTTTAATCTATTGCTCATTTTATTAAATTTCACTCAAGTTAAATTTCTTATCATTCCCATTTTACCAATTTAAAAAAAAAAAATTAGCTTAAAATTCTCAAATCTATAAGTTATACAATTTATTCATTCAAAATTCCATTTTATTGTTTGATCTACTTCATTTCAAATGCAATTCATTTTTTTATTTAAGCATCTTGGGTTAAATGTATTTTATTTGCTTCGTTTCACTAACTCCATTTAGTTTAACATTTCTAAAGTTAATTTATTTATTTCATTTCTCGAATTCAAATTTATTTATTTGCTTAAATCAAAATTATCTAACAGTTTTAAATTTATGTTTTACTTTCCTGTTCAAATTTATAAGTTACAAAATTATTTCTTATATACCATTTCCAATTTTAAGTACAAACTATTTCATATATTTTCTAAATCACACATAGAATATATTTTTCTTTCATAGTCAAAACCTGTTTTAGTTTATAATAAATTTCTTCTGGTAGCAATTCTCATCCAGAAACTCGGAAATGAATAGTGGTGATGCTGCAGTCATCTCTAGAATTATTTCCCAGCGACCAAGCGAGTTTAATACTTTTATTTCTTCTAAAAATCCTTCAATATATTTTTTTAGTCAATACTCTTCCAAATAATACTAATATTAATTTTAAGGCTTTGAAAGCAATTTTGAAAACAAAAGAATTTTAAATTCTAAAATTTCTCAATTTTTAAAATCACTTCTATTTATATGCTATATTTAAATATACGCATAAAATTTCATTACTTCATTATGAAAATATTTCATTAATTTACAAATTTGTTATTCCAAACAATTTTTATTTTAATTTGATTTCAATTCAAATTTAATTATCAAATGCTTCATAAAATGAAATTCACTAAGTATTTGTTTCATTTTAATTCAACTAATAATCGATGATAATTAAAGAGTATCATCATCCAACAACAATTTCATTTAAAATTATCATTATATATATAATATACTTAGGTAAAATTATTTTAATTATCCGATTTAAAATAATATTATGTCGATTTGCCTCATTTAAGTGTTTAGAAATCACTATCGATAATGCGGCGTCCCGCACATCAACCAGAATTCATAAACAACTCAATGGATTAGTAAACACAATATAAAATATTTTATAACACTTACAAGTACGCTCTTGCATATATATACTCTCAACAGACTCATTCTAGGGTACTACTACCCTATCTCTAATGAGTCAAACCCCACAAGGCCAAGATTATCGCTAAACCTGGCTCTGATACCAACAGTGACGACCCACATTTCGAAAGGTTTAAATCGACAAAAATCCACACATGTTCGACTTAAACAATCCAAAATGTAGATAATCAATGGGGTTAAGTAAGAAAAAAAATAAGAAGAGAGGAAGAAATCAAACACAGGATGTCACAGCGGAAACTATAAATTATAATAATCAAATAAACAATCATGAAGTTGTTTACTATACATTGATTATAATCTATACACATTTATCCGAGTTATATCTATACATCGGGAATAAATAACCAATGTAGCAGAATAGCAGGGGATAATAATAATAGTACTATACCACAACTCCATCTTCGTCCTCCAAAGAATAGTCTTCAATACACTGAAAAACTCAGGACCGACCAGAGCATAATGAAAAGACAAAACACTCGAGTCAGGACTATAATACTCTTATGTAAGTCAAATCAATAGTGTAGTAACTTAAGAGATGTTACGGGATTTTCCATCTCCTAAGGATCCGTTAAACTATTTATATATAATAGTATACGCTATAATGGATAATGTCTAGTAGTAAAATAAATATTAAAATAGCGTTAAGGCTTTACATTGATCCACCTTACCACATTTTACAGTTTTAACCAAAATCATAATGAGCTCGTATAAGGATAAATATGACAAGGCACGTGAGGCAATGCCCAAGGTAGGATTCTACCAGTTTACCCTTTCTGGCTAGTCGTAACCCATCCGTGGCCGACCGCGACAATCAATCCAAACGACGAATAAGGTGCACCCATCGAATCCGAAATCACAATAATAATACGAGGGATCAACATTGCTAGAGGTAGCTAACCTCAATGGCCAGACATAGGCTCATGTTTTAGTCATTTTAATTATGACACGAATGTCAAGGCTATCCATCATCGTTCTCTTACTTCATTCCAGTAAACAACGCCAATTCAACCACTACATTCTAGATATCATCTACCGCGTACACGGTTGTCAAAGTTGTTCCAATATTGAAAGAGAGTATATCAATAAGAGGCCTCCGTGTCTTTAACAACCAATCGTCGTTTTACACACCGTTGGTTCTTTTACATTTCGAAAACAATTTGCACTTGATATCAAAATTTCATATTCGTTTAAAAATCAAATCCATTTCGAAATTATCATATATTCAAAATTATCAATTGTTAAATAAATCGACTTCACTTCCAAAATTTGATTCGAATCCGAATTTAGGTTATAATCTACACTTTAACCTAGTTCGTATTTAAATCCAAGATTTAAATATAAATAATTTACCCTTTAACTAGTTTGAATTTTAGAAAATAGTTTAAACAGTTTAAAATAGTTAAATAGTTAAAAATATTTTGATAGAAAATATTTAAATAGTTAAATAGTTAAAAATAGTTTAATAGAAAATATTTAAATAGTTAAATCGAAAATAATTTGAATAAAATAAATGGTTTATATAGTAAAATAGGTTGGAAAATCAAAATAATTTGAATATTTTAAGAATATAGATTTTAAATCATTTATACTAAACTATTCATTTTAAAATAATTCCAAAATCAAACTGGTCAACTTCCAAATTTCCTACCCAAATCAATTCTAAATTCCAGTTCGATTTAATCGATTCAATTCCGATTCCAACTCGAATAATTTCGATTCCACATAAATTTCGATTTCATTCCAGTTTCCATTTTTAGATTAATTTAAATCTCAATTTCAAATTAATTTCCAATTCCAAATTAATTTCCAATTCCAATTTCAAATTAATTTAAATTCCAATTTCAAATTAATTTAAATTCCAATTTCAAATTAATTTAAATTCCAAATTAATTTAAATTTCAAATTAATTTAAATTCCAATTTTAAATATCGATTTAAATACTTAAATCAAATTTACCTTCAATACCAAATTTAGATCCAAAATTTCAATTATAATTCAATTCCAAACTAAAATTTTAAATATCATTTCATATCATTTTTTCTTAGAAATATTCAAAGTTCGAATAAAAGTCCAATCTTTTAAAACAAATCCATTTCTGAAATTTACGACGTATTTCATTTATAACTTAAAATTTTAAACTTCGATTAATTAAACAATCTCGTTTATCAAGTTTAAATTCCAACATTTCGAGCTCCAATTCAAAATAATTAAATTTCCATAAATTTGATTTTATTCTTAAAATCAATTCATTTAAATAATTTCAAAACAACTTTCAAAATCATTTAATTTAACCAACCCAGTATCCGTATATAATTCTCTACCCTATGGACAAGTGGATAATTATTTAAATTTAATTTCAATGATGGATATATATTATTTCAATCCAAATAGATGTCGTAGGTACATATCATTTCAACATATTTCTTAATTTATTCGAAATAATTCAGTTTACAGTTTTATATGCAATAAACAAGATACAAGAGATAGCATGATATATCAAAATAAACAAACAACCAATATCGACCAATAGCATCCACAACCAATCAACCATAAAGCCAATAACATTCACAAATTTCAATTTTTACCATATCGGGTAACATGCTGCCAATTAAATTTAAATTTATTTAACGGTCAATTTAAATTCTATCAATTAATTTATATACCAATTTAAATGACAATTAAACCTACCAAACAACAGCCAATCAAATTTATATCACTTCAGAGTATAAATATAACTAACATAAAATTATTTTAGTCAATTGTGAGAGTAAAAACACTCACCTTCGCTCGAATCTGAAAATTTGAATGAAGCGAATTACAGCAATTTCAACTTCATAGCGTAGACAATATCAATACGATTCCAACGCAATTTGTTTTACTCGAACCACGTATGAAAATTTACGATTATATTAGAATAACAATTTAATCTAAAACTAAATTAACTAAAAAAACAAAAAAACAAAAAACAAAAAAAAAACAAAAAAACCTACTACAGCAATCTCCTACTCCCAGCACGCACGCACTACAACCCAAATCGCGATTAGTCGTTCGTTCTTTTTTTTTCAATCGTTGATGATCTCTGCTCAGATGTCGCTGTCACCTCGTTAGAAAACCCCTCGCGTGCGCGCACGACTCCCCAACTGCTCGTGTCCGAACTTCGAGTCACCCAAAACCCTAACCAACTGCTAGAACTCACTTGCGACGCGCTGCAGCGCTCCTCCGCGCCACCAGATCCATTCGCGATCACTAACACGCGCGCCGCTCCCTCCTTGTCGTCGTGCATCATGAATCAGGGATTTGGTTGATTCCCTTTTCTTTTCTTTTTTTCTCTTTTTTTTCTCCTCATTCGATTGCGTTATTTATTCTTTTTTTTTATTTGGGACGATCTTGTTCAAAATCTGAATAAGAGGAGGGGTAGAGGGATACACGGCTAAAAGAAAATATGGGGATTGAACGAGCTAATTAGAAAATAAACAATTATATTATATTGAAAATATCTAACCCGAATGGCCCGCGTAAATCCGAACCTAAATAAAGCTTGTCGCCTGACGTTTATAATATTTTACCTCCATTTCGAATACAGTGGAACTAGTTTCGAGGTCTAATTCGATCGTATGTGCAAGATAGCTTTTCGAATCGAATTATTTATTTAAATTCTACGCGTTTCAAGCTTGCACGGCGAAACGACAAATCTGGACGCTACGAAACTTGAAATCCTGCAATAATTCACTATTATGGATTCAATGGAATTGGTTTCGTCGGAATCCGAGACAGTGGCCAAAATGGCTATTTTTACTTGTCAATTTAAAGTATAGAATTTCAGTTTCTAATTTTTCACATTTAAATCCAATTTTAAATGTTAACCCTCTTCATGCATATTTGAATACAATTTAAATCAATTTTCGATATCATTTTGAATTATCTTAAATCCAGAATTAAATTATTAAAATAATTTTCAAAATTAAATTTTAACAATTTAGTTATCCAATAATCCAATATACTAAATCCTTAAGTTTTATTTCTACCCAACTTATCCAATAATTATATTAAATTTAATAATTTAAAATAGCCAAAAATACGGGTCGTTACAGATAAGGTTTATTGATTGACCGATTTACTTTGGACGGAAACTTTGACTTACCAATTATGGTGATACTAATCTTCTACAACTAAGGTTACAGACTCTCTATTGAGTAGCATTTCACTTCAAGTGTTTCAATGTATACTCGACTATGGTCGTAACATGATCGTCATTTAATGTGGTTGGCCATGATAAAAGTATAGTTTACATGCTTAAGTTTGACAATATCTTCAACCCAAAGATTACTATACATTGTTACTTTGATATCTTCTAGTTTGACTAAGTTATATTAACATATAGAATACTTTTGTTGCATCATTCTGTGATTGTTTCAAATAATCATAAGTACGTAACATCTTAGCGCTCGAACGGTCATGAGTAAAACACCGTCCATCATATGAAGAATTTTGCGTAAATTAGTCTTAACAAACGTATCGATCGATGTCATTTTCTTGATACTTCTCAACTAGGACCATTTAAAGAGTCGTGTTCTGTTTGTACGAATTCAACACTGATGGTTATGAACATTTCATAACTGCAATCGATAAAACGCTACTTCTAAGAATTTTCTACTTATATATGTTTAATATTATTGGCTCAATACTCATATCACAATATAACAACACATATAATAGAAAACAAAGTCAAAAACATATTTTATTTCGAACAAGATCATTTATAAAATTAAGATTACATAACAATTATAAAAGGCTTAATTATATCGACCCACATTATTTTGTATTGCAAGAAAATGGGGAATGAAAAATCCACAACATTTATTAGAAATTAATTGGGATCGATGAAATGTTTGAATTCAAACTAGTAAACTACAAAATGAACAGTACAAACAGATCCTTCACGGGTACAGAGAATAACCAAAAAAGAGGAAGTTGTCTATCAGCTGTTGTACTTGATCAGGTAATGAATGATTATAGCCAAACAATAAGCCAACTACTAACACACACATCCCAAAATCAGTGCCAACTCAAGCAATTTGTGGTTGCTGTAACCTAAATTTCCTAGTGTAATGTAATGTGGTTGCTGCAACCACATTATCATGGCCAAAATAACAATGTATAGTAATCAGTGCCAACTCAACCAAGCATGTAAATAATCAGAGTACAATCATTCACAATAAATTGGACAGTTATAATTAACTTATCCTTAGATACAGACTACATAGTCTCAAATACACAACAGAGTAATCAAAATGTCTTTGCCATCCAGCTCGCCTTCTGAGCTTCAGAACGTCCTAACTTAAAAATCTATAATACTCGGTCTGATCGATCATTACAATTAAGTAACACCCGAATCAGGATGAAAACCAATGTGATTAAACCATATAATATGAAAAACTTAAGTTATAAAACTTCTTTGAAAACCAGGGTAACTCGTACATCGCTACGAGTTCTTATCTAGCAGGGACATTTATTCCACAAATCCAAGTATCACTACTCAGTTAAATGGTCAAGTTTACCTATTCCATTTGATTCAAAATCAATCTATAAGAATAATGGTAGTTACTAATCGAAGTGGTTTCAGATATCGCTGATATTTGACCCCTATCTCTTCGAATTCAACGCCATCCTTTAAGCTAAGTTGTTTAAGTAAAACAATTCAATTTAAATTCAGAATATCAAATTCACACAGAAATTCACTACAGATATCTAGAACACCTCATATTTATCAACAGTTCAATTCAGGCATTTCATATCACGGAACATCACAAATTATCAGTCTAGAGATATTAAATAACCAAAAGCATTCAATTCAAATTAAACATTCATAGGCAAGATTAACTAGTCACCATTTCTAATTAATTTGAAACAGTACTTATAAATCCTGCTTAGTTGTCATTAACTTATTTATAAGCCATTTATTATTTTACTTAAATTAGCATTTGAATTAATTTATTATTAACATATACAATAACTTAAGGATCGTCATGTAATGTGGTTGGCCATGATAAAAGTATAGTTTACATGCTTAAGTTTGACAATACCCTCAACCCGAAGATTACTATACATTGTTATTTTGATATCTTCTATTTTGACTACGTTTTATTAACATATAGAATACTTTTGTTGCATGGTTCTGTGATTGTTTCAAATAATCATAAATACGTAACATCTTGGCGCTTGAACGGTCATGAGTAAAGCACCGTCCATCATATGAAGAACTTTACGTAAACTAGTCTTAACAGACATATCGATGTCATTTTCTTGATACTTCTCAACTAAGACCATTTAAAGAGTCGTGTTCTGTTTGTATGAATTCAACACTGATAGTTATGAACATTTCATAACTGCAATCGATAAAACGTCACTTAAAAAAAAATTCTTCTTAAATATGTTTAATATTATTAGCTCAATACTTATATCACAATATAACAACATATATAATAGAAAAGAAAGTCAAAAACATATTTTATTTCGAACAAGATCATTTATAATATTAAGATTACATAACAAGTACTAAAGGCTTAATGATATCAACCAACGTTATCTTGTATTGCAAGAAAATGAGGCATGAAAAATCCACAACATTTATTAGAAATTAATTGGGATCGATGAAATGTTTGAATTCAAACTAGTGAACTACAAAATGAACAGTACAAACAGATCCTTCATCGGGTATAGAGAATAACCAAAAAAAAGGTAAGCTGTCTATCAGCTGTTGTACTTGATCAGGTAATGAATGATTATAGCCAAACAATAAGCCAACTACTAACACACACATCCCAAAATCAGTGCCAACTCAAGCAATTTGTGGTTGCTGTAACCTAAATTTCACGTAATTGAACAAAATAACTGCACTTTGTTAAACTAACAACATAAAATCCACCACACCACACGTTCAATTAAGAATACTACCATATAAAATATTTTTATTTTGATAAAATGTTAGGGAATTGTTAAAGAAACTCAAAACTAGATAAGTCGAATGGCTTTTTTTTTTTTTGAAAAAGTACTAGGGGTGTAAAAAAATATCGGCTCCTTAACCAAAAAAATAAAAAAACAATACATCCGTAACCACCCTTGCTTTTTTGATTTGTCATCATTTTTGTCATCTTTTTTGATTTGTCATCATTTTGTTACATCCGTAATCAAAAATGGTTTTCAGCGAGTCAGTTTTTTCTTTCATTTTCGATGACTTGTTGCGAAATTTTATATTGCCCGAAAGGTAGAATTGTAAAGTGTTTTTATTTGAATGAAGTCTCCGTAACAATTTCTTTCTTAAAATAAAGTCCCTTTAAAATTTGTTTTTCCATGTCCAAAAGTCTCTTTAACGATATCCAAATGTGGCCTGCTCAAAATAAAACTTTTATTGTCAGATCATTTCACCAACTGATCGAGGATGTGTCAAATACTTACAGCCAACAACTACTAACTGCTAAAGAATGCAAAGGTGAGAAAAAGCTAAATAAGTTTCCAAACTGATTTGTGGGTTTTAACAGCTTCGTGCAGCAAGCAGTTTAACGTCTTACTGCATTTTTTATTACAGACAGACAAAGCAAAGAGTCGGACTGTGCCGACAACTGCTAGAAAGGGAAGAAGGAAAGGGATCATCATTGATGCAGGTATCTTTACTCACTATACGCAGTCACTTTTGCAAGTAGAATAACATTTTGAATGAACTGATAACTATTACTGCATCACAGATTCTCTGGCCTCAGTCAACTATTACAAGTTAGCCATCGACACGCTTTTGTGCAACTCCTTAACAATTGATGTATAATCTCCAAATTCCAAAAGGTATATATGCAGTAAAAATATTTATTACAACTTAACGAGATCTAAATAAAGTTCACATAACTTGCCATTCTTGAGGACTGTTACCGAAATTTACAAATTCATTATCGTTTCTTTTTAGTATCTTTTTTCATTAGCAGTTTAGCATATGGATACATCACTCACTATAGTTTTGCAAGCTGGCTCAAGTATGGTCATCAAATTTTTAAATGATCATTAATGTACCATTCAATGAAGCTTTCACTAATTTATTCTCGCCTTAGATCTCGTGATGCTATCACAATGGATGGTTTAGTTTCAAAAGCATTTAAATTAGTTCCATCGTTTCCTCATCAATATTGTACAAGGACAAACCTATCTGTGAGCAAGACTACTACCTAGCTTATATTTTTATTAATAGTTGTAATAAGTTTAATATTGTACTTTTTTGGTATCAACGTGAACTATCAAATATATCTTTTACAAATATTATTAAATATTAATATCATTTAAAAATAAGATCTAAAAGATAGTTTCCTTTACCAATTCAAAGCAACCCTCTACGGATATCGAAATCTTAATATCACTTAAAATTAGGATCTAGCAAATAAACTTTTTTCCAAAGTTGTTTTTTATTAATTAATAATAGAAATGATCGTTTTTTATTAATTAATAATAGAAATAAAAATTAAAATTAATAACGAATTAAATTTATTCTTTAGTAATTAGTAATAAAATAAAATTTCAAACTAACTGCATATCATTTAAACGCAAAAATATGGTTAAATATCTATGGAGATCATATTTTTTTCGAACGAGTTAAGCATATACTATTTGAAAAAAAAAACACTTAACACATGAAGTACGTGTTATCGTCACACACAAAGTGCGTGTCATAACACTCGTATAGAATAATATAAAAAGGCAAAAATAACGTTATTGCATCCTTTGTCCGCTTGTTCTTATCAATTGTAGTTGGTCATGTATCACATAAACCAATAGCTAATAATGGTAAATTTCCTATTACCATATTTATCGAAATGGTAACAGTAAATTTACTATTATTAACAGTAAATGTAGCGGTAGAAAAAATGTTAAAACCAATGGTAACATTTAATTTACCGTTCACATTGATTTATTTTTTCACTATTTAATTAATCTTGAACACAAACTTCTGAAAGCTTATCATATTTTAAACAGATACTATTAGGAAATCAAATATACGGTTTCGATAACAACAAATATACAATGAAAATCAAATATGCAAAAATATTTCTATATATGGGTACTTGCTAAAGCAGCATCACTAGAAAGACAAGAACAAGGCTCAAAAAACGTTACAAGTGACTACACGTCGATAGGATCAAAGAAGCAACAGAAAAGATGCACAAAACAGACATGCACAGATTTCAGACGTCTGGGTGCACAAGCCAGACGTTTGCAAGAATCTTCTGGAACAAAGAACAGACGAAACCAGACGTTTGGTAGTTGCACTCAGACGTTTGAAAATCTACTATATACAAAGACGTCTGATACAAATACAAGACATCTGATTTCGAACTTGGGTTTTAAAATTCAAACTTCAACTGCCGCATTCGAATAGACATCTTCGCTTCTCTTCGCTGCAACTCTTCATCATCAACAGAAGCAACTATAGAGCACTTGTTAATGGATGCAACTACTCAAGAAACCTCTCTACAACTATATATATCATCAAGAATCAAGAAGAAAACTTACCTTACTTACTTACGCTCTCTCCTTACATACTCTATTATATATTCTTGATCTCTAGCAATCTATACTTGTATTTCAATCTTCCATATATTCGGTTCTTCACAGACATTACACTATATATATAGTGGAAGCATTTACACTTATTAGTCGATATCTGTGTTATAGAATATAAATTTGAGAAGAACAATTTATTATAACCAAGCATATTCCTCCGGGCGAAGCAAGGGTGTTTGATAGTCGAATTTCGAAGGGGAGCTTCGGGACTGGACGTAGGCGGGAGGTATGAAACAGTATAAAATCCAACTGTGCTTATTCTATATTTACCTAGATTAGTATTGTTTTAGTTGCATCATATATTTTGTCACATATACTTGCATATACACTACACGACCCACCCCTGTAGACTTACTGTGACGACCGGCCAAATCCGTACCCTTTGAATCGACAATAATCCACACATGTCCGACCCAAAAAGCACAGACTGACGAAAAGTCAAGAGAAAGAAAGAAGAGAGAAGATAGAACCAAACAGGACGATACAGAAACTTACATCGCAGCGAAAAATATATAATACCATATCAACGATTTTTGAAAAAAACTGTATATATATACACATCAATCAGAGTTCAACAATCAATCAATGGTTATCAACCTAAACGGTTATAATAACATGTCCTTACAAATGCCGATAATTCAAAACAACGAAGCAATGCAGCGGATAATCAAGCAAATACGGATGTACGAAAATGAAGATCTCCAGCTCTCCTACTGAAGCACCAAGGCATCAAATCTGAACTTGTAAATATACTCGGTCTGACCGAGTATTGAAAGGGAAGAACGCTCGGATCAATCTGATAAACCAACGTGAGAAACACACTCAACTGAATTTATTAAATTACCAAACTTGTCCTTCATCAAAACAAAAGTATCTCGTAAGGCACGCCCATACATAAACACGGACATGTTTTTACCTTACGATAACTGAAACATTTCTTTCATACCAAATCCTCTAATATTATACTAGTGTCTAGTATACAAATAATATTAATCATAGTCGAAATGGTTACCCATATAGCATTTCGAGGCTATTCATTACGCATTTACAAACAAAATCGCAGCTCATAGTGGGTTTTGGATTTCCATACAAATGACCAGGTGAAGGGACTACCTTCCGTAGGGATACACCTCTAGATGGATGTCCCGAGGCACAGAACATCTTCCCTCTACCAACACAAGATCGGCCCAGCTCTGTGACTAGATGGTACCGAATATTACCGACATTTACCGAGGGCCCTCTAAGCATACAAACCAGATAATCAGATACACGACTTCATAACGTGTAAAGATGTATCTAGAAGAGAATGATCATATCCTACTTGGGGATGACCCACTTAGCCTTTCCGCATCTAACTCTGTTTTAATCATTTCCGGTTGATGAGGCATGAGGTAACGATTACCTTTCACGAATCACATTCACATCACTTTGAATGCCACACGGCCATTTCCGTTGGCTACTAATTGCCTTCCACAAAAATACAACTCTTAAGCTCATACGTCTTAAGGAGGGTGTTAAGCTAAGAGAAGTTGCCTTTTCCGCCGCCATTGATGTATGTTTGTAAAAACCAATGTACGTAATCTTTAGAAATGCAATGTCAGACAAACATCCATACAAGTTGTCCAGGAACAGGACAAATCGAAGGTACTTTCCGTACCACATCCTATCGGGAAATTCCTAGGATTAGTAGAGAATAGTCCTTGCATTTGGTATTTCATAATGAAGACCACTACTACTGGATGCATATTGGGATTTTAACCCCAAACGATCAACAAGCAGTCCCGCACTATGAAAATCCGGGATATCAATATCATCACAAGCGACTCATACAATTCGTCGCATATAGGTTGGTCCGAAGTGGTTTTCAGATAAATCTGATCCCGGTCTCCTCGCACCAACAACGCAAAAGCGTTTCTCAACCTCACACAGGAACTAAGTCTCATAGACTTATCACGTCTCCAACTTTCAACTTACTATCCTTCGGGCCAAGAAGAAAGCTCGATAGATTGGAGTAATACTCACACTATACGAATCAACATCCTCAACACAACCGATAATCAAGCCTACACAGAAGGCTACATACTAAGTGTACGACTAAATAGTTCCCACATCAAGTCGGGGAACTAAAATTTGGCCAAGATCGATAGTCGGTTATTTAACTATCAAAGCAAAAAAACAAATATTTAGCACCATAATAATCACTAGGCCTTTTTAATTAATCTTTTATTAATTAAATCACTTGCCAAATATTCACTTCAAATTATCTTTAAAAATATATATTCTCAAAACCATTTCAACTTCTATATTGGAAAACATTTCCAAATACTTATTCAATAATACATAATTCCTAATTCTATTTATTTTCAACACTAAGAGAACATTACATATACTTAAATCAGAATTAAGTATATATTTTATTCTTTAAGGAAAACATTCACTTTAAACACATTTAGTTGGATCAAAACGAATGTTGCTTAAAACATCGTTACGACAACCCAAAATCACTAGTATAGGGATTCGAAAATTAGATAGATATAAAACCCCAATACTATATAAAAAAAATCTTTCGAAAATCATTTACTATAACAACAATGTTATAGTCCATTATTTCTTTATTTCTCAAAAACGTCTATTTCAACAATGAATGTTGAAATCTATGGTTTCGATATTCAACACATTTTAAAGCAACTTCAAATCGTTTAACTCCATTTAAAAGATCACTTTCAAAACATTTACTTAATTTCAAAAGATCACTGTCCAAAATCGTGAATATAGTTCGTTCACCAAATTCAATATTATTTCAACATTTAATTTAAAGGATAATTTACTGTCAAAAATCGTGAATATAATTCCTTTAAATAAACTTCTATATTTAACTTATCAAAATCAATTGATTTCGGAATTATAAAACAATGTTTAGGAATTCCATTCATATTTTATTAAAACTTCAATTTATAAATTCTCTTTATTAATCAATTACATTTAATAACTTAATTACATGCCAAAATCCAATTTATAAGTTAATTATTTATAAATCATTTATTTTACAAATTCATTTATTTTATAACTTCTCAATTATAAATCTTATTCACTTATAAACTCTATTTATAACTTCGTTTTAACACTTATAAAACTTGTTTTATAATTCTAATATTTTAATTTATAAAATATAAATTTTATAAATCTTCTATATAAACCATTTATAATAAATCAAAAGTTCTCATTTTATACTATTTTTAAAATAGTAATCTCTACATTTCAAAAATCATGTTTTGATTATATTTTCCAAAAATCATAATTTTTATAACATAAAAATTATAGCATTTATTTATTTAAAGTAAATCCATTCCTTTAACACTTCAAAATTCAACAAAACGTATATTTTCAAAATCACTTGAAAATCCTTTTAAATTTGGAAATTATCACTTTTACATTTTTAAATTTTCAAAACATGGCCCAATGTTGTAGTATCACTAAATACAACAATCACGGCATCCAAAACATCATATATCATATGATAACAGAATATATAACAATATCTGTAAATAAATCAATACTGGTGAGGAATCCAGTTGGATCCCTCCAACCTGTCATCAACAACAAATATACATATTAGAATATGTGTATAATGTCCGTTTCAAGGCAGACGCGCGTACAAAAGGTCATCCGCTCATACACGGAAACGTATAGGGTCATCTGCTCCACTAGGAAGGTATATATCCAAATATCAATCAATATATAGATAATATATCATACATCATCCAAACAGTCATCAATCATCATAAATAATATTTATTCTCGCTTATATAAAAATATCGGTGAGGCAGAAAGAGTGAGTTGTACTCACATTGCTTGTAGTCGTCGCGATAGCGATTTATTCCGATTAAAATTAAACAAGCGTTTAATTTCAATCGAAATTTTCACTAGCTCAAATAAATCACAATCCAGCTCCATAATGTAGTGTTTGTCAATGCGGACCCAACGCAATTCGTTTTGTCAATTTTCGAGCTCGTATGAAGAAGTTCGGTATTTTAAACATTGTACGAATTAATATATAATAAAATTTATAATTCCTTTTTATTTTTATACCCTAGATTTATCCCAGGTCGTTCGATTTGCTTTGATCGCGTCAGGGCCGTACAAGATTGCTTCTTCCCCATCGGGTAATTAACGATTCAAATGTAAACCCATAGCCGCCACTTATTCACGAATTAACGTGATCCAATCGAGCACCTAGAAGTTGATCAAAGCATACCACGTCGAAGGACCTCACGCGTGCCACCATCGACCAGAACTACGCGAAGCTCGGTCGCACAGTTGCCTCGGAAACCGGGCATGAAGTTCGGCCGTTCAAACGAAGATTTTCGACGATCGGCGACGTTATTTTCGATCTCGACGAGCTCTATATTTTTCATGTTGGAAGTTTTTCGTATAATTGAATAGATTTGAAGAGATCGAGAGGAGAAGAAACAGATATTTTCGGGCATTGTTTGTTTAGTGGCGGCTAGCCCTATCCCTAGGGTTTTTAGTGAAAAATGAAAGAAATCAGGGGCTTTTATAGAAAATTTCGAAACACTATTCACCCGAAAATTTTTCAAACTCGAACTGAAACGTGACGCCTGGCGTTTATAATGTTTTACCCCTATTTCGAACACAATAGAATATATATTGGAAGCCAATTCGATCGTATTTGGAAGATAGGTTTTCGAATCGAATATTTAAATTTTAAATTCACTTAATCTGATTTCCTACGCGTTTTAGCTTGTCCCGGACAAACCGTAAACCGGATTGACACGAAATTTGAAATCTTGTAATAATATAACATTACGAAACCAATGAAACTGGTTTCGTCAAAACCCGAGACTGTTTAAAAATGACCATTTTCACTCGTCAATTAAATATTAAAATATTCAATTTCTAGAATTTAACTTTTAATTTAATTTTAAAAGTTCTTTAACATCATTCTAATTCAACTAGAATTTATTACAACTTTATAAATCATTTCATTCATATTAAGTTCAAATATCAATTATTTTCACAATTTCAAATATTAAATTAACAATTTAATTATCCAATTAAATCCAGATGTTCGAAATATAATTTATTCGGCCTATAAAATTAACTTGTGAATATTTAAAATCAATTAAATAGACGAATTTCAAATGACTGAAATTCTGGGTCGTTACACTTACAATTGGTATCATAGCAAGGTTGGATCAAAATACAGTAACACGTTTTTGAATCATTATAATATGGCAAGTATTTTTCAAGAAGGTCAATCCACAGCACGACCCTTACTTTTTAATGTTTCCAACTATGCATATTGGTCAATACGTATGAGAATTTTTATGGAAGCTAATGGATTAGAAATTTGATCAGCCACTCAAAACAAATATGAAGCACCTGACATTGCTATGAACACATGGAATGATGCATAAAAAACTGCAGCTTCTAATAATGCCAAATCTTTGAATGTTCTATTTTGTTCACTAGATAAGAATGAATTTTCATATGTCATGTTATGTAACACTGCGTATGATATTTGGCGTACCTTACAAGTTACACACGAATGCACAAACAAAGTTAAACAAACTAAGATTTCAATTTTATAAAATTAATTTTCATCATTTAAAATGAAACAAAATGATTCTATAGTAGACATGTACTCTAGATTCAAAACCATTCAACATGATTTAATGGCAGTTGGAGTCAACTTCATAAATTTTGATTTAGTATCTAGAATACTCAATTCTTTAACTCCAGAGTGGGAAAGAAAAGTATTAGCTATCGAAGAAGCTAATGATCTCTCAACACTCTTAGTTGAAGATTTGATAGGAAATTTAATGTCCTATGAAGCTAATTTGCAGGCACGAAAAGAACAAAATTCGGTTAAAAAACATAGCATTTCCAGCAACGAATGAAGACTCCGACTTAGACGAAGAAGAAATTGTATTTATTGCCAAAAACTACAACAAATTCAAGAAGTTTAAGAAAATGACTAGATTTCAAAAACGAGGAAAATCAAGCTCAACAAATCAAACATCAATCAAATGCTATGAATGTGCATAGTGTGGACATATGAAGAAAGACTGTACCAAGCTCAACAATGATAAAAAGAAGAATAAATTTGAAAAACTCAAAAAGAAAAAAGCTTTCAAAGTAACATAGGATGATTCAGATTCTTCATCATCATCAAACAGCGCTAGCGATAGTGGCGAAGAACAAGCTAATATTTGCTTTATGGCACAAACTGATGAGGTATGTTCCAGACTTAGTTATGATGAATTATTAGAATTTAGCAATGGAATTAGATGATAAATTTAGACAAACTAAAAAATTGAACAAAGAACATATAGCCAAAATAAATAGATTAGAACTTGAAGTAGGAATGTTAAAAGATGAAAAAATTATTTTAGAGGAGGAACTAGAATTATCTCAAGAAAAAATTAAAAATAGTTTGACTGAAAATGAAACTATAGTTATAGAATTTGATAAAACTAGACTAGAAAAGGATGACTTGTTAAAAGAGAATATCAACTTGAAAAGTAATATTGAAACATTGAAAATTTAAAATTTAGAATTAAAAGAAAAATTAGATAAAATTACAAGTAATGTTTCAAAATTTGATAAAGGAAAACAAGATTAGGAAAATCTTACCAATGCTTCAAAACCATCAGGTAATAAAAATGGAATAGGATTTAAAAATATTCCTAAACAAAAAGGAAACAATATTAAAAAATATAGTTGTATTTATCAAAAGACTAAAAGATCACTTAAGTCTAAAACGAACACCAGAAATATAAAATTTGGATTCTGAAGACAAATAATAATTTGATTAGACAAAAACATATTAATAAGAAAATGTAGTCTATAATAAAAATTATGTTCATAACGGTACCAAACCTTCTTGGGTATAGATACCTACTCCTCCTAACATCTAGCAATATGCTTTCTTAATGATATTCTAAACTAATACTACATTTTTTTCTATTTTTGACCAGAATTATTTTATCCACAAATTCAAATTGTTTGCTCATTCAACTTAAAAAAAAAATTAGGTGGTTTTTTTTCTGAAATTACCTATAAATAATTTGTAAAATCATATATAAATACTTTGTACAAAACAAAAAGTAACAAAAAAAAATATAGATTTCGCATTTTTACAACAGAAAATATAAGAATGTCTTTTGATAACTCTCGTCCCTCCTTCTCGACACCAACAATGGATAGCTCAGCGGATACACCCCATGCCTTCCAACTCCTACACCAAATCAGGAACCGACGTATAGGTGATCCTCCTATCACTCGGGATTCACTCCCGATAACAAGAAGTCCAAACGATCTCTATTTGTTTCTCCTAACACCAAGAAGAAAATTGATGAGATACATCACTATCAAAAGCAACAAATAGATCTACAACGAGGATTATATTTTGAACAAAAAATCATGGCGCGACGACTAAGTTTTCTGGAACAAGTAGCGATAAAATTTTGTAATTCACGGAAGAAGGATGTACATGAACCACTTCTGATTCCTTGCAGTTCTTTGGATTCCACTACCTCGTATCGTACACCTTTGGATCCTTCACCAAAGCGATTCTCTGGTTCTCCGAGAACCCACGAACGTGTAAGTATGGTCTCCACTTAAGCCATGGAGGGATGACAAGTTTGAAGATCGCAATGCTCCATCGCCATCTAAATAAATTTAATTATTCTCCATGTATTTTTATCTACATATATAATTAAAAAAAAATCGAAAAATAAGCAACAGCCTTCAAAATTAGGCTATTTTTAGACAAATTGGTCATTTCAGACGTCTGAACATCGCCATCAGACGTCTGACACCCTTGTATCACACAAATTTTAAACCACCGTGCATATATCAGACATCTACAATAACCTTCCAGACGTCTGAAAATTACCTCTGCTTAATAAAAAATGAAACGGGTCTATTTCAAACGTATGAACTATGAATCAGACGTCTGAACAACGTCTCTGCATCCGTATTATAAAAACTCGGCACATTTTCAAACGTTTGATATTATAGCCATATGTCTGAGAAAACTATCTGTCATATATAAATAAAATTTCGATCTATTTCAGACGTCTGATAATTCTCTCTGACTATCAAATTTTACAAATCGACCGAATCCAGACGTCTACCACAACCAACCAGATGTCTGATTCTATTTACTGTCTTCAAACTAGGTTAAATCAGACGTCTGAATTACCTTCCAGACGTCTGAAATTCAATCGACAATCTTATATACCCAGATAACATCTTTTTTTCTCTCACTTCGTTTCATTTTATTTCTAACTCAATTTCTTACTTCTCGAAAACTTTCTCTCTTCCAAACTTGATCAAATTCAATGGCTCCTAAAATAAAAAATCCTAAGATCTCTAAGCGAAAACAAGACCAAGCAACTTCCTCCAATCCCCAAGTTTGCTCGGATGATCAAATAGAACGATGGATGAATCATGTACCGCATTCGCTGAAGAGATACGAGGACATTCAGAAGAATAAACTCCATACAGGTCCATTTCATAATTTACTAAAGTTTCCAATGTACGATTTAGACGAAATGTGTGAAAGCGCGAGTTTAGAAACTTTGACATCTTTTAATCTCAATAACATTCAAATTGATCAGTTAGTCATATTTCTCTTCTACGCTAATTTGGATAGCACAGCAGTTTGGAACACTAAAAACGACGATAATTGGCTATGGTCTAGCGTTTATGATAACACAATTAGGCTCACTCCAGGAATCAAAGGTAGAACTCTCAGATGCTCTAATACTGGCGAAGATTTATATAATATTCCCGATATACGTTTCAAACCGAGAGAGACATCAAATGTGGGAAGATGAAATGCCTAAGTTCACATCTAAATACCTAAGACCTAAGGCAAGACTCCTAACTCGAATGATTATCAACTCCATCATTCCTCGACTTGGTAGCCATGAACAGATAACGGAGTTAGAGCACAAGGCCCTATATGCTTTATTCAGCGGAACAAGGATAAATTGCGCTAAATTTATATTTGACGAGCTCAAATATTTTTGAACTCGATCACGCCCATCGATTATCTACCCCACATACACATGAGACTTCTACGTGCTCACAACATCCCCTCCTATTTATCCACTTTTGAAGAAATTTCTCTGAAATACCATTCCACAAAAAATTTCTCACTAATGCACCTACCGGAATTCATATCATTTGAAGAGTGGACTCAACGTCGTCAAGCCAGACAAGATGGGCCTCCACCTCAAACACACCCTGAACCATCACAAGAGGTGGAACAACATCGCGAGATTACTCCTCCTCCTCCTGCACCATTTGATTATACATCCCAAGATGATATTTTGGAGACTCGCACAAAGACGAATCCAAATGAGAGTGTTTGCGACTTAACTCTCCAAATCAGCTTATTTTGTCTCGAATCAAAAATTGTTGGCTACGCGCATTGATAGTTTTGAAACGTCTTTTGCTTCTTGCCTAGCCACGGTTGAAACGTCACTTTCAACTGTATTATCGGTTCTAAAAGAGGTTCTACAAAGGGTTCGTGGTCCTACATCACCTTCATAAGATTGGTCAACTTCAGTGCCTTCTCCTCCTTCGAAACATTCCAAACTTTTTGAGGAGAACGAACCTCTAGAACAAGCTCCGACATCTCCTACAAAGCAACCTAGCTCTTCCAAAATTGAAGACAACGGAGATGATCATGAAAAAGCTTCCCCAAAAGATTCTTAGATTTTTAGGACTCCATCTTATGTATAAAAATGATAAAAATCTATACATGTAATCGATTAATGTAATTAATGAAATTTCTCTTTTTGGTGTGTTATTCCTATGTATATTTTTATCTTACAACAATTAGTAAATATTTAATGGAATGGTTAAAAAATTCTTTTTGATAATGCCAAAGGGGAAGAAATAATAAAGATCACAATAAATTATGGAAAGCATATATTCGGAGGGAGATTTATAAAATAATATATAAGTACATTGTATAGTTGTTATCATCAAAAAGGGGAAGATTGTTAGAAAATCAAATCTACGGTTTCGACGACGACGACAACTATACAATAGAAATCAAATATGCATATATTTATATATATATATATATATATATATGTACTTGCTAGAGCAACATCACTAGAAAGACAAGAACATGGCTCAAAGAACATTACAAGAGACTACAAGTCGATAGGATCAAAGAAGCAACAGAAAAGATGCATAAAACAGACATGCACATATGTCAGACGTCTGAATGCACAAGTCAGACGTTTGAAAGAATCCTCTGAAATAACAAACAGACGAAATCAGACGTCTGGTAGTTGCACGCAGACGTCTAAAAATTTACTATATACAAAAAATATATAACATCAGACGTCTGATACAAATACCAAACGTCTGATTTCGAATTCAGATTTTAAAATTCAAACTTCAACTGCCGCATTCGAACAGACATCTCTGCTTCTCTTCGCTGCAACTTTTCATCATCAACAGAAGCAACTGTATAACACTTGTTAATGGATGCAACTACTCAAGGAAGCTCTCTACAACTATATATATCATCAAGAATCAAGAAGAAAACTTACCTTACTTACGTTGTCTACTTACATACTCTATTATATATTCTTCATCTCTATCAATCTATACTTGTATTTCAATCTTTCATATATTCGGTTCTTCACAGACAATACTCTCTAGATATATAGTGGAAGCATTTATACATATTAGTCAATATTTATGTTATAGAACACATATTTGACAAGAACAATTTATTGTAACTAAGCTTATTCCTTCGGGCGAAGCAAAGGTGTTTGATAGTCGAATTCCGAAAGAGAGCTTCGAAACTGGACGTAGGACGGCAGATCCGAACCAGTATAAGTGCTTATTCTATATTTACCTAGATTAGTATTGTTTTAGTTGCATCGCATATTTTGTCACATATACTTGCATATACACTACACGATCCACCCTGTAGATTTTCAGATACCTATAGTATTGTTTATGACTATATTTCGGTTTAACTTTATTCACTTCAAAGTTTAACATCGCTAGAATTATACTCACATTGATTTAAATAATTCTTAATGAATCAAAAAAAACAAATCTTTCCCAACTAAAATCAATTAATTTTTTTTATATTTTTAATAATAGTTGTAATAGGTTTGGTGTCACACTTTTTTTGGTATCACGTGAACTACCAAAAACGCCCCTCTATATATTATTAAATCTTAACCACTTAAAAATAGGATCTAATATTATTATTTTACAAATTCAAAAGCCTCTAAAAGTAGGATTTAATGATTAAAAATGCTTTATGAATTCAAAACAGTTCTAAAAATAGGATCTAAAATTAAACTTCCTTTTGTAAATTTAGAATACTTATTTACAAATACACAAATTTTAGCATCACTTGACCATAAAAAATCATCTTTTTTTACCGATTTAAACACATACAATTTATAAGAAAAATAATTCACGCGCGACGCACGTGCCGTGACACTCATAAACATTAATGAAATTGGAATTACTGACTAAATATATGCTTCTTTATCATTATCGAAATTTTTATATAATAAAACTTTAACGTCTTTACATATTGACAAATATACCATTACCAACCAACAATTTACCAAACATTTTACCGGCGGTAACGGTAAAATATCGATAGTAATATTTGACCTACTAACCGTATCAGTAGGGTAATAGTTTTCTAGTATTGGTGGTGGTTTGCATTACCATACCAGCCCTATACAAAACAAATAGTTGGAGATGAGATCTTATTCAAAGAGAGAGAAAGGGAGAGAGACTATATTTGATGCGTATGCAAGGCAAAATCTAATCCGGAAGCTCTGGTTATCAAAACCCTACAGGATTTGATTCAAATAAAAATTACTGTGGTAATACAACACATCTACCGTCTGTAAATGGAGAATAATACATGCAACAAAACAAGGTTGTAAGCACATTTCTTCAAGGTTGCACAAATACATCCTAATATCCTACTGTTCTGGATCTGGAGAGCCACCAGGGACAAGCTGCACGACAACCAGTTCACAGAATGAGAATATTTTAAACAAAGCAAGCAAGATGTACATATATACAGCCGTACCGGCATCAAACTTTTCTATAAATATACATTGCACCAAATAATCACATAAGAATCACAATCAGAATATTTTATATAAAGGATAATTGATGATTGAAAAAAGTTATCTATGGTTTTAAATACAACGGATAATTTCATCAATTTACCAATGATTGAATTAGTTATTGCAGATATAAGACCTATAAATTTTGGATTCCTTTAGTGCTGTGCTGTAGTTATAAGCACTTGGCCAAATCCCATGTATATGTACTAATAATTTTCACTAGGCAAATGTCATGATATATTCAAGTAATAGTTTTGAGTTTGAGCCCAAAATTGTGCATTTATAGAGTTTGGACCCAAATTTAATGGAAAAGAAAAAAGAAACTAAGGTTATTCTTATGAAGCCTACAGTGCTATCATTTTTTGGTATGTATTGGAGGATTTGTTTGCCAAATGTAACGTTGATGAAATTTCATACTCCTCCTCTGCCATTTGATCATACAATTTAATCTGCATATTAAAATCAGTGCATCATAATATCATAACAGTGGGGACAAACAAGAAGATAAAACTACAAATCTTCTTATCATGCTCTATTTTGATCATTTTGTGCATGCCATATCACTATAGATGTTAAATCTTGACTTTATTGTATGAATTGGTTTCAGCCATAAGCATCCATCAACCCAAGAAGACTGAACTAAACTGTACTTATCTATACATGGTATAATTTTTGTATAAAGACATATATAGCATCTCATATCCTTTCATTGTGTCAACGAGAAACCAAGCCAAGTTGTGAAAAAGTTTAAGTAGGATTCAACAAATAAGACAATAAAAGACCAAAATAAATTCAGCAACTAGCTTGGCAAGATAAGTCCCTAAAAAACAAATAGATGTAACTTACAATGGCAATGTTGTTTCCATTCAGCAATATCTGATCCAATTTAGTAATCCGACGTCCTTCAGCTGTAATCTCACTGAGACAGAAACAAAGTGTTCAGTAAAAGGCCAGAAATAGTATTTCACCAATGTAGTATTTTAGTTTCATCGATAAAGTGACAAGTAAGCATTCAACTTGTCTTAAAACAGAGAGAACTGAATTGTCATGTGTCATGTGTCATGTTTAATTCTTGAACCAAGTTGATTTTTAAGCACCCACTTTCAATCTTTTCTTCAAGCTAAATTTATATTTTAAAATTTTTATTGTCCCCAAGCATACATATTTTAGCAACGAGGCGTTCAGTTATTTCTAGTGAATTATATATTATTAGCTCAAGTGATGTGTAACAGCTCCCTCCATAATGATGAGCATCCCTTACATTACGAATCAGAATCAAAGGTTCATGGCATTTTCACCCACGCAGTACTCCACTAACCTAAAATCTTTCAATGCGATTTATCAAGGGGATGATGAAATACTTATAGAAGAACCCAGGCCCTTGAGGAAAAGTTTGCAAGCATGCAAAAAAAGATAAACACAGGCATCCGTTGAGACAAGATGCACACCTAAGGATCAATGACGTCAATCATTTTTTGCAATAAATCATTTAACGTGAAAGCTTCAAGATTCAACAAGCCACCTTATAAACCTCTTGATGAACTACCAAAGACAATAGACTCAAGAAACCCAACAAGAACAATTTCCACAAAAGAAAAAAAAAATCCAAATTGATCCACATTTAAAACTAACTCTGAACCAACCCAAAATCTAAAGGGAAGGCAAGCAATTATGGATCAGATTCACCCAACCACCAGAACTAACATCATTCACACTCACTGTGCTATATGGCCACGATGCCTCGACCTTCAAAAAACCACAAAGAACCATACTGAATTCAAGAGTCCTAGCTCCGAACTCTTACAACAGACTTTTGAAAGTAGAATTTTCCACATGTTCTAAGAAGATGGGGTTCTTGAGTGGGTAATGACGTGTGCATTCCACTTGCAGAATGTCTTCAATGGTAGAATTGGTTCTTAGTCAACGTAGACCATCCTATCAATGATATGCATTCAAAACACAGACAAAAGTAAGGTTTAGCACCAATACAAACATGACCACCCTCTTTGATACTATGGTCACTTTAACCTCAACCAATCTGAGAAACTGGTAGGGCAATTAGAGAGATTCAAATTCAGTATATTGTAGAAAAGTTTGTAGGTGGCATCTAAAAAAATAAAATATGATGTAAGAGCATATAGGCCTGTATATTTTAAAGAATCCACCGCCTTATACATATTTTAAAGAAACAAATATTGACCAAGAAAATATTCAGACCTTCCAATTCCTATTGCAATCAAGGTTGTTCTAGCAGCAGCAACCAGAGTCACATGACAGTTGAACACTCTCTTCTGGGAGTCAAAAGTTTGTAAGGAGTAATTTTAGGTTTCTAAAAATCAACCGAGATGTTATTTTTTGCAATGAACCATGGGTAACCAGGACCACATGCCAAGAAAGAGGTTTTATGTGATAGAGGTGACATATCCAAAAAAGGCACTGACATACCTGAAGATACTACCCTACTGGGAGGGGATATAAAATAAATCATCATTGATATAAAATAACATCATTAATAGGGCTATCCCCATTGTGGTATACCTTCATTTCATACACTCGAATCAGAGGTCGGGTCAAGTGTACAATAGTTAACATTTTGAAAAACACCGGATCTACTGATAATTTCATTCCTAACAAGTTAACTCAGAAATTGAGTATAGCCATCGAAGATTTCAAGAAGTTGGAAGTGACTATTGCGAATGTTGAGAAGATCCAAGGTGCCAATATGTGTAAAGAGGCCCTCGTCAATTGCCAAGGCATGGAAACGTCAGTTTCGTACCCATGTAATGTTGCTTTCTACCAGTTGATGACAAGTGCCCTTAGAAAGTCAATGGCTAGCCACATTAGATGATATAGTTTTTAACTTCAAGACAATACAATTAAAGTTCAAACATCAAGGTCAAGAAAAGGTGTGGCAAGGGATTATCAACAATAACCCCATATTCATAGATGACTGGATCATGGATAAAGGACTCATCCATGCTCAACTTAACATCGTATTTGTGAGGTAGAACCTTACCGTCCCAAGAAACAAGCACAGGAAATGGGCGTAAGAACTAGAAGAAGAAACCTTTCATTTATTTCTTGAAATGCTAGAAACCTCGATTCAATTGCCTAAAGAGAGACCATGTGACCATAAAATTTCTCTTGAGCTAGTAACCAAGCATAGACCCTGTAGATACAATTTAACTTGATGAATGAGATGCACAAAAAGGGTAGAAGATATGCTTTCGAAGGATCATTAGATCTAATAACAGCTCATACTCTTCAGCCTGTGATTATGGTGAAAAAGCAAACCGGACTTAAGAGATTATGCATAGGCCATAGGAGCTTAAACAAGGTTATTATCGTTCCTCGTTCCACTAGTAAAAGACTTCTTTGGTAAGCCACATGGTGTTCCCCTTTTATAGTGGTTACCATAGAACAGGGTGGATAAAAAGGATAAAAAGGATATTCAAGGATACATTTAGAATACACTATGGCCAATATGAATTCCTTGTCATCTTATACAACATGTTTTTCAGGGACTAAAAGACTATTATTACATGATGATGATGATCAAGCTCTCAAAATGCAAATTTGCTTAATTCAAGATGGGGTGCTTAGGTTGTGTGACTTAAAGAGAGGGTGGTAGCGAGGCTGTCCTAGCAATCATGGTTTTAAATCTCATATATCTCGCCCAAAATCTCTTCGGAGATCTCTTTTTCACACTTGGACGAAACAAGACATCAAATCCTCTTCATATCTTCTCCAACACTCATCTGGTCCGAAATATTCAAATTTCACCTGAAATGTGAAGCAAAAATCTCAATACGAGATTTCACCCAAAATTATATTTTTTTTCTCCATTTATCATTTACATAATATTTTTTTCATTTTCATATCCATAGTTAGTAATGGCGCATGGAAAAAAAGCACAAAGTTTCCGCAGAGCCTTGGTGCATGACGCACGTTACTGCGCTTGTTTAGGATATATTTTTTATACATTTAATATATATAACAATTAATTTAAATTTTCCAATATAATTAATATTTTTTAATAAAACATATATGTAATAATGATTTTTAGACATTTTGCAAAAAATCATCAAAAATAATATAATATCATAAGCATAAAATTTCAAACATAACAATTTCAAAAGCCAAAATCGAAGATAATGGTACATATTACTGATAACCTAGAAATTTAAATCTGACTCGACAATCAAATTTTCTAGATCAATATATGCATCATCGGATTCATAAGTATCAACATCTTCTTTGTCTGTCTTATATCGATGGATGTTTTATTTGATGTCGCGGTAATAGGAATAAACAGTTCGAAATTCATTGGAGATTATTTTAAAAAAACTCCATTTGTTCAATGCAACATAATTAAAACAGATAATTCTTAGTTCGTTCGAGATTAATTTGGAGAATGCGATCGTTAAAGAATATATGTTCAATGCAAGAATGGTAATCAGCCCCGTCGGGTCGGGGTAATTAGACTCATCAGGTCGGATTTGGACCCGACCAGGCGGATCTCGAATCTTGTTGGGTGGATTTTGTCCGGTCTAATTTGTATATTTTAAAATCTTGATCCAATCTGAGGTTCGATTCGGATCGGGTTGATTCGATCCGATTGGATAACAACAAAATGCATATTATTCTCCCGTTTTTTGCCTAATCGTTCTGATCGGATCAGTTCGTGTTATTTTTCATCAACTAGATCCGATCCGGATCTATCGAGCTTATGCTGATATCGGATCTGTTTGATTCCGATTTACAGATCTCGGTTGTATTCGATGTGACAATAATATAAATAAATAGTTCAAAGTTTGTTGGAGATTAGTTCGAAGTGTGATCGTATCACTATATGAAAATAATATAATACATTTAATCATTGTTGGAGATCCGTTTAGATTATGAAAATGAAAATAAATAAATAAAACTAAAAAATAACAAATTACCGAAAATGCATGTCATTTTTGCGCCGCACGCCATTTGTCGCTCCTTTCCATGTGTGGCACGCCATAAGAAAAAAAGACGCAAATGTTGCATCGCGCCGCGCCTTACACCATGGCACGCGCCATAGCACTCATTTCATTACTATGGTCATACTGATTCGAAAAAAACTACTCAATCCAATTACCATTTACCAACTTCTTAAACATGTTTTTACTTTTTATCTTAATGAGCAACAACAAAAGACTTTATTTTTTTATATTCAATCATTATTAAATTAAGCTAATCCAGCTACCACTCTTCTCCAAAATATTAATTTTAACTTTTTTCCATGCAAATCAAGTGTGTTGCAATTATTATTTTTACTTCGAAAATTATATTTGTTGAATAAATTGTAAAAACATCGATTTTAGACACATGAGTTACTTCGAGATATTCCTCAGATGTACATCGAGACAATGATTTCAATATGGAATTCAAATCGTAAATCGCAAAGTTTAAATTTTGGGTCGAAACGGGATTCAAATCGTGGATCGTATATCCAAATGGGATTCAAATACAGTATAGAATAATAGAAATATTGTAGATCCGGATCATTGCATTACCCCATTTCAAATAAAGTATAGAAATAGAACATTATCGCCATACGTTACCCCAGAGTCTCACACTACATCACATATACATTAAAGAGTATGGTAAGGTTGCTCTAATCTTGAAACTACATATACAGGACTAGTACTTTTGCAGTTTTTGTTCAAACATGAATTATATGTTTAAGATGGCCATAATAAAATAAAGCTGAAAATAGAAGCTAAAAGCTAAGTACAGCTAGATAGCAGTACTGTAGTACTTTGTTACTACACCAGTAGTTCATACATTATCACCTTATGCCCAGAGTGCAAAAAAACGAGAGAGAAAATTCAAAACATAAGTAGAAGTAGAAGTTAGAAAGAAAAAAGAAAAGAAAAGGAATACGAAAAATAAAGTTACATCTCTCTCTGATGCTTCAACCGAGTTGTTCGATTCGATATGCTTTTATCTTTCCATTTTTTTGCCTTAGAAATTTTTGTTGGATACTTTTCTGTGATAGATCATTTTTATAGTGCTGCAAATGATTTTTCTGGAGATTCTTCTCAAATTTTGAAAAGCCGCAAGGATTCATCTTCAAAGGAATAATGAATCTTTTCCAATTTCAAAGAAAATGAGGTTTCAATTTTTTTTAAATTATTCAATTCGAAGTTTAAACTGAAATCGCGATCTGATTTAGGGCATCGACATTTTAGATCCGATAATGAATCGTACAATTTTTGCCAGCTGCGATCCAAAATGAATATTGGATCGATAAGGCCGCGATTCGATTTGAATCGCGATCTTAATCGACGATTTTTAAAATCAATACACCGAGATACACTCATCTCATCCGAAATCCCTTCCAGTACGAAATAGCTTGTGCGAAAATTCCAAGACGAAATGTGACCAAAATCCGAGATTTAAAACTTTATTGGCAATACAAAATTGCTCACCAGTCTACTAATCTCAAGGGCCTCACATGGTTTCTAAACCTAACTAGTTACCATAAAAATTACATTAAAAGATATGACTCCATAGCAAATCTCCTCACTCCTAAAGAATTGTGTTTCTCTATGTTCACTCGGTTCAAAATGCATTTGATTCCCTGAAGGAATGTCTCACAGCTATGTCAAACTTTAGTCAACAATTCGTTATAGCGTGTAATGCTTCTAATATAAGAATGAGAGCCATTTGTGCATAATAAGAAGCCTATATAGCCTTACATAAATCAAGCTTCATACAACAAACCTTTGAAAAAAAGGGTTAGCATTGAACTTTGCCACCAAAACAAAGGCAATATTTGTTGGAAAGCATATTTGTAATAAGACATACCTTCATTGTGAAGTATATCTTAGATCATAAATTGCATACAAGAATTCAAATAATGATTAACTGAGTTCGGCAATTCTAAATATAGTGTGGACTACACCAAAGGAAAATCAAATTGGACGATTGATGCATTGACGAAGATATGCAAGAACCAAGGTTCACTGGCATCTATGAGGCAAGATATTATGATGTATCTATGGTTCGGTGTCCATGGTTTGACGGCCTCAAACAACTTATCCAATATGGTCTTTATTATGATGACTTAATATCTCACACTGAAGCGAAGGAACTTGGCTAAGGGCAATACAAATGAAGGGTTTTTCTTTAAAAATATGATAATGATCGTTCACCCAAGTGCTATAATCGAGAAAATTGAACGAACAACAAAACACATATCTTGTTCCATTCAGGTGTGCACAGAACATTGCACAGACTTACGATGATATCCCATACATTCCAATTGTAGAATACGAGTGTTACAACACGTGCTTCGTCCGTGATGGTGATACGTACTTCGTGCGTGAATTTTATTTTTACAAATTATACATGTTCAACTCGTTCGAAAAAATATGATTTGCATACATATTTAGCCATTTTGCGGTGAAATGATATACAGTTTTAAATTTTTTTTTCTAAATTACAACATCTAATTTTTTGTTAGTTTGGATTTTCATTTTTATTGTTAATTAGAAAAAAAATGTTATTAATTTGAATTTTATTTCTATTATTAATTAATAAAGAATGACTTTGAAAAGAAAGTTTATTTGTTAGATTCTATTTTTAAGTGATATTGAGATTTCAATAAAATTTGTAGATGAGCGCTTTGAATTGGTAAAGGAAATTTATCTATTAAATCCTATTTTTAAACGATATTAATATTTAATAATATTTATAAAAGGACATTTTTGATAGTTCGCGTTGATAGCAAAAAGGTTTGACACCAAAGCTATTATAACTATTATTAAAGATAGAATCAATGTCAAAGTAATCACTCGGTTATTTCCTTCAATTTTGAGCCATGCCTTTAAAAAAATGAGTGACATGGTTTAACCCTATGATGCAGTCCAACCCACCACTCGCTGCACACAAATATTCCATGCACAAGAGACAAGCACTGAAGAAGAGCAACCATTTTGTCATCTCACTTCAGCTGTCTTATCATTTTATTATCATATAGTAGGTTGCAAAATCTACTGGGACAGCTATACATTTGCTTTTATCTTGCTATGTTGTGTTTAAGAATGCTATCATGGATGAAACGAACAAAGAAGTTTGGTGGTAGTTCCTCTCTTGTCTATATCTTGCTATTTTTTTCCTACTGTTCTTCCTCCTTGCCTATTTCTACTCCCCATTTTCTCACATTTTTCTCGTTTTTGTGCTTTCACCAAATAGAATCCTATCAATTTGATGCTTTCGTCAAATTGACCCGTCGAAACCACACCCGCAAAATCCATTAGCACAACACCTCACCTATCACTACTCCTACCCTTAAAATCGACATTATCATTATCATACCTCGTCAAAAGCCTTACCTGCTCTGAGATACAGTAGCTCCATGACCAAGGATCACGCCTCAACTGCAAGGACATAGCATCCTTACTTAGTCATGGTTGTCTAATTAAAAGAATCCTTCTCGCAATGCTCAATGAATCTCTGAATATCGACCAACAATCTATGGAGTTACTTGAGCCAGCATTCCAAAGCAGCTCGCTGGCCAAAGTTATCATAGCGCTCGTTATAGCGCAAAATTGCTCATAGTGCAGGATATATTTGTTATTTAACCTCTGATAGCGCATATGGCATCTCTAACGCAAAGTAGTGTACTACTTTATCAAAACGCAAAAATAACGAGTAGACCAAAATAACACGCTATTTTGTTTGTTTGTTTGTTTTAGGTATGCACATTTAAACAAGTACAAATAAAATTGAGGGACACAAATTAGGATATGGATACACCAACCAATCATATATCTTCAATAATAATCAAAATCACTTATCGAAGAATTACCATAATTCCTTCAAATAATATTGAATGTAGGTGTTTGATAGGCATATCATACTCAAAACATTTACGTGGAAAATGTTATACTTTTTATTTTTCTCTAATTTTATTAATAAGTAAAAACTATCTAACCTTAAAGAATTCATTTTAAATTTGCTAGTGCTGTTCTTTACCACATATAATATTTTTTACTTTATAGAACCTAATAGTTTGCAATATTAGATTTTGTTTTAAATGTTGAAATCCAAAAAATATGACGGTTGAAAGTCCTTTCCTTTCAAATTCTTTTAAATAAACTCTTGAAAGCAAACATCTTTATTTGATAAATCGTTACAAAATTTCACCACTCATACATCAAAAGTGCAATTTAACAAATACTTTAAAATGGCCTTATGGATTAGTTATTTTGATGGTACAAAAAAGCAAATTATTCGGTGTAAGATACCAAATTTCGGTGCATAAGCAGTGACGCTAACTTTTGATTTATTTTCCATGCAAAATTAGTCATTCAACCTAGTGGCAAATGTTTTAATTTATGATCTACTGCTATCAAAATATTATGATGCTATTGTATAGGTTCGTATATGATTCAAGTCCCTTTTTCATACCAACTTAATTAGATAAAAGACATAATAATGGAAACACAGCCATCTATTTTAATTTATAAATGTTTAGAATGTACATATGTTTTGATATTATATATCATTTTTTTCATTCATTAAACAGGTAAGAAGTTTGTTTTGATAAATGTAGTTTTTATAATGCCAAAAATCTCGAAACAAATGAAATCAAAATTTAGATTTAAAATTGTGAAAAAAAAGAGTTTCGGAATCAGCATCAAAAAAAAATATTACAAATAATCTAAAATATGTTAAATTTAACAAAATTACGATCTAACATAGAAAATTAGGAAAAAACTAGACATAACGATGATGATAAATCCATGTAAACAACAAATAAATTGTTTAATGTATTTACTTCATGATATAATGCTAAGAATTTTAAAACATGATTCTAGGGTTATTAAGTTGAATAGGAGGCACCAACTAACAATTACAGTATAAATTACAATGTAAATTCCAATCCATAATTAAATTATAAACTTTAATAAAATAACAGTGATAATCATGAATTAGTGGTTTGATATTTATGTAAACATGGACTACGACTACTTCAGTCTCATTTATTATAATATATATAAAATTGCAAATTTTGCAAAAGTGAACAAAATAACGCATGCTAAGCATACTGCACAAAATAGCTCATAGCGCAAGCCTTGCGCCATTTGCTATTGACTACCTTATCGTTGGCAATGAACTTTCACTTCGTTTCATCGTCGGTGCTTCGGATTTAAAAGCAACGAGGGAAAATTCTAAGGATTCGTTTATATATTTTGGACGCATTCAAACACTTTGTTCCGGTACCCGGTAAAATGTCATTGTAAATAGCGATAACTAAGGTGTTAAAGGGCTACATGCGGAAATTACAATAGAAAATGCTATTCTAAATGATTTTCCTACTAATGAAGTAGGTTTATTCATATTGGATGGAGCTACTACTCCCGTCCATATGACAATGCAGTTGCGATTTTGGTCAGAAAATGAAAGCATTATGTGCCCAATTAATCAGGCAAAGGATTCATATTAAGAAATGAATGATGAAAGAAAACCCTAATCATTGACCTAGATGGTAAAATGATATTAGAGTGTTTTATTGTGGCACGATTCATACATAGCGATGCTCAGCTAGTGCTTGAATTTTGTCCGGACTCCGCCACTTCGACACCCCTGCCATCGACTTATAACCTTGAGGACAAGATCGATTTCGAGGGAAAAGTAATGATATGGTTCAACCTTATGATGCAATCCAACCCACCACTCAATGCACACGAATATTACATGCACAAGAGACAATGACTGAATAAAGGCAACCATTTTTCCATCTCATTTCAACCATTTTGTCATCTCACTTCAACCGTTTTGTCTATTATCATGTAGTAGGTTACAAAATCTGCTGGGACAGCTGTTTATTTTCTTTTATCTTGCTATATTGTATTTAAGAAGGCTATTGTGAAAGAAATAAACAAGAAGTTTGACTATTATTTCCTCCTACGTCTATGTTTTTGCTATCTCTTCCTACTGTTCTTCCTTCCTTGCCTATTTCTTCTCCCCTCCTTCTTTGGTTATTCACGTTTTTCTCCAAATATAAATAGAATCCTATCAGAGTGTCAAACAAAATTACATTTTCATGCTATATACTTATAGCCACCATGATGTAACATCAATATCTTAAACGTAACTCGCCAAGTCTACCGACAATCAATATGTTACCAATCTGAGATAATTAAATGCAGCAAACTGTCGTCAGGATAATGCCATTCCTTACTTTGATAGAGCAAGTCAGATGTTATCAGACTTAAGTTCTTTCCACCCTAAAAAATAACCATTTGATTTTACTGATCTATAAAATCACCACCAATGAACTGTAATTACAAGTAAAATTGTTTACATTCCTCTTAAAATTGTTTAAGAACAATACTGTAACAATCCTAGATTAGCACGTTAGAAATATATGGTTTCATCTCATAAAGCATAATTATATAGTTTACTAGGTTTCATAAATATATAAAATAGTAATGAAAAATAATGTTTTTGGATTAAAAACACTTACTACTCGGTGACATCTTCAAGAACCATGTTAACATAGACATCGAATCCCTTCAGAGTTCCAACCAATTCCTTGTCACCCTTCATTATGACCCAAATTTTCGATCCAATACAACGATCGATTAGTTCTGAGAAAAAAAGAAAAAAAAAAAAAAAAGTGAAAATTGAAGAACTCAGTGGCGAAACTTGAGAAGGAAAGAGGAGAATATAACCTGAGGGAAGGAGCTGAGATGGATTATGAGACATCCTTTTCAGAAAACTAGGGTTTGAGTAGGGTTGAGGTGTGGTTTTAACAGGAGGAAAGGAGGGCAGGGAAACTGACAGAAAACGAGATGTTCACAAGCGCAATGCTTCTTGTGTCGCAACGAGCTCTTGTTAAGTCAATTATTTTGGTATATAAATAATTACTTTGTTATTGGTTTATTTTATTTGAATTATTTTTGAATAGTATGGTGAAATGATTTTATATCGTTTATAAATTACGAAATTCTAAAAAAAGTGAAATAAAAAACAACTTTTATTACATACTAGCAGTTCTGGATAAAAATACAATACCACATCTTTTTTTTTTTAATTTCTCTTCTATTAGATATATCAGTACTCATGCACATGCAATACACGTATTTATAAAAAAGAACCATCTCATTTTTGCTTTCAAAAAAGGCTTTTGGTAGAAATAATAGTGAAACTGATAGCAACGTATGGTGTTTTCGAGATTCGAACCCAAAACCTCTAGAATCCTAGCCTAAAACATGCATTTGGCGTAGGTATTTTTGAAACTTTTAAAAGCTTCAAAGGTAATCTCATTGAATATACGAACACCATATGTATATTTTATGTATCAGAGTAAGTTGCATCAAAGGTTTAAGGTTGCTTGCTTGTGACTTGTCCTAGAAATTAGTTATGAGAAATTGAAGCTTTGAAATTATTATTATATAGCTAGATTTAAAAGAAGAAGAAAATTTTGTTATTGATTAATAGGAAACTAAAGCACATTTTGAATTGTTACGCAACACTGTAACATCATCCAATTGTTTATACTAATGATATGCATATTTAAATGTGATATGGCTACTAAGGGTATGTGATAATAAACATTAAAAACATTGATGTAACTAATGCAACATAAATCTCTCAGGCATGAAAACAAATAGTTCTTCTTTTCTGTTCTGTTCGTATAAGAATAATAGTTACAAAATATGATACGACCTATGAACCTAATATAACTACACACACACGAAACCACATCATATTTTTCAATTTGATTAAAATCCCCTCTGCTTCCTTTCCATATAGTTTTGAATATAGAAAAGAGTAAATACCATCAAGATTTGCTGGTATAATCAAGATACCTTTCATGATAAACAATACATAAGCTTGCAATAAAGTCTTCTTTGTAAAATATAAGCACTACATAACGTTTGGACATGCATCCACATCAAATATGGAACATGACATTGTCCTTTTTGTTGCTGTTATTTCCAATTTAAGCACTGGGCGCGTGGCAGATTACAATAAACAAATTTGAAGTAAAATGGCTACAAATATATAGTATACATCTATGCACCAACAAAGCATCTCCATAACATTTTCTTATCGTTGTTTCAACGTTCAAAACATATTTTTGTCATTGCATACACTCTCTTCAAGTGTAAAAACATCTCAACTATTATCCATGACCATCTTCTATATCCACTTTGGCTTACAGTGAATTCTTATTTACATAGAACTTATGTGTACAATTAACATGCACGTGAAAACATGGTCTTAATTCCAATATTGGTGGCCATTAATGAAAGCTAATTGGGTGAAATTCCTTTCAAAAAGATTGACTATAAAAAAAATTAAAGATGCACTGTAACAAAATTGAAATTAGGTGAAGTACATAAAAATATGGACACCCCAAGAAATATTTGAAGCATATCTTGTCCTTGATCTTGGGAAAGAGCCTTGCCTTCTTCTTGTTCTTTGATACTAATTTTTTAGGTAAAAAACAAACAAAAATTTAACGAAATTGGAATTTTTTGAGTACTATTCATGTACAACGCATTATTAGGTAGTCATAGGAGATGGTAGAACAGATTAGTGGGGAATGTGGCAGTTCGTGAGAAGAACGTGGAAACACAAATAAGCTTGAATGGATAAACAATGGAAACTAAAAGTTGAAGGGCACTAAGCAAAAGCTTTATATGAAGTATTGACTATATAGCATAGATTTTATATACTAAATATATAAATATATATGTGTGTGTGTATAAACATCTGCATGCTAATTTTTCAAATAATCTGTCAGGTAGATGCGTATTTGATGCAGCCCGGTTCCCTGAACTTTTAGGTCGTGTGCGACCTAGCCAGTTTATAAGTCGCCCGAGCGACCTAACAGCTCGTTTAGGCGAATTATACATGCGAGTGAAGCCTTCTAACAAGCTACGACCTAATTGTGCTATAAGTCGCTCCAACGACCTAGTGTTGAAGACGAGCTAAAATTAGGTCGCTCCCAGCCTAAGCAGCAAGAGCCAGAATTCTTGGGTCGCGAATGACCTAACGAGTCACGACCTAACAGGTCACGGGATAAGGGGTTGCGACCTAACGAGTTGGAGCGTAACACGTTCAAACGACCTAGTGTGAAAATAGGTCAGCATCGACCTAGTGGAGATAGGTCGTCCAAGCAATCAAGCGAGGTAACGACCTAGTTAGGTCGCGTGAAGAATAATCCGTTGTTAAAATCTTAAGTCGCGTGAAGTAGTTCTGAAGCTTACGACCTACGATAAGTCGCGGCAACGAGTTACGACCTAAGCTAGGTCGCATGAAGGTTCCTGAAGTTGTTTTTCTTGAGTCGCTACAATTTTGGGTCGTGTTTGTTTAGGTCGTGTGCGTTGTATCTTAGGTCGCGTGTTGTAAATACAGGGTGTTGTAGCGCCTGGGTGTGGTCTTGTTGGGTCGCCAACGACCTATGGAAGGTCGTAAGTCGTGTAAACGACCTAGGGGTCAGGGTGCGAAACTGCTATAAATAGTGAGCGTGTTGTAACTTTTGGGTTGTTGATTTTTGGAATAAACTCTTGTTTGTTAGCTTTGTGCTTTCATTAAATTGGTAGTTGAGTGTGATCTCCTATCTCCACTTACGGTATTCGAGTGCGCTCGAATCAACGTTCGTTGAAGCCAATTCGCGGAATCAAGTGCGCTTGATCAACGCTCGAAGAATTGTAGATCTCTCTTCACGGTATCGTGCGCGATCAACATGTCAGAGATAGCTAGAATTCGGTATCTTTGGATTAACGAATTTGGGCATTTCAGTATCTTTCAATCCACCGATTGCTACTTTCACCGTTTCATCTAATTTTCCGTAATTCCGCTGCGTCAGTTTGGTATCGGAGCTAGACTTAGCCAATCATAGCTAAGCCGAGTCTTGGAACCGGGTTGAAGTTGAAGTTTGGTGTTCATCGTGTTCATCGCGAAGTTGCAACAAGTTTGGAGCCTTTGATCCATTTCGTTTTGGATCAAAGTGTGGAAAGTGTTTGGATTTGTGATTGAAGGGTTGAGCCGTGCCTTGTTTGTTGGAAGAAAGTTAAGCCAAGCTAAGTGAAGAGGCTGTGCTTTGTTTGTTTAAGTTTAAGTTGAAGTTTGAAGTTGGCATTTGAATTGTTGAAGTATTTGTGTTTGGTTCAACCATGCCACCAAGGAGAGCTAACCGACATCAAAATGTGGAAGCGTTGTATAGAAGAGAAGAAGCCGAGCAAATGGAACAGCGTATCAATGAAAAATTTGATGAAGGCGTTGGAAAGTTAGAGAAACTGATGATTGACATGAATGAAGGTCAAAGAAGAAGGTCGCCAACCCCGAACCATGGAGGAAACAGAGTTTCGCCATCGGTTACGGAAGCGAGAAGGGTGTCGCCACAATCTTTTAGAGAAAGAAGAGAAACGTCAATTTCATCGAGAAGAGATCACCATGAATATAGACAGGAAGAGAGAAGAACTCCACGTGAGTTTGAAGATGAGCCATATCGAGATGAAGAGCGACATAGTAGAAGAGACATGCGTGATCGAAGGGATGTTGATGGTCAAGATCGATATAGACATACATTTGATTTTAATGAAGAGGGTGATAGAGCTAGCATTCATTATCGAGATCGAAACCAAGTACGAAATGTATATCGGGATGTTGAAGATGATCGTCAATGGGAATCGGGAATGAATATGGAAATTCCAGAGTTCAAGGGTGGAATGGTAGCTGAAGAATTTCTTGATTGGTTGTCCAATGTTGAAGAGATCTTTGATTTCAAGGAGGTTCCTGAGCATTGAAGAGTGAAGTTGGTTGCTACTAGGTTGAGGGGGAGAGCTATGGCGTGGTGGCAGCTAACTAAACTTACAAGGGAGAGAATGGGAAAATCAAAGGTTGAGTCTTGGGATAAGATGAAGAAGTTGATGAGAGCTACATTTTTACCTTACAACTATCAATCACTTATGTACCAGAGATTACAGAATCTAAGGCAGGGGACGAAGTCAGTTAATGATTATGCAGATGAATTTTACCAACTCATTGCTAGAAATGATATTATGGAGACGGAAGAACAACTAACTGCTAGGTTTGTTCGAGGGTTGAGAATACAGATCCAGGATATGGTGAACATGTTCGATCCTAGATCAGTTGCAGAAGCACATTAGAATGCGTTGGCTTGGGAGAAGCAGGGAAGGCGTGGAGGTGGTGTGTTTACAAATTCCAACAATCAAGCGAAGGGTGTTAGTGGAAGTTCTAATGTTTCTAAATCTATCGATAAACCAGTAGTGAAGGAGGCTGAGAAGGCAAAGGTTAACAACGGTTTCAAATGTTACAATTGCCAGGAGATGGATCATAAAAGCAGTGAATGTCCGAAGCCAAAGAAACAAGCAATGATTGCTGAGATTGAGAATGAGGATGAAAATGCAGAATGTTCTAATTCATTACCGGTTGAGGAGGAAGACTTATTGTCAGGAGATGAAGGGTATTCATTGATGATGAGGAAAAGTTACATAGCACCGAAGCGGGAAGAGGAAAACAGCTGGTTGAGGAATAACATTTTTCAGTCTACATGCACTATTCTGGGAAGGGTTTGCAAGTTTGTTATTGATGCTGGAAGCTGTGACAATATTATCTCTATGGAAGCAGTGAAGAAGTTAGAATTGAAAACTGAGAAGCATCCTAAACCGTACAAGTTAGCATGGTTGAGGAAGGGTGGTGAGGTGAAAGTTGGACGAAGGGCTTGTGTTAATTTTTCGATTGGGAAGAAATACAAAGATGAAATTTTGTGTGATGTAGTTGACATGGATGTGTGTCATCTGTTGTTGGGCAGACCATGGCAGTTTGATAGAGCAGTATAACATGAAGGTCGTGCTAATAGCTACAGTTTCATGTTTGAAGGTACTAAAATCACTTTAGTTCCCAAAAAGCAACAACAGAAGGAAAGCAAGTTGGAGGAGATTGAAGAACTGAAAACTTTGCTATCTTTGAAGGAATTTGTCGAGGAAGTTGAAGATGAGCCTGAAGTCTTTTTGTTGATTGGACGTGAGAGTAATGAAGTGGTTGAAATTCCTGAAGAAGTGAAACCAGTGCTGGAAGAATTTGACGATGTATTTCCTGAGGAGCTACCAACGGAGTTACCACCGTTGAGGGATATTCAACATCAAATAGATCTTGTTCCAGGAGCTGTGTTGCCACATAAACCAGATTACAGGATGAGTCCGAAGGAACATGAGGAGTTGCGAAGGCAAGTGGAAGAATTGCTAGAACAAGGGCGTGTGCAGGAAAGTTTAAGTCCTTGTGCGGTTCCAGCCTTGTTGGTGCCGAAGAAGGATGGAACATGGAGGATGTGTACCGATAGTCGGGCGCTGAATAAGATCACTGTGAGGTACAGATTCCCAACGCCCAGGTTGGATGATTTGCTAGATCAGTTGAGCGGAGCTACTATATTTTCGAAGATTGATTTGAAGTGCGGGTATCATCAAATTCGAATCAGACCAGGAGACGAATGGAAGACTGCATTTAAAACCAGGGAAGGATTATATGAATGGCTGGTTATGCCGTTTGGTCTTTTGAATTCACCAAGTACGTTTATGCGGGTGATGAATCAGATTTTTAGACCATTTATTGGGAAATTCGTGGTGGTGTATTTCGATGATATTCTGATATACAGTGGAAGTTCAGAGGAACACGTGCATCATCTGAGAGAAGTGTCGATGGTACTACGACAGGAACAATTTTATGCTGCAATGAAGAAATGTGTGTTTATGGTAAGAAGTGTTTTATTTCTGGGATATGTTGTGTCAGGAGAAGGTATCCAGGTGGACCAGAATAAAGTTGAAGCAGTCAGAAATTGGCCACAGCCGAGGACAATTACGGAAGTGAGAAGTTTTCATGGGCTAGCGTTATTCTACTGAAGATTCGTTCCACACTTCAGTAGCGTAATGGCACCAGTTACTGATTGTATGAAGGGGAAACAATTCTCTTGGTCGGAGGAAGCTGGGGTTGCTTTTGAGCGAATCAAGAAACTGTTGACGTCAGCACCAATTCTTGTATTACCAGACTTTCAGGTGTTGTTTGAGCTACACACTGATGCATCTAAGGTTGGGATCGGAGGGGTGTTGAGTCAGAAAGGGCGTCCTATTGCATATTTCAGTGAGAAGTTATCAGGGGCAAAGATGAGATATAGTACATATGATGTAGAATTCTATGCTGTTGTACAAGCTGTCAAGCACTGGAGACATTATCTATTTCAGAAAGAGTTTGTTCTTTATACTGATTATGAGGCATTGAAACATTTGCAAGGGCAGGACAAGATTTCAGCAAGGCATGCATCGTGGATCGCCTATTTGCAGCAGTTTACTTTTGTTGTGAAGCACAAATCTAGGGTAACAAATCGTGTAACTGATGCTTTGAGTAGGAGGAGCCATTTATTGACGACAATGAAGGTAGAGGTGACAGGTTTTGAATTATTAATCGAACTGCTTGAAGAAGATCCTTACTTTATGAAATTTGTTGAGAAGGTCAAGGAGGGAAATTCTGATGATTTTTTGTTGGTGGATGGTTTTCTGTTTAAGGGAAATCGATTATGTATACCAGATAGCAGTTTGAGAATGAAGATTATCAAGGAGTTGCACGAGGAAGGACATGTAGGAAGGGATCGCACATTACAGTTGATTTCTCAATCTTACTTTTGGCCGTCAACGAGGAAAGAGGTTGAAAGATTTGTGGAGAGATGTCATATCTGTCAAGTTTCGAAGGGAACAGCGACCAATGCAGGATTATATATGCCGTTACCTGTACCGACTAAACCTTGGGTTGATGTGAGTATGGATTTTGTTTTGGGGTTGCCTAGAACTCAAAGGGGAACGATTCCATTTATGTGGTGGTTGACCGATTTTCGAAAATGACACATTTTATTGCTTGTAAGAAGACGGCAGATGCTGTTCATGTTGCTCAGTTATTCTTCAAAGAGATCAATCTACTTCATGGATTGCCAGAGTCTATTGTGTCTGACAGAGACACTCGTTTTCTGAGTCACTTTTGGTTAAGTTTGTGGAAGATGGTCGGAACGAAGATGAATTTTAGTAGCGTTTATCATCCGCAAACTGATGGACAAACAGAGGTGGTTAACAGATCGTTGGGAAATTTATTGAGATGTCTGGTGAAAGATAATCTGAAAAGTTGGGATGTGATGTCAAGCAGAATTTGCTCATAATCATGCGGTGAATCGTAGTACAGGTTTCAGTCCATTTCAGATTGTATATTCAAGTTTGCCGAAGGGACCGTTGGATTTGACGATAGTGCCACAACCGAAGGGAACAGTTAAACGAGCCGCTGATTTTGTTGATGGTTTGATGGAATGCCATAGATTCGTTCAGGAACGATTGGAGAAGTCAAATGAGAAGTATAAGCGATCTGCGAATCTGAAGCGGAGAAGTGTTGAATTTAACGAAGGAGATTTAGTATATGTTGTACTAACAAAGGAGCGTTTTCCAGTAGGAACATATAATAAACTTAGAGCTCGAAAGATTGGTCCTGTAAAGGTTGTGAAACGGATCAATGAAAATGCGTATAAGTTGGAGCTGCCGGAGGATGTATACACTTCTGACGTGTTTAATGTTAAACATCTTGTACCTTATTTTGGAGATGAATCATCCGTTGGAGATGAACTTTTAAATTCGAGGTCGAATTTATGTCAACCAGGGGAGGATGACGCAGCCCGGTTCCCTGAACTTTTAGGTCGTGTGCGACCTAGCCAGTTTATAAGTCGCCCGAGCGACCTAACAGCTCGTTTAGGCGAATTATACATGCGAGTGAAGCCTTCTAACAAGCTACGACCAAACTGTGCCTATAAGTCGCTCCAACGACCTAGTGTTAAAGACGAGCTAAAATTAGGTCGCTCCCAGCCTAAGCAGCAAGCGCCAGAATTCTTGGATCGCGAACGACCTAACGAGTCACGACCTAACAGGTCACGGGATAAGGGGTTGCGACCTAACGAGTTGGAGTGTAACACGTTCAAACGACCTAGTGTGAAAATAGGTCGGCAGCGACCTAGTGGATATAGGTCGTCCAAGCAATCAAGCGAGGTAACGACCTAGTTAGGTCGCGTGAAGAAAAATCCGTTGTTAAAACCTTAAGTCGCGTGAAGTAGTTCTAAAGCTTACGACCTACGATAAGTCGCGGCAACGAGTTACGACCTAAGCTAGGTCGCATGAAGGTTCCTGAAGTTGTTTTTCTTGAGTCGCTACAATTTTGGATCGTGTTTGTTTAGGTCGTGTGCATTGTATCTTAGGTCGCGTGTTGTAAATACAGGGTGTTGTAGCGCCTGGGTGTGGTCTTGTTAGGTCGCCAACGACCTATGGAAGGACGTAAGTCGTGTAAACGACCTAGGGGTCAGGGTGCGAAACTGCTATAAATAGTGAGTGTGTTGTAACTTTTGGGTTGTTGATTTTTGGAATAAACTCTTGTTTGTTAGCTTTGTGCTTTCATTAAATTGGTAGTTGAGTGTGATCTTCTATCTCCACTTACGGTATTCGAGTGCGTTCGAATCAACGTTCGTTGAAGCCAATTCGCGGAATCAAGTGCGCTTGACCAACGCTCGAAGAATTGTAGATCTCTCTTCACGGTATCGTGCGCGATCAACGTGTCAGAAATAGCTAGAATTCGGTATCTTTGGATCAACGAATTTGGGCATTTCAGTATCTTTCAATCCACCCATTGCTACTTTCACCGTTTCATCTAATTTTCCGTAATTCCGCTGCGTCAGTATTAATGCTTTTATGATCATTGATTACTAATGACACAACTAACTAATGTTGGTCTTTTAAGCTACTAATTAGAATAGTAAAATTATGCATATTATTTACAAAAACTATGTTTCAATTATGTGCAGCTGTTAAAATGGCCATATGTGCAGCTGATGTTTTTAAGATCATCAATCAATTATAACAAAACCAAATACAGTCGTTCTTGTGAATTAGTAATAAAATATGTAAAATTATGCGATAGTATATATGGGGTGCTGCTACTAATTGGAGTATGTTATGAAAACCATAGAAATTATGGAAATAAAATCTTATCAGAGGAAGCTTGTTTGAACATATAATGTAAATATTAGCCTAAAATAAATTGTCAAAAGAAAAAGTTACATGATATGATCATTTATTATATGCTATAAATGGGAAAAAATTCAAATTTTCATAGAAGTTTTAAATGCTACCATACAAATTAAATAAAAGATTAGGTGTAACAAATATTAATTAAGAACAAATGTTACGACGGCTATTGAAATTAGACTAAAAAGCAAAGAAGATTTTTGAAAGAAACCGCTCTTCTTATATTAATTAACAGAAAGTATGAATAACTTCTATGTAATGTGCTTACTATACGTAAATTATACTCTACAAATTAAGATACGTGATTTGTATCTGTCGGTTGAAACATATTTATAGACATATATATAACATCTAAGGAATATTAGTGTAAATGGTAAGGTATTCAAATCGTAAAATATCCTATATATAAATTACACATTATTGAATTTGCCTTGTTAAGCATATGTATCAAAGTTTGATCTTCTCTTTTATCTCCAGTTATCATTTTCTCTTTTGGTTTCGTTAGAGCTCTCAACTCTTCTTTAGGTTCTTTATTCCTCTAATTCTTTTTGTGGGGATTCTTCTTCTATTTGGATTGAGCTGAGTTCAGATATGCATTTTTGAGGAGTTAGATTTAAGGATTGTGGATATTCCATTGATAATTCTTTTTCTCCTTTATTTTTTCTACGACCATGGCATTTGAAATTTCATGTTTGCATCAAAATTAGGGTTTAGTTACAACTACAAAGAAGAGAAAGTTGGGTAGAAGGGATGTTTTGACTTACAACTAAATTAAAGAACCAAACCTTAGAATGGTCAAAGATTATAATAATCCATGTTCAATGAACAAAGAAGAGCATGAAGCATTTGTAGTTGGCATTTCATGGCTATAAGCATGTAAATATATCATCGAGTCAGACAAATAAAGTTTTATGTTGCATTGTGGAGAAAGAAACATGGGGAGTAAAATGGCAAACTTGTCCTCGATTGAGTGGCTGATTTGAAAGGGATAGTTTAGACAGTTTAAAAGCTTCAAGTGAAGGTTTACTCATCATATATAGATAAGAAGTCACCTAAGTTTCTCGGGATTGTCCATCGGTAACCAGACAACTGTGTAGTATGTCTTCCTGTTAGTCAGAATGTAGGTGATTTTCCATTCGAAAAATGGGTAATCCTTTTGTCGCAACGTCATACATCTACCAATGGTCTGTGTCATCTCCGCATGCTCAAAAGCTCCACTCGGCTGACGTCTACATGGGGCGGAAATAGTAGTAGAGCGATGTGAATATGTAGAAGCTCGAGGAGTACGAGCGCTAATATCGATAGTATCGCCCATGAGAAAATCAGCATAAAGCTGGGTGTCGAACTAGACATTGGTAAGTAGAGCCTTTGGAACTGTAAACTTACAAGAGGGAGTTCCGATGTAATCTTCAAATATCTTATTCAACTTTTTGAATTTCGAAAGTGGGCAAACTTTTAATTTTTGTACTTTCTAGCAACCGTGCACTCGTCATCTTCTCCGACATTGTCCTACTCTGCATTGCAGAACTCGCCTTTAATCGTAGCAAATAGTTCCAAGGGGGTCCAATCAAGCTTGAGATTGTCAAAGTTATTTATATCATTGACGTTGTAGTCGATGCCTATCTATGTTGAAGGTGTTGTTGATTTCGTCGTACCAATAGTTAACCCGAACTTTTCAAGATCCGACATTGGTGAAGCAAATGTCAATAAAGGTCAACGTTCATTCCTAGGTCTAGTCTACGATGTGGCACGTTGTAACGACCCAGAGTTTCTATAATTTGAAATTCGTATATTTAATTGATTTTAAATATTAACAAGTAAAATTTGTAAGTCGAATAAGTTTTATTTCGAATATCTAGATTTAATTGGATAATTAAATCGATAATTTAATATTTCAAATTACAAAAATAATTGAAAATTGGGGTTAATGTGATTAAAAATGATTTGTAAAGTTGTATTAAATCATATTGGAGTTAGAATGATGTTATAGAACTTTTAAAATTGAAATTAAAGTTAATTTGCAGAAATTGAATATTTTAATATTTAATTGACGAGTAAAAATAGCCATTTTTCAAACAGTCTTGGACTTCGACGAAACTAGTTTCATCGGATCCATAATGTTAAATTATTATATAGTTTCAAATTTCGTGTCAATCGGATTTACGGTTTGTCCGGGGCAAGCTAAAACGCGTAGAAATCGATTCGAGTGAATTTTAAATTTAAATATTCGATTCAAAAACTTATCTTTCAAATTTGATCGAATTGGCTCCCGATATATATTCCGTTGCGTTCGGAATGGGGGTAAAACATTATAAACGCCAAGCGGCACGCTTCGTTTGGAGTTTGGAAAAATTTTGAGTGAATAGTGTTTTGAAATTTTTTTATAAAAGGACCTCGCATTTTCTAATTTGCAAAGCAACTAGGGTTTAAGCTTCAGGCCGCCACTTCCGTTTTCTATGGTCGAAAATCTCCTAACTTCTTCCATTAATCTCTTCCAATCCGTGAACAATTAAGAAAAACTTCCAACTACAACATTGAAGAGCCAAGTGAGATCTTCAGATCTATACGGTGATGATGAATTTTCGAGCAAGGATGTAGCGGGAAATCGAGCTGGAAGGCAGCGCGTTCGCACGCGTTTTTCCACTCGAGATGCAGGCCGAGGTTGGCCAAATTGTGGTCGATGGTGGCTCGCAAGATGGTCTTCCCGTGGTGGTGTTTGATCATCTTGGAGATGGTCGTGGTGGGTGCGGCTATTAACCCTAGTTCGAACGGCTATGGGTTCATTCTTTCGAACGTGAAACCTGATGGGGAAGAAGACTCTAGCAACGACCACGATCTAATCTTTTGTAATGCACGGCCAAGATGATAGCAAGGTTAAAAATTATAAAAGAAAATGTAAATTTAATTATATTAAATTCGTTCGAACTTTAAAAAGCTATAACTTTTTCATACGAGGTCGAAAACGCACGAAACGACTTGCGTCGGGTTCGTATGAACGAACACTACGCAATGGAGCTAGATTGGAGTCGATTGGAGCTAGTGAAAATTTTTGGGTAAAACTAAACGTGTTTAATTTTATTCGAAATAAAACACTGCGACTTTTATTGGAAGCAAGGTGAGAACTTCTCACTCAATCAAAATTGTTTCGATTTAAATTTTAAATAGTTAGATTTAAAATTTACTTGATTGTGTGTTTGAATGATAAATTATCGTCTGTTGTATTGAAATAGACCCTATACGCCGTATATGTGACGCCCCACCTCTATACCCACGCTAGCCAAGAACATTACGGTGAATGCTGTCGACTAGCACGGAGAATAAGGCTGTTGAGGAGCGACCATCCGTATAATTGCTTTGTGCGAGCATTGATATGTCAGATAGTATAACACGCAATACTTTATCAGGAGGAAATCCGACATACCGACACAAACTCAAAGCTACTACACAGTGGCTATAATATCTTCGGAAACAAATACAGAAATAAACATAGCATAAATCAGTCACAGATAATTCATATCACAAAGGCGGAAGAAGATATGAATATAATTAACACATGGAAGTGTATATCAGAGTAATGGTCAAAAAGATCCACAATAATACAAAAGAATAGCAACACATGCTATACAAAAGAATACAACAATGAGTCTATATCTCAAGTGTATATAACAAAATAAACTACTAATTCAAGTAGTTTGCCAAAAGTCAGAGAAATCAATCCCAGGGGAGAAGTCAAGCAGAAGCACCTGTAACATCTCGGTCTGACCCGAGTATTATTTAATAAGAAAATAATAAACGGATCAGTCTAACTATAATTATCAGATGAAACGATATAGAATAAGAGATATGACTGAACACATAATAATCACAATGTCAAGCTGTGATATATATAAGTAATTGAAAATCAACGAGAGATTAATCAATATCACCAAATCTACACACGAAACAAAGAAATGTCATACTCCTCATTTCGTTCACCAAACCACAATAAATGACATATTATATCAATGCCAATCACAAAAGTCAATGACATACAAATTCACCAATACACAAATATCGATATAGCTTATCGATGGAAATCACGAAAATTGGTGAAACACAAATTCTAGAAATCATATCAAGAAATCCAGAAATCACAAAGGAGGGAGGCCTATCACAAACGGGAGCATAAAGCTCGCCAACACGTGTATTACAAACGGAACGCAAATTCCATGGTTGCTAACCATCACAAATTGAGCCGAAGCTCTACAAACGGCCCGAAGACCATGGGTTGCTACCCCACCAAATTGAGTCGAAACTCCACAAAACGGGGTTTAGTCTCCCTCGCAGACAAAGAGACATCGCACATTGCTAGTCTAAATCACAAAAGATGATCGTCATGATCAACGAGAAGTGTCAATTACACTAAGCTAGTAAATATATGAGTTTAGCTTCATGTCTCATAACTACTTGCTTAACTTAAATATTTACGAACAAACTGTAGATCTCCACTATAAAATTGTCACAAGGGATTCAATCGAACAAGTCCAAGAATTAACCGACAAAGTAAACGCAAGCATTTCATACCACTTGTTTTACTAAGTCGTTTAATTAGATTTCTCATACGAGTGAGGTAAAGGTTTATATATACTAATAGATTGGAAAACGGTTTTATAAACGAATTTGGTATTAAAATAGTATTGAAATCATTTGAGGAAAAACTACTAGTATAGAAAACCTTTATATTTTTAAAGTGACAAAACACAAAGAAGATTGTAGGAACAATCAATCACTAAAATTCACATACGAAGATGTGAATAAAAATCCAATGAAACCGATAAAGAATCCATCAAAATGGATATTCAAAAATCCCTAAAAAGGAGTCATCAAAGTCATTACAATTGATAACAACACATAGGAAACCACACGAATCGATTAAAGTTGGAAATTCAAACAACTAGGCGAAATAGGCAAAAATGCAGCAGGTCGGTCGGCCGGCTACAGAGCTCGGTCGACCGGATCCTGTTCTCCAAAATTCCTCGGGAAGCAGGTCGGTCAGCCGAACACTGTACTCGGTCGACCGAACCTTTAAACAGGGGAGTGCTTATGCACTTGGCAGCAGGTCGGTCGGCCGGCTACAGTGCTCGGTCGACCGGACCTGTTGCCAGTCCCCTCCCAGTCCATCCAATTGAGATCCAACCTCCACCAAATTGCATTCTCTCGAGCAACGGCACTAAGGGATTATGCTAATCAACTACCCGGCCCTATATGCTCCTCGATGCATCACCAAACACATGTTCAAACATCAAAGTTATGATTTTTAACGAATTGAACTCAAAACACTAAAAATTGAAATATTCACCAAATCAATCCAAACCAAAAGCAAATGCACACGAATAAGTGTTAGGAATTCATACCTAACAATCGAAGATAAATATAAGCATAGATGTGAGATAAAAATCTCACCTTTAAACCCAAATCAATGAATGAGAAGCTTGAAGACAAAGGAAGATCAACCACACCTCAATCTCAACACTAGAAGCTTGAATCTAAGCTTAAAAGAAGAACATTCCCTAAGTTAGGTTTAGGAAATTTCTGAAATCAAAGAGAGAATGAGTTGGAGAAGAAGAAGGAGATGCTTACCAATGGGTTCACTTGAGTTTGGAGCTAGAAGATGGATTTGCTAATGGAAACTAGGGCTTAGGATTTCCTAATTCTTTTTCTCTTCCCCCACTTTTGCTTGAGCTTGAGTGTTAGGAAAATAGAAAAGAAGTGAATGAAGAGGAGAGGGGTTGGGACTGAATACATAAGTGGGCTCAGCCCAAACCAAAACCCTAAATGAAAAGTAGCAAAATTCAACTTTCTCCAAACATATCGAAGCTTATACTCAAAAAGGTCGCAAACGTCATTTTGAACTCAATGGGGGTGGTCTCGAGTCCAAATTCGACTGTTTGAAAAAAGTAGCTTTTCGGCCAAAATCCGACGAATGATAAAATATTTAAATAAAATATTTAAATATAAAATCTATAAATATGCGGGTTGTTACAGACTCCCCTCCTTAAAGAAATTGCGTCCTCGCAATACTTAAGAGGAAAATAAGAAGTAACAACCATGGAAGCATATCAACACAAAAGAAAATTTGAAATAGGAAGTTCACCATAAAGTGTACGAAAGAGTTAGCAAGAAATCTGGTGAAACTTCAATTTCCACAATATTACCGGGCTCAAGAATGAAAACCGGAATCCCTAAGGCATTTCCGTAGATAAAAGACGTGGGGAACGTCAAGAATAGCAGAAAATTGAGCCGGTGCAACGGCGTAGTACAAAAACGGTACGCCCGAGGAACTAGAAACTCAAATAATTTGGGACATCAGCGTAGTACAAAAACGGTACGCCCAATGAACCAAAGCAAAGACATTGATGTAGTACAAACGGTACATCCAATGAATCAAAAGCAAAGACATTGATGTAGTACAAACGGTACATCCAATGAATCAAAAGCAAAAACAATAGCCGCGAGCACTAGATCATGAGTGGCATACCTAGTCTCGATAAGCTATAATGATTTAGAAGCACAAGTGATAGCACGTTCTCCTTTGCAAGAGAACGGCATCCAAACCAATACGACCAGTATCGGTACAAATAGCAAAGTCTTGGTTCCCCTCCAGGAATCACAAGAATAAGAGTATTAAAAAGAAAGAATTTCTTTCAAATAATCCTCTTTCCCGAAAAGTTAAAACTTTCAAAATTACATTTTTTATTTTTATGTAATAATCTTTCTAGAAAATTTTTACATTTTTACAAGTCAATATATCGTGTCTGATTGTCTCATCAAAGCGTTTAGGAAATTCCTATCGATAACGTTGATCAAGCACATCGACCAAAATTCTTAAAACACTAAATGGGCAATACAATCACAAAATCGTATTCTATAGGATAAGTAAGTTTCTCAAAAACTTCTAAGAATATTCTTTGTTCGTTTTAAGAACAAAAATCCGGTTATACTTCTAAATAAATCTTATGAAAAAGATTTTGCAAAATTTTAAATTGCTATTCTCATCCAAAAATCAATAAATAAAAGAATGGTTTCATCGAAATATTCATAGGATATTCGATTTATAAAATGGATGAAATAAGCTGGACAAACTGAATGACATAATAATTCATTCATAGGAATCATAACGAGTGCGGAGTGCGTAAGTGGAATGCTAACTCCCGCAACTCGTAGCCAAACGAAAATCGGTGGCAAGGTCGAACTGAAAAGACCTTAGCACCACACAAAGATTATTTAGGTGATAAACCTAAGACAAACTCAAATATACCGGAAAAGTTTCACAAATTATTTAGATAAGAGAAACAACACTTTCCTTATAAGTGGGCTTAAGGAATAAAATGATGCCATCAAGTTGGAATCAAAATCATAAAAGAAAAATAGAAATCTGCTTAACAGATTGAAAATGTCGAAGAGAAAAAGTCCACACGAGAAAATAGGATATGAGCTTCACAACGATTAAGCCAATCCTTACAAAAAATCAATTCCGAAGCCTAAGTGAAAATATCGGCTCGGAAAGATAAATCACATAAAATAATTTCGACATCAATAGAAAGCAAATTGAGTGTTGCGGATCAACCATCCGGATTCGCAGCTCTCAAAGAAGTCATCAAGCCCAAAATATTCAAAGAAAAGAATCTTCAAGTTCTTTTGATATAAAAACAATGAGATGAACCCATATCAAAAAGAACTCAAATAGAAAGTTCACGAAATAAAACAATGCCATCAAGGATTGAATGAAAATACCTTGACCAAGAGAAAAGTTGCCAGGGGCCTGCAGCTTTCCTTCTCACTTGCTTGGAAGCTTAGGACACGAAGATAAAAGATGACCCGAACCTTTGCAATAATGGCAAAAGAGGGGTTTCGGGCACTCCCTTACATGGTGGTATGTGGAACCACAATTGTAGCATCGTCCACGACTAGAGGTAGGAACTTTTGCTACCTGAGTTTGTTGCTTTCCTTTCTTATTAGAATCGGGGCCTTTGAATTTAATAGGCCTCTTCAAGTTATTGTCGAAGTTCTGTTGGGCACGCACAACTTCAACATCACCTTCATTATCGGCCTCTTCAAGACGAAGAGCGATATCAATAAGCTGATCAAATGAAACCTCAAGTTTCAGGAGTAATGGCTTCTTAAGATTCTTATTCAAGCCATAGACAAATCTCTGATTTTTCTTCAATGGGGTATTAATGTACTCAACCCCGTATTTAGACAGAGATTCGAAGGATGCGACATAGTCTGTCACAGAAGATTCACCTTGAACAAGGTCTATGAAACGCCGGGCTAAAGTTACTTTTTCAGCCTCCGGTACAAATTTCGATTCGAATCTTTCCCGGAATTGCTCCCAAGTGAGATCCGCTTCAATGATTTCAGAAATTAGGAGCTCATACCAATCTAACGCTCTTTCTTGGAGCATGCTAGAAGCCACTTGGACTCGATGAAGGTCAATAAGGTTCATGCGAGAAAAGATGCGATCGCATGATTTGAGCCAAGCTTGAATTTCTATAACACTCTCGGATCCCTTGAATGGCCCTCCACCCAAATCGGTGTAGTCTCTGCACAAGCGTGCAAAACCGGATCTAGGATGAGTAGGCTCTGGAATGGGTCCGGCTGCTTGAGCGTTCTTTACTAAATCAAGAAGTTGCTGGGCAGACATAAATACTCCATCCTGGGGAGTAGCACTAGATTGACCGGCGCTGGGACGGCCTGGTCTAACCATTTCTCTTCTTTAAGAAAGAAAGAAAGAAGAGGAAAAAGTTGCTCTCAAAATAAATATCAAGCAATCTTAAACAAAGAATCATAAAAGAAAGTAGGATAGAACGGTACGAAGACCCGAATAAAATCCTAAAGCACAACTCCTAAGAAAGACTTAGGACATGATCCTTGCTAAATTATTCTATATTGTTTCGAAGTTTGGCTCTGATACCAGGCTGTGACGCCCCACCTCTATACCCACGCTAGCCAAGAACAATACAGTGAATGTTGTCGACTAGCACGGAGAATAAGGCTGTTGAGGAGCGACCATCCGTATAATTGCTTTATGCGAGCATCGATATGTCATATAGTATAACACGCAATACTTTATCAAGAGGAAATCCGACATACCGACACAAACTCAAAGCTACTACACAGTGGCTATAATATCTTCGGAAATAAATACAGAAATAAACATAACATAAATCAGTCACAGATAATTCATATCACAAAGGCGGAAGAAGATATGAATATAATTAACACATGGAAGTGTATATCAGAGTAGTGGTCAAAAAGATCCACAATAATACAAAAGAATAGCAACACGTGCTATACAAAAGAATACAACAATGAGTCTATATCTCAAGTGTATATAACAAAAGAAACTACTAATTTAAGTAGTTTGCCAAAAGTCAGAGAAATCAATCCCAGGGGAGAAGTCAAGCAGAAGCACCTGTAACATCTCGGTCTGACCCGAGTATTATTTAATAAGAAAATAATAAACGGATCAGTCTAACTATAAATATCAGATGAAACGATATAGAATAAGAGATATGACTGAACACATAATAATCACAATGCCAAGCTGTGATATATATAAGTAATTGAAAATCAACGAGAGATTAATCAATATCACCAAATCTACACACGAAACAAAGAAATGTCATACTCCTCATTTCGTTCACCAAACCATAATAAATGACATATTATATCAATGCCAATCACAAAAGTCAATGACACACAAATTCACCAATACACCAATATCGATATAGCTTATCGATGGAAATCACGAAAATTGGTGAAACACAAATTCTAGAAATCATATCAAGAAATCCAGAAATCACAAAGGGGGGAGGCCTATCACAAACGGGAGCATAAAGCTCGCCAACACGTGTATCACAAACGGAATGCTAATTCCATGGTTGCTAACCATCACAAATGAGCCGAAGCTCCACAAACGGCCCGAAGACCATGGGTTGCTACCCCACCAAATTGAGTCGAAACTCCACAAAACGGGGTTTTGTCTCCCTCGCAGACAAAGAGACATCGCACATTGCTAGTCTAAATCACAAAAGATGATCGTCATGATCAACGAGAAGTGTCAATTGTTGAATATGCGCTTTGCGCTATATGATTTTTGTTTGATGATAATAAACATATATACATTCATATAAATGTATTTGGTAATGTGCTATTTTATTTTTCATAGTTTAAATAAATATTTGTTGAATAAAATTAAATTTCACAGAATTTGAAATTGAATTCAAACAAAACAAGTTAAACAGATTTTGAATTCAAACAGAAATTTTATTCAAACAAATATTTTGTATAATATGTATTTGGTTAAATAAATATCTGTTGAATAAAATAAATTACACAGAATTTGAATTTGAATTCAAACAGAACAAGTTACACAGTTTTTGAATTCAAACGAATATTTTATTCAAACGAATATTTATTACAAACTTGAATAGTACAAATTCATGCTCTCACTATACATATACATTTTTCTGACTGTTTGCATACACTCTTGGTCATGTTGTATTTGGTCTTCATTGACTTCATGTTGCATTATGATGTTGTCTGGACATTTGGTCTTCATGTGAGGTTGTAGCTTTGGTCTTTGTTTGTTTGATCACCTTGCTGTTCCTGTAGTTGATCACTGATGCAGTTTGAATGTGCTCAGCACTGTGTCTTGTTCACCATGTTGTAACTGGACTTGTTGTTTTTGTTGTTGGCATTGTCTTCATGCCTGACTTGATTCATTTGTATTCATGTGCTTGTCTGTAGCTGTAGTCTTATGGTTTTGTAGTCGAGCTGTATTCATGTACATATGCATTTGGAATTTGAGTTGTCTGCTATCATGAATTCGAATTGGACTTGCTTGATCATTGACTTTCTTTTTGCACTTGCACACTTGCTCTTGTTGGCCACGCACATGAGTTGGCGAGGCAGTGCACACGTGTATGAATGTACACGTGTGTATTGCAGCCACTTATGGTTACCTGTCCCTGTAATATCTATGTGCACGACTTTGTGATGAATTCAAATTTAAATAATGACGAACAACCCAAATAACTGAGGCAAATATTATTTTCAAAAACCATATTTTATTTTTGAATTGCAAAAATATTTCTTTTTCAATTTTACTGCGTTAGTTTATATTTTTGCAGATTGCTCAGATGCTGGATTCAAACCGGAATGCAGTTGAAGACAAAAATACGAGTGTGAGTGATATGTAGTGAGGTTATCAATGTAAAAATATTTGTGATGTAATCGTGATGTAATCAGAAATGTATATGTATAGTGAGAGCATGAATTTGTACTATTCAAGTTTGTAATAAATATTCGTTTGAATAAAATATTCGTTTGAATTCAAAAACTGTGTAACTTGTTCTGTTTGAATTCAAATTCAAATTCTGTGTAATTTATTTTATTCAACAGATATTTATTTAACCAAATACATATTATACAAAATATTTGTTTGAATAAAATTTCTGTTTGAATTCAAAATCTGTTTAACTTGTTTTGTTTGAATTCAATTTCAAATTCTGTGAAATTAACTTGCTCTGATACCAAGTCTAGTAGAGTTGTTGTAAGCGTGATACTGTTTAATTTTAATAGAAATCTATGAATGCAGCAGTAGGCAGGGGTTGCCGAAGCTGGGTAAATTTTGTGTGATTTATTTTTTCAGCATATTTATTTCTGCAGTTTATTTCTGTGTTTAAATCGAGAAAATTTGCTATAACCCTATTCACCCCCCCTCTAGGGTTAATCTAGATCCTACAAGTGGTATCAGAGCAAGGTTTATATTTATATTAACTCTAGAGTCATGAGTCTACAAAATAATGCTTTTTCTGAGGGGCAATCTATTGCTAGGCCACCCATGTTTAACGGGAACGATTATGCTTATTGGAAAGTTAGGATGAGTATTTATCTTAGTTCCGTTGATTATGATGTTTGGGATATTATTGAAACTAGCTATAAACCTCCCACTATAATCGTTAGTGGTACTGAGATTCCTAAACCTAAGGATAGGTGGGATGCAAACGATAAGAAATTGAAAACGACAAATGCTAAAGCCATGAATGCTTTGATATGTGCTCTTGATAAAAATGAATTTAATAGAATTTCTCATTGTACAACGGCACAGGAAATATGGCATACTTTGGAGGTGACACACGAAGGAACTTCTCAAGTCAAGGAGTCTCGGCTAGCCCTATTCAGTAATGAATACGAAAACTTTGTGATGGACAAAGACGAGAGCATAAAGGATATGTTTGGACGCTTTTCAACCTTGGTATACAATGCTAGAGCGCTTGGGAAGGTATTCACTGAGGTAGAGCTTGTGCGGAAGATACTACGAGTTTTACCAATGAACTTTGAGGCAAAAGTCACAGCAATCCAAGAATCAAAAGATCTGAGCAAACTAAGCATGGAGGAGTTGATTGGTAACCTGATGACATATGAGCTTGAGTTAAAAGCAAAGGAAGAACGCAACAACTCCGAACCAAAGAAGAAGATGATTGCTTTAAAAAGTAAAGAAGAAAGCGATGAAGAAGATCCAATTGAAGAGCTTGCAATGGCTGTCAATAATCTTAGAAGATGGTCTAGATTCAAGCCACGCAAGAAGAAAACCAAGGGCAATAGGTCAAAAGATTCCGAAAATTCCGATAATGAACTGATATGTTATAACTGCAACAAGCCTGGCCACATCAAACCAAAATGCCCACTTCTCAAAAACAACAAAGAAAAGAAAAAGGCGAAGAAGGTATTTGCAGCAACTTGGGATGATGAAGAAGGAGAGGAAGCTTCGGATAGCAGCCCAGAGGAGGCTAACTTGTGTTGCATGGCAAAATCAGAATCAGAAGCAACCTCCGACGAATCTGGTGAGGCAGGTGAGTTTTCTTATAAAGAACTTGTTTTTATGTGTTCTGATCTTACTAAGGTAGTGGATACTCTTGAATCTAAAATTGAAAAACTGAAATCTGATAGGAGAGAATTTGCTCGTGAAAATTTTAGGTTAAAAACTGAACTTGAAAATATTCAAAACCTAGAATGTAACCAATGTAAAATTTTAGATTCGGAACTATCAAAAATTAGGAATAACTCTGAGAATCTTGAAAAAGAAAACTTGAGTCTTAAAGAAAACATTGACACTAGAAAAAAGGACTTTATAAATCGATGCACCTCACTTGTCGCTGAAAATACAACATTAAAAACCAAAGTCCAAAATCTTGAAAAATCTTTGAATAACTTTTCAAGAGGCGAAAAATCTTTCAACATGCTATTGGGAAATCAAATTTTTGCTAACAATAGAAAAGGACTAGGTTTTGGAAAATCACAAGATGATGATAAAGGTAAAAGTACTGCTCAATCTGAAATAATTGGAAATCATGTTGAAAATCATAGTCATAGGAACACAAAATTTAATCAAGTCAATTTAATGAGCACGTTCTGTAGAGAATTTGGACATAATCGAAATAATTATTGGTATAAACCCAAACACGTGAAAACTATACCAATTTGGGTTCCAAAAGGCACAAATATAAAATCTTTGAAAGTCAAAAAAATTTGGGTGCCAAAAGGAACATGTATAAATAGTTTTGAGCCTTTAAAAACATATTCTGCCACTAACAAAAATGGACCTATAAAAACAAATAGGTCACATAAATCTTTTATCGTGTAGGTGTGGAGGCAGGCTAAGGAACAACAACAGTGTTCTCTGGATTTCGGCTGTTCCAGAAGCACAACGGGCGACAAAACAAAGTTCCTTAGCCTAGTATAAAGGTGACAGAATCACAATGGACAACGATGAAAAAATATATCGCAAAGGTAAAAACAGGTAAAAGCATATTTGAATGATATAATCTGCACCATATTCTGAATTAAAATCAGCCAATATTGAGATGATGAAAAGATGATGATTCTGACTTATATTCTTATGCCAATTATATTTTTATGCCAAAAACACTCCAATTCTTGAAATATTTCATACAGATTAAATTGGAAAAATGATGGTGTTTTTAGATAATATTTTTGGCTAAATCCATATTCACGGTTTCTTCTATTTACATGGCTTCAACTTAAAATCCTAATGAATTCTATTTAAAAAATTGTAAAAAGGATTTTAAGAAATTTTTGACTTGTTTTTATTTATGACATTGATTTGTGCTTAAATGATGACCAATCAGATTTTCAATATTGAACTAATCCATATAAATTTGTTCTGTCAAATGATGGTATTTGATTACTCATGCTACACGTAGATATATTGGTTTTGACATTTTGGTCACTGCTTATAAATTTGTACGATTTCAAATTTCATGTGAAAGATGTTAAAAAGTTTTTTTAGAAATTGTTGAAACTTCAAGAATTTGGTTAAAGAATAATGATGTTGATTGACTGTTGATTACTCATGAATATAACTGTTTATCCTAAGGTTTCTGAAATTAACACTATGATATTTATTTTGAGTGTTAACACGGCTTAAATTCAAAATTCAAAAGAATGATGTTTTTGAAATTTTTGGTGCACATCTCATGGTTTGATTCAACAAGTGAATATTGAGTGAAATTTAAATTCAGATGCGGATTACACTGGTAATATAGTTGATAAAAAAAAATTATGAGTGTAACGTGATTAATTTGTGAAACATTTATTTGCTGCATCGTTTTTTTTTAAAGAAAAGATCTGCATATTTTTCACTTGAAATAATTTTCAAATAGCAGAAAATTTTCTTATAAAACTTCCCTCAAGAAATCATGTTTGACCATATTTACAGCTTAATTATTTTTGAAAAAAAAAATTGATTTTATAATTTTTAATTTGATTTTAAATGACAAGTTTGACTAATCTGACTCCCTTTGATTATCGAAAAGATAAATAGTGATTGAAAAAGAGATAAGTGTTGATATTTATCATATATTATAACTCGAGAAAGTATAATTAAAAATTTCTTTAGAATTTCATAACAAGAGTTATAAAAAATTTTTGTTGGATAATAATTCCATGACCATTTCTATTTCTATCATCTTTCTATCGAACATCACTCATCAAAATCATATTTAATATGTAAATTTGTGGTAGTTTACAAAGGAAATCATTTGATCTTCAATATCTTTAAATCAGTGAAGGAAATTATTTGTGCTTCAATTTCTTATATTCAGCAATTAAAAATAAATATCCAAAGTATTCACTCTCATTTAAAAGTCCTCACGGTCATGCATGGGTGAATTACTTGATTTTTTTTATTATGTGCTTCCATGCTCATTTAAAAGTCCTCACGGTTATGCATGTATGGAACGCATATTAAAAATAATTGATTTAATAGACAAGTTGATTCTAATCCCATTTAAAAGTCCTCACGGTCATGCGTGGTTAGAAGATACTTGATTTCATTTTTTAAAATTAAATTGGAATACTGCTAATCTCATTTAAAAGTCCTAACGGTTATGCATGGTTAGTAGATATTCAAATTTCCAGAAATAAATATACCACAAATAGACATATCTATATGAATTTTTGATGATTCTATCTCCATCACTTCTGAAAGTGGAATATGCGTTTGACAAGGGTAATTATGATTTTTGTTTGAGTTTTATTGAAATTTGATATTTATATTTAATTGAGTTAAATGTTTGATTCATGTCTATCACTTCATCCCTATTTTTATAACACTGTTATTCTTTTGCTGATAACAAAAGGGGGAGAGAAAAGTTAAGATTTTGTCAAATAGAATCAAGCAAAGGTCAAATAACTTTCAATTTGCATATAGGCTCATTTACATATTTTTATTTGTATGCATATATATAGGGGGAGCCATATATGTAGGGGGAGTATCACATATAAAGGAAGCATTCAAATAGGGGGAGCAAATGAAATTATCAAATACATTTAATATATTCAAAATCTTAAATATATGTTTGTTATCATCAAAAGGGGGAGACTGTTGAATATGCGCTTTGCGCTATATGATTTTTGTTTGATGATAATAAACATATATACATTCATATAAATGTATTTGGTAATGTACTATTTTATTTTTCATAGTTTAAATAAATATTTGTTGAATAAAATTAAATTTCACAGAATTTGAAATTGAATTTTATTCAACAAATATTTATTTAAACTATGAAAAATAAAATAGTACATTACCAAATACATTTATATGAATGTATATATGTTTATTATCATCAAACAAAAATCATATAGCGCAAAGCGCATATTCAACAGTCTCCCCCTTTTGATGATAACAAACATATATTTAAGATTTTGAATATGGTGAACAAGACACAGTGCTGAGCACATTCAAACTGCATCAGTGATCAACTACAGGAACAGCAAGGTGATCAAACAAACAAAGACCAAAGCTACAACCTCACATGAAGACCAAATGTCCAGACAACATCATAATGCAACATGAAGTCAATGAAGACCAAATACAACATGACCAAGAGTGTATGCAAACAGTCAGAAAAATGTACAGAGACCAGGTACAAATAACAACAAGTCAAGGCCGCAACTAACATATCCAACTAGAAGAACAACAGAGTTTCAAAAATCCAATGCTCAACATCATATGAACCCAAATCAACTCTACTGGACAATACAAGGAAATGAAAAGACTGAGCAATGCTCAAGATCAACACAAGACAGAGTAAATGTACATGCTACAGCAACAATGGACCCAACATCAAAGACACGGCAGTAACAAGATCAAGTCCAGCTTCACACAAGGAATGAACACAAACAACTACAAAATCATCAAGCTACAGACTCAAGACCGAATGCAAACTGCAGTAGTACACTTGAACATCCTGAACAAATGGAAGAAGTACATCATGATACAACAAAGCAATGCCACCATGTATCAATAACAATGCAACATAGTGACAATCACAAGCATCGCAACATATTCAAGTTGAAGCCGTGAATGACACAAATACAGACAGTGGCCGAAGCCAATTTACAAAATATCGAAGTCAAAGAAGAATTCATGAATGTATATTGAAAGTAAAAATTCAAGTGCGTATGCAGTATTGACAAAGTCAAAAATCAACACCGTGATGAGCACGGCAAATTCAATGACGCGATTCAAAACCGTGTTATTCAAGTAAATATGAACAAGTCAAAGATCAATCTCAAACATTCAAGCATTATCAAGTGGCCGAGATTAATATTTGACAAATTCAAATAAATATATACGATCGAAGATTCAGGAAATCGAACGCATTTAAAACCCTAATCATCATCGGCATTTTGGATCGATCGAGTTCGAATATCAAATTAGAAAAGCAAAAGGAGACAGCACATACCGAATTCACAAGCATCAAAACTCGATCGAGCAACTGCAAGCAAGCTAGGGCAACAAATCACTGGCCAATTGAAGAAATCAGAGCCATAATTGCAACGAAGGAACGAAGCCCTAATTGCGACGAAGAGCCGAAGCCCTAACTGGATCAAAAGGGAACGAAGCCCTAACTGGAACGAAGCCGCCATTCTTTTTCTCACGAACAAATAGAAGGGAACGGGTTGAAAGAATAGTGGGCCGGTCCTTAAAAAATAAAAAGGGGGTTTTGTTTTTGTTTTAAGGCTTTTACTAATATTGTTTTTAGAGTTATTGTTTTTTAATTTTTTTTTTTTTTATTTTACGAACCAAAAAGTTAGTAAATCACCACCTAGGTTAGGTAGTGTCAGATTGTCTATTTTGAATTAGTTCAGTGAGCAGGGAGTGCGAGTTTGCAAAGCTCGATAGGCGGGAGCAGTGTTTGCGAGTGAGCGAAACTCTATAGGCGGGAGCAGGGTGTGCGAGTCTAGTAGAGTGTTTGTGAGCGGGAGCAAAAGGGTCTGCGAGTCTAGTAGAGTTGTTGTAAGCGTGATACTGTTTAATTCTAATAGAAATCTGTGAATGCAGCAGTAGGCAGGGGTTGCCGAAGCTGGGTAAATTTTGTGTGTGATTTATTTTTTCAGCATATTTATTTCTGCAGTTTATTTCTGTGTTTAAATCGAGAAAATTTGCTATAACCCTATTCACCCCCCCCTCTAGGGTTAATCTAGATCCTACATCAATTACACTAAGCTAGTAAATATATGAGTTTAGCTTTATGTCCCATAACCATTTGCTTAACTTAAATATTTACGAACAAACTGTAGATCTCCACTATAAAATTGTCACAAGGGATTCAATCGAACAAGTCCAAGAATTAACCGACAAAGTAAACGCAAGCGTTTCATACCACTTGTTTTACTAAGTCGTTTAATTAGATTTCTCATACGAGTGAGGTAAAGGTTTATATATACTAATAGATTGGAAAACGGTTTTATAAACGAATTTGGTATTAAAATAGTATTGAAATCATTTGAGGAAAGAGTTTTGATATTTACTACTAGTATAGAAAACCTTTATATTTTTAAAGTGACAAAACACAAAGAAGATTGTAGGAACAATCAATCACTAAAATTCACATACGAAGATGTGAATAAAAATCCAATGAAACCGATAAAGAATCCATCAAAATGGATATTCAAAAATCCCTAAAAAGGAGTCATCAAAGTCATAACAATTGATAACAACACATAGGAAACCACACGAATCGATTAAAGTTGGAAATTCAAACAACTAGGCGAAATAGACAAAAATACAGCAGGTCGGTCGGCCGGCTACAGAGCTCGGTCGACCGGACCCTGTTCTCCAAAATTCCTCGGGAAGCAGGTCGGTCGGCCGAACACTGTACTCGGTCGACCGAACCTTTAAACAGGGGAGTGCTTATGCACTTGGCAGCAGGTCGGTCGGCCGGCTACAGTGCTCGGTCGACCAGACCTGTTGCCAGTCCCCTCCCAGTCCATCCAATTGAGGTCCAACCTCCACCAAATTGCATTCTCTCAAGCAACGGCACTAAAGGATTATGCTAATCAACTACCCGACCCTATATGCTCCTCGATGCATCACCAAACACATGTTCAAACATCAAAGTTATGATTTTTAACAAATTGAACTCAAAACACTAAAAATTGGAATATTCGCCAAATAAATCCAAACCAAAAGCAAATGCACACGAATAAGTGTTAGAAATTCATACCTAACAATCGAAGATAAATATAAGCATAGACGTGAGATAAAAATCTTACCTTTAAACTCAAATCAATGAATGAGAAGCTTGAAGACAAAGGAAGATCAACCACACCTCAATCTCAACACTAGAAGCTTGAATCTAAGCTTAAAATAAGAACATTCCCTGAGTTAGGTTTAAGAAATTTCTGAAATCAAAGAGAGAATGAGTTGGAGAAGAAGAAGGAGATGCTTACCAATGGGTTCACTTGAGTTTGGAGCTAGAAGATGGATTTGCTAATGGAAACTAGGGCTTAGGATTTCCTAATTCTTTTTCTCTTCCCCCATTTTTGCTTGAGCTTGAGTGTTAGGAAAATAGAAAAAAAGTGAATGAAGAGGAGAGGGGTTGGGACTGAATACATAAGTGGACTCGGCCCAAACCAAAACCCTAAGTGAAAAGTAGCAAAATTCAACTTTCTCCAAACATATCGAAGCTTATACTCAAAAAGGTCGCAAACATCATTTTGAACTCAATGGGGGTGGTCTCGAGTCCAAATTCGACTGTTTGCAAAAAGTAGCTTTTCGGACCAAAATCCGACAAACGATAAGATATTTAAATAAAATATTTAAATATAAAATCTATAAATATGCGGGTTGTTACAGTATATTAAGCGGAGGTTATTTATTAAACACATATACCACGATATTTCACCTTGATGTGAAATTGGTATTATATATGTACTTGGAGTTGATTTTCGCGCATTATATAGCAGATGAGACCCTATTGCGCCGCATAATAGCGGATAATATTTTATATGAACCCATGTACCGCGATATTCCATCTTGAAATGAGATTGGTATTGTGCTAACATCTGTGGATATAGGGAAACAGGTTGGAGGGATCCAACTGGATTCCTCACCCGTAATGATTTATTTACAAATATTGTGATATATTCTGTTATCATATGATATATGATGTTTTGGATGCCATGATTGTTATATTTAGTGCTGTTGCAGCATTGGGCCTATTTTGGAAAATTAAAAGTGTTAAAGTGACGATTTCGAATTTAAAATGATTCTTAAAGTGATTTTTTTTGAAAATATACGTTTTATTGAATTTTGGAATCGATTCATTTTAAATAAATAAACGTTAAAATTTTTATGTTATAAAAATTATGATTTTTGTGAAATATAACGGAAATGTGATTTTTGAAATAAGTAATTGATTAATTTGTAAAATGGTTTAAAATTGGGATTTTTGAATTATTATAAACGGTTTATATAAAAGATTTATAAAATTGATATTTATAAATTACAATATTGGAATTATAAAACGAGTTTTTATAAGTGTTAAAAAGAAGTATAAATGGATTTCATAAGTGAATGAAATTTATGAATTTATAAATTGTGAAGTTATAAAATGAATAGATTTTGTAAAATAAAAGACTTTTAAGTAATTAACTTATAAATCGGATTTTGGCATTTAAATGAGATGTAAATAGAATTTATTAATTAAGGGATTTTATAAGTTGAAGTTTTTATAAAATATATATAAATGTGAATTTATAACGTTGTTTACAAATCCAAAACCAATTGAATTTGATAAGTTAATTATTATGGCTTATTAAAGGAGATATATCCACGATTTTGGACAGTGGATAATCCTTTAGATAAAATGTGTAGAAAGTGTTGAATTTGGTTAACAAAGTATATTCACGATTTTGGACAGTGAATAATATATCAAAGAAATGTTTTGGGTATATTTTAAATAGAATTAAAACGATTTAAAGATGTTTTAAAATGTATTAAGTATCGAAACCATAGATTTCAGCATTCATTGTTGAAATAGACGTTTTCGAGAAATAGAAGAAAATGGTGGACTATAACACTGTTGTTATAGTAAATGATTTTCGAAAGGAAATGTTTTATGTAGTATTGGGATTTATATATCTATCTTAATTTCGAATCCCTATACTAGTGATTTTGGGTTGTCGTAACGATGTTTTACGCAACATTCGTTTTGACTCAAATAAATGTGTTTAAGAGAATGTTTTCCTTAAAGAATGAAATATATACTTAATTGTGATTTAAGTATATTGAATATTTTCCAAATGTTGAAAATAAATAGATTTGTGCATTACTTATTATTTGATAAGTATGGAAATGTTTTTCCAATATGAAGTGAAATGTTTTGAGATTATATCTTTTAAAGATAAATTGAAAAGTGATTTGGAATTTGTTTTCAAACGGTTGAAGTGTGGAAAAATAAATATATCGTGTAAAGATATATTTTTTAGAAAATAAATAATTTGGGAAATTATTTGGAATCTGGTGATGATTGTGCATATCTATTGATAGTTAAATAACCGACTACCAATAATTACCTTTAAATATGTATTTGTTGTGATTTGCTTGAATTTGAATGCTACACTTATTTTAAAATAAGCGCTCGTTATTCGGTTTAGCCGGGAGAGGACCTTTGGGTCATGAATCCCATTCCGAATAGTGATTCGTCGTAATGGATAGCATTTGAAGACCGGTGTTGAAGACCGGGTATTTGTGAAAACGATAGGATGACCTATCGATTGTTTCTGCACCGATAGCTACGGTATAGAGATTTCCTTTGTGATGGAAAGTTCGATCGGGATTGTGAATACCCGAATTGCAAGGACTTCTTTGGAAGTGCCTTCGGTTCTGTGCGAACCCAGAACAGACTTGTATGGATTGTATGTCTGACATTACAAATTGAGATGTAAAGCTGATTTCTTTCAAATACATATCTGTTGGTGGTGGAGAATTTATTCTCTTAGCTTAACACCCTTCTCTGAGACGTACGAGCTCAGAGATTATGTAGTTGAAGGTTATTAGTAATATACTCCCAATTTGGTAATGTGGCATGCTGAGTGCTGCTGATCATTTGTTGATCAAAGCGTGGCTTTTGTGAAAAGCGTAGCTTTTTGGACGAGACTTGCTTGTCTTAGTGAAATGTGATGGGGGGTTTCTCACTTCGCGTTAGGTGGCGAACGGGAGACTCTTGCCCCCACATGTCCTCTTTACGAAGTTGATTTGGCGTAACCCGTGACAGTCGAAAGGCTGGCCGTAAAAGCAAGTTTCGGGTGCCAGTTTGTAGCCACGGTGGGTCTGGGATGGTTGCAAAGCCTATCGGTCGCCACTGAATTCATTCGTTACTTTTTGGTACCAGAGCTTTTGGTTAAGCGACAACCTTGGCTCTGTTGGGTGTTACTCATTAGAGATAGAGTCAGCAGTACTCTAGAATGAGTTGAGTGTGATAATAGATATGAGTGCGTATTTGTTAGTGAATATAAAAATATTTTATATTGTGTTTGCTTATCCGTTGAGCTGTTTGTGAATTTTGGTCGGTATGTGGGACGTCATATTATCGATAGGGATTTCTAAACACTTAAACGAGGCAAGTTGACATAGTATCATTTTGAATTGGGTAAATGAAATAATTTTACCTCAATTATATTTTACATATAAAGGAATAATTTTTCAGAATTATTAAAGTGTATATAAATTGATTGTTTGGTTGTTGAAAATGTAAGGATATATATAAGTTAATTAAAAGAATAAATTGTATAAGCAAATGAATTATTAAGAAGGAATTATAATTAATGTGATTTACAATTGTGAAATAATCTTATATATGCAATAAGTGAAATTCTATAAGAAAAAGACTTATAAATGTGATTTATGAATAAAAGGAATTTTTTGAAAGAATATTAAGCATTGAATTCGCTATTGTTACTGTGAAATAATAAGGGTGATGACTGCAGCATCATCAGTATCATTTTCGAGTTTCTGTGTGGTGGATTTGCTACCATAGTATATTGAAAAATTGAAGTTTTGTTGTGATAAACAAATTTAAAATTAAAATCCAAGTTGTAATTGTTGAATATAAGCAAAACGAGATATGAATTTGAAAGTGATGAAATTTGACTTGGTAAAAGTTAAATATAATTTGTTAATTAAGGGATTTATTAGTGAAAATTTAAGTTAAGTTGAACAAATGATGATTGAAATAGAATATTACTTAAGTGATGTTGAATGAAGTTGATTTTGATATCGAAGTAAAATAATAAAGTGAAGTGATGAATATGAACTTGAGTTATGTAATGAAATTCAACTTTTGTGGTTAAATGAATTAGCAATTGAATTAACGAATGAATTGAATGTAAATCAATTGAATGTAAATAAATAGATATGAAATAATGGATGTGAGTGTTAATTCATTAAAGCTAATTAAAAGTGATGAACCAAATTGAATGAATGTAAGCGAATTAAATAAATTTGGTTAAGTTGGTTATACGTTGGTTGTTAGTAGATTGTATAGAAATCCATATGAAATTGAATTAATGAAATTGAAAGCTAAAGTAATTGAAATCAAATTGGAAGTTAAGTGAATCTTAAATAGAATTGAATTTGATTTGGAAGTGAACCAACTTGAATGTAAATTAGTGAATGTAAACTAATTGAATATTAATGAGAAGTGCATGAATATTGATTTGGTTATGGATGTTAGTTGGATGATAGTTGGTTGATGGTTGGATTTGTTGCTTTTGTTGCATTTGCTATATTGGCATATGTAGTTGTTGGAGTGGTATATGTTGTGTATTAATATTACTTTCATATATGCACCTATCTCATTGTTTGTTGAGTGTTTAGTAGGTGTGGATTACGCTTGCTTCGCATTTGGAGCTCGCTTTCGCGCTATACTAGCTGTATATGCTCGCTAATAATATATAAGGTACATATTTCGGATTACATATCGTACTTTTACACTTTTTTCCTTGCGGGATGCCTCATTACTTGATGAGATGTATATTTGTGATATATATATTGCCATTTTTTTCGGATTGAGCCACGCAAAGGAGACGCTGGCGAAATTTTCTGAAAATTTAAGGCGTTAGAATATTTTTGAGAAAAATTGAATTTTTTTGAAAACATAACTAAGTATGATTTGAAAACTTAGTAAAGTTTTTATAAGAAGTTTAACTATTGGATTTTGGGAAAGTTAAACACTTAAGTGAATTTGAAATCTAATTTGAATGAATGTTTGAAAAGTTAATGGAATCTGTAACTTTTTCTTACTTGGTAATTTCGAGGACGAAATTCTTTTAAGGAGGGAAGTTTGTAACGACCCAGAATTTCCGTCATTTGAAATTCGTATATTTAATTGATTTTAAATATTAGCAAGTAAAATTTGTAAGTCGAATAAGTTTTATTTCGAATATCTAGATTTAATTGGATAATTAAATCGATAATTTAATATTTGAAATTACAGAAATAATTGGAAATTTGGGTTAATGTGATTAAAAATGATTTGTAAAGTATTATATCATATTGGAGTTAGAATGATGTTATAGAACTTTTAAAATTGAATTAAAAGTTAATTTGCAGAAACTGAATATTTTAATATTTAATTGACGAGTAAAAATAGCCAATTTTCAAACAGTCTCGGATTTTGACGAAACCAGTTTCATCGGATCCGTAATGTTAAATTATTGTATGGTTTCAAATTTCATGTCAATCGGATTTACGGTTTGTCCGGGGCAAGCTAAAACGCGTAGAAATCGATTCGAGTGAATTTTGAATTTAAATATTCGATTCAAAAACTTATCTTTCAAATTTGATCGAATTGGCTCCCGATATATATTCCGTTGCATTCGGAATGGGGGTAAAACATTATAAACGCCAGGCGGCACGCTTCGTTTGGAGTTAGGAAAATTTTCGAGTGAATAGTGTTTTGGAAATTTTCTATAAAAGGACCTCACATTTTCTAATTTGCAAAGCAACTAGGGTTTAAGCTTCAGGCCGCCACTTTCGTTTTCTATGGCCGAAAATCTCCTAACTATTTCCATTAATCTCTTCCAATCCGTGAACAATTAAGAAAAACTTCCAACTACAACATTGAAGAGCCAAGTGAGATCTTCAGATCTATACGGTGATGATGAATTTTCGAGCAAGGATGTAGCGCGAAATCGAGCTGGAAAGCAGCACGTTCGCACGCGTTTTTCCACTCGAGATGGAGGCCGAGCTTGGCCAAATTGTGGTCGATGGTGGCTCGCAAGATGGTCTTCAGCGTGGTGGTGTTTGATCATCGTGGAGATGGTCGTGGTGGGTGCGGCTATTAACCCAGTTCGAACGGCTATGGGTTCATTCTTTCGAACGTGAAACCTGATGGGGAAGAAGACTCTAGTAACGGCCACGATCTAATCTTTTGTAATGCACGGCCAAGATGATAGCAAGGTTAAAAATTATAAAAGAAAATGTAAATTTAATTATATTAAATTCGTTCGAACTTTAAAAAGCTGTAACTTTTTCATACGAGGTCGAAAACGCACGAAACGACTTGCGTCGGGTTCGTATGGACGAACACTACGCAATGAAGCTGGATTGGAGTCTGATTGGAGCTAGTGAAAATTTTTGGGTAAAATTAAACTCGTGTTTAATTTTATTCGAAATAAAACACTGCGACTTTTATTGGAAGCAAGGTGAGAACTTCTCACTCAGTCGAAAGTGTTTCGATTTAAATTTCAAATAGTTAGATTTAAAATTTGCTTGATTGTGTGTTTGAATGATAAATTATCATCTGTTGCATTGAAATAGACCCTATACGCCGTATATAAGCGGAGGTTATTTATTAAACACATATACCGCGATATTTCACCTTGATGTGAAATTGGTATTATATATGTACTTGGAGTTGATTTTCCCGCATTATATAGCGGATGAGACCCTATTGCGCCGCATAATAGCGGATAATATTTTATATGAACCCATATACCGCGATATTCCGTCTTAAAACGGGATTGGTATTGTGCTAACATTTGTGGATGCAGGGAAACATGTTGGCGGGATCCAACTGGATTCCTCACCCGTATTGATTTATTTACAAATATTGCGATATATTCTGTTATCATATGATATATAATGTTTTGGATGCCGTGATTGTTATATTTAGTGCTGTTGCAGCATTGGGCCTATTTTGGAAAATTAAAAGTGTTAAAGTGACGATTTCGAAGTTAAAAGGATTTTTAAAGTGATTTTTTTGAAAATATACGTTTTATTGAATTTTGGAATCGATTCATTTTAAATAAATAAACGTTAAAATTTTTATGTTATAAAAATTATGATTTTTGTGAAATATAACGGAAATGTGATTTTTGAAATAAGTAATTGATTAATTTGTAAAATGGTTTAAAATTGGGATTTTTGAATTATTATAAACGGTTTATATAAAAGATTTATAAAATTGATATTTATAAATTACAATATTGGAATTATAAAACGAGTTTTTATAAGTATTAAAAAGAAGTATAGATGTATTTCATAAGTGAATGAAATTTATGAATTTATAAATTGTGAAGTTATAAAATGAATAGATTTTGTAAAATAAAAGACTTTTAAGTATTAACTTATAAATTGGATTTTGGTATTTAAATGAGATATAAATAGAATTTGTTAATTAAGGGATTTTATAAGTTGAAGTTTTTATAAAATATATATAAATGTGAATTTATAACTTTGTTTACAAATCCAAAAACAATTGAATTTGATAAGTTAATTATTATGGCTTATTAAAGGAGATATATCCACGATTTTGGACAGTGGATATAGATAAAATGTGTAGAAAATGTTGAATTTGGTTAACAAAGTATATTCACGATTTTGGACAGTGAATAATATATTAAAGAAATATTTTGGGGATATTTTAAATAGAATTAAAATGATTTAAAGATGTTTTAAAATGTATTAAGTATCGAAACCATAGATTTCAACATTCATTGTTGAAATAGACGTTTTCGAGAAATATAAGGAAATGGTGGACTATAATACTATTGTTATAGTAAATGATTTTCGAAAGGAAATGTTTTATGTAGTATTGGGATTTATATATCTATCTTAATTTCGAATCCCTATACTAGTAATTTTCGGTTGTCGTAACGATGTTTTACGCAACATTCGTTTTGACTCAAATAAATGTGTTTTTGAGAATGTTTTCCTTAAAGAATGAAATATATACTTAATTGTGATTTAAGTATATTGAATATTTTCCAAATGTTGAAAATAAATAGATTTGTGCATTACTTATTATTTAATAAGTATGGAAATGTTTTTCCAATATGAAGTGAAATATTTTGAGATTATATCTTCTAAAGATAAATTGAAAAGTGATTTGGAATTTGTTTTCAAATGGTTGAAGTGTGGAAAAATAAATATATCGTGTAAAGATATTTTTTTGAAAAATAGATAATTTGGGAAATTATTTGGAATCTGGTGATGATTGTGCATATCTATTGATAGTTAAATAACCGACTATCAATATTTACCTTTAAATATGTATTTGTTGTGATTTGCTTGAATTTGAATGCTACACTTATTTTAAAATAAGCGCTCGTTATTCGGTTTAGCAGGGAGAGGACCTTTGGGTCATGAATCCCATTCCGAATAGTGATTCGTCGTAATGGATAGCATTTGAAGCCCGGTGTTGAAGACCGGGTATTTTTGAAAACGATAGGATGACCTATCGATTGTCTCTGCACCGATAGCTACGGTATGAAGATTTCCTTTGTGATGGGTAGTTCGATCGGGATTGTGAATACCCGGATTGCAAGGACTTCTTTGGAAGTGCCTTCGGTTCTATTCGAACCCAGAACAGACTTGTATGGATTGTATGTCTGACATTACAAATTGAGATGTAAAGCTGATTTCTTTCAAATACATATCTGTTGGTGGCGGAGAATTTATTCTCTTAGCTTAACACCCTTCTCTGAGACGTACGAGCTCAAAGGTTATGTAGTTGAAGGTTATTAGTGATATACTCCCAATTTGATAATGTGAAATGCTGAGTGCTGCTGATCATTTTTTGATCAAAGCGTGGCTTTTGTGAAAAGCGTAGTTTTGTGGACGAGACTTCGTCGAACCTCACAACCCGGTAATGGTCGAAACAGGAAAGATGCAGCAAGATTTCAGGGGTAGCTTCCCTAGGGTATGGCTATTCCTTCTGGAAAAGGTAGTATCATGGTATGGAGCCCGCATACTTACTCATGTGGACACTGTATTTTATTACTTTGTGATGTTGTTGGTTTAGAGAGCTCTCGTATAAAGGTCCCAAAGGGCCGGGGGTGGCATATCTGAGGTTTTGTTTATTCCTCGGGAAGGGGGGTAGCCGGCCTTGTATTGGCGGAGTTCCGGTTAGGAGTCTCGAGGCGTCTTTCCAGAGGCGTACCCATGTGGCAATGGGAAGTTCCTTGGTCTGACCATTTGTTGGAAATCCAAAGAAACAATACGAACCCTTTACGATTTCAATTGTATAACCTGCCTCCTCAGACGGTAGCTATAGCAGGCATAATATAATGGTACCTACGCTGGTTATGATTTATATTCTACTTTCGAAATGGTTTTCCACATTTTGCACTTATAAAAATAATATTGAAAAGAAATTTGCGTATCAAGCATCTTTGACTATCATAAGGAGAAATCTCCTCCAAGTTCTGCGTTTGCATTGTGTGTGTGGCAGGAGGCCTTATGGTAGTTACATTTTCTAAAAGCATTGCGAATCCATTTAAAAATATTTCTTTGTTTATTTTTAAAAGATAAACTGTTTAAGTTCTCACACTAGTCCCATGGCTGACCTGAAGTTTATTGATTCCTTCCTAAACTCTGGGTGCCCACTAATTTTAACACGGGCAGTTTAGAGTCAGGTTATCAGGTCATTCTGGAAATTCAGGAGTTGCTATAGAGATCTGGAGGCAAGCTGGATGGCTTGGCGTATCAACTAGTATATAGTATTTCTTTTCCGTTGTTTGTTGTTGTAAACTCTGATAATATAATGTAATGACAGATATGATTCTTTGTTTTAAAGAATATTCATTGATATATTATATGTTGTTCCGCTGCAATTATGAGATTCTGATGTTGTTCTGTTGCTTTTTCTTTCTTCTTCTATCTTCTATCTTCTACCTCTTCTTTAACCTTAACGATTCGGTTTTTCCGGCATTCGATTGCTCGGCAGTTGATACAGTGGACGTATCAATGTCGACTTTCGTGAGTCGAAAATCGCATTCGTTATACATGTAGAAGAAATAGAAGATTCGAGGGTCACATCCTAAAAAAATAAAATAATTCGAGAAAAATTATGGAAAAAAACAAATTTAAATAATTTTACCTCAAAAAATGACATAGAAACGGGAAAAAATGGTTAAATTTTCGATTGGGGGGAGGAGAATGGTGATTTGATGAGGAGAAAGGAAGCAGAAGGAGGGAATATAAAGAAGGGGAAGGAGCAACCATTGGAAGAAGTCAGTGGTGTATGACGCATTGGATCCCAACCGTTCATTTCGAACGGTTCGGCCAAATGTGCAATTGAGTATGCCTCATTCTTGGCGCATCTGATGCCTATTTTTTGGTTGCGAACGGTACCATCTTTAAAATTTGGTTAGTGCGCTTGTGTTTTTCCATACTTTTGGCTGGCTAGACTTTTGTTATTAACAGCACAACATGAAAAGCATTAAAATTTACCCAAAATTTAATAAGAAAATTAAAATTTCTATTGTCAGATAATGTCTCCAAGACCTGTTTTCTTAATGAAGAATGCTAGTTTACGGTCGCCACTCTAGTGACCGAGTCCGTACTACCTTACCAGTTACTACTGCCTAGTGCCCAAACCACTTAGAGAGTTGCTGAATAAGCAAATCAGATGTTTACAGTTACAAAAAACAGGAAAGAAGAGCAGTCGTGCGGAAGGTCTTTCTTCGGCTTTTACTTCCTCTTTTTAGCCGCTTTCCGGTAAGGAGAAAGAAGTGAACCCTGAGGAAGGTGGCTTTATTTAAAAAAGATGGATAAGCTAATCCACGAAAAGGCACGAGTTCCACGAGTGAGCATTCGTTCATTGATGAATCCATATTGGAAGGCTAGACGCATTACTTGCCCTAATTAATATGGCTATTGTTGGGAAATCCACTTCCTGTCGTGTTGGGCGAAGTCCTGTGAAAGAATGCTTGGTCCTAACCATTGATTATCTTTCTTATAGTACCTTTCTAATGCCATGGTTTGGATTGATGGAGACGTCATACCCTGGGACAAGGGAGTTCTCTCTTTCAGTAGTTCGTCGGGAATGAAACTAATGGATGCAGAGGATAACAGGTAATTCGCTGGTAAACAAAGAAAGTACCCTATGGCTGGGCCGATATATACTTTTGACGGTAGCCTAATGTAGTAACACTAAATGGCTTTTGATGCAAATAATATCACTCACAGCCATTTTTTTAAACTATTTTTGCATCATCTAATTTCACATGCGCACTACATATCCCTATAACTACTATCCTAGTTACTTCTAGATAAAACATGATGCGATGGCAGAATTATTGGATTCCAATTTGATTTCACCATTAAATCATAAATTTACAGTCTTTCGAATAAGATATACATATGAGATGTTTTGGTAAAAATATCACTCATAGACAAAAGCTAAAAAAATCAGCAAATAATTATATGGTGTATCGAGTTAGTATCAATGGATGTGGTTTGACGATAAGAGTTTATTGGCGTTGGAGATTGATCGAAATCTTGCATATAGCGATTGAAAATAAGTTTTTAATCAATGATATCAACATCTAGGTTTTTGTACCAACGATCAAAGGAAGTGAGACCCTTATTGTTAGATGTGAAGTTTGATGTAAAGTCAATTTGTGGTAGCCGGAATTGGTTTGCATGGTAAATAATTGCATTCATCGGGATGTGCCAACTTTGAATGGATTTTGTTGTCACTAAGATATTGGCTTATTATTAAAAAATACTATTATATTTTTTAGTGCAAGTGTTGTGCTTAATAGTCAGATTTATGTTTGTTGTTGCATGATAAAAGTAGTTGGTGGTGTAGATAACTGAGGTGTTATTGCAATTATACTACAATTATTTGAATTATGGACGATATTTTATACAACAACACTGAACAAGTGTAAAATGTTACGCGTAACACCTACAAAACGAAATATAAGAGTATTTTATTTTCAAAAACACTAATATTCCACAAAGCATTATTTGCACTCATTGGTCCAGCACCGCGTGCATAACTCAGCTGGTCAATGTTGTCTAGCGATCATAGAACAAAGTTCCTTGAATCATGGGTTCGAGTCCTAACAAGCTACGATGTGTAACTCTTAAGACGTGGAGCGGTTATCTTTCAAAAAAGCGAGAATGATTGGAGATTAATGCTCTGTATTGGGCTTATAAAAAGGGGGGTCGGCTGTGGCAGGCTATCTATATCCCTAGTCTTACTCCCTGGAGCAGGGCTTTTAAGAAAAACGCTAATACTCCATAAAGCATTATTTGCACTCATTGGTCTATGTTAGATCCATCTCTTTAGTATGTTGATGATGTTAAATTTAGAATTATGTTATTAATAGTTTAATTAAGACGTTTTAGTTTTTAGAGTAAAATTACAAAATCGAATGGAACAAAAGCAACGAAGACATGCAAAGACGTGCACGAATATGCACAAAGTTCAATACATAGTATGTCTTCGAGTCGTGTGCCTTAAACCTTGTCAAAATCCCTTATTATAGTGCATACATACATAAATTTTCAAAACATAAAATTATAAGTGATTTTTTTGGTAAGATTGTTTTCTATTTTAAGTCGAGATAAATTCTTCGTAAGCCAACATGTTTGGTTTTAAGCTGGTATAAAATAGAGAGAAAATTTATCTTCTCTTTGGAATCCTTAAATGTTGACTTAACAAAATATTAAGCTAACATAAAGAATGATAAGCGGTTACAAGAATTCCTTAAACCGACATATAAGAACATTCAATTTTAATCCGCTCCTTGTGTTCCTTATAGGTTGGCATAAAAGAAATTTAAGTCGAAATAATCCTTCTTAAGCCAGCATAAATTCTTTATTGACCCGCTATAAAAATTGAATGTTGTAAAATTATGCATTTCTCTTCAAAACGAGATCAAGCGACTTTTGGATCAAAAGCAACAACTTTTCATGGTGAATCGGGTGTGTTGATCATATCTTTTTACCAATATTTTGACACTTGATTCATGACGTTTTGAAACAACAATCTTAACAACTTTCACATGCTCGCAAACACTCGTTTCCTCTTTAATGACTATACTTCCTAAAGTCGTTGCATACTTACCCTCAAACATTTCAAGGTCATCTTTATGCATGCAAGCGAAATTATTTTTCATCTTGAAAACTCATTTAATCATTACATTTTCACTCACTTTCTAAGAGGATTATAGGAACCTTGAATAATTGTGAAGATCCACTGCTCATGACACTTTGATCGATACTATTATTGCTAGAACGGGGCCAATACATGGCGGGTTAAATGAGTTAATTTCAATATTTTTTACTATTTTATATCTTATTGGGCCTATGAAGTCTAAATTAATTTAGATCCAATCTAAATAATTTTAGATAAAATCTTTATTTTATTTAATTAATTAATATAAAGATTTGATTTTTTGTGTATGTATGTATATAAAATATAATGTGTATATACACACACATATGTGTAGGTATACATGCAACATATAAATGTATACATAGTTTAATGTCCTCATGTATAAGTGTTAGAATTTACACTGGAACGAACACAATAGCCCTTTTATATACGTATTTGACGTCTACTATTATTTTAATACTAATATAATATAAAGTACATTTATATATACACAAATAAACACACACACACACGTACAGTTATGTAGTTCCAGAGCATCTTTGCCTCATATATGTATAAATTTTGTAAAGTGGTATGGTATCATAAAACCGGCTTGCACGTGCAAAATAATAATACTTTATTCTGCCCATCAAAAAACAAATTTAAATATATAAACCAATTCAAACATTTAATATTTAAAATAATATAGGACTAACTCAAATTTAAAAACAAATCAGGATCCATAATAATATTATATTCAAAACTCAAAATTAATATTTGAATACAATTTGGATCTAAAATAATATCTTATTTAAAATTCAAATTCGGCGTTTTCTTTAATACATAAAAAAACACACAAACACACACACACACAAACGCGCACACATATATGCGTATTAAAATATATTTTTTATTTGAAAATACATAAAACCATATATGCGAATATTTAAAAAAAAAATAAAGTTGTAATTTGTATACATATGTGTGTGTGTGTGTGTATAACACTGCATATTTAAACATAAAATATGTTTTTTATGTTTGCCAAAATTCTTTTTGATAAAATTATTTATTTAAATTTGTGCAGTTTAAACAATCAACTTGTTTAAATTTCCATATGGACTTCCAATTAATCTTGAAAAACTATAAATATTGAATATTGTTTATTTTATAATATATATATGTACACACACACACATATACACACACACATGCATTATGATTAAAAACTTTGAAATGTATATATGTTTATATATGGAAGTTAATATTTTAATTTTAGCTATATTGTTTGCGTATTTGAAATCTGATACTTTATATACTCAACATAAATGAGTTATACAGTATGGTGATAAGGGAATAAACACTGGTAAAAGTTCAACTTGTTAGAAAATAAACAGAACGGAAACAATAAAGGGAGAAGATATATTATTATTCACCACTCATTCATTTACCATACAAATGAGCTCTATATTTATAGACTCAAAATCTAAAGAAAATTACAATACTGTCCTTGACCATTTAGCATATTCACCCATATTATAAATATTTTATAACACTCCCCCTTGAATATGCGTTTGATAATAATAATAGCCTCATTAAAATCTTATGGCATTATGGGGGTTGATGTTTCTGGATCAATATAATGCCTCATTAAAACCTTACTAACAAAAACCCAGTGGGAAAAAATATTAGTGAAGGAAAAAGAGTACATTATAGCATATATTTGAATGCTCCCCCTGATTTATAACGTGTTATTCAGTTAGTTTGTGAAAGCATCCGACGCATACCAATTTTATACATCATCTTCTGAAACGTTGATTTTGGAAGTGTTTTTGTGAATAGATCAGCCAGATTTTCTTGAGACTGGATTTGTTTCACCTCTATTTTATTGTCCTTCTGTAGTTCATGTATGAAGAAAAATTTAGGAGAAATGTGTTTCGTCCTATCACCCTTAATGTAACCTGCTTGAATTTGAGCTACATAAGCTGCATTGTCTTCATAAATAATGATTGACCCTTCTGCTACTGATGGGAGTTGACAGCTTTTTCGAATATGCTCAATTAGTGATCTCAGCCAAATGCATTCTTTACTTGCTTCATGTAGTGCTAGTATTTCGGAGTGATTGGATGATGTTGCTACTAATGTTTGTTTTGTAGATCGCCATGAAATTACTGCATTGCTGTTATTAAACACATATCCAGTTTGTGATCTTGCTTTATGTGGGTCAGAAAGATAACCTGCATCAGCATAGCTAACTAGATTTGGATTATTGCCTCTGTTAGAATAAAACAAACTCAAATTTGTCGTTCCACGAAGATATCTCATGATATGTTTTATACCATTCCAGTGTCTTTTTGTTGGTTCTGAACTGTATCTTGCTAGAAGATTTACTGAAAATGCAATATCTGGTCTTGTGCATTGGGCCAAATATAATAATGCACCAATAGCACTAAGATATGGTACTTCTGGACCAAGCACATTTTCATCATCTTCTTTTGGACGATAAGGGACCTTTTTAATATCCAAAGATCTAACAACCATAGGCGTACTAAGTGGAAATGCTTTATCCATTTGAAAACGTTTCAGAATTTTCCCAATATAGTTTGACTGTTGACTCAGTATGCCATTGGTATTATGCTCGATTTGTAGACCGAGGCAATATTTAGTTTTGCCAAGATCTTTCATTTCAAATTCTTTCTTTAAGTAATTTATTGTTTCATCAATCTCTTCTAGAGTTCCAATCAAATTTATATCATCAACATAAACTGCTAAGATAACAAATCCCTTTATCGATTTCTTTATAAAGACACATGGATAAATGAGATTGTTTTCGTATCCTTCTTCTACCAAATATTTATGAAGATGGTTATACCACATCCTTCCATATTGTTTCAAGCCATATAGTGATCGTCTTAGTTTTAATGAGTACATGGACTTTAATTTTGCTTCAGGCAATTTATATCCATCTGGAATTTTCATGTAAATATTGGTATCTAATTCACCGTAAAGATAAGCTGTCACAACATCCGTTAATCTTATATCGAGTTTTTCAGAAACTACAAGGCTTATTAAATATCGAAATGTTATGACATCCATAACAAGAGAGTAAGTTTCCTTAAAGTCAAAACCTGGTCTCTGCAGGAAACCTTGTACGACAAGTCATGCCTTGTATCTTACGACTTCATTTTTATCATTTCGTTTTCTAACGAATACCCATTTATAACCTACTGGTTTAACATTTTCTGGTGTTTTCTCTATTGGTCCAAATACACCATGTTTTTGAAGTGAATCTAATTCCACTTGGATAGCATCTTTCCATTTTGGCCAATCGTGTCTTTTTCGACATTCATTTATGCTATTTGGTTCATTATCATCATTCTCATTATAGTCATGACTTTCAATTATTTCAGTAGCTACTGCGAATGAGAATACATCATCAATTATTATTTTATTTCGATCCCATATTTCTCCATAGTTTGTATAAAATATTGAGATCTCATTATTATTAGGTACCATTTTATCGTTGGAAGCTTCTTTTATCTCTTCTGGGATAATAGTTCCTTCCGCACTTCTAGGAGAATTGAGATTTTCACTTAAGTGATCCTTTTGATCATTTATAACCGCTTCAGGAGGTTCCATAATTGATGATTTTTCATTAGACTTTCTTTTTCTAGGCGCCAAGTCTTTTGAACCAATTGGCCTTCCACGTTTTTGTCTCGCTTTAGATTCATTTGCTGCTATATTTACTTTTGATCCTTCAGAGACAACAATTTTTGCTGGTGCATTTGCTGCTGGAATGTGAGATTTAGTTATTTTTGCAATGTCACTAAATGCATCTGGCAGTTGATTTGCAATATTTTGAATATGCAAAATTCTTTGTACCTCATATTGGCATTGTTTGGTACGTGGATCCAAATAAGGCATTGATGGATTATTCCGTGATATTTCACGCCGATCTACTGGAACGGTCTTTCCTCCCCTAACGGCGGGAATATTGTCTCATCAAATTTACAGTTTGAAAATCTTGCAGTGAAGACATCACCTGTAAGGGGTTCAAGGTAACGAATTATCGATGGGGAGTCAAATCCCACATAAATTCCCAACTGTCGTTGAGGACCCATTTTAGTACGAAGTGGGGGATTAATAGGCGTATGCACAGCACAACCAAATTTTCGTAAATGTGAAATATTTGGTTAAGATCCAGTTAAGAGCTGTGATGGTGAAAACTGATGATAAGCTGTTGGTCTAATTTTAATCAATTTTGATGCATGTAGAATTGCATGTCCCCAAGCCGAAACAGGTAGCTTTGATTGCATCAGCAACGGTCTTGCAATAAGTTGAAAATGCTTAATTAATGATTCTTCCAGACCATTTTGAGTATGAACATGAGCTACTGGATGTTCAATTTCAATTCCCAATGATAGACAATAATCATCAAATACTTGAGAAGTAAATTCTCCAGCATTATCTAGTCGAATTGATTTAATTTGATGATCAGGGAAGTGTGCTCTCAATTTTATTATTTGAGCAAGCAGTTTGGCGAATGCCAAATTTCTTGTAGAAAGTAAACAGACATGTGACCAACGAGTTGATGCATCAATCAATACCATAAAATATTTAAATGGTCCACATTCAGGGTGGATTGGGCCACATATATCACCTTGAATTCTTTGTAGAAATGTTGTAGATTCCGAAGTGATTTTACTATATGAAGGTCGAGTGATTAATTTTCCTTGTGCACATGGGGCACATAAGTAATCACTTGGTAAATTCAATTGGTTTGATAAATCATGCCCATTTGAATTTTTAGCGATTTTACGCATCATGGTTGATCCAGGATGACCCAAGCGATCATGCAAAAGAATCAATGTCTTTGTATTTGTGAGCTTCTGCCTCATGTTTATAGAGTGAGATTCAACTATGCCAATTTTTATAAAATATAAACCAGTTGAAATTGTACCAAAATTTTCAAGGATAAGCTTATGGCTTTCAATTCTAGAAATAATACAAAGATATTCTTTGTTGTTTTCATTTATAGTTTCAATATGGTATCCATTCATTCTTATATCTTTGAAACTCAGCAAATTTCTTTTAGAGTTGCTTGAGTATAATGCATTCTGAATAAAGATATGTGTACCATTTGGTAATATTATATGGGCTCTTCCGGACCCGTCAATTATATTAGCAGATCCAGCTATAGTGGAGACTTTACCTGAGAAATTTTCAAACAGTTCAGAGAAAAACTTCTGGTTTTTCAAAATTGTATGAGTAGTTGCACTATCTAGTAAACATATATCATCACCCAAATGGCGTTCCATACGTTAAGAATTAAAGACAGTAATTAGTCAATTATATATATAAAAAAATTGTATGCATAAACAAAGTAACATGATTAAAATAGGCTACTGATTAAAAACAACATCCACATTACACATTATTTTTAACTATTTCTGCAAAGGGAAATACAAACTAACGAACACAAGCTTCAAACTAATTTATTAATGCAAGCTAATGAAGTAAAATGAAAAACCACATAACAAATATCAAGTCTTTTCTAATTGATTAACTCGGTCATATCATTGATCATTGCACTTAGATTTTCATCATTAATGAAATTTCCATTGTCATCTTCGAAGAAATCATCTAACTTCAGGTTAATGTTTTCATGTAACTCTTCGGCATTATTTGCCTCAATATTCTTCGAGCGATGATATTCTTCAACTGTTTTCTTTGATGATCTACATGTACGTGACCAGTGACCAGATCGTCCACATCTATAACAAACTTCCTCGTAATGCTTTTTATTTTTTGAAGCTGAATCATTGTTCTTTACAGGCTCAATTTTCTTTTGTTGCTTTTTGAAGTTGGTGGTTTTGTTACCTTTAAAACCACCATAACTGCCTCTGCTGGAGTTATATCCGCGTCCACGACCACGTCCTCTACCTCGACCTCGATCCCTACCTCTTCCAGAGTGGGCAAAATTAGCATTGACTTCAGGTAATGCAGTTGAACCAGTTGGTCTTGAGGAGTGATTTTTTATAACCAATTCATTATTTTTTTCAGCAATTAGTAAGCATTCTATGAGTTCAGAATATTTTGTAAAATGACGCTCTCGATATTGTTGTTGCAGGAGTATGTTCGAATCATGAAATGTTGAGAAAGTCTTTTCAAGCATTTGTGCGTCATCCACCTTTTCTCCACATAATTTTAGTTTAGAAGTAATTCTAAACATAGCAGAATTATATTCTCTTACGGATTTGAAATCTTGAAACCTCAGGTTCAACCATTCTTGCCTAGTATTTGGAAGTATGACCGTCTTCTGGTGGTCATAACGCTCCTTCAGGGAGTTCCACAAGTGGAGAGGATCGTTTTCCGTTAAATATTCTGTTTTTAGATCGTCGTGGATACGACGTCTTAGAAATATTAGAGCCTTTGGTTTGTCCTGCTGGGACATAGTATTGTCATTTTTAATTGCATTTTCTAAGCACTGAGATTGCAAGGGGATTTCAGCATCCAGTATCCATGACAAATAGTTATCTCCAGATATGTCCAACGCTTTGAATTCAAGCTTAGCAATATTTGCTATAAATTCTGTATATATATATATATATATATATATATATTAAAAAAAATTAAGACTTGGCAGGGTTATCAAAATAAAATAAACATCACTTAGAATTTCATATACCAACATAGAGGGCTAGGGCAAAAATTACAAATGAAGGTAATTCATCAGCAATCAACATATACAACAATTGAAGAAATAAAATAAAAATAAAGGCATGCAAGCATCTATCAGAAAAGCAACTAATAAATGAAACCAATAGGCAAAGACATATCAAAGCCAAAGGAAAAGGCTGACTTGGAAAGAAAAGAAGGCTGACTGGGAAAGCTAACTCAAAGGAAAAAGAAAAAAAAATTCAATAGGCAGGGACGTAACAACTCAAAAATAAAGTTAAAAAAATGGCTACAACATAGACGTGCAAATGTATGCATGGGTGCGTGACTAAATGCATGGCAATAGGAGAAACTCATTAGATCTTCAGTTGAATATTTGTAAGCAGAGACATCTTTTGTTAAATAATTTGTTATCCAACCATGCAAAGTATGTGCAAAGTATGTACCATAAAGCAAAGGATAACAATAATAATAAAATAATAAAAGTATGTACGAAGATAATAAGGCCAATATTTGTCATGCAATAAATATACTCTGTAACTGAAAATGATTCTATAAAGATATGATATAATAATTAAAGTATAAAAGTTAAGGTAGTATACAGTTTGCTGTACATCGTCAAATCCGGTAAATATGAGACTGCAAACAAAGGCAAAGTTTTGATGGCTAAATATTGAACATATACAGATTTATCACATGTTATTGCACAAACGTCAGAGTTGTTAAACTGAAAATACCAAAGAGAAATGTCTGGATTCAAATACAGAGTCATACTACTAAATCTGGAGAGAAAAAATGCAACCAGTTTATAAGATCCATTATCTAATCTTAACAAATTACTGCCTAATCTTTTCAAACTTCATTAGAAAAGAAAAAAAGGACACAGTACTCACTGTACAACAACATTAAAGAGATAACTCACTGTGTCAACATGGATATAATATGAAACTAAGTTGTACCTTGATGTACAGGAAAAAACTTTAATAAAGATGTACGAAAAGATTCTTTTTTTTTTAAAGAATGTGAAATTGGACCCATAGGAAATGATATTTATAGTGTAAGAACTTTTAGGCTATTTGATATAGAATGAGTAAAAGCAGGCGGTAATATCACATTAAAGAAGGAAAAAAAAATACTTGTTCAAAAAAATACTGTTCAAACTCTACCCAAAAAAATGAGATGAATCTCAGACGTAAGCATTAGATGACGCTTCAAACATTTTATATAAAAAAAACTTATCCAAATATTAACGTAGAAAATCGCGCTGATAACGTGTTAGAAAATAAAGAGAACGGAAACAATTAAGGAAGAAGATATATTATTATTCATCACTCATTCATTTACAATACAAATGAGCTCTATATTTATAGACTCCAAATCTAAAAAAAATTACAATACCGTCTTTGACCATTTAGCATACAATTCGACTCTTCTACTCAAAAATCATAGTACGCCCTCTTATAACCATGCAAATCAACAAGGAAAAAAATAAAGGAAAGGCTACAACTAAGAACAAAAAAAACTCGGAAATGCCAGCGTAATTAAATAATTACTTAACACCCAACGTTGATGCCTTTCTCATTTTCCAACCAAATTGCAATGGATCAAGTACTCTGTTGTTATCAATCAAATAAAGTCAATTTTCAATTGGTCTAAGTTACCCTATTGCCCCGTTCAATGCTGAATCTCCTCACTTCTGTTTTGAAATCTTCAGTTCGACGAAGTTCTTAAGGTTGCGCAGCTATGCGCTTCCAGATCTGGAAGAGTGGAAACCGTTAAGAGGTCGCTTGTCTCTGGATGGCTCATTTCGACTACTCTCACTGTTGTTGCTTGAGAATCGTCGGACATTGTAACTAAAGTTTGTAAAGTTATGTTCTTTCCCTTTAATCTCCTATTGTTTAACCCCTGCATGTTTAATTAGTTGGCTTGTGTCTTGAATTATTAGCTGTAAATGAACATTATGAGGGGTATTAATGCCCTTAAAAATTCGTGCATTTCTTTCCATCCATATATGCCATATCATCGTTGTGATGACTATTCTAATAAGTTTGCGATAGGAAATATTTATGCAATTATTTAAAAATATTATGAAACGATGTTGTCCAGATTGTCCCCTGCTACAGACTGAAATTATAGAATATTCCTTAAATTTTTCCATATAGATGGTACGTATGTACATTGGAAAAACAAATGTTTATTAGATTCCGCGCCATGATTTCATGAATTACACTTGAGATCTATGTTTGGGTTCCATCCATATACCTAATTTGTGGCATTTAATTTATCTGTTTTTGCTAAGAGTGAACAAATTACCATTTTAGGAGCACAAGTAATGTTCCATATGTAGGAGAGCACCACTTGAGTTGTGATGACCCGGAATTTCTAACCATTCGAATTTGAATAGTTAATTATTTTTAAAATATTTAAAAGTCATTTTTAACTTGAATTCAAGATATCAATATTTACTTGATAATTAAGTTATTGAATTATATAGTTCAAATATTGAATTTAATAATTGGAAGTTTGGGTAAATTGTTGAATCTGAAATTTCTAAGTCTGTTTAAATAATTTGAAGGCTTATAAAATCTATAAGGTTGATACTGAGGATAATAGAATAGTTGAAATTTAAATTTAAAGGTAATTTGTTCAATTTTAATAATATATCGTTTAAATTGTAATTTAAAAATAGACTTCCGAGGTACAGTCTCGGAATTTGACGAAACTAGTTCCATTGGATCCGTAATAGTTAGTTATTATCGGATTTCAATTTTCGTAGCAATCGGAGTTGTCGTTTGACCCTGGCAGCTCGAAACGCGTAGAACTATTTTAATCGATTTAATTTTAAATTGATCGTTTAATTCCGTAACTCGCACATACGTTCAAATTAGCCTCCGAAACACGTTCCATTGTGATCGAAACGCGGGTAAAACCTTATGAACGTCCGTCGGCATGTGTGATTCGGGGTTCGGGATTTCGTGTTTTGGGACACGAGATATTTTCTTATTTAATTATTTAGTATTCAAGCGTGCTGAAGAAGCTAATCCCCCAAATCAATATTTTTATTACCGTCCTCTCTTCTTTCAACAGTTTCGAACGGAGCTTCCCTCTTTCCGTTATTTCCAAATTCGATTCGATATTTATATAAAAAAAAACGAAATAATCGCCGCTTCCTTCAGATTGAAGCCCCCGAATCCATAATCATCCAACCTTCATCGATCGTGATGAATGCGAACTCGAACGGACATGGCAACGAAGTCACGATTGAATCGAGTTTCGTGTGGATGGGGTTTCGGCGTGGTCGCGTAAGGAGGAGCGTGGCTCGATGGAAGTCGCAATGCTCGGTGAAGCTAGCCGAAGTCGCGATCTGGTCAATCGCGCTTGGAAGTGGCGGCGAGGGGTGCTGTGAGCGATGCTCGTGGCTTTGGGCACGGCGGTGGAGGTTGTCATGGTCGAGCGTGAGCTAGGCAAGACACCACAGCGAGGTATATCTGACCTAAATGTTTTTAAATCAATTTAGGATTAGTTAGTTACAGAAAAAAAAAAAATTGTATATAGGTAATCTGGGATTAGATTATAAGTGTTATTAGTTTACTTAATTTTAGATCGAAGAAAAATAAAAATTACATTGAGATAAGTGTATTTTTTTCCATATATGTATTCCAGTACAGAAAAGATTTTATATAGAAAGGATTTGAAAGCAATATATAGGAATTATAAATAATTTAAAGTTTATTATAAAATTAGACATTGAATCGATATAATTTAAGTTTTAAAATATATGTAGTTTTAAAGGAAGTAAAGTAAAATAAAATAAAAATACATTTACACAATTTTATTTACTAGTTTACTTTAAACAATATTTGAGAGATTAACTTATTAAATTTATTTTGGAACTTAAAATTTATTTATTAAAAGAAAAGGAAATTTTTTTAAATAAAATTTTGGGTTAATTAAATTTATTTAAAGGAGATTAATTGTTCGGTTAATTCAAGTATGAACAATCACCTAATGTTTATACAAGGTCCATATATCGTGAAGAAAATAGTCGGGAATGAAGTGGATTAGCAAATTTAAGGAGCAAAGGTGAGTAAATCTCAACCTGATGGATTTTTATTTAGTTTTATATAGTTAAATTTAAATAATTGGATGATTGGTTGAGTTGATTTGATGTGCACTGATGATGATGTGATCTTGGTTTTGATTTGGTTCTCAAGTTAGCTGTGGTTTGACTCGAAGTATTCGGGTTTTAAATTGTTTAAACTTAAATTATAATAAGAAGTTTACTGATTTGTGATTCATCGAAATTGTAGGGTAATTGAAATGAATAATTTATTTATTTAAATTAATTAATAAATCGAGTTGATTAATTAGTAAGTAAAGGTTTGAATTCATTTTGGTTAAGTTAATTTAGTCGAATTAATATAGAATAATCAATGGATGGTTTGATAGATAATTACTTAATGTAATTAATAAAGTAAAATTTCTTTGCGAAATTAATCAAGGAATAAATTAAGATGGTTAATTAAGGAATAATTGATTTCTAAATGAAGTAAATAAAAGTATAGTTAATTACCGTTGGAATTAATCGAAAATGATTAATATTGTGGTTTATTTAAGGTAATTAAATTCGATTAGGATACATTAAAACATAATTGGTAATCCTCAATTTATAAAAAAAATGATACGATTAAAGATTTGATTAATTAAGATTTATTAATTAATAAATAGGTGATTTATGAGAAATTAATTAACGTAAGTAATTAAGGGTTAATGAAATTTAAATAGTTAATTAATTCGAGAAGTAATGAAAGATTACTTATTGATTTTGGTAAGAAGAATTAATATCATAAAATTAATTAAAGTTAATTACTTGAATGGAAAATTGAAAGGATAATTAATCCGGAGTGATTAATTAAGATGAAAAAATGAAGGAATGGTTGACCAATTGATTTGAAATGAAGTAATGTTAAATGAAGAAATCTAAGAGGTAGAGGTTAGTAATTCAATCAGGATTAATTAAATCAAATTAGTATGTGATTAAGCTTTGCTGATGTATGATTGAATAGTATTGGATGCTTTGAATGAGTTAACATGAAATGTTGTGTATTTCATTGGATAACTTATGTTAGGATGACAAGTGACTCGAAGGAGCTGGAATCGGGTATGGGGAGATACCCGAAACCACTTCGAATTTCGTATAAGTTGATATGAGGAATTGACAAGTTTGAGTGAAAGGATATGAATCAGATTATTTAAATTTAAATTTTGACACTTAGAAAACTTATTTGAAAATAAGTCAGGTCGATATCATGTTGTGACTTTGTAATTTGATTAGAGTTACCCGGGTTATATAAGTTGTTCGCTTTGCATTGTATGTTGGTTGAATTTACTCACGCTGGTTTCCAGCCTGACCCGGGTGTTACTTTGGTGTAATGCTCGGGTCAGACCGAGTATTACAGATTTTCAGGTAGGTACGTTTGGAACTCAGGAGGCGAGCTAGATGGCAATATCGTATAGAGTATTTCCGTTGTATTGATATTATTGTTAATCTGAGACATGATGATTGTAAATATTCAGTGGCTGTACATAATGTGAAACTCTGATGTATTAAATTGTAATTGACAGATATAGTATTCTTTTGTCAACTGTTATTACTTATTATTATATTTTATCCGCTGCGAATGTGAGATGTTATTGTTTCTGTTCTTCTTCTTTTATCTCTTTCTTATTTTTTTCATAACTATCTGGAATTTTCGGCTTCGAAGATTTTGGGTCGTTACATTTGGTATCAGAGCAGAGATGTTAAGCGAGAACCTTGGCTCTAGTGGGAGTTACTCAGTAAATAGAGTCCGTAGTACTCTAAAATGAGTTATGAATATCTATATATGAGCGCGTACTTGTTATTTTCTTATATAAAGGTTTTAAATGATTTTATATAAAAGTATATTTTGATATATAAAGAAATATTTCATTCTAATAAATATTAAAGCGATTGGTTGTTAAATTATTGAAATTAAAATCTAGAAGTAATATAGTACAACCAAATCAAAAATTTAATTAATTGAAATGAAATTCAATAATTAGAATTCAGAAATTAAATTGTTTAAAAACCTTTAAATAAAGGTAAGTTGAAACGGGATTTGACTAAAATTCAATGTTGAATTTATGGAAATAAGAATAATATAAAAAGGAAATGGGTATCTAGATATGATAACCTTGGGTATTATCATAAATATTTGTTGTATTTAATAATGAGATATTTGTTATTAAGTAAGTCAAATGAAGTACATTTATAAGAAGAGTATAACTTTTAAATTCAAAAGTAATGGAAAATAATAAATAGGTATTATTTAAATAACTGGGACTTGTTGCAAACAATGGGTTGTTTGAAGTTTGATTTGAATTTAAAGCCAAGGGTGGTTTAAAGTTTTAAAACATGGCTGGGAGGGCCAATATATATATATATATATATATATATATATATATATGTATGTATGTATGTATGTATGTATGTATGTATGAATATACATGATATCAAAGATAATTTGCAATAAACTCTAAGAGGTTGAGTTTTGATTTTTCCCTGAAGTGTGATGTAAAAACCCAAAGTGATATAAGTTTTTAAGAGGGGAGATTATTATTGTGAAGTTCAAGGATTGAATAAGGTTGATTGGATTAAGTAAATTGAAATTTAACTTTGGAAAAGTTAAATAAATGTAGAGCAAGCAACCTGAATTGAAAATTTCAAGATGAAATTGGAATTTAACTTGGAAAGTTAAATGGTTGATTTGAATTGGGAATTGTGTAATCTCAAAACGGGTTTGAGATTTAAAAATTGAAAATGGATGGACATTTTAAATAAATTGGATGATATTATCCTATTGTTAATAAAAATCTTTAAATTGAAAATGGTATTGTATAAATAAATAAAATAAAATTGAATAATTGAATTGTAAATTAAAATTGTTTAAGAACTAGCTTCAAACAGGGAGATAAAATTTAATAATAAATTAAAATTTTAAAATAAAATTGTATTGAGCTCTTATTTGAACCATGAAATACATAAGTTAAGATAATTTAAAAAGAAATTTTGAGAATTGAACTCAGAAATTAAGTTGATTAAAAACTTTGAATAAAGGTTAATTTGGTTTAAAAAGGTAAACCAACCTTTGAGAATTTAACTCGAACTTATATAATTCGAGACAGTTTAAATTCTAGATTGAAATTGAATTCGTTCAAATTTTAATTTCGTATGAATTAATTGAATTGGTGATTGAAGATGTATAAGTTTAAGAATTTAAATTGGGGAGGGAATCAAGATTGATTCAACTTGAATTGGGGACTAATCAAGTCCAATGGAATTTGGAGTTATTTGAATTGGAATTGGGTCAATTTAAATGAAGATTTAAATTGAATTGTTGGGGAAGTGAACAGTTTTGACTCTAGACTATTTTCAATATAAATTGTCTTAATATAAACTTATTTTTCTAAGCTATTAAATATATACAACTTTTCTTCCTTAAAGCCAAATTATTTTATACTTGTTTTATAATTATTTTGGAGCTATCTAACCATTTTTCAACTGTTTTCTAAACTCATTACTATACTTTAACTATGTTACAAATTAATTACTAATTTACAACTATTTTGCAATTATCTAAATTTTTTTGAAACTATTTAACTATTCTACAGTTATTTTGCAAACTAATCATTATTTTTCAACTACTTATCTATTTTAAAATTTTCAAGCTATTTTTCTAAAAATAAACTGGTCGGAGTTCAAATTGTTATTGATTTAAATACCCAACTGAGATAAGAATTGAAGTGATAATCCAAATGGGGGGATTGATGTAAATGTGAATAAGTGATCGTGAATAGAAGGCAATTGATTTGGCTAATATCAATGAAGTTAAATACGTAAGATGTACGTATATTATTTTATTCGCATAGTGATTTGATCCAGATTCGAGCACAGAATTTCGAGATAGTTATATCGATCCGAGTTGGGATTTTTCACTCGATTTTGGACGGCGAACCTGGATATGGATTGTTGATTGGTTCTGGACATTTTCTATCATAGTTATAGCTATGCAAGGAGAATGACGGTTTCTAATCAAGAAACCAGATCTGTGTCCGCACTAGGAAGTCGGGTGGACGATACTAGTTCGGAAGTGAAATTGTGTGATCGAGTGAACGATCATATTGGTATAGCGTACGGATGTTATGTGTACATCGTACGGATTTGAATGGAATTGATATTTGAAAGAGTAATCAAATTTGAATATTTGGTTTTGAATAAACAAGTTATATATCTTTGTTATATAAGATAAATCTTTCCTTGTTAAATCTATTGCCGGAAGAAAGGGATTTTTGAAGGTATTTGAAGTATAAAAGGAGTTTTATACCAGTTTGAAAAGATCCAAAGTTTTTAAAAATTTATATATATCTGTATATATATATAAAGGATCTTATGAGGATTTTGGAAAAGGTTTTGAGAACCTATGGTTTTGAAAAGGCTTTTGATTTTTGGGTAAAATCAATATTGGAATTTGGAAAGCCTGGTTTGAGAATTCATCGATTTTGGGATAATCGATTTTGTGTAAAGGAGCTTTGTATGATATCATACTAGGTGTATGATTTGAAAGATACTATATATGCATAGTATAAATGTTTTGATGATGACTCTGGAGAAAAAGGCGCTCCCTTGAAATGAACTTCTCAAGAGTGTCACTGGGTGGTGCTGTCTTGAGCCCCAATGAGGGGTTCTAAAGTTGATCCTGTGAGGAGTCCGGACAAAAACTAGTTCCTGAGGATTATTGGGTAGCGAAAGTCGATGGCGCTGATGCCTATAGGGGCATTTGGGTTATGCTGTGATGACAGTATAACTCGATGTCGCTGCGATCTACTGTGGGGACCATTGCGGAAATCATGTGGAGGATGAGTGTCGACGGTCTACACTTGATTTTGCCGGGAAGGCAACGCAACATCGATAGACTACGATCTATGGTCAAGTGGAGTGGAGAAGTTTCATTTTTGGCAGCGAAATTCGATGGCGCTGATGCCTACAGTTATATGGGTTTTTGCTGTGATAGCTACGTAACCCCGGTTGTAGCTGTGATCTGTCGTGGGTTCCATGGTGTAATCGAGGGGCGTGGAGGCCTACAGTTATCTGTGGATTTTGTCGGGACGACAACGTAACCATCGGGTTAACTGCGACCATGGATGGGGGTGATGATTTCCAGTGCCTTCACACCAAAGATATTTCTTCTATTTTCAAAAACTGTTTTCTATATTTTCAGTAACATTATTTTCCAAGTATTTTCACTGGGTGTTGAAACGGGTTTACCAAGTACTTATAGATTTTTAGTCCTACGCCTGATCAACGTATGATTGAATTTCTGTGAGAACAAGGATGGACTGGTTGAGACATCGAGTTATAAGAAATATTTTTATAAAAAGCTATTTTTATAGTATGATGTAAATTTAAAAGCACTTCTAAAATTTTTAAACAAAGAAAATAAAAAGGAAATCCAAATTGGAATTTTAATGAAGTGATTTTGTAAGTATAATCGAACATGGGTTCAGAAATTGGAAATAAGCTAACTGGTTAAATAATTGTGTGATTGAGTATGTTAATAAAATTTGACTTTGGTAAATAAATGGATTGTAAATTAATAATGGAGTTTGGAAATGAATTAGAATTGTAGATAGAATTCGACTTGGATTTGATAATGAATTAAAAAGAGGAAATATTGTAAAATAAAATTGAGTTGGATTGGAAAATGTGATGGTTTGAATTACAAATAAAGTTCAAGGGTGATTTGAATAATATTTGATGAAATTTGCAAGTAAATTGGATATAAGAGAAGTGATTATGATAGAAATGGTTTGAATTGCAACAAAACAAAATCCAAGTGAATAGAAATAGATTGAGAATGGCCTTGTATTAATAAAATAAATTCGATAACGAATTAAGTAAATTAAAAATTCAAAACGGGTTAATTGTATTAAATAATAAATGGATGGAGTCTGATTGAATAAAAACTAAATCAAGTTGTGATTGAAATTGGATTATTAGACTGAACTTAAATTTGGTGGTATATTAATTTGAAGTGTAAATAAGTTAAGTATGTGCTTGGATATTATTTTGATAAATTGAAATGGTATGTTTAAAATTAAAATTTAAAATGAATGGGCTAATTGAATTTAATGGAAGTTGCTTAAATAAGAATCAAATAGAAGCAAATTTAAGTTGATGTCGGAATAAACAAAAGTAAATTAACTTAAGTTTAAAATTTATGGGAGCTTGGCTTCGAATAAAAGTGAAGGCCCATTAAATGAAAGCTTGGATTAAATTAAGTTGGAAATAGTCGTTATTTTATAAGTTTAAATGAGCAAAGCCTAATAAATTGTTTTGGATGAACCTAAGGCTGAAATAAAATGAAATGCAATGAATGGTTCGTAAATAATTTAGAAAAGAAATGGAATTAAGTACAGAATGAGTTGAAATTAATTTAAAAGTAGTTATAGACTGAAATGAATACTTTATCAAGCGAATATTGTCAAACTTGCATGGAATGAATTGTTGATTGCCGTAAATGAATGTAATTCAAATCCTATGGGTTGAGAGAAGTAAAATAACTTGATTTGGAATCAATTGAATGGAATATGAGCTTGTTTGGATTAAAAATAAATTGAATGTAAGCACTTGAGTTGTAAACTATTAAAATGGAATGAAATGGCATATGACTTGGATGAAAGCATTTGAATTAGCTTTAAAAATTATATAAATCGCTTATGGAAAGCATTTGATGCTTGTTGTTTATGTAATGCATATGTTTAGCTATTGAAAGTAAATGGAATGCTAATAAATTCTCTATATATGGCACTTACATATTTAAGTTGAGTAAGTACAGGTACCTGAAGGCCGTTTGGCTGGTTTGGATTGCACTAATTGCTAAAATAAATAAGCTGCTTGCTTAAAATGCTAAATAAGGTACGCCTACGCAATAAAAATAGAAAATATGAACTGTTTTTGCTTTTTCCGACCGGGTGGGTCGATGTATATATATTTATATCTCTTGTCAAATTGCAAAAGCTCCTCCATACAAAGGAGACTCTGCCAAAAAATTTCGGAAATTTTGGGAGTTAGAAAATTTTTGAAAATTTTTGAGAATTTTTTGTTAAGCAATTAAACGATTTTAAATAGGAAACTGAAATAGATTAATAAATGGAACTAATAAGACTTAATTATAAATGGAAAATAAAATTTAATATTCAAAATTGAAATAAATTGAATGCTATGAAAACGAGAGAAACTAATTTGCATAAAAGTAGAAGTGAAACTTCTGTAGGGAAATGTATAAAATGATTTGAAAAGTTATGATTGAATATTGTTGTTAAGTAAGATTTGCAGGTATTAAAGGGGGAAAGAAAATCCGATTTGATTCCAAAAGATAAATTTGAATTGTCCGACTAAGAGGTACGTATTTAAATTTCTAGATGACATTGGATTGGGTTTTTTATGTAGCCACTTGGCTTTTGTTTTCTTTTGGATTTGGGAGCCCGCGGAGGCCTTTTGTAGTAGTACCGAGCTAGCCGCGCAAAGGATACGCTGGCAAATTTTTTCGGAAATTTTAAGTGTTAGAAAATTTTTGAGAAAATTTTGATAATTCAAAATTTGGTTTTAAATTGAAATCTAAAGAAGCAAGCAAAATGGTATTGCGTGAAAGCTATAGAAGGTTTTGGGAAGTTGATTAAGGATAGTGGGTCTTTAATAAAAGATAGTTGGTAGGATGTTGAATAGTGGGTTTTGGGAAAAGATAAACGGGTATTAGAACATTCTTCCTAATTAGTAATTTCGGGGACGAAATTCTTTTAAGAGGGGAGGAATGTGATGGCCCGGAATTTCTAACCATTTGAATTTGAATAGTTAATTGATTTTTAAAATATTTAAAAATCAGTTTTAACTTGAATTCAAGATATCAATATTTACTTGATAATTAAGTTATTGAATTATATAGTTTAAATATTGAATTTAATAATTGAAAATTTGGGTAAATTGTTGAATCTGAAATTTCTAAGTCTGTTTAAATAATTTAAAGGCTTATAAAATCTATAAGGTTGATACTGAGGATAATAGAATAGTTGAAATTTAAATTTAAAGGTAATTTGTTCAATTTTAATAATATATCGTTTAAATTGGAATTTAAAAATAGCCTTCCGAGGCACAGTCTCAGAATTTGACGAAACTAGTTCCATTGGATCCGTAATATTTAGTTATTATCGGATTTCAATTTTCGTAGCAATCAGAGTTGTCGTTTGACCCTGGCAGCTCGAAACGCGTAGAACTATTTTAATCGATTTAATTTTAAATTGATCGTTTAATTCCGTAACTCGCACATATTTTCAAATTAGCCTCCGAAACACGTTCCATTGTGATCGGAACGCGGGTAAAACCTTATGAACGTCCGTCGGCATGTGTGATTCGGGGTTCGGGATTTCGTGTTTTGGGACACGAGATATTTTCTTATTTAATTATTTAGTATTCAAGCGTGCTGAAGAAGCTAATCCCCCAAATCAATATTTTTATTACCGTCCTCTCTTCTTTCAACAGTTTCGAACGGAGCCTCCCTCTTTCCATTATTTCCAAATTCGATTCGATATTTAAATAAAAAAAAACGAAATATTCGCCGCTTCCTTCAGATTGAAGCCCCCGAATCCATAATCATCCAACCTTCATCGATCGTGATGAATGCGAACTCGAACGGACATGGCAACGAAGTCGCGATTGAATCGAGTTTCGTGTGGATGGGGTTTCGGCGTGGTCGCGCGAGGAGGAGCGTGGCTCGATGGAAGTCGCAATGCTCGGTGAAGCTAGCCGAAGTCGCGATCTGGTCAATCGCGCTTGGAAGTGGCGGCGAGGGGTGCTGTGAGCGACGCTCGTGGCTTTGGGAACGGCGGTGGTGGTTGTCATGGTCGAGCGTGAGCTACGCAAGACACCACATCGAGGTATATCTGACCTAAATGTTTTTAAATCAATTTAGGATTAGTTAGTTACAGAAAAAAAAAATTTGTATATAGGTAATCTGGGATTAGATTCTAAGTGTTATTAGTTTACTTAATTTTAGATCGAAGAAAAATAAAAATTACATTGAGATAAGTGTATTTTTTCCATATATATATTCCAGTATATAAAAGATTTTATATAGAAAGGATTTGAAAGCAATATATAGGAATTATAAATAATTTAAAGTTTATCATAAAATTAGACATTGAATCGATATAATTTAAGTTTTAAAATATATGTTGTTTTAAAGGAAGTAAAATAAAATAAAAATACATTTACACAATTTTATTTACTAGTTTACTTTAAACAATATTTGAGAGATTAACTTGTTAAATTTATTTTGGAACTTAAAATTTATTTATTAAAAGAAAAGGAAATTTGTTTAAATAAAATTTTGGGTTAATTAAATTTATTTAAGGGGGATTAATTGTTCGGTTAATTCAAGTATTAACAATCACCTAATGTTTATACAAGGTCCATATATCGTGAAGAAAATAGTCGGGAATGAAGTGGATTAGAAAATTTAAGGAGCAAAGGTGAGTAAATCTCAACCTGATGGATTTTTATTTAGTTTTATATAGTTAAATTTAAATAATTGGATGATTGGTTGAGTTGATTTGATGTGCACTGATGATGATGTGGTCTTGGTTTTGATTTGGTTCTCGAGTTAGCTGTGGTTTGACTCGAAGTATTCGGGTTTTAAATTGTTTAAACTTAAATTATAATAAGAAGTTTACTGATTTGTGATTCATCGAAATTGTAGGGTAATTGAAATGAATAATTTATTTATTTAAATTAATTAATAAATCGAGTTGATTAATTAGTAAGTAAAGGTTTGAATTCACTTTGGTTAAGTTAATTTAGTCGAATTAATATAGAATAATTAATGGATGGTTTGATAGATAATTACTTAATGTAATTAATAAAATAAAATTTCTTTGCGAAATTAATCAAGGAATAAATTAAGATGGTTAATTAAGGAATAATTTATTTCTAAATGAAGTAAATAAAAGTATAGTTAATTACCGTTGGAATTAATCGAAAATGATTAATATTGTGGTTTAATTAAGGTAATTAAATTCGATTAGGATAAATTAAAACATAATTGGTAATCCTCAATTTATAAAAAAATGATACGATTAAAGATTTGATTAATTAAGATTTATTAATTAATAAATAGGCGGAGAAATTAATTAACGTAAGTAATTAAGGGTTAATGAAATTTAAATAGTTAATTAATTCGAGAAGTAATGAAAGATTACTTATTGATTTTGGTAAGAAGAATTAATATCATAAAATTAATTAAAGTTAATTACTTGAATGGAAAATTGAAAGGATAATTAATCCGGGGTGATTAATTAAAATGAAAAAATAAAGGAATGGTTGACCAATTGATTTGAAATGAAGTAATGTTAAATGAAGAAATCTAAGAGGTAGAGGTTAGTAATTCAATCAGGATTAATTACATCAAATTAGTATGTGATTAAGCTTTGCTGATGTATGATTGAATAGTATTGGATGCTTTGAATGAGTTAACATGAAATGTTGTGTATTTCATTGGATAACTTATGTTAGGATGACAAGTGACCGAAGGAGCTGGAATCGGGTATGGGGAGATACCCGAAACCACTTCGGATTTCGTATAAGTTGATATAAGGAATTGACAAGTTTGAGTGAAAGGATATGAATCAGATTATTTAAATTTAAATTTTGACACTTAGAAAACTTATTTAAAAATAAGTCAGGTCGATATCATGTTGTGACTTTGTAATTTGATTTGAGTTACCCGGGTTATATGAGTTGTTCGCTTTGCATTGTATGTTGGTTGAATTTACTCACGCTGGTTTCCAGCCTGACCCGGGTGTTACTTTGGTGTAATGCTCGGGTCAGACCGAGTATTACAGATTTTTCAGGTAGGTACGTTTGGAACTCAGGAGGCGAGCTAGATGGCAATATCGTATAGAGTATTTCCGTTGTATTGATATTATTGTTAATCTGAGACAGGATGATTGTAAATATTCAGTGACTGTACATAATGTGAAACTCTGATGTATTAAATTTTAATCGACAGATATAGTATTCTTTTGTCAACTGTTATTACTTATTATTGTATTATACGCTGCGAATGTGAGATGTTATTGTTTCTCTTCTTCTTCTTTTATCTCTTTCGTCTTTTTTCATAACTATCTGGAATTTTCGGCTTCGAAGATTTCGGTTCGTTACATGAGTTGTGGTTGTTTCTCCTTGACCTTGTCCAAGTCCATGAAAATGTGAAATTACCATCACTTTGAGGCTTCCATTGCCAATAATCTTTGTTGTTGTTTTGAGTAATAGGGATTGATTGGATATGTTGAATGATACGAAGTGGCAAACCTGAAGTATTTTGTAACAACCCGTAAATTTTCGATTGTTATCCCACCTTTTGGCAAGGTCGAGATATCAAGGAAATAGCGAATAAAAGAGGAACAGACGTCTACAGTATCAGATGACCGCAGGTTCGGTATAGGTATCGTTAGATTTTGTCCGAGCCCAGATTGAGCCACAAATGATAAGACATGACGAGCGAAGCCAGAAAAGCCAGCATTTCGAATTTCAAGTCAATCCGAGTTCGTATGCTAAAGGTATGATCGATGCAAGATGAAGAGGAAAACCACAAATTCGTATCCATCGAACCACCTGGTTTCGTATCCATCGATGTCGTCTCCTTCGTGTCCATCGGCAGGGTTTATGTTCGAATCCATCCAAGATATCACTAGTTCGAATCCATCAGTATAGCCTGAGTTCGAATCGATGGCATTCGCATTGATCGAAAGGAAGAGAACTCCGCCTCCATCTGGTTCGTAACCATCAAGCTTGGAAGTCCTTCGAATCCACGGAAATATCTCTCTTCGAACCCATCCTGCAACCGCCTTTTCGTATCGATCAACTGGAACGTATCAAGATCGGTACGAGCAAAGCTCCATCTCGACTCCATATACAATGATACGTTCGTATCCACCAGAGAACATCACCTTGAATCCATCCAATGTGGTCATTTCGTATCGATCGACCGAGGCAAATCAAGATCGTTACGAATGAGACATTGTTCGAAACCAGGTGTGGTTGGAGCCTTCGAATCCATCAAGTCAAAGCGGCAAAATATTCGGGATGACTCGATCAAACCGGAGTGAAAAGCGGATCGACCCGAAGATAGCGCTCCACGTCATCACAACAATGCGTGACGCCATCGATTCGAAGCTACCGATGCGAATTGATCGATTCGAGTGAGACATTCTGCCGAAGAATACAATTTCGAATCGACCATATCTCGAGATCCATAAGTCCAAATGCCACGAAATTTTCACAGAAGCTTGCATACATGTTGAAGAATGTCCACACCAAATTTCACCTCGATTGGATGATTTTCTGATCGATTCGAATGGAGTTTGAATCGATCCCAAAGTGGGCCCAAATTTCCTAAGGCCGGGCATGTGGGCCCCCTCACGTGCCAGAAGTGGTCACTCGAATTTTCAGCGAAATATCAGCATCCTACGCCTATAAATAGAGCCCCTGGTCATTCAGAAAGGGGATCAGAGAACTTTTAGAGAAAAAGTACGCCCGGACGCTGCCAGAATCACTCCATATCATCGTCACTGCCATTGATTTCGAATTTTGACTTACTATCTGCTGTATTTTGACATAAAAAGTTGTATTCCCCGAATATCGAGCAATAAAGTGACAAAACTTCATAGTGGACGTAGGCGATACGCCGAACCACTCTAAATTACTGTCTTCCGTGCAATTTACTTTTCTGTGACTTGGAGTTTTTGTTAGATAATCCTCATTTTCAATTTGATTTCTTTATTTATTATCTCTTCAAAAACTTCCGAAGAGTGTTGTGCCCAATTTTGGTGCAAACACTTTGGTGCTTTCACTGAGAGAACCCAGATTTCTCCTGCTCTTTGGATCTGTCATCGATACCCGATTGAATAAATCTAAAAGAGAGATCCAGATCATTAAGTCTAAGTTTCTTCCCATCTATTCAGATTTGCTCAAAGTCTAGGAAAGGAATTCAACTTTCAAGATGGTTAGCACAAGAACCACCTCTAACGCTATCAATCAAGAAGAACAGGATAGACATAATCCTGCACCACTACCTCCATCTAGTCAAGATGTTGTTGGACATTCGGAACCATCAGGTCCGGTTATCCGACAAGAGTTGCAGTTGCTACTCCAAGAGCTGACCCAGAGTCGGCAACAACTAGCAGAACAGCTACATGCTAACGCCGAGCTGATCAACAAGCTGGATCGCCAGAAGCGAAAGAGATCCAAGAGAGACCATGCTTCTCGCTCCTCCAGCGAAAGTTCTTCATCTTCTGATTATCATAATCGATCTCCATGACCCCGGCTAGATGGGACTCACATGCCAGCCGCCGAAGATTAACCGACACTGACCGTTGGACAACTGAGAGTTGGTCCATCAGCCAGTTTCCAAACCGAACCCTCCTTCCAAGGAGGTGCCGTTCCTTACCGCACCGTAGAATACCGCACCACTAGCATCGCGGCTGAACCAGGGTCGATGCCCAAGATCAGTCGAACCTGGACCGTCGTCATAGTGGACGTACTCCTGAACTACGTCCTAGAAGACTATGAGCCAAGAAGGCAAGACTTGGATCGTCGACAACATCCGGTCCAACCTCAAAGGATGGAACGTAATCATACTCCGGCGCAAGCCACACAAAACGCGCAAATGTCGGATCTTTCGACTATGATACGTCAGATGATCCGTGAGAGCCAGGGACTCACGAATGACGATTGGGGAATTTCCCGAAGTCACACTCCTTTTACGGACGATATTCTTACTGCCGAACCCTCACGGCGATTCAGGATGCCAACTCTACCCATGTACGAGGGAAACTCCGACCCCAACCAACGTATTCTGAAATATGAATGGTCGATGACCGCTGCCAGAGCTGACGATGCAGTGAAGTGTCGTAGTTTCCCCATATCCTTGGGGGGCATCGCTACCATGTGGTTCACTCGACTGCCACCACGATCCATCTCTTCATTCGACCAATTGGCCACAAAATTTGTTGAACAATTCCGCATGCACGTTGCAAGGCCAAAAGATGTCAACACTCTGTCTAGCGTCACTCAAGCTCCTGGAGAGACGCTCAGACACTACTTAGAGAGATTCCATACTGCATGTGCAGAGATCAGCAATCCGAACGATAACTCCATCTTTATGGCGTTGACTAAGGGGAATGATCCCAATTCCGAGTTTGGCAACTGGTTAGCTGGAAAACCACCTGCATCATTGGACCGTTTCCACGCCAAGGCGGCTCAATTCCTGAGAAGGGAAGATGCGAAACAGTCTAGGAAGCAAACCGATGTAGGGCCAAGCATGGAAGGAATCCAAAGCAATGTTGCAATCAAACAGTTCGGTGAGAGCTCCGGAAAAGTTCAGTTGAACGTTAAAAACAAACAAGCTCGGCGAAGAGAGAGCGTGAATCAAACTAGAAAACGAGATCAAAATCGTGGCCCACAGCACAAGAATCCAATGTTTGACAGTTACACTCCTCTGAATACATCACTGGAGGACTTGTACTTACAAACCTGTAATAAAATTCAGTACCAAAAACCCGCACCAAAACCGTCATCAGAGAGGCAAATCCAGACGGGAAATTTTGCAGGTTCCATGAAAGCTACGGGCACAATACGAACGAGTGTCGTCACTTACAAGATCTCGTTGAAAAACTGATCAGATAAAGGAAGCTGGAACAGTTTGTGCGGGCACCGCAACCTAGAGAAGCGGGCCCATCAAATCAAAATAATGAACCCGATCGACCGAGACATGAGGACTCCACTTGTCCCCGTGGAAGATTGGTGATAAACGCTGTCAGTGGCGGACCCGCTTTGTCAGGAGCCTGGAACGACGAAGATCTTCGTCACTGTCACACATGACAGGCTCATTCAATCTATGAATACTTTGCAATTTCCTTTACATTCTGAAGTTTGAACTTGTAATAAGGCACTGACTTTGCCATATTTTCTTATTTCAGCAATAAATTACTATCTCTTCAAGCTAGAGCTGTGATTCACCGAATGCAACATTCAACAATCACGACACACGAAGAGCTAAGTTCCATCAAACAATGGAATTTATCAAATTGCGAGTGACTGTGATACGACCGGCCACTCACTAAGTGAAACCCCAGCTCGGGGGCAAGCCATCACATCAAAGGCTGAACTAGACCAACACACGATAGTCCTACAACTAACTCCAAATTCCCAAAGTGCGAAGTGGAGTATAAATATCAAATAAATCGTTCCCAGAGTGCGAACGGACTCCAAATTCCCAGAGTGCGAATTGGAGTATAAACATCAAATAAATCGTTCGCAGATTGCGAACGGACTCCAAATTCCCAGAATGTGAATTGGAGTATAAACATCAAATAAATCGTTCCCAGAGTGCGAACGGACTCCAACTTCCCAGAGTGCGAATTGGAGTATAAACATCAAATAAATCGTTCCCAGAATGTGAACGGACTCCAAAATCCCAGAGTGCGAATTGGAGTATAAACATCAAATAAATCGTTCGCAGAGTGCGAACGGACTCCAACTTCCTAGAGTGCGAATTGGAGTATAAACATCAAATAAATCGTTCCCAGAGTGTGAACGGACTCCAACTTCCCAGAGTGAGAATTGGAGTATAAACATCAAATCCGTCATTCCCAGAGTGTGAACGAATTCCTAAAAAGCCCAAATAGGTGTGACTGACCATCTATCGACTGACTCCAACTTCCCAGGGTGTGAATTGGAGTATAAACATAAATTACAGGTTCCCGGAGCGCGAATCGAAGCATCCGTGCTGAATCCAAGTTCCCAAAGCGTGAATGGGAGTATAAACATTAAATCAAGATTCCCAGAGCGTGAATCAGAGTATAATTATCAACTCTAAGTTTGTAACAACCCGGAAATTTTCGAACCCGAAAACTCCAGATAGTTATGAAAAGAAGAAAGGGATAGAAGAAGAAGAAGAAAAACAACATCGGAATCTCACATCGCAGCGGAATAAAATATAATATATAGAATACAGTTTTAAATACAAGAAAGCTGTACTGTATACATATACATACATACCATCATCAGAGTACATCAATCAACTCATACAGAGACAACTACTATAAGATCATACATAGTGGAAATAATAGGCAAATACGTAGATACGCTCTGTCATCAGCTCGTCTCCTGAGCTCCAGTATAAAACCTGAATCCTGTTAAACTCGGTCTGACCCGAGCATCATATAAAACAACACCCGAGTCAGTCTGGAAAACCAGCGTGAGAAAATCACACTCAATTGGATTATTAAAGTTTCAAAAATCCTTTGAAAATAAAAGCATCTCGTAAGACCACGCCACAAATAACATGTCGGGTTTTTACCTTACGATAGCTAAAACAATTTTTATTAAAGTTCTCTGATATTATTATAGTGTCTATAGAAAGTAAATAGAATCTAGCTGAAATGCTTGCATCTCACGTTTCAGCAATAGTTGGGCACAATCAAAACCGTACAGGCGCTTATTGGAGATTGGATCCCATACAATGGCAGGGCTACTGGGGTACCGCCCGTCACAGTACCTGGTCTAGATCAGAGTACCGAGGAGCCACCCTAACTCCCCTGCAACACAAGACTAGAACCATTCCTTACTGAACAGTCCCAAGCAAGATCACCCCGCAGTTGGCGCGACCAACCGCCCACTAAGCCGAATAAAAAGGGACATCTAGACAGGGGAAACCTCACTCTCCAGTGGGGGCTACCCACGAAGTCTTGCTGCACCTCCCCTGTTTTAGCCATTCCCGGTTGATGAGGCTTGAGGTTAAACGTTACCTTTCAAGAACGTATCACTTAGAATGCTCATCGTCCACCTGACGATGTTCTGAAAGCATTCAATCCATACAAGTTGTCCTGGGTCTGGACAAACCGAATCACCGTCTTCAACTCTTCACGGTCTTCATTCGTAATCGTACAAACCGGATCGAAGTGGTTTTCGGATAATTAAATCCGATCCCGGACTCTTCGAAACGATCAGCGCGTTGTCCAATATTGATAGTCGGTTATTTAACTATCAATTAATCACACACAAGCAACCATCAAATAATTTCCACAAATTATTTATCTCAAATATCATTCAGATATTATTTCCATTTTAACCCATTTGAAATAGATTCAAAGTCCTTTATTTCCATGAAATCATTTAAATTGATTTCTTATACTCACTCACAATTGATTTATCCTTTGAAAATATTTCTATTTTCTCATTTCTTCCCAATTTCCTTATAATTTCTCAAACTCACTTTCTCCATTTAATAAGATTTCTCCTAAATCTTATCCCATTAATTTGTTTACCATCACAAGAGGATTTTGATTGGATTTTAAAAACATTTTGAAAACATATAAATTTATAAAATAAGAAGTAATGCTAAATATTAAAATTTATATCTAGTTATTTATAAGTTTCAAGGCTGGTTTTAGAAAACTTAGAGTTTATAATAAATAATAGCTAAATCTTCAAAATAACTAATTCGAAAATATTTTATATTCAAGTAATAGTTTATAAAAAGATTTATATGGAATAGTAATTTAAAATATTCCTTTTAAAATAAATTATAATTTTAGAAAATTCATTATCCATTTATAAATGCCTTTTGTCCATCCAACAGATTTCATATCTCATTTATAAATTCCATTCATGAATTTATAAAATCTCCTTGGATTTCATTTATTATAAGATAGTTTGATTTAAAAATCTCATCTTTGTAATTTATTTCTTTCTATAAAGTTTCATATTTTCCTATTTAATAAGTTCCATTCATTATTAAAATCTCCTTTTGACTCTTAATAGAATTTCTTATTCGTAATTCTTAATAGAATCTTCTTTATTTCTTAATAAATTTTCTTTTCGTTTCTTATTAATATTTCTTTTTATTTCCTTAATAGACCTCCATTCTCATTTCTTAATATAATTCCATTTTCTTTAATTTCTTATCGATTACAATATTCCTTCAGGTATAATTATAATTTAAATTTTCCAAACTCAACATTATCACAATAAAGTTTAATTTAAGTAGAAAATATACTTTTATTTTCTTTTCTTCATTCTCACTTTAAGTAGATTCAAATTTCAAATAAATATTTTCTATTTGAGTTTTATTTAACTTCTTCAAATTAATTTATCAACGGTAATAGAAATTTCAAAATTTCAACTTCTCTGTGATTCAACAGTTGATTATTCAATTATCTATAAAACCACCCAAATCAATATATCATCCTGTCACAGAACAGCATATATACGAAATAAAATAAATAGTTTTGAGGAATCCTGTTGGATCCCTCCAACCTGTTTTCCTGCATCCACAAATGTTAGCACAAATAAATAACAATTTCACTTCAATGTGAGATATTGCAGTATATGGATTTCATATATCACCATCCACTATTATGTGGCATATAGGTCTATCTAATTTTTCACTAATTCCAACCAGCATTCAAACAATTCAACCAATAAATATTAAATTCAACTATTTAAATTTTAATATCAACTGAGTGAGATTAACTCACCTTTGATTTTGGTTCTTGCCAAACTGATCCAATCCTGACTCGTTTCCATATTTTTTTGACCTTGAATAACAATTGTGTAATTTTATCAATATTTGGATTAATCTAATGATAAATTTATCGCTTAATGGTTCAATTAACTTACCTTTTATTTAAATTATTCATTTCTCCAAAAAAAATCTTTTTAGTAAGTAAAATACGTTAATTAAACAATATTCCCACCATCCCATTATTAATAAAAATAAACCTGACAATTTAAAATATGTGTATTTATATCATCATTTATTTCACTGTCCATATATTTATAGATATACCCATATATTCATATATATATATTGAATTAAGGAAAATACCTTTCTGAAATAAATTTCCTAATCTACATACATACTTCCACATATATACATTAAAGCAGAACTGCATTTAGTTGTAATTATTTTTCAAACAAAAAGGACAACAAAATTTAAATGAATACCTCACTGCGTCAACTTAGCTAGACCCTCCACCCTGCCTCTGTACGCGTGCGCGAGCGTTCATCGCCGCCGCCGCCACGCTTCCTGTCGCGACCTCGAGACCACCAATGTCGCGGCTTCACTTCCTCGCGAACCCGACTTGCAATCGACCACAACGCGAGTTCACAGCCTGGCCAATTTTCGAACAACCCCCTAAATCATCGCGAATAAGGTCGCCACTGAAGCACTCACGTACGTCGCCGCCTTGCTCCAGACCTCCCACGCTTCCATCTAGATCGAACTGCACACCCTCGTGCGCCTCGCAACTCACATCCCTCAACCCTAATCGCGACTCAATCGCGAGTCACCCTCCAGGTCGTGACCATACGACGCGAGCTCAGGTCGATTGCGGCATGTTTTTGGAACAAATCGCGGCTACGTTCTATTTGAGAAGTTTGGATTTAAATGAAGGAGATAGGGATGGGAACGAATTCGTTCGTTCTCTTCTCCCCTTTTTTTTTTGAGATGTTTGTTTTAGTTTCTGGCTTCGATCTGAAGGAACGAATTGATAAGGGAAGGAGACGTGACTTTTATGAGCGATGGAGGCGTATTGGAGAAGCTGAACGAAAATATCACGGCTGATAGGAAACGATTTGACAGATGAAAAGATGTAGGATATTTAAATTTTAAAACGATTAATTTTCGTCTAGACGTTTCTACCTCGTATGCTCACACGCAGACTCCGAAAATTACGAAATTTGAAATCCGGCAATAATTCAATATTGCGGATCCAACGGAACTGGTTTCGTCGAAATCCGAGACTGTGCCTCGGAAGGCTATTTTCAAATGTCAATTTAAACAATGAAAATTTAAAATTGAACAAACGGCAGTTAAATTAAATTTTGATCAATTTATTATTTCCCGTATTATCAATATAAATTTATAAGCCGTTAAAATATTTTTAACAAGCTTACAATCCCTGATTTAAATAATTTACCCAATTGTCAACTACTATTTAATTTATTCAATCAATTGTTATATTTAAAATTCTGAGTTCTCTTTTTATTAAATCAAACCAACTTTTCATATTGAAAACAATTTATATTTCAAATTAATTATTTAAATTTATTTTTTTATATCACTAATTAACTGTTGAAAAAGCCGGGTCGTTACATTCCTCCCCCCTTAAAAGAATTTCGTCCCCGAAATTACTAGTTAGGAAGAATGGTCATATACCTGTTATTATTACTTTACAATCAACAATTCAACATCCTACCAACTACCCTTTTTACTAAAAGAAGCATGACTCTTCTTAATAACTTTCTAAACTTTTTTCCTAGTATCCAACTATACTATATGCTTAACTATTCAAGTTTCAATTTAAACTCAAATTTTGACTTATCAAAATTTTCTCAAAATTTTTCTAACACCCTAAATTCCCGAAATTTTTTGCCAGCGTCTACTTTGCGCGGCTAGCTCGGTACAACTACAAAATGGCTCTACGGCCTTTCAAAACCCAAAAGAAAACAAAAGGCCAAGCGGCTCACTCAAAATCCCAATCAATTTCCATATAGAAATTCAAACACATACCTTTTTGTCGGGCATTTCAATTTTATCCTTGAAACCAAACTCAATTCTCTTAATCTTTATATTACCTGCTAATCTTACACAACAATATATCTAATTACAATATACAATACATTCTATCGACATTCTTACAAATGTCCATATCTATTCATTAAATTCTTAAATTATATTCGAAATATCAATTCCTGATAGAGAATGCATCATTTCATACTTAAGTTAGTATAAACATCTTATGTGTTTCTTAGATTTACTTTCATCGTACCACTTTAGTTTGTATTCATCCTTATTCAATTTATTCTTTCATTCCCATATGAATTTAATTTATCTATAACTCTAAATATTCAAATTCAAATTTTCATTTATATCAAATTCATGTCTTAAATTTTAAATTAGTTTCATTCACTAACTTATTTAAATTTTCTATTTGAAAACATTTGTCCTTAACAAAATTTCCAAAAATTTTCTAACTCCCAAAATTTCTGAAATTTTTTGGCAGAGTCTCCTTTGTACGGAGGAGCTTTTGCAATTTGACAATAGAGATAAATATATATACATCGACCCACACGGTCGGAAAATCAAAAACAGTTCATATTTCCTAGTTCGTATTGCGTAGGCGTACCTTATTTAGCATTTTTAAGCAAGCGGCTTATTTTATTTTAGCATTTACGCGCCCAAAATCCCGCTATACAGTCTTCTGGTACCTGTACTTACTCAATTTATAAACATTAGTAACATATTTATGACAATTTATAGCATTGCATTCATTTAAACAACTACAACACATCCCAAAACATAAGCAATGCAATATGAATAACTTCATAACAAATTTTTATGGTCTCCAAACTAGTTCCATTTGTTTCTAACTGACACAAACACTGTTTGCATCCAACTTTAAGTAGGTTACGACACATTTACTTAACTCCAATTCATAACTATGTCCAAACAAACCTATTCTCCATTTAATTGATTTCCAAAATCAATTCCTGCTTCTTATCAATTCAAAACCATATTTTATAAACATTTAGACATGAATCCAGTTTTATAAATCATTGATAAGGTTCCAACTAAATCCAATTGCTTTTACTCAATTAATAACATCATATGTGATTCAGAATGATTTCCAATATCATTCTTTTTATTCAATCCATTCTTAAAGCAAACTAATTTGTATTCATGGCAATTTATTTCCAAAATCAAATTTAATTACTTTTATCATTCCATTTCTAATTTATTTATAAACCATATCTTTGCATTGATTTATTCAACACCGTTTTTATTAAGCTCGACAACTTCAATGCTTAAAATTTAACAAACATGTCTCAAATTTATATAAGTCGTGCTTGATTGAATTTAGACTTAGGTTAATTTACTTCAAATTATTTAACCTTCATAACTTAAGTTAATTTCATTTATCCATAAATTCTTTTCCAAATTAAATTTGATTTTATTTAAATCAAGTCTCTTCCATTTACTTCTTAACTCAATTAATTATTTCATTTACAAATTTCAATTCCCATGTTCGATTCATTCTCGAACTTATTTAATTAAATTTAAGACCATTTTCACTTTATTTATTCTCAATTGGATTTTGATTGCACTTCTAACCATTATATTTAATCCAAATTCATTTTATTTACCAACCAATCCAAATTGAATTTTAAATATATAGCTCAAGTTCTCTTTCTACCATTCACTTAAATTCACAATCCATTTCTATTAATTTACCATTCAACCTTTATTTCACCAATTCAAAGTTGATTCACATATTCAGGTTACTAATTTATCTCAAATTAGTTCATTCCCAAGTGATAATTTAATATTTGATTTTTAGCTTCTAAAATCTCTTCATTTAAATTTCTTTGGTTCAATCCTATTTTGAAATTCAGGTTTGGATTTCTATTCATTTTCCAGATTCAAACAATTCTATTGACTTATTTATTCCATCTTAATTTTATAAGTCCACTTCTTATTTATCTTCACACATCCATTTATTTACCAGTTTACCTTATTCCCATTATATCTTAATTCGGGTTTATACATTTTTACTTAGCTAAGTATATTTTTTTTTTATTTCAACGCCTCTCAATTCCTTTATAAGCTATCAAAGTCTTATTTATTCAAATTTAAATTTCACTTAACCCAGCTTACACTAAATTCAACCTCATTTCATTATTATGAATTTTACCCAAGTGAGAGTTTTATTATAATATCATCTATATCTCAATTTAATTCATCTTCCTTCAATTTCAAACATTAACTTAGCTTAAGATAATTCCAGTTCAATCAAAGTGCCCAATCCAATTAAATTTGCTATTTATTATCCATTCACATCACTTTACTAATCCATTTTATTAAATGAACTTCCACATCCATCATAATCACCTTTCCATAAATTTTAAAATCTTAAGTTTATTTAATTATTGCAACTGCTTACTTAAATTCATTGCAATTGGTTTTGTTACTCATCTAGATCAAATCCCATGTAATTTAATTAGCCATTCTAAATTGGTTTAGATAACATCCAAGACCAAATTATTCCATCCATACTTGATTTGGATTTTATTTGTAAATTCAAACTATCTTTCTTTTAATCCAATTTATAATAATTGAGATTCATATTAAATTTGACTTACCATTCAATGGAATTTCTATTTATGATTCAGGTTTCATCACTAAATTCCATTTTAATTCCAAATTTCAATTTTATTCAATACAACTGAATTTTAATTTCAGTTTAATTCAATTTACTTCCATTCATATCACTTGAATTAATTTCAATCCACTTTAAGTTTTATTTCTCATTTCAATTTCATTTAAAATTTACTAACTTATTCTTCCCAAATTATTAATTAAATTTCAAGTTTAAAATTTTAATCCAAGTTAAATTTCCATCTTTAACTTCTCACTTTAAATTCTAATTCCAAAATTCAACATTTAATGTTTTCCCTGGCTATATAAATTATTTCAGGTTTTAAAATTTCATTTGGCTAAAATATTAGCATTCAAACATCCAAGTTATAATAATAATTCAGAAAACACTCCTTTTTATATCAAAATATATTTTGGATGAAATTATTTCATTCATCCCCTTTTAAAATCAATATTGTGTCGAATCGTTCTATTCAAGTGTTTAGAAACCCATTCGATGCAGTTTCGAGGCTGTGCCGACGAAGGTTCATATACCACTCAATAAATCAATCAACACAATACAAAATCACTTTATATTCACTAACAAATACGCGCTCATATCTATAAATACGCTCAAACTCATTCTAGAGTATCATTGACTCTATCTCTAAAGAGTAATTCCCCACCAGAGCCAAGGTTCTCGCTTAACCTTTCAGCTCTGATACCAAGTGTAACAACCCGGAAATCTTCGAACCCGAAAACTCCAGATAGTTATGAAAAGAAGAAAGGGATAGAAGAAGAAGAAGAAAAACAACATCGGAATCTCACATCGCAGCGGAATAAAATATAATATATAGAATACAGTTTTAAATACAAGAAATCTGTACTGTATACATATACATACATACCATCATCAGAGTACATCAATCAACTCATACAGAGACAACTACTATAAGATCATACACAGTGGAAATAATAGGCAAATACGTAGATACGCTCTGTCATCAGCTCGTCTCCTGAGCTCCAGTATAAAACCTGAATCCTGTTAAACTCGGTCTGACCCGAGCATCATATAAAACAACACCCGAGTCAGTCTGGAAAACCAGCGTGAGAAAATCACACTCAATTGGATTATTAAAGTTTCAAAAATCCTTTGAAAATAAAAGCATCTCGTAAGACCACGCCATAAATAAACATGTCGGGTTTTTACCTTACGATAGCTAAAACAATTTTTATTAAAGTTCTCTGATATTATTATAGTGTCTATAGAAAGTAAATAAAATCTAGCTGAAATGCTTGCATCTCACGTTTCAGCAATAGTTGGGCACAATCAAAACCGTACAGGCGCTTATTGGAGATTGGATCCCATATAATGGCAGGGCTACTGGGGTACCGCCCGTCACAGTACCTGGTCTAGATCAGAGTACCGAGGAGCCATCCTAACTCCCCTGCAACACAAGACCGGAACCATTCCTTACTGAACAGTCCCAAGCAAGATCACCCCGCAGTTGGCGCGACCAACCGCCCACTAAGCCGAATAAAAAGGGACATCTAGACAGGGGAAACCTCACTCTCCAGTGGGGGCTACCCACGAAGTCTTGCTGCACCTCCCCTGTTTTAGCCATTCCCGGTTGATGAGGCTTGAGGTTAAACGTTACCTTTCAAGAACGTATCACTTAGAATGCTCATCGTCCACCTGACGATGTTCTGAAAGCATTCAATCCATACAAGTTGCCCTGGGTCTGGACAAACCGAATCACCGTCTTCAACTCTTCACGGTCTTCATTCGTAATCGTGCAAACCGGATCGAAGTGGTTTTCGGATAATTAAATCCGATCCCGGACTCTTCGAAACGATCAGCGCGTTGTCCAATATTGATAGTCGGTTATTTAACTATCAATTAATCACACACAAGCAACCATCAAATAATTTCCACAAATTATTTATCTCAAATATCATTCATATATTATTTCCATTTTAACCCATTTGAAATAGATACAAAGTCCTTTATTTCCATGAAATCATTTAAATTGATTTCTTATACTCACTCACAATTGATTTATCCTTTGAAAATATTTCTATTTTCTCATTTCTTCCCAATTTCCTTATAATTTCTCAAACTCACTTTCTCCATTTAATAAGATTTCTCCTAAATCTTACCCCATTAATTTGTTTACCATCACAAGAGGATTTTGATTGGATTTTAAAAACATTTTGAAAACATATAGATTTATAAAATAAGAAGTAATGTTAAATATTAAAATTTATATCTAGTTATTTATAAGTTTCAAGGCTGGCTTTAGAAAACTTAGAGTTTATAATAAATAATAGCTAAATCTTCAAAATAACTAATTCGAAAATATTTTATATTCAAGTAATAGTTTATAAAAAGATTTATATGGAATAGTAATTTAAAATATTCCTTTTAAAATAAATTATAATTTTAGAAAATTCATTATCCATTTATAAATGCCTTTTGTCCATCCAACAGATTTCATATCTCATTTATAAATTCCATTCATGAATTTATAAAATCTCCTTGGATTTCATTTATTATAAGATAGTTTGATTTAAAAATCTCATCTTTGTAATTTATTTCTTTCTATAAAGTTTCATATTTTCCTATTTAATAAGTTCCATTCATTATTAAAATCTCCTTTTGACTCTTAGTAGAATTTCTTGTTCGTAATTCTTAATAGAATCTTCTTTATTTCTTAATAAATTTTCTTTTCGTTTCTTATTAATATTTCTTTTTATTTCCTTAATAGACCTCCATTCTCATTTCTTAATATAATTCCATTTTCTTTAATTTCTTATCGATTACAATATTCCTTCAGGTATAATTATAATTTAAATTTTCCAAACTCAACATTATCACATTAAAGTTTAATTTAAGTAGAAAATATAATTTTCTTTTCTTTTCTTCATTCTCACTTTAAGTAGATTCAAATTTCAAATAAATATTTTCTATTTGAGTTTTATTTAACTTCTTCAAATTAATTTATCAACGGTAATAGAAATTTCAAATTTTCAACTTCTTTGTGATTCAACAGTTGATTATTCAATTATCTATAAAACCACCCAAATCAATATATCATCCTGTCACAGAACAGAATATATACGAAATAAAATAAATAGTTTTGAGGAATCCTCTTGGATCCCTCCAACCTGTTTTCCTGCATCCACAAATGTTAGCACAAATAAATAACAATTTCACTTCAATGTGAGATATTGCAGTATATGGATTTCATATATCACCATCCACTATTATGTGGCATATAGGTCTATCTAATTTTTCACTAATTCCAACCAGCATTCAAACAATTCAACCAATAAATATTAAATTCAACTATTTAAAGTTTAATATCAACTGAGTGAGATTAACTCACCTTTGATTTTGGTTCTTGCCAAACTGATCCAATCCTGACTCGTTTCCATATTTTTTTGACCTTGAATAACAATTGTGTAATTTTATCAATATTTGGATTAATCTAATGATAAATTTATCGCTTAATGGTTCAATTAACTTACCTTTTATTTAAATTATTCATTTCTCCAAAAAAAATCTTTTTAGTAAGTAAAATACGTTAATTAAACAATATTCCCACCATCCCATTATTAATAAAAATAAACCTAACAATTTAAAATATGTGTATTTATATCATGATTTATTTCACTGTCCATATATTTATAGATATACCCATATATTCATATATATATATTGAATTAAGGAAAATACCTTTCTGAAATAAATTTCCTAATCTACATACATACTTCCACATATATACATTAAAGCAGAACTGCATTTAGTTGTAATTATTTTTCAAACAAAAAGGACAACAAAATTTAAATGAATACCTCACTGCGTCAACTTAGCTAGACCCTCCACCCTGCCTCTGTACGCGTGCGCGAGCGTTCATCGCCGCCGCCGCCACGCTTCCTGTCGCGACCTCGAGACCACCAATGTCGCGGCTTCACTTCCTCGCGAACCCGACTTGCAATCGACCACAACGCGAGTTCACAGCCTGGCCAATTTTCGAACAACCCCCTAAATCATCGCGAATAAGGTCGCCACTGAAGCACTCACGTACGTCGCCGCCTTGCTCCAGACCTCCCATGCTTCCATCTAGATCGAACTGCACACCCTCGTGCGCCTCGCAACTCACATCCCTCAACCCTAATCACGACTCAATCGCGAGTCACCCTCCAGGTCGTGACCATACGACGCGAGCTCAGGTCGATTGCGGCATGTTTTTGGAACAAATCGCGGCTACGTTCTATTTGAGAAGTTTGGATTTAAATGAAGGAGATAGGGATGGGAACGAATTCGTTCGTTCTCTTCTCCCCTTTTTTTTTGAGATGTTTGTTTTCGTTTCTGGCTTCGATCTAAAGGAACGAATTGATAAGGGAAGGAGACGTGACTTTTATGAGCGATGGAGGCGTATTGGAGAAGCTGAACGAAAATATCACGGCTGATAGGAAACGATTTGACAGATGAAAAGATGTAGGATATTTAAATTTTAAAACGATTAATTTTCGTCTAGACGTTTCTACCTCGTATGCTCACACGCAGACTCCGAAAATTACGAAATTTGAAATCCGGCAATAATTCAATATTGCGGATCCAACGGAACTGGATTCGTCGAAATCCGAGACTGTGCCTCGGAAGGCTATTTTCAAATGTCAATTTAAACAATGAAAATTTAAAATTGAACAAACGGCAGTTAAATTAAATTTTGATCAATTTATTATTTCCCGTATTATCAATATAAATTTATAAGCCGTTAAAATATTTTTAACAAGCTTACAATCCCTGATTTAAATAATTTACCCAATTGTCAACTACTATTTAATTTGTTCAATCAATTGTTATATTTAAAATTCCGAGTTCTCTTTTTATTAAATCAAACCAACTTTTCATATTGAAAACAATTTATATTTCAAATTAATTATTTAAATTTATTTTTTTATATCACTAATTAACTGTTGAAAAAGCCGGGTCGTTACAAAGTTCCCAGAGCGCGAACTAAAGTGCAGCCAATAGCTCTAAGTCCCCGAAGTGCGGACGCGTGTTCAAGACTTATGACATATGTGATCATGAGCTAGTCAATGCAATACTTAAGCAAAAGAAAAGAACAATTTCCCATTCCATCAACTAACAAAAAGGAGTTTGATTACATGGCAAACCAAAAAATTTCGATTAAGTGGAGGCCGAATCCAAACTTATACACGGCTCTAAAAGAACGAAAGAAGAAGTAAAAGAACTGCTATTAACAACTGCATTACAAGTCAAGAAGCTCATTCCTTCTTCTTCCGAGGCTTCTTCTTTGGAGTCGAGCCACTGGACCTACTACCAGATTTCCTTTGAGATTTCTTGCCCTTCTTCGGTTTATCCTCCGAATCTGGCATGATATCGACATCTTCCTCGGAGCTGGAAGGGACAGAGATTCTTTTGGAAGGGTGAACTGAAGGCATAGGAGCTGTGACAGGTGTCTGGGCGGCAACACTTGAGATGGTCACCGTGCCGCTAGGAGAAATTACCATTGGAGGAGATAAGCTTGATGGGGCAGTGCCGCTTCTAGAACCACCATCCGTTGTCACCGCGGCCATCTCAGCGCTTATCTCAGCAAAAATCTCTTCTTCTCGAGACAACCGAGTTGCGCTAGATACACTGGTGGTCGACATGAAAGAACTAAAAGCTGGAACGACTCCGCTCATTACGAATGAAGGATCAGGAAAAGGTTCAAGAGAATGACCAAGAAGCTCCTCAATCATTTGAGTATCAAGTGACATCGAGCTCCCCTCTCCAATGTCGCCGGCCATGGCAGCATTTGTAATTGCTTCGGTAACGATAGCTCCCTGCGTTGGATATAAGACCGGAGGTACTGGGGGCACGGGCGCAGCACTTTCAGTCACTGAACAAAGAAGAGCAAAAATAGTCAGTCCAATAAATTCACTCCAAGATCGTCGTTTTAAGACACAAGGAAAACGTTCGAAGTACCTTCCTTGCCTTGCCTCGGAGCTTGGACAGGTTCGGAGACAACAGTCTTAGCGGGAGATAATCCCGGTTGATCCGAATTGTAGGCAGGAATGATTTGTGGATCAATCGCGGCAGTAACTTCAGACGAAGTCGGGACAAAAATTTCAATACTCTTGCCGTAATGCGCAACACCTAAACCCTCACCGATCTCCGTCTGCTGAATACCGAGTTTTTCTTTCTCGACGGAGATTATCGCTTCATGAAGAATTCTTTTCTCTTCCTCACTGAGCAGACGTGATTCAAGTTCAAACTCGTCCAGTGTTTTATCTGGACAAGATATCTTCTTGTTCTCCACTAGTTTTTTCCAGGCACTGTAAAGAAGCATAGAGTAATCTCCTAGCCAGGCGAGATTTTTGTGCTCTAACACATTAGCATTATATGTATCCAGGAGTTCGTCAAACTCAGCCTCCATCTTGAACCGCTCCGCTTGAATTTTCTCCTCCACTTCCGTTTCCATCACCTTGACCTTTGCGACCGCTGCATCGCGCTCATCCCGAAAAGACACGGCTTGCTCACATGCCTCTTGAGCGGCCGTATTGGCATCATCCCTTTCCTTACTTATGTCGACATACTTGGCCTTTAACTCCTCCAGTTCTCTAACTGTCGCATCCCGCTCGGCCTCAACATTTCTATATCGATGGCCCAAGTCTTCTACTAAGGTGCAATGCGCCTGTTGCATTTTTGCCATCTCTACTAGCGTCTCATCGACCTTTTTTAGCGATTCAAATTCAGCCCTGCGGGAGGATTCCGCCTCAGATTGAAGGACCTCGACGATACGATTCTTCTGGGCCAAGTCAGCTTTCAGTTTCTCAATGATTTTGGCTCGGTCAAATGCTGCTTTTGAAGCTTTAACGGCCGCCTTGTACCATTCCTTATACTGGGCGTAGAAGTCGCAGGTATAACTGAGTGATGTATTCACAGCGTCTTCAGGAATTCTTTTAAGGTTAGGAGGGAAGATGGCGTCAAAGCATATTTTCGGGAAGTCTTTCTTCAGTTGGGCGATTCTGATAGCCCCTTCACCGGATGGTTCAATAGGAGCCTCCTCCACAGCCGTGGTCGTAATAATTTCAGTCCTAGAACGATGCGATTTAGGCCTCGAAATCTATGAAGACGGCTGCTGTCGCAAAGGCTCAGAAACATGTGTATGGCTTCTAGGTGGCGGAGGAGAGCGAGAAGGAGAACGGTATCTTCGATCTCTGTTCGAGCGTTCCTGACTAGAGTAGCTTCGGGGATAGTCCCTCGCATGATATTCTTACCCATAATACCTCCGTTCGCGATCACGATCAGAATCACCACGACGAGATTCATAGTAGGACGAAGGATGATGCACTCTTCGGAGTTTATCCAATGTAGATGGACGGCTAGACATAACACCTACAAAAGAGAAACAACTCAATTAAGCACCAAGTGAAGGCACTACGATGTATGCGGAAGTCATGTAGTGTTGTGAAAGTGTATGCGAATGTGCAAAACCCCCAACCAGCCAGAATTGTCGATTGCACTAACGGGTAAAGGCTCGCTTATTTCTAACGCTTCCCGGAGCTCTTCCAACCCAGACTCGTGGTGGAGAGATACGTACTCCGGGATGGGAATGTCATCCAAGCCTCTAAAAATATCTCCTGATTGACAAGGAGCGGCGTCATAGATAGTAATTCCGGGGATGGAACGAGATACAACTACAGACTTCCGTCTCTTAAATTTAGGGACAACAGCCTTGCCTTTCCGCTTCTCTTCTATTCGGGAAAGATCAGCCGCTAGCTCAGTATCTATGGGCGTCCTTTCATCGTCGCTCGCTTCTCTTATTACTATGTCGGGTTTTCTTTTCATAGTTTTCTTCTTTTTCTTCGAATCCGGTTTCGCCAACCCCTCAATAACAATGCTCTGGTTCATTTCGATTAAACCCAATATCCTTAAGTTGTTGTCAGTTAACACCGAGTCGATATGCCTTAAGTCGCTCGGGACCTCTTGTAAGCTCCGAACAATGCCTCTATAATATCCACCGTCGGGCCTCGAAATGATGGCTATAAGAAGGATAGAGTATTAATACAAGTGTTAAGAATAGCTATTCAAGAAAGACTTGCGACACTTACGTCTAGACAGCCATCGCCTAGCAAACCCTGGGGGGCACCGAACAAAAAACCATTCGGCTTTAAAATAGCTAAGTCTAGTCCAAGCCCCGGTCACAACCTGGCAGTTTCTGACTGCTTCCAGAAAAGTAAAAGATAGGATATCTCCCCTACTTTTGAAATTAAATATATATCTAATCTCAAACGGCCTTGGCGGACGAAAGAAATAATCCATAAATATGATAAAGGCATGATTCAGCAACGCGTGTCCGTTAGGATGAAGTTGTGAGGGAGCAATTCCTAAAAATGACAGCATCTCTCTGATGTACTGATTAAACGGAGGTAGAGTTTCGGCCGCACAAGCATAACGGTAAAAGGCAGTGTACCCTTCGGGCGGATTATGAGGTCTGTCGTCAGCACCCGTAACAACACATCATCCGGAGATAGGTTATGTTTCAGACATATCCGGTCCAGCAAAGATTCAGAGATATTGGACTGGACGGAGTCAATAGGGTTCTCGATAAATAAAGCATCCGGCAATTCATCTGGAGCCGTATCAATTACTCCGGCAGGAATATCAGGAATTTCAAGCGCAGGAGGGGGCGAACTCTGTACCTCTTGCTGTTCGGAGCTCGGAGATTCCATAACTGGTTAACTCATCAGAAAGCAACATTAAGCACATAGAAAACCCGTTCATTCCCAGTGTGAAGTGTGTGTGGTGCAGTGTAGTGTTGTGCATTACTTAGCAAAATTTCTACAGAGTAAGAGAATGTTTGCAAACAGCGAAGACATTTGAGATCCGGTCGAGATGACCGTCATCGCTGACCGTCATCGTCGAACCATCCCGATGTTGGCGATTGATTCAAGTTAAAGTTTGTTGTCGCAATGTTAAGTTATAGTTCCACCGACGAGCTTCGAAGGGTAGTCAAGTATGCGCTATAAATGTTCAGTCCAGATATGCAAAGATGAAGCTCGTCGGAATCATGCCATTAATTATGTGAAATTTTCATATCCATGACAACTGGTTCGTATCGATCAAAGTTGGAGTCAACAAATCTAGATCAATCAGAAGGGCACAGTTTCGAATCAATTCCAATCGAATCGACAGAGGTCGAATCGATCGCACCTAGGCTTTCGAATCGATCGGGAGACCTTTCCTTCGCATCCATCATCAGACAGCTTTCGAATCGATCTCCGGAAAAATAACTTCACAGCTGCCAAATAACCCAGCTTCGTATCGACCGTGTAAATAGAATTTTCGAATCGATCGCGGGGGGCAATTCCACGTATCGATCATTACGAATAGATACGATTGACCCACCGTCTATGATCGGTTCGATCTATAAACCTCTACCTCGTACATCAAGATCGGTATGAAGAAAAGGTCTTAATTTAGATCGATACGAAGAAAAGGCCTTAATTTACTTTCCCATACTTCTCCAAACAACCCTTTTTGTTTTCATCCCTGATTTCGATCCCACCAAGATCGATACGAACACAAATGGAAGTCAGAAGGATTTCAGATCATGGAATCTCAAATACTTAGTCGAAATCGCCTACCTAAAAGCAAAGTTGGATTAAAAGGATTTGGATGCTATTTCGATTCAAAGGAAAAAGCAGTTTGTTTAGCTTCGTTCTCGAAAATCTGGGATCGATTCGAAGGTGCAAGAAGATGAAACTAAAAGTAAAAAGTAAAAATTGAGCAGGATCCCAGTATATATAGTAACCCAAGTGACGATTCGCATCCCGGTGCGCATGACCAGTCATTACAGGTAAGAACCCAGATCGATTCGCAATGCCATGTTCGAATCCATTTATTTGAACGACCGATCGAGACGAAATGAACACACGCGACCCCCAAGCCGAGACTACCGACCGGTTCGAACTCCAACAATCATCAGTTAGCACCGCTTTTTTAATCCATCAATTCAACTCCATCTGTCGATACGAAGTACGAAGATAAGATAATTCTGAAAATGCTCGAATCCATCGATTCGAAGTAATCGGTTCGAACCCATTAGTGTTGACCACATCAACAAAAACTTACCAATACGAACCAAAATTTCGTACCCGTCGAAGACTTTTGTGTCCATCAAACCAATGCACATTGTTTCGAGGGCAGCCTATCAAACTTCAACACTGGTTCAAGAAAAGATTGGTATAAAATTCAACTCTATAAAACTGGCGACAACTTTACAGGTTGAACATTTATTTAAAAGAAGGTTACAACAAATCAGTTACAGCGACACACATTGCACCATCCTGACAATAAGCAATTCATGAATCTAAAGATATGATCAGAGATTATAGTTTTCAGCATAAAAGACTGCAGCTTCTCAAAGCACGTCATGTTCACACAGGACGTACTTTAGGGGGCAAATGTTATCCCACCTTTTGGCAAGGTCGAGATATCAAGGAAACAACGAATAAAAGAGGAACAGACGTCTATAGTATCAGATGACCATAGGTTCGGTATAGATATCGATAGATATTGTCCGAGCCCAGATTGAGCCACAAATGATAAGACATGACGAGCGAAGCCAGGAAAGCCAGCATTTCGAATTTCAAGTCAATCCGAGTTCGTATGCTCAAGGTATGATCGATGCAAGATGAAGAGGAAAACCACAAATTCGTATCCATCGAACCACCTGGTTTCGTATCCATCGATGTCGTCTCCTTCGTGTCCATCGGCAGGGTTTATGTTCGAATCCATCCAAGATATCACTAGTTCGAATCCATCAGTATAGCCTGAGTTCGAATCGATGGCATTCGCATCGATCAAAAGGAAGAGAACTTCGCCTCCATCTGGTTCGTAACCATCAAGCTTGGAAGTCCTTCGAATCCACGGAAATATCTCTCTTCGAACCCATCCTGCGACCGCCTATTCGTATCGATCAACTGGAACGTATCAAGATCGGTACGAACTGTAACGACCCGTATTTTATGTGTCGATAAATCGTAAAATAGTTGCATTAGGTCGTTAATATTGCTTGAGTCGTTTTGAACCTAAGTTGTAGGGTTTACGGCTTAAGGGGTTAGGCCGTGTAATAACTAGCTCGTGTGAAGCTTATGTCGTGTGAGAGTTAGGTCGAGAGGAGCGACCTATAGAAGTTACGACTTAAGAATGTTAGGTCCAGTTAACGAGTTAAGGAAGGTAACGACTTAGTGCTTAGGTCATGTGGAAGTTAGCTCGTGTGAGGGACTTAAGGTGTTGCCGAGTTAGTGTGTTAGACCGAGGTAACGACCTAAGAAGGCTACGACTTACGGGTTAGCGAGTTAGAGAAGGTAGCGACCTAGTGGCTATGCCGTGTTATAGTTAGGCTGTGTGCTTAGTTAAGTCGTGACCGACTTAAGGTAGGTCGCTAGGAAGTTAAGCCAAAGTATTTGTTAACCCGGGATGTTTTTGGGTCGTTAATGACTTAGCTAAGTCGCGGCATCGTAGATCCGCGTTCATTTTTAGGTCGCGTAACATCTGGACCATTGATTTTATTAAGTCGCATAGGGGTTAAGTCGTTCAAACAACTTAGGACTTAGGAAATGCGGCAGAATAGATGAGTCGTGAGTTGCTAGGTCGTGTGAGCGTTGTTGTGTTGATTCGCGCATGAGGCTCCGTGTTAGTTAGGTCGTAAGGCTGGTTGAGTCGGCAAGGTTAGGTCGTGGACGACTCATGGGGTAGGTCGGCAACGGCCTATAGGGGCGGACGACTCATGGATCTGCCTATAAATAGAGGGGTTTGGCTCACTTTTTGGCACCGGATTTTGGAGCGACAAAGTGCTGCCATTTTGAGAGCTCGACTACAACACTTCTTCACTTCTTTTTCTCCACTCTAATCTAGTGCTAACATCCATCCAAGATCGAAGATCCAAGAGCTAAAGTTGAAGATCTTCATCCAACAATGAGAGATTTCATCGTTTGAAGCGAGATTTTTTCGGATCAAGCTTGTTTCTTTGCTGTCCAGATCTGGAGTTGGTTGTTTTTAAGGTGTTTAGGTGATTTGGTGAGTGGTAGTTATCTCTCACACGAACCCAAGAGAGTATATTGGATTGGTGGCTTGTTTATGTGTTAAAGATAGTGATTTCTTACATTTTCCCTAAGTATGCATGTAGATCTATCACCTATGAAGTTTAGACACCCATTTTACTACATGTTAACTTATGCAAGTTCATTCACCAAGTTGTAGAGATATTGTTCATAATTCATGCTTGTTAGAATGCATGTTAGATTTGGTTTAATCCAGACGGGATCAACCCAAGCATGTTGATAACTCGGTGATGCAATTCGAGTTGGTTGATAATGGTTAGCTTGAGAGGCGCTTGAGCTAGTATGGGAATAGTCGTCGAGGAGGATGACTAGAAGGCTGAGATTTTATCGTTATTGAAGGTTCTAGCATGCTCAAAGCAAGAGTACGTTGGAACGGGCTGCGACGACGTTCCAGGCACGGGCTGCGACGACGTGCTAGTACTCTGGGTAGTTGCGAGAATTCCTAGGCACGGGCTGCGACGACGTGCAGAGTTATGTCTAGAACCGGGGTTACCATTAGCCCTTGACAGGCGGTCATTCAACTAACGGTGATATCGAGGCAATGATAACAGTGATAGCCGGAGTCATGGATGTTTGGTTGTATCATCATTCGGTCTCAAGAGCGGTGTTTTCTGGATGCTTATCTGATCTTGGTTTAGGCCTTGGGGGTTTGTATTTGGAAAACATCGACCTTGACTCGAGTGATAATTACTTTATTTTGAATGTCTGCTTTTCTATGCTTGTTTATGCTTAGTGGGTCTGGGGGCTATCACTGTAGGATGAGGTGGAGTGGGATGGTTGAGTTCCTATTCCTTTTACCCATTATGCTCTTTTGGTATGTTTGATAGTTAATTTACTGCTCACTAAGAATGTTGTCTGACTCAAGGTTTTATGTTCAACTCTTATTACCTTGGGCTGTTCATCCATGTTGGGATGGGCAGACTAGGTAGCAGGTGACAGGTGCTGTTCTTGGCTACCAACGCTGTTGATGACGAAGACGAGCTGGAGGCTAGCATATTAGTTTTCTTACTACATGTACTGGATGTTCCGCTGCTTGTATATGTTTTGAGTGTTATGTAGTGAGGCTTGATGTATTGATTGATCAGATGCTTGTATCAAACCTTTATGAAGTCTATATGATGATATTCTGTTATGAGCTTCACTATATACATATATTTCTCTATTGTATTTTGTCCATGCACTGTGAGTTGTACGATAGAGTTTCTGTTTTATCTTACCCTGACTATCGTCCATGGTTGCCTGGCACACCTTTCAGCGCACCTTTCCCTTGTTTTGTGTGGAGTCATGGGCGGTCGTCACACGAACAAAGCTCCATCTCGACTCCATATACAATGATACGTTCGTATCCACCAGAGAACATCACCTTGAATCCATCCAATGTGGTCATTTCGTATCGATCGACCGAGGCAAATCAAGATCGTTACGAATGAGACATTGTTCGAAACCAGGTGTGGTTGAAGCCTTCAAATCCATCAAGTCAAAGCGGCAAAATACTCGGGATGACTCGATCAAACCGGAGTGAAAAGCGGATCGACCCGAAGATAGCGCTCCACGTCATCACAACAACGCGTGACGCCATCGATTCGAAGCTACCGATGCGAATCGATCGATTCGCATCGGTAGCTTCGAATCGATGGCGTCACGCGTTGTTGTGATGACGTGGAGCGCTATCTTCGGGAATACAATTTCGAATCGACCATATCTCGAGATCCATAAGTCCAAATGCCACGAAATCTTCAAAGAAGCTTACATACATGTTGAAGAATGTCCACACCAAATTTCACCTCGATTGGATGATTTTCTGATCGATTCGAATGGAGTTCGAATCGATCCCAAAGTGGGCCCAAATTTCCTAAGGCCGGGCATGTGGGCCACCTCTCATTCCAGAAGTGGTCTCCCGAATTTTCAGCGAAATATCAGCATCCTACGCCTATAAATAGAGCCCCTGGTCATTCAAAAAGGGGATCGGAGAATTTTTAGAGAAAAAGTACGCCCGGACGCTGCCAGAATCACTCCATATCATCATCACTGCCATTGATTTCGAATTTTGACATACTATCTGCTGTACTTTGACATAAAAAGTTGTATTCCCCGAATATCGAGCAATAAAGTGACAAAACTTCATAGTGGACGTAGGCGATACGCCGAACCACTCTAAATTGCTGTCTTACGTGCAATTTACTATTCTGTGACTTGGAGTTTTTGTTAGATAATCCTCATTTTCAATTTGATTTCTTCATTTATTATCTCTTCAAAAACTTCCGAAGAGTGTTGTGCCCAATTTTGGTGCAAACATTGATAATTTAATTTGTTAATTTAATGAATCTTGTTATTTAATATTCGAAGAAATAAAAAGTTGTAATGTAATAATGAAATAACAACTAAGAAGAAACGTAACAAGGTTAATTAAAGTTAATAATTACTGAACTTGAATGAAATTCCAATTAAACAAACTAATTTAAATGTTATAACTTGGTTATAAAGTGAATATAAGAAAACAAGTGTAAATATTGAATCAATCGATAGATTAGTATATAATATTGATAGTTGGATAAAAACAATGTTATGTAAGCAATTGCAACATTTGTTTGTTAATAATAACTTATAAGTGTAATTACAAGCTAACGGTAACAATTATTGCATGTTACCCCTCTTTTTAATCTATTAATTTAATTTGGAAATAAATTTCAATAAATGTAATTAAATATTATGTTAATGTAAATTAAGATAATATTTGAAAGTAATGTTAATTTTATTCATAATATGATAATTGGTCAAATAAAAAGAATGGAATCGAGATTTATTAATTTATTTGAATTTAAATAATAATAAATGGATTTATTGTAAATAAAAGAAATTAAATATTTAAATATTATGATAATGGGAAATTAAGATGAAATTTGAGAATATTAGGGTAATTAATCTTGAATCAATGTTAATTTCATCTATTCGATAAATATGGATTGAATGATAGGATGAACGGTTAATTAAATGGAATTATAGAAATTTGTTTTTAATTTCTGAATTTAATAAAATTGAAATTTAACACTGAAATTGATGGATTAATCAATTTTAAATTGACATCTAAATTTGTTTACATTATTGAAATTATTCAAGAAATAAAAAATGATAAAGATTGCTAACTATAGAATTAGAATTGAAAATTTGATTTAATTAATGTAATATTAATTTATTGATTAATTGGAAAATAGCCATTTTTGGCCATTGACTCGGATTTTGACGAAACCAGTTTCATCGGATCCATAACGGTGAATTATTATAGGATTTCAAGTTTCGTAATGATCAGACTTGTCGTTTGATCGTATGGACTCGAAATGCCTTGAAATCAAATCAATTGAAATCAATTTGAAATAAGGTGATTTTAACATAACTTCTTCATACGATGGAATTTGGACTTGAAACCTGTTCCATCAATTTTAAAATATTCAAAAACATCTATTTTGATAATATGGGTTGATCCACTTTCGTTCTAGAGTCCAAACAGGCTTTTGGGCTAGTATCGTTCAACTATCCAAACCAATCATATCTGTTCCTCTATTTTCAGCTCTACCTATATATATATATCCTGTTATAAACCCTAGTAGCCTTTCTATTTCTCATTTGTATACGTACAGAAACTTCTATCGCTCCTCTTCCTCAATGGATGAAAACCATAATCTTCCCAATCCAATTTCAATTCAAAATACAACTTCAGAAATCAAACTCTACAAACTATATCGAGTTATATATAGATTTGAAGCTCTCGACGAGCGCAAGTCAAATATATGATTTGTTTTTCAATCTAGGTTTCGGTGTGGTCGGAAATCGATGAACTGTTCACGACCGTTCATCGCGTCTCGATCAAACTTTCCCGATCATCGAATCAATTTTTGGGTATTGTAGAGTGGACGAAGGGAAGTCGATCTGAGCTGTTTGCTTGGTGTTTTGATGGTCAAATCTTCGTCAACAATTCAAGTTTGGGACCATTTTTAGTGGCGACAGGTGCGTTTTCACGACCTGTGGTGGTCGAGAGCATCGGGGGGAGGTCGCGATGTAGTGGGTTGGTCGCGAGGGGGTAGGTAGCAGCGTCGAGCTCCAGGCGTGGCGTGTATTTTGGTCGAGTGTGGCGGCACTATGTTCTGTTCATGCTCGAGAACATTAGGGTTTCCCTGATTATAGATGCTGACGTGCAAGTTTTATTAATTATTTTATTTAATTTCAAATCCAAACTACAAATCTTCTAACGGTTATAACTTTGGCATACGAGCTCGGATTTGGACAAGGTTTTTTGTGCTGGGATCGTGTTCAAATTCCGAACATTTTGGCATAGGTTTGGACGAATTCTGAGACAGTTCAAATTTTGAGTTTAAATTGGATTTAAATTTAATTTAAATTCAAAAAGTGAGCGTTTTAACCCACTCACAACTTCTAAAATTTCTTATATTTGTTAAATTGACTTATGATGTGATTTGAAATTTATTTATGACTGTTTGGCATATTTTGAATCATCATCTTAGTTTATTTGGATTTATTTGATAGAATAGTTATTTAACTTATTATTGAATATAAACTACCAGTAAATACCTGTTACTTATTATCTATTATATATTGATGTTATTGATTGAATTGGATGATAATTGTGGTAAATGTTTGATGATTGGTATTGGATGAATGGATGTTGTATTTTATATTGTTATAAACTGCAAGTTGTTATGGATTTTTATTTCATTCGGGATTGCGGTTTGAAATGATATATAACCATATTTATATTTTAAATTACGGATTGAAATGATAAATATCCATATCACTTGACCATAGGATAAAAAATTATGTACAAACACCGTGGTCTATATATAAAAAATATTTTGAAATGATTTCTATGGTTTTGTAAAGAAATATATGGTTTTAGATAAATATTGATTTTAGATATTATATAAATGTTATTCTATCCTTGATTTTAAGCTATGTATAATTTGTTTTAATATAGAAAAAACTTAACAATACGTTTGATTTTTATTGAAGATAATATGGTTAAGTATTTAAATTTTATTTTAATATAGAGTTTAAAATGATTTAAGTCAAATTAAGGTTGGAAGATAAATTTGAGATTTATTTGAAATTGAATTTATTTAAGAATTAAACTCAAATAAGCTTGATGTGAAATTTATTAAATTTGAAGTTTTAGAGGGTATGGTTTTCATAACTTGATTTTGGTTTAAGGTGAATTAAATGAATATTTCAAGTATAAATAAATTAAAGGAAATATTTAGTTATTTGCAACTTGAGCTTTATTTAAATGATAATGGATTTATTATGTAAAGTATTTCAAAACTAAATAATAGAAAATTGAATTATTGAATCGGAATTACCAAACTTAGTTTTGAAATTGTTGAATACTTAAAGTTTGAAATATATTGAATTTGAAATGTTTATTCTGTGGATCAAATCAGTTTTGAAATCGATAAATTTGGAATAGTTTATTTGAAAACTGAATCGAATTAAAATTTATGATTCGGGGTTTGGTTATATATAAAATGTAGAAATTTGAGTTGTGTTGGATTTGATTTGTGAAATTGAAGAAGCTATTTTGTTATATAAAGTATTTTAAATATTTAAACCATTTAGATGGTGGAAGTTATGTTTCAAAGTTATGAGTTTCAAGGTATTATAATTTGAAAGTGTTATATTCAAGTGTTTTGATTTCGAAATGTTATAACTTTGAAAGTGTTATGATTTTCGAAAAGGATATATTTGAAATGAAAATGATATCGTATTGATTGGTTTTGAAAGGGCAATGATATTTGGTTTTAAAGTATGAACTATTTTGAAAATGGCCGACATTTGGTTGTTAAAGAGACCAGGATTGGAAATTGCCATACTCTCTGCCAACTCCGAAAACCACTTTAACAACCGTATACGCGGTGGAGATTCCAGAATGAAGTAGGATGATGGCGGCACTCCTTTGAGGTATATACATGGACCCGACTCTCGTGAGTTGGCATAAGGTGGCTAAAACATTAGCGACTGACGGGCTAATGAAGCAGCTCTTTTGATCGGACACATCCCTTCGTTATTATATTCTGACTTTGAGATTGATTTGGTGGCCACTTTTGATTTTTGATTTGGGGGTGTGGCTCGAGGTGGGCGGTAGCTGCGTGCTACGTGTTACCACCAGCCCGAAGACGTAATTGATATATCTACCCTGGCATTGCCAAGTTGTGCCGTGTCATCTACCCTAGCACGCCTTGTACGAGTTTGATTTGTGTCGTACCTATGGAGTATCCTCTGGTAGCTCCCGATCAGGAGGTACTACGGTACTGTATAGACTATTGGCACTATTACGTGTTAAGGGATATATGGGTACTCCCTTAACGCTATTTTAAAGTAAGTTTATTTTACTTTTAGACATTATTATAATAGCGTATATTACTACATAGTAAATAGTTTAACGGATCCTTAGGAGATGTAAATCTCGAGCATCTCTTATGTTACTACACTCACGTTTGACACTGGATAGGAGATGTCAAATCCCGTAAACATCTCTGACGCCGTTCCACTCATATTATTTACCATTGAATTTAACTTACAACGATCATTTAGTTCTGACTTGAGTGTTTTGTCTTTTCAATTCGCTCGGGTCAATCTGAGCATTTCAAGGTTTGAAGACCTTACTTCTGGAGGATGAAGACGAAGATTGTAGTACTATTATTTATTATATTATTCCACTACATTCATACCGTTCCGCTGCATTGTTATTTATTATTCTCTGTATGTGCAACTCTGATTCTATATTGTATTAGTATAATTAAATATTTTGTAAACAGCTTCATGAACTGTTATTTGATTATTATATTTTGTCATTCTGCTTCAAGATTCTATTTTGTTTCTTTCTTTTTTCCTTTTTCTTATTCACCCTAATAACAATTCGCCCTTTTGTATGGTTTGAGTCTGACGTGTGTGGTTTATCGTCGATTTAAAACATATAACAAGGCGGGCTGTTACATTTGGTATCAAAGCTTTGGTTTAGCGAAAACCTTAGCTTTGTGGGGTCTGACTCTTTATCAATAGGGTAGTAATACCCTGTGATGAGTCGTTGAGTGTGTGTGTGTGTGTATGAGAGCGTATTTGTTAGTGTTATAAAATGTTTTGATATTGTGTTAATTTGTTTCGTTTTGTATTTATAAATTCTGGTTGGTGCATAGGACGCTATGACATCAGTAGGGATTTCTAAACACTTAATAGGTTAGACCGACACAATACTTGTTTTAAAATATAGGTAAATGAAATAATTTTGCCTATTGTATATTTTTATATATAAAATAATAATTTTATAAATGATATATTTGGTCATAATATATATTTGTTGGTAGGTAGTGAAATTTATAAATATTGGTTGTAAAATAAAATTTACAAATAAAAATAAAGAAAAATTAGAAATTTAGAACTTAAGTTTCGGCGTTTTGAAACTTTCTTTCGAATAATTTTGGGATATAATAATAATATTATTAGAAGTATTTTCCGATATAAATATTTCAATATGATTTCAAAGAATTGTTTTAAAGAAATTTTGGAAAGAAATAAGTTATGTACTCCCCTCTCTGTCGTTGGAAAATAATTTCGGTGATGTGTAACATACGAATTTTCAACTTTTGAAAAATCGACATCAATACGTCCGCTGTATCAACTGCGGAGCAATCGAAGGTCGGAAAACCGAATTGTTAGGGTTGAAGAAGAAGAGGTAGAAGATAGAAGAAGAAAGAAAGAAGAAAAGCAACATAACAATATTAGAATCTCACAATCGCAGCGAAATAACATATAATAGATAAATGAATATCTTTAAAACAAAGAACTATATCAGTTATTACATCACATCACATTATCATTACATTATCAGAGTGTACAACAACAAACAGCGGAAGAGAAATACTATATACTAATAGATACGCCATGCCATCCAGCTTGCCGTCAGATCTCTACAGCAACTCCTGAATTCCAGAATGACCTGATAGCCCGACTCAGGACTACCCGTGTAGAAATTGATAGGCACCCAGAGTTTAGGAAGGAAACAATAAACTCCAGGTCAGTCATGAGACTGGTGTGAGAACTTAAACAGTTTATCTTTTTAAAAATAAACAAAGAAATATTTTAAATTAGATTCGCAATGCTTTTAGAAAATGAAACTACCATAAGGCCTCCCGCACACATACACGATGCATACGCAGAATCAGAGGAGATTTCTCCTTATGATAGTCAAACATGCTTGATACGCAATTTTTTTGATATTACTATAAGCGCGAAGTGTAGGAAAACATTTCAAAAGTATGATATAAATCTTAGCCAACATAGACATTCCGAACTATGCCTACTATAGTTATAAACAGTGGTGACCACCATAAGTAAATGGCAGGTTATACAACTAAAACCGTACAGGGCTCGTATTGTTTTGATTGGATTTCCAACATATGCTCGGGCAAAGGAACTTCCCAATTAAAATGGAACGCCTTTGGAAGGATGTCCCTGGATCCTAACGGATCTCTGCTACACAAGGCCAGGTTACCCCTAACTGGGCAACAACTGACACGAGCATGTCATCCCCCGGTCGTTTGCGACCTTTATCCGAGGATCCTCTCAACCAACAACCACAAAATAATAAGTTTGCAGCAACCACAAAGTAAGTATCTGGGCTCCATACAATGATACCACTCATAATCCAGAAGGAAATGACATGCCCTCAGATGGCGCTATCCTCAAATAATCTTGATGCCACGATTCCTGTTTCGACCATAACCGGGTTGTGAGGTTCGTCAAAGTCTCGTCCACAAAGCTACGCTTTTCACAAAGCCATGCTTCGATCAACAAATGATCAGCAGCACTCAGCATGTCACACTACCAAATTGGGAGTATATCACTAATAACCTTCAACTACATAACCTCTGAGCTCGTACGTCTCAGAGAAGGGTGTTAAGCTAAGAGAATAAATTCTCCGCCACCAGCATATATGTATTTGATAGAAATCAGCTTTACATCTCAATTTGTAATGTCAGACATACAATCCATACAAGTCTGTTCTGGGTTCGAACAGAACTGAAGGCACTTCCAAAGAAGTCCTTGCAATCCGGGTATTCACAATCCCGATTGAACTTCCCATCACAAAAGAAGTCTCCATACCGTAGCTATCGGTGCAGAGACAATCGATAGGTCATCCTATCTTTTTCAAAAATACCTGGTCTTCAACACTGGTCTTCAAATGCTATCCATAATGACATATCATTATTCGGAATGGGTTATATGACACAAAGGTCTTCCCCCGGCTAAACCGAATAACGAGCGCTTATTTTACAAATAAGTGTAGCATTCAAATTCAAGCAAATCACAACAAATACCTATTTAAAGGTCAATATTGATAGTCGGTTATTTAACTATCAATGGATATACTCAACATCACCAGATTCTAAATAATTTCCCCAAATTATTTATTTCCAAAAAAATATCTTTACAAGATATATTTTTAACACTTCAACTATTTGAAAACAAATTTCAATCATTTTCCACCTTTACAACTTTTGAAAACAAATTTCAAATCATTTCCCTACACGGGATATATTCACAAATATTTATTCATTCTCATTTCAAAATGGTTCATTTAAATCAATCAAATAAATCCTTACCGATTTATTTTAAACTCACGTTCCCAATCCATAAATTTATTTCCACACTTCAAAAATAAATCAATGTTTATTTTTAAACAAATTTCCCTTTCCTTTATAAATTCCATGATGAATTTAAATTTTCAAATATCCACTGATAAACGATTTTCAAATCGATTTCAAATATGAACTTTCAATTTATCTTTAAAAGATATCATCTCCAAACATTCTCTTCATATTGGAAAACATTTCCATACTTATTTAATAATAAGTAATTCACAAATCTATTTATTTTCAACATTTGGAAAATATTCAATATACTTAAATCACAATTAAGTATATATTTTATTCTTTAAGGAAAACATTCTCTTAAACACATTTATTTGGGTCAAAATGAATGTTGCGTAAAACATCGTTACGACAACCCAAAATCACTAGTATAGGGATTCGAAATTTAGATAGATATATAAATCCCAATACTATATAAAACATTTCCTTTCGAAATCATTTACTATAACAACAGTGTTATAGTCCACTATTTCCTTATTTCTCAAAAACATCTGTTTTAACAATGAATGTTGAAATCTATGGTTTCGATAGTTAATGCATTTTAAAACAACTTCAAATCGTTTTAATTTTATTTAAAAGATCACTTTCTAAAACATTTCTTTAATATATTATTCACTGTCCAAAATCGTGAATATAAATCGTTTACGAAATTCAACACTTCTACATATTTTAATTTAAAGGATTATCCACTGTCCAAAATTGTGGATATCTCTCCTTTAATAAGCAATAATAATTAACTTATCAAAATGAGTCGATTTTGGATTTACAAAACAATGTTTATAAATTTCATTTCTATTTTATAACAACTTCAACTTATAAAATCACTTTATTAACGAATTCTATCCATATCCCATTTATACGCTAAAATCTAAATTATAAGCAAATTACTTATATTCTCTATTTACAAATTCTTTTTTTTTATAACTTCACAAATTGTAGATTCTATTCTTTTAGAAAATCCGTTTATAACATAATTTTAAAACGTCTTTAAAACTCCTTTATAATTTCATCACTTTGATTTTAAAAAAAATCAAATTTTATAAATCTTATATATAAAGCTTTTATAATAAATTCAAAAATCTCTATTTAAACTATTTTATAAAATCATTAACTCCATATTTCAAAAAATCACATTTCAACTATATTCCTCAAAAAATAACAATTTTTATAACATTAAAAATTATAACGTTTATTTATTTAAAATAAATCAATTCCAAAATTCAATAAAACGTATACTTTCAAAAATCACTTTAAAAATCCTTTAAAAATTTGAAAATCATTACTTTAACATTTTTAATTTTTTTCTTTAAAATAGGCCCAATGCTGCAACAGCACCAAATATAAAAATCACGGCATCCAAAACATCATATATCATATAATAACAGAATATATCACAATATATGTAAATAAATCAATACGGGTGAGGAATCCAGTTGGATCCCTCCAACCTGTTTCCATGCATCCACAGATGTTAGCACAATACCAATCCCGTTCAATACAGAATATCGTGGTATATGGGATTCATAAAATATTATCCGCTATTATGCGGTGCAATAGGGTCTCATCCGCTATATAATGCGGGAAAATCAACTCCAAGTACATATATAATACCAATTCCACTTCAAGATGGAATATCGCGGTATATGTGTTTAATAAATAACATCCGCTTAGTATACGGTGTAAAGGGTCTATTTCTATACAATAGATAATAATTTATCATCCAAGTATACAATCAACACAATCAAGCAATTTTAAATATAACTATTTAAAATTTAAATTGAAACAATTTCGATTGAGTGAAAAGTTCTCACCTTGCTTTCAATAACAGTTTCAGCGTTTTATTTCGAATAAAATTAAACGCGCGTTTAATTTTACCAAAATTTTCACTAGCTCCAATCAACTCCAATCCAACTCCATCGCGTAGTATTCATGAATACGAACCCAACGCAATTCGTTTCGTCCATTTTTGACCTTGTATGAACAAGTTATGCAGTTTTAAAGTTTATACAAATTAAATTATATAAAAATTTACACTTTTATTTTAATTTAAACCTCTGCTTAATCCTTTGATTCCTTTGCATCAGAACGTGGCTGCACTCACGTTCTTCTTTCCCAGGTTGTTTATTGCGCACGAACCCATTACTTCGGCTTAGGGTTTAGAATCGTACCCACCTAGATCGTCCATCACTCGATCAATGACCGCCAAAACGAAGCCCATAGCCGACTCCATACTCGGCTCAAATATCCCCAAGCTCCGTCGAGCATAGACGCGCGAAAATCGTGCCTGATCATATAACTTCACCGCCAAAATCGAGCCCCTACGACACTTCATCGTTGATCATCACCATATGGATGGATAGCTCTCGCGATCCTCTACAACTTTGCAGTTGAAGTCGAGGCGTAAAGGTTTGTAGATTGGAAGAGATTAAGGAAGAAAGTTTCAAGCTTCCATGGCCATTGAAAAATATGGTGGCGGTTGAAGCATTATTAGGGTTAGGTTTTTTTTTTTGTGAAAATAATGAGGATAAGGGGTCCTTTTATAGAAATTTTTCAAAACACTATTCATCTCCAAATTTCCGAACTCTAAATGAAGCATGCCGGCTGATGTTTCTAGGGTTTAACCCGCGTTCCGGACACAATGGAATACGTATCGAGAGCCAATTCGATCATATGTGCGAGTTACGGAGATAAACGATCAAATTTAAATTAAATCGGTTAAACTAATTTCTATGCGTTTTGGCTTGCCCCGGACAAACCGTAAATCTAATTGACACGAAATTTGAAACCATACAATAATATAACATTACGGATCCGATGAAACTAGTTTCGTCGAAATCCGAGAACGTTTGAAAAATGACTATTTTAACTCGTCAATTAAATATTAAAATAACCAGCTTCCACAAATTAACTTTTAATTTAATTTTAAAAGTTCTATAACATCCTTCTAACTCCAATATGATTTAATACAACTTTAATCAATTTTAATCACATTAGACCCAATTTCCAATTATTTCTGTAATTTCATATATTAAAATATCTATTTAATTATCGATTTAAATCTAGATATTCGAAATAAAATTTATTTGACTTACTAATTTTACTTGTTAATATTTAAAATCAATTAAATATACGAATTTCAAATGACAGAAATTCTGGGTTGTTACAGACTTCCCCCCTTAAAAGAATTTCGTCCTCGAAATTTCCAAGTAAGAAAAAGTTACAGAATCCATTAACTTTTCAACCATTTGTTCAAATTAAATTTCAAATTCATTTAAACAGTTTAACTTTTCCAAAATCCATAGTTAAACTCTTACAATAACTATGCTAAGTTTTCAAATCATACTTAGTTATCTTTCCAAAACCAACTATATCATTTCAATTTTCAACTCAAAATCAAAACTTTAGTTTTCACCAATTTTCCCAAAATTTTCTAACGACTTAAATTTTCAGAAAAATTCGCCATAGTCTCCTTTGCGCGGCTCGATCCGAAAAAAAATGATAGTATATATATCACAAATATACATCTCATCAAAGTAATGAGGCATCCCGCAGGGAAAAAAGTGTAAAAGTACGATATGCAATCCGAGATATGTACCTTACATATTATTGGCGAGCATATACAACTAATATAGCGTGAAAGCGAGCTCCAAATGCAAAGCAAGCGCAATCCGCACCTACTAAACACTCAACAAACCATGAGAAACATGTATATATGCAAGTAATATCAATATACAACATACACCAACAACTATATATGCCAATATAGCAAATGCAATCAAAAGCAATAAATTCAACCATCAACCAACTAGCATTCAACTAACATCCATAACCAAATCAATACACTTTCACTTCTCATATGCAATTAGTTTACATTCAAGTTGGTTCACTTCCAAATCAAATTCAATTCTATTTAAGATTCACTTAACTTCCAATTTGATTTCAATTACTTTAGCTTTCAATTTCATTAATTCAATTTCATATGGATTTCTATACAATCAACCAACCTTCATCTAACAAACAATGTATATCCAACATTACCAAATTTCTTTACCTTTCTTACATTTATTCAATTTGGTTCATCACTTTTTAATTAGCTTTAATGAATTAACACTTATATCCATTATTTCATATCAATTTATTTACATTCAATTGATTTACACTCAATTCATTCATTAATTCAATTGCTAATTTGTAACGACCCGCCGCTCTGACCGCCCCCAGTCGGTAATTAAACCAACTTGAGACGTTCAAAATGACGGATTGTTATTCAGTTTATAGAGTTTAAACAGAATCAGCCACAGAATCACATAATAATCATAATATTTTTTTTACATAAATGAATTTTTATACATATATCAGAGTTTGTACAATGCATTAAATTTTATACAGCGGAATATTTCTTTAAAGTACAAAATTCTTCGAAAAGGCTAAAGTGAAGCAATTTCCCCAACTCTCTCTAACTTCGCGGCCTGAAAATCTTCAAGCTGTAGAATACTGGGTCTGACCCGAGTATTACATTCAAAAGAAAATAATACACAGGTCAGTCTAATTCAAACTCAGTTATTAGTGCATAGAGGAAATAATAATCAAACAACAATTAGACGACAGTCAAATATAAATTTACCTATCCGATCCTTTAACAAGAAATCGGATAACGGTAAATATAACACTTATCAGTGTTAAACAATAAATCAGTAGTTTCAAATTATCAACGTAGATAGATGAAGGGATTATTGATGAAGATAATTTAGAAAAAAAAAACACCAGAATTGCCTAAACGGCAATTAACAATAAAATCATCAAATTAAATAAAATTAATTCAAATAATTGAAAAGTTACTTAAAAACATCCAAACCCATTGGCTGCAGTACACGCATGCGTGCACTGCCTCGCCACTATAGTGATGATGTACCCAAAAGCTCAATGGAAGTTCACAAACGAGCACAAGGTCAAACCCAAGCATTTGAGCTGGATTCAACTCAATGTATAGAAACAAATACCAAACAGGGGAAAACTGCAGATATCAAAGTAAAGCAAGAAACAACTGCACATAGAATCTGCAGTTGAAACAAGCAAATGGCCACGGAACTAAACAGTCGAGCAACGACAACGTAAGTGCCGAACTTAACTGAAATTAGGAAAAACAAATCCAATTGCATCAATGCGACGCAAATCAACAAGACAAAACTGCATATAAAAACAATGAAACTGCAGTCACTAATGAATACAAGGGCGAACTGCAACAATAATGCAGTTACCACAAGTACACAAAGCACGAAGGCTTGAATGACCCAATGCGCAAAGGCAGGGGTACAAATTACATGGAAACAGCAAAATGAGGCGAGGGCACCAAAATATGGCACCACAACACCAATATTATAGGACACAAAGCATTAGTACCCAACAGTATGAAGGCAACTGGCAACAGGTATATAGATACATGTCATCAGCAATTACAAAATGCAACGGTCAAGTCACAACTATCATGACTCAACACGACTGCAGCAAATCAAGGGCAGACTGCAAACAAGACTGCAGCCTCCACTTGAATACAAGGGAGCCAGTACAAGGCACAACAAATCTAACTGCAAATGAAATCAGTGCATCACTGCAATGCAACCAAGGGAAAAATCTCAACAAAAAGCACTGCAGCCACCACAAACATTCAAGGGCAAAACTGCAAATATTAACTCCACAGTAATTCTAAAAATGTGAAATTTGTTTTAAAATTCGTGTTTCTAAACATGCGTTCAAGTTACAAAACTGTTTTATTGATTTAAGATGTTTGGTCTTCAGAGGCAACAGATTTTTTTTATTAAATTAACTTAAAATTTTTAAATCTAACTTTATACCAAACAAACATATTTTGTTTACACAAAAATTTCTAACTGAAATCAATTCAAGTAATAAAGAATTTCTATTAAAGAAAATCTTAGTTTACAAAGATATGCAGCTACAGGCAACAACAACATATAAACATATTCATATATGTTCGCACAGAACAGTCATCAATATGCAATCATCACAACATACTTATTTCTACCAATTCACATGCACAGATATCTTAAGCTTTTTGCATGGTGAGGTTACTCATTTTCCTTTAAACAGAAAACAAAACAGTTTTATCTATAACAGATTTTTATTTCTGTGAATTAGAATCTGAGTTCTGTAAATTATGTTTAGCTTTGATTTTAAAAGTATTCAAGGGCAAACAACAAATACAAACTACAACAATACCAAAGTGATACACAATGAACTGTGCTTGTAATAACAACGACATAGTGCTAACTCAAGCAAGTTAAAAACATGGATCATACTATGACAAATGAGTTCAACCAGTAAACAAGATACAACTGCAGACAAAACAGTGTCTAAAATGAAGAGACCAGAGGGATGCAACTAAAACTGATGATAGTGGTGAATGCAACTGATGATAGTGAATGAGGCAACTGATTCAAACTCAAGCACCAACAAAAATGAAGAGACCACAAGCAATAATGCAGACCAAAAATTTCAGATGGATAAAAAGAAAGTTCAAACTGACTTGATGCAAACAAAATATAAACGAACAACATATGAGTGACATCAAGCAACTACAAAGACTCCAAACTAACAATGAATGTGTCAACATATACAACTACAAAGATCACAATTCAAAGTGGACAGAACCATCAGGCATACAATGTGCAGACTACAAAAATGATTCAAGCACAGTGCTACTACAAATATCACAATGGATGCAACACCAAACCAGTAAACAAGATGGAGCTACAGGAATGTATCAAATAAACAGACCAACATCACTTCTTTTAGTTCATATGCAGAGACGTGCAAATTGAAGCAACAGCGGGTAGTCATCATTTTCTAAGACAACATGCACATGCGTAAGCAAGTACAAAACGCAGGGTGGAGGAGTATAAAATTTTGGTAGCAGGCTGATTTGGAAAACATCACGATATTAAAAGACATTGAAATTTGAATAGGAAGCTGATTTATATCAAAGAGTTTCAACAGAAAATGGTTAAAAAGGGTCCCAATCATAAAAGCAACAATTCACGCATCTAATTCCATCAACATTGGATAAAATTCATACGTATGCACTTAAAAAAAAAATTAGAGATAGTTTTTTTTTCTTCAAAAACAAAGACAACTGCAATTACAAATCGTTAAATGCCCAAAGTCAGTGATATCAAATTTATGGCCGAAGATACTACAAAGTCAGGGAACCACATATATAAAATCAAGTGACCGAAGTCACTAAGAAGCAAGCCGTGGAAGCTGCAAACCCAACATAATCGCAGTTCATTAGAGAAAGCAAGGCCGAAGCCAACAAAGCAAATGAAAATAAAGGCACAAATATTTACAAAATCGAGTGGCCAAAGAATGGCCGAAGTCAACAACCCAAAAATCATCAGCATCAACAAAATTGAACTGCCAAGACGAAACAACATCAAAGCAAAAATCGAATTGCAGAAGCACCCTACTAAGAAAGAACCAGATGTGAGTAATAAAATTACTCACCTTCTTCAAAGAGCGGAGCCAAAAGAAGCGAACCCAGAGAGAAGACGAACTCGATCACTAAAATCGGCGGTTGGAGTGTCTCATGAGATCGAGCGAGGTGAAAGACGAGCATTTGAAGTGAAGTCAGCGACCCCCAATTACACGAAAACCCTAATTCGTGAAGACGAGAACTGGCCGCCATTTTTAATCTTTCGTTTAATTTTTTTTTTCGTATGATTTGAATGATGGAAGAAGGAGGTAGGGTTTCGAATATAGGAGAGGGGAGACGTGATTTTGCAGAGGAGATCGTGTTTTTGGCGTGATGGAAGGCATAGATTTAGGCGTGTTTGTAGCTGATGAAGGTAAAGCAACGTACTCTTTTTATTTTATTATACTATTATTATTATTTTTATTTTTATTTTTATTTTTTTACATTTTAAATCCAATTTGTTTTGTATAATCATTTTCTTTACTTTGTTTTGTAAATTTTGTTGTTTGAATTTTTAACTACGTGTATTTCTCTATTTATTTTATATTGATTAAAATTTTATTCCTTTTTACTTTAAAGAAAAGAAAGATGTTATTTAAAAACTAACCTCCCATTTATTAATTTACATAAATAATAATTCTTGTATCCAAATTTTATTTTTCTAAGTCATTAGTTTGAATTAAAAATACAAATTCAATATTCAATTTCAACTCCAAAGTCAAATTTAAATTTTTATTCAACTTTGTATAGATTAAATTTTAATATTTAACCGCCAAATTCACATTTATATTGGGAATTCAATTTAAATTATCATTCAAATATTTAAAATTAATTAAATATTTTCATTTTTAAATTGTTCAAAATTCAGGGTTGTTACATAATTCATCTTACCATATAAAGTTGAAGTTCATTTATATAACTCAAGTTCACATCCATTTAATTCACTTTATTATTTTATTTTGATACCAAAATCAACTTCATTCAATATCACTTAAGTTATATTCCATTTCAAACATCATTTGTTTAACTTAACTTAAATTTCACATAATCACTTCAGTTTAATTTCCATTTCAATAGCTTATCTAATCCAAATCAATTTATTTAACTTTCCTTTAGTTAAATTTCACATCATATATTTATTATGCTAACCCAAATTCTTTATTCTTTACCAAAGCCAAATTTATTATCTCATATTATAAGTCCAAAACTAGTTTCACTTATATTCAACAATTACAACTTGGATTTTAATTTCAAATTTGTTTATCACAACCAAACTTAAATTTTTAATTTACTATGGTAGCGAATCCATCACACAGAAACTTGGAAATGATACTAATGATGCTGCAGTCACCACCCTTATTATTTCCCAACAACAGTAGTGAATTAAGTGCTTAATATTCTTTCAAAATTTTCCTTTTTCTTATAACTCACATTTATAAGTCTTTTTCTTATAGAATTTCACTATTTACCTTTTACTTATATAAGATCATTTCACAATTGTAAATCATATCAATTATAATTCCATACTTAATAATTCATTTGTTCATACAATTATTTTTTTACAATTGTCGTTATTGTTTAGATTATTCAAACATCTTTTAATTAACTTATATATATTCTTTCATTTTCAACAACCAAACAATCAAATTATATACACTTTAATACTTCAAAAAATTATCCCTTTATATATAAAATATAATCAAGGTAAAATTATTTCATTTACCCAATTTAAAATGATACTATGTCAGTTTATCTCGTTTAAGAGTTTAGAAACCCCTATCGACGACAGTTAGCAAGACTGCATCGACCAGAATCTATAAACAATCAACCGATTAGTCAACACAATACAAAACAATTTTATATTCACTAACAAATACGCGCTAATATCTATGATTACACTCACACTCATTCTAGAGTACTACTGATTCTATCTCTAATGAGTAATTCCCAATAGAGCCAAGGTTGTCACTTAACCATATGCTTTGATACCACTTTGTAACATACAAATTTTCGACTTTCGAAAAATCGACATCAATACGTCCACTGTATCAACTGCCGAGCAATCGAAGGTCGGAAAACCGAATTGTTAGGGTTGAAGAAGAAGAGGTAGAAGATAGAAGAAGAAAGAAAGAAGAAAAGCAACATAACAATATCAGAATCTCACAATCGCAACGGAACAACATGTAATAGATAAATGAATATCTTTAAAACAAAGAACTATATCACTTATTACATCACATCACATTATCATTACATTATCAGAGTGTACAACAACAAACAGCGGAAGAGAAATACTACATACTAATAGATACGCCATGCCATCCAGCTTGCCTTCAGATCTCTACAGCAACTCCTGAATTCCAGAATGACCTGATAACCTAACTTTAGACTGCCCGTGTAGAAATTGATGGGCACCCAGAGTTTAGGAAGGAAACAATAAACTCCAGGTCAGTCATGGGACTGGTGTGAGAACATAAACAGTTTATTTTTTCAAAAATAAACAAAGAAATATTTTAAATTAGATTCGCAATGCTTTTAGAAAATGAAACTAACATAAGGCCTCCCGCACACACACAATGCAAACGCAGAATCGGAGAAGATTTCTCCTTATGACAGTCAAACATGCTTGATACGCAAATTTCTTTGATATTATTACTATAAGTGCAAAGTGTAGGAAAACATTTCGAAAGTATGATATAAATCTTAGCCAACATAGACATTCCGAACTATGCCTACTATAGCTACCATCTAAACAGTGGTGACCACCATAAGTAAATGGCAGGTTATACAACTAAAACCGTACATGGCTCGTATTGTTTTGATTGGATTTCCAACAAATGGTCGGGCAAAGGAACTTCCCAAGTAAAATTGAACGCCTCTAGAAGGACGTCCCCGGATCCTAACCAGATCTCTGCTACACAAGGCCGGGTTACCCCTAACTGGGCAACAACTGACACGAGCATGTCATCCCCCGGTCGTTTGCGACCTTTATCCGAGGATCCTCTCAACCAACAACCACAAAATAATAAGTTTGCAGCAACCACAAAGTTAGTATCTGGGCTCCACACCATGATACCACCCATAATCCAAAAGGAAATGACATGCCCTCAGAGGGCGCTATCCTCAAATAACCTTGCTGCCACGATTCCTATTTCGACCATAACCGGGTTGTGAGGTTCGTCGAAGTCTCGTCCACAAAGCTACGCTTTTCACAAAGCCATGCTTCGATCAACAAATGATCAGCAACACTCAGCATGTCACACTACCAAATTGGGAGTATATCACTAATAACCTTCAACTACATAACCACTGAGCTCGTACGTCTCAGAGAAGGGTGTTAAGCTAAGAGAATAAACTTTCCACCACCAACAGATATGTATTTGAAAGAAATCAGTTTTACATCTCAATTTGTAATGTCAGACATACAATCCATACAAGTCTGTTCTGGGTTCGAACAGAACCGAAGGCACTTCCAAAGAAGTCCTTGCAATCCGGATATTCACAATCCCAATCGAACTTCCCATCACAAAGGAAATCTCCATACCGTAGCTATCGGTGCAGAGACAATCGATAGGTCATCCTATCGTTTTCACAAATACCCGGTCTTCAACACCGGTCTTCAAATGCTATCCATAACGACATATCATTATTCGGAATGTGTTATATGACACAAAGGTCCTCCCCTGGCTAAACCGAATAACGAACGCTTAATTTACAAATAAGTGTAGCATTCAAATTCAAGAAAATCACTACTAATACCTATTTAAATGTCGATATTGATAGTCGGTTATTTAACTATCAATGGATATACTCAACATCACCAGATTCCAAATAATTTCCCCAAATTATTTATTTCCCAAAAAATATCTTTACAAGATATATTTTTAACACTTCAACTATTTGAAAACAAATTTCAATCATTTTCCACCTTTAAAACTTTTGAAAACAAATTTCAAATCATTTCCCTACACGGGATATATTCACAAATATTTATTCACTCTCATTTCAAAATGGTTCATTTAAATCAATCAAATAAACCCTTACCGATTTATTTTAAACTCACGTTCCCAATCCATAAATTTTATTTCCACACTTCAAAAATAAATCAATGTTTATTTTAAGCAAATTTCCCTTTCCTTTCTAAATTCCATGATGAATTTAAATTTCCAAATATCCACTAATATACGATTTTCAAATCGATTTCAAATATGCACTTTCAATTTATCTTTAAAAGATATAATCTCCAAACATTCTCTTCATATTGGAAAACATTTCCATACTTATTTAATAATAAGTAATTCACAAATCTATTTATTTTCAACATCTGGAAAATATTCAATATACTTAAATCACAATTAAGTATATATTTTATTCTTTAAGGAAAATATTCTCTTAAACACATTTATTTGGATCAAAACGAATGTTGCGTAAAACATCGTTACGACAACCCAAAATCACTAGTACAGGGATTCGAAATTTGGATAGATATATAAATTCCAATGCTATATAAAACATTTCCTTTCAAAATCATTTACTATAACAACAGTGTTATAGTCCACTATTTCCTTATTTCTCGAAAACGTCTATTTCAACAATGAATGTTGAAATCTATGGTTTCGATAGTTAATGCATTTTAAAACAACTTCAAATCGTTTTAATTCTATTTAAAAGATCACTTTCTAAAACATTTCTTTAATATATTATTAACTATCCAAAATCGTTAATATAAATCGTTTACCAAATTCAACACTTCTACATATTTTAGTTTAAAGGATTATCCACTGTCCAAAATCGTGGATATCTCTCCTTTAATAAGCAATAATAATTAACTTATCAAAATGAGTCGATTTCGGATTTATAAAACAATGTTTATAAATTTCATTTATATTTTATAACAACTTCAACTTATAAAATCACTTTATTAACGAATTCTATCCATATCCCATTTATACGCCAAAATGTAAATTATAAGAAAATTACTTATAATTCTCTATTTACAAATTCATTCTTTTTTATAAATTCACAATCGTAGATTCTATTCTTTTAGAAAATCCATTTATAACATCATTTTAAAACGTCTTTAAAACTCCTTTATAATTTCATCCCTTTGATTAAAAAAAAATCAAATTTTATAAATCTTATATATAAAGCTTTTATAATAAATTCAAAAATCTCTATTTAAACTATTTTATAAAATCATTAACTCCATATTTCAAAAAATCACATTTCAACTATATTCCTAAAAAAATCATAATTTTTATAATATTAAAAATTATAACGTTTATTTATTTAAAATAAATCAATTCCAAAATTCAATAAAACGTATACTTTTAAAAATCACTTTAAAAATCCTTTTAAAATTTGAAAATCATTACTTTAACATTTTTAATTTTTTCTTTAAAATAGGCCCAATGCTGCAACAACACGAAATATAAAAATCACGGCATCCAAAACATCATATATCATATGATAACAAAATATATCACAATATCTGTAAATAAATCAATACGGGTGAGGAATCCAGTTGGATCCCTCCAACCTGTTTCTCTACATCCACAGATGTTAGCACAATACCAATCCCGTTCAATATGGAATATCGCGGTATATGAGATTCATAAAATATTATCCGCTATTGTGCGGCGTAATAGGGTCTCATCCGCTATATAATGCGGGAAAATCAACTTTAAGTAAATATATAATACCAATTCCACTTCAAGATGGAATATCGCGGTATATGTGTTTAATAAATAACCTCTGCTTAATATACGGCGTATAGGGTCTATTTCTACACAATAGATAATAATTTATCATCCAAGCATACAATCAACACAATCAAGCAATTTTAAATCTAACTATTTAAAATTTAAATCGAAACAATTTCGATTGAGTGAGAAGTTCTCACCTTGCTTTCAATAACTGTTTCAGCGTTTTATTTCGAATAAAATTAAACGCACGTTTAATTTTACCCAAAATTTTCACTAGGTCCAATCAACTCTAATCCAACTTCATCACGTAGTATTCGCGAATACGAACCCAACGCAATTCGTTTCGTCCATTTCTGACCTCGTATGTACAAGTTATGCAGTTTTAAAGTTTATACAAATTAAATTATATAAAAATTTACACTTTTATTTTAATTTAAACCTCTGCTAAATCCTATCCGTTGATTCCTTTGCATCAGAACGTGGCCGCACTCACGTTCTTCTTCCCCAGGTTGTTTATCGCGCACGAACCCATTACTTCGGCCTAGGGTTTAGAACCACACCCACCTAGATCGTCCATCAATCGATCAATGACCGCCAAAACGAAGCCCGTAGCCGACTCCATACTCAACACAAATATCCCCAAGCTCGGTTGAGCATAGACGCTCGAAAATCGTGCCCGATCGTGTGACTTCACGGCCAAAATCGAGCCCCTACGACACTTCATCGTTGATCATCACCGTATGGATGGATAACTCTCGCGATCCTCTACAACTTTGCAGTTGAAGTCGAGGCGTAAAGGTTTGTAGATTGGAAGAGATTAAAGAAGAAAGTTTCGAGCTTCCATGGCCATTGAAAAATATGGTGGCGGCTGAAGCATAACTAGGGTTAGGTTTTTTTCTTGTGAAAATAATGAGGATAAGGGGTCCTTTTATAGAAATTTTTCAAAACACTATTCATCTCCAAATTTCCGAACTCCAAACGAAGCGTGCCGGCTGACATTTCTAGGGTTTAACCCGCGTTCCGAACATAATGGAATAGGTATCGAGAGCCAATTCGGTCATATGTGCGAGTTACGGAGATAAACAATCAAATTTAAATTAAATCGGTCAAACTAATTTCTATACGTTTTGGTTTGCCCCGGACAAACCGTAAATCCGATTGACACGAAATTTGAAACCATACAATAATATAACATTACGGATCCGATGAAACTAGTTTCGTAAAAATTCGAGATTTTTTGAAAAATGGCTATTTTAACTCGTCGATTAAATATTAAAATAATCAGTTTCCACAAATTAACTTTTAATTTAATTTTAAAAGTTATATAACATCCTTCTAACTCCAATATGATTTAATACAACTTTACAAATCAATTTTAATCACATTAGACCCAATTTCCAATTATTTCTGTAATTTCACATATTAAACTATCGATTTAATTATCCATTTAAATCATGATATTCGAAATAAAATTTATTCGATTTACAAATTTTACTTGCTAATATTTAAAATCAATTAAATATACGAATTTCAAATGACAGAAATTCTGGGTCGTTACATTATGAGTGCACGCATCATCAACATTTATTTTCGAGGTTCAAAGTGGGAAGGCCACTGTAGTAGTTTTACTATAGATTTATTTTGATAAACAAATATAAATTTCAAATTGTTTTAAATGTAATTGGATATATAAATTGTAAGTGTATACATCTATCTATTATTTTTAAAATGACTTGAAATTTAACCCGGTATTTAGTTCTTAAGTTTATGTTAATTAATAGTTTCAATTATTGTAGTGAAATAGGATGTAACTAATTAATAATTGTAACCACTAATTAAAATAAGAGATTGAATGCTAGGTTATAGATGAAATTAAAAGAAATTTGGAATTCGTAACCTATAAAACAAAGGATATGATTATTGAACATTAAATTAAATTAAAAGAAATGCGAAAAACTTGTATAACTTTCAATTACATTCTTAAAGCATATATATGACTTACCAAATATTAAAGTTGTAATGTTTAGTAAGAAAATGTAATGGAAATTGTACGAGTAAATTTATGTTATGAAAGTGTTCAATAAATTGCTTTTATTAATAAGAACTGATGTCATAATTGTTTCAACCTTAAGTTATAATTTGGAAGGTTATTGTAATTAAATGTGATAGAAAAGGGATTGTTGTAAGTAAAAGATTATAAATTTAAGTTAATGAAATTGTTATGCCAAGTAACTAAATTGAACATGAATATTATTAATAAATGAATTCAAATAAATGAAATCAAGTAATGAATAATACAATAAGAAGAGAATTGACATGATGTGAATAAACTAAATGAAGATAAGTATTAATTGAATGAAACAGAATTCAAACAACAAATGTTATGAAATGAAATTAATAAGAATGAACTTAATTCATGCTTGGGGTCATTGTTTGTTTGGTTTATGGTTGTTTGGGCAAGGATACTTTAAAATTGTTTGGATGAATGAATAATCTATTTAGTTTCATCTAAGACTGTTGAGTAAATGGTGCACTTAGTAGTTTATTTTTTGTTATGTACAATTTAAAGTTTTTGAACCTGAACAACTATTTGTTTTGTTTGATATGAATAGATAATTGATGTGCGTTGATTTTATGTGATGGTTGTATGCTTTGTTGCAAGTGATTGTTGTTTATATTAATTTGTTTGTTAATGGTTGAAACAACTTTAATATTTCATTTTATATAATTATTAACCTTTTTTGGATTATATAAGTGAAATACAGATTATGGAAACAATTGCTACTGCTTTTGGTTTCATAATTAAGTGTTAATTGCCCGACAAATAGGTACGTTCTCAGATTACGGTTTATAGCGTTATTATATTGTTTTCCCGTTGTTGGAATACATTATTTTGAGATATTGATATATATTGTTATATTTGATATTATATTTTCTCCCGAGCCTCTTCGTACAAAGGAGACTCTGCCGAAATTTTCGGTAAATTTTGGACAGAAAAATTTTGAAAAAAGTTTTCCAAACTTTATTAATTTGAGTATAAAAATATTTAATAGTTATAAATTGATATACTTTATTTAAATTATTAAATTTTGTAAATCTATTTGTTTATAAAGTTAATATTTTTGAATAAGATGTAGTGACTACTTAATTCTTTCTTTTCACTTCTTTTTCTTTTTCGGGGACGAAAAGTTTTGAGTGGGGGAGTGTGTAACAACCCGTAAATTTTCGATAATTTAATTTGTTAATTTAATTAATCTTGTAATTTAATATTGAAAGAAATAAAAAGCTGCAATGTAATAATGAAATAATAACTAAGATGAAATGTAACAAGGTTAATTAAAGTTAATAATTAATGAACTTGAGTGAAATTCCAATTAAACAAAATAATTTAAATGTTATAACTTGGTTATAAAGTGAATATAAGAAAACAAATGTAAATATTGAATCAATCGATGGATTTGTATATAATTATTGATAATTGGATAAAAACAGTGTTATGTAAGCTATTATAACATTTGTTTGTTAATAATAACTTAAAAGTGTAATTAAAAGCCAACGGTAACAATTATTGCATATTACCCGTCTATTTAACCCGTTAATTTAAATTGCAAATAAATATCAATAAATGTAATTAAATATTATGTTGATGTAAATTAAGATAATATTTGAAAGTAGTGTTAATTTTATTCATAATATAATAATTGTTTAAATAAAAAGAATGGAAATCGAGATTTATTAATTTATTTGAATTCAAACAATGATAATTGGATTTACTGCAAATAAATGAAATTAAATATTTAAAAATTATGATAATGGGAAATTAAGATGAAATTTGAGAATATTAGGGTAACTAATCTTGAACCAATGTTAATTTCATCTAATCGATAAATATGGATTGAATGATAGGATGAAAGGTCAATTAATGGAATTATTGAAATTTGTTTTTAATTTCTGAATTTAATAAAATTGAAATTTAACACTGAAATTAATGGATTAATCAATTTTAAATTGACATCTAAATTTGTTTAAATTATTAAAATTGTTCAAGAAATCAAAAATGATAATGATTGCTAATTATGGAATTGGAATTGAAAATTTGATTTAATTAATTTAATATTAATTTATTGATTAATTGGAAAATAGCCATTTTTGGCCATTGACACAGATTTTGACGAAACCAGTTTCATCGGATCCGTAACAGTGAATTATTGTAGGATTTCAAGTTTTGTAACGATCAGACTTGTCGTTTGATCGTATGGACTCAAAACGCCTTGAAATCAAATCAATTGAAATCCATTTGAAATAAGCTGATTTTAACGTAACTCCTTCATACGATGGAATTTGGACTTGAAACCTATTCCATCAATTTTAAAATATTCAAAAACATCGATTTTGATAATATGGGTTGATCCACTTTCGTTCCAGAGTCGAAATGGGCTTTTGGGCCAGTATAGTTCAACTATCCAAACCAACCGTATCCGTTCCTCTATTTTCAGCTTTACATATATATATTCGGTTATAAACCCTAGCGGCCTTTCTATTTCTCATTTCTGTACGTACAGAAACTTCTGTTGCTCCTCTTCCTCAATGGCTGAAAACCCTAATCTTCCCAATCCAATTTCAATTCAAAATACAACTTCAGAAATCAAACTCCATAAACTATATCGAATTATACATGGATTTGAAGCTCTCGACGAGCGCAAGTAAACTATATGATTCGTTTTTCAATCTGGGTTTCGGTGTGGCTGGAAATCGATGAACTGTTCACGGTCGTTCATCGCGTCTCAATCAAACTTGTTTGATCGTCGAATCAATTTTTGAGTTTTGTAGAGTGGACCGAGGGAAATCGATCTGAACTGTTTGCTTGGCGTTTTGATGGTCAGATCGTCGTCAACAATTCAAGTTTGGGACCGTGTTTTAGTGGCGGTTGGTGCGTTTTCACGATCGGTGGTGGTCGCGAGCATCGTGGGGAGGTGGCGATGTAGTGCGGTTGGTCGCGAGGGGGTAGGCAGCGGCGTCGAGCTCCAGGCATGGCGTGCGTTTCGCTCGAGTGTTGCGGCGCTGTGTTCTGTTCATGCTCGAGAATATTAGGGTTTCTCCTGATTATAGATGCTGATGTGTAAGTTTTATTAATTATTTTATTTAATTTCAAATCCAAACTACAAATCTTCTAACGGTTATAACTTTGGCATACACGCTCAGATTTGGACGAGGTTTTTTGCGCTGGGATCGTATTTAAATTCTGGACATTTTGGCGCTAGTTTGGATGAATTCCGAGACTGTTCAAAATTTGGGTTTAAATTCAAAAAATGAGTGTTTTAACCCACTAACAACTTCTAGAATTTCTTATATTTGTTAAATTAACTTATGATGTGATTTGAAATTTATTTATGACCGTTTGGCATATTTTGAATCATCATCTCGGTTTATTTGGATTTATTTGGATAGAATAGTTATTTAATTTATTATTGAATATAAACTGCCAGTAAATACCTGTTATTTATTATCTGTTCTATATTGATTTTATTGATTGAATTAGATGATGATTGTGATAAATGTTTGATGATTGGCATTGGATGAATGGACGTTGTATTTTATATTATTATAAACTGCAGGTTGTTATGGATTTTTATTTCATTCGGGATTGCGATTTGAAATGATATATAACCGTATTTATATTTAAAATTACAGAGTGAAATGATAAACATCCGTATCACTTGACCATAGGATAGAAAATTATGTACAGACACCGTGGTCTATATATAAAAAATATTTTGAAATGATTTCTATGGTTTTGTAAACAAATATACGGTTTTAGATAAATATTGATTTTAGATATTATATAAATGTTATTATATCCTTGATTTTAAGCTATGTATAATTTGTTTTAATACAGAATAAGCTTAATAGTAAGTTTTATTTTTATTGAAGATAATATGGTTAGTATTTAAATTTTATTTTAATATAGAGTTTAAAATGATTTAAATCAAATTAAGGTTGGAAGATAAATTTGAGATTTATTTGAAATTGAATTTATTTAAGAATTAAACTCAAATAAGCTTGATGTGAAATTTATTAAATTTAAAGTTTTAGAGGGTATGATTTTTATAACTTGATTTTGGTCTAAGGTGAATTAAATGAATATTTAAAGTATAAATAAATTGAAGGAAATATTTAGTTATTTGTAATTTGAGCTTTATTTAAGTGATAATGGATTTATTATGTAAAGTATTTCAAAACTAAATAATAGAAAATTGAATTATTGAATCGGAATACCAAACTTAGTTTTGAAATTGTTGAATACTTAAAGTTTGAAATATATTGAAGTTGAAATGGTTTATTATGTGGATCAAATCTGTTTTGAAATTGATAAATTTGGAATAGTTTATTTGGAAACTGAATTGAATTGAAATTTGTGATTCTGGATTTGGTTAAATATAAAATGTAGAAATTCGAGTTGTGTTGGATTTGATTTGCAAAATTGAAGAAGCTATTTTGTTATATTAACTATTTTAAATATTTAAACCATTTTAGTGGTGGAAGTTATGTTTCAAAGTTACGAGTTTCAAGGTATTACAATTTGAAAGTGTTATATTCATGTGTTTTGATTTTGAAATGTTATAACTTTGAAAGTGTTATGATTTTAGAAAAGGATATATTTGAAATAAAAATGATATCGTGTTGATTTGGTTTCGAAAGGGCAACGATATTTGGTTTTAAAGTATAAACTATTTTGAAAATGACCGTGATGTTATAATAACGTTTGGTTGTTAAAGAGGCCGGGATCGGAAGTTGTCATACTCTCTGCCTACTCCGAAAACCACTTTAACAACCTTATACGCGGTGGAGATTACAGAATGAAGTAGGATGGTGGCGGCGTTCCTTTAAGTTATATACGTGGACCCGACTCCCGTGAGTTGGCATAAGGTGGCTAAAACAGGAGTGATTGACGGGCTAATGAGGTTGCTCCTTTGATCAGACACATCCCTTAGATATTATATTCTGACTTTGAGATTGATTTGGTAGCCACTTTTGATTTTTGATTTGGGGGTGTGGCTCGAGATAGGCGTTAGTTGCGCGCTACGCGTTACCACCGGTCCGGAAGCGTAATTGGTATATCTACCCTGGCATTGCCTAGTTGTGTCGTGTCACCTACCCTAGCGCGCCTTGTACGAGATTGATTTGTGTCGTACCTATGGAGTATCCTCTGGTAGCCTCCTGATCAGGACGTATTGCGGTACTGTATAGACTATTGGCACTATTACGTGTTAATGGCTATATGGGTAACCCCTTAACGCTATTTTAAAGTAAGTTTATTTTACTTTTAGACATTATTATAATAACGTATATTACTACCTAGTAAATAGTTTAACGGATCCTTAGGAGATGTGAATCCCGAGCATCTCTTAAGTTACTGCACTCACGTTTGACACTGGATAGGAGATGTCAAATTCCGTAAACATCTATGACGCCGGTCCATTCATATTATTTACCATTGATTTAACTTACATAAGATTTTTTAGTTCTGACTCGATTGTTTTGTCTTTTCAATTCGCTCGGGTCAGTCTGAGCATTTTAGGGTTTGAAGACCTTACTTATGGAGGATGAAGACGAAGATTGTATTACTATTATTTATTATATTATTCCACTACATTTATACCGTTCCGCTACATTGTTATTTATTATTCTCTGGTATGCGTAACTCTGATTCTATATTGTATTAGTATAATCAAATGTTTTGTAACAGCTTCATGAACTGTTATTTGATTATTATATTTTGTCCTTCCGCTGTAAGATTCTGTTTTGTTTCTTTCTTTCTTCCTTTTGCTTATTCACCCCAATAACATTCGCCCTTTTGTATGGTTTTATTCTGACGTGTGTGGTTTATCGTCGATTTAAAACATACAACAAGGCGGACTGTTACATATTTCCTTTCCACTGGCCATTATCTATAAGGGAGGAGACTTTCCTTTTGGGGACCTCTTCTAATTGAAATGGTTTTCCATCCAACAGGTCTTTTAAGGATTTACCTTTAATCCACGAGTCAAACCACAAGTTAGTGTTTTCATTATCCTCGATTCTCCTTTTTATCATACCATTGTATTTGTTGCCTTTTTTTTAAGATAAGTTTCCATGTATATGATGCATTATTATATTCAAGAACTGTCCAAAAGAATTTGTATTTTCAGTATACATTATTCATCTATTGAGCCCATGGGTTAACTTTTTGCAAATACTTCCAAGTGATTTTCAAGGCTACAACTTTCAAGATATCTTCTGGCTTTCTCAAACCCACACCACATTCCTCTTTTGGTTTGCACATGCCGTTCTAATTCATATTATGATGTTTGTTTTTTCCATATGAAGTTAGAACAAACAGAATTTATTCTAACTATGATGGATGTTAGAACCTGGTGGAATTTCATCCAAACATGGTAATTGGGTAAATTACCATTTTGATTAATACAATTCTGCAGGCTATATTGAGAAATCTATTTTTTCAATTGTTGAAATTTTTTGTTAATTTTGTCCAACAACATTCCAAAATCTTTCGCTTTTAGTTTGCCGCGAGACAAGGGGATACCCCTATATGTAGTTGGAGGATCACCATTTTGACTTTTAGGATGTCCGTGATTTGATTTTTTTTCTTCTGTGCCTTTACCGTAAACAATGTGGATTTTTGTTCATTTATTTCTGGACCCATGTACTCCATTATTTTTTCAAAACTTTGGCGATACTTTATGCATTTTATGTGCTGGCTTTTGCAGATATTAGCATGTCATCCACATATGGTAAATATGGAAGTATGGATTCAGTTGGAGATATTGGTGTAATGTTTCCTTCATGATATTCCATGTCTAGTAGGATAGTGAATTATTCCATTAGGATTGCAAATAGATAAGGAGATAGAGGATCTCCTTATCTTATGCCTCTATTACTATTGAAAAAACCAACTAAACTTCCATATAATAAGATGGAACGTGTGGTGATGGAGATGCATTCATATACATACTTGCATACTTTGCTGAGAAATCCATGTAAAGGGGCATGTGGTGTATGATATATCTACTAATTTTGCCATAGGCTTTATGTAAATCCACTTTTATGCATAGATTACTTGTAGTCTTTCTATTAAACCATCTTACCATTTCGTATTCTAGTAATGAATTTTCTGTAATAATTCCACTAGGGATGAATGCATTTTTGTTGATTAAAATTAAATTGTTCAAATACTTCTTTATCCTATAACATAAAAGATTTGCCAAAATTTTGCAAAGAACATTACATAAAGGGATTTGTCAATAATCTAAAAGAGTCTATTAGTCCATTATTTTTGGTATTAAGCAAATAAGGGTATGATTAATTTCTAATTAGTTCGTACTGCATGTAAAAAAAGTTTGAATTGAAGCCATCCAGACCCAGAGAGCTATTGTTATCAATTTGGAAGACAAATGGTTTGACTTCTTCTAATTCAAAAGGTTTATCCAAATCCTTCCTAGCATTTCCTGTAAGAATTTTTTGTAAATAATATATGATAAATTTAACTTAATATTATTTGAATTAAACAAATTTGAGAAAAAATGTATAATTTCCCTGTTTAGTTTTTCGTTGACAGTAACCCAGTTGCCCTAAGAGTCTAAGATCACTTTGCTTGTTTGTTTTGAGCTTGGATGGGAAATATTTGAGTGGAAAAAGTAAGTAGTTCTATCATCCTGTGTTGACCATTTATTTTTGACCTCTGCAAGCTCTCAATAGCTTGATTATGCATAAGAGTTGAAAGTTGGTCAACCTTTTGTCTATATTCCATTACTACTTTTCATCAGCTGGATTGTTGGTGAGGTGGGAGCCAACCTCATCGATCTCTAATCTCAATGCATCTATTTGATTCCTGAGAAATTGATTTTCTCTATTTCATTTTTTAAGACTTGTTTTTAATTTCTTTAGTTTGGCTAACAAACAAAATAAAGGATTTCCAGCGCAAACTTTGTTCCATTTTATCTCGATTAATCCTCTGTACTTTGGTCTATGACCATGAGTTATTATATTTGAAAGGTATGTTCTTCATGACTTGTCCGTAAGTATTAAAGTTAAAGATTATGGAAGTGCGGCCGCTAGTTGAAGGGTTTGCAAAGTGAACAGAGAAGTTAGGAAATTTGTCAATGTAGTGCTTATTCACTAATAGTCTATCTATATTTCTATGTACTGACATGTCCTGACCACCTCTCCACGTATAGTAGTTCCCTGTTCCTTATGGTTCAAATAGATTTACATAAACAAAATAGTTAGTAAAATCTACATTAGCATTCGAAGTATATGTTCCATTAGAGATTCTATCTTGAGAATAGTAATAGCAATGAAATCCCTATAATTACCCGAGGGGTTGTAACATTATTTGCTTGATGCTTAATATGCTCTCAGAGTTGTTTTCTTTTATCTAACTGGTTATAAGCATATATTATGGTACAAACAAAAGCCATCCTAAGCTTATTTTGCAATAGAGAAGTTACAAATTGTGCACTTTTATGTAGTATAGAAACATTCCATTGCTTATTATTGTTATACGTCTAGTATACCAAAACAGAGACTAGTCAATAATAAACTTGTCTTACAAGTTTACAACTCAGATTTCCACTAATTTGGAATTCTGTATTAGTTATTTTAACAATAAGTATGTTGTAATTAATTACAACAACTATAGCAATAATAACTATAGCGATAAATCAAACGTTATACTATTTAAAGAAATAGCACAACGCAGAAGCGAAAAATGATACATACATACATACATACATACACACACACACACACACATCAACTAAAAATCTAACCGGTTGAAGAAGGATTGAGGCTTGTTGTAACAATTTCCTTAAGACTTTATTCAAAGTCTCCCAAGGTACAACAGACGTGATCTGCTCGAGATTATGATGTGTATGATCTTCTATGTGATATGCAAAAGCGCATGGATTATAGATATTAAGAAACAAAGAGGAAGAAGAGAAAATTCGGAATTAAAATTGAGTGAGAAAAGTGATCAGGTTTCCTCCTTATTTATAGCCGAATTCCCAATGGTTACGCCCGTTGAGAAAAGTAGCATCCCTTCATTCGCAACGTCAAAAGGCGTTACTGTTCGCAACAGCCACGCCTCTTCGTTTGCAACGGCCGAAAAATGTCGCAGTTCGCAACAGTTGCGTCTCTTCATTTTGCAACGGCTAAAAACTGTTGCAGTTTGCAACAGTCACACCTCTTCGTTTGCAACGGCCTAAAACTGTTGCAGTTCCCAACAGTTGCGTCTCTTCGTTTGCAACGGTCAGAAACTGTTGCGGTTTGCAACAGTCGCGTCTCTTTGTTTGGAACGGCCACAAACTGTTGCGGTCCAATCCACTAGTTGTTTCTATTTGAATTTAAACAGTAGAAAATCGTTCACTTCTGTACATCAAAAATATAACACGGTCCACTCTTATTGGACCCTCACCCGACCCGGCCTAGTTCGGTTCGGTCGGCGGAGGGACGGGCGCCGGCGCACATGTGTTAGTCCATGGCCATATAGGTCCCCTCCTCGCATAAAATTACCTGACCCTAAAGGCCAATATAGGGATTTAGAATACACTATATAAACAAGAATAAGGACTTATTTTTGGCGATATGGGACATATCTCATTCACTATTTGAGAACTCTAACAATCCCCTACATGAATGACGATATATGTCTCCCCTACAGAAAGTGTAATATCACACAGCTCATATGAAAATAATGCTATATCGAGGATAAGTAGATATTTCACTTTGAACTTTCCCTAGTTAAAACTTATCGGATATACTTGGCTAATCGTTGAATTATTTCATCTTGAACGGTCGACCATTATTGTATAACCAGAAAATAAGCTTCACAAAACATTATTTCCCTCCACTTCCAATCTCTTGGTTGTGTTCATTTTGGTCCTGAACAATTTTTGGTTCTGCGAGTGTTTTTAAAGAATAAAAGCCTTTAATATTCTCATAGAGCCGACCCAGCTCACACTAACGTAGGTGATCGCAACCATTAAGAGTATCCTACATATACCCCACTTGTTATATTCAAGATATCGTCATCATTAAAAAACATAGTTTTAACCTTTAAATACTTCTGTGGGCATGCATTTATATTTTTCACCATAGGAATGGAGTTGGACTATGTCCAAGCAAATGCATTACGTCTTGAGTTACTCCGAACTGGTTTACCTATTGATCCAAGTCCATTGGATCTGCAGTCGTTAGGATAGGTTTCCATATAAGATAACTCTTGGTGGTTTAGGCTTTTAAACCCATTCCCCTCGACGCATAGTCAATTTTCTCTCTTGATAAACATTTAGTAAATGGATCCGCTATGTTACCATTTGTTCTCACATAATCTACAGAATTAGTTCCATTTGAGAGTAACTACCCAACTGTGTTATGGCGTCGACGAATGTGTCGTGACTTTCCATTATACACAAAGTTATGCGCTCTGCTTAGCATGGCTTGGTTATCACAGTGTATGCATATGGCCGGTACAGGTTTAGGCCAAAATGGAATATCTTCTAAAAAATGATGAAGCCATTCTGCTTCTTCGCCTGCTTTATCTAAAGGGATGAACTCCGATTCCATAGTGGATCGAGCTATGCATGTTTGTTTAGTAGATTTCCATGACACTGCTGCCCTTGCTAAGGTAAATACATAACCACTCGTTGATTTTGATTCCTCTGAATCTGCAATCCAGTTTGCATCATTATATCCTTCTAAGACGGTAGGATATTTTCCATAATGTAAGGAATAATTTGTGGTATTTTTTAAATATCCAACCACTCTCATTAGTGCTTTCCAGTATTCCTTTCTTGGATTGCTTATATACTCGCTCAGTCGACATACTGCATAAGCTATATCTGGTCTCATGCAATTCATGAGATACATTAGACATCCTATTACACGAGAGTATTCCAATTGCATTACACTCTCATTAGTGTTTTTATGCAGTACTTCTGATGGATTAAAAGGTGTTCTTAATCCTTTAATTCCAAAGTTTTGAAATTTTTCAATCACTTTGTCTACATAGTGTGACTGACATTATTCAATTCCATTAGGCGTTCTTATTATTTTGATTCCCAAAATAACGTCTACAACTCCTAAGTCTTTCATATCGAAATTGCTAATTAACATCTTTTTTATGGTCTCTATTACCTGAGTATTTGGACCAAATATTAATATATCGCCTACATATAAACAAAGCATCACATATGATTGTCCAATTTGTTTATAATAAACATACTTATCACATTCATTTATATGAAAACCATTTCTCATCATGACACTATCAAATTTTGTATGTTATTGTTTTGGAGTTTGTTTTAGTCCGTATAGTGATTTTACTAATCTACAGACTTTGTTTTCATTTCCTTTGGAAACAAAACCTTCAAGCTTCTCCATGTAGATCTCCTTATCGAGATCTCCGTTTAAGAATGCCGTCTTTACATCCATTTGATGAATTTCTAGATTATAGATTGATGCAATTGCTATTATCATTCTTATAGAGGTTATTCATGTTACTGGTGAATATGTATCAAAGAAGTCTACTCCTTCTTTTTGACGATATCCTTTGTCTACTAATCTGGGTTTAGACTTGTCGATAGAGCCATCTGCTTTCATTTTCTTCTTGAAAATCTATTTACAGCCAATAGGTTTTGTTCCAGGTGGAATATCAACAATTTCCCAAGTTTTATTACTTCGAATTGAATCAATTTCACTTTGGATTGCTTCTTTCCAATATGAAGATTCAGAAGATGACATTGCTTCCTTATACGTTTGAGATTCATGTTCTAACATATATGTGAAAAAATCCAAACCAAATGTCTTGGAAGTCCTAGCCCTTACGCTTCTTCTTGGTTCAACTTCCTCAATCTCATGATGAGTTTTATCTTCATGTGAATTTCTTGATTCTTCTCTTGTCCTTTTAGGGACATTATTCCCTTCATTCCTTTTGTTCGGAAACACATCTTCAAAAAATGATGCATCTCTAGATTCCGTGATTGTATTTACATGAATATCAGCTATATCAAACTTGAATACCAAAAATCTATAGACACTACTATTTTAGGCTGGCCCTAGATAGTAACAATCTACTGTTTTTGGTCCAAGTTTGACTCTCTTGGGAGGCGGAACTGGAACTTTTGTCAAGCACCCCCACACTTTGACATATTTAAAGCTTGGTTTGTGTCATTTCCAAATCTCATATGGAATTGTTCCTGTTTTATTGTGAGGGACTTTGTATAATATGTAATTAGACATATTTAAGGCTTCCCCCACAAGTTCGTGGTAGACCAGAGGTTAAAAGCATGGCATTAATCATGTATTTTAACGTTTTGTGCTTCCTCTCGGCTACACCATTTTGTTATGGTGAATATAGAGCTGTTGTTTAATGAATTATACCATTTTCGGCATAGAACTGTTCAAACGGTGATTTATATTCTCCACCTCGATCAGATCTCAATATCTTGATCTTTGTATTTAAATGATTTTCTACCTCAGCCTTGTACTTTATAAATGATGTAATTGCTTCATCTTTACTATACAAAAGATATATATAGCAATATCGTGTATAATCATCAATAAATGTGATAAAGTACTTTTTTCCACCTCTTGTAGATAATGATTTAAAATCACATAAATCTGTATGAATCAAACCTAGTGGTTCGGTGCTTCTATCAACAGACTGAAATGGTTTTTTAACCATTTTTCTTCTACACATGTCTCACATTTGTAGTTCTTATCTACTTGAAATTTTTTGAATTAATCCCACATTTGATAATGTTTTCATTTTTCGAAAATTTATGTGTCCTAATCTATCATGCCATAGTAAAATTTCGTGCTCAAGCAAGTAAGAAACTTCGATTTTATTAATAGCACAATCAGAATACATAGTTTTATTGCCAATAACGGCTACATTTGCCTTAAATAGGCCATCACATAAATATCCCCTTTCGATATACATTCCAGCTTTGGACAGAACCATCTTGTCTGACTCGAACACCATTTTGAATCCTTTCTTCAATAGTACTGCACTAGAGATGATATTCTTGCGTATGTCTGGAACGTGGAGCACGTCATTTAACATGATAGTTTTTCCAGAAGTAAACTTGAGGATTACTGTGCCACTGCCTTCGATCATGGATACTGCAGAATTACCCATATAGAGTTTTTCTCCATGATCGAGTTTTTGGTATGTAGAAAATATGGATTTGTCATAGCAGACATGACGAGTAACTTTTGTGTCTACCCACTATTGGTTAGGATTCTGAACCAAATTGCGTTCAGATACAACTGTTGAGAAGTTGGACTCATCTACTTCCATGTTGTCTACTATATTCTCCTCTTTGTTGTATTCCTTTTTGTGTCTGCAATCTCCAACGGCACGTCCAACCTTTCTACAAACCCAACACTCGCCATTAAACTTTTTGGTTCATTTGTTGTCTTTTGGTTTGTTGTCTGGAGCTTTCCTTTTCTTTTGGAAATTCTTCTTTTTGTTTTTGGTCTTTGACCCTTTAGCCACAAATGCCTCATCACTTGGTTTTGTAACTCCGCGGTTATCTGCCTCAATTTTTAGTCAAATTATGAGATCTTGTAAAGAGATTTCCTTCTTCTTATGCTTTAGATAGTTGCGGTAATTTCTCCATGACGGCGGCAGTTTTCCCATGATGGCTTCAACCAAAAATGATTCTCCAACCTCATGACCTTCCACTTCGAGTTCATGAATGATGATTTGCAGTTCATGCAGTTGAGCAGTCACCGGTTTGGAGTCAACCATCTTGTAGTCCATGAATTTATCTACAATGAATTTCTTAAGACTGATATTCTGTGTCTTGTACTTCGTGGCAAGTGCATTCCAGAGTGTTTTGCTGTCTTTAGAGGCTGATATACTTTGTATAGCACCTTGTCGTGACAATTCAGAATATAGTTTCTGCATAGAAAATCGGAATGCTTCCACATATCAACATCTGATTCCTTGCCTGGTGCAGGAATCGGTTCCTCCTCCTTGAAATACCATTGCAGACCGAGTGTGGTGAGATAAAATAGCATTTGATTTTGCTATGTTATGAAGTCATCACCATCTCCTTTGAACAGATCAGGCCTGTTGTGTGTAGTAGCCTTTGTTGATAGTTCAATTGTTGCCATCTTGGTTTTAGCGAAAACACGAAAGTCTTAAGATGTTATACGTCTAGTATACCAATAAAGAGACTAATCAATAATAAACTTGTCTCACAAGTTTACAACTAAGATTTCCACTAATTTGGAATTCTGTATCAGTTATTTTAACAATAAGTATGTTGTAATTAATTACAACAAGTAACAACTATAGCAATAATAACTATAGCGATAAATCAAACGTTATACTATTTAAACAAATAGCACAACACAGAAACGAAAAACGAAATATATATATATATATATATATATATATATATAAATCAACTAGAAATCTAACCGGTTGAAGAAGAAAATTTCGTTTGAGGCATGTTGCAATAATTTCCTTAAGACTTTAAGATACAACAGACGTGATCTGCTCAAGATTGTGATGTGTATGATCTTCTGTGTGATATGCAAAAGCGCACGAATTGTAGATATTAGGAAACGAAGAGGAAGAAGAGAAAATCCAAAATTAAAATTGAGCGAGGAAAGTGATCAGGTTTCCTCCTTATTTATAGCCGAATTCCCAATGGCTACACCCGTTGTGAAAAGTAGCATCCTTTCATTTGCAACGCCAAAAGGCGTTATTGTTCGCAACAGTCGTGCCTCTTTGTTTGCAACGGCCGAAAACTATTGCGTTTCGCAACAGTTGCGCATCTTCGTTTTGCAACGGCTGAAAACTGTTGCGATTCGCAATAATCACACCTCTTCGTTTGTAACAGCCAGAAACTGTTGCGGTTTGCAATAGTCGCGTCCAATCCACTAGTCGCTTCTATTTGAATTTAAACAGTAGAAAACCATTCAGTTCTGTACAGAAAAAATAAAACACGATCCACTCTTATTGGACCCGCATCCGACCCGGTTCGATCGGACGAACAACAGCGCGCGCATGTTAGTCTATGGCCATATAGATCCCCCCTCGCACAAAATTACCTGACCCTAAGGATCAATATAGAGATTGAGAATACACTATATTTTATATCTAATAAAGAAATTTGGTTGAACTAATTTACTCGGTATCCTTTTGAAATTCCAAAAATGCCCTTGCTTTCCATTTATATATTTGCACTCAAACAAAATATCAACATATACAATAATACAAATAGCCCGTGTGCGAAGCACGAGCCCATACTAATAAACAAGAATAAGGACTTATTTTTGGCGATGTGGGATATATCTCATTCACTATTTGAGAACTCTAACAATTATCCCACATGAGCATTATCCTACATCTTTCATGTTGGTTATTGTTATGAGCGATGTCTCACCCCTTATTTTGGAAGGACACAACCACATCAATTCTATTTTTGTTAAGTTTGTAATAATCCTATAATTGCTATTTTATTTTACTTCATGACTTGAGAAACATCTAATTGCTTATAAGGGGAGTTTTAGGCCCATAACATTCGATATTAGAAAATTCATTAAAAATGGTGATTTGGATTATTTCATGAATCATTTTGAGTGGGAATGCTTATGTTTGTCTTTGTTTTCTTCATTTTCTTCCCTTCTGTTTTTCAACCGATTCACCATATTATGCGACGCAGGGTTCTCCATTACCTCACCATTACGTGTCGCTTTGAATTCGAGGGGCAATGCTTTTTGGCATTGTTTTCTACTATATTTTCTCTGTGTATGGAATTTGATACTATCGGGTTGGGAGAAGGGAGTCATGTGTGAGCTTTGTCCCTATAGCGCCTCCATGGACTATTCTTAGCCTTGGTTTGAATTTATGGTATTTTGATTTAGTCGGTTCGAGGGACCAACATTTTTTGGCTATTTGCATTTATATCCAATGTATTTTCTAAACACTATATGTAATCTGAACCAGTTGATTATGAGCCAAACAATTATTATTTGAACTATTTTCTTATTGTGAGTGAATATCAGGTTGGTTGTTTTGATTAAGCTCTTCTGATTCTGATAGTGTTTATGTGCATTCAAGGTCAATGTCATTTGTGATGTTATCCTTTTTTGAGTCACTCTGGATATTACATTTAGCATATTTAGAAGTTGTTTCTATGTTATGACCATCCGAAACAGGGTTGGACTAAATGTTTTGTTGCTGAATTTTCATGGAATTTGTACGCATGTTATTATGAATATCTATGTACCGTTGGGGAGGAATTATCTCACTTTTATTTTGAATATCAGTGTCCATATTACTAGTTGCATTTCAATTTACTTCCCTTGTTTTGGGAACTTAAGCTTTTTCAAAAGTGCAAAATTTCATTGGATGCTTGAAACAGCTGCAATTTTGACACATACTAGGCCTCCGTTCATATTCAACTGGATGCATGAACGATTCATTGTTTTTAGTAACAAGTGCAACCCCATTAGGGTAATTGAAATCATTGTTGGTTTCAATCAACACCCTAGAAAATGATGTTTTAATCATACCTCTAGTAAAATGGTCCGTTTTTATGGGATTACCGAACACAAAAGCGATTCTACAAATTCCTTCTTTAGATCAAAAATCCAACTTTAGTCCTACAAATCTCACCCAAACGGGAATAGTATGTAGGAACTCCTTAGTCAAGTTTAGATATGGAACCCATCTCTTTATCATCATTAGTCTCTTATCATATAAGTATGGGCCTCCCTCCAAAATTCTTCTGCGGTCTTCCTTACTTTTGAATTTAATCACATAGAATCCATTATCTTTTGTGTGAATGTAGAATTCTCCATTGGTTTTCCATACCCATTCGATATATGCTTGCATAATAGAATTGTCTCAATAAATTGTCGAATCTATCGCTAAGTTCATCATTTTTGCACATCTTCTCTAGTTGAAATCCATTGGGTTATAAAACTATAGGGGTATAAATATCGGGATTTCATCTTCAACAATCATTGATTTCCATCATATAATCATCGGGTTTGAGAAATATAGCTCTTTGAAAGTGTGGTTTGGAATTGGGGCAAGGGATTAATAGGTCTACCGTGGACTTGGATCGGGTTAGTGGTTGAGTAGTTACATCGGATGAGGCTCATATTCTTAAATCTATGTTGAACATGTGGAAAACTCCATGCTGGACCTAGGATCTGGCTTTTGCTTCCACCTCTACAGCCAAATAGGCCAATCTCTGCAGTTTCTGATTCCTTTTCGATATCACATGGGTGAATCCATTAGTTTAGTAATGTAAATGCATGACGGGGGTGAAGGATCGAGGGTGCTAGTAGTGGAAAGGGTAGCGGCCGAGAGGGAGGGGGAAGGCTATGGTTAGGAGTTGCCTTTTTTTTTGAAAATATACGTTTATAAATTTTATTAAATAAATTTATATGTATAGTATATATACAACAACAATTTAAAAATCAAATTATGAATAAAAAATTAATTTTATTTTCAAAGGTTTTTTATTTTTATTAGAATGGCCGAAAATAAAAGTGCTTATATACAAAAGTTTTTTTTAATTTTATGAATACATAGATATGTAGATTTGACAACAAACTAATATATAAATTCATGATAATATATAATTCTATTTTATACATATAGTAAAAAATGATATAAATAAACAAATATAAATCAAATGTTACCTATATTATGGCCTTGATATATCACTTTGAATGTTGAATCAGAAAACTCCTCGAATCGAATTTGTTCTCTTCCAGAAATGGTACTGGAGAAGAGATCACCACACCTTTGTGTTTTATTTGATTTGATTTGATTTTGAGTGGAAATGAAGAGAGGGAGGGAACTTTGATTTTTGACCTAGGGGTAGGAGCTAGGAGGCAAAGTGTAAAATATTGAGGAAGGGGATTGTGAGTTTTAAATAAAAGAATAAAGGTGAGAAAAGAGGGGATATAGATCTCCATTTTTACCTTTTCTTTTCTACTTATTCGAACTCGTATTTAAATAAAATATCACACCTCTTCCTCTTTACATCACGGTTGGCCATAACCATGGGCTTATAGGCCCATACACATTTCCAAAACTAATCAATATTTGCACATTTTAAACCCAATTTAAATGTTTATCGATATTGTATATCTATACATACATACACACACTCGCGCGCGCGCACACACATATATAAAATTTTATATACGACGATATTAAATACCGATTCAATTCAATTAAATCAAATAAAATTTTATAATTAATATTTCATAAATATTAATAAATTTATAATAATTATAATTTAATTAAAATGTGTGGTGATTTAGAGTATTCGACATTTTGATTGTGCGACTCATATGTGTAAATACAATTAGCAATCAATGTCGAACAATTCGAATATTAATGTTCATACGTCCCTTAGCCAGTGGTGTGCGTTTGGCCAAATTTATTGCTAACATAATTTTGGTAAAATCCAATTTTACTATTTTAAGCCATCACAATAGTGATGATTATTTACACCAATTCCCTTCGTCAAAACTATATCACATTAGGACTTATGGAATTTGGTTTTTGCCAAAATTCTAATATCGTCCACATTTAGCTTGTATAATCCAAACACAAAGTCTTTGGTTCAACAATAATAATTATTAACAGAATTTAATTGACCAGAGACTATGACTTAGAGTTGACTAAAGTTACCCGTGATACTAACCCTATATAACCGAGGAGATGAATTCTCCATTGAACGGTGTTTCACTTCCAATGCTTCAACTCAGACCAACTATAGTTGTTCAATAGATGTCAAGCCATGATTTAACTAAAATCGAAGAGGAGTTTCCACATAAAAGTTTAATAATATTCTCAAGTCGAGAGAATTGTGTATATTGTCACTTAGATATTCTTTGTTTGTCTCTAGTTATATTACCAACAGAAAACTATCGAGTGAGTCATTCCATAATTATGCAATAACTATTAGTATGTAATCCCTTAGTACCCCAAGCAGCCATGTGTAAAACACCAACCAACATTTTAAGAGTGTTACGTACTCTAGTCTTAACAGATATATCAATATCTAGTCTTGATACATCTTAACTAGGAATAGTTAAAACAATATATTTATTTTCTTTGTGATAAAATTCTTATGATTACAACGCATTGTAACCACTATCAAAAAACATACCATTTATGGATTTTGTATAAATATACTTAAATTAAATAAATAATTAATGTAACACATTAAGTTTTCGATAAACTCTTTAATGCTCCGAAAAATTCATGATTTTTACGAAGTGTAGTCGAAAGGCAGTACATAGCAACATCATTACTGATATTGCTATTAATTGGGGGGTTTGAATAGTCTATTCTTTGAAAGAGAGTAAAACATCGGCCGCTACGCACCTTTGACAACACCCGGTTCATCTGTTTCATTGGGTTGATCATCTGGTTCATTGGACTGCTTGTCCAACATTTTAAAGTTAAATAAGAGTGGTCAGCAAATAGAAAGAAAAAGATCTTAAATTTCGAACAAGATTTTATTATAGAATTAATAAATTACAATAAATTAAAGAATTTACCTTAAGGCATACCCCTAACTCTATCGATCTTCCACTTGTACTTAGGGTCAATTATGAAATACCGGTCTCATCCCTTCAATCAATTTGCTAAGAATTGACTGAGCTAGGTCTTTCTTGAATGGATCTGCTATGTTGTCCTTTAGATCTACTCTTTAAATCATGACTTTGTAGGATCGATTTCACCCTAGAGGGGGGGGGGGTGAATAGGGTGATAGTGTAAATTATTAAACTTAATTGCAGAAGCTAATAAATTAATATTAATTCAGATCACAGAATAGCAGCACAGATATCGTAGAATATAAATAACAGAATAAAACAGAACAACACAGAATTTACCCAGCTTCGGCAAAACCCTGCCTACGTGCTGCCCCCAAGGTTTCTACTAGAAATTAGATAGTCCCTCGCTTACACACGTAAACTCGCTATACCCGCTATTGACTAATCTAACTCTACGCTCAAAACCCTGACCACAACTCAACCACCGAGTTGCGAATTCCCAAACTACACACCGTAGTTTGTCCCCTAGTCACAAGACTAGAAAATTAAAAACGGTTTAAAAGAAAATACAAATTAAAAAACAATTTAAATAAAATAGCCCTAATTCAAAAATAAAACCCTTATTATAATTTTAAAACCCTAAATAAAATAGAGTTCGAATAAACCCGGCCCTCTTTAGTAATTCAGCCCGTCTCTTTTTCATTCATAATGGCGGCCGCTGTTTTGTTCGTTCTTCTTCCCTTTTTACAAATTAGGGCTTTTTCGAAGCGCCTATAGATCTGATCGATTCTCTGGTTGATCAAAAGTTGCCTTGCTCGATTGATTCTTGTTGCTCTCACTGGCTACTTCGATGAGTTCGATTCTTGCTTCTGGTAAGAATTTATGCTTCGATACTTTTCGATTTTAATTTTTTTGTATTCGAACTCACACCATTATGCCGATGATGATCTGGGGCTTTTATAGGATTCGTTACCCTTTAATTTCGTTCGTCTGATTGTTTCAAAATTATTGCTTTGGCCGTTTGATATTTGTTGAACGATGATGATTTATTTGACTTTGTCAATTTCGTATTATTGTTGCTTGATTGACACGGTTTTGAATTGATATCGTGGTTATCACGATTTTGACTTTGATTAGAAACACGGTATTGATTTCCTTGATTTCCCGTGACTTTCTCTTTGACTTTGGCATGTTCAAACTTGATTACCACTTGATGTTGAACTCGGTCGATCATGTTTACTCCAGCCATTTGATTTGAACTTGTAAATTCTTGACTTTGTTTTTTTTTTTAAAAAAAAACTGTTATATGACTTTGCTAGATACATGCTTTTAATCTGCTATGCACATTGTCGCATTGTTGATGTTCTTTGTAGTTTGGTCATTGATCTGGTCATTCATTTGCTGTTTGGATGATGTGGATGTCACTGTATTTGGTCTGCACTTATGAACTTTGTTGTGTCTTGTTCATTGGGCTGTGCAGTTGCTATGTCTTGTAGTTGAGCATTTGAGTCAGTGCTGTATCGATTTACTTATGATGTTCTTGTAGTCAAGGCTTTGGTTGTTGCAGTATGTCACTGTTTTTCTTGTTAAAAACAAACTGCTGTGTCATTTTGGTTTTCACTTGTGCATTTTGCCTTGAGTACATGTATTCTTGACACTGCTTCTTTTGTTGTATGTATTGCATCACCACTGCATCATGCTTGGCCTTGACTTGTAGAATTTCACTGTATCTTCACTTTTGCTTTGCATTGACCATGGCTTCTTTGTATGAACTGCTGTGTATTTAGAGATTGAACCTGAGCATTACTTCGAGTTGTATTTACACCACTTTCTGTTGCACTGATTCTTGATATTTGTATCACTTGAGACTTGATGTTGACATGTGCATTTGGGTTTGTTGTTGATCTTCATGTGTTGGTTACTGATGCATACATGAGCTGTGTACACTCTTTGTTCTTGCATCTTCACCTGGTTGTTCCCTGTACTTGTGTTTCTGGTCTGTATCATGATTGAACATAGCATTCATATTGTTGTTGGATACTTAGAACTGTTGACAACAATTCGACTTCGACTTGGTCTTTGGGCATTGCATTACTTCATGTATGCTGAGCTCTGGTCATTTGCACTTGCACACTCCATACTTTGGTATTGTTCCATGTATTTGCATTGTACCAAGCCATTACCTGCATTGGCCTTGAATTTGCATTGCAGTTTGCATGTGCTCAGCACTGTGTCTTGTTCACCATGTTGCAACTGGACTTGTTGCTGGACTTGTTGTGGCTCTATATCTTGTGCAATAGCTTGCTTTCACTGTTCCATGTGTATTTGCTTGAGTCACTTGTACACTTGTCCTCTGCACATGTTGTATGTATTGGTTGACTGTGCACACGAGTTGGCGAGGCAGTGCACACGTGTATAAATGTACACGTGTGTATTACAGCCACTCATGATTACCTGTCCCTGTAGAGTTATCAAGTGTATATATCTATGTGCACGACTTTGTGGCATGTACAGTTCGTGTGTGATGAATTCAAATGTGAATGATGACGAACAACCCAAATAACTGAGGCAAATATTATTTTCAAAAATCATATCTTATTTTATTTTGCAAAAATATTTCTTTTTCAATTTTACTGCGTTAGTGAATATTTTTGCAGATTTCTCAGATGCTGGATTCAAACTGGAATGAAGTTGAAGATAAATACGAGTGTGAGTGATATGTAGTGAGGTGAATTGTAAATGTGAAATGTGATGTAATTGTAATCAAAGTTGTATAGTTATAGTGAGAGCTTGAAATTGTACTATTCAAAGATGTAATAAATATTTGTTTGAATAAAATATTCGTTTGAATTCAAATTTCGTGTTATTTATTTTATTCTGCAAATATTTATTTAATCTGTGAAAAAATTAAAATAGTATATTATCAAATACATTTAAACGAATGTATATATGTTTATTATCATCAAACAAAAATCATATAAGCGCATATTCAACATTCTTTATTCTCAACAAATTCTCTAATGAGGTTTCGAATAATGCATCTCAATTTCTTATTCTCTCTAGGCTTCTTTATGATCTGCATCATCGCATTGTTACGAAATAATATCATTAGATTCTCCATGTTGAGAATCTCCCTTAGCTCACCCATAAATTTGCGCATCCAAACGACTTCCTTAGTCTCTTCGTTGAGGACGATTTACTCGACGTCTATTGTGGAATCAGCTACCATTTCTTGTTTGTAACTTTTTCAACTAACGACCCCACTATTTAAAGCAAAGATGTAACCTAAGATTGACTTACCGTTGTCAATATTACTTTGAATGCTAGAGTCCGTATACCCCTTTATAAGGAGGTCCCCATTCCCATATATAAGGAATAATTCCTTAGTAAGTCTAATATTTTTCTCTAGGATAGCATCAGCTTACGCATCCTAATACATAAGCCACACCCGATCTAGTACATAACATGATGTATAGAATGGAATCAATTGCCAATGCATACGGTATCCTCTTTATATGCTCTTTCTCCTTAGAAATTTGAGAAGTGTCTTTATTAGAAAGGACGATTCCAGATTGTGTTGGAACATTTCCGCGCTTGAAATTCTCTATACTAAACCTTTTCAGTATGGTATCTATGTATAGGGATTTGGACAACCCTAACAGCCTTTTATATTTATCTTCATAGATATTTATACCAAATGTATAGGCTACTTCTCCTAAATCCTTCATGGAGAAGTTATTGGAAAGCCAAGCTTTCACTGATTACAATAATGTAATGTCGTTGCCGATCGATAGTAAATCATTGACATATAATACTAAGAACACAACAACACTTCCTTGTTATTTCTAATATACACACGCTTCCTTTATGTTTTGATAAAGACCAAACTATTTGTTACCTCATCAAAGCACTTTTTCCAACTCCTTGAGGCTTGTTTAAGTCCATAAATGGATCTTAACAACTTGCAAGCCTTGCGCTCACTACCACTAACATCGAATCCATCGGGTTGTGACATATAAATGGTCTCTTCTAAATCAACATTAGAAACGTTGTTTTCATGTCCATTTTCCATGTTTCATAGTCGAGATTGCAGCAATAGCTAGCATTATCCGAATGGAGTTAAACATTACTACGAGTGAAAATGTTTCGTCATAATCAACATCTTGAATTTGATGAAATCCTTTTGCAGCTATCCTTGCTTTCTAAGTATCCACTTGTTCATCGACATTTATCATTTTCTTAAAAAATCCATTTGCAATTGATGGGTTTTGTTTCTTCTAGTATGTCAGTCAATGTTCATACTTTGTTTTCATACATGGAATCCATTTCAAATTTCATAGCTACAAGCCATAGTGCAGATTCTTTACTCTATAGTGCTCGTTGGAATAAGAGAGGAGTGTCATTGTCTAAGACGCATTCCTTTTTCTTTCCATCCATGAGAAAACCATGGTACCTCTCTAGTGAACAAGATTTTCTATTAGATCATCAAAGAGATTGCATGTTTTTGTATACTAGTGAATTTGATTCTTCTAATGGTTCGGCCTCTATGTAAAGTTCTCTGATCTCATCTAAGTCCACATCTCACTGTTAAATTCTTAAATAAGAAACTCCTTATCCACAAGACAGTAGGCCACTAAACAAGAATATTTTTCTTCGGTATTGTAGAAAATATATCCCATTGAGTTCTCGGGATATCCAATAAATTTGCACAATGCTAATCTTGCCTCAAGTTTTATAGGACCAACGTTATTAACATTGGCTTGAAAACCCCATATCTTCAAATATTTGAGTCGGAGTTTCTTACCATACCACATCTCATATGGGCTCTTAGCCATAGATTTAATTAGCATGAAATTTAACAAATGCACTATGTTTTCCAATGCATATCTCAGATAAGAAAGAGGTAAAGCTTTACTCATCGTGGAACAAACCATATCCAATAGGGTTCGATTCCTTTGCTTTAAAACACCATTGTGTATGGAGTGTAGGGTGGAGTAACCTAAGAAATAATCCCATTCCATTCTGATCAAAGTATTTTAATGCTATGGCTCGTCTAATTTCCAACTTCATTCTAACACTCTATAAATTTCCGACAAACATTGGATTTGTTCTTTATAAGAAACATATATCCTAGTCTTGAGAAATCATTGGTAAACATTACAAAATAAGAAGAATTTTTTTGGTGAAAATAGGCATTAGACCACATACATCAGCATGTATGAACCAAGAGTTCATTAACTCTTTCGTTGCTCCTAGGTGTTTGGTCATTTTTGTTGATACACTAAGATTTTGATCAATGATAATGTGCTTCAACAAAAAGGAAGAGATATGTGCAAAGCTAAAGAAAGAACGATGAAGACCAAGGATAAACATAAGTATGATTTTTATATAGGTCTTAGTTTAGATTTATTGTTAAAATCTATCCTCAAGAGGCTTGCACAAACACTAGAACACATTTTAGAAATTTCATTTTTTAATAAACATTCACCGTGCACAATTTAGTAGTTTAGTCGACTGAACAGGGATGACCAGTCGACTGAACCTGTTACATATATACAAACATGTACAGTTTCAGTCGACTGAAACACCCTGCTCAGTCGACTGAATTTGTTCCTGAAAATTTTAGTTCATATTTTCAGTTGACTGAATTCCCTGTTCAGTCGACTGAATTTGAACCTGTGAATTTTCTCTGAATGGACACCTTCTTCCTCCGAACAGTTGCAACCATTCTCCAATGGAAATGGAAGCATCTCTTGTCTGCACCCTTAGCCAACAGATGCACCTCTTCTACAAGTATAAATACATGATTCTAACATCTTCAATTCACCGAATTCTCTTACCTTAATCTTACTATTTTCTCGAACATATTCTCTAGAAATTCTCAAAGCAATCACCAATCTATTGCTTGAATCACTGCTTTGTTTTTAACATTCTTTTGATTCATAGCAATTCACATTTCCTAAATCTTCACAAACACATTGCATACTCTCGAGGATAAGATTATAGGAATATTGTACTACATTAGACTCATTAGTGTTGACAAGAACACAACAAGTCGAATATTTTTTTTGTAATTGAGTTGAAGTCCTCTTCGGTAGTTGAGGCAAGAAATCCCGTTCGGTTGTTCGGATATGTTGTAAGCCTATTCCTCCGGGTTAAGTGAGGGTTGTTAGTTAGTATTCCTAAGAGGAGCTTAGGGACTGGACGTAGGACAAGAGGTCCAAACCAGTATAAAATCTTGGTGTCTACTTTACTTATTGCTTATTGTTATTTACCTACATCATCCACTATTCCATATTATACGATCCTACCACATAGCCTCTTTCAATTTGTATCAGAGCAAGGTTGTCCTATAACCATAACACCGTTATTAGACATAATGATAACATGGAAAATAACGCAAGTACAAGTACAACATCTGCCTATAGTTCTACATTTGCGGAAGGAAAATCTACCCAAAGACCTCCTCTATTCAATGGACTAAACTATAACTATTGGGCTACAAGGATAAGGATTTATATGCAAGCAACAAGTTTCGAAGCTTGGAATGCTACTCAAGCAGAGTTCGTTGTACCCACAACCGATTATCCTACATGGACACAAACTCAAAAGAATGAAGCTAGTGCAAATGCCATGTTAGCATATGTACTACTGCATATCAGATATGGGAAACACTTAAAGTCATACATGAAGGCACAAACAAGGTTAAACAAACAAAGATATCCATGCTGAAGAATCAATTTCAAAACTTTAGAATGCGACAAAATGAATCCATCAATGACATGTACTCGAGATTTCAAGACATTCATCATGTTTTAATCGGACTAGGAGAAAAATACACGGATTTTGACATTGTGTCTAAAGTTCTAAATTCACTCATTGATGAATGGGAGATAAAAGTGCTAGCAATCGAGGAAGCAAATGATCTATCTACAATGAAACCAGAGGAATTGATTGGAAATCTTATGTCGTATGAAGTAAATATGCAAGCTAAGAAAGATCAAGCTCAAGAAAGAAAGAATGTTGCTTTTCATGCGGAAAAGGAAGAATCATAGTCTGAAGGTGAGGATTTAGCATTCATATCCAAAAATTTCAAGAAATTCTTAAGATATAGAAAAGGAAACAAAAACGGATTCAAAAAGAATTTCTTGAACAAACCTACATCCTTGAATATAGAATGTTTCAACTGTCACAAGAAAGGTCACATGCACAAGGATTGCCCAGAGCAAAAGAAGGAGAATCAGAAAGCTCTCAACAAAAAAAAAGAGAGAGAAATTCAAAAAGAAGGCATTCTCTGTAACATGGGATGATTCGGATTCATCTTCATCCGAAAGTGAAAATGATAGAGACAATGAACACGTAAATGTATGCTTCATGGCTCAAGAATCTAAAGTAAGTAATTTAACTTTCGATGACTTAATTGAAGTAAACTCTGAACTTTTGAGCTAAAAAGAAAATTAAGGAAATTCATGTAAATCAAAACAAAGTTGAATTTGAAAGAGATATGTTAAACGATGAAAAGAAAATTCTAGAAGAAGAACTTGAAAAAGTTCAAGAATCTTATTCAAATTCGAAAACTCAATTATCTCTTTTAAGTCAAGAAATTGAAACTCAAAAGAAAAGGAATGATGTAATTGTTTCTGAAAATCATGAGTTAAAAACTAAGATTAGACAAGTTGAATTAGAAAATAATAGTCTCAAGCTAGATTAGATAACATAACTAAAAACGTTTCTAACTTTAACAAAGGAACGGAAAATTTATCCAAGATATTAGAAAATTCTCAATCACCTTTAAATAAACAAGGTTTAGGATATAAAAAGAAGTCATAAATTCCTAATAAAAAGGATATAAATCTTAAAAGGAATATTGATTCAAAACAACAAATATTGTTAAGAAAATCTATTGAAACAAAAGTAGAAACCAAGGTAGTTAAAATTTGGATTCCAAAGACTAACAATGTGTTAATTAGGAATAAATATATTAAAACATTTATGGATAGTGTTCATTATAATAAAAACTATATTTATAAAAAGGATACTAAACCAAATTGGGTTTGGCTTCCTAAGCTCTAACTTTTTAGGACCCTATTAAAAGGTGGGTACCAATAATTTTGTATTTATTCTCAAGTCCCACTTAAAAAGAAGAAATGGATACTAGACAGTGGTTGCTCAAAACACATGACCGAAGACAAAGATATGCTTACAAACATCACATACTTTGATGGTGGCTCGGTTACCTTCGGAGACAATTCAAAAGGCTATATCATTGGCAAAGGAGATGTGAGCAATTACGGTACATCAAATTTACCTTTTATAACAAATGTTTCATTAGTTGAAAATCTAAAACATAATCTACTTAGCATAAGTCAACTTTGTGACAAAGGCTTTAAAATAACTTTTTCGGAAAATAAATATAGTATTTTTGATCAAAACCAAAATCTTGTTTTTGAAGGAAATAGAGATAGGAATATTTACATTCTAAATATGAATATTAATCATAATACAAGTATGTGTTTACTAGCCAAAGATAATGATCCTTGGTTATGGCACAAAAGATTTTGTCATATAAATTTTAAAACTACTAGAAAACTTTCCAAAAATGAATTGTAAGATGTTTACCCAAAATAAACTTTAAAATAAAAAATCTTTGTGATGATTATCAAAAAGGAAAATTAACGAAATCATCTTTCAAATCTAAGAAAAATATTTCGACTTTACAACTATTAGAATTACTACATATGGATTTATTTGGACCAATATAAGTTCAATCCATTAATCATAATCGATACGTGTTTGTAATAGTTGATGATTTCTCAAGATATACATAGACTATTTTTATGAAAGTGATACTTTGGAGCATTTTAAAACATTTGTCAAAAGAATTCAAAACACTAAAGATTTGAAGATTAAAAATATACGAAGTGATCATGGAGGCAAATTCGAAAATGAAGCTTTTGAAACTTTCTGTAAAAAGAAAGGAATAAATCATAATTTTTCACTTCCTAGAACTCCTCAACAAAATGGAGTTGTAGAAAGAAAGAATAGAACATTACAAGAATGCGCTAGGACATTATTAAATGGAAGTTTTCCACCCAAACATTTTTAGGCAGAAGCCGTAGCTACTGCATGCTATGCATTGAATAGAATATCAATTAGACCGTTAACTAAAAATACTTCATATGAACTATTCAACAAAAAAAAGCCAAATATATCTTATTTTAAAATATTTGGATCAAAATGTTTTATTTTAAATACAAAAGATCAACTAAGTAAATTTGATCCAAAAGCCGATGAAGGATTTTTTGTAGGATATTCAGAACGAAGTAAGGCATATCGAGTATTTAATAAACGAACAAACGTAATCGAAGAAACCTTACATGTATCTTTTGATGAGAATTTCAACAAAGAATTAAGTATAAAAGATGATGAAGAATTTATAAATATAGAAAATACAAATCTTTAAAATTGTAATAATGAACTAAGATCTTCACCAAGAATATTACGAGATCACCCTGCTCAAAGCATAATAGGCGAAATCGATTCTCAAGTTAAGACAAGAAATCAACTAAATCAAATGGGACATATAGCTTTCATTTCTACAATAGAACCTAGAAATCCTAAAGAAGCATCAACATACGATTACTGGATTATTGCAATGCAAGAAGAATTAAATCAATTTGAACGTAACGATGTTTGGGAATTAGTTCCCCGTCCAAATAATCAATCTGTTATAGGAACAAAATGGGTTTACAAAAATAAAATAGATGAACAAGGTAATATAACTAGGAATAAAGCTAGACTAGTAGCACAAGGATACAATCAAGAAGAAGGTATTGATTTTGAAGAAACTTTTGCTCCCGTTGCAAGACTTGAAGCAATACGTATTCTATTAGCTTTTGCATGTTTTCACAATTTTAAACTTTATCAAATGGATGTTAAAAGTGCATTTTTAAACGGTTTTATAAAAGAAATTGTATACGTAGAACAACCTCCTTTAGTTATACATGAAAAATATCCAGATCATATATATAAATTAAAGAAAGCACTATATGGTCTTAAACAAGCACCTCGTGCTTGGTATGAAAGACTTAAAAGTTACTTACTAAATTCGGGATTTCAAATTGGAAAAGTTGATCAAACACTTTTCATTAAAAGTACTACTAAAGATATTTTAATAATTCAAGTATACGTAGATGATATTATATTTGGTTCGACAAATGAAAATTTCTGTAAAGAATTTTCAAATATAAAGACTAAGGAGTTCGAAATGTCTCATATGGGAGAATTATCATATTTTCTCAGACTTCAAATTAAATAATTAACAAATGGAATTTTCATAAACCAAGAAAAATATTGTGCTAATCTAATTAAACGTTTCGGAATGGAGAACACTTCTGCTAAACCTACTCCTATGAGTACCACTACTCATCTCGATCGAGATGAAAATGGCAAAAGTATTGATCAAAAATTGTTTAGAAGTATGATAGGTTCCTTACTTTACTTAACCGCTAGTAGACCGGACGTAATGATGAGTGTATGTATATGTGCACGTTTTCAATCTAATCCTAAAGAATCACATTTAAGAGCAGTAAAATGAATTATGCGATTCTTAATGATACTAAAGATTTTGGTCTTTTCTATCCAAAAGAGTGTCCATTTGAGTTAGTATCATTCAGTGATGCTGATTTTGGTGGTTCTCGAACAGATAGAAAAAGTACAAGTGGTACGTGCCATTTCATTGGAAAATCACTTGTATCTTGGTTTAGTAAGAAACAAAATTTTGTCTCGCTTTCCACCTGTGAAGCAGAGTATATATCATCCGCTTTAGCTTGCACTCAAGTTATTTACATGCAACAAACACTTAAGGATTTTAATATAAATTTAACAAACTCTACAATATATTGTGATAATACAAGTACAATAAATTTATCTAAAAATCCAGTTAATCACACTCATACAAAACATATAGATATTCGTCACCATTTTCTACGTGATAATATCGAAAAAGAAATCATAAATTTAGAACATATTTCTACCGAAAATCAAATTGCTGATATATTTACTAAACCTTTATTAGAAAACTCCTTTATAAAATTACGACGAGAATTAGGAATAATCTCTTTTAAAGATATTTTATAGAGAAAGTTATTAAATTTTTTTTTATATAATTCAGTCGACTAAATCTATATGCTCAGTCGACTGAATGAAGAAAACTATGACTTTTAATTTATATTTTCAAATAATGATACATAATGAATAATAATATAAGGGTTATCTCTAATCCATACATTTCTAACTGATTTATTTTAACCATTAAATCTTTGATTGGTTAAAAAACTTTAATAAATTATCACCACAATATTTTTAGAATATTCATCCTATAAATACACGTTTAAACATATTTTCATTTTCACAACTCATTTTCACTTACAAAAAATTGAAAAGTCGATATAAAAATGTCCTCAAACAACTCATACTCCCCAATCAACATCACCAAAACTTCCTACTCCAACACCAAAGCATGAGCCAGTCTATAAACGGGACAACTATCGAACTGGCTACACATCTGAATCAAAGAAGGAAAAACGTGGACTTTTTATATCTCCAGATACAAAAAGAAAGATTGATGAGATTCATCACTTTCAGCAATAACAAATAGATCTTCAACAAGAATTATATTTCGAACAAAAAGTAACGGCTAGACGATTAAGCTTCCTAGAGCACATCGGTTTACGTTTTTGTGGCTCAAAGAAAAACGAAGTGACTGAGCCCCTACCTCGACCTGTTAGTTCATATGATCCGTCTTCGTCTTACCGTACATCAGTCGATCCCGTGAATCCTTGGATGTCTCCAAAGACTCCTCAGTATAGTCCAAATTCATGGGATATAAACTATATGGAGAATGAAGAGAAAAAGACGCAAAATAAAAATAGTCCATCTCCGAAGAAATAATTACTTTTGAAGTCAACTCATGTTGTTATATATCTATACAATTGTAATTATTTCTTTCAATAAAACATTTTCTTTCAAAATTCACGAAGAACAAAAAAAAATTTGCAAGGATCAGTCGACTAAACCTTACTGTTCAGTCGACTGAACATAAGGCAGAAAACAAAATTTTCATAGCTCAGTCGACTGACATCATCTGCACAGTCGACTAAATTTTTAACAGAAACTTACATATCATAGTTAAGTCGACTAAAAACCCTTTTTCAGTCGACTGAATTCAACAATGAAAATATTCGGCCTTCAATTCAGTCGACTGAACAGACTTTTCAGTCGTCTAAACGCCAATCCCAGGCAACTTTTCCCTTTTATCCACCAGTTTTCACATTTTTTCCTTCACTTTTTACATTGCAAAAGTTCTTTCTTCTCCATTGTTTTCCAAAACCCTAGCCCCCAATCCAAAAATTACTCTCAAATCTCATAACAAATGGCTCCAAAAAGATCAAGAGCTTCTTCTTCTTCATCCTCCGAGCCAATTGATGCTCAAATTGCACAATGGCTCTATGATGGAGTAGCTGTAACGAGGTGGAATAAAATGAAGAATTCTCGCATTTTCGAACACTCCTTCGTTGACTTTCAAAGCCTTCAGACATACAACATCCAAGCATTAACGGATCAGGCAGGTTTAACTTCTCTCTTGGATTAAAGAAAAGACCATGCAATAAATCATGTCATGGTCAAACTATTTTATGCAAACCTTAATCTTGGACACCAAACTCCAAGAAATCAAAATGATAGTGTTTGGAGTATGGTGTGCGGGAAGAAAGTTTAGTTCTCCTTAGATCGAATTGCACACATCTTAGGATCACCTGATGTAGGGAGAAAGCTTGACGAGATAGAATTCAATCCACAAATTCGAGATAACATAAACCATCAATTTCTGGATGATAATGTTAACATTCAAGATTTTAAATCCACTTCCCTATGACCTAGAGCTAGAATCCTTCACAAAGCTCTTATGAGAACAATTACTCCACGAACGGGTTCATATGAAATTGTCTACCCAATCAATTATCGAGCTCTATACGCTATTTGGGGCAATATTCAAGTCAATTGGGTCCAACTAATTCTTGAAGAGTTTCTCACATTTAATAATGGCAAAATGCGAACTATATATTTTGGAGAATATATCATGAGACTTCTTCTCAATGTTGATACGCCATTACCCGAGTCCGAAAATACAATGGTCCATCAAATTAACCAATGGACTATAAGCCTTATGCAACTCCCGGCTAGACCTCCTCGCATCATATCTCTTGCCGAATGGGAAGCTAGGCATTAAGAACAGCAACAACCTCCACAAGCTCCACATGAAGAACCTTTCGACCGAGAAGATGAAATTCGTATCATTGAGCCAAGTTTTACTACCAATCAATCGTTAGGAATTTTATCAAGAAATCAACAAATTCTTGATAATCGCCTCAAGAAGGTAGATAACAAACTTGATAAAATTAAAGGATTCTTCAATAAATTATGGGATGCCATCTCATGCTCAACTTCCACCACCGCTTCAACATCACGCGGTAAGCGTCCTGCACCTACTTTCACATGGACATTATCCGAAGAACATCCAAGCAGCAGCACGAGTAACACTAGTGGTGGTCAAGGAGGAAGAACCTATAGACCACCCACCGGTGGACCAATCATTCGTGAACCAGAGGGAGGGAGAGAAGGCTCATATGATTGGGATAATCAATAATTTTCTTGTGGTTTGATGTTTTATTTCATAACTTTCTTATGGCTTGTATAAATAGCCATTCTATGTTTTATTTATCTATGCTACATTCTGTGTTTCCGTGATTGTGTTGGTAATATACTTCTACGGTTATTACATCCTTTTTTGTCGATGACAAAGGGGGAGAAAATCTATGATACTAACTTTGTTTTTGTAGAAAAGATAGTGCATATATTCAGGGGGAGGAAATAATCTCTACACACATGAGTATTGTCATCAATCAAAAAGGGGGAGAATGTTGATACGCTAAGATTTTGATCAATGACAATGTGCTTCAACAAAAAGGAAGAGATATGTGCAAAGCTAAAGAAAGAACGATGAAGACCAAGGATAAACATAAGTATGATTTTTATATAGGTCTTATTTTAGATTTATTGTTAAAATCTATCCTCAAGAGGCTTGCACAAACACTAGAACACATTTTATAAATTTCATTTTTTAATAAACATTCACCGTGCACAATTTAGTAGTTTAGTCGACTGAACAGGGATGACCAGTCGACTGAACCTGTTACATATATACAAACATGTACAGTTTCAGTCGACTGAAACACCCTGTTCAGTCGACTGAATTTGTTCCTGAAAATTTTAGTTCATATTTTCAGTTGACTGAATTCCCTATTCATTCGACTAAATTTGAACCTGCGAATTTTCTCTGAATGGACACCTTCTTCCTCCCAAGAGTTGCAACCATTTTCCAATGGAAATGGAAGCATCTCTTGTTTGCACCCTTAGCCAACAGATGCACCTCTTCTACAAGTATAAATACATGATTCTAACATCTTCAATTCACCGAAATCTTTTACTTTAATCTTACTATTTTCTTGAACATATTCTCTAGATATTCTCAAAGCAATCACCAATCTATTGCTTGAATCACTGCTTTGTTTTTAACATTCTTTTGATTCATAGCAATTCACATTTCCTAAATCTTCACAAACACATTGCATACTCTCGAGGATAAGATTATAGGAATATTGTACTACATTAGACTCATTAGTGTTAACAAGAACACAACAAGTCGAATATGTTTTTTTGTAATTGAGTTGAAGTCCTCTTCGATAGTTGAGGCAAGAAATCCCGTTCGGTTGTTCGGGTAAGTTGTAAACCTATTTCTCCGAGTTAAGTGAGGGTTGTTAGTTAGTATTCCTAATAGGAGCTTAGGGACTGGACGTAGGACAAGAGGTCCGAACCAGTATAAAATCTTGGTGTCTACTTTACTTATTGCTTATTGTTATTTACCTATATCATCCACTATTCCATATTATATGATCCTACCACATAGCCTCTTTCAATTGTTCCTTCGAGACGCGACTCACAAGTATCAAATGATTTAGAATCAAATAATTGTAGAAATCTTCAGTTTTCAATCTATGTAGTTATTTATCGCTTATATGACCTAACCTACAATGCCATAGGTAATTATTGTTAATGTCAACATTTGAAGAATTATTCACATTATAAACATAAATTTGTATTAATAGCATAAATGCAATAATCCAAAACACTGTTCTAGATTTTATTTTCATTCAACATAATGTTTATAACATTATCAACATAATGAAAAATATATTCAGTCTCAAACAATATAAGTACTGAAATTATTCTGCAAATAAATTTGCTCATATAATAACAATTATTTAAATTAAAATTAATCCAATAATCAAAGCTAAATGATAGTCTACAACAGAAGTTGAATCCACTGGAGATCCATCAGCAACTTGAAGTCTCATCTCTCCATTTTCCACATGACGCATATTCTTGTGTCCCCGTAACATATTAGAAATGCCTGTACCAGATCCAATATCTAAAACCCAAGATAATATATCGATCGCTAAATAATTTTGAATCATAAATATACCTACAGGAACTGTAAAACTATTTTTTATTCTCTTTGACAATCTTTAGGTACTTTGGACAATTCTGTTCCAGTGACCCTTCTTGTGACAACAATGGCACTCACCCTTGTCAGCAGGAGCAGTCTTCTTATTTACCCATTTTCTTTTCTTTTGACCATTTGAAGATGGTGCTTTACCCTTAACCACGAGCATTGTGCCTTAATCTATGAAGATTCGGTAGATCTCAACATACTGAGCAGCTCTATAAGGCCTACATTTATTTAGTTTATATTATAGTTTAATATGAATGACTCAAATTGTGGAGTAAGAGACCCAATGATCAAGTCCACTTGTAGCTCGTTGCTTATCATTATGTCTAATTGAGCATGTACATCAATATTGCATTTCACCGTTAAGACGTAATGTCCACTTTCATGCACTTCGACGTCTTTGTGTTGAATGGTTTTCTCATAATCTCGTACCTTGCGCAACGAGATTGCTCCCCAAGCAAAGATTTAAGGCTATCGAAGATTTGATGGGCATTCATGTTTTTGCGTTGTCTCTACAACGATTTGCCTAACGTAGACAACACGTAATCTTGGACAATATCTTGGTCCGCAACCCATTTATTACCGACTATTACTGTTGATATCTTAGTTATTGGTTTTGATGATAATAACCTTAATAACAATAATACATTCATATAAAATATGGAAACTAATGTTTTGCAAAGTTATATTGTATGTAGTGCAGGATTATACAGATATTGAATAGAAGAGTGTACAATATAAAGACTCAACTTATGAGTATAAAGACCAAGATATGAAGATCTCAAGACTATAGTATAATATATAGAGCCATAGAATATTGTTAAAGTTCCTGGGTAGCAAACTTTGATTTCTATTTCTTATTTTCTTATCCTTTATTTTTTAAAACAAAATATTTTTTAAGTATTTAAAAACGTTCTATAAAAAAAATTATGTTTAAAATGTATATAAACTATGTTTAAACTAATTTACAAAGTATCAAATATTTTACAAAGCATAAGATTTTCAAAATATTTAAAACCAAAAGATTTTTCAATTTTCAAAGGGATATGTAGACATATACCCTATAAGTATGTTGACATACATGCCGCAAATTTGAAATTCAAATTTTAAAATGAAGCGTCTATTCATCGTAACTTTTCACGAATGGATATTTCTATTTATTCTCTATAAATAGAGGGTTTCGAACAAATTTTTTAACAACCAATTTCCTTCCCTTCTCTCCTCTTTACCAAAATTTCTAATGAAAATTTTATTCAAATCTCTTCAAATTCAACCATAATCAATTCAATCTTTATTATATTGATTCTCTACTATTTACTTTCTGATTTCAACCATCTCTCTTTCACCTAATTCAAGATCAAAGTGAAGCTCAAGAGGTTATAGGATCCATTGTATTCAAAGTTGAAGAAATTGTCTTTGGAAAAATCGTTAAACTCTTATTGTATTTTCTTGGGTGTGACTGTAGTTCATTCAAATCAATTGGGTACGCTTGGTAGTCCGGAAATCTAAGTAGGTGTGCTTATAGTCTGTCCAAATCAAATGGGTGTACCTTGAGCCTAGAAATTATGAGGGTGTGTCTCGTAGCCTCGGAATCGAGATTGTAATTGGGTTTGCCTTCTATCCATTTAAAGATCGGCATTTGAAAAGAAATCTGTACAAGCAATTGTACGGGACTGGATGTAGGAAAAATCTGAACCAATATAAATTTTGGTGTTATCTCTCTAACTCTCTACTTTACTTTAATGCATTTATTTTATTTGTTTTTGCATCTATGATTAATTGCTGACACAACCATGTGTTGAAAATATGTGATTTAACATTTAATTTGAAAGAAATTTAAAAAGGTTTATAAAAGTTAGAAAACACTATTCAATCCCCTCCACACTTTATTTAGCATTGAGATCCATAATTTAGCAACCCAATTTGGGTATCAGAGCACTAAGTTTTCAAAAACTTGAAATTTGATTTTTGAAATTTTTTAATGGCTAGTAACACTGTTGGTACATTTGTTTACACTTTTGTCGAAGGGAAATCTACTCCTAGACCCCCACTTTTTAATGGCAGCATCTACACACATTGGTCATGTAGAAGAAAATTTACTAACAATCTAATGGCTTAGAAATTGGAGTGTCACATAAAATGAATATACTGAAACTGAGACTAATTTTTCACAATGAACCGCTGATTAAAAAAAATTGCACAGAATAATTCTAAAGCCATGAATATTCTATGTTGTTCACTAGATAAAAATGAATTTAATAGAGTCTCTATTTGTAAGTCTGCATATGAAATTTGGATAATACTGCAAGTTACACATGTGGAAACTAGTAAAATGGAACAAACTAAAATTTCCATGTTAACAAATCAATTTCAATTGTTTAAAATAAATCCAAGTGAGTCTATTTTCGACATGTACTATGGATTTCAAGATATAGTGCATTCATTAGTTGCATTAGGCAAAAACTTTTCTAAAGAGGGCCAAGTTAGAAAAATCCTCAATTCACTCTGTTCAGAGTGGATTAAAAGACACTAGCAATAGAAGAGGCTAATGATATTAGTACTAGGAAAATTGAGAAGTTAATAGGTAATTAAATGTCCTATGAAGCACAATTGCAGGGCAGAAGAGAAAACAAGGCAACAGAAAAGAAATCCATCACTTCCAATGTAATAATTAACGATCATGATTCAGACGATGACAATGACAAAGAAATTGCTTTCATTAACAGAAATTTCAGAAATTGCCAATGTATAGAAAGAATAACTTTCAAAAACCAAAAAAATATATAGAACTGGAACTACAACTAGATGTTTCAACTGTGATGAACCAGGTCATTTTCAGAGAGACTGCCCACATCTGAATATATCAAAGATCTCACCAACAAATGATTCATCCAGGAAAAGAGAAAAGGATTATACAACAACTTTGCATGATTTAGACAATTCCTCGAGCGACAAAGACCAGAAACTGAAAATGTGAATATGTGTTTCACGACAACAATAGACTAGTCAGAAATGATCAATAAAAAGCAGTAAATATGGCACCTTTTATTTAACAATTTTTATTTTATTTCGGTTGATTTTGGTTTTTAGGAATAACATTTAGATTAGTAATAATATTAGATGAATATATATATGTGTGTGTGTGTGTGTGTATATATATATATATTAGCCTATTTTTATTTTTGAAAATTTCGGACCATATATCGACATGCCCCATGTTATATGTCGATATACATGCTAGAAAACTGAAATTAGAAATTTCAATTCAAAATTCAAATTTTCCACTCTTTTACACTTACTCCCATGTTTTGAAAAGGTTCCTTTTTTACAAGGGAGCATGACTCTTCACTCTCTATTAATTTAATCTATCTCTACCCACTCATTCACTCACTTTATTTCAAATATCTCTTCACTATGTTGTCTCCTCAAAAAACCAAAAATGGCTTCCCTTAGTTAAACTCCTAAAAATAAAAGGCAATCTAAGAAAACAAAAAACTCTATCTTGAATGAGAAAGATGCCATTGAAGCCTATATGGAGTATACTACTTCCGAAAAAATTTCTCTCAGAAGATTTGCTAAATTCGAAGATATTTCCTCTTATGGTTACATGATCTTTGCTCTGAAAATGAAATTCTTGGTTTAATTGAATCTTCTCAAAACGATTTTGTTTGTTATTCGGACTTTGTCAAATATTTTATGCAAATTTAAGCAGAAAATTTTATCGATGAGAAGAATATCAAGTTTGGAGTACTGGTACTCAAATCATTTTTAATTGTGAAGTTTTGTGCGATATTCTAGTTGTAAATCTAGTGGAATTAACCTCTCCACTTTTCAAATTGATGGATAAAATCGAGAATTTTTTCATGATATTTTTGAAAGTGATGAAGAATTTGAATTTAAACAAAAGAATCTTCGACCAAAATGAGACTCTTAAGAGTCTCATTTAACAACAACGTATACTTCGAGAATGATTAATTACAATAACCCTACTCAAAAGGTTTTTAAAGCCCTTTTTTGTAGGATCAATTTCACTCTAAGAGGAGTGAATAGGATGACACTAATAATTATAAAAATTTAATGTGGAAATATATAAAAAATTACAACACAGATATAGCAGAATAATAACAGCACATATAATAGTAGAATAATAAAAGAAGAAATAGAATAATACAGATTTACCCAGCTTCGGCAAAACCCTGCCTACGTGCTGCCCCTAAGGTTTCTAATAGAAATTAAGTAGTATGACGCTTACACACGCAAACTCGTGACACCCGCAAACTCGTGACACCCGCTATCAACTATCCTAACTCTACGATCAAAACACTGCCACAACTCAACCACTGAGTTGCAAATTCTCGAACTACACCATCATAGTTCGTCCTCTAGTCACACAACTAGACTTTACAAAAGTTTAAAAGAGAAATACAAAATAAAAATAACTAAAAAATAACACCCTATTTTAAAAACTAAAAGCCTTATATAATAGTTAAAACCCAAACGCAAATAAAAGCCGACCCAGATCTATGTGATGAAAACTGTTCCCCCCTTTCCCTTGTTTATTTCTTCGGCTCGTATCTCTTGTGTTGAAAAATGGCTGCTTCTTTCGTTCGTTCCTCTTCGTTCAAAATTAGGGCTTCTGAGAAATTGAGCACGTCGACTTCAATTGCTGATTGAATGTTACTTTGAATGCTTTCTTTGATCGATTAATTTGTTCACGGCTGCTTCTAATTTTCGAGCGCGTATACTTGGTTTGAAATTGGTATAGAATATTCCTTTTTGACTTTGATTATGCTCGACCTAGATTCGAGTTATTTGTTTGATTTAGCTCAGTGATTAGGTCTCTGATTTGCTTGAACTTGAATCCTTTGTAGCTGATGATGAGATTGGGTTTTATAGGATTCGAAATCCTATAATTTCGTTCACATATTTTTTATTTGATTTCTTCTGTTACTTTTATTGTGCCATTCAATTTTGCTTAGTTTCTTGTGATTAATCCCGACCAGTTTAATTTCTGATGTGCTATGCTTGATTACCACATCTTCGATTCTGACTTGTTCGTTATTTACTTGCTTTAGTTGGTTTCCTCTTTTTCCCTATAACTTGGCCACCATGGCTTTGACTCTCTAGCATTTAAACTTGACTTTGGTTCCGTTCTTTATTCCCTTTGACTTCGGCATTAATTTTCTGATAATTTGGATTGATACAACTTGTTTAATTTACTATATATACACACACACACACACACATATATGTTTGATATTTTTTGACCCACGGCTTGTTTGGTTTTTGATTTTCATTCATACATGTTATCATCTGGCTTTGACTTGTTCTACGTGCGTGTTCATGCCTGTAGCATTTTGACCTAGTGCTTGTTCTGTGATATTGGTCTGGGTTGCATTGCTTGCATATCCATAACTAGCTGTATCACCTTATATGTACATGCATACATATGTATGTGTGTATATGTGTGTTGTTGCAGTTTGGTTTGATGTTGACTCTAGTTGTTGCTTTGTACCTGTAGTCTATAGTTTACCATTGGTATTGATTTACTCCAGTCTGATCTGTGTTTGCATTGCTTTGAGTCATGTGTGTCATCATATAGTCTGTTTTGGAGCTTGTTGATAGTTTGGGTTGCTCTGACCAGTTCATTGCATTCATGTGAGCTTCAAGTGCTCCTTTGGGTAGTCCTACAATCCACTTTGTTGCATGCATGTAGTTTGCTTTGCAGCCTTCATGTTTTCGCATATGCATATGTTTTGCTGTACTGGTGCACTTAATATATTCACTTCTACATGTAACTTTACATTTTTTTCACTTGAATCTGGTTTGGAGCTTTTAGTCCGCATTACAATATGCAACCTGCTTTGTATTTGAGGTGTCGATCCACTTAGTTGAACACATGCTGTGTTCACCTGAAAGTTTTGCATTAATTTGTTTCTAGTTATGATGCACATGTCCTTGAGTTTGAATTGTTCATTTTGTCTTTTGAGTTGACCCATTTGAACTGTCTTCGTGTGTACATCAATGTCCGCATGCATTTGCTATGCAGTTGCAGCCTGACTGCACTTCATGTATGCAGTCTGTTGCTCTTTTGAATTCTGGTCATTTCCATTTGTGTACATCCATATATTTATGTATGTATATATGTGTGTATTCATTTAGTCCTTGTTGTTAATCCGTGAGATGATGGTTTTGATGACAACAACCTTAGAATAGATTATAAAATATAAATACTAACATTATAAGTTTAGATATATATGTATATGTAGGTTTTAACCATGCAGGTACCAAGAATGAAGACTGTACAGTATAGAGATTCAAGATATCAAGATTGAAGACTCATGAGTATCAAGAGTTCAAGAATTAAAGAAATTTATTCTTTAATTAGAAATTTTGTTAAAACTCATAGAAAAGCACTGGCATCTTAAAATCCAATTTATTCGTGGAATGGAATCCACTTCGAGCCTATTAAAGGGATGGAACCCTAAGTAGGATGGAACCTACGAAAAATCTAGTGGAACATTGTTTTGTATCCATTAACTTTTTATTCCTAATGATTTTTCAAAATTATATCATGTTTTCAAAATATTTTCAAAACCTTCCTTTTAAAAGCATCAAAAACCTCGATCCTGATTTTAAATAATTTTAGCCTCAAAATTATCTTTAATTTCAAAGTCAAAATTACTCCTGATTTTAAACTATCTTTTAAAATAATATATTTAACTTTTAAATATTTATACTTAGGATTTAAATATAAAATTATAATTAAATTATATATATATTATTCTCTATATTTACTTATGAATTTTAACTACAGTCAAGTATATTAGAAAAGTTTAAATAGTTTTAATATAAGATAAAGGTTATTTTCAAAGAAAATCAAATCATTAAAAATTGCTTTGGGATGTCGACATGCCTATGGTGACCATGTCGACATGGTGTCAGTTGAGCTCAAAATTTAAATTTCAAAAGAAGTGTCTATTCGCCATAACTCTTCATGAATGGACATGGCTGTTGTTCTTCTATAAATAGGGGTTAGTTTCAACGAATTTTATATCAGATTTTCTGGTTTTTCACTCTTCTTCTTTTTCCACATTTCTTAATACATACTCTTACCATTACTCTGCCGAAATCAATATTGAATCATACTCGATTACTTCTAGTTTGATTCTCTATCACTATCTCAACAAGGTTCTCAGTGCTATTCAGATTTATAGACTTCCTTGTAATCTACTAAGCGAGAAAAGGTGTGATTGTGGCCTTGAAAATCAATCAAGCGAGAAAAAATGTGATTGTAGCCTTGGTAAATCAATTGGGTAAACTTGTGGCCCGGAAATCAAGTATCTCTACCCAGAGGATTGAAATTCTGGAGGGTGTACCTCGTAGCCTTGAAATCGAGGGTGTAATTGTACAATTGCTTTTGAAAGGAAATCCGTACTTGTGTTGCGGGACTGGATGTAGGGTAGCTCCGAACCAGTATAAAATTCGGTGTGTTCTTTCCTTTACTGCTTTTATTTTATTTCTGCATCTGTGTTTGTTTCTGTGATTATCCCTGTATCTGTAGATTGCATACATCTGTGTCTAAATTAATATAAACTCAAAAAGATTTAGTAATTCTTTATTAACACTAATCACCCCCCTCTAGTGTTAATCCTAGCCTTAAGATCTATAATCTGCATTTCTTTCGATTGGTATCAGAGCAACGTTTTCAAAGTTTCATAATCTGATTTTTGAGAAGTTTTCAAAATGGCTACCAACACTGGTACTGTTACTAACACTAGTATTCCTATCACTAGTTCATTTGTAGAAGGTCAGTCTACTATCAACCCACCACTTTTTTATGGCAGTAACTATGCATATTGGGCATGTAGGATGAAAATGTACTTACAATCTATAGGATTAGACACTTGGAATATTACACAAACTGAATATTCTGAACCCACAACTGATTTTGCACAGTGGACTGCTCAGCAAAAGACTGTTGCACAAAATAATTCTAAGGCAATGAATATTTTGTTTTGTTCACTATATAGAAATGAATTCAATAGAGTGTCAGTTTGTAAGTCTGCATATGAAATCTGGAAAACTTTGCAAGTTACCCACGAAGGAACAAGCAAAGTTAAACAGACCAAAATTTCTTTGCTAACAAATCAGTTTCAATTATTTAAAATGAATCCTAACGAGTCTATTTCAGATATGTACAGTAGATTTCAGGATATTGTGCATTCTCTTATATCTTTGGGAAAGGAATTTTCTGAAGAAGATCAAGTCAGAAAGATTTTAAATTCTCTTACTCCAGAATGGGATCAAAAGACACTTGCTATTGAAGAGGCAAATGACATCAGTACTTTAAAGATAGAAGAATTAATTGGAAATCTAATGTCATATGAAGTTCAAATGATCGAGAGAAGAGAAAACAAAGCATTTGAAAAGAAATCAATGGCATTCAATGCATTGACCAATGGATCAGACTCAAACAACGATAATGATGAAGAGATAGCCTTTATGACCAGAAACTTTAGGAAATTCCTGAAATACAGAAAGATGAATAATCTCAAGAGAAACAACTATAAGAACTCTGGAAATCAGAATGTAGTGCCAAATATTGTCAAATGTTACAACTGTGATGAACCAGGCCATTTCAAAAGAGACCGTCCGTATCCAGATAGGCAAAATCCTCCTATGAACCATGATCCAGCAAAGAAACGGAAGCGTGCATTTACTGCTACTCTATATGACTCAGACTCGTCCTCAAGTGATGATGATCAGAAGATAGATAATTCGAATTTGTGTTTCGCAGCTATTCACGACTCCGACGAATTCAAAGAAACGAACTCAGGAAAAGGTACACGTTTACAATACAATTGGTTGAAATTACTTGCTTAGAATTAGTTACTTGATTGATTGATTTTGAATTGGTGTGTTGTTTGAATTTTAATTTTTTTTATTATTATCTTATTATTTTATATTATTTTATTATTTTTTAATAGTATAATTTTTTGAAATATACTATAAATATTTCAGATATATATAGACATTAAAAATAATAAGTATATATATATATATTTTAGAGAACCTAGGAAAAATAAATTATCAAAATTCACTGGCACATGTCGACATGGTCCCTACCATGATGTCGACATGGGTACCAGAATTTGAATTTCAAAATTTGAATTCAAATGTTTGAATTTCCCTCCACCTTTTTACTTCATTCAATTCTCTGAAAAGCTACCTTTTGACCAGAGAATATGTCCTTTGAGAATCTATTTATTCTCTATCTTTTATCATATCTTTTCACTCTCATTTTCAAATTTAAACTCTCTCTTCAAAACTTCAAGCTCTCTACTCTCTACTTTAATGGCTTCTTCAAGCAATCCCTCCACCATGAGAATTTCCAGAAAAATAAAAGAGCAATTATTCAATGATCCGGAGGCAATAAAAGCATACATCAATTATGCTAATTATGCCAAACTCCATCCCGAAAAGTTTGCTATTTTTCAGTATTTCTCTTCTTATGAACTTGATTCTCTTTTTGTAAACAATGGAGTTCTTAGTCTTATTGATGCTTCTCAAAATGATTTTGTTTGTTATCCAAAAGCTTGTCAAAATTTTCTATGCTAATTTAAACCGAGGATTTTATCATGGAAATGAGGATGAAATTTGGAGTAGTGTCAATGGCACTAGAATTGTTTTGAATTGTGATCTTTTGGGTACCATTCTCAATTGCAAGTGTATGGGAATGGATCTTTCTAATTCAAAATCGATGAAAATGATCGTGAGATATTTCATCACATTTTCGAAGGGAATGATAATTTTGAATTCAAAAATAGAAATTTTCGACCAAAGGCAAGGATTTTTAATCTTCTTTTGCAACATACTTTGACCCCAAGATCGGGGAATTTTAACAATCCTACTTCAAAAGTTTGCAAAGCTCTTTTTGCTATTTTTGGAAATTATGACATAAATTGGACGCAAGTTATTTTGGATGAACTTCGTCCTAAAAATCTTGAAATGGGTGAGAATACTTTATATAATGGAATTAATCTCACTCGGATTTTTAACTATTTTGGAGTGGATTTCGAAGGCGAAGAATTTATTTCTAGAAAAGTTTTCAATCATTCCAACATTTCGCTTATGAAAATTCCATTTATTTTTCAACCTTATGAGACCCTTGCCGAAAAGGTAGAGCATTTTGCTCATGAGGAAATGAAAGAAGAGGAAGAGGAAGAAGAAGAAAAAGGGGATGAAATGGAAATTGAAGAAGAAGAAGGTGAAACCTCTTTGGAAAGCATTGACTATCCTCCTAATTCATCCACCAAAACCCTTCTCAAAAATCAAAAGATGATTGTTGAGAATCAACGGATTCTTAAACGATCCGTTAGTAAGAAGTTGGACAAAATTTCATCCAAGATGAACAAGTTCATTTCCAAAGTCAGCAAGAAACTTGGACTTTCTTCGTCATCATCATCCTCTAACTAGTTTTATCTTTTCGTATCTTGTTGTATGTGTTTTAGTTTGTTTAATTCGAAAGTTTATGTAGTTTGGTGTGTGTTTAATCATTGTAACATCTTAGTATGCAATGAAATGAAATTTCTTTTCTGTTATCTACCTTATCTTATCTCCAGAATAAATGTTAGTATAGTATATAAATATATATATCTATACACAATTATTCACAAAATCAAATTAGTCATAATTTTTCGCTAACCAATGTCGACATCCCCTCTATGACCATGTCGGCATGTACTGGTCAGAAATGAGAATTGATTTTGAATTTTAAATTTGAATAACAACCATATGTCTATTCATTTCAAACGAATTTCTACACCTATATATAGATATTTCTTCCAGAATTCTTCACTGATTCTTATCTTCTAATTCTTCATTTCTTTCACAAATTCAACTATGGCTAATCCAATTCACAATTTACCCGAAAATCTTGAAGAAACTCTTAATTTATTCAAGAGTATCCTCTCGTTCATTCTTCATAACCAGCGACACTTAGAATTGAGTCAAATGCAGATGATCAAGGAGCAAGAAAGGCATTTTGATGCAATACGATGGATGATTTCCTCCCTACACAAGGATGATAATGAAGCACATCCTCCAGTCTCTCTCACGAACGACAATGATAATTGGGATGCTATTAAGGCAGATCCAATCTTTAGAAGAATGATGGGTGGAAGTTCCACGTAACGTTTGATTTTTATTTTGTTTACTTTGTTTGAATTGTTTGTTTGAATTAATTTGATTTGGTTTGGATTGATACTCGGTGTGAATTGATTTCTTAAATTGGTTTGATGGTTGCTACAAAAAACATGTATATATATACATTGAAATGTATATAATCCTTGATTAATTATCATGTTCATAAGGATAATTATTTCTTAATCTATATATTATATGTTACATTGTATAGTTTATTAATACAGGTACTCTAGTCCAAGAATGAGGGGGAGTTAGTTTTTGTTGATGACAAAGGGGGAGAAATATAAAATAGTTTAGTTAGGCATAAATTAAGAGGGAGTTATAGATTAAGGGGGAGTTATTAGGATAGAAGTAATATTTTATAAACAAAGGTTGTCATCATTAAAAAGTGAGAGATTGTTAGTCCGTGTGATGTTAGTTTTGTTGACAACAACCTTAGAATAGATTATAAAATATAAATACTAGCATTATAAGTTTAGATATATATGTATATGCAGGTTTTAACCATGCAGGTACCAAGAATGAAGACTGTACAGTATAGAGATTCAAGATATCAAGATTGAAGACTCATGAGTATCAAGAGTTCAAGAATTGAAGTAATTTATTCTTTAATTAGAAATTTTGTTAAAACTCATAGAAAAACACTGGCATCTTAAAATCCAATTTATTCGTGGAATGGAATCCACTTCGAGCCTGTTAAAGGGATGGAACCCTAAGTTGGATGGAACCTACGAAAAATCTAGTGGAACATTGTTTTGTATCCGCTAACTTTTTATTCAAAATGATTTCTCAAAATTATATCCTGTTTTCAAAATGTTTTCAAAACCTTCCTTTTAAAAGCATCAAAAACCTCTATCCTGATTTTAAATAATTTTAGCCTCAAAATTATCTTTAATTTCAAAGTCAAAATTACTCCTGATTTTAAACTATCTTTTAAAATAATATATTTAACTTTTAAATATTTATACTTAAGATTTAAATATAAAATTATAATTAAATTATATATATATATATATATATATATATTATTCTCTATATTTACTTATGAATTTTAATTATAGTCAAGTATATTAGAAAAGTTTAAAATAGTTTTAATATAAGATAAAGTTTATTTTCAAAGAAAATCAAATCATTAAAAATTGTTTTGGGATGTTGACATGCCTATGGTGACCATCTCGACATGGTGTCAGTTGAGTTCAAAATTTAAATTTCAAAAGAAGTGTCTATTCGCCATAACTCTTCATGAATGGACATGACTGTTGTTCTTCTATAAATAGGGGTTAGTTTCAACGAATTTTATATCAGCTTTTCTGGTTTTTCACTCCTCTTCTTCTTCCACATTTTTTAATACATACTCTTACCGTTACTCCACCGAAATAAATATTGAATCATACTCGATTACTTCTAGTTTGATTCTCTATCACTATCTCAATAAGGTTCTCAGTGCTATTCAGAGTTATATACTTCTTTGTAGTCTATTAAGCGAGAAAAGGTGTGATTGTGGCCTTGAAAATCAATCAAGTGAGAAAAGGTGTGATTGTAGCCTTGGTAAATCAATTGGGTAAACTTGTGGCTCGGAAATCAAGTATCTCTACCCAGAGGATTGAAATTCTGGAGGGTGTACCTCGTAGCCTTGAAATCGAGGGTGTAATTGTACAATTGCTTTTGAAAGGAAATCCGTATTTGTGTTGCGGGACTGGATGTAGGGTAACTCCGAACCAGTATAAAATCCGGTGTGTTCATTCCTTTACTGCTTCTATTTTATTTCTTCATTTGTGTTTGTTTCTGTGATTATCCCTATATTTGTAGATTGCATACATCTGTGTCTAAATTAACATAAACTCAAAAAGATTTAGTAATTCTTTATTAACACTATTCACCCCCTTCTAGTGTTAATCCTAGCCTTAAGATCTATAATCTGCATTTCTTTTGATTCACGTGCATTGCATCTGAGGTCTGGCATACTCGATGTTGTGCCACTGCCTATTAGGCTTGAAGTCCGTATTCATCACTGCATATATGCTGTTTCACCACTGCTTATGTCTAAACTTGGCTGCATTGTTTCATGGGCTTGAATGTCGTGACCATTGCATTGAACTTCATGTCGTTTGAGTTTGAATGATTGAGTTGTTTTCATGTGTACACATTGAATTTTTGGTCGAGGCTTGTTCCAGTCATTAAAACTTGACCATTCTATTTTTGTTTTTGTATTGCATTTGAGTTGAACCTAGCTTTGGCTCGAGTTTGACCTTGTGCTCATATCGTGACTTTATTTGTATTGCACTTGAGTTGAACCTAGCTTTGGCTCCAGTTTGACCTCGTGCTCACCTGTTCCTACAGTTTTATCAAGTGTATATCGGTGTGCACGGCCTTGTGGCATGTACAGTGATACACTGTGCATGTCACTGGTTGTTCGCGTAGATGAATTCATAATAAATGATGACGAAAAACTTAAATAACTAAAGCAAATACTATTTTCAAACTACACATTTTATTTTACACTGCAAAAATATTTCCTTTTCAATTTTACTGCATCAGTATTTATTTTGCAGATAATTTCGATGCTGGATACAAATTAGAATACAATTGAAGATCAAATACGAGTGAACGAGTGATATGTATTGAGGTGAAAATGTATGTATAGTGAAAAATGTGATGTAATTGAAATTATAATGTAGTTGTAAAATGTGTATATATAGTAAGAGCTCAATTTCTACTATTCAAAATTGTAATAAAAATTTGTTTGAATAAAATATATGTTTGAATTTAAAATATGTGCTATTTATTTTATTCAACAAATATTTATTTAATTATGTGAAAATAAAATAGTACAATAATAAATACATTTAAATGAATATATATATATATATATATATATGTTTATTATCATTAAACAAAAATCATATACTAGCATATTCAACAATCTCCCCCTTCGATGATAACAAACATATATTTAGGATTTTGAATTTATTAAATGTATTTAATCATTCAATTTTCTCCCCATATTAGAATGCTCCCTCTCTACAACAAAGGCTCCCCCTTCATATATGCATGAAAATAAATAAAAATATGCAAATGAAACTAGATGCAAATAGAAAATACAATATAAAATAGTTGACATTTATTTGCCAAAATCTTAACTTTTCTCTCCCCCTTTTATTATCAACAAAAGAGTAATAGTGTTAGAACAATAGAGATAAAGTGATAGATATTAATACAATATTAATACCTAATCGGTATAAATATTAATTTTCAATAAAAAATCAAACAAAAATTATAAATACTCTATTAAGCGCAATATTCCACTTTAGAATGATAGGGATGATAGAAAAACATATAGTTGTGTCTATTTGTGGTATGTTCATATCAAGAATTTGAATATCTACTAACCATGCATAACCGTTAGGACTTTTAAATGAAATTAGTAGTATTCCAATTTTTATAAAAAAATGAATTCTGGTATCTTATAACCACGCATAACCGTGAGGACTTTTAAATGGGATTAGAATCAACTTGTCTATTTAATAATCAATTTTGATATGTGTTCCATACATGCATAATGGCGAGGACTTTTAAATGAGCATGGAAGCACATAATCAAAAATTCCAAGTAATTCACCCATGCACAACCGTGAGGACTTTTAAATGAGAGTGAATACTTTGGATGTTTTTATTGCTAGAAATATAATAAAATGAAAAACGAATGATTTCCCGTTTAAAATACCACATATTGACATACTATATTGGATTTTGATGAGTGATGGTTGTTAGAAATATGATAGCAATAGAGATGGTCATGGAATTTTTACCCATAAAAAGTTATTATAAATCTTGTTTAAAGTTTTTGAAGAAATTTACTAGATATATTGTCTTAAGTTATAATACATGATTAATATCAACACTCATCACTTTTTTAATCACTATTTATCTTTTTGATAATCACTAGGGAGTCAGATTAGCTAATGTATTTAAAATCAAATACAAAAAATAATTATAAGATCAAATTTTTCTAAAATGACTAATCTGAAACAAGGTCAACTGAAACTATTTTCTGGAAGGGGTTTTATAAAAGAAAATGTCTGCTAATTGAAAATTATTCGAAATGAAACATATGCCGATATTTCCTTTGAAAATGATGCAACTACTGAATATCTCAACATAAATCACGTTTCACTAGTAATTTTTCTATCAACTAGATTGCCAGTGTAATCTACATTCAAATTTTCCTTTGACTCAAGATTGTCATTAGTTGGATGTTATAGACCAGACCGTGAAGTGGGAAACAAATTATCTTAAAATTGGCTTTTAAATTAAATTATTTTGGATGAATTGAAACCGTGCAAATAAGAAAACAATGAACATAGCGTCAGAACAAATATATCCACATGTATCTTGAGTAATCATCAACCACCACTGGTAGTCCAAGCAACTCTATATAAAATAGTTTAAAGATTCTAGAGGTGCTTATAGTGTTCTCGACATAAAACGATAATTGGCTAAATTTTTTGAATAAGTCAGAATCAAAATCAGCATTCATTTATTTATCACATAACTGGCTGATTTAACTCAGATTATGGTGTAGATTTTCACATTTAATGAGTCGTTCAAAATAAATATACGTTGTTATCCCACCTTTTGGCAAAGCCGAGATACCCAAAAATTAACTGAAAACTAATGATTACTAGTCATGAATGTCGATTATGCATTGTAGGTTCGCTATCGATATTGATGAATTTTGTCCAAGTCCGAATCGGGCCACGAATGATAAGACATGACAAGCAAAGCCATGGAAGCCTGTATTCCAAGTTTTAGGTCAATCCGAGTTCATATGCTCAAGATAAGGTCGATGCAAGTTGAAAGAAAAAGTCACATTTATGTATCCATCATCACGTCTCAATTCGTATCCATCAGCTTCGCATCGATCTAGTTCGAATCCATTATGGAACCTCGGCTCGCACTGATCAAGTTCGTATCCACCAACAGGGCATGCGCTTCGTATCGATCGGCTATGTCATGTTTCCTATCCATCCAGCTAGGCACGGTCCGTATCCATGGATGAGCTTCTATTTGAATCCATCGTCTTCGTATCGATCAGGGATACAATTCCCTCGTATCCATCTGTCTCGAATCCATGAGATGACTTCGCATCCATCAGACGATGACCACTTCGTATCCATCAGGAGTTCTTGTTCAAATCCATATCCAATAGCTTGTTCGTGTCCACCAAGTCAAAAGAGCCTAGATTGATGCAACGGTCGTCGATGATAACGAGGCGAGAATCATGGAGTCAAAACGGACAAACCGGAGCAAAAAGTGGATCAACGCGAGGAGTGCGCGCCACGTCGCCACTGAAGCATGTGCGTCATCGATTCGAAATGGATCGATTCGAATTTATGGATTCGAACCAGACAGCCCACGAAAAACCCAAGCTCATATCGAACATAATTCAAGATCCACTGATCCAAATGCTATGAAATTTTCACAGAAGCTTACGTACAAGCCAAGGAATGTTCCTGTCAAGTTTCAGCTCAGTTAGACCAATTCATGACAAGGAGGCAGCCCCCAGATGGAGATGAAAGAATGATTGGTCTAGTGCGACGAATCATGAGAGGAGGATTGGAAGAAGTTAATCGGAGTCCGTTCACTCCGAATATCAGAAATGCAAGGAACCCTCCAAAGTCCAAACTACCAATGCTGGATCCTTATGACGGGAAGTCAGACCCGACCATGCATATTACCAGATACATTAGACACATGGAAGTTCTGGGAGAATCCGAGGAAGTGATGGCATGATGTTTCCCTTTATTTTTATCAGATTTGGCTGCGCTTTGGTTCAGACAGCTAGAGACTGGCTCAATCAGAACATGGGGTGAGCTCGTAGATTGCTTCATGAGACAGTTTAGGGTCCACGTGACGCGACTCAAAAGTGTGATGACTTTGGCTTCGATAAAGAAAAGGACCGGAGAGTCCATAAAAGATTTTCTACTACGATTCAATGCAACGGTGGCTTCTGTAGATCGCCCGGATCCATCGATGATTTTGATGGTGGCGGTGGCAGGAGTTGGGGAAAGCACCGAATTCAAAGATTCTTTGGCAAGAGATCCACCACAAGGTCTAGGATAATTCTATCATGAAGCTGAAAGATTCATTCGGCTGGAAGAATCAGGAGCCGAGAGGCAAGAAACAAACGCTGTGCAGGTTGAATGAACCGCCAGAGAACAGTCTGGAGCTGACAAAGGAAAGAGAAAGCAGGATGACAGACGTGATGGTCCTGATAAACGAAAGAAATTCCGAGAGCTCAGATTCAGGCAATAGACAGATCTGACGGCAAGCCTAGAACCGATTTACACGAAAACTCGAGGGCAACTCCCCTATCAAAAACCACCTAGGAGAGACCCACAGAGCGGGAGCGTAGAAGCGGAAAATATTGCCTATTCCTTGAGCTGGATGGGCACACTACTGACGAATTCTACCACCTAAAGGATGAGGTGGACGAACATGCCAGGAGTGGTAGATTGCCACAATATATCAAAGAACGGACAGCGGCAGTAAGACCTGAGCAACTACCGCCTTCGCCTAACAGAACTGATCCTAGATCGGGATCGAGACTCGTCATCAACTGATTATGATGGAAAGGGCCAAGTTCAGGATTTGGACTTTGGTCGATTAGGTGTTTTAGATTTGATTTTAAAATAAATGGCTATTCCACAGACTCATGTACGGGAACCGGAGAGATCCCCAGGCATGCTCTGAGATGGTAATAGACCGCTCCGCCCAGAGGGGCAATGTCTAGTTTTTCCTGATGTTTGAGATTGAACATCTAGGACTTGAACTTAATAAATGAACTTGAATCTTGAAATAAACCTTTGACCGGAGAGTTAAGGGATGAATATTATAAACCAGTTTGAACACGATCGCTTTATGACCCTACCCAGAAAGGCGGGGTCCGGGGTGCAAGAAGTGAGTTGCTTCGCTGGAGAGCTATAGGATCGACTCACTTAACGTCGTTTCCCATTCATCAGAGAATGATTGGATCGGGATTCGATAAAAGCCCGAAGAGGCTGTGATCGGCCCACGATTTAGGCCATGACATCGCTTAATGTTTAGAAATACACTGAACCGGAGTGCAAGGGGTGTTGCCGCTTCACCGGAGAGCGACAGGATTGACACACTCAACGCTGCTTCCCCTTCACCGGAGAGTGACAGGATGGGATCCAGCAAGAGCCAGGAAAGGATATGATCGGTCTAGAACGACCAAGACATCGCTATATGCCCTAGCTGGGGCCAGAGTGCAAGGGATAGGAGGCAACATCGGAGTGCAACAGGATCTTTCTATCCGATCGCTAAGTCTGGAATAGATTTGGCAAGGGTCCGGAGTAACCACTGATAGTCCAGAGAGACTGTAGAATTTCATTCTTAATTTCCACAAGAAGAAATGGATAATGATTTGGCTTCGAACAGCCGCGAACTTGATTGACGCTACTATAAGCTTTGAATAAAACATGAACTCACTGCATTTGATTTAAAGCTATCCAAAACACACCTTTTGCCAAAAGGCATGTTTTGAGGGGCAAAGTGTTATCCTACCTTTTGGCAAAGCCGAGATACCCAAAAATTAACTGAAAAACAATGATTACTAGTCATTAATGTCGATTAATGCATTGTAGGTTCGCTACGATATTGATGAATTTTTTCCGAGTCCGGATCGGGCCACGATTGATAAGACATGACAAGCAAAGCCATGGAAGCATGTATTCCAAGTTTCAGGTCAATCCGAGTTCATATTCTCAAGATATGATCAATGCAAGTTGAAGGAAAAAATCACATTTTCGTATCCATCACCACGTCTCAATTCGTATCCATCAGCTTCGCATCGATCAAGTTCGAATCCATCAAGGAACCTCGGCTCGCACCGATCAAGTTCGTATCCACCAATAGGGTATGGGCTTCGTATCGATCAGCTATGTCCTGTTTCATATCCATCCAGCTAGGCATGGTCTGTATCCATGGATGAGCTTCCATTTGAATCCATCATCTTCGTATCGATCAGGGATACAATTCCCTCGTATCCATCTGTCTCGAATCCATCAGATAACTTCGCATCCATCAGACGGTGACCACTTCATATCCATCAGGAGTTCTTGTTCAAATCCATATCCAATAGCTTGTTCGTGTCCACCAAGTCAAATGAGCCTAGACTGATGCAACGCTCATCGATTATAACGAGGCGAGAAACATGGAGTCGAAACGGTCAAACCGGAGAAAAAAGTGGATCAACGCGAGGAGTGCACACCACGTCACCGCAGAAGCACGTGCGTCATCGATTCGAAATGGATCGATTCGAATTTATGGATTCGAACCAGACAGCCCACGAAAAACCCAAGCTTGTATCGATCATAACTCAAGATCCACTGTTCCAAATGCTATGAAATTTTCGCAGAAGCTTACGTACAAGCCAAGGAATGTTCCTGTCAAGTTTCAGCTCAGTTAGACCAATTCTTGATCGATGCGAAGTCAATTCGTATCGATCACGTACGAAGTCGAAACTTGGTGGGATCGATCGCGTGGGCCCACTCACGTGTCAGAAGAAATCTCCCGAAGTTTGAGCGCGATATCAGCCTCCTACATATATAAATAGCCCCCTAAAGCCTACAGAAAAAGGATCTTTTGGCTATTCAACGTCCAGACTCTGCCGGATTCAATCCTACACCTTACCATTGCTGTTGTACTAAAATTACTTCATTGTAATCGCTGTAATCAATTGTAACCAGCAAGGATAATGAATAAAAGATAAAACTTTGAAGTGGACGTAGGCCGGATATAGCCGAACCACTATAAATCTGGTGTTTCCGTTTGTTATTTGTGGATTGTTGTTTGTTGTTTGCATAGATCTGAGATTTGTGTTTGAGTATTGCTGATCTGTATTCATACACTGGTGCTTTCACGATACTTGGGGTTTGTGACCATTTTTGGCGCCAACACGCGTTACCTATTTTACCTTTACGATAATTTTTTATTGCTCCCCATTGTAATTCTGCCACCTTTATACTAGGCTAAGGAACTTTGGTTTGTCGTCATCGTGTTCGTAAAACAGCTAGAATCCAGGTAACACTGTTTTGTTCCTTAGTCTGCCACCACACCTACATGAGAAAAGATTTTTGTGACCTATTTTTTTGTAGCTCAATGGTTGTTAGTGGCAAAATATTTTGGAAAATATGTTTGTGGAGACCCAAGACAATTTATATTTGTTCCTTTTGGCACGTAGATTTGTTTGACTTTAAGGAATTTTATATTTGTGCCTTTGGAACCCAAATTGGTATGGCTTTTACATTTTTGGGTCTATACCAACAATTGTTTTGATTGTGTTCAATTTTTCTACAAATTGTGCACCCAGATTTGACTGGATTAATTTTGCCTCTAACAAGTTCAGTCTGATTATATCCAAGTCCTTGTTTATCTGTATTAATAGTTTGTTTCCCTAGTAGCATATTTAGCGATCTTTCTTCTTTTGAAAATTTGTCTAAATTTGTAGATAATTGTTGGACTTGTGTTTTAAAAGATTCATTTTCATTCAATAATTGAGTGCACTTTTTAATAGAATTTTATCTTGTAGTATTTTCACTTTCTTTCAAAATCAAAATTTTATTTTCAAGTGATTTTATTTTAATTTCTGATTTTTTAATTTCTTCTTCAAATGATGGACGCTTATCACACTTAGTGCTCTTGGTTTGATAGTTTTTAACCAATCGACCAAGCTGTTTATTTAAATCTATCAAAGTATCTCTTTGTAATTCAATTTTAGCATATTTCTCCCTAAGTCTTTCAAAACAGCCATTTACTTCGTGAAAATATGTAAGTAATTTTAAATGAGTAAGTTTTGATACCTTGCTTGGCTCCTCATCATCACTGTCAGTTATATCACCTCAAAGGCACATATCTGTTTTTCACTCTCACTGCCAGCGCTTTTATCATCTTCAGCAGTTTCATCCCAAGTGGCTGCAAAACATCTCCTTTTTGGTTTCTTTCCGTGGCTGGAGTCGATTCTGAGGACAATTGGGCTTGATATGAATGGGTTTGTTGCACTTGTGAGAAATGATCTCCTGTTCTTCTGAGTTGTTTGGTGCTTTGACTATTCTTCTTTTCAATTGTTGATTTACAGCTGGATTTTCGTATTTTCGGTTACACTTTTTGAATCTCTTTTTGTTAGTAGTGCTAGCTCAACTGCTCCACCATCATCATCATCATCATCACCACTTTCCATTGTTTCTCTAAGAGCTATTGATTTCTTTCATGTATCACCTCCTTCTCGTTCTTCCTTGAATTTCATTTCTAGCTCATAAGTGGTGATATTTCCGATGAGCTCTTCAACTTTAATTTTTTTTCAAATCTTTTGATTCTTGAATGGCTATAACTTTCGCTTCAAAACTTCATCGAAGGACTTTGAGAAATTTTTGGACTTTTTCTTACTCTGTGTATGATTTTCGAGTGATTTTGATTTGTATACAATATTGGATGTTGTTTATACATCTCTTTGACATTTTCATCCTTGGCCATTGTGAAGTTCTCGTATTCGCTACTAAGCATGGCAAGGAGAGATTCCTTGACTTGAGATGCTCCTTCGAGAGTCACTTCAAGTGTGTGCCAGATTTCTTACGCAGTTAGACAATGTGAGACACGATTAAATTCGAATTGATTCAATGAACAAACAATAGAATTCATAGCTGTAGCATTAGCATTTGCATTTTGTAGTTTTCAAGATCTGTCCATTGATCCATCGGCTTATCTATTTCCCGATTATCTATCAGTATAGTTGGTTTCCTATAACCTGTTGTCCCAAGCATCAATGGTTTTCAGAAAAATTTTCATTCTATTTTTCCAGTAAGCATATTCACCATTGAAAATTGGTGGTCTAACTATGGGCTGGCCCTCGGCAAAAGCATTATTAAAAGAAGCCATTTAAAATTTTAAATCAACAATTTGTTTTTGAAAAATCAAAATTTTAAAATCAAAAATTGGCTTTTGTTCCTAGCTCTGATGCCACTCGTAGGATCGATTTCACCATAGAAGGGGTGAATAGGATGACACTAATAACTATAAAAATTTAATGCGAAAATATATAAAATAATTGCAACACAGATATAGTAGAATAATAGTAGCACAGATAATAGTAGAATAATAAAAGCAGAAATAGAACAACACAGATTTACCCAGCTTCGGCAATATCCTGCCTACGTGCTGCCCGAAGGTTTCTACTAGAAATTAAGTACTCATATGCTTACACAAGAAAACTCACGACATTCAATATTGACAAACCCAACTCTACGCTCAAAACCCTGCCACAACTCAGCCACGAGTTGCGAATTCTCGAACTGAACACCGTAGTTCATCCCCTAGTCACATGACTAGACTTTACAAAAGTTTTAAAAAGAAATACGGAATAAAAATAACAAAAACAATAAAACCCTAATTTATAAACTAAAAGCCTTATATAATAGTTAAAACCAAAACGCAAATAAAAGATGGCCCAAAAGATTTAAGTGATAAAAACTGTTCCCCTTTTTCCCTTATTTATTTCTTTGGCCTGTATCTCTTACATTGAAAAATGGCTGCTTCTTTCATTCGTTCCTCTTCGTTCAAAATTAGGGCTTCTGAGAAATTGAGCACAGTGACTTCAGTTTTTGATTGAACGATATTTTGAATGCTTTCTTCGATTGATTAATTTGTTCACGGCTGCTTCAAATTTTCGAGCGCGTATACTTGGTTTAAAATTGGTACGTGATATTCCTTTTCAACTTTGATTATGCTCGACCTAGATTCAAGTTATTTGTTTGATTTACTTCAGTGATAAGCCCTCTGATTTGCTTGAACTCGAATGCCTTTGTAGCCGATAATGAGATTGGGTTTTATAGGATTCGAAATCCTATACTTTCATTCATATATATTTTATTTGATTTCTTCTATTACTTTTGTTCTACCACTTGATTTTGCTTAGTTGCTTGTGATTAATCCTGACCAGTTTAATTTATGACGTGCTATGCTTGATTACCACAGCTTTGATTCTGACTTGTTCGTTATTTACTTGAGTTAGTCGATTTCCTCCTTTTCCCTATAACTTGGTCACCACGGCTTTGATTCTCTAGCATTTAAACTTGACTTTGGTTCCATTCTTTATTCCCTTTGCCCTTAGCCTTAATTTTTTAATATATGGATTGATACCACTTGTTCAATATACTATATATATACATCTTTGTTTGAATTTTTTTGACCCACGGCTTGTTTGGTTTTTAATTTTTCATTCTTACGTGTTATCATCTGGCTTTGACTTGTTCGACGTGTGTGTTCATGCTTGTAGCATTTTCGACCCGATGCCTGTTGTATGATATTGGTCCGTGTTGCATTGCTTGCATATCCATAACTAGATGTATCACATATATGTAAATACATATGTATGTGTGTGTATGTGTGTTGTTGCGGTTTGGTTTAATAATGAATCGAGTTGTTGCTCTGTACTTATAGTCTGTAGCTTGCCATTGGTTTTGATTTACTCGAGTCTGATCTGTGTTTGCATTGCTTCGAGTCATGTTTGTCATTATATAGTCTGCTTTGGAGCTTGTTGATAATTTGGGTTGCTCTGACCAGTTCATTGCAATCATGTGAGCTTCAAGTGCTCTTTTGGGTAGTCCTGCAATCCACTCTATTGCATACATGTAGTTTGTTTTGTAGCCTTCATGTTTTCACATATGCATATGTTTTTTTGTACTGGTGCGCTTGATATCTTCACTTCTGCATGTCACTTTACATTTTGTTTTCACTTGAATCTAGTTTGGAGCGTGTAGTCTACATTGCAATACGTTACCTGCTTTGTATTTGAGGCGTTGATCCACTTGGTTGAACATATGCTATGTTCATCTGAAAGTTTTGCGTTGCTTTGTTTCTAGTTCTAGTGCACATGTCCTTGAGTCTGAATTGTTCATTTTGTCTTTTGAGTTGACCCACTTGAACTGTCTTCATATGTACATCAATGTGTGTATGCATTTGCTGTGCAGTTGCGGTCTGACTGCATTTCATGTATGTAGTCTGTTGCTCTTTTGAATTCTGGTCATTTCCATTTATATACATACATTTATGTATGTATATATGCGTGTATTCGTTTAGTCCTTGTTAGAACTAATCATGTCTGTTCCTTTCTTTTGATTCACGTGCATTGCATCTGAGGTCTGGCATACTTGATGTTGTTTCCACTGCCTGTTGTGTTTGAAATCTGCATTCATTACTGCATATATGCTGTTTCACCACTACTTATGTCTAACTTGTCTGCATTGTTTCATGGCTTGAATGTCGTGACCATTGCATTGAACTTCATGTTGTTTGAGTTTGAATGATTGAGTTATTTTCATATGTACACATTGAATTTTTGGTCGAGGCTTGTTCCAGTCATTAAAACTTGACCATTCTATTTTTGTTTTTGTATTGCACCCGAGTTGAACCTAGCTTTGGCTTGGGTTTGTCCTTGTGCTCATGTCGTGACTTTATTTGTATTGCACTTGAGTAGAACCTAGATTTGGCTCGGGTTTGATCTTGTTCTCACCTGTCCCTATAGTTTTATCAAGTGTATATCGGTGTGCACGGCCTTATGGCATGTACAGTGATACACTATGCATGTCACAGGCTGTTCGTGTAGATGAATTCAAAATAAATGATGACGAACAACCCAAACAACTGAGCCAAATACTATTTTCAAAATAAATATTTTATTTTACACTGCAAAAATATTTCCTTTTAAATTTTACTGCGTCGGTGTTTATTTTGCAGATAATTCAGATGCTGGAGACAAATTGGAATACAGTTGAAGATCAAATACGAGTGAACGAGTGATATGTAGTGAGGTGCAAATGTATGTATTATGAAAATGTGATGTAATTGAAATTGTAATGTAATTGAAAAATGTGTATATATAGTGAGAGCTATAATTTATACTACACAAAATTGTAATAAAAATCCGTTTGAACAAAATATCTGTTTGAATTTAAATTCTGTGCTATTTATTTTTTTCAGTTAATATTTATTTAATTATGTGAAATAAAATAGTATAATAACAAATACATTTAAATGAATATATATGTATATATATGTTTACTAATCATCAAACAAAAATCATATACTAGCATATTCAACACTTTTTCTATTTATGGTCATTACAACATCAATCGAGCACAAGTAAATTTAGATGACTTTGTTCAAAAGAACATTTTTGGACATGAGAACACATTCCACATTCCACTAGAATTTTCATATATTTTGGTGTTGATTTAAGAGGATAAAAATCTATTTCTCGAAAAGTTTTCAAAAAAGCCAATATCTCTCTTATGCACATTCCACCATTTTTGGACTACATGAGACACTTCCCGAAAAGGAACAAAGATTGTCATGGGAAGAAGAACAAGAAATTCAACAAGAAGAAGAGGAAGAAAGCGATGAAATGGAAGTAGAAGAAGAAGTTGACACTTGGAAGTTTTGACAAACCATCCCATCACTCCAACAATGAGATCCTAAATAACCAAGAAAAGCTTCTTAAAAACCAAAAGAAGCTTAAGAAATCATTTAGTAAAAAGTTCACATCTCTTTTCCACAGTGGACAAATACTTTGGAAAGATCATTTGCAAACTTGGCAGCTCTTTATCATCATCATCCACTTCCTTCTAAGCCTATCTAGTTATTTCCTTATTATATACAACTTTGTATTTCTTAGTATTGTGTGCTCTTAGCTTAAGCTCATGTCATTTTCATGTATTTTTCTTTGAAATCTATGTACCCTTCAATTCTAAATAATTAAATATATTTCTTACTAACTTATATTGTTTATTAGTCTCTGGAAATTATAAATATATACCTGTATAAGATAAAAACAAAAACTTTAACAAATATACTAGTTTCGAAAATTTAGGTATGTATGTCGACATACATACTAGTGATATGTCAACATATAACGACCAATTTGCAGAAAAATTAAATTTCAAAATAAAATAACTACCGCCGATTCATTCATTCCAGACGACATTCTACTTCTATTTAAACCTATTTCTTCTAGAAAACTCACTCATCATTTTATTCTATACTCTCTTTTCATTCTCTAACATATTTTTACAAATCTGTCTTCTCCACATCAAAAATTATGTGAAAATCTTGAATAAACTCTTTAATCTTTCAAAGATATTCTCCTTTTTATTCTAAGATATCAAAGGCATTTAGAGTTGAGTCAACTGCAGATGATCAAGGAACAAGAAAAGCATTTTGATTCCATTCGATAGATAATTTCTTTTTTAATCAAAGATGAACCATCCAACAACCCCGAGTGCACTATTAAAATGGATAATGAAGATTGGAATGCAATCAAAGTAGATCCAATCTTTGGGTTCGAAGGTGGGTTGAAGTTCCATGAAATATATAGTTATTGTGTTTGGATTTAATAGGCACGCACACACACAAACTCTTAGAATTTGGTTTGATTGACTTGGTTTAATTTTTAGATTTGTACTTCATTTGGTTTTTATTGATTTGTACATATGAATTGGATAGTTAGAATTGGATAGATAAAATTTACTTTACAAGTCTTCATTATTGCATATCATTATGCTTAAATATTGAATTGCATATCATATAATCATCGTATACGTCATCACAATCACATCCTTTTAACTTAATTACTAATTTTGAATCTATGCTCTCTAAGTACTTAAATTAGGGGGATTTTTTAGTTTTTCATCCATTTTTTATTGATGACAAAAGTGGAGAAAAATATATAATATACTATGCATATATTCAAAGGGAGTTATCTAACTTAGGGGAAGTTATATCATATTTTATATATATAGGATATTAATGGTTGTCATCATCAAAATGGGGGAGATTGTTAATACCTCAGTTATTGATTTTGATGATAACAACCATAATAACCGTTATCCAACCTTTTGGCTCGGCTACATTCAGACTGATTAGACAAGTTAGACTCGACGATAATCGAGAAAGACAACCTAGAGAGATGATTTTTAGACACAAAAATCAAGCGCATGAAATTGTATGAAGTAATAAATCGAGACCAAGAGATAGACTCTATAAAATATTTTAAGTATGGAATAATGCTTCCCCTAGACGGGGATCAGTGCCTATCTCTTTCCCTAGGGAATCAATACATATACTTAATATCTATCCCAAACTGGGTGAGATCAATACGGAGTGACAAGGAAGGCCCCATAAGGCTACATTTCAAGTTTCAAGTCGTTTAGAGTTCGTATGCTTAAGTTATGAGAAAATTACTTCATCTATAAAAAGGGATCGGTATAAAGTGATCAATGTAAAGGGATCGTATAAAAGGGATCGCTATAAAAGGGATCAACCATATTCAGCTTTACCCATATATTGCGATAATGATCGGTCAGTAACTCAAAGTCTACAGATGCTATCAACATGAAACTTAGAGTATAAGCACGATACAACATAGGGAACACCCTCTAAGGATCGCATCCTAATTAGAGGAGATTGAAGGGATCAACCCCTATCCATCTAGAGGGATCGGTTGAAATTAGAATGCACGCAAAAAAAAATTCGTGGAAAACGCAATATCTCACAAATGGTGTCGGAATGGCATAAAATGTGGAGGGCAAGTAGATAACATCATGAGAGACCCATCAAAGGGATCATACCCCATTTGGACACCAAAATAGGGGTTGGGGTCGACCCCTATTGCAGGATCCAATGGACCTCAAAATTCTTGTGTGGCCTCGTCTTGCTTGGAGGTTCTTCTGCCGAAATTTCAGCCCGATCCGTGCACGTCTTCTCCTATAAATACAACATGCACAATGTTAGAAAAGGCGCCCCTTCTTTCTACTGAGAAGGCTCTTCCATTTTTATTCTTCATTCTTGTGCTAATGGATCCGGGCTGAACCAAATATTCTTGTAATTATAATCAAGTGCAAGATCAATAAAAATAAGAAGTGGATGCAGGCCAAAATTGCCGAACCACTGTAAAAAATTGTGTGTTCATTTATGATTTTTGCTCTATTTTAATTTCATTCTTCATTTTATCTCTACTATATTTAATTTGGTGTTGATGCCCATCTTTTGCATCAACATTTTGGTGCTTTCACCGAGAATTGTATTCTCAGCTTGATTGGATCTCATCGTCTACCTGTGGATTCCTATATTTGCTTGATAGATCCAGCTTTCTACCAACAAACTTCCTATTCTACTTAGATTTGAAGGAAATTTAAAGGAAGCCGATAGCTATGGTTAGAAGGATTAAGTCAACTTCTTATGGCGTTAAAGGAAATGATGGTGCTAGTGTTCATGTTTGAAGTTGTTCATGTGTTCATGTCCATTTGGAAGGGATTGGATTCACTCATGTATCCATGTTCTTGGAATCGGATGCTGAAGTTTGCACTCAAGTTAGCAGAGCCAAAAAATAGTTAAGTCCCCCATAAGGAAAAGGAACGTAACCGATCCCTCCCCCATATAGTCAAGCCATGAGTTTCAAAGCAACGAACGATCCACTAGCTGATCCCTCGTTCACGCCCTCACAACCGATCCCTCTAATATAACAAATGATCGCTCCCTCTCTAAATTGGTTCACAACCGATCCCTCTAACTACCCACAAGTGTTCCCTCACAAATGAAAAAATGACCAATCCCTCCATACTCCATCCCGTCCATGACTGATTCCTACATAGCTGATCCCTCCATACCTACTACCGATCCCTTACCAAGGACATCCAACCGACCCCTATACCACCTATCCTCACCAAGACAATTCAGCCAATCCTATATCACTAATCCTATTGGTGCGCAATTTAAAGGGATCGACCTACATATAAAAATAAAGCATCACTTGTGAAATAATTAAAAAAAACATGGATCGGGTACGATTCATTTTAAAATATATGGATCGAGTATGAACCATTTTTTAAAAAATAGCTCTAAAATAACTGAACCCATGTTGTAGCCCAATGCCCCAGCATTCTGGATTTGAAACTCAACTTAAAGACAATACATTCTATCCACTTTCCTTACATCCTTTGACTGATCGAGGCATAGAGAATCAAGCGGCAGCTGCTGAGTTGAAGCCAAGGAATGGATAAGGAACTGCTACTCAAACGATACTCCAAAAGGCAGGAGAACTAAAATGATATGACACAAACTAGGATCGGTTATCGGGTCAAGCTCCCAAGATAGGTTACGACTACCCTCTACCAGCTTCCAAACTCCTGACTTGGCAGCTATGTTATGACGGGTTGTTAAAGAGAGCAAATACCACACCGACGATGATTAGAGCATCTTCCCCCATCAGAATCCGTTCATTGAAGCTGTTCTGCGAGCAGAATATCCATGGATACAATGTCGCTACCCAAATTATTCCAAATGCCATGTAAGCCACTCAATGACTTCTTGCACAAATTCAGCATCACCGTCAATGAATTGAGCACTTCCTGAAAGGATATCAAACGGATGACATTGATAAGGAGAATCAACCCCAAGTCTGATTTTAGCGATTGTTTAGCAGAAAAGTCTCCTACGACCTTGAATCGCTTCTATTACAAAGTGAATCAATGCTTACGCAAGGAGTTTGTAAGACTAATATTTACAGGAAAACAATGTAGACCCGATGGCCGGAGGCATTCAAAACAAGAGTAACGATGATGCCCTAGACGAGGATTCGAATTCTAGAAGACAACCTAGAGTCCTAAAATTCGACTCATATACTCCTTTGAATGATTCGATAAAAAACATATAATTAGAGACTCACGACTCGAAGCAAACTGGAAACCAGCCTCGAGAGAGTTCGTCAAAATGCAGAAAAAATCCAGGAAATGTTGTATATTTTAAGATACATACAGTAATAACACTAGCGATTATAGACACCTCCGAGATATGATCGGAAAGTTGATCTGAAAAGGAAAGCTTTGACAATTTGTGCAAGCCCCGTAGAATGGCAGGTAGGGAACATCCAATGTCAATCAATAAAGAACGTTGATTATCAATTGGACCACCTATGGTCGACTTTTAGGTGAAGAAGGCTAGGGTGAAATGGAATAGCGAGCATACGACATTGCTTTACTTATGAATAAGATTTATTTCTATTTCAATTATGTTGTGACCTACGACCAATTTGAATTGAACTACTAGCGAACGATGTAGGTGACCATGTATCGAGAGTTAGGCGCCACCCGACCTCCATGGACCATGATCTGGCCTATGGACTATCATCACAACGAACGTAATTCGACCGCTCATTGGCCACCATATGCTGCTGACTCAGTAGCAAGAAATTGAAATGGAAAGTGGGCGTGACTCGACCATCCACTTCTTATTTTGTGCTTCAATCCCGATAGGACATTAATCCCTTGTTAGAACTCAGCAGGGACTAACTCCAATGTAATGTGGACACGACTGGCCGTCCACTCATCAACCTCCACACTTGACTTGGAGACCAAAGAAGGACTTAGAGTAGATGTGACCCGATCATCCACTCCTCAGCTCATACTTGAAGTTTGCTAAAATACATATGCCTCTCCAAAAGCTCAGCGATGTCGGGATCCAACTAAAGTGGATTGATCGTCTACACATAAACTCATGCCCTGGATATAGCGGGCGGTTCAAAAGCTCGACTTAAAGTATGCGTAATTGATTGCCTACTCATCAACCACTGCCCTTAGCACATGGAACGACTGCAGCTTGAGATAGATTTGACTTTATCGTCCACCCGACAACTCTCCCCCTCTTCTTGATGAGAGGAGTACTAAGAAAATTGGACAAGACCTAACCGTCCAACACAGGCATGGATGTGGTCTAGCCATCCAACACTTACTCCCTTCCTCGAACAATCACCAAGTGGACATGAATCGACCATCCATTTGTCAAGTTTTGTCCTTGATGATGGGGGTAAAATTCCATTCCGTTGATGAACGTGGTTCGACCATTCATTCAAAAACTCTTACCTTGACTTAACAGCTAGAATATAACAACTGACTACTCATTGACTAACGTTGGTCCCCAAAGTGCGGACTAGAGTATAAACACAAAATAGATGGACGTGGTACGACTGTCCATCGACCAACTATGATCCCTAGAGCGCAGTCTGGAATATAAACACCAAAAAGTGTGATTGACTACCCATCGACCAACTCTGTTCCCTAGAGCACGAACTGGAGTATAAACACTAGATGGGTGTGACTGACCACTTGTCAACCAACTCTAGTCCCTAAAGCGCGGACTGGAGTATAAACACTAGATGGATGTGGCTGACCACCCATCGACCAACTATGGTCCCCATAGCACGGACTGAAGTATAAACACCAAAAGGGTGTAACTAACCACCCATTGGCTTACTCTAATTCCCAGAGTGTGAACTAGAGTATAAACTCTAAACGGGCGTAATCTGCTCTCTTGTCAACAAATGCAGTTCCCTAAGAATGGACCAGAATATAAGCAACAAAATTGGATGTAACTTGACCATTCGGTATAAAGCGAACGCGACATGATTGTTCATTCGCCAACTCCAATCTATGCCATGACAAATGGATTATAAACTTACCAAGTGGACGTGGTTCAACCATCCGATCACTATCTCTCATTCTCGGTCCTACGGAGGGAGCATATGTTAAAAAGCTAAATGCGGTTCGATCGTCCATGATAACTCTAGCTCCCAGGGTATGAGTTGAAGTATAAACACTTAATAGGCACAACAAGCTATCCATTGACAAAATATGATCCCCAGAGTGTGGACAGGAGTAATGATGAAAACTGAACCTAATTTTACCATTCATCCAATGGCTCTCGCCTATGATACGACGTGCTAATTATAAAACACACGACGAATGTGACTCAACCATCCGCTAATCAACTCCTCTCTACGACTCAATAGGAGAAACTTTAAATTAAAGTGATCATGATATGGCTGATCACTCATCGACTTTTACCCTTGATTGGGAGCAAAGTAATTGACCAAGGAAGATGCGGTTCGACCATTTTCTATGATAACTCTAAATCCCTAGAGCATGGACTGGAGTATAGACATCAAACGGGTGTGATTAATAGCCTATCAATTAACGTTGATCCCTAGAGGGTGGATCGAAGCATAAGTAAACAAATGAATACGATAGACCATTCATTAGCTAACTCTGACTTGAAATCGATAGGAAGAATATAAACATACAATGGACTGAGGTTCGACCATCCACGAACAAACTTCACCGACCCTTAAGTGGGGGCTGGAGTACAAATCACTAAAAGTTGAATGCGACAGCTCACAATAGCTCTAGCTCGGCGTTCTTTACGACTTAAGGTAATAATCGCAAGGATGCCTTAATGCAAAAACAATCAGAATGACGTTCGAAGTTACGGATGACTGACATATCGTATCGTCGGATCGATGGGCAATATCGATCCAGACTTTTTATATCATGCCACCGGATACTAATTTTTCCAAGTTATATAGTATATAGTGCAGGATATTAGGCAGGTGTTGAATCGAAGGTTGCACGGTATAAAGACTTAAATAATGGACATGAAGACTCATGAGTGTAAAGATAATGATATGAATATCTCAAGACTATAGAGTAGTATATAGAGTCAAATAATATTGTTAAAGTCCCTGGTAGGAATCTTTGATCACCATTTCCCATTTTCTTGTCCTTTATTTTTTTTTAAAAATATTTTAAGAAAATACACATTTAAAAATATTTTATAAAAGTTTTTCTCTATTTATAATGTTTATAAACTATGTTTAAAATATTTACAAAGTGTCAAAATATTTTACAAAGAAAAAGTTTTTCAATATATTTAAAAGCAAAAGATTTTTCAATTTTCAAAGGGATATGTCGACATATACCTATAAGTATGCTGATTCCGCAAATATGAAATTAAAATTTTGAAATGAAGCGTAAATAGGGGGTTTCGAACGAATTTTTTAACAACCAATTTCTTGTTTCTTCTCTTCTCCTACTCTATCAAATTTTCTAGTGATAATTTTATTTAAATCTCTTCAAATTCAACAAAAATCAATTTAATCTTCATTGTATTGATTCTCTACTATTTACTCTATAATTCCAATCATCTCTTTCTCAATTCAAGATCAAAGTGCTATTCAACAGGCTATAGGATCCATTGTATTCAAAGTTCAAGAAATTATCTTTCGAAAAACCATCAAACTCTAGTTGTATTTGATTGAGTGTGATTGCAGCCTGTTTAAATTAATTAGGTGTGCTTAGTAGCCCGAAAATCCAAATGGATGTGCTTGTAGCCCATCCTAATCAAGTGGCTATACCTTGAGCCCGAAAAATAAAGAGGGTGTGTCTCGTAGCCTTAGAATCGAGACTGTAACTGGGTTTGCCTTTTGCCCGTCTAAAGATTGGAATTAGAAAATAATCTATACAAGCAATTGTACGCGATTGGATGTTAGAGAAATCCGAACCAGTATAAAATCCCTGATGTCATCTCTTAAACTCTCTACTTTACTGTACTGCGTTTATTTTATCCAAATTTGCATTTGTGATTGATTATTGATACAATTCTGTGTTGGAAATCTGTGATTTAGCATTTAATTCGAACGAAGTTTAAAAAGGTTTACAAAACTCTAAAAACACTATCCACCCCTCTTTAGTGTTTATTTAGCCTTAAGATCCATAATTTCGTTATCCACAATTATTAGTTTTAGATATGCTCATTAGCAGGATTTTCCCTTGGAGGTTCAATTATTGACGACCATGGACGTTTGTACATAAGTGTTATCTTATTGTACTTTGCCAATCTATGTAGTTATGTTCGATGAGTTTGTCGTTTTCAAAAAACAAATTGGTGTAGATATTTTCTACAAATTTAATTTTGTAGATTCAGACGTTGAATTCATTGTAGATGTTCTTATAATAATAGTAAGGTTAAATGTTATATTTCATTTTACTAATATGCTCCCACTGTACTTTTATATTTCTCAGCACCGTGAGAAGAAACATATAAGTTTTTTGACTTCTCTAGTGGATGTGAAGACTCGCTTGCCTTGGGATTGTGACCTTGAGGAATATCAACAAACTATAGGCCCTCAAGAGATGGATAATACTTTATCGATTGTATCATATACCACTCCTAACCCTTGGTCTTTGTCTTATTCTCATTTCAACCTTGAGGAATATTAACAAATAGGAAGATATTATTCACTTGAACCTATCATTGCATGATGGCCTAAGTATAAATGCACGTACTTTAAGTAATATCAACAAATACATGCATATATCTTACCTTGTCTATTCAATATATCGATAGCTCTACACATAACATCTTTAGCTTGGGAAATATCAATAATTAAAGAGTATGCAAGTAATCTATTAAAGCATAAATGGTAGAGGACAACATTTATATTTCATAATCTTTACTATAATTAATTGAGTGACATCGATTTATGAAATAATGTATTGCTTATGAAATAGCCTTACGATTCAAGTATCGGACACATCTGAAATCATTGTATATGCACTATACGTGTGTTTTTATTCCTTCAATCTAATTAGGGTTTTTTATTACATCACCTCATATTATATAAGTTTAATTCTTATGTAACATTTTATAATTTATATAATAATCTTATGTATAATCTTATATTAATTTTATTAGTTAAATATTATTTAATTTGTAAATAAATTAATTAACATTTTTTTTTTGAAAAGCAAGAGCATGAACTCATTTTATTAACTTATGTAATATTACAAGAACAATTACAGATCCACGAAATTTCACTCAATTACAACCATCTTGACCAATACAATGATAATAAAACAACAAATACAATCAAAAATCATTACAAAGACCAAACTATATAAAACACTGCATACAGTCCTGGGAATCTTTATGCATAACAATCCAGAGAAAGGCCATCTGCATGTAAAATACTGCCATGAACTTCAAATATGATCTGCTTTAATATCTCTGAGAATGCTGCCACGAACCAAATTATAGAGCTGTGCTGAATTTTTACAACCAATACCAAAAACTCTATTATTCCTTTCAGACCATACTGCATATATCAATCTCTTTAGAAGTTTAAGCAGCAACCTGGTCATTTGAGTCTTCCATCTTGTAGCTTTGAACACATTAAACCATTCAACTGAACTAACAGGTGATGGTTTATAAAATCCACCATTAGAAAGTAATCTATACCAAATCTGATACACAAAGGAGCACTCAAAAAACAAATGAGTATTACTTTCAGTTTCTGATTTGCATAAAACACATATATCCTCTGAAATAATACCCATTTTACTTAGCTTATCCTTGGTATTTAAAGCATTAGCCATCACTTTCCATAACAATAAATTTTCTTTTGCACTACCTCCAATATTCCATATTCTTGAATGCCAGGGAAAATGATAACCATTTTGACAGAGAGAATTATAAACAAGTCTAATGGAATGAGACTTACCCTTGTCAGACCAAATTAAAACACTGTCATTATTCTTAATGGGATTGCCAGTGATAACATTCCATAAGTTCCTAAGAAGAGAGGAACTAGAATAAGGTAAAACTATACCATCATCGTGTAAAAACTTTTCAACCGTTGCCTGTTCAGAAATACCAGAGTTTCTTCTCAAGTTATAATCCACTACAGAACTTAAGATCAACCCTTGTTTAGCCCATGGTGAATGCCAGAAGGATAAACCTTTAATGAAAACATAGTTACATTGTAAAAGAGGAATGAAAGTCTCCCTAAGCTTGAGAATACATCTCATACTCCAACTGCAGTTTTGTGGTATGGGCATAGTCCAAAAATTCTTTTTACCAATAAGGTTTTTATTGACCCATTGTGACCATAAATCCTATCAGATTCAAAGATCTTATTAAAATATACTGATATAGCAGCTTTATTCCATAGAAAAATATTAGTAATACCAAGACCACCTTTCTTTTTGGATTCAAATAGTTTATAAAAAGAAATAGGAATCAGCTTTCTGGAGAAAGGGTCACCATGCCAGAGAAATTTATTAATAGCACTAGAGATCATATTAATTAGCTTAACAGGAAGTATGTAATGTCTAGCCCAATAAGTTGTCATAGCCACTGCAATTGATTGAATGATAGTAAGCCTACCAGCTTGTGACAATTTATCCACTGGCCATAACTGAAGCCTTTCAATAATCCTCTCAAAAAGAGGTAGGCAATTTTGCTTAGTAATTCTAGAGCAAAAGATAGGCAAACCCAAGTAGAAAGAGTTTTTGGATAACTCCTGAAGACCTGAACACTCAATAATATCATTTTTCTGAATTGAATTCAAACCAGCAACCAAGATATTTGATTTATAAAGATTAATCTGTAAGCCAGTGATAGAATAGAAAAGATCTAGAGAAGAAATAATACATTGAATATTATGATAAGAAGGCTTTGTAAAAATGATAAGATCATCAGCAAAAAGAAGGTGAGTAATAACTGGTTTTTTACATTTAGGATGAAGCTGAAATTCTCTTTTAGCAACAAGATCCATCAAAATAGGATTAAGAAGTTCCATAACTATTATGAACAAGTATGGAGAAATTGGATCACCTTGCCTAACACCTTGTACACCTTTAAAATAACCATACAGCCCACCCTCTCTTGAAATAGAATACATAGGTGATGATATACAAGTGTAAATCCATGCAAGAAAAGGCTTTGGGAAATTCATCCTAGACATGATTTCTAAAATAGAGTTCCAAGCAATGGAGTCAAATGCCTTCTTAATGTCAAGCTTTAACATGCACCTTGGTGAAATATTTTTCCTTTCATAACCATACAATAATTCTTGGGTCAAGAGAATATTATCACTTATTGATCTACCATTAATATAAGCAGCCTGATTGTTGGAGATGATAGATGGCAAGATCGATTGTAATCTATTAGCTAAAACCTTTGAAATGATTTTATAAATGATATTACAACACGAAATTGGTCTAAAATCAGCAACATAAGATGGATTGACAATGTTGGGTATAAGAGCAATAGCAGTGGAAGTAAGTCCAACAGGGAGTTTGTTATTAAGAAAAAAATATTGAATAGCCTCAATAATGCCAGACCCAATTATCTTCCAACTCCGTTGAATAAAATGTGCATTAAAACCATCTGGACCTCCACAACTATCACTATCCAAACTAAAGACTGCAGCTTCAATTTCATTATTAGAAATAGCACAAATCAGAGAATTGGATTGAGAGGTAGTTAAGGTTGGAAGAGTAATATCATAGAGAGGTTTTATATCAGGAATGAAAAAATTGTTTGGAGCTAAGATAGATGTAAAATAATTCACAAAAGCTTCATTAATTCCATCCAAAGTTTCCACCAAATTTCCAAACGTATCCTTTATCTGAAAAACGCATTCACGATTCTTTTTAACTAGGTAATTATGAAAATATTTAGTATTCCTATCAGCCTCTTTGTCCATTCTCAAATGAATTTTCTGCTTGAGTGAAGACACTTCCTTTTGAACAACTTGTTCAAGAGAATTCTTTAATTGCAGTTCAGTATGAAGTAAAATAGTATCAAATGGTCTAGCACTCAGTTCTTCCTGTATCCTAGTCAGCTGATTCCTAATCTGAGAAGAGAGTTTTGAATCCTTACCAAATATTGCTGAAGACCAACTCCTTAGTTGAAATTTAAGAGCTTTCATCTTGAGAATAATATTTGTAAGAGGATCCTTGCCAAATTGCATACTCCAAACCTTCTTTAAAATATCATAAAAATCCACCTGCTTAGTCCAAAAATTAAAAAATTTAAAAGTGTGTTTCCCTTCACAAAGATCATCAACTCCCCAATGAAAAATTAATGGGCAATGATCAGATAAAGAAGGCTGAACAATGTGATAGAAAGATTTTGACCAAAGATGAAGAAAAGTAAGATTTATGAAAATATGATCAAGCTTACATAAAGTTGGATTACCACTCCTATTACTATTAAACCAAGTAAAATCAGAACCAAAATATTTAACAGAGATAAGATTTGATTGAATTAAAGCACTGTTTAGTGGAGAGATATCCTTAAGAGATAATGGACAGCCACCAATTTTTTGATTACTAGCAAACATACAATTAAAATCACCACCAATAAGCCAAGGAATAGAAGATGAATTTAAAGATGGAAGATAGTCCAAAAAAACCTGTCTTAAACATGATGAGTTTTGAGCATACATAGAAGTAAGATGGAAGTTTGTATTGGAAGGTAAATGAATGCAATTGTAATGAATATATTGATCGGAGGCACTAATTCTGGAAAGTTTAAAAAAATGTGGATTCCAAAGAGTGAGCAGTCTGCCATAATTAGATTCAACAAAGTTATTATCATGTAACCAAGATGGAGCAATCAAACGAATAGCCTTGATAGTTGAGTGAATGTCAAGCTTAGTTTCAGAAACACACATCAAATGAATATTTTTAGTTTCAATAAGATTCTTAATTTCTAATTGTTTAGAGGGTAAGTTAGCCCCCCTAATATTCCAAAAAGCAATGTTGTTAATTTATTAGGAAGAGGAGGAAACAATGGTGAAGGATTTTTCCTAATATGCCTTGGATGAGAACTATTTTTGGATGAAGATAAAGGTTGAACCTCATGGGGCTTATATTCCTTTCCTTTATTAAGGTCAACAGTATCCACATTACTAGTACTACCAGTATTCTTCATAACAACTGCACACTCACTTGTCCCAGGAGGAGGTGGAAGTAAAATATTATTAGGTGGTGACAAATGCAAATATGGAGAAGAATTAGGAACATTTATGGATGGTGATTTAGAACTGAAATGAGAACTACATGAAGTTGAAACATAATTTGAAATATTAGAAGAAACAGCTGAGACAACCTTAGCAACAGAATCAGATAAAGGATTGGAAGGATTTTCAACTGATAAAGATGAAATAGAAAGACTTGCATCACAAAAAGAATCAGATACACCAACCCTGACCATATCAATAGAAGAGTTTGATAAAGCAGAAAATGAGTTAGCAGTAACTGAAGGGCCAGAACTATTTACAATATGAATTTCATTGTCTATTGCCTTGCCAACTTCCATACTACTCATAGAGTCAACTTTTGATTGAATATTTTCCTTAACCACCGAGTCTTTCCTCTTCCATACCCCTTTATTTCTTTTATTAACAACTTTCCAGCTTTGATCAATAGAATTAACATCATGACCAGTTTGAGTCCTAACTTCATTCTCACCGAAATCATGCACTATATTAACATTAGTAACATTGGGCTTATTAACAAATTCACAAGTTGTAGTATCATGTCCAAAAATTCTACAATGAGTGCAAATTTTAGGCCTCCAATCATAAGATAATTGAACATCAGGACAATTCTTTCCTAGCTGTGGAACATGAATAGTGTCAGGTAATTCAGAATCAGGCGAAATCTCCACCAATGCTTTTGCATACTTAAATCTTTGCAACTTCTCAGTGCTACTATCAAAACATATTAATCTACCAATGTGACATGCCAACCAATTGATACCAACTAACGTCCACAAAATAATTGGAATCCTATGAAAATGTATCCACACCGGCACTTTCTTAACCTGAGCTTGAGATAAACCAATAGATGGATCCCATTTTGTAATTATGAACATCCTACCTCTAATAAAGATAGGATCCGAGTTAAGAATATGGTCCTTATCTTCTTGATTGGAAAAATTGAAGTAAAAATTAAACCCATCCGATTTAAATTCAACTTCACCTTTAAGTTTCCAATTTCTTTTAAGGAAATTCACAACAGATAAGAAAGAAAGCGTACCATCGAGAAAGAAACCGACTAAATGATTATTCCAGTATTTTAATCCTTCCTCCTTAACAAGACTTGGTAAATCAGTAGAAGATTTGTCTCGCGAAATATCAAAATGTATAGGTTTATACGACCCTGCATTACGAGGTAAAGATTTGAAAAGAGACGACCAGTTTGAATTCAAAGAACAAGAATCATTGGTATTGGAAGATACCACTGGATTTGATTGATAAGCAGTAGATGTAGAAAGATTAGAAGAGGAAAGAACAGATGCAGATGTTGAGGATGATAGGGAAGAAAGAGGAGGAAAAGAGGCAGAATCAAAGGAGAAAGAAGAAGAAGAGAAAGATGACGATGAGGATGCCATTAAAATTTCAAAAACAAGCTGAAAACCATCGTGGAGGGAAATTTGTTTATTTTCTATTCATTTTGAACATTTTAAATTGAATATGCATGCTTTAACATTTATAGTTGTACACATATATCTTAATATATGTATACTATATTATTTATAAATTAACGTTTAATTAAACAATTCGAAAATTATGGATATATAATAATTACCTTAAACACTTTAAGGTAATGTTACATATATCGATATGTGTGTGTGTATGTCTATTATTTGATTTGATCGATTAACCTTTAAATGATCATTTATTTATTTATCTTCTTAATTAATAATAATTTTCGAAATTAATTATTTTACTTTCAAAACAATTATGAAAATTATTTTATAACATTTATATAATATTTATTCATTTTATAATTAAGTTTTTAAATTAAAAATATTATTTTTAATTTCATAACATATTTCAAAAAAATTAGCCCTAAGCCTAAATCAATTTATTCTTTTATACTATGGATAACCTTTGGGCTTACTTCACCTAACGGATCGGGTCAATATCCATGTAGGGCAAAGTATTTAATTACCCGAACCCAACCTTCGATACTATTTTGTTAGACACCCTACTAAATGTGAAGGATTTAATAAGCTAGCCATAATATAAAGTATACCGATATACATACAAATATATATATAATCATATATAAATTTAGATTAAAATAAACCAATTCAAACATTTAATATTTAGAATAGCTTAAAATAAAGTTAAATTGAAAAAAAATCTATATCCAAAATAATATCTTATTAAAAATTCAAATTTGAAAACAAATCTAGATAAAAAATTATATCTTATTTAGAAGTCAAATTCAAATTTGAAAACAAATCTAGATCCAAAATAATTTCTTATTCAAAACTCAAATTCAAATTTAAATATTATTATATTTAATATATAAATATACATAAATATATATATGTGCATACTAAAATAAATTTTTATTTGAAAATACATTAAACCATATATGTGAATATTTGAAAAATAAAATAAAATTCTATGTTGTAAAAATATATCAATAATATTGTATATTAAACAGAAAATATTTATTTTTTATTTTAGTCGAAATTCTTATTGATAAAATCAATTTTCTTAATCCAAGCGATTTAAAAGACTTGTTTTCCTTCTAATTTTCATATATATTTCTAAATTTTTTAAAACTATAAATTTCAAATATAGTTTATTTTATAATATACTTACGTTTATATATATATACATACACACACATATACATATATGCATATACTTATATAGATATATATTAAAACGTTATAATAGAAAATTTTGATATGTGTATATGTTTATATATATATATATATATATATGTATTCATATATTGATTTTGATTTTACTATATACATATAACAATATTAAAAAATTATTATATATATATATATATATATGAAAATATATGTATAGATACATAGACACCCATACACATAGTAGATATATATTGTTAACCCAGTTTCCTCTACGAGTTAAAGTTTACGACTTAAGGCCTTCACGGGTTAAGGAATCTACGAGATAGGATTTACGACTTAAGGCCTTCACGGGTTAAGGAATCTACGAGTTAAGGAGTCTACGACTTAAGGCCTCCACGGGTTAAAGAGTCTACGAGATAAGGTCTACGACTTAAGGCCTTCACAACCTAAGAACATTACGGCCTGACGACCTAAGGTTGGCATAATCTTACTAGTTAAGGATGACACGACTTAAGGAAGTTTACGACTTAAGTCATTACGACCTAAATGACCCAAGGGAGTAACGGTCCAACAACTTAAAGGAACTATGACTTAACGACTCGAGGGACGAGGAGTCAAGACGACTACGCCTAAGTCGTGACCGACTTACGACCTTTACTAGGTCGTTCACGACCTAAGGCCACAGAGGCAAATTCAATACTGCACCATGACTCGATAACTCCAGTTAAGCCACAAGCCGAGGATCAGTTTGGGTCGGTCACGACCTACGACATATGGTAAGTCGTACACGACTTAAGACTATGGTAAGTCGTACACGAGAATCAGTTCAATGCCGCATCACTTATGAGAGGACAGGTTAACTCATTTGCGACTTAGGACTTGTGATATATCTAGGGTTCAGCAAGGATGCCTTTAAGAAGTCTGGACCCAGCATTTAAGTGACAACTGACCCACGACTTAGTTTAAGTCGTCCACGACTCAACTTAGGTCGGTTACGACTTAGGACTTGGTAATGTTTCCTACCTAGAATTGCCTATAAATACGACCCTAGCTCCAACTAGAAGGGGACTTTTGGCTCATTTTCTTCAAACGCCGTTACTCTGCTGCATTCCAAACCAATCCAATCCAACACTTGAAGCTCTCAAGACATTAAGAACGCTACAAACAACTTCAAGAAGAGATCACATACATCCAACATGGATTCGAAAACTCTCGTCTTCATCGAAGTTTAAGCTACTTGTTCTAAGTCTCTTGTAATTCAAAGTGTATTGTATTTGGGAAGAATTGTATCAGCTTGTAACGAGATTATTAATAAAAGTACTTAAAGTGGACGTAGGCTATACCCTTAAGCCGAACCACTATAAAATTGTTGTTGTTTACCACTTTTCTGCTATTATCTGCTTGTAATCTGTTCCCGAGTCGTCGGGTGGTGCTTTCACAACTACAACTCATACACCGGGGTGTTAGCGTTCAAATTTTAGCGTTAACATTTTTGGTGCTTTCACTGAGAATTGAACTCAGGCAAGTTATCATCATTGCTTCACAGAGGTTTGTAGAGAGAATTTCCCTGAAAACCAGAAGTCTATCCGAGATAATGGCTCCTGGAAGGAAGAGTAGATCTGTCAGATCTGGGAATATTCAAGAGGGAACCTCCGCTTCCCCTGTACCTAATCAACCCATTCCGTCTGCTGGGGTTACGAAAGCAGAGTTGGATGCTGTAATATTAGGACTGAACCGGCAGATAAACGCCCAAAATGCACAATTAGAAGCTCAGAGTGCCCAAAATGCTCTAATTCTGAATAAGTTGAATGATTTGCTCGGGGCAAATAATCAACCAGCTGGTAATGGAAGGAATTATGCTGGCAACATTCATGATGCTAATGAGAGGAATGCTCCAGAAAGGGCTGCCAGTCCCTTTGAGCAAACGCTTCCTGAGGTTGGTGGATCTGGAACTCGACATGATGAGGAGTATCTTTCTGGAATGGTCCGGCAAATCATGAGAGAAAGTATGCAAAGGGTTGAAGATGAGAAAGAATGGGGTTTCGCCCCAAGTAAAACTCCATTTACCGAGAAAATCTTAAAGGCAATTTGCAATTCGGATATGTAACCCAATTCGGATATGTAGATTCTTTGATGAAGTTATTTTCCATGAGTCGATCAATTTCCTCTTTTAATGCTGCTGACCTTTCTGGACCTGGCGATGGCGAGGATCTTCTTATATACTTGGCAGTATCATCTCATGCTTTAAGTGCAGCGCTGATACGGGAAGACAAAGGGATTCAACATCCAGTTTACTATATCAGCAAAAGACTCACTGGGGCAGAGATGAATTACTCTAAGTTGGAAAAACTCGCCTATTGCTTATTAATTGCGTCTAGGAAATTGAGGCAATATTTTCAAGCTCATCCTATCAGAGTCCTCACTGATCAACCTTTAAAGCAAGTCCTGTTTTGCCCCGAAACTTCGGGTCGTCTTCTAAAGTGGAATATTGAACTCAGTCAGTACGACATCACTTATCATCCCCGGAAAGCAATCAATGGACAAGCTTTAGCTGATTTCATTGCAGAATTTACAGATAAGGGTAATAGTGAGGAAGAAACGTTCAACAATTCCCCTATCCAATGGAAGTTATATGTCGATGGTGCAAGAAATGATTACTGTTCTGGAGCCGGAGTTGTACTTGAGACTCCTGAAGGTCGGTCATTATGCTACGCACTAAGATTGGAATTTCCTTCAACAAACAATGAAGCCGAATATGAAGCTCTTATCGCAGGACTGAAAATCGCTAAAGAACTAAACATACGAGCATTACAGATCTTTAGCGATTCTCAGCTTATTGTATGCCAAGTCAAGAAGGAATTTCAAACGAAAGGGGGAAACCTGCCCGCTTACTTGTCAAAGGCTTGGGAACTTCTGTGTGAACTCGATCACTATTCAATAAGCCATATTCCTCGGGAAGAGAATATGAAGGCAGATTCCCTCGCAAAGTATTCAAGTTCTGGTGAAGCTCAACTATTGGGATTGGTCCCCGTAGAAGTCCTTTCAGCACCAAGTATAGACGAGATGGATATTGACTGGATTATGAATGTATCTCAAGAACAAGAGTCATGGATGACTCCAATACTGGACTACCTACTCAGAGGTTCTCTGCCAGAAAATTCAATAGAGAGACGGAAGCTACTAAGGAAAGCCTCTCGCTATGTAATTCAGGATGGCCGATTATACAGACGGGGATTCTCAATGCCATTGCTTCGATGTGTATCCAGGGAAGAGTCCAAAACGATCCTAGCTGAGGTACATGGAGGAGAATGTGGTGATCATTCAGGTGGTCAAACATTAGCAAAGAAAATTCTCCGATACGGATATTTTTGGCCAGAAATTAATCATGATGCTGCAAGCTATTCCAGAAAGTGCGACAAATGCCAAAGATTTGCCAAAATTCCTAGAGCACCTTCAACTGAACTCACACAAATGGTCAGTCCATGGCCATTTGCAATTTGGGGAATGGATCTCATTGGGCCGCTACCGACTGCTAAACCAGGGATTAAATATGCTATTGTTGCAGTTGATTATTTTACTAAATGGGCTGAAGCTGAACCGTTGGCTACTATCACCTCCAAAAAGATGATAAGTTTCGTGACCAAGAATATCATCTGCAGGTATGGAGTGCCTCAGAAAATAATCACAGACAATGGTACTCAGTTTGAAAGCGAGGAATTCCAAGATTTTTGCAGGCGATTCAAAATCCAGAAAAGCTTTTCAGCAGTTGCTCATCCGCAGGCAAACGGGCAAGTGGAAGCAGTAAACAAGATCATCAAATCAACCATCAAAAAGCAACTTGAAAGAGCAAAAGGTGGTTGGGTCGATAAGCTACCACTTGCACTATGGGCATACAGAACCACTCACAAAACTGCGACTGGGCACACTCCTTTCTCATTAGCATACGGGTCGGAAGCAATGATCCCGGTAGAAACAGAGGTTCCTTCACACAGAAGGATCCATTTCAATCAAGCAGAAAATGAAAGGCTACAGCTTGAAGCGCTAGATTTCCTTGATGAAAAAAGAGATGAGGCTAATCTCAGAATTGCAGCTCATCAGCAAAGAATAGCCAGACATTTTAATTCCAAAGTTCGCCAACGCAGCTTTGAGATTGGAGACCTAGTCCTGAAGAGAATCATGACAGCGACAGGTGTGTTTGGGCCAAATTGGGAAGGACCGTATGTAATAGGTCAGAAGCTTCTTGACGGCACATTCAAACTCACCACTGTTGATGGAGATCAAATTCCAAGGGCATGGAACAGCAACCATTTGCGTCCATACTTTACTTGAAAATTTTGTTGAAATATTGCAAAAAGAATTATGAATGTATGATTCTTGTAATTGAAAGCAATTGTAAAACTGATGCAAGTAAATAATGAAAGAATATAAAGTGGATGTAGGCTCAATTTCCTGGCCGAACCACTATAAATCTTGTGTTCCTTATTATTATTACATGTTTGCTTTATTTTCGATATGAAAAGTACATAGAATGTGTTGCTGAAATGTCGATTTAAATTTTTGCAGACAGTGGAAGTGAAACTTGCACATAAAAGGACCAAGTGATTCTCGCCAAATTTCAAGTCACAAAAGCCCCGAATTCAAATCCTAGATAGGAAGTACTTCAATTGAACAGCCTATGATTTCGATAGAAACGGGCCTTTGCTAATAAGTTGAGATCGTTTGAACAAACAAACATCCAATTAAGAAGCTGATGCTCGTTCTCACGAACTGGCCTGGCAATGAAGTACATTTCCTTGGATTAAACGAGTCACTTGTAAAAAAAAAGAAAAAAAAAGAGGATCACTGAAAAAGCATAAGCAAGTGGACAAAGGAACAACCAAGGCCATCATCGGCAGCACAAATCCTCTTCGGAGGCACAACTCTTCGGAGGATAAAGACCTCTAATGGGTCATACGCCACAAAAAAGAAAGTTCTCTACTCAACAAAAAAGATTGGAGGAGTCATGACCCTCCAACCATGAGAGAGTAACTTCCAGGCGATGAAAACCCTTTTTGAGGCACATTTCACCAGGAGTTGAAGTGTAACAACCGCTCTTCGGAATTTCACTTCACCAGAGTTGAAATGTAAACAAAATAAAAGCCCTCTTCGGAGGCCCATTTCACCAGGAGTTGAAGTGTAACAACCGCTCTTCGGAATTTCACTTCACCAGAGTTGAAATGTAAACAAAATAAAAGCCCTCTTCGGAGGCCCATTTCACCAGGAGTTGAAGTGTAACAACCGCTCTTCGGAATTTCACTTCACCAGAGTTGAAATGTAAACAAAAATAAAAGCCCTCTTCAGAGGCCCATTTCACCAGGAGATGAAGTGTAACAACCGCTCTTCGGAATTTCACTTCACCAAAGTTGAAATGCAGAGACAAAATAAAAGACCTTCCTGAAAGCCCACGTTTCACCAAGATTGAAATAAAACTTCCAAGTGTTGAAACGTGAAAAGGCTTTCTTCGAAGGCACAACTCTTTGGAGGTACACGTTTCACCGAGATTGAAATAAAACTTCCAAGTGTTGAAACGTGAAAAATCCCTCCTTAGAGGTACAACCCCCTCCCAGGGACACAGTTCAAAGGAAAGATCTCTTCAAGGGCGCAATCAAGAAGAAAGACCTCTTCGGAAGCCCACGTTTCACCAAGATTGAAATAAAATTTCCAAGTGTTGAAACGTGAAAAGGCTTTCTTCAAAGGCACAACTCTTTGGAGGTACACGTTTCACCGAGATTGAAGTAAAACTTCCAAGTGTTGAAACGTGAAAAATCCCTCCTCAGAGGTACAACTTTGTATATATAAAAAAAAAAGAAGTTAAAGCGCCCTTCAGAGGTCCGCTTTACCACATAGAAGAATTCACTTGGTAAAATATGCACATAAAAAAAAAGTGATTTCTTCGAACGACAAAGCGTTGAAACTTATACGAAGGGAGTTGTACTCTACAAAAATTTTCTTTAAAGAGAATAAAATAATTGTTCTTTAGCAAATAAGAGTGCAAGTCCCCTCGAAGTATAAGATATTGCAGCAAGCTTAAGGTATGGGGGCAACATGGTATAATAGTATAGCCGCATCAGTAAAAGTAATACTCAAACAACATACCATAAGCCCGCTGCAATATCATATAAACTTGTGCAAAAATGAATAATAAATGCATTCAAACAGAAATCTGTACAAACAAAGGATCATTTTATTCAATCGAAATGCAGGTACAGGTTTCAAAATAAAGAAAAGCGGGGGCCGGTACCCGCACAATTCTCGACCAGTACATACAAAAGGCAAAAAGCTAAAATGTTCACTTCTTTTTACTACCTTTGGACCCTTTTCCCGGCCGAATGATTAGCTTTTCAGGCCGGTCAGTTGGCACAAGGGAAGAAGGAGGGGTAGGTGCAGTTGGTCCAACTTCTGGCTCCCCTTCAGTAACAGTGATTATCTTCCCCCTCCTCTTTGACGTTCCGTGCTTTTTCCTCCTCTTTGAGGAAGACTCACTTCCCGGAGTGGCAAGTTTAGACAAAGTTATGTCATCAGAAGGGGTCCGCTCCGGGGATATCTCACCTCCCACAAGTCCCTCGTCTCTATGCTCCTGCGAAGCGATGGGATCGTCTAAACCATGGAGAGCTTCTATTTGTTCCTCTTGCGACCCGGGCTGAGAAGCAGAAGGAGGAGCCACCTGGAGAGACGGAGGAGGGATAACCGGAGGAGGAGAAATCTGAGCGGTGCTTGATACTTTCTCTGTAGAAGAAAAGAGGTTAAAGTCAGTAAAGAGAGGAGATGAAGGCTCATCAAGGTTGAGAAAATAGTCAAGGAGCTCATTAAACCCATGTGAAGTAAATGAGCAATCCACTTGAGCGAAATTTACAGTGGAATTACCTGCAGAAGTTGTCTTTATTACATCAATTTCATAGTCCGGGGCTTCAGCACTCTCTTGCGATTCATCTGTAACTTGAATAATTTTGGCCCCGATATCAGTTTGAGCAGGGATCGGCACATAAGAGCTAGAGCCAATAATGCCAGCATCGACCGAAGTTGAAGGAGGGACAGGAACAGTCAAATTTGTTTCTTTTTCTTGATGCTCTTCCCCCACTATTTCAACCCGCGATCTGGCGAGTTGCTCTTTCCCTCTGGCAAGGGCTACACGAGCCTCAAAGTCTAAGTAGTGCACCTCCAACTCCTCTTCAGTGTACCCGGCCCCTTTAAACATATCTAGTGCGGCCTCCCACACTTCGGCCAGGGTAATCTCATACTTGGGGCCCAGGAATGCAAGACTGCCACGTCCTAATATACATTGCAAGTAGAAATCAAATAGTGTCGAGCCAATATCAGCTTTGGTAGCTTCATGGGCCTCTTCAGCGGTAATTCTGCCCGCAACAGCCTCATCCCGCTCTCTCTCGACTTTGGATAACTGGGCTTTCAATTTTTCAATCTCTGCAGCCTGAAGGCCAGTTTGTCCTCGCAACTGAGTAATGTCAGTACGGTTGCCCTCTATAATCTGCTCCAACTCATCAGCCTTGGCCTCAGCATCCCTTTGCGCGGCATGAGCATCCCGCACCTGTTGAAGAAGCACACTTTCCCTTTGAGAATAAGAAGTGGAAGAAGTAGCAAGCTCCTCTTTAAGTTTCCCAACTTCTGCCTCAAGTTTCTCATTATAATCGGCGATACTCCTCATTTCTGCATCATGTTGTTTAAGGATCTTTTGCCATTCAGTTTTGTCGTTCTCCATGGTAAGCATAGCTTCAAGATTGGCCCTATTCACCCTTTGGAGCTCATCAACGAGTTTCTGCCAAGATGACATCCTCTCAATATCGGTTCTGACCGCATCAAGGTTCCGTAGCATAGCATTTTTATCTATGGGAACCAGATCGAGGTCAAAGCGAACTCCTTTTAAACACCAATTAGGAAATCGGCGTTGAAGAGTGGCTGGACCTGGTCCAACTTGGTAAGATGGCCTATTAATGATTGCTTGGATATCAGTAGGGGAAGGGGCAGGAGATTGAGAAGAAGTAGGAGCAGTAATCTTCTCTGAAGGCACAGGCATTGGCTCCTCAATAACTTTGGCTCGTTTGCTCGAGTCATCAGTTGTGTGACTCTTCCCTCTATCATCATGAGATTTGCGTTTAAGGGAGTCACTCTCTTTGTAGGAGGAATCATGTCGACTATCTGGTCTTCCAAAGCGTTCTTCATAATCACGTCTTTCCCGAGCCTTCCGGGCTGCCCTTTCTTCATCAGTCTCTCTATGAATAGGGGGATAGGATTGATAGCCATACTGGCTGCGTTTCCCATATCGCTTAAAGTCATCATAGTACGAGCTGCCTCGCCTCATTGGTAAACCTAAAATTTAAAAAGAAGAAATAAAACTTGAGAATCCTTCAAACGTTTAAAAAAAAAGAAAAGAGAGAGCATAAAAGTGCCAGGAATTCTAAGTGTGTGTGATGTGCAAACTACGCGCTTCAGTCTACGAACCACTCTTTAATGGGGGAGTAGTTGTGGGTGTAATAGATAGCGTCAACTCTTGAGTCGACGGCAACTGTTGCAAAGTAGAAGTAGCTTCAACTACTGAAGAAGAAATCTCGGCAGTGATAGGATCTTCTTTAAAGATCTCTTGTGAAGTAGCAAAAATGTCGCTCAGTCCTTCGAAAGTATCGTCCCTACTTTGCTTGACAGGACTGGATTTCTCAGCTTTTTCACCAGATTCTTGTGAATGATGGGAAGATCCCTGAGGCTCTTCTTCCTCGATAACCGGGGCAAGTTTGTCAGACGGCCCTGCAGCATCAACAGAAGTGGAACACTTCACTAGCGAAGTCTCAGGAGCAGGTCCTTTAAGTATGGATGTGCTAGTAGAAACTGAGGCATCCAACACTCTAGCTGGGGAGTCTGGAATTTCATGAGGACGCGTAGAACGAGAAGTATGCAAAAGTCCGTACTGATGCAGAAACTCATCTTTCAACAGAAATTGAATATCTCTCTCCTCAACCGGTACGGCCTTAAGCCTCTCGAAAGTCGACTTGTGACTGGGATCCCTAGAGGGAGGAGGCAGCGCTGAAAATAAAAGAAGCAGAGTTAACACTTAGCAGGTCAGTCTCACAAAGGCCAGATAACAAACGAAGCAAGGATGGGTGGTCTTACTTCCTTCCCTCCACAGAGCATAAAACCCCGGGGGGCAACGAACGAAGAAGAACTGGGTTAGAAACCCGTGAGCAGTGTCGGGAAGGCCAACAATTAATTTGCGGTTTCGGGCGCTTCTCACAACAGTAATAGAAGGATGATCTTTAGTCCGGCTAAAGGAGCATAAGTAACAAATTTCATCAAAGCTCGGAAGTCGATCAAGTGTTCTCCTAAATAGCACACACAACCCCATTAGAATGGCGTAGCCATTGGGGTGTAGTTGGGATGGAGCAATGGCCAATTGATGAAGAAGTTGTTGGAAAAAGTCATTGAAAGGAGGAACGCCCCCACTTAGGCACATATGCCGGTTAACTGTCACAAAGCCAGAAGGTGCTATGTCAGCAGTGTTACTTCTCTCAGGAAGAATGGCATCTGATTCGGCAATGCCAAACTGAGCACACAGCTGGCGAAAAACTTTATATGATAGTGTAGTAGGAACTCTTTCGGGAGGATTAACTAGTAGAGCTGGAAGAACAGTTGCCTCTCCCGTCTGAACTGTTGCATCTTCTTCCTGAGAAGTCATTCTACACAAGCAACTGGATATTCAAATATGAAGGTGCACGTTTCCTAAAAGTGTGAAGTGTCGTGCAAAACTGATAAAAATAGCAAGTAAATATAACTGGAATTAAACTGGTCGACGATTGATCGACTACGGTAATTTCAGAACTTGTTAATTTGAAATTCAAGCATAATATTAGTGCAGGCTGGTCAGTTTCAATTGACTATTTCAGTGTTGCTTTAATATTCTACTTGAAATCGATAGCACTTCGTTCACACAATTTACTTAAGTTAATTATCTGTTATTAACTAATCTGTCATTTGATGTGGGCGGTTGATGGCAGTATATTCGTCCCAATTTTCTGTAAATATCATATTAAACAGATTGTTAACCCACAAGTTAAAGTAATCTGTAAAAGAATGCAGCAAAGTTCAACAGATCAAAATCCATGCAACAATTCAAGGTCTAAGCAGAGTTTAAAAATGCAAGTGCTGAGTCGTAGACGACTCAAGAGTAAAGTCGTAAACGACTCAAGTGATAACTCGACAACAACTTAAGTGCTAACTCGTCTACGAGTTAAGAATTTCTCTTCGGTTTAATTTAAGTCGTTGGTTCTCTGGTTGACTCGTCCACGACTTAAAGAATTATGAGGAGAAACAGGATAGGTCGCTTCACTTTTGAGTCGTTGAGGCTTTGAGTCGGAAGTCCTTTGAATCGTGAGTCATAAAAGGAAGACAAGGCTTCAAGTCAGAAAGATAAAAATTCTTCTAAGTCTTAACTCAGTTACGACCTAAAAACCTTATCTCCACTCCTAAACCCATAGACCGTCTCACCCCTAAACCGATGAACCCACTAACTATTATCTCGTCTTCTCCAAACCCCTAACAGCCTGATAAAAATAAAATATAAATAGATTGAAACCCATTATCCTCTCCTCGCGAATTATCCAAAACCTAATCGAACAACCTCGAGCTCACCAGCAATCGATCGTGGCAATAATTGTGATGAAGCGTGGTATAAGGAACTGGATTAAATTCGCAAGTTAATAGCTATCGCGGAATCAAATGAACTGCGGATCTACTTACGCGATGCGATGATGAGGATTGTAGGGACTGAATCAATGGTAAGATGAACTGGTTGAATTTGTTTCCGAAAGCTCGAGGACGTGTTAATGGCAGAAATAGCTCAGAGGTAGGTAATGGGAAGAAGGAAATAGGAGGAACGACCCAAGCATTTTATACCTCAGGGAAGTGGGACTCGAATCGGCACACCAGGGTTATGATGAGTCGAAGCACACGACTTACGACTTAAGGCGTGTGCTTCGAGGGGCAAGTGTTAACCCAGTTTCCTCTACGAGTTAAAGTTTACGACTTAAGGCCTTCACGGGTTAAGGAATCTACGAGATAGGATTTACGACTTAAGGCCTTCACGGGTTAAGGAATCTACGAGTTAAGGAGTCTACGACTTAAGGCCTCCACGGGTTAAAGAGTCTACGAGATAAGGTCTACGACTTAAGGCCTTCACAACCTAAGAACATTACGGCCTGACGACCTAAGGTTGGCATAATCTTACTAGTTAAGGATGACACGACTTAAGGAAGTTTACGACTTAAGTCATTACGACCTAAATGACCCAAGGGAGTAACGGTCCAACAACTTAAAGGAACTATGACTTAACGACTCGAGGGACGAGGAGTCAAGACGACTACGCCTAAGTCGTGACCGACTTACGACCTTTACTAGGTCGTTCACGACCTAAGGCCACAGAGGCAAATTCAATACTGCACCATGACTCGATAACTCCAGTTAAGCCACAAGCCGAGGATCAGTTTGGGTCGGTCACGACCTACGACATATGGTAAGTCGTACACGACTTAAGACTATGGTAAGTCGTACACGAGAATCAGTTCAATGCCGCATCACTTATGAGAGGACAGGTTAACTCATTTGCGACTTAGGACTTGTGATATATCTAGGGTTCAGCAAGGATGCCTTTAAGAAGTCTGGACCCAGCATTTAAGTGACAACTGACCCACGACTTAGTTTAAGTCATCCACGACTCAACTTAGGTCGGTTACGACTTAGGACTTGGTAATGTTTCCTGCCTAGAATTGCCTATAAATACGACCCTAGCTCCAACTAGAAGGGGACTTTTGCCTCATTTTCTTCAAACGTCGTTACTCTGCTGCATTCCAAACCAATCCAATCCAACACTTGAAGCTCTCAAGACATTAAGAACGCTACAAACAACTTCAAGAAGAGATCACATACATCCAACATGGATTCGAAAACTCTCGTCTTCATCGAAGTTTAAGCTACTTGTTCTAAGTCTCTTGTAATTCAAAGTGTATTGTATTTGGGAAGAATTGTATCAGCTTGTAACGAGATTATTAATAAAAGTACTTAAAGTGGACGTAGGCTATACCCTTAAGCCGAACCACTATAAAATTGTTGTTGTTTACCACTTTTCTGCTATTATCTGCTTGTAATCTGTTCCCGAGTCGTCGGGTGGTGCTTTCACAACTACAACTCATACACTGGGGTGTTAGCGTTCAAATTTTAGCGTTAACATATATAACAACAATTTAATGCCAAATTCTAACTTAAAAATCATTTTAAAATTAATTTTACTTTTGAATTATTTATTTATTTTGAATGGCTGAAAATAAAAGTGTTCATATACAAAACTTATTTTTCTAACTTGTATTAATACATAGATAAGTAGATTTAACAACAAATAAATATACAAATTCATGATAATATATAGTTCTAATCTATATACATACTACGATGTTAATCAACATATAAACAAATAAACATAAATATGATGTTGAATGTTGGACCTTGAACTAGAACCTATATCATGTTCCTTGATATTGAACCTTGAATGTTGATGTAAAAAACTCCTCGAATCGAATTTGTTCTCTTCGAGAAAAGCTACTAACCAAGGAGGTAGGAGGTAGGAGGTAGGAGGGAATGTGTAAAATACAAATGAAAGAGATGGTGTGTTTTAAATAAGAAAAGAAAGGAGAGAAAATAGAGGTTTTAGATCCCCCTTTTCACCATTTCTTTTTTACTACTTCAAACTCGTATTAACATAAAGTATCACACCCCCTCCCCTTCTCATCGTGACTAGTGTAACACCCCTAATTTTGGTTATCATTATATAAAATATTTAATTAGATAAATTAAATAAAATAATGAAAAAGGATAAGGAAAATGAGATTTGATAACTAAAATAGGCTGTGCCTTACAAATGAGTTATTAAGATGGATTATAACTTAGATAAGAAGGAGGAATCCATGTTAAGGGTAAGATAGGAATATGCCATAATTTCTAAACAAAAATTCTTACATTCTTTCTCCCTTATTCACTTTCATTCATACAAACCTAAACTAAATAAAGGCTGACCATTGTTGAGAGTATTAAGAAGAAGAAAAGCTAGGAAACAAGATTAAAACTTATGGGAAACAAATTCAAATCTCAAGTTCCTTCATCAAATCAAGGTAAATAATGATACCCATCTATAATATGTTTGTTTAATTTTGGTTTAGGATTAAGCCTGAAATACTATGATTGATATTGTGCTATGTTTGAATGTTCAGATAATTATATGCTTTATGATGAACTATTGAATTTAATTATGAAATTCTTAAATAGTTTTAAGTGTGAAACCCTTTCACGTGATATCCAAATGACTTGAAATTTTGATATGATGTTAGAAACATTATTTTGGAAGTGAGTTTTCAATTTCATAATTTTCTGATTAAGTATGAACATTTCATGATTTTCTTATGTGAAGAAAATGGTTTATTTCGGGTTTTAATTATTAAAATTAATTAAATAATGTTTTTGTCCATGAAATATTTACATGTTAAAGATTATATAAAATCAGATTTATTATGATTTTTGGGAATTTTTCCGAAGTATTATGAATTTATTAGGCTAGAAAAGCCTAATAATTATATTAAAATATTAATATAAAATGATGGTTTGCAAAACTAGTTTTGGGAATGAAACTTCTAGGCTATGGAGGTTTTTTGAAAAAGAATTTGATAAAGAAAGTTGTTGTCCAATGGGTTTTTGACAATAAAAGGAGTTGGTGAAAAGAATTTTTTATAGCAAATTGGCAGGTTTAATGATAATTACAAGTGTGCCACGCCAAAGTCAATGTTACCTCCTTCCATCTTTCCATGCCTATGGTCTACGATTTCAATCATGGGTAATGCATGGTGTGAAATGAATTGACTTTGGTTGAAGTAAGAGGCGCAACATCGAAGTTGACATAAGCATTACCACATGTCATCAATGATGACGCTATATCCATAAGGCAGTAATGCCTATAGTTACCATATTAATCCTTTTTACTATGACACCACTCATATTTACGTCGACACTAATGTTTTCAGCGATACGAGGCCGCTTATCCTTATTGACGTCGATGCTACTACTTTCGGCGTGGATGTTATACGACAACGAAACTGCTATTTTAAGGTTGTTTATTTTATAATAGCTATAATAACACCGCTCTTTTCATTAGGACACCCATGCTGAAAGTCATCAATACCGCTTGTTATCCAGCCTTTTGATCTGGCTATATTCAGACTGACTGGACAAGTTAGACACGACGATCATCGATGCAAGCAACCTAGAGAGATGATCTTAGGGTCCAAAAACCAAGTATATATGAGACCATAAGACGACGGTCGAACGAACTGAGGAAATCAGCATGCTAGAGTTCACTAAATGCTTCACCCTACATAGGGGATTTGTACTAATCCCTAAGGGTACACCTAGGGTGGACCCCACTCCTATAGCACTTTGCTTTTTCTACGTATAACCTGATTGAAGTATTGTTTCAGAGTTCCTATGCTCCATATCGACAATTCCATATAAAGTCTGGAGTAGCAATTCAACCTTCTGTAGATCCATCACTTAAACCAGAAAAAAAAACCTAGGCTACTACGCAAAACTACCTTGGAAACATAGAGCTAACATCAAGACGAGCTAACACAAGAAATCGCAAGACCCTATATTACATATATAGGGATCGGTACCAATCCCCTCCCTATAGAGGGATCAGTAAAAATCCGCAACTCTAGGGAATTTGGGGTTGAGATTTTTTGGAGGACTATGTCTTCGTGAAGAGGATTGTAGGAGAAATATCAGCGAAATATTTTGTCATTTACCCCTATAAATACAAGTGACATGTTTCATTCTAAGGATCTTTAGTCTGCTACAACGTACAAACTCCATTGTACTCTGGGATCCCTCCTACTTGTAATCACAAAAACTAGTGCAGAAATAATAAAATCATTAAAGTAGAAGTAATCCAAGATTGTTGAACCACTATAAATTTGTGCGTGCTTGTTTTTACTCAATTTTCACCTACTTTCTTCATTTAATCTCCACTCTCTTACTCTTTTGGGTGTTTATGTCATTTTTGGTTCAAACATTTTGGTGCTTTCATGAGAACTTCAAATCTCAGGTTACTTGGATCCATCATCTACCATTTGATTTCCTACATTCAGAAGATAAATCAAGCTTTTCCTTTCTTCAATTCTACAACTCAGATTTTCAGAGATCTATTAGAAGCTTTCTTCCATGGCCCCATCAAGGAAGAGATTCGGTTTCCTTTCAACTAGTTTTTGTGCAACTAAGATTTGAGTGAAGTCTATAGGAAGCCATCACTAATGGATCCTAGGAAAGATAAAGTCATCACCATGTAGCAAGGAGCTATGGATGTCCAGAATCCCTCTGACATAATCACCAGTATCGACATAGAGAGAATGATGAAAGAACCGCAAGATATCCATGTAGAGCTAAAGCAACAGATCCTGGAAAACAGAAACCTAATGAACCAGCTGGATTTCCACCGTAGGAGGACTAAGAGGGAGCATACACCTCCATATTCAGACTTCTGAAGTTCCTCATCATTTGGTCACCATCACAGGAGTGGAGGCAAACCATCCTAAAAAATTCCAAAGTTGGAAATCTCTAAGTGTGGGATATGTACCGATCTCCCACCTGGGGATAATACCGATCCACGCACTAAATTTGACTAAGTATGGGATAAGTACCGGTCCCCCATCTAAGGTTCAATACCGATCCCGCATACTAAATTTGACTAATCATGCAACATGTACTGATCCCACACCTAGGGATCAATGTCGATCCCGCATGTTGAATTTGACTAAGTATGCGATATATATTGATCCCCACCTAGGGATCAATGCCGATTCCACATGCTAAATTTCACCAAGTGTGGGATATGTACCAATTCCCCACCTAGAGTGCTCGGTATCGATCCCCAAATCTTCATCTAAATTGACCCCCACTCCTTCCATGCATTAAAGATTATACCAAGAGCCTATTTCAAATTCATTTCCTACGATTCTATGCAATTCTCTGTTGGTCTCTATGAGCACTAGACACCAAGGCACAGGAGTCGATACAGAACCCACTCACTGTGGGTTAGATTTTCAGGCCGGAGATAAAGCACAATTTGGGCGCACTGTGACTGACCAAAGCGTTGGAAATCAGGTGGTTGATGTTGTTACCAGGAAAGAATAAATATGGAACTGTTGGCCAAATAGCTCTCCCAGAGGTTGGAGAACCCAAGGCATCATGGTTCAGCCCGAGCTCAATTACCAGGTCAAACCCATAGGGTAAATTATGACTACCGCTAACCAGCAGGCTTCCCTGAGCCAAATTTAACCAAAATGGTATGATGGTTTGTAAGAGAAAGCCAGGGCCAGACCAACAACGACTAGGGTACCTCCCTAAGTTAAAATCATTCTACTGAAGTGATTCTATATGAGGAGTATTCGTCGAGATTCAATACGCCGACTATGCTAGCATATGCAAGGAAGGTTGACCCCCAATAGCATATCATGAAGTATGAATGGCATCTGTATTCCACCAGAGTGATGGACGCCATCAAGTGTGGAACCAAATCTCCATAGCCCATGATCGAATCTATCGAGTTCCACTAAGGTGATCATGATTCGACCGTTCATCAGCTAATTCTTTTCCTTTACTCGAGGGCAAGAATGTGATCAAGAGTGGATGCGGCTCGACTATCCACTCTAAAGCTCGTGCCCAGAATTTGACAAAATACTTATGCCTTGCTTGGAGCTTGATAAACTTAGAATTTGATCCAAAAAAGATGTGATATGATCGTCCAATCAGAGATGTATGTGACCCAATCATCCATTGGTTAACTTCCACTTCCAAAGTAGGAGTAAGAGTATAAAATTAAACCGGATCTGATATGACCATTCGTAAACCAACTCTAGCTCATGGAGTAGGTGCATGAGGATAAACCAAAACTAGATGTGATAAGACTGTCCGTAAACCAACCCTCACTCCCAATGCAGGAGCAGGAGTATAAATCTAAACTGGGAGTAGGAGTATATAAACTTAAACTAGATATTATAAGACCATCTGTAAACCAACTCTCACTCCTAGAATAGGATAGGAGTGTGAACCTCTACCAACATGACCTGACCTTGCCCTTGGAACGGGGGCAAGAATCTAAAAAAAATTAGACGTGATAAGACCATTTAGTCCTGAACATTTTGCTTGTAGCAGGCAGAGCAAAAGATCCATGATCGGCGTAAGGCAGGGCCTAACTTATAAGCATTCGATCGATGCCCTGAGTTAGGTGCAATTGAACATAAACATCCTGGATGGGGATTTATGAACTATGATCCTAAGTCGTTAACTTAAACTAGTGCCCAAAGTTTGGCACAATCGAAGATCATTATCCTGGAAAAGGATATTTAAGTCACTAATCCTAAGTGACTAATCTCAACCAATGCCCAGTGGTCGACACCTCAATGATTACCTTGTGTTTGTTAGAGCAATGAAAGGCCAAAAAATTCCAGAATGGGATGAACACTCTGTCCGATAACGATGATGAAAAGAGATAGATTGTAAGTACATTGAAAGGAAAGTGTATTTCTTGAATATTTAGATAAATCTAAACAAAGAGTTAATAAAACAAAGAACCTTTATTAGTCACATGAAATTTAGGATGCTAAGTATGAGTGTTCTTAACACTAATAACAAAAAGCAAAAGCAAGGGATGAACCCAAACTAAAAACCCAAATAGACTGCAACCATTACAAAAAATTAAGGCTATCTACACCAAGCGGGCTAATGGTTATTTCTTTTGCTTCTGCTTCCACAACTTCTTCTTACTACTAAGAGGAGCTTCGCTTGAGCTTTCATCCTTTCTCTTTTCTCCCTTTCCTCCACATCCTTTACCTTTGGGTGGAGTGCTACATAATGATACGACAGGGTGGTTTTGAAAACCCCCAAGTGGAGGAAGGGAGGTAGAAGTGCTTTGTAAAGATCCCGCATGCGTGCTTTTAGCGGTCCTAGGTGGAGGAATATATATGTATATATAAGAGTATAGATAGTCTGGCCTGGCAAGGCTATAGATAAAGCAATATGAAAGGTCTCCACCTTCTCTAGCTTGATTTTTATAATAGAAAGGCGTTTACGCTCAATATCGCTCAGAGTATGTCCAGGCAAGGGCTCAACGACTCTAGTAATAACTACATCCTCATCAGTTTGAGCACCTTGAGTTTCTCCGGTCCCTTCATCCAACGAACCATCGATCATCTCCTCATCAAGGCCTGGAATCTCCTCAACCAGAGCACTGAGGATTGTTGCTCGAGTTGTAATGGCTACCGACTCCATCACAAGCACTTTATACCTTGGTTGAGAGTCCTTTACAGGAAGTAGGGTGATTGAAGGCTGACATAAAAATTGAGATATAAAAAAAGAGATCATCGACGTTGATTAGTGACATGTCAACCCTCTGAAATACAAGATAGGTCAATGAGATTCCTTCTTTAGTTTGCAGTTTTGTATGGGTTGGAGTGCCGCCAGAGTTCCCCTAAGGAATAGGAGGTAACATGGAAGGCTTGAGAATCCGGGGCCTCTCTAGGTCATACCCAGGATCAGAAGTGGAATCGAGAGCAGCCAGAGACCCAAGTGCTTGGCTGGTAATAGCATCTACTCAGAGGCTTCGCCTAAATCCTCCTGCATTTTTGCGGCTCGCTCCAGGTAAAAGATAAGCAATCCATCTTTCAGAATCTTGAGCTCGTTTCCCTTCAAGACCTCTTTCTCTAACTACTCCAGATCCACCTCACCACCCCAGAGAAATTCTTTCTCTTCTTCAACAATCTATTTCCCAAACACGTGTGAGGAGTCAAGTATAATCATCATTAAACCACACTAGGTTTTGTAATTTGAGGACATTAGCATTGTATTGGGTAAGAAATGGCTCAAATCATTCCATTATCCTCTCTTCATCCCATTGCTCTATAGCCTCAACCTCTTTATTGATGAGAGCATCACATCCCTGGCTTGTTTAAGTGCTTTATCCATCTCTTCCTCGGAAGTGACCAACTCTTCACAGTAATCATTAGCTTGTTGGAGAGCCTCACCATTTTCCTTTGTTTCATGCTCCAATTTAGTTTTCAATTCAGTCGCATTCCTGTTTGTGGTATCCCTCCCTATTATTAGATCGAGATTTCGGTGACACGCCTTTTCCATATCATCTCGATGCTTGGTCCTCTCTTCTTTGAGTGCCTTGTGTAGGATGGTTTTCACCCTAGAGGAGGGTGAATAAGGTGATACTAATAATAATAAAAATTAATGCGGAAATAAAAACAATAACAGAAAGTAATGCAGTAGAGATCACACTCAAATTTATCCAACTTCGGCAAAACCCTGCCTACGTGCTGCCCCCAAGGTTTCTACTAGAAATTAAGTAGTCAAATGCTTACAAACACATGTAAACTTGCAATACCAACTAACTTGACTAACCTAACTCTAAGCTCAAAACACTACCACAACTCAGCCACTGAGTTGCGAATTCTCAAACTACAAAACCGTAGTTCGTACCTAGTTACACAACTAGAATTTTACAAAAGTTTAAAAAAGAAAATTACACAATAAAATAAAACTTAAAAACAAAGGCTAAAACAAAACCCTATTTATAATTTTAATCCCAATGCAAAGCAAAGACAAACATGGCCCAACAGAATCAAGTAAAAACGACTGTCTCCCTTTTTATTTTGTTTACGTATTCTCTTCGGCCTAAAAGAGAAGAACGTGTTCCTTATTTTTATTTTGCTGTCGCTTGCTTCATTTATGCTCTTTCTATTTGCGATCTAAATTAGGGATTTGTTCCAATTAAAGATGCCGCTTGAAAATCAATTGATTGAAGAGAAGATACTAAAGTGATTTGCTTCGTCAATCGACCAGTGGCTTTGATTGTATATGGTCGATTCAATTGCGAGTTCGAGTGGTGTACAAATTGATATGTGGTTTTTACTTTATTTCTCTGTTGACTGCTTGAACTCGAACTCGTTGATTGCCGATGATGAAATTGGGTTCAATTTACAGGGTTCGAAACCCTATAAATTCGTTCGTATATTTGTCATTTGAATTCTTCACTTCTCTATGCTCGGCATTGATTTTTGATTTAATGATTGAGATTATTCTGACTTGTTTATCTTATCATCATTTGAATTTGCATTTAGTTCTTTACTGCTTTGACTTTGGCATTGTTCTCTTACGGCTTGATACTTGAATTTGAGATAGATTTGGACTATATGAATCTTGACTTGTTCAATTATTCCATTTTTTATGACATTATTCAAACTACTTCCCTTTTTAGCTAAGACTGGTTCATGATGATTTGCTCAGTGACTTATTCAAAACTTCTTCCTTGTTCTTGTTCGAACGGCTGCTGTTAATAACTGTACTATGAACCATGTAAACCGCTTCACTGTTTTAGTGTGTTTTCTCCATGTACATACATTATATGTATGTATATATGTGTGTGATTAGTGCATGTATATATGTCACCGTGCTTATTCTCATTCATGTGTCTGCACTATGATTCTTGAATCACTTGTGTGTGTGTGTGTCTTATTATTGTTTTGAGTCTGGCTGCATATGTGGATGTTAATCTGTCTGGTGCATTTATATTCATGTTAACAGATGTGGCTTTTTGTCATTTGATTCTGTCTGATTCTTGAACTGTGTGTGTACTCTGGCATCATTATGAAGTCTGGTTCAATTTTGCTTTTCACTTATATATGTTGAAACTTGCATATAAACTTGTGTTTTGTTTTGTTCGAGTTATTTGTATATCTGCAGTCTGGTTGATTCTTCATGTGTACTCGAGTCTGCACATGTTGGTTGAACTTGAGCTTTTGAATTGATATGTGTATCTGAACGTGTTCACTTGTTGCTGGTCACCTTTGTTTCATATGTATGCTCCAATGCATGCATGTCCGGTGGTCTTGATATCTTGCTTCAAGTTAAATGACAGTTTCTATGAGTCATTTTGTTTCCTGGTCCGGCTCAATATGTTTTCATATGTGTTCGAGCTTGTGTTGCATAGTTGTTGTATGTTGAAGTCTATTGTCTGTCCTCAATTCTAGTCGCTTGTTCACTTATTATTGAAGTGGTTTACTGTTGCATACATGTCACCGTGCTTGTGTGGTTCATGTCTTTATACTTGTATTCTCTGGTATGTGTGTTCATGTGGCCTTGTATTTGAACATGCCCACCTCTGAACTTTGTTTTCATATTCATGTAATGTTGCACTTGACCATATGTGCTTGATTCATTGCTCCTGAACTATGGTAGTCTAAACTTGCTCATTGATGTTCATACGTGTGCGTGGTCTGGTTGAACCCTATCAAACTGTTTGAACATGTTTGTTTGGTGATCATTGTTTTCTCTGAATGTATGCATATCCATGTTGTTGTCTTATTCCACTTGAAGTTTGATTAGGTTTCCTCTGAACCTGCATATTCTCATCAATTTTGAAAATCATGCACATATTCATGTTTATACATGCATACATATGCATGTATATATGTGTAATTGTGTAATACATGTCCCGTATCCATTTATATTCGATTTGTACATGTGTGCGTTCGCACTAGTCCGTGAGATAGAATTGGGAAACGACCTTATGATATTCACAGTGATACAGTGTGAACATTACAAGTTGTTCGTGCACATATATTTGGACCTTGTAGAAAATATGAAAAGAAAAAACCCAAATACCCGAGGCAAAAAAACTCTAAATTCAATTTATTTTTTCAATTCAAATTTGTTTCTTTTTTGAATTTACTGCGCTATTTATTTAACAGGTATATGAGTATTGAGTGAGTATGTAGTGCGGTGAAAATTGTAAATTGTAAATTGTGTTGTAATTGAAAATGTGTAAATGTAGTGAGAGCTCAAATTTATACTAATTGAATTTGTAATAAAATATTTGTTTGAATAAAATATTTGTTTGAATATGAATTCTGAGTTATTTATTTTATTCAACAAATATTTATTTAATTATGTGAAAAATAAAATAGTACAATAACAAATACATTTAATCGAATATATATATATATATGTTTATTATCATCAAACAAAAATTATAGGCTATTGTATTCTACACCTTGATGGCCTCCTCATGTTTCTTTTCAGCTTTGGCTTGGGATGTTCTCACTTTCTCGACCTCAGCATCAAGATTAGCGATGAATTTCTTATTATCAACATTAATAAGTCTTTGATTTTTAATCTCCAATTTCATCTCCCTTGAGAATTTAAAGGTCTTTTCAGCTAACCATGCCTATTCGTTGTACTAGTTATAAATGTCAGTCAAGCAAGCAATGGTCCATTATTCGACGTCAAAACTGTTTTCAAATTGGGCATGAATATGATTCCATCAAAGAAAATATCTTGAAATTACTCCTTTAGTTTGGCCATACGAGTGTCTATGCAAGTTGTTGCTCTACTATGACGACCATAGCTTCAACAGTCTCCTTGCTGGGCCTGTGATGTGAGGTTTCAGAGACACTCATTTGGCGCCTATGGTCGAAGGACCGAATAGAGTAAGATGGCTCTACATTTTACACGATAATAGAAGTTAGAGGTGTAATGCGAGAAGTATCACCCGGTGAGATGTCATCGCAATGATCAGGGGCCCTTTCTGGACATCTAGGAGGAGGTTATCTTGATCTAAAGTGACGTTTAGAAGCAAAGTCATGTGATGAGCGATCTTTTTCATAACTGCTTCTATTCTGGTTATCTCTATCTTAGCTAAGGCGATGGCCTGACTCACAATCTTGACCACTTTCTTGATAATACGAATTCGACCAGGCCTTTGAACTTGGAATGCTTTCTTCTCCAAAGATTAGTATATATACTTTTTTCTCTCCATGGAACTTGCAAAGGAAACAGAAACAAGTTAGATTCAGTGAATAAGGACATACTACAAGTGCAATATAGTGTTGTGAATTACACATGCGCATGAGTGTCCTAATGTCCCCTTAACGGACCGTGAGCAGGAGCTTTGCTTATGGGAGTGATTTCTCCCATACTAACAGGAATAGTGATGTCGTCAAAATGGAGAAGAGATCCATCTATGCCCATGTTCCCTATATCAAAGGAGCCAAACTCAATAGGAATCGACCCCATTTTGAAAATGAATCCGGAGGAAAGAGATGGAGTTTTCTCTCCTATTGAAGCTAGTGGAGGCTGCTTAGACAATTGCCCCTTGCAAAGCCTAATGACGAGTTTCCTCCTAGAAACAAGTAGCTACTCATCTGAAGATTTCTCAATCACTGGTTTGTGACATGCATTCATGTTGTCATGGCCAGTCTCATCACCACCGCTTGCTATTTCACTTTCCTCGACGTTGCCTTAAGCCTCCTTGACCTCCCGGCTAGGGACTAGGGGCACGATAGGGTCAAGTTACCTACTTTTAGTAGTGCATGTCCATCTACGACTATCTCTTCGGCAGAATCTTTGGTTTGGCCGGTGCAACGACCCTCTTCTAACAAGTCGAAGGCAAGAGATGCTCATTATTAATAAGGGACCTAATCGCCCTATCTTCCTCGGGACATTCCTGCGTGTTGTAACAGTGATTAGATGAGCGTCACCACCAGGTCTCAAAGGAACATCTGAATATTCAGAGAATTGCATCAATCAGGATACAACTTGAATAAAGCCTTCATAATAGAGTTTGAAAAAGCACTTACGTCCTACTAACCACTGTTATGCGAACCTGGGTGGATAAGTACATAAAACCATTAGCTTTTGAAGTAACTAAACTTATTCCAAGCACTGGTCACAACTTGACAACCACTGATTGGCTTTAGAAAAGTGAATGAGAGGCTTCCCTTTCGTCATTTGAAGAAATAAATGAATCAGGTATCTCCCTCGGTTGGCTCATGATTCAAGAACTCAAGGAAAATCACGTATATGTCCTGGAGAAATGCATACTGTTCAGGTGCAGTTGAGTTGGAGTGGATCTCATAAAATGGAGCATTTGATGGATGAATGGGTTAAATGGTGGTACACCCTCAACAAAGAACATATATCTATTGCAAGTAGTATACCTTCCGAGGGAAGATAAGCCCTTTGGTGACGAAGCAGGACAAGTATGTAGTCATATAGAATTCTATGCTTAATGCAAATTCTCCATAGAGACGCCCCATTAACTTTTGAAGAAACTGAATCTTTTGGATCCTCAAGGAATACTGCATCCTTAAGTGTATCAAGAGCCGGCCCTACAATATTGTATACTCCCGAATTTAGAGAATTTCTTGATTCATGGTGTGAACTTTTGGATTGTTTCGATTTTTGGCCCAGAGTATATCGAGAAGAAAGTGTCACTGAACTCGTTGCAACATCTGGTTCAGCATATGTTACAATTTGATCGCCAGTCATAGTAGCTACACGCTCGGAGTGTCAGGAACCCATAACTCAATAGATAGTCATTGTAATATGGTTTAACTTGTCCCTCTCCCATGCTAAGCGTAATATAGGGCGATGTTGTGCAGTATTATATTTTTTAAAGTTATACAACAATGATGATGAGACTCAGGAGTTCGACCGGAGTGACCGTTATCGCTGGTCATCCCAATCGGATTTCACGTCAATGGTCATGCATAAGAGTTACGTCAAAGTTCAAGGATTGGCTATTGGCATGTAAAGAGCATGGTCTTCATAATCAAGGAATATGCATTCATTTGAGTCCATAGTCATATACATGCATGGGTAGAGGAGTGAATGGCAAAGGTTTAAAAATTCACCCAAGTATCGGATCATTGTTGATCCCATACCAGTATGCTAAAGTGCGACCGGTCCTATACGGATTCAAGCTCAAAAATTGAAGGGTTCGAGGCTTGGATCTAAAGCCAATTGCAATGGAGGATGTTGACTTTATGATGGCGGCTGGGGCAAAGACGCTTGCATTGGTTAAGACCGAAAGTGATGGAGGAGCTTTTGTTCGAATTGGCTATGAATTGGTTGGATCGAGCAGCGAAGAAGGAGGTGTGAGACATTTTGGGGGTCGAATGGCCAAGAGAATATCGAATTTGAGAAGTTGGAAGGGTCGATTGGATGTTTTTACCTCAAACTTTTAATGGCAAACAAGTGAAGGTAGGTTTCGGTAAGGAGAAAATAAAGAGAAGAGACTAAGTAGATGGGTGATATGTCTAAACGCAGCCTAATAATTTTGGATCCAAAGTAAAAATCATACGTTAGGTATTCACTCAGAATGTTTTTAACCAAACACGAGATCTATACCGTCCCCCTATATGGGCCAACACCGAATACTGCCCAAAAAATAATGAAATTGTGAATACAATTTGACGGAACTTAGTAACGACCTATAAGCATATAAATATGCTTGGAAGCCAATCATTCAGAGGAAGGGTAGCAACCATTTAGAACATCACAACAGATTTAGAGGAAGGATAGCAACCATTCAGAACACAAATTAGGATCCTCCATAGCGTTTCAAACTTTTCTTGATTCAAAGCACATCATGTCTGAAATGAGACATACTTTGGAGGGCAAGTGTTATCCAGCCTTTTAACCCACTATATTTAGAGTGGCAAGACAAGTTAAACTCGACGATTATCGAGGAATGCAGCCCAAAGAGATGATCTTAGGGTCCAGAAACCAAGTACGGACGAGATCATGAGACGACGGTCGAATGAACCGAGGAAACCAGCATGCTAGAATTCACTAAGTTCTTCACTCTACATAGGGGATCGGTGCCTATCCCTAAGGGTACACCTAAGGTGGACCGCACTCCCCTGGCACTCTACTCTATCTACGCATGATTCAAATATTGTTCCAAAGTTCCTATGCGCCATATTGATAATCCCCATATACAGTTTGGTGCAGCAATTCAAACTTCTGTAGATCCATCGCTTGGACCAAAAAACACCTAGGCGAGTATGCAAAACAATCTTAGAAACACGAAGCCAACATCAAGACGAGCTAACATAGGAAGTCGCAAGACCCTATGCTATATATATAAGCATCGGTACAGACCCCTCCTCCTAGAGGGATCGGTATCCCCAACCCTAAGGAATCTGGGGTTGAGTTTTTTTTAGAGGAATTCGTCTTCATAGAGAGGATCTGCAGATGAAATATCGGTGAGATATTTGGTCATTTACCCCTATAAATATAGGTGGCATGGTTCATTCTAAGGATCGATAGGCTGCTGCTACACACGGACTCCATTATACTCTGGGATCCTCACCAATCCCTTATACTTATAATCACAAAAACTAGTGCAAAAGCAATAAAATCATTAAAGTGGATGTAGGCCAAGATTGCCAAACCACTATAAATTTTTGTGCGCTTGATTCTACTTAATTTTCATTTACTTTCTTCGTTTAATCCCTACTCTCTTACTCTTTGAGTGTTTATGCCATTTTTTGGTTCAAACAGTGCTATTCCCATGACCTTAAGTTTTAAAGTTTTATCCTACGCAAACTAATATAGACGCCATTTGTAATCGAAAACCTGTATACACGATGTTAACAATTTTGGCTTTATGGCCATATGATTTGCGAAATTAAGTTCTATAACTATTTTTACATTAAAGAGGGACGATTAACCTAGTGGTGATGGTGACACCAAGTTTCATCAATAAGATAGTTTTATTAAGCTTAACTTTATAACCTATAGCTTTGAGAGCGACGACCTCAAGGGTTTTCGAACTTCATCAATTTTGTTTTATAAAAGCATATATCTTAGCATAAGTATTTTGAGTAAGTTAAAGGATTATGTGTTTACCTTGTTTTAAATATGATTTCAAGGGTTAAATCATTTATAGAGGTTTTGTTTCAAGGAAATAAAAAGGGTATTTAGCCCGAAATTTTACTAATTCTTATCACCTTTGGATATATTGTAATAGGATTGATTGATTAAGAGATTAGAAAACCAGATGGGACTGGTGTAGGGTCATGTCCTATGTTTCAGCTATTAGCCCCTGGCTAATATAAGTCCAAAATTCAGTGCTTTGGGCTTCATCACGAGTAAGACTAAAAGTAGGTTTACGCAATAAAAGGAATAAACATTGATGAGTTAGGTTATTGGTTGGCCTGTAAAATCACTAGGATCAGCTTGACCGTAGAAATAGTAAGTTCCAGATAGACAGTCTAGTTTTATCCTAACAGCAAGTTAGAAATTTTGATATATTTGCTAGGCCTGAGACAACCATATAGGTTTATAGTTACCCTGTGAAAACTAAATGTTAGGACACATAGTTCATTAATTAGAAAGATTTGCCATGATTACTCAAGTATCATGCATGCATATGATTATTGTGTTATCGTTAACTATTGTGATTACAGGAGTATGATTTATGATAATGTATATTCAAATGATAATAGTGAGCGGAAAACTCGTTCCACTTAGCGGCGTGGTCTCACCATATATCTATTAACCGAGATGGTATGTTATATTCATACCAGACTTTTTATCTGACCCAAAGTTTTTATTTTTCCCATTTAACTCTCGGATGCTCCTTTGAGTAGTTCCGGAGTAAGGTTTATAAGTTAAGTAGGTTTTGGTGAATAAAGCTTCCAAAGACATGCAGGAGGCAAAGCTAGCTATGTAGGAGTCTATTACTATTACTATTATATTTGTTGTATTATGTCATCTTATTATATGTATGTAATGATAGAAATTGTATTTTTCTATTAGTATCTCTGATCAACTAAGGAGGCATCTTCCTATATCGCTTTTGAAGTATTTTGTAATATTTATATTTATCTAAACCTGGGCAACGTTTGGGATTATGTAAATGGATAAGAAGTATTATCATTTGAATGAAATGTGAAAGCTTGTTTTGAAACCGTTTTTAAGAAAATTTCATATTCTTGTATTTCTAATGTTATGAGACAAATTACATGACTGCATTTTGTCATCGGAAATTAATACTATAGATGATTGCAGCATCTGTAGCTGTTAGTTTCGGACCTCAAAATGGAAGATGTTACACTTGATATCAAAGTACAGGTTTTGTGTAAAATCAAAAGAATTTTGAACTTAAAAGGAGTTTTGGAAACATAATCCAAATGAATCAAAGAATAAGATTGGGGTTTGGGATAACGCTGTAGCAATGTACTTGTATATCCTATCATATTCTCCCTTCTCTCATAGACCATTCTTCCGTGTGTTACTATGATTTGAACGCAAAATTAAGGAAAGTAAGAAATAGAGGCAGGAAATGGAGGAGTAAATCTCGATGGAGGAAGCACCACAACCAATGGATATGTCAGGCCTAATACAAGGAGGAATTTAGGTCGACAAATAACTGCTAACTTAGGTGTTGTAGCACCATGGGTAGATATTGGAGCTATGTATCAGCTCTTCGTTAATATGATGCAAGTAAGAGTCGCAGCTAGGTTAATGGGTGGAAACACTGGAGGGGCAAATCCCGAAGTTCTACTTGTCAACAATTATGCTATTTTGAGTAGGGATTATGCAAGGCTTGGAGGAAAGCCATTCATTGAAACTGAGGATGTTATCAAGGTGGAGAACTGGTTACTCCATTGTGAAAGGATTTTCACTGATTTAAGTTTGAATGATGAGAAGAAGATGAGGTTGGAATCCAGATAACTGTAAGGATTGCACTGTACTGGTGGAATAGTGTAACTATTGGGGTGCCAGAGGAGAATTTGACTTGGGCAGAGTTCAGAAGGAGGTTCGAGGAGAGTTTTATGTCTGAAATTTCTAAGCCGACTTTGCTAAGGAAGTTTGCTGAGTTAGTGCAAGAAGACATAACTATGTTGGAGTATGCAACAAGGTTTGAGTAGTTATCTAGATATGGTTATGCTATGGTGGATACCGTGATTAAGAGAAATGAAAGTTCATCCATAGATTAAGACCGGAGCTTACTAGAGCAACCTTACCACATCTCAGGGATCATGTAATTTAATAGTGGAAATGACGTTGAGGAATGAAGAGATGCTTGATTTCTTTGGTAGTAATAAAGCAGCAGAGATTCATAGTGGAAAGAATCAAAAAAGGAAATTCTTTTAGAAAAAGGAAGCTCAGAAGGATGGAGCTACCAAGAAGGGAAAAGAAGAGGTTGCGTGCTATAAATATAACAAGAAAGGGTATTTTGTGTATGAGTGCCATTAAGGAGGTGGAAAGTAGATTATTGGAAGCAAGAACATCAAGTGTTTTTAATTGTGATTAGATTAGATATTACAAGATAAGTGCAAGGAACCGGCTAAGGTTGAGAAAGGGAAAGTGTTTGCTTTGGAACCATTTGTCTCGAGACCCACAGCAGAGGAAAAGGGAAAGCCTGTGATGGAAGGTATGCTTTTGAATTAAAGTATACCTGTATCACATTCTTTTATATCTTATTCCTTGGTAGGTAAGCTAAATTTAGAACCATCATCCTAGTTTTTTCCTTAAGGGTTGTGAATCCGATAGGAGGGTGTGAAACTCTTAGGATGAGATGTGACCATTTAGAGTTTGAATTATTAGGCCATATATTTGCCTACAGTTTACATGTGTTTGACTTTGTGGGCTTTGAAATTATTTGGGTATCGATTGGTTAAGCAAATATAATGCTAGGATATTTTGCCAAGATATGGAAATATCACCAAGACACCTTAATAGTACCAATCGGATTATATACTCCATAGATTACATGAATTATTATATTTGTGCTTTGTTGGGTGCAATGGAGGAGGAAGACAAGTTGAATCTTTCATTAGAGAGTTTGCCGATGTCTTTGAGCCAGTGACAGGACTACCGTCGAAATGGGCTATTGATTTTCATATAGATCTTGTACCTGGACCTGAATAGGACTGCCTAGCAGAATAACACCTATAGAGATGAAAGAGTTAAATGTGCAGTTGGAGGACTTAGGAAGAAAAAGTTTTATTAGGCCAAGCAGTTTTCCTCAGGGAGCGGGCGTGGTATTCGTAAAGAAAGCGACTGGGTCGTTTAGACTATGTATCGACTATCATAAGCTGAATGAGAAGACAGTAAAGAATAGATATCCTTTGCTAAGGATAGATGATTTGTTTGATCAGTTAGTGAAGCCAAAGTATTTTCTTAGTTGGATTTAGCGATAGAGTTCCATCAATTGAGGGTGGTGGAAGACAGTATTCCTTTGATGGCATTTCGGACATGATATGGTTCCTACGAATGGTTAGTAAAGCCTTCAGATTGACTAATGCGCCCACCTTCTTTGTAGATTTGATGAATTGAATCTTCCGAGAGAATTTGGATAAATTCATGGTAGTATTTATAGATGACATTCTGAGCAGAATGAGCGAGATCATGAGACTCACCTTAGAATAATGCTTGAGACATTGAGACAACATCAACTAAAAGCATTTTCGAAGTGTCGTTTTTGAAAGAAGGAGATGAAGTTCTTTGGTCATATAGTCTTAAAAGAAGGTTTGTCAGCAGATCCAGCTAAGACAGAAGTAGTTAGTAATTATAAGAGACCCTAGATAGTGACTGCCAATGACTAAACTAACAAGGAAGGACGTGAAGTATGATTGGACTGATAAATGTGCGGACGGATTATAGAAGCTGAAATATTTACCGACTAATGCGCCTGTGTTGGTTTTTTCAGATGGAAATCAAGATTTAGTGGTGTATACTGATGCACGCGGAACATGATTTGGAGCTGTGTTAATGCAAAAGGGCAAAGTGATTGAGCGCACTTCTCGATAGCTCAGACTGCACAAAGTTAGGTATCCAACCCATGAATTAGAATTGGCTGTTGTAATTTTTTCTTTGAAGGTGTGGAGACATTATCTTTTGGGAACGAGATTCAAGTTGATTATGTATCACAAGTCTTTAAGATACTTATTCTCTTAGAAGGAGTTAAATATGAGACAACAGAGGTGGTAAGAGTTTGTAGCTACTTATGATTTTGGAGTTGAGTACACACCAAGGAAAGAGAACAAACTAGCAGATGCACTTAGTAGGAAACATCATAATGCAGTATTGGAGATGTTAGCAAAATGGAAAGATTTAGAATCCTTGACTGCATATGGTATGTTGTTAAGATCGATGGCTAGTTCTAGTCAGAGTACCCCAATGTTATCTTGTTTAGAAGTCCGACCATTATTTATTGAAAAGGTTGCTTTTAAGCAAAGAGATGATCACCTGCTGGATAAAATATTTAGAAGATTGGAAGGTGGAAATTGGATTGATGATTTGAAAGACTTTTACCTCGATCACAATGGATGGTTAAAGAAGAAAGGACATATATATATATATTCCAGCTATGGAAGGCCTAAAGAAAGAATTACTTAGGGAATGTCTGTGATTGAAGGTCATTGTTCATCTTGGAGAAACTAAGATGTATCAGGATATGAAAAGAAGTTTCTTCTAGGAAGGTATGAAAAATGATGTATGCATACAGGTAAAGCAGTGTTTGAATTGTCAGCAAGTAAAACCCAAACATCGGAAGCCAAGTGAATCGCTTCAGTCTTTAGATATACCAATATGGAAATGAGATCCTATATCTATGGATTTCATAGACGGGTTGCCAAGGTCAAATGGAGGAAATGAAATTCTTTGTAGATTTGATGAATTGAATCTTCTGAGAGAATTTGGATAGATTCATGGTAGTATTTATAGATGACATTCTGAGCAGAATCAACGAGATCATGAGACTCACCTTAGAATAATGCTTGAGACATTGAGACAACATCAACTAAAAGCATTTTCGACGTGTTTCTCGTCATCGAAACCCACACAAAGGTCTCGCATCACCACAGCCATCACTAAGGTTCAACACCATCACGACCATCGATATGGTACAATGCTACCATGACAATCACTATGATGTAGCATAGTTAGGACCCTCACTAAGGTCTCACATCATCATAGCCATCACTAAGGCCTTGCCACTATGATGCACTCAGATATATGATAACTATATGTCCATCACATAAGTCGACGAGACACTATGCCATAATTGGATACAATGCTCGATCACATACCTTCACATAGGTACCACACTCACAAGGTAGGTCGGACCATCACATAGGTCTAAGGTACACAGGTGAGTATCCTTACACTAACCCTTGCCCCCATGAAAAACACATCATCCAGAGTTATAAAGAGTCCTTTAAACGCACGACTCGATAAAAGGACACAATACATTCTGGTCCAACGTTGTACATCGCTGAACGTGCCTTCTCGGGCCATCACTAAGTCCTATGAACACTTCTCATTAGAAGTTCTTGACTAAGAAGACTCGTACCATCGATAAGTTGAAGTTCTATACACCTTTTGGTCGCTAATGCTCTACCACGCAGCAATCATATACAAACCCCACTGTAATTCTATGATGTGCTTGGAGTAGCTCACATCCCCTTATAGATGAAGCAATCTTGTCTGGTCCTGGAGAAAACTGCCTATCAACCTATGCCATGGCCGAAGCTGCTTTACACTATGCTTAGGTCAAATTACAGACCGAAATCCATGTCCAACTCCAACTACCAAACACACCCTTTTCTTATGTGTTGAACCGACTCAACACCCGGACTGAAGTTGATTTTGTATTTTCTTCTCCTTTGCCCAAATTCCCAGTGACCAAATTAAGTGCCGAGTAAATCACCACCAGATAGAAGCCTTCACCATCTAATTGCCTATCTAGTTCAAAGTTGCAGCCAAACTAACAATGTCCCAAACACACAACCACCGAGCCAACTTCCTATAGCATTCTAACACCTTCAAACTCCACACCAATTCGATCGCTGTACTTACTCTTTTTATTTACATGCAACAACAATGCATCGATATGGCTAATAACACTCTAAAGAAGACCCGCTAAAGTACAATTCTACTTTTTCAGATCTCTCATCCTTTTTGTATCAAATTAGATAGTACATCACTATTCTTTCTATAAGAAGACTACCGACCATGGAATCGATTACCACATCCAATTCGCTCCGATGACAACATTCAAACATACAATAACAATGTATCATTTTAACATGCAAACAAACATTATATCATGTCAGTTCATGTCAAAACACATTCATTTCTTAGCCTAAGATTCATATGAATAGCCATACATCAAAACAACATATTTATATATCACTTTAAGTCATTTTAAATTCATTTTTATTTCATTTTCAAAACCAAGCGGCATTAAATCATATTTTGACTCTAAAAATGGATTCAAAACATGTTAAAACCTATAGAGAAATTTATAGTAGTCTAAAGATGATAAATCACTTATTAATCATCAAAAAATCAATGAAAATCAAGCAAATTAAGGTAGATCCTAAACGAATAGAAGATATCCAATAAAAACCATAATTTTAAGTTTTAAAACATTTTAAAAACACTTTTAAAACATATATCAACATTTTATAATCAAGTTGGAGAATTGAATTACTCATCTATAGGGTAGAATCAACAAAAAAACATTAATCAAGGTAGATCCACCAAAACAAGATTAAATCAAAATTTAGACAGAAGCAATGTGCTTCCCTAGGAAAAACTTTGAAATCAAACATTCCCCTTTGTTAATCTCTATGCTAATCACCCTTAACTAACTGATTTAGACTAGTTTAACGGAGAAAATGATGGAGTTTTGGTAGATCTAAGTCCAATTAAGGCAAGGAAATGATTATATAACGATTAATGGCTACTATGGAGGGTGTTGTTGACCTTATTTCGAAATCATTAGCAGACCTAATGAAGGGCCTAGGTTAATTACCCACTAATCTACCTAAAGACCTTCCAAACTTAAAACGACCATATCTCCCAAACCCCAAGTCCAAAATCCATCATGACTGCTCCACAAAAAAAGAAACCATCATATCTTTCATTTGGAAGTAGTTTCACACACTAATTTGTCTCATGTTAAAACATATAGGCGTTACAATATTTTCTAGGTAAAAATCGTCCAATAACAATTCTATGGGTATAAAATGTCACTGCTCAACATTAGGAAAATTTATAGCCTCATACGATCCAATGTGGATTTTAATATATAATTTGCGATCCTTCGATATGTAAACCACAAGTCATTACAAAGATTTAAATGCCATAGGCATTTATATTTAAAAATATTAAATGGATATTTGTTGAAACGTATACACCAGTTAAAATACATTATACATCTTTTATGATCGTTTGATGTTTGATGTTTTAAATATGATTATATGTTAAGATATGATTGTTTATCTACTTGTTCGCAATATTTTTGAACGATGGATATTTTATGATAATCAATTATAGATTTAAAGAAACTAAATAACTAATTGAGATAAAGTGTACATGTGTAATTTGGGACCAAATTATTATTTATTAAATTTTCGGTAATATTTGCAGATATCGTTCTTGATATTTTGTATAATGCATAAATATTTATATGGTTATTATTTATGAATTTCTAGAGAAAATCCACAGTTAATAATGAAATTCTATATTGAATCAAATTTAAAGTTATTATTATTCATGGAGTAAAATAGAATTTAAATAATAATATGATTTTTGGTAAACTATTAGTATCCTTTAGTTGTAAAGTAATAGCAAAATATAAGGGAATTAAGGTATAAATTAACACTTTTAGGATAAATATCAACATTGTGCTTTCTGAAGATTTCTAGCAAGAATTATTGCTATTTTAGGTAAGTGGTAATACAACAACATTCATGAGATTTAATGAGAAATGAGATTTTTATTATTTAAAGTAAATAATAATAGGAGATATTTGGAGTATAATAATAATAATAATAATAATAATAAATCTATAATTTTTAGAAGCATTTTGGTCAAATTATTATTATTTTCGAGATATATAATACTACATTTTGAATTTTTAAAAAACTGAAATATTGTGTTTTCTGAAAGAGTGATTTTGGAGTATTATCATTACTATTTTGAGTCGAAAAGGATAAACTGATTTAGAAAGAAATTTTATGGAAAATTACTGTTATGAGGAAAACAAAGTTGCTATGTTTTAAGGGAATTGAACGATAATTGTATTATTTTGAGAAAATGGTAATATGATGTTTTTAAGCTACTAAAATTGAACTAATATTAGTATTTGAAGTAAATAACTATAAAGTGACCCATCGATATGTGAAGTAAATATTATTATTTTTAGAGTCGGTAAATAATAATAAAATAATTTGTATTACCCGAAGTAAATTGATGGTGTTTGTATAAATAAAAATAGAATGTTTCTACTACATTGGAAATGAAGTATTATCATATATTACTGTCTATTTGTCCTGTGAGTCAGTGTTACCACTTGAGACATACAATTTGGGTGGGTATTTTTATTTATGGTGGTACCCCCTGTTTTTTATTTTTTACGTAAGGGGATGATTATTGTTTGTGGTGGGTAATTGCTATATATTGGTATGTACTCGATGCTGGTATACATGGTTGTTAGTATTTATCATTTGTTAGCATGTATGAATTTTTTTTTCACTAAAAGTTGTTATTATTATTAGATATCTGGCTAGTATATTTATTATTTGTGAATTAGTGAATTCATTTCCATGTCGAGCATTAGGATTTTGTTCAATAATTTTAATGGTCACTGTTGGTGAAGGAACTAGGCCGCTCACAGCGGGTTAAATGGGTGAATTACAAAAAAAATTCATTTTTAGATCTTTATTGGATCTATGAAGTCTAATTGATTTTAAATTTAATTTAAAATATTTTAAATAAAATTTTTATTTTATTCAATTTGTTTGTAAAGGGTTTCGTTTGATTCATATAACTTTTATTTTATTTGAGTATCAAATACATTTATATGTGTATAGTGCACGTGCAACATACAAGAAGTGTATATGGCTAATGTGATAGTTTATAGGTGATAGGATTGACATCGCAACGAACAAATGTGTTGATTTATATATACATTTGTTGTTCATAGTGTTGTTTGAATTGTGTGTGTGTGTAATTATAATTGTTTTATCTATTAAAATATTTTGACCGATTCAATATAGTTTGAATTAATATCTAAAATATCTCATATTACTTTTAAAATTAAAAAACGGATAAACAAATAGTAACTTTAAATTTAAATTCAACTTTCAAAATATTTATAGATGTAATATATATATATATATATATATATATATTAATTTTATTATTCAAGACACGCATTTAAATGTATTTTATATTTTAGTTTAGATATTTTAATTTTTAATTATTAATTTGTAAATATATGTATGAGTTAAAGTTTGATATGTTTTCTTTTTTTATCCAGAAAGTTACCAACTAATTTTTTTATATTTCTATATGAAATCCGTATGGATATGGAATTAAAAAAATTTGTATTTTAATAATACATACATTATTTATATAAAAGGATTTGAAATATTAGTACGAAAACAATATACATGCATGCATGCATACATACATACATATACATATACTTATACGTATATACATACACACATACATATATATAGTTTAAAATCCAAAAATATATACATACTTTTAAATTAGTTTTAAATAATCTTATATATAAGACATATATTTTATAAATATACAGTTACAAATATCATATTGTAAAATTGTAAAATAATTAAAAAATAATTTTAACTTTTGAATTTTTTTAGATGTTTAAAATTAGCCAATGAAATATAGATATTGTAATGATGTTAGAAGATTCTTTTAAAACAATTTTGAGGTATATGTATGTATAAGATTAGATAATAAACATATATATTATAGTAATTAGCATATGAATAACATAAATGAAATGATTATCATATATGATTATGAGTAACAATGAAATTAAGATGCAACCAAAATTGCTTTGCAAAAAAAAGATGCAACCAAAATTTGTAGCCTGTGAAATGCACCTAAAATAAAGAACCAACTCTTAGATCTGATCGAACCATGTTTAGAAATTGCAGCAGACTGAAAATAAATACCACACTTTAGATACCACACTTTGGTTTGATTTGATTTGAATTTGCTTTACAAATTTAATGGCTATTAGCTTTTCGAATCATCGGTTAGGAGAAGGAGTAGGAGAAAAATGAACGAGGATGAGGTTCTTAAATAGGCATTAAGATGGAGAAAAAACAAGAGATCTAATCTCGTTTATTTACTCTTTCTTTTCTACCAGTTCAAATCTACATTTGAAAACCCCACATCCCTCGTCCCTATGGCCGGTCATGGTATGGGAACGATGAGCCCATAAAATTTTACAAACCAATTTTATAATCAATTTATTTAAATCAAATTTAAATATTTATCGATAGCGTATATCAATACATGCATATATAACTTTTATATACACACCCAATCAATTATTAATAACACCCAAAATCAAATAAAATTTAATAACTAGTATTCAATAAATATTAATAATCAATTCACAATGATTATAAATTAATTAAATTGTGCGATATTTCAGAGTATTTAACATTACGATTGTGCAAATCGAAGGTGTAAATTCAGTCAACCATTAATGTCGAACCGTTTGAATATTACCGTTCACATGCCACCTTAGCTAGTGGTGTGACAATTTTAATGAATTTAATGCTTACACATTTTTTGGTACACTCTAATTTCATTGTTTAAGTGGTACCCGATAGTAATGATTATTTACACCAATTCTCTTCACAAAACTATATCACTTTAGGAATTTATGGAATTTGATTTTGGTCAAAATTTCAATATCGTCCATATTCATCTTGTTTAATCCAAATACAGTGTCCTTGTTTTCAATAATAACAATTATTATTAGCTCTGATATGAGACTTTGACTTTGAGTTGACTATGGTAGACCCTGATACTAAACTCATATAATTGAGAAGATGAATTCTCTATTGAATAGTTTTTCACTTCCAATGCTTCAATTCAAACCCAACTATGTTTATTTGGTGGACGCCATGCCATGATTTAACTATAATCAAAATGGAGTGTCCACATTGAAGTTCGATAGTATTCTCAAATCGAGAGAACTATGTAATATCGTTAGTTCGAGGTTCTCTATTTGATCTTAATTACATTAATCAACAGAAAACTCTTAAGTGAATCATTTTATGGTTATCCAATAACTATTAGTATATAACCCCTTAGTGTCCAATTATTCATGATTAATATATTGTCCAACATTTGAAAAGGTTAAGTACTCTAGTCTTAACAAATATATCAATATCCTATCGCGAAAATCTTGACTATGAATATTTGAAACGGTATATTATTATTAATGTGATTATTACTAATGTGATATTTCTTATGATTACAACATACTGTAATTATTATCACATAACATATTGTTTAACGATTTTTATTTAATCTACGTAAGTTAAATAATTGATTAACATAACACAGTATGACAAATATATAATAGAAAGAAAAATTCCTTTAATTTCAAATGAGATTTTACTACAAAGTTAATAATTACAATAAGTTACAAAATTTCCCCTATGGCATACCACTAACTCTATCATCCTCCAACTTGCACTTAAGGCCAATTATGGAATCTCAATCCAATCCCTTTGATTAATTCGCTAAGAACTGATCGAGCTAGTCCTTTTATGAATGGATCTGCTATGCTGCCCATGGCATTCACTCTATAAATCACTACTTCTTTATTAGTGACAAATTATCTAATAAGGTGGAATTCAGAAAGAATGCGCCTTGACTTCTTGTAAGCTCTAGGTTCCTTTGCGATCTACATCGCAGCATTGTTGCCACATAATAATTTCATTGGATTTTCAATGTTAAATCACTCTAAGCTTAACCATAAATTTGTGCATCTAAATTGCTTCTTTAGCTGCTTCATTATGGGCAATGTATTAGGACTCTATAATTGAACCAGCTATTGTTTCCTTTTTCGAAACTTTCTAACTAATAGCTCCATTATTTAATGTACAAACATAACCTAATGCAGACTTATTATCATCAATATAACTATGAAAACTTAAATCTATACACCCCATTATAAGGAGGTATTCGTTCCCAAATATATAAAGAATAAGTCCTTAGTATTTCTTAAATACTTAACTATAAATTTTACAATAGTCCAATGCTTCTTATCCGGATTAGACTATTTTAGGCTTACGCATCCCATTACATAAGCCACATCTGGTTTAGTGCATAGCATAGCATGCATTATGAAACCGATTACAAATGCATGCGGTATCCTTCTCATATTGTAATGACCTACTATTTTTAACATCTAAAATTAATCATAAATGCCATCAAATTAGGCTTACAACTAATTTCAAATGCTAAAGATAGTGGATCGTCAACAAGAAAAATTGAAATTCTAAACAATGAACATAAACATCAATGAAATATACATACTTCAACAATTAAATATTACTCAAATAGAATACATCACCTAATGTATATATTTCATTACATCAACTAGTAAGACGACAACCGTGCAACTATGATACACGAGATATATCAATCTATCTTGTGTATACGACTCCTCCCAGATCCTTTGCTTGCCTTTTTTCTTTCGCCTGCAAACTTACAAATGCACATAGAACAAAGAGGAAAAGATGTCGACTATTTTTAGGCTGCTCCAATTTCTATATACCCCGACCTCAAGGGAACTAATGGTTATTGCATAGAAAAAGACTGCCTATGTATCCCTTTTGGGGATCAAGCCCATGTAGTCCTATTCCTGCTCTTCTCTTACATCCAAATACTTGTTAGTACATAACAACCATAACATCTATGCAACCATTGCAACCAATGCAAATATCATAAGCAGAAAGCATTATTCCTACTCATGCATCACAACAAATTATCTTATGAGGTAACGACAATGGTAGTATCTAGCCATCAAACATTAGTAATTCAATAACAACCCCAATCCATCAAATAAGGAAATAACAGCAGTACAAATATACTTATGCACATACTAATCATCCATTATAGTAACGCGTCACCAATGTAAATATAAATCAACAAACATGTACTAATCACCTCATACTGGTAACACAACATCAATCATTAATGTGCACTATTCAAATCAACATTAGTAACACAACATAGATCATACGATAAGCATGATCAACTACACATCATCTTGTAGCAATAATGGTAGAATAACATATGCTCATCAAAATGTGATATCATCATCAAACATCAATAGATGAGATAATTACAATCAACAATTAATCACACATTCAATGACCATCCATATAATATAGTTACATCCATTACTATTTTTAGTGTAAAATCATCTTATTATTGTTTATTATAAAGTCGCATTGATTTACCCATTCCAAAATAAATAATAATTCTTCCAAAATAGTAATATTCTTCAGATTTTCTTTACTATACTTTTATTTTTCCAAATACTTCAAAACTTCATATTTTATGTCAAAATAGTAATCTTCATCAAATCGCTTTTTTAAACAATATTATTATGATTTTACGTCAAAATAATTATATATTAAAACCTCTTTAATAGTTTCCAAAACCAATTTATTACTATTTATTCAAAATTACATCACTTTATTTAAATCATCAAAATTCCTTTTTATTTCTATTTACTTCAAAATAGTAATTACTTTATCCAAAAATACTTTTGGAAAGCATTTCTTTGCTGTTATTATTGTTATCTAGAAAATATTTTTTTACTTTATAAATTAGATAATAATAATAAATTTTCTTATCATAAATACCATAAAATAAACCATTTTTTCATTTACACAAAATGACCCTATTTTCACTAAAGTTTACATTATTATTATTATTATTCAAAATCTCATTTTATTTTATAAACAATAAGCTTCCCAAATATCAATTTAAAAGATAATTGTGGTTATTATTTATATATTTCCCTAGAAATTCATAAATAATAACCTTACGAAATTTTGAACTTTAGTTTCATTATAGTTTGTTAAATCATCATTATTTATAGGATCCATCCAAAATCTATGAATAACCTTATTTATCATTTGTTTATTTAATTTCCTCATTATTACCCAATTTATTGTAATTAATTATTTCCAATCCAAATCAAAGAATTTTTTTTATTTACATATCTAAAAAAATACGACAATCAACGATAATTATCCAACCAAAGCACAATACATTCAAAATATTATTATAATTAAAAATTCATTAATTGAACATAACATACATCAAGAAATATGATTTTTCCATCAATAATTATATGTTTTATAATTTTAAATTCAATTAATTAAATTAAATGATTCATACCAATGCACTATTGCCAACTGCCTCCAAACTTAACAAACGAAGCACCAAACCGTTTGGAATTCCACAATGAGTTAATTGAAAAAATATCATGTGAATTGGAGTTCGTATGCAAAAGATATACATATTAGAAGGTGTAGGTTCTTATTTGTAATTATTAAAATTTCGAGGGCCTAATTCAAAAATATACCATCCCTTACCATTCTCGACCGAACTCGTATTTCCTCATTCTCTACACTTGTCGTGACCACATTATGGCACTAGATCACCACAGTTCACCAGCTTTGACCATCCTAAACCCTCCATTATTTAGCTCGACCAACCCATCCCACCTTGGCACCACCACCGTCATGAAAATTATAGTAGCCGAACCCAAAAATCTCAACTTCAACCACCAATTCTAGCAAGATCGTGACAATTTGAGTTGATCAGTGGCTGTGGATGAACTGCTCTAATCGTTCTTTAGCCGATTGTACCAATGGATCGTCGAATCATTAGAGTTTGGAAAACCCTAAAATCTATGGCCTAAATTTGTTCATTAATTTCTAAACAAACATTTCATCGATCCGGAAAATGAATCTATATGTCTCTTTGCCTCATTGAGATTTTCGACCTTGTATATGATCTGTATTAGTTTTGGACGACCCACTTTTTTGACCCCTAGGAACAACACTTAATACATCCTCGGTATTTGTGTGCTGTTACCCAAGTGTTCGAAAGACAAGTTGTCATGGGGTAGAATAAAAGAATAAAGCAGGACAAAATAGAAAAACTTCATAGTAGAACGGTTATATACAATATAAAATAATATAGTACAAAAGATTACTCCTTGCATGAAATTATCAAAGTTATACAAAGTACTACAACTATCAGACTAAGCAGTTATACACTCTGTCCTTACACATGCTTATATAAAAACACATACATAACAGACATAACACCGGAAATAAATAACTAGATAGCTATGGAGCCTCTTGCTCGTCCATCAACTTCAAAGAGCCCAAGGAAACCTACTACTCTCGAACTACTCAAATGTAATTGAGTGTCCGAGAGTTTAGGGAAAATAAATAACTCGCTTCAAACAATAACCAGTATGAGTAAATCTCAAACAAAAATGGTGGAAATAAACGACAATATATGAGACCAGTGTGGCCATCTACGGAACTGGTTTTCCCTCACAATAACAACATTCAATTACAACAATGGATACAAATAATTAAACATCGCAAAGTGCTCACGACACTTCCCGATGTAATTAGAAAAGAGGTAAATTTAGAAATTTTGGAATCAAAGGAAAGAAGGGAAATTTTCCAACAAATGACTAGGAGAGTGTGCCTCCCTTACCGAAAAATATACACCTAGTCAATATACTTTGAGAGGGTCAACCCTCCTGTGACTCCTTTCGGGAACTCCAAGACAGACCCTGACAATCTTACCGAGTATTCCAGTATTTCACATCTTATTGCACATATAACCAAAACCAACCTAGAGTAAATGTGAATATATCCTAATAGGAGAAACTCTACATAACTTAGGCCTCACTCGCTTTTTGGTTTTAATCATTTTCGACAAAGGATAACAAAGACCAAATGAGTAACAAATCCTTTTAGATTGAGGATACACAATGAAGAAAGCTGAACCGATAGTTAATAAATCAACTGTCGAAGATAATTAAACATGATTGTATATGGAAATTAAATTTCATATTCTTGCTACTACTCGTCGATTCCAAACAAGTGTTATCCCTTGGTTGAAAATGAAGCGGGAAAGTTAAGGTAGTGTTATCTCTAGGAATTGCCTTAACAACCTTTTTAACCTTCGAGATAGAAACGAGTCCGTGCCTCGACGTTTTGCTTTAAAAGTATGACTAAATCATTTCCATATAAGCGATATCATTTATGGGACTACTTTTCCACGAATCTAACTTTTACTTTTAAAACCAAGCTTGTGCTAGGGTTTCACATTTAAAATATTAACTTTAAACAACTGTATCAAAAAGAATTGATTTGCTTTAAACACAGATTAATTACCTTTAAAACTAATAACTTCCTTTGTTACTTAAAATGATAAATCAACTTTAATAAGAGATTAATTATTTTCAAAACAACTTTGTTTAAAATAATCAATGGCTTTAATCCTGATTAATTGCTTCAAACAACACTGTTTAAAAAATTTAATTAACTTTAAAACATCCTTTTTTAAATGATTTATTTACTATAAAAACATCATTATTATTACTATAAAAACATCATTACTAGAATAAATAATTAATCCTTAAGCATCATTTATCAAAATGATTAATTAATTTCAAACATTGTCATTTAGAACGATTAATTAAATTTAAAACATTATTATTAAAGGGATTAATTTTAAATCATTAGCAACAGAATAAAATGATTAATTATCATTAATTAAATAATTAATTATCTATAAACATCGTTAGTTAAAAGGATTAATTAATCTTGATCACGTCATTATTTTAATAAATAATTTACCTTTATTATCATTATTTAAAATGATTAATTAATTTTAAAATGTCATTGATAAGATAACTAATTAACTTAAATTTCATCTTTGTTTTAAAAATTAATCATCTTTGTAAAACTCACGCACAACATTTAAAAATATTTCAAAGGGGATAATATTCCTATCCAAACATCATAGAACTTAAGTATAGGGGTATATATACAAAAGAAAATAACAACTTACACATATAAAAAACATCACTTATCAAATATTAATTTACTAACATTCAATTCATGTCTAAACAATATAACAGTAGAATTGAGATTTATTCTGCCAGATAGATGTCTAAATAATCTAGTTAATTTAATTATAACAGAATGGGGATTCATTTTGCTAAATAGATTTCATCTATATTTTTATCTAATTAAATGGTGGTAGAACGGTATTTTATTCTTCTAAAAAGAAGTCCACATACCCTATTCAATTAAGTAATAGCAGAATGGGGGATTTTGCGCTAAATATAAGTCATCAATAAAGCATTCATATTTATTAGGCTAACTTAATGGCACAGATAAGAGAAACCTTGATTTAAAATCAATTTACTTATAAAATAGAGGCCGATTTAAAAATAATTGATAGAGCTTAAAACATAACCTTTACTAACTAATAATTAAATCTAAATTTAATTATAACTTTAAACCATAATTAATTCTAATTAAACCATGATTAACTCCAATTAAGAACTTAATTAACCCTTAAAAAATTCTGATTAGATTAACTAATTATACCCTGCTTGATAGTAATTAATTATTAATTAACCTAATTGAATAATAATTAATTAGATAATTAAACTTAATTAAATAAAATTTAATTATTTATTAACCTTTAACTTAATCAATAATTAACTAAAACTTCCTTAATTAATTAATTATCATCAATATATTTCATTAATAAAATACTAGTAACGTAACTTAATTACTAATTAATTAATAATTATTCTTAACTAAAAAATTAATTAATCGATTAATTTTTAAATTTATATTTAATTTCAAAATAATTAACTTCTATAATTAGTTAGTATTTTGAAGTAGTTTTCAAAAAAAAATTAATGGAAAACACTTTAAGTTTAAAACGCTAATTTTTCTCAAATTACATCCATAGCGAGTATTGCTATGGATACCATAACATAGAATTAGTCTCTAAGTTAACTTTTCCAACCCTTTTACTCCTAATCTTCTTAGCTTATAAAACGTAAGTAAAAGTTTGTTAAAAAGCGAAAACAAAGTTAGAAACTTGAAATCTTTTTAGTAATTACAAAGAAATAAACGATATTTGTTTTTCCAAAGAATCTCAAGTCCCTTTTACATTTCAAAATGCTAGCTTTTCTTTTAATTTACTACAACAAAGTAAGGTCTCAGACAATATATGACATGATTTAACATATACAATAAAGATTACAAATTGCAAACCAACTTGACTTTCAAAGTTCCGTTTTCAAACCATATGCCAACTCATCCAAACACACATAAAATCCAAGCCAACACTATTATTCACCCAAACAAGCAACTAATTTAACAATTAAGCAATATTGAAATATGCATCATAATCAAAGTTATAAATTTTAAATAAATTAGTGGGCTTTATCACTTAAAGCTAAGATAACCAAACCAAACTTTACTAGAACTTTGAAAAGGGCCTAGATCTTAGCTTTTCCTTAAAAAAGACTTGATTATAAACCTTGGGGAGCGACTTTTGGTTTGGCTTAGTGGAAAACAAGGATCGGCCTTGGTGCTATATAGGTGTATGGGCTTTAAATCGAAAGAAGAAGTGGTGTAGAGGAGGAATAAGATGTATGTAACAACCCTGTTGTTAATTACATATTTAATTAAATTTAATTATGGATAATTAATTCTAATTAGCGACTTATGTAATTTAATCTAGTTTTGAAAATATTTGATTTGATCTTTAAGGAATAAGTTATATTTCTTAAAGAGGATTTCAATTTAAATTTGAAATATTATTAAATCAATTATTTAATTTTGGGCTTTTTGGATAAACTGTTGATATTGAGATTTATTGTTTAAATGAGATATTACAATTAATAGTTAATTTTTATTAAAAATAATGGCAATAACTTTTATTTCCAAAGTTATATTTAACTTTACATTGATATGTCAATATTAATTGAAATGAAATTTTAACTTGTTAATTAGTTTTGGAAAATTAAGAAATTAATTTATGATTTTGTAAAAAAATTGATCAGTGTAAAATAGTATTTTATAATTAATAAGACAAGGGAAATAGCAACACTTATTGGGCTGCAAGTTAGACCCTAAACCCAAACTCATTCTTAGTGAAACTAGAGAAAGAAAGTTAACATCTTTCTCATTTTTGAAGTTCTGTACGTTCAACTACAGAAAGAAAACTAGGGTTCTTCATTCTCCTTTCAAACTAAATCAAAGTTGGTGATTCTAAATTGCAAATAAATTATAGAAAAATATGATAAATCAAGGTAATGTAACTAAAACCTATTTTAGCTTTTAGGCAATTCAGTTTCAGTTTTACAATGGTTGCTTTCGGGTTATTGTTTATTTGTGTTGAGGTTATGGCTAGGAATTGCTAATTGAAGAATTAGAGTTGTTATTGTTATCCTGGGTGTTGAATTGAGGAACAAAGGTGAGTTTACCTCACCAACCATCTCTAAACTTATGTGTATATAATTATGTGTTGCTATTTTGTATTGATTGAAATATAGGATTGAATTGGTCTCTAGTTCTTATGTTAATCATAAGTTAGGTTATGAAATTCATAGTTTGTTAAAATCATCAATTAGTGATCATCTTTAACACCAATTTGTAGTTGATTTTATGCTTTCATATTGCTCGATTCAGTGCTCTAGAGGTCAGATTAATCATTGCCGAGGAGGTCGTCATCGATGGACTGCCGAGGTTGCAACCTGGAGCTGAAACAGCTCTAGGTTGCATTCCCATCGATGGACCGGTGGGCACCATTGATGCACCGATGGCATACACACTTGGAGCTGTTTCAGCTCCAAGTGCCGCCTCAACTCGCCTATCACTTGCCTTGTTTCTTGCTATATTTATTATAGTTGTTTTCTTGTGTTTTGGGTGTTTTGGGTGTTTTGGTTGTTTTAATGTCTATTTCTGTTGATTTGTCAATTTATAAAATGCGTTAAAAGATAATATAGAGGTTGAACCCTATAGACTAATTTGTTGCTATGATCTTGTGATGTGTAATAGTGAATTCTTTTGTGCTCTATAGACTTTGAGTCGCTTCGTTCAAAGCTTTGGAAATTAAATATTATTTTTATCTATTTTCTAAATATAAAAATAAACAAATTGGATACAAGTAAATTTATAAAAAGTGTTTATTTAAATTCTAAATATCAAACTTGTTTTCAAAACAAATTTAGTCTCTTTTTACAAATGATTTTAACAAAGTGTTGTATATATGTATATATAAATCAAGTATTACTGATATAAATAGTTATAAATTTGGAAATGTGGTTTTGGAAAATATGAACTTAATCTATTTCTAAATAAATGGTCATGGTATTTGGAAATATGGTTTTCAAAATATAAACTTAAGTTGTTTTAAACTAGTGTATAAATACTAATTATGGATTCGTAATAAGAGTAATAAATATGGTTTTATAAAGTATACTGCACTTAAATATATATAGGGTCTTTAGAATATAATTTTTGAACAATATAACTATAGAAACTTTTAAATATGGTTTTGGAACATGGAAAATCTTGATTATATAACGCTTTTGAAACAGTTTGGGTTAATGGAATATTTTTAAAAAGGTGATAAGTCAAATAAATGTTTTGATAGCTATAGTTCTATAATGTGGGGAGTACTAATAATCAACTTATTGTTATCGATTGGTTTAAACGCATTGGAATAATGCTTCATCAAATATGGTATAACTCACTGCATAGAATATTTGAGTTGAACTTACTAGCCTATTAGCGAATACTTAAATTTCATCGGGTAGCATGGGATGCCTTGGTTAAGTTCTTGTGATTGCTATTAAAAAGTACTTGACATTTTAGCGTTGTATTCTCTATTGGTATGCGGTAGGACTGCTAGATCCTTAAGAGAATATAGTTCAGGTTTTCCAGTGGTATCGGTAACAAGTGAGATTTACTAGTTTCTAGTAAATACTAGAATTTCACCAGTCTGGGACGTTTTTGTTAAGTTCTGGTGATTACTAAAAGTGGTAGTATTTGGCACTTTAGAGTATTTCCTTTTAGGGTTTTGTGGGATCGATAAAACCTTAAGAGCTATACTTTTGGATATTTTTCAAATATAAATATATATAATAAACTAGAGTTTTCGAGTCATGGTTGCCCCGATTGTTTTGACGGGTCGAGATTTGTTATTTCCCCAATCTTGTGATTGGTCGAGGTTTTGTGTTACAATATGAGGACGATCTTGGTATCAGATCGGCTCAAGTGATACCACATTGTTTGCACGGTATGAGTACAATCTGATGATTTGTTTGTATGATCAGGTAAGTGATTGGCGTGGAATTGGTTTTTTGTGCTTAGAGATATCGTGCTTTGTTATGTAATTTTACATTTAGTGAATAATCTATGTTTGTGGCCTAAATATTTATCTTTATGCCTTGAGATAAATGTTGTGTTGGGTTAACTTCATTACTTGTTATTTCTTGGACATCTGGATTAAATTAGATGTTATTTATTCTTATGTAATATCTGATTCTCACCCTATTGGATATTTACAGATAATCTGACCCAAGTGTTATTTTAATGCTCGGGTCAGCCATAGACTTTTCAAGTTATATGATAGGTAGGCCTTTGGATGATTGGGCTGGCAGGGAGATAAGTTATTTGACTTTTAGTTTCATGTTTATATTTTGGGATGTGTATTTGAGATTAGAGAAATTGTAACACTCACTATGGTTAAAAAAACACATCAGATGATGGGTATGCTCCGTTGTCTGATTGTGTATTGAACCGCCTTTCTTACTTCGAAGGACGAGCCATTATGAGTAAAAGAAAAGGAAAGATAAGAAGAAAATTTAACAATCACAGAATCTCACATCGGAAAGGAATAACATATAATAATATATATAATAGGATTATACATAGTCACTACTATCGTAATACATCAGAGTCATAATAGTACAAGCTCCACACTAGGACAATTATAACTACTCGTCCTTACATCACAAGTCCAAAATACATATACATACATACACAGTGGAATAGATACTAGCCAGTAGGCCTGTCAACATATACTTTCAGATCCGGATAGTTCACAACCATCTCATTACTAACTTGGGTTCCATTTTACAACCAATACTACCAACATATCATAACCAATATAACATGTCTACAACCATATCCATATAAAACATACGCATATCCGAATATATCACATATTAAACAAATCACGTATCCAATTCAATAAACCAACTTGCAACCACGTATTATCCAATTCATATGGTACTTGAACATATCAACCTAACATATTTAACAACATAGATAGCATCAAAACAATTTGAATTTTCTTTTCCAAAAATTATAGGTTTACTCTTCGAAAGCTTTACAAATCTCAAAGCAACTTCCACTAAAACTTTGATATATGGTAGCACTTGGTCCTAACTTGCAAACGTGAAGCTTTTGGATGCCTAATTACCTAGATTAGGTTGGTCATATTTGGCTCAGCCTGATGTGTTTTTTGTGGAAGGGGACTTGATTTTGGAAGAGGAAGTGTAGAGATGTATGTAGAATGGTTTTAGTGAGCTAAAGAGAAGAGTTGAGGGGAAAAGAGTGATTTTTTCTAACTTTTACAAACTATGGAAGCCATGGATATTTTGAAGAGAAGTTTTAGAAAGTGAAGAGGAGAGAGCAAATGAGAATGTGTGTGCGTGGATGTATATTTATAGGCCAAAAAAAATAATTGGAGTAAATTACTAATTTATCCTTTAATGATTTAACATAATATGTCATGATATTGAAAAATCACATCACCTTCCTACTCCTCCCTCTTGTCACATCCCCCTCCTTCTCTAGTCAAATCCTTAAGCTCGTGATGAGTAATGATGTCTAATTATGAAAATATTAAGATATGACAACACTTAATAATATATATTTATATATAATGTTTATTATTTTTAAAGTTATGAATTGTCACATCACCTCTTAAGTATAATTAACATAAGATAATCTATTCCTAAGTGTATTATTATTTAGTTAATTATCTACTATACATGTGTGCATATGGTGCACCGAGACGAACAACATTCCCAACAACTTTTTGGTGTCGAAAGATCGAAATTTCATAAAACGTTCTTCAGTCTATTTTCTATTTTTCCACGAACTATTTAATTTGGTAAACAAATTTTGAAAACGATTTTTCCCTTATTATTAATTAATTAAAATGAGTTTATTTATTAATAAAAATTTATTTATTGACTATATAAAACGTGTATAATTACCTAGTTAAAACGACCAAACCTTAGGTCGTTACATTCTACCCCCTTAAAAGAATTTCGTCCTCGAAATTTCTAATAAAAGTTAACACAAAAGGAATCAAATATTCATTTCATCCAAAAGGTATACAAGCGTCAAAAACAACAATGCATCCATGACACGTATACAACAACTATCATAACATTCATCCAGGATAAGCTTCCTTTACGTGATCCGCGGTTTCCTAAGTGCAATCTCTAGGATCATCGCTCCACTGAATCTTAAACAGTTACATCACTTTTTTGCGCAATTGCTTCTCATCTTGATCCGCGATACTAACTGGATGTTTAACTACCGTCAGGTTCGGTTCTATTTCCAAGTCATTCTGAACTGACATTTCAACCACTGAAGCTGGATCATGTACGCTCTTCCTCAAATGGGAAACATGGAACACATTGTGGACTCTTGACAATCTTTCGGGTAACTTTACTCTATAAGCAAGTGACCCAATCCGTTATGTAATCTTGAATGGTCTAATGTATCTCGAGCCAGCTTTCCAGCTTTTCCAAATCGAACGGCTCCTTTGATGGGAGTTATCTTCACATACACAGCATCGCCGGCTGCGAATTCCAAATCCTTCCTTCTCTTGTCAGCATAACTCTTTCGGCGATCTTGAGCTTCCTTCGTCCTTCTTCTAACCATTTCAACTTTCTCTGTTGCCTCTCGAATCAAATCTGGACCAAGCACTAAACAATCTCCAGATTCTACCCAACACGCGGGTGATTTGCATGGTCTCCCGGACAGAGCTTCATAAGATGCCATTCCAATGCTATCTTGATAGCTATTATCATAAGAGAACTCAACCAAGTGTATATGATCCTCCCATGATCCTTCGAAATCAAGAATATAAGCTCTCGGCATATCTTCCAAAACGCGATTAACTATTTCAGTCTAACCATCGGTTTAAGGAGTATAGGTAGTACTTAAACTTAACTCCGTTCCCAATGCTGTCTGTAGAGCTCCCTAGAATTGGGTTGTGAAGATAGGATCGTGATCCCTTACTATGCTTATTGGAACTTCATGTAGACGAACTATTTTCCTCATATAAATTTTTGCTAATGAAGTCGCCGTTCTAGTTGGCTTGATAGAGATAAAATGTGCACTCTTCGTTAGCCGATCCACGATAACGCAAACTCCTTCATTTCCTTTTCTAGTTCTGGGAAAACTATCGATAAAATCCATGATATCATTTCTCATATCCAATATTTCCAAAGGTTGTAATAACCCGGCTGTCTTTTAATGATCATCTTTGATTTGTTGACAGCACGGACATGTGCTAACAAAGACTGAAATGTCCTTCTTCATCCCTGGCCACCAAAATACTCTTTTCATATCCTTGCACATATTGTGAATTCCTAGATGAATACTTAACTTAGACTTGTGGCATTGTGACAAAACTTCCTGTCTCAACCCACCTACATCTTGGACACACAATATTCCGTTCATCCTCAAAGCATCTCTACTATCCATCTTGAAATCTGAACATCTACCCCCTCAACACCTTGTATTAAACCTTCAAGTATCTCATCCTCCCTCTAGTTCCTCATAATCCTTTCCTGAGGTGTCGGGCTAACCTGCAAGAGAGTCAAAATATCATTCCCACTCAAAGCATCCGCCACCACATTAGCCTTTCCTGGCGTATACATAATATCCAAGCCAAAAGCTGCCAAATATTCCAACCATCTTTGTTGCCTCGGGTTCAGATCCTTCTAGGTGAATAAATACTTCAGGAACTTATCATCCGTGAAGAGATCGATTTTTTCACCTAATTTAAAGGAAAAAATCTTACTTCTAGAGTACTAAAGATTAGAAAGAAACTAAAGAAGAAAAGAAAGATCCTTGCCCAACATGAAATGCCTCCACATTTTCAATGCAAAGACAAAAGCCAACAACTACAAGTCATGCATAACATAGTTCTTCTCATTTCAACTGCCTGCTTGCATATGCAATCACTCTACCATATTGCATCAACACATCACCTAGTCCCACTCCACAATCATCTGTGTAAACCGTGAACCCACTATTACCATCTAGAATAGGCAAAACCGGTGCACTAGTAAGTCTCTTCTTCAATTCCATAAATGCTTCTTCACACTTCGAAGTCTATACAAACTTCTCCTCCTTCCTAGTCAGCTTGGTCAAATAGGATGGAATAATCGTGAATAAACCTCCTATAATATCCAACCAATCCTAAGAAACTACGAACCTCGATAAGAGTTCACAGTTGCTTCCATTCTTGAACAGCCTCCACCTTCACTGGATCCACTGAAATACCTTCTCCTGTCACAATATGTCCTAAGAATCTTACTTTTGATTTTCAAAAATGGCACTTAGAAAATTTCGCTTTCAGGACATGTCTCCTCAATGTTTCCAACACCACTTCTAAATATTTATGCTCCTCCTCAGATTTGGAGTATATAAGGATGCTGTCGATGAAAACTAACACAAACTTATTAAGAACATCTTAGAAAACATGGTTCATGAGATCTACAAAATATGCAGGTGCATTAGTTAGCCCGAATGGCATAACCAACCACTTCAAGAAACAATCTGGGCCCTTAAAAGCAGTTAATGGTTTACTATCTTCAGAAACCCTTAATTCATAAAATCCGATAGCTAGATCCATTTGGAAAAGTACCGTAGTTCCATGAAGTTGATCAAAAAGGTCACCAATATAGGGTAAGGGATCCTTGTTTCTAATGGTCAATTTATTCAACTCTATATAATCCACGCACAATCTTAAAGATCCATCAGACTTAGCTGCAAAAACTACAGATGATCCCCGGCTCGAATAACTGGGTCTAATCAATCCTCTTCTCAGCAAATTTTGGGTTTGATCAACCAACTCCACTCTCTCCCTCGGGTCCATCCTCCGCTTAGGTTGAACTGCAGGCCTTGCACCAGGGACCAAATCAATACGGAACTCAATCTCCCGGTGCGGAGGTAAACTTTTAACTTCTTCAAATACATCGGGAAATTTCTTAACAACTTCAATACACCCTAAACTCTCCTAGGCTGCTTCAAGGGCGTACAAGAAACTACACATATGAATACCGGGTTCCTTACATGATACCTTAGCTTCCCTTCTTATATCAATCACTAAGGATATAGTTCTCTTATTACATTTTAAGACAGCCTTATATTTTGATAACCGATCCATACTAAGAATAATGTCAAATCCTTTAAAGTCCAAGACATATGGGTCGCAAGAGAAGTGATGAGAAAGGTAGGAAATTGGCACATTCTTACAAATCATATTCAAATGGGCCACACTACCTATAGGGTTAGACACACACATAGGGTTTTCTACATTGCTAGGAATAAGATGAAATTTTCCTACTAATTCTAAGGAAATAAAGCTATGAGAGGCACCAATATCAAATAATTCTTGAACATAAATGCCATTAATTAGTAAGGTACCTTCAAGGATGCCTTTCACTTTCACGTCTGCTGGAGTTAATGGCTCATCCTTTATAGCATACACCTTAGGCTTCTGCACTTTCTTCATAAGTGGGCAGTCTTTTACCATATGCCCGGGCTGATAGTAATTAAAACAAAGAGTCTCTAGACCATCAGGGAGATAGTTCCACTTTGTTGTTGTTGTTGCTGCTACATTCTAGAATTCTTGCAAAACTTCGTGATGTGGCCCTTCTTCTAACATTGGCAAACAAAATCCTTAAAACGACTTCCTTGGGCTCCACTTCTAGGCTTTCCCTTTCTATGATTCTTCCAATTCAGATTGAACTTCCTCTTGTTAGAATTGTTTCCACTAGATACTACTAGAGTGGGCTTTTGTTCTAAGGTCTCGTACCTCAGAACCATGTCAACTAAATCCACAAAAGTACCTTTGACATGAGATGTCATTTTACCATGGTATTCTTCCCTCATACCCAAAACAACATCTCATTCTTTTTTAATGGGGTGTTAATCAATTCTGGTCCAAAATAAGACAACTCGTTGAACTTCCTCTCATACTCTGCTACAGATAGATCCTCTTGCTTCAAATCCATGAAGTTGCAATACATCCTCGTCCTTCGTTGCTGGCAAGAATTGGACCTCAAAAACTTCTTTAAATCAAGCCCACGAAAACTTGTCTTCTGGAATATTTGCAGTAAGGAGTCCCACCAAGCTGATGCTCCCTCCTGCAGTTTCCATGCTGCTAAAAATCTCTTATGTTCATCGGATAAACCAACACCTTTAAAAATCTTCTCGTAAGATCACAACCAAGCTTTCACTTCCATGATAGACTCGGTCCCCTTAAATGGTTTCTCTCCAAGATTAGTGTAATCCTTACATAAGGTTGCGAAATTCACTCTCGGCTGCTTTGATGCGTCCTCTTTGGTAATTCGAACTCCTCCAGGATTTAGGGTTTGACCATTTGTAGTTGTAATACTACCTGCTCCCCTACCTCATCTATCTCTGTTACTAATTTCTTACTACCTGAATATAGTAAGAAAATTATTAGAATTTGAATGAGATAAGAATTGAAAGAAAGTTACTAATCAAACCTACCAAGCGATCTACCTATAAGGGTGTATGAATAAAAATTTACAAATACACTCTCTCAAGATTGACTCAACCGAAAAACCTAGGTGTTTCGCTTAACCTAAGCTCTGATACCAACTATAAAGAACCGCCTTTCTTACTTCAAAATACGAGTCATTATGGGTAAAAGAAAAGGAAAGATAAGAAGAAAATTTAACAATCACAGAATCTCACATCGGAAAGGAACAACATATAATATATATAATAGGATTATACATAGTCACTGCTATCATAATACATCAGAGTCATAATAGTATAAGCTCCACACAAGGACAATTATAAATACGTATCCTTGCATCACAAGTCCAAAATATATACATATACATACAAAGCGGAAATAAATACTAGCCGGCTATTGGTGAATTCGCCTACTCCAGCTCCTCCAAAATGCTATCGTGGGAAACCTAGATCACTTGGTTACTAATAAAAATATGAGTACCCAAGAGTTTTAGGAAAAGAAAATAAAACTCCGAGTCGGAAATGGGTTAGGTGTGAGTAAACTCAAACAACTTAATTCTTACTTTTATAAAAAAAGTTGAAAATCAAAGGTATCTTCTAAAACCACGCTGCACATAAACATGGGCGGGTTTTTACCTTACAATAACCAAAACACATTGTATTGAAATTCAATGATATTATAATAATGTCTAAGGTTTTTAAGTAATATAGAACATAGCTAAAATGCTTGCATCTCACATTTTAACATATTTGGCACAACTAATTCCGTACGGCAGTTATTGGACAATGGACTTCATACATGACTAGGTAAGAAAATACCTTTCGAAAATGCACCTCCAGATAAAATACACCTGGGGTCTGACAAGAACATCTTGTACCCCTGCTACACAGAACCGGCCTACCACTTGACTAGTAGTACCGAATACATAACCACCATGGTTGGGATCAGCAACCGTACCGGATAGAAAAAATGGGCCAAATTTCGATTCTAGATAGGGTGGTGACATACCCTTGTGGGAGCGACCCACATAGCCCTGTTGCATACCTTGTTTTGGTCATTTCTGATTGATGGGGCCTGAGGCTAGTTTGCATTTTCTAGAGCACTACCACTTAGAATGCTACATCACCTTCCAGATGTTGACACAATGTCAGCATTCATCCATACAAGTCGTTCAGGAGATGAATGAACCGAAGGTACTATTTCCACTACACCCGTTTTGGAATCACCCTCAGGATTAGTAGCAAATAGCCCTTGCACTTCAAATTCTTTATCTTGGAGCTTGCCTTTACTATTTCCAATTTGAACGTTTACGTGAGTTCAAAGTGGTTTTCGGATGAACTAATATCCAGTCCCAGTCTTTCCAACCAACCTTCGATAATTTTAAAGGGTCAAGTCATTTATAGTGGACTATCCCACTATCAGGATGTGAAGATTTACAAATGGACCTTTGTTCCATATGCTTATATTATCATGACCCGCTTATCAAAATTAAAACCCTTGTATTTATCACGTTCTTGAAGTGCAGTATTTGTGATGAGTACAGGTCGCCTTACTTTCAATAAAACGCATCATTTTTTTATTACAACTATTTTACTTCATTTGGCTACTTAATAGCATGGATAAGAGATCCACGGTTTTAAAATAATTCACTTAAACAGGAAAATTGGTTAAAGATAAATAACCGATAGTTTTTAAAGAAATCTTAAATTCGTTAAAGATAAATAACCGATAGTTTTTAAAGAAATCTTAAATTCAAATAAACTTTAACTAAATCATAAGTTTAAACTAAATCAAACCTTAATTAATCTAAATTAAATCAAAATTAGATCATTAATAATCCAAATTTTATTTATAATTAAACCCTAATTATACTATATGTAATTAACATTTATTTAAGAAATTAAACCCTTATTAAGTGGATAATTAACCTTTAATTAAATAACAATTAATCAAATAATTAACTCTAGTTAAAAATTAATTAAAATAAATAACTTGATTAAATAAAAATTAGTTTTCTTTTTTATCTTAATCGTTATTTAAAACTAACTTAATTAAAAATAATTTACTTAGTTAATAATTTCTTAAACTCTAATTATTTAATCTAATTACTTAGTTAATTAATTAATAATTACCCAAATTAATTTAAAATAAATAAATAAATTGTTAAATAAGTAAAAATAAACTTTTGACTTAATAAATTAATTCAAAATGAGTTTTAAAAAACAATCCAAAAGAAAATACTTAAAACTTGAAATCGTAAAATTTTGCGAACAACATCTATAGCGACTATCTATAAGCACAGTTCACTAGAATTGATTTCTAGGCGAAACTTACACTTGTGTCAAGCGATGCCCTACTTTTATTTTAAAAAAACTTAACGTGAAAGGTTATGGAACTTTCAACAAGTTATAACTTGGAAAACATTTCCAAAATCAAACCAAAGAAAACCTATTTCTTTCCATCGGATCTCAAATCGCTTTGCGACCATTTCAACACTAGTTCACAACCATCTCATTACTAACTTGGGTTCTTTTATACAACCAATACTACCAACATATCACAACCAATATGACATGTCTACAACCATATCCATATAAAACATATACATATTCAAATGTATCACATATTTAACCAAATCACTTATCCAATTTAAACAACCAACTTGCAATTATGTATTATCCAATTCATGTGGTAATTCAACATACCAACCTAGCATATTTAACAACATATATAGCATCAAAATAAGTTGTCTTTTCTTTTCCAAAAATTAGAAGTTTACTCACCGAAAGCTTTACAAATCTCAAAGCAACTTCCACTAAAACTTTCATATATGCTAGCACTTGGTCCTAACTTGCAAACGGGAAGCTTTTGGATGCCTTAACACCTAGATTAGGCTCGACTACGGTCATTTTAGGCTCGGCTTGATGTGCTTTTTGTGGAAGAGAACTTGACTTTGGAAGAGGAAGTGCAGAGATGGATGTAGAATGGTTTCAGTGAGCTAAAGAGAAGAGTTTGAATGAAAAAGATTGATTTTTTCTAACTTTTACAAAATATGGAAGCCATGGATATTTTAGAGAAGTTTTAGAAAGTGAAGAGGAGAAAGCAAATGAGAATGTTTGTGTGGATGTAAATTTATAGGCGAAAAAAGAATTAGAGAAAATTAATAATTTACCCTTTAATGATTTAACATAATATGTCATGATATTGAAAGTCACATTACCTTCCTACTTCTTTCTCTTGTCGCATCCCCCTCATTCTCTAGTCAAATTCTTTTGGCTCATGATGAGAAATGATGTCTAATTATGAAAATATTAAGATATGACAACATTTAATAATATATATTTATGTATAATTTTTTATTATTTTTAAACTTATGAACTGTCACATCACCTATTAACTGTAATTAACATAAGATAATCTATTCCTAGATGTATTATTATTTAGTTAATTATCTACTATATATGTGTACATATGGTGCATAAAGATGAACAACGTTCCCAACAACTTTTCGGTGTCGAAAGGTTGAAATTTCGGAAAATTATTTTTACCTCATTATCAATTAATTAAAATGAGTTCATTTATTACAAAAAAAATCTGTTTATTGATTAAATATATATAATTGCCTATTTAAAACAACCAAACCTTGGATCGTTACAGATTGCATACCTATTTGTCATTAAATCGTGTGTCATCTCATTGCACATCAGACCATAGGTATGCCCCGTCGTTTGATATGCACTAACACAACAAAAAATCATATGTTGTTTGATGTTATAATACAACATATAAATATTAACTGATATGAATAATTATCCGTAGAATGAAATAAATAAATCGCAATTTTATTTAAATAAATATTGTATTTCAAATCAAATCCAAATACGATACAACTTTCACTATCACTCTACTTAAATTTTCAAATACAATGCAACTTAAATTTACTCACACTCACTCGAGTTTATTTTTGATGCTGATCTTGATTTGCTTGCTCCAGCTTGCGTCTAGCCATCTCCTATACCTGTTAAATAAATAGCAATGTAGTAAACTTGAAAAATAAACAAACCTAAATTGCAAAGCTAAAATTGAATTTGAATATTAATTATTTCCTTAATTTATGGGTTTTTTTATTTTCATTTTTAGGCAAAGATAAATACATATATGCACGGACAACTTATGATATGCATAGTGTATCATTGTGAATATTACAAGGTCGATCCATGATTCAATCACATAGACAATTGCAAAGGTCAAGCCCGAAGGCTCAACTCAGTGCAAACACACAAGTTCAAGCCTAAGAAAGCTCGGGCTCAACACAAGTAGTTTAATTCAGCTCAAAGTAGATCGGGAAACTCCGCAAAGCCAAAGTGCACAAATAAGTTCAGTGCATATGAAGATGCACAAAGTCGAGCACCAGCAAACCAGATTCATGGCAGTATCAAGCACGGTATATAATGATACATAATTAAGTGCACAAATAGAACAAACAAAGAACAATAGATATGAATTTACAAAAAATATTGCCATTTGCATCTCCTGTAGTGAGAAACACACATATACACATTTGCATATACAAGTATATGTGCAACACATGTCAAATGCTGCCAGGAAGTGTCGCAAACAAATGAACAACATGTAGTGCCACAAATATACGCAGCCAGGAAGTACATGAGTTCAAGGTAGGAAGTACAAAGAAATGAAGAAGAATCAAAAGAACACTCATGCAGGAATCAAATGAGCCAGAGAGTACATAGAGTTTAAAACAATGCACATTGCCTTGTTCAAAACAAGAAATTCAAGAATCTAAAAGGTAATCAAGATATGTACAAGACACCAAAGCACATGAGAGGGATTCAACCAATGTCAAGGTAGTGCACTGGCACTGCCTTGAACAAGGCAGGGTGTAAGTACATGGACAATGCCGCAATCCAATGATGCAACATATAAACAAGGCCAACAACATGGAGCAAGGCAAAGCAAAAACAAGATTGCAACATATAGCAGACACACATATGGAAGTTCAAAGAAAAAACATGGTAATAATTCACACATACATACATACATATGTATGATTGTATATACATGGAAGATATTTCACAAACCGGACCCAAAGGCCAACAACATGTCAGTAATGGTACACATGCATGATACAAGTGAAACCAATGCAGGGGTTTCACAAACCAGTTCATGAAATGGTACAACATGTGCACATAGTAAATGAAGATAAGCACATTCAAAAGGCAATTGAACAGAACAAGGCAAAGTTTAAGCCATGCAAGGTACAGGAAAGGCAAGGCACACTCATAAGTCCATCAGAAAATTAAAACCATTAGGAGTTCAAGCACACTAGCATACATATATACATGTAGATACGGATATACATTTAGAAATGTATATACATATATGTGCAAGTACATGGACAAGGCCAACAATGCAACAAGTCGTGCCATAAATTATAATAAAGCAATGCTACAAATAGCAAGTGCCACAAATTAAAACAAGGTGGTGCCACGGATTAAAAAAGGCACTGCCACAAACATTCACACATATATACATATATATGTACGTATGTATGTACATGGAAGTTCCTAAAATCGAACACTGAAGACAAAAAATAACAAGTGCAAGGGGCAACAAAACAAACATGGGGCAACCAGCGAAATAATGAACTTAACAAAGTTGAACAATGAAGTGAATAAGGAAAGCAACTCAAAATCGAACAATGAAGTGAATAATGGTTCAAGTTCAGAGGCCATATATAACTGCACAAATAAGTCCAGAGTGCACTGCCTCGAACAATCAATTTAATAACCAAATAAGTCTTGGTGCCTTGCACAACTCTCATATCACCAGCTAATTTAACAAATTCAAGTCGGGTATACAAATTTAGTTGAACAAGGCAAAAAGCTCAAAATCAATATATTCAACCAAGTAAAAATATATTCGAGTATATCAGAGAACTTAATAATTGAACGAGTCAAGGCCATAAAGCAGAAAATCAAAAAACAAAGCGGTTAAAAATATATGCAGCAATACAAAATTAACATCCAATGTTTAAAATCCAAAGTCAAGCCTAAATCGAAAATACAGGAAATAAATTCCTATACAAACCCATCTCATCATTGGTTCTTAAAATCGAAGTTAAGATCAATACAAAAGCAAAAGGGGCATAAATCATACCATATTTCAATTGAAGAATACTCGACAAATTGAAGTAAGCTTGAATAAACGTGGCCATAAAATGGAAACTAATTTTTTATCAATCATTGTTTGAGAGTGAGAGAGTATCGACAGAATGACTTCATTATCAAGCCGATTTGAAACCCTAATTCTAGAAGACAGGTTAAAAATTGGTCGAAGACGAGTTTAAGTTTAGGGTTTTGCTGATTTGATTTTGAGAAGAGGGAAATAAATTTAGAGAAGGGAGAAAATTTTGAGAAGAAGGAAATATATTTTGAGAAGATGGAATGGACAGAAAGTGAAGAGGGAATAATTAAGGAACGTGGCCATGAAAATATTGAGAGGGAAATATGGAGCCAAAACTAATTTTTTTGATTACTTCAATCAGACAACAGATACAATGTTATCTGAAGGACAAGCATGAACATAGAGATTTCAGGGGCCATTCAAACAACATATTATATTATCCATATGTTGTGTGAAACAATGGTAGATAGTGGGATAATAGAAAATCTACCTTATGTTGTGTGATCACTGTTGTTTGATTCACTTTGTGGCATAATAACTTGTGTATTATGCGAGTCTAATATTTTATTTTGTAGACTTAATGTTTTTATATGTATATGAGATACGTTATTCTGCTATAATCTATGATTACTATTTATATGATATACTGTTCTGATTTTGAAAAATGACATGTTTATCGCTTTGAACCAAGATTGTACACGTCAAAATTTATTCCAGAGATTTAGTGAAAAGGTAAGTACGACGTGTTAGTGTTAGTTTAAAGTCATATCACATTCGATCCCCTTTAACAAGCTGTATTCTTCGTATTATTAAACAACATTATTTATAATGTTCTCTAATATAGGGACACAGCGGTGAGGTCATTATAGTTTGGTATCAGAGCTGAGTTAGAACATTATAGCATATAATATCATAGATATGAGACCTATTGAGACTTAGAGTCCTGTCCTCTGTGTTGTTTGGTAGATAGTTATAACAATTATCTATTTAGGGCTAGGAATATAAAATGATTGTTGGGATAATCATTAGGGTCATATTTTGATTTGAAATTTTAATCAGATAAGTTAGAATTTTGTTATTGTACTTTTGGAAAGTAATGTGTTAAAACCTTTTAGAGTTTGGAAAGTTACTTTAGGATTATTGAGAAATAAATTTTAAAGATATAAATTGGAATAAATTAATTTAAAGTGAACAATTTTCTTTTAATAGAGAATTTAGGAAATTTGTAAATAATTTTAAGAGTTGAATGACTTAAGAAATATTGTTCTGCTGAATACGACACTTAGTTTCGGCTGATTGATTGTTTGGAGTTGATTGCTTGGTTGTATTTATAGAAATTGGATGCATGGATGCTAGTGGTAATAAAAAAATATAACTAAGGGAAACTTGTGGTTATTTATCGTGTTGACTTGTCCAGAAAATGTTTAAGGATTCTAATCGATAAGTGGGATGCCATGTTATAAATAGGAATTCCGAAACATTGAATGAGACGTTTTAACATGAGGAATAATTAATTTGAAAAATCGAAAATATTTGAGTTAAAATAATTTAAAATAATATTTTAGCCATCGAATAAATTGTGACCAATTATAATGACTCGGAATTTTAGTAAATTGTTATTTGGAATATTTAATTATTTTAAATATTGAAAATTTAATTTTATAAGTTAAATAAATTAAGTTTCAAGTATAGCGATTTATTTGATAGTTAAATTGTTAGATTTAGTATTGGAATTGTTTAAATAAGTGAATCTTGAATTTTATTTGAATAAAATTGATTTCAAAAATTGATTTAAATTCTATTTAAATAAGAATGAAGATGGTAAAACTTTTTAAATTAGGTTTGAAAGTGATTAATTTGGATTTTATAATAATTCGTTTTAATTAACGTGTAAAATAGCCTTTCAGGACACTGTCTCAGATTTCGACGAGACTAGTTCCATTGGATCTGTAATAGTATATTATTATACGTCGACGAATTTCATGGCGATCGAGCATATCGTTTGGACGTAGGAGCTCGAAATGCTTAGAAATTAATTACAAAATTTATATAATATAATGGGTTTGAAAAGCTATCTTCTATATATGATCAAATTAGGTCTCGAAACTAATTCCATTTCGTTTGAAATAGAGGTATTACATAAAGAATGCTAGGTAGCACATCTCGATAGGAGTTCGAAATTTTCGGACGCTTTAAAAACTTGATATTTTAAATTAAAAATAATGTATATACACTGTAACGAACGCGATTTTCGACTTTCGAAAAATTCAACATCGATACTCACTTTATCGACTGCCGAGAAATCGAAGGCAAAAAAAACCGAAATGTTATGGGTTTAAGAAAGAAGAAAGGAAGAAGAAGAGAAGAAGGTAGAAGATGGAGAGAAGAAAGAATAGAAAAATTTTAAAATAGAAGAAAAAGAGAATAGAAAATGGAACGGAACACAAAACAACACAACAATAACAGAATCTCACAATTCGCAGCGGAACAACGTATAATAAATAAATGAATAATCTTTAAACAAAGAACTATATCAGTTATTACATTTTATACTTTACATCATATCATCATCAGAGTGTACAACAACAAACAATGCAGCGGAAAAAGAAATACTATATAAACTAGTGATACGCCATCCAGCTTGCCTCCAGCAACTCCTGAATTCCAGAATATCCTGATAAACCTAACTCTTGACTGCCCGTGTGGAAATTGGTGGGCACCCAGAGTTTAGGAAGGAAAACAATAAACTCCAAGTCAGTCATGTGACTGGTGCGAGAACTCAAAACAGTTTATTTAACTTTAAAAATCAAAATAGAGAGATATTTTTATTTCAATTCGCAATGCTTTTAAAAATGAGACTACCATAAGGCCTCCCGCACACACACACAATGCAAACGCAGAATCGGAGGAGATTTCTCCTTATGATAGTCAAAGATGCTTGATACGCATTAAAAAGAACATTTGATATTATTACTAGTGCATAGTGTAGAGAAAAATTCATTTCGAAAGTAGAATATAAATCTTACCCAACATACGACCATTATCGTATGCCTACTATAGCTACCATCCAAACAGTGTTGCGACACCATAAGTGAATGATAGGTTCTACAACTAAAACCGTACAAGTTTCGGTTTGTTTCTTTGGATTTCCAACAAATGATCAGGCCAAGGAACTTCCCATTGCCACACGAGAATGCCTCTGGAAAGACATCCCCGAGAACCAAACCGGAACTCTGCCAACACAAGGCCGGGTTACCCCTAACTGGGTAACTACTGACACGAGCACGCCATTCCCCGATCGTAAACGACCTTTCTCACGGGATCCCGATAGCCAACAACCACAAAGTAATAAATTCGCAGTAACCACATAGGTTAAATATCTGGGCTCCATACCATGATACCACCTCTATCCAGAAGGAAATGTACATACCCTAAAGGGAGCTACCCCTCATAACCTTGCCGCATCTTTCCTGTTTTGACCATTTCCGGGGTGTGAGGCTCGACGAAGTCACGTCCACAAAAACATACTTTATACAAAAGCCATGCTTTGGGTCAACAAATGATCAACACAATGACCACTAAGATAGACGATCAAATAAACGATCCTATCACAATAATCAACACAATGATCATTTACAGCTACACTCAGCATGTCACATTACCAAATTGGGAATATATCGCTGATAACTTCAACTATATAACCTCTGAGCTCGTACGTCTCAGAGAAGGGTGTTAAGCTAAAAGAATAAATTCTCCGCCACCACAGAAATATATTTGAAAGAAATCGGCTTTACATCTCAACTTGTAATGTCAGACACACAATCCATACAAGTCTGTTCCGGGCTCGAACAGAACCGAAGGCACTTACAAAGAAGTCCTTGCAATCCGAATAATCTCTAATCACGTTCGGATTTCCCATCACATATGGAGATCTCAATACCAGGGATCAGCCAGTGCAGAGACAATCAACAAGAAACCCTTTCGCTTTCGAAAATATCCGGTCTTCAACACCGATCTTCGAATGCAATTCATAACGACGTATCACATATTCGGAATGGGTTATACGATCCCAAGGTCCTTTCCCGGTTAACCCGAATAGTGAGCGCTTATTTTAAAAAAATAAGTGTGGCATCCAATTTCAAACAATTCACAACAAATACCTATTTAAAGGTAAATATTGATAGTCGGTCATTGAACTATCAATAGATATGCCAACATCACCAGATTCCAAATAATTTTCCAAATTATTTATTTCACAAAAATATCTTTATAAGATATACATTCTCCATTCTTTAAAAATAAATTAATATTTACTTTTAACTAAATTTCCCAATTCCATTTATAAATTCCATATTGAATTTACATTCCCAAAATATTTATGAATATACGATTTCCATTCAATTTCTAATATTCATTTTCAATTTATCTTCAAAAAGATAAATTCCAAATATTCACTTAATATTGGAAAAGCATTTCTATACTTATTAAAAATAAGTAATTCACAGATCTTTTTATTTTCTATACTTAGAAAATATTTAATATACTCTAATCGAAATTAAGTATATATTTCATTCCTTAAGGAAATCATTCACTTAAACATATTTATTTGGGCAAAAACGAATGTTGCGTAAAACATCGTTACGACAACCCAAAATCACTAGTATAGGGATCTGAAATTAAAATAGATATATAAATCCCAATACTATGCAAAATATTTCCTTTCGGAAATCATTTACTATAACAACAGTGTTATAGTCCATTATTTCCTTATATTTCTCGAAAGCATCTATTTCAACAATAAATGTTGAAATCTATGGTTTCGAATCTCAACATTTTTTTAAAACATCTTTAGATCGTTTTAATTCTATTTCAAACATCACATCCAAAATAATTTCTTTAACAAAGTATTCACTATTCAAAAACGTGAATACACTTGTTAATAAATTTCATCACTTCTATTCATTTTATTTTAAAGAATTATTCACTGTCTAAAACATGAATATAATTCCATAAATAAATTACAATAATTCCTTATCAAAATAAGTCGTTGCGGATTTATAAAAAAATGTTTATAAATTCTATTTCTATTTATTTTATATCAACTCCTTTTTATAAATTCCTTTATTAACCTATCTTAATTCATACCACAATGATATACTAAAAATTCATATTATAAGTCAAACATTTATAATTTATTTATTTACAAAATTGTTTCTTTAAACTTCCCAATTTTATAAATCTTATAACTTATAATATTCATTTATTTATCCAAAATCTATCCTTTTCCATAACTTTATAAATTTTATAAACCTACTGCTTATAAAATTTCATTTATAACTTCACCGTTATAATCCTATAAATTTCATTCATTTATGAAATTCATTCACAATTCTTTCTAACACTTAGAAAAGCTCGTTTTACACTTCTAATATTTTTAATTTATAAATATCAATTTATAAATCTTTTAATATAAAACAATTTATATTACTATTTTTAAAATGTCTTTAAACCCCTTTATAATCTCATCATTTGATTTATAAAAATAATCCAATTTTATAAATCCTATTTTTAAACTTTTTATAACAAATTCAAAAATCCCAGTTTAAACTATTTTATAAAATCATCAATCCCATATTTTCAAAAATCAACTTTTAACTATATTTCTCAAAAATATAATTTTTATAACATTAAGATTTATAACGTTTATTTATTTATAATGGATCAATTCCAAAAATATTTTATAAACGTATATTTTCAAAAATCTCTTTAGAAATTAAATCGTTGTTTTTAAACTTCAAAATTGGATCCGACGATACGACACATCAATAGTCAATCACGACTTTCAAACATCATATATCATCCATGATAAACAATCAAATATCACAATATATGAAATCAAATAAATATTTGTGAGGAATCCAGTTGGATCCCTCCAACCTGTTTCCCTGCATCCACAGACATTAGCACAATACCAATTCCGTTTCAAGACGGAATATCGCGGTATATGGGATTTTATAAATATATATCCGCTTACTAACGGCGCATAGGGTCTCATCCGCTAAAAGAAAATGCGGGAAATCAATCAACTGCAATATATACATATGCCAATATATATATATATATTGCTATATATATAATATAATACCAATTCCACTTCAAGGTGGAATATCGCGATATATGTGTGTAATAAATAACCTCCGCTTACTAACGGCGTATAGGGTCTATTCACATCCTATATATATATATATATATATATATATATATATATAACAATCATCATTCAAGCATTCAATCAATACAGTCAAGCAAATTTTAAATCTAACTATTTAAAATTTAAATAAATCCTTTAGAGTGAGAAGTTCTCACCTTTGCTTTTATTAGCAATCCATTTCCCTTCTTGACTCGATTTTTCTTGATTTATACCTTGTATAAATATTTACACAATTTATTAATATTCGAACAGATCGAATAATAAATTTTCATTAGATAATTTTAATTCATCGGTGATTTCATTTTTAATAGTTAAATAACTGATAGTTTTGTTTAAACCAATTTCTCGTTTAATAAATTTATTTAACTAATTATTTTACTTTTAAAATAATTTTAACTAGAAATTTTCAATTGAACAAAATTTCCTTTAATTAAATTTGTTTAACTAAAGGTTACAATTTTAAAACTAAATCCCTTTTTAATAAATTGTTTTTGGCTTTCAAACAATTTCTTTTTAATACTTTGATTTAACAAAAAATTAAATTCAAACTATTCTTTATAAATTCAATTTTGGTCGAACAAATTTAATTTCTATTTAAATAAATTTTATTCACTAACTATTTAATTTAAACAACATTTTCTTTTATAAAATATCCTTTAGTCCTTAATTACCCATTTTTTTCCAATAATAAATAATATTTTCTTTTGATAAATCATTTTATCAAATAAGTAAAATTTCTAACTAATTTTCTTTTACAAAATATTTTCCATTTGAAACTAAAATTTCTATTCAACTAATAATTTAGTTTTAAACTAAATTTTCTTCAATCTTTTAAAATTCCTTTGTCTAATAAATTATTTTAACTAAAAATTAAATTAAATTAACCAAACTCACTTTCAATAAAATTATCTAATCGAAGAATTAAATCTTAAACTAGAATTCCTTTAATTTATTTATCCAATAAATTAAATTCCTATTAGGTAAATTAAATTAGCCAATGATTTTATTAATACTCGAATTAAATCGAACTATTTAATTTTCGTTCTTGATTGTTTAATTAATCAATTGTTTTATTTAAACTAGTTTCTTCTTTAAATAAATTTATTAAAACTAAAATTTAAATTTCTTTTAATAAACTTTCTTGACTAACTTATTTATTAATTTTCCTTTTGAAAATAATTCTAACTAGAAATTCCCAATTGAACTTAATTTCCTTTTTAAAATTTATTTAACTAAAATTTAAATTTAAACTATATTTTTTTATTAATAAACTATTTTTAATTGTTTTAACTTATAGTTATAAACTAGATTTCTGCAGAAATATAAAATTTGGTAATTTTAAATAAATTCAAAATTACCTTACTGTGCAACTGCAGAACCCAGCTCCCAATTTTCGATGCCTCCACTGTCGCCGTTGGTCGCGCGCTCGAACTCGCCACCACTGCACTCCATCGCGCGCGCGTAGACCTAATGACAGCATTCACCTCGCGCGTGAGCGCCTCCATCCATTCGCGACTGCCATGAACGCGAACTCATGCCGCCTCTAACCCCTATGCGAGTCGCCGATATCCCACGTCGCCGCCATCACCTATCGCTCGCGAGACCATCGCGACTTCGCCCCTCACGTCGCCGCGCCTTGTCACCTCCACGACATCGCGAGTTCCCCAATCGATGCCTTCACGAAATCTCGCGCATCCCCAGGTCGAGCGCCACCACGACATCATGCTCGCGCGCCTCTATCGCTCGCGCGATTGGATTTAGGGCTTCGGCCTCCATTTTTTTTTTTATTTGAATCTGAGACGTGAATGAATGCGAAAGAGGGTGGTTTGATTTCGAACTGGAAGCGCGAGATTTCATTCATATATGTTTTTTACTCAACGCGGCCATTAATTTGTTCTGTGAATTGATTTTGAAGCAGAGGGAGTGGGTTATTTAAAAAGGTGAAGAACGTGGCTGCACGATCTTCATCGTGATATTAGGCATAACTTTAGGGAAAAGAACGTGTGTTCGTTTGACCAAATTTAAATTTAAATTTAAATTTAAATCGTTGAAAATTTCGACGTGTTTATGTGTCGTGTGCTCACATATTAACTCCAAAAAATACGAAATTTGAAATCCTAGAATAATTCAATATTACGGACCCAATGGAACTGGTTTCGTCGAATTCCGAGACTGTGCCTCGGACGGCTATTTTAAATATCGATTCAAACGATTTAATTTCAAAACTGAACAATTCACTTTCAAATTCAATTCTGAAGCTTCCATAACCTTCAATATTATCAATATGAATTTTACAAGCTTTTGAAATATTTTTAATCGGCTTAAAATTGAAGATTCAAATTTTTATTCAACTCTCAATAGATTAAATTCTATAATTTAATCGTCAAATTCAAAGTTATATTGAAAATTCAATTCAAACCATCATTCAAATATTTAAAATTAATTAAATATTCTCAATTTAAATTGTTTAAAATTCTGGGTCGTTACAATCTTTCCCCCTTAAAAGAATTTCGTCCCGAAATTACAAGTTAAGAAGAATGCCCTTATCCCGTCTATTATTTTTCACAATCCAAATAGTTTTATCAACTTACCAACCTAAATCTTTTTACTAGAGATTCATTATCATTTCAACTAACTTTCCAACTTCAAATATAAGTTCCAACCAACATTGTTTTCCTTACAATTTAAATTTAAATTCAAATTCAAATTTCAAACTTTCAAAATTTTCTCAAAATTTTTTCTAACACCCTAAATTTTCGAAAAATTTCGCCAGCGTTTCCTTTGCGCGGCTAGCTCGGTACGACTACAAAATGGCACCACGGCCCCTCAGAATCGAAAAGAAAAGAGAAAGCCAAGTGGCTAGAGAAGAAAGTCATCAAATTTCATACTGAAATTGAAATACGTACCTTTTTGTCCAGCAATTCAATTTTTTTATCTTTGAAATCAAAATCTCAATCCCATTATACACCTGTACACCCTGCTAGTAGTAGCATCCAAATCCAACATTCAAACTATTTTGCCAATTTTTTTTATTTACAAAATTTCCAATATATGCTTCTTAAACATTTTTACTTCACTATTGGAGTTACATATCCAATTTCATTCAATTTTTTACATTTCAATTTCGATTTACAATTTCAATTCTATTTGAATTAAATTCTAAATATTGAATTCTATCGATTAACTTTCATTTAATAATTCATATTACTACTTTAAATTAGTTTCATTCACTAATTCATTTCAATATTCAATTCATCTCGAATTTACTTAATTACTCAATTCAATTTTTATTACTCACTACCAATTCACATACCATATTCATATTCATTCCATTTTGAAATTATTTCACAAATGAATAAATTATCAAGTTAGTTTACTTGAATTCAATCCATTTTATTTTATTTAGTTCCATATACTTATGATAATAATTCAATATTATCACTTCTAACAATCATGCAACCATATACTATAGTAATTCATAGAAAACCATTTCTTTTCTATACAAAAATAGTTTTGGGCAAAATTACTTTATTTACCCGATTCAAAAACAATTTTATATTCACTAACAAATACGCTCTCATATCTATTATTACACTCAAACTCATTCTAGAGTACTGCTGACTCTATCTCTAACGAGTAACACCCAACAGAACCATGGTTGTCGCTTAACCATAAGCTCCGATACCAAATGTAACAAACGCGATTTTCGACTTTCGAAAAATTCAACATCGATACTCACTTTATCGACTGCCGAGAAATCGAAGGCAAAAAAAACCGAAATGTTATGGGTTTAAGAAAGAAGAAAGGAAGAAGAAGAGAAGAAGGTAGAAGATGGAGAGAAGAAAGAATAGAAAAATTTTAAAATAGAAGAAAAAGAGAATAGAAAATGGAACGGAACACAAAACAACACAACAATAACAGAATCTCACAATTCGCAGCGGAACAACATATAATAAATAAATGAATAATCTTTAAACAAAGAACTATATCAGTTATTACATTTTATACTTTACATCATATCATCATCAGAGTGTACAACAACAAACAATGCAGCGGAAAAAGAAATACTATATAAACTAGTGATACGCCATCCAGCTTGCCTCCAGCAACTCCTGAATTCCAGAATATCCTGATAAACCTAACTCTTGACTGCCCGTGTGGAAATTGGTGGGCACCCAGAGTTTAGGAAGGAAAACAATAAACTCCAAGTCAGTCATGTGACTGGTGCGAGAACTCAAAACAGTTTATTTAACTTTAAAAATCAAAATAGAGAGATATTTTTATTTCAATTCGCAATGCTTTTAAAAATGAGACTACCATAAGGCCTCCCGCACACACACACAATGCAAACGCAGAATCGGAGGAGATTTCTCCTTATGATAGTCAAAGATGCTTGATACGCATTAAAAAGAACATTTGATATTATTACTAGTGCATAGTGTAGAGAAAAATTCATTTCGAAAGTAGAATATAAATCTTACCCAACATACGACCATTATCGTATGCCTACTATAGCTACCATCCAAACAGTGTTGCGACACCATAAGTGAATGATAGGTTCTACAACTAAAACCGTACAAGTTTCTTATTGTTTCTTTGGATTTCCAACAAATGATCAGGCCAAGGAACTTCCCATTGCCACATGAGAATGCCTCTGGAAAGACATCCCCGAGAACCAAACCGGAACTCTGCCAACACAAGGCCGGGTTACCCCTAACTGGGTAACTACTGACACGAGCACGCCATTCCCCGATCGTAAACGACCTTTCTCACGGGATCCCGATAGCCAACAACCACAAAGTAATAAATTCACAGTAACCACATAGGTTAAATATCTGGGCTCCGTACCATGATACCACCTCTATCCAGAAGGAAATGTACATACCCTAAAGGGAGCTACCCCTCATAACCTTGCCGCATCTTTCCTGTTTTGACCATTTCCGGGGTGTGAGGCTCGACGAAGTCACGTCCACAAAAACATACTTTATACAAAAGCCATGCTTTGGGTCAACAAATGATCAACACAATGATCACTAAGATAGACGATCAAATAAACGATCCTATCACAATAATCAACACAATGATCATTTACAGCTACACTCAGCATGTCACATTACCAAATTGGGAATATATCGCTGATAACTTCAACTATATAACCTCTAAGCTCGTACGTCTCAGAGAAGGGTGTTAAGCTAAAAGAATAAATTCTCCGCCACCACAGAAATATATTTGAAAGAAATCGGCTTTACATCTCAACTTGTAATGTCAGACACACAATCCATACAAGTCTGTTCCGGGCTCGAACAGAACCGAAGGCACTTACAAAGAAGTCCTTGCAATCCGAATAATCTCTAATCACGTTCGGATTTCCCATCACATATGTAGATCTCAATACCAGGGATCAGCCAGTGCAGAGACAATCAACAAGAAACCCTTTCGCTTTCGAAAATATCCGGTCTTCAACACCGATCTTCGAATGCAATTCATAATGACGTATCACATATTCGGAATGGGTTATACGACCCCAAGGTCCTTTCCCGGTTAACCCGAATAGTGAGCGCTTATTTTAAAAAAATAAGTGTGGCATCCAATTTCAAACAATTCACAACAAATACCTATTTAAAGGTAAATATTGATAGTCGGTCATTGAACTATCAATAGATATGCCAACATCACCAGATTCCAAATAATTTTCCAAATTATTTATTTCACAAAAATATCTTTATAAGATATACATTCTCCATTCTTTAAAAATAAATTAATATTTACTTTTAACTAAATTTCCCAATTCCATTTATAAATTCCATATTGAATTTACATTCCCAAAATATTTATGAATATACGATTTCCATTCAATTTCTAATATTCATTTTCAATTTATCTTCAAAAAGATAAATTCCAAATATTCACTTAATATTGGAAAAGCATTTCTATACTTATTAAAAATAAGTAATTCACAGATCTTTTTATTTTCTATACTTAGAAAATATTTAATATACTCTAATCGAAATTAAGTATATATTTCATTCCTTAAGGAAATCATTCACTTAAACATATTTATTTGGGCAAAAACGAATGTTGCGTAAAACATCGTTACGACAACCCAAAATCACTAGTATAGGGATCCGAAATTAAAATAGATATATAAATCCCAATACTATGCAAAACATTTCCTTTCGGAAATCATTTACTATAACAACAGTGTTATAGTCCATTATTTCCTTATAATTCTCGAAAGCATCTATTTCAACAATAAATGTTGAAATCTATGGTTTCGAATCTCAACATTTTTTTAAAACATCTTTAGATCGTTTTAATTCTATTTCAAACATCACATCCAAAATAATTTCTTTAACAAAGTATTCACTATTCAAAAACGTGAATACACTTGTTAATAAATTTCATCACTTATATTCATTTTATTTTAAAGAATTATTCACTGTCTAAAACATTAATATAATTCCATAAATAAATTACAACAATTCCTTATCAAAATAAGTCGTTGCGGATTTATAAAACAATGTTTATAAATTCTATTTCTATTTATTTTATATCAACTCCTTTTTATAAATTCCTTTATTAACCTATCTTAATTCATACCACAATGATATACTAAAAATTCATATTATAAGTCAAACACTTATAATTTATTTGTTTACAAAATTGTTTCTTTAAACTTCCCAATTTTATAAATCTTATAACTTATAAGATTCATTTATTTATCCAAAATCTATCCTTTTCCATAACTTTATAAATTTTATAAACCTACTGCTTATAAAATTTCATTTATAACTTCACCGTTATAATCCTATAAATTTCATTCATTTATGAAATTCATTCACAATTCTTTCTAACACTTAGAAAAGCTCGTTTTACACTTCTAATATTTTTAATTTATAAATATCAATTTATAAATCTTTTAATATAAAACAATTTATATTACTATTTTTAAAATGTCTTTAAACCCCTTTATAATCTCATCATTTGATTTATAAAAATAATCCAATTTTATAAATCCTATTTTTAAACTTTTTATAACAAATTCAAAAATCCCAGTTTAAACTATTTTATAAAATCATCAATCCCATATTTTCAAAAATCAACTTTTAACTATATTTCTCAAAAATATAATTTTTATAACATTAAGATTTATAACGTTTATTTATTTATAATTGATCAATTCCAAAAATATTTTATAAACGTATATTTTCAAAAATCTCTTTAGAAATTAAATCGTTGTTTTTAAACTTCAAAATTGGATCCGACGATACGACACATCAATAGTCAATCACGACTTTCAAACATCATATATCATCCATGATAAACAATCAAATATCACAATATATGAAATCAAATAAATATTTGTGAGGAATCCAGTTGGATCCCTCCAACCTGTTTCCCTGCATCCACAGACATTAGCACAATACCAATTCCGTTTCAAGACGGAATATCGCGGTATATGGGATTTTATAAATATATATCCGCTTACTAACGGCACATAGGGTCTCATCCGCTAAAAGAAAATGCGGGAAATCAATCAACTGCAATATATACATATGTCAATATATATATATTGCTATATATATAATATAATACCAATTCCACTTCAAGGTGGAATATCGCGGTATATGTGTGTAATAAATAACTTCCGCTTACTAACGGCGTATAGGGTCTATTCACATCCAATATATATATATATATATATATATATATATATATATATATATATAACAATCATCATTCAAGCATTCAATCAATACAGTCAAGCAAATTTTAAATCTAACTATTTAAAATTTAAATAAATCCTTTAGAGTGAGAAGTTCTCACCTTTGCTTTTATTAGCAATCCATTTCCCTTCTTGACTCGATTTTTCTTGATTTATACCTTGTATAAATATTTACACAATTTATTAGTATTCGAACAGATCGAATAATAAATTTTCATTAGATAATTTTAATTCATCGGTGATTTCATTTTTAATAGTTAAATTACTGATAGTTTTGTTTAAACCAATTTCTCATTTAATAAATTTATTTAACTAATTATTTTACTTTTAAAATAATTTTAACTAGAAATTTTCAATTGAACAAAATTTCCTTTAATTAAATTTGTTTAACTAAAGGTTACAATTTTAAAACTAAATCCCTTTTTAATAAATTGTTTTTGGCTTTCAAACAATTTCTTTTTAATACTTTGATTTAACAAAAAATTAAATTCAAACTATTCTTTATAAATTCAATTTTTGTCGAACAAATTTAATTTCTATTTAAATAAATTTTATTAACTAACTATTTAATTTAAACAACATTTTCTTTTATAAAATATCCTTTAGTCCTTAATTACCCATTTTTTTTCCAATAATAAATAATATTTTCTTTTGATAAATCATTTTATCAAATAAGTAAAATTTCTAACTAATTTTCTATTACAAAATATTTTCCATTTGAAACTAAAATTTCTATTCAACTAATAATTTAGTTTTAAACTAAATTTTCTTCAATCTTTTAAAATTCCTTTGTTTAATAAATTATTTTAACTAAAAATTAAATTTAATTAACCAAACTCACTTTCAATAAAATTATCTAATCGAAGAATTAAATCTTAAACTAGAATTCCTTTAATTTATTTATCCAATAAATTAAATTCCTATTAGGTAAATTAAATTAGCCAATGATTTTATTAATACTCGAATTAAATCGAACTATTTAATTTTCGTTCTTGATTGTTTAATTAATCAATTGTTTTATTTAAACTAGTTTCTTCTTTAAATAAATTTATTAAAACTAAAATTTAAATTTCTTTTAATAAACTTTCTTAACTAACTTATTCAAAATTTTCCTTTTGAAAATAATTCTAACTAGAAATTCCCAATTGAACTTAATTTCCTTTTTAAAATTTATTTAACTAAAATTTAAATTTAAACTATATTTTTTTATTAATAAACTATTTTTAATTGTTTTAACTTATAGTTATAAACTAGATTTCTGCAGAAATATAAAATTTGGTAATTTTAAATAAATTCAAAATTACCTTACTGTGCAACTGCAGAACCCAGCTCCAAATTTTCGATGCCTCCACTGTCGCCGTTGGTCGCGCGCTCGAACTCGCCACCACTGCACTCCATCGCGCGCGCGTAGACCTATGACAGCATTCACCTCGCGCGTGAGCGCCTCCATCCATTCGCGACTGCCATGAACGCGAACTCATGCCGCCTCTAACCCCTACGCGAGTCGCCGCCATCACCTATCGCTCGCGAGACCATCGCGACTTCGCCCCTTACGTCGCCGCGCCTTGTCGCCTCCACGACATCGCGAGTTCCCCAATCGATGCCTTCACGAAATCGCGCGCATCCCCAGGTCGAGCGCCACCATGACATCATGCTCGCGCGTCTCTATCGCTCGCGCGATTGGATTTAGGGCTTCGGCCTCCATTTTTTTTTTTATTTGAATCTGAGACGTGAATGAATGCGAAAGAGGGTGGTTTGATTTCGAACTGGAAGCGCGAGATTTCATTCATATATGTTTTTTACTCAACGCGGCCATTAATTTGTTCTGTGAATTGATTTTAAAGCAGAGGGAGTGGGTTATTTAAAAAGGTGAAGAACGTGGCTGCACGATCTTCATCGTGATATTAGGCATAACTTTAGGGAAAAGAACGTGTGTTCGTTTGACCAAATTTAAATTTAAATTTAAATCGTTGAAAATTTCGACGTGTTTATGTGTCGTGTGCTCACATATTAACTCCAAAAAATACGAAATTTGAAATCCTAGAATAATTCAATATTACGGACCCAATGGAACTGGTTTCGTCGAATTCCGAGACTGTGCCTCGGACGGCTATTTTAAATATCGATTCAAACGATTTAATTTCAAAACTGAACAATTCACTTTCAAATTCAATTCTGAAGCTTCTATAATCTTCAATATTATCAATATGAATTTTACAAGCTTTTGAAATATTTTTAATCGGCTTAAAATTGAAGATTCAAATTTTTATTCAACTCTCAATAGATTAAATTCTATAATTTAATCGTCAAATTCAAAGTTATATTAAAAATTCAATTCAAACCATCATTCAAATATTTAAAATTAATTAAATATTCTCAATTTAAATTGTTTAAAATTCTGGGCCGTTACATACACACTATTGTCTCCATACATGGTCCCATATCCCACGTCTTCATAATACATACCCTCATACCCTGTAATTTCAAAACTCATCCCTCCCTCTCTCTTTAAAACCGTTCCAAAAAAAGAAAAAAAAGGAGGCTATAACTTCAAAAAATGAAATCAAATTAGATACTAAGTTAAAAATGATGAAACAAGCTTTAAAAATCTCATATTAACAAGAGATTTCGCCTACGTTCGAATTGGAAGGTGCGGTGATGGTTCGTGGAGCTCGACAGTAATGTCGAATGAGGATTTTGGATAAGGTTTTAGTTTTTCAAAGATCTAGATGTCGATTTGGAAAATAGAGTTTAGATTCGAGATCGGCATAGAAAGTAGCACTTTCTCTCTAATTTCATAGATTTAATTCACGGATTGAGGAACATGTTGTAACAGGGTAGGAGGGCTCGACCACTTGATCACAATGTGGGAGGTTGCTCGAAGGGGAAGTCGAGGTGTTGGGCAAGTTGAGTTCGACGAGAGAAGTTGATTGGCGGCTTCGATTTATGGTTTCGTCGAGCCATTTGCCGTATTAATGGGGGACAAGCACATTGGGTACACCGTGCATGTACACATTGGGTACACTGTGCGTGTACAAGTGAAAGGGAAGAGAGTTTGGGGAGGAAGAAGGGTATGGTTGTAATTATAATAAATTATGTAATTAGTTTATTAATTATTAATTTAAATATCATAGCTTAAAATTTTAATAACTCTCTCATACGAGGTCCAATCGAGACATGGATTTTTGCATTGCGCTCGAAATGACAAATGCTTTGCATGGAACTGGTTTTGGATGAATTTGGAGATAGTTAAAATTTGGGCAAAAATCGGACGTCATTCGATTTTAGTTCCAAACCAGAATGCCTCGGTGACAACAGAAATTTAGTGAGTTAATCTCACCTTTTTGATTAACTAGTATAATATATAATTAATAAAAAAAATTGATTGGATGATTTGATGATTACTATTTTATTAGTTGGTTTGGATATCTTCTCGCCCCTAGAGTGCATGAGACCCTATTACATTCTCGTATAAGAGAGGATGACCCTTTGTATATGATCCTGCCTCGGAGCGGTTGATTTATATTATTTGATTATATATTGTATGTAATGAAGGAGGGATAGGATGGAGGGATCCAATAGGATTCCTTACCATTTTTATTTTATTTACACATACATGTGCTTATGTATATGAGTTGTGATGTAGAGGGATAGGTTGGAGGGATCCAATGGGATTCCTCGCTATTGTTGAATTGTTTTAATAATATTCCTTTTATATGAATTATTGAATAATAAACTTGATTGTAGACACTGTGGTTAAGACATTGTTATATGTTTAAAAACTAAAATCTAGTAGTGATAAAAAATCAATACCGATATTGGTTAAGCATTTGGTGGCTATTGGCCTTAAATTAGTATTTTAAAACACTATAAATTGCCAATTGAATTGGAGTTGGTTTTTGAGACAAGAAATGATTTTAAATCTAAAATTGGTTTCGAAAATATTTTGTTTTTAAAAGATTTAACTTCAATTTTGCTCCAAACTTTTATCTGCCTTTTCAAGATTACTTATCTATACTTATTCTTATTTTAAAAATTATTTATTAAATTTAATATCATTTTAAAGTTGTTTATTTATATTTAATGCTATTTGAAAGTTATTTATCAATAACTTATGTTTCTAAGAAGTTAATTATTTGAAATAAATATGGCTTGAAATTTATAATAAAGATTTATTAATAATGTTTTGGAAATAAATTATTATTAGTTATAAAATAATGGCAGTGATTAATTATTATTGTTTATTTCATAATGTTTTTAAATCATTAATTATTATTTTTAAGATGTTTTAAAGTTAATAATTTTTATTTATTTATAATGCTATTGTTAATAATTATTATATAATAGTATTTTAAATAAAATGATTTTTATTTAATTATAAATGTTTTTGAGACTCATAAATAGAGTTTATAAACAAGACTTGGGGTTTATAAGGGAAGTTTTATGAAATGGTTTGAAGACTTAAAGGGGATTATTTATGAGGTGAAGGGGTTTTATAAATGGTTAGATATTTATAAATGAATTTTAGAAATCGGTCTATAGAATTATAAGAGGAGTTTTATAGTTGGTTTTACGGATTTATAAAGGTTTTATAAATGACTTGAGAAATAATTTATGAATAGGTTATAAATGGTTTTAGGAATTTATAAATAGTTTATAAGTGACTTAGAAATTTATAAAGGAGGTTTATAAATGGTTTTAGAGAATTATAAGGAGTTATGAATGATTTTAGAATCGAATAAAGAGGAAAATCTTTCTCAATTTTGTAAATGTACTTATACCATTGAGACAAGTATATAAATGCATCTTCTAAGTTGCGACTTGTAATCGGTTTGAATATACTTATACCGTTGAGATAAGTATATGAATATTTTCTAAGTATTGAAATATATGGATTTATGGATATACCTTTGTAATGTATTTTTATACAAGTAGTTTACAAACTGAATTTAATGAATGAAAGATTTATTAAAAGAGGCCAGTGGTTGCTTATGTGCTTAACTAATGTTGGTTATTTCCTACAGAATAAATCTTTTTTGAATGCTCTTTTATTTGATAGTTAAATAACCGACTATCAAATATTGGCCTAAATATGCAATCCTTCTTAATTTTGGTGGTATGAAAATATTCCCTACTTAACATTGATGGATTCTAACTCTGGAAATATCTAGGAAAAACAAGGTAATTATATGGTACAGTTACCATTAGTGATGTTGTACTGTACATATAAACTCGTTTTGTTCTTCTAAGACAAATGATGAGGAGATCCATCCACTTAAATCGTTAGCAGGCGATCCCCTTTTTATGAATTGTCTGATTATTTCCTAAAAAACTAGTAGTGAGTATTTTGAAAAAAGCGACGATTGTTTTTTGAAGCTCCAAGGAAGCGGAAGAGTGTACACGTAAGAGATGACTAAAAAACCATAACCACTCCGAAACCATATACGGTTTATGAAGGAGTTTCGTGATATATTGAGATGTTGGAAATTCATGTGTGGTTCCGAGAACCGTTAGGGTATGGGAATCCATGTAGGATTCTGTGATCTATATTAGTGGCAGTGCGTGAGCTGAAATGCCGGACAAAGCCTCACAGCGGTAATGAATAAAACCAAAGATAAAAGGCATGACCAGTAGGGTTGGAAATCCCATAGAGTGTGGTCGGCTCCACCTAGACGTTACTTACAATTGTTATGCATGCATGAGGGATGCACCCGGTCTTAGCGAGATCGAGTATGTTTTTTCCTATGGTACATCATTAGGGATGTATGATGCTTTGAAAGGATACCTCTGATCCTTACGCAGAAGGACCATTTCTTGAAGTACTGAGGGTACCTCCATGGAATCCTATACAATTAGCTAACATGCTTTAGCGGTTTTTAATTATTTGTCTAGTATTGTTGTGATGTACACTCACGAGCATCACAACTACTTGATTGTTATTATTTTCAACCTTATAAATTAGTATAATATCAATAGATTTTCTATAAAAAAGGTTTTGGTTATCATAAGATAAAAACCCGTCCTTGTTTATGTGCGACGTGGCCTTACGAGATACTTTTGATTTCAAAGATTTCTATAACTTTAAAATCCAGTTGGATGTGTTTTCTCACGCTGGTTTTCCAAACTGACTTAGGTGTTATTTTATTATAATGCTCGAGTTAGTTCGAGCATATTACATATTTAGTTTGGATGCTTTGGAGCTTCAGGAAACGAGATGGAAGCCTAGAAACATATTTACGTATATGGTTATTTTCCTATGCATTCATTGTTGTATTTATCAACAAATTGTAAGGAGGGGTTGTTATAACTGTCCGAGCTGATATAGGTCAGTATACTCTGATTGATGTCTATATGTGTATACATTACACTTTGTTTTGTGTAAAGATTTGTTGTATATTATAGATTATTCCTTACGCTGTGAGATTCTGCATGTTTAACTTTCTTCTTATCTTCTTCCTTTCGTTAGGTACGCAATACAGTGAACGTATTAGTGTCGATTTTCCAAGTTCGAAAATTCTCGGTCATTACAACAATGGAGAGTGAGGCGAGGCAATGTTGATATTCTATGCAACGACCCCCTGCTATACCCATGTTGTTAAAGAACTACAAGTAATGTCGTCTAATAATACGGAGAATATGATTATTTAGGGGCAATCGAGTGTGAATATATCTTTGTACTAACACTAACGCGTACCTTCTTGAGGACCTGAACTGAAAAATTGATGTCATATGATATAAATAAATCAGAATCAAAGTCACAGATCACAGTGTAATAATATACGTCATATACATAATAGGATGCGAGTCTACAAAATATCAGTACTAGACCCACATAAACATATATGCACATTATATCCAAATTATGCTATCAGGTACAAACCAACTACAAAAAAATATATATAACATGTCATTTTAACTATCTGTATATACAACTATGAAGTAAACTAAAATGTTATAAATAGTCTACTCCAGGCTAGCACCAAAATCCAAAGGTCAATGAGTCCCTGTACGTGTAGAGTCTCAACCTGACCTGAGTATTATAAAAATAAATGGGTCGGACTATATCTAATGAAAAGGTGAGATACTGATATCATAATATATATGACTTAACATTAAAATAATCCATATAGGAATATGCCTGAATCCAAATAAGGCATATCAATCAAAATCATCATTCCATAAATCCAATATCGCACATATATGACTTGACAATCAAATACCTCATACTATAAATATGCCCAAAACCAAATAATCAAAATAAGGCATATTACAAAATCAGCATTTCATAAACCCATATCAAGACTATAATGGACTATCATTAAAAATATGGTGACAACAATTCAAAATTCTCTAGAGCCCGAATGATACTAAATATCTATCCTAAAATCTCTAAAGAAATGATCATCACTAATGAAATAATAATTGTAGTTAACTGTCAGTTTAAAAATAGTGACACGAAGTCTAATAAACCAAAATAAACTAAGAACAGTCTAATAAACCAAAAATACTCAGCCACGTAGTGTAATAGTCTGATCCCACAAAATAGACTACCATGCAAATTTACCTAATCCCACAAAATAGGCAAACATTCTCTACTGTACGCAAAATAAAATGATGGGTCTACATTTAACACTTGTCCAAGGGTCAAAAGGCAGCCGTGTCATACTATAACAAACCTAATCCTCCAAAATAGGTCTGCCTACCAAATCTAAGAATGTATCGATTTGTAGATCGAAAAAAATGAATTATCGCCTCTCGAGGATCTATCAGCCTGAAATTTGAACTACCTAAGATAGTATAACTCTAAGTGTTAATTACTGTCACTTTAGTAATCAATAGGATTTAACTAATTATCCCATACCAGAAAGTAAATTCAAGTATGTACTAAAAGCTAGTAATTCCACTCAAACTCTATTTAACAAATTATAATAATAAGAAAAAGAATTATATGAAATGTCCCATGCCCATCCGACAATTCAATAGTTTATTAAAAAAAATTTGTTTCATAGAAAAGCACAAAATCTCATTAAAATCTCAAATCCAAACAAATAAAATAATAGAGTTTTAAACTAATTTTACACACACACACACACACACACACACACACACACACACACATATATATATATATATATACACAAAGATATAATTTTCTAAAATCACTTTTAAATCGATAAAGTCATTTTAAAGAAGAGTTAATTATTTACAAAAAATTTTCAAAATCACTTAAACCTCTTTTATAACTAAAATCACTTAAAATTCAAATTATTACTTTCATAACGTCATTTATAATATAATACTATATTTTATCTTTTCCCTCTAAAACATTTCTAAAATTTATATACTTGAAACAGTAAATTTCTAAAGATTTTATCATTTAATATTACTTATTAAAAAAAACTTTAAATTTTTGGAGTAAGAAATAAATTAAGATATAATATGATTTATCTATTTTTATAAACAAAATCCCAATAAGGATCAAAAGGGATAAAGTCTCATTTTGAGAATTTTCTAAACACTAAAAAATAAATTCATCCAAAATAAAGCCAACACTGCTCCCTAAAATATAATTCCATAATATGGAAGTATTTAATAATCTGAATTGCTTTCCGATAACTCCGATCACTCGGTAATTTCATAACCTAACTCTGAAATTAAATATTATTTTGATGGTTTATAACATACATGTTATGTCATAATTAATCATTGATTCAATTTCATTGTTTCAAACACAGAATAAACCAATTCATCCATCAAACAAATTAAATCCATAGCATATGATTTATTTCAATAATTTTTTCATCCAATCGCTACTGAAATTCTAAGCAATTCATAGGCGATTCATAAGCCAAGCCAAGAATGCAAAGAGGGATATAATTAATTTAGATATAGGTGTGTGTGTTAAACAAAATAACTCACTTCAACCATTTGTTTGCGTACTCCACTACCAGCGACCAACATCGAGGCTACCTCTATCGTCGCATACAACCTTTGCCATCCCTTGTGATTTAATTGATTCCTCATAAAATTCATGCATACATTCCTCTACTTTTGTTGGCCACCAATAGTTGCAGCTCACCTCCCTCATTACCCAAGAATTAACCTCCAACACATTGGAAATAACTCTACCTTCACATCCAATCCATCATTAGGTCGGTGCCTCCACTAGCCACGCTGCCATCAACTACGCCCGAACTCTACCATGCCTTCAATGCCACAAACCTCACATCCTCCTCCTGAAATCCATCATATCCTGATACCCTAGGACCACACGACTACGCCATTGATCGAGCATCGACGATAGGCATACGGTCCATAGAAGATCACGTAGCCTTCTCCAGCTCTATGACGTCGACGCCTAGCTCCTAAGGCTGTGCCTCCTCCCCTTAAATGTGATTCTGTTCATCGAAATTTTTAGTTTGAAAGTTTTTTTTCGCTTTGGGGGATTAAAGAAATTAGGAATTATGAATTAAGAAAATACGAGGTTACGGCTTGGATCGTAGGACTTGGGAAATAGGGTGAATGGATTTTGATTTAAATGGGTTGGACCTGCTTAAATGGGTCAAGGTTTAAATTAAATTTTAGCTTCAATTATCCTCCTTTGCATTTAAAGTTTAAATATAAATCCTTGTCCAATATTTATAAATATTTTTCGATCTAATTTAAAGTGGGTTACACTTCATTCAACAAGAGATATTTCGATATCTAGGCAACTCACTTCAATTCAACACTTGTTTCTCTTAATTTAATTATCCATTGAATTGATATAAATAAATTTATTCATCTTCGTCAATTTATCGATTTTAGTGAATATCGAATAGAACTCCTTTTCGTCTATTTCAATTATACAAAATTATTTATACTCTTAAAACATTTCATATTTATTAATAAATTTTATTTGTATTTTAATATATTATCAAAAATGAATTTAATTAACTAATTAAATTTTACTATAACAAAATCCTTTATTAAATAAACTTTAACTGAATAATAATTTGATTCCAAAAATTAATAATAGTCAGAATCAAATTCAACACTTCTATTTTAATTAAATTTGTTTAATATTACCGCTTCAAAATATGGTCGTTACATTCCGTGCAATCAACTTTGCAATCAAGTGATGAAATGAATCAAGAAAATTTCATGGCTTGATACTATTTTATATAATGTGATAAAATTTAGGAATTGTATTAAAATTTTGAATCTGTATTAAATGGAAGTTAATTGGAATTTTTTGGAAAGAGAATAATTGAAAATCTACTCCCATTTATGAATTTAACTTTTAAATTCTTTGATTAGAATAAAAGTAAATTGTTATAAATGAATCTTAATAATTAAGAGGTTAAGAGTTTAGAAATTATGAAAAGATATTTTGTGGAAAAGTATGTATTTTGGATATAAATAATATATGGAAAGGATTATATTGAGTTATATGGTTATTGTGGAAAAGAAATTAACTGGAGCTTGAAATTGTATTAAGTAAATGATTTGTAACTTAATATTATTATTTGAGATGATAAACTATTTCTGGAAAAATATTTTAGGAAATAAATTTAATGGAAGTTTATCTACTAGCACATATGTGTTTAAAAGTTTTGGTGGTTCAGAAATAACAGTGGAAATTATAGAAGTCAGTTATATATGTATTATCTTGATGATGTGGATTTTATTCTCTAGAAAGATGTAAATTTTGGAAAGAGATTATCTGGAAGTAATAATTTTGGAAATTTAACCATAGATTTCTTTCGTTAAGAATATTGCAGTGATGCAATTTCTTAAAGGGCTGAAGTCTGTAACAACCATATTGTTAATAACATAATTAATTAAATTTAATTAAGGATAATTAATTCTAATTAGTGATATGTGAAATTCAATTCTGAAACTAAATCTACTTTTGAAAATATTTGATTTGATTTTTAAGGAATAAATTTTATTTCTTAAAAAGGATTTCAGTTTAAATTTGATATATTATTAAATCAATTATTTAAGTTTGGGCTTTTTGGATAAACTGTTAGTATCGGTATTTATTGTTTAAAATGAGATTTTACAATTAATAGTTAATTTTTATTAAAAATAATGAGAATAATTTTTATTTCAAAAGTTATATTTAATTTTATACGGTATCTCAATATGAATAGAAATGGAATATATCTTATTAATTGGTTTTGGAAAATTGAGAAATTAATTTTTGATTTGTGAAAACATTGATTAGTGTAAAATAGTAAGACAAAGGAAATAACAACACTTCTTAGATTAGCAATGTTTATTCTTATTGGGTTGCAAGTTAAAGCCCAAACCCAACTCATTCTTAAAGAAACTAGAGAAAGAAAGTTCACATATTTCTCATTTTTGAAGTTCTGTACATTCAACTGTAGAAACAAAACTAGGGTTCTTCATCCTTCTTTCAACCTAAATCAAAATTAGTGACTTTAAATTGCAAATAAATTCTAAAAAAAGACAAAATCGAGGTAATGTATCTAAAACCAATTTTAGCTCGTAGGCAATTCAATTTCAGTTCTACGATGGTTGATTTTTGATTATTGTGCATTTGGGTTGAGGTTGTGGCTAGGGTTTGCTAATTGGAGAATTGAGGCTGCTATTATTATCTTGGCTATTGAATTGAGGAACAAAGGTGATTTTACCTCACCAACCATCTCGAAACTTATGTGTATATGATTATGGGTAGTTGTTTGGTAATTGATAAAAATATAGGATTGAATTGGTCTCTAGTTCTTGTGTTAATCATAGTTAGGATATGAAATTCATAGTTTGTTAAAACCATCAATTAGTGATCATCTTTAACACCAATTTGTAGTTGATTATATGCTTGCATGTTGTTGGAATCAAGGCTCTAGAGGTCAAAGTAATCACTGCCGAAGTTGTCATCGATAGACTGCCAAGGAGGCAACTTGAAGCTGAAATAGCTCTAGGTTGCGTCACCACGGTGCACTGGTGGCATACACACATGGAGCTATTTGAGCTCCAAGTGCCGCCCTGACTCACCCATCACTTGCCTTGTTTCTTGCTCTATTTTTTGTAGTTGTTTTCTTGTGTTTTTCTTTTTTTGGTTATGGTTATTTTGATGTATATTTCCATTGATTCGTTAATTTATAAAATGTGTTAGGAGATAATATAGAAGTTGAACCCTATGGATTAATTTGTTGCTATGATCTTGTGATGTGTAATAGTGAATTCTCTTGTACTCTATGTACTTTAAATTGCTTTGATTCAAATCTGTGGAAATTTAATAAACTTGTTTGTACTATTTTCTAAATATAAAAATAGACAAATTAGATATAAGTAATTTTATAAAAGAGTGTTCATTTAAATTCTAAATATCAAACTTGTTTTTAAAACAAATCTAGTTTCTTTTTGTAAATGAATTTAACAAAGAGTTATATATGAATATATATTTAGTACTACTTATGTAAATAGTTAAAAATTTGGAAATGTGGTTTTGGAAAATACGAAATTAATCTATTTCTAAATAAAATGGTCATGGGATTTGGAAATATCGTTTTAAAAATACGAAATTAAGTTGTTTAAAAGTAGTGTATAAATACTAATTTTGGATTTGTAATAAGAGTATTAAATATGGTTTTATAAAGTAAATGACTACTTAAATATATATAAGGTCATTGGAATATAATTTGTGAACAATATAACCACATGGAACTTTTAAATATGGTTTTGGAACACGAAAAATCTTTGTTTTATAAAATAAATTCTTTTGAAACAATTCGGTTTAATTGAATATTTGTCAAAAAGTGATAAATCAAATAAATGTTTTGAGAACCTTAGTTCTATTTGGAGAGTACTAATTATCAACTTAGTATTATCGACCGGTTTAAATGTTTCTGAATAGCGCTTCGTCAAATGTGGTATAACTCACTGCATTGAATGTTTGAGTGGAGCTTACTAGCCCGTTAGCGAACGCTTGAATTTTACCAGGTAGTATGGGATGCCTTGGTTAAATTCTTGTGATTGCAATTAGGAAGTACTTAACAATTTAGAGTTGTATTCTCTTTTGGTGTGCGGTGGGACTATTTGACCCTTAAGAGTGTAACGACCCAAAATTTTGGGTCGCCAGATTTGAACATTTAATTCATTTCAAATGTTGAATATGGGTTATAATTTGAATTTTGAAATAAAAAGGTTCGGGTTAAGTTAATAAAATTAGTTAAATTCAAATACGGGAATTTAATTGGAATTTGAATAATAATAATTTAATATTAGAATTGGGATAATTAGTAATTCTGAGTATAAATAGAGATAAATTTAGATTCTAAAATTTATTTTAAGTCTATTTGGGTTTGAATTTTAATATTGTACCATTGGATGGAATTAAAAGTCGATAGATTAAATTTGGAATTTTATATTAATTTAATAATGGAATTTAATAATATAAATAATCAAATTTTGATTTAAACTGAATCAGAATGATTTCTAATGTGAATATAAATTTTATGCGAGTTATAATAGAGTTAATAAAGTTTTAAAAGTGAAATTTTAGATGATTTCGACGATTGTGAAAATCGCTCGATTTAATCGACAAGTTAAATTAGCCTTCCGGGGCACAGTCTAGGAATTCGACGAAACAAGTTCCATTGGATCCGTAATAGTTAGTTATTATCGGATTTCAATTTTCGTAGCAATCAGAGTTATCCTTTTACCCTGGCAGCTCAAAACGCATAAAAACTATTTTAATCGATTTAGATTAAAATTGACTGTTTATTTCCGTAACTCGCGTATATGATCGAATTAGCTTCCGAAACACGTCCCATTGTATTCGGAACGTAGGTAAAACCTTAGGAACGCCTATCGACACGCGTTATTTGGAGTTCGTTTGAAAAGGTTGCTTTAAATGGTTTTAATATTAAAATAATAATTATTAATGTTTATATATTCACGTTATCAACAAACCCTAGAAGCTAAAACGCGGTCGCCGTCTTCATTTTTTTAATGGCCGAAACATATCGACTTTCACCTTCAATTTGCGATCAATCCATCAAGCAATCGTAAAAACTCCCAACTGGAAAGTCGTAGAGGGCGTCGAGATCTACGAAGTGGACGGTCGAGATCGTGCATAAGTCATCGTAGTGGCCAGAATCTTGCCGCGATGTTCGCACGTTTGTGCTTGAAATTCGCGCAGGCTAGGGGACCGAGCTTCATGAGATTTTGGGTGTAGGTCGAGGCGGTGGAGGCTATCAAAGTGGCGGCATCTGATCGTTGTCTCGGCGATTGATAGAGGTGCGGTTTGGAGCCCTAGATGGACGTTGATGGGTTCGTGCAACAGAATTAGCGTACGAAGAAGAAGGTGCTCGGCCGATTTCCCTTTGTTCAATTCGAACAGCCGATGGTATTAAAAAAAATGCTTTAAATTTTATATTCAACTTTATTAAACCATAACTCTTGCATACGTTGTCAGATTTCAACGAATTTGGAGACGCCGGAATCGCAGCGACGCGATCTACGCAGTGGAGCAATTCTGGAACTATTCGGAGCAAGTAAAAAATTAAGGTTAAATCGAACGCCGTTCGATTTAATTTAAATTTGAACGCTCATCGAAAACCCAATGTGAGTTTAACTCACTCATATCTGGAATATTAGTTAATTAAAATAGTCAATATTTAAATGATTGCTTGATTGGTTGAATATGATAATTATTATCAAATTGAATCGATATATATTGTTGTGCTTATATCTGTGGATGCAGGGAAACAGGTTGGAGGGATCCAACTGGATTCTTCACAAATAGATATTTATTTATATTCTATAATATATCACATTTATATTCTATGATAAAATTGTTTTAGATCCTGTTATGCTATGCTCTATTTATTTACCGTGATAGATAAATTGGAAATTTAATTGTGTTGTGCTTTGATTTGGTGAATACAACCTGGAAATTTAAATATAAATAAATTGGGTTTAAAGGAAAATTATAGAAATTCTTGAATAAAGAATTTAAAAAGGAATTAAATTCAAATGATTGGTTGATAATATGAAGTGTTTGAATTTATGGTTTAAAAAGGGAATTGAGAATTGTTAAAAATAATAGCGAGATTTATTTTTAAAGAATGGGAAGTGTGCTTTCTCGTGAAAACTTTAATATGTTTTTAAGAAAGCTTTCAAATTATAATTTGCAGTTTAAATATGTTTAGAATATTTTAGAAAGAAATATTATTTTAAATTGTTTTTAAGTGAAAGTAAATATTTGATTAAGTAATTATGGTATTTGATTATTTAAAAAAAAGTAAGTAGTATTAAGTTTTCAAAAAGGAAATTATAATATAAATATTTGATTTAGTAACTTTATTTTAAAAGTTAAATTTGACTTAAAATACTTAGGAAACCCCTATATATTTCCTTAAGTATTATTTTCAACTAAATAATTTCTAGAAGCTTTATAACAATTTTAAGCATATATTTGGAAATGATTTCCAGGAAATAGCAATGTGTTTCAAAATAAAAGGAGCTATTTTTTAAGTATGGAAGGATTTTTACGGGATGAACGTAAAATTTGATTGGGATAAATCGCGTTGAATTGATAAAAAGAATTCTTTGGGTTATTATAAACGGAAGTGAATTTCCCTAAAAACCAAGTACGTTTAAGTAGATTTCTAAGTAAAAGATAAAGGTTTTTAATTTGATTTCAAAAAAATGTTTTAAGAAAATCCTTATGTAGGTTGCAAAGGTTTCAAAAGTAAATATTTACTAATTAGTTATAGTAATAATTATTTAAGGGACAATTGGCATTATGTTTTAAAGGAATAGTATTAATATTTATGTTTGTAAAGTGGTTATATTTTAAAGATAATTAGTTAAAGTTTATTTAAAAATTGTATAATGATTCATAACTTTATTTTGAAATTTAGTGTGACTTAACTTTATTAAAAGATAATAGTTTATAATTTATAAAGCGGTTTTATTCGAAATATTTTTAAAAGCATATGTATATTTTAAACTAAGTATGTAAGTAGTTTTAATACCAATGTTTAAATGTATTTTCAAGATTAAAGTATTTGAATTACTTTAAATCTTAAGTATTGGTGCTTGGATGTTTTCAAGGGAAGTAACAAATTTAGGGGATTTATGCCTTGAGAAAAATTAGGTTTGAAAGGTGTTTCAAAGGGATTTTGAAAATGGAATTATATATCGCAAAGATATTTTTTTGAGGAAAATAAATAACGTGGGAATTATTTATTATGCGATGGATGTTTGTGAATATTAATTGATAGTTAAATCACCGACTATCAATATTGGACAAATGCGTGGATCATTTCGAAGAGACCGGGATCGAGATTTATTTCTCAAAAACCACTTCGATCCGGTTTATTCGTTTGCGTGGGAAAAACGAGTTCGGAGTCGAAGATGGAGTAGTGAAGTGCAAGGGCTAGTCGCTACTAATCCTGAGGATATTTCCAAAATGGATGTAGTAGGAGTAGTGCCTTTGGTTCCGTTCGAACCCGGGACGGACTTGTATGGAGGAATGCTTTCGGAACATCGTCAGGTGGGCGATGGACATTCTAAGTGAAACGTTATTAAAAGTAGCCTCAAGCCTCATCAACTGGGAATGACTGAAAATCATTGGATATGCAGCAAGGCTTGGTGGGCAGCACCCATTTCCGGGTAAGGTCATTCCTGTCTAGATGTCCCTTTTATTTCGGCTTAGTGGTGCGGTTGTTGATCCCAACCGTGGGGTGATCTTACTCGGGATTATCCAGTAAGGGGTAATCCGAGCCTTGTGTTGCAGGGGATCGGCCGTGGTCCTCGGTACACTGATCTAGACCAGGTACTGTGATAGGTGGTACCCCAGTGCCTAGTCATTAGTTAGAAATCCATTCTTCCTACGAGCCTTTTACGAGTTTTGTTTGTATTACCCACTCTGTGGCTAGTAGCTGGAATTTAATAGATGTAACAATTTCGGCTATTTTATAAGTATTTGTAAATAGACCCTATTATAATATCAGAGGATTTCTATAAAATTGTTTTAGCTATCGTAAGGTAAAAACCTGGCATGTTTATTTGTGGCGTTGTCTTACGAGATGCTTTTTTTTCAAAAGGATTTCTTAAACTTTAATAATCAATTTGGGTGCATTATTATCAGCTGGTATTCCAGACTGACTCGGGTGTTATTTCATTAGAATGCTCAGGTCAGACCGAGTATTATATGTTCAGGACAGGATGCTTGCAACAACCCGCATATTTTACGATCGAGTATTTAAATATTTTATTTAAATATTTCATCGCTAGTCGGATTTTAGTCCGAGATGCTACTTTTTGCAAACAGTCAAATTAGGACTCGAGACCACCCCCATTGAGTTCAAAATGACGTTTGCGATCTTTTTAAGTATAAACATCGATATGTTTGGAGCTAGCTAAAAATTTGACCTTTTTTCACTTTGGTTTTGGGTTTGGGTTTGGGTTTAGCCCATTAGCCAACTTAATACACCAAACTGAACCACTTCTCTTCATTCATTCCCTCTTCCTTATCTTTTCAGTTCTAAAGAGAATAATGGGGGAAAAGAAAAAGAATTAAAATCCTAAGCCCTAGTTTCCATTTGCAAATCAAGTTCTAGCTCTAAATCCAAAGAGAAGCTATTGGTAAGCATCATCTTCTTCTTCTCCAACTCATTCTCCTTTCAATTTTAGAAATTCCTAAACCTCACTTTGGGAATGTTCTTCTTTTGGGCTTAGATTCAAGCTTATTTGGGTTGTGTTGAAGTGTGGTTGATTCTTCCTTTGCTTTCAAGCTTCTCCTTTCTTATTTTTGTGAAAAGGTGAGATTTTTATCTCACATCTATGTATATAACTATCTTTGATTGTTGGGTATGAATTCCTAACACTTATTCATGTGCATTTGCTTTTGATTTCGATTGATTTGGTATATATTCCAACTTTTGGTGTTTTGAAAGCAAAACCTATGAAAATCCTTTTATGGATGTTTGAACATGTTCTTGGTGATGCATCGAAGAGCCTATAGGGTCGGGTTGCCGATTGGCATAAATCCCTAGCGCCATTGCTCGTTCGGTCGCGAATTGGATGTGATTGCACATCAATTACATAGGCTAGAAAACTGCTTAGGTTCCAGTCAGTCGGCTGGACTTTGAATCCAGTCGACTGGCTGTAGCCAATTGGCGTACCAAAGGCAGATAACAGAGACAAGAGGTCTCTGTTTCCTGCAGTCAGTCGACTGAACTCATTGAGGCAGTCGACTGACCTGCTCTTAAATGCCTATTATGCCTATTTTTGTCTATTTCTCTTGTGTTTCCAAATTTAATCGATTCGGGTTTATTCCCACTTGTTGTATCAATTGTTATTCGACTTTGATGACTTCTATTTTGGGTTTTTTGGGAATATCCATTTTGATGGATTTGATATTGATTTCTTTGGAATTAATTAACGTCTTCGTATGTGAATTTTAGTGATTGATTGTTTCTACAATCATTTTTGTGCTTTGTCACTTTAAAAATATAAAGGTTTCAATACTAGTAGTAAATATCAAAACTTTTTTATCAAAACGATTTTAACTCTATTTTAAATATCAAGCTTGTTTATAAAACCGTTTTCCAATCTACTAGTATATACAAACCTTTACCTCACTCATATGAGAAATATAATTAAACGACTTAGTAAAACAAGTGGTATGAAATGCTTGCGTTCACTTCGTCGGTTAATTCTTAGACTTGTTCGATTGAATCTCTTGTGACAATTTTCTAGTAGAGATCTACAATTTGTTCGTAAATATTTAAGTTAAGCTAGTGGTTATGGGACATGAAGCTAAGCTCATATATTTACTAGCTTAGTGTAATTGACACTTCTCGATGATCGATGATGATCATTTTTGTGATTTAGACTAGCAATGTGCGATGTCTCTTTGTCTTCGAGGGAGACTAAACCCCGTTTCTGTAGAGCTTCAGCTCAATTTGGTGGGGTAGCAACCCATGGTCTTCGGGCCGTTTTGTGGAGCTTCGGCTCAAAATAAATGGTTAGCAACCATGGAATAGCGTTCCATTTTGTGATAGGCCTCCCCCTTTTTGTGATTTCTGGATTTCCATTGATGATTTCTAGAATTTATGTTTCACCAATTTTCGTGATTTACATTGATAAGTTTTATCAATATTTGTGCATTGGTGAATTTGTGTGTCATTAACTTTTGTGATTGGCATTGATATTATTGTTAATATTTATGGTTTGGTGAATAAAAATAAAGAGTATGACATTTCTTTTGATCTTTGAGAAGATTCTTGTGATACTGACTAATCCCTAGTTGATTTTCAATTGCATACTTATCATAGTATGGCTTTATAGATTATCATATGTTTTTGTCATATCTCTTATTCTATATCATTTCATCTGATATTTATAGTTAGACTTATCCGTTTATTATTTTCTTATTAAATAATACTCGTGTCAGACCGAGATGTTGCAGGTGCTTCTACTTGACTCCTCTTCTGGAGTTATTATTCCGACTCTTGGCTAACTACTTAGATTAGTAGTTTATTTTGTTGTATACATTTGAGATACAGACTCCAGGATGTATACTTATTCTTTTGTCTACCACTTGTAACTATCCTTCTGTGATATTATGGATCTTGTTTGACCACTACTCTGATGTACACTTCTATGTGTAATATTCATATCTTTTTCCGTCTTTATGATATGGATATCTGTGACTGATTTCTGTTATGTTTATTTCTATGTTTGTTTTTCGAAGAATAAATATAACCACTGTGTAGTAGTTTTGAGTTTGTATCGGTATGTCGGATTCCCTCTTGAAAAGAAAATGCATGTTATACTATTTGACATATCGGTGCTCGCACTAAGCAATTACACGGATGGTTGCTCCTCAACAGTCTTATTCTCCATGCTAGTTGACGGCATTACCCCGTAGTGTCCTTGGCTAGCATAGGTATAGAGGTGGGTGCCACAGCTTGGTATCAGAGCCAAACATCGGAACAATGTAGAATAATTTAATAAGGATCATCGTCCTAAGTCCAACTTAGGCGTCAAGCTTTAGGATTTTATTCGGGTCTTCGAACCGTCCTATCCTATTTTCTTTTGTGATTCCTTGTTTTATCAATCATTATTGTTTGATATTCATTTTGTGAATAACCTTTTTCTTCTTCTTCTTTCTTTCTTAATGAAGAGAAATGGTTAGACCAGGCCATCCCAGCGTCGGTCAATCTAGTGCTGCTCCCCAAGATGGAGTATTTATGTCTGCCCAGCAGCTTCTTGACCTAGTAAAGAACGCTCAAGCAGCTGGTTCTAATCTGAAACCTACTCAACCTAAGTCTGGATTTGCACGTTTGTGCAACGATTGTACGAATTTGGGTGGGAAGCCATTCAAAGATTTTGAAACCATTATTGAAGTCCAGGCTTGGCTAAGATCATGCGATCGAGTCTTTTCTCGCATGAATCTTATTGATCTTCACCGAGTTCAGGTGGCCTCTAGTATGCTCCAAGAAAGAGCATTAGATTGGTACGATCTTCTGATTTCTGAAATAAATAAAGCGGATCTTACTTGGGAGAAATTCCGGGAACGATTTGAATTAAAGTTTGTGCCAGAAGCTGAGAAGGTGACATTGGCTCGTCGTTTTATTGACCTTGTTCAAGGTGAATCCTCTGTAGTAGACTATGTCGCATCCTTCGAGTCACTTTCTAAATACGGGGTCGAATACATAAACACCCCATTGAAGAAGAACCAAAGATTCGTTTATGGCTTGAACAAAAATATCAAGAAGCCATTACTTCTAAAATTAGAAGTTTCTTTTGATCAACTCATTGATATCGCTCTTTGACTTGAAGAGGCTGATAGAGTAGGTGATGTTGAGGTTGGGAGTGCTAAACTGAACTTCACCAACAAGAAAAGGCCTAATAAGTTCAAAGGTCCTTATCCCAACAATAAGAAAGGGAAGCAAGCCTCTCCGGCAACTAAGACTTCTACCTCAGGTGGTGGGCAATGCTACAACTGTGGTTCTAAGGACCATTATGCGAATAAGTGTTCAAAGCCCCGTGCTTGTCGCTATTGCAAAAGCCCAGACCATTATATATCTTCGTGTCCCAAACTTTAAGGCAGGAAGGAGAGAAAGCTTAGTGTGGTGCAAACTCCTAATAACACTTCTCGTGGTTAAGGTATTTCTCATCCTATCCTTGATGGCATTATGTTATTTCATGATCAACCTATTCGAGTTCTTTTTGATATGGGTGCATCCCATTCTTTTATATCAAAAGAACTTGTTGATACTTTTTCTTTGGATGTTATGTGTTTAATGACTTCTTTGAGAATAGCGAATCCGGTTGGTGGATCCGCAACAATCAGTTTATTGTACAAAGATGTCGAAATTATTTTGTGTGATTACTCTTTCCGTGATGATTTGCATGTTATGCGTTACCTTAGCTTCGGAATGATTTTGGGAATGGATTGGCTTAACCGCTATGAAGCTCAAATCCTATGTCCTGAGCGGACTATTCATCTTCGACATCCTCAATCTGTTAAGCAGATTTCTATTGATCTTAAAGGTTCGGATTCCAGTTTGGCAGCATCTTTATATTCTTTAAATCCTCATGATGATGACAATGATGATGAGGAAGATGTCATTTCTCTTATTCACATTGTTCGTGAATTCTCCGACATATTTGAGCCCGTTTTAGGATTGCCACCTAAGCGAGCAATTGAGTTCAGAATAAATCTCATTCCTGGAGCTCAACCTATCACTCATCCTCCTTATCGCATGTCCAATAAAGAAAATGAGGAGATGCGCAAACAATTATCCGAATTGGAGATGAAGCAATTTATTCGCTCTAGTTCCTCGCCTTGGGGAGCTTCGGCTATTTTTGTGAAGAAATCCGATGGTACACTTAGGCTTTGCAGTGACTACCGCACGCTTAATGATCTTACTATCAAAAATAAATATCCTTTACCTCGGATTGATGATCTATTCGATCAACTTAGTGGTGCTAGAATCTTTTCACAATTAGACTTGGCAACCGGTTTTCATCAGCTTCGTATTGCAGAGGATAGTATTCCTTTGACATCGTTCCGTACTCGTTATGGATCTTATGAATGGCTTGTTATCACTACACCATAAACCAAATTTTGGTACGGCTTTTAGCCGTATCAAAATTTGGCGAGCTTATCAGTTTGATACGGCTAATAGCCGTATCTAATGAGACAATTAGATACGGCCTAAAGCCGTATCTAATTGATATATTATATACGGTTATTAGCCGTATCTAATGAGCCGATTAGATACGGCCTAAGGCCGTATCTAATGAGATAATTAGATACGGTTATTAGCCGTATCTAATGAGCCAATTAGATACGGGCAGAGGTCGTATCTATTTGTCTCATTATATACGACTAGTAGCCGTATCTAATGTATCAATTAGATACGGCCATTTTAGCTGTATCTAATTGACACATTAGATACGGCCAGAAGCCGTATCTAAGTAGTCAATTACACATACATATACAATTTTCCGCACTCAAATGATATTAGAAAACAAATAATATTATAGACAGTGCACATTCAAATGATTCAATAATCCGCATTGCAGTGCATAATAACTTAACAATATCATTACATAACACGAAAAATAGTACATACTAGCATTTAGTACAAATATGAAGTCAAGCTCAAAACAAGAGCTACACAAGTCACAATATCAATACAAGACCTTAACATGTTCGGTAGAACTCAGAGTATAACATGTATAACAGTGGCTCTGGCTTAACCTTTTGCAAATGAATTACTCCAAGTCTCTTGCTACACTTTTTGCTAAACCAAATAAAATTAGCTAGCACCAAAGATTGCATAAAGATCATTCCTGATTCAACCTGCAAACATAAAAATGGGTATAAATTATAGTAGTACAAAAGACAGTTTGAGAAGTATATTGTGTGTAATATATAGTAGTACAAAAGGCAGGTAGATGAGGATGGTTTATCGGTGAAGTATGGGGTTCGGCAGGCAGTGGAGTGCAGAGGAAGATGGTCTGAATAGTGTATGTTCAAGCAAATTTTTTGTTTTCCTTCAGTAAGTATGTACCTCATGTTCAAGCTGGTTGTTGAATGCTCATAAGGAATTTGGCATAACGAAAAAGAAAACTTAGAAATCTGGATTGCCAACCAAACAACTATATGATAAAGTCCTTGTACATAATAATAATAATTGAACACTGAATGATATACAGCCTTACCCTCGATCATCTGAATTTTTAGTCTCTGGCAAACCGCAAAGAAATTACAGAGTAATATTATTAACGAATGAAACTGGAGATTAATTATATACTCAGTAGAGCTAGGAATGCATGCCATACTCCATCTCTTGTGTTTACCATGCCAGATATCGGAGAAAAATACATTAAAAGAAGGATTAATCAATTACGTGGAAAAAAAAACCAGGCATTTGCTTTTGTGAATTTTATAATATGTATGCAATGTTTATTTTGTTATAAATAGAGACTCCAAAGAACAAACTTACAGGGATTAACAAAAAGATTTATTGCTATGCTTATTTTTGTTACTCGTTGGCACTTCAGTGCTTTAGAAGATGGACCATCCTTTGGCTTTTATCGTAAATTCCTTAGTTATCCATGTTTCATCTTATTTTTTAAAGCCATTGTTGAGAGAAACAACATGCATAGTATATGGCTCATATATTAGTTACTGAGCTTCTAAGTACAACTTTCATATTACACTGAAGTAATGTAGTACATTGATAAGTTTAAATAAAATACCAGAGAGTTTCTCATTTATTATCATTAAGTATCAATTACATTTAGAGTATCTATGCATAAATGGAGATAAGTTCAGGCGTGAGCGACATCAGTTAAAGGTAATTTGGAAACAAACATATCAAATGTTATAAACTTGTTAATGGGAAGGTTGTGGAACAGGTTTGCAGCGAGGCGCTGTTGTAGTTGAAGTAATGGGAGTGGGCAGGGAAGTAAGCATAGTTGTTGTCGAAGAAATTTTTGGGTTTTTATTTTGGGTTTGAAGTGATGGTAGTTGTGCAGAGGGCAGATGCACTGGTGATGAGCTGAAGGTATGTTGCTGCACATGAGTCTGCTGCACAAGGGTAACTTGAGACAGAGTTTCTAGATCCCCAAAAGTAGTTTCTGAATGAATGGTGAATAGATTAGTTTGTATGGCACGAAGTTAAGCACAAAGCTAATCATATACAGCAGCAAAAAAATTGGCAGCAAGTTGCATGGAGTAACTGAGGCAGGTGTGCAGTCAACAAGAAGGCAAATAGGCCAGCAAACCATTGGGTAGCAGGCTGAGGTAGCAAAGCATTGAAGTATATTGGAAATGCAAAGTTCTGAGGTCGGAGCAGCAAGGCCAAGTGTGGTTGTTGGTGCATGAAGCTACAAATGGAGGTGTTCTGGTGGTTTTCCATTGATGAGTAGCAGTTTTGGCACGATGAATGTTGAATAGCATAAGAATAAGTGTGGGTAGAAAGCATAATGAATTGCTCTGGTAGTGTATAGGTAAGTATGCACACACATGTGAATGTTCACTGCCAGTGTACAGGTAAGTATGCACACACATGTGAATGTCCACTGCCAGTGCACATGCAGACCGGAAGCAGCCGAGAAGAATGATGACACAGCGGCCAAGATTGCTGATGATGCTGTGAAGATGGTATAAGCTGGATGTGAGTTCAAGTTGAAGAGTGGTGGCTAGATATCTATTATTGATGATTTGTTTTGGCTATTGGTTTGGATTGTGTGATTACATTGGTTTTTTACATAAATTTGTGTAAAAAAAAGTTTATGTAAACAATGTTTGCAAACAGTTGTGGATATTATATATATATATATATATATATATATAATTGTTAAAGATGATGTTTCTAAAATGTTATTTAAAACAGGTTTAGTAGTTTTATGGGTTACATTTATGCAATGTTGTAAATATTATTCTTTTACAATAATTATAAAAAGCTATTAAAAGTATATCTACGACGTTTGTGAAACATGATTGAAATAACTAACACAACGTTCAAAAGAAATTACATTAAGAATTTTAAAAAATGTTGTAGAAAGTCCAAACAAAATTTGTCAAAAATGTTGTAGAGATGGGTGTTATGTGATCGGAAGTTTGAGGAAGAATGATCGGAGAGCAGCGACATTTGTGAAAGGAACTTGTTTGTTGGTTTGGTGATGTAGAGGCAAGCTCGAAGGGGATGTAGTGGAATTGAATGAAGTAGTGCAGATGTTAATGGATAAGGAAATGAAGCTCTACAAAATGAATTCATAGAAAATGAAAAGTTACTTGAAAGCTTTAACAATACTTTCATAACTCTACTTCTAAAAACTAACAGTCGTAATAATATTAGTGATTTTAGATTGATCTCTTGTTGTAATTATACATATAAAATCATTTCAATGGTGCTTAGTAATAGTTATAAAGAATTTCTTCCATATATCACTATAACAAAATATCCTACATGCAGAGCATGAAATTGTTGAAAACAGAGACGATTATATGCTGAGTTAGTCATGAATTGCTAACTCAACATATCTTGCTTCTATGTACAAGTAAAATTTACATCTTATATCTAGGTAAAACCAGTGTATAAGATGTAGTTATGTACAAGTATTTATTTTTCTTGGTATTTTAGGGAGGTGAAACAGAGACGCATGTAGACTTTCATTATGTGATCAAAGAACTATCTATATACATATGTGCAAGATGAAGAATAAATTGGACTGTTATAAGCAAATCCTAAGGTTAAGAACAAATTGATATTATGATATATGTGATAAGTGAAGTTTCGGTGTTCGTGAACCATTTCTTATTTTCTCTAATTTACTCCCCCCTTATGATTCATGAACCATTTTTTATTTCTCCTGCCAAATATACCTGCTCCATCATCTAGAGATATCGAATAAGACACTTCGGATGGCACACATATCCACCCACTCCAACATCAGCAAAGGTCTCTGCAAATTGATGATTCATTTTGCTGGTTCTCTCATCTGGTAGCAGTATACTGTCCAACACCACTTTTTCATGTGTGGATGGTACAGATTTCCCATGGATGTTGGACAATGTAGAATCTCGTCATATAGTACCTGTTGTAATAAAAGGGAATATTTATTATTATTTAAGTTTTCTACTTATTATGTCATAAATGTTTAAATGTTAAAAATACATGTTCCTATTAATTCTAAATCAAAGTTTAGGATTTCACATTTTTGATTGTTCGTAACATTGGTCGAATCCTGGAACTGTGAAGCAATGAATTCAGGAGCATTGAATTGTGTGGCGCATCCTCCATCAGAAGAATTGACCGGTGCACGAATTCTCTGTTTAATATTTCCCACCATGTTGATCAAAACCTCCATTTGCCCAGACAAATTTCCAGCCGTACTCTCCAAACTTCCCACCCTCATTTTCAACTCATCCTGCTCGCCATGAACATGTCGGAGTCGTTTCTGTGCAATGGCACAAGCCTTAACTTTAGTCTTTGGTATAACGGTCCCAACACCGCGGCTCCTACCCCTTGCATCCTTACCAAGCACTTGTGATAAGATGTCTTCATCCACTGTGATTTTTTTTTCATCGGCATCAGTGATCTTTTCCTTCGCTTTCGCAATTTGATCCTATAATATGATAATACTTACATGAATAAGGAATTTTAAAGAATATGCAAGTTAATATTTGTTTAACTTACAAAGTATGGAGAAGTGGCATCTGATATGCTACCATCTTTTTTCCTGTGTGTCTTCTCCCATACTTGACGACGACTGATATTTGTTGATGGACTAGCAACGATCTGCAATACAAGTTGATGCAATGACATGAATATCCAATCACAATGTGTAAATCATTTGAATGAAAATGAATATAAATTACCATTTCTTGTTCTATTTTAGCGTGACTTTTACGTCCTGCATGATGAGCATAACTGAGCAATGCTCTGTTCTTTTTGCCTACCTCCCTTCTTCCGCTCGCTTCAGGCGTTGCTTCATTTTTTACGAACTCTGCCCAATCTTCTTGAGCAACTGTAGGTGGGCAATTTTTCAACCGTTCTTCGTCATTGTTGAAAGGGTCATAATAACCTACTCTCAAGTTTTGTTTACCATTATCCAGAGGTATCTCACCAGCAAACTCATCGTCCTCGTCTAAAAACGCTTCACGGGTATGTTTATGATTGCCATCACCTCCGTTTGGCATATATTCCATGCAGTAAAGACTAGCTTCTTGTACGATATATCCTTCTCCAATACACCCTTCAATGTATCTTTTGTTGCGCACATATCCTTTATATGTTTTCATCAACCTATAAATGTGATCAATTATATACTATAGACTGTAGCTATTTATATGAAATAATGATGTGCATAACTGCAATTAGAAATTTACCGTTCAAATGGATACATCCATCTATATCTGACAGGGCCACAAATCAACGCTTCATCGGCTAAATGAACCATAAGGTGGACACTGATATCAAAAAATGCAGGTGGAAATGTTTTTCAAATACACACATTGCTTCTACTAAGCTAGCCTTTGCTTTTAAAAGATGTTCCCTATTGATCACCTTTGAACACAAAATGTTAAAGAATAAACTAATATGATGAACAACATTTCGTAGATCGTTATGTTGTGGATAAGAATGTTGAAGCAATACCGGAAGCAAATGCTGCATTATGACATGGTAATCATGTGACTTCATATTTCTTAGTTCGGGAGGATTGATGCTCACATTGTTGTGAAAGTTAGAAGAAAATTTGTTAGGCACTTTCAGATTTTTCAAAACGGTGCAAAACCGTATCTTTTCTTCTTTGCTCAAAGCGAAAGTTGTCTTTGGTATGATTGTTTTATTTGTTTCTGGGTCTTCCATCACCCACAACTTTTGTTTTATACCCATGATTTTCAAATCCTTGCATGCATTGATGCCATCTTTTGACTTATCTTTATGGTCCATAATGGTGCTGAGGAGATGCTCCGTGACATTCTTCTCCGTATGCATAACATCAATATTATGTCGGACCAAATTTGCTTTCCAATATGGTAAATCAAAAAAGATAGACCTCCTATACCATCCAGAAATATTGTCAACATCTTTATTGGTTGACTTTTTCCGTTTTCGACCAATTTATTCTTTTTGTTTATCAACTTTCATTTTGATATTCGCTACTTTCTTTTCAACTTGAAAAGCAGTCAATGGCCATTTAGGGCGACGAAGTTCTTGTTCGTTGTTGAAATTTGTCTTATCATATCAAACTTGTGTTCGTTAGGAAGAAACATTCGATGTCCCATGTAACACATCTTCTTACTTTCAGGAAGATAATAAGAACAAGTGTTTTCCCCACAAACTGGACATGCAAAGTAACCGTGAGTGGTACATCCCGATAAAGTCCCAAAAGCAGGGTGATCATGGATTGCCCACAGCACCCTAGCTCTCATTGTGAACTCAGATTTATTTAACGAGTCAAATGTAACTATTCCTTCCCATAACTGCTTTAACTCGTTTATCAACGGCTGTAAATAAACATCAATATCCTTTCCTGGTTGTTTTGGCCCAGAAATCAACAATGTTAACATTGAGAACTCCCTTTTCATGCACCTAGACGGAGGAAGATTATATGGTACTACAATTACTGGCCAACAACTATAAGGGTTAGAGAGAGAAGCATGTGGACAGAAACCATCTGTTGCTATTCCAAGTGTGACATTTCATGGCTTGGCAGCAAAAGTTTGATCAAATGAATCTGCGACTTTTCATTGAGAAGTGTCACATGGATGACGCATTACGGTTGGATCAGACTTAGCACGACCATGCCAGGTCATCGCATCTTCCATCCATGGTACAATATACAGTCTCTTCAATCTAGAAATTAAAGGAAAATGTCTTAATGTCTTTCGAGGTACTTTGGTGCATTTTCTCTCTTCGTTTAATGATGTCCTATATCTTGGTTCATTGCAATTTGTACAAGAAACTTTGTTCGCATCATCTTTCCAGTACAATATGCAATCATTGATGCATGCATCACAAGTTTTGTAATTCATCCCAACTTGCTTAATGATCTTCTTCACGTCGGAGTACTTTGTCATACCATTATCTGAAAAATTGTATTGGGTCTTCAAGCTATTCAGTTTCACAATGGCATACAGCTTCGTAATCCCTTTTGAACATGAAGGATACAGCGGCTCTTTTACGCTATCAAAAAGCGATTTATACTTCTTACTTTCATTGGCCTGCCAATCTGGATAATCAGTAGACTGCTCTCCAACATTAGCATGATCAGGCACCGAATTTGTAGGTTGAAAATGATGAAATCTATCTGCATCATTGACCAGATCTTCCATCCTAATATGTTCGGACTCGGCAGTAGTTCTGCCATGACTAACTGGTTGTTGTTTTTCCATCTCTGCCCTTTTTTCCCCATGAAAATACCACGCTGTATACAATTGGATAATACCCCATCTAAGCAAATGAAAATGAATGTCATCTAACTTGATTGTCTTCATATTTTTGCACCGGGTGCAAGGGCATAAATACAATCCTTTCTTACCACTGTTTTCTTCAACAAAACTAATGAACTTCTGCACCCCATCTATATAGTATGTAGATCTTAGATCTGATTCATTTATCCATTGTTTGCCTATGCTGAAAGACATACTGCCCTCCTATATCATATTTAACAGAACATGAGACTTTCCCTTCAATGGGTCCTATATCATAACCTCTATTTTCAAGATGTCCCAAGCATAATGTCTTTAAAGTAAACATCAAAATCAACAACCATTTCATTTCTACAGTTCATGTATTAGCAAACAAGGATATACGAAAATGAAAGGGATTAGCAAACAAGGATATTTTGATTAGTCAGATTTATAATCTAACAAAAATTCATGTATTTTAGAACTCATTTGTTTCTCATTTATTTTTTTAAAATTGAATAAGTAGGAAAAAATATTGGATCCTTTAAATATAATTCTATGGATTACACATTAGGTTATTTAGTGATGGTCATTGGATGAATAGAGCAGTATAAGCATTATATAATAATATGAAAATTAGCATTCATGTACAATCATATCAATGTAATACAAAGGAATATACAAAGGAAAAGATGAAGAAAACATAACCATATTGTTTTGGAAGTATGAGTGTAATAGTAGCTTATAGTGTTTTCTTGAATGTTATATTTTTAAGAGCTTTACGTAAAGAATAAAATTGTAAAACATGCTGGAATCTTGGTAGTGATTCTATAGATTTTGTCAATCAAAATCCAATAAAGAAATGATATATTCAATGTGGGTACATATAGTGGGAGCGTGAACTTAAATATACTTTATAATTTAAATAAAGCTCTGTATTTCATAAAGCATGACCTTTAACGATATCATAAGAATGATCTGGTTCAAAATCATTCATTGATGCAAGGATTTGCCTTCTTATTCTTGGGATAGAGAAAGGCAATCATTGTACTTGTAAAACTTTAATTCACTTTATACTAGAAATATAATAATTCACATTAGACTACTAGTACTATGCAAGTATGCATCTGTGTTGCATGTGGGAACATACGCTTCATTCATCCTTTTGTAACTGCAAACACAATGTTTCTTTGTTTAGAATGCATGTATATTTTGACCTTTCAGCAGCATAATGATAGTTCAGAAAATTTTGGCAAAATAGGTTTCACAAACTATCTGCCATCTTATATGCATTATTATTAGAGAAAAATACTTCATATATCTTTTCCCTTGCAGGCTTATCTTTAACTTCCAAAAGCTTCAACTGCCTACATTTGATACTCTAGTGAGACTAAAGGGAGGAATCATTTTAATAGTTTATAGCCCACCAGTGCATCCTTAAAAGCCTGATGAGTATAAAATTAACATAAATACCGCTTTCCGAAAAAATTGTAAGTTGAATATAAAGTTAATGTTGCTTGCAGATATAACTTGAGCATCCAATCAATGATGTTTCATTATTTCTCGTTTCATTAGAGTAATTAAACATATCATGTGTCTGCCAGAAGAGAGAAAAATATCTAGTAACCAACATCTTTCTACCAAGGCTTTCCTTAATTGGTGATTCTCAAATAAAATCGTTGATAAGGATGGATTGTGCAATAGATTGGGTATCATCATGAAGCAGACTGTTTCAACTTTAGTGTTTAAACAAACAGTACAGTGTTCTAACTAATAAAACCATATAGGCATGTAATTGTAAGAAGAAGAAAACAACTTCAAAAATGAAAAAAAGTGAAATCGTTGACTGAAATTGCCATTGAAATTGCAGTGGAAGTAAATCAATAAGTCAAAAGTATATGAGAATTTTATTTTTACGTAGTTCAAAGAAATCATCGCATGCACATTTCATTATTTTAGAACCATCAACTATTTCTCACTATTAGGCACATACTATAAAATTTTGCTTATTATTCACATGATTATGTTACTTCTAGTTTCATTTTATATTTACAGTTAGGAGTCCCTGTGTTGTATCATCACTTGTAAAAGCTTAGTTAGCCAAAAACTTTTATTACCAACGAGATGAGTATTTTTTAGGTAGACAAATACCGCATCTTACGTTCTCAACCAACTTAGTACCATTTATATATTCCAATGAAATATGCAGTAGCATATGTTGTGTTGAACAAGGATATTTCTTCTTAATAATGATTTGAAGCACAAATATACTCAAACACGTATGTCTTTGGAAAATGAAGGTCGACAACAATAGGATTTTCTAGTATCCTGTCCGAAGAAGAAAATAACTACTTTCTAATTTGTCAACATAAAAGACAAATGTATACATAAGCATAACTTATGCATGCAAGAAAGTAATAAAAATTATTATATCAAATTGATGATCAGCATTTATAAGTTTCCAATATAAATATTAAAAATTAATACATCTAAAAATCTACCCAATTATATTTAAGAGCCAACAAAGTGGATAAAAAATATACTAGAAAACCTAGAATTAATTTATCTTGATGCCAGAACTATAATTTATCTTGATTTCTTGATGCCAGAGCTATAATTTATCGTGAACTTTTACCATTCTTTTCAACGATGATACTCTAATGTAAGACAAACAAGTAGACAATAACCCTAGAATTAATTTTGTGGTATGATTTTAAATACTTAATTAATTTTAAATAGTTACAATATATGGACTGTTTAAATTTCAATAAATGGAACTCAAAATATAGGGTTTATTTTAAAAATTAGCACCAAACTGTTTCCAAAAAATTTGCCATTACAACGGCGCTATTTTGTAGCACCGGAGTAATGTCTATGCATTACCCCTCTCCTGATACTTGGCTTGCACCATTAACAACCCTAAATAAGCACGGGAATAAATAAATGGTCTGTCATGGAATTTGAGAAAACTGGGTACCTAACATAAGCAGTTGTGTATATCAAACTTTCAAATCTATATTAATCGTATAAGGATGTAGATCACAATAACTAACCAATGAACAAAATCTGATGTCGTTGGGTTGAAATTTGTACTTTCGGCAATCAGATTATGTCTACAGTTACACAGTCTCGGGCGACAGTTACCAAACATGGTTGCAAACAATATAAGACTATTAGCAGTACAGATGAAAATGAGTATAAAATATAGAGTGGAAATGGTTTGCCAATTATATAATCGGCCACCCAAATCCAAAGTACTGAGGAACAACACAGAATAATAGAATAGAAAAGTTAAAGAAGCTGAGGTTCGAAATAAGGAAATCCCAATATACTAATGATTTTCAATTTGTTGACTGCCATAATTAGCAGATGTTTGTAATAATCAATAGCCAGTAAAGTTTAATTCTACTTCAGCACATGACAAAACGTGTTCTCTAAAACAACTTCAGTATAGAACAGTAACCAAATTGAAAATGATAAATTAATTCAAAATGGCTATGGTCAATAAATCAGATTATTCAGCACTTATCCTAGCATCGTGTACTGTAATCGTGGATGAAGGAAGATAAACCCATAATGTTCACCCAAAAATTCAAGCAACAGTATTTTTAGGTAGGATTTAAGTTAAAATATTATTTACCTGAAGTGAAATCAAAATTTAGGACTCCTTTTATCAACGATTTTGGTCCCCGATGATATTCAGTCAACGATTCAGGAGGACGGATGGTAGAAATTGGGAGATTGATTAGAGCAGTTATAGAATTCGAGATTGATTAGAGCAGTGATTAGAGGATGGGAAAAAATAAAGCTGGAAGTAAAAAAAAGGAGGGAGGGTGTGCGTTTTGTGGAAAAATTTTCCACGAAAAGTGGCACAGATTTTGATACGGCTATAAGCCGTATCAAATTTTAATACGGCTTACAACCGTATTAAATAATGTAGATACGGCTTTAAGCCACATTAAAATTTGATATGACTTATAGCCGTATCAAATGTGCCATGCCAAAATCCTATCTGTGGTGTAGTGTATGCCATTTGGTTTAACGAATGCTCCGGCTTATTTCGTTGACCTTATGAATCGAGTTTTCAAAGATTTCCTCGATCGATTTGTTCTCATCTTCATTGATGATATTCTTGTGTATTCAAAAACCAAGGAGGAGCATGAAAAGCATCTTCGGATTGTGTTGGAAACTCTTACGAATAATCAATTGAAAGCAAAATTTTCTAAATGCCACTTTTGGCAATCTCGTGTGAAGTTTATTGGTCATATTATTTTCGAATCTGGAATTTCCGTGGATCCTTCAAAGATTGAAGCGATTCAAAATTGGAAGAGACCAGAGAGTGTGACGAAAATCTGTGGCTTCCTTGGATTGGCGGGCTATTACCGTCGTTTTATTAAATACTTTTCTAAAATTGTCATGCCTCTTACTAACTTAACAAAGAAAGGTGTTAAATAAATTTGGTCGGACAAATGTGAAGCTTCTTTTCAGAAATTAAAAGAACTCCTTTCCGATGCTCCTATTCTTGTTATTCCCGAAGGAAACCAAGATTTTATTGTTTATATCGATGCTAGTCGCGTTGGTTTGGGTGCCATTCTCATGCAAAGAAATGTGTTATTGCTTATGCTTCTAGGCAATTGAAGCCCGCCGAGTCTAAATATGCCACTCATGATTTAGAGCTCGCGGCTATTATTTTCGCTCTTAAAATTTGGCGTCATTATCTTTTGAGAGAGAAATTTGTTCTCTATACCGATCATAAATCTTTGAAGTATTTATTTTTCCAAAAGGAACTTAATTTACGTCAACAACGTTGGCTCGAGTTCCTTGCATCTTATGATCTTGATATTCTTTATACTTCCGGAAAGGGAAATCGTGTTGCCGATGCACTTAGTCGCACGCAACAAGCAGTTGTTTCTATGATGATATCCGAATGGAATGATCTTGGGGTTTTATCCACTTGTGAGATTCAAGATCGTGTTTCTGATTTATGTTCATCACTTGTTTTATGTAGCCTTGAGGCTCATCCTTCTCTTTTTGACCGCATTCTTGAAGCCCAAAGGTTAGATCCCGAATTGGCACTCCTTGGCCAAAATTGTAGGGATAAAATTGATATTGAAGGTTTGAAAGACTTTGATATTGATTCTCGTGGCAGCATTCGAAAATTTGGTAGACTCATCGTGCCAAATATTAGTGATCTTCGTAAAGACATTTTAGAAGATTCTCATCGTTCTAAATTTACCATTCATCCCGGTAGTAGTAAAATGTACGCGGATATGAAGCGACTTTATTATTGGGTGGGAATGAAATCTGATATTGCTAACTTTGTTAAGTGTTGCATGACTTGCCAACTTGTCAAGGCCGAGCATCAAAGGCCCGGTGGGTTATTGTAACCTTTAGAAATTCCAATTTGAAAGTGAGATCGAATTTCCATGGATTTTATTGATGGCCTTCCCCATTCTCGTTCGGGTCACGATAGCTTACGGGTAATAGTTGACAGACTTACTAAATCCGCCCATTTTATTCTCGTTCGGTCTGACCGGACCGTTCCTCTTTTGGCCAAACTCTTTATTAAAGAAATTGTTAAATTACATGGAGTTCCTACTTCTATTATTAGTGATCGTGATCCATTGTTTACTAGTGGATTTTGGCAGAGTCTTAAAAAAGCTTTAGGAACGAAGCTTAATTTTAGCACCGCTTATCATCCTCAGTCCGATGGACAAACGTAGCGTGTGAATCAAACTCTTGAAGATCTTCTTCGTTCATGTGTTCTTGATTTTGGTGGAGGTTGGAAATATCATATTTCTCTTGTTGAGTTTTTCTATAATAACAGCTTCCAATCTAGTATTGGTATGGCACCTTTTGAGGCTCTCTATGAAAGGCCATGCCGATCACCTTCATGTTGGCTTGAGACCGGTGAGAAGCTGGGTTTAGGTCCAGATTTTTTTCGTGATTCCACAAAAAGATTGATCTTATTCGTCATAGGATGAAAGAGGCCCAAAGTAGACAAAAATCCTATGCCGGTAACCGAAGAAGGAAATTAGAATTTTCTGTGGGAGATTTTGTGTTTATTCATGTTTCACCTATGAAGGGTGTTGTGCATTTCAGTCGATCGAGAAAATTAGCACCTCGATATATTGGTCCATTTTCCATCACCGAACGTATTGGTTCCGTGGCTTATCGCCTCTTATTACCGGCTCAGTTTTCTTCTATTCATGACGTGTTTCACGTTTCTCAATTACGGAAATGCCTTCGAGATTCCGATTCTATTCTTGAGCCCAGTGTTGTGGAAGAAATTGAAGTTTCGACTAATTTAACTTACGAGCAACGTCCTATTCGTATTATTGTTTCGGAGGTCAAACACCTTCGAAATAAAGATGTTCCTCTTGTAAAAGTTCAATGGTCCTCAAATCCTAAGGATTATTCTTGGGAATCCAGAGTATTCATTGAGCGAACACATCCAGACTTACTTTCTCGTGCTCTTTGAGGTGAACTTCTTATTCCGAATATCTTCTTTTGTGTTGATATGCTTTTATGGTTGTTACTTTTTGATTCATTTATTTCTTAAGATTGCGAGGACGCAATTCCTTTAAGGAGGGGAGTCTGTAACAACCCGCATATTTTACGATCGAGTATTTAAATATTTTATTTAAATATTTCATCGTTAGTCGGATTTTAGTCCGAGACGCTACTTTTTGCAAACAGTCAAATTAGGACTCGGGACCACACCCATTGAGTTCAAAATGACGTTTGCGATCTTTTTTAGTATAAACTTCGATATGTTTGGAGCTAGCTAAAAATTTGACATTTTTTCACTTTGGGTTTGGGTTCAGCCCATTAGCCAACTTAATACCCCAAACTGAACCACTTCTCTTCATTCATTCCCTCTTCCTTATCTTTTCAGTTCTAAAGAGAATAATGGGGGAAAAGAAAATGAATTAAAATCCTAAGCCCTAGTTTCCATTTGCAAATCAAGTTCTAGCTCTAAATCCAAAGAGAAGCTATTGGTAAGCATCATCTTCTTCTTCTCCAACTCATTCTCCTTTCAATTTCAGAAATTCCTAAACCTAACTTGGCAATGTTCTTCTTTTGAGCTTAGATTCAAGCTCATTTGGGTTTTGTTGAAGTGTGGTTGATTCTTCCTTTTCTTTCAAGCTTCTCCTTTCTTATTTTTGTGAAAAGGTGAGATTTTTATCTCACATCTATGTATATAACTATCTTTGATTGTCGGGTATGAATTCCTAACACTTATTCATGTGCATTTGCTTTTGGTTTCGATTAATTTGGTATATATTCCAACTTTTGGTGTTTTGAAAGCAAATCCTATGAAAATCCATTTATGGATGTTTGAACATGTTCTTCGTGATGCATCGAAAAGCCTATAGGGTCGGGTTGCCGATTGGCATAAATCCCTAGCGCCATTGCTCGTTCAGTCACGAATTGGATGTGATTGCACATCAAGTACATAGGCTAGAAAACTGCCTAGGTTCCAGTCAGTCGACTGGACTTTGAATCCAGTTGACTGGCTGTAGCCAATTGGCGTACCAAAGGCAGATAAAAGAGACAAGAGGTCTCTATTTCCTGCAGTCAGTCGACTGAACTCATTGAGCCAGTCGACTGGCCTGCTCTTAAATGCCTATTATGCTTATTTTTTTCTATTTCTCTTGTGTTTCCAAATTTGATCGATTCGGGTTTATTCCCACTTGTTGTATCAATTGTTATTCGACTTTGATGACTTCTATTTTGGGATTTTTGTGTATATCCATTTTGATGGATTTGATATCGATTTCTTTGGAATTAATTCACATCTTCGTATGTGAATTTTAGTGATTGATTGTTTCTACAATCATTTTTGTGCTTTGTCACTTTAAAAATATAAAGGTTTCAATACTAGTAGTAAATATCAAAACTCTTTTATCAAAACGATTTCAACTCTGTTTTAAATATCAAGCTTGTTTATAAAACCGTTTTCCAATCTACTAGTATATACAAACCTTTACCTCACTCGTATGAGAAATCTAATTAAACGACTTAGTAAAACAAGTGGTATGAAACGCTTGCGTTCACTTCGTCGGTTAGTTCTTAGACTTGTTCGATTGAATCTCTTATGACAATTTTCTAGTGGAAATCTACAATTTGTTCGTAAATATTTAAGTTAAGCTAGTGGTTATGGGACATGAAGCTAAGCTCATATATTTACTAGCTTAGTGTAATTGACACTTCTTGATGATCGATGATGATCATTTTTGTGATTTAGACTAGCAATGTGCGATGTCTCTTTGTCTGCGAGGGAGACTAAACCCCGATTCTATGGAGTTTCAGCTCAATTTGGTGGGATAGCGACCCATGGTCTTCGAGCCGTTTTGTGGAGCTTTGGCTCAAAATAAATGGTTAACAACCATGGAATAGCGTTCTGTTTTGTGATACACCTGTTGGTGAGTTTTCACGCTCCCGTTTTGTGATAGGCCTCCCCTCTTTTGTGATTTCTGGATTTCCATTGATGATTTCTAGAATTTGTGTTTCACCAATTTTCGTGATTTACATTGATAAGTTTTATCAATATTTGTGCATTGGTGAATTTGTGTGTCATTAACTTTTGTGATTGGCATTGATATTATTGTCAATATTTATGGTTTGGTGAATAAAAATAAAGAGTATGACATTCCTTTTGATCTTTGAGAAGATTCTTGTAATATTGACTAATCCCTAGTTGATTTTCAATTGCATACTTATCACAGTATGGCTTTATGGATTATGATATATTTTTGTCATATTTCTTATTCTATATCATTTCATCTGATATTTATAGTTAGACTGATCCGTTTATTATTTTCTTATTAAATAATACTCGGGTCAGACCGAGATGTTGCAGGTGCTTCTACTTGACTCCTCTTCTGGAGTTATTATATCGACTCTTAGCAAACTACTTAGATTAGTAGTTTATTTTGTTGTATACATTTGAGATATAGACTCCATGATGTATACCTATTCTTTTGTCTAGCACTTGTAACTATCCTTTTGTGATATTGTGGATCTTGTTTGACCACTACTCTGATGTACACTTCTATGTGTAATATTCATATCTTTTTCCGCCTTTGTGATATGGATATCTGTGACTGATTTCTATTATGTTTATTCCTATGTTTGTTTTCCGAAGAATATATATAGCCACCGTGTAGTAGTTTTGAGTTTGTATCGGTATGTCAGATTCCCTCTTGAAAAGAAAATGCATGTTATACTATCTGACATATCGGTGCTCGCACTAAGCAATTACACGGATGGTCGCTCCTCAACAGCCATATTCTCCGTGCTAGTTGACGGCATTACCCGGTAGTGTCTTTGGCTAGCGTGGGCATAGAGGTGGGGCGCCCCAATGCTTTGAAGCAGGAGAGGAGCTGGAGTCCGAGACGTATTATCCGTACTTATATATTTATCCGCTGCTGTGATTGTATGGAATTGTCTGACTGGTAAATGTTGCTTGTTTGAGATACTCTGATGATGTAATATATAAACAGATATAGTTTTCATTTTGTGTAAAGAGCTGATATCATATATTATATTTTATTCCGCTGCGATTCTGAGATTCTGATATTGTTTAGTTCATTCTTTCTTCTACCTTCTTTCTTTTCCTCAACAATCTGTCTTTTCCGGCACTTGATCGTCGGCATATCATACTGTGAGGTATTTTGTATCGATTTTCGAGGATCGAGAAGGGCGGGTCGTTACAAAGTAAATATAGTTTATATTTTTCAATGGTATCTGTAATGAGTGAGATCTAATAGTTTTTAGTAAATACTAGAATTTCACTATGCGGAATGGTATGTTTTGGCTAAGTTCTAGTGATTATTGAAAGTGATAGTATTTGGCACTTTAGAGTATTTCCTTTTAGGGATTGGTGGGATTGATAAATCCTTAAGAGGTATATTTCTGGATTTATTTTCAAATATAATATATATATATAATAAACTAGAGCTTTTGATCGATCGAGATTTTTGATTTCCTCGATCCTTGTGTTTGGTTAAGATTCTGTGTTACGGTATGAGTACGATCCTTGGTATCAGATCGGTTCGAGTGATACCATATTATTTGCACGATATGAGTATAATCTAATGATTAGCATGTACGATCAGGTAAGTGATCGGTATGAATTGGTTATGTTTGTCTAGAGATATTATGCTTTGTTCTGTAATTCTGCATTTTGTGAATAATCTATGTTTGTGATCTAAATATATATATATATATATATATATATGCATTGAGATAAATTTTGTGTTAGGTTAACTCCGTATTTTGTTATTTCTTGGACATCTGGATTAAATTATATGTTATTTATTCTTGTGTAATATCTTTTTCTCACCCTATTGGATATTTAGAGATAGTCCGACCCAGGTGTTATTAATGCTCAGGTAAGGTGGAGACTTTTCAGGTTACAAGATAGGTAGACCTTTGGATGATTAGGCTAGTAGGGAGATAAGCTGTTTAACTTTTAGTTTATCTCTTTAGAATTTCGTGTTTATATTTTGAGATGTATATTTGAGATTAGAGAACTGTAACACTTGTGTATTTTGTGAGTCTAGTATTTTTTTGTAGACTCACGGTTTGTATATGTATATGAGATCCTTTATTCCACTGTGATCTGCGGTTACTATTTCATATGATATATTGTTCTAATTCTGAGGAACCGATGCGTTTATCACTTTGAACCGAGACTATACACGTCAGATTTATTCCAGAGATTTAATGGAAAGGTAAGCATGACATGTCAGTAGTAGTTTAAAGTCATATTCACATTTTTTTCCCTTAACAAGTCGTATTCTCCATAATAATGGACAACACTGTTTATAATGTTCTCTAATAATAGAAGCATAGCGGTAGGGTCGTTATAGTGTAAATAAGTTAATTTAAAAGGGTTTAAAAGGAAAAGCTTTTAATTTTGACCTTTTAAATTAAAATGGAAGCCATTAAAACACTTTGAAAAGCTAAAGAAGAAGATGTAAAAACTTTGAAAAAGATGGGAAATGAAATGGTGAAGGAGAGAGAAATTCTGAATTGCTGTTATATAAAATAGAATCAAAAAATTACCAAAATGACCTTAAGTACAAATGCCCCCTATTCGTATCATGCTACATCATCACCCCATCACTTCCTCCACTCTTTTACTTGTTGGAATAAGGAGGATGTCTAATATCCATCTTGTAATACCCTTAAGTGTACTTATATGTAAGTATGAATGCGACATTTCATTCTTATCCTATTTATTTTAATTTTAAACCTTTGAAAATTGTCACATCACTTCTTCTCATTAAGAATTCTATATTTATAATTTTAACTTACTTAACTAAACACTCATTATTCATATAAGTATGTGTTTAAGTGTACTAAGGTATTCACCACATTTTAAACAATTTTTAGAAGATCAAAAATCAGAATTTTTGAAAAAGCTTTTTAGGAACATTTTCTATTTTTTTGAATTAATTATTTTTATAAACACATTTAACAATCATTCTACGATCACTAGTTATTATTAAAAAGGGGTAATTTTGGGTTATAAAATCCATATTTAAAATGATTAAATTTTTGAGTCATTACATTCTCCCCTCTTTGAAAAAATTTCAATCCCGAAATTCTACCACAACCCAAACCTAGAAAGAAAAATCCAAAAATATTCATAAGTCTGCGTGATGTTCATAGATCGTTCCTATGCAAAATCTAATTCGATCATCGCTCGAATCCATGACCCCTTTTCCAAACTAGTATCGCTCACCCAATTTTCTAGTGCAGACTCCGATTAAGCTCCATGATCAAGAAACTCCGTTCTCCTTGCACAGCAATATATTATGGTAGAAAACTTTGATCCCATATTAAGAACACTCACTAAGTGTTCACCATCAAAATCGAGCAATAAATCCTTATTTGAAATGGTGTGAAATAGCTCAAAGTCATATGTTCGAATCTTGGATCAAAAATTATGTGAAAAAGAGAAACGACCTACGCCCAACTTATGTACCTAACTTGTTGGTTCCCACTAATATCAATTCTATTTCTACAAAAAATTATTTATGAAGACATTTCATAGAACTAACTTAAGCTTAACTTTTGAATACTCTTCTACATCCTGAGAGTACATACCTCTATCTAATTCCAACCTTTCATTTTGAAATTATTTCTCTTAAGTAAACTTGAGATCCAAAAACCCAATTTTATTTCAAAACTCTTTTGAAATGATTTTATACATTTTAACCATACAAAATATATTTATAGAGCCCGAGTAATCCTAAAATGATACTAAGGAACTAGGTACTACTATATAGTATCATATATTCCCCTACCAAGAAGGAAATACTTAAGAGAAGTGCTTACCATTCGAACACATCTCTTTCCTATTTTTATTTATTTTCAAGCCACTTAAACTAGTTAACATAAAATTCTTCTTCTATTTTAAAATCCACTTTAGAAAATAAAAATATATGTATACTTCGTACTTAAAAATTCTCTTTCCAACATATTCATACTTGTAAAAACTTTCAAGTAATGCTATTTACTATATTTTTCTAAAAAATCATTTAAAATAATAATATATTTCTTTTTTGTTCAAATTAACTCATGTTTTTGGGACTTAATCAAAATATGCTTTATCAAAACAATCTTATAGCAAATTGCTATAGTAGCATTTTCCTACTCAAAAACTCAAAAATGAACACCAATGATGCTATTGTCATCATCAGAATTATTTTTCAACGATCGAAGTAAGTTTAGTGCATTCTATCTCTTTTAAAATAATTCCAAAATACTTCCATTCATAAATACTTTCAACATAATACCATTATTATTTTTCCCAAAACTCTGAAAACAATTTCCAAAATATCGGGTTTTTAGTTTTCGAATTCTCATTTTGAATCTCTTATCACTCATAACCCCCACAAAGTAAATCATACTTACATAACTTCACCTTTTTATAAAACATTTCACAATGTTTATTCTTAGTTTAGGTTATAATAATCAGTTCTTATTACAATCAAATTTAAATTTGAATTTTTGTCCCAACACCATCACCGAACACCTTATAGTCAAACTGTGAAACTGAATTCACAAGGTGTTCGTATTTAATTTAACTAAACAGTAAATGCTTATATACTACTTGAGCCTAGCTAATCGATAATATATAATAGTGATCAAACATTATCATTCTCTAACAACAAACATATCCTAAATGACTATAATTTTTTTTTGAAAATGTTCTTTTTTTATATAAAATATAATCCAGGTAAAATTATTATATTTAACTAATTTAAAACAATATTGTATTGGTTGGTCTTGTTTAAGTGTTTGAGAGATTCTTATCAATAATGTTCGTTGCTCGTTATTGACTCAAATCCATAAACCACTCAACAGATCAATCAATGCAGTATAAAACTTTTTTACAAAAAATAACAAATATGTGCTCTTATATAAACACTCATACTCATTCTAGTATGTCACTTACCCTATCTCTAACAAGTTTATCCCATGCAAAGCCTAGTTGTTCGCTCAACCTAAGATTTTATACCAGATGTGACGACCCACCTTTCTAACATTTGGGAATGACACTTAATACATCCTCGGTATTCGTATGTCGTTCCCTAAGTGTCCGAAAGATAAATTGTCATAGGATAAAATTAAAGTATAGAACATGAAAGAATAGAAAAACCTCGCAATGAAACGGTTATATATAATACAAAATAATATAGTACAAATGATTACTCCTTGCATGGAGTTATCAAAGTTACACAAAAGTACAACAACTATCAGACTAAGCAGTTATACACTATGTCCTTACATATGATGATACAAAATACATATACATAAGGGACATAACAACGGAAATAAATAACTAGATAGATACGGAGCATCTTGCTCGTTCATCTCTTCAAAGAGCCCAAAGAAACATGCTACTTTCGGACTACTCAAATCTAATTGAGTATCCGAGAGTTTAGGGAAAATAAACAACTCAGGTTGGATAATAATCCTGGTAAATCTCAAACAAAATGATGGAAACAAACAACAATACGTGAGACCATGCCACCATCTGCGAAGTGGGTTTTATCTCACAATAACAACATCTAATCGCAACAATGGATATAAATAATTAAAAATTGCAAAGTACTCATGACACTTCTTGATGTAATTAAGAAAGAGTTAAATTTAGAAATTTTGGAATCAAAGGAAAGAAGAGAAATTTTCCAACAAATGACTAGGAGGGTGTGCCCCCTTACTAAAAAGTATAAATCTAACCAATATACTTTGAGAGGATCATTCTCTTCTGTGACTCCTCTTGGTAACTTCAAACCAGACCCTGCCAACCTTACTGGGTATCCGAGTATTTCACATCTTATTGCGCATATAACCGAAACCAACCTAGAGTAGATGTGAATATACCCTAGTGGGAGCAACCCCACATGACCTAGCCCCCACTTGCTTTCTGGTTATAGTCATTTCCTATAAAGGATAACAAAGCTCAAATGAGTAAAAAATCATCATAGATTAACGATAGACAATGAAGAAAGCTAAATCGGTAGTCAATAAATCAACTATCGAGAATAATTAAAGGTGATTGTGTAACTTCCCCACTTCTATACCCATACTATTCAAGAGTATTACTAAGTAATACTATCAAGTAATATGGAGAATGAAGCAATATGGGGCACGCATAAGAAAATTCCATTGGACCAACATCGGTACGTAACTCAAATATTAATATTAATTACCATATTCGTACTGGGTCTCGATACAAAGCGATAAAATGTTTGCCTCTAAGATAAGAAATATGCAATCACAGATGATAAATATCAAACAAAGGACACATAGTCAGAAAGTGGCAGATAAAATATAATATATGATACGTTATACGATACATAAGTCCGTGGGCTACAAAATGAAAGTCTCCATCCCAATACACTATTTATCACTTAGTACTCATAATAGATAAAATAATGAGGCTATAAAAAATATAGGGAATACATCATCCTATAACTCCTACCATCCTCCCATGGTCCACACTCAGCTCCATAAACCCTAAGTACCTATAATAGAAGTCTCTCGGATTGATTTGAGTATTACAGAGAATGCACAAGTCAGACTATGTCTATTCACAATATAATGGCGAAGGAATGTCCATAGTAAAATGAGAATAACATATAAGCAGAATATAATATGAGATAACCCTTCAAATTGTCCAAACAAAATATAATGTCACATAAATCATAAAAATGAATAATCACAATCCAAACCACAAACTATACACAAATGCTATCTCAAATCATCAAAAGTATGGATATAACAGGAACTGATTACACTTTAGACATAGTCTCTAGTATAGCCAACTCATTGGATAGTGAATAATATATGACAATCCACAACACACTTATAATCCAGAACCAGAAAAGGAAATTGATTGCACACAGCATGCTCTAAGGACCCAGGACTACTCGCCTGCCATAGAGTATCGTCTATTCCTACAGTCTTCAATTACTTTGATAGACATCGAAACCCCATCTACCAGTGGCTCGTCTATGCATAGCCTAGGTCACGACCATACTATGCCCCTATAGGTAACAGACTGTTGGCCTATGCGACACAAGAGACATAGGGCACCTACCTTGCCAACTACAAATCATGTGTTGCGCATCCAAAATATCCAACAACGGTGCCACAGATCTAGGGCACGACCCCACAGTTAAGCCGCCAAGGTGGATACTAGTTATTTCAGTTCACTTCTGAACCATAAAGAGAGTTGGATATAGTGGACGACATATAGTACTTATATCCTATATCAAAATATAGCTCTAGTTGTAAGCTGACACACGGCTTCAAATAAGTCAACCCATGACTATAATATACTAGAGCTCTCATCCCTCACCATCACACGGCTCTAAATATGAGACAACTGGCTATAATATACTCCCATTACAATAGGTATCACAATGTACACATAAGCGTATCCTTGTTGAGTGACATAGACTTACAATGAATAATCAAACAAATAACAGAACGGTGTGCCTTACCACCGCATGTTACTCGAATAATTATTCAATGCTTATAAACTACACTCGATCCATACTGAATATCCCTATATGATAAGTCAGATGAATAACTGAAAAAGTGTTACCGAAAGTCTCATACTATATTGGATCACTTAACCATTTATCCATATTTCTCGTTATACAGAAATGAAATATCACACATATTAAAATCATCAACTAAATCAGTATCGACGGTGAATTACTCATATCATTAGAAACAATATAAAAAGATATAAAATCAGAGATCGAATCTAATATAAAAATAGATTTTTAAATAAGTTTCATTAAGCATTCAATAAATATAATTGCATGTAATAAAATATAATAAATACTAGCAATGAATAAATACATATTTCAAAGTTAATTAAATAATCATCTAATATAATTTAATATTTACAATAACTAATCAATTTTGTATCTTTTATAAATTAAATTAAAATTTAATATTTCAAATTTTGCAAAACTATATATAGTTATTTGAAATAATAATTTTTGTACCAAATACGCATACAAACACATACAATAATACCCACCTATGTAAAACACACAATATAGGCACAGGAAACACAATCCCAAAAAAATTAAAATAGAAGCAAAGCACATAATTGTACAAAACTGGACATCACCAAGTATGACATAGCAAGTTCTTAGGCTAGTAGTGTAGTCAGGTAAATAGGAGAAGCAAGCATAGTGCGTACACACAGTTGCATGTGTACGTTCAGGTACGCTCTCTCACACAAAGTAATCCCACATAAACGTACACATACTCAATCTTCCATACACATACGCATGCATTCATCCCATGCACCGAGGAATTCAGGCTAGACATATGTAAGCACCAAGACTTAGTATTATATATATTTTCTTCTCCTATTCGTCAAATACATGTACAGGGAGATATAGGTGCCAGGCCAGAAAAGAAAGGTGAATTCTTATGTAGGAAGTAGTAGTAGGACTATTTGCATACAATTCAAATGTAATCTATACTTACATATATATATATATATATATATATATTAAAAGTCAATAAACTAAAGAAACATATACATATACTCTCTATCAGATAGTATGTCTAAAAACAGGTTGCTTATTCTTCCCAAACCATATCCCACTCTCACACGTGAGTATTTTAAACTTTAGATTCTTATACTTAGAGCAACTCCAAGTGTTGGTTGCAGTGACGGAACCAGCTGTTGGGTGGGGTGGGCAGCCGCCCACCGAAGAAAATGTAAAGAACTGGAAAAAAGGGTCAGAGAGAAAATGAAAGAGAAACTAGCCATCATCATTACATTGGAAAACTAAAACACAGGAATATTTATTGTCTACTTGCAAAACCCTAAACTAGTGCTTGCGAGAAACTATCAAATACTTGCAAAACCTGTTCAACTACTAGAGAATCACTATTGTGGTGGAACTTGTATGTGTTACTTGTTCCTAATTTGGAAACCTATATTTTGAAAACGCTGTAAAGCAAGTCATCATCTTTTTGTTTTTTTTTTTTTGAAAAACATCCATTTTTTTTTAAATATTGGTTTCAAAAATAGAGATACGTGATTCAAATAGTTTTGATATTAATTTGAAAAGTAAGTATTTTGATGGGTTCTCTGATGACCTATATAATTTCGTCCACCACAAGCTAAAATCCTGGTTTCGTCGCTGGTTGGTTGGATATCAAAAATGTGGAATGTGCACTACAAGCTGGCTCCAACAGGGTGCAGAAATCTGAAGAGTGTCGATTTAGGGGTTCGTAGTGTGTGTATTCCGGATTTATTGAGGCGCCTGTTGAACAGGTGTCTGGTACCCAGGCGTTGAACAAATGCCTGAATTCTCGGATGCTTGTTCAACAGACGTCTGGCCTTATTTCTGTTGGAGAAATGAGACCTCCAACATTTTGGAGTGTGAAAAGTCGTATTTCCACACTCTAAAGTATTGGAGATGCTCTTGGAAAACATCTCGTCTCACTGTCTCAAACTTATCTAAACACAAGTACAGATATATTATATACTTTCTTTGCTTGTTCATAAATCATTATATAACTTTTCATTTATATATTATACATCATATACTTATATCTATTCAATCTATTAAATCATTACGTATATTTGTTTAGTTTATTTTCTTTAATATAAACTTAGATTCCACTTTGAATGTGTGTGTCTATATATATATATATATATATATATATATATATATATATATATATAATTCACTACTCTCTTTGTATTCTTCTACCTAATCTACTATGCAATCTTATAAACTAAGATATTGAGTTATATAAAAATCTGTCACTTGCTTATCTTCAATATACATACAAACATACATACATATACACATATATCAATATAAATTTAGATTCCAGCTTGATATATATATATATATATATATATAATTCACTATTCTCTTTCCCAGATAAGTATTCCTTTACCTAATCTACTATGCAATCGTATAAGCTAAGATGTTGAGTTATATAAAACTCTGTCACTTGCTTATCTTTAATACATACACACACACATACATATATACATATATCAGTATAAACTTAGATTCCAGTTTGAATGTATAAATATATTCACTACTCTCTTTCCCAGATAAGTATTCCTCTACTTAATCTACTATGCAATTTTATAAACTAGGATATTGAGTTATATAAAACTCTGTCACTTGCTTATCTTCAATATATATAATATATGTGTGTGTGTGTATCACATGCACAGGCATACATATACTTATTCTTGAAAAATCACACGTGAATATACTTAGATCAAAAATGAAGCATAGTAGACATCAGGCTTGCACGCATAAGGCAAGCGACCTGACACTTCATCCTTCCCTCCACCGATGCACCGGCCCTACACAATCGGTCAACCAATCGAAGGTAGGTAGGGGTAGTTTAGCCTCGTCTGTTGATGCAGTGATGGGTTTTTAGCCCATAGCGGCTAATATCTCCTATTACACGATGGTTTCATAATTCTAGCTTCAGCTCTAGGGTGTTCATAGATGATTACTGTCTGCGTTGTTTAGTGAATGGGTATGCACGTAAGAATTTGATTGTCCTTAGCATCAAAGAAGAGGGTTAACTGACATATTTTGTGAGTAGGTACTCACCTGAGTTGAAGCAACTTCTTTCTTTCTCTTTGCTGCTCTTTGTTGTTGCACACTTCTTGAATAAGTGATCGAGCCTTGCCACTTTGATTGCATATGAGCATAGATGTGTTGAGAAGCTATTTTTACACGCAGAATCTAATTTGAGTTAGATTTCTGTTTAATTTATTAAGTGATAGATTTTTGGGGAAAGCATGACTTCTCTAAAGTCGTTAAACGTAAATGATTATAGTTCATTTATCCTTGCCTTGGAAACCTCAAGAGATGAAAAACTTTAGATAAAGAAGCATCAGGAGACTTGATTTCTCAGGCTTTTGATTTTGTTTTGTTGGGCTTCATTCTCTTCACTGCTTCTTTTATTTACTTAGTCAAACTAATATGGCCAAGTCCAATAAAATATAATTACTCAACTGAATCACTTTCCAATAAATTACAAATTTATTTATTTTATAAAAATGATTTTCCATAGTTCTAATTAATTAATTAATTAATCATTTCGTTTAAAACATTTGCTAATTAATTTAAAACTTTATTATTAAATTTATTCTTTTTAATTTTGATATTCTAAAATTACCAGCATAAATTTAGTTATTAAATTCAAATTCTAAATAATTTCATTATCTATTATTATTTAATTATTTTACCAAGTCATTTCCTTTACAAAATCACATTTTAGTATATACCATAACTTTATTGATTCTATAAACATTATACGGTTTCCTAGGATTTATTAAATTTAAAATATTCAAAAAGTTCATATTTTGAAACTCAATATTAAATAACTTCCAAATTAATTTATTTTACAATTCTTAGAACAAGTAATTACTCCCAAACTACTATTTATTTTAAACTTCCAAAACTCAACTTTTAATTAATTAATCATTACTATCATCTACCTAAAAATCTGGTTGTTACAGATCGTATATGAAAATTAAATTTCATATTCTTACTACTACTCGTCGATTCCAAACAAGTGATATCCCTTAGTTGAAAATAAAGCGGGCAAGTTGAGGTAGTGTTATGTCTAGGCATTGCCTTGACAACATTTTTAATCTTTAAGATAGAAACAAGTCTATGCCTTAACATTTAGTTTTAAAAGTATGACTAAATCCTTTAAATATAAGCGATATTGTTTATGGAATAACTTTTCCATAACCGAGTCGAAGTTTTACTTTAAAATCAAACTTGTGATGGGGTTTCACATTTAAAAATATTAACTTTAAACAACTGTATCAAAATGAATAGATTTGCTTTAAGCTAAACTTAATTACCTTTTAGAACTAATAACTTCCTTTATTACTTAAATGATAAATCAACTTTAACCAAAGATTAATTATTTTCAGAATATCTTTGTTTAAAATAATCAATTAGCTTTAATCCCGATTAATTGCTTCAAAACAACATTATTTAAAAATATTAATTAACTTTAAAACATCCTTGCTTAAATGATTTGTTTGCTTTAAAAACATCATTATTAGAATAATTAATTGACCCTTAAGCATCATTTATCAAAATGATTAATTGATTTTAAACATTGTTGTTTAGAATGATTAATTAAATTTAAATGATCATTAAAAAATGATAAATTATCATTAATTAAATAATTAATTAACCTTAAACATCACTAGTTAAAATGATTGATTAATTTTAAAATGTCATTAAAAATGATTAATTAAACTTAATCACATCATTATTTAAATAATTAATTCACTTAATTATCATTATTTAAAATGATTAATTAATTTTAAAATGTCATTGGTAAGATAATTAATTAACTTAAATCTCATCTTTATTTTGAAAATTAATTATCTTTGTAAAACCCATGCACAAGGTTTAAAAATATTTCAAACGGGATAACATTTCAATTCAAACATCACAGGACTTAAGTATGTGGGCATAGATACAAAAGCAAATAATAAATATGCACATATAGAAAATATCACTTATCAAATATTGATTTACAAACATTCAATTCAATGTCCAAACAATATAATAGCAGAATAACGATTTATTCTATGAAATAGATGTCAAAATAATCTAATTAATTTAATTATAGTAGAATGGGGATTTATTCTGCTAAACAGATGTCATCTTTGGTTTTATCTACTTAAATGATAGCAAAATGGTGTTTTATCCTGCTAAACAGACGGCCACAATACCCTATTCAATTAAGTTGTAGCGGAACGGGGGTTTATGCTGCTAGACAAAAGTTACCAATAAAGCATTTGTATTTATTAGGCTAACTTAACAGACAAGAGATCCTTTGATTTAAAATCAGTCTACTTATAAAAGAGAGCTGACTTAAAAATAATTGATAGAATTTAAAATTTAACCTTTATTAATTAATAATTAAGTCTTAATTTAAATATAAATTTAAACCATAATTAGTTCTAATTAAACCATAATTAAATCTAATTAAGAACTTAATCAAACTTAATTAACCTTGATTAACCTGACTAGATTAATTAATTAAACTCTGCCTGATTAGTAATTAATTATTAATTAAGCCTAATTGAATAATAATTAATTAAACTTAATTGAATAAAATTTAATTCTTAATTAACCTTTAACTTAACCAATCGTTAATTAAAACTTGCTTAATTAATTAATTGTAATCAATTTATTTAATTAATACTTAAACACTAATTACTTAACTTAATTACAAATTAAATGATAATTATTCTTAATTAAATAAATAAATAATTATTAAACTCATACTTAATTTCATAATAATTAACTTTTATACTTAATTAGTATCTTGAAGAAGTTCTTGAAATATTCTAAAAAGAAAACACTTTAAGTTTAAAACGCTAACTTTTCTCGAACTACATCTAAAGCGACTATCGTTATGGGTACTGTAGCTTAGAATTAGTTTCTAAGTTAACTTTTCCTACCCTTTCACTCCTCACCTTACTCAAAATTTTAAAACATAAGTAAAAGTTTGTTGAAAAACAAAATAAAGTTAGAAACTTGAAATCTTTTTAGTAATCAAAAACTAATAAACGATATTTGTTTTTCCAAAGGATCTCAAGTCACTTTTACATTTCAAACTGCTAACTTTTCTTTTAGTTTACCACAACAAAGCAAGGTCTTAAACATACATACATACATACACACACACACACACATATGTATATGTATATATGACATGATTTAACATATACAATAAAAGATTACAAATTGAAAACTAACTTAACTTTCAAACTATATGTCAACTCATCCAAACACGCATACATACATCCAAGCCAACACTATTATTTACCCAAACAAACAACTATTTTAACAACTAAGCAACAACAAAATATGCATCATAATTAAGGTTAGAAACTTTAAATAAATTAGTGAGCTTTGCTCACTTAAAGCCAAAGAAAAACCAAACCAAACTTCACTCGATCTTTGAAAAGGGGCTAGATCTTAGCTTTTCTCGAGAAAGACTTGCTTTCAAACCTCGGGGAGGTACTTTTGGTTCGGACTAAGGGAAAATATCATGCCACATCGTCACCCCATCACTTCCTCCACTCATTTATGTGTTGGAATGAGGGGGAGGTCTAATATCCATCATGCAATACCCTAAAGTGTACTTATGTGTAAGTATGAATGTGACATTTCATTCTTATCTTTTTTATTTTAATTTTAAACCTTTGAAAATTGTCACATCACTTCTTCTCGTTAAGAATACACATATCTATAATTTTAACATACTTAATTAAATACTCATTATTTATATATAAGTATGTGTTTAAGTGTACTAATCTGTTATAATATTTTAAACAATTTTTAGATAACAAAATCAGGATTTTGAAAAATCTTTTCGATCACATTTTCTATTTTCTTTTGAACTAATCCTTTTTGTAAGCACAATTAAAAAATAATTTTACCAACATTATTTATTATTAAAAGGAGGTATTTTTGGGTGATAAAATGCATATTTAAAATGATTAAGTTTTAGGTCGTTATAGGTTTGGCATAATAATTCATTTAGTGTTAATTTCATGATTAAGAGATCTAACCTCCACTAGAGAGAAGAAATTATATCTAAGGAAGAAAAGGAGCTTAGATATAAAGAAAAGTATGGAATGGAGGCAGCTAGGGTTTCTTTATAGCAGTCTATTTATATAGGCATTAGGCTGGATTATGAGTTTTATATCCAGTTTCGCCCAAAACAGCTACATACGCAATTTAAACACTATATCGCCTCTATTACACAAACTGTAACTCCAAACCAATTAAAATTGTATATCAAATTAATCGGCTCAAAAATACCTTCGCAGTGGTTATAAATACGATACCCAATTCATTTTTTAATTAAAAATCCATTTTTAATTAGTTTAATTTTAACAGCGTTGATTTTCAAGTTATTGCATATGCTTTTATTTTCATCAGTATGAGGAGCGCCCTTCTTCGAAATGACAATTCTAGATTATGTAGGAATATTTCCTCACTTGGAATTCTGCTTACTGAACATTTCGGTGTGATATCTGTATATAAGGATTGGGACAACCCTAGAAAATTTTTAGATCTATCTTTATATATCTTAATACCAAGTATATAGGTTGCTTCTCGCAAATCCTTCATGGAGAAGTTCTTGAATAACCACACTTTCACTGATTGAAATTGTAATGACTTGTCTTTTCAAAACCTAGAAGTCGACACTAATACATCTTCGGTATTCACATGCCGAAAAACTAAGTGTTGGAAAGACAGATTGCTAGGGGAAAGAAAGGAGGAAGAAGATAGAAGAAACTAAACAATCATAGAATCTCACAAAGCAATGGAATAATATATATTAATCAACATAGTACTTTATAAACTTACTTAAAAAAATACATCAAAGTTACACTAATACACTTCTAATCTAGGACAGTTATAGCAGCCTGTCCTTATACATCAGATATAGAGCACATAGTATACAGCGGAAACAAGACAATAACTAGCTATCGATGAAGCCTCCTGCTCCGAGCTCCTCCAAAATGCATCTGTGGAAAACCTAAACTACTTGGCCACTCATAAAATTTTGAGCACCCAAGAGTTTTAGGGAAAGAAATAAAAATTTGGGTCAGACATGGGTCTGGTGTGAGTAAACTCAAACAACTTGATTATAACATTTCAAAACCTTTGAAAAATCAAAGGTATCTCGTAAGACTACACCACGCATAAAAACAGACGGGTTTTACCTTATGATAACCAAACACTTTTATAGAAAGTCTGATGATATTATAATAATGTCTAAAATACAAATACTTATTAATCTTAGCCGAAATTGTTACATTAATTAAATTCCAACATACTAAGCTTTACAATCAAAACCATAAAGGCATATATCGTAGAATGGATTCCATACTACGACCAGGTAAGGAACTACCTCTGAAGGGTACATCTCTAGAACAGTGCACCCGGGTCTGACAAGAACATCTTGTATCCTGCCACACAGAACTGCCCTACTACTTGACTACTAGTACCGAATATGTTATCATCTCGGTCTTCCAACCTTAATCGATATCTCTCATGCACAACCAAATCCATCAAAATAGGGTAATCTAGAAAGATGATGGCATAACCTATTGGGAGCGACCCATTTAGCCCTGCTGCGTGCCTTGTTTTAGTCATTTCACGGTTGATGGGGCTTGAGGCTACGTTTCCCTTTTATATAACAAACCAACTTGGAATGCTAACACTGCCTTCCAAGCATCAATGCAATGCCAGCATTCATCCACACAAGTTGTCCAAGATAAGGACAAACCAAAGGAAGCACTTCTACTACATCCATTTTGGAATCACCCTCAGGATTAGTAGCAAGCAGCGCTTGCACTTCAATGCTCCATCTTCGATTCCATATTCTTCAAGATGTCTTTAGTTCGAAATGCTTGAGTTGGATCAAAGTGGTTTTCAGATAACAAATCTGATCCCTATCTCTTTGAAACAACTTTTGATAGTTTTCGGTAAACTCAACCCCGGTTCTTAAGGAAATAAGGAGATAAAACATAAGAGCGGAGTTCACCTCCTAACGGTTAGTGGACGGATTTCCTTATCATTTATTCTAGAAGAACAAAATGAATTTATAAGTACAGTATAGCACCACCGACGGTTCCTATACCATATAATTTTCGTGTTTCTGCTATACATTTCCAAAATTATGTTTTGGTCCAGATTTGATAGTTGGTTATTTGACTTCAAATAAAAAAACAATCAAACATTAATTCAATTCCATATGGTACCCTCTAAGCCTTTAATAATTAATCTCTAATTAATAAAATCACTTTATAAAACTTTGTCAAAGGATATTTTCAAAAACACTTTTCCCAAACCCCTTAAAAAATTTGAAAAATTCTCTCTTCTCACATTCCATATTAAATAGCCAAACCATTCCATTTCAAACATCACCTACTATAAAACTCGTTCACTTGATAAATCCCATTCACTTATTCCTTATAAAAATTCTTTTATAAGTTAACTTCACATTTCAAACCTCTTTAAAAAATTTCAAACTTGATTTAAAATGTCTTTCAAAAATATCTAAAATGATTTATAAAATATCTTTCTATTTTTAAAACTATTTAAAAATCTTCCTTCATAATCCTTTATTGAATCTCCTTTATAAAATATCATTTTTAGGATATCATTTGTAAATCATTTTAGGTAAAACCTTTTATTTAATAAACCCCTTTTTAAAAACAAGATATTATTAAAAAACAACTTTATAAAATAATAATAAAATTTGAAAACCATTTATAACCTTTAAACCCAAATCGATTTAAGAATTAAACGTTATTCAAAAACATACTTTAGTAATTCGAAAAGAGGCTTAGCAATCCCAGTGGTACTAACTTAAGTTACCATTAAATTTCAATTCACTTAACAGTTATTTACATAGGTCAACATATATTTAAATACAACTCATATCCAAATCAGGGAATAACATGTCAATATGAACTAACTAGCATATACATATCCAAATAACATAATAGCAGGGTGGTGATTTGTCCCGCTAAACAGATGTCCAAACAATTCAATCAATTTATAGTAGAAGGGGGATTTATTCTGCTAACACATGTCCACACAAAAAAAACTAACTAAATTATAACTCAGTCACACTTATATGGTTTCTTAGTGATATCAACACTTGAATCACTTGTATTCAAAACAATCTTTGAAAAAGAAGTACACTTAAACAATTGTACTATTGAAAACCAAGGATTTAAACTAAAAAATATCTTTCAAAAAAAATTAATTGTAACTTAAATCCTTATTTAAAACATAATTAATTTTTAATTAATTCTTAACTCAATTTAATTAAATAGTTAAATAATAATTGACTATTAATTAAACCCAAATTAATCCTTTATTGATTATTGAATAATTAATTAAACCTTCATAAATGATTAAATATTAATTAATCTCAATTAGTTAATTAATTAATATTTAATTAAACTTAAATAATAAATTAAACCTTTAATAAATAATTTATTATAAATTAAATTTTTAATCAAAAAATTAAGCCCTTGATTAATAATTAATCCTATATTTAACTAGTGATAAATTAAATATAAATAATTTACTTAACACATACTTAATTAACTTAATTAATAATTAATTAAAATTAATCTAAACTTTAAAAGATAATTAATTAAGAACTAATCTTTATTTAATTAATGTTAATAAACCTTGTAAACATTTAATTAATTATCAATTAATAAAACCTAATTAATTAACAATTAATTATTAAATCCTTAATTAACTTTTAAAAAATTTATTATTAAGTTTATAAAACATTCACAAAACAATTTGAAGTGTAAAAACCAAATTTTGCAAAAATCGAAATTTTGAGCGAACTACATCCATAACGACTATCGTTATGGATAACTGTAAGCTTTAATTTGTTTCTATCCTTCTTTTGAAAACTTTACCTTAAAGATCATTAACTTTCTAAAACAAAAATAAGTATTTAAAACAAAAGCAAGTTTATATCTATCCAAATATTCGATTTTTAAAAACTAAAACCATAAGTTTCTTACACAAGATTCCAAATTCTCCAATACCCTACAGAGATGCCAATTTCTTCTTCGCTTATACATTACATACCCAAGTCCATACACAACCATAACATCCAGGATAACATCATGCCAAAAACATAAGCAAGATCCAATCTTTAACCATTTAGACTTCACATTCAAGTCAAATGTCCATACATATCCAAGCAACAAGTGAATGTGTGTGCGCGCGCGCGCATGCGTGTATAAAATCATCACATGATAAATTAACCAATACTAACCATCACATCACACAATATATTAACTAACATAAAATTAAAAACTTTCTCAAAAATTTATAGTTTACTCACTGGAAATCCTTTGAAAACTTGACACGTTTTGAAATTCGGGAAGCTTGGAAAACCACAAACTCTACTCAAAAATAGATCAACTTCTAGTCTACTTTTGGACCTTTTCTCTCAGATTTTGGTAAATTGGTTAGAAGGAAAGTTTTAGATTGTTATATCCACTGTCATTTAAAAAAAAAATTACTCAGAAAAGTTAAATTTTGAGGAAGTTATGGCGAAAACAGCGAGGGGTATTTTGGGACATCAAAATCTAAGTTCAAAACACTATTGCAAAAAAATGAATTTTTGGAGCACCTAAGCTCGAAATAAGAAAAAGTGGTAAACTACAAAGTTATATCCACGGAAAATATACATGGTTTGACATTTCGAAGTTTTTTGTAAGAAGTTATGGCCGAAACCATTTTGGGTAAAAAATCGAAAAGAGGAGTTTTAAACAAGTTTCTACTAAGATTTTAAATGGAAAAGAAAGATTTTTATAACTCAGAACATGTAAGAGAAGCCATTAAAATTACCTTAGAGCTTATGAAATTAGAAAATGGAAGATTGAGAATGAGAAAATGGACAAAGAATTTGAAAAAAATAGTTTTTATAATATGTAAACAAGTGATATTGCCAACATACCCTTGTACTTTATCCTCCTCTCACTACATGCCACCTCACTTATGCATGCATCCATGTCTTCTCCTAACATTATATACATTATGAATATAAGTACCTGAGGTTGCCATTATGTCATTTCATGTCTCTAACGTCATGACTTTTAATATTTCAGTTGCCAATGTGTCACATCGATGATTATCTTAACTTAATTAAGTTTGTTAACCTTAACATATATTATCAGTCCCACATTATATACTTAGTATATGTGTGCATAAATACATAAGTGTACATAACATTACAAACAATTTATATGATGAAACGTCGAAAATTCAAAAAACAGTTTCCGGTCACATTTTCTATTTTTCGTCGAACTACATATTTTTGTAAACAAATTTTTAAAACTATTTCACCATTATTATTTATTATTAAAAAGATTTTTATTTTCATTATAAAACCGTTTATTTGAATATTTTAAATTAATTAAATATTCGTAAATCAAAGTAGTGAAATTCAGGATCGTTACATTCTTTCTCCCTTAAAAGAATTTCGTCTCTGAAATTACCCCTCATAACCTATTCAGAAATACTTAACACTCTACGTCTTTCCATATGATGTACATAGATCATTCTTATGCAAAATCTGACTTGATCACAACTCGAATGCATAACTTCACTTTCAAACTAGTATCGCTTACCCACTTCTCTAGTGCGGACTCTAATCGGGCTCTTGATTTGGAATCTCTATTCTCCTTACATAATTGTAACTACGATAGAAACTTTGGTCTCAAACCAAAAATTCTCATCAAATGCTCATCGTCAAAAATCGAGTAATAAATCCTTATTCGGAATGGTGCAAATACCTTAAAGTTATATACTCGAATCTTAGATCAAAACTCTATAAAAGGGAGAATTAATCTATGTCCACCCTACACACTTACCATATTGGTTCAACTCTATTTCACTAAATCATTTATGAAAATATTTCATAAACAACTCTTAGTTTCAACTTAGATAATACTCCATTATGGCCTAAGAGTATATACCTCTATTTGATCCCACTATTCCATTTTGAATTTTCTCCCTAAGAAAAATCAAGATCCAAATACCTGGCTTTTATTTCAAAACTTTTTGAAATGATACCTAAATTTTAAATTATACAAATATATAAATATAACCCGAGTAACTCTAAAATAATACTATGGAACTAGGTACTACCAAATAGTATCATGCATTCCCTTACCAAGAAGGGTGATAGTCAAGAGAAGTGTTTACCATCCTAACATATCTCTTTTCCAAAATTTTAAGTTATTTTCGAGTCACTCGAATCAGTTAACTTAAAAAAATATTTCTTTTATTTCAAAATACCATTTTTGAAATAATACTTTACATTTACCAACAAAACATTTATCACCAACTTACTTTGGATTCATTCGGGTTGAATTCGTTTCGATTGTACAATGATAAAGAGAATAATTTACTAAGTGCACGACAAAGTTCGCCTAGGCAAACGTCCGATCGTCACTTAGAAGATTATTCCAATCATCACAAAACAATCACAACTCATTCCCCTAACTAATCTAAAGAAAACACTTCTTACTTAAATTTCATTCTCAAAATTTCATATTTTAAGCAAAATTGCTTTCAAGTACCATTATTATTTCACAAAATATTAAAAAAATTTCCAAAGAAATGGGATTTAAGTTCTCAAGTTTTCAATCTAAATTCTTTTTAATTAAAAAGACATATCTTATTTAAAGGAAAGTACCTAAACATTTACACAACAGTCAATGCTCAAACTGGAGGAGCATGACTAACCAAAACTTATATGATAATAATAAAATGTTATTATCTCCTAACAACAACATCTCAAAAATACTATACTATAATATTTTTGAAAATCAATCTTTATATATAAATTATATCCTCAGTAAAATTATTTCATTTACCCAAATTTCAAAACAATACTATATCAATTGGTTTGGCTCAAGTGTTTAGGAATCTCTATCGATAGCGTTGGCCAAACGCATCGACCAGAATTCATATACCACTCAACCGATCAAATAATATAATATAAAACATTTTTATATCACTAACAAATACATGCTCTCATTTAATATACACTCAAACATATCCTAGGGTACCACTAACCTTATCACTAATTAGTTAATCCCATAAAAGCCAAGATTCTCGCATAACCTTCGGCTCTGATACCAACTGTAATGACCCGCCTTTTCGAACCCTAGAAGTCGACACTAATACATCCACGGTATTCACATGTCGAACAACTAAGTGTCAAAAAGGCGGATTGTTAGGGAAAAGAAAGGAGATAAAAGATAAAAGAAACTAAACAATCATAGAATCTCACAACACAACGGAATAATATATATTAATCAACATGGTACTTTACAAAGTCATTTCAAAAAAAATACATCAGAGTTATACTAATACAATTCTAACCTAGGACAGTTATAACAGCCTGTCCTTATACATCAGATATATAGTATATAGTATACAGAAACAAGATAATAACTAGCTATCGATGAAGCCTCCTGCTCCAAGCTCCTCCAAAATGCATCTGTGGAAAACCTTAACTACTTGGCTGCTCATAAAATTTTGAGCACCCAAGAGTTTTAGGGAAAGAAAATAAAACTCCGGGTCAGACATGGGACTGGTGTGAGTAAACTCAAATAACTTGATCATTACATTTCAAAACCTTTTAAAAATCAAAGGTATCTCGTAAGACCATACTGCACATAAAAACAGACGGGTTTTTACCTTACGATAACTAAACACTTATATAGAAAATCCAGTGATATTATAATAATGCTAAACTACAAATACTTATTAATCTTAGCCGAAATGGTTACATTAATTAAACTCCAACACGCTATGCTTTATAATCAAAACCGTAAAGGCACGTATTGAAGAATGGATTCCATACTATGACTAGGTAAGGAACTACCTTCGATGGGTGCATCTCTAGAACAATGCACCTGGGTCTGACAAGAACATTTTGTACCTTGCCACATAGAACCGGCCTACCACATGACTAGTAGTACCGTATGTGTCATCATCCCGGTCTTCCAACCTTAATCGAGATCTCTCATGCACAACCAAATCCATCAAAGTAGGGTAATATAGAAAGATGATGACATTCCCAAATAGGAGCGACCCACTTAGCCATGTTGCATTCCCCGTTTTAGTCATTTCTCGGTTGATAAGGCTTGAGGATACGTTTACCTTTTATGTAGTAAACCAAGTTGGAATGCTAACACTGCCCTCCAGGCATCAACGCAATGCTGGCATTCATCCATACATGTTGTCCAAGATAAGGACAAACTGAACGCATTACTTCTACAACATCCATTTTAGAATCACGCATAGGATTAGTAGCAAGCAGCCCGTGCACATCAATGCTCCATCTTTGATTCCATATTCTTCAAGATATCTCTAGTTCGAAACGCTTGAGTTGGATCAAAGTGGTTTTCAGATAACAGATCCAATCTCGATCTCTTCGAAACAACTTTGATAATTTCTAGTAAACTCAACCCCGGTTCCTTAGGAAATAACTAGATAAAAGATAAAAGCGGAGTTCACCTCTTAAGCGTTGGTGGACGGATTTTCTTATAATTTATCCTAGAAGAACAAAACAAATTTATACGCACCTTGTAGCACCCCTGACGGTAACTGTACCGTATAATTTCTGTGTTTCTCCTAGATAATTCCAAAGTTATATTTTGGTAGATTTAACAGTTGGTTATTTAACTATCAAATAAAAAAACAGTCAAACATTGATTCAATTCCATAAGGGATCCTTTAAGCCTTTAATAATTAATTAATAAAATCACTTTATAAAACTTTATCAAAGGATCTTTTCTAAAATATTTTTCCGATGCCACTTACATCTCTACTTGGAAAAGTATATAAATGTTTACCAAAAACATTTGGAAAATTCTCTCTTCTCACATTCCATATTAAATGGCCAAACCATTCCCTTTCAAGACATCACTTACTATAAAACTCATTCACTTTATAAAACCCATTCACTTATTCGTTATAAAAATTCATTTATAAGTTTACTTCATAATTCAAACCTTTTTACAAATTTTCAAACTTGATTTAAAACGTCTTTCAAATATATCGTGATTTGTAAAATCTCTTTTTATTTTTAAAACTATTTAAAAATATTCCTTCATAATTCCTTTATAGAAGCTACCTTATAAAATATTATTTTCAAGATATATTTTGTAAATCACTTTAGGTAAAAGCTTTTATTTAATAAACCCCTCTTTGAAAATAAGATATTATTTAAAAATAACTTTATAAAATAATAATAAAAATTAAAAACCATTTGTAACCTTTAAACCCAAGTCGATTTAAGAATTAAGTAAATTCAAAACATACTTTATTAATTCAAAAGGAGGCTTAGCAATCACAATGATACTAATTTAAGTTACCATTCAATTTCAATTCACTTAACAGTTATTTACATAGGTCAACATATATGAAGGTATAACTCATATCCAAATCAGGGAATAATATGTCAATATGAACCAACTAGCATATACATATCCAAATGAGATAATAGCAGGATGATGATTTGTTCTGCTAAACAGATGTCCAAACAATTCAATCAATTTATAGCAGACAGGGGTTTTATTCGACTAACACATATCCATACAAACAAATAAACTACATTATAACTCAAACACAGTTATATGGTTTCTTAATGGTATCAAAACTTGAATCACTTGTATTTAAAACCATCTTTGAAAAAGAAGTACACTTAAAAAATATTACTTTCGAAAACCAAGGATTTAAAAATAAAAAAATCTTTTTAAAATTAATTGATTATAACTTAAATCCTTATTTAAATCATAATTAATTTTTAATTGAATCTTAACTCAATTTAATTAAATAGTTAAACAATAATTAACTATTAATTAAACCCAAATTAATCCTTTATTAATTATTAAATAATTAATTAACCTTCATTAGTAATTAAATATTAATTCATCTCAATTAATTAATTAATTTACCTTTAATTTAACTTAAATAATAAATTAAACCTTCAATAAATAATTTATTATAAATTAAATCTTTAATCAAATAATTAAGCCCTTGATTAATAATTAGTCCTATATTTAATTAATGATAAATTACATATAAATAATTTACTTAACCCATACTTAATTAATTTGATTAATAATTAATTAAAATAAATCTTAACTTTAAAAGATAATAAATTAAGAACTAATCTTTATTTAATTAAAGTTAATAAACCTTGTTAACATTTAATTAATTATCAATTACTAAAACCTAATTAATTAACAATTAATTATTAAATCCTTAATTAAATTTTAAAATTATTATTATTTAGTTTATAAAATATTCACAAAATAATTTGATGTGTAAAAACCAAACTTTTCAAAAATCAAAATTTTGAACGAACTGCATCCATAACAACCATCGCTATGGATACCCATAAGCTTTAACTTGTTTCTATCCTTCTTTTGAAAACTTTACCTTAAAGCTCACTAACTTTCTAAAAACAAAAATAAGTATTTAAAACTAAAACAAGTTTAAATCTAACCAAATATTCGACTTTTAAAAACTAAAATCATAACTTTCTTACCCAAGATTCCAAATTCTCCAATACTCTACAGAGGTACCGACTTCTTCTTAGCTTATACATTACATACCCAAGTTCATACACAACCATACCATCCAGGATAACATCATGCCAAAAACATAACAAGATCTAATCTTTAACCATTTAGACTTCACATTCAAGTCTAATGTTCTTACATATCCAAGCAACAAGTGTGTGTATGTGTGTGTACACTAGTGCGAACCCGTTCTTCACACATGGATTTGGCCAAAATAAGCCGACATAAAATTTTAGTGTAGTAATGGTTAGTGGTAACATATACAAATTTAATTTAGCATATATTCGAAAATTAGCAGTTAAAACCCCTTATAAAAGAGACTGGGATAATGCACAGTATTTTTCTCATCATGTAATAGTAGAGAATGCTTGTAAACATGTAATCTGTGCAGTTAAAGCGCTCGGCAGATTCAATGTGGCGAAGGTGCAAAAAGGCATAGTGGGGATACATTGAGGATATAGTGGGATATGGCGGATAACTTTAAAATAGCACATAAAACTCGTACTTAATGTTTTTAAAAATATATAAATGATAATTAAATGAAACAATAACATTCAATTGAATTATAATTAATACAAAAATAATTTTAAATAGAAACATGTGCAAATGTATTGTAAGTAAACATAAAACTGTTATATAACATAACTGAATTTAGTACAATATTAGAGTATTTTCAATTCTGAAAATATATTAAAAATTCAATTAAATAAATTAATTTCATAATTTTTGTAATGTATAAATGTCATTTTTCAATTCATTTCTTTTAAAGAAAATATAGCAAAAATAGCAAAATATAGTGGGATAATGGAAAATAGCGGAAATAGCGGGGCTTAAAGCAAAAAGGCTATATTTGGGGATATTTGGATAAATCATAGCGGTAGAAATCCGCTATGAGATATAGTACGATAATAGCGGGGCATTAACTACACAACATGTAATTCTTATAGATATTCATTTACAAGTGGCAGACCTAGTAAAACATAACAAGATTAGACGTATAGAAATCTATGTAATAGTGCATAATCATAGTAGTTGCTTCATATTTGAAACGTAAAGAGAGGAATTGAGTAGAAAAATAATTGTAAAATACAACATAGAATAACCTAATATATAGCCATCATATGAGGTGGTTTTAATAAAAGGTTATAAGCCCAGTTGTGACATTTATGGCGGAATCATATAGAATATAATGTAGCAAAGTCACAAAAAATACTACATCCATGAAAGCATTTATATGTTCACCATTTAGCATGCTTGTCAACAAACCAAGCCATGGTTGAGTTTGGAAAATATCATATAACATTGTAAGGGGGTAAAATTTCTAGGTGGCAGGAAAACAATTTCTTTAGGAAACTAATTTGTCATAATCAGAAGCAGATGCATAACAATTGAAAATAATCATTACAATAAAGAGAAACAGTGTTTGTTAATATGTTTATCTTAAGCATTAAATTTATGAAAGCAACAAATTGATACTAAATGTTTTTGACATTCAGAATCCTGTCGCCAATTGATTTTGAACATGTTGTTGTTGGTAGTCATACAGGTGCATTGCTGCTTGCCTGTTTGAATCAATTCTTCGCGGTTCTGAGTGTGGATTCTAAAGCAAAATATCATAAAAGTATTAGTAAGTGGTGCAGAGGTGGAAGATGGTGAAATGTGAAAGGGCATCTTTTTCATGTTATATACATGCCTTGTAAAGAAGAACAATATTTTCAATTGTAATCGCTGGTTGTGTTGAATGCTATAATTCATTCAATTAAAGGTTATATAATTTGAATGATCGATTTTATTTGTAATTGCACATTGCAAATTGTGTATACCATATTGTGGAAACTAAATTATATTAATACTCGGTGTCATTTAGAATTGCATACAACAAATCTATTATCAAAGCATGCATACCATAATTGGTCTTGAATTATATAGCAAGAATGCATACCACGTATGAAGCTTTAGTGATAGTGTACTATATAGTTTTCTTCAGCTGTGTGGAAGTACATGGGTAGGTACTTATAGAGCTTTAGCGATAGTCTACTATATGGTGTTTCTTCAGCCATATGGAAGATATTTGTTGTCACGTAAAACTGAATTATATACCATAGGAAAAAAAGTGTATTGTTTTATTGTGTTGAAATTGCTTATTTCATTTGGGTATTTCCAGTCAGGAGAAATTAATAATTTGGTAGAACAGCTAATTTCACAACTTGCTTACTCATCAGAATCAAGAAATCGCTGTAGCTATATTATTTCAATCTATAACATTTCACTGTAATGGTTCATGCTTTATTGTATATTAAGTTGGACAGATTTACAGTAAGACATGCTTATTTGCACTGTAAAACAACCATGGTAAAGAGTAGGCATAATATGCAGTTGTATGTGTAGGTAACAGGAAACCAATATAGACAAATGCAAACATAAGTTTACGCATCAAAAAAAGTACAGAGGTCAAATACACACAATGCCAAAATGAAAAATAAATGGTTCAGTTATGCACAACAGCTAAAGTACCTTCTCACATACAGCAAACACATGCCCCATTCCGCTGTTCACTAACCCATGCACCGTATTGCAAATAGCAGCAGCAGATTTTCAGCCAGCTGCAAACAACACCCCTCCTCAGTAGTAACAGGTTTCAAATAAACCAACCTAGCTTAACTGTAGTGTCATTTATGCTTACTTCAGTCTCCATTGACCACGTAATCGCTAGTTTTCCTCTTAAAAGCTTCAGCCCACCTCTTATCTGCAAACAGCAGCAGGATTTCAGCTAGATATTAGCTCTAATTGGCCTTAACTGCTGCAATCCAGATTTGGCATTTGATGCTTTTCTTAAAGTCTGATTCATCGCATCCCATGGTGCTACTCTAAAATTTATCCAGCTATTCAGTGCTTGTTCACAGCAGTACATAGTGTAGCACCTCTCAATTTCACCAACTGACTTCGCAGCAACTCTTACCTGTTTCTATTCATTGCTGCCCAAAGTCTGATTCTTGCTTAAGCTACACGTTGGATCTCCATTGTGCTCGATTGGGGGTAGATAGAACTCTACCAATAGTTTAATATACTATGCTTTTTTGGGATGTCAAATAATTTTTGTGTCAACTGCACTATGCAATTTATTAGAAGTCGAACATTAAAAATTTGTATTCCTGTCAATTTTTATGTGATAATGTGCTACCACTTAAGTTGACGTAATGCATTGATGAATAACATCCAAAATGCGACAGCATGAAAAAGTCGTGTTATAGAGGGTTTTCAGTTTGCAACTGCTACATGTAAGTATTCGATTCATCCACATATTAACTCTCAAAAAGAAAATAAACCATGCAAATTTATAGCCAACCCACTTAAGTTAGAGGTTTCGGCTTTAAAAGCATGTTTTTTAGATACTCATAAATAAGGAATGACAGTACATACTTTTACAAAACATGAAAATGCACATTGTGAAGAAAATGCTCTAATGAAAAGGGACTCCGCAGAAAGACATGGGACAGCGACAAAAAATTAAATTTGAGTTTAATATGTGTGTTTTTTTAAAATTGAGCACCTGAAAAAAGAGAAGTGAATGTGCACATTGTTATTACAATGCAGTCACATGAATATAGATATGAAGATTGTCTATCTATTTATGGAAAGCAGTAGGGACCTTAGGGAAGATCAAATATGGTACGACATAAGTCATGCAACTGAGTGACATAAACAACACAAAGGGTGAAAACCATGTAAACACATGTTCAAATTAACAGCAGTTGTTGTAGATGTAATGAGCATATAAAAAATAGCAGGAAATGAAGTTAAAAGTAAAGGAGGGAGGAAGAGAGATGAACAGACTAATTAACATAATAAACAAAAAGCATTTACATCTGAGTGCTAGTCTGTAAGCATAGACAACAAGCAAAACGATCTGACAGAACCATATACATTTTTATAGTATACTACAGTCATTACATAGTTCAGTTGAGTGCAAATTAAAATCAGATAGAGCATAAATGGAAGAAAAAAACGGTTCAAGAGCACAAAAACAAATCTAAGATAAACCTGAATAATGCTAGAGCCTTACAATGATATTAGTGTTGCTGGTGCTTGTCACGAACTTTGGTTCCAATGAGGTCATGTTAAATAGAGATTCTTTAACCCTTTGGTGTCAATAAAGATATTTATGTATTAACATGAAATCATACTATTAATTTAACATTGTTTTTAAGTACATAGTAGGCATTGGCGAGTCTTAGTACAGTTAGGTTGGTCGGGCAACTGCACTACATGATTTCTACTGAAATCTAATCTTTTTAGAGTAGTTTTGTGTGGGTGCCAAAAAAAGGTCAAAAAACAGGATTGAAGTTAGAAAGGAACATACGTCAGCTAGGAATAATGTGTGCACTATTAGCACCATATTATAGCAATGAGTTGGTAGATATATCGATGTTTACTTAGAACAATAGACATTACCAACCAAATTTTGGTTGCATGGATTGCCTCTCTAGTACGTTTTGGAAAATAGTAATATGAGTTTAGGAACAAATTCAGCCGATGGCATAAAAAAACCAATATAGTGGAAGTGGAAAGTCATAGCAAATAAGTGTAATATTGAGTAAGCATAGTATAACAACTTCCACCGTTTTAAATGGGTTGGCTGAACAATTATGGAATATAATTTTCCTTATAGGGAAACAATGATATAACGTTAACCATGAATGTTTTAGAAGAGACAAACACGGGTCTTACTTGGGTAACTATTCCTTTCTTCCCCTTTTTAGAAGCTACTTGCTCGGCTTTAAGTGTTATCGAATTGTTGAATTGCTCCTCCTACTGATAAAAAGACCAAGTATTTGATAATCATGAAAGGTTTTGCTGTTAAGATAACATAATTTCATATGTAGTAAATTAAACCTCGGCTATCTTCTGTTTTCCTTTTACATCCAATAGTGTCGGACTAGTTTTCCCATGCTTAGTTGTTTTAATCTCCAAAGTTGAACTCTGTTAGCTAGGTGGTGGTACATGTATAAAAAAAATTATTATCATAATCGTGTTATTAACTATACTTTTTTCCAACTGAATGCATGTACATTGTGTACAAAGATAACCTACAGCAGAATTGTGTTTAATTTGCATGATGCCACACTCTTGAAAACTCTTCTCGCGATCAAGAAGGATCGGTGTTGTCCAGCTCATAATTGCTTGGCCTAAACTTGAACAACGCATCAGTCCTTGCCAATTTCCGAAATATACTTCCATTCTTCTCAAATCCATTCTCCTGCACAGAAAAACATTTAAAATGTTTGCATTATTTAGAAGTAATTGATGCACAGTCAGTGTTTTTGTATAGGAGTTGGGGTGGTGTCATACAGAAACAAAAGAAATAATGGAAGACCTTGAACACAATTTTTTCACAAATATTTGCAACAGTTAATATTTTATGGTCTGTAATAGACACTGTTGTATCAAATGAAGTACAATTTAAACATAGAAGATGGTGAGTAAGTAAGTATTTGCAAATTATCATTTCATGGATGCATAGAATTTCATCAACCCTTTGTCCAATTAATCCCTCGGCTTCTTGGTCAAATGTTGTACAGCGGTAAAATGTTATAAAACAGCAGTCACGTAATAGGTTGTAAATGTAAATTCTGAAAAATGGGCAGCATCTGTAATTTTACTGATAACTGACATTCAAAGTCATGACCGTTGTTACTCCTTCCAGATTTCATCTCTCCAGTCTTGTCAACCACACTTATTATATGTTCCTGTAAATGTAATATTCAAAGTCCATCACTAAGGCTAATGCTAACACATATTTATCCAACTTTACAAGAGTAGCAATTGATTTTAGAACTTCTCAATGGAGAATGATACTAGAATAACGTAAATAGGTAGTAAAAGTAATTCGTAATAGTAAATAAGCCAAAGAAAAAGACAGAAAAAAATCGATTTATTAATTAATGAATTAACGTCATACGGTTAGACTGCTCTATTACTCCCTTCAATAATTGAGTACGAATGAGAAGGGGGAAAACCAACAAAAAGGGGTACATACTACGACAACATACTTTGTTTTGTAGATAAATCAATCAAATAAAATCGGAAGAATTATCTACGTGCACTTGTTAGTTTTGATTTTCTACTTGTTTTTAAGAGCCTTTGAAGAAAGAGCTTTCCAATGCTGGAATGCCTAAATTAGTGTGCATGTAATTTAGACCAATAGTTTCCATGTATGTATTATCAATTAATAGTTTGTTTTGGTAAGCATTGGTGGGTTAATACATTTTAAATATAAGTTTGTTTTTCTAAAGATTAAATTAGGGAAAACCATATTTTGCAAGCTATTTATATACATACTTGATGGCATTCCATACATTAACAATAGTCCATATGTATTTACAAACCTACAACTTGTTTTTGTGCCATTTCGTTTTCCAGGAAAAGCTACAATTGTTGAACTTGAAATCACTGGTTACAACAAACACTATGGAGAACTGTTATGCATGAACAGGTCGGGTTCTCATACACATTTAAGCATTGTTTATCACTAACTGTTAATAACATCTACATATTTGTTTATGTATCAGTACAATACACTTGCGTGTCGCTAGTGGCTTCTATAAGTCTTCACAACCATATTCATATTCAGACCACCCAGATAACAAAGTATCTAAGATTCAAATTCCAAATTCAAATCCTTCTGCGGTATATGAGGATTGCACACAATTTTTTCAAGCATCTTACACATTTTTCTAGCTATTCTACATGTTTCATCAAGTTAGTGTATATGGCAAAGTGTAAAGAGGGGGGAAAATGAAAAAATCCAAAAAAAATGAATATTAAAATATGCCTAAATCCCAATAATATCATTAAGGAAGAAATAGACACACCGCATCCAAAAATCAGGACGAAAAGAAGAACATAAATTACCATCTTCGTGAAGTTGATACTCGCGGTGGAAGAAATTGGGCTGAAGAATTGCTTGGAAACCCTAGGCTTTCTATTTTTAGCTTATGGAATAATGATGAAGCGGAGAGCAGGTAGGAAAAACCCTAGTCTTCTTATTTGTAGCTTACAGGAAAAGGATGAAGAGGAGAGCTAGAAGGTGAAAGAAAAAATATAAAATGCGACCGTTCAGTTGACAAAAAATCAAGGAGGTCTGTGCGCCCTTGAAATGCAACTCGATAATAATATAATAGTATAGATGTTGTATTATATCTGCACAATGAATAGTTTTTCAATCATGAATAATTAAAAATATTGTAAGAACGAAATATCAAGAATAAAAGGTCTTTTTAAACATTTATATTTTGGTAACTTACACTTTATGAGATTAGGCATATCAAGTAGAGAGAAGAAGCATAACTTATGCTCTATAAGATTATTCATATCAGGCTGAGGGAAGGTAATGTACCAATGAACTTTTGGTAAACCAAGATGTGTAATAAATTACAACATTAAGAAGTTATATTGAAACCAATGTCTTGAATTTGAGTGCTTACCAATATATGAACCGCGTAATTTTGCACTCTTAAATATCAGGTATAAGGTGGTTAAAGGAGTAATAGTTATATAGTTTCTAGAAAATATATGGAATTATTACAACAAAAGTAAATTTTCAAAAATATCAAAGTTGTTAAATCTAAAAATATTGTAAGCCTATTTATATCCATTTTATAACTGGTGCATCTCCGAATGAATTACCTATGTATATCCATTTTATAAAGCTTTGGTCTTTTATTCATAACATATTCTAAAACAGTTCATCATGCTTGCTTGCTCAAAGAATATCAAAGGATGATATAATGACTCATCGGGTTACCTATATGCGATTTTAAAGAAAACTATGCTAGGTCAAATTGTGTACTCTATAAATTAATAAATTATAAAGAGACAAACTAATGACCATCAAAGTTAATCATTCATAATTTTATTTTTTACTTCTAATTTTCCTTCATCTTTCTAGATGAACTATATTACCAATTTACCAAGTCCGAGAATCCACTGAAAAGTTCTAGCTAAAGTACATATATGGAACCTATAAGCCCAAAGCTAACATGTCAAAGTAAAGAAATGTGAACTTACTCATTATAGTTTTGACAGTCTCGCATGCCTCGTTTTTATAGCATCTCCAATCCAAAATACTCTTTATAGCCTTCATCAATGCATGCACCATGTCTTCAACATGTTCTATTGGGCATGCCCAATGCCTGTAGCACCCTCAGTATTACACAGTAGATGCAGCTGAACTCTTCATCAGGCCACTTTCACTCGGTCCTAGCTGCAGCTCTCGATCATTTAGCAAGTCTCTTTGATAATCTCCGTGCAACCTACAAACATAATGTAGCTGAAAATTATAAATTATATAATGTTAGTGAAAAGAAGGATGCATTTAGAATAATAATTAAAGGGGAAGTGGCTACACACTTCTGCTCGTATTAGCATAGTTATCCTATATGTATTTTCAAAAACTACTCCTTTACTACACAACATCGACTTACCTCCCTGAAGTAACAACTCCAATGTCATTAGTGCATTCATATACATTCAAGTCCATCAACTTATATCATCGAAAATCCATTTTTATCTAGAAAGTAATTGGCACACTCACAAAGCAGTTGTCGATACTATATACATAGTTGAACCCATAATTTACACTCACTCAACCTACTTGAAGCTGAGTGTCTACCTAAAACTGCTTACAGATCATAAAATTCAGTTACAAACTTGCTGTCCATACCTAACTGAGGCCAGGTATCTCTCCGTCCAGCCTAATCGCACTTTGCAGTTGTACCATACCTACTTACAAATACCTGTGCAGCATACTCGCAGTTTGATTGGCCTATTTGCAAATACGTTATCTTGCCCAAATTCTTCATGATTGCTCATTTATTGCAAGTTTGATGTTTATATCTTGAGGCATACACACCCATGCACAGTTCCACCACTTTTAGGAGCATTTATATTTATTAGACGATGTATATAACCCATTTATTTACTTACTTTTCTATTTGTTGATCATCAAAGGATGATCTTTTTGTACATGTAACCAACAAAAATGTGTATGGATATGTATTGTTTGAATATAGTATAATAAATTTCAAGTGCACTCTACTCTTTCATTAAAAAAAGTTTACAATTTTGAAACCTTAGGAATATAAAAACATTATTTGTTTATAGTAAACTAAGCTTGATGATTCAAGTTCAAGAAAATAAATTATATCGTTCACCATAATTTAATTGTAGTATATCCAAGAACATAAACCAAAAATTTTCAGTAACTTGGAAGAAAATAAAATTATGGATATTTTTCATAAAATTAAATGGTTTATATAGACATGAACTCAAGTTCAACTTTAGCTGGGTAGACTACTAAGTACACTACAATCTCACACCATAATCCATAGAACTTTGTCACTTAAATTTAAAAATTATTAAAAATAAAATCATAATATATAATTTCTTTCATAATAATAAAATAACTATTGGTAGGGAAAATATAGTATGCTATATTTCTGATACTGTGACTCATTTATAAAATCAAATATAAAAAAAAATCCAATAAGATAGTTCTTTAATTTTAACACTTAATACTTATGATGTCCTAGTAAAAAAATGTGCATAACTAAAAAGAGATGCAAGTGAAAAAGTAAACAGTAAGAAAACAATCAAAATAGAATTTGGGTTGCTGTAAGAAGAAGAAAATTAGAGTCGGTGAGATCTGGCTATAGGTATAAACAACCACGGAATTGATATAGCAATCAACAACTATTTCCATGTTTGCCTTTATTAAAACTGATTAATAAAGAGTGGCAATCAACGATTCATAACATATTCTAAAATAGTTCATCATGCTTGCTTACTCAAAGAATTTCAAAGGATGATATATTGACTCGTAAGGTTACCTATATGCGAAACTATGCTATGTCAGATTATGTACTCTCTAAATAAATAAACTACAAAGAGACAAACTAATGGCCATCAAAGTTAATCATTCATAAGTTTATTTTTTACTTCTAATTTTCTTTCATCTTTCTAGGTTAACTATGTTACCAATTTATCAACTGTGAGAATCCACTGAAAAGTTTTAACTAAAGTACACATATGGAATCTATAAGCCAAAAGCTAACATGTCAAAGTAAAGAAATGCGAACTTACTCGTTATAGTTTTGACAGTCTCGCTTGCGTCATTTTTACAGCATCTCCATTCCACGATACTCTTTATAGCCTTCATCAATGCATGCTGCATATCTACACATCTTCTGTTATCCATACGCAATGCCTGCGGCACCCTTAGTACAATAGATGCAACTAAACTCTTCATCAAACCAACCTTCACTCGGTCCTAGCTGCAGCTACCAATCATTTAGCAAGTCTCTCCGATAATCTCCGTGCAACCTAAAAACATACTGCAACTGAAGATTATAAATTATATACTATTAGCAAAAAGTAGGATGCATTTAGAATAACAATTAAAGGGAAAGCGGCTACACACTTCTACTCGTATTAATACAGTTATCCTATATGTATTTTCAAAAACTAATCCTTTACTACCCAACATGGACTTACCTCCCTGAAGTAACAACTTCAACGTCGTTATGTGCATGCATATACATTCAAGTCCATCAACTTATATCGTCAAAAATCCATTTTAATCTTGGAAGTAATTAGCACACTCACTCAGTAATTGTCGCTACTGTGTACATAGTTGAACCCATAATTTACACTCACTTAACCTACTTGAAGCCGAGTGCCTGCCTGAAGCTACTTACGGATCGTAAAATTCAGTTGCAAACTCGTTGTCCATACCTAACTAAGGCCAGGTATCTCTCCATCCAGCCTAATCGCACTTTGCAGCTGTACCATACCTACTTACAAATACATGTCCAGTCTACTCCCACTTTGTTTGGCCTACCTGCAAACACGTTATCTTACCCAAATTCTTCATGCCTGCTAATTTATTGCAAGCCTGACGTTTATATCTTGAGGCATACATACCCATACATAGTTCCACCATTTTTAGGAGCATTTATATTTATTAGATAAATCATATAACCCATTCATTTACTTACTTTCCCATTTGTTTATCATCCATGGGACGATCTTTTTGTACATGTAACTAACAAAAATGTGTATGGATACATATGGTTGAATATAATTTAATTAATTTCGAGTGCATTCCACTCTTTCATCAAAATAAGTTTACAATTTTGAAACTGTAGGATTATAAAGAAACATTATTTGCTTACAGTAAACTAAGCTTGATGATTCAAGTTCAAGAAAATAATTTATATTGCTCACTATAATTTAATTGTAGTATATCCAAGAACATAAACCATATGTTTTCAATAACCTGGAAGAAAAAAAATGATAAATATTTTTCATAAAATTATACGGTTTATGTAGACATAAACTCAAGTTCAATTTTAGCAGGGTATACCATTAAAATATACTACAATCTAACACCACAATCCATAAAACCCTAACACTTAAATTTAAACATTATTAAAAATAAAATCATAATATATAACTGCTTTCATAATAATAAAATAACTTTTGGTAGGGAAAAAATAGTAAGCTATATTTTTGAAATTGTGATTCATTTATAAAATTAAATAAAAAACAAATCCAATAAGATAGTTCTTTAATTTTAACACCTAATTCTTATGTTGTCCTAGTAAAAAAATGTGCATAACTAAAAAGAGATGCAAGTAAAAAGTAAACAGCAAGAAAATAATAAAAATAGAATTTGGGCTGCTGCGAGAAGAAGAAAATTAGAGTTGATGGGATCTGGCTGTAGGAATAAACAACAACGGAATCAATATACCAATTAATAAAAAAATTCACGTTTGCCTTTATTAGAACTGATCAATAAAGAGTGGCTATCAACAAATTTTAGGTGTATATCCGATGCATAAAAAAACAAAGATAATTTTACTTGAATAATCTGTATCAGTTTGAAGCATCTGTAGGCTTATGGAATTCCTTTATGCTTATTCAACCAAGAAAAAACACAACAAACTGGGCATGAACAGTTAACCTGAAGAACAAAATAAAAACAATTATAGACGATGAAGACTGTTGAGCAAATTATTATGAGAACTGATGTAACGGCCCAAAATTTCGATCAATTAAAATTTGTATATTTAATGGATTTTAAATATTAATAAGTGGAATCAAACAGTTAAATAAATTTTATTTCGAATAATTGGATTTAATTGGATAATTAAATAGTTCAAAATACAGAAATAATTGAAAATTGGGTTAAATATGATTGAAAATGATTTGTAAAATTTTATTATATCATATTGGAGTTAGAATGATGTTATAGAACTTTTAAAATCGAATTAAAAGTAAATTTGTGAAAATTGAATATTTTAATATTTAATTGACGAGTTAAAATAGCCATTTTTCAAAATAGTCTCGGATTTTGACGAAACTAGTTTCATCGGATCCATAATGTTATATTACTGTAAGGTTTCAAATTTCGTGTCAATCGGATTTACGGTTTGTCCGGAGCAAGCCAAAACGCATAGAAATTGGTTTAAATCGATTTAATTTAAATTTGATCGTTTATTGCCGTAACTCGCACAGATGATCGAATTAGCTTTCGAAACCTATTCCATTATGTCCGAAACATGGGGTAAACCCTAGAAATGCCAGCCGGCACACTTCGTTTAGAGTTCGAAATTTTTTGGATGAATAGTGTTTTGGCGAATTTTCTATATAAGGACGTCACAAATTCTTATTTGCAAAAAGAAAAGGCTAGGGTTTCTCAAACGTTACAGCCGCCTCCAATAAACATCAATGGCCGAAAACATTGTTTTCTTCTCCCCTCAATTTCTTCAAATCCGTAAACAATTACAACAAACTTCTAACACGAAAGTTGTAGAGCACAATGCAATCTACAAATCCAACGGTCAAGATGTAAAATGGAGCAATGGATCGTCGTCAATTGGAGCTAGAAGGCAGCGCGTTCGCACGCGTTTTCCTCGATATCTGTGCAACCGAGCTCCAAGCGGTTCTAGGCGGAGGTGATGCTCGCGAGCGGCTTTCAAACTATGGTCCCCGATCAACTTATCATCGACGTATGGTGATGCAGCCTCGAGATTTTCGAACGTGCGTTTAGGTTCATTTTCACGTGAACGATCTGGGGAAAAAGAAAGAAAGGACGGCCAAGATCCTAGGGCTTGCAACGTGCGGCTTTGATTGTCTTAGGTTATAAAAAAAAAAAAGAATTGTAAATTGATTATATTTTTAAATTGTGTAAACTTTAAAATATCATATCTTGTTCATACGAGGTCGAAAAATTACGAAACAAGTTGCGTTGGAATCGTTTTGACGAGCACTACGCAATGGAGCTTGTTTGGAGTCTTTTGGATATAGTGTGAATTTTGGGTAAAATTAAACGCACGTTTAATTTTATTCGAAATAAAATGCTACAACTGATATTGGAAACACAAGGTGAGAACTTCTCACTCAATCGAATTGTTTTGATTTAAATTTTAAATAGTTAGATTTAAAATTTCTTGATTGTATGCCTAGATGATAAATTATTATCTGTTATTGTTAAAATAGACATTATACGCCGTATATTAAGCGGAGGTTATTTATTAAAAACATATACCGCGATAATTCCATCTTGATTGGAATTGGTATTATTTATGTACTTGGAGTTGATTTTCCCACATTATATAGCGGATGAGACCCTATTGCGCCGCATAATAGCGGATAATATTTTATAAATCCAATATACCGCGATATTCCGTATTGGAACGGAATTGGTATTGTTTTAACGTCTGTGGATGCAGGGAAACATGTTGGAGGGATCCAACTGGATTCCTCGCCGGTATTTATTTGATAACAGATATTGTGATATTTGATTGATTATCATATCGATATATGATGTTTGGAGGTCGTGATTGACTATTTGGTATGTTGCATCATTGGGCCAATTTGGATTTTTAGAAGGATTTTAAAGTGATGATTTTCAAATTGAAAAGGTGATTTTTTTTTTAAAGTATATGTTTTATTAAAATTTTGAATTGATTCATTTTAAATAAATAAATGTTAAAATTTTAAAGTTATAAAAATTATGATTTTTGTGAAATATAACCAAATTGGGATTTTTGAAATAAATAGTTGATTAATTTATAAAATGGTTTAAATTGGGATTTTTGAATTAGTATAAACGGTTATATAAAAAGATTTTTAAACTTGATATTTTATAAATTAAAAAATATTAGAGTTATAAAACGAGTTTTTATAAGTGTTAAAATGAAATAAAAATGGATTTCATAAGCGAATGAAATATGTAGATTTATAAATTGTGAAGCTATAAAATGAATAGATTTTTGTAAAATAAAAGATTATAAGTAATTAACTTATAAATTAGATTTTGGTATATAAATTGAGTTATAAATTGAATTGGTTATTAGAGGAGATTTATAAATCGAAGTTGTTATAAAATAGAAATGGAATTTATAAACGTTGTTTTATAAATCTGTAATCAAATAAATTTGATAAGTAAATATAGAAATTATTAAAGGAATTATATCCACGATTTTGGACTGTGGAAAATCCTTTAATTAAATATGTGAAAGTGTTGAATTTGGTAAACGATTTATATCCACGATTTTGGACAGTGGATAATCTTTTGGTAAAAGTGTAGAAATACTGAATTGGGTAAATAAGGTATATTCACGATTTTGGACAGTGAATATATTATTAAATAAAATATTTATGTTTTGGAGAAGTGATATTACAAAATGAAGTTAATTGTTTTAAAAGATGTTTTAAAATGTATTATGAATCGAAACCATGGATTTCAACATTCATTGTTGAAATAGACGTTTTCGAAAAAGAGAAGGAAATGGTGGACTATAACACTGTTGTTATAGTAAATGGTTTCCGAAAGAAAATGTTTTATATAGTATTGGGTTTTATATTTCTATGTTAAATTTGAATCCCTATACTAGTGATTTTGGGTTATCGTAACGATGTTTTACGCAACATTCATTTTGACCCAACTAAATGTGTTTGAATGGATGTTTTCCTTAGAGAATAAAATACATACTTAACTGTGATTTAAGTATATTGAATATTTTCAAATGTTGAAAATAAATAGATTTGTGAATTACTTATTATTAAATAAGTATGGAAATATTTTTCCAATATGAAATGAACGTTTTGGAAATTATCTTTTTAAAGATAAATTGAAAATGAATATTAGAAATCGATTTGAAAATCGTATATTCATAGATATTTTGGAAATGTAAATTCACTATGGAATTTATAAAAGAAAGGGAAATTTGTTGAAAAATAAATATTGATTTATTTTTGAAGTGTGGAAATTATATATCTTGTAAAGATATTTTTGGAATATAAATAACTTGGGAAATTATTTGGAATCTGGTGATGTTGAGCATGCCTATTGATAGTTAAATAACTGACTATCAATATTTACCTTTAAATAGGTATTCGTTGCGATTGCTTGAATTTGAATGCTACACTTATTTTTAAAATAAGCGCTCACTATTCGGGTTAGGTGGGAAAGGACCTTTGGGTCGTATAACCCATTCCGAATATGTGATACGTCGTTATGGATTGCATTTTAAGACCGGTGTTGAAGATCGGATATTTTTGAAAACAGAAGGATTACCGTCGAATGACTCTGCATCGGCTGATCTCCGATATAGAGGTTTTATCACCCTTAGTGATGGGAAGTCCGAACGTGATTAGTGAATATCCGGATTGCAAAGACTTCATTGGGAGTGCCTTCGGTTCTGTTCGATCCCAGAACGGACTTGTATGGATGTGTATCTGACGTTACAATTTGAGATGTAAAGCTAGTTTCTATCAAATATATTTCTGTTGGTGGCGGAGAATTTATTCTCTTAGCTTAACACCCTTCTCTGAGACGTACGAGCTCAGAGGTTATGTAGTTGATGGTTACTAGTGATACATTCTCGAAATTGGTAATGTGGCATACGAAGTGCTATTGAGCATTTGATGATCAAAGCAAAGCTTTTGTATAAAGCGTGGCTTTGTGGACGAGACTTCATCGGACCTCACATCTCGGAAATGGTCAAAACAGGAAGGATGCACACAAAGTTATTAAGGGATAGCGCCCCTTTAGTGTATGTCATTCCTTCTGGATAGAGGTGGTATCATGGTATGGAGCCCAGATATTTAACCTATGTTGTTGCTGCGAATTTATTACTTTGTGGTTGTTGGAATCGAGGATCCTCGGATATAGATCGGTTACGATCGGAGAATGACATATTCGTGTCAGTAGTTACCCAGTTTGAAGGGTAACCCGGCCTTGTGTTGGCAGAGATCCGGTTAGGTTCTCGGGTCGTCTTTCCAGAGGCGTACCCATGTGGCAATGGGAAGTTCCTTGGCCTGACCATTTGTTGGAAATCCAAAAAAACAATACGAGCCTTGTACGGTTTTAGTTGTAGAATCTGCCATCTAATATGGTAGCTGTAGTAGGCATAATATAACGGTACCTATGCTGGCTAAGATTTATATTCTACTTTCGAAATGTTTTCTACACTATGCACTAATAATAATATCAAAATGGTTTTATTTTGCGTAGTAAGCGTCTTTGACTAACATAAGAAGAAATCTCCTCCAAGTCTGCGTTTGCATTGTGTGTGTGGTGGGAGGTCTTATGGTAGTTACATTTTCAAAATGCATTGCGAATTGACTTCAAAAAAAATTATCCTATTGTTTTTTTTTAAAAGATAAACTGTATTAAGTTCTTACACCGGTCCCATGACTGACCTGGAGTTTATTGTTTTCCTTCCTAAACTCTGGGTGCCCATCAATTTCCACACGGGCGGTCTAGAGTTAGGTTATCGGGATATTCTGGAATTCAGGAGCTGCTGTGGAGATCAGGAGCAAGCTGGATGGCATGTCGTATCAACTAGTATATAGTATTTCTTTTCCGTTGTTTGTTGTTGTAAACTCTGATAATGTAATGTAATGTGATGTAATGTAATAACTGATATAGTTCTTTGTTTTAAAGATATTCATTTATCTATTATATGTTGTTCCGCTGCGATATGTGAGATTCTGTCATTGTTTCTGTTGTTTTCTTCTTCTTTCTTTCTTCTTCTACTTCTTTCTTCTTCTTAAACCCTAAGAATTCGGCTTTCCGGCATTCGATTGCTCGACAGTTGATACAGTGGACGTATTGATGTCGGTTTTCGGAAGTCGAAGAATCGGCTCCTTACATTTGGGATCAGAGCTTATAGTTAAGCGACAACCTTAGCTCTATTGGGTGTTACTCATTAGAGATAGAGTCAGTAGTACTCTAGAATGAGTGTGAGTGTAATAATAGCTATGAGCGTGTATTTGCTAGTGAATATAAAAATGTTTTATATTGTGCTTGCTTATCCGTTGAGCTGTTTGTGAATTCTGGTCGGTTGGTTGGACGCCATATTATCGATAGGGGTTTCTAAACTATTCAACGAGATAAACCTACATAATATCATTTTAAATGGGGTAAATGAAATAATTTTACCTTGATTATGTTTTATATATAAAGGAATAATTTTTCAGAATTATTAAAGTGTATAAAATTGATTGTTTGGTTGTTGAAAATGTAAGATATATGCAAGTTAATAAAACTTGTTTGAATAAGTTAAATGAAACATATTGTAAAAGAATAATTGTATAAGCGAAGAATTATAAGTATGGAACTATAATTAAAATGATTTACAATTGTGAAATAATCTTATATATAAGAAGTGAAATTATATAAGTAAAAGATTTATAAATGTGATTTATAATCTGAAAATAAAATTCCAGAGAAGTGTTTTGAAAGGGTTTGATATTTTGGAAAATTGTTTTGGAGAAATTAAAGCTCTAAACTCTTTTCGGACGCTGGAAAATAATTCCGATGATGATCGCGACATCATTGGTGTTCATTTTCGGGTTTTCAAAAGAGAAATTGCTGTCAAATTGTTTTAAATAAAAGTTGTTTGGAAAATTTGGATTTGGTTTTGGAAATTCAAAAGGTAATTTGAATTGATTTCAAAAATGGTTTTGAAAGGTTGAAAAGACTCTGGAATCCTATTTAAAATATTTATGGGAATAATAAATGAGTTAATAACCTATACAATTTGAGTTTTGATAGAATAAATTTAACTTAAAGGATGGAGTTAAATTAAAGTAAGTATAAGTGAATCAATAAAATCCAAGTGGTAATTGTTGAATATAAGTTGTATAACTTATGAAATGAGAAAATGTAAGTGAAACCAATTATTAAAATGGTTAAACAATTTGTTAAGCAAAACAAATCTGAATTTGAATAAGTGATGAAAATTTGGCTTTAGTAAAAATTAAATAGAAATGAAATCTGAATTGAATTTATAAGTGGAATTTTAAGGTAAGTTAAACAAATGATGTTTGAAATGGAATATAACTTAAGTGAGGTTGAAAAAAGTTGATTTTGGTATCGAAGTAAATTAATAAGTGAATTAATGAAATGAAGTCATTAAGAATATGGACTTGAGTTATATAAAAGAAATTAACCTTATTTGTTAAATAAATTAGCAATTGACTTAATAAATGGATCGAATGTTAATCAATTGAATGTAAAATAAATTGATATGGAATAATGAATGTAAGTGTTGGACCAAATTGAATGTAAATTAAATAATTTGGTTATGTTGAATATACATTGGTTGTCATATGGATGTTAGTTGATTGTATATAAATTCATTAAGTGTTAATGAAATTGAATTAGCAAAATTTGAAAGCTAAAGTAATTGAATCCAAATTGGAACTAAATGAATATGAACTGAATTTGATTCAATTTGGAAGTAAACTAATGTGAATATAAATTAGTGAATATGAACTAATTGAAAAATGAATGAATGGATATTTATAAAATCCAATGTCAACAAATCAAATGTGATTAAATTGGAAACCAATTCATTGAATATTAATGAGAAGTAGATTTGATATGGATTTGTTGGATGGTAGTTGTTTGGTAGTTGCATTTATTGCTTTTGTTGTATTTGCTATTTTGGCACATGTAGTTGATATGTTACTATATGATGTATATTGATATTATTTTCATAAAAACATGTTTCTCATTTATTTGTTGAGTGTTAAGTAGGAGCGGATTGCGCTTGCTTCGCATTTGGAGCTCGCTTTCGCGCTATATTAGCCTTATATGCTCGCTAATAAAATATAAGGTACATATCTCGGATTAAATATCGCACTTTTACACTTTTTTCCCTACGGGATGCCTCATAACTTAATGGGATGTATATTTGTGATATATATACTGTCATTTTTTTTCGGATCGAGCCGTGCAAAGGATACTATGGCGAATTTTTCCGAAAATTTAAGGCGTTAGAAAATTTTTGAGAAAATTGATTTTTTTTTTAAAACTATAACTTTGATTTTTGAGTTGAAAGTTAAACGATATTGGTTGTTTTGAAAAGAAAACTAAGTTTGGATTTGGAAACTTAGTAAAGATTTTGTAAGAAGTTTAACTATGAATTTTGGGAAAGTTAAGCACGTAGGAGATTTGAAAAATCTAATTTGAATGGTTTGTTTTGGAAAGTTAATGGATTCTGTAACTTTTACTTACTTGGTAATTTCGAAGACGAAATTCTTTTAAGGGGGGAAGTTTGTAACGACCCAGAATTTCTGTCAATTAAAATTTGTATATTTAATTGATTTTAAATATTAATAAGTGGAATTAAACAGTTAAATAGATTTTATTTCGAATAATTGGATTTAATTGGATAATTTAATAGTTGAAATTACAGAAATAATTGAAAATTGGGTTAAATATGATTGAAAATGATTTGTAAAATTTTATTATATCATATTGGAGTTAGAATGATGTTATAGAACTTTTAAAATCGAATGAAAAGTAAATTTGTGAAAATTGAATATTTTAATAATTAATTGACGAGTTAAAATAGCCATTTTCAAAACAGTCTCGGATTTCGACGAAACTAGTTTCATCGGATCCGTAATGTTATATTATTGTAAGGTTTCAAATTTCATGTCAATCGGATTTACGGTTTGTCTGGAGCAAGCCAAAACGCATAGAAATTGGTTTAAATCAATTTAATTTAAATTTGATCGTTTATTGTCATAACTCGCACAGATCATCGAATTAGCTTCCGAAACCTATTCTATTGTTTCCGGAACGCGGGGTAAACCCTAGAAACGCCAGCCGGAACGCGGGGTAAACCCTAGAAACGCCAGCCGGCACACTTGGTTTAGAGTTCGGAAAATTTTGGATGGATAGTGTTTTGGCGAATTTTCTATATAAGGACGTCACAAATTCTAATTTGCAAAAAGAAAAGGCTAGGGTTTCTCAAACGTTACAGCCGCCTCCAATAAACATCAATGGCCGAAAACATTGTTTTCTTCTCCCCTCAATTTCTTCAAATCCGTAAGCAATTACAACAAACTTCCAACACGAAAGTTGTAGAGCACAATGCAATCTACAAATCCAACGGTCAAGATGTAAAATGGAGCAATGGATCGTCGTCAATTGGAGCTGGAAGACGGCGCCTTCGCACGCGTTTTCCTCGATATCTGTGCAACGAGCTCCAAGCGGTTCTAGGCGGAGGTGATGCTCGCGAGCGGCTTTCAAACTATGGTCCCCGATCAACTTCTCGTCGACGTATGGTGATGCAGCCTCGAGATTTTCGAACGTGCTTTTGGGTTCATTTTCACGTGAACGATCTGGGGAAGAAGAAAGAAAGGACGGCCAAGATCCTAGGGCTTGCAACGTGCGGCTTAGATTGTCTTAGGTTATAAAAAAAAGAATTATAAATTGTTTATATTTTTAAATTGTGTAAACTTTAAAATATCATATCTTGTTCATACGAGGTCGAAAAATTACGAAACAAGTTGCATTGGAATCGATTTGACAAGCACTACGTAATGGAGCTGATTTGGAGTCATTTGGAGATAGTGTAAATTTTGGGTAAAATTAAACGCACGTTTAATTTTATTCGAAATAAAACGCTACAACTGATATTGGAAACTCAAGTGAGAACTTCTCACTCAATCGAATTGTTTCGATTTAAATTTTAAATATTTAGATTTTAAATTTCTTGATTGTATGCCTGGATGATAAATTATTATCTGTTATTGTTAAAATAGACGTTATACGCCGTATATTAAGCGGAGGTTATTTATTAAAAACATATACCGCGATAATTTCATCTTGATTGGAATTGGTATTATTTATGTACTTGGAGTTGATTTTCCCGCATTATATAGCGGATGAGACCCTATTGCGCCGCATAATAGCGGATAATATTTTATAAATACTATATACCGCGATATTCCGTATTGGAACGGAATTGGTATTGTGCTAACATCTGTGGATGCAGGGAAACAGGTTGGAGGGATCCAACCGGATTCCTCACTAGTATTTATTTGATTACATATATTGTGATATTTGATTGATTATCATATCGATATATGAAGTTTGGAAGTCGTGATTGACTATTTGATGTGTTGCATCATTGGGCCAATTTGGAATTTTAAAAGGATTTTAAAGTGATGATTTTCAAATTGAAAAAGTGATTTTTTTTTAAAGTATATGTTTTATTAAAATTTGAATTGATTCATTTTAAATAAATAAATGTTAAAATTTTAAAGTTATAAAAATTATGATTTTTGTGAAATATAACCAAAGTGTGATTTTTGAAATAAATAGTTGATTAATTTATAAAATGGTTTAAATTGGGATTTTTGAATTAGTATAAACGGTTATATAAAAAGATTTTTAAACTTGATATTTTATAAATTAAAAATATTGGAATTATAAAACGAGTTTTTATAAATTTTAAAATGAAATAAAAAAATGAATTTCATAAGTGAATGAAATATGTAGATTTATAAATTGTGAAGCTATAAAATGAATAGATTTTTGTAAAATAAAAGATTATAAGTAATTAACTTATAAATTAGATTTTGGTATATAAATTGAGTTATAAATTGAATTGGTTATTAGAGGAGATTTATAAATCGAAGTTGTTATAAAATAGAAATGGAATTTATAAACGTTGTTTTATAAATCAGTAATCAAATAAATTTGATAAGTAAATACAGAAATTATTAAAGGAATTATATTCACGATTTTGGACTGTGAAAAATCCTTTAATTAAATATGTGAAAGTGTTGAATTTGGTAAACGATTTATATCCACGATTTTGCGCAGTGGATAATCTTTTGGTAAAAGTGTAGAAATACTGAATTGGGTAAATAAGGTATATTCACGATTTCGGACAGTGAATATATTATTAAATAAAATGGGTATGTTTTGGAGAAGTGATATTATAAAATGAAGTTAATTTTTTTAAAAGATGTTTTAAAATGTGTTATGAATCGAAACCATAGATTTCGACATTCATTGTTGAAATAGACGTTTTCGAGAAAAAGAAGGAAATGGTGGACTATAACACTGTTGTTATAGTAAATGGTTTCCGAAAGAAAATGTTTTATATAGTATTGGGATTTATATATCTATCTTAAATTCGAATCCCTATACTAGTGATTTTGGGTTGTCGTAACGATGTTTTACGCAACATTCATTTTGATCCAACTAAATGTGTTTGAAAGGATGTTTTCCTTAGAGAATAAAATACATACTTAACTCTGATTTAAGTATATTGAATATTTTCAAATGTTGAAAATAAATAGATTTGTGAATTACTTATTATTAAATAAGTATGGAAATATTTTTTCAATATGAAATGAAGGTTATGGGAATTATCTTTTTAAAGATAAATTGAAAATGAATATTAGAAATCGATTTGAAAATCATATATTCATAGATATTTTGGAAATGTAAATTCACTATGGAATTTATAAAAGAAAGGGAAATTTGTTGAAAAATAAATATTGATTTATTTTTGAAGTGTGGAAATTATATATCTTGTAAAGATATTTTTGAAAAATAAATAATTTGGGAAATTATTTGGAATCTGGTGATGTTGAGCATGCCTATTGATAGTTAAATAACCGACTATCAATATTTACCTTTAAATAGGTATTTGTTGCGATTGCTTGAATTTGAATGCTACACTTATTTTTAAAATAAGCGCTCACTATTCGGGTTAGCCGGGAAAGGACCTTTGGGTCGTATAACCCATTCCGAATATGTGATACGTCGTTATGGATTGCATTTAAAGACCGGTGTTGAAGACCGGATATTTTTGAAAACGGAAGGATTACCGTCGAATGACTCTGCATCGGCTGATCTCCGATATAGACGTTTTATAACCCTTAGTGACGGGAAGTCCGGACGTGATTAGTGAATATCCGGATTACGAGGACTTCTTTGGGAGTGCCTTCGGTTCCGTTCGATCCCGAAATGGACTTGTATGGATGTGTGTCTGAAGTTACAATTTGAGATGTAAAGCTGGTTTCTATCAAATATATTTCTATTGGTGGCGGAGAATTTATTCTCTTAGCTTAACACCCTTCTCTGAGACGTACGAGCTTAGAGATTATGTAGTTGATGGTTACTAGTGATACATTCCCAAAATTGGTAATGTGGCATACGAAGTGCTGTTGAGCATTTGATGATCAAAGCGCAGCTTTTGTATAAAGCGTGGCTTTGTGGACGAGACTTCGTCGGAGCTCACACCCCGAAAATGATCAAAACAAGAAGGATGCACCAAGGTTATTAAGGGATAGCGCCCCTTTAGTATATGTCATTCCTTCTGGATAGAGGTGGTATCATGGTATGGAGCCCAGATATTTAACCTATGTTGTTGTTGCAAATTTATTACTTTGTGGTTGTTGGAATCGAGGATCCTCGGATATAGATCGGTTACGGTCGGGGAATGACATATTCGTGTCAGTAGTTACCCAGTTTGAAGGGTAACCCGGCCTTGTGTTGGCAGAGATCCGGTTATGTTCTCGGGTCGTCTTTCCGAAGGCGTACCCATGTGGCAATGGGAAGTTCCTTGGCCTAACCATTTGTTGGAAATCCAAAGAAATAATACGAGCCTTATACGGTTTTAGTTGTAGAACCTGCCATCTAATATGGTAGCTATAGTAGGCATAATATAATGGTACCTATGCTGGCTAAGATTTATATTCTACTTTCGAATGTTTTCTACACTACGCACTAATAATAATATCAAAATTATTCGATTTTGCGTAGTAAGCATCTTTGACTAACATAAGAAGAAATCTCTTTCAAGTTTGCATTTGCATTGTGTGTGTGGTGGGAGGTCTTATGGTAGTTACATTTTCAAAAAGCATTGCGAATTGACTTCAAAAAAAAGATATCATGTTGTTTGTTTTTTTTAAAAGATAAACTTTTTTAAGTTCACACACCAGTCCCATGACTGACCTGCAGTTTATTGTTTTCCTTCCTAAACTCTGGGTGCCCACCAATTTCCACACGGTCAGTCTAGAGTTAGGTTATCGGGATATTCTGGAATTCAGGAGCTGTTGTGGAGATCAGGAGCAAGCTGGATGGCCTGTCGTATCAACTAGTATATAGTATTTCTTTTCCGCTGTTTGTTGTTGTAAACTCTGATAATGTAATGTGATGTAATGTAATGTAATGTAATAACTGATATAGTTCTTTGTTTTAAAGATATTCATTTATCTATTATATGTTGTTCCGTTGCGATATGTGAGATTCTGTCATTGTTTCTGTTGTTTTCTTTTTCTTTCTTTCTTCTTCTACTTCTTTCTTCTTCTTAAACCCTAAGAATTCGGTTTTTCGGCATTCGATTGCTCGGCAGTTGATACAGTGGATGTATTGATGTCGGTTTTCGGAAGTCGAAGAATCGGGTCCTTGCAACTGAAGAAATGGAGAGGAGTAACCCGTAGATGGTCATTTTGGAAGCGATTCTAGGTTGAATTGGCTAGCGATAATGGTTGGACAGAAGAGCAACGGGGGAGGAAGGGAGAAGTTAAAATCGAGATTGACCTAATTTGTTACGGTTGGGGAAATAAGTAGGAGAAAGAAAGGGAGAGATAATAGCGAGATGCTTCAAGCGAGAGCAGAAGAAGGGAGGTTACCATAGGAATAAAATTGAAACAAAAGACGGTTGATTTCACCAAATACCCAAAAGTCTTATGTGCTCTGAAATGCAACTCACTAATAACAGTGTGTGTCTATATATATATATATATATATATATATATATAACCATCAAATGATAAATTAATCAATACTAACCATCACATCACACAATATATTAACTAACATAAAAGTAAAAAAAATTCCAAAAATTTATAGTTTACTCACCGGAAATCCTTTTTAAACTTAACACACTTTGAAATTCGAGAAGCTTGGAAAACCACAAATTTTACTCAAAAACAGGTCAACTTCTAGTTTGTTTTTGGACCTTTTTCTCTCATATTTTGGTAAAGTGGTCAAAAGAAAAGTTTTATATTATTCTTTCCACTATCATTTTAAAAAAATTACTCAAAAAAGTTAAATTTTGAGGAAGTTTAGCCAAAACAGTGAGAGGTATTTTTGGACATTAAAATCTAGGTTCAAAAACATTACTGCAAAAAAAATGAATTTTTGGAGCATCTACGCTCAAAATAAGAAAAAGTGGTATACTACAAAGTTGTAGCCACTGGAATATATGTGGTTTGACAAAAATAAAATCTGGTTTTGGAATTTTATGTAAGAATTTAGGGCTGAAACCATTTTGGGTAAAATGGAAGAAATTTTGAAATTGAAATGAGGAGTATTAAATAAGTTTCTACTAAGATTTTAAATGGAAAAAAAATTTATAACTTAGAACATGAAGAGAAGCAATAAAAATTAACTTAGAGCTTATGAAATTAGAAAATGGAAGACAGAAAATGAGAAAATGGAATAAGAATTTGGAAAAAATAGTTTTTATAATATGTAAACAAGTGAGATTACCAAAATACCCTTGTACTTTACCCCTTTCATTACACACTACCTCACCCATGCATGCATCCATGTCTCCTCCTAACACTATATGCATTTATGAATATAAGTACATGAGGTTGCCATTATGTCATTTCATGTCTCTAATGACATGACTTTTAATATTTTAATTGCCAATATGTCACATCGATGATAATCTTAACTTAATTAAGTTTGTTAACCTTAGTATATATTACTAATCCCACATTATATACTTAGTATATGTGTGCATGTATATACAAATGTGTACACAACATTACAAACAACTTTCTACGATGAAATGCCAAAAATTCGGAAAACAATTTCCGGTAACATTTTCTGTTTTTCATCGAACTATATATTTTTATAAACAAATTTTAAAAAGTATTTCACCATTATTATTTATTATTAAAAAGTATTTCACCATTATTATTTATTATTAAAAATATTTAATAACACAATGTCATGGCCAATCAGTAACAGATTGTCGACATATAGAACTAAGAACATTTAGTACTTCCTTGTTCTTTCCGATATACGCAAGCTTACTCTGTGTTATAATAATAACCAAACTGTTTGATTACAATATCAAAACACTTATTCCAACTCCTTGGAGCTTGTTTAAGACCATAAATTGATCTTAACAATTTACAGGCCTTACCCTCACTCCCACTGACCATGAGACTCTCGAGTGGCGATATGTAGACGGTCTCTTCTAAATCACCATTCAGAAATGTCATTTTCACATCCATCTTCCATATTACGTAGTCATAGAACATGACAATGGCTATTATTGTCGGAATGAACTTAAGCTTGGCAACGGAAAAAAAATTCATCATAATCAATACCTTGAATTTGACGAAACTCTTTTGCAATTAGTCTTGCTTTATAATTATCTACTTATCCATTTGCATTTAGCTTTTCCTTAAAAATACATTTATGACCAATCGACGTTATCTTTTTGGGTATGTCAGTCGAAGTCCACACTTTGTTGTAATATATGGAATCCATTTCGGATTTCATGGCTTCAAGCCAAAGTGTAAAGTAGGAGTATTGTCTTACAAGATGTAGTCCACTTTCTCTCCATCCATGAGAAAATTGTAGTATCTCTCTAGTGCAAAAGATTTCCTATTAGAACTTCTAACAGGTTGTGCGTTTTCATATATTGGTGAATTTTATTCTCCCACTAGCTCAGCTTATGTGTTAGTTTCTTAGATTTCATCAAAGTCTACAGCTTGTTGTTAAATTACTTCTCTAAAAAGATAGCATATTGTAAAATAGTAACTGTTTGCTCCTTAGTGTTGTAGAAAATATATCTCATAAAGTTCTTAGGATATCCTATGAGTTTATACATGGTTGATAATGCCCCAAGTTTATTAGGACAAACATTCTTAACATAGACTGGACAAACCCACACCTTTAAATACTTGAGGTGGTGTTTTATCCCCTGCCACATCTCATATAGCATATTAGGCACAAATTAAGTGCATATCAAAATCAACGAACGCAATGCGGGTTCTAGCACATATCCCAAGTAGAAAAGAGGTAGCTCAGCCTTACTCATCATGGAACGAACACAATATAACAGTGTTTGATTCCTTCTTTTCGAAACATCATTGTGTTACAGAGTCTAGGATGGAGTAACCTAGGAGATAACCCCATTATCTTTTTAAGTACTATTAGAGTGCTTGTCCAACATACTTACACCTTCTCAATCATATCTAAATATTTTAATCTTATAGTTCATTTGATTTTTGGTCTCATTCTTATATTCTTTAAATTTCTTGTAGACATCGAATTTATTTTTCATATATATATATATATATATATATATATATCTTAGCCTTGATAAATCATCAGTGAAAGTTAAAACCTAAAAAGAATTATCTCTGATAGGTATTGTGCTACATATATCAATATCTATGAGACCCAAGAGTTCATTAACTCTTTCATTGCTCCTATTAAATGGGTGGTTGGTCATTTTTCCTTTAGGATATGGATCACAAGTATTAATGATGATAGAAAACTTTTGGTTTTCAGTTTGCGTGGTCGTGTTTTCACTAAGATGACCTAGTCTACAATGCCATAGGCAATTATTATTATTAATGTCAACATTATAAGAATTATTTACATCACACATATGATTAGAAGTACATAAATGTCATTATAAAAACACCATTAAAGATTTTATTTCCATCAAACCTAATGTTCATAACATTCTCAACACAGTGAAAAACATGTCCATTCTCAAACAAACTAGAAACAAAAATTATTCCACAAATAAAGTTTTCAAATAATAGAAATTAGTTAAATTAAATCTAATCCACTCAAAAATGCTAAGTGGTAGTCTCCAACTGTAGTTGCACATACTAGAGATACGTCAACAACTTGAAGCCTCATTTCATCCTTTGTCAGATGTCACCCATTCCAAAGTCATTGTAACGAATTACAGATATGATTTTTGGATCCAGTATCTAAAACCTAAGATAATTTATTGATTTCAAAAAAAAATGAATCATAAATATACCTATAGAGGAAGTAGTAGCATTCTCTTTCTTCTCTTTGACAAATTTTAGGTAGTCCAGACAATTCTATTTCCAGTGCCCCTTTTTATGACAATGGTAACACTCATTCTTATTAGTAGAAGCACGGTTCTTACTAACTTTCTTCCTTTGCTTCGAACCATTTGAAGACGATGTTTCTCCCTTTTTCGCAAGCATGATGCCTTGATCTTTGTATGAAGACTCGTTTGATTTCAACATATTGAGTAGCTTCACAAGGCTTACATTGATTTGGTTCGTATTGTAATTCAAAATAATAGCTTAAATTATGGAGTAAGAAACCATAGGAGCAAGTCCACTTGCAACTCATTGCTTATTTAATGTCCAATTAAGAAAGCCTCTCAATATAACCTTTCATCACAAAGACGTACTCATCCACGTGCATGCCCATCGTCATCTTCATATTGAAACTTTTCTTAGTAATCTCGTACCTTGCAAAACAAGATTGCTCCTTATGTAACGCTTTGAGACTATTGAAGATTAGATGTACAGTCATGTTTTTGGGTTGTCTTTGCAATAGTTTGTCTAAAGCTGATAGTACATAAACCTAGGGCGATTTCAAGGTCCGCAATCTATTTGTTATAAGCAATTATTGATTCGGGATCCGCAACTTCAGTGGGTTTTTCTTTAGGAGGTTCATCTATCGATGACCATAGACGTTCATAGTTTAGTTCTATTTTGATTGCTCTAAGCCAATCTATATAGTTTGGTCTGGTGAACTAGTCCTTTTATGAAAATAATTTTGGGTTGGACGATTTTTCTGCAAATTTAATTAAGTAGGTTAGGACATTTATACATAAAAAATATTCTTATATTATTAGTAAGGTTAAATATATTATTTCATTTTACTAATAAGTTCCTACAAGATTTTTATATTTCTCAAAATCCTAAAAGAAATATAGAAGTCTTTCGATATATCTGATGGGTGTTAGGTCTGGCTTGCCTTAGGATTCTAAACTTGAGGATGATCAATAAACTATTGGCCCATAAGCGATGAATAATACTTTATCGGTATCATATACAACTACTAACCCGTGATGTTTGTCCTAATCTCTTTTCGACCTCGAGGAATATCAATAAATCGAAAGAGATTATTCACTAGTACCTACTGTTTAAGGATGACCTAAGTACAAATATACGTACCTTGATGAATATCAACAAATATGTGCAAATATCTTGCCTCGTATATTCAATATATTAATAGTTCTACACATAACATTTCTACCTTGAGGAATATAACCAAGTAGTGAGTACGCAAATAATCTATTAGTATATAAATGATAGAGGACAATGTTTATATTATAGATTCATAATATTTAATCTATATTTATTTAAGTGATATTGACTTATGCAATAATGTATTTTTTATGAAATACCCTTATGATTCGAGTGTCAGATACATCTGAAATCACGATATATGTACTATACATATATATTTATTCCTTAATCTAATTTGGGTTTCTTCATTTCCACTAAATTTAATTAAATCATATTTAATTTGATTTTGATTTTAATTTTATTAATAAAATATTATTTAATTAATTATTTAATTAACACTTTAATTATTAAATTTATTTCATTTTAAACATTTCTAAATTGAAATATTTATATATTATAATGTTTAGAGTATACATATATCACTATACCTAGATATAATTTATTAATGAACATTTAACTAATTTAATTAAAATAGTTTTAGTTAAATATAATCGATTTCAAATTTTTTGTAATATTTACCTTAATGCTTTAAGATAAATTATAGTAAATTAATCAATTGAGATAAATTATAATCGATTTGAAATTTTATAAATTATAATCGATTTGAATTTTTTTTTAATATAATCAATTATAATAATATTTTGAAATTAATTAATTAATTTTCAAATATATTTTGAAAAATATTTTATAACATATATATACTTTCTTTCATATTTTAAATTTAACTTTTAAATTTAAAATATCATTTAGATTTTCAAAAATAATTTGAAAATTCGTCAAAGCCCAAATCAATTCGGGCATTTATATTAGTGATCCTTTCGGCTTACTTCTTCGTTCAGGCCAGAATGGGAGCTAGGTAGGGCAGAGTACTTGATTATCCAAATCCAACATTGAACGCTACCTTTCTCGCCATCCTATAAATAGGTAGGCTTTAATAAGTTAGCCTTAATAGTGCTAATTTAGGCCGCATAGGTTACTGGGATCTGATACCATTGAAGGATCTGGGTCGGGTCGCAGCAAATTAAATGAGTGAATTTCAAAAAGAAATGTAGATCTTTATTGGGCTTATGAGTTCTAACTGATTTTAGATTCAATCTAAAATATATTGAACAAAATCTTTATTTTATTCAATTTGTTTATAAAAGGTTTTACATGATTTATATAAATTTTAGTTCATAAGTGTATCAAATACACTTATATGTGTATAGTGCACCATATAAAAAGTGTCCAATGCTAATGTGACAGTTTATAGGTGATGGGAGTTATACCACAACGGACACATTTGTCTCTTTATATATTCATTTGTTATCTGAAGTTTTATTTCAATATCTATAATAATTACAATTTTTTTATTTAAATATTTTGACCAATTCAAAATAGTCTGAATTAATATCTAAAATACAGTGTATTAGTTTTAAATTTTAAAAATAAATCTTGATTTAGATAAATATATATTTTAAAATTAAGCTGAAATTTCAAAATATTTATATTGATGTATATAAATACGTTTATATATATAATATATTTTATAATTTGAAACATATATTTAAATGTATTTTATATTTTTGTTTAAATATACTAATTTGTATATTATTAATCGTAAATGTGTGTATGCGTAAAAATTGATTTTTTTCCTTTTTTCATTTAAAAGTTTAACTAAAATATTTATTTTTTATTATGTCGAATCCATACGAATTTGGCATTATTATTTTTAATAATACATACAATATTTATTTAAAAAGATTTAAAATATATATTTATACTAATAATTATAATATGATATATATATATATATATATGTTATTTTAAAATTTTAAAATATCTACATACTCTTAAACTAATTTTAAATAATCTAACATATAAAACATATATTTTATACATATATAATTACAAATATCATAATATAAAATTGTTAAATTAAATATTCATTTGATTTTTGAAAAATTATTTTAAATAACTAAATGTAGCCGAATAAAATATAAATAATTTAATTTTATTTAAAGATTAGAAAAACAATATTGATGTCTATTTATATATAAGTTTGGACAACAAACATATATATAAATTCATTATAATAATCAGCATATGAACAAGATAAATGTAATGATCAAGATATATGATTATAAGTAATATTAAAATTATGTTATTGCCAAAATCTATTGCCTTTGAAATGCACCTAGAAGGAAGAACCAACTTCTTAGATCTGATCGAACTACATCTAGAAATTGTAGCAAACTTGAGATGAACACCACACTTTGTTTTTTTATTTTTATTTGAATTTTGTTTGGAAATATAATGGCTATTAACCTTTGGAATTTTCGGTTAGGATAGGAAGTAAGAACGGGAAAAAAAATGAAGGAGGGTGAGACTTTTAAATAGGCATTAAGATGGACCAAAAAGTGGAGATCCAATTTTATTTGTTTACTCTTTCTTTTCTACCAATTCAAAACTACATTTGAGCATTTAAAAACCCCATACCCCTCCTCACTATAGCCGACCATGGTTGGGCATAATGGGCCTATAAAATTTCCCAAACCCATTTTACATTTAATTTATCTAAATCAATTTTAAATGTTTACATCTATAACTTTTACATACACATCCAGTTAATTACTAATGACGCTCGAAATCAAACAAAACTTAATAATTAATGTTTTACAAATATAAATTGATTTAATTAATTTACAACGATTATAAATTAATCAAATCATACAGATTTTCAAAGTATTCAACAGTAAGATGCGCGACTCAAACGTGTAAACTCAGTCAGCGGTTAATATCAAATAATTCGATTTTGACATTCACATTTCATCTTAGCTAGTGGTATGACAGTTCGGTTGATTTATCGCTTACACATTTTTCGATAAAATTGAATTTCACCGCTTTAAGCGGTACCGATAGTAACGATTATTTGCACCAATTTTTTCGTCAAAACTATATCACTTTAAGACTTATGGAATTAATTTCGGTTAAAATTCTGGAATCGTCTGCATTCAACTTGTTCGATCCAAACACAAAGTCCTTAATTTAATAATAACAACTATTATTAACCGCACTGCTTTGAACAGAGACTTTGACTTTGAGTTGAGTACAGTTGACCGTGATACCAACCTCATATAATGGAGAAGATAAATTCTTTGTTGAATAGTATTTCGCTTCCAATGTTTCAACGCAGATCCAACTGTAATCATTCGATGGATGTCATGCCATGATCTAACTATTGTAAAAGTGGAGTGTCCGCATTGAAGTTCAGCAGTATTCTCAAGTCGAGAGAATTGTGTAATGTTGTCACTTCAAGGTTCTCTGCTTGACCTTAGGTATATTAACCAATGAAAAACTGTCGAGTGGGGCATTCCATATTCATCCAATAAGAATTAGTACATAACCCTTTGGTGCATCCAGCGGCTATGAGTAATACAATGTCTAACATTTGAAGAGCGTTGCATACTCTAGTCTCAAAGAATGTATCGATATATGTCTTGACTAGGAATATTTAAAACAATACGTTATTTTTAACGTGATATATTTCTTATGATTACAACACATTGTAATTATCACATAACGTGGTATTTAAGGATTTTTTTAATATACTTAAAATAAATACATAATATAGTATGACAAGTATATAATAGAACATCTTTTATTTCAAACGAGATTTTAATGCAGAGTTAAATTATTTACAATAATTACAGAATCGTCCCTAGAGCATACCCCTAACTCTATGGATTGAATAACTTATGTATTTGCATGTTAAGGTATTATTCCCTATTTTATATCATCATGCTATGATCGATATGTTAGATATAACTGAATTATTATATTAGAGGTTATATGCTAACATTTAGGATTATAAGAGAAGAGAAGGTACATGTATGAAAATGAAACTATGTGGGCTTGATTTCAAAAGGGTACGTATGTAGTCTTTCACCACGTAAGGCTACCGGATTCGTTGAGTAGGGTCGTGAAGTGTGGTTTCATGGCACGGTCCAAACTAGTCGATTGTCCGTTTTATTCTTTCTTGGATCCGCAAGGAAAGGAGAATGGAGGGGGACGAGTTTGGTACTTATATCAAGTTATATGAATTTTATAAGCTTTTGTGTTTAGCTATTGAAGTTTACTTAGCATATTAAATGATTTTTGAGGCAGTGTGGATATAAATGAACATCGTGTTTTGATTTAATTGTTGAAAATGTAGCAATTAAAGGTTGGGAAATTAAGGAGTAGCCAAGTCTACCCACCTTGACATTAGATAGAAAGCAACTACGGGTACCAATCATATTCATTCAAAATGGATTGATTTACCTTATAAAGGCCGAGATACTATGTTTACTTGGATCTATTCATGTTAGTTACTACACCACAAAACACTTTCAATAGGGGTGTGAATAAAACATTACCAACTACACTTTCATCATGCTTGGACGCAGGTAAAAAGGTGCAAACAAAAAGGGAATATGGTTTAGAATATTAGCCTCAAAGAAAACGTGATGCAAGCCTGAAAATTAGTCAAAACATACAGTAACATTATTGGCCAAAGTACCAAACACTTGGAAATTGGAATCCAATAGGAAAGTTCAAATACATACAGCAATGCAAAGTCAAAAAATATAGGCAAGTTACACATGCCCATGCTCAACACATGGCTGCTAAATATCAATCCACAAATGCCAGGGACCGGTGTTCTTTTTTTGCGTCCACTTTTTGGTAAAGTACAGCATAATTCAACCATGGCGTGTTACATATTAATATACGAATTGATTCTTCTAAATACCAAACAGTTTTTCAACGTAGGAGCGTTCACTAGCAAGGGTAAGGGTTGCAAGCTTGTACATGTAAAAACTATACAAATCTCTCTAACTCTTTGTTCGCTGAAAAATGATGTGTATGCATAATAAGTTTTACTTAACCAACACTGGTGTCGATGTAGTTCTATAAATATGCTTTCTGCAACGTTGAAAAATGCTATCATACATGAGATCGAACTGAACTCCAGCTCTTTCCCTGTTAATTATAAAATATATGTGATCTCCTTCTATTATTTTGTAATACCTGCAAGAAATTTTTATATATCATCCTCAGATATCAATTTAGTAAAATTTAAACTTGTATGTTGTGAGGAAATTGAAGAGAAACATGATACTAACCAGATGCCGGGTTGCATATGATGACATTCCTTCTCATCGACTATCAAATGACTTGGATGTTCAACTGGAAATCTTGGATGTGTCATAGATATTGTGTTCAAAGCTCCATCATTATCTTCCCAATCTTCATCGCTATAACAAAGAATACACGATCAGTTCAGATTGATTGATTAACAAATTAAGATTCCCTTGACATTTACAATGAAACTTTTATCCATTCAAGCCACTTTTCAAAACAAATTATATGTTTTAATTAATTCTAAAACCATCTTTAAAACCATATGTTTTTCGCGCCAAAAATAACGCTACTACAATTTCCTTTTTTCCTTGTTTGAAACACAAGTGACGTTTTAGAATAATTTTTAGATTGGTTCAAACATGAAATACGTCTTGAAAAGTGGTCTGAATGAGTGAAAAGTCAATTTACAAATAAATATTCCTTACTCACCTGTATCCTTTATAAGGCAAAGGCAGCTCTTGTGGGTACCTCCATCTACACATTTGAAGAACTCTAAGAAGCAACAAAGGATGAACTCTAAGAAAACTTAATGGCATCGTCACTCCCATAACTTTTCTTGTCATTTTAGTTGCATAACTAAAATAGAAGGTATTTGGAAAAGTTTTCAGGGTTGAGTTAATTTTCATTGAGCCTGGAATTGTTAAATCGGGTAAAATCCAATCACCAGTAGCAAATGGACCGCTGTTTCCTATAAGAAGATCAAGTAGGCCTATAATGCCAGTTTTTCTCCATCCCATTTCAAAATGGTCGAACCCAAAATTGTAGTAATTCTTTAGCCATGAAATGCTTATCCAGTCGTAGATAATGACCCCTAATCTACATAGTTGAAGCAAGCATATTGTTCTCATGGATGTTATGTCTTCTGGCCTGTGATCAAATAACAAAATTATAAGTAATCTCTAAGTAATTCATCTTGTTTTACGATCATTTTTGTTCGTCAAATGTATAATTTGTGCGATAAAACATTATAATTAGAAACTGGAGGTGCAAAACTTAAATTTCAACTATAGCAATAAACACCAAAATGTGGAGGTAAAGGATATATTCAAATGAGCTGTTTGTGGGACCAGCCCAGTTTATTTTGATATTTGAAAACTTATGTGTCTCACCTCATTCCATCAAGATATGCTCTTGTTGTTCCATTCAGAGCACCCGATAAGGATGTGAGACTTAAAATCCAGTCAGCTGATGTATTTTCATATCCTTCAAAAGCCTGGATTGAATATGTTTTAAGTAAGATTAGAGGACATGAGGCTTCCATCATTACTAACAGTTCAACGATTTTGTTTTTGTGTTTTGTATTTTTGTTTTTGTTTTGTTTTTTTGAATGTGGGACAAACTCATTTATTTAACTTACTATAAAGAAGTAGGTAGCATTCATTGCTCTCACCAACTTGGTTATTTGTTGCTTATGTTTGTTGCAGTCTAGGAACAATATGGACCATGCGCATACTTTTCACATGATTGTCTAGCGCATATTATATCATTGCTATTGCTAAACTGTGGAATCAACATTGATTGTCGTTACAAAGCGAGTTTCATGCTGTTTTGCATGACAGTGTTTGAAATGTGAGGTTGTGAATCACAACTCATGTTTATTTGGTTAGTCATGATTGTCTCTTGGCATAATATATTTGATGATATATGTACGTACAAGTCTATATTACCTTATCAGCTAGCATTTGTTGCAACACGCGAACAACTTGCGCACCAGCAGAGTGGCCTACACAGTGAATTGGATGTTGTTCATCCCATGCAGGATAATGTCCTGTGCAAATTGAAGCCCACTAAAATTTTACATTAACTCAAAAGAAAAACCATTATGACTAACCCTTTAAAAGTACATCATCAGACAATAGCACAAGGATGCCCTTTGCTCATTAACTAAAGTATGTATAGTGGGGTTTGATGCACTTTCTCTTAGAAGTTCAAGGGTAGTGTTCAGTTTATTCAATGTTAAATAAATAAACATTATGTTCCATTCCAGTTGCTGGTACCTTGTTCATAGTTTCTCCCGAATCTAGAATGCCCATAAATTCTACTGTGTTCCTCTCCATAGTCTACTTGACCTCCTTTCAAATAATAGAAAAGTTCACGTGCTCTGAAACATATATTTGAAAAAGAAACTCAAATTGACTGTCGAACTAAATAAAAAAAGATTGTTCTTTGAAACTGAAACGGTCAAGGAAAAAATAGAACTGATCAATATTGGCACACCTATCATGAGTACTTGTCAAAGAACCCAAATCAGGCACTAAAATATGGTCATCCTTCTTCTCTGCACCACCAAAATACGACAGCCCTCCAAGTCTCTGCACCAAAACAAAAGAGCTTCATAATAAACTTATATTCATCGCCCACCAATTATATTTAATCTAACTTTCGCTAATCAAGTGAACAAAAGCACAATCGTAAAGAAAGGCTAGTGGCAACTTGTGATAAAATCATTTTAGGACAAACAATAGCATCCATTTACCTAAAACGGATCAGAAATTACTGATTTTTCTGTCCAGCTGTAAATCCATACCCGATAAACAATGTAAAGCAATTAAGCAAAACGAAAAGAAAAAAAAAACGTACCCCTTTGCCAAATCCAAAAATCCCATGAACCAAAACAATTGGAGGCACGGAACCATCCAACGGAACACTAGTACTGTTCTTGCTTTCATCGGCTACTACAGAAGTTTTGATGTCGACAACATTTCCAGAGCTAAACCCAACAGCGAGAGTTTGGGAGAGGTCCCAGGCAACAGCAGTGCTGAATATGTAAAATCCATATAAAAGATGTACAACAGAGCTCACGAAGAGCTCGGAAAAGAAAACGATTCTATACGTTAGCTTTTTCACCATTGGTTTTTTTTTTTGTTTGTTTGTTCGGTTTCTAAAATAGGATTGGGGGAAGAAAGAGGGAAAGATGAACAAGAGAAACTGAGAAGAAAGTCTAGAGGTGTCTGGTAGATATTGATGAATGGTTTTGGCGTAGCCCACCTAAATCTTTTGCTCTGCTGTCAATGATTAGAAATTAACTTTCGTCTTGATTGAATAAAAAAAAAAACTAAAAATAAATGAGTGTCCAATAGGTGTGACTTGGGAAGAATGAATATGTTGGGTCCACTGTACTGGAGGAAGTTGGGTCATGGGTTATGTGCTGCCACCTGGATCTGCATGGACCATGATTTTGGGGAAGATATTCAAGAATCAAGACCGCGTATCACTCTTTCAGTTTTTTTCGAAGGCACTGTGTTTTTCCAGACCAATGTATTATATGGACCATAAGATAATTTTTTTTATTTAGAGGACCGTTTACTTACGGCAACCTCAATGGTAACGTTTAAAGTTATTTTACCTTGTGAACTGAATTTTGCAGAAAAAAAATCTATAAGATAATCAATTAAATGGTATGCCAACGCAAATAATGTTGATAAAGAAACAATTCTGATTTGAATATCAATAGATAAAATAATTTATAAGAATTATATCAATAACAAACCTCAGTTGAACATCGTAAAGTGCAAGGTTTAGAATTAAATTAACACTGTCATTGAAAGATGATGTTAGGTTATTATCTGATAATTTCTTCACTTCTATCTTTTCTCTTGTTATTGTAACTTGTACTCCATCTTTCAGTTCATTATATCATGGACGACAAGGATCAAGGTGGGAGCGAGGGTATGGAGGCGAAGGGTAATGATGGTTGGACGGAGGTGATACACAAAAAAGACAAGAAGGCTCATATGTGGATTTGGCCAATCCGAGACAGATCAAAGAGTTAAGGTACAATTTTTTAGGTATGTCAATATATTACCTAGATCTACTTGGATAGGAGGAGCTGATGGGAGAAATAAGTTTCAAATCTCCAGCAACACAAGAAAAAAACCTATAGTGATGCAGTTAAAGGTCAGTCCAAAGTAGGAGAAGGTAGCTACAACCTAGAATTTGTAGATCCATGCATTATAGATGGTAGAAAAAAAGGAAGGATCTCAAACGAAGCAATAAAGGAGGTGGAGAGCAATTCGAAGGATTATGTGATGATGTATGTTGTGGGTCTAAACCTTACCTTAAAGCTCTGGAGGCCTTTGCGAAGAGAGATTGGAAGACGGAGTCCAATTTCGAAATTCAATTAAGAGAAAATGGTTTCTTTATTATAAGATTTGGTTATGAAAAAGATTATGCGAGTATTTGGGAAACGACCCTAGGTTTTTTTAATAAAAGCCTGAACATTGTGAAAAAGTTAAAGCCTTATATGAAAATGGATAAAGACCTACTCACATCAATGTCGTATGGGTGCGTCTACTAGGGTTGAGTTTCCATTTGTGAGGTCCTAAAGCCATTAGTGCTTTAGTGAGTTTGATTGGGGTTACTATAAAGTTTGATGAACCCACTAGAAATAAATCAAGAATTTATTTTGCTAAAGTTTTAATGGACATTAACGTGGAAGTTGGCTTCGCTGAATTTTTTGAAGCAGTTGTCTAACAACCCACTATTTTGCACCGTTCAAATTCGACAATAAATTAAAACGTGTCAAACTTAAATAGTTCAAAACAATAGATTGTAATAAATTTGGAGCAAATGAAATCAAATCACAGAATCACAGACACAGAAATCAGAATACTCGCAGCGAAATAAAAATATCTTAGTGGCTCATGAAGCCACTATCACATAGTCTCAAAATAAGTGTAAATTACAGTCTTTAAACCAAATATAGTTTGAATCAACCACAGAAAAATCCAAATTTATTTGTCTCCATTACATAAACTAGGATAAAGAACTGAATAGAGAATTGACAGCAGCTTGAAAAAGATGATCTTCAGAAGTCCTAACTCCGGGAAATGAAGTCCGAACTGATACTTAGGCTGACCCGAGCGTAAGAAATAAACAAAAACACTCGAGTCAGGACATACATACTTATACAGTGTAAGCTAATTCAAGTGAACTGTAATATAAAGGCAAATAACTTAAAGGATGCTTGGGACCGCCCATCATCTAAGGATCTGTTAATTTATTTACTATGTAGTAATACTTCGCTATTATAATAGTGTCTATTAGTAAAATAAATTTACTTTTAAATAGCGTTAAGGCTTTACATTTTCCACCTTAACACGTCTATAGATTCTCATAGTCTATACAGTACCGTAATCTCTCCCGTACTGGGCGTCGTCAGAGGGCACTCCATAGGTATGGTACAAAACCAAAATCGTATAAGGCTCGCTAGGGTAGGTGACACGGCACAACTAGGCAATGCCAGGGTAGATATACCAATTACGCATCCGGACCGGTAGTAGCGCGTAGCTGCTACTACCGCCTACCTCGAACAACACTCCCAAATCAAACGTGCGCACCAAACAATCACAAAAGTAATATAATGACATACGAAGAAGTACGTCCGTTAAGAGATGCTACCTCCTTAGCCCGTCAATCGCTCTTGTTTTGGCCACCTTATGCCAACTCACGGGAGTCGGGTCCTCTTACATACCTTAATAGAACGTCACCACCATCCTACTTCATTCTGAAATCTCCACCGCGTACACGGTTGTTTTGATATCGATGGAGAGTATGCCCATATCTGATCCCGGTCTCTTTAAAAACCAACGTTATTAGTACATGTGGTTATAAATTCCAAAATAGTTAATATTAAATCTAAATACCTCATTTTTACTTTAAAAAGTGAAGTTATTATATTTACAAATCCAATATCCAAAATTCTCAATTTCAGCCACTGCAACACTTAACAAGTGCTACTGTAACTTTTTATTTATTCGGGTTTAATTTATATTTCGCGACCACAACACTTATCAAGTACCGCAATAGCCTTTAATTAATTTTTAGCCTTTAGTTCATTTGCATCGACTACGGCACTTACAAAGTGCGGTAATATCCCTTACAACAGAATTTAAGTTAATTAAATTTTAGACTTTGATATAAATTCATCAATAATTAAACTTTAATTAAAACAATTTTACTTATAAAAATCATATTTCCCACTTTGAAATAGTCATTTAAATTTCCCAAAATTTTATGAATTTTTATAAAGTAAATTTTACAATAAATATCAGTTTCTCAAGGCTTCATTTATTAAAATCAAATACACAAGTTTTATTCTTTGCATTCAAATTTAACTTAATAATTAAGTTTAATTACTTCAAAATATAACTAAATTTTTCAATTTATTTCTTAACTTACCCTTTTATTCTTAAACCAAACTTCTATTTCTAAATTTAGATATATTTCATTTTCATTTTTAAGTATTCATTTCTTTCACCATTTAATTCATAGAAAACTTAATAGCGCTTTATTAATTAAATTTAAATTCCGATTCATATTAAATTATCCTATTTTTTTACTTAACTTGAATTCCATCAAAATTTCCAAAATAAATTTTTTCACTTCAAATTCCCACTTAACCATTTATTTAATTATATATTTAACTTGTAGAAATACTAAAATCGATTTAAATTTGGTTTAAAACAAAATATTAAAATATACACATTTAAAAATATTTAAAATTTCCAGAATAATATATATAATAACCACGGGTCTGTATAATATTTTCTACCCTAGGTTAAGTGATACAGATAATCTATCATTTCAATCCATAAATTACAAAGAAAACCCGGGTTCTATTATTTCAAACCCGCAATCCCAAGTTAAATAAATAAATAAATATCATTCAGGCCTACCATTTCAGCCCGTAACGATTTCTATTCTACAGGGAACTTGCAGTGATAGACAGTGAATAAATAAATAGTATGACAGCATAAATATAACAGTATAAAATATAACTGATGATGTGTCAAATTTTATAACAGGGTTTTTAACATCATAAAATTTATCATAGGCAAGTAAAATAAACTATAACCATTCTACAATTTCACTTGTTATTAATTTACAGATCTATAAGTATGTTTGTCGGGTGAGAAAACTCACCTCTACGATGCTGAAGATTAGATTCAAAACAATGATAACCACACCGGAAAACGCACAGAAGGCACGATCAAATTTCAGCAGATGTGACAACCCGATTCCGATCTTGAACAAAATAAAACGAATAACTAATTACGCGAATTTAAAACGATCATAGCAAATTTTTATAAAATCAAAACTGGAATGAGATTTTATATAGGGGGATAATTGGCACAATATGCTCGACCACTTCACCACACGACTCCACCAACGCCCCACATACTCGGCCTTGTCCAAATTTACGCTTTGAAACGCATGCAAGCACGCAAGGCGGTGATTATTTCGAGGCATATAGGCTGTGACAAATACAAAGGTGGTGCACATATTTACTCTATCTTATAAAGTACAGGTGGCGCACGCTACTTCTTCCTTTTTCTCTTTTTTTAATTATATAAAAGAAAGTTGTGCATGGATTTCTTCTCTGTTATAAAAGGCACGACCAATGCTAGCTTGGTCTAGCGCCATCGCTTGGAGGCTCGGCTAGGCATGGGGCTTGGCACGGTCGGTACAAGGATTCGCCAGTGAGTTGTGCTTTCATCGAGCAGGAGCGGCGCAAAAGATGAACTGAAATGGGTATAAGGTCTAGTCCTAAACCTAAGGTGACTCGGTGGTCATATGGGAATCGGTCAGAGGTGCGTGGCCAGAGACAGTGGAGAGGCTGTAGGTCGGTCGTGATGATGGTGGAGTAGTTGTGTGCTTGGTCGAGCAGAAGAACGCGAGAGTGAAAAAAAAACAAAAGAAAAGAAAATACAAAGAAAAACAAGAGGCCATACCTTCAAAGAAGTTTTCACATGCAAGGAGAAGGAGGTTGGAATCAAAATGCAGTGAAAATTTTTGTACGGTGCGTGGGTTTCGTTTTATCAGAGAAGTTGTGTGATTTAAGGAGGAGAAAGTGGCAAAAAAAATTATTGTTTTGAACGGTATCAGGGAGGATGCGTTGATTTAGTGGAAGAAGGAAACGACAAGTAATAATCTACTTTTGAAATGTCTACAGGAAATGGAAGATTTTATTCCTATTTTACACGAGAGGTAATGTAAAATGTAGAAGGTTTTCACGAATGACCATGCACGAAATAAATGAAATTGGAACAGCTATGGAATTTGTTTCTTTCCTACTCGAAAATGCATGATTACTGATTGATTTATTTATTTATTTATATCTGACGTAAGAATTTTAAGAATGCGTACTACAGACGCAACAATTTACGTCCAAATTTATAACGAAATTAACGTATTTAAATTTATACGTTTCTTATTTATTCGCTACTTATTTTTAGTAAAATATACGTTCAAAGAATATATGCCAACTAAATTAAACCAAACGGATATAAACGTACCAATTTAAATGTGAAATTAAATAGCCTATTTATACTCTATTAATTTTAAAATTTATTACTTAATTAACTTTTGATTTGTTTACATTGGTTTAATTTACTTAACATTTAACAAAATAAACTGATGTATATACGTATAAAAGAAAACGTAAAATTTATTTCATTTTCACAATATTTATTACTCACTCTAAAAAGTATGCAACCAATATAAGTAAAACAACCGCAAAATAAATATTATACATATACATACATACATATATACATATACATATATATATATATATATATATATATATATCTTATATAAAAGATTTGAAGTTAGAATTTCAAATTTCAAATTTCAATTAGAGTTAATCTTTAACGTAAGCCAAAATTACAGAAATCTTATCTTTTATTTAAAAATTTGGGCAATGATTTATAATCAATTTAAAATTCAAATTTTTATGAAATAAACCCCAAAGTTTTATAAATAAAAGTGTAAAATACTTGTTAAAAATTTTGGGCTGTTACACTCTCCCCCATTCAGAACTTTTCGTCATCGAAAAGGGACGAAAGAAGGAAAACAAAGGAAGATAAGATAATAGAGCAAAGTACCTGAAACAAATAATTCCGGATTCGAAGCACGTATGCTCTCCTCCGTCTTCCAGGTGCAATCCCGTTCATCAGTGCTTCACTGCACTTTGACCAGGCGGACAGATTTTCTTCTTAGCTGTTTCGTACCTTGATCGATGATACGAAGCGGCTTCCTCTCAATAGTTAGATTAGGCTTGATATCCAAACTATCAAGAGCAGAAGGCTGGATAATAAGAGATGGATCATGCAAACAACGGCGAAAGTGGGATACATGGAATACATTGTGTCCTTTAGCGAATTTCTCGGGCAAATCCAGTCGATAAGCAAGAGACTCAATCCTTTCCAAGATGCGGAATGGACCGATGAACCTAGGAGCAATCTTCCCTCTACGCCCAAACCGAACCACATTTCTTAAGGGAGAGACCTTAAGAAAAACTAAATCACCAACTTCAAATTCCAAACTTCTCCTACGGCTATCAGCATACTTCTTCTGCCTATCCTGAGCAATCCTTAACCTTGTAAAGACCCGTTTGCCCGTACCTTTTGAATCGACAATAAACCACACATGTCTAACTCAAATTGCACAAAAAGACGGATCTTTAAGGGTGATTAAAGAACAGTAGACAGAACAGAATCTCACATGAATGGAATAACATATAATATTGAACAAATATTTTTACAGCGGAGAACTTTTAAACTCAAAGCCTAAGCTAAATTCAGCCTGGACAGTTATAAAACCTGCCCTTACAATTGCTGACAAACATCAAACAAAATATACTAAGCAAAGCGGAAAATAGAATATGTCCATACGACGATGAATATCTCCAGCTCTCCTCTGGAAACTCCAATTGTTTTCGACTATCCTGAAACTACTCGGATCTGACCCGAGTATTGAAAATACCCGGATCAGGCTTGATAAACCAGCGTGAGAAAAACTCAACAATGAATGACAGTGTCATATATCAGCCTTTGGATAAAATTCTTGGAAATAAAGAGTATCTCATAAGACCACGCCCATACATAAACACAGATGGGTTTTTACCTTATGATAACTAAAACATTTTTATATCAAAACTTTTGATATTATTTCTAATGACATTTCTTTGAAAATATTTGCAAATAAACTTATTAATCTTAGCCGAAATTGTTACATTGATTAAATTCCAGCATAATAGGTTTACAATCAAGTCCGTAGGTTCTTATTGGAGAATGGATTTCCATACAAATGACCAGGCGCAGGATCTACCTTCCAAAATGGGTACACCTCTAGATGGATGTCCCGAGGCACAAAACATCTGCCCCTACCTCTTTAACTAGATAGTACCGAATATGTCATCCCTCGGTCGTTACCGACCTTTAACCGAGCGCTCGTTTTCCACACACCACATTAATATACATCCCGAACGTCATAGCGGGAAGAAATATATCTAGAGGGGGATAATCATACCCTAATTGGAAATGACCCACTTATCCCTGCTGCATCTAATCCTATTTCGGTCATTTCCGGTTTGATGAGGCTTGAGGCTAACGATTACTTTTCCCAAAGCACATATCGCATCTTTGAATGCCACATTGCCATTTCCGTTTAACTACTAATTGTCTTCCACAAAAATACAACCCTTGAGCTCGTAAGTCTCAAGGAGGGTGTTAAGCTAAAAGAAGTTGCCTTCTCCGCCACCACTGATGTACGTTTGTAAAAACCAATGTACGTAATCGTTAGAAATGCAATGTCAGACAAAAGTCCATACAAGTTGTCCAGGAACAGGACATACCGAAGGCACTTTCCTCGGCCATTACTAGGCGAGAAGCCCTTGCAATACGCAAAATCTCCATCACGAGGAGACCACTGCTATATATAACTCTATAATGGGTGCGACCCCGAGCAAATCAACAAGCAGTCCTCAAGCTATGAAGATCCACGGTCTTCAATAATCATCATCTTCAACATGTCTTCACGTTCGAACGTATACATTAGTTCGAAGTGGTTTTCGGATAGGAATTAACCAAATCCGACTCCGGTTCCTTCGAAATCCAATCATCGATAAAAAGTGAATATGAGTATATAGGATTTATTAAGTCTCTTTTCACTTTAATTCTTTTCGGATGATTTCGAAATCTTTTTCTTTTGACTTATAGTAATTCTAAGTAATTCATTCTTTTTCTTTTGGAAAATATCTCAAATTTCCTTACTTAATTCTTGATCCAAACTTCTTAACTTTTAAGCGAGTCAAAAACAATGTTATTTAAGACATCGTTTACGATAAATCCTAAATCAATCTTAACAAACATTTTGAAGTAAATAGGATCGTAGAAATCATTCATTTTGGAGATTACTTAACTTTTGGATAATACCAATCTTCTTTTAATTTGGAAAACTTAGCACAGAATCTTTTTTACTTTAAGAGCATCCGGGCTTTCCTTTCGATCTGTTCCACCCCTCGCTTAAGAAAAGAAAACATAGGCCAGGTAAGTTCAGGGCACTGGTTGCTTTATTCCTAACCTTAGTTAAACACATTGTTTTATCTTCCCAGATCTCATAGGCGGGACAAATGTACTAGACGTTTCCGCATACTCAGATTTTCAACTTTACTTTGGAATTGCTTATAAATATTCCAAATTATCTTCCAAAATGCTCAATTATTCTTTTAAAAACATTCACAATTTCTTTTGGGAAACGTCGTTACATTTAAATTCATATTCCAAAAGTTTTACAATTCGCAGGAGAAAAGTGCTGCGGAAAGTGCTAAATAAGCTTATTTGAATTAAACAACTTTTAAACATTCGATACTTCATATTTTCCTATCCAAATATCTTTTAAATCATTTAAATAGATTTATCAAATTTATTCCATATTTTTCCATAATTAAAATCGTTCATTTAAACAAATTTCCTATTATGGTCACTAAACTGCGCTAACGCGATTTTTCTTGAAAATTGATTTGGACTTATTTCAAAATCTACTTAACGAAACTTTGATTTTCTTTCTTCGTTTAGAAGATATGGATATAATAGTCCGGAATTTTCTTATCTCGAAGAATTCCGAGCTATATTCCACTCTACACTTTCATTTGAACTTTTCGGCGCGAAATCGCGAACTACCGTTGCGCGACGCGTCTAGTTTTAACTTATTTTTCAATACTTGAAATAATTTATTCAAATTGCATTTCAATTTCACTATTCATCTAAATTTCAATTTCTAATTAACTATCATTTTCAAATCCCTTTCACTTTAAATTTCAAATTCTCTTTCATTTTAACTTTAATTTCACTTCTAAATAAAAAGAGACTTATTTTTCCACAATATCTTATATTACTAAAATATGGTCTTTTTAGATAAAGAGATTACTTAATCAAAATGAACATATCCAATATTCATATTTATCACTAACATAACATCCATTCAATCCAATCACATGCATATGATTTCAAATCTAACATTCACTATTAATATCATAACGAGATATATTATCACAATTCACTTAATTTACTAACTATCAAATCATCCATATTAACAATCAATTTGGTATGAATATTCATATGTCATAAGGGTGTAAATACGATTTATAACATAATCAAAATATAAATTCAAAAGCAATGAGAATTTCTCACCATAATTCAAAGCGATTAACTTGCCACCAACATTCTAATCAACCAACACTTCACTTATTAATTCCTACTCCATTAAACACTAGCAAAGAACACCCTCTCCCATCCAATAGCTTGGCCGAGGCTTGAGATGGAGGTTGGTCGAAAATATAGAGAAGAAGCGGTAGAGCTTTGAACTTGAATTCCTAAGATTTATATCCGAAAAATAGGTCATCTTCTCTCTTGTTTTTGACTCTCTTACTCACAAAATTTGAAAAACTTATTAACTGAAAAGTTGTTGCAAATTCTTTTATATTGAATTTGAAAAAAGTGCTATTCTCGGATTCATAAAAGTAAGGCCCGAAAATACACTTCAAAAAATTGAGTTTCAGATATAGAAAACCTCAAAACTGGAAAAGGTGATCAACATAAAAGTTGTAGCCACTGAAATTTCATATGGTTTTAGAAAAAGAATTTCTAAATTAGGATCTGTTATGATCAAGTTATGATCAAAACAAAACGTAATATTTTCTGGCTTAAAAACTGGGCTAGAAAATGCACTTAAAATAAGTGGAATTTTGACATAGTAAACTTTGGAATGAAACAAAGTGATAAACATGAAAGTTGTAACCACTGAAAAAATACATGATTTAAATAAAAGATTTTTACATTTTGGTTCAGTATTGAAGAACTTATGGCCGAATGAAGAAGATGTAAAATATAGAGAAAAAAGGAGTTTGTTTTGAAGAAAATAAACATTGATTTCTTTTGAAAATTTTGTAAATATTTTGACATTATTTCTTTATAATATTTTTCTATGGCATGGAAGCCATTAGAGAGAAGAGGAAGAAGATGAAGAAGCTTGAGAAAAGAAGAAGAATAAATATGAATGAAAGTGAAGAAGGAGGTGGATATTTGTAGAAAAAGAAAGAAAGTAGTAATTTACCAAAATAACCTCTTACCAAATTACCAAACTAACCTTACTTCAACCTAAAGCAATCTCCACTTTTTCAAAACTTAACATCACCTTTCACATCCTTATTTTATGTCTTAATCCCTTAAGAACTAAGCTAAGTAAAATAATAATTATGTTGGCTTTTGATGTGATATTGATTTGATGTTTACTTTTGACTTTTCTTACTTACTTTTGTTAATGCTTACTTACTTTTCTTAATGACTTCTAGAAGTTTTCTAACCTTATTTAGTAAAAGTAAACTTGATTAGTTAATTAATTAATACTTACACTATTAAAATATATGTTCTTATATAAGAAAATAAAGGTGCGACGACGTTGCGACAACTTTTAATCGACAAAACGTCGTTTTTCGACAAAATGTTTTATGGTCACATTTTGACGTTTTAGTTAAACTATTTATTTATGTAAACTAAATTTAAAAAAATTTGTATAATGCTATTTAAAAATATAAACACACATAAATTAATTAAGATAATTTATTTAACCATTGAAACTATCTTTTCTAAAATCAGCATTTTGTCACTTTTGTCGATTTAAGTAAATGTTACTATTTTTGTATATTTCTCTTTTCAAATCCTATCTAATATTATTTGAATCATATAAACTTACATATTTTATACTTAAAAATCACTTTAAATATTATATTTTAAAGCGATCAAATTCTGGGTCGTTACAAACCTCCTCTTAATCTCCTCGACCTTCTCCGAAGCTTCCAAAATCATCTCAAGACCAAGGGCCAAGCGATTACCGGATTCAATCCACCAGGATGAAGATCTACAAGGTTGCCCGTAAAGAACAGCAAATAGGGACATCTCAAGACTAGCCTGAACAACAGATAGAATGAGACAGATAGAGGATTAAGATAAGATAAGAACTGAGGATTGGAATTATACCTGATTACTATTGTTATAGGTGAATTCCACAAGATGGAGATGATCTTCCCAGGATCCTCCATAATCCAAAATGCAAGCACGACGAAGATCCCCTAGAATCTGATTCACCCTTTTGGTTTGACCATCAGTTTATGAGTGGTAAGAAGTGCTCAGATTCAGACGAGTACCCAAGGATTCTTGGAGAGCTTTCCAAAATTGACTAGTGAAGATAAGGTCTCGATCGCAAACAATGCTAAGGGGAACACCATGGAGGCGAACAATCTCCCTCATATAAATCTCAGATAAACTCGAAGCCGTTAAGGTAGACTTGGCCGGAATAAAGTGAGCGGACTTAGTCAATCTATCCACAATAACCCAGATGCTTCCATTCCCCCTCCTAGATCTCGGCAACCCATCGATGAAATCCATAGAAACTTGCTCCCACTTCCAATCGGGAATCTCAAGAGGCTGCAACAAACCCGGTGTCTTCTGATAATCCGCCTTGACTTGTTGACAAGTCGCACACCTACTAACAAAGATAGAGACGTCGCGCTTCATACCCCTCCACCAATAGAGCTTCTTTAAATCCTAATACATCTTCGCTACCCCAGAATGAATGGAAAGTCTGTATTGATGATGTTCCCGAAGTAACTCTTGCCTCAAACCGTCAACATTCGGGGCACAAATCTGATTATTAATCCTCAAAATCCCTTTATCATTAATTTGAGCTCCACTACCATCAAGACTACCACCACTAACCCTGCTGTGAACATTCTACTTAATCAATCTAATGATCCTATCCTTATCCTGCTTGAATTTGATACGGTCCAAAAGAGGAGAAGAAACAACAAGCTGGCACAATAAGGACTTCTTCCTTCTCAACGCATCTACCACCACATTAGCTTTCCTGGGAGTATAGTTTATGTCGAGATCATAAGAAGCAAGAAACTCAAGCCATCGAACTTGTCTCTGATTCAAATCCTTCTGGGTGAAGATATATTTCAAAGACTGATGATCGGTGAAGAGGTCAAACTTAGCGCCCAAGAGATGATGTCTCCAAAGCTTCAATGCAAAGACAACAACCAGCAATTCTAAATCATGAGCTGCATAGTTAGCTTCATGGGTCTTCAACTGACGACTAGCATAGGCAATCACCTTCCCATCTTGCATCAATACCGCTCCCAAACCCTCGCGACAAGTATCGATGAATACCGTTAATTTCTCATTCCCATTCGGAACGGTGAGCACTGGTGCAGAAGTGAGCTTATACTTTAACTCTTGGAATGCCGCTTTACACTTATCGCTCCAAATAAATTAGCATTCTTTCGAGTTAGAGCAGTGAGAGGTGCAGACATCCAAGCAAAGTTCTCAATGAACCTCCGATAGTAACTGGCGAGGCCTAGAAAACTGCGAATATCAGTTGGAGTCTTAGATTCTTCCAATCCTGTACAGAATAGGGAGAATAAGGACCCAGAAAAGGTAGCGTGATTAAATTTAGAAGAGAAAGAAGGGAAAGACTTACATTGATCGCAGTGATCTTGACTGGATCAACAGAAACTCCTTCACCAGAGACAATATGTCCGAGGAATTGAACTTCCTCTTCCCAGAAATGACATTTAGAGAATTTAGCTTTTAACCGGTGACTCCTAAGGGTCCCTAATACAAAGCTCAAGTGGGATTTATGCTCCTCCTTAGACTTAGAGAACACAAGAATATCATCAATAAAGACTAGAACATATTTATTGAGCACATCGCGAAAGACACGATTCATCAAGTCAACAAAAAAGGCAGGGGCGTTGGTCGGACGAAAAGGCATAGCTAGCCATTCAAAGAAACCATTCTCAATACGGAAAGCAGTTTTGGGAATGCTCTCCTCGGCAACTCTGAGTTGGTGAAAACCTGTGGCCAGATCAAGCTGAGAGAAAATAGTCGCTCCATAGAGCTGATCGAGCATGTCATTGATGAGGGGAATAGGATATCTGTTTTTCATAGTGAGCTTGTTTAGCTTCCTATAATCAACACACATACGGAGAGAACCATAAGACTTGGTGACGAAAACTACAGCTGCTCCCCGTTCTAAAAAGCTAGGTCTGATCAGACCTTTAGAGGACAAGTCTTCAATTTGTTTCCTTAATTCGATCTTTTCCCGGGGTGTCATTCTTCTGGGAGGAAAAATATAGACCGTGCTCCAGGAATAAGGTCAATCCGAAAATTGATTTCCCGCTTAGGAGGTAAAGAAGTGACTTCACCAAATACGTGGGGGAATAGTTTGACTACAGGAGTTGAATTGATATCATTAGGGAAAGTATCGAGAGAATAAATGAAGCTACCAGCGAAATCCTGGGGCAAACTACACTGGATCTCTAATGGATTACCAAAATCATCCTGGAGGGCAACAGTTCGAGAAGTACACGAGATACGGGCAACATGCCTATCCAACCAATCACCGTCATGTAGTAAATCGAAAGCGTCAAAACCCAAGATATAAAAATCACCAGTGAAACGATAACTATCATGGAAGAGTTTCACATTCCTACAAACCTTACTAAGGTTTACAGGACCACCGATAGGGTTTGAAACACATAGAGGCACAGAGGAAAACTCGAGAGAAAGAAGATTCTCAAATTTACTACAAAGGTCAACTGAGATAAAACTATTGGAAGCTCCGGTATCGAAGAGAACCCGTACAGGAAGATAATACAAGGTAAAAGAACCCTAGAGTGTACCTTGAGAATCGCTAGGAGCCGGAGAGGGTATAGGTGCAGGCTGTGGAGCTGGGGAGGATGCAAAAGTAACAGCAAAAATCCCTGATGCCTTGCCCTTCTTTTGAGTAGGGAAGTCTCTCTTGAAATGTCCCGGCTGAAGGCAAATGTGGCAGAGGTCTCTTCTGGCCATCTGAGCTGGAGGAGGGATCGCAGCACCTAAGGTAGGACAACTATTAGCGTAGTGTCCTTTCTAGTCGCATCGGTAGCAAGTAATGGCAGATAGATCCACAAGCTGCCTCTGGGATGACGAAGACGGTGTTAAACCAGGAGTCCTATTCTTATTTTTCTGACGATGAAGAAAATGGGGCTTCCTCTTCTTGGAGTTTTCAGAATACTGAGAAGGGGCAGACTGGGCAGCAGGAGGAGCCCTAGATGTAGGATTCCCATACCTGATAACCATGTCCATCAGAGTGGTGACCGTCCCTTGCACATGGGTAATAAGGCGATCGTAGTACTGAGGATGTGCGCCAGCGATAAATTTCTCGTTTTTCTTCTACGGGGTGTCTATCAAATTAAGGCCATAATGCGATAGCTCATTAAATTTCCTTTCATACTCGGTAAAGGACATATCGCCCTGCTTCAAATCCATGAAGTCCCAATACAACTGAGACTTCCCAGCTTCAGGCATCCATTTCGTGAGGAAAGCATCCCTAAAGCACGTTAAGAGATATAAGACAGATTTCAAAAGGGAGGAAACCGAGACTAAACTTGGACAACCGAAGAAGATACCAAAATTGCTCCCAGGAGATGTCAGACTTAGCGGTGCGAGCTGTGACGGACAACCACCAATCCAAAGATGCAACTTTTAATTGCCAAGCTGCCAGTTGATGTTGCTGGGCATTAGTGATCTCGAGACCGGAGAAGATTCTCTCCAAGTCTCTCAACCACTGTTGAGCTTCAATTATGCTCTCAAATCCTGTGAACTTGGTGCCGCCAAGCTCGATATATTCTTTGCAAAGCTTAGTAAATCTAACTGAGGCAGCGAGTGTAGGAGCTGGGTCAACACCTCGTCCCCAACCTCTGGCATTTCCTCGATTCATCCTGAGAAATCAAGAATGAATTTAAGGATAGAGGAAAATATAGAGGTCAAGATAGATTAGTTGAGTTAAAGTTTAACTAGAACAGGCATTTAACGAAGGACCTAATTACATAAGGTGGAGAAAGGAAAAGAAGTAGTTGGAAAATTTGATTTTAAAATAAGAAGGTTTTATATCAAAATACTTCTTTGAAAATCCTTTTAAAAAAATCATTTTATACTTAAAATACGTTCTCTCATAAGGAAAGGATTCTAAGATTTGACTTCACTCATTCTAGGGTATTTCTACCCTATCTCTAATGAGTTTTTGCTCCGCAGGCTATGGTTTGCCTATAAACCTGGCTCTGATACCAACTCTAACAACCCACTATTTTGCACCGTTCAAATTCGACAATAAATTAAAACGTGTCAAACTTGAATAGTTCAAAACAATAGATTGTAATAAAATTTGGAGCAAATGAAATCAAATCACAGAATCACAGACACAGAAATCAAAATACTCGCAGCGGAATAAAAATAACTTAGTGGTTCATGAAGCCACTATCACATAGTCTCAAAATAAGTATAAATTACATAGTCTTTAAACCAAATATAGTTTGAACCAACCACAGAAAAATCCAAATTTATTTGTCTCCATTACATAAACTAAGATAAAGAACTAAATAGAGAATTGACAGCAGCTTGAAAAAGATGATCTTCAGAAGTCCTAGCTTGATAAAGAACTGAATAAAGAACAGAAGGCACGATCAAATTTCAGCGGATGTGACAACCCGACTCCGATCTTTAAAAAAATAAAACAAATAACTAATTACGCGAATTTAAACGATCATAGCAAATTTCAGTTAGAGTTAATCTTTAACCAAAGTTAAAATAAGAGAAATCTTATCTTTTATTTAAAAATTTGGGCAATGATTTATAATCAATTTAAAATTCAAATTTTTATGTAATAAACCCCAAAGTTTTATAAATAAAAGTGTAAAATACTTGTTAAAATTTTTGGGATATTACAAGTTGGGGAAAATGAGGAGTTATACGAGCAAGAGGTTATATACGAGAATCCTCCTCCGAGATGTGTAAATTGATAGAGTTAGGTGTATGCTCTAGAGTCAATTCTATAATTTATTATAAATTAATTAACTCTGTAATCAATCCACATTCATAATAAAGGTGTTTTCTTTCTATTATACATTTGTTATTATGTGTTATAAATTATTAAACGTCTAATTAAAATATATTTAACAGAAAATCCATAAATAGTGTGTTTTGATAGTAAGTATAAATAGTTGTAATTATGAGTACTATATCACATTATAATAAACACAACATTTTAAATGGTCGTGTTAAAGATACATCAAGACTGGATATCGATTTATCTGTTAAAACTAGAGTATGTAACGCTCTCCAATTGTTGGATATTGTATTACTCGTGACTGCTAGGGGGAACCAAAGGATTACGTACTGGTAATTATTGGATAACTATGAAATGACTCGCTCGATATTTTTATGTTGGTTAATATAACTAAGGTTAAACAATAAATATTGGTATGACATATTTACACAGTTCTCCCGATTTGAGAATACTATTGATCTTCGATATGAAAGCTCCACTTTGATTATATTCAAATCATGGCACGATGTCCATCGAGTTACTATAGTTAGATCGATGGAAGTATTGAAAGTGAAATACTATTCAAAAGAAGATTCGTCTCCTCAGTTATATGTGGTTAGTATCATGATCAACTCAAGTTAGCTCAAAGTCAAAATCTCTGACCAGAATAGTTTGGTTAACAATAATTGTTATTATTGAACCAAAGGCTTTGTGTTTGGACTACAGAGTTGAATACGGAAGATATTGGAATTTTGACCATTACAAATTCCATAAGTCCAAAGTGTTACTGTTTTAACAAAGGCTGTTGATGTAAATAATAGTCACAATCATATAATGTTTAACAAAGTAAAACAGGATTTATCGAAACCAAGTAAGCGATAATTTTGGTTAAAATCTCACGCCACCTGCGACGTGACATATGAACATTAATATTCGAATAGTATAAAATTAGTCGCTGACCAAATTTACGCCTAACGCGTCACACAACCAAAACAACGAATACTCCTCTGAACAAAACGATTTAATTAATTGTAATTGTTATAAATTAATTAAATTAATTGATATTTATGAAATATTAATTACAAAACTTTATTATGATTTCATGACCAAATTTTATCGAATATATTTATAATAGTTATAAATATACTAATCGATATACGATATCGATATGTGTTAAATTGGATTTAATTGCAAAATATTTTGTTCGGACATTAAATGGGTTTGAAGCCCATATGGGGCCTGAATAGTTTGCTATAATGGAGCATATAGGAAGTCATATAATAGGCTAGAGAGGCTAGGGTTGGGTGACTAAGATATAATTAGATAAGAGATAAAGAAGGATCTAGATTCTAAACTACCTCTAAACTCTCTTCCATATGAGCATCCCTACCTACACTTATTTTAGGACTTTTGGAAGCCTCAAAACCTTAACATTTCTGGCCGAACTTACCCAACATCTCTCTATCATATCAAGTTCAAATCAAAGTAAAAGTAGTTATATTCGATAGTTAGCGGTCATCAATTTGGAGACTAATAATTTATTGGATCGAAAATCGGCTCAAGAGGAAAATCTCATCAATTGAAGGCATACTTTCAGACATTGGGTGTAAGGTACATATCTAACCAATATATGATTATTAATGTTCAAATATAATGTTTATATTATATTATATATATATATATTACATTATTAGTTAGGTAACGATTCCTTTATACAATTATATTATCACAATTGGATCGATTATATGTTTGCATATACTCGCATATTAAAAATTAAAAAAATTGTTTTATTATCATGTATATACCTATAACAGGATGGCTCATCAATTAAAAACAATTTTGTTTATTTTAATAATTTTATATATAATATAATATATATATATATATAAATATAGTTTATAATCCAAATATCTCATTATACTTTATAACAAAAATGCTTATATTATAGATAAAGTATCAAGGATATAATATTTTCAGCAGTACTAAATATATGTGTGTATGTGTGTGTATACGTTATATAAATATTATTTAAATAAATTAAATACATAAATTAATTCTATCAATATATATATATATATATATATTATGTAAATTATTATGTTTTATAATTAATAAAATTATAAAAAACACAACGTACTCTCGGTAGTAAACAAAACCTTTCTTTTATAATTTAAAAATACTTAAATTCAGGCCGAGAACTAAAAAATAAATTTTAAAACTGTTTTAAATTATAAAATTATATAATGAAGTATAAATTAAAAATATTATTTGGAATTTTACCAGAAATTCAAATTTTAAAATTTAGTTTTGAAAATATTTTTTATTAATTTTTGAAATTATCCATATGGATACATAATTAAAATATATTTTAAACTTTTTGAAAAACACATAAGCCATGCGCAAGACTAGGTAATTAAATGTATATTTATTAAATATATATTTTATTTATTTTACAAGTATTAATCCATATTTGTTATTATATTATTATTAAACATGCATACATACATACATACATACATACATATATATTTATACGTTTAAAATATATATATATATATGTATATTATTTTCGACTTTTTAAATGAAATAATATATACATATAAGCATTATAAATGATTTAAATACATTCATTTAGTTATAAGTATATACAATGTTAATATTTCATATTTATGTTTATAATATATACATATATTTACACAAAATTATTTAAATAAAAAATAGTTTTTATATATATATATGTATGTATTACATTTTTATATATAAACATACATTTGGACAATATATATATATATATATATATTAGATGAGCTAACGTGTCCATTGTAATGTAAATCTCAACACCTATATACGGGCAAGTTATACCTTGCATCGATTGATATGTTACACATGCACGCACATATATATGTATATACGATACAAGTAAATATACTTAATTAAAATTATAAAATCATTTTTATAAATTTAACTAAAATAAGGATTTTATCAAAAAGAAATTTAGAAATATTCTAAATAAATTAGGTTTCATAGGCCCAACAAAGATCTAAAATAGTAAAAATATGAAATTTACTCATTACTTCCACCGAGGGTTGGCTCTGTTCCAACAATTGTACCAGAGTCCGATAGCCTGCGGTCTAACATACTCATATTAGGGATAACTAAGTAGGCACATAGCTTATATAGTAAGGTATTTAGAAAGGTAGTGTCGAAAGATTGGGTTTGGATAATCAAGTACTCTGCTCTATCTGACTATCAACATGGCCCGAACAGATATGTGAGCCCAAATGTTGCCTCTGATAGAAAATGCCCAATTTGAATTGGACATTGGGCTAATTTTCAAAATTGTTTGAAAACTAAAATTTAAGATTTTAAATTTCAAATAAGATATACATATATTACAAAAGTTATAATATAACAAAAAATTTCAAAATGTTTGAAAAATAATATAAATTAATTTTGAAAAATTTAAAATTTATTAATAATATTAATAAAACAAATTAATTAAACAAGTTAATTAATTAATAAATAAATACATATATTATATATTATGATATATGTTATGTTGTTTTAAAATGCTTTAAAATAACATAAGTATATATGTATGCATATGAATTGAATTTTGAAATTAATATGGTTTAACTAAAATAGCTCAAATAAATAAATAAATAAATAAAAAGTTTAATTAGTTGACCAATACACACATATGTATTGATATATATGTTATACTATAAAGTTATAATATATAACAAATATTGAATATAAATGTTACTTTAATATAATATAAAATTAATTAAAATGTTCATCAATTAAAATTAATTAAATAAGATCTAATAATACGATATTATATATAAACTATTGTATATGTAATATAAAATATAAAACTTATATAATATGAATGTATAAAGTAAGGATCTAACTTTAAGAAACTTTAAATAGACTTATGGAATAAATACATGCGTAAATGTACGTATATCGTGATTTTTGATGTGTTCGACACTTGAATCACGAAGGTATTTCATAATTAATATATTACTCCATAAGTCGATATCACTCGATATAATAGATCAAAGACTATGAATCTTTAATGTAATATTGCCCTCTACCATTTATGTATTAATAGATTACACGCATACTCTTTTGTTGTTAAGCTATCCTCAAGCTAAGGATGTTATGTATAGTATTATTAATATATTGAATAGAAGAGATAAGCTAACTGCACATATTTGTTGAGCTTTCCTCAGGTATGTTCATTATACTTAAACCATCGTGAAATGGTAGTTTCGAGTGAATAATCCTACTATATTTATTGAGCTTTCCACAAGATAGAAGGCGGGATTAGGACAAAGTACCATAGGTTAGGAGTTGCATATGATACAATCGATACGGTGTTATCAATCGTATGTAGGAGTTTTATTTTTTGAGCTTTCCTTAAGGTCAAAATCTCAAGACATACGAGTCCTAACACCTACTGGTGAAGTCAAAAGACTTCTACGTTTAGACTTAGGGTTTAGGAAACATAAAACGCTGGTGGGAGTTTATTAGTAAAATGAAACGTAAAGTTCAACCTACTAATATTATAAGAATATCACTATGTTAATTTCCCAATAATTTACCCATTAAACTTGTAGAAAATGTCGAATCCAAGACTCTTTAGTGAAAGCGATCGATTAACCAGACCAAAGAACCATATCGCTTGACTACGAGCTAAAAAGATAGCTGTGACATATGAGCGAGTTTGGTCATCTATAACTTATGCTCCAATTATAAGACCTACTGATGACAATCATGAAGAATTGCAGTTGCTTATAGTAAGTGGGTGGTTAATCTCGAAATCGCTCAAGTGTTCATGTTATCAACTCTAAGACAAACAGTTGCAAAGGCAAAAAATCGATGTTTATCCATTAGATATTTGATAGTCTCAAGCCACTTTTTAGTGAGCAGTCTCTTTTTGTAAGGTACGAAAATACTGAGAAATTTTTCAACATAAAAATGTAAAAGGGACAGAGGGTAGACAATTACGTGCTAGTGATGGAGGATTATATTGATAAGCTTGCATTATTGGACATGAATATAAGTAATGAGCTACATTTGATCCTAGGTTCATTAGCCCTCTAGTATGAACCATTCATACTGAACTATAACATAAACAATATAAATGTGAATCTCATGGAGCTCCTTAATATGTTGAGGTCGGCCAAGTCATAATCTAAGGAATGGTCGTTTATACATGCAGTTAAAAGTTGGTCGTCATCTTTGAATGGTTCGAAGAAGTGAAAGAGAGATGGTAAAAAGAAAAGTAAGAAAGGAAAAAAGGTGCCGACGACGAGGGTGAATGCCATCGTTACCATAAGAAAGGACACTGGAAGAGAAACTATCTCCCATACCTTAAGAGTGTGAAAGAGAAAATGGTTATGCATCTCCATTAAGTACATTTATGATTCAAAATAGTTTTATAATCAATAAAACGTTTTAGGTTTTAGATGAGGATCTGGAACTCACATTTTTAATTCGTCACAAGAACTGAGAACTGACATCACATAGCAAAGGGTGAAATAAGAATCCAAGTTACCGATGGGTCTATCACAGATGCAATGGAAGCGGGAGATTTTCATTTGTGGTTTCCTAGTGGTTTTGTTTTGATATTAAATAAATATTTTATTGTGGAGTTATTTCTGCTTCTTTATCTAAGACTGAATATACATATATATATCATTGTTCAAATAGTGTTATAAACATTAGTTCGAGTGGAAATAAAGTTTGTGATGGTTCTCTTGAAAATCACATTTTTGTAATCAATACAAATTATGTATGTTCCGTGAGTAATTTTAATAGCAATATAAATGAAAATTATCTCTAACATTATAGGATGTGTCATATTAGTGAGAAATGATTGCATAAGCAGAAGGTTTTCTACTGTAAGTTGGTCCTAAATCATTGATATATGTGAGTCACGTCTCAAAGGAAAAATGACCAAGCACTCGTTCAGTAGGAGCAGTAGAGGGGTTGATGAACTCTTAGGGCTAGTACATAGTGATGTGTGTGGTCCAATGCTCGTAGTAATGAAAGACAATAGTTCCTACTTGTTACCTCTGTGGATGATTTCTTAAGACTAGGATATGTGTGCTTTATAAAGAAAAAATTATGACGTCTGCGAGAAATTTAAGGAGTATAAAAATGAAGTTGAAAATTAGATGAACCAAAATATTAAAATTCTTTGATTTGATCGAGGAGGCGAGTACGTTGGACAAGAGCTCCGATAATACCTAAAAGATAATGGGGTTATCTCTCAGGTTACTCCACCCTATACTCCATAACGTAAAGGTGTGTCAGAGTGAAGGAACCGAACCTTATTAGATAAGGTTCGTTCCATGACGAGTAAAGCTGAGTTGCCTCTATCCTATTAGAGATATGCACCAAAAACCATAACGCATATGCTAAACTTAGTGCCCACTAAATCTGTGCCTAAGACACCATATGAGATATGGTATGGGAAGAAACCCCACTTTAATTTTTTGAACGCGTAGGGTTGTCCAACTTATATTAAGAATATTGGCCCTAATAAGCTTGAGGCAAGATCAAGTTTGTGTAAGTTTATAGGATATCCCAAGAAATCCGAAGGATATATTTTCTACAACACTGAGGAAAAAATGTGATTGTTTCCACATACATTGTCTTTTTAGAAAAGAAATTTCCGTCGAAAGAAATTAACAACGAAGTTGTAGACTTGGATGAGATTCGAGAGACTAATAGTAAGACTAAAACAGTTGAAGAACAGAGTTGTATAAGGAAGACGCAACCTATTAGAAGGTCTAGTAGGGAATCTCGCGCACCTAAGAGATTCTACGGTTTTCTCATGGATGGCAAAAAGGCAAGTTGTATCTTAGATGACGACACTCCTCTATCTTTCCAGCAAGCACTATAAAGTAAAGACTCCACACTATAGCTCAGAGCAATGAAACTTGAGATGGATTCTATGTATGAAAACAAAGTATGGAATTTGTAAGACGTGCACAAAAGGATAAATCCCATTGGTAGCAAATAGATTTTTAGGAATAAGATAAATGAAGATGGAGAAGTGGAGACTTATAAAGCTAAGGTAGTTGCGAAAGGATTTCGTCAAATTCATTGATTATGGCAAACCATTTTCACCTATAGCCATGCGTAAGTCCATTCATAATGTTGGCCACTGTTGCATTCAAAGACTACAAAATTTAGCAAATGGACATGAAGACAAAAAAATTAATTATAATTTAGAAGAGACCATCTATACGTCATAGTCCAAGGTTTTGTGGTCGTTGGGAGTAAAGGCAAGGCTTGCAAGTTGTTAAAGTTAATTTGTGGACTTAAACAAGCTTCAAGGAGTTGAAATAAATGTTTTGATAAGGTAATAAAATAGTTTGGCTTCAAAGGAATGTAGAAGAAGTGATCGTTTATAGAAAGGAACAGCGCAAAACCATCGTATTTTTAGCGCTATATGTAAACGATCTATTATTAATTGGTAATGACACTTCGTTGTTACAATCAGTGAATGCTTGGCTTTCCAATAACTTCTCAATGAAGGATTTGGAAGAAGCAGCCTCTATACTACGTATAAAGATCTATCGGGATAGATCTAAGAGGCAGTTAGGATTTTCCCAATCCTTATACATAGACACTATACAGAAGAGGTTTAGTATGGTGAATTCCAAGTCTGGAAATGTTCCAACGAAGTTTGGAATTATCCTTTCTATAAAGGACGTGCATTATACTTAAGCCATCGTTAAATGGTAGTTCTGAGTGAATAATCCTACTTTATTTATTGAGCTTTCCTCAAGATAAAAAATGGGATTAGGACAAAGTATCACGGGTTAGGAGTTGTATATGATACAACATAAGGAGTTATCCATCGTATGTGGACGTATGATTTGTTGAGCTTTCTTTAAGGTCAAAATCCCAAGACATACGAGTCCTAACACCTAGTAGTGAAGTCGAAAGACTTCTATATTTCGACTTAGGGTTTAGGAAACATAAAACGCTAATGGGAGCTTACTAGTAACATGAAACATAAAATTTAATCTTATTAATATTATAAGAATATATACTATGTTAGTGTCATAATGATTTACGCATTAAACTTGCAGATAATATCGGATCCAAGACTTTTTAATGAAAGCGATTGATTAACGTGGCCAAATAACTATGTCGATTAGCTATGAGCTATAAGGATAGCTTTGACATATGAGCGAGTTTAGTCGTCTATAAGTTATGCTCCACTAACAAGACCCACTGATGACAATCATGAAGAATTGCATGTTGCTCATAGTAAGTGGGTAGATAACCTTGAAATCACCTAAGTTTTCGTGTTATCTACTCTGGACAAACAGTTGAAAAGTCAAAAGAATCGATGTTTGTTCATGACATTTTTGATAGTCTCAAGGATTTTTTTAGTGAGTAGTCTCATTTCGTAAGGTACGAGACTACTAAGAAACTATTCAAAACCAAAATGTAAATTATGTGCTGATGAAGGAGGGTTATATTGATAAGCTTGCATCATTGGACGTGACTATACATAATGAGCTACATGTCGATTTGATCCTAGGTTCATTGTACCTCTAATATGAACCATTCATACTGAACTATAACATGAACAATATGAATGTGAATCCTATAGAGCTCCTCAATATGTTGAGGTCTACCGAGTCACAATCTAAGGATCAATCGATTATACTTGTAGTTAAAAGCGATTTGTCATCTTCAAAAAGTTCGAAGAAGCGAAAGAGAGATGGTAAAAAGAAAAGTAAGAAAGGAAAGAAAGAAAGGCGGCGATGACAAGGGTAAATGTCATTATTTCCATAAGAAAGGATATTGGAAGAGAATCTGTCTCGAGTACCTTATGGTTGTGAAAGAAAAACAGCAAAACCGTTATATAGCTCCATTAAGTACATTTGTGATTCAAAATAGTTTTGTAATCAAAAAACGTCTTGGGTTTTAGATATATGATCTTGAACTCACATTTTTAATTTACCACGGGAACTATGAACTGGCATCCATGACAAAGGAAGAAATGGGACTCCAAGTTATCAATGGGTCTACCATAGATGCAATGGTAGTGGGATATTTTCATTTATGTTTGCTTAGTGGTTTTGTTTTGATATTTATATAAAAGACTTTATTTATAGAATTATTTCTGTTTCTTGATTGCCTAAGACTGAATACATATATTTCGTTATGCAAATACTGTTATGAACATTAGTTTGAATAGAAATAATGTTTGTGATGGTTCTCTTGATAATGGCATTTTTGTAATCAATACAAATTATATATGTTCTGTGAATAATTTTAGTAGCAATATAAATGAAAATTACTTTTGACTTTGTAAGCTAGATCATATTAGTGAGAAACGATTGCAAAAACAAAAAACCAAAGCTTATCTACCATAACTTAATTCTGAATCATTTGACATATGTGAGTCGTGCCTCAAAGGAAAATTGACCAAACACCCGTTTAGTGGGTGCAATATAAGAGTTGAATAACTCTTAGGACTAGTACATAGTGATGTACGTGGTCCAATGCTTATAATAATCAAAGATAATAGTTCTTACTTTGTTACCTCTACAGATGATTTCTTGAGACTAGGATATGTGTGTCTTACGAAGAAAAAATCCAATGTCTGCGAGATATTTAAAGGGTATAAAAATGAAGTTGAAAATCAAACGAACCAAAAAATTAAAATTCTTTGATCTGATCGAGGAGGCGAGTACGTTGGGCAAGAACTCCAACAAGACTTAAAAGATAATCGGGTTATCTCTCAGGTTACTCCATCCTATACTCCATAATATAATGGTGTGTCGGAGTGAAGGAATCATACCTTATTAGATATGGTTCGTTCCATGATGAGTAAAGCTAAGTTATCTCTGTCCTATTAGGGATATGCACTAGAAACCATAGCGCATATGCTGAACTTAATACCCGCTAAATCTGCGCCTAAGACATCATATGAGATATGGCATGGGAGGAAACCCTACTTCAATTATTTGAAGGTGTAGGGTTGTCTTGCCTATTTTAAGAACGTTGGCCCTAGTAAGCTTGAGGCAAGATCAACTTTGTGTAAGTTTGTAGGATATACCAAGAATTATACGTGATATATTTTCTACAACATTGAGAAAAAAATATGATTGCTTCTACACACATTGTCCTTATCGAAAAGGAATTTTGTCGAAAAAAATTAACAATAAAGTTGTAGACTTAGATGAGATCTAAGAGACTAATAGTAAGACTAAAACAGTGGGAGAACATAGCTTACCAGTACAAGATAACATGCAACCTACCAGAAGGTATATTAAGGAATCTCGTGCATTAAAGATATTCTACGGTTTCCTTATGGATGTCAAGAAGGAGGGTTGTACCTTAGATGACAACACTCCCCTTTCTTTCCAACAAGCACTACAAAGCAAAGACTCCACACTATAGATTAGAGCAATGAAATCCGAGATGAATTCCATGTACGAAAGCAAAGTATGGACTTCGTCGGACATGCATGAAAGGACAAATCCCATCGGTTGCAAATTGTTTTTAAGAAAAAACTAAATGAAGTTGGATAAGTAGAGACATATAAAGCTAGGGTAGTCGTGAAAGAATTTCGTCAAATTCATTGATTATGGCGAAACATTTTCACCCGTTGCTATGCTTAAATCCATTCGGATAATACTTGCCATTGTAGATGACTACAAAATTTGGCAAATAGGCATGAAGATAATATTTTTTAATGGTGATTTAGAAGAGACCGTCTATATTTCACTGTCCAAGGTTTTTTGGGTCAGCGGGAGTGAAGGAAAGGCTTGGAAGTTGTTAAAGTTCATTTATGGACTTAAAAAAGCATTAAGGAGTTAGAATAAATATTTTGATAAGGTAATCAATAGTTTGGTTTTCATCAGAACATATAGGAAGCATCCGTATACAGAAAAAAACAGGGCAACACCATCATATTTTTTGTCCCATATGTTGACGATCTATTATTGATTGGTAATGGCATTTCATTGTTACAGTCAGTGAAAGCTTGGCTTTCCAAGAACTTCTCAATGAATGAATTGGAGAAGCAGCCTATATACTAGATATAAAGATCTATAAAGATAAATCAAAGGGGCAGTTAGGATTGCCCCAATCCTTGTACATAGACACTATACTGAAGAGGTTTCGTATGGAGAATTCCAAATATGGAAATGTTCCAATGCAGTTTGGAATCATCCTTTCTAAAAAGGACGCTTCTCATACAGACGAGGAGAAAGAGCATATGAAGATAATCCCCTATGCTCCAATCATAGGATCCATAATGTACACTATGCTATGTACTAGATCTAATATGGCATATGCGTTAGGATGCATAAGCTGATACTAGTCTAATCCTAGAGAAAAACATTGGATGGTCGTAAAATGTATACTTTGTATTTAATAAATACTAAGGCTTATTCCTCATATACAGGAATGGAGACCTCCTTATGATGGGGTATACTGATTAGAGATTTCGAAGTTATACATATGATAGTAAGTCAGTATTTGGTTATGTTTTTATGCTTAATGGTGGAGCCGTTAGTTGGAAAAGTTCTAAGTAAGAAATAGTAGTTGATTCAATAATAGAGGCCCAATATGTCATCCTCAATGAAGCAGCTAAAGACGTAGTTTGGATGCTCAAGTTTTTGTGTGAACTCGGAGTGATTCCCGATACCGAGAATCCAAGGACATTATTTTGTGTTAAGAATGCAACAACGCAGATCACAAAGGATCCTATAGTACACAAGAAAGTCATGATACATTCTTCAATAATTCCACCTTATTAGAGAGTTCATCAAGAAGAAAGAGGTCATGATACAATGAGTAGATGCCAAGGACAACATTGTGGATCCATTCACTAAGGGTCTAGCTCGGTCGGCTCTTGAGAAGTTGATTGAAGGGATGAGATGAGATTCCATAATTGTCCCCAAGTGCAAATGGGAGATCGATAAAATTAGGGGTATGCCCTAGGGGCAAGTGTGTAATTTATTGTAAATTAATTAACTCTGTAATCAACCCATTTGTAATAAAGGTGTTTTCTTTTTGTTATATATTTATTATAATATGTTATAAATAATTAAATGTCTAACTAAAATATTTAATAGAAAATCCATAAATGGTGTGTGTGTGATAGTAATTACAAATAATGTAATCATAACTAGTGTATCACATTATAATAAACAAGGCATTTTAAGTGATCCTAGCTGTTAGCGTCAAAATTGGTCACTGTACCCAAACGCCATTGAAAGCACCAATTCACAGTCATAGATCACAGATAGTAAATATGAAGAAAAAATAATTATGAAGAACAATCAAAAAATTAAAAAGAAAGTAGGAATAACATAGGATTTATAGTGGTTCGGCTAACTTCGGCCTACGTGCGCTCCAGAAATTTCCTTTTCATCGATAGAGAATTGATTACAGTTACAATCCCAAGTTTTTAAAACAAAAAATGGCAGAGTAACTTTACAGCCTTTGTAGAAGTAGTTATGGAAGAACGGAATAAGGATTCCTTTTCTGAAGCCCCATCTGCCGTATTTATAAACAAAATCTGGGTTACCGGGCTTCCTGGACAATACAGGCCTACCAAAACCATAGTCAAGTCCATACTGTCGACCATTGATTTCCTAGAGTATAAAATATACCAACCCCAAGAGACCCGAGTAGTGACCCGAAGCAGCCTCCATTTTGATCCGGAGTAGATTGCAATGTGACTCCAAGTAGAAAAATGCCGACTTGAGAATCCAAACATGCCGACCCCGAGCAACTCGAGTCATGACCCGAAGCAAGTTGACCAATGACTCAGAGCAAACTACCTCCTGACTCCAAGTAAAACATGCCACCCCAAGAATGTTGCCAATCCAACCTCCTAATGCCAACCCAAGAAATACTTTAGCCGACCGGAAGAAAACAAATTGTTGACCTGAAGCAAGCATAAATGCGCCGACTCGAGTTTCCCTAGGTGATGATCCGAAGCAACCTTACATCTAACCCGAAGCAAACTACCTCCTTACTCCAAGTAAAAATATGTCGACCTCAAGAATGTTGCTGACCCGACCTCCTAATGTTGACCTGAGAAATACTCTACCCGGCCCTAAGAAAACAAGTTGCCAACCCGTGCCGACCCGAGTTTCCCTAGGTGATGACTCAAAGCAACCTTACATCTGACCTGAAGCAAATTGCCTCCTGACTCCAAGTAAAAACATGCCAACTTGATTAATGTTGTCGACCCCTCCATTCTTGCTAACCCGAAGTCCATAGCTCATCGACCCAAAGTAAGCACCAATCCCTCTGAAATGCACTGATACCAAGTGACCCGAAGTAGCCATTCAAATGACCCGAAGTAAACTGCTTCAAAACCCAAAGTAGACCCACAAACGAATCAAAAAACCTCCAAACATCTCGAAATGACGCAATTTGTCAAAAATCATATTCCAAGTATCCCTCGCTTTTTGTCCATCGATTATGCTGAATCCCGGCTTTATAACCATGTTTATCATCCGCGATTGATCGTCTATCTGTCCAGTCGAGTCAAACTCATAGTATCTAAACTCGACAACCGTGCAGTCAATTGGGTTAAATCCGTCTATACACTATCTAACCAAAAGGCAGGCTTAGCTTCCCCCCCAAAACACGCCTTGCAATAGGAAGGTGCGTTTTGTAGCATGATAAGCCTGATGTTCGGAATCTAATGATGACCCGTGAAGAGATTAATGATTTTGCCTGATTGTAAAGAGCGGTCGTTCGAGATTGGATGTTGTTCGAGGCGATATGTGACCATTCGAGGTTGGGTGCCATTCCAGGTGAATTGTGACTGTTCATGGTCGGGTGCCGTTGGAGGCGAGATGTGACCATTCGAGGTCGGGTGCCGTACGAGGCAAATTTGGCTATTATTGGTCGAGTGCCATTTGAGGCAAATTGTGACCTTCGAGGTGGGGTGTCGTTCGAAGCAGATCGTGAATGTTTGTGGTCAAGTGCCATTCGAGGCAAATTGTGACCATTCGAAGTCGAGTTCCATTCGAGGCCGATTGTGACTATCCGTTGTCGGGTGCCGTACGAGGCGAATTATGACCGTTCGAGGTCGAGTGTTGTTCCAGGCAGATTGTGACCTTTCAAGGCCGGGGCTCAGCATTATCGATATCAGATTTCACGTTCGATTGAGTTTCTAAATCATTTGTCATAGCGGTTCATCGCCATCTCAAAGCGTGCCTAAGGACTGTTCACGATCTCGTACATGTGTAAGTGACTTAGCCGCTTTGGTGTAGGATTTATTGTTAGTTATTTAGTTTACTCCATCCCAATCAAAGAATGACCAACAATGCCATTAAGTTGGGATCGCTCTAATTTGTGGCGGGTGACGGCTGCTCCTATTCCATCACCGCTATCCAATTCATAGAAAAGCCAAGAAGATTCATTCCCCCAGTTCCATGAGCAGAGTAGCACCCATCCATGAGAATGATTAATGTTGATCCATCTTCCTTGGTTGGAGGTTTGCCCCTAGTAATTCCAATCCATGTCCAAGCCAGCTAATTCTCGTCCCAAGTCCTGGGTTCCAACTTCCAATTATTCCAGTATACATAAGCAATCTCTGATCATCGGTTTCAATCCTACCCCCGAGTCCATAATGAGATTCCAGATTATCCTTTTCACGAAGAGCCTTTCATATTCCAATTAGTTAGAACCATCTCCTTAGGAGGATTCTTGTACCCATTCAACATCCTGCTGGTTTCCTTTCCTTGGTCCTACGCTCCAGCTTGTCCATCCTGCTGGAGTAAGTTCTGCATCATCCTTCTACCTTTTTGGCGTCCTTTCCAGCACAGCATCCATTATTGTTTCTGTCTTGTCCTTTCCCTTTTTCTCCCCATTGAATTCCTAACCATAGCTTCCAGATCCGGGTTCTAAGCCTTTAAATTCGAAATCCTAGCTTCAGAATCCCTGAGTGCTTGCTTTCTCAGTGAAAGCACCAAAATGTTAGCGCCAAAATTGGTCATTAACACCCAAACGCCGTTGAAAGCACCAATTCACAGTCACAGATCAAAGATAATAAATATGAAGAAGAAATAAATATTAATAACAATCAAAAAATTAAAAAGTAGTAATAACACAGGATTTATAGTAGTTCGGCTAACTTTGGCCTACATCCACTGTAACAATCCAGAAATTTTAATAGTTTTTATAATATAATTAACTGAAATTTTGCTTAAAATTTTATAATTGAATTTGGAGATAAAAAAATTTAATATTTGGAATGCATCTACTTAAACATAGTAAATGGTAAATTTTCATCTGATAGTATTGAAGTTTATTTTCTTGTGTAATTTTATTTAATTTTAAATCAGTTAATATTTGATGATAAAAAAATGTTTTCCAAACCTGAATATTTTTATATAATTAATTTGTAAATCATCTTATGACTGAGATGTCATATTTCGTTTCTCCAAATTTGGACTACCATTGCCCCATTTATCTTATTTTCGATAAAATAGCAGCATTTTCGGTACCGATTATCGATTTCTGAGAGGATGATTGGATCACACCTATCTATGTACCATTCTGAGCGTCTCGTCGTGCTGGTCTCCGCAATATATTCATTTGTTTGTTTTGGAGTTCGGTAGATGGTGCAATCTGCGGAAACGGTAACCGTATCTGTACCCGTTTTCGTGCCTTTTTGATTCTGCGACCATTCAAATTTTCAAACGGCTAAATTAAACAGCCACTAGCATAAGCTATTACCTTTCCCATCACTTCAGTTTATTGCTTTGCTGGTTCGTTCATATTTTAGTTCTCTAATTATTTCTCTCCGTTTCCTTTAGTTTAACAAAATAATATAAGATGAAAGCTTACACCTAAAGCAGTCTTAGCTGTACATTTAAAGCTTAATATATATATATATATATATATATATATGGGTATGCGCGCTCATATTCCATAGTCTATTCATCCCTTCTTCCCTCATTTGCTTCTTCCGTTTTGCTCCATTTTGAAGAGAAAAAATATACATTTATATAATAAAAATAATAGCACACACACACAAATATATATATATATATATATATATATATATATATATATATATATCTTCCACTCTCCAGTAGCCGAATGTTTCTCCCCCCCCCCCAAACGCCAACCTCCTCCAACACTAGCTCCACCTTTCATCTGTTCGTCCTTCACCCACCATCAACCCCATGTGATCAACCTCCCCCGACCATCGACCGCACCATGTTTCTCTAGCCCCACTCTTTCCTCCATGAAAACTCTCCCACTAAAAAAACCATTGCCTTCCCTGTGATCGCCATCTCCCACCCTAACGAGCTCACCACCATGCCGCGTCCCATGCAATTTACAGCCACTGGCCGAACCTCCACCTCACCTTTACCACACAAACGCATGCTCAACTAAGTTGCAGCCTTCAATCTTGCCGGGGCCGAGATCCATCGGTTGATTTTTCTCTCACTCACTCACCAATCATGCCTGTTGTATGTAAGTATATATATATATATATATACAGTATATCTTCAATCACACTTGATTTGTTAAGAGCATTGATTTCAAAACATAATTGGTCTGCATGTGTATATGTTTGTATAATGTTTGTTTGTCTACATATATTTGCTTATATACTGTGTTTATAAAAAAAACATGATTATATATATATAATATTATTTACAATGTATATATATAGGCACTGTATTCTAGATTATAAGTAAGTATTGTATGTGAATTTTAAATAGAATATATGTTTAAAGCGTAGTGTATATGTTATATATGATAAAGAGGAGCAGTATTACATATTATATTATAAAGCTACTGATAAACAAGTCTGCCTGTTTTAAAGGCTATATTGTAGAAGTTTTGCTGAGTATAGTAATATATTAGTATATATTGACGATTTCAAAGTATTATATATACGTAAGCTTTATATACGGATTTATATTCTATCAACAATAGATAAGTTAGTTTATAAACCGTGATCTGTTTTGGGTTTATAACTGTGTAAAGTTTGTACAAATTTTATCTTAAACATTGATTTTTAAAGATAATATATATATATATATATATATATATATATATTTATATATGAATTTTAATGTAAGTATTTGTGAACTTAGTTTTTCCAATTTGTATATATAGATTCTATTTTATAGGCGTTAGAGTTAAATATTGATTTAATATATATATATATATATATATATATCTTATGTTAAATGTGTGTTTTAAAAAAAAATGGTTTTAGAGGAGAATTATATCTTACATTTTGTTTCGGTTTATATCAAGATGTTTCTGTTCTGATCTCATCAATTCCTATTTATCAGCTCTATTCTCAAATTCTCGTTCAAATCTAGTTTGGCTTTGGGATTCGTGCTTGGATTCATAACTCATTCCATTTTCTTTTCTCTCTAGCCTAGAAAGGTGAGCAATCACTCATAAGTAACGTTCTTATTAAATTTTATTTCAATTGAAACGACAATTGAAATATGCTGCTGTAGTTATTTAAATTGTGATATATGCTATTATTTGTAACTGTTCACCTATGGGATATGACACCATATCCTGTTGTTTATATTATATTGTTATTGATATATGCATTTTATGTTATAATCATAACTGTTATCACTCTGCAAGTTCCATGTTAGTGTAGAATTCCCTATGGGTTGAAATGGTACATACCTGAATGATCTGTAGAATAGGATAAAATCGTTATGGGTTGAAATGATAAACCCAAACGATTTTTATTGAATCGAATTTGGGATTGCGGGTTAAAATGATATATACCCGTATATATTTAAATTGGAGATTGAAATGATAAATATCTGTATCACTTGACCATAGGATAGAAAATTATATACAGACACCGTTGGTCTATATATATTTTAAAATGATTTCCAATGTTTTAAAAGTGAATATTTTGGCTTTAGTAAATAATTGATTTTAAGACACTATATATTTATGTTATTTTTAAGGGTTTAAAATTTAGATTTTTAAAATTTATATGTTTTGAAAATTATATGGTTATAAATGAATTTAGAAATTATATTTCAAATATAAAGTTTATAATAGAAATTAGTTTGAAATTATATTTATTTAAGAATTATACTTAAATAGGTTGATCTGAAATTTATTAAATTTGAAATTTATTTGAAATTGTATTTAATTAAGAATTTTATTCAAATAAATGGATTTGAAACTTATTGAATTTGAGATTTAAAGATATGATTTTATAAATTTAATTTAATTTGAAATGATAAATGAGTATTTTAAGTTTAAATAAAATTGAAAGGAATATTTAATTTATTTGTAATTCGAGGTTTATTTAAATGATTATTTCAAAACTAAATAATAATTAAGTTAAATTTTGATATATATGAAATTATCGAATTTTAGTTTTGAAATTATGGAATACTCAAAGCTTTGAAATATACTGAAATTGAAATGGTTTATTTAACGATTCAATCTGTATTTGAAATCGATATAATTTGAAGTAGTTTATTAGGAAACTGAATTGAATTGAAATTTGATGAATTGAGATTGAATCAAACTTTAATTTTGGAATTCGAGTTGATTTGAATCGATTTGTGAAATTTGAGGAAAACTATTTTATTATATAAAGTATTTTTAAAATTACATTTAAACCTATTTGTTTAATTTAATATAAATTATTTTTGTATAAGTTATTTTTAATATACTAACTATTTTATTATAAACTATTTTACTTATAACTAATTTTATGTAAATTTTTTATTTTATTAACTATTTTATTATATATACTATTGTTAATATCTAAACAGTTTAAAGGAAAATGTTATGATTTCAAAGTGTTATGATTTTCAAAGTGCTAATTTCAAAATGTTATGATTTCCCAAGTGCTATGATTTCGAAATGTTATGATTTCCAAAGTGTTATGATTTCAAGTATTTGGTTTCGAAAATGTTATAACTTTGAAAGAGCTATGGTTTTGGAAATGTATATATTTGATGTGAAAAATGATATCGTATTGATACGGTTTTGAAATGGATATGATATTCTGGTTTTGAAGTATAAACTATTTTGAAACGACCACAGTGTTATAATAACGTTTAGTTGTTAAAGAGACCGGGATTGGATATTGTCACACGCTCTGCCAATACCGAAAACCACTTTAAACAACTATATACGTGGTGGAGATTCTAGAATGAAGTAGGATGGTTTGGTGACGATTCTATATGGTATTTACGTGGACCTGACACCCATGAGTCAGCTTGATACGGCTAAAATAGGAGCCACGCCGGGCCAAGTGAGGTCATTCCTCCTATCGGACACATTTCTTCGATATCATTCTATTGCTTTTGTGATGTGATTGGGTGCACCCTTCGATTTTGATTTGGGAGTTTGTCACGAGGTAGGCGGTAGTAGCTGCTATGCGTTACCACCAATCTGGATACGCGAACGGTATGTCTACCCTGGCATTGCCTCGAGTGCCTTGTCTCCTGCCCTAGCGCGCCTTCTACGAGTTTGTTTTATCCCACACCTATAGGGTGCCCTCTGTTAGCCCTCCAGTTTACAGTGGGAGTTACCGTACTGTATAGACTATGGGAATATATAAAAGTGGAAATTAGCCACAAGGGCCTCTTTAGCAAGTGTAATTAGTTTCTAGGACACACAACCGAAATATTTACTTTTAAGGACAAAATGCAAAAATAATTAGTTTCTAAGGCCTAAAAACCTATGAAATTATGTCCTTGAAAATAATTGGACTGCTGACTTTGTCCTTAAAAGTAATTATTCTGCTGATTTTGGCCTTTAAATTAATTTCTGTGGATGTGTGTCCTAGAAACTAATTGGACTACAAAGTTTGTCCTTCTAGTGAAAAGCTCCTATATAAAATGTGTTAAGGGGGATATGGGTTACGCCTTAACGCTATTTTAATATCTTTTACTTTACTATAGACATATTATAATAGCATATATTACTACATAGTAGATAGTTCCACGGATCCTTAGAGGATGGTTATCCCAAACATCCTTTAAGTTGTATTTCAGTTGATATTTCACTTGAGCTGGATTTGTTGATATAAGAATGTTAACCCTGACTCGAGCATTTTGTATTTTGCTTCACGCTCGAGTCAGACTGAGTGATACAGCATTTGAGACTCACCTTTGGAGTTGGAGCTTCACTTAGAGATCCATCTGAATCTATTCAGCTTTCATCTTTTCCAGTTGATTTGTTCGGAGATGTCATCAGTTTGTATTTGAGACTTCACTATATTTGAGATATTCTGTTGTATTTTATTTCAAACTCTGTTGTTTATATAGTAGTTACATGAACTACTATTTATCTATTCTGCTGCATTATTGTTATATTACTCTGTGTCTGTGATTCTGTGATTTATTTATTTACTGTAAATGCTGAGTTTTGCCAAATTTTAAATTAACAATATGATATTTTGAGTAATTCAAGTCTGACATATACTGATGCGGATGGCACGAAAAACCGGGTTGTTATAGTTGGTATCAAAGCCAGGTTTTAGGCAAAACTTGGCATATACGGTAAATTTAATTTACAGAATCAATTTCATTCGAGCTTGAATATCTTCCCCTTTGACTCGGTTTCCTTTGACTTTTAGAATGTTCCTCTTGGTTCCAAAAATCCATTCGTGTCTCTCTCTTTTCATGTTTCCTTGATCCCGAAGCATCCCATAACTCCATTAGATGATTTGTAAAGGAGTGAAAGTCCTTTACAATAAGTGTTGATTCACCGGAGGTTTATGTATCCTCGGTTTAGATGCAGCTACCTCTTTTTATGCCCAAATTCTGTCTTTTATGATCGGTTGTCAATTTACCTCAGAATTCTGCATTGATCTTATACTTGAAGTCACGGTTGACCCAGTTAAGGTTGCCCGCGATTTATATAACTCTATCCGTCTTTCTATTTGAAATTCAACCATTTTACCTTCGTATCGAGTCTATCTTCAAGTAGGAATTCTTTTGATTAGAGTTCCCTTGTATTTGAATCTCAATCCTTGCTTTGAAATTTATTCTTGAATGATCGAGTGAGGGAGAGTATTTGTATTAATATAAAAATGTTTTATATTGTGTGGTTTGAGCTCTTAAGTTTGAATTTTGGTTGTCGATCGATTCGCCTAGCTAACGCTATCGATAGGAATTCCATAACACATGAACAAAGCAAGTTGACACAATATTGTATTCAAAATTTGGTAAATGAAATAAATTTTGTGTGATTATTAAATATATAAGTATAAATTTTCTGAAATTCAATAGTTAACTGGATCATTAGAAATGATAATACGTGATTTTTATTTATTGTTGTATACCATTGACTACTGTCACTTGATAAAAAATAAATGAAATTACAAAACATGGTTTAAAAATTTAATTTGGAAATGAAATGAATTTAAATTTAGAATTTGAGAATTTAAATTTTTGGTATTTTCAAAAATTTAGGTTTTAAAGTTTTGGAACATATTATTTGAAAGTATTTCCGAGTGGAAACTGTTTCAAAAGAATAATTTTAAAGTTTAAAACCTGTACTCTCCTCCATTGTCGCTGGAAAATAATTTCGGTGATGACTGCAGCATCATCGACATTCATTTTCGAGTCTCAAAGTAGAGAGGCCCCTTAGTTGCTTCGCTAACTCTTGTTTTGGAAGGAAAAAATGGATTTGATTTGAATGTCTTGTGTATAAATTTGAATTATAAAATATATATGTATATAATTATTTCAAAATAGTTTGAAGTGAAAACGGGAATTTGAATCTTAAGCCTTATATTAAGAAATGGTTTCAATTATTGAAATAAAGTGAAATGTTTGAATAATTGGAATATCTGAAATGATAAGTGGAATTAAACCAACCTGAAATAATGAATTTGAACAAACTTAGCTGTATAGCACTAAATTACATTCTAATATACATAACTTGCCTAAAATATTCAAAAGTTAAAGTTAAGGTATAATTAAAAGTTATCCAAGAGAAGTTTCAGTAATAAAATGTTCAAACTAAAATTTGGCTAATATAAACGTTGTAAATAGAGGAGAAATTTGTATGGTATTTAATTGCACTTCAAAACATTTATATAACTTAACTAGAAAAGTTTAAATGTAATAAGAATGTAGTTGGATAAGATACATTAGGATATAAGTAATAGGAAGAAAAAAGTGAAATGATCTTTTGTTGAGGAAATGTATAAATAATAAATTGGATAGTAAACTGAATTAAAAAAGGAAAATTTATTTGTGTAATAATATATGGGTATAAGATGTTTATACACATAATATATGTTGTAAAATATGTATTAAGTGAAATAGATTTAATAAATAAAGGAGAATGCTAGTTAAACAAATGAATATGAACTGAAGAATAGTTGAAATTGAAATATACAAGGAATTAACTTAGCTGAAATCAATTGGAATAAACAAATGAGATGAATCAAATAAATGTTCTTTGAAAGAAATATTTTGTAATAAATGTAAATAAACGGGAAGCAAATCAATTTGAAAAAAATATATGGAAATGAAATCAATTAAATGTGAACACAATAAATTTGATTAAATACAATGAATTGAAATCAACTAGTTAAATATAAACAAATTTTAAAGAGCGTTTATATGGTTTTAAGTTAATTGTTTATTTTATATTTCAAATCTATTTTTCTTTCTAGTTGTTTCTATTCTCCTATCTACTTCCTTTTCGGGGATGAAAAGTTTTGAGTAGGAGAGAGTGTAACAACCCGAAAATTTTAACAGTTCTTATAATATAATTAACTGAAATTTTTCTTAAAATTTTATAATTGAATTTGGAAATAAAAATTTTAATATTTGGAATGCGTCTACTTAAACATAGTAAATGGTAAAGTTTCATCTGATAATATTGAAGTTTATTTTCTTGTATAATTTTATTTCATTTTAAATCAGTTAATATTTGATGATAATAAAATGTTTTCCAAACCTGAATATTTTTATATAATAAATTTGTAAATCATCTTCTTAGTGAGACGTCATATTTCGTTTCTTCAAATGTGGACTACTATTGCCCCGTTTATCTTATTTTCGACAAAATAGCAGCATTTTCGGTACCGATTATCGACTTCTAAGAGGATGACTGGATCACACCTATCTGTGTACCATTCTGAGCGTCTCGTCGTGCTGATCTCCGTAGTATACTCATTTGTGTGTTTCGGAGTCCGGTACGTGGTGAAATCTGCGAAAACGATAACCGTATCTGTACCCGTTTCGGTGCTTTTTTGATTATGTGACCATTCAAATTTTCAAACGGCTAAATTAAATAGCCACTAGCATTAGCTGTTACCATTCCCATCACTTCAATTTATTGCTTTGCTGGTTCGTTCATATTTTAGTTCTCTAATTATTTCTCTCTGTTTCCTTCATTTTAATAAAATAATATAAGATGAAAGCTTACACCTGAAGCAGTCTTAGCTGTATATTTAAAGCTTAATATATACATATATATGGGTATGCGTGCTCATATTCCAAAGTCTGTTCATCCCTTTTTCCTTCATTTGCTTCTTCCGTTTTGCTCTATTTTGAAGAGAGAAAAATTTAAATTTATATAATAAAAATAATAACACACACACGCATATATATCTTCCACTCGCCTGTAGCCGAACGTTTCTCCCCCAAAACGCCAACCTCCTCCAACACTAGCTCCACCTTTCATCTGTTCGGCCTTCACCCACCATCAACCCCACGTGATCAACCTTCATCGACCATCGACCACCCCGTGTTTCTCCAGCCCCACTCTTTCCTCCACGCAAACTCTCCCACTAAATAAACCATCGCCTTCCCTGTGACCGCCATCTCCTACCCTAACGAGCTCACCACCATGCCGCGTCCTATCCACTGGCCGAACCTCCACCTCACCTTCATCACACAAACGCATGCTCTACCAAGTTGCAGCCTTCAATCTTGCCGGGGCCGAGATCCATTGGCTATTTTCTTTCTCTCACTCACTCACCAACCCTTCCTGTTGTATGTAAGTGTGTGTGTATATATATATATATATACAGTATATCTTCAAGCACACTTGATTTGTTAAGAGCATTGATTTCAAAACATAATTGTTCTGTATATGTATATATTTTGTGTAATGTTTGTTTGTCTGCATATATTTGCTTATATACTGTGTTTATATAAAAAAAAGTGATTATATATATAATATATTGTTTATAATGTATATATGTATAGGTACTGTATTCTAGATTATAAGTAAGTATTGTATGTCGATTTTAAATAGTATATATCTTTAAAGTATAGTGTATATGTTATATATTATAAAGTGGAGCAGTATTACATATTATATTATAAAGCTGCTAATAAACTAGTCTGCTTGTTTTAAAGGCTATATTGTAAAAGTTTTGCTGAGTTCAGTAATATATTAGTATATATTGATGGTTTCAAAGTATTATACATACGTAGGCTTTATATACAGATTTACATTCTATCAATTATAGATAAATTAGTTTATAAACTGTGATTTGTTTTGGGTTTATAACTGTGTAAAGTTTGTACAAATTTTATCTTAAACATTTATTTTTAAAGATTATATATATATATATATATATGAATTTATATGTAATTATTTGTGAACGTAGTTTTTTCAATTTTTATATATATATATATATAGATTTTATTTCATAGGCGTTAGAGTTAAATATTGATTTAAATATATATATATATATATTATTTTAAATGTGTCTTTTAAAAAAATAAACGGTTTTAGAGGAGAATTATAGCGTACATTTTGTTTTGGTTTATATCAAGCTGATTCTGATCTGATCTCATCGATTCCTATTTATCAGCTCTATTTGTCAAATTCTCGTTTAAATCTAGTTTTTCTTTGGGATTCGTGCTTGGATTCGTAACTCATTCCATTTTCTTTTCTCTCTGGCCTAGAAAGGTGAGAAATCACTCACAATTAATGTTCTTATATTTATTAAATTTGATTTCAGTTGAAACAACATTTGAAATATGTTGCTGTAATTATTTAAATTGTTATATATGATATTATCTGTAACCGTTTACCTGTGGGATATGACACAATATCCTGTTGTTCATATTATATTGTTATTGATATATACATGTTATGTTATTATCATATCTGTTATCACTCTACAAGTTCCCTATACATACCCGAATGATCTGTAGAATAGGGGAAAATCATTATGGGTTGAAATGATAAAACCAAGCGATTTTCATTGAATTGAATTTGGGATTGCAGGTTGAAATGATATATATCCATATATATTTAAATTGCAGATTGAAATGATAAATATCCTTATCACTTGACCATAGGATAGAAAATTATATACAAACACCGTTGGTATATATATTATAATAGCTTCATGAACTACTATTTATCTATTTCGCTGCATTATTGTTATATTACTCTGTATTTGTGATTCTATAATTTATTTATTTACTGTACATGTTGAGTTTTGTCAAATTTTAAATTAACAATCTGATATATTGAGCAATTCAAGTCCGACATGTGCGGATGCGAATGACACGAAATACCATGTCATTACATCCACTCCATAAATTTCCTTTTTATTGATAGAGAATTGATTACAGTTACAATACCATGTTTTTAAAACAAAAAATGATAGAGTAACTTTTACAGCCTTTGTAGAAGAAGTTATGGAATAATTGAGGATTCCATTTATGAATCCCCACCTGCTGTATTTATAGGAAAAATTCGGGTTACTAGGCTTTATGGGCGACATGGGCCCACCAAAGCCATAGTCGAGTCCATACTACCGACCACTGATTTCCTAGAGTATAAAAAATACTGACCCCAAGAGACCCGGGTAGTGACTCGAAGCAGCCTCTACTTTACCCGAAGCTGATTGCGAAGTGACTCCAAGTAGAAAGCATGTCAACCTGAGAATCCAAACATGCCGACCCCAACTGACCCGAGTCATGACCCGAAGCAGGTTGACCGCTGATCCAGAACAAACTTCCTCCTGACTCCAAGTAAGAACATGCAGACACCAAGAATGTTGTCGACCTGACCTCCTAATGCCGATCTGAGAAATACTTTAGCTGACCCGAAGAAAACAAGTTGCCAACTCGAAGCAAGAATAAATGTGCCGATCCGAGTTTCCCTAGGTGATGACCCAAAGCAACCTTACAAAATGTTAATGCCAAAATTACTAACACCCAAACACCATTGAAAGCACCAAAATTAGTCACTAACACCCTAACGCTGTTTCACAGTCACAGATCACCCAAACGCCAAAATGTTAATGCCAATTCACAGTCACAGATAGCGAATATAAAGAGGAAATAAATATGAAGAATAATTAAAAAATTAAAAGAAAGTAGTAATAACACAGGATTTATAGTGGTTCGACTAACTCCGGCCTACGTCCACTCTAGAAATTTCCTTTTTATTGATAGATAATTGATTACAATTACAATCCCAAGTTTTTAAAACAAAAAATGGCAACGTAACTTTTACAGCCTTTGTAGAAGAAGTTATGGAAGAACGGAATGAGGATTCCTTTTCTAAAGCCCCATCTGCCGTATTTATAGGCAAAATCCGGGTTACTGGGCTTCCTAGGCGATATGGGCCTAACAAAACCATAGTCGAGTCCATACTATCGACCACAGATTTACTGGAGTGTAAATATACCAACCCCAAGAGACCCGGGTGATGACCCAAAGTAGCCTCAATTTTGACCCGAAGTAGATTACAATGTGACTCCAAGTAGAAAACATGTCGACCTGAGAACCAAACATGTCGACCTGAGAACCAAACATGCCAACCCTAAGTGACCCGAGTCATGACCAGAAGCAGGTTGACCAGCGACTCAGAGCAAACTGCCTCATGACTCCAAGTAAAAACATGTCAACCCCAAGAATGTTGCCGACCCGACCTCATAATGCGAGAAATACTCTAGTTGACTCGAAAAAACAAGTTGCCGACCCGAAGCAAGCATAAATGTGCCGACTCGAGTTCCTTAGATGATGACCCAAAGCAACCTTACATCTGAACCAAAGCAAACTTCCTCCCGACTCCAAGTAAAAACATGCCGACCCGAAGAATGCTGCCGACCCGAGAAATACTTTAGCCAACCCCAAGAAAACAAATTGTCGACCCGAAGCAAGCATAAATATGCCGACCCGAGTTTCCCTAGGTGATGACCTGAAGCAACCTTACATCTAACCAAAGCAAACTGCCTTCTGATTCCAAGTAAAAACATGCGACTTGATTAATGTTGCCGATCCCTCCATTCTTGCCGACCCGAAGTCACAGCTCGCTGATCCGATGTAAGCACCGATCCCTCTGAAATGCACCGATCCTAAGTGACCTAAAGTAGCCATTCAAGTTAATCGAAGTAAAATGCTTTAAAACCCTAAGCAGACCCAGAAGCGAGTTGAAGCAAACTCCAAACATCTTGAAATGACTCGATTTTTGTCGAAACTCGTATTTTCTGTATCCCATGCCTTTTGTCCATCTACTATGCTGAATCCTGGCTTCATAACCGTGTTTATCATCTTTGGTTGATCGTTTATCCATCCAGTCGAGTCAAACCCATAGTACTCCAACCTTAACAACCGTGTAGTCGATTGGGTTAAATCCGCCTATACGCTGCCTTGCCAAAAGGCAGGTTAACAATAGTCAAGATACATCAAGACTAGATATTAATATATCCGTTGAGATTAGAGTATGTAACGCTCTCCAAATATTAGGCAATATATTACTCATGACTGCTGGGGGCACCAATGGGTTATGCACCGATAGTTATTGGATAATTTTGGAATGACTTACTCGATAGTTTTCTATTACTTAATATAATTAAGGTAAAACAGAAAATGTCGATGCAACTAATTTACACATTTACTTGACTTAAGAATACTATTGATCTTCAATATAAAAGTTTTGCTTTGATTATATTCAAATCATGGCACGTAATTCATCGAATGACTATAGTTTGGTCGAGTGGAAGTATTGTAAATGAAAAACTACACGAGAGAGGATTCGTCTCCTCGACTATATGGAGTTAGTATCACGGTCAATTGAAGTCGACACAAAGTCAAAATCTATGGTCAGAGTAGTTAGGTTAATAATAATTGTTATTATTGAACGAAGAATTTTGCATTTGAACTATAGAGTTGAATGTGGATGATATTAGAATTTTGACCATTACCAACTTCCATATATCCAAAACGATATAGTTTTGTCGAAGAGAATTGGTGTAAATAATCGTCACTACTGGATAACGTTAATTAAAGTAAAACTGAATTTTACCGAACCAAGTAAGCGCTAAATTCAGAAAAAATATCACACCACTGCTATGTGACATGTGATCATTAATATTTGAATAGTTCGATATCAATTGTCGACCAATTTACACCTAAAGAGTCACACAACTGAAACGTTGAGTACTCCTTAAACTACATGATTTAATTAATTTGTAATTATTATAAACTAATTAAATTAATTAATATTTATGAAATATTAGTTATAATTTTTTATTTGATTTGTTTAGCAATAGTAATAAGTATTTTTATAATAGTTATAAATATATTAATCGATATATGACATCGATATGCGTTTAAATTGGAACTAAATGTTGTAAATATTGTCCAAGCTTGAAGTGGGTTAGATCGAGTGGAAGTATTGGAAGTCAACCACTATTCAAAAAAGGATTCGTCTCCTCAGTTATATGGGGTTAGTATCAAGGCCAACTCATGTCAACTCAAAGTCAAAATCTCTGGTCAAAGTAGTTGGGTTAATAATGATTGTTATTATTAAATCAAGTACTTTGTGTTTGGACTGTAGAGTTGAATCGGATGATATTGAAATTTTGACCGTTGCCAAATTCTATAAGTCTAAAGTGATATAGTTTTAAGGAAGAGAATTGGTGTAAATAATAGTCACAATCGGGTGATGCCTAACAAATTAAGTTTGATTTTACCGAACCAAGTAAGCAACAAAGTTGGCCAAAACGTTGCACCACCTGCTATGTGACGTGTGAAGATTAATATTCAAATAGTTTGATATTAATCGCTGACCAAATTTACGCCAAAGGGTCACATAATCGAAACGATGAATGCCCATTTGATCAATGATTTAATTGATTTGTAATTGTTATAAATTAATTAATATTTATGAAATATTAATTACAAAACATTATTTTGATTGGATGAACAAATATTATTGAATATATATATATATAGTTATACATATATTAATCGATATAAAATATCAAACGCGTTAAATTGGATTTAATTGGAAAATATTTTGTTCGGCCTTTAAATGGGTTTGATGCCTATTTGAATAGTTTGGCTATAGTGGAGCATATAGGCGGCCATAGATGGGTTAGAGAGGCTAGGGTTGGATGGCTAAGATAAAAGAGAATAAGACAGAGATAAAGAAGGATCTAGATCTGAAACCATCTCTAAACTCTCTTTTATATAAGCATCTCTACCCACACTTCTTTTAGGTCTTTTGAAAGCCTCGAAACCTTATCATACAAGTTCAAATCACCCTCATCTCTTCATCATATCAAGTTCAAATCAATGTCAAAGCACTTCTACTCGATAGTTGATGGTCATCGATTCAGAGACCAGCAATCTACTAGATTGAAAATCGGTTCAAGGAGCAAATCTTATCATTTTAAGGTGTACTTTCAGTCATTGGTTGTATGGTACATATCTAACCAATATATGATTACTAATGTTCATATATATATATATATATATGCATGCATGCATGGATGTATGTGTGTATATATGTATGTATGTATGTGCACGTATGTATGTCCATATATTGTTAGTTGGGTGACGATTCAATATACAATTATATTGTCATAATTGGACTGGTTGTATATTTACTTATACTTTTATATTAAAATTAAAAATAAGCTTTTTGATCATGTACATATCTATAGCAGTACTGGTCAACAATTAGAAAACATTTTCTTTAATTTTAATAACTTAATCATATAATATTTAAATAAATACATAATTAAATATATATAGTTTATAATTTAAATATCACACAAAACTTTATACAAATATGCTTATATAATTTATATATAAATTATAATAGATATAGTATTTTCTACTACAATAAATAAATATTATTTAAATATTATTTAAATCAATTAATTACATAAGATAATTATATTTATATATATTATATAAAGTATGTTATATATTTTATAAAATTAGTATAACACATAACATACTCTCGATGGTAGAAAAACATTTCTTTATGAAATTAATATACATATATCTAAGTCAAGAACTAAAAATTAATTTTAAAACCTTTTTAAATTATAAAACAATATAATAAAATATAAAAATTCAAAATATCATTAAGAATTTTAACGGAAATTTAAAATTCAAAATTTAGTCTTGAAAATATTTTTGTTAATTATTAAAATTATCCTTACAAATATTTGATAAAAATATATTTAAAAAAAACAGCTAAGCTGTGCACAAGACTAGGTAAATATATTTATGTATTTTAGTATTAATTCATATTTTTTATTATATTATTATACATATATCTGTACAAGTAAATAGTATATTTATTTATTGATACGTTTAAAAAAATTAGATATAAATATTGTTTTCGGCTTTTAAATTAAAAATATTATATATATATATATATATATCATAATTGATTTAAATACATTCATATAGTTATAATTAGATACAATGTTTTATATTTCATATTTATGTTTATGCATATATGCATATATTCACACAAAATTATTAAATAAATATAATTTATATATGTGTGTGTGTGTATGCATGTATGTGTTTATACAATATAGATAAAAGTATATAAACATTCATTTGGACAACATATTTGTATATTAGATGAGATAACATGTCTGTTGCAGTGTAAATCCCAATACCTATACATGGGCATGTTATACCTTATACGGAGTGATATATTGCGCATACACATGCACTTATATGTGCATATGATACATGCATATATATAATATAATATTTATTAAAAATTTAAATTATTTTTATAAATTTAAATAAAATAAGAATTTTATTTAAAAGAAATTTAGAAATGTTCTAATTAATTAGACCTTATAGTCCCATTAAAGATCCAGAATGGTAAAAAAAATTAAAATTCACCCATTACTTCCATTGTGGGCTAGCCTAAGTACCAATATAAATTACTACTACTTTGGATGTAACGACCCAGAATTTTTAGAAATTAAAATTTGAATATTTAATTTATTTTAAATATTTATAAGTGAATTTTTAAGTCAAATAAATTTTTATTTGAATTTCTGGATTTAATTGGATTATTAAATCGATAATTTAATATGTGAAATTATGGAAATAATTAAAAAATATAGTTAAATATGATTGAAAATGATTTGTAAAATTTTATTTTATCATATAGAAGTTAGAACAATATTTTAGAACTTTTAAAATCGAATTAAGAGTTAATTTGTGAAAATTGAATATTTTAATATTTAAATCGACTAGTGAAAATAGTCAATTTTTGAACAGTCTCAGAATTGAACGAAACCAGTTCCATTGGATCCGTAATAGTTAGTTATTACCGTATTTCAAATTTCGTGTCAATCGGAGTTATCGTTTGATCGTGGCAGCTCGAAACGCATCGATTTATTTTTAATTTAAATTTGGCGAGCTAAAATAGCCATTTTTCAAAAAGTCTCGGAATTCGACGAAACCAGTTTCATCGGATCCGTAATGTGATATTATTGTAAGGTTTCAAATTTCAAGTCAATTGGATTTACCATTTGCCCGGTACAAATTAAAACGCCTAGAAAATCGCTTAAATCGGTTTAATTCAAATTGAGCGTTTATAGCCATAACTCGCACATACTTCCGAATTAGCTTCCGAAACCTGTTCTATTGTGTCCGGAACGCGGGGTAAACCCTAGAAACGCTGGTTACGGCACGTAAATCGGAGTTCGGAATTTCCGGGATGAATAGTGTTCGAATTTTCTTTATAAATAGCCCCTACCACTTCACAAAAATAAATAAATAAATAAATAGAAACCCTAATTCATACTGCAGCCGCCACCTAGGTATGAACGGCCAGAAAATCATCAACTTCTCCTCCTCTTTTCTCTTCATCCATCAATCGATTCACGAAATCATCAACATGAAAGTTGTAGAGCGTCTCGAGCTCGTTAGATCCATACGGAGATGATGGCGTGAAGTGGAGCAGGTGGAGGGCAGGATGGCCGCGTCCCCTGGTGGTTGCGCACGCAATTCAAGGCGCCTGGGGTGGCCGAGCTTCAGGTGTACATAGGCGAGGGTAGCTCTCGAGACAAGCTTCAAGATGGCGCTTCCTGATCGAATTATCGTCGAACGTAGCGATCGCAAAATTTAACCCTAGTTCTATGTGTATGGGTTCCTTTTCTCGTGCACGTTACTGGAGATGATGAAGAAAGGAGGAGCGGCCCTGATGTGTTCATAGAAGGATCCAACGGTTTGGATTTTGATAGGTTGAAAATATAAAAGTTATGTTGTAAATTAGTTAATATAAAATCGTGTACAAACTTCAAATATTCATAACTTTTTCATACGAGGTCGAAAACGCGCGAAACCAGTTGCGTTGGGATCGTATGGACGAGCACTACGCGATGGAGTTGGTTTGGAGTCGTTTGGAGTTAGTTAGAATTTTGGGTAAAATTAAACGTCCGTTTAATTTTATTCGAAATAAAAGCTAAAACGGAATTTAAAACCAAGGTGAGAACTTCTCACTCAATCGAATCAGTTTCGATTTTATTTTAAATAGTTAGATTTAAAATATTTGAATGCATGTTTGAATGATAATTAATATCTATTGATTGTTAAAATAGACATTATACGCCGTTAGTAAGCGGATGTTATTTATTAAAAACATATACCGCGAATATTTCATAAACAGTGAAATTGGTATTATAAATAATATCAATATATATATATTGGCATATGTATATATTGCAGTTATTGATTTCCCGCATTTTTTGTTTAGCGGATGAGACCCTATTACGCCGTTATTAAGCGGATAATATTTAATAAGAACATATACCGCGATAATTTCGTACTGGAGCGAAATTGGTATTGTGCTAATGTTTGTGGATGCAGGAAAACAGGTTGGAGGAATCCAACTGGATTCCTCAACAGTTTTTATTTGATTTCAGATATTTTGATATTTGATGGATTTTCATATTGATATATGATGTCGTTGTAGTCGTGATTGACTATTTGGTGTGTAGCATCATTGGACCCAGATTTTGGAATTCTAAAATGATTTCAAAGTGATTTTTGAAAGTATACGTTATAAAATATTTTTGGAATTGATAAATTTTAAAATAAATAAACTATAATTTTTTAATATTATAAAAAATTACGATTTTTGAGAAATATAGTTAAAAACTGATTTTTGAGAATATGGTGCTAATGATTTTATAAAATAGTTAAATCGGAATTTTTAAATTTATTATGAAAAGTTGAAATATAGGATTTATAAAATTTAACTATTTTGTGAATCAAAAGGAAGAAGTTTTTAAAGGAATTTAAAGACGTTTAAAAAGAATAATATAAATTGATTTATATTAAGAGATTTATAAATGGATATTTATAAATTGAAATATGGACATTATAAAACGAGTTTTTATAAGTGTTTGAATGAAGTGTAAATGAATTTCATAATTGAATGGAATTTATAGAATTTTATACGGTGAAGTTATAAATGAAATTTTATAAGCAGTAGGTTTATAAAATTTATTAAGTTATTAAAATAATGATTTTGGATAAATGAATGAATCTTATAAGTTATAAGATTTATAAATTGGAAAGTCTTTAAAAGAACGATTTGGTAAAATAATCGTTTTATAAGTATTTAACTTATAATATGAATGTTTAGTTCATAATTTAGTTATAAACTGAAATAGGTTAATAAAGGAATTTATAAAAAGGAAGTTTTTATAAATAAATAGAAATGGAATTTATAAACGTTGTTTTATAAATCCGCAAACAACTTATTTTGATAAGTTAATTGTCATAACTTATTTGATGGAGTTATATTCACGCTTTTGAATAGTGAATAATCCTTTGAATTAAAATGAATAAAAGGATGGAATTTGTTAAAGAAGTATATTCACGTTTTTGAATAGTGAATAATATGTTAAAGAAATTGTTTTAGATGTGATATTTCAAATAGAATTAAAACGATCTAACGATGTTTTAAAATGTGTTGAGATTCGAAACCATAGATTTCGACATTTATTGTTGAAATAGGCGTTTTCGAGAAATAAAAGGAGATGATGGACTATAACACTATTGTTATAGTAAATGATTTCCGAACGGAAATGTTTTGCATAGTATTGGAATTTATATATCTATTTTAATTACGAATCCCTATACTAGTGATTTTGGGTTGTCGTAACGATGTTCTACGCAACATTCGTTTTGGCCCAAATAAATATGTTTAAGAGAATGATTTCCTTAAAGAATTAAATATATACTTAATCTCGATTTAAGTATATTGAATATTTTCCAAGTGTTGAAAATAAATAAAATTTGTGAATTACTTATGAATAAATAAGTATGGAAATGTTTTCCAATATAAAGTGAATATTTTGAGAATTTATCTTTTTGAAGATAAATTGAAAAGAAAATTGAAATCGAATATTCATTGATATTTTGGAATTATAAATTCACTAAGGAATTTATAAAGGAAGTGGAATTTGTTTAAAAATAAATATTGATTTATTTTTGAAGTATTGAAATTATATATCTAGTGAAGATATTTTTGGAAAATAAATAATTTGGAAAATTATTTGGAATCTGGTGATGTGTGCATATCCATTGATAGTTCAATAACCGACTATCAATATTTCCCTTTGAATGGGTAATTGATGTGATTTGTTTGAATGTGAATGCCACACTTATTTTTGAATAAGCGCTCACTATTCGGGTTAACCGGGAAAGGACCATGGGGTCGTATAACCCATTCCGAATATGTGATACGTCGTTGTGAATTGCATTGAGGATCGGTGTTGAAGACCCGGTATTTGCGAGAGCGATAGGATGACCTGTCGATTGTCTCTGCACTGAGTTGCAGCGGTATAGAGACTCCCTAAGTGATGGGAAATCCGATCAGGATTGTGAATATCCGGATTGCAAGGACTTCTTTGTAAGTGCCTTCGGTTTTGTTCGAGCCCGGAACAGACTTGTATGGATTGTATGTCTGACGTTACAAGTTGAGATATAAAGCCGATTTCTTTCAAATATATTTCTGTTGGTGGCGAAGAATTTATTCTTTTAGCTTAACACCCTTCTCTGAGACGTACGAGCTCAGAGGTTATATAGTTGAAGTTATCAGCGATATATTCCCAATTTGGTAATGTGATATGCTGAGTGATGCTGAAATGATCATTGTGTTGATTATTGTGATAGGATCGTTTATTTGATCGTCTATCTTAGTGATCATTGTGTTGATCATTTGTTGACCCAAAGCATGGCTTTTGTATAAAGTATGTTTTTGTGGACGTGACTTCGTCGAACCTCACACCCCGGAAATGGTCAAAACAGGAAAGATGCAGCAAGGTTATGAGGGGTAGCACCCTTTAGGGTATGTACATTTCCTTCTGGATAGAGGTGGTATCATGGTATGGAGCCCAGATATTTAACCTATGTGGTTACTGCGAATTTATTACTTTGTGGTTGTTGCTTTTCGGGATCCCGTGAGAAAGGTCGTTTACGATCGGGGAATGGCGTGCTCGTGTCAGTAGTTACCCAGTTAGGGGTAACCCGGCCTTGTGTTGGCAGAGTTCCGGTTTGGTTCTCGGGGATGTCTTTCCAGAGGCATTCTCATGTGGCAATGGGAAGTTCCTTGGCCTGACCAATTGTTGGAAATCCAATTCCCAATGCGAAACTTGTACGGTATTAGTTGTAGAACCTGCCATTCACTTATGGTGGTCACCACTGTTTGGATGGTAGCTATAGTAGGCATACGATAATGGTCGTATGTTGGCTAAGATTTATATTCTACTTTCAAAATGAATTTTTCCCCTACAGTATGCACTAGTAATAATATCAAATGTTATTTTAAATGCGTATCAAGCATCTTTGACTATCATAAGGAGAAATCTCCTCCGATTCTGCGTTTGCATTGTGTGTGTGTGCGGGAGGCCTTATGGTAGTTTCATTTTTAAAAGCATTGCGAATTGAATTTAAAAATATTCTCTATTTTGATTTTTAAAGTTAAATAAACTGTTTTGAGTTCTCACACCAGTCTTGCTAAGCTTTGGGCTATGTGATGGGGGGTTCTCGCTTCGCGGTTAGGTGGCGAACGGGAGACTCTTACCCCTACACGTCCTCTTTTAGGGGGTTGGTTAGGTGTAACCTGAGACAGTCGAGAGGCTGGCCGTAAAAGCAAGTTTGGGATACCAGTTGTTGCCACGGTGGGGCTGGGATGGTTGAAAAGCCTACCGGTTGTGACTGCTGTCGACGGTTGAAAAGCCTAGATCTGACAATGTGGTATCAGAGCATATGGTTAAGCGACAACCATGGTTCTGTTGGGTATTATTCATTAGAGATAGAGTCAGCAGTACTCTAGATTGAGTTTGAGTGTAATAATAGCTATGAGAGCGTATTTGATAGTGAATATAAAAATTGTTTTATATTGTGATGATTGGTTTGTTGAGTGGTATATAGATTCTGGTTAATACGAGTAATTAACGTTGTTGATAGGGATCTCTAAACACTTGAATAGAACAATTCGACACAATATTGTTTTAAAATTTGGGTAAATGAAATAATTTTACCTTGAGTATATTTTATATATAAAGAAATAATTTTTCAGAATTATAAAAGTGTATATAAGTTGATTGTTTAGTTGTTTGAATAATCTAAATAAAAGAATAATTGTATAAGTAATGAATTATAAGAATTAAATTATAATTAAAGTGATTTACAATTGTGAAATAAACTTGTATATATATAAAAAGTGAAACTATATGAATATATATATGAATATGAGTTGTAAATAATCAAGTGGATTAAATGAATATAAACTTGAGTTATATAAATGAAATTCAACTTTTGTAATTGAATTGAATTAATGGATTAAATGTTAATCAATTGAATGTGAATTAAGTTGATATGAAATATGAATTTAAGTGTTAATTCATTAAAATCTAATGTTATTAGAAAGTTGAATAATTGAATGAAAATCAATTTAATTAAACCAATTGTAAGTAAAGGAATTTGGTTGTAATTAATATACATTGATTGCTATATGATTGCTAGTTGATTGTATATAATTCATTAAGTGTTAATGAAATTGATTTAATAAAATTGGAAGCTAAAGTAATTGAAATTCAATTGGAAATTAAGTGAAACTTAAACAGAATTGAATTTGATTTGGAAGTGAACCAACTTGAATATGAATTAGTGAATATAAACTAGTTGAAAATGAATGCTAGTAAATCCAATGTTAATGAATCTAATATGATTTAAATTGAAAGCCATTTCATTAAATATTAATGAGAATATAAATGAATATATATTGATTATGAATTAGTTGGATGATAGTTGGTTGATGTTTGCATTTGTTGTTTTGTTTCATTTGCTATGTTGGCATGTATAGTTATTATGTTGCTATATGATGTATATAGATACTATTGTCTACATGCATGTTCTCATGTTGTTTGTTGAGTGATTAGTAGGTGCGGATCGCGTTTGCTTCGCATTTGGAGCTTGCTTTTGCGCTATATTAGCCGTATATGCTAGCTAATAAAATATAAGGTACATATCTCGGATTAAATACAGTACTTTTACACTTTTTTCCTTTCGGGATGCCTCATTACTTGATGAGATGTATATTTGTGATATATATACTGTCATTTTTTTTCGGATCGAGCCGCGCAAAGGAGACCATGGCGAATTTTTCCGGAAATTTAAGGCGTTAGAAAAATTTTGAGAAAAATTTGGAAAATTTTTGGAAAAATTTAAACTTTGTTTTGAAGTTGAAAGTTAAACAAGATAGTTGTTTTTGGAAAGATAACTAAGTATGATTTGAAAACTTAGTAAAGTTATCGTAAGAAGTTTAATTATGAATTTTGGAAAGTTAATAAATTCTGTACTTTTATTACTTGTAATTTCGGGACGAAATTCTTTTAAGTGGGGAAGATTGTAACGACCCAGAATTTTTAGAAATTAAAATTTGAATATTTAATTTATTTTAAATATTTATAAGTGAATTTTTAAGTCAAATAAATTTTTATTTGAATTTCTGGATTTAATTGGATTATTAAATCGATAATTTAATATGTGAAATTATGGAAATAATTAAAAAATATAGTTAAATATGATTGAAAATGATTTGTAAAATTTTATTTTATCATATAGAAGTTAGAACAATATTTTAGAACTTTTAAAATCGAATTAAGAGTTAATTTATGAAAATTGAATATTTTAATATTTAAATCGACTAGTGAAAATAGACAATTTTTGAACAGTCTCAGAATTGAACGAAACCAGTTCCATTGGATCCGTAATAGTTAGTTATTACCGGATTTCAAATTTTGTGTCAATCGGAGTTATCGTTTGATCGTGGCAGCTCGAAACGCATCGATTTATTTTTAATTTAAATTTGGCGAGCTAAAATAGCCATTTTTCAAAAAGTCTCGGATTTCGACGAAACCAGTTTCATCGGATTCGTAATGTGATATTATTGTAAGGTTTCAAATTTCAAGTCAATTGGATTTACCGTTTGCCCGGTACGAATGAAAACGCCTAGAAAATCGCTTAAATCGGTTTAATTCAAATTGAGCGTTTATAGCCATAACTCGCACATACTTTCGAATTAGCTTCCGAAACCTGTTTTATTGTGTCCGGAACGCGGGGTAAACCCTAGAAACGCTGGTTACGGCACGTAAATCGGAGTTCGGAATTTCCGGGATGAATAGTGTTCGAATTTTCTTTATAAATAGCCCCTACCCCTTCACAAAAATAAAAAAATAAATAAATAAAAACCCTAATTCATACTGCAGCCGCCACCTAGGTATGAACGGCCAGAAAATCATCAACTTCTCCTCCTCTTTTCTCTTCATCCATCAATCGATTCACGAAATCATCAATATGAAAGTTGTAGAGCGTCTCGAGCTCGTTAGATCCATACGGAGATGATGGCGTGAAGTGGAGCAGGTGGAGGGCAGGATGGCCGCGTCCCCTGGTGGTTGCGCACGCAATTCAAGGCGCCTGGGGTGGCCGAGCTTCAGGTGTACATAGGCGAGGGTAGCTCTCGAGACAAGCTTCAAAATGGCGCTTCCTGATCGAATTGTCGTCGAACGTAGCGATCGCAAAATTTAACCCTAGTTCTATGTGTATGGGTTCCTTTTCTCGTGCAGGTTACTGGAGATGATGAAGAAAGGAGGAGCGGCCCTGATGTGTTCATAGAAGGATCCAACGGTTTGGATTTTGATAGGTTGAAAATATAAAAGTTATGTTGTAAATTAGTTAATATAAAATCGTGTACAAACTTCAAATGTTCATAACTTTTTCATACGAGGTCGAAAACGCGCAAAACCAGTTGCTTTGGGATCGTATAGACGAGCACTACGCGATGGAGTTGGTTTGGAGTTGTTTGGAGTTAGTGAGAATTTTGGGTAAAATTAAACGTCCGTTTAATTTTATTCGAAATAAAAGCTAAAACGGAATTTAAAACCAAGGTCAGAACTTCTCACTCAATCGAATCAGTTTCGATTTTATTTTAAATAGTTAGATTTAAAATATTTGAATGCATGTTTGAATGATAATTAATATCTATTGATTGTTAAAATAGACATTATACGCCGTTAGTAAGCGGATGTTATTTATTAAAAACATATACCGCGAATATTTCATAAACAGTGAAATTGGTATTATAAATAATATCAATATATATATATTGGCATATGTATATATTGCAGTTATTGATTTCCTGCATTTTTTGTTTAGCGGATGAGACCCTATTACGCCGTTATTAAGCGGATAATATTTAATAAGAACATATACCGCGATAATTTCGTACTGGAGCGAAATTGGTATTGTGCTAATGTTTGTGGATGCAGGAAAACAGGTTGGAGGGATCCAACTGGATTCCTCAACAGTTTTTATTTGATTTCAGATATTTTGATATTTGATGGATTTTCATATTGATATATGATGTCGTTGTAGTCGTGATTGACTATTTGGTGTGTAGCATCATTGGACCCAGATTTTGGAATTCTAAAATGATTTCAAAGTGATTTTTGAAAGTATACGTTATAAAATATTTTTGGAATTGATTCATTTTAAAATAAATAAACGTATAATTTTTTAATATTATAAAAAATTATGATTTTTGAGAAATATAGTTAAAAACTGATTTTTGAGAATATGATGCTAATGATTTTATAAAATAGTTAAATCGGAATTTTTAAATTTATTATGAAAAGTTGAAATATAGGATTTATAAAATTTAACTATTTTGTGAATCAAAAGGAAGAAGTTTTTAAAGGAATTTAAAGACGTTTAAAAAGAATAATATAAATTGATTTATATTAAGAGATTTATAAATGGATATTTATAAATTGAAATATGGACATTATAAAACGAGTTTTTATAAGTGTTTGAATGAAATGTAAATGAATTTCATAATTGAATGGAATTTATAGAATTTTATACGGTGAAGTTATAAATGAAATTTTATAAGCAGTAGGTTTATAAAATTTATTAAGTTATTAAAATAATGATTTTGGATAAATGAATGAATCTTATAAGTTATAAGATTTATAAATTGGAAAGTCTTTAAAAGAACGATTTGGTAAAATAATTGTTTTATAAGTATTTAACTTATAATATGAATGTTTAGTTCATAATTTAGTTATAAACTGAAATAGGTTAATAAAGGAATTTATAAAAAGGAAGTTTTTATAAATAAATAGAAATGGAATTTATAAACGTTGTTTTATAAATCCGCAAACAACTTATTTTGATAAGTTAATTGTCATAACTTATTTGATGGAGTTATATTCACGCTTTTGAATAGTGAATAATCCTTTGAATTAAAATGAATAAAAGGATGGAATTTGTTAAAGAAGTATATTCACGTTTTTGAATAGTGAATAATATGTTAAAGAAATTGTTTTAGATGTGATATTTCAAATAGAATTAAAACGATCTAACGATGTTTTAAAATGTGTTGAGATTCGAAACCATAGATTTCGACATTTATTGTTGAAATAGGCGTTTTTGAGAAATAAAAGGAGATGATGGACTATAACACTATTGTTATAGTAAATGATTTCCGAACGGAAATGTTTTGTATAGTATTGGGATTTATATATCTATTTTAATTACGAATCCCTATACTAGTGATTTTGGGTTGTCGTAACGATGTTCTACGCAACATTCGTTTTGGCCCAAATAAATATGTTTAAGAGAATGATTTCCTTAAAGAATGAAATATATACTTAATCTCGATTTAAGTATATTGAATATTTTCCAAGTGTTGAAAATAAATAAAATTTGTGAATTACTTATGAATAAATAAGTATGGAAATGTTTTCCAATATAAAGTGAATATTTTGAGAATTTATCTTTTTGAAGATAAATTGAAAAGAAAATTGAAATGAATAATTGAAATCGAATATTCATTGATATTTTGGAATTATAAATTCACTAAGGAATTTATAAAGGAAGTGGAATTTGTTTAAAAATAAATATTGATTTATTTTTGAAGTATTGAAATTATATATCTAGTGAAGATATTTTTGGAAAATAAATAATTTGGAAAATTATTTGGAATCTGGTGATGTGTGCATATCCATTGATAGTTCAATAACCGACTATCAATATTTCCCTTTGAATGGGTAATTGATGTGATTTGTTTGAATGTGAATGCCACACTTATTTTTGAATAAGCGCTCACTATTCGGGTTAACCGGGAAAGGACCATGGGGTCGTATAACCCATTCCGAATATGTGATACGTCGTTGTGAATTGCATTGAGGATCGGTGTTGAAGACCCGGTATTTGCGAGAGCGATAGGCTAACCTGTCGATTGTCTCTGCACTGAGTTGCAGCGGTATAGAGACTCCCTAAGTGATGGGAAATCCGATCAGGATTGTGAATATCCGGATTGCAAGGACTTCTTTGTAAGTGCCTTCGGTTTTGTTCGAGCCCGGAACAGACTTGTATGGATTGTATGTCTGACGTTACAAGTTGAGATATAAAGCCGATTTCTTTCAAATATATTTCTGTTGGTGGCGAAGAATTTATTCTTTTAGCTTAACACCCTTCTCTGAGACGTACGAGCTCAGAGGTTATATAGTTGAAGTTATCAGCGATATATTCCCAATTTGGTAATGTGATATGCTGAGTGATGCTGAAATGATCATTGTGTTGATTATTGTGATAGGATCGTTTATTTGATCGTCTATCTTAGTGATCATTGTGTTGATCATTTGTTGACCCAAAGCATGGCTTTTGTATAAAGTATGTTTTTGTGGACGTGACTTCGTCGAACCTCACACCCCGGAAATGGTCAAAACAGGAAAGATGCAGCAAGGTTATGAGGGGTAGCACCCTTTAGGGTATGTACATTTCCTTCTGGATAGAGGTGGTATCATGGTATGGAGCCCAGATATTTAACCTATGTGGTTACTGCGAATTTATTACTTTGTGGTTGTTGCTTTTCGGGATCCCGTGAGAAAGGTCGTTTACGATCGGGGAATGGCGTGCTCGTGTTAGTAGTTACCCAGTTAGGGGTAACCCGGCCTTGTGTTGGCAGAGTTCCGGTTTGGTTCTCGGGGATGTCTTTCCAGAGGCATTCTCATGTGGCAATGGGAAGTTCCTTGGCCTGACCAATTGTTGGAAATCCAATTCCCAATGCGAAACTTGTACGGTATTAGTTGTAGAACCTGCCATTCACTTATGGTGGTCACCACTGTTTGGATGGTAGCTATAGTAGGCATACGATAATGGTCGTATGTTGGCTAAGATTTATATTCTACTTTCAAAATGAATTTTTCCCCTACAGTATGCACTAGTAATAATATCAAATGTTATTTTAAATGCGTATCAAGCATCTTTGACTATCATAAGGAGAAATCTCCTCCGATTCTGCGTTTGCATTGTGTGTGTGTGCGGGAGGCCTTATGGTAGTCTCATTTTTAAAAGCATTGCGAATTGAATTAAAAAATATTCTCTATTTTGATTTTTAAAGTTAAATAAACTGTTTTGAGTTCTCACACCAGTCACATGACTGACTTGGAGTTTATTGTTTTCCTTCCTAAACTCTGGGTGCCCACCAATTTCCACACGGGCAGTCAAGAGTTAGGTTTATCAGGATATTCTGGATATTCTGGAATTGCTGGAGGCAAGATGGATGGCATGGCGTATTACTAGTTTATATAGTATTTCTTTTTCCGCTGCACTGTTTGATATTGTACACTCTAATGATGATATGATGTAATGTAATGTATAAAATGTAATAACTGATAGTTCTTTGTTTGAAGATTATTCATTTATTTATTATATGTTGTTCCGCTGCGAATTGTGAGATTCTGATGTTGTTCTGTTTGTTTTCTGTTCCGTCCTATTTTCTTCTGTGTTTCTTTTTCCTCTATTCTCTTTTTCTTCTATTTCTTCTATGTTAAAATTTTCTATCTTCTGTCTTCTCTCCTCCCTAATTTCTATCTTCTCTCTTCTTCTCTTTTCTTTTCTTAAATTCTTTTTAAAAAACCCTCAGTGTTCGGTTTCTCCGTCGTTCGATTTCTCGGCAGTCGATAAAGTGAGTATCGATGTTGAATTTTCGGAAGACGAAGAATCGTGTCCTGACATTGGATACATTAAAAGACAGTGCCTATTTGTCAAGTCGTGGCATCCAAGGAAGGGGAAAGCAAAGTTTTGGTAATAAGCCAACCAGAACTAATTCCAAACCTAGTGTTATAGGTTTAAGAAAGGGAGGTGTAATGGAGTCCAAAGAAGAGGTAAATGAGCTAGGAGGTGTTATCGATACTAAAAGTAATGTTGAGAATCGAATGGAGCCAAGTGATAAGGTAAGTTACAGAAATGATAGCAACTCGAAAACCCAACGATGGGAGAAAATTTGAAAGCAAGAAAGAAGATAACCTTAAAAAGGAATAAGATAAAGTGGAAAAGGCTTTGAAACAACTAAACTTAGTGAAGGAAACGATTTTGAAAGAATTATCAAACATCCTAGATAATAAAGGAGAAACAAGAAGTTACAAATCAGAGGACAACTTATACGGATAATATTTCATCACATTTACAGGAAAGGCGAAGACACAAAAGGAAGGAGAAAAAGATATGTCCTCAGAATCGCATGAAGAGGGGGGCAACACTTTGTGATTTTGTATTTATTCTAGGTTAACCTTCTGTACATGAAGCGTCGTTTATAGCCTCGATTCAACCAAGTGAACCTATTCATCATCATCAGACACTGCAAATGCCAACGTTGGATAGAGCTTTCCAAATTTATTATATCATAATAGTATTTATTTAAATTCCCAAGATTTGAAATGCAATGAAAATGTTATGTCTATTTTGTATGATGAAGCAACCTTAATTATAGAGACTAAGGAGGAACATGGCAATGTCAGTTTATATGAATGTAACTGGGAAACAATTAAGAGGGAAAAACCCATGAGCCTCGCCAGTAAACCTAAAAAAATTGAATCAATTTGAAACAATCTTCCATTTACGACATCCCGACCCACATCTAAAAGTGGCATTAGCATCACGGATGTCGTTGATGGAAGATTATTTTGAGGTAAAATGTAAAATAAATCATAGAGCTCTATGGTATTTTACACTTTTTGAAACTCACAGCGAAGGTGTAAAATATAATAGTTATCAATGATACAATAATCCCAGATGAAAAAAATAATGCAGTATCAAATATACTTCACTTACAACATTTCTCTACCACTACGTAACTAAAAAGCCTAATATATGGGAATAGCTGAGATAAAATAGTAGATAGCTAATAGATAAACAGATGCATGTCTTCATCGCAACATCACACGTACAAGTCATCACCAATCCTCTCTATCAACCTATCAGAGTAAAACTAAAAAGAAGAAAATGATAAAGGGGATCAGATATACACTCAGTGAGTGAAATGCATCATATAAGTGTATAATACTAATAAAATAGTAAAACAACTCTGATGCTCAAAAACCATACTTTATCATATGTCATCTACACCCAATAAGTCAACTAAACATAATATAATACTATAGTGACAACATAGGATAAGGTCTCACTAAAATCTGACACATATCTAATCAAATGCACTCGATCAAACCCAAAGTCCCAACCCGCATGCCAATGTATAAGCTTAACACGATTCAGCTCAAAATCCCAATTTTTTATCGCGAAATATATGCGACTTGCTACTAAAGAACTATATGCCTCGGACCTCTCGATCCACTATCGCCATATCGTAAGCGACTCGCTGCTGGAAAACTACATGTCCCGACCCACTTTCATAGAATCGTTAATGACTTACTACTGTTGAACTCTATATCTCAACACACTATCATCAAATTGAAAGTGACTTACAACCAAGGAACAAAATATTTTAGCCTACTATCGCTAAATCATAAGAAACTTATTATTGGGGAACTATATGTCCCAACCAATCATCACCAAATTGTTAGTGACTCGCTATTGAGGAACAAGATGTCCCATCCCACCATCATTCAATCATGAGCGACTCGCTTTTGAGGAACAAAATGTCTTAGCTCATTATCACCATACAAAACAAAGCATGATAAATCTAATAAAAAAAGACACTTTTCTAAAATTTCTTAAAGAACAACAAATAATATGCCGAAACGTTCCTCACCTTACCACGATTCTGATGCCACAAACTGCGTGAGAAATGGATGTCATATGCGAGAGTTATAAGCAGTAAAATGTAAGGAAAATATTGTAGTTTATAATTTAATATATATGTATATATATATTATTTTTCTTTATTTGTTCCTATAAAGTAAACAAACCTCAAAAATGAACAACCTGGATCCATGATCCCCTTTGTATCATTGCCAGCCATAACACTCCGTGAAATGAACAGTAATTAATTAAAAAGAATTAACTAATTATTGATAAGGCTCAAAAATGGAATTTGACCAAACGTTGAATTTGACCATGAAATTTGTACCATTGTGTTCGTGTTGATTTTCTAAGCAACTTTTATGTATAAAGCTTTACGATCAGAGTTCAAACGAAGAAATTATAAGCGTTTAAAGTTTTCAAACCTAAAATAATTAAAAGGAATCTAAAGAAATAAATGATAATAATAACATATGATGGACCCTCCCGGTCGACCTACCCTTTAGGCCAATGGACCTTCTACAGGGGAGCGGTCGATCGGTTGAGTGTAGCGGCTAAGGTTGATCCTCAGCCTAATGGCCTGGATTAAATAATAGTTAATAAAATATGATTGAACGAACAAAATTAATTCAAGCATCTATAAATGAAGGCCTAGACCCTCATTTTTTCTCAAATTTTCTGATCAGAGCAGTAAAGTTCTTCCATTCTTCTACACTATTTATGGAAATTATAAAACACACAAACACACCATACATACATACATACATACATACAAACATACGTATGCATATACATATGTTGGAGAAGGTCGGAATATAAAGAGAAGAAGAGAATGAGTGAATCAATTCTATGAAAATGGTAAATTCTATATCTATAAATGTATATTTCACTAACTCAAATCTCCTTTCAGATATGTAATTCTAACAAGTATGTATGAACGTGTGTGTGTATATACATATATATCTTGTTATACATAAATTTGGGATGAAAAAAAAGAGTCAATAAAAAGGATGAATTTGAATTTGGGAAATTTGGAAAGATAGAAAGGTGAGTGTGATTATATGATTTATATATGACATTGAAATTTATGCCATCGAATTTATTTGATTAGTATGCTTATGCAAGATTTGTTGAATGTAAGCTTAAATTGGATGCATTTAATTGAAATCCCACCTTTATATTCCGTAAGTTATGTAATTTCTATGAAATAGTATATACACCCTAATTTGGAAATTTTGAAAATTATTCCCTTGAAATTTTAAAGTACGATGCAGATAACACTATAAAGTTTATTCCAGATTTACGTTTATTGGGTTGCAAATTGTATAGTAATTGTGTTTAATGTCTTAATTTGATTTGGAATGTAAATTTCTGTATTTTAGTTTATTGGGAGGGTTGAATGTACAATTTAGTTGTATCTATTTATGTGTGAATTTCCATAAACTGTCTAACATCAATGTATAACAATATGCATCATTTAGAATAATAAGGAATATACCAAAAATAAAAGAGATACGTAAAGTGTGGATGTCCTTCTCGATAGTTTTCGCTTTCCATTTCACTAAAAATAAAAAGATATAATCTCTTGTAATTTCAAACAGAGCAAAAGTTTCACTTTTAAGCAATTTGTGGGAAGTTATGGAAGTTATAAATTCCTTTTTGGGGAGGATATCTCCAATACATTAAAATGTGAAAGAAAGAATTATTTGTAGAATGTACACATAAGTGTATATTTCGAAATTCCTAAACGCTAGTATTCAGTTGAGTTATACATATACATATACACGTATATGTACATCGTACGTACACACGTATGTATGTATGTATAGTATTACATATAACTGCACCTACTAATCAAATACACACAAATGTGAAGGTAAATAATAAAGCATAATAAATAAATATATGTCGGTACTCGTACTAGTTACAATTAGGATGATTAAATATTAATAACATAGCAAATCATATGATTAAGTGGGTAGTAATTCGAACATTTATGGATAATGATTGGAATATTAATAGGCAATAAAAGCGTAGTTAATAGGGAGTTAAAGAAATCAAATAAGCACATAAATGTGTTTAAGGGGTGATTAATTGTGGAATTTAATAAGACATTTATGGAGGAAATGGAATAGGCATAATAAGTTAGATTTGACATGAATAAATAAATGTCATTGGTGATGTCCAATTTAATAATAACCATTTATTACGGAGAATTAATTAGGAGTAAAGAAATAAGTGATTTTTATGTAGCATAAATATAAAATGAAGAATATAGGAATAAATGCACAGATAGATTCATAGAAAATAAATAAATGAGTACTAATAAATAAACTTAGGAGTTAATATAATTTTCATAGTAGAGATTATATAGCCTCTATAATACATTTAGGACGAGTGTGAACTAGTGGGCATTGCCTAATATTTTGGTTTGGATAAATGGTTTGGTTTAGTATAGGTTGGGATGCAAGGTCAGTAGAGTTACACAACAGAAATCTACCCTTCACCTGGAGTCTACTAGCAGTTGTGTATACGTACTACTGATGTGAGACTTCTCCAACTATATGACCTGTAGGGAAAATATACATGTTCATGTATAGGTATGGAAAAATATACAAAAGGTTCGCCTTGAATTTGAAGTATTAAATAGCTCGGTACCTTTAAGGATGTCAAGGGGTTCGCTTCGAAGTTAAACGTATTAAATGGTTGTTGGGTCTGCCCTTTCTGTATATATGAAGTCTTAAACAACCTATGACAGTTCCTATTAGAGAAATGGGGTCTACTTCATTTCTAAACAAGAGGTATTAAGTAACTGGAGTGTGCATTTTCCTTGACTTATATTAGACAAGTCTAAATGGAATTTTAGTTATGGAGGTCGACGGGCTATGTCAGTGTTGTCGGTAAACCAGTATTTTGAAGCAGGGTTGGCATATTGGCTTTGACTACCGACGGTCCCGAGCAGTCATTAGGAAGGACTAAGGTTATGCTTTGATGGATTTCGCTTCCTAGTAGTGTAGAATTCATATGGGATACTCAAAGCCTTAAAATTTCCATTGATTGTTTGTATGTCAGAGGTAAGCTAATTAACCCTTAGATAAGTCTTTGAGATGCATCAGTAATATGGCTAATTAAATTATAAATTCGTATCTAGGGTCATCGACCTTCGTAGCTAATGGCCTGGTGACTAGAAATTACGTTACAAAGGGCAAACTTCAAAGTAAAGGTATTAAATGGTCGATGGGTCTGCCTCCTCCATATTCAAGAAGCATTAAGTAGCCAGGATTTTCTTTAGATTGTACAATGTTTATATATATATATACACACACACACACATACACACATGTATGTGTGTATATGGTTATACCTCAGAGAAGGTTGGATATATCGTACATGCATAGGAATTAAACGACTGGACCGTGAATAGTAGACATAACACTTAAATTGAAATCAATCGGCATAAATTAGTGTTATGGGTAAAGTATGGGATTTTCCAATCACCAAAACATTGTCCTAGCCTCTTTTTCATTACAATCCATTGATAGATTTAGTGGGACATGCTACCGGTACAAGAGTAGAGGGAGAAATCTTCTCATTTATGACACTAACAAGGTAAGCAAATATTCAAGGAATAATAGTGATTCCAAGGTATTAGCCTTAATCGGTAAATATATTCTATTACATTTTTCTATTCCACCATGAGTTTATAGTCCTTTGATATACTTATGTTTATTTCAGCTTACCAACACTAACGATCCTTACCCTAGTGAACTTGCGTTTTGATTTAATCAAAATCCAGGCCCGTTAAGGTGCGAGTTGTTACATTTGCTATCATATCTTATGTTAGTCCATCAAAGGAATTAAGATACGCTGAGCGAATATATCTGTATTTTTACCTATAATTATATATACATGTCTGTGTGTGTATTATTATATTCCTAACTCTATGAATTTCAACTATAGAAGTAGTTATGGGTTGGGATAATAAATAGAGTAAGATTTATAAACCTGCCCCGATTGCTCCACAGGGTGTAGGTTGTAAATAAGGCTTTAACCAAGAAGAGCATGAGCATGACATGTAGAAAGATATGCGAAGTTGGATGGTACTTGACTTCTTTATTAGGTCTGGACTACCCTATGATATGAATTTTGCTGGATTATCGATTGAAGACGTACATTTTATCTAGATAGATGGGAAGTAAGAATATGTATATTGTAAGCATCCGGAAGTAAGATGTGAAAAAGGACTGAGCAAGTTTCCATGAGAAGGTGTATGTTAACCACCATAAGATGATAGTCGGACTTTTGATATGTTATTAATTAAGATGAGTTAAGAACGAGGAGGGAAGAAGGAGAGTCCAAAAGAATGGACAAATAAAAGTCCTTTTCTAGGTCCGACCCAATTGAAATAATTTAACAAAAAGATTTTGAAATTTTCTTGAAACCTTTTGAATGATTTTAAAGAGGATTTATTTAAAATAAACGGACTCTACATTGAAAAATTATTTCTTTAAAAAAGCAAGACTATTTGTAAATTTCAAAGATCTATTTAGAGATTTACAGTAAAGTTTAAAACTAGTTGGGTTGAAAATTTTCAATTTAAAGGGTTTTGGGTAAAGGGATTTTTCTTTAAACGAGTGAAAAAGAGAGCATATGTTTGCTTGATGATTTTTCCTATTTTTGTAAACTTAAAAGTTTATTTTTAAGTTCTTTTTAAAGGGTGGATAAATGGAAATGATACTTGATTTAAATGGGGTAAAGAAACTAGAAGGGTAAGAATAGCCGATAATGAAGATAGGAAAAAATATTCTCGTATAGGGAAAATACAGAGGAAATAACTGAAATAGATTTACACATCTCTTTTCATGTTAATGAAGAAAAGCCCAATAAATAAAGTGGTAGGAGAACGCATTACAATGAGTCAATAAAAGAAACAATAAAAGAGTGAAAGAGTTATGTAAGGATAAGGTTTTAAGGGCAATTTAAGTAGGAGGAATTTTAAATAGTAGCAATGCTACGAAATTTAAATAGAAACAACATTAGGAATTTATATTAAAATAAGGTTAGCAATCTAATCTAATTATAAATAATATAGGATCAAAATAAAAGTAAAATGGATAATTTCTACAAATATATGTAGTAATTGTGCATATCATTTAGTAATCCTGTAACGATCCCGGTTTTTTAATTAAATTTAAATTGATAATTAAGATAAATTTTTGAGTAAAATTGGAAAATTAATTTGAATTTTTCATATTAAATAGGATATTTATTTATTTGGACATTGATTTTTAAATTTAACTATGGATTTGTAATTCTATATTTAATATCTTATAAATAAAAAAGTAACATCCCAAAATTTATCAATATAAATTTATAATATATTTTAAACTTTTGAAATTTAATTTGGAAATATATTGAAAAATCTCAAACAAATAAAATAAGTAATAAATCATATATGGATAAAACTCCAATTTCTTTTGAGTTTGAAATCTTGAAATACTAGATATGAAATAATAGATATTTTAAAAGAATTATTTAAATTCAATTTATATATATATATATATATATAATGCATAAGTATGTGTATGAATATAATAAATGGGTATAAATGTTTATATTTCAAAGTTTAGAATTGAAATATGAATATAAATTTAAAATGAATGTTTTTAAAAATAAGTGGCATTTAAAATTCATTAAGATATAATGTATATAATGTAAATATTGGCAAAGAATAATTCTTTTAACATTGTACATATGTATGTATACAAATAAACAAGGGATACATTTATTTATAAAATGTATATGATATATATATATATATAATGAAGTTTAGAAATTTATTTTGCCTTGTAAAAAAAATCAAAAGGGCTAAACATACATACACATGGGTTTGGAGTAAAGAAATTAACAAAATTTTATATCATGATGATTTCTTACAAGTGGCCTTCAATGCAATTAATTAAATAAAATAATTAAATACAGCCTTCCTCCCTCAATTGATCGGGGTCGCCGTCTCATTACAAAAACCTTTCCATCTCCCCATAAGCAATCATATGATATCTCAGCCAAATCTCTGAAAAGAAAAAAAAAGTAAACAAGGATTTGAATATCACAAACTACAAAACTCAAGAGAAAGGAAAAAAAAACAGAAAAACAAGTGCAAAAGGTAATTCTCAAATCTGAAGCAAACTATTCAAAGCAAAGATGGTTCAAAGGGAGATCAAAACAAATTATTAAATTCAGATCATTTCAACATCAAGTTCAATAGATCAGTTTTAGATCATCATTTCCAGAGCAAGTCGTTAACCTGGAAATCACAAAACAAATTCAAAAAAAAAACCTGAAACAATCAAATCTGGAAGATGAAATCAAAAGCAGTGGATTTGTATCCCATATCTCAGGTAAATTCTATACTTCATAGTTTAATAAATTTTTGGTTTCAAAATCAAGTTTTAACATAAAAAAAAATTCAATTTTTTTTCCAGATATGTAAATTACAGAACTGCAGTTTTTGACAGTGCAAAATCTCTGGAAAATGAGATAAAAGTTAAGTGAAATTCTTTTAAAAGATTAGAATTTTATGTTGTTAATCAGTGGTAAAATAAGGATCTAATCAATAAAACTAATAAGTTGTAGGAACAAGTCAAGTTCAAGGCAAAAGATTGATTTCTGTTTCGAATGCAGGAGGTTCCCCTGTTATATAACAAGAATTTCATACTGAAGGTAAGGAAATTAATAGAAATTTTTTTCTATTAATGAAGTGAATAAGCAAATACAATAGGAAATAAGCAAAGTTTCTTCTTACAAACTTTGCAGATAAAAGCTTCAAAAGATTAAAGAAGAAACAAAATAAATAAATAAATAAAAGTTTCCAGGCAAAACATTGTTCTCTGGCTCCTCTGTCAATTCAGGTGAGCAAACTCATTTATCTACCTATGTGTTTTGATATTATGGTTGACTCTTGAAGTATGATGGTTTAAATGACTGCATGTTTGAATTTATACATTTTTATTATGGATTTAAATGTATGAGTATGTAGAAATACATATCTTTGTTATGGGTCAGGTTCAATTTTCTTAAAGAAAATTCAAAATTTTACATTGTACAATTGATGTTTGGCCAATATTTTAAGAAGGAAGATGATTGTAACAAAGAAATACAAATGTTAAAAATGGTTTTAAGGATTTATATTGAATAGCCACTTCAATAGTATTGGGTTCAGTGCAAATTCATTTTTAAGTCAAAGAATCAATAGATTTAATTTCGTGTTTTGATTCCGTAATAGGATTAGTGCTATCAAACGATGAATTTTAGTACAAATATCACGATTTTTAATGATAGAATTGTTGAGGAAAATTGAGTTGAACAGAAAATGCATTTTTGGCAAATTCGGATGATCGGAATGACTTGGGGTCTCTTGATTGAGATTGGAGCTTGGTTGGTGTTAGGAGATCACCAGAAAAATGTTCAACGATTTTAAAATTCTTTGTGATGTTCGTTCGTAGTAAAATTAGGGTTTAAAGCTCGTTTTTTCAAACTTGTTCTCAGATGAACCGCGTCGCCGTCAACATGATTCATGCAATCGCGCCGGCGGGAGATAGTTGCAGGGGTCATGGGGGAAGCTTTGGTCAAAGTAGTATGGCCGCTGGTGGTTGGTGGCGTCGGGGTGAGGGAGGTTGTTGATCATATGTTGTTTCCAGGTTTAGGTTGAGCAGCTTGATTTTGTTTTCTCGGTCGAATCATCGATCTGGGTTGTTAATTGAGTTGAGAGGATCATAGGTGACATGTGGGAGGTTGTAGTGTTGATCGGAGGCGCTCCGATCGTCGGTGCATATGCGTCGGTATCATCGTGTACAGGTGATTGTTGAGGGTGGAAGAAGAAACAATTTGGGGTTGTTCGTGTGATTCTCGAATTTGGACTCGGGAAAGTAATGGCGTAGCTCGAGTCTCAACTCGAAGTAAGATTTTGATGCATGAATAAAAATACTTAGAAAAATTTTAAATTTTAAAATTCTGGATCACTCGGGTTAATTTCTGGAAAATCTCGAAGTAGGGCTCGAGTTCGTGGGGGTTTAGCTTGGGTTTCACTCGGGTTGCCGAGGTTTTGTGTTTCTGAGTTTTGAAACTATAGCAGATTAGTAAAAATAAATTTCTAGGAATTGTTTCTTTTATAAATGATGATTTTATTATTAAGATAGAAGGTATAAATTTAAGATTTTTGAAATAAAATATTTTGAAAAACAATTAAGTTTTAAACATATATTTTTTTACAAATTATATTTTTTTAAATAAAAAGTAATAAGTGATTTAGGAATAAAATCAAATGTTTTAAATTTTTAACTTAAAAGTAAGTTAATTTATATTGTTAATGATAGTCAAGTAACGAATAATTTAAAGTTAAGATTAATTTATTAATGAATTAAGAATAATCAGTATAAGTATGTTTAAATTGGTTAATTAATTTTCAAAGTTTAAGTTAACATATTTGTTGAAGGGAAATTATAATTAAAAGTAAACTACTTAATGAAAGTAATTAAAGTAATTAAAGAAATTGATTAATAACTCAAGTTAATTAATCAAGTATTTATGAATGATTAAATAAAAATAATAATTACCTAGTGAAAGTAATTAAGAATAAATAATTAAAGATTAGAGATTGATTAATCAAATATTTAGGGTTAATTACTCTAAAGAATAATTAATTAATGTGGTTAATTAATTAAGGTAATTAAATCAAGAATAATTAATTAAGGTTAATTAACTTAACATGATTAAGAAATCATTATTAATTAAGGAGTAATTAATTATTGTAATTAATTAAGGAATAATAAATCTATTAATTAATCAATTAAGGACAATTAATTATAATTAGGATTTAATCAATAATTAAAGGTTTATTAATTAAAGTATTTAATTAAGGAATAAATAATTAAGATTTAAAAGATTACAATTAAGGTTAATTAATTAAGATAATTAATTAAAGGAATGATAAATTATAAAGGTGATTAAAACTTAATCAATTGTAGTTAATAATATAATTAATCATTGGTTTAAAATTACTAATGAAAGCAATTGTGTAGGTAATAAATTTAAATCCACCCGATTTATTCATCTTAATTAAGATGTTTGATTGTTATTGAATGCTGTGTGATGGATTAATGTATCTGTTATGTGATGTGATGCTATGTAATGCATTGTGGTAAGCTGTTATACCTGTGATGTATATATTGTTATATGAATATGCAAACCCCTTGACCCGTAAAACGACATTTAATTTCGATGCGACAAGGAGTCGGATTCCAGTTGGTATCCGAAACCCACGTCGAATCATATTGATGGATCTTTGTGATTGATAATTTACTTTACTTATGAATCTGTGAATATAGATAAGCGTTATGGATTATACCGCTTATCGATATGATTGAATCTATGATGATGATGTTGTGCACTATTGTGTTGATCCCTTGGACCACACTTATACACACACAAATATGGATTGCACGTGGAAATGGGTTAAGTCACAGATTTTGAATCAATCTTAAAATTGAATTTTTGAATCCAAAATAGTTTTGGAATTAGAATTAGGAGCTTTTGAAAATGAATTTCAAAGATAAAAGTTACTTTATGAATAAATTGATTGAGTTTTGAAATTTAAGTAATTTGATTTAAATTTGAATTCAATATTTGGAATTGAATTCTATGATTTGGAAATTAGGGTTTAAAAAGGTTATTCAACTTATAAATGTGTTTATATAGGTTTTAAAACCATTTTTAAAGGTGATGTTTTGGGACCTTAAATTTAACCCAAGATTTTAACTTGCATAGATATAATTGGATTTTTCTGAAACGAAAAACTGTTTGTTTTTCAAATAATAAAAGCTTTCACATAAGAAATGAACTTCCAATTTGTGTAAGAAGGATTTCAAGTTTAAAATGGAAATAGTTTTCCAAGTTATAGATAAATCTTTGGAAACGTGTTTTGAAAGCTATAAATTAAATCTTTAATTTAAAGATTTAATGTGTTAATCCAATTGAAATGGAAATTGCTTTAGAAATCTATGAATAGATCTTTGTGAAACTGGGTGAACTTTGTGAAATAAATCTTTTTGTTTAAAAGATTGAAATGTTAATTTGTTTAACCATTTAAAAGAAAAGCTTTGGATTTTTAAGTTGTGACTTGACAGAAATCCCATATCCATATGTTTTAAAATATTGCGCCCATTATTCGGTTTATCCGGGAGAGGACCTTGTGTCATATAACCCATTCTGAATAGTGATACGACGTTATGGATTGCATTTGAAGACCGATGTTGAAGATCGGGTGTCTTCAAGAACTATAGGGTAACCTGTCGATTGACTCTGCACTGAGTTGCTCCAGTATAGAGTTTTCCCTAAGTGACGGGAAGTCCGATCGAGATTGTGGATATCCGGATTTGCAAGGGCTTCTTTGAAAGTGCCTTCGGTTCTGTTCAAACCCAGAACAGACTTGTATGGTTGTATGTGCGACATTACACTTTGAGATATTAAATTGATCTCTATCAAATACATTTCTGCTTGGTGGTGGAGAATTTATTCTCTGAGCTTAACACCCTTCTCTGAGACGTACGAGCTCAGTGGTTATGTAGTTGATATTTATCAGTGATATACTCCCAATTTGGTAGTGACATGCTAGGTGCTGCTGTGAGTTGATGATCATTTGTGATCAAAGCATGGATTTGTATAAAGCGTAGCTTTGTGGACGAGACTGCATCAGGACCTCACACCTCGGAAATGGTCGAAACAGGAAAGATGCGGCAAGGTTATGAGGGTCGCGCCCTTTAGGGTGTGTTATTCCCTTCTGCTAAAGGGTGGTATCATGGTATGGAGCCCAGATACTCACTCATGTGGATACTACAGATCTATTACTTTGTGATTGCTTTGTGGTTTAGAGGCGCCTCGGATAAAGGTCCCAAAGGACCGGGGGATGGCATGCTCGAGTAGCAGTTACCTAGTTACAGAGGTAAACCGGCCTTGTGTTGGCAAACATCCAGTTAGGTTCTTGGGACGTCCCACCAGAGGCGATTCCATGGACGGTAGGAAGTTCCTTAGCCTTACTATTTGTTGGAAATCCAATCAAAACAATACGATACGATTGCAATTGTATTACCTGTCACCTCATGTGGCAGGCATAGTATAATGGTACCTATGCTGGTAAGGATTTATATTATACTTTCGAAAAAATTTCCACCATGCACTAGTAATAATATCAAAAAAAGATTCTCGTATTAAGCATATTTGACAATTATAAGGAGAAATCTTCTCCAAGTCTGCGTTTGCATTGTGTGTGGGGCGGAAGGCCTTATGGTAGTTTCATTTTCCAAAAAACATTGCGGATTTCAAATTTAAATTCTTTTGTTTGTTTTAAAGGACCAAATGTTTTTGTTTGCTCATACCAGTACCACGACTTACCTGGAGTTTATTGTTCCTTTCCTAAACATTGGGTGCCCACAATTTTCCTACACGGGCAGTATAGAGTTGGGTTTTTTCAGATAGTCAGGTTTAGTAGATTATCTGGAGCTAGTTCAGTCTTTGGATCACGACTATACTTGCTTATCTTTGTGCATCGTTATTGGGAGTTCGAGCTATTTCTGGATTGTTGCTTTGGAGATGGAGATTACCGATACTGGACATCTTTCTTTGAAGACCATATTGTAAATTTTGTTCCGCTGCTAGTGTTATCTTTTATTTCTGCTGGTATTGTCTTGTATCTTATCTCTGATGTATATTCATTGTATCATTCAGTTGTATCTGGATATTGTATCAAATATTGTATATATATATATTCTTTTCTTCCGTTGTGTTGTACTTAATGTGTTATAAGCTCCGGCGAACCAGATTCGACGTTTGGATATGTGGCATTTAAATACGAGTGTCGTATTCGGCGCCGATTTTCGAAGGCCGAGTCAGGATCGTTTCAAACCCCCCTTATATAGGCTACTAGATCTCTGTAGAGGTTGAAAGCGAAAATAGCATGAGTAGTAGGAAAACAATAGAATGAAAGTTATCCTTATCTACTCTAGTTTTCATTGTTTAAAGTTTTAAAAGATTTTTTTGAAAAATGATTTGGTATGACAATTGAGTTTTTGAATGCAAATAAGTGTTTTAAGTTAAAAATCCTACTTATAAAGAAGTAAGTGTATGTTGTAGAAAGTCATTAAAAAAGGAAAGTCGACTAGAATGGTAAAAATTTCATGGCTCCTTTTGAAACTAAGTAATTTTTGAATTTTATAAAAATGTTTCCGAGTTTATGTTTTCAAAGGTAAAAGTTTTGGAGTAAGTACTTCATGAATATGAAGTTTTAATTTTATAAAGAATGGTGAAAACTAAACCAATTTTCGATATAGAGTAGATATAAATAACTGTCTTGGTAAGATGAGGTAAAGGTCAAGGCTACGAATATAATATCTATGAATGCTCATAGGGTAGAAACAAGGAATCCCCAATGAATATAAGAATTATTGATATGAACCTAGGAATATTTGATTAGACATGTTAAGCCATAGGAAAAACCCTAAAAGAAATAGGAAATGGTAACGAAGTACACTTTTGTGAGTCCTAGGTTATACTCGCATGAAAATCAAGGATAATAAAAGAAAATACCTAAAATTTGAGAATTCTATTAAGAGATTTATATTGAATGAAGACAGTAATATGATTGGAGAAAAATGTAATGGGAGGGAAAATGCACATCAAGGATGCTGGTTGAGTCAAGGTTAAAGAAGGCAAGTTAGGTTGTAGGAAAGTTTTTCCACCAAGCTAATTTTCCGATGAATTATTCTAAATGTGCATAGTTTGTATTTCTTATTGAGACTTGGTTTTGATTCATGACACAAAGTTATCACTACGACATACAGATTTGATGACTGCTCCGACAAAAAGAGAATATATACTACATGGAGACAAGACATCAAAATCGAGGCATCAATTATATTGTCTTGTTTTTAAGTCTTAGGTCAATTTTGTCAAAATATCTCCTTGTTTAACATATATATTAGCTTATAAACAATCTTAATGATTTATACATATAGGCAAAGAAAATATGTATATATTATCAAAGTTTTTCTCTAAAATCATGTGTGTATATATAACTTCTGAAAACTGTGCTAATTACACAGAAAAAACCATGTCAGTCGACTAACCTGGTAGTTCAGTCGACTGACCTATAAATTTCTGTGCAACATGCACATGTGCACAAATAGACAAATAATACGTTTGAATATTCAGGCGACTGACCCAGAGGTTCAGTTCACTGAATTTCTACAACAATTATTTTCTGAAAAGACACGACCATTTGTGAAGAGTTATGAACCTCTACAAAAAGATTTGCATGCAACACTTCAACCGGAATTCTTCGTCAACAGTCGCTGCTTTTTAACATCTATAAATACATACTTTAACTTCATTCCAAACTATCGAATTTTCCTTTCTTCCTAATCTAACACTCTTGAATCTACTTGCAACTATACTTTCAAATATTCTATATTAAAGCAATATTATACCTTTTTATTCTTCATAATCTTCAAATATATATATTTATACTAGTGGAGAAGATTATAGGAAGTGTGTACTACAAGTGAAAAATCCGTGTTATTAGAACACACAAGGTCAAAACAATATTTTGTATTTGTTGAAGTCCAGTTCTGCTGCTCAGGTGTGTGAAGTCCTCTTCGGCTGTTGAGACGAAATCCTGTTCTGCTGCTCAGGTCCTTGTTCGGCTGCTCAAATATTGTATAGACCTGTTTCTCCAGGTTAAGTGAGGGTTATTGTTTTAGTGAAATTTCAGAGGAGTCTGGGACTGGACGTAGGACGGAGTTCTGAACCAGTATAAAATTATATGGTGTTAATTTTATTATACTGCTTTTATATTCCGCACTATTTAGTGTATGGCTATCATCACTATACTCTATATTATCGTATATCCATGTTACATGATCCATAGCACACTTTCATTTCTTACCCACTACAGTGTGGGAATGCATAATTTATCCCATAACTGGGTGTAATAATTGAAGAATAGATGAACCTTATTTGTTAGAAGACAAGGAGGTAAGTTGAGACATGTCAGTTATAGTATAATAGAATACTAGAAATGTCTATCTTAATTGAGTAAGCAGTGATAGAGCCACAACATCATCAAGACTAGTTGATGATAAACAGCAGCTTCTAGCGATTGTTTCTTTTAGGTTATTTGGATTGTAAACGCTGGTTATCTTTCTTTAGGTATTGGAAAAGTGTACGATATTATACGAGACATGTTCATATTTTATTACTATATTGATTTTCTGGATAAGCTTTTACCGCTATATATATTGGGGGAATAGTGTAAATAAGGTAATCTAGTAAGGACACTTAACTAGCGATGAATGCAACTAAAGCTGTAAGCTTATAAAATAAATTAGGAAATTAAATTAGCAACTAGAAATAAAGAATGATTTAATTCCAAAAACTTTAGAATTTTGAGAAAAATAAATTTTAGCAAGTGAAGGACCAAGAAAGGTTTTGCGAAACAACGAACCACTATCTCATGCTTTAAAAACTAAAATTTATAAACATTTTTGTGTGTTATTTGTTGTTTTGAAGTAGAAGGAAAGGTTTTTAAAATCTAAGATTAACTGCAAAATGTTAGGATCGACCATATGCATTAACTCATTGATTGAATCCTGATTACACAAGATTTGGCTTGATCTGTTTTAAGGGTGGAAAGACAAATGGTTCGAATTTTTTTGTTCAAATGCCTTTGAAAAATTATACTCAAATGCTTTTGAAAAGTTGGGTTCAAGTGATGTTGAAAGATTTAATCACTATTACAAACTTGATAGAAGGGGGAAAGATTTTTGACAAAGAATGGGAAAATTTTCGATTTTCAAATGCCACATGCTTAGCATAGGAAATGCGATGTTAGTGAATATGAGTTTTACTGTTCAACAAGGATGACAGTATATCGAAACATAGATAATAACAAGGAAAAGATTGTTTCTGCTCTGGAATTTCCATTTCCATAACTTATTGATAATAAGAATAAATAACCTTAGGTGAATTATACTTGTAAAATGTGGAAAGAAATTTAAGGGAAAAAGAGAAGGTTCCAAGGTACAAAGGAATATGTATAAAAAAGAAGAGTGGAAATGTAAAACTCTTCATCTAAATTTGTTTTATAGCATAGGAGTATAGATTTAGAAAAACTAGATTTTCCAAATTCTGGATATTTGAAATGGCGTGTTAGGCATTGGATGATATCAGATGCAAAGTTGGTTGAACCACACTACTACTAGTAGAGCTGTGGAAATTTTCAAAATTGTTTTAAAGAATGCATTCATATAAAACACGCCGATTTAGAGGTATTCAACATACAAATCATATCTGTTGTGACGCACTATGCATTTGTGTACGATTGGTTTTCAAATTGGTTGAACACTAATTTGTTGGATAGTTTAGAATAGTTGTGGGGTGTGTTACATGATTTAATGCTTGGGGACTTTAGGGGATGAAATTCTTTTATGGGTGGTGAATGTAACACCCTGTGAAATAAATAGCAATTAATTAAAAAGAATTTATAACTTTTTGATAAGGTTCAAAAATGGAATTTGAGCAAACTTTGGAATTTGACCATAAAATTAACACTAATGTGTTCTTGACAATTTTCTAAGCAACTTTCATACATAAAGTTTTGCAATCAAAGTTCAAATGCAGAAGTTACAAGTGCTTGAAGCTTTCGGGTTTAAAATAACTAAAAAGGAATCTAAGGAAATAAATAATAATAATATCTCAACGGGTCGGTCGACCGCCTATAGGGAGTCGTCGATCGGTTCGAGTGAGGTGGCTAGAGTTGAACCTCGGCCTAGCGGCCCGTATTTAATAATAGTTAGTAAGTATAATCGGACGGACATAATTGATTTGATCACTTATAAACAAAGGCCTAGCCCTTTACTTTTCTTCGCATATTTTCTAATCAGAGCATCAGAAATCTACCATTTTCCCTTCTTCGCTATTTCAGGAAATTATAAACTATTATATATATATATCAATGTAGGGAGGAAAATAAAAGAGAAGAAGAGGAGTGAATCAATTCTTCAAAAAAGTTAAATTCTATATCTATAAATCTATATCGTAGTTAACTCAAATCTCCTCTTAGATATGTAATTCTAATGGACATGTATATATCTTATTATACATATTTTTGGGATGAAAAGGAAAAAGGAGTCGACTAAAAGGATGAATTCGGATTTAGGAGGAGAGGTAGAAAAGTGAGTGAGAACTTATATGATTTATATATAACATTGAAACTTATACCATTAAATTTCATTTGATTATTATGCCTATGCAAGATCAGTTGAATTGTAGGCTTAAATTAAATATATTTATTTGAAATATCACCTACATATTCTGTAAGTTATCTAATTAAGATGAAATATTATATACACCATAATATGAAATTCTGAAAATTATTCCCCTGAAATATCAAAGTATGATGTTGATAAAATTGTGAAATTTATTCCTAATTTACGTTAATTGGTTTTTAAATTGTTTAGTTATTGTTTATGATGCCCTAATTTGACTTAGAATGTAAATTTGTATATTTTAATTTTTTTGTAGCATCGAATGTACAATTTAGTTGTATATATTTTGGCGTAAATTTCCATAAACTGTCTAACCTCAATGTATAAAAAGTGCGCCGTTTGGAATAATAAAGAATATATCAAAATGAAAGAGATGTGTAAAGTACGGAAGTCCTTAGTAGTTTGCTCTATCTATTTCAGTAGAAATAAAAAGAGATAATGTCGTCTAATTTCAAATGAAGCAAAATTCTCACTTTAGGAAATGTTCGAAAAGTTATGACATTAATAAATTCCTTTTAGGCAGGATAACTCCAATGCATTAAAATGTGGAAACGAATATTCTTTGTAGAATGTACATATAAGTGTATATTATAAAATTCCTAAATGTAGGAATTTAATGAGTTTATATATATATATATATATATCTGTGTGTATGTATCTATTTGTGTAGTATTACGTATAACGGCTGCAACGACTCGAATTTTCGAACAAGTCAAAGTAGCCGAAAACCCATCCGTTCTTAAACAAACAAGGAGAACTACCATTTTAACACAATATTATTCAATAAATATACAACACTACTAAATGTATAGTATATAATCTCAATAAGACAAATTATCAGAGTAAATATTTAATCTACAAGGTGTGCTTTAATACGAAGAAAACTCAAATACAATGAATCTACCACTACACAACTCTGATGAGAGAGATAGCAATAGACATTCCCGCAAACTCAATAAACATGTTAATGTAGAATAAAATGGTAATCTGGAAAGATACAATAACACAAGATAATTAGCAAACAATAAACAGGAAAAAGATATATTATTATTAGAGCCGTGTCACTACCACTTGTGACTGTCTACGTGTCCCTATCTAATTGGGTACCAATTGATATAGGATCAAGCCAACATAGTTCTTCTATCACAAATAAGACTCAAGGAGCTTATGATGCACAAACAAAGATGTAACTCCCAAACTACCCAATTAGGTTTAATCTTCACATTTAGATCTTTTGAATTTGATTAACTTTATTATATTTAAAATATATTCCTTTTTAAAATCAATCTCATCTAACTAAATTCCCTGTTTCATTTCAAATCCTTTTGAAATAATATATAATTTTTTTGTAACAAATCATACTTTCGAGTTTAAATCAAAACCTATAATTTGTATAAACAATTTTCCAAATAATCTTCTACCAAAATACATATATAAAGGTGTATCAAAATAGATTGGGAAATGCCACTCAAGGTATACGCCGCCAAAGGAAAATGCTCACAAAAATAATAAACATCCCTTAGAACAATACCCCTCTTTGTATATAATCATGGCAATTGCCAATCGCTGCATGAAAGCAGAAAAAATCGCATATACCAACCGACGACGAATCTCATTGAGTGGACAATATCTAAACATCCAAATCAATCAATATGAATATGCTTTCACTACAAATTAATATTTCACAATAAAAATATCTCACAAATACTTTCACTCATACTATTATTATTCTTTCCAAAATCTTTTCAAAATCAATTTCAAAACCGCCAGGATTTAAGTTCTCGAAATATTAGCTTATTAAAATCCTTTTTGATCCAAAATATTTAAACACGAAACCAATTTCAAAATAACCTAATATAAGTTAGAAAAAAATCTTAAAATGATTAGAGAAAAATACTTAACTTAAACATCATTTTTACATATTTTATAGTTTTGTTGCATGTCTTTAACATGTTTTGCTACACTTTGTGCCTAGTTTCTAACACTTAAATAAATGTCTTTTGATCCATTCATTTTACAATGGTTAGTATACTTCGGGTACTTGAATACCATGAGGAAAAATACCGAGGAATAGCTTTTAATTACTTTATAGAAATTTCTAAAAACATGGCATTTTACCGAAGTACTCGTATACGGACTATTTTTCCATAACTTTTGCCACTTTGTCCAACTAGCTATTAAATGGCTTAAGCTTCAGAACTTATACAATATGAATAATATATTATTTACTTGTTAAAATAGTAAAGAAACCCCCTAAGGAAATCTCTACAGAAATAAATGTTATTTCCCAAAAACAAGAAATTTTAAAGTGTCGATATAGCAATTATTTTTCTATTAACTTTTACAACTATGTTCAATTAATTACACAACTTTTCAAACATATTCTTTGCATTCTAAAGCATTTGTATAAGTGTAGATGATAATCAAAATAAGTAATCTCAAGATATGTTCAAATCTTACCAAATTACACAAGTTAAACTTATTGATTCAAAGTGCATTTAAAACAACTATCGTTATACAGACAATTCCATATTCAACATCATTCAATCATATAAATCAAGGACTTTCAAGGAGCAACCAAAACTCAAATAATATGCTATTCAAGCATACAAATATGGGTTTATAACTTTACTTAGCTAGGGTCTATTATCATATATTTTTCAGCAAGCAATTTAACAAGTTTTTTAACAAGAAATTATCAAGTAATTAAATTCATTCAAAGTGAGAACACCTCACTTTCATTCAAACCGAGCACTTCCATCTTCCTACCAACATTTAAACAAGTAGCAAAACAATTACTACTATGATCTTCATTTGCTCCTAGCTCACGGTTAAGACATACTCCCTCTTCTTTGCATATGTCCAAGACATCTTCCCCACTATAGCTCACAGCCATAGCCTCCTCCCTCTCCATTACTCATAGCCTAAGGCCATATTTCCCCCTCCATGCTCATGGCCCAAAGGAAGAAGATGGGAAGAAGTGAAAACATTTGATATAAGAAGGTTAAGAAGAGAAGAGAGTGAAAGAGTGGAATTTGGTAAGAAATGAAGAGAGCCTTCCCCTTTATTTATAAGTTTAGGAATTAATGGCAAAAGACCACCAATACCCTTACTCCTTCTATGCCTTAGTACACGCAACCATACTTTTACAAACCATACCTTCTTTAAATCATTCCTCGATTTAAGGCTTAATTTAGGGATCCTTTGGTACCTTATGTCTACACTTAGTTATTTAATCTTTTGCTTAGGATGATGGAAGATTAATTACTTGTTAAGGTGTTCATATATTATTATACTAGTGTACAAATATTCAAACAACTTTTATTTAACAAAAAGTTGATTATTAAAAAAACGTTTTTCGATCATATTTTTAGTATTTCTACAAAGTATATAATTTCATAGACACATTTAAAAAACAATTTTATCATTAGTTATTAATTGAAATCTATTTAACAAGGTTATAAAATCATATTTATCCATATTAAATCCCAAATTCAATCATTTAAATAATCCAGGTATTCAAATTCGAAGATTTAAAAATTTACGGGTCGTTACAACAACACCATCTAATCATATATATATATATATATATATATATATATATATATATATGTATGCATGCATGTATGTATGAATGTATGTATATTTGTGTATGTATAAATAATAATAAATAAATATACGAATGGGAATATAGATGTATTTAATTGGATTAATCATAGAATTTAACATGACACTTATGGTGGAACGGAATAGGCATAATAAGTTAGATTTGAAATGAATAAATAAATGTCATTACTGATTGTCCAATTTGAATAATAATGACTATTTATTAAGGAGAATTAATTGGGTGTAAAGAAATAAGTTACATTTATGAGGCTGTATAATTTCCGTAACGGGAATTATATAGCCTCAAAATGTTTAGGACGAGCATGAATTAGTGTGCCTAGCCTAATATTTAGGTTTAGGATAAATGATTTGGTTCAGTATGGGTTGAGATACGAGGTCTATAGAGTTACACAAAAGAGGTCAGTAGAGGCTACCAACAATTGTGTATACATACTACCGATGTTAGACATCTCCAACTGTAGGACCCATGGGGAAGGGGCATGCGTTCTTGTATAGGTATGGGAAAATATATCAAGGGTTTACCTTGGATTTGAAGTATTAGATGGCTCAGTATCTTTAGGGATGTCATGGGATTTATTTCAGAGTGAAAGGTATTAAATGATTGTTGGGTCTATCTCCTCATAATGTAAGAAGTCTTAATGCCCAATAGGGAAAGGGGTCTGGTTTATTTCTAAACAATATTAAGTAATAAGAGTGGGGATCATCCTTAACTTATATTAGGCAAGTCTAAATAGGACTTCGGCTATGGAGGTCGACGGGCTAAGTCATTGTTGTTGGTAAACCTTTTTTAAAAGTAGGACTGATATATAGGCTTTGTCTACCATCAGTCCCGAACGGTCATTAGCAAAGACTTAGGTTTTGCCCTGATGGATTTCGCTTCCTGCTAGTGTAGAATACGTATGGGATACACAAAGGCATAAAAGTTCAATTAATTGTTTATTTGTCGGAGGTGGGCTAGCTAACATGTAGATTAATCTTTGAGATGCGTTATTAATGCGGTTAATTAAATCATAAAATAGTATCCAAGAGTCATCGACCTTCATCGTTAAGGGCCAGTTGATTAGCGATGTTGTCATGGAGGGCCCATTTTGGAGTTGAGGTGTTAAATGGTTGTTTGGTCTGCCACCTTCATATTTAATAAGCATTAAGTGGCCGAGGTTTCTTTTGGATAGTTTAATGTGTATGTGTATGTGCGCGCGCGTGTATGTGTGTGTGTTTGTATGTGTATATACATATGTATATAGTTATACCTGGGGGAAGGTTGGATATATCATACGTGCATATGAACTAAAATAGATAGGTCTTGAATAATAGACATAACACTTAAATAGAAATCAATCTACATAAACTAGTGCTATGGTAAAGTACGTAATTTTCCAATCTCTAGAATGTTGTTTTGTCTCCTTCCTCATTACAACCCTTAGGATAGATTTAAAGGGACATACTACTAGTGCAAGATGGGAATGATAGAGGGACAAGTCTTCTCTTTCACGCTCGACACTGACAAGACAACCGAATATCTAAGGAATAACAGTGATTCCAAGGCAATAGTCGTAGTTCGTTTATATGTTTTATTATAATTTTCTATTCTGCTTTGAGTTTGTAGCTCTATGATGTATTTATTTTAGGTTATCAACACCAACGATCCACATCCTAGTGGACTTGGATTTCAATTTAGTCAAAATTCAGACCCATTAAGGTGCAGGTTCTTACACCAATGTCGCCTTAGGCCTAACCATCTTGATCCGACTCCATCACTGCGATGCCTATCCCAAGCCATCCATGCCAGCATGTCCTAATGATGGAAGCGGACCAGACCATAGAGGAAGAAATGAGTAAATTTCAAAAAATTTTACCATCTTGGATCCTTTTTAGGCCTATGAAGTCTAATTCATTTGGAACATTTCTAAATTTCTTTAAAATAAAATTTTATTTTATTTTATTTGAATTTGTAATATAGTTTTATATTATGTAATTATTATTATATTATACATATGTTTATCCTATACACACATATATTTGTGCATGTGTGTAATATAGCAACCTATGTAAGGTTTGACATGCTCGTTTAGAAGTACTGGAATTTACACTGCAACAGATATGGTAGCCCTGTAGTATGCAAATACATCATCCAAATGTATGTTTATGTGCTTTAAATCATATATATAAAGTATTAGAAATATACTTATGCATCTATATTAAATTTTGAATGATTTACATATAGGGAAATTATAATATATATATATATATATATGCATATATATATATATATCACTATGTGTATGTAAATATATGAAAGCAAATAATTGCAAATAAAATTTAAAATAATACATTTATTTTAATAGAGAATGCAAAAAGAAATTTTAATTTTTTTCATATAAAATAAGATATATATATATATAATTATAAATAATTTGCTAATATATATATTGATATACATATATATATATATATTTGTTAATATGTAAATGAAATATATATATATATATCCAATAATGCTCACGACAAAGTTTATTTACTAAATATTTTTTATTTAAAATGTCATTCAAAAATTAGTAAAAAATTTATTTTCGAGCATAAAAATTTGCATACTAATATTTTATAAAATTTCGAACAATATTTTAAAATTTAAATCTATTCAAATATATTATAATTTAAAATCAATTTTAAACTTAATCATTAATTTTAACACTTATATATATATATATAATTATTTAAAAATTTAATTTTTTTATTTTCCGAAAGCTTCTTAGGTATGGAATTAATTTTATAAATTTAAAACATATTTTATATATGTATATTTATTGATGTTATAGGTTTGTGAAGTTTATTGATTTAAATAATTAAATTATACATACATACATATATAATATACCGATGGCCTTTTAGATATATAACTAATAATATAAAGTATTAAAACATGATTTTGTGTGATAAAATATTTAAACTATGAAACTAAAGTGATTTAATAATATTATTTTAATTTTAATTTTTTTTAAATATGCTTTGTGTTTTATGGTGTGTGTGTGTATTGCAGTTCCTTTTTATTACACAAGCATATAAATATACAACCATCATAATCGCGCGATATACTTGATTCGTCACCTACCGATCTAGACATTATATGATATAAAATTAATACAAAATTAATTTATATTAGCAAATCTAGGATAAACTTTAACAAAGATTACTGAATACCCGTTGAAATGAAGATACGAGCTCCTTTGAATCCTATACCAATCCTAAAGGTGCTAGGTTCAAATTGTTAATCACCAACTATCGAATAGCTTTGATTTTATTTGATTTGGTCTTGAAAATATTAGAAGGGTGAGAGGATTATTTTCGACTAGCAAGAATATGGGTGGATGCCCTAAAAAGTAGTTTTAGAGTGAGCGTTATGATCATTTTATAGAGGAGAGGCTATAGAGATATAGTAGGATTAAGATCCCCTTTTTTCCTGCCTTTTAAAATATCAGAAACCCACCCCCATTTCCATTTCATGGCCTTCCATTCCATGATCATATCATGGTTGAAATACCTATGCCCTATATGGGCTTTAAACCCACTTCAAGCCGAATTAATATTTACAGCATTTAAATCCAATTTAAATGCATATCTATATCATATATCGATTACGTATTTGTAACTATTATAAACATATTTATCAATATTGCTCAACAAATCAAATAAAAAAATTATAACTATTATTTCATAAATATTAATTTATTTAATCATTTTATAATAATTACACATCAATTAAATCATGTAGCCTAAGGAGCATTCAATATTTCGACTGTGTGACTCTTTAGGTGTAAATTCAGTTAGTGATTAATATTGAACAATATGAATATTAGTGATCACACATCACTTAGTAGGTGGTGTGATAATTTATCCAAATTTATCATTTCAATGGTTTCAGTAAAATCTTTTACTTTATTTAGCATTACCTAATGGTGATGATTATTTACATCAATTTTATCTATCAAAATTATATCGCTTTGGACATATGGAATTTGTTAATGGTCAAAATTTTAATACTATTCACATTCGACTCTGTAGTCCAAATGCAAAGTCCTTGATTTAATAATAATTTTTTTTATTAACCTAACTACTCTGATTAGAGTTTTTGATTTTGTTCTGACTTCAGTTGACCGTGATACTAACCCCATATAATTGAGAAGACGAATCCTATCTTGAATAGTGTTTCACTTCCAATACTTTCACTCCACCCAACTATTGTCATTTGATGGACGACGTGCCATGATTTGATTATAATCAATGCAAAGCTTTAATGTTGAAGATCAACAGTATTCCCAAGTCGGGAGAACTGTGAAATTAGTCATAACGATATTTTCTGTTTGACCTTAGTTATGCTGACAGGAAACTACCAAGTGAACCATTCCATAGTTATCAAATAACTATCAACAAGTAACCTCTTGATGCCCCCAGTGGTCATGAGTGATACACCGCCTAACTTTTAGGGAGCGTCATGTACTCTAATCTCAACGGATACATCGATATCCTGCCTCGATGCATCTTGAATAGGAATATTTAAAATTATGCGTTTATTATTTGTGCAATACCCATGATTACAAGACTTTTCTTACAAAATAAAAATCAAGGAAGTAAGGTTTTTCAATTTCATTTTTTTTGACTTCGCCTGTCACACCACATAAAAAATTTGCAATTTGAATTGGGAGAGATGGCTGAGTGGACTAAAGCGACAGATTGCTAATCCGTTGTAGAATTATTTGTACCGACTCCCCCATTATTCCTGTCTCATCGGACTCATATGTGCATCTCTTCCCTATAATCTTCCAGAGCCTCCCACCTAGATATTAAGGGCTGCGGCTTTGTTCGGTATGAATATGAAGCTCTCTAGATCGCGCTTCACCTTTCCTATTTGTAATTACTCTCACAAACACACCATTTATGGATTTTTAGTTAGATATTTTTCAATTAAAATTTAATTATTTATAATACATCTACTATACCAAACATGCCATTTTGTCACACTTTTTTCGTTTCATTTTGTCACAGTTGTTATTGTTGGAAATTTGTAACAATTATTATTATTACATTGTATTATCATTGTTATTTCCGTGACAAAACTTGGGCTTTTTGTAAATACTAAAAGACATTGGATAGAGTCGTCATTTATGTTTCAATCCTTGCTTCAGTTGTTTGTCACGCTTCTGGCTTCTATCTTTCTTCCTTAAATCTAATTAGGTTAAAGCCGTCGCTCCAGCCTTCCTTCGTTGCGAGTCGCCCGCCTATTGTCGTAATTTCGAAGCCTCCTTCCATTTCTTTCGCCAAATCCGCCCATCTCTTTCGCCAAATCCGCCCTTCTTCAAGGTCAGGTAATAATTTTCGTTTTTTCTCATGCTGTCCAGTAATAATTTTCATTCTTACTCATGTTGTTTTGATTTCTCATGCTATCCAGTAATAATGTTAGGCTAGTTCGACCCTTATCCATTTCCTTTAAAACTCCTTTTGACACTTTTCAATTTATTGAGAAATAATAAAAGAGGATTGCCCAATGCCTCATTTTTCCAAGAAAACGAAATCACGTATTGTATTTATTGTAGCTAATCCAAGTGTTATTGAATCTGAATAGAGCATGCTTATCAGATTTAGTACCATAAATCAATTTTATTAAAACTGGTATGTGGTTACTTATAGAGTGGTTCATAATATTAGCATGAATATTAGGAAAAATTGTGAAACATTCGATGTTGATGAAAGTTCGTTCAATTTTGCAACGACTTAAGAAATTTTCACCCACCAATGAGTTAAGAAATATTCGATGTTGAGTCTATTCCATTTTTATTTTTTATACACAGAATAAAAAATATATTATGAAATATGACTAAATTGGAGTTCAGACCTTGCATGCCACCATGGTGATAAAGTGGACGGACCATGTTTTTTTATTGCTTTTCATACATAATATTGTCGATGTTTATGCATATCTACAAATCCAATATTGTTTCTTTCTTACCGTGTAATTTAATATCATTTAAAGATTGTCTATTGCTGAAATTATCGATTGCAGTTATAGTATGCTTTTATTTTTGGATTATAGCTTTTAAATTATGGTAACTGACAGAATATATAGCTACTCCTTTAGTTGCTTTTACTTCTTCCAAAAATTCAATAAATGGCAGAGTAATACTATTACCTGCAATGTCAGATCACTAATAGTAGATATAGCATCGTAAGGCAAGGTAATGTATTCATTATTTTATGATTACATTCTTCAATTGTATGTAGCTGTTACGTTTGATCTATTTTTAATTGCAAGTATGATATATTAAAATTGTATCATCATTTGAATTTTGTTTTATAGATATTTCATTATAACATATTTCAATTTAGAGGTACTTTTGCAATAATCTTATATAAGATTATAACATGCAATAGGTCTATATAGCGTAACTGAGACATGGTTTTTAATTTTAGGAATCATTGTCAAAAAGTATAATTGCATTCTCTTATAATTTTACATGTCTAAAAAATGTTCTGGATGGCATTGGCTTTGTATTTCCATTAAATCTTCCCAAAGATATTTAAAACAGCAACAATTAAACCCAACTGATCATAGAGTTGATTCATTTTTTGTACTGATATGGCATGTTTGATTTTACTTTCTAAAATGCATTCATTTAGATAATTCTTTCCTACGTCTGAAATTTAAATTTTTACTATGATGTATGGAAAGATTGCTGATCGTTTCTCTTTGTTATAAAGGTCTTTGAAATAATGTACAGCTTCTACAACTACTTCCTCTATATTTTTACTGCTAGGCCATTATAAAATGTCAAATTCTGCAAATTATGCTTGAATTTTCTCATTTTCAACCTTGCATGAAAGAATTTACTATTTTCACCATAATATTTGAGGCTGTTACATTTTTTCTTTTTCTCAATATCAAACGCTTTTTTCCTCAATATCAACGGCTTTTTTTTCAATAACATTTTCAGTTCTTTCTGTGCGTTAAAGTATTCTGTTGTATTTTTTTTGAAATGTAAACATCATTATATTTTAGCAACAAATTATGGCATTTCTCCCTGCATTCTTTCAAATTGGTTTCCAACTTTTAATGTTTTATACTTTTACTCCCTATTTTTTTAAAACGTATTTGAGATCCCTTTGCATTTTCAGCAATTTGTATATACTATACTGGTTTAGAGGCAATTTTAACATGGATTCCACTAAGTTATTGTAATCTTGATCATAAATCCAATGATTTCTACACGAATAGTTTGGGGGTAAGAACAACTAACGGTGTCATTCAAGTTTAAGAGAATAGGACTATGATCACTAATGCCCGAGCAAAGATATATAGCTTGAGTAATTACTAAAGTCTGAAACCAAAAAATTTCATTGAAGACCCTATCTACTTTAGTGGCAATATTTTTTCGTCAATCCAATCTCCAAAATGTTTCACGCCCATCACGGAGAGTTCAAAAAGCCTAGTACTCAAAATCAAACCATTAAGTTTCATAATATTCACAGGGACCAGTATTAGTTTTTTAGACATTAATCTAATTAATTAAAATCTCATATTATGCATGTTATCCCGCCTTTTGGCAAGGCCGAGATATCACGAAACTGGTTGAAAACCAAGGATCGCTCGTCCTGGGTATCGATCATGCACAGGTTCTCTATGGATGTCGATGAATTTTGTCTGAGTCCAGATCAAGCTACAATCGACAAGTCACGACAAGCAAAGCCATAGAAGCCAGCCTTCTAAATTATAAGTTAATCTGAGTATGTATGCTCAAGTTATGATTGATGCAAGTTGAAGGGAATAGCCTCATTTTCGTATCCATCAATATGCCTTGTTTCGAATCGATCAGATTCGTATCCACCTTCGCGTCACCGTTTGTGTCGATCAGCGTCGTGTCCGTCCTCACGCATTAGTTTGTATCGATCAACTCCGCATCCATCAGCAGGTAACGCGCTTCGTATCGATCGACCAATGTCTAGTTCGTATCCATGGAGGAGGATCTTGTTCGAATCCATCAAATAACCTTAGTTCGTATCCATCGGCTGGCCTCGGTTCATATCCACCACAAATGTCACTTGTTCATATACATCGAGTGAAGGCAACTTCCATCGATACGAACTCCACTACTTCCATCGATACGAGTTGGGCAATTTCCTTCGATTCGAAATGAGAAAACTATAAATCGATACGAACTGCACGTTGTTGATCGATTAAAGCTGTGAAACGACCCTCGATACGAACGAGACGAAGTTCAAGGCACGACACGGTCGACTCGTTGCAGAAGTGGATCGATATAAAAATGCACGATACGTCGTCACGAAGTCAAGTTAGAAGATCGATTCGAAGAGGTCGATTCAAAGTGATCGACTTAAAGTAAACAGCCAACCGAAGCACTCCATCTCGTATCGATCATAACTCGAGATCCACAAGTCCAAATGCTATGAAATTTTCACAGGAGATTACGTATAAGCCACAGAATGTTCCCACCAAGTTTCGACTTCATTGGACATCATCTTGATCGACACGAGTTGAGTTCGTACTAATCACAGATTGAGTCGAAACTTCCCGAGATCGATCACGTGGGCTCACTCACATGCCAGAAGGAGTCCCTCGAAGTTTGAGCCATATATCAGCCTTCTTTGCCTATAAATGGAGCCCCAGAGCCTACAGAAAAGGGATCTTTTGATTCTCAAGCGCCCAGACTCTGCCGGATCGAGCTCTGAATCCTAACCTTGCTGTTGTACTCGAATTTCCAGTTGTAATCAGCTATTTTTCCCTGTAATCAAGTGTAATTGTCAAAAGAGAAGCGATAAAATCATAAAAACTTCATAATGGACGTAGGCAACACGCCGAACCACTCTAAGTCGACTGTCTCTGTGCATTTACTTGTTATTTTTTGAAGTTTCCGTTAGACAAGCCAATTTTCTATTCTTCATTTTATCTCTTCAAAGACTTTCGAAGAGTGTTGTGTCTAATTTTGGTACAAACACGTTAGTGCTTTCACTGCGAGTTCAACCCATATATTCTCTTGCTCTTTGGATCTATCGTCGATACCGGATTGCATAAATCAGAGAGGAAGATCCAGATCTATAATCCAGATTCCTTCCATCCTATTCAGATTTGTGTAAAATTTAGGAGAGGAGTTCATCCCTCAACATGGTAAGCACAAGGACCACCTCCAATATTGTCGATCAAGAAGGTCGGGATAGACAAAATCCCGAGCAGTTGCCTCCAACCAACCAAAACGCTACCGGACCCTCAGATCCATCGGGCCCGGTTACCAGGAAAAAATTCCATTTATTGCTCCAGGAATTGACACAGAGTCGTTAACAGCTAACAGAACAGCTGCGCGCAAATGCTGAGCTGACTGACCAATTGAACCGCCAAAGGCGTAGAAAATCCAGGAGGGATCACGCTTCTAACTCCCCTACCGAGAGTTTGGCTTCATCAGGTTACAACCATAGGTCCACTCGTCCCCGATTGGATGGAAGTTAGCGCAAGCTGCTGGACATCAACCTACGTTGACTGTTGGACAGCTGAGGGTCGGCCCCTCAGCCAGCTTCCATACTGGACCCTCATCTCGAGGCGGCACAGTTTCGCACTACACCACGGATAACCGTACCGCAACCGCCGCTGCAGAACCAAGGGTTGATGCCGAAATCAGCTCGATCTAAACCAACATTAGCATGGGCGTACTCTCGAACCGTACGTCCCTGAAGACTATAAACCAAGGAGGCGAGACGTGGACCGTCGACAGCGCCCGGTCGAAACTCACGCTATGGAGCCCGACCACACCTTGGCTCAACCCATGTAGAATGTCCAGATGCCGGACCTCCCAGCTATGATACGACAAATGATCCGTGAAAGTCAGAGTCTTTCTAACGACGACTGGGGAATCTCCCGTAGTCACACCCCCTTTTCGAATGACATACTCTCTGTCGAACCTCCTCGATGGTTAAGAATGCCCGCTCTGCCAGCTTATGAAGGGAATTCAGACCCAAATCAGCACATCCTGAAGTATGAGTGGCTGATGAACGCTGTAAGAGCGGATGACGCAGTGAAGTATCGTAGCTTTCCTATCTCTTTGAGGGGATTGCCACCATGTGGATTATGCGATTGCCGCCCTGATCCATTTCTTGCTTTGACCAAATGGCCACAAAGTTTATAGAACAGTTTCGTATGCATGTTGCTAGCCCTAAAGATGTTAATACTTTATCCAGCGTCACTCAAGCACCTGGGGAGACGCTTAGATGCTACTTGGGGAGATTCCATGTAGCATGTGCAGAGATTAGTAACCCCAATAACAACTCGATCTTAATGGCACTGACTAAGGGAATTGACCCTGAATCTGAGTTTGGAAATCGGTTAGCTGGGAAGCCTCCCGCGTCATTGGAACGTTTCTACTCCAAAGCCGCCCAATTCTTAAGGCGAGAGGATACGAAACAGTCTAGGAAGCAGGACGACGTGGGGCCCAATAATGAAGGGATTCAAAGCAATGTGGTAGTAAAACAGTTCGGTGAGAGCTCTGGGAAAGTTCCGCTGAATATACAGAACAAGCAAACCCAGCCGAGAAACAGTGATAACCAGAATAAGAAACGGGATCACCACCGTGGCCCACGACGTAGGGCACCAATGTTTACAATTACACCCCTTGAATACGTCGCTAGAGAACGTATATCTGCAAACCTGCAATTCCATGCAGTATAAGAAGCCTGCTCCGAAACCATCATCGGAGAGGTAGATTCAGACAGGAAAGTTCTATAGGTTTCACGAAAGCTATGGCCACAATATAAATGAGTGCCATCATTTACAGGACCTCATTGAAAAATTGATCAGGGAGTGAAAGTTAGATCAGTTCGTACGGGCGCCGCAGTCTGGGGGTGCGGGCCCATCAAACCAAAATCGTGCTCAGAATCGGGAAAGACAGGAGGAACCCTCTCATACGGACGGGAGGTTGGTCATAGACACAGTTAGTGGTGGTCCTCATCCAGCAGACCGAAGCTGGAGGGAAATGGATTCGTATGCCAGCTCTATCAGGCATGCAGACTTCGATTGTTGTAGTAATTTTGATGATGAGGCTCTGGCCAAACAACAAAGGACAATGACTGATGGCATCGTATTCCGAAACCGGGATGCTGACAAGGTCGAATCCCTCACTATTGACCCACTAGTCATATCTGCCCAGGTAGGTCCTGCTTGGATGAAGAGGATCCTGGTCGACAGTGGGAGCTCTGTAGATATTCTGTTCAAGCGAGCTTATGATTTAATGAAAATAGAAGCCAAGGATTTGAAGCCTTGCTACTCTAGAATCCACAGCTTCGATGGAAGTGCTAATATACCCATTGGAGTGGTAGAGTTTCTAGTGGAATTGGGAGTTGGGGAGCGTCGAAGAGTTCGGATGTTGCAATTTGTTGTGTTAGACATTCACTCCCCCTACAACACTTTTTTGGGCCAACCGGTCCTTGTTGAATTCAAGGCAGCTATTGCCCCATGGTGTCTGACTCTGAAATTCCCCATCGATCGTGGGATCGGAGTCATTCAAGGAGATCATGCTGCTGGGAGAGACTGTTATGTTGCTGAGCTACGCGAGGTGCAGCAAAGGGAGAAGGGAAAGGGCGTAGAGGAGTCTCTCTGCATCCATTTTGCCAACAATTGACAATTGGTGTCTGGGCACGGGCCTGGGTACCCAAACCAATTCCTGTGGGATCTTGACCCAAGAGACACTGACAGTAGAGATGAATCTGTAGAAAATCAAGCTTCCCCGGCTGAACTGACGATCGATGTTCCGATCGATGATGATGATTCAAGGATGTTAAAGATTGGGTCTCAGTTGGGGCAACAGACACAACAGGAATTGGTAGAATTTCTCCGGGCGAATCTCGACGTATTCGCCTGGACGCACTCTGGTATGTGTGGAATCTCGCCAGACATCGTGAGCCACACTCTTAATATTGACCCACAGTGTATCCCAGTCAAACAGAAAAGGGGCGATATGGATCCAGAGAGATCTGCCGCCCTTAAGGAAGAAGTCGACAAGCTGAAAACAAATGGGTTCATTCAAGATGCTCTATACCTGCAGTGGGTATCCAACCCCGTACTTGTTCGAAAGCCGAATGGGAAGTGGAGGACGTGTGTTGATTATTTTGATCTAAACAAAGCTTGCCCAAAGTATAGTTTTCCACTTCCCCGAATTGACCAATTTGTAGATTCAATTGCTGGACATGAATTGTTATCTTTTATGGATGATTATTCTGGTTACAATCAAATACCCATGCATTTACCTGACCAAGAACACACCAGCTTTGTAACCGATCTGGGACTCTACTGCTACACAGTCATGCTTTTTGGGCTCAAGAATGCCGAAGCAACGTATCAACGCCTAGTCAACCGAATGTTTACCAACCAGATCGAAAAGACCATGGAAGTATATGTAGACGACATGTTGGTGAAGTCGTGACTCTCCACTAATCACGTCAAAGACCTAGAAACAATGTTCGTCATTCTTCGAGAATACAGGATGAAGCTCAATCCACTGAAGTGTCATTTTGGAGTCGCATCTGGAAAGTTCCTTGGGTTTATCGTCAACGCTCGAGGAATAGAAGCAAATCCCGAAAAGATCTGGGCAATTAAAAATTTACAAACTCCAAGAACAATAAAGCAGGTCTAGAGTCTCAATGGGAAGGTAGCAGCCCTGAGCAGGTTCATTTCAAAGTCCACTGACAGCATCCCCTTCTTCGATCTGATCCGAAAAGGAAAGCGAAACTTTGAATGGATCTCTGAATGTGAAGACGCATTCAAAGCACTGGTTCAACATCTCTCCACGCCACCAATTTTGTCGAAGACTATCAATCATGAGAAGTTATATCTTTACCTGGCGGTATCATAAAACGCAATCAGTGCTGCCTTAGTTCGGGAGGAAGACCGAGAACAGAAACCGATCTACTATGCTAGCAAGCGGCTAACCGGAGTTGAGAGAAACTATCTAAAGCTGTAAAAATTGGCTTATTGATTAGTCATTGCCTCGAGGAAGCTCCGTCCATATTTCTAGGCTCATCCGGTTACTGTGTACACCGATCAACCGTTACGACAGGTCCTTACGTGGCCTGTGACGTCTGGTAGGTTACTCAAGTGGAACATCGAGTCGAGTCAGTTTGATTTATCATATACTCCAAGGAGAGCCATTCAAGGACAAGTCTTAGTAGATTTCATAGCTAAATTTACCATTCCAGAGGAATTGCCTAAAACTAGTAAATCTATCGAATACATCTGGAAGCTGCATACCGATGGTGCATTCAACTATCGGTGCTCGGGTGCTGGAGTAGTACTTGAAACCCCCGAGGACCGATCCATATGCTATGCCTTGAAGTTTGAGTTTCGTGCGACCAATAATGAAGCTGAATATGAAGCCTTGCTTACGCGGTTGAAGCTAGCCCATGATCTGAGAAATGTTGCCGTGGAAGTTTACTGTGATTCTCAATTAGTCATATGCCAATTTCAGGGTGAATATCAGGCTAAGGATCGAAGATCGACTGCTTACCTAACTCGATTCCAGGAAGTGCTTGACCAATTTGATTATTATGCCATCTTCTACATACCCTGTGAGTGCAATCAGAAGGCTGATTCATTGGAAAATTAGAAAGTACAGGCGAAGCGCAGCAGATAGGGCTCGTTCCTATTGAAACTTTATCCTCCCCAAGCATTGATCAGATGGAGATCGACTCTGTATTTGAGGCTACTTTCGGAAGGGAATCATGGATGACCCCGTACCAAAATTACATCGAGCATGGAACACTGCCTGAGCATAGGAGTGAAAGAAGACAGATTCTTTGAAAAGCATCGTGGTTCACCATCCAGAATGGTGTCACGTATAGAAGAGGATAGTCTGTTCCTCTCCTCCGATGTATCGCACACGATGAGATTAAACGAGTGTTACACGATGTACACGAAGTGGAATATGGCGGTCACACCGGGGGGTAGGCTCTCACTAAGAAAGTACTCTGATACGGGTATTACTGGCCCACCATGAACTGTGGTGCAGCAGACTATGCCAGGAAATGCGATAAATGCCAGAAACACGCTCGAATTCCTAGAGCCCCACCTATCGAGATAACCCAAATGGTCGGCCCGTGGCCGTTTGCAGCATGGGGCATAGATATTATTGGAACTCTACCCGTGGCCAAAGGTGGAGCATAGTATGCCATCGTCGCAGTTGGCTATTTTACCAAGTGGGCTGAAGCTGAACCCCTTGCAACAATCATGACGAAGAAAGTAATCAACGTCGTAGTCCGCAACATTATCTGCCGATTTGGTCTCCCGCATACCATTTTCACTGATAACGGAGCCCAATTCGATAGTATTGAATTCAAGAATTTCTGTCAATGATTCCATATCCATGAGAAATTCTCTGCACCCACTCACCCTCAAGCGAATGGCCAAGTTGAAACGGTTAACAAGGTTATCAAATCTATTCTGAAAAAAAGACCGGAAAAGGCCGGGGGCAAGTGGGTTGATGAACTTCCTATGGCCTTATGGCTTAACAAACGACCCACAAGTTAGCGACCGGACACACTCCATTTTCTCCATCTTACGGCTCAGATGTCGTTATTCCAGTCGAGTTGGAAGTACCTTCTCATCGTGCGACTTATTTTGACTCGAAGATGAATGCCATATTACTTGCTGAATCTTTGGATTTATTGGATGAGAAGCGTGAGGAGGATGATTTGAGGGCAGCTGCATACCGAAATCGAGTCGCCCGATCGTACAATGCCAAGGTTCGGCCACGAACCTTTGAACTTGGCAATCTCGTTCTGAAAAGATTCTATCAGGTTCCTTTACACATAAAGCCAAATTGGGAAGGACCGCATGTGATAACCCAAAAACTCGGAGATGGCTCGTTCAAGTTATCGACCGTTGACGGTCTTACTTTGTCGAGGGCTTGGAATAGTGAAAGCCTCCGTCGCTACTACATATGACAGGCTTTGTTTATTTGATTCATTCTTTTATTTGCAATTTGTTTCTTTATTTCGAAATGTGAATTTGTAATAAGGCAACTGACTTTTCCATATTTTCCCATTTTAGCAATAAAATGCCATCTCCTCGAGCCAGAGCTGAGATTTATTGAATATGATATACGGCATCACGATGCACGGAGTGTTAAGTTCCATCATCTGGTGGAATTTATTCAAATAGGGAGTGACTGTGATATGACCGGTCACTCGCTAAGTGAAACCCAAGCTCGGGGGCAAGTCGCTACGCTAAAATCAAAAAGGATTGATACACGACAATCCTTAAAACAACTCCAAACTCCCAGAGTGCGAGTTGGAGCATAAAAATCCTAAATGCAGTTTTGGAGAGGGTGGATCTGTCCACCTAACGACTTCTACCGTATCCTAACCAAGTTCGAGGAGGATGGATCCGTCCATCTAACGACCTTGCTTGTTTACTCGAGGTAAATGTGAACCAACCATTCACGATCCTGATGAATCCATCATCCTCGGAGTGTGAATGAGCTCTTGAAGAGCCTAAATAGATGTGACTGACCATTTATCGGCTAACTCCAAATTCCTAAAGTGCGAATAGGAGTATAAACATCGACTTTAGGTTCCCAGAGTGCGAAACGGAGTATAAACATTAACTCTGAATTCCCAGAGTGCGAATTGGAGTATAAACATCACTCCAGGTTCTCAGAGTGCAAACCAGAACGTAAATGCTAACTCCTAATTCCCAGAGTGTGAATTGGAGTATAAAATACTAAGTCTAGGTTCCCGAAGTGCGAACCGTATTTCAAACGTCGATAGTTCTTGGATTCCCAGAGTGTGGGGCCAATTGTCGGTTGCAGATAACCACGAGTCCCCAGAGTGTGAACAGAGTATGAATATAACTTGGGTGCGGACGGCCACTCAAAAATTAATCTAAGTCCCTAGAGTGTGGACATGTGCTTATAAACTTTAATAGGCATGATTGACCGTCGAAATAAAAGTACTGATCCCCGTAGTGTGGATGTGACTATTACGAGTGACCAAGCACGATTCAACCGCTCGACTTTTACTTGTTTCTGCATCAATTTGACGATGTCAAACTTGGAAAATAGAGGTAAATTGTGATCGCTTGCCGATCATTGCAACTGGTTCCCCAAAGTGGGGGCAAGGCTTAAGTGTAAATCACTGTCTGGAGCAATATGACGTCAAAAGTCCACCTCAATCTCCAGTCACGACTTGTGTTCACGATTTTCAAACTTGGTGTATAAAACAAATTCAGCTCCAGAACTGATACTCCACAAGCATACTGAACTAAGATTTGAACGTTACAACACTTTAGCATAAAAGACAGGAAGAACAGTTGAAGCGAAGAGATAATAAAATTTCATTTCAACTAACTGAAAGTAAAGATTCATGTACAAGTTCTTCTAAAAAATTCCTTCTAGCGGGGGATAAATCCGCACCTATACACGGCCTATAAAAGCAAAAGTAAACTCCTATCTACCCAAAAAATATGCCTAAGGAGCCTATCTATTCCTTCTTCTTCCTCGACTTCTTCTTGGGCATGGAACCACCGGAACCATTAACGGTCCTTCGTTTCGAGCCTTTCCCTTTTGGCGGGCAATCCCCAGACGGAGGCATATTATTAATTTCCTCCTCCGAACTTGAGTCTAAAGGGATGCTCTCTGCGGGAGGAGTCGGAGGAACTGGATCTACAACCGGAGGTGGAATGAATGCACTAGTATCAACAAGTGTACCCCTAGGAGATATCATTCTAAGTGGAGTTGGGACAGACGCCATCACTCCATCCTCAGAACTACCGCCATGAGTCGCTGCCTCCATTTCAACATTGATTTTAGCCAGTATCTCCGCTTCTCGAATAGCACGGGTTCGCTGGGGCAGCAGTGGTTTATGTCAAAGCGCTAGAGGCAGGCGGAAATCCACCAAGGACGAATGGTAAGTCCAAAAAAGGGTCGCTCTGTCGGCCCAGGAGCTCGTTCATCATCTACTCATCAAAATAAACCAAGCTCCCCTGTGTTACTTCAATAGGCACGATCATGGTCGTAGTGATCGCTTCAGTGATGATGGCCTCCTGCATTTGGTGTGATTCTTGGGTTGCAAGAGGCGTTGTCGGTGTAACTTTAGTACTGGACAAGGCAAAAGAAAAAGTTGTTAGTACACACTTCGATGTAAGTTCTTCATTTCAGACACACACGAGATTTGTGCAAAGTACCTTCCTTAACTTGGCTCGTGGTTGGCTGAACAGCTTCAGAAGAGTGCTCCCTTATAGGAGATAAGTGTGGCTATTACGGGTCGTAGGCCGAGACGGGCTGCGGCTCAATCACTGGGATCAACTCGGATCCAGATGAAGTAACCATCTTAGAACTTGTAACTTGATGTGCGACGCCTGATCCTTCGCCAATTTCCAGTGCTGGCTACCCAGTCTCTCTCTTGCATGAGAAATCATAGAGTCATGAAGAATCTTCTTTTCATCCTCGCTTAATATATGGTTCTCCAGTTCAAATTTGTCAAAGGCTCCACCCGACTGCACCGCCTTCTCTTCTTCAACCAGCAAATTCCAGGCATTGTATAGATGTGCTGAGTAATCGTCGAGCTAAGCCAGATTCCTATGTGTCAGTACATTGGCATTATAAGTGACCAAAAGCTCCTCTATGTCCGCCTCAAGCCTGGTTTCCGCCAGCCGAACCTTTTCATCAACTTTAACCTCATCCTTGCGGATTTTTTCCATGGCCGCATCTCTCTCCCCCTGAAGCGCCACCGCTTGATCGCATGCTTCTTGTGCGGAAACATTGGCAGCATCTTTTTCCTTTATGATTTCAAACAATTTGGCTTTAAGCTCATTTAGCTCTTTCAGGGCGGCATCCCACTCCGCGGTAACGGTGGTATTCCTGTGGCCCATGTCTTCCACCATGGCATAATGTTCTTGCATTATTCTATCCATGGCCACATGGGCATCATCAGCCTTTTTGAGAGCCTCCATTTCAGATTTTTTGGAAGACTCGGCCTCGTTGTTCAGCACTTGAATAATACGATCTTTCTGCGAAAGCTCCTTCTCCAGTTTTTCAATCGTGGAAGCCCGATCGAAAGCTTCTTTCAACGCTTTTCTCGCAGCCTTCGACCACTCCTTGTACTGGAAAAATATATCTGCAACATAGTCGTGCACTGTGTGTTCGGCCGACGTCGGAATTCTCTTCAAATGCGAGGGAAAGATGTAGCCAACAAAGCAGATATCAGGGAAGTCCTTCTTCAACTGAGCCAGCTTAATCGCTCCTTCCCCAGTAGGCTCGGTAAGGGTCTGTTCAGTAGTTGAGGGGGCCACTATTTCAGTTCGGCGTTGAGGATCGGATCTTGGAGCATGGGAAGACGGCTTATGCCATGAGGCTTCAGGGGGCCGCGAAACGTGAACTGGAGGCGGTGTAGGAACTCTGGGAGGGGGCAAGCGAGATCGATGTACATAACCCCTATCTCTATCATAAAATTCTTGACTAGAATATCCCTGCTTGTAATCCCTGTCTCCCTCTCTCCTGCGTGATTCATAATATGACGAAGTTCGGCGAGTGTTGCACAAACTTCCAAGCATAGAGCCACGGCCAGACATCGTACCTGCAAAGTAAGGAAAGAGTAGAGTTAGTAACCTTTCAATAGTGAAAAGCTTATGGTCAGAAATCATGTAGTGCCGTGAAGTGTGTATGTATGTGCAATCCCCCGACCAACCGGAAGTGTCGACCACGTTAGTGGGAAGAGGCTTGCTTAAATCTAAGGCGTGTTGGAATTCTGCCAATCCGGCATCATGTTGGAAGGACATTTCATCTGAAATTGGGAGATCGGTGAACCCTTCGAAGAGATTTTTCGCTCGCGGGGGAGAAGCCTCTGAAATTATAACTCCAAAAGCGGCCCAAGACGTAACCATAGATTTCCATCTCTTAGATCTGGGACACTTAAACGCAGCTTCCTTGCCTTTTCTCTTTTCTTTGGAGTCCAAGACAGAATCCGAAGGCCCAGCTAGAGGTTCATCGTCGGTATGAGTTCTCTTAGAATCTTCTTCCTCAGTTATGACAACTCTAGGCATCTTGTGCTTAACCCGTTTCTTCGAGCTAGTTCTCAGCGTCCCCTCTAGTCTTATACTTTGTCTCCGCTCAATCAACCCGAGAATTCTCAAATTTCTGTCTGTCAGCACCAAATCAATGTGCCTCTCCTTGCTTGGAACTTCTTGGAGAACACAAACTATCTTCTTGTAATAAGCGCCATCAGGCCGCTGAATTATCGCTGTAAAGAAAAAGAGATATGAGTTTGACTTCAGCTATAACTATCTTATCAGCTATTCAAGAGAGTAGCAATACTCACGTCTGAATAGCCATTGACTGGCAAATCCTAGGGGGCATATGACATAGAACCACTCCGTCTTGAAGTAGCTCAGCCTAGTCCAAGACCCCGTGACCACTTGGCAATTTCTTACTGCCTCCAGGAACGTAAAGGATGGGCTATCTATTCGACTCTTGAAGTTGAATAAATATCTGATCTCGGTCGGGAGTGGTGGTCGATAAAGATATTCCTTGAGTACTATGAACAGACTATTCAACAGGGCATATCGATTTGGATGCAACTGAGATGGAGCGATTCCAATGAAAGACAACACTTCTCGAATATATTGATTGAATGAGGAAGTGTTCCAGCCGTGCATGCATGGCGATTGAATGCGGTATACCCTTCCGAAGGGCAATGCGGTCTATTATTAGGACCCGGTAATAGCACATCATCCACGGGCAAGCCATGCCTCAGGCATATTCGTCCCAGCATATCTTCAGATACAATGGATGGAACAGAATCTGCCGGGTTGAAAATAAAAGATGCCTCAGGTACTGCGTCCGGGGCAGGGTCAATGACTTTGGCCCCGCTAGCCGGTATATCGATTGTTGGAGGAGTTAAAGTTTGAGTTTCTAGTGGCTGCGAGCTTGAAGTTTCCACAGCTAACTAACTCATGATAAACCACCATTAGACGATAAAGAGCCTATGCGTTCCCCTCATGTGAAGTGTGTGTTGTGCAGTGCAGTGAATTATTTGAAAAGGTTCTACAGAGTTAAAGGAAGTATGCAAGAGACAAAAACTTCGAAATCCAGTCGGAGTAACCGTCATCGCTGACCTTCACAACCGTGCCATCCAGATATTGGTGATCAATCTGTGTTATAGTCCATTGTCATTTTGTTAAGTTACAGTTCCATCGACGGGCTTCGAAAGGCAGTCAAATGTGTAGTTCTACGATCAGGTCCAATTGTGCAAGGCAGAAACTCGTCGGAGTCGAATGTTTAAATATGCAAAGGTTCTCTAGATCTATCAAACTCCGTCTTGGGTTCGATCGCCACAGCTATAATTAATAATGAGTCATAGGACTCCTTTTCGTATCGATTGCGTTCAAAACGATATGTTTCGTATCGATCGAATTCGCATCGATACGCTTCGTATCGATCGAGTTTGAATCGATGTGTTTCGTATCGCCCAGGTTCGAATCGATACGTCTCGTATCGTTCAGGTTCGAATCGATACGCTTGTATCGATTGATTTGTGCGCACTTCATATCGAACACAACTCGAAAACCTCGCATCGATCGTATTTGTAACGACCAAATATGACGGAGTTCGTATCAATCGCCCACACAGGACTTCGTATCGATCATGCTTATTACGACTTTATATAAAATATTTCAAATCGATACGAAATACGTCCACCCAGGATCGATTAGGACTCCATCATTCCTCAATCAACGCAACATCGATGCGAACCCTACACCCAGTCATCGATATGAAGTCAATCCATGTTCTTTCTTTTCACCCATACGAAATGGAGGCCGAGCAACCATTAGTCGATTGCTCCATATCCCTAACTTCTTCTTCTCCAATCTACATGGGCATCGCCATGGCCACCCTCATTCAAGCTCTGGCCCAGATCTGGCCTTAACGATTGCCAGAATTGATACTTGGCTAAAATGGGATGGATCTGATATTCAAACTCCGTCGCTTGGATTTAGTCGTAGCTGATTAATTATCTAGATTAAAATTGGAATTCAAAGGAATAAAAGATTTTATTTGATCGATTCGAAGGCAAAGCATAGCTATTCTTTTCTCAAGCTTGTGGATCGATGCGAATGTAGGAAATAAGGAAGGCAACAGTGAAATGGAAAAGGTAAAAAAATGCTGAAGTCCAAAGTATTTATATGGGCGCAAGCGTGAAGGGGAGGGGCGATCGCCTCTTAGTTAACATGACCAGTCACTATAGGTCAACTCTCGGATCGAGTCGAACGGTCGATTCGAGTCCATCAGCCCAAGCTCCTATCGATTTAAAATGGTCGGTAAGTCTATCGATACGAAGTGCACGATGAAGATACCTCTGAAGACATTGAGTTCCGTCGATTCGAAACCTTCATTCGTGTCGATGAGTTTGCAACTCCATCCACGGTCCATAGTTTCGAACTATACTGTTCGGATCCATCGATGCACGATCCCCAAATAATTGCACCAATCGGTAAGAACTGGCTAGTTGAATCCAACAGTACCATGCTTCATCGATGCAAAGGGCTTCATGAGGACCTGCTGAAGCTCCTGAAAACCATCGATGCGAACATTAATTTCGTATCCATCATAGCTCATGCATATCGATGCGAAATGCTAGATTCGCATCCATCAAATGCAAAGTCAATCAATGCGAGAACAACCTTTCAAACTTATATATCGATTCAGGAGAGGATCGATATGAAGAAGCATTCAAAAACAACCGTCAAGCGTTGTTACAACTCGAGTTTCACATCGGTTCAGGAGAGGATCGATGCGGAATTCGACACAAGAAAACTGACAACGACTCATGAACGTGCAACGTTAACGAGAGTCATGTTAACATACATACATATATGTCGAAATATTCAATTTTCAACATTCACAGGAATTGAATATCCATCTAATAACGATTACGGCGACAAACAGCTAATAGCTATCATCCAACAATCAGTTACAGCAACGCAAGGTTACAGCCTTCAACGGAAAAGCGATAACTACTCAGAGTGAAGACTACAGCTTTTCAAAGCACGTCATGTTTCCACAAGATGTACTTTGGAAGGCAAATGTTATCCTACCTTTTGGCAAGGCCGAGATATCACAGAACTGGTTGAAAACCAAGGATCACTCGTTCTGGGTATCGAGCATGCACAGGCTCGCTATGGATGTCTATGAATTTTTTTCGAGTCCGGATCAGGCTACAATTGACAAGTCATGACAAGCAAAGCCATAGAAGCTAGCCTTCCAAATTTCAAGCTAATCCAAGTACGTATGCTCAAGTTATGATCGATGCAAGTTGAAGGGAATAGCCTCATTTTTATATCCATCAATAAACCGTGTTTCGAATCAATCAAATTTGTATCCACCTTCGCTTCACCTTTCGTATCGATCTACATCATATCCATCCTCAAGCATTAGTTCGTATCGATCAACTCTGCATCCATTAGCAGGTAATGCGCTTCATATCCATCGACCAATGTCTAGTTCGTATCCATAGAGGAGGATCTTGATCGAATCCATCAAATAGCCTTAGTTCGTATCCATCGGGTGGCCTCAGTTCGTATCCACCACAAATGTCACTTATTCGTATCCATCGAGTGAAGACAACTTCCATCGATACGAACTCCACTACTTCCATCGATACGAGCTGGGCCATTTCTTTCGATTCGAAATGAGAAAACTATAAATCGATACGAAGTGCACGTTGTTGATCGATTAGAGCTATGTAACGGCCCTCGATACGAACGAGGCGAAGTTCAAGGCGCGACTTGGTCGACTCGGCGCAAGAAGTGGATCGATACGAAAAACGCATGACACGTCATCACGAAGTCATGTGAGAAGATCGATTCGAAGAGGTCGATTCGAAGTGATTGACTCGAAGCAAACGGCTAACCGAAGCACTCCATCTCGTATCGATCATAACTCGAGATCCACAAGTCGAAATGCTATGAAATTTTCACAGGAGATTACATACAGTCCAGAGAATGTTCCCACCAAGTTTCGACTCCATTGGACATCATCTTGATCGATACGAATTGAGTTCGTATCGATCGTAGATTGAGTCGAAACTTCCCGGGATCGATCACGTGGGCCACTCACTTGCCAGAAGGAGTTTCCCAAAGTTTAAGCAAAATATCAGCCTCCTACGCCTATAAATAGATCCCCAGAGCCTATAGAAAAGGGATCTTTTGATTCTCAAGCACCCAGACTCTGCCGGATCAAGCCCTGCATCCTAATCTTGCTATTGTACTCGAATTTCCAGTTGTAATCCGCTGTTGTTCGCTGTAATCAAGTGTAATCGTCAAAAGAGAAGCAATAAAACCATAAAAACTTCATAGTGGACATAGGCAACACGCTGAACCACTCTAAATCGACTGTCTCTGTGCATTTGCTTGTTGTTTTTTGAATTTTTTGTTAGATAAGCCACCTTTTAATTTTCTATTCTTCATTTTATCTCTTCAAAGACTTTCAAAGAGTGTTGTGTCCAATTTTGGTACAAACAATGCCCCATGGTATCTTGAATGTGTTTTCTTTCATTTTTGGCTGATTCCACAGTTATTTTCTATCTACTTCCAATTTAAAAGCATAAACAAAAGTAATTGCATATCGAACACCCCTTTATTATTCAACAAATTATTGTGTGTCGAGCACTCTGGGAAATTTCATGAATTGTCAAAAATCATTGTCCAACCATTATAGCAATTCTACGTTTATAACAAGAAGATAAATTATTGTACTATTTCTAACTACTATGAAATTCCCTTGTGATATTTGGCATAATTGTTTCCTTTTAACTTTATTTCCTATAAAGCAACTACATATTGATTGTGTTTAATAATAACATTTGCACATCCAAGTATCTTTCAGGGTTATTTAAACCCCTAACATTCCAACTAGTTATCATTTCTGGTTAATAAACATGCTTTTAGTATTCACGACTGCAACAATAGTATCTTCTAGATTATTTAGTCTTATTATGTCCTTTTCACCTGTTTTGACATGGCTTTCTTGGATTTTTCATCGACTAAAACATCTCATTCTCATATTTTTCTTGTTAGAATCTTTAGAGGGGATCGAAGGCATTCGATATTCAAGTGTACTTTCTATGACTTTCTCGCTTACCATCTCTATTGCTATGTTCATTTTAGAGGCCTTCAAATTAGAGACATCAAAATTAGATAAGGTATCAGTTAAATCTGAAGGTAACCTAAGGTATTTTTAATTCCATTGCAATGCATTTTAGTTGGTTCTGAACCAATTAATTCTAGACATCATGGTTTATTTTATGAATGCTATTTAATGTATTCATTATGCAAGATTCCTGTAAGGTAAAACTCCTTACAACTTAAACAAGAAAAGAAGTTTGAAGACTACTTATTACCTAAGATACACGATGATTATTATTTTGAATCAATGTAATGCAAGGTAAAGATTAAGAAGATCTATATGAATGAAGAATATTATAAAATAGTTTTTGTAGTTATTAAAATAGTAATTGTAAAATGTGTTTTATTTTTTTAATCCCTTAGAGAGTTTTTGGCCCCGTCCGACAAGTGTTGTATATGATCGTTATATGAATATTCGTTTTTTAACAGAACGGACATCTGTATTCATCAAATACAATATTTGTTGGATTTGTCCCTATATTGGACAAGTTACAAACACAATAAAGTAATTACATTTTATAAATCATTCCATTTTGAATGATTTACAAAATTTTGACAGCACTTCCTTCTCGTTCCCTGTGTATACTTGTGTATGATACAGGGAACAAAAGGAAAGTGCTGTCGAAATTTTGTTGAACCGTTTAATCAGAAATGATTTATAAAATGTAATTACATTATTGCGTTTGTAATGGAAAGTAGGATGACCGACCATCAAAGTGAAAACCAATAAACTAAAAATTAAAAAAATAAAGTGAAGTGCTTATTTGAATTTTCTACGATAGTGAAGTGTTTACAATTATGAAGTGTTGAAAATTATTCCTACAAAGCTTTAGTATCGGTTGAATTGTTTACTTAATTTTTTTCTGTTCATATGAAATGATAGAAAGAGATAAAAATTCTTGCGAATGTTGTTATCTCCTTCGAGAGAGTGGATTAGATGTCGACGTAGGAACACCGTGAGTACATACATGGGGTTCGACATTTTATAAATTTCGTAGAGCATCATGCACCGCTTGACTTTGACATGTGCAATTGTCCTTGCAAAAAGTGTAGAAATTCAAAAAAAAACTATCTTTCAAAACAATCGAGAAATACTTAATCATTCACTGTATGGATCCAACATACGATGAGTGGTTTTTTCATGGTGAGAGGAACGACACAGATGCAATAATCAATTCTACACCAAATGTTACCGCTGATGAGGTTGCATCTCTCATCAAATTCGAGTGGAAAACTATATAGAAGGTGATCTTGGAAACCTTGTTGACAATGCATACAGTGTGTATGATAGCATTCACGATATCGGTGATGGTTATCTAGGAAGAAAGTACAACGAGTATAAAAGAAAAGAAAATGAAAAACTGTATTCTTCTTGTGAAGACGGTCTTACATGTTAGCGTCCTTATAGAGCAACATGAATAAAGAATTCAATTGGTCAGGAAACTGCGTGACTGAGCTGTTGAAGAGATTGAAAAAGTGGCTTCCAGATGGAAATACACCACCAGATAAATACCCCACAATGAAAAAAATATTAAAGGATTTGGGAATGAATGTAGAGTGCATACATGCTTGCGAAAACGATTGCATATTATTTTTGGAAGGAGAATAAAGATGCCGTTGAATGTCCTCGTTGCCATACTTCGATACTTAAAGTTAAAGATGAAGGTGAAATTGTAAAAGTCACAAAGAAACCAAGAAAAGTTCTAAAATATTTTCCATTAATTACTAGATTAACTAAATTGTACACTATACCATGGATAGTTCGAAAAATGTTATGGCATAGTGAAGCAAAAACTTATTGGAATTTCATGCGTCATCCTTTCGACTCAGCTGAATGGAGATCGCTTAAGAATAAGTGGACAGAGTTTGCTAACAATGCTCGAAATCTTTGGCTTAGAATTGCTACCGATGGGTTCAATCCTAATATAATCCAGTCTAACAGTTATAGTTGTTATCCTATGTATATGTTTCCTTATAATTTACCTCCTTCATTGTGCATGAAATCAAAATTTCAAATTATGTATTTATTAATTCCTGGACCTAAAGCACCAAGTCAAGATATTGATGTACATTTAGAACCCCTTGTGGATGAGTTGTAACAACTTTGGACAATAGGAGTGCCTGCATTTGACATGGACAAGCACGAGTATTTTACAGTGAAAGCAATACTATCGTAGGGAATTCATGATCTACCTGCATTTGGCAATCTATCGGGTTGTGTGACCTATGGTTATAAAGCATGCCCTATTTGTTCTATGGAAGCCAAGGCGCAACATGTTGGTAATAAGATTGTTTATACGACGTACAGAAGATTTCTAAAGAACGGCCATCCATATAGAGCACCAAAACATGGATGGTATAAGGATATAGAATATAAGAAACCTCCAACATGACTGATAGGATTAGCTCTTTTAGAGAAATTTCACATAGCAAATTCTTACCCCATAAATTGAATATATAGGAGATGATTTTGATCATGATGAACACTTTGGAAATGAGAATGACAATGGTGTAACACCAGCATGGTATAGAAAGTCAATTATTTTTTCCTTAGAGCATTGGAGTGGCCATAAAGCGTGTCACACAATAAATGTAATGCATACCGAGAAGAATGTGGTAGAGCATTTTATTAATTTGTTATTTGATAGAACCAAACAATCCTCTAAATTTGCATTTGATAAAGCTTACAAGATCTAATGTTGTCAAGTTCTAAAAGGCGTAAAACTTCCTTTAGAACTAAAATAGGCAACTTAATAAGCATTCAACCACCTAGTTTGAATATTAGAAAGTCATATAACAATCATATTATTATCCAACATTTATTGCCTGCATGGTTCAACATGCATTTCCAAAGTTTCATGATTTGAGGCTGTTGGGCGAATTCTCACCCAGAAGATCTTGAGACAACGAAGCGTCTGTTTCACCCGGGTTCGCAGTCACCACTTCATTCAGCATGACCGGCCTCTTTACCATTCGACAATGCAAGCCATAGCTCATTCGACATGAATAACCTCCAGTTCATTCACCAAGGCCAAGGAACACTCGGCACTCACGCATGAAGCTTCATTCGGCAGCACGAGCACAAGTCCATTCGGCATGGAAGCTCCATTCGGCAGCACGAGCCATGTCCATCCGGCATGACCAGCCCCTTTCCATTCGGCATAGCCGGTCCATGTCCCGCCGAATACCACCACCGGACCACACTATTGCCGAACCACCTTCCCATCACATCTCCACCGGACCAACTCCAATACCCTACCACCAAACCAACCACGACCGAATCAACTCCACTGCCACTCCAACACTACCACCGAATCAAGGCTTCAGCAATCCACTTCACACACCACCATCACCAGTCCAAGCTCTACCGAATGAAGCCTCGCCGAACCAGAAGTGCCAGGCCAAATTGCTTCAGCCCGGGCCCACCAGCAGTTATATACTTCCAAGACCCCTGCCCCCTACCTCATTCTATAAATAGAGGGGCAGGGGTACAACAATGGCAGACAAGTTTGAGAGCTCAAGCAAGGAAGGAACTTTCAAACTACTTTCATATACTGATATACGAAGCATTGTACCTGTAATCTGAAAGAAAGAAGATAATAACATATAAAGTGGACGTAGGCACATTCTGGCCGAACCACTATAAATCTGTGTGTCTTTTACATTTCAGCCCCTACTTCTTTCATATTTACATACTCATCTAAAATCACTGAAAATCACATATAATCAACTAAATAATACGACTTGGAGGTGTTTGTCCATTTTTTGTGCAAACATTTTTGGTGCTTTCACTGAGAGTTGAACTCAAGACTCAAGCTTCATCTTCTCCCACTCAACCTTCTTCCTAACAACATCACTCGTTGCTTAGAAATCATGCCTTCCAAACAGAGAAGGGATGTTAACAAAGGAAAGAACATCGCAACTAGCAGCCTTCCAGATCCAGCAATCACAGATCAGCCCACTTCAACAGCAGTACCAGATGAAAATCAGGAAAATCCAACTGGTCCCGCAACGGAACAACCAATCACTAGGGCAGATCTGGACAGGGTTGTGGCTGAAGTAACTAACCGCTTCACATCCCAACACGAAACTTTGGTGGACCAACTCATGACACGCTTAAGGGATGCTGAAGAGTCCAACCGCAATACTGAATCATGGGGTGAATCCCAATCCGGAGGATCCCGGAGGCAACAGAGGTCTTCACTCTTCGAACAAGCTATCAACAGGAAAAACGATGATAGGGGCCGCGCCCGGACTCAGCCCGAATTCCGACTCGAGGAAGCCCTTGGAACCGAACCCAGCGGGGGAGGCACCAGGCGAGGGTCGGATGTAGCTGAGCCAGTCATGCCACCTAATCATAGAAACCCTGCTGAACGGAGCCGAGCTAGAACCCAGCCCGAAGTTGACCCCATGGATGTGCTCGAAACAGAACCCCACAGGGGAAGATCAAGGCAGGGGGCAACTGTAGCTGGTCCTAGCGTGCCTCCAAGCAGCCAAAGACAACCACTGGATAATGCTAGAGGTGATAGACTGTACCATCCCTACAGGACATCTGGACGAGATAGATCCCGCAGGGAAGAACCAAGCTCATTTTTGTCCGCTCCAAGTTCTGACGAACGAATGGCACGATTATTCAGAGAATGTGTCCAACGGGAGCAAAGGGACCGGGGAATAGGCGCTAGGGTCACCAGTCCCTTTACCCGAAATATCGAAACTGCCATCACTCCCCGGGAATGGAAAATGCCAGCCATGGAACCTTACAAAGGAACTTCCGACCCCATCGTACACCTGCAGAGATACACCCAGCATATGCTCATGAGTGGAGCAACAGAAGGAGTATTATGTAAATGCTTTCCGCTATTCCTATCAGATCTAGCTACCTCCTGGTTCTGCCATCTACCCCAAGGATCCATCAGCTCATGGGAGATGTTAAAAGAAAGGTTTATTAGCCAGTTCCGCATCCATGTGGAACAACCCAAGGATGCTTATTCTCTATCCCATGTCAAACAGAAATCCGGAGAGACGCTACAACAATATCTAACACGGTTCAACGCCGCAGCGGCAGCAGTTCAAGATGCCGATGAAAAACTCACTCTAATGGCCCTCTGTAGTGGTGTACATCCAGACACCAAGTTTGCCAGAAGATTAACTAAGGAAAAACCAGCTACCTTGCCTGATTTCTTCCATGAAGCTGGAAAGTATATGACACTTGAAGACGCTGCTACGGAGAGGCAGTCAGGGCAACAAGGCAAGATAGTTCAGGACAAGGTTCCCACTGCAGCTAAGGACGCTCGAAGAAATGAATCTAGAGACAATGCTGGGGGCAGGAAGGTTGAGAAGCGCCAATATCGACCAGGGCCAAGATTTGACTCCTACAATCCTTTGAATGAAACAATCGAAAACATCTACCTAGCCACTCAGGGCGAACTCGGATACAAGCGCCCCCCGCACAAGAAAGAATCAGATAACGCACTCAAGTCCGGAAAGTTCTGTCGCTTCCACGAATCCCACGGACATGACACCAATGAATGCCACCATCTTCGGGACTTGATCGAAGAACACATTAGAAGAAGAAGACTGGAACGTTATGTGAAAGGTCAGAACAGGACTCCAACTCCTGCCAATGAGAACTCAAAGCAACCCCTCCCAGAAGTAGGCGGAGGGAATCGCAACAATCACAACACCAGTGGCTCTAGTCAAGAGAAGATAGTGGTCCTTACCATCTCAGGAGGACCACACATCGCCGACAGAAGTTGGGCAGAGATGGAAAGGTACGGCAAGTCGCTTAGAAATGCCGAAGGATATGTTAACTCCATTACGGAGGAACGCCACCCGAAACGAAAAGAAAACAATGACATTGTATTCAGTAGGCATGATTTGGAAGGAAGACAGTACCCACATATGGATCCCATGGTCATCTCTGCCTGGTTTGGTCCAGCTAAAGTTTTTCGGATTCTAATAGACACGGGAAGCTCCGTTAATATCCTGTTCAAACATGCTTTCGACAAAATGAAGTTATCAATGAAGGATGTATCCCCCTGTGACAAACCACTGCACGGTTTCACTGGAGATGCAAAGATGCCTCTCGGGCAACTTGACCTCTTCGTCGAAATAGGAAGTCATCCCCGCTCCGTTGTGCGAAAACAAACGTTCGTACTAATAGAAAACCACTCGGCTTACAACGCTTTCTTGGGAAGACCAGCCTTGTCTGACTTTCAGATTGTATTAGCCCCCTGGTGCCTGAAAATGAAATTTCCAACAGACAACGGAGTAGGAGAAGTAGAAGGAGATCAAGATGCTGCCCGAGACTGCTACGTAACTGAACTTCGCAATAACCGCAGAAAGAATAAAGGAAAAGATGCAGAGACTACTCTCTGCATGAAAAGCTTGGAGGCATAGCAACTAAAGAAAGCCCCTCCTCTTCGATACACAAGCGATCCCTTCAATGAACTAGACCCCAGGGATAAAGAGGAGGAGGCTACCGCCGAGCCTGCAGAGGCTATGGAATTCGTATCGGTAGATAAGCATGATTCAAGTAGACTATTAAAAATCGGATCTCAGCTGGAAACGGAATTGAAAGATCAACTCATTGACTTTCTCCGCCACAACTTAGATGTATTTGCGTGGACTCATGCCGATATGACAGGAATCTCCCCAGACATAGCATGCCACATGTTGAACATCGATCCCACCAAGGTACCAGTAAAGCAGAAAAAGAGGAGCATGGGGGCAGAGCGATCGGCAGCCCTTGATGAGGAAGTAAAGAATCTACTTGCTAATGGCTTCATACGGGAAGCCATCTACCCAGAATGGATCGCTAACCCAGTGCTAGTAAAAAAGGCCAATGGAAAGTGGCGAACATGTATTGACTTCTCCAATCTGAATGACGCTTGCCCGAAAGACTGCTTCCCACTTCCCCGAATTGACCAACGCGTAGACAGCACAGCTGGGCATGAACTCCTATCTTTTATGGATGCATACTCCGGATATAACCAGATCCCCATGCACGCCCCCGATCAGGACCACACTAGCTTCATCACCGACCGCGGATTATATTGTTACAAAGTAATGCCTTTTGGACTCAAAAATGCTGGAGCTACCTATCAACGCCTCGTCAACAAAATGTTCGCAGAGTTGATAGGACAAACTATGGAGGTATATGTGGATGACATGTTGGTAAAGTCCAGGAAAGCCAACGACCATGTAAGCCATCTGGACGATATGTTTCAGGTACTTCGCCGGTATGGAATGAAGCTGAATCCTCTAAAGTGCTCCTTCGGAGTTTCATCGGGAAAATTCTTAGGATTCATCGTCCACGCCAGAGGAATCGAAGCAAACCCTGAACAAATCCGGGCTTTAAAAGAAATAAGGATACCTTCCACTCGAAAAGAAATGCAGAGCCTAAACGGAAAGGTGGCCGCCCTAAGCAGATTCATTTCCAAGGCAACTGACAAGTGTGTCCCTTTCTTCGAAGCACTCAAGAAAGACAAAGGGAGGTTCGAGTGGACCGACGAATGCTTAAAAGCCTTCCTCAACCTAATCGAACACCTTCAGAGACCACCAGTACTCTCAACTCCAAATGAAGGTGAAGTGTTATACCTATACCTCGCTGTATCATCTCATGCTCTAAGCGCCGCCTTGGTAAGAGAAGAAGACCGCACACAACGTCCGGTTTACTTTGTAAGCAAGAGATTTACGGGGGCAGAAGCCAGATATCCTAAACTTGAGAAGTTAGCATATTGTTTATTGATCGCGTCACGGAAACTGCGACACTACTTCCAGTCTCACTCCATCAGGGTTCTAACCGATCAACCACTAAGACAAGTGCTCCATCGTCCTGACACTTCTGGGCGACTCCTCAAATGGTGCATCGAACTAAGTCAGTATGATATCACCTACCATCCCCGCACCGCTATCAAAGGACAAGCCATGGCTGATTTCATTGCCGAATTCACTACCAACGAAGGCAAGGAACAATCCGAAGTAGCAAAAAACATCAAGTGGAACCTCTTTGTAGACGGAGCATCGAACGAACAAGGCTCGGGGGCAGGTATTGTGATCGTCACCCCCAGGGGAAGAAAGTTGTACTATGCATTAAGATTGGAGTTCACGGCCACTAACAACGATGCTGAATATGAAGCAGTAATAGCGGGATTGGAACTGGCCCTAGAAATTGGGATCAATTCCTTATGTATTCATAGTGATTCTCAGCTTATCGTAAACCAGGTACTAAGAGAATTCCAGACTCGAGGAGAACGGCTCACAGCATACCTAAAGAAAACCAGACTGCTGCTCGATCGATTGGACCATTATCTAATCAAACACATTCCTCGAGAAGAAAACCAAGAGGCAGATGAACTTGCAAAGCAAGCTAGTATGAAGGACAGCACCATTCCCGGAGCACTAGTAATCTCAAGGCAGCTAGCCCCGAGTTTCGAACAAGCGAATCTGATAACTGCAATCGAAGAAGGAACCTGGATGACTCCTATCCGGAAATATTTGCAAGATGGCATACTACCCGACAGGCGTGACGAAGCCAAGAAGATCTTGAGGAAAGTTCCCCACTACACAATGCAAGAAGGCATCCTCTACCGGCGTGGCTTCTCTAGCCCCCTATTAAGATGCGTCGCCGGGAGGGAAGCCAAGGAGATATTAACAAACATCCATCAGGGAGGATGCGGAGATCACACTGGAGGACAGACTTTGGCAAGAAAGATACTCCGATATGGATATTACTGGCCCACACTGAACAAAGATGCCCTAGACTTCGTTAAGAAATGCGACAGATGTCAGAAGTTCGCCAAGATCCCTCGACTGCCCACAAACGAAATTACTCAAATGACCAGCCCTTGGCCCTTTGCTGTATGGGGAATTGACTTGATTGGCGAACTGCCAACGGGCCGAGGCGGAGCCAAATATGCTATAGTGGCAGTCGATTATTTCACCAAATGGGTGGAAGCGGAACCTTTAAATAAAATATCTTCAGCAAAAGTTATCAATTTCTTGATCAAAAACATTCTGTGCAGGTATGGAGTCCCCCTCAAGATCGTATCAGACAACGGACTCCAATTTGACAGCGAAGAATTTGCCGACTGGTGCCAAGAGCATGGAATTCATAAGAGCTTCTCATCAGTAGCTTACCCTCAGGCAAACGGACAAGTTGAAGCTGTCAACAAAATTCTCAAAACCCTAGTCAAGAAGAAACTTGAAAAGTCAAAAGGCGCTTGGGTGGACGAACTTCCTACGGCACTATGGGCATACCGCACATCTTTCAGAACATCCACGGGACATACTCCTTTCTCTTTGGCATATGGATCGGAGGCAATGCTCCCAGTCGAGACTATTGTGCCTTCTCACCGTAGGATCCACTACAACCCAGAAGAAAACGAAGAACTCCTCCTCATGTCTTTGGATCTGATTGAGGAAAGGAGGAACGGTGCAGCACTCAAGGCAGCAGCTCACAAACAAAAAGTGGCAGCACTATACAATTCCAAAGTCAAGCATCGCAACTTACAAGAAGGAGATCTTGTCCTCAGGCGAATCTTTCCGCGCCCCGGGGCACTGGACCCCATCTGGGACGGACCATATGTAATTCACAAAGATCTCCACAACGGAGCTTACATTTTGTCAACAGTGGACGGAGAGGTGTTCCAGAGGGCATGGAACATCCGACACCTCCGTCGATACTTTTCTTAACTTGTACTGCCCATATGAAGTGAATTAACAAAGAGAATCAGTGGACGTAGGCATTTTCGTGCCGAACCACTTTAAAAAATCTTGTCTCTTTTTAACTTGTTCCTTTATGTCTTGGCTACTTGTTAAGCGTTATCCCTTTCTGTTGAACAAAATTCTATGGCATCTCCACTCAAGACGCACCGCGGCCTCATCTGGACTAGGCCTAACAGGTACGCTACGATTCTATGCACTCGCCAATGAGACTCTTTTGCCCCGGCATCCCTCTGCTGCGGGTTAACTCATTGCGCGCCTGCCCTCAAAGCCAACTGTAATGAGCCGATTATAAGTCATCATAAAGGCCGACTATAGCCGATGGCAGCTCATTACGGCGTTCGGCTCGTCGGTAACTGTGAACCTACTTTAAGCCCCAACATAAGGTGTGGCCAGCCAGGGGTAGTTCACGGCCAACGGCACCCACGCTAGCCGGCCACGGTAAATCGAATAATACCCACGATTACGGACCATAATGGTTCGGGTAGTTACCGTGCGCGATCTCGGCTCCGATGTGTCTTAAGTGCGGCTGTGGTAAAAAAGAAAACTCCCCGCGGAGGCGTAAGATGGGTGACAAATGTCTCCAAGACCCACAGCTAGGGAAAGTGACTACAAAACCCGTTTGCCACGAACTTAAGCACATCGACGGCCTTCCGTGACTGGAAGTTTTACTTTTACTATATTTCCATTTCATTTAAATATTTTTCTCCTATCCTGTATAACAAACTCTAAAGTACAGGAAACCAAATAGGAAGCATTCACTCATGAGGCTCTAAGCCTGCATGCTGGGTAGCAGGGCGCTCTGCTATACCCGTGAACAGTTACACAAGACACTCAAAGCTACCGCCTGCGAATAAAACATAAAGGGCGGTATTCTCTTCTCTTGTACATAAATGCGTAACTATAACTTATTCATACACTGACATTGCAAAACGTGAAATTATATTTCAAGCAAAAACTTAACATCAAACACAAGTGGAATCACAGGCATATACATAATTATACTTCTCACACAGCACATAAAGATAGCAACAACATTTGAACATGACAAAATCAGCTTATATTATAAGATCACACGAAGTTATTCTTTGCAAATAATTTTATTACAGTTGCATATCAAAGACTAACATGAACAGTGATAAAAAAGAAACAAAAAGATGGCAGATGCATCCACACTCCATCACCAACTCCCCCAGCCTACTTAGCCGCAGGATCGGAGCCCCCAGCATGTGGATCTGAAGTCCCACCTGTCCAGATCAGAAGAGGAATTCATTAAACGAACGATCAAGTTATGAAAACACGAAAAGAAAAGAAAGGGAAAAGAATAACTCACCAGCATCCGCCGCTTGATCCTCATCATCCAACTGCACGCCCGCTTCCTCTGCAGCGAGTAGCCGCATCCCCTCCTTCACCGCCGCTTGCTCCTCCTTTGAGAACTGAGCAGTAACCGCACTCAAGTTGAAAGCCTCTCCGCCTTCCTTACCCGCATTCACCCTGGCCTCCTCTAAAGCCTGGAGATACACCTTGGCCATGACCCGAGGGTAATCGTCCATCCAAGACAAGCCGCCCTCCTTCCAAGTGTGGAAGTACATATCCTGCAACATCTCATCCATCATCCCCTCGTTTTCCTCAAACTCCCTCACCCGGGCCTCGGAAGCTTGCAACTTGGTGATGGCGACGTCCCTCTCTGATTGGTATCTCAAGCAGTCAGCCTGGAGTGACCTCCTCATTTCCTCTTCCTTCAACTTGAGGGACCTCCTCATCTCCTCCATCTCCTCCTTCAACTCGGCCTGAGCCATCTCCGCAGCCTCGAGCCTCCCTGACAACTCCTCTACCCGCTCGAGATCCGCATTTCGAACCTCATCCACCGTTGCGATAGCTATGTTAATCCGTTCCCTGCAAGCGACCTCCATCTTCCGTAATTCCGCCCTACTGGCCTTCTCCATGGTCTCTTTCAGACGCTTGGAGGCTTCCTCATGCTGGGAAATCTGGATGGCTTGGTCGGCGAGTTGCTTGGCCTGATCGGCAACCTTTAACCTCAACCGAATATTAGCACTCCCGATCTCTTCCCCGGCCTTGACCAACTTAGCATGATGCTCCATTAACTTCTTGGTCTCTGCGGCCACCCGGTCGATATTAGCCTTGGCCTCATCCCCCATGGTGACTACCCGTGTAGTAAGTAAATCAAGATCTAAAGATTTGGCCTCGTCCAGCACTCTTACCATGGGGTTGCGGGGAAGTAGGTGCTCGCCCGTGGTCTCATCGAATGAAATGTCCCGAAAACTTGGGTCTAAATCAGGATGGCCGGCAAAAGGGTCACGAGGCACGGGGCGAGGCACATCGGGACGCCTTATATGAATGACAGTAGAACTCTTGGAAGGAGGAGGAGGGGGGCAGGGCTCCGTGCTCTCCTCCGTAGTATCACGAGGAGGCTGAGTAGGGGGAGACAGAGTAGGAAGCTGCGAAGCAGAAGAAGACTCAAATAAGGAACGGCTCCGCTTCCTTTTCTGAATGCCCTCTTCGATGACCCCAAGAAGAGGGCGGTACTTGACTACGTCCCCAGTGCGATCAGTAGAAGGTTTCGCGGAAGCTCTCCTCGACTTAAATTGTTCAAGGCGGTGTCGAACATCCGACGTTTTACCCGCCTGGCCTGCCCCTGGAATAAAGAACAAGTGTTACGAACATACAATAATCCGCAATTCAAAAAATGTGCTAAGTTAAAAAGAAAGAAAAGTGAGGAGACACATCTGTTATACAAACCCGGCGGAGGAGTGGGATACTGCAATAAGTCCTGGATCTCATTCCAGGACGGAAGTGAACCGTAAAAAATTTCTAAGTCCTTATCGAAAATAGAATCGGCAGAAGACAAAAGTTCACCTTGCATCGCCGGAATCACCCTAGCTGAGGAACCCTTAGAGGATGGGTCAGTGCCAGCCACAGCTTTGCCGGTTTCCTTTGCCTTCTCCGTTCCCTTCTCCGTTTCCGACTCTCCCTCCGACTCCCCGAAGGCCCGACGGAGAGCCTCATCCAGTTCGAGGTCTTGTTCAGAGGTTAGAGCAGCAACACCACTACCACCTTGACCTTCGCCATCTCCTCCACCCTCCGACCCTTCTCCAACTTCGCCTCCTTCCTCCTCTTCTACACCTTCCTCCTCCGGGACAATCGGGCAAGTACTTGGAGAAGGGCCATCGGACTTCCTCAGTTTCTTCCCCCCGACCACGGGACGCTCTGCGAAAGGCTCCCTCTTACCGCTCTTTACCTTATCCCCCTCCTTAGCTTTAGCAGCCTTCTCCTCAGCCGTGTCTCTTTGCTTAACCACGGACTGGTGCGGTAAGATCAAATTATACTCCAAGAGGGTTGCGTTCCTGATCAAGAAGGAGGCCGACCGGTCCCGTGCCGGAATAGCCTTTAGTTCAGCAGCCATTCGCACCAAGGAATCATCCTCCACAACTGCAATACCACCTGTCGCTAGCCAGAAATAGAAGCATGTCAGAAAAAACACTACAGTCAAAACATGGAAAATATAAATGAAATCCATCTTACAGCCAGAAGTGAAAAGGCGGAAAGAAACAGCATCGTCCTTGATGAAGAACCACTCTTTCTTGAACATGGTAAACTTGGAATATAAGTCCAGAACTGGTTTGAAGGGTACGGCCGCCTCCAGACTAATATACGGAGACCCCTTCTTATAGCCTCTCAGGTTGTACAAGTATCGGATCTCCCGGTTAGAAGGAGGACGCCCGTACCTCCTCTGGAAGATGACAAAGAGGCTCACCAGGATAGCATATGAGTTAGGCTGAAGTTGGAAGGGAGCCACCTTCAAATATGTGGTGAAGCTTACTATCCAAGCGTTGATAGGGGGGATAGCGCCGCACATGCAATGGTATCTGCTAAAAGCGAAGTAGCCCTCGGGAGGATTATATGGCATCACTCCATCTCCCGGCAGCAGCATAAGAGCCCTATCTATCCCGAAGGAACGGGATATGACGTCAAGTTGCTCCTCCTTTAGGGAGCTAGGAAAGCAATCCGGGGGAGAGACCAAAAGTTCCTGTGGACCATATCCGTCCACTAGAGACCTCGGAATAGGTCGGTGTTGCCCGGATCCTGGTTGGACTGGGGGCAAGGAAGAAGAAGGCTCTCCTGTGCCTCTAGACTTCTTTCTATCCGATCGTGTTTCCGCTTTGCGAGACATTTTCTGCAGCACAAGAAAAACCTAATATTAGAACAAGGAAAATAGAAAAGTAAACAAACAAGTGCGTGCAAGTGTGGAATTTCATTCGCAAGCTGAAGTCTTCCAGATCACAAGTTCATTCGGTTTCCATGTTCATTCGGCTTCCAAGTTCATTCGGTTTCCAAGTTCATTCGGTTTCCAAGTTCATTCGGTTTCAACCCCATTCGGTTTTCATCTCATTCGGCTCCAAGGCAGTAGTCCCATTCGGTGAAGCAAGGACATACGTGTGTATTCGGTAATAAGTATATACCTGGTTCGGTATAAGGTTGGTTCGGCAAACACTTGATTCGGCAATGGAGTGATTCGGCTCTACTCGTTCGGTAAAGAAAAACAAGGGGGGTACGGCCTCTATATATAGGCAAACTCACAACCACCGAACCAGATGTCTCGCCCAACCGGACCAATGATACCGGACCACCAGAAGCCGGATGAGAATAGCCGGACCAACCAAGAACCGAATGGAACCCTCTATCTACCGTCCAAGACCAGGAACTGGGGGCACGCAGGGCGCTTCACTCAGATAAGTACCGAACTCCAGAACTAACTAATAAAATAAGATTATGACAACGATGAATAAGTCGTAAAACTCCCACTAGCATGAATTAAATCGTTCACACGTGTACGCGACCACGAATGGTCCATAGGCACGCTCTGAATGGTCATTAACCCTATCATCGTGGGAATTTACACTTTGACACGTCTTTTTAAACTCATAGGTGAGACGGATAGTTGACTCTGATAATTACGAAATGGCTAAGCTACTTACACATGTACGGGATCACGAACGATCCCTAGGCATGCCCTGAGCTGGCGATAAACCACCTTGACAAACGATCCAGGGAATCACTCTAACGTGAACCTGGCATCGATAATGCAAAGCCCCCTCGGGGCACACCAACTCGCCTCGAACGGCGCAATTCACTTCATCCCGAACGTTTCGACCACGAACGGTCATCGTTTGAAATCATACTAAAACTGTAAATCCCTTTGCAGGACCTCAACAGGATATGAACATCCAGCCCATGACATTACAAAACACGCCTTCTTGCCGCAGGGAAACAAAGCGCGACACATGCAAGCACGTGCCCCACTTTGGGGGGCAAATGTTGGGCGAATTCTCACCCAGAAGATCTTGAGACAACGAAGCGTCTGTTTCACCCGGGTTCGCAGTCACCACTTCATTCAGCATGACCGGCCTCTTTACCATTCGACAATGCAAGCCATAGCTCATTCGACATGAATAACCTCCAGTTCATTCACCAAGGCCAAGGAACACTCGGCACTCACGCATGAAGCTTCATTCGGCAGCACGAGCACAAGTCCATTCGGCATGGAAGCTCCATTCGGCAGCACGAGCCATGTCCATCCGGCATGACCAGCCCCTTTCCATTCGGCATAGCCGGTCCATGTCCCGCCGAATACCACCACCGGACCACACTATTGCCGAACCACCTTCCCATCACATCTCCACCGGACCAACTCCAATACCCTACCACCAAACCAACCACGACCGAATCAACTCCACTGCCACTCCAACACTACCACCGAATCAAGGCTTCAGCAATCCACTTCACACACCACCATCACCAGTCCAAGCTCTACCGAATGAAGCCTCGCCGAACCAGAAGTGCCAGGCCAAATTGCTTCAGCCCGGGCCCACCAGCAGTTATATACTTCCAAGACCCCTGCCCCCTACCTCATTCTATAAATAGAGGGGCAGGGGTACAACAATGGCAGACAAGTTTGAGAGCTCAAGCAAGGAAGGAACTTTCAAACTACTTTCATATACTGATATACGAAGCATTGTACCTGTAATCTGAAAGAAAGAAGATAATAACATATAAAGTGGACGTAGGCACATTCTGGCCGAACCACTATAAATCTGTGTGTCTTTTACATTTCAGCCCCTACTTCTTTCATATTTACATACTCATCTAAAATCACTGAAAATCACATATAATCAACTAAATAATACGACTTGGAGGTGTTTGTCCATTTTTTGTGCAAACAGAGGCGTGCGATTTTGCAAGTACGCTTGTACTACAATATTATTTGTTTAAAGGTTTTGATTCGAGAGCATGTCCAAGCTGCGAAAGATATGATTGTGGAGGCATTATGTGTGTTACTCCATTATATTCCCACTTAGTTTTTTGACATAAGTATACATCTAATGGTGCATTTAGCTGATCGAGCACTACTTCACGGACCGGCTAAATATACATCTATGTATCCATTTGAAAGGTGTGACATTCCTTTTAACAATTATAATCCAAATTATTACCCAATGGTAATATAAAAACATGCATTATTTTATGTTTTCTTAGAGCTATGAAGGAGTGTAAAAACATACCAAGCAATAAACGATATGTGGAAGGGTCAATTGCCGAAGCATATCTTGTTTCAGAATCTGTTAGGTATGCAATGGAGTATATGCCAGATCCACGTACTAGAAATCATAGCTCTAAACAAGCACCATTCTTGAATGAGAATGGTAATGATACATATGAACACTCCATTATTAAGGGTAAAACTATCAAGCTAAGTGGCATACAACGCATACAAATTCGAAGATGGATACTTTTTAGAATGGATATACCAGATCCAGACGATTATTATAGGTTTGTGTTTTTTAACAAATTATAAATTAGCTTTCTATTTACTTAATATATAACAAGTTTACTTTGAATCGAGTATCAATTGTCATTAGAAGATGCTTACCGTAATAAAAAGAAAGACTTCAAACAAAGACAAAAGTTATTGTACAATATGAATTCACTGATTGGTTGACATCAAGGTTTGTTAGACTTCAATAAAACAATACTTTTATTACACAATTACGACTTTATTTAATATATTTTAGTGGTTTTAACAGTTAATGGAAGAAAAATGCATGAATTCATTGTTATGGTATTATGTTAGTGGTCCAATGTGGGAAGCCAAAACTCGTCTCAAATATAGGATCAATGGTTACGTATTTCTCCCCAGCACTACGACAACACTCAATCAACACAAGATAGTGGTGTTTGCATGGATGAAATTACAACATTTATCGCAAGAGAAAAAGATTTAAATCCTATGGATGATGATACTACTTGGTATGGTGTTATCAAATAGATCATTGAGGTTGATTATTATGATTTCCAACATGTAGTATTCTACTACGACTGGGTAAATATCACCGACAAAACACATGGGTTTAAGGGTTGTCCAGACTCTTGTTTACCAATGGTAAATCTAAAGAAGCTTAAAAGTAGTAATGGAGAACATGATGAGCCTGTCATTCTTGCATCTGAAGCAAGCCAAATCTTTTACATAAAAGACATACAAAATCCTGATTCGTCCACTGTACGACGTTTGCCTAAGTTTTTGACTGATGACACGGATGATTATGAAATGCCAACAAACTTCCACTCCAATTTGAATGAGCAACAAAACTTAACATTGTTGAAATGCATGGAATCTAGATAGAAAAACATGATTGTAAATAGTGATGTTTTGTTTGTTTTTTGTTTGATGTATTGGATCTATGTTGACATCAAAATTCTGCAGTAGTAAAACATGCTTTTTTATTTGATGTATTGAATCCATTTAACGATATTTAAGGCATGTGTTAGCACATGGTGGAAACCTAGTGATAGACTGATAGTTAAGGCACATTAATATAAGTTGGTCCTTTTTCAGGGTCCTGGCTTTAACTATCTTTTTGGTATATTGGGATACTGATTTATATGAGTTGTTGAGTTCTTTCCAATAATGTATGTTTTCAAGTTTCACCTTATGTGAATCTTTTTATATGTTTAGAATCTTATATTATTAGCCTTGGATAATTTGAATTTTACCGAACCTATTGAAAAGATATTTTGGATACACATGCTATTGATAAATGATGATTATGTATTTTCACAGAGAGTTTTATTTATATTAAATAATTCACTAAATGAATATTTTGAAGAGTAATAAATGTTGCATATTGTCCACTAATTTTTTGTTTTACAGTACGTGTTGCTTATTTGAATTTTACAGAAGCAAACATGTTTTTCATATAAACGGTGATGCCCTGGAAATTTATGTTTCAATAGTCTTGGATTTACTATAATCACTTTGAGACATTTCTTCAAACAAAATAAAGTTAATTCAACTCCAAGACTTCAAATGCTAAAAATCTCATAATATTCAATTTTATGTTTTGTTTTTTCCTCGTCGTTATCTAACGTCGGCAGTTGTAGCTTATTTAAAGCCACACTTGTTTTTGAAACCGAATTTACTCTATGCTTTTATTGTGATTACCAAGTACCAACCAACAACACAAATATTGTTCCAGTATTACTAGAAGAATGTTAAAAAAAATTATGTATCAACATTAAAATCAGTCTACTTTACCAAATGTTGGTTTTTATTAGTTCAATTATACATTTTAGAAATTTCATACAATTACAACAATAGATTCATAAAATTAAAAAAGAGATCACATTTGTATATAACTTAACAACTTCATGCAATATTTGGCAGAGTTTTCTACCATAAAAATCCCTCCATATGCATAATAAAACTGTTTACGCAAGTTATTCATTCGTACATACTTTTCTTTTTATTAACGCAAGCCATATCGTAAAATTTTGATGCTTTAAAGACTTGATAAATCTATTCGGTTGCAATTCAAACCATTTAGGGTTTGTGCTTGATATCGTAAATTCTACGACAAATAGCATTAATTTAGTGGTTCTAGACCACATGAAATAAAATTAAAAGGCCAGGACTGTTGCAAGTAGCATAGCATTATTCATTAAATTTCTATATGGTAAATCCCAATAGTTATAACCGTTAGGAAATACGGTAATTCCCAACGGTATAACCGTGACAAAATATGTAACAAAAATTATAACGTACCTGCTACCAAAGGGTATAACCATCGGAAATTTAATTACCAACGGTTATAACCGTTACAAAATGACAAATCTGATGTTGTGATTATAATAAATATATAACAGAAAGAAGAATAAACTTTTATCATGAATGAGAATTGATTATAGAGTTTAATAATATACAATAAATTATAGAATTGCCTGTAGAGCATACCCCTATCTCTATCAATCTCCCATTTGCACTTGGGACCAATTATAGAATCTAAATCCTTTCCCTTCAATCAACTTCTCGAGAGCTTACCGAGCTTGACTATTGGTGAACAAATCTGTTATGTTGTCATTGGTATTTACCCTTTGTATCACAACATCTTCTTGTCGACAAATTCTCTAATGATGTGGAATTTTCGAAGAATATGCCATGACTTCTTATGTCCTCTGAGCTACTTTGTGATCTATATCACCACATTGTTATCAAAGAATAATGCCATTGGATTTTTGACATCGGGAATCACTCCAAACTCGCTCAAAAATGCACATCCAGACTGCCTCTTTAGCTGCTTCATTGAGGGTGACGTACTCGGCCTCCCTCATCGAATAAACTACTATTTCTTCTTTAGAACTTTTCCAACCAACGGCTCCGCTGTTAAGTGTGAAGACATAACCAAGCACCGACTTACCATCATCAATATCAACCTGAAAGCTCGAATCTGTATACCCCTTTATAAGGAGGTCAACATTTCCGTAAATGAAGAATAAGTATTTATTAAATACTTCAGTATAAATTTTTTGGCTGTCCAATGTTTTTCTCCAAAATTAGATGGGAATCGACTTATGCATCTTAATGTGTATGTACATCTGTTCTAGTACATGTTATCTCGCCTTTTGGCAAGGCCGAGATATCAAGGAACGGACCGAAAACCAAGGATCGCTCATCCCGGATATCAAGTACACATAGGTTCACTGTGGATATCAATGAATTTTGTCCGAGTAGAGATCAGGCTACAATTGACAAGACATGATAAGCAAGGTCATGAAAGCCAACATCCCAAATTTCAAGTCAATCCGAGTTCATATGCTCAAGTTATGATCGATGCAAATTGGAGGAAATAGCCTCATTTTCGTATCCATCGGTAGGCCATAGTTCGAATCGATCAGGTTCGTATCCATCGTCAAGCCTAAGTTCATATCGATCGACTTCTTATCCATCAACAGATAGTGAACTTCATATCGATCGGCCAATGTCTACTTCGTATCCATCAAAGGCATTTGTTCGAATCGATCATGATGTGCCATTTCGTATCCATCGAGAGAATGTGCTTGTTCATATCGATCTACTCAACCCATTTCATATGGAAATTGTATAATTCCTATCCATCAAGGCTCGCTAAGTCTGTATCCATCAAATGAACATTACTTTGTATCCATCAAGGAACCATTGTTGTATCCATCAAGTTGGAGCAACTCGAATCGATACAAACAAGTCCACTTTTATCGATACGAACGAAGCTACTTCCATCGATACGAATAGGCAACGGCTATCGACTCGAACGAGGCAATGGCCATCGATATGAACGAGGTGAAGTTCAAGGGATGACTCGGTCAACTTGGCGTAGAAGGTGGATCGATCCGAAGAGTGCATGCCACGTCACACGAGGGCACGTGCAACCATCAATTCGAACAGATTGATTCGAAACCATATATTCGAACCAGACAGCCTTCCGAAGAACATCAACTCGTATCGATCATATCTCGCAATCCACAAGTCCAAATGCAATGAAATTTTCATAAAAGCTTACGTAAAACCTAAGGAATGTCCACACCAAGTTTTGACTCCATTGGACAAAATCTTGATCGATAGGATTTGCATTCGTATCAATCACAGATCGAGTCGAAACTTCACGGGATCGATCGCATGGGCCCACCCACATGCCAGAAGGAGTCTTCCGTAGTTTAAGCAAAATATCAGCCTCCTACGCTTATAAATAGAGCCCTAGGGCATACAGAAGAATGATCTTTTGATTCTCGAGCGTCCAAACTCTGTCGGATTCACTTTTGCACTCCATTGTTTCTGTTGTACTCGAATTTTAGAGTTGTAATTCATTGTAGCTCACTGTAACCAAGTGTAATCATCAAGAGAATATCAATAAAATCACAAAACTTCGTAGTGGACGTAGGCAACACGCCGAACCACTCTAAATTGCTTGTGTCTGTGCATTTACTTATCTATTCTTAGAGTTTTTGTTAGATAATCTATATTTTAAATTTCTATTTCTTATTTTATCTCTTCAAAAATTTTCAAAGAGTGTTGTGCCCATTTTTGGTACAACTACTTTGGTGCTTTCACTGAGAAAACACGGTTTTTCTCCTGCTCATTGGATCTACTATCGTTACCGGATTGCATAAATCCAAGAAGAAGATCCAGATCTCGAATTAAGAATCTTTCCAACCTATTCAGATTTGCGTAAAATCTAGGAAAGGACTTCATCTATCACAATGGTTTGCACAAGGACTGCCTCCACCACTGCCGATTAAGAAGGCCGGGATAGATAGAATCCCATGCAATTGCCTCCATCCAACCAAAACGCTATCGGACCTTTAGATCCGTCAGGCCCGGTTACGAGACAAGAATTTCAGATGCTGCTTCAAGAATTGATTCAGAGTTCGCAGCAATTGACTAAAAAGCTGTGCGCTAATGCTGAGTTGACTAATCAGTTAAATCGCCAAAGGCGTAGAAGATCCAAAAGAGATCATGTTTTGCATTCCTCCATAGAAAGTTATGTCTCATCTGACTATAACCACAGATCCATCCGTCCTCGGCTAGACGGAAGTTACACAGAAGCCACTAGACATCAACCTGCAATGACCGTTAGACAACTAAGAGTTGGCCCATCGGCCTGTTTCCATACTAGACCCTCCTCTCGAGGAGGTATTGTTCCTCAATACACCACATACAACCATGCTACCACCGCCATGGTTGAACCAAGGGTTGATGCCCGGAATCAGTCGGATCTGAACCATCATCAGTGTGGATGTACTCCTGATCCATACGTTCCAGAAGACAATGAGCCAAAAAGGCGTGACGTGGACCGTCGACAGTGCTCGGTCCAGCCTTGCACTGTGGAACCCGACCACACTTTGGCTCAACGTGCACAGAATGTCCAGATGCCGGATATTCCAACTATGATTAGGCAGATGATTCGAGAAAGCTAAGGCCTCACAAATGACGACGGGGGAATCTCCTAAAGTCATACCCCTTTTACCGATGAAATATTATATGCTGAACCCCCTCGGCGATTCAGGATGCCAACTCTGCCGATGTATGAAGGAAATTCTAACCACAATCAACATATCCTGAAATATGAATAGTCAATGAGCGCTGCGAGAGCTGATGATGCAGTGAAATGCTGTAGTTTTCCACTTTTTGGGGGGCATTGCTACCATGTGGTTCACAAGATTGCCACCTTGATCCATTTCTTCCTTTCACCAGTTGGCCACTATGTTTGTAGAACAATTCCATATGCATGTGGCGAGGCCTAAAGATGTTAACACTCTGTCTAGTATCACCCGAGCTCCTGGAGAGACACTAAGGCGCTATTTAGAGAGATTTCATGCTGCATGTGCGGAGATTAGTAACGCTAATGACAACTCAATCTTAATGGCATCGACTAAAGGGATTGACCCCGATTCTGAGTTTGGAAATTGGTTGGCTAGGAAATCACCCGCGTCATTGGACCGTTTCTACTCCAGAGCTGCTCAATTCTTGAGACGAGAGGATGCAAAACAGTCTAGGAAGCTGGATGACGCGGGACCTAGTATAGAGGGAATACAAAGTAATGTTGTGGCTAAACAGTCCAGAGAGAGCTCCGAGAAAGTTCAATTAAATATACAGAACAAGCAAACCCAATAGAGGAACAATGGCAATCAAAATAAGAAACGAGTTTCAAAATCATGGCCCACGACGTAGGGCTCCAATGTTCGATAACTACACACCATTGAATACGTCGTTAGAGAATGTGTATTTGCAGACCTGCAATACTATGCAATGCAAGAAGCTTGCTCCAAAGTCATCATCAGAGAGGCAGATTTAGACAGGAAGGTTTTGTAGGTTCACGGACACAACACAAATGAGTGTCATCATTTGCAGCATCTCATCGAGAAAATTGATTAGAGAGAGAAAGTTGGATCACTTCGTGCGGGCGCCGCAGTGAGGAGGTTCGGGCCCATCAAATCTAAATCGTGTGCAGAATTAAGATAGGTAGGAGGAACCTACTTGTACTGGACGGAGGTTAATTATAAACACTATAAGTGGTGGTCCTCATCCAGCAGACTGAAGTTGGAGGGAAATGGAGTCGTATGCCAACTCTATTAGGCATGCGAACTTCGAGTATTGTAGCATTTGTGATGACGGGGCTCCAACCAAGCAACAAAGGATGATGACGGATGACATCTTATTTGGAAATAGGGACGCTGATAAGGTCGAAGCTCCCACTATCGACCCACTAGTCATATCTACCCAGGTAGGTCCTGCTTGAATGAAGAGGATCCTGGTTGACAGTGGGAATTCTGTGAATATTTTAGTCAAGCAAGCATATGATTTGATGAAGATGGAAGCCAAGGATTTGAAACCTTGTCAATATTGAATCCACGGCTTCAACGGAAGTGCTACTATACCCACTGGAGTGGTGGAACTGCCAGTGGAATTAAGGGTTGGAGAGCGCCGGAGAGTCCGGATTTTGCAGTTTGTTGTTTTAAACATTGATTCACCTTATAATGCCTTTTTGGGCCGACCATCCCTTGCTGAATTCAGGGAAGCTATTGCCCCATAGTGCTTGACTCTGAAATTCCCCACTGATCTCAAGGTCGGACTCGTTCAAGGAGATCAGGCTGCTGAGAGAGCATGTTATGTTGCTGAGCTATGTGAGGCACAGCGAAGAGAGAAAGGAAAGGGCGTAGAGGAATCTCTCTGCGTCCGTTTTGTCGACAATTGAAAATTGGTGCATGGGCCCAGGCTTGAGCACTCCAACCAATCCTAGAGGGATCTTGACCCAAGAGACACTGAAAGTAAAGATGAATCCAAAGAAAGTCAAGCCTCCCCGGCCAAACCGACGATCAATGTTCCGATCGACGATGACGACGATTCAAGGATGATAAAGATTGGATCTCAGTTAAGCCAACAAACGCAACAGGAATTGGTTGAATTTCTTCGGGCGAACCTCGATGTATTTTCCCAGACGCACTCTGACATGTGTGGGATCTCGCCGAACATCGTGAGCCACACTCTGAATATTGATCCATGATGTATCCCGGTCAAACAGAAAAGGCATGGTATGGATCCAAAGAGATCTGCCGCCCTTAAAGAAAAGGTCGATAAGCTGAAATTAAATGGGTTCATTCGATATGCTTTATACCCGGATTGGGTATCCAATCCCGTACTTGTCCGAAAGTCGAATGGGAAATGGAGGACGTGTGTTGATTACTCTGACTTGAACAAAGCTTGCCCAAAAGACAGTTTTCTGCTTTCCCGAATTGATCAGCTCGTACATTCCACGTTTGGGCACGAATTACTATTTTTTATGGTTGCTTATTCCGGCTACAACCAGATACCCATGCATTTACCCGACCAAGAGCATACCAGCTTTAAGACCGATCTGGGGCTCTACTACTACAGAGTCATGCCATTTGGACTCAAGAACGCCGGAGCGACGTACCAATGCCTAGTTAACCGAATGTTCGCCAATCAGATCGGGAAGACCATGGAAGTATATGTGGAAGACATGCTGGTAAAGTTGAGATTCTCCACTGATCATATTATAGAATTGGTATCAATGTTAAACATCCTTCGAGAATACAAGATGAAGCTCAATCCGCTGAAATGTCATTTTGGAGTCGCATCTGGAAAGTTCCTCGGGTTCATCGTCAATGCTCGAGGAATAGAAGCCAATCCCGAAAAGATCTAGGTGATCGAAAATCTTCAAACTTCGAGAACCATAAAGCAAGTGTAGAGTCTCAATGGGAAGGTAGCAGCATTGAGCCAGTTCATTTCAAAGTCTACCGACAAGTACATTCCCTTTCTACGATCTGATCCGAAAAGAAAAGCGAAACTTTGAATGGACCATGGAATGTGATGATGCATTCAGAGCACTAGTTCAACACCTCTCTACACCGCTGATTTTGTCAAAGCCTATCGACCACGAACAATTATATCTTTACCTGGCGGTATCAGAGATTGCAATCAGTGCTGCCTTAGTTTGGGAAGAAGACAGAGTGTAGAAACTGGTCTACTATGTTAGCAAACAGCTAAGTGGAGCTGAGAGAAATTTTCCAAAGCTAGATAAATTGGCTTATTGCCTAGTCTTGCCTCAAGGAAGCTCCGTGCATATTTCCAAGTTCATCCTGTCGCTATGTATACTGATCATCCGTTACGGCAGGTCTTGGCCTGAGACGTATGGTAGGTTACTCAAATGGAACATTGAACTAAGCCTGTTTGATATCACTTATACTCCAAGGAGAGCAATTCAAGGACAAGTCCTAGCAGATTTCATAGCTGAATGTACATCTAGAAGACTTGCCTGAGACCAGTAAATCTCCCGAACACATCTAGAAGCTGCATACCGATGGAGCATCTAATGATCGGTGCTTGGGTGCTGGAGTAGTACTTGAAACCCCCGAAGGTCGATGCACATGCTATACCTTGAAGTTTGAATTTCATGCGACCAATAATGAAGCAGAATATGAAGCCTTGCTTGCTGGATTGAAACTCATCCGTGATTTGAGAATTATTGTTGTGGAAATTTATTGTGATTCCCAATTAGCCGTATGCCAGGTTCGGGGTGAATATTAGGCTATGGATCGAAGACTAGCTGCATATCTAGCATGAGTCCAAGGAATAATTGGTCAGGTTGACTATTATGCCATCTTCTACATACCTCGTGAGCATAATCAAAAGGCTGGTTCGTTGGCGAAGTTAGAAAGTATGGATGAAGCACAACAAATGGGACTTGTTCCTGTGGAGATATTATCTTCTCCGAGCATTGATCAGATGGAGACAGACTTTGTGTTCGAAACCGCTCCCAGTAAGGAGTCGTGGATGACTCCATACCAAAATAACATCGAGCATGGAACCCTGCCTAAGCGCAGAAGTGAAAGAAGACAGATTCTTCGAAAGGCCTCGCGGTTTACCATTCAGAATGGAGTCATGTATAGAAGAGGATATTCAGTCCCTCTCCTCTGATATATCACACATGATGAAATTATACGAGTATTACATGATGTACACGTAGGAGAATGTGGCGATCACATCGGAGGGCATGCCCTCGCTAAGAAAATACTCCGATACGGGTATTACTGGCCGACTGTAAACCGTGATGCAGCGGACTACGCCAGGAAATGTGATAAATGCCAGAAACATGCTCGAATTCCTAGAGCCTCACCTACTGAGATTACCTAAATGGTCCGCCCATGGACATTTGCAGTATGGGGCATTGATATCATTGGCACTCTAGCTCTGTCCAAAGGTGGTGCGAAGTACGCCATCGTCGCAGTTGACTACTTTACCAAATGGGCTGAAGCTGGACCTCTTGTAACAATCACGATGAAGAAAGTAATCAACTTCGTAGTTCGCAACATTATCTGCAGATTTGGTCTCCCGCATACCATCATTACTGACAACGGAGCCCAGTTCGACGGTGTTGAGTTCAAGGATTTCTGTCAGCGTTTTCATATTCACAAGAAATTCTCTGTAGTTGCGCACCCACAACCGAATGGCTAAGTTGAAGCTGTTAATAAGTTATCTAGTCGATTCTGAAAAAACGACCGGAAAAGGCTGGGGCCAAGTGGGTCGATGAACTTCCTATGGCTTTATGGGCTTATCGAACGACCCACAAGTCCACGACCGGACACACTCCATTTTCTCTATCTTATGGCTCAGAAGCCGTCATTCCAATCGAGATAGAAGTACCTTCTCATTGTGTGTGATTCGAAGACAAATGCCATATTACTTGCTGAATCCTTGGATTTATAAGATGAGAAGCATGAAGAGGCTGATTTGAGGGCAGCCGTGTATCGAAGTCGAGTCGCCCGATTATACAATGCCAAGGTCCGACCATGAACCTTTGAACCCGACGATCTCGTTCTCAAGAGAATCTATCCAGTTCCTTCACACATGAAACCAAATTGGAAAGGACCGTATGTGATTACACAAAAACTCGGAGATGGCACGTTCAAGTTATCGACCGTTGACGGTCTTACTTTGCCAAGGGCCTGGAACAACGAGAGCCTACGTCATTACTATACATGACAGGCTTTATTTACTCCAATCTATTTTTTCATTTATAATTTGTTTCCACGTTAAAAAATTAGAATTTGTAATAAGGCAACTGACTTTGCCGTATTTTCTCATCTCAGCAATAAACTGCCATCTCTTCGAGCCAGAGCTTTGATTTATTGAATATGACGTACAACATCACAATGCACGGAGAGCTAAGTTCCATCATACGGTGAAATTTATTCAAATAGGGTGTGACTGTGATACGATCGGCCGCTCGCTAAGTAAAATCCAAGCTCGGGGGAAAGTCACTACATTAAAGTTCAATAAAGATTGATACACGACAATCCTTTCACTAAACTCCAAACTCCCAGAGTGCGAGTTGGAGCATAAACTCATAAATACGGTCTTGAAGGGGGTAGACCCATCCATCTAACTACTACGACCGTATCCTAACCAAGTTTAAGGAGGATGGATCCGCCCATCCAACGACCTCACTGTTAACTCGGGGTGGATGTAAATCGACCATCCACAATCCTAATAAATCCATTATTCCCGGAGTGCGAACAAAATCCTGAAAGCATAAACAGATGTGACTGACCATCTGTTGGCCAACTACATATTCCTGGAGAGTGGATTGGAGTATAAAACCCTGAGTTCCCGAAGTGTGAGTCGGGGTACAGACACCAACTCCAAATCCCTAGAGTGTGAATCGGAGTATAAACATCAAATCTAGGTTCCCAGAGTGCGAACCAAAGAAAAGTGTCAGTTCCAAATTCCAAGAGTGTGAATTGGAGTATAATCGTCAAAGCCGAGTTCCCGGAGTGCGAACTGGGTTACAAACATCGATTATCTTTGGGTTTCCAGGGTGCGAACCAGATTATCGATCACAAACAAATTTGAATCCCCGGAGTGTGGACAGAGTATAAACATGACTTGAGTGTGAACGACCGCTCATAAACTAACCTAAGTCCCCAAAGTGTGGTCATGTACTTAAAACTTTAATAGGTGCGATAGCCCATCAAAATGATGCAGATCCCCGGAGTGTGAATGTAGCTATTTATGAGTAAGAGAGTGTGATTTGACCGCTCGACTCTCACTTGTTTTAGTATCGAGCTGATGGTGTTAAGTTTGAAGAAATAGAGACAATTTGTTATTTCTAGCCGATCTTTACAACTTATCCCTATAATAGGGGGCATAACTTAAGTGTTAACCGCTGGCCGGAGCAGTGCAGCATCAAAGTCCAAACCATTTTCCACTTATACTTCGTGTTTGTAATTTCCAGACTTGGTGAATAACGATAAACTCAACTCAAGAGTTGAAGCTCCGCAAGCACATTGAACCGAAATTCAAACGCTGCAACACTTAAGCATAAAAGATAGAAATAAAAGTTTAAGCAATAAAATAAAATTTCATTTCAACTAATTATAAGTGAAGATTCATATACAAGTTTTCCAAGATTCCTACTAGTAGCGTCCGAACCCACATCTATACACGGCCTATGAAAGGAAAGTAAAAAAATGAGTTCCTAACTACCAAAAAATGCGGCGAAGAGGCCTATCTACTCCCTCTTCTTCTCGGCTTCCTCTTCGGTGTGGATCCGCTAGAGCCAGTGACTTTTTGCTTTAAGCTTTCACCCTTTGGCGGATCGTCTCCAGACGGAGGCATGATTTCAACATCCTCCTCCGAACTTGAATCTAGAGGAGTGCTCCCTACAGAAGGAGTCGGAGGAGTAAGATCTGCAACAGGGAGCGGAATGAGCATACCGGTATCGACAAGTGTACCTTCAGGTGATATCATTCTTAGCGGAGATGGGCCAGGCGCCGCCATTCCACCCCCAGAACTGCCACTGCCTCCTAACTCAGCATTGATTTCAGCCAGTATCTCTTCCTCACGAATAGATTGAGCTTCGCTGGGGACAGCAGTGGCCTGTGTTGAAGCACCAGAGGCGGGCGCAAGTCCACTAATGACAAATGGAAAGTCCATGAAGGGGTCACTGTGTCGACCTAGAAGCTCGTTCATCATCTGCTCACCAAAAGAAAGTGAGCTCCCCTATGTTCCTTCGATTGGCGCGGTCGTTGTCGTAGTGGTCGCCTTAGTAATAATGACCTTCTACGCTTGATGAAATTCTTGGATTGCAAGAGGCATTGACGATGTAACTCGGGTCATTGAACAAAGGAAGAAGAGAAATTATTAGTAAGAACTTCAATGCGAGTCCCTTATTTCTAACACACATAAGATTTGTTTAGAATACCTTCCTCAGTTTGGCTCACAGATAGCCGAGCAGCTTCGTAAGTGTGCTCTTTAATAGGGGATGGCTGTGGCTGCTCTGGATTGTAAACCGAGACAGGCTGGGCCTCAACCGCTGGCATAGGTGGGGGTTGAGGTGGCGCAGCGATCTCAGAACTTATGGCGTGATGCTCGACGCCTAAGCCTTCCCCAATCTCCTGGTACTGGGTGCCAAGCTTCTCTTGCATGTGAAATCATTGAGTCATAGAGAACTTTCTTTTCATCCTCATTCAATATACGGTTCTCCAGTTCGAACTCGTCAAATGCTCCACCCAGATGCACCGCCTTCTCCTTCTCGACCAACTAGCTCCAGGCATTGTAAAGATGCATCGAATAATTTTCTAGCCAGGCCAGGTTCCGGCGTCTCAGCACGTTGGCGTTATAAGTGACGAGAAGTTCCTCTATGTCAGCCTCCAACCTAGTCTCCGCCAACCGAATTTTCTCTTCAACCTCAGCCTCCACCAAGCGGACTTTTTCCACAGCCGCATCTCTTTCACCCTGAAGCACCATCACCTGATCACATGCTTCTTATGCGGAAATGTTGGCAGCATCCTTCTCTTTAATGATCTCGGAAAATTTGGACTTAAGCTTGTTGATTTCTTTGAGGGCTGCGTCTCGCACGGCCGTGACGGTGGTGTTCCTGCGGCCCATGTCCTCCATCATGGCATAATGCTCTTGTCTCATCCTATCCACGGTCGAGTTAGCATCATCGGCCTTTTTGAGAGCTTCCATTTTTGATTTTCGGGAAGACTCGGTCTTAGTGTTGAGCACTTGAATAATCCGGTCTTTCTGTGTGAGCTCCTTCTCCAACTTTTCATTCATATCGGCCCGCTCAAAAGCCACTTTCGATGCTTTTCTTACGGCTTTCGCCCACTCCTTATATTGGAAATAAATGTCTGCAACATAATCATAATTATTGTTCTCAGCCTCCGTCGGAATTCTTTTTAAATGCGGGGAAAGATATATCCATCAAAGCAAATATCGGGAAAATCTTTCTTCAGTTGAGCGAGCTTGATCGTTCCTTCCCCCGAAGGCTCAGAAAGGACCTGCTTTGTGGTTGTGGGGGCCACTATTTCGGTTCTACATTGAGTTTTAGACCTTGGATCATGATAAGACGGCTTATGCCACGAAGTTTTTGGAGGTCATGAAACATAAACTGGAGGCTATATAGGATTTCTGGGAGGGGTGAGTGAGATCGAGATCGGTGTATATATCCCCTGTCTCTTTCATACCGCTCCTGAATGGAGCACCCCCGATCATGCTCGTTGTTCGTATGTCTTTGGCGCGCCTCGTAATATGATGAAGATCGGTGAGCTTTCCAAAGACTGCCTAGCATCGAGTCCTGATCGGACATTGTATCTACAAAGTAAAAGAGGAACAGAGTTAGTAATTTCCCAACGCAATCAACCTATGGTCAGAAATTGTGTAGTGCCATGAAGTGTGTATGTGTGTGCAACCTCCTAACCAACCATAAGTGTCGACCACGCTAGTGTGAAAAGACTCGCTTAGATCTAAAGCGTGTTGAAGTTCCTCCAATCCGGCATCATGTTGGAAGGACACATCGTTCGGGATTGGGATGTGGGAGAGCCCTTCCAAAATATTTTCAACTCGCGTGGGGAGAAGCCTCCGAAACTCTAGGTCCAGGAATGGGCGGGGACATCACCATGGTTTCCATCTCCTGGACTTGGGACGTTTAAAAGCAGCTGCCTTGCCTTTTCTTTTCCCTTCAGGATCTTGAAGAGTACCAGAAATCCCAGCTGCAAGTTCGTCGTCGATGGGTGTTCTCTCCGAATCAGCCTCCTCAGCTATGACAATTCGGGGAGTCTAACGCTTGGCTCATTTTTTCGAGACGAACCTTAGCGTTCCCTCAAGCCTAATGCTTTGGTTCTGCTAAATCAATCCGACGATTCTCAAGTTCCTATCCGTCAGGACCAAGTCAATGTTCCTTTCTTCGCTCGAAACCTCTTGGAGAACCCGAACTATCTCCCTTAAATGCACACCTTCAGGCCATTGAATCATAGCTGTAAATAAAAAAGTGATATAAGTTCGGCGTCAATCGTAATTATCTTGTGAACTACTTGAGAAGATTGTGGTACTTACGTACTTACGTCTAGCTAACCATCGGCCGGCGAATCCCGGGGGACATCGAACGTAGAACCATTCGGTTATGAAGTAACTTAGCTTGGTCCAAGCCCCTGTTATTACCATTTAGCAATTTCTGACCGCTTGCAAGAATGTAAAAGATGGGCTATCTCCCCGACTCTTAATATTGAATTGGTATCTAATCTCGATCGGGATTGGTGGCCGAAAGAGATACTCCATGAACACGATGAATAAAATATTCAGCAGCGCATACCCGTTGGGGCGTAGCTGAGTTGGAGCTATCCCAAGGAAAGACAACACTTCACGGATATTTTGGTTAAACGGAGGAAGTGTCTCGGCTGCACGTGCATGGCGGTTGAATGCGGTGTATCCATTAGGTGGAAGGTGCGGTCTATCATTCGGACCTGGTAATAGCACGTCATCCATTGACAAACCATGCCTCAAGCAAATCCGTCCCAACATGTCTTCGAAAACATTAGATGGCATGAAATCTGGCAGGGTACAGGCGAAAACAGCCCCAGGTACCTCATCGAGGGTTGGATCTATAATCTCGGCCTCAATGACTGGTAACTCGATTGTTAGAGGGGGAGAAATCTGAGCTTCCTGTTGCTGTGAGCTTGAAGGTTCCATGACTGACTAACTTTCGAGAAATCATCATTAGACGATAATAAGCCCGTGCATCCCCCAATGTGAAGTGTGTGAATGTGTTGTGCAGTGCGGTGTTATAAATTACTTGAAAGAATTCTGCAGAGTTAAAGAAAGCATGTAAACGACAAGACTTTGAAATTCAAAAATTCAACTAGAGTGACCATCACAACCATACCATCCAGATGTCAATGATCGATCCAACTTAAAGTTCGTTGTCGTTTTTTTAAGTTACAGTTCCATCGACGAGCTTCGAAGGGAAATCAAATATGCTGTTCTACAGCTAAGTCCAGATATTCAACAAAGTAGCTCGTCAGAGTCATGTGATCGATGGTTAACGGTTTTGCATCCATCAGGGTTTAGACGTGGATCGATCACCAAAGATGCTAGTCATAACAGTCCAAAATGCAGCAATTCGTATCGATTGAGGGATCCCCATTTTCGTATCGATCAGGTTTGACTCGATACGTTTCGTATCGATCATGTTCGAATCAATGCGTTTCGTATCGATCATAGGAGTATATTCTGCATCTATCATAGGCCTTGGCTTCGTATCGATCAGCGCCGGACACTTCGAACTTACTTATAATGCCCATCTCATATCGATCCCAAGTAGTCAACTTCAGATCGATCATCGAAGGTCTGCTTCGTATCGATCGACGGAGCCGATGCTTCATATCGATCGAGTAATTAGGTTTTTATATAGGTTAGTATGGATCGACACGAACTCCAACCATCGCCCATCGATACGAAACCATCCCATCCCTCTATATGATATTCTCTCAACTACAAATCGATACGAAATCCTATCATTCCTGTATCGATACGAAAAACCATCTCCTTCATCGATTGGTGTGAACACTTCACTCGTATCCTTCTACCATTCTTCTTCCCCAAACTGCGCGAGCGCCATGGCAATTTTCTCTGAGCCGACTCTGGCCTTGGCATCACCAAAGATCGATCGTATATGTAAATAGATTGGTGATTGATTTTGAATCTCATCGCTATAACGTGGGATAGCCGTTCAATTACCTGATTTCAACGATTCAAAGGATTGATGTGGTGAAGTGATTTGGGAACGAAGGGTGTTTTGAACTTCTTGATTCTTCTATCGATGCGAAAGTAGGAGATAAAGAAGGCAAATGTAAAAAAGAAAAAAATGACTAAGTCCATAAAATTTATATGGACACGAGTGTGAAGGAAGAAGGCATTTTGCCCCCCAATCAACGCGACTGGTCATAGTAGGTCAATTATCGAATCGAGTCGAACGAGTTGTTCGTATCCATCAGCCTGAGCCTTCATCGAGGCGAAAGTATCACCAGGGTCTATCGATTCTGAACCGTCGTTCGTATCGATTACTTTCGACTCCATCCATCGTGCATCGGTGCGAGCTACACCTTTCGAATCCATCAAGTCACAGCTTCTAAATGCCTGTACCCATCGGTGCGAACTGGATATTCGAATCCAATAGCTCAAGCTTCATCGATACGAGATGCTTTATTCATATCCATCAGCACTCAACCCATAAGAGCACAAGTTCATCGATACGAAGTGGAGTCCACCGAAATCGCATCCATCGATACGAAAGACACAGCAAAGACCTGTTGGAGCTACTATAAACTATCGAGATGAAATGGCAATTTCGTATCCATCGAAGCTAATATCCATCGATGCGAAATGATTATTTCATATCCATCAATGCAAAGTATATCGATGCGAGAGCAATCTTTCGACCTTCTATATCGATTCAGGAGAGAATCGATACGAAGGAACATCCAAAAACAATCATCAAGCGTTGTTGCAACTCGAATTTCACATCGGTTCAGGGAAGGATCGATATGGAATTCGATATGATAAAACTGACAACGACTCGTGAACGTGCAATGTTAGCGAGAGTCAGGTTAACATATATGCATATATGTCCGACTAATATTTGATTTTCAACATTCACAAGAATTGGATACTCATTTGATAACGATTATGGCTCAAACAGCTAATCACTATCATGCAGAATTCAGTTACAACAGCACAGGGTACAACAGTTGACGATCAACAGTTCACATTACTGGGAAAACCAGTCAAAGATTACAACTTTCAATGAAAAGATAATAACTGTTCAGAATAAAGACTTAGCTTTTTAAAGCACGTCATGTTTTCATAAGACGTACTTTAGGGGGCAAATGTTATCCCGCCTTTTGGAAAGGCTGAGATATGGAACTAACCGAAAACCAAAGATCGCTCATTCCGAATATCGAGTACACACAGGTTCACTATGTATATCGATGAATTTTGTCCTAGTTTGGATCAGGCTACAATTTACAAGACATGACAAGTGAGGTCATGAAAACCAACGTTTTAAATTTCAAGTCAATCCGAGTTCATATGCTCAAGTCATGATCGATGCAAATTGGAGGAAATAGCCTCATTTTCGTATCCATTAGTAGGCCACAGTTCGAGTCGAGCAGGTTCGTATCCATCGTCAAGCCTTAGTTCATATCGATCGACTTCGTATCCATCAACAGATAATGCACTTCATATCGATCGGCCAATGTCTACTTCGTATCCATCAAAAAGGCATTTGTTTGAATCGATCAAGATGTGCCATTTCGTATCCATCAAGAGAATGTGCCTGTTCGTATCGATCTAATAAACCCCACTTCATATGGAAGTTGTATAATTCATATCCATCGAGGCTCGTTAAGTCCATATCCATCAAATAAACATTACTTCGTATCCATCAGGGAACCATTGTTCGTATCCATCAAGTTGAAGCAATTCAAATCGATACGAACAAGGCCACTTTTATTGACACGAACGAAGCTACTTCCATCGATACGAATGGGCAACGGCTATCGACTCGAACGAGGCAACGGCCATCGATACGAATGAGGTGAAGTCCAAGTTATGACTCGGTCAACTCGATGTAGAAGGTGGATCGATCCGAAGAGTGCGCGCCACATCACCACGAGGGCACGTTCAACCATCGATTCGAACAGATCGATTCGAAACCATCGATTCGAACCAGACAGCCTTCCGAAGAACATAAACTCGTATCGATCATATCTCGCAATCCAAAAGTCCAAATGCTATGAAATTTTCACAGGAGCTTACGTACATGCTAAGGAATGTCCACAACAAGTTTCGACTCCATTGGACAAAATCTTGATCGATACAAATTGCGTTCGTATCGATCACAGATCGAGTCGAAACTTCACGGGATCAATCGCGTGGGCCCACTCACATTCTAGAAGGAGTCTCTTGAAGTTTGAGCAAGATATCAGCCTCCTACGCCTATAAATAGAGCCCCAAGGCCTACAGAAGAAGGATCTTTTGATTATCGAGCGTCTAGACTCTGCCGAATTCATCTTTGCACTCCATTGTTTCTGTTGTACTCGAATTTTAGAGTTGTAATTTGATGTAGCTCGCTGTAACTAAGTGTAATCGTATATATCAATAAAATCGCAAAACTTCATAGTTGATGTACGAAACATGTCGAACCACTATAAATTGCTTGTGACTGTGCATTTACTTATTCGTTCTTGAAGTTTTTATTAGATAATCTACATTTTAAATTTCTGTTTCTTCATTTTATCTCTTCAAAAACATCCGAAGAGTGTTGTGTCCATTTTTGGTACAAATAGTACATGACGTAGTATATATTATAGATCATATATCTGAAGCATATGAAATCTTCTTCATACACTCTTTCTCCTCATCGGTTTAAGGATCATCCTTCTTGGAAAGGATGATTCCAGACTGCGATGGAAAGTTTCCTCTTTGGAATTCTCCATACCAAACCTCTTTAGTATAGTATCTAAGTGCATGGATTGTGACAATCCCAGCAACCTCTTAGATATATCTCTATATATCTTTATACTTAATATATAGGTTGCTTCTTACAAATCCTTCATGAAGAAGTTCTTGAAAAGCCAAGGTTTTACTGATTCCAACAATGAAATGTCATTTCCTATCAAATTAAGATCATCGACATATGATACTAAAAATACAATAGCGTCACCCTTTTCCTTTTTGTATATGATAGCTTGTTTAATTCCATAAATGGAATTTAACAATTTGCAAGTCTTGCCTTCACTCCCACTAACCACCACAATCCTAAGGATGCAACATATTAATGGTTTCTTCAAAATTACAATTTAAATATGCCATCTTTACATCCATTTTCCATATTTCATAGTCATACAATATAAGGAATGTCTAGCATAATCCGAATGAACTTAATCATAGATACGGGTGAAACGGTCTCGTCATAATCAGCACCTTGAATTTGACGAAATTATTTTGCAACTAGCCTTTCCTCATAAGTCTCTACTTCCCCATATTCATTTATCTTTTTCTTTAAAATCCATTTGCAGCAATTGGTTTTATTGCTTTGGGTATGCCTAATAAAGTGCATACTTTATTTTCATACATGGAATCCATTTTAGATTTATTGCTCCAAGCCAGAGTGTAGAGTCTTTACTCTACAGTGCTTATTGGAAAGACATACGAGTGTCGTTATCTAAGACACAGTCCCCCTTCTTGTCATTCATGAGAAAATTGTAGTAACTTTCTATTACATGAGATTCCCTACTATACCTTCTAATAGGTTGTGTGCTTTTGTATACGGATAGACTCGGTTTTGCTACTAGTATGACCTCGGTGTTAACTTCTTGGATCTCTCCAAGTCTACAACTTCTGTTAATTTCCTTCGATAGAAATTCCTTTTCTAAAACGATAGCATGTCAAGAAACAATAACCTTTTGTTCCTCGGTATATTATGAAGTATATCCCATTGAATCTATGAGATATCCAATAAATTTACACAAAACCGATCTTGCCTCGAGGTAATTTGAACCAACATTCTGGACGTATGCTGGACGATCCAACACATTCAAATACTTGAATTGGGGTTTCTTACCATACCACATCTCATATGGTTTTTTAGGGACATATTTAGTGGCCAACAAGTTCAACATATGCATTGTTGCTTCTAGTGCATATCCGCAATAGAATGGAGGTAACTCAGATTTTCTCATCATAGAGTAAACCATATCTAATAGAGTTGGGACCTTCCCTCCAAAACTCCATTGTGCTGCAGAGTATAGGAGGAGTAATCTGACAGATAATCCCATTATCTCGTAAGTATTGTTGAGATTCCTGTCCAATGTACACACCTCCTCGATCGGAACGAAGAATCTAAATCTTACGACCTATTTGGTTTTCTACTACATTTTTATATTCAAAAAGTTCTCTCAAACATCGGATTTGTTCATCATAAGATACACTATTCTAATATCAAGAAATCATCGGTGAAGGTAACAAAGTAACAAAAATTATCTTTGGTGATTGTGGGCATTGGACTACATACTTCACTATGTATCAACCCTAAAAGTTCATCGATTCTTTTCATTGCTCCCACTAAATGCGTACTTGGTCGGTTTACCTTTGAGACACGATTCACACAAGTCAAATAATCCAAAATCAAGTGACATAGAGAACTTTTGGTTTTCAGTTTATGTAGTCGTATTTCACTAATATGACATAGATACAATGCCAAAGATAACTGTCATTTATATTGTTAGAAGAACTATTCACAAAAAACACATAACTAATATTGATCGCATAAACGCCATTTCCAAGAACACCATTGCAGACTTTAATTTCATTCAAACTAATGTTCATAACATTATTTGCACAATGAAATATATAACCAGTCTCAAACAATCTAGCAACAAAATAATCCCATATTTATGTAAGAAAAAGGAAAATTGTGAAATAACCACACTAGATGTAAAAATGGCCTAAAGCAGATTAATGGAAATAAATAGTATGCGAGCTGTAATGGTAAAATTAATTAATCTGGAAGCGATTTGGTACGTAGACCTTGTAAAGGTCTGGATAGGTGTTTCATGCAGTTAAACCAAATATAGTTTTGGATGAATGTACTAGGAGCGGGAAAGTAGGTTCGCAAGGATGTTTGCTAGCTTTCATAGGTTACTAGTACGTAGGATCATCCGCAATTGTAGGTTATTTAGGCAGATCGACAACAATGAAACATGACAAGTGTGCTTCGACGTAGGCTTTTCTAGGCATATCATTGGAGGATTTTGCACAGCCGATCCAGCTGTGGGCGCTCATTCGAAGGACCGACACTTTGGAAAGGGGCAAGTCCATGTTGGTGGCCGAGGATATTGGAAGATATCAGTCTAGTTTGGCGGAACCTAAGCGGAACTTCAGGGTCCTGCGAGGTTGTTTGAGTCGACAACGGTCAGACGTAAGAGGCATTTAGTCACAGTGCACGGGTGAAGAGCATGACTTTCACGCTGTAGCACGTGGATAGGTAAGGACAGCTGGTCCGACATGTCGATTGACATTTAGTATTACTGCATGGTTGACTTCTCTAGAGTGACCATGGACTTTGGCTTCTTAGGAACTGTATCTTAGAAGGATTCACTGCATTATGTTATTCACCCTCTACAATATCCGGAGAAGACCTGGAATTAAACTTTTTATTCTCTCTGCTTCATTTTATTTCTCATTCATCAGACTTTATGTCTCACTCATTCCTATTTTTCCATTTTTTCCCAAATCACGGGAGGGCATGTCTAGGTTGTAGTTCTTTGCAGCTTAGAGGGTCATTGGAGCAGTTGTTATCTTTAGCTTTTGTTTCTTTCGTTTCATGTACTTCATTTCTCTTTTCTATACTTTACTCTATATATGGGGACCTATATTATGAACTTTGTTATGTTTTATATTTTGGTGGAGACTACTTGGTACTTTTGGTTTCAGAAATAAATTTGGGATAATACTATTTTTAATGAAGTTGTTTGGTTATTAACTTATAATTAGTGAAAGTTTTCTTTCGTTGTGATATTTTGTTGTTGCCTTAGTCTCTGTGCTATGTTATGGATTTTTCTTTCACCCGACCACCATGCTTCTAGTCATGTTCGATTTTTGGGGTGCTTAGAGGTGTGGGGTGTCTCAAAGCTAAAATTTCGGTAATCCTAAAAATATTTCAAAAATATAAAGATTTTCGAATAATTTTAAAAGGATATTCTAAATAATAGTTTTAAAAGTACATGTATATATTTTGGAAAGAAAAGAAATTTTAGAAATGGGTCCCTCATATCTCTTCCTCCCTATCTATTAAACTATTTGTGGAGTACCTAATCCTATCTTTTTAATATCCACGGATAGAGATGTCTGAACCGCAAGATATCCCCGAAGTTTTTGGCCTTAATATGCCTGCTTGATTTAGACATTATTTGCAGGCTACTTTACGAGTAGAGCCACCAGCTAGGGATGCTGCTCCGACGGAAAGGGCTCCAGCTCGTCCGCCAAACATTCTCGATTTTTCCAAATTATGCAAGGACTACACCGCTTAGGAGGTAAGCCGGTTCCTAGTACCGAGTCATATACTGAGGCGAGAGCTTGGATCCATAGTTGTTGAGCGGATATTCAGACTTATGGGATTAGAGGACTTGGCTCGGAGGCAGTTGGCTTCATGGCATTTGTAGGGAGAGGCTCTTGTTGGTGAAAAGATTGTGGAGGCTGAGGCTAATAATTTGACTTGGGCGGATTTTCGCACTAGGCTCGAGAGGAAGTTCTTATCGTAGGTAGAAGAGGGAGTGCAGCTAGAGAAATTCATACAGCTCAAGCAAGGGGATATGACAGTTAAGGAATATGTTAATCAATTCAATGAGCTTGCCAGATTTGGACTAGACCTGATCAATACTCCTCACCTGAAGGCACTAAAGTTCGCTAAGGATTTAAGTCAGCTACTGTAGAGTTCGGTGGTGAGCCACATTTCGATGGGAGCCACTTTTGAGGGATTGGTAGAGATGGCTTTACTTGCTGATACTGAGAAGAAAGGAGATGTGGCGTGGAAGAGTGATGCAAAGAAGTGGTGGAAAGGAAAGAGGAGAGGAGAAGGAGGAGGGTTAGGTGGAAAAATGTAAGTTTTAAGGAAGGATTGGAAGCGCAATACTTGTGGGAAACCAGATCATCTTGCTAAGGATTGTAGAGAGGAAGGAGAGCAATCGAGACTGAGGTGCTATCTTTGCGATCAAGTAGGGCATATGAAAAGGACTATCCGTTGAAGCCCAAGGACAGTTCAAAGACACCTTCACGGCCTGCTCAGGCTTATGCTTTAGAGGTAGCTCCTTCCTCTAGTACTCGTCCGGTTGTGGACAAGGAAAATAAGGTGATCATCGAAGGTGTGTTATCTATCTCTTATTTTCCTATTCGTACCCTATTTGATTCTAGAGCTTCGCACTCTTTTATATCTAGTACTCATATAGAGAGTCTTAGTCTTGATGCTTGCTTAATGACCGACCCAGTAGTAGTATCAAATCCCGTAGGAGGATCGACCTATTTGTCCATGTTATGTCGGGATTTGAATTTTTTTATTTTAGGGGGTGAGTTTGATGGTAGTGCCTTTGTATTGGGATTTTCCGAGTTGGATTGACTCTTAGTATGGATTGGCTATCTATGTATGGTGTTGTTCTTGATTGCGATAAGAGTGTAGTGAGGTTAGGCAGTTGTAGTGGACATACCTTGAAGGTATCTTGTGATCCTAAAGGATCAGTCATGTTAAGCTACCTTTATTCTCTTGACTTTTCGCCAGATATTTGAGTTCGGTACCCATTATTATAGACTTTCCATATGTGTTCGAGGAGGCTGCTGGCCTTCCACGTCAAAGAGAGATCGAGTTCAAGATTTATCTTGTCGATAATGCGAAACTGGTTGCTTTATCGGTATGGCATATGGCTCCTAAGCAACGTCATGAGATGAGCAAGCAGATTGGAGAGATATTGGAGAACGGGTTCATTTATAGGAGCATTTCTGAGTAGGGCGCACCCGTCGTCATTGCCACTAAGGCGGATGGCTCTCTCAGGATTTTCGTGGATTATATAGAGCTTAATAAGCTAACGAAGAAGAATTGTTATCCTCTTCCCCGCATAGATGATCTCTTCGACCAGCTAGTAGGAGCCAAGGTATTTTCGCAGCTCGATTTGGCTATAGGATTTCATCAGATGCATGTGGTGGAGGATAGCATCGAGAAGACTGCATTTAGGACTCCTCATGGGTTATTTGAGTGGTTAGTGATGCCATTTAGGCTAACCAATGCTCCAACATATTTTGTGGACCAAATGAGTCGAGTATCTCGTGAATCGTTAAACAAATTCGTGGTGGTGTTCGTCATTGACATTTTGGATTATTCGCGAAGCAAGGAGAAGCATACTATTCACTTGGAAGAAGTGCTTATGACTCTGCGAGCACATAAGTTGAAGGAAAAGTTCTCCAAGCACAACTTTTGGAGGATGAGTTTCGCTTTTTGGGACACATCGTTTAAGAGGATGGACTTGCAGAAGATCCGACAAAAGTGGCAGTAGTACAGGATTGGTAGACCCTTAAGAATGCCATGGACTTAAGGATTTTTCTTAGTTTTGCGGGATATTATAGGAAGTTCATTAAGGACTTCGCTAGGATATCAGCTCCACTTACCCACCTTACCAAAAAGAACTCGGATTTTGTTTAGGATGCCAAGTGTGAGGATGCCTTTGGTCGATTGAAGAAAGCTTTCACTATCACGCCTGTATTGGTATTACCAGATGGAACCAAGCATATCTTAGTTTATAAGGATGCTTGTGGTATGGGGCTAGGGTGGCATAGAAGCAAGAGGGTAGGGTAGTGTGCTATGCGAGTAGATAATTGAAAATGCATGAGAACAACTACCCGACGCATGATCTTGAGTTGGCAGCTATAGCTTTTACTCTCAATTCTTGGAGGCACTATCTCTTAGGAGAAAGATTTGAGCTTTTCATGGAACATAAGTCTTTGAAGTGTCTATTCTCTTAGAAAGACTTGAATTTAAGACAACAAAGATGGATGGAGTTTTTAGCCACTTATGACTTTGAGATTTCCTATACCACTGACAAGGGTAATGTAGTCGCAGATGCATTAAGTAGATGCAAAGTGGTTTTAAATCCTCTGTTTTTTGAATGGAAGCATTTGGAGTACATTTCTACCTTTGATTTTAGATCTCCATCGAATTTGTCTATGGGATTATAAGCAGCCCTAGACGTCTAGCCTACTTTGATGGAGCAGATTGGAGCAAGGCAAGGTGAGGAAAAAGAGTTAAAAGACATTTTAGATAAGCTTGGAAGAGGAGAGTCATCGCCACATCTTAGGCGCTATACCATGGACATTAGGGGCTGGCTTAGTAAGGATGGTAGACTTTTTGTTCCCCTTCGTGAGGATTTGTAGATGCGGTGTTGACTGAGTCACATCATTCTAGGATGACAGTGCACCCCGGTGGTGATAAGATGTACCAGGATATGAAGAGGGTATTCTATTGGCCCAAAATGAAGAAGAGGGTGGCATAGTGTGTATCGAAGTGCATCACTTGTCAAAGGGTAAAAGCGGAATAGAAGAAGCCTGGAGGACTGTTGTGGCCATTGGATATTCCATTATGGAAATGGAAGAGCGTATCTGTGGACTTCGTGGATGGATTACCAAGGTAACGGAGAGGGAACACGAGCATTTGGGTCATTATGGATAGGCAGACAAAGAGCGCTTATTTTATACCCATTAAGAGTAATAGGACGGCAGCTTCTTTGGTGATTCTTTATGTAATGCGGATAGTTAGGCTTCATGGAGTTCCCACCAACATTATGAGCGACAGAGATCCATTATTTACCAACGAGTTTTAGAGGAGTCTTCAGCAAGCCTTGAGAACGGAATTGAATCTGAGTATGACATATCACCCTCAGACAGATGGATAGACTTAGAGGGTAAATAGGGTTTTGGAAGATTTTATCAGATTGTGCATCATTGACTTCAGAGGCTCTTAGGAAGACCACCTACCTTTAGCGGAGTTCGCGTATAATAATAGTTATCACACAAGCATTGGGATGGCACCGTTAGAGGCCCTCTATGGCAGACCAAGTAGATCACCAGCCTGTTGGTGGGATACCACCAATAGGATCTTACTTGGACCAGACTTGGTGAGGGAAACTTTTGAGAAGGTGGATTTGATTCGTAAGAGGTTGAAGACTACACAAGATAGACAGAAGTCATATGCCGATAGAAGACATTCAGATTTGGAGTTTAAGGTTGGAGATATGTTTTTTTCAAGGTTTCTCCTTTGAGAAACGTTATGAGATTTGGCTCAATGGGTAAGTTGGCACCAAGATTTGTAGGACCCTTCCCAATTACCAAACGGATTGGAAAAGTGGCATACAGAGTTGATCTTCTAGATAAGTTGGCAGGAGTTCACGATGTTTTTCATGTTTCGCATCTGAGGAAGTGTCTACATGATTCTGTACCAGTATTAGAACCCGATCAGCTAAGGGAAGTGGAGGTAGAGCATGAATCACTTGTGCGTCGTGCACCCACCCATATATTGGAACACGACGTCAAGAGATTACGCAACATTGAAGTTCGTATATTGAAGGTTCAGTGAGGAGATGACCCCAAGGTGTGCACATGGGAATCTGAGGAGAGATTTCGAACTTCCTATCCTTTTCTATTTGAAGGTACACATAAATATCCTATCTTTGATCTTTCCTTAGTTATGTTCATTTCGATAATCTTTAGGTGAAATCTATGTATGGTAGCTTGGTTGTAAATATGTCATTAGGTCATGTTATTTTTGATGGATGAAAATGATTGCAAGTGGAAGTCAATGTTTACAAATGGATGCATTGCATGCACTTGATAGATATTTATTAGGATAATCGACCACTACGTACACACACATGCATATGCGTGCCTGTTATCTATTGCATTTTCACAGGGTTGTGTTTGTGTATACATAGATATATATGTGTGTGCGAGTGCGCGCGTGCGTGCGTGTGTGTATATAGATGGATGTTGCATATGGATGGTGCATTTGGGTGAATGATTGAAACATACACATAGAATTATCAAATATACTAGGGTAATTATATACATTTGGTTGCATGTCATAAGCATACTTGCATTATAGGAGGTTAACTGAATCAGTAGACCGACTACGTTTTCACGTTAGGTAAGTTCAGATGCATTTCACTTTGCCTAAATCATAAATTGCATTAGTCAAAAAATAAGGACAATAGTAGAAATGGATGATGGTTGAGTAGATGGATGTAGTTCTTGTATGTTGGTTGTTAATTACGTTCTTCCGTCTTTGGAGATTTCGAGGACGGTATCCTTTAAGGAAGGGGGGAGAATGTAACACCCCGATATTTTACAGGAAATATAATTATAATGAAATTAGAAGCACATTTGGTACAGCGGTAAGGTGAATGTTGACTTCCTTAGTGGTCAGGGATCAAGTCTCATTGTCGTCCAAAATCTGAAGCGATGTTTTTTTAGCTGGTTCGTCTCCAGCGATTTTCCTATGTATTTCAGCATTGTTTCTGACATTTGGCGGCTTCACATTCGCTCCAGTGATGTAACAGAATGAGATGGCAAAATTTTATTGGTTGAGTGGTGTGTATGGGCTAGAATGGACAACCATTAAGTGCACGAAAGAACCAGATTTAATCTAAAATAATCTAATGGATCACATTCACGCAAACAATCTATAAATAAACCATCTAACCTAAACCTAATTTCTTATTCAGTCATCGCCATAATTCTACAGTAAAATTAGTGTCTATTATTCTTTCCCCTTTTCTCTACAAAATAAACAAATCTTTACCAAATTAAATTATCTATATATATTCAAGAAATTTAGAGAATTTAGAAGAATCAAAGGGAGAAAGATTAAAACAAAGCTTTTTCAAATTTATACAAGCTCAAGTGCCAGGTGAGTGGAAATTAATATGAAATAGAAAAATAAAGTAGTTCAATTTCAGTTCTTTTCTAGCAGTTAATATGAATTTATTTTTATTATTAATTGAGAATAACTATAAATTATTATAACTTCTTCTTCCACTTCTCAAATCTAATTCATGTTTGGTTTAAAATATGGGACATATAAATTGTCTATTCACATTTTATGGCATAAATAAGATTGAAATTGATGTAAATTATCGTATCTTCTTCTTCTTCCACTTCTAAACTCTAGTTCATTTTTGGGTTGAAATTATGAACAAACAAATTTTTATTCACGTTCTATGGCGTAAATAAGATTGGTTTAATTAAATTGAATTAGAATTGTTATTAAATTTATAATGGTAGAACATGTTAGTTGAATAAATTCAGAATATGTTACTTGAATAAAATTATGGTTTTGATTGATATAATTACATAATTTTGAATATAGTTTTGGTACAAAAATTGAGAAATCTAATTGGCATTAATTTTTTGTTTCATATGTGGCCTAAAAATGTAAAAGTGGAATTTTGTGTAATTAAATGTTTTTTGGCTATTGGATAAAAAAATTATACAGATTAAATCTCTAAAAGGAGAACGTAAATTTGGGTGAAAAAAAACGTAATTTAAATGGACCTTAAAGGATGGTGTAAATCTATAACAAAATGACATAAAAATTACAGACAAACCATACGGAAGTGAAATTGAAATACCATTTATGTAAGAAAAGGGAAATTGTGAAGTAACCAAATCAGATGTAAAAATGACCTAAAGTAGGTTAATGGAAATAAACAGTATGTAAACTGTAATGGTAAAATTAATTAATCTGGAAGTGATTTGGTAGGCAAACCTTGCAAAGGTCCGAATAGGTGTTTCATGTAGTTAAGACCAAAATATAGTTTTGGATGTACGTATTAGGAGCGGGCAAGTTCGCAAGGATGTTTGTTACCATTCATAGGTTGTACATAGGATAGATAACATCCGCAATCGTAAGCTACTTTAGGCAGATCGACGTAGACAGAACATGACAAGTGTGCTCCGACGTAGGCTTCTTTAGGCAGATCGTTGGAGGATTTTGCGCAACCGATCCAGCTGCGAGTGCTCTTTCGAAGGACTGACACTTTAGATAAAGGTAAGCCCATGTTGGTAACCGAGGAGACAAGAAGATAGAAGTCTAGTTTGGCGGAGCCTGAGCGCAACTTCGGGGTCCTGCAAGGTTGTTTGAGTTGGCGTCGGTCGGGCATATGAGGCATTTAGTCACAGTGCACACGTGTAGCACGTGTATAGGTAAGGACAACAGATCCGACAGGCCGATTAACGTTTAGTATTACTGCATGGTTGACTTTCCTAGAGTGACTATAGAATTTGGCTTCTTAGGAACTGTATCTAAGAAGGATTCACTGCATCATATTATTCACCCTCTACAATATCCGAGGAAGACCTGGAATTAAACTTTTTTATTTTTTCTGCTTCATTTTATTTGTCATTCACTAGACTTTATGTCTGACCTATTCCTATTTTTCCTATTTTCTCCAAATCACAGGAAGTCAGGTCTAGGTTGTAGTTCTTTGCAGCTTGGAGGGTCATCGGAGAAGTTGTTATCTTTAGCTTTTGTTTCATTTGTTTCATTTGTTTCATGTACTGCATTTCTCTTTTCCGTACCTTACTCTATATATGGGGACCTATATTTTGAACTTTGTTATATTTTATGTTTTGGTGGAGACTACTTGGTACTTTTGGTTTAAGAAATAAATTTGGGATAATGTTGTTTTTAATGAAGTTCTTATGCTATTAATTTATAATTAGTGATAGTTTTCTTCCGCTATAATGTTTTAATCATTTTATGATGTTGCCTTAGTCTCTGTACTATGTTATGGATTTTTATTCCACCTAACCACCCATGCTTCTAGTCATGTCCAATTTTCGGGGAACTCAAAGGTGCAGGGTGTCACATCAATACTATCTCAATTGCTCTTAGCTAATTGATATAATTGGTCCTGTAAGCTTGTCACTTTCATAAAATATTTTTGGATTGTCATTTTTCAACATGTTTTAATTGGTAGATTATTAGGACAATATCAGAGTAGATTTTCTTATAATACTAGTAAGGTTAAACTTTATATCTCATTTTACTAATAAGCTCCCGCTAGTTTTTTTATGTTTAGCAAAACCCTAAGTCATAACATAGAAGTCTTTTGACTTTAGTAGTAGGTGTTAAGACTCATTCGTCTCAAAATTCTGACCTTATGTTTGCTCAACAAGTTTTAACTCCATGGACGATGGACAACTTCTAATTTGTTGTATCATAAACAACTCCTAATCCATGGTACATTGTCCTAATTTCACTTCAACCTTGAGTTTGCTCAACAAATTGAAATTAAATTATTCACTCATACCTACTATATCAATGACGGCTTAAGTATAGTATATGTACCTTGAGTTTTCTCAGAAAATACATATAGCTATTTTAACACATAACATCCCTAGTTTGAGTTTGCTCAACAACTAAGGAGTATGCATGAAATTTACTAATATACCTATGGTAGAGGATAACATTATATTGAAGATTCACAACCTTGAATATATTATACTGAATGATATCGACTTACGGAATAGCTTATTTCTTTCGAAACACCCTCGTGATTCAAGTGTCGGACACATCGAGAATCATGGTATATGTACATTTTCGTGTGTATTTATTCCTTAAATTTATTTAGGATCTTTTAATGTTCTATCTTTAGTCTATACATTTATATCATATAAGTTTTCTTTGTTATATAACATTTATATTTTAATTAGCTTATATAGTAATCTTATGTATAACATTTTATTAATTAGATCTTATTTAATCAATTTTTAATTAATTATATCCTTAATCAATCGTTTATTATTCAATTTTAACTTATTATATTGAATACAGTATAACCTTTATAGTGATACACATATATCATATATATATATATCCAAGTATGTGTGCGTCTGTATTTTAATATATTACTTAACTTTTAATTTATTTGTTTAATTAAACTATTTTAATTAAATTTTATTAATTTCGGAAACTTACTTTAAATACGTACATGTACTCTTATATTATCTTAGACATTTCAGAAAATATAACATATATCAATATATATTACACATGTGTATATATATATCATTTAATTAACTTACTTAATTAATTAATTTATTTCATTATTCTTATTAATAAAATGTATTTTGAAATTAATCTTATATTTATTTTCAAACATTTTGAAAATTTTCCTTATATTATGACTTTTATAATAGTGGAAATTAAGGAGGCACCCCTATCATACTTTCATATTGTAAAGTGGGTCCCTGTCAAAGTTTCATTGTAAAGCGGGTCCCTGTTTTCTGGAAACGAAGAAAAATTATTGCTTAAATGTCAGCAACTTTTATAAATAAGTGCTGATATTTCAGCAACTTTCCCTGCCAAAGTTTCATTGTAAATCCGGTCCCTATTTACTAGAAACAAAAAAAAATTATTGCTGAAATGCCATCAACTTTAAATAAGTGCTGATATTTCAGTTACTTTCATAAACTGTGTTTACAGTGTACATAAATGTTGCTGAAATGTCAGCAACTTTTATAAATAAGTGTTGATATTTCAGCAACTTTCATACACTATGTTCACAGTGTATAGAAAAGTTGCGGAAATGTCAGTAACTTTTAAGAAAAGTTGCATCATGCTCTGCAATAATCGTGAATAAAAAACAGGGACCTAATTTACACTAAAATTTAGTGAAGGGCATTTCGTAAATTTTAAAACTTAATAAGGACCTGTGCCAAAAGTACCCTTTATAATATGTATATATTTTATTTTAAATTAAACTTTTAAATTTAAAATCTTATATTTTTAGTTTTTAATTTTTTTTGAAAATTAGCTCAAGGCCCAATTCAAATTGGGCATTTTCTATCGGGGGCAACCTTTGGGCTTATAAATTTGTTTGGTCCAGGCTGGTGGCCAAGTAAGATAGCGTACTTGATTATCCTAACTCTATCATTCAACACTATATTTTTAGAAACCCTACTATCTGGGCTATAAGCTTAATTATTTAACCCTAACATGACTAATTTAGATCTCATAGGATATTGGGCACTGATAACTGTTAGGAACCGAGTTGATGATGTTTTGATGACAACAACCTTATATAGTTATTATACTTTACTTTATAAAATATATACTAACATTTCCATATATATATATATATATATATATATATATATATATATATATATATATATAGGAAGTATATGCAGGTATCATCGAAGACTGATCAGTATAAAGACTCAAGCATCAAGATGAAGATTAAAGATTCAAGATTCAAGACTCTAGAGAATCAAGATTTCAAGATCTCAAGATAAGTGTCTAGTATTTTGTTAAAACTTCATAATAGCACTCTCATCTTTCTTCCAATTTTCTTTTGGGATGGAACCCAATTTCTATCGAAACCAGTGGCTTACAAACCCACGACAAGTAGCTTACAAACCTACGACAAGTGGCTTACAAACCCACGAAAATCAAAATCATTTAAACTACTTTGTACAAGTTCTCGAGTCCTATGGAGGAGCTCTGTAGGAAGGTTCTTGCAATTTCAGTTTGAATAGATTTTTCAAAATGTTTTTAAATCTGTTTTCAAAATGTTTTAGCTTTCAAAATCATGTTTTCAAAAATATTTTCAAACTTTGTTTTAGCCTTGAAATATTCCTCTATTCTGATTTTAAAAAACTTCTATTTTTAAAACATCAAAACTTATTCTGATTTTAAATATTACTTATATAATTGACGGTCTATATCAATTATATATATATTTAAAATAATGTTTTATATTCATTCTCTATCTCAAAATATTGTTTAAACACTTTACTTTGCTTCAGAGAAGTTTCAACTTGTTTTAAATTCAATTGTCTTTACAAAACAACATCTCTATAATTTTGAACTGAGGGATGTCGACATATGGGGATACCCCATGCCGACACGGTGGCAGTTGGATTCAAAATTCAATTTTCAAAATAAGTGTCCATTCGTTCGAAAACCTTTCGCCAATGGTTATGACTGTTGTGCATCTATATAAAGGCTTCCAAAACGAATTTTTTTAACAACTACTTTCTTATTTTCTTCACTCTTTCTTCTCCACCATTCCATATCCATAAAACTTCATATTTTCAAGATCGTGCCATCATTCTGCCAAATTCTCAATAGGAAATCATTTATATACTCTCTCTATTTGATTCTCCATCATTCTACTAAAGATCAAAGTGCTATTCAGAGTTATAGGATTAATTTGTATTCAAAAAGTCCATAGAGTCTATCCATTCAAAAGGTTGTTATTAAGAAGTATGAGGGTGATCTTGTGTCCTGTAAATCAAGAGAGTTTACCCCGGACTCGGAGATAGGAGGGTTCCTCAAGCCCTTAGAAATTGAGGGTTGTAATTTGTATATTGGCTTATAAAAATCTATACAAGGATATTGCCTTGGTGTAGGACTGGATGTAGGAGGATTCCGAACCAGTATAAAATCCGGTGTGTTCTTTCCTTTTACTTGCTTTACTTTACTATTTGCATTTGTTATATGTTCTGTGATCATTCTGTGTTAGAATTCTGTTTAGATTTGTGTTGAAAGTTTTAATTTAGTCATATAGTTCATATATTCTTTAAAACACTATTCACCCCCCCTCTAGTGTTATTTCTGCCTTAAGATCCTTAATCCGCATCCCCAACAATTGGTACCAGAGCATTGGTTTTCATTGTTTTCATAATCTGAAACTTGAAAAATATAAAAATGGGATTTTTGGAAAATTGTGTTAAAACTGTTTTGAATCTATGCATTTCATCAAAGTTTCATAAGTCTGCATATAGTTATTTTGAAAAATCAAGTTATCTACCGAATTGGTGTGTTATGCAGGGACAGACATGTTATATGGCTTTTGACGAATCAACACCCAATGGACAAACTGTGCAAATTGAGAAAGATAAATGGATACTTGATAGTGGCTGTTCGAGGCACATGACTGGAAATCCCGAGATACTCAAGGACATTACTTATCAAGATGGTGGATTAGTCAATTTTGGTGACAACTCTAAAGGATATGTGGTTGGCGTTGGCAATGTCGGTAACTCTAAAACTTTACTTATTTCTGATGTTTTATTAGTTAGGAACTTAAAACATAATCTGCTTAGTATAAGTCAACTTTGCGATAAAGGTTTTAAAATTAAATTTGGAAAAGATAAATGTCACATTGAAGATGATAAGTCTAATATAATTTTTGAAGGTATTAGAAAGAAAAATATTTATATCCTTAGTATGAAAATTCAAATGATAATCTATGTCTTTTGGCTAATAGAAGTGACCCTTGGATTTGGCATAAACATTTGGCCATTTGAATTTCAAATTATTATCTAGGATATCAAAACTTGACTTAGTTAGAGGTATACCCAAGTTAAACTTTAAAGTAGATAGTATTTGTGATGCTTGTCAATTAGGAAAACTTTAGAAAAGTTCATTTAAATTAAAAGATGCTATTTCTACCTCTAGTCCTCTAGAATTACTTCATTTAGATTTATTTGGTCCATCTCAAGTTCAATCAATTAGCCATAGTAAATATGTTTTTGTTATAGTAGATGATTATTCAAGATATACTTGGACAATCTTTTTAAAACATAAAAGTGATGCTTTTGAAATATTTAAAAACTTTTCTAAAAGAATTCAAAAACAACATTCTTTCAAAATTAAAACTATTCGAAGTGATCACGGTGGTGAATTTGAAAATGAAATTTTTTGAGAATTTCTGTAATCAAAAGGTAATTACTCACAACTTTTCATTTCCAAGAACTCCACAACAAAACGGAGTAGCAGAACGTAAAAATAGAACGATTCAAGAGAATGCTCGTACAATGCTTTCTGATAGTAATTTACCTAAACATTTTTGGGCTGAAGCAGTTGTTACAACTTGTTATATATTAAATAGAATTTTAGTTAGACCATTAACAAATAAAACTCCATATGAATTACTTTATAATAAGAAACCTATAGTTTCTTATTTTTAAGTCTTTGGGAGAAAATGTTTTATACTTAATACAAAAGATAATTTAGATAAATTTGAACCAAAAGCTGATAAAGGATTCTTTATTGGTTATTCTAATAGAAGCAAGCATTTAGAGTTTTTAATTTAAAAACTAATACTATTGAAGAAACTATGCATGTAGCTTTTGATGAAAATCTTAAAGATATTGTACAAATAGATGATGAAGAAGATTTTATAAATTTAAATCAATCTAATGAAACTATTAGTGAAATAAATCAACCTAATAAGAGATTTAAAATATCAAAAGATCATCCTATAGAAAATGTTTTAGGAAATATTGAATCTGTAGTAAGAAATAGAAATCAATTAAGTACTATGAGTAATGTAGCCTTTATATCAACAATTGAACCTAAAAATCCAAAGGAAGCATCGTCTGATGATTTATGGATTCTTGCTATGCAAGAAGAATTGAATCAATTTACCAGAAATGATATATGGGAACTTGTTCCTAAACCTGAGGATAAAAGTATAATTGGAACTAAATGGGTTTATAAAAATAAAATGAATGAACTCGGTGAGGTCGTAAGAAATAAAGCTCGTTTAGTCGCGCAAGGTTATTGTCAAGAAGAATGAATTGACTATGATGAAACCCTTGCCCCCGTAGCAAGATTAGAAGCTATAAGAATTCTACTTGCTTTCGCTAATTATAATAATTTCAAATTATATCAAATGGATGTTAAAAGTGCTTTTCTAAATGGTTTTGTAAAAGAAGATGTTTATGTTGAACAACCTCCACTTTTTGAAGATAATAAATTTCCAAACCATGTATACAAGTTAAAGAAATCTCTATATGGTCTAAAGCAAGCTCCTAGAGCCTGGTATGCAAGACTAAGATCTTATTTACTTCAATCTGGTTTTGAAATTGGTAAAGTAGATACAACACTTTTTATTAAAAGAAATAATCAAGCTATTCAACTAGTTCAAATATATGTAGATGATATAATCTTTGGATCAACTAATAACATAATGAATAAAGAATATTCAAATATAATGACTAAAGAATTTGAAATGTGTCACATGGGAGAATTAAGTTTCTTCTTAGGGCTTCAAATTAAACAACTAGAGAATGGAATCTTCATAAGTCAAGAAAAATATGCTAAAGACTTAATCAATAAATTTGGTTTAAGCACCTCTAGTGGGAAACAAACTCCAATGTCAACAAATGTAGGTTTAAGTAAAGAAGATAAATCAAAAGATATTGATCAAACTTTATATAGGGGAATGATTGGTTCGCTACTCTATATAACAGCGAGTCGTCCTGATATTATGCATAGTGTTTGTCTCTGTGCAAGATACCAATCACAACCTAAAGAAACTCACTTAAAAGATGTTAAAAGAATTTTAAGATATGTAAAATACACTTTAGATTATGGTTTATTTTATTCTAAAAATAATACTTTTGATTTAATATCATATTGTGATGCTGATTATGCTGGTTGTAAATCAGACCGAAAGAGTACAAGTGGAACTTGTCACTTTCTAGGACATTCACTGGTTTCCTGGTTCAGCAAGAAACAAAATACTGTTTCCTTGTCAACAACTAAAGCAGAGTATATATCTGCTGCTCTGGCCTGTTCACAAGTCATATATATGCAACAAACTTTAAAGGGTTTTGGAATTAACATAAGTAAATCACCAATATATTGTGATAATACTAGTGCAATAAATCTATCTAAAAATCCAACTCATCATGCTAGAACTAAACATATTGATATAAGACATCATTTTCTTAGAGATAATATAATTAAAGAAATAATAACTCTAGATTATATAAATACTGAAAAACAAATTGCTGATATATTAACTAAACCATTACCGAACAGAATTTTACTAAATTTAGAAGAGAATTAGGTATTTGTTCAAAATCTGAAATATAAAATAATATAATATAGTAATAAATAAAAATTCAAAATAAAAATTACTTTTTTTTGATGAACATGTCGACATGCCCCATCTCATGATGTCGACATACCCAACAAAAATTTGAAAATTGAATTTCCCTCCAAAGTTAGTTTTTTGGTTATTTATCTATTCATTTCGTTTTCTCTCCTCTTTCTTCACTATATTCTCTGTAAATAACTTCTAAAACAATGAAATAATGGCCTCCTCTTCTACTAATGAACCCACTTCACCCACATCTCCTCATTCTGGTCCATTTCAACGAACTACGCACGCTCGAGTGATCAAATTGCAAGAGAAGATGAAAGATATCCTTCAATTGATGACTGAAATTCAAGTAAGTCAACTTAGGATGGCTAGAGAACAACAAAGGCAAGGGAATATTATTAGGAATGTACAAAAATTCCTTATGGATAACCATACAAATCCTATTAATATTGAAGACTCTTCACAAGCCGTGGAATCCAAGGAAGAAGAACCTATGGAAGAACCATAAGAAGACCAAGAGGAAGATCAACCTTTACCTCAACCCGAAGTCCCTGTGAATATGGACGAGAGCGTTATTTGCGTTGGTGAGATCCTTGTTGATACTAATGGAAACATAATTGAACAACGTGGAAACTTTTGTCTCCACTACCCCCAATTGTTCGATTCATAAGTCTCCTATAGTTAAGGATCGCCATTAAAGCGTACTTTCATTTTATTCTTTGTTTTAAATTGTTTTGTTTGTTCGTGTTTATGTTTGTTCTTATATATGTTGTAATAACTAAAATGTGTTCACTTATACTCATTGTTTCATGCTTGTTCTATACATATTATTTGTTCATACTAATCATTCTTGAATTCTTAAGTAGTTTTTGTTGATGACAAATGGGGAGAAAGTTTTAAAAATATATGTGCTTGGTGTAAGGGGGAGTCATGGAGTAAGGGGAAGTTGTAGTTTTAAGAAGAAATCACGGAGTAAGGGGGAGTTATGGTATGGTAAGAATATTTTATAGATAAAGGTTGTCATCATCAAAAAGGGGGGGATTGTTAGGAACTGAGTTGATGATGTTTTGATGACAACAACCTTATATAGTTATTATACTTTACTTTATAAAATATATACTAACATTTCCATATATATATATATGTAGGAAGTATATGCAGGTATCATCGAAGACTGATCAGTATAAAGACTCAAGCATCAAGATGAAGATTAAAGATTAAAGATTCAAGATTCAAGACTCTAGAGAATAAAGATTTCAAGATCTCAAGATAAGTGTCTAGTATTTTGTTAAAACTTCATAATAGCACTCTCATCTTTCTTCCAATTTTCTTTTGGGATGGAACCCAATTTCTATCGAAACCAGTGGCTTACAAACCCACGACAAGTAGCTTAGAAACCTACGACAAGTGGCTTACAAACCCACGAAAATCAAAATCATTTAAACTACTTTTTACAAGTTCTCGAGTCCTATGGAGGAGCTCTGTAGGAAGGTTCTTGCAATTTCAGTTTGAATAGATTTTTCAAAATGTTTTTAAATCTGTTTTCAAAATGCTTTAGCTATCGAAATCATGTTTTCAAAAATATTTTCAAACTTTGTTTTAGCCTTGAAATATTCCTCTATTCTGATTTTAAAAAACTTCTATTTTTAAAACATCAAAACTTATTCTGATTTTAAATATTACTTATATAATTGACGGTCTATATCAATTATATAAATATATATTTAAAATAATGTTTTATATTCATTCTCTATCTAAAAATATTGTATAAACACTTTACTTTGCTTCAGAGAAGTTTCAACTTGTTTTAAATTCAATTGTCTTTACAAAACAACATCTCTATAATTTTGAACTGAGGGATGTCGACATATGGGGATACCCCATGTCGACACGGTGACAGTTGGATTCAAAATGCAATTTCCAAAAGAAGTGTCCATTCGTTCGAAAACCTTTCGCCAATGGTTATGACTGTTGTGCATCTATATAAAGGCTTCCAAAACGAATTATTTTAACAACTACTTTCTTATTTTCTTCACTCTTTCTTCTCCACCATTCCATATCCATAACACATATTTTCAAGATCGTGCCATCATTCTGCCAAATTCTCAATAGGAAATCATTTAGATGCTCTCTCTATTTGATTCTCCATCATTCTACTAAAGATCAAAGTGCTATTCAGAGTTATAGGATTAATTTGTATTCAAAAAGTCCATAGAGTCTATCCATTCAAAAGGATTGTTATTAAGAAGTATCAGGGTGATCTTGTGTCCCGTAAATCAAGAGAGTTTACCCCAGACTCGGAGATAGGAGGGTTTCTCAAGGCCTTAGAAATTGAGGGTTGTAATTTGGATATTGGCTTATAAAAATCTGTACAAGGATATTGCCTTGGTGCATGACTGGATGTAGGAGGATTCCGAACCAGTATAAAATCCGGTGTGTTCTTTCCTTTTACTTGCTTTACTTTACTATTTGCATTTGTTATATGTTCTGTGATCATTCTGTGTTAGAATTCTGTTTAGATTTGTGTTGAAAGTTTTAATTTAGTCATATAGTTCATATATTCTTTAAAATACTATTCACCCCCCCTCTAGTGTTATTTCTGCCTTAAGATCCTCAATCCGCATCCCCAACAATAACATTGATGGTGCAAGGTCAGGCCACAATGAAAGAAATGGATGGATTTTTTTTTACCATTTGGGTTCTTTATTTTGAGTTTGAAGCCTAATTCATTTAGAACATTTCTAAATTTCTTTTAAACAAAATCATTCCTTTATTTCAATTGAAAATATAGTTTTATATTATGTAATTATTATTGTGTTATTTATATACATATATATGTGTGTGTATGTGCATGTGTAACATGACCTTCCGTGTAAGACTTGACATTGTGTGTATAAGTGTTGAGATTTAAACGATAATGGACAAGTTAGACACTCTAATATACAAATATATCATCTAAATTTATGCTTATGTGCTTTAAGTCATATATATAAAGTATTAAAAATATAAATATCTATATATATATATTAAATTTTGAACTATATATATGGAAATTACAGTATATATATAACTCTATATACATGTAATACATGAATGTAAATAATTATATATTAAAATTTTAAAATTATTTATTTATTTTATTAGGGAATGCGAAAACAAATTTTGGTTTTTTAACATTTAAAATAAGATATATAAAAATATATATAATTATAAATAATTTGCTAAAAAATATATATTATAACACCCTGTAAATTTGACGATAATTAATTAAAAAGAAATTAATGAATAAATAATAATGTAAAAAAAATAGAGTTTCTTACAAACATCGGAAGTTGGCTATGAAACTCACACCATTGCCCTGGAAAATTCCTGATCAATTTTCATATATAAAGTTTTCCAATCAGATTTTTACGAGAAAGTTATAAACTTTGAAGTTTTCAAATCGGAAAAAATTATATATTTAATTAAGGAAACAAAATGTAATTAACACTAATAAATTAATGTAAACAATTGCTTAGGGTTTAAGAAAATTAGTACATAAATATGTCGGTCAGATACGAAAGGAAAGAAATCAACAAAAATTAAACGTGCTTAATTAATTAACAAAAGTATCATCGACTGGTCGTCCCCTAACGGTCGATCGGTAGGGGACAACGGTCGGCCGTTTGAGCTGCTGAATCGAGAACTTTTACATGACTAAATGGCCCGGATTTAAAATAAAAGAATCTAACAATTGGAATTGGTTCGAACCTCTATAAATACAAACCTAACCTTCCAGTTTTCTTCTCAAGTTTCCAAAGCAATGGCGAAGCTCTACCATTTTCTCTTCTCCACAAAATTCTTAATTCCTAAACATAGTTATATATATATATATATATATATATATATATATGCATGTGGAGAGTAATAGAGGATGATTGAGAAGAAGAATAGATTCGAGTCAAATTGTCAAAGCCAAGTTAAATTATTATTCCGAATCTAAAATGTAAATTAAATCCAAATCTTTTTTCTATTCTAGATTTCTGATAAATATGTGTATGCTTGCGGTGCATGTATTCAAGTAGGAAGTCAAACTATAATAATAAAGATTAGATCTGAAGATTTGAAAAGCTCAAAAGGGGAGTGGGAATATATATTTTTATATAATATTGGATATATATATATATCATTCTAAATTTATTCATGTATGCCTAAAATGTAATTTTGGAGTTGTAGGCCTAGTTATACACACGTAATATATCTGTAAACTCTGCCTGCATATTCTGTGGTTGATATGTTATATTTAATATTGCATGTACTTGAATCAGGAAAGTATTGGATAGTAGTAGTCCCTGATTAAGCATCGGGTGGTAATGTCCTTGAATTTGATAAATTAAAATTTGTTGATTAATTGATTTATGCAAGTAATGTAAAATAGAAGTTATCATAATCAATTGTTGGGATTTGGGTGGTATTTTAGTTCATTTGAATGTAAGGTGTTGCAATGTCAATTCTACAGATTATCAAGTTTAGTTTAGCAAATAAAATTGTATCATTTGAAATAACAAGGAATACATCTAAAAGAAAAGGATTAATAAAATAGGGATATTTAATCATATTTTGTTCTATCTATTTCAGTAACTACAAAATATAATTTCTTGTAATTCCAAATATAACACAAATTCCATTTTTGGATAAGATATAGAGATTTACAGTGTTAATCTTTCCCTTTGGGGAAGATGTAGTTCCACTGTATTAAAATGTAGAAATCCCTTAGTATGGGTTAAAGAATTTAAGTCGTTATAATAATAACAGTTAAGTGTAAAATCAACACACATACACACACATATGATAGAGACAAGATGGAAACTAAAGAGCAAATTACAGGGTAGGCTGGTAAATAAAGGTGGGTCGTAAAGGTTAAATGGAATGGAAATAAAAATTCATTAATAAGAAAGTGAAATAAATAGGAAAAAATATTTAGATCTTTTAATGGAAGCGCTAAATGATCGTAAATTGATATTAAAAGGATAAGAAGTAAAAGCATAAAGTATGCGTTTATGACGGGCGTGAACTATTAAAGTTAGTAAATAACTTATATGGATATATGAATGACAGTCAGTATAATGGGTTGAAATGTGAGGTCATCAGTGTTGCACAATAGAAGTCGACCCACAGCAAGGGGCTACCAGCAGTTGTGTATGCATTATACTAATGAGAGACATATCCAACTGTAGGACCCATGGAATTATATATGCTCGCATATAGGTGAAGGAATATCCAAGTAGGGTCTGTTTCAACCTTTAGGAGGGGTATTTCCTTTATTGCATTAGGGAATCTAAATGGGATAGTAAGCAAAGATCGACGCTATGTCAGTTTGTTGCTATCATATTAGGCGGTAAGAGCTTTACATAGGTCGAGAACATCATTGGTCCTGAGTGGAAAGTGGGAATGACGAGGGTTACACCTAATGGGCTACACCTTTTACTAGTATAGATCGCGTCAGGTCATGCGCCACCACAGTTGTTTGTTAGATTGTTTATTAGGGCAAGGATAGATAACCCTTAAGTGAGGTCTTTCAAAATGAGGGTAGTCCATGAAGCTAAGTCCATAATAGTCCGTAGAGCTAAGTCCACTATAATTAAAGGAGCTCAGTCCTCTATAGTTCATGGAGCTGAGTCCACAAGAGGAAGAAGACAAGTAGTAAATCCACAAGGGCGAGATAGCATACGGGTAAACTATCGTGACGCCATTATTAGATATTGTAGGAGTTCCTTAGTACGCACGACGATGAGGACGTGATACTACATTGATGATGGATCCCGAAGGGGTGCTGGTTTAGGGAAAGTAGCGGGAATCTAGATCTAAAAGGGGCTATGGTACTATATATATTTATACATAATGTAAGTAGTTATGGTCTACTACAGGTAGATGAGATATATCGTACGCGTATATAGAGTCAAGAAGACTAAGTAAAATAAAAAGACATAACATACGATGGAAGACAATCGATATAAACTAGTGTTATGTGTCAAATATATAAATTACCAATCACCAGGACATTGTTCTGACCCCTCCTCATTACAACCCACGTGATAGCTTTAGAGGGACAAGTATTGGTGCAAGACAAGAACAATTGAAGGACATATTAGCTTATGCATGCCCGATACTCACAAGGACACTAGATATTGGAAGTGACAATCTTGGTCAATAACTATATGATTTATTATATTTTACTATTCCCCTGTGAGTTAAATCGATAGTGCTCTAATATGCATTTATTTATTATTTGCAAGATACCAAATCAATAATCCATACTTTGATGGACTTAGATTTTCGATTTAGCATAAACTCAGGCCCACAGAGGTGCGGGTTGTTACATTTGCTATCATAACTTACGTTAGTCCATCTTAAAAATTAGGAGATGTAGAGTGAACGTGTTTGTATTTTACCTATAATTATAGATATATTATACACCAAATCAATTTCGCTACAGAATAGTTGCGACTGTATTTAGGAAAGATGGACAAGTCGATTATGAATCGGGGCAATGAAGGAAGTTGAAGATGTACAACTATCCCAATTATTCCATGAGAAATAAGTTGTATGGAAAGACATTGACTTAAGAAGAGCATGGGTGCAACATATGTAAGGCCCTTGAAGTTGGACAGTATGCAACTCCCTGATTGAACTCGCGATATCCCAATGGTTGTAGTAATATGTAGGATTTCCAATTGATGATGTACATTAAGTCTAAATAAGAAAGAAACTAAGAGTCTGTACGTTGTGGATATCCGAAAGTAAGAATTAATTAAGTTCCCAAAGGATGGTGTGCAGCAGTCTCTCCATGATGATAGTAGGATTTTAATATTCTAGGAGAATTAAGTCGGAAATTAAGTAGAAAAGGAATGTCTAAAATAAAGGACAAATTATAATCCACTCTGAGTCCGACCTAATATAAAAGAATTTAATATAAAAGCTGAAATGATTTTCATATAAAAGTTTGAGAAAATATATAAATAATATATTATTTGAAATCATTTTCAAAGGAACTATTTGAAGATAGAAAAACCCTATTTTTTGAAAGTAAGTAAATATTAAATTAAAAAATAAGATATTTATATTTTATTTAAGAAGTTTAAGTAGAAATTAAAATTAGTTAAATTGGAAATTTCAGTAAATAGGGTTTTAATAATAGGCTATTTCTTTAGAAAATGAATATATAGAGCATATGTATAGCTCATTGATTTCCTGAATTGAAAAATTGTAAATAGTAAAATTCTTTTTAGAGATGGACAATAGAAAGTGGTACTAGTTCTAAATGGGGTAAATAGTACGAGAAAAAAGACCGGATCCCCAAAAAAAAGAAGTAGGCAAACATACTGAAATGGTTCTACCAAGAAGACAGTCATTTGAGAGGAAAACAATATTAGAATTTAGAATTAATTTTTTTAAAATATGTTACGCGTGTCATGGTGTGTGTGCAATTTTTATTACATAAGCATATAAGTATATAACTATCATAAATGTGATGATATATCAATATACTAGATTCGTCACCTATCGATCTAGACATTATATGATATAAAATTAATACAACATTAATTTATATTAGTAAATTTGAGACATACCTTCACCAAGGCCTATTGAATACATAATAAAAAAAGGATACTAGCTCCTTTGAATCCTATAACAATTTTGAAGGTGCTAGCTTCAAATTATTGACCACGGCTATCGAATAGCTTTGATTTTATTTAAGCTTGAAAATATTAGAGGGGAGGGGGGTTATTTTCGACCAGCAAGAGAATGGGTGGAAGATCCAAAAAGTAGTTTTAAAGTGAGGTTTATGATCCTTTTATAGATGAGAGGATAGAGATATAAAGTAGGATCAAGATCCCTTTCTTGCTCCTACTCATTCTCAAACTTTTAAAATAGAAAAAATCCTATATTATAAGGACCCACCTTTTCGAACCCTAGAAGTCGACACTAATACATCCATGGATTCACGTGCCGATCAACTAAGTGTCTGAAAGACAGATTGTTAGGCGAAAAAAGGAGATAGAAGAAACTAAACAATCACAGAGTCTCACAACGCAATTGAATAACCTATATTAATCAACAAAATACTTTATAGAGTTGTTTCAAAAATGATACACCAAAGTCATACTAATACAAATTCTACCCTCAGTTATAACAACATGTCCCTACCTAACTAATACAAGATACATATAATACAGCGAAAACAAGATAATAACTAGCTATTGATGAAGCCTCGTGCTCCAAGCTCCTCCAAAATGCATTTGTGGGAAAACCTAAACTACTTGGCTGCCCATAAAAATTTGAGCATCAAAAAGTTTTAGGAAAAGAAAATAAAACTCCGGTCAGACATGGGTCTGGTGTGAGTAAATTCATACAACTAAACTATTATGTGTAAGACCCTTTTAAAATCAAAGATATCTCGTAAGACCACACCGCACATAAACACAGATGAGTTTTTACCTTACGATAACCAAAACACTTTTATAGAAAATCCAGTGATATTGTTATAACGTCTAAGCGTTCAAAATAAATATAAGAAAATAGTCGAAATTGTTACCATTATTAAATTCCAGCATACTATGTTCTACAATCTAAACCGTTTATCTTTAATTAATTAAAACAATTCGCGAAACTTGATCGAAAGATCTTTTTAAAACACTATTCCCAAAACCCTTTACATCCCTTTTATACTTGAGAAACATTTTTACTTATCTCAAAAATATAAGGTAGCGTTTGGTTTAAAGATGAATTTTGTATTTTCGATTTTTAATATGAATGTCAAATATGAGAAGAATGGATGGACGACGGAGGGGATGAAAAAAAGACAGATGGGCGGATGAAGGGGATAGAGGGATGACGGAAGAATGAATTGTTTCACATGCTCGTGTTATTTTCCAAAATACGGAAGGAAAAAAAAGTTGTTTTCTATTTTGTATATTAACTTCGTTTTCTAAATTGATCATTTTCGAAAATATACATGCGTCATGTGCATTTTTACATGGACGAAAACCCAAAACTAAAAACAACAAACAAACACTACCTAAGTATTTACCAAAAACATTTGGAAAATTCCCTTTTCTCAAATTCCCTATTAAATGACTAAGAAATTCTCTTTCCAAAACTTCACTTACTATAAAACCCATTCACTTTATAAAACTAATTCAATTACCCTTATAAAAATTATTTTTATTAGTTCAATTCATATTTCAAGCCTTCTTATAAGTCTTCAAAATAGATTTAAACTTCTTTTTAAAATCTCTAAAACGATTTATAAATCTCTTTAATGTATAAAACACTTTATAGAATTTCCTTTGTAAAATATCTTTGACATTATAAAATCTCATTTTAAATCACTTTAAACAAACCCTTTTATTTAGTAAAACCCTTTTATTTAAATAAGTTATTAATTATAAATACCTTTATAAATATATAAAGTGAAAATCATTTATAAACTTTAGAACCCCAAGCTGATAAAATATTGAAGTTAATTCAAAATCATACTTTATAAATTCAAAAGGAGGCCTATCACTCTAAATGGTACTAATTTAAGTTACCATTTAATTTCAATTTCATTCTTAAGTCATTCAACAATTTATTTACATAATCAACATATATGTAAATACACTTCATATTCAAATCAAGAAATAATTAGTCAATACAACTAAGCTAGCATATACATGTCCAAATAACATAATAGCAGGATGGTGATTTGTCCTGCTAAATAGATGTCCAAACAGTTCACTACTTATAGAAAAATAGGAATTTATTCTGCTAAACATATGTCCACACAATAAACAATTATATTATAGCAGAACGGAGATTTATTCTACTAACACAAGCCCATACAATCAAAACTTTTACATAACTCATTGACAATTGTGTATCTACTTAATAGTATTGACATTTTAATCCCTCGTGTTCAAAATCATTCTTGGAAAAAGAAGTACCTTTACAAAATTTGATTCTTGGAAATCTAGAATTAAAAACTTAAAACTCCATTTAAAATGATTAATTACATGTTAAACTCTTATTAAGTCATAATTAATCTTTATTAAATTTGAACTTAATTTTATTATAAATTAAATAAATAATTAAACCTTAAATAAATAATTTGTTTATAAATTAAACCCTCAATTAATCCTTTATTAATTATTAAATAATAATTTAAAACCTTCATTAATAATTAACTATTTATTAAACTCAATTAATTAAATAATATTTTAATTAGAACTTAAATAGTAAATTAAACCTTTAATAACTAAAACCTTAATTAATTAAAAATAATTTAAATAATTGATTTATTTAAATAATTAACATTATACTTAATAAATAATTAATTAAAAAATAAATTATATACTTAAATTATTTAATTAAAAATTAACCTTATTTTAATTAATAACTAATTAAAATTAATCTTATCTTTAAAAGATAATTAATTAGAAACTAATCTTTACTTAATCATAATTAATAAACCCAGTTAAATTTTAATTAATTATTAATTATTTAATGTTAATTAATAAAAATTTAATCATTTAAAAAATTTAATTAAATTTTATCTCTGGTTAAAAACTTGGAAAAATATAGTTTTAAAAGTTAAGATAAAAGCACTTTACTTAAAAACGTTGATTAGTCCTCGAACCGCATTCACAGCGACTATGCTATGAACGTAGTAACTTAGAATTTGTTTTAAATGACTAAACTACAAACTTCTCCTTTAACTTGATTTTTTCACTTAACTCAAGTAAAAGATTTGAAAAACCAAAACAAAGTTAAAAAAATATTTTAACTTTTAAAAGTTTTAAACAAATAGACAAAGTTTCCAAGGGACTCGAATCTTACTTAACAACTATGCAAACTAGTTTGCCATCAATCATCACATCCAAATACACTTACAATATCATAACCAAATCCATTTAAACAAAATATCATACTATGTCACATCCAAGTTCACAACTTCAAACCATACTAAGTAGACTTCAATTCAAGTCCATTTTTACCATATATCTGATATCAACCATAATCAAAATATCCAACACATAACCAACCAAACATAAGCCAGCATACATCATAAAGTAAATAAACATCATATATTTCAAGCCAATAACTTTGAATTTTAAACCAATGTTTACTCACCAAAACTTTTTAAAACTTGAAATGCTTTAGGCTTGAAGCATGGAAAACTACACAAAAACCACTCAAAAATGAGTCATTTTCTTCTCAATTTTTGGACATTTATTCTCGGAATTTTAAATGTAGTCAAAAGAAAAGTTTCAGATGATTCTTTCTATATCATTTTAAAAAATACTCAATTTGGATAATTTTTTAGGAAGTTATGATCAAAATGGTGAATGCAATTTTCGGACTTCATAATCTAGGTTAAAAAAACAGTCTCTAAAAAATAGATTTTTGGAGTATTTAAGCTCGAAATCTAAAAAAGTGGCAAACTACAAAGTGTAGCCACTGGAATTATACATGCTTTTAAAAAAAGAAAATTGTGATTTGGAGTAGTATGGAGGAAGAAATGGCAGAGTGTAGTGGGAGGAAAATGAAGAAGGTGGTAAAAAAATGAAAAGAAGAAGTAACCCCTCCCCTTTTATACGCAAGCCTCCCTAGACATTTACCCTTTTACCCCTACCCTCCCATCACTCATTTCAACCCACCACCATGTCCCCACCCCTTCTCTTCCATGATAAACATGTTTTAAGTACCTTTGTACTTAATGTCTCCCTTGATGTGACATTTTACATACTTATACACACACACACATACATATATATACATACATACATGCATACATATATAACATTATTAACTTAAGTTAATTATACTTAACTCTAACTAAATTACCGTGTTCATAACTTTCATATATGTTGACACACACACACGGATATATATATATATATATATATATGAAAATGTGTACACAACATTTCAAACAACTTTTAGCCGATGAAAAATCAAAAAATTGGAAAAACAGTTTCCGGTCACATTTTCGAATTTTCTTAGAACTAAATATTTTTGTAAACCAAATTTTAAAACTATTTTACCTTTATTATTTATTATTAAAAAGAGTTTTATTTTCATTATAATATCTATTATTTGAATATTTAAAATTAATTAAATATTCCTAAATCAAAGCATTGAAATTCTGGGTCGTTACACATATGGGCTTTAAACCCGCTTCAAGCCTATATAATATTTATCACATTTAGATCTAATTTAGACGTGTAAAGATATCGTATACCGATTAATATATTTATAACTATTATAAACATATTGATTAATATTGTTTAATAAATCAAATAAAATTTTTATAACAAATAGTTCATAAATATTAATTAGTTTGATTAATTTATAAATATTAATTAAATCATGTAGTCTAAAGAGCATTTAACATTTCGGTTGTATGATTCTTTGGGTGTAAATTCGGTTAACGATTAATATCAAATTGTTCAAATATTAACGATCACATGTTACTTAGTAGGTGGTATGATATTTTGGCTAAACTTATCCTTACTTGGTTTCGATAATTCCAATTTTACTTTATTTGTTGTTAACCAGTAGCGAAGATTATTTACACTAATTCTCTTCGTTAAAAACTATACCACTTCGGACTTATGGAATTGGGTTATGGTCAAAATTCAAATATCATCAACATTCAACTCTATAGTCCAAACGCAAAGTCTTTGGTTTGATAATAACAATCATTATTAACCGAACTATTCTGGCCAAATATTTTGACTTTTTATTGATTTAAGTTGACCATGATAATAACTCCATTTAACTAAGGTGATGAATCATCTCTTGAATAGTGTTTCACTTCTAATACTTCCACTTAACCCAAATATAGTCATTCAATGCACACCGTGTCATGATTTGACTAAAATCAAAGTGGAGCTTTCATATTGAATATTAATAGTGTTATTAAGTCGAGAAAACTGTGTAAATAAGTCACATTAATACTTTCTATTTTATATATTAACCAATAGAAAACTATCGAATGAGTCATTCCATATTTATCCAATAACTATCAATATGTAACCTCTTAGTCCTCCAGCAACCATAAGTAACATACTAACCTACATTTGGAGAGCATCACATACTCTAGTCACAACGGATTCATCGATATCGAATCTCGATTAGGAATATTTAAATAATGTGTTTATTATATGTGATCCAATACCCATGATCACAATTCTTTGTAATTACAATCACAAACACATTTTATGTAAAATATATTTCAATTAAAAAATTAATTATTTATAACACACTATAAAAATATATAATAGAAAGAAAAACAAATTTATTATGAATGAGAATCGATTACAAAGTTTAATAATTTACGGTAAATTATTGAATTGCCACTGGGGCATACCTCTAACTCTATCACCCAGTCCACTATGCTTCTCCAAATCTCGCCTCCAACAGCAGTACCTCCTTTGCAATTTTTGGCCGCCACATTTTAGGCCAAGACAATCGGGAGCCACTATGAGCATCTGCTCGTTATCTACTACACATCCTTGTTTCCCAATCGACGTATGGTGACCATTTCACGCTTGAATCAAAATGGACGGCCCACATTTACCATACTTTCATTGTGTTTTATGCTCAATCCATACGCCTAATCAACGAACACACACCACCAATGGATTTGTGCCACCGAGAACTATAACATTTAATGTAAAATATGTTCGATTTTTTTTTTCAATTTCGTCAATTATGGATGTAATGTTTTCCATACTGAATGAAAGTAGGATATTTTCCAAACGATAGGAATATGTGATCTAGAATATTACAAAAATACAATAAATTATATGGTAGGTAAGTAAAAATAGAAAACGATAGTTTCGACTGTAGTATTTACATGGGGCATATGCTAGTACACATTTTTAAAATAAATAAATGAATAGTGCATAATGAAAATAAAGAGGTCGACATAAATCATCCATATAAATAACTGAAATACAAACATCTAATACAACGAAACTAATAGTCCACGTAAGTACATCCTCAAACACACTCATACACTACTGGATCAAGAGCATTAATAACAAGGTAAAAAAGGGAAATTTTAAGAAAGTATTTCATTTACTAGTTTAAATTAGATACTGTTTTGTGTTTACATGAATAATTCATATGCATATTTAGTGATCATTAATAAAAGAGTTTGTTATATTAATTTAATTTAGTTTATTTTATCATATATATACATAGACACGCTTCTATGTTATGGCTCAACAAATACACACAAAAAAACACCCGTATGCTATTTTAATTCAATTTTAATTTTGATTTATCATTTAATTTGTTAAGAATTCACATTCACAATGTGAACATTATAAACATTATAAGCTAACCTACGACGTTAATAAAAATGTTAATATAGGGAACATACATAACATATACACACATATATAAATACATATATATGTATGTAGGCAAGTACGTACATACATACGTATATATGTATGGATATGAATAACCATTGTAATTTATGGTTACAAGTAAAGGAACAACGTTAAAGATTTTCCTTTAACATAATGATCTTATGATGATAGGTGATATTACATGTAACGACCCAGAATTTTTATTAATTAAAATTCGTGTATTTAATTAATTTTAAATATTAATAAGTGAAATTTATAAGTCGAATAAATATTATTTCGAATAATTAGATTTAATTGGATAATTAAATTGATAATTTAATAGTTGGAAATACAGAAATAATTGAAATTGTGTTAAATATGATTGAAAATGATTTTTAAAGTTTTATTTTATCATATTGGAGTTAGAATGATGTTATAGAACTTTTAAAATCAAATTAAAAGTTTATTTGTGAAAATTGAATATTTTAATATTTAATCGACTAGTGAAATTAGCCGTTTTTCGAACAGTCTCAGAATTGGACGAAACTAGTTCCATTGGATCCGTAGTAGTTTGTTATTACCGGATTTCAATTTTCGTAGCAATCAGAGTTATCGTTTGATCATGGCAGCTCGAAACGCATCGAAATTGTTTTAATATTAATTTGGCGAGTTAAAATAGTCATTTTTCAAAAAGTCTCAGATTTCGACGAAACTAGTTTCATCGAATCCGTAATATGATATTATTGTAAGGTTTCAAATATCATGTCAATCGGACTTACCGTTTGTCCGGTGCAAGCTAAAACGCCTAGAAAATCGTTTAATCGGTTTAATTTTAAATTGAACGTTTATTGCCGTAACTCGCACAGATGATCGAATTAGCTTCCAAAACCTATTCCATTGTGTCCGGAACGCAGGATAAACCCTAGAAACGCCGGTTACCGCACGTAAATCGGAGTTCGGAAATTCCGTGTGAATAGTAATTGGTGAAATTTTCTATATAAGCCCCTCCATTTTCACAAATTTCAACAAAATAAAAACCTAGGTCAAAACTGCAGGCCGCCACCTCCAATAACACCAATGGCCGAAAATTTTCAAGTTTCTTCTCTTAATCTCTCTCAATCCATAAGTTTTTAGGAAATTCGTTCAACTACAAACTTGAAGATCTCATCGAGACCTTCGAATCCATGCGGTGATGATCGTGTTTGGAGCATCAGAGGGGGAGAAAAGAGGGGCCGATAGTCGCGTGTTGCGTACGAAATTCGAGAGCCATGGGGGGGCCGAGCTCCTCCCTGTTGCAGCCGAAGATAGCTCTTGCAATGGGCAACGAAATGAGGGTCTCTGATCGAATTATAAGCAAGCATGGTGGTCGCAAAATGGAACCCTAATATTGAGCTCATGCGTTTAGTTGCGTGTTTCGTTTACTGGAAAGAAGACGTGCGCATTAGGGAAGAAGAAAGGAACGACCACGATGTAGGAAGCTGGGATCAAGGGCTGTGATTTGGCTTGGGTATTAAAATTAAATTATGTTGTAAAATTTGTGAATAAAAATTCGTGAAACTTCAAAAATTCATAACTTTTTCATACGAGGTCGAAAACGCGCGAAACCAGTTGCGTTGGAATCGTATGGATGAGCACTACGCTATGGAATTGGATTAGAGTCGTTTGGAGTTAGTGAAAATTTCGGGTAAAATTAAACGTCCGTTTAATTTTATTCGAAATAAATCGCTAAAACGAAATTGAAATCAAGGTGAGAACTTCTCACTCAATCGAATCGGTTTCGATTTTTATTTTAAATAGTTAGATTTAAAATTCTTGAATGCATGTTTGAATGATGATTGTTATCTATTGATTGTTAAAATAGACATTATGCGCCGTTAGTAAGCGGATGTTATTTATTAAAAACATATACCGCGAATATTTCACAGTACAGTGAAATTGGTATTATTTATGTACTTGGAATTGATTTCCCGCATTATATAGTGGATGAGACCCTATTGCGCCGTCTATTAAGCGGATAATATTTTAAATCTCATATACCGCGATAATTCCGTACTGGAACGGAATTGGTATTGTACTAATATCTTTGCATGCAGGGAAACAGGTTGGAGGGATCCAACTGGATTCCTCAACTGTATTGATTTATTTACAGATATTTTGATATTTGTTGATTATCATATGGATATATGATATTTGGATGTCGTGATTGACTATTTGGTGCTGCTGCATCATCGGATCCATTTCTGAAGTTTTAAAATAATGATTTTTGGTTTTAAAAGAATTTTTAAAGTGATTTTGAAAGTATACGTTTTATTAAATTTTGAATTGTTAAAAATAAATAAACGTTAAAATTTTAATGTTATAAAAGTATGATTTTTATGAAATGAAAGCCAAAAGTGATTTTTGAAATAAATAGTTAATAAAATTATGAAATGGTTTAAATTGGAATTTTTGAAATATTACAAACAATTTTTATAAAAGATTTATAAAACGGATATTTATAAATTAAAAATATTGGAATTTTAAAACAAGTTTATTAAGTGTTTAAAATGAAGAATAAAATGGATTTCATTGAAAATTATAGATTTATAAATTTTGAAGATATAAATTGAATAGATGTTGTAAAGTAAAAGATTTATAAGTAATTAACTTATAAACTGGGTTTTAAGCATATAAATGGGATATTAATAGAAATTGTTAATAAAGGAGATTTTATAAGTTGAAGTTGTTATAAAATATAAAGGAATCTTATAAGTAATAAGATTTATGATTTGTGAAGTTTTGAAAGAACGATTTTATAAATAAATGAATTATAAGTAATCAACTTATAATATGGACTTTTAGTATATATTGAGATATACAAATGGAATGAGTAAATAAGGGAAATTTATAAATCGAAGTTTATAAATAGAAATGGAATTTATAGACATTGTTTATAAATTCTAAATCAATGGAATTTGATAAATTGAAAGTTGAAATTGGTTAAGGAAGTATATTCACGATTTTGGACAGTGAATATATTATCAAAAAAAAATGGATATGCTTGGGAAAATGAATATTATAAAATGAAGTTAATCGTTTTAACGATGTTTTAAAATGTATTATGAATCGAATACATAGATTTCAATATTTATTGTGGAAATAGACGTTTTCGAGAAATAAGGAAATGATGGACTATAACACTGTTGTTATAGTAAATGATTTCCGAAAGGAAATGTTTTTGTATAGTATTGGGATTTATATATCTATCTAAATTTTGAATCCTTATACTAGTGATTTTGGGTTGTCGTAACGATGTTTTGCGCAACATTCATTTTTGACCCAAACAAATGTGTTTAAGAGAATGATTTCTTAAAGAATGAAATATATACTTAATTTCGATTTAAGTATATTGGATATTTTCCAAGTGTTGAAAATAAATGGGTTTGTGAATTACTTATTATTAAATAAGTATGGAAATGTTTTTCCAATGTGAAATGAAACGTTTTGAGAATTTATCTTTTTGAAGACAAATTGAAAGGGAATATTTGAAATCGATTGAAAATCGTATATCATAGATATTTTGGAATTATAAATTCATTATGGAATTTATAAAAGAAAGGGGAATTTGTTTAAAAATAAACATTGATTTATTTTTAAAGTGTGGGAATAAATTTACGGATTTGGAACGTAAATATAAAGTAAATCGGTAAGGATTTATTTAATTTATTTAAATGAACCATTTTAAATTTAAAATGGATAAATAATTGTAAGTGTTTCCATTTAAGGAAATTGATTTGAAAATTTGTTTTCAAATGGGTGAAGTGTGGAAAATTATATATCTAGTAAAGATATTTTGGAAAGTAAATAATTTGGGAAATTATTTGGAATTTGGTGATGTTGAGCGTGCCTATTGATAGTTAAATAATCCGACTATCAATATTTACCTTTAAATAGGTATTTGTTGTGATTTGTTTGAATTTGAATGCCACACTTATTTTTGAATAAGCGCTCACTATTCGGGATAGCCGGGAAAGACTTTGGGGTCGTATAACCCATTCCGAATATGTGATACGTCGTTATGGATTGCATTTGATGACCGGTGTTGAAGACCGGATATTTGTGAAAACGGAAGGATTACCGTCGAGTTACTCTACATCGGCTGATCTCCGATATAGAGGTTTTATCACCCTTAGTGACGGGAAGTCCGGTCGTGATTAGTGAATATCCGGATTGCAAGGACTTCTTTGGAAGTGCCTTCGGTTCTGTTCGAGCCCGGAACAGACTTTTATGGATTGTATGTCTGACATTACAAGTTGAGATATAAAGCTGATTTCTTTCAAATATATTTCTGTTGGTGGCGGTGAATTTATTCTCTTAGCTTAACACCCTTCTCTGAGACGTACGAGCTCAGAGGTTATATAGTTGAAGGTTATTAGTGATATACTCCCAATTTGGTAGTGTGGCATGCTGAGTGTTGCTGTGAAATGATCATTGATTGATCATTTGTGATAGGATCATTTATTTGATCATTTATCTTGGTGATCATTTCTATGATCATGGGATTAACCCAAAGCACGGATTTTGTATAAAGCGTGGCTTTGTGGACGAGACTTCATCGGACCTCACACCCCGAAAATGGTCAAAACAGGAAGGATGCAGCAAGGTTATTAGGGGGTTGCACCCCTTTAGTGTATGTCATTCCTTCTGGATAGAGGCGATATCATGGAATGGAGCCCAGATACTTAGCCTATGTGGTTACTGCATATTATTCTTATGTGGTTGTTGGAAATCGAGGATCCTCGGATAGATCGGTTACGATCGGGGGATGGCATATTCGTGTCAGTAGTTACCCAGTTAGGGGTAACCCGGCCTTGTGTTGGCAGAGATCCGGTTGGGTTCTCGGGGACGTCCTTCCAGAGGCGTTCTCATGTGGCAATGGGAAGTTCCTTGGCCTGACCATTTGTTGGAAATCCAAAGAAACAATACGATCTTGTACGGTTTTAGTTGTAGAACCTATCATTCACTTATGGTGGCGCCCCACTGTTTGGATGATAGCTATAGTAGGCATACGATAATGGTCGTATGTTGGCTAAGATTTATATTCTACTTTCGAAATTGTTTTATACACTATGCACTAGTAATAATATCAAATGTTCTTTTTAATGCGTATCAAGCATCTTTGACTATCATAAGGAGAAATCTCCTCCGATTCTGCGTTTGCATTGTGTGTGTGTGCGGGAGGCCTTATGGTAGTCTCATTTTTAAAAGCATTGCGAATTGACTTTAGAAATATTCCTCTATTTTGATTTTAAAGATAAATAAACTGTTTTGAGTTCTCACACCAGTCACATGACTGACTCGGGGTTTATTGTTTTCCTTTCTAAACTCTGGGTGCCCACCAATTTCCACACGGGCAGTCAAGAGTTAGGTTTATCAGGATATTCTGGAATTCAGGAGTTGCAGGAGGCAAGCTGGATGCATGGCGTATTATTAGTATATAGTATTTCTTTTCCGCTGTTTGTTGTTTTTGATGTTGTACACTCTGATGATATGATGTAATGTAATGAAATGAAATGTTATGTAATAACTGATATAGTTCTTTGTTTAAATATTATTCATTTATTATTATATGTTGTTCCGCTGCGATTGTGAGATTCTGATATTGTTCTGTTATTTCTTTCTGTTCCGTTCTATTTTCTTTTCTCTCTTCTTATCTTTTTTTCTGTCGTTTTCTTTTTCTTAAACATTGAGAATTCGTATTTCTGTTCATCTTGAGTTAATCTATGGAGTTTAGTATATATTCAAGGAGTACGGATTTGCGGGTCCTCACAGGTGGTATCAGAGCATATGGTTAAGCGACAACCATGGCTCTGTTGGGTATTACTCATTAGAGATAGAGTCAGTAGTACTCTAGAATGAGTTGAGTGTAATAATAGCTATGAGAGCGTATTTGTTAGTGAATATAAAATTGTTTTATATTGTGATGATTGGTTTATTGAGTGGCGTATGAACCTTCGTCAGCATGGTCTGTACAACTATGCCGAAGGGGTTTATAAACACTTGAATAGAACAACTCGACATAATATTGTTTTAAAATTGGGTAAATGAAATAATTTTACCTTGATTATATTTTATATATAAAGGAATAATTTTTCAGAATTATTAAAGTGTATATAAGTAGATTGTTTAGTTGTTTGAATAATCTAAATAAAAACATGTTGTAAAAGAATGATTGTATAAGCAAATGAATTATAAGAATTGAATTATAATTAAAGTGATTTACAATTGTGGAAAAAAAATATCTTATATATATAAGAAGTGAAACTATATGGATATATTTATGAATATGAGTTGTAAATAAAAATGAATTTAAAGTTAAATGGAAAATTTACTTTAGAATTTGGAATCTGAATTGATTTATAAGTGGGAATTCAAGTTAAGTAAAACCAAGTGATGTTTGTAAAATGGAATATAACTTAAGAGATGGTGAATGGAGTTGATATAGGTATCAAAGTAAATTAATAAAGTTAAGTGATAAATGTGAACTTGAGTTATATAAATGAAATTCAACTTTTGTAATTGAATTGAATGAATGGATTAAATGTTAATCAATTGAATGTAAATTAAATTGATATGAAATAATGAATGTAAGTGTAATTCATAAAATCTAATGTTATTGGAAGTTGAAAGATTGAAGGAAAATCAATTTAATTAAACCAATTGAAAGTAAAGGTGTTAAACCAAATTGAATTAATATAAGCAAAAGAATTTGGTTGTAATTAATATACATTGGTTGTTATATGATTGTTAGTTGATTGTATATAATTCATTAAGAGTTAATGAAATTGGAAGCTAAAGTAATTGAAATTCAATTGGAAGTTAAGTGAATCTTAAATAGAATTGAATTTGATTTGGAAGTGAACCAACTTGAATATGAATTAGTGAATATAAACTAATTAAAAATGAATGTTAGTGAAAACATCCACTGTGAATGAATCAAATGTGATTAAATTGAAAACCCAATTCATTGAATATTAATGAGAATATGAATGAATATTGATTTGGATATGGATATTAGTTGTTTGATTGATGCATTTATTGCTTTTACTACATTTTCTATGTTGGCATATATAGTTATTATGTTGCTATATGTTGTATATCGATACTATTGTCTATATACATGTTTCTCATTTGTTTGTTGAGTGTTTAGTAGGTGCGGATCGCGTTTGCTTCGCATTTGGAGCTCGCTTTCGCGCTATATTAGCTGTATATGCTCGCTAATAAAATAAAAGGTACATATCTCGGATTAAATATCGTACTTTTACACTTTTTCCCTGTGGGATGCCTCATTACTTGATGAGATGTATATTTGTGATATATATACTGTCATTTTTTTTCGGATCGAGCCGCGCAAAAGAGACTATGGCTAATTTTTCCGAAAATTTAAGGTGTTAGAAAAAATTTGAGAAAAATTGGAAAATTTTGAAAACTATAACTTTGATTTGAAGTTGAAAGTTAAACAATAGTAGTTGTTTTTGAAAAGATAACTAAGTATGATTTGAAAACTTAGTAAAGTACTGTAAGAAGTTTAACTATGGTTTTGGGAAAGTTAATAAATTCTGTAACTTTTCTTACTTGGTAATTTCGAGGACGAAATTCTTTTAAGGGGTGAAGTATGTAACGACCCAGAATTTTTATTAATTAAAATTCGTGTATTTAATTAATTTTAAATATTAATAAGTGAAATTTATAAGTCGAATAAATATTATTTCGAATAATTAGATTTAATTGGATAATTAAATCGATAATTTAATAGTTGGAAATACAGAAATAATTGAAATTGGGTTAAATATGATTGAAAATGATTTTTAAAGTTTTATTTTATCATATTGGAGTTAGAATGATGTTATAGAACTTTTAAAATCAAATTAAAAGTTTATTTGTGAAAATTGAATATTTTAATATTTAATCGACTAGTGAAATTAGCCGTTTTTCGAACAGTCTCAGAATTGGACGAAACTAGTTCCATTGGATCCATAATAGTTTGATATTACCAGATTTCAATTTTCGTAGCAATCAGAGTTGTCGTTTGATCGTGGCAGCTCGAAACGCATCGAAATTGTTTTAATATTAATTTGGCGAGTTAAAATAGTCATTTTTCAAAAAGTCTCAGATTTCAATGAAACTAGTTACATCGGATCCGTAATATGATATTATTGTAAGGTTTCAAATTTCATGTCAATCGGATTTACCGTTTGTCCGGTGCAAACTAAAACGCCTAGAAAATCGTTTAATCGGTTTAATTTTAAATTGAACGTTTATTGCCGTAACTCGCACAGATGATCAAATTAGCTTCCGAAACCTATTCCATTGTGTCCGGAACGCGGGATAAACCCTAGAAACGCCAGTTACCGCACGTAAATCGGAGTTCGAAAATTCCGGGTGAATAGTAATTGGTGAAATTTTCTATATAAGCCCCTCCATTTTCACAAATTTCAACAAAATAAAAACCTAGGTCAAAACTGCAGGCCGCCACCTCCAATAACACCAATGGCCGAAAATTTTCAAGTTTTTTCTCTTAATCTCTCTCAATCCATAAGTTTTTAGGAAATTTGTTCAACTACAAACTTGAAGATCTCATCGAGACCTTCGAATCCATGCGGTGATGATCGTGTTTGGAGCGTCAGAGGGGGAGAAAAGAGGGGCCGACAGTCGCGTGTTGCGCACGAAATTCGAGAGCCATGGGGGGCCGAGCTCCTCCCTGTTCCAGCCGAAGATAGCTCTAGCAATGGGCAACGAAATGAGGGTCTCTGATCGAATTATAAGCAAGCATGGTGGGCGCAAAATGGAACCCTAATATTGAGCTCATGGGTTTAGTTGCGTGTTTCGTTTACTGGAAAGAAGACGTGCGCGTTAGGGAAGAAGAAAGGAACGGCGACGATGTAGGAAGCTGGGATCAAGGGCTGTGATTTGGCTTGGGTATTAAAATTAAATTATGTTGTAAAATTTGTGAATAAAAATTCGTGAAACTTCAAAAATTCATAACTTTTTCATACGAGGTCGAAAACGCGCGAAACCAGTTGCGTTGGAATCGTATGGACGAGCACTACGCTATGGAATTGGATTAGAGTCGTTTGGAGTTAGTGAAAATTTCGGGTAAAATTAAACGTCCGTTTAATTTTATTCGAAATAAATCGCTAAAACGAAATTGAAATCAAGGTGAGAACTTCTCACTCAATCGAATCGGTTTCGATTTTTATTTTAAATAGTTAGATTTAAAATTCTTGAATGCATGTTTGAATGATGATTGTTATCTATTGATTGTTAAAATAGACATTATGCGCCGTTAGTAAGCGGATGTTATTTATTAAAAACATATACCGCGAATATTTCACAGTACAGTGAAATTGGTATTATTTATGTACTTGGAATTGATTTCCCGCATTATATAGCGGATGAGACCTTATTGCGCCATCTATTAAGCGGATAATATTTTAAATCCCATATACCGCGATAATTCCGTACTGGAACGGAATTGGTATTGTGCTAACATCTTTGCATGCAGGGAAACAGGTTGGAGGGATCCAACTGGATTCCTTAACTGTATTGATTTATTTACAGATATTTTGATATTTGTTGATTATCATATCGATATATGATATTTGGATGTCGTGATTGACTATTTGGTGCTGCTGCATCATCGGATCCTGTTAATCGGCATTTTGGCCCGGTTACAAAATGACAGTCGAAGACATTATTATTAGCGCTAGACAAGATTTTGACCTCGAAGAGCCTGGAGGTGTTAGCAAGTTGTCAGGCCCATTAGAAAGACGTTCGACATAAAGCGACGTTCGGTATTGAATATCGTTCGACACCTAAAGCATGTTCGGCAACTAGAACGTTCGGCATGCAGGGTTGTACTCGGCACAAATGAGCACTCAGCACGTTTGAACGTTCGGCTGTCAAAGGGTTGTACTCGACCTGCTCTTTACTCGGCATATCCTTTGCTCGGCATGTCCTCTGTTCGGCATTCCCTCTACTTGGCATATCTTCCACTCGGCATTCTTACATGGCAAAGGCGTATCCTTCCACTCGGCATCCCAACATCGTTCGACCCGCTTCCTCCATTCAACAGAGAGAGCCATCGACCTGGAAAGGAAGGCACGGCATGCCGACCGCTCGGCCTGTTTCACTCGGCACGCAGAGCGTCCGGCCTCACTTCGTTCGGCATAAAGATGAAGGTTCGGCATTTGGTCATTCAGCCTATTTGGGTCGGCACATAGGGCTTACTCCATTTGGACCGAGTTATTCAGTTAACAGGCCCACCAGGGAAGTCCAACCCACATTCGTCTATAAATAGAGGGGCATGGGCACAGTGAAATGGACCCTTTTTTTTTCCGAGAACACTGGGGAGACTCTGCCATTTCTTATACTCTCCTCTTTTTAATTCAAACTTGTATCCAAGTGATTGATTTACGGATTGTATCTATATTCAAGTAATTGAGAAAGCAATAAAAGATTAAACCCAAAGTGGATGTAGGCAGTTATGCCGAACCACTATAAATCTGGTGTTCTCGTTTTTGTTATTCTTTGTCATTGAATTACACTATTTTTCAGTCCTAATTTACTCTCTTCATTAATCTCTCTACACAACTCTACTCAAGGGTGTTAGTGACCAATTTTGGTGCTAACATTTTGGTGCTTCCACTGAGAATTGAATTTCTCAGCTTGATTGGATCTCATCATCTACTAGTGGATTTCCATATTCGCGAGATAGATCCAGTTGTTTACTAGAAAACTTCCTATTCTACTCAGATTTGAAAGAAATCTAAAGGAAGCTGACAGCCGTAAGTTAATCAAGTGTTCGTGTTCATGTGAAAGGATTGGATTCACTGATGTACGCAAGATCTAAGGATTGGACGTTGAAGTTTGCACTCAAGTTGAATAAAGGCCGAACCTCCTCCAAAGGCAATTCAGCCGAACACTCCAAAAAAGGCGTATGCCCAACGCTCAAGAAAAGGCGTATGCTGAACACTCCAAAATAGGCGTATGCCGATCGCCCCAGAAAAGCGTATGCCGAACACTCCAGGCCGAACCATACATCCGAATGCCGACCATACCTCCAGGCCGAACAGAAAGAAGGCCGAACAGAAATTTGGCCGAGCAGAAATTTGGCCGAACAGAAATAAGGCCGAACAGAAATTTGGCCGAACATAAATTTGGCCGAACAGAAATAAGGCCGAACAGAAATAAGGCCGAACAGAAATTTGGCCGAACATAAATTTGGCCGAGCAGTAATTAGGCCGAGCAGAAATTTGGCCGAGTAGAAATTTGGCCGAACAGAAAGAAGGCCGAATAGAAATTTAGGCCGAACAGAAGCAATGTCGAACGCTCCTGAATGCCAAGCGCTCTCTAATGCCGAACGCTCCTGAATGCCGAACGCTCTCGGATACCAAACGTTCCTAAATGCCGAGCGCTCTCTAAGGCCGAACGCTCTCTAAATGCCGAGCGCTCTCTAATGCCGAATGACCCCTATTTTCAAAAAAAAAAAATATTTTCGGGTACGACCCAAATTTCCAAAAAAGAGGCTAAAAATATTGAATGAACCCTAGCCGCAGCGCAGTGCCTCCAAATATTGAATTCAAAACTCAACTTAATAAAGGAACATCCTATCTACTTCCCTTACATCCCCTGGTCGGCCAGGGCATAGAGGATCTAGCGACAGCTTCTAAACGACAACAAGGGAACGGACAAACACCGCTACTCAAATGATACACTCAAAGGGATACCATACTGATCACCCTTGAGGAGAATTGACCTCCATATATATTTTGGAAGCCAGCTACCTGGAGAGCCTCCTACAACCATGGATCGTTTCTATGATAAAAATGAATCTAAACCAAAGTGTGGAGGAGCGGAACAGACTAAGAAAAATAACAATGAAGGCCCGTTGGCTAAGGATGTAGATCCTAGTAGCCGAAACAAGACCTTAAAATTCGGCTCAAATGCTCTTTGAAAGATTCAATTGACAACCTCTACTTGAAGACTTACGACTCGAAGTGGTACTGGAAACCAACCTCGAGAGAGTACACCAAAGTCTAAAGAAAATCAGGGGAATGCTGTATATTCCCAAATGCTCACTGATCCTAACACGGGCGATTACAAACACCTCCGAGGTGTGATCGAAAAGCTGATCTAGAAAGTAAAGCTTCAATAGTATGTACATTTCCTGCAGAATGGCGGGCAGCGAATATCCGATGCCTATTAATAAAGGGCTATGATTATCAGTTGGGCTGCTGACGGCCGACATCCCTTTGAAAGGAGCCAGGGGAAAAAGTCGAATAGCGTGCGTACGATGCTGCTTCACTTATCAATGAGATTTATCATAATCTTCTTTCAATTATTTCCATTTCTATTTTAATTGTTCTATGAACTACGACTAACTTGAACTAAACTACTTTCAAAACGATGCAGGAGATTGGATACTCAGATTTGGTCACCAACCAATCCACACAGACCATGATCGGACGTGTGGAGTTACATCTAGACGAGAATGATTCAATCGCTCATCATCAATCATGTGCCTTTAATTTGGGGCCAAGAACTAGAGATTGAAAAGCTCATCACGATTAGAGCCCAAATACAAAGTCGACATGACTGACCATCCATTCATTGACCTCCACGTTTGACTCAGAGACCTGAACAGGGCTTGGAATGAATATGGCTCGATAGCCCACTCAAATCAAGTCATAGAACAAAGTTGGACAAAATACAGATGCCCCTCCTGAAGCTTAGTGATGTCGGGATCTGTCCAGAGTGGACGTGATTTGTTCATCTACACATCAAGTCCTACCTTGAACACAAAAGGTTATTCGAAAGCCCGACTTGAAGCAGTTGAGGTGGACTGCCTACTCATTAACCATCGCCCTCAATACATGGACACGACTGCACCTTGGAACATATGCAACTTACTTTGTCTACTCAACAATCTATTATCCTTATTTTCTAGAAGGAGATACGGAGAAAATTATAAGAGATTTGGCTATCTAACCCAACATGGATGTGATCCAACCATCTGTCATATACCTCCTTCCTTGACTCGATGGGAAGAGCTATAATCACCAAGCGGACGAAAATCGATCGTCCATTTTTCAAATTTCATCCCTCATGCTGGGGCAAGATCCCATTCCATAAGCAAACATGGTTCGACTGTTCATTCGACAGCATTAGCCTCGATACGGTAGATGTACACAAATTAAAGAGTGGAAATACGACTGCTCTCAACTTAAAACCTCCAAGTCCCCGGAGTGCGGACTGGAGTACTCTAAGTCCCCAGAGCGTGGACTAGAGTATAAATGACTTAAACCTCCAAGTCCCCGGAGTGCGGACTAGAGTACTCTAAGTCCCTAGAGTGCGGACTCGAGTATAAACGACTCAAAACCTCCAAGTCCCCAGAGTGCGGACTGGAGTACTCCAAGTCCCCAAAGCGTGGACTAGAGTATAAATGACTTAAAAACTCCAAGTCCCTAGAGCGTGGACTGGAGTACTCTAAGTCCCCAGAGCGCGGACTAGAGTATAAACGACTTAAACCTCCAAGTCCTCAGAGCGCGGACTTGAGTACTCTAAGTCCCCAGAGCGCGGACTAGAGTATAAATGACTTAAAAACTCCAAGTCCCCAGAGCGTGGACTGGAGTACTCTAAGTCCCCAGAGCGCGGACTAGAGTATAAACGACTTAAACCTCCAAGTCCTCAGAGCGCGGACTGGAGTACTCTAAGTCCCCAGAGCGCGGACTAGAGTATAAATGACTTAAACCTCCAAGTCCCCAGAGTGCGGACTGGAGTACTCTAAGTCCCCAGAGCGCGGACTAGAGTATAAACGACTCAAACCTCCAAGTCCCCAGAGCGTGGACTGGAGTACTCCAAGTCCCCAGAGCGTGGACTGGAGTACTCCAAGTCCCCAGAGCGCGGACTAGAGTATAAACGACTTAAACCTCCAAGTCCCCAGAGCGCGGACTGGAGTACTCTAAGTCCCCAGAGCGCGGATTGGAGTATAAACGACTTAAAACCTCCAAGTCCCCAGAGTGCGGACTGGAGTACTCTAAGTCCCCAGAGCGTGGACTAGAGTATAAATGACTTAAACCTCCAAGTCTCCAGAGTGCAGACTGGAGTACTCTAAGTCCGCAGAGTGCGGACTCGAGTATGAACGACTTAAAACCTCCAAGTCCCCGGAGTGCGGACTGGAGTACTCTAAGTCCCCAGAGCGTGGACTAGAGTATAAATGACTTAAACCTCCAAGTCCCCGGAGTGCGGACTGGAGTACTCTATGTCCCCGGAGCGCGGACTGGAGTATAAACGACTTAAACCTCCAAGTCACCAGAGCGCGGACTGGAGTACTCTAAGTCCCCAGAGCGCGGACTAGAGTATAAATGACTTAAACCTCCAAGTATTCAGAGTGCGGACTGAAGTACTCTAAGTCCCCAGAGCGCGGACTAGAGTATAAACGACTCAAACCTCCAAGTCCCCAGAGTGTGGATTGGAGTACTCTAAGTTCCCAGAGCGCGGATTAGAGTATATACGACTTAAACCTCCAAGTCCCCAGAGCGTGGACTGGAGTACTGTAAGTCCCCAGAGCGCGGACTAGAGTATAAACGACTTAAACCTCCAAGTCCCCAGAGCGCGGACTGGAGTATAAATGACTTAAACCTCCAAGTCTCCAGAGCGCGGACTGGCGCACTCTAAGTCCCCAGAGCGCGGACTAGAGTATGAATGACTTGAACCTCCAAGTCCCCAGAGTGCGGACTGGAGTACTCTAAGTCCCCAGAGTGCGGACGCGAATATAAGAAATTCAGATCTTCTAGTTCCCTGAATATGAACTATGACACAGATGACTTGAATTTTTCAAATCCCTGACACAGAATGGAAGTTCAACAACTCCCGAAGTGTTTCCGAGTTATATGAAGATGGACCGAGAAGTCTATGTTACTCACACCTGCTTGGATCCACATCACAATCACAAAGAAAACTGAACAATAAGAGTCTTTTGTAAGAAGGAAAAAGGAACTAAACTTTATTCGCAAACGAGTTCCTATTACAACCCCTCCAAAGTTCGGAGTCGACATTCTATTTACAAGGACTAAAGGAAATAGATGAAAATAATTACATGACTTAGACTAACTCTCGTTGAACGAGGATAGTAATCACTTCTTGTGCTTCTTCAACTCCTTTCTAGACGGCTTCTCTCCATAGCATTTGCTCTTGGTATTCTTCTTTGATAGAGGGGTAGCAACTGAAGAAGTATGGAGAACTTCCATAGGCTTGGACCCGCCAGGAAGGATGACCTTCAACGGCTTGTTCAAGGGATCGTCCAAGTCCACAACTCGGGGCTCGACCTTGACCTTCTCTTTCTCGAGCCGCTCTTTCATGCTCAATTCGGATGTGTGATCAGAGGCGCCTGTAATTTCTACTTCATAACCCCTGTCGGCATGGAAGGAGGTTCCGGACTTGTCTTCATCAAGCGCTCCAATCACCTGAGCGCGGACGAGAGTACTCTAAGTCCCCAGAGTGCGGACTAGAGTATAAACGACTTAAACCTCCAAGTCCTCTGAGTGTGGACTAGAGTATAAACGACCTAAGAACCTCTACATCCCCAGAGTGCGGGCTACGGTACTCTCAGTCCCCAGACCACGGACTAGATTATAGGAGACTTGAGAAGAATCTCCAAATCGCAGAAGCGGACTAGATTACTCTAAGTTCCCAGAATGCGGACTGGAGTATAAACGAGTTGACAAAAACCTCTGCGTCTTGAAATGTGGACTAAAGCATAAACTGTTCGACAAATCTCTAAGTCCCCGGAGCATGAACCGAAGCATGAATACAAATTGGGCGCGAATCAACCGGGGGGAGAATAACACTAAGTCACCAGAATGCAGAGTGGTGTATAAACATCGATAAATAGACGAGTGGATTCCGACCATTCTCTATTACGCAAACTTCGGCATGGAATTGACCGAAGGATTATTAACCCGCTAAGGATGGAGTTCGACCATCCAACTAGTGGCCTGGCCAAATCAATACCGGGAGCATGAGTACAAATCACTAAAAAGCTGAATACGACAGCTTACTATAGCTCTAGCGTGGCGTTCTTTATAACTTGAAGCAACGACTGCAGGGAAGCCTCAATACAAAACCAATCGAAACGGCATCCAAAGCTACGAGCAATCGACTATATCATACCTCAGATCGAGAGTCAATACCGATCCGCACCAAGCACATACGAATGTGACTCGGATGTTTCTTGAAAAACTATGACCTCCAGAGTGTGGAAAGGAGGGTAAACCATGAATACTTGGTCAAAAATTCTCCAGCACCCTCATTCGATTCGTCAGGAGGAGTATGAAACTGGATGAGCATAACCCGACTGCATTGGTAGCCAACTTTACCCCAAGAATTGATTACAGAGCATGAACCAAAGTGGACGTAGATGACCATCCACTGTCCAAATTACGCCCTGAAACTGACGTGGCATCGAAGTATTCCTCTTGGAATGAAAAACCACGATAAAATCCAAGATAGGTGAGACCTAGTATCCCATCGATTGACATGATCCAACGATTCAACGGGAAAGAGAGTAAAGCTAAAGTGGGCGTGGCTGGCCTTCCTACTTATCGGTATATGCCCCAGACCTGGGGGCACGAGCGAGGAGCAAGATGAATGTGAACCGACTATTCACCGATCACCTCTATGTCTTTGGAACTTAGGTGAAAACATAAACATAGCTAGGACGAGACTTAACCGTCCATGCAGTACATTTATCAACCCGAGACTGGGAGAAGACGCATGGTCATCCTAAAACTGGCTACGATAGCTCAGTATTAAAACTTATATATAGTGCTTACAGTTGCTCAAGGAGACGACCGAAAGGATGCCTAGAGATTGAATCATTGAATTGACACCTTAGCTCATGAGCAATTGACTTTCACTCCAACCCGAAGGACGGGTAAAAGATCATGAATGCATTAAATAGAAAGTGCGTTACTCGAATATACAAGCAAATTCAAACTCATAGCAAGATCCAGCTATACAGTTGCACGCCACTCGAGGCTGACCCCCACTCGACATTTCCTTCGATGCGCTTTAAAGCCTGATCTGGCCATTCGTTGATAATCTATTAGAGCATTCAGAGTCCTTCACTGTTAGACTTAATGACTCATGACAAGACTCTAGGATTCGACTAGAGTAACCATCAACATTGGCCATCCCAACCATATTTCACATTGAATGTTATGCAAAGTAGTTACATATGTACTCAAAGAATCTGGGATGGCACTTGCTAAGCTGACGGTCGACATTACAGCCAGCCATGGTGACCCCATCCCGGGTGCTAAATATCGAATCACAGCTCAGTGTACTGATGATAAAAGAATTAGTTGGATTTTTCTGAATAAATGATGATATGTTCCCTTGGACCCATTCCGACATGCATATGTGATTTCATTAACTATCGCGAGCCATGCATTGGATATCAACCCGAAGCTACAAAAGCAAGCATAATATCTATTGATTTCATCATGAAAGCTCCACTCTTACTTTTAGGCTCACCCCATCAACGCCTATGCCTACCAGCCGTTGCAACAGGACATACAATGGCCTGAGACATCTAAAAGACTACTTAAATAAACTAAGCTAATCCAATATCACTCATTTCCCTCGAAGGGCTATCCAAGGACGGAAACTAGCAGACCTCACACCCAAATTCGCTACCTCAGATGACTGCTCGAAGAGTAACAGAGAACCAAACATAAGATGGAAAATGTATGCGAATGGAGCATCCAATGACCAGTGTTATGGCATAGGAGTCATGATAATGACTCCTGAGGAACGATCAATCTGCGACATCCTGAAACTCGATTCACCTGAAACAAACAACGATGCATAGTATGAAGCCTTGTCTGCAAGCCTCAAACTTGCTAGAGGATGTGAAGTGAAAACTTTACACATCTTTTGTGATTCTTAATTGGTAGCGTACAAATCTGAGGAAGTTAATCTCGCTAAGGGGCATTGTCGTGCACCTCATCTCGGCCAGGTCCAAGAGCTACTAACCGACTTCACGTATTACACCATTACACACGTACTCAGCGAACAAAACGAAAAGATGTCATGGTTGACTCCTATCAAAGACTATCTACAATGGGGAATTCTTACTAACCAGAGGAATGGAAAACGACAGATCCTCCTCAAAGCTTCACGACAAATCATCCAAGAATAGGTCGTGTGTCAAAAGGAGTTTATCCATCCCCATGCTTCGGCGTATCGCCCATGATGATATCTTGAGCAAAGTCTATAAAGAAGAATGCGGTAATAACATCAGGGGGAAAACCATGATAAAGAAATACTCCGCTATAGGTATTACTGGCCAACTTTCAACCCAGATGCGTTTGATCATGCTAGACAATGCGACGAGTGCAAGATGTTTGCAAAAAAGCCCCCCACCGATGGAAATTATTCAAATGGCTAGTCCATAGCCGTTTGCCACTTGGGGGCACTGAAATCATCTTCTTGCCGATCCTAAAGGTGGTGCGATATACACCATCATAGCAGTTGATTACTTCACCAAATGGGCAGATGAAGAACTTTTAGCCACAACCAAGCGTCAAGACGACCAAGGAAGGATATGACAGCTTTAGAGGAGAAAATCGAAGGATAATGACTGTTCAAGAAACATGGTTGATTTCTTTCTGAAGATAAGGAATACTCGCTGATTCAAAGCGTGTTGTGTTGCTTCACACGACACACTTTGGGGGGCAAATGTTAACCGGCATTTTGGCCCGGTTACAAAATGACAGTCGAAGACATTATTATTAGCGCTAGACAAGATTTTGACCTCGAAGAGCCTGGAGGTGTTAGCAAGTTGTCAGGCCCATTAGAAAGACGTTCGGCATAAAGCGACGTTCGGTATTGAATATCGTTCGACACCTAAAGCACGTTCGGCAACTAGAACGTTCGGCATGCAGGGTTGTACTCGGCACGTTTGAACGTTCGGCTGTCAAAGGGTTGTACTCGACCTGCTCTTTACTCGGCATATCCTTTGCTCGGCATGTCCTCTGTTCGGCATTCCCTCTACTTGGCATATCTTCCACTCGACATTCTTACATGGCAAAGGCGTATCCTTCCACTCGGCATCCCAACATCGTTCGACCCGCTTCCTCCATTCAACAGAGAGAGCCATCGACCTGGAAAGGAAGGCATGGCATGCCGACCGCTCGGCCTGTTTCACTCGGCACGCAGAGCGTCCGGCCTCACTTCGTTCGGCATAAAGATGAAGGTTCGGCATTTGGTCGTTCGGCCTATTTGGGTCGGCACATAGGGCTTACTCCATTTGGACCGAGTTATTCAGTTAACAAGCCCACCAGGGAAGTCCAACCCACCTTCGTCTATAAATAGAGGGGCATGGGCACAGTGAAAGGGACCCTTTTTTTTTCGGGAACACTGGGGAGACTCTGCCATTTCTTATACTCTCCTCTTTTTAATTCAAACTTGTATCCAAGTGATTGAATTACGGATTGTATCTGTATTCAAGTAATTGAGAAAGCAATAAAAGATTAAACCCAAAGTGGATGTAGGCAGTTACGCCGAACCACTATAAATCTGGTGTTCTCGTTTTTGTTATTCTTTTTCATTGAATTACACTATTTTTCAGTCCTAATTTACTCTCTTCATTAATCTCTCTACACAACTCTACTCAAGGGTGTTAGTGACCAATTTTGGTGCTAACAGATCCATTTCTGAAGTTTTAAAATAATGATTTTTGGTTTTAAAAGAATTTTTAAAATGATTTTGAAAGTATACGTTTTATTAAATTTTGAATTGTTAAAAATAAATAAACGTTAAAATTTTAATGTTATAAAAGTATGATTTTTATGAAATGAAAGCCAAAAGTGATTTTTGAAATAAATAGTTAATAAAATTATGAAATGGTTTAAATTGGAATTTTTGAAATATTACAAACAATTTTTATAAAAGATCTATAAAACGGATATTTATAAATTAAAAATATTGGAATTATAAAACAAGTTTATTAAGTGTTTAAAATGAAGAATAAAATGAATTTTATTGAAAATTATAGATTTATAAATTTTGAAGATATAAATTGAATAGATGTTGTAAATAAAAGATTTATAAGTAATTAACTTATAAACTGGGTTTTAAGCATATAAATGGGATATTAATAGAAATTGTTAATAAAGGAGATTTTATAAGTTGAAGTTGTTATAAAATATAAAGGAATCTTATAAGTAATCAGATTTATGATTTGTGAAGTTTTGAAAGAACGATTTTATAAATAAATGAATTATAAGTTATCAGCTTATAATATGGACTTTTAGTATATATTGAGATATACAAATGGAATGAGTAAATAAGGGAAATTTATAAATCGAAGTTTATAAATAGAAATGGAATTTATAGACATTGTTTATAAATTCGAAATCAATGGAATTTGATAAATTGAAAGTTGAAATTGGTTAAGGAAGTATATTCACGATTTTGGACAGTGAATATATTATCAAAAAAAAATGGATATGCTTGGGAAAATGAATATTATAAAATGAAGTTAATCGTTTTAACGATGTTTTAAAATGTATTATGAATCGAATACATAGATTTCAACATTTATTGTCGAAATAGACGTTTTCGAGAAATAAGGAAATGATGGACTATAACACTGTTGTTATAGTAAATGATTTCCGAAAGGAAATGTTTTTGTATAGTATTGGAATTTATATATCTATCTAAATTTCGAATCCTTATACTAGTGATTTTGGGTTGTCGTAACGATGTTTTGCGCAACATTCGTTTTTGACCCAAACAAATGTGTTTAAGAGAATGATTTCTTAAAGAATGAAATATATACTTAATTTCGATTTAAGTATATTGGATATTTTCCAAGTGTTGAAAATAAATGGGTTTGTGAATTACTTATTATTAAATAAGTATGGAAATGTTTTTCCAATGTGAAATGAAACGTTTTGAGAATTTATCTTTTTGAAGACAAATTGAAAGGGAATATTTGAAATCGATTGAAAATCGTATATCATAGATATTTTGGAATTATAAATTCATTATGGAATTTATAAAAGAAAGGGGAATTTGTTTAAAAATAAACGTTGATTTATTTTTAAAGTGTGGGAATAAATTTACGGATTTGGAACGTAAATATAAAGTAAATCGGTAAGGATTTGTTTAATTTATTTAAATGAACCATTTTAAATTTAAAATGGATAAATAATTGTAAGTGTTTCCATTTAAGGAAATTGATTTCAAATATTTGTTTTCAAATGGTTGAAGTGTGGAAAATTATATATCTAGTAAAGATATTTTGGAAAGTAAATAATTTGGGAAATTATTTGAAATTTGGTGATGTTGAGCATGCCTATTGATAGTTAAATAATCCGACTATCAATATTTACCTTTAAATAGGTATTTGTTGTGATTTGTTTGAATTTGAATACCACACTTCTTTTGAATAAGCGCTCACTATTCGGGTTAGCCGGGAAAGGACTTTGGGGTCGTATAACCCATTCCGAATATGTGATACGTCGTTATGGATTGCATTTGATGACCGGTGTTGAAGACCGGATATTTGTGAAAACGGAAGGATTACCGTCGAGTTACTCTACATCGGCTGATCTCCGATATAGAGGTTTTATCACCCTTAGTGACGGAAAGTCCGGTCGTGATTAGCGAATATCCGGATTGCAAGGACTTCTTTGGAAGTGCCTTCGGTTCTGTTCGAGCCCGGAACAGACTTGTATGGATTGTATGTCTGACATTACAAGTTGAGATATAAAGCTGATTTATTTCAAATATATTTTTGTTGGTGGCGGAGAATTTATTCTCTTAGCTTAACACCCTTCTATGAGACGTACGAGCTCAGAGGTTATATAGTTGAAGGTTATTAGTGATATACTCCCAATTTGGTAGTATGGCATGCTGAGTGTTGCTGTGAAATGATCATTGATTGATCATTTGTGATAGGATCATTTATCTTGGTGATCTTTTCTATGATCATTTGATTGACCCAAAGCACGGCTTTTGTATAAAGCGTGGCTTTGTGGACGAGACTTCGTCGGACCTCACACCCCGGAAATGGTCAAAACAGGAAGGATGCAGCAAGGTTATTAGGGGGTAGCACCCCTTTAGTGTATGTCATTCCTTCTGGATAGAGGCGATATCATGGAATGGAGCCCAGATACTTAGCCTATGTGGTTACTACATTATTATTCTTATGTGGTTGTTGGAAATCGAGGATCCTCGGATAGATCGGTTACGATCGGGGGATGACATATTCGTGGCAGTAGTTACCCAGTTAGGGGTAACCCTGCCTTGTGTTGGCAGAGATCCGATTTGGTTCTCGGGGACGTCCTTCCAGAGGCGTTCTCATGTGGCAATGGGAAGTTCCTTGGCCTGACCATTTGTTGGAAATCCAAAGAAACAATACGATCTTGTACGGTTTTAGTTGTAGAACCTATCATTCACTTATGGTGGCGCCCCACTGTTTGGATGATAGCTATAGTAGGCATACGATAATGGTCGTATGTTGGCTAAGATTTATATTCTACTTTCGAAATTGTTTTATACACTATGCACTAGTAATAATATCAAATGTTCTTTTTAATGCGTATCAAGCATCTTTGACTTTCACAAGGAGAAATCTCCTCCGACTCTGCATTTGCATTGTGTGTGTGTGCGGGAGGCCTTATGGTAGTCTCATTTTTAAAAGCATTGCGAATTGACTTTAGAAATATTCCTCTATTTTGATTTTAAAGATAAATAAACTGTTTTGAGTTCTCACACCAGTCACATGACTGACTCGGAGTTTATTGTTTTCCTTCCTAAACTCTGGGTGCCCACCAATTTCCACACGGGCAGTCAAGAGTTAGGTTTATTAGGATATTCTGGAATTCAGGAGTTGCAGGAGGCAAGCTGGATGCATGGCGTATTATTAGTATATAGTATTTCTTTTCCGTTGTTTGTTGTTGTTGATGTTGTACACTCTGATGATATGATGTAATGAGATGAAATGAAATGTAATGTAATAACTGATATAGTTCTTTGTTTAAAGATTATTCATTTATTATTATATGTTGTTCCGCTGCGATTGTGAGATTCTGATATTGTTCTGTTATTTCTTTCTGTTCCGTTCTATTTTCTTTTCTCTCTTCTTATCTCTTCTTCTGTCTTTTTCTTTTTCTTAAACATTGAGAATTCGTTTTTCTGTTAATCTTGAGTTAATCTATGGAGATTAGTGTATATTCAAGGAGTACGGATTTGCGGGTCCTCACATTACATATGTATATAAGTATATATTTAGCCAATAATATATACACACACACACACACATACGCACACACTGATACTAGTAGTATTTAATTTTTTATTCGGTTATGATAAAAAATGTGTTCTTAGCTTAAAATTCATGTTTTATGTGTGTACATATATAAAAGCGGAATACACACACACATATTGATATATGTATACTTAATAAAATCTTATTTTCAAATTGGTTTTGACTAATTCAAATATATATAAATTTTTGATTTTTTTTAAAATAAAAATAATACATAAAAATATTATGAAGAAATCAAATAAAAAACTCTTTTTAAATCCGGGAATAAAAGTGAACAAAAAAGTTTATTTATAAAACCCGGGAACAAAATTATTATTTTTTAAATCTAAAAAATCATATTATATATGTAATATATATATATATATATATATATATATATATATATATATATATATATATTATCCGTGAGTATATATGCATAAAAATGTATAATTTTCTTATTTGACTATTTAAATATAATTATGTGTATAATTAATTATATACACATATAAGTTAGTACATATAATATTATTATTATTTTATTTTTAAGTCTTATAGTTAGGGTCAAAAATAAACATGGCATATATAAATATGTAAATTTATTATATTTGAAATGGTGCGTACCATAAATCTACCTGTTGTCGACATTTTGGTTGCTAGCAGCTTCTATTCAGATCAATGCTCCTTTATCTTGAACATGGTGTGAAAATCCTAGCTTCAAGGCTTTAACTAATTTTACGATAGAGGCTATGGTTATGGAGTTTTAATGTACTTTGATGGAGGATGTGGGGCTATTTATAGCCACCACAAGGTATAATATCTTCCACGTCTCTCTCTTTTGAATCCAAATTTAATATATAGCTATATTCGTATTCAAAACTTACCTCTCTCTCATAGCATGGTCTGCGATGCCCTGATATGGGTTTTCGTGATGTGGGACCTAATAACATACCATATACTAATTCATCAAGCCTGTGTAAAAACTAATATGTAAAATTATATATCATTTTGATTAATTTAAGGCCCTAAATTAATAGTTAAATATCATAAAAATTCAATACAACACTTTTTTTTCTTCTTAATAATTTATAATGTTTATAAATTAATTTTAGTTGAACTTGGAAATTAGCTAACAACTCTATTGCGTTAAATCCTTAGTATAAAACCAGCCCTAAATAAATAAGTAAATTTCATAAAAATTCAATACAACACTTGTATTTTTCTTCTTAATAATTTATAATATTTATAAATTAATTTAAGTTGGTTGAACTTGGAAATTAGCTAACAACTCTATTGCGTTAACTCCTTAGTATAAAACTGATTCTTGGTTAACATTTAAACAATTTAAATATTAAAGCCTATACGAACTTTGTTGAAGTGCAGTATTAGGCATAAATTGAGTTGCTTATAGATCATTGAGGCGAAATCTAATTTCTAATCTTTATTAAGCTACACTCTGAAACAATAGTTTGTGCAAATTTTCTTTTGGTCGTCATAATATCACTAATATGTCTAGAGTTTGGTCAATGGTTCTAATAATATACAAAGATAATTGCATAAACTACTTTAAAGTTTTGGTTCAGTCTGATAAAATTTATCGATAAATCATTTTACTCCAACCAGAGATTTTGACTCTAAGTTAACCCCCAATTATAGTCTACACTGAAGTAGACAAATCCTCACTTGAGTAGTATTTCACTATAAACAGTCAATATGCATCGAACTGTGGTCGTAAAATGACCGTGATGACATTTGATTGACCATAATCAAAGAACAATCTAGTCTCTAAAGATCAAAAGTACTCTCAATCCGACCGCCGCACATCGTTACATAAAGTCATATATTTTGTTTTAGTTGTAAAAATCGATAGAAGACTTTCGTTGTGTCATCCTGCAACCATCCTTAACAATCACAAGTACATAATCTTATAATATACCTAATGGTCATGTGTAATTCATTGTCCTTCAAATGGAGAGCATTATGTACACTAGTCTCAACAGATGTATCAATATCACTTTTATCGACACATGTTGACCAATAACATCTAAGGATAAGTATTTTGAATATTTGATTCAAAACTCATGCTTATAAACACATTGGCAGCTGCAATCGACAAACACTTTTCCTAAAGATTTTCTACTTATATATGTCTTGTAGAATATAACGGTTTATTATTTTTATTTGATGATAATAAACACACACGTCCGAGGCCTTGGTGCAGTGGTAAAACGCCAGGCTGTTGACGACAAGGTCGGCAGTTCGATCCCTGCCTCTGGCATATTAAACTGTGCGCCATGATGATTCTTGCAGACTTGTGTGCTGCCTACTTTGTAAATATAAGTACCCAGTTTCAAAAAAAAATAAACACACACACAAACACACACACACATATATGTATGTCTAAATGTGTTTGATACAGTATAATTATAAAATCATAGATAGAAGTAAGCAAATAAAATTTTATTTCAGCAAATGATTTTATTTCAATACAATTTCAAATTGTACATATTTACAACATAGATTCAACTATATTTTACACTTCAAATACAACTCTATTGTACACTCTCATAGACAATACTCTTATATATAATACACTCACTCATTCGAATTTGATTAGTTATCTTGTTGCCACTGTTTCAAATCTCGGCCATCTCGACCGAGATCTCGAGGATTCTAGCAAAAGGAAACACAAAATTTCAGTGAAAATCTCATTTTCCACATATCGGCCAAGATCTCAATATCACAGACGATATATCGGCTGAGATAAAATTCCAATACATCGGCTGATATTAGTATTTTTTTGGACAACTTTAATTTTGATCAAAAATAAAATTATGTGATATATAGTATAATTAATATTTATATATGCATGTAACCAGTCGAAATGGGGTTTTTTACATCAATAAAAACAATGGCACAAGTCAAATCAATTTCAGATGCACATAATTTGAGATATGACCGGTTATACCAAAACTAATTTTAGTATTTGCATAAATTTGTCTGCTGCATCTCGATATAAGGAGAATCACTAGAAATATTTTAAGGGGAACCGGTATCTATTTCGATGAGATTCAAAAATTCAATTTTGAGGCCAAAATTTCATGCGCCAAACTATCTTATTTGATGTATTTAAGTCATATTTGTCATTTGACAAGAGAACTTTATTATAGAATGAAAATTTATTTAAAAGAGAAAGACATGAAAAAAGGGAATTCAAAATTTATATCGATTAAGAGAAACTTGTGAGTAAATCCCTCACTTTATCCCTCTTATCCAAGACTGGATGTTATCTTCCTATCATACTTTAATATGATAAATATTGTTATTGTCTGATTGATTTTAAAACTAGAAGATGACCAGATTCAGTTAGGTAAAGATTTAATTGTGATTTCATATTAGTTTTATTTGTTACAAAATTAAGGAAAATTTGCTATACGGAATTTGATTAAATTTGGTAGGAGTTCAATTTATTAAAAAAATATCAATTTTATGTGTTTAGTTTGATTTTGGATAATGAAATAATTTAGATCAATTAGAAGTGAAATTGAATGATTTAGAGTAGAAATAACTAAATAGCAAATCAAGTGAAAATTATTATTTTTAAGGTAGTAATTATAGATATTATTATGCATGCAAATCAATTTTAGGGATAATATATACCCCGAAATATTCATGAAATGAACTTTATGATCTGAGATGTAAATTTGAGATGGACGCACAAGATACACTCGTCTCATCCTAGATCTCCCCCGATACAAGATCGGATCTCAAGAATTTCTAAGATGAACATTATCGAAAACTGAGATTTAAAACCTTGCTTCTTGCTTCAACTATCTTCTCTCTAATCAATTGTTTTGTTTGTCACATAACAACACAGTAAAAAGGAAAAAGAAACAAATTCAAACTGCAAAAATATAAATAGCTTTGAACTTGGTAATTGTCTCGGTCTATTGGTTTTGTTATTTCATATTTTGAAATAGGCGCCAAAAATATCGATAATGCACACGAGCAACTTACAACATGCACAATGTATCACTGTACATGTCATAGGGCCAAGCATATACACAAAACATACTTACATCAATTCAATTGCAGGGATAAATGCAAGGTCATGCTGAATAGCTCAACACAAGTAGTGCGAGGTCAAGCCAAAAAGCTCAACACAATCAACGTGAAGTAGCAAATCAAAATCATGTGCATTACTAAACACAAAAAGGAAGGCAAATGCACAGCAGTACAAAGTGTAACCAGAAACCAGAAATACAAGTGTAGTTCAGTATATGCACTTAGGCTTGCACACATGGAGATCAAAACAAAAGGCATTGAATACGGGCTAGATAGGGAACAATGCAAAACACACATAAGCCAAAACTGTTCGAGAGCATGTACAATGATACATGTACAAGCAGAAAAAAATATAACAAAGGAAACACAAACAATCACAGTACTCAAGCTTCCATTCAACCATGCAACAAACAGTATGTATCATTATCACATAGAAGGAATAGCACATGTCTCAAGGATCAATTATCAAAGCATAGCAGTTGGACACAAGCGAGAATTATTTCAGGCAGAGACAATAGATATCAACACAAAGGCAGTATTTGCAAATAATAATAATAATAATAATAATAATAATAATAATAAATAAAAATCAAAGACAATGTGGGCATTTAATCTCAACAATGACTTCCCACCTTAGAACACAACCACTAACCAATCACTACTAGTTTAAAACTGACAAAAACAACGGAAACCATCACACGAGCAGCACAAAACAATGCAGAAGTGAAACAACAAGATAAACAAGTTTCAAAAAAAGCGTACATCCTTAAAACATTTTTTCTAACACATATGTATGTATATATGTATACATATATGTATCATTTTCAAAATTAGTTGGGGTGAATAATTCTGAGAAAAAAATTAAGTGCAAAGTCAGGGCGTAACCAAGGTTGAAGGAGTTAGAGCTCTCAAGAAAAAACAAAGAAAATATATTCGCATGTTGAAGTATTCAACATATACGGAATCAGAAAATTCAACCTATATATCAGCAATAAACAAGTCAGAATATCACAAAACCACTCGATTGAAAACCAACGGCCAAATTTAAAAACTGAAGTCAATATGTGAAATTTTCAAATCGTAAATCACGTAATCTATTTCCCGAATCAAACCTTATGAATATCATCAATGGCAGTTGGGATAGTTGAGTTCGAAGTAGCATAATAAACCCCAAACAGAAAATCAGAAATCATACCAAATATCAATCGACAAACACTCGACGAGGAAGCAGTCGTAAGTATCGATCATCGGCTACTGAAAAAGTAAAAATCAACAGAGAAGCGGTGGAGCGATTAGGAGTTCATCTGTAATTGGGGGTTTCAAATCAAAATTAGAAAACCCTAATTTCAGATCGTAAAGAGGAAAGAGGATCGGCTTGGAACGAAAAAGCATACAGGCTAAATTATCTTCATTTGTTTATGGGACGTGCTTTTTATCGGTGAATGAATTTTTATTTGGCCATGTAAATTTACATTAGGGATGCATCCTTTTACTTTATTGTAACTTACCTTTTAATCATTAAACTCTAGTTTGCAACTAGTTTCGAACCATGAGGCGTAGTTCGGGAAATTACCAACTTGTCGATAGACTTGAGGCATTATTTTAAGTGTAGGGTTATAATAATCAGGTTAGCGATAGTCGCAAGTTTACAGTGTCTGTAAGCAGTCAATTGTTTAATTTTAGTAGAAACCTTGGGGGCAGTAGTATGCAAGTTTTGCCAAAGTTCGGTAAAATTTTATATTGCATTTACTTCCACAATTACTCTATTATTATTGTGTTCAGTTTTTATTATTCTATGAATGAATTTGTTATTAATCTTATTCACTCCCCCCCCCCCCCCTCCCTCCTCTTTAAGGTTAATTTGATCCTACTAGTGGTATCAGAGCTAGATAGTCAAATTCAATTTTTTTTTTAACTACGACTAGTTTTAATGATGCTTTTCTAAAGGACAATCTATTGCAAAGTCACCCATGTTTAACGGTACAAATTATTCTTATTGAAAAAACTAAGATGAAATGTTTTCTAAATACTATAGATGCATGAGATATAGTTAAAATCGGTAATAATCTGCTTACTATAAATATAAATGGTCACAGGGTTCCTAAGGCAAAGATGAGCGGGATGCTCCCGAGAAATCCTCCCGAGAAATTTTGAAGCAAAAGTGACAGAAATTCAGGAATCAAAAGACTCAAAAGGGCTTAAATTGGAGGAACTAATAGGAAATCTTATCACTTATAAGAAGGAAGGAATTGAAGGTCGGTGAAAAAAGTAAAAGTGGAAATTTGAAAAAGAAATCAGTTACCCTAAAAGGCACAACCAATAGTGATGACTATATCGTGTTGGGTTAGCACTATTGATGAAGCAATTCAAAACTTGGACCCAAAATTATGGAAATCCAACAATAAACCAACATATCCTTTCTTCTCTAATCCAGCACCCGAGAACTCCAAGCCGGACCCCTCCTATCCTTATCGAGAATCAGAGTATTTCACATCTAAATGCGCAAAACCGAATTCAATCTAGATGAGATGTGAAAATACCATATTGGAAGCAACCCCACATAACTTGGCCCCCAAAAAACACGCTCTTTGATTTAGTCATTTTCTGGCAAAGGATAACAAAGTTCAACAGAGCAACAAATCATCTTAGAATGATGATAATAAAGAAGCTGAAGTAACCGATGGCTGAGAAACCAACTATCGAGGATATAAAACGATCGTATTTTGAAATTAAGTCTTGTACACTTATCACCACTCATTGGATTCAAATTTGTACTATTTCTTAGTTAACAATAATATTGGACAAGTCAAGGTAGTGTTACTTCAAAGTCATGTCCTGTAACGACCCGTATTTTACGTGTCGATGATATCGTAGAATTATTAGGTCGTTGGTATTGTTTATGTCGTCCAAAGCTTAAGTCATCCGGAGTTAGCTCGTGAGCGATTTAGTGGGGTAGAACGACCTAGGAGTTAGGTCATGTAAAAGTTATGTCGTGTGAAAGATAGGTCGGGTGGAGCGACCTATAGAGGTAACGACCTAAGTATATTGAGCGACCTATAGGATTGGGCCGACCTAGGCGAGTTAACGACCTAAGAGTGTGGGCGACTTATAGGATTAGCGACCTATAGGATGGGAACGACCTAAGGTATATATCCGACCTATAGAAATGAGTGACTTAGGGTTAGCGACCTAGCAGTTAGGCGAGTTAACGGGTTGAAGGTAGTTAACGACCTAAGAGCTATCGGGTTAGGGGTCCCAACGACCTAGTAGTGAGCGACCTAAAGCAGAGTGTTGCGTAGAGTTAGGTCAAGTGTAGCGACCTAAGAAGGGTAGCGACCTAAGGAGGCTAGTTACGATTGGTTAGGTCGTAAACGACCTAAGTTAGAATGCTGTGTTTGTTAGGTCGCAGGAATGATAGGTCGCGTGAGTGATAGATCGTGGGGTTGCTTAACCCAGTTAGGTCGATCGGTCGCATGGATCGTTAGGTCGCGTGAGTACACCAGTTAGGTCGGGGAAGTGGCTAGGTTGTTAGGTCGTGATGTTTTAGGTCGTGGATGACCTAATAGTGAGCGACCTAAAAACTGCCTATAAATACACGGCCATTTCCTCACTTTTTGGCACCGGATTTTGAAGCGACGAAGTGCTGCTATTTTGAGAGCTCGACTACAACATTTCTTCACTTCTTTTCTCTACTCTAATCTTGTGCTAACATCCATCCAAGATCGAAGATCAAGATCGAAGATCCAAGAGCCAAAGTTGAAGATCTTCATCCAACAAAGTGAGATTTCATCGTTTCAAGCGGGATTTCGACAAATCAAGCTTGAATCCTTGCTGTCCAGATCTGAAGTTGATAGTTTTTGAAGTGTTTGGGTGATTCGGTGAGTGGTGGTTATCTCTCACGCGGACCCAAAGGAGTATATTGGATTGGTGGTTTGTTGAAGTGTTGTAGATAGTGATTTTATGCATATTTCTTTAGATCCAAGTGTAGATCCATTACTTATGAAGATGTTTACTTATGCAAGTTCATTCACCAAGTTGTAGAGATAAAAACCCATGATTTATATTTGTTAGATCTATGCTAAAAACCCATGATTCATGTATGTTAGACTTATGCTCACTTATTTACGAAATTGCCATTTTAGTTACAAATGCCTATTTAGATCTTGATTGACTACTTATTTGTTTGGATTAATGTTTGCCTTGTTTGATTGTTGTGAATGAGTTATCTAGTTGATAGATTTGGACAAGTATGGTCAAAGACGATTCAAAAGCTACGAAAGAGGCTCTTGAATGGTGAAAGTTGCTTAAGGCATATGTAGTGGATGTTGACGCTCATATGTATGGATTGGATGATGTTGAGATGGAATTTTGCCATGATGTGATGAGGTAAACCATGATGTTAAGATAAGCCTTTGCTATGATGAAGATGAGACGAGGCATGAGGTGATGTAACCTTGGTATAATCAAGAAGGATTGCTCCAAGCATGTTGATAACTTGAAGGGTAGTTCAAGTTGATTGATAATGGATGGCTCAAGAGGTAGTTTGGGCTAGGATGAGAATAGTCGTCAAGGAGGATGACTAGAAGGCTTGGATTTCATCGTTGTTGAAGGTTCTAGCAGACTCAAAGCAAGAGTACAAGGGTTGCCCTAAAGACTACAGGTAGGTGGTCTGGACACCCTAAAGACTACAGGTAGGTGGTCAAGTACTCTGGGTAGTTGCGAAAATTCCTAGGCACGGGTCATGATGACGTGTGGAGTTATGTCTAGAACCGGGGTTACCATTAGCCCTTGATAGATGGCTCAGGAAGGAGTCGGTCATTCAATTAACGGTGATTTCGAAGCAACGTTAACAGTGATAGCCAGAGTCATGGATGTTTGGACGTTTGGTTGTATCATCATTCGGTCTCAAGAGCGGTGTTTTCTGGGTGCTTATCTGATCTTGGTTTAGGCCTTGGGGGTTTGTATTTGGAAAACATTGACCTTAACTCGAGTGATTATTGCTTTACTTTAATTGCCTGCTATGTTATGCTTGCTTCTCCTTAATGTGTGTCTGGGAGCTATCACTGTAGAAAGAGGTTGAGTGGGATGGGTTGGTTCCTATTCCTTTTATCCCTTATACTCTTTTGGTATGTTTGATAGTTGATTTACTGCTCGCTAAGACTTTTTCTGACTCAAGGTTTTATGTCTCCTCTTATTACCTTGGGCTGTTCATCCATATTGGGATGGGCAGACTAGGTAGCAGGTGACAGGTGCTGTTCATGGAGGTTTACGTTGATGACAACGAAGACGAGCAGGAGGCTTTTGCATATTATTTCTTATTATATGTACTGGATATTCCGCTGATTGTTGATTACTCTGAGTGCTATATAGTGAGGCTTCTTGTATTCATGATTCAGACCTTGTATAAAGCTATTATGATTAGATGATGATATTCTGTTCTATAAGAGCTTCACTATATTATATTTCTCTATTGTATTTTATCCATGCGCTGTGAGTTTTACGATAGAGTCTGCGATGTTTTTACCTTACCCTGACAATCGTCCATGGCTGCCTGGCACACTTTCAGCGCACTATTTCCTTATTCGGTGCAGGAGTCATGGGCGGTCGTCACATTTGGTATCAGAGCTTTGGTTAATCGATTTTAGCCAACGCTCGCTGACGTAACTACGTATGAGAGACGTAATTGTATTTTGATGGATGATTACTATATATATAATATAGTAGCTTAGAGGGATTTGAACTCCTTATGCAGTTGTTTCTTAAGGTGTTCTAATCATTCTTTTTACAGATATTAAGGATGAGTCGAAGTGAGAGACAAACTGCGAGGGAAAGCCGTGCTGCTAGGGAAGCTGTTGATTATACTCCTATGTTTGAGGCCATGATGACTTCGATCATGAGGAGAATACCAGCTTCAGGATCATCAGTGGATGTGGGAGTTCAAGTTCAAGCTCCAAGACCAGTAGATTTTGCTAAGCTTTGCAAGGACTATACTTCTCTTGGAGGGAAGGTTTTCTTGGGAACGGAATCGACCATTGAGGTGCAGAGATGGATTGATGCTTGTCAAAGGATTTTTGGTGACTTGGGAATTGAGGATGCAACTAAGAGAAAGCTCGCATCAAGGCAACTTCAAGGGAGAGCTTCGGATTGGTGGAATTCTATCACCATTGATACTCCGGAGGAGGAGATTACTTGGGAGCAATTCCAAGCTAGATTTGAAGCTAAGTTCATCTCTATAGCTCAGAAATCTGTTTTGTTCAAGAAGTTTGTAGAGCTCAAGCAAGGTGGGAGATCAGTCCTTGAGTATGTTTCTGAGTTTGAGGCTTTGTCCAAGTATGCCAGATCGTATATTGATTCTCCCTATCAGAAGAATGAGAAGTTTGTGACAGGCTTGGACACTTATCTTGGGAGACAGTTGGTGGATCATTTGGACGATCCGTTTGAGAAGCTTGTGGAGAAAGCTCTCAGGCATGAGAGTTTGTTTCCTAAGGAAGGATCTGTTGATGTTGTAACCAAGGAAGGGTCTAGGCCACAGCAGGGTGGAAACAAGAAGAGGAAGCAGCAGCAACAGAAAGGTAAGGATGGCCAGAAGAAGCCGAAGGGTGAAGTGACCTGCTACAACTGTCAGCAGAAGGGTCATCTCTTCAGAGATTGCAAGAATCCCAAGGTGCCGGGAAAGTGTTATAACTGTGATAAGCTGGGACATATCAAGAAGAATTGTCCAGAGCCGAGGAAGGATAGGCAGATTGTGCAAGCTTATGCTTTGGGAGCTGTGTCGTCGTCTTCAAAAGCTCCTACTGCTGAAGAGAAGGGGAAGAGTGTGGTGGTTCAAGGTACTCTTTCCATTTGTGGTATTCCAGTTAGAGTGTTGTTTGATACTGGAGCGTCGCATTCTTTTGTTTGTGATGATCTTGTAGGCCGGTTAGGTTTGAAACCGGATATTGTTGATAGGCCATTGGTTGTGACTAATCCAGTTGGGGGTTCGTCATGTTTGTGTATGATATGCCGTGGTCTAGTTGTGTCGAGTCATGATTGCTCTTTTGCTTGTGATTGCTTTATTCTGAACTTTGCGGGGTTCGGAATTATTTTGGGTATAGACTGGCTTAGGAAGTATGCGGCAAGGATTGATTGTGAGAGGGTGGAGGTGACAGTCGGGAATGTGGAAGGGCGAAAGGCTGTGATACGATGTAAGCATGAAGAAGGTGTCTTCATGAGCTTCATGTATTCGCTGGTTGTTCCACGGGATGGACTGTCATCGGTGCCTATTGTGAATGGATTTGAGGATGTCTTTGACGAAGTCAAAGGGTTACCGCCGCATAGGGAGATCGAGTTTCGTATCGATCTAGTTGAGGGAGCCAGACCTGTTGTGATGCCTCTTAGGCGGATGGCGCCTAGGGAACAGCAAGAGCTGAAGGTGCAGGTTGATGACCTTTTGCAGAAAGGATTCATTCGGCGTAGTGTGTCCGAATGGGGTGCACCAGTTGTGTTCGCAATCAAAGCGGATGGATCGTTAAGGTTGTGTGTGGATTATCATGAGCTGAATAAAGTGACTAAGAAGAACAAGTATCCATTGCCGAGAATAGATGACTTGTTTGATCAGCTTCACGAGGCTAAGGTGTTTTCTCAGATGGATTTGGCGACGGGATTTCACCAGTTGAAAGTGGCGAAAGATAGTGTGCCGAAGACTGCTTTTAGGACACCATCCGGATTTTATGAGTGGCTGGTAATGCCGTTTGGATTGACTAACGCACCAGCATATTTTGTGGATCTTATGAATAGAGTGTTCAGAGATCAGTTGAACAAGTTTGTACTTGTGTTCGTGGATGATATTCTGATTTATTCCAGAACTGAGTAAGAGCACAAGACGCACTTGCGTATTGCTTTGGAAATCTTACGGAAACATCAGCTGAAGGCTAAGTTTTCGAAGTGTCACTTCTGGAAGAGTGAAGTGAGATTCTTAGGACATGTTATCTCTGGAAATGGAATAGCGGTTGATCCCGCTAAGGTGGCAGCGATCCAGGATTGGATTAGACCTAAGAATGCATCTGATGTGAGAAGTTTTCTTGGATTAGCAGGATATTATCATCGGTTTATCAAAGATTTTTCCAAGATAGCTGCACCGTTAACAGGATTGACGAAGAAGAACCAAGTGTTCAGATGGGATGATAAGTGTGAGCAAGCTTTCGTAATCCTAAAAGAGCGACTAATAAGTGCTCCTGTTTTGACTATTCCAAGTGGGAATGATGAGATGGTGGTTTACACCGATGCATGTGGTACTGGACTTGGAGCAGTGCTGATGCAGAAGGATAAAGTTGTTGCGTATGCTAGTCGACAACTGAAGCCGCATGAAAGGAATTATCCGACACATGATTTGGAGTTAGCAGCGATTGTATTTGCTTTGAAGATGTGGAGACATTATCTTTTGGGAGTTCGATTCGAGTTGTTTACGGATCATAAGTCGTTGAAGTATCTGTTTTCCCAAAAGGATTTGAATCTTCGACAGCAACGATGGCTAGAGTTTTTAGCATCGTATGATTTTGGTATAGCTTATACTCCGGGAAAAGGTAACGCAGTAGCTGATGCGTTGAGTCGAAGACATGCAGGATTGGGAGCCATGTTTTCGGAATGGAAGAGTCTCGAGTATTTAGCTGGATTTGACTTCAGGCCTAGATGTGAATTGGAACCTGAAATGTTGGCAAACTTATCGATAAGACCTACTCTTGTGGAAAGGATTGGCGAGAGCCAAAAACGAGACGATAAGCTTGTCAAGATTATCCGTGATTTGGAATCTGGATTGGAACTAGAGAAGGATAAAGGATTCGAGGTCGATGGAGAAGGTTGGCTTCGAAAGCAAGGACGACTAGTTGTTCCCGATGTGGATGGATTGAGAAATGAAGTCCTTAGGGAAAGTCATCACTCGAAGTTGACGATTCATCCGGGTGGAAATAAGATGTATCGGGATATGAAGAGAACCTATTATTGGGAAAGTATGAAGAAGGATGTTGAAAATTTTATTTCCAAGTGTATGAATTGCCAGTTGGTTAAGGCAGAGCAGAAGAAGCCAAGTGGATTGCTTCATCCATTAGAAGTTCCTATGTGGAAGTGGGAACAGATATCGATGGATTTTATCGATGGTCTACCTAGAACAAGAGCAGGAAATGAAGCGATTTGGGTCATAGTAGATCGGTTGACCAAGAGTGCAAGATTCATTCCTGTTCGATCGACTAGGACTGCATCGAAGTTGGCTGAGTTGTATGTTAAGTGGATAGTTCGATTCCATGGTATTCCGAAGAGTATAGTGAGCGATCGAGACCCATTGTTCACTAGTGGATTTTGGAAGAGCTTCCAGGAAGTTTTGGGAACCGAGTTGTGTTTGAGTACAGCTTATCATCCCCAAACAGATGGTCAGACTGAGAGAGTCAACCGAGTTTTGGAAGATCTTCTCAGAGCTTGTTTTTTGGACTTCGGAGGATCATGGGAAGATCACCTTCATTTGGTGGAATTTGCATATAATAACAGTTATCAGTCAAGTATTGGCATGGCACCATATGAAGCACTGTATGGAAGACCGTGTAACTCTCCGACATGTTGGTTGGAAACTGGAGAAAAACTGATACTTGAGTCAGAGATGATTCGACAGACTACGGATTGCATAGAGATCATTCGGCGACGAATGAAGGCAGCCCAAGATCGTCAGAAAAGTTATGCTGACAAGCGTCGTAAGGATTTGGAATTCGACGTAGGAGATGTGGTTTTTGTGAAGATTTCTCCTCTGAAGAATGTTATTAGATTCGGGAAGAAAGGGAAGTTGACTCCGAGATTTGTTGGACCATTTCCGATCATCGAGCGAATTGGAAAGCTCGCTTATAGATTGGAGTTACCGGAAAAGATGGCGGGTGTGCATAATGTTTTTCATGTATCTTATCTACGGAAGTATGTGCACGACTCGAATACAGTGGTTTCTGCTGATAGCTGTGAAGATTTGGAGGTTGATCCAGTTGTTAGAAGACCTCGTAAGCCGCTTCTATTGTAGAAACCGGCACGAAACAGCTTAGGAGGAAGACGATTACGTTGCTCAAGGTACAATGGAGTGATGATGTTAACGACTGTACATGGGAGGAGGAAGAGAGGATGAAGGCAGCTCATCCTGAACTCTTCGAGGTATGGCCCTAAGGTGTCGTGACATCTCATGAATTTGTAACTTGTTCTAATCTTAGAATTCTGCATGCTAGGCTAGAATTTGGATGCATGGTTTGTTGATTGCTATGGATAGTAGGCATGCAGAATAGTTTTGGTTGCTCTTGTTTGCTTGGAATTTCGGGGGCGAAATTCCTAAGGGGGAGAGAATGTAACAACCCGTATTTTACGTGTCGATGATATCGTAGAATTATTAGGTCGTTGGTATTGTTTATGTCGTCCAAAGCTTAAGTCTTCCGGAGTTAGCTCGTGAGCGATTTAGTGGGGTAGAACGACCTAGGAGTTAGGTCGTGTAAAAGTTATGTCGTGTGAAAGATAGGTCAGGTGGAGCGACCTATAGAGGTAACGACCTAAGTATATTGAGCGACCTATAGGATTGGGCCGACCTAGGCGAGTTAACGACCTAAGAGTGTGGGCGACTTATAGGATTAGCGACCTATAGGATGGGAACGACCTAAGGTATATATCCGACCTATAGAAATGAGTGACTTAGGGTTAGCGACCTAGCAGTTAGGCGAGTTAACGGGTTGAAGGTAGTTAACGACCTAAGAGCTATCGGGTTAGGGGTCCCAACGACCTAGTAGTGAGCGACCTAAAGCAGAGTGTTGCGTAGAGTTAGGTCAAGTGTAGCGACCTAAGAAGGGTAGCGACCTAAGGAGGCTAGTTACGATTGGTTAGGTCGTAAACGACCTAAGTTAGAATGCTGTGTTTGTTAGGTCGCAGGAATGATAGGTCGCGTGAGTGATAGATCGTGGGGTTGCTTAACCCAGTTAGGTCGATCGGTCGCATGGATCGTTAGGTCGCGTGAGTACACCAGTTAGGTCGGGGAAGTGGCTAGGTTGTTAGGTCGTGATGTTTTAGGTCGTGGATGACCTAATAGTGAGCGACCTAAAAACTGCCTATAAATACACGGCCATTTCCTCACTTTTTGGCACCGGATTTTGAAGCGACGAAGTGCTGCTATTTTGAGAGCTCGACCACAACATTTCTTCACTTCTTTTCTCTACTCTAATCTTGTGCTAACATCCATCCAAGATCGAAGATCAAGATCGAAGATCCAAGAGCCAAAGTTGAAGATCTTCATCCAACAAAGTGAGATTTCATCGTTTCAAGCGGGATTTCGACAAATCAAGCTTGAATCCTTGCTGTCCAGATCTGAAGTTGATAGTTTTTGAAGTGTTTGGGTGATTCGGTGAGTGGTGGTTATCTCTCACGCGGACCCAAAGGAGTATATTGGATTGGTGGTTTGTTGAAGTGTTGTAGATAGTGATTTTATGCATATTTCTTTAGATCCAAGTGTAGATCCATTACTTATGAAGATGTTTACTTATGCAAGTTCATTCACCAAGTTGTAGAGATAAAAACCCATGATTTATATTTGTTAGATCTATGCTAAAAACCCATGATTCATGTATGTTAGACTTATGCTCACTTATTTACGAAATTGCCATTTTAGTTACAAATGCCTATTTAGATCTTGATTGACTACTTATTTGTTTGGATTAATGTTTGCCTTGTTTGATTGTTGTGAATGAGTTATCTAGTTGATAGATTTGGACAAGTATGGTCAAAGACGATTCAAAAGCTACGAAAGAGGCTCTTGAATGGTGAAAGTTGCTTAAGGCATAGTAGTGGATGTTGACGCTCATATGTATGGATTGGATGATGTTGAGATGGAATTTTGCCATGATGTGATGAGGTAAACCATGATGTTAAGATAAGCCTTTGCTATGATGAAGATGAGACGAGGCATGAGGTGATGTAACCTTGGTATAATCAAGAAGGATTGCTCCAAGCATGTTGATAACTTGAAGGGTAGTTCAAGTTGATTGATAATGGATGGCTCAAGAGGTAGTTTGGGCTAGGATGAGAATAGTCGTCAAGGAGGATGACTAAAAGGCTTGGATTTCATCGTTGTTGAAGGTTCTAGCAGACTCAAAGCAAGAGTACAAGGGTTGCCCTAAAGACTACAGGTAGGTGGTCTGGACACCCTAAAGACTACAGGTAGGTGGTCGAGTACTCTGGGTAGTTGCGAAAATTCCTAGGCACGGGTCATGATGACGTGTGGAGTTATGTCTAGAACCGGGGTTACCATTAGCCCTTGATAGATGGCTCAGGAAGGAGTCGGTCATTCAATTAACGGTGATTTCGAAGCAACGTTAACAGTGATAGCCAGAGTCATGGATGTTTGGACGTTTGGTTGTATCATCATTCGGTCTTAAGAGCGGTGTTTTCTGGGTGCTTATCTGATCTTGGTTTAGGCCTTGGGGGTTTGTATTTGGAAAACATTGACCTTGACTCGAGTGATTATTGCTTTACTTTAATTGCCTGCTATGTTATGCTTGCTTCTCCTTAATGTGTGTCTGGGAGCTATCACTGTAGAAAGAGGTTGAGTGGGATGGGTTGGTTCCTATTCCTTTTATCCCTTATACTCTTTTGGTATGTTTCATAGTTGATTTACTGCTCACTAAGACTTTGTCTGACTCAAGGTTTTATGTCTCCTCTTATTACCTTGGGCTGTTCATCCATGTTGGGATGGGCAGACTAGGTAGCAGGTGACAGGTGCTGTTCATGGAGGTTTACGCTGATGACAACGAAGACGAGCAGGAGGCTTTTGCATATTATTTCTTATTATATGTACTGGATATTCCGCTGATTGTTGATTACTCTGAGTGCTATGTAGTGAGGCTTCTTGTATTCATGATTCAGACCTTGTATAAAGCTATTATGATTAGATGATGATATTCTGTTCTATGGGAGCTTCACTATATTATATTTCTCTATTGTATTTTATCCATGCGCTGTGAGTTTTACGATAGAGTCTGCGATGTTTTTACCTTACCCTGACAATCGTCCATGGCTGCCTGGCACACTTTCAGCGCACTATTTCCTTATTCGGTGCAGGAGTCATGGGCGGTCGTCACATTTGGTATCAGAGCTTTGGTTAATCGATTTTAGCCAACGCTCGCTGACGTAACTACGTATGAGAGACGTAATTGTATTTTGATGGATGATTACTATATATATAATATAGTAGCTTAGAGGGATTTGAACTCCTTATGCAGTTGTTTCTTAAGGTGTTCTAATCATTCTTTTTACAGATATTAAGGATGAGTCGAAGTGAGAGACAAACTGCGAGGGAAAGCCGTGCTGCTAGGGAAGCTGTTGATTATACTCCTATGTTTGAGGCCATGATGACTTCGATCATGAGGAGAATACCAGCTTCAGGATCATCAGTGGATGTGGGAGTTCAAGTTCAAGCTCCAAGACCAGTGGATTTTGCTAAGCTTTGCAAGGACTATACTTCTCTTGGAGGGAAGGTTTTCTTGGGAACGGAATCGACCATTGAGGTGCAGAGATGGATTGATGCTTGTCAAAGGATTTTTGGTGACTTGGGAATTGAGGATGCAACTAAGAGAAAGCTCGCATCAAGGCAACTTCAAGGGAGAGCTTCGGATTGGTGGAATTCTATCACCATTGATACTCCGGAGGAGGAGATTACTTGGGAGCAATTCCAAGCTAGATTTGAAGCTAAGTTCATCTCTATAGCTCAGAAATCTGTTTTGTTCAAGAAGTTTGTAGAGCTCAAGCAAGGTGGGAGATCGGTCCTTGAGTATGTTTCTGAGTTTGAGGCTTTGTCCAAGTATGCCAGATCGTATATTGATTCTCCCTATCAGAAGAATGAGAAGTTTGTGACAGGCTTGGACACTTATCTTGGGAGACAGTTGGTGGATCATTTGGACGATCCGTTTGAGAAGCTTGTGGAGAAAGCTCTCAGGCATGAGAGTTTGTTTCCTAAGGAAGGATCTGTTGATGTTGTAACCAAGGAAGGGTCTATACCACAGCAGGGTGGAAACAAGAAGAGGAAGCAGCAGCAACAGAAAGGTAAGGATGGCCAGAAGAAGCCGAAGGGTGAAGTGACCTGCTACAACTGTCAGCAGAAGGGTCATCTCTTCAGAGATTGCAAGAATCCCAAGGTGCCGGGAAAGTGTTATAACTGTGATAAGCTGGGACATATCAAGAAGAATTGTCCAGAGCCGAGGAAGGATAGGCAGATTGTGCAAGCTTATGCTTTGGGAGCTGTGCCGTCGTCTTCAAAAGCTCCTACTGCTGAAGAGAAGGGGAAGAGTGTGGTGGTTCAAGGTACTCTTTCCATTTGTGGTATTCCAGTTAGAGTGTTGTTTGATACTGGAGCGTCGCGTTCTTTTGTTTGTGATGATCTTGTAGGCCGGTTAGGTTTGAAACCGGATATTGTTGATAGGCCATTGGTTGTGACTAATCCAGTTGGGGGTTCGTCATGTTTGTGTATGATATGCCGTGGTCTAGTTGTGTCGAGTCATGATTGCTCTTTTGCTTGTGATTGCTTTATTCTGAACTTTGCGGGGTTCGGAATTATTTTGGGTATGGACTGGCTTAGGAAGTATGCGGCAAGGATTGATTGTGAGAGGCTGGAGGTGACAGTCGGGAATGTGGAAGGGCGAAAGGTTGTGATACGATGTAAGCATGAAGAAGGTGTCTTCATGAGCTTCATGTATTCGCTGGTTGTTCCACGGGATGGACTGTCATCGGTGCCTATTGTGAATGGATTTGAGGATGTCTTTGACGAAGTCAAAGGGTTACCGCCGCATAGGGAGATCGAGTTTCGTATCGATCTAGTTGAGGGAGCCAGACCTGTTGTGATGCCTCTTAGGCGGATGGCGCCTAGGGAACAGCAAGAGCTGAAGGTGCAGGTTGATGACCTTTTGCAGAAAGGATTCATTCGGCGTAGTGTGTCCGAATGGGGTGCACCAGTTGTGTTCGCAATCAAAGCGGATGGATCGTTAAGGTTGTGTGTGGATTATCGTGAGCTGAATAAAGTGACTAAGAAGAACAAGTATCCATTGCCGAGAATAGATGACTTGTTTGATCAGCTTCACGAGGCTAAGGTGTTTTCTCAGATGGATTTGGCGACGGGATTTCACCAGTTGAAAGTGGCGAAAGATAGTGTGCCGAAGACTGCTTTTAGGACACCATCCGGATTTTATGAGTGGCTGGTAATGCCGTTTGGATTGACTAACGCACCAGCATATTTTGTGGATCTTATGAATAGAGTGTTCAGAGATCAGTTGAACAAGTTTGTACTTGTGTTCGTGGATGATATTCTGATTTATTCCAGAACTGAGTAAGAGCACAAAACGCACTTGCGTATTGCTTTGGAAATCTTACGGAAACATCAGCTGAAGGCTAAGTTTTCGAAGTGTCACTTCTGGAAGAGTGAAGTGAGATTCTTAGGACATGTTATCTCTGGAAATGGAATAGCGGTGATCCCGCTAAGGTGGCAGCGATCCAGGATTGGATTAGACCTAAGAATGCATCTGATGTGAGAAGTTTTCTTGGATTAGCAGGATATTATCGTCGGTTTATCAAAGATTTTTCCAAGATAGCTGCACCGTTAACAGGATTGACGAAGAAGAACCAAGTGTTCAGATGGGATGATAAGTGTGAGCAAGCTTTCGTAATCCTAAAAGAGCGACTAATAAGTGCTCCTGTTTTGACTATTCCAAGTGGGAATGATGAGATGGTGGTTTACACCGATGCATGTGGTACTGGACTTGGAGCAGTGCTGATGCAGAAGGATAAAGTTGTTGCGTATGCTAGTCGACAACTGAAGCCGCATGAAAGGAATTATCCGACACATGATTTGGAGTTAGCAGCGATTGTATTTGCTTTGAAGATGTGGAGACATTATCTTTTGGGAGTTCGATTCGAGTTGTTTACGGATCATAAGTCGTTGAAGTATCTGTTTTCCCAAAAGGATTTGAATCTTCGACAGCAACGATGGCTAGAGTTTTTAGCATCGTATGATTTTGGTATAGCTTATACTCCGGGAAAAGGTAACGCAGTAGCTGATGCGTTGAGTCGAAGACATGCAGGATTGGGAGCCATGTTTTCGGAATGGAAGAGTCTCGAGTATTTAGCTGGATTTGACTTCAGGCCTAGATGTGAATTGGAACCTGAAATGTTGGCAAACTTATCGATAAGACCTACTCTTGTGGAAAGGATTGGCGAGAGCCAAAAACGAGACGATAAGCTTGTCAAGATTATCCATGATTTGGAATCTGGATTGGAACTAGAGAAGGATAAAGGATTCGAGGTCGATCGAGAAGGTTGGCTTCGAAAGCAAGGACGACTAGTTGTTTCCGATGTGGATGGATTGAGAAATGAAGTCCTTAGGGAAAGTCATCACTCGAAGTTGACGATTCATCCGGGTGGAAATAAGATGTATCGGGATATGAAGAGAACCTATTATTGGGAAGGTATGAAGAAGGATGTTGAAAATTTTATTTCCAAGTGTATGAATTGCCAGTTGGTTAAGGCAGAGCAGAAGAAGCCAAGTGGATTGCTTCATCCATTAGAAGTTCCTATGTGGAAGTGGGAACAGATATCGATGGATTTTATCGATGGTCTACCTAGAACAAGAGCAGGAAATGAAGCGATTTGGGTCATAGTAGATCGGTTGACCAAGAGTGCAAGATTCATTCCTGTTCGATCGACTAGGACTGCATCGAAGTTGGCTGAGTTGTATGTTAAGTGGATAGTTCGATTCCATGGTATTCCGAAGAGTATAGTGAGCGATCGAGACCCATCGTTCACTAGTGGATTTTGAAAGAGCTTCCAGGAAGTTTTGGGAACCGAGTTGTGTTTGAGTACAGCTTATCATCCCCAAACAGATGGTCAGACTGAGAGAGTCAACCAAGTTTTGGAAGATCTTCTCAGAGCTTGTTTTTTGGACTTCGGAGGATCATGGGAAGATCACCTTCATTTGGTGGAATTTGCATATAATAACAGTTATCAGTCAAGTATTGGCATGGCACCATATGAAGCACTGTATGGAAGACCGTGTAACTCTCCGACATGTTGGTTGGAAACTGGAGAAAAACTGATACTTGGGCCAGAGATGATTCGACAGACTACGGATTGCATAGAGATCATTCGGCGACGAATGAAGGCAGCCCAAGATCGTCAGAAAAGTTATGCTGACAAGCATCGTAAGGATTTGGAATTCGACGTAGGAGATGTGGTTTTTGTGAAGATTTCTCCTCTGAAGAATGTTATTAGATTCGGGAAGAAAGGGAAGTTGACTCCGAGATTTGTTGGACCATTTCCGATCATCGAGCGAATTGGAAAGCTCGCTTATAGATTGGAGTTACCGGAAAAGATGGCGGGTGTGCATAATGTTTTTCATGTATCTTATCTACGGAAGTATGTGCACGACTCGAATACAGTGGTTTCTGCTGATAGCTGTGAAGATTTGGAGGTTGATCCAGTTGTTAGAAGACCTCGTAAGCCGCTTCGTATTGTAGAAACCGACACGAAACAACTTAGGAGGAAGACGATTACGTTGCTCAAGGTACAATGGAGTGATGATGTTAACGACTGTACATGGGAGGAGGAAGAGAGGATGAAGGCAGCTCATCCTGAACTCTTCGAGGTATGGCCCTAAGGTGTCGTGACATCTCATGAATTTGTAACTTGTTCTAATCTTAGAATTCTGCATGCTAGGCTAGAATTTGGATGCATGGTTTGTTGATTGCTATGGATAGTAGGCATGCAGAATAGTTTTGGTTGCTCTTGTTTGCTTGGAATTTCGAGGGCGAAATTCCTAAGGGGGAGAGAATGTAACGACCCATATTTTACGTGTCGATGATGTCGTAGAATTATTAGGTCGTTGGTATTGTTTATGTCGTCCAAAGCTTAAGTCTTCCGGAGTTAGCTCGTGAGCGATTTAGTGGGGTAGAACGACCTAGGAGTTAGGTCGTGTAAAAGTTATGTCGTGTGAAAGATAGGTCGGGTGGAGCGACCTATAGAGGTAACGACCTAAGTATATTGAGCGACCTATAGGATTGGGCCGACCTAGGCGAGTTAACGACCTAAGAGTGTGGGCGACTTATAGGATTAGCGACCTATAGGATGGGAACGACCTAAGGTATATATCCGACCTATAGAAATGAGTGACTTAGGGTTAGCGACCTAGCAGTTAGGCGAGTTAACGGGTTGAAGGTAGTTAACGACCTAAGAGCTATCGGGTTAGGGGTCCCAACGACCTAGTAGTGAGCGACCTAAAGCAGAGTGTTGCGTAGAGTTAGGTCAAGTGTAGCGACCTAAGAAGGGTAGCGACCTAAGGAGGCTAGTTACGATTGGTTAGGTCATAAACGACCTAAGTTAGAATGCTGTGTTTGTTAGGTCGCAGGAATGATAGGTCGCGTGAGTGATAGATCGTGGGGTTGCTTAACCCAGTTAGGTCGATCGGTCGCATGGATCGTTAGGTCGCGTGAGTACACCAGTTAGGTCGGGGAAGTGGCTAGGTTGTTAGGTCGTGATGTTTTAGGTCGTGGATGACCCAATAGTGAGCGACCTAAAAACTGCCTATAAATACACGGCCATTTCCTCACTTTTTGGCACCGGATTTTGAAGCGACGAAGTGCTGCTATTTTGAGAGCTCGACTACAACATTTCTTCACTTCTTTTCTCTACTCTAATCTTGTGCTAACATCCATCCAAGATCGAAGATCAAGATCGAATATCCAAGAGCCAAAGTTGAAGATCTTCATCCAACAAAGTGAGATTTCATCGTTTCAAGCGGGATTTCGACAAATCAAGCTTGAATCCTTGCTGTCCAGATCTGAAGTTGATAGTTTTTGAAGTGTTTGGGTGATTCGGTGAGTGGTGGTTATCTCTCACGCGGACCCAAAGGAGTATATTGGATTGGTGGTTTGTTGAAGTGTTGTAGATAGTGATTTTATGCATATTTCTTTAGATCCAAGTGTAGATCCATTACTTATGAAGATGTTTACTTATGCAAGTTCATTCACCAAGTTGTAGAGATAAAAACCCATGATTTATATTTGTTAGATCTATGCTAAAAACCCATGATTCATGTATGTTAGACTTATGCTCACTTATTTACGAAATTGCCATTTTAGTTACAAATGCCTATTTAGATCTTGATTGACTACTTATTTGTTTGGATTAATGTTTGCCTTGTTTGATTGTTGTGAATGAGTTATCTAGTTGATAGATTTGGACAAGTATGGTCAAAGACGATTCAAAAGCTACGAAAGAGGCTCTTGAATGGTGAAAGTTGCTTAAGGCATATGTAGTGGATGTTGACGCTCATATGTATGGATTGGATGATGTTGAGATGGAATTTTGCCATGATGTGATGAGGTAAACCATGATGTTAAGATAAGCCTTTGCTATGATGAAGATGAGACGAGGCATGAGGTGATGTAACCTTGGTATAATCAAGAAGGATTGCTCCAAGCATGTTGATAACTTGAAGGGTAGTTCAAGTTGATTGATAATGGATGGCTCAAGAGGTAGTTTGGGCTAGGATGAGAATAGTCGTCAAGGAGGATGACTAGAAGGCTTGGATTTCATCGTTGTTGAAGGTTCTAGCAGACTCAAAGCAAGAGTACAAGGGTTGCCCTAAAGACTACAGGTAGGTGGTCTGGACACCCTAAAGACTACAGGTAGGTGGTCGAGTACTCTGGGTAGTTGCGAAAATTCCTAGGCACGGGTCATGATGACGTGTGGAGTTATGTATAGAACCGGGGTTACCATTAGCCCTTGATAGATGGCTCAGGAAGGAGTCGGTCATTCAATTAACGGTGATTTCGAAGCAACGTTAACAGTGATAGCCAGAGTCATGGATGTTTGGACGTTTGGTTGTATCATCATTCGGTCTCAAGAGCGGTGTTTTCTGGGTGCTTATCTGATCTTGGTTTAGGCCTTGGGGGTTTGTATTTGGAAAACATTGACCTTGACTCGAGTGATTATTGCTTTACTTTAATTGCCTGCTATGTTATGCTTGCTTCTCCTTAATGTGTGTCTGGGAGCTATCACTGTAGAAAGAGGTTGAGTGGGATGGGTTGGTTCCTATTCCTTTTATCCCTTATACTCTTTTGGTATGTTTGATAGTTGATTTACTGCTCACTAAGACTTTGTCTGACTCAAGGTTTTATGTCTCCTCTTATTACCTTGGGCTGTTCATCCATGTTGGGATGGGCAGACTAGGTAGCAGGTGACAGGTGCTGTTCATGGAGGTTTACGCTGATGACAACGAAGACGAGCAGGAGGCTTTTGCATATTATTTCTTATTATATGTACTGGATATTCCGCTGATTGTTGATTACTCTGAGTGCTATGTAGTGAGGCTTCTTGTATTCATGATTCAGACCTTGTATAAAGCTATTATGATTAGATGATGATATTCTGTTCTATGGGAGCTTCACTATATTATATTTCTCTATTGTATTTTATCCATGCGCTGTGAGTTTTACGATAGAGTCTGCGATGTTTTTACCTTACCCTGACAATCGTCCATGGCTGCCTGGCACACTTTCAGCGCACTATTTCCTTATTCGGTGCAGGAGTCATGGGCGGTCGTCACATTTGGTATCAGAGCTTTGGTTAATCGATTTTAGCCAACGCTCGCTGACGTAACTACGTATGAGAGACGTAATTGTATTTTGATGGATGATTACTATATATATAATATAGTAGCTTAGAGGGATTTGAACTCCTTATGCAGTTGTTTCTTAAGGTGTTCTAATCATTCTTTTTACAGATATTAAGGATGAGTCGAAGTGAGAGACAAACTGCGAGGGAAAGCCGTGCTGCTAGGGAAGCTGTTGATTATACTCCTATGTTTGAGGCCATGATGACTTCGATCATGAGGAGAATACCAGCTTCAGGATCATCAGTGGATGTGGGAGTTCAAGTTCAAGCTCCAAGACCAGTGGATTTTGCTAAGCTTTGCAAGGACTATACTTCTCTTGGAGGGAAGGTTTTCTTGGGAACGGAATCGACCATTGAGGTGCAGAGATGGATTGATGCTTGTCAAAGGATTTTTGGTGACTTGGGAATTGAGGATGCAACTAAGAGAAAGCTCGCATCAAGGCAACTTCAAGGGAGAGCTTCGGATTGGTGGAATTCTATCACCATTGATACTCCGGAGGAGGAGATTACTTGGGAGCAATTCCAAGCTAGATTTGAAGCTAAGTTCATCTCTATAGCTCAGAAATCTGTTTTGTTCAAGAAGTTTGTAGAGCTCAAGCAAGGTGGGAGATCGGTCCTTGAGTATGTTTCTGAGTTTGAGGCTTTGTCCAAGTATGCCAGATCGTATATTGATTCTCCCTATCAGAAGAATGAGAAGTTTGTGACAGGCTTGGACACTTATCTTGGGAGACAGTTGGTGGATCATTTGGACGATCCGTTTGAGAAGCTTGTGGAGAAAGCTCTCAGGCATGAGAGTTTGTTTCCTAAGGAAGGATCTGTTGATGTTGTAACCAAGGAAGGGTCTATGCCACAGCAGGGTGGAAACAAGAAGAGGAAGCAGCAGCAACAGAAAGGTAAGGATGGCCAGAAGAAGCCGAAGGGTGAAGTGACCTGCTACAACTGTCAGCAGAAGGGTCATCTCTTCAGAGATTGCAAGAATCCCAAGGTGCCGGGAAAGTGTTATAACTGTGATAAGCTGGGACATATCAAGAAGAATTGTCCAGAGCCGAGGAAGGATAGGCAGATTGTGCAAGCTTATGCTTTGGGAGCTGTGCCGTCGTCTTCAAAAGCTCCTACTGCTGAAGAGAAGGGGAAGAGTGTGGTGGTTCAAGGTACTCTTTCCATTTGTGGTATTCCAGTTAGAGTGTTGTTTGATACTGGAGCGTCGCGTTCTTTTGTTTGTGATGATCTTGTAGGCCGGTTAGGTTTGAAACCGGATATTGTTGATAGGCCATTGGTTGTGACTAATCCAGTTGGGGGTTCGTCATGTTTGTGTATGATATGCCGTGGTCTAGTTGTGTCGAGTCATGATTGCTCTTTTGCTTGTGATTGCTTTATTCTGAACTTTGCGGGGTTCGGAATTATTTTGGGTATGGACTGGCTTAGGAAGTATGCGGCAAGGATTGATTGTGAGAGGCTGGAGGTGACAGTCGGGAATGTGGAAGGGCGAAAGGTTGTGATACGATGTAAGCATGAAGAAGGTGTCTTCATGAGCTTCATGTATTCGCTGGTTGTTCCACGGGATGGACTGTCATCGGTGCCTATTGTGAATGGATTTGAGGATGTCTTTGACGAAGTCAAAGGGTTACCGCCGCATAGGGAGATCGAGTTTCGTATCGATCTAGTTGAGGGAGCCAGACCTGTTGTGATGCCTCTTAGGCGGATGGCGCCTAGGGAACAGCAAGAGCTGAAGGTGCAGGTTGATGACCTTTTGCAGAAAGGATTCATTCGGCGTAGTGTGTCCGAATGGGGTGCACCAGTTGTGTTCGCAATCAAAGCGGATGGATCGTTAAGGTTGTGTGTGGATTATCGTGAGCTGAATAAAGTGACTAAGAAGAACAAGTATCCATTGCCGAGAATAGATGACTTGTTTGATCAGCTTCACGAGGCTAAGGTGTTTTCTCAGATGGATTTGGCGACGGGATTTCACCAGTTGAAAGTGGCGAAAGATAGTGTGCCGAAGACTGCTTTTAGGACACCATCCGGATTTTATGAGTGGCTGGTAATGCCGTTTGGATTGACTAACGCACCAGCATATTTTGTGGATCTTATGAATAGAGTGTTCAGAGATCAGTTGAACAAGTTTGTACTTGTGTTCGTGGATGATATTCTGATTTATTCCAGAACTGAGTAAGAGCACAAGACGCACTTGCGTATTGCTTTGGAAATCTTACGGAAACATCAGCTGAAGGCTAAGTTTTCGAAGTGTCACTTCTGGAAGAGTGAAGTGAGATTCTTAGGACATGTTATCTCTGGAAATGGAATAGCGGTGATCCCGCTAAGGTGGCAGCGATCCAGGATTGGATTAGACCTAAGAATGCATCTGATGTGAGAAGTTTTCTTGGATTAGCAGGATATTATCGTCGGTTTATCAAAGATTTTTCCAAGATAGCTGCACCGTTAACAGGATTGACGAAGAAGAACCAAGTGTTCAGATGGGATGATAAGTGTGAGCAAGCTTTCGTAATCCTAAAAGAGCGACTAATAAGTGCTCCTGTTTTGACTATTCCAAGTGGGAATGATGAGATGGTGGTTTACACCGATGCATGTGGTACTGGACTTGGAGCAGTGCTGATGCAGAAGGATAAAGTTGTTGCGTATGTTAGTCGACAACTGAAGCCGCATGAAAGGAATTATCCGACACATGATTTGGAGTTAGCAGCGATTGTATTTGCTTTGAAGATGTGGAGACATTATCTTTTGGGAGTTCGATTCGAGTTGTTTACGGATCATAAGTCGTTGAAGTATCTGTTTTCCCAAAAGGATTTGAATCTTCGACAGCAACGATGGCTAGAGTTTTTAGCATCGTATGATTTTGGTATAGCTTATACTCCGGGAAAAGGTAACGCAGTAGCTGATGCGTTGAGTCGAAGACATGCAGGATTGGGAGCCATGTTTTCGGAATGGAAGAGTCTCGAGTATTTAGCTGGATTTGACTTCAGGCCTAGATGTGAATTGGAACCTGAAATGTTGGCAAACTTATCTATAAGACCTACTCTTGTGGAAAGGATTGGCGAGAGCCAAAAACGAGACGATAAGCTTGTCAAGATTATCCGTGATTTGGAATCTGGATTGGAACTAGAGAAGGATAAAGGATTCGAGGTCGATCGAGAAGGTTGGCTTCGAAAGCAAGGACGACTAGTTGTTTCCGATGTGGATGGATTGAGAAATGAAGTCCTTAGGGAAAGTCATCACTCGAAGTTGACGATTCATCCGGGTGGAAATAAGATGTATCGGGATATGAAGAGAACCTATTATTGGGAAGGTATGAAGAAGGATGTTGAAAATTTTATTTCCAAGTGTATGAATTGCCAGTTGGTTAAGGCAGAGCAGAAGAAGCCAAGTGGATTGCTTCATCCATTAGAAGTTCCTATGTGGAAGTGGGAACAGATATCGATGGATTTTATCGATGGTCTACCTAGAACAAGAGCAGGAAATGAAGCGATTTGGGTCATAGTAGATCGGTTGACCAAGAGTGCAAGATTCATTCCTGTTCGATCGACTAGGACTGCATCGAAGTTGGCTGAGTTGTATGTTAAGTGGATAGTTCGATTCCATGGTATTCCGAAGAGTATAGTGAGCGATCGAGACCCATCGTTCACTAGTGGATTTTGAAAGAGCTTCCAGGAAGTTTTGGGAACCGAGTTGTGTTTGAGTACAGCTTATCATCCCCAAACAGATGGTCAGACTGAGAGAGTCAACCAAGTTTTGGAAGATCTTCTCAGAGCTTGTTTTTTGGACTTCGGAGGATCATGGGAAGATCACCTTCATTTGGTGGAATTTGCATATAATAACAGTTATCAGTCAAGTATTGGCATGGCACCATATGAAGCACTGTATGGAAGACCGTGTAACTCTCCGACATGTTGGTTGGAAACTGGAGAAAAACTGATACTTGGGCCAGAGATGATTCGACAGACTACGGATTGCATAGAGATCATTCGGCGACGAATGAAGGCAGCCCAAGATCGTCAGAAAAGTTATGCTGACAAGCATCGTAAGGATTTGGAATTCGACGTAGGAGATGTGGTTTTTGTGAAGATTTCTCCTCTGAAGAATGTTATTAGATTCGGGAAGAAAGGGAAGTTGACTCCGAGATTTGTTGGACCATTTCCGATCATCGAGCGAATTGGAAAGCTCGCTTATAGATTGGAGTTACCGGAAAAGATGGCGGGTGTGCATAATGTTTTTCATGTATCTTATCTACGGAAGTATGTGCACGACTCGAATACAGTGGTTTCTGCTGATAGCTGTGAAGATTTGGAGGTTGATCCAGTTGTTAGAAGACCTCGTAAGCCGCTTCGTATTGTAGAAACCGACACGAAACAACTTAGGAGGAAGACGATTACGTTGCTCAAGGTACAATGGAGTGATGATGTTAACGACTGTACATGGGAGGAGGAAGAGAGGATGAAGGCAGCTCATCCTGAACTCTTCGAGGTATGGCCCTAAGGTGTCGTGACATCTCATGAATTTGTAACTTGTTCTAATCTTAGAATTCTGCATGCTAGGCTAGAATTTGGATGCATGGTTTGTTGATTGCTATGGATAGTAGGCATGCAGAATAGTTTTGGTTGCTCTTGTTTGCTTGGAATTTCGAGGGCGAAATTCCTAAGGGGGAGAGAATGTAACGACCCATATTTTACGTGTCGATGATGTCGTAGAATTATTAGGTCGTTGGTATTGTTTATGTCGTCCAAAGCTTAAGTCTTCCGGAGTTAGCTCGTGAGCGATTTAGTGGGGTAGAACGACCTAGGAGTTAGGTCGTGTAAAAGTTATGTCGTGTGAAAGATAGGTCGGGTGGAGCGACCTATAGAGGTAACGACCTAAGTATATTGAGCGACCTATAGGATTGGGCCGACCTAGGCGAGTTAACGACCTAAGAGTGTGGGCGACTTATAGGATTAGCGACCTATAGGATGGGAACGACCTAAGGTATATATCCGACCTATAGAAATGAGTGACTTAGGGTTAGCGACCTAGCAGTTAGGCGAGTTAACGGGTTGAAGGTAGTTAACGACCTAAGAGCTATCGGGTTAGGGGTCCCAACGACCTAGTAGTAAGCGACCTAAAGCAGAGTGTTGCGTAGAGTTAGGTCAAGTGTAGCGACCTAAGAAGGGTAGCGACCTAAGGAGGCTAGTTACGATTGGTTAGGTCGTAAACGACCTAAGTTAGAATGCTGTGTTTGTTAGGTCGCAGGAATGATAGGTCGCGTGAGTGATAGATCGTGGGGTTGCTTAACCCAGTTAGGTCGATCGGTCGCATGGATCGTTAGGTCGCGTGAGTACACCAGTTAGGTCGGGGAAGTGGCTAGGTTGTTAGGTCGTGATGTTTTAGGTCGTGGATGACCCAATAGTGAGCGACCTAAAAACTGCCTATAAATACACGGCCATTTCCTCACTTTTTGGCACCGGATTTTGAAGCGACGAAGTGCTGCTATTTTGAGAGCTCGACTACAACATTTCTTCACTTCTTTTCTCTACTCTAATCTTGTGCTAACATCCATCCAAGATCGAAGATCAAGATCGAATATCCAAGAGCCAAAGTTGAAGATCTTCATCCAACAAAGTGAGATTTCATCGTTTCAAGCGGGATTTCGACAAATCAAGCTTGAATCCTTGCTGTCCAGATCTGAAGTTGATAGTTTTTGAAGTGTTTGGGTGATTCGGTGAGTGGTGGTTATCTCTCACGCGGACCCAAAAGAGTATATTGGATTGGTGGTTTGTTGAAGTGTTGTAGATAGTGATTTTATGCATATTTCTTTAGATCCAAGTGTAGATCCATTACTTATGAAGATGTTTACTTATGCAAGTTCATTCACCAAGTTGTAGAGATAAAAACCCATGATTTATATTTGTTAGATCTATGCTAAAAACCCATGATTCATGTATGTTAGACTTATGCTCACTTATTTACGAAATTGCCATTTTAGTTACAAATGCCTATTTAGATCTTGATTGACTACTTATTTGTTTGGATTAATGTTTGCCTTGTTTGATTGTTGTGAATGAGTTATCTAGTTGATAGATTTGGACAAGTATGGTCAAAGACGATTCAAAAGCTACGAAAGAGGCTCTTGAATGGTGAAAGTTGCTTAAGGCATATGTAGTGGATGTTGACGCTCATATGTATGGATTGGATGATGTTGAGATGGAATTTTGCCATGATGTGATGAGGTAAACCATGATGTTAAGATAAGCCTTTGCTATGATGAAGATGAGACGAGGCATGAGGTGATGTAACCTTGGTATAATCAAGAAGGATTGCTCCAAGCATGTTGATAACTTGAAGGGTAGTTCAAGTTGATTGATAATGGATGGCTCAAGAGGTAGTTTGGGCTAGGATGAGAATAGTCTTCAAGGAGGATGACTAGAAGGCTTGGATTTCATCGTTGTTGAAGGTTCTAGTAGACTCAAAGCAAGAGTACAAGGGTTGCCCTAAAGACTACAGGTAGGTGGTCTGGACACCCTAAAGACTACAGGTAGGTGGTCGAGTACTCTGGGTAGTTGCGAAAATTCCTAGGCACGGGTCATGATGACGTGTGGAGTTATGTTGTAACGACCCGGAATTTTGGGTCGCCAAAATTTAACATTTAATTCATTTTAAATGTTGGATATGGATTCTAATTTGAATCTTGATAATAGAAGACTATGGTTGAGTTAATAAGATGAGTTATAGTTTCAAAATATGGTGATTCCATTTGAATTGGAATAATAATAATAATTATTAGAACTGAGAATAAATTGGAAATTGAATGGGAATTGTTATAAAATTGATGTTTAAATGCATTTTTAAGTTCCATAGGTTATAAATGATATTGTTAGATTTTTGGAAGAATTTAAAAGTTAATAGATTATTATTTGGAATTTTATAATAATTTAAAAATGAATTTAATATTATTAAAATGCAAATAATCTGATTTTGGTCCGGAATGAGCCGGAATGATTTTTAATGTGTTTATAAATTTTATATGAATTATTGTTAAGTTAATAAAATTTTAAAAGTGGAGATTTGGAGTGATTTCGATAATTTCGAAAATCGCTTAATTAAATAGACGAGTTAAAATAGCCTTCCGGGGGACAGTCTCGGAATTCGACGAAACCAGTTTCATTGGATCCGTAATAGTTAGCTATTATCGGATTTCAATTTTCGTAGCAATCGGAGTTGTCGTTTGACCCCGGCAGCTCGAAACGCATCGAAATCGTTTTAATCGATTTAATTTCAAATTGAACGTTTAATTCCGTAACTCGTGCATACGACCGAATTGGCTTACGAAACCTGTTCCATTGCGTCCGGAACGTTGAAAAACCTTAGAATCGCCTATCGGAACATGAGAATTGGAGTTCGTTTGCATAAGTTGTTAAACGGAGAATTTTATAAATAAAATATTATTAAATTATATATATATTAACCTAATATCTTCAAAACCCTAGCTAGAACGCAGGCCGCCGCATCAAAACCCTTCAATGGCCGAAAATCTTTAATTTTGTTCCTTTAAATTCGCATCATCCATCGAGTAATTGAAGATATCTCTAACATGAAGTTCGTAGAGCTTGAAGCTGGCTTTCGATCTATATAGACGAGTTGGTGTTCTGTGAAGCGTAGGGAGAAGGGGGTCGCCGCGTTCATCGTAAACTCGCGCGCGTTTTCTGGAGCACTCGGGGAACCGAGCTTCATCGCGTTCGAGGGGGAAGTCGAGTTGGCAGTGGGCTTTAAGATGGTGTTCTCCGATCGAAAAGTTGGGCTTCGAGCTAGTCGCGTTTCGAAGCCCTAGGCCATAGGAGTTGGGTCTTGTTCGCGTTTGGCTCCTGGAACTTGCGCATGCGTTGGGGAAGACGGGTATAACCGTGTTTGCATTGGTATTAAAAAAAAAAAAAAAAAAAAATTGTTTTAAAATTTAGTTCAAGCTTTAAAAATCAATAACTATTACTTATGTTATCAGTTTCGGACGAAACTGGAAGCTTTGGAATCGCAGAGTCGAGCACTACGCGATGGTACAGATCCGGAGTCATTCCGGGCAAGTAGAAATTTGGGTTAAATCGGACACCGTTCGGTTTAATTTAAATTTCGAAAGCTCACCGAAACTCAAGGTGAGTTATTCTCACTCACATCTGGATACTAGTAAAGTAGACAGTTAGTATTGATTGTTTGTTTGGATGTTTAGCTGAATATGTTAGTTATTATCAAATTGAATTGATATATATACTGTTGTGCTAATATTTGTGGATGCAGGGAAAACAGGTTGGAGGGATCCAACGGGATTCCTCACAAAGTAGTAATATTTTTATATTGATGATTATGCCTGTTTATATATTGTGATTGATAAGTTGGAATTTAATTGCATTGTGATATTGTGGTTTAAACTATAAACCCAGAATATTAGTTATAAAGAAAATTGCAGTTTTAATTATAAAGAAATTAAATTGGGTTTCAAAGAAATTGAGAAATGGTTAAATAAGAAATTAAAAGAATATAAATGTTTGAAACCTGATTTGGATGGAAAACTGAAATGAATTTGTATAGAAATATTGTTGGATAAATTTATAAATCCAAAGTTAATTATAAATGGATGAATTGAATTTAGAGAAATAAAAGATATGGTTAATAATGAATTTTAAAGGATTAAAATTTGAAATCTATTTAGAATGGAAATTGGAAGTTGTAAAATCTGGAATGATAATTAAAGATAAATGTTATTAGTTGAAGTTTTGGGAAATAAATTTATGTTATAAAACCCTAAAACTTAATTTAATAAATGGACAGAAATCGTGAGAAGGATTTCTGTGATGATTTAGTAGAAATGAGATTTCCTAAGGAAAATCCAAGTTCGAGTTTTAAATTGATTTTATAAAAAGAAGTTTTAAAATCTTAAACTGGTTTTAAAGAATGTTTTGAAAATTATTATTTTAAAGTGATTATTTATAATTTAGCAATAGTAAAATTTTATAAATATCTTAATAATTATGTTTACAAATGGATTTGTTTTAAAAGCTAGTTTTGACCTAAGTATATTGAAATAAGAGTTAATCTTTTTACCACTTTATTTTAATATATAGTATAACTTAACCTTAATTTAAATTAAGCTATATCTTTTAAACAGTTTTGCTTTAAATATTTTGGAATTATATTTTGATTAAATAATTAGTAGTAAATTTATCTATTTAAAGTATACTTTAAATTAAAATGTTTTTAACTGTTTTAAATCTAAACTGTTTTGAACTTGGATATTTCCAATGGAAATATATGGTAAATGATTTACCTTGTAAAGGAGGAATTTTGAGAAATGTTTTCAAATGAGATTTGGAAATTTGGTAATATATCTTTTAAAGATATTTGAGGTAAATAAATAATTTGGGAATTATTTATTGTGTGATGGATGCTATGGATGTTTATGAATATAAATTGATAGTTAAATCACCGACTATCAATATTGGACAAATGCGTTGATCGTTTCGAAGAGACCGGGATCGAGATTTATTTCTCGAAAACCACTTCGATCCGGTTTGTACGTTTTCGTGCGATAAACGTTTTTCGGAGTCGAAGATGGAGCAGTGAAGTGCAAGGGCTAGTCGCTACTAATCCTGAGGATATTTCCAAAATGGATGTAGTAGGAATAGTGCCTTCGGTTCCGTTCGAACCCGGGACGGACTTGTATGGACGAATGCTTCGTGACATCGTCAGCGGACGATGGGCATTCTAAGTGAAACGTTCTAAAGGTAACGTTTAGCCTCGAGCCTCACCAACCGGGAATGACTGAAAATCAGGGGATATGCAGCAAGGCTTCGTGGGTAGCCCCCACTGGAGAGTAAGGTCATCCCTGTCTAGAGGTTCCTTTTTATTTCGGCTTAGTGGTGCGGTTGCTGATCCCAACCGCGGGGTGATCTTATTCGGAATTGCCCATAGGTGATTCCGGTCTTGTGTTGCAGGGGACGAAGGAAGTAGTCCTCGGTACTGTGATCTAGACCACGTACTGTGATAGGTGGTACCCCAGTGCCTAGTCATTGTTGGAAATCCATTTTCCCTACGAGCCTTTTTCGAGTTTTGTTTGTATTACCCACTTCGGTGGCTAGTAGCTGGAATTTAATAGATGTAACAATTTCGGCTATTTTATAATTATTTGTAAATAGACCCTATTATAATATTAGAGGATTTCTATAAAAAGTGTTTTAGCTATCGTAAGGTAAAAACCCGACATGTTTATTTGTGGCGTGGTCTTACGAGATGCTTTTGTTTTCAAAAGGATTTTTGAAACTTTAATAATCAATTGTGTGCATTATTATCAGCTGGTATGCCAGACTGACTCGGGTGTTATTTCATTATAATGCTCGGGTCAGACCGAGTATTATTTGTTCAGGATAGGTTGCTATGGAGCAGGAGAGGAGCTGGAGTTCGAGACGTACTATTCTATCTATATATATATCCGCTGCTATGCTATGATTGTATGGTATGTCTGTTATGTGTTGATTGATGTATGAGGTACTCTGATGGTATGTTGTATAAACAGTTATTGATTTCATTTTGTGTAAAGATCTATATTTACTATTATATTTTATTCCGCAGCGACTGTGAGATTCTGATATTGTTTTAGTTTCTTCTTCTTCTATCTCTTTCTTTAACCAAATTGGTTCGTATTTCTGTGCCACTTGAGTTAATTTCTGTAGAATAGTGTTGATTCAAGGGGTACGGATTTGCGGGCTGTCACACTTGGTATCAGAGCTTAGGTTGGCGACAACCTAGGCTTTGGTGGGGTAATTACTCGTTTAATAGAGTCGGTAGTACTCTATAATGAGTTGAGTGTATTAATAGCTATGAGAGCGTACTTGTTAGTGCTTATAAAATTGTTTTTATACTGTGTTGACTTATCGGTTGAGTGTTTATGAATTCTGGTCGGTGCGGGAAGTACAACCGTATCGATAGGGGTTTCTAAACTCTTGAACAAGATAAACCGACATAGTATTGTTTTTAAAATGGGTAAATGAAATAATTTTACCCAAAATTTTATTTTGATATAAAAGAAATAATTTTCTAGCTTATTATATATTGGGTGTTTGTTGGATTGTTAATACCATAATTAAGTAAGAATCTTGAATATGATCTAAAATTTGAAATGATATATATAAGCAAATAAGGAATTTAGGATAGTAAAATTGAAATGGTTATAACCAAATAGAATTAATTAAATATGTTGCAAATAAGAAGTGAAATTAAAATTTGAATTAAACCAGAATTTAAAACCCGGAAGTTTTGGAAAGGATTTTAAATGTATTGAAAATAAAAGTTTGGGAATGTTTTCCAATATGTTTGAAGGCAATAATGGAATGTTGTTTTGGGTAATATTTTTGAATGGCAACTGTTTTGAAATAAATTTGGGAAAGTAAGAAGCATTGAACTCACTGCAGTCGCTGGAAAATAATCCTGATGATGCTGGCCACATCATTAGAATTCATTTTCGAGTTTCTAAAGTGATGGATTGCTTCCCTAGTAATTGGTTATGGTATTGTTTGGATTTGTTGGGGATAACAGTTGTTTTGGATATTTCAAAAATGGAAATTTGTTTGGGATATGAACAAATTGTTTTGGGTACAAACAAATTGGTTTGGAAAACATGGAAATTTGATTTGATATACCAAATGGGTATATATATTTGATATATTTCAAAATGGTTTTGAGATAAAACCGGGCAAATTGAATTCTGGGAAAGTTCTAATTAAATAATGAGTAAAGTTGAAATGAATCAACTATTGAATTTGTTAAGTGGAGCTAATGCTAATAAGAAGGAAATGAGAAATTTTAATCATGGAATTAAAATTTAATTTGAGTAATTGAAAGTGAATAAAATGTATTGAAGTAAATGAAGGGTATTGAAGTGAATGGAAATTTAAATTTAACTTGGACAAGTTAAATATATTGGACCCAGAATTAAATGGATTTGGGTTTAAATCAAAAGTAAGTTGATTTGAAAATTTGGGTTGTTGTGTAATAGATTGTACCCACAAGCTATTAAGTAATATACTTATAATCTGAAATTATGAAATTTAGAATTTGTAAAAGATTTGGGTGAAAAAAAAAAAAGATCTATATCTTTATGAATTCAGGGGTATATATTTTTAAAAGTTGAAATTGTGATTATAAGTTGTAGATGGATTAAAATGAGCTATATAAGCTGTTAAGTAGATAAGTTGGTGAACTTATATATAGAAATAGAATTATAATCACAAATGAGGGAATAGTGAAATGGTATAGTGGAATTAACTTAATCTCAAATGAATGTGGATTGAGATAAGGTTTGTTGGGTAATGAAATTGAAATTGAATTTCAGTTGTGTAATAAATAATATTGAAAGAAATTTAGATTCTATTTATAGGAGTAAAAAAGAAAGGTAGAAAATTTAAATGTGCCAAATGAAATAATTGGAAAATGGTGATATTATGAATGAATTCAGAGTAAATTAAGAAAGTGGAGTGAAAACTAATATGGATTATGTTATTGACTGAATTAAATTACAAATTAACTGGGATTTGTATTGTAATGGAGAATTTTGATAGTTTAGTCAAGTTTGGAAAGAAAATAGAAATCCTGATTTGAATTGGGATTCAATTATGGAAATGAATATTGGAGGTGTGAATGAATAATGGAATTTGAATATATTTATGATGATTTGGATTGTAAATAAAATTCAAATGAGTAAAATAATTTAAATGGCCTCTTTGTAAATAAAATAAGTTTAATATGAATTGGATAACTAAACAAAGAGCATTAAATTTGTATATGAATGGAAATTTGATTTGAATGAGAATCAAATGAAATAAAATTTGATTTATAAGGAAATAATGAGAATATTGTTAAAGAACTTAAGCAAATTGAAAAAAAAAACAAAATGGTTGAGAATGAGCCTTATTAGGTAATGTTGAATGAAATTTGTTAGATAATAATTGCAAGAAATGATATTAATAAGTTATTGTGATAAATTAAGGATGTATGGGTTGTAAATAATCCAAGAGGGAGAGATATTAATATAAACTTGGATTGGTTAATGAAACTAATATAAATCCAAGTTGGAATTTATTTTAAAGGGTTATAAGCTTAAGTGGCAATTGTTTTGCTTGAATGACTGGAATATTTGAATGTATTTAGAATTGAGTTGTTTAAACAACTAAATTGGTTTTGGATAAATTAGAATTTGATTAAGTGAAGTCAAATTAAAATGAAACTAAATTTGGTATGCAAGAAAGAATTGAGATATTATGCAATTGAATTGATGTTTGAATAAATTGATATGGATTAGGATCCAATTCAAAGAGTTGGTAAATGAATGCAAGTAAATTGGTTTCAAGTTGCAAATGGAATTGAGTTGGAATCAATTGGGATGAATTAACATTTTTATAAGCAATGTTTGCATATATATGGAAATGAATCATGAAAGAATTGCAAATGTTTCAAGTTTAAAAATAAAATTTGATTTAAAATCAAATTTGGGAATGTAAGTTAAAATAAAATTTGATTACAAATCAAATTGGAAGGGTAAGTTAAAAAAAAAAAAAAAAGTGTGAACAAGGCATATGTTAATTATTTTGAAATAGAAATAAATTGGTTATAAGAAATATGAATGGTGTATAGAAAGCTTGAATGTAAATCATTCAAGTGAAGTAAAATGAGGTTAGTTGGAGGAAACTAAAATGTGCGAAATTTTAATAAAGGAATGTGAGTGCTTCAAATTGGAAATAAGGATTTGATTGAAAACCAAATTAAATAATGTTGCATATAAATGAATTAAAGCACCTATTCATAATATTGAAGTGAATATGAATGAGTTGTCTTAGTGTATTCAACATTGAATTGGTTTTTGAATTAATTGGAATAGGAATTTCTTAAGTGACTTTGCTTATGAATGAAACATGGATTACCCTAGTAAGGCAAATGCTTCAAATTTTTGAAGTAAAAAAAAAAAAAAAAAAAAAAAAAAAAAAAAATTGGTTTGTAAATCAACTTGATATTGAAATGGTGTAGAAAGATGTTAGTGAAGCACATGTTAACTATATGTTAAATAACAATGAATTGGTTGGAATAAATATGTATTGTATGTGATGAACTTGAAATTAAACAATTCAAGTGAAATAAAGTGAAGTTGGACTTGAATAAGAGATTTGAAAAACAATTAACATCTTGATGGTAACATTGTTAAACTATGAAGCATGAGTTTGTAAAGAGAGTTTAAAACAATGTCGAAATTGTGAAATTGCTTTTAAGGGTGATTTGCATGCATTATTATGAAAGTTGCTTGATTTGGTTATGGAATAGATATGTTGGATTGCTTTTATATTGGAAAATGTTGATTAAAATGCACAGATCTTGTAACTAATGAGTATGTTGAGTAAGTGCAGGAATGCGAGGCGTTCGAGAGGGTTTGAAGCGCGTATATGCATTATATATTAGCTACTTGCTATTAAAATTGCTAAAAGGTACGCCTACGCTAATAAAATTGGAAAATGATATATATCTTGTGTTATATTTTGGTTTCCGGCCGTGTGGGCCGATGTATATATATTTGTGTATCCTGCGATATCGCAGAAGCTCCTCCGTACAGGGGAGACTCTGCCAAAATTTTCCGGAAATTTTGGGAGTTAGAATATTTTTGGGGTTTTGGAAAAAGTTAAATAACTTGGAAAGTTATAAGTTGAAATTTAAGGCTTTAGGGTAAATAAAGCAAATGGTTTTGATATGGAGCTGAAACTTTTTGGAAAGTGAATATAAGCTTTTAACTAAGCAAATGGGGTAAGTAAATGGGTTTGAGAGTATGTTCTACCTTATACAAATTTCGGGGACGAAATTTTTATAAGGGGGGAGGAATGTAACGACCCGGAATTTTGGGTCGCCAAAATTTAACATTTAATTCATTTTAAATGTTGGATATGGATTCTAATTTGAATCTTGATAATAGAAGACTATGGTTGAGTTAATAAGATGAGTTATAGTTTCAAAATATGGTGATTCCATTTGAATTGGAATAATAATAATAATTATTAGAACTGAGAATAAATTGGAAATTGAATGGGAATTGTTATAAAATTGATGTTTAAATGCATTTTTAAGTTCCATAGGTTATAAATGATATTGTTAGATTTTTGGAAGAATTTAAAAGTTAATAGATTATTATTTGGAATTTTATAATAATTTAAAAATGAATTTAATATTATTAAAATGCAAATAATCTGATTTTGGTCCGGAATGAGCCGGAATGATTTTTAATGTGTTTATAAATTTTATATGAATTATTGTTAAGTTAATAAAATTTTAAAAGTGGAGATTTGGAGTGATTTCGATAATTTCGAAAATCGCTTAATTAAATAGACGAGTTAAAATAGCCTTCCGGGGGACAGTCTCGGAATTCGACGAAACCAGTTTCATTGGATCCGTAATAGTTAGCTATTATCGGATTTCAATTTTCGTAGCAATCGGAGTTGTCGTTTGACCCCGGCAGCTCGAAACGCATCGAAATCGTTTTAATCGATTTAATTTCAAATTGAACGTTTAATTCCGTAACTCGTGCATACGACCGAATTGGCTTACGAAACCTGTTCCATTGCGTCCGGAACGTTGAAAAACCTTAGAATCGCCTATCGGAACATGAGAATTGGAGTTCGTTTGCATAAGTTGTTAAACGGAGAATTTTATAAATAAAATATTATTAAATTATATATATATTAACCTAATATCTTCAAAACCCTAGCTAGAACGCAGGCCGCCGCATCAAAACCCTTCAATGGCCGAAAATCTTTAATTTTGTTCCTTTAAATTCGCATCATCCATCGAGTAATTGAAGATATCTCTAACATGAAGTTCGTAGAGCTTGAAGCTGGCTTTCGATCTATATAGACGAGTTGGTGTTCTGTGAAGCGTAGGGAGAAGGGGGTCGCCGCGTTCATCGTAAACTCGCGCGCGTTTTCTGGAGCACTCGGGGAACCGAGCTTCATCGCGTTCGAGGGGGAAGTCGAGTTGGCAGTGGGCTTTAAGATGGTGTTCTCCGATCGAAAAGTTGGGCTTCGAGCTAGTCGCGTTTCGAAGCCCTAGGCCATAGGAGTTGGGTCTTGTTCGCGTTTGGCTCCTGGAACTTGCGCATGCGTTGGGGAAGACGGGTATAACCGTGTTTGCATTGGTATTAAAAAAAAAAAAAAAAAAAAAAAAATTGTTTTAAAATTTAGTTCAAGCTTTAAAAATCAATAACTATTACTTATGTTATCAGTTTCGGACGAAACTGGAAGCTTTGGAATCGCAGAGTCGAGCACTACGCGATGGTACAGATCCGGAGTCATTCCGGGCAAGTAGAAATTTGGGTTAAATCGGACACCGTTCGGTTTAATTTAAATTTCGAAAGCTCACCGAAACTCAAGGTGAGTTATTCTCACTCACATCTGGATACTAGTAAAGTAGACAGTTAGTATTGATTGTTTGTTTGGATGTTTAGCTGAATATGTTAGTTATTATCAAATTGAATTGATATATATACTGTTGTGCTAATATTTGTGGATGCAGGGAAAACAGGTTGGAGGGATCCAACGGGATTCCTCACAAAGTAGTAATATTTTTATATTGATGATTATGCCTGTTTATATATTGTGATTGATAAGTTGGAATTTAATTGCATTGTGATATTGTGGTTTAAACTATAAACCCAGAATATTAGTTATAAAGAAAATTGCAGTTTTAATTATAAAGAAATTAAATTGGGTTTCAAAGAAATTGAGAAATGGTTAAATAAGAAATTAAAAGAATATAAATGTTTGAAACCTGATTTGGATGGAAAACTGAAATGAATTTGTATAGAAATATTGTTGGATAAATTTATAAATCCAAAGTTAATTATAAATGGATGAATTGAATTTAGAGAAATAAAAGATATGGTTAATAATGAATTTTAAAGGATTAAAATTTGAAATCTATTTAGAATGGAAATTGGAAGTTGTAAAATCTGGAATGATAATTAAAGATAAATGTTATTAGTTGAAGTTTTGGGAAATAAATTTATGTTATAAAACCCTAAAACTTAATTTAATAAATGGACAGAAATCGTGAGAAGGATTTCTGTGATGATTTAGTAGAAATGAGATTTCCTAAGGAAAATCCAAGTTCGAGTTTTAAATTGATTTTATAAAAAGAAGTTTTAAAATCTTAAACTGGTTTTAAAGAATGTTTTGAAAATTATTATTTTAAAGTGATTATTTATAATTTAGCAATAGTAAAATTTTATAAATATCTTAATAATTATGTTTACAAATGGATTTGTTTTAAAAGCTAGTTTTGACCTAAGTATATTGAAATAAGAGTTAATCTTTTTACCACTTTATTTTAATATATAGTATAACTTAACCTTAATTTAAATTAAGCTATATCTTTTAAACAGTTTTGCTTTAAATATTTTGGAATTATATTTTGATTAAATAATTAGTAGTAAATTTATCTATTTAAAGTATACTTTAAATTAAAATGTTTTTAACTGTTTTAAATCTAAACTGTTTTGAACTTGGATATTTCCAATGGAAATATATGGTAAATGATTTACCTTGTAAAGGAGGAATTTTGAGAAATGTTTTCAAATGAGATTTGGAAATTTGGTAATATATCTTTTAAAGATATTTGAGGTAAATAAATAATTTGGGAATTATTTATTGTGTGATGGATGCTATGGATGTTTATGAATATAAATTGATAGTTAAATCACCGACTATCAATATTGGACAAATGCGTTGATCGTTTCGAAGAGACCGGGATCGAGATTTATTTCTCGAAAACCACTTCGATCCGGTTTGTACGTTTTCGTGCGATAAACGTTTTTCGGAGTCGAAGATGGAGCAGTGAAGTGCAAGGGCTAGTCGCTACTAATCCTGAGGATATTTCCAAAATGGATGTAGTAGGAATAGTGCCTTCGGTTCCGTTCGAACCCGGGACGGACTTGTATGGACGAATGCTTCGTGACATCGTCAGCGGACGATGGGCATTCTAAGTGAAACGTTCTAAAGGTAACGTTTAGCCTCGAGCCTCACCAACCGGGAATGACTGAAAATCAGGGGATATGCAGCAAGGCTTCGTGGGTAGCCCCCACTGGAGAGTAAGGTCATCCCTGTCTAGAGGTTTGTAACAGCCCGCTATTTTGGACCATTCAAATCGACAATAAAACCGTACATGTCCGACTTGAATAATTCAAAATACCGAATTGTTAATAAAAATTTGGCAAAACTTAAAATATACAGTAAATAAATCAATCATAGATCACTTACACAGAGTAATACAATGCAGCGGAATAGATAAAAATAGTAGTTCATGAAGCTACTATATACATTAAAGTTAGAAATAAAATACAACCGAATAGTTCAAATGCCATGAAGTCTCCAATGCAACAGATGGCTTCTCTGAACCAATCAACTGGATGACTGAAGGGATAGATAGCTGGATCTTCAAGCAAAGCTCCAACTTCGAAGATGAGTCTCAAATGCTGTATCTCTCAGTCTGACCCGAGCGTAAAGCAAAACACAAAACACTCGAGTCAGGATTAACATTCTTATATCTATAAATCTAACTCAAGTGAAATATCAACTAAAATATAATTAACTTAGAGGATGTTTGGGATAACCATCCTCTAAGGGTCCATGGAACTATCTATAAGATAGAAATATACACTATAACACCGTAGTCTTCCAACTTAATTTATACTTCAAAACCAACTATCATTTTCACTTCAAAAATCTCTATACTTCCCAAATAGTATTTATATATATTAAATAATTTATTCAGTAAAGAAATTTCAATTCCCTCAACTTAACCAATCGTTTAACATCAACCCGACCTTCCCATTTAAATCTTTTTCAATCTCAATTTATCAATTTAAATTCAACTCAATTTCTAAAATAACCATTTCAATTTTATTGATCTCAAGTTCGGATTTGAAATCACCAAATACCCTTTATATTTCAATATATTTCAAAACTTTAAGTAATCAACGTTTCAAACTAAACTTTATTCAATTTAGTTTTCTAAATAATAAATTCAACTTATATCGATTCAAATACAGATCTGAAACACCCATTTATATTCTAGTATAGTTCAAAGATTTAATATTCTACATTCCCAAAGTTCAATTTTACAGTTTCATAAGATCTTGATTTAATCAAATTATTATTTAGCCTTGAAATATTTCCTCCTTAGATTCAACATCATTTAAGTAAACCTGAAATTACCCTTTTACTCAATATTTTCTTTAATTTATTTAAACATGAAACATTCAATAAATCACTTAAAACAAAAATCCAGTTACAAAATCATACCCTTAAATTTCCCATTCAATAAATTCAAATTGATTTAATTAAATAAATCTTCATTTGAATACCATTTTTAATAAACCAAATTTATCTCCCAATCTTAATTATTAAAATTCTTTACACGGTAAAATTTGAAATATAAATCTTAAATAATACTTAAACATAATTTATGGATTAAATCAGTCTAAAATATTATTAAATTTATATATAAAGTTTCCATTTATATATAATATTTTAAGAACCAATATTTATTAATTCACATATGTTTCTTTTCAAACTGTAGAAATTTATCTTTAAATTATTTATATGGACCAACGGTGTCGGTATATATTTCCTATCATATAGTCAAATGCTACGGATATTTATCATTTCAATCCGTACACTAAATATATACGGGTGGATATCATTTCAACCCGTAATCCCAAATTCAATTTAAATGAAAATCGTTTGGGTTTATCATTTCAACCCATAACGATTTTCTCCTATTCTAAAGTCCGTTCGGGTATGTATCATTTCAACCCATAGTGATTTTTATACTAACAGGGAACTTGCAGAGTGATAGCAGATATGAAAATAATAATAATAACAACAGGTATATATCATCAAAATAAATATAAACAATAGGATATGGTGTCATATCCCATAAGTGAACTATTACAGATAATAGCATAAATATAACAATTTAAATAACTACAGCAGCATATTTCAATTGTCATTTCAATTGAAATCAAATTTAATAAATAAAAGAACGTTAATCGTGAGTGATTGCTCACCTTTCGAGGCTAGAGATATATGATGATGAAATGAGCTATGAAATCCAAAGCAACGCTGGATGGACAAGATTTGATGTAGAAAATAGGCACGACGGACAAGGCTGATAATGGGAAATCGATGAGAATGAATCGAATCAATTTTGATATTACAGAAAAAAATATAAATTATTATGATATTAATTCTCCCAAAACCAATTTTCAAATTAAATATGTATATTTAAAATCTATATATACCTATATGTAATTTAAACATAATTCGTCCAAAAAAACCATTGTATTATATTTTATAGTCAATAATTATTATAAAAACAATATAACCACTTATTGTAATATATATTACTTAAAAACCCCATGAAAGCAACCTATATATGTTCATAATAAAAATGTATATATAGAAATTCCAAATGCATAGCCTATATTCGGTTATATATATATATTACGTAAGTCTGAAACAAACACCTAAACGCATATATATGTCTCGAGATTTATAAACAACAAAATACTTATAATGACACATGCACTCATATACTTATATAGACTGTGAACAAGTATACATACTATGCCGTATAAAATCCAACACTAAAAAAAAAAGTAAACTCACACTGAAAACATTTTAGTCAATTATTAAATATATATATTAACTAGCGTATAAAACTAGCGTATCCTGTAACTTTATAATATATAAGCTATATCAGATATGAAACTATCATTATATCAGATATATAAATAGTTAAACATTTTATACAAAACTATCATAACTTTATTAAATTAAACATACATTACACACTTACACAAATAGACCGTAAACTGTAAAACTTCACCCATTTTAAAGTGGTAACAATACGCTTGCTAAAAATATAACCCACATAGCTCGTACTTCCCTATAAAACTATATAAATATTTGTAAGCTAACCATTAATATAGTCTAATTCACAATATGCATACCTTTATAACTTTAAATCAAATGTGTATATATATACTTATAACCAGTTATTCACAAAATACATAGCTTTAAACATATCATATATTTAAATACATATACAATCGACTGATAAGATGAGTATGCTTTACGTTTTATATATGTACTAACTTTTTATATAATATTTATATATACACTTATCAAATTTTATAACATGCGAACAAAATTTTATATTATATAGAATCTGAAAACTGCAAACATTTCATACTTGGAACCATACTATATTTATAAGATGTATATATGATATCTTAAATCAAAAAAAAAAACTTACTTTGCTATAATACATACAATATTACTGCATAGATATACATTACTGACATATATTAAACTATATATTAACTAATATATAACCTTCAAACTTTTAAAATTGAATACCAACGTGACACATAAAGTATAAAACAATCAAGTTATCAAATCTCTATACATAGTATAATATCATACACACTATGAACGAAAAAAAAAAAAAAAAAAAAAGAATACTGTTATGAACTCATATATATAATACCATATGATACATAACTAACATGAATTTAAAATCATGTAGGACAGATCACATATTCCAAATACAAACTTATAGAAAATATACAATAACACATATATATTATAAATATATGCTAACCTATTACTCAAAGATAACGTGTGGCATGATTGTTGATGGTGAAGGCTCTGAGGATGGCTGAGCATGCAGGCGATGACAACACGTGTAGAGAGATATGTGCATGAGAGGAGGAGAGAAAAACGCGGAGGGAGTGGGATGAGTTGGATGTGGTGGGTGACGAAGCGATGGGAGGTGGAAGCACGGTAAAAGAAGGGAGAAAATAGGTGGATCTGTAGAAAGAAAAATGGAAGAAGGAGGAGGAAGAAAACTTAAAATGAGGAATGAGATTGGAAGTGACAGCAGTTTGCAATATGAAAGAAACGAAGTCAAACAAGGTTATAAAGGCAAAATAAATAAAGAAAAGAACCGTTGCATACGAAACGTATACAATAAATATGAATTGATTTGAATAGTAATGGTCAAATTCAGCTGAAAAGATTAAAGTGAATAAATACGGAGCATTGGTTATGGTAAAGTAACGCACAAAATTAGGGGAATAACAAAGGAAAGGACTGGTCAAAATAAATGAATGTAAACGTGCAACGAATATAAAAATCTATATAATTGAACCGATGGAAACGAAGGAAGCAAATAAAAGAAAGGGAACGAAGGAAAAAAAATGAGCTGTGTCCCGAGCATAAATAAAGGTGGTAACGTATGAGAGGAATGAGAAAAACAAACGGGCACAATTTGAAATCAATGCAATAAAACGGCCAAAAGCTGATTTTTAGGAAAATTATTAAAGAAATATTCCTTGGGCTGTGCGTTTGAGATCCGAAAAGGCATGGAAATCAAAAAGTTATAATTTAGATTGGAATGAAAACGTACAGGAAATAATAAAGGAAAAAAAAATAAATGCGAAATAATCATATAGCATTTATTACGTTTCAAACTTTTGACATGGCATGGGATGGAAACAGCTGTACGCTAATTGAGAAGCTATTAAAGCAATTTATTATTAGTGGCATGTTATACGTTTTTATATTTATTTATTTCCTAGATCTCAATTCATATCTGATTATACTATGCAGATTTATCTTTATTATTAAACGTTCAAAAAGAATAAAACGTATACAAATTTTCTTGATTTTCGAAACAAAATTAACGGCTAAAAGATGATGAAGGGACAAAATATAAGAAAGGGAAAGTGACGCAGCGGATAATTCGAACAAAACTTCAATCGATGAAATGTAGCAATCGGTGAGTTGAAGATACCAAAATGCCCAAGTTCGTTGATCCAAAGATACCGAACTCTAGCTATCTCAAACACGTTGATAGCGCACTATACCGTGTTCAAAGATCTACGATTCTTCGCACGTTGATCTAGCGCACTAGATTCCGTGAATCGGCTTCAACAAACGTGGATTCGAGCGCACTCGAATGACGTAAGTGGAGATAGGAGATTACACTCAACTACCAATTGGTATGAAAGCACAAAGCTAACAAAAGAGAAATTTTATTCAAAATCAACCACCAAAAAATGTACAACACACTCCCTATTTATAGTATTTTACAACCGTCTCTTAACTCGTGACCGACTCAACACCCTTAGGTCGGCACCGACTTATCCTATAACGACTCAACCCCTTTACAAAACACGCCGACTCAACTTATTACAAAACACGCCGACTTAACTATATACAACACACGCCGACTTAACTGTATACAAGACCCACAACAGAACAAGTTACCACCGACTCATGCTAAGTCGTTAACGACCTAACACATTACCTATATGACCGACTCAAGTCTTGCCGACTCAACCCATAGGTCGCACACTACTTAATACCATATATCTCACAACATCCATAGGTCGGTAACGACCTACAATACAACACACACGACCCCTAGGTCGGTAACGACCTAAATACGTCACGACTCAATAGGACCGACTCAAAGTAAACGACTCAGACTTCCTTCATAAGCTTGTGTCTCTTTCCCTCGTGTTCCTTCGAGTCTCCAGTTAAGTCGCGGGCGACTTAGAATCATTTCTTTAGGTCGTGAGCAATCTCCCCTAAGTCGGCAACGACTTATCACTTTCAGCCGACTTAACTCCGTAGCTTCCTTTACATGTCCTAGGGCAATGTTAACCCGTGTTCCATTAAGTCGGAAACGACTTAATCCAGCCCTCCTAAGTCGTGAACGACTTAACCCCCCTATGAGTCGTGTACGACTCATCTTTGTTAGAAATTTTGGTTGCATTTCTTCTCTGTTCTGAGCTGCATCATCCTCCCCTGGTTGAGAAAAATTCGACCTCGAATTTGTAAATTCTTTCTCAACAATCTCACCGCCGTGATATGGAATTAAATGTTTGACGTTAAAAACATCAGAAGTATAAACGTCATCTGGTAACTTTAATCGATAAGCATTCTCATTGATTTTCTGCAAAACTTCAACAGGACCAATTTTTCGTGCCTTCAACTTGTTATAAGCACCCACCGGAAAACGATCCTTTGTCAATACAGCATAAACCAAATCACCTTCTTTAAATTCAACATTTCGTCGTTTCGAATCTGCAAACTTCTTATATTTCTCATTCGATTTCTCCAATCGTTCCTGAACGATTTTATGACATTCATTCAGCTCATCAACAAAATCAGCAGCTCGTTTAACTGTTCCCTTCGACTGTGGTACAACTGCTAAATCCAACGGTCCCCTAGGTAAATTTGAATAAACAATCTGAAACGGACTGAATCCTGTGCTTCGATTTACTGCATGATTGTGAGCAAATTCTGCCTGGCATAGCTTCAGGTCCCAACTTCTCAAATTATCCTGTACAAGGCAACGCAACAAATTACCCAATGACCTGTTAACAACTTCCGTCTGCCCATCGGTTTGTGGATGATAAGCACTGCTGAAATTCAACTTCGTTCCCACCATTTTCCACAAACTCAGCCAAAAGTGACTCAGAAAACGAGTATCTCGATCAGAAACAATAGATTCTGGCAATCCATGAAGTCGATAAATCTCCTTGAAAAATAACTGTGCTACTCGAACTGCATCTGCTGTCTTCTTGCAAGCAACAAAATGTGCCATCTTCGAAAACCTGTCCACCACAACAAATATCGAATCATTTCCCCGTTGAGTTCTCGGCAAACCCAAAACGAAATCCATGCTAATATCAACCCATGGCTTAGATGGTACTGGTAATGGCATATACAACCCTGCATTCGTTGCTGCTCCCTTTGAAACCTGGCAAATATGACATCGCTCCACGAATCTTTCAACCTCTTTTCTCATCGACGGCCAAAAGTAAGACTGCGAAATCAACTGTAAAGTACGATCACGGCCCACATGCCCCTCTTCATGTAACACCTTCACAATCTTCATCCTCAGACTACAATCCGGAATACATAAACGATTTCCTTTAAACAGAAAACCATCAACCAACATGAATTCATCGGTAATCCCATCCTTAACTTTTTCAACATATTTCACAAAGTAAGGATCTTCTTCAAGCATTTCTGGCAACATTTCAAACCCCGTCACTTCAACCTTCATTGTCGTTAGTAAATGATTTCTCCTACTCAACGCATCAGCTACCCGATTTGTCACCCCTGCTTTGTGTTTAACGACAAAAGTAAACTGCTGTAAATAAGAAATCCATGATGCATGTCTCGCTGAAATTTTATCCTGTCCCTGTAAATGTTTCAAAGCTTCATGATCTGTGTAAAGAACAAATTCCTTCTGAAACAAATAATGCCTCCAATGCTTGACAGCCTGAACAACAGCGTAAAACTCAACATCGTATGTGCTGTATCTCATCTTCGCTCCTGACAACTTCTCACTAAAATAAGCAACTGGCTTCCCATTCTGACTCAGAACTCCTCCAATACCAACCTTCGAAGCATCAGTATGTAATTCAAATAACAACTGAAAATTCGGTAGAACAAGAATTGGTGCAGATGTTAACAATTCCTTGATTCTCTCGAAAGCAACCCCCGCTTCTTCTGACCACACAAACTGTTTCCCCTTCATGCAATCAGTCACTGGAGCCATCACGCTACTGAAGTGTGGTATGAATCTTCGGTAGAATGACGCTAGCCCATGAAAACTTCTCACTTCTGTAATTGTCTTTGGCTGTGGCCAATTCCTGACTGCTTCAACTTTGCTCTGGTCAACTTGAATTCCTTTCCCTGAAACAACATAACCCAGGAATAAAACAGTAGGTGTCATAAACACACATTTCTTTGTAGCAGCATAAAATTGTTCCTCACGAAGAATAAGCAACACTTCCCTCAGATGAAGAACATGCTCCTCTGTACTCCTGCTGTAAATCAGAATATCATCGAAATAAACCACAACAAACTTCCCGATGAATGGTCGAAAGATTTGATTCATCACCCGCATGAATGTACTAGGTGCATTTGACAGCCCAAATGGCATGACCAACCATTCGTACAACCCCTCTCTAGTTTTGAAAGCTGTCTTCCATTCGTCTCCAGGTCTGATTCGTATCTGATGATAACCACTCTTCAAATCAATCTTTGAAAATATAGTTGCCCCACTCAACTGATCCAACAAATCATCCAACCTCGGCATAGGAAATCTATAACGAACAGTGATCTTATTCAAAGCTCTACTATCAGTGCACATCCTCCAAGTCCCGTCCTTCTTTGGTACCAACAATGCAGGCACAGCACACGGACTCAAACTTTCCTGGATACGACCCTGCTCAAGTAACTCTTCCACCTGCCTTCGTAACTCCTCATGTTCCTTCGGACTCATTCTGTAATGTGGTCGGTGTGGTAACACGGCTCCCGGAACAAGATCTATCTGATGCTGAATGTCTCTAAGTGGCGGTAACTCCTTTGGTAACTCATCTGGAAAGACATCTTCAAATTCTTTCAAAACAGGCTTTACTTCTTCGGGAATTTCAACTTCTTCGCTGCTTTCTCTCCCAATCAACAAAAACACTTCCGGTTCTTCCTCCACTTCCTTGACAAACTCTTTCAAAGTCAACAGAGTTTTCAATTCTTCAATCTCTTCTAGCTTGCTCTCCTTCTGTTGCTGTTTCTTAGGAACCAAAGTGATTTTCGTACCCTCGAACATAAAACTGTAACTGTTGGCACGACCGTCATGCTGAACTGCTCTATCAAACTGCCATGGTCTGCCCAACAATAAGTGACAAACATCCATATCTACGACATCACACAAAATCTCATCCTTGTACTTCTTCCCAATCGAAAAATTAACACAAGCTCTTCGACACACTTTCACTTCGCCTCCCTTCCTTAACCATGCTAGCTTGTATGGTTTAGGATGCTTCTCGGTCTTCAAGTTCAATTTTCTAACTGCTTCCGTAGAAATAATATTATCACAACTTCCCGCATCAATAACGAACTTGCAGACTTTTCCCAGAATAGTACATGTCGATTGAAAAATATTGCTTCTCAGCCAACTACAATCCTCCTCCTGCTTTGGTGTCAAACAACTTCTCCTCAACATAAGATTACAACCTTCATCACCCGACACTTCTTCTTCCTCCTCAACATAAAGTGTATTTGAACATTCTGCCTCCTCACCATCATCTGCCTCAACCTCTGCAACCATGGTCCTCTTCTTCGGCTTCGGACACTCATTGCTTTTATGACCCAACTCCTGACAATTATAGCATTTGAAAACACTGCTAGCTTTCGCCTTCTCAGCTTCCTTCATCACTGGCTTACTGACAGGTTTAGGAACATTAGAACTACCACTGGCCCCCTTCACCGGATTATTGGAATTAGTAAACACACCCCCTCCACGCCTTCCTTGCTTCTCCCAAGCCAACGCCTTTTGATGTGCCTCCGCTACAGATCTTGGATCGAACATATTAACCATATCCTGGATCTGCATTCTCAATCCCCCAATGAATCTAGCAGTTAATTGTTCCTCGGTTTCCATAATATCATTCCTGGCAATGAGTTGGTAGAATTCATCAGCATAATCACTAACAGATTTTGTCCCCTGCCTCAGATTCTGCAACCTTTGGTACATAAGTGACTGGTAATTATAAGGTAAGAAAGTAGATCTCATCAGCTTCTTCATCTTCTCCCAAGATTCAATCTTTGACTTCCCCATTCTTTCCCTGGTAAGTTTAGTTTGCTGCCACCATGCCAAAGCTCTCCCCCTCAGCCTTGTAGCAACCAACTTCACCCTTCTATGCTCAGGAACCTCCTTGACATCAAAGATCTCTTCAACATTAGAAATCCAATCGAGAAATTCTTCTGCTACCATCCCGCCTTTAAATTCTGGAATTTCCATCTTCATCCCCGATTCCCATCGACGATCATCCTCAACATCCCGATAAGAATTCCGAACTTGGTCTCGATCTCGATAATGAATACTGGCTCTATCACCTTCTTCAACAAAATCAAAAGTACGCCTACATCGATCTCGACCAATGTCATCCCTTCGTTCATGCATGCTTCTTTGACTATGTCTCTCTTCATCCCTATATGCTTCATGGTCAACTTCACGTTGACTTCTTCTCTCTTCATATGCATAGTCATGACGATCTCTTCGTGATGAAATTGATGTGTCTCTTCTATCTCTACAAGAATGTGGCGATACCCTCCTCGCTTCCGTAACCGATGGCGAAACTCGGTTTCCTCCATGGTTCGAGTTTGGTGATCTCCTCCTTTGATTCAAATCATTCATCAATCTCTCCAATTTACCAATGCCTTCATCAAATTTTTCATTAATTCGTTGTTCCATAAGTTCAGCTTCTTCTCGACGATACAAAGCTTCAACGTTTTGATGTCGATTAGCTCTCCTTGGTGGCATGGTTGAAAACTTCACAAAACTTCAACAATTCAATCACAAAACTTCAACTTCTAACACAAGCAAACTCGGCTCAACAATGCTTTATATATACGGCTCGCACTTAGCTCGGCACACAACTAGATCGGCAAGGCTTAGCTCGGCTTGACTTGTCTCGGCTCAACGCGCACGACTTATAGATAGGTCGGCACGGCTTCACTCAAGTATCACAGCCAATCCCTTAACTCGGCAACGAGTTAACGACTCAAGATAAAGTCGGCTCCAACTTATCTCGGCCTTCAACGCAATCCTTGGCTCGGCTCAACTAGCTCGTCCAAAGTATCTCGGCTCAAGTAAGGTCGGTTCTAACTTCAAAACCTTCAAATTTTTTTGGCGCGCAAACTCCAACTCAAATTCGAACAAAATCCAACTCCTCGATCCAAAATGAAATGAATCAAACTCTCCAAACTTGATGCAACTTCAATATGAACACAATGAACAACTCCACACTTCAAAAACTTCAAAAACTTGGCTCCAAGAATCAAACTTAGCTATGATTGGCTAAGAATGGCTTTGATACCAAAACTGACGCAGCGGATAATTCGAACAAAACTTCAATCGATGAAATGTAGCAATCGGTGAGTTGAAGATACCAAAATGCCCAAGTTCGTTGATCCAAAGATACCGAACTCTAGCTATCTCAAACACGTTGATAGCGCACTATACCGTGTTCAAAGATCTACGATTCTTCGCACGTTGATCTAGCGCACTAGATTCCGTGAATCGGCTTCAACAAACGTGGATTCGAGCGCACTCGAATGACGTAAGTGGAGATAGGAGATTACACTCAACTACCAATTGGTATGAAAGCACAAAGCTAACAAAAGAGAAATTTTATTCAAAATCAACCACCAAAAAATGTACAACACACTCCCTATTTATAGTATTTTACAACCGTCTCTTAACTCGTGACCGACTCAACACCCTTAGGTCGGCACCGACTTATCCTATAACGACTCAACCCCTTTACAAAACACGCCGACTCAACTTATTACAAAACACGCCGACTTAACTATATACAACACACGCCGACTTAACTGTATACAAGACCCACAACAGAACAAGTTACCACCGACTCATGCTAAGTCGTTAACGACCTAACACATTACCTATATGACCGACTCAAGTCTTGCCGACTCAACCCATAGGTCGCACACTACTTAATACCATATATCTCACAACATCCATAGGTCGGTAACGACCTACAATACAACACACACGACCCCTAGGTCGGTAACGACCTAAATACGTCACGACTCAATAGGACCGACTCAAAGTAAACGACTCAGACTTCCTTCATAAGCTTGTGTCTCTTTCCCTCGTGTTCCTTCGAGTCTCCAGTTAAGTCGCGGGCGACTTAGAATCATTTCTTTAGGTCGTGAGCAATCTCCCCTAAGTCGGCAACGACTTATCACTTTCAGCCGACTTAACTCCGTAGCTTCCTTTACATGTCCTAGGGCAATGTTAACCCGTGTTCCATTAAGTCGGAAACGACTTAATCCAGCCCTCCTAAGTCGTGAACGACTTAACCCCCCTATGAGTCGTGTACGACTCATCTTTGTTAGAAATTTTGGTTGCATTTCTTCTCTGTTCTGAGCTGCATCAGAAAGAGATGAATGCGTACAATTATTTATAAGAAAAGAGAGAGAAAAGAAAAACCCACAATTAAAAATGAATGAATGAACGCTGAAAGTCAGTCAGGAATATAGAAGGTACAATATGAAATAATGGTAATCACAACTACTTTTTTTAATGCAGACCTTAAATCAACCCTTAAAACATATACTTCATATACGTAGTTAAATATAATATATACTTCTCTTCTTCTTTGGTTCATATGATATATGAAACCCTTAACTATCGTATTTATAGCTGACGACATATGTATAGATATACTAAATATGCACTAAAATAAACTGGAAATGGTGACACAAAAACCCAAAATCAAATATATATATATATATTTAACATGACTAGAAATCAAACTTCAGTAAAACTATATACTAGTATCAAGACTAACATATATATATAGCTATTATAACACATATAAATTAAATAAAACTTGGTATAAATACGCTTTACTATATATGCACTTCAAATAGACCATCATACATATACAGTGGTTTTCCAAAATAACTATATATGGAACGTACTCAACATACTTAAAATTTACACACCTTGCTGAAAAGCAAAAGGAGACCGTAAATTTATTACCCACGCTATTGATATTTATACCCAATAGAAATGAACTATGCTACCAAATTTACATCAAACTTAACTTATATTATAGTATAAATAATAGTTTATAAAGTTTTTGTACTAGATCTTATAGGTATAACCACAACCAAACTTTAAAATATATGTACACAGCTCGTACTACAAATCATTAATATACATAACATATTTTCTTTTTTTTTTTCAAAATTTAATTATTAATAATTTCTCAAAATCCAATTCAATACGTTAAATACCAATTAAAAATTGCTAAAATTTTATGGGTCGTTACACTCTCCCCCACTCAAAACTTTTCGTCCCCGAAAAGGAATAAAGTAGGAGAATAGAAACAACCAGATGAAAAATTTAGACTTTGAAAAACAAATTAAAAAAATTTATTTAAAACCATATACTTTTTCTTTTGTTATTATTTAAATTGATTAATATTTAATAGATTACTCATTTTATCAAATCCATTCAATTAATTATGAGATCAATTATTTATAAAACACTAATTTTTCTCTCTTATTAAACCAGGTAGAATATAAATAAACAATGTTTTAAAGGATATATTCAAAAGAAGGAAAGAAGGAAAGAAGATAGATTCGGAAAAGAGAATATAGTTGAATAAATAAAGCAGGGCAGATAAGGTAGATTCAAAAGAATAGAATCGGGCAAGAATCGTACATTTCAAACCATGAGAGTTTCAATTTCAAATATTAACACAAAATTTCTTTGTTGGAAATACTTTTATAATAAATACCTTTTATATCGAAATAAATCTTTTCTTTCAAAAATATTTTTATAACTCGATGTTTCAACAAGTTTATCCTCGTTCTTGCAGACTCTGGCCATGCGTTGATCAGGCGCAAAGCTAGAATTCTTCAAGTACTTAGTAGATCTGTTTCAACAACCAGTGAAAATACTTGAAAAAAACTTTAAAAACAGATATGGAAAGTACAATCCAAACAAAACAACCAAACCAAAACCTTTGTCCGATCATGGTTCGCAGATACACAATGGTTACGCCTGGGTCCCCCAGGAAACAATCCATATCCGTAAGCTTTCTCAGCCCTGCGAGTTACGCCATGATGACTAGTAGAGTGCAGGATACACAATGGTTACGCCTGGATCCCCCAGGAAACAATCCGTACCCCTAGGCAAGACTCAGCCAGGCACTTGCGCTACTATTCGCGACCTACACAGATTGCAGGATACACAATGGTTACGCCTGGATCCCCCAGGAAACAATCCGTACCCCTAGGCAAGACTCAGCCAGGCAATTGCGCTGTGCATTCACGAGAGAAAAAAAAACCATGGGTTACGCCACGGTGGGAAACACTCGAGTATTACATCCGGAAAACCGAAAATCAGAGAGAATAATATCGATAGAATGAATCCACGATGTGGCCACAAAGCGGATATCAAGCAGAAGGCACTTTCCATATCTTTACTTCGAAAATATATATCATATAGTACCTTTTCAAATCACTTTCAAATATTGTACTTATATAAAGTCCATATATATAGGATTCCTTTCTCAAATCGAATACTTTCCAAATCAATAGTAGATCAAATCATACTTATATAGATTTCGATTAAATAAAATCTCTTTCCAAATTGAGTACCTTTCAAATCAATAGATTTCAAATCAACCTCATACTTATACAATCCATTTTATATAAGTTCGACCACTCCCAAATCAAGTGCTTAGTAATCTAAGGTTCTCAATTTCAAATTATTTCAATACCAATTCAGTTTCAAAATCATATATGATTTCACCAAATTTTCTTCCAAATTAAATGTCTGAATTTCAAAGTTCCCAAAATAATAGGTGTAGAAAATTATCCCAGTTTCCAAATTAAAATAATTCAAGTCAAACAAATTCATTTCCAAAATCACCATATAAGTACTGGGTTTTTTTTTTCAATTTAATTTTCAAAACCAAATATTTTTCTCAAAATCAATTATATTCAAAATGGTTTCCAAATTTATAATTATCCCTTTAAAACATTTAAACTATTTACTTCGATTTGAAATATCCAATTTACCTTTTTGAAAACCATTATTTAAAACTAAAATTCTTTCAAAACATTTAAAAACTAAATTCCATATTAGTATAATTAAAATAGCCATATTCTCTTACTTAATAAAAGGTTTAACCTCATACAACAAAACTTGCATACTTTATCAAATATTTTATACCTTTCGAAATATCTTGGTTTTTAAACCTTTAAACCTTGATTTGGAAGTGCTCGAACCTTCAAAATAGTCGGTGAAAATCAATTTCAAATCCAAGAGATGGAAATCAATTTTTATAAATAGAGTTATTCTAAGTCAAATCAAAAACTCGAGGACTGAACACCGGTCTTACTTCAAATTGTTTCAAATATATACATATATCTTTCGAAAATATCAAATTATACTTCGGAATTTGAAATCAAAAACGGTTTTACAAAATCACTCGCATAGCGAAGCTATTAAAGTGGCCTCTCCCCCACTCTGAAACTCGAAAATCAATGTCGATGATGCGTGCACTCATCACCGAAATTATTCTCCAGCGACATAAGTGAGTTCTGGACTTCTATTTTCTTGAAAACTTCTTTGAAATTTCTTCAAAATTATTGGAATTCATTTGAATTCATTTGAAATATTTCTTATTCGGAAAAATACTTTTAAATCGTATTATTTATATATAATTTCCAAAATCTTAAAACCAATTTCAAAATACCGGAATTCAATTCTCGAATTTCAAATTTAACACTTCAATTATAAATCATTTTTATATAAATCAATTTCTTATAATTTTTTCAAAATTTCAAATCCTTTCAAAACCCTTTTTATATAGAATAACATTTCTTATTTGCTTTATATATAGGTATATAATCTCTACCGAAAACATTTTCTTTATATATATAGAATAAAATCATAGTTATCAAAATAATAATTTCGGTATAAACAATTTCTAAAATACAAACAAAACCCGATTTTCAAAGGATGATTTAAGGATGGATTTCAAAACAAAGATAGAGATTTAATTTAAAGGAACTCTAATCAATAGAATCCTGATTCGAAGATAGACTCGATCGAAGATGAGATAATTAAGTTACAAAATAGAAGATGGATATACTTCTATAAATCGCGGGCGACCTTTACCTGTCAACCGTGATTCCAAAATTAGATCGGTGTAGAATTCTGAGGCAATTCGACATTCGATCGTCGGAGATATAGAATTCGGCATAACAAGATATATCAGCATCGTAAACCGAGGATACAGGAATCTTCGGTGAGTCAATGCCAATTGAAAAGGAGTTTTCACCCCCTTTACAAATCATTCAATGGAGTTATGGGATACTCCAGAATCAAACGAATATAAATAGGGAGAGACAGAATGAATTTCGAAACCGAGGGACATTCCAAAACTCAAAGGAAATTGAGTCAAAAAGGAAGAGATTCAACTCGAACGAAAGTGATTCTGTAAATAAATTTACCATATATGCTAAGTTTTGCCTAGAGCCAAAGCTCTGATACCAACTGTAACAGCCCGCTATTTTGGACCATTCAAATCGACAATAAAACCGTACATGTCCGACTTGAATAATTCAAAATACCGAATTGTTAATAAAAATTTGGCAAAACTTAAAATATACAGTAAATAAATCAATCATAGATCACTTACACAGAGTAATACAATGCAGCGGAATAGATAAAAATAGTAGTTCATGAAGCTACTATATACATTAAAGTTAGAAATAAAATACAACCGAATAGTTCAAATGCCATGAAGTCTCCAATGCAACAGATGGCTTCTCTGAACCAATCAACTGGATGACTGAAGGGATAGATAGCTGGATCTTCAAGCAAAGCTCCAACTTCGAAGATGAGTCTCAAATGCTGTATCTCTCAGTCTGACCCGAGCGTAAAGCAAAACACAAAACACTCGAGTCAGGATTAACATTCTTATATCTATAAATCTAACTCAAGTGAAATATCAACTAAAATATAATTAACTTAGAGGATGTTTGGGATAACCATCCTCTAAGGGTCCATGGAACTATCTATAAGATAGAAATATACACTATAACACCGTAGTCTTCCAACTTAATTTATACTTCAAAACCAACTATCATTTTCACTTCAAAAATCTCTATACTTCCCAAATAGTATTTATATATATTAAATAATTTATTCAGTAAAGAAATTTCAATTCCCTCAACTTAACCAATCGTTTAACATCAACCCGACCTTCCCATTTAAATCTTTTTCAATCTCAATTTATCAATTTAAATTCAACTCAATTTCTAAAATAACCATTTCAATTTTATTGATCTCAAGTTCGGATTTGAAATCACCAAATACCCTTTATATTTCAATATATTTCAAAACTTTAAGTAATCAACGTTTCAAACTAAACTTTATTCAATTTAGTTTTCTAAATAATAAATTCAACTTATATCGATTCAAATACAGATCTGAAACACCCATTTATATTCTAGTATAGTTCAAAGATTTAATATTCTACATTCCCAAAGTTCAATTTTACAGTTTCATAAGATCTTGATTTAATCAAATTATTATTTAGCCTTGAAATATTTCCTCCTTAGATTCAACATCATTTAAGTAAACCTGAAATTACCCTTTTACTCAATATTTTCTTTAATTTATTTAAACATGAAACATTCAATAAATCACTTAAAACAAAAATCCAGTTACAAAATCATACCCTTAAATTTCCCATTCAATAAATTCAAATTGATTTAATTAAATAAATCTTCATTTGAATACCATTTTTAATAAACCAAATTTATCTCCCAATCTTAATTATTAAAATTCTTTACACGGTAAAATTTGAAATATAAATCTTAAATAATACTTAAACATAATTTATGGATTAAATCAGTCTAAAATATTATTAAATTTATATATAAAGTTTCCATTTATATATAATATTTTAAGAACCAATATTTATTAATTCACATATGTTTCTTTTCAAACTGTAGAAATTTATCTTTAAATTATTTATATGGACCAACGGTGTCGGTATATATTTCCTATCATATAGTCAAATGCTACGGATATTTATCATTTCAATCCGTACACTAAATATATACGGGTGGATATCATTTCAACCCGTAATCCCAAATTCAATTTAAATGAAAATCGTTTGGGTTTATCATTTCAACCCATAACGATTTTCTCCTATTCTAAAGTCCGTTCGGGTATGTATCATTTCAACCCATAGTGATTTTTATACTAACAGGGAACTTGCAGAGTGATAGCAGATATGAAAATAATAATAATAACAACAGGTATATATCATCAAAATAAATATAAACAATAGGATATGGTGTCATATCCCATAAGTGAACTATTACAGATAATAGCATAAATATAACAATTTAAATAACTACAGCAGCATATTTCAATTGTCATTTCAATTGAAATCAAATTTAATAAATAAAAGAACGTTAATCGTGAGTGATTGCTCACCTTTCGAGGCTAGAGATATATGATGATGAAATGAGCTATGAAATCCAAAGCAACGCTGGATGGACAAGATTTGATGTAGAAAATAGGCACGACGGACAAGGCTGATAATGGGAAATCGATGAGAATGAATCGAATCAATTTTGATATTACAGAAAAAAATATAAATTATTATGATATTAATTCTCCCAAAACCAATTTTCAAATTAAATATGTATATTTAAAATCTATATATACCTATATGTAATTTAAACATAATTCGTCCAAAAAAACCATTGTATTATATTTTATAGTCAATAATTATTATAAAAACAATATAACCACTTATTGTAATATATATTACTTAAAAACCCCATGAAAGCAACCTATATATGTTCATAATAAAAATGTATATATAGAAATTCCAAATGCATAGCCTATATTCGGTTATATATATATATTACGTAAGTCTGAAACAAACACCTAAACGCATATATATGTCTCGAGATTTATAAACAACAAAATACTTATAATGACACATGCACTCATATACTTATATAGACTGTGAACAAGTATACATACTATGCCGTATAAAATCCAACACTAAAAAAAAAGTAAACTCACACTGAAAACATTTTAGTCAATTATTAAATATATATATTAACTAGCGTATAAAACTAGCGTATCCTGTAACTTTATAATATATAAGCTATATCAGATATGAAACTATCATTATATCAGATATATAAATAGTTAAACATTTTATACAAAACTATCATAACTTTATTAAATTAAACATACATTACACACTTACACAAATAGACCGTAAACTGTAAAACTTCACCCATTTTAAAGTGGTAACAATACGCTTGCTAAAAATATAACCCACATAGCTCGTACTTCCCTATAAAACTATATAAATATTTGTAAGCTAACCATTAATATAGTCTAATTCACAATATGCATACCTTTATAACTTTAAATCAAATGTGTATATATATACTTATAACCAGTTATTCACAAAATACATAGCTTTAAACATATCATATATTTAAATACATATACAATCGACTGATAAGATGAGTATGCTTTACGTTTTATATATGTACTAACTTTTTATATAATATTTATATATACACTTATCAAATTTTATAACATGCGAACAAAATTTTATATTATATAGAATCTGAAAACTGCAAACATTTCATACTTGGAACCATACTATATTTATAAGATGTATATATGATATCTTAAATCAAAAAAAAAACTTACTTTGCTATAATACATACAATATTACTGCATAGATATACATTACTGACATATATTAAACTATATATTAACTAATATATAACCTTCAAACTTTTAAAATTGAATACCAACGTGACACATAAAGTATAAAACAATCAAGTTATCAAATCTCTATACATAGTATAATATCATACACACTATGAACGAAAAAAAAAAAAAAAAAAAGAATACTGTTATGAACTCATATATATAATACCATATGATACATAACTAACATGAATTTAAAATCATGTAGGACAGATCACATATTCCAAATACAAACTTATAGAAAATATACAATAACACATATATATTATAAATATATGCTAACCTATTACTCAAAGATAACGTGTGGCATGATTGTTGATGGTGAAGGCTCTGAGGATGGCTGAGCATGCAGGCGATGACAACACGTGTAGAGAGATATGTGCATGAGAGGAGGAGAGAAAAACGCGGAGGGAGTGGGATGAGTTGGATGTGGTGGGTGACGAAGCGATGGGAGGTGGAAGCACGGTAAAAGAAGGGAGAAAATAGGTGGATCTGTAGAAAGAAAAATGGAAGAAGGAGGAGGAAGAAAACTTAAAATGAGGAATGAGATTGGAAGTGACAGCAGTTTGCAATATGAAAGAAACGAAGTCAAACAAGGTTATAAAGGCAAAATAAATAAAGAAAAGAACCGTTGCATACGAAACGTATACAATAAATATGAATTGATTTGAATAGTAATGGTCAAATTCAGCTGAAAAGATTAAAGTGAATAAATACGGAGCATTGGTTATGGTAAAGTAACGCACAAAATTAGGGGAATAACAAAGGAAAGGACTGGTCAAAATAAATGAATGTAAACGTGCAACGAATATAAAAATCTATATAATTGAACCGATGGAAACGAAGGAAGCAAATAAAAGAAAGGGAACGAAGGAAAAAAAATGAGCTGTGTCCCGAGCATAAATAAAGGTGGTAACGTATGAGAGGAATGAGAAAAACAAACGGGCACAATTTGAAATCAATGCAATAAAACGGCCAAAAGCTGATTTTTAGGAAAATTATTAAAGAAATATTCCTTGGGCTGTGCGTTTGAGATCCGAAAAGGCATGGAAATCAAAAAGTTATAATTTAGATTGGAATGAAAACGTACAGGAAATAATAAAGGAAAAAAAAATAAATGCGAAATAATCATATAGCATTTATTACGTTTCAAACTTTTGACATGGCATGGGATGGAAACAGCTGTACGCTAATTGAGAAGCTATTAAAGCAATTTATTATTAGTGGCATGTTATACGTTTTTATATTTATTTATTTCCTAGATCTCAATTCATATCTGATTATACTATGCAGATTTATCTTTATTATTAAACGTTCAAAAAGAATAAAACGTATACAAATTTTCTTGATTTTCGAAACAAAATTAACGGCTAAAAGATGATGAAGGGACAAAATATAAGAAAGGGAAAGAGATGAATGCGTACAATTATTTATAAGAAAAGAGAGAGAAAAGAAAAACCCACAATTAAAAATGAATGAATGAACGCTGAAAGTCAGTCAGGAATATAGAAGGTACAATATGAAATAATGGTAATCACAACTACTTTTTTTAATGCAGACCTTAAATCAACCCTTAAAACATATACTTCATATACGTAGTTAAATATAATATATACTTCTCTTCTTCTTTGGTTCATATGATATATGAAACCCTTAACTATCGTATTTATAGCTGACGACATATGTATAGATATACTAAATATGCACTAAAATAAACTGGAAATGGTGACACAAAAACCCAAAATCAAATATATATATATATATATTTAACATGACTAGAAATCAAACTTCAGTAAAACTATATACTAGTATCAAGACTAACATATATATATAGCTATTATAACACATATAAATTAAATAAAACTTGGTATAAATACGCTTTACTATATATGCACTTCAAATAGACCATCATACATATACAGTGGTTTTCCAAAATAACTATATATGGAACGTACTCAACATACTTAAAATTTACACACCTTGCTGAAAAGCAAAAGGAGACCGTAAATTTATTACCCACGCTATTGATATTTATACCCAATAGAAATGAACTATGCTACCAAATTTACATCAAACTTAACTTATATTATAGTATAAATAATAGTTTATAAAGTTTTTGTACTAGATCTTATAGGTATAACCACAACCAAACTTTAAAATATATGTACACAGCTCGTACTACAAATCATTAATATACATAACATATTTTCTTTTTTTTTTCAAAATTTAATTATTAATAATTTCTCAAAATCCAATTCAATACGTTAAATACCAATTAAAAATTGCTAAAATTTTATGGGTCGTTACAAGGTTCCTTTTTATTTCGGCTTAGTGGTGCGGTTGCTGATCCCAACCGCGGGGTGATCTTATTCGGAATTGCCCATAGGTGATTCCGGTCTTGTGTTGCAGGGGACGAAGGGAGTAGTCCTCGGTACTGTGATCTAGACCACGTACTGTGATAGGTGGTACCCCAGTGCCTAGTCATTGTTGGAAATCCATTTTCCCTACGAGCCTTTTTCGAGTTTTGTTTGTATTACCCACTTCGGTGGCTAGTAGCTGGAATTTAATAGATGTAACAATTTCGGCTATTTTATAATTATTTGTAAATAGACCCTATTATAATATTAGAGGATTTCTATAAAAAGTGTTTTAGCTATCGTAAGGTAAAAACCCGACATGTTTATTTGTGGCGTGGTCTTACGAGATGCTTTTGTTTTCAAAAGGATTTTTGAAACTTTAATAATCAATTGTGTGCATTATTATCAGCTGGTATGCCAGACTGACTCGGGTGTTATTTCATTATAATGCTCGGGTCAGACCGAGTATTATTTGTTCAGGATAGGTTGCTATGGAGCAGGAGAGGAGCTGGAGTTCGAGACGTACTATTCTATCTATATATATATCCGCTGCTATGCTATGATTGTATGGTATGTCTGTTATGTGTTGATTGATGTATGAGGTACTCTGATGGTATGTTGTATAAACAGTTATTGATTTCATTTTGTGTAAAGATCTATATTTACTATTATATTTTATTCCGCAGCGACTGTGAGATTCTGATATTGTTTTAGTTTCTTCTTCTTCTATCTCTTTCTTTAACCAAATTGGTTCGTATTTCTGTGCCACTTGAGTTAATTTCTGTAGAATAGTGTTGATTCAAGGGGTACGGATTTGCGGGCTGTCACATATGTCTAGAACCGGGGTTACCATTAGCCCTTGATAGATGGCTCAGGAAGGAGTCGGTCATTCAATTAACGGTGATTTCGAAGCAACGTTAACAGTGATAGCCAGAGTCATGGATGTTTGGACGTTTGGTTGTATCATCATTCGGTCTCAAGAGCGGTGTTTTCTGGGTGCTTATCTGATCTTGGTTTAGGCCTTGGGGGTTTGTATTTGGAAAACATTGACCTTGACTCGAGTGATTATTGCTTTACTTTAATTGCCTGCTATGTTATGCTTGCTTCTCCTTAATGTGTGTCTGGGAGCTATCACTGTAGAAAGAGGTTTAGTGGGATGGGTTGGTTCCTATTCCTTTTATCCCTTATACTCTTTTGGTATGTTTGATAGTTGATTTACTGCTCACTAAGACTTTGTCTGACTCAAGGTTTTATGTCTCCTCTTATTACCTTGGGCTGTTCATCCATGTTGGGATGGGCAGACTAGGTAGCAGGTGACAGGTGCTGTTCATGGAGGTTTACGCTGATGACAAGAAGACGAGCAGGAGGCTTTTGCATATTATTTCTTATTATATGTACTGGATATTCCGCTGATTGTTGATTACTCTGAGTGCTATGTAGTGAGGCTTCTTGTATTCATGATTCAGACCTTGTATAAAGCTATTATGATTAGATGATGATATTCTGTTCTATGGGAGCTTCACTATATTATATTTCTCTATTGTATTTTATCCATGCGCTGTGAGTTTTACGATAGAGTCTGCGATATTTTTACCTTACCCTGACAATCGTCCATGGCTGCCTGGCACACTTTCAGCGCACTATTTCCTTATTCGGTGCAGGAGTCATGGGCGGTCGTCACATGTCCCATGGTTATTCTTAATTTTTGAAATAACGACAAGTTTACTTCTTCGATGTTTAATGCTAATTATACAAATAAATCATTTTCATACAAGTGAATCACGTTATGGAAATTAATTCATTTCCATAAGCAATTCAAACCTTTTCTTTTTAAAAACCCTAATTCATACCCGACTTCACATAACAAGTATTTGCTGTAAAACATTTTGTAAAAAGAGTTTACTAACTTTGAAATACCATTATAAAATGGATTTAACAACCTAAAACATCCTTATTACATTGATTAATTAACTTTAAAACTTTTTTAACTAGTTAATTGATTAACTTCAATAACTATTGTTTAAAAAATGGTAAATTACCTTTTAAAATATCATTAGTTAAACTAATTAATAATATTCAAATATAATTAATTAATTAATAAATATCATTATTTAAAAGTGATTGATAATTTAAACTTAATTTAAGGTTAATCTGATTTATTAACTTTTAAAAATCATAAATTAAAAAGATAAATTAATTTAAAACAAACATCATTAGTAAATTGATTATTTAACTTTGATCCATCATTACTAAAACATTAATTAACCTTAAACATCATTAGATAAAGTGATTAATTAATTTCAAAACATCATTAACCAAGTGATTAGTTCATTTCAAACACAACATGAATACGTTAATTAGTTAACTTTAATCCTTGTTAATTAAATAATTAATTAAATCAAATAACCGTTATTAAAATAATTAATTATTCTTTTTAAAATATCATTAATAAAAAACTTTCTTAACTTGTAAAATAATTCCAAGCACGATGATGAAACCAAACGGTTTCAACAAAAGGTGTTTTTCCAAAGTGCCGATATAGCAAATATCGCTATACGGGCAGTTCGAAATTCGAGCAAATGACATTTTCAATACAACCAACCATCAAAAAGCAAGGGTATGAACACATATACAAGGTACTTTACCATGTTACGATATAAATTAGTGTTTTGCTAACAAATATATTATCTTATGCAACTAGCTCTTTATTTAGTTAACTATATGCTTGCTAATATTCAAGTCGACAACTTTCCAAAGCAAAAAGCTAAACCAACAACCAAATCCTTATTACACAATTCAACAAACATACATTGGAAATAAATAGAGATATTAATATGGGCTTAAACTTAAGTTCTATGGTGAAGTTTTTACTCAAAAAACACTTCTAACTTAACCAGATCACCATAACAACTAGTCGAACTCCCGAACTAACTCCATGATACCTTAGCTTGGACCTGTGGGCTCTTAATAGGCTAGGTATAGGTTCGTCCTGGGTAATATGGGGCATGGCCTTGAGGTTCTAAGGTGGGAATGGCTTTTCTTGGTAGAGGAGTGTTTATAGATGAATATATGGAGTTTAAATTGATTTTTGGAAGTGTATTAACTAGTTTTTTTGGTTTGGGAATTTCTCGTGGAAGCCAAGGAAGTATGCATTTATATGAAGAGATAAGAAATGAAGATATAAATGAATATGTAAAGTGGAAAATGTCTGGAGATGGGGGGTATTCGTAGGCAAAGAAGTGGAGTATTAATTTAATTTAACTTAGACATTTAAAATATATTAAATGTTATCATGTTGCATGCATCAATGCCTCCCTCCTCATCTTAGAGCACACGCACCCCTTAGGCCCACCCTCCATCAAGCTTTAGTTACCTTTTTAGGTTATGGTTAGGATATTTAATTAATTTTCGAAGGCTATTTAATTTTTTGCATTTAATGTCAAATCAGGCTTTATATTTAAACTAAGCTTGATTATTAAATTTAACACATTGATTATCTTACCACATGACATATTTTCATGTGCATACATATGTTTACGAGTCTTACAAAAATGTGCACAATGTATTTGACGACTTTCTGAGGCCGAAAAGTCGAAAGTTCGAAAAATGTTTATCGGTCACATTTTCTATTTTATTTGAACTAATTATTTTGGTAAATAAAACTTTAAAATGGTTTTAATATCATTAATCAATGTTTAAAATATGTTTATTTGGTTATTAAAATTGATTATTTAAATATTTAATAATGATTTAAATATTCAAATACAAAGCGATTAATTTACATGTCACTTTGTAAATATTACGTACCCGAAATTAATACTCAAAAGACAATCCAAAAGGTATATATTATACCAATAAATTCATATAATAATGCAAAACAACTATGCCATACAAGAACATACATAATGCATTCAAACAACAAATAATTAACCTAACATTACATTAGGGTTAGTTTTTTAAATATGATCCTCAGTCCCCTAAGTACAATCATGGGGATCATCATTCCACCAAACCTTCAAAAGCTTCATCAGCTTGTTTTTCAATCTTCTTTCATCCCGATCTACAGTATGAAATGGGTGTCGAATGTCAAATTTGGTTCTATTTCCAAGTGTTTCTAAACAGACGTATCAATAATCAAAAATGGATCATGAACATGCTTTCTCAATGAGATACATGAAAGATGTTATGAACTTTTAACAATCTCTCTAAGAAATCGACTCTATAGGCCAATAATCCAATTCTCTCAAGGATTCTAAATGATCTAATGAATCTGAGTGCTAGCTTTGTCGCTCTTTTGAATCTTATAACTCCTTTAATTGGGGAAACTTCCACAAATACGATATCCTCAACCGCAAACTCTAAGTCCCTTCTCCGTTTGTCAGCGTAACTTTTCTATCGATCCTAGGCTTCTTTCATCCTTTTTCATCCTTTCCTTAATCATAGCCACTTTCTATGAAGCTTCTTGAATTATTCTGGTCTAAAAGCTAAATAGTCTATAGTCTCCATCCAACATGTAGGTGATTTACATGACCCTCCATACAAAGACTCATAGGGTTCCATGCCAATGCTAGCTTGGTAACTGTTATTATAAGAGGATTCTACCAAATGTAGATGATCTTTCCAAGAACATCCAAAATGCATGCTCTTAAGAGATCCTCCAAAATTCGGTACTCCCTTTCGGTTTATCCGTATGTCTGCAGGTGATAGGTCGTGCTCAAATTCAACTCTGACCCTAAAGCGGTTTGAAATGCTTTCCAAAAATGATCGGTGAAGATGGGATCTCAATCACTAACTATATTTACAGGAATTCCATGCAGTCGAACAATACTCAAATAAATCCCTGCTAAATAAGTTGTAGTTCTTGTTGAATTCACCGAAATATAATGGGTGCTCTTTGTTGATCGATATATAATTACCCAAATGCCTTCATTGCCTCTTTTTATTCTGGGAAACCCATTGATAAAGTCCACGGATACTTGCTGCCACTTCCAATTTGGTATCTCCAATGGTTGAAGTAACCCAGCAGTCTTCTGCTGGTTACTCTTGACCTATTAACAATTTGCACACGGGACCACGAAGATCGAAATGTCTCTTTTCATCCCTTTCTACCAAAAGCTCATCTTCATATTCTGAAACATTTCAGTTAATCCAAGGTGGATAGATAAACTTGACCACTGGCACTCTCTCTGCACATCCTATCTAATTTTATTAACATCAGGTACACAAATCCGTCTATTCATTCTAAAAATACCTCGAGAGTCAATCTAAAAACTAAAAACATTTCCCTCTTCAACGTTCCTCTTAAGCTGGGCTAGAATAAGGACTTCTGGGAAATAAGCAATTCTGTCCATAAGCACTGGCCTAACTTCCAAATTTGCAACCATTTCCACATTCCAACTCAACGCATCTACGGTGGTGTTTTCCTTCCCTGGGGTAAAAGAATCTCTAAGTCATAAGCGAGAAATTCCAGCCACCTTTGTTGCCTCAAGTTCAAGTCCTTTTGGGAAAAAAGATACTTTAATGATTTATGATCTATATATAACTCAAACTTCGCACCCAAAAGATAATGCCTCCATACCTTAAATGCAAAGACAACTGCCAAAAAGCTCCAGATCGTGTGTAGCGTAATTCTTCTCATGAGCTTTCAATTGTCGACTCGCTTATGCTATGATTTAACCATTCTACATCAAAAGTGCTTCCAATCAGGTCCTACGAGCATTCGTGTACACTGTTAATCCTTCACTCCCATCTGGGATAGCTAAAACGGGAGCACTCGTCAACTTCTATTTAACTCACTGAATGCTTGATCGCACTTGGGTGTCCAAACAAACATAGCATTCTTCTTCATAAGCTTTGTTAGATGAGAATTAATCTTTAAGAAATATTTTATAAATCTTCTATAGAAACCAGCCAATCCCAAGAAACTTCTGACCTCAGTGGCACTTTCGGGTTTCTTTCAATCTTGAATGGCAACTGCTTTAGCTGGGTCCTCTGATATGCCTTCTCCTGAAACTAGGTGCCCTAGAAATCTAACTTCGGATTTCCAGAAATGACACTTAGAAAACTTTGCTATCAAAACATGACTACTTAAAGTACTTATAACAACTTGAAGATGGTACTTATGCTCTTCCTCCATTTTAGAATAAAAATGGATGTCATCAATGAAGACAAGAACAAACTTGTTAAGAAAATCCCGAAACACTCTATTCATCAAATCCACGAAATAAGCGGGTATGTTAGTCAATCCGAATGGCATGACTGACCACTCGTAAAAACTATTAAGGGTAATAAAAGCTATTAAGGGTACACTCTCTTCTACTGGCCTTAATTGGTGAAAACCAGTGGCAAGATCCAACTGAGAAAATATCCAAGCTCCGTGGAGCTGGTCAAACATGTCGTCAATCCTAGGTAAAGGATACTTGTTTTTAATAGTCCTCTTATTTAATTCTCGATAATCTACATATAATCTAAGAGAACCATCCGCCTTGGTAGCAAAAACTACCACGCTCCCCAACTTGATGTGCTGCGTCTAATCAAACCCTTCTGCAATAAATCAAACACCTGTTCTCTATCTCTCTTTTTTCTTTCAGAGCCAACCTTCGAGGAGGTTGTAAAATAGGATTGGTTCCTGCAATCAAATCAATGTGTAACTCCACTCTCGATGAGGAGGTAAACCTTGCAATTCTTCAAAATATCCTTGAAGTCCTTGACAATTAGTATATTCTTTATCTCCTCTTTGGGTACTTCAAAGGAATAAATAAAACTACTTATTAACTTATTAGGCTCCCCATAATAAATATCTACCCCAACACCTGCAACATCACTAATTCTAACAATCCTTCGATCGCAATCTATGATCACTCTAAACTTAGATAACCAGTCAATCCCCAACAATGCCCAAAAATCCATAAATCCTAAAACAAACAAATCAAAGGGAAAATAATAGTTTTGATAAAAGATAGGCACATGTAGACACTAGTGTCAAGATCTGTTGAACCCCAATTGGGTTTTATACACAAAGAGGATTATTTAAAAGGATAATTTTTAAGGTTAAGCTTATCAACAAAATCAATTGAAACAAAACTATAGGATGCACCAGTATTGAACAACACTCTTATAAGAATATCGAAAATGGATAATGTACCTTGCAACACTTGCTTTCCTTTTGGATCCATAGAAGTATATGATATCTCCTCAATAGCAAAAGATTTTCCTTGTGATCCCTTCTTTGGAAAAGGGCACTTGATCTTTGTATGTCAAAGCTTGTGACAATTGTAGCAGATTGGCTCACTATTAGGTTCCAGGATATGATTTGCAAAATGACACATTTTATTGCACTTAAAACACGGAACCTGGGAGAAATTGAACTGCTTCTTCTGTGCTGGAGCTCCACCCCCAAGGCTCTTTCCTGACAGCTTCTTCTTCCCTTTGCCCTTGGAAAATTGCTTGCTTGCAAATGGGATAACTGATAAAGGTTGGGCAATGACCGATGGCAGTACCCCTTTTTGAATACCTTGCTCAATATCAAGAGCTTTAAACCTCAAAACCTTACTAATTAGATTGATAAAGGTACTGTTGAGATAATTGGTCATTTCCTGATGAAATTTTGGTCGCATTTCTTTCACAAACATTTCATTCTTTTTAAGTGGCATATCAAGCAATCCTAGTCCAAAGCGAGACAATGCATTGAACCTATGTTCATACTGCACCACTGTCATCTCACCTTGTTCCAAATCCCTAAAAATTCTAAACAATTGAGTCCTTCCCACCTATGGGATAAACTAAGATTAAACAACCTCTTTAAACTATACCCAAGAGAAATCTTCTTCTAGTGTATTTGCTAGAACCATGTATTTACGATTTTGATATTGACAGCTATAACAAGTACGAAAATATATAGTTACTAACCAAATGCAGGAGAAACAATGAAGACCAAATTCCTGATTGATGCTTCAAGGATTTGTATATGATTAGAGTCTGAGTCGAGTCATATAAATATGCTAAAATCTCTCCAGGTTGGTACATAATGCACACACCATAAAACGTGCATAAAAATACACAATTCAGCTGACTGAATTGGTACATTCAGTCGACTGAATGCCGATATTCAAAAAATGTTCATATGAACATTTAGTCAGCTGATCGTACATTTCAGTAAGCTGAATTTAGATTTTTTGTATTTTAAATTTTGTAGGAAATTTTCAACTGATTCAGCTGGCTGATTATTTTGCTCAGTCTGCTGAATTCATAAAACGGCTATTTTCTGAAGAGATGCTTCTTTTCAGCAAAGAGAAGCGATCTTTGATTTCGACAGTTGCATCCGTTTCTCTTCACCAAAATATACTACTTTTAATACTCTATATATAGCAACGATTTTCACAATTCAAAATACAATTCTTACTCTACTCTTTTTTATTCTACCTTGCTATTTTGCACAAAAACTCTCTACAATCAAAAGTTCGCATTTGATCTTCTTCTTCATTCGAGTTATATCATTCTAAGATCAAATATACTTTCTTTCTTCACAAACAACACTATATATACTGACAAGGAGAAGATTATAAGAATGTTGTACTACAATGACTAATCCGTGTTATTCAAGAACATACAAAGTCAAGAAACAATTTTCAATTGTATTTGAAGACCTATTCGATTGTCTGGGTGGTTGAAGTCCTGTTAGGTTGCTCGGGTGGTGTAATACCTGTTCTTTCGGGTTAAGAGAGGATTGATAGTTAAATTCCAGTAGGAGTCTGCGACAGGACGTAGAACAGGAAGTTCGAACTAGTATAAAAATCCCTGGTGTCATTTTTATTATTGCTATTTAGTATTATATATATTCCGCACTTGTTAGATTAGTTACTATTCCATATTGCACGATCCATAGACATTTTCATTTGGTATCGAGGCATGGTCATCATATAACCATAACACAGTTTTTGAATCAGTTAGTAATATGGAAACTCACACTACTTCTATTTTAGTCGAAGGACAATCCAATACACGACCACCACTATTTAATGGTTTAAACTATAATTATTGGGCAACTAGGACGAGAGTCTATATGCAAGCAAATGGCTATGACATTTCGAATATTGTTCAACAATAATATTTTGTACCTACCACTGAGTATGCATAATGGTCAAACACATAAAAACTAGATGCTACTGCAAATGCAAAAGCTATGAATATGTTGTTTTGTTCTCTGGATAAAAATGAGTTCAATAGAGTAAGTATGTGTACTTCAGGATATGAAATATGGCAAACTCTTAAAGTTACTCATGAAGGTACAAACAAAGTCAAACAAAGCAAGATATCCATGCTTAGAAACCAATTTCAAAATTTTAGAATAAAGCAAGATGAAACGATAAATGAGATGTATTCTAGGTTTCAAGATATATATCATTCACTTTTGGCATTAGGAGCAAAATACACAGATTTTGATAAAGTTTCAAAAATCCTCAACTCTTTAATTGATGAATGGGAACAAAAAGTATTAGCAATTGAAGAAGCTAATGACATTTCAACCATAAAACCAGAAGAGTTGATAGGAAATCAAATGTCATATGAAGTAAATTTGCAGGCAAAATGTGTACAGGCACAAGATAAGAAAACAATAGCATTCCAGGCAGAAAAAGAAGAATCAAATTAGAAGAAGATATGGCGTTTTTAGCTAAGAATTTCAAAAAGTTTTTGAAACTCAAAAAAAGTAACAAATTTGGAAATAATAGAAACACCAATAAACCATCAAGCTCGGCGCTTGAATGTTATGAACGTCACAAGAAAGGTCACATGAAGAAAGGCTGTCCTAATCGTAATATGGAATACAACTTTCAAAAAGACAGATATAAGAAGAAACAAGCTTTCTCTGTTACATGGGATGATTCTGAATCTTCTTCTTCATATGGTGATAGTGATAATGATGTAAAACAAGCCAATGTATACTTCATGGCTACAAATAACGATGTAAGTGATTTATCTTTTGAAGATTTATTAGAAATCAACTTTGAATTAATAGATAAATATAAGATTCTAAAGAAAGAATACAAGGAAACTAAAGAATACATAGGGTTGAATTTGAGATCGATATGTTAAAGGACGAGAAGAAAATTTTAGAAGAAGAACTTGTAAATACTCAAGAATCTTGCTCTGATATGACTTCTCAACTTTCTACGCTAAGTAGAGATATCGAAACTCAAAAAAACAAAAATAATTTTCTTGCATCCAATAATAATGAGTTGAAATCTGATAACAAAATTCTTGAATTAGATATCTCTAGTCCTAAATCAAAATAAGAAAATATTACCATAAATGTTTCAAATTTTAATAAAGGAAGAGAAAATCTTTCTAGAATTATTGAAAATTCACAAAACTGCTCAAATAAAAGAGGTTTAGGATATACTACAAAAACACAAAATTCTTCTAGAAAAAAGGAATCATTGTATCAAATTTCAAAAAGAAGGAATACGTGTCTAAACAAAAACCAACTTTAAAAACTGTATACCTTAAGACTATTGAAATTTGGGTTCCAAAAACCAACGATAGTCTAATCTACAAAAACATGTATATCCATTGCTGCTTTCGTAAGCTGATGCGATGCCAACAGTCTCCATAAATCACAATAAATATGTGTTTGTAATAGTAGATGATTTTTCAAGATATACGTGGACAATTTTTATGAAAAATAAAAGTGATACTTTTGAAAATTTTAAGATTTTTGTTAAACAAATTCAAAATATCAAAGTTTTGAAAATTAAAAACATTAGGAGCGATCATGGAGGTAAATTTGAAAATGAAATGTTTCAAAATTTCTCCTACAAGAAAGGAATATTTCATAATTTTTCATTTCCAAGAACTCCACAACAAAATGGTGTCGTGGAACGTAATAGTCGAACGCTTCAAGAATGTGCTAGAACATTGTTAAATGGATGTACATTACCAAAACAATATTGAGCAGAAGTCGTAGCAACTGCTTGTTATGTTTTGAATAGTGGCACCATTCGACCACTTATAAAGCACACTCCATACAAATTATTTCATGAAAGAAAACCAAATATTTCTTATTTTTGAGTCTTTGGTTCAAAATGTTTTATCTTAAATACAAAAGATCAACTTAAAAAAATTCGATTCAAAACCTGATGAAGGAATCTTCATTGGATATTCGGAATGAAGGAAAGCATATAGGATATATAATAAACGAACTAACACCATCAAAGAAACACTTCATGTTTCGTTTGATGAAACTTCAAATTAAACAAAACCAAAGATGAGAATTGTGAAAATAATTCCTAACCTATTATTGAAAATACTATTCCTGAGAACTTAAACCACCATCAACCAAAACACGGAAGGTTGCGTATGGACATTGGTTTATGGAGTTACGATTTTTCTCACCACTCAAAGAATCGGTCACATTTTAAATTGTGGTTCTGAAGGAATTGACATAGATGATGTTGAGGTCGATATGTTCAGTAGAGGTGAGGTCTCTCATCGTTTTTTGTACGATGATTTAACAGAGTTAAAGTCTAGTGCCTTACGACCACAGGCCCGTATAATTCACCGCGCCTTCGTCCGATTCGTCCAACCAAGAACCGGGAGCTATGAGAAAGTGTGTAAAAGGGATTTCCAAGCTCTCTACGCTATCTATAGAAATCAACAAATAAATTGGGCGAAAATAATTTAAAAGAGCTTCAAAATATGAATCATAAGAGAAGCTGCAAAACGATTCACTACGGCGCCTACATCATCTATATCTTGTTACATTTTGGAGTCCGATTCTGAGTTTCTACACATCGGTGACTTGAATTCTAGGACCCTAAGCCTCATGGGACTACCAAAACAACCTCAAATGACCCGATCATCTCCATGTTCGAATGGCTAGCAAATAGACAAGAAGGTCACCCTCAATCTCACACCAATATTGCTTCATCCTGACAACAACTTCAACCACAACCCGAATATGAAGATGATTACCAGATTCATGTTGTGTCATCGAACACAACATCGAGAGATGCTATGGCTACTTTATCGCGTAATCAAGTTAACATAACCAAGAGGTTGGATCGGTTTGAGAAGAGCACGAACAAAAAACTTAGCACGATCCAAAAATTCTTAAACAAACTTGTCGATGTCATCTCATGTTCCACATCTACTTCCGTTAGTGCTCGTCAACCATCACCGGTTGATTGGATAACTCTAGAAGAAAAAAAAAAGGAAAACGAACATGGAAGAGACAATGAAGAAGGAGATGGTGAAGATGATGATGAGAATATTGACTTTTGATGTGGTATGACTTTTTATTCCCTTTTTTTTTTTAAAAAACTTGGCACTTGTATATCTAATTTTCTATTTTTTAAGCCATCTAAAAGCATTTTTTGCATGTATTGTGTTTTTAACATTTTGTTGGTTTATGATCACTTGTGATGTTGTTTTCACACATTTGTGATGAATGTTGAAAATTGTTTGTTGTCATGCTTGATATGTGTTGTGAATGATTATATCATATTCTTCTTATCGATATATTTTTTTCTTTTTTTTTCTCGATGACAAAGGGGGAGAAAAGTAAGTAAACGTATCGATGTCGATAAGGGGGAGTATTAATTCGGGGAGAGTATATCTATTCTTTCAATATTTTAGTTGTCATCATCAAAAAGGGAAAGAATGTTAGAACCTCGTGTTTACGATTTTGATATTGACAACTATAATAAGTACGAAAATATATAGTTACTAACCAAATGTAGGAGAAACAATGAAGACCAGATTCCAGACTGATGCTTCAAGGATTTTTATATGATTAGAGTCTTAGTCGAGTCATAGAAATATGTTAAAATCTCTCCGGGTTGGTATATAGTGCACACACCATACACATGCACAAAAATACACAATTCAGCCGACTGAATTGGTACATTCAGTCAACTGAATGCTGAAACTCAAAAAATGTTCTTATGAATATTTGGTCGGCTAATCTTACATTTCAGTCGGCTGAATTTAGAGTTTTTTAAATTTCGTGGGAAATTTTCAAATGATTCAGCTGGCTGATTATTTTATCAGTCCGCTGAATTCATAAAACGGCTATTTTCTGAAGAGATACTTCTTTTCAACGAAGAGAAGCGATCTTTGATTTCAAAAGTTGCATCCATATCTCTTCATAAGTATAGCAACGATTTTCTTAAATCAAAATACAATTCTTACTCTATTCTTTTTGATTCTAACTTGCTACTTTGCATAAAAACTCTCTACTATCAAAAGTTCGCATTTGGTCTTCTTGTTCATTCAAGTTATATCATTCTAAGACCAAATATACTTTCTTCCTTCACAAATAACACTATATATACCAACAAGGAGAAGATTATAGGAAAATTGTACTACATCGACTAATCCGTGTTATTCAAGAACACATAAAGTCAAGAGAATTTCCAATTGTATTTGAAGACCTATTCGATTGTCTAGGCGGTTGAAGTCATGTTCGGTTGCTTAGGCGGTGTAATACTCGTTTTCCAGGTTAAGATAGGATTGATAGTTAAATTCCAGAAGGAGTCTGGGACTGGACGTAGAACGGGAAGTTCGAACCAGTATAAAAATCCCGGGTATCATTTTTTATTACTGTTATTTACTATTATTCATATTCTACACTTGCTAGATTAGTTACTCTTCCATATTACACGATCCATAGACACCTTCAATATTCATGGTGATTGAATCCAACCAATCCATCGCTGCTTACTTAAGCTAATGCGATGCCAACAATCTCTTTCTAGCATCTCCCGGCTGAAGATCCCCGAATATCCTTTCCTCAAATATCCTTTCATAGGAGGAGAGCCATGTCTGAAATCCCAAATTAACTTCAGTTCCATAGAAAGGGCTTACTACCTAAAGCAGTGTAATTCTTGCACAAAGTCGCAAAGTTCTGAGGCGGCTTAACTTGCATCACTGCTTCATCTATCGGCACTACAACTGGCTCATTTTTAGGAGCTCTGCCAGTTGTAGCCGTGCTGGTTCCACATCCCCTCCCTCTTCTTCCTCTTGTGCTCATTTTTAATAACCTGAATAAGTGATAGGTATTATTAGAATTCAAAGATAGGGTCAAAGATGATAAAAGGGAAACTGTAATAAAGGATCTAAAACCAAAATTTAAGGTAAGAAAAAGGAAATGCTTTCTCCAGATTAACTCATTCTAGAGATCTACTCAACCTATATTTAATGAGTTGTACCCTAATCTGGCTAAGTGTTTGCTCAACCGAAGCTCTGATACCAACTGTGATGACCAACCTGTCTGAGCCCTAGAAACGATACTTAACACATCCTCGATGTTCATGTGCCATTGCCCAAGCATCGAAAAGATGAATCGTCGTGGGGTAAAATAAAGAACAGGATAGAAAACCACACCATAAAACTAAAAAATAAACCATAATAGTCAATAATACATCAAGTTACTCCTTAACAGAAAGTTATCAAGTTACAAAAAAGTACTAAAATTCAGCTTAGGCGGTTATAACATTCTACCTTTACATACACTGAAACAAAATACACTCACACAAACTAGAAAATACAGCGGAATATATAACTAAGAAGATGAAATCCTCCTACTCGGACGTTGTCTTCAAAAGAGCCCGCATCCATGCCTTCCCCTTACCTTAAAACACATGCAACCCTAGGTCCACCCTCCACCATGCTTTAGGTACCTTTGTAGGTTATGGTTAGGGTATTTAATAATTTTCGATTATTATTTAATGTATTTTTGTGCATTTAATGTCAAATCAATTTTTATGCTAAAAATAAGCTTGATTTTTAGCTTTAACACATTGATTATCTTATTACATGGTATACAATGCTTTCGACAACTTTCCGAGGCCGAAAAGTCGAAATTTTGGAAAATGTTTTTCGGCCACATTTCATATTTTAATTTAGACTAATTATTTTGGTAAGCAAAATTTGAAAATGATTTTAATATCATTAAATATGTATATGTGGTTGTTAAAATCCATCATTTAAATATTCAAAAATGATTTCAATATTCAAATACAAAGCGATTAATTTACAAACCGTTACGCAATATGTGCCTGACGGTCGAATCAAGTGACAGCGATGATGAACCAAATGAGGTAGCTCACTTATCTCGTGATGATCTAATCTTAGTATATTACAAGTTAAACTCAAAATTTGATAAATTTCAACAACAATATAATAAAATAGAATATGCTAAAATATTTTACTTGGTATAAATAATGAGTTAGAACTATTGATTGAAAACATTAAAAAAATTTAACTCAAAATGTGAGAAGTGTCAGTCTCTAGAGGAAGAACTTAATAGGTCTAAAACTTAAATTAAAATTCTTGAAAATGAAATTTTGACCTTAAAAAATAAATACGACACAAAAAGAGAAAATTCCATCAAAAGATACACCTCGCTTTTGAATGAAAACAATGCTTTTGAATCTAAGCTTCAACAACTTGAATCAACAATAAGAAAAAATTTAAAGAGAGAAAAATCAATGAATATGTTGTTAGGAAGTCAGACAATCTTTGAAAATAGAAAAGAACTTGGGTATGATAGAGTTGAACTAATTAAGAAAAGGAATCGTGATAATATCAAATTTCAAAATGAATTTCAAAGTGTTTAATTTGTGAAAAAATTGGGTATAAACAAAATAAATGTTGGTATAGAAACAAACGCAAAATCATTAAACAAATTTGGTTTCCACAAGGTATAATGAAAATATTCGTAAATTTAAACTAGTTTGGGTTCCCAAGGGTACAATTATAAATGCTAACAGTTTGTGATATAGACGAATTTGAATACCAAAAGCTAGCAATGAAAATAAGAGTAGTCCTAAATCCTTTGTTAGACCACTGACTCCTCTAGTATGTAGATACAGAAACGGGCTAAAAAACAACTACAATAGAGGTAGCTTCGAGTTGTTCTATATATGGTTGAAAAGCAATAATTTCAATGTTTCTTAGCCTAGAAAAATGAGGTGGAGATCTACATACTTTGACGAAAAATGTTGAACTAAAACCCGGCATCGAAGTTAAGTAAAGGTATGATCTCTAAACCCTATTTTCTTTTCTTATTGTTAATTTTGTTTTTGTTAAAATTGTTATGGTATAATTTTCATATCTTCATGTTCTTAACTCCGATTTGAAAAACTCCAGACTATCTGGAAAATAGATAGAAAGTTCTATAAGTTTTATTTTGTGTTTTTCTAGAATCTGGACTTAAACCATTGAAAAACTGCAAATTATTCGGAATATTATTTGAAAACTGTTTTGGAAATTTTTAACATGGTTGTAGTAGTGCGATCATAACTTGAACATATTTGCTCTGAATTTGAAATTCTTGAAATTCTGGGAATCCATTTGAGAGCACTACAATATTTCTATTTTGAGTTTTTACTAATTCATTTTTTAAAATCTTGAAACACAACAATCATTTCAATGCCTCACTTGAAAAGGATCTCCTATTTATCCAAATAAGTTGTATATTTTAGATATAAATTTTGAGCGATTCATCACCTTGACTTGAAACAAATTTAGTGAACAACAATTTTAGATATGTAAAACTTTCATGTTTTATGCTGAATCAAACTACGAACTTAAAGCTTTCAAACAATGGTTTCAAATGGACTGAACTTTCAAAACGAGAGTAGTCAATTGTTTTGGTACAATAATTAACTTCATTGTCTTTAATAATGACTAACAAATCAGCAACTGCATAATTTTTGCTTTTGTGTGTCTTTGGTCTATATAAATGTTTTTCCTCTATTTGAATCAATTCGAGTGATATCGAGGAGTACACAGTCTGCTTGTTTAATAATATATCATTTTGAGAAACTAGAGTACAAATTATATAATATATCACTTCATCTGAGTTCATATTTGCATTTTCAACTGATTTTAAAATTAGCAGATAAAATCCCTTACAGAAAATAGATTTTCATTACTTCTTTTGGATTTCGAATTTTTTTTCAAACATCTCAAATTTTTCCCCTAATTTTCTTTAATAAAATACTCTTATTTACTTTGGTAAGGGTTTATGGTTGTTGAGTGCTTGAACCTTTTGAAGTTTATCAAAAATTCTTAATAGTGACGGATAAAGTGATGGGTAGTGATTAAATTATATTTCATAGTGAGAAGAAGTATATGTTAAAAGTTTCATAAAAATTGAACAAGTTTTATAATATTATTAAAATCAGTACATATTCCATGATCGTTTCTATCACTATCATCCTTCTAGCAATCTATACACCAAAATTTAATATAGTGTACAAAAGTTGGTATTTCAAAAATAAGGAATTATATTTTTGGTGTAATTTATAAATTTAACCTAAAGTATTCACTCTCATTTAAAGGTTCTCACGGTTATGCATATGTGAGTAGCTTTAAAATCTATATATATGCTTCCATTATCACTTAAAAGTCCTCATGGTTATGCATGGATGGAACTCATATACAAGAGAGGGATAAAAATTCAAGTAGTTTCTAACCTCATTTAAAAGTCCTCACAGTTATCCATGGCTAGAAAACGCTTGACATTCTTTTAAGTAGCTACTAATCTCATTTAAAATAACTAACGGTTATGCAAGGTTAGAAAGTGTTTAATTTTTTTTTTGTATAATATTTAAGGGTAATTTACAAAATTTTCCTTTATTAAAAATACCAGACTACCGTCACCGCACAAATCTCCCCTAAACCCAAAATTCAATCGTCACTCTAAAGTGGAATTTGTATATGATAATTTAAATATTATGATTTTTGTTTGATTAATTGAAATTTGCAATATATATTTCTCTCTATATAATTTTAGGTTTTAATCAAAATTCATCACCATTTCAATTGTCATTATTATGTTTGATGATAACAAAAAGGAGAGAGCTTAAGGTTTTGGCGGTCGAGTAATAACTTTACTAATATTCGAGAGTTGCTTTTATTATTCAAGGGTTGTTTTTATTTTTTGACGGTTGTTTTGCAATTAGTTCGACAATCATATTTTTTTTCATTACATGCATCTGTGTAAGGAGAGTCTAGTTGTATGGAGAGTATATAAATAGGGGAAGCTAGATCACAACACATCAAACGGAATTACTAGGCACAAAATCTTAATATATGTTTGTTATCATCAAAAGCAGGAGATTTTAGAATATAACAGTGTATGAATTTTGTTTGATAATAATATACATGTATATATATGTACATACATACATAAACAGACATACATACATACATACATACATATGTGTGTGTGTGTTTAATACAATACCATTATAAAATCATAGATAAAAGTAAAAAAGTGAAATGTTATTTCAAACAAATGATTTATTTCAATACAATTTCAAATAGTACACATTTACAACATAGCTTCCACTATATTTTACACTTTCAAATACAACTATATTTTACACACTCGTAAAATATTATTTTTCGCTCTCATATATAATACACTAACTCACTTAATCATTCGAATTCGATTAGTTATCTCTTGCTTCAACTGTCTTCTCTCTTGATTGGTTATCTCTTGCTTCAACTGTCAACTCTCCAATCATCTGCTTTTCTGTCAAATAACAACGTAGTAAAAGGAAAAAATAAACTAATCAAATAGTAAAAAAATAAATTGTTTTGATCTTGACAATTGGCTCAGTCTATTGGTTTTGTTATTTCATATTTTGAAACAGAAACCAAAAGCATGAATAGTGTACACGAGCAACCTACAACATGCGGTGTATCACTATATATGTCATAAGGTTGAACATATACGCAGAACATACTTGCATCAGTTCAATTACGAGATAAATGCAAGGTCAAGCTGAATAGCCCAACACAAGCAGTGCAAGGTCAAGCCAAACAGCTCAATACAAGCAAAGTGAAGCAGCAAATCAAATCATGTGCATCAATAAACAAAACAAAAGCAAGGTAAATGCACGACAGCACGGTGAAACTAGAAACCATACATACAAATGCGGTTCAGTGCATGCACTCAGGCATGCGTACACACAGGTCAAAACAAAATGTAGTGAACACGAGCCAGACATGGAAGGATGCAAAACACACATAAGCCAGAAATGGTCAAGAGCAAGTGTATTGATACATGTACAAGCGCAATAGTCAGGTGAAACCAAAACAACTTAGGTTTCTTGTATTAGACCAACTGTGCTTGATTAATGTAATCACAAAATTATTCACTTTCAACTATAACAATAACTTGTTGAATGTTTTGAGTAAAAATTCTACAAACAAGTCCGATAGTAATAAAAAATAAAAGCTTTTGAAATCTAGGGTTTTCTTCTGCCATTGGAGAAAACAATCTCTCTCTCAAATCTAAATCCAATCCTCCTCTTTCTCGCCCTTCTCCTCAAGATAGGCCACCTGAATCTCATTTCAGAAAGCCGAATAAAATCATCTTAGATAATGAGGGCTTCCAATTGGTTCAACCAAGATCGCAGAGAAGATATCAGCCAAGAGATTATCAGATTCGGTCTCAGTCTAATGATGTAGAGAGAAAGAAAGATGATCCAAAGACCAACTCCTTCCAAGACATGACCAAACTGATACAAATCGGTAAACCACCAACAAAGTTCTCTTTGAATAAAGAACTAGGGTAGAAAATTTGGGCTGATATTGTCTCTGAGCAATCAAAGGAACCAAGGGATGAAGAATGCAGTCTTGAAACCATTGCTCCCATTCGAATCAATAACAAGAAATATGGTGTTGTTAAGGAGGCTGTATATAAAAGAGCCACAGAGTGCTGGAATAACTCCATTTTGGATTATGTGGTTAGCAGTAAACCTTATTTTTTGTTTTTTAAGGAATGTATTAAAAGAGTTTGGAAACCAAATGGAGATTATGAAATCTTTTCGAGAGAGAATGGGTTCTTTCTAATCAAGTTTAATGATTCACAAGACTGCAATTCTATCATTCAGAATGGTCCTTACTTCTACAACGACAAACTTATCATCATGAGAAGGTGGACTGAGTCTTTGAAGTTGGACAGAGATCTTCTGTCAACTATGCCGATATGGGTTCGGTTACCCAGTGTAAACCTCAAACTATGGAACAGAGAGGCATTTAGCATCATGGCGAGTATAATCGGAAAATCCATAAAGATGGATGCATCAACTACCATGAAGTCGAGATTGAATTATGCTCGACTTCTTGTAGAAGTTTCTGCAACTGATGAACTCCCAAATGAAATTAGTCTAAATCTTTATAATGGTGAAATCATTACACAAAAAGTTGAATACGAATGGGTTCCACCAAAGTGTAGCATCTGTAAATGTTTTGGTCACAATAAAGATCAGTGCAACCCGAAACAGATGTGGATCCCCAAAAAGAATGATAAAGATACAACAGTGATTCAAGAAAATATTTTTGAAATTGTTCACAAGAAACAGTGAAGGCATAAAAATCCAATCAAGATCCCAGGAGGGCAAAGATCGAATCTATCAAGAAGATATCATTTTCGATCAAGAAAATAATAATAGAGAGCTCACTGACCAAAATGATCAGATCATGGCAATGGAAGTTCATCAGTTAGAAGAAAGTGTAGAAATCTCAAATGTTCTGACTTCGCCAAGTATAGAAGAGGGTAAAAAAATATAGTTCTTTAACTCTGAAACCCCCAATATTTCAGAGCCATGTTTAAATACAGATCAGACAATTACAAAAATAGTCAAAAATATTCAACGGCCATCAAATCCGAATCAGGAAACTATAATCGAGAAGGGACCTTCCTCTAAGCTTGCTGCAGATGCTGAGAGAAAGAATAGTATCTCAGCATTGCCTCGCAAGGGTGATCCACTTCCAGAGCAGGCTGCAGTGACTGACTGCAATGAGCCAGACATGCCTCGCACAACTTCTTTTGATATTTCCTTAATCAAGGTCCCAAAATCTGCACAAATGGAGAAAGATGAATCAGAGAAGGGGGATATCAAAGAGGAATTTGACTTATCAGGTTTACATATTGCTAAAACAAAATCAGCTGGTAAGATAAAGGGAAACAAAGAGAAAAAAGCCTTCAGGCAAAAATATATCTCAATCAATCCAGAATGGGATCAAATGTCTACTAGTTTGAAAGCTAAAGGGGCTGAGAAAAAAAGGAGAGGTAAAAGCACTATGGTGTCAGGTACTATCTAAAATCCATATTTTATTATTATATATATATGTCAATATTTGCTTGGAATGTAAGGAGGATGAATACCCCTGCAAAACAATCTGATATCCTTTATATGATCAATATTTACAAACCTTCTATTATTGCTTTAGTTGAGAATAAAATGAATGATGAGAACTTTGAAGGTCTTAAAATTTCCAGTAACTGGAAAGCTACACCTAATAATGATTGTTGTTGTAAAGGAAGAATTATTGTTATATGGGATTCTAATGTCTGGACTAGCACAAATATCAATAAAGATAGCCAATTTATTGACTGTAATTTTAAAAACATTGGTGGCTTTTATTTGCAAGTTACTTCTGTTTATGGTAGCAATTTTGGAATTGAAAGAAATGTGATGTGGCAAAAACTTAAAGCTCTAAGTTACATATACGATTTCCCCTAGATTGTGTTGGGAGATTTTAATACTGTCTTTCATGTTAATGAGAAATTTGAAGGAGTTAAAATCCCTCATAATAAATTGGATAGAGTCAATAAATTTCTATTAGAATCTGGTCTTATTGAACCAATTATCAGTGGTAATAAGTATACATGGAAATCTGGTTTAGCTAAAAATATTCACTGCAAACTAGATAGAATTTTGTATAACAAAGATTATGCAAATAGTTTTCCAGATATTATCTGTACTTTGGAACAAAATTTAAGTGATCACACCCCTTTAATGGTCAATTTGGTTGTTAATAAAGTTGGTAACAGTAAAGCTCATCCCTTTAGGTTTAAAAATAGTTGGGTTTTGGAGGATGATTACAAAACTTTAATGGAAAACTGCCATAAATTTTCTTGTGATGGTTCTAAGCAGTTTCAGTTCTGTATGTTTTTGAAATTCACAAAGAATAATCTTAAAAATTGGAATAAAAGAAAATATGTTAATAAAAATAAGATTATTAGTTTGAGAAATGAAGGTAAAATTTTACAAATGAGTGTTGATAATAAGCCTGATGATATCAGTGAAATTAACAAATTCTTCCAAAATCAAAAGGAATTGTCCAATGAAATGTATAAGGAATCAGTTGATGCTAGACAGAAAGGAAAGACTGACTGGCTTACTTTGGGTGATGACTGCACCAAAATTTTTTATACTAAAATGAGTAATAGAAAACACATAAATAATATAGGTAGCATAATTGATAAAGAGGGAAATTCAGCAAATTCATATGATTAAGTGTCTACTGAAGCTATTAATTTTTACAAAGAGCTATATTTTTCTACAACTAATAATCATGAGTTTCCTGATATTATATGTAAGAATATTTTAAATAGTAGTGCTTCAGAAATCTTACTGGCCCCTGTGGGAATGGATGATATTAAGTATATTGTTTTTAATGCTGGGGACAACAAAAGTCCAGGTCCTGATGGTTTCAATGCAAAAATTTTCAAAAATAACTGGGACTGTATTAAACAGCAGATTCTAGATGTTGTCAATGAGTTTATGATAATGGTAAAATTCTGAAAAGTATAAATCATACATTCATTATCCTTATCCCAAAGAATAAAAACCCTACTGATATTGGTGATTATAGACCTATATCTTGCTGCAACTTTATTTACAAAATTATTGCTAATGTTCTTAGCAATAGAATAAAAGTTTTTTTGCCTTTTCTTATCTCAGAAAATCAGAGTGCTTTTGTTTCTGGTAGGCTTATATATGAAAATTCTCTCTTAGCACATGAGATGGTCAGAAAATTTAACACTAAACAGGGAGATAATGTATGTATTAAAATTGATCTTCAAAAAGCATATGATAAGGTAAACAGACATTTTATTCATCATATTATGAAATGTATGGGGTTTCCAATAAAGTTTTGTAACTTAGTGTTTGAGTGTATTAATACTCCTACTTTCTCTATTCTAATTCAAGGTAAGGCTGAAGGGTTTATTAAGTCTAATAGGGGACTAAGGCAGGGGGACCCCCTTTCACCTTATCTTTTTGCTATTGTAATGGAATATTTTTCTATCCTTATTGAAATAGAGAGTATTAAGGGTAAAGTTCACCCTATAAATAGAATCCAGCCATGTGTTAATCATCTGATATATGCTGATGATCTTATGGTGTTTTTAAAAGCCAATAAAGAAAATGCAGACTCTATAAAATCCATTTTGATAAATTAAAAAATCATGCTGGGCTTCAATGTAATGTAAATAAGTGTAAAGTTTATTTCAGTAAGGCATGTAAGTTCAAAAGAGAATTCTTAAATGTATTACAAATAGAAGAGGGGTTTCTTCTAATCAAATATTTAGGTCTGCCTCTTTCTACAAATATGATTAAGGATTCAGATTGTTCTATTCTTATTGAAAAATTCAGGATAGAATGGAGACTTGATCGTGTAAATTACTTTCCATTGTTGGAAGACTTGAACTTATTAAGACAGTGATTTATGCTATCATATTATATTGGCTGCAAACTTTTCAAATTCCAGCTACAACAATTAAAAAATTGAAAAGAAAGTGTAACGACCCGCAAATCCGTACCCCTTGAGTCAACACTATTTTACCTAAATCAACTCAAGTTGTACAGAAATACGAACCATTTGGGTTAAAGAAGAAGAGGTAGAAGAAGAAAATAGAAAGCAACATCAGAATCTAACCATCGCAGCGGAATAAAATATAATAGATATTAAATAATCTTTACTCAGAAAACAAATATTTTTGTTTATATATATTACATCATCAGAGTACATCAATCACAGCTCAACATCAATATCATACAATGGATACACAACTCAAACAACGGAATATATATAAACAAGTACGGGAGTACGTATCGTCATCCAGCTCGTCTCCTGAGCTCCACAGCATCATATCCTGTATCCTATAATACTCGGTCTGACCCGACCATTACAGTTAAATAACACCCGAGTCAGTCTGGAATACCAGCGTGAGAAAATCACACCCAATTGATTATTAATGTTTCAAAATCCTTTGAAAACAAAAGTATCTCGTAAGACCACGCCACAAATAAACATGTCGGGTTTTTACCTTACGATAGCTAAAACACTTTCTATAGAAATCCTCTGATATTATAATAGGGTCTATATACAAATACCTATAAAATAGCCGAAATTGTTACATTTATTAAATTCCAGCTACTAGCCACAGAGTAGGTAATACAAACAAAACTCGTACAAGGCTCGTAGGGAGAATGGATTTCCAACTAATGACTAGGCACTGGGGTACAAGCTGTCACAGTACGGGGCCTAGATCACCGTACCGAGGAGTACGCCCGCTCCCCTGCAACACAAGGCCGGAATTACCCCTTACTGGATAATCCCGAGTGAGATCACCCCGCGGTTGGGATCAACAACCGCCTACAAAGCCGAAATAAAAAGGGACATCTAGACTGGAATGGCCTTACCCTACTTGGGTGCTACCCACCTAGCCTTGCTGTATAACCCCTGATTTTCAGTCATTCCCATCTGATGAGGCTTGAGGCTAAGCGTTACCTTTTTAGAACATATCCCTTAGAATGACCATCGTCCACCAGACGATGTTTCGCAACCATTCATCCATACAAGTCCGTCCCGGGTTCGAACGGAACCGAAGGCACTATTCCTACTACATCCATTTTGGAAATATCCTCAGGATTAATAGCGACTAGCCCTTGCACTCCAATGCTCCACCTTCGAATCCAAATCGTTTACACAAAACGTACAAACCGGATCGAAGTGGTTTTCGAGAAATAAATTTCGATCCCGGTCTCTTCGAAACGATCAACTCATTTGTCCAATATTGATAGTCGGTTATTTAACTATCAATTATATTCACAAAACAACCATCAACCAATAAATTTTTTTCCAAATTATTTATTAATCTCCAAAAATATCTTCACAAGATATATTTCTATTTTCAATCCTTTGAAAACAGTTTCAAAACCATCTTTCTTTTCAGAATCAACTTTCCCAAATGTTTTCTATCTCCTCTGAAATCACCAAGCACAAAAATGGATTTTCAAAATAATTTAAAACACTTTACTTCGAAATATATATTTTAAAACATTTAGGATAAAACTACTTAAATAATTTTTTTAAAATACATACTATATGAATTTGAGAAAATAAGGTTATTTTATAAAATATAAAACCAGGTTTTCACTTTTAAAGCAAATACTAAGTCACTTTTAAATAACTAATGCTATAATATATTAAAAGGAAATACTTGCTTTAGAAATTAAATATTAGAAATAATAATTTTACAAAACTTGCTTTCTTTTAAAAAAAACAACTTTAAAACATTTAATTTACATTAAAATTTACTTTTAAAAACATGTACTTGGTCACCCAGAGAAAATTCCAACTTCAAACACTTAAATCAATTTTCCCCAAATTGATTTCCAATTTATTCCATTTGAAATAAATTTCTTTACTTATCAATTCATTTCGAAATTCATTGATTATGGACTTTATCATTATTTCAGTTTGATTTTTAAATCCTTTAGCTGAAATATAAAAATTTCATATTATTCCCAATTTCTTCTTTATTTTTCTGAAATAATATAAATCCTCAATTTAAAATAAATGTTTTGTTCTTTTTAAACAATAACATTGAAATCTAAGTTTTCATTAACTCTCTGTTTATTTAAATTTTTCTTCCATACTCAAGATTTATTTATTAAAATTTAAAAGTCACTTTATTTCCTTTCCAGTTCATTCATAAATTTATTCAACATTTCTATAATTATTTACTTACAATTTCTCTTCTTTTATTTCATTCCCAAACTCAAATTATATATTTGGTAGTTCATTATTGTCCGATTATAACAATCAAGCCATAGCATTCAATATTTCCACATAATTCATTGCAGGATATCAAATATTCAGAACAGAGAATATTAATTAATTAAATAAAGTTGAGGGGTCCACTTGGATCCCTCCAACCTGTTTCTCCTGCATCCACAGATGTTAGCACAACATAAAATGCAAATTCCAAATATATACCACACCATAGCACATAAGTCAATTCCATTATTTCAAACAATTATTTAAATTTAATCATTTAAATTTAAGTTTAACTGAGTGAGATTAACTCAAATTTTCCTTTGTTTACGATCCAATCCAAACCAGCTTGTTCGTCATTATGTTCAACCTTGCGAGCATTAATATGATTTATTAATATTTTAATTGATCGAACAATTAATTACCATTAAATAAATTAACAATTTATTTTAAACAAATTTTCCTTTAATAATTAGTCTTGACAATTGAAAAAATAAATAAATAAGCTTTTATTAGTTGAGTTAATCACCATAATACATCATTTTAAAATTAAACAGTAAATTAGAATGGGCAAATGAATATATGTATTTTGAAACTACATATACTTATATATACACTTTTATATAAATTTCCAAATAGTTTAAAATTCCCATTTTCTACTTATATTATTTCAAAACAGAATGACTTTTTATAAATATTTGAAATAATCAAATAACCTATCCTTACCACTAAATAAATTTAAATTAACCAATTTTAAATAAATTAATGATCCAATATATCTTCATTCAGTCTGTAATTAAAATAGTTTAATTTACCGTTAAATCTATAAAAGTAGTTACGAATATATTTATTTAGAATGACCAGTAAGTTACAGCATGCCTATACACACACACACATGTTAATTTAAATCAAATTAGGGTAGAACTGTACTTCACTATTAACGTTTGTTAAATAAAATTTTATCAAAAAGAAAAGAATCGTGAATACCTTACTGGCCAAACTTCAAACGAACCCTAGCTCTCGATTTGAATACCAGATCACAAACCCAAACCAGAACACGTTGCTGCTCTGCCCAAAATCCAAACCGACCTCACCATCAATCGCATCAGCCGCCGCAACTCCAACATGCTCCCATCATCATGACGTCGCTCACTACCGAGCCTTCCTCGAACGATTTCCATCGCCGTGCCCTAACGTGAAACCATTCGCGCAGCCATACCATTGAACCCTCACCAATCTCGCGAGTGCGACCAACTCCTACAGCCGCCACGAACTGAGATCCATCAAGTTTCCCCAAACCCGCGTGCGCTCCCATCCATTATTTGATTTGCCGAACAACTAGGGTTTACTTTGAATCAAAGGCTCGGCCATCGATGCTCGAGCTCACGCGATTTCTAGTCGCATATAGTTTGAATTCGAGCGAGAAGAAAGGAAGGCAGCTGATAAAAATAGGAGACGACGCGAATTTCCCCTTTTCTTTCGCCATTGTCTTTTATATTATCTTGTTTTTGTGACTTCGGTTTCGAACCAGAAAGAAAGTGGATTTTGATTTCTTTTAAACAGAAGACTGCGGTCATTATTACTTTTTTTTTCAACTGAGTATATGATTATGATGAAGGATGTTTCGGTGAATTCATTTAAGGAAATGAAGCTTGCGTGATAAGCCAAAGAGAGTCATGATGATGATAATATGTACGAGAGGAGACAGCGATATGAAAGAAAAACAGTGGATGGTGATTAGCACGTGAATAAATAATTAAAATTTTGAATAGAATTTTCGACGAAAATTTCCAACGTGTTTATGTATTGTACGCTCACATAACAACCCCAATCAATACGAAATTTAAAATCCGATAATAATTCAATATTACGGATCCAATGGAACTGGTTTCGTCAAGTTCCGAGACTGTGCCTCGAAGGCTATTTTTAAATTCAATTTAAACGATAAAATTTCAAAACTGAACGAATCTCTGTTAATTTCAATTTTACAACTTCTATTATTCTCAGTATTATCAACATAAATTTTATAAGCTTTCAAATTATTTTTAATAGGCTTTAAATTCTGGATTCAACATTTCATCCAATTTTAAATTATTTAAATTCAGTAATTAAATTACCAAATAAATTATGATATTCGTAATTTAAGTTGATAATTAACCTTTAAATAATTATAATTAATTATATATTCCGATTCGAAAATTCCGGTTCGTCACATTCCTCCCCCTTTAAAAGAATTTAGTCCCCAAAATTACTAACTAGGAAGAATGGTCCAATACCCGTTTATTATTTCCTTAAACCAAACAGTTTCTAACAATTCAACATCGCACCAACTATCTTCTCATAAAAGACTCGTTATTATTCTTATTAACCTTCCAAACTTCTCCATAGTTTCAAACTATACTATTGGTTTAACCATTCAAGTTTCAATTTAAAACTAAATTTTGAATTATAAAAAAAATTCTCAAAATTTTTCTAACTCCCTAAATTCCCGAAAAATTTCGCCAGCGTCTCCTTTGCGGGGCTAGATCGGTACAACTACAAAATGGCTCTACGGTCTCCCAAATCCAAAAAGAAAACAAAAAGCCAAGTGGCTCAATCCAAATCCCAATCAAATTTCATACCAAATTTAAATACATACCTTTTTGTCGAGCATTTCAAATTTATCATCGGAAATCAAATCAATTCTCTTTTCCCTTTATATTACCCGCATATCCTGCTTAGTACTAATATCCAATCACAATATTCCCAAAACATCATATCAACTTTCTTACAAAATGTCGGAATTTATTCACTTAAATAATAAGTTAGATTATATTTGTAATATCAATTCCCACCCATGAATTCACCATTCCCTTCTTAAATTGGTATAAGCATTTATATGTTTCTCATATTTATTTTCATCTCCCACTTTAGTTTATATCTATTTCTATTCACATTGATTCTTCCATTTCCATATGAATTCAGTTTATTTTTAACTCTGAATATATAAATTTTATTTTTCATTTATACTGATTCATGTCATTATTTTAATTAGTTTCATTCACTAACTTATTTCAATTTCTAGTTTGAAATTGTTTTGTCGTTAATAAATTTTCCAAAAATTTTCAAAATTTTTCTAACTCCCAAAATTTCTGAATTTTTTTGGCAGAGTCTCCTTTTTACGGAGGAGCTTTTGCAATTTGACAAAAGAGATAAATATATATACATCGACCCACACGGTCGAAAAAACCAAAAACAGTTCATATTTCCTATTTTTATTGCGTAGGCATACCTTATTTAGCATTTTAAGCAAGCGGCTTATTATTTTTAGCAAATAGCACAACCAAATCCAGCCACACGGCTCCCAGATACCAGTACTTACTAAATTTAAACATGTAAGGGCCAAATATATGCAGTTTAACTATATTTCACTTAGTTGCAATGGTTAAACATATGGATTCTAAAGAAATGCACATCCAACATTTTCAAGCAATTTTTACAACTTTCATACTAATTCAACTGTTTCAATTAATTTATAAACCATTTTCATTCAATTTGAATGGTTTTCAATCCATTCATATACCACTTCATCAATTTAAATGGTTTAAAACCCAATCGCTTACATTTAATTTATTCTTAAGCAAACTGAACTCATATTTAATTCAATTGCTTTCAAAACCAATTTATTTTACTCCTATCCATCCAAGGCATTTTAATAACTTCTATATACATTCAATAACAATTTATTCTTTGTAACTTGACGAGATTTATGTGAATAAATAAGCATTTGAGTTTTATAATCAATTTAAATTGAAAGGAGAAATTTATTTGCAAAATGAAATGAGCTTAAGTATAAAAGTGGAGTGAATAAACTTAAGCTAGAGGATGGAAGGAGTTAGATTGAATTCAACTTAAAATTTAGATTAATAATAGTGAATTGGACTTAAATCAAGTAAAAATAAATCATAATTGAAATAAAATTCGGTGAGTTATAAATAATATTGGTGGAATGAAATTCTAGAATAAATAATGTAAACCATTTAAAATTATTAAGAAATTGAAATAACTTGAGACAATAAGAAAAATAGAACGTTTCAAGTTTATTAGAATGGTTTAAGTTGAGGGGTGGAAAGGTAATAAGAATGATAATGAGTCTGTTATAAATAGATAATTGGTAAGATGTTGTATTGTTAGAAATTGTTTGTTTTGGGAAAGGTAAATGGGTTTTGGACCATTCTTCCTAGCTAGTCTTTTAAGGTGGGAGGAATGTGACGACCCAAATTTTTTGAGTATTTGAAATGAGAATATTTAATTAATTTTAAATATTCAAAGGTTAATTATTAACTTTAATTTGTAATATCAGTATTTATTTGATAATTAATTGTTGAATTTAATTATCGAAATTGGGTAAAATATTGAATTTGGAGTTTTAAGCCTGTTGAAAATAATTTGAAGGCTTATAAAATTTATATTGATAATACTGAAGAAAATAGAAATGTTAAAATTGAATCAAGTAGTGATTTGTTCAGTTTTGAAATATAACGTTTAAATTGATATTTAAAAATAGCCTTCTGAGGCATAGTCTCGGATTTCGACGAAACCTGTTCCATTGGATCCGTAATATTGTATTATTATCGGATTTCAAATTTCGTAATGTTTGAAGTTGTTGTGTGAGCGTACGATGTACAAACGCGCTGAAATTCAATCGAAAATTCAATCTTTATAATTTATATAAATTTGTAAATCTCTCACATCACCTCCTTTCTTTCAATTCCAAGCCACCCTACGTTGTCAGCCTACTTGTCGTCTGAAACACGCCTTTCTTTTTTTTAATCGAACAGAGATAGAACTATATTAATCAATGAAGAAAAGAAAATGGCGAGCGTTCTAGATCTTCCTCTTCTCCGCTCTTATACCAACTGTACCGACCTGCAAATCCGTACCCCTTGAGTCAACACTATTCTACAACAATCAACTCAAGTTGCACAGAAATACGAACCATTTGGGTTAAAGAAGAAGAGGTAGAAGAAGAAAATAGAAATCAACAACAGAATCTAACCATCGCAGCGGAATAAAATATAATAGATAAAAAAAACTCATTACTCAACATCAAATATCTTTGTTTATATATTACATCATCAGAGTAAATCAAACACAGCTCAACATCAATGTCATACAAATGGATACACAACAACTCAACACAGCGGAAATATATATATATATATATATATATATATATATATATACAAGTACGAGAGTACGTATCATCATCCAGCTCGTATCCTAAGCTCCACAGCATCATATCCTGTATCCTATAATACTCGGTCTGACCCGACCATTACAGTTAAATAACACCCGAGTCAGTCTGGAATACCAGCGTGAGAAAATCACACCCAATTGATTATTAATGTTTCAAAATCCTTTGAAAACCAAAGCATCTCGTAAGACCTCGCCACAAATAAACATGTCGGGTTTTTACCTTGCGATAGCTAAAACAAATTTTATAGAAATCCTCTGATATTATAATAGGGTCTATATACAAATACTTATAAAATAGCCGAAATTGTTACATTATTAAATTCGAGCTACTAGCCACAGACTGGGTAATACAAACAAAACTCATACAAGGCTCGTAGGGAGAATGGATTTCCAACTAATGACTAGGCATTGGGGTACCACCTGTCACAGTACGGGGCCTAGATCACCGTACCGAGGAGTACGTCCGCTCCCCTGCAACACAAGGCCGGGACTATCCCTCACTGGATAATCTCGAGTGAGATCACTCTGCGGTTGGGATCAGCAACCGCACCACTAAGCCGAAATAAAAAGGGACGTCTAGACTGGAATGACCTCACCCTGCTTGGGTGCTACCCACCTAGCCTTGCTGCATAACCCCTGATTTTCAGTCATTCCCATTTGATGAGGCTTGAGGCTAAGCATTACCTTTTTAGATTATATCCCTTAGAATGCCCATCATCCACCTAACGATGATTCGCAAGCATTCATCCATTCAAGTCTGTCCCGGGTCCGAACGGAACCGAAGGCACTACTCCTACTACATCCATTTTGGAAATATCCTCAGGATTAGTAGCGACTAGCCCTTGCACTTCACTGCTCCATCTTCGAATCCAAAATTGTTTACACGAAACGTACAAACCGGATCGAAGTGGTTTTCGGGAAATAAATCTAGATCCCGGTCTCTTCGAAACGATCAACGCATTTGTCCAATATTGATAGTCGGTTATTTAACTATCAATTATATCCACAAAACTACCATCAACCAATAAATAATTTTTAAAATTATTTATTAATCTCCAAAAATATCTTCACAAGATATATTTCTATTTTCAATCCTTTGAAAACAGTTTCAAAACCATCTTTATTTTCAGAATCAACTTTCCCAAATATTTTCTATCTCCATTGAAATCACTAAGCACAAAAATGGATTTTAAAATAATTTAAAACACTTTACTTTGAAATATATATTTTAAAACATTTAGGATAAAACTACTTAAATAATTTGTTAAAAATACATACTATACGAATTTGAGAAAATAAGGTTACTTTATGAAATATAAAACCAGGATTTCACTTTTTAATCAAATAATAAGCCACTTTTAAATAATTAATGCTATAATATATTAAAAGGAAATACTTGCTTTAGAAATTAAATATTAGAAATAATAATTTTACAAAACTTGTTTTCTTGTAAAAAAACAACTTTAAAACATTTAATTTACATTAAAATTTACTTTTAAAAACATGTACTTGGTCACCCAGAGAAAATTCCAACTTCAAACACTTAAATCAATTTTCCCCAAATTGATCTCCAATTTATTTTACTTGAAATAAATTTCTTTACTTATCAGTTCATTTCGAAATTCATTGATTATGGACTTTATCATTATTTCAGTTTGATTTTTAAATCCTTTAGCTGAAATATACAAATTTCATATTATTCCCAATTTCTTCTTTATTCTTCTTAAATAATATAAATCCTCAATTTAAAATAAATTTTTGTTCTTTTAAACAATAACATTGAAATTTAAGTTTTCATTAACTCTCTGTTTATTTAATTTTCCTTCCCATACTCAAGATTTATTTATTAAAATTTTAAAGTCACTTTATTTCCTTTGCAGTTCATTCATAAATTTATTCAACCTTTCTATAATTATTTTACTTACAATTTCACTCCTTTTATTTCATTCCCAAACTCAAATTATATATTTGGTAATTCATTATTGCCCGATTATAACAATCAAGCCATAGCATTCAAAATTTCCACATAATTCATTACAGGATACCAAATATTCAGAACAGAGAATATTAAATAATTAAATAAAGTTGAGGGGTCCAGTTAATTCGTACCCCTCTAGTCACACTATTTTTCATAAATCAACTCAAGTGGTACAGAAATGCGAACCATTTTGGTTAAAGAAGAAGAGGTAGAAGAAGAAGATAGAAAATGATAAACAGAATCTAACCATCGCAGCAGAATAAAATATAATAGATAATAAATACTCTTTACTCAAACATCAAATATCTTGTTTATATATTACATCATCAGAGTACATCAATCACAGCTCAACATCAATGTCATACAAATGGATATACAACAACTCAACACAGCGGAAATATATAAATATACAAGTACGAGAGTATGTATCGTCATCCAGCTCGTCTCCTGAGCTCCACAGCATCATATCCTGTATCCTATAATACTCGGTCTGACCCGAGCATTACAGTTAAATAACACCCGAGTCAGTCTGGAATACCAGCGTGAGACAATCACACCCAGTTGATTATTAAAGTTTCAAAAATCCTTTGAAAACAAAAGCATCTCGAAAGAACACGCCACAAATAAACATGTCGGGTTTTTACCTTACGATAGCTAAAACAACTTTTATAGAAATCCTCTGATATTATAATAGGGTCTATATACAAATACTTATAAAATAGCCGAAATTGTTACATTATTAAATTCCAGCTACTAGCCACAGAGTGGGTAATACAAACAAAACTCGTACAAGGCTCGTAGGGAGAATGGATTTCCAACCAATGACTAGGCACTGGGGTACCACCTGTCACAGTACGGGGCCTAGATCACCGTACCAAGGAGTACGTCCGCTCCCCTGCAACACAAGGGCGGGACTACCCCTTACTGGATAATCCCGAGTGAGATAACCCCGCGGTTGGGATCAGCAACCGCCCACTAAGCCGAAATAAAAAGGGACATCTAGACTGGAATGACCTCACCCTGCTTGGGTGCTACCCACCTAGCCTTACTGCATAACCCCTGATTTTCAGTCATTCCATTTGATGAGGTTTGAGGCTAAGCGTTACCTTTTAGAACAATATTCCTTAGAATGCCCATCATCCACCTGACGATGTTTCGCAAGCAATCATCCATACAAGTCCGTCCCGGGTTCGAACGGAACCGAAGGCACTATTCCTACTACATCCATTTGGAAATATCCTCAGGATTAGTAGCGACTAGCCCTTGCACTTCACTGCTCCATCTTCGAATCCAAAATCGTTTTCACGAATCGTACAAACTGGATCGAAGTGGTTTTCGAGAAAGAAATCTCGATCCTGGTCTCTTCGAAACGATCAGCGCATTTGTCCAATATTGGTAGTCGGTGATTTAACTATCAATTAATATTCACAAACATCCATCCAACAATAAATAATTTTCCAAATTATTTATTAATCTCAAAATATCTTCACAAGATATTTTTCTATTTTCAATCCTTTGAAAATAGTTTCAAAACCATCTTTCTTTCAAAATAAACCTTCTCAACTAATTTCTATCTCCCTTGAAGTCACCAAGCACAAAAATAGATTTTTTTTTTCAAAATAATTTAAAACACTTTACTTTGAAATATATACTTTAAAACATTTAGGATAAAACTGCTTAAATAATTTGTTAAAAATACATACTATATGAATTTGAGAAAATAAGGTTACTTTATAAAATATAAAACCAGGTTTCCACTTTTAAAACAAATACTAAGTCACTTTTAAATAATTAATGCTATAATATATTAAAAGGAAATACTTGCTTTAGAAATTAAATATTAGAAATAATAAATTTTACAAAACTTGCTTTCTTTAAAAACAACTCTAAAAAAAACATTTAATTTATTTTTACAAATTTACTTTTAAAAACGTGTACTTGGCCATCCAGAGAGAATTCCAACTTCAAGCACTTAAATCAATTTCCCGAATTGATTTCCAATTCATTCTATTTGAAATAAATTTCGTTACTTGCTCGGTTCATTTCAAAATTCATTAATTGTGGACTTTATTTTTATTATTATTACTTGCTTTTTGATTTTAAATATTTTAACTGAAATATACAAATTTCAGGCTTTCCCCATTTTCTTCTTTGTTCCTTTCAAAATTTAAAATCTTAAATTTAAAATAAATGTTCTGTTCTTTTAGATATAAGCACTGGAGTTTTCAATTCATTAACTTTCTATTAATTCAAAAATCTCCTTTCTATATTTGCGATTTAGGGAAGGCGACTCGAGCGATTCGTGGGAGCTCGTCAGGGCTGCGTGGAAAGGTAAAGTCAACGGAAATCGACGCCTTAGTCGAAATGCAACAAGGCGCATGAGGGTGGAGAGTGCGGCGAGATGGATGCTCGGTCGTGGGGAAGTGGCTAGGGTTTGGGTCGCGATCTCCGGTGTCGCGTTAGGGAAGAGACGATCTTGTGGAGGCTCGTTTTGGTATGGATTCTCGCGAGAAGCCGTAGCAGTGAGTTCGGCATGGGTTTAAAGAACCATTTGGGTTAACACTATTCTATCTAAATTAACTCAAGTTGTACAGAAATACGAACCATTTGGTTTTAAAGAAGAAGAGGTAGAAGAAGAAAATAGAAACAACATCAGAATCTAATCATCGCTGCGGAATAAAATATAATAGAAAATAAATGATCTTTACTCAAATCAAATATGTTTGTTTATATATATTACATCATCAGAGTACATCAATCATAGCTCAACAACAATATCATACAAATGGATACACAACAACTCAACACAGCGGAATATATATATATATATATATATATATATATATATATATATATATATATATATAACAAGTACGAGAGTACGTATCTGTTATCGATGTCTAACCGTTATTATTAATCAAAATCTAAGATGAAATGCATAACATAAATTAAACGTGTATTAACAATGCAACTACGAATGAATTTTTTTATTTTTTAAAATGCAAATGCAAGCAATCTACAATGCAATTCAAATAAAACTAGAAATGAAAGCGGAATATTTAGCAAGCAGAGCAATTGATTTCGGCTAGCGAAGGAAGCAATTTTCAGCAAGCTATTCTTCCTTTATTTCCTTTATTTCCAGCTCGTCTCCTGGGCTCCACAGCATCATAAACTGTATCCTATAATATTCGGTCTTACCCGACCATTACAGTTAAATAATACCCGAGTCAGTCTGGAATACCAGCGTGAGAAAATCACACTCAATTGATTATTAAAGTTTCAAAAATCCTTTGAAAACAAAAGCATCTCGTAAGACCACGCCAGAAATAAACATGTCGGGTTTTTACCTTACGATAGCTAAAACAACTTTTATAGAAATCCTCTGATATTATAATAGGGTCTATATACAAATACTTATAAAATAGCCGAAATTGTTACATTATTAAATTCCAGCTACTAGCCACGGAGTGGGTAATACAAACAAAACTCGTACAAGGCTCGTAGGGAGAATGGATTTCCAACCAATGACTAGGCACTGGGGTACCACCTGTCACAGTACGGGGCCTAGATCACCGTACCGAGGAGTACGCCCGCTCTCCTGCAACACAAGGCCGGGACTACCCCTTACTGGATAATCCCGAGTGAGATCACCCCGCGGTTGGGATCAGCAACCGCCCACTAAGCCGAAATAAAAAGGGACATCTAGACTGGAATGACCTCACCCTGCTTGGGTGCTACCCACCTAGCCTTGCTGCATAACCCCTGATTTTCAGTCATTCCCATTTGATGAGGTTTGAGGCAAAGCGTTACCTTTTAGAACAATATTCCTTAGAATGCCCATCGTCTACCTGACGATGTTTCGCAAGCATTCATCCATACAAGTCCGTCCCGGGTTCGAACGGAACCGAAGGCACTATTACTACTACATCCATTTTGGAAATATCCTCAGGATTAGTAGCGATTAGCCCTTGCACTTCACCGCTCCATCTTCGAATACAAAATCGTTTTCACGATACGTACAAACCGGATCGAAGTGGTTTTCGAGAAATAAATCTCGATCCCGGTCTCTTCCAGACGATCAACGCAGTTGGCCAATATTGATAGTCGGTTATTTAACTATCAATTTATATTCACAAACATCCATCAAACAATAAATAATTTCCCAAATTATTTATTTATCTCAAAAATATCTTCACAAGATATATTTCAATTTCAAACCCTTCTTGAAAACAGTTTCCAACATATTCCTTTCCCGGAATAATTTTCCAATATTTATTTCCGCTGAAACGCCAAGTATAAAATACTTTAAGTTTTAATATAATCAAAAAGCACTTTGTTATAAAATATACTTCATAGCCTTAGAATTTAAAACTACTTTAATACTTAATTAAAATATATACTTTAGGAATATTTAATAATTAAGGCTACTTTTATAAAATATAAAAGTAGATTATTCTGTAAAACAAATACCAAGTCATTTAATAATTATTACGATAATAGTTTTGAAAAAAAAAATTATTTTAGAATTTAAACATTTTTAAATAATAAATTTTCTAAGATATGCTTTTTAAAATAACATTAAAACCTTTAACTTATAGTTAAAATTTCTTGAAAATCGTACTTGGCTATCCAGGGAAACATTCTTCTCTTTCACATCTTTAAAAATGAATCACTATTTATTTTTTAAACGAATTCCCATTCCTTGATAAATTCCCGCTCTGAATTCATATTTAAAATATCTACCGATATTTTATTTTACCTGATATCCCAGTTTAAATTTTCCAAAATCTCATTTAAAATAAATTCTTTATTCATTCAAATAAAATCACTTAAGCTTTACAACTTATTATTACCCCTAATAATTCAAATTCCACTTATTCCAAATTGTTAGAGTTTTGCAGTCACTTTTATTTTATTTTATTTTATTTTCAATCCATTATTAATTTATTCCAATTCACTAAAATTATTTTACTTAAAAATTTACTCTTTTATTTCTTTCGAAAATACAATTCTAGAGATTTGATAATTTATTTTACGGAGATATTCAGTCCAACCATACCATTCAATACTTCAATTACTCATAAAATCATCACGGAACATCAAATATTCAGAACACAGAATATTCAATAATCTAAATAATTTCGAGGGGTCCAGTTGGATCCCTCTAACCTGTTTTCCCTGCATCCAAAGATGTTAGAACAATAATATGCCAATCCCAGAATATAACATACTATAACACATCAATCAATTTCAACCATTCAAACAATTATTTAAATTAAATCATTTAAATTTGAATTCAAATTTAACTGAGTGAGATTAACTCACCTTTGCTATTATTCGCAATCCACTCCAGTCTCGACTGATTTAGACCTTGAATAAACATTTACAGTCTATAAATATTTGAACAATCAAATGACAAATTTACCATTTAATATTTTAGTTAACTTACAATTTATTTAAGCTATTTATTTTCCGACCGTTAACCTTATATAACCAATTATATGAAATTTTATTAATATTCGAACAAATTGAATGATCAATTATGATTTAACTTAAATAAATCAACTTGTCACTTATTAATTTAATTTACTAAATTCCAAATGATCGTTAACTAACATAGTTAACATTTCCTTTCTGCCCAATCTGAAAATTCAAAGGCAGGTTAAATATATTTATATATATATATATATTCTGATCTGTACATATGTACATATAATTATGAAATTAAATTAAAATATACAACTCTATACCTTACCGCACCTAAATTATTTTACTGTAAAATGTCTTTTCTGTTTCTATACATATTTATATTAATTCAGATTTTCCAAATAAACTTTCTGTATATAATTTAAATCTTCAACAGTAATCTATTAAATTCCAAAATTAAATTGCAAATTTAAGAATACCTTGCTGCCCTTATGCTCGCGACTAGCCTTAGCCCCAAGTAACGGTGGTCGAACCCTAAAACTTCCTCCGCCCGTCGTGCTCTCTTCCTCCACGTGCCCAGAAATTCACGCCTTCGCCTTAGCTAACTCAAACACGACCATCTCCTACCCTAACTGCAACGTGAAGCCGCCGTCACCACTCCCTGCTCGCACGCGCCTTGTCCCCATTAGTGACCTCACGTGCCGTCGCCGAAACCCCAAATGATTCGATGATGGTGACGCGATGCAGACATCGCGAGTCCTCCCGCAACCCTACCCCCTTCGATTACGATCTCAGATCCATCGTGTTCCCTAAATTTTTTTTAAAAAAAAGTTCGTCCCCCAAAACGAAATGAAGAAAAAAATGGTATCGGAGCCATTACACCAAAGTAACAAATTTAATACAACAGAAATGAAGGGGAAAGAACGAAACGAAAATGAAGGGAAATGGAAAGAAGTGATATTTTTAAAACGAGGGGAAACGGCTTGCTTCAGAAGATTGTCGGATACAACAGAAATTTGTAGGCTTACGGGATCGCAGGTTGCAGCTGATTAAAAATTAAATATTTTTATATTCAAAATATCTTGTTTAGGTACCTAGTTATTAAATTTTATTCGATATAGATTTCAACGCGTTTATATAGCGTACTCACACACAACAACCCCAAACGCCACGAAAATTGAAATCCGATAATAATACAATATTACGGATCCAATGGAACTGGTTTCGTCCAATTCTGAGACTGTGCCTCGGAAGACTATTCTATAAATTCAATTTAAGCGATATATTTTTAAAACTGAACGAATCACTTCCAATTTCAATTTAAAAGATTTTATTATCTTCAGAACTATCTGTATAAAATTTACAAGCCTTCAAATTATTTTTAATAGGCTTAAAATTCTAGATTCAGCATTTTACCAAATTTCAAATTATTTAAATTCAATAAATGAATAATGCTAGTTGAATTCAAGTTAAAATTAACTTTTAAATATTTAAATTTTATTAAATATTCCAATTTTAAATGCTTGAAAATTTTGGTTCGTTGCATTCCTTCCCCCTTAAAAGAATTTTGTCCCTAAAATTACTAGTTAGGAAGAATGATCCATAATTCATTAACTATTTCCTTAACCCAAATAGTTTTTAACAACTTACCAAAACAAATCTTTTCATCAAAGACTCAGTAACCCACTTCCTAACCTTTCAAACTTACCCATAAGCCTCAACCACAATTACTTACTTATCAATTCAAATTTTCAACTTAAAACCAAATTTGAATTATCAAAATTTCCTCATAATTTTTCTAACTCCTTAAATTTTCGAAAAAATTTCGTCAGCGTCTCCTTTGCGCGGCTAGCTCGGTACAACTACAAAATGGCTCTACGGCCTCCCAAATCCAAAAAGAAAACAAAAGGCCAAGTGGCTCAATCCAAATCCCAATCAAATTTCATACCGAATTTAAATACATACCTTTTTGTTGAGCATTTCAAATTTATCTCTTGAAATCAAAAACCAATTCCCTTTTCCCTTTATAATACCTGCATATCCTGCTTAGCACTAATATCCCATCACAACATTCCAAAACATTTTATCGACTCTCACAAAATGTCAATATCTATTGATTCTAATATTATCTTAGAATATATTTGTAGTATCAATTTCCAACTAAGAAATTCACCATTCCTTACTTAAGTTTAGTATAAGCATTATATATGTTCTTATATTTATTTTCACCTTACCATTTTAGTTTATATCTATTTCTATCCAAATCGATTTTTTCATTTCCATATGAATTCAATTTATCTTTAACTTTGAATATTTGAATTTTATTTTCCATTTATAACTAATTCATGTCATTATTTTAATTAGCTTCATTTACTGACTTATTTCAATTTTCCAGTTTGAAATCGTTTTGTCGTTAACATAATTTTTCAAAATTTTCAAAAATTTTCTAACTCCCAAAATTTCTGAAATTTTTTGGCAGAGTCTCCTTTGTACGGAGGAGCTTTTGCAATTTGACAAAAGAGATAAATATATATACATCGACCACACGGTCGGAAAAACCAAAAATAGTTCATATTTCCTATTTTTATTGCGTAGGCGTACCTTATTTAGCATTTTAAGCAAGCGGCTTATTACTTTTAGCAAATAGCACAACCAAATCCAGCCACACGGCTCCCAGATACCTGTACTTACTCAATTTAAACATGTAAGTGCCAAATATATGCAGCTTAACTATATTTTACTTAGTTACAATGGTTAAAACATATAAATTCTAAAGAAATGCACATCCAACATTTTCCATAGGCAATTTTTACAACTTTCATACTAATTCAACTATTTCAATTAATTTATAAACCATTTTCATTCAATTTGAATGGTTTCAATCCATTCGTATACCACTTCATCAATTTGAATGGTTTAAAACTCAGTCGCTTACATTTAATTTATTCTTAAGCAAACTGAACTCATATTTAATTCAATTGCTTTCAAAATCAATTTATTTTACCCTTATCAACACATAGAATTTAAATTACTTCCATTTACATCCAACGACAATCTATTCCATGCAATTCGCGAGATTTATGTGAATAAATAAGTATTTATGTTTATAACCAATTTAAATGGATTTCAACTCAATTTATCCACAATCCATATATTTTCATTTTCATTGCATTTCAGATTTGAATCCATTCACTTGCATTTCATTTTATCAACCAAACTAGTTCATTTAAAACCATTAACAACTTAGATTCATCTTCATTACCAATAAAATTTCTTTTTATTTCAATTCATTCACGATCATTTATTTAGCTCGACACCTTCCATTTAAATTTCATTTACAATCCATTTATTTAAATTTCATTCCATATTTGTTTATTCCAAACTATTATATTTAGCTTGAAGACAATCCAAGCTATTACATTCCATAACCATTTTCTAACTTATTTAAACCACACTTCATTTTGATTCTTATTTATTCTATCCATTTATTTATTCAACATAATTAGTTTATCCACACAATCCATTAGGATTTTTCATTTCCTTAAATATTATCGGCAACTCACCCAATTTTATTTCAATTAAAAATTTATTTTCACTTGATTTAAAACCAATCCAATATTATTAAACTTTGTTTAAGTTGAATTCAATTCACCTCTCCTTCATTCATTTAGCTTAAGTCAATGTTCTTCAATTTATTCAAATTTTACACTTAAGCTCATTCTCATTTTGCAAACAAAGTTCTCTTTTCAATTTAACTTAATTCTATTTTAATCCAATCCCATTTCAAATTACAAATTTATTTGATCAATTATTATACATTTAACTTTCTAGATTCAGCTCAATCAATTTATTACCTGGCTATTTTCCAAGTTATCTTCACTTATTTGGATTTTATTTGCAACTTAGATCATTTCTATTGTAATCCAATTCCAACCGACTCCACTTTATACTTAATTCACTTACAATTCCATTTCTAAGTTTTACAAGTCACAAATTTATTTATAATCCAAGTTATAATATATACACATATTCTCTCTAATTCCATAATCCAAGCTCATTTGAATAATATTTCAAGTCATATTTCATTTATTAACTTAAAAGCTTATATTGCTCATTTTTATTTGATACATTTCCAATTATATTTAATTTGCTAACACTTCAAGTTAAATTTCAATTTATAACTCAAGTTCTGAATCCACTATCCATTTTCAATTTACCACCCAATTTTTATGAACTCACGGTTCAATTTCATTTACTTCACCAATAAATTAAGTCGAATTTAATTTATAACTTGAGTTTATTTTCCAAACTTCATCATAAACTCACAATTCAATTTCTTAACTAATTTATTATCTAATTAGTTCTTCCCTTATTTATAATCCAACACTTGAATTTTTATTCCAAATATCACTTCATTTTATTTTCTTAAGTTCAATATACTTTATAATTCAAGTTTGGGTTTTTTTTTTCATTCTCCAATTCATCAAAAATATTTATTTTGGGTTTTCTATCTCACCTTTCAATTTTATAAGTCATGTTTCCATTCATTCTAGGCCTAAGTATGTTCATTTTTTATTTCTAACTCAAGCCTTCTATTTATTTATAACCCAAGCATATTTTATTGCTATGGGTTTTTAATTCTTTTACACATTATACTTTTATTTCAATTCCAATCCTTAACCAATTTATTTCTTATCCAACTTATTTCCATTTATTCAGGTATAAATCTGATTCCATTCGATAACTCACTTGAATTTTTATTCCCAATTCAATTTTATTTTAACTCAGTTTTATTTAACTCAATTCAATATCAACTTAATTCGAATACAATTGGATATTATTTTCAGCCTACTCAATTACTTCAACCCAGTTAATTTTTTTTATTTCTCATCCAAGTTAATTTCATTTTTAACTTTTCTCTTTAGATTTAAATTCCATCATCCAAAGCTTATATTTCCCTAATTTAAAAATCATCTCAATTTATAAGCTTATAACTTATCTCCTCAGGAATTTTTTTAAAACACTGGCTTTTGATTTCAAAACATTTTGAAATCTCCAACTTCTCAATTCACATTTCACAAAAGTCAAACCAAATCCTGGTTTTACCCTCAACAAATTCCTTTTGAAATTTTCAAAAACAATTAGCTCGTCTGAGTAAATCAAATTTTGGCAGCAATCCATCACTTAGAAATTCGAAAATGAATACTGATGATGCAGCCGTCATCATTAGAATTATTTCCCAATAATCCAAGTGATTTCCATACTATATCACTTTCAAACTCCATTTAAAACAGATTTCCATTCAGAAATATTCCCAAAACAATAATGTTATCATTTATCTTCAAAACACTTCGATAACATTCCCAAAATCTCTGAAATTTTGAATTTCCAAATCCTGCTTAAATAAATTTTAACTATAATTCATTTGCATAGCTTATGCTCATACAAATTCTTATTTGATTATATTTCAAATTATAAATTTCATTTACAATTCATATTTATGAATTTTATTTTATAATGAATTTATCTCCTTAACCTTTAGTTATATTTTAATTTCTAGTTAAATTTTCACTTAACAATGATAATACTTTAATATTATCATTCCTAACATCCAAGCAACCATATATTAGCTAAATAGTTTTCAAAAACTATTCTTTATATCAAATATGTTTTTAGGTAAAATTATTTCATTCACCCACAGTTAAAACAATACCGTGTCAATTGTTCTATTCAAGTGTTTAGAAACCCCTTCAATACAGTTGCGCAGACTATGTCGACGAAGGTTCATATGCCACTCAATAAATCAATCAACACAATATTAAAACAATTTATATTCACTAACAAATACACGCTAATATTTATTAATACGCTCAAACTCATCATAGAGTACTACGGACTCTATTTTAAATGAGTAATTCCCACCAGAGCCAAGGTTATCACCAACATAAGCTCTGATACCAACTGTAACGACCCGCAAATCTGTACCCCTTGAGTCAACACCATTCTATCTAAATTAACTCAAGTTGTACAGAAATACAAACCATTTGGTTTTAAAGAAGAAGAGGTAGAAGAAGAAAATAGAAACAACATCAGAATCTAATCATCGCAGCGGAATAAAATATAAAAGAAAATAAATGATCTTTACTCAAATCAAATATGTATGTTTGTATATATTACATCATCAGAGTACATCAATCATAGCTCAACAACAATATCATACAAATGGATACACAACAACTCAACACAGCGGAATATATATATAACAAGCACGAGAGTACGTAACGTCATCCAGCTCGTCTACTGAGCTCCACAACATCATAACCTGTATCCTATAATACTCGGTCTGACCCGAGCATTACAGTTAACTAATATTCGAGTCAGTCTGGAATACCAGCGTGAAAAAATCACACACGATCGATTATTAAAGTTTCAAAAATCCTTTGAAAACAAAGCATCTCGAAAGAACACGCCACAAATAAACATGTCGGGTTTTTACCTTACGATAGCTAAAACAACTTTTATAGAAATCCTTTGATATTATAATAGGGTCTATATACAAATACTTATAAAATAGCCGAAATTGTTACATTATTAAATTCCATCTACTAGCCACAGAGTGGGTAATACAAACAAAACTCGTACAAGGCTCGTAGGGAGAATGGATTTCCAACCAACGACTAGGCACTGGGGTACCACCTGTCACAGTACGGGGCCTAGATCACCGTACCAAGGAGTACGTCCGCTCCCCTGCAACACAAGGCCGGGACTACCCCTTACTGGATAATCCCGAGTGAGATAACCCCGCGGTTGGGATCAGCAACCGCCCACTAGCCGAAATAAAAAGGGACATCTAGACTGGAATGACCTCACCCTGCTTGGGTGCTACCCACCTAGCCTTACTGCATAACCCCTGATTTTCAGTCATTCCATTTGATGAGGTTTGAGGCTAAGCGTTACCTTTTAGAACAATATTCCTTAGAATGCCCATCATCCACCTGACGATGTTTCGCAAGCATTCATCCATACAAGTCCGTCCCAGGTTCGAACGGAACCGAAGGCACTATTCCTACTACATCCATTTTGGAAATATCCTCAGGATTAGTAGTGACTAGCCCTTGCACTTCACCGCTCCATCTTCGAATACAAAATCGTTTTCACGATACGTACAAACCGGATCGAAGTGGTTTTCGAGAAATAAATCTCGATCCCGGTCTCTTCGAGACGATCAACGCAGTTGGCCAATATTGATAGTCGGTTATTTAACTATCAATTTATATTCACAAACATCCATCAAACAATAAATAATTTTCCAAATTATTTATTTATCTCAAAAATATCTTCACAAGATACATTTCACTTTCAAACCCTTCTTGAAAATAGTTTCAAACATATTCCTTTCCCGGAATAATTTTCCAATATTTATTTCCACTGAAACGCCAAGTATAAAACACTTTAAGTTTTAATATAATTAAAAAGCACTTAGTTATAAAATATACTTCATAGCCTTAGAATTTAAAACTACATTAATACTTAATTAAAATATATACTTTAGGAATATTTAATAATTAAGGATATTTTTATAAAATATAAAAGTAGATTATTCTGTAAAACAAATACCAAGTCATTTAATAATTATTACGATAATAGTTTTGAAAAAAAAATTATTTTAGAATTTAAACATTTTTAAATAATAAGTTTTCTAAGATATGATTTTTAAAATAACATTAAAACCTTTAATTTATAGTTAAAATTTCTTGAAAATCGTACTTGGCTATCCAGGGAAACATTCTTCTCTTTCACATCTTTAAAAATGAATCACTATTTATTTTTAAACGAATTCCCATTCCTTGATAAATTCCCACTTTGAATTCATATTTAAAATATCTACCGTTATTTTATTTTACCTGATATCCCGGTTTAAATTTTCCAAAATCTCATTTAAAATAAATTCTTTATTCATTCAAATAAAATCACTTAAGCTTTACAACTTATTATTACCCCTAATAATTCAAATTCCTCTTATTCCAAATTGTTAGAGTTTTGCAGTCACTTTTATTTTATTTTATTTTATTTTATTTTATTTTAAATCCATTATTAATTTATTCCAATTCACTAGAATTATTTTACTTAAAAATTTACTCTTTTATTTCTTTCGAAAATACAATTCTAGAGATTTGATAATTTATTTTACGGAGATATTCAGTCCAACCATACCATTCAATACTTCAATTACTCATAAAATCATCACAGAACATCAAATATTTAGAACATAGAATATTCAATAATCTAAATAATTTCGAGGGGTCCACTTGGATCCCTCCAACCTTTTTTCCCTGCATCCAAAGATGTTAGAACAATAATATGCCAATCCCAGAATATAACATACTATAACACATCAATCAATTTCAACCATTCAAACAATTATTTAAATTAAATCATTTAAATTTAAATTTGAATTCAAATTTAACCGAGTGAGATTAACTCACCTTTGCTATTATTTGCAATCCACTCCAGTCTCGACTGATTTAGACCTTGAATAAACATTTACAGTCTATAAATATTTGAACAATCAAATGACAAATTTACTGTTTAATATTTCAGTTAACTTACAATCTATTTAAGCTATTTATTTTCCGACTGTTAACCTTATATAACCAATTATATGAAATTTTATTAATATTAGAACAAATCGAATGATCAATTATGATTTAACTTAAATAAATCAACTTGTCACTTATTAATTTAATTTACTAAATTCCAAATAATCGTTAACTAACTTAGTTAACATTTCCTTTCTGCCCAATCTGAAAATTCAAAGGCAGGTTAAATATATATATATATATATATATATATATATATATATATATATATATATATTCTGATGTGTACATATGTACATATAATTATGAAATTAAATTAAAATATACAACTCTATGCCTTACCGCACCTAAATTATTTTACTGTAAAATGTATTTTCTGTTTCTATACATATTTATATTAATTCAGATTTTCCAAATAAAGTTTCTGTATATAATTTAAATCTTCAACAGTAATCTATTAAATTTCAAAATTAAATTGCAAATTTAAGAATACCTTGCTGCCCTTATGCTCGCGACTAGCCCTAGCCCCAAGTAACGGTGATCGAACCCTAAATCTTCCTCCGCCCGTCGTGCTCTCTACCTCCACGTGCCCAGAAATTCACTCCTTCGCCTTCGCTAACTCAAACACGACCATCTCCTACCATAACTGCAACGTGAAGCCGCCGTCACTACTCCCTGCTCGCGCGCGCCTTGTCCCCATTCGCGACTTCACGTGCCATCGCCGAAACCCCAAATGATTCGATGATGGTGACGTGATGCAGACATCGCGAGTCCTCCCGCAACACCACCCCCTTCGATTACGATCTCAGATCCAACGTGTTCCCTCAATTTTTTTTTAAAAAGTTCAGCCCCCAAACGAAATGAAGAAAAAATGGTATCGGAGCCATTACACCAAAGTAACAAATTTAATACAACAGAAATGAAGGGGAAAGAAACGAAATGAAAATGAAGGGAAATGAAAAGAAGTGATATTTTTAAAACGAGGGGAAACGGCTTGCTTCAGAAGATTGTCGGATACAACAGAAATTTGTAGGCTTACGAGATTACAGGTTGCAGCTGATTAAAAATTAAATATTTTTATATTCAAAATATCTTGTTTAGGTACCCGATTATTAAATTTTATTCGGTATAGATTTCAACGCGTTTATATAACATACTCACACACAACAACCCCAAATGCCATGAAAATTGAAATCCGATAATAATACAATATTACGGATCCAATGGAACTGGTTTCGTCCAATTCCGAGACTGTGCCTAGGAAGGCTATTCTTTAAATTCAATTTAAGCGATATATTTTTAAAACTGAACGAATCACTTCCAATTTCATTTTAAAAGATTTTATTATCTTCAGAACTATCGGTATAAAATTTACAAGCCTTCAAATTATTTCTAATAGGCTTAAAATTCTAGATTCAACATTTTACCAAATTTCAAATTATTTAAATTCAATAAATGAATAATGCTATTTGAATTCAAGTTAAAATTAATTTTTAAATATTTAAATTTTATTAAATATTCCAATTTTAAATGCTTGAAAATTCCTGGTCGTTACAGTAGATGTGCTGATTTTTTATGGAAAGGTAAATATCACAAAATTAGTTAGGAGAATGTTTGCGGACCTAAGAATGAGGGGTGTCTTGGCATTAGAAATATTAAGGATCTGGGTATTACATGCCATTTAAAATTACTTTGGAGATTCATTAGTTCTGATTCATTGTGGGCTAGATGGATGAGATCCAAGTACTTGAAAAATGATAATTTATGGTTTACAGTTCATAGGAGTAACCAATCAAATACTTGGAAACAAATATTAAATAGTAGGGAAATTGGTAAATCATTGATTGAAAGAAAATTTAAAAATGGTAAAGATACAAGTTTATGGTTTGATCCTTGGTTCAAAAATGAGTCATTTATAAATAGGTTGGGTGGAATAGCCTTGTTATATGTGGCGGATCAAATAATAAAGTATCTGATATTATAATTAATAATCAATGGCAACCACAAATTCATCCTATTACTAACCACCATAAAAATGATATTTGCAAAATTCAATTTGATAATGATGCAGAGAATGACTACTGGGAATGAAAAGCTAACCACATAGGGAAGTTTTCCTTTAAAGAAACTTGGAATTTTACTAGAATCAAATTCCCAACTGAAGAGTGGTATAGTTGCATTTGGAATAGAGTGAATTGTCCCAAGATGGCTTTTTGTACTTATTTTGTAATCAAAAACAGATTGCCAACTTGGGATAGATTAAATAAATGGGGAAACAATATTGAATTCACTCTGTTCCTTTTGCAACTCATGTAATGAAAGTGCTAATCATATATTTTTTGAATGCAGCTACTCATATTTTATATGGAATCAAATCAGAGTTTCCCTAAACATAGATGACAACAAGCATATGGATCTTATGAATATTATCAAAATTATCAACAGCAACTTCAGAGACAAATCTAAAGAAACAGATTATGCTCACATTCTACTTACTACGGCTGTGTTCAACTTGTGGAAAGAAAGAAATTTGCGTGTGCACAACAAGGGCAGCAGAAGTAAAGAGAAAGTTTGGTTAACTATTAACTCGGATAGCAAGATTATTATGCAAAAATCTAAGAAAGTACTGAAAAACCAAACCAAGTTTACTTCCCTTGCTGAAGACTTGAGATCTAAAGCTGGTAGAAAACATTTAGTAGGATATCTTTTGCACTCGAAATGTCTGCAGACCAACACCATAGTGTCAACCAACAAGAGGCTGCTGGAATTGCTGAAGAATTTAGCTTCCTCGAGTCTACGAGTCACAGCGTTAATCCTTACCAAGCCACTACCATCAATCCCTCTAATATCGAAGATAATTTGGGTAATAACATCAGCTTGAGGATAGCATCGTCATATCTAAGTCATGTTGACGTTAGATCTAACAATTTTGTGGAAACCAGCAAGCAATATCAAAGAAACCGTGAGAATCTGGGTGGTATTAACAAAGCTCAGAAATTTTCGTCAGATCTAGGTCATAATGACTCTAGATCTAACAATTATTTGCATCTCAACAACAATCGTGATTCTTCTAGCAGGTTTAAAAGAGATAGAGGCTTGAGAAATAGCTTTAAGGAAGCTCTTTCGTATTGGGAGCATGGGGAAAGTAGTAGGGTGAAGACTGACAACGAAGTGGCATAGAAGATCAGCAGCCATTTTTGTGTTTTTCTTTTTCTTTTGGAGCTTCGAGTGTTTGAGTGAGATTGTGGAGGCGCTAGGGTTTTTTGAGTGTGTTGGTGATTTCGGGTTTCAATATTTACCCGAATGATTTGTTTGTAAACATGGGCCTGGGTCAGGCCTTTTACCTTTATTCAAAAAAAAACAACTCAGAGAGAACATACCATCAGCAAGAAGACAAGTACAAAGAGAAAAACTATAATAAGGGAAACACAAACAAATACAATACTCAAGCTTTTATTCAACCTTGCAACAAACAAAATGTATTACCATCTACACAGAAGGAATAACACGTCTCGAGTATTAATTATCCAAGAATAGCAGTTGAACACAAGCGAGATTTGTTTCAAGCAGAGACAATAAATATCAACACAAAGGCAGTATTTACAAAGAAAACAAGTTATCAAAGACAATATGACATTTAATCTCTACAGTGGTGTCACCACCTTAGAACACAACTACTGATCAACCACTGCTAGTTTAGCGCTGACAACAACAATGGAAACCATCACACGAGCAACACAAAGCAATGTAGAAGTGAAATAGCATGATTAACAAGTTTCGAAGAAAGTGTACATCCTCAAAGTATTTTTTTAACCACATACATACATACACATATACATACATAAATATATATATATATGTATGTGTATATATATATATATATATGTATGTATGTATACATATATGTATCATTTTCAGAATCGGTTGTGATGAATAATTCTTCAAAAAAATTAAGTGCAAAGTCAGGGCGTAACCAAGATAGAAGGAGTCAAAACTCTCAAGCAACAGCAAAGAAAACATGTTCGCATATTGAAATATTCAATATATATATATGGAATCGAAATATTCAACGTATATATCAGCGATGAACGAGTCAGAAGACCACAGAACCATTTGATCCGAAATCAACGGCCAAATTTAAAAACTGATGCTAAGATGTAGAATTTTCAAATCAAAAATCACGCAATCTATTTCCAGAATTAAATACTACTAGTATAACCGCACAATGGTGAAGAAACCGACCGTTCGATTGTATAACTTTGATAAAAAATATACATTTAAATTTTTTGTTAATATTACTTAAACATTAAGTGATAATATGTTGGAAAAGAATAAATTAAGATTTGAATCTGAAAATATGAATGTCAAATTTAAATATTAATCAAAGCATTCAAAATTGTTGATTTGCAATATAAATTTTAGAATTTGAAAATCATAATAAATTTGAATTTGGAATCTTTGATGCGCGAAATAAAAGAAGGAAGTTTAGGGAAACCGCGAAGAGACAAGATCCACATAAACCACGATGAGACAAGATCCACGTTTTAGGGAAACCACGATGAGACAAGATCCACATTTTTTGGCTTCAAAAAAATTGATTTTGGCCAGTGACAGTGAGCAAACCTCACTAACGGTCGGTTTGATAAATACCTACATCATCACTGACAATTTGGATAGTCAAGTTCGAAGCAGCATAATAAACCCAAAATAAAAAATCAGAAATTAGAAATCATACCAAATGTCAATCGAAGAACACTCGACGAGGAAGAAGTTGTAACCATTAATCACCAGCATGTTGAAAAGGCAAAAATCGACAGAGAAGTGATGGAATGATTTAAAGTTCATTTGCAATCAACGGCTGCAAATTAAAATTAGAAAACCCTAATTTTAGATCACAAAGAGGAACAGCTTGGAGCAAAAAATCATACGGGCTGAATTATCTTCATTTGTTTATGGGCCGTGTTTTTATTAGTGAACGAATTTTTATTAGGCCGTTAGGATCCCTATTAGGGTTTCATCTTTCTTACTTTATTATAATTTACCTTCTAATCATAAAACTCTAGGTTCTAACTAGGCTCGAACTATGGGGCGTAGTTCGGGAAATTCTGAACTCGGGAACAAAGTTGACCTAGAGTTTTGAGCGGATAGTTAAAACAATCAGCTTAGCGATAATTGTAAATTTACAGGATCTGTAAGTGGTTAATTGTTTAATTCTAGTAGAAACTTGTGGGTAGCAGTGGCCGGGTTTTGCCGAATTTGGGTAAAATTGTGTATTGCTTTTATTTCTGCATTTACTCTATTATTATTTTCATTGTGATTTTCAATATTTTATGAATTTATTATTAGCATATTCGCCTCTCATTTTGAAGTTAATTCGATCCTACATGTCTAATGTGTTTATATTGTTATTTATTTAACAACACATATAATAGAAAACAAAACCGAAAGCTTACTTTGTTAGAGATAAGATCACTACAAGGGGGAACGCATTTTCCGACGGCCAGAATCCGTCGGCGGCCGTCGGAATAAGCCGTTGGAAAAGACTGCGTCGGGGAGCAGTATTTCCGATGGCTTCCGACGGATGCTGCCGAACACATTTCTGATGGCTCTCGACAATTTCCGAGGATTTCTGACGGCTTCCGACGAGCGTCGGAAACCGTCGGAAGCCGTCGGAAATATTTAGCTACAGGCTGCCGGAAAATGTCGGAAGCCGTCGAAAATTTTGACCTGTAAGCCGTCGGAAGCCGTCGGAAATCTGCTGTTTTTTTTTTATATTTGCTACAAATAGAGCCTTCCAACCACATTTCTCTTCCAAACACTACGATATCAATACTGCACAATCCAATAAACAATAATCCAACCAAATATCCAAACCTAGACTACAAAATATTCAATAAACACACAAATGGATAAAATTAGAATAAAAATAAAATACAAAATATACATACCATTCCAACATTAACAATAATCCTAACAATAACTGTTCTACCATGTTGTTAATACACAAATTCATCAACATTCTCATGCATATCCTTATACAGCTACAGAACCAAGTGTATCATATATAATTATACAAATCAACAATTAATCGCACCATCTACCAAATCATTCTAAACTAAAACAAAACATACCTACACGAACGAATAAGCAAGCAATGAATCAATCTCCTCCAGATCCAAAGCCAGCCGAGGAAGGGAAGCGGCCACCAAACTGCTGCATGTACTCTAACAACTGTGCGGTCTGCAAGGCCTGTTGGCGGTTCTGCTTCTCCAATTGGGACACTCTAGTCCGCAATTCTTCTATACCTGCTAAATCGCTCTAAGGTCTACTACGCCGTCCCCTACTCTGACTACTGGACTGCAATAATTGAAAAATAAATAAAATTCAAGTTTATTGTTTTGAAAAGGTAAAAATATCATATTTTCAGTATTTTAAGAAAAGGTAAATTATTTACCGCTAAATTGCCAAATCCGTATCGTCGACCATGCTCTGCTGGACTCATAACGGACTCAAAAATAACGTCCTCCTCATCGGTCGTCAGCTGCTCTCTACCCGTATCAGCAAGGAGTTTCTGTCGTTGCTCCATAAACATCTCCTGCATTAACAAATTAATAATATCATATCTTGTTTCATCATAATTTAACAATTAAAACAATTACTAATACTGAATAACATGAAATATGCTTACATGGCTTTTGCTGGATTTATCGTCCTTCCATGTGTACGAAACAGTCCCGTCTGGATTAACATGCTCGACAGCATGCATAAGGATGAGCATGTTCATATAGCTGGCAGGACCATGTGTCTCGGCTTCCTGAAGTTGATTGTTACATACAATTATTATACGTTTAAAATCATATAGCATAAACTATTTACATTTATTATTAAGTAAATTTACCAACTCCTGCCGATACTGCTGAAACGACTTCGATCCTCCGCGATGAGTGACGGGATTCTTATTTCTATTTGTAGAGTTTCTATCCGACTCTGCCTGTACATTCAAAATTTGATACATTATTTTTCAATCACGTCAAATTAATAATCCAAAAAAAATTAGTATACTTGCATTCGCCTCGTCCGTCTCCCAGTAGCTTAACCAAGCTTGCCACACGCTCTCTCCCATCCACCGTGGTTTCTTACCATATTTTTTAATCTCAGATATTGTGTCCCTGTAGTTCTTGCGCATCTTCTTCATCCAGTATGCTCGTGACAGCATCATATCGTCTGTTTGGATGTCTATCTCAGCCTGTATTAAAAAAAGATAACACTTTAAAGGATAAACAATAGAAAAACGACAAAAACGAATTAAAAAACAGAAAAATTATACATACTAGGACACCCTGCCATATGCACTATATGATGTGAGAAGGGATGGTATCCCAGCTCGGCCAGCACACACTCATCCTACTGCGATAAGATGCTCTAGAGACGTCCAGCACAACCTTAGAGGGAAGTAAGTCGAACTCCCTGTTTTTAAGTACGATATAGATAAGTACGTACGTATATCATAGAAAAAATAAGATGCTGAATAAAATTTAATTCTTACCCATCTGCTCTAGGGACTAACGATACAACTGCACACTGTGGCTCTTGCGATGGGCCACTGCCATCGCCTCCTGACGATCGGGAAGAGCTCCTACCTCTATACGACATAATGATAAACCTGTGACATATACACATCATTATATAAGAGAATAAAAACATGATAATGAAATATATTTCATATGAAAATGACATCAACGGTATAAATTTCTTAATTAATGACTGAAATGGAAATAGAAATGGAAGTGTGTTATACCTGATTCATAATGGGTGTACTCTTCCAACGATAAGCAGAGTTCATTACATTTTTAATAAAAATTGCTAAATAAATGACAAATGGAAATAACATAAAACATGCAAACAATAGTAAAGGGAATTGGTTTCATAGTTACATCAATTTCATAATACATCAAGAATTCAACATAGTTACATCAATTGTAAAAAAAACATATTCAGACTTGTATCAGTCATCATCATCTTTTGATTCAGATTCGGTCTCGTTTTCGACGATATTTTCCTCTGCACTGTCAAACGCTTGTACCCAAACATTTGATTCATCGATCAAGGGACCCAATCTGTATGATCGTCTGTAATTATTATTTAGTTATTTTGCTCAAGATCTGCCTGATAAGCTTGTTCATCCGGAATATTCTTCCTATCGAATGTGAATCTGGCCTTTGTTTTAAAAACTGCAGACCAAGCTGCTTGATCTCGTTTTAGAGACGAATAAGGAGAGTAATAAACTTGCAATGCTTGTTTGGCTAGTACAAAAGGATCATACTTATGATAGTGCGATGTATACTTTATTTCGATAAAATTATAATCTTTGTGCACATTAATTCCAGAACCTGGAACATTGCTAAACCAATTGCATCTAAATAGAAACACCTCCTCCGCAGGTTGTGAGAAATATGTCAGTTGCAAAATTTATGTCAGAACGCCATAAAAATCATTTAAATGATTTTCTGGATCGTCACTACCTTTAACAAATACACCAGTATTATTTGTTAATTTTTCTGCACCGTATTCTTTGGTGTTAAATTTATATCCATTGACGAAATATATTGGATATGTCTTGACCACTCTTTTTGGTTCCATCGCAAGATGTTTCAACCCATCGTCAACAATACTATTTCTCGGCTCATAAACGTAATTTGAAAACCAACCGGAAAATTCTTTACTGAGATCTCCGTTCGGATGTTCACGTTCATAAACACTGTTTATATAAACAAATTATTACATTAAATTATACACGTGCATGCATTATAGAAAAGAATAAAACACAAATTATTATTTCAGATTACCTAACAAACGGTGCAACCTCGGCACAATTTAGAAGAATATAAGTGTGTGCTACATGAAGATCTCTATCGTCTAGCCATATTTCTACACATTTTCCAGAAGGCCGACCATGTTGTCTAAAAATAGATAACATTGCTTGAGAGGACTCTTGTTCGTCGCCTTCGTCATTACAAGGAACACTTTGAAATGAAATATTCACATGGTCACTGAAATAGTGAGAGAAAAAGAACGAAGCTTCTTCTTCGATGTAAGATTTACATATCGAACCTTCAACCCGTGCTTTTTGCCTCACTTTTTTCTTCAGGTGATTCAAATATCTATGCAAAATTAATTTACATTAACTTCATCTTTCAGATGCAATTAAGTTACGTTATAACATATTACATACCACTCAAATGGATACATCCATCTGGACAGGACCTTGAAGTCATGCTTCAGATGGGAGATAAACAGGTAAATGTTCCATCACATTAAAAAAAATGGGCGGAAATATTTTCTCTAATTTGCAAAGCAATATAGGAATGTCCACTTCAAGTTTACGTAACGTTGCACTTTTAAAGTAGTCGAACAAAGATCTTTGTAAAACATACTAAGCTCCGTTACTACTTTCCAAACTTTTAACGGCAGTAGTTCTTTGAACATTACGGGAAATAAATTTTCCATCATTATGTGACAGTCGTGACTTTTCATTCCGCTCAATCTACCATTTTTAAAGTCAACACATCTACGAAGATTTGATGATATCTCATCAGGAAATCTTAACCCTTCCACCCATTTTAACACACGTTTAACTTGATTATTATCTGATTCGTAACAAGCTTTGGGTTTTTTTACTGTCATTTGGTTTCATATGAAGCTCAGGACGTTTGCATAATTCTTCTATATCATGTCTTGATTTCAAATCCCCTTCGTCTTCCCTTTCACATTTAAAATTGTGTTAAAAACATTATCAAATACATTTTTCTCACTGTGCATCACATCTATGTTATGGCGAAGCAGAAGATGTTTCCAATACGGCAACTCCCAAAAAATAGTTTGTTTGCACCAGTTATGAACAACTAATTTGCCTTCAATTTCTGTTTGCTCTCCAGTTTCATATATCTTTGGATAGTCCTTAACAAGTTCATATATGTCTTCGATCGACCATATCGGCGGTGGTTGTCTGGTTTCTACTCTATTAGCTAAAAAAAAATTCGTCTCCTCTAAAGGGATGATTTACATGGAGAAAATATCGATGACAGTCAAACCATGAAATTTTCTTACCATGAGGTAAAGAAAATGCTCGTGTTTCATCCATGCAATATGGACATGCTAGACGACCGGCAGTACTCCATCCCGAAAGAATTGCATAGGCAGGAAAATCACTTATAGTCCACAACAAAGAAGCAAACATACAAAAAAAATTCTTCTTGGACACATCGTATGTTTCTACTCCTTCGTTCTACAGTATTTTTAACTCGTCAATCAACGGTTGTAAATATACATCGATTCCTTGTGTCGGATCGTCGGGGCCATGAACGACAACAGTAAGAAACATATATTGTGTTTTCATGCACATCCATGGAGGTAAATTGTATGGTGTGACGATAATGGGCCATGATGAATATTTAGAACCAAATTGAGAAAATGGAGAGAAACCGTCCGTACATAATCCTAATCTAACATTTTGACTCTCCGCTGCAAAATTTGGATACGTTTTATCGAAATGCTTCCATGCTTCTCCATCGGCCGGATGTGTCAACGTACCCACTTCCTCCGTTCTCACGCTATGCCATCTCATATTAGACGCAGTTACAGAAGATGCATATAATCTTTGAAGTCTTGGAGTTATGGGTAAGTAGTGTATACGCTTGTACGGAACTTCCTTCCCCTTCTTTTTTCTTGATTTGTATCTCTCCTGGTTACAAACTTTACAATTTCTAAGGTTTGCGTCTTCTTTCCAAAACAACATGCATCCTTTAAACATGCATCTATTTTCTGATACGGTAAACCAAAAGCCGGCATAAGTTTTTTAACTTCGTAGTGATTTTTACACATTAGATTATCGGACGGCATATGTCTTTTTGCAGCTTGTACAACAGCCGTAAACCCAGCTTTAGTGATGTTGTATTTTGACTTCGTCGCAATGTATTCTGCGATTACTGACAGCTGAGTGCCGCTTTTACAACCATTCCAAATAGGTTTCTTAGCTGCATCTAGTAAATCGTAAAAAAATTTAGCTTCAATATTTGGTTCTTCAACATTTCCATCATCGTCGTCAACTTCAACCATATGAAACATTGATCGTGCTGCATCTTCGACCATATTTTCTATACGGGTCGTTGAAACTATTTCGTTAACGACACTTTCAGACTCTACAGAAGTATTTGCTACAACTTTTCCATGCCGATCCCAAACATAATATTCGGGTGCGAAACCGTGTTGGCACAAATGAACTTTCACAATATCTGGTAACAAATACTTCAATGTCTACACCTATTACACGGACAACGAATTTCTGGATCGTTTCCGTTATTACTTAAAGTGAATTCAACAAACACGTTTATACCATTATAAAAATCTTCTTTTATTGAGCCCCTCAGTCCTTTTCTTTGGTACATCCATCTCCTCTGATCAACAAAATAATCAATCATTTTTCCTATTTGACAAAATGAAAAGTTCAAAATTTAATATTTATTTTGAAGAATACAAATTCGAAAAAGATTATTTTCATAGTCGTATAATATTTTGAATTTAAAGAAAAACTTCACAAATTTAAAAATATTTTCAAATACGGCACATTTTATTTTTTAACGCAACGATTTAAAAATATATATAATTTTTTTTCATTGGTCAGACATCCTACTTCCCATTACAAATACAGTAAGCATTTACATTTCGTATATTACTTCGTCTCAAACGATTCAACAAAATTTCGGCAGCATTTCCCTTTTGTTCTCTGCATTGTACACAAATGCGTGTACGCAGGAAACAAAAAAGAAAAGTTAGGCCGAAATTTTATGAACCGTTTAAGACGAAGTAGTATACAAAATGTGAATTCTTACTGTGTTCATAACTTGTCCAATACGGGGACAAATCCGACAAACATTGTACCAGATGAATATAAATGGTCGTTTTTCGAAAAAAACGATTATTTATACAACGATCATGTACAACACTCATCAGACGAGGCCAAAAACTCTCTAAGGGACATTTGTCAGTTAACATGCGTGCATTTTACGAAAAAATACAGTTTTACTCACTGTTCACATTTACAAAAAAATATATTAATTTCACACATTTATTCGACGTATTACTCATCAATTTAAGGCTGGTTTAACATTTTTGTCATTTTTCAATACACACAATTATAATTTAGAGTAACGCATTTTTTTTGTTTCATAAGTAAATACGTGCACAGTATAATACTCCTAGTTCATTCAATCATTTTATCTTATTCCAAATAACGTATACAATCGTCGAATCAAGGCATACACAACAATTTACATATACATGAACAACAAAAAATTATACGTGTTTTTCACAATTTCACGATAAAATATGAAATATGTATGCCATGTGATGCCATAAACCGTTATTACGCTATTGGAAATAATTGCAATCACTAATTCGCCCTAATTTATCAATTTATGCAAATCTAGAATTAGGGTAAAAACTGAAATTTTCACAAAAATAAGAGATTATACCTGAGATTAAGAGCAAGAGACGTTGAATTAACAGCGGGGAAGGAGAAAAAATCATGAAATCAGCGATTGGAGGTGGAAAATGGGGATTGGGGTTTTTTTTTCCAGAAATTGAGAAGCTGGAAAATGAGGAAGAAAGGCTCGGCCGAGCTGCAGATAATAGCGAATTTCCGACGGCTTCCGACGGCCCGTCGGAAGCCGTCGGAAAATGGCCGTCGGAAGTCATCGCTCCCACCCGTCGCTATTTGGCATTTTTCTAGTAGTGGATTCTTATACAAGAGTTAAGTTATATAAATTAAATAATTACTTCTAAGAAACACCCTTAAGTCTGTAAGACGCAACATAGTACAATAACATAAATACATGGAAATTATAGCTAAAAGCATGCTCTGTCACTCTAAAAGTAATCTGCATGGTCGTCATGGCTTAAAATCGTATTCGACGTCATTATCATCTCTGTCATCCTTTTCTTCAACCTCTATGACATTTGGAGTGCCTTGTATATCCTATGCCGATATGGAGCAATGTCCTCGGTAGTCAACTCTTGATTGTGTCGTGTCAAATTAGCCATTCTAATGTTTGTAATACATGATAATCTCATAATGCTCTCTCTATATGTGACTAATGGCAAATGGGCAGACAATGTCAATGGCATTAGCTTGGGTAACATCATGGCAAGAGGAGTGTCGCGCGCGCGTGTTAGTCCATGGCCATATTGGTCCTTCCCCTCGCACAAAATTACCTGACCCTAAGGGCCAATATAGAGATTGAGAATACACTATATAAACAAGAAAATGGACTTATTTTTGGCGATGTCCGATATATCTCGTTCACTATTTTGATTTTGAGAACTCTAACGATCCCCCACATGAATGACAATATATGTCTCCCCCACACAAAATGTAATATCACACATTTCATATGAAAATAATGCTATATCGAGAATAAGTAGATATTTCACTTTGAACTTTCCCTAGTTAAAACTTATCGAATATACTTGGCTTATCGGTGAATTATTTCATCTTGAACCGTCGGCCGTTATTGTATAACCAGGCAATAAGCTTTACAAAGTATTATTTCCCTTCACATCCAATCTTGGTGGTGTTCATTTTGGTCCTGAATAATTTTTTGGTTCTGCGAGTTTTTTAGAGAATAAAAGCCTTTAATATTCTCATAGAGCCGACCCAGCTCACACTAATATAGGTAATCACAATCATTAAGAGTATTCTACATATACCCCACTTGTTATTTTCAAAATATGGTCATCATTAAAAAAAATAGTTTTATCATTTTAATACTTATGTAGGCATGCATTTATATTGTGCACCATAGGATGGAGTAGGACTAAGCCCAACCAAATGCATTATGTTTTGAGTTATTCAAAACAGGTTTGCCTATTGATCCTAGTCCGTGGGATCTCCGGTCGCTAGGATAACATTCCATATAAGATAACTCTTGTTGGTTTAGGCTTGTAAACTCATTCCCCTCGATGCGCAGTTAATTTTCTCTCTTGATAAACCTTTAGTAAATGGATCCGCTAGGTTATCATTTGTTTGCACATAATCTATGGAAATAGTTTCATTTGAGAGTAACTGTCTAACTATGTTATGGCGTTTTGTACTCTTCTTAATGCTGCTTGGTTATCAAAGTGTATGCATATGGAATCAGAGTTCATCGCTTTAGATAAAGCAGGCGAAGAAGCAGAATGACTTATATTCTCTAAAAACATTCATTTGATGAATTTGTAGATTATAGATTAATGCAATTGCTATTAACGTTCTTATAGAGGTTATTCGTGTTACTGGTGAATAGGTATCGAAGAAGCCTGCACCTTCTTTTTGACGATATCCTTTGGCTACCAATCTTGCTTTGTATTTGTCGATGAAGCCATCTGGTTTCGTCTTCTTTTTGAAGATCCATTTACAACCAATTGATTTTATTCCAGGTGAAAGATTAACTATTTTTCAAGTTTTATTACTCAGAATTGAATCAATTTCACTTTGAATTGCTTCTTTCCAACATAAGGATTCAGAAGATGACATTGCTTGTACGTTTGAGGTCCGTGTTCTAACACATATGTGAAAAAATCCGAACCAAATGTCTTGGAAGCCCTAGCCCTTATGCTTCTTCTTGGTTCAACTTCCTCAATCTCATGATGAGTTTCATCTTCATGTGAATTGCTTGATTCTTCGCTTGTCCTTTTAGGAACATTATTCCCTTCATTCCTTTTGTGCGGAAACATGTCTTCAAAGATTGGGGCATTTATAGATTCCATGATTGTATTTACATGAATATCAGCTATATCAGACTTGAATACCAAAAATCTATGGGCACTACTATTTTGGGTTGGCCCTAGATAGTAACAATCTACATTTTTTGTCCAAGTTTAACTCTCTTGGAAGGCGGAACTGGAACTTTTGCCAAGCACCCACACACTTTGACGTATTTAAAGCTTGGTTTTTGTCCTTTCCAAATATCATATGGAATTGTTTCTATTTTATTGTGAGGGACTTTGTTTAATATGTGATTAAACATATTTAAGGCTTCCTCCCCACAAGTTCGTCGGTATACCAGAGGTTAAAAGCATGGCACTAATCATGTCTTTCAACGTTCTTTTCTTCCTCTCGGCTACATCATTTTGTTGTGGTGAATATGGAGCTGTTGTTTGATGAATTATACCATTTTCGGCACAGAACTGTTCAAATGGTGATTCATATTCTTCACCTCGATCAGCTCTTGATATCTTGATCTTTTTAATTAACTGATTTTCTACCTCAGTCTTGTACTTTATAAATGATGTAATTGCTTCATCTTTACTATTCAAAAGATATACATAGCAATATCGCGTATAATCGTCAATAAACGTGATAAGGTACTTTTTCCCATCTCATGTAGGTGACGATTTAAAATCACATAAATCTATATGAACCAAACCTAGTGGTTCGGTGCTTCTATCAACAGATTGAAATTGTTTTTTAACCATTTTTGCTTCTACACATGTCTCACATTTGTAGTTCTTATCTACTTGGAATTTCGGAATTAATCTAGTCTGATAATGTTTTAATTTTTCTAAAATTTACGTGCCCCAACTATCATGCCATAGTAAAATTTCATGCTCAAACAAGCAAGAAACTTCAATTTTATTAATAGCACAATTAGAATACATAGTTTTACTGCCGATAATGGCTACATTTGCCTTACATAGGCCATCACATAAATGTCCCCTTTCGATATACATTCCAGCTTTGGACAGAACTGTAACGACCCAAAATTTCGATCCCGAAAATTCCAGATAATTTACAAACTTACTTCTTATAATTAAAATTTTTAAAACCTTTATTATGATTAAACAAACAAAGTTTGCCTGAATTTCTAAGCCTAACAAAGATTAGATGAAGAGGATCGAAATTTTCTTATCTAAATTTTAACTGTAAAACATAAAAAAAAAAAGAACACAGCCAATCATACCAGTATATTCATTTCATACATACAAGTATTTACTTTTTTTTTAAACATGCATACTTACTTAAATTTAAACATGCATCACACAATTTACATACAACATTTCCACATACATCCATTTAAAGCTGTTTAAGTCCAAAATTTACTTACAGGTATAAAACAGAGAAGCCTGTTTGTTTTTTTTAATAAACCTGGAACTGTATATATATTTTTATTATTATTATTATTTTTTAAAACCATTTCATCTAAATTTCTTTAATCATAATGTGCTAAAGAAATCAGGGAAACATTTAAATTTCCTTGAACATATTTAGTTAATCTTGTTAAGCGGAGATACACATATGTGTTCTCAGGCATGCAATTTAGAGTTGCTATCTGTACACCTAACAATCATTATCCCATTCATGCACATCAAATTAAGTTATTTTCATCATGAGTTCAGGCATGCACCCATTTTACAGATGACTTTATCTTAAAAGAATTATAGTTTACTCACAATATTTGCACAACAGTGGTAAGCTTGGAACTGCTACTAATTTCCAAACAATTTAAGAAGAAAAATTTACTCACTAATCTCACTTATAAATATTTTTATAATATTTTTTTGTATTACATCATTTCAAACAGTTATCCCTTAAACATCATGTGTCGAAAGTGATCAGAGAAGAAAAACTAGATTTTGGATTCAGTTTAAAACTGTGAAACTGGAACAAGCACTGAATATCTTCATGCAACATATTATCATCCGTATGTACTCAATTCAAAGTCATTACCCAATATTAATCACATGCAATCCATTCTACAAATAAAATTTTGAAGATTTACTCACCTACATGAAGAACAGAGGTCTCTATGATATTTTAAACTGGAATTGCTTGCCTTTCAAACTTGAGTCGTTGAAGTAAGATGCTTTTTTGTTACAGATTCAAAACTGAAAGTTTTAGTTTGATTTTTCCCTAGATTTGCTGAAGCTTTAATCCCTGCTCTTGATCAGGTTGCAACTTGTTGAATTTGAATTTTATTTTTTTATATCTAAAACTGTTTTGGTTTGATGAATTTCAGATTTTGAAGATGAAGGAGTGATTGATTTTTTTTCCTTTGCTTCTTTAGAAAATGAGATGAAAAGTTTTAAATGATGAAAATGTAATAATCTTCTAGAGATATAATTTTGTTTTATTAAAATTTAAGGAAAATAATTTACAAATGTGACAGTTGTCATGATCTATTATTACTTAACCCACATGTGTTTTCTTATAACCCTTAATAGATCAACACTTGTAACTACTTCATATTCATTCATTTAAAATGATATTTAAAGCCTTTATATTAATTAATCTAATTAGTAAATACATTTGTAAATTAATGGATGTTTCCCCTCTTTTTTTCCTTTTTTTTTCCCAAATTTATACAAATAAAATCTTTAAAGAAAAATAGAATATAACCCATTTATTTATTACTCAAGTTTAAATGTCACAAATTATATTTGTTTATGTGTTATCTTTATAGGTGTGCATTATGTTTACATATGTTTTATGTATTTTTATATAATACTCTTTATTAAATTTTATTCTTATTCATGTCTAAGGTATTTTGTTAATTACTTAATCTATGTAATATCTTTTTACATGTATGTTTTAAATCCTTATATGTTTACAAACTACCTTTACTTAAATTTATTTAATTTTTTTATACTTTATATATATAAAGAAAATGTATTATGTTTACAAATGTACATCAAAATCTTTTTATCCAATTTTATTCAAATTTGGACTATTATGTATTTAAACTTAAATTTATTAATTTACTATAAGATTCATCATGCTGATTTAATTATTATAGTTTCAAATCTACTTATATATATTCAGATATCTATTTATCCAAATAAAATTAGTTAATTATCCAATTAACAGATGTCCAGAATTCGGGTTATTACAAGAACCATCTTGTCTGACTCGAACATCATTTTGAATCCTTTCTTCGATAGTACTGCACCAGAGATGAGATTGTTGCGTATGTCTGGAACGTGGAGCACGTCATTCAACTTGATAGTTTTTTCAGAAGTAAACTTGAGGATTACTATATCACTGCCTTCGATCATGGATACTGCAGAATTACCCATATAGAGTTTTTCTTCATGATCGAATTTCTGGTATGTAGAAAATATGGATTTGTCAGAGCAGACATGACGAGTAGCGTCCGTGTCTACCCACCATTGGTTAGGATTCTGAACCAAATTGCATTCAGATACAACTGCTGAGAAGTTGGATTCGTCTACTTCTATGTTGTCTACTATATTTGCCTCTTTGTGGCGATACTTTTTGTGTATGCAACCTCTAGCGGCATGTCCAACCTTTCCACAAACCCAACACTCGCCATTAAACCTTTTGGTTCATTTGTTGTCTTTTGGTTTGTTGTCTATAGCTTTCCTTTTATTTTGGAAATTCTTTTTTTTGGGTCTTTGACCCTTCAGCCACAAATGCCTCATCGATTGGTTTTGTAACTTCACGGTTATCTGCCTCAATTTTCAGTTGGACTATGAGATCCTGTAAAGAGATTTACTTCTTCTTATGTTTTAGATAGTTGCGGTAATCTCTCCATGACGGCGGCAGTTTTTCCGTGATGGCTTCAACCAAAAACGATTCTCCAACCTTATGTTCTTCCGCTTCGATTTCATGAATGATGATTTGCAGTTTATGCAGTTGAGCAGTCACCGATTTGGAGTCAACCATCTTGTAGTCCATGAATTTGTCTACAATGAATTTCTTAAGACCAATATTATGCGTCTTGTACATAGTGGCAAGTGCATTTCAGAGTGCTTTTGCTGTCTTTAGAGGCTGATATACTTTGTATAGCACCTTGTCGAGGCAATTCAGAATATAGTTTCTGCATAGAAAATCGAAATGCTTACACGTATCAACATCTGATTCCTTGCCTGGTGCAGGAATCGGTTCCTCCTCGTCGAGATACCGTTGCAGACAAAGTGTGATGAGATAAAATAGCATTTGATTTTGCCATGTTATGAAGTCATCACCATCTCCTTTGAATGGATCAGGCCTATTGTAAGTAGTAGCCTTTGTTGATAGTTCAACTGTTGCCATCTCTGTTTTAGCGAAAACACTAAAGTCTTAAGATGTTATGCATCTAGCATACCAAAACAGAGACTAATCAATAATAAACTCGTCTCATAAGTTTACAAATCAGATTTCCACTACTTTAAAATTATGTATCAGCTATTTTTAAACAATAAGTATGTTACAACAACAAACTAACAACTATAGTGATAAATCAAACGTTATACTAATTAAGAAAATAATACAATGTAGAAACGAAAACGATATATATATATATATATATATATATATAAACCAGAAATCTAACCGGTTGAAGAAGGAAATTTTGTGTGAGGCTTGTCATAACAATTTCTTTAAAACTTTATTCAAAGTCTTCCAAGATACAACTAACGTGATCTACTCGAGATTGTGATGTGTATAATTTTTTGTGTGATATGCAAAAACGCATGGATTGTAGATATTAAGAAACGAAGAGGAAGAAGAGGAAATCGAAATTAAAATTGAGTGAGGAAAGTGATTAGGTTTCCTTCTTATTTGTAACCGAATTCTTAATGGCTACACCCGTTGAAAAAAGTAGCATCCCTTCATTTGCAACACTAAAAAGAGTTACTGTTTGCAATAGTTGCGCATCTTTGTTTGCAACTGCCGAAAACTGTTACGTTTCGCAACAGTCACACCTCTTCGTTTGCAATGGCCGAAAATTATTTTTGTTCGCAACAGTCGCGTCTCTTCGCTTGTAACGGCAAAAAACTATTGTGTTTTGCAACAGTCGTATCCAAGCCACTAGTCGCTTTTATTTGAATTTAAATATTAGAAAACCGTTCGCTTCTGTGTAGCAAAAATATAATACGGTGCACTTTTATTGGATACGCATCCGATCCGGTTCGGACGGGTGGTGGCGCGCGTGTTAGTACATGACCATATAGGTCATCCCCCGCACAAAATTATGTGACCCTAAAGGTCAATATAGGAATTGAGAATACACTATATAAATAAGAAAATGTATTTATTTTTAACGATGTCATTCACCATTTTGAGAACTCTAACGTCATAACAAATATAATCAAGACCTATAATAATGAAATACTTGGCGTTCCACTAGTTATGTTGTGTTGCTTCCCTCAAAGAAGTCTGTGAATATACTCTCAATTGCTCTGAACGTGCATCATTTAGTAACAAATGTCATGACCAAAATTTCACCTCCAGCTAAGCTCACCAAGGTACCGCATACAACCCCCATGTGGTGCAGATAATACCAGTGGAAAACTCCTAACAAATGGGAACTCGATACATTGCCCAATGATTGTGTCACTAGTACAATGACGCCATCATATGTCCGCCAAAATGACCGTGTCACGTGTACTATGAAGGTCTAGCTGGCTACGCTTAATCACATAAACACAACGTGCATCTCCTCCATGTTCTTAGGGCTCCATCCACAAATTCAAGATAGAAAAATGCTAATTGTCTTAACGTTTTGGATATGATAAATTATGGTTGTATTCATACTACTAATAATGCAATACCTCCTAAAATCTACTTAAAGACACTAAAGTTCCAACGATCAATATCAATATTTCATAATAGGCGTGACCTAATCAAATATGATACAATGTCAAATAACGTAGATAATGATTTGAAGAAGAAAATATTCTCCATCATCTCTACTACTAATAAAGAAAATTATTGAACTAATCTGTTCAGTATCTTTTTGAAATTTCAAAAATGTCCTTGTCCGTGTGCGAAGCACGGACTCATACTAGTATAAATAGCAAAAAGTCAAACAATCTCTTGGTTGAGCCCTATGTTGTAATGATTTACTACTGTTTTAATTGTAGACTTAATGTAGCTTGCTCTCGATTGGGTTCCCTCGATGACTATGTACTATCTCTGGATGCGATAGTACATATTATAAATTGGTATGTATTTGGAACTACTCTTCATACGGAACAGGTTCACCAAATCCTACTACAAGAGTAGTAAGCATCATATATAGAATCTAAATGAATAATTCCCAATTCTCCAAAAGAAAACTAAAACGTATGTATGCATGGAAAACGGAGAAAGCAACTAATGTTGGTTATAACGAAGACTTGGAAAGAACGTATAAGATTATCGGACAGCTAAATGTTGGATAATCTTATGGCTGAAATTCTGCAACACGTAGCACACAGATTGCAATTTGGGTTGGTCGTATGTCATCCTGCATTTTAAATGTTGAATTAAATTTGCAGCCGACGTATGTTGTTCTATGATGCAGAACATACCTCAATTCGCGGCGAAGATCGCTCTTACCTAGGTCACCAACGACCTACCTTAGGTCGCAAAGAAGATGCAGCGAGTTCCTCCAGTGTGAATCGCAAGCACACCCTAGGTGGCGAACGACCTTCCCTAAGTCACAGCGAGCTTAGGTCGCGCTTCCTTCTCCCTAAGTCAAACGAAGCCATCGGTCGCTCTACCAGCCTAAGTCGCGAAGCCCTAGGCCGCGAGCAAGATGCGAAGCCATGGGTCGCACCTCCAGCTTGAATCGCTCCACCATAGGTCGCGAACAAATGTGAAGTCGTGGGTCGCTCCACCCTAGGTCGCTGCCGAAGCCTGTCGTCGTTACTATAGGGTATGAAGTCGCTATTATTTCCTTGTCGTTGAGATAAGGACCACGAACAGTTGTACTTGTATCTTTTAGGTCGTAGCCTATGTGTACTAGGTCGATTATATGTCGTAACTTGTATTTTGTTAAGTCGTTTGGTCTGTTAGGTCGTAGGTCGTTTGTATCGTGGAATTTGTTAGGTCGTAAACGACCTAAGTTAGGTTGAAGCTGATATGTGTGTGTGTTGAAACCCTATAAATAGGGATGTTGGGTCATTTGTAAAGGGAGTTGAATTTTGAATAAAATTTTGAGTGCTTTGTGCCTCTTTTGAAATTGGAAGTTGAGTTTATCTCCTTTCTCCATCTTCGGTTATTCGAGTGCACTCGAATCAACGATTTTGAAGCCGATTCACGGAATCTTGTGCGCAAGATCAACGTCGAAGAATCGTAAATCTTTTAACACGGTATCGTGCACGATCAACGTGTTGGAGATAGCTAGAATCCGGTATCTCTTGAGATCAACGGATTTGGACGTTTGATATCACTAATTCATCGATTCATATTGCTTCACCTAATCGTTCATCGATTAGTTTGACGCGAAATCTTCATTTCGTCGACATCGTCATAATCCGCTGCGTCACTTTAGTATCAGAGCTTGAACTTAGCCAATTATAGCTAAGCCGAGCCTGTTCGGAGCAAAGAAGAAGTATTGGAGTTGTGCATCACTTTTTGTTTGAGCTAACTAGAGAAGGAACCGAGCTTGTTAGAGAGATCATGCCTCCGAAACGTGCTAACCGATTTCAAAATATTGAAAATGTGTATAGAAGAGAAGAAGCTGAGCAAATGGAACAACGTATCCATGAAAAATTCGATGAAGGTATTGGAAAATTGGAGAAATTAATGATAAATATGAATCAAAGTCAAAGGAGAAGGTCGCCAATATCGCACCATGGCGGAAACAGAGTTTCGCCATCGGTTACGGAAGCGAGGAGGGTGTCGCCACAATCTGTTCGAGATAGAAGAGAGTCATCAGTTTCAACAAGGCGAGAACATCACGAGTATAGAGATGAAGAGAGAAGAACTCCATGGGAGTATGAACGTGAGCCATATCATGATGCTGAAAGACATAGTCGAAGGGATATGCGTGATCATAGAGATGTTGATGGTCGAGATCGATATCGAAGTACATTTGATTATGATGAAGAGAGTGACGGAGGAAGTATTCATTATCGAGATCGAGACCAAGTACGACATCAAAATCGGGATGTAGAAGTGATCGTCGTGGGAGTTAGGGATGAAAACTGAAATTCCAGAATTCAAGGGTGGTATGCAAGCTGAAGAATTCCTTGATTGGTTATCTAATATTGAAGAGATTTTTGACTTCAAAGAAGTTCTCGAGTCTCGCAGAGTTAAGTTGGTTGCTACTCGGTTGAGAGAAAGAGCTATGGCATGGTGGCAGCAAACAAAACTTACACGGGAGAGAATGGGCAAACCGAAGATTGTCTCATGGGAGAAGATGAAGAAATTGATGAGGCTACTTTCTTGCCTTATAATTATCAATCTCTTATGTATCAGCGATTGCAGAACTTGAGACAGGGAACAAAGTCTGTGAATGATTATGCGGATGAATTTTATCAACTGATTGCGATGAATGATATCATGGAGACAGAGGAACAATTGACCGCTAGATTTGTTGGAGGGTTGAGAACGCAGATTCAAAATATGGTGAATATGTTTGATCCGAGATCTGTCACTGAAGCACATCAGAAAGCACTTGCTTGGGAGAAACAAGGGAGATGAGGAGGTGGTGTGTTTACAAATTCCAACAATCAAGTGAAAGGGGCTGGTAGTAATGCTAATGTTTCCAAAACAGTCAATAAACTGGTTGTCAATGAAGCTGTTAAGACCAAGGTCGACAACAATTTCAAGTGCTATAACTGTCAGGAATTTGGTCACAAAAGCAGTGAATGTCCAAAACCTAAGAAGCGAGCAATGATTGCTGAGACTGAGGATGAGGATGCAGATGCAGAAGCAGAATGTTCTAATTCACCACAAGTTGAGGAGGAAGAAGAATTGTCGGGAGATGAGGGTTGTAATTTAATGATGATGAGGTCTTGTTTAACACCAAAACAAGAGGATGATCCTAGTTGGTCGAGGAGCAACATTTTTCAGTCAACATGCACTATTCTGCGAAAAGTTTACAAGTTTGTTATTGATGCTGGAAGTTGTGATAACATTATTTCTTCAGAAGCTGTAAAGAAGTTGACATTGAAGACTGAGAAGCATCCTAAACCCTACAAGTTAGCTTGGTTGAGGAAAGGTGTGTAGGTGAAGGTTAGTAGAAGAGCTTGTGTAACTTTTTCGATTGGAAAGAAATACAAAGATGAAATTTGGTGTGATGTGGTTGGTATGGATGTATGTCATCTGTTGTTGGGGAGACCGTGGCAGTATGATAGAGCTTTACAACATGATGGACGTACCAACAGCTACAGTTTCATGTTTGAAGGTACTAAAAATCACTTTAATTCCTTAAAAGCAACAACAGAAGGAAAGCAAGTTGGAGGAGATTGAAGAGATGAAAACTTTGCTATCTTTGAAAGAGTTTGTTAAAGAAGTCGAAGACGAACCTGAAGTATTTTTGTTGATCGGACGTGAGAGTAATGAAGTGGTTGAAATTCCTGAAGAAGTAAAGCCAGTGCTGGAAGAATTTGAAGATGTATTTCCTGAAGAGCTGCCAAAAGAGTTACCACCGTTGAGGGACATACAACACCAAATAGATCTTGTTCCAGGAGCAGTGTTACCACATAGACCATATTACAGGATGAGTCCAAAAGAACATAAGGAGTTGAGAAGGCAGGTGGAAGATTTGCTTGAACAAGGGCGTGTACAGGAAAGTTTAAGCCCTTGTGCAGTTCCAGCCTTGTTAGTGCCAAAAAAGGATGGAACGTGGAGGATGTGTACCGATAGTCGAGCACTGAACAAGATTACCGTAGGGTATAGATTTCCAATGCCAAGATTGGATGATTTATTAGACCAGTTGAATGGAGCTGTTATCTTTTCGAAGATTGATCTGAAAAGTGGATATCATCAAATTCGAATTCGACCAGGGGACGAATGGAAGACATCATTCAAGACACGTGAGGGGTTGTATGAATGGCTGGTTATGCCGTTTGGTCTTTCGAATGCACCTGGTACGTTTATGCGGGTGATGAATAAGATCTTTAAACCATTTATTGGGAAGTTCGTGGTGGTGTATTTTGATGATAAACTGATATACAGTGGAAGCCCAGAAGAACATTTGCATCATCTGAGAGAAGTGTTGAGGATACTGCGACAGGAACAATTTTATGCTGCAACGAAGAAATGCGTATTCATGACGCATAGTGTTTTATTTTTGGAATATGTTATATCAGAAGGAGGTATACAGGTGGATCAGAATAAAGTTGAAGCAATCAGAAATTGGCCACAATCCAGGACGATAACAGAAGTTAGAAGTTTTCATGGTTTGGCATCATTCTACCGAAGATTCATTCCACACTTCAGTAGCGTGATGGCACCAGTTACTGATTGTATGAAGGGGAAGCAATTTTCATGGTCAGAGGAAGCAGGATTTGCTTTTGAGCGGATCAAGGAACTTTTGAAGTCAGCGCCCATTCTAGCATTACTAGACTTTCAGTTATTGTTTGAACTACATACTGATGCATCTAAGGTTGAAATTGGAGGGGTGTTAAGTCAGAGGGGACGTCGTATTGCTTATTTCAGTGAGAAGCTTTCGGGAGCCAAGATGAGATATAATACTTATGATGTAGAATTTTATGCTGTTGTGCAAGCCGTGAAGCATTGGAGACACTATTTGTTCCATAAAAAATTTGTTCTGTATACTGATCATGAAGCATTGAAACATTTGCAGAGACAGGACAAAATTGCAGCCAGACATGCTTCGTGGATTGCATACTTACAACAGTTTACATTTGTTGTGAAAAACAAATCGAGAGTTACAAACCGTGTTGCAGATACGTTGAGTAGAAGGAATCATTTGTTGACTACAATGAAGGCTGAAGTGACAGGGTTTGAAGTACTTCCAGAATCGTTTGCTGAAGATCCTTACATTGCGAAGATGGTAGATGAAGTCAACAAAGGAAAGACGGATGAATATGTGATGATAGATGCGTTTGTATTCAAGGGGAATCGATTGTGCATACCAGAGTGTAGCTTGCGAATGAAGATTATGAAGGAATTACACGAAGAAGGACATATGGGTAGAGACCATACGTTGCAGTTGATTTGTCAATCTTATTTTTGGTCTTCGATGAGAAAAGAAGTTGAAAGATTTGTGGAGAGATGTCACATATGTCAAGTTTCCGAAGGGACGGGTACGAATGCAGGATTGTATATGTCATTGCCTGTGTCTACCAGACCATGGGTTGATATCAACATGGATTTCGTTTCAGGTTTGCCAAGAACTCAACGTGGAAATGATTCCATATATGTGGTGGTAGATAGATTTTCGAAAATGGCACATTTCATGACTTGTAAGAAGACCGCTGATGCAGTCCGTGTTGCTCAGTTATTCTTTAAAGAAATTTATCGATTACATGTGTTACCTGAGACCATTGTTTCTGACAGGGATACGCGATTTCTAAGCCATTTTTGGATGAGTTTGTGGAAGATGGTTGGAACGAAACTGAATTTTAGTAGCGCTTATCATCCGCAAACAGATGGGCAAACGAAGATGGTAAATAGATCATTGGGAAACTTGCTGAGATGTCTTGTGAAAGATAATTTGAAGAGCTGGAATATGAAGTTATGTCAAGCAGAATTTGCACATAATCGTGCTGTTAATCGAAGTACTGGTTTCAGTCCGTTTCATGTTGTCTATTCAGCAATTCCAAAGGGACCGTTGGAATTGTCAACATTACCAATTCAGAAAGGAGTTGAATGTTGAATAAAATATTGAGTGTTTTGTGCCTTTTTTGAAATTGGAAGTTGAGTGTTATCTCTTTTCTCCATCTTCGGTTATTCGAGTGCACTCGAATCAACGATTTTGAAGCCTCACGGAATCTTGTGCGCAAGGTCAACGTCGAAGAATCGTAGATCTTTTAACACGGTATCGTGCGTGATTAACGTGTTGAAGATAGCTAGAATCCGGTATCTCTTGAGATCAACGGATTTGAGCGCTTGGTATCACTAATTCATCGATTCATATTGCTTCATCTAATCGTTCATCGATTAGTTTGACACGAAATCTTCATTTCGTCGTCATCGTCATAATCCGCTGCGTCATTCTACGTTGGAAAATTATAGCCAGAATAGGTTAACTGGTAAACTGTATTTAATAATATATTAAGTGTACGGTTAAGACGAGTTACTGCATTTCTAACTATGATTTTTGTAACGGCGGAATTTTGTATGATACAAACCCAAAAGTTGCTTTCTTACCTAACATGAGTGCATCGGATAATAAATAAATTTCACAACGATTGAATGAATTCGTTTGTATGGCCTTTCTATGATTCACAATTTTAGAACGGCGACTTGGACCGTTGTGGACCAACCTAGAAAAACCGTGGACAGAGTGAGATACAAGTTATGTTTCTTATTTAACTCGAGTAATATAAATCTATTTTAGTTCTTTGTAGACAGCAAGAACTAAGATAAAGGTTATGTTTCCTATGGAGTATGAGCAAAGATAGCACATTTAAATTTGTCCGTCCGATTTACGCTCGTAAAAGCTACAAAAGAATAAACTTTGTTATAAATGAAATGAGCGAGGAACAAGAATATGTGAAAACAAATATGAACTTAATGAAACAAGGTACTCACAAACTACTAGGCAAAACTGAAAATGAGGTTTGTGTCGTCCTACCGCTGTCGAAAAAAAATTACAACTTAGCTAGTTAATGTCTGATGCAAATCCTCCGCTACAGTCTTATCCAAGTCAAATAAATCTTTACCCTTCATTTGTAATTTATTTATTTATTAAAAGTTATAGAATCAGACAAATTAACAAATGAATTTTAAGGAAACCATCGATTGAAAAAAAAAAAAAAGGAAGTTGAGGATTATTTGCTGTGCTAAGAGAGATATACAATACCCAACCCAACATGGATTAACTTTCTACTTTGTGGTTCTGAAAATGAAATAACTTTTCGTGTATGAACACACAGTTTAACTTTGAAACGTTTAAAAAAGCTCTATATTAATCTCTTTTAACAACACGGCTCCATTTATTTTTTCACAAAACTAATTTGACAAATTATTTCATAATCTTATCCACTAAAATTTGATATTATCTTATCGATTTTGAACGGTATAATATATTATTAATATACATTTTATGACTTATCGTTGAACTGAAGCTTTTCCATCTTAAAAAAAAAAGGAAATCTACAATTTTACGCTGGAAAAAGTGTTTTAGAATTATTTCGATCAATAATTGTTATGGAATGTTTAAAAGTTATTGTTTTAAATTTCAATATATTAATTATACTTGGATAAATTTTAACATCGTTAAAATAATTTACATTTGAATCAATTAAATAAAAATGAATGATCAATGCGGTTGTCACGGCCTAACCGATTGAACCACTATAAATCTTTGATTTTACGTCAATACTGTTTGTCTTACGGTTCGGTCTTCGAAACTATGATACTAGACGAGTGAACTTAAATTTCAATCTATTATTCGTCTCCTAAATTTTTACAAAGTATGAATTATCAGGTGCAGTTTCTAATATCTCTTGCTGGACTAGTGCATTTTGATGCGGTTGATCATCAAATATAAATATTTATATGCTTACTTAACATATACACAACACGTTGACAACGTGTGAGCATCCTCTAATTAATATAGTTACTCATGCAGAAATACCAAGGGACCAATCGATGGGTGAGAACAGGTGAGATTTTAGTATCATCCGTACTAAGTTTGAACTTCTGGGAAAAAGAACGTTTCAAGTTTCAACTATTTTAACTTTAAAATATTTTGTCGGTAGGATTTGACAAACATGCAGCACCGGATTCAATTTACTACAGTGATATTTTTGCATACGCTAAAGGTAATCTACATTAGTAAGGTCATCAAAAATAAACCATGCACGCTAGGTGTTTGATGGAAGCGGACGGACGATATATAACCGTAGCGATGCGTTGTATCAAAAATAAACATGATATGAATGATGTTAGTGATGGCTGAGCGATACAAGACATAATAAGGCATCGTTATTATGAGATACTACAGAGGTATAAAAAAGATACGGAAAAAGAATGATTCAAGAAAGAAAATGCATTCTTGTGTTATAAAAAGAACATTTTGAAATGGACATTTTAATTGGTTTTTGATAAATAATTATCTTTTGTTATTATTTTATTTTGTTTTAATTTTTTTAACTAATACAGTTAAATGATTTTATATTATGTATAAACTATGAAGTGCTACGGAAACCATGATAAAAAAACCAGTTTTTTTGTATATACTAGTAGATCGAAATTCGAATAAAAATCTACATATCTTTCCTAAACCTAGTTATAAAATAGCTAACAAGCCGCCTAAGCCTGTCGAGTTTGTTTATCAGCAACCAGACAACTGCGTAGTGTGATTCCATGTTGGTCAGAATATACATGATTTAATATTTGAAAAATGAGTCAGTCTCCCGTCACACATCCAGTATTCTACCAATAGTCTCTTTCATCTCATCCTTACAAGGCGAAGCCCCACTCGACTGTCGTCTACGAGTTGAAGTACTAATCGAGCGATGTAGATGTGCAGAAGCTCGAGGAGTACGGGTGGTGATCTCTGTAGTATCGCACATGAGAAAGTCAACATACATTTGAATATGGAACGGGGCATTATCAGGTGGAGCCTCTAGAATCTCGAACTTACAGGCTTAAGTTTCGATGCAGGCGTCAAATATCACATTCAGCTACCTGCATATTGGAGGTGAGCCACTTTGAGTTTCCTATACCTAGTAGCTACCAAATCCCACCACCCGTTAGATCCTCCAGCAGTGACTCTACCTTCAATATGCAGCAACTTGTTCTGCATGTCCCATTCATACTTGAAGTTGTCAAACTTGTTCTTCATCCGGCTTTCGTTGTAATCGACTTTCATTTGTGCGTTGAAGACAATAACGATATAAGAGTATCAATAGCCAACCGACCTTTTCGAGTTGTGATATGTTCATAATTAATGTCGATAAACACTGACGTATGTTGCTTGGTCTAGCCTACCATATTGCAGGTAGAAATAAAATATTCATGGGTCGACATTATGTAAAATAAAAATGAAAAATGAAAAAAATAGTTAGGGTAGATATTAATATGATAAAAACAAATATTAAAAAAAATTACCTCAAAAAATTGATGTAGAATCAATAAAAAAAGGGTTCAACTTTCAGATTGGGTATGGTAGAATAAAAACATGGTACAATGGAAATTGCGTGAGGAGGAATTTAGAGAGGAGATGGCCAATCGTTGGGAAAAGGTAATGGCATCAAACGCGTTTGAGGCCAACCGTTCATTTTTAAACGTTTGGCTGAAACAGTTCAATTTGTGAGTCCCACCCCATATGCATCCGACGTGTCACGTCCAGTTGACGCGAACATCAACATGCCAAAATATGGCTTCAAACGCATTCTACGGGTGCGTTCTTGTACGACACGAAGGTGACAAGGTAAATGGACACGAAAGGAAAATAATTCACGATAGGAGAATGCGTTCTTGTATTACGAAAGAGACATTCTAAAAGAGACATTTTAATTTTTTTGTTATAAATATTTATTTTTGTTATTATTTTATTTTGTTTTAATTTTTAAAATTAATACAGTTAAATGAACATATATTAGGGGCATTTCACTAGAAGGACAAACTATGCAGTCCAATTAGTTTCAAGGACACACATCCATAGAAATTAATTTCAAGGCCAAAGTCAGCAGAATAATTACTTTTGAAGACAAAGTTAGCAGTCCAATTACTTTCAAGGACATAATTTCATAGATTTTTAAGCCGTAGAAAGTAATTATTTTGCATTTTGTTCTTAAAAGTAATTATTTCAGTTGTGTGTTCTAGAAACTAATTGCACTTGCTAAAGAGACCCTTGTGGCTAATTTCCACTATATATTATTTATATATTATGAAATGCTAAAAACTGCAATTAAAAGGGACAATTTTTATTACATATTAGTAGTTTGAAATACAAATAAAAATGATCTATACATCCCTCCTAAATATCGCGCTAGACAGATAACAAGTTGTCTAAGCTTATCGCCTTCTTCATTAGCAGACAGAATGCTGTGTAATGCGACTCACTATTGGTCAGAATACATGTTATTTACCCAATCGGATTATATCCGATTTCATAATTGGAGAATGAGTTAGTCTCCTTCACACATCCATTATTCTACCAATGGTCTTTTTCATCTCACCCTCACGAGAAGATGGTCTGCTCGGTTGACATATATGAAAGGACGTAGTAGCCAAATAATGCGAATGTGTAGAAGCTCGATAGGTATGAGTGGTGATCACTACAGTATCGCCCATGAGAAAGTCAGCGTACATCTAGGTGTTGATCGAAGCATTAGTAGGTGGAGTCTTAGAATCTTGAACTTACAGGCTAGAGTTCTGATACAACCTTCAAATGTCACATTCAGCTCCTTGAATTTCGGAGGCAAGCTCACTTTGAATTTACTTTACCTAGTAGCTATCAAGTCCCACCACTCGTCAGATCCTCCGACGATGTCCTTCTCCACATTTCATAACCCGCCTTCAATCCGCAGAATTGTGTTTCTCGGGTGTTATTCACGCTTGAGGGTATCAAACTTGTTCTTTGTCTGAATATCGTTTTAATCGACATTCATTTGTGCATTGAAGATAACAGCGATATCTAAGTATCAATAACCAACCCGACCTTTTCGAATTGCGATGCGTTCGTAAAAAATGTGATAAATGCCTATGTATATTCCTCAGTCTAGTATATGATGTTACTAGTAGAACTAGAAGATTTATGGGTCGACATTCTATAAAAAAAATAAAAAAATTCGAGAAAAATATAGAATGTAGATATTAGTACAATAAGTGCAAATACGAAAAAAAAAAATTACCTCAAAAAATTGATTGTAGAATCGACAAAAATAGTTTAATTTTCATTGGATATGTAGAATGAAAAATGGGCGAGGAGGAATTTACAAGGGAGATAAGCTAACAGTTAGGAAAAGCCAGCAGTGTCAAACGCATCTAACGCCTATTGTTCATTTTCTAACTGTTAACCAAAAAAATGGATCAACACTCTGATTTGAATTTGAAAGCAACAGTCCTGTTCTGACAAAGCAGTAACACAAACAACAGGTACAGAAAACAGACAGTACAAGAAAGAAGACAATTTTTTTTATAGTGGTTCGGCTGTTAACGAATCTTATGTCCACTTTATAGTTTTATTATGACTAATTGCTGTTATAAGTGTTGTTTGATTACAAAGCCTTTGATTAACTTTAGCTAGATTAAATCTCCAGACTTCGAATCCACTGGAAAATCATAGTGAATTTCTTTGAAGATTGTTGTGAGGGAGGTAGAGTGTGTAGAAAATTTTAAGCAGAGCTTCAGCAACTAGTCCGGAGAAGATCCCACATTTATATTGTAGGTAGAATGATATTTATAGAGATTGAAGAGTTTCTGGACCGGGCCTTTCATTGACTGCTTGCAGATGGACTCAGGAAAAATGCAACGAAGCTCAGCTCGCGACCTGAGCCGAAACCATGGATCACCATCTATCCATGGTCTACGGATCGCTATCGATCATCCATTGTCCATGAATCGCTAGCGATCCATAGATTTGGTTCGCGTGCAAGTCGATCACTTAGCTTCTCTTTTCTCTTCTTCTCCCAGTTAGTTCGCCAAGAGTCCATGAACAAGTATGGATCCCTGGCGAACTATACACTTAGCATATTTCGGCTTTCATCGCTTCCCGTGTGTCTTAGCGACCCAGTGATGAAGTATGGATCGTCGACGATCCATAATGTATGGATCGTTAGCGATCCATGCACTTAGACTTTTTCTGGGTTGATGTCTGGCATGCTTTTGTTACTCTGTATCGACTTTGTTCGTGTAGTCTCATTGCATGTTGCTTTGTTTTGATGATGATTCAATAGCTAATTGTATTTAGCTGCTGACTGTACTGGACGGACGCTGGTCTCTGGGTTTGGTCATACTCAGTTGTTGCTTTAGCCCTTTTTGATTGTGTTCTGAGCCATTCCGACTCCATAAAGTCATTCCATATTCTCCTGGATCCTGATTGGTTAAAAATACGGATAACACTAGCAGTTAGCTCAAATGATTCATTTTGTAGGTCCTACTTATATGTGCCAGAACAAACATGCAAAATTTTGGCGTTGAATGCACTCTTAAGTCTCAAATAGAATTTAAAGGATACGAGTCAGATGTGAGACTGTGTGAATGACCCATATTGTGAGGAAAAAAACATGTACGGTTTCATGTGAATATTTTTTTGTTAACAATGAAAAACATACACAAAATGGTGGTTCATTTGGATCATAAATCCCAAACCGAACCCAACCCAACACGTTATGAAGAAGAAAAAAATATTTTTCCCTCAGATGCTCCATAAATCCCTATGCCACGTAAGCGCGGTATTGATGGGAAAGTCTATGGAATTTGTAGATAATTCTTAGGCCTTCCGTACAAAGCCCTTCGTGCTAAGTATTAATTTTCCTTACAAATTGAAGAATGAAAATTTTTCAATGTTTATGCCTTATGGTGTTTCTTTACATTTTCCCTTATTTGTTTTGTTATTACTTGTTAACGAATAATGATACTTTATGACTTGAAAACTACCATTTTAAATACTTATATTGTATTAAAATAGTAATTTCTACAATTTTATAAGCGGTCAACGGAAAACCGCCGTTTTGAACCAACATTGCGTTTTCCGTTATTTTTTAACCCGACCGTACAAAATCTTGTTGTTGTCGTAAAAGCTTAGGAATAAAATTTCGTTTCATTCAAACATAGTTTGATCCTCAATTATTATTTTTCATATATTTATCTAACAACTGCTAATAATTAAATCGTATGATGGAGCACCAAATTCAGCGTGAATGAGATGAAATTTTATATCTAGTCTTCTCGTACAATATTAATGAATGTGTACAGTCAAATTTTAAAGATTGGGAAGTAAACATGACTATCATTCTAAATTGGTCATTCTGAATAGAACACAAAAACAATCAGTTGAATAATCAATGTTATTTCCATTCTAGAGTTTCTAAATCCGATATTATAAAATCATCATTGATGCTATAAAGGCTTAAATATGATATTTCATGTCATTCATACTCAATTTAATTCTTGATCTATAAAGTAATCTTTTTTTATTTATTTAATGTAATAGCGACAAATAATTCAATTCGATAAGATGGAGTTCAAATTGAGCGAGAATGTCACAAAATCTTATATTTAAGCTCGTAATACATTATTTGTAACCCTATAAGATAGGATCTTGAAAACTCAAAATGTAAGTAGGATTGACGTTTTTAACAGGTTGATATAGATAGAACTTTTAGTAAATTATAAGAAAACAACCAGTCTGAACTGACAACGTTGTTCATGTTTTGAATTTTCTAAATCTGAACTTATAAATATGAGACTTTCATAACCCTAGCCAACCCCAGCCTACTTTCTCTTCATTACTCCATAATTCCCTTCTTAGTCACCGACTAATGGCAGACAATCTTCTCTAATCCAAAATTGTTACAAAATCGGAAGTGTTCAAATACTATCAAACTATATGTCAAATTGATCCTCACCGTAAGAAGAAATATGGAAATTAACCGTTCGTCATAGTAGAGCATAGATTGGATGGGATTTCTAGTCAACATCGAAAGGTGGCGAACTCTAGGGCTTGTTTTTTGTGCTTTTGAATGAAGCAACTACGGTGGTCGATTTTGCTCTCATCTTGTTCGTCTAGGGGAGTAGAGACTAGGCTATGTGTAAATTTTAAGAATCAGTTGCTGTGGTAATGAACATTCGCAAAAAGGCAGCACCGCTAAGGCTTCGACGGTTGATGATTTGGGGCACTGGAGTTGACAAAACCGGCAACTGGGAAGGCCTCGATGAGCTGAAGCCAACGGGGATGGCGCTGTAACGATTCGTATTTTTAACTATTTAAAAATATCAAATTAATAAACTTTATGATTAAAATTATTAGAAATGATTTTTTATAATTTATTAATCTAAATATTATCAAAATATAAGTTATGATCTTGAATAAAATTCATAAATGACAAATTTCAATAAGATAAAAGATGGTAACACATATTAGATTATCATTTAATCATGATGGTATGTAAATAATTAATAACAGGAATTGAAATAACAAAGTTAATTTTAATAAAAAATAGAATGAATGTTTTATTAAACGAGAAAGCATAATTTTATTTATTTAGATTGTATCTTGATAAGTATAATTTCAAATAAGGAAAACATTTATTTAGTAAGTAATTTATATCCCTTGTTGTACGCAATAATGTTATAAGCATGTCTGTATTACTATAAAAAAGAAAACAGTTGTTTTATTTCTCTCCCTATCAATTAAGGTCTGTTTAAAAATTTTAACTTTGTTACAAAATAAAGAGAATGGAGACCATTAAAGAGAGAGAACAATTTTATTGAATTGAGATAGATCTTACAATACAATCAAGCTCCATATTTATAGACTCCTTATGTAGTGCAGATTACAATAATGCCCTTTCTTATTTAGCATATTCATCTCTATTATTAATGTATATTACAACACTCCCCCCTGAATATGCGTATGTAAAGATGATAAGAGTAATTGCCTCATTAAAAACCTTGTTATGAAAAACCCAGTGGGAAAAAATCATAAACAAGGAAAAGAGTACAACATGATTTCATCTTTAAGTAACATATATTTTATAATGTTACTATGAGGGTTCATACTTCTGGATCAAGATAATGCCTCATTAAAACCTTACTAATAAAAACCAAGTGGGAAAAAATATTAGTGAAGGAAAAATAGTACATTATAGCGTATTTCATACGCTCCCCCTGAATTATAACGCATTATTCAATTAGTTTGTTGATGCAGCCGAGGCATACCAATTTTGTACACCATCTTCTGAAATGTTGATTTTGGAAGCGCCTTTGTGAATAAGTCCGTCGGATTTTCTTGGGATCGGATTTGTTTCACTTCTATCTTATTATCCTTTTGTAACTCATGTGTGAAGAAAAATTTAGGAGAAATGTGTTTCGTCCTATCACCCTTAATGTAACCCGCTTGAATTTGAGCTACACAAGCTGCATTGTCTTCATAAATAATGGTTGACCCTTCTGTTACTGATGGAAGTTGGTAGGTTTTTCGAATATGCTCAATTAGTGATCTCAGCCAAATACATTTTTTACTTGCTTCATGCAGTGTTAGTATTTCAGAGTGATTGGATGATGTTGCTACTAATGTTTGTTTTGTAGATCGCCATGAAATTGCTGCATTGCTGTTATTAAACACATATCCAGTTTATGATCTTGCTTTATGTAGGTCAGAAAGATAACCTGCATCAGCATAGCCAACTAGATTTCGATTATTGCCTGAGTTAGAGTAAAGCAAACCCAAATTTGTCGTTCCACGAAGATATCTCATGATATGTTTTATACCATTCCAGTGTCTTTTTGTTGGTTCTGAACTGTACCTTGCTAGAAGGTTTACTGAAAATGCAATATCTGGTCTTGTGCATTGGGCCAAATATAATAATGCACCAATTGCACTAAGATATGACACTTTCGGGACAAACACATTCTCATCTTCTTCTTTAGGACGGTAAGGGCCCTTTTTAATATCTAAAGATCTAACAACCATCGACGTACTAAGTGGATATGCTTTATCCATTTGAAAACGCTTTAGAATTTTCTCAATGTAGTTTGATTGATGGATTAATATGCCATTAATACTATGCTCAATCTGTAGACCGAGACAGTGCTTATATTTTCCAAGATCTTTTATTTCAAATTCCTTCTTTAAATAATTTATTGTTTCATCGATCTCTTCTGGAGTCCCAATCAAATTTATGTCATCAACATAAACTGCTAAGATAGCAAATCCCTTTACCGATTTCTTTATAAAGACACATGGACAAATGAGATTGTTTTCGTATCCTTCTCTTACCAAATATTTACTAAGACGGTTATACAACATCCTTCCAGATTGTTTCAAGCCATATAGCGATCGTCTTAGTTTTAATGAGTACATGGACTTTGATTTTGCTTTAGGTAATTTATATCCATCTGAGATTTTCATGTAAATATTGGTATCTAATTCACCGTAAAGATAAGCTATCACAACATCCATTAATCTTATATCGAGTTTTTCAAAAACTACAAGACTTATCAAATATCGGAATGTTATGACATTCATAACAGGGGAGTAAGTTTCCTTAAAGTCAGAACCTGGTCTCTGCAGGAAACTTTGTGCGACAAGTCGTGCCTTGTACCTCACGACTTCATTTTTATCATTTCATTTTCTAACGAATACCCATTTATAACCTACCGGTTTAACATTTTCTGGTGTTTTCTCTATTAGTCCAAATACACCATGTTTTTGAAGTGAATCTAGTTCCACTTGGATAACATCTTTCCATTTTGGTCAATCGTGTCTTTTTCGACATTCATTTATGCTATTTTGTTCATTATCGTCATTCTCATTATTCCCATTATGGTCATGACTTTCAATTATTTTAGTAGCTACTGCGAATAAGAATACATCATCAATTATTATTTTACTTCGATCCCATATTTCTCCACAGTTCGTATAAAATATTGAGATCTCATTATTATTAGGTACCATTTTATCGTTGGAATCTTTTTTTATCTCTTCTGGGAGAATATTTCCTTCCATACTTCTAGGAAAATTGGGATTTTTATTTGACTGATCTTTTTTATCATTTATAACCTCTTCAGGAGGTTCCTTAATTGATGATTTTTCATTAGACTTTCTTTTTCGAGGCGCCAAGTCTTTTGGACCAATTGGTCTTCCACGTTTTTGTCTTTCTTTAGATTCATTTGCTGCTATATTTACATTTGATCCTTCAAGGACATCAATTTTTGCTGGTGCATTTGCTGCTGGAATGTGAGATTTAGTTATGTTTGCAGTGTCACTAAATGCATCTGGCAGTTGATTTGCAATATTTTGAATATGCAAAATTCTTTGTACCACATATTGGCATTGTTTGGTATGTGGATCCAAAAAAGACATAGATGTATTATTCCATGATATTTCACGCCGTTCTACTGGAACGGTCTTTCCTCCCCCTAACGGCGGGAAGATTGTCTCATCAAATTTACAGTCTGAAAATCTTGCAGTGAAGACATCACCTGTAAGGGGTTCAATGTAACGAATTACCGATGGAGAATTAAATCCCACATAAATTCTCAACCATCATTGAGGACCCATTTTAGTACGAAGTGGGGGATTAATAGGTATATGCACATCACAACCAAATTTTCGTAAATGTGAAATATTTGGTTGAGATCCAGTTAAGAGCTGTGATGGTGAAAGCTGATGATAAGCTGTTGGTCTAATTTTAATCAATTTCGATGCATGCAAAATTGCATGCCCCCAAGCTGAAACAGGTAGTTTTGATTGCATAAGCAATGGTCTTGCAATAAGTTGCAAGCGCTTAATTAATGATTCTGCTAGACCATTTTGATTATGAACATGAGCCACTGGATGTTCAATTTCAATTCCCAATGATAGACAATAATCATCAAATACTTGAGAAGTAAATTCTTCAGCATTATCTAGTCAAATTGATTTAATTTGATGATCAGGGAAGTGTGCTCTCAATTTTATTATTTGAGCAAGCAGCTTGGCGAATGCCAAATTTCTTGTAGAAAGTAAACATACATGTGACCAACGAGTTGACGCATCAATCAATACCATAAAATATTTGAATGGTCCACATTCGGGGTGGATTGGACCACATATATCACCTTGAATTCTTTGTATAAATGTTGGAGATTCAGATGTGATTTTACTATATGAAGGTCGAGTGATTAATTTTCCTTGTGCACATGGGGCACATAAGTAATCACTTGGTAAATTCAATTGGTTAGATAAATCATGTCCATTTGAGTTTTTGGCAATTTTACGCATCATAGTTGATCCAGGATGACCCAAGCGATCATGCCAAAGAATCAATGTCTTTGTATTTGTGAGCTTCTGGCTCATGTTCATAGAGTGAGATTCAACTATGCCAATTTTTGTAAAATATAAACCAGTTGAAATTGTACCAAATCTTTCTAGGATAAGCTTCTGGCTTTCAATTCTAGAAATAACACAAAGATATTCTTTGTTGTTTTCATTTATAGTTTCAATATGGTATCCATTCATTCTTATATCTTTGAAACTCAGCAAATTTCTTTTAGAGTTGCTTGAGTATAATGCATTCTGAATAAAGATATGCGTACCATTTGGTAATATTATATGGGATCTTCCGGACTCGTCAATTCTATTTGCAGATCCAGCTATAGTGGAGACTTTAGCTGAGAAATTTTCAGATAGTTCGGAGAAAAACTTCTGGTTTTTCAAAATTGTATGAGTAGTTGCACTATCTAGTAAGCATATATCATCACCCAAATGGCGTTCCATACCTTAAGAATTAAAGGCAATAATTAGACAATCATTAAAAATTTGTATGCATAAATAAATGTAATGTAAACAAACAAAGTAATATGATTAAAATAGGCTACTGAATAAAAACAACATCCACATTACACATTATTTTTAACTAGTACTGCAAAGGGAAATACAAGTAAACGAACATAAACTTCAAACTGATCTATTGATGCAAGATAATGAAATAAAACAAAATCCACATAACAAACTTCAAGATATTTCTAATTGATCAACTCGGTCATATGGTTAATCATTGCACTTAGATTTTCATCATTAGTAGTCTCGATCTATACGAAAGGGCACAGGTTTTTCTTTCGGTTTCATTGATAGCAGAGCAGAAGAGTACACTAGCTAGCTAGCGGAGCCTGAAAACGCTTGCTAGCTAGCGCGTCCCACCCCTACGGACACTATTGTCTACGCTTGCTGCTCGCACGTCTTTATCAGAATATTTTTGCTTCTCACTTTGGACAGTTAGCAATAATTTTTCTATGGACGTCCGGAAATCTGTTTCATGTAGCTTGGCAAGGAAATGAAATTTCCATTGTCATCTTCGAATAAATCATCTAACTTCAGGTTAGTGTTTTCAGGTAACTTTTCGGCATTATTTGCCTCAATATTCTTCGAGCGATGATATTCTTCAACTGTTTTCTTTGATGATCTACATGTACGTGACCAGTGACCAGATCGTCCACATCTATAACAAACTTCCTCATAGTGCCTTTTATTTTCTGAAGCTGAATCATTAATTTTTACAGGCTCAATTTTCTTTTGTTGCTTTTTAAAGTTGGTGGTTTTGTTACCTTTAAAACCACCATAACCTCCTCTTCTAGAGTTATATCCACGTCCACGACCATGTCCTCTACTTCGACCTCGACCCCTACCTCTTCCAGAGTGGGCAAAATTAGCATTAACTTCAGGTAATGCAGTCGAACCAGTTGGTCTTGAGGAGTGATTTTTATAAGCAATTCATTATTTTGTTCAGCAATTAGTAAGCATTCTATGAGTTTAGAATATTTTGTAAAATGACGCTCTCGATATTGCTGCTGCAGGAGTATATTCGAGGCACGAAATGTTGAGAAAGTCTTTTCAAGCATTTGTGCGTCATCCACCTTTTCTCCACATAATTTCAGTTTAGAAGTGATTCAAAACATTGCAGAATTATATTTTTTTACGGACTTAAAGTCCTGAAACCTCAGGTTCGACCACTCTTGCCTAGTTTTTGGAAGTATGACCGTCTTCTGGTGGTCATAACGCTCATTTAGGAGTTCCATAAGTGGAGAGGGTGTTTTTCAATCAAATATTCTGTTTTTAGATCGTCATGTATATGACGTCTTAAAAATATTAGAGTCTTTGCATTGTCCTGCTGAGACATGGTATTGCCATTTTAATGGCATTTTCTAAGCATTGAGATTGCAAATGAATCTCAGCATTCAGTATCCATGATAAGTAGTTGTCTCCAGATATATCCAAAGCTTTAAATTCAAACTTGGCGATGTTTGCCATTTTGTAAACTGTTCATAAAATAAATTGCATAAGGTGAAAATATTCGCCACAACAACATTCACTATTTGTTTGTTTCCAGCTAAAAAGTAAAAAAATAAAAATAAAAAAAATGGAAAGTCTTCATTTATGGTATCAAACAAGTGTACCCAAAAAAAATGTATCAACAAAACCAAACATTTGGATTTTGCAACTTTCATGTATTTATTATATAAGAAAGGAAAGTTAGCTTTTGCGTATATTCCATTGCAAACTTTTGAATTTTATTTGGCAACAGATCCGTAAAGAAATAAAGAAATATTGAATTTAGAAGCCAAAGAATTAAAATAAGAGTGATACAAGAAAAGACATGAAAAATATAGAAGCGAACCCCAAACTAGACAGCTTTATCGAAAAAAACATGATATTGACAATTACCTTTTTGTAGAGAGGAAAAGTAACGAGTTTATAAAGAAATGCAAGAACAATTCATTTACCTGCTTACAGTTGTAAAGGAAAATAAGAAATAGAACGTATGTAAATATATTATAAAAGACTCGTTTGCTCCAATATATAATGGGATTTTGAATATAAATAGCATTAGAATTGGAATGGTCAGAAGTGGAACAGTCAGAGTAATTAATATATAATTACTTGTTGAGAAGTTGGAAAGTTTGAAGGTGAACAGGTTGAGAACAATAATTGATTCGCGTTCCTATGTAGAATATTGAGAATGCAGTATATAGAAAGTTCGTGCTGATAACGTGTTACGAAATAAAGAGAATGGAGACCATTAGAGAGAGAACAATTTTATTTAATTGAGATAGATCTTACAATACAATCATGCTCCATATTTATAGACTCCTTATGCAGTGCAGATTACAATAATGCTTTTTCTTATTTAGCATATTCATGCCTATTATTAATGTATATTACAACAAACTTTGAAATTAATTGCAATTAATTTGATGTGGAATCTTTCAAATAAAAAAAGAAGAGAAGTTTATTGTAATTAATGGGTGTTATAAAATAAACATACATGTTAGTTAAAAATAAAAAGAAACATGCATTTTTTTAAAATAAAATGAACATTTTTTTAGCAATGCTAAGCGGGTTTAATTGGACCCTTACCAGTTTATTGCAAGAAACAATAAAGGAAATATACATCGTAACAAACTACAACATATAGCGGGATATAGGAAAGTGGAAAAAATAAAAATAAAAAAAAGGACAAAAGCAATTACACATGAGCAACTACTGCCAGCAACTCATAATAGTGGTCACATAGGCATACGTACCACTAGTAATTCCACTTGAAATTTCATGCAAGATCTCAAACATCAATTCCTTTTCATTTTTAGTTTTACCATCGAACACCCTGTCATTTCGTTGCCTCCACATCACAGATAGAATTTTTTTGAGAATAACAAGCATCAACATACCCATATCAGCCTTCCATCTCGTTGCTCGGTAAATGTTGCACCATTCAATGGTACTCGTTCTTATTGCATCAGTTCGTCTAAGTTTTATCATTAACTTCTCTCAAAGACTGAACACAAATTTGCACTTGAAAAATAGGTGTATATTGGACTCCATATCTTCATTGCAAAAAATACACTGAGGATCAACTTGCATACCTTTCATGTATAATTGTCCTTTTGTATTTAGGGCATTTCTCAGTACTTCCACAGCAGAAAATTTTCAGCTTCTCTGCAATTCTGATTGTAGACTCTTCTATTCCAAGAAAATTGGTTTTCCTCATGACTTTTTAAGCATTTATAGGCCAAAGATACATAGTATTGCTTGAAAGCATGCGACCACACCACCTTATCATGTTGCTCTAAAGGGTAGTGTTGTGACATAATTTCAGACCAAAATTTTCTGATATCTTGATAGTTCCAGTTTGGAGTTGTTGATTAGTAGTAAAGACTTTTCTTAGAATTACACCCTGCCTTGACCACGGTTCATTCCAAAAGCTAACATCAAAACATATGATATAATTAGACGTATTTGTGGAAGTACCCATGTCTTAATTTAAGTATACACCGCCAAGTCCAACTGAAACTGTTTGGAACATCCATGATCCAGAAGTGTTTTCCTTTTAAGTTGTGCTTAAGTGTCCATCGCACCCAAATGTTACTTTTTTTTGTAATTACATTGTTGAAATGACTGCTAAAAGCAGCTTTGTTTACTCGAAATTGTTCTATCTATACACCTCAACCATGGTAACAAAAGGATCGGCGGACAGATGGGAATGAGACTGCTTTTGTACATTCTGATGAAATAGATATACATGCACAAAACCATCCTGAGGTAAACCAAAATAAGTTCTCATCTGAGAACACAACATCCTATGCAGCACATCGGTGATACCAAACCCATGGACAACAAAAGAGTAGACTCTCATACAACTGAGTCTGATAAACAAATTCCTCTAGGGAAACCAGGAACGACCACAGGAAAGGCAAAGCAACATGCGGGAATTCCATTGCACAATTAGTTTGAATGCATGCAGAAAGAATACTCTGCTTCAACTTTCACTGCATCGCTTCCAAAGTCTAGTCTGCAAAAGATTCAATGGCATATAGTGACTACACCTGAGATCCCTGAACATGATTATGTAACCGTTGAAGTTGTTAATGATAGCTCTAGTTCAGATGGTTTAGGTCCAGCAGGAAACCACTCGGTGATTCTTACCAAGACTTTATAGACAATGTAGCAGCCCATATCCAAGAAATTCCAACTGCTGCAGAAGATTTAGGTTTTTCGAATATATGTTATACGTCTAGTATACCAAAACAGAGAATAATCAATTATAAACTCGTCGCACAAGTTTATAACTCAGATTTCCACTACACTGGAATTCTGTAGTAATTATTATAACAATATGAATGTTGTAAATGAATTACAACAACAGCGTTATACTATTTTGAATAAATAGTATAACCAGAATAACGGATAGAATATAGAATAATGTATATAAATATACAATTAGTCTAACCAGATTATGTCTGAGGCTCGTCGTAACGATTTCCTTAAGAATTTTATTTCAAAATTCTCCCAAGATACAACAGACGTATTCTGCTCGAGATTGTAATGAGTATACCACTCTGTGATTTTGATTATAAGAACAGCAGTTGTTAGAAGGGAAGAGATAAGAAAATTAAGTGAGGAAAGTGATCAGTTTTCCTCCTTATTTATAATTGGTCCGTATCCCTTCGAACGGTCGCGTCTGTACCCGTTGGTCCAAACGGTCACGTCCGTTTCTGCTGCTGTTTATCGGTTGCGTCCATTCAATTTGAACAGGCCGCATCCGTTCGCCAAAAATTCCGTTTCTGCTTCATAACAGGTCGCACCTGTTTGTTTTCGCGCCTGCTTCAGAAGCCGCGCCTCTTCAGTCAAAATTCGCGGCCGTCTTCACCCGTCCGTGTCTTTTCAAATTTCCAGACTCAGCCCAGTTTCAGCCGAAACCCAAAAACTGTTAGACAATGGCCTAGCAAAAAGAATGGTCAATTTAGACCCGTACCCGGCCCGGTTCGGTCGGTCGGACGGACGGACGGCGGCGCGCACACGTGTGCGGTGGTGATGCATAATCTCCCTCCTCACAACGAAGCATACATTTGGGAGCCCCAGGCCCCCAACCTACTCATGAGAAAGCTATATTTAAACCAATATAGCTCTCACAATTTGGAGATGTGGGACTTTGTATATTTCATTCAACTTATTCTTAAGGAATTCCAACAATCCCCCACATGAATGATAATATACATATCCCCCACACAAAGCGAAATATCACAGAGTACATATGGAATAATGCTTTGTCGTGGATAAGTAGATATTTCACTTTGAACTTTCCCTAGTTAAAACTTATCGGATCTACTTGGCTAATAGGTGAATTATTTCATCATGAACCGTCGGCCTTTATTGCATATCCAGACAATAAGTTTTACGAAGCATCGATTCTCTTCTCATCCAATCTCTTGGTTGTGTTCATTTTGGTCCTGAACAATTTTTGGTTCTGCGAGTGTTTTAGAGAATAAAAGCCTTTTAATATTCTCATAGAGCCGACCCAGCTCACACTAACATATGTGATCGCAATCATTAAGAGTATCCTACATATACCCCACATGTTATTGTCAAGATATGGTCATCATTAAAAAACATAGTTTTAACCTTTAAACACCTCTGTAGGCATGCATTTATATTTTGTACCATAGGAATGGAGTTGGACTATGTCCACGTAAATGCATTACGTCTTGAGTTATTCAGAACTGATTTGCCTATTGATCCTAGTCCGTGGGATCTCCAGTCGCTAGGATAGGTTTCCGTATAAGATAACTCTTGATGGTTTAGGCTTTTAAGCCCATTCCCCTCGATGCGCAGTCAATTTTCTCTCTTGATAAACCTTTAGTAAATGGATCCGCTAGGTTATCATTTGTCTTCACATAATCAATGGAAATAGTTCCATTAGAGAGTAACTGCCTAACTGTGTTATGGCGTCGACGAATATGTCGTGACTTTCCATTATACACAAAATTGTGCGCTCTACTTAGCGCAGCTTGGTTATCACAGTGTATACATATGGCCGGTACAGGTTTAGGCCAAAACAGAATATCTTCTAAAAAGTGACGAAGCCATTCTGCTTCTTCGTCTGCTTTATCTAATGCAATGAACTCTGATTCCATAGTGGATCGAGCTATGCATGTTTGTTTAGTAGATTTCCATGACACTGCTGCCCCTGCTAGGGTAAAGACATAACCACTCGTTGATTTTGATTCTTCTGAATCTGCAATCCAGTTTGCATCACTATATCCTTCTAAGACGGCAGGATATTTTCCATAATGTAAGGAAAAATTAGTGGTATTCTTTAAATATCCCAACACTCTCATTAGTGCTTTCCAGTGTTCCTTTCCTGGATTACTTGTATACCTGCTTAGTCGACTTACTGCATAAGCTATATCTGGTCTTGTGCAATTCATGAGATACACGAGACATCCTATTATACGAGAATATTCCAGTTGCATTACACTCTCATTAGTGTTTTTATGCAGTACTTCTGATGGATTAAAAGGTGTGTTTACTCCTTTAATTCCAAAGTTTTGAAATCTTTCAATCACTTTTTCTACATAATGTGATTGAGATAACTCAATTCCATTAGATGTTCTTATTATTTTTATTTCCAAAATAATATCTGCAACACCCAAGTCTTTCATGTCGAAATTGTTGATCAACATTTTCTTTATGGTCTCAATTACCTGAGTATTTGGACCGAATATTAGCATATCGTCCACATATAGACAAATCATCACATATGATTGTCCAAGTTGTTTATAATAAACACATTTGTCACATTCATTTATACGAAAACCATTTCTCATCATGACACTATCAAATTTTGCGTGTCATTGCTTTGGAGCTTGTTTTAGTCCGTATAATGATTTGACTAATCTACAGACTTTGTTTTCATTTCCTTTGGAAATAAATCCCTCAGGTTGCTCCATGTAAATCTCCTCATCTAGATTTTCATTTAAGAATGATGTTTTTACATCCATTTGATGAATCTCTATATTATAGATGGATGCAATTGCTATTAACATTCTTATAGAGGTTATTCGTGTTACCGGCGAATATGTATCAAAGAAGTCTACTCCTTCTTTTTGACGATATCCTTTGGCTACTAATCTGGCTTTATACTTGTCGATAGAGCCATCTGCTTTCATTTTCTTCTTGAAAATCCATTTGCAGCCAATTGGTTTTATTCCTGGTGGAATATCAACAATTTCCCAAGTTTTATTACTTAGAATTGAATCAATCTTACTTTGGATTGCTTCTTTCCAACATGAAGATTCAGAAGATGACATTGCTTCCTTGTACGTTTGAGGTTCGTGCTCTAATACATATGTAAAAAAGTCCGAACCAAAGTTCGTCGGTAGACCAGAAGTTAAAAGCATGGCAGTAATCATGTCTTTTAACGTTCTGTTCTTCCTCTCGGCTACACCATTTTGTTGTGGTGAATATGGTGCTGTTGTTTGATGAACTATTCCATTCTCTGCACAGAACTGTTCAAACGGTGACTCATATTCTCCACCTCGATCAGATCTCAATATCTTGATCTTTTTATTTAACTGATTTTCTACCTCAGCCTTGTATTTTATAAACGCTGTTATTGCTTCATCTTTACTATTTAAAAGATATACATAGCAATATCGCGTATAATCGTCAATAAAAGTAATGATATACTTTTTCCCACCTCTTGTAGGTAGTGATTTAAAATCACATAAATCTGTATGTACCAAACCTAATGGTTCGGTGCTTCTGTCAACAGATTTAAATGGTTGTTTGACCATTTTTGCTTCTACACATGTCTCACATTTGTAGTTCTTATTTACTTGGAAATTTGGAATCAATCCCAAGTTTGATAATTTCTTCATTTTTCGGAAGTTTATGTGTCCTAATCTATCGTGCCATAGTAAAATTTGTTGCTCAAGCAAGTAAGAAACTTCAATTTTATTAATAGCACAATCAAAATACGTAGTTTTATTACCGATAACGGCTACATTTACCTTAAATAGGCCATCACATAAATATCCCCTTCCGATATACATTCCAGCTTTGGACAGAACCATCTTATCTGACTCGAATACCATCTTGAATCCCTTCTTTGATAGGACTGCACCAGAGATGAGATTCTTGCGTATGTCTGGAACGTGGAGCACGTTATTCAACTTAACAGTTTTTCCAGAAGTAAACTTGAGGATTACTGTACCACTGCCTTCGATCATGGAAACTGCAGAATTACCTATGTAGAGTTTTTCTTCGTGATCGAATTTCTGATATGCAGAAAACATGGATTTGTCAGAACAGACATGACGAGTAGCGCCTATATCTACCCACCATTGGTTAGGATTCTGAACCAGATTGCATTCAGATACCACCGCCGAGAAGTTGGACTCGTCTACTTCCATGTTATCTACTATATTTGCCTCTTTATTGCGTTCCTTCTTGAGTCTACAATCTCTAGCGGCATGTCCAACTTTTCCACAAACCCAACATTCGCCATTAAATTTCTTGGTTCGTTTGTTGTCTTTTGGTTTGTTGTCTTGAGCTTTCCTTTTCTTCTGGAAATTCTTCTTTTTGTTTTTGGTCTTTGACCCTTCAGCCACAAATGCCTCCTCGCTTTGTTTTGTTATTCCACGGTTATCTGCCTCAATTTTCAATCGGACTATGAGATCCTGTAAAGAGATTTTCTTCTTCTTATGCTTTAGATAGTTGCGGTAATCTCTCCATGACGGCGGCAGTTTTCCCGTGATGGCTTCAACCAAAAACGATTCTCCAACCACATGACCTTCCGTTTCGAGTTCATGAATGATGATTTGCAATTCATGCAGTTGAGCGGTCACCGGTTTGGAGTCAACCATCTTGTAGTCCATGAATTTGTCTACAATGAATTTCTTAAGACTGATATTCTGCGTCTTGTACTTTGTGGTAAGTGCATTACAGATTTCTTTTGATGTCTTTGAAGGCTGATATACTTTGTATAGCATTTTGTCAAGACAATTCAGAATATAGTTTCTGCATAAAAAATCGGAATGCTTCCACGTATTCACCTCTGCTTCCTTGCCTGGTGCAGGAATCGGTTGCTCCTCCTCAAGGTACTTTTGCAGACCAAGTGTGGTGAGATAAAACAACATTTGATTTTGCCATGTCAAGAAATCATCACCATCTCTCTTGAACGGTTAAGGTCTGTTGTGAGTAGTATTCTTTGAAAATTCTACTGTTGTCATCTCTGTTTTAGTAAGAAAATAGTAAATTCTTAAGATGTTATACGTCTAGTATACCAAAACAGAGAATAATCAATTATAAACTCGTCGCACAAGTTTATAACTCAGATTTCCACTACACTGGAATTCTGTAGTAATTATTATAACAATATGAATGTTGTAAATGAATTACAACAACAGCGTTATACTATTTTGAATAAATAGTATAACCAGAATAACGGATAGAATATAGAATAATGTATATAAATATACAATTAGTCTAACCGGATTATGTCTGAGGCTCGTCGTAACGATTTCCTTAAGAATTTTATTTCAAAATTCTCCCAAGATACAACAGACGTATTCTGCTCGAGATTGTAATGAGTATACCACTCTGTGATTTTGATTATAAGAACAGCAGTTGTTAAAAGGGAAGAGATAAGAAAATTCAGTGAGGAAAGTGATCAATTTTCCTCCTTATTTATAATTGGTCTGTATCCCTTCGAACGGTCGCGTCTGTACCCGTTGGTCCAAACGGTCGAGTGCGTTTCTGCTGCTGTTTATCGGTTGCGTCCATTCAATTTGAACAGGCCGCATCCGTTCGCCAAAAATTCCGTATCTGCTTCATAACAGGTCGCACCTGTTTGTTTTCGCGCCTGCTTCAGAAGCCGCGCCTCTTCAGTCAAAATTCGCGTCCGTCTTCACCCGCCCGTGTCTTTTCAAATTTCCAGACCCAGCCTAGTTTCAGCCGAAGCCCAAAAACTGTTAGACAATGGCCTAGCAAAAAGAATGGTCAATTTAGACCCGTACCCGTACCCGAGCTCGAGCCGGTCCCGGCCCGATTCGGTCGGTCGGACGGACGGCGGCGGCGGCGCGCGCGCGTGTGTGGTGGTGATGCATAATCTCCCTCCTCACAACGAAGCATATATTTGGGAGCCCCAGGCCTCCAACCTCCTTATGAGAAAGCTATATTTAAACCAATATAGCTCTTACAATTTGGAGATGTGGGACTTTGTATATTTCATTCAACTTATTTTTAAGGAATTCCAACAATATAATCTTCGCAAACCCTGCAAACATGCAGATTCGAGGACAAAAAATTTCTAAACCAATTACAGCTCCACCTAAAAGACGATACGGGGCTCTGAGAATATCACATAAAGATACATAAAGGGATTACAAGGGGTTAGGATGCGTATAATCATGCTTCCTTACCCCTCTACCCATCCAGACTCGGCTTTAAGGGTTTGATGGGAAATACTCTTAATGTGTTTATTGTATTTCGCATTTAAAACTATGGGGTACTGACTCAATATAGACTGTGTTGTAAGTCAGCTGGATGGATGGTCGAATACTTTCTAGTGGTTCGTTTCTTTCTTAAAGACTTGGCTTAATGATAATGCATTATGGGATCACTACAAGATAATACGGCTATTCCAACGGCTCCTAGCCGTTGGCGGCCGTTGGAATAAATCCCACGTCTTCTAATACTTTCCAACGGATCCAACGGACCATTTCCAATAGAATTTCCAACGGCCGCTAATGGCTTCGAGCCGTTGGAATCCATTAGACACCGTTACAATAAAATGGCCAATAAGCCGTTGGAAAAACTGGGTTTATTTTGTTGTAAAACAGCAAGCCTATTTACCTTCCACTCACACCATTTCCAATCCATTCAATTTCCATTCCATTTTCAATCAATTCCACATATATATCAATATCAATACAAACAACACACATAAATCAATAAAACACCAATATAAACAAACCAAACCGATCAAACATCACAAAATATACCATCAACGTACATACCATCAACAAATGTCGATAAACCATGTACATACCATCAAAATATTTCTCACCCACTCCGTACCAATATATACAACATCACCATCAACATCAAAACATCTCCAAGTCAATATATACATTGTTCAAACACAAATACTCAAAAACATACCTCCTCAAGGATCCTCGTCGCCTCCAGAAGCACCAGACGACGAAGGAAGGGTAGCATGATTCTGCAAATACTGCGCAAGCTTTTGATCCAGCTGCTCCACCTGGATGGCTCGTAGACGATTCTTCTCCCGTAGCTGCTCAACCATAGCTCTAACTCCTTGATTTCTTTTTTGTCTTGGTCTTTTTGAGCTTGTCGAGCCTGTCGAGCCTGCAAATAGAAATAATAGCAAAATGGTTGTCTCAGCATATAAAATATTATAACATTATATATCTAAACGCTGATTTTGTACATATGTAAAAGGATTAATTACCGTTAGGTTCCCGAAGCCAAAACGTCTACTCCGTTGCGCCGGATCCATAACAGCGGTAAAAATGTTATCCTGCTCCTCCTGTGTCAGCGCATCACGACCAGACTGCTGAAGCGCATAAGCCTGTGCCTCCTGCAACCTCGACTATAATGAAAAAAAAAAACAATTTCAGTTGAAAAATAGTAGCATGTAATTATTTTGCATAGCTAGAAATTAATAAACTTATCGGTGTAAGTATTAGAAATTAAAAAATGCATACATATGCCTCGGTCGCCCTATCTTGATCACCCCACTGATATATGATATTGCCAGCCTCATCTACTTGCCTAGACGCGTGGGTGTGAGCAAACACGTCCACTAAGCCAACAGAGCCTCCACGAGCTCGTTCCTGCAATTGATAATTTGGATAATTTAACTGTACATAACTAATTACTGAACTGATCAATATACAAATGTGATAATAGATAAATTTACCAAATCTTCGCGGTGATGCTGGAAAGATTTGGAGCCTCCACGGTGTGATACAGGATTCCTGCTCCTGTTTGCCGAGTTTCTAGCTGACTCCTCTTGCAAATTTACAATGATTAATTATTTATTAAACGGTAAAAAATTGCTGAGATATATTGTAGATTTACCTTGAACTCCTCAGAGTTCCACCACTCAACCCACTTCTTCCATACAGTCGCGCTCATCCACTTGGGCTTCTTTCCTACTTTTTTAATCTCCGACATAGTCTCCCTATAGTTCTTCGTGATCCTGGAGTTCCAGTGTCGCTGAACTAAATTGACGTCAGGCTCTTGCAAATCTATGGCGGCCTGTACAATGAGAAAATATTACTAATTATTTATTTGTATTTAATTAATCATCTTGTAAAGCGGTATAAACTTACCAGAAAATCTTTCCAAATCGTCTCTCTCATGTCGTCGAGGATCTTGCCCCACTTGGGCCAGCAATCGGTCCTCCTAGCCATGTACACCTGCTTCGAAATGTTCAGAACCACTTTGGATGGCTCCAACTCAAATCCTCTGCGTTAAATATAAAATTGAACTTTAGACAATTGTAGATATATCATGTACAATTAAAAAATTAAAATGCTATGCTTTCTAATTATGATACTTACGTCTCATCAGCCTTAGGCTGCAAGTAAACAAGTAGCCGAGCTGGTGGCTCACCACTACTCTCTCCAATATGACGTGAAGAGCCACGTCACCGAGACCTAGAACCAGAACAGGACATAATATATATACCTGCCATATATACATACATATACAATTCATAATAATCATGATATGATGAACCATTAAAAAATGTAATACATAGCTACAAATGTGTCATGTTGTGTATGTGTTGAGTGTGTGAGTATACACTTATTGTCATTAAAATTGTATAAAATGGATAAATGCATTATTAATCAGAGATCAATGTAACGTGAATACTTTTAAAAATTACCGGATATTACTCAGTCATCCTCATCGTTTTCTGATTCAGACTCGGTTTCGTGCTCTATGTCGTTTTCCTCTACACTTTCAAATGCTTCGACTAATACATTTGTCTCATCATTTAAAGGTCCAAAATCAGTTTGATCGTCTGTAATTGTTATTTCAGTATTTTCCTCCAGATCTGCTTAATAGGCTTGTTCGTCTGGAATATTTTGTTCATCGAACGTAAATCTTGCTTTGGTTTTAAAAACCGCAGACCAATCTGCTTTATCCCTTTTTAGAGATGGATAAGGGGCATAATAAGCTTGTAGGGCTTGTTTGGCTAGTATAAATGGGTCGTACTTTTGATAACGCGAGGTATGTTTAATTTCTATAAGATTATATTTTGGATGCACGTTAATACCAGAACCTGGAACATTGCTGAACCAGTTGCATCTAAACAAATAAACATCCTCCACGGGTCTTGTAAAATATGTCAACTGCAATATCTGAGTTAACACGCCATAAAAATCATTTATATGATTATTAGGGTCATCACTGCCTTTAACAAATACACCAGTATTGTTTGTTAATTTTTCAGCACCGTATTCTTTGATGTTGAATTTATATCCATTAACAAAAAATATTGGATACGTATTAACTTTTTTTTTCGGTCCAAACGCCAAATGTTTCAGTCCTTTATCGAGCACATTATTTGTGGGATCAGAAACGTATTTCGAAAACCAAGTACTGAAATCTTTGCTTAAATCGCCGCTTGGATTTTGTGATTCATAAATACTGCAAACACAAACATGATATATTACATTATTATTTATTCACACGCGTAGTATTAAATTTAACAAAACTTGGAATGTGCTAATTACCTAACAAATGGTGCAACTTCAGGACAATTAAGAAGAATATATGTGTGTGCTACATGGTATTCTTTATCATCTAGCCATACTTCCTCACATTTTCCAGCATGTCGGCCATGTTGTTTAAAAATAGATAATACTGATTCAGAAGAAGAATCTTGTTCAATGGCCTGATCGTCATTACGCGGAACACTTACAAATGATAAGTTCACATGGTCTTTAAAATAATGAGAGAAAAAGAAAGAAGCTTCTTCTTCGATATATGATTTGCAAATAGAACCTTCTGCAAGGTTGTATTTTGATTTCATTGCTATGTATTCTGCAGTTACCGATAATTGAGAGCTGCTTAAACATCTATTCCAAAGGGTTTTTTTAGCATGATCCAATAAATCATATATATTTTTAGCTCCAACATTTGGTTCCTCTTCGATGTTAACATCGTCGTTATCAATTACAACGGTAGGGAACATTGATTGTGCTGCATCTTCGACCATATGTTCTATGAGATTCGTACAACCTTCTTCGCTGATGACCTCCACCGACTGTTCTTGATTATTAGGGGCTACAATTTCTCCATGACGATCCCACAGCAAATAATTGGGTACGAAACCGAATTGGCGCAAATGAACCTTAGCCATATTCGGTTCTAAATAGTTCAACAATTTGCATCTACTACACGGACAGCGAATTTCTTCATCGTTTGCAATATTACTTGTAGCAAATTCGATGAACACTTGTACCCCTTTTAGAAAATGTTCGCTTATTGCGCCATTAATTTCCCTTCTTTGATACATCCAGCTCCGATCATTAAAGTAATTGACCATGTTTCCCTACTAGAAAACCTATGATAGAGTAAAAATGTTATAAATCATTCATTTTATATTTTGCAAGAACGGCTTCCAACGGCCGTAAACTGCTAATTTCACAAACTTTATTTTAAATAAGCAACTATTGTTTCATCGCCACTTATGTGTCTTTCTTTGATGGTCGGTCATCCTACTTCCCATTACAAACACAATAGTAATTATATTCCGTAAATCATATCATTTTAAACGATTCACAAAATTTCGGCAGCATTTCCCCCGTGTTCCTTATATCGTACACAAATGCGTGTACACAAGGAACGTAAAGGAAATGCCGTCGAAATTTTGTGAACCGTTTAAAGTGATATGATTGACCGAATATAATTACTTTATAGTGTTTGTAACTTGTCCAATACAGGGACAAATCCGACAAATGATGTATCAGATGATTAGATTTGTCCGTTTTATGGGAAAAACGAATATCCCTAAAACGATCGTATACAATACTTGTCAGACGGGGACAAATATATCTAAGGATTTAAATATTTGTTTATATTAAATTTAAATATATAACTCGTTTAATTAATATTGGTTTATATTTTACCGTTTTATTACATAAGAACTAAATTCATTTATACACAAAATTTGTACACAAAATTCATTTATTACAAATTCATTTACACACTAAATCAATTCACGTATTCGCACAAATACAAAACTCGAGTTCGTACAAATGCAATATCCATTCTAACGGCTTTCAAATGCAATAAACTCTATCACGCACATACGTTTAATATACTAACCAAATCAACATAAACTATAATGCAATATCCTAAATTACAAAATTTTCAATCGGTTATAATAACTTGTTCATTATGGTATAATAGTTGCAATTAGGGGATAACATGATGTAATATGCATACACTAACAAGTAGGAATCAATCAACATTCGAATTAAACCCTAAATCAAAAAAACCTAAATATTAGGTTTAGCAAAATTACCGATTTGGAGAGCTAGAAGGGTGGAGATGGGAAAGAGCAGCTTCTAGATGGCGTTGGAGGTGGTTGGGATGGTGTTTGGGCCGGCAGCTGAAGATTGGAGGTGGTGGAATGGTGGAAATGGGGGGAAAGTTGTGAAGAAGAGGATGGAATGAGCTGAAGGTCGGTCTCTGGAAAATATGCAGGAAATTTTCCAACGGCTTCCAACGGCCGCAAACGGCGAATTTCCAACGGCTTCAAACGGTTACGTCAAGATCCAACGAGCCGTTGGAAGCCGTTGGGAAAGCCGTTGGAGGCCGTTGGAAATTAGGCGTTGGAATACACTGTAGTTCTAGTAGTGGATGATGTTCACATAATAGGATGTTGCACAGTGGAATCAAGTGCATGTATTTGATGGGATTTATTTTACTGTTGCTATTAAGAGTAAGTACTAAGGTGGACAATGCTTCATACATTTGGGAGCCGGTATTGATGTGGACAATGCCCTGGTATTTCTTCATTGGCCACCATTAACAGATGACAAACTGATTTGGATTGGATGGTTGTTTACCACTAACAACGTTGTGTTGGAATATTTGCATTTCTCCTTGAAGAACAAGCATTTTCTGCTATATGTTGATATGAAACATGCAAATTTGGTTGCTGCTATTTTGTGGTGACTCTCTAGATTTTTAGTTTCGTAAGTTTTTAGTTAGCCTCTTGGCTAGATTGGGTTGTTTTGGTGGATGAAGGAATTTGTGACTGTATGGGAGGTGTATTGTGTCTTTTACATTATATCGAGATGTGTGTACATATTTGTTTGTTATCAATAAAAGAACCCATTTTCAAAATATATATTTCTAGCTATTAATTCCTAGAACAAAATATTCCTTCCACATTTTAATTTATAATAGCTATCCTTCTAAAATGATTACCATTATAACTTTCAATAAATTAACCAAAAGTGAGAACTTTGCTTCGTTTGAAATTATAAGAAATTATCTTTTTTAGACCGTGCAAACCAAGAGGTAAAACATCTGTACATTACACATCTCATTCAGTTTTGGTATATTCTTTAATATCTCAAACGATACATTTTTTATACATTTGTGGATTAGATTATTTATAGAAATTATACGAAAATAGATACAATTAAATTGTACCCCACTCCTAATAAACTAAAACATAGAAATTCACATTCTAAATCAAATTAGAGTAATCTAAACTAATATTACATTATATATTACATTATACAACCCAACTATAAATCTAAAATAAACTTTACAACTTTATTAACATTCAATTTTAACAAATTTAAAGACTAATTTTCAAATTTCCAGATTATGGTGTAAATAACATTCCCATTACAATTACATATCTTATAGAATATGTAGGCAATATTAATATACGTTCATTTTAAGCCTATAACTCATTAGATCTTATGTAGGCATAATAGTCAAATAAAATTTAATAAGATAAATTTCAATGTTATAGATAAATTATACAATTTCCCACTTACCTTTCTAGCCTTCCAAATCTTCCAAATCTGAGTTCATCCCTTTACTTGATTCTTTTTTCAGTCTTATCCAAATGAATATGTATAAGAAGGTATACACATACTGTTAGAATTGCAGATCTGAGAAGAGATTTAGGGTTAAGATGAAATTTACCATTTTCCGTAGTATTGATTTACTTCTTTTCTTCTTCTCTTTCATTTTCTTCCCTTCTCTGATTATATATACATATAATATAATATTTAATTATTAATAGAAATAGTGGAGAAGGTAAAATGGAAGAGTTTCGCTGCTTTGATAAGGTAATATTAGAAGAGAAGTGAGGCATCCGGCCTGTATTTATAGGCATCTGAATCAATCGAAACCATGATATTAAAATAATTAAATTCGGGATGTTTGGCCAAGGTTCAACCTTAGTCGTCACGCTCTCAATCGATCGACCACCTCTATAAGTGATCGACCGCTAGTGGCCGGCAGGCCCTTATAAGGAGGTCGATTGGTGGGGTCCCGCATTTATTATTATTTATTTTCTATTTTTGTTTTTAATTATTATTTTTCGAAAACTTCAAATGCTAATAACTTCTTCGTTTGAGCTTCGATCACAACACTCCAATAATAAAGTTGCTCAGAAAATCACCATAAACACAATGGTGCAAGTATTAGGGCGAAATTTCGATGTTTTCTCAAATTCCCTTTTTGAGCCTTACTAATTATTCTCATATCATAGTTTCTTAGTGAAAACACCAAAATGTTTAAAACAAAAATGGAATAAACATCCAATTAAGAGACAAACAAAAATTATAAGAGTTCAGGAAGTCAAAAGGAGAGAAGAGCATACAATTTTTATAGTGGTTTAGCAAATTCTTCAACCTACATTCACTTAAACTTCTTTTATTGGTTTTACTTTTCTCTTCCAAAGTAGTTTTTTATAACTTGGTATCCTGTAGTGTAACGACCCGTATTTTACGTGTCGACATATCGTAAAATAGTTGCCATCATGTCGTTAGTATTGCTTGAGTCGTTTTGAGTCTAAGTTGTAGGGTTTACGGCTTAAGGGGTTAGGCCGTGTAATAGTTAGGTCGTGAGGAAGATAGGTCGGGTGGAGCGACTTATAGAAGTAACGACCTAAGGGTATTAGGCGACTTATAGTAGTTAGCGACTTAAGAGACCAGGCGAGTTAAGGCAGTTAGCGGGTTAGAAAACCCACGAGTTACCGGGTTAAGATTTGACCGACCTAAGGGTTACCGGGTTAAGGATTGACGACCTGTAGATTCGAGCGACTCATAGGTAGTGACCGACTTAGTGGATAAGCGACCTAAGGGTTTAGGCGACCTAAGGAGATAGGTCGTGAGATGCTTAGTTCGTAGGTCGGTTGGGATGATTTAACAGGATAGCGACCTAGGAGTTAGCGGTGTTAGCGACCTAAGAAAGAGGAGTTGTTAGAGCGACTTAAGGGTTGTGAGAGTTAGGTCGTAAGTCGACCTAAGGTTGCAGGCGACTTAGGGTTAAGTCATAAGTCGTTGGGACTTAGGCTAGTGTTAGGTCGCTATGCCGCAAAATAGTTAAGTCGTGAGTCGTTGGGGTCTTAGGTCGGTAGGTCGTGGATGCGCATGAGCTGTTAGGTCGTATATGTCTGTAAGTCGCTAGGTCGGAGACAGAGTTAGGTTGATAGGTCGCGAAGTTGTGCTGAGGGATAAGTCGTAACTCGCGTATGAGTTGGTTCGCGCATCTCAGATAGGTCGCGAGTATGTTGAGTCGTGTCTGGGTTGAGTCGCGCATAGGTTAAGGCGTTCGGTCCTGTGTAGTTAGGTCGCAGGGAGGTATAAGCGTTAGGCCGCGCGTGTTTTAGGTCGTAGACCGTGGACTCGTTAGGTCGTAGGTTGGGTTAGTTAGGTCGTGGACGACCTAAGGGGGCAAACGACTCATAGAATTCAGCCTATAAATAGAGGGCTTTGGTTCACTTTTTGGCACCGGATTTTGAAGCGACGGAGTGCTGCCATTTTGAGAGCTCAACTACTACACTTCTTCACTTCTTTTCTCCACTCTAATCTAGTGATTCCTTCCATCTAAATTGAAGATCAAATCGAAAATCCAAGAGCCAAAGTTGAAGATCTCCATCCATCGAAGAGAGATTTCATCGTTTGAAGCGGAACTTTGGAGGATCAAGCTTGATTCTTTGCTGTCCAGATCTGGAGTTGATTGTTTTTCAGGTGTTTAGGTGATTCGGTGAGTGATGGTTATCTCTCACACGGACCCAAAGGAGTATATTGGATCGGTGGTTTGTTTATGTGTTAAAGAGAGTGATTTCGTGCATTTTTCTTAAGTCTGCATGTAGATCTATTGCTTATGATGATTTGACATCTATTTTACTACATGTTCACTTATGCAAGTTCATTCATCAAGTTGTAGAGATATTGTTCATAATTCATGTTTGTTAGAATGCATGTTAGATTTGGACTCTTTATTTACGAACTTGCCACTATTGTGTAATTGTTTATTTAGATCTTGTTTGAATGATTGATTACTTGGATTAATGTTTGATTTGGTGGATTAGTTGATTGATAACTTGATTTGGACAAGTTGGTCGAAGATGATTCAAAAGCTAAGTGGAAAGGTTCTTGAATAAGGAAAGCTGCTTGTGGCATATGAAGCGGATGTTGAAGCTCATATGGATAGATTTGATGATGATGTTGAGATGGGACTTTGTCATGATGCGATGAGGCAAACCATGATGTTGAGATGGGACTTTGCTATGATGCGATAAAGCAAAGCATGATGTGAGAAAGCCTTGGTTTAATCCAGACGGGATCATCTCAAGCATGTTGATAACTCGGTGATGTGGTCCGGGTTTGTGGATAATGGTTAGCTTGAGAGGCGCTCGAGCTAGTATGGGAATAGTCGTCGAGGAGGATGACTAGAAGGCTGAGATTTCATCGTTGTTGAAGGTTCTAGCATGCTCAAAGCAAGAGTACGTTGGGACGGGTCACGATGACGTTCCAAGCACGGGTCACGATGACGTGCTAGTACTCTGGGCAGATGCGATAGTCCTAGGCACAGGTCACGACGACGTGCGGAGCTATGTCTAGAACCGGGGTTTCCATTAGCCCTTGGCAGGCGGTCATTCAACTAATGGTGAATTCAAGGCAATGATAACAGTGATAGCCAGAGTCATGGATGTTTGGTTGTATCGTCGCTTGGGTCAAGAGCGATGTTTTCGGGGTGCTTATCTGATCTTGGTTAGGCCTTGGGGGTTTGTACTTGGAAAACGCCGACCTTGACTCGAGTGATAATTACTTTGCTTTGAATGTCTGAATTGCTATGTTTGCTTCTGTTTAGTGTGTCTGGGGGCTATCACTGTAAAAAGAGGTGGAGTGGGATGGTTGGGTTCCTATTCCGTTTTACCCTTTATGCTCTTTTGGTATGTTTGATAGTTGATTTACTGCTCACTAAGACTTTTGTCTGACTCAAGGTTTTATGTTTAACTCTTATTACCTTGGGTTGTTCATCCATGTTGGGATGGGCAGACTAGGTAGCAGGTGACAGGTGCTGTTCTTAGTGGTCAACGCTGTTGATGACGAAGACGAGCTGGAGGCTTTTGCATATTGTTTTCTTACTATATGTACTAGGTGTTCTGCTGTTAGAATATTCTCTGAGTGATATGTAGTGAGGCTTGATGTATTGACTTTGCTGATTGCTGTATCAAACTATTATGAGTTTATATGATGAGATTCTATTCTATGAAGCTTCACTATGTATATTTTCTATTGTATTTTGTCCATGCGCTGTGAGTAATACGATAGAGTTTATTGTTTTACCTTACCTTGAGGATCGTCCATGGCGGCCTGGCACACTTTACAGCGCACTATTTCCTTGTTTAGTGCAGGAGTCATGGGCGGTCGTCACATTTGGTATCAGAGCTTTGGTTAATCGATTTTAGCCAACGCTCGCTGACGTAACTACGTATGAGAGACATAATTGTATTTTGATGGATGATTACTATATATAATATAGTAGCTTAGAAGGATTTGAACTCCTTATGTAGTTGTTTCTCAAGATGTTCTAATCATTCCTTTTTATAGATATTAAGGATGAGTTGAAGAGGGAGACCAGCTGCTGAAGGGGCTGCTGATTATGCTACTATGTTTGAGGCTATGATGACTTCGATCATGAGAAGGATGCCAGCCTCAGGGTCATCAGTAGATGTTGGAGTTCAAGTTCAAGCTCCAAGACCAGTGGATTTTGCTAAGTTGTGCAAAGACTATACTTCTCTTGGAGGAAAGGTTTTCTTGGGAACAGAATCAACCATTGAAGTTCAGATATGGATAGATACTTATAAAAGGATTTTTGGTGATTTGGGAATTGAGGATGCAACTAAGAGGAAGCTTGCATCAAGACAGCTTCAGGGAAGAGCTTCGGATTGGTGGAATTCTATCACCATTGATACTCCAGAGGAAGAGATTACTTGGGAGCAATTCCAAGTTAGATTCGAAGCTAAGTTCATTTCTACATCTCAGAAATCTGTTCTGTTCAAGAAGTTTGTGGAACTCAAGCAAGGTGGAAGACCAGTTCTTGAGTACGTTTCTGAGTTTGAAGCTTTGTCCAAGTATGCTCAGTCATATATTGAATCTCCATATCAGAAGAACGAGAAGTTTGCGACAGGCTTGGATAGTTATCTTGGGAGACAGTTGGTGGATCATCTGGACGATCCATTTGAGAAGCTTGTGGAGAAAGCTCTCAGGCATGAGAGTTTGTTTCCAAAGGAAGGGTCTGTTGTTGCTGTGACCAAGGAAGAGTCCAAACCACAGCAGGGTGGAAACAAGAAGAGGAAGCAGCAACAGCAGAAGGGTAAGGATGGCCAGAAAAAGCCAAAGGGTGAAGTGACCTGCTACAATTGTCGGCAGAAGGGCCATTTCTCTAGGGATTGCAAGAATCCAAAGGTGTAGTTGAAGTGCCACAACTGTGATAAGCTGGGGCATATCAGGAAGGACTGTCCAGAACCGAGGAAAGATAAGCAGATTGTGCAAGCTTATGCTTTGGGAGCTGTTCCATCATCTTTGAAAGCTCCTACTGCTGAAGAGAAGGGGAAGAGTGTGGTGGTTCAAGGTACACTTTCCATGTGTGGTGTTCCAGTAAGAGTGTTATTTGATACAGGGGCGTCGCATTCGTTTGTTTGTAATGAACTGGTAGGCCGATTGGGTTTGGAACCGGATATTGTTGATAGACCATTGGTTGTGACTAATCCAGTTGGGGGTTCGTCTTGTTTGTGTATGTTATGCCGTGGTCTAGTTGTATCGAGTCATGATTGCTCTTTTGTTTGTGATTGTTTTGTTCTGAACTTTGCGGGGTTCAGAATTATATTGGGTATGGACTGGCTTAAGAAGTATGCGGCAAAGGTTGATTGTGAAAGGCTGGAGGTGACAGTTGAGAATGTGGAAGGGCGAAAGGTTGTGATACGATGTAAGCATGAAGAAGGCGTCTTCATGAGCTTCATGTATTCGCTGGTTATTCCACGGAATGGACTGTCATCGGTGCCGATCATGAATGGATTTGAGGATGTCTTTGAGGAAGTCAAAGGGTTATCGCTGCATAGGGAGATCGAGTTTCGTATCGATTTAGTTGAAGGAGCCAGACCTATTGTGATGCCTCTTAGGCAGATGGCGCTTAGGGAACAGCAAGAGTTGAAAGTGCAAGTTGATGACCTTTTACGGAAAGGATTCATTCGGCGTAGCGTGTCCGAATGGGGTGCACCAGTTGTGTTCGCAACCAAAGCGGATGGATCGTTGAGGTTGTGTGTGGATTATCGTGAGCTGAATAAAGTGACTAAGAAGAACAAGTATCCGTTGCCGAGAATAGATGACTTGTTTGATCAGCTTCACGAAGCTAAGGTGTTTTCTCAGATGGATTTGGCAACGGGATTTCACCAGTTGAGAGTGGCTAAGGATAGTGTTCCGAAGACTGCTTTTAGGACACCATCCGGTTTTTATGAGTGGATGGTAATGCCGTTTGGATTGACCAATGCACCAGCATATTTTGTGGATCTTATGAATAGAGTGTTCAGAGATCAGTTGGACAAGTTTGTACTTGTGTTCGTGGCTGATATCTTGGTCTATTCCAGAACTGAAGAAGAACACAAGACACACTTGAGGATTGTTTTGGAAATTTTGCGAAAACATCAGCTGAGGGCTAAGTTTTCGAAATGTCACTTCTGGAAGAGTGAAGTGAGGTTCTTAGGTCATGTTATCTCTGGAAATGGAATAGCGGTTGATCCTGCCAAAGTGGCAGCAATCCAGGATTGGGTTAGACCTAAGAATGCATCTGATGTGAGGAGTTTTCTTGGATTAGCAGGATATTATCGTCGGTTTATCAAAGACTTTTCCAAGATAGCTGCACCGTTAACAGGATTGACGAAAAAGAACCAAGTGTTCAGATGGGATGCTAAATGTGAGCAAGTTTTCGGAATCCTGAAAGAGCGACTGACAAGTGCTCCTGTTTTGACCATTCCAAGTGGAAATGATGAGATTGTGGTTTACACCGATGCATGTGTCACTGGACTTGGGGCAGTGCTAATGCAGAAGGATAAAGTTGTTGCATATGCAAGTCGACAACTGAAGCCGCATGAAAGGAATTATCCGACTCATGATTTGGAGTTAGCGGCGATTGTATTTGCTCTGAAGATGTGGAGATATTACCTATTGGGAGTTCGATTTGAGTTGTTTACAGATCATAAGTCGTTGAAGTATCTGTTCTCCCAAAAGGATTTGAATCTTCGATAGCAACGATGGCTAGAGTTTTTAGCATCATATAATTTTGGTATAGCCTATACTCCGGGAAAAGGTAACGCAGTGGCAGATGCGTTAAGTCGAAGACATGCAGGATTGGGAGCCATGCTTTCAGAATGGAAGAGCCTTGAGTATTTGGCTGGATTTGACTTCAGGCCTAGATGTGAATTGGAACCTGAGATGTTGGCAAACTTATTGATAAGACCTACTCTAGTGGAAAGAATTGGCGAGGGACAAAAGCGAGACGATAAGCTTGTCAAGATTATCCGTGATTTGGAATCTAGATCAGACCCAGAGAAGGATAAAGGATTCGAAGTCGATCGAGAGGGTTGGCTTCGGAAGCAAGGACGACTAGTTGTTCTCGATATAGATGGATTGAGAGATGAAGTTCTTAAGGAAAGTCATCATTCGAAGTTGCAATTCATCCAGGTGGAAATAAGATGTATCGGGATATGAAGAGAACCTATTACTGGGAAGGTATGAAGAAGGATGTTGGAAATTTTATTTCCAAGTGCATGAATTGCCAGTTGGTAAAAGCCTAACAGAAGAAGCCAAGTGGATTGCTTCAGCCATTAGAAGTTCCTACATGGAAATAGGAGCAAATATCGATGGATTTTATCGATGGGTTACCTAGGACCAGAGCAGGAAATGAAGGGATTTGGGTCATCGTAGATCGTTTGACTAAAAGTGCAAGATTCATTCCTGTTCGATCAACTAGGACTGCATCGAAATTGGCTGAGTTGTATGTTAAGTGGATAGTTCGATTCCATGGTATTCCGAAGAGTATAGTGAGCGATCGAGACCCATTGTTCACTAGTGGATTTTGTAAGAGCTTCCAAGAAGTTTTGGGGACCGAGTTGTGTTTGAGTACAGCTTATCATCCCCAAATAGATGGTCAGACCGAGAGAGTCAACCGAGTTTTGGAAGATCTCCTTAGAGCTTGTGTTTTAGATTTCGGAGGATCATGGGAAGATCATCTTCATTTGGTGGAATTTGCATATAATAACAGTTATCAGACAAGTATTGGTATGGCACCATATGAGGCACTGTATGGAAGACCGTGTAACTCTCCGACATGCTGGTTGGAAACTGGAGAAAAGTTGATACTTGGGCCAGAAATGATTCGACAGACTTCGGATTGTATAGAGATCATTCGGCGACGAATGAAGGCAGCCCAAAATCGACAGAAAAGTTATGCTGATAAGCGTCGTAAGAATTTGGAATTCGACGTAGGTGATATGATTTTCGTGAAGATTTCTCCTCTAAAGAATGTTATTCGATTCGGGAAGAAAGGAAAATTGACTCCGAGATTTGTTGGACCATTCCCGATCATCGAGCGAATTGGAAAGCTCGCCTATAAATTGGAGTTACCAGAAAAGATGGCGGGTGTGCACAATATTTTTCATGTATCATATCTACGGAAGTATGTGCACGACCCAAGTACAGTGGTTTCGGTTGATAGCTGTGAAGATTTAGAAGTTGATCCAGTTATTAGAAGACCTCGTAAGCCACTTCGTGTTGTGGGAACCGACACGAAACAACTTAGGAGGAAGGTAGTCAAGTTGCTCAAGGTACAATGGAGTGATGATGTTAACGACTGTACATGGAAGGAGGAAGAGAGGATGAAGGCAGCTCATCCTGAACTCTTCGAGGTATGGCCCTAAGGTGTCGTATGAATTTGTAACTTGTTCTAGTCTTAGAATTCCGCATGCTAGGCTAGTAATTGGATGCATGGTTTGTTGATTGCTATGGATGGTAGGCTTGCAGAATAATTTTGATTGCTCTTGTTTGTTTGGAATTTCGGGGGCGAAATTCCTAAGGGGGAGAGAATGTAACGACCCGTATTTTACGTGTCGACATATCGTAAAATAGTTGCCATCATGTTGTTAGTATTGCTTGAGTCGTTTTGAGTCTAAGTTGTAGGGTTTACGGCTTAAGGGGTTAGGCCGTGTAATAGTTAAGTCGTGAGGAAGATAGGTCAGGTGGAGCGACTTATAGAAGTAACGACCTAAGGGTATTAGGCAACTTATAGTAGTTAGCGACTTAAGAGACCAGGCGAGTTAAGGCAGTTAGCGGGTTAGAAAACCCACGAGTTACCGGGTTAAGATTTGACCGACCTAAGGGTTACCGGGTTAAGGATTGACGACCTGTAGATTCGAGCGACTCATAGGTAGTGACCGACTTAGTGGATAAGCGACCTAAGGGTTTAGGCGACCTGAGGAGATAGGTCGTGAGATGCTTAGGTCGTAGGTCGGTTGGGATAATTTAACAAGATAGCGACCTAGGAGTTAGCGGTGTTAGCGACCTAAGAAAGAGGAGTTGTTAGAGCGACTTAAGGGTTGTGAGAGTTAGGTCGTAAGTCGACCTAAGGTTGCAGGCGACTTAGGGTTAAGTCATAAGTCGTTGGGACTTAGGCTAGTGTTAGGTCGCTATGCCGCAAAATAGTTAAGTCGTGAGTCGTTGGGGTCTTAGGTCGGTAGGTCGTGGATGCGCATGAGCTGTTAGGTCGTATATGTCTGTAAGTCGCTAGGTCGGAGACAGAGTTAGGTTGATAGGTCGCGAAGTTGTGCTGAGGGATAAGTCGTAACTCGCGTATGAGTTGGGTCGCGCATCTAAGATAGGTCGCGAGTATGTTGAGTCGTGTCTGGGTTGAGTCGCGCATAGGTTAAGGCGTTCGGTCCTGTGTAGTTAGGTCGCAGGGAGGTATAAGTGTTAGGCCGCGTGTGTTTTAGGTCGTAGACCGTGGACTCGTTAGGTCGTAGGTTGGGTTAGTTAGGTCGTGGACGACCTAAGGGGGCGAACGACTCATAGAATTCAGCCTATAAATAGAGGGCTTTGGTTCACTTTTTGGCACCGGATTTTGAAGCGATGGAGTGCTACCATTTTGAGAGCTCAACTACTACACTTCTTCACTTCTTTTCTCCACTCTAATCTAGTGTCCTTCCATCTAAATTGAAGATCAAATCGAAAATCCAAGAGCCAAAGTTGAAGATCTCGATCCATCGAAGAGAGATTTCATCGTTTGAAGCGGAACTTTGGAGGATCAATCTTGATTCTTTGCTGTCCAGATCTGGAGTTGGTTGTTTTTCAGGTGTTTAGGTGATTCGGTGAGTGGTGGTTATCTCTCACACGGACCCAAAGGAGTATATTGGATCGGTGGTTTGTTTATGTGTTAAAGAGAGTGATTTCGTGCATTTTTCTTAAGTCTGCATGTAGATCTATTGCTCATGATGATTTGACATCTATTTTACTACATGTTCACTTATGCAAGTTCATTCATCAAGTTGTAGAGATATTGTTCATAATTCATGTTTGTTAGAATGCATGTTAGATTTGGACTCTTTATTTACGAAATTGCCATTATTGTGTAATTGTTTATTTAGATCTTGTTTGAATGATTGATTACTTGGATTAATGTTTGATTTGGTGGATTAGTTGATTGATAACTTGATTTGGACAAGTTGGTCGAAGATGATTCAAAAGCTAAGTGGAAAGGTTCTTGAATAAGGAAAGCTGCTTGTGGCATATGAAGCGGATGTTGAAGCTCATATGGATAGATTTGATGATGATGTTGAGATGGGACTTTGCCATGATGCGATGAGGCAAACCATGATGTTGAGATGGGACTTTGCTATGATGCGATAAAGCAAAGCATGATGTGAGAAAGCCTTGGCTTAATCCAGACGGGATCATCCCAAGCATGTTGATAACTCGGTGATGTGGTCCGGGTTTGTGGATAATGGTTAGCTTGAGAGGCGCTCGAGCTAGTATGGGAATAGTCGTCGAGGAGGATGACTAGAAGGCTGAGATTTCATCGTTGTTGAATGTTCTAGCATGCTCAAAGCAAGAGTACGTTGGGACGGGTCACGATGACGTTCCAAGCACGGGTCACGATGACGTGCTAGTACTCTGGGCAGATGCGATAGTCCTAGGCACGGGTCACGACGACGTGCGGAGCTATGTCTAGAACCGGGGTTTCCATTAGCCCTTGGCAGGCGGTCATTCAACTAATGGTGAATTCAAGGCAATGATAACAGTGATAGCCAGAGTCATGGATGTTTGGATGTTTGGTTGTATCGTCGCTTGGGTCAAGAGCGATGTTTTCAGGGTGCTTATCTGATCTTGGTTTAGGCCTTGGGGGTTTGTACTTGGAAAACGCCGACCTTGACTCGAGTGATAATTACTTTGCTTTGAATGTCTGAATTGCTATGTTTGCTTCTGTTTAGTGTGTCTGGGGGCTATCACTGTAGAAAGAGGTGGAGTGGGATGGTTGGGTTCCTATTCCTTTTTACCCTTTATGCTCTTTTGGTATGTTTGATAGTTGATTTACTGCTCACTAAGACTTTTGTCTGACTCAAGGTTTTATGTTTAACTCTTATTACCTTGGGCTGTTCATCCATGTTGAGATGGGCAGAATAGGTAGCAGGTGACAGGTGCTGTTCTTAGTGGTCAACGCTGTTGATGACGAAGACGAGCTGGAGGCTTTTGCATATTGTTTTCTTACTATATGTACTGGGTGTTCTGCTGTTAGAATATTCTCTGAGTGATATGTAGTGAGGCTTGATGTATTGACTTTGCTGATTGCTGTATCAAACTATTATGAGTTTATATGATGAGATTCTATTCTATGAAGCTTCACTGTGTATATTTTCTATTGTATTTTGTCCATGCGCTGTGAGTAATACGATAGAGTTTATTGTTTTACCTTACCTTGAGGATCGTCCATGGCGGCCTGGCACACTTTACAGCGCACTATTTTCTTGTTTAGTGCAGGAGTCATGGGCGGTCGTCACATGTAGCTTGGGTATGAGTTATACAGAATTCAATAACAAAGCTCAAATTGGATCAGAGGAAGAAAAAAGAAAAATATCCTTTTTCCAAAACTCCTCCTAATCTTTATAGACGAAATCCATCATTGAAAGTGCCAAAAAATGGTGAATTGCGTTCTCTACTTTGATCCTGAAGTTTTAACAAAATATCATGGGAAATGCATGAACTTGGATAACTCAATACCAAGTTATGCTAACTCGAAATTTGGATTTTTCTTTGTTATTTCTTTGTCTTTCATCTTTGATTAAGCTTGCTAACTCATCATATATCATAGTTAATTCAACATCAAGTTGTGAAAGTCAGTACCAAGTCATTTTATTTGGTCAAATTTTGATTTTTATTTGTACCTCTTCATATTGCCATTTCATGACATATTCCAACTCTATGGATCGATTCTTTTATCATTCTTTAGTCCAGTTCATCTATTTGAGTCTGTTATGAGACTTTGTAAATTTTGCTGGTAATAGGTATTGTACTATAGTGTAATTGAAATAATAGAAAAGAGGTAGAATGACATAAAACTTATGAGTTATAGGTTAGAGGGTGTATATTTATGTAGAAGAGTTAAAAAAAAATAGTTATTTATGGTTTTTTTATGCACAAGTGTTCATTTAATAAATGCCCAAACTTAAGTGTTTATTTAATAATCATCTGGTTTAAGTGTTTATGTATTAAACACTTGAAAAGTAGTTGTTTATGCTTGTTAGTGCCTAGATGTATATTTAATAAATGCTCAAACTCAAGCGTTTATTTGATAACTATATGGTTCAAGTGTTTATATATCAAACTCCTGAGAGCCTTTACATTTTTTTAGTAGGACATGTAACATTAAGCTCAATTATGTTGGACTGGTGCATCGAGCAATGAGGTAAAAGGGAAAATTTCATGAAAAATCCTTTTAATCCATTATGCATTGTATATTTTATAGCGTTATCACGAACATTAAAACATATTTAATGCTTTATTGGGTGAATTTAAATAAAATTTAGTTATATTATATTATCTTTGTAATAACAATATTGATTTAATTATAATGTTGTTATTTGTTAAAATATTCAGCGAGACATTTTATTATCAAAACATCTATTCAATTGTAAATTTAATAATAAACTAATTTTTATGCATAATGATAAGTGTATAATTTTAACTTTGACTAATGAATATCAAAAAAAAATTATTAAAATAATTTTATTATAGTTCAAATAGTACTTGTTCAAATTACTATTAATTCAAATAACACTTTTCCAAATTTACTGTCACATAAATTAATATGATGAACGTAGTTGATTATAACTTGTCTTAATTTAAATATAAATTATTCGAATACGATAAACTATATCGGTGTATAGACATAATTTCATTTCAAAGATATTTATACTCAATTATTTAACTAATAATTTGATATTATATCCTATTTTTATGTCATATTCAATTTAATAATGTTAATATGTTTGGAATTGTAATATAAATTCAATGACGCAAATCACGTGGAAAATAAAGTTTGTATGTGAGAATTATTTATGTTTGAAAAACCAAGGTTTAAAACATAACTTTAACTTATCAAGGAAAAAACTTTATCTTTCATCCCAGTTTAAGCTCTAGCCCCCTTTAGCCCAGACCTTTGATGGATCGTGTCCATGACCAAACATTATCAAACTGAATTCTAACACCATCATCACTACCTTCTCATCGACTTGAGTCTCCAAATATACTCAACATCCAAGTTGACTCTCCCTTTCATGGCTCGTAGATCTAAAGAGCTTTTCATCATCATCTCAGTCAGTAACCGACCACCATGTTGTTTAATTCATCCATGGATACAATGACTACTAAAATCATCAACATCGATGGTGGTGAGACAAGGGACTAACGATTAGCAACTTGATGGTGAAGATGAACGTGCATAATAGTGCATGGACATAGAACAATATATGCAAAAAAAAATTGAAATTAAATCAAATATATTCAAAATGATAATTTTTTTATCAGAAAACATTTTGAAATTTTTCCCAATAACCATACATGTAGAATACACCCTGAACTGTTAGTGTTTCCTTCGAATGATGTTATCTCTAACTCAATGGTGGATTTCAAAGTCCACCATTAATATATAATTTGTTTTCTATGGAGATAATGTGTTTTAGTATCTGAGAATGGAGGCATCTTACCCAGATCCACCATTCTGGTTATCAGCAATTATAAATGAGATCCTATCTCATTTAATTAATTAAATCCATTCAATTAATTCGTAACCGTACATAGTTTTGGCTTGCTTTATTTTAAACAAAAATTAAAAACTTTGATTACCAAAATAATATATACACACACGCATGTGCAAACACAAACATATATATTATTTATTATATTTAAATTATTATATTAGCCCAATATATAATTAAATAAATATATGATAATTATATATTCTATTAAGTAATTTTAGGACTTTAACTAATAATTAAAATAAATAATAAATTAGTTAAGAGTGGTACTTTATTTGAGCAAAGCATTCATTTTGATGTCTCAATGATTTGAATCCATTACCTCTTGAATCTGACTCTAGAGCACCATAGCACTAACCAATCGAGCTTGAGATCACTGACATAATAAATTAATTAATATAACCATTATATTAATTTCTCCACAATAATAATTTATAAACTTTATAAATTATTTTCTATTGAAAACTAAGACTTGCAGTTATGTGACTTCCAAGTGTGAACTCGATCATCGGTAATATTTAAATCTTTTAAATATTAGAGCCTATATGGACTTTGCTGAATTATAATAATTTGACATGAGTTCAGTTTCTTAGAGATTATCTAGGTAAAATTCAATTTCTATTTTATTAAAGCAACACCCTTAAGAATGATATATATTGCGTACATTTTCTCTTCGTTATTACTATGTTACTTAGATATTCAAAGCTCGGTCAATGGTTAAAACTTTTTTAATAGGGACAGTTTGGCTAAAGTCCCTATAAGTTTTAAAATACATCAAACACCGTTGCCAAAAAAGTATGTAAATTAGATTCATAGAATCAAGTTGTTGAATATGCAATTATATCCAAAAATTGCAGACAATTTTGCAATTATTCACTAAAAAATTAAGGAAATTTCAACAATTATTCACCGAAAAAATTACGGAAATTTCTGCAATTATTCATTGAATAATTGTAGACATTTATGCAATTTTGGATATATGCATAAATATCTACAATTACTCGGTAACTTAATTTTAGGGACTTAATTTACAAACTTTTCTTGGGGAGGATTTTTCGTGTATTAAGTTTAATTTTAAGGACCTGAGCCTAATATTCACTTTTTAATATATGTAGCTAACTGCAAAGTCTAACGATAAAGTCCATGATTCAGTCCGATAACAATTATCAATTAATTGATTTGCTTTGGCCAAAAACTTTGACTTAACATTAACAACCAATTACGGTTATACTAACTTCCATTCAAAGTAGACGAATCCACTCTTAAATAATGTTTCACTTCAAATGGTTTAACTTATGCCTAATTATGGCCTTCACCTGATTATCGTTGTCGTCCGATTGACCATAATCAAGGTACTATTTAGAAACTTAACATTCGTATTATTAAGTTAAAAGGCTACTCATGTCATCACATGAGACTTTTATTTGATTTTGAACATATAGAAGACTCTTGGTGAGTCATTATGTAATGGTTCTAAATAACTACACATATATTAACCCTTGGTACTCCCAAGCGTCATAAGTAATGATCATCCATCATATGCAGAGCGTAACGTACACCACTCTCAATGGGTATGCCGATGTCCTAATCTTGATACATCTTGACAAGGAACAATATTTAAGTGCACGTATTTATTTTGGTAGACTCGGTACTCGTAGTTATGAAAAATTCGTAACTACAATTGGTTAACTACTTTTCCTAAGAATTTTCTACTTGTATGTATGTATAACTTTTTATATATCCCAATATAATAATATATACAATAAAATTAAAACCAAAATCTTACTTTATTTTGGACAAGATTCACTACAAAAGTTAAGTTATATGATCAAGTTGCATAATTCCTACCCAAGGCACACCATTAACTCTATCTAATTATGGAGATTAATTGTTGTGTTGGAGAAGGCAAATGAATATTGTGAAACCTTAAGCCCTTGATTATTGATGGTTAGCTAGAGACAACCTAAGATTGAGTAAACATCCCAAGTAAATTGTTTAGAGCATGTTTGAAAACTACTTCTAAGTGATACAATTTGTCAGTACTTAATACTATCAGTGTGTCTACAAATGATGTGTTTACCAACAACTTGGGGTACAAAATAAGTTGCTAATAAATGATGAGTAGTAAGAAACAATTACTTACTTATGAATTAATTTAATTTTTACAATTAAATTCTATTGCATTTTAAACTTATTTGTCCAATTTTTTCATATTATTATGCATTTAAAATACTTAAACGTTATTGTTCAAATTGCTTTTAAGTAAAAAAAAAAAGTTATTCCCAAACTGGCTCTTGGTGTATTTTATTTTGGATGGTCCTATTTCCCATCTCAATTTCTTTTTTCCCTACCTCCTCAATTAGAAAAAAAAAATCTCACCCAATAAAATCCCCTTTCCCACCTTGTTTCGTACTCAAATTATCAATAAACATGCTAAATTGCACAAATGATTAGGTCGAAGAAAGTGATGTCGATGCGAACCATGTTATACCGTAGTATGTAACCTACATAAAACATGTTAAATTGGAACATCTTTCACAAGGAAGATGCTACATAAGCAATGTGGTGAAGGACCACGTTATCCTTTTGCATTGTTTTGGTGTAGTCTTTGCCACATGGTTGCACGATTTAAGGATAAATCACATTATCATATGTCATGGTTTAACCATGCTATGTTGAATGTGGTTTAATATTTATTTTCTCATTCTTTTTTTCTACCGCATAGGTATTTCTATCAATGTTTATGCTATAATTTTGATTGGTATGGAAAAATCAAAATCTCTTATAAAAATAGAAGTAGCCTTTTTATCCTTTTATTTTTAACTCTATTAGTCCCCTGGTTTTCTCTTTAGCCACTCTAATAAAAATGAACTTTTTAAATGATAATCACCCTTTTATAAAATAAATACTAGTTTCTAATGTCCATGGTATTGATAGTTAAGACTCTTGGGACGTACATTAGAAAACCACTGGTGAATCACATTGAAATAAAAGCATGGTTTATGTGTTAACCATATTGATTTTAAACGAGGAATTTGAGGTAGTTATCATGCAAGTTTTTATGCTATCTTCTATAGTATCGCTTTGAATGTAATTTCTCTCTCTTCAATATTGATGATTCTAATCAAATTTCAGCACATGTTGGTGTAAGTTCAATCCAAGTTATAAACCAACTTAATATTCCTATTTGACTTTTGACATATGCATTATAATAATAATAAATATCAATACATTTTCAAATCATAGTGAATAAAAGCAATTAGATAATTAAAAGTCATTCACCGAGCAAAAGAAACTTACATGATTTTCATTATGCTATTCGAGAAGTGTTGAATTATTTGTTTACAACTATACCCTCCTCAGGAGTTTACCGGTCCGTCGAGTTCTCCTGGGTTTTCAAAAAAAAAAAAAAAGATGACATTACTCTAATAATGTTAAGAAAATAAATCTTGAGAGGGTGGATGTAATTGAATGTTAGGATGAAGAAGCATCCAAGGGTAAATGTGTAAGAGATTGGAGGAGTATGGTAATAAATAGAGCGCAATGTGTTAACCAAAAAATGAAACTTTAAAGTAAAACTTGAGGGGTGAGGGTGCATTCGCAGCCTTTTCATGTGCTGTTTGAATTTTGATACATCAGACATGTTAAAAGTTGAAATGGGAAGTGTGAGCCAATGCATCATTTCGTTATAGCTGCTTTATTTAGATCATTGGGTAATAACACGTCTGACGTGTCAAACATATGATGAACCAACTATCCAATTCAGACTGTTGTTTTCTACCTATATATATAGTTCCCCAACTAGTGTGAACTCATGCTATATATATTTCTCTTTTAACTATATATTTATTTGACTGTTTTGTACAACTAGCATGAACTCATGCTATCCATACAGTTTTTTGATCCTAATATCTTACATATGCACTGAAACAAATATAAAAACTTGAAGCATGAAAAATAACTTTAGAAGTAGTAAGTTGTGTTGTAAATGGTAGTCATATATCACTTTACACAAAAGCGATGCTAATGACATAATGGATGGGAAACTTAGATGTTGACCATTATTTATACTTTATAATTTGGTTGTACTTGTTAAAAAAATAAAAAAATTATTGATCTAATTTGTTTTAAGTTTCTTGATTACAATATGTTTTTGTACCAGAGAAAGCATTTGTACTTCAATAAGTACAATAAAACGAATTGCCGCTTATCATGTATGATTAATTACAAAACTTCACCACAATAGACTTTTATTGATCTTGAGAAAAAAGACATTAAGTGCATTTCAATTACAAAACCATTTGACATCATTAAACACTAAGGGAAAACAATTTCCAATTTTCTCTTGATACAATATTGACATCGTTACCTTTATCTTTAAACTTCGTTTGATTAAATGTGTATCAATACAAACCTTTCATCCAATCCTTCATCATTCAAACTAAGTATATGCTATAAAAATACATATATATGCATAAAAAACTGAAAGTTCATAAATTAATCATTTTTCTATGCTCATAAGCAATAAATTAAATAGCAAAACTGACTGGTTAACAATAATAAAAGAATCTTCGGTAGTACCACTATATAGAAGTGTTCTTTTTGGTTAAATACTTTAATCATATATTCAAATAGCAACACTATATTAATCTTAATTATATGCATTGCCCAAGTGTCATATCTCATCGGTAATGATAGAGAAAATCATTTTTAATGTGTCTACATAAGGTACGCCATTAAGGAATATATATTTAGTACTTGCGCTACATTAGTGATATCATGGTATAATAATCTTGAGGACTACCAACAAGATTTGAAGGTAAACGATAACATGATATAAAAAACAATTAATTTCCTTTTCCACTTTCCTTGTGTACCAAGTCAAAACATACCGGAAGCTTCCTACCTTGCAAATTATATGCAGGGTCGACCCAAAATTTTGACTGCCCAAGCCCATACACACATTGTTGAAAGAATTTACAAAGCAAAAACAAATTGTTTACTGTTGCCAACTTTAAACTTGGGTCAGTAGCATTTATCCTAATAACCTCACCACTAAATCACATATTTCTTAACATTATTATTTAGTTTATAATTTATACATAAAGTATTTAAAAAATTAATTTATTTCCCTTAGCCCAGTGGACTGCCCTAACCCAAGGGCTCAGTGGGCTATCCTCTAGGCCAGGCCTGATTATATGTATGGAATCGTCTAAATGACAAATATGAATATTATCAACCTTGTAACATGATTACTACTTCAAGTCGTCCTTGATTTCTACAAAATTAACCTTTGTGATTTGTGTAAGAAATAAGAACCGATTTTATAATGCTATTTATAAAACAACCAATAAAATGAAATTATATAAATTTCACCATGAAACAAAATAACATCACATGAAAAGTAATTTATAAACAAAAGCTCATGCAACTATGACATACATTATCATTTTACATATTACTTTTGGGTTAAAAACTCGTATTCATGTAAATATACATACATACATACATACATACATATACATATACATATATATATATATATATATATATATATATATATATATATATATATATAAAGAGAGACATACACTAATAAAAGGTAGGGACGAAAACGCTCTAAAGCATCGTGAAATCTAATATAAAGCAAATTTTTACAACAAAGCTCTCTAGGAAATCCAATTGAAAAATCAAAATACTAACCCTTATCCTCTTTCGTTAGCGAACTATTTATTACTTATATGTAGTGACATCGTATCGGAAAAAATGTCAATATTTTGGTATAATATTTCAAGCTGGAACATTGTGGAGACATCTTATATCGAAGGATTTTGACATTTCCAATTCTTTATAAATCATTAAAGCTAGATGTATACCTCTGCCAATATAGAATCACTAAGGATATAAGTCAAAAATAATTTGTGTTATAACATAGATAAATTTTCATTATTTACCACTATAAAGAAAAATTATAATATAAATTTGGAACTCGCGTCAAATTAAGAGGAAATACATCATTTTTAATACCAGTAACGATTTGCAGCAATTGAAACTTGCAATTGATGAGGCAATACACTAATACTTTTTATTTTAAATTGGATACTTAGATAGTACTACATGATTGTACTACGAGCCTTTGGTAGTATATAACATACTACAAGTCAACAATGTCAAATGGTTCGAATCACGCACTGTAGAGAATTCAGACTTGTAACCTCATGAACCAAAGCCAGAGCGCCTAATCATAGGAATAGTGGTGTTGGATAGTTTTTGGTAATGCATCGATACTTTTGCTAGGTCCGAAGCTTCTTTCCATAAATTCAACCATCAAAATCCAACCAAGTTTCACACTTCCTTCTCATCGTAAAACATAAGAAATATCATTTCAATACTAAAAATATATTGGTATGTTTGTATGATTAAATATTTATTACTAACATTGTCCCACAATAACCAAAAGTGACCAACCAATCAAAACTTACCAAACATATATCTGTATACTAAAGTAAAAAAAATCAAAATTTTGGGCACCACCTTCATTTAGGATTAGATAATGCGCCTATCAGCATTTAGTATCCAAAAACATAAAAAAAATTACGCTTATATATCATTTTGTTGGTTGACGCTACCTAATGAAATTTAAGGTGAAAGACAAAAATAAGTAAACATGTTGTCATGTGATGCGATCAAATATATTCGATCATTATAACGATTTTGATGACGGGTTTTGTAAACAACTATTCATCTTACTTACGATGTGATATAAGAAATGAATTTATTTTATAGGAACATCTAAATTGCTTTCTATTTTAAATTCTTACAAAAATTTATCATCATTTTTTGATTTTATTTAGAATGACACCTCTAGTTAAAATAAGCATTTTAGAAAATGAAACTGAGACAATTACAAGAATGAAATTATAAGACCCCACCTCTATACTCATACTATCTAAGAGTATTATTAAGTAATACTGTCAGGTAATACGAAGAATGAGGCTATACGGGCAACACGCAAGAATATTCCTTCGGCCTAATAGTGGTACAGAGCCGCCCAGGGGGAAGCCCACCATGCCCTTGGGATGGGATAACACCATGGGTTAGGGAAAGTTATTTTTTAAAACTAACTTATAATATTAATATATAAAAAAATCTTAGTACTAAAGCATTAACAAAATGTATTATAGCTTGTTAGATATGCTTGCAGCATTCCTCCTTGAAGAGTTGGGTTTAAATCCCAGGGAAACCAATGTGCTTTTTTAATTTTTTTTCTTTCCAACTTCCTAACTATGAGAAATTTTGGGCTGGAGTAACTCAAATCTTGGGCCAGACCTGCACGAGTACGTATTAAAACATCAAATAAGTAACTCACATATACGTACACAATGTCGGCACAAAGCACTAAACATGTGTGCCTCCAAGATAGAACAACACAATATACAGAAAATATCATTGATCATAGAGTCAATCACAGCGATAATATACAATATGCAGTATATGTCCGGTACAAATCACAATAATTTATATACAAGAGGTTATACTGTGATGACCCGCCTTTTCGACCCTCGAAGATCGACACAAATACGTCCTTGGTATTCAGTGCCGCAAATTCAAGTGCTAGAGAGGCAAATAATCATGGGTAAAAGAAAATAAAGATAGAAGAAAGAACAAAATATATTCTCATATCGCATTTAACAACTTGTAATTATACATATAGCTAGTACATATAATCACTCTCAAAATGAGTTATCAGAGTCATAGCAAGTACTAATCCAACCAGGGATAGTTATTGCTGCTTATTCCAACAGGTGCTTGTAGATACTTATACACAATACAGCATAAATTGAAATAGACAACTATATTGATAGGACCCTTTAGCTTCATGCTTCATGCTCCATAATCCTCCCAAAATGCTCCAAGATACCTAACTACTTGGATGCCTGAGAAAGTAAAGCACCCACAGTTTAAGGGGAAAAGAAAATAAACTCTGGTCGTGGGACTGGTGTGACGAAACTCAAAACATAGGTTTTTGAAAATAAAGGGTATCTCATAAGACCACGCCACACATAAACATGGATGGGTCTTTATCTTGCGGTAAACAAACCATGTGCTATGTAAAATCATAGATATTATTTTTAATGACATTCTTTTAAAACTCTTTAAAATAACCATATATAATCTTACCCGAAATTGTTATATTTATTAAATTCCAGCATAATAGGTTACAACTAAAACTGCAAAGGCTCGCATTGGAGAATGGATTTCATATAATGACAAGGTAAGGGAATACCTTCCGACAGTACATCTTTAGAGGGATGCACCAGAGGCTCCAACTTCTACCAACACAGAACTGGCCTACCTTTACCATGGATAGTACTGAATATGACATCACACCGGTCGTTGTCCACCTTTACCGTGATCCCAAAGCATACACAACATACCTGAAATATAGAGGGTACCCTAGAAATGTGATGACCATATCCTAATAGGTGCGACCATATAGCCCTGCCGCATCTACCCTGTTTTTGTCATTCCCGATGTGCGAGGCTTAAGGTAACGTTTTACCTTTCACGTAACAAATCCTACTTTAAATGCCACATAGCCATTTCCAACAGCACATTATTTATTTTCATCGAAGTACAACGTTTGAGCTCGTACGTCTTAGAGAAGGGTGTTAGATATAGAAGGGGTTGCCTCCTAGATCACCAATAGATGTACGTTTGTAGAGATCAATGTACGTCGTCTTAGAATTGCAATGTCGGACATTCATCCATACAAATTGTTCAAGAACAGGAAAAACTGAAGGAACTTCTCCTATTGCATCCTATTTAGGAATCACCCCTAGGATTAATAGTAAGTATTCCTTGCATCGAAGATTTAAAATTTAAGGAACCATTGCCACCATACATATGATAAGGGAATTACCCCAAAGATTAGCGGCAAGCAACACTACATTATGAAGATCTCCATATTCAAAATCATTGTCTTTAAAATATTTTCACTTTCGAATGTATATTGGTTCAAAGTGGTTTTAAGATAATAATCACCAAACCAGGTTCCATTGAACCAATTTATCCAAAAAATGTTAAGTATGTGGGTAATTATTATTCAATTTATCAATATATTTTTATCCACATTAAATATCTTCTAGAGATATACATCTTTAAACCATTCCTTTTTTAATATATATGGAATCATTAAACCTCTTTTTAAATTTGGCAACACCAAACCATTACTCATCAATTACATAGGAAAATGTTTCATTTAATTCAATTTTAATAGGGGTTTCATATTTTCAAAACATGTCATTTAAATGGATTAAAACCATATTATCTAAGATGGTAAATTCAAAACCAGATGGTATTTAGGATCCGTAGGAATTATATTAATTATACTCAATACTACTTTCTGTAGTCAACCTGTACTATTCGTCGAATAACGGTGAAATCACCTTTTAAATTCATAAAGGTAGTATGGGTTTCCTCCTCGAAATTTAGTATCGAGTTTAACCAATATGTTTCTCACAAAAATCTTATTATTTAAAATCTTGTTTTACTTTTGGAAATCTTCAAATCCCTCTTTATGTTAAGGAAATGTAGTCCGAGTAAGTAAAATTTAATATCCCCTAGGGCTAGTCCAGATAGCTAGGGAGAGCAGGTAGCTAGTTTTTCAAACTCAAGCCTAGAGACTATCTCTTTGTCACAAATAAGGCGGTCAAGTTATATTATCAACTCTAAACTATTTAAAATACCTGACTTATTATTTGAAAAACATTTGCAAAAGATTTGGAAAGAAAATCCCAAGTTTAAATCTTAATTTCAAAAGTTACCAAAAACGGCTACAAAAATGCTACGAATGGTATTTTTAAAAGCTTCATTAATCAAAACATTGACTTCATTCTACATATATCCATTTTTATAACTCAAATCCATTTTAAAGTATTTTAATATATTTATAGAATTTATTTCATATTTTTAATAATTTAAAAATATCTATTTTAAAGAATTTGCCCTTTTGGTTCCCGAATTGTCAAAGCGCGTCATTTTCGAAAACATGGTTTGGACATATCTAAAATTTTACATAATGAAATATTTATTTTCTTCTTTTTGGAGTTTGGAAAATTCTTATTTCAAATCATTCTGAGCTATATTCTACATATTGATTTAACTTTTATGGCGTCAAATCTTGAACTGTCGTTACGCGAAGCGTCTATTTTTGACTCCAATTTCATACCTTGTCAAAACTTTTCCGAGTTGAATTTAATGTTTATAAAACATTTATAAACCATTTTAAATCTTTTTTAAAGAGGTTTAACTAAGCTGCAACACGTTTATAGTTCATATAGGAAAGTGATTTCCTTTGTGAAAATTTGACATGTATTTAACATGAATTATTTCCACAATCAAACAAACATATCATCCCATCCAAATATGATAAACAACCATAGAAAAAAGCATAGAAATCATATCATATCACCATATATTTTATAATAAAAATAAGTAAAGTTTCTCACTTGATATCCTTTTGATCTAACTTTCAATTGAATATAGCTCCGCTGTTCCAGAACCGGAGCTTACGAATCTTGCACTAAGATTCCTAGGGGTTTGTCCTTAGGCTTGCAAGGGTGGTGGGATGCTTAGATGGGTACGACCTTGGTAGGAGAAGAAGGAGAAGATCACTAACTCGATCTCGAACTTGAAGTGGTACATCTCTCTGTATTTTACAACTTATTTTGATAGAACTTCGAATTTATTTTTGAATTTCCCTAAGAGGCTATGGAAACCATTAATGTAGAGAAGGTAGAAGATAAAGAAGCTTAAGAAATGAAAAGAAGAGAATGTGAATGAAAGTGAGGATGGATGGCTTGTATTTATAGGCAAAAATGTGAGAAAAATGTCATGATATTTCTTTTGCCACACATCACCATTGCATCATCCTCCTCCATCATCCTCACGGCCAAACCCTACCGTCCCATATACCATACATATGCGACTCTTGTATGTACAAATGATGGAGAGTTTTGTTTGTTTTGGTTAGGAAATATTATGATATTTGTAAATAAATATCATGATATTTAATATCATGATATTTATATTATTTTACCATTAGTAAATATGAAATGTAAACGGTAATTCTTAAGCGTTTTCATATGTCCATAGATGTGTATATGTGTATACGTGTATGTTTATGTCAAATATAACCTATAATGTTGCACAACTTCTCTAAGTCAAATCATCACAGATTCCGATTCTGATTTTCGATCATATTTTTGTAACTACTTACTCAAAATAAGATTACCATTTTAAATCATTATTCAAAACAGTATAATTAGTGTTATAAAACCTTATATTTGAATATTTTTAAATATATTATTTTCAAAGTAATAAATTCATGGTCATTACAGATTTCCCTCTTTAAAAGAATTTCATCCTCGAAATTTACAATAGGAAGAAGATAACCCAAAAAGGAAAATATTAGACACAAGGGAATACAAAGATATGATAAGTGACCACCACAAGCGGTGAGTACACTACATCGATATAATATGAAAACTATACATCAATCCTAAACTCAAGATAAGCTTCTCTCATTCTATCCTTAATTTTCCAAGTGCAGTCTTCAGCATCATCACTCTATTGAACTTTAACTAATCTTACAGCCTTTCTTCTTAATCGCTTCTCACCACGATCCACGATTTGACTAGGTTGTCTCATAACAGTTAAGTTTGGCTCAACTGCTAAATCTTCTTGGGTAGTTGTCTCTATAATTTATTCTGGGTCATACACATACTTTTGCAGATGCGATACGTGAAGAACATTGTGTACACCCGACAACCTTTTTGGTAGTTCTACTTAATAGTTAGTAGGCTGATCTGCTCAAGAATGGAAAAGGGTCAAATATATCATGGTAGTAACTTCTCAGTCCTTCCAAATCTCACTGCTCTCCTCATTAAAGAGATTTTCAAAAATACAAAATCTCCAGCTAAGAATTATAAATTCCTACGCCTCTGATCGATGTAAATCTTTTGCCTACTTTGAGCTTCCTTCAGCTTCTTTCTAATCATATTTATCTTCTCTATGGTTCTTGAATCATATCAGGACCATATATTAACCAATCTCTGATTTTGATCCAACATGTTAGCGATCTACATGGATGACCATATAAAGCTTCATAAGGTGTCATATCATTACATGCCTGGTAGGTATGATTTTCCTATTAACCTCCAAAATCAAAGATACAAGCTCTTGGAAGACCTTTCAATACTCGGTTTACCCTTTTAGTTTGTCCATCAGTTTGGGGATGGTATGCGATGCTTGAATCTAGCTTCGTACCTAAAGTTGCCTATAATGCCTTACGAAACTGACTGGTAAAAATCGGATCTCGATCACTCACTATGCTACTTGAAACTCTATTTAATTGAACAATCTCTCTTATGTATATTTCAGCTAAGCTCGAGGTTGTCCTTATTGGCTTTATTGGAATAAAGTTTGCGCTTTTAGTCAATCGGTCTATGATAACCCAAATGCCTTCATTTTCCTTCCTCGTTCGATGTAAGCCATTAATGAAATCCATTGATATCTAGTCCCACTTCCAAGCTGGAATCTCAAGAGGCTTAAGTAGTCCAGCTTTCTTTTGTTGATCGCTTTTGATTTGCTGACAATTTGCACATCTACTAACATGGATGGAAATGTCCCTCTTTATACCTTCCCACTAGAAAGTCCTTTTTATGTCTCGATACATCTTGGCAATGCCTGGATGTATTGTAATTATGACATTCTACTAGAACTTCCTGCTCAATCCATTAATATTCGTAACACAAATTCTGCCATGCATTCTTAAAATTCCTTGCTCATCCACATTGAATAAAAAATTTAAATATGCGCTCTCACTGACAAAACTCATTCTAGGGCATTAATAACCCTATATTTACTGAATTGACTCCATCAAGGCTTAGTGTTCGTTCAACCTAAGCTCTGGTACTAACTGTGATGATCTGCCTTTTGGACCCTCGAAGATCGATACTAATACATCCTTGGTATTTACATATCGCAAATTCAAGTGCTAGAGAGGTAGATAATTAGGGGTAAAAGAAAATAAAAATAGAAGAAAGAACAAAGTAGATTCTCGCATCACATTAACAACTTATGATTATACACATAGATAGAGCATACAATCACTCTCAAAATGAGATATCATAGTCATAGCAAGTACTAACCCAGCCAGGACGGTTATAATTGCTTATCCATATAGGTGCTAGTAGATACTTATACATAATACATGAAAATAGAAATAGATAACCATCTACATAGGACCCTCCAACTTCATGGTCCATACTCCTCCAAAAATTCTCCAAAGCTACCTAACTACTTGGTTGATCAAAAAAATAAGTCACATAGAGTTTAAGGGAAAAAAATAAACTCCAGGTCAGTCATGAGACTGGTGTGAGAAAACTCAAAGCATGGGTTTTTAAAAACAAGGGGTATCTCATAAGACCACACCGCACATAAACACGGACGGGTGTGAGCTCGAGAATTTGATCGAGTGGCTCGGGTATCGGATAAGTTTACAGGCTTATAATTGTATAAGTAAGACTTAAACAGTTTATTAATAAAGAGATAGAGCAAAGTTAATAAATACAATTAAAAACGGGTTTTCAATTTTAAAGTATGATTTATGTTCTAAAGTACGACATGTAAACAAGTTTTAAAGATTTTTTTTTAATAATTCATTTTATCTAATGAGATTTAAATGTTGGAACTAAGTGGTTAGTGAAGATAAGAATTTATCTTAAAGGATCATTTTTTATTCTTAATGCAGTATTGATTATTAACGTAAGTAATTAAAGGATGATTACTTAATGAAGTTGATGTAATTAATAAAAGATTATTACTTAATGTAATTAAGGTATAATTACTTTTGTAATTACATTTAAGAACAATTAATAAATTAATTTTAATTAATGATAAGTAATTAAAAGCTAATTAATTACTTAAAGATACTTACCAAATGAAAGTAATTAAGGTTAATTTATTAATGGAATTGATAAAGGATAATCATTTATTGAAATTAAAGGATCATTAACTAAAGTAAGTGATTATTAATTAATTAATGAGAGTAATCAAAGGTTAATTACTGAAAATGGGTAAGAATAATTAATTTTTGTAATTAATTAAGGGTTAATTATATAATGTAGTTAAAGAATAATTAATCAAGGATGATTAATTAAGATGGATGATTTATTAATTGATTTGAAATTAATTACAGAAAAGGTAAACCAAGTGATTAAAATTAGTAATTAATTTAATTAGAGATAAATTAAATTAATTTTGGATGATCCACCTTGCTTATGAATGACTTAAATGATGATTAAATGCCTTAAACTGATTGATATCTCTAATATGAAATGTTTATGATATGATATGTTTAGATGGACAATGATAGCGTGGTTATCTATAAATGATGAATTGTTGATGTAAAAAGTGCCATCTTGTATTTAAAGTTAAATTGAATTTCACTTGAATTACTTGGTTTAGGATGTATTGAATTCGAAGAGACCGAAGTCGGGTATTAGTAAATACCCGGAACCACTTCGATTCTTTATAGATTGATATGTGTAATCAATAGGCTGGAATGGAATGATTTAAGTGAATTAGACCATTTAATCTAAGTTTTGGTACTTAGAATTTGGTGTGTGAAATAAATGATGTCTATAACAAATTATGAATTTGTAAATTGATACGAGTTACCCCGGGTTTTCTTTATGGTTTGAACTTAGTATTTCAAATTATTAGGGTTTACTCACGCTGGTTTCCAGCCCGACCCCGGTATTACTTTGATGTAATGCTCGGGTCAGACCGAGTATTACAGTTTTTTAGGTAAGGATGTTCTGGAGCTCAGGAGGCTAGCTGGATGGCAAGAACATATGGAGTGTTTCCGCTGTATTATATTGTTGTATATTTGAGACATGATGATTGTGTATATCCAGTGTCTGTATATATATATATATATATATATATATATATATATATATATATATATATATATCTGTGTGTGTGTGTGTAACTCTAATGTATTATAAATGTATTTGACAGATACAGAATTATTTTGTAAACTTTTGTTATTTGTTATTATATTTTATCCACTGCGAATGTGAGATATTGGTGTTTTTGTTCTTCTTATTCTTCTATCTCTTTATTCTTTTTCCTAACTATCTGGAATTTTCAGGATCGGAAATTTCGTGACGTTATAGTAAAGATCAATGTTCATGGTCTTAGAAAATACAATATCAAACATTCGTTCATGCAAGTTGTCCATGAACATGACAACCGAAGGCATTTCTCATACTACATCCTATTTGGGAATCACCCCTAGGATTAGTAGCGAATAGTTCTTACATCGAAGATTTCAAATTTAAGGAACCACTGCCACCATATAAGGGAATTCCCCTAGACATTAGTGGCAAGCAGCCATACATTATGAAGATCTCCGTCTTTAAAATCACTGCCTTCAACATATTTTCACTTTCGAACTATATTAGTTCGAAGTGGTTTTCGGATAGGAATCACCTAAATACGAACCCAATTCCTTTAAACCAATTTATCTATAAAAGATGTTAAGATGTGGGTGATTATTATTCAATTTATCATTACTTTTACCCAGATATTTTATCTTCTAAAGATGTACATCTTTAAACCTTTCCTTTTTCAGTACATACGAATCGTTAAACCTCTTTTTAACTTCGGAAACGCCAAACCATTTCTCATTAATCATATAGGAAAATGTTTCCATAACTTAATACAATTTTAATACATGTTTCGTATTTGTAAATATAATTTTTAAATGGGTTAAAACCATGTTATCTAAGATGGTAAATTCAAAACCAATTAGTATTGAGTAAATAAGATCCATCAGAATTATATTAATTATACTCAATACTAATTTCTGTATTCAACCTGTACTATTTGTCAAATAATGGTGAAATCGTCTTCTAAATTCATACGGATAGTCCAAGTTTCCACCATGGAATTTAATATAGAGTTTAACCAATATGTTTCATATATCACCAAAATCTTATTATTTAAAATCCTGTTTAAATTTTGAAAATCTCCAAATCTCTTTTTATCATAGGAAAATGTGATCGTAGTAAATCAAATTTATTATCCCCTCCATCGGGCCAATCCAGATAGCTAGCAAGAGCAGACAATTGGTTTTCTAAACTCAAGCCTAGAGACTATCTTACTGTCTCCCATAAGACGGTAAAGTTATTTGTTCAACTCCAAACCCTTTAAAATACTTTATTTATCATTTAAAAAATATTTGCAAAAGGTTTGGGAAGAAAATTCGAAGTTTAAATCTTAATTTCAAAAGTTACCAAAAACCGCTGTAAAAAAATGCCTCGAATAGTATTTTTAAAATCTTCTTTAATCAAAACATTAACTTCATTCCACATATGTCTATTTTTATAATTCAATTCTCTTTTAAAACATTTTAATATATTTATGGAATTTATTTCATATTTTAAAAATTTTCCCATTTTGGTTTCCGAACTGCCAAAGCGCGACGTTTTTGAAAACTTGGTTTGGACATATCCAAATTTATTACTTAAAGAAATCTTGATTTTTATTTTTTATATGAAAATCATAGTTATAATAGTTCAAAAAATCTTCTTTTGAATCATTTTGAGCTATATTCCCTATACACATAGATTTAACTTGTATGGCGCGAAATCACGAACTGTTATTACGCCACGTGCCTATTTTTGACTCCAATTTCATATCGTGTCAAAACTTTTCGAATTAATTTTAATGTTTATATAACATTTACAAACAATTTTAAATCATTTTAAAGTGATTTAACTAAGCCGTAACACTTTTATAATTCATATAGGAAAGTGGTTTCCTTTGTGTAAGTATTACGTGTATTTAACGTGAATTATTTCCACAATCAAATAAACATATCATCTCATCCAAATATGATAAAAAACCACATAAAACAAGCATAGAAATCATATTATATCAACATATAATTTATAATAAAAAAAATAGTGTTTCTCACTTGATATCCTTTTGATCTGACATTCAGTCGACTATTGCTCCGTTGTTTCGGAACCGGAGCTTACGAATCTTGCACTAAGACTCCTAGGGGTTCGGCCTTGGGCTTATAAGGGTGGTGGGATGCATCGATGGGTACGGCCTTGGCAGGAGAAGAAGGAAGAGATCACTAACTCGATCTCGAACTTAAAGTGGTATATCTCTCTATACTTCATAACTTATTTTGATAGAATTTCGACGTTATTTTTGAATTTTCCTAAAAGGCTATGGAAGCCATTAATGTAGAGGAGGAAGAAGATGAAAGAGCTTAAGAAATGAAGAGAAGAGAGTTTGAATGGAAGTGAGGATGGATGGCTTCTATTTATGGGGAAAAATGTGAGAAAACTATCATGATATTTCTTTTTCCATACATCACTATTACATCATCCTCACGGCTTGCTACCTATGTGTGTACAAGTGATGGAGAGTTTTGTTTGTTTTGGTTAGAAAATATCATGACATTTTTAAATAAGTATCATGGTATTTATATTATTTTACCGTTTGTAAATATGAAATGTAAATGGTAATTCTTAAGTGTTTGCATATGTTCATGGACGTGTATATGTGGATATGTATGTCTCATATAACCTATAACGTTGCACAACTTCTCTATGTCAAATCATCATAAACTCCAATCTCGATTTTCGGTTATATTTTTGTAATTACTTATTCAAAATAAGATGATCATTATTGATCATTGTTCAAAACAATATAATTTGTATCATAAAACCTTATGTTTGAGTATTATAAAATCAAATATTATTTTTCAAAGTGATAAATTCATGGATCGTTACATGTACAATGCATAGAATATCTAGTCTAAAAGGTGAGAATGGATTCTCCGTTCCGAGAAAGCCTACTGAAAGCACATTCTTCGATTCAGGGGGCCACAGCTTCTGATTGAGCAAGGTGATCAATTCAATGGTGATGCCCATAAAATACAAGTTGGTCTCGTTGTCCCTGAACCTGTAATGTCTCGATTGACCCGATTGTTACATAAATAATAAATGGGTCAGACTATATCTAAATCCGATGTTAATAACTATATGGAACTCTGTATATACCGGGTATAAATAAATATAATATATAATATATAATATATATAATATAGTAATAATGTTAACTCAAACAATTCAAATATCTTATATGTAGAACACCACAATACCTAGTATAAAGATGTCATCAACCATATAAAACCCATCAAATCAAAAATTATAGAACAACATCAAATGGCTGAATCATCCATATCCAGAAATCAACATTCAAAATCCCGAAACATTTATAAATCAAAACATAGTAATGGAAACACACATCTATGAAAACATAGTTGGCACCAAATAAATATAATCGACAACACATGTCCAGGATAGATAATTGGCAACTCAGGCCAATGAATAGTAGTTGGCGACACACGCTATGAGTTATAAAGAAATACATGAAAATAGATAATAATTGGCGATACAAACCAAAGGAAGATAATATGCAACACATGCCAAAGAAAGATACGAGGATTAATCATACTCAAGATACAGTCTCCAGTATAATCATATGAGTACTTGTCTAAATCACATCACACTGGAACCAGCAGGGAGACTGACAGACGCACTTGCTCTAGGAGACTACATACATAATTGGAGAACACGACATACGTGCCCGACCAGCACGGCTTCTATAGCCATTGGTTACCTTGACGGATATCATGACTCTTATCCACCGCATGTCATAAATACGCTGCAGGACTACGCCATGCACTAGTAACAGCCCCTCTTTTCCTCTAATGGTAATAGACTAATGGCTTAAGTGACATAAGGGGCTAACCGTCGTCGACGCATGTCCCTATAATCACCGATATTAAACTATAAATATTGTCGACACATGGCTAATGCCGAAATACAGCATCTGGGCATTACAGATCTGGGGCGCGACCACCACAATCAAGCCGCTAGGGTGGATACTGGCCAATTAGGTTCACTCCCAAAACATAAAAGGGAGTTGGATAGTATTAGACAAATACTGCAAAATATATGTAATAACCGACACACAACTATACACATACACTAACACACGGTACTATAAGTATGCTCATATACAACTAAATATATATGCCAATACATGGCTCAATATAATCACTAAACACGACTAAATATATGACTCACCGCAGCGAGCCTCATAACACATAACAAATCCTGTATTGAGTGTCATCCACGAGTAAAGGATAACCGAATAAATAACACAATGACATCCAACACCACTATGTGTTACTAGTTCGTTTATACAAAGCTCATACATCACATTCGCCCTTCTTTATTCCATATATAACGAGTCCAAAGAATAACCGAAGAAATATTATTGAATGTCCTATCCTAAACGGTATTATAACTCCGTTTATTCAGATTTCTCGTCGCACGGAACAGATATCAATAAATCAAACAAGGATTCATCATGGTATAATATTAAAGTCATTAATCAAAACCACCAGTGATGATCATTCATACAATTCAATTCAATGCAAAATGAAATAATGCACAGAAAAGTAGTATAAAAAATAGATCATTCAAATAAGAATGTGTGTGCGCGCGCGTATAACAACAAGCAATACTCTTAATAATAAATCAAATAATTCAAATAAATAAACATCACAACCAACAATTCATTAGTTAATAACAAATCATTTACAACGAAAATACATACTTAGAAATAGATTAAAAAAAATATAAAATGATAAAATTCACTTTGTTTATTTAATCTCAATATAAGATTTAATTACTAAATTCCATTTCTAAATCCTTAAATATCTTATTTCCAAAACTTCAAAATCACTTTACACATCAAAAATAATTAAAAAAATTGGATAATATAAAATAAATTTATAAACTTCAAAAATAATTCTTTTCATTTTCAAATTATCATTCATAATTAAAACCCTTCACTATATTTTCAAGTTGAAAATAACTCAAATGGAAATCAACAAACATCATTTTAAATTCATTATATACTCTTTTATAATAAAATGTTATTTCAAAATAAATTTATAAGTTACAAAAAAAATTATATTTACTTCAAACCATAGAATATAATTCAAAATCTACACTTTATACTCTAATGGTTAGAAATACAATATTTCCATTTCAAAACTACTTTTATATCTAAAATAATTTTCGATAAATCATTTTATTTAACAATCAATTTTATTTTATTTTGAAATGTCAAAAATAATTTATCGTAACTTTCAAAAATATTTTAAAACTAGAAAATCAATCAAACGTCAAAAATACAAATTATAAAACCAAAATCATCAACAATCATCTATTTAAATTTACCGTGTGGTCGAATCGAATTCCATCGAATTTTGGTCTTTTATATAATATATACACAATATAAATAAATTTCAAATGTTAAAATGCAAATGGACGGCATCTTATTTGCATTTCGGACATCCTAAAGCACAAAACTCCACCCTCAAACCAAATAACATCCAATATCACAACAAATAATCAATCATCCTAATCAAATAATTTATCCAATCAATCAATCAACATTCATAAGAAATTCAACTAAGCAATTTTTTATATAAATAAATGGGATAGTAATATGTAAAACATACGAGTGGAATTAAATATAGTTGTGAGTGAGAAATTCTCACTGATTTGTTGAGCAAACACTACTGGTCCTTGCCTCATCACTGTTCCACTCATTTGCTCCATGGTGCGCTGCAAGCAACACCAGCCCACAAAAAAGCCCACACTTCGTCAATGGCCAACTTCTGCCAATGCACTCACCACTTAAAGAACATCATCTTTCATATATAGCGTCATATACCCGAGTCCAGCATCAATTGTTCCTCCATCCTTCAATATGCAACAGCACATCGCGTCCTCGCTTCTCAATCTCACTATCACCCTACAACCCACGCCCTAAATCGCATGACCCAAAATCGCGTCGCTCAGCCTCACATCCCATGCGCATCTCCTGTCATGTGTCACCTGTCACCATGCGACTCCCTTCCGCCTCGAATGAAGCTGTCGTCAACTATGCCTCACGTCATCGTACGCGATGATTTTTTTAATGTCTGGGATGTGATTTTTGCTATTTTGGAGAGATTAGGGCGTGAATAAGATAATTGGTGGATCAGGTTTGTGCTAGAATGATCGAGCAAAGAGGGTTTCAGAAAATGGGAGAAGCGGCCGATTTAAATGAGCTTGGGCTGGTTTATTTTGAGCTGATTATAAATATTTTTTTTGCTGAGTATTTGCTTCTTTAAACTCTTTCGATTCAATTATAAATTTATTTTATTTTAAATTTATTTTAGTAGATTCACATCTCATTCTACCAACTACGTCTTGATTAATTGACAATTTTATTCAATTCAACCACCGCTTATCATATTTTAACAATTCGTCGTAATATTACAAAATAAATTTGTTTTCCAACTACTTCACATATTTACATCTTATAATTATTTACATTTTAAAGTTTTTTATAGCATTTCATTCGATTTGATTAATTATTCAAAAAATAATTTATTAATTTAATTTAATTTATTACAACAAAATCTTTTATGAAACAAAATTTAGCTTGCTCAAAAATTATTTTAAAAAGTACTAATCATCACAAATTGAATTCAAACTTTTTTATTTTAATAAAATTTATTTATTTATGCATTGTAGAAAATCAGGCTTGTAGAGACAATATATAAGGCAACCATTAATGAATAGAAATAACACCCATTAAGAAATGTATTATAGTTTGAAATTCACACAGTTCATAAAAAATATAAAGTAGTTGAATTGTGCAAACTAAAATATTCCAACAATCTGAATAACCCAAAGAGTTGGAATTTTAAAGCTACCAAAAGACGTTCTTAGTTTATGTATGAAGTTATTTTGAATTGGCAATAGATATTTTCAATATACTTATTGCGAATTACCATGAACGTATTTCAAGGTATTATTGATAGACTAAGATTTGAGGCATTACTTCAAAATCATAAATATTGTATAAGAGATAGAGTTAGTTGTACTAAGAACTGGATATCAACCTTTGGCCACATCTAATTTCATGAGTTTAACATAGGAAATATGTAATTAACGAAATATATTAACGGTTTGTTGCCAAAGATAACTTTTTTAAAATATTTCAACTATAAACATGTAAAAAATGCGTAAAAGTCTAAAATTGGAGTTACGGCTAGATTTTCATTTCAAGATGTATCATTCATTTACTTGAGTGTTATTTTACAAAGGTCAAAGAGGAATCTTGGAGCAATAATATAATTCTCATTCTATATAAGTGTAATCTTACCTTTTGGTCAGGCTGGGATAGCATGGATTTGGCTACAAATGGATAGATTGGAGATCGATTACAGTCGAAACCATGGACGATGGTTGAATGGATTCAGATGGACAACACTCAAAAAATGGCGAAGTATGGAATTGGCACTTCACCTAGGCAACGTATTAAATCGAATCCCTAATTTTTTTCCCAATCAAGATGTAACCAATATGAAGGGACAAAAAAGGGCCCATGAGACTACATTTCAAGTTAGTTGGAGTTCGTATGCTCGAATTATGAGCAAAAGAAGAGGGATCGGGTCGATTTTCAGCAAAAACAACTCAACCCAATTCCACGGAAAAAGCAACATCTCACAAATGGTAAGTCGAAATGGCATGAAATTTGGATGGAAAGTAGCTAACATCATGGGGAACTTACCAAAAAGATCACACCCCAAAAGGAGAAAGTATGGACAGATCTTTCATGATCCTTTTTCCGCTCAAAACAACAAAGATCGATCGATATCTCACAAATGGTAAGTTGAAATCGCACGAAACTTTGGCAGCATGGACTAAAGACGTGTGAGACCCTACAATAACTATCATACCCCTATTAGAGCTGATATGAATGGTCGGCACCAATCGTTCATATGGTGTGCGATCGATCTAAAAATTGGTGGATCGGGTCGTACAAATTTGGAGGCTCTTCTGACAATATTTTAGCCTGATCCATGCATGTCTTCATCCATAAATACAGTAGACTTGGCTCATTGAAATTTTTTAGCTGGCTTTCCTTCATCACTTCTTATTACTTCCTCCATTATTTTTCTAATGTATAAAATAACTGTACTTGTAATCTTAAAGTATAAATAAAAGATTACTTGAGTGGACGTAGGTCGAAGTTTGTCAAAACACTATAAAACTTGTATGCTCATCTACTTTTTTACAATTTATTTTGTGATCTATGAATCTATATTTCTATGTTTGGATCTAAATATTGGATATTGGTGCTTTCACATGCAACAAGGTGTTTGTAGCCATTTTTGGCACGAACATTTTGGTGATTTCATTGAGAGAGCTAGCCCTAGCGTATTTGTAGTCCAGATTTGGAATCAAATAGAGGGTTGGATTTAGAGCAATAGTAAAGCCAGCAATAAGGAGGCAGACATCAGTTAGGAGCCATCGTGAAGGGAATCAATAGGCATCTTCTAGAGCAAATCAAACCCCAGCCTTCATTACTAGAGATGAGATGGAGATGATGGTGAAAAACATGCGAGAATGAATGCTCAAAAGACAGGAGGAAATGATGCAGAATTTACTCCGATAGATTGGACACGCTGGAATGAAAAACCATGGAGTTAAGGCAACAGAAACTTCGAGGAACTTGGATTAAGAAACTAGAGCAGAAGAGCGGCTAGAAATCAGAACAGAGCATGAGGGAACGGAGCTAACATGCAACAAGGTGGAAAGGAGCAGCCAGGGGCAGTCCCTGGCCAACACATAATGATCGATACTGATCGTCCTGTAACGATCAGCGCCGATCGATCTAGACTAAGGAGCATGCCCTAGGGTCATGCTGGATCAATCCCAAGTGAGGTGTTGGACAATGATGAGCAGCATGTTGTTGATCGGAATGCGGAGGTACGTTTAGAGGAGCAGGTTCCAGGATTCCCTTATGGACTCGGGGGGCAGGTTGGAAATAATGATCGAAGGTTACTATTGGATGACTATAGAAGGTTTGTGGAGACGATCAGATGGGTTATGAGAGGGGGATTGGTGAAAGGAGATCTGAAAGACATAATTAGAAGTCCTTTTGCTCCAAATATTAGGAATGCTAGGAATCCATAAAAATTCAAACTACTAGCACTAGATGTTTATGATGGAAAGTCGGATCCAACTATGCATATGATAAGGTATATATGGCACGTGGAAGTATTAGGGTATCGAAGAAAGTCATGGCACGATGCTTCCTCCTATATTCAACGGATATAGCTGCATTGTGATTCAGGTAGTTGGAAAGCGGTTCTATTGGCACGTGGAAGGAATTGGTCAAAAGATTTACGGGGCAGTTTAGGGTTCACATCTCGAGACTCGAAAATGTGATGAGTTTGGCAACACTGAAATAGAGGACCGGAGAATCCTTGAGTGTTTTCTAACACGTTTTAATGCGGCGGCGGCATCGGTGGATTGTCTAGATCCATCTGTGGTTTTAATGGCAGTTGTATCTGGAATCGCTAATGGCGCAGAGTTCAAGGATTCACTAGCGTAGGATCCACCTATGGATATCGATGAGTTTTATCATGAAGCAGAAAGGTTCATGCGGTAGGATGATGCACGAGCCAACAAATTGGAGGTGAATGATGTGCAAAGTGGAGGATCATTAGGAGATATAAACAAGAATGATAAAGGAAAATGAGAAGTGGATGATGGTATTACTGTGTCGAAGAGGCAATGGAGAGAACCAAAATTCTCTTCTTGTGCGGATTTGACTGAACCTCTGGAAAGGATTTATATGGATACTCGAGGACGCTTTTAGTACCGAAGGCCGGCAAGTAGTAACACAAGCAAGCATCGAGAAAGCATTGTCTATTGCAGGAGCTGGATGGGCACAAGACAAACGATTGTGGGCATTTAAAGGATATAGTTGTGGAACATGTGAGGAGTGATCAGTTGGGACAATACATGAGGACACAGGCTGCAGCAATGGAATAGAAGCAGCCACTGTTCACTTCGAATGAAAATGGCATTGGATCAAGGCATCATCGTCAACTTGTCATCAATTGATTGGGATGGCATGAATAAGTAAAAAACACCGCAGTAGTATTGCTAAGTCACTTACAAATCTACGGGATCAAGGATGGTTCCTAGGCATGCTCTGAGATAGTGATGAACTATAGTGCTCAGGTTTTTGACATTTTGTTTTTTCCTGTTTACTTCGAATTCTGGTTTTTTTGATATTTTGGTTTATGAGTTTTTTGGCTATGTGGACTCATTTTGGCAAATGGACTTTGGAATGCTTAAATTTGGATTAATGTAATAAATAACACAGGTCGCGGTTGTGGCCCTGATCGAAGAGACGGGGAATAACCGCAAGGTGTCCCTTCGTCGGAGAGCGATCGGATGGATTCATACACGTATTAAGTCCTCAACTGGCGATCGAGGCCGGAGAAGTATACCCTACAAATTATGTCCTCGATTGGAGATCGAGGCCTGAGAAGGATACCCTATGGATTAAGTCCTCAATTAGGGATCAAGGTCAGAGAAGGATACCCCATGGCTTAACTCCTCGATTGGTGATCAAGGCCGGAGAAGGATACCCCACCGATAAAGTTCTCGACCAAAGAATCGAGGCCAGAGAATAAAATTAATAGGTCATCAGGTATGGATTATGCCTGGCAAGGAGTAGGTTGCTTCATAGGAGAGTGACAAGATCAGCTTACTTAGGTCATCGAGTTTGGATTGTGCTCGGCAAGGATCCGAAGAGATCAAGGTCGTCGAGTATGGAATATGCCTAGCAAGGGGGTAGGTCGCTTTGCTCAAATGTGATGGATCATCCTACTTGGGTCATCGAGTACAGACTGTACTAGGCAAGGATCCGGTGTGATCAAGGATTTGGATTAGGATAATAATCCGAAGAGATCGTGGATTTGGATATCAGCTTCGAACAACTATAAATTTGTGTATGGACCTGGAGCAATCCTGAATTTGGATAACGATCCAATGAGATGAGGACTTGGACAATGATCTAGTGGGATCATGAATTTTGCTATTGGCTTAGGATGAAAGTGGATTCAGCTAAGGATTCAGAATGGATTAGGAATTGGCTATCAACTCGGAAGAGTCGTAGACTTCACTAACAATCTAGAGAGATTAAGGATTCATCATGCAAATATTAACTCTCTGACAGACTTGAGATGGGTTATGGCAACTTGGCTTGGTGATGGATTAATATCTGGATTGAAAAATATGGCTATCAAAGGATTATGGATTTTGGATTTATGGCAATTCGGAACACGTCTTTCTATCGCAGGGCATGTATTGGAGATAAATGTTATCCCTCCTTTTGATCAAGTCGAGATAGCATGGATTTGACTAAATTAGATGGATTGGAGATTAATTCAGTTGAAACTATGGATGATAGTTGAATGGATTCGGATGGACAACGCTCAAAAAATGGCTAAGTATGGAATTGGCACTTCACCTAGGCAACGGATTGGATCGGATCCTTAATTTTTGTCCCAATCAAGGTGCAATTAGTATTAAGTGACAAGGAGGGTCACATGAGGCTATTTGTCAAATTTCAAATCGATTAGAATTCATATGCTAGAGTTACGGGCAAAAGAGAGGGATTAGATTGATTTTCAGCACAAACAACCTAACTTCACGAAAAATGGGATATCTCATAAACGGTAGGTCGGAATGATACGAAATTTGGAGAGCAGGTAGATAACATCATGGAGTAACTCATAGAATAATCTCACCTCAAAAGGAAATGTATGAAATGATCGATCATGATTGATTACAACTCAACATAACTGTATGGAAAATGCGATATCTCACAAACGATAAGTCAAATGTCACAAAATTGGGAGAGCAAGTAGCTAACATCATGGGGAACTCACTAGAACGATTGCACCCTAAAAGGAGAAAGAATGGAACGATCTTCCATGATCCATGTTCTGCTCAAAACAATAAAGATCCATCGATATCTCACAAACAGTAAGTCGTAATAGCGCGAAATTTTGGGAGCATGGACTAGAGACATGTGGGACGCCATAGGAATGATCGCAGAACCATTGGTGGATTGGGTCGTATTGATCTGGGGGTTCTTCAGGCGAAATTTCAGCTCGATCCATTCCCGTCTTCACGTTAGCAGACTTGGCCCATTGCAAAGGGCTTTTCGATTGGCTCTCCTACATCACTTTTTATCTCTTCCCCCATTATTTTTCCAGGGCAATAAAATAACCGTTCTTTTAATCTTGCAGTATAAATAAATGATTATTGGAGTGGACGTAGATCTGAATTTTCCGAACCACTATAAAATTTGCATGCCCATCTACTTCTCTTCAATCTATTATGTGATCTATGAATTTATATTTCTCGGTTTTGATTTAAGTATTGGATATTGGTACTTTCACATACAATAGGGTGTTTGTGACATTTTTGGCATGAATAATAAGTATCACTTCTTATACAATAGGAACTAAATTCATGTTTTATATTAAATTATGTAGGAGATATTTGAAAAAAAAATAAACAGTTGTCAAGGAGTCAAATTTAATTAAGAATAATAAAAATTATCTAGAAAATTTAATTTTTTAAATTTTAAATGCAACTACTTACTAAAAGTTTAAAACAATTGAAATTGTAAAAAAATAAAATTATAATATACCATCCATACAATATTTTACAAAAAAGTGAGGAATAAATTCATAAAGCAATGGAAAAATAATTCTTCTATTATAAATATCAACCCGAACTACACATTTTGTAAACATGAAAAATAACATATAAAACTTTCCCTAAGTTATTTTTGAAACAAATTTCAGAGTACTTTACTAAGCAACTAAATTTATTTGTATAAAAAATGCAAACTATGCACTATGGAATTATTTACATGTACATTCTAATTTAATTAATGGGCCAATTTCACATTGTTTTCCCCAGGCCAAAAGCCTATTGATAACTCACTGATTTTATAGATGGAAATTGTCATATACATTGAATACAAAGCCACTTCATTAATTATCTTCCATTTTCGTTCTATTGAAAATAATGACCGAGAGAACTTCCACCCAGAAACTACTAAAAATTGCCAGAAAATGCAGCTATGATTTTGACTTCAACTTGCAAACCCCATTTATGAAACTCAACTTGCAAACTCTCATCTTCCAACTTTAAAAATATATCTTCAAAACTCCTTCTAAAATGATGATTAAGAGGGTAGATCTACTTTTATCTGTAGAAGATCTAAGTAAATCTACTTTCCCTCTCCACAAAAAGCTATTTTTGTCATTATGACAACTTTAGACATTTGGCTACTACTTATAACAAGGCAAAACTAGCTGAGCTACTTAGATATGACATATATTTAAGTAGAATTTACTATATGAGGTACATACATCGAAGTTTGGAAGATGATGCTCCAAAAAGGATAGGTAACAGATTGGTAAAAATATCGATATTTGGATTATGAATATTTTTCCCTTTATATGTAACAAACAATATTAAAAAAAGGAATCTCGGAGCTAATTTTGAGTGGAAATGGTAATGACTTTAGCTTAGCACAAAAGGGTTGCTATAAATTACAAAACTGAAAACAAGCTTTAGACTAAAGTTAATCTAATTTTAACAAACTTTAAATGTTCTATTAATAGTAGTAGGTAACAATAATTTAAATAAATCAAAAAAGGATAGATAACAAATTGATAAATGTCTATGCTATTTAAAATATGATTATAGTCACATTCCTTATTATAATGTACTAGACATGATTCCAAATATGCCATAGTTTATATTAAATAATGATGCAAAATATTTGAAAAGGCAAAGAGTGGTCCAAGAGAAAATTTTAGTGAGAGTAACAATAATTTGCCAAGAAAATTTAATATGTTCCAACTAGAAATGCAACAGCTTAATAAAATCAAACAATCGAAATAGGGAACAAATTCAAATATGATGTACCACTTAAACAGTCAAAGAAAAGGGAAAAATGGTCACGTAAATTTGAAACTCATAAGGCATTCTAAACCATGGAAAATATTAGGCAAACTTTGCTCTTAAAATACATATTTTTAAGTTAAAATTCCAAACAGTATCTATCGAAACAATATAATAATTCCAAATATGTGTAGGTAATAAATTGATAAAATCTTCAATATTTAAATTATAGATAGATTATTTGTGTATATAATTATCGCTTGAACAATATTTAGAAAACACGGGTAGATTCCTATAACTAAATTCGTGGTGAAAAAGTGGAAAATTTGACATAAACAGATGTCAAGCAAAGAATTACCAAATTCTAAGCAAACTTTAGACTAAACTTATTTAAATTTTAGCGAAGAAAGGTCTCTAAGATTTGAAACATGGATAAATATAAATTAGTAAAAAAAATACATCTTGTCTTTGATGTTCTTATAAGAAAATCCATGTAGTAATGAATATACAGATTAGGTCCTTACTTTAAAAAAAAGAAAAGAAAACGCATTGTTATTTGTAGTTTTCTGATGGAAAATGAAAGTTGACTTGCATTTTTAGAAAATAAATAAATAAATCTATGGATTTCAATAACGCTAAAAAACTATGATTATTTACTAAAAATTATACTTAAATAACAATTTTTACTATTTACGAATAAAAATCTTGATTTTTTAATCTTTGAAAAACTTTTTGAAAAGTGCAAACTAGTTTGCCTATCTGCATTTTCTAATTCAAAAAATTGGGTCTAATTTACATTTCATTGCTATATGAACTTTTCTTATAACAACACTAGAAATAAGAACATATGTCAAGCCTCAATTCAAATTCCTTATTATAATGTTCCACATAAATACTCCTTTAAAGTTGGTAAACTTTGTACTACAAAGGAATTCACTTTCAAAGATTGGTTAAACTGCTTTTTATAGGATAAATACGATATGAACCAATTTGATAATAAATTATAATCATCCATATATCATTTTTGGGTGATATTATAAGTACCATATGTTCTATCAAATTTTAAATACCATAAAACAAGTGTTGTACATAAATTACTAATGGTTTGACCATCCAAATCCCAAAAAAAGAGTAAATAAAATGTCGGCTCATTAATTGTCGCAGCTTTATGAGATTTTGAAATCTCTAGTGTCTTATCACTCAAATTGGGTAAACACATTGAAAGTAAATCAATCTAACAAATAAATGTGAAAATGAATACTTATAATCCAAGTTGAAGATAAGTAATGAATGGTGGTTTGAAGAAAGAAATGTGACAATATTAGGAAAATTGTACATGTTACTTTCACCAAAAATGTAATGTTAAGTTGTGCCCTTGTAATTGATACTCCTTACAAGAAAAAAATATGTACCGTATACTGGGCTGTCCCAACTGAGTTTTTTTCCCTAGTCCAGCTTTCGAGACAGTAAAACTTTTATTAAAAAACACAAATTTCCAAGATTGAACTCGGGTCAATGACCCCAGACTATCAAGTTTCTTACCAATCAACCACTATATCGATATATTATATATTCGTTGAAAAATATTTAGATACAAATAATTTCTAGCTATTTTCCCAAATGAATCGATTGCATATTCGATAGGCTCACTCGACCTTCTTGGGACAGGCCTAACCATATGCATGTGATGTGGACATCAAAAGTAACATCAATCCTGCCAACCTGATTATAAATTTATCATATGTCAACATTTTTCATCAAATATAGCATGTAACTTGCAAATTAAATGTGTAATATCATCACTCTTTATAAGGATACAGGTTCATCTAACTTGCTATTTAAATGTGTAATATCATCACTATTTACAAGGATATAAATTTATGCCCATAAAACGTTCTCGATACTGAATTATAAGATATTAAAATAATACCTTCTACAATTAACATTCAAAATGAAAAAAATTCTTCTAATTAACTAATATATTTTTGATTAAAATATAAGGAAATCATATACCACAAAAACAGTACTAAATGGGTACTAAATCATCTTTTCGAAGGTATAGAGCTTCGAAACAAATGAAAGTACCCCTTTCGAAAGAATTGGGTTTACTCTTTAAAAATCCTTTGGGTCAAAATGGTTATATACGAAAGTATCTCTTTCGAAAACAAAAAAATTGTTTGGGGAAAAATTGATGGTGTCGGAACCATCTTAACCGAAAGCAAAACCTTTAAAATCAAAACCTTGATGGACAAAGTTGAAACCCACTTTCGACTCGATCACCTTTGAAACCCTTAACCCCTTTGAAAGCATTCAAAAAAAGGCTTAGGTTAATACGGAAGTAACCCCTTCGACAACATAGGTGACTCTAATGCAGTCAAAAGAGGGACTAGCGGCTTGGTTTCGACTAAGACAAAACCTACCCTTTTGAAAGCAATTATTTAATGGAAAAAGGTACTCCCCCAAAAGCAAATACTTTAGCACAACACAGCAACCTTCTTCGAAAGCTGATTATAAAACCTTTACGAAAGCATAGCTTTCGACTATGTCAAAAGATTTAGGTAAAACAAGGTAAGACTTTAACTTTGGAAAACAAAGCAGGGTTTCGACCCTATCGGAAGCTACCTCTTTCGACACCATGGCTTTCACCTTCCTTCCAATCCACTGCATACCACCTAAGTGATATCATGTGTATTGGTTTCGACTATAATGGTTTCGACTGTGTTGGTTTCGATTGAGACAAAGCGGAGTCAATAAGGTACTTACTAACAGAGGTGAAACACCCTTTTCTGATATAAAGGCTGAATTATAGCAACTTTAAGTAATTTCTTTTTAAAAATTTGTCTATTTGTAAAACATTGATTAACTTTCATAGAAAATTTCAATTACTTTACATCTGAATCTGCTGCATTTATTCGGAACCAGCATCAAAGGATTTTAACATTAAAGCCTTTCCATATAACCAAAAACCGACATTTTGCAGAAATTCCCTACTTTTAAAATAAATTATTTCCCCAAATAAATCAACTGGGAAAAACCTCAAAAATCATAGAAAATTGATTTCATCATGTAGTCAAACATATTAAAATTTTAGACCTAATTTCAAATTCTCAAAATAAATTTAACCCTAATTATATCATATCTTTCATCAAAAATTCATAATAAAATTTCTATAGCTTGGCAAATTTTGAAAATTAAAAATCGTCTCAAAAATCATGTTTTACTTAACATAAAAAAAATTCACGGTAATCTGAAATCATAAACTCTTGATTTTATACTAAAACCGTACAAATTCATATGTTTATGAGTTAAAACAAATCATTATAATATAACTCGAGCATATCATCATCCATTTTATCACAAAAACGAATTTAAATTATAAATTCGAAACCATATAATCATAAAATAAAAATAGAGATGGTAGAAGGTTATTATTCACCTTAAACTTGATAAGAAATTTGAAATTTATTGTTGATTAATCCTCCCTTGCTTTTGATCATTAGCTTTAGATTAAAATTCCTCTTCTCCTTTGTTAGTGGCCGGCTCCATTATGGTTCTAGCGTTTGTTTTTATCTGAGAAATAAAATGAAAGTTCATTTTAAAGGCAAATGTATAGCCGTGAATATAAAGTGTGGCTATTTTTACTAAAAAGGCCTTATGTAAATTAATTATCTACCGATTTTAGGCCCATTTATTTTATTCATAAGCGCAACCCTACAAATATAATTTAATCAAATCTCAATCTCCTTTTCATTATTATTCTATTTAATTTATCTAATTAATTCTTCTAAATAATGTTATCATAAATTAGGGATGTTACAGGCTCCCTCCATAAAGAATTTCATCCTCGAAATTCGGTAAGGACTAAATACTAAACATAGCAATCAACTGTAACAACACCTAATAACCATACTAGTCTAACTGACTAGCAACTAACTATATAAATCTAGTATAGACATACCCTCAAAGAAGATCAGGATAAGTATCTCTAATCATGTCCTCTGTCTTCCAAGTACAGTCCTTCTCATTGTCGCTCCATTGAACTTTCACCAACTTGACTGTCTTGCTCCTTAATCTTTTCTCATCTCTAGCTACAACCCGAACTAATTGTCTAACAACAAATTAGGCTTCACCACTAAGTCATCCAATCCTGTTGGAGGAATAATAGTCTTTGGATCATGCACATACTCGCGAAGATGAGACACATAAAATACATTATGGACACCTGCGAAATTGCTTGGCAACCCTATTCTGTATGCGAGCTTTCCAATCCTCTATATAATCTGTAATGGACATACATATCTTGGGGTTAACTTCCCCGACTTTCCAAATCATACCGCACCCTTTATAGGTGATACCTTAATGAAAATCCTATCTCTAACTGAGAATTCTACGTCCTTACGCCTCTTATCTGCATAACTCTTCTATATGGACTGAGCTTCCTTCATCCTTCCTCGGATTAACTCAATCTTTTCTGACGCCTCTCTAACCAAATCTGGACCTTAGACTAATCTGTCTCCAGTCTTTAACCAACATGCTGGTGACTTGCATGGCCTTTCGTACAAAGATTCAAACGACCCAGGGTTTTGCACCATTTTATAGCTGCTAACTTCAAATCATGAGTATAATATCTAACTTCAAATCATGAGTATAATATCTAACTTCATGTAGTCTAAGCTGTAACAACCCGGGGTTTTGCACCATTTTATAATCGTCATTAAACGATTAATGTGGCTAGCTAATTGCTGTTTGGAGTTTAATCGGGTTGTAATTCTTTTGAAAATTCGTTGAATGTTGTGTGGGCTTTAAAGCAATCTCGGCCCACGTTTCTTTTATTATTTGGTGTTGCGTTATATTGAAGAGAATACCCAATCCCTCTGATTCTTTTCGCAAACCCTAAACACAACGAACGAAAATAAATGGCGGCTTCAATTCTCGTGCTCGTTCGTTCCTCAAAAATTAGGGCTTCTGGAATTCGAAGGCGCCGACTTCAACTGCTAGATCGAACGAGTCCCTTGTTTTGTCGATCGACGATCTCTCTGTGCACGGCTCCTTCAATTTGCTTCAGAGAAAGGTGAGTGATTTCTCACTCACATTTAATTCAAAGTCATATAATCCTTTGTTACTTGATTTCAATGGTTTTGATTTTGGTTTGAATCTATTGTTTTGAATTCTCTGACATTCAATTGATTCCATTTGGCCTTCGCCCATTTTCGATTTCGTGAATTTCTGGCTTTGACTTGAATTTGTTCAAACTTGCATCCTTGGCTTTCCTTGGAATTTGCTGATAAACTTGATTGACTTGCGGCTTGATATTGAGATAATATTTTGACTCCGATCCTGGTTTATGTAGGCTGGGTTCTTCACTGACATGTACATATTGTTGCTTGATTCTGCTCTGACTTGATAATGTCTTCGACGTTGTTCACTGACCTATACACTTTGTAATTCCTGATGCAAGCTATCCTTTTCCGGCTTATGCCTTGTGTAGTTGTTGTTGCCTCTGTCCATTTGCCTCTGGTTACTTTGGTCACTGGTTATACTTCGCTTGCTTGTAGTTGTGTAGTTGGTTCATCATGACGTCTGGTTGACACTTGAATTTCGTGATGATTTTGCACTGCTTCATTTGTATCTGCATCCTCAGGTGACATTTCAGCTGTGTTCAATTGTTGTTGTGCACTGACTTTGTGGTCTTCATATATGTGTATGCATACATTTATCTTTGAGCTTGGGCAGTTGTACATTTGGTTACATTCTTGGTTGAAACTGGTCATTCATGTTGTAGTTTGCATTGTCCAGTTTGTAGCTTTGAGTACTGTAGTTTACTTTGATAATCATGTTGCCAGGCTTATGCTAGTTCATTCATGTAGTGCCATTCACTTGAATTCACTGTTGGTTGCATGCCACTACTATCATGTGTACACTCCCTGTTGCACCCATGTGCATTCTGCCGTGTTGCGGTGTGGTTCCAATGTTCCTGTAAGGCCGTAGTTGCATTGAGTATTTGGGTCCATTGGGATGGCACTGCGTTGTTTGGTCGACCCTTGCATTCACTTGCTTATGCTAGTTCATTTTGATTTGAGATGGTGCCATTTGCTTTTGATTCATTGAGCTTTTGTGTATTTCATCACTGTAGTGGCGAGGTAGTACACGCGTGCGTGTACTGCATCCCTACCAGAATTGACGTTTTAATTGATATTTCAATTGTTTTAATTGCTTCGTGTGTCCAATTCAATAATTTGAAATCATATTTTGAATTGGTTTGATTTGATCATTTTGTTGTTGTCTAATTATCTATTTGATAATTAGATTATGAATTTCTAATCATTTATTTAATAATTAGATTTTGTTGTTGATTGACGTTTAGGCAATCCTGTTGTTTTCTAAATTATCTTCATTGACAATCCTTTCATTTATCTTCGTTGATAATTTGAATTTGCTGATTTGTTGTTTAACACTGTTACGTGTTATATCTACCGTTATTCGATTTCTTATTAAATGGTTGGATAGACGAGATTTATAGTGACTGTCGTCTATTTGTTATTTAATTATTATTGCTTCCGTGCATTAATAACTGAATTTGAATTAGACTGACCCGTGTATTATTTTCCTTTGAATTTAATACTCGGGTCAGACCGAGTTATTTCAGGTTGTAGATATCTTGCTTTAGGTTGCTGCTTGAGCTATGAACTCACTTCATATCTTTGGAGTAGTCGTTGTCATAGTATAGGAGGATATGTATTCATGTATATTGATTATATTAATGTACTTGTATATGTAACATCCTTTGTCGACAGTTGTAGTTGCATCATATGTATTGTATCACGTGTACTGTAACTAACTCCAGTTATATATATATATATATATATATATATATATGAGATTTGATATTATCTGTGTTCCGCATTTAGCTTATCTGTGTTATTATTATATATGTTGTCCTAAACTATTATGAACCATCGTAGTTCGTTTTATACTGGAATTGAATATGTCGATGGGAGTAAATAAATAGAGATGAAAAATAAAGAATATATACCACTCCTATCGAGATAATCAATACTAGTGTAAGACCTAACTACGGATGGCCGCTCTTATCCAGCCTTATTCTTCGTAATAACAGACAGTGTTTCCTTTTAATACTCTTGGTTATTGTAAGCATAGAGGTGGGGCGTCACAGTTGATATCAGAGCGAGGGGTTTATGGACATAATATAAAATATAACTTAGATGGAACATGTGTTACAACTATTTGTTGATGTTTTAATTGTGTTATGAGTCAAAACTAAAGTTTTGAAATTTTGATGAATTTTTTTAAATATCTTTATTTAAAAATAAAAGTGAAATTTTTGTTTTGATGATTGATTAATTTGTGTCTGTTTATCAGAGTGTGCAGTGGAAACAGTGAGACTATCTTCGCTGAGTACTGCTGTGGAAACAGTGAGACTATCTTCGCTGAGTACTGCTGGTAACTCTTTTGATTTAAAAATCAAAATATGAAAATGAAATTAAATTCATTGTGTTGTTACATAGATGTATTTATTTTGATTTCTTTGAAAACTTCAAATCCGATTTGAGGATCCGAAACGATTGCAGTTATGTGATTTTGTTGAGATTTTTGCTGTTTTGAATTATCTTCATTGAAGATATATTCGAATGATTTCTTTGTTCATTTTGTGGTATACGTGCAAATTTATGTTGCACGTTACTGCATTAATTTTATGTTGAACCAGTGTTTGGTTTAAACGTATTTTGTTGCCGTTATTTTTATAACGGGATTTTTACACCAGTGCTAAATTTTTGAAGCACAGTGTTTTGTTGACATTTTTGATGAATGAAAATTCTCTGGTATTATATTTTGATGCGAATTATTTTGATGAGATTTTGACGAATAAAAATTACCGTCGCTTTGACTTCAGTAACCGTCAAATTTTAAAGTGGATTTTCAAGCGGTTATCCCGCAATGCTGATTTTGAGATCCGTTTTTACGGTGTTTTGAGAAGTGCAATTTCCTTATCGAAATTGTTACAGATGTTGTTGTTTTAATCACGTATTTTAAAAATCGTTTTAAAATAAAATTGTTTCCAAAAATTGTACAGTTTGCGCTTTCAAAAGAATGAGGAAGCAATTTAAACGGTTCAGCAAAATTGAGGACTATGAACCCTCACTTTTACTGATTCGCTTAATTCCGGACTTTTCCGTTTGAGAATGTAAAATGTTATTAATTTAAAATACACGATTTTGCAATTTCAAGGAAACGATGAAGAGATTTAAATGATTTAGTAAAACACGTGGTATGGGACATGTGCGTTTGCTATTTTGGTTAATTCCGGACTCGTTAATTGAAATATTTGTTGTTTGATGATTTTGATGATTTTCGTGTGCTTTCGAGCCACTATGATGGACCTTCGGGTCATATGTTGGGCCTTCGGGTCATATGATGGACCTTTGGGTCAAATACCAGTACCAGACCTTCGGGTCATATGTTGGACCTTCGGGTCATTTGTTGGACGCCAAAATTATGATGACGGTACTTGGTAGGCTTCGGCCATATGTTGTTGCATGTGCGGCGTTGCTTAGACTCGCCATATGATGGGATCGATCCACCTTTTATGTTGATTTTCTAGATTATCTTAATTGATTTCTAGATATTTGTTGTTTCAAATTATCCGAAGGTAATTAGATATTTGCTGTTATGAGATTTAATTATCGTATCGATAATTAGATATTTGCTGTTATGAGATTTAATTATCGTATCGATAATTAGATATTTGCTGTTATGAGATTTAATTATCGTATCGATAATTAGATATTTGCTGTTATGAGTTCTAATTATCTTTGTTGATAATTAGATATTTGTTGTTTCTGATTATCGTTTTTGATAATTAGATATTTGATGTTTTCTAATTATCGTTTTTGATAATTAGATATTTGATGTTTCTGATTATCGTTTGTGATAATTAGATATTTGTTGATTTGAGATTTCTGATTATCGTTTTTGATAATTAGATATTTGTTGATTTGAGATTTTTGATTATCGTTTGTGATAATTCGATATTTGTTGATTTGAGATTTCTGATTATCGTTTGTGATAATTGGATATTTGTTGATTTGAGATTTCTGATTATCGTTTTTGATAATTAGATATTTGTTGATTTGAGATTTCTGATTATCGTTTGTGATAATTAGATATTTGTTGATTTGAGATTTCTGATTATCGTTTTTGATAATTAGATATTTGTTGTGATAATTAGATATTTGTTGATTTGAGATTTCTGAATATCGTTTTTGATAATTAGATATTTGTTGTTTTGAGATTTCTGATTATCGTTTGTGATAATTAGATATTTGTTGATTTGATATTTTTGATTATCGTTTTTGATAATTAGATATTTATTGATTTGAGATTTCTGATTATCGTTTGTGATAATTAGATATTTGTTGATTTGAGATTTCTGATTATCGTTTTTGATAATTAGATATTTGTTGATTTGAGATTTCTGATTATCGTTTTTGATAATTAGATATTTGTTGATTTGAGATTTCTGATTATCGTTTTTGATAATTAGATATTTGTTGATTTGAGATTTCTGATTATCGTTTTTGATAATTAGATATTTGATGTTTCTGATTATTGTTTGTGATAATTAGATATTTGTTGATTTGAGATTTCTGATTATCGTTTGTGATAATTAGATATTTGTTGATTTGAGATTTCTGATTATCGTTTGTGATAATTAGATATTTGTTGATTTGAGATTTCTGATTATCGTTTTTGATAATTAGATATTTGTTGATTTGAGATTTCTGATTATCGTTTTTTATAATTAGATATTTGTTGATTTGAGATTTCTGATTATTGTTTTTGATAATTAGATATTTGATGTTTCTGATTATCGTTTGTGATAATTAGATATTTGTTGATTTGAGATTTCTGATTATCATTTGTGATCATTAGATATTTGTTGATTTGAGATTTCTGATTATCGTTTTTGATAATTAGATATTTGTTGATTTGAGATTTTTGACTATCGTTTTTGATAATTAGATATTTGTTGATTTGAGATTTCTGATTATCGTTTTTGATAATTAGATATTTGTTGATTTGAGATTTCTGATTATCGTTTGTGATAATTAGATATTTGTTGATTTGAGATTTCTGATTATCGTTCGTGATAATTAGATATTTGTTGCTTTGAGATTTCTGATTATCGTTTTTGATAATTAGATATTTGTTGATTTGAGATTTCTGATTATCGTTTGTGATAATTAGATATTTGTTGATTTGAGATTTCTGATTATCGTTTGTGATAATTAGATATTTGTTGATTTGAGATTTCTGATTATCGTTTTTGATAATTAGATATTAGTTGATTTAAGATTTCTGATTATCATTTTTGATATTAGATATTTGTTGATTTGAGATTTCTGATTATCGTTTGTGATAATTAGATATTTGTAATTGATTTGAGATTTCTGATTATCGTTGTTGATAATTAGATATTTTTTGATTTAAGATTTCTGATTATCGTTTTTGATAATTAGATATTTGTTGATTTGAGATTTCTGATTATTGTTTTGGTAATTGGATATTTATGTTTTCTGTTTATCTATTTGATGATTGGATTTTGTTGGGAATTTGGGAATTTCTTTTATGGAATTAAAAGATTTCTTTGGTGTCTGTGTTCTTGACCTTTATTTTTCTAGCTTAACCAGTTTATGTTAGAAAAATAATTGTTATTGACGACTTTGATTATGAAAATTGCGGGGATGCAATTTTATAAGGAGGGGAGTCTGTAACAACCCGCGGTTTGGCACCATTTTATAATCGTCATTAAACGATTAATGTGGTTAGCTAATTGCTGTTTGGTGTTTAATCGGGTTGTAATTCTTTTGAAAATTCGTTGAATGTTGTGTGGGCTTTAAAGCAATCTCAGCCCACGTTTCTTTTATTATTTTGGTGTTGCGTTATATTGAAGAGAATACCCGATCCCCCTGATTCTCTTCACAAACCCTAAACACAAACGAACGAAAATAAATGGCGGCTTCAATTCTCGTGCTCGTTCGTTCCTCAAAAATTAGGGCTTCTGGAATTCGAAGGCGCCGACTTCAACTGTTAGATCGAACGAGTCCCTTGTTTTGTCGATCAACGATCTCTCTGTGCACGGCTCCTTCAATTTGCTTCAGAGAAAGGTGAGTGATTTCCCACTCACATTTAATTCAAAGTCGTATAATCCTTTGTTACTTGATTTCCATGATTTTGGCTTGAATATGTTGTTTTGAATTCTCTGACATTCAATTGATTCCATTTGGCCTTCGCCCATTTTCGATTTCGTGAATTTCTGGCTTTGACTTGAATTCGTTCGAACTTGCATCCTTGGCTTTCCTTGGAATTTGCTGATAAACTTGATTGACTTGCGGCTTGATATTGAGATAATATTTTGACTCCGATCCTGGTTTATGTAGGCTGGGTTCTTCACTGACATGTACATATTGTTGCTTGATTCTGCTCTGACTTGATAATGTCTTCGACGTTGTTCACTGACCTATACACTTTGTAATTCCTGATGCAAGCTATCCTTTTCCGGCTTATGCCTTGTGTAGTTGTTGTTGCCTCTGTCCATTTGCCTCTGGTTACTTTGGTCACTGGTTATACTTCGCTTGCTTGTAGTTGTGTAGTTGGTTCATCATGACGTCTGGTTGACACTTGAATTTCGTGATGATTTTGCACTGCTTCATTTGTATCTGCATCCTCAGGTGACATTTCAGCTGTGTTCAATTGTTGTTGTGCACTGACTTTGTGGTCTTCATATATGTGTATGCATACATTTATCTTTGAGCTTGGGCAGTTGTACATTTGGTTACATTCTTGGTTGAAACTGGTCATTCATGTTGTAGTTTGCATTGTCCAGTTTGTAGCTTTGAGTACTGTAGTTTACTTTGATAATCATGTTGCCAGGCTTATGCTAGTTCATTCATGTAGTGCTATTCACTTGAATTCACTGTTGGTTGCATGCCACTAGTGTCATGTGTACACTCCCTGTTGCACCCCTGTGCATTCTACCGTGTTGCAGTGTGGTTCCAATGTTCCTGTAAGCCGTAGTTGCATTGAGTATTTGGGTCCATTGGGATGGCACTGCGTTCTTTGGTCGACCCTTGCATTCACTTGCTTATGCTAGTTCATTTTGATTTGAGATGGTGCCATTTGCTTTTGATTCATTGAGCTTTTGTGTATTTCATCACTGTAGTGGCAGGTAGTACACGCGTGCGTGTACTGCAGCCCTACCAGAATTGACGTTTTAATTGATATTTCAATTGTTTTAATTGCTTCGTGTGTCCAATTCAATAATTTGAAATCGTATTTTGAATTGGTTTGATTTGATCATTTTGTTGTTGTCTAATTATCTATTTGATAATTAGATTATGAGTTTCTAATTATTTATTTAATAATTAGATTTTGTTGTTGATTGTCGTTTAGGCAATCCTATTGTTTTCTAAATTATCTTCATTGACAATCCTTTCATTTATCTTCGTTGATAATTTGAATTTGCTGATTTGTTGTTTAACACTGTTACGTGTTATATCTACCGTTATCCGATTTCTTATTAAAGGGTTGGATAGACGAGATTTATAGTGACTGTCGTCTATTTGTTATTTAATTATTATTGCTTCCGTGCGTTAATAACTGAGTTTGAATTAGACTGACCCGTGTATTATTTTCCTTTGAATTTAATACTCGGGTCAGACCGAGTTATTTCAGGTTGCAGATATCTTGCTTTAGGTTGCTGCTTGAGCTATGAAGTCACTTCATATCTTTTGGAGTAGTCGTTGTCATAGTATAGGATGATATGTATTCATGTATATTGATTATATTAATGTACTTGTATATGTAACATCGTGTGTCGACAGTTGTAGTTGTATCATATGTATTGTATCACGTGTATTGTAACTGACTCCAGTTATATATATATATATATATATATGAGATTTGATATTATATGTGTTCCGCATTTAGCTTATCTGTGTTATTATTATATATGTTGTCCTAAACTATTATGAGCCATCGTAGTTCGTTTTATACTGGAATTGAATATGTCGATGGGAGTAAATAAACAGAGATGAAAAATAAAGAATATATACCACTCCTATCAAGATAATCAATACTAGTGTAAGGCCTAACTACGGATGGCCGCTCCTATCTAGCCTTATTCTTCGTAATAACAGATAGTGTTTCCTTTTAATACTCTTTGTTATTGTGAGCATAGAGGTGGGGCATCACATAAGCTGTCTAGATGCGTAGGCAACGACTTTACCACTTTGCATTAACATCGCTCCTTATCCAGTCCCACATGCAACAGTATACACCACCAAACCTTTGTTTCCGTCTGGAACTACTAACACGGGTGCATTAGTCAATACATGCTTTAACTTAAGGAATGCCTCCTCACATTTATCGGACCAAAAAAATCTTGCTTCCTTCCTAGTTAGCTTAGTTAAGGGTGCTGTCGTCCGTGATAAATTCTTAATGAATCTTCAGTAGAGCCAGCAAGTCCAAGAAAATTCTGATGTTAGTCACCGTCTCTGGTCTCTTCTAATTATTCATTACTTAAATCTTATCTGGATCGACTGGCAATCCTTTCTATGAAACCATGTGACCAAGAAATTTTACTTCTTTCTTTTAGAAATGACACTTGGTAAACTTCGTCTTATAACTGATTCTGTCATAGCTTCTGAAGCACCACTCTAAGATGAACCGCATGCTTTCTCTCATCCTTAGAATATACTAGAATGTCATCTATAAACACTAGTACAAACATATCCAAGTGTTCTTGGAAAACTTGGTTCATGACATCTACGAAGAAAGCAGGTGCATTCGTCAATCCAAATGGTATTATCAACCACTCATATGAACCATACCTAGTTCGAAATGTCGTACAAGGAATACCGTCATCTGCCACTCTCAACTTATGGAAACCTATCGTCAAATCCAATTGGGAAAATACTCTGGCTCTACTCAGCTGATCAAACAGATCATCTATTTTTGGAAAAGGATACTTATTCATAATTGTCCTTTCATTTAACTTATGATAGTCAATACACATCCTCAACGACCCAACTGGTTTCTTCACGAACACCGTGGCCGCCAACCAATGCGAACTTCTTGGTCTAATATAATTCCTTTCTTCTAGATCCACTAGTTGCACCTTTAATTCCTTCATCTCAGTTGGTGTCTTCCTGCTAGGTATCTACTTATAGGTTCAACCCCTAGCACAAGATCCATTCTAAACTCAACAGCTATCTTCAGGAGTAGTACAATAACTGGCTCAAAAACATCTGCAAATTCTCTTGCTACTCAAACCTGACTTAACTCATTTCCTACCTCCATGGCATTAACCATAGTACTAACACTCCGGTCAACATTATTTACCGAGAATATCACTTGTTTATGATTATCAGGTGTCTCGGTGAAATTTCCTTATCCTGGCAAAATAATCTAGCCTCATACCTACTCAACCAATCCATAGCCAAAATGATTCTGAAATCTACGAAAGCAATAACATACAAACTACATGCAAACATATGACCTAACAAGTCAAGTTCTAAATGGTCGCATCTTAACCCTAGAGTTGAATACCCTCCTATTGGATTCACAACCCTTAAGGAAGTAACAAGGAGGTGGGTTCTAGACATAATCTATCAACCAATACAGAGATACAAATGAATGTGATGCACCTGTATCAAAAAGTACTCTAACTGAAATATTCTGAATCAAAAGCATACCTTCCATCACAGTCTTTCCCTTATCTACTGCAGTAGACCTAGATGGTCCTATAGCAAAAACTTTTCCTTCGTCCTCCTTAACTTGCTCTAGACACTGGTTCTTGTAATGCCCAACTTGATCACAGTTGAAGCATTTCACATTCTTCTTAACTGCAGCTTTCTTTCCATTTTCTGACCAGCATTCGCTAACAAAGTGACCCTTCTTATCACACTTTAGCAAACTACCTCAGCTTTGACTTCATAGAAGTATCTACCTTCTGGGTTCCCTTCTTTTTAAAGAACTTCCGCTTCTTCTCTTGACAATCTTGAGTTTCCACTGACTTCTCTTTAACTAAATCAGCAAGTATATCCTCGTGGCGAATGGCCATGTCCACCACTATATTGCAAGGAACCTGGACATGTGCCATGGTCATCCTAGCAAGCTCGGGCCTCAGTCCTTGAATGAACTTCTCATTCCTTTTGATGTTAGTATCTATGATAGCATATCCATATCTAGATAACTCTTCAAACGTAATAGCATACTCCACTATTGACATCTCTCTTTGTACTTAATCTATAAATTTCCTCATCAACTCGGACTTAGCAAACTTAGACACATACTTCTGCTTAAATCTCGTCTTAAAATCATTCCAAGCTAACTGCTCTTTTGGAACTCCAGCAGTGACACTATTCCACCAATGTACCGTTGACCCCTACAATTGTCTAGAGGCCAACCTCCTCTTTTTTCCATCATTCAGACCCAAATAAGTAAATATACGCTCGTAATGCAATAATCAATTCTGAACTTCTATGGCACTCTCCTATCCGGAGAATGGCCTTCCACCCAAACTGGTGTAATCTCTACTGGTGTAATCTTTACTCAACAAAGTAATATTTCCAATTAGAGCCACAAGATTAGCTCCTCCTCCTTTTGTAGCAACTCCAGCAGCAGCTCTAACTTGCATCAAACCGGCTAAAAACTGATACATCGTTTCTACATCCACTAGTGGATTTCCAGCTCCTATATTGGCTTCTGCATTTGGTTACTAGCATTAGCCGATCAACCCGGGTTTCTTTGGTAGTGGATCGAGCATTTCCATTAGTTTGGTGCTTCCTCCACCAAGATTTAATCTTCTGTTTCCTGCTTCCTTATCTCATTTCTCATAAATCTGCATACGAGCCTTAGTAAGATATAGAAGACGGTCTAAGAAAGCTGGGGATAAGTACTTACATACATATCTATATATAGAAAATACAATACGTTACTATGGCATTAACCCAAACCCCAATCTTATTATTTGATTCATTGGATTACGTTTGGAAAATATTTTAGGTTTAAGTTCCTTTTAAAGTTTCATAAACCCATGCTCTGATACCAACTTGTAACATCCCCTATTTGGAGGCCCAAAACTAATAGCTACGGATGCTGTAGTCATCCATAGTTATTAATCCTCGACGATCAAACACGGTGATATAAGATACATTGATACATAGAAATACAAGAATATAGGAAATTTTTAAATAGCAAAAAAAATTCGATGTTCTATTTCAAAATATTCAAAATTGATTACATAATCCAAATTCGCAGACCACGTTCAGATAACATATAATTACTAGAAAGTACGCCAAGAGTGACATATGAGGACGCCCCCTTGGTAGATCAGAGTATATAGATAGGCAAGAAAATAATTTGCCTTTACAAACAAAACACACGGTAGAAATAAAAGAACTCTAATAATAAGTTTGCCTCTTGCACGTCCTCGAAAGATTTATTCATCTAAACGAACACGTGGATACCTTAACTCTCAACCTACTCAAAGTCAAATGATTACCCGAGAGTTTAAGGGGAAAAAAAACTTTGAGTCGGATATAAAGCCTCATATGAATAATAATTTACCATCTCAAACCATTTGCATATCTAGTGAAACCACGCTACTTAGCGGAATGGGTTTTCCCCTCAATGGTATCCTAAAACATTTATAAAACCATATACTATGCTCCTGCATGCACAATGGTTAAAACATAGTATTTCAAAACATTATGATGATATGCAAAACAAAGAAATCAATTTTGGATTACCCATCCCCATTCATTCTGACTATCTATCTCAATTTTAGTTTATAGGGTTGTTATTAACCTGTTAAGGATTATCTGTCCAATTACTTGGTTTTCATAGGATCACTAAGAACCTATTGGTAACTCCAATATCTTATTTCTTATCCTAGTTTTCATGGGCTAACTTGGAACCTATTGGCTGACTGCCAATATCTTAACCCAGATATAGTTTTCATGGGCTAACTACAAACCTACTGGCGCCTTCCAGTATCAAATCATAGTTTTCATGGGCTGACTATGAACCTATTGGCCCCTGCTAATATCATATAGTTTTCATGGGCTTAATGTAAACCTATTGGCCCATGCCAATATCTTTAATTGATAAAAATTTAACATCTGTTAATTTGTATTCACTACTTGCTTAACCTAACTGGTTATTCCACCCTTTCCTCAAGATACGGTTATAGGTTAATATCAATGCGAATAACATTTCAAAATCTTTATTTATGCCATGGTTATTACTTTAAATTGAGATTAGGTTTATATTTTGAAACCATAAAAACATCTCTTTCGAAACATCTGGATAGCCTCCTTCGAATGAAAAACCCTCATTTCAAAACATTGAATACATACCTTTCGAATCCCTTAATAAACATTCTTTTTCGAAACCTATTTTATCTTTTGATGGTATTAAATCATCTTTTTGAGATATAAAGCTTCGAAACAAATGAAAGTACCCCTTTTGAAAGCATTGGGTTTACTCATTAAAAATCAATTGGGTCAAAATGGTTATATACGAAAGTATCTCTTTCTAAACTAAAAAAATTTGTTTGGGGAAAAATGATGGTGTTGGAACCATCTTAATCAAAAGCAAAACCATTAAAATCAAAACCTTGGAGGACAGATTCGAAACCCCCTTCCGACTCCATCACCTTCGAAACCCTCGACCCCTTCGAAAGCATTCAGGAAAAAGGCTTAGGCTAAAACAGAAGTAACCCCTCCGACAACATAGATGACTTCAATGTAGTCGAAAGGAGGATTAGCGGCTAGGTTTCGGCTGAGATGAAACCTACCCCTTAGAAAGTAATTATTTAATGGAAAAAGTTACTCCTTCGAAAGCAAATACTTTAACGCAACATGGAAACCTTCTTTAAAAGCTAATTATAAAACCTTTTCGAAAGCATAACTTTTGACTGTGTCAAAAGCTTTAGGTAAAAATAGGCAAGGCTTTAACTTTTGAAAACAAAGCAGGGTTTCGACCCTATCGGAAGCAACCCCTTTTGACACCATGGCTTCCGCCTTCCTTCTAATCCACTGCATACCACCTAAGTGATATCATGTGTATTGGTTTTGACTATAGTGGTTTCAACTATGTTGGTTTCGACTGAGATAAGGCAAAGTCAACGAAGTTGGAAGGTACTTACTAACAAAGGCAAAACACCCTTTTCTCATTTAAAATCTGATTTATAGAAACTTTAAGTAATTTCTTTTTAACAACTGCCTATTTTTAAAACACTAATTAACCGCCATAAAACTTTTCAATTACTTTACATCTAAAGTTGCCGCATTTATTCAAACCCACTATCAAAGGATTTTAACGTTAAAACCTTTCCATATAGCCAAAAACCGACATCTTGTAGAAAAGTCGTTCTTTTAAAATAATTTATTTCCCTAAATATATCAACTGGAAAAAATCTCTAAAAATCATAGGAAATCGATTTCATTATGTACTCGAACATATTAAAATTTTAGACCCAATTTCTTTCAGAAATTCTCGAAATAAATTTTAAACCCAATTATATCGTATCGTTCATCAAAAATTCATAATAAAATTCCCATAGCCTGGAAAATTCTGAAAATTAAAACCCATCTCCAAAACCATGTTTTACTTAACATAAAAAATTTCCATGGCAATCTAGAATCATAAATTCTTGATATATACTAAAAATGTACAAATTCATATGCTTATAAATTAAAACAAATCATCAAAATATAACTCAAGCATATCATCATCCATTTTATCACAAAAACGAATTTAAATACTAAATTCGAAATCATATAATCATAGAGTAAAAATGGAGATGGTAGAAGATTATTATTCACCTTAAACTTGATAAATAATTTGAGATTTGCTGTTGATTAATCCTCCCTAGCTTTTGGTCCTTAGCTTTAGATTAAAATTCCACTTCTCCTTTGTTAATGGCTAGCTCTATTGGGATTCTAGCGTTTATTTTGATTTGAGAAATAAAATGAATGTTAAAAGATAAAGGTAAATGTATATCCATGAATATAAAGTGTGGCTATATTTACTAATAAGGCCTTAAGTAGGTTAATTATCTCGTAAACCAATTTTATGCCCATTTATTTTATTAATAAGAACGACCCTATAAATATAATCAAATTTAAATCTCCTTATCATCATTATTCTATTTAATTTATTTAATTAATTTTTCTGAATAATATTATCAAAATTTGTTGATGTTACAGGCTCCCCCTTAAGGAATTTCGTCCTCGAAATTCAGTAAGGACTAAATACTAAATATAGCAATCATATGTAATAACACCAAAAAACCATACTTGTCTAACTGAATAGTAACTATCTTATAAATCTAATATAGACATATCCTCCATGTAGATTAGGATAAGTATCTTTAGTCATGTCCTCTGTCTTTCAAGTACAGTCCTTCTCGTTGTCCCTCCACTGAACTTTCACCAACCTGACTGTCTTGTTCCTTAATCTTTTCTCATCTCTAGCTACAACCCGAACTGGTTGTCTAACAAAAGTCAAATTAGGATTTACCACTAGGTCGTCCAACCCTGTTGGAGGAATAGTAGTCTCTGGATCATGCACATACTCGCGAAGATGATACACATGAAATACATTATGGACACCTGCCAAACTTCTCGGAAACTCTATCCTATATGCCAGCTTTCTAATCATCTTTATAATATGGAATGGACCTACATATCCTGGGCCTAAGAATTCTAGGTACTTATGCCACTTATCTGCGTAACTCTTCTGTTTGAAATGAGCTTCCATCATCCATCCCCGGATTAACTCAATCTTTTCTGATGCCTCTCTAACTAAATCTGAACCTAAGACTAATCTGTCTCTATTCTCTAACAAACATGTTGGTGACTTGCATGGTCTTCCATACAAAGCTTCAAGTGGCACCATTCATATACTAGTCTGATAAATATTATTATAGGAAAACTCAACCAAATGTAGATGATCCTCCCAAGATCCACCAAAGTCCAATACACAAGCTCTCAGTAGATCTTCGAGTACCTTAGTGACTCTCGTTTTTCCCATCTATCTTCGAGTACCTTATCTCAGTAGATCTTGGTCAATTCGTTCACTACAACGCATATACTTTTATTACTTCCATTTAATCTTGGTAACCCGTCTATAAAATCCATGGATATCGAATTCCATTTCCAAACTGGAACCTCTAAAGGCCATAGTAACCCAATTGGTTTCTGATGTTCAACATTCACTTGTTGACAATTTACACATTGCCTAACCCACAAGCATACATCCCTCTTCATGCCTTCCCAATAGAAGCTTCTCTTCGTATCCTGATACATCTTGGTTCCTCCAAGATGAATCATGAACATGGATTGATGACATTCTCCTAGAACTTCTTTCCTTAAGTCTTCCACAATTAGAACACACAATTGTCCCTTCTTTCTTAGCCACTCTCTCTGGTCAAGGCGATAATCCTTTAAATCATCGATCTTTGTTCCAACCTTGATTCTTCTGATCCTCTCAACTAATACTGGATCTTCCTACTGCTTAGAAGCAATTTTCTCAATCAATACTGGTCGAACTTCTAAACAAGATAGTTTGGTGGAACTCTGATTAGAACCAATATTTATAGAATTGGAAGTATCACATGAAGAATTGGTGGATTGCATCATAGAAGAAGTGCATTCTATTTCATACAAAGAAAGTAGAGCTTTCAAAGACTCTGAGTTTTGTTAACATGAACTTGTGAATTTTCACCGTAAATCAAGTCGAAGAAAAATTCAATATAAGTTTTTGCATAACAAGAATCAAGAACCATACCATTTACTCATTGTTAGATTGCAAATATTCTAATACTTATCAAATTTAATTCTCATTTTTTGGGGTATATATTAGATATATTCATATTCATGTTGCTCCCAACTTAAAATACTTTCATGGATAACGCACATGCTTTTAAAATATAAATTAAACGTCAGATATTTAACAATCAAAATTTAAGTATAATGTCATAAAATATTTTCAAGCATTAGCATGTTTCTTTTCTTATCAACCATTCTTCATTTGATGTCAAGCATTTGTAATCGTGGGTTAAATCAACCAATCGCTCAAATGTCGGATGCACTTCAATATTGCTTTCAAGCATTAGATATGTTGAATTCCAATGCATTGGAACATCATAAAAAATACCTTTCCCTATTAATCTAGTTTGAGCCAATGCATTTTCCCAATTTTGTTTTCAAGCTTGTGATGATTTTGTATAACTAATGTTGTATCTGATTTTTTCAATAAGACCTTATAGAATTTTAACCTATCCTACACAACCAAATTTAATATGTGCGTACAATAATGCATATGATATAATTCACCATTGAGAGGCAACGCATTTTTACCAACTAACCACTCCTTTAGATCTCTTATCGTCACGTCATTATTTGAAGCATTATCAACCATAAGTGCAAATAACTTCTTATCAATATTCCAATGCAATACTTTTGATTTAATAGATGCGCTAAGTGAAAATCCAGTGTGTGGAGGGGGAAAATCATAATAAGCAATGATTTTATTGTAATTTCCAATCATCATCGGTAAAATGACAAGTTATGCTATAGTAGCCTATATTTTAAGTTTAGATGTCCATAAATCTTTGGTGAGACTAACACGAACTGAAAAACAATCAAACATCATTTGCAATTCACTTCTCATATCAACAAAAAATCTTAGAACATCACATCGAACCATATTTCTATAAAAGAATTTAACCATCGGATTAATACTCCTAGCATATTCGTGAAAATATACATGTTCAGTTATGTTAAATGGATAATCATGTTTAGCAATCATACATGCAAAACACCTTTGGCTTCTATTTTGATCAAACTTCCAACTCGATAATTTGATTAATTTGTTAGGAGAACTTTTGGTAGTCATTGTTTCCCTTTGCATATTCTTAACTTTTTGGACAAGATTTTAGATAGTTTTTCAAGTGAGTTATTCCTGTTGAAGTAGCTCCATTAGATGAACTAGAACAATTTTTATAAATGGCTTTAACAACTCCTTCTACTACTTCTCTATTAAAATCTTTCCAAAAATTAGATTTCAAAATTCTAGTATTTGTCTATATCCATAGAGAGAATTTCTGTGTTTGGCAAACTAGAGGCCATGTTTTGGGGTTCTTCCATAACTACATTGTTATTGGAAGTATTTGATGCGCCAATGGTCTTACTACTACAACTTAATGAGGTGTCCATCATTTTCAAAACTATACAATAAAAATAATATAAAAAATCATTAAATATTTTTGTAAAAAACATTTCATTGACTTTTTTACAAAACAAATATATTATAATATAAAGATGATTTTATTAACGAATTTCATCGACAATTTTTGGGATGTTTATCACAAAAGTTTTACCAACAGATTTTGATCGATGAGATTTATTATTATACAAATTTATTCGCATTTTTCATTAATAAATAAAATTCATGATATTATTTCATTAACGGGTTTTATAATCAAATTTATGCAAACTTCGTATTTTATCAACAGGAAGATTTTGTCAACAAAAGTTTATAACCCACTTCAGATTATGTCAAACTTTAGATTAAATCACCAAAACAAAGAGAGGATATTTTTACCTAAAACACTATCTGACCTCATTTGAAACTTGACTCTGCTATTCAAACCAAATGATGTACCTATAGGATAGAGGAAGAGGAAGAAACCAAAGATTTCACATAGTACTTCTTTGGATTGAATAATCAATCTTATTTATTTCGTACCCCTCACTCAATATCAAAATAAAACTAGATAGAATCGACCTCACCGAGCCAAGTTTGCCTCGCCTAAGTTGAACTGCATTGCCAAGTTCACCTCGCCTGAGTACCCTTCGTCTAGTCTCGCCTACCTTCGAATCATCCACCCTCGACTCGCCTATTCTTGAATCATCTACTCTCGTTCGCCTCGTTTACAAGCGCCTTCATTTTTTTTCAATCGCGAAGTAGAAGAAAGAGAACTATGGTTTTCTTCTAATTTTAGAATCAACAATGCGAACTGTGAAGTAGCGTTTGGGAATGAATTAGTTAATCGTGATTCCTCAATAGACTAGCACAACCGTATAACGGTGGAAAAAACCAATGATTCAGTTCTATAGTTTTGAATTTTCTTTTTAAGGTTTATCATTAATTTCAATCAAGCATAAATTGGTTTACATGTCTGTATAATGATGATAGGTCATCGGTATTACATTATATAATTAGGAGGACAAAAACTAGTAAATAATTCATATAATAGTACCAATACAATCTATATATCCTACATTAAACAATGAACACATCGACAATGATTTTAAAATCATCCTTGCCCATAAAATCCAGACAACTCCTTAATCTTCATCCACTTCATATTGTGAATATCCAAAAAAAAAATCATACATCTCACTAAGCATCAAGCCTATGCAGTGGGCTAATACCAGTCAGATTCCCTGCTTTAGGCATACCACAACCTGTTACATACTTCCAGCATGATACTCCTTCACTCAAATCCAAACTAAACACATTACTCGTCATAACCTTAATGGCTAACTCTTAGCTAAACCATCAAACATCAATGGTTCCCTAGCCCTATACACCTACAACAATGACCCCCTTAGTCTAGATAGCGGTGCTTATGATACACTCACTTTAGTCTAAACAGGTACCTCCATTGTAAGATACAATAAGAATGTAGCACTTAAAAGCAAAGCCATCGGAAACCACTAATTTGCACCATAAAGCATGCGAGAGCTATGCCAACATCTAGACAAAGGAGGAATAAAAGCTATATACATAGGACTTGATATGAACACAAACATTTTCGAGATATTTCAAAAAGTACTAATAACACATTGACATATATCAATTTGGAATCGTTGATACTGCCTCGAATCAAATCCAACATTCTGGCCTACAACATATTTTCCTTGTTCCCTCTATAATCAAACACTACCTCATACTTTCCCTTCAAATAATGCATGTAAATCTGCATGTTCCATGCACTAAACCTCCCTCTTTAGTCTGTTTGCTTTCCTTATCTGCGCTTCCAGATGATATTTCAGCAAGCATCTCCCCAGCCATTGTCTACTTGACAAACTCCCCCTACTAGAAATTGTACACCTAGCTAAGCTTGCCACCCATCCAATCACTTTGGTTTCTCTAATGTCCCACTCCAATATGCATACTTCTACTACAAAACACTGTCACAAGTCCTCGTTCATCCAACAAATAATCCACATGCATTTCCACTCCTTCAAAACTTTCATCTTCAAGCATTGCACCAACACCATAAATTCCCCTCTTATCAAAACATACTGCACCTAATGCAAACTCACCACACCTAGACATTCAATCTTAAATTGTCCTCCGAAACTCTCAATCCATTACAGGCATTTTAACATCAGACATTCAATCCATGTTTTTTTATTATCTGAATATACCTTATTTGAAATGCCTAATGAGAAAGAAAGCTACTTGAAACCTTTAAATTTCCAATTTGTAAGAAAAAAAAATACTTCTCTGCATCAAAGTGTTCCACTCCAAGATCTTCATTCTAGATAAATATGTAATCGTAAGCTTCAATAATGGCTGGATGCAAAATGCACTTTGCAGACCACCTAGGAAAGGACAAATGACATGCTAATAAGTACTAAGATGTAAAATTTGAGTAACAAATAATAATAAGAATTAACATATTATTATCAATCACCATTTTGTTTGTTTATCTACACTGACATGAATAACATGCTTTGACCATTCTCGTATTTATCCCACTCACTTGTCCGACCATCATAGTGAAAGTGCGAGTTCTTTTTGTAAAAACTAATTGGATAAATAGATATATCATGAGTATGACACTTATTTAAATGCATTAAATGATTTTTATTTCATACATATTGAAAATGAACTGGATGTTACCTATGTTGACTTGGACATCATTACAACCTTATGATAAAATCATCATCCCCGCTAGGCAATTGCACTAGAGAATGATATTTTATTTTTTGCAGATAATTCATGATGTCCTCCAATGTATGCTTTTATATTTATGGATAATAAAAAATGTTGTTGGAATTCCTTAAACAAATTAAATGAATGAAATAGACAAAGTCCCACATCACCAAATTATTGAAGCTATATTGGTTTATATAAGGTTTTCTCATGAGAATGTTGGGGGCCTGGGGCTCCTAAATGTATGCTTCGTTGTGAGGAGGAAGATCATGCATCTCCACCACACACGCGCGCGCCGCCGCCGTTCGTTCGAACCGGTACGGGTACCATTCTTTTTGCAAGGCCATTGTTTAACGGTTTTGGGCTTCGTCTGAAACTGGGCTGGGCCTGCGATTTGAAGAGAAGCGGGCGGGTGATTACGGACGCGGGTTTTGGCCTGAAGAGGTGCGACCTGTTGGCAGCATTTTTCTGAACGGATGCGACCCGTTATGGCATGCGGCCCGTTAGCAGGTGTAGTTTAATTTTGGCGAACAGATGTGGTTTTGGTGAACTGATGCGGCCTATTCAAAATGAATGGGCGCAACCGATAGACAGCAGCAGAAACGGGCGCGACCGTTTGGACAAACGGGTGCAGACGCGACCGTTCGAAGGGATATGAACCAACTATAAATAAGGAGGAGAACTAATCACTTTCCTCACTTATTTCCGATTTGAATCTTCTCTTATAACTGTTGTTCTATTATATTCAAATCACATAGTGATATACTCATTACAATCTCGAGCAGAATACGTCTGTTGTATCTTGGGAGAATTTTGAAATAAAATTCTTAAGGAAATCGTTACGATGAGCCTCAGACATAATCTGGTTAGAATTCTAGTCTGATTGTATATTTATATACATTATTCTATATTCTATCCGTTATTCTGGTTATACTATTCATTCAAAATAGTATAACGCTGTTGTTGTAATTTATTTACAACATAAATATTGTTATAATAATTGCTACAGAATTCCAGTGTAGTGGAAATCTGAGTTATAAACTTGTGCGACGAGTTTATAATTGATTATTCTTTGTTTTGGTATACTAGACGTATAACAAATGTAAGAATACATATTTCTATAAATGTTTCAAATGCTAAGAGATTGAGTAACTTACCAGCCTAAAAATCACAGTGCTGAACTTTCTCTAAATCAATCACCATATTGCTCAAACATAAACTAATGATTTAGAAATACAAATTATACAATGAGTCGTCAAAATAAATTATTAGTATAACTTCAAGCTAAAAGGACTGTTACCTATCCCCAAAAAGAAGAAAAAAAGAAAGTCCTCTTTCTAATCCATTAGAAGCATCTATTACATGTAAATTATAATTAAGTAAACCTACCAAAATAGTAGTGCCTACAGATTTTTGGCATTCAAGTCTGATATAACTGATATTCATGTAAATACAATCATGGAATCAAGAGATGCCTCATTCTTTGAAGATGTGTTTCCGCACAAAAGGAATGAAGAAAATAATGTTCCAAAAAGGACAAGGGAAGAATCAACCGATTCGCATGAAGATGAAACTCATCACGAAATTGAGGATGTTGAACCAAGAAGAAGCGTAAGGGCTAGAACTTCTAAAACATTTGGTTTGGACTATTTTACATATGTATTAGAGCACGAACCTCAAACGTACAAGGAAGCAATGTCATCTTCTGAATCTTCATGTTGGAAAGAAGCAATCCAAAGTGAGATTGATTCAATTCTAAGTAATAAAACTTGGGAAATTGTTGATATTCCACCAGGAATAAAACCAATTGGCTGCAAATGGATTTTCAAGAAACAAATGAAAGCAGATGGCTCTATCGACAAGTATAAAGCCAGATTAGTAGCCAAAGGATATCGTCAAAAAGAAGGAGTAGACTTCTTTGATACATATTTGCCGGTAACACGAATAACCTCTATAAGAATTTTAATAGCAATTGCATACATTTATAATCTAGAGATTCATCAAATAGATGTAAAAATAGCATTCTTAAATGGAAATCTCGATGAGGAGATTTACATGGAGCAACCTGAGGGATTTATTTCCAAAGGAAATGAAAACAAAGTCTGCAGATTAGTCAAATCATTATACGGACTACAACAAGCTCCAAAGCAATGGCACACAAAATTTGATAGTGTCATGATGAGAAATGGTTTTCGTATAAATGAATGTGAAAAATGTGTTTATTATAAACAACTTGGACAATCATATGTGATGATCTGTCTATATGTGGACGATATGCTAATATTCGGTCCAAATACCGAGGTAATTGAGACCATAAAGAAAATATTGATCAACAATTTCGACATGAAAGACTTGGGTGCTGCAGATATTATTTTGGAAATAAAAATAATAAGAACACCTAATGGAATTGAGTTATCTCAATCACATTATGTAGAAAAAGTGATTGAAAGATTTCAAAATTTTGGAATTAAAGGAGTAAATACACCTTTTAATCCATCAGAAGTACTGCATAAATACACTAATGAGAGTGTAATGCAACTGATATATTCTCGTGTAATAGGATGTCTCATGTATCTCATGAATTGCACAAGACCAGATATAGCTTATGCGGTAAGTCGATTGAGCAGGTATACAAGCAATCTAGGAAAGGAACACTGGAAAGCACTAATGAGAGTGCTTGGATATTTAAAAAATACCACAAATTATTCCTTACATTATGGTAAATATCCTATCGTCTTAGAAGGATATAGTGATGCAAATTAGATTGCTGATTCAGAAGAATCAAAATCAACGAGTGGTTATGTCTTTACCCTAGCAGGGGCAGCAGTGTCATGGAAATCTACTAAACAAACATGCATAGCTCGATCCACTGTGGAATCGGAGTTCATCGCTTTAGATAAAGCAGGCGAAGAAGCAGAATGGCTTCATTTTTTAGAAGATATTCCATTTTGGCCTAAACCTGTACCGGCTATATGCATACACTGTGATAACCAAGCTGCGTTAAGCAGAGCACACAACTTTGTGTATAATGGAAAGTCACGACATATTCGTCGACGCCATAACACAGTTAGGCAGTTACTCTCAAATGGAACTATTTCCATAGATTATGTGAGAACAAATGATAACCTAGCGGATCCATTTACTAAAGGTTTATCAAGAGAGAAAATTGACTGTGCATCGAGGGGAATGGGTTTAAAAGCCTAAACCAACAAGAGTTACCTTATACGGAAACCTATCCTAGCGACTGGAGATCCCACGGACTAGGATCAATAGGCAAACCAGTTCTGATTAACTCAAGACGTAATGCATTTGCGTGGACATGGTCCAACTCCATTCCTATGGTGCACAATATAAATGCATGCCTACAGAAGTATTAATAGGTTAAAACTATGTTTTTTAATGATGACCATATCTTGGAAATAACAAGTGGGGTATTTGTAGGATACTCTTAATGGTTGCGATATCCTATGTAAGTGTGAGCTGGGTCGGCTCTATGAGAATTTTACAAGGCTTTAAATTCTCTATAACACTCGCAGAACCAAGTAGTGTTCAGGACCAAAATGAACACAACCAAGAGATTGGATGAGAAGGGAATCAATGCTTCGTAAAGCTTATTGTCTGGATATACAATAAAGGCCGACGATTCAAGATGAAATAATTTACCGATTAGCCAAGTAGATCCGATAAGTTTTAACTAGGGAAAGTTCAAAGTGAAATATCTACTTATCCACGATAAAGCATTATTCCATACATACTCTGTGATATTTCGCTTTGTGTGGGGGATATGTATATTATCATTCATGTGGGGGATTGTTGGAATTCCATAAACAAATTAAACGAATGAAATAGACAAAGTCCCACATCGCCAAATTATTGAAGCTATATTGGTTTATATATGGTTTTCTCATGAGGAGGTTGGGGGCCTGGGGCTCCCAAATGTATGCTTCGTTGTGAGGAGGAAGATCATGCATCTCCACCACACACGCGCGAGCCGCCGCCGTCCGTCCGAACCGGTATGGGTACCATTCTTTTCGCTAGGCCATTGTTTAACGGTTTTGGACTTCGTCTGAAACTGGGTTGGGCCTGCGATTTGAAGAGAAGCGGGCGGGTGATTACGGACGCGGGTTTTGGCCTGAAGAGGTGCGACCTGTTGGCAGCATTTTTCTGAACGGATGCGACCCATTATGGCATGCGGCCCGTTAGCAGGTGCAGTTTAATTTTGGCGAACAGATGCGGTTTTGGCGAACGGATGCGGCCTATTCAAAATGAATGGGCGCAACCGATAGACAGCAGCAGAAACGGGCGCGACCGTTTGGACAAACGGGTGCAGACGTGACCGTTCGAAGGGATATGAACCAACTATAAATAAGGAGGAGAACTGATCACTTTTCTCACTTATTTCCGATTCGAATCTTCTCTTATAACTGCTGTTCTGATATATTCAAATCACAGAGTGATATACTCATTACAATCTCGAGCAGAATACGTCTGTTGTATCTTGGGAGAATTTTGAAATAAAATTCTTAAGGAAATCGTTACGACGAGCCTCAGACATAATCTGGTTAGAATTCTAGTCTGATTGTATATTTATATACATTATTCTATATTCTATCTGTTGTTCTGGTTATACTATTCATTCAAAATAGTATAACGCTGTTGTTGTAATTTATTTACAACATAAATATTGTTATAATAATTGCTACAGAATTCCAGTGTAGTGGAAATCTGAGTTATAAACTTGTGCGACGAGTTTATAATTGATTATTCTTTTTTTTGGTATACTAGACGTATAACAAATGTAAGAATACATATTTCTATAAATGTTTCAAATGCTAAGAGATTGAGTAACTTACCAGCCTAAAAATCACAGTGCTGAACTTTCTCTAAATCAATCACCATATTGCTCAAACATAAACTAATGATTTAGAAATACAAATTATACAATGAGTCGTCAGAATAAATTATTAGTATAACTTCAAGCTAAAAGGACTGTTACTTATCCCCAAAAAGAAGAAAAAAAGAAAGTCCTCTTTCTAATCCATTAGAAGCATCTATTACATGTAAATTATAATTAAGTAAGCCTACCAAAATAGTAGTGCCTACAGATTTTTGGTATTCAAGTCTGATATAACTGATATTCATGTAAATACTGAAAGAGGCTATACGGTAGGATCGTGTAATATGGAATAGTTATATGGTTAATGTATATATGGGAAGTAAAAAACGCACCAAGATTTTATACTTGTTCGGACCACTTGTCCTACGTCCAGTCCCTAAGCTTCACTTAGGTATTTCACTAACTACAAAACCCTCTCTTACCCGGAGGAATAGGTTCACAACTTACCCGAACAACCGAACGGGATTTCTTTGCCTCAAACTACCTAAGAGGACTTCAAACCTCAATGCTAAACAAGTTTTGACTAGTTGTGTTCTTTATAACACTAATGAGTCTATTGTAGTACAATGTTCCTATAATCTTATCCTCAAGAATATGAAATATGTTTGTGAAGATTAAGGAATTATGAATTTGCTATGAATCAAATATATTAAATATAAATAGTGATTCAAGCAAAGAGAGTAGTGATTGCTTTGAAAATGTTTAGAAAATATGATCAAGAAATAGATAGATTAGAGTAAGAGAATTCGATGATTTGAATGATGTTTGAATCATATATTTATAGTTGTAAAAAGGATGCATGTATTGCCAAGGGTTGTAGATAAGAGAAGCTTCCATTTCTATTGGGGAATGGTCGCAACTCTTGGGAAGAAGAAGGTGTCCTTTCATGCAAAATTCGCAGGTTCAAATTCAGTCGACTGTACAGGAATTTCAGTCGACTGAAATTATAATAAGAATCTTTCTGGAAAATTTTCAGTCGACTGTGCAGAAAATTTAGTCGACTGAAACTATGCATATTTGTACATGTTTGCCAGTTCAATCGACTGGTAAATTCAGTTCAGTCGACTGACATATGAATTTATGCATTATGAAGAATTGAAGTATGCTCAGTGAAAAATTTAAGTATAATGAATGTGTTCTTGTGTTTGTGCAACTCTTGAGGATAGATTTTAACAAATAAACCTATATATATAAAAATCATACTCAAGTTTATATTTCATTGATCTTCCTCTATTGTGCATATATCTCTTCCTTTATACATTGTCATTGATCAAAAATCTTCGTGTATCAACAAATACAATCATGGAATCAAGAGATGCCTCATTCTTTGAAGATGTGTTTCTGCACCAAAGGAATGAAGAAAATAATGTCCCAAAAAGGACAAGGGAAGAATCAACCGATTCGCATGAAGATGAAACTCATCACGAAATTGAGGATGCTGAACCAAGAAGAAGCGTAAGGGCTAGAACTTCTAAAACATTTGGTTTGGACTTTTTTACATATGTATTAGAGCACGAACCTCAAACGTACAAGGAAGCAATGTCATCTTCTGAATCTTCATGTTGGAAAGAAGCAATCCAAAGTGAGATTGATTTAATTCTAAGTAATAAAACTTGGGAAATTGTTGATATTCCAACAGGAATAAAACCAATTGGCTGCAAATGGATTTTCAAGAAGAAAATGAAAGCAGATGGCTCTATCGACAAGTATAAAGCCAGATTAGTAGCCAAAGGATATCGTCAAAAAGAAGAAGTAGACTTCTTTGATACATATTCGCCGGTAACACGAATAACCTCTAAAAGAATTTTAATAGCAATTGCATACATCTATAATTTAGAGATTCATCAAATAGATGTAAAAACAGCATTCTTAAATGGAAATCTCGATGAGGAGATTTACATGGAGCAACCTGAGGGATTTATTTCCAAAGGAAATGAAAACAAAGTCTATAGATTAGTCAAATCATTATACGGACTAAAACAAGCTCCAAAGCAATGGCACGCAAAATTTGATAGTGTCATGATGAGAAATGGTTTTCGTATAAATGAATGTGACAAATGTGTTTATTATAAACAACTTGGACAATCATATGTGATGATCTGTCTATATGTGGACGATATGCTAATATTCGGTCCAAATACCGAGGTAATTGAGACCATAAAGAAAATGTTGATCAACAATTTCGACATGAAAGACTTGGGTGCTGCAGATATTATTTTGGAAATAAAAATAATAAGAACACCTAATGGAATTGAGTTATCTCAATCACATTATGTAGAAAAAGTGATTGAAAGATTTCAAAATTTTGGAATTAAAGGGGTAAATACACCTTTTAATCCATCAGAAGTACTGCATAAATACACTAATGAGAGTGTAATGCAACTGATATATTCTCGTGTAATAGGATGTCTCATGTATCTCATGAATTGCACAAGACCAGATATAGCTTATGCGGTAAGTCGATTGAGCAGGTATACAAGCAATCTAGGAAAGGAACACTGGAAAGCACTAATGAGAGTGCTTGGATATTTAAAAAATACCACAAATTATTCCTTACATTATGGTAAATATCCTGTCGTCTTAGAAGGATATAGTGATGCAAATTAGATTGCTGATTCAGAAGAATCAAAATCAACGAGTGGTTATGTCTTTACCCTAGCAGGGGCAGCAGTGTCATGGAAATCTACTAAACAAACATGCATAGCTCGATCCACTGTGGAATCGGAGTTCATCGCTTTAGATAAAGCAGGCGAAGAAGCAGAATGGCTTCATTTTTTAGAAGATATTCCATTTTGGCCTAAACCTCTACCGGCCATATGCATACACTGTGATAACCAAGCTGCGTTAAGCAGAGCACACAACTTTGTGTATAATGGAAAGTCACGACATATTCGTCGACGCCATAACACAGTTAGGCAGTTACTCTCAAATGGAACTATTTCCATAGATTATGTGAGAACAAATGATAACCTAGCGGATCCATTTACTAAAGGTTTATCAAGAGAGAAAATTGACTGTGCATCAAGGGGAATGGGTTTAAAAGCCTAAACCAACAAGAGTTACCTTATACGGAAACCTATCCTAGCGACTGGAGATCCCACGGACTAGGATCAATAGGCAAACCAGTTCTGATTAACTCAAGACGTAATGCATTTGCGTGGACATGGTCCAACTCCATTCCTATGGTGCACAATATAAATGCATGCCTACAGAAGTATTAATAGGTTAAAACTATGTTTTTTAATGATGACCATATCTTGGAAATAACAAGTGGGGTATTTGTAGGATACTCTTAATGGTTGCGATCACCTATGTAAGTGTGAGCTGGGTCGGCTCTATGAGAATTTTACAAGGCTTTAAATTCTCTATAACACTCGCAGAACCAAGTAGTGTTCAGGACCAAAATGAACACAACCAAGAGATTGGATGAGAAGGGAATCAATGCTTCGTAAAGCTTATTATCTGGATATACAATAAAGGCCGACGATTCAAGATGAAATAATTCACCGATTAGCCAAGTAGATCCGATAAGTTTTAACTAGGGAAAGTTCAAAGTGAAATATCTACTTATCCACGATAAAGCATTATTCGATATATACTCTGTGATATTTCGCTTTGTGTGGGGGATATGTATATTATCATTCATGTGGGGGATTGTTGGAATTCCATAAACAAATTAAACGAATGAAATAGACAAAGTCCCACATCGCTAAATTATTGAAGCTATATTGGTTTATATATGGTTTTCTCATGAGGAGATTGGGGGCCTGGAGCTCCCAAATGTATGCTTCGTTGTGAGGAGGAAGATCATGCATCTCCACCACACACGCGCGAGCCGCCGCCGTCCGTCCGAACCGGTATGGGTACCATTCTTTTCGCTAGGCCATTGTTTAACAGTTTTGGACTTCGTCTGAAACTGGGTTGGGCCTGCGATTTGAAGAGAAGCGGTCGGGTGATTACAGACGTGGGTTTTGGCCTGAAGAGGTGCGACCTGTTGGCAGTATTTTTCTGAACGGATGCGACCCGTTATGGCATGCGGCCCGTTAGCAGGCGCAGTTTAATTTTGGCAAACAGATGCGGTTTTGGCGAACGAATGCGGCCTATTCAAAATGAATGGCGCAACCGATAGACAGCAGCAGAAACGGGCGCGACCGTTTGGACAAACGGGTGCAGACGCGACCGTTCGAAGGGATACGAACCAACTATAAATAAGGAGGAGAACTGATCACTTTCCTCACTTATTTCCGATTCGAATCTTCTCTCTTATAACTGATGTTCTGATATATTCAAATCACAGAGTGATATACTCATTACAATCTCGAGCAGAATACGTCTGTTGTATCTTGTGAGAATTTTGAAATAAAATTCTTAAGGAAATCGTTACGACGAGCCTCAGACATAATCCGGTTAGAATTCTAGTCTGATTGTATATTTATATACATTATTCTATATTCTATCCGTTATTCTGGTTATACTATTCATTCAAAACAATTTAACGCTGTTGTTGTAATTTATTTACAACATTCATATTGTTATAATAATTGCTACAGAATTCCAGTGTAGTGGAAATCTGAGTTATAAACTTGTGCGACGATTTAATAATTGATTATTCTCTGTTTTGGTATACTAGACGTATAACATCTTAAGAATTTTACTGTTTTATACTAAAACAGAGATGGCAACAGTTGACAACATGAAAATGGATAAGTCCACCTTTTCAGCGGTTATTTCTGAATGCAATTTGGTTCAGAACCCTAACCAATGGTGGGTTGACACAAGAGCTACTCGTCATGTTTGCTCTGAAAAATCCATGTTTTCAACATACCAGAAATTCGATCAGAAAGAAAGACTCTACATGGGTAATTCTGCAGTTTCCATGATCGAAGGCAGTGGCACAGTTATCCTCAAGTTCACTTTTGGAAAAACTGTCAAATTGAATGACGTGCTTCACGTTCCAGACATACGCAAGAATCTGATCTCCGGCTCAGTGCTATCAAAGAAAGGATTCAAAATTGTGTTTGAATCAGACAAGATGATTTTGTTCAAAGCTGGAATGTATATCGGAAGGGGTTATTTATGTGATGGCCTATTTCAGGAAAACGTAGCCGTTATCGGCAATAAATCTATGTATTCTGATTGTGCTGTTAATAAAATTGAAGTTTCTTACTTGCTTGAGCACGAAATTTTACTATGGCACGATAGATTAGGACACATAAACTTCCGAAAAATGAAGAAATTATCAAACTTGGGATTGATTCCAAATTTCCAAGTAGATAAGAACTACAAATGTGAGACAAGTGTAGAAGCAAAAATGGTTAAAAAACCATTTCAACCTGTTGATAGAAGCACCGAACCACTAGGTTTGGTTCACACAGATTTATGTGATTTTAAATCATTACCTACAGGAGGTGGGAAAAAGTATTTCACTGCTTTTATTGACGGTTATACGCGATATTGCTATGTATATCTTTTAAATAGTAAAGATGAAGCGATAACAGCGTTTATAAAATACAAGGCTGGGGTAAAAAATCAGTTAAATAAAAAGATCAAGATATTAAGATCCGATCGAGCTGGAGAGTATGAATCACCATTTGAGCAATTCTGTGAAGAAAATGGAATAATTCATCAAACAACAGCTCCATATTCACCACAACAAAATGGTGTAGCCGAGAGGAAGAATAGAACGTTAAAAGATATGATTACTGCAATGCTTTTAACTTCTGGTCTACCGACGAACTTGTGGGGGGTAGCACTAAATATGTCTAATCATATATTAAATAAGGTTCCTCATAATAAAACAGGAACAATTCCATATGAGATATGGAAAGGACACAAACCAAGCTTTAAATACCTCAAAGTGTGGGGGTGCTTGGCAAAAGTTCCAGTTCCGCCTCCCAAGAGAGTCAAACTTGGACCAAAAACAGTAGATTGTTATTATCTTGGGCCAGCCCAAAATAGTAGTGCCTACAGATTTTTGGTATTCAAGTCTGATATAACTGATATTTATGTAAATACAATCATGGAATCAAGAGATGCCTCATTCTTTGAAGATGTGTTTCCGCACAAAAGGAATGAAGGAAATAATGTCCCAAAAAGGACAAGGGAAGAATCAAACGATTCGCATGAAGATGAAACTCATCACGAAATTGAGGTTGCTGAACCAAGAAGAAGCGTAAGGGCTAGAACTTCTAAAACATTTGGTTTGGACTTTGTTACATATGTATTAGAGCACGAACCTCAAACGTACATGGAAGCAATGTCATCTTATGAATCTTCATGTTGGGAAGAAGCAATCCAAAGTGAGATTGATTCAATTCTAAGTAATAAAACTTGGGAAATTGTTGATATTCCACCAGGAATAAAACTAATTGGCTGCAAATAGATTTTCAAGAAGAAAATGAAAGCAGATGGCTCGATCGACAAGTATAAAGCCAGATTAGTAGCCAAAGGATATCGTCAAAAAGAAGGAGTAGACTTCTTTGATACATATTCGCCGGTAACACAATAACCTCTATAAGAATGTTAATAGCAATTGCATCCATCTATAATCTAGAGATTCATCAAATGGATGTAAAAACAGCATTCTTAAATGGAAATCTCGATGAGGAAATTTACATGGAGCTACCTGAGGGATTTATTTCCAAAGGAAATGAAAACAAAGTCTGTAGATTAGTCAAATCATTATACGGACTAAAACAAGCTCCAAAGCAATGGCACGCAAAATTTGATAGTGTCATGATGAGAAATGGTTTTCGTATAAATGAATGTGACAAAATGTGTTTATTATAAACAACTTGGACAATCATATGTGATGATCTGTCTATATGTGGACGATATGCTAATATTCGGTCCAAATACTGAGGTAATTGAGACCATAAAAAAATGTTGATCAACAATTTCGACATGAAAGACTTGGGTGTTGCAGATATTATTTTGGGAATAAAAATAATAAGAACACCTAATGGAATTGAGTTATCTCAATCACATTATATAGAAAAGGTGATTGAAAGATTTCAAAATTTTGGAATTAAAGGAGTAAATACACCTTTTAATCCATCAGAAGTACTACATAAATACACTAATGAGAGTGTAATGCAACTGGAATATTCTCGTGTAATAGGATGTCTCATGTATCTCATGAATTGCACAAGACCAGATATAGCTTATGTAGTAAGTCGATTGAGCAGGTGTACAAGCAATCCAGGAAAGGAACACTGGAAAGCACTAATGAGAGTGCTTGGATATTTAAAAAATACCATAAATTATTCCTTACATTATGGAAAATATCCTGCCGTCTTAGAAGGATATAGTGATGCAAATTAGATTGTTGATTCAGAGGAATCAAAATCAACGAGTGGTTAAGTCAATAGTGATTGAATTTGATAAAGAAAGCCATAAATCAAGCATTAAACAAGTTTGATATGTTAATGTAGGATTTCAGATGCGTGATTTGGGATTTCAATCTACGTAGAGTTTCAGTGTGTTGATTTGACTTAAAATCTACTTGATATTTTTTGTATTTAATGAAAGTTTATTGAGAACTAGAATTTGAATGAGAGATTGAAGAAGGAGATAACTGTAACATTCCATGCTTGGAGGCCCAAACTAGCGATTACGGATACTGCAATTATCCATAGCTATTAATCATCGGCGATCAAATACGACAACATTAGATATTTTGATACACAGAAACATATGAATATGGAAAAAATTTAAACAACAAACAAATTCCACATTCCATTTCAAAATATTCTAAACTGACTACATAATCCCAATTCGCAAACCACATTCAAATAACATATAATTGTTTCAAAATACGCCAAGAGCAACATATGAAGATGCCCTCTGGGTAGATCAGAGTATGTAGCTAGGCAAGAAAACAATTTTCCTTTACAAATAAAACATACAGCGGAAATAAAGAACTATAATAATAATTTTGCCACTTGCACGTCCTCGGAAGCTTCATTCTTCTAAAAGAACATCTGAAAACCTTAATTCTCAACCTACTCAAAATCAATTGAGTACCCAAGGGTTTAAGGTGAAAAAAACTTCGAATTAGACATAAAGCCTGGTATGAACAATAATTTAACATCTCAAACCATTTGAATATCTAGTGAGACCACGTCGCTTAGCGAAACGGATATTCCCTTCACTAATATCCCAAAACATATATAAAGCCATATAGTGCTCCTGCATCCACAATGGTTAAAAACATAGTACTTCAAAATACTACGATGATATGCAAAACAATTAAATCAATTCTGGATTACGCATTCTCTATCTATCTCAATTGTAGTTTCTAGGAACCTGTTAAATCACTACGCCATAGATGGCCTATTGGAATGAAAATACAAGATGTTGTTAGCTACAATGTAACGATACCTATGCTGATTTTTGTCTATTACAACATTAGCTTCAGGATGTTAGCATAGATATCAACACTATGTTGCAGTAGCTATAGACTTATAAAAATATTATAAAAAATGAGTGCGGGCTAAAAAAAAGCAGGCTGAAATAATTTTTAACGCGGGAAGCAAAAACAAAGCGGCAAAAGTTAACAAAATATACAAATAACAATCGACAATAATAATTAATAATTCATTAATAGCATGGCGGTAACCACTACAACAAAAAGTGTCTTTTATAACGTCATTTAATAACGCTTTTTTCTAAAGCGTTATTGTTTACATTTAATCATCTGTTTTTTAACCCATTTTGTTTTGTATCCGCTGTGTAACACTTTTGGCTCTGAAATTTTCGTCTGCCCTCCAGAAAAACAAATAACAGTTTCATCTCCCTTCCAAAAAAACTTAACCATTTTCATATCCCTCCCAAAATAGCGCTGTCAATTTTCGTTTCCAGCGAAATAACCCTAATCAAAACTGTTCGCTCCATCTCAGATCTTCACAGCCGTTCTCCTCCACTTCAATAGTTCACTCCTCAGCAGTCAACTCGATCGCGTCAGGAACCCTAATCGCCGATCTTCGATTTCGCCGTCACTGAAGAAGAAGAGTTGGAGAAAGCGGAGAAGGAAAAGGACGAATCCAAGGAAGAGAACATTGCTACTGTTGAGGTTGTTTTGGTAGCAGAGGAGAAAGCAGAAGCTTAGCTTTTATGGTAATTTACTTCTTATTGTTATATTCTTAATTGGATAGTATAGCAATTCTTTGAGAGATTGGGTATTATTACTTGTGATGTTTATGTGCTTGGGATGGTAGAGCATAATTTAGGAATTTTGCAATGTACACTTGGTCATATTACTGATTTTTGTAAGAACAAGAATAACCACTTTTTACAATATAAGGTGAAATATTGTTTGAAATTCTATGTGATGTTTACCAACATCACCTTATTGATAATTAGTTGTGTTATGATTGAATTGGTTATGATCATGATAAGTGGATTCTGGATTGTAAAAGCTCATTCCTGATGCAAGATTATTTTGTTTCATTTTGGAAATTATTTCATATTTTTATTATGGTGATCTGAACATTTCTCAATTTTTTTGCTAAAGAGTTTTACCTCGAGCACATCGTAATCTTATTAGCAATTGATGTGTGACATATGTCAATATTTATGTTATTTAAAAAAGGGTAAAACCAATAAAGCAGGCACCTCATAACTTGCTTATTTTGTGAACCAAACTAGTTCTGCAATTTAGGCGACAAAATTTATTTTCATAAATTTAAAATCATTGAGGGTTTGTTATTTGGATTTCAACTATCCTTGTTTCACTAAATGGGGTAATCTGAATCCTCATATATTTCAAGAAGGCCTTAGTTCAGATTTGGACTGAAGAAGTTTTGATTTCATAATAATTTGGATTTGCAACAAGCTCTAATCCCAATAGCCATGTTGGTTCCATTTTGCTAATTAGTGTATCTCAAGTGCTTGTGATAAAAAGTGCTTTCGTAATATATAAGTTTGATTTCATAATACCTGTGTTCTACAACATACGGTTGATTAAGTGTGATACTCGACTGAATGATAGTTGAAGATGAATCAAAGTTTGTCCACAGGCCGTCTGTAACCACTTGTTCTGTCATTGAATGTCCAATGACTATGTAGTGTGTATTAGGCAAAACATTAGAACATACGCAATTAGAATCACAACTTCTTAGCTCGTGTCTACTTATAAATAGGTAAAAATGATATTTTTATCAAAGATGAATGGTAATATATGCTGATTGATTTTTCATCTAAGTGCGTTTGCATGTAAGATGTCCACTGACAACTATCCATGCTGTAAAATATCTTTTTACGAAGAAGTGTACATGTCATAGTGAATTCTAAACTGATTCACAAGCCACAAGCAAAATCAAATGTAAAGATTATCTTACTGATGTCGTTTTGTTTTGTTTTGTTTTTGTTTTTGAAAAAAAAAAGAACAAAGCATCAAATAAGATTATGAGTGAAATCCCCTCATGTTGTAGCTTTATGCCCCTCTAATACACATTGCTGATATCCTTCAATATTACACCATGTATTGATATATCTGAAAGGCACATTCTTTATTTTTATTTTATTTTATATAAAATGTATCCAAACTAATGCATTATATCTGTTTGCTTGTTTCAACTATGCAGGTAAATGAAAATTTATTTTCATGCTTTATGTCGATCGAGTAAAGGATTAGGAAGGAGAGGGAGAAAGTTGACTTCAGAAATTAAGGTATAATTCTACCTCAGTGCTTTCACTAGATTAGCTACTTTTTGATAGTCTATTAAAAACTTAAAATTGTTATTTACCGTGATGTTTTTACCATTTACTATGATATTTATAAAATCCGGGTTTAATTAACATTCCATTAGTTTTACGATCCATGCTGATCTGATAGTTTACTGTGAACTGTAAAGTAGTTTTAAATTTTGGAAAGATTAAAATATTTGTAGTTTTAAATTTTTATACTTCTAAACAAAAAATTGAACTTGGAAATTTTGTAGTTCAGCAATTTTAAAATTCACTAAGTAATTTTTTTTCCACATATCATATGAACTGTCCTTAAGCTTACTGTTTAATGCTTGCTGCCTTCTACAACATTGATTTGAATTTGCTTGCTTCAGCATAAATTAAACGTAAATTTAATTCGTCTAAAATCTGAAATACTGAGAAAATAGTGGGAAAATCTGAAAGCCATGTTGTTGCTCTTTTAAACCTGCATTTTGAGTTTAGTTCATTAAAATGAGTTCTTAGTTTGTCTAAAATTAGTAGTTTTTGTTTAACTTAATTGTTGGGTGGTCCATTATCTTAATCCTACGATGGGACTTGCTAAGCAGTTAGTAAAGTTTACCCTGGCCATGATCCTGTTGAGTTGCTAAGATTAGTTTTTTCTTCTTTTTCCAAATTACTATTTTATATTTATATCATTATGAGGAAGTGGTTGTTTGTTTGATGTTTAACATATACTGATAAATGAAGGATATACATCATGTTGTGGCCATTTGTTAGCTATCAAGGAATATATTTTCACAAGAAAAAAGATTACACTACTCATTAATTCAAAACTGGGCATTTGCTTGTTGAATTCGTGAACTAGGATTACTTTAGAAAATGATATTATAAGGTACAAACAATTAGCCAGTCTTTGTTTCAATATAAAATTCTAGTAAAAGTCAATCAATTCGAATTCGATTAAGGGATTCTCGCATTCGTGCTGGTCGCTAGTTTTGGGTTGTTGAGATGATTCGGCTGTTATTGGGGGTCAAGGCGATTTCAAGGAAGAAAGAAAGTGGATTTACTGATGAATGGGCAGTGGAACAGAGATGGAAGAAGCAAGGCAGTGGTGGTTGAAAGCAGGGAGGATGGTGACTTGTAGGGTTGCTGTAGGTGTTGGTGAATGGCAGAGTTTTCTGGAGTTAAGTGGTGATGGATGTTTTACGTTGAGGCAGTGCTGCTTGTAAGGTATGTATGCATCGTTGTATTTGAATATGGAAGAGGCGTATGTTGGTGCAATGGATTGCTGGCAGAAGTATATGTTGCAGTGGTCGGCAGAGGTGAGCAGCACTGTATGTCTGATTCCTGGTTGTTGAACTTGCAGTGATGAATTTGCAATTCGAGGAGATGGTTCAGGTGGAAGTGGTGAGGAGCTGTTGGCTTGTTGGTTGGAAGTGCATAGGGAAGTGATGAAGCAGTCCGGTGATGGTGAAGGTAGTGATTGGTGATTGACTGGTGATGGTGTATGTTGTTGTAATGGTGAAGTTTGCAGTAGTGCGTGAAGCATGGAAGTAAGTATGCAGTTTTGAGGTAGTGATGGGTTTTGTAGCAAGTATAAGTGGATGTAGCAGTAGTACGTGCACAGTTGTTTGAAGTTTGGTTGTTGAAGTTGGTGAGCTTATGGATGGGATGGTGACTGGTAGGAGGATGCACTGGTTGTATGTTGTGTGGATGAAGTGCAAATGTTGGCAGAAGTTGTTCAGGTCTGCAGGGAAGTTAAAGTATGTAGTGCACTTTTGTGACGGTGTTGAGGAGGATGTGCAGTTTGTTAGAGGAGGAAGTGCAAATGTTAGAGAATGAACATCGTTAACAATAATTCTTTTTCCTGTGAGAATGATCATACCTGCTTGCAGTTGTATAAAGGTTACGGCTATTTGCAATTTTCACAAAGAGTATTATATTTCACTTGTACCCTCTAACATTCTCCAAAGATAAATTCCAATAATTACACATAACTAGTATATATAAAAGATCATGTGCATGCATGTGTTTAGCTATAAACATGAACATTAGGTTTATGGAAGCCTCCAACATTCTAGGTATCTATGGAAATTCCTTATTCTTGTTGAATTTTGTGTTTCCGAAATCAGAGGCAATCTTTTTTCTCTTTAGCTTTGGAGCTTGAGCACTCTTTCTTCCCGTGTGTATCCTTAATTATATGCTAATGGAAAAAGATTGGGTTCATTTACACAGGTAAGTAGATGCATCCATGTTTAATTTCAACCATGTTTAATTTCATAAAATAAAAATATTTGATGTTAAACTCAACTATTTTGTTGAATTTTTTTCATTATAGAACTTCCAAGGAGTACTCGCAAGGGGCAAGATGTTTCGTAGAAGCTGCAAAGAGAAATATAAGAAATGTAGAGAAGCTTTTATGTCCTTGTTTAGATTGCCGAAATCTTAGTCGACAACATGATGATATTATCGTTGAACATTTAATTATAAGGGGGATGGATCCTAAGTATAAGAGTAGTACTAAGTGGTATCATCACGGCGAACAATTAAATATGGGCGTAGACATGAAGTTGGACAATACATTTGATCTACTTAAAGCTATTCATTTTGAAGATGAAGATTTTTTGAATCATACTTTTTTTATTGATGTTAAAGAAGACGAGGATGTTCGAAAACATGAGGATGATTTACTTAAGAATTTAGAGGATGCAGAAACCCCCTTATATCCTGACTGTGTAGGTCAAACTAAACTATCCGCCATCACTGCTTTGTATAATCTTAAATGTGAGATTGGATTATCTGATGGTGGTTTTGATAAGCTTTTGAACGTACTACAGTTGTTGCTGCCGGTGAATAATGTACTTCCTAAGAATTTGTATGATGTAAAAAAATTTCTCAAAGTATTTGACATGGGGTTTGAAAAGATTCATGCTTGTAAGAATGATTGTTGTCTTTTTAGAAAAGAGTTTCAAGATTTAGAAAGTTGTCCGAAATGTAACTCTTTTAGATGGAAGATAAATGAGGGCACTAAGGACATTATACGTGGTGTTCCAGCTAAAGTGTTGAGGTATTTTCCAATCATTAGTAGATTTAGGAGAATGTATAGATCTCAAAAGATGGCAGAAGATCTAAGGTGGCATTTCAACAATAAAAGCAGTGATGGAAAAATGCGGCATCCTGTAGATTCAGTAACATGGAATGCAGTGGACAAGAGGTGGAAAGCATTTTCATCTGATCCACGCAATCTCAGACTTGGTCTTGCTACAGATGATGTCAATCCATTTGCCTCAATGAGCTCCAAATATAGTTGTTGGTCAGTAATGCTTGTGATATATAATCTCTCGCCTATGTTATGTATGAAAAAAGAAAATATTATGCTAACATTAATAATTCCTGGTCCAAAGCAACCTGGAAATGATATTGATGTATACTTGGTGCCTTTGGTAGAAGACTTAAATTATTTATGGAATAAAGGAATTGATATATATGATGCATTCAGTAAATCGGTTTTTAATTTAAGAGCAATTTTACTATGGACAATAAATGACTTTCCAGCCTATGGAAATCTTGCAGGATGTTGCGTAAAAGGCGAAAAAGCTTGTCTATTATGCGGTGTTAACACTCATCATCGGTGGTTGAATCATTGTCGGAAAAGTGTTTACATGGGACATAGAAGGTTTCTAGATCCTTCACATCCATGGAGGAAACAAAAAACTTGGTTTGATAACACTGTAGAAGACGGTAATAGACCTAGAATTCTAACGGGAAGAAATGTTTCTGCTATTTTGAATGATTTTCCAAATGTTTTTGGAAAAGATAAGAATGAAGAAAAAATAAGTAAGATGAGTAAGAAGAAGCTAAAGACAGAGTTGAGTAAGAAGATAAAAAGTAAAAAGAGGAAGAGTACTCACACTAAAGAAGATGATAGAAAAAAAGAGCTAATAAGGTGGAAAAAAAGATCAATCTTCTTTGATTTGCCATATTAGGAGGTTAGTATTAAAACTATATTTTCTTTCATTTACCTAACAATATAAAAGTTAATAAATTGTTGTTTTATTGATATTTGTAGGAACTTTCCTTGCGACATAATTTAGATGTAATGCATGTTGAGAAAAACGTCGCTGAAAGCCTACTAAGCACGATGTTGCATGACAATAAATCAAAAGATGGAATTAATTCTAGGAAGGATTTGGAGGATTGGGGGATTCGACAAAGTCTTTATGCACCACCTCGTGGGAATAGAACATATATACCACCGGCTCCATATACGTTGTCATTGTCCGGAAAAAAAATTGTAAGAGGTTACATGATTTTAAATGTCCTGATGGTTATTGCTCAAATTTCAAAAGATTTGTATCATTTGAAGATTGCAAAGTCAGTGGGTTGAAGTCGCATGATTATCATGTCCTAATGCAACAATTGTTATCTGTTGTGGTTAGAGGTTTATTACCAAAGAAAGTTAGAACACTAATAATTCGTTTATGTTCGTTTTTCAATAAAATATGTCTACGTGTTCTTGAAAGAGAGATGTTGCAACAACTTAATGATGAGATTATTGAAATTTTGTGTGGATTTGAAAGATATTTTCCACCTTCCTTTTTTGATATAATGATACATTTGACAATGCATCTTGGAAGAGAAGCGCAATTGTGTGGTCCGGTTCATTTTCGTTGGATGTACCCTTTTGAAAGGCATATGAAAACACTTAAAGATTATATAAGGAATTATGCACGACCTGAAGGGTGTATTGCAGAATCTTATCTTGCGGAAGAATCAATGAGATTTTTTTACTGAATTTCTACAAAGGAAAGTGCAAATGGAGGAGAAAGAAGTCCGAAATGAAGATTATGAAAACAATGTGATACTCGAAGGACGTCCAATTTTAAAACCGGAGACAATTACATTGTCATCGAATGAAAAAGTTATTGCTCATTTGGCCGTGCTAATGAATATGGCTGTGGTGGAACCATATTTAGAGTAAGTACATATTATATTTTGTTTATACCATTATACTAAAATTTTGATGTTCAATATAACTTGGGTAAAATTATTTAAACACCAGTATGCATTTGGAGGAGTTACAAAATTTTGATAAGCGTATGGAAAAAAATGCGGCATTGCTGTGGAGAAAACATACAGATAATTTCTTAGATTGGATTAAAAAGAAGGTTAGTTTAATTTTAATTTATCCTTCCATTGACAAAAAAGATTTCTTTTTACTTCAAAATTTATGTAAAATGATTTGTTTGCAGATACCTATTCAATCCATAAGTGATGAAATACTAAAATGGATTGCTTTTGGCCCAAGTAGTAATGCATTGTCCTACAAAGGATATATAATTAACGGACATCGTTTTCATACAAAAGACGTTGAAAGAGAAACCCAAAACTACGGAGTTACTTATGATACAACTGCCATGTGTAGGGAAAGTGCAAAAGATATTTCACAAAGAGTTGATGTGGTCACTTATTATGGGGTAGTGACGGACATAATCTTGCTAGACTATCATGTTTTTTATATTCCCGTATTTAAGTGTCACTGGGAAAATATAGGAAGTGGAGTGAAGGTCGAAGACGGATACACTCTTGTCAATTTACAACAAAATCAACCTTCATTTGTAAAAGATCCATACATCCTTGCATCTCAAGAAAAACAAGTTTTTTATTCAACAGAGAATGATCACTCTAATTGGTATGTTGTAATGAAAGCACCATCAAGAGGTTATCATGAATTAGAGACAGATGATCCTGTTATGGAAGTTAGCTTTGTTAGGGAAGATTGTGAAGAAACCGACATGGATATTGATTCCGTGGAGAATGTTAGCTATGTTAGAGAAGATTGTGAAGGCATATTTGAGTAGATTTACAGTTTTATTTGCTTCTGAGGTTTGTAATTCCTACTTATTTGCTAGTGATAGAGAATGTTAGCTATGTTAGAGAAGAAACCGACTTGTCTCTGCCTATTCTTATTTCAGCCTAATTTTATTGGTGATGGTTCTTGCTCTCTGCATATCCACACGCACATTTTAATCTGACAAAGCCTTAAAAAAGATAGGTACACACTTGTATAAATGATCATGTATGCAAGTACGTGTCTTCTTTTTGATAATTAAATCAATTATTTTGATAGATCTGATTCCTTTACGATATATTTTGCTTCATATAAATTTTTTGCTTCATATTTTATTGTATCGTGCATAAATGAAAATACTTTGATCATTTTATGTGTTTGCTATTGATAAGATATTCATTATAAATAAGTTGTTCATTGTGATTACATCAGGTTGATATATTTTATTTTTGTTAATGTCAGCATCATTTGCATTAAAATATGTCATTTGCATTTAAATTTTCTTTTATAACAAAATAACTCATGCACTGTTCATTTTTGCTCAGGATCTGCTCACTGGAATTCAAAATGAGCAACATTAGGAATGTGATAACGAGAGCTCACATGCAAAAAAATATCGACGAACAAAAAAGAAAGGTGCAAGAAATAAGCAGCTTGAAGACAATCAAGTAGACGATGAGATTCATAACGAAGACAATCCACAAGCATTAGAAAAAAATCAAGTACAAACTTTTCTCATAATAAATCTTGCTTCATTACTAAATAATGGATTTATTTCAATTTACTTGGCGATTTTCCTGTTCGGCTACTAAATAATAAATCAAGTACAATCTGAACCTGGTTGCTGAAATCATTTTGAGAAATTTCAGTCTAGGGTTTATCTGTAGTTTCAAAAAAAAATTGTTTACTTGTTTGTTGTTTATTTTTGTTTTGGTGCAATTTTTTTTTCAACTAGCATTTGCATTTCTATGTTCTATTTAAAAAAAACACTACAATTTCATTTCAAAAACAAAATGTTTTATTTCAATTTCAATTGTACAAACTTGCATTTTATTCTTACATTGCATTACATTCACATTGTACATTGCATTGCTCATCTCACTGTTGCATTGCTTATCACACTGTTACAATTCCTCTATTGCCGAAACCATAACTCCATTACAATTCAAACCCACTGTCACTTTTGCTTACTGCCCTAATCCACACCACTGACCACCATCTTTACTTCACATTGCCGTGCGCAGACAAACTGTCAACAAACAGTCAACACTTGCCATTCCTACTCCATTTGCCTATCTAGCACCATACTTCATCCACCTTCTAATACCATCTCAAACCCACCACACCATTTCCCACTACTACATCATCTAACTTCCACTGTGCCTGCAGATAACAACCCACGGCATTTCATTTCTCCCCATAGCAAGTCTGTCAAAGCCACATCCCCCTTGCTACCTGATATTCCCCTGTCACATCCATCACCTGACCTCTCCTCATACCCATTCACTACCAGTCATCTCACATACCACTCCAGATTCCATACAACTCAAATTTCAAACACTGACTCACCTCAAAATGCTACAGTTACAACCAACACTGCATATACAATTCAAATTTCCACTGCATATACAACCTCAAATTGCAAAGACAAGCATCACTGCCTTATTCACCCAACTACAGCAGTCTCAACTGACAAATTTAAAACCAAGTTTAATGGGAGCATACATGAAACTCGAGCAAAATTTAAACTGTATATTTTTGAAAGTGATAATTTTATGGGCTTTTATTTTCTAATTTGTAAATTATTATTTTTATATACAGAAAATAGGGAAGAAGAGTAAGGCTGTGAAAAAGAGAGGTCGCATGCAAAAAGAAGTTGACGAACATAGGAAGAAACGTACAAGAGAGGAGCTGTTTGAAGACAATCAAGTAGAAGACGAGGTTTCTATTGAAGACAACCCACATGCATTAGAAAAGAATCGAGTACAAATCGATCCAGAAAACAATGCTGAAATACAAGACAACCCACAAACACTTGAAGACAACACAGTTCAGTCGGAAGGAAATCCGAGAAGAAAACCTAGAGGGCCAACCAAAGTTAGAAGACTTCCATTCAATTCTTTGGAGCAAATAGAAGTTCAATTTAATACCGCAGGCGAACCAATAGGACCGGGGTCGGTCAAATTATCTTCTTACTTAGGACCACTTGTACGAGAAATTGTTCTGGTTACACTAAGTAATTGGAAGCAACTTAGTGCCGAATTGAAAGATGTTTTATGGAAAAGCATTCAGGTGACACTCTCTTTTGCTTTAAGATTAAATATTATATTGATTGCTTACCTCAAACACTTTACGCCGAATTTTGATTGTCGCAGGCAAGGTTTAAGTTGGATTTAAATTGGCACCAAACAGTAGTTTTTCAACAAATGAGTGGTATTTAGCGGGCATCAAAATGTAGATTAGTTCGGCAGTTGGTACAAGCAAAGTCTATGGAAGAAAGACTTCAGTTGAAACCATCTAACATTAAATGTATGATTGAGTGGAAGAAGTTTATCAAGTTGAAAACAAGTTCGGAATTCAAGGTAGGAGAAATTTCAGTCTCCAAATACATATTAAAGAATGACGCAGATAAAAAATATTAAAACTAGTGTACATATCAAATGAAAATACAATATTCTGTATGCATTTGACGTCATGGCATATTTACAGTTTTCAAAATCAAAAGTAGACGACTGGCATTTGTACATATCAAATTACATATACTAGACATTGTTAAAACTAGTGTATAGTAAATCTGAAATCAGGCGATATGACGTTTAGACATATAGTAAATCTTTCATACCCATATATTCGAAACCTTCAAAACCAAAATTAAGGAATCCTGACACAAAATTAATATGCATACTAAATTTTGTATTTAAAATTTGATATATTTATAACCACTGTGTACAAATTAACATTGGGATATATTAATCTTTTCATCTTTTCATCGTCGATTAGGGTAAATCAAATTGAAACCAAATGAGCGTTGTGCCGAACCAAATTAGACAGAAAAACAAATACCAATCGCTTTATTTTCTAAAATATGATTGGCTTTGTTTTCTAGTAGGATTTACACACTGTACTGCTAGTCATTTTAATTGTCATTCTACTTACTGATTTCTCCCGGAGTAGAAAATAGTATATGGTCGGACCATTTAATACCTAGTTGCAACATATCAAGTTTTATTTGCACATATTTATTGAAATGATTCTTATTTTAGGCTTTGAGCGAGAAGAACAAAGCTATTAGACAGAGGCAGTTGCCACATACATGCAGTCGTAGAGGAATGGCTCGACTGGCTGAAGATTTGGCAAGAAAATAGTAGTTTTATTTACTACAATATTTATGAAAACTTTTAAGTTAATGAAATTTGTTGTTTGGTGTTCTTTTGAATGTAGAAAAGCGAAAGTGGTGTTCGTTCTTCTGTCCCTAGAAGTGAAGTTTGGATCAAATCTCGCACTAAGAAAAATGGTGAACCGGTGAATTTGATTGTTGCAGATGCTATAGTAAGTTCATACTTTTCAAATACTTATGGTACATATATAAATACTTGTGTGATACATGTTTACTTGTTTAGAATTCACCAACTTAATATATATGCATCGCCTGACTTAGGCATCACCTAATTGCTTGAATTAATTTGATCTTAGCTTGTTCCAAATAAAAAATAAATCAATCACCAAATTTAATCCAAGCTAAAATAAATTTGCAAGCTTCTTAGTGTGTTTCCTATTTTAATCTAAATACTACGTTTTAATTTAAACTGCAATAATATGAAATTAATCATGTTTTGTAGGAAAAGGTTAAACAAATTGAAAGTGTTTCACAATCGAGCTCACCAATTAATTATAGAGCAGATGCACTTGCACAAGTGCTAGGGCAAGAAAGACCGGGTCGACTTAGAGCGATGGGAAGAGGAATGAGTCTTAGTAGAGCAGCTTTATCGGAAGTTAAGGATAAGCATACACTGCAACTTGAAAATAAACTGTTGAACTTAGAGAGTAGATTTCTACAACTAGAGAATAATCAGGTAAGAATTATCATTACATTTTGATCACTAATTGCTTTCACACTTGAACACTTGCATACACACTTGAACACTTCCATATAGTCACTTGAACAGTTGCACGCTTCAACCATTATACACTTGAATACTTGCATACTTGAACACACCGACAGTTTGCATTACCAGACTTACAAAATGATATATATTTTTATTTTGACAGAAGTGGAACAGAAGTAGACAAAGTGGGGCAGAAGTGAACAAACCTCAAGTAATTTTTTTTATTGGTTTCACATCTTTGTATTTTAACTTTTTATTCAATTAGTAACATAATTTTCCTATGTTTAAATGTAGTGCAACTTTGATAAAAATACGAAGAAGTGTGATTTATTGGATTGGCGAGGGAATGAAGAGATCGTTGCTGAAGGAAGATTCATGTCAGACGATCCAAACGAGATTGTCAATGATGTTCCTTTAGGGCCGGATGTGATGATAGTTTTAGTTGACTGTCCAATCAAGCGTGATGCTTTTCTATGGAGGCCTACACCTTCTTTCACACTTATTGGGGAAGCAAAGGATAATATTGTGGCGTGGCCGAAGAATAGAGTTGTTTTAAATTCAACCGATCACATTGAAGAAGAAGAGGATAAGGTAAAAAAAAAATCTTCACGATGAACATGCAATTTTATTATATACATTATTTACTAAATAAATATTTTTACCTCTAATAGAGTGGAAATAGAAGCTTAGAATGCAAATGCAAGATTTTTGATTGGGGAGGGAGCAAGCAATTAGTGGCTTTAGGACGACTACATTCGAGCATCTCAGAGGAAATTGTTAATGATGTTCCTCTTGGGCCATCAGCTATGATTGTTTGGATAGATTATCCACTAAATCCAGAAGCTTTTTTATGGAGGCCAGCCCCTGGTTTGATCCGAATTGCGGATGCTGTTGGTAAAAAGGTTGCATGGCCTGAATCGCAAGTAGTTGTTGAGATGGTTGACACTACAGCTCCTATTACACCTATGGATGTGGTGAAAACATTTATGGTACTTGATTTTTATTGTGTGTTTCTATTTTTTAATGATTAGCAACTTAATTATTTTTTTCTTTTTTCAACTTACAGACTGCAAATTCATGAACAAACAATACATGCAAGTTAATGGATTTATCGGAAAATGGGAAAGTAGTTGCTTTAGGAAAGGTGGAGTCAACCGATCCAAATGCAAGGGTGCATTTCAAACCACTAGGACACAATGCAGTTAAAGTTTGGATAATGACCGTAAAAGAGCCAGCGGTACAGCTATGGAGGCAAACATCCGAATTACAGTACATGGAAGATGCCCTCTCTTCTATTATAGCTTGGCCTGCTACGCACGTCATAATGGAATGAATTTTGAGTAAGTCTTTACCGTTCATTTTTTTGTCTATTGTTACATTTAGTTATTAGCTTTAAATTCTGGTTGGTGGAGTACCGGTTGTAGTGGTTTGTACTTGTAGTTGAGTGTGCATTGGTGTACTTGTAGTTGAAGTAGCTTTGTCAGGCAGCTGATGATTGTTGCACAGAGCAGTGTCTCCGTTGAAGTAGCAGATGCAGGGGGTTTTGGGAGTTTATATGAAGTTGCAGTGGTGAGTGTGTAGATGACTGATGTTGGAATGGTGAATTCTTTGGTGAATGGTCGAAGGTTGAGGAGGTTAGGGGTGATGTCAGATGTTAAATGATAGCAACAGATAGGACGGGAAGTGGTATGGAGGAGGTAATTATTCACAATGGATAGTGGTAAGTGATATTGTAGAACGTAGTGACCATGATGATTGAAATGTAGGCAGTATTGAAATGAACAGTGGAGTTGTTGAATTTGGGTAGTATTAGGCTTCACTTTATAGTACAATATATGGTGAATTATGTGAATGTGGTTAGGAGCAGAGGTGGTGCACTTTGGTGATGCAAATAAGGGTGGCTTGGAATGTACAGCGGGATAAGCAAGGTAGTAGTGGCAGTAGTTAGATAGCGTATCTATGTGAAGTGTGCACTGCAGTTGTTCAGATAGGGGTTAAAGGAAGTGATCAGTGGTTGGTGACACACTGTGATGCAGTGGTGATTTGATGTTGGCTGGGGTAATGGTGAAGTTGTCAGCACAGATAGCAAGTGTGGTTATTGTTGGCATAATTTCTAGTGATGGAGTGTAGTAGTGTAAAGGCTGGTTGGAGGAAATGTACAGTAGGATGAAGTAGTGGTGTATGTATGGTAGGTTGATGTTGGTAATGAAGTAAATAGGCAGTAAAGAAGGCCAGGCAGTTTGTGATGGGGAAGTTTGATGGTAGAGTGAACATTGACTGTGCACAGTTGAAGTATTCTGGTGGGGTGTTTGGTATATGGTTTATACAGGGTTTAAAGATGAATGGCAGATTGCAGATGAAATGAATGTTTGGGAATGTGATGGTTTGTTTTTGAGTGAGTTTGTAGTGAATTGGTGATTTGGCAGGGGAACTTTTATGGTGATGTGAGTAGCACAGTGTAGTGTTTGGGAAATGAGTTTGTTGTTGAAATAGTTTGGTTTGGAGAAGGGGATGGTCAGGTGTTTGGTTTGGTTAAGGTTTGCACTGTGCACTATGGAGTGGTTGAATGGTGAAGAGGGCATAGTAGTGTATGGGGTATGCACGGTTGTTTTTGTGGTCTTATGGTATGCAAGGAATGGTACAGGGCAGGGAGGATTGATGATAATTATGAAGTATGGACGGTGGTCAATAAGTTGTAGAGGAGGGATTGCAGCAGTTTGATACGGTATATGCACTGTTGAGGCAGTTGAGATGTGAAGGGTTTGTGTATGTTATGGTTGGAAGGGGGAGCAAGTAGTTGAATCGAAGTGTTTTGTGATATGCACAGTGAGATGTGCACTGTTTGCAGTGAGAAGTGTGACCTTAGTAAACATGTATCACACACGTAATGAAAAATATATATCACATTTCTATCTGAGCATGCACTTGTTTAACATTTTCTATTTCTTTGTGTTAACTTCGCAGGCTTATTTGGAAGGAAGCAAGGTCCTTAGTACGCAACTAGATCAGATCTTGCATGTTGGAACTCTGTAATGTATGTACTTTGTAATATTTGGAAGGATTGCTTTAATGTTTGTACTCTGTAATGGTTGTACACTTATTAAATTGTACTCCGTAATGTTTGCTTTAATGTTTGTACTCTGTAATGTTTGTACACTTGCTCTAATGTTTGTACATTGTAATGAAAAATATATCTCATTTCTTTCTGAGCATTCTTTTGTGTTATATTTGTTGATTATAATCTTTATTCGTTTATGAAGATTTAGTTTGGTTGCTATTATTAAAATGTAATGTATAGGCATAGCTCTTGAAAAGTGTTTCTATGATTTTTATGGCGGCATATATGAGCTGTAAAAGAATTTATCAATACTATAACATGTTGATTTCATAGCGTTAAATGACCGCTATTGAATAAATATTTTATAGCGGCAAATGGATGTTATAAAGATTTCCAATTCCGTTGAGATTTAGCTGTATTACAGCGGCTATTATAAGCTATTGAATTAACGTACCATAGCGGTGAATTTGCGTTATAAAACTAAGCTCAACCATAGCGGCATATTTTGTGTTATAAATATTCAATAGTTTTTAATAACATGTCGATATACAGCGCTTATCAAACCGCTATGGTTGTCATTAATAGCGGCTATATGCCGCTATAAAAGACACTTTTTTTTGTAGTGAACTAAAATTTCAAAGCCCGCCTTATGTCTCTAAATTTTGCTGGCCAGTTAAACTTTTATTTTCCGTAACCCTAAATCCCAAATCCATTACCGCTCTCACTCTCATAGAAGATCTTTAACCCAAAACAACTCCTCGCTGTCTCAAACCGAAATCGCCCAAATCATAGTAATATCGATCATGATCGACCCTACTTCTATGGGTCCTGCCTCTGCGTTCCTCTCGATGCCAGGATGGTCTCAAGGCCTTACTACTTCTGATGGAAATTCCAGCTTCTCTAAGACGTTCGGTTGTTGAAGCACAGCTGCAGCGTCATAGTTGTAGGCTATCTAGATCTTTGGTAGAAGGAGGCTAACAGTCTGTTTTTAGGGTTGCTCTTTTGATTCCAGTATATTCGATTTTAATTTTGTTTACAAACTTTATTCGTTGTACTCGAATTCAATTTGATTTTCAATTTTATTTACAAACAATTGAGTCCAGTACATTATTTATTGATTTCAGTTTTTGATTTTTTTTTCCAATACTTTTCATTCTCTCGGATTAGTTAGTTACGATCTTCTCTCCTACTAGCGATTTTGTTAAAGTGGAGTTTTGTTTTGTCAGTGAAAAGTGTTTACACCTTTTTTTGTTTGTGTACTTTTGCCTTTAAATCTTTGTCAAGTTTATTAGTTTGTTGCTAGTGTTCTTATGAGCAGCGGTTAGTTGAAATCCTCGGATACGCATTTTAATATGATGAATCTTCACGTTTAACGGTTAATGATGCTCTTCCGTATTTCTTAATGTAGTCGAATTCTTTGTTGTTTAATTATGGATCCCACGATTGCTTAGAAGTGAGATTTTTTGCATTGTCATTAATAGTGATTTTGTTGTTGTTGGCTTTGTGGAGATTTCTTGTTGTTTAGTAAGCTGGTTGTTTACGTTGTCCAGTTGGAACTCAAACAACAGCTTATTAGTCTCCAGAAATTTCAGTGCTACTTCTGTTCAAGTGGTATGTTTTCAATATGTAATATTAGTTCTGGTTTATTATTGAATGCAAATCTTATTGAGAAGTGTAACACTGTTTCTAGTGCGAATTTGTGCAACATTTGAAATATGTGCTTAAGAATTATGAATTAGAATTTGCAAACCTGACTCTCTTGTATCATTCTTTTTCTTTTTGTATATATTAGTGCCAGTTTAAGGTGTTAGTGCAGCTACAGTTTCAGTTGTAAGCGTGAATTCAATGCCTCAATGGTCAGGTAATTACAGTTTGATGAATCATTATGTTGTACAAAAAATTTAGTTCATCTCTGTTTAACTGAAGTTTGCAAATTTCGCATGTGTATGGTAGGAAGGATTGTACGTTTGGGACTTTTGCATGGGGGAGACATTGTCCTATTTCTTTTTTTGCAGGACTCTTGCCGAGCTATTGATGAATCTTGAGGCATGTTTGTAGGTTCTACTGGAGAGTCGGTGGCTAAAGCTGCAGTTGGGAGCTCAAAGGTACCGTCCTGGTTTGGGCCCAATGATTGGTCAGCCCACCAATCCATATTTGGGAAGTTGTCTGATATTGAGTATTGATCTTCCAGAAATGATGGGTGTAATTGGAGCGAGTCATAAACAAGTCCAAAAGGTTTGGATTTTCTGATCCTTCCTGATCAGCTGCCGTGTTTTCTTTTTTCTTCTATTAAAGTCTTGTGTGCTTACTTGTAATGCTAAGAGAGTTGATAAATTTGATTTGTGTAGATTGGTAATCCGAGAAGGGGCGACAGTGATTAGGATTATAATAATAGGCTTAAATTTATAACTGGAGTTTCGACTGGCAGGCAATTAGTTTATTCCATGTACTTTGACTAGTTAAGTATTTTAGCGAGTTAGAGAGATGATGATATATGTTAGTTTTTATTACTTATTCTCTAATGTTGTTTTATTAATATTATTAGGTATATGATTGGTGGGCACATGATAATAAGGAATAAATGGTTTTATTGGAGTTTTGGGAACATGAGCAATATTATAACGGTTGTTGTATGTTTATGATCTAACAATAAGCGCACAATTTTGAGTCTTTTCTACAAATTTGTTTATTAGATAGCAAGAAATAGACGATATTGAGTGTTTTTAACCTATTGTTTATTGGATATGAGTAGGAGTTTTAAGCATTTTTAACACCTGTCACAATATTTGTGTATCAGCATAAGTGCTTTATTCCCTGGCCATTGATCTTAATTTTGTCCAGCAGTTGAATGGATTAACAGTTATATTCGAGCTCTATTCATTATCTAGGATTACAACATTTAGCCATTAACATGATCTATAGCAGGATATTTTCTAAATCCATTTTAAAACTGTTAATATATATTGCAAAACAATTCTTGTTTAAGAAACTTGTTTCAAAATTGTTAATTTTATTTAATGTCACATTTTGAAACTGCTTTATTTTGCAGGATAAGATTTAAAAAGCAATAGGTGAAGGAGGAAGTGATGGAGTTGTTCAAGAAATGATTTCTGATGGAAAGTTGCACGGTCCATCTTGGCTTATAGGACGGCACACAAAGTCTGCAGAAGGGAAAATATAGCTGACGAAGTCGAAGCAAAAGTGAACAAGAAGGTCCAAAATAAATTCGATGTACTGGCTATGTTTTTAAGTATGTTTGTTATTTTGTACTTGAGTAAGTAAAACTTGTGTTGCTGGTTATTCTGAAATGAAAAATTCTTTGTTGCAGTGTAATGTTGCCACTAGATATGATATAATGTTGCAGTATAATGTTGCCATAGATATGATATAATGTTGCAGTAGTATAATGTCGTGGTACATTTTTAATTTAAATTGCAAAAGGTGTTGCCCTGGATATGATATAATGTTGCAGTATGTGATGTTAAATGTGGTAATAAACTGGCAAAGTGTTGCCATTAGATGGTAAAAGTGTTACCATTGATTAATGTATATGGGCCCTACAACAGGGTCCGTAAAGGTGGGCCACAGAATTAGTGGGCCCCACAATGTGGGCCCACATGTTGGGGCCCAGATTGTGGAGCCCACTTTTTAGTAAATTTGGTACCTGTGGCAACAACAGAACCGATGTTTCTCTAGGGCCGCAAAGATATTGCCTTTGACTCTGTGGCAACGCGACAAAATGCATCACCGAGAAAGTGTTGCCTTTGACCTTTTTTAGCCTACAGCAGCATTTTTTGGCACTTCCTGCATCACTTCTTAGTGTTGCAGTATGCAATCTATGGCGTAGTGAATGTTAAGGGCTACCTGTCCAATTACTTAATTTTCATGGGATCACTAAGAACCTATTGGTAACTCCAATATCTTATCTCTTATCCTAGTTTTCATGGGCTAACTAGGAAGCTATTGGCCGACTGCCAATATCTTAATCCAGATATAGTTTTCATGGGCTAACTAAAAACCTGTCGGCTACCAGTATCAAATCATAGTTTTCATGGGCTCGCTATGAACCTATTGACCCTGCTGGTATCATGCAGTTTTCAAGGGCTTACTGTAAACCTATTGGCCCCTGTCAGTATCTTTAATTAAAATTTTAGCATCTGCTAAGTTATATTCACTACTGGGTCGGCCTAAATAGTTATTCTGCCCTTTTCCCAAAATGCAGTTATGGGTTAATAACAATATTTCCAAAATCTTTATTTATGCCATGGTTATTACTTCAAATTGAGATTGGGTTGATGTTTTGAAATCATAAAAACATCTTTTTCGAAACCTCTGGATAGCCTCCTTTGAAAGCAAAGACTTCTTTTTAAAACATTGTGTACATACCTTTCGAAGCTCTTAGTAAATACTCTCTTTCGAAACCTATTATACCTTTTGATGGTATCAAATCACCTCTATAAAATATAGAGCTTCGACACAAATGGAAGTACCCTTTTTGAAAGCATTGTACTCTTTAAAAACATCATCTGGGTCAAAATAGTTATATACCAATAAAAATTAGTTTGGGAAAAAATTGATGGTGTCGGAACCATCTTAATCAAAAGCAAAAGACTTTAAAAATCAAAACTTCAAAGGATAGAATCGAAACCCCCTTTCGACTCTATCATCTTTGAAACCCTACACCCTTTTGAAAGAATTCAGAAAAAAGCTTAGGTTAAAACAAAAGTAACCCCTTAGACAACACAGATGACTTCAGTGCAGTCGAAAGGGGAATTAGCCGCTTGGTTTTGACTGGGATGGAACCTACCCTTTCGAAAGGAATTATTTTAAAGGAAAAAGGTATTCCTTCAAAAACAAATACTTTAACACGACATGACAACCTTCTTCGAAAGCTAATTAAAAAACCTTTTCGAAAGCATAGCTTTCAATTGTGTTGAAAGCTTTAGGTAAAACTAGGTAAGACATTAACTTTTGAAAACAAAGCAGAGTTTCGACCCCATCGAAAGCTACCTTTTTAACGCCATGGCTTCCGCCTTCCTTCTAATCCACCACATGCCATCTAAGTGATATCTTGTGTATTGGTTTCAGATATTATGGTTTCGACTATGTGGGTTTCGACGAGAATGAGGTGGAATCAAATGAGTCGAAAGGTCCTTACTAATAGGGAAGGAACACCTTTTTCTGGTCTAAAGGCTGAATTACATCAACTTTTTGTAACTGCTTTCTACAACTTGCCTATTTGTAAACTATTTATTGGTCGTCATAAAAACTTTTCAAATAATTTACCTTTAAAACTGCTGCATTAATTCAGATCCAAATTAAAGATATTTTACGTTAAAACCTTTCCGTATAACAAAAACCGACATTTTGCATAAAAGCTCTTCTTTTAAAATAATTTATTTCCCTAAACAAATCAACTAGGAAAACCCAAAGTCATAGAAAATCGATTTCATCATGTAATTGAATGTGTTAAAATTTTAGACCCAGTTTCTTCCTAAAATTCTCGAAATAAATTTTAAACTCAATTATGTCATATTATTCATCAAAAATTCATAATAAAATTTCCATAGCTTGGAAAATTCTGAAAATTAGAACCTATCTCCAAAATAATGTTCACCCAACATAAAAATTTTCCATGTCAATCTGAGATCATATATTCTTTGTTTCATCAAAACCATGCAAATTCATGTGCTTATGAATTGAAACAAATCATTGTAATATAACTCAAGCATATCATCATCCATTTTATCACAAAAATGAATTTAAGTCATAAATCTAAAACCATATATCATGAAATAAAAATAGAGATGGCAAGATATTATTATTCAGCTTAAACTTGATAAGGAATTTGAGATTTGTTGTGATTAATCCTTCCTAGCTTTTGATCCTTGGCTTTTTGAGTAAAATTGCTTCCTTTCTTCCTTGGTATGGCCGGCTTAGTTTTCGGTTTTAGATTTGTATTTGTGATCCTGAGAAATGAGACGTGAATGGACAAAAATAAGAAGTTATAGCCGTGTGTAATTAATTGGTTAATTTACTAATATGCCCATGTGTAGTTTAATTAACCAATAAACTAATTTAAAGCTCATTTATCTTATTAACAAGCATGGCCCTATATGATTTATTCAAATCTCAATCTCCTTATCATCATTATTATATTTAATTTATCTAATTAAATCTTTTGAATAATGTCATAAAATTTAGGCATGTTACAAGCTCCCCCCTTGAAGAACTTCATCCTCGAAGTTCAGTAATGATTAAATACTAAACATAGCAATCATCTATAACACCTCCTAACAATCATACTAGTCTAACTGACTAGCAACTACCTATATAAATCTAATATAGACATGCCCTCAAAGTAGATAAGGACAAGTATCTCTAATCACGTCTTCTGTCTTCCGAGTACAATCCTTCTCGTTGTCGCTCTACTAAAATTTCACCAACTTGACTATCTTGTTCCTTAATCTTTTCTCATCTCTAGCTACAACCTGACCTGGTTGTCTAACAAAATTCAAATTAAGCTCTACCACTAAGTCATGCAGCCCTATCGGAGGAATAGTAGTTTTTGGATCATGCACATACTTGCAAAGACGAGACACATGAAATACATTATGGGTACCTGTCAAACTGCTCGGCAACTCTATTCTGTATGCGAGCCAATCATCTCTATAATTTGGAATGGACCTACATATCTTGGGGCTAACTTTCCTGACTTTCCAAATCGTATCACACCCTTAAAAGATGATAACTCAATGAAAACCTTACCTCCAACTGAGAATTCTAGGTCCTTAGCCTCTTATCTGCGTAACTCTTCTGTTTAGACTAAGCTTCCTTCATCCTTCCCTAAATTAACTCAATCTTCTCTGATGTCTCTCTAACTAAGTCTGGACCTAGACCAATCTATCTCCAGTCTCCAACCAACATGCTAGTGAATTGCATGGTCTCCGATGCAAAACTTCAAACGGTGTCATTCCTATACTAGTCTGATAATTATTATTATAGGAAAACTCAACAAAATGTAAGCGATCCTCCTAAGATCCACCAAAGTCTAAAACACAAGCTCTCAATAAATCTTCGAGTACCTTATTGACACTCTCTGTCTACCCATCTGTCTAAGGGTGATATGCAGTAGTCATATTAAGCTTGGTACCCATTATTTCCTGTAGACTCTTCCAAAATTCACTAGTGAACAATGCGTCTCTATCACTGACTATACTTCTAGGAACTCCATGCAGTCTAACTATGTTCTTCAGGAACAACTTATCTAAAACAGGTGCCATTCTGGTTGATTTAACTGGAATGAAATGGACACTCTTGGTCAATCTGCTCACTTAACCCATATACTTTTGTTACCTCTATTTGACCTTTGCAACCTGTCTATAAAATCCATGGATATCAAATCCCATCTCCAAACAAGAACTTCTAAAAGCTGTTGTAACCCAATTGGTTTTTGATGTTCAGCTTTCACTTGTTGACAGTGCACACTGTCTAACCGACAAGCCAACATCCCTCTTCATTCCTTCCCAATAGAAGCTTCTCTTCATATCCCGACACGTCTTGGCTCCTCCAGGATGAATCATGAACTTAGATCGATGACATTCTCCGAGAACTTCTTTCCTTAAGTCTTCCACACTTGGAATACATGGCTGTCCCATCTTTCTTATTCACCCTCTTTGGTAAAGGCTATAATCCTTTAAATCATCGATCTTTGTTCCAACCTCAAGTCTTCTGATCCTCTCAGCTAATACTGGATCCTCCTTCTACTTAGAAGCAATTTTCTCAATCAATACTGGTCGAACTTTTAAACAAGATAGTCTGGTGGAACTCTTACTAGAACTAGCAGTTGATCTTAACTATACACCGCAACTGGCTAAAGCCTCTAAATCTCTCCATTCCGCCAACATAGCTAACACCACATTCTGATGTTTTCTGCAAGAGCATCAGCCACCTTATTACCTTTCTATGGTGTATATTCGATACTAAAATCATAAGCAACTAAAAACTCCAGCCACCTCTGCTGTCTTATGTTCAACTCCATCTAAGAGAATAAATACCATAAAGACTTATGATCGGTATACAACTCAAATCTCTACCCAAAGAGATAATGTCTCCAAATCTTCAATGCAAAGATCATAGTTTCTAATTCCAAATCATGAGTATGATATCTAACTTCATGCGGTCTAAGCTATATAGATGCGTAGGCAATGACTTTACCACTCTGCATCAACACCACTCCTAATCTAGTCTCACATGCATCAGTATACACCACCAAACCTTGGTTTCATATGGAACTACTAACACGGGTGCGTTAGTCAACAAATGTTTTAACTTAAGGAATGCCTCCTCATATTTTTCGGACTAAACAAATCTTGCTTTCTTCCTAGTTAACTTAATTAAGGGCGCTGCTATCCACGAGAAATCTTTAATGAATCTCCGATAGTAGCCAACAAGTCTAAGAAAACTCCTTATCTCAGTCGCCGTCTTTGGTCTCTTCCAATTATTCACTTTTCCGATCTTATCTGGATCGACTGACAATCCTTTCTTTGAAACCATTGACCAAGAAACTTGACCTCTTTCTTCCAGAAATGACATTTGGCAAACTTTGCCTTTAGCTGATTCTGCCTCAGCATCTCAAGCACCACTCTAAGATGAACCTCGTGCTCTCTCTCATCCTTAGAGTATCTAGAATGTCATCTATAAACACTAGTACAAACCTATCCAAATATTCTCGGAAAAATTGGTTCATCAAATCTACGAAGAAAGCAGGTGCAAGTCCAAGAAGACATGGCCTCTCGGTTCAAAATATTTGTAAAAGAAAATATTTGTGAAATAATGTGCAATTATATCAAAGCGTGTTTATATATATATACACACACACACATATATATACATATATACACACAGGCACACACACATATACATATACATACATACATACATACATGTATGCATGTATGTATATTAGGTTAAAAAGCATTTGAAAAAGAACCAACCTTTATGTCAATATTATGGAAGCTAGTGTTTAAAAAATAAAAGAGAAAGCCTATATATCTATCACTGTTGTTTTACTTTTACAAATAAAGTCCTAGTTGCCCAAAGATGCATATCTCTCCAGTATCCACATATTCAATATTTAATGCGTTGAATACTTATCTTTTATTTCTTATTTATTTATATGACTTAAAATACACATATAGCATTGTATAGCTCTATAAACATTCTCCCCTCTAAGCTTATAACCATTTTTCATATTGGTTAAAATTTCATCTCTACTATTAAAATAAATAAAATGATTTATTGATTTACGACTTGTAGTTAGAAAAGAACATAGGTGGATGGTCAGTTTTTCTCTCTTGTAAAAATGCTAAATTATTATCAAAATCATCACTAAGAATATGCATGTTGACTAAAGAATTTGCCAGCCTCGGAATTAGGCCAATGCATTTTGAAATCGAATGTACTTGCTAATCACTAGGCTTTAAAATGTAATATAGAAAAAAGCAATCAAAGCAAAGTAAATAACACAAAGATATAGAGTGGTTCGGCAAACTTGCCTACATCTACTATGAAGTTCTTTTACTATGTTTTTTTCTTACCATTATAAGGAATTACAAGAGATTAATAAGAAATAAAACACTTCAGGCTAAAAGTAGCTAATCTTAAGAGGCTGGGGCCTTTGAAGTTGCAATAAAAGGGGTATTTATAACAACGATATAAGATGATGAAAGACTAAGATCGCACAAGTAAACATGTGGAAAGGGCGCTCGGTCGTTGATCTATGTTGCCCTGCTAATGGAAGGCACCTGGAATGCGTGGTTGAGAAGCATGGTAATTGTCCCTTTATACTAGGTGGATGCATTCCATTTAATGCACATTAAAGGCTGATGGCATGCTATAGGAGTAGATATGTGTAACAAAGTGCATCTTTCGACACAGCGGTCCAAAGTCTAATTTGTCTTTCAGACTTGCGCCATGCCGAGAAATACGAGCTGCTTGGATTTTAAAACATCGTAGAGCATCATTATAAGGGTAAGTTATAAGACATTCTACATGTTTAGATTCATGGTGGAAGGAATTAAAATATAAGTAAAAATAATAGACATTCCAGATAAACGTCTCCAAAATACTTAATTACTATATACACTGTTTTCAAAATACAATATATGTTTTACAGACATTTAATACAGTGAGTAACCACATGATGGATGACAAAGAATATGAGAACTACAACATGAAGCTCCATTCTCCACGTACTATGCATAATCAACTGCTAACTTGCCATCCTATGGTGTGGAAAATGAACCGAAAGTGCTGATATAACGACTATTGTTATACGGGAAGTTTGACAAACAAATTTGTGACATTAGCCATACAATCAAACATCACATAGCAATGGTTTAAGCGTAATACAAGGTATATAATGATGATACAACATGTAATAAGTATTTACTAATAATTATATGAACTTTAACTACATACTTTTAATATAGCTAACCACATACTTACTAACTTTCAAATGCGACAACTTTTCAAAGCATGAAACAAACAAACAACCAAGACATCACTTCTCATATAAAACAAGCATTCATAGGCTATTAACATGAACATTAATCTAGCGTTAACTTGGTTCAAGAAGGTGCAGTTTTACTCACCGAAAGCTATCCAAACTCTCGCTAACTTAGGGTATGACCTAGCACTTCCATTCCTAAGCAAAAGATGGAGTCTTGGACCCTTAATACTGTAGCGATCCTGCTTCCAACACCAGAAAGTCGCATCACTAATTAAGAAAGAAAGGGATAGAAGAAGAAAAGAAAGAGAAAGAAGAAACACAACAACATCAGATAACTCACAGCGGAACGAATGAAATATAACGTATCACATAAAATATTACATAGTATCATATTACATCAGAGTACGCAACTTATTCAACACATATTAGACAGTTATAAACATCTGTCTAACTATACAACTCAATTACACAAGATACAGATACAACACAAACACAACGGAACCATAATATATCTACACGTGGAAGCCTCCTACTCCATATCTCCTCCAGAATTCGTCAAGCTAACCTGAATCACTCGACTACTCATACATAATATGAGTACCCAAGAGTTTAATAAAATAGAAAATAAACATTCGGGTCAGACAGGGGTCTGGTGTGAGTAAACGGTTAAAATTGCTTAACTTTAGAAAAACCTTTGAAAAGAAAAGGTATCACATAAGACTTCCCACACATAAACATGGAAAAGTTTTTACCTTACGCTAACCAAAACATCTGATAGGAAATCCAGTAATATTATAATAGTGTCTAGGGTTTTCAAGTAAATAAGAAATAGCCGAAATTGTTACATTATTAAATTCCAGCTACTAGACACAAAAGTGGGTAATACAAACAAAACCGTAGGGTCTCGTAGGAAGAATGATTTTCCATCAATGGCAGGACTACCGGGGTACCGCCCGCCACAGTACGTGGCCTAGTTCACAGTACCGAGGATTACGCCCAATCTCCTGCATCACAAAGCCAGAACCATTCCATATTGAATAGTCCCGAGTAAGATCACCTCATGGTTGGCGCGACCAACCATCCACTAAGCCGAAATAAAAGGGACATCTAGACAGGAATGACCTCACCCTGAAATGGGTGCTACCCACCTAGCCTTGCTGCGCCTCCCATGTTTTAGCCATTCCCGGTTGATGAGGCTTGAGGCCGCGATTACCTTTATAGAACACATATATCTTAGAATGCTCATCGTCCGCCTAACGATGTTTTGAAAGCATTCAATCCATACAAGATCGTTCCGGGTTCGAACGAAACTGAAGTCACTATCTCGTTGCACTCATTTTGGAATCACCCTCAAAGTCAACGACCATAGCCCTTGCACTCTGAATCACCATCTCGAACCTATAAGTACTATCTCCATCATACTCATCATGGAATCACCCCCAGAGTTATACTGACGAATAGTTCTTACACTTCGAGTCTTCACTAAGCTCCACTTGGATTCACGACCTAACGTTTAATTTGGTTCGATGTGGTTTTCGAATTATCCAAATATGAAAACCCGATCCCGGTCTCACCGAAACCAAATGCCATTTTAATGTCCAAGTTGTTTAAGGATTTAAACAATTAAACTTATATTCAGGATGATATAAACAGATAGATGAATCACATTATCTCAATAGATAATTCATAACAACCATTCATCTCACAAAGCAGCATATCACATATCAGAGATATCCAAATCATCCAGTATCAACCAATCACTCAATATCAATCATCCAATATAAATCACCCAATATCAATAATCATCCATAAACAGAATTGATTAACTCTTAATCAATTGAATTACCTTAATCCTTCTTCATTTATTTATTTCAAATAAATAAATAAATCACCTCTTAATGATCTTTAATTAATCTCCCTTGATTAATTATACTTTAATTACATTCAAGTAATTAGCCTTTAATTAATTATGCAAATTAATTATTCTAAACCATATACAGTAATTAACCTTTAATTGTTATCATTAATTACATTAATTAATGATCCTTCATTTACTTCCATTAATTAATTAACTATAATTAATTACATTAAACCTCAATTAATCATAATTAATTAATCACACTTTATTAATCAACCTTGATTAATTCATTAATTACATTAACTAATGATCCTTACTAATTAATAATTAACTTGCAATTAATCATCTCATAAATCATAAACAGCAATTAACAACTTGTAATTACTTATCTTAATTAATATCTTAATTTTATTAACCCTATGATTAATTAATCTTTAATTACTTCATTAAGTAATTATTATCAATTAAATTAATAAATAATCCTAATTACATTATTTATTAATTACATTTTTTAATTAATTACACTTAGTAATTAATCTTAAATTAATCACATTCATTAATTAATAATCGCATTAATTAATTAACTAAAATAACTAAGTAATTAACCCTTAATTACTTACATAAGTAATTATCTTCTAATTACTTCATTAGATGATTACTCTCTTAATTAATTACTTAACAAATAATTAATTCCATCAATAAATAACTCTTAGCTCTTTAATTAATTAATTACTCCATCATTAATTAACTTTAATTCAATTATATAAATTAATTACTTAATTAATAACATCAAATGATTAACCCATAATCATTTCAACTTTAATTACTTCCCTAAGTAGTTCCCCATTAATTACTTCCATAAGTAATTACCATTCTTAATTACATTTAATAATTAACCATTAATTACTTCATTAAGTAATTACACTTAAATAATTCATAATTAAGTGATTATTAAAAATTAAATAAATAATTAACTAGTTATTTAGAATTCATTAAATAATTAATTAATTAACTTCTTATATTTAAACAAAATCCTTAATTAATTAAGAAAAGCATTTATCTTAATTAATTCTTTACTTAATTACAAATCATATTTAATCAAGTATTCTTAAGTTCATAACAAAGATAAATTAACCTTATTATCTTCATAAATTAATTATTTGAAATTAATCGAATTTTAATAACTTAAAAACAAATTGTTCAATTTGGTTTAACAAAATTATTACATAAACTTTATTTGAAAATAAAGCATTCAGAAAACAATTTTAAAATCTAAAACATTTTAATTTTCTAATTCAAACTTATTCATTTTCAATATACATTTGAAAACTTAGTTATTATACATTATTTTAATAACTTTGGTTTAATATTTTAAAATGAAAACATTTCTTTTGAATTAAAATTCAAACACTTCTTTAAATTGAAATTCAAAATTTACTTAAATAATTATTTTCAAAAACAACTTCTTAACAATTTAAATTTAAAATAAATTCAATTACTATTTTAAAAGTTTGATTTACATTTTTTTTCAAACAACAAGTTTAACTTAGTATTTTGTTCCTTTTATAAAACTTGTTTTAAAATTTTAAAGCTTAATTTCAATATTTCAAACACAAGTTTAAATCTGTAAACTTTATAACATGATACAGCATTACCCAGAAAACACGACCTCAAAATACTCGAGACAACCACCTAAGCACCCCGTGCTTCCCCCGAGACAAAACCAGCTACCCTTCGACTTCGAGTCATCACCGAGAAAACGCGAATGCTACTCCGGGATTCAACTCGTTTTTCCCAAACCATATTACCCAGTGCACATAAACGTGCACGGTGCACATGCGCGATCAACCCAAACAACTCCGACCATCAAACCGATCGCCGACCAACCACACGTGACCTCGACAACTCGTTCCTCAACCCAGATCCAACAATCTATCACCAAATCGAAATTCGACCCACGCATCGACTTTACTGCAGAAAGGTCGAACCACTAATCCCAATCACCGCCGAAAAACTTGACGTGGATGAACTTCGCCGTCCCCACCACAGAACTGCCACGTCACGAGCTACATTCTCCCCAAAAGCGAACACCTCCGGTCCAACCTTCACGGCACAATCATCTCGACAGCAAAGCCGAACAAAAACCACTCTAAAACCCTAATTTGATCGAATCCAAACGATTCGATCATAGGGAAAATTTTACATCATTTTTCCCTTCATCAACCATCCACTAGCTAGCTTCGATCAAGATTCTAGCTCCAATCACCACGTCGATCAACGGCAATTCACCAAAACCCCAATTTCGAACAAAACCCAAATTCACAAGAATTTCTCAACTAAAAATTATGATATGTACTTTTAAAAATCATAATTTTTGGTCCTTAGCTCATTCATGAAATCCAAATCTGAAAACAAGATAGTTGATTTTTAACATGCAACTATATTTCACTATGTTTTCCATTTTTGAAGATTATTTGTAAATTTAAAATTACAGAAACTATTTTTAAAATTTCTATCAAAAATTAACATACAACATTCATTTAATCATAAAAGTCCATTAATGATGTTACTAGGAGATTAGAATTTTTGAAGTGAAATCTGGTCTTAAAAAAACCGAAAACAGAGTTTCACAAATATACAGTCCTGTTTCACATATAAATACATATCTATAAATTCAATAATATGTATACTGAAGATTTTCCATGCAATACCAATAACGGTTCACAGATAACACATGCATTAGGTTAAACTGTTTTTAAAATATATTTACTCACCTGTTAATATGCAGAGCAGATTTTAACTTCCAAGCCTGAACATAAATTTGAAAAAAAAATGTGCTTTGATCTTGCTAGCTGTTGAAGATGAATCCCTTTGCATGCTTCAATTTGATGATTTTAAACTGCTGTTGTAACTTGCAGAGTTGATCTTGATTCTTCATTTGAAATTGCAGAAGATTTGGATTGCAGGTTTTACTTTGCTTTGCAGGACTTTAATTTCAGATTTGTATTTGATTTTTGAATTCAAATTTTCAAGTTTTGGATTAGTTTCTGTTTTGAGAATAATTTCTGGTTGCCATTAATTTGAAAGAATGAAGAAAGGAAAAACAAACTTCTTTATGTTTAAATTTAAAATAAAAGAAAAAAATAAAGGCCTCTTGTACAAAAACTTACATTTGTCATTTAAGTACTTAATTGTCTTACATGTGTTATTAAAATGTCTAATATGGCTACACATGTTTTTTTGGTATTTTAAATAAATTTTTATTTAATTTAAAAGATAATAGAAAGCTCACTTACTTATTTAATTTACTATATTAATAAATACTTGCATATGTAAATATAAACTTATTCTTTAAAGAAAATATTAGAAAACTAATTATAATACAAATAAATCTTTATACATATATTTTTATAACCATTTTAAATTTAAACGCTTTAAAAAGAAAACAAAACAAAACTCTAAACTATCATATTTAAAAATAAATAATTATCTTATACTTTTGAAAATAAATTGAATTAATCTTTAAATTAACTTTTGAAAAATATAAATTTTAAAACAAAGCTTTAAATTACAATTCATACATATATAAATTATCAATGGATTATATTAAATTCCAAAACAACATCAAATTATAACATATACATACATATATATTACAATTTGAAAATTTATCTTTTATTTAAAACAAAAGATATTCTATTCACAATATATCAAATATATATATCATAAGTAGAATAAAAATTTATTAGCTTTGAAAGAAATAATTCTTATCAATATTGCCAGATTAAATATTTATTAACCTTTAAAAGATTAAATTTACCAATTTAAATTAAAATTATAAAGGAAAATTATCAAACCAATTTAATTATTAATACAGATTATTAAATTGATATTGCCTAAAATTCCGGGTCGTTACAATCCTCCCCCCTTAAAAGAATTCCATCCCCGAAATTTCAAAGCAGAGGTAATTTAATAACCCAGCGAAGATTTCAATTTCAAACAGCAAAGCATACATATTATCCAGTTACTAACAACCATAGCAATCAATCAAACAAACCTAACCAATTATCCTAACACAAATCAGAATAAATCTTACTAATACTATCTAGAGTTTTCCAAGAATAAATCACCGGGAGACTCGCTCTACAGAAGCTAAACTAACTACACCATCAAAATCCAGAGCTCTCTCTTCACTAGATCCACCAATCTGAACAGAACATCAGACTATACTCAAGTCTAGCACAACTTCCAAATCCAACTGAACTGCAGATTCTATAACCAACGATGAATCTTACACGTGCTCCCTCAGAGATACGTGAAATACAATGAACCAGCTATCCAAACTGGCAATTCAATCTTATCCAATTACTGTTCCCTTAACCAGAGAAATCTTATCAACAATGAAGACTCCAACTTCGAATTTCAAACTCCTTATCTCATATCAGCATAACTCAACAGACAATCCTGGGTTGCTAATTCTCTTCCTGATCAGCTCAACCTATGCTGATGCTTCTAGAAACAACTAGACCAAAACTAACCAGTTTCTGGATCCTATCCAACCGAAAAGTCTTCCAAGATCCGTCGAAATCTAGAACACAAGCTCTACTTCTCAAGCAATAACAAACTGAACTTGCTTCCTTCCTCGTACAGCTGCTACCTCGCTTCTGCTGCACAACTCTGATTCTGAAATAGATGAGAATACTGTTGATGAACACGAATACAAACTTATCCAATATATTCGGGAAACTTTGTTCATCAAATTCATAAAATCTGAGTGACTCATCTGACTCGGTCACACTACCTTACAGCAGAATCTAACTCAAACTAGATCTGACCAACCCAAATTCCAAAAAAAAATCTGAGCTGCTACACCAACTCTTCCTCTCCAGGAACCATCCTACTACCAGGCTAACTACCAGAATCACTTCTGAAACTAATTCAATATGGAACTCAACTCCAAATGCAGACAAACTTCTGATTACTTCAGTAGCTCCTACTTCCACATTAGAACTCTCAGACTCAAACAAAAGATTGCTCAAGATAAATTCCCAAACTAATCGCAAGTCACTTTTGCGATCCTACCTAGTTCGGATTCCAAAGAAACTGTCCTCTCTTTACCAATTAGAACAGGTTTAAGTTTTTCCAAACAAGATTAACATTTCAAGAAAACATTCACCATCTGCCCGGATTGCTGATAGAAGAACCACCAAGATTCCTGAACCATCGAGAAACGGCCACACTGCTGCTTCCAAACTCTACCTCGATGATACAGCAAAGCTAAAAGATCTTCTCGTCAGCACACCGAACACTTCGAGTTGCACTGCTACCACAGCTAACCAAAGACTTCTAATCCAAAGGCTTCTCGAAAACCAAAACTATCAACAAACCTCACAACGAACCTTCGAGATGGCAGATATCCTCTCAAGGAATTCGGGCTCCAAACCAAACATCAACATCTCGCTATCCTTAAGGAATGACAATGAGACCATGCCGAAGCGAAACTACTTATAAACCTTAGTCCCATATTCCAAAACATCCAACCTCCATGCTAAAGATCCAGATAACTTCTACACAGACGAATCTTCCCTACGGCAGGTAAAGACAGCTTCAAGAGAAAACATCGTCGAAAATAATATCCATGGATACTGCATCTCATCACGCAGTTATCAAGATATCATCACTTGCTTCTGCACTTCCGACAGATCCAAACTCACACTTCAAAGATAAACTCCGAATCTTTAAAAAGAAATCCTTCGGATATCTGAGAAATCCTTACTCCAAACTAAACTCACTCGAGACAGTATTAGGTCTACAGTCTCGGCAAATATACTTCCAACCTCAAACATATGGACCTCTTCCATTAGTGGTAGTCGTGTTACATACACCACTACTCCATCTACCTCTAAAATTTATGTTGGAAAATCCGAACAGATAACCCAACAGATCAGGTAGATATAGATATATAAAATTATATATAAAAAATTACAAGTACGCTCTCTCAAGAAAGACACCACTCTAGAGCCTAGGTATCCACTCAACCTAATGCTCTGATACCACCTGTAGCGACCCGACCTTCTATCTCCAGAAAGTCGCATCACTAATTAAGAAAGAAAGAGGTAGAAGAAGAAAAGAAAGAGAAAGAAGAAACACAACAACATCAGATAACTTACAGCGGAACGAATGAAATATAATATATCACATAAAATATTACATAGTATCATATTATATCAGAGTACACAACTTATTCAACACATATTAGACAGTTATAAACATCTGTCAAACTGTACAACTCAAGAACACAAGATACAGATACAACACAAATACAGCGGAACCATAATATTGTTGATTCATAGGTTTTGATTCATGGCACAAGCTTCAGAGATCATGAGACGAACTACAAAGAGAATACTATACAAAGGCGACAAAAACAAAATAAAAGTATATTGTGCACTACAAAGGAGACAAGACTACAATCCAGTGATTAGTATTAATATTTTATTATATTGAGTCTTAGAATATTGTTAAAATCATTCCTCAAGTAGTCACACACACATACAAATAGTTGTATATTGTTTTATACTTGAAAAAATATGATCTGACCAACCAGAAAACTCGGCTGACCGACCAGAAAACTCGGCTGACCGACCAGAAAACTCGGCTGACTGACTTGTTATTAGTGCACAGATATGCTCTGTTTTCTGCATGATTTTAAACTCAGCTAACCGGCCAGAATTTTCAGTCAACCGACCTAGAAATAACGGCTATTTTTCTGAAGAGTTGCGATCGTTCGTGAAGAGGAATCACCTTCAATCCAAGAGATATGGTCACAACCTTTGATTGAAACTCTTCATGAAAGATTGTAACTATTCTACAACTACATAAACATGTTTAATTCATTCCTACAATCACCAATTCTTGTTTATAATTCTGAAATCTATTATCTATTTATTTCTACAAATAAAAGCATTCATTCTCATTCAATATCGCTAGAATCTCTTAATTAATTTATATACTTCGATTCTACGAGATTATCCTCCTTCTAAATCTTCACACACACTACGTATTCTTAAGGATTTGATTATAGGAAAATTGTACCATCAAAAGCCAATCTGTGTTATTCAGAACACACTTGTCAATAAATTATTTGTATTAAGTTGAAGTCCTCTTCGGCTGTTGAGGCGGAAAAATTCCTGTTCGGCTACTCAGGTGTGGTATACATATTCCTCCGAGTTAAGTGAGGGATTTAGTCTAAATCCAGAGGATATTCTGGGACTGGACGTAGAACGGAAAGTTCGAACCGGTATAAAAATTCCTGGTGTGCTTACTTTAATTCTTATTTTACTGCTATTATCAGTTTCCGCATTTATATATTATATTACACGATCCTTAGTACTGCACGTACACTTTCATTTGGTATCAGAGCCTGGTATTCTAGAGATCATAACAACATCCTAGAATAAATGGCTACAAAGAGATCTAGTCAAGGCAATAAGAAGAGGAAGAGCAATAAAGAAAAATCAAAGGAGCAAACAAACAAATGCTTCATGGCAAAAGATAATGAGGTTAGTGATCTAACTTTTGATGATATGATAGAAATAAATTCAGAACTTCTAGACACTTTAAAAAGTCTCAAAAGAAAATATAAGGAAGCTCTGGAAAATCAGAAGAAAGTAGAATTCGAAAGAGATATGCCTAAAGACGAGAAGAAAATATTAGAAGAAGAACTTGAGAAAATTCAAGATTCACTCTTTGACAATTCTCAACTCGCTCTATTAAGTCAAGAAACAGAAGCTCAAAAAGAAAAGAATAATGCTCTAGCTTCTGAAAATCATGAGTTAAAAACAAAAATTAAAATTGTTGAGTTAGATAACACTAGTCTCAAAATTAATCTTGATGACATTACTAAAAATATTTCCAATTTTTAATAAAGGGAGAGATAATTTATCCATGATTATTGAAAATTCTCAACCTGCTTCAAATAAAAAGGGATTAGGTTATGTTAAGAATTCAAAAGCTCACAATGATAAAAGTGGTTTAGGATATAATAAAACTGATCGTAGAAATAGCACTAGATATGCTTTCATGTATAGTAAAAATGATAGTGCTAGTACTAAATTTCGAGTAAAGCCTAAATCTAATTTTTATAGAAATTCAAATACTACTATGATCTATAATAATGATAATTTTTCTAGAAGTACAAAATCATTAACAGGAAACATGAATAAAAATTATCTAAGTATTTGGGTTCCTATTAATTGGAAAAATAGAGAAAAATACATTGATAATTATTTTAATATGATAGTTAATAATGAAAATTATATTTATAAAGGTTCAACCACACCCAAATGGGTATGGTTTCCTAAAAATTAGGAAATTATAAGAAGCCTAGGTATCGCATGCTTTAAATATTAATTTTTCTGATACCTTACATTATAAGTAGTAGTTATTTTGTTTTATATTGTTCTTTGTTAACACTTATGTGAAATATAATTTATATCATCAGTTAAACTCTCCTTTTTGTCAATGACAAAGGGGGAGAAATATATAAAAGCTAACAAATTTTTGCAGAAAAATCGCCATATATTCAGGGGGAGAATTACAATATATACTACTTCGTCACATAAGTATTGTCATCAATCAAAAAGGGAGAGAATGTTGATTCATAGGTTTTGATTCATGACACAAGCTTCAGAGATCATGAGACGAACTACAAAGAGAATACTATACAAAGGCGACAAAAAGAAAATAAAAGTATATTGTGCACTACAAAGGAGACAAGACTACAATCCAGTGATTAGTATTAATATTTTATTATATTGAGTCTTAGAATATTGTTAAAATCATTCCTCAAGTAGTCATACACACATACAAATAGTTGTATACTGTTTTATATTTGAAAAAATATGATCTGACCAACCAGAAAACTCGGCTGACCGACCAGATAACTCGGCTGACCGACCTGTTATTAGTGCACAGATATGCTCTGTTTTCTGCACGATTTTAAACTCAGCTGACCGGCCAGAATTTTCAGTCAACCGACCTGGAAATAACGGCTATTTTTCTGAAGAGTTGCGATCGTTCGTGAAGAGGAATCACCTTCAATCCAAGAGATATGGTCACAACCTTTGATTGAAACTTTTCATGAAAGATTGTAACTATTCTACAACTATATAAACATGTTTAATTCATTCCTACAATCACCAATTCTTATTTATAATTCTGAAATCTATTCTCTGTTTATTTCTACAAATAAAAGCATTCATTCTCATTCAATATCGCTAGAATCTCTGAATTAATTTATATACTTCGATTCTACGAGATTATCCTCTTTCTAAATCTTCACACACACTACATATTCTTGAGGATTTGATGATAGGAAAATTGTACCAAAAGACAATCTGTGTTATTCAGAACACACTCGTCAACAAATTATTTGTATTAAGTTGAAGTCCTCTTCGGCTGTTGAGGCGGAAAAATTCATGTTCGGCTGCTCAGGTGTGGTATACATATTCCTCCGAGTTAAGTGAGGGATTTATTCTAAATCTAGAGGATATTCTGGGACTGGACGTAGGACGGAAAGTTCGAACTAGTATAAAAATTCCTGGTGTGCTTACTTTAATTCTTATTTTACTGCTATTATCAGTTTCCGCATTTATATATTATATTACACGATCCTTAGTACTGCACGTACACTTTCAAATATATCTACACGTGGAAGCCTCCTGCTCCATATCTCCTTCAGAATTCGTCAAGCTAACCCGAATCACTCGACTACTCATACATAATATGAGTACCCAAGAGTTTAATAAAACAGAAAATAAACACTTGGGTCAGATAGGGGTCTGGTGTGAGTAAACGGGTTAAAATTGCTTAACTTTAGAAAAACCTTTGAAAAGAAAAGGCATCACGTAAGACTTCCCACACATAAACATGGAAAAGTTTTTACCTTACGCTAACCAAAACATTTGATAGGAAATCCAGTGATATTATAATAGTGTCTAGGGTTTTCAAGTAAATAAGAAATAACCGAAATTATTACATTATTAAATTCCAGCTACTAGACACAAAAGTGGGTAATACAAACAAAACCGTAGGGTCTCATAGGAAGAATGGGTTTCCATCAATGACAGGGCTACCGGGGTACCGCCCGTCACAGTACGTGGCCTAGATCACGGTACCGAGGATTACGCCCAATCTCCTACATCACAAAGCCGAAACCATTCCTTACTGAACAGTCCCGAGTAAGATCACCCCGTGGTTGGCGCGACCAACCTCCCACTGAGCCGAAATAAAAGGGACATCTAGATAGGAATGACCTCACCCTGAAATGGGTACAACCCAACTAGCCTTGCTGCACCTCCCCTGTTTTAGCCATTCCCGGTTGATGAGGCTTGAGGCTGCGATTACCTTTATAGAACACGTCTATCTTAGAATGCTCATCGTCTACCTGACGATGTTCTGAAAGCATTCAATCCATACAAGTTCGTTCCGGGTTCGAACGAAACCGAAGGCACTATCTCGTTGCACTCATTTTGGAATCACCCTCAGAGTCAACGACCATAGCCCTTGCACTCTGAATCACCATCTCGAACCTATAAGTACTATCTCCGTCAAACTCATCATGGAATCACCCTCAGAGTTATACTGACGAATAGTTCTTACACTTCGAGTCTTCACTAAGCTCCACTTGGATTCACGACCTAACGTTTAATTTGGTTCGATGTGGTTTTCGGATTATCCAAATATGGAAACCCGATTCCGGTCTCACCGAAACCAAATGCCATTTTAATGTCTAAGTTGTTTAAGGGTTTAAACAATTAAACTTATATTCATGATGATATAAACAGATAGATGAATCACATTATCTCCATAGATAATTCATAACAACCATTCATCTCACAAAGCAGCATATCACATATCAGAGATATCCAAATCATCCAGTATCAACCAATCACCCAATATCAATCATCCAATATAAATCACACAATATCAATCAATCATCCATAAAAAGAATTGATTAACCCTTAATCAATTGAATTACCTTAATCCTTCTTCATTTATTTATTTCAAATAAATAAATTAATCACCTCTTAATGATCTTTAATTAATCTCCCTTGATTAATTATACTTTAATTACATTCAAGTAATTAGCCTTTAATTAATTATGCAAATTAATTATTCTAAACCATATACAGTAATTACCTTTAATTGCTATCATTAATTACATTAATTAATGATCCCTCATTTACTTCCGTTAATTAATTAACTATAATTAATTACATTAAACCTCAATTAATTACAATTAATTAATCACACTTTATTAATCAACCTTGATTAATTAATTAATTACATTAACTATTGATCCTTATTAATTAATAATTAACTTGTACTTAATCATCTCATAAATCATAAATAGTAATTAACAACTTGTAATTACTTATCTTAATTAATATCTTAATTTTATTAACCCTTTGATTAATTAATCTTTAATTACTTCATTAAGTAATCATTATCAATTAAATTAAGAAATAATCCTTAATTAATTACTTTATTAATTAATTGCATTTTTTAATTAATTACACTTAGTAATTAATCTTAAATTAATCACATTAATTAATTAATCGCATTAATTAATTAACAAAAATAACTAAGTAATTAACCCTTAATTACTTACATAAGTAATTATCTTCTAATTACTTCATTAGATGATTACTCTCTTAATTAATTACTTAACAAATAATTAATTCCATCATTAAATAATTCTTAACTCTTTAACTAAATAATTACTCCACCATTAATTAACTTTAATTCAATTATATAAATTAATTACTTAATTAATAACATCAAGTGATTAGCCCTAAATCTACACGTGGAAGCCTCCTACTCCATATCTCCTCCAGAATTCGTCAAGCTAACCTGAATCACTCGACTACTCACATAATATGAGTACCCAAGAGTTTAATAAAATAGAAAATAAACACTCGGGTCAGACAGGGGTCTGGTGTGAGTAAACGGTTAAAATTGCTTAACTTTAGAAAAACCTTTGAAAAGAAAAGGTATCACATAAGACTTCCCACACATAAACATGGAAAAGTTTTTACCTTACGCTAACCAAAACATCTGATAGGAAATCCAGTGATATTATAATAGTGTCTAAGGTTTTCAAGTAAATAAGAAATAGCCGAAATTGTTACATTATTAAATTCCAGCTACTAGACACAAAAGTGGGTAATACAAACAAAACCGTAGGGTCTCGTAGGAAGAATGAGTTTCCATCAATGGCAGGACTACCGGGGTACCGCCCGCCACAGTACGTGGCCTAGATCACAGTACCGAGGATTACGCCCAATCTCCTGCATCACAAAGCCAGAACCATTTCGTATTGAACAATCCCGAGTAAGATCACCTCGTGGTTGGCGCGACCAACCACCCACTAAGCCGAAATAAAAGGGACATCTAGACAGGAATGACCTCACCCTGAAATGGGTGCTACCCACCTAGCCTTGCTGCGCCTCCCATGTTTTATCCATTTCCGGTTGATGAGGCTTGAGGCCGCGATTATCTTTATAGAACACATCTATCTTAGAATGCTCATCGTCCACCTGACGATGTTTTGAAAGCATTCAATCCATACAAGATCGTTCCGGGTTCGAACGAAACCGAAGTCACTATCCCGTTGCACTCATTTTGGAATCACCCTCAAAGTCAACGACCATAGCCCTTGCACTCTGAATCACCATCTCGAACCTATAAGTACTATCTCCATCAAACTCATCATGGAATCACCCCTAGAGTTATACTGACGAATAGTTCTTACACTTCGAGTCTTCACTAAGCTCCACTTGGATTCACGACCTAACGTTTAATTTGGTTCGATGTGGTTTTCGAATTATCCAAATATGAAAACCCGATCCCGGTCTCACCGAAACCAAATGCCATTTTAATGTCCAAGTTGTTTAAGGATTTAAACAACTAAACCTATATTCAGGATGATATAAACAGATAGATGAATCACATTATCTCAATAGATAATTCATAACAACCATTCATCTCACAAAGCAGCATATCACATATCAGAGATATCCAAATCATCCAGTATCAACCAATCACTCAATATCAATCATCCAATATAAATCACCCAATATCAATAATCATCCATAAACAGAATTGATTAACTCTTAATCAATTGAATTACCTTAATCCTTCTTCATTTATTTATTTTAAATAAATAAATTAATCACCTCTTAATGGTCTTTAATTAATCTCCCTTGATTAATTATACTTTAATTACATTCAAGTAATTAGCCTTTAATTAATTATGCAAATTAATTATTCTAAACCATATACAGTAATTAACCTTTAATTGCTATCATTAATTACATTAATTAATGATCCTTCATTTACTTCCATTAATTAATTAACTATAATTAATTACATTAAACCTCAATTAATCACAATTAATTAATCACACTTTATTAATCAACCTTGATTGATTCATTAATTACATTCTAATGATCCTTACTAATTAATAATTAACTTGCAATTAATCATCTCATAAATCATAAACAGTAATTAACAACTTGTAATTACTTATCTTAATTAATATCTTAATTTTATTAACCCTATGATTAATTAATCTTTAATTACTTCATTAAGTAATTATTATCAATTAAATTAATAAATAATCCTAATTACTTTATTTATTAATTACATTTTTTAATTAATTACACTTAGTAATTAATCTTAAATTAATCACATTCATTAATTAATCGCATTAATTAATTAACTAAAATAACTAAGTAATTAACCCTTAATTACTTACATAAGTAATTATCTTCTAATTACTTCATTAGATGATTACTCTCTTAATTAATTACTTAACAAATAATTAATTCCATCATTAAATAATTCTTAACTCTTTAACTAAAGAATTACTCCATCATTAATTAACTTTAATTCAATTATATAAATTAATTACTTAATTAATAACATCAAGTGATTAGCCCTAAATCACTTCAACTTTAATTACTTCCCTAAGTAATTCCCCATTAATTACTTCCATAAGTAATTACCATTCTTAATTACATTTAATAATTATCCATTAATTACTTCATTAAGTAATTACACTTAATTAATTCATAATTAAGTGATTATTAAAAATTAAATAAACAATTAACTAATTATTTAAAATTAATTAAATAATTATTTAATTAACTTCTCATATTTAAACAAAATCCTTAATTAATTAAGAAAAGCATTTATCGTAATTAATTCTTTACTTAATTACAAATCATATTTAATCAAGTATTCTTAAGTTCACAACAAAGATAAATTAACCTTATTATCTTCATAAATTAATTATTTGAAATTATTCAAATTTTAATAATTTAAAAACAAATTGTTCAATTTGGTTTAACAAAATTATTACTTAAACTTTATTTGAAAATAAAGCATTCAGAAAACAATTTTAAAATCTAAAACATTTTAATTTTCTAATTCAAATTATTCATTTTCAATATACATTTGAAAACTTAGTTATTAATGTTTAATAACTTTGATTTAATATTTTAAAATGAAAACATTTCGTTTGAATTAAAATTCAAACACTTCTTTAAATTGAAATTCAAAATTTACTTAAATAATTATTTTCAAAAACAACTTCTTAACAATTTAAATTTAAAATAAATTCAATTAATATTTTAAAAGTTTGATTTACATTTTTTTCAAACAACAAATTTAACTTAGTATTTTGTTCCTTTTATAAAACTAGTTCTAAAATTTTAAAGCTTAATTTCATTATTTCAAACACAAGTTTAAATCTGTAAACTTTATAACATGATACAGCATTACCCAGAAAACACGACCTCAAAATACTCGAGACAACCACCTAAGCACCCTGTGCTTCCCCCGAGACAAAACCAGCTACCCTTCGACTTCGAGTCATCACCGAGAAAACGCGAATGCTACTCCCGGATTCAACTCGTTTTTCCCAAACCATATTACCCAGTGCACATAAACGTGCACGGTGCACATGCGCGATCAACCCAAACAACTCCGACCATCAAACCGGTCGCCGACCAACCATACGTGACCTCGACAACTCGTTCCTCAACCCAGATCCAACAATCTATCACCAAATCGAAATTCGACCCACGCATCGACTTTACTGCAGAAAGGTCGAACCACTAATCCCAATCACCGCCGAAAAACTTGACGTTGATGAACTTCGCCGTCCCCACCACAGAACCGCCACGTCACGAGCTACATTCTCCCCAAAAGCGAACACCTCCGGTCCAACCTTCACGGCGCAATCATCTCGACAGCAAAGCCGAACAAAAACCACTCTAAAACCCTAATTTGATCGAATCCAAACGATTCGATCATAGGAAAAAATTTACATCATTTTTCCATTCATCAACCATCCACTAGCTAGCTTCGATCAAGATTCTAGCTCCAATCACCACGCCGATCAACGGCAAATCACCAAAACCCCAATTTCGAACAAAACCCAAATTCACAAGAATTTCTCAACTAAAAATTATGATATGTACTTTTAAAAATAATAATATTTGGTCCTTAGCTCATTCATGAAATCCAAATCTGAAAACAAGATAGTTGATTTTTAACATGCAACTATATTTCACTGTGTTTTCCATTTTTGAAGATCATTTGTAAATTTAAAATTACAGAAACTACTTTTAAAATTTCTATCAAACATTAACATACAACATTCATTTAATCATCAAACTCCATTAATGATGTTACTGGGAGATTAGAATTTTTGAAGTGAAATCTGGTCTTAAAAAAAACGAAAACAGAGTTTCACAAATATACAGACATGTTTCACATATAAATACATATCTATAAATTCAATAATATGTATACTGAAGATTTTCCACGCAATACCAATAACAATTCACAGATAACACATGCATTAGGTTAAACTGTTTTTTAAAATATATTTACTCACCTGTTAATATGCAGAGCAGATTTTAACTTCCAGGCCTGAACATAAATTTGAAAAAAAAAATGTGCTTTGATCTTGCTAGCTGTTGAAGATGAATCCCTTTGCATGCTTCGATTTGATGATTTTAAACTGTTGTTGTAACTTGCAGAGTTGATCTTGATTCTTCATTTGAAATTGCAGAAGATTTGGATTGCAGGTTTTATTTTGCTTTGCAGGACTTTAATTCATATTTGTATTTGATTTTTGAATTCAATTTTTCAAGTTTTGGATTAATTTCTGTTTTGAGAATAATTTCTGGTTGCCATTAATTTGAAAGAATGAAGAAAGGAAAAACAAACTTCATTATGTTTAAATTTCAAATAAAAGAAAAAAATAAAGGCCACTTGTACAAAAACTTACATTTGTCATTTAAGTACTTAATTGTCTTACATGTGTTATTATAATGTCTAATATGGTTAAACATGTTTTATTTGTATTTTTAATAAATTTTTATTTAATTTAAAAGATAACAGAAAGCTCACTTACTTATTTAATTTACTATATTAATAAATACTTGCATATGTAAATATAAACTTATTCTTTAAAGAAAATATTAGAAAAATAATTATAATACAAATAAATCTTTATACATATATTTTTATAACCACTTTAAATTTAAACGCTTTAAAAAGAAAACAAAACAAAACTCTAAACTATCATATTTAAAAATAAATAATTATCTTATACTTTTGAAAATAAATTGAATTAATATTTAAATTAACTTTTGAAAAATATAAATTTTAAAACAAAGCTTTAAATTACAATTCATACATATATAAATTATCAGTGGATTATATTAAATTCCAAAACAACATCAAATTATAACATATACATACATATATATTACAATTTGAAAATTTATCTTTTATTTAAAACAAAAGATATTCTATTCACAATATATCAAATATATTTATCATAAATAGAATAAAAATTTATTAGCTTTGAAAGAAATAATTCTTATCAATATTGCCAGATTAAATATTTATTAACCTTTAAAAGATTAAATTTACCAATTTAAATTAAAATTGTAAAGAAAAATTATCAAACCAATTTAATTATTAATACAGATTGTTAAATTGATATTGCCTAAAATTTCGGGTCATTACAAATACACTAGGTAGGATCGTTATAGAAAGAAGAAGGAAGTGAAACTTGTTTTGGTAAGGTGGAGTGAGTTTGGATAATCATCGAACTCTCAAAAATGAACCCGAGAATAGGTTAATTTCCAACCGGTTTTTGGACTATTTTCTCTCGGATTTTGTAAAAGTGTTAAGAGGAAAGTTTTATAAAATTATTTTCTCTGTAATTTTAAAGAAGGAATCACTTAATTACCATTAGTTTTGAATAAGATATGGTCAAAAGAAGAAGCACCATTTTTGGACTTGAAATTCTGGATCCAAAAACACTCTGTAATAATTGATATTTTGACATAACTATTCCCGAAATTTGATAGGTGGTCAACATAAAAGTTGTAGCTACTAGAATTTGACATGGTTTAAAAAACAAAAAACTTCATTTGGACAAGATATGGGAGAGATCAGATGGGTGGAAGAAGAGAAAATTAAAAAGAGATGAAAGGCTATTTATATGCAAGTGAAAATATAAATTACCTAAACACCCCTTGTCCTTTGCCCTCCACATTGTTTTGCCACCTCAACACTCTCCACCACACATGCCATTTCAACCTCCACCTTATCCCTCTCCCTCATCATGTCAAAGAAAACATGTTTAAACATGTTCTGTACTCGAGTCGCCAAAGTGTTAAATCATGTCTCTTAAGGCATCTTTTAGTATATACATGTATACACTTAAGTACATATACCAATATTACTAACTAATTTACATTCTTAACCATTTAAATATTGTTTTAGATATAAATAAGGCCCACAACATTTCAAATAACTTTTATACGAGAAGAAACGTCGAAAATTCAGAAAATGGTTTCCGATTACATTTTCAATTTTTCTTCTAACTAAAAGTTTTTGTAAACAAATTTTGAGAACTATCTTATCTTCAATATTTATTATTTAAGAGAGTTTTTATTTTAATTATAAAACCTATTATTTGAATATTTAAAACAATTAAATATTCGGATATTTATGTGGTGAAATTCTGGATCGTTACATTATTCCCCCTTAAAAGAATTTCTTCCTTGAAATTTACATCAATCATATCCCAGAAAACAGACAATCCTAGAAATGCCTAACATATTAATCAAATGTAACCTATCCATCTAAAACAAGTATGATATGAATCTATATGCAACCAAATTCAGAGAATACCCTGAAATAAAATATAGCGCATCTAAACATATTAAAAGATAAGTTTAAAACTAAATACTCAGGCTCTTATATTCAAAAATTTATTTTCAAATTTCTTCAAAAAGAAATGTATTAAAACAAAACAAAAAATAATTAGGAGGGGGTCCTCCTAGTAGAACATGTAAAACTCTAGAATCAAAACATCATGGAGCATCCAGTGATATTACGGTTCCTCCAAATACAAAACTAGAGTGAACAACTATTATCACTTTCCCAAAAAATTTCCAAAATAACATTTTCAAAAGCACCGGGATTTAAGTCCTAATAAACAATAATTCATAAACCTCAATTTATAAAAAAAATTGACATTATAAACTATGGTATATAAGACTATACAATCAATCAATCAAATTCAATAAAGTCAAGTCAATCAAATTCCATAAAGGAATACACTAACACTATTAATCCTTCAAATTCCATAGGGAAAAAAAATCTAAGACTCGACATTATCTAAAATGTCAAAAGATTAATAACAAACTCCTAACTTAGGTTCAACACTTTCTTGGTGGCCCAAAATATAGATAATTATCTAAGCGTACTATTCTTTGCTCATTAGCCTTTCGTTATTGCTAAGAATATTATCCAAACTTACTTGAACAAAATTGAAAGTTATACTCTAAAATTATCGATTTCTTGACTACACCAATCTTTTAGAATCACATAAATTTGCAGTTAATATTTTATTCAATACCAAAATTGTTTATGAATTATTTCATAAATTTTCATCTATGTTCAAAAATATTTTATAAAGTTCTTTCTTTGTAAGACACCAAATAATAACTTATTCCACTTTATTTACTTGTATAATATCGTTCTAAATCCTAAGAGTATATACAAAACACAATTTATTTTGGTTTTCATAATTTAGGCGAAGATCAAATCAAAATTTGGTTCTTTTAAAACTAAGTCAACCTCTTGACCTCTTTAATTTAGAGTGTTAAAATGGATAATGTTTATGGGTTGACTCAAAATAACAAATAGTTTGCACTACTTACATGTTTTAAACAAAAGCTATGGTTTTAATAAAACAACGTCTATTAAAATCATCCTAACTTTTCACATTAAGGTGTTATAATGAATCATGTTTATGCACTGACCCAGTAGCATCAAGTAGTTTACACTGCTTTGATACTTAACAATATATATCGTTTTGATAAAACAATGTTATCAATACTTTCATATCCAATCAACCCATTTAAATCAATATTAAATTACCTCGTATACTATTTAAGGGTAAAATTCATTTATCAAAACAATCTCTTATAAAAAATACTTTTTATTTTGGAAATCAATTTCCTTTAAGGAACTTGAAGATTAAATACCCAGTTATAAATTTTAAAACTCATCTTTGAAAGCATACTACATGTCTATTTTTATGAAATAACTTCTAACAATTTCTTTATTAAAACTCAATTTGGGTTCGTTCGGATATGAATTCATTTCGGTCGTACAATGATAAAGAGAATAATTTACTAAGTACTCTACAACATTCGCCTAAGCAACATCTGATTGCCACTTAGAAGATTGTTTAGATTACCATAAAACCAATCGAAATATTTTCCTCTGAACTATTCAAAGAATAAACATTCTACTTAAAATTTATTTCCAAATATTTATACTTATAAATGTTTCCAAATAATAACCTATCACTTTTCTTGAAATCTTTTGAAATCATTTTAAACAATTCTAGGATTTAAATTTTCAAAAATTCGTTAAAATTTATTTGGAAAGGCAAATTTAGAATACTAAGTGTATTAAAACAAGGGTCAAAACAAATGTTGTTTAAACATTATTTACTAAAATCCCAAAAAAATTTACACTTAGCTTCATTTACAAACAATTCTATTCAAACTCATTTAAAAACCATCATTCATTAATTTAAACATATTTATTATCTCAAAGGATAATAAAACAATTTAAATACCATTTATAAATTCCAAACAATATTAGTTGTCTTGGGGGATGATTTATAATAAAATTTTTAAAACCTTAAAACCATATAAATTTTCCAAATAAAATAAATCAAATTTAAATTCTTTTATTAAATTTAAAATAACACTAATTATCCTAAAAGATAATAAATCACATTTATAATATCTTTTATAATCTAAAACAATATTAACTATCCCAAAAGATAATTAATCAAATTTACAATTTTCCTCAATAAACAAATCAATTATCTTTAATATAATGGTTAATTACTTCCAAAACACTTTTATCAAATCAATTAATTTATTTTAAACTCACTTATTAAATCAATTTACCAACCTAAAATGTTATTTATCAAACAATTTATTAAATTGAAATAATTATTAATTGAAATGAATAATTACTTTTAAATATCATTAAATAAAATGGCTATTAATTTTCAAATATCATTAATCAAAATAATTAATTAAATCAAAATATCATTACTTAAAATGATTAATTAAATCTAAATCTCATTAATCAAAAAGATTATTTAGCTATAAACATCAGTAGTTAAAATGATTAATTAATTTAAAATATCATTTACCAAAATGGTTAATGAATTTTAAATGCCTACTTTTGAGAAAACACAAGCTCAAGTTTAAACACACACAAGGGATTAGGGGATGATATTTAATAAATGATGGTATAGTGGAAATTGATATAACGACACTTAAACGGTTTAAATGGAATATCTGGATTAATTTCAATTAATTAATCAAAAAAATCTAGCTATTATCCAAGAAATCAACAATAGTTTATAACATCAATATATGAAATTTAGGTATGGGTCAACTCATATTTAAATAATTCTCCTTTATTATAACTAAATTTTCTCATATATTTATCCTCTAAATGTATTATCCTATTATTCATATTATATTAGACATCTTTTTATTAAAAGTTTACTTTTAGCGTAACAGTATTAAAAGATGACTTCTAACTTAACCCTTTCGTCGAACACCTTATAATCAAACTTTGAAACTTAATTCACAAGAGGTTCGTTCCAAGAATCCCTAATTCCCATATACTTGACCTATAACTTACTAAGGAAAATTCCTTATGAACTATTCAACAGTAGTTGATGCTCAAACTAGACGAGCATAAATAAGCAAATCCTAAATGATAGTAATAAAATATTATCATTTCTAAATAATCAACTCAACTATACAATTATATTAATTTTTAAAATCATTCTTATATATAAAAAGTATATTCCTAGGTAAAATTATTTCATTTACCATTTTAAATTAATACTGTATTGATTGATCTATTCAAGTGTTTAAGAATGCCAATCGATGATGCTGATCAGACGTACCGACCAGAATTCATATGCCACTTAATGGATCAAACAACACAATATAAAACATTTTTATAGCACTAACAAATACGCATTCATTACATATTTATATTCTCAAACTTATCCTAGGATATTACTTATCCTATCCTCAGAAAGTTTAGCCTACCAGGGCTTACGGGTTCAAACCTATGCTCTGATATCATCTGGGACGACCTACCTTTTTGACCCCTATAAACGACACTTAACACATCCTCGGTATTCATGTGTTGTTGCCTAATCATCTGAAATATAAGTTGTATTGGGGTAAAATAACTAACAGAAAGAACAAAATGTAAATACCTTACAATGAAATGGTTACATATATTACAAAATGATATAGTAAAAAGGTTACTCCTTATATGGAGCTATCGGAGTTAAACAAAAGTACAACATCTAATAGATTTGCAACTATACATTCCGACTTTATATTTTCCAGATACCAAACATACCAACATATTCATACAGTGGAAACAAATAACTAGATAACTAAGTTACCGCATGCTTGATCACCATCTTCAAAGTCCTCCTAAGAAAACCTATTATTCTCGACTACCTAAATATAATTGAGTACTCGAGAGTTTAGGGAAAATAAACAACTCAGGTCAGACAAAATGTCTGGTATGAGTAAATCTCTGAAACAAAAGGAAGTGTATTTAACAATAATATGTGGGACCACACCGCTAACACGGAATGGGTTTTCTCCCATATAAACAATAACCAAACATACCAAAATTGGAAATGAACGAGAACAAATCCAAAAATAGATGATGGGTACAAACAATATACCATTCATACTTGAAAGAATGAAAATAGTCTGAATAAAAATCCAAACTGGATAGAATGGATAAAACAAGACAACGGTTCAAACTTGATAGAATGGACTAAACAAGATAACTATCCAAACTCGACAGAGTGGACAAAACCAATAATGAACACCGTGAAGAGCGGTTGGCTCTTCCTGTTGTAATTAAAGAAAACTGAATCAAAGGTTCGAATCAAACAAGAAAAGGAAAATTTTCAACAAATGACTAGGAGAGTGGGGCCCCTTACCGAAAGTATACCTCTAGAAATATACTTGAGAACTCTGATAGCTCTCGAAAACCTCCAAGCCAGAGCCCCCCAACTGTTACCGAGCATTCGAGTATTTGACTTCTCAATGCGCAACACCGAATCCAAGCTAGAGTGGATGTGAAAATACCCTAATCGAAGCAACCCCCCATAGCTTGGACCCTACTCGCTCTTTGGTTCAGCAAAGGATATCAAGCTTAACGGAGTAATATATTGTCTTAGAATGATGATAACAAAGAAGCTGAAGGAATCGATAGTTGAGAAACCAACGATCGAGGATATAAAACGATCATATAGGGGAATTAAGTCTTGTATACTTATCACCACTCGTCGAATTTCAACTTGTACCACTTCTTAGTTAATAATAATATCGGACAAGTCAAGGTAGTGTTACCTCAAAGTCGCGTCTCACAATTATTCTTAACTTTCGAAATAACAACAAGTCTACTTCTTCGATGTTTAGTGCTAACTATGCAAATATATCGTTTCCATATAAGTGAATCTCTTTATGGAAATTAATTCATTTCCATAAATGAATCAGACTTTTTCTTTTAAAAATCGAGAATTTGTGCATTGCCTCACATCATAAGTTCTAGCTTTAAAACACTTTGTTAAAAGAGTTTAATAACTTCAAAACATCAATTTAAAAAGGATTTAATAACTTAAAACATCCTTATTACATTGATTGCTTAACATGAAACTTCATCACACAATTTGATTCTTGAACTTCAAATGTCTTTAAATAATAATAAGGATAAACCACTTTAAACCTTATTAATCCAATTAATTAGTAAAATATAATTAATTAACGTAATGAATAATTTATTGTCATTATTTAAATGAATAACAAAGTCAAAATATCCCTGTTGCTTTGATAAATCCACTTTTAAACTTCATAAATTAAGTTGATTAATTAACTCCAATAACCTTTAATTGAAAAGGGTAAACACCTTTAAAATATCATTAATTCAATTAATTAATAAATTTAAATATAATTGATTAAATTAAATAAATAGTAAATTAATTCTCATTATTCAAAAATGGTTTATTAATTATATACATCAATAAAGGAAAGTTTAATTGGAGTTAAAACAAGTTAATAAATTTCAAAAATCATTTATTAAAAAGATTTATTAATTTAAAAGCATCACTAGAAAATTGATTAATTAACTTTAATCCACCATTATTTAATGATTAATTATCCTTAAACATCATTAAATAAAATGATTAATTAAATTTAAACATCATTAAATAAAATGATTACTTAATTTAAGCAATCATTAACCAGGTAATTAGTTAAATTCAAAACACGCTATTAACTTAATAATTAGTTAACATTAATCCGTATTAATTAAATAATCAATATTAATATGGTTAATTACTTTTTAAACCATCATTGATCAAAATCTTGTTTAACTTGTAAAACAATTCCAAGCACGAAGATGAAACCAAACGGTTTCGATAAAAGATGTTTTTTCGAAAGTGCCGATATAACGACCATCGCTATACGAGCAGCTCGGCAAACAAAGTTGTGACATTAGCCATGGAAAAAAACATCACATAGCAATGGTTTAAACACAATATAAGGTAAATAATGATGATACAACATGTAATAAGTATTTACTAACAATTATATTAACTTTAACTACAAACTTTTTATATAGCTAACCACACGCTTACTAACTTTCAAATGTAACAACTTTTCAAAGCATGAAACAAACAACCAAGACATCACTTCTCGCATAAAACAAGAGAAAACTTTTCAAAGCATGAAACAAACAACCAAGATATCACTTCTCATATAAAACAGCATTCATAGGCTATTAACATGAACATTAACATAGCGTTAACTTGGTTTAAGAAGGTGCAGTTTTACTCACCGAAAGCTATCCAAACTCTCGCTAACTTAGGGTATGACCTAGCACTTTATTCCTAAGAAAAGATAGAGTCTTGGACCCTTAATACACTAGGTTGGGATCGGCCTAGAAATAAGAAGGTAGCGAAACTTTTTTTGGTAAAGTGGAGTGAGTTTGGATAATCATCGAACTCTCAAAAATGAACGTGAAAATAGGTTATTTTCCAACTGGTTTTTGGACTATTTTCTCTCGGATTTTGAAAAGGTGGTAAAGAGGAAAGTTTTAGAAAATTCTTTTCTCTATAATTTCAAAAAAATAATCTCTCAATTGCATTTAATTTTGAAGAAGATATGGTCAAAAGAAGAAGGGTCATTTTTAGGCTTGAAATTCTGGATCCAAAAACACACTGTAAATAATTGATATGACATAGCTATGCTCGAAATATGAAGAAGCGATCAACATAAAAGTTGTAGCCACTAGAATTTGACATGGTTTGAAAAAAATGAAAAACTTCATTTGGATAAGATATAAGAGATATCTAATCAATGGAAGAAGAGGAAAATTTAGAGAAATGAAAGGCAATTTATAAGCAAGTGAAAATATAGATTACCTAAACACCCCTTGTCCTTTATCCTCCTCACTGTTTTGCCATCTCAACACCCTCCACCACACATGCCATTTTAGCCTCCACCTTGTCCCCCCATCATGTCAAAGAAAACGTGTTTAAATATGTTTTGTACTCGAGTCGCCAAAGTGTCAAGTCGTGCCTCTTAAGGCATCTTTTAGTATATACATGTATATACTTAAGTATATATACTAATGTATACCAATATGTACAAACTAATTTACATTCTTAACTATTTAAATGTTGTTTCAAATATAAATAAGGCTTGCAACATTTCAAACAAATTTTATACGAGATGAAATGTCAAAAATTTGAAAAACGGTTTACATTTTCGATTTTTCTTAGAACTAAAATTTTTTGTAAACTAATTTTGAAAACTATTTTATCTTTAATATTAATTATTTAAAAGAGTTTTTATTTTAATTATAAAACATATTTTTTTAATATTTAAAATCAATTAAATATTTGAAAATTAATGTGGTGAAATTTTGGATCTTTACAAAAATACATCGCCTCGAAATTACTGGATCCAAAATTGGGTTAACAATATTTACCGAACACTGCCACGACCTAGCATTTTCTCCTAGGGACTAGCTTCCCTACAAGTCCTAACATGCATCTAATTTCCATTAAATAGATCTACAATAATTCATGTTTTATATTGTTTATTTATTAATAAACTCGGGCTTTAGCCGAGGTTCGATATCTACATTTTCATTGTGAACGGTCGATTGTTGTTTCCCTACAGTCAACTGGCTATGGTCCACCGCTGGGGGTATAGGGTCGACCGTTCATGAACAAAATTTAGGATTTTAATAGTTTTTGATTTTTGGTTATTTGTATACCTAATTTACGTCATTAACAACATTTTATTAACCCTTATTACAATCTAAGCATCGCTTTGCAATTAAATGTAGGGTTTGTTGATTTAAGGTTTTCAATTTCAAGCGAGAAAGGGAAATATATATCAATCTTCAATTAACAGTTTATGGACAATTTAAAGTTAGATTTTTGCATATTCAATTTAGGTTTCTAGCGTATTTTCTAACTAACTAAATTAAGTAAAATAGTTTAAAATTAACTACAATAATCATCTTATTAAAGTCGTGCCCACTCACCTTAGATCCAAGCTCTAACTTCGTTCTTGTATAAGATCCACGCCCGTTAGCTCACCCTTTCCTAGATCTAATTTACTTGTATTCTTCTTCTTTGATGTTTATTTATTTTTGAAAGAAAGTTTATAAGCGGAGAGAAGAAGTTTTGGCAGAGTTTTGGTATACCGACTAATAGTTGTGATGAACTAAGGTTTAAGTTAGGTGTATATTTATAGTGGATTTCCATTAACTATAATTGTTTGCCTACCCTAGGCAAATCTTTGTTTTCATCCTGCATGCTAATTAGTTTCTTCGTCCCAAAGTAAAATTATCTGATTAAATCTAGGATGTTGGACTAATATATGGAATTCAGTTGGTTATTTAGTTAACGCTTTCTTAACCATAAAGTTTTATATATTCAAATCTTCTTTAAGGTAAGTAATCTATGTACGTTCTTTTTCCGTTAACATCAATTAATTTATATTTTCTTTGAATCCTTCTTTTTACTGTGCTAAAAATAACCTTTTCATTATCCTAATTCGTGTAATGCTAATCAATTCATTGATTTACATATATTATTAACCGTTATAGAGAACCTTAAGCACAAATGTATACAAACACACATACGTTTACACCTTGATAGTGATTAAGAAATTTAATTCTTTTTCAATACTTACCTAGTATTTATCTTTCCATGTCCAGTTTATTACATTTCCCCTCTTTAATGTCACTAATAGTCAATTATTCAATTTAGTCAATACTATTCATTCATATTTACACTTTTATTACTATTGAATATAGCAAGGAATCGTGTATTTGTCTCCAAAAGTATGCCTGTGTGTGTATGAATATTTTTAGTGTTTTATTTTAGATGGAATTTAAGTGAAGTTTATTTCTATAAAAACCATTACTTCATTCATGTTTTCTTACCTAAGAGAAGTATCCGTAGCTGAGTGAGAGCCGACTTCCTTTCTTTTAAGAGTAGTCTACAATTAATATACCGGGGAATTCTTCTCATTATACATATGTATAAAATCTTTCTCTTTTCATTTGTTAATGTATTGGTAACATTGTTTTAACTGGTGCTACTAATTATAGTTTAAATTAGTTAATTAAAAACTATAATCTCAATCAATATCCTTAATTAATAAACTATTTATATATGCATTTTTAATCTTTGTATAGAACTCTGGATTTCTATTCAAACGTGTAAATATGTGTACTAATTAAAAGCCTTGTCCTTTATAAGTAAATAAATGGGTTTTGTTATCATGTACCCTAAGGGCACATATTAACAATGATTTCTTCAGACCAAAAGACAAAAAACACTAAGTTAAGTACTTATTTTATCGTCACACAAAAGTGAAAATGTGGAGTTCAAGTGGGGTGCTTGGGTAAATTTACAATCTTAACAAATGCTTTAAGGTCACATGATAACATTTTCCATAAATAAATAGCGTATTCTTTCTTTCTTTTTAAACAATTGTTCATTTCATATTTTGTTACCCTTGCTACATGCATTCTTATCCTTTTTAAACATATCGTTGCAACTCCCTTTTAACCTAAGCTACCCATGTTAGTAATAAATCACACTATCAATTAATGTCTTTATCTATACATTTCCCTTAGGATAATATTTTACTTTCATATATATATTTATCTTACAAACATACAGTTTTGGACATATCCTTTTCTTTTCAAAATACATATCTTTTATTAAATGCCATCTTTTTATACATATTTTGTTACTATTCTTTGAAAATAACCTTTTACCTTTGTGCATATAATGTTATTCTTATGTTTCAAACATATAAAAGTAGATGTATCCCTTTCTTTTTAAAGTATTGTTATATTCACATTTGCAACATATATTACAACAATACATTCCATACAAGAGTAATTAATGTCCTCTCCTTTTGCGTTAAATATCTTCTTCTTATTTGTTAATGTTCATTGACAAAATTTTACTCTCTTTAAGTATGTTCATATAATCTTTCTCTTTTTCATTTCTTTAGTATATTCAACCTATTAAGTATAACAATAATTAATGCTTCCCTTTTGAAGCACTTTTACATTTGTGCCATGTTCCATTCTTTCCTTTTAAATGCTCATTCATCATTATACCCTCTCTCTCTTTTCTTTTCTTTTCTTTTCCTTAGGGTAATACATACATATTCAACATATTTATTATCGAATAAGTTTCCTTTATTCTTGCATTAATTATTAAACTTAATTTCAAATTAGGTGCAAAACACAAAATATGTGCTATGTAAACATTCCATATATTCTTCATACGGTATCCATTTCTAACAACTTATATATGAATTTGGGCCAAAAAAATCTACTAGACATAAATGGAAAGTCAAATTCTCCAAATTCATTTCTTTACAGTTGCAATTTTGTTCTTTTATGTGAAATTACATTTTTTACCCTTATTATTATCTTAATTTATTATTAAAATTTCGGAGGTGTCGCATTTTTCCTACTCAAAGGATTTTGTCTCTGAAATCTTTAAGGATGGAGACAAGCACCTTTGTCCAAGTGGTTAATTGATGCGGCTTTGGTGCAGGATGTCACAAGTTCGAAACTTGCTTTTGAACGTTTATTTGATATGGGATATGTTGTCCCAATGATTTGTTGTATATAAAGTACCGGTTCAAAAAAAAATCTTTAAGGATGGAAGAATATAACAATAATCAATAGTTACAACCATCTATACACCCATCATCCATGGGCAACAATTGTCCTTATAAATATGCATATGCACATATGCAACCTAAGACGCACGTGAACCTATACTAGATAGTTCTTGTTTTAGACGGCCTTCTATAATGCAATCCTCATGACATGCATCCAAATATATGCAATATCCTAAGTAAACATACTTTCAAATCTACATCTATGCGTTACCATTTCATCCATATGCATAACACAATAGGATAAGCAACCATCAAGCATCCATATGTATAATATCTAACAAGCTAAACAACCGATAGAAAGTAATGCGAATGTGTGTGTACTACTTGGAGGATATACTGCCATAAGTGTATAAAAGAAGCAATCCAAACAATACATTCACTAGCATTCATTACTCATAACATGTCATATTGACATGTTTATAACCATTCCTATCGTCCAAACATTCCTACCTATGGTACTTTCTACTTAGCTCTTCACTATATTTCCATTTTATTTAGGATACCATTTGTACTCTGAACTTCAAATATATTTTTCTTATCCCTTGATGTCATCCCATGATTGAGATCTTTTTACTAAGTGTAACCTCTTATCACTTTATTCCCATTATTTCATGGTTGATATAATTCAATATGGAATAATGCCTCATCACTTAAATTCAATAAACATGATAACCAATACTTTGGTATATACTTAGGGGTTTCTGTATTTTAAATTTCTCACAAAGAAAGGTTAACAGTATAAATTTCTATATCTTATTCAAACGTGGAATTTGTGTCACATTTTGAATTACAAGGAAATTTTGTCTCCAAAGTTATTGAAATAGAAAGTATAAAATACGGTAAATATCTCTATTTTATACATCTCTTTTTTTTGGGCGTAGTCCTTGTCACTTCAAATGATACGCTTTTATTTATAACTTGATAATCCATAGTTATTTACAGTCCAACCCTCTATATTCCAATGAAATAAAATACTTTCTTAAATTCCATTTCCAATTTATCACTACCTTCGGTTATGTCAACTGACCCATGTTAATTATCCATCAAATTTAAGATTACCTAAATCATAACAATTTACTGTGATAACTTAATTTACATTTTACTCACACACGTCATTCAAATATATAAATCTAGAACTATCACATAATCTATAAGTTCTGGGACTACTACAACCCACCATTTTCCATATTCAAATATATGCAAGTTTTTGATAACACAATTGTAAGATTTACATAGGCATACTTGGAACATATCTACAATGAAAGAACCCAATAAGGTAAGACACCCGTGAGTTACTATGAAAACCAGTTTCCACTAATACCACCGCATAATGCTATCGTGGGGACCGATTTCACGCAAATACGACTTCCCACTCATGTCAATGTGGTCCACCTGTAGCCTCCAGGTATCCTATCCTTGCCTATATAGTACTAACTAATGTTTGGATCGTCCCTTTGTCACTTAACTTACTATATAAGAATTGAAGTAAATCCTACTTGGACTGTTTTACACTTCAAACTGAATAAAACTCCTTGCATATATAGCATCCTTTGATAATAACCATCTTGATGTACTCTTTCCTAATTTCGGGATATGATTTACCCAAATCATACTTTTTAAACCTCCTCACATAAAGACTCTATGATTAAAACCATACTTGGGTAAAAAGATACAAGGTCATGCTCACCCTTCACTGTTATAGGAAGTTAACCTAGTACTCTGTCCTTTTTTTCAACCATTGACTAAAAAGGTCATTAAATTCCCATATTTCTTTTTTATCTCTATCCCACCATTTCAAGGCTTCCTAATTCCATGGCCAATTTCTTTCTTAGTGGGCCACTTAATTCTACTTATCTTACTTCGATCTTTTTTTAGGTGTCGTAATATTTTCACCTTTCATTTTTTAAATTAAAACCTTTGATTTTAACTTTATTTCAATAAAACTAGTAAGTTTTAAAATTATAAAACTCTCTTTTCATTTTTAACAAGCGTTTCCTTCTTACTAGGTCCATGATATTTTTCTTTACTTAAATTATCAAATAAATTATCAAAAACGTTGAGCCTAACTTAGCAAGAAACACCATTTTAATTTTTTCTTTCATAAATATTTGTTTTCCAAAATTGTAGTTTTAAAGACAATATAGCATTTTTTTTGCTTATCACTATTTTTTTTTTGGAGTTTAACAAAAATTATTGATAAAAGACATTTTCAAATACAAATAGTTTCTTATTTATAAATGGAGTTCGAAAGTCAGATCTTATATACATCTCAAATTTTTTTATCTTTCAAAAGTTCTATTGTTAAAAGAAAAGTGCACATCGAGGGTAAATGCAACAATGTGCCTAAAAGACAAAACAAAAGCTTTTAAAACAGTTGTTGAAAAATCACTCTTATCCAATTCTCTACTTTTACTTTATAAACAATTTTCATAAAGTTTGTCTGATTATTTGATATAAAATCATAAATCAACTTCCTCTTTTTATTATCAGACATCTATAGTTTTTTTAACTTTTAGAAATCATTTTCATTGGTCTATCATTTAAATCAGAGTAGACAATAGCAACCCAATTACCTAATCTTGCCTGTACCTTAATAAAGTTTCCATCGTTCTTTTCAAAAATGGTTAACTTAAGTTTATTTTCCAATACAGTTTCCAACTTCAATATGGAAATACTCTAGCTATAACTTTAAATATATAGGATTCCTTGCGACTACTACCAATATGAGAATAAGGTTTCTACTATAATTGAAAAATCTGCCTTTAATTTGTAAAATCCTCCTTGTGTCTCTGTTATATTGTCAACAACGTATTCCTATTACATAGGTGTAGTAATACTAATATTCTTCATCCATCTTTAAATCCATAATTTACTTGCTACTGCTAGTTGGTATAGAATACCTCTACTAACCATTCTAGAGTCATTACTCTAAAACTTGTACTCATTCTTCGATCGGGAATTACTTTCAACTTCCCCAAAGATAGTACTTTGAGAGAATATTTGATGTCATTCTTTCTTGGTATACTTATATATAAAAAACCTTTAAAACTATTTATCTATACATATATATGTACACACACACACACCTTTCAAAAGTCTGTTTTGAGATATCTTTTAAAAATCTTTTTGGAAAAACCCTTTTTCAAACTTTTCAAGTATGTTCTCTTAATATGTGCTGAAATCCTAGGGGATCCTGAACTTAAGCTCTGCTATCAAATATAACAACCTGCACCTCCTGACACATTGATCCAAATATTAATGTGACTTTCGAACTCGCGTCATGTCAAGAAATACTAACTGTTGGGATTTTAAAACATTACAAAGAATAATTATAAGGGTAAGATCTAAGACATTCTACAATTTCAGATCTCACATCAAAAGGAATTAAAATATAAGTACATAAAATAGAGATTTCAAAAAAATAGACATTTCAAAAAAATAGTTTCTAAAATACTTAATTTCTATATGCACTATTTTAAAAATATAATGTATGTTTTGCAAATTTTTAATATAGTAAGTAATTGCACGATGGACAATAAAGAATATAAGAACTCCATAGTGTAGCTCCTTTCTCCACGTACCATGTCCAATCAATTGCTAACCTATCATCTTATGGCGGGGAAAAATGAAGAGAAGGGGGTGAGTCAGACAATGGTCTATGAATAAGTACAAGTTTAATATGCGATGATCATATACAGTTACCTTAATGCTACTTTAAATGATATAGGGTATGATACAAGTGTCCATGAATTCCTAACGTTTGTTACCTAAGGGTTCTTATCTAATACATTCATACACTATAGTCTGTATAGGCTAATATGATGGATCAAATCTCATGTCTACGATCAACAACTGCTTCTACAGCTACTCAATATTTAAGACACCGCTCTCTTGGCTACTAACTATGGAAAACACCATCACCAGGCTACCGTGAAAATAAATTCCCACTACTATCACTGCCACTAGGCTACTAGAAATGATTCCCCCTCACAACACCTTAAGTTAAAGAATCCTAGATGCCGACTCACCGGAATGTCTCATCGTCTACATTTGCTTCCATATCTCGATCATAGTATGGACCTGTTATTGCATGCTCCTAGTCCTCCTTTCTAATCGTATCACGTTTGTCGAGAATTGTGCATACCAGGACCTCCTCTTTTATCGGACCCACTCTATCAGGCATTTATGCCAGTCTACATGCCCACCTTTGAAACCTTTTATGTGTGCCATTTGCGAAAATACGTCGCCTCAAATCGATTACTGAATCCTAGATTGGGTAAATAATATTTACCCTACACGTCCATGACCGAGCGTTCACTCCTATGGAACTAGCTTCTTTACAAGTCCTAACATGCATTCAATTGCCCTTAAATGGGCCAATAACAATTCACGTTTTATATATTTTTATTTACTAATAAACTTGGGCCTTACGTCGAGGTTCAATATTTGCATTTTCATTGTGAATGGTCGATTAGGCATGGTAATGAGGTGGGTTAGGTCGAATTTTTTATGCCCCAGACCCACCCTACATTTTTTAAACCCCACCCCAAACCCGCCCTACAGGCCCTTTATGATTCTGGATTTTCGCCCCAAACCTGAAACCCATACGGGGCAGGGTAGACCCTCCCCGCCCCAAGATGTGATGAGGCTTTACGTATTCATTCAAAATTATGTATTAATGTACATATTTTTTTTTGTAAGAGCGATTGTCTCAAAATGACATAATAAATATAGATATCAATTTGTTTACAATGATAAGTAAGGTAACGAAAATGAGGTGTATAATAATGGTTCAAGAAAAACATGCATACGTTATTATATAATTATTAATGATGCAACACAATAACATAAAATCATAATATTTTTAAATGAAACATTATAATATCCATGTTATTATAGTTTGTGTATAAAAGGATTAACAGAATCATTGTTATAGTAATAAAGTAATTTTGTGAGACTCGTAGTGTGAGTTGGGTTGGGGTGGGTCAACCAATCCCCGACCCGACCCGACGCTAGATCCGAATCTCTTAAGAATGGGTCGTCGGTCTACCCACCTCCATGACCCAATGGTGCAGGTCTTAGCGGATCAAAATAGGGACGGTTCTATCGAGTTTAAACTACTCCATTGCCATCCTTACGGTCGACTGTCGTTCCCCTACGGTCAACCACTACCATTCGATCGTTTACGAATTCTTTTAGGGTTTTCACAATTTTTAATTGTCAATTGTTTGTATACTTAATTCAGGCCATTAACAACATTTGACTAACACTAATTACAGTCTAAACATCTCTTTGCAATTATATTTAGGGTTTGTTGATTTAGGGTTTTCAATTTCAAGTGAGAAAGGGAAATATATATCAATCTCCAATTAACAATCTATTGGCAGTTTAAAGTTAGAGTTTTGCATATTCAATTAGGGTTTCTAGCATATTTAATTAGGGTTTCTAACATCCTAAATCAAGAAAAGTAATCTAAAATTAACCACAATAATCATCTTATTAAAGTCGTGCCCATTCATCTTAGATCCAAGCTCTAACTTCATTCTCATATGAGATCTACGCCCATTACTCATATGTATGTATATGAATATTTCTTTACCTTTTATTTATAGATGGAATTTAAGTGAAATTTAGTTATATAAAAATCATTCATTCATTCATGTTCTCTTACCTATACATATGTATAAACTCTTTCCCTTTTCCCATGTTAATGTAATGGATGCATTGCTTTAATTAGTATTAATAATTATAATTTAAGTCGGTTAATTAAAAATTACAATCCCAATTAATATCCTTAATTGATATTCTATATATATACATTATCAACCTTTGTAGGGAACCCTCGATTTCTATTAAAACGTGTAAATATGTGTATTAATTAAAGATCATATCCTTTACAAATAAAGAAATAGCATATTATTTCTTTCTTTTTAAATTATGATTCATTTCCATATTTTGTTATCTTTATTGCATGCATTCCTATCCTTTTTAAAGATATCGTTGCACCTCCCTTCTAACCTAAGCAAAATGTGTGGTAATAAATCCCATTATCAATTAATGTTTTCATCTACACATTTCCCTTAAGATAATCTTTTACTTTCATACACACACATGCACCTTTCAAATAAACAATTTAGACATATCCTTTTCTTTTCAAAATATGTAACTTTTATTAAATGCCTTCTTTTTATACATATTTTATTATGCTTTCTTTTAACATAACCTTTTAATTTTGTGCATTTATTATGATTCTTACTTTTCAAACATATAAAAGCAAATGTATCATTTTCTTTTAAAATATTTTATTATATTCTCTTTTTAACACTTTATACCTATGTTAATTGCAGTGATACATTCCATAAAAGGATAATTAATGTCATCTCTCTTTGTGCTAAATACCTTCTTCTTATTTATTAATGTTCATTGACAAAATTTTAATCTTTTTAAATAAGTTGATATATTCTTTATCCTTTTCCTTTCTTTAGTATATTCAACCTAATAAGTATAACATTAGTTATTGCTTTCATCTTGGAGCACTTATATATTTATGTGCATAAAGAGTTCCCTTCTTTCCTTTTAAATGCACACTCATCATTATACCCTCTGTTTTCTTTTCTTTTCTTTTTCTTAGAGTAATTCATAGATATTCAACTTATTTCTTATCAAATAATTTTTCTTTATTCTTGCACTAATTTTTAAACTTAATTTCAAAATAGGCGCAAAACACAAAATGTGCACTACAGTAAACATTATGTATCTTCTTTATATGGTAATCATTTGTACACATATATATGAATTCGGACTAGGAAAATCTACTTGACACGATGGAAAAGTCAGATTCTCCAAATCCTTTCATTTATAGAAATTACTATTTCCTTCTTAATATGAAATTACATTTTTTATCCTTATTTATATCTTAATTTATTATTAAAATTTCTTGGGTGTTACAGTGTGCTTTTAGCCTGCTTTGCTATAGTACTTAGTATAGCTAGATGTATGAATTGTCATTTACTTTCGCATGCCTATGTGACAAGGCAGATAAGTGGCTTCGGTTGGGCTATATTGGTTGGTCGGTTATTGAAGATGCTTGAAGGAAGTTGAATATTATAAGTACCATGATGCAAAGAACGTACCAGGTAGGCTGTGAGATGACGGGACATGCTGTGATGATGTCATGCCAAAAATGGGTCATACTCGAGCTGGTATTGACAGATTAGTTAGTCATGGAAGCTATCTTGAGTTGTGCTAATCAACAATGTAATTGGTCTCGACAGGCTAACCTAAAGCCATTTTAAATGCAGACCGCCATGAGTGGGTCGGTTGCTTATTGTCCAAATTTACCGAGGAAAGTTGAATGGTGCTAAGGACCAAGTTACAATGGAGGTGCTAGTCCAGCTACGAGTTGATGAAATGGGTTGCTTAGGTCTGGTTAGAGGTGGGTTGTGGCAAAGTTGGGTAAACATGAGTCATGATTGAGTCGGTCTTTAGTGATGAGTTGGCTGCTAGAGTAATCATGAGTCAAGTCAGTCGGCGATAGCCTTGGAATGCTGTTGTGTAAATGGACTGCTTTAGGGCCATTGATTTTGGGCCAACAAGTACTGGCCGGGATGAGTGGAGCTAGGACAGCTTTGATTGGGCCAGTGCTTAATTGTCATAATTGTCATGCTAATCATACTTAGAAGAAACTTGAGCAATATTTTGCCTTCTAAGCTCACCTCTATGAGCAGGGGATAACTTATCGTTTCACAAAGATACTACTACTTCTTCTTCTTTTATGCTTACGAAAATTGAAAGTAAATAGCCATTAAAAAGGTTCAGCATTCTCAAAAAACTTCAATTATCCAGCCCTTTGTTTGATAAAAAGTGAGTTTTCTATCTTAGCCTTCTTCTCCACCGCCATGGGTGCAGTGGCTATAGCTGAGTTTGCTACTTTTTTCCTTTAGTCACTTTGCTGCTTCTCGTTTTGATATCAAGGCTATTGTTAAGCAATCAATGTTGTACTGTTTTTGTTTGCCTTGATTGGAATTTCGTTTTTCTGGACAACTTCAGACGTCGATCAACCATCACTACCATATCACTACCATACCAAGGGGTTAATGGGTTCCAATAAGCCTGTAAACATTTAATGATGATATTAATAGATAAATTAGGTAATAAGCCATCAAATGGATCAACATCATGGGTACGGGATTTAAGTAATATAATAGAGTAATAGATAGAAGGTCTTAAGGCTTGTTTACTTAGTTTAGGAGTTAAAGTTGTGAACCGGTCTTCATGAGGTGCCCGTTCTGGCCTCGCCTTGGGAATGGTCTTCATTCTTCCAATGCTACTGATTCCTATGTGGCATTTATGCCGCTTGTATAGCACTCGACCTTCCTGGGCCAAATGCTAATTTTGCTGAGATGATCTTTCGACTATAGAAAAGAGGCCGAGTATCTAGTTGGTACTTACTATCCTTTCCAGGCTAACTCTAAGCCAGTGATCTTTTTGGGCATTCCCAACAACGCCACCCCCAGCTAGATGACGAAAAATTTCTTTATTCCCTAAGTGGTCATCCCCAGGCTCGAGTACCTCAACTTTCCAACTCCTAATAAATATTTACATCTTTTCTTTTCCCTTTATCTTTTACTTTGCTTTCCTTTGCTAAACTTATCTATCGATAAGGAAGACTTTTCTTATGCCAACGCTGCTTTTACGGTGTTGAAGTAGAGTCTGAATCGATCGAAGATGGCCACTATATGGCACCAGGACTTAAGACCCTTGGTGGCCGATGCCAACTTCACCTAGGGAAAGAGGCTAATGAGGATGGATCAAGTAATGACTAAGGAGTGGGCAAATCCAAAGAGGAAGCCGATAAAGAAGGAAGGCATAGAAATGAAGATGGCTACAGAAAAGAGAGACAACTCTAATGTCCATTTGTTGAACCTCAACGTAATACCAATCACGACCTAGAATCGAAGGTATGATGTCATCATGGGTGAGGAGCCAAAAGTTTGGGAACATGTTGATCTTGACAAATTGAGTGATGTTCTATCGATGCCGCAGTGAGAAGAAATTGACCTACAATAATTAGTTAACATCCCAATCCCATGCTATAAGCCATCTCCTAAGGAGTGGGACACTGAGGCGAGCTCCAAGGAAAGCAACATTAGGGAACATGAACTGGAATTGAGCGTCGGTAGATATGTTGGTCCCTCCATTAAGTAAGTTGATACCTTTGCCACTTTGTATCCATATTAAGAAACTAATTCGCTGAGTGAGCCTCATGTAGGGTTTGATAAAACTAGTGCAGACAGGTCGACCTCGTCATGACTACCCCTTATAAGAAATAAGGGGCTAGTTGGTATAAGCAGTGGTTACTTTCACTTTGTCTTTTTCTACTCTGAATTTTGACTAACTCTTGTTTCTTCTTTATTGCTTTAGTGATCAATGACTTGGACTTTGATGCTTTTAATGAGGGATTGTCAAGACCGCTGTGATTGAAGTTGTCACTGCCCACATCGCACCTACTGCGCACCAGGCCCCTCATGTGCCTGAACACGTCTAGCAGGCTATTGAGGCGTATTCTAGCCCCACAAAGTTGCTCCAGCATTCTAGTGAGAGAAAAAGGAGGAAAAGAGACATGGCTGGCCCATTCTCGGTAGTGGAGGTGGCCATACCCTTCAAGAAGTTCCTCTATATTTGTAATATGGAAGAGCTGGACGTTGATAAGGATGTCGGGATGCTACAGTAGGTTCTTTCGGAACTCCACCATGCCAAGGATGTCGCTGATATAGAGCGGATGCTTTCGACCTTCAGATTATGTTAATGGAGATCCTCTCTTACCCCAATGCACCTGGTCTACCTTGAATAATCCCTTTCTAGAAGATGTTCCAAACCCGTAATTCACAGCAAGTAAGTTACTGACTTCGAACTCGTTTGCTTTTTTACTTAGTTATTCTAACACTTGCTTTTTTCTAGGTTTGGTACTGGTGTATGTGCATCCGAGGGACGTTGAGAACTTTAGAATGACCTAAAAGACAAGCGGAGGCTCAACGGGCAATGGAGACAAGGCCACCAAGGCCTGAGAGGAAACCAAGAGGGCAAGCAAGGAGGCGATTGAGGCTACCCAAAAATCAGCATGAGAGGTGGATGAGGTTTGAGAGAAGGCAGAGAAGGTAGAGGTGGACCTCAAGGAGAGGCTAGAGAGGTTGGAGTGGGAAACAGACTAGCCGTGGGCCGACTGACCAAATATACAAATGGGTGTTGGATGCATGCAAACATCGCTGCCACTAGGAAGAAGGAGGAGGTAAAGTGGAAAAAATGATTGAGGAATATTGTAATGATTCTGCTTATGGAGAACTTCTGGTTTCAAATTTCCATTAGCAAGTTTAATGCTACAGCTTTTGCCCAGTCCTGGGAGGAGGTGGAGGAGGAGGTGAGGTTGGTGGGGATTCCTGTATCGGCCATGCTAACCAAGGAGCAGCTAGACTCCTTGACCCGACCAGCTGAGGAGCCAGGATTATATATTTTTTCTTTACTCCTTTTGTAAGCCTAGTGGCATGGGCTATTTTTCCATACACTATTATGAATGAACAATATTTTGTTGAAATATGCCTAAGTATTGTTGCTTTATCTACTTTGGCATATCTATGCATAGCTTGTAATGTAGCATGCTTTGATTATATAATATACCATTGAATTGATTAATTTATTGTGGTTAATAGGCTATGCCAATTAATGGACATGGAAGTGAGCATTGGCCATGTAACTCGATTGCTTATTTAAGTGCCGAGGCTGGCAGTTGATAGTTCGACTTTACTATATTGGTTTGTAGTTGGTAGATCTCAGCATGAACCTGAGTGTTAAGTAGCTCGAGGTTCTCCTAGGTGACATACTACCAACGTAGATGATAGGCAGTCCCGGCACAAACCTAAGCGCCAAGTGACTTAAAGGTTCTCTTGGGTAACATGATGCAAGCATGGATGGTAGGGGTCCGAACACGAACCTAAGCACTAAGTGGCATGAAAGTTCTCCTAGGCGACATGCTTTATGCATGGATAGCAGGCGGTCCTAACATGAACCTAACCACTAATTGGCTTGAACTCGAGTGACACGTTACATAGAGGGGCAGGCGGTCTGTGCATAAACCTAAGCATCAAGTGGCTTAAAGGTTACTTTTTCGTGACACGCTACATGGAGGAGCAAGTGGTCTTGGTATAAACCTAAGCATCGAGTGGCTTGATGGTTACTCTTGGGAGACACGCTGCAAGAAAGATATTGAACCATTCGAAGGTTCTCCGGTGTGATATGCTACCAATTAAGAGTGGAAAATGGGCCAGGCTAAAACCTAAGTGTTTGGCAGTAGTCCCCAACAAGGAAGTGAATGTATGATAATTCACCCTAGTGGATAGCTAATTGGTAAGGAAGGGAGTGTGGTCGGGTAGTCTTTGGTGGCAGAGGTCAGCAGTGCCTAGTAAGGTAATGAGCACATGATAACTCATCCTTCATTGCATAGCCTAGGTTATCCTAAGATATTACAAGGCAACACACTACAAGTTGAGAGTTGTAAATGAGCCCGGCTCGAACTTGAACGCTAGATGGCAATCCTCGATAAGAAAGTGAATGCATGGTAATTCACCCTTGTGGGTAGCCGACTGGGTTCTTTATATTTGCAATACCCGACATAGGACTAGGCCATAGACCATGAATTGCTGGAGTTTTACAATAGTGCTTAGCGATCTTTCTCTTATAGGACTCGGTACGGAGTTCAGCTTTGTCTCTTCCCCCTTTTACTATAGTCCACCAAGTAGCTCATTATTTACTTTGGTTCAAAGGTCAGACACCAAGGGATGGGACGTCCACTTCTATGGGCAGTATGGTCATATCCATAGGATAGCGAGAAAGGAGTGTAACTGGTTGAAGTGTGGCTGGAGGTGCGATAACATGGAAGAATGAACAGTATTTCTTTAGCCTTGTTCCCTTTTGCTTTTGCAAGGCATGTCTTGAGCGTGGACTTGATGGTTTTGTTGACGGCCTTCACTTGTCCATTGGTTTGAGGATAGACAAATAAAGAGAAGCACTTCTTGATTCAATTCCTTAAGTAAAAATCTTGAAATAGCCTGCTTCCAAATTGAGTGCCATTGTCGTTGATGATCTTCTTTGGCAGGTCAAAGTGACAGACATTGTTCTTTATAACAAAACTGGGAATCTTGAGGGTGATGACCCCACTAAGGATCTTAGTATCAACTCATTTGGTATAGCAGTAGATGGCGACTATGTCATGATTGTACACTCCTTTGACATTAGGTAGCTTTCCGATTAAGTATATCCCTCATGTGTTAAACAGTCATCGGGAAGTCATTGAAGTAAGTAGGGTAGGAGAGGCTTTGGTAATTTTGGTGAACAACTGATGTCGGTCGTATTTCTTTACATAGTCCACGGAATCTTTTATCGTATTACGCTAATAGTAGCCTTATCGGACATCATTTTTAGCTATGCTCTGCCCTTGGAGTGATTCCACAAAATCCTTCATGTAGCTCTTCTAAGATCCGGCATGCTCCATCTCCAGGCATGCACCACTGAAGTGGTGTGGAGTACCACTATTTGTAGAGCTTCCCATCCGTGGTTATAAAATAAGAAGCCCAATAGAGGACCTTCCTAGCTTCCTTTCAGTCAGCAGAATTCTGCTCTTGCTAAGTAATTGACAAGGGGTACCATCCAGTTACTCATAGATGGCATGACTATTATTATTGGTGTTGCCCCCGGCTCATGACTAGGGATGCCTAGGATCTCTAAAGGGACCCAAGGAGTAATTTCTTCTAGGTTGCTTGTTGCCTTGTCTACTTGATCGGCCTTTGTGTTCAACTCCCTGGTATCTACTCTAACTTAAACTAGGCAAATGTGTTGTTATCTTTTTAACCTCAAAAAATACAAGGCCATTGTTTTACCCTTTACTCGAAAGTGCTCATTGGTCTGACTGACCACCAACACCGAGTCACTAAACATATGAACAAACTCTATGCGTGATTCCCATGCCATCATATGGCCGACCAAGACAACTTTATACTATGCCTTATTATTGGTTGCCTTTAAAGTAAATCTCTTCCTTCGGGCGCGATAAGGGCCATGCTGGCCCTTGCTACCTTCTCATTTGATGTTCCGTCCATATAAAGGTGTCAAGCTTGTTGGCTAGCGAAATATATCATGGCCTGGCTCGGAAGTGCGAGGCTAGAAAGAGATGCGATGTTGCCAAAGCTCGATAGACCACTTCAATAGCCGACCGGAAGCATCTGGCCGACTAAAGACTTGCTTTAGAGGTTGATTGGTCAGGATTTTGATGAGATGAGCCTAAAAGTACGATTGGAGTTTTCAAGATGCCATGTGAAGGCAGAAGGCAAGCTTCCCCATATTTATATACCTCGTTTCTAGGCCTATCAACCCCTTGTTGACATAATGAACCAGCCATTGAACCTTCTCATCTTCTTTGATTAAGGCAGCACCGATCGCATAGTTAGTTACCGCCTAATAAAGATAAAAATCCTCTTTGTTAATGGGCTTGGATAGACTAAAGGAGTTACCAAATGTTGTTTTAGCTCCTTGAATTCCTCAGTGCATTCATCATTCTAAGTATTTCCCTTCTTGATGAGGTCGAAGAAAAGGAGACACCGATCGGTTTCTTTTGACACGAACTAGCTTAATGTTGCAACCATCTCATTCAAGCTTTGCATTTGCTTCACAATTTTAGGGATTTGCATGTCTTAGGTGGCTTGGGTTTTTTTTGGATTAGCTTCAATGCCCTTTGCACTTATAAGATACCCTAGGAATTTACCGAACCGGACTGCAAAGAAACGTTTCTTTGGGTTTAGCTTTATGTTATACTGGTGTAGTATGATGAAAGTTTCTACCAGATTCTGTCAATTCCCCCCGGCCTTTTCAGACTTCACGATGTCATCCTTATAAACTTTCATAGACCAACGGATATGTTCAGAGAACATATGGTCAATGAAACATTGATAGGTGGCGTCGACATTTTGTAAACCAAAGAGAATGGTGCGATAGCAGTATAAGCCAACATTAGGGAAGGAAAAGGGACTCTATGTTTAGAATAGGATTCGTTGAGTTAAGAGGAAGCTATATTTATGGCAGGCTTTATTGACATCGAAGAAATCAATGTAAGTTCTCCAAGTCCCATCTGGCTTTCTAACCACTATTGGTTTAGCTACCCAAACCAGATATTCTGCCTCCTAAATAAAGTCTTTTGCCGATAACTTCTCTATTATTTCTTTGAGAGATCGATACCTCTCTAAGTTGAACGATCAATGCTTTTGACAGACGGAGACAGCCTTAAGATTGATGTAAAATACGAGGTAAATGATCCTTGGATCAATGCCGATCATGTCAACGTGCCTCTATGCGAAGATGTTTTTTCTTTGTAATAGGAATCTAATCAAATGCTCCCTAATTTCTGGGCAAACCTCCATGCCGCTTTGAACTACTTTTCTAGGATACTATAGAGATTGATTCTAATAGAGTGGCCAACCTGCCTTAAATGCTTGATTCATCCATGCGAAGGTCTAGTGGTTCGTCATCTGGATTTGAACTTTTTCCTAAATCGCATTGATCTAACACATAAATCATGCGCTCTATTCTCGGCTATAGTCAGGGTAATGGTGTTTCCCCTCGCTCTTGCAGATGAGTCTACTTGTGTTGAAAGGGTGGGTTTTGCTATGTTGGATGTCCTCGCTTTCCACGAGGAGTGACTTGCTCATTCTATGTTGGGATTAGTTGTTTAGTTCTTTGGGGAGTGGTCATAGAGATAGGATTCCTACTATCATAGTTTCTATTGTGGTGGGTGGTCCTAGTACGACCCTGAGTGTTTTTAGGCTTGAATGTACTCATGGGTGATACATTATTAGTTGATGTAGCTTCAAGGCTGAAAATAGTCCCGGCTCGAGGATACTCTTGGGTGGAACACCATCGATAGTTGTTTCTTTAGTGGCAAGGATGGCCCTGACACGAGTGTTTGGCACTCTCCTAAGTAACACATTACGGATTGCCATAATTCACGGAGGTGGAATGTTGTTGGTGGGAGGAGTCATGTTGATGCTTTAGAATTAAGGGTAGTCTAGGCATGAAATATAGCGCTAACTGGCTCGATGGTTCTCTCGAATGACTCTCCCCTGAATGTTGAAAGTTCTTCCCGAAGCATGAAAATTCCCTTCTTTACTTGTTAGAGGAGGGTTCCATAACACCATGCGACCTTCTGCTGATCGCCTCAGATCTTGCCAATCCCACCCTACAAAAGGAATTTTGTGATGAGTCAGTTGTAAGATCTGATGACACCCTGTTCAACAAATGCCAATCATCCTATCAAAGGATTACATGCAGAAGGGCAGTCAACCACTATAAAGTTTACATAAATCACTATTGCAAGGGTTCTTGGCCAAATGTTGCTATAAGTGAGGTGATGTCTATCGGAATAATGCCCAAACCCCATAAACTACAAATTGATAAGGTGCAAGGGGTGAGTTTGGAGGCAGGAAGCTTATGAGCCTTAAAAACCTGTATGAACATGACCTTGACTGAGCTGCCCATATCCATAATGATTTGATGCGCATTTGTGTTAGCCATTACAAGAGTAATGACCATAAGATCGCAATATAGGTATAAGACGACCTCTCGTTCCTCGATGGTGATAGTGATGGGTTGTTCAGATTCTAACTATGGTGTTTTAGACGCTCGGTGCTTTAAGGAATATTCATGCTAGTTGAACTCGCTTCCTTTTGATACCGGGATTATGCTCCTCAACTACTACCAGCCACATGCGGGCCTTTGCATATGGTCAAGATGTTGGTGATTATTGCGACATTGTCGTTGGGTCGCTGGGGACCTAGGGTGGAGTTGGTTAGTTAGTATGGTTGTTGATTTGTTATACTTGATCACGAACAAACTCTAATAGGATTTCTTCCTGGATAGATCTTTAAATTTCATCTTTGAGCTCCCGATGCTAATTGGTGTAGTGATTGTTGATTTAGTGGAACCAACAATGCTTGTTATTGCCGCCAGGCTCCTCCCTTTTTCCATCTATGGTGGTGTTTGATCTGTGAAATTGCCCCCAGTCCTAGGTTGTGAGATATATATTCTTTATGTGCCTATTCAAAGTAGCACAGTTAACATACCTGGATCTATATTGAGTGTTGGCTTTGGCTTACCTTTTGGTATCATTTTGTCGACCATTAGGTCGATGATCGGTATTATTACAAGGACCAGTTTGGTTGGTATGTCGATTTAAGTGTCACCACCAGTAATATTAACGTCTTTCGTTCTCATTATATCATTCGCCCATTGAAAGAAGTCAGTCAGATACGCAAACATGTGCTTTTGAAATTGTTTCCATATTATGGACTAATACATGACCCTTGAATAGAGGGCCACGAACAGGTTGTTCATGTCACCACCCTTATCCCGAGTGGACTCTTTGTTAAAGCAGTTGACATACAATTGTAGGTTTTCAATTGGCCCATATATGATGTTACCCATCCCACTAGCCATTATAGCATGTGTCCTGGAAGTAAAGAACTAGGTCTTGAAATCTGCACATAACTAGGCTTAAGAACTGATGCTACGTGGTTGTATTTGCAAGAACTATTGAGGCTAGTCCTGTGAATGTGGATGGAAAGGCTAGGCATTTTCCTAGGTTGGAAAACCGACCTGCACAAGTGATGGAGTTAGACGCAGTGATGCGAAATGGGTCGGTACTCCCATTATACATGTTAATGGGCGGTATGGCATACCGCCTATGAACGTAGAAATTCCGTAGTAAATAATTTGTCATTATTGTATCAAAAAACACCTTACCTCGGTATTTCGGGCTTGCATGTTATTAAGCTACCGACAAAGGATGTTCATTTCCTCCCTGAGGCTAGCATCTGCTTATTTTATGATGGTCTAGCCAACAACTATGTATGGGCTCAACTAGCATCTTGAAGTAGGTAATTGAAGGGGAGTGATAATGACAATGATGAGTTGGAGTGAGAACCCTCCTCTCCCAATGCATAAAGGGAAATTGTGAATGTCTGACCTATCTCTCCCTTGACCCACTCCTTCCCACACCCCTATAAGATCTAGAATGTGCCGAGGGAGCCCTATGCTTCCTACCAGTAGTAGGAGCACCGCTATTGAGACGTTCAAAAGCAGACGTCCATAAACGCTTAGATGTGGATGGCTGTTCCGCTAAGGGAACGATAATGCCCTGGTTCTTTATGTGCATCCATGTCTGGAGCAATATAAAAAACATGGCTAGGTACGCCTGTAGTATGTCTCCTTGTTGAGCATGAACATCCATGAGTGGGGTTTCAGGCACCGTCCTATCTCAGGCCTCAGTAGTGTTCATGAGATCATAGGCATTGGGAAGGGCGGGTTGACGAACGGGCATGTCGACAAGGTCGACTGCAGGAAGTGCCGAAGGGACATAGTTTGCAGCAACTTAAGCATCCAACTACATCCGCAGACTTTGCACTTCGCTGACAAAGTACCTACAGTAGTTAATTGTTGCAACATGTTATGCTACACATCATTGCAGATCCCAAAAATGAGGCAAGCAGCATTGGCAATAGTATTGTCATTGGTTTCATGCTCATTGGAGTTATTACCTTCAATCTTAGGAACCTGGTCCATAGTAATAAGGAAGATTAAAAAAAATTTAGAGAAGAAAAGTGATGAAATGTGAGAGCTTTAAGGGGAGGCCCTTCTCCTAGCGTCAAAATGTTGACTAAACGATTAGCTAACCGCAGAATCATACTAATACATCATGAAAGCAAATATTACTTACTAATCATTATGCTTTAAAATGTAAGTAAGGAAAGAACAAGCAAAGTAAAGTAAATGACACAAAGATATAAAGTGGTTACCTCCACTACGAAGATCTCTTGCTATGTTTCTCTCTTACACTTACAAAGAATTGCAACATAATAATAAGAAATACAGCCCCTAATACTAAAAGTAGCCAATCTTAAGAGCTTATGGCCCTGATTTGATATGAGGAGAGCTCTGGATATGAGATAATAACAAGAATTATAATGATTTCCAACCCCTTTGAAGTTACAATTCATGAAGTATTTATAGTGGTTATAGAAGATGATGAATGACTGAGATCACGTAGAAAAATAGGCAGGAAGGTTGCTCGGCCATTGATCTGATCGCCTTGGCTTGCGGAAGATAGTTGTAAAGGAAAGCTGGAACATATGGTTAAGAAGCATGCCAACCGTCCCTCCATATCTAGAGCGTGCATTGCATTAAATGCCAGTGGCATCCTATGGGAGTAGGTATGCTTTTGTCTCTTTATTACAGTACCTACTACAGCTCGATGTACAACTTATAGTTTACTTTTGCCTGCCTAAGTGATAAGGCAAATGAGTGGCTTCGACCAGGTTATGCTAGCTGGTCGGCTACTGATGATGCTTAAACGAAGCTGAATACTACCAAGGACCATGATGCAAAGAACGTACCAGCCTGACTATGAGATGATGGGACGACTGTGATGATGTCAGGCCAGACGGGTCATGCTTAAGCTGTCTTGATAGGTTAGTTGGCTGTGGAATCCATCTTGAGTTGTGCCAACATGCAATGGAGTTGGTCTTGACGGGCTTCTCTAGAGCCATATTAGACACAAATGGTCATGAGTAGGCCAGTTGCTTAATGCCTAAGTTTGCTAAGGAAAATTGAATGGTGCTAAAGACCAAGTTGCAAGGGAGGTGCTAGGCCGACCATGAGATGATGAGACAAGCTGCTTGGGTCCAATTGGAGGCGGGCCATGATGATGCCTAGCCAAAGATGGGTTATGTTAAGCCAATCTTTGCTAGTGAGTTGGCTGCTAGAGCCACCATGAGTTGAGCTGGCCGGTGATGGCTTTGGAATTTTTCTATGTAGATGGTCTAACTTAGGGTTATTGTTTTTAGGCCACTATGTACTGATTGGCTAAGTTGAGCTAGGCCCGCTTTGATTGGGCCGTACTATGGCTAATCAATTGATATTTGCCTTCATTATTTTGTGAGTTGGTGTTTTATGGAATGGAAAGGGAAAGTAACTTATATTTTTTATTTAAGCGTGGTACTTTATATGCACACAAGAAAACGCTTACGGATACCACCAAAATATTATTACCTACCAATTTTTTTCTTATGCTTATGACCACCAAAATGCATTTTCTCATTCGACCATAAATAATCGCAAACTCTTCATCTCCTTCTGGAAAATCAACATACACTACCTCAAAACATCATAAAAACAAAGTTTTCAATCTCTAAAACCATAAAAATATCTCTTTTTGTATAATATATAAAGCTAAGTCAAAATTTAGCGAATGATCTTAATTTTGATGAATTCAAAGTGGTTAGTTTACTTTTTATCTATTAAACTATTTTCTTTAAATATCAATCTAAGATTTGATGTTTAGAATTTTTTATTATTGTTTTAGGATGAATTTAAAAATCATACGACTAACACAAATTTGAAGGATATGAAGTTTAATGATGTCGAAACTGAAAATCTTAATGTAAGTTATTGAATTGTAATGTTTTATAGTATAATAGTTATGCCAATTTTCCTATATATTTTTTCAGTTCTCTTAGAGGATACCAATCATAACCAAATTGAAAATGCATTTGTTGTTTGGAATAAAAACTGTTTGATGGTGAAACCATAAAGAAGACGATCGATCAAATGCTTTAAAAGACATGTGAGTTGATTTGGCAAATCATATTTAGCCGATCAAGCAGGTAGTTATTTAAAATTCATCATCCTAGTACGATCGAAAAACTAAATTTTGTTATTTTTTTCTAATTTTTTCATCTTATATGATTTTTATTGGAACTAATCTAGCCGGTAGCGGAAATTACAAGTGAATTTCAAAAAAAAATTCCCTTATTGGATCTATATTGGTCCTATGAAGTCTAATTTATTTGGAACATTTCTAAATTTTATTTAAATAAAATCTTTTATTTTATTTAAAGTTGTAAATTATATATAATTATACTTAATTTATGTTTTGTACATATAATTGTACACATATGTATCATATACATATTTATATTTGTGTGCATGTGTCACATGATAATCCATGAAAGGTATAACATGCTCGTGTGTAGATGTAAAGATTTGCATTGCAACGGACATGTTAGCTTATCCCATATGTATTGTATCCTGTCCAAATATATGTATGTATTTAAACTTATTATTCATAAATATTATAAACACACACACACACACACACACACACATATGAACAATATTAATAATTTATAAATATGTGCATTGTTGAAATAAACAGTAATATATGTACACACACACACATATATAACATATAAAGTTTCCTTTTTTTGAATTATGAACTAATAAATACATTATGAATTACAATAATAAAATAATAATTTATTTTAATATATATATATATATATATATAAATACAAAAGCATATTTATAATATCTAGATATATATATTAATTAATAAAATAATTTTTTATTTTAAAACGCTTCCAGAATAAGGATGTCAATGGGCATATCTAGGGTCTAAACCCGGTAGACCCACCCCTGTTTTAACCCATCTAGACTCACGTTATGGGGTCATCGGGGCTGATAAACCCATGACCCATTCTTGAGAGCTTCAGATCTAGCGTTGGTCGGGGTTTGGCAACCCGCGCTAAACCGAACCGCACTACTAACATCTCATAATATTGCTTTATTACCATAACGATGATTTGTTAATCGTTTTATACATAAGTGGTTATAAAATAGTTATTCTAATGTTCCAATTGATAAGTTATATGACTTTATGGTACTAAGTTGAATCATTGATAATTGTATAACAACGTATGCATGTTTTCCTTGGACCATTATTATATATCTCATTTTTATTACCATAATTATCGTTGTAAACATATTGATATATATATATATATATATATATATATATATTCACTGTATCATTTAGTGACAATTCCTTTTACAAATAAAATAAATAAATAAATATATGTATATCAATACATAATTTTGAATAAATATGTACATCTTCGACAGGCCTTGGGGTAGGGCGGGTCTGCCTTGATCGGTATGGGTTTCTGGTACAGCGCAAAAATCCAGACCTACACCAGGTTTACATAGTGGGTCTGAGGTAAGGTTTAAAAAACCTAGGATGAGTACAAGATACCCACCCTATAGCCGTCCCTATTCTAGATCGTATACACGGCATAACAAAATTTTATTATATTAATAAATATATTACTTAATTAAAAAACAATAAAATATTAAAAAAGGATATTTTTGAAAATAATTATTGAAATTTTTAACTTTTACAAAATCTAACATGTTATTTTAAGGATTGTAGAATTTTTCCATAATTTATTAGGTCAAAATTTATTTTTAATAATTAACTATTTTTCTAGCTGTATATTATAATATTTAAAAAATAATATAGATGATTTTTAAATTTTGATTTTTTGGTCAAGAGCTTATTTCATGATAAAATAATTTTATAAAATTAACGGTTAATTTTCGAAACTTATTTTATTTTATATAAATTATATACGTAGTATATTGATTCAAATAATAATAAACAACAGCAAATAATTAAAAAAATAATTTACAGCTACCGAAAATTATAATTATTATAAATATACATTTATAAAATATATGTTTAATAATTAACATGATATGATGATATAATTAAATACAAACCATGTAATTATAATTAAATGACATAGTAATATATGTATATTTATTAATAAAATAATAATTATTGTAAACAGATTACTTGGTTATGCATATCTGATCTATATAAAAAAATTAGTTTTTTTGTAAATACATACATATAACCATTCCAGCAGTGACAACATCAATACATATAAGAATCATCTTCTAACTAATAATATAATAATAACATATATGAATTATAAAATATTATTCAGAAATTATAAATCATATAACATAGTAAACACATACCTGAAACTAATTTTTTAAAGCATGATTAGTAATGATGAACTCTCTCTCATTTGAAAACTTTTCGATTTGGCAGACTACTAATCCTTGAACTGTAGATTTTTGACTATCCAATACTTACATCTTTTGAATTGATTTAAGTTGAATTTGTTAGAGCTCCTTGAAGATAAATTCGACCAGAAATATAAGGGATAGTGGCAGCCAAAAAGTTCTAAAACAACTAGGGCTAGAGGTTCTTTCATAATGGATGAAAGAGAGAAAGATATGGATCGCAACTCATACCAGTTCTCACTGAATCTAAGCCTTCCATCTCAAAACGCCAATAACCTTTTTAGCCGCCCTCCATAAATCTTATTGCTGCTAAAACTATCATCTTATCATCATGGGCTAACATCCCATTTAAGCCTAAATAAATATTATTAATTAAATCGAATTTAATTGCTTATCGATATCGCATATCGATTGATATAGCAATAACTATTGTAAATATATACAATGATGTATATTCCTCAAATCATATTTAGAATTTTATATTTAATATTTCATAAATATTAATTAATTTATAGCAATTATAAACTAATTAAATCCTTTGGTTTATAGAGAATTCATCGTTTCGGTTGTGTGACTTGTTAGGTGTAAGGTATAACATCTAACTATTCAGATGTTAATGTTCATATGTTACTTAGTAAATGGTATGACATTTTGGCCTAGTTGATCACTTATTTAGTTTCAGTAAAATCCAATTCTACATTATTAAGCGTTACCTAATTGTGACATTTATTTACATCAATTTTCTTCATCAAAACTATATCACTTTGGACTGATGGAATTTAATAATGGTCAAAATTCCAATATCGTCCATATTTAACTCTATAGTCCAAACACAAAGTCCTTGGTTTAATAACAATAGTAACAATTACCTAAAGTGCTCTAGCCAGAGACTCTTTGACTTTGAATTGATTTGAGTTGACCATGATATTAACCCCATATAACTGAGGATATGAATCCTCTTTTGAATAGTGCTTAACTTCCAATATTTCCACTCGACCCGACTATAGTCACTCGATGGACGTTGTGCCATAATTTGACTACAATCAAAGCAGAGCTTTTATATCGAAGATCCACGGTGTTCTCAAGTCGAAAGAACTATATAAAGTAGTCACATCGATATTTTCTATTTCACCTTAGTTATATTAACCAACAAGAAATCATCGAGTAGGTCGTTCCATGGTTATATGATTACTATCAGTATGTAACCCCTATGTGCCCCAACATTCATGAGTAATACACTGTCCAATATTTGAAGAGCAGTACATACTCTAGACTCAATGATACATCGATATTCAGTTTCGATACATCTTGATTAGGAACATTTAAAATGATATATTTGTTTTCATTGTGATAAATTACTCACCGTCGCAACTTTGTAACTACTATCAGAAAATATAACATTTATGGATTTTCTATTAAATATACTTTTAATTAAGTCAACTAATTAATAAATACATTATATCAAGTATATAATAAAAAGAAAACACTTTATTTCGAACAAGATTGGTCGAGTTAGATATATGTAATGAATTACATAACTACTCCTAGAACATACCACTAACTCTATCAAATTTTGTTGTGTTTTGAAAAGAGTTGAATTTGGTTTGGGGAATAAAATGGATAACTGTTGTAATTTGAAATATTTGAGTGTCGGTTTAATTAAAATGAAAAAATAATAGATGCGAGGAAGTACAAAATCAAACTTTGTAAGGCAATCTTTAGTTTTGAGAGCCATAATCATTTTTTCGGATGCCAAGAGTAGCATAATTTATTTGATAAACTTGAATAGGTGAAAGAAATGTTTGTGTTAAATTTAGTTGATTTAGTTAAGGCCGTGGTTAGAAATTGGGGAACATGTGATTTATAGGTTGAAAGCTGGGAAAGAAAAATATAATATGTATGAGAAAGGCAGGATAGAATGTGTGTGAGGAAGGTAGGACTTTTGAAATTCCAAACAGACGTAGCAGTTGATGAATGATTACTGTAGAAAAATGAGAGAGGCCTTGAGAGATAAGGAAGTTGCACTCGTTATTAATAGTACAGTACAAATATGTTCTTTTTTTATTTTAGAAAGTCTACCTTCTCCACCGATTATTCGATGCAAAATGTCATTGATTGGAACACCCAAAGATTGTAAACATTTGCTCAACATAAATAGATACTCGTGACAAACAAGTTGATGTTTGATACCAAGAAATTGCAGCTGTGTTCAACTAGTGCTTATGCCTTAATTACACCGTCAACTAAATGATAAACAGATGACTTGAAATGTACCTGGGTGTCGTGGAACCAACTACTACAAGTAAATGGGGTGCATGGTCTGTTGAACTAGATTACGTTCAAGGAGATGAAAAATAGTGGTAAACATTTGCTTTCCAAATTTAGCCAGTTCAAAAATCATGCTTTTTTCAAATTAGGTAGTTGGATCAGATGTACAATGACGCAATAAAGAATTGAAAATGCACTTATAACATTTCTCTAACACCTCTAGCCCGCTTCTACCTCACTTTTCCATCCAAATATACTCCAACATTCTTGATTTGGTTAGAGAATGAGATTTTCCAATCCTATTGTCATTACTTCATGACAGGCATTCGATGCATCTTCATCGTCGTGGGCAATACAACACAGAATGGCGATCTTCATCGTCTGTGTGATGACCCAAATTTCAAAAGGTTTAAATCGACAATAATCCACATATGTCCAACTTAAATAATCCGAAACGTAGATAATCAAAGGGGATAATTAACAAAAATAAAGAAAGAAGAAGGAAACAAATACAGAATCTCACAGTGGAACGACAAAATATAATAATCAAATAACAGTTCATGAAGCTGTCTATGTTATATATTTGATTATAATCTATACAATATTTATCAAAGTTATATATATCAGGGATAAATAAACAATGCAGCAGAATAGCATGATGCAGAAAATAATAATAGTAGTAATATATCAAATCTTTGTCTTCGTCCTACGGAAAAAGATCTTCATTGGGCTGGAAAAAAAACTCAGAGCTGACCCGAGCGTAATGAAAAGACAAATACTCGAGTCAGGACTAAAATATTTTTATGTAAGTCAAATCAATATCAATAAATATGAGCGTACGAGCGTCACAGATGTTTGCGGGATTTTACATCTCTTATCCAGTGTATAATGTACGCGCAATAACTCAAGAGAAGTTATGAGATTTTCCATCTCCTAAGGATCCGTTAAACTATTTATATATAATAGTATACACTATAGTAGGTAATGTCTATCACTAAAATAAAAATCAAAATAGCGTTAAGGCTTTGCATTGATCTACCTTAATACATTTTTATAGTATTAAACCAAAGTCGTAATGGGCTCGCATAAGGATAAATATGACAAGGAACGCGAGGCAATGTCCAAGGTAGAATTTTGCCAGTTTACCCTTTTTGGCTGGTCGTAACCGATCCGTGGCCTACCACGATAATCAATCCGAACAAAAAAAGTGAAACCATCGAGTACAAAACCACGATAGTAATACGAATGATCAACGTCGTTAGAGGTAGCTAACCTTATTTGTCAGACATAGACTTCTGTTTTAGTCATTTTAATTATGACATAAGTGTCAAGGGTATTCATCATCGTTCTCTTCCTTCACTCCGGTGAATGTTCGCTAATTCGACCACTGCATTTTAGATAGTGGAAATTAGCCACAAGGGCCTCTCTAGCAAGTACAATTGGTTTCTAGGACACACAACTGAAATAATTATTTTTAAAGACAAAATGCAAAATAATTAGTTTCTAAGGCCTAAAAACCTATGAAATTATGTCCTTGAAAGTAATTGGAATGCTGACTTTGTCCTTAGAAGTAATTATTCTACCGACTTTGGCTTTGAAACTAATTATTGTGGATGTGTGTCCTAGAAACTGATTGTACGACAAAATTTGTCCTTCTAGTGAAATACCCCTTTTAGATATCATTAACCGCGTACATAGTTGTTAAAGTGGTTCCAATATTGATAGAGAGTATGCCAATAAGAGGCCCCGGTCTCTTTAACAATCAAACGTCGTTTTACGCACCGGTTGGTTCTTTTACATTTCGAAAATAGTTCATATTTGATATCAAAATATCATATTCGCTTCAAAATAAAATCCATTTCGAAATCATCATATTCGCTTCAAAAATCATATTTTACTTTAGAATGTCAATTCAATTCGATATATCGATTTAACTTCAAAATTTGATTCGAATTACAATTTTGGTTATAAATTCACTTTAACCCAATTCATATTTAAATCCAAGATTTAAATATAAACATCCCACCCCCTTGACCGGTTTAAAATTTTATAAAATAATTTAAATAGTTAAAATAGTTAAATAGTAAAAATAGTTTATAGAAAATAGTTTGAGTAATAAAATGGTTTATATAGTAAAATACTTTGAAAAATCAAAATAATTTAAATATTTAAAGAATATAGATTTTAAACCATTCATAATGAAATAATTTATTTGAAAATAGTTTCAAATTCAAGCCGATTCAATTCCAAATTTTCTAATTCAAATCAATTTCAATTTCCATTTCAATTTAATTGATTCAATTCTGATTTCAAGTCGGATCTTTACTTCGATTGCAAACTAATTTCGATTCCAATTCCAAATTAATTTCAAAATCCAGTTCCAAATTAATTTAAATTTCAAATTCCAAATTAATTATAATTCCAGTCCCATATTAATTTTAACTAAATTCTCAAATTTTAAACCATTTCAATTTATATTAATTTCGAGTTTGATTTTCAAAATATCGATTCAAAACACTTAAGTCAAATTTTCTTTCCATAACCAATTAAAAATCCAAATCTTCAAATATAATTCAATTCCAAGCTAAACTTTGAAATATCATTTATATTCTTTTACTTAGTAATATTCAAATTTCACATAAAGTCAAATCTTTCAAAATAAATCAATTTCTGAAATTCAAATCATATTTCGATTATAATTTCAAAACCTCGACTTCAATTATTCAAACAATTTCGTTTACCAAATTTAAATCTCAACATTTCGAGCTTTAGTTCGAAAATAATTCGGTTTCCATAAATTTGATTTTTTTTTTATTTCTTAAAATTAAATCATTTAAATAGTTTCAAAACAACAATTTCAAAATCATTTAATTTAACCAATATGGTGTCCGTATATAATTCTCTATCTTATGGCCAAGTGAATCAATTATTCCAAGGATGGATATATATCATTTCAATCCAGAATAAATGTCATAAGTATATAACGTTTCAACCTATTTCTTAATTTATTTGAATTAATTAAATTTACAGTTTTATAAACTGCAAATAATATACAGGATGATAACATGATATGTCAAAATACATAAACATCCAAATCATCCGAATATCAATTAAATTTTCATCCATCACAAACAATCATCCAAGCAATCGATAATTCACAACAATTAGCCAATTATTAATAATCAGGAATTTTACTGGCAGTTTAATCCTAATCCAATTTAACTATCAATACAAATCATATTGATTAAATTCAGATGTCGATTTAAATGTTAATTAAATTTATCAACAATTATCAATAAAATTTAAATCACATCATAACTTCAAATTTAAGTAACATAAATATTCTAGTCAACCATGAGCGTATAAAACACCCACCTTTTCATTTGAAACTAAAAACATTTGAGCTACAAACAAATTCTAGATCTGCTTTACGTTGTAGGCGACGTCCATACGGTCGCAACGCAATTTTTCTCGCCCGGATCGGATCTTGTATAAAAGAGTTACGAATCTATTAATATCGATATAATCAATTTATAATTATCAACTAATAAACAAAAATAAAAACTAAACCCTATATTAACCTTACTGCCGTTCGAATACAAATCCTCCTCCCAGGGAGCTCGTATGTGATACTGACCTTAATTTTTTTTAAATTGAATAACGACCACCAGCGCCTCGACCTCCGTCGTCGTGCCGTGCATTGCGCCACGCACCAGCGCGTACGCGCCCAGATCCAAAACCCTAAACGCCTTGTTCGATTCCAGGATGCTATGCTCGATCTCCAAACCTCGCGTGCACTCCACTAGCTCGTGCTCCTCCACGCGCTCCTCATCGACGTCGCGAGCTCGTCTCCTAGGCTCATTTGACTACTGCAGTCAATTGCTTTATTTTGTTTTTTTTCCCGCGAGTCTGTTTGTGATTTTTTTCTTTCTTCGATCTATTTTGATTTTTCAATTTGAATATTGCGATTCGATTTAAAAAGAAAGGGGAAACAAGAGGAGTGCGAAAATAGAGGATATGAAAGTTGATTTTTATATATATTATGATTTAAATTAGAAAATATCTACCTTAAGTCGTCGGAATTTTCTCGAGCTCCAAACGAAGCGTGCCGCGTGACCAAATTCGATCATATGCAGAAGATAACTTTTTAAATTGAATTATTTTAATTAAATTCTTAAATAAAATCCTACGCGTTTAAAGCTCGCACGACCAAACGACAAATTCGATCGCTACGAAACTTGAAATCCTACAGTAATTCACTATTACGGATCCAACGAAGCTGGTTTCGTCGAAATTTGAAACTATGGCCAAAATGGCTATTTTATTCATCAATTAAAATGTAAAATTTTCAATTTCTATTTATTCACTTTTAAATCCAATTTCAAATGGTAACCATCTTCATTCTTATTTATATAAAATTTAAATCAATTTCCGATACTATTTTCATCAAAAATAATTCAAGATTCAATTATTTAAATAATTGCAATGTTAAATTTAAACGATTTAATTTCCAATAAATTTCAATAATAAGTCATCAAATTTTATCTCTAACCATTTTTATTCAATAATCTATCAAATTTCATAATTTAGAAGAATTAAAAATACGGGTCGTTACATACTCCTCCACTCAAAACTTTTCGTCCTCGAAAAGGGTTAAGTGCCGAATTTAATACTTGATATATTTTATTCAAAACTATCAACCTATAAAACTTTAAAATCTTATTTATAGAACCTTTACTACGCTCTCGGTGCATACCTTCGATATCGGTTTTATGGAAAATATAACTTATATACATAAAACAAGTTATAAATTTTCAAAACTCCAAAGATTATCTAACTCCCGGATTTACGGAAAATTTCGGCAGAGTCTCGTTTGCACGGCTCGATCGGAAAAATTTACAATATCAATATAATCATATGATATATCCAAAATATATCAAATATACATCTCATCTCAATGATGAGGAATTCCGTAGAAAAAAAATGCGAAATCGCGGTATGTAATTCGAGATACGTACCTTATTATTAATAATACGAGCGAGTTCGCTCGTATTAAGCAAGCAAAAGCAAAATATGCGCAAGCGAGCTCCAAAAGCCAGCATATGTCCTTCCATACCTACTAAACACTCAATGATAGATGAGAACATGTACATGGAAAGAGAAATCATTATACAACATAATTATACAACAACTATATTAGCAAACATAGCCATGCAATAAAAGAAACATCCAAACAACCATATTCATGCAAGTATTATTCATAACCATCATTTCAATTTATACAATTCTGTTCCTATTAGCTTCCAATTGGTTTATTTTCCATTTATTCGTATTTTTTTATTTACATTGAATCGACTTATATTCAATTTCATTTGTTTCCAATTGATTTACATTTATTTCACTTGTTATGTCAACATCTTCTATTTACATTTGATTTTATTTCAATTTGTTTATATTCCATTTTACTTACTTTAGATTCAGTTACATTTAATTTATTCACATTTAACTTATTCGATTTCAGTTATTTTACTTATAGCAGTCATTTAATGTTGACATCAAATTGATTTGCTTTCGTTTGATTCATTTCTCGGTTTATTCAACTTTATTTAAGTTAAACTTTTTTTTCTTAATAATGTTTTCAATTTATAAATTCAAAGCTATTTCATATCATACTAGAAATATTCTTCACAATCAAAAGTTGTTTTAAGTAAAAATAATTTTTTTGGGTAGCAATTCTTATTAAGAAACTCAAAAATAAATACCGACGTTGCTGCGGTCGTCCCCAGAATAAGTTTCCAGTAACTAAGCGAGTTCAATGTTTTTATTTCTTTCAAAAATCCTTTCAAAATATATTTATCGTTGAACACTTTTACATTTTACCTACTCATACAATATTGTAGGTAGCATGAACTGTTTGATAATTATTTGGGGTTTTTAAAATGATGTTAATGCAGGGTAGGGAGGTTACAGTTTGTTAATCTGGAACAATCTAGTGAGGGTTCTACGCAAATAACAATAGCTTTTCCTTTCATGCCTTCACTCTATATAACCTCTTTTCTCTTTCAAGCATGTTTGGAAATTCGTAAAGTTGGAGGTTATGTTCTTGACATGAGTATACTTAGAAACTTTTCTTGCAAGCTACTAGAGAAGGTATGCATTTTTCATCTCATTGTTAATGAGGTAACAGTCCACACTTTTATTTTTGCATTGATATGTGGTTTTGGCATTTATAGTTTTATCTCTAGTCATGGATTGTTTTTTTCAAAATATAAATGCTAATCTGGCCTAATTTGCTTTGCTTTTTTTATTGGATTTGCATAAGAAACAATGCACTTCTAACTTTTCTTCTTCCATTACTGTAACAGTTAATTGATTCAAGTTGATATTTCTGATAAATACATTTTAAAATGCATTGTAACCTTGTAGCGTTAAAAGCAGCACAAGCTTATAATTAGGTAAATCAATCGACATCTCTCAATGAACCAATCTTGCATTTTTATAATTGAACATGCAATTGCTGCTTATATATTTCTTAAGTTGCAAATATACTTAACTATTTATATAGCCATTCTTATATCTAAATTTTATGGGGATTGATCATTGAAACAAACTAGCCGTATAAATTTCAAGAGAAGGGCTACATTCTGTGTCATTAGTTATTTCAATTCTATCCTCCAAATTCAAAAGAAAAAAATGAAAAGAAAGAAAAAAAAAGAAAAAAAGAACTCTTTGTTCATGCTGTTGGAAATTTTCAAAATAGTTTTGAGTTTGGGATTGGGTTTGTTTTTGAAGAGGAAAGAAGTGGAAGAAAATGGAAGAAGAGAGGTATAGTCCCACATCTTGGAAAATAAGGGATTATACTTAGTTAAATATAGGATTCTCCAAGGAAGGTTGGGCTCTTTGGGCACCCAAATCTTTGCTTTGATGTGAGGAGGAAAGTTATACATCACCACTGCACGCGCGCGCCGTCACTGTCTGTCCGACCGACCTGACCGGGTCGGGTTCGGGTCTAAAATGATGAATTAATTTTTTGTTAGCAAGCCGGATCTTGGATTTGAAAGGATAGTTTTGGCAGTTCATTTGAATGAAGAGACGTGACCGTTTAGCAACAGTTTTAGACCGTTACGAATAGGCAAGACCGTTTGCAACGGTTTCGGACTGTTAGAAAGGATGCGACGCTTGACAAATGGACATTTCCTCACTACTATAAATAGTGATGCTTAGAAACCATCAGTAGATAATTATCTCTTTTCTTTCAATCTCATTCTTCTTTCTCAGATCTGCGATGCTTAGAAAGTGTTGCAGAACACTGCCTTTCACCAAAGTTTACGACGCCTAAAAGGTGTTGCAAACACAGAAACGTTGCAGATCGGTTTTCTTCCTCTTCATTCTACTACTAAATTGCATCATCGGAAATCAAATTTGAGTGTTCCTGGTCAGATCAAAATCGTACACGTTTTGAATCCGATTACGCTGTTTCAAGACTTCATTGAATCTTGAAGTATAACCAGTTTGTACATGTTAGGTTGAACTATTGACTAAAAGAATTTACACAGTAGATTCTTGAAGTCAGAAGTACGACAGATATAATCTTCATCTTTCTCGAATCATCGATACAAATATCCAACAATTTTTAGACAATATCTTCAACCATGGATAGTTCGAGTTCGATCAATCTCAATGCTCTTCAAGTTATGAATCAGCATTTAACGCGATTGGAGCGGTTTGATGGTGAAAATTTCACTCATTGGTAAGAGACGATGAAATTCTTTTGATCACGGTTAAATTGTTCTATATTCTTGAAGATGACATGGAGGAAATACCAGAGGAAACTGATAAAGATACAGACGAACTAAAAGCAAAACGTGCAAAGCGCAAAGATGATGATTTTCTATGTAGAGGCACATCCTGAATGCATTGTCTACTCCTGTCTACAACGCACATAGGACTTTGGAAACTGCAAAAGGCACTTTGGGCTGCACTAGAAAGCAAACATCGCATATCCGAGGCAAGTAACAAAAAATTCTTTATTTGCAATTTTATGGATTTCAAAATGGATGACAATAAGTCCATAATTGGACAAGTAAGCGAAATTCTACTGTTAGTGAATCAACTTAAGGATGCTGGAATAAATCTCCCTGAATCTTTTGTTGTTGGAGTTATAATTTCAAGACTTCCTAATTCTTGGAATGATTATAAGAAAAAATTAAAACATGCGGAAACAAATTATAATTTAGACGGTTTATAGCGTCATCTTCGTATTGAAGAGGACTCTCATAAACGCGAACTAGATGATAACCCGCAAACTAAGTCTCATTCTAAGGTAAATAATGTTCAAATTACTGACAAGATGAAGCCTAAGAATGAGACACAGTTTAAGAAGAAAAATTCCAACAACAAAAGAAATGTGCTTCTTACTGCTGTAACAAGCCCGACCACTATGCCTGTAATTGCCGTCAACGGAGGAAACAACAAAAGATAAATGTGGTCGAAGGCTCGCTTATGGCTGTAGTGCAAGAGGCGAACTCCGTCAGCAAAACTGATAATGATTGGTGGTTTGATGTTGGAGCAACCATTCACATTTGCAAAGACCATAATATGTTTAAGACTTACGAAGAAAATAATGGAGAAGCCTACAAGGTTACTGGAGCAAATAAGGTTCGAAGCAAAGTTTTGGAAAAAGACACTATATAACTTACATTTACTTCTGGAAAAGTTCTTACATTAGTTAATGTATTTTATGTACTTGATATGTGTAAAAATTTGGTCTCTGGATACCTTCTTAACAAAGAAGGATTTAAAATGGTGTATGAGTCTGATAAGTTAGTGTTGTCCAAGAATGGAAAATTCATGGACAGTGATACTCATGTAACGGCATGGTTAAGTTGAATCTAATAATTATACCTTCTATTTATATTGTTGATTATGTTAGTTTATGACATGGTAGACTGGGGCATGTTTATTATATTTCCCTTATAAATATGCATAAAGAAGGATTAATTTCTGACTGTGATTTCGATACTATCTCTAAATGTGAAATATGTGTTCAAGAAAAAAATACATTGAAAATCCTTTAAATCTGTAGGAAGGAAAACTGGCTTGCTTGATTTAGTATATAGTGATGTGGGTGAGTTAAAAAATTCATATCACTTATAGTGGTAACCAATACTATATAACATGTATTGATGATTATACTAGATATGCATATGTGTATCTAATAAAAACTAAAGATTAAGCCTGTGATAAATTTAAAACTTACAAAGCAGAGGCCGAAACACAATTAGGAGTTAAAATAAAAATATTACATTCAGATCGACGTGGTGAATATTTCTCAAATGAATTCATCTTATTTTGTAAACAACACGGTTTAGTTCACCAATGCACTGCCCTCATATACACCACAACAAAATGATGTTGCTGGAATAAAAAATAGACCTTTAGTAGAAATGGTTAATGCTATGCTCATAAGTTCAAACTTACCTTGTAACCTATGGGGTGATGCTATGTTATCTGTATGTTATATCTTAAATAGAGTACCACTTAAAAAGAATAATGTTTCCCCTTATGAATTATGATTTAATTGGAAACCTAAACTTATAAGACTTAAAGTTTGAGGTTGTTTAGCATATGTTAGAAAAACATACCCCAAGCGACTAAAGTTAGGAAATAGGGCATTTAAATGTGTTTTCATAGGATATTCACTTAATAGTATAACTTATAGATTTCTAATTCTTGACACATTAGAAGTTATAGAATCCGTAGGTGTATAATTTTTTGAAAATCAAACTGTTGAGGATCCATTGAGATCATATAGTCCAGAACCTAATATGATTGATGATATCAATGACGATGACCATGCTCCTGCTCAAAACATCAAGAAAGTAACAATACCATATAGTAGTACTGAACAAATGAGAAATAAAAGAGTAAGAATAGAGAAGGACTATGGTCCTGACTTCATTACATATCTTACAGAAGGCAGTAAGGACGAAGTCCTTAACGTGACTAAATATGTCATGAACGTCGATGAAGACCCCAAAACTTATTACGAGGCTATGAGTTCCAGAGATTCAATATTCTAAAAAAAAAAGCTATTAATGATGAAATGAATTCCATATTGTTAAACCAAACTTGGGTTTTAACCGATTTACCTCCTGGTGCTAAACCTATAGGATGTATATGGATATTTAAGAAAAAGTTGAATACAAATGGATCATTTGATAAGTTTAAAGCCAGATTAGTTGCTAAGTGATATAAGCAAAGACATGGAGTAGATTATTTTGATACATATGCTCCAGTTGCTCGCATATCTTCTATACGTTGTTTAATACCACTTGCATCAATTCATAAATTGGCCATACATCAAATGGATGTAAAGACCGTTTCTAAATGGAGATTTAGAAGAAGAGATATATATGGTACAACCTGAAGGTTTCAAAACCCCAGGCCAAGAAAAGAAAGTTTGCAAATTAGTAAAGTCTCTTTATGGCCTGAAGCAAGCTCCCATGCAATGGCATGAGAAGTTTGATAAAATAGCATTGTCATGTGGATTTATTGTTAATGATGCTGATAAATATATTTATAACAAATCGGACAACAACGATTATGTTATAATATGTTTATACGTTGATGACATGCTAATATTTGGTTCCAATATATCCTATGTGAATGAAACTAAGAAGTTTCTATCTTCTTAATTTGATATGAAAGATCTAGGAGAAGCTGACGTAATTCTGTGAATTAAAATTATTAGGAAAGAGGGGGAGTTGTTGCTAACACAATCTCATTGCATTGAGAAGTTCCTCCGAAAGTATGGTCATTATAATGACAAAGCATCCTTTAGATTCTAGTATTAAATTAGAAAAGAATATTGGAAGTACCATTTCTCAACTTGAGTATTCCAGTATGCACTAGACCAGATATAACATACGCTATAAGCATATTATGTCGATTTACGAGTAATCCAGGTTTCGAACATTGGAAAGCTATTTTCATAGTTTTAGCTTATTTGAAAGAAACCGTTACCTGTGGTTTATCTTATAAAGGATATCCTGCTGTAATAGAAGGATATAATGATGCAACCTGGAATAATATAGAATCAAAATCCAAGTCAACGACTGGATGGATCTTTACATTAGAAGGCATTGCTGTATATTGGGTTTTCAAGAAACAGACCTGTATAGCTGAATCGACAATGTTGTCATAGTTGATTGCATTAGCAGATGCTGGTAAGGAAGCGGAATGGCTTAAGAATTTATTAATAGAAATCCCATTATGGAAGAAGCCATCTCCAGCAGTCTTGATTAACTACGATAATCAGACTACAATATACAATGTCTCTAATAAGACATATAATAGGAAGTCTAGATATGTGAGTCTAAGACATCAAATGATAAGACAGTTACTCAAAAGTGGAGTAATAACTGTTGATTATATAGAAACAAAGAAAAAATTGGTTGACCCACTCAAAAAAGTCTTCCAAAGACAATGGTTTCTATAAAATCAAAGGAAATGAGACTAAGGTCTGTAAATGAAGGTTGTCATCCTTAACAGAAACCCAACTTATGTTTTGAAAAGGATGGACAAAGTTCAAGGGCTACTAACAAGTTAAGAGAATGATTATGGAACACTAAATCAATAATCCCATAATATTTAGTGTTGGATTCTGTAAGAACAAAGGATGGACAATATATCCTAGTTTTCTTAAAAAGGTGTATCGTAGAAACACTTTAAGAGACTTACCTATATGAGTATGGAAATTATGTCGTTTCCTAAGAAAGTAAGACCGCTTTCTAAAGTAGACTCATGAACTCAGAATTTAAGCACATGTCCATTAATGTGCTGAGCATACAGAACACTCCATGTATGGAAATCAGTATGTGTGACTGTTTCGGTACTATCACTAGGGGTACTTGGTTTAAGATACGTTCACCATAGACCTCTATAGAACTTTGAATGGTTTACACTAAGTGAAGGTTCAAATCCAAAAAATACTTATCATTTGTGTATTGGTTTCCACCATGATGCAAAACTTGATCTTGGAACTACATTGGCTTGATCCTACTTGGGTATGTAGGCAGTCACCCTAGTGATGCAGCCGTCTATTTTATTTATTTTACTTATTTTACTTATTTTGAAAATGGGGGGAAATTGTTGGAAATTTTCAAAATAGTTTTGGGCTTGGGTTTGTTTTTGAAGAGGAAAGAAGTGGAAGAAGATGGAAGAAGAAAGGTACAGTCCCACATCTTGGAAAATAAGAGATTATACTTAGTTAAATGTAGGATTCTCTAAGTAAGGTTGGGCCCTTTGGGCACCCAAAGCTTTGCTTTGATATGAGGAGAGAAGTTATGCATCACCAGCGCGCGCGCGCGCCGCTTTTGTGACCGACCAGGTCGGGTTCGGATTCGGGTCTAAAATGAAGAATTAATTTTTCGTTAATAGGCCGGATCCTGAATTTGAATGAATAGTTTTGGCAGGTCATTTGAATGAAGGGACGCGACCGTTTAGTAACAATTTTAAACCGTTACAAATAGGTGCGGCTGTTTGCAACGGTTTCAGACTGTTAGAAAGGATGCGACGCGTGACAAATGGACACTCCCTCACTACTATAAATAGTGACGCCCAAAAACTATCAATAAATAACTATCTCTTTTCTTTCAATCTCATTCTTCTTCCTCCAGATCTATGACGCTTAAAAAGTGTTGCAGAATACCGCCTTTCACCACAGTTTACGACGCCTGAAAGGTGTTGTAAACGCAGAAAGTTGCAGATCGATTTTCTTCTTCTTCTTCTTATTCATTCCATTCTCTACTAAATTGCATCATCGGAAATCAAATTTGAGTGTTCTTGGTCGGATCAAAAATCGTACAAGTTTTGAATCCGATTACGCTGTTTCAAGGTTTCATTGAATCCTGAAGTCGATAGTTCAATAACCCTTTTGTACCTATTGGGTTAAACTATTGTCTAAAAGAATCTACACAGTAGATCCTTGAAGTCAGAAGTACATTAGTTATAATCTTCATCTTTCTCGCATCATCGATACAAATATCCAACACATGCATTATTCTTGTATATAGTCGATCGATTATGTACATAGTATTTGATTCTAAATTAACATGATGTTTTAAGTGGTGTACTCTTATCCATCTTTTACTGGAGTATATTGTAATTGAAGGCCATAATGCCATCTTTTGCATGGAAAAAAATGCATGCTTCCAAAGTTACTCACTTAATTCAGAATGACTCGAAATTATATGGCTATCACTTCTCTTTTTTTTCGAATACTTTATTATATAATAAAATAAAATGTGAACAGAGCTTCTTACTCAGTGAGTTTTCAGCATATTATAGTATGGACAACTATAAGTATGGCTAAAGTTCTCACTTTTTATGCGTGTAATAATAGATAAAAGCTTTTGCTTATGATCTTGATTCTTGACTACATGTTCAATTACTGTTTAGCACTGTTGTAAAAATCCTTCTAAGCGTCCACTTAGACACCAGCTAGATGCTAGGCCGTTGTCTTCAAAATACATGAAATTTCAGGTGAGAATAAAATATTGTCTATTTTCTCTGCTTTCAGAATTAAAAATTGAATTTCAACTATCAGATATAGGGTATATTTTATATAAAAGTATAAAAATTTCACATAAACATTTGAAGCTTCATTAAAAATGCATGGCTCCGATTAAATACTCGGTTAGTCTAATGTTGAAGGCTTTGAAAACAATTTTGCAAACAAAAGGCTTTAAATTCTAAAATCCTCAATTTTTTAAATCTCTTCTATTTATAAGCTATATTATAAATATACTTATATAATTTCATTATCTTATCACCAAAACAATTCATTAATTTATACTTTGTTATTTCAAACAATTCTTTATTGTAATTAGATTTCAATTTCAATTTAACTATCAAACACTTCGTAAAATAAAATTTACAAAGTATTCCTTTTATTTTAATTCAACCAATAATCGATGATAATTAAATATTATCATCACCTAACAACCATCATTAATAATTATATAGGCTTATGGAAGTTATAAATTTATATGTAAAATATAATTTAGGTAAAATTATTTCATTTACCTAATTTTAAAACAATATTTGTCGATTGGTCTCGTTTAAGTGTCTAGAAACCCCTATCGATAACATGGCGTCCCACGCACCAACAAAAATTCATAAACAACTCGATAGATAAGTAAACACAATATAAAACATTTTATAGTACTAACACGTACAATCTCTCGTATACATACGCTCAAACAGACTCATTCTTGGGTATTACTGCCCTATCTCTAATGAGTTAAACCCACAAAACCAAGGTTATCGCTAAACCTGGCTCCGTTACCAACTATGACGACCCACATTTCGGAAGGTTTAAATTGACAATAATCTACACATGTCCAACGTAAATAATCCGGAATGTAGATAATCAATAGAGAAAATTAAGAAAAATAAAGAAAGAAGAAAACAAACGCAGAATCTCACGGCGGAACGACAAAATATAATAATCAAATAACAGTTCATGACATGTCTATGTTATACATTTGATTATAATATATACAACATTTATCAGAGTTATAGACACACATACACACACATCAAGGATAAATAAACAATGCAGCACAATAGCATGATGCAGAAAATAATAATAGTAATAATATATCAAATCTTCGTCTCCGTCCTCCGAAAAACAATCTTCACGGTGTTGAAAAAAACTCAAGGCCGACCATAGCATCATGAAAAGAAAAACACTTGAGTTAGGACTAAAATACTCTTATGTAAGTCAAATCAATATCAATAAATATGAGTATAAGAGCGTCAGAGATGTTTATGAGATTTTACATCTTCTATCCAGTGTATAAAGTGCGTGCAAAAACTTAAGAGATGTTATGATATTTTCCATCTTCTAAGGATCCGTTAAACTATTTATATATAATAGCATACGCTATAATAAGTAATATCTATTAGTAAAATAAATATCAAAATAGCGTTAAGGCTTTACATTAATCCACCTTAACACATTTTTATAGTACTAAACCAAAGTCGTAATGGGCTCGCATAAGGATAAACATTACAAAACGTGAGGCAATTTCCAAGGTATGATTCTACCAGTTTGTCTTTTCTAGCTGGTTGTAACTCATCCATAGCCGACCCGACAAACAATCAAACAAAAAGGGTGCACCCATCGAGTACAGAACCAAGATAGTAATACGAATGATCAACGTCGCTAGAGGTAGCTAACCTCGTTGGCTAGACATAGGCTTCTGTTTTAGTCATTTTAATTATGACACAAGTGTCAAGGCTATCTATCATCGTTCTCTTAATAAACGTTCGCCAATTCAACTACTACATTCTGGATATCATCCACCGCGTACACAGCTATTAAAGTGGTTCCAATATTGACAGAGAGTATACCAATAAGAGGCCTCGTTCTATTTAACAGCCAAACATCATTTTACACACCGGATGGTTCTTTTACATTTCAGAAACAATTCATATTTGATATCAAAATATCATATTCACTTCAAAATCAAATCCATTTCGAAATCATCATATTCGCCTCAAAAATCATATTTTACTTCAAAATGGCAATTCAATTCGATATATCGATTTCACTTCAAAATTTGATTCGAATTACAATTTTGGCTATAACTTCACTTTAATCCAATTCATATTTAAATCCAAGATTTAAATATAAACATCCCCACCCTTTCGACCGATTTGAAATTTTAGAAAATAATTTAAATAGTTTAAAAAATAGTTAAATAGTTTATAGAAAATAGTTTGAGTAATAAAAATTGTTTACATAGTAAAATAGTTTAGAAAATTAAAATAATTAAAATAATTAAAGAGTATAGATTTATACCATTCATACCAAAATAATTCATTTGAAAATAGTTTCAAAGTCAAACCGAACCAATTTCAAATTTCCCAATTCAAATCAATTCCAATTTCCATTTCGATTTAATTGATTCAATTCTAATTTCAAGTCGAATGTTTACTTCGATTGCAAATTAATTTCGATTCCAATTCCAAATTAATTTCAAAATCCTATTCCAAATTAATTTAAATTTCAAATTTCGAATTAATTTTAATTCCAATTCCAAATTAATTAAAATTCCAATTCTAAATTAATTTCAACTAAATTCTCAAATTTTAAACCGTTTCGATTTATATTAATTTCGAGTTCGATTTCCAAATTATCGATTCAAAACACTTAAATCGAATTTTCTTTCCATATCCAGTTAAAAATCCAAATCTTCAAATATAATTAAATTTCAAGCTAGACGTTGAAATATCATTTATATTCTTTTACTTAGCAAATGCAAAGTTCATAGAATTCCAATCTTTTAAAACAAATCAATTTCTGAAATTCAAATCATATTTGGATTATAATTTCAAAATCCCAACTTCGATTATTCAAACAATTTCATTTACCAAATTTAAATCTCAACATTTCGAGCTTCAGTTCGAAAATAATTTGATTTCCATAACTTCGGTTTTTTATTTCTTAAAATCAAATCATTTAAATAACTTCAAAACAACAATTTCTGAATCATTTAATTTAACCAATCTAGTGTTCGTGTATAATTCTCTATCCCATAGCCAAGTGAATCAATTATTCCAATTTAATTCAAGAATGGATATATATCATTTCAATTCAGAATAAATGCCATATGTATGTAACGTTTCAACCTATTTCTTAATTTATTCGAATTAATTCAATTTACAGTTTTATATATTGTAAATAATATACATGATGATAACATGATATATCAAAATACGTAAACATCCAAATCATCCGAATATCAATCAAATTTTCATCCATCACAAATAATCATCCAAACAATCGGTACTTCACAACAATTAATCAATTATCAATAATTGAAAATTTTACTAGCAGTTTAATCCTAATCCAATTTAACTATCAATTCAAATCCTATTGATTAAATTTAGATGTCCATTTAAATGTTAATTAAATTTATCAAACAACAATCAATAAAATTTAAATCACATCATAACTTCAAATTTAACTAAAATAAAATATTCTAGTCAATCATGAACGTATAAAGCACTCACCTTTTCATTTGAAACCGAAAATATTTCAGCTTCAAATAAATTCCAAATCCGCTCCACGCTGTAGATGACGTCAATACCGTCGCAACGCAATTTTTCTCGTCCGAATCGAACCTCGTATGGAAGATTTACGAATTTACTAACATCGATATAATCAATTTATAATTATCAACTAATAAAAAAATATTAAAACTAACCCTATACCTGTGTAATTAGTGCCCCGCTATTACCCCGCTATATCTCATAGCGGATTTCTACCGCTACGATTCTTCCATATAGCCCCAAAATATAGCCTTTCCGCTTTAATCCCCGCTATTTCCGCCATATCCCGTTATTTCCACTATATTCCGCTATTTCCACTATATATTTTTTAATAAATAATTGAAAAATTGCATTTATACATTATAAAATTATGAAATTAATTTATTTGATTTAATTTTTGATGTATTTTTAGAAATGAAAATACTCTAATATTCTACCGAATTCAATTATGTTATATAACAGTTTTTCGTTTATTTAAAGTATATTCGCACGTGTTTTTATTTAAAATTATTTATGTATTATTTATAATTCAATTGAATGATAATTTTTCATTCAATTACCATTTATATATTTGTAAAAACATTAAGTACGAGTTTTATATGCTATTTTAGGGTCATCCGCTATATCCCGCTATATCCTCACTGGATCCCCGCTATGACTTTTTGCACCTCCGCCGCTTTGAATCTACCGAGCGAATTAACTGCACATCCCTATACTAACCTTACTGCCGTTCGAATCCAAATCCTCTTCCTAGCGAGCTCATACGCGATACTGACCTCAATTTTTTTATCAAATCGCGACCATCAGTGCCTCAACCACTGCCGACGTGCCTTACATCGCGCCACCCACCAGCGCATACACACCCAGATTCAAAACCCTAAATGCCTTGTTCGTTTCCAATCTGCTGCGCGCGATCCCCAAAACACTCGTGTGCACTCCACCAGCTCGTGCCCCTCCGCGAGCCCCTCATCGACGTCGCGAGTTCGTCTCCTATGCCCACGCGACTGTTGTAGTCAATTGCTTTTTTTATTTTAGAGTTTGTTCGTGATTTTTCTTTCTTCGATCTGCTTTGATTTTTCGATTTGAATACCGTGATTCGATTTAAAAGGAAAGGGGAAACGAGTGGGGTGCGACTATAGAGGGCACGAAAGTTAATTTTTATATATACTATGATTTAAATTAGAAAATATCTAGCTTAAATCATCCGAATTTTCTCAAGCTCCAAACGAAGTGTGCCGCCTGACGTTTCTAATATTTTTCCCTTATTCCGAACACAATGGAACTAGTCCCGATGTTTAATTCGATCGTATGCAGAAGATAGCTTTTCAAATTGAATTATTTTAATCAAATTCTAAAATAAAATCCTATGCGTTTCAAGCTCGCACGGCCAAACGACAAATCCGATTGCTATGAAACTTGAAATCCTATAATAATTCACTATTACGGATCCGATGAAGCTGGTTTCGTCGAAATCCGAGACCGTGGCCAAAATGACTATTTTACTCGTTAATTAAATTGTAAAATTTTCAATTTCTAATTGTTCGCTTTTAAATCCAATTTCAAATGTTATCCATCTTCGTTCTTATTTATATAAAATTTAAATCAATTTCCAATACTATTTTCATCGAAAATAATTCAAGATTCAATTATTTAAATAATTGTAACATTAAATTCCAACGATTTAATTTTCAATAAATTAAAACAATAGGTCACTAAATTTTATCTCTAATCATTTTTATTGAATTATTATATCAAATTCTATTATTTAAAATAGCTAAAAATACGGATTGTTACCGTCTGCATTTTATCCATTGTTTTGTGCAACAAAGTTGATCTAAACGTGATGAGCCACTATTTTTTCAAGTTTACAAAGTGGTTTATTTAGCAACCGCATTACTAAATTACGCTTATTTAGCAACCCGCCTTACTCTAAATTACTAGAGGAATTTTAAGTTCCGTTCGACCCCTAACCCTAATCTAAAACTTCTCCGATTTGGGTACAGTGGCCATGGATTCCGGTGATTATCACTCTTCTCCTGTCGATCCTTCCAACTTTAGAGTTTCATCTATTTCTATACTCTAACGATAACTGTGCCTATTTTATTTTTGAAATTGTAGATGCAGATATGGAAGATTATGGATTCGAGTACTCAGAAGACGAACCTGAAGAGCAGGATGTCGACATTGAGAATCAATATTATAATTCTAAAGGTTTTTTTTTATCGTTGGTTCAAAAAAATTTTGTTTGTTTTTTTTGGTTGGTTGTTTGTGTGAGTGAATTTAAAGATTAAACTGATAGTGATTAAACTAGAACGATGCTATATGCATTATTTATCTGAGGCTGTTAGATATGTCGATGACCATTTTGTTATCTGTCCATAATAGTCTATGCTGTAATTTTTAGCTGGGTGCCTAGGCATCAATGCTATGACGCTCCTGTTCATCTTCGATACTGCTGGTAATCATCACATGGATTTTTTTAAAAGAAACCTTAGGCTTAGCGTGCCCCTTCGTTCATGACATCATAGATAGCACTTAAATGGTTTTAAATTGGGGAATTGTGAAAGGAAGAAACAAATTTAACTAGGAGAGTGAGCAATAGATATGGGAAAATTGATAAAACAATAAAATGGTCGAGGGGACAATAGTTTAGCATAAACTTGTTGTTTACATATGCTAAAAGATGCTCTTAATCATCTCTTCCATTTTCCTGTCTGCTTGCTTTGATTAAAATCATTCCCCGGCACTCAAAATCAAACCTGTATGTAGTCTCAAAATTTGTCGTTCTCTAACCATGTCCCTCGAAGCCTGTTGAGAACCGTCTACGCCCTCTACTGTCCATCCTCGTTCTCTCTAGGTCACTAGCCAAATACCCTAAACCCTAAATTTATTAATCTGAAAACCCTAACCACCTCTCAAACTGAAAGTTGTAAAATTTTATTTTGTTTGATACTTGCCATGAATAAAAATGGGGGAGATTGAAATTAAGATTGAGATGAGTTCTCCTCCATCATGTTCAATTCTGAGCTAATTTTCCTGAAATAATAAGAGAGAGCATGAATAAAATTTAAGGTTTATGATTTGAACAAACACATTTTTTTGGTAGGATGAATATAATAGTACTATAAGAGAAGAAAGATAATTATGGTAAGGTTAAATTAGCAGTTTTGGTTAATTTTTATAAAGGGAAAATCAGCCTTTTAACCAAAAAACCCATTTTTTCTTCCCCTTGCCACCTTCAACAATTCCCCTAAATTGATTTTTTTTGGGATTCCATAATCCATCCATAGTCACTCGGTTCATATATAATATTTTCAAGCCTAATCCGGTCCTCTATACATCAAATAGTTTTTACAAGTGAAAATGAAATCATGATGTGTGTTGTGCTTTTTGGTCCTTTCTATATCCTATTCAAGTCATTGCGATGCAAATTTACATTGGGTGATATTATTAGTGTCTTTACTCTTTCGAAAAGTATTTTTTATACAGGAAAGTCAATAAGATTAACTTTATTTCCTTTACATGGGTGATATTATTAGCGTCTTTACTCTTTCGAAAAGTATTTTTTTATACAGGAAAGTCAATAAGATTATTTTTATTTCCTTCAAACAATAGGTGATAGTTGCTAACAAAAAAGGATCAAACTGGACATCAGATATAATTGAATTTTGAATTTGGATTTGATTATCCATACTCCGCTGAATGAAGAATGCTATTCAGACCACATTTTTTTTGTTATTAAATGGATTCATATCGAGAATAGTTTTGTCTGAACCCACATATCCAGTGGTATCATAGTTGACTATAATTTGGTATTATACATATATCTTATAAATGCTATCTCAAAGGAGAGCAGAATTTTGCTCTAGATGTGATGGGAATTAGGTATCATACTATCAATCGAAAAACTAAATCATATTGTGCTTTTATGCCGAGCACCTTTAAGAAAATAATATACTTGGCAGAGAGGCAGATTACACATATGGAAGCTTAAATGGAATATTTAGTGAATAAGTTGCAGGAATTGTTGAAGCAAACAAGGTTTTTAAACTTTGAAAATCAATTTCATACTCTTATTTGCATGTGATTTTGTAATGATTGATGGGTATCGATGAATCTCAGATGGACGGGAGTGGTATCCGTTTAAAACATTTTTTTTATATGAAGATTGTCGGTAAAGAAAGCATACATATTAGTTTGAGCCTGTTCCTTTGGTCCTCGCTTTCTTTCCCATTTGTCATGATTTGTGTGTGTGTCTCTCTATATATGTGCGTGCGCGCGTGCGCGTGTTTGTTTGTTCATTATATAAGCGTATTTATGTCAATGTTTGTTCACCATGCACAGGCCTAGTGGAAACTGATCCTGAGGCTGCTCTCACTGGTTTTTCAGAAGTAGTCAGCATGGAGTCTGAGAAAGCAGAGTGGTCAGCATCTTAAATGATCTCTCAGTTCACTTCATTACTAGATGAATTTAACAAAGATATTATATTACCAGTCCTCACTGGTTATATTACCAGTCCTTACTGGTTTACCATCTTTCACAACTGTGTTAATAATGACACTACTGTTTTCAGAGAAAAGCTATTCTTAGCCCTGGTTTGTGTTATGCTACAGGGATGTCGTTTGCGTGCTATTGCAACTTCATCACCCTGCTGTATGATCTTTGCACTTAATTTCGCTCTACGACTGTGATAGTATCGGAGTGAATAAACTTTTTTATTTTGGGAACACTAAAGCATTTCTTGGAGTATTAGATGAGGACCTCCTTAAAAACTATTTGTGCGTGCATCACTTTTAGCCTTTTGGTCTTTGAACTTATATATTATTTCAGTGTTTGTTTTTCTGTATTCTTGTTGTTAGCTCGTGTCGGACAATCATGTTTTGAACATATTTTTATGTCAATTGTTGGTACATTTTGTTTGAAGTGCCTATGTTTTATTCATTCTGGGATTTTGTTTCAATGTATTTTTTATGGTTTCGTAATGTTTTATGTAATTGATAGCCATTTTCCTCATTTAGACGTTTAGACATGGATTAGAGTGTTTAAGATGGATTATAACTTTTACACACGACAGAGAAGTGTAAATGGTTATTCTGATATATTTCCATTTTTTCATTGTGCTTAGGGGATTCAAAGCATTGAAACAAACAGTAAAACTTTACTACCGGCTGGGGAAATATAAAGAGATGATGGAAGCCTACAGGGAGATGTTGACATATATCAAATCAGCTGTCACGCGTAACTATAGCGAAAAATGTTTAAACAACATTATGGATTTTGTCTCTGGTCCCACAAGCCAAAATTTTAACCTTCTACAGGAGTTCTATCAGACAACCCTAAATGCTCTTGAAGAAGCAAAGAACGAGGTGTGAGATTAATTCTTTCCAATAAGTTTAGCTTCTATTATCTACACCCTCATATTTTACACAACACACATACCATACGTATATTGTTTGATTTGGCTTAAGTATCTATAGGTGGATCTAGTGTAGGCCATCTAAATTTTTCAACCAATACATTGTGTGCCCTCGATGAATTCTACACTTCATGATCTCTCATTCCATGTTTTTGATTAATGATAGAAGTTATTGAATGTAAACATTATCTAACAATTTTATTGCTCATATTTTTGCAATATAATTGATTCACAATTGAAACTCAACTGTGATGATTTTTTTTTTCATGCTTGAAACTTTACCACTCATCAATGTAAACCTGACTTATATTTTCTCCTATCTTTTTGACCATATGTTTGTGATTACCCCTTAAGATTCAAATTTATATTTGCAGAGGTTGTGGTTCAAGACTAATCTTAAACTTTGTAAGATATGGTTCGACATGGGTGAATATGGACGAATGAACAAGGTAACACTTTTTTCTCATTAACGAGTACTTCCTTGGAAATTATGATTGGCTGCATGCTTCAGCTAATTGTTGATGTTTTCTGGCTTTCTTTAGATACTGAAAGAACTTCACAAATCGTGTCGAAAAGAAGATGGCTCCGATGACCATAAAAAAGGTACTCAGCTTCTGGAAGTGTATGCCATTGAGATTCAAATGTACACGGAAACAAAAAATAACAAGAAACTCAAGGTCGGTTATTTACTCTCTATTCCAATTTGTTTAATTCAGATTAGTTTTTTTCTTCTTCTGGGGAAATGCTTTAAAAACACAGCAACCTGTAAATCGTAGTATAACTTTATCCCACATTTTTGAAAAAAAATGTTTCATACATAGTGGATGCTTTTGTGTGTGTGCGTGTGTTTTTTCGGTGGGTTTGTTGTTTGAGGGGGGGGGGGGTGTGTACAGTTTTGACTTCATAAAGAAGATCAAATTTTTAGTGGAAAAATTGTTGGTATTGTCCAGCTTTGTACCTTATTTGTATCAGCAGTAATTTTACAATTCAGATAGTTGTGCGAGGCCCTAGAATATTGAGGTCCTAGCTGAACTCCTTCGCCTGCATACTGAGCTGGGACTGGGGTCACACATAATACGTCGAACAGGAATTTTAGTTGGAAGCATATGTATGATAATGTATATAGGCTGCAACCGAGAGTTATATGTACATTATTGGATGATGACAGAAATAGCTTTTGTTATGGTCTGCGGCCTCTTATCCAGGAATATTCATTACCAAGAGCCGTAGAACGTAAATAATTACATGCCTAGTGCAAAATAACTTGTTATTATATGTTTGTGTGTGTATATTATGTGTGTATTGGTGTACACATCAATGTATATGCAATGCTGTTCGTGACGGAGCGGAGCGCTAGACGGTAAGAATTTTATTGGAGTCCAAGTGTCGTCCAGACTGCCTGGACGAAAATAACGCTCGGCGCATGATTAGATACAATTAAATTTTGAATCAAGTATAAATATATATGGTGAGAAACCCTATTTGTGACGATTAAATTGTCACCATTTATTATATATTGTAAATATGAGTTACACACACATAAACATATATATATATATATGTGATATATATATATATATATATATATCACATATATACAGCACATGATTAAATTTTATACGTAATGAAATTTATGCCATATCTATTACTAAATATTTGTGTACTTCATGATCATGACTTCATAAAAAAACACAATAATAGTGGACATTTAGTTTTTTTATTTGTAGTAGAATACTTTAGGTTATATTTCAAAAATATTTAAATTAGAATTTAAAAATAAATAGAATAAGAAAGCAAAAGTAAGAACCAAGAAAATCAGATTACAAAGAAGTGAAAAATTAACGAATGATAATTATTGTTTTTTTTGATAAGATAACCAATTAAGTAAATATTTGAGAAACATGAGAATTGTATGCTTATTTTGAAATATAAAAAAGAATATTTACCAAATGATTTCTATACATTTTAAAATGGAATATATAAAGTGAATAAATTTTGAAAATTATATTAGAAGATAAAGAGCTTCAATAAATAAACAAAATAATAATCCTTTTGGTGTTATTGTATTTAACTTAGTTAAAGTAAATCAAAATCATAACAAAAATGCTTGTTCTCTTAGCGTATCGAGAAAAACTTCGCATTCAAATGGCGCCTCAGACGAAGGGTAGAATGAAGTGTCAAAGATAAAAAGCGAAGCGCTAAAATTGCAAAATAGCATCTAACAATGCTTCGTGACCTCCTAGGGCCCCCCTTGATAGCATAATGTACATGCATACATGTGTGTGTATGCACGAATGCAGGGCTGGATCCAAAACTTTCGTCCACCGGAGGCTTAAGGTGCGTTTGCGGACAACTTCGGTTAGAGTGTCCGCCAACAACTTTTTTGGTTAGAAGTTGGGTAGAATGTAAAAAGCGTTGAGTAATTTAGAAATAGTTATTTATTTTGTAATAGCTAAATAATAATTTTAATTATTAATATTAATTAATTATTACATTATTAAATTATTAATTAATTAAATTTAGTATTTAATTAAATTAATATTTCAGAATTAATAATGAAAAATCAAATTCAATTTCAAATTCTAACATAAATTCTAAAAATTTACTACCAATTTTAACCGAAATACAAATACACCATTACATAATTTTAACCGATATATAAGAGTAAACAATACATAGATCAACGTCGTCCTGCAACAATCGAAGCATTTCTAATTTCATCATGTGTTGCAACAATCCGTTGTGCATTTAATGAACGTGCACCACCATGGTTGCGTGGAAATGTTCACGTCAATTTATACCATAACTTCGTGGAACTTCATTAATTATTTCATAGAAATCAGGATCTGCATCTTTGTATTTTCTAATCTTTATTAAAAGTTGATTTGGACGCGATCTTTTGGTTCGACCGCGAAGTTCCAAAATTGCCCTTTATATATAATTCATTAAAAAAATACTCCACTAATTGATCTTAAAAAATAACATCTGCATATTTGTTTCTAAATTCAGTGCATCTATTAATTGGTCCTAAAAATAACATCTACATACCCGATTCTAAACTCATACATATAGCACCGCACTTTTATTACGTGTAATATTTTTGTCAACTGCATACTATGGTGAGTAGTGTTTAAAGGCCCAACATTTTATCATAGTTAGAATCAAAACAGGTTGAAATAGGAAGTAAATAAACTATTATCATAATTTTTTGTTTTTAAGTTTAAGTGAAAGCATGATATTTGTCTGATATCAACGTCAACTTATAAAAAAGTCTCTTTATAGATAGTAACAAATGTTAATATCAGTTAAAAATAGGATTTAACAAATCTACTTTTTTGCAAATTTATAACACTCTTTACATATACAACCAAATTTAATATCGCTTAAAACTATAATGTAAGAAATAAACTTCCAGTACATTTCTGCTTTTTATTAATTAATAACGAAAAAAATTCAAACTAGAAAAAAATTAAACGATGCAACTTAGAAATAAAAATTCAAACGAACAAAAAAAATTAAACAATGAAACTTAGAAATAAAAATTCAAACTCAAACCGACTACACATGATTCCAACGTAAAATCATAGCTAAATATTTATGAAAATCATTTTTTTGATTATGTTAAGCATATATAATTTGTAAAAAATTTAATTCACTCGCGAAGGGTGTACTATTGTCACCCGCGAAGCACGTGCTATAACACTCGTAAAATAGTAGATAGCACAGCCTGCAACGACAAATTGTGCTTATTTGGCAGAACTGTATGTCAGCATATCTCGTGAAATGTTAAATTTTCAAATACCTAAATGTTCTTTCTACAGCCGTGTGCAGGCTAAAACGATAAAAAATGAATATTTCATTACACGATTTTGGAACATCCGACTTTGTTGAAAATTCTGGAACGTGGTAGCATTCATTATGATAAGGTGGTAAATAACCGTTTCTAAGCTTGTATCTCGAGTCTACAATGCAATACTTACCAGGTGACGGATGTGGAAATGTTTCAACTTCTTCAATAGCATGATTTAACAACCTAGTATCGTGAGCAATGCTTTTCCAACCAGGTATTAGGAAACTAAATGTTAAATCAAAATTAATAGCAGCAAGAATATTTCATGTTGGAAACTTTTTTCTGCGTAAATGTATTTACGCTTGTAAGTTTTCTTTACTCACCCTCGCAGGAACATGTGTTCCGTCTATAGCTCCAACATCATTTTGGAAAAAAAGATAGTATCGTGTATCATACCTAATTTCATCAAGAATCTAATTGAAATCTACCGGTTTAATACCATCTTTATCAAAAGTAAGACAGTGTGCACAACCTTAGAAACAAATAAACTAACAGTGCCAATAGATCGATTAAATTTTTTCCCCATCAACCTTTGTGATGCTCCATGCCCTATCATGTAACAAATAATTCTAATCATTCAAGTAATGTTTATTTTTTGAGTTGAACTTAAGCTGTATCTATTAACTAGAACGTCACAAAGACATTTCAAAGTAGCACTTTCATTCGGAAAAGATATTGACTTTTGTTTTTATGACCATTAAGAATGTGACGAACCTCTATTTTGACACTTAACAGTCCAAATGACAGATTATCGATCAGGTCTTATTTAAAAAACGTTTTATTTAAAAAAATAAGATATTGAAGTAACTAATACAAAAAATCTCATAGCGGAAGGATAAAATATAATAATTACATAAGCAGTTCGTGAAGTTGTTTTATAATATACATTTTGATTTCACTTTACAAAATAATCTGAGTTATATATTTAACAACGTAAAAAAATAATGCAACAGAATAATACTAGTGAATAGATCTACCAAACCCATCTTCAACTTCAAGAAACAAACGTTTTCGAGACATCGAAATACTCAGGCTGATCCGAACATCACGAAAAATAATACACTCGAGTTAGAATTAAAAATTCTTATGTAAGTTAACTCAATATCTTGTGAAATATGGGTACAAAATAACTTAAGAGATGTATCCGTTAAACTACCTATATGTAGTAGATACAATACATATGTAATATCTATCAGTAATGTAAATATTAAAACAATGTTAAAGTTTTACTTTAATCCCCTCACACATTTTTAAGCATGTAGACGATGCATGTGTTGTAACACAACCAGTAACGTCGGTCTCTTATATGTATAATATTAAAAAACAAAGTGATAGTGATATCGTATAAGGATAATCTTATGACAAGGCACATAAGGCAATGCCAATGTAGGATTTTACGACTACCATTTTTGGCTGGTCGTAACCCCTATCGGCCAACCGCGTCCATCAATTCAAGATCAAGGTGCATCCATCGAGTTCAAAATCAAGACAATAATTTGAGGGAAAGATGTCCGCTAAAGGTAGCTAACCTATTGGTCAGACATAGACTTCTGTTTTAGTCATTTCAAACTGACACAACTGTCGAAGTCATCCATTATCGTTCTCTTCAATCTCTACATTCTGAATAACATCCACCACGTATATAGTTATTAAAGTGGTTTCGGTATTTACAGAGAGAGTGTCAATATCCGGACCCGGTCTCTTTAATAACCAATCGTTCATATAAAATCATACCGTTTTGTCCATTTTAAATTTTACAGTAAAATCTGTACCGAATTTTAGGAAGTGTTCAACGGAAAAAGTTTTTCATTTTACTTCAGGAATTCACAGAAAATTTTTCAGAATTTACCATAAATGTTTATTATTTTTCATAATCAAAATACATTAGATTTCGCACTAATTAAATTACAAAGATCCTACCAATTTTCAAAAAAAAATTCAGAGTTTTTGAACACCTTTTTGAATTTCCAGCAAAGGTTCAGATTTTTCCAAATTGATTTAATAATTTTTATAATTTTCAAACGACTAATTTCATAGATTTATTAAAATTATTTAATGATTGCAATAAATATAGATCCCTTCATTAAACAGTCTTCAAATAATATACTGGAGCTACAGAAAAAGTTTTAGGTCAAAATAATTATTTTTATGAAAATACATTTTTACCGTAAAGCCATTTTCTTCAAAATAAATTATAAAATGCCTAGATGGCCGAATTAAATATCAGCTTTTTTACAAAATATTTTTCTTTTTATGTAATGGTGTTACATAAATTTTTTTAAGTTAAAATGACACCTTTTTATAAATCACTTATTCGTATTTAATTAAATATTTATTCTATAAAATCTGCACTTAAACTTCCTATCTAATTTTGGACTATCTTATTTCGAATTCCTTTATCATTATATATGTATATACATTTCAGAATTAAGCACATTCATTTGTAAAAAAATTCAATTAGGACAAAACGACATTTTATTTGTCAAAATTACATTTTTGCCAAACAATAAAAAGTATATGTCCTAATATTTTGTACATATCCATATAAGATGTTCAATGGCTTGTATCACTATTCAATGTTCAAATGGTCCACATGACAATTTATACAATTACAATTAATCAACAAGGTGGCAACAGGTGTATCACAATCAATTATCAATATATATATATATGTGTGTGTGTGTATATAATCACAATATTAACCATTATTAACAACTTATAGGCTTACACATGCAATGTTAATTTAAATCAAGTTAATCAACCATATGTCACAACAATCATTAATTATCGCATATCGGGGTGTTCAACTAGTGATGGTATTTAACTTCCAACATTGATTTAAACGTTAATATAATATTATCACATAACGATGTTTTCTTGCAATAAATTTTAGTATTTCGTGAGTGTAAACACTCACCTTTGACTTGCGATAGCAATTCCAAACAAAACGAGTCAATCACGGACCGATCCAACTGCACGAATCTAATCAAACAACAATCGACGAGACCAACGAACTATGAACAACTACATACGAACACGTCTAAGATGGATCCGACACCATACGACTACAAACGGGCACAAACACAACACAGACAATGGTGACTAGGCGTGTGTGGCTTCGGTTGGAGATAGGAGCTAGATCTCGGCAAGATGGGTGGCAGTGGCTAGAGTCGGAGGCCGTGGCTGAGGTGATGCGTGAGATGGAAGGGAGGTAGGTAGTGGGTGGGCGAATATTTTTGTGAGATGGAGATGTGAGGCATTGGTGGCTTGGGAAGAGGGTGCAGTCGGGGTTGTAGTGGGTAGAGGAAGGTGGTGGTTGTAGAGGTAGGGGATGCGTGGGTGGAGAGGGAGTTGTAGGTGGATTTCTAGGCGTAGTGGGCTGCCTAGGCAGGAGGTGGAGGGGAGGCTGAGGTAAAAGGAAGCGGAAAGGTAGGGCAGTGACGTGATGGGTTTGTGATAGCCGAAGAGGGGAAGGTGGTGGAATAGGCTACAAGTTATTGGATGAGATAATATATGATATCCGAAAGTTTGAATTTTGATGAACGGTGGAAATATCAAGTATCTTTGTGACGGCCGAAAGTTTATAACATAAACAATGATATATTTTGATTCGAATACTAGGAGAAAGAATAGGTATTTGCCAAAAATAATGGATGACGTGTGCTAAGACCAATTCAGGCGACTCACCCGTATACAAATATATGTGTACGGGCCTCAGTTCAAATTTTTTAAAGGTATCATATTACTCGGTTCTAAATCCCTACACCTCTTAATCGGGAGTCCAAACATAAAAATAAATTTACCGTGGCGATCAGCGTGAAAAGATGAAATATGACATGCTAATTTCTGTGCTATGACAACCGTATCAAAAATTTAGTGTTGTAGCCAATTACACCGACTCGAAATGTATAAATAATTTTCAAATCGCAATAAAGGGAGCTAGAAGAATCAGAATTTAATGAAACAAACTTTGACGTTTTACTCGGAAAAATTTCTAGAACACTTTTATGTAAAAATAATTACAATTTGAAAAACAATATTTTTCACTAAAATATTGACCGGTTTTGAATTAAATTTGAAAACATAATAGATTTTTCAAATTTTACATCTAATTAATTTCTTTTCATATTAAACCTTTAAAACACATTTTAATCATACAATTTTAATTTATTTTTTAATTTTAAGTTTAGCGTCAAAATCATTTCCATACCACCTAATATTGTTATTTAACGGATGTAAATTTTTTGTTTAAAATTTAAATTTTCTCTTCTATAAAATTATACTTATATTCAAAAAATGAAAACGCTCATTCTATTCTTTATTAAAACTAACATTTATTATTCCAATTTTTACTATTAATTATATATAGACCAATATCTTAAATTATATTCTAATATATGTTACCATTTTATCTTATTGCAATTTGTGTCATTTAAGAATTCAATTTAAGATCATAACTTATATTCTAATATATTTTACATTAATAAAATCATAAAATTTGCATTTCTAACAATTTTATTCAATTTAATATTTTCAAATGGTTAACAATACGAATCGTTACAAAGAACATCATCAACCCACATTCATCCAGCGCAAGAAGAGATATGATGTGGAGTCGGCATTAACTAAGCATTATTTACTATCATTCCAACAATATTAGCTAGACCTCATCATGTCATCTGCATCATCGAAGGTAGACAGATCATTTGCTATTAGTTGAGTTATTCGAGTTTTCCGAATCATTATCTGAATTAATATACGCAAAATCGTATCTGGATATTGTTGAACTATATGTGAGGAAGAAGGAACGAGAAAAATGGTTAGGTAAGGGAGGTTTATATAGGAGATTTTCTGGACTTAATTGATTTACGTCCGACATAAAAATTTAAGTACGGAAAACACTCTTTCTTTTGAAGCGGGAAAACCCTGGGGGAGGAATCACTGACGTATTTTCTACCTCCAACGTAAATGGTTTACGTCGGATGTAAAAATTTGCTGCCGTTAAACGTTGTCCCAAACTTTGTCCCTGCAAACGCTCTATTAATCTCATTAGTATGAAAACTTGAGTTCTTATTGTAAAAAAAAGAAAAGAAGTTGATGCAAACAATTAACTATACTAAATTCAAATTTTAGTTACAACGACTCTTAAAAGAAAAATTACGACGACTCTTAAAAGTAACTCATAATAACTTCATTTGACAAATTATTGACTACCGATGTATACAATCATAATACATGTGATAATTGATAGTTCATTTGATTGTGATGTATCCATGATGTTAATTTTAAAAAAATTGTAAACTAATAAATATAGTCATTCCTTTTATTCTTTTACCTCCAATTCGCTCAAATTTTGCATGCTAACATTATCAACTGATGGCATATGCATTATCGAAGTCCAAGACTGTTTTGGGAGGAGCATTTTGGAAAACGTTGAGCTAATTGATCCGTTGTTTATTATTGAAAGAAGCAAGATGATTAGTTGGATTAAGTATATGACATAAACCAATAACTTACTGTTTGGCTAATTAGCGAAATATATTCCAAGTAAAAGCATTTGATTTCATCAAAAGCAATTTTTTTATGTTCAGTGGTCTTTTTTATCGGTAGACAAGAATAAATGTATGAATCATACACATATGAGTTTCATAATTTATCTCACAAAGTATCCAAATTGAGTAAATGGAGGTTGGAAAGGGAGTCAAAGGACATTGAAAATAAGCTATTCTAGTAGAAATAATAGAACCAGATAGTGCAGTAGGTAGTGTATTTTGTACAAAGGACTATATATGATGTAGTATTGGTTGTGGATAATTGAAATTCAAGGGTATAGTAACAAGAAGAATTAATCACAGAAATAATTTTTTCTAAGAAGATTTTCATTGCGTGTAAGTTAGAAGCTTGTGAGGGCCACGACTCCCACCGCGCCCTCTCTGAATTAAGCTTCTGCTTTGCATTATGACTAGACTTCGTCTGAAACTTATCATATCAAATTGCATCTAAGGGAAAAAAATAACATGTCTCTATTGCAGCAATTGTACCAAAAAGCGCTAACAATAAAATCAGCAATTCCCCATCCTCGGATCATGGGAATCATTCGTGAATGTGGTGGAAAAATGCAAATGGCGGAGCGACAATGGGGGGAAGCAGCAACAGATTTCTTCGAAGCATTCAAGAATTACGATGAAGCTGGAAATCATCGTCGTATCCAATGTCTTAAGTATGTATAGGTTGAGAAAAATGTTGACATTTCCCCTCACCTGTTTAAACTCTGCATTCTCACAAATTTTGTTTTTTGTAAGGTATTTGGTTCTAGCTAATATGCTGATGCAGTCTGAAGTCAATCCATTTGATGGACAGGAAGCAAAGCCGTAAGTTATATGAAATATATTGCACATGTCATGGAAATTGTTGAGCAATTTGTCAAAGAGTCACTTGATAACAAAATTATGTAGCTATAACTGTTGAGAGAGATACAATTAAAACCTATATTGTGGGCATCTTAGATCTCGGTGTTCACCTTTGGTTCATGTGACAATTGGACAGAATAACCGAAAATTAGGGTATTGAACATGAAAATCCAGGCGTTAAACTGTGTGCGTCCTTCTGTGTGTGAGGGAAAGAGAGGGGGGGGGGGGGGGGGGATCCAAATCCACTTTCTTATAAATCCCTCTTGAATCTCCCTTTCATCTTTTTGTGCAATTATTTTTTGGTTGAAATAAATTATTGTACATTTGTTATATGTATTCGCAAGATAACCTATGCAAAATTTAAAATCTTTTAGCTCCTTCAAAAGTGTTAGTCAATATGAGCTATCAAAATATTTATTTTAACTGTCAATTTGGAATACAATTTTAAAAGGGTTAGAAGGTTCGGAATGATTTGAAATTTTGCATAGACGATATAGCTAATGAACATAACATATCTACCGAAATTCACTTTTAACAAGAAATTCTGCTTAGACAAAAAGACGGAGGGGGTATTTGGGAGGATAAATAAGAAGAGATCTGAATCCCTCCCTACACATATACACCCCTCCCTACACACACAAACTCAGTGTAAAATGATTTCTAGGTAAAAGACACTTGTTCAAATGACACTTCGATACTTATTTCCAAGGATTTCATCACACACTGTAAGCTGCCATTATGTGGTATATTTTCATTGTTTTATTGAAAATGATTTCTTGTAGGTACAAGAATGATCCGGAAATTTTAGCAATGACTAATCTCATAGCTGCATATCAAAGAAATGATATTCTTGAATTCGAGAAGATTTTGAAGGTTTGATATTCAAATACCATTTCTGAAGTAAAAAACATAAAATTGTAACAATTGTATTATGTTACCTTTTCAAATTGTCTGCAGAGCAACCGAAAAACTATTATGGATGATCCCTTTATTCGCAATTACATCGAAGATCTTTTAAAGAACATCAGAACACAAGTGCTACTTAAACTCATTAAACCTTACACCAGAATCCGTATCCCTTTCATTTCAAAGGTATGCCTTTAACGTGTGGATTCCTATATAATGCCCATCACTAGCTTTCACATCAATTCATATATTAGAAGGGATTTTTGTATTGGTGAATCAGCTTGTATGATTTAAGTTTAATTTAAAAACTTATGGCAGTGCTATTCATACTTATATGTTACATGTAATTGGTCAAGTGTCAACACTGGCATTTTGTGTTGAACACCATTTTTTGTTTATGTTCATAACCTGAGCAAACGGGTAAACAGCTTCAATCTTCAGAGCTGCAACAATCACCATTTATAGCTGTCATTAGTGGACCTTTCCCTTTTAGGTTATCTATATAAAAAAGTAAACTATTTGTCTCTTCCTTTGTGTGTGTGTGTGTGTCAAGCTTTAAAATTCCGCTTCGGGACCCATTTCCTTTTCGGATTTCTAATAAATAAATCGTTCCTATTCAGAACCCATTTGTTGTTTTCTAAAGCCCAATACAACAACCACAATCTTTTATTTCCTAAAGCCCAAATGTCTTATTCGGATCCCAGTATAACTATTCTAATCAGGGCCCATTTTTTTTTGTCTGGCCTAGCATATTATGCCCAACTATCCTTGCCTAAATCATTATATTAAATATTTCTTTCCTGTGCCCTAACATATTTGACATTCTGCTGCTGTTATCAATTTTGAGCCCTAAATCCCCAAATTCTCCATCCAATTTGAAATTCAAAATCACCAAAAAAATAATTTTCTGCCGCTGCCATCACCGATTTGTTGCTTTTGTTCTTCCTCTTCCTTTTACTGAATAATCACAGGTATTTTCCTGAATAATCACGGGTATTTTATTTCTTTTATTTTCTTTATAGTCCTTCTCATGCTGATTTGCAATGAATTTCATCGTACTACTTTCTATACAATGAAAGAAAAAGATACTGCCTTGTTCCGGAGCCGTTTTCTTTTAGCAAATTCCATCAGTGCAGAAACTAGGCCGAGATGGCTGGAATTCCAGCACGCTTGACAGAATTTGGAACCACGGTGTATATGTGTGTATGCATACATATGCATACGTTCATTTGTGAACTTTGGCTTAGATTTTTTTAAATAATTTATTTTATAATTTAGTTGGCTGGTGATTTTCAAGGGATTTGATCCAGAGTGTAAGGTTAATATTGTAACGCCTAACAACTTTACCAGTAATTCTTGACCAACGAATAGTTTTTTACGTTAATAATAAAAATTCATTTTTAACGAATAATATCCATGCAATTTCTAGTTCTAAATATGTCAAAACAAAATGACCTTTACAACCCACTTCAACATTAGCACTCAAATGGTCTTATATTCCATGAAAATTATTGAATTGGTCAACCTGCAGGAAGGTTTTCCTTATTGGATAGATGCCACAAAACAAAAGTTGTCTGAATTTTTTATGAAAGTCTTGCTTTACCCTTCATTATCAGTAATTTTCTATGAAGATACTTTTATTTGCAGTTCACCTAGGTAAATACAGGACTCCTTTCAGCCCACTCACACATCCTTACATCTCACTTTCGACATCATTCTAACAACAATATAATTACTGCACAAACAAGTACATGCTAGTCGACGTTAGACATAGTAAGAGAAAATAATAATAAAGAAGTCATTTTTTTGTTCCACCTATTATACTTCTACAAGCTTAAACAAAAATGTGTTTTTGTCCGAAGAATCTGTAAACTGAAATGATGAATTGAAATTTCTTCCTCCACCACCAAGGAGAACTTCAGTTCATAGTGTTCTATGTATAATCATCATATCTCATTACCTCAGAATTAAGTTTTCATCCTCAAAATCATTGTTTTAAACTCATTTTGACATTTGATGAGAGAGACACCAAATCTCATTCATATCTTGCTTGAAATATTTGAATTTCACTTGAAATATAGGTTGGAATTTAAATCCGATATCTCATCCGTAATTATTATTATTTTCTTCTACACAACAGATTTTGCTTTTCACATTAGTTCATGAGAAACTACTCCATTCAACCATTATTTACTAATCTCTTGATTTTTTTTCCTTCCCCAAAGTCGCAACAATTTTTTTTTTCGTAGTTCAAAATATGATGATATCTTTCAGTCACCACCAATTCAATCAAGCTATCGTGCTTCTCCAAGAAACATTCATCTCAATTCATTTTCCGTGCAAATCAAAGTATGTTACAAAATTATTTTTACATTTAGATAACCATTGTTAAAATGTCAATGTTTATAAGTTACTTTGAATAGTCCCTAGATGTACTTCAAGATCCAAAATGTTAATCGGAAATATACATTCGAGATAATATCGTCTCATCCCAAATTTCTTGCCATACGCGACATCTTGATGCGAAAAATTCCGAGACAAAACGAGATCGAATTTCAAGATAAACCTTGCTCAAAATGAGAATAAGCTATCTTCGAAAACCTGCTAATTTTTATGCTACACGGTTCCTTCGTGTGGTATGAGTTGAACGACCAATGATCAGGAGTTCAAGGCTGATAATGACGATGGGTATATACGAGTATACAACTTTGTGCATGACTCGAAGTATGTATTGTGGGTTTAGTGCATACTGTGCAAGAGTTTGGTTGTTTTTCTGGGTATTTAAATAAATTGCTCATATTTCTCATGGTTGACTGATTGAATGCATGGAAATTGAAGTCATTTCCGACGTTGAAATTTTAGTCCCTCCATGTTTCATTGGGAAAATTAGACCTATGTATGTAAAGGAAGCTTTTTTGTTTGATATACTATTATTCAATCAGAATGTTCATTATGACGTCTCAGGATCTAAACCCATGATCTTTAGAGCCACTGTCTAAAGCCCCATGTCTCAAACCTCTTGAGCTAGATGTCCTTGACATAAAAAAAGCTCATTTTGTCTAACACGTAATTACAATGCTTTTATTGATTAGCGTATAAATGAAATTTAAAGTTTAATCATGAATGAAATTTAGATCTTCATGCTCAAAATGGATTTTATAGTTTAATCTCAGTGTTCAACCCTGTAGATCAAATTCAAAAATGGAAAAAAATTATTCTTGCTATCAATCATTTGTATTCGTTCATTCCATCCGATGACGGTTAATATGACAACAGACAACAATATGATATTCTAATTTAATGGACTTCATAGAGGTAGCAATTCTAGTCCGTTGAATGATCAACCTTTGATGTATTTAGGTAAATGCTCTTTTTTGTGTTATGAGTATGATCCAACTAAAATGGTTGATTGCAGTTTTAACCCAGGATAACTGTGTAAACACCAGATCCAACATTATCTGTGTAATATTTAATGAGATCAAGATCAATAGTTCAAAACAAATTACGGCGAACCTCATGTTAGTTAGAAGAGGTTAAAACTTATAATTAAAAAATTAATGTAATTTTTAAGATCTATACAAAAAAAAGTAGATGATGTTCAATTCATTTGTCTTAATAAACAAGCCTATAGAGGCTGTCTTTCTTTTCATTTTTGATGGACCATTATCATTGTCTAAAACTATTACCATTTGAAACAGTAAAAGATGTTTATAGCAAATGCACGAGTGATGTTTTGACGAATCTTGTCGTTTAATATGGATTTATTGATAATGCAACGGGTGTTTACGGATATTCTATACTCACAATCATTAGTTTCCCAGTGTATCGGGGTCCTAATTTTTGAGGGGGATCAAATTATTCCAATACCTCGTGAATTTGCACAGCGAACATTTTCTAGTATACCATGAGTGAAGATCCAATAGCAAATTTTGTGTTGGGTAACAACTGTACATAGTGATCAAGGATTGACATTTGATGAAGTTATCATAGCATGGATAAATTCATGATTGTTAGAGCAAAAGCGATTGGAGACGATGCATCTTCAAACAAATCATGGATAAATGTAAGATGTGTTTCCCATTCGCTCCCTATTACTGTCCCAAATCAGCAAACCATCCATGCCGATAATCAGATAAATCTTTTATTCTCATCCTAATTCACAACAAGATCGTTTTTATTTGTTTTACAAAACTGTCCCCCGTTTATTTTTATCAATGAAGCTAATATACGGCACCTTTAAAAAAGAGTTGAAGCAGAAATTTGTCTGACCGTCAGATATGAAATTTTATGGATGTTCTAAGCATTATATGCATATGCAAATATCATCATCATCATTTTCTACGTAGCGCACAAGGCTTTAGCTTGAGTAGGGTTGAAGTGGGCAAGATGTACGTAGTTTTACCCCCATTACTTGGGAGACAATTTTCGGAAACCTGCTGTATTTTTAAGGTTCATTATTCATTTTTTGAAAAATCGTAGTAATGATCTTTCTTCATCATTCAGACATACAGCTTGAAAGCTTTGCTACGATATATAAATTTGTATACATAGTCATGTTGAAACCTGCTAAGAAAGATTTGCTTTATTTCACCGACCAAAGGTATTTTTCTTCACTGGTGAAGAAAGTCATATCTTCCTAATTGGTAGAAAGATGATATATAAAAAGAAAATCAACTTTCTCTCATTAATTTAAGCACAAAAAATTTCTTTAGTAAGATTTGAATAGGAAGATCTTTCGGAAACATATATCTATTTTCTTTGAGAATAGATGGAAGTACTTCCTTTTACTAAATAAAGAAAGGCAGAACCTTTTCCTGTAAAGGAAGAATGTTTTTTTTTTACAAAGGTTTATGTTCTTTCTTTTTGCGTAAAAGAAGATGCTTCTTTTATGAGAACGAATATGAAACTTGATTGATGTATAAATTATATTTTAAAAGCTTTAGACACAGGTTTTAATTTACAATTATGGCAGGATGAAATTTATAAAACAGTTAATGAATAGGGGCATGGTTTTATTCTTACTAAAAGGTAATTATGCATTGTTGTACTAAATATCAATTATTATTTTGACTTGAAAACATAATTTATCGGATAAATTTCATCTCTTTGTCGGTACAAGTTTTTGAACAAACTAAATTAAAATGATGTAATGTGAATAATATTGTAGTATGTTGTATTGTCCATGTTTTTTTGATGCTTTAAATTGAACAGTAACACTAACAAAGATTAAAATAAGTTGGTTTTGATTGGTCATTGTACTTGCATATGGTATTTATGTTATATATTAAGGTAGAAAGTTACTCATAAATGTAATTGTTGATGTATAGGAACTAAATGTGCCAGAGAAAGATGTGGAGCAACTGTTGGTATCTCTAATTCTTGATAACCGTGTCCAGGGTCATATCGACCAAGTCAACAGGTTACTCGAGCGTGGTGACAAGTTAGTATCCATCCGTTTCGCGCACAATAAAATAAGCTTTTTTACCTTTGGTTCACTGGTGCAAAAAATAAAATAAAAAATCTAACCTTCTATGTTCTAACTTGTACAGGTCAAAAGGTATGAAGAAATACACTGCCATCGATAAATGGAACACTCAGCTCAAGTCCCTATACCAAACTATAAACAACAGAGTTGCTTGAAAGTTGAAAATGGATGCACATTTTTGTATCTGGGTTTAAAGAAATTTGATGGTTTCTGCATTCGCTTGTCTGGTTGGTCCACCTATTTTACAGAGATGTGAAAAATTGATCATGAGATTGTATATTTGTAGAAAGGTTATGTATACCTAACCTGTTTTATCTGCTGGCTTTTTGGTTTTTTTCCTTCTTCAATCTTTCTATCTGGGTAGTGAATTGAGTGTAATGGTTTCTGAACATTTGAATTGAGAAAATTACTTAGGTGCCAAAATTGATTATGGAGTTGATTGTGTCGTCGTCATATCAAAACGCGTATTCTGTCTTCTGAGTGTACGTGTGTTATTTTGCCTAATGCCTTTATGGTAAATGACGATGATTTCGGCCCTACTCCTATCCTTTTTACCACCTTTGTTGTGTCCAATGTGGGCTTGCAAAAGTTTGATGCCATGGTAACAAATGTATGCTTTGCGTAGTCATAATTGTTTTAGAACTTTCATAAGTATACCCTTTTAAGTATTAAAATACACAACTATCCCTTCAAAGAAGCAAGTTTAGCAAGGGGGAGTGTTTTTTTCGTCCTTATTTTCGTATGTTAATCATATGGCTAAAACCCTTCTTGAAAACATGTTTTAAATTAGATTTCTGATTTTTAAATTTGATATAAATATTTTTATTTTTTTTGAAACTATCTGAACATTAATTGTATGTTTCTATGATTAATTTTTTTCTTTTTGAATTTAGTGAAGAGTATTTGCAAATGTTTGGAGTTTTCCACAAATATCCTAATACCTAAAAATATTGTTTCTTTTTCTAAATTTGTTTTCGAGAAGAGACAACTGTGTATTTTAAAATTTGAGGAGAGTGTTTTTACAAAAGACATTTTTAAAAAAAAGATACTTTTAAGTTTTAAGATATTTGCAAGTGTTCTTTGTAAATGCTTGCAATTTTTCAAAAGATTTAGAATAGTTTTTCTTGATAATAGATACATGTGATTAATGTTATTTAATTTACCGAAAAATTAATTCTCTTTACCGAAACTAAAATAAAGATATAATTTAAAACATATTTTTATGAAGGGCTTTTCACGTATCAGATTAAATCTGAAAATAAGTGATGAAACATTTTTTTTATAGAAAAATATTACAGGTAAATAAACACAACGAAGAAGTTGCAAAAAAAATTAGTCTAAGGGATAACAAGTTTGCTTTTTAGCTTGAAGGACACTTTTTAGTGTAAACTGAAAAAGATAGTTACAACTATCATTCTGTGATTTACAATAAAAAGTGTCCTTCAGCCTAAAAAACAAACTTCTTGTCCCTGAAACTAAATTTTTTCCAACTTTTTCCTTTAGCCTAAAAACCCCATTAATCAAGGACAATTTTATAGGATTTTTTATTACCTACGACAACCTATTAATATTTTTTTTATTCTTAAGGACCAAACGTTAAAATAATTTAAAAAACTCTAACCGTTGTGCTTTCTCGTTTCTTATCTGATCTCGAATTCAAATCGGAAAAATAAAATAAAAAGTGAAACAAGGGTAGATGCGAATCAAATTCGAATTCAAATAAAAAAAGACAAAAATGAAGCGGTTTGAATCGGGTTCTATCAAGTTGGATTTGCTGGAGTTGCAGTGCACGTCGCGGGTTTGAGGTGCTGTTTGTGATAAACAGAAGGTTGTTTAGTCGGGTTGGATGATGGAGGTTTGGTGCAATGGTTGAATGTGTGCAGTTTTGGACGAATTCGGGTTGTGATTTAGCTTGTTGAAGTTTGAGGAAATGGAGTTAGTTGCGGGTTTAAGAAGATTGTGGTTTCTGGTTGCTTAATGATGGAGAAGATGAGATCGCTATTGTTGATGCTAGGATTAGAATGCTGAAGGCGCACTATAGGATGTGGGTTGGTGGTATATCTGCTATCTTTCTCATTTTTTGGTTCATTGTTGGCTTATTAATTTTAGTATCAGATTTTAGGTATCAGTTTTACAGTTTATAAGTATCATTTTTGAAAAAAATAGTTACTTTTTTATTTTTGATTCTCGTGTCTATAAAAAATGAAGTTGTTATAGATTAAATATAATGATAAATGAGTTGAATTAGTATTTTGTTACTATTAAACATTTACTGATGTTTGTTAGTATTAAACATTCAATTAACTTTGTTCGAATATCATTTTTCTTATTCATTAGAGTATGAGATTTTGAGTATCAGTTTTACATTCTGTAGGTACCATTTTTGAATAAAATCATTACATTTTTATTTTTTTAGGTTTTTGTTGTATAAAGAAAATAATCACACTATAATAAAATGACAATGTGAAGCAAAAATTTTTGATTGATGGTTTTTTCTTGCATTCATATCGGTTTAATTGAAATCTTCTTGTTGTGTTGAGTTCAGTGAGGATCAATTTTTATGTATTGGTTTTCTTTGTATCATTTGTGTATACTATCAGTTTATGTTAATATCATCCTTTTAGTTTCAGTAACTGTTATTTTGAGTTTGTGTTATTATCAATTTTTCCTAGTATCATTTTCTATTACTATCATATTGTGCAACGGCGTAGATATTGAAAATAAGATTTGATATTAAGAGTTTTAGTTTAGTTTCGGTTTTGGAGTAAGATATGCGTTGCGTGGTATCAGAAAGTATTAGAATTTGATATTAATTTTTTTTGTTTAGTACTAGTTTTGGAGTTCATATGCGGTTGTGTGGTATCAAAAAGTAATAGAATTTGATATTAAGATTTGAAAAAAGTGATATTTGTAGCGTTGTAGATTTTTTCATTGGTGTTTATCAGATTAGTGGTTATTATCAGTTTTAGGTATAAGATTTTTAAAATGTCTTATTACATAGTATCAGAATTTAGTTTTCAGTTTTTAGGTATCAGGTTTGAGATATCGGTAGCAGTTTCTAGGTACCAGTTTTTGTGTTAACAGTTAATAAATTTTTTATAATATTTTTTTAAATTATTATTTGCAGGTTTTTTCTCTTTAGCTATGAGTATAGTTTCTCTTGAAAATGTGGATAACTAGAAATGCTTTTTGAATAAATTAAAAAAAAATGCATCAAGAAGATCACGGTTTGGTTTTTATGTTGGATCGCCATCAAGATTTGATTTCAGGTGTTGGTTAAGTTTTTCCTCCAGCTTTCATAGTCATTGCTATCTTCATATGGAACTTAATCTACTTTAGTTGTAAGACGAATAATGCGAATATGTTTAGCATTGACTTGTTCAGGATGTGTTTCATAGCTTCTAATTTGCTAACGCTATAAATCCTATTCCTAATTTCGCTAAGTATATTGTTGATGCAAGTGTTGAAGATGTTATTAAGCCACCTAAGGTGAAATGTGGTGTCGATATGCCTGCTATTAAACGGAAAGGAGGATTTGCATATTTTCAAAATAAGCAAAATAGATGTAGCGCATGCAAGTAGTATGGTCACAATAAGCATAATTGTTAAACTTCTAAGATATGATTTGATTTTTATATTTTTTATGAATTTGTTGAGAATTATACTTGGTTGTACATCTTTTTTGGCAATTTTATGTAATTAAACTTGGTCATATAAGTATATTGATTTAGCATATGTTAATACGTACATTGATTTGCTCTTTGTATATTGGTCTAGCACATTTTTAATTTGTCATTGATTTGCTCTTTGTAATTGAAGTTAGTTATATAGTATCATTTATAATTTCATTTACACTATCCGTTTTGTAGTATAAGCAGTATCAGTTTTTTTTAGGTATATAGTAACATTTCAAGTTTCATTTTAAATATCAGTTTAATTTGCAGTAATACCGGTATCAGTTTTATTATTTGTTTGAGTTATGTGGTGATGTTGGTTCGTTTATTTAACATTAATTGTTTAGTATTAGTTGTTGATACTATTAGTATCAGTGTCGGACATGTAAAAATGCAGTATTAGTTTTTACATGCTACTAGTATCAGTTTTAGGTAGTACAAAATATAATATCAGTTTGTGCAAGCTATTAGTATCAATTTCAGGTATAATAGAACATGGAATTAGTTTTTCGTTATATTATCAGTATCAGTATCAGTTTCAAGTAAAATAGAACATGCTATTTTTGATTTTGTGATTTTTTTTTTGTATAAAAAATTATTATACCATAATAAATTCCCAATTAGAAGCAAACATTTTTCGTTGCTGTTTGTTTTTTGGCATTCATATTGGTTTGATTGATAATGTATTACTGTGTTGAATTTAGTGAGGATAAGTTTTAGGTATCATTTTTGTTTTTTGTATCTTTTTTTGCAAAGCGTGGAAATTTTTTTACTGTTTTTTTTATTTGAGTATATAAAAAAAAATGATGTTGTTACAGAGTAAATATGATGATCACTGAGTTGAATTAGTGCTTTGTTAGTATCAAATATTTAATGAATTTTGTTTGGGTATCAGTTTTACTTTTAATTTGAGGATCAGTTTTAGTGATAGTATATATAATTTTTGTAAAAACTATTTTATTTTTGATTTTTTGTTTTCTAAAGGTAATTACTGTACTAGAATAAAATAACAATCTAAACAAAACATTTTTTTCTAATATTTTCTTCTTATTCCATTGTTGACATGAACTGGCTAAATTTCAGCAGTGATCATTGTCCATTAATATGTCACACACAATTCTTGCTCTTGTTTGTAACGTTTGTTCAGGTTTTATTTTGACCGGTATTTGGTTTCTGTTCAATGATATGATGAATATCATTATTTTGTAGTATCCTTTTACTAGTATCATTTTTAGTCGAATCTTTGTTATTTTTAGTTTCAGTAACTGATATACTATAATGCTACAGTTTTGGCTTTGGTGTATATTAGATTAGTGCTTATTATCAGTTTTAGGTATCATAATTTTAAAATGTTTTAATGTATAGTATCAGAATTTAGTTATCGATAGCAGTTTTTAGCTATCGGTAGCAGTTTTTAGGTATCGGTTTTTAAGTTAATAGTTGATTGAATTTTGATGTAAATTATAGTATCAATACCTTCTCTTCTATTTTTTTTCTTTTTTTGATTGAGCTTCATCTTCTATTAGTTGTTCATGTCTTCTCTTTGTTGTTTTCTCTCGCCTCTACTGTTCTTCTTGTTCAGCTATTTATATTTTATTGTTGGATTACTAGGTTTAACCGTCGTCTGATGCCTAGAAATTTTTTGAACTCGAGCATCCTTTGGCAATGACATACAATTAGATTGAAATGAACTTTGGTTTCACAATGCAACTACCTCTACAAAAGCAAGAAGCGATATTCAGATATATTCAGGTTTCAGACTCGAGTAACTCAAAGCTTCAGGCACCATCAAAACTCTAGCACCAAGGACAACGAGACACTATATCGAGGCAAAAATACTTCAACGATGGGCTCTCAATTTTAGGCAGTAATGAAGTGACTTTCCAAATCGACGCATACAGGAAAAACATGATGGTGCAAAACTTGTGCATGGAGGTGAGTAGCAGAAGAGGAGGAAAGCGTAGTAGAGACCTAGAGATGGAGAAGAGGAGGAAAGCGTAACAGCGATCAAGAGGAGAAAAGCGTAGCAGAAGTTGAGGAGTGGAGATCAATCAATAGATGGATTTGAGAAGTTGAGCACTTGAAAGATGGGTTTTGGGCCTGTCCTTGTAGCAAAAAAAAAAAAAGACGGTTGTCCCCGTGCTTAAATTATTAGGATAATTTGTCCTTTAAAATATTTTTCCTTTTTTATTGATGTTTTATTATTCAGTTCTTGTAAGAACTTAATCTTTATCATTTCAATGCCAAAATTAATATAGGAAGTAACGTTATGGAATTTTCTACAGTTGACACGCTTTACACTTCACAAAAATTTCTATGATCCATTGAAAAAACTTCCTTCTTTAACTTGGGCAAAATCCAACTCTTTATAGGAGACCGAACTTGCAAAAAGTAGAAAAGATGAACCTTACACTTAATGCGAAAATTGGTAAACATAGCCAAATCATGGATGGTATCATGAAATGTGAGTTTTTTTGGTAAGAAAATGGGTGTGAGGAAACTATTTTAACCAATGCACTCATATCATACTTGAGTTCCTAAGTAGACCAAGTCATATTTTTGAAAGTTACAACTATATTGTTATTTTTTGATTGCTTTGATTTTTTTCAAATTAATTTACTTAATCGTATTAATTTCACATTTGAGTTCGTTGTAGCTTTGATTTGATTATGTTTTTACTATGTAAAATACTTAAATATCATACATATTAGTAATTTACTTGGTAAATAATGATACATATTAGTTTCACATTTGAGATGGTTGTACCTTAAGTAGATACAAAATTAAAAATACAAATTGTGATACAATATAGTTTTATCATGGGTTCACATTTGATATTGAAATCACGGAAATAACTAATAACTGAAATTAATCGTACCATTGGTTGTATTTTTAGTGGTAAATAAATATAATTTTTTGTATAAAGGGAACGACTATTGAGACATGTAAAAACGTAATTGTAGTATTTGAATTGTTAAAATAAAGTATTGTTTTCCAAAAAAATATGGATTTAGGTGGAAAGAGATTTGATTTACCTTCATATTATTTGTCCTCGGGTTTTCCTTAAGTTGCTTGTTTTCCTTTGAATTTATTTGGATATTGAAATAATACTTGGCCCATTACTCGAATTTTCGAATTTGCAAATTTTGAGATCCAATGCCAAATTGAAACTAAAAGTAACTTATAAGTTATAAAGGTAAAATAAGATGATAAAAAGTTACTTGTTTGTCAAATGAGTATTTTGTTTTAGATAGTTAAAATAAAATCTTTGTATCCTATATTTTTAGCTTTATATACTTATATTTCGACCTACACTAGGATAAGAAATGGAATTAAATTCCCCAATATGTTTAGTCTCTATGCTTGACATTTACAAAAAATAGTGATGACCCTCTAGTAGTTTTGTTTCATTTCTCTAAGAGACCTTTGCATTTTTTGATTATGAAACTAATTTTACTTATGTTTCATAGAAATTCAAGAAGAATATAATGAGATAACAGTGTGCTTCAATTGAAAATTTTATGGCAAAGCATGCATTATTTGAAGACAGTCATAAATGAAATATGTATATGTCCCTAGCATTAGACCAACGTACTGTTGACCCGAATAACTCATTGTGCTACATAAGATTCTAAGTATAGAAATTTAATGCCTTAATGAGTAAGATGAAGATATCGAGATTAAAAGAAGAATATTATGAAACAATAACTTGCTTTTTCCATCCCATTTCATCCTTATCCATACACAAATTTTCAAGTGGTTTGAAAATTGAAAGTAAACATTGGTTATAGTTATAATACACAATAATAAATTCACCAATGAATCCGAGTTAGTGTCAATTCAAATTAATTTTAACTAATGCGATTATTTTTTAGAACAAGAAAGATCCTTTATTTGAGGAGAGCATTTATATGATTAATGTTATCACTAATTCAAACTAATTATATTTAGTTACCGCTTGGTGTAGATTAGAATTAATTCAAATTTAAATTTGCAGTTAATTATATGATGGATTTAATGCTTTAATACGATGCCGCACGATGGAGATCGGGAGGATATGCCAAGTTGATCTGCTATGGAAACCATAATAAAGAAAGAGCATTTGATCAAACTTTTTCTTGAATAAAGTGACAATCAATTCCTACTTCTTTCATGCACTTGCAAATCACTAGATTAGAACAATGGTAAGTGGCATAAACTTTGTTACAACAGATAACATGCTACATAGGAAGGTATTGCAAAGTTCAATGAGAAGAAAGAAAATTGAATCAATTTTCAAAGTAGTAGTGGTGACTAATCAGCTCTTGATGATAATTAAACATTTGTACGTTGCTTTTATATGATCAAAAAATAGAACAATAACCATGATAGAAAATATAAGCACCCATAGAGGTATAGTCTTCCATGTTGCCAGACTAACTCATTTGAGAAGATATGAAGAGAAAAAGGATTTCCCTTATGAAGAAATAATCCGCGACTTAATATGCTCCTTACATATCAAAGTAACCATTTTCAGCTTTTCGATAATCAAAAATGAGGTGATGCATGACTTCTTAAGTTTTTTAACAATATATGTTATTTTTGCCAATGGCTTCATGGACCACAGCTAGAGTGCCTAACCACTATGGTAGTAGGGCCGCACAATTTTTTTTATATTCAGTACAGTCATACAATATTATAACAAAATGAAGTGTGAGATTTCTATTTGATGCAAGTGATTTAGCAACTTGTGTTGCACAATTTTTTTTTGAACTGGTACTTTATATACAACAAATCATTGGGACAATATATCCCATGTCAAATAAACGTTCGAAAGCAAGTTTCGAACTTGTGACATCCTGCACCAAAGCCGAATCAATTAATCACTTGGACAAAGGTGCTTGTCACAAATATTTATTTTTCGTATGAAGATTACTGGTATACCACCTTGTAGTCAGCAATAGACCAGACAAAGCAATGAAGCCTCAATGCTAAGGAATGACAAGTCACCCAGATTATTGGTCGATAATTTTCACACCGGAAGGAAAAGGATAACGTCATATGTATAAACAGGTAGACATAGGGTTATGTCACCTAAGTAAAGAATGAATTAAGTAACGTATGATTGAGTTTGTTAATCCAAAATAAATAAGGTATTAATGAAGTTTAGAATACCAAGATCATAGGGTTTGTTGTTGAGAAAATTTCAAATTAACACCCTAACTACAATGGAAATAATAGGATCATGTTGATGGTGTGCTAGCACAAACAAAAAATTAATATCTCAAAATAAGTAATCGTAAATGCATGAACAAAAAAGAAAATCACATAGGATTTATAGTGGTTTGCTACCACGAGGTAGTATACATCCACTTTGTGAATATGAGATTTTATTACTTTTTAAGAAGAAAATTACAAGGTTTGTAATGGAGGCTAAGCATAAAAATATAAAGAACTAAAACTTGAGAGGATGGTTCAATGTCCAAAAAAATAGCTGACTTTATATAGAGGTTATTACCAAGATTGAAATATTTGATTTATGTCAATAAATCAATGCCTCATTGATTCACTAATGCATATGGAAAACATATATCTATTTGATTTTTGCAGTTTCCTCCAATATGCACACATTTGATAAAATGCATTCCTTAATCAACTGATTAGGGAATTGATTGATTGCTTCAATCTTTCAAAATAACTCATTCCCATGTAAATAATTCTTTGCTTTCTTTTATGCAATAAACGAGGCAATATAGTTGAGTTACAATTCCACTTTGACTCATAATATCTTCAAAAATCTACTTTGTTTTGAAAATATTGTATCATCGAAATCTAAAATCTCCGTCTTCATACTACATTTCTATATAAGCATACCAAATATCCTCACGCTCTAAATAACACTTTGACAAATACCACGAATACTTTTCCAATGTGCTTTGACATGGCTATCGCCTATACACATGTCAACAAAATCCTCCAAGACCACCATCTGCCAATAAAGTGTTGAAAATGTTGGAATTGGGCCAGCCTGCACCGAAGTTATAAATGAGTTTCAATTTTTTTTTTACCAAATTGGATCTTGTTGGGCCTATAAAGTCTAATTCATTTAGAACACTTCTAAGTTTTATTTACATAAAGTCTCTTATTTTATTTCATTTATAAATTACATAGAGTTTTTCTAGTTATATTTTATACATATAAATGTACACATATGTATCGTGTACATATATGTATATGTATGCATGTGTAACATGATAAACCATGCAAGGTATAACATGGCTATATATACATGTCGGGACTTACATCGTAACGGGCATGTTGGCTTATGTTGTCCAAATATATGTATGTAAACTCATTATTTATGTAAATACTATAAATCACATTCACACACGTGGATATACACACACGCACACACGCATGCGTGTGTGTTAATTTTATTTAATAATTTTACGAGAATGAAAATATTTAAACATATATATGTATATATGCATATATAACTTATGTACATATGTAAAATATTAATAATTTATATATATATATATGTATTATTGTAATAAGTATTAATATACACACACACATAACAAAAAAAGTTTTTTTAAAATTATGAACTAATATATATATATATATATATATATTACAATGACAAATGAATAATTTTTTATTATATATATATATTCATAAGCATATTTACAATATCTAAATATATACATATACATACATATATATAGTTTAATAAAATTAAATAATTTTATTTTATTTTAAACACTTCCAGATTGTATGCGCAACAAAATAAAATTTTATTTATTAACACACACACACACACACACATATAGATTAATTAGTCAAAAAATAATTAAATATCAAAGAAATATTTTCTTAACATTTTATTCAAATTTCAAATTTTTAGAAAATCTAGCTTGATATTTCGAGGTCTAAACAAATTTCCATAATTTTTTGGCAAAATTCATTTTTTTTAGTTAATTAATTTCGGCTAATATTATAAAAAAATTAAAACTAAGAAAAATGAATTTTTTTAATTCTCATTTTTTGGCTAAGATCTTATTTCATGATAAATAATTTTGTCAAATTTAAGAGTTAATTTTCTAGATATATTTTATTTTATATAAATTATTTACATAGTATATTGATTTAAATAATATTAAATAATAGTAAATAATTATTAAAAAACAAATATAATTAAAGTAAATATATATGTATAAAATATATTTTAATTATTAGCATGAAATGATGTTATAATTAAATATAAACCATATAAATATAGTTAAATGATATATATATATATATATATACAGGAAAATAGATGCAGGGAAGAAGTTGCAAAAAAAATTAGTCCCAAGGACAGCAAGTTTGCTTTTTAGTCTGAAGGACATTTGTTAGTGTAAGCAGAAAATGATAGTTACAACTATCATCCTTTGATTTACACTAAAAAGTATCCTTCAGCCTAAAAAGCAAACTTCTTGTCCCTAAAACTAAATTTTTTCTACAACTTTTTCCTTAAGCCTAAAATCCCCATATATATATATATAATAACGATTATCATAAATAAAATCATTCAGCTGTGCATATCTGACCTATATGTGAATTTTTTTTCTTTTATTTATTAAATTAATACGTACATGTAACCAATCTAGTATGAGACAACGTCAATGCAAATAAGAATCGTTACCTAACTAACAATATAATAATAATAATATGTATAATAAAATATTATCCAAAAATTATAAACTATATAATATAGTAAAAATATACGTAAAACCAATGCTTTAAAGCACACCTTGTAATGGTGAATCTCTCTCTTTTGAAAGCTTTTCGATTCGGTAAACTACTAATCCTTGAACCGTAGACCTTTGACTATCAAATAGCAATTGTCGTTTGAAATGGTTTGATTTGGATTTTCTTAAGCTTCTAGGGGATGAAATCGACCAATAATGGATGGGAATAGTGGTATCCCAAGAAGATTCATTTTTAATTAGGGTCAAGGTGTTTAAATAGTGGATGAGTGAGAGAAAATAATGGATCATATCTCATACCGACTCTCACTAAATCTAAGCCATCCAATTCTAAGATCCCTAACCTATTTTAGCCGCCCCTTATAGCCCTGATTACATCCAAAATTATCAACCTATCATCATGGGGCCAATATCCCATTTTAGCCTAAAATATATTATTGATTAAATTTAGTTTAATTGCTTATCGATATCACACATCAATCGATATATTTATAACTATTATAAATATATTCAATAAAATTTATTCCTCAAATCATATTCAAAATTTTATAATTAATATTTCATAGATATTCATTAATTTAATTAATTTATAAACTATAAACTAATTAAATCGTTTGGCCTACAGAAAATTCATTATTTTGCTTGTATGACTCGTCAGGTGTAAATTTGGTCAGCGATTAACATCAAACTTTTCAAATATCAACATTCACACATCACTTAGTAGGTGGTGTGAAATTTTGGCCTAATTAGCTTGCTTTGTTTCAATAAAATCAACCTCACTTTGTTCAGCTATAACATACCTATTTTGTGGCTTGAAATAAGCAGTATTGATGCTACATTCATCAACAATATTATTTCTCTGTGAAAAAAATAAGATCTATAACATCAAGAGCACATGAATATGAAAATTTAAAAACACATTTCATTAATAAACTTTATATTCATTAAATAATCTCATCGATTCCATGTTTAGAGAAAATAAAATGATTATAATTATATTCCAAGAGCGATATATGAAGATGCCCCATTGACTGATCAGAGTCTAGCTACTTGATGGTTGTAAATCTGCCATTACATCCATTCAAACAAAATAAAATTTCAACTAACACAGCGGAAATAAACTCCACATATTAGCTTTCCTCATGCACGACTTCTAAAGCTTATTCATTTAATCTAAAATCTCTACTCCTGATCTGCTCAAATGAGTTTCCGAGAGTTTAAGGAAAAAACAAAAACTTCAGGTCAGACAAAAAGTCCGATGTGAATAATATTATACCATCTCGAACAAAAAACAAATACCTAGTGAGACCACGCCTAGAATGGATCAGGTTTTCCCCTCACAAGTATCTTATCAAATATGTCAATCCAAACATATATCATGCACCTATAACCACAATGGTTAAAACAACACATGATATGATCATATGCATGCAATATGGGTAAATGTGACTAGTCTGTCATTATAGGGTTATGCATTCCCAAAGTTGGCTCGTCCTACAAAATTAACTGTCTGTCTCAAATCATAGCTTTCCTAGGGTCACTATGAACTTAGTTTTCACAGGCCAAATAATAACCTATCAGGCTAAATCGGGCTGAAAAATAATTAGAAGTCCCAAAATGTCCATATATGGTTAGGAGGTCTCTAAATACGGTTAGGAAAAAACAAACAATTTTGTGAGCATATAGAGCTACGAATTCCCTTCTGTGCATACACATCTTTTAGTCTCACTTTTGAAAAAGTCCTATGCACTGGAATCGTTGACCTTTACCAACCGAGGGTTACCGGCTAAAGCACAGGGTGTGACTCTACACCAGTCCCACTTCAGCCTTATCCTATTTTAAATCCATGAGTAATATCTTTTTGATTAGTTCAAGGCATCCTAACACAACTGATTTATTTGATCTCTTAGATGCAATTCTACTCACTTTGGAATTTAGTCATACCATACTCACTAACAGAACAACCTAACTGGTAATTCTATTTCTATGTCCCTAGATAGATTGTTGGGTAATGAAAATTTGAGTATGAAAAATGATAAAATGTGCTAATTTAATGATCAAATGATAATAAGAACATATAACATCATTTATTAAAATATGTTCAATCAAAAGGCACATCCATCACAAAATTATTGAAGTATCAAGTAATAATTTCCTTTAAAAAATTCACATAAAATTAGGCTAAAATACTATTTAATTTTCTTGAAAACATTTATCTTTAGAATTGATGAACCACTTGAAATCATTCTTAAAACAAGGAAATCATAGCTCAAATACTTAGTCAAAATTTGTGTCAAAACACCATCTTCTCTTCATAGTTTTTAAAACAATTATTATCAAAATAGGGACGTCGATCCTTTAGAAAACATGGATTTTAGAGCCTCTAAACATTGCTGTTAGATTTTCAAAACGTAAGGCTATAAGTCTTTAGAAAACATGGCTATCGAGCCTTTAAACATAGCTTGAGTTATAAAAGATAAGGCTATCGAGCCTATAAACATAGTTATTAGGTCTATAAAACATAAGGTTATCAAGCCTTTTGAAAATATGGCTATCGAGCCCTTAAACATAACTATTATATTTGTACAACATAGGCTATCAAGCCTTTAAGACATGGTTATCGAATTTGTAAAAAAAGTGACTATCAAGCTGCTAAAAACATTGTTATCAAATAGCTAAATGGAAGCTATCGAGTCACTATAAGACAAGGGGTTTCAAGTCCTTAAAAACACGAGGCACTGAACCTCTAAAACATATAGGGTTGTCGACCGTTTACACTTAAGGGTGCCGAGCCCTTAAAATCTTGAGAATGTCGATTTTTTAACAAAAGAAGTTATTGAGCTTCAAAACCATGGGGTTATTGGGTCTCTACATGCCAAGAGATATTGAACCCCTAAAACAGATGATGTTGAGTTACTATAAAAGTAGATACATCACATGGCTATCGAGTAGCTATCACATCCATCCGCTCTTTTATAGTTGTCGAGTCTCTATTAAGTAGATACATCGCATAGCTATCGAATAACTATCCCATGCATCAGCTTTTATAGATGTCGAAGTACAATGAATCATAAGTATCAAGTCTCTAGTGGCATTTCTATATATAAATTAAGAACTAATTTGTTTCTTTTTAAAGATAACACTTTCCACTAACTCTTGCCTCTTATCAAATTTTAATAGGATAACAAAATACTTTATATATTCTTTTCAGAATTTACTGTTAGATCATGTTCTACATTCTCAACAACATTGCAAACCTTTTATAATTAATATTATTAACTCTAATCAATTAAATACTTTTCTAGAATAATAAATTCATAAATAATAATAATAATCCGGGAAAGATCCCCAAAAATCACTAAAAATCCGAATTTCCATCTTTTTCCATTTACAAAAAATTTCAGGACTAAAATATTAATATTTTCTTTAATAATAAAAAACCTGAAATTACATAGCTCCCTCTTAGGAAATTCATAACATATTCATATAAACTTGAAAAATTATGAGATTGAAAAATCATCTCCAAAATAATATTTTACACAACGTATTCGAATTTCGAATCAACAAGAGATTGAAAACATGGATTTTGCCTTTGAAAACCCATTAAAATAATTCCATAAAATTCCAACAAATCATCAATCAATCCAATAATGATATTATCAATCCAAACATGACATATGATCACAAAAGTTCGAAAACCGATCATAAATTTGAAAATAAAACATAACAAATGAGATAGTAACTATTATTCACCTTGGATAGGATATGAGAGATTGACATTTGATGTAGATTAATTCCCCTAAGCTTTTTTCCTTTGAATTCCTTAGCTTTCCTCTTCTCTTTCTCTAAGTTATGACCGACCTCTCTTTTAGGTTTTGATTTGATTTAGAAAAATGAAATGAGAATGAATGAGAGGGGAAGGGTTTAGGGAATGGACTAAGGAATTATTCTCATTATGCCCCTATCATTATTCTCTTTCTATTCCATGTTTAAACAGTCTTATTAATTGATAAATTAAGGTTTGACCTAAATTAGTTAACAATTATCATTCTCCTTACCACCTTACATTATTATATTTAATTTATCTAACCAAATTCCCTAAATAATGTAAAACAAAAATTAGGAGTGTTATAGGCTGCCCCTTAAAGAATTTCATCTTCAAAATTATGATAAGAAAAGTAACAAGCATAACGATCATGCAAACATGTGGGACAATCATATAACAACAATAATAGCATATCCTGTTATCAAAGTCGATATTACAAATACCGATGATTTTCATAGCCTTTCGTAAAGAGCTTCAAAAGTCACCATTCCTATACTAGTTTGATAGCTATTACTGTAAGAAAACTCGAATAAGTGCAAATGGTCTTCCCATGTCCCTACAAAGTCTAGTACACAAGCCCTTAACAAATCTAATCTTCAAGATTTTTTTTTACTCTTTTCGTTTTTGCATCCGCTTGTGGATGGTAACGGTTGATCTTTAGCTTGGTACCTAATACTTCCCGCAGACTCTTCCAGAATTCATTAGTGAACAAAGTATCTCTGTCACCGACTATACTACTAGCAATCCCATGCAGTCTTACAATTTTCTTTGTAAAGAACTTTGCTAAAGTAGGTGCCATTCTTGTGAATTTAATGGGAATAATGTGTGCACTCTTGGTCAGTCTATCTACCATGACCCAAATATTTTCATTTCTCTTATTCGACCTTGGAAACTCATCAATAAAATCCATGGATATAGAATCTCATTTCCAAAGTGACACTTCAAAAGGTTGAAGCAATCCACTTTGTTTACGATGCTCAGTTTTTACTTGCTGGCAATTCGAACATTGTTTCACCCATAAGCCTGCATCTCTTTTCATTTTTTCCCAAAAGAAACTTCTATTCATATCCTAATACCATTTACTTCCTCCAGGATGAATAGTAAACTTCAACAGATGACACTCCTTAAGAACTTTCTTCCTCAGGTTACAAACATCTGGAATACACAAACATCCCTTCCCCCTTAACCATCCATTTCGGTCAAGACTAAAATGTTTCAAATCATTAATCTTAGTTCCCTCTTCAATTCCTCTAATCCTTTTAACCAGCAATGGGTCATCTCTTTTCTTAGAAGCAATTCTTTCGATCATTAATGGTCGATCCTTTAAACATGACAACATTGTAGTATTCCGACCGAAACTAGTCGTCGACCTTAATTGCACACTGCATGTAGTTAATGCCTCTAAATCTTTCCACTCTGCTAACATAGATGACACCACACTTTGATGTTTCCTGCTAAGTGCATCCACAACTTTATATCCTTTCCCTATTGTATACTCAATATCATAAGCTGCCAAAAACTCTAGCCACTTTAGCTGTCGCATATTTAACTCCTTTTGAGAGAATAAATACTTCAAAGACTTATGATTTAAAAATAACTCAAATCCCAACAGATAATATCTCCATACTTTCAAAGCAAAGATCACTGCTACCAACCCTAAATCATGAGTTAGTATCTAATTTCATATGGTCGATGTAACGACCCGTTATTTAATCGCTATTTAAATGAATATTTGACTTATTTTAAATAATTAATAAATGAACCTAATTTAAATAATAATTCATGATGATCAAATCATTTTCAAAATTTTCTTATCAATATATATAGTTCATAGAGAAAGAGAAAATGCGACCGAAAATTATTTTCTGAAATATCAATTTTTCAGTAGTTAAAAGTTTTGTTAAATACCATAACACTATGTTAAACACACGTGCACACATTATAAACCATTTAAACATGTGCACATGTACACATATATTCATGTACATGTTTCTTCTTAAGTGTGTGTGTATATATAAAAGAACAAAAGAAGATATTCAAAAAAATAAATGAATATATATATATATCTATGTATGTATGTATGTATAAAGTGCTACTTTTTCAACATAAGTACACATGACATGGTGTGAATAGTGGAAAGTAAAGGGGAAGGTGGTGTGGACAGTTTTGAAGGGAAGGGAGGGATATGGTGTGCATGCATATGTATATATTTAATATAAATCACTTTATATTATTTAAATAAAATCCTAAGCCAATAAATATCACTAGTCTTTCATGTTTCTCATTTTACAACCCACCTCTTGCTTTCATAAATTCATAAGAGCTTGGATAAACACTTTCATGGATTCTCTTCACATTCTCTAGTTTGAGGAAAAAAATCATTTCTTTTGGCTAAAATCTCCTCTTTTATTCATAAAACCATTCTATAAACCATTCAACATCTCCTCTTCCAAAATACAACACTCCACTACCCAGAACCATTAGGGCCGGGCCCAAACATCCCAAGGCCATACCCAAAAAGGCCTAGGCATGGCCTAAACCCAATTGGCTGAGCCCAATTTAAGCGTTCGAGGTCCAAAAGTTTTTTGCAACATTCTTAAGCGTTTTCGAGTTTCGGCAAAAATGTCTTTGATTTAAAAAAAATTCCAGTAAGTAAAACTTTGGTTTATGAAAAATAAATTAACTTTTTTTTATGGACTATATGTTATGAAAATATGGTGATTTTCATGTTGAATTATAATGTTCGATTGATGGCTTATGACGATGTATTTATGTTTGAACTTGGATTTGGTGATTGGTTGATATGTGGATACGTGTGGATATGTATGTGGATATGGATATGTGATATTGGTTATGATATTATGGTAGTTCGTTTATGAAATTGTGTTTATGATGTAAATATTATGAAGTTTGCGCCTTGAAAAGTCGCAAAGGATTTAAGATCTGGTTTGAAAACGAAAGCTCTTTTTCTAGCTTTAGATTTTTGAAAATGTTTATCAAAAATTTACCTTTGTTTTAAGTTTTAAAAACTTTTCCATTTGTTTTTTCAAAGATGGGGTAGCTAAGTTTAAAGCGAAGATTTCGCCTAGAAATCAATTCTAGCGAACTGCGTTTATATCGTTAGCCGCTATGGACGCAGTTCGGAAAATTTCACGATTTCAAGTTTTTAGTGTTTTCTTTTGGATTGTTTTTGAAAATTCATTTTGAGTTAATTAAGTAAGTCAAAAGTTTAGGTTTTTAATTATTTAATAATTTATTTATTTAATATAAATTAATTTGAATAATTATTAATTAAGTAATTAAGTAATCAAGTTAAATAATTAGAGTTTAAGAAATTATTAACTAAGTTAATTATTTTTTATGAAGTAAGCTTTAAATAATGATTAATTAAGATAAAAGGGAATTCATTTTATTTAACAAAGTTTATTTTAATTAATTAATAATTTAATTAGAGTTAGTTATTTAATTAATTATTATTTAATCAAAGGTTAGTTATCCACTTGATTTGGGTTTAATTTTAAATAAATGTTATTTAATTAAAGTTTAATTAAAATTAAAATGTAAATAATACAAGGGTTATTTATGACTTAATTAAGATTAATTAATATTTAATTGTGGGTATAAAATTATAATTAAAATGGGATTTTATTTGTTTTAAAGTTTTCTTTTAAATTCTATCGGTTATGTGTTTTTAACAAACTTCATTATATAAGGAATTTTTTTTGAAAAAAAGGGATCTCTTATCCATGCTATTAAGTAACCAAATGAATTAAAGTAGTTGTAATAAAACATTTACATGTTTTATTGAAAGTAAATCGACTTGTACTTATCACAAATATCGCGCTTTGGGAATGCGATGAATACAAGGGGTTAAATTCGATAAGCGGGCCATGATAATCTAAGCATATGAAGTGTGTGTCCATATGTAAATATTACACCTTGATAGTGGAGTGGTTCACTACAAACAAATTGACCCTTAAAAATTATTGAATGTTGGTTTGGAGAGACCGAGATCGGATATTAGTTGTTATCTGAAAACCATTTCGAACTATCATAAACGTTCGAATCAGAAATAGTAAAGTAAGATCCAAGATGAAAACTAGGAAGTGCCTTCGGTTTGTCCATCTCTTGAATGACTTGTAGGGATGAATGCTGACTTTGTGTCAAAATATGAAAGACAATGTTAGCATTCCAAGTGGTAGTTCTATAATATAGGTAAACGTAGCCTCAGGCCTCATCAACCAGGAATGACTAAAATATGAGAGATGCAGCAAGGCTAGGTGGGTTGCTCCCATGAGGGTAAGGTCATCCCTATCTAGAATCTCTACTATTAACTCATTTATGATTTGGTACGGTTGTTGATCCCAACCAAAAGGTGATCTTATTCGGTACAATCCAGTAAAGGGTGGAACGGTTTTGTGTTGGTAGGAGTCGATAGGTTCGATCTTGGTGTTATTTTATCTAGAGATGCACCATGATAGGCTATACTCAAGTAGTGTAGTCATTTTATGGAATCCATTCTTCAATAAGTACCATACATTTTTAGTTGTACCCAAATATGTTGAAATGTGAGATGCAAGCATTTCAACTATGTTCTATTTTACTTGAAAACCCTAGACATTATCATAATATCACCGGATTTCTATATAAGGCGTTTTGGTTATCTTAAGGTAAAAACATGTCCATGTTTATGTGCGGTGTGGTCTTATGGGATACGTTTGATTTAAAAATGTTTTATAAAGTAAGAAATAAGTTATTTGAGTTTACTCACACCAGACCCATGTCTGACCAGAATTTTATTTTCTTTCCCTAAAACACTTGGGTACTCAAATTTTTATGAATAGCCTAATGATCCAGGTTTCTTACGGAAGCATTTTGAAGGACTCGGAGTAGGTGGCTTCATCGTAGCTTATTATATTTATTTATGTTGTGTTTATGTATGATCTATGTATTTTGTGATGAGCATGCAGTGTAACTGTCCAGTTGAAAAAGTATTGTAATGACTCTGATATATTATTATTATGGGAATGACTATGTAATATCCCATTTTATCCATTGTATGTTGTTCTAATGTGTGGTGAGATTCTATGATTGTTTAGTTTCTTCTTACCTTTCTTTTTCTTCTACCCTTAATGACTCATTTTTCGATTCAAGAAAGGCGGTCGTTACATTGTGGTATCAGAGCCTAGGTTGGGCGAATACTTAGGCTTTGGGTTAGGGTCAACTTTAAGAATGCATTTTGTAATTTTCATTTATGTATGTATGTATATATATATATATATATATATATATATATGCGTGTGTGTATAGACATGATCGATAAATTAGCTTGATAGGTTTCATTAGTACCCTTTTGTTAAGACTTATCTCGTCCAAGTATTCTAAGAATTATCTTACTATGCCAGGTAGTAAGACATGATAATAGAGGTAGATAAGGTAGGTACTAGGTACCACTACGACTACAAATGGTCGAACCCTAAATCCTGAAGGAGTTTGGATTACCGAAGAGGAAGTGCCCAAGCAGCCAAGAGTGAATTTCATAACCTTAGGCAAGGGTTACACTAACCTCGGAGGGAAACCATTTAAGGGGACTGAGTCTATTACGGAAGTGCAAGCTTGGATGCAATCTTGCGAAAATATTTTTAAAAATCTTGGTTTATCAGATGAGAGAAAGAGATTTTTAGCAGCATGGAAACTGCAGGAGGGAGCAACCGCATGGTAGGACTTTCTTATGACAAATGTTCCCAAGGAAGAATTTCGTGGTCCCAATTTATAGAAGTTTTTGAGGTCCAATTCTTGTCGGAAGCAAGAAGCACCCAGATGTACCAAACTTTATGGATTTGAAGCAAGGGGATCTGTCAGAGTATGAGACGAAGTTCAATGTTTGTCTTGTTTTAGGCCAGAAGTGATCAACACCCCATTGAACAAGAATGAGATGTTTGTCTTGGGTATGAGGAAGGAGTACCATAAGAAGATGACTGCTCATGTTAAAGGTAGTTTTGTGGATTTAGTTGATATGGCTCTGAGGTACGAGGTCTTGGAAAAGAAGAAGCATACTCTGGTAGCACCAACTGGTAGAAATACCAGTGGAGGTGGTCCTAACAAGAGGAAGTTTAATCCGAATTGGAAGAATTAAGGAAAAAGGGAAACATGCAGAAGGTCAAGGAGGCAAGTTTAGTAATATTATTTGTTATATTTGCAAGTAGAGAGGTCATATTTCAAGGACCTATCCGAACCGTGAAGTTTTGAAGCAGCAAAGTGGACCCATCTCTCCAATGGTCCGGAAGTCACTTTGTTTTAATTGTCATCAGTTGGGCCATATGATTAAAGACTACCCACTTACGAAGAAGGTGCAGCAACCCAAGGTGTACACCATTAAGAGTGAACCATCTACTTCAACATATATGAAGGGAAAAGGTGTCCTTGAAGGCACCTTATTGATTAATGGTATTTTTTTCAAACATTATTTGATACTGGTGCCTCTCATAGTTTTATCTCTTGCGAATCGGTAGATAATTTTCATCTTGTTTCTAGTATTGTAGAAAACCCTATGTGTGTATCTAACCCTATAGGTGGCGTAATCCATTTAAACATGATTTGTAAGAATGTGCCAATTTCCTACCTTTCTCATCACTTTTCTTACGATCCGTATGTTTTAGACTTTAAAGGATTTGATATTATTCTAGGTATGGGTTGGTTATCGAAATATGGAGCTATTTTAGATTTTGCTGAAAGGAATGTATCATTAGAAACTAAGTTGGGAAATATTGCTAAATTACCATGTAAGGAACCCAGTATTAATATGTGTAGTTTCTTGTATGCGTTGGGACCATCCTAGGATGAGTTAAGTTTTGTAGAAGCTGTCAAGAATTTTCTCGATGCGTTTGAAGAAGTCAATAGTTTACCCTCGCACCGTGAGATGAAGTTTTGCATTGATTTGGTCCTTAGTATAAGACCCGTGGTTCAACCCAAGGGAAGGATGGCTTGAAAGAGTGGAAAGAATTGGAAAAGAAAACCAATGACCTATTAAGTAGAGGATTAATTAGACCCAATCGTTCGTGTTGGGGGTCTGCTGTGGTGTTTGTCACTAAGTCTAATTGATCTTTAAGGTTGTGCATGGACTATAAGGAGTTGAATAAGTTGACCATTAGTAACAAGTATCCTTTATCCCACATCGATCATCTTTTTGATCATCTCCAAAGAGCTATAGTAATTTCTCAGATGGATCTAGTTACTGGATTCCATCAATTAAAGGTTGCTGAAGATATTATACCCTTAACTTCTTTTAGAGGTCCTGATTGTTTCTTTGAGTAGTTGGTTATGCCTTTCGGGCTAACCAATGCACCGACATATTTTGTTGATCTCATGAACCATGTTTTTCGAGATGTTCTTAACAAGTTTGTGTTAGTTTTCATCGATGAAATCCTTATTTACTCCAAATCTAAGCAAAAACATAAATATCATTTGAAAGTTGTGTTGGAAACATTAAGAAGCCATGTCTTGAAGGCGAAATTTTCTATGTGCCATTTTTGGATACCAGTAGTAAGATTCTTAGGACATATCGTGACAGGAAATGGTATTTCAATAGATCCAATGAAGGTGGAAGTTGATAAGGAATGGAACCGACCGTGGACTCCTACCGAGTTTCGCAGTTTCTTAGGATTGGCTGGATACTATAGGAGGTTTATTTAAGACTATTCCAAGATTTCCTACCATTTGACTAGGCTAACTAAGAAGGAGGAGAAGTTTGTATATACCCTTAAGTGTGAATAAGCATTTCTTGAATTGAAGAAGAGATTGAACACCGGTTTTGGCTGTTCCTGATGGAAATAGTGGGTTCATAGTTTACAGAGATGCATGCGGAGTAGGACTTGGTGCTGTTCTGATGCGTCATTGTAGGGCGATTGCGTATGCAAGTAGGAAGTTGAAGCCTCATGAGAAGAATTGTGCTACGCGTGACCTGGAATTGTTGGCTGTTGTGTTTGCATCGAAGATGTGGAGACACTACTTGCTGGGTAAGTATCCTTCTATTCCTCTTGGTTTCTTTCTAATTTTTACGATTTTAGGAGTAAGTTTTCTTTCTTAAATTAGGTTAAAAATTCGAGCTCTTCACAGATCATAGATCCATAAAGTATCATTTTACTTTAAAGGATTTGAACTTGTGGGAACATAGATGGTTAGAGTTTCTAGCGGCGTCTGACTTGGATATTCTCTATACGCAAGGAAAGGCTAATAAAGTGGCGGGTGCCTTAAGCAGGAATGCCATTTTGACTCTTTTTGAAGTTACCCCGACACTTGAGGAAGGGATTATGGGAAACCAACTGAAGGATGAGATACTAGAAGAATTAATTCAAGGAGTCCAAGGTGATAAATGTTTGAATTTGGAGACGGATGGTCAAGGTGCTTAAGGATGAACGAATGATTGTGCATTCCAGATGTTGATGGGCTGAGGCAAGAGGTTTTGTCAGAATGCCATAAGTCTAAGTTAAGTATTTATATAGGAGTTAATAAGATGTATAAGGACATGAAAAGAGTATTTTTGTGGTCGAGAATGAAGAATGACATTTCCGTCTTTGTTAGCGGGTGTTCATGCTATCAACAAATCAACGATGATCATCAAAAGATAGCTGGATTATTACAGCCTTTGAAAATACCCAATTGGAAATGGTAAAGGATATTAATGGATTTTATCGATGGTTTTCCCAGAACAAGAAAAGGAAATGAAGAAGTGTGGGTTATCATGGATTTGCTAACGAAGAGCGTGCATTTTGTTTCAGTGAAACCAACAAGGACCGCTGCTTACTTAGCTGAAATTTTTATGAGGGAGATAGTCAGGTTGCATGGAGTTCCTATGAGTATTGTAAGTGATTGAAACCCCATAGTTACTAGTAAATTTTGGGAAGCATTACAGATAACCCTTGGAATAAAGTTGATCTTGGGCACAACATATCACTCCCAAACAGATCGACAGATGGAGCGAGTGAATCAGATTCTATATGATCTCTTGAGTACGTGTATTCTAGATTTTGGTGGGTCATGGAAGGATTATTTGCATTTGTTTGAGTTCTCCTACAACAATAGTTTCCAAGCAAACATCAGAATGGCACCGTATAAAGCCCTGTATGGAAGACCGTTCAAGTCACCAGCATGTTGGGTTGAGATGGGAGATAGATTAGTTCTTGGACCGGATATGATCCGAGAGGCTACAGAAAAAGTTGTAGTGATTAAGAAAAGGATGAAGGAGGCTCAAGATTTCCAAAAGAGTTATGTGGATAACAGGCGAAGGGATTTAGAATTTATGATTGGAGAATTGACGTTCGTAAATATTTCACCACTACGATAAGCTATTAGATTTAGAAAAGCCGAAAAGTTAGCTCCAAGGGATGTTGGACCTTTCCGTATTCTTGAGTGGATTAGATTGCTTACTTATAGGGTCGAGTTGCCAGAAAGGTTAGTAGGTGTTCATAATGTGTTCCACATGTCTCATTTGAGGAAATATATTCATGACCCATCTCTAATTATGGACCCATCAGTTCAAGAGGAATTAGAGATAGAACCAAACCTGACAGTGGTTAAACATCCAGTTTATGTTGTGGATCAGGAAGAAAAGAGGTTGCGTAACAAGGTGATGCGACTAGTTAAGGTTTATTGGAGCGAGGATCATAGAGATTGCACTTAGGAGACGATGGATCATATGAGAGAAGCCTATCCCGAATTGATGTTAGAATGGCTAGTCGTTGGTTATATGTATAGTGTATGTTTATTTGCTATGGATGCTTGTATGTATTTGTATGTGTTTTATGACACGAATATGTAGTTTTTTTTGCGTAAGTTGACTTCTCTCCTTGATTGCTAATTTAAGGATGAATTTATTTTAAGGAGGGAAGAGTGTAATGACTTGGAATTTAATCGCTATTTAAATGAATATTTAATTATATTTTAAATAATTAATTAATTAATAAGTTTTTATTAGTAAGTAAAATTAATTTAAATAATAATTAATGATGATAAAATCGTTTTCAAAATTTATCTATCGGTATATATATAGTTCATTGAGAAAGAGAAAATGTGACTAGAAATTATTTTTCGAAATATTGATTTTTCATTAGTTAAAAGTTGTGTTAAATGTCATAACACTATGTTAAACACACATGTACACATTATAAACCATTTAAACATGTGAAAATATACACATATATTCATGTACATGTTTCTTCTTAAATGTATATAATGTATAAGAATAAAAGAAGATATTTAAAAAAGGAAAAATTATGTTTATATACGTATAAAGTGCTTCTTTTTCAAAATTACTACACATGACATGGTGTGAATAGTGGAAAGTAAGGGGGGAAGGTGGTATTTACGGTTTTGAAGGGAAGGGAAGGCAGGGGTACGGTGTGCATATATATATATATATATATATATATATATATTTAATACAAATCACTTTATATTATTTAAAAAAAATCCTAAGCCTATAAATACCACTTAAATCTTGATATGTTGTGAAAATATGGTGATTTTCATGTTTATTTATCATATCGTACTAATAGCTTATGATGATGCGTTTATAGTGATAGTCGCTATGGATGCAGTTTGGAAAATTTCACGATTTCAAGTTTTTACTGTTTTTTTGGATTGTTTTTGAAAAAGCATTTTGAATTAATTAAGCAAGTAAAATGTTTAAGTTTTTAATTATTTAATAATTCATTAATTTTATTAAAATAAATTTGGGTAATTATTAATCAATTAATAAATTAGGTTAAATAATTAGAGTTTAAGAAATTATTAACTAAGTTAATTATTTTTAATTAAGTAAGTTTTAAAATAACGATTAATCAAGATAAAAGGGAACTGATTTTATTTAAAAAGGTTTATCTTATTTAATTAATAAGTTAATTAGAGTTAGTTAGTTATTTAATTAATTATTATTTAATTAAAGGCTGTGCAGTTAAAGCGCTCGGCAGATTCAAATCGGCGGAGGTGTAAAAAGTCATAGCGGGGATACGAGGATATAGCGGGATATAATGAATGACTCTAAAATAGCATATAAAACTTGTAACTAATGTTTTTACAAATATATAAATGGTAATTAAATGAAAATTTAACATTCAATTGAATTATAATTAGTACAAATAATTTTAAATAAGAGCATGTCGATATACTTTAAATAACCGTAATATAACATAATTGAATTTAATATAATATTAGAGTATTTTTATTTTTGAAAATATATTAAAAAATTCAATTAAATAAATTAATTTCATAGTTTTTATAATGTATAAATGTCATTTTTCAATTAATTTCTTTTAAAGAAGATATAACAGAAATAGCGGAACATAGCGGGAATAATGGTATATAGCGGAAATAGCGGGGCTTAAAGTGGAAAGGCGATATTTGAGGCTGTATGGAAAAATTGTAGCGGTATAAATCCGCTATGAGATATAGCAGGGTTATAGCGGGGCACTAACTGCACAGATTAAAGGTTAATTTTCCACTTGATTTAGGTTTAAATGTTATTTAATTAAAGTTTAAATGTAAATAAAATTAGGGTTATTTATGATTTAATTTTGATTTAATTATGATTAATTAAGCTTCAATTGAGGGTTTGAACTTATGATTAAAATGGGAATTTATTTATTTTACAGTTTTCTTTTGAATTCTATCAGTTATTTATTTTCAACAAACTTCCTTGTATAAGAAAATTGTTTTGAAAAAAAAGGATCTCTTGTCCATGCTATTAAGTAACCAAATGATTAAAGGAGTTGTAGTAAAATGTTAACACGTTTTATTGAAAGTAAGTCGACTTGTACTTGTCACAAATACCAGGCTTCGGGAATGTGATGAATACAAGGGGTTTAATTTCAATAAGCGGGTTATAATAATCTAAGCATATGGTGTGTATGTCCATATGTAAATATTACACCATGATGGTCCACTATACAGACACTTAACCCTTAAAAATTATCAAATGTTGGTTTGGAGAGACCGAGATCGGATATTAATTTTTATCCGAAAACCACTTCGAACCATCGTAAACATTCGAATTGGAAACAGTAAAGGCAAGATCCAAGATGAAGACTATGAAGTGCCTTCGGTTCGTTCATCTCCTGAAAGACTTCTATGGATGAATGCTGACTTTGTGTTAACATATGAAAGAAAATGTTAGGATTCCAAGTGGCAATACTATAATAAAGGTAAACGTAGCCTCAGGCCTCATCAACCGGGAATGATTAAAACATGGGAGATGCACCAAGGCTAGGTGGGTCGCTCCCATGATGGTAAGGTCATCGCAATCTAGAGTCCCTACTATTAACTCGTTTATGCTTCGGTATCGTTGCCGATCCTAACCGAGAGGTGATTTTATTCGTAAATGATTGGTCAGTTTTGTGTTGGCAGAGGTCGATAAGTTCGACCTCGGTGTTATTTTATCTAGAGATGCACCATGATGGACGGTACCCAAATAGCCTAGTCATTATATGGAATTCATTCTCCAATAAGTGTCGTACATTTTTAGTTGTACCCAAATATGTTGAAATGTGATATGCAAGCATTTTTGCCATGTTCTATTTTACTTGAAAACCCTGGACATTATCATAATATCACTGGATTTCTATATAAAGCCTTCTGATTATCAGAAGGTAAAAACCCTTCCGTGTTTATGTACGGCGTGGTCTTACAAGATACATTTGATTTTAAAATGTTTTATAAAGTAAGAATTAAGTTGTTTGATTTTACTCACACCATATCCATGTCTAGCACGGAGTTTAATTTTATTTTCCTAAAATTCTTATGTACTCAAATTTTTTTGAGTATACCAGTGATCCGGATTTCTTACGGAAGCATTTTGAAGGAGCTGAAGCAGGTGTCTTCAACGTAGCTTATTGTATTTATTTCTGCCGTGTTTATGTACGATCTATGTATTTTGTGATGAGCATGCAGTATAACTATCCAATTGAAATTGTATTTTAATGATTCTGATGTATTATTATTATTATGGGAATGACTATGTAATATCCTATTTTATCTATCATATGTTGTTCTGATGTGTGGTGAAATTCTATGGTTGTTTAGTTTCTTCTTATCTTTTTTTTTCTACCCTTAATGGCTCGTCTTTTGGTTCAAGAAAGGCGGTCGTTACAGTCGATGCTGTCGAGAAGCAAAGGGAATCACTTTACCTTTTCTTATTAACACAGTTCCTAACCTTGTCATACATGTATCAGTATACACCACTAAATCTTGATTTCCATCAAGGACATCTAACACGGGCGCATTGATCAATAAATGTTTTATCTTTAAGAATGCTTCTTCACATTTTCGATCTAAACATACTTCACATCCTTCCTTCTTAGTTTAGTCATAGATGCCGCTACACGAGAGAAATCCTTGATGAATCTTGGGTAATAGCCAGCTAACACTAGAAAACTTCTTATCTTGGTCACAATCTTGGGTCTGTTCCAATTATAAACAGCTTCACTCAGCTGGATCTTCCAAAAACCCTTTCTGTGATACTATATGACCAAGGAACTTCACTTCTTTCTTCTAAAAGTGAAATATTGAAATCTTCGCTTTTAGTTGATGCTGCCTCAACTTTTCTAGCACTATTCTAAGATGAATCTCATAATCGTTTATTCTTTGAATATACCAAAATGTCATCTATAAACACTAACATGAATCTACCCAAATACTCTCAAATGATTAGGTTAATCAAATCCATATAGTAAGCAGGCGCATTGGTCAGTCCAAAAGACATGATTAACCATTCATACGAACCATATTTTGTTAGAAACGCCGTTAAGGAATGTTTTCCTTCGCCACTCTCAATTGATGGAATCTATTGTTAAATCCAATTGGGAAACTACTTTTCTCCACTTAAGTGATCAAACAAATCATCTATTCTCAGCAAATGATACCGATTCTTTATCGTCTTCCCATTTAACTTGCTATAATCAATACACATCCTTAATGACCCATCTGGTTTCTTTATGAATATGGTGGTCGTTCCCCAAGGCGAACATCCTAGCCTAATAAAATTCATTCCCTCTAAGTCCATTAGCTTCACCTTTTACTCTTTCATCTCAGTAGGTGTCATTCTACTGGGTAGTCTACTTACGCCTTCAGCTCCAAGTAGAAGATCTATTCAAAACTTAATAGCTCGTCTCGGTGGTAGTCCTCTAAATAGGTCAAAAACTGCACATGCTTTCTTACAATGAAAACCTGATTCACCTCATCTACCATTCCATTGCACCGAATAAAGCACATACACCTAAGTTCAAATTTTCTACTGAGTATATATTTTGATTTCATAGCTATTAGAGTTTCTTAATGATATCTTCCTGACCTGGCAAAATATCCTCGCCTCATATCTACTTGACCAATCCATACCTAGAATAATCCCAAAACCCACAAAATCAAACACATGTAAATTGCAGGTAAATGCAGGACTTAATAGCTCAGTTTCTAAATGGTCACATCTCATCCTAAGAGTTGTATAACCTCCTATCGGTTTCGTAACCCTTAAGGAAGTAATAAGGTATGCTGGTTCTAGATTTAACTTATCTACCAAACATTGCGAGATAAATGAATATGACATGCCAGTATCCAGTATCAAATAATATTTTAACATGTATGCCATGAATCAAAAATGTACCTCCCATCGCAGACTTTCCTTTCTTTTCTGTAGTCAGTCCAAATGCCGATGGCTCCAAAGAAAAAAACCTTCCCTTTATCAGCCTTGGCCGGTTCTAAACATTAATTCTTATAATGCCTCATCTGGTTGCAATTGTAACAATTCACGCCCTTCTTTCCTACAACATTCTTTCCATTACTAAATCAACACTCATTAGCGTTGTGCCCTTTCTTATCACACTTATAGAAAATAACATTAGTCTTTCCTTTCTTGGCAACTCCACAATTTTGTCTCCCTTCTTATTAAAGAACTTCCTCTTCTTTCCCTAAAAACCTTGAGTCTCAACAGGCTTTTCACTTCCAAATGTCGAAAGCATTTCCTTGTTTCTTAACGCCATCTCCACCACCACGTCAAATGGATCTCTGAGATGCGGCATAATTGCCCTGAAAATTTCTGGCTTCAATCCACGAATGAATTTCTCATTCCTTTTTATCACAGTATCAATAGTGATATATCCGTATTTGAACAACTCATCAAACTTAGTTGCATACTCCAGTACATACATCTCTCCTTGCTCCAATTCAGTGAACTTCCTAAGCAAGTTTACTTAGCTATCTCGCACAAAAACCATTCCTCAAATCTCCTTCTAAATTTAGCCCAAGTCAAATTTTCGTCTAGTACTTTTATAGTCACAACAATACAAAGCAGCTCCTTGCAATTATCTAGATGCCAACCTCCTTTTCTACTCATCATTCAAGCCTAAGTCAGCAAAGATCATTTCATAGCGCAATAGCCAATTGTTAACTTCAATGGCATATTCTGTTCCTATAAAATACTTTACTCCTAGTCTGGTATACTCAAAAAGATATAATTATTGCGAGAAGGTACCTCTGGATTAGCACCTCCCACATTACCAGCATTTCATCCAACCAAACCAACTGATACCCCAACTTACATCATATTCATAAAGAACTGATACATAGTCCCGATATCTATTGGTTGATTTTCAGCACTCACATTAGCATTTGCATTTGGATTAGCATTTTCTTGTCGACCCAGATTCTTTCTAGTATTATGTCAAAGGTTTCCCTCAGTTGTGTTGCTTTCTCCATCTAGATTCACTCTTTCATTTCCTGCTTCCATATCTTGCTTTCTCATAATCTGCATATAAGCCTTCGTAAGATACAAAAGAATGGTCTAAGAGAGAGGTGAGAATGAAGATAGAATATATACTTATATAGAAAATAACAAGTACGTTACTATTGCATTATCCCATACCCCAATCTTATTCTTTGATTTATTTGGATTATGTTTTCAAAATATTTTAAGTTTTACATAAACCTATGCTCTAATATAAAATTGTAACATCCTCCATTTTAATGCCCAAAAAATAGCATTACTAATGATGTAGTCATCAAAAATTATATTTATAACATCAAGAGCACGCGAATATGAAAAATTTCAAAACACATCTCGTTAATAAACTTTCGTATTCATTACGTAATCTCACCGATTTCACGTTCAGAGAAAATATAATGTAACAACTCGCAAATTCATCACTTAAGAATTTTTTTGAAATATCCGAATATAAGATATTTTAACATAAATGACAATGTTTTGAACAATAAATAATGTTGGCAATCTTATTTTGAATAAATATTTACAAAAAATATATACTTCAGAAGATATATCGATAAAATGATCGAAAATCCTTTTATCGATAAACAGCTCTTAGACCATCCGACATCGCGCACGGAGCTGAGTACATACACTCATTTATCTATATGAGTGAGAATATGTAATAAAATAATTTAGTTTATGACGTCATTAATAATGTCGCTATTCGGAATAATTGATTTTTGAATTTAAATCGAGTGTAGATGATTTAATAATTATTTTAAATATTAAATAAGCCCTTTTAGTTATAATATAATGATAAAAATATTATTTTTAAATTTTCTTTACTAATATATGTTTATTAATCAAGTCAAAAAAATGTTATCAAAAAATGGGACTAAATACCTAAAGGTTTGTCACGTAGAAGTTGCACAAGATTGTAGCTTGTTTTGTGCACACATGCACATATACCTCTTACATACTTTTGCGTATCGTAAACACATATATACATACAAATATACATATACATAATGCATATACAAATATGTATACATAAGACAAATGGAAGAAAGTATCATTATACTTTAAAAGACATAAATTATAACATATCTACACATTAACATAAAAATATCAACCAACCGCCAATGGGAGGAGGTTTCTTAGCACAAGGCGATGATGTAAAAGGAGTATAGGAAATGTACCCTTATGGGGGGGGGTGGGTGAATGAGATGATAAAGCGGTGATGGAAATGTTGATGATGATGTTTTTAGATTTTTTTCCACCTTTTGCCTATAAAAGGAGAGGCCTCCCTCTCATTTTATTCACACTTCTTCTCATAATTCTAAGATTTCTTCACCTTCTTTTTTCTCTTCAATAATGGATTACATGCCTTTCTAAAATGTCCAAAGTCGTAACGAAGTTACAGAAAGATAATAAAAATATATAAAGTTATACCACTTAAACCAAAGAAAGATCAACAAACTTTCTCCCTTTCTTTCTTCTTCTTGACCGATCTACAAGGTGCATTTCACCATCAAAAATGTCGGCTACCACCTCCCTTATCTAGGCCGTGCTGCACTAAGAAGGATTGAGGTCGTTTAGCATTAGTTCGGTAGGAAATAATCAACAAAAAGTTAGGAGACGGAATACTTATCAGTGAGAAAAATCCACTTATATTTATATGTATACTTTAGATGATGATATGATATGTTGTTTGGTTTCTTGTTTGATCATCAAGTTTGGATGTTGATTATATGTTTATTTGCTGTTGAAATGATTCAGGTATAATACACATCGAATATCACAAAGGAAATTACTTTTCTTTAATAAATGAAATGATGTATACGAGATTATCAAACCTCTTAAAAATGGTTCATAAATGTTTTATAAACACTAGAATTCAATTTGGTGAAGTTTTGACAAGTTATAAAAATTAAGTCAAAACAGGTGCGTCGCGTAACGGTAGTTCATGGTTTTGCGCCATAGAAAGTTATACTAATGGGTGTGGGGTGTTTCAGATACCAAACGTAACAATCCACACTTCCCGACGCTCCAATCCAAAGACTAGGGTGACTTTTGGACTCGTGGCATGCCGAGAAATATGAGTTGTGGGTTTTTATAACATTTCAGGGCAAAATTATAAGGGCAAATTCGAAGACATTCTACCATTTCAGATTTCGTAGCAGAAGGAATTAAGATATAAGTAGTGAAAACAGACATTTCAGAAAACAATCTCAAAATACTTAATTGCCATATACACTATTCTCAAAGTACAATATAAGTTTTACATACTTTTAATATAATAAGTAACTATATGATGAACAATAAAGAATATGAGAACCCCAATGGGTAGCTCCTTTCTCCACATACTATGCCCAATCAACTGCTAACTTATCATCCTATGATGGGAGAAAATGAACAGAAGGGTGTGCGTAAGACAAAATTATTTTGAACGGGTACAAGATTAATATATATGATCATGTGCAGTTAACTTTAAATCTACCCTATGCAACCTAAGGTGTTCTACAAGTGTCTGTGTACTTCCTAGGGTCTAAAATTAATGGTTTTTATACAGCACACACCTACACTACAACTTGTACAAGCTACTATGAGGATTGAGCTACAGACCGAATCTCAATAACTAACCATAAGCCATCGCTCCTAGAGCTACCCAATATATAAACACCGCCACTAGGCTGTAAACGTGGAAACACCACCCTCAAGCTACTAAACGTGGAAACAACACCAATATATTATTATGGAAATACATTCTCACTACTATCATCACCACTAGGATATTGGGGAATGTCTTTCCCTAATTACGACTACATGTAACCCAACTACACATCGATGTGAATCCATAATGTTGATTCGTCGGTGTATCCCATTATCTACATCCTCATCCGCCCCTCGACCTAATATATGCCCCTTATTGCAAGCTCCAAGATCCAACATCTGAATTTATCACGCCGAGTCAATAATCATGCATACCAGGACTCTAGTTGTGTCAGGCCACACTTCATCGAGCATCATCATCAATGTTGTGGGCCTATCGTAGAACTTCCCGTGAGTGCCGATTGCAATAAAAATCGCCCCTAGTCGAATAATCAACCCCTCGTTGGGTAAAGAGCTTTTACCCAATACTGTAATGTCCTAGGATCATCTCATATGAAACAACTTCCCTATAGTTCCTAACATACATAAAAGAAGCCCTAAATAGGCTCACATAAAAATTGATGTTTATTTTTATTTTTATTATTAACCTGGGCTTTAGGCCGCGGTTCAGATTCTGTAATTTTTGCATTAACCGGTCGACTGCTCATGGTGATGGTCGATCGATCACAATATGAAAATTAGGGTTTGTTAACTTTTTCGATTCAGTTTTTGATTATTATTAATTTTAGTAATTTTAACATTTACGTTGAACGACCCCTAAGCAATTTAGAGTAACCATTTTTCTTTTAGATACCACCCTATTCCCGTTGTTCTGATTTCATAGATTTTAGCTGTGTATTTATACTAAGTTACTTTAGATTTAACCAATTTTCTAGGGTTCCAGTTCATAGATTTACAATTTTAATTACACTTATTTAATCTATGGTTAACAAGCTTTAGGGTTAAGTTTAATAACAAAGGGGTTCAATTTGGGTAGAAATCAAATTTATCACTTTACAGTAATTTCAACTTCTAATTTAAATTCCCGATTCAACGGTTAGGGTTTTAATTTACAATTTAAGGTTTTAAATCCTAGATTAGATAGAATAGGATAAATTTAATTGTAATAATCAAATTATTAAACTTATTTCCACTCACATTGAATCCAAGCTCTAACTCTATCCCTTGTATGAGATCCACAACCGTTAGCTTACTTCTCTAATATTTGATTCACTTGTATCCTTATTCTTCGTTTTTAATTTATTTTTGAAAGAAAGTTTATAGGTAGAGAGAAGAAATTTGGCAAAGTTTTGGTATACTGTAAATTTTCTAATGAATTTAGGGCAAGCCTAGGTGTTAATTTATAAACGTTGGGAATTAATTTGGTGCACCGATTTAGATTAGAGAATATTTTACGGACATCTCATATGCACATCGCAACTTGGCAACGTAGTAAACAATCTTAGTTATTCAAACACTCCAAAAAACCCTCAAACTTTCTATGAGGAGATCAACACCTATACCCCTAGGTCAACCGCTAAGGTCAACCGTCGACTCCTTAGGGTCGACTGATGGTGATTTAAATTTGGGAAGTTTTGATTTTCAATGTTTACTTTATTTTTAAAATTTTAAACTTCCGTAACTTCTCTGTACTAACTCCCATTTCGAAGTGTTATGTATGAAAATTTTCCAAAAAATCGCCATGAATCCATTGGTGCAAGTTTCATAGCCATATTCGAACGTATGTGAAAATATCATTTTTTTCCTTATTTTATTTAAACTTAATTTTCTTATTAAATTTTTGTTAAATTTTTGGGGTGTTACATTCTTCTCCCCTTAAAAAGGATCTTGTCCCTGAAATAATAAAGCATGGAAAACTGTAACTTTCACACACAACAATCATTAGCTACAACCATCTGCTCATCCACCATCCATGGGAAATCACTGTCCTAGAAATTTTCTAATGCATATGTACATATGTATGCACCGTGAGATGTGGAGAACCTAAAATAATTTAAAGAGTAGGTGGTCTTCTAATCTAATTGACCTTTTGTCATGCAAATGCCCATCATCCAAAATGCATGCAGCATCCAAAATTATATACTTATAATTCTATATATATATATATGCACAACCATTTCATCCATATGCAACATCCATATGCATAATGCTTAATAGATAAATGAAAATCAAGCATCTATACGTATCATATCTAACAAGCTAGAACATAAGTAAGAGAAAATGTTAATGCGTGTACACTACCTAAAGGATATACTGTCCTAAACGTGTATAAGAAACAATCCAAACAATGCATCCATTGGCATCCATAACATGTCCTATTGACATGTTCGCAACTGTTCCTGCCACTCAATGGTCTCTACCTAAGCTAGAACCTAAATACAAAATTAATCTATATTTTTCTAAATAAAATGGAAATGTACCATAAAAGAGTTTGGGATAGGTTGCTTGGACTTTCTCCTCAAGCTCCCAAGTACTCTCGACTGGGTTGTCTCCTTACATGAATCTAACTAGTTTAATTATTCTATTATGAAGTCGATTTGTCCCATGCCCCAAAAATAGGGTAGGTGCATGGTGACCAAGGGACTCGTCTTTCCTTTTAGCTTCCCTAACTAACATAGCTCAACCATGGTAACCAGATCACATAAACACTTCCACAAGTACCTAATGCCGGTTCCTCAATAATTTAGTCGTACTCTATCTTACCTTGGAGATTTTCTACTTGTTTGCTTCCTATTGTGGACTCAGATCCATAGATTGTAGAGGACTTGGCTCCTCAGACTAACCCATGTGCCTTCTATTTGTACATACTTTTCGTCCTAATGTGCGAGTCCTTATCCTTTATGTATCGAGTTCTTACTTATCTTATCAATTTTCACAACTGGCATAAATCTTTAATCCAAATGTATTGCATCAATAACCCCCAACAATCCTTGCTATCAATTCAAATGGCATTGACTTGCGCCATGCTAAATAATTTGAGCATAAGTATGCTCCCACGAAATTGTAGCTCTATGAAATCCTCAATGCACAACATATTGCCTTAACACGTCTAGTGGAATACCTAATCACATCAACTTCTAGATACTACGTGAAATAACTCAAATGTGGATCATGTTTCCTTCTATGGTATTTCCTAGTTAGCTCTTTATTATATCTCCATTTTACCTAAGGGTAATAAATTTTGGCGATTTCTTAAATTATTGAAAATAATGAAACTAGTTTTCCAATTCGATTCAACTTAAGTAATCTCATTTTACTTTTGAATTTTTTTCTTCAGTCCTTTAAAAATCATGGTACCATGGTATCACTTTTAGAGTTTGTAGGGATCCATCCTAATTCGACAAATGAAAGTTTGGTCTATCTTCCTATTCAACCCTAATAATAAAAGTTCTATAATAAATTGAAGTTAAAACTTAGAACCATTGCAGCATTAGTGATAATCATTTAAGTGATACCTTGTTTTCTTACAGTTGCTATGCACACAACTATGTATTTTAAGTTTGTCTCACATGAGTTTCCTTAAGTAAATAGTCTTCTGCCAATCCAAGGGATGTTTGAGAAGGATCCTTTTTATCCCTTCCTCTAAATCTTATCAAGAATTTCTTCATCGAGTTTTCTATGAAAATATCCTTTGCATTCCCAATTCGTGCAAATGACAATATCTTTTTCTTAACTGAGACCTAAATCCTTGATTTAACTATCCATAGCAAAATCTCGACTATAATATTATCTAGAATACCTTTTATGGTTTGAACTTCCAAAACTATTACCATTTCTTAATGTCCTCCCATAAATGAGACCTTTTTACCAAACATAACCTTTTATCACTTTATTCCAATCATTTTATGGCTGAGCAACTCAATATGGAATGTTGCCTTGCCATTCTAATCTACTAGACATAATGACCTATGTTTTGGTTTACATACGGATTTCTGTATTTTAATTCATTCGAATTACTTCTCTCCTAAAGGAAAGGTTGATAATGTAAATTTCTATGTCTTGTCCCACAAGGAGAATTTGCGTTACATTTGGAATTACAAGATACTATCTTTTTCATGGTTGTTGAAACAGAGAGTACAAAATACGGTAACTATTCCTATTTTATTCTTATGGCCAAATTTATTACAGTCTTCGAACAGACTTAAATGATATAATCAGACGAGAAACAGAAAAAAATGACCAAAGGACTTTGGAAATATAATTAAAAGGAAAGAACAAAGAAATATCAAAAAATGATCTAAAAAGTTTGAAAATTTGGATGTTCAAGTTTACGGAAGAGACGCCTCAGAGCGTGCCCCAAAATCCTTAATTCGGACGCGGAGCATGATAATCTTAGAAATCTCTAAGTGTGACCCAAAGCAATCCATGGAGAAACCCCAAGCGCGACCCAAAGTTGATTCGGTACCAATCCCTAAGTCATGGATCGGTATCCATCCATGAAGACTTGGATCGAACACAAAGTCTCGAGTCTAACTCCAAGCAAGCAAAGGAAAGCTCAAAGCACAAAAATTACAAAAAATCTTCAGGTCAAGCCCTAAGAAAACGCTCAAATTTCTTAGGTCGAACTCTAAGTCAGTTCAAGTTAACAAAGATAGAGGCAATTGCAATGCCATCTTGAAATTCAACAACACCTATCCAATAAAGTGTTGGGTTGGTACTGATCTAGCTCATGGATCGATACCGATCCTCCAAGATTTCCCAGTTCTGACCCTAACTCCTACTATTCAAAAATGATGATGCTAGGAGCCTATTTCAAGTTCATTTCATCGTTTCCATGAAATTCTCTATCAACCTCCACGAGCACTTGAAGTCAGCAACTCTATTCTTCCACCGATCCATCATTTGGACTCAGAGACAACCTTATTGCATTGCAAACAGGTTGTAAATAATGACCATAATGTAACCCACCTATTTAAGGCAATCAAAAGGATCCATATGTTGATCTCACAGATCAGTACCGATCCAAAACTATGGATCAGTATCGATCCATAATGGTTGATGATGTAGCTACCATTCTCTTAGGAGAACTAGTCTTGGACATGGAGAACAAGGTGGAGATCATGGGACGAGTTTTTAGGCAACCTATAACTATAAATAAGTGGCTAGGGGCTCATTTTAAAGGATATTTTTCACTTCTCTGCAAATTTTCTATAATTATTTTGTACTCCCACGGGTCCATTACCCATGGATCCATCATGATCCATAAGAATAGAAGTGTAAACATCACTATAAACCATCAACAAAGTTAAGCAGACACGACAACGTTTAGCCGAACCATTATAAAATTCTGGTGTCTTGTTTCTGTCTGTTTTTATTTAGTTGCTTCACTCTTTTCTATATTGTACTCATTTGGGTGTTGTGACATTTTTGGTTCCTACATTTATACATCTCTTTCTTTTTGGCGTATTCCTTGTCATTTCAAACAATACACTTTTATCTTTAAGTTTGAACTTGATAATCCATAGGAATTTACATTGCAACCCTCTACATTCCAATGGATTAAAATATTACCTAAATGCCAATAATTTACTATGATAACTTAATTAAAAATTTTCTTACACCCATTAATTAATTCTACTAATTTGGATCTATCACATGATCTATAAGTTTCAGGGACCACCACTACCCAATACTAAATTCAGGGACAACTAACACCCAATATTTTCCAGATTCAAGTATGTGAAATTTCTAACCCTACAATTCCATGATTTACATAGGCATACGTGAAACACATCTACTATGATATAAGTCAAATAACATATATAAACTATATACTTTCTTACTCACGTCCACCTGGTCCATCCATAGCCTTCAGCGAAACAACACAATACCTGGACCTTCCGTAGCCTACAGTTATCTTATCCTCAGCTATATGGTACCGACCAATACCTGGACCACCCATAGCCTATTGGTATTCTATTCTCTCCTATATGGTACTGACCTTGCTGACATAGCGCGAAGCCTACACTTAATGTTCCATAAAGATTTCCCAATGTAATCAACGAATTTCCCTTTGTCACTTAACGCCCTATATAAGAATTGAAATAAACACTACTTGGTCATTTTTACACTTCAAACCGAATAAAATTCCTTGCATATATAGCATCCCTTGATAATAAACATTTGGCTTACTCTTTCCCTATTCTGGAACATGTTTTACCCAAACCATACTTTTCAACCTTCCATACAATTCAAACCATATTTGGGTAGAGAGACACAAGGTAGTGCTCACCTTTCATTACTACAAGAAGTTCAACCTAGTACCATGTCCTTCTAAATCAACCGTTGATTGAAAGTGTCACTAAATTTCCATGTTACTTTTTATCTTTGTCTAAACCCTTTCAAAGCTTCAAAATTCCATAGTCAAATTCTTTCCTAGCAAGCTGTTTGATCCTATTTATCTGACTTCGATCTATTTCTTTTCTTTCTAAATTTAAGTGATAGTCATAATATTTCACTTTACCTTTTTAAATCATAACTTTTGATTTTAAATTTATTTCCGCAAAACTAATAAGCTTTTAAAAATGTAAAACTCTCCATTCTTTTTCGTTTTCCTTTTTAACAAGTTTTCCTTTTTTACTAAGATCATGAAATTTTTCTTTAATTAAATTATCAAAAAGGATAAGCTTAACTTAACAAAACATACATAAAACACACCTTTCCAAAAGATTTCTTTTACAAGTAAGGATTTTTCACAAAAACATATTTTTTAAAGAAAATATGGTATTTTTAACTTATTATTTTACAGTACGACAGAAAGATTTTATAAAGGATATTTTCAAACACTGACTATTTCCACTTATAAAAGGAGTTCAAAGCTTGGATGTTACATACTTCTGAATTTTTATTTTTATTTTTCAAAAGTTCTATTGTCAAAAGAAAAATGCTTATTAAGGTAAGTGTAACAATGTGCCTAAAAGACAAAACAAAAGTTTTAAAACGGCCTTTGAAATATCTCTTTCTATTAAATTCTCTATTCTAAATTTTTTAGCAACTTCCATAAAATTTGTCTGATTATTTTATATAAAATAATAAATCAACTTCTTTCTCTATTTAAAATATCAGACATCTACTATTATTAACTTTTAGAAAACATTTTCATCAGTTTATCGCTTAAATCGGAGTAGAGAATAACAACCTAATTAAGCCCACTTATACTAGCAATACTTTAAGTGCATAAAGTTTTCGTCCTTTTCTTCAAAGATGGTTAACTAAAATTTATTTTCCAACATGCTATCCAACTTCAAAATAGAAATATCGTAGCCATTCTTTTAATTGAATATGAGTGCTTGCGATTACTAGCAATATGAGAATAGTGTTTCTACTTTAACTAGAGAATCTGCCTTAAATTTGTGAAGTCTTCCTTCATGTCCCCCTTATGCTATCCACATCATATTCCTATTATATGAGTCTCATGGTACTAATCTTCTTCACTTACCCTTAAATCCATAATTTACTTACCATTGCTAGTTGGTAAAGGAAACATTTACTGGCATTCCTTTATAGGATAAATCACAATAAATGTGAAAGTTTTATTTTTCACCTTATGGTTATAACCTTAACATTTATTCTAACCCATAATTGTTTGTTTATATAAGGGATAAGACAACAACTACCATCTAAGCCCAAATGTACAAGATGTTATGTATTAACGTATCAAAAAGTTATAATTACACTTTCGTAGTTGGGTTAGGTTCATCTTGTCTCCTCGCTTACAGTACGAACAGAATCATATATGGATGTTCACGTCCGGAATCTTAGTTGTCTTACTAGAGTCATTTCCTCTAAAAATTAACATTCTCGCTATCTGTGTTTAGGAATTATTTTCAACTTTCCTACAGATAACGTAGACACAAATAATGGAAATTACTATATATAGATAAAATCTTTGGGAAGCTTTTTGAAAACCTGTATGTGTTTGCGTATTTTCAAAACAAATTTTTTAAAACTTTTTGGAAAAACTTTTGGAAAACCACCTTTTTCAAAATCTTTTCAAGTACATTATCTCAATACGTGCCTAAATCCTAGGAGATCTTAAATCTAAGCTCTGACACTACATTTAACAACCCACACTTCCCAACACCCCAATCTAAAGACTAGGGTAACTTTCAAACTCATGACATGTCGAGAAATATGAACTATTGGATTTTTATAACATTCCAAATCAAAAATATAAAGGTAAATTAGAAGACATTCTACACTTTCAAATCTCACAGTAGAAGGAATTAGAATATAAGTACCAAAAAATAGACATTTAGAAAACAGTCTCTAGAATAATTAATGACAAACGGTAACGAATATGAGAACCCCAATTGTAGCTTCTTTCTTCATGTACTATGTCCAATCAATTGCTAACCTATCATCCTATGGTGGGGAAAAATGAAAAGTAGAGGGTAGGTCAGACAAAAGCCTAGTGAATAAGTACAAGTTTAATATATGATGATCATATGCAGTCAACTTTAAATCTACCCATGCAACCTATGGTGTTCTGCAAGTGTTTGTGTACTTCCTAGAGTCTCAACTTAAGGGTTTTGTCCTACGCACACCTACATTACAACTTGTATAGGTTACTACAAGGATCAAACTATGGATTGAACCTCAATAACTAATGATCGACCACCACTCCCAGAGCTACTCAATATGTAAACATAACCACTAGGCTGGAAACACCACCCCCTTGGCTACTAACCATGGAAATTCCGCCACTAGTCTATTGTGGAAATAAATTCGCACTATTATCATCGCTACTCGGCTACTAGGGAATGTCTTTCCCCTAATTACGGCTATACGTAACCCAACTACGCATCGAGGAAAAACCCGTAATGCCGACTTGTCGGTGTGTCTCGTTGTTTGCATCCATACCCGCCTCCCGACCGTAGATACGCCTCTTATTGCACACTCCGAGATCCAATATCTAAACATCATGTCGCGTTAGTATCCATGCATACCAGGACTCCTATTGTGCTAGTCCACACTTCACTAAGCATTATCATCAGTGCTACGTGTTTGTCGTAGAACCTCCTGTGAGGGCCATTTGCGATAAAAATTGCCCTTGATCGAATAATTACCCCTTGTCAAATAATCGATCTCCCCTTTGGCTAAAGAGCATTTATCCAAAATTGTAACGTCTTAACTTCATCTCATAGGGAACTAGCTTCCCTACAGCTCCTAACATACATACAAATAGCCTTGAATAGGCTCACACAACAATTAACATTTATATTTATTTTTATTATTAACATGGGCTTTAGGCCGAGGTTCGGATTTTGCGATTCTCGTGTTAATTGATCGACCTCATATGGTCGTCCACTCAGGGTGAGCCTCGACCAGTCACAGTATGAAAATTTGGGTTTTTTTCAATTTTTCGATTCAGTTTTTTATCATTATTAATTTTATTAATTTCAGCGTTTACAGTGAACAAAACCTAAGCAATTTATAGTAACTTGTTTTTGAGATTTTACCCTATCCCATTGGTTTCGATTTCATAGATTTTAACATGTTGGTTATACAAAGTTACTTCAGAGCTAACCAATTTTCTAGGGTTCCAATTCATAGATTCACATAATTATAATTACACTATTTAAAAAAGGTTAGCTAAATTTAGGGTTAAATTTAATAACAAAGGGGTTAAATTTGGTAGAAATTAGATTTATCACTATAGAGTAATTTCAACTTCTAATCTAAATTCCGGTCCAACGGTTATGGTTTATATTTTACAGTTTAAATTTCTACATCCTAAATCAGATAGGATAGGTTAAATTTAACTATAATAATCAACTTATTAAACTTATTCCCACTCACCTAGAATCCAAGCTCCAACTCTATTCCTCGTATGAGATCTACCACTGTTAGTGTCACGACTCGAAGTTCAGCGTTCAAAAATCGACATCAAATACCCTACTTGTATTCGACAGCCATAGATTCGAACGTCGAATTTCAGTTCGGATGGAGCTTATAACAACAATTAGATGAATAATAAACAGCGGAAAATAAAAATGCCAACATCAATATCCCAGATACAACATCACAATACTATACAACAACAACACCCACATCAGAGTATTTTTATACATATACAACAAAACTCCAAAATAGACCATCGCAAAGAACAACATGTGATCACTCCAAAAAGTCTTCAAAGAGATAAAGCAATAATGAACTTCCAAACTGAGACCCTCGAGATCCAAAAGTTTTCAAAATATCTCCAAGTTAAAACCTTTAAAACTAGTAGTCTCCAAACCATACAACTCCAAGATCCAGCTAGTACCAAAACACAGAAGACCTGCTACTAGGCTGCCCGTGTGGAAATTATGGGCACCTAGAGTTTAGAAAGGAAACAATAAACTCCGGGTCAGTCATGAGACTGGTATAAGTAAACAAAATAGTTGCTTTGAAAATAAAAGCAGTTTTTTAAGTCAAAAACAAACAAATAGATTTGCAAGAAATTCACAATGCTTTTTGAAAATGAAACCGCCATAAGGCCTCCCGCCACACACACAATGCAAACGCAGACTTGGGGGAGATTTCTCCTTATGACAGTCAAATATGCTTGATATGGGAAAAAAATTCTTTGATATTATTACTAGTGCATAGTGTAGAAAACAATTCGAAAATATAATATTAATCTTAGCCAGCATAGACATTTCGTAATATGCCTACTATAACTACCATCTAAACAGTGGTGACCACCCTAAGTAAATGGCAGGTAATACAACTAAAACTGTACTGGGTTCGTATCGGTAATTGGATTTCTAGCAAATGGTCAGGCTAAGGAACTTCCTGGACCACATGGGTACGCCTCTGGAGGGACGTCCCGAGAACCTAACCGGATCTCTGCGAACACAAGGCCGGGTTACCTCTATAACTAGGTAACTACTACACGAGTATGCCATCCCCCAGTTGTAACCAACCTTTATCCGGGGCCCCAACATAAATCACAAAGGAATATATATAATTGTGATATCCACATAAGTTAAATATCTGGGCTCCATACCATGATACCACTTCTATCCAGAAGGAAATGCACATACCCTAAGGGGCGCTACCCTCAATAACCTTGCCGCACCTTCCCTGTTTCGACCATTACCGAGTTGTGAGGTTCGACGTAGTCTCATCCACAAAGCTACGCTTTTTACAAAAGCCATGATTTGATCATCTAATGATAAAAAATGATCATCAATACACAGCAGCACTTCGCGTGCCATGCTACCAAATTGGGAGTATATCGCTGATACCTTCAACTACATAACCTCTGAGCTCGTACGTCTCAGAGAAGGGTGTTAAGCTAAGAGAATAAATTCTCCGCCACCAACAGATACATATTTGAAAGAAATTGGCTTTATATCTCAAAGTGTAGTGTCAGACACACGACCATACAAGTCTGTTCCGGGTTCGAACAGAACGGAAGGCACTTCGTCCAATAAAGGAAGAAGTCCTTGCAAATCCGGGCGGCCACAATCCCGATCGGACTTCCCATCACTTAGGGAATCCCTATACCGGAGCAACTCGGTGTAGAGACAATCGATAGGTTATCCTATCGTTTTCGAAGACACCCGGTCTTCACCACCTGTCTTCAATTGCTCTCCATTCGTCGAATCACTATTCGGAATGGGTTATATGACACAAAGGTCCTTTCCCGGCTAATCCGAATAGTGAGCGTCAATTTTTTTAAAACATGGGGATATGTCATTCACAAAGATTCACAGGTTCGATGTGGGTTTCGGATAACCAACTAGAATCTGACTCCCTGTCGCATCGAAATTCAAAAGCCGTTTTTACGGGCCAAAGGGGTTTCGCATTCACATAAAAATACAGGATCACAGCTCAGCACAAACAATTCATATCCCATAGCATCACAATTACAATCAGAGATATCAATTAATACCCATCATACAATAGTTATCAATCATACACAGCTATGATGAAACAATTGTGTGAATTAAACTAATTAATCACATAATTAATTACATTCATCATCTTTAAATTAATGATTGATTTATTCTTAATTAAAATTGGTTAAATCTTTAATCATCTTCATAATTTAATCATTCATAAATTGATTATCCTAATTAATTCATCTTTAATTGCTCATTAATTTAAATCTTAATTATCTGTTCCTTAATTAATTAACTTTTAATTATAGAGTAGTTACAAATCATAAATTTTTCAATCATTATTTAGTCATTTCAAATAAATTTGTTTTTAAGTTAGAAATTTGAATATGTGATTTACTTGTTGAATATTTTATTAAATTTAAAAACAACTTTATTTTAAAAAATACAAGTTGAAATATCATTGAACTTCATTTACCATACTTTACATTCGATTAACCGACTATCATCATCAATAAAGAACAAATTTAGGAAATCATCTGGAATTTGTTGTTTTCAACTCCAATCCGAGGCCGTCTCGGGTCATTCCCGACCAAAATTGCCCCCTGCTTTGAGTTTCTACCCAAATCACCCGTGTGAATTTTTTTTAGAAATTTTGTCTACGTTTTAAAAATCGACCCGATCCAACGCTAATAAAACCCGGGCTCGTCTTCGAGTTTTCTTCCCAATTCCCCGCGCAGTGCTCCGAGTCGGTTGCCTTCCTCCCCAAATCCATCACAGCTGATACTACCACCCATACGTGCACGTGCACGGTCAGAATCGTTGCCGTTGGTCGAAGCTGCGTCCACCAACAAGTCGACCTTCACCCCTCGAAACAACATAAGTGCCCAGAATTCGAATAAATTTAAGAAAACAAGATCGAGCCATTTCGAACCAAACAACCCCTCAGCACATCGTCGAAAAATCAACTCGCGCCACCTCCTCTGACCATTAGGGGTCGCCAAACTTTGACCCAAGCTCCGCTATCGTATGACGCTACAATTGGCACTATCGACACGAAGACCGATCACCTGTGGATGGCGCAACACCATCATTTCTGACACGAATCAAAATGGGTCTTTAAACCCTAATTCGATCTCGCATTCCAAAACTAGGGTTATATAAATTCCATTTGCATTTTTCTAGCGATGTCGAACACTCCACCTAGCCGTGACGACGAACTCGAGGCCTACGACTTCTTAGATCATCAGATTTTGGCAGAGATTCAATTTTCTGATCAATTTTTTTTTGAAAACTCAACGAAAAATTTTGGTTTTGCTTTCAAAATCATCGTTTCCAGTAGTGATTCCAATAGTATTACTGAAATCAAAATTCTTGAGGTTCGAATCTTTGCACATTTTAAGTTGTGACTGTGTTTACATTCCCAGAAAAAAAATAAAACACTTTTTTTATGCTTTGATTTTCACTGATGTAAACACAGGTTAAAACAATACTTTAATTTGTTTATAATCCTTTCAGAAGCAAAGGGAGAGGAGAAAGACTTGGATTTTGGCATGGTTTATACTATAAACCATATTTTACAGGAAACAGAAGAACTCAATATTTCCAAGCAAGTAAGAACACTAGCATAATCATTCATTCACATGCAAAGACAATCCACATTCATATAGGCATTCAAACACAAGAGAAATTAAACAAAGCATAGGTTTACTCACCTGTTTATTTTTCTTCTTCTATAATTTCTAGTTACAGGTCCTAAATCCTGGATAATATCCTTTAAATGTTTAACTTTCAATCTGAAATGAATTTTAACCACCTTTTGTTTTTGATACTTCAATCTAATCAAACAAAAATTGATGGATTTGGGTTTCATACAGTTTTTTATTATTATAAAAAACTGTTGCTAGAACAGGATGTATAATCCTGTACATCAACACGCACAAGGAAAAGAAAAACATATTTCACTCAAATTTTGTTGCATGTAAATCCATTCTTCAATCTTGCATATATCAGGCATTAAATCAACCAGATAAAAATCAAATTCGTAGAAAAATTTACTCACCAATTTGGAATTTGAAAACAACAGTGGACAGAGGAAAATTCTGTTATTCTTTGAACTGCAAATTTCTTTTCTAGCTTGATTTCCTTTGAGTTATTTATCTGCAGTAAATTTTGCATAGGCTAGTTTAAACTTTGATGTATCTACTCACTTATTCTTTTAACAATAATATAAAATAATTAATTTACTTACAATATTTTATTTCTGAACAGGGAAAGAAATTTGTGGCCAGCACTCATTAAGCTTTGTGTTTGCTGTTTTTTTCTTTTCTTTCAAATTGATTCTTGAACTTTTCCTAAATCTTTGAAACTCTTGCTTAATTCTGTAAAACTTGTTGATTGAAGATTGGAATTCTCCTTCTAGTTTGAGAAACAAAGGGTAATTTGTTACAGATCTTTTCTTTCTTTTCTGAAATATGTTTCTTGATTTTAATTATTGAGACAATTTAGATTTGTTTTTTTCTTTTGATGATGATAGTTTTCTGAAATAAAAATAAAGATAAAAGATATTGTATAAGTTTGTTTGCTTTAAAAAAAAAATACTTAAGAAAAGAAACTATTAAAAGGACACTTGTTACTTTTCTTCTTTTATTGAATTACACTTGTCACTATGTTAATTATTAATTTAACACTTGTAAAAAAAAATCTTTATTAACATAACAAATCTACATTATATAATTTATTTTTTAAACTTATATTTCTTATTAATAAATGTTAGCTTTATATAAATATTAGCTTGATGTTAATGCATATTACCAAAAGAAAGTGTTTTGAATTTTTTTTATTTATACACATTAAATAATTCTCATAGATATGTATATATGAATGTAAACTATTTTACCAAACACTTTTATTTTAAAATTTAAATTCAAATTGAAAATCAGTTCAATATATAAATTCAAATCTACCCATGTATGCACACATACACATATATATATTTATATATATATGAACAAAGTTAAATTCAATGATTAAAAACTTTTAATAATTCAAAATTTTCAAACTTAAAAGAAATTTGAAATTCTTATTCATTTATATCATCATCTATTTATTTTTGAAACTTTTCAAATTTTTATCATAAAGTTCTATATTTATAAATTTTAAATTAATGAATTTTGGTATGTTACAGTTAGTCTGCCTTCTCCTAGATCTGATTCACTTGTATCCTTCTTCTTTGATTTTAATTTATTTTTTAAAGAAATTTTATAGGTGGAGAGAAGAAATTTTAGTAGAGTTTTGTATGCTGTAAATTTTCTAATGAATTTAGGGTTATCCTAAGTGTTAATTTATAGAGGTTGGGAATCAATTTGGTGCGTTGATTTGGCCTGGAGAATATTCAGTAACATGTCATATGCACATGACAACATGGCAACAAAGCATACAATCTTAGTCATTCAAATTCTCCAAAAATTATCAGTCTTACTATGTGGACAGTTAACCCTTATTTTCCTAGGTCGACCGCTACCTGTCGACCATCGACTCATTGGTGTCGACCGGTGGTTGTTCAATTTTTGAGAAGTTTTGATTTTTAATGTTTATTTTATTTTTAATTTTTCAAACATCTATAAAGTCTATGTACTAACTCTGATTTCAAAATATTATATATGAAAATTGTCCAGAAAATCGCTTTGAATGCAATGGCGTAAGTTTCGTAGGCAAATTCAGACGTCTATGAAAATTTAATTTTAATTCTTGTTTTATTTGAATTTAATTTCCTTATTCAATTTTCATTAAACTTTTAGGTGTTACAGTATTTTTCTAATTAATGTAGCTCGCTATATTCTAACTGCATTTATCTTTATCTTAAAGACACATTTGTGGCTAATGGATCATATCCATTTGGGTACAACTACCAAAACATATTTTGATAATGTAAGTAGAATCTATTTCAGATTAGTGCATCGTACCATATTATAGAGTCAATACTCTTATGGTTTTATTAAAAAACCTAGGATTATTTATTTTTGACATTGATAAGAAACTCATAGTTTCTCTTTAACATGTAAGAATTCCCGTTAGACATTCTAATTTGCTGTGTTCATTTAGGTTGGGTTAATTTCATTTTGTTCCTTATAATTATTTTTATCCTTGGACCGTATCCAAATTCATTTTATACTGATAATTTCTTAAAGAAATTCCTTTGCTACAAAGTTGGTATTTCTTGAAACAATAGTTGTTTCCTAGTGCAATGGAATGGGTATTCATAACACTTTATGAATTGCCTTATCTATAAAATTGATTAGATTTAAGTTTACAACACTTACGTTTACAACATAAATTAGTCATCCAATGCCTATCATACCCAAACTTCTTTTAGGCGATTCATACAAGACCAATTACATATAATTATTTAATACAGTCCGTTGATTCACACAACCACCAAATCTTTAGCACATGACATGATAGGGTTTCTTATAAGCCCATATCTTTTATGATTTTGTAAACTATTCGTTGAATGATATTAGTTTTAATCTTGTGTACTACCCGATAAGTACACACCTTATAAAAAGAGTTAAATTCAACTTCACTCATCATTAATCATGCTTTGTCCAACAAAGTTTGACTACTCTTTGTCAATACATCATTATGTATTATAGGGAGAAGTTATTATTGAAAATGAATCTTTATTCATTTTAGGTACGATTAGAACTCTTTCCAATATACTTACTCACACGTTCACATTGAATCTATTCTTCTGTATGTTTTATTATTTACTTTCATTTTATATTCTATGAGCTTATCATGGACTTATACATGTGTTGTAACAACCCGTAATTTTTGGTAATTAAAAAATAGTTGATTTAATAAGATTTTGGTAGTTAAACTTGGAAGAAATAAAATTTTGTAATTTGAGAATGAAGTGATAACTAAAACGAAATGTAACAAAGTTAAATTAAGTGAATTATTAATAAGTTAACGGAATTCAAATTTAATAAAGTGGTTGAAACATTATCTTTGGTTACAAAGTGAATATAGGAAAACAAATGCAATCATTTAAATGACTAATGAAATAACACATTATCATTAGTAATTGAATGTATATTTAAGTTAATATTTGGAAGTAATGTTAATTTCGTTCATAATATGATAATTAGGAATAAAAAAGGGGTTTATAGAGTAATAAAAGACTTAATAAAAAGGATTAGAATTGAATCAAATCATTTATTTGAAATTAATTATAATTAAATGGAATTCAGTTCACAATAAGTGAAGTTAAATACTGTGACAATTGATATTTGGATGAATTGCGAAATTATTAATGTATTAGTACATAAACCAATGTTAATATTACCTATGAGATGATAAGTTAATAATTGATTTCATAACTAGGTTGAGAAATCAAATAAATGGATTTATTGGAATTTCAATTGATAATTAATGAATTTATTAAAATTGAAATTAAATACGAAACTAGGTAAATTAATTAACTTTGAATTGATATTTAAATTGTCCAAAATATTGTAATTGTTTAAGGAATCAAAAATGATAAGATTTGTTAATTATTGAATTGGAATTTGAAATTTTTGATTTAATTGCTTTAATATTTATTTAATTAACTGAAATATAGCCATTCTGGTCATTGACTCGTATTTCAACGAAACCAATTTTATCGGATCTGTGACAGCAAATTATTGTAGGATTCCAAGTTTTGTATCGATCGAACTTGTCGTTTGATCGTACGGGCTCGAAACGCCAAGAAATCAATTTAATTAAAATCAATTGAAATCAATTTGAAATGAGCGAATTTTAGCGTAACTTCTTCATACGATGGAATTTGGACTTGAAAACTATTCCATTGATTTTAAAATATTTTAAAACATCTATTTTGATATATGGGTTGACCCATTTTCGTTCCAGAGTCGGAAAGGGCTTTTCGGGTCGTTTATCGTTCCAACCCAAATCAAATCCGATCCGTTATTTATATTTTCAACTTTGCCTACATATATCTGATTATAAACCCTAGCAACCTTTCTATTTCTCATTTCTGTACGTAAAGAAATTTCCATTGCTCCTCTTTCTCAATGGATGAAAACCCTAAATTCTCCAATACAATTTCAATTCAAAATTCTACTTCAAAAATTCAGATTCCTCAAAATATATCGAATTATATATCGATTTGAAGCACTTGACGAGCGTAACCTAGATTTGCAACTCGTTTCTCGAATCGGATTATCGTTGGTCTAGGAATTAACGAATTTGTTACGGCCTTCATTGGATAGCTTTGCGTTCAACTGTGGATTCTCGTCGATATGACGATCGGGAGTTTGCAGTGGGTAGATGAGGAGGTGCAGCTTTCGATCGGTATGGTTCATTCTTGCTTAAAACGTCGTGAATCCTCGAAAATCAGGGAGGAAGTGGCAACGACAGGTGGCGTTCGGTGGGGCTGCTGTAGGCCGCGACTTGGCTAGTGGATCAGCTCGATGTGACTAGAGCTGTGGCATGGTCTGATCGGCGTGTAGGCCGGTGGGTGGTTGGTGATAATTCAATTTGTCGTGGCGGCAAGGGTTCGATTGGGATTACGCGTTTTGGAAGAAGGGTTTATGCGACGATGTGCTAGTAATGTAAGTTATTTATTAATTTAATTTAATTTAAATTTAAACTTAAAACGTCTAATCCCCATAACTTTTGCATACGAGCTAGGATTTAGGCGTAGTTTCTTGCGCTATTGGAATTTTGGACATTTTGACGTTAGTTTGGACGAATTCGAAGGCTGTTCTAATTTTAGGCTTAAATTGGGTTTAAATTGGGTTTAAATTCGATTTAAATTCAAAGGTGAGTGTTTTTACCCACTCACAACTTCTAAAATTTCTTATGTTTGTTAAATTTAATTTATGATGTGATTAGAAATTGATTTATGGCTGTTTGTTATATTTTGAATCATCATCTCAGTTAATTTGAATTTATTGCATTAAATTCGTTATTTAATTTATTACTGAATACATATTGCCAGCTAAATACTTGTTATTGATTATATGTTCTACACTGGTATTTATTGATTGATTTGGATGATGATTGTGATGGATATTTGACTGTTAATATTAAATGAATGGATGTTGTATTTTATATTGTTATAAATTGCAAGTTTGTTATGGATTTTCATTTCATTCGGGATTGCAGTTTGAAATGATATATAACAGTAAAATTTTAAATAGCGGATTGAAATGATAAGTATTCGTATCACTTGACCCTAGGGTAGAGAATTATATACGGACACCGAATTGGTTAAATTAAATGATTTTAAAATCGTTAAATTTTTGGAATTTGATAAAATGATATTTTGAAACAAAAATTTGATTTATATAAATTGAAGTGTTATTGAAATCAAGTTTTATTTTAAATGTGAATTGGTTTAACGAAATGGTTTTAAGAAATGAAATTGAAATTTTAAAGTCGAATTTGAGGTATAAGTGAAATTTGTCAGAATTGCGTTATTTTAATTGTTGGAAAATATTACTTTTGAAATGTATCGAAATTGGAAAAATATAAAGTGATATTTTGAACATGGTTTGGAAGCGATATTGAATTGAATGATTTATTGAGAATTGGAATTTAAATTTGAAATTGAGTTTGAGAAATTGAAATGGTCTGAATTGTTGAAAAGACATAAATAGTTTTAAATTGATAAATCACAAATTCATGTTTTTCAAATATAAACTATTTCAAATTATATTATGTTTAAGACTCTAAATTTATGATTTTTAGATTTATAAACTAATTTAGCCTATATTAACTGTATTAAATAAATTTAACCTATTTTAAAACCTTTAAATTTATTTTTAAACTAGTTAAACCATTTAACTCATATCATATCTAATTAACCTATTTTAAACCTATTTTATCTATTTAAATTATATTTAATCTATTTATAACTATTTTAACTATTTATAACTATTTAAACTATTTTCTAAGTTTTCAGACTAAGTAAAAGGAAGTGTTTTATTCAAATTCATTGGTTTAAAGGCAAAAATAATGAAATGATGAAATGACCTAAATTGGGATTTAAATGTATAATAAATTGAATTGATGATATGAAGAAAGAATTTAACCTGTTTTAGAAATATGAATTTCGGAAGAAATTGTGATTTTGGAAACGATATGATTTGAAAGCGAATATGATTTGGAAGCGAATATGATTTTGAAATTATTATGGTTTTGAGAATATGATATTTTGATACCTATTCTAAATTGACTTTTTGAAATGAAAAAGAACCATCCGGTGTGTAATAAGCGATTGGTTGTTAAAGAGACCGGGATCGGATATTGTCATACTCTCTGCCAATACGATAACCACTTTAACAACTGTATACGTGGTGGAGATTCCAGAAATAAAGTAGATGGTTTGGTGAACGATTTCAGTATAAGGTATGACGTGACCCCGACTCCCATGAGTCATCTTAGATGTGACTAAAATTAGGAGCTATGTTAGGCCAAGTGAGGTCATTCCTCCTATCTGACACATTTCTTCGATATTATATTCTGATTTTATGATTGTTCTAGTGGCCACCCCTCGATTTTTGATTTGGGAGTGTGTTTCGAGGTGGACGGTAGTAGCTGCTATGCGTTACCACCAGTATGGATCCGCAAATGATATATCTACCCTGGCATTTTCTTGTGTGCACAAGCCCTAGCATGCCTTCTACGAGTTTGTTTTGTACCATACCTATGGAGTGTCCTCTGATAGCCCTTCAGTTTACGGGGGGAGTTACGATACTGTATAGACTATGAGATCATATAAAATGTGTTAAGGGGGATATAGGTAATGCCTTAACGCTATTTTAAATACTTTAACTTTATTGTAAACACTATTATAATAGCGTATTGTACTACATAGTAGATAGTTTAACGGATCCTTAAGAGATGTTAATCCTGAGCACCTCTTAAGTTATTGCACTCACGTTAGACACTGGATAGGAGATGTCAAACCCCGTAAACATCTACGACGCCGTTTACACTCATATTTATTACCGTTGATTTAACTTACATAAGATCTTTTAGTTTTGACTCAAGTATTTTATCTTTTCAATTCGCTCGGGTCAGCTTGAGCATTTCGGGAATTGAAGATCTTATCTCTGGACGACGAAGACGAAGATTGTACTACTATTATTATTTATTATACTATTCCACTTCATTTATATCATTCCGCTACATTTTTATAATTCTCTGGTATGTGTAAATTTGATCTTTGTTGTATAAGTAAAATCAAATTTTTTGTAAAACAGCTTCATGAACTGTTTATTTGATTATTGTATTTTGTTATTCCGCTGCAAGATTCAGTTTTTTTTCTTCTTTCTCCGCTTTTCTTGTTCACCCCAATAACAATCCATCCTTCTGTATAGTTTGATTCGACATGTGTGTCTGCCTAAAACGTACAAAAAGGCGGAATGTTACAGTTGGTATCAGAGCTTTGGTTTAGCGATAACCTTAGCTTTGTGGGATCTGACTCTTTATTAATAGGGTATAATACCCTGTGATGAGTCACTGAGAGTATATATAAAAGAGAGCATATTTGTTAGTGTTATAAAAGTTTTTATATTGTGTTAATTCGTTCCGTTCTGTATTTATAAATTCTGGTTGGTGCATAGGACGCTATGACATCGATAGAGATTTCTAAACACTTAATAGGACAGGCCGACGCAATATTTGTTTTGAAATATAGTAAATGAAATAATTTTGCCTATTATATTTTCTGTATATAAAATATTAAATTTTATAAAGGATATATTTGGTTGTTAGGTAGTGAAATTTATAAATATAGGTTGGAAATAAGATTTGAAAAAATAATAAAATAAATGAAAATCGAAAATTTAGAACTTAAGTTCCGGGGTTTTGAAAATCTCTTTCGAATGATTTTAGAATATAATAATAATATTATTTAGAAGTATTTTCTGATATAAATATTTCAATATGATTTGAAAGAATTATTTTGAAGAAACATTGGAAAGTAATAAGTTTTGAACTCCCCTCTCTGTCGCTGAAAAATAAATTCGGTGACGAGTGCACGCATCATCGACATTCATTTTCTAGTTTCAAAGTAGGAAGACCGTTGTAGTTGTTTGCTACACATTTGTTTTGATAAATAAATATAAATTTTATTTCCAAATATGATTTGGTACATACAAAGATATGATTTTTTATTATCATTTTAAATGATTTGAAATAGAACCCGACATTTAGTTCTTAAATTTCTATGAATTAGAAATTTTGATTAGTGAAATGGAAATTAACAAATTAATTACTGGAACCTCTAAATGAAAACAAGAAATTAAATGTTAAATTTTAACTGAAGTATATGAGAAAATTGAAGTTTGTAACCTATAAAACAAAGGATATGATTATTGAATATTAAGTTAATTAAAGGAATGAGATAAACTTGTGTTACTTCCAATTACATTCTTAAAGCATATATAACTTACCCAATAATAAAAGTTGTAATGTTTAATAATAAAACATATTGGGAATTTTGCAAGTCAAACTTATGTAATGAAAGTGTACAATGAATTGCTTTTATAAATAAGAATTTGATGTCATAGTTGTTATAACTTGATTTATAATTGAAATGTACTATATAAAATGTAATAGTAAGTAAGTATGGTAAGTAAATAATTCTAAAATTTAAATTGTTGAATTGATATGTTAAATAGTTGAATTGAACCTGAATATTATAAATAAATGCTTATAACTTAAGTAAATTTTGAAAGTTGAATATTGTAAGTAAAGGACCTGAAATATAAGTTAATGTAAATCTAAAGTGAGAAACTTAAGTATGAACTTAAATAATAATGAATTTTAATATCCAATTGAAATCAAGTATACAAATTTATAAATGTAAACTAAACTATAATAAAAATGAATGTAATATTAGAATGATGAATTCATTGATTCTATAATAAATTGGATGGAGAGAATTTTTTTTTATGTAAGAATCAGATATCATGTAAATTTACATGATATGAATAAATGAAAATGAATTTATGTAAGTACAAATGCAAATAAATGAAATAAACACTGAATGAATGAATGGAAATAAAATTTTGTAAGAATTAAGTGTAAAATTAAAGAAAGAGATCACCGAATGAAAAAAATGATAAACAACAAATGTTGTGAAAGAAAATTTATAAGTAAACATAAATAATGTAAGAATTTGTTGTTCGTTTTGGTTTATGGGTTGTTTGGGAAAGGATACTTAAAATTGTTTGTATGTATAATCTATTTAGTTTCATCTAAGACTGTTGAGTAAATGGTGCACTTGGTATTTTGTTTGGCATTCTATGCAATTTAATGTGTCTAAGCCCGAACAAACTATTTGTTTTGTTTACTATGGATGGATGGTTGATTTTATTGAGTTTATGTGATGGTTATATGCTGTGGTTGCTAGTGATCATTTTTTTATTGATTTGTTTGTTAGTGGTTGAGACAACTGGAAATATTTTATTTTTATATAATTATTAAATCTTTTTTGATCATATAAGTGAAATACAGTTTATGGAAGCAATTGCTGCCGCTTTTGATTTCATAAAATAAGCGTTAATTGCCCGACAAATAGGTACGTTTTCGGATTACGGTTTTATAGCGCTATTATATTATTTTTCCCGTGTTGGGATATATTATTCTGGAAAATATATGTTATACATTGTTATATTTGATATTATAATCTCTCCAGAGCCTCTCCATACGAAGGAGACTCTGCCTAAATTTTTCATAAATTTTAGACTAAGTAAATTTTATGAAAGTGTTTTCAAACTTTTGTTAATTTGAAAATAAAAGATTTAATTGTTTATAAATACTATATATTCTATTTAAATTATTTTATTTTGTAAATTCATTGTTTATATATTTAATATTTTGAATAAGATATGTTGACTATTTAATTTCTTCTTTTCCCTTCTTTTTCCTTTTCGAGGATGAATAGTTTTGAGTGGAGAAGAGTGTAATAACCCGTAATTTTTGGTAATTAAAAAATAGTTGATTTAATAAGATTTTGGTAATTAAACTTGGAAGAAATATAAATTTGTAATTTGAGAATGAAATGATAACTAAAACAAAATGTAACAAAGTTAAGTTAAGTGAATTATTAATAAGTCAATGGAATTCAAATTTAATAAAGTGATTGAAAGGTTATCTTTGGTTACAAAGTGAATATAGGAAAACAAATGTAATCATTTAAATGATTAATGAAATAAAACATTATCATTAGTAATTGAATGTAAATTTAAGTTAATATTTGGAAGTAATGTTAATTTTATTCATAATATGATAATTAGGAATAAAAAAAGAGGTTTATAGAGTAATAAAAGACTTAATAAAAAGGATTAGAATTGAATCAAATCAGTTATTTGGAATTAATTATAATTATGAAATTCAATTAACAATAAATGAAGTTAAATACTATGACAATTGATATTTGGATGAATTGGGAAATTATTGATGTATTAGTATATAAACCAATGTTAATATTACCTATGAGATGATAAGTTAATAATTGATTTCATAACTAGGTTGAGAAATCAAATAAATGGATTTATTGGAATTTCAATTAATAATTAATGAATTTATTAAAATTTAAATTAAATACGGAATTGGGTAAATTAATTAACTTTGAATTGATATCTAAATTGTCTAAAGTATTATAATTGTTTAAGGAATCAAAAATGATAAGATTTGTTAATTATGGAATTGGAATTTGAAGATTTTGATTTAATTGATTTAATATTTATTTATCAAATTAACTGAAATAAAGCCATTTTGGCCACTGACTTGGATTTCGACGAAACCAGTTTCATCGGATTCGTAACAATGAATTATTGTAGGATTTTAAGTTTCGTATCGATCGGACTTATCGTTCGATCGTACGGACTCGAAACGCCAAGAAACCAATTTAATTGAAATCAACTGAAATCAATTTGAAATAAGCGGATTTTAGCGTAACTTCTTCATACGATGGAATTAGGACTTGAAACCTACTCCATAGGTTTTATAATATTTTAAAACATCTATTCTGATATATGGGTTCATCCATTTTCGTTCCGGAGTCGCAACGGGCTTTTCGGGTCGTTTATCGTTCCAACCCAAATCAAATCCGATCTGTTATTTATATTTTCAGCTTTTCCTATATATATTCGGTTATAAACCCTAGCAGCCTTTCTATTTCTCATTTCTGTACGTACAGAAATTTCTATTGCTCATCTTTCTCAATGGCAGAAAACCCTAAATTCTCCAATGCAATTTCAATTCAAAATTCAACTTCAAAAATTCAAATTCCTCCAAATATATCGAATTATATACTGATTTGAAGCTCTTAATGAGCTTAACCTAGATTTGCAACTCGTTTCTCGAATCAGATTATCATTGGTCTAGGAATTAACGAGTTTGTCATGACCATTCATTGGATAACTTCGCGTTCAACGGTGGATTCTCGTCGATAGGACGATCGGGAGTTTGCAGTGGGTAGAGGAGGAGCTGCAGCTTCGATTGGTATGGTTCTCTTGCTTAAAACATCGTGAAACATCGAAAATCAGGGAGGAAGTGGCGGTGGCACATGGTGTTCGGTGGGGCTGCTGTAGGCCATGACTTGGCTATTGGATCGGCTCGATGTGACTAGAGCAGTGGCATGGTCTGATCGGCCTGTAAGCCGATGGTGGTCAGTGATAATTCAATTTGTCGTGGCTGCTAGGGTTCGATTGGGATTGCGCATTCTAGAAGAAGGGTTTGTGCGATGAAGTGGCAGTAACGTAAGTTATTTATTTATTTTTATTTAATTTAAATTTAAACTTAAAATGTCTGATCCCCATAACTTTTGCGTACAAGTTCGGATTTGGGCGTGGTTGATTGCACTAGGATCGTATTGGAATTCAGGACATTATGATGCTAGTTTGGACGAATTCGAAGATTGTTCAAATTTTAGGCTTAAATTAGATTTAAATTCGATTTAAATTCAAAGGTGAGTGTTTTGACCCACTCACAATTTATAAAACTTCTTATGTTTGTTAAATTTAATTTATGATGTGATAAGAAATTGATTTATGGCTGTTTGTTATATTTTGAATCATCATCTCAGTTAATTTGAATTTGTTACATTAAATTTGTTATTTAATTTATTACTGAATATATATTGCCAGTTAAATACTTGTTATTGATTATCTGTTCTATACTGGTATTTATTGATTGATTTGGATGATGATTGTGATGGATGTTTGATTATTAATATTAAATGAATGGATGTTGTATTTTATATTGTTATAAACTGCAAGTTTGTTATGGATTTTTATTTCATTCAAGATTGCGGTTTGAAATGATATATAACCATAAAATTTAAAATTGCAGATTGAAATGATAAATATCTGTATCACTTGACCATAGGGTAGAGAATTATATATGGCCACCGGATTGATTAAATTAAATGATTTTAAAATCCTTAAATTTTTGGAATTTGATAAAATGATATTTTGAAATAAAAATTTGATTTATATAAATTGAAGTGCTACTGAAATCAAGTTTTATGTTAAATGCGAATTGGTTTAAAGGAATGGTTTTAAGAAATGAAATTGAAATTTTAAAGTCAAATTTGAGGTATAAGTGAAATTTGTCAGAATTGCGTTATTTGAGTTGTTGGAAAATATAACTTTTGAAACGTATCGGAATTGGAGTAATATAAAGTGATATTTTGAACATGGTTTGGAAGCGATATTCTATTGAATGATTTATTGAGAATTGGAATTTAAAATTTGAAATTGAGTTTGAGAAATTGAAATGGTCTGAATTGTTGAAAAGAAATAAATAGATTTAAATTGATAAAACACAAATTCATGTTTTTCAAATATAAACTGTTTTAAATTATATTATATTTAAGACTCTAAATTTATGATTTTCAAATTTATAACCTATTTTAGCCTATATTAGCTATATTAAATAAATTTAACTATTTTAAAACCATTAAATTTATTTTTAAACTAATTAAACCACTTAACTCATATTAAATCTAATTAATCTATTTTAAATCTATTTAGTCTATTTTAATTATATTTAATCAATTTTAAATCTATTTATAACTATTCTAACTATTCATAACTATTTAAACTATTTTCAAAATTTTCAGACTAAGTAAAAGGAAGTGTTTTATTCAAACTCATTGGTTTAAGGCAAAAATGATGAAATGACCTAAATTGGGATTTAAATGTATAATAAATTGAATTAATGATTTGAAGTAAGAATTTAACCTATTTTAGAAATATGAATTTTGGAAGAAATTGAGATTTTAGAAACGATATGATTTGAAAGCGAATATGATTTGAAAGCGAATATGATTTGGAAATGAATATGACTTCGAAATTATTATGGTGTTGAGAATATGATATTTTGATATTTATTGTAAATTGACTTTTTGAAATATAAAAGAACCATCCGGTGTGTAATAAGTGACTGGTTGTTAAAGAGACCGGGATCGAATATTGTCATACTCTCTGCCAATATCGAAAACCACTTTAACAATTGTGTACGCGGTGGAGATTCCAGAAATGACATAGGATGGTTTGGTGAACGGTTTATGTATAAAGTATGACATGACCTTGACTCCCGTGAGTCAGCTTCGATGTGAATAAAATCAGGAGCCATGCCGGGCCAAGTGTGGTCATTCCTCCTATTGGACACATTTCTTCAATATTATATTCTGATTTTGTGATTGTTTTGGTGGCCACCCCTTAAATTTTGATTTGGGAGTGTGTTTCGAGGTGGGCGGTAGTAGGTGCTATGCGTTAGCACCAGTCCGGGTCCGCAAATGGTATAGCTACCCTAGCATTTCCTCGTGTGCCGTGTTCACATGTCCTAGCACGCCTTCTACAAGTTTGTTTTGTTCCATACCTATGGAGTGCCCTCGACAGCCCTTCAGTATACGGGGGGAGTTACGATACTGTATAGACTATGGGAATATATAAAATGTGTTAAAGGGGATATGGGTAACGCCTTAACGCTATTTTAAATACTTTTACTTTATTGTAGACACTATTATAATAGCGTATTGTACTAAATAGTAGATAGTTTAACGGATCCTTAGGAGATGTGAATCCCGAGCATCTCTTAAGTTATTGCACTCATGTTAGACATTGGATAAGAGATGTCAAACCCCGTAAACATCTCCGACGCCGTTTACACTCATATTTATTACCGTTGATTTAACTTACATAAGATCTTTTATTTCTGACTCAAGTGTTTTGTCTTTTCAATTCGCTCGGGTCAGCCTGAGCATTTCAAGAATTGAAGACCTTATCTCTGAAAAACGAAGATGAAGATTGTACTACTATTATTATTTATTATACTATTCCACTGCATTCATATCGTTCCGCTGCATTTTTATTATTCTCTGGTATGTGTAACTCTGATCTGTGTTGTATAAGTAAAATCAAATGTTTTGTAAACCGGCTTCATGAACTGTTTATTTGATTGTTATATTTTGTCATTCCGCTGCAAGATTCAGTTTTGTTTTCTTCTTTCTCTGCTTTTCTTGTTCACCTCAATAACAGTCCGTCTGTATAGTTTGAGTCCTCATGTGTGTCTGTCTAAAACATACAAAAAGACGGGATGTTACATATGTTCATGTTGGTGATAACTCATCGATAAACATGATAAAGTACGTGGAATCGTTTTGGTACTAATAAACTTACAATTGCATACATCTATATGTATCGATCTTGAAAGTTCATTAAATCTTATGATGTTTCAACTAAATGGGTTCATAGACCTTAATTGTTTCAGATATAATTAACCCGTATCATATGAATCATAATCATATAATAAAAATTATTTCTCAAAAATATGGCTTAGTCTGTAATTTTGAAATAATTGTAAATAATTTTAGAAACTTCAGTATTTCCAATGCATCACTTTTGTTGTGAAAACAATACCACATTATAATTTTATTTCATAATGAATATTCATAATATTCACTTTGAATGTAAATATATCTATTTGTCTATCAACACCGAAAATTGGTCATTAATTCATAAATAATATTCTGTATGTTTTATAAAAACAATTTTTGTAATTTGATGGATTCAATAAGTGCTATATGGCATGCTCCCGTTATTTCCACCTTTACTATAATAACATACTTAATTCGAAGGTCCATCATCCACTTAATACATGCTATTTGTTTCATATACTGCAACTAGTTACCTTGGGGAGTTCATTGATCAAATATCTTGAACCTAAAGAAATAAATCTCACAGAAAACAATTTCTAAACGAAGAAACATTTTGGAATATAAATCAATTTCTCACTCTAATGTTACGTATTAATTATCATTATTACAATTCTCGTTTTTGATGTGTCTTTATGAAACAGAAGTGACTATTCACTTTATTTATCCCAACTGTACTTTAAAACACGTCTACTTTTGTACACTCGTATTTCTTTCTAGATGATCGAACCATTCAAAAGCAAGCCCTTACTACAACATCTAACAAACTTTTTACAAAAGCTCACTTGATCATTCTTAAAATTTAAGGACATCAAATATGTTGCATTTTACGTAAAATGATCAAACTGGCATTTCAGCGATCGATTTCTTAGATTTATATTGTATTTATGGTCTTCTGTTATATGTAACACAATACGATCCTTTTGTAATGAATACACGATCTTATGGTATTGTTTATTGGATTATTTCGAATGAACTAACTTCATCGAAGTAAATAACGCGACCGTTCCCCATATAATGTTATATGCCGTAATATATGGATCAAATTTCCACAGTCTTGTATTGCTTTTGAGTTTGAAAATCATAGAATGCAATACATGGTCTTGACCAAATAAACGTGTAAGCGACCAAATTACGAATATATGTAATAGTTGTAAAATCAAATGCTTGCATGGTATATAAACATTAACGTGCAAGAAGCAATTATTAGTAAGTATATGTTATATTTCTATTTGTCGGTTTTCAATTCAGTTCTTTTGTATATCTTAGTTAATAAACATTTTATCAATATTTCATGTGCACAAATTTATCAACATATATGTCATATTTCTTACAATATTCGAAAGGTTAAATGTTATTATTTCATTTTTCTAGTAAGGCTTCCACTGTAATTTTATGTTTCTCCAAAACCAAGATGAAACATAAAAGTATTTCAACTTCGCAAGTGATGTTAAAACTCGTTTGTCCTAGGATTCCGGCCTTAAGTTTTCTCAACAAATTATAGCCCCACAAATGATGGACAACAACTTATCAGTTGTATCACATACAACACCTAACCCTTGGATCCTTGTCCTAATCTCATTTTGACCTTGAGTTTGCTTAACAAATCGAAACAAAATTATTCACTTGTACCAACAATATCGCGACGGCCTAAATATAGTATATGTATCTTAAGTTTGCTCAACAAATATATATAGTTATCTTACATCGTCTATTCAATATATTACTAGTATTACACATAACATCTCTAGCTTGAGTTTGCTCAGTAACTAAGGAGTGTGGAAGTAATTTATTAATATATGTATATGTGGTAGATGAAAACATTATATTAAAGATTCATAATCTTTAATATATTATTTGAGTAATATCGACTTATGAAATAATGTATTTCTTATAAAATAATCTCATGATTCAAGTGCACATTTTAAAATAACATAACATATATCATAATATATAATACAGGTATACATTTATTGATTAATTAACTTCTTTAATTAATTTATTTTATTAATAAATTTTGAAATTAATATTTATTTTCAAACATTTTTATTTTTTTATTATATTATAACTTCTATAATATTTGTATATCTTATTTTAAAATTAATTAAATTTAAAATCTTATATTTTAATTGGGCTAGTTTTTTAAGTTTGAAAACTAGCCCAAGCCCAATTCAAATTTGGGCATTTCCTATTAGGGACAACTTTTAGGCTGTGAGCTTAATAGTCCACCCTAATATGACTAGGTTAGACTGCATAGGCTACTGGGCTCCGATACCATTATTAGAACTGAGCCAACCCACAGCGGAAGTTATAGGTGAATTTTAATTTTTTTTTACCCTATTGGATCTATGAATTCTAATTCATTCAGAATATTTATAAATTTTATTTAAATAAAGTCACTTATTATAAATTATATTTATATTTTATATTTTATACACATATGTATCATATACATATATGTATGTGTGTGCATGTGTAACATAATAATCATCGCAAGGTATAACATGCTCATATATAGATGTTAGGATTTACGTCGCAATGGTAATGTTAGCTCATCCAATAAGTATTGTATGTTGTCCATATACACGTATATATTTAAACTTTTTATCTATATAAATATTATAAATCAACAGATATATATATATATACATATTCATAAGCATATTTATAATATCTAAATATGTATATATTAATAAAATAAAACATTTTTTTACATTAAACACTTCCAGGTCGTACTCACAACATGATAAAATTTTATTATATTAAAATATATAAATTAATTAGTCAACAAATAATAAAATGTCAATAAAAAATATTGTCTTAAAATATTATTCAAATTTTAAATTTTAGAAAATCCGACATGATATTTGAGGCTTGAAAATAATTTCCATAGTTTTTTCTGCTAAAATTTGTTATTTATTAATTTATTATTTTCTATCGTATATTAATATAAATTTAAAAATAGGACAAATGATTTTTTTAATTCTCGTTTTTTGGCCAAGATCTTACTTCATGATAAATTAATTTTATAAAATTTAAAAGTTAATTTTGGAAACATATATTGTTTTATATAGATTATTTACATAGTATATTGATTTAAATAATACTAAATAGTTGTAAACAATTATTAGAAATAGTTTACAGTTACCAAAAATTATAATTACTGCAAATATTCATGTCATGGATGTAACCAATTAGTATGTGACAATATCAATATAAATAAGAATCATCACCTAACAAAAATATATATGAATAATAAAATACTATCTAGAAATTATAAACTATATAATACAACAAAATGTACCTAAAACCAATGCTTTAGAGCATACCTTGTAGTGATGAACTCTCTCTACTTTGGACGCTTTTCGATTCAGTAGACCACTAATCCTTGAACCATAGACCTTTATTATCAAATAGCAATTGCCTTTTGAATTAATTTGATTTGGATTTGCTTAAGCTTCTAGGGAGTGAAACCGGCCATCAATGAATGGGAAAATTTGTAGCCCAAAAAGATCCATTTTTAATTAGTGTTTGAGGCGTTTAAATAATGGATGGGAAAAAGAAAATGGATCATATCTCATATCATTCTCACAAAATCTAAGCTATCCAATTCTAACACACCTAACCTATTTTAGACGCCCCTATAGCCTTTACTACAGCTGAAATTATCAACCTAACATTATGGGCTAATATCCCATTTAAGCCTAAAGAAATATTATTGATTAAATATAATTTAATTGCTTATCAATATCCCATATTGATCGATATATTTATAACTATTATAAATCTATTCAATAATATTTAGTCCTCAAATCATATTCAAATTTTTATAAATAATATTTCATGGATATTAATTAATTTAATTAACCGAATAAGATTAAGTTTAAAGAATATGCAGGATAGAAAGATTATAACGATTATAAAGTAAATCGTTTGATCTAAAGAGAATTCATCATTTTGATTGCATGACTCATTAGGTGTAAATTTTTTCAGCGATTAACATCATACTATTTGAATATTAAGGTTCACACGTCATTTAGTAGGTGGTGTGATATTTTGGCCAAATTTATCGCTTACTTTTCCATAAAATCTAATTTTCACTTTGTTAACTGTTACTCGGTTGTGACTTTTATTTACACCAATTCTCTTCGTCAAATCTATATCACTTTGGACTTATGGAATTTAGCAATGGTCAAAATTCCAATATCATTCATATCCAACTCTGTAGTCCAAACAAAAAGTCATTGGTTCAATAATAACAATTATTATTAACTGAACTACTCTGGCCAGAGACTTTGATTTTAAGTTGACTTGAGTTGATCGTGATACTAGCCGAATAACTCTATAATTCCAGTATCCTCTCTTGAATAGTGTTCCACTTCCAATACTTCCTCTCGACCTAAATATAGTCATGCCATGCTTTGACTATAATTAAATCGAAGCTTTCATGTTGAGGATCCATAATATTCTCAAGTTGAGAGAACTATATAAATCAGTAACATCAATATTTTCTATTTGACCTTAGTTATATCAACCAACTAAAAACTATTGATTGATTCGCTCCATATTTATCCAATAACTATCAGCACGTAACCTCTAGGTGACCCCAGTAGTAATGAGTAATACACTACCCAAAATTTGAAGAGCACCATAGACTCAAGTCTCAATGAATACATCAATATACGATCTCGATGCATCTTGACTAAGATCATTTAAAATGGTATATTTGTTTTCATTACGTTAAATTACTCACAGTTACAACACTTTGTAACCACTATCACAAAACTTTCCATATATAGATTTTCTATTAAATATACTTTAAATGAAATTAAATAATTAACATAACATATTATATCAAGTATATAATAAAAAGAAAACACTTTTATTTCGAATAAGATCGGTCAATGAGTTAGATATATGCAACGAATTATATAAATACCCATAGGGAATACCCTTAACTCTATTAGAAAATAAGTAAGACTTATCAATCTCCAATATCACCTTGAAAACAAATGCCTCCATCTACAAAATCACCTTTCCAATGTGCCACCTAGTACCTTAATAAGCGAATCAAGTTCGAGCAATGCTTAAACTTTGCAGCAGATAAGGATTTGGTAAACATATCCGCTGCATTTTCCTACATATGAATCTTCTAAGGACAAACTTGCTTCTCCTCATTCATTGAGACGAGAAAGGACTCTCTTACCTCTATGTGCTTCGTCCTTGAGCTGAAAGCCAAATTTTCAACCAAGTGAATTGCACTTTTACTGTCACAACTTATTGCAACTCCATCATTTACGAAGCCCAAATCACACATCAACTGCTTCAAATAGTGTGCTCCATTAACTGCTTTAACATTATCTATAAGCTTTTCCATGCAGTAGACAAAGTCGGAATAAAAAATAGAGATAGAGATTTCACCTTGAATTGACTCCTGCTTCATGTACATCACCAACGCTGCTAGAAGACGTCTATGAACTATCTTGTGATGTTTCATTAACTGCATTTTCATCTATCTCATCTACAACTCTAATGTACTTCTAAGATGAATTGTGGGAATGTTTTTCATCTCCTTTGGCCTTCAAGAATCTAAATCTGACATGGTGGGAAATCTTTCTTGGGCTTGAACATTACAGACTCAATGAACGTAACATGTTTGGAATGTACAATCTTTATATCAACAGGGTTTCAAATGTAATATACTTTGACTCCATTTGTGTGTCCTATAAATATTCCATTATATTCTCTAGCCTTAAGTTTATCATCACCCGTATGGTGTACATATGTAGGACAGCCAAAAATACAAAATAACCTTAAAACACCATTTTACCTCTCCATTTTTCTTCTAGAATCTTTCCACCTATAGCCGTGTACGAATTTGATTTATAATATGCATTGTAATTGATAAAGCCTATATCCGAAAGCCTTTGGGTAAGCCTGCACTCAATCTCAAGTAGAAGGCTTTCTCAAGTAAAGTCTGATTCGTTCTATCAGCAATCTCATTGGATTCCAGACTCTAAGTGTAGTGAAATGTTTCTATATACTATGCTTCTTATAAAAATCGAGGCACTTTCTAGAGACAAACACACTGCTTTTATCAGATCTAAGCTCCTTTAACTTGCAATCGGACCTATTCTCAACTAGCACCTTCCAAGCTTTAAACTTCTTATTTTTTTGATTTTGCCTTCATCACATACACCCAAATCTTCCAAGAAAAGCCATCTATGAAGGAAATAAAATACCTTGCTCCCTCAATAGAAGTAATAGCTACTGGTCCCCATACACCCATATGTACTAATAGGGTTTCTTGACGATCATTGAAATCCAACTCCAAAAGATACGTTTGTATGCTTTCCTAACACACTTTCTTGGTAGAAATATAAATTTTCAAAGCTATCTCCTTTGATCATCTTTCCTCTACAAAGAAACTCCAAGTTCTTCTCCAAAATAAGACCCAATCTAAAATATCAATGTCGATGACATCCAAAGTAGAGAACTATCTACTCCAAACTAAAAATTTCCAAGCACGTGGTTCCTTTCAACAAATATAGATTTCAGAACACATAATGATTCATTATAACTAGTGCACTCCTAGAAAAAATTCAAGCTATCCTTCTCCATAGTCACCTTACATCCCATGGATGCTCACTAGCCCAAAGAGATCGATGGATTTTGAAGACCTATAACGTAGCGGACACCGATCGAAGTGCAAATCACTCTGTCAAACATGCGAATTCGTATTGGACTCTCTTCCATGGCTCTACAACTAGCATCATACCCCATAAGGTTTGAAATTTCCAGCTTTCTAACAAAAGAGCTTAAGTAATCGCTATTTGGCATCATATAGAACAACGCCTCTAAATCAAGCACCCAATGGTCTGGCACATCCTATGCTACTGCAATCAACACATCGTTGGATACAGTCTTCTCTAGCATAATCGATGAAGATTTATCCTAAACATTACTCTTCAAGTGTGGGCAATCTCTCTTCTAATGGCCTAATTTCTTACAATGGTGGAATTTCCCATCTCCAGCCTTTCTCTCCGAAGTTTTTTCGGCTTCCTAGATTTGGAACATCCCCTAGGATAACAACTCTTCTTCTCTTCCTCTCTCTACAAATAGATCACGACACTACTCTCTCCTCTACCTTCACTCATCTCCTTTATCTCTTATAAGGGAAGTAGTAGCTACTGGTTCCAAATATCCATCTTTACATAATCAAGTACTCTCTTCGATCTATGATATCCAACTCAAAAATACCTTTGTCTGCTTTCCCAGCACACAATCTTGCATAAATATAACTTTTTGCAGTTTTATCCGTTGATCATCTTTCATCTACAAAGGAACTCCAAGATCTTCTCTGAAATATGTCCTAATCTAAGATGTCAAAGTCTGGTGGCATCCAAAGCATGACAAATATCTAATCTAATACAAGACTCTCCAAGCATAGTGGTTTCAATGGATAAAGTTTTCAAAATACTTAACCTTCTATTAGAACTAGTGCACCCCTAGAAACCTACAAACTATCCTTCTCCATAGTCACCTTGCATCCCATGGATGCCAACTGGTCCAAAGAGATCAATGACTTTTGATGGCCTAAAATATAGCAGACACTAGTCAAAGTGAGAATCACTCTATCAAACATGCAAATCCATATTGTACTCTCCTCCATGGCTCTACAACTGGCATCATTCCCCTATGAGGATTGTGATTACATCCTTCCTAACAAAAGCGCTAAGTAATTGCTATATTGTGTCATATGGAATGACACCTCTAAATCAAGCATCCAATGGTCCGATACATCCGATACTATTGCAATTAATGCATTCGTCGAATAAAGTATTCTCCACCACAGTCGGTGAAGATTCATCCTTAGTCTTACTCTTCAAGTGTGGATATTCTTTCTTCTAATGGCTTAGTTTTCTCATAATGGTGGAACTTCCCATCTCTAGACTTTCCTCTCCAACTATTTTTTGGCTTCCCCTTGGATTCTAACTCTTTTTCTCTTCTTTTTGTATCTCTTCAAATAGACCCTGACTATTACCCTCTCTACTACCTTCACTCGTTCCTTCATCTCCCATGATGGTAAAAATAACACTAGACCTAGACATTTTTACTTACATAATCATGTACTCTCTTCGATCTATGATGTTAAACTCCAAAAGGTAACTTTGTCTGCTTTCCTAACATACACTCCTGGAAAAAATATAACCTTTCGAAGTTTTCTCCTTTGATCATCTTCCATATACGTAGCAATTCTAAGTCCTTCTATGAAATATGACCTAGTCTAAGATGTCAAAGTCTGGTGACATCCAAAGCATGAGAACTATCTACTCTAACACAAAACTCTCCAAGCATGATGTTTCCTTTTAACAAATACATATTTCGAATGACATAACCCTTCATCCAAAATTACCGTACCATTAGAAATACTCAAACTATCTGTCTCCATAATAAACTTGCATCCCATGGATACCAACGGTCCTTAAGAGATCAATGACTTTCGAAGGCCTAAAATATAGCAGATATTGGTTGAAGTGCTAATCACTCTATCAAACATGCATATCCGTACCGTGCCCCCTCCCGTAGCTCTACACTGGCATCATTCCCCATGAGGATTGTACTTCTCTCTTTCCTAAAAAAGAGCTAAAGAAATCCCTTTTTGGCGTCATATGGAATAATGGTGAGGAATCAGCTAATCAATTTTTTGATAAATCTGATACTGTTGTAATCAACACATATTCAGATATAGTTTTCTCCATCGTAATCGATGAAAATCCATCCTCGATCTTGCTCTCTAAGTCTGGACAATCTCTCTTCTAATGATGTGGTTTCTTATGATGGTGGAATTATCATCTCTAGACTTTCCTCTCCAAAGATTTCAGAGCTTTCTAGATTTGGAATATCCCCTGTGATCCAACTCTTCTTTTCATCTCCTTCTATCTCAAAAAATAGGCCATAATTACTAATCCCTCCTCCACCTCCGCTCATCTCTCTCACCCGATCCCTTATGATAACTGCTCTATATCCATGACACCCAATATAACCTGTAGAGTGCGCTGCGATGGTGCCAGATTGATGCAGGATGATTGTCAAGTGGTAAATTACCAAAATCTCCAAACAATTTCCTTTCTTATATCTCACATCACATGAATAAAATATAGTATCACATACATATATAAACTAGAAAAGATAGTAAATATAACTATGATGAATCAAAAGAATATTAGAGTGCAAATATCTGTCAAAATTATATAGCATAAATGATAGATTTATACATCAAAATAATAACTCAAGTCGTCTCTATATAAATACAAGCACCGATAAGCTCCACAGTACTGCATAATGGAATAATAAAGTAACAAGGCCAATATAGTATACGGAAAACGTAGCTTCCTACTTCTCACCTATACAATTCCACATGCTCACCGGACCTTCTATCTATATCTACTCATTTAAAAGTACTCGAAATAATAAGAAGCAATGATAAAATCTCAAGTCAAATAAAAGTCTGATGTGAGCGGTAGAAAATTTCAAAAATATCATAAAAGTCAATATAATAGGACATAGGTTATGTAGAATTACACTGGACCTATTCCTGCATCCAAAGTATTAGCACATAACATAAAATATATGTTTCTCTATATCATAATCGTCATGGGTGTACTATACATTAAAGTACATATGGTTTTAGATATCTATGTCAATGATACCTATGCTATGTGGCATATGTAGTAAACAAAGCAAACATAACATCTATCCTCACATCACTCATTCAGTGCGTTGGATGTATGATAGCTCGTATGATCACATCCTAGGTAAGAGATTACTCAACATCTTGGTCTTTCGGTACTTGGATCCATGTTGCTTGGTAGGCTAGTAACTAAAATGCGCCTCTTAGTAGTCCTGGTTAAGGCATATCCTAAAGTCAATGAGGGTATGTCCCAGCCCAGATGAGCATTCTTACATACCTCTGCTTTACGAGTACGCATTGAAACCTTTGAATAACAATAATTTCTTTGCACATATCATGTCCATAGTAGAGCACATCCTAGCTCCACTTCACAAGTTTGCATCCTAGAACTATCCTTATAAATCTTCATACAACTCCCATCATTAGTTTTTTAACTAGGAAAAGCTCTCAAAATCCATCATTATCTATAGAGTATCACTATGTTGTTCTGAAGCATCCTTAGAAATTTCCTAGGTCTGCCTTAGAGTAATCTCCCAATTTTTCTAAGTCTGACTCGAAGTAATCTCAAGGTAATTCCATACACTACCAATCTTCCATCTGTCATATGTAAAGATATAATCGTTGTATTGCCACAAAGTTTAACCAGTAGCTCCCTCACATCAACATTTATCATCCCTCAAAGTTTGAAGCCAATTTGAAAAAGTCAAATTAACAGTCCGAATTAGATCTAGGGAAGGGCAGTATTGACCCATCTTTCCTCTGCCCTTTCCAAGTTTTTGCATGCTACCTCGAAGACTCTTCCCTCCTGGTCGAAAGTCATCACCTTCCCGACCCGAGGCAGTTTCAAAAGTTATTTATTTACTCATTTACCTTTTTATTAAAGATGGTTTAGTACCAACTCCTATAAGGGTCGGTACTGAACCATGTTGGTCAAAACTTACCCATTTATTTGTTAAGTTCCAAATTTCTACCTTTTGTCATACCTTTAAGCAAGCTTGGAGTTTTAGCCTAAACATCCTAAAGTTTTCCTTCAAAAACCTCAAGTCGCTTCACTACCAATCCAATTATAGTCGGTCCATATTTAAACGTTCATAACTTGAGAAAATCAACTCCAATTGACTTGAAACTTAAAAAATAAAATTTAGATGCCTTCCCTGGCACACCATATCAAGCGTACATTGATTGGATCTTCTTTAATGGGTCAGATTCGATCCATAAGATTCCTTTCATCATTTTTCTTTCTCCAAACAACTCATTTGCGACCCCAACTCTTTCTAACATTTTATTCTATCGATTTAAGACTTCATCATGTGTGAAATCGTAGTATATGCACAAATCTTGAATCAAATAGAACTTCCTAAATCTTATCCACCCTTCGATAGGCATTTGCAAGAAAGTAAGAAATATACCATAAAAGCATTCAAATATAGCATACATACAACATATGTAATACATACAAATTAACTAAACACGAATTTACCTCAAATTATAGCCTAGATCTAGAAATTCAAAAAATAGCATATCCATAAGAATATAAGCATATTTCAAAAACAAATTTAAATTCATTTATAGATTAGATGTAAGTTTAGATCTATCATTAATCATATTTATAGTTTGAAAATCATTTAAAAGCATCATCTTTAACATATATTGATAAATATAGTAAGGTGAGGATAAAATTACTCACCAAAGTCCAAAGCAACACAAATCCTGATATGAATGGTAGATATGAAATTCTAAGCAATCCAAACAACAAACCAAATCAGCCCCTTGCTAATTACAAGTTAATTGGTTGATAAGCTAGCTTTTAGCTTAAGGAAGAGATAAATGGAGGTTAGAAGGTGTTTGGGAATAGCTAAAGTGATTTGAAGATGGTCACATTGGTTGGTCATACCCTAACTACAAAGTGGATTAGTGGGCCTAATTTAGGCTTAACCTTAATTCCCCGCTAATGTTACAAATCTATTTAACTTTAAATGACCATATTTTTTAAATAGTAAATTCTAAAGGCAATTATGAACACTTTACGAAAAAATAAATCATCGTATCTTTCACATGGAAGTGGCTCTAGATCCTAATTTGGCTCATATCAGAAGTTATAAGCCTTACACGCTTTCAAGGTTATGACGGTCAAATAAAATTTCTAAGGGTATAAAATGTCAATATTCAACATTATCTAAAACTCGAGAATCATACGTCTCAATATGAAAATAATATCAATATTTTACAATCCTCCGATGCTTCAAATACAGGTTGTTACATTCTTCACCCTTTAGGAATTTCACTCCCAAAATTCACTAAACATAATCAAACAAGGTTACCTACATGCCTAACAATCATAAACAAGAATAAGCAATCATCAAACATTAAACATGCACAAATAAGCAAGAGATACTACTTTTGCATGCCCTAACATGCAAGGTACTAAACTACACTACATGATACAAACAAGTGATAGTAATTGCAATAAACAAAAAGTCTTACCAAGTAAAGAGCTCTGAATAAGTGGTTCTCATGCTGTCCTTGGTCTCCTATGTGCAATCGCTCTCACTTTCACTCAACTAAACCTTCACCAACCTCACCGTCTGCCTCTTAAGCTACTTTATATCATGTCAAACTATACGAATAGGCCTTTGAGGTCTCAAAACTTCTAGTTCAATCTCGATGCCATTAAGTTAATACGATATGATAGTCACGCCTGAGTTGTGCACAAACTTCCGCAAATGAAAAACATGGAGCACATTATGTAGGCCCATTAAAGTCGACTCTATAAGCTATTTTCCCAATCCTCTCAAGTATCGAAAAAGGACCTATAAAGCTTGGTGCCAACTTCCCTTTAATACTGAATCGAACCATACTCGTCCATGGAGAGATCATGACAAACACCATATCACTGATAGAGAATTCCTAATGTCTACGTCTCTTATCATTATGGCACTTCTGTATATCTTAAGCAACTTTCATTCATTGTCAAATGACTTCGATCCTCTTTGAAGTTTCTCTGATCTAAGTATCAATTTTTTACCCGATTCCTACCAACAAAAAGGAGCATTTCATGATCAATCATATAATGCCTCAAATGTTGTCTATCGATGGTAGACTGATAACTGTTGTTATATACAAACTCAGCAAGATGTGGTTGATCTCCCATAAGCCTCCAAAATTGATTATGCAAGCCGTAAGAAATCCTCTAAGATACATTCACCCACTTAGTTTAGCCATTAGTTTAAGGGTGATAATTTGTACTGGGATGTAGCTTCGTCACTGCACTTCTCATAAACTTTTCTAAAATCTACTTGTGAATGATGGATATCTTTCATTTACAATGCTCTTCGATACACAATGGAATGACATAACCCACTTTACATACAACTTGGCTAGTTTGGCTATTGTCCTACTCAACTTATAGGTATAAATATAGCAATCCTGTTTAATCAACTGACCATGACACAAATGCTATCATAATCTCTAGTCTATTGATAAAGTCCATCGACACTTGTTCCCACTTCTACTTAGGAACTTCTAGTAGTTGTATCAAATCGCTCGGCTTCTACTGCTCTACTTTCACTAATTAGAAGTTCAAATTTTTTGAGATGAATGTCCTAACGTATTTCTTCCCTACCTAATAAAATGTATGCTTTATATCTCTATACATTTTATTGCCTCCATGATGTATATTCAATCAATGATAGCACTCCCATAGCACCCCATTTCTTAATCCATAAATGCTGATTACAAACAATCTTGGATCCTTATGGAGCCAACCATTACAGTCAGGTCTGTGCTGCCTTATTTCTTCATACCCTACTAAATCTTGGCAATAATCTTGGCTAGTCCGGCATTATGTCTCTTAGTAGTACCGATCTATTTTATCAAACAAGGTCTGATAATCAAGCTTGCTAAGATCCTTTGCTCTAGGTTACACCTTGGTCGGAAATCATAACCATCGACATACTCTAATTTTTTTCACTCTAGGAACATAGCTCCCAAGCTGTCATGTATCCTAATCAAAATATCAATAACTACATTTTCTTTTCCTAATGTACAGAAAAAGATCATAGGAGGCTAGGAACTCTAACTATCATCGTTGGCAAATGTTAAGATCCTCCTACGAAAAGTGGTACTACAACTATTTATCAGAGGTGAACAACTTGAACCTCTCTTCTCAAAGATAGTGCCTCCGAACCTCCGATGCAAACAAAATTGTTGCTAACTCCAAATTAAGGGTTAGCTATTTCCTCTTATATGGTTTCTATTGTCGAGCAGCATACGCATCGACCTTATCTCTCTGCATCAATACCGCATCTAATCCGTTCTACAAGCATTAGTGTATACCATCCTCTAGCTAATCCCAAAGCAAAAGGCTGATTCTTCTTCATTAATGAGTCGGCAGTACTGCTACCTCAGAGAAGTCCTGGATGAATCATCTGTAATTTCTAGCTAATCTCAAGAAACTCCTTACATCTATAGCATTTTTTGGATTTTCCTAAACTTGAACTACTGTAGCTTTAGCAGGATCCATAGCAATGCTCTATATAGAAACATTATGGCCTAAAAATCGCAATTCCCTTCTCTAGAAGTGACATTTTGGACACTTTGCCTTCAATCAATGCTTCATTAAAAGCTCAAGCACAATCTTTAAATGTGTCTTGTATTCCTCTAGCATCAATGAGAAGACAAGAATATCATCAAAAAATATATGCATGAATTTATTCAGTTGATCCCTGAAAACATGGTTCGTGAGATCAAAAAAGTATGCGAGTGCATTGGTCGGCTCAAATGGCATAACCAACTACCCATAAAATCCAAATGGCATACAAAACCATGTACTTGGCACACTCTCCTTCGCCACTTTCACTTGGTGAAATATTGTTGCAAGATCCAACTGAGAAAACACCCTAGCACCATTGAGTTGGTCGAATAAGTAATCAATGTGTAGGAGTGAATACTTGTTCTTCTTCATTACCTTATTTAGCCCATGGTAATTTTCACATAGTATAAGAGAACCATCCACCTTAGTGGCAACTACTATACGTTTTCCCCACTCAAAAATACTCTTGCAAATAAACTCTTTCCTCAATAGTTCATTCACTTTCACATCGAGCTCTCTTTGCTCCTTAGGTACCTCCTCCACAGAGGCATAACTACTAGTCTGACATCCTTTACTAAGTCGATATAGATTTCAATCTCTCTATGTGTCGAAATTTTGGTCACCTCCTCAAAGATGTTCACATATTCTCTAACAGTAGGCACTGATGACAACTCGTTGTGTAGAATATCAAGTGAATATAGAAAGATAACCATCATTCCGTCATCTTGTAGTTAGCCTAATGCTACCTTCCACCCATTGTTTGTCCCTAACATCCCCAGTGAACTCTCAGAGTCCATCACCATTCCATAACTCTAAATCCTATCCATTCCCAATATAATATCGAACGCCACAAAACACTATACAATCATAAGAAAAAGTACACATGACTCAATAAGTTCAAATCATGACAAACCATACATAGGCTTGTGGAGCCTCCAACAAGGTTTGTGACAATCAAAGGTCAGTCAACAATCTCAGATTTCAATCCTAATATATCTACCAAGTCACTAGATATAAAAAAATGTGAAGTCCCATCATTTAAAAAACTTACATGTAAAATCATAAATAGAAAGCATACCTTTAATAATGACACCCTTCCCTTTCTCCTTCGTCGACGGAGTATTCAACGAAGATGGAACCACATTTACAACATATGCCTTCATCAACTTCTTCTGCATTAGTGGCCTTGGGCAGTCCTTCTTAATATGCCCAAGCTTATTGCAGTTAAAGCACATCTTTCCTTTAGCCTTGCACTCCCTACTATAATGGCCTTTCTCTCCACAGTAGCAAGTTGGTCCACCTTTGCTTTTCCTTTAGCCATCCTTGTTCTGAAACTACTTCTTCTTATATTATTCTTCCATTTTCTCTTGCCTCTCCTCCCAATTTTATCTTTGGCTCTTCCTTTGGAACAAAAATCTTCGACTTCAAGTAAAGGATTTCATGTCTCAAAGCCCTCTCAACTATCTTCTTGAAGGTCTCGTCAATATGGCCCATAAGTTTCTCTCCTAGACGGTCATTCAAGTCGATGATGAACTTTTCGTTCTACTTTAATGGAGTGCCGATGAAAGATATCCTATACCAACATAGCATCGAACTTACTACATACTCAAAGATAGAAAATTCTCCCTACTTCAAATCCCTAAATTTATGAAATGGAACTGACTTCTAAGCTGCTGGTATGAATTCTCCTCAACTTTAGTTTTAATTGGTCCTAAGTGCCAATCTTTAAGATTCACATCTCAAAGAGGATTCCACCAATTAATAGCCCTTCCTTGGATTTCTTTAGAGGCCAACATTCTCCTTAGAGCATAATCTAACTCCAAATCATCAAAGATTCGTTCGTTGGTGCTTAGCCAATTCTGCACTTCCATAGGAGACTCTATTCCTCGAAATAGGTTTCCACCAAGGCTAACAAAGTCGTTATTCAATTTAGAAAAATCAGCTCTGGGCACCTACACTAGAGCACCACCACCGACAATAATATTAGGAGTAACAATTTGGGTATATTTTAGCATGTTCCTCATTACCGTGTTGAACCTCTTCTCCAAATCGAGATAGCAGCTAACGAACCAGCTCCCTCCACTTTAGAAATAAAGTTTTTAGCAGCATTCCTCCTATGACGACTCATACTTCAATCTATAAAAAGGATAATCAGTCTCTCTTTAAGGAATTCCACGTATGTAGTACTCGTGTATGTAATGCGATGTAGTATAAGTCACATATACTACTAATATGTAGTTTTGAAATCAAAATATAACAAGCATGCTCTCTTATATACACTCGATCCATCCTAGAGTTAAAACTCATACTCTATTTCTATTAGATAAACTATGCAACCTAAGCTTGGATACCAAGTGTGATGACCGCCCTACACTTTCTACACTCAATACAATCTGTAGAGTGCACTACTATGGTGCCCTATCGATATAAGATAATTTTCAAGTGGTAAAGTACCAAAATATCCAAACAAGAATATATCATATATCTTACAATGCATCAAATGAAATATAATATTGCATACATATATAAAATAGGTGAGATAGTAAATGTAACTAGATGAATCAAAACCCTATCAAAGTGTAGAAATCCATTGATGTTATATATGTAAATGATAGAGTTATACACTAAATAGTAATTTAATTAATCTCTAAATAAATAAAAGAACCAATAAGGTCCAATATGCTGCATGGTGGATAATAATCACCAATAAGCCCAATTATAGAATATGGAAAGCATAGCCTCCTGTTCGTAATTTGTACGTCTCCAAATGCTCACCTTACCTACGATCTTTAATCTACTCACTTAAAAGTACCCAAAATAATAAGAAGAAAATTTTAAAATCTCGAGTCAGACAATAGTCTAGTATGAGTGGTAGAAAATTTTAAAAATACTATAAAAGTCAGTATAATAAGATATAGGTAATGAAGAATCATACCTGAAATGTTCTTGCATCCAAAGAGTTAGCACATAACATAAAATATATGCTAGTCTATATCGTAATCATTGCTGGGTGGAAAGGTGATACAATGCCCCAAATCGATCATATATGAGAGTAAATTAATGAAAAAAGAGAAAGAATAGTAAGAACACAAAATTTCATTTATAATGGCTTGGCCTCAAATCACTGCGTATGTCCACTGTAATTTTATTGCTTAGAATTTGCCTTGAATACAATCAATTTTATAAAGTTTCAACTTTAGAAAGTAATGTAATCTCGGGTTTGACAGCAATTCGTGGCAGAGGTTGAAGTATGGAGAAGAGAGTGAAGACTGAGAGCCAAAAGTGTATAAGCCCTTTTTTCGTTGCAGTATCACTCGTATTTATAGTCAATATCATTCATTACAGTCGCCAGATCGTAGAGACCAAGTAAGAACCCAGATCCATGTGAATAGGAAGGAAGAATGAACATGATGCTATGAACAAAATCATGTCGGTACCGACCATAATATAGTCCCCGTCACCAAAAAGCTTGCTTACTCACACTTATATATATCTTCAAGTTTTCAAGTATAGGAGTGGTTCACTGAACTATTTACCAGTGGGTCCTCCTCCTACAATCATCTTGGTACCGAAAATAATTGTGGTTAATATTGACCATAATTGAGGTATTCCAAATTGCTCTAACTTCTTATGCTTTACAATTCCGTCATCCTAAGCAACCCTTTAAGCTCCTGACCTATTTCATCTTTATCTCCATGTCCAGATTTACTAGGATGTGACTCTGTTCAGATGCTCGATAACACTTGCACCCTAAAGTAGGCTTCTACGAAAACAAAGCATGCTTTGGATTAAGATGAACAATATAGTACTCGCATCACAAGATTCACTAGTTAAACAATCTTCATCTTTAAAGCATCCCATCTAGTTCAAGAGCATTTATTCATCAATTTAAATAGTTGGTGTCCCATCCCTTTCTTCTTACTAGAGTTAGAGTTCTTAACTTTATAGAAACTTTATTATGCCTCAATCAAGCAGGCTTTCCTTTTCTTTCTTTTTTATCCTTTTTTATAAATTGATTGACAAAACATGTCGTCCAGAATATGTCAGTACCAACCATAATCATGTCGGTACCGACATGATTCTAGAATCAGGTAATATATTCCAACACTTAGAAATTTTCTCCTCGTCCGATTCATTTCCCAACAAACTTGATTTTCTTCTTTTCATTCAATCTTCTAGTTGTTGCCGACATCTCGTCGCCTTCACCACCAACGCTGCCGCCTGCCTTGATACCACCATAGCTAGTTCTACTACCGTCAACTTCACCACTATCTTTATAAATTCGGCATTGAATTACTCAATCCACCCTACATTTTTCAAATCTTGATTTTGACACATAGGTGGGTTCCTGGCCTTAAATTTGACGTCGTTGGTGAAATGTTCATCACCGTCGCTGCTAGCAATTGGCTACCGCCATGGTCACTGTCGTGGATACATAATCGACCATTAGTTGGGGATTCACTTAGCCAAGTCAATACATAGGTTTAGGACGACTTGATTTCCATGAGATTGATACGAAACAAATTCGGGTTTGCATAGGTTTGAGCTTTGATTCCCCAAAGGCGCAGCTTTGAGTTTTTCTATAACTGACCTTAAATTTATACATAAGATAAATTTCCATACATAAAAGTGGAGCAATCGATTTAATCAAACTCTGGTCGAATGTGAATTGACTACTTAATTTCAAGGAGACAGTTTTGAGAAATGTTAGCATCGATTGCGCCCCGACATCCAAACAAAACACATATGCCAACACTTCAATTTGAATAGCATAATCCCTACATTTCTTGTAAAGAAAACTCCATGTTTCTCCAGATAATGGTGTCATTATCATATATTCTACGACACCGGGTAAAATCCAACAAATAGTTTCACAGTGTGACGGAGCTAGTTTCCAGCACTTACAAGCTATCTAAATAGAATGTTGACGTGTGTCGTTCTTTGAATGTAGGAAAAACTACATAGATTGACACTTCATAATGCCCTGGTCAATGTGCAGATTCTGATTAGTCAACGCACGTCGATATTCATTGGGTTCTGTACATCAACTACACAGGTTTGATTAAAGTAATTCATTAAAGTAAAAAAAATACCCAACCACGTTTTCCATCAAGCTTTCTAGTTTATAACGATTATGTGAACCCCATACTTTAGAGTCGGTACTGGCCCTTCTACCCCTTTAGAGGCAGCTCTTCTACTACTCAAGCCTCTACGTCAACTCCATCCGGAGTGAGATATTCTATAACTCGAGAACTTCAACTTTAGGCCCTTCTGCCGCACAGCCTCATAGTCAAGCTCCTCCATTGGACGAACAACCTTTTCTAACAGTCTTGGACAATCCCCAAGATTAGACACCATCTAAGTTACTATAGAGGCACTCCATTCAATATGTCTTAAACATGGTATTTTCGATGAAGAGGCCCTCCTATCAACACTCGACCAATGAGCTCATTTCCCATCTCCAATTTAAAAAGCATGCAATAGATATATGTTCTCGTCTGGAGCCATGCCACCATCCAATGACTTTCTCAAACTCTTCCTTCAAGAAATCAGACTAGCTCCCACTCAACTACATCCTAATGGCAAAGCCTTGCTTAGTTCTCTATACAGATTTTTTTATGATGTAACTAAACCATCCTTTAATATTTAGAGAACTCATTCTTATCCCGCCTTTTGGTAAGGCCGTGGCACCAAGAACTTGACTAGAAACCAATGATAGTTCGTCCTGGAGATCGTTAATATATAGGTCTACTATGGATACCGGTAAATTTTGTCCGAGTCTGGATCGAGCTACAATTGATATGACAGGACCAGCAAAGCTATGAAAGCCAACCTTCCAAATTTCAAGTCAATCTGAGTTCGTATGCTCAAGATATTAATCGATCACGGTTGAGAAATCCAAATTTACATCGATCATAGCTCGAGATCTACAAGTCCAAATGCTATGAAATTTTCACAGGAGCTTACGTACGACCTAAGGAATGTTCCTGCCAAATTTCGACTCGATTGGAGCAAATCTTGATCGATACGAAATTCATTCGTATCGATCACAGATCGAGTCGAAATTGCCAGGGATCGATTGCGTGGGCCCAAACACATGCCAAAAGAAGTCTCCCGAGATCTGAGCAAGATATTTGCCTCCTACGCCTATAAATAGATCCCCAGGGCCTATAGAAAAAGGATCTTTTGGCTCTTTGACGTCCATACTCTGCCGAAACCATATTTGCACTTCAAGGCTGCTGTTGTACTCGAAAATTACTACTGTAGTTCACTGCAATCGGTTGTAATCCGTAAGAAAATGTCGATAAAGCCATCAATTTCATAGTGGACGTAGGCGATATGTCGAACCACTCTAAATCATTGTGTTTCTATGCATTTTCTTATATGTTTATTGGTGTGTTTGTTAGATCTGCTTCATTTTACATTTATTCTCTTCATTTTATCTCTTCAAACACATCCGAAGAGTGTTGTGCCCAATTTTGGTACAAACACTCACGTTTCATTTTTATTTCAAAAAGAAGTAAGGTTCACCTTCTTTGCTAACAGTTGAGGCTTACAACTGCTGCAATGCCATGTAAGTGCTCCACGACAAATATAATTATTTCAAGAGCGAGTACTCCTTTGTTCTTTGTCCCAAAGGTTTCAACCATGTCTGATTGTTTGATCGTAAGTCTTCTCATCAAAATTTCTCCTCTATACTAAGTTATCTTCACTCAAGCGTCTAACACACTTTTTATATCCTTCATAGATCTCCCTGAACGAGAAGTCACCAATGTCCACACCGATGCTTTAGAGTTTATGAAGGGAATTGATCATGATTTTGAACAACTTCCTATCTTATTACAAAAACTCAACTTTTACAATATCATCTTCTATATAATGATAGGAGCATCATTCCTACCAAACTCCCTACCAAAAGACAAGATGTCGTTGATCCCTCTAGCCTAGCCTATGATTCCGACGACGATCAAGGGGTCGAAGTGGATCAAGAAGGCAAGGCAAATCTAAAAGGGAAGAAAAAAGAGAATAAGAAAATATTATTGAGGAAAGTGACGAAGCGAGAGTGGAAGGAGAAGAGGAAATAAGAGGTAAGGAAGGGGGAGATTAAGAGGAAGATGGGGATGATAATAATGAGGAATATTGCCTTAGCGGGGATGACTCGTATGAAGAGACATATCCCGAGGGCTCCATAATTATAGCACCTACCCATTCGAATGATTAATCATCCAGTTTTCATAGCCTACTCCAAGATCGAGCCTTGAACTCATCAAAGAAGCGACTCCTTTTGCAAGCTCCTCTGAAAAACTCGATTCCTTGGGATATCTTAGGAATTTGGTAGTTTTTGGTTCTATGTGAATATGCTTTGGAGACATCTAAACACCAACCGCTATGAATTCAAATTCCTTTCAGGGATATTCTTACGACTACCTAGTGAGAATGGCCCATAGGTTATATAGGGACATACCATCACTTCATACACTTCTATGATCACAAGCACAAATACTTAGCACCAATCCTTAGTTCTTATATATCCTTTCTTCTTTTCGGGTACTATAGGTAGGGGATTCTTCAGCCATCTCTGTTCGGGCATAGTTAGTATCATTCCTCAGCTCTGAAGGCTTACTACCAATGCCCTAGTTCTTGTTAGGAGTTACACTCCGAAAGGAGAAGAAGAAGAAAAAAAGGAGTGCCGATATGCGAAGGATAGAGAGCCCCTTCACGATGATTAGGAGCGACACACTATTGAAAGAAAACATCACTGTCTATAACAACCCCCTAGTCTGTGCTGGGTGTGATCTGACCCCAAGAAGCCACTCTTACTCACAATCTTCTCAATAACAACCTCCATCATCCCAACTTCATACCGTATTGTTTCAGTTTCCCATCAATCCAAAACAATCTACCATACATAAACGCTTCTACCTAATAAGGCCGATATAGGGATTTTAAATAACGATGCTCCTCCTCTACCCCTCGAAGGCCAATCTTCAGTTATCATCACCAAGATCCAGGTTGCATTGCCCAACCTCTGCCTAGAAGGGGCAATTTTTGAATACAATGTTGGGAGCATCTTAAGAATAGAGGCTGACGAATGCCTTGATAAACATAAAGAGGTCATGAAGTAGGTGCTTAACTGGAAAAAGATTGATAAGGGCTATTCAATATAAACTAGGCTAAACAGTTGATTATCCATTCCTTCGACTTAGGAAGGTCCAATCATGACAAGATAATAGAAGGCTACAAACAAGAATTGGTTGAAATTATAAAGAAAAAGAAAAAAGTAGAAATCATTCAAGGTCTCTAAAAAGATAAAGTCGAGTTATCCATGGTCCATGCATAAGTGATCGCTGCAAAAAAATGATCAGCTAAAGGCCACTCATTCTACAAATGTTAAGCTTGAAGAATAACTCAAAGAAAAAGAGGAACAACTTACAACTGTGCAGGCTAAAGTAAAAAAGCTTAAAGATAGCTTGATGGCTAAGTCAAAATCTAAGGTCCAAGTTCATATCCAACTCGTCGAAGCCATAGAAGAAATTATAGAGCTCAAAGCAAAGGCTGTTAAAACTGAACAAGATATGAAAGCTACTCTCCTCTAGTTCTTTGCATTTTTCATAGAAAGAAAAAACATAAAATTGCCTAAAAATAACTATTCGGTAACTTTGGCCAATGCTTGGGAAGAAATATTGCATTGAGCCAGTAGATTGGATAAGACATTAATAAGGACTATCTAAAATCAAATTTTCTAGGTGAAGACGATATTGTGGCCTTAGAAAAGGGTTAGACAATCTTGGCAGCACAAGATGTAGCTGCAGGGAAGGCAACCATTGATGCTACCGTTATTCCTAGTGCTTCGGATCATGTGGAAACTTCCATTCTGACTTCAAAAGAGCCTTCAATAGACATCTTCACTTCCATGGTGGCCACTTTTAATGCCTGATAGAGTTGGGGATATATCCTAGGGGAAATTCTATAATTTATTGTAAATTAATTTTAACAACCCCACCGTGATGCCCAAATTAGCAAAAAAACATCACAAGTAATGTCGTCTGCTAATTCATAGAATATGGCTTATCAAGGGCGATCGAATATGAATATATGTTTATACTAACACTGACACGTCATTTATACCTTTTCACTTAATATCTGAACTGAATTTGACGTGTATAGTATTAATAAAAAGTAATAGACACACCAATTTCTCAGAATCATAGCAATATATAATATAAATAACAGTCACAAATCACAGTGGAATAAATCTTAACTTACACATACAAATTTTGAGTTTGCTGAAATCGATTGTTATACAAGTTTTACAATTCTCTAATCTCAATTGTACAACTTATAAACTGATTCAAAAATTCATAAATGAGATAAACTAAAAAGTCAAAGTATTTATCTCCTCGCCTGCCTAAACATCCAAAGGTCAACTTGTCATGTAACCTGAAAAGTCTCGGCCTGACCCGAGCAAAATAACACCCGGGTAAGACTATCTCTAAATATCCAATAGGGTGATAACATAATATAACACAAGACTAAACAACATATAAGTAAATATAGATGTCCAGGACATAATGAGTAAGGTAATTATTTTAACTCAGAATAGGGTTATAAGTTTAAGTCACAGATACGAACTAGTCACTAAACACAGAATAATAGAATTAACTTAATTTAACATCCATCAAAAGACAAAAGAATATATATTTATTTCACGAACACAAGACACAATAATATTTATTTCACGAACACAGAATAGTTATAAAATCCTAATTCCCAGAATCCAAGAGATCTTAATCCAAACCGATCGTAATGATCATCCAAAATAATCGTAGTGATTGTACTTAAAACCAGTGGCAAACAAACAAACAAACTGGTATCACTCGAACAGATCCTATACCAAGGATCATACTCGGACCGGGAACACAAAATCATAGAAAGATCTCAAGTATAGTCCATACCGATCAAGATGATCGTAGAATACATGACTCGACAGCTCTGCATTTATGTAATATTATATATTATTATGTTCAAAAAGAAATCTAGAAACAAACTTCTTAAGGATCTAGCAGCCACTTGCCACACACCAAAAGAGTGTAAACTCTAAAGTGCCAAATACCATCAGCTTTAGTAATCACTAGAACTTAACCAATACGTCCCATACCATATGGTGAAATTAAAGTATTTACTAAAACCTAGTAAATATCACTTATTACAGATACCACCAGAAAACCTAAACTACATTCTCTTAAGGATCTAGCAACCATTTGTCGTACACCAGAAGAGAATATAACTCTAAATTGTACTTTCCCAAATACGATTACAAGAATTTAACCAAGGCATCCCATACTATCTGGTGGAGTTCGAGTATTCATTAACGAGTTAGTAAATTCCACTCAAACATTCTATTCAATGACGTATACTGTATTCAACAAAGAATTATTCAAAAGCATCTAAAACAATCGATAACATTAAGTCGATAACAATACTTCCCAAATTATAGAAATAAGGTTCTCAAAACAGTTTTTCTCTTTGACTTTTATTATATATAAAAAAACACTTGTTGTAATTTTTCACAAATCCATTATCATTTAGCTTTAAATAAATGTTCACTTGTTTGATAAAATATTCCATAAACCCGAATTGTTCCAAAATTTACACTTATGTACACAGAGCTATCTCAAATTTCCATATAAAACACTTAGTTAGTAAATGATATTTTAAAACCACTTTTATTATTCTTCCAAATCCATTTTGATGTACGTATATATAGTAATTTAGAAATAAATTAGATTCACTTTTTTGATACCATACTTCCAAAGCCACTTGTATATGTTATGCTTATTTTATAAAACCATAATCACTTATATCTTCAGATCCATAATTCTTTATACAACGAATAATTTTTATATATATATAATTACTTATTAAAATCATTTACAAAAGAAAGTTAAACTTATCTAGAACAAGTTTGAGACTCATAAATTTTAAATAATCTCTTTTTTGTAAAATACTTGAATATGAAGCATATCCATTTATATCTTTTTAAACCAAATTTAGAGCTTTTAGATCTTTAGTTTCAACCCCTTAAATTATAGAATTTTGCAAATCAGAAAATATGAAAGTTTTAGATAAAATTCTAAGATTTTAAAAAAGAAAAGACCATACAATTTGAATTTATAGTTCAAAATTTAGGACCGAAATAATTTCTCAGATTTAAATTTATTAAATCTGTCTTTCATTGATAGGTTAGCGATAATGAAAGTAGTTTTTGACCATTTAAACTTCAGATTAAGCAAAACATAAAATTTATAGAACAAAGTCCATGCTTTCCAAAACATTAAAAGTTATATATATAAGATAAGACGCAAGTAAGATATGTCCAATTTACTAACTATTTAGTTTAGAGAATATAATTATCAAAGTGACAGAGCTAAGAGTTTGCAACAGGATTTCGATCAACATATGCTTAAAATTTGCTAATATGTTCAACATGAAAGTTGTCATATAGAAAGTAAGCTTTGCAGAACTCTAAGAATTAATAAATTCTGATAAATAATGAAAAAGTTATGGGTAATTCTATTTCAGGTTTAAACTCAACCAATTACACAAGGCAGTGCAACACCATCTGTTTCAAACCTAATTTTGATCTGATGTACTACATAATTTCGACAAGTGATTAAAAGAGAAGTTGTAGCATACTGAATGACCTTTCTATCATAAATGACTGGATTATTTTGGTTTATTTTACACTGAAATTTCACTATTTTACTGTAGCAAATTTTCATACTAAATTTTCAGCAAATTACAAAACAACAATCACCAAATTTTCAACCAAATTGCAAACCATTCAATAAACAAATTAATTCATTCAATCCAAACAAAAAATAAAAATACATATGTATTATATATAGTAGGATGAGTGTTCAACTCATCTTTTAACTTCCTATAACTTGTTAGATCCTCTATTTAGCTTTTCTAAACTCTTTGGCTTCTTCAAAACTGCCTGTAACTAAAAAAACCTAACAACCACAGTAGCACTTAGGTTAACAATGAGATTAACGTCATAATGTAAGATTTTAGAAGGTGGAGATGGGGTTTAGAACACTTACTCTTCATTATTGGACAAAACCCCTTTATTTTGATCTTTGATTTTGGAGACTAGAAACTAGGATTTTAGAAGTTTGAGAGGAAGAAGTTTTATTTCTGTTTTCTAGAGTGAAATAAACTAAGGAAATATATGTACTTCCATTTCTCTTTTCTAGTTAAAATGGGCCTGGGGTGAGATGTGGATCCAACAAGCCAAGTGTTACTAATTTTCTATTTAGAAGAAGTGTTGCTAATTTAATTTTTACATAATCACTTATTAAATCAGAAATTTAAACTAACTTTCACTTAACAATGTTGTTTACAAAATTAATAAATAGATTTCTCAAATTAACAAAACCAAATTGACAAGTTAAAATTCTTATTTTTTAGTAATATTGAGATATTACATAAGTTTTAATATATAACTTTAAAAATGAAAAGTTATTCTCCTTATTTTCAATAACATAAACTATATATTGCAGATTTCTATTTTAAACAATAAATCTCAATACTAATCACTTATTTAAATTTAAGATCAATTAAGATTAAAAAAATTATTCTCAAACATTACAATTAACTTCATAACTAAATTTCACAAATCACAATGAAAAAATTAGTTATTCATAATTAAATTAAATTTATAAAATAATTAACGACAGGGTTGTTACATTAATTAACTTTGTAATCAATTCTCGTTCATAATGAAGGTGTTATGATATGTTATAAATAATTAAATGATTAATTAAAAAATTTTAACAGAAAATCCATAAATGGTATATATGTGATAGAAATTAAAATAGTTGTAACTATGGGTATTGTATCACAATATTATATAACACATCATTTTAAATGTTTCTATTAAAGATACATCGAGACTTGGGGAACCTAGAGGTTACGTACCGATAGTTATTGGATAACCATGGAATGACTCGATCGATAGTTTTCAATTGGTTAATATTACTAAGGTCAAACAGAAAATATCAATGTGACTAATTTATAAGTTCTCTCGAGTTAAGAATACTATCAATCATCAATATGAAAGATCCGCTTTTATTGTAGTCAATGTCCATCGAGTGACTATAGTTCGGTTGAGTGGAAGTATTGGGAGTGAGGCAATACTCAAGAGAGGTTACGCCTCCCCAGTTCTATGTGGTTAGTATCATGGTTAATTCAAGTTAATCCAAAGTCAAAATCTCCTTCCAAGTTGTATGTGTAACGACCCGAAAATTTCCGTCAGTTAAATTTCGTCATTTTTAATAAGATTAGATAATTTAACTTTAGAAAGAAGTAAAGATTTATAATTCATAATGAAGCATATGTTGAAAAGGAAATGAAACCATAGGAATTTAAGCTAAGTATTATCGGTTGATTTAAAATGGCGAATAAATTGAAATGATGTAAATGGTTATACTAGGCTAAGAAGAGAATATAGGAAAACAAAGGGTAAGTTGTGAATTTATTTAATGGATTAATAATATTAGATAGTACATTGAATTAAATCAATGTCCTGTAGAGGTTGGAGTATGGTTAGTAATAAAAGCTTTTAAAGGAAAAACCTTTAATTTATAAATGAAAATCAATGCATTAAATTAGGTGTAACTGAATGCATGTAAATAATTTTGTAAGAATAAGTTAATAAACAATTTATTTGTGCATACCCGATTTAATTGAAATAACAGAAAAGACAAGAACTTGATTTGCCTAGGTATATATATATTGATAAACTATAACTAAATAGAAAGTTTGGTAGTAAATAGGATATAAGAAGACAAAGGCAACTAGTAAATTAATAAATGAATTCATAATAATAAGTAGTAATTAATGCATATATATTTGGCATTAGTGATAATTACAAAAATTTACCCATTTATCTAATTTATTTAATTAAATCTAAATCTATGGCAACATTGTTGTAATGATGGTTGTAAGTGAATTTGAATGTAAAAGGGTAACAATTATTTAGGTTAACCATTTTGAGTATGTTAAGTTAAGAATGGCAATAGATTGAAATAAATCTAAATTAATTATTTTGTTTTGGCTAATGTGCTCTAGTTAATAAAGGGGAATTTATATGAATTGAAGCATGCACTAATGAAACGTATTATAATTCAAATGTTATTTATACCCATAAAATGTCTATTTACTGAATAGAAAGATTTTAAATCAATAAGCGAATTTATTGAGGTTCCAATTTATAATTTATAACATTTAATTTAGACTCAATTACAATTAATTGACTTAAATCGTGCAGTTAGCGTAGATTTGTGTTGTAATTGGAGTAGTTAATTCGATAAGATGAAGTTAATGCTAATTCTATTTATAATTGGACCATTTGTTGATATAGATTATAGAAAGCAAGATTTATAATTTAATTAAAGTATCAAAATTCAACAATTGTAATTTTTGAAAATTAAAAATGGAATTTGAGGATAATAAGGTGAAACCATGAACAAATGTTAGTGCATCCTTATTACTGGTAAAAGATGCGAATATAAAAGTTTGAAAATCAAAAAAATAGGTTTTTGAAAACTTAATTTATAATTTCTAAATATAAGGAAGTGGAGAAACTAACACTGCAATGGATAGACTTATCAGCTTTTAATTTACATCTAAATTTGTTTAGAGCAATTTGGAAATAAATAAAATCGTGGATATATTTTAAAACATAAACGAAACATCTAGATTTACATTTGTAAATATGTTTAAAATAAAATGTAAGTGATAAGGAATTTATTTATTTCCTAAATCCGTAACGTGTGTAATTAATATTATTTATCTTTTGGGACCACTTCCGTTTGCACGTTAAAATTCGTGCACACCTATTCTTTTGCGATCTATCTATAAATAGACGATTATAAACCCTAGCCTCCATCTTCTATCATTTGTCTGTACGTTTTTTTCTTCAACTCCTTCTCTTCCTCAATGGATGCATTCTAGATCCAATTTCAATTACAAATCAAAGCTAAAATTTCAACCACCTCAGAAAATTTTCGAAAATATATATGTCATAGTTCTCGATGAACGTTATCTGCTGGAGTGATTCGTTTTTCGATTCAGTTCTTCGTTTGTCCAGAAATTAATGATTTTGTATGGGCCGTTCATCACGTCGTCACAAAAACTTGTCGGATCGCAAAACCCTTTCTGGGTTTTGCAGAGGGGACCAAGGGGAGGCGATCTATGTGGTTAGTTTGGTGGATCGACGGTTGGATCGTTGTAGAAAGTCGATTAGGGTTTCGAAAACCCTAATTTATCATGGCGGCGGCGGCCACTTCAGGCCACTAGGAGGGCGCGCACTAGGGGGGATGGAGGCGGCTCGGCAAGGGCAGGCTAACGGCATCGACGGCGTGGCGAATGGTGGCCGATAGCTAATGGTTGCGGTGGTCAAAGGTGTGGCCGCGTGCGTCTGTATGGGTTTGATTTTGAGGAGATCAGTCAGCTCGCGTGAAGGAGGGGGGTCAACGCTGACGTGGATGGAGTGAAGTAAGATTTGTGTTCTTTTTCATTTATTTTAAATTGTGTTTCCAATCGAATTTTTGACATAACTTTTTCATACGTTACCCGTTTCGCGCGAAATTTCTTTTGTTAGGATCGTAATTAAATTCTGGATCTGATGATGCTGGTTTGGACAGATTTGGAGACCGTTGGAATTTTGGGTTTAAATCAGATTTAAATTCGATTTAAATTCAAAAGGTGAGTGTTTTAACCCACTTACAACTTCTAAAACTTCTTATGTCTGTTAAATTAATTTTAGATATGAGTAGAAATTTATTTATGACTGTTTGGCATATTTTATTCATTATCTCTGTTAAATTGCATTTATTTAATTTAACTGTTAATTATTTTATTTATTGCATAAATTTGACAGTTAGAATTTATTTATTTGCATATTAACTGCCAGTCATAGTTATGTTAAATTTTATTTCATATTAACTGCCAGTTAAATTTACGTTTATTTTTGCATATAAACTGCCAATTAAAAGTTATTAAATTTATTTTGAGTATAAACTGATAATTGATACCATTATTTATCACCTGTTATATATTGATGATTGTTTGAAATTGGATGATGACTGTGATAAATGGGTGTACGATTTGATGGATGAATGGATGATTTATTTTATAAATTGCAAGTTGCTATGCATTTCATTCATTCGGGATTGCGGTTTGAAATGATATATAACCGCATTTTTTTTTAAATTGCGGATTGAAAGGATAAATATCCGTATCACTTGAGCATAGGACAGAAAATTTTATACAGACACCGTGGTTTATATATAAAATATTTTAAAGTGATTTCTATGGTGGATGGGATACGGTTTAGAAAACCTTTTAAATTTTGATATTTTATTAATATTATTCTTCTATATATATACATATGAAGTTAAATTTTTTATTTTAAGCTGTGTATAAATCTGTTAAATAAAAATGGAAAAATTGAGAAAATGGAATTTGATAATTTATATTATATGTTTAAGTTTGGAAATTTTAAGGTATGATATTTATAACTGGATTTTTCCAAGATAAATTTAAAATGAATATTCTAGTATAATTAAATTGAAGAAAATATTTAATTGCTAGAAATTGGAGTTTTATTTATGGATTTTATGTGAATATCCAAGACTAAATAATAGAACATTTAATTTGTTGAAAGAATAAATTCCAACTTTAGTTTTGAAATATTAATACTCCAAATGGATATATATATATAGAAATTGAAGTGGTTTTGGAAATTGAAAGTGATATTTAAATTATGGTTTAGACTTTAAATAAAGAAATATATTTGTAAAGCCATGGAAATTATTTTTCTTTACAAAGTAACCTTAAAGTTAAACAATTTATTTTATATATTGTTGAATATCCAAACCATTCAAGTCTTAGAAGTTATGATTCTAAAATTTGGAATTTTGAAATATTATGTTTTGAAAGTATAATTCAAATGTTTGGTTTCCAGATATTATAAATTTTAAGCAGTATGACTTTGGAAAAGAAATATATTTGAAAAAAAAATGATATCATATTGATTTGGGTTTTAAAGGGAAATGATATCGTATTTATATGGTTTTGAAATGGATATATTTTATTCTTGTTTTAAAAGTATAATTTTTTTTAAATGACCGCGGTGTTATAATAACGATTGGTTGGCAAAGAGACCGGGATCGGATATGGACATACTCTCTGTCGATACCGAAAACCACTTTGACTAACCGTGTACGCGGTGGAGATTCCAAAATGAAGTAGGTTGGTGGCGGCGTTGCCTGTAAGGTAAATACGTGGACCCAACTCCCGTGAGTTGGCATAAGGTGGCTAAAACAGGAGCGATCGACGGGTTAATAAGGTAGCACCTTTGATCGGACACATCCCTTCGATATTATACTTTGACTCTTGGATTGATTCGGTGGCCACTTTTGATTTCTTTGATTTGGGGGTGTGGCTCGAGGTGGGCGGTAGCTGCGGCTATGCGTTACCACCGACCCGGAAGCGTAATTGGTATATCTACCCTGGCATTGCCTACTTGTGCCGTGTCACCTACCCTAGCGCGCCTTATACGATTTTGTTTTATACCATACCTATGGAGTGCCCTCTGACGACGCCCAGTACGGGGGAGATTACGGCACTGTATAGACTATGGGAATATATAAATGTGTTAAGGTGGAAAATGTAAAGCCTTAACGCTATTTAAAAGTAAGTTTATTTTACAATTAGACACTATTATAATAGCGTAATATACTACATAGTAAATAGTTTAACGGATCCTTAGGAGATGTAAATCCCGAGCATCTCTTGAGTTACTGCACTCATATTTATTTCTGTTAATGTAACTCACATAAGATCTTTTAGTTCTGACTCGAGTGTTTTTGTCTTTCCAAATTCGCTCGGGTCAGTCCGAGCGTTTCAGGATTGAAGATTTTATTTCCGGAGGAAGAAGACGAAGATTTTATTATTATTACTATAGATAATATGGTTTCACTACACTCATATTGTTCCGCTGCATTGTTATATGGTATGTGTACTCTGATATGTATTGTATAAATAAATCAAAGGTTTTTGTAACAGATTTATGAACTGTATATTTGATTATTATATTTTATCCTTCCGCTGTGAGATTTTGTTTCTTTCTCTGTTTTCTTATTTATCCCATAACAATCCGCCCTTACGTATGGTTTGAATTGGCACGTGTGTCTGTTTAAATCGTGCAAAAAGGCGGGATGTTACAGTTGGTATCAGAGCTTTGGTTTAGCGATAAACCTTAGCTTTGTGGGGTTTGACTCTTTGTTAATAGGGTAGTAATACCCTATGGGAGTCGCTGAGTGTATATATATGAGAGAACGTATTTGTTAGTGTTATAAAAAGATTTTGATATTGTGTTAATCTGTTCCGTTTTGTATTTACGAATTCTGGTTAGTGCATGGGACGCTATGACATCAATAGGGATTTCTAAACACTTAATAGGACAGACCGACATAATATTTGTTTTTAATATAGGTGAATGAAATAATTTTGCCTATTTTATTTTCTATATATAAAATAAATTTTAAATGATATTATATATATATATTTTTGGTTGCAATAGGTGGGTTGTTAGGAATAAAATTTATAAATAATAGGTAAAATAAGATTGAAATTAAAATCAATGAAATTTGGAAATTTAGGACTTAAGTCCGGGATTTTGAAAATTTTCTTTCAAAGGATTTTGAAATATAATAATATTGTTTATAAATATTTTCCGATATAAATATTTCATTTTAATTCGGAAGAATTGTTTTAAAGAAGATTTTGGAGAAAATAAGTTATGTACTTTCCTCTCTGTCGCTGGAAAATAATTTCGGTGATGGCGGCTGCATCATCAACTTCTATTTTCGAGTTTCGAAGGGGAAAGGCCACTGTAGTAATTCTACTGCGGCTTTATTTTGAAAATATCTAAATTTTTAATTGTTTTAAATAAAACTAGAGGTATATAAGTTATAAGAATATATTTATCTATTAAAATTTAACCCGATATTTAATTCTTAATTTCCATTAATTAATTGTTTCAATTATGGTAGTGAAACAGAATTTAATTAATAATTGAAACCCTAAATAAAATAAGAGACTTAAATGCTAAGTTATAAAGGAAGTTAAAATTTTAACTTATAAGAAAATGGTAAAGATCTATTGAACAATGAATGAATTAAAGAATTGACATAACTTGGATAAGTTCAATTGCATTTTCTTTAACATATATAACTTACCAAATATGAAAAGTTGAAATGTTAAATAAGAAGATTGGAATATAATATTATACAAGTAGAAATTTTGAAAATAATGAAGTATTCAATGAATTGCTATTATAAATAATAATTTAATGGTATAAACTTAAGTTATAATTGAAATCTTACTAAAATTAAAGGTAAGTATTATAAATATTGTAACGACCCAGAAATTTTAGTAATTTAAATTTGAATATTTAATTAATTTTAAATAGTAATAAGTGAATTTATAAGTCGAATAAATTTTATTTCGAATAATTGGATTTAATTGAATAATTAAATCAATAATTTAATATGTTAAATTATGGAAATAATTGAAAATTGGGTTAAATATGATTGAAAATGATTTGCAAAATTTTATTTTATCATATTGATGTTAGAATGATATTTTAGAACTTTTAAAATCGAATTAAAAGTTTATTTATGAAAATTGAATATTTTAATATTTAATCGACTAGTGAAAATAGTCAATTTTTGAACAGTCTCAGAATTGGACGAAACCAGTTCCATTGGATCCGTAATAGTTAGTTATTACCGGATTTCAATTTTCGTGTCAATCGGAGTTATCGTTTGATCGTGGCAGCTCGAAACGCATCGAAATTGTTTTTAATATTAATTTAGCGAGTCAAAATAGCCATTTTTCAAAAAGTCTCGGATTTCGACGAAACAAGTTTCATCGAATCCGTAATGTGATATTATTGTAAGGTTTCAAATTTTGTGTCAATCGGATTTACCGTTTGTCCGGTACAAATTAAAACGCCTAGAAAATCGTTTAAATCGGTTTAATTTAAATTGAACGTTTATTGCCATAACTCGCACGGATGTCCGAATTAGCTTCCGAAACCTGTTCCATTGTGTCCGGAACGCGGGGTAAACCCCAGAAACGCCAGTCACTGCACGTAAATCGGAGTTTGGAAATCCCGGAATGAATAGTGTTTTCGTTTGATTTTCTATAAATAGACCATGCTCTCACAAAAAAAAATAAAAAAAAATTATAAACCCTAGCCCAAACGCAGCCGCCACCCCCCTAACATCAGTGGCCAGAAAACAACGACCTTCCTCCCTTAAATTCTTCTAATCCAAGCATCGATTAAGGAAACGTTCAACATGAGAGTTGTAGATCTAGGGGAGGGCTACAGATCTATACGGCTATGATGGGTTTTGGAGCAACGTAGAGGGAGCAATGGGGGGCCGACGCACGTAAGTTGCGCACGACATTCCCTATGCTACAGGGGGCCGAGCTCAAGGGGGAGGTAGGCGTGGGTAGCTCTCGACATGGCGAGCTGAACGGCATCACCTGATCGTTGCATAGCTCGTTGTGGTGGAAGAATAATTCAACCCTAGTTTTAGAATTGGGTTTCGGCTATTGTCTGTGAACGCGAGAGAGAGGAAGAAGGGGAGAAGTATACGTGCGGTCCAGATGAGGGGGGCTTGGATCTAACGGCTTGGAATAGAATAGGTTAAGATTTTAAAATAAAATTTGTAAATTATGAATATAAAAATCGTGTAACTTCATAAATGCATATCTTTTTCATACGAGGTCGAAAACGCGCGAAACCAGTTGCGTTGGAATCGTATGGACGAGCACTACGCTATGGAACTGGATTCCTCAATAGTTTTTATTTGATTTCAGATATTTTGATATTTGATTGATTATCATATCGATATATGATATCGTTGTAGTCGTGATTGACTATTTGGTGTGTAGCATCATTGAACCAAATTTTGGGATTTTGAAATGATTTTTTAAGTGATTTTTGAAAGTATACGTTTATAAAATATTTTTGGAACTGATCCATTTTAAATAAATAAACGTTATAATTTTTAAAGTTATAAAAATTATGATTTTGAAAAATACGGTTAAAGATTGATTTTTGAGAAATATGGGTTAATGTTTTTATAAAATAATTAAATTGGATTTTTGAATTTATTATAAAAAGTTTAAAAATAGGATTTATAAAATTTGATTATTTTATAAATCAAGAGAATGGGGAAATTATAAAGGAGATTAAAGATGTTTTAAAATAATAGTATAAATTGATTTTATAAAGGATTTATAAATTGATATTTATAAATTAAAACATTTGAATTATAAAACGAGTTTTTATAAGAGTTTGAATGAAGTGAAAATGGATTGCATAAGTGAATGAAATTTATAAAATTATAAATGGTGAAGTTATAAATGAAATTTATAAATAGTAAGATTTATAAATTTTGTGAAGTTATTAAAGAATATATTTGGATAAATAATTGAATCTTATAAGTTATAAGATTTGTAATTATGAAGTTTAAAAGAACGATTTTGTAAAATAATTGTTTTATAAGTATTTCACTTATAATATGAACTTTTAGTATATCATTGAGATATGAATTGAGATAGGTTAATAAAGGGAATTTATAAAGGAAGTAGTTATAAAATAAATAGAAATGGAATTTATAAACGTTGTTTTATAAAATTCGCAAACGACTTATTTTGACAAGTTAATTTTTATAACTTATTTATAAAGTTATATTCACATTTTTGACTGTGAATAATCCTTTGAAATAAAATGAATAAAAAGATGAAATTGGTTAACGTAGTATATTCACGTTTTTGAATAGTAAATAATATGTTAAAGAAAATGTTTAGATTTGATGTTTTAAATAGAATTAAAACGATCTAACGATGTTTTAAAATGTGTTGAGATTCGAAACCATAGATTTCAACATTTATTGTTGAAATAGATGTTTTCGAGAAATAGAAGGAAATGGTGGACTATAACACTGTTGTTATAGTAAATGATTTCCGAAAGGAAATGTTTTGTGTAGTATTGGGATTTATATATCTATCTTAAATTCGAATCCCTATACTAGTGATTTTGGGACGTCGTAACGATGTTCTACGTAACATTCGTTTTGGCCCAAATAAATATGTTTAAGAGAACGTTTTCCTTAAAGAATGAAATATATACTTAATCTCGATTTAAGTATATTGAATATTTTCCAAGTGTAGAAAATAAAAAGATTTGTGAATTACTTATTTAATAAGTATGGAAATGTTTTCCAATATAAAGTGAATATTTTGCGAATTTATCTTTTTGAAGATAAATTGAAATGAATAATTGAAATCGTATATGCATGGATATTTTGGAATGAAAATTCACTATGGAATTTATAAAAGAAAGGGGAACTTGTTTAAAAATAAATATTGATTTATTTTTGAAGTATTGAAAATAATATATCTTGTAAAGATATTTTGGAAAATAAATAATTTGGAAAATTATTTGAAAACTGGTGGTGTGTGCATATCCATTGATAGTTCAATAACCGACTATCAATATTTCCCTTTGAATGGGTAATTGATGTGATTTGTTTGAATTTGAATGCCACACTTATTTTTGAATATGCGCTCACTATTCGGGTTATCCGAGAAAGGACCATGGGGTCGTATAACCCATTCCGAATATGTGATACGTCGTTATGAATTGCATTTGAAGACCGGTGTTGAAGACCGGATCTTTTTGAAAGCGAAAGGACAACTCGTCGATTGTCTTTGCACCGAGTAGCTACGGTATAGAGACTCCATATGTGATGGGAAGTCCAGACGTGATTAGAGATTATCCGGATTGCAAGGACTTCTTTGTAAGTGCCTTCGGTTCTGTTCAAGCCCGGAACAGACTTGTATGGATTGTATGTCTGACATTACAAATTGAGATATAAAGCCGATTTCTTTCAAATATATTTCTGTTGGTTGCGGAGAATTTATTCTCTTAGCTTAACACCCTTCTCTGAGACGTAGGAGCTCAGAGGTTATGTAGTTGAAGGTTATCAGCGATATATTCCCAATTTGGTAATGTGACATGCTGAGTGTTGCTGTGAAATGATCATTGTGTTGATTATTTGTGATAGGATCATTTGTTTGATCGTCTATCTTGGTGATCATTTCTATGATCATTTGTTGACCCAAAGCATGGCTTTTGTATAAAGTATATTTTTGTGGACGAGACTTCGTCGAGCCTCACAAACCGGTAATGGTCGAAACATGAATTGTGCGGCAAGGTTTTCAGGGATCCCTTCCCTAGGGTATGACCATTTCTTCTGGAAAAGGGTAGTATCATGGTATGGAGCCCAGATACTTACTCATGTTGAAACACTTATTATTATGGTGTGATGTTGGTTAGAGAGCTCTCGTTTAAAGGTTCCAAAGGACCGGGGGTGGCATATCTGAGGGTTTGTAATATCCCTTGGGAAAAGGGGTTCCCGGCTTTGTTTAGCAGAGAACGGTTCGGTTCTCGGGGCGTCCTTCCAGAGGCGTTTCCATGTGGCAATGGGAAGTTCCTTGGCCTGACCATTTGTTGGAAAATCCATTCTTCAAATACGAGCCTTGTACGGTTTTAGTTATATAACCTGCTATGTAATGTGGCGGTAACCCGCTATTGAACATGGTAGCTATAGTAGGCATAGTTCGAAATGTCTATGTTGGCTAAGATTTATATCTTTATTTTCGAAATGAATTTTCTCTACACTATGCACTAGTAATAATATCAAATGTTCTTTTTAATGCGTATCAAGCATCTTTGACTATCATAAGGAGAAATCTCCTCCGATTCTGCGTTTGCATTGTGTGTGTGTGCGGGAGGCCTTATGGTAGCTCATTTTTAAAAGCATTGCGAATTGACTTAAAAAAAATATTCCTCTATTTTGATTTTAAAGATAAATAAACTGTTTGAGTTCTCACACCAGTCACATGACTGACTCGGAGTTTATTGTTTTCCTTCCTAAACTCTGGGTGCCCACCAATTTCCACACGGGCAGTCAAGAGTTAGGTTTATCAGGATATTCTGGATATTCAGGAGTTGCTGGAGGCAAGCTGGATGGCATGGCGTATTACTAGTATATAGTATTTCTTTTCCGCTGTTTGTTGTTGTATGATGTTGTACACTCTGATGATATGATGTAATGAAATGTGATGTAATGTAATAACTGATATAGTTCTTTGTTTAAAGATTATTCATTTATCTATTATATGTTGTTCCGCTGCGAATTGTGAGATTCTGTTATTGTTCTGTTGTTTTCTGTTCCGTTCTATTTTCTATTCCCTTTTTCCCTCAATTTTCTATTCTTTCTCTCTTCTTCTACCTCTTTCTTCTTCTTTTCTTTTTCTTCAACCCTTACATTTCGGTTTTTCGGCAACGAAAAATCGATATCGTTACAAATATGTGATTTTAAACTTAAGTAAATAAAATGAAATTCTTTAATAAATAAGGATTGATGTGTATGGTTATAAACTCAAGTATGATTTAAATGCTACTAGCTGAGTATAATGGAAAGTAGGTAATATACATAAATGACTGCAAACCATAGTTAATGAATAAATAAAATCCTTTACTTATAAGAATGAATGTTATAAGGTTAAGAATTTAAGTGTAATTAAAAATGATTACTATAATTAAATATAATAGAAATGTAAGCATTAAATAAATGATTGGAAGTGAGAAGTGCATTAAATGTAATAAAATAAAAGAGACTTACATAACCTAAATAAAATAAAAATGAATAATGGTAAGTAATAAGTAGAAATGAGGAAACAACCATTGAATGAGAAATAAAATTTGAAGTTTGTTAGAAATAAATGTAAACTATAAAAAAAAGGAAAATTTATGTGGTTTGAATAAAAGAAAGGAAATCAAACAATTAAAGTATGTAATGAATTTATATAAGTTGAATTGATTTGTTGGTTTAAATCGATATTGTTTGCTTTGTAGTTGGCTGGGTAAGGAAATTTGAAGTTGTTGGATGAATAAATAATCTATTTCTGTCCCATCTAAGGCTGTTGAGTAAATGATGCACTGGATAGTTATTTTTCATTCCGTACCATTCCAAGTTTTGAACCCGAACAACTATTTGTTTGTTTGATTGAATGATTGTTTGTTTTGTTTGTTAAAATTGATGGTTGTTGTATTGATTTGTTGTTAGCGCTTGAAACCACTTAAATATTTCAATATACATAAATAGTTAATCTTTTGGATTTTTATAAGAGAAATGCAGGTTATGGAAGCAACTACTACTGCTTTTAGTTCCATAATAATAAGCGTAAATTGCCCGACAAATGGGTACGTTTCGGATTTCGGTTTATAGCGCTATTTTGTATATTTTTCCCATGTTGGGATATACTATTTTGAGTATTCTATATGATATTTTGTGATATTTTAATATTATATTTTCTTCCGAACCTCTCCGTACAAAGGAGACTCTGCCAAAATTTTCCATAAATTTTGGACTTAGAATTATGTTGAAAATGTTTTCCAAACTTTAATTATTTAAGTTTAAAAGGATACAATGATTATAAAACGGGTATATTTATTTAAGGTAATAAATTTAGTAAATTATTGTTTGTAAGTTAATAGTTAAAATAAGATGTACTGTTTATTAAATTCTTCCTTCCCTTTTCTATTTCCTTTTCGGGGACGAAAAGTTTTGAGTGGGGGAGAGTGTAACGACCCGAAAATTTCTGTCAGTTAAATTTCGTAATTTTTAATAAGATTAGATAATTTAACTTTAGAAAGAAGTAAAGATTTATAATTTATAATGAAGTATATGTTGAAAAGGAAATGAAACCATAGGAATTTAAGCTAAGTATTATCGGTTGATATAAAATGGCGAATAAATTGAAATGATGTAAATGGTTATACTAGGCTATGAAGAGAATATAGGAAAGCAAAGGGTAAGTTGTGAATTTATTTAACGGATTAATAATATTAGATAGTACATTGAATTAAATCAATGTCCTGTAGAGGTTGGAGTATGGTTAGTAATAAAAGCTTTTAAAGGAAAAACCTTTAATTTATAAATGAAAATCAATGCATTAAATTAGGTGTAACTGAATGCATGTAAATAATTTTGTAAGAATAAGTTAATAAACAATTTATTTGTGCATACCCGATTTAATTGAAATAACAGAAAAGATAAGAACTTGATTTGCCTAGGTATATATATATCGATAAACTATAACTAAATAGAAAGTTTGGTAGTAAATAGGATATAAGAAGACAAAGGAAACTAGTAAATTAATAAATGAATTTATAATAATAAGTAGTAATTAATGCATATATATTTGGCATTAGTGATAATTACAAAACTTTACCCATTTATCTAATTTATTTAATTAAATCTAAATCTATGGCGACATTGTTGTAATGATGGTTGTAAGTGAATTTGAATGTAAAAGGGTAACAATTATTTAGGTTAACCATTTTGAGTATGTTAAGTTAAGAATGGCAATCGATTGAAATAAATCTAAATTAATTATTTTGTTTTGGCTAATGTGTTCTAGTTAATAAAGGAGAATTTATATGAATTGAAGCATGCACTAATGAAACGTATTATAATTCAAATGTTATTTATACCCATAAAATGTCTATTTACTGAATAGAAAGATTTTAAATCAATAAGCGAATTTATCGAGGTTCCAATTTATAATTTATAACATTTAATGTAGACTCAATTATAATTAATTGACTTAAATCGTGCAGTTAGCGTAGATTTGTTTTGTAATTGGAGTAGTTAATTCTATAAGATGAAGTTAATGCTAATTCTATTTATAATTGGACCATTTGTTGATATAGATTATAGAAAGCAAGATTTATAATTTAATTAAAGTATCAAAATTCAACAATTGTAATTTTTGAAAATTAAAAATGGAATTTGAGGATAATAAGGTGAAACCATGAACAAATGTTAGTGCATCCTTATTACTGGTAAAAGATGAGAATATAAAAGTTTGAAAATCAAAAAAATAGGTTTTTGAAAACTTAATTTATAATTTCTAAATATAAGGAAGTAGAGAAATTAACACTGCAATGGATAGACTTATCAGCTTTTAATTTACATCTAAATTTGTTTAGATCAATTTGAAAATTAATAAAATTGTGGATATATTTTAAAACGTAAACGAAACATCTAGATTTACATTTGTAAATATGTTTAAAATAAAATGTAAATGATAAGGAATTTATTTATTTCTTAAATCCGTAACGTGTGTAATTAATATTATTTATCTTTTGGGACCACTTCCGTTTGCACGTTAAAATTCGTGCACACCTATTCTTTTGCGATCTATCTATAAATAGACGATTATAAACCCTAGCCTCCATCTTCTATCATTTGTCTGTACGTTCTTTTCTTCAACTCCTTCTCTTCCTCAATGGATGCATTCTAGATCCAATTTCAATTACAAATCAAAGCTAAAATTTAAACCACCTCAGAAAATTTTCGAAAAAATATATGTCATAGTTCTCGATGAACGTTATCTGCTGGAGTGATTCGTTTTTCGATTCAGTTCTTCATTTGTCCAGAAATTAATGATTTTGTATGGGCCGTTCATCACGTCGTCACAAAAACTTGCCGGATCGCAAAACCCTTTCTGGGTTTTGCAGAGGGGACCAAGGGGAGGCGATCTATGTGGTTAATTTGGTGGATCGACGGTTGGATCGTTGTAGAAAGTCGATTAGGGTTTCGAAAACCCTAATTTCTCGTGGCGGCGGCGGCCACTTCAGGCCACTAGGAGGGCGCGCACTAGGGGGGATGGAGGCGGCTCGGCAAGGGCAGGCTAACGGCATCGACGGCGTGGCGAATGGTGGCCGATAGCTAATGGTTGCGGTGGTCAAAGGTGTGGCCGCGTGCGTCTGTATGGGTTTGTTTTTGAGGAGATCAGTCAGCTCGAGTGAAGGAGGGGGGTCAACGCTGACGTGGATGGAGTGAAGTAAGATTTATGTTCTTTTTCATTTATTTTAAATTGTGTTTCCAATCGAATTTTTGACACAACTTTTTCATACGTTACCCGTTTCTCGCGAAATTTCTTTTATTAGGATCGTAATTAAATTCCGGACCTGATGACGCTGGCTTGGACAGATTTGGAGACCGTTGGAATTTTGGGTTTAAATCGGATTTAAATTCGATTTAAATTCAAAAGGTGAGTGTTTTAACCCACTCACAACTTCTAAAACTTCTTATTTTTGTTAAATTAATTTTAAATATGAGTAGAAATTTATTTATGACTGTTTGGCATGTTTTATTTATTATATCTGTTAAATTGCATTTATTTAATTTAACTGTTAATTTATTTTATTTATTGCATAAATTTGACAGTTAGAATTTATTTATTTGTATATTAACTTCCAGTCATAGTTATGTTAAATTTTATTTCATATTAACTGCCAGTTAAATTTACGTTTATTTTTGCATATAAACTGCCAATTAAAAGTTATTAAATTTATTTTGAGTATAAACTGATAATTGATACCATTATTTATCACCTGTTATATATTGATGATTGTTTGAAATTGGATGATGACTGTGATAAATGGGTGTATGATTTGATGGATGAATGGATGATTTATTTTATAAATTGCAAGTTGCTATGCATTTCATTCATTCGGGATTGCGGTTTGAAATGATATATAACCGCATTTTTTTTAAATTGCGGATTGAAATGATAAATATCCGTATCACTTGACCATAGGATAGAAAATTTTATACAGGCACCGTGGTCTATATATAAAATATTTTAAAGTGATTTCTATGGTGGATGGGATACGGTTTAGAATTTTTTTTAAATTTTTAAATTTTATAAATATTATTCTTCTATATATACATATGAAGTTAAAATTTTTATTTTAAGCTGTGTATAAATCTGTTAAATAAAAATGGAAAAATTGAGAAAATGGAATTTGATAATTTATATTATATGTTTAAGTTTGGAAATTTTAAGGTATGATATTTATAACTGGATTTTTCCAAGATAAATTTAAAATGAATATTCTAGTATAATTAAATTGAAGAAAATATTTAATTGCTAGAAATTGGAGTTTTATTTATGGATTTTATGTGAATATTCAAGACTAAATAATAGAACATTTAATTTGTTGAAAGAATAAATTCCAACTTTAGTTTTGAAATATTAATACTCCAAATGGGTGTGTATATATATATATATATATATATATATATATATATATATATATATAGAAATTGAAGTGGTTTTGGAACTTGAAAGTGATATTTAAATTATGGTTTAGACTTTAAATAAAGAAATATATTTGTAAAGCCATGGAAATTATTTTCCTTTACAAAGTAACCTTAAAGTTAAACCATTTATTTTATATATTGTTGAATATCCAAACCATTCAAGTTTTAGAAGTTATGGTTTGAAAGTATAATTCAAATGTTTGGTTTCCAGATATTATAAATTTTTAAGCAGTATGACTTTGGAAAAGAAATATATTTGAAAAAAAATATGATATCATATAGATTTGGGTTTTAAAGGGAAATGATATCGTATTTATATGGTTTTGAAATGGATATATTTTATTCTTGTTTTAAAAGTATAATTTTTTTTAAATGACCGCGGTGTTATAATAACGATTGGTTGGCAAAGAGACCGGGATCGGATATGGACATACTCTCTGTCGATACCGAAAACCACTTTGACTAACCGTGTACGCGGTGGAGATTCCAAAATGAAGTAGGTTGGTGGCGGCGTTGCCTGTAAGGTAAATACGTGGACCCAACTCCCGTGAGTTGGCATAAGGTGGCTAAAACAGGAGCGATCGACGGGTTAATAAGGTAGCACCTTTGATCGGACACATCCCTTCGATATTATACTTTGGCTCTTGGATTGATTCGGTGGCCACTTTTGATTTTTTTGATTTGGGGGTGTGGCTCGAGGTGGGCGGTAGCTGCGGCTATGCGTTACCACCGACCCAGAAGCGTAATTGGTATATCTACCCTGACATTGCCTAGTTGTGCCGTGTCACCTACCCTAGCGCGCCTTATACGATTTTGTACCATACCTATGGATTGCCGTCCGACGACGCCCAGTACGGGGGAGATTTCGGCACTGTATAGACTATGGGAATATATAAATGTGTTAAGGTGGAAAATGTAAAGCCTTAACGCTATTTAAAAGTAAGTTTATTTTACAATTAGACACTATTATAATAGCGCAATATACTACATAGTAAATAGTTTAACGGATCCTTAGGAGATGTAAATCCCGAGCATCTCTTGAGTTACTGCACTCATATTTATTTCTGTTAATGTAACTCACATAAGATCTTTTAGTTCTGACTCGAGTGTTTTTGTCTTTCCAAATTCGCTCGGATCAGTCCGAGCGTTTCAGGATTGAAGATTTTATTTCTGGAGGAAGAAGACGAAGATTTTATTATTATTACTATAGATAATATGGTTTCACTACACTCATATTGTTCCGCTGCATTGTTATATGGTATGTGTACTCTGATATGTATTGTATAAATAAATCAAAGGTTTTTGTAACAGATTTATGAACTGTATATTTGATTATTGTATTTTATCCTTCCGCTGTGAGATTTTGTTTCTTTCTCTGTTTTCTTATTTATCCCATAACAATCCGCCCTTACGTATGGTTTGAATTGCCACGTGTGTCTGTTTAAATCATGCAAAAAGGCGGGATGTTACAGTATGGTTAATAATAATTATTTTTATTAAATCAAGGACTTTGTGTTTAGACTGTAGAGTTAAATATGGCTGATGTTGGAATTTTGACTATTACCAGATTTGATAAGTCCAAAGTGATATAATTGTGACGAAGAGAATTGGTGTAAACAAATGTAACAACGGGTAAAACTTAATAAAGGTAAAATTGGATTTTACCGAAACTAAGTAAGTGATAAATTTTGTCAAAATATCACAGCACCTTCTAAGTAACGTGTAAATGTTAACATTCGAATAGTTCGATGCTAATCGCTGACTAAATTTACTGCAGACGAGTCATACAATCGAAATGATGATTTCTCTTTAGATCAAATGATTTAATTAATTTTAATTATTATAAATTAATTAATTTTTATGCAATATTAATTTTAAATTTTTGAATATTATTTGAGGAGTAAATATTACTGTATACACTTATAATAGTTGAAAATATATCCATCGATATGCAATATCGACAAGCAATTAAACCAAATTTAATTCGTAATATTTATTTGGACCTAAATAAGCTATTATCCCATGATATTATGGTGATATTTTAGCAACAATAGGGATGTATGAGGAGGCTAAAAATAGGCTAGGGGTATTTTAGATGTATGGCTCAGATTTATGGAGAATCGATAAGAGATACGATCCACCTTTCCCTCTATTTCTTCCACTATAAAGGACTTATAACTTTAATGCAAAAATGGCTTTTCTTGGTTGCCACTTTCCATCATTGCTGGCCCAATTTATCTACATAGGAACTCCAACAAATTCATCTTAATTAAATTCAAAGCAATAATTACTGGATAGTCAATGGTCTACGATTCAATGATTATCAGTCTGCCGAATCGAGAAGTGTTCTAAGAAGGGGAATTCATCATTACGAGGGGCACTTCAAGATATTGGTATTGATATGTGCTTACTATACCATATGACTTATGATCAAAGTTTAATATTCTATTGTTTTTTTGTATATCGTTATTATATTGTTAGTTAGGTGAGATTCTTATAAATACTAACGTTGTCACATATTGTATTAGTTATATATATGTATATTATTAAAATAAAAAAACCATTTTTTTAGATTTTATGTATACATAGTCGAATAAGTTTATTTTAATTATTTTTTATTAATTAATTACACACACACACTCACGTGTGTGTGTATATATATTTCATATAACATAAGTTAAATGACTTTTATTTAATTATGTCACCATATCATGTTAATAATTGATCTTTTATTTATATATGCATATTTACATTAATTATAATTTTAGGTAGCAGCAAAGCATTTTTTAATAATAATTTACTGTTATTTAAATTAAAAACAAGTTGAATAATTCGTACAAAATAATATATGTTTCAAACATTATACTTTAAATTTTATAAAATTATTTCATCATTATGTTATATCTCCGCCAAAATCCCAAAATTTAGAAAATAAAATTTTAATTTAAAAAAAATCATCTATAAATGCGACCGATAATAAGTAATTAGTAAAAAAAAAGTTTTTGACTCAAAAAATTATGGAATCTTTTCTTGACCTTAAAACGTCATGTTTGAATTTTGAAAATTTAATATTTGTAAAATATATTATGAAAATATTTATAATATTATAGTAAGGCTTTTCGGCTAACTAATATATATATATATATAGAGCTTAATTGTAACAACCCGCATATTTAACGATTTTATATTTAAATGTTTAATTTAAATATAGCGTCGTTAGTCGGATTTTTGGAGTCCGAAATGTTACTTTTTGCAAACGGCCGAATTGGAGCTCGGGACTACCTCCATTGGTTCCAAAATGGTGTTTGCGATCTTTTTGAGTATAATCTTTGATATGTTTGGAGTTTGTAAAATTTTGACCCTTTTACTATTGGGATTTGGGTTTGGGTTCAGCCCCAATCTCCACTTAACCCTCTAACTCAGCCCCTTCTCTTCATTCATCTCCATTTCATTTCATTTCTCAAGCAAAAACTGAAAATGGTGGAAGGGAAAAAGAAATAGAAATTTGCAAGCCCTAATTCCATTTGCAAACTCCAAATTCTTGCTCCAAAAATCATAGAGAAGCCATTGGTAAGCTCCTCTTCATCTTCTCTATCTCTTTCTCTCTTCAATCTCAGAAATTTCCTAAACCTAATTTAGGAAAATACTTGTATTATTCTTAGATTGAAGCTAGTAGAGTTGAAGTGGAGATTTGTTGGTCTTCTCCTTGCAAATTGAACTCCTTCTTCTTTGTTTTGAATTAGAAGGTGAGATTTTTATCTCACATCTATGTTTACAACTATGTTGGGTTGTTAGGTATGAATTCCCAGCAATTATTCATGTGCAATTGCTTATGATTCGGATTGGTTTTATGAAAATTGCAAATTTTGGTGTTTTGGAAGTGTAAAACTCTAGAATCATAGTTTGAGGTTTGATCATGTGTTTGGAGCTGGGTAAGAGAGCCAATAGCGCTGGGTTGTCGTCGGGCATAATTCCCTAGCGTCGTTGCTCGTCGATTGCATCTTGAAGGAGTGTTTCCTTCATTAGAAAGGCTGAGATACAGCCATAAGGCTCAGTCAGTCGACTGACCTTCTGCAGTCAGTCGACTGGCTGTAGCCAATTGGCGTATCAAGGCCGTAAACAGAGACAAGAAGTCTCTGTTTCCTGCAACCAGTCGACTGGCCATTTTAGTCAGTCGACTGAATGCAGGAAATGGGATTTTTATGTCTCTGGATCAGTCGACTGACTACAGTGAACCAGTCGACTGACCTGCCTCATTTTTCCTAATGTGCCTATTTGTTTGTAATTCCCACTTTTATCGATTTAAATTGATTCCAATTAGTTGTTTATGCATATTTGACTATGATGATTCCTTTTTGACTTCATCCACGGGTCTTTATAAAATAATCTTCTAAAATCGCATTTAAAAGTTCGTTTCTTCAATTTATAAATTCTATTTAAAACACACAATTTCGCACTTCGAGCGAAGTGGAAGGAAGATTAAATGGTTAGGTAAACCACGGACCATGAATCCCTGCGTTTATCTTTCCGATTAGTCCCCGACCTATTCGATTGATCGTTTTGACCTTCGGGTTTGGTTTATCGATGATATGAGGTAAACTTTGTACTGCTTTGAGTGTGAAAGTGGCTGACGGATAGTAAACCGTTTAGTGCGAACGAGTGGTTATGGGACATACGTTAACACTTTTCGAATTCCTTTTCGAGAGTTGTGACACATTCCGCCAGTTAGTGGTGTCCAGTACTGGGTCTCTGACCTTCACCACTACGGTTTGTTGCCTTCGGATATGTGCCTTCGGGTTTGTTGCCCTATAATATCGCTTTCTATGTTGGTCGTTATGAGCCGCATGGGTGATATTGGGGTGCCCTATAGTATCGCTTTCTATGTTGGTCGTTATGAGCCGCATGGGTGATATTGGGTTTGGAGTCTTCGGGCTCATGGATCCTTGTTTATACAGTACTGAGCTCGAGCAATTTTATGATGTTTCATTAATATGTATATTCCCTTGGTATCGCCCTTCGGTGTTGGTCTTTTTGAGACGCATGATGTGTAGCGATTACCTTGTGGAACTTGTATACCTTATGGGTATTTGTTATTTGCCTTTTGGCTTGATTTGGGATAATTGTATCCTTTGTTTATCTATGTCGCCGATGATATGAGGCTTGTTCTATATGATTCATCTTTTGTTGATGATTGTGTTATCTCTTTTAGAGATATTTGTTATACTTTGTAACCTTGCAGGTTTATTGTTGTTCAGTTTATCTAACTGATTTTTTTAGCTAGACTGACCCGTGTATTTTATACTCGGGTCAGGCCGAGATGTTTCAGGTTAGGTACTTTGGACTTAGCCTATTTTGCTTCCGCATGGACTACTTCGCTAGCTTCTTTTTGTCATAGCTTTTGTGTAGTCCTATTATGTTGTAACCCTGATATTTATTCTTGTGAACTCGTCTGTATATTGTGGTTTGCTATACCACTTGACATGTATTATTTTGTATACTCTGTTATGTATCAGTATATGTGTATATGATGGTTTATTGTTCTGTGATGTATATTGCATTTGAGTTGTTATATTCTGTTCTAATAGATCCTCTAGCCACCTATGATTTTGTTTTAAGTATTCATTGGATATGTCGATCTGCTTGGTAAGGCAATTGTCGATGTATTCAATAGAGAATTAAAGCAAGTCTATAGATGGTCGCTCCTAAACAGCCTTATTCTCCATGTTAGCAGACGATATTATCTATTAATACTCTTTGCTAGCGTGGGTATAGAGGTGGGGCGTCACAGCGTGGTATCAGAGCGAGGTTCAGAACAAAATATGATAAACACAGAATAGAGCACATATTATGATACATCAGAGTGTGATAAGTGATACAAATCTTTGAATCATCGTGCCTCTCTATTCCTTCTACCATCAAAGGTTAGATAGGATTTGGGAATATGTCTAGGAATGCATTTAAATTCTGTAGTATTCCATATTGAATTATCTACCTTGGGAATAATCTTTACCTTATCTTAACTTTCAGCTTATGGCTAGAAGAGATGGAGGACGACGCTCGGATGCTGGGCAATCTTGTGGCTCACATCCGGATGGCGTTTATATGTCTGCCGATCAGTTTTTGGAGTGGTTTAGGAGCACACAGCCTCCGGCTCCTACTCGAACATCTCCTCCATGCAAGTCCACCTTCGCACGTTTGTGTAGTGATTTTTCTCATCTTGGAGGGAAGCCATTCAAAGGCTCCGAGATTGTTCTTGAGGTCCAAGCTTGGATTCGCATGTACGAGCATGTTCTCTCTCGCATGGATCTTTCTGACCATGATCGAGATCTTGTAACTTCTAGCTTATTGCTAAAGCGTGCCCTTGATTGGTACGAGCTTCTTTTAGCTGAATTTGATGAGTCTGCTCTTTATTGGACTCAGTTTCGAGAACGATTCGAACTCAAGTTCGTTCCTGAATCTGAGAAAGCTTTGTTGTCCCGGCGCTTTCTTGAATTGAAGCAAGGGGAGTCTTCCGTTTCTGAATATGTTGCATCTTTCGAGGCCTTATCTAAGTATGGTCTTGAATTCATTAGTACCTCGTATAGGAAGAATCTGAAGTTGGTATCTGGTCTTAAGAAATGTCTTAAGAAGTCCTTAATGCTCCAGCATAAGCTTTCCTTTGAAGAGTTGGTTGATTCGGCACTTCATCTCGAAGCCTTCGGGAAGGAGTGTGATTGTGGGAATGATGTTGAGGTTCGCGAGAACACCAACAAGAGGCAGTTTCCATTCGATAAGCGGAAATTTTTCCCTTCCAAGAAGAAAAAGCATGTTGGAACTGAGTCTCAGTCTGCTGGAACACCTACCATTAGGAAGTGTTTCAATTGTGGTTCATCTGATCATATGATTCGAGCTTGTCCTAAGCCTCTCTTTTGCTGCTACTGCAAGAAGGAAGGCCATCGTAGTTCCACTTGTCCTATTGCTCCGAGCAATCTTCTGTCAGGAAAACTAAATATAGCGGATGCTTCTGGAGGTTCTTCTCAGGGAAAAGGTACATCTCCATCTGTTTAGGAAGGTTCTATTGTATTTCATGACTATTGTATTTGAGTTCTCTTCGATATGGGTGCTTCGCATTCTTTCGTGTCGAAGAAGCTCTTTGTCTTTGGATGTTTCTTGTATGGTTACTTCTTTGAGAATTGCGAATCCGAATTGGTGGATCCGCAACGCTCAATTTGCTTGTATTGATGTCGGGATCATTTTATGTGATTTTTCTTTTCGAGCCAATTTGCATGTTATGCGTTACTTAGGCTTTGGAATTGATATTTTTGAAAGGATTGACTTAATTATTATGAAGCCATATCCTATATCCCGAGTGGTCTATTCATCCTCAACATTTTCAATCTGTTAAACAGATTTCTATCTTTCTTTGTGATTTCGATTTCCAATTTGATGGTATCATTTTTCTTTAAGTCCTCATGATGAGGAAAGTGTTGTTTCTCACATTCTTGTAGTTTGAGAATTTTCTGGTATTTCTAGTCTTGTCTTATGATTATCACCTAAGCAATCTTTTTTGTAGTGTTAAGGTGTTTTTAGCTCGACCTTACCACCGGTTTTCATTTGACTATGAGTTGCGCAAGTTAGCATTCCACTTACCGCTCTTCGCACTCGTTGTAATTCTTATGAATGATTTGTTATGTCATTCCCTTTGTCTAGCTCATTTCATCCATTTTATGAATCGAGTATTCTATGAATATCTCGATGATTCCATTTTTGTATTTGTTGATTTTGGATGGAATTAGCAATCTAAAATTTTTGCAAATCTTTTCCATAAGATTTATTTATAAGTACAAATGGGATTGTTGTTCTTAAAACAAACAAAGAGAATTTTCAAAAGTTTTTGGAAACATGTTTGTCATATAGAAGATGGTTTTGTGATTGTATTGCCCATTGAGCGCTTTAAGAATTCTGGTCGATGCGCTTGATCAACGTTTTCGATAGGAATCTCCTAAACACTTTGATGAGACAATTTGACACAATAAAATTGATTTGAATATATATATATATATATATATATATATATAATTGTGATTTTGAAAGTTTTACTTTTTCGGGGAAGGATATTATTTGAAAGAATTCTTGTTCGATACTCTCTTATTCTTGTAGTTCCCGAAGGGAACCGAGACCTTATCTTTTGTACCAATGCTAATCGTATTGGTTTGGATGTCGTTCCCTTGCAAAGGAGAACGTGCTATCACCTATGTTTCTAAACCATTAAAGCTTACCGAGACTAGATATGCCACCTATGATCTAATGCTCGCGGCTATTGTTTTCGCTTTTGTATTTAGCATCATTACTTTTGAGTGAGGGATTTTGCTCTCCTCACCAATCATACTTGTGAAATGTTTATCTTCTCATATGGAACTTAATGTTACTTCGAGTTCCTAGCATCTTATGATCTTGATATTTTATTCTCAAAAAGGGGGTCATGTTGCCAATGCATTTGTTGTAAGCAACAGGTGATTGTTTCTTTGCCGATGTTCGAATGGAATGATCTTTTTACCAAGTTCATCGGATGTTTTGTTGTACTTCACTTTTGTTGAGCTTTGGTTCATTTGACGTATTGTTTGTACCACGTCGGGTTCCAAATTATTTTGAGCTTAGGAATCCATAGAATTCTCTAAGCAAGCAAGTTCGGACTTATCCTCTCGTGCTCTTTATGGTGAACTTCTTATTCTGTTATTCTTTGAGTTGGTATGTTTGTGATTGTTAGGAGATCACCTACCTCTTTTAGAGTTCTCCTGCAATAATAGTTTCAGTCTAGTATTGGTATGGCTCTTTCGAAGCCTAGTACGGAAGGCCTTGTCAATCACCTTCTTGTTGGTTGGAATCTGGGGAGAAGCTTATTCTTGGTCCAGATTTTATTCGTGATTCTTCCGAGAAAATTGATCTTATTCGATTGAGAATGAAAGAGGCATAGAGTCGCCAGAAATCCTACGCGGACAACCGTAGGAAGCCTCTCCAGTTCTCGATCGGCGATCTTGTTTTTATTCGTGTTTCTCCTTTGAATGGGGTTATGCGCTTCAGTATGACTGGGAAATTGGCTCCTCGTTATATAGGACCATTTTCTATTACCGAACGTATTGACCCTGTGGCTTATAGAGTTTCACTTCCAGCTCATTTATCTGGTATTCATGACGTGTTTCACGTCTCGCAACTTCAGAAGTGTCTTCAGGAATCGGATTCTGTTATTACTTCTCCTGACTTGCAAGAGCTTGAGGTCACACCGGACTTATCTATTGTACAACAGCCTATGCGCGTACTTGACACGGAGGTGCGACACCTTCGAAACAAGGACGTGCCACTCGTTAAAGTTCAATGGTCCGCTAATCCCAATGACTGTACTTGGGAAACCAGAGAGTTTATTGAGCGATCTTATCCGGATTTTCTATCTTTACTTTGAAACGATGAGAATGTCTTTTCGTCTCAAGCTTATTTCCTTTTCTTTTGAATGTTGTATGTATGTAGTTGTTACAAATACCGTCTCTAGGAATTGCGGGGACGCAATTTTGTAGGGAGGGGAGATCTGTAACAACCCGCATATTTAACGATTTTATATTTAAATGTTTAATTTAAATATAGCGTCGTTAGTCCGATTTTTGGAGTCCGAAATGTTACTTTTTGCAAACGGCCGAATTGGAGCTCGGTACTACCTCCATTGGTTCCAAAATGGCGTTTGCGATCTTTTTGAGTATAATCTTTGATATGTTTGGAGTTTGTGAAATTTTGACCCTTTTTCTATTGGGTTTTGGGTTTGGGTTCAGCCCCAATCTCCACTTAACCCTCTAACTCAGCCCCTTCTCTTCATTCATCTCCATTTCATTTCATTTCTCAAGCAAAAACTGAAAATGGTGGAAGGGAAAAAGAAATAGAAATTTACAAGCCCTAATTCCATTTGCAAACTCCAAATTCTTGCTCCAAAAATCATAGAGAAGCCATTGGTAAGCTCCTCTTCATCTTCTCTATCTCTTTCTCTCTTCAATCTCAGAAATTTCCTAAACCTAATTTAGGAAAATACTTGTTTTATTCTTAGATTGAAGCTAGTAGAGTTGAAGTGGAGATTTGTTGGTCTTCTCCTTGCAAATTGAACTCCTTCTTCTTTGTTTTGAATTAGAAGGTGAGATTTTTATCTCACATCTATGTTTACAACTATGTTGGGTTGTTAGGCATGAATTCCCAACAATTATTCATGTGCAATTGCTTATGATTCGGATTGGTTTTATGAAAATTGCAAATTTTGGTGTTTTGGAAGTGTAAAACTCTAGAATCATAGTTTGAGGTTTGATCATGTGTTTGGAGTTGGGTAAGAGAGCCAATAGCGCTGGGTTGTCGTCGGGCATAATTCCCTAGCGTCGTTGCTCGTCGACTGCATTTTGAAGGAGTGTTTCCTTCATTAGAAAGGCTGAGATACAGCCATAAGGCTCAGTCAGTCGACTGACCTTCTGCAGTCAGTCGACTGGCTGTAGCCAATTGGCGTATCAAGGCCGTAAATAGAGACAAGAAGTCTCTGTTTCCTGCAACCAGTCGACTGGCCATTTTAGTCAGTCGACTGAATGTAGGAATGGGATTTTTATGTCTCTGGATCAGTCGACTGACTGCAGTGAACCAGTCGACTGACCTGCCTCATTTTGCCTAATGTGCCTATTTGTTTGTAATTCCCACTTTTATCGATTTAAATTGATTCCAATTAGTTGTTTATGCATATTTGACTATGATGATTCCTTTTTAACTTCATCCACGGGTCTTTATAAAATAATCTTCTAAAATCGCATTTAAAAGTTCGTTTCTCCAATTTATAAATTCTATTTAAAACACACAATTTCGCACTTCGAGCGAAGTGGAAGGAAGATTAAATGGTTAGGTAAAACACGGACCATGAATCCCTGCGTTTATCTTTCCGATTAGTCCCCGACCTATTCGATTGATCGTTTTGACCTTCGGGTTTGGTTTATCGATGATATGAGGTAAACTTTGTACTGCTTTGAGTGTGAAAGTGGCTGACGGATAGTAAACCGTTTAGTGTGAACGAGTGGTTATGGGACATACGTTAACACTTTTCGGATTCCTTTTCGAGAGTTGTGACACATTCCGTCAGTTAGTGGTGTCCAGTACTGGGTCTCTGACCTTCACCACTACGGTTTGTTGCCTTCGGGTATGTGCCTTCGGGTTTGTTGCCCTATAGTATCGCTTTCTATGTTGGTCGTTATGAGCCGCATGGGTGATATTGGGGTGCCCTATAGTATTGCTTTCTATGTTGGTCGTTATGAGCCGCATGGGTGATATTGGGTTTGGAGTCTTCGGGCTCATGGATCCTTGTTTATACAGTACCGAGCTCGAGCAATTTTATGATGTTTCATTAATATGTATATTCCCTTGGTATCGCCCTTCGGTGTTAGCCTTTTTGAGACGCATGATGTGTAGCGATTACCTTGTGGAACTTGTATACCTTACGGGTATTTGTTATTTTCCTTTTGGCTTGATTTGGGATAATTGTATCCTTTGTTTATCTATGTCGCCGATGATATGAGGCTTGTTCTATATGATTCATCTTTTGTTGATGATTGTGTTATCTCTTTTAGAGATATTTGTTATACTTTGTAACCTTGCAGGTTTATTGTTGTTCAGTTTATCTAACTGATTTGTTTAGCTAGACTGACCCGTGTATTTTATACTCGGGTCAGGCCGAGATGTTTCAGGTTAGGTACTTTGGACTTAGCCTATTTTGCTTCCGCATGGACTACTTCGCTAGCTTCTTTTTGTCATAGCTTTTGTGTAGTCCTATTATGTTGTAACTCTGATATTTATTCTTGTGAACTCGTCTGTATATTGTGGTTTGCTATACCACTTGACATGTATTATTTTGTATACTCTGCTATGTATCAGTATATGTGTATATGATGGTTTACTGTTCTGTGATGTATATTGCTTTTGAGTTGTTATATTCTGTTCTGATAGATCCTCTAGCCACCTATGGTTTTGTTTTAAGTATTCATTGGATATGTCGATCTGCTTGGTAAGGCAATTGTCGATGTATTCAATAGATAATTAAAGCAAGGCTATAGATGGTCGCTCCTAAACAGCCTTATTCTCCGTGTTAGCAGACGGTATTATCTATTAATACTCTTTGCTAGCGTGGGTATAGAGGTGGGGCGTCACATTAATATTATAAAATTATAGTTAAATATTTCATGTGGTATGAATTCGATCTGGTAAGCAATAAAATAAAAAAATGTTTTTTTTATTTAGTTTTCATAATTTTGATATAATTATATAAATATACATATTTAAATACATATAAATATAAATACTTTAGATATTATAAATATAATTATATATAGATACATACATACATATAATTTCATTACTGTAAAATATGCATGTATATTATATTTGATAAAACTTTATATATTATGTATGTATATATATATATATGTGTGTGTGTGTATGTATTAATATATTTATACAGTCATTTATTAAATTAATATCTAATTCAATGTAGTATAAATGTTATTAATTTTTACATATATACAATACCTATATATTTCATATATATAAGTATATATCTATATTGTTCTAATATTTATTTAAATAACAAGTTTATATATAAAAATATATTTGGGTAACATATAATACACATAAGATGAGCTAACATGTTCGTTGCAATAGAAATCGAGATATCTATATAGGGGCATGTCATACCTTGCATAGATTATTATACACATGCATACATATACATACATTTTTTTGAAGTAAATACACACATACACATACACACACATATATATGATACATATGCGTACCATTATATTTAATTGAATATGAATTGAATAAATTCCATTAATTACTTTCAAATTTAAATGAAATACGAAATTTTATTTAAACTAAAATTAAGTTTTCTTTGAAATAAATCAGACTCCATAGGCCCAATATAGATCTAATAAGGATTTTTTTAAAATTCATCCATATCATCTATTGTGGGTTGGCTCGGTTCCATCAATGGTATCAGAGCCCAATAGTCTATATGGTCTAAATTAGTCATATTATGGTTAACTATTAATCTCACGGCCCAAAGATTGTCCATAATAGAAAAGCCCAAATTTGAATTGGGTCTTGGGCTAATTTTCAAAGTTGTTTGGAAATTTAAAATATAAGACTATAAATTAAAATTATTATATAAAATATTATAAAATTTATAATATAATAAAGTTTTTCAAATTTTTTGAAAAATCATATAGAATAATTTCAAAAATTATAAATTTATTAATAAGATTAATAAACTTAATAATATTAATTAATAAATAAGTTAATTAATAAAATGTATATGCATGTATTATATACTATAACATATGTTATGATATTTTAAGATATGATAAATGCGCATGTATGTATAAATAATGATTTTCAAAATTAAAATAATTTATTTAAAAGTTTAAGTAAACAAATTAATTAAAAGATTAATTAATCAAATAATAACACATGTATATAATATATATGTTATACTGTAAAGGTTATAATATATAATAAATATTAAATACAAATGTTATATTAATATAAAATTAATTAAAATGTTAATTAACTAAAATTTATTCATAAATTTAATTAATGTAACATTATACATAAGACTATCGTATAAGTAATCTGAAATAGAAAAGTTATATCATAAATAAACTTACAAAATATGAATGTATGAATTTAAAGATGGAAAATAAGAAACCCTAAACAGACTTAAGGAATAAATACATACGTAATTGTACGCATACTTTGATTTTCGATGTGTTTGACACTGAATCATGAGACTAGTTCATAAGAACTACATTGTTCCATAAGTCAATATAACTCAATTTTATATATGTTAAAGGTTATGAATCTTTAATATAATATTATACTCTACCATACACACACCCCCCAATAAATTACTTGCATACTCCTTAACTGTTGGGAAGACTCAAGCTAAGGATGTTATGTGTAGTATTGTTAATATATTGAATAAATGATATAAAATAACTATAGGCATTTGTTGAGTAGACTCAAGGTACATATATTATACTTAGGCCGCCGTGATATGGTAGGTATGAGCGAATAAATTCGTTTCGATTTGTTGAGCAGACTTAAGGTCAAAGTGAAATTAGGACAAGGAACCAAAAGTTAGGAGTTGTATATGATACAACTGATAAGGAGTTATCCATCATCCATGAAGCTATGACTTGTTGAGTAGACTTAAGGTCAGAATTCCAAGATGGACGAGTCCTTATACCTTCTAGTGAAATAAAAGACTTCTATGTTTCGACTTAGGGTTTGGAAAAACATAAACACTAGTAGGAGCTTATTAGTAAAATTAAATATAAAGTTTAACCTTACTAATGTTATAATAACATCTACTATGATTTATCCTAATAATCTACTACTTCAACTTAATGAAAATGATAACTACAAAACTATTTTCTGAAAACGACAAACTTATTGAACCTAACAATACCGATCGGCTAAGAGCAATCAAAATAGCATTGACTTACGAGTGCCTTTGGATTGCTATTACATGCAAACCTAAAGAACAACCTGCCGATGATGCAGACCTTGAACTAAGGCTTGCTTACGAAAAAAGGTATCAAACCTAGCGATCGTCCAAGGTTTCGGGCTATCTACGTTAGAAAAGCCATTGCAGAAGCAGTATGAAAATATGTCTATCCATGAGATATTTGATAGTTGTAACGACCCGCCGCCTTGACCGCCTCTAGCCGGTAATTAAACCAACTAGAAACGTTCAAAATGACGGATTGTTATTTAGTTTATAGAATTTAAACAGAATCAGTCACAGAATCACAAAACAATAATATATTTTTCATGAATGAACTTTCTTTTATATACAATTATCAGAGTTAATACAATAAGTTACATTTTATACAGCGGAAACAAATTTTATTAAGTACAAGAAAAATAATTTTCTGAAAAGCTTTAGTTGTGCTTTCCCCTCTCTCTCTAACTTCGCTGCGCGCAAACTCCAAGCTGTAAAAATACTCGGTCTGACCCGAGCGTTAATTGCAAAACACAAAAACACTCGAGTCAGGATTAATCTTTATTCAAGTAATTAAATTTGAAATGAACTGAAATAAATGGTTACAGTTATGGTGAACAAATAAATCAGTTAAATCCTATTATAGATTTTCACATTAGCGATTCCAAATTTTTATACACATGTGTGGCTGCAGTACACACGTGTACTCATACCCATGTGCACTGCCTCGCCAACCCACGTGCACGAGTCAGACAAATCACTGCAAGTATACAAGCATAACTCCAAAACAGACAAGGCAAGGCACTATGCAGTGCACAACAAATCCAAACAGCCCCAAATACAAAATCACTGCACATAACCAAAACAAGGACCACAAGAGCAGGCTGCAACCATGGAAGCAGAAGACCACAAATAAAGTGATTCAAAGTGGGCAACTCAGAAATATACCCAAGTGCAGACAGTAGCATGCACTAAAATACAACATATCAAACAGTCCCAAAATGGAAGCAACAGGTGAAACAAGTATGGCAGGGAATAAGGGGCAGGCAGCAACATGCACTTCTTGCAGGGGAAACAAGTACAGAGAGCAACAACAGGGAGCAACAATCAGTGCCAACAAGAAAACAACCCCACATGCAAATACATGGTCAAATTCTATTTAGAAAATCAAACAAAATTAAACATTTGAATTTAACATGAAATTCCATTTCACTGTGAAACTGATATGCAAAGCCCATGCTACACTGTCCAGCTTCAACAGATTCCATGCTTATGATTTTTAAGCTTAACAAACCTCATTTGTTTCAAATCCTAAGTTTAAAATGGTTTATATGCAGAAGTGTTAAATTTTCCCCTTTTTTTTTCTGCTCTGCAACCAAAATACAGAGGAACAAGTCCATAAAAATTCCCAGTGCACATAAGTTTTACAGAACTACTTGTTTTAGAACTAGATAGCAAAGCACAGAGTTTCCTTAATCAAATACCAGATTTTTAAAGAACAGTTGTTTCACATTTTTTTCAAGAGCATGCAGATCCTAATGCATTCATATCTACAGATTAATTACCACTATCTACACATGCAAGAGAATCGTACCCAAGTGTATCCAAATGTACTACTTGTATTCAATCATGAAATGAAATTTATATGCAAAGGACAGAGGAAATGCAAACCCACATAGCAGTAAGGATGTTGCATGCAACTGAGATGAACAGAGGTGCCACAATGATTAGGGATATGGGATGCAGACAACAAAGAATGCTTACAGAGATGTTTACATGTTTTATGGTTACAGAGATGGTCAAACAAACATGCACATGAAAATTTATAGGCAAACAAAAATGGAATTGAAGACTGGGCAACATGAAGCATGCAATACTCAAGACATATCTTTATTACAAAAACAATTATGCACCTCAACTACTTAGTTAAACAAAACATTTTAGTAGCATCTGCACTTACCAATTTAACAACAAGATAACATAGCATCTGTTCTTATCAAAATTTTAAATTTTGAAAGAAATCAATAACATTTGTTCCTAACAGTTCAAACATAATTACTAGCATCTGTAAACATGAACATGCCCACAATGTTTTAATGTGGTTGGTATTTCATTCATGTGCAATTCTAGTCCTGTTACCCTGAGTTTCCAGAGAGTTTCAAATCATTTTGATTATTTAATTTGAACAACATCTTAAACTATGATTCCTGATTCTACAAATCATTTTTTTTTGTGAACCTTGATAACACTAACATATATTATATTATGTGTTAATGGTATTAGAACAGATTTTTATATGTGGGAAAGAAGATACAGAGACATCATGGTCCAGTTACTCAGAACACATCTGCATAATACAAACTGTTTCAGACATGCATTTCTTTATTAAAATCTGGATTCAAGTAGCATGCATGCAAAAATTCTGTGACAAGCACTAGTTTTTCAGTTGCATTTCTCTGCTCTGCATCAAGATTCAGGTGAGTAACATTTTAACTAATGAAGTTTAAACATTTTAGAAGCTACAAGTATGGCAGTGAAACAACTCAAGAGATCAAAAATGCAACACTTGATTGAGCTACAGACAGGTTAGACTAAAGTTTGAACTAAGAACAGGCAAATAAATTAAACAGCAAACATCATGCATAACACACAAGCATACACAAGCATATTCACACATTTATATAGATATGCAGTACATAGATTTTTTTTTTTTTATATCAAGTTAACAGACACCAAACATCATCACAACAACAAAAGAAACTCAGGCATCTACATTTCCTTAGATTGGCAGACCCAAACCCCAATTTTGTTTCAGGCTAAACCAAAGATATTCAGTTGAATGCAAACTAAGAATTCTTTTTTATGATTTTAAAAATCAAGTTGTTAGTCAAGTAATTTATTTATAAACTTAAATAAATAAATCTGAAACATTCAAACACTATTTACAGATATTTGCTCTGTTGCCTATTTTGTTTGTACAGAGGCATCACAGTTTTATTCTTGTTTCACATTTTTTTCTTTAAGATTAGATAAGATTAAATTCTAACTTATATAACATACTATGCTTAAAAAAAACTTAAACTCTAATATTAATTTTATCCTGAAGTCATGTTTTTGAACATAATAACAATCTGGAAACTAAAACAGGCAAACCAAGATTACTGTGCAACATGCATATAACAGAGTATACCCTTTAATTCAAGTATTGGTTTGAGAAATCAATATTTACTCTTGAATTAATGAAACTGGATGGTCTAATTTATACACACATGCAGTTGTTCTTCTATTATTAAGTTTTCAGAGAAAACATTACAGTTTCACTTATTCCTTTTATTCTTTTCCATTTTTAATAAAAATTAAAACTGTATATTTACTTTGTTTAAATCTTAACTTTAACAAAGATTTGGATCTAAGGTTATGATTTTGATCTGGATATACACTTGGAATGCTAGAACAAACAAGATCAAGCAAGACAAATTTCAACAGAAAACAAACATTCAGAAACATACATCTCACATGAAATTCCATCTCAATCATCCACTTCAATATGATTATCACAGGCATAAACTAAGCAACTAAAATTACTTAAATTTTTTTTTTTTTTTTTTTTTTATTTAAGCTAAAGAAAAGAATGTTATTAAAATTTTAACCATCAATTTATTAATTTACATAAATAAAAATTCTTGAATCCAAATTATTTTCTTAAGTCATTAGTTTGAATTTCAATTACAAATTAAATATTCAATTTCAACTCCAAAGTCAAGTTTAAATTTTTCTTCAGCTTTGTATAGATTAAATTTTAAATATTTAATCACCAATTTCATTGTTATATCGGAAATTCAGTTTAAATTATCATTCAAATATTCAAAATTAATTAAATATTCACAATTTAAATTGTTCAAAATTTAGGATCGTTACAATCTCCCCTCCTTAAAAGAATTTCGTCCCGAAATTACAAGTAAGGAAAAATGATTGTTAAAATTTCACTAATATTTATATTTTACTCAATTTTATCAAGTTCAACACTTATTAAAGATGAATGAATATAGGATTCATTCTATTTGTTTTATCTCGCTAGCTTTGCTAATTAACTCTTTTGTTTATTATTTTCTACAATCAAGACACAAAAAAAATCTTTACTAAAATTTTCAACTTACAAAACCCAAATTTTAAATTTGAAACACTACATTTAAGAAATTTTACATATTATAACTTTTCCAAAGCTGTGGACTTTCAAAACATTTCAAAAATCCTCTTCCTTAATTCATTAGGTTGGAATTTACATCACTTTAATTTCAGATAATTGATTTGCTATTTAAAGTTTGAAAATACTTGCTAACTCGAAATTTAACAAGTCTACTGTCGTTCTTAAAGACATTAGGCATACGCTGGCCAGGCGCAAGTCTAACAATCTCCAAGTACTAAATATACTTGCTTCAATTCCCAGTGAAAATACTTTAAAAATTCTTTTAAAAATGGATATGGAAAGCACATTCCCCCATGGATCACAGTTTACTCGGCGGTTCCGCTACTATCCCAGTAGAGTCGCTTGTAACTGTGGATATCTCATCCCTTGAATTACGCCATGGTTGTTGCCAAAGATCGCGGTTCACACGGCGGTTACGCTACTATCCCAGTAGAATCGCTCGTGACCGTAGGCATCTCGCCCCTCGAATTACGCTTTGGTTTGTAGATTGCAGTTTACACGGCGGTTACGCCACTATCCCAGTGGAATCGCTTGTAACTGTAGGCATCACGCCCCTCAAATTACGCTACCACCCGAGTGTAACTAGATCGCGGTATACTCGGCGGTTACGCCACTATCCCGGTGGAATCGCTTGTAACCATAGGCATCTCGCCCCTCGAATTACGCTAGCACACTATACCAGTCCAAAAGGACATTCCAACTAATGGAAATACAAAAGGTCATCCAACTAATGGAAATATAAATGGTCATCCAACTAATGGAAATATAAATGGTCATCCAACTAATGGAAATACTACGTAGCTACGATTTTTAAATGGATACTCATCTCGAGTTCCATCACCATCACACAGTCACACAGTATAAATGGAAGGTACCTTTCCATATCCTCAATTTTGGAAAACATAATATTATACATACATATATAATATTTCACTTCACACTTAGTACAACCCATGTACTTAAATAAGTTTTCCACAACAATTACTTTTCCAAACTAATTGGTTTTCGAATTTATCGTATTCACACATATACGTTATGAAAACCACAACATTTCATACCCATAACAAATAGAGGATTCACAATTTTCCATTTCACTAACCATTTAAAATTTTCCTCTAAGTCGATTTGGAATTTTAAGGTTATATCAAACCTAATACACATTCACAATCCAATTTATTATCGACTTCACACTCGATTTGGATTTCACGTTACATCGTCAATCCTCAACACATAATTGATATCTATCGATATATAACCTCTGAGCTCGTACGTCTCAGAGAAGGGTGTTAAGCTAAGAGAATAAATTCTCCGCCACCGCAGATATATATTTAATAGAGATCAATTGATATGTCGTCAATTCACGACGTTAGACATACAATCCAAATCATCCATTTAAAATTCAAAGTTCAACTCACATTGTTTTTGTGTGTCAAAGTTAAACTCAATTTAACTCAAAATTCAATCACTTTGAAAATTTCCAAATTGAACTAATTGTTCAAATTTCCCAAAAATAATATCTTTACAAGATATAAAAAATTTCACACTTAGCCATTTGAAACAAATTCAAATCATTTTGCACCTTTTAATCTTTGAAAACAAATTTCAAAGCAATTTCCTTAAATGGAAACATTTCCAAATATTTATCCATTTTAAACTTCAAATGGTTCACTTAAATTAATCAAATAAATCCTTACCGATTTATTTTAAACTTACGTTCCAAATCCGTAAATTTATTTCCACATTTCAAAAATAAATCAATATTTATTTTTAACAAATTCCCCTTTCTTTTATAAATTCCATAGTGAATTTACATTTCCAAAGTATCTATGAATATACGATTTCAAATCGATTTCACAAATTCATTTTCAATTTATCTTCAAAAGATAAAATTTCAAACCATTCATTTCATATAGGGAAACATACCCATACTTATTCAATAATAAGTAATTTACAAATCCACTTATTTTCAACACTTTGAAAATATTCAATATACTTCAAACCAAAATCAAGTATATATTCATTCTTAAAAAAAACATTCTTTTAAACACATTTTATTTGAGTCAAAACGAATGTTGCGTAAAACATCGTTACGACGACTCAAAACCACTAGTATAAGGATTCAAATTTAAAAATAGATATGTAAATCCCAATACTAAACAAAATCATTTCCCTTTTGAAATTATTTACTATAACAACAAATGTTATAATCTACCATTTCCATTTTCCACTCGAAAACGTCTATTTCAACAACAAGTGTTGAAATCTATGCTTTCGATTCTTAACACATTTCAAAATGAATTATCTTCATTTACATAATGTTTCTTCCCAAAAACATTCCCATTTAAGTTTTCAACTTCAACTTAATTCATGGTTTGAATTCCACATACACTTCAAAAATATTGGTTTTAAACCGATTTCTAATTCCCAATACTAAGTTTTCCACCCAACTTAATTCCATGCCCGTTCAAATTCAAATGCATCATTGAATCTATTTAAATCTATTTCGAATTTTCATTAGATTCATATCTCTTTTGATATTTTATTCACCGTTCAAAAACCATAGATATAATTCCTTTAATAAGTTACAACAATTTACTTATCAAAATAAGTCGTTTGCGGATTTTACAAACATCTCTAGAAATTCCATTTCTATTTATAAAACTTCGTTTTATAATCTCCTTTCTTAATTTGATTCAATTCAATTCATATAACTCAGTTATATACCAAAAGTTCATATTATAAGTTAAATACTTATATCCCGTTGATTTACTAAATCGTTCTTCACAACATTTGAAATCAATTTCAAAAGAATTCAGAATCAAATTCTCAAGTTATAGTTCAATAACCCATTTGATTATAAATCAAATTGACATATCATTCTATTTCCCAATTACTACTTGGAGATATTCTAAATATTTGATTTAAACCAATTTAAACCAATTCATTAATTCAATTAACTCATATTTTCAGTTTCCATAAATCTCAACAATTTGATAATGAGTTTCCGAACGATCGAAACTCAAATCTAACGAGACCTCACCGAAGAGAACTATCGCAAACTCACATTTAGAGAGCTACAAAAGAGAGGGGAATTTTCAAAAATAATTCTAATTTCAAATTACCTTTTATTTTTAAAGAAAACAATTTTAAACTTCTTTAGATTTGAAAACACTTCCTTTAAAGTGATTCTAGTAACTATTCATATTAAACGCCATAAACTAAGCTTTGTGTAAACCAAAGCTCTGATACCACTTTGTAACGACCCGCCGCCTTGACCGCCTCTAGCCGGTAATTAAACCAACTAGAAACGTTCAAAATGACGGATTGTTATTTAGTTTATAGAATTTAAACAGAATCAGTCACAGAATCACAAAACAATAATATATTTTTCATGAATGAACTTTCTTTTATATACAATTATCAGAGTTAATACAATAAGTTACATTTTATACAGCGGAAACAAATTTTATTAAGTACAAGAAAAATAATTTTCTGAAAAGCTTTAGTTGTGCTTTCCCCTCTCTCTCTAACTTCGCTGCGCGCAAACTCCAAGCTGTAAAAATACTCGGTCTGACCCGAGCGTTAATTGCAAAACACAAAAACACTCGAGTCAGGATTAATCTTTATTCAAGTAATTAAATTTGAAATGAACTGAAATAAATGGTTACAGAGATGGTGAACAAACATGCACATGAAAATTTATAGGCAAACAAAAATGGAATTGAAGACTGGGCAACATGAAGCATGCAATACTCAAGACATATCTTTATTACAAAAACAATTATGCACCTCAACTACTTAGTTAAACAAAACATTTTAGTAGCATCTGCACTTACCAATTTAACAACAAGATAACATAGCATCTGTTCTTATCAAAATTTTAAATTTTGAAAGAAATCAATAACATTTGTTCCTAACAGTTCAAACATAATTACTAGCATCTGTAAACATGAACATGCCCACAATGTTTTAATGTGGTTGGTATTTCATTCATGTGCAATTCTAGTCCTGTTACCCTGAGTTTCCAGAGAGTTTCAAATCATTTTGATTATTTAATTTGAACAACATCTTAAACTATGATTCCTGATTCTACAAATCATTTTTTTTTGTGAACCTTGATAACACTAACATATATTATATTATGTGTTAATGGTATTAGAACAGATTTTTATATGTGGGAAAGAAGATACAGAGACATCATGGTCCAGTTACTCAGAACACATCTGCATAATACAAACTGTTTCAGACATGCATTTCTTTATTAAAATCTGGATTCAAGTAGCATGCATGCAAAAATTCTGTGACAAGCACTAGTTTTTCAGTTGCATTTCTCTGCTCTGCATCAAGATTCAGGTGAGTAACATTTTAACTAATGAAGTTTAAACATTTTAGAAGCTACAAGTATGGCAGTGAAACAACTCAAGAGATCAAAAATGCAACACTTGATTGAGCTACAGACAGGTTAGACTAAAGTTTGAACTAAGAACAGGCAAATAAATTAAACAGCAAACATCATGCATAACACACAAGCATACACAAGCATATTCACACATTTATATAGATATGCAGTACATAGATTTTTTTTTTTTATATCAAGTTAACAGACACCAAACATCATCACAACAACAAAAGAAACTCAGGCATCTACATTTCCTTAGATTGGCAGACCCAAACCCCAATTTTGTTTCAGGCTAAACCAAAGATATTCAGTTGAATGCAAACTAAGAATTCTTTTTTATGATTTTAAAAATCAAGTTGTTAGTCAAGTAATTTATTTATAAACTTAAATAAATAAATCTGAAACATTCAAACACTATTTACAGATATTTGCTCTGTTGCCTATTTTGTTTGTACAGAGGCATCACAGTTTTATTCTTGTTTCACATTTTTTTCTTTAAGATTAGATAAGATTAAATTCTAACTTATATAACATACTATGCTTAAAAAAAACTTAAACTCTAATATTAATTTTATCCTGAAGTCATGTTTTTGAACATAATAACAATCTGGAAACTAAAACAGGCAAACCAAGATTACTGTGCAACATGCATATAACAGAGTATACCCTTTAATTCAAGTATTGGTTTGAGAAATCAATATTTACTCTTGAATTAATGAAACTGGATGGTCTAATTTATACACACATGCAGTTGTTCTTCTATTATTAAGTTTTCAGAGAAAACATTACAGTTTCACTTATTCCTTTTATTCTTTTCCATTTTTAATAAAAATTAAAACTGTATATTTACTTTGTTTAAATCTTAACTTTAACAAAGATTTGGATCTAAGGTTATGATTTTGATCTGGATATACACTTGGAATGCTAGAACAAACAAGATCAAGCAAGACAAATTTCAACAGAAAACAAACATTCAGAAACATACATCTCACATGAAATTCCATCTCAATCATCCACTTCAATATGATTATCACAGGCATAAACTAAGCAACTAAAATTACTTAAATTTTTTTTTTTTTTTTTTTTATTTAAGCTAAAGAAAAGAATGTTATTAAAATTTTAACCATCAATTTATTAATTTACATAAATAAAAATTCTTGAATCCAAATTATTTTCTTAAGTCATTAGTTTGAATTTCAATTACAAATTAAATATTCAATTTCAACTCCAAAGTCAAGTTTAAATTTTTCTTCAGCTTTGTATAGATTAAATTTTAAATATTTAATCACCAATTTCATTGTTATATCGGAAATTCAGTTTAAATTATCATTCAAATATTCAAAATTAATTAAATATTCACAATTTAAATTGTTCAAAATTTAGGATCGTTACAATAGTCTTAAGGACCTATTTGGTGAAAGTCATGTTTCGTAAGGCACAAGCTTATATAGAAACTGTTCGATACCCAAATGTCCAAAAGACAAAGTGGACGATTACGCACTAATGATGACTGGCTATATTGATAGGCATCAGAGTTGGACATACAAAGAAGCAATTAATTAAAAGTAGAATTGATGCTTTGTTCTTTTACTCCTCAGTATGAAAACTTTCATACTGAAATATAACATGAACTAATTAAATGTGAATCTCGTGGGGCTCCTCAATAAGTTGAGGTCGACCGAGTCTACATCAAAGGATCAAGGTGTCGTACTTGCCATGAAGGATAGTGCATCATCTTTGAAGAGTTTGAAGAAGCAGAAAAGAGAAGGTAGAAAGAACAAAAAAGTAAGAATACCGATGGTAAGCATAAATGTCACCGCCACCCCAAGAAAGGTCATTAGAAAAGGAATTGTCCTGACTATTTAAAGATTTTAAGGGAAGGATGCAGAACGGCTTTACCGCTCCATTGGGTACATCTATGATTTAAAATAATTTCGTAAGCAATAAAATATCATGGGTTATGGTTATTGGATTTGGTAATCATATATGTAATTCATTACACTGGTTTAGGAACTAGCATTGTGTGACAAAAGAAGAGATGAGGCTACAAGTTGGTGATAGATCTATAATAGATGCAACGATAGTAAGAGACTATCATTTCTTTTTGCCTAGTAGATTAGTAATAGTATTAAATAATTGATATGATGTATAAGATTTTATTTGTGGGATTATTTTTATTTCCAGATTGTCTGAGACTGGATATATATTTCATTATGCAAATAATGTTATGAACGTTACTTTGGATGGAAACAAAATATGCAAAGATGTTCTTGAAAATACTAATTATGTGAATTCTACGAATAATGCACCTAAAAATATAAATGATAGTTGTCTTTGGCATTGTAGGCTAGGTCATATTAGTGAGAAATGACCACACAAATTGAAAATCGAAGGTTTTCTACCGTCAATTGATTCTGAATCAATTGACTCATGTGAGTCATGTCCCAAAGGTAAAATGACTAAGCACCCCTTCAGCGGGAGCAATGAAAGAATTAATGAACTCTTAGTGTTAGTACATAGCGATGTATGTGGCCCAATGCCTATAGTTACCAAAGGTTATAGTTCTTACTTTGTTACCTTTACTGATGATTTCTCAAGACTGGATTATGCATATCTTATGAAGAACAAATTTAGTGTCTATGAGAAATTTGTCGAATATAAAAATGTAGTAGAAAATAAATGGTCCGTAATATTAAGATCCTTTGATCAAATTAAGGAGGTGAGTATGTTGGATGGGATTCCCAACAATATTTAAAAGATAATGGGATTACCTCTTAGGTTACTCCACCCTATACTCCATAACATAACAGTGTGTTGGAGCGAAGGAACTGAATCATATTAGATATGGTTCATACCATGATAGGCAAGGCTATGTTGTAGGATCGATTTCACCCTAGAGGGGGGGTGAATAGGGTGATAGTGCAAATTATAAAAATTAATCGCGGAAGCTTATCAATTAATTTCAACTCAGATCACAAAATAGCAGCACAGATATCGCAGAATATAAATAACAGAATAAAAACAGAACAACACAGAATTTACCCAGCTTCGGCAAAAACCTGCCTACGTGCTGCCCCCAAGGTTTCTACTAGAAATTAGATAGTCCCTCGCTTACACACGTAAACTCGCTATACCCGCTATTGACTAATCCAACTCTACGCTCAAAACCCTGACCACAACTCAACTACCGAGTTGCGAATTCCCAAACTACACACCGTAGTTTGCACCCTAGTCACACGACTAGAAAATTAAAAACGGTTTAAAAGAAAATACAAATTAAAAACAAATTAAAATAACAAAACCCTATTTAAATTTAAACCCTTCTTATAAATTTTTAAAACCCCTTTTAACATAAACTAGGCCGGCCTTTTATTTTCTTCAACCCGTTCCTTTTACTATTATTTTCTTCGTGAAAGAAAATGGCCGCCCCTCTTTGTTCCTCTTTGTGAATTAGGGCTTCTGGTAATTTGCTATTGCTGCTTGCGATTTAAACTAGGGTTGTGCAAAATTGAAGCGCCGCTCGATACAGTTTGATGGTATGCTTCGATGCAGTTTGCTTTGCTCACGGCTCTTCAATTTTGATCGAGTTCGATTCGTGATTTCGGTATGTATTTTATCCTTTTGCTTGTCTGATTTTGGCTTGTTCGAACTCTGTCAATTGCCGATGATGATTTGTGGTAATTTATAGGATTTGAAATCCTATTTTTGCGTTCGTATATTCGTGTTTGAATTTGTCAATTTACTTTACCTCTGCCGTATGATTATGATCTAATGCTGTGACTTATTCAAATTCGTATAACTTATGCTCGATCCCCACGGCTTTGAATTGCCGTGCTCATCACGGTGTTGATTTTCTTTGACCATGTTGATTTCGTGAAAGATTTACTGCTGGCTTTGCTTCAGTATGCTTTGATTCAAACCAGACTTTTGTTGACTTGATCACAACTGATATTAGCTTGTGAATTTCTGATGGACTTATTAGTTCGACCCTTGTGTTCTTCATATCTTCATTTGATCAGTGTGTTTGAGTCTGCACTTGCATATGTATTACATTGTTGTAGTTTCCTTTCCATGAGTCACTTATGCTCGGGCTCACTGTTCGCTGAAGCATTCTGGTTTGATTCGAATTTGATATTTGAGCTTCAGTAGTTTCTGGTTGATCACTTGATTCACCTGTGCGCATTGTTGCTTGGTTCTCTGACATTGTTGCTTCATTGCTTACTGTCATTTGTTTCTTCGCTTGTGCATATTGTATTCGATACTGTTGCATTGTTTTCTGGTCATTTGCACTTGCAGTTGGTTCATTTGTTAGCACTGGAACTAGCTTGTATCTGGAGTTGTTGTATTCATTCATACTGTGTATTGCATTGATGTTCATTTCATTGCATATGAATCTTGGTCAACTTGATGCTGTAGCTTGCTGTACTTTCCTGTAGCTCCATCTGTTGCAATCTTTGATGATTTATTGCAGTATGTTGGTCTGTCTTGTTTTTGGCCAGATTTTGTTGGTTCTGCATTGCATTCTCAGTAATCTCCATTTCACTTTGTTGCATTTCTGATCACTGCTGTGTCTTGTTTCACTAGTACCAGTGATGTTGCAACTGGTTTAATGTTTGTTTATATACACTTCATCACTTCAGCATTGTATTGTTTTTACTTCTGGCCTGTTGTAGTTTGATTGTGTGATGTTATACTTTGGTCTATTGGGCTGCATTCATGATGTAAGTGGTATGTACTTGTGTACATCTGGTATGATGCATCTTGCATCTTTGTTGCATTTGAACTGGCTGTTGTCTTTGTTGTTGGGTTGCTGCACATATGAACTTGCATTCATTCGAGTTCAGTTTGCACTTGTTCATGATGTAGCTTGTTGTCTTCATTCATATTTGAGTTTCACTGCCACTTGTTATTCTGGTGTACATTGAGTACATCCATACTTTGTTTGTGTACTACTTTGGCTTCACTGTACATTATACTTGGCTTTGGTTCTGCACCATGTTGTAGCTGTACTGTCTTGAGCTCGACATTGTTGTTCACTTGCTTTGATGCATTCACATGCTGCCATACTTGTTCATGCTGCTGGACTTGATGCAGTTTGATTGTTTTGTAGTTGTTGATGTTCTTTGTAGTTTGTATCTGCATTTTGCATTGGCCATGCTTTGGTCATTGAAGTATGTTATCACTAGTTGACTGCATGTTCATCATTTCATATTGAACTGTTTCTTGTCATGTTCACTTGTGTTGAATCCAGTTTCAAAACTCGGATTTGACCTTGTGCTCGTGTCGTATTTTTGACTTTATTGCACCTGAGTTGAACCTGTCCGTATATTTGGGTTTGACCTTGTGCTCACCTGTCCCTGTAGCATTATCAAGTGTATATATCGGCGTGCACGGCCTTGTGGCATATACAGTAATACACTGTGTATGTCACAAGTTGTTCGTGTATGATGAATTCAAATTTAAATTATGACGAACAACCCAAATAACTGAGGCAAATCATATATTCAAAAATTATCTTTTATTTTTGAATTGCAAAAATATTTCTTTTTCAATTTTACTGCGTTAGTTTATATTTTTGCAGATTGCTCAGATGCTGGATTCAAACTGGTATGCAGTTGAAGATAAATACGAGTGTGAGTAATATGTAGTGAGGTGCTGATGTAAAATAGTGATGTAATTGAATTTGTATCAAAGTTGTATAGTGTATAGTGAGAGCTTGAATTTGTATACTATTCAAAATTGTAATAAATATTTGTTTTAATAAAATATTCGTTTGAATTCAAATTCCGTGTTATTTATTTTATTCAGCAAATATTTATTTAATCTGTGAAGAATAACATAGTATATTATCAAATACATTTAAACAAATGTATATATGTTTATTATCATCAAACAAAAATCATATAAGCGCATATTCAACATATGTTTCCTCTCTCCTATAGGGGATATGCACTAGACACTATAGTGCATATGTTGGATTTGTTACATACTAAAACTGTTTCCAAAACACCATATGAGATATGGTATGGTAAGAAACCCCAACTCAAGCACTTGAAGGTGTGGTGTCGTCTGGCATACGTTAAGAATGTTAGTCCGAATAAATAGTGGCAAGATAAATACTGTGTAAATTCAAAGGACATTCCAAAAACTCGATGGGATATATATTCTACAATACCAAGGAACAGAAGGTTATTGTTTCTCGACACGCTGTCTTTTTAAAAAAGGAATTTTTACCTAAGGATATTAATAGCGAGGTTTTAAACTTGGATGAGATCCAAGAAATTAACTTTGAAACTGGAACAATGGGAGAACCAATTTTACCCATATATAAAATCACGCAATATATTAAAAGTTCTAGTAGGGAATCTTACATATTAGAGAGATACTATGGTTTTCTCGTGGATGGTGAGAAGGAGGACCATGTCTTAGATGACAAACTCCTCTGTCCTTCCAACAAGCACAATAAATTAAAGAATATGCACCGTGGCTTAGAGCAATTAAATCTAAAATTGATTCCATGCACATAAACAAATTTTGGACTTCGTCGGACATACCAAAAGGGGAAAAAATTCATTGGTTGAAAATGGATTTTAGAAAAAAGCTAAATGCAGACGGGGAAGTGGGGACCTATATGGCAAGGCTAGTTGCGAAAGGATTTTTATCAAATTCAAGGTGCTGATTATGATGAAACCTCCTCACCCGTAGCCATGCGATCATGTTAGCTATCGCTGCATTTTATGATTATGAAATATGGCAAATGGACGTAAAGATGGCTTTTTTAAATGGTGATTTAGACGAAAACATTTATATGTTGTAACCCGAGGGTTTTGTGGTCAGTAGGAGTGAAAGCAAAGCTTGCAAGTTGTTGAAGTCCATTTATGGACTTAAACAAGCTTCAAGGGGTTGAAATATGTGTTTTGATAAAGTAATCAAACTGTTTGGTGTTTATCAGAGTACATGGGAAGCATGCATATACAGAAAGAAACAGGCCAACGCTATCGTATTCTTAGTACTTTATGTCATTGATTTATCATTGATTGGCAATGGCACTTCGTTGTTGCAATCAGTGAAAGTTTGGCTTTCCAAGAGCTTCTCTATGAAGGATTTGAGAGAAGCGGCCTATATACTTGATGTAAAGATCTATAGAGATAGATCTACGATCTGTTGAGATTGTCCCAATCCCTGTACATAGACACTATACTGAAAGGGTTCAATATGAAGAATTCTAAGAGTGAAAATGTTCCAACGCAATATGGAATCATCCTTTCTGAGAAGGATGCTTCTCATACTGATGAGGAGATGAAGCGTATGAAGAGGATTTCCTATTTCTTAGTTATAGGATCCATAATGTATGTTATGCCATGTACTAGATCGTATGTGGCATACTTATTAGGGTGCGTAAGCCGATATCAATCTAATTCTGGAGAAAAACATTGGATAACTATGAAATGTATACTTAAGTACTTAAGAAGTACCAATGACTTATTTCTTAAATACAAAAATATAGACCTTCTTATGAAGTGGTATATAGATTCAAGTTTTCAACATAGATGATAGATAATTGGTGTTTGGTTATGCCTCTATGAGTGGAGCTGTTAGTTGGAAAAGTTCCAAACAAGAACAGTTGTTGATTCCATGATGGAGGCCGTGTACATCGCCCTCAATGAAGCAACTAAAGAGGCAGTTCGAATGTGCAATTTTTGAGTGAGCTCGGAGTGATTCTGAATACAAAGAATCCTATGGCATAATTCTACGACAAAAATGCAGCAATACAGATCGCAAAGGAACCTAGAGCACACAAGAAGTCATGCCATATTTTCAAAAGTTCCATCTAATTAGAGAGTTTTGTTAAGAAGAAAAAAGTTGTGATACAATGGGTAGATACTAAGGGCAACATGGCAGATTTGTTCAAGATTAATTATAACGTGTTATAAATAACTAAATGATTAATTAAATTATTTTGATAGAAAATCCATAAATGTTGTGTATGTGATAGCAATTAGAAATAGTTGTAATCATGAGTTTTGTATCACAATATTTTAAAACACGTCATTCTAAATGTTCCTAGTCAAGATACATCAAGACTGGATATCGATGTGTTAATTGAGACTAGAGTGCGTAGCGTTTCCCAAATATTTAGCAATGTATTACTCATGATTGCTTGGGGAACCTAGAGGTTACATACTGATAATTATTAGATAACTATGCAATGACTCATTCAATAGTTTTGTATTGGTGAATATAACTAAGGTCAAACATAAAATATCAATGTGACTGATTTACAAGCTCTCTCGACTTGAGAATACTGCCAATCTTCAATATAAAATCATCACTTTGATTATAGTCAAATCATGTCACAACATCCATCGAGTGACTATAGTTGGGTCGAGTGGAAATATTGGGAGCGAGGCACTACTCAGGTGAGGATTTGTCTCCTCAGTTATATGGGGCTAGTATCACGATCAACTCAACTCAACCCAAAGTCAAAATCTCCGGCCAGAGTAGTCCGGTTGATAATAATTGTTATTATTGAATCAAGGACTTTGTATTTGGACCGTAGAGTTGAATATGGATGATGTTGGTATTTTGACCATTGCCAAACTCAATAAGTCCAAAGTGATATAGTTTTGATGAAGAGAATTGGTGTAAATAAATGCCACAACCGGGTAACGCTTAATTAAAGTAAAACCGAATTTTACCAAACTAAGTAAGCGATATATGTAGCCAAAATGTCACACCACCTGCTAAGTGACATATGAACATTAATATTCGAATATTTTGATGTTAACTGTTGACCAAATTTACACTGATGAGTCGCACAACCGAAATGATTATTTCTCTTTAGACTAAATGATTTAGTTAGTTTATTATTATTATTGATTAATTAAATTAATTAATATTTATGAAATTTTGATTATAAAAGTTGAATATTATTTAAGGAATAAATATTATTTTATACATTTATAATAGTTATAAATATATCGATCAATATGCGATATTGACAAACAACTAAATCAGAATTAATCTGTAATATTTATTTAAACCTAATAGGCTATTAGCCTGTGATATTATGATGATATTTCAGAAGTAATAGGGATGTAGAGGTGGCTAAAATAGGCTAGTAGTATTTTAGACGGATGTCTTAGATTTAGGGAGAATGGGTAAGAGATATGATTCACCTTTCTCTTTATTTCTTCCACTATAAAAGGACTCATAACCCCAATGCAAAATGACTTTTTTTTGCTAGCATTTCCCATCATTATTGCCCGAATTTATCTACATAGGAGCATTAATAAATTCATCTCAAATCCATTTCAAAGCAACAACTATTGGATAGTCAATGGTCTATGATTCAAGGATTGGCACCTTGTCGAATCGAGAAGAATTCTAAGAAGGGAGATTCATCAGCATGAGGTGTACTTCAAGGACTTGGTTTTGGTATGTTTTATATTATACTATATGATTTATGATCGCTGTTTAATATTCTATTGTTTGTTTGTATATCACTATTATATTGTTAATTAGGTGAGATTCTTGTAAGTATCAATGTTTTCACATATTTAGCAAGGCTAGCCGGCTTTATAGTAGGTCGAGCCACTTTTATTAAATAATGAAAAACAAGTGTTCTGCACATACAAAGAATAGCTATAATGGTTTTGTAATGGACACACAACATAACAATAAAATAGTGGGGATAGGCAGCATGCTAAAACTACCAATGGACATGACTAACCCTCTATAGAAGAGGAGGAGCTGCTACAATCATCAGCCGATCAGGACCATTGACTAGCACATACCTAAAGAAAACAATATCAAGGTTAGGAATAAAGCCGATGGAGGGATCAGTGTACATAAATTTCCTATCCCAAGCGGTATCCCTAAACAAATTCTTGTTTACTTCTTTAATATCACCCACTCTAGTAAGGGACAGACCCTTACCCTCAATGTGATAGAGAAGACGCCTAATCACACCTTCATTGTCACTGATAAACTTTTGGTAATCATCGCACTTAAGAGAATATCTCATATCAGAAGGGATGTGTATCCAAGATTTCTCACCAGAGGTCCAAATAATAGTGTCAAAAGGAGGCACAATGACCATAGATGGATCGACAACCACCTCAAGGTCCACAGAAGGAGCAGGAATACTAGCAATGGAAGGAACGGGCTGGGATTGAGAGGCTACAAGAGCAGGGCAAATTTCCGGGATCCATTTCATGATCGGGGGACGAGGAAGTACGGTCCTATTAATAAAAGGAAATGGATCGGCAACATGCTGAAGGTTACAAGCCTCCAAAAATAGCTATAGGATTGACTAAACGAGCAAATATCGGGTTTCCAATTATACCGAACAACAACCTCATTGTCAAGACCTTCAGTAATTCTATCACATATTAGATTGGTTATATGTATGTATATTATCAAAATAAAAAAAACATTTTTTAGATCTGATGCATACACAATTAAATAAATATATTTTAATTATTATTCTTTTGATAGTTTATATATAAATACGCGCGCGCGCACACACACACACTCTAATATGTCATATAGCATAAACTAATTGACTTATACTTAATTGTGTCATCATATCATGTTAATAATTGATCTTATATTTTATAAATACATATTTACACTAATTACAATCTTAGGCAATAACAAAAGTATTTTTTAATAATTATTTACCATTATTTAGTATTATTTAAATCAAAACACAAATTGAATAATTCATACAAAATAATATAGTTTCAAAAATTATAGTTTAATATTTTTAAAAATATTTCTTCATCATATTATCTCTCATCCAAAATCCTAAAATTAAAAAATTAAAATTTTTATTCAAAAAAACATTTATATGTACGTTCGATAATAAATAACTATTAAAAAAAATTATTTTTGATGCAGAAAATTAAGGAATTTTTTCTTCACCTAAAAATGTCGTATTAGGGAAATATTTATAACATTATTCTAATGGTTTCGATTCATTAATATATATATATATATATAAATAATTAATAATATAAAATTATAGTTAAATACTTTATGTGTTATGTATTCGATCTGGAATGCAATAAAAAATATCCATTTCTATTTAGTTTTCATAATTGACATAATTATATAAATTTATATATTTAAATACATATATTTAGAAATACTTTAGATATTATAGATATAATTATACATACATACATACAAACATACATATATATAATTTTGTTACTATAAAGTATACGTGTATATCTTATTTTAATAAAGTTTACATATTATGTGTGTGTATATATATGTTTGTATGTTTATATAGTCCTTTATTTAATTAATATTTTATATATTTTAAAATTTACATGTGTGCAATACATATATTTTTCATATATATATATATATAAGTATATATCTATGTTGTTTTTAAATTTATTTAAATAAAAAGTGTGTGTATATATATATTTGGACAATATACAATACATATAAGATGAGCTAACATGTCTGTTGTGATGCAAATTCCAACATCTATATACGGGCATGTTATACCTTGCACGGATTATTGTACACATGCACACGTATGCATATATGTATGTGATACATATGTTTAGCATTATATTTAATTGAATATAAATTAAACAAAATTCCATCTATTACTACCAAATTTAAATGAAATAAAAGATTTTATTTAAACTATATTTAGAAATATTCTAAATAAATTAGACTTTATAGGCCTGATATAGATCCAATAAGGCAATCTGTTTTTGAAATTCACTCATATCTTCAGTTACGAGATGGCCTAGTTCCATCAAGGCCGCCATTACTGAGGTGCATGTTGTTGCTGCATCTTATGCTGATACTCCATATCCCACCCATCTAGGTAATCAACCTATCCTACATATTCCTGAGGAGGGTTAAGTCGTCAAGTCCCCATCGAAGGACACTCCAACTACAGAGGTATATCTCTTATATCTTTGACTTCGAGAAACTTCATTTCTCGCTCGAGGATGTCACTAATCTATACATTTTTCTCTATCAAGTCATAGGTCATCCATCATTGCCCACTTTACTGCCTGGTATTCAAGCTCTGGTCCCAAGTGCCATCACAACAATGTCTACCTCCATCACTACAACACTCATCGCTCCAATTCCTTCTTCCAACTCGGGCTCCGACATAGACTCAAAAAAGAAAGGGTGCTAGAATGGTTAGAGGATTTTTATCCTTTTTGGTAGAGGATGTAACAACCTACATTTTCGACCTTCGAGTCCAACGTCCAAACCGACGCCAACACTTCAAGGACCAAATAGAACGAGTCATTGGGTTAATATAAAATAAATATATATTGTTCTAACTAATAGCTTTCAAAGTCTCACATAAGAAAGAAATAAAATATAATACAATAATAATCATAATCACATCACACCACATCACTATAACATGTTTGTCAGTCAAATATATATGTTTGAACAGTACAACTCAACCCAAACTATACTCATAGTCAATTTAGGTTGTGACATTTATCTACATCACATACAACATACAAAAATGAATCTCTATCTCCAATGCCATCTCATCTCCAAACCCCATCAGTCTGGATGTATAAATAAAACGGAAAAATAAGAGTGGGTCAAACATAAATTTGGTGAATGACCCATACTTCACTCTACATATATTAAAAATCTAGTTTAGTGAGTTAGCCATACTTTGCTCTTCATATACTAAAAATCTAATATTGTAGCATCATACGAGTATAATGCTCGGTAATCTCACATCTTGCTTGTCACATCATACCCAGGAATCATTTACATCTAGTTGTATTGCATCAATCTCTAAGTGGATTCGCTTCCCTGGACTGGCCTCATGCCCTAAATGGTCACTTATTATCCATCGTCACATAAATCACATATAGAACTCACTTCCCTAGACCGTTGAAAACTTTTAGGATCAACATTTGTCCTCATAGTAATCGGACTGATGCCGTGGACCGCTCGTAGCCTATAGGGTCATTTATCGTCTACCTCCACACTAGTCCTACGAAGCCCTACAAGGGAGCAACACATTACCCTTGACAACCTACTTGTGTTACAAGTTTGTATCTATATCCATGTCTGCATCCTAGGATGTCTACTAATGTCATAGACTTGTTCATGTTCACGTCTCCATCATACCACGCTTGCATATCACTACAACATACATATCCTTTTCAAATAGCAAGTAATCATCACATATATTCACTCAATTTGTAACACCTTCATTTACCTCATTAATTGCTCCAATCACCTTCAAGAAACAATAGGAACTTAACCGAATCAATAGTTATTATTTTACATAGGTCATTACGTGTCTAGATTCAGTCTAGCTCAAAATATAGGTCACAGGTGGACCGGTTGGCATGACCGATGCACCGATGTACACTTTTTGGTGAAATTCAAGGCCATGGATTTTGGTGCTCCACTACGTCATTTTGCCATCAACTACCTCCAATTTTCCTCTGGTCACCGGATAACGTCCTTAATACCTATCCTTACATTTCTAAGTTTGGTTTTATAGTAAACTTTTTCTGTTTGAACATATATTCAAAAATTTACCATGATTTAATGTAAACCTTATTCTAATTTACTATTACCAATTCCCTCCCAAATCCCTATGTAACCCATTTTAAAATTCTATAAGTGTTTATCTACTCTTAATAGCCAGCATATCATATATATATATATATATATATATATATATATATATAGGATCAAGAATGCATTACATGAAGGGGAAAGCACAAATCACTCAACAAATTCACCATTCTTTGCATGAATCTTCACTGCCCGGCTTGTTGTGCTTTCTTGCTCTAGAATTCCACCTCTAATCGATGTAAATGTGTAGCCTTCCTTGTTAGCTTCACAATGCGCTAGTTTCATGCGATTTCGTTAAACTTAAATAAGATAAAGTGATCTGAATTTTGGTCTGTAAAGAGGAAGAAGAAGATAAAGAGAAAGAGCGTGAGTCGGTTTTAAAACTAAAGTGCATACGAATTTGTTTTTAAGTGGAAAGGAGGAAAGTAACTGCCCGCCCTAATTCAAATTTAAAACTCTAAATTTTGGGGCCCAATAAGGTCAACATCTTTTCAACCATAATTCCTTCATATGTACATTAAATGAGGTGAACCAAATATTGTACGAATCAAAAAAACGTTACAGTTGCAACGACGTCAGTTTCACCATCAAAATTCAAAGTTGAAAAAATAACCATTGTACCCCTCCTTATTGTTAATTTATTTTATTTTTATATTAATCCAGTTATTTTACTTCTATTATATTGTTAATATTTAATTCTAACATTTACTAAATTTATTGGGTATTACATTCTTTCCTCTTAAAAAATTAGTCGTCAAAATTCCTAAGGAACAAAGAATGTATCGTATTCTCTCTTATCATGTATCATTATGTGTAGCACACAAATATATATCTTATAGTCAAATATCCAGCTCTTTATCCCAATAATCATCCACACACCAAAGAAACTAATCAAACCAAGCATCTATACATAATATAAGAATATGAAATCAAATTCATTGAATAGGTGTACGTGTTCCATTAGCAAACATAGATACATATGTGATATTTGTGTAATTTTATGAAATTCAACCAATAACATAACAACATGATATGTATGTAGATAACGTATGACATTATATGTGCAAATATCTAACATTTGGGCCCTTTATTATGAATGAAATGATATGATATATAGAGTATGATGTAATAATCCTAGGGTGATCTTATAACATCAACATAGCACATGATGAATATATATATATATATATATGAATCATATGAATCAAAAATTATAAAATACATTACGAAAATAATACACTTTGAAATAAAAATCATCCAAAGTAACTGATATCAAGTAACATAAATAAAAATAATAGTGAATCCAAGCGATTATTCAACCAAACCTTGATACTAACTAAACTAAAAATCAATTAAATGGGAAAACATTCCGAAAAGGAGCTAATTTGAAATGATCAAATATACTTCTCCACTTTTCAAATACCTCTAAGTAAATTTTTATCCCCAAATAAACCTAACAAACTATACTACTGGAATAAACTCATTCCGAAACATTAACTACAAATGTACATGCATTTATTTAAGTTCTACAGTCCATGCTACCAACCCGAATAAACAACGCCACAATATATAACAACGGGTAGCCTTTGCACCAACGTGTAAAAAAAATTGCAGTCTCTCGTACCAGCCCTAAAGGCACATACTTAACACCTATATCATCTAGTAGTCGTTTCCTCTATTCATCTTTTGGATTACTAAAGTAAGGCAACTCAAAGTGGATGATGTTTTACCTAAACAAATCTAAACAACTTGAATTACCATACTATTCCTTCTTCCATCTTAGAATATCTAAAATAATCGACGTCTTAACTTGGCGAACATAACATACATCTCATCCAAATTTCAAATCTAACTTGAGTGCTATCATTATGCTTATGATATCGCTTCTCCAAATATCCAACAAACTTGATACTCAAAGTATCACCTCCTCGATTATCCAAACACTTCATCCTAAGTTCTACAACCTACAACTAATCAAGCATCCAATCAAGAGAATCATATTATATTCAACCAATACAACCATAGCACTAAAATCCTAAATCTAAGTGGAATTGTAACCTAAGAAAAATGCTAACCTAAGATAGAGATAGAGTTCGAAGAATCGACTATATAATACATTGTCTACATGCACATAATATGCAACGTAAACTCTATACCCTTAAGTCGTTACTTCCAAAAGAGTTTCCTTGAATAGACAGTCTCTCTTCAATCAGATGGATGATTGAAAAGAATTAATCTACTTCCCACCTAAAGTCATATCCAAACCTTACAAATTCCATTCCGTAGAATAGCTTCCGCATCTTTTATGCATGCTAGCCATAATACTCTTTCCTCGTCTTTCCAAATAAATTTTCATGGTATTTTCTTATTTTACTTCAATATCCATTTAATAAAGTACATCTTTTCTTAAATATTCCAAATTTATCTCAATAGCTCAAAATCAATTATCAAAATCCTTTATCCAAATTTTTATCTATGTGAATAAAAAGTATTTCTCATAAAAACCTTACCAATAATCCCATTTGGAATATCTTTTGTAAACTTAGGTCACAACTCTCCATAATTTTTATTTCCAAATCATATATGTCTATACAATTTCTAAGGCTTCATTTCATTTATCAATAATAAAAAATTGTATGATCTTAATAGTCATCCTTCGTACCAAAATACCTATCTTCAAAAATGCTAAACCCTAATTCAAATCCAGAATATCCTTTACAATCAAAAATCTAAACTCAACACTCTTCACAATCAAAAGTCCAAGCTTAAATCATTTCTAATAATAACCAAACAAGTGGAAGCTTTTCTTATATATCATTTCACCAACTTGCTATTCTACCATATTATGAACGAGACAACTCAAATGGGATGATGTCTGACCATGTAAACCAAATCAACATAACACTCAATAATAGTAATAACCTATGTCATAATATATTTAGGAACATCAAAAAAAGGAATGATGTCTTAGTGATTATGCCATCAAACTCATATCATATCCATTACTCAGGTATTGACTATCTATAACTATCACCCAAAACATATAAAGCAAGATCCTAAATCACTTGCTTGGAGAACAACATCCATCCAAGCTATATAACATAAATAGTGTAACTTTACACGCCACATCAGATCAATAACACCCATCCTCAAACCAACTCAAATAATTTACCCTTACGATGATATTAAACAAAAAAAACATTCTAAATATCATTTATTTTCATCTTCAGTCATTACTATAATGACATGGAACAAAGAATGTGAATTTCTACACAACGGATCAATCACTGAGTCAGATCGCATAGCAGCATCATTACATCATCGAGACCCTATTCTAAAACAAATTCTAGGTCCTTCAACAAAATTATTCACCGCATCTTCTAAAATATTTTCATCCATTGGTCAACTGTATCCAATCAATTGAAACTCCAATATCACTTATCTTCCTTTTACTACTAAAATTTTCAGTTATCAAATAAGTATGACTTAGGACCAAATTCACTTCACATGAACCTTAACCAATTTATGTTGCTATTTAGTAAGCATCTTTTCTCTATTTTTCTTCAATACAATGATTTGGTTTAATTTCTCTTTCTAATAATAACCGTAATTTTTCTTTCACTAACTCAGAAAATTAGAGGTTATATGTGTTGTATAAATACTATATTCAATTTAAGTGCTAGTCTTTAGTTCAAAAATCAAAGGCATGAAGGTCACCAGGAATTACATGAAAGTTTAGCAGGTCATATAAAAATAATTAGTAATAATAGAACTAACATAATGGTATGGATAATGCCTTCAACAAAGTAAAACGAAACCTGATATGAATAGTGTATGAGTTATTATTATTCAGTTGACTATTTGATATATAATGAAAGAAACCTGAATGTTAAAAAAAGAAATATATATGTTACATTATTAATTGTATCAACTTCGAATCTTCGACTTGTAGAAAATTTTATTATATGATGATTTTGTTTACCAGATTGTTTGTTCGGGGTATTTTCAGAAGATTTTTCATCTAAGTTGGGTGACATTATAGAATTTGAAGAAAGAGGCCACAGAGCACTTGCAACTTGATATTTGATATTAACAACAACGAAATACGTGCTTGAAAAGAAGAAAAATGCAGGATAATATAAACATTATTGTATTTTACTATAGTTTTTGTATGAATTTGTCATTTAATAAACTATGGATAGTTCTTTACATAATATAATGACACGATTATGCTAAGACTTTATAAATAACATGAATATATGAATTGTGTTAGCTTTTATTGGAATGCAAATCTTTACTATTAATTTTTGTAAATGTGGATGAATTTGGTTGTTATTAGTACAGTGTTAACTTTGGTTGTAAAATTATATCAAATTTTCCACATGTTGCATCAATGCTTTAATTATTATTTCATTTTTGCAATTTTAACAACTAGCAAAACAGTGTAAAAGACTTTATTAAAATGTTCAAAAACTATGGTAAAAGATTTTATTACAATTGGTAAAAATTATTGTAAAAGACTCTATTACAATGGACAAAAATAATTGTAAAGAATTTATTATAACGGCCCCTTGTAACTGTCCAAAACGGTTAGCAAATGCTCAAACCCTATTACAACTTTTCATATTATGATGCTTGCATACCTGTTGTTAAAGCTTTATCACAACTGTCATTGCCGATTGTGAAATGGGTATTTTGCTGTAGTAATCGATGAGTTTTTAGCAACCCAATGGATTAGTATCTTCTTCCTTACTGTTGTTTCCTATGGTTCTTGATCTTGTAAAGAAGAAAATTTAGGTGTTCAGTCAGATGCATGAGTTAATTTCTTTAGTGCTGTCATCATGTTACAAAATATTTAGACATAAACAATAAAGAAACTTGAAGAAAGCCATGAAAATAGAGAATAAGTTGAAAACCAGTGAGTGATTTCAACGAATAAGAAAATAAGATGAAAGGTGTTTTTAAAAAAACCTAAAATGATTGCATTGCCTAAACTAAATTGTTAAAATAGCTAAGATTATCCTTTAAGATCAGGAAAGACTTAGGCTTTGTTTCTATAAGGCTTGAGTGTTTAGTTCTTAATGCTAGATGAAAGCTTCTCAATAGTAGAAGCTAATGATGAATATTTGAATCTTGTTTGATTGCTTACTAGTTAATTTTTTTATTGTAATACACTTTTCTTTAACAAATTTGGCCTTCACCGTTAATATCTTTTATTATTTGAATATTTTTATTGTATACACATGCAATAATATATTAAGAAAATAAATTAAAAAATATTCAACGATCGACTAAACCGACTAAAACATACTTTCATTTTTTTATGAATAACATTAATAAATTTACCATAGATTAAAGAAGAATGACAATTTGATCACGTAAATTTTCCATAAAAGCTTGCAACTCGGATGAAAACACTTCACTACGACTTGATAGTGCCTTTAATGGTTTTCTATTATCATTCCCATTGTTATTTTCATCGTAATCATTTGCAGTTTCATCATCTTGTTTAGATTCCAAAATGAGCTTATCATGAAGTGAAATACGACATAGAATATTGTATATTGCCATACATGCAATAACTATATCTCTTGATAGTAAAAATTGTATGAAGGCATGTTAATTAAAATAAGGAATATATTTTAAGTACGCCAAAACTTAAATCGATGACATTTATTAACCGAGAATGTGCATGATTGAATCTCTCACTTCTTATTTGTAATGTTGTTATTTTTATAACTTTTCAACCTACAACGAGTGTTGTGATAAGGGGATAGAAAGCCTCTAGTGTTTGTATAAGCCGCATCACAAAGGTATTGCATATTTGTATTAAAACAAGAAGGCGAGTCAATACGATGACATGATTAGTGCAACTAAAATATTTGAATTTACTTACATAAAGGAGGAATTACGAAATTATTAGCATGGACCGTTTTATTAAAGACTCTTGAATCATAAGCTATTCCCTTCCATCCCGCCATTACATATATAAATTTCATATCGAAATCACACGCACCACCATTCCATTTTGGTTGTAATTACCCTAACCCCCGTCTCTTGGTGGAATTTGGTCACAGATTAGGATATTTGAATCTACTATTGTGACATCTTATGCCCCAGTCGCACCTTAGGTCCTTGTCGTAGTTCTATGTGAGATCATATATTTTCAATAGGCTTGCCAAAATTTGGTGGAACGATCATTTTATAAGCAAATTCTCTTATAACTATGAAAACTTCATAAAATACTTGCTAACCATTTAATCTGAATGTTGATGGTATCTTACAATATGATTTCTATAATTATGGCTTATGGATAAAGACATTACCATTTTATCTTCAACATTTATATGCTTGCTATCTCAAGCACTTCTTTTCTCGAAAGTAGCAATATAACTTTATAAATGATGATTTATCCATTTTAATTTAATCATACATCATAACCGAAGAACCGTCCATGAGCTCTTGCATATTTTTATTTTCTAAAAAGCAATGAAGTTAAAACTTTTCATCAAACATTTTCATGGTGCTTCATCTTAAGCAATATTAAAAGTGACAACAATCTCACCCAATAATAATTTTTTTCACAATATCCTATAATATGAGAAAATAAAACTTAGAATTTTTGAAAATTGCGATGCATTATCTAAGTGGATATTAAAACTTACATTTAGTATATACATTAACGAAATACATAAAAATATTGAATGCGTATTTTATTTACCAAAACAAGTGTAATGACCCAAGGTTTTGTCGTTTTAACTAGGCAAATATATATATATATATATATATATATAGTCAATAAATGGATTTTTACTGATAAATGAACTCATTTTAATTAATTAATAATGATGGAACATCGTTTTCAAATATGTTTACCAAATTAAATAGTTCGTAAAAAAATGAAAAATGTGATCGAAGGATGTTTTATGAAATTTCGACACTGAAAAAATTGTCAGGAACGTTGTTCATCTTGCGCACTATATATATATAAGAGTTAATTAAATGAATAATAATAATACACTAATAGTATATTGTCTTACATTAGTTATGTTTAGCAAGTGATGTAACAAGACATGGTTTTAAAATAATAACTTATATATACTAAATAATATCATTATCTCTTGTCATTTCCTTAAGTATCATCGTCATTACCCATCATGGCTTAGGGGATGTGACTAGAGAGGAGGGAGATGTGACATATGAGGGGAAGGAAGATGGTGATGTGATATGTCAAAATGATGACTTATTACGATATTTTAAACTAAGGATAAAATGGTAATTTACCTACTTTTCTTCATCTACAAATACACACACACACACACACACATTTTTTTACATTCTCTCCTTCCTTTTCTATAATTTCCTTTATAAAATTTCCAGTGCTTCCAAATCCTTTCTAAATATTTAAAAGTACTAACTTTTCACTTTAAATCTCTTTTGAATCTAGTTTAAACGTTCCTATATTCATTTCTTCACTTTATTCTTCACGAAACCATGCCCACACCCACCGCAGACAACTAGGCCGAGCCCCATACCATTTGGCCGAGCCTTTTGAATCTCAAAGCTCAGAAAAATCTTTAGTCTTTGAAGCTCGTGTGTTGTTTCTAAAGTCTAGTCAAAGTTCGCTTTGTATTTGCAGAGTTTCGGTGAGTAAACTACTTTACTTTGGAATTTTTTTTTAACTTTACTGTATGGTGTTATTGTGATGATGTTATGATGTGTAAATTGAATGGTTGTTATGTTTGTTGATGTTGATTTGATGGATGTTGGTGTTTGGTGTTGAATTTGAGATTTGAATGCGGCATTGTCAAGTTATTAAGCATGTAAATATATGTTTTTATGCGTGTTTCATTGTGATGTAAAAAAGTATGTTAGTATGGATGTATGGTTGTGATCCAAGAACCAAAATATGTTGTGCTAAGTCAAATTTAACAGCTTTGTGTGTTGCGATGGATGTGAGATCTGATTCGAAATCAAAAAACTATGTTTTTCTTGTTTAAAAATTTGGAAATTGTTTCAGAATTTCTATCTTTGCAGTTTCAAAAACTTTAAAATTTATGTTTCAAAACATGAAATAGAAAAAAATCAACTAAGTTTTTTGCTTAAACTATGTTTAAGCGAACTGTGCTCATAGAAAAAGTCGCTATGGACGTTTCAGTCTTGTTTCTATGTTTCAAAAACTATAAAAGTTATGTTTCAAAACATGAAATATAAAAGAATCAAGCAAGTTTTTCAATTAAAGTATGTTTAAGCAAACTGCACTCATAGCGATAGTCGTTATGGACGAAATTCGACAAAATTTTTGATTTTCGTTTTTTGAAACATTTTCTTGTGAAATGGTTTTGTAAAAGAAATTCAAACTAAATTGGTAATATAAAAAGAGATTAATTTTAGTTAAATAAATATTTTATTATTCAATAAATTAATTAAAAATAATTAGTACTTAATTGATAATTAAATAAGTGATTACGGGTTAAGTAACACTTAAAGATGGATAACGACAAATTAGTGATTAATAGTTTTAATTAATGATTAATGAAGTTAAGAAGTAATCTAATGATTCATTATTATTTAATTAAGTTAATTAGCTAATTAATTATTATTTAGTAAGTGATTATTTAATTGCTTTTAATTAATTAAGGTTTATCTAATAATGAATTGTTTAAACCTTAACGAAGATGCATTAAAAAAGTCAATTAGGACTTAACTAAGTTCATTAGTTAATTAAAGTTTAACGAATTAATCTTGATTTAATTAAGATATAATTAGAGATTAAGCCAATTAAACGTACTTTAATCTTTTCAAAATTATTTCCAAACTTAATTGGTTATGTTTTAAATCAATCTTCTTTTCAAGTTAAGTAGCTTTAAATCAAACGATCTCATCATCTGGACCATTAAATAGCTAAATGATTTAAAGTAGTGATTATAAAACATTGACATGTTTTATGGAAAATAAGTTGACTTGTGTTTAGCACAAATGCTGAATATCAGTAACATGATAAACACAAAGAGCCTAATTCGATAAGCGTATCATGATGACTTAAGTGTATGGAGTGCATGTCCATACGTAAATCTTGCACCCAATGGTAAGGTTGTTCATTTTCAAATAACATGGTCAATTAAAATCATTGAATGTTGGTTTAGAGAAACTGGGATCGGATTGCGAATAGTTATCCGAAAACCACTTCGAATCAACGTAGAGCGTTCGAATTGAGTCTATCGAAGTCATGATCAAGATTCAAGACTTGAAGTGCAAGGGCTATCATGGCATTAACCTTGAGGGTGATTCCAAAATGGATGTCGTGGAAGTAGTGCCTTCGGTTCATTCATCTCCTGAGTAACTTGTATGGATGAATATTGACATTGTGTTAACATCGGGAAGGCAATGTAGCATTCCAAGAGATAAGTGCTATATGTGAAAGGTAATGATGTAGCCTCAGGCCTCATCAACCTAAAATGACCAAAACAGAGGATATGCAGTAGGGACATATGAGTCACACCCATTAGGGTATGATCATTTCCATCTAGAACGAGTCCCTACTTAGATATACTATAGTCCCAAATGGTTGCTAATCCTAACCAGGGGGTGATCATATTCAGTACTATCCAGTAAGCGATAGGCGAGTCCTGTGTTAGCAGGGATTTTCGGTACGATCACGGTACGCTAATCTGGAGGTGTATGTTGCAGGCGGTATCCTAGTAGCCTTATCATTGTATGAAATCCAATCACTAATGCATACCTTTACGGTTTTAGTTGTATACCTAAATATGTTGGAACGTGAGACGTAAGCATTTCAGCTATGCTCTATATTTATTTTAAATCCTTAGGCGTTACCATAATATCACCTGTTTTAAATAGAAAGTGTTTTTCGATATCGTTAGGTAAAAACCCATTTGGGTCTAGGTGCGGCGTCATCTTACGATACCTTTTGTTTTTCAAAGGATTTTTCAAATAAAATATTGTTATTTGAGTTTACTCACACCAGTCCCATGTCTGACCCAGAGTTTATTTTTCTTTTCCTTAAATTCTTGGGTATTTAATTAAAAGTAGTCAAGTGGTCCAGGTTTCTCTCGAAAGCTTGTTAGAGGAACTGGAGCAGGTAGCTTCATGGATAACTATTATTAGTATAAATTATTCCACTGTGTATGTATGCATGGTTTAAGTGTTTTATGGACAAACAGTTGTAAATTGACCTAGTTTGGAACTTGCATTATTGAACTCTGATGTAATATTTTGGCTATGACTATGTAATGTACTACATTTTCTATTTTTATAATGACTCATCTTTCGAAAGATCAGTCTTCTTTTTATCTTTCTTATTTGATCGGTCTTCTTTTTATAATGGCTATGACTATGACTATGTGATAAGATTCGGTGTTTGATCAGTCTTCTTCTTATCTTTCTTATTTTTATAATGACTCGTCTTTCGAATGAAAGAAAGGCGGTTCGTTACATTTGGTATCATAGATAGGTTAAATGAACCCCTAGTTATCTTTGGGTAAGGATCAACTCCGAGAGAGTGTATTTGTAATTTTACTCGTATATATAAATATATATCCCCAATAGGTAGATCATCTTTGATAGTTTGATTAGTGCTCCCTTTTTGATATTTATCTCATCCAAGGCATTCTAAGAAGCATCTTGTAATTCCCAGGTAGTAAGAAATGAGCACTAGAGGCAGACGAGGTAGAGGAACTAGCAGCATTATGGCCATCAATGGTCGGACTTAGACTGGAAGGGTTGGAACTATCGAAGAGCCAACACCAGGGTAGTCAAGGGTGAATTTTGAAACTTTATGTAAGGATTACACAAATCTAGGAGGGAAATCATTAAAGGAACTGAGTGTATCGCAGAAGTTCAAGCTTGGTTGCACACTTGTGAAATGATTTTCAAAGGTCTGGATCTATCAAATGAGCAAAAAAGATTTTTAGCATCATGACAATTGCAAGAAGGAGCTGCAACTTGGTGGGACTCGCGCACAGCCAATGTTTCAGAAGAGGAGTTTACTTGGGTTCATTTTCAAGGAAGCATTTGAAGATTAGTTCCTGCCTACAGCTGGTAAGACTCGGATGTATAGAAATTTCTTGGACTTCAAGCAAGGAGATCATTAGTGGCAGAATATGAGACAAAGTTCAATGAGCATCTTGTTTTGGATCGGAATTGATCAATATCCCACTAAAGAAAAATGAGATGTTCTTTTTGGAATGAGGGAGAATTTACATGAGAGGATGAATTCCCATGTTAAGGGTTCATTTGTGGACTTGGTAGATATGGCGTTGAGGTATGAAGTCTTGGACAAGAAGAAGCATATCGCAGCAGCAACAAATGATAACGCCGGCAGCAAAAATTCAAATAAAAGGAAGTTCAACCCGAATTGGATTAAGTTGGGTAAAGGAAAGGGAAATCCAAGAGGGAATAAAGGGAACAAGTTTAAGGATACCACTTGTTATCTTTGTAAACAGAAGGCTCATATTGCCAAATTTTGTAAAGACTCTAAAACTTCCAAGCAGCTAGCAGGACCTATCTTTCCAATGGTCCAGAAGACATTATGCTTCATTGTCACCAGCCTGGACATATGATAAAGGACTGCCCACTCATGAAGAAGGTGCAGTAGGCTAAAGTGTGTGCGGTTAAAGACGAGCCATCTGCCTCAATAGATGTCAAGGGAAAGGACATTATTGAAGGTACCCTTTTATACTGGTGCCTTCCACAATTTTATCTCTTTAGAACTCGTAAAGAAATTTCATTTTGTCTAAAATATTGTAGAAAACCCTATTCGCGTGTCTAATCCTATAGGAGGTGTAACCCATTTGAACCTAGTGTGCGAAGACGTGCTAATATCTTATCTTTCCCATCATTTTACTTGTGATCTATATATCTTAGACTTTAAGGAATTTGACCTCATTCTCGGTATGGTCTTTTATCAATGTACAAGACTATCTTAGACTATAGAAAGAACGGTAACATTAGTAACCAAATTGGGAAATATTGCTAAAGTCCTTGTGAGGACCTTGGTATTCATATGTGTAGTTTCCCGTATACTTTGGAAGCATCTCAAGAAGGGTTAGGATCCATAGAGGTTGTTAAGAGCTTTCTTGATATGTTTGAAGAAGTTAGAAATTTACCCACACATAGGGGGATAGATTTCCACATTGATCTAGTTCCTCGGCAAGATCCATAGTTCAACCTAAGAGAAGAATGGCTTCGAGGGAAAGGGAGGAGTTAGTTAAGAAAACCTAGGATTTGTTGGAGAGGAGATTGATTAGACCTTGTCAGTCAAGCTGGGGATCGGAAGTAGTCTTTGTGGCTAAGTCGGATGGAACTTTAAGATTGTGTGTGGACTATAGAGAGTTGAATAAGTTGACTACTAGAAATAAATATCCTTTTCCCTCTATCGATGACTTATTTGACCAACTTCATGGAGCTACGGTATTTTTCCAAATGGATCTAACTACCGAATTTCACCAATTAGGGGTTGCTAAGGATAATTAATATACCCTTAACAGCCTTTAGGGGCCCAAAATTTTCTTTGAATGGTTGATTATGCCTTTTAGGCTAACTAATGCACCCGTATATTTCGTGGATCTTATGAACAGTGTTTTCCGACAGGTTCTAAATAAGTTCGTACATGTTTTTATCGATGACATTTTAATTTACTCCAAATCGAAAGAGGAACATAGATATCATCGAAAATAGTTTTAGAAACCTTAAGGACGCATGTTTTGAAAGCAAAGTTTTCAAAATGTCATTTTTGGCAATCGGAGGTAAGATTTTTAGGACGTATTGTTTCGGAAGATGGTATCTCAGTGGACCCGATATAGGTGGAAGTAGTACAGGAATGGAAGCAACCTTGGACTCTTACCAAAAGTTCGCAGTTTCTTAGGATTGGCCGGTTACTATAGAAGATTCATTCGGGATTATTCTAGATATCCTCACATTTGACTAAGTTGACTAAGAAGGTGAAAAGTTTGAATGGACTCAAAAATGGAGGAAGAATTTGGAGAACAAAAGAAGAGGCTGATTAGTGCAACAGTTCTTGCTGCCCTGATGGAAATAGTGGGTTCGCGGTGTTTACCGATGCATGTGGAATTGGATTAGGAGTTGTTCTGATGCAGAATGGAAGAGTGATTGCGTATGCTTGTAGGCAGTTGTAACCACATGAAAAGAACTATGCTACGCATGACTTAGAGTTATTAGCTGTGATCTTCGCATTGAAAATATGGAGGCATTATTTGTTGGGTAAAATTATCTTCCTTTCTTCTTTCTTTAGATATTCTAGTAAGTAGGGTTTTCTTCTTCTTCAATTAGGGGAAAAGTTCGAGCTCTACATTGATCATAAGTCCCGGAAGTATCTTTTCACCCAAAAAGACCTGAATCTCGAACAGAAAAGATGGTTAGAGTTGTTGGCGGCATACAACTTGGACATTCTTTATACGCAGGGAAAAGCTAATGTAGTGGAGAACACCTTAATTTGGAATGCAGTTTTGTCTCTTTTGGAAGTTATCCCGACTCTTCAGCTAAGGATAATGGAGAACCAAAGAAAGGATAGTGCTATGGAGAAGTTAATTTAAGAAGTCAAGAAAGGTCGATGCACAGATTTTGAGATGGATCACCAAGGTGTTTTAAGAATCAAGGGAAGATTATGCATTTGGGATATAAATGGATTGAGACGGGAAGTGTTTTCGGAGTGTCACAAATCTAGATTGAGTATTCACCTTGGCTTCGTAAGATGTATAATGACATGAAGAGAGTCTTTTGGTGGCTAGGAATGAAGAAGGATATCCCCATCTTTGTGAGTAGATGCGCGAGTTACCAACAAATTAAGGGAGATCATTAGAAAATGGCCAGATTACTTCAAACTTTGGATATCTCTAAGTGGAAATGGGAGATGATATCAATGGATTTCATAGATGGTTTACCCAAAACCAGGAAATGAAGGAGTGTGGGTCATTGTGGATCGGTTAACAAGGAGTGCACATTTTATTCCGTTCAAGCCAATTAGAATGGCAGCTTCATTTGCAGAAATTTATATGAGGGAAATAGATCATCTACATGGAGTTCCAATAAGCATGGTAAGTGATTAAGATCCTATCTTCGTGAGCCAATTTTGGAGAGCCCTGCAAATAGCTTTGGGAACGAAGTTAAGTTTAAGTACTTTCTATTATCCTCAAACAGATGACCAGATTGAAAGAGTTAATCACATTTTGGAAGATAAGCTGAGAGCATGTATTCTTGATTTCGGAGGATCATATTCACTTAGTTGAGTTCTCTTATAATAATAGCTATCAAGCTAGCAATGGAATGGCGCCTTATGAAGCTCTGTATGGGAGATCGTGCGAATCCCTTGTGTATTGGATGAATCTAGAGATTGTTAGTACTTGGTCTAAATATAATTCGAGAGGTAATGGAGAAAAAGTTGAAATGGTTAGAAGAAGGATGAAGGAAGCTTAGGATCGACAAAAAAGTTATGTTAACAAGAGAAGGAAGGATTTAGAATTCAATGTTGGCGATGCTATGTATGTGAAGATAACTCCCATCAAAGGAGTCGTTCAGTTTGGAAAAGTTGAAAAGTTGGCACTGAGATACATTGGACCATTCAAGATCATGGAAAGGATTGGTCCACTCGCTTACAGAGTTGAGTTGCTCGAAAAGTGGTCAGGAGTTCACACTGTGTTCCATGTGCCCCATTTTAGGAAAAGTGTGCATGACCATCTTCAGTGGTGGAAACGTCAGTTCAGGATGACTTGAAAATAGAACCAAACCTGACAATAATTAGGCATCCAGTCAGTATTCCGGATCAAGATAAGAAGAAATTGCGCAATAAAGTGAAGCGACTGGTTATGATATATTAGAGCGATGATCCATGAGATTGCACTTGGGAAACAATAGATCACGTAAAGGAAGCTTATCCTAGATGGATGTTAGGATAGTTGTTGTGTACGAGTCATGGACGTATTATTGTTTTGGACGCTTGTATACCTTTTGTACGAATTTTATGGTATGACTATATGATTCCTTTTGTGTTAACTCTTGTTAGAAATTTCAAGGACGCAATTCTTTTAAAGGGGGTAGAATGTAACGATCCAAGGTTTGGTTGCTTGAACTAGGAAAAAATGTATATATGATTTATATAGTCAATAAATGAATTTTTATTGATAAATTAACTCATTTTAATTAATTAATAATGATGGAAAAAACGTTTTCAAAATATTTTTTAACAAATTAAATAGTTCGTAGAAAATGGAAAATGTGACCGAAGGATGTTTTTCGAAATTTCGACCTTTCGACACCGAAAAGTTGTCGGAAACGTTATTCGTCTTTGTGCATTATATATACATACATAAAAGTTAATTAAACAATTAATAATAATACTAATAGTATATTATCTTATGTTAATTATGTTTAGAAAGTAATGTGACAAGACATGGTTTAAAAATAATAACTTATATATATACACTAAATCATATCATTATCTCTTGTCATTTCTTTAAGTACCATCATTATTAACCACCATGGTTTAAGGGTTGTAACTAGATAGGAGGGAGATGTGACATATGAGGGAAAGGAAGATGGAGATGTGATATGTCAAAATGATAATATGTTATGATATTTTAAGCTAAGGATAACATGGCAATTTCCCCACTTTTCTTCATCTATAAATACATGCCCATATGCACACACATTTTTATTTACATTCTCTCCTTCGTTTTCTAAAACTTCCTCTCTAAAATTTCCATGGCTTCCAAAACCTTTCTAAGTATTTAAAAATCCTAACTTTTCACTTTAAATCTAGTTTAAACATTCCTATATTCATTTCTTCACTTTATTCTTCAAGAAACCAAGCCCACACCTACCCCATAGCACTAGCCCAAGCCCCACACCATCAGGCCAAGCCATTTGAAGCTCAAAACTCCAAAAAGTTTTCACTCTATGAAGCTCGTGTGTTGTTCCCAAAGTCTAGTCGAAGTTCGCTTTGTATTTGCAGAGTTTCAGTGAGTAAACTACTTTATTTTGGAAAAGATTTTTTGACTTTACTATGTAGTATTATTGTGGCGATAGTATGATGTGTAAATTGAATGGTTATTATGTTGGTTGATGTTGATTTGATGGATGGTGTTGAATTTGAGATTTGAATGCGGTATTATCAAGTTATTAAGCATGTAAGCTATTAAGCATGTAAACATATATTTTTATACGTGTTTCATTGTGATGTTAAAATGTATGGTAGTATGGATGTATGGTTGTGATCCAAGAACCAAAGTATGTTGTGTTGAGTCAAATTTAACAACTTTGTGTGTTGCGATGGACATGAGATCCGATTCAAAATCAAGAACTATGTTTTTCTTGTTTAAAAGTTTGGAAATTGTTTCAAAATTTCTATCTTTGTTTTTGTGTTTCAAAAACTTTAAAAGTTATGTTTCAAAACATGAAATACAAAAGAATCTAGTAACTTTTTCGCTTAAAGTATGTTTAAGCGAACTGCGCTCATAGCAAAAGTCGCTATGGACATAGTTTTACAAAATTTTCGATTTTCGTTTTAAAACGTTTTCTTGTGAAATGATTGTGTAAAAGTTTTTCAAACATAATTAGAAATACAAAAAGATATTAACTTTCGTTAAATAAATAATTTATTATTTAATAAATTAATTAAAAGTAATTAGTACTTAGTAGATAATTAAGTAAGTGATTAAGGTTTAAGTAACACTTAAAGAACGTAGTGACTAATTAATGATTAATAATGTTTTAATTAATGATTAATGAAGTTAATAAGTAGTTTAATAATTAATTATTATTTAATTAAGTTAGTTAATTAATTATTATTTAATAAATGATTATTTAGTTGACTTTTAATTAATTGTGGTTTAACTAATAATGAATGGTTTAAAACTTAACCAAGATGCATTAAGAAGTCAATTAGGACTTAACTAAGTTCATTAAGTTAATTAAAGTTTAATTATTAATTAATCTTGATTTAATTAAGATATATTTAGGGTTTAAGCCAATTAAATATAATTTAATCTTTTCAAAACTATTTGTAAACTTAATTGGTTATGTTTTAAATCAATCTTCTTTTCAAATTAAGTGATTTTAAATCAAAGGATTTCATCGTCTGGACCATTAAGTAACCAAAAGAATTAAAGTAGTGATTGTACAACGTTGACACGCTTTATGGAAGACAAGTTGATTGGTGTTTAGCACAAATGCCGAGTATCAGTATGTGATAAACATAAGGAGGTTAATTTCGATAAGCGGGTCATGATAACTTAGGTATATGGAGTGTATGTCCATATGTAAATCTTGTACCCAATAGTGAAGTCATTCACTATCAAATACTTGACCAATTAAAATTATCGAATATTGGTTTAGAGAGATCGGGATCGGATGGCGAATATGCAACGATCCAGAATTTCAGTCATTTTAAATATTGTATATTTAATTGATTTTAAATATTCACAATTAGATTTTATAGGCTGAATAAATTTTATTTCCAGTATATCGATTTAATTGGATAATTAAATTTTGATTTAATATTTTAAATTGCTGAAATAATTGAAATATGGACTTAATGTGAATAAAAATGATTTATAAAGTTGAGTTAAATTCTATTTGAGTTATACCGATGTTAGAGAAATTTTAAAATTGAATTAAAAGTTAATTTGTAGAAATTGAATATTTTAATATTTAATTAACGAGTAAAAATAGCCATTTTCATACAGTCTCGGATTTCAATGGAACCAGTTTCATTGGATATGTAATGTTATCTTATTGTAAGATTTCAAATTTCGTGTCAATCGGATTTACGCTTTAGTCGTGGCAAAGCTAAAACGTATAGAAAACTGTTTAAGTAAATTTTAAATTTAAATTAGTCGATTTGAAAACATATCTTTCAAATACGATTGAATTGTCTTCCGATATATATTCCATTGTGTTTGGAATAGGGGTAAAACATTATAAACGCTAGGTGGCATGCTTTGTTTGGAGTTCGAAAAATTTCCGGTGAATAGTGTCGCGAAATTTTCTATAAAAGGACGTCATAATTTCTATTTTGCATCAAAACCCTAGCTTGGGTTTCACAGCCACCGTTTAACATTTCAATGGCCGGCAATTCACGAGCTTCTTCCTCATTTTTCTTCCAATCCGTCAACCATTACGAAAAATTGTCAATTACAAAAACGTAGAGGACGGCGAGAGCTTTCATTTCAACGGCTATGATCGATTTTTATTAAGCCGATCGACGGCGATTCGATCATGAAGTCACGACGTTCATTCATGTTTTTCCAGCAAGAATTAAGGTCGGGCTCGACCGGTTTTGGATCGATGATGGAGTTAATGAAGGGCTTCGAGATGGTGCTAGCTGATCGACGTCGAAGCGATCGATGTTGGTCGCGTTAATTAGGGTTAGGGGCGGCTAATGTGTTTGGACACGTTTGAAAGCCTGGGGGAAGATGAAAACACACGGCCTAGATCTAGGGTTTAAAATATAACGGCCAAAAGATTATCAAGGTTTAAAATGAATAAAATAAATGTGTAAATTAATTTATATAATTCGTGTGATTTTTAAAACTGCATAACTTTGTCATACGACGTCCGTTTCTGACAAAAAAAATTGTCGTGGGTCCGCATTGACGAGCACTACATTATGGAGCTGGATTGAGATTTATTTGAGCTAGTGAAAATTTTGGTTGAAATTAAACGCTCGTTTAATTTTAATCGAAATAAATCGCTATCGCGACGACTACAGACAATGTGAGTACAACTCAATCTTTCCGACTCACTGGTATTTTATATAAGTGAGAATAAATATTATTTATGATGATTGATGATTGTTTGGATGATATATCGATTGGTACTTGGATATATTAGTGCCTATTGGAGTAGATGAGACCATATAAGTTCCGGTGTATGAGCGGATGACCCTTTGTACGTGTGTCTGCCTCAAAGCAGACAATGTACATATATTTCTAATATGTATATTTGTTGCAGGAGACAGGTTGGAGGGATCCAACTGGGTTCCTCGCCAGAATTGGTTTATTTACAGATATTATTATATATTCTGTTATCATACGATATATGATGTTTTGAATGCCGTGATTGATGTATTTAGTGCTCTTACAGCATGGGGCCTATTTTGGAGTTTTAAAAGTATTGAAGTGATGGTTTCGAATTAAAAAGGATTTTCAAGTGATTTTGAAAATAGACGTTTTATTAATTTTTGAATGGTTAAAGAAAGGAATTTATTTTAAATAAATAAATTGTTACAATTTTTATGTTATAAAAATCATGATTTTTGTGAAATATATCGAAATTAGATTTTTGAAATATGAAGTTGATTAATTTGTAAAATGAGTTAAATTGAGATTTTTGAATTTATTTTAAACGGTTTATATATAATGTTTATAAAATTGAATTTTTATAAATTAGAATAATGGAATTAAGGAGTTTTGTAAATGATAAAACGAAGTTATAAATGGGTTTTATAAGTCAATAAGATTTATAATTGATGAAGTTATAAAAGAATGATTTTGTAAATAGATGAATTATAAGTAAATTAACTTATAATTTCGATTTGGCATTTAAATGAGATAAAAATAGAATTTGTTAGTTAAGGGATTTTATAAGTTGAAGTTCTTATAAAATAATGAATGGAATTTGATTTTATAAGTGGAAGTTTTATAATATATAAATGGAATTTATAAACATTGTTTTATAAATATGAAACCAATTGAATTTGATAAGTTAAATATAGAAGATTATTAAAGGCATTATATCCACGATTTTGGACAGTGGATAATCCTTTAATTAAATGAACTATATCCACGATTTTGGACAGTGAATAGTATATTAAATAAAATGGATATGTTTTGGAAAGTGATCTTTTAAATTTAAAGACGGGTTTGGAAAAGTGATATTTTAAATCGAGTTAAATGTTTTGAAGATGTTTAAAACGCGTTAAGTATCGAATACATAGATTTCAACATTCATTGTTGAAATAGACGTTTTCAAGAAGCAAGGAAATGATGGACTATAACATTGTTGTTATAGTAGATGATTTTGGAAAGGAAATGTTTTTATATAGTATATGTGATTTATATATATATCTAATTTTCGAATCCCAATACTAGTGATTTTGGGTTGTCATAACAATATTTTATGCAACATTCGTTTTGACCCAAATAAATGTGTTTAATAAATTGATTTCTTGGACTTCAAGCAAGGAGATCATTAGTGGCAGAATATGAGACAAAGTTCAATAAGCATCTTGTTTTGGATCGGAATTGATCAATATCCCACTAAAGAAAAATGAGATGTTCTTTTTGGAATGAGGGAGAATTTCCATGAGAGGATGAATTCCCATGTTAAGGGTTCATTTGTGGACTTGGTAGATATGGCGTTGAGGTATGAAGTCTTGGACAAGAAGAAGCATATCCCAGCAGCAACAAATGATAACGCCGGCAGCAAAAATTCAAATAAAAGGAAGTTCAACCCGAATTGGATTAAGTTGGGTAAAGGAAAGGGAAATCCAAGAGGGAATAAAGGGAACAAGTTTAAGGATACCACTTGTTATCTTTGTAAACAGAAGGCTCATATTGCCAAATTTTGTAAAGACTCTAAAACTTCCGAGCAGCAAGCAGGACCTATCTTTCCAATGGTCCAGAAGACATTATGCTTCAACTATCACCAGCCTGGACATATGATAAAGGACTGCCCACTCATGAAGAAGGTGCAGCAGGCTAAAGTGTGTGCAGTTAAAGACGAGCCATCTGCCTCAATAGATGTCAAGGGAAAGACATTATTGAAGGTACCCTTTTATACTGGTGCCTCCCACAGTTTTATCTCTTTAAAACTCGTAAAGAAATTTCATTTTATCCAAAATATTGTAGAAAACCCTATTCGCGGGTCTAATCCTATAGGAGGTGTAACCCATTTGAACCTAGTGTGCGAAGACGTGCTAATATCTTATCTTTCCCATCATTTTACTTGTGATCTATATATCTTATATTTTAAGGAATTTGACCTCATTCTCGGTATGGTCTTTTATCAATGTACAAGACTATCTTAGACTATAGAAAGAACGGTAACATTAGTAACCAAATTGGGAAATATTGCTAAAGTCCTTGTGAGGACCTTGGTATTCATATGTGTAGTTTCCCGTATACTTTGGAAGCATCTCAAGAAGGGTTAGGATCCATAGAGGTTGTTAAGAGCTTTCTTGATATGTATGAAGAAGTTAGAAATTTACCCACACATAGGGGGTAGATTTCCACATTGATCTAGTTCCTCGGCAAGATCCATAGTTCAACCTAAGAGAAGAATGGCTTCGAGGGAAAGGGAGGAGTTAGTTAAGAAAACCTAGGATTTGTTGGAGAGGGGATTGATTAGACCTTGTCAGTCAAGCTGGGGATCGGAAGTAGTCTTTGTGGCTAAGTCGGATGGAATTTTAAGATTGTGTGTGGACTATAGAGAGTTGAATAAGTTGACTACTAGAAATAAATATCCTTTTCCCCCTATCGATGACTTATTTGACCAACTTCATGGTGCTACGGTATTTTTCCAAATGGATCTAACTACCGAATTTCACCAATTAGGGGTTGCTAAGGATAATTAATATACCCTTACAGCCTTTAGGGGCCCAAAATTTTCTTTGAATGGTTGATTATGCCTTTTGGGCTAACTAATGCACCCGCATATTTCGTGGATCTTATGAACAGTGTTTTCCGACAGGTTCTAAATAAGTTCGTACTTGTTTTTATCGATGACATTTTAATTTACTCCAAATCGGAAGAGGAACATAGATATCATCGAAAATAGTTTTAGAAACCTTAAGGATGCATGTTTTGAAAGCAAAGTTTTCAAAATGCCATTTTTGGCAATCAGAGGTAAGATTTTTAGGACGTATTGTTTCGGAAGATGGTATCTCAGTGGACCCGATATAGGTGGAAGTAGTACAGGAATGGAAGCAACCTTGGACTCTTACCAAAAGTTCGAAGTTTCTTAGGATTGGTCGGTTACTATAGAAGATTCATTCGGGATTATTCTAGATCTCCTCACATTTGACTAAGTTGACTAAGAAGGTGAAAAGTTTGAATGGACTCAAAAATGTGAGGAAGAATTTGGAGAACAAAAGAAGAGGCTGATTAGTGCGACAGTTCTTGCTGCCCTGATGGAAATAGTGGGTTACGGTGTTTACCGATGCATGTGGAGTTGTTCTGATGCAGAATGGAAGAGTGATTACGTATGCTTGTAGGCAGTTGTAACTAGATGGGTTTTATAAGTCAATAAGATTTATAATCGATGAAGTTATAAAAGAATGATTTTGTAAATAGATGAATTATAAGTAAATTAACTTATAATTTTGATTTGGCATTTAAATTAGATAAAAATAGAATTTGTTAGTTAAGGGATTTTATAAGTTGAAGTTCTTATAAAATAATGAATGGAATTTGATTTTATAAGTGGAAGTTTTATAATATATAAATGGAATTTATAAACATTGTTTTATAAATATGAAACCAATTGAATTTGATAAGTTAAATATAGAAGATTATTAAAGGCATTATATCCACGATTTTGGACAGTGGATAATCCTTTAATTAAATGAACTATATCCACGATTTTGGACAGTGAATAATATATTAAATAAAATGGATATGTTTTGGAAAGTGATCTTTTAAATTTAAAGACAGTTTTGGAAAAGTGATATTTTAAATCGAGTTAAATGTTTTGAAGTTGTTTAAAACGCGTTAAGTATCGAATACATAGATTTCAACATTCATTGTTGAAATAGACGTTTTCGAGAAGCAAGGAAATGATGGACTATAACATTATTGTTATAGTAGATGATTTTGGAAAGGAAATGTTTTTATATAGTATATGTGATTTATATATATATCTAATTTTCGAATCCCTATACTAGTGATTTTGGGTTGTCATAACAATATTTTATGCAACATTCGTTTTGACCCAAATAAATGTGTTTAATAAGAATATTTTCCTTAAAGAATAAAATATATACTTAATCATGATTTAAGTATATGTAGTATTTTCTAAGTGTTGAAAATAAATTGATTTGTTAATTACTTAAATAAGTATGTGGAAATGTTTTCCAATGTTGGAATGGTTTGGAATTATATCTTTTTAAATATAATTTGAAGTGAATATTTGGCAAGTGATTTAATTGATAAAAGATTAGTTAAAAGGGCCTATGATTGTTATGGTGCTGAATATTTGTTTGCTTTTTTTGATAGTTAAATAACCGACTATCAAAATTTGCTATTTTAGTTCCTCAACTTGATGTGGGAACTATTTAGAAGTACATTTTGTACGTAGCCTTCTATGTAGGCTTGATTATCGTTTGTGTTGAGGATGATTCGTGCAGTTTGGAGTATTACTCCAATCTATCGAGCTTCCTTCTTGGACCGGAGGATGGCAAGTTGAAAGTTGAAGAAGTGATAAGTCTATGAGACTTAATTTCTATATGAGGTTGAGAAACGCTTTTGCGTTGTTGGTGTGAAGAGACGGAATCTGATTTATTTGAAAACCACTTCGGACCAACGTATACGCGATGATTGTACAGGTTGCTTGTGATGATATTGATATTCCAGATTTTCATAGTGGGGGACTGCTTGTTGATTATTTGGGGTTAAAATCCCAATATGCATATAGTAGCAGCGGTCTCTTCATTATGAAATATCCAATGCGGGACTATTCGTTGCTAATCCTAGGGATTTCCCAACAGGATGTAGTAGGAAAGTACCTTCGGTTTGTCCTGTTTCTGGACAACTTGTATGGATGTTTGTCTAACGTTGCATTTCTAAAGATTACGTACATTGGTTTTTACAAACGTACATCATTGGTGGCGGAGAAGGCAACAGGCAACTTCTCTTAGCTTAACACCCTCTTAGAAACGTATGAGCTTAAGGGTTGTATTTTTGTGGAAGGCAATCAATAGTCAACGGAAATGGCCGTGTGACATTCAAAGTGATGTGATATGTGATTGTGAAAGGTAATCGTTACCTCAGGCCTTATCAATCGAAAATGGCCAAAAAAAGGTTAGATGTGGCAAGGCTAAGTGGGTCACTCCCATTAGAGCATGATCATCCTCTTCTAGATATATCTTTACATGATATGACGTCGTGTATCTGATTATTGTGGTTTGTATGCATCGAGGGCCCTCCGTAAAGGTCAGTGACGACCGGAGGATGACATATTCGGTACCATCTAGCAATAGAGGTGGGCCAGTCTTGTGTTGGTAGAGAAACTTTGTGATGGTTTCTCGGTACATTCTTCTAAAGATGTAATGCCAGAAGATAGTCCTGTTGAATATGCGAGTATATGATTTTTGTTTGATGATAATAAACATATATATGTATATATATATATATATTAAATGTATTTGTTAATATACTATTTTATTTTACTTATAATTAAATAAATATTTGCTGAATAAAATAAATAACACAGAATTTAAATTCAAACGGATATTTTATTCAAACAAATATTTATTACAATTTTGAATAGTACAAATTTAAGCTCTCACTATATACGCAATTTTCAAAACAATACAATTTTGATTACATCACAATTTTTCATTTGCAAATGTCCTCACTATATATCGCTCATTCACTTATATTTATCTTCAACTCTATTCCAGATTGAATCCAGCACCTGAGTGATCTGCAAAAATACACTAATGCAGTAAAATTGAAAATGAAATATTTTTGCAGTGTAAAATAAAATGTATTTTTAAAATAATATTTGCCTCAATTACTTGGGTTGTTTGTCATCATTTATTTTGAATTCATCATATACGAACAACTTGTGACATACACAGTGTATCACTATACATGCCATAAGGCCATGCACACCGATATACACTTGATAAAATTAATGGAACAGGTGAGCACAAGGTCAAACCCAAATCAAAAGTCGGGTTCAACTCAAGTGAAATACAAATAAAGACACACAAGGTCAAAACCGAGTTATAAGCTGGATTTAACACAAGTGCAGACCAGAAAATCCAAATGTACACATGAATGCTATGATCAAAGACACAAAGGCATCAGAGAAATGGTACAAATGCAGCCACAACAGTGTCGACCAGTTGAAAATGAAATAACAAGAATGTTTCAAAGAAAAGCAACCACAGAATCACTAATGCATATAGACCAGAGACCAAATGATACATGACTCGAAGCTATGCAACTTGAAACAGATTATAGACCACAGAAACAAATGCTATCAAAACTTCAAGCCTGGAAACATGGAATCAAAGTGAAGACTACATGAAGTCAATACAAACACATGTACATGAACACATGTCATCAACCAATGATGAAGCAATTTCAAAAAGATATATATACAGCAATAACATGACTCAAGTGCATATGAACGCAAAAAACAATGTAACTGCCCTAGTCCATCATGCAAGCAAAATTACATGTATACATATGCAACAGACATGTGTGCATATACATTGGAACCAGACTCAAGGAAATGTATAACGAGGTGAAGATATCAAGTGCACAGTACTAAACAAAAGTATGGATGAACTTATATATAAACAATGCCAACAATATGGATACAGTAAAGTATACAAACAAATGCAGACTGCATAAGAATGAATATACATTACAACAAAGTGGACAGTGTAATTTGAAGTCAACCAAGCATCCAGACAAGCTACATGAAGAAGCAACTCATCATAATTCAAACTGCAACAGACTTCAATAGTACATATGCATCAGATAGAAAATGCCACTTTTTTTCAACATCAAACCAAGACAAGTTGATATGCACATATATACACGTAGTTAGACAAGCTCTAGATGGTACACACGTGAATGGCAACAACAAGAGATGCATCGGTGAAACAGTGGCTCAACAACTCAATATGCATCACTGAGATACAAGTACAGGATACAATGAAGCAGATTCATATATATATATATATATATATATATATATATCACCACAATGCAACACAAGAACTGAATATATACATGTGGGAACAAATATATATTTATATATATGCAGTGAAACCTAGTTCAAAACAACATACAACTAAATATAAGTCGAAAAGCTCAAACGCACACACACACATACATACATACATATATATATGTATATATATATATATATATATGAACACACGTGTATTGATATGTAGTGGCAAGATGAACAACTACAACATTAGGTTAAAAATACAACAGAGCAATTAACAGTTTTTACCAAAGTCGAAGTCAGATGACAATGAACAAGTTAGAGTCAAGCCAGAAATTCAAACAGCAGAATCAAAATGGTCGAAGTCAACCACGATAAAAGTCAAGGCTGATGTCAGCAGAGAATTCAAAACCGTAATGACCAAGACAAAAAGAACGAACCAAGTCAGAAATCAAACAAGCCATGGTGGCCATGAAAGAAATTAAGCCGTGTTAAACAAGCAATCAAATATACGAATTTGAACAAGTCAGAAATCATCTCAAACATTCAATCAAAATCGTACGACCAAGCTAAAATTATCAGACGAATTTGAATAGTATATTTGAACGAAAATATAGGAATTAGAATCCTATATAAACCCAATCATCATCGGCCATGAAGAAAATTCGAGTTCAAGAAAAAAGAATAATCATTCAACTCAAATCAAGATCAAGTTCAAGCACACTAACTAGAAAAGTAAAAAGCATAAATCAAATACCAGATTCTTTGAACCGAACTCGACGAAATTAAAGTAGCCATATGCAAAATCGAAGAGATTATTATTCGACAAAGAAAGCATCGCAAGATCATAAATTCTAATGATTAATTGAAGCGACGCTTCAATTTCAAAAAGCCTTAATTTTTCTCAAGGAACAAAGCAGCTAATTTTCAAAGGAACGAAAGAATTCAAGCAACAGAAAAGAGGAAGATAGTTTTTCAAAGGAACGGGCCGACATAAATAAAAAGGAGAAAGGGATTTCTTATATCACGTTATTTACTTTAGACCGATGTTTTTCCTCTTGGGCTTTAGTTAACTTAAAATTAGGGTTTTTTAATTGTTTTTAATTTGTATTTTCTTTTTTAAACCATTGTAATTTCTAGTCGTGTGACTAGGGGATGAACTTCGGTGGTGTAGTTCGAGAATTCGCAACTCAGTGACTGAGTTGTGGAAAGGTTTTGAGCGTAGAGTTAGGTTAGTTGATCGCAGTTGTTGTGAGTTTATGTGTGTAAGCATCCGATGACTTAATTTACAGTACAAACCCTGGGGCAACACGTAAATAGGGTTTTGCCGAAGCTGGGTAAATATGTGTGTTCTATTTTCTGCTTTTATTATTTTGCTATTATCTGTGCTGCTATTATTCTGATATATCTATGTTGAAATTATTCTATATAAACTTCTGCAATAATTTTTATAAATTAATAGTATCACCCTATTCACCCCCCTCTAGGGTGAAATCGATCCTACAAGTCCCTTCACCTGGTCATTTGTATGGAAATCCAAACTCCACTACATGCTTTCCATTTTGATTGTATTACCCAATTGGGCCATATGTTGGAATTTAGTCAATGTAACAATTTCGGCTATGATTAATATTATTTGTATACTACACACTAGTATAATATAAGAGGATTTGATATGAAGTGTTTTAGTCATCAAAAGGTAAAAACATGTCTGTGTTTATATGTGGACGTGTCTTACGAGATACTTTTGTTTTGATAAAGAAAAAGTTTGATAATTTAATAAATTCAATTGAGTGTGTTTCTCATGCTGGTTTACCAGACTGATCCGGGCATTCTTCCCTTTCAATGCTCGGGTCAGACCGAGTATATTTACAGGTTTATATTTGGTGCTTTTGGAGCTTCAGCAGGAGAGCTGGAGATCTTCATTTACATATATGCTTATCTGTTTTGATTATTGATTATCCGCTATGCAGAGTTGTTTATATTATCGGCATTTTTGAGGATATGTTATTATAACTGTCCAGGATGATAATTTGTGATTGATTGTTGAACTTCGATTGATGTATGTATGTACAGTTTCTGTTTTGTAAAGATTATTGATATGATATTATATGTTTTCCGCTGCGATGCGAGATTCTGTATTATTCTATCTTCTCTCTTTCTTCTATTCTCTTCTTCTCTCTTCTTTTCTTTCTCTTGACTTTCCTTCAGTCGGTGCTTTTTGGTCGAACATGCATGGTTTATTGTCGATTCAAAGGGTATGGATTTGCGGGTTGTCATAGAATAGTTATCCGAATACTACTTCGAACCAATGTAAAGCGTTTGAATTGAATCTATCGAAGTCATTATCAAGATTCAAGACTTGAAATGCAAGGGCTATCTTAGCATTGATCTTGAGGGTGATTCCAATATAGATCAAGTGGAAGTAGTGCCTTCGTTTCATTCATCTCTTGAACGACTTGTGTGGATGAATGCCGACATTGTGTCAACATCAGCAAGGCAATGTTAGAATTCCAAGAGAGAAGTGCTATATGTGAAAGGTAATGACGTAGCTTCAGGCCTCATTGGCCTAAAATGACTAAAATATGGGATATGCAGCAGGATCATGTGGGTAGCACCCGTTAAGTATGATCATTTCCATCTGGAATGAGTCCCTACTCAGACATACTATAGTCCCAAATGATTGCTGATCCCAACCAAGTGGGTGATCATATTCAATACTATCCAGCAAGGGTTGGCAGGGATCGTTTGGTATGATCTTGGTATGTTAATCTTGAGGTGTACTGTGGCAGCCGGTACCTTTATAGCCTTGTCATTGTATGGAATCCAATCTCCAATACATGTCTTTACGATATTAGTTGTATACCTAAATATGTTGGAATGTGAGATGCAAGCATTTGAGCTATGTTCTATATTTATTTTAAACCCTTAGGCATTATCATAATATAACTTGTTTTAAATAGAAAGTGTTTTTGGTTATCGTTAGGTAAAAACCTATCTATATCTAGGTGTAGCGTGGTCTTACAATACTCAATGGAGTTTTTAGATAAAAATATTATTATTTTAGTTTACTCACACTGTACCTATGTCTAACCCAGAGTTTATCTTTCTTTTCCCTAAACTCTTGGGTACTCAATTTCTATGAGCAGTCAAGTGATCCAAGTTTTTCTCGAAAGCATGTCGGAGGAGCTAGAGTAGGTGGCTTCATGGATAGCTATTATTAATATAAATTATTTCACTATGTATGTATGCCTGGCTAAATATTTTTTGGACAAGCAGTTGTAAATTTTCTTAGTTTGGAACTTGTATTATTGAACTCTGATGCAATATTTTGGCTATGACTATGTAATATACTACATTTTCTATTATATGTTATTCCCGCATGATAAGATTCAGTGTTTGATAAGTCCTCTTCTTATCTTTCTCATTTCTTCAACCTATAATGACTCGTCTTTCAAATGAAAGAAAGGCGGTTCGTTACAACAAGTGAAGATATAACTTTGCATATACAACATGACCGAGAATACATAACCGCCATAGTTCTAGTTATTCAATAAATACAAAACCTAACAGCTTCATACTCTTCCTTGTTGTAATCAAACATCAAATATGATTAAATTCTTAATACATAATTCAAGAATTTAGTTTTGTCAACTGCACACTTTTTGTCTATGAATGTTATCCTCAGTTCCGGTTTCTTACAAAATAACACTTTTGCTTTGATATACTCATGTTGAGATAGAACATTGATATTCTTCAATTCTATTAAAACAATAATTACGCCATTTAGTGAAGGTCCCTTGTCAGTCAACTTCTTGTCAATTTGTTCTTTTAGAACTCCAACTAAATCTTTAATGCTTCTCCAACGATTCACCATTTAACATATTAAGATTTTTTTATATTTGAAGATAGGTGTAAACTTAGGAGGACAAGTATCACTTGTCTTTCCATTAAATGCACGGTCATGCTCTTCATTAACTACAACACCATAAAAAACTCATCTTTCACATGAGTAGACATACGAGTTTCCTGTACTTCTAAGTTAGCTTCTATTGCTATACTATCATCCACTTGTGTGCTATTCGTATTAGGGGGTGGTTCCGATGTTGCAAATTACCATGGACTTTCTCCTTTTGTAAGTATAGCTTCAAAAATTAGCTTTAACATCTCAATATTTTGTCCTTTAACATCCATATTAGATCAGGAGTGTAAGTTTTGGTGGACCGACTTGTGTTCCCCATGGATGTTATAGGCGAAGCTAGGTTTATTAGAATTTTAAACATATATATTTTCTAAAGATTGTCTTAGAAGAATTCGACTCTAGGATGTGGGTGTGTAATGGAAGAACATATGATAAATTAGTATGCAAATACGATAATATTAATTAAATAGTTGTTAATAATTATTTCAACCATATGTTGTGGACTTGCCTAAATGACCTCATTCAATTTTTCGAGGGGTAAAATATGATATTCATCTCAACATTAAATCTGTCTGGACAATCTAATCATCTTTATCCAAGGCGCATAATCATCTCACAAATAAGTATACTGATTTTCAAATTGCTTATGTTCATAGTTCACACCGCGCTTTGTATTGAATTCGTTCTCTATTTTTGCGCTTTGTATTGAATTCGTTCTCTATTTTTTTCAAGAATCTAAAGGAAGTGGAGATCCAATATGTCCATGGTTACCGACCACCATCACACATAACTCAAGAAGTGTTTTTCTATTTCAGGATTTTCTGAAAAATCAGCTCTACTTTTGGAAACTACACTTGTTTTACTCTCCACATATTTATATTTATAGTTTCCATATGATGCCATTCTTATAGATTTCTAGAGTTATGTTTGCGAATGCAATGCATATTTTAAGGAAAATATTATATAACATTTTAAATAAACATTATTACTTAGCAATAAAAAGAAACAACGGAATATGGTTATCAATGGACACTTGAAAAATCTAAAATCCTTCTGCATCCATATCCGAAAAGCGGATAAATATCTTATATTCGAAAAATAGATGCAGATGCGGATATGAAGACATCCGCATTTGAAAATTACCCATCCATTCATTTTCAAGATTATAGATTAAATTTTTGTATATTTTAGTACAATGAAAGGTATTTTTTATTAAGTTGGAAATTTATATTGTATACATTAAACGCATATTAACTGCTTAAAAATATTTAATATTGTCATATTTGTTTATTTTTAACACTTAAATAATCAATAGGATTAAAAAAGTTCATGTTAAACTAAAATTTTATATTCATATTTCTTGATTTATCGAATATTAGCAGATGTAATAATTATCCGATATCCATCTGTATATACGTATATGAATATCCGAAACTGATTTCGAATGCCGATGCAGATATGGATATTACACTGTCTACATCCAAAACTATCCGTTGATAGGCTTACGACCAAATAGATGCTTAAAACAATACACTTCCTTAAACTAGAAATGCTACTACATAAAAATAAATTAACCAACAAACATTTTTAGAACGAATGAACCATATTATAAGCTAGCACTGCGCTTTTATATACAATTAACTGCCTATTATATTTCCTCTTTAATGCTCTAAACTGCATTTTTATAACACGGAGCCACATTCAAATAATAAAATATAAAGGTGAATTTATTCAATATGCATTGCGTAAGAACTCAAAACGTTGTGATGGATATACGACATGGTGATTCAATATATATTCCATATTTATCATTGCTAATTTTGTATGGTAAAAATTCAGTACATCGCTTTCGCAAGTTAATTCAATATTTTATCATCTCATTCATTACATTTACAAATTGTATGATTAATAATTACAACCATCGTATATATTACAGGAACAATCTCAATCAAACCATATCAAAAAAACTCAAATATTATATAAATGCATTTGTTAGCTAACATCGAAAGGGTGAATGTATACAGTAACATGTATTAACAGGTACAACAACTTTCCTTGCTCTATATACTAAAATACCATTAGTTGTAAACCATATAAACAAAGGAGTGTTCAACTTTGGTACTATCTAATAAAGACAACGGTGGAAAATATTAATTGTAAAGAAGAGCGACTACTTGGATACAAAATTACACGAAATTGATGACATTGTAGGTCGGTACCGCTAGATCTCATAGTGTTCATACATAAAGTTTAAATCTGGAGCAATCTAATGGCTGAAATTTATTGTGTCTTGAATTGTATCATCATTTTATGTTCCACTAAAATTTTCTTTTATAGAGAGAAGCATGGATAAAAGTCACCTCATACAAATAAACACGAGAGTTGATTTGTACAAGTTGCTACTATTCTTACGAATAAAAAATAGTAGACGGTAGATGTTGCTATTTATAAAGGAGAAAAACATCAATTAACAGTTGTAAAAACTAAAAATATGGCTTATGATTGTTCGGTCTGTTTTGTTAAATGAACGATGTTAGCAAACACTCAAAAAGTCACAGGATATATTCAGCCTTTTCTTTTCCACGGTTGAAAATTTGCTTTTTGTGGAAAAAACAAAAGGCACCTTAAGGCTATGACATCTAGTATTGGCTGCAATGGTTAGAATAAAAATAGGTTGATTTATAACTGAACAGGATTGCTAAATATGTGCATTAGCTATGCTCGTCCACGTGCACACATGCACAAAGCTTCCTCTTCTCTCTCTGTTGCTTCTAACACATCCTTTCCTCTATCGAATTGCTGAATACCTCCTTCCCTTATAAAGTTACCTTTAGTCCTAGCTTGTATGGCCATGAGTGTTATGCTCTCCGTTGATGTAAAATAATATTTGTTAGTTAGTCTGCACATTGATAATCTATAGACCTGTTAAAATAAGACCCGACCCAATTACCCTACTTATAAATAAGTTAGGTCAATTCATTCATAAATTTAATTAAATGGGTTACGGTAGATTAACCCATATTTAAAAAGGTTATAAATGGGTAACCCGTTTATTAAAAACTTAAAATTCAAAAATATAAATTTTGAAAATAAGAATTTTGAAAATTTAAATTTTTTTACCCGGATACTTCATCTTGTGAACGCACTTTTTAGTTCTCCATGATGAATAATGTTCATACTTAACAAATAATAGACTAAATTCTCATATTTGAACTTTAACTAGGCAGAAATCGCTGTTTTTTTGTTCAAACTGCAATAACTTCTTTATACTAAACGGAATCAGACGAGACTTCGACTGATAACCTTCTACTTAAATTACGGACAATATGAAATTCTCGGATACTTAAGCTTGTGAATACATGTTGTACTTCTTTATGGTGACTAACAATTGTACTTAGAAAATAATAGACTACATTCCCATATTTGAACTCCTCGTAGGTAGACGCCACTATTTTTCTTGTTCAAACTACAGTAACTTCTTCATACTAACTCGAAATCGGGCGAGACTTCGGTCGATAAATTCCCCCTAAATTACAAACAATATAAAACACTCAGATACTTTATCTTGTAAACCCACACTATAGTTCTCCATGGTGACTAACAGTTTTACTTAGAAATAATAGGTTACATCCCATATTTGAATTCTACCTAGGCAAAGCCGCTATTTTTTTTGTTCGGACTATAATAACTTCTTCGTGCTAACTCAGAATCACGCAAGACTTTTACCGATGTACTCCCACTTAAATTATGGAAAATATGGAACACTCGGATACTTTATCTTGTAAATACACATTACAGTTCTTCATGTTGAATAATAGTTTTACTTAGACATAATAGGCTACGTCCCCGTATTTGAACTCCGTCTACGCAGAAGCCGCTATTTTTTTGTTCAAAGTACATAACTTCTTCATGCTAAGTCGGAATCAAACGAGAGTTCGACTGATGAACTCCCACCTAAATTATGGACAATATGGAACACTTAAATACTTCACCTTGTAAACACATGTTGTAGTTCTCTATAGTGACCAACGATTGCACTTAACAAATAACATACCACATCCTCATGATTTCGATGAAAAATAGAATTAAATTCTAAAATTTGAAATTTGAAATTTTGATTTTTATTGAAATCCAAATCATAAAAATTAAAAATAGAATTATTTTATATCCGCTTGTTTTTTGCTAGTCAAATCAAATTTAATTTTTTAAATGTGTTAAATAGGCAACCCTCTTATTAAATGGGTTGGGTCAGACTGACCATTATATTAAAATGGGTTAAAAAATGGGTCTAAATGGGTTGGGTTAAAATCAATCCAATCTAATTTGACCCAACCCAACCCATTTGACAGGTTTATTAATATAATATTTTATAACAAATGATGATGTTACATTCAACTACTTCAAAGAGTAAATGGTTAACGAATTTGATATGGATGATTTTGAGGAGATACCTTCAAGGGATTATAGTGTCCTCGAGAGATGGTGATGATTCTATTGTAAAAACATGTATGCTTTGTTAGGATTTCAATATATACTTTAGGATTGATTAATCAGGAAATGATGGAACTGAATAGGTGATCCATACTAATTTGACTGAGAAGAAATCAAAGAAAGTAAATGAACTAACGAAAGCCATACCTGAATCCATAGTTGCTGATTGGAAAAGTAAAATTGTTTTTATTTTCATATTGACACCGGCCCTAAATATTATATTAGACCTGAATCCAGAGTTGCTACTTTCATGAACTGATTAAGAGAAACAGACGGATCTAAAAGATAAGAATTGGATATGATATTCCAAATTAACATAAACCCTAGATCTAAATTGTTTTCTTAGAAGAAATTAAAAGAATTACTAGAGGTTATGTAATTTGGGGACCACAACCCCTTATTTATAATGTCGGTAGTTTCTAATTCGGTCCTTCAACAAATTAGAATTATCCTAGTAATTACACATTAATACCATGACAATAATATCCTTAAGCCTTTTAACTTTAATTCTTAATTTAACCAATTTAGTTAGGCTTTATACCAAAATAGAACAACACATTTTATTTTACAAATGTGGCCCACATGTTGGAATTTTCCAACAATCTTCCTCTATGCCATATATGTAATAATATTATAAATGTGTGTAACTTTATGAGCTCCAAATTTTCTATTTATAACATAAGATGTTTTCAAAACAATATCGTCCATTAAATATGTCGACAAAGGATCAAAGCGGCTTTCATTACTTTTAGAGTAGCTAAGCCCATTAGTGATCACATATATCAACACAATCAAACGACATAGATCAATCATGAATACGTAACATAGAAATTACATGAGACATGATCTATACATGTCTATTTCGTACTGGTCCTACTTTAATGAGGTCAAAATGTTCAATATTTGAATAACCTATAGTGCAAAAAAACTTTATTTCTTTATTTCTGATCAAAAAATAACTTGATATATGTATGTAAACGAAGTATAAAGCAATGTGTCATATGACAATACAAACTTCTCATGAACCAAAATATCCTTACATAATAGTTACAACAATTGAGCAATATGCTCATGAAAGACCATGGATGATAATCATTTTGTAAGCAGATCAGTCATAATAGAGTTTCTTATAAGATGTTGTGACGACCCACATTTCGAAAGGTTTAAATTGACAATAATCCACACATGTCCAACTCAAACAATCTGTAACACAAATAATCAATGGGTTTAATTAAGAAAAATAAGAAAAGAAGAAAACAAACTTAGAATCTAGCAGTGGAATGACAAAATATAATAACCAAATAAACAGTTCATGAAGCTGTTTATACTATACATTTGATTAAAAATTTACAACATCTATCAGAGTTATAGATATAGCAGAACTAAATAAAACAATGCAGTAGAACAACATGATGCAAGGAATAATACTAGTAATAATAATATGCCAAATCTTTGTCTCCGTCCTCTAGAAAATAATCTTCAATGCGCTGAAATACTCAGGGCTGACCCGAGCGTAATGAAAAGACAAAACACTCGAGTCAGGACTAAAATATCCTTATGTGAGTCAAATTAATATCACAAATAACATGCGTATAATAGCATCAGAGATGTTTACAGAGTTTTACATCACCTATCCAGTGTATAACATGCGTGCAATAACTCAAGAGATGTTACAGGATTTTCCATCTCTTAAGGATCCATCAAAATATCTATATATATATATATATAGTAGAATACATTATATATATAATGTCTAATCAGTAAAATAGATATTTTTCTTAGCATTAAGGCTTTACATTAATCCTCCTTAATGCGTTTTTAAGCATTGTCGTACGGTTTGCATATAACGCCCTAGTAGCACGTTGGGGGATAGGGATGCACCATGATACGACAACACTAAACCAAACTTGTAGTGGTCTCATATAAGGATAAAAGAATGACAAGGCACGTTAGGCAATGCCTAAGATAGGATACTACCAGTTTGGGTTGCAAGCTGGTGGTAACTCATCGTAGCCACGATCGCCCAAAGTATCCATCCATCCCATATCGAGTCAAATGGTGGTCGTCCCAAAAGCAATGTGTTTTAATCGAAACCAACATAAAAAGTAATAGTATGGACCAATTCCAAGAAGAAAATAGAAGAATGGATGTCCGATAGGGATAGCTAGCCCAGTTGGTCCTATCAAGCTATCATGTTTTAGTCATTTCAAATAGGAACAAGTGTCGGGATCTATCCATAATCTTTATCTTTCTTCAAGTCCAGCATATGTACATCAAATCCAACCACTTCATTCTGAAGTCTCCTCTGCGTACACAATCGTTAAAGTGGTTTCAATATTGATAGAGAGTATGCTAAAAAGAGGCCATGGTCTCTTTAACATCAAACGTCGTTTTACCCACCGGTTGGTTCTTTTACATGTCAAAAACGATTCATACTTGGTATCAAAATATCATATTCACTTCAAAATATCATTTATTTTGAAATCATCATATTTACTTAAAATATGTCAGTTTCACTTGAAAATATTATTTTTACACCAATATCTCAATTTCACTTTCAAAATCGTTTCGAAATTCAGCTTAGGTTACAACTTCATTTTAACTCAATTTGCATTTAAACCAATGATTTAAATATAAACATTCCAACCTTGACCAGTTTGAATTTTGAGAAAACAGTTTGAATAGTTTTAAGTAGTTTAAATTTTTTGAATAGTTTAAATAGTTTGGATATTAAAATAGATTATATATTAAATGATTTGCAAATTTAAATAGTTTGGAAATTTAAAAGGACGAATTTTAAACGATTCATAGAAAAATAATTTATAGTGAAAATAATTTCAAATTCAAACTGTTTCTTCCCATTTCCAATAAATCTGGATTTAAGTCCAATTTCAACCAAATTGGTACAATGTGACAACCCGAAATTTTTAGATATTTAAAATTGGAATATTTAATTGTTTTTAAATTTTAAAGTTAGTTCCTAAGTTGAATTTCAAATATCGTTATTTATTTGATAATTGAATTATTGAATTTAATGATTGGATTGGGAAAAAATGTTGAATATGAAATTATAAGCTTGCTAAAAATATTTCAAAGGCTTATAAAATTTTATTAATTTTACTGGAGATAGCAGAAGTGTTACATTTGAGTTTGAGGATTTTTTGTTCAGTTTGAATTTATATCTTTTAAAATGATTATAAAAATTGCCTTCCGGGGCACAGTCTCGGAATTCAACAAAACTAGTTCCATTGGATCCGTAATAGTGTATTATTATCGGATTTCAAATTTTATAGTGTTTGGAGTGATTGTTTGGTCGTACGGTAGATAAACGCGCTGAAATCTATATCGAAATTTTAATATAATAATTGGATTCAAAAAGCTCTCTTCTCCATACAATCGAATTAGGACTCGAAACCTTTTCCGTTGTATCGAAATAGGGGTTTAACATTATAAACGCCTAGCGGCATGCCTCGATAGGAGTTCTAGATTTTGTGTTGTGTTGCCGAGACGATTTAAATTTGAATTTAAATTTAAAATATAATATATATATATATATATATATATATATATATATTCCCTCAATTTACTATCTATCTCATTTCAACACCTATACACTCAAGACCAGCATCTCCTCCATTTGTCAAGCACACAGAAAATGAAAAGCATGTGTCTACTTAAAAAAAAGAAAAAAAAACAATCACGTTCAAACGAATAAAATGGAATGGCCGATCCTCTTTTTTTTTCTTTCAAAACCAAATCTCAAATAAATCTATGGCCGAGTGTTTTCCTCCTCTATTCGATTTGTTCCTTCCCAATATCGAATCGAAATCATCTCTTTCTTAAAAAAAAAAAGAGGAGGTCGCGTACGATTTTATAAGGCAAAGTGCTCGGGGTATTCGAATTGGTTGAAGGCGACGTCAGGAGAGGGTGGTTGGCTGGGCGATGCTCGATAGGGACACGTTGGCTTCAGAGTTGAGTCGCGTTGGACTTTGGTGGAAGGTCGGAGGCACTAGGGTTTTGGGAAAGGGGGTCGCAGTCGTGCTTGCGTGAGCACACGAGGGCATCATCGCTTGTCGTGAGGGAGTCGCGGCGTAGTGGCTCGAGCGCACGTGTGGGCAATATCTGGGAAGTCACAGTCAATTTTGGGAGACATGTGCGTGGAGGAGGTGTGGGGTGCGTCGCGATGGTGATAGGGTTCAGAAACGTGTCGAAGAAGGAAGGGAAGACTCGACGAAGAGCAGAGGTATAAGCCAGTTTTAACTTAAAATCTATCTATTCATATATATCTGTAAAATTAAGAACTTGCGAAAGAATAAAAATCACTAGAAGTATAATCTTTTTTTTTAGCTGAGCATTTGAATTAGTTTGGATTAACAAAAAATGATTATAAATAAATGTATAACAGTGAGTTATAAAACAATTTATTTTCTTAATTTATGGATTTATATAATGTATATACATATACAGGTAAACAAAAGTTATTATAGATTTGGAAAAATATAGGGATCCAAATAAAAAATTAGATTTTAAATTCTATATAGATATTTTTACAAATATATACATATATGTGTGTGTGTGTGTGTGTGTGTGTGTGTGTTTTCAAAAAGGAAGATAAATATATATATACACATTTCATTTACTAGTTTATTTTAAAAATAATGCATTATGGAGATAGACTTGTTTAATAAACCTATTTAATAGTTTTAGTAACTAGAAAACATTTTGTTTTGTTTTGTTGTTTTTTCTTCCGAAGGAATTAGTTTAAAATTTAATGATTAAAGAAAGAAAAGAATATAATAATAAAATCATTGGTTCATTAAATTTATCAAATGGAAATTGTTTATTCAATTTATTCGAGTATTAATAAGGATCATCAAATGCTTATACAAGGTCGAAAATAATGGAGAACAAGCTAGTTTGGATTGGGTTGCAAATTAAAAAGCAAAGGTGAGTTAATCTCACTCATCTGGGTTTCATTTAAATTTAAATAGTTAAATTTAAAATTGTTGATTGTGTGCTTGAATGATAAATTATTATCAGTTATATTGGATTAGACCCTATGCGCCGCATAATAGCGGATGATATTATGTTAAACCCATATACCGTGATATTCCACCTCGAAGTGGAATTGGTATTATATATGTATTTGGAGCGATTGATTCCCCGCATTATATAGTGGATGAGACCCTATGCGTCGCATGATAGCGGAGGATATTATATAAACCCATATACCGCGATATTTCACCTCGAAGTGGAATTGGTATTTTATATTGTGCTAACATATGTGGATGTAGGAAAACATGTTAGAGGGATCCAACTGGATTCCTCAAAATATTTAGATTTGTCCAAATATTCTGTGTTATGATGTATTGGATAATCCGGATAGATTACATTGATAATTGAAGTTGAATATATTTGGGCATGTTAAGTTACCAAAAATATATAGATTGGATTTTCGAAAAGAAAATAAAAGGACGATTTGTAAGAAAAATAATTATAAAGAATTTGGATAAATTAGATTGGAAAAGGATAAAAGTTGATTTTAAATTTTAAATTAAATAAATTCCAAATTACGGAAAAGAGATTTTTAAATAAATGGGGATAAATGAATTTTTTTAAATAATTATTCAATTCAGGATTTAAATGTTTAGAAAAAATAAAAGAAGGAATTTGGAAAATATGAAATTGGTATTTTCAGTTAAAAAGATTTTAAATCATAATTAAGAAATAAAGTCTGAAGTCAATGGGTTTTGAAATAAATTGAGTAAGTAAAGGAGTTTATTTCAAAATGGAGTAATTTGGAAATCAATTTGAGAATTGATTTAAGTATTTGAAATTGGAATTTTAAAAGAAGATAAGACTATGAAATTTATAAACTGGGTTTATAAAGTGAAATGGATACCAGTGGATATTCGAGAGTATAAATTCACGGTAGGAATTTATAAAGGAATGAGTAATTTGTTTTAAAAATAAATAGTGATATATTTTTAAAGGTATGGATATGGAAAGTATATTTCCTTGGAAAGCCAAGTGTATTTTAAAGGAGACTTTATGTATAAGCTAAAGGCTTTAATGTTTTAAGGAAATGTTTTAGAAAACTTATTATTTCTAAATGTTTTAATTTTTAAAGTAAATATTTACAAAATTTATTTTAGTAGTAATTATTTAAAGGATAATTATTAATATTTATATTTTATAAAGTAATTTTATTTTAAAAGATAATTTGGTTAAAGTTTTAATTTAAAAACTTGTATAGAATTTTCGTAATCTCTTATTTTAAATTTAGTTTGACTTAACTTTTATTTTAAAATTTGTTTTATATTTTATAAAGTAATTTTATTTTAAATATTCTTAAAGTATATATTTTTGAAATTAGTTTTAAAGTAGTTTTTAATTTAAATGTTTTAAAGTATATTTTATAATAAAGTGTGTTAAATTATTTTAAAATCTAAAGTTTTTGTACTTGGTGATTACAGTGGAAATAGAAATATTTTGCAAATTTATTTCCATAAGAGAAAGATGGTTTGAAACTATTTTCAATGGGTTGAAAAGTGGAAAAATATCTTGCGAAAATCTTTTTGAGGTTAATGAATAATTTGGGAGAAATTATCATGGCTTGATGATTGTTTGTGAATGTTATTTGATAGTTAAATAACCGACTATCAATATTGGCCAATGCGCTGATTGTTTCGAAGAGGCCGAGATCAGGATTTATTTCTCAAAAACCACTTCGATCCGTTTTAAACGTTTTCGTGAGGAAGACAAGAGCTTGGAGTCGAAGATGGAGCAGTGAAGTGCAAGGGATAATCGCTACTAATCCTGAGGGTGATTCCAAAATGGATGTAGTAGTGCCTTTGGTTCCGTTCGAACCCGGGACGGACTTGTAGAGATGAATGCTATCAGAACATCGTCAGGAGGACGATGAGCATTCTAAGTGAAATGTTCTAAAAGGTAACGCTTAGCCTCAAGCCTCATTAACCGGGAATGACTGAAAATCAGGGGTTATGCAGCATGGCTAAGTGGGTCGCGCCCATTAGGGTAAGGTCATCCCTGTCTAGATGTCCCTTTTATTTCGGCTGTGTGGTGCGGTTGCTGGTCCCAACCGTGGGGTGATCTTACTTAGGATTATCCAATAAGGGGTAATCCCGGTCTTGTGTTGCAGGGGATCGGGAGGGATCCTCGGTACGCTGATCTAGACCAGCTACTGTGACAGGTGGTACGCCAGTGCCTAGTCATTAGTTGGAAACCCATTCTCCTTACGTGCCTTTACGGTTTTGTTTGTATACCTATTAGCTGGAATTTAATAAATGTAACAATTTCGGATATTTGAATAAGTATTTGTATATAGACCCTATTATAATATCAGAGGATTTTATAAGAAATGTTTTAGCTATCGTAAGGTAAAAACCCGACATGTTTATTTGTGGCGTGGTCTTACGAGATGCTTTTGATTTTCAAAGGATTTTGAAAACTTCAATAATCCAATTGAGTGTGTTTTCTCACGCTGGTATTCCAGATTGACTCGGGTGTTATTTAACTATAATTCTCAAGCCAGATCGAGTATTATAGAGTATAGATTCTGGATGGACTGCTGTAGAGCTTAAGAGACGAGCTGGAAGACGAGGCGTATTTTTCGTAGATTTATATTTCCGTTGTGCAGAGTGAGCTGTATATTCAGCTTTGAAAGGATGAGATATTATAAACTGTCCTGAATTATGTTGTTGTTTGTATTAAACTCTTATGCTGTATTCTGACGATGTATGTATAAAACAAATATAATTTCTTTTGTGTAAAGATCTGTTATCATCTATTATATTTTATTCCGCTGCGTTGGTAAGATTCTGAAATTGTTTCTATTTCTTCTTCTATCTCCTTCTTCTTTTTACCCTAATGGCTCGGTTTTTCGGGCGTCGAAAAATTGGGTCGTTACATTTTGGTATCAGAGCTGAAGGTCAAGCGAGAACCTTGGCTCTGGTGGGAATTATTCAAATAGAGTCCATAGTACTCTAGAATGAATTTGAGGGTATTAATAGATATGAGCACGTATTTGTTAGTGAATATAAAAATTGTTTTTATATTGTGTTGACTTATCGTTAAGTGTTTATAAATTCTGGTTGATATGTGGGACGCCATGTCATCGATAGGGGTTTCTAAACTCTTAAACAAGATAAACCGACACGGTATTGTTTTAAAATAAGGTAAATGAAATAATTTTACCCAAATTATTTTTGTATATAAAAGAAATAATTTTCTGTAAATTATTATACTAAATATGGTTTCATGGTTGTTAGGGAATGATAATATTAAGTTATTATCATTATTTTGTAAAAATTGAATAAGAAATTGAAAATCATAACTAAAGCTAAGAAAGTAAATTCATATTACATAATTAAATTGTAAGTGAGGATTATAAATGTAATTTATAATTTAAAATAAGATTTCAGAGTAATATTTGAATATGAATTGAAAGAATTTGGAATTTGGAATTTTAGAAAAAGTTTAAATTCCTTTGGATTTGAAAATTATTTTCAAAAAGTTTTGAAGAAGCAATGGCAATATTATTTCAGATTGGATTGAAATCTAGAGAGATTTGAAATTTAAAAATATTTGAAGGGGTTTTTAAAGAGATAAAGCATTGAACTCTTTTTCGGTCGCTGGAAAATAACTTTGGTGATGACTGCAGCATCATCGATGTTCATTTTCGAGTTTCCAAAAGAGGGATTGCTACCCGAATGATTTAATTTGGAGTTGTTTGCAAAACTAGGTTGGTTTTAAAAATTCAAAGAATAATTGGATATGCAATTAAATTATGGATTCCAAAAAAATGAGTTTTGGTTTGGTGAAACTGTTTTAAATACAAAGGAATATAGAATATTTTTGAATTGGTATTTGTTGCAAAATTGAGTTAAATTTTGTAATACAAAAGGAATATTTTGGTTTGGATAAAATTGATTTCAAAAATGATTTTAAATAATGGGTAATTGATTTAAAAGACTCTGGGATCTTATTTAATATGTTCTGGAAATTAAAAAAAATTAAATTAAATTAAGAAAGTTTAAAATTTGAATGGAGATAGAAGATAATTGAATCTAGTTAACTAAAAGTGAATTTGAAGAAAAGTCTAAGTAGACTAGACAAAATGGAACGACTATTAAAATAAAAATTTATTGAGTGAGAAATAAATATGTGAAGAAACAAATGAATTTACATTTAAATGAAGTTAAAAACGAATGTTGAAATTCATTTGGAATTTATAACTAAATGGAAAATTAGTCAAGATTGGACTAAACAGAATAATGAATTGAAAATTTAATGTTGGAATCAATTTGAATTTTGTTAAGTGGAATCGAGAAATATAGTCTAAGTGGACTAAAAGAACAAAGTTCTAAGAATTTAAAATTTATTAGAAGAAAATCTTTGGAAGAACAAATTTATTTTATTTGTAAATAATAGAACTAGAATTGAAGTTGAATAATGGAAACAATGTAAATTGTGTCAAGACAATTGAATTGTAAATTTGTTCGAAGGAACTAAAGGAAGTAAAAGTTTAGAAATAAACTTTTTATTGAAATTGTGGTATAAGATTCAACTTGAAAGGGTCAAATAAAGGCAAGTGTGACTAGAGAATAAAGTTAGAAAGGATAAGCAAATTAAAGCAGGTTGATAAAATGGAATGGAAATAAAATTGTGGGTAGACAAATGAATTTGCATTTGTAAGAATATAGAATTGAAGTTGAACATTGGAATTAAAATTTAAGAGTTGAATTTTGTGAAATGGGAAAATTGGTTAGATTGGACTAAAGAAAACAGAGTATTGAAATTTTATTAGTAAGTACTTATTGATTTAATGGTAAGAAAAGGAATTAAAAATTGAATATTGGGATGGTATTTAATTTAAATTGTGCTAAGAAAATTAAAATCGTAGAATGGTTTGAGGAAACTAAAGGAAACAAAGGTTTGGAAAATGAAAATTTGGTATTGAAAATACTAAGTTAATAATGGATGGAAATTAACTTCAAAGTTTTGAAATGGGATGGTTGTGAATAAGAGAATGGAAACAAAAAATAATGTAAATAAAAGAAAATTGACATAGTTAATAATCAATTGGGGATGAATATGTAGGATGTACGTATATTATTTTATTCGCATAGTGATTTAATCCAGATTTGAGCATAGAATTTCGAGGTAATAATATCGATCCGAGTTGGGATTTTTCACTCGATTTTCGACGGCGAACTATGGATACAGATTTTTGATCGATTTTGGAAATTCTCTATCATGGTTTTTGGCTATGCAAGGAGAATGACGGTTTCTGATCAAGAAATCAGTTCTGTGTCCGCACTAGGAAGTCTGGTGGACGATACTAGTTCGAAAGTGAAATTGTGTGATCGTGCGAACAATCGAATTTGATATTGCGTAGGGATGATATATATACATCGTACAGGCTTGAATAAAATAGATATGAAACTTTTGAAAACAAATGTATAAAATGGTTTTTGAATGTTGTGATTGGATATTGTTGCTTAGTAGGATACAGGTGTTATAAAGAATACGGGAATTGGTGTTTTGAATTTAGATGATAAATTTGAATTGCTCAACAAAAGGTGTGTATTTGAATTTTGTATGAAATCTGATGATTTTCTGTCTAGCCACTTGGCGTTTTTGTTTTCTTTTGAGATTTGGGGCCCGTAGAGGCATATTGTAGTTGTACCGAGCTAGTCGCGCAAAGGAGACGCTGGCGAAATTTTTCGAAAATTTAGGGAGTTAGAAAATTTTTGAAGAAATTTTGATAATTTTAAATTGGGTTTCAAATTTAAATTTGAATGATTGTGTAAGAAATATTGGTTGGAACTAATGGAAGAAATTTGGAAAGTTAGTGAGGTTAATGATGTCTTTATTTAAAAGATGGCTTTGGGTATTGTTTAAACTGTTTGGTTTTGGAAGGTTGTTAAAAACTATTTAGATTGGGAAAATAGTAAACGGGTATTGGACCATTCTTCTTAACTAGTAATTTCGAGGACGAAATTATTTAAGGGGGGAGGAATGTGACGACCTGGAATTTTTAGATATTTTAAATTGGAATATTTAATTGATTTCAAATATTTAAAAGTTAGTTCCTAACTTGAATTTCAGATATCGTTATTTATTTGATAATTTAATTATTGAATTTAATGATTGGATTGGGAAAAATGTTGAATCTAAAATTCTAAGCTTGCTAAAAATATTACAAAGGCGTATAGAATTTTATTAATTTTACTGGAGATAGTAGAAGTGTTAAATTTGAGTTTGAGGATGTTTTGTTCGGTTTTGAATTTATATCGTTTAAATTGAATATAAAAATAGCCTTCCGAGGCACAGTCTCAGAATTCGACGAAATCAGTTCCATTGGATCCGTAATAGTGTATTATTATCGGATTTCAAATTTTGTAATATTTGGAATGATCGTTTGGTCGTATGGTAGATATACGCGTTGAAATCTATATCGAAATTTTAATATAATAACTGGATTCAAAAAGTTATCTTCTCCATACGATCGAATTAGGACTCGAAACCTTTTCCATTGTGTTCAGAATATGAGTTTAACATTATAAACTCCTAGTGGCATGCCTCGATAGGAGTTCTAGATTTTGTGTTGTGTTACCGAGATGATTTAAATTTGAATTTAAATTTAAAATATAATATATATATTCCCTTAATTTACTGTCTATCTCATTTCAACACCTGTACACTCAAGACCAGCATCTCCTCCATTTGTCAAGCACATAAAAAATGAAAAGCACGTGTCGAATTAAAAAAAAGGAAAGAAAACAATCTCGTTCAAACGAAAAAATGGTATGGCCGATCCTTTTATTTTTTTTCTTTCAAAACCATATCTCAAATAAATCTATGGCCGAGTGTTTTCCTCCTCTATTCGATTTGTCCCTTCCCAATATCGAATCGAAATCATCTTGTTCTTAAAAAAAAGAGGAGGTCGCGTACGATGTTCGAAGGCGAAGTGCTCGAGGTATTCGAATTAGTTGAAGGCGACGTCAGGAGAGGGTGGTTGGCTGGGCGATGCTCGATAGGGACATGTTGGCTTCAGAGTTGAGTCACGATGGACTTTGATGAAAGGTCGGAGGCGCTAGGGTTTTGGGAAGGGGAGTCGCAGACGTGCTTGCATGAGCACGAGAGGGCATCATCGCTTGTCGTGAGGGAGTCGCGGCGTGGTGGCTCGAGCGCACGTGTGGGCAACATCTGGGAAGTCGCGGTCGATTTTGGGAGACGAGTGAATGGAGGAGGTGTGGGGTGCGTCGCGATGGTGACAGGGTTCGGCAACGTGTCGAAGAAGGAAGGGAAGACTCGACAAAGAGCAGAGGTATAAGCCTGTTTTAACTTAAAATCTATCTATTCATATATATCTGTAAAATTAAGAATTTGTGAAAGAAAAACAATCACTGGAAGTATAATCTTTGTTTTTAGCTGAGCATTTGAATTATTTTGGATTAACAGAAAATAATTATAAATAAATGTATAACAGTGAGTTGTAAAACAATTTATTTTCTTAATTTATGGATTTATATAACGTATATACATATATAGGTAAACAGAAGTTATTATAGATTTGGAAAAATATAGGGATCTAAATAAAAAATTAGATTTTAAATTCAATATAGATTATTTTTACAAATATATATATATATATATACATGTGTATATGTATTTTTGAAAAGGAAGATAAATATATATATACACATATTTCATTTACTAGTTTATTTTAAAAAATTATGTATTATGGAGATAGATTTGTTTAATAAACCTATTTAATTTTTTAAGTAAATAGAAAACATTTTTTTTGTTTTTTTGTTTTTATTTCCGAAGGAATTAGATTAAAATTTAATGATTAAAGAAAAAAAGAATATAATGATAAAATCACTGGTTCATTAAATTTATTAAATGGAAGTTGTTTGTTCAATTTATTCGAGTATTAATAAGGATCATCTAATGTTTATACAAGGTCGAAAATAATGGAGAATAGGCTGGTTTGGATTGGATTGCAAATTAAAAAGCAAAGATCAGATAACTCACCCATCTTGGTTTTATTTAAATAGTTAAATTTAAAATTGTTGATTATGTGCTTGGATGATAAATTATTATCAGTTATATTGGATTAGACCCTACGCGTCGCATAATAGTGGATGATATTATGTTAAACCCATATACCGCGATATTTCACCTCGAAGTGGAATTGGTATTATATATGTATTTGGAGTGATTGATTTCCCGCATTATATAGCGGATGAGACCCTATGCGCCGCATAATAGCGGAGGATATTATATAAACCCATATACCGCGATATTCCACCTCGAAGTGGAATTGGTATTTTATACTGTGCTAACGTCTGTGGATGCAGGGAAACAGGTTGGAGGGATCCAACTGGATTCCTTAAAATATTTAGATTTGTTTAAATATTTTGTGTTATGATGTATTGGATACTTTGGATAAATTACATCGAAATTGAAAATAATGGATGCTATGGATTGATTGAATATATTTGGGGATGTTGAGTTACCAAAAATATATAGATTGGATTTTCAAAAAGAAAATAAAAGGAGGATTTGTAAGAAAAACAATTATAAAGAATTTGGATAAATTAGATTGGAAAAGGATAAAAGTTGATTTTAAATTCTAAATTAAATAAGTTCCAAATTATGGAAAGAGATTTTTAAATAAATGGGGATAAATGAATTTTTTTAAACTTAAATGATATTATTTTAAAGAATAAAAGAATTATTCAATTCAGGATTTAAATGTTTAGAAAAAAATAAAAGAAGGAATTTGGGAAATATGAAATTGGTATTTTCAGGTAAAATGATTTTAAATCATAATTAAGAAATAAAGTCCGAAGTTAATAGGTTTTGAAAAAATAAGTAAGTAAATGAATTTATTTCATAATGGAGTAATTTGGAAATCAATTTGAGAATTGATTTAAGTATTTGAAGTTGGAATTTTAAAAGAAGATAAGACTATGAAATTTATAAACTGGGTTTATAAAGTGAAACGGATATCGATGGATATTCGGGAGTATAAATTCACATTTGAAATTTATAAAGGAATGAGTAATTTGTTTTAAAAATAAACAGTGATTTATTTTTAAAGGTATGGATATGGAAAGTATATTTCCCTGGAAAGCCAAGTTTATTTTAAAGGAGACTTCTATGTATAAGCTAAAGGCTTTTAAAATTTGTTTTAAGGAAATGTTTTAGAAAATTTATTATTTCTAAATGTTTTAAATTTTAAAGTAAATATTTTCAGATTTATTTTAGTAGTAATTATTTTAGGGATAATTATTAATATTTATATTTTATAAAGTAATTTTATTTTGAAAGATAGTTTGGTTAAAGTTTTAATTTAAAAACTTGTATAGAACTTCGTAATCTCTTATTTTAGATTTAGTTTGACTTAACTTTTATTTTAAAAATTTATTTTATATTTTATAAAGTAATTTTATTTTAAATATTCTTAAAGTATATATTTTTGAAATAAGTTTTAAAGTAGTTTTTAATTTAAATGTTTTAAAGTACATTTTATAATAAAATGTTTTAAATTATTTCAAAATCTAAAGTATTTGTACTTGGTATTACAGTGGAAATAGAAAATATTTGGGAAATTTATTTCCGTGAGAGAAAGATGGTTTGAAACTGTTTTCAAAGGGTTGAAAAGTGGAAAAATATTTTGCGAAGATATTTTTGAGGTTAATGAATAATTTGGGAGAAATTATCATGGCTTGATGATTGTTTGTGAATGTTATTTGATAGTTAAATAACCGACTATCAATATTGACCAATGCGCTGATCGTTTCGAAGAGACCGAGATGGGATTTATTTCCCGAAAACCACTTCGATCCGGTTTGAACGTTTTCGTGAGGAAGGCAAGAGCTTGGAGTCGAAGATGAGCAGTGAAGTGCAAGGGTTAATCGCTACGAATCCTGAGGTGATTCCAAAATGGATGTAGTAGGAGCAGTGCCTTCAGTTCCGTTCGAACCAGGGATGGACTTGTATGGATGATATTATCATAACATCGTCAGGAGGACGATGAGCATTCTAAGTGAAATGTTCTAAATGGTAATGCTTAGCCTCAAGCCTCATCAACCGGGAATGACAAAAAATCAGGGGTTATGCAGTAAGGCTAAGTGGGTCGCGCCCATTAGGGTAAGGTCATCCCTGTCTAGATGTCCCTTTTATTTCAGATGTTTGGTGCGGTTGCTGATCCCAACCATGGGGTGATCTTACTCGGGATTATCCAGTAAGGGGTAGTCCCGGTCTTGTGTTGTAGGGGATCGGGAGGGATCCTCGGTACGCTGATCTAGACCAGGTACTGTGATAGGTAGTACCTCAGTGCCTAGTCATTAGTTGGAAATCCCTTCTCCCTACGTGTCTTTACGGTTTTGTTTATATACCTATTAGCTGGAATTTAATAAATGTAACAATTTCGGCTATTTGAATAAGTATTTGTATATAGACCCTATTATAAAATCATAGGATTTTATAAGAAATGTTTTAGCTATCGTAAGGTAAAAACCCGACATGTTTATTTGTGGCGTGGTCTTACGAGATGCTTTTGATTTTCAAAGGATTTTGGAAACTTTAATAATCTAATTGAGTGTGTTTTCTCACGCTGGTATTCCATACTGACTCGGGTGTTATTAACTATAATGCCTGGGTCAGACCGAGTATTATAGAGTACAGATTCTGGATGGACTGTTGTGGAGCTTAGGAGACGAGCTGGATGACGAGGTGTATTTTCCGTAGATTTATATTTCTGCTGTGCAGAATGAGCTGTGTACTCAGCTTTGAAAGGACGAGATATTATAACCATCCTGAATTATGTTGTTGTTTGTATTGAACTCTGATGCTGTATTCCGATGATGTATGTATAAAACAGATATAATTTCTTTTGTGTAAAGATCTGTTATCATCGATTATATTTTATTCCGCTGCGTTGGTAAGATTCTGATATTGTTTCTATTTCTTCTTCTATCTCCTTCTTCTTTTTACCCTAATGGCTCGGTTTTTCGAGCATCGAGAAATCAGGTTGTTACATACAATTTCAATTATCCCAATTCAAATCATCTCTAATCTTAAATTAATTTAAATCGACTCGATTTCGATTTCAATTCAAGTCAATTTCAATTCAAATAGATTTCAATTTCGATTTAAATTGATTCGATTCAAATATTTTAAGTTTCAATTCAATTCCCAATTTTAAACCATTTCAGTTATATAAATTCCAAGTCCAATTTCAATTTACTAATTTAAATCACTTAAATTAAATTTAAACTTCAACATTCAATTTAAGGTTCAGATCTTTGAAAATAATTCAATTTCGAGCTAAAGTTTGAAATATCAATTTATAACTTCCACTTAAATAAATTCGAAGTTCAAACCTTTTAAAACAATTCAATTTCAATAATTAAAGTCATATTTCAATCATAACTTCAAACTCCAATTTAAATTCTCTAAAATAATTTCTTTTAACAATTTAATTTCAACATTTCAAGCTCGGGTTTGAAAATAATCCAATTCCCATATTTCGATTCAATTTTATTTTTATAAAACAAAATCATTTCAATAAGTTTAATCCAATAATTTAAAATCATTTAATTTAACCAATTTGGTGTCTGTATATAATTTTCTATCCTATGACCAAGTGAATAGTTATTTGAATTTTAATTGCAGAGATGGATATATCATTTCAATCCAAATCAAAGTGTCATGGGATATATCATTTTAACTATTTCTTAATTTATTCCAAATAATTCAAATAACAATGTTATATACTGTCAAATAATTTACAGGATGATAACAAGATATATATATATATATATATATACATATATATATATATATATATATATATATAAACATCCAATCGTCCAAAATATCAATTAATAGCCATCCATCACAATCAACATCTAAAACAATCAATATATCACAACAATTAACCAGTTATCAGTAATCAGGAATTTTACTAGTAGTTTAATTCCAATTTCAATTTAACTATTAATGCAAAATTTCTAACATATAAATTTCTATGTTGATTTCCATATCAATTAAATTATAAAATAACAATCAATAAAATTAAATCACATCATGATCTCAATTTAACTAACGTAAAAATATTTAGTCATCGTGAGCAATATAAAACATTCACTTTTATTTGAAACTGAAAGTTTTTCAGCTTCAAATACATTCCAAATCGTTTTCATGTCATAGACGACTTCGATAGGAATCTGATGCAACTTGTTTCACATGAATCGAACCTTGTATGAAATAGTTACGAGTTAATGAATATTTATTATAATTTAAAATTAATTAACAAGATTAATTAACAAAATAATCACTGTGACCCTACTCATGTCTTCCTTCTCCAAACCACCGCGACATTGCTTCTGTTTTTTTATTGTTGAACGAATCGACAATCGCCTGCAGCCCAGACTCGCCGCTGCACTTCACCGTTGTGTCATCAACCTTCAGTGCACGCGAATTTCATTTCAATACTAGTTATTGCCAAAATGTTTGAAATTGGTTATTTCAAAATTTTATTCAAGTTCGTATTCAATAAACTACAATAATAAATCACTAAATTTTTATTTCTAACCATTTTTATTCAATAATCATACTAAATTTAATAACTTAAAATAGTTAAAAATATAGGTCATTACAATCACCCCCACTCAAAACTTTTTGTCCTCGAAAAGAGGTTAAGTACGGAATCTAACATTTAATATATTTTATTCAAAATAATCAACATTTAAAACATTAAAATCTTATTTACAAAACCTCTACCACGCTTCTACTACGCCATTCCGATATTGGCTTTATGGAAATTACAACTTATTTGTAAAAACAAGTTATAAAATTTTAAAACCTCAAATTTTTTCTAACACCAGGATTTACGGAAAATTTCGGCAGCGTCTTCTTGGCGCGGCTCGATCATAAATTTTTTATAATACAACTATATATCACAAATACCAAATATATATCCCATCTCAATGGTGAGGCATCTCGTAGGGAAAAATATAAAAGCACGGTATGTAATCCAAGATATGTACCTTATTATTAATACAAGCGAGTTCGTTCATATTAAGCAAGCAAATGCAAATCAAATCCACGTATACGTTCAAACGGCCTTCGTATGTACCTATCTAAACTCAAATTAGAATATAAGTTGCATTAAGATACATAAAGCATGTATGAGTTTAATGGAACCATATAACATGAATCCTGAATCATAAGCACAAGCACAAATACACAACATACAACAATCATATGTAATCAAAAACAGTTAAAACAATGATTTACAATAAAAGAAACCTTTCAACAATTAATATACATCCAATTAATTCAAACTATATCAATTTACGTTATCCAATGTCATTATTTAATATATATACACTATCATTTCTCATTAACATTCATTCTTTATCAACATTTAATTGGTTTACTTCCAATTTATTATGTCTATTTCATTTACATTCAATTTATTCAATTTTAGTTATTTCACTTTTTGTTTAACACATTTCATATAAATCCATTTCTGGACCATTTTATAAAATCATTTCATTTAATCTTATTTAAGTTAAATTTTATTTAACTACCACTTAGTATATTCTCTTTAATACTAATATCATTTATAAACCATTTCATAAAACCATTTAAGTTTATTATGAACATTTAAGTTTATCATTCCATTCAACTTGACTTCAGTAAAATTTCATTCATAATTCAAATTTTAACTTTCTTATTTCATTAATCATTTCTTAAGTTTATAATCATTTAATACAAATTTATCTTCTTTTACACAAGGTCTAGAATGCAAATATGGAAATGGCTTAGGGTGGTTCGACTAACTTTTTCATCTTGTTTGCGAATTTATTCAAATCATAATTATCTCAGGAAGCTAAACTAAATCTTAAAACATCCTTTGCAAATTTATTTATTTTATTTTATAAGCAATTTATAAAGATATGATTTAATTTATTATTTGTTTAACTTCTCTTAAGTTAATATCTAAACAGTATTTTCTTTTTACTACTCAAATTATTCATTTTAGTTAACAAGAATGTTCAATAATTTACACAAATTGAAATTTCCATTATCTCTAAATTTAAGAGTTATATTTTAACTTCTCATAGTTCATTTAAACACTTAGCTTCAATTTCTTATTTTTCATTTTAGAAGTTTCCAACTAAAAAAATTCACTTTATTTCTACAATTGAAAATCATTAATTAATAGGAACTTAAGAATTCAAATACCGGGTTCATTTCAAATCATTTTGAAATAATATATACTCGTATCTTTTATATACATATCAAATCATATTTATAAATTTTAAATAAAAATCTGTTTATCAAACCAAATGCATATCAAGCTACTAAATGGCCTCCCCTATGTTGAAACTCGAAAATAAATGTCGATGATGCGGCCGTTAGTACCGAAATTATTTTCCAACGACAAAAGAGGGGAGTAGAACTTATTTCCTTTTAAAATCCCGTTTTGAAACAATTTCTATTCGTAAATATTTTTAGATAATACTAATTATTATATCACAATCTTAGAAAATAATTTTAAACGTACAGGAATTTAAGTTCTCAAATTCTCAGCTTTTAAATTCTTTCTGTTTATAAGCTCTATTATAAATATACTTATACAATTCCATTACCTTACTACGAAAACATTTCGTTAATTTACATCTTTGTTATTGTAAACAATTCTTATTATAATTAGATTTCAATTCAATTATCGAACGCTTCGTGAAGTAAAGTCCACAAAGTATTCGCTTTTAGTTTAATTCAAACAATAATAGATGATAACTAAATATTATCATCTCCTAATAAACAATATTCATTAATAATCATATAGGTTTATGAAAGTAATCATTTATATATAAAATATAATTTAGGTAAAATTATTTTATTTACCCGATTTTAAAACAACATTATGTCGGTTTGCCACGTTTAAGTGTTTAGGAATATCAATAACATAACATCCCACGCACCGACCAAAATTCATAAACAACTTAACAGATAAGCAAACACTATATAAAACAATCTATAATACTAACAAGTACACGCTCTCATATATATATATATATATATATATATATGCACATAATCAAACAAACTCATTCTAGGGTATTACTACCCTATTTCTAACGAGTCCATCCCCATCAAGTTAAGGTTATCGCTAAATCAGAGCTCTGATATCAACAGTGACAACCCGCATTTCGGAAGGTTTAAATTGAAAATAATCTAACATTTCCAACTCAAACAATCCGAAACACTGATAATTAATGGGGTTAATTAAGAAAATAAGAAAACAAACTCAGAATCTCGCATCAGAATGACAAAATATAATAATCAAATAAACAGTTCTTGAAGCTGTTTATACTATACATTTGATTAAATTTTTACAACATCTATCAGAGTTTTATATACAACAGAACTAAATAAAACAATATAGTAGAACAATATGATGCAGGAAATAATACTAGTAATAATAATATACCAAATCTTCGTCTTTGTCCACTAAAAAATAGTTTTCAATGCGCTGAAATACTCAGGGCTGACCCAAACATAATGAAAAGACAAAACACTCGAGTCAAGACTAAAATATTCTTACGTGAGTCAAATCAATATCACATATAACATGATTGTAATACTGTAAGAGATGTTTATGGGGTTTCACATCTCCTATCCAGTATATAACATGCGTGCAATAACTCAAGATATGTTACAGGATTTTCCATTTCTTAAGGATCCGTCAAAATATCTATATATAGTAGAATACGTTATATATATATATATATATATAATGTCTAATAAGTAAAATAAATATTTTTCTTAGCGTTAAGGCTTTACATTAACCCCCTTAACGCGTTTTTAAGCATTATCGTACAGTTTGTATATAATGCCACAATATCACATAAGGGGATAGGGATGCATCGTGATACGACACCACTAAACCAAACTCATAGCGGTCTCGTATAAGAATAAAAGTATGACAAGGCATGTGAAGCAATGTCCAAGGTAGGATACTACCAGTTTGGATTGGAGGGCCGGTGGTAATGCATCATAGCCATGACCGTCCACCGTGTCCATCCATCCCATATTGAGTCAAAGGGAGGTCATCCCAAAATCAAGGTACACCAATCGAAACCAACATTAAAAGTAATAGTATGGACCAAGTCCAAGAAGAAAATCGAAGAACGGAAGTCCGTTAGAGGTAGCTAGCCCACTGCGCCCTGTCAAGCCGTCATGTTTTAGTCATTTCAAATTGGCATAAGTGTCGGGGTCAATCCATCATCGTTGTCTTTCTTCAAATCCAGCAAACATACAACAAAGACAACCACTTCATTCTGGAGTCTCCTCCACATACACAATCATTAAAGTGGTTTAATATTGACAGAGAGTATGTCAATAAGAGGCCTCGGTCTCTTTAACAACCAAACGTCGTTTTAGAGATCGGTTGGTTCCTTTGCATTTCAAAAACGATTCATACTTGATATTAATATATCATCTTCACTCCAAAATATCATTTATTTATAGATCATCATATTTACTTAAAATATGTCAATTTTACTTGAAAATATCATTTTTACTCCAATATCCTAATTTCACCTTCAAAATCATTTCGAATTTCAACTTAGACTATAACTTCATTTTAACCTAGTTTGCATTTAAATCAATGATTTAAATATAAGAATTCCAACCTTGACCAGTTTGAATTTTTAGAAAATAGTTTGAATAAATAGTTTGGATATTAAAATAGATTATATATTAAATGATTTGAAAACTTAAATAATTTGGAAATTTAAAAGGTTTAAACAGTTTATAGAAAAACAGTTTATAGCGAAAATAATTTCAAATTCAAAACTGTTTCTTCCCATTTTCAATAAATCTAGATTCAGGTCCAATTTCAACAAAACTTGTTCAATTTCAATTATCCCAATTCAAATCATCTCCAATCCTAAATTAATTCAAGTCGACTCAATTTCGATTTCAATTCAATTCAAATCAATTTCAATATTAATTCAAATTGATTCCAATTTCGATTTCCACTGATTTAATTCAAATATTTTAAGTTTCAATTCAATTCTCAATTTTAAACCATTTCAGTTATATAAAACTCCAAGTCCAATTTCAATTTACCGATTTAAATCACTTAAATCAAATCAAGACTTCAATATTCAATTTAAGGTTCTAATCTTTGAAAATAATTCAATTTCGAGCCAAAGTTTGAAATATCAATTTATATCACTTCCACTTAAATAAATTCGAAGTTCATGTAAAAGTTCAAACCTTTTAAAATAATTCAATTTCAATAATTCAAGTCATATTTCAATCGTAACTTCAAATTCCAAATTAAATTCTTTAAAACAGTTTCTTTTAACAATTTAATTTCAACATTTCAAACTCGGGTTCGAAAATAATCCAATTTCCATATTTCAATTCAATTTTATTTTTACAAAAAAATCATTTGAATAGGTTTAATCCAAGAATTTAAAATCATTTAATTTAATCAATCTGATGTCCGTATATAATTTTCTATCCTATGACCAAGTGAATAGTTATTTGAATTTTAATTGCAGGTACAAATATATATCATTTCAATCCAAATCAAAGTGTCATAGGAATATATCATTTCAACCTATTTCATAATTTATTCGAACTTATTCAAATAACAATGTTATATCCTGTCAAATAATTTACAGGATGATAACATGATATTCATAAATTAATAAACACTTAATCATCCAAAATACCGATCAATAGCCATCCATCATAATCAACACCCAAAATAGTCAATATACCACAACTATTAACCAGTTATCAATAATCGGGAATTTTACTAGCAGTTTAACTTCAATTTCAATTTAACTGTTAATTCAAAATTTCTAACATATAAATTTCTATGTCGATTTCCATGTCAGTTAAATTACCAAATAACAATCAATAAAATTAAATCACATCATGATTCCAATTTAACTAACATAAAAATATTTTAGTCGTTATGAGCGGTATAAAACACTCACCTTTATTTGGAACTAAAATTTTTTCAGCTTTAAATAAATCCAATTCGATTCTATGTCATAGACGACTTCGATACGAATCTGATGCAACTTGTTTCACTCGAATTGGACTTCATATGAAAAAGATACGAGTTAATGAATATTTAATTATAATTAAAAATTAATTAACGAGATTAGTTAATAAACAAATCATTGTTACCCTAATAATGCATGCAAAAAGCCCAGGTCACGCTTCTTCCTTCTCTAGGCCATTGCGACACTGCTTGTGCTTTTTTTTATGGTTGAACGAATCGACGTTCACCTGCAACCCAGACCCGCCGCTGCACTCCACCGCTATGCCATCAACCTCCAATGCCGCCGTGCAAACTTCGAGACCTAGGAAACCCAAAAATGCAGCAAAATTTTTGGGCGAATTCTGGCGATTTAATAACGCTTCGCCACAATCCAACTGTCCAACGTATAGAGCTCGTCGTGCTTTACACTTTTTCTTTTGGAATTGTTTCATTTCATTGAGTGGATGAAGAGGAATCGAGGAAAGAAGGTCGATGATTTTCGGCCATTAATCGCTTAAAGAACGCGGCCTGAAGATGGGTTAGGGCTTTCATTCGCGAAGGTGAAAATAAACGTGTCCTTATATGTAAATTTTCGAGCCAACTCACACATAAATTTTTCAAGCTCCAAACGAAGCATGCCTCTTGGCGTTTTATATGTTATATCCACATTCCGAACACAATTGAACTAGTTTCAGGAGTCAATTCCATCATATTCAGAAGATAGCATTTCAAAATCAATTTATTTTAATTAATTTCTATGCATTTCAAGCTCGCATGACCAAACGATAAGTCTGATCGCTACAAAACTTGAAATCCTATAATAATTCACTATTACGGATCCGATGAAACTGATTCGTCGAAATCCAAGATAGTGCCTAAAAAGAGTATTTTTACTTGTTAATTAAACGAAAAATATTCAAAAATCAATTTATTCACTTTAAATTCATTTTTAAAAGTTAATAATCTTGATTATTTAATTAAAACTTAAATCAAATTTCGAAATCATTTTCACTCATATTAAATCCAAAATTCAATTGTTTAAATAATTTCTAATATTAAATTTAGACAATTTAATTATCCAATAAGTCACCATAATTTAAATATAAGTTTTTTAACTTTTGAAACGAATTCAATAATAAAACAACTGCTTCCATTTTACAGTAACTCAACATTTATTATTTAGTTCCAGCTATTGATTATTAACACATTCAATACATTATTTCATTTCAATACCTGTTATTGTCAAAATCTTTGAAATTGGTTATTTCAAAATTTTATTCAAGTTCATATTCAATAGACTACAATAATAAATCATTAAATTTTTATTTCTAACCTTTTTTATTCAATAATCATATTAAATTTAATAATTTAAAATAGTTAAAATACGGGTCATTACAGATGCTCTATGAATTATAATTCATTTTGCGCTCTCCCCTTATTGGAAAATAATATGTTGTTTATTGTCATGATATTACTTTAGTGGTCTTTCAATTCCTTTGTTTTAATTTTCCATAAATTTGTGATCAACTTTTATAATTATTTTCCACCCTTAGATGCCTCATAACAGAAAAAAAATACTATTTCCAAAATAGAGGAGGCTATAAATGTCTGTATGTCATGACAACCCTGTAACAAGTACCCGAAGTATGTGTTTGGCAGGCACATACTTCCCTAGAGTTTACAAGTGAAGCTTGGTTCTCTAGGTAATTTAAAAAAAAAAATTCGAATCGTAATGCTTTATGATCTCCAACCAATTCGATCTTTTATCTATGAGCATATAATCTTTTGTTTTTTAAAGAAATCTCGTAACTATTTTGGTTACTAACCATTGATCCACTTTCATTGTCAGTAAGATATCTACCAAATAATATACGCAATATCCATATTTGTATATGCCTTAGCATGCATTAGACTCCACAACACAAATGCATGAGGAATTTTTGCATTTCTTTAGTTTCACGGATGTTCTTATAGTACTATATAAGACAACATTTGTCTCTTTTGGCAAAAGTGAATCAACTAATTCACAGTTTGCATATCAAACCTTTTTAAGCACTTATCTGCCTAGCTCTTGTGTGATAATTAAAGTGTCGCCACATGAATAATAATGGTGTATTTGAATCCCTAATACAAAAGAGCATAACATAAGTGGGTTCCTTAAGTTGTTTAATCAATATCTACATTGAGAAATACGACTTTAATATCCATCGAATATTGCTCAAAACCATAATCTGCAACAAGTTCCAAAACAATTCAAAAGAGTCTTTTAGTAAAACCAAAGAGAAAGTCTCTTTAAAAAAAACTTGTTTTCCTCTTGAATATAACCTTTTCTATAACAAGCCTTATACCATTCCGCATTACCCACTTAATCCCTTTTGGTTTTGAATAGTTATTTATCACCAATGATCCTCTTACCTTGAGGTAAGGGGAAAGATCTCAAACTTTATTGTCCTCTATAGATTTATACTATATATTCATACCTTAAATCCACATTTCAAACTAATATCTTGTATAGATTGATGCAAACCAGCAGAAACATCTTCATCAATATATTGTTTATCTTTATGAAGAAATACTACATAATCATCTGAAATAGTATTTCTTCTTTTCCAAGTGGATTTCTTTAGTGACCTTGCAACTTGAGGTTGTTAAATTTGGTTTCTTAAAACATCAACCTTAATTGAAGAAATTTTTATTTAATGTCGTTTTATTATGGTTCTTGATTTATTTCTTGTCAATGAAAAGAAACAAATCTTATACACTATATGAAGAAGTAACTAAAGTTGAATCAAAGATAATGATCCTCTTTAAATACAATGATCCATACTTAATTTCTTCTCTCATACTCAATATCCACAAAAAAACTGTTGCATTTTCCATTTTAATTTTTTTTTTTTTTTGCTTAGTATGGGTATATAAAACTTGTAGCTTTTAAGTTGCTTAAAATATCAATAAATTATTTTCCATCTTAGTACCTCAATCTAGGATTATTTAGTAAGCTGAAACAAATAATCATATAAATCACCAAATAAAAATTTAAGACTTCGTTATAAAAGGTATTTAGCATAAGTGTATATATATAAATTATATTTTAGACATTAGGAATTTTAATTCCAACGACGTTTGAATTTATTCATAAATTAATCTTATTATTTCTACAGGAACAATAATAATCAAATATGTTCATATCAAAATTAGAAATGTTAATCTGTCTAAGTGACAGTATAACAAAAATATCAAATAAATTCAAAACAACATGCATATCTTTTAAGACATGACATGTGTGATATCTAGTAAAATTCCTTTTTATATATCCATAGATTTCATAAAAGAAACAACTATAAATATATCCTTATGTTATTTCTTTTGTTTAGGTCATTAGTGACTTCTTCATGCTTATTTATAAATTTATTTACTATGTACGATAAATGAGTGCTTTCTATCTTATCATGCTTCAATCTTTCTTCTTCTTACCGCAATGGGTGGGTATGACATTCCTATTTGCAAGAGCTAGATCCATGAAGTTAAGAACAAACAACATGTTCTCTTAATAATTATTAAAGTTAGTCCCAAACAAAATGAGAACATTAAAATTGATAAACACTTTAGTCAAATTAGTTGAAAATTGAAAAAAAATTAAGGATTGACCGTATATGCTCATATCCAAATATCAGTTATAGTAAATTCAAATAATTGATAAGTCTCTTCCCAAGATACCTAACACAACATTAATATCAAGTTTTTGAACAGTAATAATAACTGCAGGTGGTACTCTTGTTTTAATGATCAAATATTGACAATAAATTCAAGTCAAATAACAATCTTTCTTTGGATCGATAAGTTATTCACTTGTAAAACCTTATAATGTCACATATTTACCATCACACATGTGTAAGTTATTCGGTCAAATACTAGTCTTTCTTTGGGCTGGTTAACATCCGCATGAATAAATACACACAAATATCAAGCATTTTCGTAAACAACTAAAATAAGAAAGATTACTTCGCTGACATATTATTTCAATTTTCTCACTTGAAATGTAAGATATTTAAAATTAGTTTAAAAAGAGGCTAAAAATATATTTGAATTTATCTCTTAGTGTACGTACAATATTTCAAGTGCTATGAAACACTCCTGAAAATGTGTTAGGTCTATATGACATATGAAAAAACTCAAAATCATAACCATGACACATGTTTTAATCGCTGCTATTATAATCTTTTGCTTAAAGCATGTTGTTACATTCACGACGTTCCCCAAAATAAATATGATACAAGACATCATATATAAATCACATAACAAATATCATGGATGAACGTCAGTATTAATGCCACAATGACATAGTAAATGTTGTACTAAATAACATAAAAGAATGTAGCAGCTATGATGTATATCCAAACCATAATATAGCTACACAAAATGCTACCGTGTCATTTTATCTTTAATTTATTATTTGAATATTTAATTAATTAAGGTCCATAAGCATGCATTTTGGCAAAATATAAAAATTGTTGCTCCTTTAAAGCATGAAAGTGAAACAAACATATATGCCTTAAATAATAAACCGTCCTTTCTTATTTCAAATACAAGCATGCTGCATCGTTAAATTTACTATAACCGACATATTTAGTGCATTTATGATAATAAATTAACTCATTTATTACCATAATTACCATAACAACCATATTTAATTCATTTATATAAAAATAAATGCAAATGACCGTTACATAGTCCCAAAAGTAAATTAATGTCATGTTAAAATTTATTTCAATGGTAAAAAATAAACATAAACGCTTTAAAGGAGCATACTTTATTTCGAACTTTTTGAAATAACCAAAATACCTTATATATATATATCCAAATTACTTAATCAAAAATTGATTAAGGTAAAATAATCATAGAACCGGATTTATATTACTTATGTAAATGGTTCTAAATTATATATATTTATCCATACCATTTATAAACATTAAAGAAAACGACAGAACATATCAAATCCAAAGTATTCCTTACTTAAAATTCACAACTTATTTACAAAATATACAAGAATAAACACGTGGATGTTTTAATCAACATAAATTGTTTTCAAAACTTAGAGGAATTTAGATTATTTTCCAAAATTTTATTGATTTCAAAATTCTATCTTATTTCATAAATAACATACAGATCATTTAGATCTATATTTCTACACCATAACAGTTTCATAAATCAGCCTTTCAATTTGCAATATATATAAAAAAAAATTAAACTAAACCAAATCCAAAATCATCACCAAAAAAATCATTGATATATAGATAGATTTGAAACACAAGTGGAATTTCATGACTTCTAAATGAAGTTTAATTCAAAACTTACTCATAAAAAAAAACATATTTTTTTTTTTTCCAATGAGATCAATAATGGATGACTTTGACATCCCTTGTTAGGATTTCTATATGCTTTAAAATTTTCTATATTACTCAACTATGGATTCAAGTATGTCAATAGAAATTCACTATAAAATGTTCTGCCATATGCAGCGACCATTAAAAAGATAGCAAACAACTTGTCCAAGCCCAACATATGTCATTTCGTTTACATACATATATTCAACCAACAATTCCAACAGATAATATTTTTATGTTCATCCATCAGTGTTTAAAAGAGGAACCAAATACACATTAAAATGTACAGCTAACCATATGAACATCACTTGATAGAAGGAATGCTACGATCACAAAACTAAACGATGCACATGACTAACCTGAATCCGAGGTATGATGTAAGCGCATATCAAGCAACTAAAAGTAAAGCTAGTAACAAATTTTACTTCCATCATACAGCATTATGTGCATATGTACATTAATACACAAAGTTCAAGTTGCTTGCTGTATGTTCGTAGCAACCAAGAACGGTTTCAATGTGAGGAGGAGGCCCGCTAATTCTACCAAATTCAAGATGAAGAAAACCACATGATTACCTGCATATATAGAAACTTATGCTTAGCCATTATAAAACAAATTAGTCATTACAGATGACATTGAACCTGCATCACGTTAAATGTAATTTTTTTGGGACTGCATTACACAGTCATGACGCTGCGTGCCAAGAATTTGTGGTTCAAAGCTTTATGGACAAAGATTCAGGTGAAATAATCCATTTAAATTTAGTATCTTTATATCATCCACTTGCTCTAGTTATGTGATAATCTTGCAATTCCGCCACCCAAGTTGCTAATAATAGTTCCATTGGCATAACATTACATATCCTTATATCAATGTAGTTTTTTGATAAGTAACATGTGTATGACTTACATAAATATTATCATGATTTATCATCCAGCTTTTGAGTTGAGATTGTTTACCTGGAAGAAACGAAGCATGTTGGCGTTTCTGTGCCCATGAAAATCTGCATCAAGGTACATACAAAATGGCACTAAATTAGAATTTCTGCTAACATGCTAATGCTGCTTGTAGCTACAGAGTATTACTTCTTTATGGTAAATACGAATAGAATATAATATATGTCCATACATCATAAGAAGATTTACGATGCAAACTGTCATGAGAGTAATTCTTCCTTGTAATATCATAATTTATACCAGAACTTTAATACTAGTGTTATCTTAACAAATCCATTGCAATTCAGCAGGTAAATAAATATCCTTTTTACTTGTCTAAGATAACTGGATAACAGACCCAAAGCATTTGTTAGTAAAGTTTTATTACGGTTTAACATTGCTACGTTTTGGTGATGCAATATTCCATATTTAAGTAGATTAGTCTATGTAGAATTATGACCCAAATTCATTGTCTAGATTTTGAAAAGTGATTGTCTCTTTTATTGTTTTAAAGAAGATGGTGAATTATCTACATGGAAAAGATTTACTGAAGTATTCAATGGTTTCTTAAAAAGGATATTTTATCAAGACTATTACAAATAAGCATGTATAGGGTTCATTAGATGTGTGTGGGGAAAGTTATTTTTTTTCAGATGTTGGGATTGAGATATCTTCTCAATTTTTGGTTTTCTTTTGTAATAATTTGGTCAATTAATAAAAGTTTTGTTTGGAGAAATTTGTTTGTCGTTCTTTATTCTTTACTTCTTATCTCTTCTAAAATTTAATTGTGTATGGATCGTAGGAAAAACTTTAACAGCTGGTATCAGAACTTAGTACACAAATTTTCTTGAAGAGAGTTTTGCTTATGGAGAAGATAAGTGTTGAAAAACTTAATTAAAAAAATTGAAGATTATGGAAACCCAAGATGGAGAATTTTCTATATCTTAATGATCTTCATCAACCATTAAAGAACAAAGAGGAGAACCTAACAATGTATATGAAGCAAAATGGAAGACTTTGGATAAAAAGGCTGCGGCGGCTATTCAAGCAATGTGGGTCAATTGTAAATCAATTACAGAGCATCTCAATGATTTTCAAACAATTGTAAATCAATTGACAGCTCTAAATTACAAGATGAATGATGAGACACAAACTTCGATATTGATGAGTTCTTTATTGGAAAGTTGAAAAAAGCTTGTGGTTGCATTGAACAATTCAATTTTGAATGAAGTTGTTTCAATGGGTTTGGTAGTTAGTAGCCTACTTAATGAGGAGATGTGGAGCATGAACCTCATGGAAGGAAAAATAATAAGAAGGAAAAGAAAATTAGAAATCTAATTGAAGAAGTCCAAGAGGGTTCATCGTCCAAACATGAAAAGACGGTCAAATAGATCAAACATGGAAAAGAATTTCATCTGTTGTGAAAAACCTGATTATCGGTTGAGATTTTACAATAAGCTTAAAAAAGACAAAGAGATGATATAGATATTGGAAGAAGACCAAAATGAACAAAAAGATAGTAGCGATGATGAGGTGAATTTTGGTGGGGAACTTAATGACAAAGTCCTACGTGTGGATAAAGGCAAAAGCATAGATTGGGTGCTTGAATTTAACGACAATGTCTTATGTGAGGAATTTTGGTGACCTTTGTAGTATTATAAGCAATTCAAATTTATTGATAATATGCACGTTCAATTAGGAAGCGTGCATATATTTGTTTCCATGGTAATATTGAATAGTGGTTTGGAGGTTAGTCGATTTTTGGAATTGTGATATTTGTTTACATGGTAATATTGAAGATTGCTTGGAGTTTGAAGTTTAAGGTGCAGCTTGGATGACATTTATGGAATATCGTATCAAGGTGGAGGTTGCTAGATTTTAGTGATACAATATTCCATATTTAATTTTAGAGATATGTGAATCTATGTGGAATTATGGCTCAAATTCATTGCTTATTTTATAGATTTTGAAGAGTGATTGATTGTCTCTTCTATTGCTTTAAATAAGGCAACGAATTATCTAGTAGGTGGGGAAATGTTTCTTTTCTAGAGTTTTGGGATTGACATATCTTCTCAATTTTTGTATTTCTTTTGTAATAATTTGGTGAATTAATAGAAATTTTGTCTGAAGGAATTTATTTGTCATTCTTTTTTCTTCACTTCTTATCTCTTCTTAAATCTAATTGTATATGGATTCTAGAAAAAACCCTAACAAACATAATGTCGTGGCATTGCTCGAAAATTCTGTTGTCACCCATAAATTTGGACTAAAAGAAATTGTCATCATGATTGTCATGCCTAAGAGAAGGATCGTGTGTTTAATTTTACATTGTCTATTCATACACTGGTTTGATAAAATTTATATTGCGGTTAACAATGTATTTTGCATCCATGAAAGTACAAATATATTACCAGCAAAGGTAGGTGAAATCAAGAAGACTGCACTGACTAAAAGTAATTGAATTTTAGGGACCAAATTTTTTGTAACTAGTGGCTGGTTAAAACCAAAATTTTTGTAACTAGTGGCTGGTTAAAACCAAATATTTTATGTATGGCAAATAATAGGTCATAAAAACAATATAGAAGATACTCACATAGTACCTGCACCAGCAGGAGCAACAGCTTTAAAAAGAGATTGCCCAGTCATTGCAATTCCATTTGCAGCTCCTCTTTGATGCTGAGGCTGTAATTATGAGATACATAGATAATGCATTATTCGTGGATAAACAGTTGTCTGTACTATTTCCACTATGATGAACAAAACCCCCTACAAAATTGCACTTCTAAGTGGATGAGCAGGTGTAAAGCAAGAGGGAAGAGAAGCAGAGCTGAGAGGGAGGGACAAAGTTGAGTATGACAGAATTATTCACACGTGAAAATCATGTCAGCACGCGCACATCAGATGTGCACCATCCATACACCGCACATGTAAATTCATTCACATCCGATATTTATTTTACATAAGGTGAAAACATACTATAAAGTATATTCAACAAACGTGCACATCCTTTGTATCATCAGTAGATAATAGAAGTCCAAGTAAACCCAAAAGAAATGTCACCACCAAAAATAAAATGAAAGCCAATAACACTTAAGGATTTACTGGTATTAAATAAAGTAAATTAGATTTTTTTTACCACAGCATTGTTTTGCAGAATGAATAAGCCTGTGATGATTGTTACCTATTATAGGGAAGGGAAAAAACTATGATCAGATTCAACATAGGAATAACGCAAACAATAGAACATGTAAATATAATTTGCAGGAAAAAAAGAAGGGAAGGCTCACAGGGAAACTAAATAACCGAATTTCTTCCACGGTATCTAGTACTAGAAAAATCTACTTTTCTATTTAGAACTACTAGTGATAAGAGAATCTAGGTGGTAGATCCAGAGATCAAAGTTTTAACCCCAATATTGATTAGCGATTACCCTTTTTTTTTTCTTAAAAAGGAAAAAAAAGGGGAATTTTTTTTTTTTTTTTGGTTGCATATCTGGTGTTCTACTAATTCATCAAAAAAAACATGAATTTTAAATGAATAAAATATATCAAAAGTTCTGAAATTGGTCGGGTTCACGAACCTCCAACCAAAGGGCAAGTGAGTCATTATAATTAAATAGATTTTAATTACATGCACCGTTGCCATAGGTTATCTTTGTTATTTATAGTAATACTTTTCAAAAAAAATCCACAGGAAAGAGGAAAAGAAAACTATAAATATATTTTACTTATAATACCATTTCAGAATATGCAACCTCAAATTAGTAATCAAACTTTTACTGAGTTGATGCAAACATCAGTGTTTTATGACATCAAGTGAACTGCTATAGCAAAATTATCAAAATTTTATTCAAACATATTTGGGACGTCTGTAACTTTACACAATTGCAAAACCTCTTAGTTAAAATTACGAGGAACATATCCATTACTAAGATACACGTCATATATTACATGTTTCCATAAGCCTCCACGTTATTAAGGATATAATCTGCAATTACTTTTTTTCAGACAAACTCCTCCTAGATCATGTTCTCTATATTTCATAATACATAGAAAACGATTGTCACACCTTATGTGTACTCAAATACAACACAAGTAAGTTAAATATATTGCATAATAAAATACTAAAGCATGGGAAAAGAATGAGGATTTGATGTACGTCTATCTAGATCTAACATGTATTTATTCTAAACTACAACCAAATAAATAGATACTAAAAAAATTTCATGTACTCACACTAAGAACATTTTTCAACACAGACGAACAGTTGACTGTCAACGAAAGTTTGATTCCTGATAATTTGGACATAAATGGGTAGGTGGCCAGCAGTGGTATGGACATAACCTGCACATCAGATGCCAAACGCATTAAGACTAGTCTTAATACTAATAGTATTATTGGAAAAATAAGCCAGGTGAAATTAATGCAGACCGCTCCCACCCGAGCTGATGTGATAGGTCCCATAAGCTTAGAAATGGATGGATAGAGAAATAGCTGATAAATCAGAAGACTAGCACCTACAAAATCATTAAGTTGTCAGTAGAAATACGCAAATTATTTTATACATGCACAACATCAGCTGTGATAGGCTGGAACTTGATGTTATGTTTGGCTAAATTATGAAAACAAAAATTGATTAAGCTATAGCTAGTTTATAAGTGGACGCAAACTTTCTCTATACATACATACATACATACAAACTAGTGTATAATCCGTGCGTTGCACATGATATGTTTTTAAGAAATAACGTTATAAATATTTTTGAATGTTATAAATATTTTTAAATAATATAATTTATTATGCAATATACGGTGAAATTCAGTTTTTAAATTGAACTTAGTATATTTCTAAGTGTGTAATTTTTTGTTATGAAATTTTTGTATTTTTATATTTGGACATAATTAAATTATCATTTCTGTTGATAAAATGAGTTATATTGATTTATTATTTTTAGAATCCGGAATTTTTTTTAAGCAAAATGAATGAAAATTAGTATTCTTGATTAATTTTGAAATTCATATTTTTTTTTTATAGATAAGTATTCATGTGCATAGATTTTGAATTCAAATTTATCTTTTGATACATTTGACTAAAAGATAAACGATGTATAGATTGAATTTCAAATATTGGAAGAATAGCTAAAATACATAAAAATTGAAGTGTAATACTAATGAATCAACGTTCTTGCAGCACATGTTTATAAAAAATAAGTATATGATATTATCAAAGTGATAAAATATATATTTATTCAACTATTAAAAGAAATATCAAGTGAAATATAACTTAGAACGTTATAAATCACATTGTCATTTAAAAAAAGATGATTTTTGATTCATTGTTTCATACCTCAATTTTAATTTATAACTATAAAACATTTCTAAAAATATTTAACATTAACCACAAAAGATAGTAAAACACAAAAGAACAATATTTAATCAAAATATAGTATAAGTTTTATCCAACTGATTAATGTAAATTGAAAATATAAATAACTAAAATGTAACTTTTTTCAAAAGCATACTATCTTAAAATAGTTATTATTTCCAACATTATAGAATACAAACATTCATCGCTTATCATTAATTGTAATGTCATTCTTCACCAAATTTTATGATAAAGAATCCACTTGGCGTACCAATTTTGGCAAGGAAAAAATTATATATGTTTGTCTTGATATACCAATTTTGAAAAGAAAAAATTGCGTACATTTGTTTGTAATTAAATATCAACTTTAGAAAGAAAAGATTATGTATATATTTTTGTATTAAAATATTAATTGTGGAAAAAAGAAAATTTATGAACGTGAATGTAGAACAACGTAAGATAATTCAAGATAATTTGGAATATAATTGTGAAAATTCTAAATTATATGAACTTGAATGGAAAATTAGTTTTACCATTTTTGTCAGCACGAATGTCGTATACACATTGAACTGCCATTTTTCATGATATATTAGATCAATTGATAAATATTTGTTGGTTGGATTTATTTAAAAAGTATAAATTTAAGATCACTTAATTAATTCAAGTATATGGACTTGAATGTAAAACGATATAAGAAAACTTAGAAGAAATCCGTAAATAATTACAATAAATGATTAAATGTTGGTATTTAAATATAAAATGACAGAAGAAATTTAGTAGAACATTGCAATTGTAAATAATTGTGGAAATTTCAAATTATATGTACTACAATGAAAAATTAGTTTTACCATTCGCGTCAGTATGAGTGTGATATACACATTGAATTGTTGTTTTTTTAGGACTCGTTAGATCAACTAATGAATAGAGTGAATTAGCTAAAAGGGTGAGGTTGAAGGAAATTTTTGAGCAAAGTACATCGCCTCAAAAGTTTAGTCTGGGAAAAACATTAACAAAATGTTATATTAATATAACGTTATATGTGTAATGCTAAATTAAATTAGCACTATATTTACAACAAATGGTATATATATAGCATTACTTCACTGCAAATGTTATGTAAATATACTATTACTTTGTCCTTCGGCCTATAAATTTTGATCTGCGTCCTTGGTTCAAAATAAACACTAAACTATTTCCTTCAACCTATTTTTCTGTAATGGATATTAGTTAATTTTTTTTGTAAAGGATTAATTTAAGGTCACATAATTAATTTTAATATGTGAACTTAAATGTAAAATATTAGAAGAATCCAGGGAGAAATATGAAATAATTATAAAAATGATTTTATTTTGGTATTTTAAATGTAAAAAGATAGAAGAAATAACCAGTAGAAACATAGTAATAATAATTATAATAATAGTTATAATAACAATAAATTGTAGGGATTTGAAAATAAAATATATAGAGAGAAGCAAGAAGAGAGAAGAAATTCCTCTAATTAATAAGAGAGCAAGAAATTCTTTCGATTTACTATTATTTAATAGATAAAGGATCCATACCCCATAACTTACATCCACCTAAAATTCTTCGCACAAATTTGCATATCAATTATTTAAAAAATCTTCCAATAATTTGTGGGGATGATCATCCTTACAAATCATTTTGAAACTTCTAACCCATTCAAAATCGTATATCAATATGAGAGCAATTGAAAATACATATTTTAACCACTTATTCAATGTAAATTTTAAAAACCCTATCCTATGTGATAATGCCTATAATACTCATGTGTCCAAGATACAAATATTATATATATATATATATATATATATATATATATATATATAAAATCATGTAGTCAGAATTCAAATGATGAACCAATTTCTGTGAAAATGATATTTGATGCCTGATTGTTTTCCTCCAAAACTACGGAGGGACCAAATTCAAGCAGACATATAATCCAGAGGGATATTGGGTACAACAAACAGACTTATGACATGTGCCTTCCTGACTATGTTACTTATGAAAGGTTGCCTTAGAAAACATATAAAACCCAGCTATGGTAAATTAACATTCAGGTAATCACAAAATGTCTATAAATGCCCCAATAGCCAACGTGGGTGAACTTTATCGGTGAGAAAATAAGAGATCATCTCAAACATAGTAAAATAAGCTACAAAGATAGAAAAGGTTTTAAAATGTTTAAAGAAAATTACTCTAGAGCTATTTATTGTGGTTCAAATTTATTGAGTAGCATTTGATATGGAGAAATGATGTAGATAAATGCAAATGCAAGATAAATCTGATAGCATATAAACCTGATATCGCAAGCACCTCACCAACACCTTCAGTTGAAAAGTTTAATCCTCCATAAACCTTTTTGCTTACAGCCCATAAGGAGAAGATCTGACCCCAAAAAAAAGTGTCATATAACATATCTGGAAATAAAAAATGATAGATCTAAATCACTAAACAATATCAAGGATACAAGCATTGTGGATTTTGTAACCAATCCACAATATGTGTGTGTTGTGCACAAAAAGGAAAACAAAATATCATATTACTGATGTGGAATATGCAACATTTCAGAAATCAAAACGCTGAAATAATATGGTACATACTGTGATACCATATGAATTTTTATACAGCAATCAAGTTTACATTTACAATACCTCAGTATATGCCATGTCATGAAGGGAAAAAGCGCAATACACGATGATAGACGAAATCAGTGGCCAATTCTTGAAAAGATTTTCCTTAGAATCTGGATTTGTTCCATCTGTTTCTTCATCGTGATTGTTATGAATGTGTAAGGATTCCTGCAAATTTTATTCAAGATGTTTGGAATCAACATAAAGTTAAGCTCTTACTGATGTCATCTGAAAAACTGAAATGCCATTAGGCTGGAAACAAACTTCTAGAAATATATGCCTCCTCTAATAATTACATACTAGGTTCTATAAAAGATGCACTGAATTAGTAGGAACTAGAGTAAAAGCTATTTGACGGTAGTAATTGACTCGGATAACATTAAGGGTAAAAAATCTGTATAATTAGTGGTCGGAAAATTTTGACAAGGATATGCGACCACAATTCAATGATTAAGCATCAATGACACTGAGTGTTGGCTGCATGTGAATGTTTCTACTTGACGAAGTATATGCAACAGCGTAAGATACCTTATTGTGCAACCATGGACAGTGTGTGAGAGCATGAAACATGTAATACTGAATTATATGCACCAAAAATTTAATGTCAACTAAAATATATCATGAGGTGCTTTAAATATCTCTAAAAAGAAGAATCAACTGCGCATACCCATATGACTAAGAATATATAATAATACCTAAAATGCAAAAGTAATAGAACCTGATAACTTACTGGAAGCCAGAAGCAGCTAATGAATACAACCACGGCAAGTAGCGATATACAAAAGCATGGTAAGAAGTATGGAAACCTAAAAACATATTACCCCGATTGAATATGCAACAGTGATCTTAGAAGGGGAGTAACAACTAAAATGATATCTACATGTACCTTCCGAAAAAGGAATCTTTGGGAAATAACTTTGGATACTTCACAGCCGGCTTAAAAAAAGAGGGGAAGAAAAGGAAAAGAAAAGAAAGAAAAACGATCAGTAAAAGAACCTATCAAAATCGAGAGTATAAGTTTGAAGCGTAATCATGCATTTATGAAGTAAGTTACCATGTCCATGACCCAATATACGCCCAGTACTACATGCATCCAGTATTATCGTTCTATAATACAATTATAGTTTGAGCAATTGATGATACACAGCCGTTACAATTTCCTTACCTCTATTTATAATGCTAAAAAACAAACTTAGCACCTACTTTGTTAAAGCATGCATGACTGTTAAGAGTAGCAACATACACTTGTACCCAAGCATTTTATGTACCATCAACATTAGTACATACACATAATTAGGAGTATGTAACATTACCTGCGCAAAGTAGCCTCCAATTGCTGGACCAATTACCAATCCGATTCCCCATGCTGTGCTAACCTTAAAATACAACTTTATTAACATAGATAATGACCTTTTGAAAAATAAATCATACATACAAATGAAAACAAAAGGAAAGAAATGTAAACGAAGAAATTCTTACAAGTGATAGCCCAATTGCTTGATGTTCTGATCGACAAACTTCTATAGCATAAGCCTGAGTGTGAAATGCATGTTATTTATTAGAAATTCAGAAGAAAAATGAATTGTATATTAAAACCTTTGATTCTACACAATTGCACACCTTTATAGGGCCCAATAACCCATTTAAAGATCCAAGAAGAAGTCTTGTTATAATTGCCATACAATAATTTCTGCTTAACCCAAAGAGTGTGTTGAATACTATCCTGAAATATTTGTCCAAATTAATCACTCAATAAACTGATGTTAATGCATAATGACTTCTATTCTGATAAATACTAAATAAAAGGATTAGTGCATATAAATCTTTGGGTACTTATGCTTCCAAAATCAATTGCACTGTTGTCACTCTAGCAAGTAATTATAAATTTTGAAATAACTATACTTGAGGGGAAAAAATGAAACTAGCATATCCTACATGAAATTTATAATCCTTAAAAGCAGACTAAACCAGATATAATAATGACTACTAACACCGAAATAATGCTAATCATAATGACTGGTTTCCTTCCATAACGATCAGCCACCAATCCCCAAAATATAGAAGTCATAGCTCTCCCAAGCATTAATGCAGACCCTACATAAATGAATTATCAGATATCAGCATGGTTATAAGTATAACTATGCTAATACCAAATGTTAAGATGACCTTGAATAAATCAAAAGGCACTGATCCATTAAAGACCCACCTACAAAACCTGCATAGAATCCAATATCTTCTTCTCTTTTGGCAATATGTAAATCCTTTATCTGCAGTAGAAAATGAAAACTAGCATGGTGGTTGTATTCATATATCATTATTAAAATAGTGGCATGGTGGTTGTATTTAATATTTATATCATAATCAAATAGTGTACTGGTTAATGTATATATCATTAGAATTTAGCAACAATGGGGCGGTATAATTAAAATAAGGACAAATTTTCAATCTAAACCTTAAAAATAAAGGAAAAAAGGGGAAAAAAACTTATTTTTAATTTAGGCCTCCGTTGAACCTTATTATGAAAATAGGTCTCTTTTTCTCTAAACAGCATATTTATACATGCGCATTCTGAAAATGTGCGTATACAATTTTCTTTGTTTTTTTGGAAATATACTTGCGCATTCTGAAAATATGCAAGTACAAATCAAAAATTTATTCTTGCGCATTTTCAGAATGCGCAAGTACAAAATGGACGAGGTCTTAATTTGAAAAAAGAAATTGGAGGCCTAAATTAAAATTTTGTACTTGGAATAAAAAAAGGAGTTCAGCAAATACGGACACTGTACATAAAACGATATAACATTAAACATGCTCTAAAAATGAAAAAACATGAAAGCAGTAGTTCAATGAAAGTTTTACCTTTCGTACATACATACCATGAAGTACAAAAATGGAAACAACGACGATATCGGTAGAGCTGAAATTATAAAACAGCAAAATGGGTCATGAGCCATCTATGAATAGTAATAGCAAGAACATATTGAGCAGTAATAGCTCTAAGACATAAATGAGTTGATATTTGGAGCTTCTCAGTTTGTCATTTGATAAGGTTCGTAAATTCCTTAAGGTTCCCAACTTTCTTCCAAAATAAATTCAATTTCTGATCAGTTGGATATTGGCTGTGTCAAGTATTATTAAGCAATTCATATTAAATGGAAGACAAAACCTACTTACGGAAAAAAGATGGCATCGGCATTTTGTAAAATAAACAGAGAAATGATAAAGTAATATTTATTCTTTGGCAAGGCAGCAAAAAAAACACATCAGAATCACTCCATAAGCTAGGTACAGTGACTCTTATAATACCATGGAGAATGATACACATACCATTTAGAATGCTGCCAGACTTGAAGTTGGTAGATGCACATGTCATACGTTTGAGATTCACAAATTGAACAAATTATATATTTAACTATGTGCATGTTGATTATTGCTACACTTTATGATTATCGATTATTATGCATAAGGCACCTCGAAATTTCATATGCCTACTTGTTTAACCATTTATGATACATTTCATCATTTGTTTGATCAAGAAACAAGCTTGTTAACAATCTTTCTCGTGCTCAAGGTGCAATGCATGCTGAACAGACTTTTGTCAACAGACTCAACAATATTATTACCGCAGGACCTTTTGCATGCATAGACTAACCAACATATTTTTACTTAAACGTTTAAATCGTGCACAAAAAAATGTATTATCTTCTATTTCATGCAATATTGATCTTCTTATACCATCTGAAGTTTAAAAAAACATGTGCAAACCATGAAAAATGAAAAACGTACAAACACAAAGTCAAGAATTGACACTTTCTATCGTAGTTAACGCAAAAATGTCAAAAATACATCAGAAAATAAATAATTTTATTTAAGTATGAATTGGTTCATACTATTAGGGAAAAGGTTGCTACTAAAATATCTCTTTGAATTACTTTTCCAAATAACATATTTTATTTATCTATGCCGCCAATGATCAACAGCACTGCAAAATGAAACTAATTATCTAATATAAATCGAAATATATTACCAGTGCATAAAGTGACGATCCAAACATATAAGAACTCTTTGTAGGGAATTCCATGGTTCTCCTCCTTCCTTTTATCCATTTTACACCCTGGACAATTCTCAAAATGCATTTTCGTCTCTAATTTTCAGTGATCGCAGTAATTCCCCCTTTCGTCTCCAAGCGAGATTTTAATATAATTACTCGAACTGAGCGGCGATTGATTTGGATCGCTACAACTAAGCAGCGAATTTTTAGGACAGTAGAAATTTGTTTGTCGTGTGATGAATCCATTTACACTTTGGTTCTTTCTAAAGAATGAGAATGAAGCGGGAACCGGAGATTAGTCGCTCCTGCGGTTGAGTTTGTTTTCTAAACACGTTTCTATTTTGCCTTTTTTTAGTGATTTCTTTCGTTATTTATCCCGACGTTGTTTGAATGGTGGTCCTCAAATTTTGTTTCAAGTGCACAATACGACAAAACAATCTTTTTTGCCTTTGTTTCCTAAATTAGGAGCATCAATATACCTGGTTTTCAATTTCAAAATAAATAAACAAAAATTAAAAAAATAAAAAGGAAAACGCTAAGGAAGGGGGAAAAAGGGAAAAAAAAAAATCAAACATCTATGAATTATCAAATTTTAATATAGGGAAATGCTAGATTTACGAAAATAAATTTAGGTCAAAAATTCAACATTGGTCGTGTTAAAAAAAACATATTTTAAAAATCGTTTAAAATTATTTGTAAGTTCATTTTCTAAATTTGAAAAATGTGCTTGTGCAATTTAAAATTGTGCACACAATTTTGTAACTTATGCAGTTAATTCTTTCATCCTTTTACTTTGACAAAAACTCTAATTTTCTTCTACTTCAAATTCTTTCAATCTTCACGTGTCTTTATCAAAACCAAAGATTTCGTCGAAATAAGAGTAGTTTTGTTGTCCGTCGATGCAGCGCAGTGGAAAGGAGGATTGAGTTTTGGTAAAAAAAACTAAGTTCAATTCCTACGATGCACTTCCCTATCTTATATAAATTTACCCAGGGGTATGGAGACTTGGATAAGCGGACGGCTTTACTGTACCCTCCTCAGGAGTTTACCGACCTGAGATTCTCCTGGGTTTTCAGAAACAGAAAAAAAAAGAATAGATTTGTTTGAAGATTTCAAAGGACACAACATTTTCTTCTCAAACAAAGGTACTGAATGCAAACTTGAATTTAAGGTTTTTCCCAAAGTGTTATTTTGTTGATTTATAGGAGATAAATTTATTAAGTTTAGTTTTACATAAGAAATATTCGTTGTTTTTAGTAGTATAAATTTTTTTTGTACGGAAATTTCTTTGATTTTATTGGTAATGCCAACAGTTCCAATTATTTTATGTTATGGTGGAGAATTATTGGTTGATAAAGATGATAAACCTAGATATATCGTTGATAAACGAAAAGGATGAAAAATAAAAGAGTATTGAAGTTTTAAAGAACTTAAATGTCTCACTTTTGACATGATAAACATAGGCCCTCTTGAGTATGATTTAACACTAGCAGCGAAATGGACTGAAGAAGATGGTTCATCTGGTATTGATGTGGAGGTTGATGATGATGATGATTCTATATTTTCATTTGGAGTAAAATTGATCAAAGTTTATGTTACCAAAATGAAACTTGCTAATATTTTTTTTTTTTTTTTTTGAAAACGCAGGAGAACCCGGCGGACCGGTAAACTCTCGAGGAGGGTATAGTAAAGCCGTCCGCTGATCCAAGCCCCATACCCCCGGGTAAATTTATATAGGATAGGGAAGCGCATGGTAGGAATCGAAACTGGGTCTTTTTACCAGAACACATGCCTCCTTTCCACTGCGCCGCACCCGCGGACAACTTGCTAATATTATAGAGACACAACATTTCATACTATCCATGGTACAGTCCATACCTATATCACATTTTCAATAAATACAATGTTCGACACTTCTTTCTTACATGACAACTCACGATGGAGAGAGTTTACGAATTTATTATATAGATGCAGTACGTTTGTTCAAGGAGTGTCTAGTAAAGCACATAATTTGGATCATGATTTAGTATATACGACTTGTAGTACTCTATATCATTCTCAAACAACTACCGAGTGAGTATTAATATTAATTTATGTGTTTTTAATCTGATATACCTTTGTATCTTTGGCTCTTATCAATAATCTAGTTATTTACCGTTTCAAAATTAATCAAGTGGAATAAGCATCAAATTCTCATATGAATGTTGTTGATGATTTCTTTGAAAGTGCAATAATAGTGAAGTGCAATTCGATATGTTGCATGTCAAGAAAAGTTACCGGTATGTCTAGAGCAGTTATGTAATTTGTTACATATACCTAACTCTGTAGTCAACCTTGTTTGTAAGAAAGATGTTTGATTTATCACTTTGTTATATTGTGATACAATTAATTAAGTAATCCATTTAAAATATATTAATAAGAAAATCCTTAAATAAAATTTTATATGACTGACGATTGCAAATAGTTGCAATCGTGAGTAATTAATCGCAAAATAAAATAACATTTTGTTTTAAATATTCATGTCGAGATGTTTTGAGGAAGAATATCGATACATCCAATAAGGCCAAAGTGCTCTCTTTCCAAATGTTAGACAGTGTATTACGCACAGTTATTGCGAGCACCAAGAGATTACGTACTCGTAGTAATTAAAACTATGGAATGACTCGTTCGAGAGTTTCATTTTGATTAATAACAACTAGGTCAAACATGAAATCTCAGGGTGACGATGTTACACGGTTCCCATGACTTGAGAATGATGTGAAGCTTCAATGCGAATACTCCACTTTAATTAAATTATGGCGTGACGATCCATCGAGCGACTATAATTGGTTATGAGTTGAGTGTTAACAGTGAGACGCTATTCATAGAGAATTCGTCTCCTCGGTTGTATGTGGTTAATATCACGGTCAACTATAGTTAACTCAAAGTAAAAATCCATAGTCCATGTAGTGCGGTTAATAATAAATGTTATTATCGAACTAAGAACTTTTTTTGGACAAATCAAGTTTAATGTGGATAATATTGGATTTTTGACCAATACCAAATTCCACGTATCCTAAAGCGATATAGTTTTAGCAAAGAGAACATGTATAAATTATCATTACTAAAAGATACCTTTTAGAAAAATGTACAACTGGATTTTACCAAAAAGATTATAAGCAATGAATTCAACCAAATTGTAACACCACTAGTTAAGGCAATGCGTGAACGTTAGTATTTGAATCGTTTAATTTTAATCGCTGACTGAATTTACACATTTGAGTCTTATGAATTCTCCGAAAAACCATGCAATTTAATTAGTTTATAAAATGTTATAAATTAATTCATATTTAAGAAATATTGATTATCAATTTATTTTATATTTTGGATGTTATTAATAATTATTTGGATGTATATAAAACAGTTATATATGCGTATCGATATATGATATCGGTGTATATTTAAACAAATTTTATAGAGATAATTGCTTAAACGGGCGTACGGAAATTTCGCTCCATATGTGGAATAATATGGCCAACCATGCTAGTGTGAGAGGGAAGTTTTGCTTGATTGAAAATTAACTGAGAATTAATGGTGAGGTTTTAATGGAGAGAATACGAAAAGTTTCATTCTCTCCATTAAAATAAAATTCCTTGGTTTTTTCTCTCATTTTATTCTTTCCTTTCTCCACTCCTCATAGTGGCCTCCCCAATCTTTCATGGTTAGTTTTTTTTTCATTTACCCAAAACTAGGTGGTTCATCCGATTCTAGCAAGTCTAGATGTTGATTCTAGAAATCTAAGGAGAATTTACATATCAAGATGTCACTAATAGAACATATCTACAAGGTACATACTAATTTCAAATTTACTTGTTAGTTGTATCATGTTTATCACAATATAAATATATTATTGTCACGTCTTGATTTGGAATTAACGTTTCATTCTAAATAACTAAATAATTGATTTGATTTGATTTAGTATATTAAAATAAAAATAAAAATATGTTTAAAGATATGTTTTTATCCATAAAAATGCATTCAATAAATATGTAATGGATTTCCAAACATATTTACAATTTTTGTAATTCAATTATTAGTTTTGAATTCTTATCATTTAAAAACATAAAATTCATTGATCTTTTATTTAACTTGACATGTGTATTTTGACTTCAAAATTTTTGGTTGCTTTAGAACAATAAAAAGGAGTATTTTGCAAAAGGTTCATTACATATGTATGCGCGCACACATGTATATATGTGTGTATGTGTGTGCATGTGCTTGTAAATGGATTATAATAGTTTCACATAACATGTATGTGTATTTTAAATTAATTGAATATTAATTTAATGCTGTTATTACATATGTGCATGTATTATAAAATAATAATACAAAATCAGTTAAAAATTTTTTACATTGGTTAAAACTAATCCAGTTCTGAATTTAAATATATTCTACAAGACAAACAGATCTTTTAATTTGCAATTTTGAAGTCATAACTTTAATTCAATCAATCTATGTTAGATATTGTCAATTCAACCTTTATGTGATTAAGATATGTATTTTAGAATTATTTTATATCCATATATATGTAGCTTCACTGAATATTTAAATAAGGCTATATGTGTGTGTGTGTGTGTGTGTGTGTGTGATAGATATATATCCATGGTAGATATAAATCCCAATACCTACACATGTATATATTTACTTTGTCATTGTTTGTCATATCATCATGTCATACTCTACATGTGTTATTAATATTGTGTGTATATATTTGATGTAGTAGTCCATATATAAATCACTATGGTTGGCCGCACATCACTACACCAGAATTGCTCTTTCTTGATGGTTATAACCACTGCAAATTAAATTTGTAATGGTTGTTATACCCATGAAAATTAGTTGTGTGGAAAATTTTGTAACAGTTTTCCCAGCTGTTATAACCATTGGGAATAGGGAATTTTCCAATAGCTATAATCATTGGTAAATTTCACATCTCCAATAGTTATAACCATTACTAAATTTATTTTCTGTAATAATTATAAATGTTACTAAACCAACTTCGACGATACCAGCGTAATTCTATTTCCGATGATAATAAGCATAGTAAATCAGTTTTCACAAGAATACTATTACATTACATTATATCTACATTACATTACATTGTACCTACATTACATGATTCAAAATTCAAATTTATAGAGATCAACATACAAGTTTTCAAAGCAAACACACACACATATATATGTCATGTCACATTCCAAAAGTTGCAACATTAACCACATTTATTTACATTTGAATACATACATACATACATACATACATACATACATATATATATGTGTGTGTGTAACTTAGAACATATCATGACTTCAAAATACATGACTTGAACACAAGTAACAACTCATCATTTTCTTCTTTGTTGCTTGATAACGTTAATATATACCTTTTCTCAAAGCCACACTATTTATACTATGACACAAACCATTAATTACACTATGGCACAAACCACAAACTAACCTTTTCAATCTACAAAAGTCGACATCATGACAACCTGTTTCAAACGATTCTGATGTAGACTTTCCTGTTACTGGCCAAGGACCACAAAGTCCATTTCTACATTACCTGAGATGTTCCAATCTGATTATGCTCCACTGCTTATACCTATAAATGAAGCTTTCCACTAAGGATATAACACATCCATTTCTAATATATAATCTTACGCGGAGAAAGAGAATGGGTTATTTTGCATGAAGGGAAAATATACGTTATTACCAATCTGAGCATGAAGATCATTAGATCATCAAGCCATTATTAAAAATTCTCACCATTTTGTTCAAAAAGTTGCAGTGTAAGAAATTATTTCTTCACAAAAAGGCAAACAAAAACCAAATCTTAACCAATTCCTTCCTATATCATGGTTCATAACCCTATTGTTGTACAAATGCATTGATATATAATAAAAAGGTAAGCTTCTTGGTTAGAATAATGATGAAAGCATAAGGACTAAAATGATAGTGCTTATCTATTTATAGGAATATCCATAAGTTAATGCTACTGTTATTTATATTTAAAAATCAAAATAAAATTTCAAATTCTAATATATTATAAACTTATAATTTTGAGAGTATAATGTTTGAAACAGTCTTATATAGTTCAAAAGTCCAAAAACTTAACTTATAGTAACAATATTTTTTCAAATCTTTTAAACATAATATGAAATGCAAATAATTTTGCAATGGAAATTGCATGCTCATAATATTCTTGCCTTGCATATGAAATGATAACATGACTTATGTTATATGATCTATAAATATACATATAAACCATAGTATGCTTTCCTTGCTTGTTTGGAAGTATAAGAATTTTAGTAACTTTGTTACGACATGTGTTTTAAAGATAGGAAGACTGATCATTAGTTGTATATACATAGTTCAGATGGTTTAGATGCACAACTCCAACCCACAAAATAGAGGTTATAAATGTATTTGATTTATTTTTAACTTATACAATTGTTTATGAAATTAGTATAAACTGCTTTTACAACTATTTCAGCATGGATTTTATAAAATATTTTAAAAATAGTTCATATCACTTTTAATAAATAATGTATATAAATTGCTTGTAAAATAGTTTAAAAATAATATAAATTGCTCATGTGTGACATAGTACATGTTGAATCACTAGTTTTGATTCATGACAAAGCAAGTTAGAAGAAAAGGAGAATTCACGACAAAAAGAAATAATCAACGGACTATGGCTATATCAAAGACTTTTTATCTATGCTTTCACTGTCTAGTATGTATGATTAAGTCTTAGAAATTTGTTAAAATTCATCCTCAAGTAGTCCGCACTTCATATTTCACATAAAAATCAAAACAGAAGCATACTATGTAAAAATGTCACAGCCAGTCGACTGGCCATAACCATTCAGTCGACTAACTATGTACATATACATATCAACTGTTTATTTTTTAAATCTATTGCATAGTCAGTCGACTGACCATGAACGACCAGTCGACTGACCCAAGACCAACTGCCATATTTTCAAAAAGACATCTTCTTCTCCGAAAGGATGCAACCCTTCTCTGAACGGAAATAGGTGCTCCTCTTCGTCAAAACCCTTCACCAATGGCAGTAACTCTTTAACTATTATATATAGATACTCCCAAACACTTCATATTCACCGAATTTCATTCTAACTCTCTACTATTCTTCTTGTGCTTTAATATTTGCATTCAAACAACGAACAAACTTTTTACTGCTTTGAATCTATAAACAAACTTTCATAATCTTCGATTCTTAGCATTACCTTATCTTCATATCTTCACATAGACTTCATATACTTGAGGATTTGATTATAGGAGGTTTGTACTATCAGTAACAAATCAGTGTTATCAAGAACACATAGTGTCAGATATTATTTTGTATTAGTGAAGTCCTCTTGTGCTGCTGAGGCAAAAATCCTGTTCAGTTGCTCAGGTGTCTGTTTTGCTGCTCAGATTGTATATACCTGTTCCTTCGGGTTAAGTGAGGGTTATTGTAGTTGAAATTCAAGAAGGAGTCTGGGACTGGACGTAGAACGGAAAGTTCGAACCAGTATAAAAATTCCTGGTGTGCTTGTTCTATTTTACTTATTTCCATTTACTTTGCTATTATCATCTGTTTCCACTTTTAGATTTAAGTATATTCCATATTACACGATCCTACACACTTTCATTTAGTATCAGAGCAAGGCATCTTATAACCATTACACAGTTATCTGATATCTTGCTAATATGGAAAACAACACCAACTCTATCACTAATATTGTCACTAACACTAGTTTTATTGAAGGTCAATCCACTGCACGACCTCCATTTTTCAATGGTCTGAACTATAATTATTGGGAAACTCGTATGAGAATCTATATGTAATCAAATAGCTTTGAATCATGGAATATTACACAAAATGAATACACTCTTCCTACAGGAGAATACTCCACTTGGTCAAACACACAAAAATTAGATGCTACTGCCAATGCTAAAGCTATGAACATGTTATTCTGTGCACTAGATAGAAATGAATTTAATCGTGTTAGCATGTGTCAAACTGCTTATGAAATTTGGAGAATACTTAAAATCACTCATGAAGGAACTAACAAAGTTAAACAAAGCAAAATCTCCATGCTCAAAAATCAGTTTCAAAACTTTAGAATGAAATAAGATGAATCCATCAATGATATGTACTCTAGATTTCAAGATATCTATCATTCACTATTAGGATTAGGAGAAAAGTACACTGGTTTTGATATTGTATCAAAAATCCTAAACTCTTTAACGGATGAATGGGAAAGAAAAGTCTTGGCTATTGAAGAAGCTAATGACCTATCTACCATAAAACGTGAAGAGTTAATAAATCTAATGTCCTATGAAGTGAATTTGCAGGCAAAATGAGTACAAGCACAAGACAAAAAAAACATAGCTTTCCATGTTGAAGAAGAAAAAGATGAAGATTCGGATGAAGAAGATTTAGCATTTATTGCCAAAAATTTCAAAGTTCTTGAAGTTCAGAAAAAATAACAGAAATATTGGAAAAAAGGAATTTTCCAAATAAACCATCATCTTCAATTCTAGAAAGCATTAATTGCCATAAGAAAGGTCATATTCAGAAAGAATGTCCAGAATTAAAGAAAACATACCTCAACAATGGCAGAAAAGATAAGAAAAAGAAAGCATTCTCCGTAACATGGGATGATTCAGATACTTCTTCATCGGATAACAGTAGTGAAAGTGAAAATGAGAAAGTTAATGTCTGTTTCATGGCTACTGAAAACGAGGTCCCACTCAAGAAAAGAGGAAAATGGATACTCGACAGTGGTTGCTCAAAACATATGACAGGAGACAAAAATATGCTATCAAACATTACTTACTTAGATTGAGGCTCCGTCACATTTGGAGACAACTCCAAAGGCTATATCATCTCCAAAGGCGATGTGAGCAACAACGATATTTCAAATTTACCTCTTATTTCAAATATTTTACTTGTCGAAATTTTAAAACATAACTTACTTAGTATCAGCCAATTGTCTGACAAAGGATTCAAAATCACTTTTTATGAAAATAAATGTAGTATTTTTGATCAAAATCAAAATCTTATCTTTGAAGGAAATAGAGACAGAAATATCTATGTTCTGAATATGAAAATAAATCATAATTCAGATATGTGTTTAATAGCCAAAGAAAATGATCCTTGGTTATGGCACAAGATTCTGTCATATTAACTTCAAAACTATAAACAAGCTCTCTAAAAATGATTTAGTGAAAGGTCTACCAAAAATGAATTTTAAAATTGATCCTATTTGTGATGCATGTCGGTTAGAAAAGTTAACTAAGTCATCTTTTAAATCTAAAAAGGTCATTTCAACTTTACAACCACTTGAATTACTACATACGGATTTATTTGGACCAACACAAGTACAATCCATTAATCATAGTAGATATGTGTTTGTTATTGTTGATGATTTTTCTAGATATACTTGGACTATCTTTATGAAAAATAAAAGAGATACCTTTGATAATTTCAAAACTTTTGTCAATAGAATTCAAAATTTTAAAGGTTTGAAAATCAAAAACATAAGAAGTGATCATGGAGGTGAATTCGAAAACGAAGCCTTTGAACATTTTTGTAAGAAAATGGAAATATTCCATAATTTTTCATTTCCTAGAACTCCATAACAAAATGGAGTTGTAGAACATAAAAATAGAACCTTACGAGAATGTGCAAGGACTTTGTTAAATGGAAGTACATTACCAAAACATTTCTGGGCTGAAGCAGTTGCAACAGCTTGTTATGTTTAGAATTGTGTCTCTATTCGACCATTAACTAAGAATACTCCTTATGAACTTCTTAATGGACGAAAACCAAATATTTCTTATTTTAAAGTTTTTGGTTCAAAATGTTTTGTTCTAAACACAAAAGATCAACTTGGTGAATTTTGATCCAAAATCCAATGAAGGAATCTTTTTAGGATATTCGAATCGAAGCAAAGCTTATCGAATTTATAATAAAAGAACAAATATCATCGAAGAAACACTTCATGTATCTTTCGATGAAAATATTAAACAAATCCCAAGTATAAGAGATGACAAAGAATTCCCTGATAATATCACAAACACAGAAATTTCAAATGTTGAAAATAATGAAAACATTGATCACAATAACAATGAATTAAGATCTCCACCTAGAATATTAAGAGATCATCCTTCTGTTTATGTTATTGAAGAACTCAATTCATCTGTTAGAAAAAGAAGTTAATTAAATCAAATGGGTCATGTTTCTTTCTAATATTGAACCCAAAAATATTAAAGAAGCATCTACCGATGAAAATTGGTTAATCGCTATGCAAGAAGAGCTAAACCAATTCGAAAGAAATGACGTTTGGGATTTAGTTCCATGGCCTAGTGATCAATCAGTTAATGGTACAAATTGGGTTTTCAAAAATAAAGCAGATGAGCAAGGAAATATTACTAGAAATAAAGCTGGATTAGTTGCTCAAGGATATAATCAAGAAGAAGGAATTCGCTAGACTAGAAGCAATACGAATCTTACTAGCATTTGCATGTTTTCATAACTTTAAATTATATCAAATGGATGTCAAAAGTGCTTTTTTAAATGGTTTTATAAAAGAAAATGTTTATGTTGAACAACCTCCATTATTCATACACGAACAATTTCCTAACCATGTCTATAAGCTTAAAAAGGCTTATATGGTTTGAAACAAGCACCCCGTGCTTGGTACGATCGTCTTAAAAGATATTTAATAGATTCTGGTTTTGAAATTTGAAAGGTTGATCAAAATCTTTTTATTAAAAGAAATAAACAGGATATTTTAATCGTTCAAATATATGTTGATGATATTATTTTTGGATCTACAAATGAAAGACTTTGTCAAGATTTTTCTAAAATAATGACTAAAGAATTTGAAATGTCACATATGGATGAGTTAAATTATTTTCTTGGCTTACAAATAAAACAACTAGAAAATGGTATTTTTATTAATCAAGAAAAGTATTGTAACAATCTAATTAAATGCTTTGGCATAGAAAATACTTCTACCAAACCAACTCCTATGAGTACAACCATACATCTTGATAAAGATGAAAATGGCAAAAGTATTGACCAAAAATTATATCGAAGTATGATTGGATCGTTACTATATTTAACAGCTAGTAGACATGACATAATGATGAGTGTTTGTTTGTGTGCACAATTTCAAGCAGATCCCAAAGAATCACATTTACGAGCAGTGAAACGCATACTACTATATCTTAATAAAACCAAGGACTTTGAACTATTCTATCCAAAGGAATGTCCTTTTGAATTAGTGTCCTATAGTGACGCTGATTTTGTAGAAAGTCGGACAGACAGAAAAAGTACAAGTGGGACTTGTCACTTCGTTGGACGCTCTTGTATCTTGGTTTAGTAAAAAAAACTGTGTTTCATTATCGACATGTAAACCAGAATATATTTCTGCAGCTCTGGCATGTGCTCAAGTTATCTATATGCAACAAACACTACAAGATTTTGGTTTTAATTTATCTAAGTCAACTATTTACTGTGATAATTCTAGTGCTATTAATTTGTCTAAAAATCCTGTTAATCACTCACGAATAAAACACATTGACATTCGTCATCATTTTCTTCGTGATAATATTGAAAAGGATTTAATAAATCTAGAATTTGTTTCCTCTGGTAAACAATTGATAGATATTTTTGCAAAACCTTTAAATGAAAACACTTTCATCAATTTAAGATGAGAACTTGGAATAGTCTCTTTTAAAAATTTATAAATAGTGTATATATATACTATTTGTATTTTTAGTTTTTCATAACACAACTTGATAAAATATATATATATATAAACTCTCACTCAAATTTTTTTATCAAAATAAAAAAAATTATGACTCTAAAGAGACTTGAACCCATGACCTCTCCTTTATAGTATTACAATTGCTTCTTACCAATTGAGCTATAATTGTTTCTTGTTTCAATTAGAAGTTTGGTTTTAATTATTCTAGAAATTTTCGTTCAAAAAAAAATGTGTAGCTGCTGGAACTCGAATTCGGTCTCCTAGCTGGTAGTTCAATATCTTATCAGTTGCGCTATATGTTATTTCCTGCTGAGTGTTATTCTTCATTCGTTCTTAACCATTCAATCTCTAAATCAATTTTCATCCATTCCTTGTATCTGTTTTTCCTCTCTGGTTATTAGTGTTCTGCTGTTTCTAACCACTCAAACACAGCTCAAATTCCCTCTATAAATATGTAGTCCTTTCATTCTTTTAATCATCCTTACAATATATTTTTTCAAAACTCTTCAAGTTCCTCTTTTCTTATCAATGGCCTCTCACGACTCCTCTAACTCAAAATTATCCTTTGCTACACCAACATCCTCTAGTAGCTATAATTCTTCCAGTAGCTCTACTCCGTCCTTGCCAACTCCTACCCCTGTACATGAACCAGGTCTATTTCAACTAGTTTTTCTCCAAAACCTAAGAAGTCTCGAAGATCATTGTTTGTTTCTCCAAAAACAAAAGAAAAAATTGATGAAATCCATCATTATCAAAAGGAGCAAATCAATCTACAAAGAGAAATATATTATGAACGACGGATGAATTCCAGTCGCCTTAGCCTTATAGAATCAATTGCCCTTAAATTCTATAGAAAATCATCTAAGCATGAAGTTGTTGAACCTTCAATATCTCGTCAACCAAACTCATCCGGCTGGAATCAATGGGAGCAAACTCCACATCAACCTTCGGCATCTCCATACTCTTGGGAACGCCAAAATTATTGGTCTCCTTTGCAACCTTATGTTGAGAACACCAAGGTTGAACCACATGAATGCTCTCCAAAAACTCCTAAATAATCATCTTTTCTTGTGTATTATTGTTCTTGCCTACTTGGATTTCGATTATGTATATGCTTTTTTTTAATAAAATTTTGTTCTTTAAGCTTCACTGCATTTCATATCTACAGTCAGCCGACTGATATTTATAACCAGTCGACTGTTTACAGGGTGAAAAACCTCTCGGGATGTCAACCAGTCGACCGAGTCATATGGGTCAGTCGACTGATTACAGAGTAAAAAACTCTCGGGTTATCAACCAGTCGACTGACCTACCTCGACCAGTCGACTGGCTGTACAAAAAAGGCTTCTCTTGTGTCTTTTTAAACCTTTTATTCACCATCTATTCACTTTACCTTCTTCGTTTTTACTGCCTCCAAAACCCTAGCCCCCATTTTTCTTTCACAAAATCCTCAAAAAACACCAAATTAATGGCCCTCCTAGATCTAAACGCTCAAAACAAGGCTCTTCATCCTTTGTTGATACTCACGTTTCTCATTGGCTATATGATGCAACTACAATTGAATGATGGGAGAAGATGAAAAACTCTAGGATTTTTGAAGGCTCCTTCATGGTTTATTCTGATTTTGGTGCTTACTCTCTTCAAGAATTAATGCGAAGATGTGGTTTGGAGTCACTCCTTGAATACAATGCAAATTGCCACAATATCAATCATCTTATGGTAAAACTTTTCTTCGCAAATTTAATTCTTTGTCACCAACAACCATCGAATCCAAATAATTGTGTGTGGAATTTGGTATGTGGATAACAAGTTTTCTTTTCCCTTGATAGAATGGCACATATACTTCAATCTCCGAATGAAGGAATAGATTTAAATGATGTCGAATGCAATTCAAGAAAAAGAGATAGAATAAGTCATATGTTCATGGATGATAACATGATTGAATTACGTTTTAAGCTTCTTCGTCCTAAAGCAAGAATTTTACACAAGACGCTTATGCGATCTATTCTCCCCCGAACCGGATCATATGAATTAATATATCCGAAAAATTTCAAAGCTCTTTATGCCATATGAAGAAATATACGCGTAAATTGGTTGCGTCGTATTATGGATGAATTTTTCACCTTCACACATAGGAGTATGCATGTTATCTATTTTGGAGAATATATTATGCGACTTCTTATAAATGTGGGTGTTCGTCAACTGGATTCCGAATTCTCTACCGTCGGAATGATAAATATAAGGACCATAAGTATTATGAAGCTACCAACACGTCCGCCACCTATTACTTCATTTGAAGATTGGAAGCATCAACAGGCTCAACAACAACAATCTGGAGGTCCTACAATTAGAGAACCGGTAGCGCAACAAGAAGAAGGCGATATTCGCTTAGCCACTTCCTCTAGCACCCGTGAATCCATAGAAATTCTCTCCCGCAATCAACTTATTTTGGATTCTAGACTCAAGGAAATGGATAAAAAGCTCGATAAAATCAAAGGTTTCTTTTCTACATTATAGGATGCATTATCATGTTCTTCTTCAACTTCTGCCACGTCTGTCGCCAAGGAAAACGCCCCGCACCTCGATTTACATGGTCTACATCCGAGGAGCATACTAGTAGCAACACTAGTGGAGCAGGCAGTGGTGCTCAAGGCGCTTCTAGACCAGGAAAAGAGCCCGCAACAGAGGGAGAATACAATTGGGATCTTGATGAGTAGGTCTTTTGGTGAGTGAGTTGGGTATGAATTATTTTCTTATCTATAACTTGATTGCTAATTTAAACAAACTGAAACTTGCTAATTATTTATCTTTTGAGACTTGTACTAAATAGTCTCACTTTGATATTTATTTCTGCACTTTATATTGCAAGTATTTTTTATATCTCCTTTTTGTCGATGACAAAGAGGGAGAAAAATTGTCCTAATCATCTTTATGCAGGTACAAGAAGTATCATATATTCAAGGGGAGTTTTTATATTTGTTCTCTAGAACTTTTATCTACAGGTTTGTCATCAATCAAAAAGGGGGAGAATGTTGAATCACTAGTTTTGATTCATGACAAAGTAAGTCAGAAGAAAAAGAGAATTCACGACAAAAAGAAATAATCAACGGACTATGGCTGTATCAAAGACTTTTTATCTATGCTTTCACTGTCTAGTATGTATGATTGAGTCTTAGAAATTTGTTAAAATCTATCCCTAAGTAGTTCGCACTTCATATTTCACATAAAAATCAAAACAGAAGCATACTATGTAAAAATGTCATAGCCAGTCGACTGGCCATAACCATTCAGTCGGCTGACTATGTACATATACATATGCACTGTTTATTTTTTAAATCTTTTGCATAGTCAGTCGACTGACCATGAACGACCAGTCGCCTGACCCGAGACCAACTGCCATAGTTTCAAAAAGACATCTTCTTCTCCGAAAGGATGCAATCCTTCTATGAACGGAAATAGGTGCTCCTCTTCGTCGAAACCCTTCACCAATGGCAGTAACTCTTCAACTATTATATATAGATACTGCCAAACACTTATATTCACCGAATTTCATTCTAACTCTCTACTATTCTTCTTGTGCTTTAATATTTGAATTCAAACAACGAACAAACGTTTTTACTGCTTTGAATCTACAAACAAACTTTCATAATCTTCGATTCTTAGCATTACCTTCTCTTCATATCTTCACTACACTTCATATACTTGGGATTTGATTATAGGAGGTTTGTACTATCAGTGACAAATCAGTGTTATCAAGAACACATAGTGTCAGATATTATTTTATATTAGTGAAGTCCAGTTGTGCTACTGAGGCAAAAATCATGTTCAGTTGCTCAGGTGTCTGTTCTGCTGCTCGGACTGTATATACCTGTTCCTCCGGGTTAAGTGAGGGTTATTGTAGTTGAAATTCCAGAAGGAGTCAGGGACTGGACGTAGAACGGGAAGTTCGAACCAGTATAAAAATTCCTGGTGTGCTTGTTCTATTTTACTTATTTCCATTTACTTTGCTATTATCATCTGTTTCCACTTTTAGATTTAAGTTTATTCCATATTACACGATCCTACACACTTTCAATACAACATACAGGAAATCCAATATAAAATTTGTGTTGATTGCTACTAGTTTTGCTAAATTAGTGGAAAGACAATAACCCAAGCCACTTTTCTCTTAACATTTCAATCAATGGAGTATCTAACTTGTGGCCTTGGTTTCCAATAATTATATCATCATGCACCACTGTAAGCTACAACATCCACTGTTTATGTTTAAGCCACAACACAAAGACAAAGCCAGCACTAAAATGGATTAGCTTAATGTTCGGTTTCCAAACCGCTATGCAAATTAGTTGGCAGACATTACCTGATATAATGTATTAAGTTTAAAACGTTACCTAAATAACCATCAAAGTTTTCTCTAGGGACAACCACACTGCACGAGTCTTTTGTATGCATTAAGCAAGAACTTGTTTGCACTAAGCTTTGACTTAAAAAATGCAATATTCGTAAATAATACATTGTAAAATATAATGATATAAAAATGTAAAAAAAGAAGAAAATTATTTTACCTTTGTAACGAACCGTAATTTTCGATAATTAAAAATTTGTTAATTTAATAGAGTTTTGTGATTTAATGTTGGGAGGGATAAAAATTTGTGATTTAATAATAACAATATAACTGGAATGGAATGAAATTGTATTAATTTAAGGTAATTGATAGTGGCTTTGAATCTAATTCCAATTAATTAAAATGATTAAAAAGTTATAATTGGTTAGGGATTGTAAATTAATTGTAATAATGTGTGTATTAATTGTTAATTGGATTAAAAGAGTAGTTGATAAATTAAAGATTGTATTAATTAATGAAATAATGTGTAATAAAAGGTAATTGGATAGAATTAGTATTATGTAAGTTGTTATAACATTTGTTTGTAAATAATAAACGTAGAAATATGGTTAAATGTCGAAAAGGTGACAATTGTTATTTGTTGCCAATTTAATTAATCAATTACAAATAAATGTAAATAAATGTTACATTAATGTGAGTTAATACAATAACTGCAGATTAGGAATGTAATAAAATGTACAGAAATGTCAATTACACTCATAAGATAATGAATTGATTTAATAATAAAAATGAAACCAAGAAATGAAGTTGTGGACTTTAAATTTTCATTAATGTCAAAGTCAACAAAGGTTCAATATTGTTGGAATACTACAACTGATAAGGTAAAAGATGATAATTGTAGAATATTTGTGTAATAAGATGTAAACAAATATTAACTATGTCTATAGAGTAATAATTGATTGAATAAAAAGATTGAAATCAAATTAGATCAATTTATAGGAATTAAACTATAATTAATTGGATTTAATTACAGTTGAATTTGAACACTGTAATGTAATGACCAATACTGAAATTTATATAAACTTGTTTTAAATTATTGTAAATGTCTAAGAAATAAAAAAGAATGAAAATTGGTTAGTTTATAAATATTGAATTCAAAAGTGATTAATTAATTTAATATTAATTTATTTAATTAACGTGAAAATAGTCATTTTGGCCACTGACTCGGATTTTAACGAAACCAGTTTCATCGAATCTGTAACGGTAAATTAGAGTCTGAAGTTTCGTAGCGATCAGGCTTGGCGTTTGATCGTGCGGGCTCGAAATGCGTAGAGATCTATTTAATTGAATTTAATAGAAATAAGTTGATTTTAAAAGCTAACTTCTTCAAACGATGGAATTAGTGCTTGAAATATGTTCCATTGAGTTTAAAATATCGAAAACATCCATTTCGATATATGTGATGACCTATTTTCGTTTCGAAGTCAGAACGGGCATTTTGGGTTGCGGAGTTGTTTCGATCCAACCCTCCTTATATATAGGCTGTTATAAATCCCTAGTTTGTTTCTTATATTATTATTTCTGTACGTACATTTTCTTTCTCCTTCTCAAACCTAATTCCCAAATTCCAAAACCTAATTTCAAAAAAAAAGAACCAAAAAAAATATTTGCTCCAAGTTTACTTCGAGTCGGGAAGAGGTTTACTTCGAGTTTCAAAGGAGAAAACTCTGCAGCGACTTAGGGTCAGAGAGAGTTCGAAGCCAAACAAGGCGGATCTGAGCGCGCTTCAAGTTCCAGAGGCGAAAACCCTGGAGCAACTTCGGGTCAGGAGCCAAATGACTCGGGTCTCAGGTCATTTTGGCAAAAACTCGAAGCAAACAGTAGGTAATTGAGGCGGCGACTCGAAGTAAGACCTAAGTCAAAATTTTCCAATCTTGTAACGTTAATAACTTTTGCATACGAGTTTGGATTCATGCGTGATTTTCTCCATTGGAATCATATCAGAATTCCAGACATTATAGAGTTGGTTTGGTTGAATTCTATGACTATTGAATTTTGGGCCTTATTTTGGATTTCAAATCGATTTGAAACCAAAGGTGAGTGTTTTAACCCACTCACAATTATTAAACTATCTTGTGTTAGTTAAATTAAATTTATGAGGTGATTTAAAATTAATTGATCGATGTTTGGTATGTTTAAACTGTCATTCTAGTTAAATTTGACTTTTACTGCATTTAATCATCATTTAACTTAATATTGAATTTAAATTGTCAATTTAATACCTGTTATTTATTACCTGTTATTTGGTAATGTTTATTGATCGATTTGGATGATGATTGTGATGGATGTTTAATTATTGATATTGGATGATAGAATGTTGTATTTTTATATTGTTATAACACTACAAGTTTCCTATGGTTTGAAATGATACATACCCGAATAATCTATAGATTAAGTAAAAATCATTATGGGTTGAAATTATAGACTCGAGCAATTTTATGGATTTTATTTAATACAGGATTGCAGTTTGAAACGATATATAAATGTAAATTTTAGACTGCGAATCGAAATGATAAATATCTGTATCACTTGACCCAAGGGTAGAAAATTATATACGAACACCTGATTGGTTAAATTAAATTGGTTTTGAATTTTTAAATTTTGAATTCAGTTAACTGGTATTTTGAAACAGAAATTTGATTTATATAAACTGAATTATTTTTGGAAGTCCAAGCGTAAATGTTAAAATTGGAATTGATTTAAGGAATTGTTCAAAGGATTTAAAATTTGAATTTAAGAGTTAAAGTGTGGAGTATAAATGAATTTATCGGAAATTGAGTTATTGGAAATGTTTGGGTACAACTTTGAAATCTATTTTAAATTAATTTAAACTATTTAAGCAATTTTAAACTACTTTTTAATTTATTTAATCTATTATAACCTATTTAATCCAATTTAATCTATTTTTACCTATTTTAAACTAATTAAATTTATTTAATCTATTTTAAATCTATTTAATATAATTTAAATCTATTTAATCTATTTTAAATTTATTTAGTCTATTTTAAATCTATTTAATATAATTTAAATCTATTTAATCTATTTTAAATTTATTTAATCTATTTTAAATCTATTTAATATAATTTACTATTTAATCTATTTTAAATTTATTTAATCTATTTAATAATCTACTTAATATAATTTAAATCTATTAAATCTATAATTAATCTATTTAAAATATTTAAACCTAATTAAATCTATAATTAATCTATTTAAAATATTTAAACCTAATTAAATCTATTTAGATCAATTTAAATCTAGTTAAATCAAATTTAAATCTATTTAAACTATTTTTGCTATTTAAACTATTCCAGTCTATTTTAAACTATTTTTAAAACTATTAAAACTACTTATACTATATAGATTATTTTCGAATATTTCAGATGTGTAAAGTTGAAGTATTTATATTTGAATCCTTGATGATGATACAACCTAAGTCATAATTTGAAATTGATACCTTTTGGTGAAATGACATATTTGAGTAAATATGATGATTTGGAACTAGAATTTAATTTACCTATCTTATCGATAAATTCAACAGTGAATATGATTTTGAAAGTGAATATAGTTTTGAAAGTGAATATGATTTTGAAAGAAATATAATTTGAAATCGAATATAATATTTTGATATTAAGTATGAATTGACTTTTAAAATGTAAAAGAACCATCCAGTGTGAAATAAGTGTTTGGTTGTTAAAGAGACCAGGATCGGATATTGTCATACTCTCTGCCAATACCGAAAACCACTTTAACAACTGTGCACGTGGAGGAGATTCCAGAAATGAAGTAGGATGGCGGCGAATGATTTCTATATGAGGTATTGACGTGACCCTGACTCCCGTGAGTCAGCTTAGATGTGAGTAAAACAAGAGCTATACCTGGACCAAGTGAGGTCACTCCTCCGATCGGACAAGCTTCTTCAATACCATATTATGAATTTGTGATGATTTACTGGCCACCCCTTGATTTTGATTATGGGAGTGTGTTCCGAGGTGAGTGGTAGTAGCTGCTATGCGTTACCACCAGCCTGGTTCTACAATCGGTGAATCTATTCTGGCATTGCCTCGAGTGTCGTGTTCACATGACTTAGAGCGTCTTCTACGAGTTTGTTTTGTACCGTATCTATAGGGTGTCCTCTGGGTAAACCACCAATTTGGTGGAGTTTACGACATTGCATAGACTACGGGAATATATAAAATATGTTAAGAGGGATATGGGTAACGCCCCAACGCTATTTTAATACTTTACTTTATTGTAGACACTATTATAATAGCGTATTGTACTACATAGTAGATAGTTTAATGGATCCTTAGGAGATGGAAATCCCAACATCTCTTAAGTTATTGTACCTATGTTAGACATTGAATTGAAGATGTCAAATCCCGTAAACATCTCTGATGTCGTTACACTAATATTTATTTACTGTTGATTTAACCCGTATAAGATCTTTTAGTTCTGACTCGAGTGTTTTGTCTTTTCAATTCGCTCGGGTCAGTTTGAGCTATTCAGTTTATCGAAGACCTTCTGGAGGATGAAGACGAAGATTTCATACTATTATTACTTATTATATGTATTCCACCACATCATTTTGTTCCGTTGTGTTTATTTATGATTTATTCTTGTTGTATGTAACTCTGATCAGTATTATAAAGATTTAATCAATGTTATTTATAAATAGCTTCATGAACTGTTTATTTGATTATTGTATTTTATCATTCCGCTGTGAGATTTTGTATTTTTTCCTTCCTTTTTCTCATTTACCCTATAACGATCTGCCCTTTTGAATGGTATGAGTTTGATGTGTATGTCTGCTTAAAATGTCCAAAAAGGCAGGTCGTTACATTTGGTATCAGAGCTTTGGTTTAGCGATAACCTTAGCTTTGTGGGGTTTGACTCATATAGAATAGGGTAATAATACCCTAGAATGAGTCGCTGAGTGTACATATATGAAAGAGTGTATATGTTAGTGTTATGAAAGGTTTTGTATTGTGTTAATTTGTTCCATTTTGTATTTATAAATTTTGCTCGGTACATAGGACGCAATGGCATTGGTAGGAATTTCTGAACACTTAATAGGACAAACCGACACAATATTGTTTTGAAATATAGGTAAATGAAATAATTTTTCCTATATATATTTTGTATATAAAATAATAGATTTTATAAATGATATAGTTGAATGTAATATGTTGTTCGTTAGGTAGAAAATTTTATGAATATTGATTGAAGAATAGGATTTACGAATAAATTAAATATAAATTGAAAGTTTAGAACTAAAGTTCCAGGATTTTTGAAATTTCTTTCAAACGATTTTGGAATATAATATTAGTAGTATTTAGAAGCATTTTCTGATATAAATATTTTAAGATGATTTGAAAGAAAGTTCTAGAGGAAAATTTTAAAGAAAATAAGTTATGTACTCCCCTCTTAGTCGCTGGAAAATAATTTCGATGACGAGGGCACACATCACCGATGTTCATTTTCAAGTTTCAAAGTGGGAAGACCATTGCAGTAATTTTATGCACAATTGTTTTGATAAATTAATCTTGATGTTTTAATTCCAAATATGATTTGATATATGTAAAAGATATGATTATATATTATTTCAAAATAATTGAAATGGAACCCAATTGTTTAGTTCTTAAGTTTAAGTAAATTACAAATTGAAATAATTGTAATGAGTGGAATCTTGACTATTTTAATTGGAAACCTCTAAAATGAAAATAAAAAAATGATTAACGAAATAGATAAGAAATTTTCAAATTTGAAAACTGTAAATAAAAAGGAAATGAAAATAAGAAATGGTAACTATGAAATATTTTGTTAACTAAATATATAAGGAAAACTTGGGTAATAATCAATTGCATTCTTAAAAACATATCATTATAACTTACCAAAATATTAAAAGTTGAAATGTTAAATAAGAATATGTAATTGAATATCATACAAGTAAACTTAAGGTAATGAAAATGTTCAATAGAATTATTTTAATAATTAAGAATTTGGATGTTATAAATTGTTATAAACTAAAATTAATAGTTGAAATGCTACAAATGAAATGTAATAAAAGTGAATAATGTAAGAAAAATGATTATAAGTAAGTTAATATTTAAGCTATCTATAATCAGATTGAAAAGAAAAGGTGAACACTGTAAGTAAATAATTATAAATAAAATTATTGTTAAAGCCATTAATAATTAAAATGCATGCTATATAAATTGAATGATTATAACTTCAGGGAACATTGGAAATGATTTAGTAATGGAGATAATATTAAATGATATTTTATATAGAAGAATGAATGTGAAAAAGAAATAATGTATAAATGGTGAATTAAATCATAAAGAAACTTACATAATAATGTATAATCCAATAATTGAAATAAAAATAACTTATTTAACCAATGAATGTAAAGTAATAAAAGTAAGAAAATGGCATTGTATGAATATAGGAGAAATGAACTTTTGTAAGTAATAATGAATGTAAATTAATGAAAATAAACATTATATGAATGAGAAGAGAAATGTAAATGACGTAAAAAAATGGAAATCAGACTAAATAGTAATGTGAAGTAAACTGAAATAAAATGTATACAATACTCCAATATTGAATTCATTTATGATCTAAATAATTGAAATGGATAAAACTTATGTAAGTAAAGAATGTAAATTAATGAAATAAGTCTTACATGAATGGATGAAAATTAAAATTTTGTACCTAATGAACGTGAATTAAAGAAAAACATTGTATGAACAGATGAAAATGAACAGTTAATAATGTGAAAAAGAAAGAGTAATAAGAATAAACTTAAATATTATTTGAAATTTTGTTTGTATTGGCTTATGGATTGGTTGGGAAAGGATACTTCTATTGTGCAAGACGTATAAATAATCTATAAAGTTATCTACAATTGTTGAGTGTATGGTTTACTTCATAGTTTATTTATCATTTTACATGATTAGAAGTTCTGAACCCGAATAAACTATTTGTTTTGATTGCTATGGATGTATAATTGCTCTCTTTGTTGAAATTGATGTTTGTACTGTTTGATTTGCGAATGATTGTTGTTATGTTGTGATTGATTTGTTATTATTGACTGAAATAACTTAAAATATTTCTCTTTTACATAATTGTTAATTCTTTGGATTATATAAGTGAAATACCAGTTATGGAAGAAATTGCTACTGCTTTTAGTTTTATAAATTAAGTGTTGTTTGCCTGGCAAATAGGTACGTTCTCGTATTACAGTTTCCTAGCGATATTATATTGTTTTTTCTGTGGTTTAGGATATATTATTTTGAAAAATATAATATATATTGTTGTTATTGATATTATTATTTTCCCCAGACCTCTCCGTACAAAGGAGACTCTATTAAAAAAAATCGTGAATTTTGGACATAGAAAATTTTGTGAAATATTTTTCCAAACTTTTATTTACTTGAATATAAAGGATTTAATTGTTATAAATTGATATACTTTATTTAAATTATTTAATTATGTAAATTTATTGTTTATAAATTTAATATTTGAATAAGATATAGTGATTTCTTAATTCTATTTTCCCTTCTTTTTCCTTTCAAGGACGAAAAGTTTTGAGTGGGGGAGAGTGAAATGAACCGTAATTTTCGATAATTAAAAATTTGTTAATTTAATAGAGTTTGTGATTTAATGTTGAGACGGATAAAATTTATGATTTAATAATAAAAATATAATTGGAATAAAATGAAATTGTATTAATTTAAGGTAATTGATAATGGCTTTGAATGTAATTCCAATTAATAAAAATGATTAAAAAGTTATAATTGGTTCTAAATTGTAAATTAATTGTAAAAATGTGTGTATTAATTGATAATTGAATTAAAAGAGTAGTTGATAAATTAAAGGTTGTATTAATTAATGAAATAATGTTTAATAAAAGGTAATTGGATAGAATTAGTATTATGTAAGTTGTTGTAACATTTGTTTATAAATAATAAACCTACAAATGTGGTTAAATATAGAAAAGGTGACAATTGTTATTTGTTACCAATTTAATTAATCAATTACAAATAAATGTTACATTATTGTGAGTTAATATAATAACTGCAGATTGGGAATGTAATAAAATGTACATAAATGTCAATTACACTCATAAGGTAATAAATCAATTTAATAATAAAAATGAAACCAAGAAAATGAAGTTGTGGATTTTGAATTTTTATTAATGTCAAAGTCAACAAAGGTTCGATATTATTGGTATACTACAACTAATAAGGTAAAAGATGATAATTGTAGAATATTTATGTAATGAGATGTAAACAAATGTTAACTATATCTATAGAGTAATAGTTGATTGAATAAAAATATTGAAACCAAATTAGATCAATTTATTGGAATTAAATAATTGGATTTAATAACAGTTGAAATTGAACACTGTAATTAGTGTAATGACCAACATTGAAATTTTATGTAAACTTGCTTTAAATTATTTTAAATGTATAAGTAATCAAAAAGAATGAAAATTGGTTAGTTTATAAATATTAAATTAAAAAGTGATTAATTAATTTAATATTAATTTATTTAATTAACGTGAAAATAGCCATTTTGGCTACTGACTTGGATTTTGACGAAACTAGTTTCATCGGATTCATAACAGTGAATTATTGTAGGGTTTCAAATTTCATAGCGATCGGACTTATCGTTCGATCGTGCGGGCTCGAAATGCGTAGATATCAATTTAATTGAATTCAATTGAAATAAGCTGATTTTAAAAGCTAACTTTTTCATGCGATGGAACTAGGACTTGAAACATATTCCATTGAATTTAAAAATATCAAAAACATCCATTTCGATATATGGGATGATCTATTTTCGTTTCGAGGTCAGAACGGTCGTTTTGGGTCGTGGAGTCGTTTTGATCCTACCCTGCCTATATGTAGGCTGTTATAAACCCTAGTTGTTTCTCATATTATTATTTCTATACGTACATCTTCTTCCTCCTTCTCAAACCTAATTCTCAAATTCCAAAACCTAATTTCAAAAGAAAAAAATCGAAAAAAAAAATTGCTCCAGATTTACTTCGAGTTTCAGAGGAGAAAATCCTGCACGACTTGGGGTCAGGGAGAGTTCGAGGCTAAACAAGGAGGATCGGGCGCGCTTCGAGTTCCAGAGGCGAAAACCCTGGAGCAACTTCGGGTCAGGAGCCAAATGACTTGGGTCTCGGGTTATTTTGGCAAAAACTCTAAGCAAGCACCGGGTAATTGAGGCGGCGACTCCAAGCAAGACCTAAGTCGAAAATTTTCAATCTTCTAACGTTTATAACTTTTGCATAGGAGCTCGGATTCATGCATAATTTTCTCCGTTGGAATCGTATCGGAATTTCGGACATTATAGAGCTGATTTGGTTGAATTCTAAGACCGTTGATTTTTGGGTCTTATTTTGTATTTCATATCGATTTGAAATCAAAGGTGGGTGTTTTAACCCACTCACAATCACTAAATTTTCTTTTGTTAACTAAATTAAATTTATGAGGTGATTTGAAATTAATTAATCGATGTTTGGTATGTTTAAACTATCATTCTAGTTAAATTTGACTTTATTGCATTTAATCGTCGTTTAACTTAATATTGAATTTAAATTGCCAATTTAATACCTGTTATTTATTATCAGTTATTTGGTGATGTTTATTGATCGATTTGGATGATGATTATGATGGATGTTTGATTTTTGATATTGGATGACTGGATGTTGTATTTTTATATTGTTATAACACTGCAAGTTCTCTATAGGTTGAAATGATACATACCCGAATGATCTATAAATTAAGGAAAAATCGTTATGGGTTGAAATTATAGACTCGGTCGATTTTATGTATTTTATTTAATTCAATATTGTGGTTTGAAATGATATATAACCGTAAAATTTTAAACTGCGGTTTAAACTGCGGATTGAAATGATAAATATCCGTATCACTCGACCCTATGGTAGAAAATTATATATGGACACCGGATTAGTTAAATTAAACTATTTTTGAATTTTTAAATTTTGAATTCAGTTAACTGGTATTTTGAAATAGAATTTGATTTATATAAAATGAATTATTTTCTGAAGTCCAAGCAAAAATGTAAAAATTGGAATTGATTTAAGGAATCTTCAAAGGATTTAAAATTAGAATTTCAAAGTTGAAGTGTTGAGTATAAATGAATTTATTGAGTTATTGGAAATGTTTGGGTATAACTTTGAAATCTATTTTAAATTACTTTAAACTATTTAAGCAATTTAAAACTATTTTTAATTTATTTAATCTATTATGACCTATTTGATCCAATTTAATCTATTTTTACCTATTTTAAACTAATTAAATTTATTTAATCTATTTTAAATCTATTTAATATAATTTAAATATATTTAATCTATTTTAAATCTTTTTAAATCTTTTTAAATCTATTTAATATAATTAAATCTATTTAATCTATTTTAAATCTATTTAACATAATTTAAATCTATTTAATCAATTTTAAATTTATTTAATCTATTTAATAATCTACTTAATATAATTTAAATCTATTATTAATCTATTTAAAATATTTAAACCTAATTAAATCTATTTAATCTATCTTTAATTTATTTAAATCAATTTAAAACTCGTTAAATCAAATTTAAACCTTTTTAAATTATTTTTACTATTTAAACTATTTCAATCTATTTTTAAAACTATTAAAACAACCTATGTTATATAAATTACTTTCAAAAAAATTCAGATGTGTAAATTTGAAGTATTTATATTTGAATCCTTGATGATGATACAACCTAAGTCAGAATTTAAAATTGATGCCTTTTTGTGAAATGACGTATTTGAGTAAATATGATGATTTGAAACTAGGATTTAATTAACCTATCTTATCGATAAATTCAACAGTGAATATGATTTTGAAAGTGAATATAGTTTTCAAAGTGAATATGATTTCGAAAGAAATATGATTTGAAATCGAGTATAATATTTTGATATTTAGTATGAATTGATTTTTGAAATGTAAAAGAACCATCCGATGTGAAATAAGTGTTTGGTTGTTAAAGAGAACGGGATCAGATATTGTCATACTCTCTGCCAATACCGAAAATCACTTTAACAACTGTGCACATGGAGGAGATTCCAGAAATGAAGTAGGACGGTGGCGAATGATTTCTGTATGAGGTATTGACGTGACCCTAACTCCCGTGAGTTAGCTTAGATGTGACTAAAACAAGAGCTATACCTAGGCCAAGTGAGGTCATTCCTTCGATCGGACATGCTTCTTCGATGCCATATTATGACTTTGTGATGACTTGGTGGCCACCCATTGATTTTGATTATGGGAGTGTGTTCCTAGGTGGGCGGTAGTAGTCGTATGCGTTACCACCAGCCCGATTCTGCAATTGGTAAATCTACCATGGCATTGCCTCGAGTGTCGTGTTCACATGCCCTAGAGCGCCTTCTACGAGTTTGTTTTATACCGTACCTATGGGGTGTCCTCTGGGTAAACCATCGGTTTGGTGGAGCTTACGGCATTGTATATAGACTATGAGAATATATATAATGTGTTAAGGGGGATATAGGTAATACCCTAATGCTATTTTAATACTTTACTTTATTGTAGACACTATTATAATAGCATATTGTACTACATAATAGATAGTTTAACGGATTCTTAGGAGATGGAAATCTCGAAAATCTCTTAAGTTATTGTACTCATGTTAGACACTGGATAGGAGACGTCAAAACCCATAAACATCTCTAACGCTTATTTAATTACTGTTGATTTAACTTACATAAGATCTTTTAGTTCTAACTCGAGTGTTTTGTCTTTTCAATTCGCTCGGGTCAGTCTGAGCTTTTTGGTTTATTGAAGACCTTCTGGAGGATGAAGACGGAGATTCTGTACTATTATTACTTATTATATGTATTCTACCGCATCATTTTGTTCCATTGCATTTATTTATTATTTATTCTAGTTGTATGTAACTCTGATCGTTATTATAAAGGTTTAATCAATGTTATTTGTAAATAGCTTCATGAACTATTTATTTGATTATTATATTTTGTCATTCCTCTGCCAGATTCTGTATTTGTTTTCCTTCTTTCTCTGCTTTTTCTTATTTATCTCATAATAATCTGCCCTTTTGAATGGTTTGATTTTGACGTGTGTCTACTTAAAACGTCCAAAAAGGCAAGTCGTTACAACCTTTGTATATTTTCATCATTCTCTGCAGATGGTAGCAAGCATCCATTGATCTCATATTATTCGATGCCATTATATTTCCTCAAGCATAAACTCAACAGATAAAACTTTGAATTGAATAAAATGAAATATTCATAACCAATGTAAGTTGAAAAACATAAGGTGGGAAAAAAGGGAAAATGTTTAACCTTTATATCTCTTAATCTTTTGATGAAGATTATCATAAATCGTCATTTGTGCTCATTGTATCATGCTAAAACTTTAAGGAAAAAAATTATATTCAATGCATTAGTCTATAACCGGATCAATTTGATTCTTGTAAATAACCATGAAGATTAACAACAATGGAGAAAAAAAATCACAAAGACTAGTAAAAAAATTAAACTTAAAGTGGCCCAGACGAAAGGATGGTAGGAGAGAATAAAGGAGGATGGGTTAAAAAATAAAAAATTATCCATTGTTACAATATATGTAAATCATAAAATGAATATGATTTTATGTTCTTTTGTTTAGTCCCACATCGTGGAATATATTAAATCCTTAGCTCTGAAGCCTTTATATAAAGGAGGCTATGTAATGTAAATATATGTCTAATTCTCAAGAATGAATAATATATCTCTTGCCTCTCTCTCTACTGACTTTAACACGTTATCAGCACGATCTTTTTCTCGAATGTATTGGATATTCTAATCCAGGAGATTAGATCCATTTTTTTTTCATGTAGGTACATCTCTTACTTTTATTCAGTTACTGAAATCAGATCTATCTCTTCCTCTTATTCAACCATTGAAATCAGGTTTGAAATTTTATAGATATGCTTTTCTAGATTTATTTTACGATTAATTTAGATCTAGATTTAAGTATTCTTGTTTCACAATTCTATATCTATTTTCTAATTTTTTAGATTTGGATTTAAGTTTTAATATATCTTATCTTTTCAAGATCTTATTTTGTCATAGATCTAAATTTATAGATCTTATTCCACTATACACGTATTTTTGTCATTATATTTCAGATCTCATCCTACATTATATCCGATTTTTTTTTTCTTATTTTTCTGATCTCATTATATTGTAGATCTCAAAATCACACCCAAATAATATACCTTTGAGATTTGTACATTGTTTAAAAATAAAATGTTGTGATTTTTTGAATTTGGATTTGAATTGATTTCAAACTTGCTTATTATTGCATGTTTTTTTGAGCTCATTATTTTGGAAAGCAAGTTTTGATTTGACAATTTCTGTTGTTGATTCAAATAAATTTATTGATCTTGATTACGTTTTGGTTTGTGATATAGATCTAAGTAATATATACATGTTTGATAAATGAAGTTTTCATTTTGAAAACTCTTTGATTTGGATTTGGATTTTGAAAATTATTTTGATATATATTGTTTATATTTCCAGAAGAAATATTTTATTATTTCTTAGAAAAACATATACAGGAATAATGCATATTTAGAAGATCATATTAGTTTATATCCAATATTAATATTGATTTAGTACACCTGAAATGAATGAAAATGTTAATGAAAACATATACGGTAAACTTAATTTCTATCATTTAAAATAAAAATTGAGAACCTGCAGTTCCTATAATGCTAAAAGCTTGAGTTTCCATAAATTATTAAATTTCAAGTTTTCTTATAATAAAGAACCAGAAGTTTCAATAAAAAAGCAGAAACTTGAATTATATAAAAAAGGATATATATATATGCACACACACACACACACACACACACACACACACATATATATATATGTATATATAAGAGTTATTTTATTTATTTTAGAAATTTTGACTATTAAGAAATAAAGTTTCTCTTATGGTATTCATTTAATTTTATTATTGACTATATTAAACTTAGCTTTGAGATTAAATTTTGCTAACTAAAGTTAGTTAGATTGATTTATTTGTTTGTAAAGAAATCAATTCGTTATGATAATATTTTATATTTTATGCCACAATAATGGTAAATTGCATTCATTTTTTTTAATCATAAATGCATTAAATGTTGTCGTCATGGTAATAAATTAAATTACCATATCATCATAAATGCACTGGCCACAGTAAATTAAATGATGTTGTATTTTTATGTTTGGAATAAGAATAGACATATGGTTTATTATATGGTGTATTCATTTTGGCAAACAATGCTCGATATAATGAAAGAAATAAGTTTGAACAACAACCTGAAATTGTGCAAAGATTTTTTTTTCCAACCAAAAGTTGTATAACTCAAAATCCAAGACCTGAAGTCTTGGATTATGAAAAGATTTTTTGATAAACTTTACATGCTCGAATTCTTGTCGGTATTTTTTTGTCAAAATGTACAAGTCTTGAAATAAGAATAGACTTTTATTTTGTAACAATATGGTACAAAAAAAGGGGAAGAAGTTTACATAAAATTTGAGAACCTGAAGTTCATAACAAATTAATGAAATTGAAGTTCATGAATTAGAAGCCCGAAGCTTTATTGAAATTATGTAAAATGATAAGGTTGTACTTCCCGAAGAAGTTAAAGAAAATTAATAAATAATCATATGAGAAAATGATGCTGCATTCAAGAGAATACAAAAATCTCCAAATGAGTTATACCTTACCTTATATCTTAACATTTACACTATATTAACCAAATATCCTGAAGATATTATGTTATATGATATTTCAAATATCATTGGATGTGTGTGTATATTAATCTCTTGAAAAGATGTTTTAGAGATTTATTTATATTGCAAAATCTAACATCCCAGAAGAGATGTTCTAGGAATTTTACTTTTGTTACATTGCAATTCCTTAAACGGAAATACTATATTCCCCAAAGGAACAATGATATAATTTTTTTTAGAGTAATAACAATAATTTATCCAAAAAAAATGATATTGTATACCAATGTTACACTCCAGAAGTACTTTCAGTTGGTGAATCTAATTTTGTCACTGTATTTAAAGTTTGATACCCCATTTCAAAAGTAGCAATTATGTGATTTATATAAAATAAATATTGTATATTGATATGGCATTCAAACAGTGCATATATATATATATATGTATGTATGTATATATGTATATATATAAGAGAAAGTTCACTCCAGAAGTGGTGATACTAATATATCTCTAGAAGAGATTTATAAATTTGAAAATGATAACATATCTCTAGAAGAGATTTGCTTATATATTTGGTAATTTTATTAAACCAAATAAATGCATAGAAATTTGATTATAAAGGATCCTAATTTAGTTTAGATCCTAAAAGTTTGAGAGCTATGCAACATGTATCATATATTTCATTATAATTATATCAAACGTGAGAAATATTACACGTATAATCAATTTTTGAAGATATATCTTTAAATATTCTCCTGAAGAGATAGTCTATATTTCATATCATAATTTTCATGCGAGCTATAAATACAGTCCTGAGGAAATCTGTATCTGTAATATTCCAAGTATCCGGAAGATACTATTATTATTTTTGCTGTAATTTTTTTTACAAAACTCTCAATAGAGATGTGTAGAAATGTCTATATGCAGTTAAAAATAATTCCTTAATAAGTAATCATAATTAGTGTTCAAAACTGATATTTGAGATATAATTGAGAAATAAAACTTAACAACTTGAAGTTGTGTGTATATTTTGTTCGAACCAGAAGTTCGATATGGTTTCAAACCAAATGTTTTGAACATTATCATGCGGTTTTGAAAGGTTTACATTGACATTGATTTATAAATAGAAATTAACAGTTTGGATCCCTGTACTAGTTTGTTCTAAAAATCACTAATTCAAATGAGAAAGAATATGAAAATTTTATATTATATATGTGATACGTGGACGCATGTATACATTCATATATGTAAATATTTAGCTAACAGCCTGAAGTTTGTTATAAGCTCATCTTATAGATTATGCATAGATATTATTTAGTGATTTAAAATTCAATCAACATAAATGTTGAATGACCTGAAGTCATGTATGTATTCAAATGATCTACACAATAAGTAAATTCCTCCAATAGCTTAGATCAATGAATGAGAACAAACTCTAATAATCAATATCAATTGAATGCATCTTATCAACGAATAAAAGAATTATCATCCTATTATTAATATGTATGATGTATTTGCTAGTAGAAATATCATAATGGATCAAAATAAGAATCCAAAGATGATAATTATTCAACGTTCGTCAACATTGAGGGGGAGGATTAAAAGGGTTACAAGTACATTTTGGTTATCAAAATTAAATATTAGTTGCAAAATATTAAGTAACTTGAATAAATTATTGATAATATCCCTAGTATACTTGCTCCAATATAAGTTAAAATCCCAAAAGAACTAAAAATGGTATAAATCATATCTGAAGTGTGATAGAGAAGTCGGGTGGAAATATTTTTTGGAGTAAGTAATAAAGATGCAAATAATGGAGGTGAGTGTTCTTGAAGAAACACTTAAGGGGTCTCTTGAAGAGACCAATGACATGATTGTCAAATTACCATAGAAGTGGTTTAGGTACCTAAAACATGATAATTAAAGAGATCTCAATAAATCATATCTAGAACTGACAAGAAATAATCATCGATGATAAATTTATAAATAATAAAGCGCTTATGTTTATAAATGGATTAAAGATCCTGGATTAGAGAAAAACATGATTGACCATCATGAAATTCTCCTTATTAAAAAATGTGAACTTGTAGTCCGCAAAGTACCGAAAGTACTTGAAATGCTTAATATACCCCGAAGGTATAAATATGGTTTAAATCATATTAAATGATGAAAGTATACAAATTCCTGAAGAATGAATAACTTTTGTGGTTATAAAGAAGGCAAAGAACAAAGAGCATAGATTACAACCTACTTTTAAGTATTGTTGTAATGAAAATCTTGATATAATTCATGATGTGTAGATTACTTCCTATTTTTAAGTATCGTTGTAATGAAACTCTTAATATCCATTGAAGTGAAGTTGCGATATGCAAATACTTATTAAAGTATACAAATTTCTGAAGAATATATATAACTTTTGTAGTTATAAAGAATGAAAAAGACATGAAGTGTAGATTACAAATTTCTTCTAAGTATTGTTGTAATGAAAATCTTGATACATCAAGATGAGTAGATTACTTCCTGCTTTTTAGTAATGTTGTAATGAAATTTTTAATATTCATGAAAGATGTATAGTTGCAATGCGCAAAACTAATTTGAAGCATAAAAATGAAAGCACATGAAGTGTTTTTCATAAAAGTAGCATACAAATGCATAAAATGCAAACCATATTTGAAGAAACAATCTTAGAAAATTTGATTGTATCGAAGGAAACTATTAGTAAATTGTATTATTAATGAGATACATATTTATGGATTCAGAAGTATCTATAACCAATTTAAGTTATCGAAAGACGAATACGAATTCAGAGGAAACGTTAAATCAGGGGGAGCATACATAAGTATTTTATAATGCACTCTTTTTTCTTACTAAGGTTTTAAGTAGGCATTGTCTTGATCTAAAAGAATCAAACGTCTTTTCAAGAAATAACATCTCAAATATGTTATTTAAGTTAAATTGTATATTTATCCTTGACTAAGGCTTTTCCTACCGGGTTTTCCTTTGTAAGGTTTTTAATAAAGTATTATATTGATCCAGAAGTATCAAACTCTATTTGATTCTGTAAATTATTGAAATATCTCATACTATATTGAACTCTTTTTCCTTCACTAAGATTTTTCCCATAGGGTTTTTCTTAGTAAGGTTTTAACGAGGCATTAGTTTGATCCAGAAGTATCAAGCTTCATTTAAATAAATAAGAAAATAAAATTTGTCATTGTACTCTTTTTTCTTCACTAAGATTTTTCCCATTGGGTTTTTCTTAGTAAGGTTTTAATGAAGCATTATTTTGATCCCGAAGTATCAAACTCTTAGGAATATTATTTGTAGTATGATATTTATGATTTCACAAGTTGCGCTCTTTTTCTCTTTCAAGGTTTTTCCCGTTGGGTTTTCCTTATAGAGGCTTTTAATGAGGCAACAAGCAATATCTATATCGACTGAATCGATAAATGCAAGCAAGATAATAATGATGGGAAGCAATCATCATACATGTTTCAAAATGGAAAATTTCAAGTTATCAGAGCATTCAAGATTTTGAAGACGCATATTTAAAGGGGAGTGTTACAATATATGTAAATCATAAAATAAATATGCTTTTATGTTCTTTTGTTTAGTCCCACATCGTGAAATATATTAAATCCTTAGCTCTGAAGCCTTTATGTAAAGGAGGCTATGTAATGTAAATATATGTCTAATTCTCAAGAATGAATAATATATCTCTTGCCTCTCTCTACCGACTTCTATTTTCTTCATTTCATAACATCCATGTTATTATTTAGTACTATTTTAATAAATAAATTGGTGTTTTTTAAACTTCTTATAGTTTTAACTTTTTATCTTATAATAAGAAGAACGTTTCATAGTTTTATCTTAAATTATCCAAGTTCTTGTATAGAGATTGATTTGGAGCTTACTGGAAAAAACGACAACCGTTATCTTTATCTATACCTTAATTAAAAATACTCGGTCTAAACATTTTTTGACAGCTTCAACCATCAGTTTGCACGGAACCATTAAGCTCGACACAATCCATCTATGATACAACCAATGGAATATATATGGAAACTAGGACACAACTCAAAGTCATAAATTTCCAACTTTAACCTAAAAATGCAATCACGTGCTAGAAAATAACATCTCCTTCCACATTTTCATACTATGAAAATACGAGTTTCACAAATATGACAATGTGACATGTAACTTTCAGAGAAAAAAAATCAACAACTGATAAGGGGATGACATAGAACAACATAAAAATTGATACATGGCTGAAACAATGTATAAATAAATAGTCATACATTTTCCCACAATTTTACAGTTACCAACCAAAAAACAAATATATAAATACCGTTACAATTGCACAAAAAAGGTTTTAAAAAATTTAGCTAACAAACCATTTCAAACACTTGTATTCACATCCCTTGCACATCCTACGGCGGATACATTTCTAAAGGCAAAGAAAATGCGCATATGCGTCACATTTTTTAAAATCTGTAGCTACACTTTAAATTAATATAGTGAGAACGTACAGGTAGGAAAATTAATGCCATGGTTGAGTAGAATTAACAAGCTTATCAGTAGTTTTAGACTTAAAAAGTTTAAAGTACTGTAGTAGGCACTAGAACCGACTATTAGAATGGGTGGTCGACTATTAGAATGGGTGGTCATGGTGAATCATATTATCCATTGTTTTGGTTTATTGTTATCATTTAATTTCTACTTGGTTTAAAGTAATGTGAAATGGTGCATTTGATTGTATATCAAAAAAGTTGCTTTAAGAAATCTAGTTGTTTCTTCCAAATTTCAACTATTATGTAATGCTAGACCCTTGAGATGATTTTGATTTTTTTTTATGCATTCACCATTTCATATCAATTGACATAGCACAATTAAGCATGTTCATCGTTTTTATATTAGTTAAGATACATGAGTCAATATTGAATTAATAAATGTTCTACAAATATATAATGACTCCTAACAAATATTCCGCAAGCAGTTTCATAGTTAATTTCAACCTTATTTACATTATTTAGGTCGGTTACTAAGGTTTCACTTGATAATATCAAAGCACTGATCATACTTTGAATGTAAGCTATAATATTAAGCATCAGACAGTCCTTACTCTTATTAATTATCGCCGCCTCTTTACTAATACCCTTCCTTTTGAAGGGGAGGTATTAAAAAAATAGTCACGCCTGTATGTGCAGTTGAAACCCATGATCTAAAGTAAGATATGCACAACATTAAACCAAAAAAACATAAAACTGTCTTCTCCAAAATTAAAAAGCAAAAAAGAACAAGTTTTCGAGATATTGAGACAACGCTAAGAATTGAAAAAGGTATCCCTTTTGCATAATATTATATTTGTGTAACTGCTATAACCACCCCAAAACATTAACCTACTACATAGATAACAAGTTTAAAACTAAAGAAAAAGCTACCAAGTTTGATTTGAAATTGTAACTAGTTAATGGTCATTACGGCCATGCGCATTCATGCATTCATATGCATGACTTAAAATCATTAATTGGTTTACAATTTGGTATAAAAATATATATGTAGATTAAAAATAAATAAAACACAGCACCATTCAGACAATAGAATAAATATGAAAAAAGCTATGAAGTATGGCATATAATTAACTGAAAAGACTTCCTAAACCCCCATGCTCTAATATAGTAAACAAAATTTTGCCACTCTCCTTAAACGCCACTTAATAAGTAAATAACGCGCTTAAAGAAAATTCATATAAGAAGGCTACTCAAACGATCCAAATTAAGCATGAAACATCGTATTTTATTCAAATTGTATGGCACGTGTTATCAAGTAAGTCCACATGCTTATGATATGTCCAAGAAGAAGGCTCTATTTTGGTGTATATATACAAGAACTACCTTTGCTTTAAATATAACATAACAAATTAAGTTTACTGATATTAACCGTGTATGCACTATTGTAAAATAAAATTGAAATTGCTTAAAATTAAGGTACAAAAGCTAATATGAGCATATATTACTGTCAAATATAAGACATATACAAGGTTCCTTCTTACAAACACTTCATAGCTTTCTTCATTTTTTTGGCCTCAGTTTTCAAAATCCACTAATTAAGTGGTAAGAGGTTACTCAAATTTGTTTCAAACTTCGAAACATACCGAAAATGAATGCATTGATTTGCAAATGAAGCAAATATTATAGTCTTAAAATATAGAGCTAAAAACCATTATTTCTTACCAAAGAAGCCTTTTAATTCACTATTTCTAAATTTTTGATTCCGGACATTATGTAGTTTCACTTAACACTTGCAAAGCACTACCAACATACACTTTTTAAGCACTCGATTTCAACTTGCAAAACTAAAAAAAATGAAAGTAGTGCTTATTTTCTTAGAATGTCCAATGAGGATTTCACGAATCTATACTGATGTGGAAGAGCGCTGATTAGGCAGAACTTTGGTTCAATCTAGCTTGCTTAAGTTCAATGAGTCAAGTATACCTAAATAAAGAGGGATACTTAGTCAAGCATGCTACTCTTGACTCATGTTGAGTCATTAGGTAAATTGTTCATGTTATTACCCAATGTATTAATTTGGATGACGACAACCATACAAATATTTTTACTGATGCTTTCTCGCGTTATACAGTCTATTGTGTAGGATATCATGAATATTTAACAGGTTTATACAAGTGATGATTGAATAAATGCTTGAAGAAATGATCAACATAAATCATGAGTTGATCGAGATATACTTGAAGACACGTGAGTTTGATGAATTCAAGAATAAAAGCACGAAGAGCTCAAGAAATTTGTGTCAGAATTTTATCGAGTTTTAGATTAAATGATAATGGCCTGAGTAGTATCATTTCTTTTATTATCTTCAATTCGAAAATTATTTTCCACTTAAAATGATTTTATAAAATAATAATATTTAATTTAATTATAAAATAAATTTTAATAGAGTTTTTATAAAGAAATATGTTTAAAACATATTCAAAGTGTTTATGAATATATACAAATTAATTTGTATATGTCGACATGTCAAAAATACTTATGTCGACATATAGACCTTTGAGTTGTTTTTTGAATTTTCAGAAGAAGCAGCTTTTGACGTCATCTTTTCGTAAATGGATGCAACTCTTTAAGCTCTATTTAAAGGCCTTTGACTTTGAAATTTTTAACAACGATTCTAACTACTTTATTTAGCTATCTCTTCTCTCTCGTTCTCTTTAAGATTTCAGCAATGTGCTACCGATTTCTACATCAATTCTCATTATCTGCATTCATACAAGAGACCAAAGAAGATTGATTTTTGTTCTACATTATTAACTCTCTGATCTTTACTTTATTCTACTCAAAGCAATGATATTCCACTATTGAAGGTCTACAGGAAAGTGTATTAACTAACTACTTGGAATTGTTATCGAAAGATTTTATTTCTTATAGTCCACTACTACAACTTGTAAAAGATGATCATACCCACCCGAGTGAAAGTTAAGATGAGATTGTAAAGAGATTTATCCTGCCACCTAAGTCAGTGACATGATATGTAACACCCCTAATTTTTGATAACATTATTCAAGAGATTTAATTAGATTAATTAAATAGAATAATATAAATGTTAAGTGTTAAGGGGATTAAGACTTGAGTTAATGTAATTAAGGCCGAGCCTAATATAAAATTAATGGGCTTAAGAATGGGTTTTTGATTAGTCAAGTTACATAAGGGTATATTAGGAATTTGTCACCCAATGACCCTTATCGTTGTATATTTCGTTCCAACCATTTTTCTTCCCATTCATATCATTTTGAAAACTAAAATGCAAGGAAGAACAGTCGGCCATTAAGAGAACAAGAGGAAATACAAATTAAAAGCTAGAGAATCAAGCTTAGGGGAAATCAATCTCAATCCAATCTCCTTATCTAGATCAAGGTGAATAATAATTTCATCTCTGTTTTATTTTAAATCATATATTCTCAGGTTTAAGGGTAAATTTGTTTTTATGATATATTGGATAATGATATGCTTGATTTATAATTTATATAGTTTAAACAAGAATGTTTAAAAGAGGATAAGCACGGTTTTAAGGTAAAACCGAGATTTAATGATGGTTAAATGCCATGGGGAAATTTTACGTTATGACACATGATTTTGGAGTTATGTTTCAATTTTGATAATTTTTCAAGCCAAGGAAAGATTATTATGAATTTTCAAAGGAAAATATGGTTATTTGGGTTTATAAATTTATTTTGGAAAACATATTGAGAATTTGGGTCTGGAATTTTGATATATTGGATAACATGATTAAAGTGAATTTTTGGAATTTTTGGGGATTTCCCAAAGTGATTTGCTGTGCAGATTAAATTATTTTAGAAGAGGGACTTCTTTGCAAAATTGGTTTTACTAAATGGAAAGGCTTATTTGATTAACTTAACCATGGTTTACATCTAAATTAGCGGTAGTTATTTTTGAAAAGAATTTGAAAAAGTTAATGCAACCAATCTGGTGTTGACACATGGTAGGTTAGTTAGAGAAAAGTTTACTTTAAGAAGAACTAAACCAAGTTTACTCATAAAATTGGTTCCACCTACTTTAGAAAGCACCTTTTGACATAGAAGCTTCCGCCTTCATCTTAGTCGAAACTTACTATGCCGAAACCAATACATAAGGTATCACAAAGATGGTACGTAGTGGATTGGAGGAAGGCGGAAGGTAAGGTGTCGAAAGCATAGCTTCCGAAGGAGTCGAAACCTTGGTTGGTTTTTTCATAAAAAGCACCTGCCATTGTTTTGTTTTAGCCTTTAACAAAGTTGAAGCATAAGGTTTCGAAAGAGGTTTTAAAGAGGTTTGGAAAGGGTTGCTATTAACTAAATATTGCTTTCGACTGGGTTCCTTTACTTATGAAAAAATGTTTTGAAAAGAAGGGGTTCCGACCTAGTCGAAACCCTGCCGCCATTCTCTAACTTTTCGATGGTATTGAAGATATCAATGCAGTCGAAGGGGTACTTTGTTTTATAATTTTAAGTCACTTCCTGTATCTTTCAAAATGGGTTAGGTGTTTCAAAGGCAATGGTTTGAAATGGGGTTTGACACCAACCTTTCATTATTTTACCTAGATGTTTTATGCTTTCGAAAGAGATGGTGCCGGCCCCATCAAGTTTTCCCCAATATTTTTATATGATAAAGAATGATTTCGAAAGATTTGCTTTCGCCTATGTTCACTTTGACCCAAATAATGTTTTAAATATAAACCCAATGCTTTCAAAATGGGGATTTTCAATTATTTCGGAAAGGATACTTTCATTGGTGTCGAAAGGAGTACTTTCAATGAGTTTCGAAGCTAAGCTTCTAAAGTTAAATGCTAATACTTTAATATAATAAAAATGTTTCAAAAGGTAGGTTTTAAAGTATTAAAAGGTAGAAGCCCAATGTTTTGAAAATAGAATTTAATTCTTTCAAAGGAGGTCATCCTATGAAGTCGAAAGCTAGGTTTCGAAGGTATTGAAAGGTTTTATAACCCAAGCTCTATTTTAAAAGGAAAAAACCATGGCTAAATTAAAGGAGCTTTGTAATGGTTTTGAGAAGAAGCTTTTATTAAACCCACAGGAGTGGTATCATTGTGTTATTATGTTTGCTTCTTAAAATGTAAATATATTCACTTTGTAATGGTCCCATAACTGCATTTTGGGGATAAAGGGTAGAAGAACCGGCTAGGTTAACCCAGTAGTGAATATAAATTGATTAAACTCCTGAATGAGTAGAATTACATCCAGGAGGTTAGAAAGACCAGAATATAGGATGCTAAAATATAAAAGAAAGATATTGGCAGGAGCCAATATGTTCAGAGTTAGCCCATAAAAACTATGTATAACGGAAGATGTCATAAAGACACGTTCATAGTAAGCCCATGAAAACTATTATTTGATACAGACAGAGGGCTAGTAGGTTTGTAGTTAGCTTATAAAAACTATATCCCGATGCAATATTGACAGATGTCAATAGGTTCCTAGTCATCCCAAGAAAACTAGCGTAAGAAGAAAGGATATTGGAGTTACCAATAGGTTCTTAGTCAACCCATGAAAACTAGGATAAGAGTAAGTTATAAGGGTTACCAATAGGTTCTTAGTGATCCCATGAAAACTATGTAATTGGACAGGGAGTCCTTAAATGTTTAACTGGTTATTAGTTAGCTCATGAAAACTAATAGGTTAATAGTAATCCTAAAAACTATAAATACAGATAGTCTAAAATGAATGGAAATGGGTAATCTAGAATTGATTCATTTGTTTTTCATATCATCATATTATATAGTTTTGAATTGTTTTAACCATTGTGGATGCAGGAGCATAGTATATAGTTTTATAAAGGTTTTGAGATACTAGTAAGGGGAAAAACCTGTTCCGCTAAGCAGTGTGGTCTTACTCGATATCTACAAGATTTGAGATAGTAAATTATTATTCATACCAGGCTTTATGTCCGACAAAAGTTTATGTTTTTTGCCTAAACTCTCAGGTACTCAATTGATTTTGAGTAGTTTCAGAATTGAGGTTTTCAGGTACCTCTTTAGACGATAAGCTTTCGGAGACATGCATGAGGCATGACAGCTTCGGAGTTCTCTTTTCTTTTGATTCCGCTGTGTTTTTTGTAATGGCAAAGTTGTTATGTTGCCTATATATACTCTGATCATTCAAGGGGGCATATTCAAATGTCGCTCTTGGGCATATGTTGTAATAAATATATTTTCTCTGAACGTGATTGCGAGTTTGGGATTATGAAATGAATTGGAAACATTTTGAAATGAAATGTGATTTTGTTTGAGGTTTAATTTTTTTCCATATTCATGTGTTTCTGTGTATCAATGAATCTAACACCATCATATTTGGTCGTTGAGGATTAATAACTATGGATGACTGTAGCATCCATAGCCGTTAGTTTTGGGCCTCCAAGTGGGGGATGTTACAAGTTGGTACCAGAGCATAGGTTTGTGAAACTTTAAAAGAAAGTTAAACCTAAAATAATTTTAAACATAATCCAATGAATTTGAAAATATGATCGGGGTTTGTTTTAACGCTATAGTAACGTACCTATATTTGATATATTGATACACACACACACATATATATAAGTACGCGTTCCCATCTCTCTTAGACTGTTCTTCTGTATCTTACTAAGGCTCGTATGCAAATTTACAAGAAAGAAGATATGGAAGGAGGAAATGGAAGAGGAAATCTAGGTGGAGGAAGCACCAGACCAACGGAAATGCTCGACCTAATACCAGGTGGAATCAAGGTCGATAGGCTAATGCTAATCCAAATGCTGAAGCCAATATAGGTGATGGAAATCCTCCAGTAGATGAGGGGATGGTGTTTCAGTTATTACCAATCTTTTGCAAGCTGGGGTTGCTTGTAATGTTGGAGGAGCTAATCCTATGGCTCCAGTTGGGAATAACTATGCTAAGTTGAGCAGAGACTACACCAGTCTGGGTGGAAAACTATTCGTTGGAACGGAGGATGCTGTTGAAGTTAAGAATTGGCTTTTTCACTGTGAAAGGATCTGTACTGATCTAGGCTTGGGTGATGGGAAAAAGAGAAGGATATCCTCTAGGCAGTCGAAAGGGGTAGCGCCTCACTGGTAGAATAGTGTGACCGCTGGAGTTTTGGAGGAAGAGCTTACATGGGCTGATTTTAGAAGAAGGTTTGAGCAGAGGTTTCTGTCTGAGGTTTCTAAGTCGGCATTAATGAGGAAGTTCATGGATCTAGTTCAAGAAGAAATGTCAATGATCGAATACGCTACTAAATTTGATGAGCTGTCTCGATATGGATATGTTATGGTTGACACTGATGTTAGAAGGAATGAAAGGTTCATTCAAGGACCGAGACCTGAGCTTGCTAGAATGACCATGTCCCATTTATGAGAAAATTGTAATGTGGTGGTGGAGATGGCCATTTACCATGAAGAGATGCTTGCTGTTTCTACTAGAGAAAAGCCAGTTGAATCCCAAGGTCCTTAGGAATGAAGAGGAAATTCTTAAAAAGAAGGGAGCCTAGAAAGGGGATGCTGCCAAGAAGGCAAAGGCTGATTTGATATGCTAAAAATGTGAAAAGAAGGGTCATTATGCAAGTGAGTACCTATCAGGCAAGTGAAAGAAGGCTGTAGACAAGAAGAATGTGAAATGCTTTAACTGTGATCAAGTTAGGCATTACAAGAACCAGTGTCCAGAGCCAGTCAGAGCGGACAAGGGGAAAGTTTTTGCTGTTGGATCATCAGCTAAGCCTACTACAGTTGACAAACGAAAGATTGTGAATGAAGGTACGTTTTTGATTTAGAGTATACCAGTTAGGATACTTTTTGATACCGATGCATCACATTCATTTATATCACAGTGTTTGGTTAATAGGTTATGCTTAGAACTCATATACCTTGTTACTTTCTTAAGGGTTGCAAATCCAATAGGAGGGTATGCAATTCTGGGAATGAGATGTGACCAGTTAGAACTTGATTTGTTAGGTCATAAGTTTGCATGTAGTTTGTATGTTCACGATTTCTTAGAGTTCAGAATCATTTTGGGCATGGGTTCGTTGAGAAGGTATGAGGCCAGGATATTCTACCAAGATGAGGAGATTCTTTAAGACACTCTGAAAGTCATAATCGAATTATATTCTCAGTAGAGAACTTTGATCGGAGTATTTATGCTTTATTAAGTGCAATGGAAATGAAAGAAGAGCTAAGTCAGGTTCAAATTGTAAGAGAATTTGTAGACGTCTTTCAGCCAGTCACAGGACTATCATCGAAACGAGCTGTTGAGTTTCAGATAGATCTTGTACCAAGAGCTGAACCTATGAGTAGACCACATAGTAGGATGACATGAACTAAGATGGAGGAATTGAAGGTGCAACAGTGGATCTAGAAGAATGGAATTTTATTAGACCAAGTAGTTTGCACTGGGGAGTGGCCACGGTATTCATAAAGAAACCAGATAGGTGTTAAGAATATGTATCAACTATCTTAAGTTGAATGAAAGGAGGATAAAGAATAAGTTCCTTTGCTGAGAATAGACGATCTATTTGATTAGTTGAGTGAAGCCAGAGTGTTTTGCCAGTTGGATTTGGCAACAGGGTTTTATCAATTGAGAGTAGCAGAGGACAAAATTCCTTTACAGCATTTCGAATTAGATATGGTTCGTATGAGTGGTTAGTGATGTCATTCGGGTTGACTAATGCACCTGCTTTCATTATGGATTTGATGAATCGAGTCTTCTGAGAGTATTCGGACAGATTCGTGTTAGTATTTATTTTAGTATATTCTAAGGATGAGAGAGAGCATGAAAATCATCTTAAAGTGGTGCTACAGATGCTGAGGCAAAATCAGCTAAAGATAAATTTTCTACGTGTCATTTTTGGAAGAAAGAGGTTAAGTTTCTTGGTCATATGGTTTTAGAGAAAGGATTATCAATCGATCCAAATAAGATCGAAGCTGTGAACAATTGAAAGAGACTAGAGATGGTAGCTAAGATCAGAAGTTTTCTTGGACTTTTTGGCTACTACCGGAGATTCATTAAGGATTTCTCATGGACAGCAGCGCCTTTGACTAAGCTTACCAAGAAGGAAGTGAAGTTTGTTTGGTCCGACAAATGTGAGGAAGCATTCCTTAATTTAAAGCATTTATTGACCAATGCTCCAGCGTTAGTAGTTCCCAATGAAAGCCAAGGGTCGGTAGTGTACATTGATGCCTATGGGACTGGATTAGGAGCAGTGTTAATGCAAAAGGGCAAAGTCATTGCTTACGCATCTAGGCAGCTTAGACTGCACGAAGGAAGGTATCCTACTCATGACTTGGAGTTGACGCGGTGATTTTTGCCTTGAATATTTGGAGACATTATTTCTTGGAAAGAGATTTGAGTTGTATGTCGATCATAAGTCTTTAAGATATTTATTCTCTCAGAAAGAGTTTAATATGAGACGGCAGAGATGGCTGGAGTTTTTGGCTGCTTATGATTTTGGTATAGAGTATACTCCTAGGAAAGGTAATAAGGTTCTCTTTGCATAAGACATTAGAATGTGGTGTTGGCTATGTTGGAAGAATGGAAGGAACTAGAAGCTTTGGCTAGTTGTGGTGTGCAGTTAAAATCGACTGCTAGTTCTATTCAGAGTACTGCCATATTGTCCTGTTTAGAAGTTCAATGTTGATCAAGAGAATTGCTTCTAAACAAAAGAAGGATCCATTATTAGCTGAGAGGATCAGAAGGCTTGAGGTTAGAACCGAAGTCGACGATTTGAAATATTTTTGTCATGGACAGAGAGGATGGTTGAGAAAGAAGGGACGATTATGTGTTTCAGATATGGAGAACTTGAATAGAGAAGTGCTCGAGGAATGTCATCAATCCAAGTTTACGATTCATCCTGTAGGGACCAAGATGTATCAAGATATAAAGAGAAGCTTTGGGAAGACATGAAGAGGGATGTTGGATTGTGGGTTAGGCAATGTGTAAACTATCAACAGGTGAACGTTGAACATCAGAAGCCGAGTGGGTTGCTTCAGCCTCTAGAGATTCTAGTTTGGAAATGGGATTCGATATCCATGGATTTTATAGATGGGTTTCCAAGGTCAAGGAGAGGAAATGAGAGTATATAGATTATTATAGATAGGTTGGCCAAGAGTGCCCATTTAATTCCAGCAAAGTAGACCAGGATGACGCTTGTTTTGACAAAGTTATTTATGAAGAACATAGTTGGCCTTCATGGACTTCCTAGTAACATAGAAAGCGATAAAGATGCTTTATTTACTAGCGAATTCTGGAAGAGTCTACAGGATGTATCAGGCACTAAGCTCAAGTTGAGTACCGCATATCACCCTCAGATGAATGGGCGGACAGAGAGAGTTAACAAGGTACTCGAGGATTTGTTGAGAGCTTGTGTGTTGGACTTTAGTGGATCTTGGGAAGATCACCTGCATTTGGTTAAGTTTTCCTATAGTAATAGTTACCGGACTATTATAAGAATGAGCCTTTTGAAGCTTTGTATGGAAGGCTATGCAAATCCCATGCATGTTGGTTGGAGACTGGAGATACATTGGTCTTAAGTCCAGACTTAGTTAGGTAGGCGTCAGAAAAGATTGAGTTGATCCGAGAATGGATGAAGGAAGTTCAATCCAGATAGAAGAGTTATGTAGATAAAAGGCGTAAGGACCTAGAGTTCTCAGTTGGAGACAAGGTTCATAAAGGTATCATCGATGAAGGGTGTGGTAAGGTTCGAGAAGTCAAGGAAATTGGCACCGAGATATGTTGGTCCATTCCAGATTATAGAGAGGGTTGGAAAGCTCGCATACAGAGTTGAGTTGCCAAGCAGTATGGCAGGTGTCCATAATGTATATCATGTGTCTCATCTTCACAAGTATATGCATGATCCATAGGTTACTATTCCTTAAACAGAGTTGAAGGACTTGGTAGTAAAGCCTGACTTGACGTTTATTAGACAACCAGTTCGAGTTGTAGCAAGAGATGAGAAAAGATTGAGAAACAAGATAGTCAAATTGGTGAAAGTTCAATGGAGCGACAATGGGAAGGACTGTACTTGGGAGACAGAGGACAGGATTTTAGATACTTATCCTGATCTGCTTTGAGGGTATGTCTATGTTAGATTTATATAGATAATTTCTAGTCAGGTAGACTAGTATGGTTGTTAGAAGTCATTACAGATGATTGCGATGTTTACTATTTAGCCCTTACTGAATTTCGAATACGAAATTCTTTAAGGAGGAGAGCCTGTAACACCCCTAATTTTTGATAACATTGTTAGGAGATTCAATTAGATAAATTAAACATAATAATGTAAATGTTAAGTGATAAGGGGATTGAGACTTAAATTAATGTAACTAAGACCGAGCTTAAAATAAAATTAATGGGCTTAAGAAAGAGTTTTTGATTAGTTAAGTCACATAAGGGAATATAAGGAATTTGCCGCCCAATGACCCTTACCCTTATATATTGTCATTGCTACCATTTTTCTTCCCATTTACATAATTTTGAAAACTAAAACGAAAGGAAGAATAACCGACCATTAAGAGAACAAGAGGAAATACAAATTAAAATCTAGAGAATCAAGTTTAGGGGAAATCTATCTCAATCCAATCTCCTTATCTAGATCAAGGTGAATAATAATTTCATCTCTATTTTATTTTGAATCGCATATTCTCGGATTTAAGGGTAAATTCGTTTTTATGATATATTGGATAATGATATGCTTGATTTATAATTTATTTGGTTTAAACAAGAATGTTTAAACGAGGATAAGCACCGTTTTAAGGTAAAACCAAGATTTAATGATGACTAAGTGTCATGGGAAAATTTTATGTTATGAGAAACATGATTTTGGAGTTGGGTTATAATTTTGATAATTTTCCAAACTATGGAAAGATTATTATGAATTTTCAAAGAAAAATATGGTTATTTGGGTTTATAAATTTATTTTGAAAAATATATTGAGAATTTGGATCTGGAATTTTAATATGTTAGGTAACACGATTAAAGTGAATTTCTGAAATTTTTGGGGATTTTCCAAAGTGATTTGCTATGCAAATTAAATTATTTTAGAAGAGGTACTTCTTTGGGCATATTTGATTAACTTAACCATGGTTTAGATCTAAATTAGCGGTAGTTATTTTTGAAAAGAATTTGAAAAAGTAAAGGAAACCAATCTGTGCTGACATATGCCAGGTTAGTTAGAGAAAAGTTTACTTTAAGAAGACCTAAACCAGTTTTACTCGGAAAATTGGTTCTACCTACTTTAGAAAGCACCTTTTGACACAGAAGCTTCCGCCTTTATCTTAGTCGAAAACCTACTATGTCGAAACCAATACACAAGGTATCACAAAGATGGTACGCAATGGATCAGAGGAAGGTGGAAGGTAAGCTGTCGAAAGTATAGCTTCCAAAGGAGTTGAAACCTTGGTTTGTTTTTTAAGTGCCTGCCTTTATTTTGTCTTAGCCTTCAACGGAGTCGGAGCATAAGATTTCAAAAGAGTTTTTAAAGAGGTTTCGAAAGGGTTAGTATTAACTTAAGATTGCTTTCGACTGCGTTCCTTTACTTATGAAAGAATATTTTAGAAAGAAGGGGTTACGACCTAGTCGAAACCCTACTGCCATTTTTAACCTTTCGATAGTATTGAAGATATCAATGCGGTCGAAGGGGTACTTTGTTTTATAAGTTTAAGCCATTTCCTATGGATTTTGAAAGTGGTTAGGGGTTTCGAAGGCAATGGTTTTGAAAGGGGTTTCGACGCCAACCTTCCATTATTTTACCTAGATGTTTTATGCTTTCGAAAGAGATGGTGCTGACGCCATCAAGTTTTCCCCAATATTTTTATATGATAAAATATGGCTTCAAAGAGTTGCTTTTTCCTATATTCACTTTCACCCAATTAATATTTTAAGTATAAATCCAATGCTTTCAAAAGGGGGACTTTCAATGACTTCGGAAGGGTTGCTTCCATTGGTGTCAAAAGGGGTACTTTCAACAGGTTTCGAAGCTGAGCTTCTAAAGTTAAATGGTAATACTTAAATATAATCAAAAGGTTTTGAAAATTAAATTTTAAAGTATTAAATGGCAGGAGCCTAATGTTTTGAAGATAAAATTTAATTCTTTCGAAGGAGGTCATCCTATGAAGTCGAAAGCTAGGTTTCGAAGGTATCGAAAGGTTTTATGACTCGAACTCTATTTTTAAAAGGAAAAACCCAAGGCTAAATTAAAGGAGTTTTTGTAATGGTTTTGAGAAGAAGCTTTTATTAAACCCACGGGAGTGGTATTGTTGTGTTATTATGTTTTCTTCTTCAAATGTAAATATATTCACTTTGTAACGGAACCGTAGCTGCATTTTAGGGATAAAGGGTAGAAGAACCAGCTAGTTTAACCTAGCAGTGAATATAAATTTGGTTAAACTCTTAAATGAGTAGAATTACACCCAGGAGGTCAGGAAGACTATGAATATAGAATGCTAAAATATAAAAGAAAGATATTTGCAGGGGTCAATAGGTTCATAGTTAGCCCATGAAAACTATGTATAAAGGAAGATGTCGGAAAGAAATGTTCATAGTAAGCCCATGAAAACTATGATTTGATATTAGCAAGGACCAGTAGGTTTGTAGTTAGCCCATGAAAACTATATCTGAATGAAATATTGACAGATGTCAATAGGTTCCTAGTTAGTCCAAGAAACCTAGGATAATGAAAAAGGATATTGGAGTCACCAATAGGTTCCTAGTCAATCCATGAAAACTAGGATAAGATATTGGAGTTACCAATAGGTTCTTAGTGATCCCATGAAACTATATAATTGGACATGGAGTCCTTAAATGTTTAACTGGTTATTAGTGAGCGTAGGAAACTAATAGGTTAATCGTAATCCTAGAAACTATAATTGATGCAGATAGTCTAAAATGAATGGGATGAGTAATGCAGAATTGATTCATTTGTTTTGCATATCATCATATTATACAGTTTTGAATTGTTTTAACCATTGTGGATGCAGGAGCACGATATATGGTTTTATAAAGGTTTTGAGATACTAGTGAGGGAAAAACCCATTAAGCTAAGCGGTGTGGTCTCACTAGTTATCAAAAAGATTTGAGATGGTAGATTATTATTCGTACCAGGCTTTATGTCTGACTCAAAGAATATGTTTTCCCCTTAAACTCTCGGGTACTCAATTGATCTTGATTAGTTTGAGAGTTGAGGTTTTTAGGTACCTCTTTAAATGAATAAGCTTCTAAAGACATGCAGGAGGCATGACAGCTATTAGAGTTCTCTTTTCTTTTGATTACGTTGTGTTGTTTGTAATGGCAAAGTTGTTATATTGTCTGTATATACTCTGATCTTTCAAGGGGGCATCTTCATATGTCGCTCTTGGGCATACGTTGTAATAAATATATTTTCTCTGAACGTGATTGCAAGATTGGGATTATGGAATGAATTGGAAACATTTTTAAATGAAATGTGATTTTGTTTGAAGTTTAATTTTTTTTTCTATATTCATGTGTTTCTGTGTATCAATGAATCTAACACCTTTGTATTTGGTCGTCGAGGATTAATAACTACGGATGATTGCAGCATCCGTATCCGTCAGTTTTGGGCCTCGAAGTAGGGGGATGTTATAAGAGGTGTTCTAGTCACCTGAGTCAAATTCCAGAGGAGGTGATGGTTACCAGAGTCAAATTCTTGTAGTCGTCCTTGCCACTTAAGTCAAAGTCGAGAGGTGTAAAGGATGTTCTTACCACCTGACTTAAAGTCAAGATATGATTAATAAATTCTCTACGGGGTACAGAACTGGATATAAGATTGGGAATCCGAACCGGTATAAAATCTTCATGTCTTCTTTACCTTTACTTTTACTACATATATCTACTATTATCTGATTGTACTGTGATTATATTATTACCCGATTTGAATTTTTTATGATAGAGTTTGAAATTTGCAAGTATATTAATAAAAAAATTAAATACATTATTCCCCCCAGTGTAAAATAGCCTTAAGGTCCATTCCACTATAGTATTGATTAGGTTATCACACCTATCATCACCTCATCTACGTTAGGTATTAGAGCACACAGTTTTCCTTGACACCTTTTAACAAACTCGTCCAGACTCTAGGGTGACTTTCGGACTCGCGTCAGTACCAAGAAGTACGAGATGTTGGGGTTTTTAAACATTGCAGAGAATAAGATAAAATCTAAAGCATTCTACATTTACAGATCTTACAGTGGAAGAATTCAAATATAAGTACTGAAAATAATTATCTCAAAAAGTTTCCAAATATAGTCTCAGAAAAGTATATAGTCAAATCTATAGTATACAGAGGTACATCAAATAGTTTGAAAATATACTAATGTGATAAACGGTACATGGAGAGTAATAGAAAATATAGAGTAACTCCAACTCCATGCTTGTATGTCCATGCACTAATCTCCAACCTATCACCTACTACCCCATACCGATGTGGTTGGGGAAAAGAAAGGAAGGGATGGGTCAGACATAAGTCCGGTGAATGAGTTACATCATTAATATATGTTGATCACATGCAATTGTCTTTATTAATACTCTACATGACCTAGGATATTCTACAAGTGTACATGAATTACTTTTTTTCTTTACTTAAGGGGTTTAGCTCAATATACACCTACACTAACGACTTATGCATGCTTATACTTAGGGTCGAACAACTAATCGTACCTCAAGACAACAGATGATCGACTAATAGATACTAGAACTATTCCACATAGGTTTCCCTGCATTTTCCACTATGGGAGTACATTTCCCGCATTACGATTACACGTATCCTATTTATGCATTGAGCAGGAGCCTGCAATGCTGACTCGCCAGGTGTGCCATCATCACTACATTTGTGTCCACCTCTCAATGGTAACGTAATACCTTATATCGCATCGCGTTTGGAATCATCAACAACACAACATCACATTGTGTCGCTATGAGTACCAAGGAACTCTTGTTGGTATCATACCACACATTCCAGTAGACATCATCATTAATGTTGTGTATCTACCTTAGAACCTCCTATGAGTGCAATTTGCGATCGAATTGCCCCAGTTAAATATCGATCCTACTTGATAAATAGAATTTACTTAGTCCTGCAACATCCTAGTGTCCTCGCATAGAGAACTAGCTTCCGTACTTATAATAACATTCATATGTGTATATACACACACATATCAATTTTTTATTTATAACCTGGGTCTTAGGACAATGTTTAGGTGGAGCCCCATTTTAGAAATTGATCGACCGCTTGCTCCTAGAGCGGTCAACCGCCTACCGTCAACCAGCTCCAGTGGGTGATCGACCGGTCATTATTATTTACTATTTTGAATTTTGAATTATAGTTTGTTTTATTTATTAACCCTCATCGTCTCCATTTACAATGAACTTACAAAATTTGACATACAATAACCCTAATTTATAGATTTACAATTTATAATCATCCTAATTTCATATACAATATTTTCAACTTTCAATAAATCAATTTAATCTAGGTTTAGCATCAAATTACCAATTCATATTAACTTGGCCAAAATGGTGTATTTAACCTTTATCAATTGTTAATTAACAAATTTACATTAATAAATGTTATCCTATTTTTTGGTCAAAGCTGGAATATCAACAAATTGGCAAGGAATGATGGATATCGGGGTTGGAGATCGCTTGAAAGTAAGGCTACAATCGATGACGTCAAAATTTGGTTGAGCTCCGATCAGGACGAAATTGATTGGAGATGATGATAAGGACTAGGAAAGGCTACGTTTCAAATTTCAGGTTAATCGGAGTTCGTATGAAGGGGATATGATTGATGCAAGGTAGGAAGAACATGTTGTTCGTATCCATCGGCACGCAAGGATGGTTCGAATCGATACACTTTGTATCGATCAGGAAGTGAGGACTACGTATCGATACCGTTCGTATCGATCGGTATGGATTCGGCTCAGTGAAGTTCGCATCGGTCAGGTGTTGGTTCGACTCGATAGTGTTTGTATCGATCAAAGGTAAAGCAGGGTGAAGGACTTCGAATCGATGCTGTTCGCATCGATCAGCATGGACATGACTCGATGGCTTCATACCGGTCAGATGGGAAGAGGCGGCATATTTCGAATCGATACTCTCGTATCGATAGCAGATGGACTTTGGCTCCTTCGTATCCATCAGGTAAGAGCCTCGTTCGTATCCATTAGGTGAGGTCTCGTTCGTATCCATCCTAAGGATGAGGTTCGTATCCATCCTTCACGACCACTTCGTATCGATGCCCCCCGCATTCATTTCGAATCGATCAGCACATGGAATCGATACGGGATGAGCTCCTGGAATTGATGCGAAGAGAAGCACGAGTTGATGGATGCGAGCACGACCGTTGTGAAGTTGTGGATATGGACGAAGCGTAGAACATGGATGCAAGCCCGCGTCTCCAGGAAAAGAAGCATTCAGCACGGCAAAAAAGGTGGATCAACCCAGGGATTTCGCGACACGTCATCGATGCGCACGAGCTTGGATCGAGTCGAAGGAGATGGATTTGAAGCAATGGATTCGAAGACAACAGCCAACGGAAAACCCAAATTCGTATCGATCATATCTCCTACAACGATGATCCAAATGCAATGAAATTTTCACAGAAGCTTGCATACATGTTGAACAATGTCCAAACCAAATTTCACCTCGATTGGATGATTTTTCAATCGATTCGAATGGAGTTCGAATCGATCCCAAAGTGGGCCCAAATTTCCTGAGGCCGGGCATGTGGGCCTCCTCATGTGCCAGAAGTGGTCTCCCGAATTTTTAGCGAAATATCAGCATCCTACGCCTATAAATAGAGCCCCTGGTCATTAGGAAAAGGGGATCTCTTCGATCTTTTGGCTATTGGACGTCCAGACTCTGCCGGATTCATTTCTACACTTCAATATAACAATTGTATTCGAAATTCTTCATAACGACTGCTGTAATCATCTGTAACCATCAAGGATCACCAATAAAAGGATAAAAACTTTGGAGTGGACGTAGGCCAGAGATAGCCGAACCACTATAAAACTTGTTTCTCTGTTCATTATTTCTGAATTGTTGTTTGATATTTGTTGAGATCTGATATTTGTGCTTGAATATCATTGGCTTGTGTTCATACACTGGTGCTTTCACGGTATTTGGGGTTTGTGACCAATTTTGGCACAAACACTTTGGTGCTTTCACTGAGAAGGACTAGCACCCGCTACATCGGATTTGAAGTTCGGATTTGAAGAGTTTGAGGAGTCTTGATTTGAGGACAATGACTAGGCAAAATAGACAAAGGGCTGAGAGAAGCCAACAAGGAGGAAGCCAGGAGGCATCCTCTAGAGCAGGAGAAGGACAGGCTTCCGTCTACATCACCAGGGATGAAATGGAAGCTATGGCAAACTCTTTGCAAGAGAGATTGTTGAAGAGCCAATAGGAAATGATGCAGACTTTCTTTGAGAAAATGAGAGCTGCAGGGATGCAGAACTTAGGAACAGCTACAGCGGCCGTGGATGCAGAATAGGGGACTGAGGTTGTGGAACCCAATGGAGGACGGGATACAGAGCCAAAAGGCAATCAACAAGGGCTTGGGGACAGGCCCACAGGATCCAACACAGGAGAACCTTTGGAAGGAGTTCAACAGGCTAGGGCCAACGTTGCTGAGCCACACGAGGAATATGTGCCGGAGTTCCCTCGGGTACATGGGGGGCAACCCCTGACAGACAACACTGGATTAGTAGAGATAATCAGGAAAACTGTGCGAGGTGGTTTGACCAACAAAGACTTGGAAGGAGTGAATGGGAGTCCGTTCGCTTGGGAAATAAGGATGGCTCAGAATCCACCTAAGTTCAAGCTACCTATCGTGGAGGTATATGATGGCAAGGCAGACCCAACTGATCACTTGATGAGGTACACCAGACACATGGAGGTGCTGGGGGAATAGGAGGAAGTGATGGCCCGATGCTTCCTTTTGTACTTGACGGACTTAGCTGCAATGCGGTTTAGGCAGCTGGGAGAAGGATCTATCAGGACTTGGGGGGAATTAGTGGATAAGTTCTTGGGGCAGTTTCGGGTTCATGCCAAGAGACCGAAGAACGTGATGACATTGACATCGGTAAAGCAAAGGATGGATGAATCACTTAGAGCTTTCCTAACTCAATTCGGTGTGGCAGTTGCTGCGGTGGATCGGCCTGATCCATCGATGGTTTTAATGGCGGCAGTATCAGGAGTCAGGGAGGATTCGGATTTCAAGGTGTCTCTGATACGAGATCCCCCACAGGATCTCGAGGAATTCTTTCACGAGGCGGAGAGGTTCCTTCGGCAAGAAGATGCGAGTATGGATTTAAAGTTGAAAAAGGTTAATGCAACTGAGGGTGGAGGATCATCCAGCAAAGGTTCGGATAAAGACAAAGGAAAAAGGAAGTTGGATGATGATTCTGGAAAAAATGGGAAGCGATGGAAGGATCCAAAGTTTTCCACATACACAGGATTGAATGAGATGTTGGAGCGGATATACCTGGATACTCGGAATCGCCTTCCCTACTGAAGGCCGGCTAGGAGAGAACCATCAGAACGGGAGAGGACATCAGGAAGGCACTGTCTCTTCCATGATTTGGATGGACACGACACCAACAGCTGCAGGCATTTAAAGGATATAATCGAGGAGCATGTCAGGAAGGGACTGTTGCCATAATATGTCGGAACTCGGAAAGCAACGGCAGAACAGAAGCAACCGCAGCCTACCTCAAGCCACGATTATGGGAGGCCCAGGAATGATGGTCGATTGATCATCCATTGACCAGGATAATATGAAATAAGTAACAAGCTACTGGCAAACGGCAAAGTCATTTACACATGTACGGGGATGGAGATAGCCCCTATGCATGCTCTGAATGATGATAAACCGGGATGCTATGGTTTGTGAAATTTATCTTTTGCTTTTGAATTGGACATTGGTTTTTCTAGTTTGGTTTTGGAGTTTGGATTGAACTCCTAGTTTTGTTTGCTTTCTGATTTGGATTTTCCTTTGGATGATTGTTTTCGATTTTGGATTTTGGATTTGGATTTGGATTTTGGATTTGGATTTTGGATTGGATTGGATTTTTATCTGGTTTTTGACAAACGGTCATCGGGTATGGATTATGCCTGGCAAGGGGTGAGTTACTTTGCCCGAACGTGGTAAATTGACTCATTCAGGTCGTTGAGTATGGACTATGCTCGGCAAGGTTCCGGAGAGTCCAGGATTTGGCCTAGGACTTAGGCCCTATATTATTAACTGTTATTTTCAGGTCGCTGAGTATGGACTATGCTCAGCAAGGGTCCGGAGTGACTAGGATTCAGCTCAGGACTTAGGCCCCATATTATCGATTATCGTTTCAGGTCGTTGAGTATGGACTATGCTCAACAAGGGTCCGGAGAGACCAGGATTCGGCTTAGGACTTAAGCCATGGCATTGTACAACGTTCAGGGACACTGGACCAAGGTCGTTAAGTGTGGATTGCGCTTGGCAAGAACCCGGAAAGGTTAGCTCAACGTCCAGGGAAAGTGGACCACGACCGTCAAGTGTGAATTGCGCTCGGCAAGAACCCGGAGAGGTTATGGATTTTGATATCGACCCAGAGAGTTCCTGGATTCGGTTATTGGCTATTGGACAAGGATGGATTAGGACTTGGTTATCGAGTTCGGATGGATATGGAATTGTCTAAGGCTTTGGTTATTGGATTTGGAATTGGGCATCGACTCGGAGCAGTCAAGGATGACATACTCTGGCGATATGGCTATGGACTTTGGATATTGGAATCGGAAATATTCAAAACACGCCTTCTTATCACAAGGCATATTTTGGGGGGTAAAGTGTTATCCCATTTTTTGGTCAAAGCTGGAATATCAACAAATTGGCAAGGAATGATGGATATCGGGATTGGAGATCGCTTGAAAGCAAGGCTACAATCGATGACGTCAAAATTTGTTGAGCTTCGATCGGGACGAAATTGATTGGAGATGATGATAAGGACTAGGAAAGGCTACGTTTCAAATTTCAGGTTAATCGGAGTTCGTATGAAGGAGATATGATCGATGCAAGGTAGGAAGAACATGATGTTCGTATCCATCGGCACGCAAGGATGGTTCGAATCGATACACTTCGTATCGATCAGAAAGTGAGGACTTCGTATCGATACCGTTCGTATCGATCGGTATAGATTCGGCTCAGTGAAGTTCGCATCGGTCAGGTATTGGTTCGACTCGATAGTGTTTGTATCGATCAAAGGCAAAGCAGGGTGAAGGACTTTGAATCGATGTTGTTCGCATCGATCAGCATGGACATGACTCGATGGCTTCGTATCGGTCAGATGGGAAGAGGCGGCATGTTTCGAATTGATACTCTCGTATCGATAGCAGATGGACTTTGGCTCCTTCGTATCCATCAGGTAAGAGCCTCGTTCGTATCCATTAGGCGAGGTCTCGTTTGTATCCATCCTAAGGATGAGGTTCGTATCCATCCTTCACGACCACTTCGTATCGATGCCCCCCGCGTTCATTTCGAATCGATCAGCACATGGAATCGATACGGGATGAGCTCCTGGAATCGATGCGAAGAGAAGCATGAGTTGATGGATGCGAGCATGACCATTGTGAAGTCGTGGATATGGACGAAGCGTAGAACGTGGATGCAAGCCGCGTCTCTAGGAAAAGAAGCATTCAGCACGGCAAAAAAGGTGGATCAACCCAGGGATTTCGCGACACGTCATCGATGTGCACGAGCTTTGGATCGAGTCGAAGGAGATGGATTCGAAGCAATGGATTCGAAGACAACAGCCAACGGAAAACCCAAATTCGTATCGATCATATATCCTACACCGATGATCCAAATGCAATGAAATTTTCACAGAAGCTTTCATACATGTTGAAGAATGTCCACACCAAATTTCACCTCGATTGGATGATTTTTCGGTCGATTCGAATGGAGTTCGAATCGATCCCAAAGTGGGCCCAAATTTCCTGAGGCCGGGCATGTGGGCCTCCTCACGTGCCAGAAGTGGTATCCCGATTTTTTAGCAAAATATCAGCATCGTACGCCTATAAATAGAGCCCCTGGTCATTCGGAAAAGGGGATCTCTCTCGATTTTTTGGCTATTGGACGTCCAGACTCTGCCGGATTCATTTCTACACTTCAATATAACAATTGTATTCGAAATTCTTCATAACGACTACTGTAATCATCTGTAACCATCAAGGATCACCAATAAAAGGATAAAAACTTTGGAGTGGACGTAGGCCGGAGATAGCCGAACCACTATAAAACTTGTGTCTCTGTTCATTATTTCTGAATTGCTGTTTGATATTTGTTGAGATCTGATATTTGTGCTTGAATATCATTGGCTTGTGTTCATACACTGGTGCTTTCACGGTATTTGGGGTTTGTGACCAATTTTGGCGCAAACAATAGATCTAGATTAGAAGAAAATGGGTCATATTCATATAGGTTTTAATCACTGTAAAATTCCCAATTTAATTTAACAACATTTCCAATTGTCATGAAAATTGATTTACAAAAAGCTTATGACCGTATTAATAGATTTTTCATTTGGCGTATGCTTAAAATGATGAGCTTTCCCCTGAAATTGATTAGTCTCATCAAAGAATGTATTACTACCCCATCCTTTTCTAGTCTCATCCAAGGGATGCCTAAGGGATTCTTTACCAGCAACTATGGAATCAAACAAGGAGATTCTTTCTCTCCATATCTTTTTTGCATGGCTATGGAGTACTTTTCTATCCTCATGGATAAATATATTGATGATGGACAAATATTTTCTATTAGAAAATCTCCCTAATATTTCTCATTTGCTTTATCTAGATGATTTGATGATTTTCTGTTAAAGCGGATAAAAAATGTGCCGAAGATTTATTAGACATTTTGGGTCATCTTGAACCTTAGGTAGGGTTGAGTATTAATTAGAATAAATCTAAATTATATTTTAGTAATAGTTGTAGAAATAAAATTCTAATTAAAAGTATGTTGAGAGTAGAAGACGTTTCCTTTCCTGTTAAATACGTAGGAGTTCTTTTATCTTCTAATTATTTACACTATTTCAATGGTAGAAATCTCCTATACGGAATAAAAGAGAGAATGGATAACTGAGATAACAAATTATTGTCAATTGCTACGAGAGCGAAACTTATTCATTTAGTCATTACCCCAAGATTCTATATTTGTTGATGGTTCATCAAATTCCTATGGCTTCAATTGGAAAAATCAATAAAACGTGTGCAGACTTTTTTTTGGGAAGGGACACATTATATAATAACGTGGGATGTGATATGTAGACTCAAGAAAGAGGGGGACATAGGTCTGATTTTTTTATCGAGCTTAGAAAAGCTATAGGAACGAAACCTTTGTGGCATTTCTTGACTAAAAACAACATATGGTCTAAATGGCTTTATAACTGATACTGCTTGAATAAGAATTTCCGGACTGAATATTGATAATAAAAGCCATTCACTTGGAAAACTATTCTCAAAGCTAGAGAGAAAAGTACGTTATACACTAGGAGAATTATGTCTAATGGATCCTCATTATGGTTTATCCCTTGGATTAATGATAAATTGATGGTAGATCTATTGGGGTGGGATTGGGTCAAAACTAGTGGGTTAGCAGATAATAAAGTAAGCAGTATCAATAGACATGGTCAACTAGTTCCATTTATTTTTTCTTGAAATAAGAGAACTTAAATCTTCTATTAAACAAGTTATTATATGTACTAAAAGTAAAGAAGATTACCGGAAATGGGATAAAGGCAAATTCTCCTTTAAAGATCCTTAGGATAAATTAAGAATGCATTATAATACACAATCTTAGGCAAATTATCTCCAAGGGATGGGTCTATTGATCTTAAATGTATTCCTTGTGATTTAGAAAATGAAAGCATAGATCGTCTCTTTTCTAAATATAATTTTAGTGCTTTCATTTGGGTGTCAATTCATCTTAAACTCAAATTCCCTCCACGTAGCTCTCTAAATATGTTGGATGAATTGAATGAGCTAAGTAATCATTTCAAACGAAACGACTAGATCCGATATCTTGCTAGATGTAGCTTTATTACTTCTATTTATTATATCTGGCAAGAAAGGAATTTACATATCTTTAACAGTTGTAAGCATGATAAATTGGAGCTTACTAGAAAAATTTCTATTGATGTTAACTATCAAGTAATGGCTTCAACTAGAAGAACAAAAGGAAATGTTTTCAATCATGTTAAGAAGATGGGGTATTAAATTGAAAGGCGAATGAAGAACTTAATGTCTTTAGCATGCCAAACTCTGATCCGTCTGAGATTGACTGGAATATTATTGAAATATTGATAGTTAGTGTGTCAATCTTGCATTTACTAACTACAGGGGATGATTTCAGAACTATAGTTGATAAATGAATGTGATTAGAGATTTTGGTTGTGGACCTACAGGTTGCAAGCTTTGAAAGAGAGAAAGAGAAGATTAATTTGAAATAGTAGCATAGATTTTTGTATTTCCTTTTCCTTTTTACTACCACGCATTATGCTTGCTTTTGTATATTATTGTTATGTGCTGAGTGTAAACACTTTTGATTAGCAATAAAGAAGTCACACTCTTTTTCCCTATACAATACTACTCTAGTATTATACAGGTTTCTAATGAGGCAGTAGTACTAATTTTCAAAAAAAATAACATATCCAATTAAATTTAAAATAATTATAAATAAAAATAGGATATACTAAAATTAATTATATATAAACCGTCTAACTAACAATGAATCCGCTTACCTCAAACCAAATCTATCTCCTCTGAATCACGCATGGAATCTCCTTCGTTCGCTAGATCTCTGCTTGATTTAATCTTCTTCAGTCTCTTTACTTTTACTTTAGTTTAATTTGAAAAATGATTTGAGAAATTAGGTTTAGAAGAGATAGAAATTTGGCAGAATATGAATGGCATATTCTAATTTTTTATGAATTAGGGTTTGGATTAGCATTGTATATTTATAGGATTGCAAACTAACATTAACAGTTCAAAAATATACGATCAAATCTGTGCCGTTGGCCTAACCAAGCCCTAGCCGCATAAGATTGACCAGTTGACTGCTTGCCTTAGAGCGGTTGACTAGTCAAGGATGTATCGACCTGTGTAACAACCCGTATTTTTGGTAACATTATTTACGATATTTAATTAGTTAAATTAAATAAAATAATATGTTGATTAGGGGATTGATATTTTATTTTACCGAGGGATAGCCGTGCCATTTAACTAATAAATTAAAAGAAGATTTAAAATGAAATAGAGGGGGGGTAAAATAGGAAAGTGGTCATTCCTATATCCCTAAAACTTGGTCTTGTATCTTATACACGTTCATTTTCAATTTTTTTAAATTTTAAAAGCTTAAGGCTGGCCACCATTAATGAGAAAAAGGGTAAGAAGATTAAGAAAGGCTAAGGAAGAAGTTAATTCAAATCAAATCCTTTCACATCTCAATTTCTTTAGTCTAAAGCGAAGGTGAATAATGTTTACATCTCATATTTCTTTTTTTTTGGTTTAAGATGTAATCCGAAATATTTTGCATTGATGGACCATGTTTTTGAATAATGGAATGATATATATACTTGTTGATGAATTATGCTTATTCATATTGATTTTTATGATATGTTTTAAGGTGAAAACCCTACTAAATGACATCCAATTTCCCTGTGAATTTTGATATAGACCGAAAATATTATTTTGGAGATGGGTTTTAATTTTCTGATTTTTTTTGGAATTTATATAATTTTTCTTGTAAAAAAACGTTATTTTGGGTTATAAATTATTTATGGTTAAATAATAATTGGTTAGGGTCTGAAATTAATATATGTTAGAAAACATATAAAAAGTAATTTTCAGGAATTTTTATAGAATTTTCCTAAGTGTTTTAATTGATATATAAAATTATTTAAGGTATGGGACTTAAATGTTTTATATATTTATAAAAGGAGAAGGGGCCTTTTGTAAATAAATTAAATCGTTGTTTCTAGAAAGTCGACAGTACTTTTAGAAAAGAGAAACTTGCAAACAATCACAATTTGACAAACAAGGCAGGTAGGTATAAAGAAATAGTAAATGGACAAATAAACATGTTTTTCACTGTTTCGATGCTTTCGGCGCTAGAGTCTGCCTCCTTATCTTCACCTCCGACATTGTCAAAACTAATTCACATGGTATCAGGGAACTGGTATGTAGTGAGTTGGATGTAGGTGGAAGGTATAGAGTCAAAACCAGGGGTTCCGAAGGGTTTGAGGCATTACTTTGCTTTTTAAAGAAAATGCGCCTGCTTGCTTTCAACCGGGTAACTTTCGACTGGGTTGGCTTTATACCAGGACAAATGGTTTCGATTAGGTTGCACCTTTTTTTTAAATGATTGCTTTCAACTAAGTCAAAACCTTTTGACTGCCTCTTTCTATCTTTTGACTCAGATGGGTTTCGAAAGGGTTGTTTTGCCTTTTAAACTTGACCACTTCTCCAATGCTTTCGAAGGGACGGTTTCGAACAAAATCGCTTCTTTACTTCGGAATGATTTCGAAAGGGATGATTTTGACTTTAATAGGTTTTGGATCCTTTTGCTCTACTTGAAGGCATAATCCAAAGGGTTTCGACCGAAATAGTTTTCAAACGTTTCGAAGCGATAAATTTTTGAATGGTTTCGAAAGGTTTCCACATGTTTTAAATTAAAACCGAAGGCTTTCATAAGTTTTAGTATTTTAATGCTTTCAAAAGGGTTTTAATGAATGGTTTCGAAATGGGTGGTCCTTCAGGGTTTCGAAAGGGTTGAAAGGAAAAGTTTTCATATGTTTTCGAAGGGAAATATTTAAAGGTTTTGAAGAATGATGTCTAATGTTTTGAAGCTTTCGAAAGAAAGGCTTTTAATGGTTTCGAAAGGGGTACTTTCAATGGTTTCGAAAGGGGTACTTTCAATGATTTCGAAAGGGTTACTTTCAAGGGTTTTGAAATGGTTGTTTAAAAGTTTTAAACAAAGGTTTCAAATGTTTTAACTGGGCATTATAGCCTAAGTGTTTACTAGTTCAAAAAAGGGTTTGAACTTGTTTTGAAAGGATAGCCGATCCTTATTAAAATTCATCAACATTATATTGAGTAAAAGTATATATATAACATGGAAAAATAACTTAGAGTAAAGCTAAGAATGTATTTTTCTTGTATAAGTGTGATTTAAAAGATAAAATCATTTTGAAAATGTTTTTAAGGAAAAGATGAAGGGTAGTTAACCCTCAGAGAATGACTTAGATTACAAGACCGGATAGGAATTGTGTAGGGTCGCGCCTTATACTCATTAGCTATTAGCCCCTAGCTAATTTAGTCTAAATTTCCAGTGTGGATGGCTTAATCAAAGCCATAGGTAAGACTAAAATGATGGTTACGTACAAAAAGGAATATTCACGTACAGAGATAGGTTATGGTTAGCCCACAAGACCATTAGGATCAGTTGACCCTTGGAGAAGTAAGTTAAGGACAGACCGTCTAGAATTTTTGGCTAACAAATGTTTAGACCATTTGGTATTTTATCTGGTTGGCCTGAGTCAACCAAAGGGACAGTAAGTCCAGTTTGCGGGTAGTTAGCCCAGATTTCGGACAGATAGTCCATTTATTACATGTTTTTAACATAACGGATATTGCTATTATTATTGTTATTATTATGGTGATCAGTTTGATTAACCAGTTTGGTTGTATGAAAAGATTTGCAAAATATATATTTTGAAAAGGGTATTAGTAAGGGGAAACCCGTTCCGCTAAGCGTCATGGTCTCACTTAATATTAGTAAATAGAGATATAACAGTATTATTCATAGCAGGTTATATGTCTGACTCTGAGTTTTTGTTTCTCCTTAAACTCTCGGGTGCTTAAAATAGATTTGCACAGGCTGAGGGTTAAGGTTTTAGAAATTTTGGCGAATAAAGCTTCCGGAGATGAGTAGGTAGCTGACGGATAGCTAATTAGGAGTTATAGTTTTATTTTTTTGATTCCGCTATGTATATTAAGTCAGATATGACTATTTGGACTCTGAACAACCAAGGGGGCATCATCATATGTCGCTCTTGGTGTATTTTTGCAATGATTATAATTGATCATTACCTACGAAACGTTAAGTGATTATGTAACTTGGAAATGAATTTGTTTTGAAATGTAATTAGTAAAATGTTGTTTTTGAAATCTGTGATTTTGTTCATATTCAAGTGCTTCTGCTATTAGAGATACCATTAGCATTACCGTAATTTATCACCAGAAGTTAATACTATATATAACTGCAACATCTGTAGCGCTTAGCTTTTGGTCTCTAGATAAAGGATGTTACAACTAGTATAGCTTCCTATTTTTATAATATTTCCTTTAGTTTATTTAGTTAATTTTTCTTCTAAATTTTCAAACATTTATAACATCTTCAAACTAGCTCCGATTTTAAAAAGCTATATATGAAAGTTGTCTAGAAAATCGCTACGAATTCAACTGTGCAAGTTTCATAGCCAAATTCGGATGGTTGTGAAAATTTCATTTTTACTCTTATTATACTTAAATTTAATTCTTTATTAAATTTATTTATATTATCAAGGTGTTACATTCCATTGTTTAAAAGGATTTCGTCCCCGAAATCCCTAAGGACGGAAAAGTGTAACTCGAGGGCATAAAAAAATTAATAACTACAATTATATACTCTTCCATCAACCACTGTCCATTATTGTCTTTAGTTAAATTTCTAATGCAGTATGTACATATAGGCGTGGAATGCATATAAATCTGTACTATTGAAAAATTTAGGTGGTCTCCTAATCTAATCAACTCCTTGAAATGCAATTTCTTATGCACGTGTACGAATACATGCAACATCCTACGTAAATATATACTGGAAATTCTACGTGTATGTGTAACCATTCTATCCATATAAAAGAACTATATGCATATGACTCAATGAAATAAAACAAGTGATGGTGTGTGTATGCTAACTCAATACTATATTTTCTTACGTATGCATAGATCATTTCGATAAATACATCCATTAACGTTCATTATTTAAAACATGTCTTAATGACACATTCGCAACAATTTCTAACATTCAATGGTCCCTACTTATGAGGTACACTAATCTAGAACATAGCACATTAGTAGTCTATACTTATTCGGATAAAATGGAAATGTACTAGAAAAGAGTCATGGATTGGTAGCTCGAATCTTCTCCTCAGGCTCCCACGTACTCTCCATTAGACCTTAACGAGTTCGATAACTTTATTGCAGAGTCGCTTGGTATCATGCTTAAGAATTCAAGTAGACGCATGGCGAACAAGTGACTCCCTCTCTACCTCTACCTCCTCTTGCTGACTCGGCTCGACTGCAATGGATGTATCATGTAGGCACTTTCACAAGTGTGACACATGAAAAATGTTACGTACTCCCGCTAACTCTTAGGAAGCTTCATCTCATAAGCTAACTTCCCAACTCTACTAGTAATCAAAAAAGGCCATACAAAGCTTGGTGCTAGCTTTCCCGAACTACAAAATCTCAAAACATGCCTAAGCAGTGGGATCCTCACAAAAACCATGTTACCAACAGCGAAATCTGGCTCCATGTGTTGCCTGTCAACGTAAGACTTCTGCCTATCCTATGTGGTTTTCATTCTTCTACGGATCAACCTACCTTCTCCGATGTCTTCCTCACCATATTTGATCCAAGGATAATCGTATCTATAGTGTTCCACCAACAAGACGGTGATCTCCAAGGCCTCATATATAATGCCTTTATCACTGCCGTCCTAATACTCGCCTGACAACTATTATTATAGGTAAACTCCACCGATGGTAAGTAATCCTTCCAAGAACCTACAAAATCCAAGATACACATCTGAAGCAAGTGCTCTAACACTCGGTTCATCTCTCCATCCATATGCGGATGATAAGTGATGCTCAAGCTCAACTAAGTGCCTAAATCCTCCTATAGACTCCCCTAAAACTCGCCAGTGAAAAGTGGATCTTGGTTGCTGACGATGCAAGAAGGAACTCTGTGCAACCTAACGATCTCTCTCATGTATGGTGCCGCCAAAGATGTAGCTGTCCTCATACTCCTAACTTGAATAAATTGAGCGCATTTGGTCAACCAATCGACCATGGCCCAAATACTCTCATTCCCACTTCTACTCTTAGGTAGTCCATCGATGAAGTCCATAAAAACACTCTCCCACTTCCACTGAGGAATATCCGGCGGGTGCAATACCCTACTTGGCTTCTTCTGCTTTATATTTACCCTCTACCAAGTCATACATCCTGCCACATACTCCGTCACGTGCCTCTTCATACCAAGCTAATAAAAACCTCTTCATATCATAGTATATTTTGTCTCTGACGAGATGAACGGTCATCCTAGAGCAATGAGACTCGATGAGTACCACATCAATCATATCCATAAAGAAAGGAACACATAATCTACCATCTCTCTGTAACCATCCCTTCGAATTAATGATATATCACCTCTAGCGACTCGACTGCTCTTCTCTACCGAACCTCTTAAAAATATACAATAGCTCCTTGTCTTACTTCTGACTAGCCCTAATGCGGTCTATAAGTGTGGGCTGCACATTCAAAGCTGTCAACAATCCTAGAGTAATGTATGAAGATGGTCAAAAATCAAATGTAGAAATAAACTCCAAATACTTCCACTCTAAGAAGATAGAACTCAACACTGCACGCTATCTACTCAACGCGTCGGCCACCATATTGCTTTGCCTGAGGTGTAGGAGATGTCAAATTCATAGGATGTCAAAAACTTCATCCAACTCTGATGCCTTAAGTTCAAATCCTTTTGGAAGAATATATACTTTAGAGACTTATGATCTGTATATAGCTCAAACTGCTTTCCTAAAAAATAGTGCCTCCATGACTTGAGTGCAAAGACAATGGATACCAACTCAAGATCATGGGTAGGATAATTTCTATCATGGACTTTTAATTGTTGACTGGCATAATTACCACTCTCCCTTCTTGTATCAAAACCATGCCTAATCCCATACTGCAAGGGTCGGTATACACTGTGAAAGCCTTTGTACCATTGGGCAATACTAGAATCGGTGCACTAGTCAATGCCTCCTTTAGCTTGACAAAAGTATCCTCACACTTTGTGTTCCAAGAAAAAACCAAATTCTTCTTGGTAAGGCGAGTCAGAGGAGAAGAGACCTTTGAGAAGTCCTTAATGATCTTCCTATGGTAGCCCGCCAAACCAAGGAAACTTTTCGCTTCCATAGTATTCTTCGGAACATGCCAATCCTATACTGTAGCAACATTACTAGGATCAACATCCAGCCTACTTTTAGAGACAAAATGTCCTAAAAAATATATCTGCTCGCACCAAAAGTGACACTTGGAATTTCGCCTTCAACTTATGCTCACAAAATGGATTGAGCACCTCTCCTAAATACAACATGTGTGCGTGTTTTCTTTTCAAATTGACTAATATGTCATCCACAAATACCACCAAGAACTTACTAAGCAATCCTCTAGAAACTCAAATCAACAAAAAACAAAGAAGGCGGGTGCATTGGTCAAACCGAAGGGCATTATTAACCACTCATACAGTTCGTCGGGTGTACAAAAAGCAGTTTTTTGAATATTATTCTCAGCTACAGGCAACTAATGGTATCCTGTAGCTGATTCAAGCCTAGAGATCATCTTTGTTCCAACCAACTGATCAAAGAGGTTGTTAATGTGGTGCAACGGGCAATGATTCTTCTTTGTCAGTTTATTCAACTCCCGATAATCAAGGTAAAGACAACTGGTGCTCTCCATTTTGGAATACTACTTTTAATGAATCCCTTCTCTAATAGCTTATTCACTTGCTTGTTTGGCTCGCATCTCTGATTAGAAGCTGTATGCCTCAAAGGTAAAGCAATAAGTATGGCATAATCCACGAGATAAATTCGAAACTCGATCACTCTCTAGGTGGGAGACCGATAACCTTGGAAAAGTCATCTGGATAGCCTCTAACTATAGGCATTGAATTTAACTCTTCATGTGATAGGTCTAATGAACATATGTATGTAACTCTACATAACCGAACCTCTGAGATTGCAATGAACCCTTAGACGGCGTCCACTACAAGTACCCACCCTAACAACCTTCATAATCTAAGATTTCTTCATACATCTGTTAGAACCTGTCTTCTTAGATTTAATGACAACAACTACACAATCATATCAAAGAACCTCTAAGCTAACATGCAAGTACATGATGATCAAAAATAAATAATGAATGAGCACATTTAGAAACACAAAGGCAATGGAGTGTTGATAAGCTAAAATGAAGTATCAACAAAGAGCTTGCATGAAGACAAAATATTGTAAGAGTCATATTTCCTATATTAGTGGCTTAGATGAAGATTTACAATCTTCCATGAGTGATATGAGCTGACACGTTTGCATCAAAAAGTTTTTAAATCACTTAAACTAAATTCTAAATAAATTTAACACTTATGGGAACTCAAATATCTAAGGTCCTATGATTTTGAACTAAACCTTCTCTGAAATTTTATTCTCAAAAATCAAACATTCGACTACATATATTAGATGTTTGATGGCATGAATTTTTGAACTATGTGTTCTTTGTAGATATCTTTAAAAAATATAATGCCAAAATATTTTCATCCGGATGTTTGAATTTGTATAACAACTATATTTTGAAAACATATGTTTCTTCTCTCTCACTATTTGCAACTCTTTTCTCAATGGTTTTCTTTGATGAATTACAACTTTTTAAGGAGACTTTTTGACACATATAATACATGGCTATGACAAGAATTTAATAAACAATTTTTTGTTTTCATATATCTCTCTAAACTCTTATGCTTTCAAATATCTAAACTTGCTTTCAACATCATTAACAACATTTCTATGTTCCTTGGTGATCTGCTTTTATAAAATTACGTGCGTTCACTCATTCAACCCAAAGAGGAGATTGTAAAAAGGTTGTACATCAATTGACTATAGTAGAGTTTCATAGGGCTCATTTGAAGTCATAGAATCCTTTTTTCTCAAAAGTGAAAGTCTTGTTGAAGATCAGGCAAAGGTAATGAAGTCATTTCAGAAGTTGTTTAGGCGGAGTAGTTGTAAGCCTATTCCTCCAGGCGTAAGTGATGGTTTCTTAATTAATTTAAGAAGAGTTTAGGACTGGACATTAGATGGGAGGTCTGAACTAATATAAAAACTCTGGTGTGATCTTCTTATTTTACTTTACTATTTACTTATATAGCTTGATACCGCATATACACTTATATACATAAGTTAGCCATGTTACTATAGATCCTTATGCGCGCTTTCATTTGGTATCAGAGCAAGAATTTTCACCAACCTAAAAAAGTTTTTGAAAATATAATAATATGGAAAGTACATTTCTCGAAGGTCTATTAACTATACGCCCGCCACATTTACAGGCTCGGACTATGCATATTGATTTACACGAATACGAGTTTTTAATATATCTGCAAACTGATAAGGGGGGATGTTATACTTATAGGGAGCTTTTAACCTTATCATAATATAATTTTCAATAAAATAATTGTGTATGGAACTGTATAGCTATTATCATCATAAGGGGCAGAATGTTAAAACCTCTCTTACTGGATTTTAATGACAACAACTATACAATCATATCGAAGAATATCTAAGATAATATGTAGGTACATGAAGATAAAAAATAAAAAATGAATGAGCATATTTGGAAACAAAACGATAGCAGAGAGTCGATAAGCTGCAATGAAGTATCAACAAAGAGCTCGACGTGAAGACAAATATTGTAAGAGTCGTATATCTATGTCAATGTCGTAGATGAACACGTACAATCTCGCATGAGTGATACGAGCTAATACGTTTACATCAAAAAGTTTTTAAACCACTTAAACTAAGTTATAGACAAGTTTTAACATTTACAGGAATTCAGACATCTGGCAACTTTCCTCGGTCTTTTGAGGTCATAAAATATTAAACGAAATCTTCTCTCGACTTATATTCTAAAAAGTCAGACATTTAACTACATAAATCAAACGTCTGATGATATGAATTTTTGAACAATCTATTCTCGGTGGAAATATTTTAAAAAATTCAAGAGCCCGACTATTTCGTCCATATATTTGAATTTATATAATAGCTATATTTTGAAAAGACATGTCCTTTCACTATCACTAGCTGCAATTCTTTTCTCAATTGTTTACTTTGATGAATTGCAACTGTTGAAGGAGACTTTTTGTAACGACCCAGAATTTCGGACACTTCGTATTTAAATATCTGAAATATTTAAATATTTGAATATTGAGTTAAATTTTATTAAAATGATTTAATAAGAATTTTAACCTTCTTTTAAATCATAAGTATTGATGGTAAACTTATTTTAGAAAAATGTCTACAGAAATATATTCTTTGGAAAAATATCGATAATAAGACCGAAAATCGTTTTATCGATAAACAGCTCTTTTCTCGATGAAAATTGTTCAAAATTTTTACACACGTCTAATTAATCATTAAGGAGATAACTAAAAACTAAAAATATTTTCATGTTTATGGCTAATTAAATAGGAAAATGAGAAAATAAGGAAAATGTGCGAAAATGGAAATAATTAACTCTTAAGCTAATATATAATGAACGCATTAGCCACTAATTAAACACTCTCCTCTTCATACAAGCTTGGAAGGTTCTAGAAGCTTCCTATAGGATAATAGATATTATGAAAGAGGTATAAGAGTAATTATCCATAAAGGAGATATGACAAAGAGTAGAAAATGAGCATAAATGGAAACTCCTTAACCCTTAAGCAATTGTGACATAAAGTTATCATGATAGGGGAGCTCCTTTGTGACCTTCCATGAGAAGTAGAAGGTGTAATGACCCCTTTCCCAAGCCTATATAAGAGAGGGTGCACCCTTAGTTAACATTCACAAAATTCCTAAGCAAATGCTAATGGCATCTTCATCTTCTTCCTCTCTTATGTTCTAAAAGAAAGAGTTGCAAATCAATTCCAAATGACTTCAAACTTTTCCATAATGCTAAATAAAATACTAGAAACCCTTCCACTAAGCCAAAACATGAAGATGCAAAGCCAAGCTCCCATACTCCATGGAGGCGGTGAGCTTTATGGGGTTTGGGAAGGCAAATAAGAAAGTGAAAGCAAGGAAAAGGGGAAGGAAGTAGGTAGTTGCAAGTGGGGTTAGGCTCTGGTTCTTGGATCTTGGTTTTAGTTGGATTAAATGTGAGTTAATGCCTTATTTCGAATGGAAAAATATAATGCATATATGTTGCATTTGATTGTGTGAATGTTTTTTGAATTGTTGTTAACTTATCTTGAAAACAATGGTTGTAATTTCTTACTTTAAAAATAAGTGACATATGTGATCCATATGCATGGACTTGAACAAACTTTGAATGGACTTGAATGGACTTGTATGACATGTGACTAGACCTTAGAAACAAAGAACATAAGGTTTCGTAGGGAACGGGCTCGAACAGAGTTGAAAAGGAAGCGGTTTGGTAGCGAAAAGGTCGCTATAAAAAAACTTTGAAATAGCTAACTTATGGATTTTTTATAGAATTTTGTAGAGAGATCGTTAAGGGTTTCTCGCCTTGGATATGATGTATACATGTATACTAGTTTGTGTAAAATGATTAGCTGCTAAAAAGTTTGTTAACACCTTCAAAATCGATCAAACATTGAAGTATAAAAACCTAGAAATTCATTATTCCCATCATGGAACTTTCCATAGGAGTCATAAAACGCAAAACCTGAGCCTGTTTTTATAGTATTTTTGAACTGCTGTAGCTTCTGTTTTGAACTAAAATCTACATTTAACCCTGAAACATCTTTTATGTGTTGCAGAACTTTTCATAGTATTTCTAGACTGCTGTAGAAGCTATTTTTACCGAGAATTGTTCTAAAACCATTTTAAACTGTTGCTGCACTTTTCTATAGCATTTAGTAAATGTTGTCTTTTCCATTTGAGGTTTTAAAATGGTTTAAAATGACTTTAAATTCAACTGTTTCACTTCAATATTTTTTTGTTTTCTTTTCTAACGTATATTAGAGTACTTTAAAAGTGATTTAGATTTTTCAAGAATTTTAAGAATTATTTATGAATTTATATAAGAAGGGAGTTTTATGGAAAACACGGTTTGCTACGTTTAAAATTACAAAATGATTATCTGTAAATAGTATTTTGTATGGATGTTTTGAAACCTAATATAAGTATTTTGAAGTAAAAATATATTATATAAATATCTTGGAAATATCTTATATAAATATCTTGGAAAATATCTTAAATAAATATCTTGGAAATGTCTTATATAAATATCTTGAAAATATCTTACCTTTTAAATTGTTTTAAATTATAAAACAAAGGGTTAGAAAGGGGTTAGTAATTTCTTAATGACCAAATAGATACTTGTTTAGTATTTATTTTAAAAGTAATTGATTATGCTTAACACTAATTAGCCGACGAAGTAATCTTATCTATTTGTGAGAGTTAAGAGGGTCGAGTAGGAACGGAGGAGTAGAGCTCTAAACTATCGGCCTTCCCTCTTAACCTAGGAATAGGTAAGTTGAATGTGTCAGAAATGTGTTAATCGAGTTGACTCTTTATTGGTTATGGAAATTACCAATACTATACTTAACACTAAAAGCCGACGAGGAAGACTTATCTAATTGTGAGATTCAAGACTGAAGTGTGTAGGCATATTTGGAGCAACTAGTGCCCAAACTTACCTGGCTTTAGGCCTGTTAATGGATACCCGAAAAATCCGAAATTCGTATCCAAAAAATGGATATTATTCGATATCGAAAAAGCAGATGCGGATATCTGATATCCGAAAAGAAAATAGGATGCGAATGCGGATATGGGCATATCTGTATCCGAAAAACATCTGTCCTATCCAAAATTAATTATAATAAAAATTATTATTATTGATTTATCATTTAATAACGAACTCAAAATATACTTAGAGATGAATTGTTCCACTTTGAAAAACTGATTAGTATTGTAGTGCGTGCATTGCCGTTTGAGAAAGTGATTATGTTAGTTCAAAAATATTAGTATAAATTTTTTTATTCAATTTCGGATGTAGATAGTTCAGATATTTTCGAATTTTTGAAAATATATGCTTTTTATTTTCGGATGCGGATACGGATGTTAATTCTCAGATATCCACGGATATCGAATGCGGATTCGTATGCGGATTTAAATTTTCGGATGCGGATGCGGTTACAGCCATATCCGCATCCATTTGCATCCGTTGACAACCCTATCTGGCTTCACTCTTGGGCAAGGAATAGTTAAGTTGGAATGTCGAAAACAAGTTAAGCATATGAATTATGATTTGTATAAGCATTCGTCTTTCGAACTTGACAATTAACTTGTCCATACTGAACTTAACTGAATATGAACTTGGATCTTTAATAAAGATAGTAACAAGGAAAATGACTTGGGTTTGTTGTGGCAATATGTTAATCGCACTCATCTTTAACCCTTTTCGATTATACTTAGGGATGTAAATGGATATTTAAACGAATGATTTAAAGATAAACAAAAGCGAAATAGTTTTATGTTTGTAGTGAGAATGTTTAAAGTAACATTCATCTTAAACCTTTTTAATGGATTTGTGAAAGTACTTAGATCCTTAAAATGGATATTCTAAAAGGTAGAAGTTTATTAGATAAATGAAGTTTACCAATAAAGAAGTTTTAATTAATAAAAGGATTAATTAAATGGAAGAGATTAGGAGTTACTTAAGTGTGGCTTGATTGTGTTTTGGATGATGATAGTGTTTTGTGTGTTTATTTGTTTATGGAAAGAAACCTAGACTTGGTTTCCATTTACAAACATCTATCTTGTGCCAGATAATCGACTATCGAATTGACAAAATATGACCTAAGAAGTTATTGAAAAACTTCATGATCTCATACAAATAAGAACCCCCAGGGAGGAGTATTGGTAAGAAACGTCTTTAGCTTTCGCTTACTTCTGAAAGAATTGGGATTAAGTTAATCGAAAATTCATCGATTGGTTTTGGAGAGTCCGGTAAGTAGGAAGAGTGTACTTATAAGAGATGACTCGAACCCAAAACCACTTCAAAACCTATATATATGATCTATGTTCTGGAAGAGGTTGAGAAGTGGAATGTTATAGAGTTGAACTATTAATCCTAAGGTTAAGTCCAAAGGAAAGGTCCACGTTAACATTTCGAACGACGCTATCGTGTGGGGCTGTCTATCTTGAGGAGTACTCCAAGAGGGAGGGCAGCGTTAGCATTCGTCAAAGGACTTATGTAGAGAACCTATGTGGAGGCTCGATATCTGTTCAATATGCTCAAATCCATGTAGTGATCCATGATCTGTTCGAGATATAAAAATCCATTTGGGGATTCATGTTCTGTTCGAGTGATAAAGAATCATGTGAGAGATGCCGAATGTAGCCTGGACATCGGGAAAATGACAGAAAACAGAGAAGGGGCATGGCCAAGGAGGTTTAGCAAGCTCAAGGGTATATCTCCTCTATCTTTAGAGATTCTTATCGATTTTTGCTAGTGGGAGTTGGTATGCCTCGGATTGCACATCGAGGGTGGTCCAGTTATGTTTACCTTAGAGTATGTCCCATCTAGAGATATACGTTGCTCGGAAGATAGTTTTTGATCCTTGTCATGGGTTTGGATTCTGCTAGATCCAAAGAGATCTCTTGGAAAATCCATTATGCGAATGCTTTTTTGCGGTATTGATTGTATACCTATTATTATTGTGGTGTTCGCACTGCAACTATTTGATATGATTTATATGCTACACCCTAGACATTATTTATCACATCACTATATATTAAACCTGATGAATGGTTGGTTTCTATAAGGGAAAAACTAATACGGGAAACCGTACAGTTTCAATTGTTACTGTTGCTTATCACTCATATTTCTTGAGTTTTCCCATGTTGGTTTACCAGATTGATCCAGGTGTTATTTTCTTATTATGCTCAGGTCAGCCCCATGTATGCTTCCAAATTTAGTCATGGATGCTTTGGAGCTTCTGGAGAAGAGTTGGAGTTCTACCTATTGTAATATTTATTTCCACTGCATTACTTTGTGTATATCATCAATATTTATGAGGACAAGTTGTTATAATTGTCCAGGCTGATTATTATAACTTTGAAAAACTTTGTATCTTAGGATGATAGTTTATACTATCTTTTGATATTATATATGATTGGTCCATTATGAATTTCTTCCTTGTTCTATTCCTTTGTCTTTCTTGGTACTCCAACAATTCGTCTTTCCAACACTTGGGTGATTGGTGCATAAATACCGTAAATGTATTAGTGTCGGCATTTGGGGGTCGAAAAGGTGGATTACACTTTTTGACACTCATAAATACATGGCTATAGCAAAAGTTTAATAATCCAATTTTTGTTTTGATATATTTCTCTAAACTCTATTGCTTTCAAATTTCTAAACTTACTTTCAACGTCATCAAGAACTACATTTCTATATTCCTTGATGATTCACTTCCATAAACTCACATGCGTTCACTCATTCAACACAAAGAGGAGATTAAAGGAAGATTGTACGTTAATTGACTATATCAAAGTTTTATAGAACTTATTAGAAGTCAGAGAATTCTTTTTCCTCAAAAACGGAAGTCCTGTTAAAGGTCAGGCAAAGGTATTGAAGTCCTATTCGGGAGTTGTTCAGGAGAAGTTGTTGTGAACATATGTAATGAACCACCTTTCTGGCCCTTGAGAACAACACTTAGCACATCCACGGTATTCGTGTACCATTACCTAAGCATCTAAAAATAAGTTGTCATGGGTAAAATAAAAGAACAAAGCACAAATATCGCAACGAAATGACTAAATGTAGTATAATAATAAGACAGCACATAAGGTTACTCCTTAACATGGAGTTATCGGAGTTACAACAAAAGTATTACCATCAGCTTAGATGGTTATAACAACCCATCTTTATACTTGCTGATACAAAATACACATACATAGAACAAATGTCTCATAACAGCTAAAATAGATAGCTAGATAGATAAGGAGCCTATGCTCGTCCAGCATCTTCAAAAGAGCCCAAATAAACATATCACTCTTGGACTAGTCAAATATAAATGAGTACCCAACAGTTTAGGGAAACAAACAACTCGAATTGGACAATAAATTTGGTATGAGTAAACTCCAAATAAAAGCAGAACACACAAAACAACATGTGAGATCGTGCCGCAAAACATGGAACGGGTTTCCCTTGATAATAACAACATCAAAGCATAAAAGAATGGATAAATGTAATCAAACATCGCGAAGAGCACAAGACACTTCCAGATGCAATTAAGAGAGAATCGATTCAAAGGTTTGAATCAAAAACAAGGAGAAGGAAATTTTCCAATAATGGCTAGGAAGGTGCGCCCTACCGAAAGTATACCTCTAGCAAATATATTTGAGAGGGTCATATTACTCTATGATTCTCTTGGACACGTCATAGCTAGACCCCGCCCTTGCCAAGTACTTGATTATTTCACATATTTGCATGCATATAACTGAATACATTCTAAAGTAGATGTGAAAATACCCTAATGGGAGCAACCCCGTATAGCTTGGCTTTCACTCGCTTTTTGGTTTTAGCCATTTTCGATAAAGGATATCAATGCCCAAATAAGAAAAAACCATCTTAGATTAACGAAACATAAACGAGGATATTGAAATTGGTTAGTCAAGAAATTAATTATTAGGGATTATAAAAATGATCGTATATGGAATTCAAATCTCATACACTTAACCCTAGTTGTCATTTCAAACATGTACCATCCCTCGGTTAATAATGAAGCTGGATAAGCTAAGGTAGTATTACCTTTAAGCCTTACCTTGACATACATTCTTAACCTTTGAGATAGAGACAAGTTTCCATACCTCGACGTTAGGTGCAAAGTATATGACTAAATCCTTTCCATATAAGTGATGTAGCTTGTGGAAATTAGATTCTAACCTTTATCACAAAACTTCAATTTCTGAATTGTACTATCCCTCGCTTTAAAGCAGAGGCAGGTAATTCAGGGCACTAGTTGCTTCTTGCCTTTTCTAGACACTCCATTTTTTAAATCTCACAGATAGTAACGAATCTATCTTCTCGATGTTTGGTACTAAGGATAGGACTAAATATTTTCCACAACCAAATCAAACTTTTAAAAACGAATTTATGCTTGGTTTTCACATCACAAACATTAGTAAAACACATTTAAAATTCTTGGAAATAAGTTAAAAATATCCATATTTGATCTCATGAAGAGAAAAATAAATTAGAACCGTTTTTATAAAAATTTAGAAAAATGTCACAAAAAGTGTTGCTAAATAGTATTGAAAATTTCTTTAAATCGGTCCCTTTTAAATGTAAATTCTCTGAAAATTTTCAAATTATGGACCCTCTATTTTATTTTTAGAACAACATACTATGGATCTAGTATGCATTCACACAAACTTAGAAAGTTTTGAAATTAAACAAACACGTTTGAAAATTTATAACTTTTGAAGACTTTAGTTTAGGGGTTCTAACTTTTTTCGAGCCATTACACTTTTGCACTAAAAGTGCAAATATATGACCAAATATTTATTTTGTAAAAAATCCAAGCATGAGATCTACAAAAGGATTTTCAAGAAGGATGATATTTTCAAACTGTCGGTAGAGAAATAACCGTTGTAATGGCACTTCCATAAAACATGATATAGGTAATATGTATTCATCCATACATTTCACAAACAACATAAATATGAAAGTGAATCAACATTGATGAGAAACCCCTTAGGGTCGTTCTCCAAAAGTCCCATGTGAAGCTTATATATGTATATGCATTTCGAAGTATTCCATAGTGACCTATTCGCTAGAAAACACTTGACTTCCTCTTTCTTTCCCTGCAACATAAAGGTTATTTATGTCATCCGCTTCCAAGTGGGAATCAAAACCAAACAAGCAAATATATACAAGTATAAACAATGCAAACAATAATTTATATTTTACATAATTTTTCATTTTTTAAAATATTTAAAGTGAGTTTAACTCACTTTCAAGCAAGTTAAGACCAAAGCAAAGCAACACAGGCCTTCCTTCACCTAGCAACACCACAACACACCACCCTTCTTGCTTGATTTCAACCCAAAGTCCTAGGACCTTTATTGCTCACAAAAGTGCTTAAAATGGGGTGTTCGGGCATTAAACTTTGCAATTTTGGAATGGTGATAGTGAAAACTATATTATCTCAAGTTTATTTAGAATTTGGAAGAAGAAATAGCGTGTTTTTCTATAATTTTTACCTAATAAAATATATAGAGATGCAGAAGATGATAAAGAAAATAAAGTGAAAAGGATAATGGAAATGTAAAGATGAAAATGATGTAAGGAGGTCCTTATATAGATTTTGACAAAAGAGGTTAATTACCTTCATGTCCCTTAGCCAAATTACTATTCTAACTCTTGTCATTTCAACCACCTCATCATATACCCATATGTCTTTAAATACTTGCCATCACATTACATAAAAGGAGTAAAAGATTAGTAAAAGTGTTCCATCCTTAATTACCTTCTAGAAAGTGGTTTTAAATTAAAATTTTAAATTAGTTAATTAATCTTTCCTATATGTTACGTGTATGTTATATGTGTGCTAGTGTGTGTCCAACAAGTTACAACAATTTTAATCAAAAAAAAGTCAAAAATCCAATAAACGATTTTCGATCACAAATTCGATTTTTCCTCAAACTATTTACTTTTGTAAACTATTTGCCAAAATGAGTTAATATTCATTATTTATTAAACAAAAAATATCTATTTGTGTCATAAAATCCATTTTTAAATATACAAAAATGTATTGAATATTTAAATTCAAAGTGATTAAATTATAGGTCGTTACATCCTCCTTCCTAAAGGAAATTTTGTTCTTGAAATTAATCACATACACAAACGCAAGATATCATAGGAAACCCAAATGATATCATACAAAAAAAGATATAAAGAAAGTGACTCCACCACACCCGGTGATTACACTAAAAGGCTACAATGAAATACAAACAACTACTACAACAACTCAGGATAAGTATCCCAATACAGATCTTGGTTTCCTATGTACAATCTTTATCATCTCCACTTCACTGATCCTTGACTAGATTTGCAACTTTCGCCTATGATCGCTTTATATCTTGAGCGAGGATACGAATATGCCGCCTAAGAATGGTTGGGTTAAGATGAACCTTTAAATCAACTTGTTGTATCAGTTCCACCATCATCGAAGGGTCGTATACGTACTTATATAGATGAGATACGTGAAATACATTATGCACATATGATAATCATTCTGGTAATTCCACTTTTTATACAAGTCTACCAATCTTGTCCTATATAGGAAAAGGGCTAATATATCGTGGGACTAACTTCCCTATCTTCCCAAATATTACAACATTTCTCAAAGGAGAGGTTTTTACAAACACCAAGTCGCCTACTGAGAACTCTAGCTCCATGCGCCTTCGATTTGCATAACCTTTTTTCCGATCTTACGCTTCCTTCATCTTCCTTCTAATATCGGCTACCTTCACATTGCCTTCTAAGATCATGTTGGGTCCAAGAACAAGTCAATCTCCAGATTCAACCCAATACGAAGGAGAACGACATGGATGATCATATAGAGCTTCGAAAGGGGCCATACAATGCTTTCTTAATAGTTTTTATTGTAAGTGAAACGATTAAAGGTAAATGATCTTCCCAAGAATCCCCAAAGTCGATAATGCATGCTCGCAATAAATCTTCCAAGATCCGGTTCACTATCTCTATCTGCCCATCTTTCTGGGGATGGTAGGCTGTACTCAGATTTAGCTCGGTCCGTAAAGCATTTTGTAGTCCCTCCAGAACCTATTAGTGAACACCGGGTCTCGGTCACTTACAATAATACAAGGAATCCCATAGAGTCTCACAATCTCCTTCACATACGAACTTGCCAGACTCGTAGCAGTCCTAGTCAGCTTAACAGGAATGATATGTGCACTCTTGATCAATCAATCGACTATAACCCAAATGCCTTTGTCACCATTTCTCAAATTAGGAAGCCCATCAATAAAGTCCATAGAGATCTGCTCCCAAATCCACTTTGGAATCTCCAGTGGCTAAAGCAGTCTAGCTATCTTTTTCTGGTCACTCTTCATTTGTTGGCAGTTTGCGCAACGACTCATAAAGATTGAAATATCATGCCTTATCCCCATCCACCAGAATACCCTCTTCATATCCTTGAACATCTTGGTCACTCCTGGATGAAAAGATAACTTTGAACGATAGCATTCAGCAAACACTTCTTGACCAAGTCCATCAACATTTGGAACACAAATACGCCCATTTGTTTCCAGTATGCCTTGGGAAATCAATCTCAAAGCTAGAAACAACACCTTTTTCAACATCTTTCTTAAGTTGAGAAAAAATACGATCTGTCGCTTGGCTATCTGCAAACCTTTCTGACAATACTTTCTTAACTTCTAGGTTTTCAATAATTGCTACAAACCTACTCAATGCAACAGCAATGGCATTTTCTTTCCTCGAGGTATAAAAGAATCTCCAAATTATAAGAAGCGAGAAACTCTAACCATCTCTTCTGCCTCAAATTCAAATCCTTCTGGGCAAAGATATATTTTAAGGATTTATAGTCCATGTATAACTGGAACCTTTCACCCAGAAGATAAAGCCTCCACATTGTTAGTGCGAAGACAACAGCCAAAAGCTTTAGATCATGCGTAGCATAATTTTTCTCATGTGACCTTAGTTGTTGACTCGCATAGGCAATAATTTTTGCATGCTGCATCATAACTGCTCCTAATGTAGTTCCATAAGCATCCATATACAGAGTTAAACCTTCGCTCCCATTTGGATGGTTAAATCAGGTGCACTAGTCAACTTCTCCTTCAATTCATTGAATACTTGATCACACTTGGAAGTCCACACAAACTTAATATCTTTCTTCATTAACTTCATCAGACGAGAAGTAATCGAGAAGTCCATAATAAACATGCAGTAAAAACCTTCCAATCCCAAGAAACTTCTAACTTTCGTTGCACTTTCAGACTTCTTGCAGTCTTGAAACGCAATAACTTTAGCTAAGTTTACTGATATGCCTTCCCCCGAAAAAACATACCTAGAATCCTATCTTCGAATTTCCAGAAATTTCATAGCTTGTCTTTCAACACATGGCTTCTTAAGGTATCAAGCACGACACAAAAATGATATTTGTGCTCTTCCTCCATCTTTGAATAAATAAGAATGTCATTAATAAGGATGAGGACATATTTATTAAGAATATCTCAAAATACTCAATTGATTAAGACCACAAAATAAGCGCATGCATTATTCCAAATGGCATAACTAACCACTCGTAGAAATGTTCTAGAGTCCAAAAAGTTGTTAAGGATACACTCTTCTCCGCTACCCTTAATTAGTGGAAATCGGTGGCAAGATGCAATTGAGAAAATATCCAAGCGGCGTGGATTTGGTCAAACATATAGTCAACCCTTGGCAAAGGATATTTATTCTTGATAGTCCTTTTGTTCAACTCCTTGTAATCTATGCACAATCTTAGAGAATTGTCCGCCTTTGTAACAAAGACGACTGGTGATCCCCAACTTGAGGTGTTGTACCGGATCAAGCCATACTGTAACAAGTCATATATCTGCCCATCTAACTCCCTCTTCTCTTTCGAAGCCATCCTTCATAGGGGTTGTACAATAGGTCTGGTTCATAAAACCAAATCAATATGGAACTCCACTTCATAGTGAGGAGGTAAACCTTGCACTTCATCAAAAATGTCGATGAAATCCCAAACTGTGAGAAATGCGAAATACAGATCTTAAGGTTAGGATTAACACTAGAGGGGGGGTGAATAGTGTTTGAAGAAATTACTAAATCTTTTTGAGTTTTTGTTAATTTGAACATACATGTATTCAATATTCAGACACAGATATGAGCACAGAATCAAACACAGACGCAGAAATAAAGTAAAAGCAGTAAAGGAAAGAGCATACCAAATTTATACTGGTTCGGAGTTACCCTACATCCAGTCCCACACATAAGTACGGATTTCCTTCCAAAAGCAATTGTACAGTTACACCCTCGATTTCAAGGCTACAAGGTACACCCTCCAGATTCACAATCCTCTGGGAAGAGATACTTGATTTCAGAGGCAACAAGTTCACCCAATTGATTTCCTAGGCTACAATCACACCTTTTCTAACTTGATTGATTTCCAAGGCCACAATCACACCTTTTCTTGCTTGATTGATTTCCAAGGCTACAATCACACCTTTACTCGCTAAATTGATTACAAAGAAGTTTATAACTCTGAATAGCACTGAGATCTTGTTGAGATAGTGATAGAGAATCAAACTAAAAATGATCTAGGTAGATTCAATGTTGATTTCGATAGAGTAGTGGTAAGAATATGTATAAAGAAATGTGGAAGAAGAAGAAGAGGAGTGAAAACCAGAAATATACGATTAGAAATTCGTTGAAAATAGCCCCTATTTATAGAAGAACAATAACCATGTACGTTCATGAAGGGATATGACGAATAGACACTTCTTTTGAAATTCAAAATTTTGAAATCAACTGCCACTATGTCAACATGGGTATCTTGTGTTGAATATGCGATTATATGATTTTTTTTGATGATAATAAACACATATATATATATATATATATATATTCGTTTAAATGTATTTGTTAATGTACTATTTTATTTTCATAAATTAAATAAATATTTGCCGAATAAAAAAACAGAGAATCAAAATAGAAATTTTATTCAAACAAATATTTATTACAATTTTTGTATAGTACAAATTTCAAGCTCTCACTATTTATATATACAACTTCAATTACAATACAATTTTGATTACTTCACAATTTCACATTTACGTTGCACCTCACTACATATCACTCATTCACTCAACTCGTACTGATCTTCAACTTCATTCCAATGTTAATCCAGCATCTGAGCAATCTGCAAAAATATACATTGACGCAGTAAAATTGAAAATAAAATATTTTTGTAGTGTAAAATAAAATGTGTATTTTGAAAATAATATTTGCCTCAGTTATTTGGGTTGTTCATCATCATTTAATTTTGAATTCATCATACATGAACAGCTTGTGACATATACAGTGTATCACTGTATATGCCACAAGGCCGTGCACACCGATACATACACTTGATATAATTACAGGGACAGGTGAGCACAGGTCAAACCCAAAACGCCGGGTTTAACTCAAGTGCAACAAAAATAATGTCACAATATCAGCACAAGGTCAAACCCGAGCTCTAAGTTGGATTCAACTTAGGTGCACTACAAAATATTACAAAACTGTCAAGCACAGGAATTCAAATACAACCAAGGCAGAATGAAGACAAATATTCTGAGTTTACTTTTAAATCAAAATCAAAGATGACTAGTTCATGGAAAAGTCTCGACCAAAATTCAAAAATGTACTCAATACATCTATGAGTGCACCGGGGCAGTTGTACATAAGCAAGTGCAGCCTCAACATGAAGTTTAACAGTGATACAAGCAAAATTCCAACCAGACTAATATGGCAACACAGCAACACAGGTCCGTAACAAATGAAATATTTGCACCAGCAAATAGTCTACACAGAAGTACAAAGAAACAAGAACTCAACTGGACAGTACAAGTTAATGACAGTAACAATACACAAAGAAAATGCAAAGTTCAAGTCACTGCTACCATGACTCGAGTACATATACAGGAATGCTTAAAGAAAATCCAAACCAAGTTCAAGTCACACATAAAAACAACTCAGTGCAGCACCAATAATCATATACAAGTTTCACTGGCTCGAAAGAACAAGCCAATATGGCAACAATACTATGACTAATTCAAATGAAATTCACCATGAAACAGTGCAACAGTACATATGTGAAATTACAAATATAGACCACTTGAAGTGTGTCGACCAAACAACTCTGTGCAGCACAATCAAACAAGCTTAGACTCAAGTGTGGTACACTAGCCAAATCGACAACAGTTCAATATGCATCAGTTTCAAGTCAAGTACGGCCACAAGTTGATATGCAAACGAAGAATGCAGTGGACAACAGTGATGCAATCAACAACTACTCAAGTGTTCGACAAATGTGTATTGAGCGATATTTCAAATGGAGTTACAAACATCAATGTTACATCTTCAACGAACTCCTCAACAACTAAAAGGAGCAATGAAATTAATGACAATGTTGTATGTATATGTAAAAAAAACAAGGCAGAAATAGTAACAGTTAACAATGACATTGACGATCATGGGCCAGAAATAGGAAATGTTGGTGATGAAAACTTTGACTCTACAGTTACGAAGAATTCAAAAGACGATAATAGAAATGACTAGGTGGAAGTAGAAAATGCATTGCCTTTTGTTGAAAGATACTATTTGCACAATATCAAGCAAAATCAAGTTGAAGCCATGAGCAACTGACCGGAGTCAAAGGAAACAAAGATCGAAATCAACATCAGCACGGTTCAAATTCGAAACCGTGGTGGCCAAGTAAATTGACCAAGTCACGAATCAAAACCGTAAGTATCAAGTAACAATTATATGAAATTAACAAAGTCAGATAAATCATCAACATCAAAACTTAATCAAGTAGTCGTGACAAAGTCAAGCAAACTATCAAACGAACAAAAAAATTAGGAATTCAAATCTATATAAAAACCCAATCATCATCGGCTTTAACATCAATCGAGTTCAAGCATTCAATCAGGGGAACAAAAAGGCATAAATTACATTCCAGAGTCAAAGTTGAACTCGATCAAATCGAGGAGCCATATTCGAATTGAAGAAGGAGTCGATTGTCGAAGCAAGACAGAGAAATCCCAATTGTAATCGTCCATCTACCCATCGGCTTCATCGATTTTCTCAAGCCCTAATTTGCAAGCAAAGGAACAAAGGAACGAGCCGCCATTATACAGAACAAAGAGTAAAAGGAACTACCGACATTGATAAAAGAAATAAAGAAGGTCGTGTTTGTTTTTTAAATTGGGCTGGCTTTGTTTTTTTTAATTGAGATTTAATTAGGGTTTGTTAGGGTTTTTGTTTTAATTGTTTTTAATATTATATTTTCTTTTGAAAATTGTGTAATTACTAGTCGTGTGACTAGGGGACAAACTACGTGGCATAGTTTGAGAATTCGCAACTCAGTGACTGAGTTGTGGCAGGATTTTGAGCGTAGAGTTAGGTTAGTCAGTAGCGGGTGTCGCGAGTTTACGTGTGTAAGCGTGTGATTACTTAATTTCTAGTAGAAACCTTGGGGGCAGCACGTAGGCAGGGTTTTGCCGAAGATGGGTAAATTTTGTGTCGTTCTATTTCTGCATTTATTATTCTGCTATTATTTGTGCTGCTATAATTTCGATATATCTGTGTTGAAATAATTTTATAAGCTTCCTCTATAATTTTTATAATTAACAGCATCACCCTATTCACCCCTCCTCTAGGGTGAAATCGATCCTACAAGTGGTATCAGAGCTAGGAATAGAAGTCAACTTTTGTTTTTAAAAAATTCGTTTTTCAAAAACCAATTTTTGTTTTAAAAATTTGAATTTTTAAAATGGCTTCTTTTAATAATGCTTTTGCAGAGGGTCAGTCCATAGTTAGGCCACCAATGTCAAATGGCGAATACGCCTACTGGAAAAATAGAATGAAAATTTTTCTGAAAATCATTGACGCTTGGAATATTGTTGAGACAGGTTATAGAGCACCAACTATGATTGTAGATAATCAGGAAATAGAGAAACCAAAGGATCAATGGACATAAGTAGAAAATAAATTGCAAAATGTTAATGCTAAAGCTATGAATTCTATTATCTGTTCATTGGATCAATTTGAATTTAATCGTGCCTCACATTGTCTAACTGCATAGGAAATATGGCACACACTAGAAGTGACTCACGAAGGAACATCTCAAGCCAAAGAATCTCGTCTTGCCATGCTGAGCAGCGAATACGAGAACTTCACAATGGAAAAGGAAGAAAATGTCAAAGAGATGTGTGGATGACTTTCCAACATCATACACAAATCAAAAGCTCTCGAAAAATCATACATAGAGTTGGAGATAGTCCGAAAAATCCTCAGAGTCCTTCCACGAAGTTTTGAAGCAAAAGTGACTGCCATTCAAGAATTAAAAGATTTAAAACAAATCAAACTTGAAGAACTCATCGGAAATCTCACCACTTATGAGCTAGAAATGAAATTCAAGGAAGAGCATGAAGGAGGCGACACTCGAAAAAAATCAATAGATCTTAAAGGAACAACAGAAAGTGATGGTGATGATGATGATGATGAAGCAGCAGAACTGGAGCTGATAATAAAGAAATTCAAAAGGTGGAATTACAAATATAGAAATCCGGCTCGAAATCAAAAATTGAAAAGCATAATAGCCAAAGCACTATACTACACAGAAGAACAGAAGATCATCGGTCACAAGTGCAACCAACCCGGACATATCAAGCCCAATTGTCCTCAAATTCAAAACCGTGGTGGCCAAGTAATCAAGTAAAAACTATATGAAATTGACAAAGTCAGATAAATCATCAACATCAAAACATAATCGTGTGGCCGAGACGAAGTCGAGCAAACATTCAGACAAACAAAAAATTAGGAATTCGAATTTATATAAAAACCCAATCATCATCGACTTTAACATCAATCGAGTTCAAGCATTCAACCAGGAGAACAAAAAGGCATTAATTACATACCAGAGTCAAAGTCAAACTCGATCAAATCAAGGAGCCATATTCAAATTGAAGAAGGAGTCGATGGTCGATGCAAGACAGAGAAATACCAATTGTAATCGACCATCTACCCATCGGCTTCATCGATTTTCTCAAGCCCTAATTTGCAAGCAAAGGAACGAGCCGCCATTATACAGAACAAAGAGTAAAAGGAACGGCCGACATTGATAAAAGAAATAAAGAAGGGCCGTGTTTGTTTTTTAAATTGTGCTGGCCTTGTTTTTTTTAATTGAGATTTAATTAGGGTTTGTTAGGGGTTTTGTTTTAATTGTTTTTAAATCATATTTTCTTTTGAAAATTGCATAATTACTAGTCGTGTGACTAGGGGACAAACTACGTGGCGTAGTTTGAGAATTCGCAACTCAATGGCTGAGTTGTGGCAGGGTTTTGAGCGTAGAGTTAGGTTAGTCAGTAGCGTGTGTCGCGAGTTTACGTGTGTAAGCGTATGACTACTTAATTTCTAGTAGAAACTTTGAGGCAAGCACGTAGGTAGGGTTTTGCCGAAGCTAGGTAAATTCTGTGTCGTTCTATTTCTATATTTATTATTCTGCTATTATTTGTGCTGCTATAATTTCGATATATCTGTGTTGAAATAATTTTATAAGCTTCCGCAACAAATTTTATAATTAACAGCATCACCCTATTCACCCCCCCCCCCTCTAGGGTGAAATCGATCCTACATCTTGAGTATGTCGACATCCCAAATGAAATTTTGGTGGTTTGTTTTTCCTTGAAAATAACTTTTATCTTATATTAAAACTATTTTAAACTTTTATAAATATACTTAAACATAGTTAAAATACATAAACAAATATACAGAATAATATTTTGGTATATATAAAATTTATATTTAAATCTAAGTATAAATATTAAAAGTTAAATATATTATTATTAAAAGATAGTTTTAAACTAAGGATAATTTGATTTTTAAGATAAAGATTATTTTGAGGCTAAAAATATTTAAAACCAGGGTAGATGTTTTTGATTCTTTTAGAAGGAAGGTTTTGAAATCATTTTGAAAACTAGATATAATTTTGTAAAAACATTTTGAATAAAAGTTAATGGACACAAAATAATGTTCCACTAGATTTTTCGTAGGTTCCATCCTACTTAGGGTTCCATCCCTTTAACAGGCTCGAAGTGGATTCCATTCCACGAATAAATTGGATTTTAAGATGCCAGTGCTTTTCTAGGAGTTTTAACAAAATTCCTAATTAAATTACTTATTTTTGAAATCTTGAACTCTTGATAATCTTGATATTTTTGATACTCATGAGTCTTCAATCTTGATATCTTGAATCTCTATACTGTACAGTCTTCATTCTTGGTAGCTGCATGGTTAAATCATGCATATACATATATTTCTAAACTATAATGTTAGTATTTATATTTTATAATCTTATTCTAAGGTTGTTGTCATCAAAACCATCATCTCAAGGACTAATAATCTCCCTTATTTTGATGATGACAACCTTTGTTTATAAAATATTACTTCTATCCTAATAACTCCCCCTTAATCTATGTCTAACTATCCTATTTTATATTTCTCCCCCTTTGTCATCAACAAAAACACTAACTCGAAACTATATGACTCCCCCTTAATTTAATACTCTTGACATGTGATTATAATGATAGTGTTATCATAAATAATCAACACTTAACTCTAAAACTTAAAACTTAGCCTAAACTACTAACTATCCTAACTAAATATCCATATAATAATACTCTTAATAGAATACATATAAGAACACGAACTATTTATTAATTATATAGTTATATTTACATTTTTGTAGAGAACGTAAGAAATAACATACAACAATAGGAAAAAGAGAAAAGAAACTAATGAGTGTCTTTGAAAATGGGATATCTATGAACCGAACAATTTGGATAGTGGAAACAGAAATTTCCACGTTGTTCGACAGGATTTCCATCTTCGTCAAAGCACACTTCGCCAACACAAATGACTTTGTCGTCTTCTTCAACGTTCTCTTCTTCCATGAAGGCTTCTTCTTCTTCTTCCTCACCGCCCACTTGCACTTGATCTCCTGAAGAATCTTCGTCAATCAAGATTGGATTAACATGATTGTCCATTAGAAATTTTTGCAAATTCCTAAGGATTTTGCCTTGCCTCTCTTGTTCTTTGGCCATTCTAAGTTGTACCACTTGAATTTCAGTCAATAATTGCAGTGCATCCTTCAGAGAATCCTCCATTTTTGTCACTCGAGCGAGCGTAGTTCGTTAAAACGGTCCAGAAGTAGGAGAAGGGAATGAAAATGTTGAATTTTTGTTTGATTTGGAAGAGGAGGCCATGGTTTAATTTATTTCAGAAGTTAGAACAGAAAGAGAACAAAGAGAATGATCAAAATTTCGAAAATAAGAAGAATATATAACCAATTATTTGAATTTTGGTGGGAAAAATTTCAAAAATAAAAAATTGTTGTATGTCGACATGGGTTGAGGGGGTATGTCGACATGGTCCTTGAAATTTTTACTATTTGATTTAATTTTTAATTATACTTTGTAATTTATACTTTTACATTTCAATTATTGAACAAATTCCTAATTCTCTTCTTAATTTAGTAAATATAGATTCATTTAAGAGTTTTGTTAATATATCAGCAATTTGATTCTCAGAATTAATATAATCTAGAGTAATTACTTCTTTATTTATATTATCTTTGACAAAATGATGTCTTATATCAATATGTTTAGTTCGAGCATGTTGAGTAGTATTTTTGGATAAATTTATCGCACATGTATTATCACAATAAATTGATGATTTTGAGATATTTAAACCATAATCTTTTAAAGTTTGTTGCATATATATTACTTGAGAACAAGCCAAAGCGGCAGAAACATATACTACTTCAGTGATAAAGAAACTGTGTTTTTCTTTTTACTAAACCAGAAAATCAGAGAATGCCCCAAAAAGTGACAAGTTCCACTTGTACTTTTTCGGTCTGATTCACAACCAGCATAATCAGCATCACAGTAAGATATTATGTCAAAAGAATCATTTTTAGGGTAAAATAAGCCATAATCAGAGGTGTGTTTAACATATCTTATGATACGTTTTACGGCTTTTAAGTGGGTCTCTTTAGGTTGGGATTGATATTTTGCACAGAGACAAACACTATGCATGATATCAGGTCTACTAGCAGTAATATAGAGTAGTGATCCAATCATTCCTCTATATAATTTTTGATCTACATCTTTCGAGAGATCTTCTTTACTAAGGTACTCATTGGTTGCCATGGGAGTGAGTTTTCCACTCGCAGTTGTCAAACCAAATTTACTAATTAGGTCTTTAGCATATTTTTCTTGACTAATAAAGATACCATTATCTGATTGTTTTATTTATAATCCTAAAAAGAAGTTCACCCATATGACTCATCTCAAACTCTTTTGTCATTATTTCAGAAAATTCATTATTCATTTCAAAATAGTTGATCCAATAATGATATCATCTATGTAAACTTGTACTAGTTGAATATCATTTTTATTTCTTTTAATAAAAGGAGTATTATCTACTTTACCCATTTCAAAATTTGATTGTAATAAGTAAGATCTTAGTCTATCATACCAGGCTCTAGGAGCTTGTTTTAGACCATATAGAGCTTTCTTAAATTTGTAAACATGATTTGGTAATTTTTCATTTTCAAAAAGTGGTGGTTGTTCAACATATACTTCCGCTTTTACAAATCCATTTAAAAAGGCACTTTTAACATCCATTTGAAATTATTTGAAATTATTATGATTTGCGAAAGCAAATAGAATCCTAATGGCTTCAAATCTTGCTACGGGAGAAAAGATTTCATCAAAATCTATTCCTTCTTCTTGACAATAACCTTGAGCGACTAACCGAGCTTTTTTTCTGACAACCTCTCCTTGTTCATTCATTTTATTTTATAAGCCCATTTAGTTCCAATTATAGTTATTTTCAAGTCTAGGAACAAGTTCTCAAACATCATTTCTAGTGAATTGATTTAATTCTTCTTACATAGCCAAAATCCATGAATCAACAGTTGATGCTTCTTTTGGATTTTTGGGTTCAATAGTTGATGTAAAAGCTACATGCTCATTTGACTTAGTTGATTTCTAGTTTTAAAAATATTGCATATCTCCAAGTACACTTTAAATAAGGTGATCTTTTAAAAGTTTAATCCTTTTAATAGGATGATTAATTTCATTATTAGTTTCAGTTGACTCTTGATTTTGAGTGATTAAATCTTCTTCATCATTTGAATCTTCAAATTTTTTGAGATTTTCATCAAATGAAACATGCATTGTTTCTTCGATGGTATTAGTTTTTAAATTAAACACTTTGTATGCTTTACTTCTATTAGAATATCCGATAAAGATACCTTTGTCGGATTTAGGATCAAATTTATCTAAGTTATCTTTTGTATGTAAAATAAAACATTTACTTCCAAAAATTCTAAAATAAGATACCTTAGGTTTCTTTGAATGAAGAAGTTCATAAGATGTCTTATCAGTTAAAGATCTAATTAAAATTCTGTTTAAAATATAAGAGGCGGTAGCAACTGCTTCTGACCAAAAATACTTTGGTAATTTACTATATGAAAGCATAGTTCTCACACACTTTTGAATCGTCCTATTTTTACGTTCTACTACTCTGTTTTGTTGTGGAGTTCTTGGAAATGAAAAATTGTGGGTTATTCCCTTTTTATTGCAGAATTCCTCAAACTTTTCATTTTCAAATTCACCACCCTGATCACTACGGATGGTTATAATTTTTAGAGAAATTTGATTTTGAATCCTTTGTGTAAAGTTCTTAAAACATTCAAAAGTATCACTTTTATGTTTTAAAATATTGTCCATGTAAATCTAGAATAATTATCTACAATTACAAAAACATATTTACTATGATTTATTGACGGAATTTGAGATGGACCAAATAAATCAAGGTGAAGTAATTCAAGAGGTTTTGAGGTTTAAATTATATCTTTTAATTTAAAGGAACTTTTTTTTTAAGTTTTCCCAATTGACATGCATCACATAGACTATCTATTTTAAAATTCATTTTAGAGAGACCTCTTACTAGATCATGTTTTGACAGTCTAGATAAGAGTTTGAAATTCAAATGTCCAAATCTCTTATGCCAAATACAAGGTCACTTGTATTTTCCAAAAGACATAAGTTATCATTTGAGACTTTCATACTAAGAATATAAATATTCTTTTTTCTAATTCCCTCAAATATTATGGTTGAATTATTATCTTCAATGTGACACTTATCTTTTTCAAATTTAATTTTATATCCTTTACCGCAAAATTGGCTAATACTTAGCAGATTATGTTCAGATTCGTAACTAGCAAAACATTAGTAATAATAGGAGTTTCAGAGTTACCGACTTTGCCGATGCCAATCACATGTCCTTTTGAATTGTCTGCAAAGTTAACCAGTCCTCTGTCTTTGTAAATTATATCATTCAGTATATTTGGATTGCCAGTCATGTGTCTAGAGCATCCACTATTGAGTATCAATTTATTCTTTTTAATCTGCACAATTTGTCCGTTGTGGATTGATTCCTTAACCCCCATAAAGCATGTTTCCTGCACATCAAACAATTTTGGTAGACAACTTGAATTTGAACATTGATTATATGCAGACTCAAGAGACAATGATGATCTGAATATTTCTAAACTAGTATTAACAAACATAGCCATTTTAAAATCTTTTTCAAAAACAGATTATGAAACTTTGAAAACCTTGCTTTGATACCAAATGTGAGAAATGCGGAATACGGATCTTAAGGCTAGGATTAACACTAGAGTGGGAGGTGAATAGTGTTTAAAGAAATTACTGAATCTTTTTGAGTTTTTTTAATTTGAACATAAATGTATGCAATATTCAGACATTGATATGATGACAGAATCAAACACAGATGCAGATATAAAGTAAAAGCAGTAAAGGATAGAACACACTGAATTTTAAACTGGTTCGGAGTTACCCTACATCCAGTCCCGCACACAAGTACGGATTTCCTTTCAAAATCAATTGTATAATTACACCCTCGATTTCAAGGCTACGAGGTACACCCTCCAGATTCACAATCCTCTGGGTAGAGATAATTGATTTCAGGGCAACAAATTCACCCAATTGATTTCCTAGGCTACAATCACACCTTTTCTAACTTGATTGATTTCCAAGGCCACAATCACACCTTTTCTCGGTTGATTGATTTCCAAGGCTATAATCACACCTTTACTCGCTAAATTGATTACGAAGAAGTCTATAACTCTGAATAGCACTAAGATCTTGTTGAGATAGTGATAGAGAATCAAACTAGAAATGATCTAGTTAGATTCAATGTTGATTTTGGCAGAGTAATGGTAAGAATATGTATAAAGAAATGTGGAAGAAGAAGAGGAGTGAAAACCAGAAATATATAATTAGAAATTCGTTGAAAACAGCCCCTATTTATAGAAGAACAGCAACCATGTCCATTCGTGAAGGGATATGACGAATGGATACTTCTTTTGAAATTCAAAATTTTGAAATCAACTGCCACTATGTCGACATGGGTATCTTGAGTATGTCGACATCCCAAAGGAAATTTTGATGGTTTGTTTTTCCTTGAAAATAACTTTTATCTTATATTAAAACTGTTTTAAACTTTTATAAATATACTTAAATATAATTAAAATACATAAATAAATATAGAGAATAATATTTTGGTATATATAAAATTTTACCATAATTTTATATTTAAATCTAAGTATAAATAAAAGTTAAATATATTATTATTAAAAGATAGTTTTAAACTAAGGATAATTTGATTTTGAAGATAAAGATTATTTTGAGGCTAAAAATATTTAAAACCAGGATAGATGTTTTTGATTCTTTTAAAAGGAAGGTTTTGAAATTATTTTAAAAACAAGATATAATTTTGTAAAAACATTTTGAATAAAAGTTAGTGGATACAAAACAATGTTCCACTAGATTTTTTGTAGGTTCCATCCTACTTAGGGTTCCATCCCTTTAACAGGCTCGAAGTGGATTTCATTCCACGAATAAATTGGATTTTACGATGCCAGTGCTTTTTTAGGAGTTTTAAAAAAATTCCTAATTAAATTAATTATTATTGAAATCTTGAACTCTTGATAATCTTGATATTCTTGATACTCATGAGTCTTTAATCTTGATATCTTGAATCTCTATACTGTACAGTCTTTATTCTTGGTACCTGCATGGTTAAATCCTGCGTATACATATATTTCTAAAATATAATGTTAGTATTTATATTTTATAATCCTATTCTAAGATTGTTGTCATCAAAACCATCATCTCAAGGACTAACACAAACAATCGATACATTCCGCTTTAGCCACTTTGACTTAATAGATACAAGTGTGCATTAGCTTATTAGTTCTTCACAAAATACATCAATGCTTCTTTCTACTACATCCTTTGTTATGACCATTCTTTTATCACCATCCAAGATAACTTTAAACTTAGATAATCAATACATTCCCGGTAACACTCCAAAACTCATGATCCCAAGCACAAACAAGCCAAAAGGAAAGAGACGATTTCAACAAGAAATAGGCATATTTAGACACATACTATCAAGAGTTGTTGGACACTCAATTAGGTCTTACACACGAAGAGGATTACTTACAATGAAATATTTAAGATTTATTGTGTTTATCAGGTAATAAGAAATAAAACTATGGGAAGCCCTTATAACAAATGACACCCTTATAGGAATATCATGGATGGATAATATACCTTGCAACACCTGCTTCCCTTTTTGAGTTGAAAAAAGTGGATGGTATCTCTTTAATAGTAAAAGCATGTCCTTAAGAACCCTTCTATGGAAAAGGGTTTCACATGTCATTGTTTGCGTCAGTTGAAGCTGATTGTTCATTAGGATTCATGCACTGCCCAATTTTCTTTCTTTCATGCCTACTGCTTCTTTTCCTTAAACTTACACATGAAGTTTGGTTTGCCTCCAAATAGCTTGGCACTCACTGCTGGTACTACGCTCTTTTGAACTCCCTCCTTAATATTAAGAGCTTCAAACCTCAAGGCTATGTTGATAATGTTGTTGAATGTACCCATAAGATGATTGTTCATTTTATGATGGAACATAGTCGCTTCCCATTCACAAACATTTTATTTTCTTGAGTGAAGTATCTATTAATCCAAGTCCAAAATGGGACAACATACTGCGATATTGTCATATCACCCTGCTTTAAATCAATGAAAATCCTAAACAACTGAGTTCTTCCAGCCTCTAGAATAATCTGCACTTGGAAAACGTCCTTAAAATGAGCAAAAGAAAATGCCTCCTCTAGAGTATTAGCTGTTATTGAATCCTACTAACTATCATCGACTTTTGGAGTTGTCGTGATGCCAACAGCCATTTCTCCACATCCTTCAACCAAAGATCTCTAAATATACTTTCACAAGATTGGAGCCACATCTGCACTCTAATAATATCTTCAATCCTATAGAAGAGTTTCCCATCCAATGTTGTAAAATCCTTACACATGGCTGCAAAGCTCACAAGGGGCCAAACTTTCTCTATCACTTCCTCTATCGAATCTATAACCGACTTAATTCTAGTCGTCCTGCCATTGGTAGCCATGCTAGTTCCATATCCTCTTCCTCCTCTTCTTGTATTCATTTTTTATTACCTGAACAAATGACAAGTATCTTTAGAATACAAAAATTGGATCAAAATGGTTTAAGGAAACAACACCAAAGGATTTAAAATGGTAGTTTAGAGGATAGATATTAAAAGATTACAAATATGCTCTTTTAAGATTAACTCATTCTAGGGCATCATTTACCCTATCTCTAATGAGTTGTACCCCAATTAGGCCAAGGTATTTGCTCAACCGAAGCTTTGATATCAAATGTGACAGCCCACCTTTTTGACCCTTGGGAATAATACTTAATACATCCACGGTATTCATGTGTCTACCCAAGCATCCGAAAGATGAGTTGTCATGGGTAAAATAAAATTAAAATACAAAAATCTCACAACGGAACAGTTAAATATAATATAATAATAAGATAATACATAAGGTTACTCCTTAACATGGAGTTATCAAAGTTAGAACAAAAGTAGTGCCATTAGCTTAGATAGTTATAACAACCTGCCTTTACAATTATCGATACAAAATACACATATATAAAACAAATGTCTTATAATGGTAGAAATAAATAGCTAGATAGATAAGGAGCCTCAAGCCCGTCCATAATCTTCAAAAGAGCTCAAAGAAACCTGTCACTCCCAAATTACTAAAATATAAACGAGTACCTTAGAGTTTGGGGAAAACAAATAACTCGAGTTAGACAATAAGTCTAGTATGAGTAAACTCCAAATAAAAGTAGAACACACAAAACAATATATGAGACTACGTCATAAAACACAAAATGGGTTTCCCCTCATAAGAACAACATCTAAGCATAAAAGAATGGACACAAATAATTAAACACTGCAAAGAGCGCAAAACACTTCCCGATGCAATTAAGAATGAATCAACTCAAAGTTTTAAACAAAAAACAAGGAGAAGGAATTTTTCCAATAATGACTAAGAGGGTGCACACCCTGCCGAAAATATATCTCTAGCAAGTATACATGAGAGAGTCATATACTCTGTGACTCTCTCGGATACGTCCAAGCCGGACCCTGCTAACTTTACCAAGTATCTGAGTACATCACATCTCTATGCATATATAATCGAATACAATGTATAGTAGACGTGAAAACACCTTAATGGAAGCAACCCTATACAGCTTGGCTTCCACCCACTCTTTGGTTTTAGCCGATAAAGGATGTCAATGCTCAAAAACGAGCAACAAATCGTCTTAGATTGACAAAACGTAAAGGATGATATCAAAATCGATTAGTCAAGAAATTAACTGTAAGGGATAACAAAAATGATCGTATATGGAATTTAAATCCATCCACTTACCACCACTCTTCAGTTTCAAACTTGTACTATCCCTAGGTTAACAGTGAAGCCGGACAATTTAAGATAGTGTTAACTCTAAGCCTTTCCTTGACATAACGTACATTCTTAACCTTCGAGATAGAGACAAGTTCCCATACCTCGACTTTTGATGTTAAATATATGACCAAAACCTTTTCATATAAGTGATATTGCTTATGGAAATTAAATTTCTTACCCTTATCACCAAACATCGATTTTTGATTTGTATTGTCCCTCTCTTAAAAGCAGAGCCAGGTAAGTCGGGGCATTGATTGCTCCTAGCCTTGTCTAGACACTCCGGTTTCTAAATCTCATAGATAGTAAGGAATCTACCTTCTCGATATTTAGGTGTAAGAATAAGACTAAATCTTTTCCACAACAGAATCAAACTTTTAAAACTGAATTTGTGCTTGGTTTTCACATCACAAAAATTTGTCAACATGTTTAAAAATCCTTCGAAATAAGTTAAAATTTCCATATTTAATCTCATGCAGAAAAATAAGTTAGAACCACTTTTATAAAAATTCAATAAAATGTCGCTAAATAGCATTGAAAATTTCTTTAAATCAGTCCCTATTAAATGTAAATTTCTTCGAATTTTTTTGAAGATGAATACTCAATTTTATTTTAAAACAACATACTATGGATCTAATATGCATTTTTCAAAACTTAGAGAATCTTGAAATCAAATAAACACATGAAAATTCCTTAAAAACTTGACTTTTTATGAAATCGATAAAGAAAAGCTATTTCTAACTTTTAAAGACTTTAGTTTTAGGGGTCCTAACTTTTCCGAGCCAGCACAATTTTGCACTAAAATTTTGGTGCTGCACAGCAGAATAAGCGTAGAATCCATATGAATATATGATACAAGATAGCTCTATCCAGATCATCCTCCGAACAGCTGCTGCATTACCTAGACCTATTATCTAGTCTCATTTTAGAGTACCCAAGATAATAAGATGCAAAACATAAAACCTTAGGCAGACAATAATCTTGTATGAGTGGTAAATAAATCTCAAAATACTACACAAGTAAAGATGGTAAGGAACAAGAGTACATGATCATACCTGACCTATCCCTACAACCAAAAAGTTAGCACATAACAGTATAATATGTTATTATATAATATCATGAAGGTACAATATAGAATACCATGATGTATGCCCAAATATCCCTATCTCCAGTACCTACTCCCAATGATATCCTCGCGTGATAACCCACTAAAGGAAAGCAATCAAAGCAACCATAGCTTCTATCAAACAAGACTCACTGCCACTTATCCATATGCTCAAAATATATGATAACTCATATGGCATCCTTACTGCCAGGGACTAATGGAAATTTTGATTCTCCGTTGTACTCTCATATCTCACAGCCCAAAGCTGGATACTAGGCCCAAAGCCACAGGTCCAGGGTATACGGATCCTCGCTACTAATGCATGAGCGTCCCTACTTATAATACCCTTGCTTCGAGTACAACATAACATTCCAAGCATCAGCAATTCCTTAGCACATACACACGAGCTCTCCTTCACTCTATTTGGATACCGAGCCCTTCTTTCTTAATCCAATGTCCATTATTCACGAAGAACCCTTCCATATTCCCCAATCCTACGGCTCGTTTTTTACGAGCTGTCATCTTTGGAACCTACTCCCAACACAAGTCAACAACTGAAGATTCTAGCTTTTCATCATGCTATTACATCATCATCCAACCTGATATGAACAAGCCACCACCTCTAGCACAACCTAAAGAACCTCAACAACAGTCCCTAGAAGTTCCAATTCTATACCCTTTGCCACGATAACTCGGTGCAGACTCATCCCTATGAGTCGGTACGGACTCATCCACTTAGCCTCCTTGTAGCATAGTTTCCTTCCATGCCTCTAGTACTCTTCTTCAAGTGCATTAGACTCCGACTTGTCGCTCCTTGATAACTCGGTCCCAATCCAAAGCTTCACTGCTAAGTTCTATAGATAACTCGGTAGCACCTCAATCCTTAGCCAAATATCTTTCATTCTAGCTATAGAACATCTCATCTAGCCATGTTTTAGCCAACCATGCAAACCACTGACTCATAGCCATCACCACTATATCTCGGTGTCGAATCATCAAGATAACTCGGTGTCAAGTCTTGCCTTCAACTCCAAATCAAGCATGACTTATCGCATAGCTTCCCACCATGCTACAGAGCTCATCCACCAAGTTTCGTCCAATTCTGACCAACTTAGCCTCTGATTCGCTCAATTCCCTGACCTATCTTTCTGTACATGTACAACACTAACAAACACTATCAAAGCATGACATACAAATATAGAATCACGACAATTACATCCATTCATATATAACATACAATCAATCAAGTGAAGGTTACATGGAATTATAGCAATCAAGCAATTTCAAATTCAAATCTAAACAATAATGAACATATTAACATGTGTTTGGTGAATTACTAAACAATTCCTAGATATCATATTATAATTTATCAATTTAGGGCATAAACATATGTTAACATATTATTAAAGTTAGGAAAAGGATTTTAGGATTAAAATCATGTTAAAACCTATAATTCTGCCATATAAACATGCATTGGATAGTGAGAAGTCATAAACCACTCACCGATTACCAAATTCAACAATTTATATGTAGGTCTAACCTATATAGCGAAGAAAAGCACTCTAAATCAAACAAATCGATGATCTCTATTTTTTAATTGAGGATCTAATCACTAATACATAATCTAGTTTGATTTTGATAGTAATTTAGATGAATTAGGATGAACCTAGGGCTATTTAGAGTTTAGACCTGATTTGGAATGAGAGATAAATTCTAATTTGACTCATATAACCTCTATTTATAGTAATATCTAATTAGATTAATTGACAAACTAATGGGATTAATTAATTACGCGTTAATTTTGGCCAACAGTTGTTAAAACTTAAAACAACCATAACTTCCTAATTGTAAGTATGTTTTTCTATTATGACCACTCTACAAAATGGAAAACCATTATCCTAAAGCAAAGGAACTGGTTTGAGACTGTAATTTGACTTCTATCAAAATTTATAGCCAAACAAGGTTTTCAAGGTCAAAATGGTCATATAGAAATTCGAAAAAATCATAAGTGTGTAAAATATCACTAAGAATCATCTCCTAAAATTATAGAATTATATGACCTTGTGCGAATAAAATAAAAATATTTTCGATCCTTGGATATGTAAAATATGGTCAATACATTCTCCCCCTTGGAATTTCTCCCCCAAAATCCCCAACAAGCCAAAATATAAGCAACCGTAGTCATCCTGCATGCCTACCAATCGTAAGCAACTATTAAACATCTCAAAAAAGCAGCCATGCAACCAATAGTATAGTGAACTTATCCTAACAAGCATAGCACTAACTTATCATATGTAATATACAATAGTGAAAGTAGATATGATAAGGGTCTTACCATTCAAAGAGCTCCAAACACCTAGTTCTCATGCTCTCCTTCATCTTCCATGTACAATCATCATCACCTCCACTCCAATGTACCTTAACTAGTTTCACCGTCTTTCTCCTAAGCTGTTTCATATTCTACCAATATGAAGTGGCTCGCGAGATATAGAAACTTCTGGTTCCCCTCTACATCCTATAGATGATCTGGTTTAATCACCATACCCGAGTCATGCACAAACTTCCATAGATAAGGGACATGTAAAATGTTGTGCGCACCCACCATCTTCTAGGGTAAGTCAACCCTATATGCTAGCTGCCTAATCCTCTCAACTATTGAAAAAGGACCTACAAATCTGGATGCCAACTTCCCCATACCACCGAATCAAACTACATTCTTTAGAGGAGAAACCTTCACAATACCATATCCCTGATGAAAAAATTCAAATCTTGTCGTCTTTTATCCGCATAGCATTTCCATCGATCATGAGCAGCTTTCATTTGTTGCCGAAAGGTCTCAATCTTCTTTGATGCCTCTCTAATCATATCTAATTCAAGTATCGATTTCTTGCCCGCTTCCCAACAATATGAAGGAGCATTACATGATTTTCCATACAATGCTTCATATGGAGTCTTCCAATACTTGACTGATTATATGCAAACTCTACCAAATGCAAATGATCATCCCATGATCCACCAAAGTCTATAATACATGCTCGCAAGAAATATTCTAATATACGACTTACTCTCTCGGTCTACCCATTCATTTGCAGGTGATAAGATGTACTAAGATGTAGCTCGGTTCCTATTGCCTCTTGCAATCTCTTCCAAAACCCATAGTGAACAACGGGTCTCGGTCGCCCATAATGCTTTTTAGCACACTGTGTCAACTTTACATATAACTCTCTAGCTTGGATGTTGTTCTACTTGATTTGACGGATATGAATCTCGCACTCTTGATCAACCGATCTACTATGACCCAAATGCCATCGTACCATACTCATGTCCTCTGTAGTGCCTTTACAAGATCAATTGATACTTGTTCCTATTTTCACTTAGGAATCTCTAATTTACAACAATCCACTGTTTCTTCTTCTTTTCCTTCACAAACTGATAATTTATACATTTTGATATGAATTACCCTACATCCCTCTTTATATCTTCCCGATAATAGGTTCGCTTCATGTCTCAGTACATCTTGTTACCATCGGGACGAATGGTCAATCCGAAATGGTGACGCTCTCTTAGCACTTTATCTTATGATCCATCAACATTGGGAACAAACAACCTCCCATCCTTTCAAAGCCAACCTTCTTGGTTGAGTTTGTATTGCTTCATATCTTTATATTCTACTCCTTCCTCTATATTCTTATGATCTCTACTAGCCTAGAATCTTGCTTCTGACTAGTACCGGTCTTTTAATCAGAGTATGTCTAATCGATAAGCTTGCCAACATTCCAAATTCTAGCTTGCACTAAGGCCTAAAATCATATCACGCAATATACTCTATTTGCTTCCGTTATAACAACACTGCCTTTAATGTTGCATGTCTTCTACTCAATACATCTATCATTGCATTCCCTTTTCCTTGGAGTATACAAAATACTAAAATCATAAGAGACCCGGGACTCTAACCACCATTGCTGATGAAGATTGAGATCCTTCCGAGAGAAAAGGTACTTCAAGGATTTGTGGTCCGTAAACAGCTCAAACCGTTCTCCCAAAAAATAATGCCTCTATATCTTCAAAGCAAAAATAATTATCACCAATTCTAAATCATGAGTTGGGTAATTCCTTTCATGCGGCTTTAGCTGTCGGCTTGCATAGGTAACAACTTTTCCCTTCTACATCAATACCATACCCAATCCAGTACCATTAGCATCATGTATAACATTAACTTTTCATTTCTACTTAGAATGATCAACACTAGTGCACTCATCAACCCCTCGTTCAGACTTACAAACACATGCTCACATTTCACATCCTAAATAAAAATTTGATTTTTATTTTTCAAATTAGTCAATAGTGCTTCTATCTTTGAGAAGTCCTTGATGAAGCACCTATAGTATCCCGCCAATCCTAGGAAACTCCCCAAATTCGTAGCATTCTTAGGCTGATTTCAATCTTGGACTGCTTCCACCTCCATAGGATCCACTGCTGTACTCTGTCCTGACACAGCACGACCTAAGAATCTCACTTCTTCTCTCCAGAAGTGACATTTAGAGAACTTCGCTCTTAATGATTTTCCAATTTCTCTAACACAATCCTTAAGTGCATCTTGTGCTTCTCTTCAGTTCTATAGTAGATCAGAATATCATCCATGACAAACAAGCACGAACTTATTTAGCTAGTCTTTGAAAACCCGATTCGTGAGATCCACAAAGTATGTCAGAGGTTGGTTAACTCGAATGGCATCGCCAACTACTAATAAATTCCCAACGGCGTACGAAATGCAGTAATAGGTGCTCTCTCCTTGGCTGCTCTAAGCTGGTGAAATCCCATCATCAAATCCATATGGGTGAATACCTTCACATGATACAGCTGATCGAACAAGTCATCATGCGTGGGAATGGATATTTGTTCTTCTTCGTCACTTTATTCAGCTCACGCTAATCCACACATAATCTCAAAGAGCCATCCGCCTTAGTCGTGAATACAACAGGTGCACTCCACTCGGATATGCTTCTTCGAATGAACCCTTTCCTTAATAGTTCATTAACTTTCACCTCCAATTCCATCTGCTCTCTGGGTGTCATGCACCTCAAAGGCATAACTATATGTCTGTCTTCCTTCTCTAAGTCAATCTGAAACTCGATCTCTCAATGCGCCGATAATTCAGCCACTTTCTCAAAAACATCTGCATACTCTCTAGCGATAGGCACAAATGAAAACCCATTCTATGGAACCTCAAGCGAATATATAAAGCTAACCACCACCCCGTCCTCTGATAGGCATCTAATCACTATCGTTCGACCATCCATATCTCTAATTTTCACTAATAGCTTCTTGCAATCCACTATAGTCGCATACCTATTTAGCCAGTCTATTACGAAGATAATTCCAACCCAACGAAATTTAGAACAAAGCAATCACAAACAAAAGAACATTTATGACTCAATAAAACTAAACCACTTCAAACCATGCACATGCTAGTCATGCCTCCAAAAAGGTTTTTCACGATTAAAGGCGGGTCTACTATCTTGGGTTCCAATCATAATCTATTTACCAGGTCGCTACTAACGAATGAGTGAGAAGGATTAGTATCAAACTAAACACAAACAGGAACATCATCAATAGAAAGCATACCTTGAATGATGACTCCCTTTCCCTTCATCTTCGTCGAGGGAGCACTCTACGAAGTCGGGACTACGTCTAAAGAATATGCCTTTACCATCTACTTATCCTTTACTAGTTCTAGATAAATCTTCTTCAAATGCCTAAGTTTATCATAATTATGGCATTTCTTCTTCTCACTCGTCTTGCAACCTTTAGTTAGGTAACCCTTCTCATTGTGTCCATAGCAAGTAGGTTCCCATTTACCCATCTTTTACCACCCTTTCCTGGGAACTGCTTTCTCTTTGCATTCCACTTCTTCTTGCCTTCACCGCCTTGTTGCGACTTTGACTCCTTCTTTAAGCAGAAACAACAACAGCAGTCTTAGCCTTAAGATACAAATTTTCATGGCAAAGCGCCTTCTCTACTAGCTTTTTAGAAGGCTCGTCAATATGATCCACTAGTTTCTCCCTTAAGTAGCCATCCAAGCCAATAATGAATTTCTCATTCTTTCTTAAGGGAGTATTAATGAATGACATTCCATACTTAATCAAAGTTTCAAACTCCACAGCATATTCCAAGACAAACTTCTCTCCCTGCTTCAGCTCGATGAATTGTTTGAACAATACTGATTTCTAGGCAGCCAGAATGAACTTTTCTTCGAACCTTGCCTTGAACTGGTCCTAACTGAACTGATCGTCCGGAGTAGCGATGGTTATAGCATTCCCTAGGTCATAGCTCATCTCTGAAGTTGCCTAGAAGCCAAATTCATCTTCATAGTGTCATCCACTTCCATATCACTGAAGATGTGCTCACAAGTATCAATCCAATCTTACAATTCTATAATTAATTCTGTTTCATGGAATGGTGTAACGACCTGTATTTTATGTATCGAAGGATTGTAAACTAATTTTATTTTATTTTATTCATGTAAGGTCGTATGACTCTAAATTTTTGGAAAGTGACTCTTACAAATATTTTTCATATTAAAGATTTTTCCCGAATTTCTATGTGACCATTTTCACCCTAAAAATCTTGTTTGGACTATAACTTTTGATAGGAGTCAAACTACTTCCATTGCTTCAATATGATGGTTTATCATTTCGTAGAGTGGTCATAATAGAAAAATGGATGTGTTGGTTGAAAGTTATGGCATTTTTAAGTTTTGGCTGCTGTTGGCTAGTTTTAGTGGGCAATTAGCTAAGTCTAAACTTAGGCCCATTAACCCACTTCGAAATTTGTGCTAATAGAACGCTATTGGACCTGACCTAGTCATTTCCTTCTTCTCTTAAACAGATCTAAGCCTCCATTAACCCTAGTCTCATCAAAAATCATATATTTTTCATACTAATCTTAGCCGAATCATTGATTAGAGTGGATATCAACATATAAAAGCTAGATATTATCATTTTTTATTGATTTGGGTCTTTCTTCCTTATTTTCCACTTCATATATAAGGAAGAAAATTGGTGTTTAGGTATTTGTTGAGTGGTTCTTGACCTCTCACTCATCCATACTTGTCTATATATTTAAAATGGTTGTTTTGACACGTTTTTGGATCTAGAATGATTTTTTAACTTTAACCACTTGTTTATATATGTTATGATCAGAAATATGAGACTTTTAAATGATTTTAGAAATGGATTTTATAATCAATCTACTCATGTCCACATGTTAGTGTAATTTCCATTATTTGTAAGCATATGTTAATGTAAAACTTGGATTTGAACTAGAACTAGTTTGATGATGTATTGTATATATGAATGGATGAATATGCTTGTATGTTGTGTCTTGATGTTATTTGCTAGTATTTTGGATGTTAGGTAGATAGGTCAAGAGAATTGGATGAATCGAAGGCAAACTTGGTTGGAATTGGATGAAACTTGGTGGAGGAGGTCTGGGGTATAGAGGAAGCCTGCATGCTAATTTTCATCCCCAAATCATCTAAGTATTATACTGGTTAACAAATTAAGCGGCTAAATTCGGCACCGAATCTAGGTGGCAGCTCCAATAGTTCGGTAGTTGGTATGGATGGATAGAGCTTGGCTAGATGAGTTGTTATATAGCACGGTGAAGGAAATTGGTTAAGCATAAGATGATGATGAATTAAGGACTTGATTTGGTGACGAGTCAAGGAGCTTAAATCGGTGACGAGTTAAGGACTTGAGCTGATGACAAGTTAAGGACTTGAGTTGAAGACGAGCTAAGGGATTAAGTCGACGACAAATTAGGGCCTGACGAATTAAGGGCTAATTCGACACCGAATTTAGGAGGAAGTCTCGGTGACAGTCAAACTTCTGGAGGTGAATATAGGGGTGCTAGAGGTTTTGCTGGAACTGTTGGCTCATTCGCATGATGACTGTGGCGATATAACAACATGATGAAAGTTAGAGTCTTCAGATGTTAACATGACATGAAATGAAGTTAGGTTTCAGAGATGACAACTCGATAAAGAAAGGAGTCGTAGAATGGTTCCTTAATAACAATGGCTTGATGAAGAAAGGAGTCGTTGAATGGAAGGATATAGAATTCCTCCAAGATAATGGAATCTAATTAGAGAGAAAGAAAGGGATCAGATATGCATACAAAGGGATTGTTGGCTACCCAGATCGGAAGAATGGATCTTTATACCCTGACAAAAAGAATGGGTCTAGTACTAGCTTTAGGCTAAAGAGAGTACAATTGAAAACCAGGAGTTCCATTAGTCGCTGGCAAGAGAATGGTCATATGAGTTATCATATATCCAGAGTACACTGAGTCAAAGTTAGCATTTTTGATGGATGTTATGTCAATTATGGTTACTTCACTAGTCACCTATCACTCTAGGGTTGTCATTGGAGATAGGTAGTGGAGATAAGGATACATAGACACCCTTTATCACGCTTGGTCGTGCTACACTTGTATGATATATAGAGCAACATATTATGTTATTATGTGCTAACTCTTTGGTTGTAGGGACATCAGGTATGATTTATATGCCTTGCTCCTTACTATATCGACTTGTGTAGTATTTTGAGCTTCATTTACTTCTCACACCAGACTACTGTCTGACTAAAGGTTTTATGCTTTGCTTATCTATAGTGCTCTCAAATGAGTAGACTAGATAGCAGATCTAGGTGCGATGCAATCGCTGTGTAGAAGACGAGCTAGAGGGAGCCATCTTGTATTATATATGGATTTCTATGCTTATTCCGTTGTGCAACACTATGGAGCCTTGGTAGCGTTCACTTATTTTGTAGTATGAGACAGTTATTTGAGTTTATTTCTATTGTATAAACTCCATTTCATGATGTATAACTCTATTTATCTGTACTCTCATATTTTGATCACTTAGTTGTTACTGTCTCTCCTGCTTTATATCTAAGATATTATATTTTATTCTATGGCTATGAGATATACTACAGGTTCTGTGATTTTTTTTATTTTTAAACCTTGATGATCGCTCTACATCAATCGACACGATATTAGTGCACTATCTTATGTATATTGGGTGCTGGTGGTTTTGGATGGTTGTCGCATTTGGTATCAGAGCTTAGATTGCATTGTCTAACCTCAGGGATACTGTGGTTCAGTAGAGATATGAAAGGAGTTCTCACCATAGACTGAATTAAGGGAGTACATATATATATGAGAGTGCATATTTGTTATATATTTTGATTTTTAAAAATATATAGTAGTATATATAGAATATAAGTTGCATGCACACATGAGTACCATTGATACAGTTTTCTTCTTAAGAGATTGAACATTCTCATTATAGATCGAGAATGAGACGGCAAACAAGAAACACTGTTAGGAACTCCCTCTCAGGAGTTGAGTAAGGGGCGGGTTTGGGGGATGCTAATCCTGACTTGCAAGCTATGTTCAACGTGGTGATGGCGAACATGCTTCATAATGCTCAAGCGGCTGCTCCAAATGTTTTTGGTGGTGGTGATGCTTAAGTACAAGCGTCAATGGATGACTTCATCAAGCTATGCAAAGATTATTCTACTTTGGAAGGCAAGTCATTCCTTGGAACAGAGTCTGCCATCGAAGTGCAAGATTGATTAGACACCTACAAGCGTATTTTTGGTGATATGGAGACTGATGATGCCATGAAAAGGAGTTTGGGCTCTAGGGAACTTCAAGGGAGAGCCATAAATTGGTGGAATGCTATCACTGCTGCTACATCCAAGAATCAATTCACTTGGGATCAGTTCAAGGTCAGATTTGAAGAGAAGTTTGTTCCGGCTTCTCAGAAGTCGGTACTATTTAGGAAATTCGCTAATCTTAGGCAGGGAGATATGTTTGCCATCGAATACATTATTGGGTTCAACACCTTATCGAAGCATGGGATGTCTTTCATCGATACTACATTGAGAAAGAACGAGAAGTTCATTACGGTTTGGATGACTACTTAGGGGAGTAGCTGGTGAGCCATTTGAAGACTCGTCGAGAAAGCTCTTCAACAAGAGAGTTTATACCCCAAGTCCAAATCAGCTATTATTGTTAAGGAGGAGTCGAAACCACAACAGGGCGAAGGAGGTAACAAGAAGAAGTGGTTGGGAAAGAGGAAGCAATCTTGGGGAAAGAATGAGAAGGATGCTCGAAAAAAGGTCAAAGGGACCCTGTTTACTATGTTTGTGGAGAAAAGGGTCACATGATCAATGGTTGTAAGATCGACAGAAAGACAAAGTGCTACAACTATGGCAAGCCCGAGCATACAATGAAGCATTGTCCGGAACCACTACCGTAGAAACAAGTTATAAAGGTATGCTTTAGATGCATTATGTTGGTGGGAAGCAGGCAAGAAACTGATAATTGGGCCGGATATGGTTAGTGAGATCTCTCAAAAAGGATAGAGATCATCCGACAATGAATGAAAGCTGCACAGGATAGACAGAAGAATTACGCTGATAAAAGGTGTCGAGATCTAGAATTTGGAGATATTATATTCGTGAAGATTTCTCCTTTTAAGAATGTTATTCAGTTCAGTAGTAGAGGAAACTTGGCATCGAGATTTATCGATCCTTTTCCGATGTTAGAAAGGATTGGTAACCTTCCTTATAGAGTTGACTTACCTCGAAGAATGGCGGGAGTGCACAATGCCTTCCATATCTTCGATTTACGGAAATTTATGCATGATTCAGGCATAACTATCGTGCCAGTTTAGCTTGACGATATCGAGATTGAACCAGAAGCTTCAAGACCTCGTAGCTCAGTTCATATTGTCGGATGCGATACGAAACAGCTTAGGAGGAAGATGGTGGAGTTAGTGAAAGTTCAATAGGGTGAAAGTGAAGGCGATTGCACATGAGAAACTAAGGAGAATATGAAGGCCACATATTTAGAGCATTTCACGTGGTAAGGCCTATTGATTATCGCATTTTACTTTCACTTTCGATATTATATAGTACAACTTAGTAACCCACATGCTATGATAGGTTTGCCTATATTATTGATTACATGAATGCATGTTTGGCATGTTTGACGATGTACATGATTACTAGGCATGCAGAATAACTATGATATATTTTTTGCGTTTGTTTGAGGATTTCGAGGGTGAAATTCCTAAAGGGGGAGAGCGTAATGACCCACATTTTACGTACCAGATGATCGTAAAATATTTTTATTTTACTCGTATGAGGTCGTATGACTCTAAGATTTTGGAAAGTGACTCTTTGGAACATTTTTCACATCTAAGATTTTTTTCAAATTTTTATGTGACCATTTTGGCCTTAAAAATCTTGTTTGGACTATTACTTTTGATAGGATCCAAATAGGGTCTCAAACCAATTCCATTGCTTCAGGATGATGGTTTCTCATTCTGTAAAGTTGGTCATAATAGAAAAACGGGCTTGTCGTTTGAAAGTTATGACAATTTTAAGTTTTGGCTGCTGCTGGCCAGTTTAAGTGGGTAATTAACTAAGTATAAAATTAGGCCCGTTAACCCACTTTGAAATTTTTGCTAACAAGAGGCTGTTGGAACTGACTTAAGTCATTTCCTTCTTCCCCAAAACAGGTCTAAACCTCCATTCATGTCAAAAATCGCATCTTTTCCTTACTAATCTTAGCCAAATCAATAATTGGAGAGGATATTAACATATAGAAACTAGAGATTGTCATTTCTATTTCTTTGGGTCTTTCTTCCTTGCTATCCACTTAAGATCTAGGGAAACAATTGGTGTTTTAGGTATATGGTGAGAGGTTCTTGACCACTCACTCATCTATACTTGTTTATATAGTTAAAATGGTTATTTTAAACATGTTTTTGGATCTTGAATGATTTTTTTTAACTTTAACCACTTGCTCATATATGTTATGATCAGAAATATGAGACTTTTAAATGATTTCAGAAATGGGTTTTATAATCTATTTTCTCATAGCCACATGTTAGTGTAATTTCCATCACTTGTAAACATATGTTAATGTAAAACTTGGATTCAGAAAAAAACTAGTTTGATTACCGTATTTTCATTTGTTGTATGGATGAATGGATGAATATGCATGATTATCTATGATTGTATGTTGTACCTTGATGTTGTTTGCTAGTGTTTTGGATGTTAGGTAGATAGGTCGAGATAATTGGCCAATTCAAATGAAAACTTAGACGAAACTTGGTGGATGAGCTTTGGAGTATGGGGAGAGCCTTACATGCTAATTCGCATCCCCAATCATCTAAGAATTAGATTTGGTACAAAATTAAAGGGCTTAATTCAGTATGAATCTAGGTGGAAGCTCCAATGGTTCGATCGTTGGCATAGATGGATAGAGCTTGGCTAGATGTGTTGTTCCATAGCACGGTGAAGGAAATTAGCTAAGTACAAGAGTTGATGATGGATTAAGGACTTTATTTTGTAATGAGTCAAGAGCTTAAGCCGATGACGAATTAAGGACATGAGTTGATGATGGGTTAAGGATTTGAGTTGACGAAGAGTTAAGGGCTTAAGATGGCGATGAATTAGGGCCTGACGAATTAAGGGATAATTCAAGTTAAGGATTTAAGTTGATGACAAGTTAAGGGCTTAAGCTTGCAACAAATTAAGGCCTGACGAATCAAGGGTTAATCGAGCACCGAATTTAGGAGGAAGGCATGGTTGTAGTGGAACTTCTAGAGGTGAATACGGGGGTTCTAGAGGTCGTGCTAATGGTGTTGGGTCGTTCGCATGATGATTGATGGCGGTACAACATCATTATGAAAGTTAGAGTCTTCGGATGGTAACTTTACATGGAATGGAGTTAGATTTCGGAGATAACGACTACATGAAGAAAGGATCGTAGAATGGGGAATGCAGAATGGTTCCTCAAGAACAATGGTTGAGTCATTGGAGGGAGGGATGTAGAATGGTTCCTCCAACATAATGGAAGCTAGTTAGAGCGGAAGAAAGGGCTCAGATACATGTACTAAGGGATCGTTGATACTTGAAGCGTTTTCTCTTTTACTCAAAATAGGGGTATCGTGAGGACGCTCATGGGTAGTGAAGAATGGCTACCCGGATTGGAAGAATGGATCCACGTACCCTAGATCGAAAGAATATGCGAGTATATGATTTTTGTTTGATGATAATAAACATATATATATATATATATATTAATTTAAATGTATTTGTTAATATACTACTATAATTTTCACATAATTAAATACATATTTGCTGAATAAAATAAATAACCCAGAATTTGAATTCAAATAGATATTTTATTCAAACAATTATTTGTTACAATTTTGAATAGTACAAATTCAAGCTCTCACTATATATATATATATATACAATTTCAATTACAATACAAATTTGATTACATCACAATTTCTAATTTACAAATGCACCTAACTACAATTCACTCATTCACTCGTATTTTATCTTCAACTTGAATCCAGCATCTGAGTAATCTGGAAAAAAAATACTGACGCGGTAAAATTGAAAAGAAAATATTTTTGCAGTGTAAAAGAAAATGTAATTTTGAAAATATTATTTTCCTCAGTTATTTGAGTTGTTCGTCATTATTTAATTTTGAATTCATCATAGACGAACAACTTGTGACATGCACGGTGTATCACTGTACATGCCACAAGGCCGTGCACACTGATATATACACTTGAAAAGTTACGGGGACAGGTGAGCACAAAGTAAGCCCAAATCAAAAGCCGGGTTCAATTCAAGTGCAATAAAAATAATGTCACAATATCAGCACAAGGTCAAACCCGAGCTATTAGTTGGATTCAACACAGGTGCAAATTCAAATGAAATGGTCAAGACATAAAAATCAAGCCACGACCAAAGTTCAAGTCAATCACAAAAAAAACAGAGACTGCAACAGTTCTGACCAAACAATAAAGTAAAATATCCAGTCAAGTTCAAACATGGATTCAAATACAACATAGCAATGTACAGACTTCGAGGTAACACTCCAGATTCAAATGAAAACGGTGTGACACACACATACATATAGCAACTAGAGGCAAAGCTCATACAACATACATATATACACATATAGTCACACATGTATATACACAGTGTATATATATAGACAGTGCAACAAAGCCAAACTGCAAATTGACTCGAAGGAACACAATGTACACAATGAACTAGCAGTAAACAAAAAGGCAGTGAAATAGGGCACTTGGCTAGCATGAACAAGATAACAGTGACACTGGTGCAGCAGACAATGAAACAACACTGCAGATGCAAGCACACTCATAGCACAGTGCACATCAATGCCCAAAACAAATGAACAGTCTATGTCAACATGAACAAGACATAGAGCAGCTTCAAATGAAAATAATGTCACCAGTGAAACACACATATATACATGGTGAAGATCACAGTACATAATGCATGCTACGAAGGATAGAGGTGACATCGATGTACAAGAGAACCAGATAAACAGAAATCAAGTATACACATTCACAGATTCAAGCAAAGACCGGTCTATAGCATGAATCAAGGCGAACCGGACCAACAGCTAACAAGAACAAAAATGAACAAATGCCACCAAGTGAACATGATGACCAGACCAGGCTACACGAATAAATGGATCAATATACAACTGCACTCAGACTACAAGTGCAAAACAAAGTAAAGCTCCAGATGGCATAACCAAGTGAATATGCAATATGTACACAAAGTGAATGCAATTCAGAGCTCAATGCAATCAAATAATCAGTGCACATGAGATGTAACCAAACAGTCGAGACAGATCAACCATGAAAACAATTGACAACATCAAAGAGTATATGCAGAGTATAATAAAGTCAAGGCCACAAGTAAATCAAGGTACAAGCCGAAGTTAACATAATTTCAAGTTGAAAAAAGTTAATGTCGAAGTCACAATGAAATCAACATCGTCAAATCAAGTCAAGCCGAGGTGAGCGAAGCAATTCAAAGCCGTGAGAGTCAAGGAAACAAAAAATATCATCGCATAAACAAGTCAGTATCGAAGATTGAACATGTCAGAAATCGAAGCCGTGGTGGCCACGAAAGAGATCAACACCATGATTATCTAGTAACCAATATACAAAATTGACAAAGTCGAAAATCATCGCCAACATTCAATCAATATCATACCCCCAAGGAATTATCAAAACGAACGAAAATCAAGGGGTTCGAACCCTATAAAACCCGTAATCATCATTGGCAGAAAAAGAATTCGAGTTCAAGCAACAAAAAATAATCTTTCAACTCGAATCAAAAGTCGAGTATAGTAAAATTCAAAAAAAGGAACGAACGTACCAATTCACGCAAACATTCGAACTTGACTAACTGGAAGATACCGCAAGCAAAATTAAAGGAGCAATCAAAGCCAATTGTGAACAACCAGAAATTGATTAGAATCGGTGCTCCAGATTTCAGAAGACCTAATTTCAGAATGAACGAGAAAGGAACAAAAACAGCCATTATCATAAACAAGGAATGGGTCGATAAAGATAAAAGAATAAAGGGACGATTTATTTTTATCCCTTCAACGTTTTGGGCCGGCCTTGTTTTTATTTGGGCTTTAATATTCAAAAATAGGGCTTTGTTTTAAATTGTGTTTAAATTTTGTATTTTCTCCTTTTAACAATTTATTTTCTAGTCGTGTGATTAGGGGACAAACTACGTGGCGTAGTTTGAGAATTCGCAACTCAGTGGCTGAGTTGTGGTAAGGTTTTGAGCGTAGAGTTAAGGCTAGTCGATAGCGGGTGTCGCGAGTTTACGTGTGTAAGCGTCTAACTGCTTAATTTCTTGTGGAAACCTTGTGAGCAGCACGTAGGCAGGGTTTTGCCGAAGCTGGGTAAATTATGTGTCATGTATTTCTGCATTTATTATTCTGCGATTATCTTTGCTACTATAATTCCAATATATCTGTGTTGAAAATATTTTATATAAACTTCCGCAATTAATTTTTATAATTAATAGTATCACCCTATTCACCCCCCCCCCTTTAGCGTGAAATCGATCCCACAAGTGGTAACAGAGCTAAGAACGAAAGCCATTTTTGTTTTAAAAAGTTTGATTTTTCAAAAAACCAATTTTTTTTAAAAAATTGAATTTTTAAAATGGCTTCTTTTAATATTGCTTTTGCGGAGGGTCAGTCCATAGTTAGACCACCAATGTTCAATGTGAGTATGCTTACTGGAAAAATAGGATGGAAATTTTTCTGAAAACCATTGACGCTAGGGAAATTGTTGAGACAATGTATAGAGCACCAATATAATTGTAAATAATCAGAAAATAAATAAACCGAAGGATCAATGGACAGAGCTAAAAAATAAATTACAAAATGCTAACACTAAATCTATGAATTCTATTATCTTTTCATTGGATCAATTTGAATTTAATCGCGTCTCACATTGTTCAACTGCGCAGGAAATATAGCACACACTCGAAGTGACTCATGAAGGAACGTCTCAAGTCAAAGAATCTCGCCTTGCCATGCTAAGCAGCGAATATGAGAACTTCAAAATGGTGAAGGAAGAAAATATCAAATGAGATGTACGGATGACTTTCCAATATCGTATATAAATCAAAGGCTCTTGGAAAATCATACACAGAACTGGAGATAGTCCGAAAAATCCTCATAATCCTTCCACGAAGTTTTGCAGCCAAAGTAACTGCCATTCAAGAATCAAAAGATTTGAAACAAATGAAAGTTGAAGAACTCATCGAAAACATCACCACTGACGAGCTAGAGATGAAATTCAAGGAAGAGCGTGAAGGAGGAGACACTCGAAAGAAATCAATAGCTCTTAAAGGAACAACGGAAGATAATGATGATGATGTTGATGATGGAGCAGCTGAGCTGGCACTATTAATGAAGAAATTCAAAAAGTGGAATCAAAAATATGGAAATCAAACTCTAAATCAGAAATTGAAAAGCAGAATAGCTAAAGCACTAGACAACCCAGAAGAGCAGGAAATCATCAGTCACGAGTGTAATCAACCTGGACACATCAAAACCAATTATCCTCGAAATCGACACAACATAGAAAAGAAATCAAAAGGAAGAATTTTGTAGCCACGTGGAATACAATTGATGAAGATAATAAAAGTACAGGAAGTGAGAGTGAGAAAGCAGATATGTGCCTTTAAGGTAATATAACTAACAGCGACGATGACGAGCCAAGCGAGGTATCAAAACTCACTCACTCGCAATTACTTATATATTTCCACGAAGTAAATGGCTATTTTGAACGACTTAGGTAGAAATATGCTAAACTTGAATCACAAAATGATACTTTGATAGATTTAAATAACAACTTGACCAATTAGTTAAGAACTATCAAAGTAGGATCCCTAAGTGTGATAAGTGTCCAACATTCGAAGAAGAGATTAAAAAATCAGAAACCAAAATTAAATCGCTTGAAAATGAAATTTTGATTTTGAAAGAAAGTGAAAAGAGAAGAAGAGAAAATTCTATTGAAAAGTGCACACGATTATTAAATGAAAACGAATCTCTCAAAACACAAGTCCAACAACTGTCAACAACTTTAGATAAATTTTCAAAAAGTGAAAAATCTTTGAATATGCTATTAGGAAAACAAACTGTTAATACAGTTAGACAAGATCTTCGATATAATCAATCTGAAAATGTTAGAAATGAAATTAATCAAGTCAATTCAATGTACACGATTTGTAGAAAATTTGGACACAATCAAAACAATTGTTGGTATAGACCCAAACACATGAAAACTATACCAATTTGGGTTCCAAAAGGCACAAATATAAAATCTCTCAAAGTTAAACAAATCTGGGTGCCGAAAAGAACATATATAAATAGTTTTGGGTCTCCACAAAGCTATTTTGCAAAATATTCTGCCACTAACAATCATGGACCTATAAAAACAAATAGGTCACAAAACTCCTCTCTCGTGTAGGTGTGGTAGCAGGCTAAGGAACTACAATAGTGTTATTTGGATTCTGGCTTTTCCAGGGACACAACAAGCGACAAAGTAAAGTTCCTTAGCCTAGGATAAAGGTGACAGAATCACAATGGACAACAACGAATAATTATCGTAAAGGTAAAACAGGTAATGGTATATTCATTTTATTAAATGTGATAATCTGCACATAATTTGAATTTACAGCCAGTTATTTGATAAAGAAATGAATGTTGATTTTGATTCTGACTTTTCAAAATTGTTGGCCAATTATACTTTTCATACCGAGAACATTACATGCATCTATAGAGTCTTTGAATTACTTCATGTAAATTTGTTTAGACTAATGATGATGTATTGTAATACATTTGGTTATTTACGGCTGACAATATATTGGCACGGCTTCAATTAAAATTCAAAAGAATATTCATTCAAAAAGTTAAAAATAAGAAGAGGATTTCAAGAAATTGTTAAAAATTTCACGATCTGGTCTATGACGTTCAATTAATGATAATCTCGAGTGAAAGAAAAATTCAGATGCAGATTACATTGGTAAGCTAGTTGATAGAAAAATTACTAGTGGAACGTGATTTATGTTGAGACATTTAGTAACTGCATCGTTTTTTCAAAGAAAATATCTGCATATTTTTCATTTCTAATAATTTTCAAATTAGCAGACATTTTTCTTATAAAATCCCTTCTAGAAAATCATTTTTGGCCTTGTTTTTAGATTAGTCATTTTTAGAAAAATTGATTTATAATTATTTTTGAATTTGATTTTAAATTACTACAATTGACTAATCTGACTCCCTACTAATTATTGAAAAGATAAATAGTGATTGAAAAAGTGATGAGTGTTGATATTAATCATATATTATAACTTGAGATGGTACAATTAGTAAATTTCTTTAGAAATTTAAACAAGAGTTATAAACATTTTTTGTTGGTAAAAATTCCATGATCATTTCTATTTCTATCATTTTTCTATCAACCGTCACTCATCATAATCCAATATTGTATGTCAATTCGTGGTGATTTAAACAGGAATCATTCATTTTTCATTTTATTTTTTAAAATAAAAAACCAAAGTATTCACTCTCATTTAAAAGTCCTCATGGTTATGCATGGGTGAACTACTTGGAATTTTTGACTATGTGCTTCCATGCTCATTTAAAAGTCCTCACGGTTATGCATGTATGGAACGCATATCAAAATTGATTTATTAAATAAACAAGTTGATTCTAACCCCATTTAAAAATTTAAAAGTCCTCACGGTTATGCGTGGTTAGAAGATACTTGAATTTTTTTCTTAAATGGAATACTACTAATCTCATTTAAAAGTGCTAACGGTTATGCATGGTTAGTAAATTTTCAAATTCCTGATATAAACATACCACAAATAGACACAACTATATGTTTTTATATGATGACATCATCCCTATCATTCTAAAGTGGAATATGCATCTAACAAAGTATTTATGATTTTTGTTTGATTTTTTATTGAAATTTAATATTTATATTCAATTGAGTTTTAGTGTTGTTTAATGTCTATCACTATATCTCTATTTCTCTAACACTATTACTCTACTGCTGGTAACAAAAGGGGGAGAGAAAGGTTAAGATTTCTACAAATAAAGGTCAAATATTTTCTATTTGAATCTAGGCTTATTTGCATATTTTTATTTACATGCATATATGAAGGAGGAGCTTTGTGTAGAGAGGAAGCATTCAAATGGGGGAGCAAATTGAATGATCAAATACATTTAACAAGTTCAAAATCCTAAATATATGTTTGTTATCATCAAAAGGGGGAGATTGTTGAATATGCGAGTATATGATTTTTCTTTGATGATAATAAACATATATATATTCATTTAAATGTATTTGTTAATGTACTATTATATTTTTCACATAATTAAATATATATTTGCTGAATAAAATAAATAACCCAGAATTTGAATTCAAACGGATATTTTATTCAAACAAATATTTGTTACAATTTTGAATAGTACAAATTCAAGCTCTCACTATAAATATACAATTTCAATTACAATACAAATTTGATTACATCACAATTTCTAATTTACAAATGCACCTCACTACAATTCACTCATTCACTCGTATTTTATCTTCAGCTTGAATGTAACATCTGAGCAATCTGCAAAGGAAATACTGACGCAGTAAAATTGAAAAGAAAATATTTTTGTAGTGTAAAAGAAAATGTAATTTTGAAAATATTATTTGCCTCAGTTATTTGAGTTGTTCATCATCATTTAATTTTGAATTCATCATACATGAACAGCTTGTGACATGCACAGTGTATCACTGTACATGCCACAAGGCCGTGCATACCGATATATACACTTGAAAAAGTTACAGGGACAGGTGAGCACAAGGTCAAGCCCAAATCAAAAGCCGGGTTCAACTCAAGTGCAATAAAAATAATGTCACAATATCAGTACAAGGCCCAACACGAGCTATTAGTTGGATTCAACACAGGTGCAAATTCAAATGAAATGGTCAAGACATAAAAATCAAGCCATGGCCAAAGTTCAAGTCAATCACTAAAAAACAGAGACTGCAACAGTTCTGACCAAACAATAAAGTACAATATCTATTCAAGTTCAAACATGGATTCAAATACAACATAGTAATGTACAGACTTCGAGATAACACTCCGGATTCAAATGAAAACGGTGTGACACACACATACATATAGCAACTAGAGGCAAAGCTCATACAACATACATATATACACATATAGTCACACATGTATATACAGTGTATATATATATAGACAGTGCAGCAAAGCCAAACTGCAAACTGACTCGAAGGAACACAATGTACACAATGAACTAGCAGTAAATAAAAAGGAAGTGCAACAGGACTCTTGGCTAGCATGAACAAGATAACAGTGCTACTGGTGCAGCAGACACAAACGACAGAATGCATATACAATGAATGACCAGACTCAATGAAACAACACTGCAGATGCAAGCACACTCGAAGCACAGAGCACATCAATGCCCAAAACAAATGAACAGTCTATGTCAACATGAACAAGACATAGAGCAGCTTCAAATGAAAATAATGTTACCAGTAAAACACACATATATACATGGTGAACATCACGGTACATAATGCATGCTACGAAGGACAGAGGTGACATCGATGTAAAGGAGAACCAGACAAACAGAAATCAAGTATACAAATTCACAGATTCAAGCAAAGACCGGTCTACAACATGAATCACGGCGAACCAGACCCACAGCTAACAAGAACAAAAATGAACAAATGCCACCAAGTGAACATGATGACCAGACCAGGCTACATGAATAAATGGATCAATATACAACTGCACTCAGACTACAAGTGCAAAACAAAGTAGAGCTCCAGATGGCATAACCAAGTGAATATGCAATATGTACACAAAGTGAATGCAATTCAGAGCTCAATGCAATCAAATAATCAGTGCACATGAGATGCAACCAAACAGTCGAGACAGACCAAACATGAAAACAATTGACAACATCAAAGAGTATATGCAGAGTATAATAAAGTCAAGGCCACAAGTAAATCAAGGTACAAGCCGAAGTTAAACTAATTTCAAGTCGAAAAAAATTAATGTCGAAGTCACAATGAAATCAACATCGTCAAATCAAGTCAAGCCGAGTGAGCAAAGCAATTCAAAGCTGTACGAGTCAAGGAAACAAAAAATTTCATCGCATAAACAAGTCAGTATCGAAGATTGAACAAGTCAGAAATCGAAGCTGTGGTGGCCACGAAAGAGCTCAACACCATGATTATCAAGTAACCAAATATACGAAATTGACAAAGTCGGAAATCATCGCCAACATTCAATCAATATCATACAGCCAAGGAGTTATCAAAATGAACGAAAGTCAAGGGGTTCTAACCCTATAAAACCCGTAATCATCATTGGCAGAAAAAGCATTCGAGTTCAAGCAACAAAAAATAATCTTTCAACTCAAATCAAAAGTCGAGTATAGTAAAAATCGAAAAAAGGAATGAACGTACCAATTCACGCAAACATTTGAACTTGACTAACTGGAAGCGACCACAAGCCAAATTGAAGGAGAAATCGAAGCCAATTGTGAACAATCAGAAATTGATTAGAATCGGCTTCCCAGGTTTCAGAAGCCCTAATTTCAGAACGAACAAGAAAGGAACAAAGCAGCCATTATCACAAACAAGGAACGGGTCGACATAGATAAAAGAATAAAGGGACGATCTATTTTTATCCCTTCAACGTTTTGGGCCGACCTTGTTTTTATTTGGGCTTTAACATTCAAAAATAGGTTTTTGTTTTAAATTGTGTTTAAATTTTATATTTTCTCCTTTAAACAATTATATTTTCTAGTCGTAGGGGACAAACTACATGGCGTAGTTTGAGAATTCGCAACTCAATGGCTGAGTTGTGGCAGGGTTTTTAGCGTAGAGTTAAGGCTAGTCGATAGCGGGTGTCGCGAGTTTACGTGTGTAAGCGTCTGACTGCTTATTTCTAGTAGAAACCTTGGGGGCAGCACGTAGGCAGGGTTTTGCCGAAGTTGGGTAAATTTTGTGTCGTTCTATTTCTGCATTTATTATTCTGCGATTATCTGTGCTTCTATAAGTCTGATATATCTGTGTTGAAAATATTTTATATAAACTTCCACAATTAATTATAATTAATAGTATCACCCTATTCACCCCCCCTCTAGGGTGAAATCGATCCTACATGGTTCTAGCACTAGCTTTGTGCTAAAGAGTGTACAATTGAAAACAGGAATATCCATTAGTCCCTGGGAGAAGAAGGATCATACGAGTTATCATATATCCATAGTACACTATGTGATAATTAGTATTATTTGATGGACGCTGCTTCTGTTATGGTTGCTTCACTAGTAGTATATCACTCTCGGGTTGTCATCGGAGATAGGTGGTGGAGATAGGGATACTTAGACACCCTTTATCACACTTGGTTGTGTTACACCTTTATGATATGTGGAGCAACATATTATGTTATTATGTGTTAACTCTTTGGTTGTAGGGACATGTCAGGTATGATTTATATACCTTTCACCTTACTATATCGACTTGTATAGTATATTAAGATTCATTTACCGCTCACATCAGACTATTGTCTGACTCAAGGTTTTATGTTTTGCTTCTTATTATCTCAGGTGCTCTTAAATGAGTATACTAAATAGCAGGTCTAGATGCGACGCGGTAGTTGTGCAGAGGATGTGTTGGTTGAAGATATCTCGTATTATATATGGATTTGTATGCTTATACTGCTGTGTAACACTATGTGGGCTTAGCAATGTTCACTTATTACTAGTAGTATGAGACGGCTATTTGAATTTATTTCTGTTGTACAAACTCTATTTTATGACGTATAACTCTGTGTATCTGTACTTTGATACTTGAATCACTTAGTTATTATTGTTCTCTCCTGCTTTATATCTGTGATGTTATATTTTATTCCATGCGTTGTGAGATATACTATAGTATTTATGATTTTTTGTTTCATTTTTAAACCTTGATGGTTGCTCTACATCGATTGGCACGACAACAATGTGTTATCTTATGTATATTGGGTGTTGTTGGTATAGGGCGGTCATCACAAATGGCTCCCAACCAAAGGGTTGAGTAATTCTTGCTAAATTTAGAGAAATTAGCCCTAAGAGCTTGTAGTGGAGCACCTCCTCCAACCACGCCACCATGAGCATTCCTTACCATCATTGTCGTTACAACATTGAACATAGTTTGGAAATCAAGCGTAGTAGCTCTTGATCCTACCCCCACTTCAACTCATGAAGCAGATCTCACAATATTCCTTGTATACTGGCTCATTTTCATTTGTAACAAGAATGATCAGTCTCTCATAAAGAAAACCGTGTCTACAGTGCTCATGTGCATGCGACTTATACTATATATTATGTTACTATATAATTTGAAACCAAACTTATAATAAGTACACACTCTTACACACACACATGCACACACTCACGATCCACACTAAGACGAATCATTTCTTATCTCTAATGGATCACGGTATCAATGCAGATTAATCATGTAACCAAAGCTCTAATACAAAATGTGATAAATGCCCTATACCATCGATATAAATATAAATAAATTGTGTGTTACAATCATGCCCGACCGATATAGGATGATCATCAGGGTTGAAATAATAAACATAGCATATAACCAGTCATATCTCATAGTGCATGGACAAAACATAATATCACAAATTAATAGAAGACATAGTAATAACTATGTGAACAATTCATCCATAGAGTAATAGATCCATAGAGTTATAAATCAGATGTAGTAGATTTATAAAACAGAAGTAAAACTCAATAACTATCTCAAATACAAGTGATAAGCAGTTACTGCTAAGGCTCCGTAGTGCTGCACAATGGAATAAGCATAGAATCCATGTAAGTATATAATATGAGATTGCTCCATCTAGATCATCCTTTAAACAGCTACTGCGTCACCTATACCTATTATCTAGTCTATTCATGTTAGAGTACCCAAGATAATAAGAAGCAAAACATAAAACCTTAGGTCAGATAACAGTCTGGTGTGAGTGATAAATAAATCTCAAAATACTATACAGGTAAATATAGTAAGGAACAAGAGTACGCGAACCATACTTAACCTGTCCCTCCAACCAAAGAGTTAGTACATAACAGTACAATATGCTACTTTACAATATCATAAAGTACAATAAAAAATACCACGGTGGACGTCCAAATATCCCTATCTCCAGTATTACTCCCAATGATATCCTCGAGTGATAGCCCACTAAAGGAAAGCAATCAAAGAAACTATAGCATCCTAAAAAAAGACTCACAATCACTTATCCATGTGCTCTGAATATATGATAACTCGTATGGCCTTCTTGTTGAATATGCGCTTATATGATTTTTGTTTGATGATAATAAACATATATACATTCGTTTAAATGTATTTGATAATGTACTATTTTATTTTTCACAGATTAAATAAATATTTGCTGAATAAAATAAATAACGCAGATTTTGAATTCAAACGAATATTTTATTCAAACAAATATTTATTGCAATTTTGAAATTCAAGCTCTCACTATACATATACAACTTTGATACAAATTCAATTACATCACAATTTCACATTTACAAATGTCCTCACTACATATCGCTCATTCACTCATATTTTATCTTCATCTTCATTCCAGTTAGAATCCAGCATCTGAGCAATCTGCAAAAATATTCACTAACGCGGTAAAATTGAAAAAGAAATATTTTTGCAATATAAAATAAAATATGGATTTTGAAAATATTATTTTCCTCAGTTATTTGGGTTGTTCGTCATCATTTAAATTTGAATTCATCATACACGAACAACTTATGACATACACAGTGTATCACTGTATATGCCACAAGGCCGTGCACACCGATATACACTTGATAATGCTACAGGGACAAGTGAGCACAAGTCAAACCCAAATACAGGATTCAACTCAAGTGCAATAAAACAATGTCATTCAGCACAAGGTCAAATTCAAGTTGGATTCAACTCAGGTGAAATTTCAAAAAATAAACATAATGCAAAGGTCAAGCCATTGTTGCCATGACTCAACTCAAATGCAAATCCTCATCCAAAATCAAAATAAACAAAACACAGCAATATGTTAAAAACATATGAACTAGCAAAGGCACAATGCAAAGCTTCAGACCAGCATGGATATGGTAAAAGGTTCAGACACATGGGAAGTGCATTTATCAAGTACACCATGAAGCACTACCACAATATCAAGTTCAAGTCTACAGTTACGAATTATGACATCACAACAACCAGGCAGCATGACCAACATAATGCAAAACTCAAATCTGGCCAAAAACATGACAGACCCAAGAACTCAACTGTGTATACATGAATCAAGCTACAACATGAAAAAGAAATGCACAAATCACACTCGAGTACACAACTCGAAGCACACTACACAATGAGCTACATACAGTAATGTATGAACATACGTAAATCAAACAAAGCTGCAGATCAAAAATGCTCGGGGACGAATACAAAAACTGACCAGAGGTCAGTGGCCAACAGCAGAGGAGTGTTGTGTTCAACAGTATCAAGATTAGTGTCATGTGGACAGTGATACACCAGGTATATAAGAGGGATGAACAAGACTACAGCAAAAACAAAGTCAACCCAGATAAAAATGAAGCCACAGCAAACAGATGTCAACAAAAACCAACAAAGACCAAGCTACACAATATCAAGGTGGAAACCAAGTATGCAAGTGCAAAGATAAATGGCACAGTGTACATGTAAATTAGACAAGCACATGAGCAACATGTACACATTGACCATCAATCAGTGCAGTTCAATCCAGTAAAACAAGAAATGAACTCAAACCAAGTGCATCACTGACCATACACCAAAGCTAACAGCAATGCCAAGAGACTCAAGTGTTACCAGATAACAAACAAGCATGAAACAGTCATGAACAATGCACAGCTAGTCCAAACATGTATCAGATAGCATATGAAAGGGTCAAGCAAGTAACGAAGCAACACAACAGCAATTTGTTAAAACATGCAAAACAAGAATGCAAAGTTTACAAAGTATCAATGACTGAGTCGATAAATCAAAATATATAACCAAGTCAAAGCACAGTGGAATGAAGTAAATGCAAATAGCAGAGGGATGAACACAGATATGGCCAGAGACGAAGATGACCAAAAAATTCACGTAATTCATGAAACCAGTCAATGCCGAAGTACTGCAGATATATGGTGATACATAACCAAGAATGTAACCAGTATGCATACACATATATGAGGGACACAAAATCAAAGCCGTGTTTTTAACAAGTCAACAGAAGAAGGAACAGAGTGGAAGCCGTGGTCGTCACGATAATCAAAATCAACACCGTGTCAACCAAGTAACACAAGTATATACGAATTGAAGAAGTCAGAGATCAATCTCAGCATCAAAACAAAATCAAGTGGCCGAGATGAATATTTGACAAATTCAAATAAGTTTATACGAACGATAATAAAGGAGATCGAACGCATATATAACCCAATCATCATCGGCAAATCAATGCATCGAGTTCAAGTACGAATACACAAAAGCACAAAAGCATAAAATTACATACCGAAGCAAGGAGACGAACTCGATCCAAATTGAAGAACCGTGAGCAAATCAAAGAGCATCGAAGTCTACTATTGAACAGTATCAAAGGTCGGCGCTTCAATTTGCAAGAACCCTAGTTTGGATCAAAAGAACGAAAAGCCCTAATTTAGCTTCAAAGAGGAACGACCGCCATCTCCATTTTTCATAAACGAACGAAGCAAACAAAAGAAGACAGGCCAAATTAATTAAAAGGGACGGCTTTATTTTAAGGGTTTTAAATTTTTAAATAGGGTTATTTTTCTTTAAATTGTTTTTAATTGTATTTTCTTTTTAAACCGTTTTATTTTTCTAGTCGTGTGACTAGGGGACAAGCTACGTGGCTTAGCTTGAGAATTCGCAACTCAGTGGCTGAGTTGTGGCAGGGTTTTGAGCGTAGAGTTAGATTTAGTCGATAGCGGGTGTCGCGAGTTTACGTGTGTAAGCGAGAGACTATCTAATTTCTAGTAGAAACCTTGGGGGCAGCACGTAGGCAGGGTTTTGCCGAAGCTGCGTAAATTCTGTGTCGTTCTATTTCTGCATTTATTATTCTGCTATTATCTGTGCTGCTATTGTTCTGTGATCTGTGTTAAAACTATTTTATAAGCTTCCGTGATTAATTTTTATAATTTATACCATCACCCTATTCGCCCCCCCCCTCTAGGGTGAAATCGTTCCTACACTTCTTACTACCAAGGACTAATGGAAATCTCGGTTCTCCATCTTACTCTCGTATCTTATAGCCCAAAGCTTGATACGTGTCACGCATCCCAAAATTGGACATTAGATCCAACGCCATAAGTCTAGGGTATAGGAATCCTCACTACTAATCCATGGGCATCTCCACTTGTAATTCCCCTTCTTCGAGTACAACAGAAAATACTCTTAGCATTAACAGTTCCTTAGCACATACACATGTGCCCTCCTTTGTTCATTTGGATATGGAGCCCTTCTTGCTCAATCCAGTTTTCATTATTCACGAATCCTTCCAAATTCCCTGATCCTATGGCTCACTCCTTTACGAGCCGCCATCTTCGGACTCCAACATGAGTCAACATCCTAAGGTTCTAGCTTTCAACATGTTGTTACATCGTCATCCAACTTGATATAAATAAGCCACCACCTCCAACACGACCTACAATACCTCGATAATGGTCCTTAGAAGTTCCAATTCCATACCCTATACCATGATAACTCGGTGCTAACTCATCCCTATGTGTCGGTACCAATTCATCCACTTAGCCTCCCAGCAGCTAAGTTTCGTCCCATGCCTCTATTACTCTTCTTTAAGTGCTCTAGACCCCGACTTATTTCTCCTTGATAACTCGGTTGCAATCCAAAACTCCACTTCTAAGTTCTAGAGATAACTCATTAGCACCCTCAATCCTTAGCCAAATCTCTTGCATCCTTGCTATAGGCATCTCATATAGCCATGTTCCACCCAACTACGTAAACCACGGACTAATATCCATCACCATCATAACTCAATATCAAATCATGTAGATAACTCGGCGTCGAGTCTTGCCTTCAACTCCAAATGAAGTGAGACTTATCCCATAGCTTCCCATCATGATCCAAAGCTCATCCGCTAAATTTCGTCCAATTCCGACCAACTTAGCCTCCGATTCACTCAATTCTCCAACCTAGCTAATATAATGCATAACACTAACAAACATTGTCAAAGAATAACATAAAAAAATAAAATCACAGCAATTACATTGATTCATACATACCATACAGTCAATCAAATGAACAACACATAAAATTATAGTAATCAAGCAATTTATAGTCCAAATCTGAGCAATAGTGAACATATTAACATGAGTGTGGTGAATTACTAAACAATTCCTAAATATCATATTAGAATGTATCAATTTAGGGCATAAACATATGTCAACATGTTATTAAAATTAGAAAAAGTATTATAGGACCAATATCATGTTGAAACCTATAATTCTACCATATAAACATGCACAGGATAGTGAGAAGTCATAAACCACCCACCAGTTACCAAATTCAACCAATTTGTGTGTATATTTATTCCAAACAATGAAGAAATGAACTCCAAATCAAGCAAATTGATGATCTCTATCCTCTAACCAAGGATCTAATTTTAATATGCAATCTAGTTTAACGTAGAGAGCAATTTGGACGAATTAGGATGAATCTAGAACTATTAGAGTTTAGACTTCTTTGGAATGAGAGAGAAAAGTTCTAATTTGGATCATACAGCCTCTATTTATAGTAATCTCTAATAAGACTGATGAGCCAACTAATGGGCTTAATTAATTACACTAATTCTTGCTAGCAGCTATTAAAATTTAAAGCAGCCATAACTTCCTAACCATAAGTTTGTTTTTCTATTATGATCACTTTACGAAATGAGACACCATCATCCTGAAGTAAAAAATTGGTTTGTGTCCCTAATTCGACACCTACCAAAATTTATAGTCAAAACAATGTTTTCAGGGTCAAAATAGTCATATAGAATTTTGAGAAAAATCATAGGTGTGTTAAATGTCCCTAGGAGTTAGATGTCAAAATTATAGAATTATATAACCACATATGAATAAAATAAAAATATTTTACGATCCTTCGATACGTAAAATACGAGTCGTTGCAAAACCCAAAGACTAGATCAACACAAATAATTTCAAGAAAGATGATATTTTCAAAGTTTTGGTATAGCGATAATCGCCATAATGAAACTTCCATAAAACATGATATATGTCATATATATTCATTCATAAATTCCAGGAACAATAGAAATAAGAAAGTGAATCAACATTGGCGAGAACACCTTATGGTCTCTTTATAAAAGTTCTATGTAAAGCTTATAATATATATGTGTGTGTGTGTGTGTGTGTGTGTGTGTGTGTGCATTTCGAGGTATTCCATAGCCACCTATTTGCTATGAAAACACTTTGACTTCCTCTTTTTGTCCCCTGTAACACAATGGTTATTTATGTCATCCGCTTCCAAGCAAAAATTAGATCCAAACAAGCAAACATACACAACTATAAATAATATAAACAACAATTTATGTTCTACATAATTTATCGGTTTTTAAACTATTTTAAAGTGAGTTTAACTCACTTTCAATCAAGATAAGACCAAACCAAAGCAAGGCAAGCATTTCTCGACCTATGAACACCACAAGGCACCACTCTTCTTACTCAACTTCAACCCAAAGTTCTGGGAAAACCCTCTATTCTCATGCAAGTGCTTAAAATAGGGTTCGGGCTTTAAACTTTGCGGCTTTGGAATGGTGATGGTGAAGGCTATATTATCTCAAATTTATTTTGAATTTGGAAGGAGAAAGAGTGTGTTTTTCTATTATTTTCACTTAAGAAACTATATGGAGATAAGGATGAAGATGACAAAGAAAAGAAAGTGAAAAAGATAATGGAAATGTAAAGATGAAAATGAAGTAAGGAGGTCTTTATATATTATTTGACAAAAGTGGCTAATTACCTTCATGTCCCTTAGCCAATTCTATCCCTTGTCATTTCAACTACCTTATCATACAACCATGTGCCATCCATGTGGCCTTAAGTACTTGCCATGAAATTACATAAAAAGGAGCAAAAGATTAGTAAAAGTCTTCCCTCCTTAATTACCTTCTACAAAGTGATTTTAAATAACATTTTGAATTAGTTAACTAATCTTTCCTATATGTTATATGAATGTTATATGTGTGTTAGTAAGCTACAATAACTTTTATTCGATAAAAATCGAAAAAATGATTTTCAGTCACATTTTCGACTTATTCCTCGAGCTATTTATTTTTGTAAACCATTTTCAAAAAATGAGTTAAGTTTCATTATTTATTACAAATATCATGTTTATTTGTGTTGTAAAATCACTTATTTAAATATTTGAAAACATATTAACTATTTATATTCAAAAGGATTAAACTATGGGTCACTACAGCCTACTCCTATGAGCGTAAGTGAGGGTTGCTTAGTTGATTTCAGAAGGAGTCATGGACTGGACGTAAGATGGAATGTCCGAACTAATATAAAAATTCTAATGTGATTTTCGTATTTTACTATTTACTTATATAGCTTGATATTGCACATGCACTTATACACATGAGTTAGCCATATTATGATAGATCCTTATGCACACTTTCATTTGGTATCAGAGAAGGAATTTTCACTAACCGCAAAATTTTTGGAAAATATAATAATATGTCAAGCACATTTCTTGAAAGTCTATCAATTATACGTCCCCCATTTTTTATCGGTTCAAATTATACGTATTAGTCTACACGAATGAGAATTTTTATGAAAGGTGGTGGCCTTGAGATTTGGCAAACTAATCAAAATAAGTATGAAGCGCCTTCTTCCAAAATGAGTACTTGGTCGGATGCTCAAAAAACCATAGCAAGTAATGATTCCAAAACTATGAATATTTTATATTTTTCGCTTCATAAAAACGAATTTTCTAGTATTAAGGTTTGCAAAATTGCCTTTGGCATTTGGCGTACACTTCAAAATACGCATGAAGGGATAAGCAAAGTAAAACAATCCAATATTTCACTCCTTAAAAATCAATTCCAATCATTTAAAATGAAAACCAATGAGTCAATTATTGATATGTATGAAAGATTTTAAACCAACACGACATACTCTCATGGCATTCGGAGTAACATTTGCTGAATTAGATCTTATTACACGTATTTTAAATTTTTAATAATTAAGTGGAAAAGAAAAGTTCTAGTAATAGAAGAAACCAATGATCTTTCCCAACTCAAAGTTGAAGAATTAATTGGAAATTTGATGTTGTATGAAGCTAATTGCAGGCTAGAAAGGAATAAACTCAAGAAAAGAGTAGTGCATTTCATGCAAACAATGAGGATTCAGATTTAGATGAAAATGAGATTGTATTTATTGCTAAAAACTACAACAAGTTCGAAAAATTCAAGAAAACGAAAAAGGCAAAAAATTCTGAAAATTTGATCTCAAACAAAATCTTGGAATGTGACAAATTCGACCACATAAAGAAGGATTGTCCGCAACTTAACAGATATTAGAAGAAAGATAAAGATAAGTTTGAAAAGTTTAAAAAGAAAGGATCAAGTCACTTGAGATGATTCAGATTCCTCTTCATCAAAAAGTGACAGCGATAGTGACCCGGGACAAGCTAATGTTTGTTTCATGGCCACTGGTGAGGTAAATTCTGATCTCTCCTATGACGATCTTCTCGAAATTACTATAAAACATGATGATAAATTTAGAAATTTAAAGAAGCTGTATAAAAAAATATAGTCAAGTTAATTAGGGTTGATTTAGAAATTTGAATGTTAAAAGTTGAAAAAGGTATTTTAGAAAAGAGTTAGAAAATTCACAAAAATCGGCTGAGTCTGAATTTGGAATGTTAAAAGATGATATTTTAGAAAAAGAATTAGAAAATTCACAAAAATCATGTAAAAATTTAACTTCTCAAAATACGGTTTTAGTTGAATAAATTAAAGCATGTAATGTTGAGAAAATTAAACTTGCAAAAGATGTTTTTGAATTTAAAACTAACATAACTTGTACTAAAAATGAAGTGCTTGAGTTAAAACAGAAGTTAGAACAAATCACTAACAATGTTCAAAGGAAAAGAAAATTTGTCAACCTTGATAAGTTCTTTGAAACCTAGTTCAAATTAGAATGGACTTGGATTTTAAGTTATTACTAAAAAAGAATCTAATCATGCTTCTAGGACTAGAACTTTTACTAAACCAAAGCTAGACAAAATTAAAGTTTGGAATCCTAAGTGCAATAACATGTTAATGAGAAAGAAGCATACTGAAGATTTTCTATCTAAAGTACACTTTAATATAAACTATATTTACAAAGGTAGTACCACATCCACATGGGCATGGTTTCTTAAGACTTAGGAACCTTGTAAGTATAGGGTATCATGCACCACCATTTCTAATATTTTGATACCATAGATAATATATTTTTCAATAATCATTTTTCATAGCATATTAACATAGCATTTTATATAGAAAGGCTATAATTGAACTTCAAAATTATTTTCTGCAGCATTATATTACAAACATTTTATTTATACCTAAGTTTTTGTATCAACTTGTGAAGCAGAGTACATGTATGCTGCACTAGTCTGTACTCAAGTAATTTACATACAACAATCTCTTAAACCTTTAGGTGAAACAATTTTTATTAATTTAAAACAGGATTTAGGTATTTATTCATTACAAGATTGTCTATAATTTACATATATTTCTTTCGTTTCTTTTTCATAATGACAAATAAGGAGAAATATATCTGCATATTGATAGCGGGAGATGTTATACTTGGGGGAGCTTTTTAGCCTTATCATAATATATATTTTAATAAAATAATTATGCACAGAATTGTATAGTTGTCATCATCAAAAAATGAGAGAATATTAAAACATTTCTTATTGGATTTTAATGGCAACAATTACACAATCATATCGAAGAATCTCTAAGCTAACATGCAGGTACATGATGATAAAAAATAAACAAAGAATGAGCACATTTGGAAACACAAAGACAACGGACAATCGATAAGCTGAAATAAAATATCAACAAAGAGATCGACATGAAGACAAAATATTGCAAGAGTCATATATCTTGTGTTAATCTTTTAGATGAACATGTACAATCTCCCATGAATGATATGAGATACCATGTTTACATCGAAAAGTTTTTTAGTCGCTTAAACTAAGTTTTAGAGATGTTTTAACATTTACAGGAACTCAAACATCTAGCAACATTCCTCAGATGTCCGAGGCCATACATATTTGAACTAAACCTTCTTTGGACTTTTATTCTCGAAAGTCAGATGTCTGACTACATAAATCAAACATCCGATGACGTGAATTTTTAAACCACCGGTTCCCCTTAAATTTTTTTTAAAGAGTATGACTATTTTCATCCAGACATCTGAATTTGTATAAGAGATATATTTTGAAAAGACACGTCTCTTCTCTATCACTGGTTGCATTTCTTTTCTCATTGGGTTTCTTTGATGAATTACAACTTTTGATGGAGACTTTTTTATGCTTATAAATGCATGACTATGACAAGAGCTTAATAATCAATTTTTGTTTTGATATATCTCTTTAAACTCTAATGCTTTCAAATATTTAAACTTGCTTTCTACATCATCAAAAACTACCTTTCTATATTCCTTGGTGATCTACTTCCATAAACTCGCATGCTTTCACTCATTCAACTCAAAGAGGAGATTATAGGAAAGTTGTTCGTCAATTGACAATATAAGAGTTTCACAGAACTCATTAGAAGTCAAAAAATCCTTTTTCCACAAAATGAAAGTCTTGTTAAAGGCTAGACAAAGTTATTGAAGTCATGTTCAGAAGTTGTTATAAGCTTATTCCTCCAAGCGTGAGGTTTTCTTAGTTAATTCCAAAAGTATTCTGGGACTGGACGTAGGACGGGAGGTCCGAACCAGTATAAAAACTCTGATGTAGTCTTAATATTTTACTTCCCTATTTACTTATATAGCTTAGTACTACACACACACACAGATATATATATATATATATATAAGATAGTCGTATTATTATAGATCTTTATGCACACTTCTAACATCATCATCCAATCCATGCCCAAAATTAACGCAAACCCAAAAAATCGTAAGACAAAAGCATCGCAAATGAACTCGACCCTTAAATTGGATAATTTCAAACCCCTACATGTTATAGATAAATAAGCCGATCCTCCATTAGGGTTTGATACAACTACAGGGTCTATAACTATGCTAGTGTCTAAGTATTACTTATCCATATGTTTACTCGAGATAAAATACTATGATTCCCCTATGTTAAATAATATATGAACGGGTAAATCTGGTAATGTTAATACACCTTCAATCATGACCTTCTTCCACTTGTCTGCGATTGGAGACGCACTCAAACTAGGAATAAATCATGTGTGTAAGTTGAAACCACTTAGGAAGAGGTCTTCTGAGGTGTTGGACACTCCCGTCTCATGTGCTCGAATTGGTTGAAGTTGACACTTGATCTTCGAACCGTTCACATTGCACTCCCACGCAAAATGTCCCTTCTAACCACACTTCCTACACTGCAGCTCTTACTTCTTTATCTTTCCCTCGGTCTTATTCCGCCATTGCGCTGGTTCTGCTATGGTGTCTTTCCTACTATCTTCTTAGGCTCACTCTTCACTTCCTCTTGGGAAACAGCAAAGCCATATCCACCAATCCACAAAAAGTCACAACCATGAGAATATGACTAAGGGACAAATCCTAAAGAGGTTGATTCAGTCCTTTTGTAAACTTCGGAGCCCTTTTATGAGGGGTATTGACCAGCTCCATTCCAAACCCAGCCAACTCGTTGAACCGATCAACATACTTTTTCACCAATATCTCTCCTTATTGTATATGTATGAACTTCTCCAATTGTACTCCCACTTCAGCCCTAGATAGAAATTCATCTCAAAACGTCTCCTAAAATCTCCCCAAGTAATCTCTCCCTCATCCGCTTCCATAACTACCTCATCCCACCAATTCAGAGCCTCACTTTGCAAATTCCATGTGGCAAGCTGTCTTCTAACATCATCTCTAAGGCCCGTCGATTCAAAATTTCCCTAACAAGTACGGATCCATGTCCTCGAATCCACATATGACTTAGTCCCCATGTTCTACTTCCCTCTTAGGCTCGTAAAGTCCTTACATAGCTTAGCAAAATTGATGGTAGGCGGGTGGGTAGAACTGCACCTAGCGCTTGCTTAATGGGTCCTCTATTAGGGTTAAGCTCTGCTCGTCCTCTTGTTTTTAGATACCGAGGGAACTAAATTGGGACATTCACTCCTAGAATTCTAGCCGTATAACCAGAGCCACAACCAATGGGATTGCTCTTCCTTTCTGCCTACGATTTTAAGAATTTTATTAGCAACTTATCCATAGTACTATTGCTTAAATAAGGGAAAGCATTATCATGTTATACTTATATATAAAATCTTTGAAAAGATTTTTATCTCTATATAATAGACACACTTCGAAAACCCATTTAAAAAAAAATCCCCAAAAACCTTTCTAAAAAAGCTTTCTTTCGAAAACTTTTCAAGTACATCGCCTCAATACACCCCTAATCCCTAAAGACTTTCAAACATAAGCTCCGATACCACATGTGACAACTCTCACCTTCTAACATATCGATCCAAAGTCTAAGGTGACTTTCAGACTTGCGTTAGTGCTAAGAAGTATGAGCTATCGGGATTTTTAAACATTACAGAGACTAAGATAAATCTAAAACATTATACACTTTCAGATCTCAAGGTAGAATGAATTAAAATATAAGTATGGAAAATAGACTTCTTAGAAAATATCTAAAACATAGTCTCAAAATAGTACATAGTCAAATCCATAGTATATAGAGGTACATCAAATAGTCTGATAAATTACTAAATATAATAAACACTACATGGAGAATAATAGAAAATCCAAAGTCATGCATGTCTTTCCACGCACTAATATATGGCTTATCACATGCTGCCATGTACTCCTGTGGTGGGGGAAAAGAAAGGAAGTGGTGGGTCAAACATAAGTTTAGTGAATGAGTTACATCATTAATATATGGTAATCATATGCAATTGACTTTAGTAATACTCTATGTAACCAAGGATATTCTACATGTGTCCGTGAATTACTTGTTTCCTTTACTTAAGAGGTTTAGCTCAATACACGCTTACACTTACGACTTGTACAGGCTCATACTTAGGGTCGAACAACTAATCAAACCTCAAGACAACTAATGATTGGCTCATAGCCATAAGAACTATTCCACATAGGTTTCCCTACAATTTCCACCATAGGACTACATTTCGCACATTATGACTACATGTATCCAAGTTACGCATTGAGGGGAAGCCCGCAATGCCAACTGACCAAGTGTCGCATCGTTGCTGCATCCATGTCCACCTCTCAATGGTAACGTAATGCCTTTTATCGCCCCACATCGGGATCCATCAACAACACAGCATCAAGTCGCATCACCGTGAATATCAAGGAACTCTTACTAGTGTCGGGCCTTACATTCCATCAAGAAGCATCATCAATGTTATGCATCCACCTTAGAACCTCATGTGAGTGCAATTTACGATCGAACCAATCCAGTCAAATATCGATCCTATTGGATAAATAACATTCACCCAGTCTCGCAGTGTCCTAGTGTCACCACATAGGGAACTAGCTTCTTTATTTATACTAACATACATATATATAATATACACCGGTATTTTATTTACAACTTAGGCCTTAGGCCAAGGTACTGATGGCCCCTTGTTTCGGTAACCAGTCGACCGCTTGCTCCTAGAGCGGTCGACTGCTTATTGTCGTCATTATTTACTATTTTTAATTATGAATTATAGTTGCTTTTTGTTTATTATCCCTCGTCATCTATGATTATAGTAAATGTAACAATCCATCCCAAAACGGGCCTAGTATTTGACCTAGAAAGACCTATTGAGCATTAAACCCATTCCAAAACTGGTTGTTTGTTAGTAAAATCAATATGCAGAGTTATCTACTAATACCATCAGAATCTCACTATGGAAAGGATAAAATATAAATCAGAAATAGTACCTATTTTATAAAAATCAAATCTCAAAACAAAACTTAACATCCCAATATCTGTGGTATAATATCTCATAATACAATAACATCATGTCAGAATGGGTACATCAATACATAACAAAACATAAGCAGATACATAAATGTCATCGCCTTTATCTCCTAGATCTGCATCATCTTTTCTAACCTTTGTTGTAATGAGGAGGGAGTCAAAACAACAATGTCTGGTAAATAAAATCCCGAGCCATTCCATAATAGCACTTAGGCAGTTTTATTTAGATAAGAATATGTCTTACATATCCTAACTATATTTCCTATAAATACCTTTAATTGTAAGCCCGAAGGCTTTCCCAATCAAATTATATAGCTAACACTCAATTGTAGACCAAAGTCCTTTTCTAGTCCCATGCATCTACCGTCAATCATATCTTAACAATATGAGAGAAAGTACAAAGGCCAGTTAATACCTTCTCAATAGGAATTAGGTAGATTCTGACCATTTAATACCTATATTTTAGGCAGATTCCCGTCATTTAGCACCTAACCTAAGGTTACCCCTCTCTGATACTACCTAGTTGACAATGTACGGAATCTCATTAGGCCACATAATACTTCTTTATGGAGGAGGAGGACCATATAGTAGATACTTAATACCTCAAGCCTGAAGTTGCACCCTTCCTAAGATTTCCAGCTACCGTGCCTAAATGCTACCCTCGACCATTTAGTGCTTCCTAAATAAGGAGGAGGCAGACCCTATAACTGCCACTTACTACCTATTGTCCTCGAAGCAAATCCTATGTAATATGGCCCGTAAGACAAACTATAACGTCTCACATTAGTCTGATTATTCATAGGCATTGGTAGCCAAATCAACTGGGCAGACTTACCTACAGAATTGAGACTAACCTCACATACTCCATGGGTACTTATTATAGGCGGTATCTTACATTAGCCTCAAAGTCACACTGATGATAGCCAAAGTAATTAGGCAGACTTCTGTGTGCTTTTGACTGACCTTGCATCCCTATAACTTAGTCATAATTTACATTACCCTAACATACAACTATATACCTCACCGCATTCTTCTAAGGCTATAAAGAAAGATCCTTTATTCTGCCACTAATTATAATCATCATTAACTTCCATCCTATAGGGTTTTAATGCTAATTAATAACCTATTTATTATGTGATTATAATACATTATAAATCATACGTTATGTATATGCTAATACACACACATACATAACTATAATATTCCTAGTCGTGTGAGGTTACTCCTACACTAATAGTTAAATGTTAAAACTTCCAATTCATACAAGCCTAACTCCATACCATAACATACAAATTAGCTAATATCCTTACCCTACAATAGACTTATATAAGAAAATGGAATCAATTACTAAACTTATTTTATATCAAAATTATAGAACCATCATTTTTAGAATTTTAAAATTAAATCCTTTTACACTCTATTCAACTTTGACATGTAGAATGGAAAGGGATTCATATTTAAATTACAGAAATAGGCAGTGTAGGTAACGAATAGGACAATCTATGTTGTACACTCCCTTTCCTAACTTTTAGAACCCACAATCATATCAAAAGAGAAAAATAAGAAGTGGAATAGAATGTAAAATATTAAAATTGTAATAGCTATGCAAATTCTACTATTTTGATATACAATAGTTGAGATCCCAATAACATAACAATTGACATTTTGCTCTGGAGGGATTTTAGGGGTCTGGATTTAAATTTTTCATGAATCAAAATTTCCTAAGGCATATATCAATTCCAACCAATACTACACAATTACTTAAAGGAGAAAAACTAAAAATTCCATCAAAGATGATTCCCAGCTTCCTCCTTTGATTTGAATAATTATATTCCTTTTTCTCTTTTTAGACGTCTTCCTTTTGAAATATACAATAATTGGATTGTATATTAATTAGATTTAGAATTTCAGGGATTGAAGGAGAACAAAATTAGAAATTGAATATTAATATATAAAATATCTTACTTGAAGGCCTGAAGAAATTTCTAATTCATGTGGAAGAAAGAAACTGGCAAGGCTCCGCTTACATTCCTAAATAAGAGAGAATTAAGGAAAAGGACAAACTTTTAAAAAAATTAGGCCGAAGGACGTGAAGTTTTATTTTTAGGCTGAAGGACAAATGCTAATTATATTTAGCAATATTCAACTTTTACATTATACAAAATGCTAGTTATAACTAGCATTATAATCGTTTTTACACTATACAAAACGCTCGTTATAACTAGCATTGTCCTTCAACCTAAATATTTTTATGTTTTTCATTATGCCTATTTTCCTGCCAAAATAATCTGTGAATAAAAGTAAGGGGACTAGTTCTTATTTATAGTGGTTAGAAGTCACCAGAATCGTCAGATTTAAATTAATAAAAGTCAAGTCATTCTTGGCTTAAATAAACTTAGCCACCACAACACCTACCAGTCGACTGCTCCTATCTACGCGATCGACCACTAGCGGTCGACCAATTACCTAAATATAGGAATGTATTTATTTTATCTATTTAATTATTATTTAATTCCTTACTTATATTTAACTTAACATTTACTTAAACCCTAAGTATTCAGTTATCGTTAATTTTTGAATTTCTGATTTTAATATTAACTACATTTTGAATTTGAATTCCATTTGAATTATTTTAAATTCGAAAACTTCAAACATTAATAACATTTCTGTTTGAGCTCTGATTTCGAAACATTATATAAGAAAATTGATCAGAAAATCACTACGAACGCAACAACACAACTTTCACGGCCAAATTCCTACACCTTTAAAATTTTCATTCTTAGCCTTATTATTTATTTATTTATTTATTTATTTCTCATTAATTTTTACAGGGTTTTACCATAAACTTACAAAAATTTGATATACAATAACCCTAATTTATAGTTTTACAATTTATAATCGCCCAAACGTCATACACAATATTTCTTACTTTTGGTAAACCAATTTAACCTAGTTTTAGCATCAACATGGTTACCAGTTCATATTAACTTGGCCCAAAGGGTATGTTCAACTTGAATCAATTTTTAATTAACAAATTTACATTAACAGACTTGATTAGAAGAAAAGGGGTCATATTGATATACATTTTAATCATTGTTAAATTCCCAATTTAATTTAACAACATTTCTAATTCAATTTAAAACAATTCTAGATCAAAATAGGTATACTAGAATTAATTATATGTAAATCATTTAACTAACAATGAACTCATCACCTCAAACTAAAGCTATTTCCTTCGAACTATGCTTGGAATCTCCTCCCTTCATTAGATCTCCGCTTAATTTAATCTTTTTCAAATCTCTCTATTTTTATAAGGCCTGACTAAACCACAGTCGCATAAGGTCGACCAGTCCATCGCTTGCCTTAGAGCAGTCGAACGCTAAGGGTCGACTTGTCAAGGCCACGGTGTCGATCGATGAAGCTTTTGAGTTTTACAATATTTTCTTCCTTAATTGTTTATATAATTAATTTGATTTCCAAATTTTCAAATGTTTATAACATCTTCTACTAGCTTCGATTTCAAAAGGTTGTATATAAAAATTGTCTAGAAAATCGTTACGAACACAAAGTAGCAAGTTTCCTAGCAAAATTCAGACGTTTGTGAAAATTTTATTTTTACCCTTATTTTATTTAAATTAAATTCTCTTATTAAATTTCCACTTAAATTTTTGGTGTGTTACATTTTCAAAAACTCGTATTTGATTTTTGAAACTTTCAATTGCTTCTAACACTAGTAACATGCTTCTTAACACTTTTGTAGAAAGCCAATAACAACTACTAAACCCACACATTTTAATGGTATTAATATGCATACTAGTCATGTAGAGTGAATTTTTTTTACAATCCAATGGCTTTGAAATTTAGAAAATTATCCAAAGTAAGTATAGTGAACCTGAGACTGCATACGCTCAATGGAAATATAAGAAAAAGGCACAAGCACTTAGTAACTCAAATGCTTTGAATATATTGTTCTATTCTCTAGATAAAAATGAATTTAATAGAGTTTATATAAGTAAGCCTGGATATGAACTATGGATAACACTGCAAGTTATACATGAAGGCGCTGGTAAGGTTAAACAAACCAAAATTTCTTTGTTAACTATGCAATTTTAGTTATTTAAGATAAAACCAAATGAGTCTATTTCTAACATGTATTCTAGATTTCAAGAGCTATTACATGCTTAATTTCAATAGGAAAAGAATACACTAAAAAATCAACTCCATAAGATTCTTAATCACTTACAAGTGAATGGAATCAGAAGACTCTAACCATAAAAGAAGCCAATGATATCGGTACAATGCATGGGCATGGAAGAATTAATAGATAATTTAATGTCATATGAAGTTCAATAGTAGAGCAGAAAGGAAAACCATTCAGGTGAGAAGGAAACACTAGCATTCAATAGTACTCGTGGAGATGAAAGATCGGGTGACAATGAGAAAATGACGTTCATGATTAAAAAATTTAGAAAATTCCTGAAATGTTGAAAAAGAAACAAATTCAAAAGGATAGATGGAACACAAACAAATCAAGAAGCAAAGATACAATCAAGTGCTTTGAATGCAACAAAAATACACATTTACAAAGGGACTATCCAAATCAAAAAAATCATAGTTCCCACCCAATACAAAATCCATCAATAACGAGAAGAAATAGGTTTTACATTGCAACATAGGACGATTCAAACTCCTCAATAAGAAATAGTGACTTACAGAGAGAAGATAATGATGTCATGGCAGATGCTAAGAAGAAAGATAAATGGATACTTAATAATGGATGATCACGACACACGATAGAAATCTAGAACTACAAAAAAATTATCTACAAAAACGGAGGTACGGTAAACTTAGTGATAATTTAAAGGGATATGTCATCGGTATCAGCAACATTGGTAACTCTTAAACTCCTGCTATTTCTAATGTTTTCATTACTAAGAATTTAAAATACAGCCTACTTAGTATCAGTCAACCATGTGGTAAGTGCTTTAGGATAAAATTTGAAAAGTATAATTGTTATACCATAGATTGTGACTCTAGGACTATTTTTGAAGGAACTAGAAAAATAGTACATATTTTTTATGAACAAAAACCACTGATGATAACATTTGTCTTATGGCTGATTCAAATTACCCATAGATCTGGCATAACTTTTTTGATCCTCTAAATTTTAAACGCCTATCAAAATTAGCTAGATTAAATATGAATTTTAAAGTTAATAATCTTTGCGATACTTGCCAATTAGGAAAACATCACAAGAAATCATTTAAATCTAAAGACATGATTTCTACTACACACTCGCTAGTTTTACTTCATATTGATCTTTTTGGACCATTGCAAATACAATCAACAAATCATAGCAAATATATTTTTGTAGTAACAGATGATTTTTCAAGGTATACGTAGGCTATTTTCTAAAACATAAAAGCGAAGCTTCTGAAATGTTAAAAATCATTGTCAAGAAAATTCAAAATAAAAAATCTCTTAAAATTAAAACAATTAGGAGCGACCATGGTGGACAACTCGAAAATGAGAGTTTTGGAAATTTTCGTAATAAGAAAGGAATAAAACCCAACTTTTCTTTCCTCAAGACTCCTCAACAAAATGGAGTTGTGGAAAGCAGAAATTGAACAATTCAAGAGTGTGCAAGAACTATGTTAAAAGACGGTAATTTATAATTTAGGTTAATGCAGTAGCCACAGCATGTTATATACTGAATAGAAGTCTAATAAGACCCTTAACTAACAAAACATCTTATGAATTATTTTAAAATAAAATGCCAAAAGTATCATATTTCAAAGTATTTGGAAGTAAATGTTTAATATTAAAACTCAAGATAATTTAGAAAAATTTGATGCTAAATCTGATAAAGCAATATTTATTAGATATCCAATTAGAAGTAAGGCTTATATGATATTTAATACTATAACAAATACCATTGAAGAAATATTACATGTTTCTTTCGATGAAAATTTTAAGACTGTAAATAACGATAAAGATGAGGAAGAGGAAATTACCAACACAAATGAAAATATTCAAATTACTAATAATGAAAATGAAATAAATTATGAAACAAATACAACTAAAATAACCAAAATTATTAAAGGATCTTCCAAAACAAATATTTGAGGAACTATCAATTCTTTTGTAAAAATAAGAAACCAGTAAAATAAAATGAGTAATATAGTATCAATATCAACTATGAAACCTAATAACTCAACAAAGGCATTATTTGTTGATTCGTAGATTCTGGCCATGTAACACCCCGTACAATTAACGGTAATTAATAAATAATTATTTAGGCTCAAAAATGTAATTTGATCAAGCATTTGAATTTGACCACAAAACTTGCACCATTATATTTGTGGCGATTTTCTAAGTAATTTTCATATTTGGAGTTTTGCGATAGGAATTCAAATGAAGAAGTTATCAACGTCTGAAATTATCAGAACGAAAATAGTTAAAAAGGAATAAATATTATAATTACACGAACTGCAGTAGTCGATACCATGGGCACAATCGGTCGACCCCTAGTGGTCGACCACTGCCTATAACTGGTTGACCGACCATAATGTGACGACTAGGGTTGAATTTTGGCCAAACGGCCCAGAATTTATTATTTTAAATCTAATGGATATGATTGATTCAAGTGCCTATAAATACGGGCCTAGCTCCTCACTTTTCTTCTCCTATTTTCTGATTGATACAACGAAGCTCTACCATTTTCCCTTCTCTGCTATTTTTATTAGGTATGAAATATTATATAAATATATAATCAAAAAAGAGTAGAAAATAAAAGAGAAGAAAATGAGAAAATCAATATTATGGAAAAAGGTAAATTTCATTATTATAAATCTATTCCACTTAACCCAAATCTCTTCTCAGATTTATATTTCTAATGGTATGTATGTATCTTATTATACATATTTTGGATTAAAAATGAAAATCGGTCAATTAAAGAGATGGATTCGGATTCGGGAGATTTTGAAAGCTTGAAAGGTGAATGGAAAATTATATGATTTATATATAATATTGAAATTTTTATCATTGAGTTTTATTTAATTATTATGTGTGTGCAATATCTATGGAGTTGTAGGCTTAAGAAGAACGTATTAATTAAAATTTCGCCTACATATTCTATAAGTTAGGTAATTGGAATAGGAATGGTATTTACATCATATTTTAGAAATTGGAAATCAATCCCTAAATTTGTTAAAGTAGAATGTTGATAAGGTTGGAAAATTTACTCCATATTTATGATAATTGGGGTGTAAATTGTAAGTACAGACTTAGATTGCCCTAGTTTGACTTGGAATGTGAATTTCCATAATTTAATTTATTAGGAACATTCGGGTACAATATAGTTGTATCTATCTCCGTGTAATTTTCATAAATTATCTAATTGCACAATTGTGTACAAAAGGTGCATCATTTGAAATAATATGAAATATAACAAAAGGAAAGAGATGTGTAAAGTATGAATGTTCTCTTTTGTAATTTACACTGTCTATTTTAATAACAGAAAAAAGATAATTTCTTGCAATTTCAAAAGGATCAAAAGTCTTATTTTTGGGTAATTTATGGAGAGTTATAATGGTAATTCTTTTTGAGAAGGATGGCTCTAATATATTAAAATGTGGAAATAAATGCTCTTTACAGAACATACATAAAGTATGTTCAGTAATTCCTAAGCAAAGGAATTGATGAGTTAGAAATTTATATAGACACGCGCATGTATAATTGGGACTACCGATTAAATAAATAAATAAATAAATACACACAGAGCATTATACGTCAATATTTTGTATTATTTATAACTAAGATGACTAGTTATTTGTAGCATAGTAAATTATAGGACTGAGAGACTGAAATGGAAAAGAGATGGTAACTCTAAAATTTGGAATGATGATTGCAAATTTTAGGGAAATAAATGTGCAGTTAATAAGGAGTTATATGAATTAAATGAGGACATAAATATGTTTGATGAGGCCGATTAAGAAGTTCAATATGGCATTTATGGGGAAATGAAATAGGCATAATAGATTGAATAAGAATGAATGAATAAATACCATTGGTGATTGTCCAATTAGAATAATAATGATCCTTTATTACGGAAAATTAACATTTGGGACGTAAGAGGGGTATAGAGAATCTGTGTAATATGCATATACGATAGGAATTAAAATGCTAGGAGAAAGTATAATTTTCATAGTAGAAAATTACATAGCCTCAATAATATGTTTAGAACGAGCGTGAATTAGTGGGTCTAGCCCAATATTTAGGCCTAGGATAATTGGTTTGGTTTAAAAAGGATGAGGATGTGAGATTAGTAGAGTTACACAATAGAAGTTTGCCTTTCACTTAGACGTTACCATCAGTTATGTATGCTTACTACTAATATGGGACATCTACAACCATAGGACATGTGGGGAAGTGATATATGTTTGCATATAGGTAAAGGAAAATTTACCAAGGGTTTACCTTGTATTTGAAGGATGAAATGACTCAGTACCTTAGGGATGTCAAGAGCTTTACTTTGGGATGGAAGGTATTGAATAGTCATTGAGTCTGCCTCCTCCTTATTTAAGAAGTCTTAAATAACTTACGATGGTACCTAATAAGGAAATAGGGTCTGCTTCAATTCTAACAAGAGGTATTAAGTAACTAGAGTGAGCATTTTTCTTGACTTACATTTGGTTCGTCTAAAGGGATTTTGACTACGGGAGGTGGCAGGCTATGTCAGTATTGTTTTTGTATCGGTATTTAGTAGTAGAGCTGACATATAGGCTGTGACCACCAGCGCACCTGAGCAATCGTTAGCAAAGACTTGGGTTATGCCCTGATGGATTTCACTTCTTACTACTATAGATTCAATATGGGATACACAAAGACCTCATTATTTAATAAGTTGTTTATCCGAGGTTGGCTAGTTAACCCTTAGATAAGTCTTTGAGATGTGTTAGTAATATGGTAATTGAATTATACAGCCGTATTTAGGGATCATCATTCAATGCAACTAGAACCGATTGACTAGCAATTACGTTACGGAGGGCCTGCTTCGGATTTGAGATATTAAATGGCCAATAGGTCTACCTCCTCCCTATTTAAGAAGTATTAAACTGCCGAGGTTTTCTTTTAGGCAGTACGACATTTAGATATATATGTATATAGACATCTGTATATATATAGTTATACCTCGGAGAAGGTTAGACATAACGTAGGCATAGATGAAATTACATGAAATAGCCCTGAATGATGGACATAACACTTGAATAGAATCAATTGGCATAAGTTAGTGTTATGGATAAAGTATGTAATTTTTCTGGTCACCGGAACATTTTTCTGACCCTTTCTCATTACAACCCACATGACAGATTTAGAGGGATAGGATAATGGTGCAAAACAAGAACTATAGAAGGTGAAGTCTTGACATTCATGCTCGAATATGGCAAGGTAATTGGATGCTAAAGGAATAGTATTGATTCCAAGGTAGTAGCCTTGGTCAACATATATGTTCTATTTTAATTTTCTATTCCGCTGTGAGTTTACGTAGATAGATCTTTGATATACTTATGTTTATTACATGTTACTAAAACTAAATATCTTTATCCTAATAATCTTGGGTTTCGATTTGTTGAAATTCAGGCCCATTAAGGTATGAGTTATTATAGGCCATGTAAGAAGAACTGAATCAGTTTACTACAATGATGTTTGGGAATTAGTACCTCAACCAACAAATAATCTGTCATTGGAACTAAATGGGTATAATGAATTAAATGAACAAGAAGAGTAATAAGAAATAAAGTAAGACTAGTAGCATAAGGATATAACTAAAAAGAAGGAGTAAATTTTGATGAGACATTTGCTTTCGTAGTGAGATTAAAAGCTACAAGAATATTACTTGCTTTTGCAAACTTTAACAATTTTTTATTATACCAGATGGATGCAAAAAGAGTATTTTTAAATGGAATAATTAAAGAATATGTTTATTTTGGACAACTCCCTCTATTCAAAGATAAAAAATTTCCAAACCACATTTGTAAATTAAAAAGGTCATTATACGTATTAAAACAAGCACCTCGTGCATGGTACCAAAGACTCAAACTATATTTAATCACATCTGGTTTTGATATAGGAAAGGTTGACACTATATTATTCATAAAATGTAACAATAATGATATACAACATATACAAATATATGTAGATGATATTATACTTGGATCAACTAATGAATAATTGAATATAAAATTTTCAAAAATAATGACAAAAGACTTTGAAATGAGTCGCATAGGAGAATTAATATTCTTTCTTGGATTACAAATAAACAAGTAATAAATGAAATGTTTATAAGTCAAGAAAAATACACAAAAGAATTGGTAAAAATATTCGGCATGTCAGACACGAGTGGTAAACCTACTCCAATGACACCCAAAGTACATATATGCAAAGAAAATTGTGATAACCCGGATTTTTGATATCTGACAATTGGATAATTAACTGGTTTTTACTGTTAAGATACTAATTTTATTTAATTAAACAAATAGTATTCTGATAATTAAAATATCGATATATATAAATGGATTTGAAACTATAATAAATGTTGAATTATAAATATCTGGAAATGATAAATCTTATAGTAAATTAAAAAATATATAAATAGATATATGCAAACTCTATAATATTGAAAATTATAAGCGTATACATATACAAGTATATAAGTATGTATATATATATTGTGATTAGAAAGCATTGTTTTGAATTTAGTATAATAATTTTCAAAGCTAGTTAAAGTTAAATTTTATATTTTGAAAATACTAAAGATAAATTTGTATTAATTGAAGTATAATAGTTGAAGTTTTAATAAGATTTAATAAAGGGTAAATATACTTTCTTTTTAAAATATACATGTACTAAATGTGGTTTATATATAAATTAAAATATAAACATGATTCATAAAACATATATAATAATAAAAACATAAGAAAATGTTTTAAATACATGCATTAACATTTGTAAGATAATAAAAACATGTCATAACATGTGTAAGCTTAGTATAATTTCCAACTAAAAAGTGGCAAGTGTGTTTTTTTCTTTCTAAAATTTGATTTATATTAATAGTGTTTAAACCAGGCTATTTTCAGTTTAAAAACTTCTCACATTTTATTTCTCTCTTTCCATTTCTTTTTCTTTCATCTTCAAAACCAAAACTGTAAAGAAAATCAAACCAAAATCAAACTAAATAAAAAAACAATTTCAATTAAGCCTGATCTAAAGTAAAGCAAGCAGCAAATTCAAGATCCAAACTCAACTTAAAGAAGATCAATTTCAATTCAAGTAGCAGATCAACAATCAAGTTGCTGTTTCAAAATCTAGTTCCAGATAAAAGAACAAGTCCTGGTCTCTGTTTTCAAAACAGTGAGTAAACATTTTTCTTAAAAAGCTTAAATCTGTTTTTAACTGATAAATTGTAGATGTAATTATGTGAACAGCTTTGCATGGACGAATTTACGTAGTTGCAATATAGATATGAAATGCCTATGCATGATTGTGTATATGTATATTTATATGTCTCTGTTATATTACAGTCTCAAATCCACTAAATTCAATTCAATTTCTCTTTATATGATTAATGTTAGGCAAAGATTTCTAAAGATTAAATGTATATATGAACGTAAATATTTTAAAAAAATAATTTCAATTTAAAATATTTAGTAATTATTTCAAGAACAAAGAATTACAGTTAAATCTTTTCAAACTAGAAAAATCAATGATCTCAATTTCAAGTTTTGATCATAGTAGCAGATTCATATTAGAAAATTATGATTTTTGATAACGGTTTCAAGATTTTAAGGTTGGGGATTGTTGGAAATTTCTAAGTTGATCGAAAATCGAATTTCGTTCGATTTCTTGGTGATCGATGATGGAGGAGTGTTGCGCTAGGAGCTGGGGGTAGCTGGAAGGATGGAGGTCATAGGAAAAATGTGATTGGATTTTCAGATCATCGACGCAGCTTGGAGACATCAATTTAGGGTTTAATGATCGGTTTTGATCGATATTGTATGCGAGGGTCGTGTGTCGTCGGGGAAGCACCGGAGATGGTCGGTGTAGGGGGATTGGAGCGTGGCCCATCGGCGCAGCTTTGGTCATGTTTGCGTGGCTTCTAGTGATCTGGATCAACAGCGTATGGTGGTTCTTGTCAATCAGGTGGGTTCCAAATTGTCATCGTTAGCTCGATTTCAATTTCCAGGCGTTGTTCATCGTGCTGGATGGTCGGGACGACTGAGGTAGGTATCGACAATCGAGGATCGGAGAGTTGGTCGGAGGAGCGTGGGCATGACGTCCACATGCACGTGTGCATGTTTTTGTTTGGGTTTGATGTGGTAGTTGCGGAAGAAGAGTTTTTCTCGGATCGGTCTCGAGGTTGTTGTTGATTTGTCTCGAAGGAAAAGAGGAGGGTGAGTTGCTCGGAGTTGGGCTCGGGGGTTTTAGCTTTGGGCCCGGGTTATGTTATATATGAATTAACCTATTTTTTTTAAAAGTAAAACAAAAATGAATTTAGTTAACAAAATTTTAAAAAGAAAATTAGTTCAGGGCTGAAATATGAAACAAAATTTTCAAAGCAAAGTATTGATCAAGTTCAAACATGTTTTCAAAGATTAAAATGCTAAGGTTTAATGTTTAAATTTTGTTTTGTTTAAAGGTAATTATATATTAGGTTAAATATGTAATTAATTCCTAAATGTTTTTCAAATGGAATTTAATGATGTAATTAAGATGTGATTAAGATAATAAGCAACTAAAGAATGGTTAATTAATGGAAGTAATTAAATGATAAGTAAGTGATTAATTAAGGCGAATGGTTTATCTTAAATTAATTAGGGTCTTAATTAATTGAAGGTTAATTACTTAATGTAATTAATTAAAGGATAATTAATTAATTAAAGGATAATTAATTAATGTAATTAATTAAAGGATAATTAATTAATGTAATTAATTAAAGGAGAATTAATTAATGTAAGTAATTAAAGGTTAATTAATTATGTGAATGATTAAATGATTAAAGAATAATTAATTAATTTCAATAATTAATTAAATGGTTTAATTAATGTTAATTAAGCAGGATTTAAAGGTAATTTATTTATTTATTTTCAATTAAATTTATTATATTAGGTGACAAATTAATCTTGGTTATGGATGATTAAATTGTATTGAATGTTTGGATTTATGTCTCTAGTCTGATAAAATGTGATGTTCTGTGATATGATATGCTTGGGTGGAACTGTGATAATGTGAGTTATTTATCGATGATGAAATGTTGTGTAAATTGACATCCTGTTTTAAAAATTGAATTGTTTTCACTTAAACAACTTGGATTAAAGACGACATTGGTTTCGAAGAGACCAGAGTCGGATATTGGTAATATTCGGAACCACTTCGATTAGTAACTACACTAATTCTTTATAGATTTGATTTTAGAATCAAATAGGCTGGAATGGAATAAATTAATCAACTTGGCCATTTAAACCGAGTAACAGTTCTTAGATACTGTTTTGTAATAAGTGATTGACTTTAACAAGTGAAGAACTCGTAGAAGGTACGAGTTACCCTGGTTTTCAAATAAGTTTTATAACTTAGTATTTCATATTAGATGGGTTTACTCACGCTAGTTTCCAACCTGATTCAGGTGTTACTTTAATGTAATGCTTGGGTCAGATCAAGTATTATAGCTTTTCAGGTTAGATGTTCTGGAGCTCAGTAGTCGAGCTGGATGGTAGAAATATATGGAGTACATCCCGCTGTGTATTGGAGTTGTTTATCTGGGACAAGATAATTATAACTATCCAGTTTACGTATGAATGGTTGTACTCTGATATATTGAATGTAAAATGATAATTACAGCCTTTTATTGTATAAACACTATTATTTGATATTAAATTTTAGTCCTCTGCAAATGTGAGATTCTGTGCAGTGTTTTCTGTTTCTTCTTCTACCACTTTTCTACTTTATCCTAACAATCTGGAATTTCCGGCGCTCGATTTTTCGGAACTTCTATAGTGAACGTATTAGTGTTGAATTTTCGAGGTCGAAAATTCCGGTCGTTACATTTTTGTATCAGAGCAGAAGATTAAGCGAGAACTTTGGCTCTGGTGGGTTTACTCATTAAGGATAGGGTCAGTAATACCCTAAAATGAGTTGAGTGTATTATATATAAGGGCGTATTTGTTATTTTCGTATATAAAGATTTTAAAACGGTTTTAAAATTAGTTTTTATATAAGCTTATATTTTGATATATAAAGTAATAATTTTTCTAATTATTATATATATTAAGGTAATTTGTTGTTGAATTATTGGAATTAAATATAATAATAATAATTAAGTGGTAATAGAAATACAACCAAATAAGAATTGGATGATATGAACTATACAGATAACATAAGCTGGAAATGGATTCAAACTACAATATAAAATCCTGAAATTTGTATAAGTGTTTTCAGAATGTTGAATTAAGTTACCCTGATTTTATTTTCTAATAAATTGTGAGATAATATATAGTGAATTGGTTTACAAATATGATAATCTAGGTCATTATCATAAAATGATTGTTGTGTCTAATAATGGGATGTTTGTTTCCTAATACTAATTAATGATAAAGCAAAATGGAATGTTTCAAGGAAGTAACAACTTAGATAAGTATGACTTATAAATTGAAAAAGAATTTAAATTGTGAAGTTTCAAATATAAGTCCAGAAAATTTAAATTGTTTTAAAGTGTTAAAGGATATAATAAATAATATTTCTAAAATATAGGAATTTTATTTTAAAACAAGAATTATTTCAAAAAATAATAATAAAAGGAGTCTTGTTTTAAACAAGAGTTGTTTTGAAAATTTCAAGAGAAATTATTTTGAATTAAAACCAAGTATGGTTTAAAATCTAAAGTATGACATGAAGTGCAAATGAAATAAATATGTACATATGTAGGATATATAAGATCAAAGTTGATTGGAAGTAAACATTAAGTGTTGAGTTTTGAATTTCCCTGAAATGTGATGTAAACCCATAGAGGAATAAGTTTTTGAAACTTATAAGTGAGAAAGGTTATTGATAGGAAGTTTAAAATTTGAAATAGAGAATTCAAATTGAGTGAGGTTGACTAGATTTAATGAATTGAACTTAACATAGGGGAATTTGAATAAGTTTAGAACAAGCAACCTGAATTGGAAATTTCAAGTTGAGAGATTTAACTTAGGGTTAAATGGGTTGAATTGAAAAGGGAGTTATATGTGATCTCAAAACAGGTTTGAGTTCTGGAAATTGGTAGTGAATGCTATTGATGAATGTTTTAAATAGCTTGGATTTTTATTTACTTTGACTTAACCTAATATCATCCTGCTGCTATTAATAATTTATGAAACTGTGAATTGGATTATTTTAATTGAGTTAAGAAATGGATTGAGATAATATGTATCCATTACTGAAATAAAATGGAGACAAAACTATAATTCGAAATTATTTAAATGATTTCGATTTTTAGAAACAAAATAGAAAATTATGGGAATGTAATCACCTTGAACTTAAGATTTACGTGTTAAAAATAAACTTGCAAACTAAAATTGTTTAAGAATTGACTTCAAAGTTGAAGTTAAAATTGGGTAATAAATTGGATTCTGAAAATCAAGTTGTTTAAAAAGTTTTGAACTCTAACTTGAACCTTGAAATAAGTTAAGTAAGGGTAATTTAAAATGAATACTTGAAATTTGGACTCGGAATTAAATTATTTAAGAACTTAGGTTGTTAAATTAAAAGTAAGGGTTAATTTGATTTAAGGGATTAAATCAACATTTGAAATTTAAATCGAATTCATAATTCGAGATGGTTTAAAGTTGAGATTGGAATTGGGATTAAACCAAATTGGAATTGAACTAACTTAATTGGGAGTGAAATCAAAGTTGAATAAGTTTAAATACAAATGGGAATTGATTTGAATTTGGAATGGGAATAGAGGCTAATTCAAATTGAATTGGAATTGAATCAATTTAAGTGGAAGTAGAAATTGAAAATTGATTGGAATGGGAGATTGAACAGTCTGGCTCTAAATTATTTTCAAATAAATTATTTTAATATAAATTGTTTAAATCTATTTTTCCTAGCAATTTACTATACAACTTTTCTTTTTAAAACCCAAACTATCTTATACTTATTTTACAACTATTTTGAAAATTAATTATTATTTTACAACTGTTTTACAAACTAATTACTATTTTATAACTATTTTGCAATTATCTAACTATTCTACAACTATTTGACTATTTTACAACTATTTTATAATTACTTAACTATGTTACAACTATTTAACTATTTCATGACTACTTATCTATTTTAAACTTTTTCAAGCTATTTTCTAATTCAAGTTGGTCTGAGTTCAAACTGTTTAGAATTGAAGTGATAACCCAAATGAAAATTGAAGCAATTTTGAATAAGTAAACAGAAATCAAAATGAATGTGAATAAAATAAAATTGATTTAGCTGACAATTAATGAAGATAAATACGTAGGATGTACATATATTATTCTATTCACATAATGATTTGATCCAGATTCGAGCATAGAATTTCGAGATAGTATATCGATCCGAATTGGGATTTTTCACTCGATTTTCGACGGCAAACCTTGGATATGGATTTTTGATTGGTTGTGAAAATTCTCTATCATAGTTATGGCTATGCATTAGGAAGTCGGGTGGACTATACTAGTTCGGAAGTGAAATTGTGTGATCGAGTGAGCGATCGAATTTGATATTGCATACGGATGATATATGTACATTGTACGTGCTTGAATGAAATTGATATTGGAAATTTTGAAAAGAAAAGTAAAAATGATTATGAAATAGAAAGTATATTTTGAGAAATATATAAGAGTGGAAGTTGGATATCTCTATAGATAAAATTTATTTTATAAAGAGTACGTAAGGGGGTAAATAACTTTATAAAAGAAATCGAATTTGAATGTTGATTTGGCATAAGTAAAGTTGTATATATTGGTTTTATATGATAAACTCTTCTTGTTGAATCTATAACTAGAAGAAAAGATCTTTGGAAAATATTTTGCTTTAGTTAAAAGAATAAACTTATATATATCTATATATATAAATGATTTTATGAAATTGGGAAAAAGGGTTTTTGAACCTACTGATTTTGAAAAGCTTTTGATTTTTTTGAAAAAAAGTTTTGGAACTTATTGATTTTGAAAGGCTTTTGATTTTTGGAAAAATCAATTTTGGGAATTTGGAAAGCTAAGTTTGGAACTATCGATTTGAGATATTTTGTGTAAAGAAGATTTTATGTGAATCATTCTGAAAGATACTATATGTGTGTGGTATAAAATGTTTTGAGAATGGCTGTGGGAAAAAGGTGCTTCCATTGAAATAAACTTCTAGTAGGAGATCCACAAGGTGGTTTTACCTTGAGCCCTAAGGGGGATTCTAAATTTGATCCTGGGAGGATGTCCGGACTAACTGAAGTTCCTGAGGATTGTGGTTGGGTAGCGAAATTCGAGGCCGCTGATGCCCACAGAGACATTTGGGTTATGCTGTGATGATAGTGTAACTCGATGTCACTGCGATCTACTATAGACCATAGTGGAATTCGTGTAGCAGTGAGTGCCAACGGTCTACGTTTGACTTCGCTAGGAGAGCGACGTAACATCAGTAGACTGCGACCTATGAAGACATAGCGAAAGTCATGTGGCACCAAGTGCCTACAGGATACATTGGGACTTGACTGATATAGTCTGCGATCTATGCAGGAGTGGTGATGTTTCATTTGGCAGCGAAATTCGAGGGCGCTGATGCCTATAGTTACATGGGTTTTTTGCCGTGATGGCGATGTAAAACCTGAGTGTAGCTACAATCTGTGGTGGGTACCATGGTGTAATCGAAGGGGGCGAAGGCCTACAGTTTTCTATGGTTTTTCCGAGATGGCGACGTAATCATCGGGTTAACTGCAACCATGGAGGGGGTGATGATTTCCAGAGCATTCTCACCAAAAGTGTTTTCTATGTTTTCAAAATTGTTTTCTAAGTATTTTCACTAGATGTTGAAAACAGGTTTGCTAAGTACTTATAGATTTTCAGTCCTACACCTGATCAACATATGACCGAATTTCTATGAGAACAAGAATGGACTTATTAAGACATCGAGTTATAAAAAGTATTTTTATAAATCTATTTTGGCAATATTATATAGATTTTAAAAGTGTTTTAAAATTTAAAAGGAGTTAAGAGTTAAAAAATTTTAAGAATAATTTAACTGATAATTCACATTATAACTTAAAATTCTTGCTTCGTTCCTTTTCGGGGACGAAAAGTTCTAAAGGGGGAGGAATGTGATTATCCGAATTTTTGATATATGATAATTGGATAATTAACTGGTTTTACTATTGAGATACTAATTTTATGTATTTGAACAAACAGTATTCTGATAATTAAAATATCTGAATGTAAATAGATAGATTTGAAACTATTAACAAATGTTGAATTATAAATATCTGGAAATGAAAAATCTTATAGTAAATTAACAAATATATGTATATATATATATATGCAAACTCTATAATATTGAAAATTATAAGCGTATACATATACAAGGATATAAGTATGTGTGTGTGTGTTGTGATTAGAAAGCATTGTTTTGAATTTAGTATAATAATTCTCAAAGCTAGTTAAAGTTAAATTCTATATTTTTAAAATACTAAAGATAAATCTGTATTAATTAAAGTATAATAGTTGAAGTTTTAAATAAGATTTAATAAAGGGTGAATATACTTTCTTTTTAAAATATACATGTACTAGATGTGGTTTATATATAAATTTAAAATATAAACATAATTCATAAAACATATATAATAATAAAAAAATAAGAAAATATTTTAAATACATGCATTGACATTTTTAAGATAATAAAAACATGCATTAGCATGTGTAAGCTTAGTATAATTTCCAACTAACAAGTGGCAAGTGTGTTTTTTTGTAAAAATTGATATATATTAATAGTGTTTAAACCAGGCTATTTTCATTTTAAAAACTTCTCACATTTTATTTCTCTCTTTCCATTTCTTTTTCTTTCATCTTCAAAACCAAAATTGTAAAGTAAATCAAACCAAAATCAAACCAAATCAAAAAAAATTGTTTCAAGTTCAGCCTGATCTAAAGTAAAGCAAGCGCCAAATTCAAGATCCAAACTTAGTTAAAGAAGATCAATTTCAAATCAAATTCAAGTAGCAGATCAACAATCAAGTTGCTGTTTCAAAATCTAGTTCCAAATAAAATAACAAGTCATGGTCTCCGTTTTCAAAACAGTGAGTAAACATTTTTCTTAAAAAGCTTAAATCTGTTTTTAGCCAGATAAATTGTGGATGTGATGATGTGAATTGCTTTGCATGGATGAATTTATGTAGGTTCATGTATATAGATATGAAATGTCTGTGCATGACTGTGTATATGTATATTTATATGTCTTTGTCATATTACAGTCTCAAATCCGCTAAATTCAATTCAATTTCTCTTCATATGATTAATGTTAGGCTAAGATCTCTAAAGATGAAATGTGTATATGAATGTAACGTATTTTAAAAAATAATTTTAAGTGAAAATATTTAGTAATTATTTCAAAAACAAAGAATTACAGTTAAATCTTTTCAAAACAGAAAAATCGATGATCTCAATTTCAAGTTTTGATCATAGTAGCAGATTTGTATTAGAAAATAATGATTTTTGATAGTGATTTCTAGATTTTAAGGTTTGGGATTTTTGGAATTTTTGATTTGATCAGAAATCTGATTTCGTTCGATTTCTTGGCGATCGACGATGAAGGAGTGTTGCGCTTAGAGCTTGGGGTAGCTGGAATGATGGAGGTCATAGGAAAAATGGTGATTGGATTTTCAAATCATCGGGACCGCTTGGAGACGTCGATTTAGGGTTTAATGACCGGTTTTGGTCGATATTGTATGCAAGGGTAGTGTGTCGTCGGGGAAGCACCGGAGACGATCGGTGTAGGGGGATCGAAGTGTGGGTCATCGGCGCAGCTTTGGTCATGTTTGCGTGGCTTCTGGTGAGTTGGATCGACGACGCGTAGTGGTTCTTGTCGATTGAGTGGGTTCTAGGTTGTGGTCATTGGCTCGATTTTGATTTCTAGGCTTTGTTCGTCGTGCTGGATGATCGGGACGACTGAGGTAGGTGTCGGCGACTTGTCGAGGATCGGAGAGTTGGTCGGAGGAGCGTGGGCGTGGCGTGCACTTGGCCATTTAAACTGAGTAACAGTTCTTAGATATTGTTTTGTAATAAGTAATTGACTTCAACAAGTGAAGAACTCGTAGAAGGTATGAGTTACCCTGGTTTTCAAATAAGTTTTATAAATTAGTATTTCATAATAGATGGGTTTACTCACGTTGGTTTCTAGCTGACTCGGGTGTTACTTTAATGTAATGCTTGGATTAGACCGAGTATTACAGCTGGAGCTCAGGAGTCAAGCTGGATGGCAGGAACGTATGGAGTATATTCTGCTATATATTGGAGTTGTTTATCTGGGACAAGATAATTATAACTGTCCAGTTTATGTATGAATGATCGTACTCTGATATATTGAATGAAAACGGACAATTACAACTTTTCATTGTATAAACGCTATTATTTGATATTATATTTTAGTCCGCTGCGAATGTGAGATTGTGTGCTGTGTTTTTTGTTTCTTCTTCTACCTCTTTTCTTTTTTATCCTAACAATCTGGAATTTCCAGCGTTCGATTGCTCGTCACTTCTACAGTGAACGTATTAGTGTCGAATTTTCGAGGTCGAAAATTCCGGGTCATTACAAAAATAAATCTAAGGATGTAGATCAAAACTACATAAAGGCATGATAGGATCGTTACTATATATTGCTACTAGTAGATAATGCATAGTGAATGTCTCTCGGCTAAGTATCAATCAAAACCAAAGGAAACACGTCTTAAAGTGGTAAAGCAAATTTTAAGATATATTAACAATTGTTAACTCTCCATTTGGAAAGGCCATACACGGGTGGATTTAACCCAATAGACTTCACAATTATCAAGGCCGATGAGTACAGAGCGATGGTTATAGGACTGAAAAGTAAAGTACAAATGGTTATACAAAGTCAAAGTTGGATGGAGTTGGTACATAAATGATGCAGGGTGCTTGAAAAATGGATGTTAGCTTGGACAAGCAAGGGGTTGGCATACTCAATCTAGAGGGGTCGGTATACTTTCAATAGCCTAGTAAATGGAGGGATCGACAAGCTCAATCTGGAGGGATTGGTGTACTTCAATAACTTAGCAAGATAAAGGGATCGACAATTTAGATGGATCGGAATTCTTTAACTCGTAGGAAGGAATCAGTATACTTTCCATGCTACATCAAGCAGGGATCGGCATGTGTTATTTGGTTGGATTGGCATGGATATGCTCGATTAAGAGGTTTCGGCATACCTCATTCCTGAGAAGAGGGGTCGACATAATTGAATGGTAAGGGATCAGTATGGTTTGGCTTCTATAGAAGGGATCGACATGGTTTAATGAAAAAAGGATCGTCATAAGTAGAAAGACATGGATCGGCATGGCTTGGAAGTATCCTAAGGGGCCAACATGGTTGGTTATAAGATGGATCGGCATGGATGGTCATGCTATGGATCAGCATATGTTAATTAGAAAGGTTTAGCAGGAAATAGCTTCCGAGTGGATTTGAACCAAATATTAATCAAAATCAGGAGCTCCCTCATTCAAAATGACATGAAACTTGGGGGTTAAACATATTTTATCATGAAGAATCCACTATAAGAATCACTGTCCAAAATCAACCAAGGAAGGGATCAGTACCGATCCCGATCCCTCCTCGTTGGGAGTTGGGCCTAGCGACCCCTATAGTGGGCCTGTGTGGATTAAAAGGTTCTTTTTCCGAAGTTCCAAAGATATTGGTGCATGTGTTCCCCTATAAAACAGCAAGCATGACATCAAAAAATGGATCTTCGTTCAGTTTATCTTCATCTTCTACCTAGGCTATACTCTGCTATTTTTATTCTTGAATTTCACGGATTTGTAGCTGTAATCAGCAGTGTAATATCCCGGAATTTTGGACAATATAAATTTAATAATCTGTGTTTAAATTTAAATTAAATTGATAATTTTTGTTGATAAATTTGGTTTGATTTAATAATCTTCTTTATTTAAATATTTAATTGGTGAGTTTATTTTTAATAAACAAACGAATCTATTCTCTATTTAATAATGTATATGTATTTATATATATATTTTAAGTAGATAAGTTGTTAAATAAGTATAGCATAATTTTAATGTTTTGAAATTAGAAATTGTGATTTATTTTTAATTTAGTTTTTCAAAAATATTTAATAAAATACTATATGATTTTAAATATGTAAGATAAATATTTTATTGGTTTAAAATTCATTTTTAACTTAAGTTTGTATATTAAAATAAGTTACAAAAATATTTGTGTTATTCTTTTTAAAATATTAATTGATAATTTTGATTTGTAAATTTAATTTGAAATTTAAAATACAATTTAAAATATGAAACATGTATTCATGTATGTTATTGTAACCTCTTTTATAAATTTATTTTGATTATTTAAAAGTATCCTTTTCAAATGAATTACTTGTATATTGTTTTATCTATTATAATACTTTGCTTTGTTCTTTAGAAATTAATTTTATATATAACTACGTATTAAAGAAACTAATTAATTAAGTTTAAAATTTTCTTAACACTTAATTAAATAACAAAACCATTTAAATGACATGTGTCAGTAATTCAAAATATAAGTTAACAAGTGTTAACATTTCATACAAGTGTCATGTTTCAATTTTTATTTTTCTTTAATTTTAATTAAGTCATAAACTAGTTATATAAACTTGCATATACTCATTCCTTTCCCTTTTCTCATTTTTCATTTTGAACAAACAAATCTGAACACATACAAATCATTTCAGATTCAAAATCAAACTCCTTTTTTTTAAACATTCAAAACCTGCAACTAACAAACTAAAGCATGCATTCAAAAATCTAAAACATGCAAGATTCTGCATTTCTAAATCATGAAATAGTTCCTGCATTCAATTCTTTGAACCTGAAGCAGTTTGCAAAACAAACCTGCATATTTCTTTGTTTCTTTAATTTGGAAACAAAAAGGACATGCATGCAACAATAAACTAGAAGGTCTGCATCTCTTTAATCTGAAAGCAACATTCAAGTTTAAAAAGCATTCAAGCATGTTGCAAGGGATTATGCATGCTAAAGAAAACCTGGGAATGTGCTCTGTCTGCATCATTAAACAGGTGTGTAACTCATCTTTTGAAATCTGTTTAATAGGTAAAGTTGTGTATGCCTTATAAATTACAAATGAACTTATATGAAATTGTTCAAATGTTATACCTGAAATATGTGCCTGTAGACATGTTGATGACTGTTGCTTGTTGTTCTTCAAAATTTCAAACTCATGTTTGATCCCTGAAATTCTTTGCTTGACTTGATTATTGTTATGACTCAAACTTTTGAATGAAACATGTTTGTTTTAGAATTAAGTATGTTTAAAATTTTATATAAATTAAACAAAATTGTCTGTAACCTGGGAATCAGGTTATACAGAGCAACAATTAGTATAGAATGAAAATTCAAACTTTATGATTTATTGTTTTAGGTTTATTAATTGAAACAACAAGTGAATTCATGAATTTTAAATCAAACATTATAATTTATAGTGTTGTGAAACAAGTGCAGTAATGAATTTACTGTATCTTACAATTTGGTTAAGTACATTTGATTCTTGCATTTGATTTGATTGAATTGGCTTCTGGAGATAGTGTAGCTATCAAATATTATAGGACAAATACTAAATTGGATTACAATTACATATTGATGTTGAATTTGGGATTTTTATTTATGAACCCTAGTTTATTTGGGTCTCTGATTTTGTTTTAATGTGGACTCTTGGGTTGATCGATTTCAACCGCGATTCGTGTGGTGATAGGTGGTGGTTTGATGATGTTATCGCCGGAGTTTCAAGGGTGGTAGTGGCCGGAGTTGGGTGATCTCGCCATTGACAGGTCGAGCTTGGAAAAGGAAGTGTTGTTCCAGTTTTTTTTAAAACTTGAATTTAAATTCAAGTTGAATTATGGGTATTTGAGGGTGGAAGTGTGATGAGGGGTCACTAGTCGATGGGGAATGGTCGTTGATAATGGCCGGAGATAGCCGGAGTTGGGGAGAGGGTGCACAGGGAGGTGTTGTGCATGGTTGTGTTGAAGTGGTTGCAGGGTTTTGAAGCTCGTGATTTTCTCAGGAAATTTGGGAAGAAACTCGAAGCAAGGAGGTTATTGACTCGAAGTAAACTGGGTAGGCTCGTTGTAGTGTTTCAAGTTTTAACAGAAACATGTTTTCCAGGTTTCTAAATTTTCAAAGTGAAAGTAAATTTCAAACAAAAATCTGAAAACTAAGTTGAATCTGAATTTAAATATAAATGCAATTAATTAAATTTTGGGTTTTTGAAATAATTTAAATTTTGAAATTTTTAATTAGTTTTAGAGTTTGATCAGGAAACTGTTTCCCAGGTTTTAAAAATTGATGTAAAAAGAAAATGCAATCAAAATCAGAAAATAAGTTTGAATCTAGAATTTAATTTAAATTCAATAAGTTATAAATTTTAGGTCTTTGAATTAAATTTAAAATGCTCTTAAATCCAAGTTTGGTTTTAAACTAAAAACAGAAATTGTCTTTCTGTTTTAAAATTTTAAAAGTACAGTTTCAAATTTAAAGTTGAAGTTCAAACTGTAATGTTTAAACCTGAAATCTAAATATGTAATCAATAAATTAATTCTTGGATTTTGAAACAATTTGAAATCAAAAATTTAGGATTGTAACAAACTAAAACAGGAAATTGTTTTTTTTCTTCTGTTTTTCTGTTTTGAATTTAAAAGCAAAATTTTAAAATGCAACTGAAAATTTCAAACAAGTTTAAATCTGGAAAACAGAAATATGGAACCTGAGTTTGAATTTAAATCTGGAATTTAAATTTAGATTTGAACTTTTTAAAGTATAAAGGAACATTGGTTTGAATTTTTAAACCATGAGTTTTAAATTATGAAATAAGAATTTAAAATAAGTTTAAATTCAGTTTTAAACCTGGAATTTTATTTTTATGACAGTTTTTAAAATTTAAATAAGTTTTTAAATTTAAATTTGTTTTAACCATTTTTAGAAAAGGTTAAATAACTTGAATTTAAAAATTAAGATGGAAGAGTAAGTGATGTTTTAAATTTTTAAGATTGAATCTGAAATGAAAATTTAAATTTGTGTTTCAGTTTGAATTTAAAAAGAAAATTTTTAAATTTAATTTTGTTTGAAATAAATTGTTTAAAATACTTTTGTATGAAGAAGAATGTATCTTAATTTAGAACTTAAATTGGTTTCATTTAAATTATTAAGTTAATTTAAATGGAATATTAATTATTTAATTTATTAATAATGTGGATATTTAATTAAGTAATTAATATTTTTAAGTTGATTTAATTAGATTTGAGATTAATTAATTAGGGTTAATTAATCTATAATTAGGGATGGTTAATTAAAATTTTAATTTATGATTAAGATTTATTTAATCAAGTGATTAACGATTAATTAAGAATTTAATTAACACTTAATTAATTAATAATTTGAGGTTAATTAAATTGTAGTTAAATATTAATTAATTGATAATTAATAATGATTAATTGAAGTTAATTCTTAATTATGTAATTAAGAAAGTTTAATGAAGATCATTAACTTAAGATTATTTTAACAATTAATTAATGTGATTAATTTTTGATAATTAATTTAATTAAATAATTAATAATAATCAATGTTTATGTTAATTACTCAATGAAAGTAATTAATAAATTAATTACTTAATGTAATTAATTTGTTTAATGCGATTAGTTTAGATTAATTAAGTTAAATTAATTTAAACTTTTGTGGATTGTTGATAATTACTTTATGGATTTGTAATTACTTAAGGAAGTAATTAATTAATAATTACAGAATGTAATTAAGGATATTTATTATAGAAGAAATTTGGATTTAAATTACTTTGAATTAATCAAGTGATTAATGAAGATAATTAATTAAGGGTAATTAATTTATGGGATGGGTAATTAAAGTAGTTAATTACTAGTGTTATTAATCATGGGTGATTAATATACATAGGGATTAAATTGAAGATTAATTACTTATGTAATTAATTTATATAGAGATTGATTAAATATAATTAGAAATCATTAATTAATGATGTAATTTGGAATTGATTAATTAAGGTATAATTAATAATGAATAAATGATTAATTAATTAAGCAATTACAAGTTAATTATTTGCAAAGAGATTTAATATAATTAACTTGTGTAATTAATATTAAATGCTAATTACTTATTGTAATTAGAGATGGTTAAACAGTAATGATTAATTGAAATGAATATTGAGATGATGATTATTTAATTGATGATTAAGTTAAGCAAAATTCTAATGATGAAGTAATTAATTTAATTCATATTAAATTAATTAGAGATTAATTAATTAATTTAATTCATTTTAAATTAATTATAAATGGAATGATCATTAGATCATTGCCTATGTTGATGATTGGTGGTAATTGCCATGTTTGGTTGTAATCTCAGTTATGAGATGAGTAATGTTATGTGATATGGATGCATTGATTGCTTTTGGATGATAGTATGGATTATCTGATTATGATATGAATTATCTGTTGATAATGATAAGGTTGATTATCTATTGTGTTGTGAATTATCTATCTTTGTATATTTAGATAATGAATTGAATTGTTTTAAACCTTTAAAACAACTTGGCCTTCAAAGACACGTTTTGGATTTCGATGAGACCGGGATCGGGTTTCCATATTTGGATAACCGAAAACCACATCGATCCAAATCAACGTTAGGTCGTGAATATAAGTGGAGCAAGTGAAGTCTCGAGGTGTAAGGGCTATACGTCAGTATAACTCTGTGGGTGATTCCGTAGTGAGTTTGACGGAATAGTACTTATAGGTTCGAGATGATGATTCAGAGTGCAAGGGTTATCGTCGTTAACTCTGAGGGTGATTCCAAAACGAGTGTAACGAGATAATGCCTTCGGTTTCGTTCGAACCCGGAACGAACTTGTATGGATTGAATGCTTTCAGAACATCGTCAGGTGGACGATGAGCATTCTAAGAGATGTGTCCTATAAAGGTAATCGTAGCCTCAAGCCTCATCAACCGGGAATGGCTAAAACAGGGGAGGTGCAGCAAAGATTTGTGGGTAGCCCCCACTTGAGAGCAAGATTTATCCCTATCTAGAGGTCCCTTTATTTTCGGCTTAGTGGTGCGGTTGCTGATCACAACTGCGGGGTTGTCTTGTTTGGAACTGTTCAGTAAGGAACGGGTCCGGCTTTGTGTTGCAGGGGATTGGGAGTAATCCTCGGCATGGTGATCTAGGCCACGTACTGTGACGGGCGGTACCCCAGTAGCCCAGCCATTGTATGGAATCCAAAATCCAATAAGTGCCAACGGTTTTGATTGTATTACCCACTTTTGTGGCTAGTAGCTGGAATTTAATCATGTAACAATTTCGGCTATTTCTTATTTACTTGAAAACCCTAGACACTATTTTAATATCATCGGATTTCCTATCAAATGTTTTGGTTAGCGTAAGATAAAAACTTTTCCATGTTTATGTGTGGGAAGTCTTACGTGATACCTTTTCTTTTCAAAGGTTTTTCAAAGTTAAGCAACTTTAACCTGTTACTCACACCAGACCCATGTCTGACCCGGAATTATTTCTGTTTTTCTTTAACTCTTGGGTACTCAAATTTTTATGAGTAGTCAAGGGAGTTCAGGTTAGGATTCAGGTTAGCTTTGACGTATAGTGGAGGAGCAAATGGAGCAGGAGGCTTCTGCGTATAGTTATATAGTTTTCCGCTGTGTTGGTATCTCTAAGTGTTTATCTGATATGTATTGAGTTTTAATAACTAGACAGGTGTTTATAACTGTCTAGTATGTGTTGTATTGACTGTGTAACTCTGATATTTGATGTATACTATGTAATACTTATGTTATTAATATAATTTATTCGTTCCGCTGTTGAGATTCTTGTGTTGTTTCTTCTTTCTCTTCTTTCTTTTCACTTTTCTATCCCTTTCTTTCTTAAGGATGATACGACTTTTTGTGCAGAAAAAGTTGGGTCATCTCAAGCAGTGTAACTTAGTAAAAAGTAAAATCTTTGGAGTAGATATAGATTGGAGTTAGCCGAACCACTATAAATCTATGTCTCTATTTACTTGATTTCTGATTGTTTTAATTTTGTTTTAATTTATTTCTCTTCATATTTCTGTAACTGGATTGGCATTGGTGCTTTCACATAATTGGGTGTTTATTGTCAATTTTGACGCCAACTTTTTGGTGCTTTCATTGAGAAGACTTACACCCGCTGATTTGGAAGCTTGTATACTTGGATCTAGAAAGCAATGGGTATGAAATCAACAAGGAGAGTGCTATCGGAAAGGAGTTACCATGGAGAGAGTCAAGAGGCTTCCTCGGGAGCTGGAGCTAATCAAGCATCTATCTACATCACCAAGTATGAAATAGAAACAATAATGGATGCTATGTGGGAGAGGATGCTAAAAAGGCATGAGGAGATGATGCAGAATCTACTCCAACAAATTGGACAAGTTGAAGCCATAGGAGCTGCTGGAATGCAAAACCAAAATCAGAACCAGGAATATGGAAATGAAGGTAATAGATAGAGGAGTGGAATAAAGCAACCAGGGGCAATCCCCTGCCATCCAAGAGGGATCGGTATCGATCCTTCCGAAGGGATCGGTGCCGATCCCAAAGGCCGGAGGGCATTCCCCTGGGTCTGGTGGATCGTGATGCTAAAGGACCTGCGATCGATCCTATGGAGCTTGGTGCGAATTAGAATTTGGATGTTCGTCTAGAGAAGTACGTTTTAGAATCCCCTTGTAGACTCGAGGGCAGCTTGGGCATGATGATAGGAGACTTCCATTGGAAGATAATAACAGGTTTGAAGAGATGATAAGGCAAGCTATGCATGGAGGATTGGTGAACAGGGATCTCGATGATGTAAATAGATGTCCATTCGCTCCAAATATCAAGCAAGCTAAAATCCACCGGTGTTCAAACTACCAACGCTTGAAGCATATGATGGAAAGACTGATCCCGCTGTTCATTTGAGGAGGTATATGAGACATATAGAAGTACTAGGGGCATCGAAGGAAGTCATGCATGGTGCTTCCCTTTGTATTAATAGATATAGCTGCACTATGGTTCATACAGTTGGAAAGCGGCTCTATTGGCACACCGATGTAATTGATCGAAAGGTTTATGAGGCAGTGTAGGGTTCACATCTCGAGACCCAAAAATGTGATGAGTTTGGCAACACTAAAACAGAGGACCGGAGAGTCCTGAGGAGTTTCGTATGGTTTAATGCCATGATGACATCGGTGGATCGTCCAGATCCATCCATGGTTTTGATGGAAGCTGTATCTGGAATTGCTGATGGCACGGAGTTTAAGGATTCAATGGCACGGGATCCACCTGTGGATCTTGGGGAGTTTTATCATGAAGTAGAAAGTTCCTGCGATAGGAAGATGCATGAGCAAACAAACCAAAGGGGAATGCTGTGCGGCGTGGAGGATCATTAGGAGATATAAACAAGAATGATAAAGGAAAACGGAAAATGAATGATGGCATTAATGTGTTGAAGATGCAATGGGGAGAACCAAAAGTCTCTTCTTACATAGATTTGCCCGAATCTCTGGAAAGGATTTTTTTGGATACTCGAAGACGTCCTCAGTATCGAAGGCCGGCAAGGATGAACCCTCCGAATGTGAGCGGGCATCAGGAAAGCATTGCCTATTCCATGAGATGGATGGGCACAGAACAAATGACTATAGGCATTTGAAAGAAATCATTGAGGAACACATGAGGAATGGTCAGTTCAACAATATATAAGGACTCGGGCTGTGGCAGTGGAAAAGGAGCAGCCATATCCACCTTGAACTAAAATGGCACTGGATTAAGGCATCATCATTAACTTGTTATCAACTAATCGAGATGACACAGAATAAGTAATAAACTCTGCAGTAATATGGCTAGGTCACTTACACATGTACGGGATCGAGGATGGTCCCTAGGCATGCTTTGAGATGACGATAAACCGTTGTGCTCGGTTTGTGAAATTCTTTTTATTTCTTCTTATTTACTTCGAATTTGTGTTTATTGGTTGTACGGAATTTTATTTTATGGACTTAGGGATGCTTAAGTCTGGATCAATGTAATAAATAACATAGGCCAGGGTTATGGCCTCAACCGAAGAGACGGGGCAATAGCCATAAGTCACGTACACGAATTAAATCCTCGAGTGGTGATCGAGGCCAGAGAAGGATACCCCATGGCTTAAGTCCTCGACTGGGGATTGAGGTCGAAGAAGAATAACCCACGGTTTAAGTCCTTTATTAGGGATCGAGGCTGGAGAAGGATACCCCATGTTTTAAGTCCTCGATTGGGGATCGAGGCCGAAGGAGGATACCCCACGGTTTAAGTCCTCCATTGGGGATCGAGGCCGGAGAAGGATATCCAATGGTTTAAGCCCTCGATTGGGAACTAAGGCCGGAGAAGGACACCCTATGGATTAAGCCCTCGACCGGAGGGTCGAGGCCGGAGAATGAAACCTAACAGGTCATCGAGTATGGATCATGATCGACAAGGATCCCAAGAGAGCAAAATCATCGAGCATGGACTATGTCTGGCAACGGATAGGTCGCTTCACCGGATAGCGACAGGATCGGCCTACTCTGGTCGTCAAGCTTGGATTATGCTCGACAAGGATCCAGTGAGTCAAGGATTTGGATTAGTATATGATCCGGAAATGTCTATGGACTTGGATATAGACCTAGAGTGTCCCCAGGTTTGGATAAAATAACCCGAAGAGGTCTATGGATTTGGATAAGGACCCAGAGCAGTCTCGGATTTGGATAAAACAATCCGAACAGAATGTGGATTTGGTTAATGATTTTGGAAAGGATTCGGAATTGGATATTGACTTAGAACAGTCATGGATTTTGCTAATGATCTCGAGAGATCAAGGAATTGGATTAGCAACATATTGGATTCTGGATAATATGGCAATTAATGGATTATGGACTTCAGATTTGGATATATGGCAATTCAAAACATGACATCCTATCGTAAGGCATGTTTTGGAGGAGCAAAGTATTTACCCGCCATTTGGCTAGGCCATACACAAGCGGATTTAACCCAACAGACTTCATAATTATCAAGGCTGATGAGTGCAGAGTGACGGTTATAGGACCAAAACGTAAAGTACAAATGGTTATGCGAAGCCAGAGTTGGATGGAGTGATTAGATAAACGATGCAGACTACTTGAAATATGGATGTTAACTTGGACAAGCAAGGGGTTGGCATGCTCAATCTAGAGGGGTCAGTATACTTTCAATAGCCTAGCAAATGGAGTGATTGGCATGCTCAATCTGGAGGGATCGGTGTACTTCAATCACTTAGCAAGATGGAGGGATCGACATTTTAGATGGATCGGCAAGCTTCAACTCACAAGAAGGGGTCATGTGACGACTCACCTTTTTGGACGGTTTAAATCGACAATAAACCACACATTTCCAACTCAAACCATTCAACTGGTTGGATTGTCAATGGATAAATAAGAAAATATGAGAAAAGAAGGAAAAAAAGTACAAAATCTCACAGTAGAATGAAAAAATATAATAATCAAATAAATAGTTCATGAAGCTGTTTTACAATATACTTTTGATTACACAATTTTTACAACAAAATCAGAGTACAATCGACAAACATACCAAATGATGTAGCGGAATAATAATTGTAAAGACAGTCCAGCAAAATCCATCTTCATCTTCAAGGAATATTGTCTTCAAACACTGAAATGCTTAGGTTGACCCGAGTGTAATGAAAAGACAAAACAATCGAGTCAGAACTAAAAGCTCTTATGTAAGTTAAATCAACAATAATAAATATGAGTGTAATAGCTTCAGAGATATTTATGGGATTTTACATATCCTATCAAGGGTACAATGTGAGTCCAATAACTCAAAAGATGTTAGGGATTTTCCATTTCTTAAAGATCCATTAAACTATCTATATGTAGTCGGATACACTATATAAAGTGTCTATCAGTAAAGTATTAAAATAACGTTAAGGCATTATATTGATTCCGCTTAACACATTTTTAAGAAGGTAGTCTATGCAGGTCCTACAACACAACCAATAACATCGATAGCCAGTGTGTCCCCTATAGGTACAATACTAAAACAAATCGTAGTGTGTACGTATAAGGATAAAAGTATGACAAGGCACGTGACGCAATGCCCAAGGTAGGATACTACCAGTTTGGGTCATTGGGCTGGTGGTAACGCATTGTAGCTACAACACACACTGCATTCAACACCTCTATAATCAAATCAAGGTGCACCGATCAAGCCAACATCAATATAGTAACACGAAGAGGTGTGTCCGCTAGGGTAGCTAGCCCACTTGGTCCTGATAAGCCATCCTATTTTAGTCATTTCAAATTGGCACAAGTGTCAGGGTCATCCATAATCGTTCTCTTTCTTCAAATCCAGCAAACGTTCACCAAATCCAACCACTTCATTCTGGATCATCCACCATATACACAGTTGTTAAAGTGGTTCCAATATTGACAGAGATTATGCCAATAAAAGGTCCCGATCTCTTTAATAATCAAACGTCATTTTTCACACCGGTTGGTTCTGTTACATTTCAAAATCGATTCAAATTTGATATCAAAATATCATATTCACTTCAAAAATATCATCTCTTTTCAAAATACCGTATTTACTCAAAATATGTCATTTTCACTTGAAAATATCATTTCGAATTCTAACTTAGATTATAACCTCATTTAACCACATCCACATTTAAATCAACGATTTAAAGATAAACATCTCGACTTTGCACATTTTGAAATTTTAGAAAATAGTTTGAATATTTTTAAATAATTTAAATCGCTTAAATAGTATAAAATAGTTTAAATAGTTACGTTGAGAGGTTTAAAATAGCTTATAAAATGGTTTGAGTATTGAAAATAGTTTATATAGTAAAATAGTTTGGAAAATCTAAATAATTTGAATATTAAAAAAATAGATTTTAAACAGTTTATATTAAAATAATTTATTTTGAAAATAGTATTAAATCAAACTGTTTCCTTCTATTTCAACAAATCTAGACCCATGTCCAATTTCAAATCAACAAACTCAATTACCAATCTTTCAATTTAATTGACTCAATTTCAACTTTGCTTCAAATCAACTTGATTTCAATTCGAATTAACTTCAATTTCCGAAACATTCATTTTAACTTTAAATTCTATTCAACAATTCAATTTGATGATTTAAAATTCCAATTTAATTCTTATTTTAAACCATTTCAATTTATATCAATTTCAGGTCCAATTTCAATTTACTGATTTAAATCATTTAAATCAAATTAAACCTCATTGTTCAATTTTCTTAAAATAATTTAATTTCTAAAATTAAAGTCATGCCTTGATTATAATTTCATATTTCCAATTCAATTCTTTAAAACAATTTCTTTTTACAAATTTCAGTATCAACATTTCAAAGCTTGAATTAGAAAATAATTTAATTCATATATTCACAATTTATTTCCTTTAAAACAATATCATTTAATCAAAATCCAAATTCAAGATTTTAAAACCATTTAATTTAACCAATCTGTTGTCTGTATTTAATTTTGTACTGTATGGCTAAGTGATCAGTTATTTTAATTTTAATTTCAGAGACGGATATATATCATTTCAATCCAAATCAAAGTGTCATGGGTATATATCATTTCAACATATTTCTTAATTTATTCAAAATAATTCAAATAACAATTTATATGATGTCACTTAATATACAATGTGATAACAAGCATATATATATAAAAATATATAAACATCCAATCATCCAAAATGTCAACAAATAGACAACCATCACAATCAACATCTCAGCCAATAAATCACAACAATTAACTAGTTATCAATATTAGTTACTTAACTAGCAATTAAATTCAATATTAATTCAAACGTCAATTTATTTCGATATGAATTCAAATTAAATTTAAATGACAATTTAAATCACCAAACAATAATAAAAAAAATCTTATCACTTCATAAATTTAACTCAACTAACATAAGAAGATTTAATATTGCATGAGTGGGTTAAATCACCCACCTTTGATTTATAGTCGACTAAAAATCTAATAAAAGCCCAAAATTTGAACAGCCTCCAAATTCGACCAAACTAGTTTCATGTTGTCCAGAATTTGGATACGATCCCAACGGAAGAAACTACATGTGAATCAGAGTTCGTCTGCAAAAGTTATGCGTGTTAGAACATTTGAATTTAAAATTTAAAAATAAATAAATAAACAAAGGGAAGTTTCGTAAATTCGCACCATCCCTAAACCCTACGGATGCTACATCTCAAACCATCCTCAATTCTGCCAGCAAAACTCCACGCCGCAAGCACCTACGACTCGCTGCACCCAGAGTAGGTGTCACCATCGTCTTCCCCGCGCTGAGCCGCCCCCGCCGACCCCAGCCTTGGTAGCTCCACCGCCGCCGATCGGTCACGGGCATGAACGATTTTTGGTCAAATATTATAACGACCCGGTATTTTGGACTATTCGCATCCGCACATGTCGGGCTTGAATAATTCAAAATATCGAATTGTTAATTTAAATTTGGCAAAACTGAGATATACAGTAAATAAATAGTCACAGCATCACAGACACAGAGTAATAATATGCAGCGGAAATAAAGAGATAGTAGTTCATGAAGCTACTATGTAAATATATAAGATACATCAGAGTTTACAACAAAAGAGTAATACGATACATCAGATATAAATCAGAATACATCACTAGAATCATCGAATACTGAAAGCAGAATAGATGGATGGATCTTCAAGCAAAGCTCCAACTCCAAAGGTGAGTCTCGAATACTGGTACACTCAGTCTGACCCGAGCGTAAAGCAAAACACAAGACACTCGAGTCAGGATTAATATTCTTATATCAATAAATCCAACTCAAGTGAAATAGCAATCGAAATACAGGTAACTCAAAGGATGTTTGGAATAACCATCCTCTAAGGATCCGCTAAACTATCTACTAGGTAGTAATGTACGCTAAGTAGATAATGTCTATCAGTAATATAAAATATCAAAATAGCGTTAAGGCGTTACCATAATCCCCCTTAACACATTTTATATTCCCAAAAGCATATACAAGACCGTAGTTTCCCCAAAACCGGAAGTCACCAGAGGGCAATCCATATACTCAAGGTACAAATCAAAACGTAGTGGTCGCGAATAGGATAATCAGTATGACAAGGTACATGAGGCGATACCAACTAGGATACTAGTAGTTGCGTGATCCGGACTGATGTTGAGCATAGCCAGCAGCTACCTCAACACCGCGAAACAACACTCCCAAACCGAGGGGTGCACCCAAATCGAATCACAAAAGTAATAGATATGGTATCGAAGAAGTGTGTCCGCTAGAGGTGGCGAACCTCAATGGCCCGGCGCGGCTCCTGTTTTAGTCATGTCAGGGGTCATCCAATATCGTTCTCTTTCTTCAGTCAACGCGTTCACCATACCATCCACTTCATTCTGGATCAACACTCCACGTATAATAGTTATTAAAGTGGTATTCGGTATCGACAGAGAGTATGTCCATATCCGATCCCGGTCTCTTTAATAACTACGTATTATTACACCGATTGGTCATTTAATATATTTCAAAACAATCAATCACATTCAATTTCAATTAGACTTCATAAACTATCATTTCATTTGTCTTTCAAAAATCAATTTCCAAAATCTACGTTTCAAAACTCCCAAATTACCATTTCAAAGTCTTACAATTCAATTTCAATTTTATTTAAACGATTCAAATATTGATTCAAGTTCATATATAAGTTTTATTCCGAAAATCATTTAAATGATTAAATTCAACATTCAAATCAATTTAAACTTATTTATCGATTTTATTCAATATTCTTTAAGTTAATTTAACATCCAAAACAATTCTTTTTAATTTCCAAGTCATTAAAACAATCACTTAAGTTAACTTCATTATATCAAACTTACAAATTTAATTAAATTAAATTTGTCAAATCAAATTCCTTAAATTACAATTCTTACATTTATTTCAATGAAACGCATTTTATTTCTTGTCAAAGAAATTCAATTTCATTTATTCACTTACTTAAATAATTTCCAAAACTTAATTAACAAAGAATCCCAATTTCAAATATTTACGAAGTTCAAATTTACTTATTCAAAAGTTCAATTTCGCTTATCAAAGAATTCAATTTTCATTCAGTTATCAAATAATTCAATCTTATGCAATTATTAAATAATTTCAATCTTAATTATTAATAATTTCAAAACTTAATAATTTCAAACTTACTTATAAATTCAACCTTAATTATTAAATCATTTCAAACTCATTCATTAATAATTCCAAACTTAACTATTACTAATTTCAACTTAATTATTAACAATTCCAAATTTATTCTCAAATAATTCATTTCAAAACAACGTCCTTTCATCAGTTATTACATTAATATCTTGTTTCAGATTTCAATATTAACGTTTTCCTTTTATCAAAATTTACGTTCCAATCTTATTTCAAACCTTATTATTCGAATAAAATCTTTATTTTATTTTAAATCAAATTATTGACCAATCGGGTTTATTTAATTCTCTATCCTAAGTCAAGTTCATTTGGGTGTTTATCATTTCAACCCGATTCCATTTCCAATTCAGAATCAAAACATAGCAAAGGGAACTTGCAGTGTGATACTGGGATGGTGTCAAAGTAAATAAACAAGCAATAACTACAATCAATAACAATTCAATAAATTAATCAAATAACCCCGAAATAATCGTATTAATTCGCATTGTTATTTGTGCGAATTAATATAACTATTTCTAGAATCTACATTCTCATTTCATGTAGATTAAAGATTATTACATTACGGTTTTTCACTTGTCGTTCCATTTCAATTTCAGTTTAATACTACAACAATTAATCCAAACTACGTTCAAAGGTTTAAAGTATAATTTATCAAATTCTATGACAATTAATGGGTCAAATTTAACTAATCAAATTTTACATATGGCGGGGTCAAGTTTAATAAATCAAGGTCCGTCATATATAATCCGTTTTAATTTGTAAGCTATACTTCATCAAATTAAACTAGCAAACTAGTTATCACTTAACAATAATAATTAACATCCAATTCAAACAACAATCAATCAATCAATCAATCATCAACCAACCTGTATTATTATCACATAAATAATTAACCGATAATGGTGTCAGGTGTCATAGGTGAACAGATACAGATAATAGCAGTCATAACAGTATAAACAACTAACAGCAGCATATTTCAATTGTCGTTTCAATTGAAATCAAATTTAATAAATAAAAGAATATTAATCGTGAGTGATTACTCACCTTTCGAGGCTAGAGAAAATAGGAGATGGCACGGATACGCACACTGATACGGACACTGAAATGGAGTTACAAATCCAAGCACGATTTTCAGAGCAAAGTAAGATTGGCACGAATCGACGAGCAAAACTGTTAAATAGGAATTGCCGAAATCAATCAAAACATTCAACATAGCAACAATTACAAAACATGTCCTACGTCAAAGTTTAACAATATAATTCTATGTGCTACCGAGATCGAAATGGTCTGAAATTTGGTATGAATAAAGATCAAAACTTGTATTTCAAAACTGCAAAAAAAATCACTTGATTCCGACGTAAGACGGAGGAGATACGATGCGTCAAACATGAACTCAGGTCGTATTTGCAGCAGTGTAAAATAATTTAAGTACAAAAGAATATCTGCCTGGGTCTAACTTCCAGATCCTCGACCACTATTCAAACGATGTCGGATTTTTCTGGAATTTGACAGGTATAAACTAGGTAACTTAAACTCCTTTTTAAAAATAGAATCAACCCATTCCGATAAAACATGAGTGAGATACGATGCGTCAAACATGAACTCAGGTTGTGTTTGCAGCAGTGTAAAATAATTCTAAGTACAAAAGAATAACTGCCTGGGTCTAACTTCCAGATCCTCGACCACTATTCAAACGATGTCGGATTTTTCTGGAATTTGACAGGTATAAACTAGGTAACTTAAACTCCTTTTTAAAAATAGAATCAACCCATTCCGATAAAACATGAGTGAGATACGATGCGTCAAACATGAACTCAGGTTGTGTTTGCAGCAGTGTAAAATAATTCTAAGTACAAAAGAATAACTGCCTGGGTCTAACTTCCAGATCCTCGACCACTATTCAAACGATGTCGGATTTTTCTGGAATTTGACAGGTATAAACTAGGTAACTTAAACTCCTTTTTAAAAATAGAATCAACCCATTCCGATAAAACATGAGTGAGATACGATGCGTCAAACATGAACTCAGGTCGTGTTTGCAGCAGTGTAAATATGAATGCTGCAATTTCAAAATACATAAACAGTATTATATAGATCTACATCAAATGAATCTGTAATAACTATATATATAGTAGTAAATATGGACAAGCCGAAACTTCACTTACATAAAATATTATAATTTTATACATAAAACACAACAGATCTCTATAAACTAATATATATAAGATTCTGTAACTTTAAAATCTTATGTACTAAAACCATCAACAAGCTATTAAATACTAGGTGCAAATATACATATGCTTTACCCCAAACTATATAAACCAAAATCCAACAGTAAGATATACATATATGAATAGTTCAATGCAGGCATGTACCCTTAAATCTAACCTTGTTTATACACATATACACCACTTTACAAAAATCAGTACCCCATGTATACAAAAAATTTATTAACAGTACTAACCCATAAAAAGAAAGGTTTTATAACTATTTATATGACCATAGACTAGTTGCCTGTAGACAGAGCTAATAGGACACATACTAGGCTGAAAATAAAGTGTGTATATATTACTATATAAACCTTTTCAACTTTGTAAACTTTATAACCAACATGTAACTTTTTTTTAAAATATAACAGATTCTAACTTATAGACTTTGCAAAAACCAAACTTTACAGTAAAAATAATATTGATGTTTATATGAAGAGGATCAAACACAATCTGTATACTATAAATTATATCCATGCAAACAAATATATAATCAAGCTATATATATATAAGCAAATACATGTACTAACATATAAAGCTCTGCAAATAATATATTCTATAAAACAAACATACTTTACCTTATTATATATATATACACAGAGGGCTTATGAAACATTACAGCAAGGTGGGTATTGGCTTCGGCTAAAGAGGATAAACGGGCGGAGCAATGTTGGTCAGCATGTTTGAAGCTCCGGTGATGATGGCTTCGGCCAGTCATAGACGAGATGAAGCGTGGAAGTCGCGAGCTGGTGGTGAGCAAGATCTGGTCGGCTTGTAGTTGATGATGGTGGAAAGTATGGCTTTGAACGGTGATGGAAAGTGGTTGCGGCTTGCGTGGAGGTGGGAACAGCTGTTTATGGTTGATGGCCTCGGCGTATGGAAGGGTTGGCTGGTAGGCTAGACGCGTGGGTTGGAGGGGCTGATCATACGGTGGTACAAGGTGGCAGGCCGACGTTGCTGCTGCTCGGAGTGGTGACGTGGAGGTCTGATGGTTGCTTGGTGGAGAAGATGCGGCTGTTAGGGGAGTCTTGGTCGTGTGTGTTTCGACGTGAGGTTGATGGGTTCAGGTGGAGCTCGCTTGGAGGGTTAAGGCGGGTCTGGCAGTGGGCCGTGGCGGGGACGTGGGCTTCAGGGGAGAGAGGCGGAGGGGAGAGGAGGATGGGGGAAGAAGGGTGCTCGCGGGAAAGAGGGAGAGTGGAAGAGTTACAGGGAACGAGGAACGATTCTCTCTTCTCTTTTTTTTATTTTATGAGAGCAGAGAGTAGAGAGGAGAGAAAGAGAGGAGAGGCTTTAAAAAAAATGATAGAAATAATGAACAGGAGGAGACGTGCTATAATAAGTTTTCGTATCTGATGGAAATAAAGGCAGTAATCAATGCATCAATGCAGTGAAAAGATGGAACGGTAGAAAGGAACCGTCAGAAAATAATAAATGATAGAGTAGGGTTTCGGGAAAGTTATGAAAGCAATTTATTTGATTGATTGGCTGTACGTTCAAATTTGGAAAGGCAACAGAAAGCTAGCCGTCACAATTTAGGGTACCGATATGACGTATCGTTTCATCGTTTCCGACGCGTACCAAATCTCAAAACACAAAAGCGGATATACCGCTGAGATCAGCATGACGAGCCGATCAAAACGATATATAGATATTAGTGGTACGACTGAATTATAAAGATTCGAAATTTTCTACTACGGAAAATGCATAAAATTTGCAGAAAAATAAGAACGACGGAGCCAAAGATGTCCGAATTTGGAAAAATGACAAACTGACAACTTGCTCAAATGATGTTTTAGAATTTTTCTATGTAAAAATATTTTGGTTTCGAAAACGACTTATTTTCATTGATTACTAACTGATTTAGATTGAAGTAAATATACGCACGAAATGAACTTTCATATTTTCGGACGAAAATTTACCAGTAGCTATGTTTAATTAGACGCATTCCAAATATGAAGTTTGAATGGCATCGGAATTTGTTTGTGAAAATTCGAAATTCTACAATAAATAAGCAAATTTAAAAATTTTAAACTGGGTCTGAATTTCAGGGTCGTTACATTCTCCCCCACTCAAAACTTTTCGTCCCCGAAAAGGAAGGAGGTAGGAGAATAGAAACAAGCAGAAGAAATAGACTTGAATTACAAAATAAACAATTAATTTAAACCATAGAAACTTCAATTTAAATTAATTTATATTTGACAATTTGACTTTAAATTCAAGACTTCCATAAAATTGATTTGATTTCACATATATTAATGTTAGGTACAAAAGATTCCCTTCAAATGAAATTCAATTTAAACTTTCAAAACAAAATTTTCTTCTATTAATCACACCTATTATTTATTTAACTAATTATTCTATTTATCTCCATAAACATTTTATAATTAAAATTTCAGTGAATAACATTTATTATACGCACTCAAATTTTATTTGTAAGGATTTTTTTTTTTTATATATTATCCAATTTTCTTAAATTAACAACTTCAAAATCATAAATTTGAATAGTTATTCATTATAACATACTTTATTATAACCACACAATTTATTCATACCTTCAACATCATTTATATTGTATAATGTTCAATTACATAGTTAACCTTTGAAAATTTAGGTAAGTTATATTGAATGCAATTGAGTATTATCCAAATAAAATTTTCCAATTCAGTTATTTCAAGCTAAGTATTTATATAAAATAATTTGGCTTCATTTAAAATTGTAAAATCATCCTTTAACAAATTTTAAGAATTAATTTCCGATTAGCTTCAAACAACTTGAGATAAAATAAATATATATATTCATAATATATCAAATCAAATTTAAAATCTTCAATATATATTATAAATCAAGTCATGTTTAGAAATTCAAATCAAATTATTTTTTAAAACAAACCGTAGCAAAGCTACAGAATAGTCTTTCCACTTCGAAACTCGAAAATGAATGTCGATGATGCGGCCGTCATCATCGAAATTATTTTCCAGCGACAAAGAGAAGAGCTTTAATTTAATCATTTAAAATTCTTTGAAACGGTTTCTATTTGAAAATATTTTAAATAATATAAATCTTAAAACTTTAAAACCAAAGTTTGAAATCATCGGAAATTAAATTCTCAAATTCTAAATTTAATCCATTTGAATTCCAAATCAAAATATAAACAAGCTTTATAAATTCATTTATTTATATCATGAAATAGTCAATGATGTATAAATCAATAAATGAAAATTAAAATTTTAACTTTTCAGAAACAAATTCATTAACCTTTAAATTTCAGAAAATTTAAACTTTTATATAACATAATCATTCAAAATTATTTTATTCACCAAATTCGAAATACTATTGTGTTAGTTTGTTATGTTCAAGTGTTTTGGAAATACTATCGATAGCGTTGATCAGACGAATCGATCGAAAACCCAAATCAACATCAACAACTCAAACAACACAATATATGTATAAAACATTTTAAATATAGATTTACAAATACACTTCCTCGCTTGCCGATACAAGGATGGATTTCCAAGCAAGGATAGGGATTCTAATTCGATGGACTCAAATTAAAGAGAATTCTGATTCGAATTCAAGTTCGAAAGAAAAGATAAGATGATTCAACTAACAGAATCGAAAGATGGATAAGCTTATTTAATTCACGGGCAACCTTAATCGGGTCGACCGTAACTTCAACAATAAGATCGATGTAGAATTCCGTGGTAAATCAACATTCGATCTCAAGAAATAGAATTCAGGTATAGCAGGAGATAGATAGCATCGTAAACCGAGGATACAGAAATCTCCGGTAAATCAATGCTTATTGTAAAGGAGTTTCACCCCTTTACAAATCATTCGAATTTGGGCGAGACCGCCGATTCATTATAAAGATCATTCGAAGTGGAGTTATGCGATACTCCAGAATTGAAAGAAGACGAATAGTGAGGGATACGAATAAATTTTGGAACCGCATGGGACGTTCCAAAATTCAAAGGAATTGAGTTAAAAGGAAGCGATTGAAACTCGAGTGGGAATGATTCTGTAAATATATTTACCGTATATGCTAAGTTTTGCCTAGAGCTACCAAAAGCTCTGATACCAACTATAACGACCCGGTATTTTGGACTATTCGCATCCGCACATGTCGGGCTTGAATAATTCAAAATATCGAATTGTTAATTTAAATTTGGCAAAACTGAGATATACAGTAAATAAATAGTCACAGCATCACAGACACAGAGTAATAATATGCAGCGGAAATAAAGAGATAGTAGTTCATGAAGCTACTATGTAAATATATAAGATACATCAGAGTTTACAACAAAAGAGTAATACGATACATCAGATATAAATCAGAATACATCACTAGAATCATCGAATACTGAAAGCAGAATAGATGGATGGATCTTCAAGCAAAGCTCCAACTCCAAAGGTGAGTCTCGAATACTGGTACACTCAGTCTGACCCGAGCGTAAAGCAAAACACAAGACACTCGAGTCAGGATTAATATTCTTATATCAATAAATCCAACTCAAGTGAAATAGCAATCGAAATACAGGTAACTCAAAGGATGTTTGGAATAACCATCCTCTAAGGATCCGCTAAACTATCTACTAGGTAGTAATGTACGCTAAGTAGATAATGTCTATCAGTAATATAAAATATCAAAATAGCGTTAAGGCGTTACCATAATCCCCCTTAACACATTTTATATTCCCAAAAGCATATACAAGACCGTAGTTTCCCCAAAACCGGAAGTCACCAGAGGGCAATCCATATACTCAAGGTACAAATCAAAACGTAGTGGTCGCGAATAGGATAATCAGTATGACAAGGTACATGAGGCGATACCAACTAGGATACTAGTAGTTGCGTGATCCGGACTGATGTTGAGCATAGCCAGCAGCTACCTCAACACCGCGAAACAACACTCCCAAACCGAGGGGTGCACCCAAATCGAATCACAAAAGTAATAGATATGGTATCGAAGAAGTGTGTCCGCTAGAGGTGGCGAACCTCAATGGCCCGGCGCGGCTCCTGTTTTAGTCATGTCAGGGGTCATCCAATATCGTTCTCTTTCTTCAGTCAACGCGTTCACCATACCATCCACTTCATTCTGGATCAACACTCCACGTATAATAGTTATTAAAGTGGTATTCGGTATCGACAGAGAGTATGTCCATATCCGATCCCGGTCTCTTTAATAACTACGTATTATTACACCGATTGGTCATTTAATATATTTCAAAACAATCAATCACATTCAATTTCAATTAGACTTCATAAACTATCATTTCATTTGTCTTTCAAAAATCAATTTCCAAAATCTACGTTTCAAAACTCCCAAATTACCATTTCAAAGTCTTACAATTCAATTTCAATTTTATTTAAACGATTCAAATATTGATTCAAGTTCATATATAAGTTTTATTCCGAAAATCATTTAAATGATTAAATTCAACATTCAAATCAATTTAAACTTATTTATCGATTTTATTCAATATTCTTTAAGTTAATTTAACATCCAAAACAATTCTTTTTAATTTCCAAGTCATTAAAACAATCACTTAAGTTAACTTCATTATATCAAACTTACAAATTTAATTAAATTAAATTTGTCAAATCAAATTCCTTAAATTACAATTCTTACATTTATTTCAATGAAACGCATTTTATTTCTTGTCAAAGAAATTCAATTTCATTTATTCACTTACTTAAATAATTTCCAAAACTTAATTAACAAAGAATCCCAATTTCAAATATTTACGAAGTTCAAATTTACTTATTCAAAAGTTCAATTTCGCTTATCAAAGAATTCAATTTTCATTCAGTTATCAAATAATTCAATCTTATGCAATTATTAAATAATTTCAATCTTAATTATTAATAATTTCAAAACTTAATAATTTCAAACTTACTTATAAATTCAACCTTAATTATTAAATCATTTCAAACTCATTCATTAATAATTCCAAACTTAACTATTACTAATTTCAACTTAATTATTAACAATTCCAAATTTATTCTCAAATAATTCATTTCAAAACAACGTCCTTTCATCAGTTATTACATTAATATCTTGTTTCAGATTTCAATATTAACGTTTTCCTTTTATCAAAATTTACGTTCCAATCTTATTTCAAACCTTATTATTCGAATAAAATCTTTATTTTATTTTAAATCAAATTATTGACCAATCGGGTTTATTTAATTCTCTATCCTAAGTCAAGTTCATTTGGGTGTTTATCATTTCAACCCGATTCCATTTCCAATTCAGAATCAAAACATAGCAAAGGGAACTTGCAGTGTGATACTGGGATGGTGTCAAAGTAAATAAACAAGCAATAACTACAATCAATAACAATTCAATAAATTAATCAAATAACCCCGAAATAATCGTATTAATTCGCATTGTTATTTGTGCGAATTAATATAACTATTTCTAGAATCTACATTCTCATTTCATGTAGATTAAAGATTATTACATTACGGTTTTTCACTTGTCGTTCCATTTCAATTTCAGTTTAATACTACAACAATTAATCCAAACTACGTTCAAAGGTTTAAAGTATAATTTATCAAATTCTATGACAATTAATGGGTCAAATTTAACTAATCAAATTTTACATATGGCGGGGTCAAGTTTAATAAATCAAGGTCCGTCATATATAATCCGTTTTAATTTGTAAGCTATACTTCATCAAATTAAACTAGCAAACTAGTTATCACTTAACAATAATAATTAACATCCAATTCAAACAACAATCAATCAATCAATCAATCAATCATCAACCAACCTGTATTATTATCACATAAATAATTAACCGATAATGGTGTCAGGTGTCATAGGTGAACAGATACAGATAATAGCAGTCATAACAGTATAAACAACTAACAGCAGCATATTTCAATTGTCGTTTCAATTGAAATCAAATTTAATAAATAAAAGAATATTAATCGTGAGTGATTACTCACCTTTCGAGGCTAGAGAAAATAGGAGATGGCACGGATACGCACACTGATACGGACACTGAAATGGAGTTACAAATCCAAGCACGATTTTCAGAGCAAAGTAAGATTGGCACGAATCGACGAGCAAAACTGTTAAATAGGAATTGCCGAAATCAATCAAAACATTCAACATAGCAACAATTACAAAACATGTCCTACGTCAAAGTTTAACAATATAATTCTATGTGCTACCGAGATCGAAATGGTCTGAAATTTGGTATGAATAAAGATCAAAACTTGTATTTCAAAACTGCAAAAAAAATCACTTGATTCCGACGTAAGACGGAGGAGATACGATGCGTCAAACATGAACTCAGGTCGTATTTGCAGCAGTGTAAAATAATTTAAGTACAAAAGAATATCTGCCTGGGTCTAACTTCCAGATCCTCGACCACTATTCAAACGATGTCGGATTTTTCTGGAATTTGACAGGTATAAACTAGGTAACTTAAACTCCTTTTTAAAAATAGAATCAACCCATTCCGATAAAACATGAGTGAGATACGATGCGTCAAACATGAACTCAGGTTGTGTTTGCAGCAGTGTAAAATAATTCTAAGTACAAAAGAATAACTGCCTGGGTCTAACTTCCAGATCCTCGACCACTATTCAAACGATGTCGGATTTTTCTGGAATTTGACAGGTATAAACTAGGTAACTTAAACTCCTTTTTAAAAATAGAATCAACCCATTCCGATAAAACATGAGTGAGATACGATGCGTCAAACATGAACTCAGGTTGTGTTTGCAGCAGTGTAAAATAATTCTAAGTACAAAAGAATAACTGCCTGGGTCTAACTTCCAGATCCTCGACCACTATTCAAACGATGTCGGATTTTTCTGGAATTTGACAGGTATAAACTAGGTAACTTAAACTCCTTTTTAAAAATAGAATCAACCCATTCCGATAAAACATGAGTGAGATACGATGCGTCAAACATGAACTCAGGTCGTGTTTGCAGCAGTGTAAATATGAATGCTGCAATTTCAAAATACATAAACAGTATTATATAGATCTACATCAAATGAATCTGTAATAACTATATATATAGTAGTAAATATGGACAAGCCGAAACTTCACTTACATAAAATATTATAATTTTATACATAAAACACAACAGATCTCTATAAACTAATATATATAAGATTCTGTAACTTTAAAATCTTATGTACTAAAACCATCAACAAGCTATTAAATACTAGGTGCAAATATACATATGCTTTACCCCAAACTATATAAACCAAAATCCAACAGTAAGATATACATATATGAATAGTTCAATGCAGGCATGTACCCTTAAATCTAACCTTGTTTATACACATATACACCACTTTACAAAAATCAGTACCCCATGTATACAAAAAATTTATTAACAGTACTAACCCATAAAAAGAAAGGTTTTATAACTATTTATATGACCATAGACTAGTTGCCTGTAGACAGAGCTAATAGGACACATACTAGGCTGAAAATAAAGTGTGTATATATTACTATATAAACCTTTTCAACTTTGTAAACTTTATAACCAACATGTAACTTTTTTTTAAAATATAACAGATTCTAACTTATAGACTTTGCAAAAACCAAACTTTACAGTAAAAATAATATTGATGTTTATATGAAGAGGATCAAACACAATCTGTATACTATAAATTATATCCATGCAAACAAATATATAATCAAGCTATATATATATAAGCAAATACATGTACTAACATATAAAGCTCTGCAAATAATATATTCTATAAAACAAACATACTTTACCTTATTATATATATATACACAGAGGGCTTATGAAACATTACAGCAAGGTGGGTATTGGCTTCGGCTAAAGAGGATAAACGGGCGGAGCAATGTTGGTCAGCATGTTTGAAGCTCCGGTGATGATGGCTTCGGCCAGTCATAGACGAGATGAAGCGTGGAAGTCGCGAGCTGGTGGTGAGCAAGATCTGGTCGGCTTGTAGTTGATGATGGTGGAAAGTATGGCTTCGAACGGTGATGGAAAGTGGTTGCGGCTTGCGTGGAGGTGGGAACAGCTGTTTATGGTTGATGGCCTCGGCGTATGGAAGGGTTGGCTGGTAGGCTAGACGCGTGGGTTGGAGGGGCTGATCATACGGTGGTACAAGGTGGCAGGCCGACGTTGCTGCTGCTCGGAGTGGTGACGTGGAGGTCTGATGGTTGCTTGGTGGAGAAGATGCGGCTGTTAGGGGAGTCTTGGTCGTGTGTGTTTCGACGTGAGGTTGATGGGTTCAGGTGGAGCTCGCTTGGAGGGTTAAGGCGGGTCTGGCAGTGGGCCGTGGCGGGGACGTGGGCTTCAGGGGAGAGAGGCGGAGGGGAGAGGAGGATGGGGGAAGAAGGGTGCTCGCGGGAAAGAGGGAGAGTGGAAGAGTTACAGGGAACGAGGAACGATTCTCTCTTCTCTTTTTTTTATTTTATGAGAGCAGAGAGTAGAGAGGAGAGAAAGAGAGGAGAGGCTTTAAAAAAAATGATAGAAATAATGAACAGGAGGAGACGTGCTATAATAAGTTTTCGTATCTGATGGAAATAAAGGCAGTAATCAATGCATCAATGCAGTGAAAAGATGGAACGGTAGAAAGGAACCGTCAGAAAATAATAAATGATAGAGTAGGGTTTCGGGAAAGTTATGAAAGCAATTTATTTGATTGATTGGCTGTACGTTCAAATTTGGAAAGGCAACAGAAAGCTAGCCGTCACAATTTAGGGTACCGATATGACGTATCGTTTCATCGTTTCCGACGCGTACCAAATCTCAAAACACAAAAGCGGATATACCGCTGAGATCAGCATGACGAGCCGATCAAAACGATATATAGATATTAGTGGTACGACTGAATTATAAAGATTCGAAATTTTCTACTACGGAAAATGCATAAAATTTGCAGAAAAATAAGAACGACGGAGCCAAAGATGTCCGAATTTGGAAAAATGACAAACTGACAACTTGCTCAAATGATGTTTTAGAATTTTTCTATGTAAAAATATTTTGGTTTCGAAAACGACTTATTTTCATTGATTACTAACTGATTTAGATTGAAGTAAATATACGCACGAAATGAACTTTCATATTTTCGGACGAAAATTTACCAGTAGCTATGTTTAATTAGACGCATTCCAAATATGAAGTTTGAATGGCATCGGAATTTGTTTGTGAAAATTCGAAATTCTACAATAAATAAGCAAATTTAAAAATTTTAAACTGGGTCTGAATTTCAGGGTCGTTACAAATATCATCTATTTCTGGCGATCTTGAGCCTTGTTACCACGATCCAACTCGATAGATCGATAGCCCCTTGCCTCCTCTACAAGCATGTACCTTCCAATCGTCGAATGGTCGAAGTTTCACCGTTGGTCACGAAACCCTAATATGGACGGTCGAGAATGTTTCGTCCAATTCTAGACAAACGAAACCTGCAATCGAAAAATGAATTGCAGATGTAGATTACGTTCGTCGAGAGCTCCGCGATGACATATTATATGATAGGATTTGAGCAATTTGGTTTTTTTCGATTTGGTTTAGAATTGTAATTTAGCGTTTGAGATGTCTGCCATTAAGAAGGAGCTGATAATGGAACAGATAAGAACAGAAATTTTACGTATAGAAAATGGAATAAAAGACTTATAGGATTGATAACAGCCTATATATAGACAGAGATGGAATCAGAATGGACGGACATATCGATTTGGGTCAAAATGATAACAAATACCCGAAAAGTCCATTTCGTTTTCGAAACGGAAATAGGTCATCCAATATATCAAAATATAGGTTTTAAATATTTTTAAACTCGATGAAACTAGTTTTAAACCCTAATTATATTATATATGGAAGTTGGCTCTTAAAATCAATTTATATTCATTTAAATTTCTTCAATTGATTTTTATGCGTTTCGAGCTCGCACGATCAAACGATAAGTCTGATCGCTATTGGAATCTTATAATAATTCACTATTACGAATCCGATGAAATCGCTTTCGTCGAAATCCGAGACAGTGACCAAAAAGACTAATTTTACATGTTAAATAAAACAATCTTTTATAAAAATCAATTTAATCACTTTTAAATTCTAAATTAAAAGTTAAAAATTTTCATCCTTGATTAAATAGGAATTAATAATCTTTTAAAATTATATTTTCCATGTTGATTCCAAGATTTAAATATTACATTAATTTACAACGTTAAATTACAACAATAATCAAACCCCAGTTTATTATATTTTAAAATTCAATAAATTCTATTATTTTGATTTACATCTTATAATTAAATCATCAAATACCTTATGAATTTTATTAAACATAAGTTTCCATTTTATTATTCTCATCACTCCATGTTTAACGTCCTTTCTTATATTAACTAAAATATTTAATTACATTAAATTCAAAAAAAATATTTCCAAATTAATTTTAAATGAATTAATTAATGGGATGAGGAATAAATCAATTTTTACAGCTTAATAATTTAAATGCATTTGTAAATTTATTTTTTAAAGCAAAGGTTAATAAATTTCCATATAAAATAATTGATCTCATAATCTATATTAAAACCTATTTGAATTAATAACATATGATTTCACCATTAAATACAACATTTAATTTATTCCTCGTTAACCTTTATTATTACCATCTATTGAAATTACATTAAACAATTGTCAATTACATTCAATCAATATTATTAAATTATATTAGAATTAATTTTTTCAATTTTCAAATTATGAATTTAATTTCTCACAATATTAAATTCTAAAATCTTATTAAATTTAATATTTTTAATCATCAAAAATACTGGTAGTTATAATCTCCCCTGCTCAAAAAATTTTGTCTTGAAAAGGAACAAGAAAGGATCAAGAAAATAGGTAATTTTATTTAAAATAGTCAACTTATAACCAATTTAACTTACATATGTAGGCTTATAGAATTTCGAAAATAACTCAACTTCTACAAAAAAATCTAAATCCTAAATATACGAAAAAAATTGGCAGAGTTTCCTTTACGTGGATAAGTCCTGAAAAATAACAATATCAATAATTGCATTATATATATCATATTTCAATAATAAAATATCCCAAACCATGGGAAAAACAATAAATTCCATTTCAAAAATCGTAATCCGAAAGCATACCTATTTGTCAGGCAAACAAACATTATTTATGAAACCAAAAGCACAGTTATTGCTTCCATAAACCTGTATCTTACTAACATAATCCAAAAGAGATAAAATTATGTAAAAAGAACAATATATTAGTTGTTTCAATTAGTATTACAAGCAACATACAGCATGTATAATTATATGCAAACAAAAGCAGTACAATCATTATATGCAACAAAAGAATCCATCACACATCCATAGCAAGCAGAACTATTGGTTTGTCCAGGTTCAGAAACTTTTCATCGTACAAGGGTGATAAATAAACTACGAAGTGTACCTTATGCTCAACTGACCTAGATAATTTCTTAATAGATTATTCATACAACCTTAAACAATTAGAAGTACCATTTGCCAAACTTCATATAAGCCAACAACCTAGAATTTAAATATTATTTATGTTTATTCTAGTTTCTTTTCGCATCATTTACTTTATTTTAATGTTCATTCATTCATATAAGATTGTCTTTTATTAATTTACATTCATTTACTTACATAAATTATTTCCTATTTAATATTTAAAATCATCAATGAATAAATTTTCAAAGTATTATATAATTTTCTTTGCAATTTAATTCATAATTATTATTTACTTATATGACTTGATTTCCATTTAATATTAATATTCATAAATGAACCATTTCATAATTAAGTGTTTCTACTTTTTAGTTCACATTTATCGTTTCTTATATAGTATCATTTAATATAAAATACATTTATGAATCATTTTAGTCATTTTCTTAAATTTATAATCATTTACTTAAATAGTATTCGGTTTTTACTATTTAATTTTATTACTAGCATTTCAAAACATTAACTTATGCTTATACATTTCTTGTACATCTTAATTTTTCATTTATAAATATATGTTCATTTTGATACGTTTTTGTTATTAAGCACGTGTATACTATTCTATTACACATTTATATTAACATTTCAACTTTTTAAATATTTCTGGAATGTTTTATATATGTTTACAGAATGTAATTGAATGTTATACAAATTTATCTTATTCATTTTTGTTAACAAAAATGTTCAATAGTTCACATCCTCTTAATTTCATTACCTTTCAATTTACAAGTTACAATCTCAAATTTCTTTACAGTTTCATTAAACACTTAGCTTTTATTTCTTATTTCTCATTTTTTAAAATTTCCAACTATTAAAATTTCACTTTATTTCTACAAGTAAATATCATTAATTAACATGAACTTAAGAATTCATATACCAGTTCATTTCAAAGCATTTTGAAATAATATATATACTTATATCTTTTTATAGAAACTTAAAATCAAAATATGTTTATCAAACCAAATGCGTAGCAAAGCTACTATAGCGGTCTTCCCACTTTGAGACTCAAAAATGAAATTCTATGATGATGCACAGTCATCACCGAAATTATTTTCCAGTGACAGAAAAAGGGAGTACAGAATTTATTTCCCTTTAAAATTCTTATAAAACATTTCTTTCAATTTTTATTTAAAATATTTCTATTTGAAAATACTTTCGATAATACCAATATTATTTTTTGTTTAAAATTTTTTGAAAACTAATTTCAGAACACTAGCATTTAAGTTCTCAAATTTCCATTTAAATTCATTTATTTGTTGTAACGACCCATAATTTTCAGTAATTAATTTTTTTAATTTAATAAGATTTTATGATTTAATATTAGAGGGAAAATTTTTGTAATATAATAATGAAATAATAACTAAAATGAAATGTAACAATGTCAATTTTAGTTAATCATTAACAATTTAAATGAAATTCCAATTAATTGAAATAATTTAGATGTTCTACTTGGTTATAAATTGAATATAAGAAAACAAATGTAAATGTTCAATTAATTAATGAAATAATGTATAAATAAGGGTAATTGAATAATAACAGTATTATGTAAGCAATTATAACATTTGTTTGTAAGTAATAAACTTATAAATGTAACTAAAGGTTAATGGTGAAAATAATTATATCTTACCTATTTATTTAGTCCATTAAGCGAAAATTGGAAATCAATTGCAATAAATGATTAAATATTATATTAATGTAAATTAGGGTAATAATTGGAAATAATGTAACTTTTATTCGTAATACGACAATTGGTTGAATAGAAGAATTGAAATCAAGGTTGATTAATTTTATTGGAATTTAAATTATAATAATTGGACATATTGCAATTAAATGAAATTAAATATTACGTTAATAGGAATTAGGATGAAATTGGAGAATATTAGTGTACTAAGATATACATCAATGTTAATTATACCTATAAGATGATAATTGATTGAATAACAAGATTAAAATTAAAGAAACTGGATTTATTGGAATTTTAATTTATAATTACTAAATTTACTAAATTTGAAATTAAACACTGTAATTAGTAAATTAGTTAACTTTAAATTGATAATTAAATTTGTTTAAATTATTGCGACTGTTTAAGGAATCAAAATTGATAAAAAAAATTGATTATAGAATTGAAATTGAAAATTTGATTTAATTAATTTAATATTAATTTATTTAATCAACTTGAAATATAGCCATTTTGGCAACTGCCTTGGATTTCGACGAAACCAGTTTCATCGGATCCATAATGGTGAATTATTGTAGGATTTCAAGTTTCGTAACGATCGGACTTGTCATTTGATCGTACGGGCTCGAAACGCCTAGAAATCAATTTTATTGAAATCAATTTGAAATAAGCTGATTTTAACATAACTTCTTCATATGATGGAATTAGGATATGAAACCCATTCCATTGAGTTTGAAAATATTGAAAACATCTATTTTCATATATGTGATGACATATTTTCGTTCCGGAGACAAAATGGGCTTTACGGGTTGTTTATCGTTTAACTTCCAAATCAAATCTTGTCCATTAATTCTATTTTTAGCTTTGCCTATAAATAGCCCATTATAAACTATAGCCACTTCTTATTTTCATTTGTATGTATGTACAATTCTCTCTGGCTTCTTCTTCTCAATGGAAGACAAACCAAACAAATTCCAAACTCAATTGCAAATCAAAATCAAATCAAAAAATTCAAACTCCTCCAACCTAAACAAATTATATATCGATTTAAAGCTCTCGAAGAGCGTAAGTAAATTCTGCTATTAGTTTTTCTATTGGAGTTTTTATATGGCCAGAATTATTCTCGGCAGTCCTTTGATGGTTGTTGGTTTAGACGGTGAATCTTTATCGACTGTTCGATCGGGGAGTGCTGCTGTGTAGAGGTCGACTAGGGCTCTCGATCCATGCGATTACTAGGGCTTGGAGTCGCTCGATTTCGCCGTGATTGGCCAAAAACGAACGGCGTCGGAGTTTGGATGTACGGACGAATGTGGCGCGATGATAGCCGTGGGGGCGCCGGTGGCTGCGCAGCATCGTGGTGGGTCAGATCGTGCCTGAAGCGATGGACGTGGCAACGATTGTTCGATGAAGTGGTGGCTGGGTTTGGTGCAGACGTTCGAGCTATTCTAAGGTTCGGAGCGAAGTGAAACGGTGATGACGTGTTCTCTTTTTTTTCATATTTTCGAATTCAAATCATTCTTATATCAATATCTTTTACATACGAGATCCAATTCACGCGTGGTTTATTCCATTAGGATCATGTCGAAATTTCAGACATTTTGACGTTGGTATGGTCGAATTCCGAGACTGTTCAAATTTGGACCCTATTATGAATTTCAAATCAATTTGAATCCAAAGGTGGGTGTTTTAACCCACTCACAGCTACTAAATTATCTTATGTTGGTTAAATTAAATTTACGATGTAATTAGAAATTGATCGATTGATGTTTGGTATATTTAAATTGTCGTTCCAACTAAATATGACTTTTATTGCATTTCTTCATTTAATTTAATATTAAATTTAATTTCAATTTAACACCTGTTAATGGTAATCGGTTATCTACTGATGTTTATTAGTTGATTTGGATGATGATTGTGATATATGTTTGATTGTTGATATTGTACGACTAGATGTCGATTTTATATTGTTATAACACTACAAGTTCCCTATAGGTTAAAATGATATATACCCGAACGATTTATAGATTGGAGAAAAATCGTTATGGGTTGAAATGATAGACTGACCGATTTTATGGACTTCGAATATAATTCAGGATTGCAGACTGAAATGATATATATGTCCATAAATTTAAATATTTGCAGATTGAAATGATAAATATTCGTATCACTTGACCAAAGGGTAGAAAATTATATATGGACACTGGATTGGTTAAATTAAATGATTTTAATTTTTAAATTTTGAATTCAGTTAAATTATAATTTGAAATAAAATTTGGTTTATATAAACTGAATTATTTTCGAAATTCCAAGTTTTAAATATTGAAATGGAATCCATTTAATGAATTGTTTAAAGAATTAAATGGAAATTTCAAAGTTGGATTTTTGAAGCATAAATGAAATTTATTGAAATTGAATTATTGAAATTATTTGAATAGAACTTGGAAATCTATTTAATCTGGAGTGGTTTAAATTGATAATTCAAACATGGATTTGAAATTTATATTGATTTAAGGGTTAAATGAGAACTTGAATTTAAAACCAATTTTAGTAAGTTGATTTGAAAAAAAGATCTGGACATGGTTCATATGTGTTGAAATAAAAGAAACGGCTGTGTGTTGATATTAATTTAAATTTAATAATCTTAATATAAACTGTTTAATGATTTAACCCTGATTTCTAAGATTTCCAACTATTAAACAATATTATACTATTTTAACCTATTTTAAACCATATTAAACTATTTTAACCTATATTTAAACCATTTAAACTATTTAAAATATTTTAAACTAATTTAAAGTATTGTAAACCATTTTTAAAGTATTTGAAACCAATTTAAAGTATTCTAAATATTTAAACTATTTTTAATATTATAAACTATTTAAATCTATTTTCAACTATTAAAACCAATTAAACTATATTTAAAGTATTATAACCATTTAACATCTAATTTAAACTATTTAACTATTTTAAACTATCTAAAGTATTTCTAAATTTCAGCTTGGGTAAAGTTGAAGTGTTTATATTTAAGTCCTTGATTTAAAGGCAAATCTGGTTAAATGAAGTTATAACCTAAGTTAGGAATTGAAATGATATTTTCTAGTGAATCAATATATTTGAGTAAATAAGATGATCTCGAAAGGAGGATTTAACCTATATTTTTGATATGGTTTTTGAAAGTGAATATGATTTTGAAGTGATATGGTTTAAACTGAGTATGATTTCTTGATATCAGTTATGAAATGATTTTGGATATGTAAAAGAACCATCCGGTGTGTAATAAGCGTATGGTTGTTAAAGAGACCGGGATCTGATATTGTCAAACTATCTGGCAATATCGAAAACCACTTTAACAACTGTTTACATGGTGGAGATTCTAGAAATAAAGTAGGATGTTTTGGCGAACGATTCTGTATGAGGTATTTACGTGACCCTGACTCCCGTGAGTCAGCTTAGATTTGACTAAAATAGGAGTTATACCGAGCCAAGTGAGGTTATTCCTCCCATCGGGCACATTTCTTTGATACTTACTTTGATTTTGTGATTGATTTGGTAGCCACCCCTCGATTTTGATATGGGAGTGTGTCCGAGGTGGGCGGTAGTAGCTGTGACGACCCGTAAATCCGTACTCCTTGAATATACACTAATCTCCATAGATTAACTCAAGATGAATAGAAATACGAATTATCAATGTTTAAGAAAAAGAAAGAGAGAGAAGAAGAGAGAAAAAGATAGAAAATAGAGAGAAAAGAAAATAGAACGGAACAGAAAGAAAACAACAGAACAATAACAGAATCTCACAATCGAAGCGGAACAACATATAATAAATAAATGAATAATCTTTAAACAAAGAACTATATCAGTAATTACATTACATTACATTACATCATATCATCATCAGAGTGTACAATATCAAACAACAACAAATAACGGAAAGAATTATTATATACTAATAATACTCCATGCCATCCATCTTGCCTCCAGCAACTCCAGAATATCCTGATAAACCTTAACTCTCAACTGCCCGTGTGGAAATTGGTGGGCACCTAGAGTTTAGGAAGGAAAACAATAAACTCCGAGTCAGTCATGTGACTGGTGTGAGAACTCAAAACAGTTTATTTATCTTTAAAAATCAAAATAGAGGAATATTTTTAAAGTCAATTCGCAATGCTTTTAAAAATGAGACTACCATAAGGCCTCCCGCACACACACACAATGCAAACGCAGAATCGGAGGAGATTTCTCCTTATGATAGTCAAAGATGCTTGATACGTATTAAAAAGAAACATTTGATATTATTATTAGTGCATAGTGTAGGAAAAATTCATTTCGAAAATAAAAATATAAATCTTAGCCAACATACGACCATTATCGTATGCCTACTATAGCTAACTATGTTCAATAGCAGGTTACCGCCACATTCCATAGCAGGTTATACAACTAAAACCGTACAAGTCTCGTATTACTTCTTTGGATTTCCAATGAATGATCAGGCCAAGGAACTTCCCATTGCCACATGAGAACGCCTCTGGAAGGACATCCCCGAGAACCAAACCGGATCTCTGCCAACACAAGGCCGGATTACCCCTAACTGAGTAACAACTGACCGAATATGCCATCCCCCGGTCCTTTGGGACCTTTAACCGAGCGCTCGTAATCAATTCACACAATAATAAAGTGTTTTCAACATGAGTAAGTATCTGGGCTCCATACCATGATACCACCCTTTCCAGAAGGAAATGCACATACCCTAAAGGGAGCTACCCCTCATAACCTTGCCGCATATTTCCTGTTTTGACCATTCCCGAGGTATGAGGCTCGACGAAGTCACGTCCACAAAAACATACTTTATTCAAAAGACATGCTTTGGGTCAACAAATGATCATAGAAATGATCACCAAGATAGACGATCAAATAAATGATCATATCCCAAATAATCAACACAATGATCATTTCACAGCAACACTCAGCATGTCACATTACCAAATTGGGAATATATCGCTGATTACCATCAACTACATAACATCTGAGCTCGTACGTCTCAGAGAAGGGTGTTAAGCTAAAAGAATAAATTCTCCGCCACCAACAGAAATATATTTGAAAGAAATCTGCTTTATATCTCAATTTGTAATGTCAGACATACAATCCATACAAGTCTGTTCCGGGCTCGAACAGAACCGAAGGCACTTACAAAGAAGTCCTTGCAATCCGGATATTCACTAATCACGTCCGGACTTCCCATCACATAGGGAGTCTCTACACCGTAGCTACTCGGTGCAAAGACAATCGACAAGTTGTCCTTTCGCTTTCAAAAATATCCGGTCTTCAACACCGGTCATCAATGCTATCCATTACGTCGTATCACTATTCGGAATGGGTAATCCGAATAACGAGCGCAATAATTTAAAAATAAGTGTGCATTCAAATTCAACAAATCCCAACAAATACCTTTCAAAGGTATACATTGATAGTCGGTTATTGAACTATCAATGGATATGCACAACATCACCAGATTCCAAATAATTTTCCAAATTATTTATTTCCCAAAAATATCTTTACAAGATATATAATTTTCACACTTCAAAAATAAATCAATATTTATTTTTAAACAAATTCCACTTTCTTTTATAAATTCCATAGTGAATTTATATTTCACAATATCCATGCATATACGATTTCAATTATTCATTTCAATTTATCTTCAAAAAGATAAATTCTCATAATATTCAATGAAATATTGGAAAACATTTCCATACTTACTTATTAAGTAATTCTCAATCCATTTATTTTCAACACTTGGAAAATATTCAATATACTTCAATCGAAATTAAGTATATATTTCATTCTTTAAGGAAATCATTCTCTTAACCATTTTTATTTGGGCCAAAACGAATGTTGCGTAAAACATCGTTACGACAACCCAAAATCACTAGTATAGGGATTCGAAATTAAAATAGATATATATATCCCAATACTATACAAAACATTTCCTTTCGGAAATCATTTACTATAACAACAGTGTTATAGTCCACCATTTCCTTCTATTTCTCGAAAACATCTATTTCAACAATAAATGTTGAAATCTATGGTTTTGAATCTCAACACATTTAAAACATCGTTAGATCGTTTTAATTCTGTTTAAAATATCACATTCTAAACATTTTCTTTAACATATTATTCACTATTCAAAAAAAACGTGAATATACTACGTTAACAAATTTCATCCTTTTATTCATTTTATTTCAAAGGATTATTCACTATCTAAGACGTGAATATAACTCCATAAATAAGTTATAACAATTTTCTTATCAAAATAAGTCGTTTGCGAATTTATAAAACAATGTTTATAAATTCCTTTATTACCCTATATTCAATTCGTAACTCAATTATAAAACAAAAGTTCATGTTATAAGTTAAATACTTAGAATTTATTTGTTTGCACAATCGTTCCTTTAAACTTCATAATTATAAATCTTATAACTTATAATATTCAATTATTTATCCAAATCTATTTTTTCAATAACTTTATAAATTTTATAAACCTACTGCTTATAAAATTCCATTTATAACTTCACCGTTTATAATTCTATAAATTTCATTCATTTATGAAATTCATTCACAATTCATTCTAACACTTATAAAAACTCGTTTTATAATTCAAATATTTTAATTTACAAATTATCAATTTATAAATCTTTTATATAAATCAATTTATATTATTATTCTTTTAAAACATCTTTAATCCCCTTTATAATTTCACCATTTTGATTTATAAAATAATTAAATTTTATAAATCCTAATTTAAACTATTTTACAATAAATTCAAAAATCCCAATTTTAAACTATTTTATAAGATCGTAAACCCATATTTCTCAAAAATCAATCTTTAACTGTATTTCTTAAAAATCATAATTTTTATAACATTAAAAGTATAACGTTTATTTATTTAAAATGGATCAATTCCAAAAATATAGTATATTTTCAAAAATCACTTTAAAAATCATTTTTAAAGTTCCAAAGTTTGGTCCAATGATGCTACACACCAAATAGTCAATCACGACTACAACGACATCATATATCGATATGATAGTCCATCAAATATCAAAATATCTGAAATCAAATAAATATTGTTGAGGAATCCAGTTGGATCCCTCCAACCTGTTTTCCTGCATCCACAAACATTAGCACAATACCAATTTCGCTCCGGTACGAAATTATCACGGTATATGGGATTTAAGATATTATCCGCTTAATAGACAACGCAATAGGGTCTCATCCGCTATACAAATGCGGGAAATCAACAACTGCAATATATACATATGCCAATATATATATTGCTATTATATATAATACCAATCTCACTGTTTATGAAATATTCGCGGTATATGTTTTTAATAAATAACATCCGCTTACTAACGGCGCATAATGTCTATTTTAACAATCAATAGATAACAATCATCATTCAAACATGCATTCAAATATTTTAAATCTAACTATTTAAAATAAAATCGAAACCGATTCGATTGAGTGAGAAGCTCTCACCTTGATTTCAATTTCGTTTTAGCGATTTATTTCGAATAAAATTAAACGGACATTTAATTTTACCCGAAATTCTCACTAACTCCAAACGACTCCAATCCAATTCCATAATGTAGTACTCGTCCATACGATTCCAACGCAACTGGTTTCGCGCGTTTTTGACCTCGTATGAAAAAGGTATCAACTTTTAAAGTTTGTACACGATTTAAATATAAATAAATCAACATTCTCTTTTTATATTTTCAACCTCAGCTATATCCAGCCGTTCGTTTCATCTAGAGAATCACGGCCGCCTTTTTTTTTTCCTTCTTCCTTCGACGCTAGCTACAACACCGAGAAACCCATAGCTCTTCACCTTTGACCGGTCGCCGCTCCCTCATACGTCATCGAGAAGCTGATCAGAACACCAAATTGAAGGCCAAGTCGACACGCACCCATGGCCGCGACAGCTCCAAGCTCGGTCAAGCATTTGGCCACGAAAACGTGCCCGTTTCGTGAGCCTTCACGGCCAAAATCGAGCCCCCCATGACACTCCATTGTTGATCATCACCGTATAGATTTACTCGTCTCTCCATCTCCTACAACTTCTTAGTTGGTGATTTCGCGTGAATGTTTGTAGATTGAAAGAAAAAGTAGGAAGAAAGGGATGAGATTCTGGCCTTTGAGTTAAAGAGTGGCGGGCGGCCATTGAAATTAGGGTATAATTTTCTTTTTTATTTTATTTTGAGAATAAAGGCTATTTATAGGAAATAAAACGAAACACTATTCATCCGGGATTTCCAAACTCCGATTTACGCGCGGTGACCAGCGTTTCTAGGGTTTACCCCGCGTTCCGGAAACAATGGAATAGGTTTCGAAAGCTAATTCGGACATCTGTGCGAGTTATGGCAATAAACGTTCGATTTAAATTAAACCGATTTAAACGATTTTCTAGGCGTTTTAGCTTGCACCGGACAAACGGTAAATCCGATTGACACGAAATTTGAAACCTTACAATAATATCAAATTACGGATCCGATGAAACTAGTTTCGTCGAAATCCGAGACTTTCTGAAAAATGGCTATTTTAACTCGCCAAATTAATAATTAAACAATTTCGATGCGTTTCGAGCTGCCACGATCAAACGATAACTCCGATTGCTACGAAAATTGAAATCCGGTAATAACTAACTATTATGGATCCAATGGAACTAGTTTCGTCCAATTCTGAGACTGTTCGAAAATTGGCTAATTTCACTAGTCGATTAAATATTAAAATATTCAATTTTCACAAATTAACTTTTAATTCGATTTTAAAAGTTCTAAAATATCATTCTAACTTCAATATGATAAAATAAAATTTTACAAATCATTTTCAATCATATTTAACCCGATTTTCAATTATTTTCCATAATTTAACATATTAAATTATCGATTTAATTATTCAATTAAATCCAATTATTCGAAATAAAATTATTCGACTTATAAATTTCACTCATTAATATTTAAAATTAATTAAATATTCAAATTTTAATTACTAAAAATCCTGGGTCGTTACAATCTTCCCCCCTTAAAAGAATTTCGTCCTCGAAATTATTAAGTAAGAAAAGTTACAGAATCTATTAATTTTCCAAAATCCATAGTTAAATTTCTTACAATAACTTTACTAAGTTTTCAAATCATACTTAGTTATCTTTTCAAAAACAACTACTATTGTTTAACTTTCAATTCCAAATCAAAGTTAAAGTTTTCAAAAATTTCCAATTTTCTCAAATTTTTTCTAACGCCTTAAATTTCCGGAAAAATTCGCCATAGTCTCCTTTGAGCGGCTCGATCCGAAAAAAAATGACAGTATATATATCACAAATATACATCTCATCAAGTAATGAGGCATCCCGCAGGGAAAAAGGTATAAAAGTACGGTATGTAATCCGAGATATGTACCTTATATTTTATTAGCGAGCATATACGGCTAATATAGCGCGAAAGCGAGCTCCAAATGCGAAGCAAACGCGATCCGCACCTACTAAACACTCAACAAACAACCTGAGAACCATGTATATAGACAATAGTATCAATATACAACATATAGCAACGTAATAACTATATATGTCAACATAGCAATTGAAACAAAAGCAATATATTCAACCATCAACCAACTAGCATTCATAACCAATAAATATTCATTCATATTCTCATTAATATTCAATGAAATAGGTTTTCAATTTAATCACATTTGATTCATTAACACTGGATGTTTACTAACATTCATTTTCAATTAGTTTATATTCACTAATTCATATTCAAGTTGGTTCACTTCGAAATCAAATTCAATTCTATTTAAGATTCACTTAACTTCCAATTGAATTTCAATTACTTTAGCTTCCAATTTCATTAACTCAATTTCATTAACACTTAATGAATTATATACAATCAACTAACAATCATATATCAACCAATGTATATTTATTACAACCAAATTCCTTTGCTTATATTCACTCAATTTGGTTTAACACATTCACTTTCAATTGGTTTAATTAAATTAATTTTCATTCTATCATTCAACTTCCAATAACATTAGATTTTAATGAATTAACACTTACATTCATTATTTCATATCAACTTAATTCACATTCATTTGATTAACATTTTAATCCATTAATTCAATTCAATTGGTAATTCATTTAACCATTTCAAGTTGAATTTCATTTATATAACTCAAGTTAACATTTATCACTTAACTTTATTAATTTACTTTGATACCAATATCAACTTCATTCAACATCTCTTAAGTTATACCTCCATTTTACAAACATCACTTGGTTTTACATAACTTAAATTCCCACTTATAAATCAATTCAGATTCCAAATTCTAAAGTAAATCTCCATTTAACTTTAAATTCATTTTTATTTACAACTCACATTCATAAATATATTCATATAGTTTCACTTCTTATATATATAAGTTTATTTCACAATTGTAAATCACTTTAATTATAATTTCATACTTATAATAATTTTTTTTTTACTTATACAATTATTCTTTTACTTAGATTATTCAAACAACTAAACAATCAACTTACATATACTTTTTAATAATTCTGAAAAATTATTTCTTTATGTATAAAATATAATCAAGGTAAAATTATTTCATTTACCCAATTTTAAAACAATATTATGTCGGTTTATCTTGTTTAAGAGTTTAGAAACCCCTATCTACGATAGTTAGCCAGACTACATTGACTGGAATCTATAAACAATCAACCGATAAGTCAACACAATACAAAACAATTTATATTCACTAACAAATACGCTCTCATAGCTATTATTACACTCAAACTCATTCTAGAGTACTACTGACTCTATCTCTAATGAGTAATACCCAATAGAACCATGGTTGTCGCTTAACCATAAGCTCTGATACCACCTGTGACGACCCGTAAATCCGTACTCCTTGAATATACACTAATCTCCATAGATTAACTCAAGATGAACAGAAATACGAATTATCAATGTTTAAGAAAAAGAAAGAGAGAGAAGAAGAGAGAAAAAGATAGAAAATAGAGAGAAAAGAAAATAGAACGGAACAGAAAGAAAACAACATAACAATAACAGAATCTCACAATCGCAGCGGAACAACATATAATAAATAAATGAATAATCTTTAAACAAAGAACTATGTCAGTTATTACATTACATTACATTACATCATATTATCATCAGAGTGTACAACATCAAACAACAACAAACAACGGAAAGAAATACTATATACTAATAATACGCCATGCCATCCATCTTGCCTCCAGCAACTCCAGAATATCCTGATAAACCTTAACTCTCAACTGCCCGTGTGGAAATTGGTGGGCACCCAGAGTTTAGGAAGGAAAACAATAAACTCCGAGTCAGTCATGTGACTGGTGTGAGAACTCAAAACAGTTTATTTATCTTTAAAAATCAAAATAGAGGAATATTTTTAAAGTCAATTCGCAATGCTTTTAAAAATGAGACTACCATAAGGCCTCCCGCACACACACACAATGCAAACGCAGAATCGGAGGAGATTTCTCCTTATGATAGTCAAAGATGCTTGATACGCATTAAAAAGAAACATTTGATATTATTATTAGTGCATAGTGTAGGAAAAATTCATTTCGAAAATAAAGATATAAATCTTAGCCAACATACGACCATTATCGTATGCCTACTATAGCTAACTATGTTCAATAGCAGGTTACCGCCACATTCCATAGCAGGTTATACAACTAAAACCGTACAAGTCTCGTATTGTTTCTTTGGATTTCCAACGAATGATCAGGCCAAGGAACTTCCCATTGGCACATGAGAACGCCTCTGGAAGGACATCCCCGAGAACCAAACCGGATCTCTGCCAACACAAGGCCGGGTTACCCCTAACTGAGTAACAACTGACTGAATATGCCATCCCCCGGTCCTTTGGGACCTTTAACCGAGCGCTCGTAATCAATTCACACAATCATAAAGTGTTTTCAACATGAGTAAGTATCTGGGCTCCATACCATGATACCACCCTTTCCAGAAGGAAATGCACATACCCTAAAGGGAGCTACCCCTCATAACCTTGCCGCATCTTTCCTGTTTTGACCATTCCCGAGGTGTGAGGCTCGACGAAGTCACGTCCACAAAAACATACTTTATTCAAAAGACATGCTTTGGGTCAACAAATGATCATAGAAATGATCACCAAGATAGACGATCAAATAAATGATCCTATCCCAAATAATCAACACAATGATCATTTCACAGCAACACTCAGCATGTCATATTACCAAATTGGGAATATATCGCTGATTACCATCAACTACATAACATCTGAGCTCGTACGTCTCAGAGAAGGGTGTTAAGCTAAAAGAATAAATTCTCCGCCACCAACAGAAATATATTTGAAAGAAATCTGCTTTATATCTCAATTTGTAATGTCAGACATACAATCCATACAAGTCTGTTCCGGGCTCGAACAGAACCGAAGGCACTTACAAAGAAGTCCTTGCAATCCGGATATTCACTAATCACGTCCGGACTTCCCATCACATAGGGAGTCTCTATACCGTAGCTACTCGGTGCAAAGACAATCGACGAGTTGTCCTTTCGCTTTCAAAAATATCCGGTCTTCAACACCGGTCATCAATGCTATCCATTACGTCGTATCACTATTTGGAATGGGTAATCCGAATAACGAGCGCAATAATTTAAAAATAAGTGTGCATTCAAATTCAACAAATCCCAACAAATACCTTTCAAAGGTATATATTGATAATCGGTTATTGAACTATCAATGGATATGCACAACATCACCAGATTCCAAATAATTTTCCAAATTATTTATTTCCCAAAAATATCTTTACAAGATATATAATTTTCACACTTCAAAAATAAATCAATATTTATTTTTAAACAAATTCCACTTTCTTTTATAAATTCCGTAGTGAATTTATAGTTCACAATATCCATGCATATACGATTTCAATTATTCATTTCAATTTATCTTCAAAAAGATAAATTCTCATAATATTCAATGAAATATTGGAAAACATTTCCATACTTACTTATTAAGTAATTCTCAATCCATTTATTTTCAACACTTGAAAAATATTCAATATACTTCAATCGAAATTAAGTATATATTTCATTCTTTAAGGAAATCATTCTCTTAACCATATTTATTTGGACCAAAACGAATGTTGCGTAAAACATCGTTACGACAACCAAAAATCACTAGTATAGGAATTCGAAATAAAAATAGATATATAGATCCCAATACTATACAAAACATTTCCTTTCAAAAATCATTTACTATAACAACAGTGTTATAGTCCACCATTTCCTTCTATTTCTCGAAAACATCTATTTCAACAATAAATGTTGAAATCTATGGTTTTGAATCTCAACACATTTAAAACATCGTTAGATTGTTTTAATTCTGTTTAAAATATCACATTCTAAACATTTTCTTTAACATATTATTCACTATTCAAAAAAAAACGTGAATATACTACGTTAACAAATTTCATCCTTTTATTCATTTTATTTCAAAGGATTATTCACTATCTAAGACGTGAATATAACTCCATAAATAAGTTATAACAATCTTCTTATCAAAATAAGTCGTTTGCGAATTTATAAAACAATGTTTATAAATTCCTTTATTACCCTATATTCAATTCATAACTCAATTATAAAACAAAAGTTCGTGTTATAAGTTAAATACTTAGAATTTATTTGTTTGCACAATCGTTCCTTTAAACTTCATAATTATAAATCTTATAACTTATAAGATTCAATTATTTATCCAAATCTATTTTTTCAATAACTTTATAAATTTTATAAACCTACTGCTTATAAAATTCCATTTATAACTTCACCGTTTATAATTCTATAAATTTCATTCATTTATGAAATTCATTCACAAATCATTCTAACACTTATAAAAACTCGTTTTATAATTCAAATATTTTAATTTACAAATTATCAATTTATAAATCTTTTATATAAATCAATTTATATTATTATTCTTTTAAAACATCTTTAATCCCCTTTATAATTTCACCATTTTGATTTATAAAATAATTAAATTTTATAAATCCTAATTTAAACTATTTTACAATAAATTCAAAAATCCCAATTTTAAACTATTTTATAAGATCGTTAACCCATATTTCTCAAAAATCAATCTTTAACTGTATTTCTTAAAAATCATAATTTTTATAACATTAAAAGTATAACGTTTATTTATTTAAAATGGATCAATTCCAAAAATATAGAATATTTTCAAAAATCACTTTAAAAATCATTTTTAAAGTTCCAAAGTTTGGTCCAATGATGCTACACACCAAATAGTCAATCACGACTACAACGACATTGTAACGATCCTGAATTTTGAACAATTTAAAAATGAAGATATTTAATTAATTTTAAATATTGGAGATAATTTTAAATTGAATTCCAATAAAACTATGAAATTTGGCGATTAAAATTTTGAATTTAATCTATTTTTAAAGTTGAATAGAAATTTGAATTTTTACTTTGAAGTTTGAAATTGAATATTGAAATTGTATTTTTAATTCAAACAAATGACTTAGAAGAAAAATAAATTTAGATACAAGGATTATTTTTTTATATTTATAAATTTGTGGTTAGTTTAATAACATTTTCTTAAATAAAAGAATCAAATTTTAATCCATATAAAATAAAATGAGAAACACGTTAATATAAATTTGTGTTGATAGTTGAACTTCAAAACGTTCTAAGTTTATTAAAGAAAACAATTTACAAAAAACAAAATTTAATTCAAAATAAAAAAAAATATAAATATAAATATATATATATATATAATAAAATAAAATAAGAAAAGATAAAAAAAATAAAAAATAAAAAAAATAAATATAAAATAAGAAGTAGACATTACCTTACTTTCATCATGCCGACACCATTCCTCCATACCCTAAATCCACGCCACTTCACACGCCATAACTCACGCAAAATTCACGTTCTTTTCTATTTTTATAACCCTACCCCTCTCCACTTTCTTCATTCAGACGAAAGGAAAATAAAAAGAAAAAAATGGCGGCCGTGTAAATCTTCTTCGTTCGCCTTCAGAAAATTGGGGCTTTGCAAAATTTGGGCTTAAATTCGAGTTCGACTTGTTTATTCGTCTTCGTGTTGCCGGCTTCGACTTCAAATCGAAGGCCTCGACTTCGAATCTCTTGCGTGCCCCGATTCGTGATAAAGGTGAGTCTTTTGGCTCACGATTATCTTAATGCAAGTATTTAGATTTGTTTGCATTGAATTTTGGATGGCATGCTACTGTTTTGGGGGGTTATTGGTTATCATCTGCTCGGTTAATTGCATGCTATGATTTGGGGCTTTTACAGTCACTTGCTCGATTTCTTGAACTGTAACTGATGAGAACAGATACGTGCTTGATTTCATGCTATGAATTTGTGTTATGTTGCTTCTACTTGCTCGGTTAAGTTGCATGTATGGTTGTTGGGGTTATTGACCATTGTTGCTCTGATAATTCGATTTTAAACTGTTGAGAACAGATTTTACCCAAAACTTGTTTTTTTAGAACAAATGCTATTATCGATTTTAAACTGTTGAGAACAGATTTTACCCAAAACTTGTTTTTTTAGAACAAATGCTATTATTTATTTTAAACTGTTGAGAACAGATGCTACTGGAAATGTTGATTTAAATTGATAATAACAGATGTTATATTTAAAACTGTTAATTTGCTTGCTGTCACTTGCTTGAATTTTTACTGATGAAAAACAGATACTATTTAAATTTATTTATAAATTGTTAAGAACAGATACTATCAAGTTGTGATTTGTTTTAACTGATGAGAGCAGATGCTACCCCATATTTGTTTTGTTTGGATACTTGTGATTGGGGTTTAAATATGAAATCAGAATATTGTATACAGGCATATATGCCTGTCCTTACAGTTACAGGCACCAGTAGAAAAAAATAATAATAATAATATCAAGTTGTCTTGAATTTGCTTAGTTGATTTGGTAGCTGTGCATCATTCAGTTTTGCCTTTGTGAAATTTTGACATTCCATCTTTAAATATTTTGTACTCAATATGTGTTTGTGTATTGAGTAGTACTGTGCATGCATTGTATAAATTCATATTGGACTGTGCTCATTATAATCAATGGTCATTTGAGTTGTCTGCACTTTGTCATATATCACCTAAGTTTCCACTTGTGTATCTTGGTGGTGGTTGAACTTAGCTTGACTGTCTGATATCGTACATTTAAAAATGTGGGTGGGTCATTGATCTGATCATTGCACTTACTGTTGTGTGCTGTGCTATTGATGAGTTTTTATGGCATTGGTTTTGATACAACTACTGATTAGTTGCATATATGTTGATGCCAATTGCCTCTGTTGTGTAGCTGGTCACTGTGTTGCACTATGCTATGCTGTGTCACTACTTTACTGTTGTTTTGTTGACATCTCTGATTTTATTTTGGAAATTTTGATTTGTTGAGATTTTTGTTGTAAGCAGAGTAATTTTTGATCTCTCAACAAAATTTGCCATCAACAATAAATGGTTGTCAGACAATCCTACTTGTTGAACCTGCTTTCGACACAGTTATTTCTTTCCTTTTCTTAGTCCATTTTCGGCTCCTCTTCCATGCTTTTTAAAATACATACTGGAAATGCAAATGGGTTCCAAGAATTTAAAACAATATTCCCAAAAGGGTCTGTGCTAGCATGCACGAAGTAATTTTATGTTTCTACAGGCAAATCATTATTGCCTCATTTTATAGACTTAGCTAATAACTGAAAGATGTCACACAATTTTGGTCAAAACCAACAGTTGCAGGAAACTGCTGCCTTGCCATATTTTTATATATGTTCATCTCCAATGATTTCATTTTGTGATTTAAGTGGCATTCTATCTGCTAATATTTGATGTTTCATGACACTGTCAACTCAGCAGTGAAAATTTCCAGTTTTAAATGCACGTAGTTGCATTTTTCTTTATTTACAGTAAAAGCTGTAAATATTTGTTTTGTGGATATTTGCATTTATTTGCACCAAAAACTGCATATTTTCCGAAAATACTTCTATATGTGTTTCTAGAAGCCATTTGTTGCCTCTGTTACCTCTGTGGCCTCTGTTGCCTGTGTTACTTCTGTGTTACCCCTATGTTGTCTCGGGGTTGCCTCTGTGTTGCCTCGATATTGCCTTCGTGCTACTGTACATTTTTGCTACTGCATAGTGCCTTGCCTTGTTTGTTTTGGAGTTATGCTTGTACACTTGCAGTGATTTGTCTGACTCGTGCACGCGTGTCGGCGAGGCAGTGCACATGTGTGCAAAGTACACGTGTGTACTGCAGCCACACGAGATTGACAGATTTTAAAAGTTAAAGTTGTTAATATGAAAATCCATAATAGATTTTGAATTGATTCATGTGATCCATTTATTCAGTTCATTGCAAATTTATTTACTTGAGTTAAGATTAATCCTGACTCGAGTGTTTTTGTGTTTTGCAATTAACGCTCGGGTCAGACCGAGTATTTTTACAGCTTGAAGATTTTCAAGCCGCGAAGTTAGAGAGAGGGGGATTAAAGCACTCCACTAAAGTTTTCAGTAAAATTTTTTCTTTGTACTCTAAAAAGATATATTCCGCTGTATATAAAAATTTAATGCATTGTACAAACTCTGATTTATGTATGTAAGAAAAATTCGATTATGAATAATATTATGATTATTCTGTGATTCTGTGGCTGATTCTGTTTAAACTTTATAAACTGACTAACAATTCGTCATTTTGAACGTTTCTAGTTGGTTTAATTACCGACTAGAGGCGGTCAGAGCGGCGGGTCGTTACAAAAGTGGTATCAGAGCTTTGGTTTACTCAAAGCTCAGTTTATGATGTTTAATATGAATAGTTACTAGAACCACTATAAAGAAAGTGCTTTTCAAATTTAAAAGAAGTATAAAATTGTTTTCTTTAAAACAAAAGGTATTTTGAAAGTTAAAATTATTTTGAAATTCCCCTCTCTAAATGTGAGTTTGCGATAGTTTATATTCGGTGAGGTCTCGTTAGATTTGAGTTTCGATCGTTCAGAAACTCATTATCGAATTATTGAGATTTATGGAAAATGAAATATGAGTAAAGTGAACTAATGAATTAATGAATTGGTTTAAATTGGTTTAAATCAAATAACTTGAATATTTCGAGTAAGAATTGTGAAATAAAATGACATATTAATTTGGTTATAATCAAGTGGATTATTGAACTATAATTTGGGAATTTGATTCTGAATTCTTTTGAGGAATTGTTTTCAAATGTGAAGAACGAATTGGTAAATGAATGGATTATAAGTATTTAACTTATAATATGAACTTTTGGATATATAACTGAGTTATATAAATGGAATTGAATTGAATTAATAGAAGATTTATAAATTGAAGTTTTATAAATAGGAAAAGAATTTATGAAGATTGTTTATAAATTCGAAAACAATTGAATTTGATAAGTAAATTGTTATAGCTTATTAAAGGAGATATATCCACGATTTTGGACAGTGGGTAATCCTTTAAAAAAATAAAAATAAGTTGTAGAAATGATGAAATTGGTTGACAAAGCATATTCACGATTTTGGACAGTGAATATATTATTGAATAAAACAGATATGTTTTGGGAAGTGATATTATGAAATGAAATTTAATTGTTGATTTAACTGTATGAATCAAATTACTTTGATGAGAAGTTTATATTTCAAGTTTAGACTATTGTCTAAAATGGTTAATGTGGAAATATGAATTTAATGGAATTAACTTGATGAACAATTTACTAAAGAACTAGTTGACTATTTTTGAAATAGAAAGTAAATGCAAAGTTCAAATAGAATTTAAATTTCAAATTTGAAATGGTCAACATGATAATCCATTATAGGTTTAAATAAATTCAGTGATGAATTTGAATTTAAACGTGTGGAGAATTAAATTAAGTGAAAAACTTAATATTGAAAAGTTTGAAATCGGTTTAAAACTGATATTGTGAAAAGTATGAGGAATTCAAACTATGAATTAAGTGAAGTAGAAAAAGTTAATAGTTTTAAAGATGTTTTAAAATGAATTAACTATCGAATACATAGATTTCAACACTCATTGTTGAAATAGACGTTTTCGAGAAATTAAGGAAATGGTAGACTATAACACTATTGTTATAGTAAATGGTTTCCGGAAGGAAATGTTGTTTATAGTATTGGGATTTATATATCTATTTTAAATCCGAATCCCTATACTAGTGATTTTGAGTTGTCGTAACGATGTTTTACGTAACATTCGTTTTAACTCAAATAAATGTGTTTAAAAGAATGATTTCCTTAAAGAGTGAAATATATACTTAATTTTGATTCAAGTATATTGAATATTTTCAAAGTGTTGAAAATGAAAGAATTTGTGAATTACTTATTTTTGAATAAGTATGGAAATATTTTCCAATGTGAAATGAAAGGTTTGAAATTTTATCTTTTAAAGATAAATTGAGAAATGAATATTTGAAATTTGTTTCAAATGGTTAAGTGTGAAAATTATATATCTTGTTAAAGATATTATTTTGAGAAATGTGAACGATTAGTTCAATTTGGAAATTTTTCAAAGATTGAATCTAGAGTTAAATTGAGTTTAACTTTGACACCAAAAACAATATAAGTTCAGCTTTGAATTTTGGATAGTCGATTGGGATTGTATGTCTAATGTTGTGAATTGATGACATATCATTTGATCTCTATTAAATATATATCTGTGGTGGCGGAGAATTTATTCTTTTAGCTTAACACCCTTCTCTGAGACGTACGAGCTTAGAGGTTATATATCGATAGACATCAATTATGTGTTGAGAATTGACGATGTAACGTGAAATCCAAATCGAATGTGAAATCGATAATGAATTGGATTGTGAATGTGAATTAGGTTTGAGATAACCTTAAATTTTCAAATCGATTGAGAGGAAAATTTTAAACGTGATAGAAAATTTTGAATCCTCTATTTGTTGTGAATGTGAAATGAGTTTTCGTAACTTATATATGTGAATATAATCGAAAACTAATCAGTTTAGAAAGTCATTATTATGAAAATCCGATGTAGGGTTACATAGATATGATAAGTACGAAATGTGAATGAAGTACTATATGTATATGACATATGTTTTCTAAAAACTGAGGATATGGAAATGTACCTTCCAATTTATTATGTGTGAAGGTGATTGGAACTCGGTGGAGTGTCCAGTGAAAATCGTAGCTACGTAGAATTCCCTTAGTGGAATGTCCAATGGGACTGATTTGATATCCCATTGTGTTGGGATTATCCCATTGTGTTGGGATTATGTGATTGATGCTGGCGTAATTCGAGGGGTGTGATACCTAAAGTTACAAGCGATTCCATTGAGATAGTGGCGCAACCGCCGAGTAAACTGCGATCTGGGAACCGAAGCGTAATTCGAGGGGCGTGATGCCTAAGGCTACGAGCGATTCTACTGAGATAGTAGCGTAACCGCCGTGTGGACCGCGATCTAAGGCGACAACCATGGCGAAATTCAGGAGTGATGAGAAATCTAAGTTACAAGCGATTCTACTGAGATAGTAGCGGAACCGCCGGGTGACTGTGATCCATGGGGGAACGGACTTTCCATATCCATTTTTAAAAGAATTTTTAAAAAGTATTTTCACTGGGAGTTGAAGCAAGTATGTTTAGTACTTGGAGATTTTTAGTCTTGCGTCTGATCAGCGTATGCCTAAAATCTGTGAGAACGACGATGAACTTGTTAAACTTTGAGTTATCAAGTATTTTCAAAACTTTAAATAGAAAATCAATAATCTGAAATTAGAATTACATAATTCTAACTTAATGAATTAAGGAAGAAGATCTTTTTGAATATCTTGAAAGTCCACAGTTTTGGATAAGATGTATTATGCAAATATTTAGCATGAAAGATTTCAAGTTAAAAATCTGAGTTTTGTAAATCAAAAATTTGGTAAAAGACTTTTGTGTCTTGATTATTGAAATCGATGAACAAAACTAGTGAAATGAAATAAATGGAATGAATTCTATATTTATTTATGAGTTTGAAACTTGGTGAAATTATGTAGGATATAAAATATCGGTGAGATTTTAGCAATCGTTTTTCCTAACTTATAATTTCGGGACGAAATTCTTTTAAGTAGGGGAGATTGTAACGATCCTGAATTTTGAACAATTTAAAAATGAAGATATTTAATTAATTTTAAATATTGGAGATAATTTTAAATTGAATTCCAATAAAACTATGAAATTTGGCGATTAAAATTTTGAATTTAATCTATTTTTAAAGTTGAATAGAAATTTGAATTTTTACTTTGAAGTTTGAAATTGAATATTGAAATTGTATTTTTAATTCAAACAAATGACTTAGAAGAAAAATAAATTTAGATACAAGGATTATTTTTTTATATTTATAAATTTGTGGTTAGTTTAATAACATTTTCTTAAATAAAAGAATCAAATTTTAATCCATATAAAATAAAATGAGAAACACGTTAATATAAATTTGTGTTGATAGTTGAACTTCAAAACGTTCTAAGTTTATTAAAGAAAACAATTTACAAAAAACAAAATTTAATTCAAAATAAAAAAAAAATATAAATATAAATATATATATATATATAATAAAATAAAATAAGAAAAGATAAAAAAAAATAAAAAATAAAAAAAATAAATATAAAATAAGAAGTAGACATTACCTTACTTTCATCATGCCGACACCATTCCTCCATACCCTAAATCCACGCCACTTCACACGCCATAACTCACGCAAAATTCACGTTCTTTTCTATTTTTATAACCCTACCCCTCTCCACTTTCTTCATTCAGACGAAAGGAAAATAAAAAGAAAAAAATGGCGGCCGTGTAAATCTTCTTCGTTCGCCTTCAGAAAATTGGGGCTTTGCAAAATTTGGGCTTAAATTCGAGTTCGACTTGTTTATTCGTCTTCGTGTTGCCGGCTTCGACTTCAAATCGAAGGCCTCGACTTCGAATCTCTTGCGTGCCCCGATTCGTGATAAAGGTGAGTCTTTTGGCTCACGATTATCTTAATGCAAGTATTTAGATTTGTTTGCATTGAATTTTGGATGGCATGCTACTGTTTTGGGGGGTTATTGGTTATCATCTGCTCGGTTAATTGCATGCTATGATTTGGGGCTTTTACAGTCACTTGCTCGATTTCTTGAACTGTAACTGATGAGAACAGATACGTGCTTGATTTCATGCTATGAATTTGTGTTATGTTGCTTCTACTTGCTCGGTTAAGTTGCATGTATGGTTGTTGGGGTTATTGACCATTGTTGCTCTGATAATTCGATTTTAAACTGTTGAGAACAGATTTTACCCAAAACTTGTTTTTTTAGAACAAATGCTATTATCGATTTTAAACTGTTGAGAACAGATTTTACCCAAAACTTGTTTTTTTAGAACAAATGCTATTATTTATTTTAAACTGTTGAGAACAGATGCTACTGGAAATGTTGATTTAAATTGATAATAACAGATGTTATATTTAAAACTGTTAATTTGCTTGCTGTCACTTGCTTGAATTTTTACTGATGAAAAACAGATACTATTTAAATTTATTTATAAATTGTTAAGAACAGATACTATCAAGTTGTGATTTGTTTTAACTGATGAGAGCAGATGCTACCCCATATTTGTTTTGTTTGGATACTTGTGATTGGGGTTTAAATATGAAATCAGAATATTGTATACAGGCATATATGCCTGTCCTTACAGTTACAGGCACCAGTAGAAAAAAATAATAATAATAATATCAAGTTGTCTTGAATTTGCTTAGTTGATTTGGTAGCTGTGCATCATTCAGTTTTGCCTTTGTGAAATTTTGACATTCCATCTTTAAATATTTTGTACTCAATATGTGTTTGTGTATTGAGTAGTACTGTGCATGCATTGTATAAATTCATATTGGACTGTGCTCATTATAATCAATGGTCATTTGAGTTGTCTGCACTTTGTCATATATCACCTAAGTTTCCACTTGTGTATCTTGGTGGTGGTTGAACTTAGCTTGACTGTCTGATATCGTACATTTAAAAATGTGGGTGGGTCATTGATCTGATCATTGCACTTACTGTTGTGTGCTGTGCTATTGATGAGTTTTTATGGCATTGGTTTTGATACAACTACTGATTAGTTGCATATATGTTGATGCCAATTGCCTCTGTTGTGTAGCTGGTCACTGTGTTGCACTATGCTATGCTGTGTCACTACTTTACTGTTGTTTTGTTGACATCTCTGATTTTATTTTGGAAATTTTGATTTGTTGAGATTTTTGTTGTAAGCAGAGTAATTTTTGATCTCTCAACAAAATTTGCCATCAACAATAAATGGTTGTCAGACAATCCTACTTGTTGAACCTGCTTTCGACACAGTTATTTCTTTCCTTTTCTTAGTCCATTTTCGGCTCCTCTTCCATGCTTTTTAAAATACATACTGGAAATGCAAATGGGTTCCAAGAATTTAAAACAATATTCCCAAAAGGGTCCGTGCTAGCATGCACGAAGTAATTTTATGTTTCTACAGGCAAATCATTATTGCCTCATTTTATAGACTTAGCTAATAACTGAAAGATGTCACACAATTTTGGTCAAAACCAACAGTTGCAGGAAACTGCTGCCTTGCCATATTTTTATATATGTTCATCTCCAATGATTTCATTTTGTGATTTAAGTGGCATTCTATCTGCTAATATTTGATGTTTCATGACACTGTCAACTCAGCAGTGAAAATTTCCAGTTTTAAATGCACGTAGTTGCATTTTTCTTTATTTACAGTAAAAGCTGTAAATATTTGTTTTGTGGATATTTGCATTTATTTGCACCAAAAACTGCATATTTTCCGAAAATACTTCTATATGTGTTTCTAGAAGCCATTTGTTGCCTCTGTTACCTCTGTGGCCTCTGTTGCCTGTGTTACTTCTGTGTCACCCCTATGTTGTCTCGGGGTTGCCTCTGTGTTGCCTCGATATTGCCTTCGTGCTACTGTACATTTTTGCTGCTGCATAGTGCCTTGCCTTGTTTGTTTTGGAGTTATGCTTGTACACTTGCAGTGATTTGTCTGACTCGTGCACGCTTGTCGGCGAGGCAGTGCACATGTGTGCAAAGTACACGTGTGTACTGCAGCCACACGAGATTGACAGATTTTAAAAGTTAAAGTTGTTAATATGAAAATCCATAATAGATTTTGAATTGATTCATGTGATCCATTTATTCAGTTCATTGCAAATTTATTTACTTGAGTTAAGATTAATCCTGACTCGAGTGTTTTTGTGTTTTGCAATTAACGCTCGGGTCAGACCGAGTATTTTTACAGCTTGAAGATTTTCAGGCCGCGAAGTTAGAGAGAGGGGGATTAAAGCACTCCACTAAAGTTTTCAGTAAAAATTTTTCTTTGTACTCTAAAAAGATATATTCCGCTGTATATAAAAATTTAATGCATTGTACAAACTCTGATTTATGTATGTAAGAAAAATTCGATTATGAATAATATTATGATTATTCTGTGATTCTGTGGCTGATTCTGTTTAAACTTTATAAACTGACTAACAATTCGTCATTTTGAACGTTTCTAGTTGGTTTAATTACCGACTAGAGGCGGTCAGAGCGGCGGGTCGTTACAGACATCATATATTGATACGATAGTCCATCAAATACCAAAATATCTGAAATCAAATAAATACTGTTGAGGAATCCAGTTGGATCCCTCCAACATGTTTTCCTGCATCCACAAACATTAGCATAATACCAATCTCGCTCCAGTACGAAATTATCGCGGTATATGGGATTTAAGATATTATCCGCTTAATAGACGGCGCAATAGGGTCTCATCCGCTATACAAATGCGGGAAATCAACAACTGCAATATATACATATGCCAATATATATATATTGCTATTATATATAATACCAATCTCACTGTTTATGAAATATTCGCGGTATATGTTTTTAATAAATAACATCCGCCTACTAACGGCGCATAATGTCTATTTTAACAGTCAATAGATAACAATCATCATTCAAACATGCATTCAAATATTTTAAATCTAACTATTTAAAATAAAATCGAAACTGATTCGATTGAGTGAGAAGTTCTCACATTGATTTCAATTTCGTTTTAGCGATTTATTTCGAATAAAATTAAACGGACGTTTAATTTTACCCGAAATTCTCACTAACTCCAAACGACTCCAAGCCAATTCCATAGCGTAGTACTCGTTCATACGATTCCAACGCAACTGGTTTCGCGCGTTTTCGGCCTCGTATGAAAATGATATCAACTTTTAAAGTTTGTACACGATTTAAATATAAATAAATCAACATTCTCTTTTTATATTTTCAACCTCAGCTATATCCAGCCGTTCGTTTCATCTAGAGAATCACGGCCGCCTGTTTTTTTTTTTCCTTCTTCCTTCGACGCTAGCTACAACACCGAGAAACCCATAGCTCTTCACCTTTGACCGGTCGCCGCTCCCTCATACGTCATCGAGAAGCTGATCAGAAACCACCAAATTGAAGGCCAAGTCGACACGCACCCATGGCCGCGACAGCTCCAAGCTCGGTCAAGCATTTGGCCACGAAAACATGCCCGTTTCGTGAGCCTTCATGGCCAAAATCGAGCCCCCAATGACACTCCATTGTTGATCATCACCGTATAGATTTACTCGTCTCTCCATCCCCTACAACTTCTTAGTTGGTGATTTCGCGTGAATGTTTGTAGATTGAAAGAAAAAGTAGGAAGAAAGGGATGAGATTCTGGCCTTTGAGTTAAAGAGTGGCGGGTGGCCACTGAAATTAGGGTTTAATTTTCTTTTTTATTTTATTTTGAGAATAAAGGCTATTTATAGGAAATAAAACGAAACACTATTCATCCGGGATTTCCAAACTCCGATTTACGCGCGGTGACCAGCGTTTCTAGGGTTTACCCCGCGTTCCGGACACAATGGAACAGGTTTCGAAAGCTAATTCGGACATCTGTGCGAGTTATGGCAATAAACGTTCGATTTAAATTAAACCGATTTAAACGATTTTCTAGGCGTTTTAGCTTGCACCGGACAAACGGTAAATCCGATTGACATGAAATTTGAAACCTTACAATAATATCAAATTACGGATCCGATGAAACTGGTTTCGTCGAAATCCGAGACTTTTTGAAAAATGGCTATTTTAACTCGCCAAATTAATAATTAAACAATTTCGATGCGTTTCGAGCTGCCACGATCAAACGATAACTCCGATTGCTACGAAAATTGAAATCCGGTAATAACTAACTATTAAGGATCCAATGGAACTAGTTTCGTCCAATTCTGAGACTGTTCGAAAATTGGCTAATTTCACTAGTCGATTAAATATTAAAATATTTAATTTTCACAAATTAACTTTTAATTCGATTTTAAAAGTTCTAAAATATCATTCTAACTTCAATATGATAAAATAAAATTTTACAAATCGTTTTCAATCGTATTTAACCCGATTTTCAATTATTTTCCATAATTTAACATATTAAATTATCGATTTAATTATTCAATTAAATCCAATTATTCGAAATAAAATTTATTCGACTTATAAATTTCACTCATTAATATTTAAAATTAATTAAATATTCAAATTTTAATTGCTAAAAATCCTGGGTCGTTACAGTAGCTGCTATGCATTACCACCAGTCCAGGAGTGTAATTGGTATATCTACCCTGGCATTGCCTCGAGTGCCGTGTTCACATGCCCTAACGTACCTTCTACGAGTTTATTTTGTACCATACCTATGGAGTGCGCTCTGATAGCCCTCCAGATTATGGAGGGAGTTACGGTACTGTATAGACTATGGGAATACATAAAATGTGTTAAGGTAGATATGCGTAAGGCCTTAAAGCTATTTTAATACTTTTACTTTACTGTAGACATATGATAATAGCGTTTGTACTACATAGTAGATAGTTTAACAGATCCTTAGGAGATGAGAATTCCGAACATCTCTTAAGTTACTACACTCACGTTAGACACTAGATAGGAGATGTCAAACCCCATAAACATCTCTGACGCCATCACACGCATATTTACGGTTGATTTAACTCATATAATAACTTTTAATTCTGACTCGAGTGTTTTTTCTTCTCAGTTTGCTCGGGTCAGCCTTAGCATTTCAGGGTTGAAGACCTCGCTTTCGAAGGATGAAGATGAAGATTTGCACTATTATTATTTATGATATGTATTCCGCTGCATCACATTGTTCCGCTGCATTTATTTATTTATTTTTGTTGTCTGTAGCTCTGATTCTGTATTATATTAGTATAATCAAAATTATTTGTAAATAGCTTCATGAACTATTATTTGATTATTATATTTTGTCATTCAGCTACGAAATTCTGTTTTGTTTTATTTCTTTTCCCTTTTCTCTTTTTCTTATTTACCCAATAACAATCTACCTCTTTGTATGGTTTGAGTCAGCATGTGTGTCTGCTTAATACGTCCAAAAAGGCAGGTCATTACAGTTGGTATTAGAGCAAGGTTTAGCGATAAGCTTAGCTTTGTAGGGTCTGACTCATATAAAATAGGGTAATAATACCCTAGAATGAGTTGCTGAGTGTATATATATGAGAGAGCGTATTTTTTAGTGTTATAAAAGGTTTTTATATTGTGTTAATTTGTTCCGTTTTGTATTTATAAATTCTGGCTGGTGCATAGGGCACTATGACATCGATAGGGATTTCTAAACACTTAATAGGATAGATCGACACAATATTGTTTTGAAATAGAGGTAAATGAAATAATTTTGCCTATTATATTTTTGTATAAAAAATAATATATTTTATAAATGATATATTTGGTTGGTATATATTTGTTTGTTAAGTAGCGAAATTTATAAACATTGATTGAAGATAGGATTTACAAATAAAGAAAATATAAATTGGAATTTTAGAACTTCGGTTCCGGGATTCTGAAAATTTCTTTCAAAGGATTTTGGAATACAATATTATTATTATTTGGAAGTATTTCCTGATATAAATATTTTAACTTGACTTGGAAGAAATGTTTTAAAGGAATTTTGGAAAGAAATAAGTTCTATACTCCCCTCTCTATCACTAAAAAATAATTTTGGTGATGAGTGCACGCATCATCGACATTCATTTTCAAGTTTCAAAGTGGGAAGGTTGTTGTAGTAGTAACTACACATTTGTTTGATAAATAAATCTTGATTTTAATTTTCAAATATGATTTGATATATATATATATATATATATATATGTAAAAGATATGGTTATCTACTATTTTAAATGATTTGAAATGGAACCCGGTATATAGTTCTCAAATTTCTATAAATTAGAGATTTCAATTATTATATTGAAATGAAATTTTAATTATTTAATAATTGAAACTTCTAAAATGAAAATAAGAAATTAAATACCAAGTTTTAAATGAAATATACAAGAAATCAAAATTGTAAACTGTAAATCAAGGGATATGAAAATCTAGAAGATGTAATTATTGAACATTCTTGTTAATCAAAATAAATGAGGTAAACTTGTGTAACATTCAATTTCATTCTTAGAAACATATATATAACTTACCAATATATTAAAGGTTGTAATGTTAAATAGGATATGTAATAGGATATTGTACAAGTAAACTAAAGTAATAAAAATGTTCAATGGAATTACTTTTGAAAATAAGAATTCTAACGATTATAAACTTAAGTAAATGATTTAAGTTATTTATGATTAAAATAAGTAGAAAAGATGAATACTGTAAGTAGATGATTTTAAACTCAAGTTAATGATGGAAGCCATTTATAATTAAAATGAATACTATATTAAACCTCATGATTATAACTACAGAAAAGTTAAAATGATTCAGAAAATAGATATAAAGTGGTGAATGTAAATTAAAAAGTAAGAAACTTAAGTAGAAACTCATGCATCAGTGTATATTAATATCAAATGAAATCAAGTACATATATTAATAAATGGGAACTAAGCCGCAATAAAATGTATGAAATACTTAAATAATCAATTCATTGATTATTATAAACAATTGAATGGATATAACTTATGTAAGAAATGAAAAGAAATTTTTATTGCATGAATAAATAAAAATGAATTTTTGTAGGCAACAAATGGAGATAAATGAAATAAATAGAATGAATGAATGTGAAATTATTTACAAAGAAACTTATATAGTACTTTGAGAATTGATTTACATAAGTTTGAAATTTTGTGTATACATAACATATATGAGAAAATGAAAATAATATATGTAAATAAGTGAATTTGAACAAATGGAATTAAGTACTATATGAATGAATGGAAACTGAAATTTGGAAAAAAAATGGATGAAAATTTAAGAAAATAATCACTGCACGAATGAAATAGACAAACAATAAATGATATGAAAAGAAATATGTAAACAAAAACTTAAATAATGTTGGAATTTGTTCATTGTTTTGGTTTATGGTTTTTGGGAAAGGATACTTCTAATTGTTTGGATGTATGAATAATCTGTTGAGTTTTATCTAAGACTGTTGAGCGTATGATATACTTAATAGTTTATTTGTCATTCTATACGATTTAAAAGTGTCAAAACCCAAACAAAACCATTTTTTTGCTTGCTATGAATAGATAGTTGATTTTATTGATTTCAGGTGATGATTGTATGCTTTTGATTGCAAGTGATTGTTGTTATGTTATATCGATTGTTGCTATCAATTGAAACGGCTTAAGCATTTTAATTTTATATAATTTTTCACTTCTTTGGATTATATAAGTAAAATACAAGTTATGGAAGCAATTGCCACTACTTTTGGTTTCATAATTTAAGCGTTGTTTGCCTAACAAATAGGTATTGTGAAGGCCCGTTTTCCCGTACCCTTTGAATCGACAATAAACCACCCATGTCTAACTCAAATTGCACGAAAAGACGGATCATCAAGGGTGATAAAGAAAAATAGACAGAACAGAATCTCACACGAATGGAATAACATATATTATTTCAATAAAAATATTTACAGCGGAAAATTTTGAAATACAATATCAGAGTCTAACCTAGATTCAGCTTGGACAGTTATAAAACCTGCCCTTACAATTGCTGACAAACATCAAACAAAATACACCAAGCAAAGGCGATGAAAGAATATCTTCATGCGTCCATGAATATCTCCAGCTCTCCCCTGGAACTTCAACTTCCTTCGACTATCCTGAAACTACTCGGATCTGACCCAAGTATTGAAAATACCCGGATCAGGCTTGATAAACCAGCGTGAGAAAAACTCAATAATAAATGACAGTGTCATATATCAGCCTTTGGATAAAATCTTTTGAAATAAATAGTATCTCATAAGACCACGCCCACACATAAACACGGACGGGTTTTTACCTTATGATAACTAAAACACTTTTATATCAAAACTTTCGATATTATTTCTAATGACATCTCTTTGAAAACATTTGCAAATAAACTTATCAATCTTATCCGAAATGGTTACCCATATAGCATTTCGAGGCTATTCATTACGCCAATACAAACAAAACCGTAGGTTCTTATTGGAGAATGGATTTCCATACAAATGACCAGGCGCAGGATCTACCTTCCGAAATGGGTACACCTCTAGATGGATGTCCCGAGGCACAGAACATCTGCCCTCTACCAACACAAGACCGGCCCACCTCTGTAACTAGATGGTACCGAATATGTCACCCCCCGGTCGTTACCGACCTTTATCGAGGGCCCTCTAGCATACACCACATTAATTAACATCCCGACGTCATAGCGGGAAGAAATATATCTAGAAGGGGATGATCATACCCTAATGGGAATGACCCACATAGCCCTGCTGCATCTAATCCTGTTTCGGTCATTTCCGGTTTGATGAGGCTTAAGGCTACGATTACCTTTTCACAAAGCACATATCACATCTTTGAATGCCACATTGCCATTTCCGTTAACTACTAATTGCCTTCCACAAAAATACAACCCTTGAGCTCGTATGTCTCAAGAAGGGTGTTAAGCTAAGAGAAGTTGCCTTCTCCGCCACCACTAATGTACGTTTGTAAAAACCAATGTACGTAATCTTTAGAAATGCAACGTCAGACAAACGTCCATACAAGTTGTCCAGGAACAGGACAAACCGAAGGTACTTTCCTCGGCCATTACTAGGCGAGAAGCCCTTGCAATCCGCAAAATCTCTATCACGAGGAGACCACTGCTATATATAACTCTATAATTGGGTGCGACCCGAGCAAATCAACAAGCAGTCCTCACGCTAGGAAGATCCACGGTCTTCAATCACCATCTTCAACATGTCTTCACGTTCGAACGTACACATTGGTTCGAAGTGGTTTTCGGATAGGAATTAACCAAATCCGACTCCGGTTCCTTCGAAATCCAATCATCGATAAAAAGTGAATATGAGAATATAGGATTTATTAAGTCTCTTTTCACTTAAATTCTTTTCAGATGATTTCGAAATTCTCTTTCTTTCAACTTAGGATAATTCTAAGTAATTCATTCTTTTGTTTTGGAAAATATCTCAGATTTCTCTACTTAATTCTTGATCCAAATTTCTTAACTTTTAACTTAAGGAAAACATTCCCTTTATAATATCACCTTCCAAAACATCCATTTAATTTAAAGGATTATTCACTGTCCAAAATCGCGAATATAATTCCTTTAATAACTTTCACATTTAACTTATCAATTTAAATTGATTTCAGATTTACAAAACGGTGTTTATAAATTCCATTTTTATATCTCACTTGTAAGTCAAAATCCAATACTCTTATTTACCAATTCATTCCTAAAATTCATTATAAATTCTTTTCTAAACTTCACAGGTTCGTAGAAATCATTCATTTTGGAGATTGCTTAACTTTTGGATAATACCAATCTTCTTTTATTTTGGAAAACTTAACAGAATCTTTTTATTTTGAGAGCATCCGGGCTTTCCTTTCGATCTGTTCCACCCCTCGCCTAAGAAAAGAAAACATAGGCCAGGTAAGTTCAGGGCACTGGTTGCTCCATCCCTAACCTTAGTTAAACACCTTGTTTTATCTTCCCAGATCTCACAGGCGGGACAAATGTACTAGTCGTTTCCGCATACTCAGATTTTCAACTTATTTTGGAATTGCTTACAAATATTCCAAATTATCTTTCAAAACGCTTAATTATCCTTTTTAAAACATTCACAATTGATTCTGGGAAACATCATTATTTTTAAACTCATATTCCAAAAATTATAGAATTCACAGCATAAAAGTGCTGCGGAAAGTGCTATATAAGCCTATTTGATTAAAACAACTTTTAAACATTTGCTAATTCATATTTTCCAATCCAAATCTTTTTTAAATCATTTAAATAGATTTATCAAATTTATTCCATATTTTTCCTTAATTCAAAACATTCATTCGAACAGATTTTCTATTATGGTCACTAAACTGCACTAGCGCGATTTTTCTAGAAAATTGATTTGGACTTAATTCAAAATCTACTTATCGAAACTTTGATTTTCTTTCTTCGTTTAGAAGATACGGATATAATAGTCCGGAATTTTCTTATCTCGAAGAATTCCGAGCAATATTCCACTCTACACATTCATTTGAACTTTTTAACGCGAAATCGCGAACTACCGTTGCGCGACGCGTCTAGTTTTAACTTATTTTTCAACATTTGAAATAATTTATTCAAATTGGATTTCAATACTTATAAAATGATTAGAAACCATTTTAAATCAATGTTTTCACTTTTTAAAGCTTTTAAAATATATTTTCACTCTTACCACATTAAAATATTATTATATTCCCATTATTTTAATATTAAACTTTACAACCCAATTTTAACTCAATTTCAATTCTAATCTCAAATTAAACACATTTAAAACTTAGATTTCAAATCTAATTCCAATTTAAATTTCAATTTAATCTCAAACTAAACTTCACTTTTTCAAAATCGATTTTAATTTCAATTTCACTATTCATCTAAATTTCAATTTCTAATTAGCTATTCTTTTCAAATCCGTTTCACTTCAAATTTCAAATTCTCTTTCATTTTAACTTTAATTTCACTTCTAAATGAAAAGAGACTTATTTTTCCACAATTTCTCATATTACTAAAATATGGTCTTACTAATCAAAGTGATTACTTAATCAAAATGAACATATCCAATATTCATATTTATTACTAACATAACATCCATTCAACAAATCACATGCATATGATTTCAAATCTAACATTCACTATTAATATCATAACGGGATATATTATCACAATTCACTTAATTTACAAATTTTCAAATCATCCATATTAACAATCAATTTGGTATAAACATTCATATGTCATAAGGGTGTAAATATGATTGTTATAACATAATCAAAATATAAATTCAAAAGCGATGAGAATTTCTCACCTTTAACCAAACGTTTAACTTCCTACCAACATTCATTTAATTCAACGCTTCACTAAACCTTATCATAACCATGCTTCCAAGTGCTCGACCATCTCCATCTTTACTTGCTTTGCTCACGTCCTTCCTTTATCAACTTCCAAACTCATGGCCTAAGGCCTTTTTTTTTAAGAAGAGAAGAAGAAGAAGTGAATTAAGAAGAGGTTAGAGAGTAACAAGTGGATTAGTGCTTAAGCACTCCACTATTTTTAACCCTCCTACCTCTCTTAAGAGAGAAGCCATTAAAATAGCTTAAAGGAAGAAGAAGAAAAGAAAGATTTGTGTGAAAATGAAAGAGGTATGCATGGCTATTTATAGGAAAAAGTTTGAAATAAAATATTATTATGTAAAATGACCAAAATGCCCTTTACTTACTTTTTAACTTAACATCACATTTCAAATCATGCTTTATGTCACTTTCACTTAAGAAGTAAGTAAAGTAAAGTAATAATTATGTTTGGTTTGATTTGATGTTGATTTGATGTTTACTTTTGACTTTTCTTACTTACTTTTCTTAATTATATTCTAGAATTTTCTAAGTATGTTTAGTAAAAGTAAACTTGATTAGTGAATTAATTAATACTTATACTATTTGAATATATGTTCCTATATAAGAAAATAAAGGTGCGACGACGTCGCGACAACTTTTAATTGACAAAACGTCGTTTTTCGACGAAATGTTTTACGGTCACATTTTGACGTTTTAGTTAAACTATGTATTGAAGTAAACCAAATTTAAAAATGAACTTTTTACTTCTTTAAATAAATTAAAACAAGTCTCTTTATATTCTAAAATCATATTTAATTAATATCAAAATCTCTAATTTTACCGTGTATGCAAAACTGACAAAATGCGACAAATTTTGGTTATTTTTATAAAACGATTATTAACAAATTTTTAAATCTTTTAACATACTTTTATTATCTTTATTAGATGTTTTAAATAAGATTTACCTTTTTAAATAGATATTTAAATCCATTTATTTAAGCCTTTAATTATTATTAACAAAACTTAACTTTTGTCGATTTGTTCTAAAATCCAAATTCATACTTTTTTTTTAATTTATTAACTATAAGAATATATAACTTCTTCACTATTATTTATTATATATATCATATTATTTAAGATTTAAACTCCTTTTTAAATTTAAATCGATCGAAATCTCTCATTTTCGAAGTAGCGAAAATACGGGTCGTTACATTCTCCCCTACTTAAAAGCATTTCGTCCTCGAAATGAAAGTTAGATAAAGGAATCTATCTCATACTCATATCCTCAAAAAATTTTGACTTATTTCTATTGATGATAGAAAAGAAGAAGGCCGATATCATAACAACACTAAAACAAATGATGCCAAACATATATATAAAGATTTTCCACATTAACCTGAGTATCTATCACTTTCTTAAGATTATATATACATACATCAAGTCAAACTTCTATCCTTCCCATCCTAGTGCGTACTGCACACTTAAGATAATGTATCCAACTATCAAACAAGACTATACATCCAAAAACAACCAAACTAATACTATCTCAACATAAATGAATACAACCACATAACTCATCCTTTGACCTAAGCATGTACTACACCTGAGGTCTATATATATACATACCAAAACATAATTCTAACCATTATCTCTTATGTCTTCTATTCAAGATAACTATCGAACTTCTAAGTTGATAGACCCAACACATCATACTATATGTGATATTTGATTCGATCTATTATTCAAATCCACAACTTTTCTTTCGAACTAGTATCGATCCCCCGATTTTCTACTGCGGACTTTGATCAAACTTCTTGATCACAAACCCTTGCTTTCCTTGCATAGCTCTCAACTATGATAGAAAACTCGTGTACATAATCACAAACTCTCATCAATATTCGCCATCAAGAATTGAGTGATAAATCCTTTTTCGGATTGGTGTAAACACCTCAAAGTTTTGTACTCAAATCTTAGATCAAATTTTATGTGCCAAAATGATCTACGATTTAACTTAAGTATTTATTCACATTCATCTTTACCTAATACATTTCTTCCAAACTTCTATTAATCCAAGTTTATTTCACAACCATTTACTTTCTTCTAAATCCATTATTACTTAAGCTTACAAATGACTTAACTTGTATAATATACCTTTACTTCCTAAGAGTATATATACATATCCCAAATCTTCAAATCGTCATTTACTTTAATTAGCGTCTTCAACAAATGTGGAATTCTATTATTCCAAATAAATAAGTTATAAAACTTAATCCCTAGTTTTTTTTACCTAAGGTCTCCATTTAGTTAATATTATTTATCTAATCCATATTTTAATAAGACAACTTTACTAAATGTACGCCTTTTTCTTACAAAGTTAACTTATTTACCTATCCATTTTCTAAATCAAATTTCTTAACCTTAAATCCGTCAAATACCTTATAGTCAAATTGTGAAACTTAATTCACATGGTATTTGTTATTTAAACATTTTCATCCAACATTCAACTACTAATCATATTATTCAAAACTACCTCCTTCTAATCTTACTTCATTTTGAATTATAAATATTACCCTAAATGTATCATTATTTCAAATTTTATATTAGGATGATATTTCTTATACCTCTTGTTTCTAATCAAAGTGTCTAAATTTCAAATTACCTTAACTCATTTATAAGTTATAGAACTTATCCTTTCATAATATATTTACCCAAAATTTCAATTTTGGCTTATCTTTTCTATCTTATTGACAAGAATTTTTTCTAAGTGTAAATTTTCACTTTACTTCCTCTAATTACACTTCTAGCTTCAATATTATCATCAAATATCTTATAATCAAATTTGTGAATTTTACTTCACAATATATTTGTACTTAGCTTTTAAATCCATCCATTATGATAATCACTTAATCATTATTTCTTAATACCAAGTATCTAAGGGTATATGATTACAGTTTTAAATTCTAGCTTTCAACTAATTGATCCTATATGAAATATCTTATAGTCAAATTGTGCAATTCTAATCACAAGATATTCATATTTTAGTTTTGCTAAGCTAAATTACAATCAATCCTTAACCCAAAAGATAATAATATCCTCTTTAGTATTTATAATATAAACCCAAGGTAAAATTATTTCATTTACCAATTTCTTTAAAACAAAATCATTTTTATAAAATTAACAAATACGCGCTCATATATATATAATACTCTCATAACTCATTCTAGGGTATTACTAACCCTATCTCTAATGAGTTACTCATCCTAGGATATTACTAATCCTATCTCTGATGAGAATTTACCCATAACAGAGCCAAGGTTCTCGCTTAACCTTCAGCTCTGATACCAAGTGTGAAGGCCCGTTTTCCCGTACCCTTTGAATCGACAATAAACCACCCATGTCTAACTCAAATTGCACGAAAAGACGGATCATCAAGGGTGATAAAGAAAAATAGACAGAACAGAATCTCACACGAATGGAATAACATATATTATTTCAATAAAAATATTTACAGCGGAAAATTTTGAAATACAATATCAGAGTCTAACCTAGATTCAGCTTGGACAGTTATAAAACCTGCCCTTACAATTGCTGACAAACATCAAACAAAATACACCAAGCAAAGGCGATGAAAGAATATCTTCATGCGTCCATGAATATCTCCAGCTCTCCCCTGGAACTTCAACTTCCTTCGACTATCCTGAAACTACTCGGATCTGACCCAAGTATTGAAAATACCCGGATCAGGCTTGATAAACCAGCGTGAGAAAAACTCAATAATAAATGACAGTGTCATATATCAGCCTTTGGATAAAATCTTTTGAAATAAATAGTATCTCATAAGACCACGCCCACACATAAACACGGACGGGTTTTTACCTTATGATAACTAAAACACTTTTATATCAAAACTTTCGATATTATTTCTAATGACATCTCTTTGAAAACATTTGCAAATAAACTTATCAATCTTATCCGAAATGGTTACCCATATAGCATTTCGAGGCTATTCATTACGCCAATACAAACAAAACCGTAGGTTCTTATTGGAGAATGGATTTCCATACAAATGACCAGGCGCAGGATCTACCTTCCGAAATGGGTACACCTCTAGATGGATGTCCCGAGGCACAGAACATCTGCCCTCTACCAACACAAGACCGGCCCACCTCTGTAACTAGATGGTACCGAATATGTCACCCCCCGGTCGTTACCGACCTTTATCGAGGGCCCTCTAGCATACACCACATTAATTAACATCCCGACGTCATAGCGGGAAGAAATATATCTAGAAGGGGATGATCATACCCTAATGGGAATGACCCACATAGCCCTGCTGCATCTAATCCTGTTTCGGTCATTTCCGGTTTGATGAGGCTTAAGGCTACGATTACCTTTTCACAAAGCACATATCACATCTTTGAATGCCACATTGCCATTTCCGTTAACTACTAATTGCCTTCCACAAAAATACAACCCTTGAGCTCGTATGTCTCAAGAAGGGTGTTAAGCTAAGAGAAGTTGCCTTCTCCGCCACCACTAATGTACGTTTGTAAAAACCAATGTACGTAATCTTTAGAAATGCAACGTCAGACAAACGTCCATACAAGTTGTCCAGGAACAGGACAAACCGAAGGTACTTTCCTCGGCCATTACTAGGCGAGAAGCCCTTGCAATCCGCAAAATCTCTATCACGAGGAGACCACTGCTATATATAACTCTATAATTGGGTGCGACCCGAGCAAATCAACAAGCAGTCCTCACGCTAGGAAGATCCACGGTCTTCAATCACCATCTTCAACATGTCTTCACGTTCGAACGTACACATTGGTTCGAAGTGGTTTTCGGATAGGAATTAACCAAATCCGACTCCGGTTCCTTCGAAATCCAATCATCGATAAAAAGTGAATATGAGAATATAGGATTTATTAAGTCTCTTTTCACTTAAATTCTTTTCAGATGATTTCGAAATTCTCTTTCTTTCAACTTAGGATAATTCTAAGTAATTCATTCTTTTGTTTTGGAAAATATCTCAGATTTCTCTACTTAATTCTTGATCCAAATTTCTTAACTTTTAACTTAAGGAAAACATTCCCTTTATAATATCACCTTCCAAAACATCCATTTAATTTAAAGGATTATTCACTGTCCAAAATCGCGAATATAATTCCTTTAATAACTTTCACATTTAACTTATCAATTTAAATTGATTTCAGATTTACAAAACGGTGTTTATAAATTCCATTTTTATATCTCACTTGTAAGTCAAAATCCAATACTCTTATTTACCAATTCATTCCTAAAATTCATTATAAATTCTTTTCTAAACTTCACAGGTTCGTAGAAATCATTCATTTTGGAGATTGCTTAACTTTTGGATAATACCAATCTTCTTTTATTTTGGAAAACTTAACAGAATCTTTTTATTTTGAGAGCATCCGGGCTTTCCTTTCGATCTGTTCCACCCCTCGCCTAAGAAAAGAAAACATAGGCCAGGTAAGTTCAGGGCACTGGTTGCTCCATCCCTAACCTTAGTTAAACACCTTGTTTTATCTTCCCAGATCTCACAGGCGAGACAAATGTACTAGTCGTTTCCGCATACTCAGATTTTCAACTTATTTTGGAATTGCTTACAAATATTCCAAATTATCTTTCAAAACGCTTAATTATCCTTTTTAAAACATTCACAATTGATTCTGGGAAACATCATTATTTTTAAACTCATATTCCAAAAATTATAGAATTCACAGCATAAAAGTGCTGCGGAAAGTGCTATATAAGCCTATTTGATTAAAACAACTTTTAAACATTTGCTAATTCATATTTTCCAATCCAAATCTTTTTTAAATCATTTAAATAGATTTATCAAATTTATTCCATATTTTTCCTTAATTCAAAACATTCATTCGAACAGATTTTCTATTATGGTCACTAAACTGCACTAGCGCGATTTTTCTAGAAAATTGATTTGGACTTAATTCAAAATCTACTTATCGAAACTTTGATTTTCTTTCTTCGTTTAGAAGATACGGATATAATAGTCCGGAATTTTCTTATCTCGAAGAATTCCGAGCAATATTCCACTCTACACATTCATTTGAACTTTTTAACGCGAAATCGCGAACTACCGTTGCGCGACGCGTCTAGTTTTAACTTATTTTTCAACATTTGAAATAATTTATTCAAATTGGATTTCAATACTTATAAAATGATTAGAAACCATTTTAAATCAATGTTTTCACTTTTTAAAGCTTTTAAAATATATTTTCACTCTTACCACATTAAAATATTATTATATTCCCATTATTTTAATATTAAACTTTACAACCCAATTTTAACTCAATTTCAATTCTAATCTCAAATTAAACACATTTAAAACTTAGATTTCAAATCTAATTCCAATTTAAATTTCAATTTAATCTCAAACTAAACTTCACTTTTTCAAAATCGATTTTAATTTCAATTTCACTATTCATCTAAATTTCAATTTCTAATTAGCTATTCTTTTCAAATCCGTTTCACTTCAAATTTCAAATTCTCTTTCATTTTAACTTTAATTTCACTTCTAAATGAAAAGAGACTTATTTTTCCACAATTTCTCATATTACTAAAATATGGTCTTACTAATCAAAGTGATTACTTAATCAAAATGAACATATCCAATATTCATATTTATTACTAACATAACATCCATTCAACAAATCACATGCATATGATTTCAAATCTAACATTCACTATTAATATCATAACGGGATATATTATCACAATTCACTTAATTTACAAATTTTCAAATCATCCATATTAACAATCAATTTGGTATAAACATTCATATGTCATAAGGGTGTAAATATGATTGTTATAACATAATCAAAATATAAATTCAAAAGCGATGAGAATTTCTCACCTTTAACCAAACGTTTAACTTCCTACCAACATTCATTTAATTCAACGCTTCACTAAACCTTATCATAACCATGCTTCCAAGTGCTCGACCATCTCCATCTTTACTTGCTTTGCTCACGTCCTTCCTTTATCAACTTCCAAACTCATGGCCTAAGGCCTTTTTTTTTAAGAAGAGAAGAAGAAGAAGTGAATTAAGAAGAGGTTAGAGAGTAACAAGTGGATTAGTGCTTAAGCACTCCACTATTTTTAACCCTCCTACCTCTCTTAAGAGAGAAGCCATTAAAATAGCTTAAAGGAAGAAGAAGAAAAGAAAGATTTGTGTGAAAATGAAAGAGGTATGCATGGCTATTTATAGGAAAAAGTTTGAAATAAAATATTATTATGTAAAATGACCAAAATGCCCTTTACTTACTTTTTAACTTAACATCACATTTCAAATCATGCTTTATGTCACTTTCACTTAAGAAGTAAGTAAAGTAAAGTAATAATTATGTTTGGTTTGATTTGATGTTGATTTGATGTTTACTTTTGACTTTTCTTACTTACTTTTCTTAATTATATTCTAGAATTTTCTAAGTATGTTTAGTAAAAGTAAACTTGATTAGTGAATTAATTAATACTTATACTATTTGAATATATGTTCCTATATAAGAAAATAAAGGTGCGACGACGTCGCGACAACTTTTAATTGACAAAACGTCGTTTTTCGACGAAATGTTTTACGGTCACATTTTGACGTTTTAGTTAAACTATGTATTGAAGTAAACCAAATTTAAAAATGAACTTTTTACTTCTTTAAATAAATTAAAACAAGTCTCTTTATATTCTAAAATCATATTTAATTAATATCAAAATCTCTAATTTTACCGTGTATGCAAAACTGACAAAATGCGACAAATTTTGGTTATTTTTATAAAACGATTATTAACAAATTTTTAAATCTTTTAACATACTTTTATTATCTTTATTAGATGTTTTAAATAAGATTTACCTTTTTAAATAGATATTTAAATCCATTTATTTAAGCCTTTAATTATTATTAACAAAACTTAACTTTTGTCGATTTGTTCTAAAATCCAAATTCATACTTTTTTTTTAATTTATTAACTATAAGAATATATAACTTCTTCACTATTATTTATTATATATATCATATTATTTAAGATTTAAACTCCTTTTTAAATTTAAATCGATCGAAATCTCTCATTTTCGAAGTAGCGAAAATACGGGTCGTTACAGGTATGTTCTCAGATTACGGTTTTATAGTGATATTATATTATTTCACGTTGTTAGGATATATTATTTTGAAATATATGTGATACATACATATATATATATATATATATATATATATATATATATATATATTGCATTTTTGATATTATTATTTCTCTCAAACCTCTGCGTACAAAGGACATTCTGCCGAAATTTTTCGTGAATTTTGGATTTAGAAAATTTTCGAATAAAATATATTGATTGCTTAATCCATTCTTTTCCCTTTTTTTTCCTTTTCGGGAATGAAAAGATTTGAGTGGGGAAAGGTGTAACGACCCGTAATTTTCGGTAATTAAATTTGTTAATTTAATAAAATTCTATGATTTAATATTGGAGGAAAAAAGTTGTAATTTAATAATGAATTAATAACTAAAATGAAATGTAACAATGTCAATTTTAGTTAATCATTAAAAAATTAAATAAAATTCCAATTAATTGAAGTAATTTAGATGTTGTACTTGGTTATAAATTGTATATAAGAAAACAAATGTAAATGTTCAATTAATCAATGAAATAATGTATAAATAAGGGTAATTGAGTAATAACAGTATTATGTGAGCAATTATAACATTTGTTTGTAAATAATAAACTATAAACGTAACTAAAGGTCAATGGTGACAATAATTATATGTTACCTATTTATTTAGTCTGTTAAGTGAAAATTGGAAATCAACAATAATAAATAATTAAATATTACATTAATGTAAATTAGGGTAACAATTGGAAATAATGTAAATTTATTCGTAATATAACAATTGGTTGAATAGAAGAATTGAAATCAAGGTTGATCAATTTTATTGAAATTTAAATTATAATAATTGGAGATATTGCAATTAAATGAAATTAAATATTACGTTAATGGAAATTAAGATGAAATTGGAAAAATTAGTGTATTAAGATATAAATCAATGTTAATTATACTCATAATATGATAATTGGTTGAATAACAAGATTAAAATCAACGAAATTGGATTTATTGGAATTTTAATTTATAATTACTGAATTTACTGAAATTGTAATTAAACACTGTAATTGGTAAATTAGTTAACTTTAAATTGATATCTAAATTTATTTAAATTATCATAAATGTTTAAGAAATCAAAAATGATGAAATTTGTTAATTATAGAATTGAAATTGATAATTTGATTTAATTAATTTAATATTAATTAATTTAGTTAACTTGAAATATAACCATTTTGGCAACTGTCTCGGATTTCGACGAAACCATTTTTATTGAATCCGTAACGGTGAATTATTGTAGGATTTCAAATTTCGTAACGATCGAACTTATCGTTTGATCTTACGGGTTCGAAACGCCTAGAAATTAATTTTGTTGAAATCAATTTGAAATAAGATGATTTTAACATAACTTCTTGATACGATGGAATTAGGACTTGAAACCCATTCCATTGAGTTTAAAAATATTAAAAACATCTATTTTGATATATGGGATGATCCATTTTCGTTCCGGAGACAGAACGGGCTTTTCGGGCCGTTTATCGTTCAACTTCCAAATCAAATCTTGTACATTCATTCTATTTTTAATTTTGCCTATAAATAGCCCATTATAAAACTAGCCACTTCTTATTTTCATTTGTTCATACGTACAATTCTCTCAGACTTCTTCTTCTTAATGGCAGACAAACCAAACAAATTCCAAACTCAGTTGCAAATCAAATCAAAAAAATTCAAACTCTTCTAACCCAAACAAATTATATATCGATTTGAAGCTCTCGATAAGCGTAGGTCAATTCTGCTATAAGTTTTTCGATTGGAGTTTTCTTGTAGCCAGAATGGGGCAAATTATTCTCGGCCATCCTTTGATGGTTGTTGGTTTCGACGGTGGATCTTCATCGATAGTTCGACCGGGAGTGCTGCTGTGGAGAGGTTGACTAGGGCTCCTGATCCATGCGGTTGCTTGGGCCTGGAGTCGCTCGATTTCACCGTGATTGGCCAAAAATGAACGACAGTGGTGGAGCTTGGATGTACGGCCGCATGTGGCCGTGGGGTGCCGGTGGCTGCACAGCATCATGGAGGGTCAGATCGTGCCAGAAGCGATGGACGTGGTAGCGGTTGATTTATGAAGTGGTGCTAGTTTAGTGCAGACGTTCGAGCTATTCTAAGGATAGGAGCAATGTGAAACGGTGGATGACTTGTTCTCATTTTTTATTTTTTTTATTTCATATTTTTGAATTTAAATCGTTCTTATATCAATATCTTTTGCAAATGAGGTCCAATCACGCATGGTTTATTCCGTCGGGATCGTATCGAAATTTCAGACATTTTGACGCTGGTTTGATCAAATTCTGAGACTATTCAAATTTGGACCTTATTTTGAATTTCAAATCAATTCGAATTCAAAGATGAGTGTTTTAATACACTCAGAACTACTAAATTATCTTATGTTGGTTAAATTAGATTTACGATGTAATTAGAAATTGATTGATTGATGTTTGGTATATTTAAATTGTCGTTCCACTTAAATATGACTTTTATTGCATTTAATCGTCGTTTAATTTAATATTAAATTTAATTGTCAATTTAACACCTGTTAATGGTAATCAGTCATCTATTGATGTTTATTGGTTGATTTGGATGATGATTGTGATGTATGTTTGATTGTTGATATTGGATGACTGGATGTTGCATTTTATATTATTATAACACTGCAAGTTCCCTATGGGTTGCAATGATATACACTAAAACGATCTATAGATTGGGGAAAAATCATTATAGGTTGAAATGATAGACTCAAGAGATTTTAAGGATTTTGAATTTAAGTTGGGATTATGGATTGAAATGATATATATCCGTAAATTTAATTATTTGCGGATTGAAATGATAAATATCTGTATCACCTGACCATAGGGTAGAAAATTATATACGGACACCGGATTGGTTAAATTAAATGATTTTTAATTCTTAAATTTTGAATTCAACTAAATTATAATTTGAAATAAAATTTGGTATATATAAAGTGAATTATTTTTGAAATTCCAAGTTTTAAATGTTGAGATGGAATCGATTTAATGAATTGTTTAAAGAATTAAATGGAAGTTTAAAAGTTGGATTTTTGAAGCATAAATGAAATTTATCGAAATTGAGTTATTGAAATTATTTGAATATAACTTGGAAATCTATTTAATCTGGAGTAGTTTAAATTGATAATTTGAACATGGATTTGAAATTTATATTGATTTAAGGGTTAAATGAGAACTTGAATTTGAAACCAATTTTAGTTAGCTGATTTGAAAATAGATCTGCACATGGTCCAGATGTGTTGGAATAAAAGAAATAGATAAATGTTGATATTAATTTAAATTTAATAATTTTAATCTAAGCTGTTTAAAGATTTATTATTTTAAAAACTCTGATTTCTAAGATTTTCAACTATTAAACAATATTAAACTATTTTAACCTATTTTAAACTATATTAAACTACTTTAACCTATATTTAAATGATTTAAACTATTTAAAATATTTTAAACTAATTTAAAATACTGTAAACCATTTTTAAAGTATTTGAAATCAATTAAAAGTATTTTAAACTATTTAAACTATTTTTGATATTATAAACTATTTAAATCTATTTTCAACTATTAAAACCAATTAAATTATATTAAAGTATTATGACCACTTAAAATCTAATTTAAATAATTTAACTATTTTAAAACTATTTTAAACTATCCAAACTATTTCTATATTTCAGATTGGGTAAAGTTGAAGTGTTTATATTTAAGTCCTTGATTTAAAGGCAAATCTGGTTAAATGAAGTTATAACCTAAGTTGGGAATTGAAATGATATTTTCTAGTGAATCAATATAATTGAGTAAATATGATGATCTCGAAAAGAGGATTTAACCTATATTTTTGATATGGTTTTTGAAAGTGAATATGATTTCGAAGTGATATGGTTTAAATTGAGTTTGATATTTTGATATCGGTTATGAAACGATTTTGGAAATATAAAAGAACCATCCGGTGTGTAATAAGAGTTTGGTTGTTAAAGAGACCGGGATCAGTTATTGTCATACTCTCTGCCAATACCGAAAACCACTTTAACAACTATGCATATGGTGGAAATTTCAGAAATGAAGTAAGATTGTTTGGTAAACGAATCTGTATGAGGTATTTACGTGATCCTTACCCTCGTGAGTCAGCTTAGGTGTGACTAAAACGGGAGCTATATCGGGCCAAGTGATGTCATTCCTCCTATCTGGCACATTTCTTCGATACTATACTTTGACTTTGTAATTAATTTTGGTGGCCACACCTCGATTTTGATATGGAGTGTCCGAGGTGGACGGTAGTAGCTGCTATGCGTTATCACCAGTCAGGCAGTGCAATTGGTATATCTACTCTGGCATTGCTTCGAGCGTCTTGTTCACATGCCCTAGCACACCTTCTATGAGTTTGTTTTGTACCATACATATAGAGTGCCCTTTGATAGCCCTCCAGTTTAAAGGGGGAGTTACGGCACTATATAGACTATGGGAATACATAAAATGTGTTAAGGGGGATATGGGTAACGCCTTAACGCTATTTTAATACCTTTACTTTACTGTAGACATATTATAATAGCGTATTATACTACATAGTAGATAGTTTAACGGATCCTTAGGAGATGGGAATCTCGAACATCTCTTAAGTTACTGCACTCACGTTAGACACTGGATACGAGATGTCAAACCCCGTAAACATCTCTAAGGCCGTCACATGCATATTTACCATTGATTTAACTTATATAAGATATTTTAGTTCTAACGTGAATATTTTGTCTTTTCAATTCACTTGGGCCAGCCTGAGCATTTCAGGGTTGAAGACCTTATTTCCGAAGGACGAAGACGAAGATTTGTACTATAATTATTTATGATATGTATTCTGTTGCATCACATTGTTCTGCTGCATTTATTTATTATTCTTGTTGTTTGTAACTCTGATTCTGTGTTGTATTAGTATTATCAAATTTATTTGTAAACAGCTTCATGAACTGTTATTTGATTATTATATTTTTGTCATTCTGCTGGGAGATTCTGTGTTTGTTTTATTTCTTTTCTGTTTTTCTTATTTACCCGAAATAACAATCTGCCTCTTTGTATGGTTTGAGTCGCCACGTGTGTCTGCTTTAAACGTCCAAAAATGTAGGTCGTTACATTTGTAGATCTTAATTACTACTGTATTTATAAAATTACATTTTCTATAACATATAATAGTCAATAGTTTTTAAGAACCTTGACTAACTAAACAATAAATGACAATAATTAAATATTATCAACATCCAACACAACGAAAATGACCAAATCAATTTATGAAAAGTTATATATACATATATATTTTTATATATACAAAATAGAATTACTAGGTAAAATTATTTCATTTACCTGTTCCAAAAATAATATTGTGTCCGTCTACCCTATTCAAGTGTTTAAAAATCCCTATCAATGCCATAGCATTCTATGTACCGACTAGAATTTGTAAATATTCAACAGAACAAATTAACACAATACAAATCATTTTTTTATAGCACTAACAAATATGCTCTCTCTCATATATATATATATATATATATATATATATATATATATGCTCAGACTCATTCTAGGATATTACTAACCCTATCTCTAATGAGTTAAACCCCAATATGCTAAGGTATCTCTAAATCAAAGCTCTGATACTAACTGTGACGATCCACCTTTTTGGGCGATTTAAATCGACAATAAACCACACAAGTACAACTCAAACCATTCAAAATAGTGGATTGTCAATGAGGTAGATAAGAAAATAAGAGAAAAGAAAGAAAACAAAATGTAGAATCTCGCGGTGGAATGAAAAAATATAATAACCAAATAAACAGTTCATGAAGCTATTTTACAATATACATTTGGTTACATAATTTTTACAACAAAACCAGGGTGCAATCAACAAACATACCAAATAGTGCAGCGGAATAATAATAGTAAATATGGTCTTGCAAACTCTATCTTCATCTTCAAGGAATAATGTCTTCAAACACTGAAATGCTCAGGCTGACCCGAGCATAATGAAAAGACACAACATGAGTCAAAAATAAAAGTTCTTATGTAAGTTAAATCAACAACAATTAAATATGAGTGTAATAGCTTCAGAGATGTTTACGGGATTTACATATCATTTCAAGTGTACAATGTGAGTGCAATAACTCAAGAGATGTTACAAGATTTTCCAACTCATAAGGATCCGTTGAACTATCTATATGTAGCAAGATATGCTATATAAATAGTGTTTATCGATAAAGTAATTAAATATTGTTAAGGCTTTACATTGATCCCTCTTAATACATTTTTAAGCAAGTAGTCTATGCAGGTCATGTAACACAACCAGTAATGTCGGTAGCCAGTGAGTCCCCTATAGGTACCATACTAAAACAAAATCATAGTAGGTGCATATAAGGATAAAAGTATGACAAGGCACATGAGGCAATACCCAAGGTAGGATATTACCAGTTCGGGTCGCAGGGCTGATGGTAACGCATCGTAGCTATGACCGCCCACCGCATCTTACACCCCCATAATCAAATCAAGGCACACTGATTAAGCCAACATCAATATAGTACGAAGAAGTGTGTCTGCTAGGGGTAGCTAGCCCTTTTGGCCTTGAAAAACCGTCATGTTTTAGTCATTTCAAATTGGCACAAGTGTCAGGATCATCCATCATCGTTCTCTTTCTTCAAACTTAGCAAATGTTCACCAAATCCAACCACTTCATTCTGGATCATCCAATACGTACACAGTTGTTAAAGTGGTTCCAATATTGGCATAAAGCATACTAATAAGAGGCCTCGGTCTCTTTAACAACCAAACATCATTTTTCACACCGGTTGGTTCTTTTACATTTCAAAATCGATTCATATTAGATATCAAATATCATATTCAATTCAAAAATATCACCTCTTTTCAAAATACCATATTTACTCAAAATATGTCATTTTCACTTGAAAATATCGTCTCCAATTCCAACTTAGGTTATAACCTCATTTAACCACATCCGCATTTAAATCAACAATTTAAATGCAAACATCCCAACTTTGCACAGTTTGAGATTTTAGAAAATAGTTTGAATAGTTTGAATAGCATAAATAGTTTGAAATAGTTTAAGGGTTTAAAACAACTTATAAAATGGTTTGAGTATTGAAATAGTTTATATAGTAAAATAGTTTGAAAATTTTAAATAATTTGAATATTAAAAAGATCGATTTTAGGCAGTTTATATTAAAATAATTTATTTTGAAAATAGTATCAAATCAAACTGTTTCCTTCTGTTTCAACAAATCTGGACCCATGTCCAATTCTAAATCAACAAACTCAATATCCAATCTTTTAATTCAATTGACTCAATTTCAATTTAGCTTCAAATCAACTTTATTTCAATTTCAGTTTGAATTAACTTCAATTTCCATCATTTTAACTTCAAACTCGATTCAACAATTTTTCAATTCGAAGATTTAAAATTCAAATTCGGTTCTTATTTAAACCATTTCAATTTATATCAATTTTTAGTCAAATTTCAATTTACCGATTTAAATCACTTAAATCAAATTAAACCTCATTGTTCAATTTTAAGGTCCAAATCTTAAAATTATTCAATTTCCAAAATTAAAGTCATATCTCGGTTATAACTTCATATTTCCAATTCATTTCTTTAAAATAATTTCTTTTTACCAATTTCAAATTCAACATTTCAAAGCTTGAATTAGAAAATAATTTAATTGATATAAATCCGTAATTTATTTCCTTTAGAACAATATCATTTAATCAAAATCCAAATTCAAGATTTTAAAACTGTTTAATTTAACCAATCCGGTGTCTGTATATAACTCTCTACCCTATGGCCAAGTGATTAGTTATTTTAATTTTAATTTCAGGGATGGACATATATCATTTCAATCTAAATTAAATTTTCATAGGCATATAACATTTCAGCCTATTTCTTAATTTATTTGAAATAATTAAAATAACATTTTATATGTTGTCACTTAATATACAAAGTGATAACATAGATATATAAAAATAAATAAATATTCAATCATCCAAAATGTCAATAAAAGACATCCATCACAATCAACATCCAAATCAGCCAATAAACCACAACAATTAACTAGTTATCAATATCAGGTACTTAACTAGCAATTGAATTCAACATTAATTTAAATGTCATTTTAATTCAATGTAAATTAAAATTAAAATTAAATGATAATTTATATCACCAAACAGTAATCAAAAAAATTTGTATCACTTCATAAATTTAATTCAATTAACATAAGAAGATTTAGTATTGCGGGAGTGGGTTAAATCACTCATCTTTGATTTATAGTCGATCAAAAATCCAATAAAATCCCAAAATTTGAATAGTCTCCAAATTCAACCAAACTTGTTTCATATTGTCTGGAATTCTGATAAGATCCCAATGGAAGAAATTGTGCGTGAATCCAAGTTCGTATGCAAAAGTTATGCATGTTAGAACATTTGAATTTTAAATTTAAAAATAAAATAAACAAAAGGAAATTTCATAAATTCATACCATCCCCAAACCATACGCACACTGCATGCACCTACGGCCTACCGCACCCGGATCAGGTGTCACCATCATCCTCCTCGGTGTAACGACCCGCCTTTCTCTTCACAGAAAGACGCATCATTATTAAGAAAGAAAGGGATAAAAAAGAGAAAAGATAGAGAAGAAAGAATGAAACAACATCAGAATCTCACGGCGGAACGAATAAATTATATTAATCACGTAAGTGTTACATAATATACAACAGCTATCAGAGTTATGCAGCTTTACATTACAACACATTAGACAGTTATGAACACCTATCTATCATACATTTCACAATACACACAAAGATACCACCACAGCGGAAACAACTATATATCTACAAACGTTGAAGCCTCCTGATCGAATTCTCCTCTAGAATTCATCAAAGCTAACCAGAATCCCTTGGCTACTCATAAAAATTTGAGTACCCAAAATTTTAATAAAACAGAAAATAAACTCCGGGTCAGACATGGGTCTGGTGTGAGTAAACGGGTTAAAGTTGCTTAACTTTGAAAAACCTTTGAAAACAAAAGGTATCTCGTAAGACTTCCCACACATAAACACGGAAAAAAATTTACCTTACAATAACCAAAACATTTGATAGGAAATCCAGTTATATTACGATAGTGTCTAGGGTTTTCAAGTAAAATACAGAAAATCTGGAATGCTTACATCTCACGTTCCAACATAGTTGGGCACAATCAAAACATACGGCACTTATTGGAGATTGGATTCCATACAATGGCAGGGCTACTAGGGTACCTCCCGTCACAGTACGTGGCCTAGATAACCATACCGAGGATCTACCCTAAATCCCCTACAACACAAGGCTGGAACCATCCCTTACCGGATAAGTCCCGACGAGACAACCCCGCAGTTGTTTGCAACCAACTGCCTACACAGCCGAATAAAAAGGGACCTCTAGACATGGGAAGATCTTGTCCTACTTGAGCGCGACTCACTTAGCCTTGTTGCACCTCCCCTGTTTTAGCCATTCCCGGGTGATGAGGCTTGAGGCTACGATTACCTTTATAGAACACATCTATCTTAGAATGCTCATCGTCCACCTAACGATGTTCTTAAAGCATCCAATCCATACAAGTTCGTTCCGGGTTCGAATGAAACCGAGGGCACTATCTCGTTACACTCATTTTGGAATCACGCTCAGAGTTAACGACAATAGCCCTTGCACTCTGAATCTTCATCTTCACTTGAGATTCATGACCTATTGTTTAATTTGGATCGATGTGGTTTTCGGATATCCAAATTTGGAAATCTGATCCTGGTCTCACCGAAATCCAAAACGCTGTCTTTTAAGGTCAAGTTGTTTTAAAGTTAATTCTATTTAAATTATTATCTATATTCACACAGATAGATAATTCACATTATCACAAATAGATAATCCATATCATCACAATTCAACCAAAGTGTCTCATATCACAGATCAACACATATCTCATATCAGAGATATCAAACAATCCAAGGCATTCAATATCATAAAACCATCCATAAGCAAAGATTAAACAATCACAGTATCACTAATTAATTTAAAATAAATTAAATTAATTATTCCCATCGCTCTAAATCCTGTTTACTTTACTATTGATTACTTACAATCTAATTAATTAATCATGCTTTAATTATCCATCTTAATTAATCATCCTTGATTAATTATTCATCAATTACATTAAGTAATTGCCTTTAATTAATTACAGAAATTAATTATCCTTAACCATTTATAGCAATTAACCTTTAATTACTCCCATTAATTAATTAAATATAATTAATTACGTTAATCCTTAATTAACTACATTAATTAATTATTCTATAATCACTTATATTGATTAATTACCTTTAACTAATCAACCCTTAATTACTTCATTAATTACATTAATTTATGATCCTCTAATTACCTTTTTAATTAATTATTGTTCTAATTAATCACATTTAATAATTAATCTTTAATTAATTACATTCATTAATCATCCTTGATTAATCACATTTAGTAATTAACTACCCTTAATTACTTACATTACTTAATTAACTTCAAAATGAATTTTATTAATTAATTCTTAAATTAATTACACTAAGTAATTAATTCTTAATTACTTCTACTAAGTAATTATCCTTCTTATTTATTACGCAAAGTAATTAAACCCAAAACTACTTCCATTCTTCAATTAATTACATCCAGTAATTATCGTTAAGTACTTCACTAAGTAATTACACTTCATTAATTACATTAAGTAATAATACTTAACCAAAAACCAAGTGAATATCTTAAATTAATTAAACTAATTAATTAACTTAAACTAATAACATTAATTTAATTAATTACATTGAGTAATTAATTCCTTTAATTACTTTATTAATTAACCCTAATTAATTATATTAATCCTTAATTAATTAATCTAACTAATTATCTTAAATTAATCACATTAATTAATCATTTCATAATCCCTAATTAATGATCTTACATTAATTATTAACAATTCTTTAATTACTTTCCTTAAGTAATTAAACTTAAATTAATCATTATTTATTACAAATAAATCAATCCCTAATTACCAATTAATTAGTCCTTAATTATCAATTAAATAAATCTTTAATTAATCATAATTCTAATTATAAATTAATTCATTCTTAATCAATAATTTATTAATTCATTAATTACTCATTAATTACCTTATTAATAAATTAATCTTAAATCATTAAATCTTAATTAACCTTTAGATAAAACATTTTCTTTATTAATGACTTAATTATCATAAATCATTTTTAAAACATTTAATTAAATCATTTAATTTTAGATTTAAAATAACAAAATCAAGTTAAACAAATTTTAAACATTTACTTTAACATTTAAATCTTTTTGAAAATTGTTTAAAACATTTTACTTAGAAAACAAATCTATTTTCAAATATACTTAAATCTTTAAACTTGTTTTAAACCTTTTTCCTTTTGAAAACTAGCAATTTTATAGCTTTAAAACCTTTTAAAAACTTGAGTTCTTAGAAACTCAAACCCGAGCCAACATCCAAAACAACTCGAGCAACCCTCGTAACATCTCGCGTACCCACCATCCTCAAGACAAACACGAGAAGACCACGAGCCAGACCCGAGCAACCCCTCTTCCCCAAAGCTCATACTTCATTAGACTCCAATCGTGCACCGTGCACATGCGCAGTGGCTCCGACCACTTACGGTCAACGTCGCAATCCCCCACAAGTTGACCACCACCTCGCTGTCACACACGACCACACAGAAAGAAGATTACAACAATAAACAAAAATCAAGCTATCGAATCAACAGGACCCCAATAACTCGATCAAAAAAAACCACCTATCGCCGATGATCTCGACCCTGAGAAACCTCGCCGTTCTCGCCACAGACTCGCCTCGACTTCCAGCAATGATCCCCCCGCATCACGAACCACTCCGGTCCACCCTAATTATCGACATTGCCACACAACTTCAACAACCAAAACCCACCTTTAAACCTTGCCATCCCCTGGCCACCACGGCGACTCGGAATTACTCCGACCAATTTTCCAGAGATCAACCCTAAAGCCACCCTCGATATCAATTCCAAGCTTCATCTTGACATAGATCATAGGCAATTGCCAATATTCCCAAAACTGAACAACTCAGGATATCTCAACATATACGAGCTTTAAAATCTTGAGAAGTTCATCAAAAATCATCATTTACTAAGGTGATTTTGTTTAGATAATCGAAGTATAGGATTATGACGATTGATTTCTGACCTTAATTCAGTTATCACTATAAAATTCCTATTTTGAATTTATTACTCAATATAAACACATAAATTTATTAATTTTTAAAATAACAGTCTTCCAATTTAATGACCAAACCCTAAAATTGATTAGAGAAAGAGAGGTTGAAATTTCTTTGGGAGAGTTGATGTAACAAGCCGCAAATCTGTACCCCTTGAGTCAACACTATTCTACCTAAATCAACTCAAGTTGTACAGAAATACGAACCATTTGGGTAAAAGAAGAAGTGGTAGAAGGAGAGAAAACAGAAAAACAACAAAAAAAATCATACCATCACAGTGGAATAAAATATAATAGATAATAAATAATCTTTACTCAAAAATCAAATATGTCTGTTTATATATTACATCATCAGAGTACATCAATCTCAGTTCAACATCAATAACATACAACTGGATACACAAATATTCAACACAGCAGAATATATATATAAAACAAGTACGAAAATACGTATCGTCATACAGCTTGTCTCCTGAGCTCCACAGCATCAAATCATGTATCTTATAATACTCGGTCTGACTCGAGCATTACAGTTAAATAACACCCGAGTCAGTCTGGAATACCAACGTGAGAAAATCACACTCAATTGATTATTAAAGTTTCAAAATCCTTTGAAAACAAAAGCATCTCGTAAGACCTCGCCACAAATAAACATGTCGGGTTTTTACCTTACGATAGCTAAAACGATTTTTATAGAAATCCTCTGATATTATAATAGGGTCTATATACAAATACTTATAAAATAGCCGAAATTGTTACATATATTAAATTCCAGCTACTAGCCACAGAGTGGGTAATACAAACAAAACTCGTACAAGGCTCGTAGGGAGAATGGATTTCCAACTAATGACTAGGCACTGGGGTACCACCTGTCACAGTACGTGACCTAGATCACCGTATCGAGGAGTACGTCCGCCCCTGCAACACAAGACCGGGACTACCGCTTACTAGATAATCCCGAGTGAGATCATCCCGCGGTTGGGATCAGCAACCGCCCACTAAGCCGAAATAAAAAGGGACATCTAAACAGGGATGACCTCACCCTGCTTGGGTGCTACCCACCTAGCCTTGCTGCATAACCCCTGATTTGCAGTCATTCCAGGTTGATGAGGCTTGAGGCTAAGCGTTACCTTTTTAGAACATATCCCTTAGAATGCCCATCGTCCACCTGACGATGTCCCGAAAGAATTCATGCATACAAGTCCGTCCCGGGCTCGAACGGAACCGAAGGCACTACTCCTACTACATCCATTTTGGAAATATCCTCAGGATTAGTAGCGACTAGCCCTTGCACTTCACTGCTCCATCTTCGAATCCAAAATCGTTTCCCACGGAACGTACAAACCGGATCGAAGTGGTTTTCGAGAAATAAATCTCGATCCTGGTCTCTTCGAAACGATCAACGCATTTGTCCAATATTGATAGTCGGTTATTTAACTATCATTAACATTCACAACATCCATCCAGCAATAAATAATTTCCCAAATTATTGATTTATCTCAAAAATACCTTCACAAGATATATTTCTATTTTCAACCCTTTGAAACAGTTTCAAACCATCTTTCTTTTCACAATAAACTTTCCCAAATATTTTCTGTCTCCTCTGGAATCACCCAGTACAAAACTAGACTTTTAAAATAATTTAAAACACTTTACTTTGAATGTTACTTTAAAACATGTTAGTTAAAACTACTTCAATAATTTGTTAAAAATACATGCTATATGAATATTTGAAAATAAGGTTATTTAATAAAATATAAAACTAGATTTTCACTTTTAGAAACAAAATACTAAGTCACTCTTTAAATAATTACTGCTATAATAGATTAAAAGGAAATATTTACTTTAGAATTTAAATACTTTATAAATAATAAATTTTTCAAAACTTGCTTTTTAAAACAAATTTAGAAATTTTAATTTATATTTAAAAATTTACTTTGAAAACGTACTTGGTTATTCAGGGAGAATTCCAAATCTCAATCACTTAAATCAATTTTCCAAATTTATTTCGAATTTACACCCTTTGAAATAAATTTCTTTACTTACTCAGTTCATTTCAAAATTCATTAATTATGGATTTTATTATATTGTTATTACCTTCCGTTTGATTTTAAATCTTTTAACTGAAATATACAAATTTCACGTTATTCCTAATTTCTTCTTTATCCTTTCCAAAATTCGAATCTTAAATTTAAAATAAATGTTATATTCTTTTAAAATAATAACATTGAAGTTTCAAATTCATTAACTTTCTGTTTATTCTAAATTTCCTTTCCATACTCAAGATTTATTTATTAAAATTTTAAAGTCGCTTATTTCTTTTCCAATTCATTCTTAAATTTGTTCAAATTTTCTATAATTATTTTGCTTACAAATTCACTTCCTTTATTTTCTTTCTAAAATCCAATTTATATATTTTTGGTAATTCATTATACCCAATTATATTCAATCGAACCATAGCATTCAATATTCCAATATAGTTCATCATAGAATATCAAATAATCACAACAGAGGGTATTGAATAATTTAAATAAATGTTGAGGGGTCCAGTTGGATCCCTCCAACCTGTTTTCCCTGCATCCACGGACGTTAGCGCAATATAAAATACCAATTCCAAAATATACCATACTATAGCACATCAATCAATTCAACCGTTCAAACAATTATTTAAATTTAATCATTTAAATTTAAATTCAGCTGAGTAAGATTAACTCACCTTTATCGTTTTGCAGTCCATTTCAATATTGCCTTGGACTCCTTGATGTTTGACCTTAAATAAACAATTTATAAAATTTATTAATATTCGAAATAAATTGAATAACCAATTTGTTGTTTGGTATTTTCATTTTATCTAACAATTTAGTTTCCAACTAAATTTTTAAAGACAAATTCCCTTTAATAAAATACTTCCATATATCTCTTCATAATTGTTTCAACATCCTACTGTAATATAATTATTTTTATTTTAAATTTAAACCATACCTTACTGGAACGAACCCAGGCCATCCCCTACGACCCAAGTCGCAGCATCCCAAAACATCGGCCTCGATCCCTTCACCTACGTCGCTCCGCCCCCTCTGCTACAGGCATCATCGCACGAGCCTTCAGTTAATGTCGCGGCCACCAAGCTTCGATCGAATGCGACCCCTAGCGAAAACCCTAGCCGCCGATGCTCGTCGCCCGGATTTGCTCAAACTCAAGCTCCCCGCGCCCAGACTAACGCGAAGCCATCGCATGTGTAACAACCCGCATATTTATCGAGTTTGTATTTAAATATTTTATTTAAATATTAACTCGTTAATCGGATTTTGGGTCCGAAAAGCTACTTTTTGCAAACGGTCAAATTAGGACTCGAGACCACTTCCATTGAGTTCGAAATGTCGTTTACAACTTTTTAAGTATAAACATCGATAGGTTTGGAGTTAGTGAAATTTCACTAACTTTTCCCGCTTTGGACTTTGGGTTAGTTTAGCCTATTAAGCCCAAGTTCCAACCCTCTTCTCCTCACTCTTCATAAATTTCCTAACTAATCAAGCTTTGGCATTAATGGTGGAGGGAATGGGAAATTAAAACTCCAAGCACAAATTCAATTGCAAATCCAACATTCAACTCCAAATTCAAGTAGAAGATATTGGATTCAAGCTTTGGATTGCTTCTCCTTGCTTTCAAGCTTCATCTTCATAAACTTTAGTGCAAAGGTGAGATTTTTATCTCACAATTCTAGTCTATAACTATCTTGGGTTGTTAGGAATGATTCCCTATCACTTTAGCATGCATATTTGCTTTTGGTTTGGATTGGATTGGCGAAAAAACTCCGATTTTTGGCGTTTTGGCGAAATTTCTGCATTTAGGTCGTTCTGGCCATTTTAGGTCGTTCGGAGTTAGGTCGTTCACGACCTAGTACTTAGGTCGCTCGCGAGTTAGTACCATAGGTCGCAGGGCTTTAGGCCATTCTGGAAGTATTGGCACTTCGGAGTTAGGTCGCTCGCGAGTTAAGCCTTAAGTCGTAGGTCGCTCATGAGTTTGGCCTTAAGCCGTAGGTCGCTCGCGAGTTAAGCTTTAAGTCTTAGGTCGTTTTCGACCTATAATCTCTAGGCAAACGTTAAGTCGCTCGCCCTGGTTTATCTCGTAGGTCGTCTCCGACCTAAGCTCCAGATAAGTCGTTCGAGTTAGGTCGTTGGACCATTTACCTTAGGTCGCTCGTCCACTAAGTCAGCCTGGTTTATCTCGTAGGTCGTCTCCGACCTAAGCTCCAGATAAGTCGTTCGAGTTAGGTCGTTGGACCATTTACCTTAGGTCGCTCGTCCACTAAGTCGGCCTGGTTTATCTCGTAGGTCGTCTCCGACCTAAGCTCCAGATAAGTCGTTCGAGTTAGGTCGTTGGACCATTTACCTTAGGTCGCTCGACTCTGTTAAGTCGGCCATGTTGGGTCGTGAGTCATCGTTAGGTCGCGAACACCTCTAGGTCGCAACCACTAAGTCGCTTGACCCCTTAGACCCCTAGGTCGCAGCCGTTAGGTCGTATGACCCTTGAGTCGTTAGGTCGTTAGACCTCATTTTGTCTTCACTAGGTCGTACCGTTTTGGTCGGGGCGCTGCCCCCTGGACCCCCGCGACCTGACCGGGCAGGTCGAACCCCGTAAGCGGTGGCGTTGCCCCCGCACCCCCACCTTGGGGGGTTGCCACCCCCCTGGACCCCCCCTCCGTAGGGGATCTTATCTGAAAAACATTGAGCTGATTTCCTTGGATTTTATTCGCATCTCCGTATGCGATCTTTGTGACTGATTGTTTCTACACTTGCTTATGTGTTTTGTCACTTTATTATACAAAGGTTTCAATACTAGTAGTAAATATCAAAACTCTTTTAACAAACAATTTCAACTCTATTTTTAATAACAAAGCTCTTTTCTTAAACCGTTTTCCAATCTATTAGTATATACAAGCCTTTACCTCACTCGGATGAGAAATCTAATTAAACGACTTAGTAAAACAAGTGGTATGAAATGCTTGCATTCACTTCGTCGGTTAATTCTTGGACTTGTTCGATTGAACCTCTTGTGACAATTTTATTAGTGAAGATTTACAGTTTGTTCGTAAATATTTAAGTTAAGCAAGTGGTTATGGGACATGAAGCTAAACTTCTATATTTACTAGCTTAGTGTAATTGACACTTCTCGTTGATCTTGATGATCGCTTTATGAATTAGACTAGCAATTGCGCGATGTCTCTTTCATTGCAAGGTTAGACTAGACACCACTTGTGTGATTCCATTCACACATACCTTTCTGCTTTTTGGTTAGTCTTGACCTCAATCTGTGTGATTCCACTCACACATGTGGGGTAGCTCCCCATGGTCTTCGGACCGTCATGTGATAGGCCTCTTTCCCTTTTTATGATTTCTGGATTTCTCGTGTTGATTTCTGGAATTTATGTCATTGACTTGTTATGAGTACAAGTTTAGGGTATGATGCCCTCTTCGAATCTTTGAGAAGATTCTTGTGATATTGATTATCTCTTATTGATTGATCTTCTGTTGATCATTATTTACATACTTATAGTGGTATGTCGTTATGGATATTTATGTTTATGCCATATCTTTTATGTTGTATCATGTCATCTGATATTTATAGCTAGACTGATCCGTTTATTATTTTCTTAAATAATACTCGGGTCAGACCGAGATGTTACAGGTGCTTCTGCTTGACTTCTTCCCAGGGATTCATCACTCTGACTTTTGGCTAACTGTTTAGATTAGCAGTTTTTGTTGTATACACTTGAGATATAGACTCATAGTTGTATTCTTTTGTATAGCACGTGTTGCTATTCTTTTGTATTATCGTGGATCTTACTGACCACTACTCTGATGTACACTTTCATGTGTTAGTTATATATTCATATCTTCTTCCGCCTTTGTGATATGGATATCTGTGACTGATTTGTGATATGATTATTTCTATGTTTGTTTCCGAAGATTATTTATAGCCACCGTGTGATAAGCAATTACATGGATGGTCGCTCCTCAACAGCCTTATTCTCCGTGCTAGTTGACAGCACTACTCCGGAGTGTTCTTGGCTAGCGTGGGTATAGAGGTGGGGCGTCACAGCTTGGTATCGGAGCCAAACTTCGGAACAATGTAGAATAACTTAACAAGGATCATCGTCCTAGGTCTATCTTAGGAGTCATACCATAGGATTAATTTGAGTCTTCGTACCGATTCATCCTATTTCCTTTATGATTCCTTGTTTTATCTATCAAGATTACTTGATATTCATTGGTAAATAACCTTCTTACTTCTCTTCTTTCTTTCTTTAAGGAAGAGAATGTCTAGACCAGGCCGTCCCAGAACTGGATCATCTGGTGCTGCTCCTCCGGATGGAGTTTTTATGACTGCTCAACAGCTTCTTGATTTAGTAACTAATGCTCAAGCAGCTGGAGCTAACCCAGAACCCACTCACCCAAAGTCGGGATTTGCACGCTTGTGCAGTGATTACACCAACTTGGGTGGGAAGCCCTTCAAAGGTTCGGAAAATATCATCGAGGTCCAGGCTTGGTTAAAATCATGTGATCGAATCTTCTCTCGCATGAACCCTATCGATCTCCACCGCGTTCAGGTGGCTTCCAGCATGCTCCAGGAGAGAGCATTAGACTGGTACGAACTCCTTATTTCAGAAATTAATGAAGCGGATCTCACCTGGGAGCAATTTCAGGGACGCTTCGAGTTAAAGTTTGTACCAGAAGCTGGGAAAGTAACCTTGGCTCGACGTTTTATAGACCTTGTTCAAGGTCAATCCTCTGTGACTGATTACGTCGCAGCCTTCGAGTCGCTTTCCAAATATGGGGTTGAATACATCAACACCCCATTGAAGAAGAACCAGAGGTTCGTTTATGGCTTAAATAAGAGTCTTAAGAAGCCACTGCTCCTGAAACTAGAAGTCGCATTTGATCAACTCGTCGATATCGCTCTTCGTCTTGAAGAGGCTGATAGAGAGAGTGATGTTGAAGTGGAAGGCGCTAAACCAAACTTCAACAACAAGAAGAGGCCAAACAAATTCAAGGGTCCTTATCCCAACAAAAAGGGTAAGCAAGCAATCCCTGCAGCAAAGTCTCCTTCTCCTAGTGGTGCGAGTTGCTTCAACTGTGGGTCTGGGGATCATTATGCGAATAAGTGCTCTAAGCCCAAATCTTGTCGCTATTGTAAGAGCCCAGATCACTTTATACATCAATGCCTCAAACGTAAAAGCAGGAATGAGGGAAAGTTAAATGTGGCTCAAGCCCCTGGCAACACATCTCGTGGCCAAGGTATTTCTCATTCCATTCTTGATGGTATTATTTTATTTCATGATCAACCTATTAGAGTTCTCTTTGATACGGGTGCATCCCATTCTTTTATATCAAAGGAACTGGTAGACACTTTTTCCTTAAGTGTTACTGCATTGATGACTTCTTTAAAAATTGCGAATCCTGTTGGTGGATCCGCAACTCTTAGTTTGCTTTGTAAAGATGTGGAGATTATTTTATGTGATTTTTCTTTCCTAGCCGATTTGCATGTCATGCGTTACTTAGGCTTTGGAATAATTTTGGGAATGGATTGGCTTAACCGTTATCAAGCCCATATCCTATGTCCTGAGCGGACTATTCATCTCCGACATCCACAATCTGTTAAACAGATTTCTGTTAATCTTAAAGATTCAGAATCCTGTTTGGTGGCATCTTTATATTCTTTAAATCCTCGTGATGACGACGATGATGATGAAGATGATATTATTTCTCGTATTCATGTTGTTCGTGAATTTTCCGACATATTCGAGCCCGTTTTAGGTTTGCCACCTAAACGAGCAATTGAGTTCAGAATTAATCTTGTTTCTGGAGCTCAACCTATTACTCGTCCTCCTTATCGCATGTCCAATAAGGAAAATGAGGAGATGCGTAAACAATTGTCTGAGTTGGAGACGAGGCAATTTATTCGCTCTAGTTCCTCACCTTGGGGAGCTTCGGCTATTTTCGTAAAGAAATCCGATGGTACTCTGAGGCTCTGCGTTGATTATCGCAAGCTTAACGATCTTACTATTAAAAATAAATATCCTTTACCTCGGATTGATGATCTATTCGATCAGCTTAGTGGTGCTAAGGTCTTTTCACAATTGGACTTGGCTACCGGTTTCCATCAGCTTCGTATCGCTGAGGGTAGCATTCCTTTGACATCATTCCGTACTCGATATGGATCTTATGAATGGCTTGTTATACCATTTGGGTTAACGAATGCTCCAGCTTATTTCGTTGACCTCATGAATCGAGTTTTCAAAGATTTCCTCGATCGGTTTGTTCTCATATTCATTGATGATATTCTAGTGTATTCAAAAACCGAGGAGGAACATGAGAAACACCTTAGGATTGTATTGGAAACACTTAGGAGTAATCAATTAAAGGCGAAATTTTCTAAATGCCACTTTTGGCAATCTCGTGTGAAGTTTCTCGGTCATATTATTTCCGAATCCGGGATATCCGTGGATCCTTCAAAGATCGAAGCGATTCAAGATTGGAAGAGACCGGAGAGTGTGACAGAGATTCGTAGTTTTCTCGGATTGGCGGGCTATTACCGCCGTTTTATTAGAGACTTTGCTAAGGTTGCCGTGCCTCTTACTGGCTTGACTAAGAAGGGAGTTAAATACATTTGGTCGGACAAATGTGAAGCCTCTTTTCAGAAATTGAAAGAACTCCTTTCCGATGCTCCTATTCTAGTGATTCCCGAGGGGAATCAAGATTTTGTTGTTTATACCGATGCTAGTCACGTTGGTTTGGGTGCCGTTCTTATGCAAAAAGAACGTGTTGTTGCTTATGCTTCTAGGCAATTGAAGCCGGCCGAGACTAGATATGCCACTCATGATCTAGAGCTCGCGGCTATTGTTTTCGCCCTTCGAATGTGGCGTCATTATCTATTGGGAGAGAAATTTATTCTTTACACGGATCATAAGTCTTTGAAATATTTATTTTCTCAAAAAGAACTTAATTTACGTCAACAGCGTTGGCTCGAGTTCCTTGCACCTTATGATCTTGATATTCTTTATACCCCCGGTAAGGGTAATCGTGTCGCCGATGCTCTTAGCCGTAAGCAACAAGCAGTTGTTTCTATGATGATATCCGAATGGAACGATCTCGAGATCTTATCCACTTGTGAGATTCGAGAGCGCGTATCCGATTTATGCTCATCGCTTGTTTTATGTAGCCTTGAGGCTCATCCTTCTCTTTTAGACCGCATTCTTGAAGCTCAAGGGCTAGATTCTGAATTGGCTCTTCTTGGCAAAAATGTTAAGGATAAAATTGATATTGAAGGTTTGAAAGACTTTGATATTGATTCTCGTGGCGGCATTCGAAAATTTGGTAGACTTATCGTACCAAATATTAGAGATCTTCGTAAAGATATTTTAGAAGATTCCCATCGTTCTAGATTCACCATTCATCCTGGTAGTAGTAAAATGTACGCTGATATGAAGCGACTTTATTATTGGGAGGGAATGAAATCTGATATTGCTAACTTTGTTAAGTGTTGCATGACTTGCCAACTTGTCAAGGCCGAACATCAAAGGCCTGGTGGGTTATTGCAACCTTTAGAAATTCCAATTTGGAAGTGGGATCAAATTTCCATGGACTTTATAGATGGCCTTCCCCGTTCTCGTTTGGGTCATGATAGCTTATGGGTGATTGTTGATAGACTTACTAAATCCGCCCATTTTATTCCGGTTCGGTCTAGCCGAACCGTTCCTCTTTTGGCCAAACTATTTGTCAAGGAAATTGTAAAATTGCATGGAGTTCCTACTTCTATTGTTAGCGATCGTGATCCATTGTTTACTAGTGGATTTTGGAAGAGTCTTCAAAAAGCTTTAGGAACGAAGCTTAATTTTAGCACCGCTTATCACCCCCAGTCCGATGGACAAACCGAGCGTGTGAATCAAACTCTTGAAGATCTTCTTCGTGCTTGTGTGCTTGATTTTGGTGGAAGTTGGGAAGATCATATTTCACTTGTTGAATTTTCCTATAATAATAGCTTCCAATATAGTATTGGTATGGCACCTTTCGAGGCACTCTACGGAAGGCCATGCCGATCTCCTTCTTGTTGGCTTGAGGCCAGTGAGAAGTTGGTTTTAGGTCCAGACTTTATTCGTGATTCCACGGAAAAGATTGAACTTATTCGACATAGGATGAAAGAAGCCCAGAGTAGACAAAAATCCTATGCTGATAATCGAAGAAGGAAATTAGAATTTTCTGTTGGGGATCCTGTTTTTATTCGTGTTACACCTATGAAGGGTGTTGTACGTTTCAGTCGATCGGGGAAGTTAGCGCCTCGATATATTGGGCCATTTCCTATCACTGAACGTATTGGTTCCATGGCTTATCGCCTTGCATTGCCGGCTCAGTTTTCTGCTATGCATGATGTATTTCACGTTTCTCAATTACGGAAATGCCTTCGGGATTCCGATTCTATTCTTGAGCCTGCTGTTGTGGAAGAAATTGAAGTTTCGCCGAATTTAACTTATGAGCAGCATCCTATTCGAGTTATAGCTTCTGAGGTTAAACGACTTCGAAATAAAGATGTTCCGCTTGTGAAGGTTCAATGGTCCTCAAATCCTAAGGATTGTTCTTGGGAATCCAGAGAATTCATCGAGCGTACACATCCGGACTTGCTTACTCCTTCTCCTTGAGGTGAACTTCTTCTTTCAAAATTCCTCTTGTGTTAATATGCTTTTATGGTTGTTACTTTTTATTTCCATCTTATATATATTGCGAGGACGCAATTTCTTTAAGGAGGGGAGTCTGTAACAACCCGCATATTTATCGAGTTTGTATTTAAATATTTTATTTAAATATTAACTCGTTAATCGGATTTTGGGTCCGAAAAGCTACTTTTTGCAAACGGTCAAATTAGGACTCGAGACCACTTCCATTGAGTTCGAAATGTCGTTTACAACTTTTTAAGTATAAACATCGATAGGTTTGGAGTTAGTGAAATTTCACTAACTTTTCCCGCTTTGGACTTTGGGTTAGTTTAGCCTATTAAGCCCAAGTTCCAACCCTCTTCTCCTCACTCTTCATAAATTTCCTAACTAATCAAGCTTTGGCATTAATGGTGGAGGGAATGGGAAATTAAAAATCCAAGCACAAATTCAATTGCAAATCCAACATTCAACTCCAAATTCAAGTAGAAGATATTGGATTCAAGCTTTGGATTGCTTCTCCTTGCTTTCAAGCTTCATCTTCATAAACTTTAGTGCAATGGTGAGATTTTTATCTCACAATTCTAGTCTATAACTATCTTGGGTTGTTAGGAATGATTCCCTATCACTTTAGCATGCATATTTGCTTTTGGTTTGGATTGGATTGGCGAAAAAACTCCGATTTTTGGCGTTTTGGCGAAATTTCTGCATTTAGGTCGTTCTGGCCATTTTAGGTCGTTCGGAGTTAGGTCGTTCACGACCTAGTACTTAGGTCGCTCGCGAGTTAGTACCATAGGTCGCAGGGCTTTAGGCCATTCTGGAAGTATTGGCACTTCGGAGTTAGGTCGCTCGCGAGTTAAGCCTTAAGTCGTAGGTCGCTCACGAGTTTGGCCTTAAGCCGTAGGTCGCTCGCGAGTTAAGCTTTAAGTCTTAGGTCGTTTCCGACCTATAATCTCTAGGCAAACGTTAAGTCGCTCGCCCTGGTTTATCTCGTAGGTCGTCTCCGACCTAAGCTCCAGATAAGTCGTTCGAGTTAGGTCGTTGGACCATTTACCTTAGGTCGCTCGTCCACTAAGTCAGCCTGGTTTATCTCGTAGGTCGTCTCCGACCTAAGCTCCAGATAAGTCGTTCGAGTTAGGTCGTTGGACCATTTACCTTAGGTCGCTCGTCCACTAAGTCGGCCTGGTTTATCTCGTAGGTCGTCTCCGACCTAAGCTCCAGATAAGTCGTTCGAGTTAGGTCGTTGGACCATTTACCTTAGGTCGCTCGACTCTGTTAAGTCGGCCATGTTGGGTCGTGAGTCATCGTTAGGTCGCGAACACCTCTAGGTCGCAACCACTAAGTCGCTTGACCCCTTAGACCCCTAGGTCGCAGCCGTTAGGTCGTATGACCCTTGAGTCGTTAGGTCGTTAGACCTCATTTTGTCTTCACTAGGTCGTACCGTTTTGGTCGGGGCGCTGCCCCCTGGACCCCCGCGACCTGACCGGGCAGGTCGAACCCCGTAAGCGGTGGCGTTGCCCCCGCACCCCCACCTTGGGGGGTTGCCACCCCCCTGGACCCCCCCTCCGTAGGGGATCTTATCTGAAAAACATTGAGCTGATTTCCTTGGATTTTATTCGCATCTCCGTATGCGATCTTTGTGACTGATTGTTTCTACACTTGCTTATGTGTTTTGTCACTTTATTATACAAAGGTTTCAATACTAGTAGTAAATATCAAAACTCTTTTAACAAACAATTTCAACTCTATTTTTAATAACAAAGCTCTTTTCTTAAACCGTTTTCCAATCTATTAGTATATACAAGCCTTTACCTCACTCGGATGAGAAATCTAATTAAACGACTTAGTAAAACAAGTGGTATGAAATGCTTGCGTTCACTTCGTCGGTTAATTCTTGGACTTGTTCGATTGAACCTCTTGTGACAATTTTATTAGTGAAGATTTACAGTTTGTTCGTAAATATTTAAGTTAAGCAAGTGGTTATGGGAAATGAAGCTAAACTTCTATATTTACTAGCTTAGTGTAATTGACACTTCTCGTTGATCTTGATGATCGCTTTATGAATTAGACTAGCAATTGCGCGATGTCTCTTTCATTGCAAGGTTAGACTAGACACCACTTGTGTGATTCCATTCACACATACCTTTCTGCTTTTTGGTTAGTCTTGACCTCAATCTGTGTGATTCCACTCACACATGTGGGGTAGCTCCCCATGGTCTTCGGACCGTCATGTGATAGGCCTCTTTCCCTTTTTATGATTTCTGGATTTCTCGTGTTGATTTCTGGAATTTATGTCATTGACTTGTTATGAGTACAAGTTTAGGGTATGATGCCCTCTTCGAATCTTTGAGAAGATTCTTGTGATATTGATTATCTCTTATTGATTGATCTTCTGTTGATCATTATTTACATACTTATAGTGGTATGTCGTTATGGATATTTATGTTTATGCCATATCTTTTATGTTATATCATGTCATCTGATATTTATAGCTAGCTGATCCGTTTATTATTTTCTTAAATAATACTCGGGTCAGACCGAGATGTTACAGGTGCTTCTGCTTGACTTCTTCCCAGGGATTCATCACTCTGACTTTTGGCTAACTGTTTAGATTAGCAGTTTTTGTTGTATACACTTGAGATATAGACTCATAGTTGTATTCTTTTGTATAGCACGTGTTGCTATTCTTTTGTATTATCGTGGATCTTACTGACCACTACTCTGATGTACACTTTCATGTGTTAGTTATATATTCATATCTTCTTCCGCCTTTGTGATATGGATATCTGTGACTGATTTGTGATATGATTATTTCTATGTTTGTTTCCGAAGATTATTTATAGCCACCGTGTGATAAGCAATTACATGGATGGTCGCTCCTCAACAGCCTTATTCTCCGTGCTAGTTGACAGCACTACTCCGGAGTGTTCTTGGCTAGCGTGGGTATAGAGGTGGGGCGTCACAGCATGCCACCGCGGCTTCGATAATCCTACGCTCGCCTCCACCTGGTTCTCACCAATGAATCGAGTATGCGAGCAATACCGGAGGCAGTTGGGCAAAAAGAGGGGTTTCCGCCAATTTAATTTGAATCATTCGAACGATTTTAATTTTCGACTTTTCTTTCTTGAATTGTTTTGAACGAGATTGGAGAATGAAATCTCCTTTTGAAGGGTTCGGCCATTAATATTTTAAGTGACGACTATAACCTAAGGAGCAAGGGTTTTGTGAAAGAGTGAAACATAAAGTCATTTTATATAAAATTGCAAAACACTATTCATCAGAGATTTTCCGAACTCCAAACGAAACGTGGCGACCGGAGTTCCTAGGGTTTAATCCGCGTTCCGGACATAATGGAACGTGTTTCAGCGGCTAATTCGGTCATATGTGTGAGTTACGAAAATAAACGATAAATTTTAAAGTAAATCAATTAAAAATAGTTTGTCGCATTTTGAACTGCCACGGTCAAATGACAACTCTGATTGCTACGAAAATTGAAATCCGGTAATAATCCAATATTACGGATCCAATGGAACTAGTTTCGTCGAATTTCGGGACTGTGCCTTGGAAGGCTATTTTTAAATTTAATTTAAACGATAAAATTTCAAAACTGAACAAAACACTTTTAAATTTGATTTTAAAAGTTCCATCACCTTCAATAGTATAAATATGGATTTTACAAGCCTGCAAATTATTTTTAACGGGCTTAAAACTGAAAATTCAATATTTTACCCAATTTCAAATTATTTAATTTAAAAATTAAATTATCCAATAAATAGTGATATTTGAATTCAAGTTAAAATTAATTTTTAAATATTTAAAATCAATTAAATATTCCGATTTTAAATGCTCAAAAATTCCGGGTCGTCACATTCCTCCTCCTTAAAAGAATTTCGTCCCCGAAATTACTAATTAGGAAGAATGGCCCAATACCCGTTTACCCTTTTTCTCAAAACCAAATAGTTTCTAACAATTCAGCATCTTACCAACTATCTTTTTATAAAAGACCCATTATTATGCATATTAACTTTCCAAACTTTTCCTTAGTTCCCAAATAACTTTATTTATTCAACTATTCAAATTATAATTCAAAACCAAGTTTAAAATTTTTAAAATTTCTCAAAAAAATTTAACTCTCTAAATTTTCGAAAAATTTCGCCAGCGTCTCCTTTGCGCGGCTAGCTCGGTACAACTGCAAAAGGCCTCTTCGGGCTCCCAAATTCCAAAAGAAAACAAAAAGCCAAGTGGCTAGATCCAAAAACCCAATCAAATTTCACAGAAACTTAAACACATACCTTTTTCTTGTCGAGCATTTCAAATTTATCTTTCAAAATCAAAATCAATTTTCCTTTTCCTTTTATAATACCTGCATATCCCGCTTAGCACTAATATCCAATCATAGCATTCCAAAACATTTATCGACTTCCTTACAAAATGTCAATATTTATTCATTCAAATATTAACTTAGAATATTTTTGTAATATCGATTTCCATTTAAGAATTCACCATTCCTTTCTTAAGTTTAGTATAAGCATTTTATATGCTTCTTATATTTATTTTCACCTTACCACTTAGTTTATATATACTTCTATTCAAATTGTTTCTTTCATTTCCATATGAATTCAATTTATCTTTAACTCTGAATATTAAATTTCATCTTCCATTATACTGATTCATATCATTATTTGGAATTAGTTTCATTTACTAATTTATTTCAATTTCCAATTTGAAACCGTTTTGTCATTAACAAATTTTTTTCAAAAATTTCAAAAAAGTTCTAACTCCCAAAATTTCCGGAAAATTTTGGCAGAGTCTCCTTTGTACGGAGGAGCTTTTGCAATTTGAAAAAAGATATAAATATATATACATCGACCCACGCGGTCGGAAAAACCAAAAACAGTTCATATTTCCTATTTTTATTGCGTAGGCGTACCTTGTTTAGCATTTTTAAGCAAGCAGCTTATTTATTAAGCAGTTAACGCAATCAAATCCAGCCACACGGCTTCCAGGTACCTGTACTTACTCAATTTAAACATGTAAGTACCATACATATGAAGTTTAACAACATTTCATTTATTTGCAATAGTTAAACACATGAATTCTAAAAGAAATGCACACCAAACATTTTCCATAAGCAATTTATACAGTTTTCATACTAATTCAACTGTTTCAATTAATTTGTAAACCATTTTCATTCAATTTGAATGGTTTTCAATCCATTCGTATACAACTTCATCAATTTGAATGGTTTAAAACTCAATCGCTTACATTCAATTCATTTTAATTTTAAACAAACCCATATTATTCCAATTGATTTAAAAATCAATTTTATTTACTTCCAATGATTCATAGAATTTTATTTCCTCCTATTTTCGTCCAACGACCAATTTTCTCATGCAAATTGGTAATATTCATTCAAGTAAATAACCACTTAAGCCGATGACCATTTTATATTGATTCAAACTCAATTTATTATTTAATTCTTTCCATTTTAATTCACTCACAGCCATTTGATTTAGCTCGACATAATTCTAATTGAATTTTATTCACGATCCATTCATCTACGTTTCATTCCATATTTGTTTATTCCAAACTATTTTATTTAGCTCGAAAACAATCCAGGCTATTTTATTCAATAATTATTTCTCAACTCATTTAAACCACACTTTATTTTGAGTTCGGCTTTCATTCAACACTTACTTAAGTCAATAACTTAAGTTCATTTTTTTTTCTTAAATTTATTCACATTCCATATATTCCCATTTTTATTGCATTTTTAAATTTGAATCCATTCACTTGCATTTCATTTTACTAACCAAACTAGTTCGCTTAAAACCATTAACAACTTAGGTTCATCTTCATTACCAATTAAATTTCCTTTTTATTTTAATTCATTCACGACCATTTATTTAGCTCAACCCATTCCAAGCTTGCATATTACTATCCATTCCCGAATTAATTCAAACCAAGCTTTAATTTAATGGTCTTCCATTTTTACTCATTGTCGAGCTTCTAATTATTCTCAACTTAAGTTAATTTACTCAATTTATTCCACTTCAAACTTAAGTTCACTTCAATTTGATTCTTATTTATTCCATTCATTTATTTGTTCAATATAATTAGTTTATCCACTCAATCCATTATGAATTTTTACTTCCTTACTCAATTCATCCGAAATTATTTTACTAATAACAAGGCCATTTCCAATGTATTTCTACTGATTTGGATTTTATTTGTAATTCAAACCATTACTATTTTAATCCAATTTCATTTTTATTCGATACATTTTCAATTATATTTATTTTGTTAACACTTTAAGTTGAATTTTAGTTAATAGCTAAAGTTCTGATTCCACCATTCACTTTTAATTTACCATCCAATTTTATTGACTCACAATTCAATTTCATTCTCAATTCATTTAATTAATTGCAAAGCCACTTTCAATTATGTTTCTTCACTAATGATTCAAGTCGAATTTAATTTATACCTTGAGTTTTATTTCCAAACTTCAATATTAACTCACCAATTCAGCTTCTATTTAACTACATTAGGTTCCATTTACATATTTCATTAAATAATTTATTATCTAATTAGTTCTTCCCTATTTATAGTTCAATCCTTGATTTTAATCTCAAATATCACTTCATTTAATTTTCTTAGTTCAATTTATTTTATAATCCAAGTTTGGATTTTCTTTCATTTTATTGTCCAACACATCAAACAATATTTATTTGGGATTTTGTATTTCATTTTCAATTTTATAAGTCACAACTTATTATTCCACACATTTCCATTCATTCTAGGATTGAATATATTCTTTTTTTATTTTTAACTCGAAATTTACACTTATTTATAACTCAAGCATATATTTTTGTTTCCATGGATTTCTAATTCTTTTATAAGTTATCCTATCTCATTTGTTTTAATCTAACTTACTTCCATTAATTTAAAGTAAGGATCTAATTCCATTCCATAACTCAATTGAATTTTTATTCCAATTCAATATTATTTTAGACTCAGATTTATTTAACTCAATTCGATTTCAACTTAATTCGAATACAGCTGGATATTATCTTCAGCCTATTTAATTAATTTCAATCCAGTTAAATTTTATTCCCCAATCCAAGTTAATTCCATTTTTAGCTTTTCACTTTAAATTTAAATTTCCAACATTCAAAGCTTATATTTCCTTCCTGATTTAAAAATAATCTCAATTTATAAGCTTACAACCAATCTCATCGGGATTTTCAAACACCCGGCTTTTGGTTTTAAATCATTTTGGAATCTCCAACTTCTCAAATCACATTTCTCAAAAGTTAAACCAATCCTGGTTTTACCCTCAATAAATTTCCTTTGAAATTTTCAAAAACAACTAGCTTTTCTAAACAAATCAATTTGGCAGCAATCCGTCACTTAGAAATTCGAAAATGAATACTGATGATGCGGCTGTCACCATCAGAATTATTTCCCAATAATCCAAGTGATTTCAATGCTATATCACTTTCAAAATCCATTTAAAACAAATTTTCTTTCAGAAATACCTCTAAAACAATAATGCTATTATTTATCTTCAAAATACTTTGACAAACACTTCCAAAATCTTCGAGATTTTTAAATTTTCAATTTTAATTTAAATCAAATTTTAACTTTAATTCATTTTTATAGTTTCCCATTTGATTATAGTTCAATTCATAAATTACATTTATAATTCATATTTATAAATTTCATTTTATAATGAATTTATTCCCTTATACTTTGGTTATATTTTCAATTTCTAGTTAAATTTCCACTTAATAATGATAATACGTTAATATTATTCTTCCTAACATCCAAGCAACCATATATTAGCTAAAATAGTTTACAAAAACTTTTCTTTATATCAAAATATATTTTTGGGTAAAATTATTTCATTCGCCCACATTTAAAACAATACCATGTCAAACTGTTCTATTCAAGTGTTTAGAAACCCCTTCGATACAGTTGTCCAGACTGTGCCGACGAAGGTTCATATGCCACTCAATAAACCAATCAACACAATATTAAAACAATTTATATTCACTAACAAATACACACTCATACCTATTACTATGCTCAAACTCATTCTAGAGTACTATGGACTCTAATTTAAATGAGTAATTCCCACCAGAGCCAAGGTTATCACCAACCTATGCTCTGATACCAACTGCAATGACCCGCAAATCCATACCCCTTAAGTCAACACTATTCTACCTAAATCAACTCAAGTTGTACAAAAATACGAACCATTTGGGTAAAAGAAGAAGAGGTAGAAGGAGAGAAAACCGAAAAACAACAACAAAATCTTACCATCGCAGCGGAATAAAATATAATAGATAATAAATAATCTTTACTCAAAAATCAAATATATCTGTTTATATATTACATCATCAGAGTACATCAATCTCAGTTCAACATCAATAACATACCACTGGATACACAGCTACTCAACACAGCGGAATATATATATAAAACTAGTACGAAATTACGTATCGTCATCCAACTCGTCTCCTGAGCTCCACAGCATCAAATCCTGTATCTTATAATACTCGGTCTGACCGGAGCATTACAGTTAAATAATACCCGAGTCAGTTTGGAATACCAGCGTGAGAAAATCACACTCAATTGATTATTAAAGTTTCAAAATCCCTTTGAAAGTAAAAGCATCTCGTAAGACCACGCCACAAATAAACATGTCGGGTTTTTACTTTACGATAGCTAAAACGATTTTTATGGAAATCCTCTGATATTATAATAGGGTCTATATACAAATACTTAGAAAATAGCTGAAATTGTTACATCTATTAAATTCCAGCTACTAGCCACAGAGTGGGTAATACAAACAAAACTCGTACAAGGCTCGTAGGGAGAATGGATTTCCAACTAATGACTAGGCACTGAGGTACCACCTGTCACAGTACGTAGCCTAGATCACCGTACCGAGGAGTACGACCGCTCCTCTACAACACAAGACCGGGACTACCCCTTACTGGATAATCCCGAGTGAGATCACCACGCGGTTGGGATCAGCAACTGCCCACTAAGCCGAAATAAAAAGGGACATCTAGACAGGGATGACCTCACCCTGCTTGGGTGATACCCACCTAGCCTTGCTGCGTAACCCCTGATTTTCATTCATTCCCGGTTGATGAGGATGGAGGATAAGCGTTACCTTTTTAGAACATATCCCTTAGGATGCCCATCGTCCACCTGACGATGTCCCGAAAGCATTCATCCGTACAAGTCTGTCCCGGGTTCGAACGGAACCGAAGGCACTACTCCTACTACATCCATTTTGGGAATATCCTCAGGATTAGTAGCGACTAGCCCTTGCACTTCACTGTTCCATCTTCGAATCCAAAATCGTTTCCCACGAAACGTACAAACCGGATCAAAGTGGTTTTCGAGAAATAAATCTCGATCCCAGTCTCTTCGAAACGATCAACGCATTTGTCGAATATTGATAGTCGGTTTTTAACTATCAATTAACATTCACAACATCCATCCAATAATAAATAATTTCCCAAATTATTTATTTATCTCAAAAATACCTTCACAAGATATATTTCTATTTTCAACCCTTTGAAACAGTTTCAAACCATCTTTCTTTTCAGAATAAACTTTCCCAAATATTTTCTGTCTCCTCTGGAATCACCCAGTACAAAATTAGATTTTTAAAATAATTTAAAACACTTTACTTTGAAAGATACTTTAAAACATGTAAGTTAAAACTACTTCAATAATTTGTTAAAAATACATACTATATGAATATTTGAAAATAAGGTTATTTAATAAAATATAAAACTAGATTTTCACTTTTAAAAACAAAATACTAAGTCACTCTTTAAATAATTACTGCTATAATAGATTAAAAGGAAATATTTACTTTAAAATTCAAATATTTTAGAAATAATAAATTTTTCAAAACTTGCTTTTTAAAACAACTTTAAAACTTTTAATTTATATTTAAAAATTTGCTTTGAAAATGTGCTTGGTTATTCAGGGAGAATTTCAAATCTCAATCACTTAAATCAATTTTCCAAATTTATTTCCAATTTACACCCTTTGAAATAAATTTCTTTACTTACTCAGTTCATTTCAAAATTCATTAATTATGGATTTTATTATATTGTTATTACCTTCCGTTTGATTTTAAATCTTTTAACTGAAATATACAAATTTCACGTTATTCCTAATTTCTTCTTTATTCTTTCCAAAATTTGAATCTTAAATTTAAAATAAATGTTATATTCTTTTAAAACAATAACATTGAAGTTTCAAATTCATTAACTTTCTGTTTATTCTAAATTTCCTTTCCATACTCAAGATTTATTTATTAAAATTTTAAAGTCGCTTATTTCTTTTCCAATTCATTTTTAAATTTGTTCAAATTTTCTATAATTATTTTACTTACAAATTCACTTCCTTTATTTTCTTTCCAAAACCCAATTTATATATTTTTGGTAATTCATTATACCCAATTATATCCAATAGAACCATAGCATTCAATATTCCAATATAGTTTATCATAGAATATCAAATAATCACAACAGAGGGTATTAAATAATTTAAATAAATGTTGAGGGGTCCAGTTGGATCCCTCCAACCTGTTTTCCCTACATCCACAGACGTTAGCACAATATAAAATACCAATTTCAAAATATTCCATACTATAGCACATCAACCAATTCGACCATTCAAACAATTATTTAAATTTAATTATTTAAATTTAAATTTAAATTCAGCTGAGTGAGATTAACTCACCTTTATCGTTTTGCGGTCCATTTCAATATTGCCTTGGACTCCCTGATGTTTGACCTTAAATAAACAATTTATATAATTTATTAATATTCGAAATAAATCAAATAACCAATTTTTCGTTTGGTATTTTCATTTTATCTAATAATTTAGTTTCCAACTAAAATTTTAAAGACAGATACCCTTTAATAAAATACTTCCAAATATCTCTTCATAACTGTTTCAACATCCTACTGTAATATAATTATTTTTATTTTAAATTTAAACCATACCTTACAGGAACGAACCCAGGCCATCCCCTTCGACCCAAGTCGCAGCATCCCAAAACATCGGCCTCGATCCCTTCACCCACATCGCTCCGCCCCCTCGTTCTACAGGCATCATCGCACGAGCCTTCAGTTAATGTCGCGGCCACCAAGCTTCGATCAAATGCGACCCCTAGCGAAAACCCTAGCCGCCGATGCTCGTCGCCCAGATTTGCTCAAACTCGAGCTCCCCACGCCCAGACCAACGCGAAGCCATCGCGGCTTCGACAACTCTACGCTCGCCTCCACCTGCTTCTCACCAATGAATCGAGTATGCGAGCAATACCGGAGGCAGTTGGGAAAAAAGAGGGGTTTCAGCCAATTTAATTTGAATCATTCGAACGATTTTAATTTTCGACTTTTCTTCCTTGAATTGTTTTGAACGAGATTGGAGAACGAAAACTCCTTCTGAAGGGCTCGGCCATTAATATTTTAGTGGCGGTTGTAACCTAAGGAGCTAGGGTTTTATGAAAGAGTGAAACATAAAGTCCTTTTATATAAAATTGCAAAACACTATTCATCAGAGACTTTTCGAACTCCAAACGAAATGTGGTGACCGGAGTTCCTAGGGTTTCACCCGCGTTCCGAACATAATGAAACGTGTTTCACGACTAATTCGGTCATATGTGTGAGTTACGAAAATAAACGATAAACTTTAAATTAAATCAATTAAAAATAGTTTCTATGCGTTTTGGGCTGCCACGGTCAAATGACAACTCCGATTGCTATGAAAATTGAAATCGGGTAATAATCTAATATTACGGATCCAATAGAATTAGTTTTGTCGAATTCCGGGACTGTGCCTCGGAAGGCTATTTTTAAATCTAATTTAAACGATAAAATTTCTAAACTGAACAAAACACTTTTAAATTCAATTTTAAAAGTTCCATCACCTTTAATAGTATAAATATGGATTTTACAAGCCTGCAAATTATTTTTAACAGGCTTAAAACTGAAAATTCAATTTTTACCCAATTTCAAATTATTTAATTTAAAAATTAAATTATCCAATAAATAGTGATATTCGAATTCAAGTTAAAATTAACTTTTAAATATTTAAAATCAATTAAATATTCCGATTTTAAATGCTCAAAAATTCTGGGTCGTCACAGTTGAATTGACATAAAAAAGAGGCTACATATATATACTCACAGACATATCATAAATACATACAATGCATTCATATCCATACATGCAAACAATTCACACTGCTTACTACAAGATTTTCATCATATATATCAGAGCTAAAACCAGAATAAAACTTTTTAAACAATTGTTTACTCACCTGTTACAAAGAACAGAACACAGGGTTTTTAAGTTTAAATCTAGAATTTTGTTAAAACAGAAGCTTGCTGTTGAAACTTGAAATCTTTGCATTTGAAACTAAAAACTTGACCTTTAAAACTGAGATGATCAAAGCACTTGAAAACTGCATGCTATGGTCTGGTATAATACTTGAATGCTGGAAGAAAATTGCTTTAACTTGCTTTGATTAAATCTCAGGTTGAAGAAATATTTGCAGGCTAATGTATTTTCTAGTTGAAGATTGAGTTACAGGGTTTGATTTGTTTGATTTTCTTGTGGATTGAAAAATGTTTTACAGATCTGGTTGGATCTGTTTTGAGAATATTTACAGGTTTGAGTTTTCTTGCTTGTAAATTTGTTAACAGGGTTTTGTTTCTTGCTTTTGGAAATGAGAAAAAGAATGAGAAGAGAAAAGAGATGAATATACAGTTTAAATTTGGATTTATTAAAAATTAAAGAAAATAAAATAAATAAGGGACACTTGTACAATTTGTTAACATTTGTCAATCTCATATTCTAATCTCATAACACATGTTACTAATATCACTTAATGTATTAACACTTGTCATATGTATTTTATTTATTTATTTTAAATATTAATAATAAGCTTTATACTTAATTTACTATTTTATAAATACTTATTTATATATATATATATATATATATATATATATTTCTTTAAAGAAAATATAATAAAACCAATTATATATAAATAAATGCTTATACGTATATTTTAAATCCAAAATATTTTTTAAAAATACCTATTTATCGAATTTCAAATTTAAATCCAAATTCAAATTAAACTTAAAAATCCAATTTAAAGTCAACTTATATATATACATATATAACAATAAATTCAATTTGAAAATAACAATTCTATTTTCTTTAAAATCCATTTATATCTATATATAAAAACAACACATTATTATTGTTGTTTAAAATAACAATTTTGTCAAATTTAAATAATTTATAAAATAGATTATCATGTTATAAATTACTTCTATTACTAAACGTATTATTGTATCATATGTTTTATATGTTTGTGAATTGTATTTTAAACTTTATATATTTACAAATCGCATTTATCAAGCAATATTTAAAAATAAAATAAAACAAACCTTTATGTTAATTTTATTTAAATTTTAACTTAAGCTAAAATATATTTTAAACATTTACCTTAAATATTTTAAGCTGTATGGTTATATATTTAAATAACTTTTGAAAAGTTTTATATTACATTTAATCATAATTTCCAAATTGCCAATATATATATATATATATTAGAATTTGAAAACATGATTTTATTTGTTAAATTCAAATCAAAGCTTTACTATTTACAATATATAAAAATATAATAGAAAATATTTTATTAGCTTTAAATGATAAAATTTACTAATTAAATATTTATTTGCTTTTGAAAGAAAATTTTTGCCAATTTAAATTAAAATTATAAAAGAAAATTATCAAATCAATTTAATTATTGATACAGATTATTAAATTAATATTGCCTAAAATTCCAGGTCATCACATTCCTCTCCCTTTAAAAGAATTTCGTCCTCGAAATTTAAAACCAAAGATAATTTAATAACCTATTAAAGATTTTAATTTTAAACCACAAGCATATATTATCAACCATATGCTAACAACTATAGCAACCAATTCACTTAAACAAACAAATCTAATGATCCTGACATAAATCAGGATAGATCTTCCTAACACTATCTAGAGTTTCCCTGGTATAACACTAGGATACTCGCTCTGTTGAATCTGAACAATCTACACCACTAAGCTTGTGAGTTCCTACACATCTCAATCTGAACAGGATATCAGACCATAGTCAAGTCCCGCTCAACTACCAAATCCTCATGAACTGCTGGTTCCACAACCAGTGATGGATCGTACACGTACTCCCTCAGAGATACGTGAAATCATTGAATCCCAGTCTTCCAAACTGGCAATTCAATTCTGTAGACCAAAACACTTATCCTTACAAAAACACAGAAAGATCCAATATATCTCGGAGCTAGCTTTCCAGTCTTACCAAATCTTGTGGCTCCCTTAGATCGGAGAAAACTTATCCACAATCAAATCTCCGACTTCAAAATCCAAATTCCTACATCTCTTATCCACAAAACTCTTCGGTCGACTCTGGCTGCCTTCATCCTTCCTGATCAGCTCAACCCTCGCTAATGCTTCTTGAAACAAACTAGACCAAAAATAAACCAATCAAAATGGTCCTCTCAAGAGCAACCAAAATCAAGAACACATGTTCTACTTTCATCAGTAGACTTCAAACTTACTTCTCCTATTCGAAAAAGACAAAAAAGGAGCACTCGCCAATCTCGCCTCTAGATCCCTAAAATCTTCCTGTGGAAACCCTCTACTCCAAAACACTGTAACTTCTGGTTGCTTCCATTCTAGAACAACTGCTATCTTGCTTCCGCTGCGCAACTCTAATTTAGAGTAGATGAGAATGACGATGATAAACACGAGCACAGACTAGTCCAATACATCCCAGAAGACACGGTTCAACAGATCCATAAAGAGAAAACTCAGAAGTTCCATGATATCCTAAGTTGCTTCACCATAATCTCTCTCTAGGAGCCAACCTTCTATTAAGCTGAACCACCGGTAGCTCCAAGAATCCTAGTCGATATGAAAACTCAATCTCCAGATGCTAAGGTCGAAGATGTCCGAAAAAATCTCTGACAACTTCGATAACTCCTACATTCCCTAGAGATGCCTCGAACTCAAGCAAAAGATTACTCAAGAGAACACTCAAACTATCGCAAGTCACTTTTGCGATAAATCTAGTTTAATTTCCAAAGATAATGTTCTCTCTTTACCAATCAGAATAGCTTATGCTTATCAGGCCAATCCATCGAAGAAATGGATCCACTCTGCTGCTTCTAGAACACTGCTTAGCCAGATGACCTTCTTGTCGACACACAGAACACCTTCGAGCTGCACTGCTGACACAGATGCCAAAGACTTCCTTATCCAAAAGCTCCTCAAGAAACTCGGGCCTCAAACCAAACGCAAACACCCTGCTGAACTTAGTCTCATCACTAATGCAGACACACTTCCTTAAACTTGCTCCAAAAGAAACATCTTTGGAAACATCCATAGTCATCGCGTCTCACCACGCAGCTGCTTCCTGAAGTTTCCAAGATACCATCACATGCTTCTGCTCATCCGGCAGATCCAAACTCTACTCATCTGAACTTGCATTTCAATGATGGACTCTGAACCTTTAAAAAGGTTTCCTTCGGAGATTGGTGAAATTCTTACGCCACAACAAAGCTCACTAGAGGCGGTATTAGGTCTACAGCCTCAGTAGATACACTTCCAACCTCAACACTCGGACTTCTTCCATTGGTAGTCGTGCTACACACACCACTACCCTTCCTACCTCTAGAACTCATATTGGAAAACCCGAACAGGTAATCCAACAAATAGGTAGATATATATATATATATATATATATATCAAAATTACAAATATGCTCTCTCAAGAAAGAAATCACTCCAAAGCCTAGGTATTCACTCAATCTAACTTTCTCTCCACAGAAAGACGCATCAATATTAAGAAAGAAACGGATAGAAAAGAGAAAAGATAGAGAAGAAAGAACGAAACAACATCAGAATCTCACGGCGGAATGAATAAATTATATTAATCACATAGGTATTACGTAATATACAACAGTTATCAAAGTTATACAGCTTTACATTACAACACATTAGACAGTTATGAACACATGTCTATCATACATTTCACAATACAACATAGAGATACCACAGTGGAAACACCTGTATATCTACAAACGCCGAAGCCTCCTACTCCAATTCTCCTCCAAAATTCATCAAAGCTAAAATGAATTCCTTGGCTACTCGTCAAAATTTGGGTATCCAAGAGTTTAATAAAACAGAAAATAAAGTCCGGGTCAGACATGGGTTTGGTGTGAGTAAACGGGTTAAAGTTGCTTAACTTTGAGAAACCTTTGAAAACAAAAGGTATCTCGTAAGACTTCCTGCACATAAACATGGAAAAGTTTTTACCTTACGATAACCAAAACATTTGATAGGAAATCCAGTTATATTATAATAGTGTCTAGGGTTTTCAAGTGAAATATAGAAATAGTTGGAATGCTTACATCTCAAGTTCCAACATAATTGCGCACAATCAAAACGTACGGCACTTATTGGAGATTGGATTCCATACAATGGCAGAGCTACTGGGATACCGCCCGCACAGTACGTGGCCTAGATCACCGTACCGAGGATCCACCCTAAAGCCCCTGCAACACAAGGCCGGAACCATCCCTTACTGGATAGTCCCGAACAAGACAACCCCGCAATTGTTTGCAACCAACTGCCCACACAGCCGAATAAAAAGGGACCTCTAGACAGGGGAAGATCTTGTCCTACTTGAGCGTGACTCACTTAGCCTTGCTGCACCTCCCTTGTTTTAGCCATTCCCGGTTGTTGAGGCTTGAGGCTACGATTACATTTATAGAACACATCTATCTTCAAATGCTCATCGTCCACCTGACAATGTTTTGAAAGCATTCAACCCATACAAGTTCGTTACGGGTTCGAACAAAACCGAAGGCACTATCTCGTTACACTCATTTTCGAATCACCCTCGGAGTTAACGACAATAGCCCTTGCACTTTGAATCTTCATATTCACTTGAGATTCACGACCTATCGTTTAATTTGGATTGATGTGGTTTTTGGATATCCAAATTTGGAAACCCGATCCCGGTCTCACCGAAATCCAAATCGTCGTCTTTTAAGGTCAACTTGTTTTAAAGTTAAGTCAATTTAACTTATTATCTATATTCACACAGATAGAAAATTCACATTATCACAAATATATAATCCATATCATCACAATTCAACCAAAGCGTCGCATATCACAGATCAGCACATATCTTATATCAGAGATATCAAACAATCCAAGGCATTCAATATCATCCAACCATCCATAAGCGAAAATTAAACAATCACACTATCACTAATTAATTAAAAATAAATTAAATTAATTATTCCCATCACTATAAATCTTGCTTACTTATGTAGTAATTACTTACAATCTAATTAATTAATCATGCTTTAATTATTCATCTTAATTAATCATCCTTGATTAATTATTCATCAATTACATTAAGTAATTAGCCTTTAATTAATTACACAAATTAATTATCCTTAACTGTTTACAGTAATTAACCTTTAATAACTCCCATTAATTAATTAATTATGATTACTTATATTAATCCTTAATTAATTACATTAGTTAGTTATTCTAAAACCACTTATATTGATTAATTACCCTTTAACCCTTAATTACTTCATTAATTACATCAATTAATGATCCTCTAATTACCTCTTTAATTAATTATTATTCTAATTAATCACATTTAGTAATTAATCTTTAATTAATTACATTCATTAATCATCCTTGATTGATCACATTTAGTAATTAACTACCTTTAATTACTTACATTACTTAATTAACTTCAAAATGAATTTTATTAATTAATTCTTAAATTAATTACACCAAGTAATTAATTCTTAATTACTTCCACTAAGTAATTATCCTTATTATTGATTACATAAACCCAAAACTACTTCCATTCTTCAATTAATTACATCCAGTAATTACCCATTAATTACTTCACTAAGTAATCACTTTAAGTAATTATACGTAACCAATAACCAAGTGATTATCTTAAATTAATTAAACTAATTAATTAACTTAAACTAATCACATTAATTTAATTAATTACACTGAGTAATTAATTCATTTAATTACTTCTTTAATTAATTAACCATAATTAATTACATTAATCCTTAAATAATTAATCTAATTAATTATCTTAAATTAATCACATTAATTAATCATTTTACAATCCCTAATTAATGAACTTTCATTAATTATTAACAATTCTTTAATTACTTTCCTTAAGTGATTAAACTTAAATTAACCATTATTAATTACAAATTAATCAATCCCTAATTACCAATTAATTAATATCTAATTACTTAATTAATTAGTCCTTAATTATCAATTAAATAAATCTTTAATTGATCATAATTCTAGTTATAAATTAATTCATTCTTGATCATTAATTTATTAATTCAATAATTACTCATTAGTTACCTTATTAATAAATTAATCTTAAATCATTAAATCTTAATTAACTTTTAGATAAAACATTTTCCTTATTAATGACTAAATTATCATAAATCATTTTTAAAACATTTAATTAAATCATTTAATTTTAGATTTAAAATAACAAAATCAAGTTAAACAAATTTTAAACATTTACTTTAACATTTAAAGCTTTTTAAAAATTGTTTAAAACATTTTACTTGGAAAACAAATCTATTTTCAAATATACTTAAATCTTTAAACTTGTTTTAAAACCTTTTTCCCTTTAAAAACTAGTTATTTTAATAACTTTATAACCTTTTAAAAACTTGAGTTCTTAGTTTTTAAAACCCAGTTCACAATGTTAAAATTTAGACTTAGTTAAATTTTTGCTGTAAACTTACATTAGTTTATAACTTTCTAAACCTGGTTACGCTTTACTTTAAAATTTGAAACCTGTTGCTTAATAAACTCAAACCCAAGCCAACATCCAAAACAACTCGAGCAACCCTCGTGACATCTCGCGTGCCCACCATCCTCGAGATAAACACGAGAAGACCACGAGCCCGACCCGAGCAACCCCTCTCCCTCAAAGCTCATACTTCATCAGAATCCAATCGTGCACCATGCACATGCACAGTGGCTTCGACCACTTGCGGTCAACGTCGCAATCCCTACAAGTTGACCACCACCTTGCTGTCACACATGACCACTCAGAAAGATGATTACAACAGCAAAAAAAAATCGAGCTATCGAATCAACAGGAACCCAATAACTCGATCGAAAACCACCCATCGTCGATGATCTTGACCCTGAGAAACCTTGTCGTTCGCGCCGCAGACTCCTCTCAACTACCAGCAACGATCCCTCCCCATCGCGAACCACTCTGGTCCACCCTAATTATCGCCACTGCCTCTACAACTTCAACAACCAGAACCCACTTCTAAACCCTACCTTGTCATCCCCTGGCCACCCCGGCGACTCGAAATTACTCCGGCCAATTTTCCAGAGATCAACAACCCTAAAGCCACCCTCGATATCAATCCCAAGCTTCATCTTGACATAGATCATCGGCAATTGCCGATAATCCTAAAACTGAACAACTCAGGATAACTCAACATATACGAGCTTTTATCAAAAAATCATCATTTACTAAGGTGATTTTGTTTAGACAATCAAAGTTTAGGATTAAGATGATTGATTTCTGACCTTAATTCAGTTACCACTGTAAAATTCATATTTTGAATTTATTACTCAATATAAACACATATTTTTTTTTTTAAAAGATAACAGTCTTACAATCAGTTTCTCTTTAAAGATAAAACCCTAAAATTGACTAGAGAAAGAGAGATTGAAATTTCTTTGGGGGAGTTTGAACCTGACATAAAACAAAGGCTACATATACATATTCACAGACATATCATAAATACATATAATGCATTCATATTCATACATTTAAACAATTAACACTGCTTACCACAAGATTTTCATCACATATATCAGAGCTAAAACCATATTAAATTTTTTTAAACAATTGGTTACTCACCTGTTACAGAGAAAAGAACATATGGTTTTTAAGTTTAAATCTGGAATTTTGTTAAAACAAAAGCTTGTTGTTGAAACTTGAAATCTTTGCATTTGAAATTGAAAATTTAATCTTTAAAACTGAGATGATCAAAGCTTTTGAAAACTGCATGCTATGGTTTGGAAAAATACTTGAATGCTGGAAGAAAATTGCTTGAACTTGCTTTGATTAAATCTCAGGTTGAAGAAATGTTAGCAGGTTAATGTATTTTCTGGTTGAAGATTAAGTTATAGGGTTTGATTTGTTTGATTTTCTGGTGGATTGAATTTTTTTTACAGATTTTTGGTTGGGACTATTTTGAGAATATTTACAAATTTGAGTTTTCTTGCTTGTAAATTTGTTAACAGGGTTTTGTTTCTTGCTTTTGGAAATGAGAAAAAGAATGAGAAGATAAAAGAGATGTATATATGGATTAAGTTTGGATTTATTAAAAATTAAAGAAAGTAAGATAAATATGGGACCCTTGTACAATTTGTTAACATTTGTCAATCTCATATTTTAAGTTCATAACACATGTCACTAAAATCACTTAATGTATTAACACTTGTCATATGTATTTTTTATTTATTTTAAATATTAACAATAAGCTTTATACATAATTTACTATTTTATAAATACTTATCTAAATATATGCATATATGTATGTATGTATGTATATTAATTTCTTTAAAGAAAATATAATAAAACCAATTATATATAAATAAAAGCTTATACATATATTTTAAATCCAATTTTTTTAAATATCTATGTTTTTGAATTTCAAATTTAAATCAAAATTCAAATTCAAATTAAATTTAAAAATCCAATTTAAAGTCAACTTATATATATACATATATAACAATATGTTCAATTTGAAAATAATAATTCTATTTTCTTTAAAATCTATTTATATCTATATATAAAAATAACACATTGTTATTATTGTTTAAAATAAAAATTTTGTCAAATTTAAATAATTTATAAAAGAAATTATCACATTATTTATAAATTACTTCTATTACTAAATGTATTAATGTATCATATGTTTTATATGTTTATGAATTGTATTTTAGACTTTATATATTTACAAATCATATTTATCAAGCAATATTTAAAAAGATAATAAAACAAATTTTTATGTTAATTTTATTTAAATTTAAACTTAAGCTAAAATATATTTTAAACAATTAAACATTTAACTTAAATATTTTAAACTATATGGTTATTTATTTAAATAACCTTTGAAAAGTTTTATATTACATTTAATCATAATTTCCAAATTACCAAAATATATATATTAGAATTTGAAAACATGATTTTATTTGTTAAATTCAAATCAAAGCTTTTCTATTTACAATATATACAAATATACATACACTATAAATAGAAAATACTTTATTAGCTTTAAAAGATAAAATTTACCAACTAAATATTTATTTTCTTTTAAAAAAAAATTATTGCCAATTTAAACAAAATTATAAAAGAAAATTATCAAATCAATTTAATTATTAATACATATTATTAAATTGATATTGCCTAAAATTCCGGGTCATCACACCCGGGTCGGGCCGTGCCCTCCAACCCCACTCTTGGAAGCTCCGTTGTCGTTGATCGATCACAGGCGTGAATGATTTTCGATCAAAGATCATCGATTTTTGGCGATCATGAGCCTTGTTACCATGATCCAACCTGATAGATTGATAGCCCCTTGCCTCCTCTATAAGCCTGTACCTTCCAATCGTCGAATGGTCGAAGTTTCCCCATTGATCGTGAAACCCTAACATGGACGGCCGAGGATATTTCGCCCAATTTTGGACAAATGAAGCCTCCAATCAAAAAACGAATTGCAGTCGCAGATTACATTTGTCGAGGGCTTCACGGTGATATATTATACGATATTTGAGAAGTTTGAATTTTTTTTCTTCGATTTGATTGAGAATTGTAATCTAGGGTTTGAGTGTCTGCCATTGAGAAGGAATAAATAATGGAACGAATAAGAACAGAAATTGAAGATACAAAAATTGGAGTAAAAAACTGCTAGGGTTTATAACAGCCTATAATAGACAGAGATGGAATACGAATGGACGGACATATCGATTTGGGTCAAAACGATAATAAAGACCCGAAACGCCCGTTTCGTTCTCGAAGTGGAAATAGGTCATCCGATATATCAAATATAAGTTTTTAAACTTAATGAAACTAGTTTCAAATCCTAATTCTATTGTATATGGAAGTTAGCTCTTAAAATTGATTTATATTCATTTAAATTCCTTTAATTGATTTCTACGTGTTTCGAGCTCGCACAATCAATGATAAGTCCGATCGCTACGAAACTTGAAATCCTATAATAATTCACTATTATGGATCTAATGAAACTGGTTTCACCGAAATCCGAAACGGTGGCCAAAAAGACTAATTTTACACGTTAATTAAAACAATCTATTTTAAAAATCAATTTTATCATTTTTAAATTCTTAATTAAAAGTTAATAATTTTCATCCTTAGTTAGACGGGAACTAATAATCTTTTAAAATTAATTTTTCCATGTTGATTCCGAGATTTAAGTATTATATTGATTTACAAGTTAGATAACAACATTAATCAAACCTTAGTTTATTAGATTTTAAATTTCAATAAATTCTATTATTTTAATTTACATTCTTATTATTAAACCATCAAATAACTTATGAATTTTATTAAACATAAATTTCCATTTTATTATTCTCATCACTCTACATTTAACGTCATTTATTATATTAACTGCAATATTTAATTACATTAAATTCCAACAATTGATTTCCAAACTAATTTCAAATGAATTACTTAATGGGATGAGGAGTAAATCATTTTTTACATCTTAGTAATTTAAATGCATTTGTAAATTTACTGTCTACATCGAAGGTTAATAAATTTCCATACAAAGTAATTGATTTCATATTCTATAATAGACATATTTCAATTAATAACATATGATTTTAGCATTAAATACAACATTTAATTTATTTCTTATTACTTTTATTGTAACCATTTATTGAAATTACATTAAACCATTGTCAATTACATTTAACCAATATTATTAAATTATATTATAATCAATTTTTTTTCCATTTTCAAATTATAAATTTAATTTCTCACAATTAAAATTTCAAAATCTTATTAAATTTAATATTTTTAGTTATCAAAAAAAGGGTCGATATACTTTCCATGCTACATTAGGAAGTAATCGGCATGTGTTGTTTGGTTAGATTGGCACGGATATGCTTGAATGAGAGGGTTCGGCATACCTAATTCCAGAGAAGAGGGGTCGGCATAATTGAATGGTAATGGATCGGTATGGGTTGGCTTCTACAGAAGGGATTAGCATTGTTTAATGAAGAGTGATCGGCATAAGTAGAAAGGCATGGATCGGCATGGCTCAGAAGTATCTAGAGAGGTCAGCGTGGTTGGATATAAGATGGATTGGCATGGTTGGTTATAAGATGGGTCAGCATGGATGGTCATGCTATGGATGGACATATATCCATTAGAAGGGTTCGGCAGGAAATAGCTTCCGAGTGAATTTGAACCAAAGATTAATCAAAATCAGGAGCTCCCTCATTCCAAGAATCCAAATGATATGAAACTTGGGGATTAAACATATTTTATCATGAAGAATCCACCATAGGAATCACTGCCCAAAATGAACCAAGAAAGGGATCGTTATCAATCCCTCCTCATTGGAAGTTGAGCATAACGAATCCTGTAGCGGGCCCATGTAGATTAGAAGGTCCTTTTATCGAAGTTCCAGAGAGATCGATGCACGTCTTCCCTTATAAATATAGCAGGCATGGCATCAGAAAATGGATCTTCATTCGGTTTCTCTTCATCTTCTAACTAGGCTATACTCTAATTTTTTTATTCTTGAATTTCATGGAATTGTAATTGTAATAAGCAGTATAAATTAATAAAAGAAAAATCTTTGGAGTGGATGTAGACCGGAGTTAGCTAAATCACCATAAATCTGTATCTCCATTTACTTGCTTTCTGATTATTTTAATTTTGTTCCTCATTTATTTCTCTTCATATTTCTATGACTGAATTGGGCATTGGTGCGTTCACATAATTGGGTGTTAATGGTCAATTTCGACGCTAACAACAATAGTTTGGACTGTAGGCTTTTCTATTCTAAGGATGACTTGTTTGATTTGATATCATATAGTGATGTGGACTATGCTGGCTGCCAATCTGACAAAAAGAGTACGAGTAAAACATATCATTTTTTGAGACATTCACTTGTATCTTGGTTCGATAAAATGCAAAATTCTATTTCTCTATCCTTGGTGGAAGTAGAATATATATCAACAACATGGATTGCTCTCAAGTAATTTATATGCAACAAACATTATAGGGTTTCAAATTAAAAATAAAATAATCACCAATTTACTACAATAATACGAGTGCAATAACTTATCAAAGACCGTACGCATCATGTTAGAACAAAACATATAGATATAAGATATCACTTCTTAAGAGATCCTATAAGTAAGGAGAGTATCACTTTAGAATTCGTTAATATGGCAGATAATCAATATATTAACAAAACCATTAATTCAAATACTTTTATTAAACTAAGAAGAGAATCAGAAATCTGCTCATTTTCTAAAATATAATATAAAAATTAGACCATAGCATAAAATAAGGTAGTATTTTATTGATTTTTTGACGACCTTTTAGAATATTACTTCACACACACAAAGATAAACTGATAACTCCTTATGCATATAATCTATAGTAAACATATAATGTTCACCGCTAAGAGTAAAAAAATATTATAACTCCTCGTATATTTCACTAACACAATTTATCCACCCATTTTTATTGATGACAAAATGGGAGAAGTTATACAAAATATAGCAGTCAAAAAGATAGAGGGTGTTGTGTGGCATATATTTAAGGGGAGTTAAAGGCTGTTTTTAACTAAGCACCATTATATTTTATAATAAATATTTAATGGTTGTCGTCATCAAAAGTGGGAGATTATTATTACCCAAGGTGTTGATTTTGATGACAACAATCATATAAATATTGTTAATAATTCTTTCTTGAATTATATAGTATATCATGCAGGATATCATGAATAGTTAATAGGTATATACAAGTGATGATTGAATAAAGCCTGAAGAACTAATCAATATAAATCAAGAGTTGATCGAGATATATTTGAGGACTCGTAAGTTTTGAAGAATTCAAGAACAAAAGTATGAAGAGCTCAAGATATTTGTGTCGGTATTTTATCAAGTCTTGGATTGAATGTTAAAGGCCAAGTAGTATTATATCTTACCAAAAACCAATATTTAATTTAATTATAAAATAAATTTTGATAATGTTTATATAAAGAAATATATTTTAGAACATATTCGAAATGTTTTTGAAACTATACAAATTTATTTGTATATTTCGACATATAGACCATTGAGTTTTTTATTAAATTTTCAAAAGAAGTAACATTTTGCGCCATCCTTTCGCGAATGGATGCAACACTTTAACCTTTATTTAAAGGCCTTCGGTTTTGAATTTTTAATAACAATTCTAACCCCTTTCTTTATCTCTCACTTCTCTTTCATTTTCTTTAATATTTCAATAAGGTGCTACCATTTTCTACGTCAATTCTCTTTCTCTACATTCATACAAAGGACTAGAGAAGATTTACTTCTTTTCTACACCATTAACTCTCTGATTATCACTCTATTCTACTCAATAGCAAAGATATTCCAATACTGAAGGTCTATAGGAAATTGTATCAACAAACTACTTGGAATTGTGATTGAAAGATTCATTTCCTTGTAGTCCACCACTACTATTGGTAAAAGGTAAATCTTAACCAACCAAGTGAAAGTTAAGATGAGATTTTAGAGGGAGTTGTCCCGCCTTCCAAGTCAAAGACTGGATATGTGTTCTGATTACCCAAGTCGAATTCCAAAGGGTGTGCCGGTTACCCGATTCAAATTCCAGTAGGTGTCCTTACCACCCAAGTCAAAGTCAAGAGGTGTAAAAGATATTCTTGCCACCTAAGTTAAAGTTAAGACGTAATTAGTGAAATTCTATACAAATTTTAAGACTAGATATAGGATTGGGAATCCAAACCAGTATATAATTCTTGACATTTTCTTTACCTCTACTTTTGTAGTTGTTACGTACTATAATCTGATTGTTCCGTGATTATATTATTACTATGTCTGAATTTTTTGTGATAAAAGTATATTGATAAAAAGTTTAAATGCATTATTCACCCCCCTACCCCCAATATAAAATAGCCTTAAGATCCATTCCGTTGTAGTATAGATTATGTTATCGCACCTATCATCACCCCATCCATAGTTCATTATCATAATCCTTTATTGAAAAGTCATAAAGTCAATCGAGTTCAAACGAACATTGATTACAAACTAAGCTTTCAATGTCTAACAAGTAATAAATGAAAATTAGGAAGAAGATCGTCTCAGAATCCCCCTTCTCAGTGGGAGGTACATGTCTATTTATAGGAAATTTATGCCCTTGGATAGTTAACATGCGGCAATAATTAGACTTGGACGGTTGAGATTTGCTAATGGGGCACTTTGTTGAGATGACATGTGGCACTGTTTCTTTTGAGATGACATAACATGATTGGATCTATCAAACATTGACACATGGCTAATTAGCTCAGTTTTATGCTTGATGTTTAATTATTTGGCAGCAGTAATTCTAAGCACTCCATGGTACTATTATAGGCATGCAATAGCTCACTTTTAACATTTTATAGCATCATGGCTAGCATGTGATAGCTTTGTTCTTTAGGATTTGATAGTTCATTACACTTGATGGCTTCCCATTGTAGCACTCGGTAGGTTTGCTCCTCGGGACTCGATAGCTCTTAACACTTAATTGCTTCATATTATAGCGCTCGATAGTTTTTCTCCTCAGGACTTGATAGCTATTAACACTCGATAGCTTCCCATTATAGCACTCGGTAGGTTTTCTCCTTAGGACTTCATAGCTCTTAACACTCGATAGGTTTTCACCTCAGGACCGGATAGCTCTAAACAGTTGATAGCTCCCCTTATAGTACTCGGTAGGTTTGCTCCTCAGGAACTCGATAACTCTTAATACTCGATAGATTCTCGTTATAACACACGATAGGTTTGCTCCTTATGACTTAATAGCTCTTAACACTTGATAGCTTACCATTATAGCACTCGATAGGTTTGCTCCTTAGGACTCGATGGCTCTCAACACTTGATAGCTTCCTATTATAACACTTGATATGCTTGCCTTTAGTACAATAGTTCTGATTATCAACCCTCGATGGCTCAACCTTCTCATCATTTAATAGCTTTAGAAACTCGACCTTCGATAGCTTATTTAGTTAATATACGATAGTTTTATAACCTCAAAAGCGACAACTACCCATCTTTACTATGTGAAAACCTCGTAAACTCACCATTTGATAGCCTCTTATCTTTATTATGCAATGGCTTTATGGACCCAATATGTGATAGCTTAGATATATCTTTACCTTCAATAACTCATGAAGTCATCATGCGATGGCTCAAAACACCTCATCCCTTCGATGACTTATATTTATCAACCTTTGATAGCTTATATTCATCAACCTTAGACAACTCCATATTTTGTTTATCCTTGGAAATTTTGGTGTAATATTTTCCCCTTCCAATAAGAAGTTTTCATATGCTTTTAACTCAAGCAAACTTTTATCCTTATCCTTGCTTCTTTTCTTTCCAAGTGATCATTTCTCGTTATCGCGCTTTCTCATCATGATAACTAATGCCCCTTCGCTTATTATAAATTTTAGTCTTAAAAACCTTGATTTTGCTTTTTCTTTTAAAGTTCTATAAAAAATTATAACTATTTTGAAACCATTTTACACAAATCCCTTATTTTTGAATATAGATTTTTGAAAGTATGGAAATCCTTTTGAAACTTTTTGAAAATAGTTTTGTCAGAACCAACTGACATTACTACAAGGTGGAAGTTTCTATAACTTCAAAAAGGGTGTTCTCTTTATTCTTTCTTGTTCTGAGTTTGATCGTTCATCAAATCAGGAGTTCAGTTGGTCATCCTTCTTTAAAGGATTACTTTCGAAGACCTTATTTGATTATTATAATTTATATCGACCAACTGTCTTTGATGGTTGCTTTTATTGGGCCTTGAGGCAAGATCAAAGATTTCTCATTCATCTTCCTCATATGGGTGCTTTGACCAGGCTTGGAGATGGGATTAAAGGCTTAATTGACGATCACTATTTGGATGGTTGCTCTGGTCAGGCCTTGCATTGGGACCAAAGGATTCTTGTCCTTCTCCTTTGGATGGATGTTTTGATCAAGCCCAAAGGCAGGATCAAAGACTTAATTGAACATCACTCTTTTGATGGTTGCTTTGGCCAGGCCTTGCATCAAGACCAAAGGTTTCTCATCCTTCTCCCTTAGATGGATGCTTTGACCTAGCCCAGAGGCATGATTAAAAGCTTAACTGACCATCACCGTTTGGATGGTTGCTTTGACCAGGAATTGCGGTGGGACCAAAGGCTTCTCATCCATCTTCCTTAGATGGGTGCTTTGACCAAGCCTAAAGGCGGAATCAAAGGCTTAATTGACCATCACTCTTTAGATCGTTACTATAGCTAGGCCTTGTAGTGGCACCAAAGGTTTCTCGTCCATCTTCCTTGAATAGATGCTTTGATCAGGCCTAGAGGTGGGATCAAAGGCTCGATTGACCATCACACTTTGGATGGCTGCTTTGGACAGGCCTTGCAATGGGACTAAAGGCTTAGATCTCCTCTTCCAGATATGAGGTGTCCTTCTACCCAGCAAGTCTCACTAACTTTGTCGAGCTAGAATTCAAGTTAAACATATCGCATCTCAGTCTAGGGGCACTTATTTAGGGAAAGGAAAGTCCTTTGACAATCCAACATTGTGAAGTATGGTCTTAAGTGCTCAGAATTCCATATTCTCAATATCACGTTTTCATCTGGTTACTTAATTGATAAGTCCTAGGGTAATATCCTCGTAAATAACTAGTAGCCCTTCCCAATTTGGTTCTAATGGGCCGTCCGCAGGATCCTTAGTATTTGACATTACTCTTCTTAAGGCTATATTTCCCTTCTTGAATGCTCATTCTTTTACTTTTGAATTATAATACTTGGATATTCTTCGTTGGTATACGGTCGTTCGTATGTTGGCTTGATCTCTTAATTCGTTAAGTAAATCAAGTGATTCGCTCATTATCTCTTGATTCATTTCGTAAGTATAAGCAATTCTTTGACATGAGGGGACTTCGATCTCTACTAGTAACACAACTTTAAATCCATACATTAAAAAATACGGAGTATGTTCAGTAATCATTCTTGTAAAAGTTTTGTATGACCATAAAATGTGGGGAAGCTCTTTTATCCAATTTCCTTTAGCTTTTCCTAGTTGCTTCTTTAAGATATTCATAAAGGTCTTATTGGCGTCCACTACCACACCATTGGCTTTAGGTGAGCTACTAACGAAAAGCTTTTTATTGTTTCGTTCTTATCATAGAAATGAGTGAATTCTTTACCGAGTCCCATTATCAGAGAAAATTTTACTTGGAAGTCTAAATCTAGCAACTATATTCTTAATGACAAACTTTAGAACTTTCCCAGTAGTAGTGTTCAATAATGGTTCAGCCTCTACCCACTTTGAAAAGTAGTCAATGGTTATTACCGCAAACTTCGCTCCTCCTTTTGAGACCAAAAGGGTCACAATCAAGTCAATCCCCCACACATCAAAATGCCATGGACTAGTACAACAATTAACTCACTCGATGGCAACCGCAGCATTCTTGAAAACTTTTGAAATTTGTTACATCTTTTAAAATAAGTCAAGGTGTCCTCTGCCATATGGGGCCAATATTATCCTTGCCTCGTTACCTTTTTGCTAAATTTACCCCAATGGAATAACCCTGCAAAAACCTTCATGGGCTTCCCTTAATAGTTTAGCTCCTATTTTTGGGGTGATTCATCTCAAGTAAGGTATTGAGTACCCTTTTATATATAATGTACCATCAATTACGGTATACAAAGTGGCTTGATATATTAATTTTAGCGATTCATTTCTTTCTTTGGGTTATATCCCTTCCTACAAATATTTGATCAAAGGTGTCATCCAACTGCTGGTGTATTGATCTTTATGGGCATTTGTTTTTATTCCTTCAGAGGCATCTCCATAAATACCATCCTCTTGGGGATTTAAAACAAATCACCTTTGAAATATTTATTTGGAAATCCCAAAATACTAATATAAAAGCCTATCAAAATGTATGCAATCGGATTAGCAGATTTCAAGCTAAAACGAGGCAACTGCATCCCAGCCATCTGAAAAAATAGATATGTATATCCCTCTGTTTGTCGAGCGGACTATACCGAGGCTATATAACATCTGCACCTCCCTTGCCAACCTTTTTTGTTATGGGTTACCTGAATCATCGGTAACATAACAAATCATTTTACATCCCAAAGTGATAAATCATTTTCATTAATATTCACAAATACTTTTAATCATAGTATCATCATTTCCCAAAACCTTTTGAAATCATCTTTAAACACTAGGTTTTAGTCCTCGACATTTTCTTCGCTTATAAAACACTTTTATAAATCATTCTTTATATAAATAACTTTTATTATCACTTTAAAAATATTTATCTCCAAATATTTCTAGTTTTTTCAAAAGAAAACATTTCATAACATTTTTTAAAACCCCACTTTCAAAACAATTCATTAAATTGAAGGTAAATTATTTTAACCAATCAGAATAATTAAATGAACCACATATTATCGCTAAACACCTTATAGTCAAATCATGAAATAAATCACAAGGTGTTAGCCTACAATTGTTTTCTTCCTAACTCATGCAGATGGAAATTAATTGTTCGTAAACTGGTCGATCGAGCATAAATCAACAATTAATAAACAACAATCAATGCTCATAAACTAGTCAAGCGAAATTCAAAAAATCAAACAAAACATAACAATAATAACACATTATTATCAATAAATGAAATAAATAGCGAACACATCAATAACCAATCATAAATGTCCAAATTTAAATAACAGAATGAGGATTTACTCTGCTAGTTAAATATCACCAATATTTTATCAATAACTTATACTTTACCAAATTTGTCAACAATTTACACTGGTATGTTCTACTCTTTAATACAAATCTAGTGTCGAAGACCGCGGGCTAAATAGACTCTGTATGAGGTAATTAAACATGTTTAAAGTTAAGCTATATATAAACTAAATCAAACCACTAGATGATAAAACAAATCAAACTCACCTAGGCTCAACAAGCCCAAATACCTATCCATCTTCATGTGCATGAACATTTCCTAATGCAACAGCCAACACATCTTGCCTCCTTCCTGTTCATATGCCTAAACATGCAGACCCGAACCTTCTTCCGTTAGCTCATGAACGCCTACACTTGCTCCTCGATCTCATGGTCATGCACACGTTCTCCTGCCTCACATGCCATGCACACATGCTTCCATGCATGTATATCCTAAAATCACACTCATCTTCTCTCCATTCACATTTGCAAGCCACGACACAAATATATACACCACACACACACATTCAAAGAAAGTGGAAAGAAAGAAAATGAGTTGTTGTCTTGCTTGTTTCCATGAAGTGGAGAAGTTAAAGAATGGGAAGAAGAATATAATTGAAAGTGAAAATGGTGGTTGTGTATTTGAACAAGCAGAGAAAAAGAAAAATGTCCCCCATGAGCAAGTTCCTCCTTTATGCCTACCCGGTCCTCTTCTCTTACCCACATTTCCATGCTTGAACATATTTATACACTACTACACGCATGCAATCTTCCTCCCTCATAACTCCCTCTCTACTGCACTATCTCGAGTACAACATGAATGAAAAATATAGCTAACTCCATCCTCTACAAGTTTCATGTTTACACTTTTGGCTAAATGTGTGTGTGTAAGGAGTTATTCGCAAAATTATTTGAAAATGGAAAGTGAAACATATTGCTATTAAAATGAAAAGTATTCATAGTTTATTCCATGCGTGAGTCCAAAAATGTGTCCCTTTTTCAAAATATATATAATCAAACATACTTTATAGCTAAGGAAAACATAATACTAACATTTAATGCAAGCCACGAGCAAAGCATAGGAGAAAATATATGTAAAGATATTTTATTAAAAAGTTTTGGAGTACGATGCTACACAACATCCCGTTTGCGTACGAGCAGCGAACGACAAAAACGAAAATACAATCGCGCACAATAACGAGAGATGATCATAAAACAATAGTAAAATAGGCAAGTTAACTTATTTTATTAAGTTTTAAAAGCACCAATGTTTGCCGCAAAAAGTATCAAGCGAAAATTTAACTATTTTCCAAATTAATTTTTTTGGAAAAATCCTATAAATTGAGTTAAAAATATGTCATCAAAAATTAGGTCTTAATTTGAAATATAGATTTTATTATAATCTAAATTCAAATTCGAATATTTAAACAAATTAAATATTCAAATTAAAAGACCCAAAAATACGAGTCATTACACTTTATACATAACACTAGTTTATGCTAACTTCCTTCTATTACGTGTTATGTGTATATTTTTTACGTGGTCATTTTGACTTCACGTATGCATACGATATGCCCCATCTACTCAGGGAATACAATAACTACACACACATGCATATATATATATATATATATATATATATATATATATATATATTAATATGAGTACCACAGTCCCCCTTTGGCCCAAGATACTTTCCACGCTAGTATCTATAATTCAATACCTTGTCAAGATCTGTCATCAACGCAGTATCAAGTCCTTGCCGCCGTGCATGCCAAGGAACTCCCGTAGTACCTCACAACAACATTACAACTATTTAATTGTATTCTAGTTTGTCTTGCTTTATATCATGGACTTATCTCTATGGACTATTCTATTTGTCCGAAAGACCTCCACTAAGGGTTATCTAGCCTTGCCTTTTGCCAAGAAACTAGCTAACTAATAACTGTGTGGCGATGCATGTCCTAAATGTGATCTACCCTAGTAGGAGGTATAGCCCATTTAGGCATAACCCTTGTCTTTCCGTTGACTGCTAAGAACCGATGACAATCTTGATTTATGTAAACAGCTCATACTCCTCACATATATAGTACCAACCTTGCTGTCAAAGCATCGAGCCTACGCTCACCATCCAATTTAGATTTCCTAATGCAATTACGAAAACTCTTACTTAGTTACTTAACACATACCCCCTAAAAGGTTGAAGCAGACTCTACTTGGCCCTTTGACACTTCGACTTGGGTGAACCATCCTATTTCGGTATATTCCCTTCACCTATACGCGAACGTATAATCCCACAGGTCCTACAGTTGGATATATCTCACATTAGTATAATGTATACACTACTATTGGTGTCCCATGCAGGGGACAGACTTCTATTGTGTAACACTAGGATCTCACATTCCAACCCATATTAATGACTAGCTCGTTTTTAATTGACCTAAGTTATTAACAAGATTCAATGATTCACACCCTCTATAAATACGTACTTGAGGCTACACACGCACACACTACACCTTCGATATTCAACTATTAATATTCGGTTATTTTTACATAACTTCTTGTTTCATTAACGCTGTTTAATGTCATTAATCGCTTTAATTTATTAAATATCTTTTACTGCTTAACTTCCACTCAACACAATTAAATATAGCTTAATGTTCCTTTGCAACTATTGACAACCTTTCTTTGTTTATTATATCCCCTCAATTCCCAATTGCTTTATTTCTCTTTCTTCCCTTATTGTTTATTTTCTAACTTATCTTAAATTGCATATATTATATCAAAAATTAAATTATTATTATTATCACTATTTGCATTAGTTCGGTTTATAAGTGGGGATTTCTGCATTTTAATGCATTAGAATTACATCTTCCTTAAAATGGAACGTTAAAATTGTAATTTCCTTAAAATATCTAAAAGTGGACTTGTATTATGTTAGGAATTACATGAAATTATTTTTTCTATTGCTATTGAAATAGATAGTACAAAAGGCGGTGAACATCCTTATTGTATACATCTCTTTCTTTTAGATATTCCTTGTTATTTAAATGATACAATTATATTCATATTTAGAAAACTGAATAATTTGTAGAAATTTACATTGCAACACATTTCATTCCAATGTATTAAAATAGTGCTTAAATCCCAAGCCAGATTATAATAACTTCCAATCCATATTTACTAACATATATCATTCAACCAACAAAACTGGAATTAATATACAATATTATGAATTTAGGGACTGTTTCACCCTCACTTTCTAGATTCAAATATATGCAGTAATTAATCAAAGTTAAAAATCCATAGAATATGTAAGCATGGTTTTCAAATTTATTACAGGTATATATTTAATCTTATAACTCTAAAATTATATTTAGGCATACAAGGAACAGATTTACAACGATATAAATCTAGTATTATATAAAAATTATATAATTCCCCACCCACTTCTAAGCTTTTAAATTTTCAGATCTAAACCATGTTATTCCTATTTGACTCCTTATTCTTCCTGCCAAAATATGTACCGAAAGAATATACATATTGATTAGAAATTTAGATCCGAGAAGAGATTTGAATTTAATTTAGATTTGGATTTACATTTTACCTCGGCTTTGGCGATTCAATTTGATCCTACTATTCTACTCTACTATCCTTTGCTATTTTCCATTTATATATATTGATAGATTATAGTTTATATTGATACAAGAATTTGAGAAGAAGAGAAAATGACAGAGTTTCACCTTTGCTTCAGAAAAATAAAAGGAAAATAGTGAGGTGTTAGGCCTGTATTTATAGGGATTTGAGTCTATGACGGCCGTTAGATTATATTATAACAAATTCTGGTTGTTTGGCCTAGGTTCATTTTATAGCCACCAACACATAAGCAGTCGACCGCTAGCGGTCGACCGGTCCTAATAAAGAGGTTGATTGGTTGCTTATTTATCTTAAACGTTATTTATTTCCTTTTGAATGGTATTTTCGCTATTTTCTCTAATACGATTAACGTTAACTGTGCTTAGTTTTTAGTAACACTACTTAGATGTTAAGTAGTTGTTAATGTTAAATAACATTAAATAATTACAACTATTTCCATAACTACATATATAATTATTTTCGATTTGAATTCTTCAAACGTTAATAACTTTTTCATTTGAACTATGATCGCAAAACTATATATATGAAAATTGATTAGAAAATCACCACGAACACAACATTGCATGTTTCGTAGCCAAATTTTAATGTTTGTGAAATTTCCATTTTCGATGTCAATAATTATTATTAATTTCTTTTAATTAATTATTGTCCAATTTACAAGTGTTACACCTTTCGTTTTTCCTCAAAATTTGGCCCAAATGAAGGTCCTTTCAAAGCACAACCTTTGCATGCTTAACTTCCAAGTAATCCCTATTCCTATGGCCTAGCCTATTACAGATAAAGCACTTGGCCCTGTCCTTGTTATCTGGCTGGGTACACTTAGTGGAGTAATGCCTTTTTAGGCCTCAATTAAAACAAGCAACATAAGCTATATTCGACTTCTAAGTCCCTCTTCCAGTAGTCTTTCCACCCTTTCGACTCTTTCCACTGTTCTGATATGAATTGAATCTCTTCTTCTGTCCACCCTTAGGTTTAACATCTACCTTCTCCCCCTCATGAAACAAGCGATCATACATCCTCGCCATTTTAACCACCATATCAAATAGAGCCAACATATGAGCCTTCGCCTTGTGATTCAGCTCCTTCTTGAAACCTTCAACGAACTTTTCATTCTTTTTTCAACGGAGTGCTAATATGCCCTCTTCCATCCTTTGACAAAGCATTAAAATGCTGAATGTATTTTGCCAAACTCATCTCTCCTTGATTCAACTCAAGGAACTACCCACATAAAGCACTCTTATGAGATTTTGGGATAAACTGAGCCCCGAATTCCTCCTTAAACTATTCCTAGGTTATCTCCTCCTCTGGGATCTCAGCAATAACAGCCTCTCAGCAGTCTAATGCATTATCCTGGAGCAAATGAGAAGCCACCCTCCTCTTTTGAGCATTATTATATCCCAATTCTTCAAAAATACATTCACATAATGTCAACCAATTCAAAACTTCCAAGGAAGACTCCTCTATGAACTCCTTTCCTCCATGACTCCTGAAATCATTATTCATATTAGAAAAGTCTGATTCCCTTGCTACTTCCTATTTTGGCTCAACCACTCCAGTTAGCTGTTACCTCATCATCTCCATCATAAATTAGTGGAACAAAGCATTCGCATCCATTCCTCCTTTAACTGGGGCAAGCACTTGAGTACCGGCTTTGGTACGAACTTTCTAGTTTACCTCCCCTCCTTGGCCATTAGATCGAGTACTGTCATCTCCTCTACTAGCATTCACTCTGGTAATTCCTATAGTCAAACGTCTACTACAAAGATCCATTCTTGCCTTCTGCATAAGCAAGGGTTCGTAAGAAATGAAAGTAAAGAGAGAGAGAAGTAGAGGGGTAGATATATTCTCTACATGTCTATATTAAAATACAAGCACGTTATATATATATATATATATATATATATAGCGTATACCCTTCCCAAGGTGTTCATTTTCTACTAATAAGTTACTACTTAGTTTTGGTTTACTTAAGTGTTCCCTTAACCTAAGCTCTAATACCGCATTGTAACATACATCACCTCGATACTCGAAAATAGATGCTGATGATGCTACATCCATCACCGTAATCATTTTCCAATGACAAAGCGAGTTTAGTATTATTTTGCACAATATAACTAAATAGAGAAGCTAAATAACTTTTTCATTACATCCATTTGAATTACATAATTCACTACCTCATTTTTTTACCCAATTTGTTCCCTCATAGGGGTAAATATAATAGAAAATAAGAGCAGTACTGTGTCCAACATATGAGGATGCTAACACAAGATATAACCAGTTATAATTCTGGTTTTACACAATGGAAATTTTAATACACTTTTATTACCTAGATAATCCTCCTGCTTCATCTTCGAAATCTTTATTCATCCTTCCAATAAATACCCATCTAATCCATAAATTCAGCCTACATGAATGAGTATCTGTGAGTTTATGAGAAATAAAAAAACACGAATCTCACATAAAGTCAGGTATGAGTAAAATCTTTACCCTAATCATCCATAGTAAGACCATATAGCTAACGCGAAATGGGTTTTTCCCATACGTCGTCATCATCAAGACATATTATATATGCAAACAACATCGCATAAAAAGCAATCATGTGCATATACAATTAAGAAGTGTACCCTGCACTTATCATCCAGTTATGAACCATGTCATATATTAAGTCTAACCAAGTATACCCTAAACTTATCAATAAGTTATGGACCATGTCATAAAATCATTCATCGTCCAACCAAACATCACCAAATCTCTTATTTTAGGCTTTCATCATTAAGGCATCATTAACTTATTCCCTAAGCATGTTTACCATCAGTCGTCGCTATCGACCTACAAGAGTATATCTAAAAAGAATAAAATGATAGAGGAGGTCAGACATACGTTTGGTGAGTGAAATGCATCATATAAGTGTATAATACTAATAAGCTAGTAAACCAACACTTAAGCTCAAAATTTGTACCTTAACATGTGTCATCTGCTCCCAAAGAGGTCATCTAAACACAGTAATATACTATATTGACATCATAAGTTTAGGTCTTATTAAAATGACCACTAGGTCTAATCATATACTAAAACTCTATATTGCAATTAAGCCCAAAGTCCTAACACGGCATCACCCCTAAACATATGCACATGACCAAGCCCAAAGTCCTAGCTCATATGCCACAAATATATGCACATGATCGAGCCTAAAATCCCAGCTCATATGTCGAAACCGTATGCAAATGACCGAACCCAAGGTCCCAATTTGAATGTCGAATGAATGTAAACGACCGAGCCTAAAGTACTAGCTTAAGTGCCGAAAACGTATGCAAACGACTGAGCTCAAAGTCCCAACTTAAATGCCGAAAGCTTACATGACTATTGAGGTCAAGTCCATGCTACACTAAACGGTCGACAATGCTTTTAGGATCGAGCTCAAAACTCGTTATCGCTGTTGAATATGCGAGTATATGATTTTTGTTTGATGATAATAAACATATATATATTCATTTAAATGTATTTGTTAATATACTATTTTATTAAATAAATATTTGATGAATAAAATAAATAACACAGAATTTGAATTCAAACGGATATTTTATTCAAACAAATATTTATTACAATTTTGAATAGTACAAATTCAAGCTCTCACTATATATATACAATTTTGATTACAATACAAATTCAATTACATCACAATCTTTTATTTACAAATGTCCTCACTACATATTGCTCATTCACTCGTAATTTATCTTCAACTTTATTCCAAATTGAATCCAGCATCTGAGCATTCGGCAAAAATAAATACCGACGCAGTAAAAGTGAAAAGGAAATAATTTTGCAGTATAAAATAAAATGTAATTTTGAAAATATTTTTTGCCTTGGTTATTTGGGTTGTTCGCCATCATTTAAATTTAAATTCATCATACATGAACAGCTTGTGACATGCGCAGTGTATCAGTGTACATACCACAAGGCCGTGCACATCAATATATACACTTGATAAAGTTACAGGGACAAGTGAGCACAAGGTCAAACCCAAATCAAAAGCTGGGTTCAACTCAAGTGCACTAAAAATAATGTCACAGTATTAGCACAAGGTCAAACCCGAGCTCCAAGCTGGATTCAACTCAGGTGCACTACAAAATATCACAAAACTATCGAGCATGAGGATTCAAATACAGCCCATATAACATAGCCTCGACCAAAAATTTGGATGTACACTTGAATTCAAACTGGTAAGAGAAACAAGTAATCAAGTCAAGCAAATCCAGACTAACGAGAATCAATATACAGTGAATCAAGTCATGGTTCGAACCAAGAATGCGACATTGCTTCACATACATGACAACCAGAGTACATGAATGAAGACTACAATTACAATACAATGAAATAGGACCAGTAAGCAGTGCCAAAAGAACAGTTACAACTTGCAGTGCAGACTCAAATATCATGTACCAGAATTAAAGCAACATGTACACAGTACCCATGGAAAACAACATGTGTACAACAAGTTTATATGGATATGCAAGTAGTGCAAAATCAAATGTCACTAGACAAACAAACCATAGAACTGTAATCAAATGAACCAGAACAATGCATCAAAGACACAAATGACATGCAAATATCACAAAGGCACAAAGGCACAGACCAACAGGAAATATGCAACTCAGTGCAGCAGCAAATTTAACTTGACCAACCAAACAAAATGAAACTGCACTATACCCAGAAATGATAACTGGAATCAAAAGCTAACACATACATATATGATCACACATGTATGCAATGTACAGAACCAATGGCATGCCTCAACAGTCAAAGCATCATCAGCAAATAAGAACAAGACTGCATCAAGTAACCAAGTCAAGTAGGTTGTTCATATATGTATGCAATTCGAAGTAGTGAAACTCCAATGTAGACCAGTGAACAGGGAGTGACCAAAGGAACAAGCCAGTGTGACAGCAATGCATATAAACCAGACAAGAGCATAAAGATGACACTGATGTACACATATAAAACTATGGATAATGCAATGTACAATTGCATGAACTTCTACTTAATCAAGTCAGAGTAATACAATTACAAAAAAATCAAGTGTAGTCCATACAGCAGACCATATATGTACATAAATATCTCAAAGTGAAGAAATGTACAAAACAACATCACATTATCAATATCAAGCGACCAAAAGCAAAGTCATAAATTCACACAGAAGAATCAAAGTAGCCGACGTCAACCACAATCAGAACCAAGGGATGTCATAAATCCAAGTAGAAATTTATCAAAACAAACTTCAGCTACAAAATGTATACATATAGTCAGTGCCAAAGTCATAAAGAAAATGGTCGACATCAAGCATCGGTATCAACTGGCCAATGTCAACAGAGTGTCAAACAAGTTCGTATTTTCACAAAGTCAAGTGATCGAAGTCAAATGCAAATCAAGCCGTGGTGGCCACGAAATCAAACAAGCCATGACAGCCAAGAAATCAAGCCGTGACAAGCAAGCAAATTATACAATTGAAGAAGTTAGAAATCAACACCATGGTAATCAAGTAACAAATATATGAAATTGACAAAATCAGAAATCATCACAAGCATCCATACTAAGATCAAAGGCCAAGTACAAAAATTATCAGACGAATTCGAAAATTAATTCGAATGAAATTATAGGGAATCAAACCTATATAAACCTATTCATCATCGGCTATGAAATCATCGAGTTGAAGGAAGCAAAAACAGTAAAGCAAAAGTAACAAATTACATACTGAAGCAACTCTGAACTCGATCAAAATTGAACAAGCCGAGTGCAAAGAAGAAAGCATTGATTTGAAGTAGCCAAAGGAGATTGACAGAGAGAAAAGAAATCGAAGCATCATTAATCGAAACGACAGAAACTGGCGCACTTCAATTTTCCAAACCCTAATTTCAGAGGAATGAACGAACGAGAGCCACCATTATCACAAACACAAAGGAACGGGCCTATAAAAGAAAAAGAGAAAGAATAATTTTGGGCCGGCCTTTATATTAGTTTTGGGTTTATAATTTAATTATAATTAGGGTTTTGTTTTGTTTTTTAAATTGTGTTTAAATTGTATTTTGTTTAAACTTGTGTAATTTCTAGTCGTGTGACTAGGGGACAAACTACGTGGTGTGGTTTGAGAATTCGCAACTCACTGGCTGAGTTATGGCAGGGTTTTGAGCGTAGAGTTAAGGCTAGTCGATAGCGGGTGTCGCGAGTTTACATGTGTAAGCGTCTAACTGCTTAATTTCTAATAGGAACCTTGGGGGCAGCATGTAGGCAGGGTTTTACCGAAGCTAGGTAAATTCTGCGTCGTTCTATTTCTGCATTTATTATTCTGCTATTATTTGTGCTGCTATTATTTTGATATATCTGTGTTGAAATAATTTTATAAGCTTCCACAATAATTTTTATAATTAACAGCATCACCCTATTCACCCTCCCCCCTCTACAGTGAAAGCGATCCTACAATCGACCCACTGTTTGCAAAGCATTGGATCAAGTCCAACACATCGTCGCCAACGTCACTAGTATAGCCGAGGACTACTTCCCCATACGTACACCCAAAATATCCTAGTAAGACCCCATATAATGAAATCTACTAAAATAAGACACATTTTTGAAGTAGTTCAAAACACAGCAAACAACATACCAAAGCATTTCTCATCTCGCCATGATCCTCGACGCAATGATACGCGTGTGAAATGTGTTAACACCTTAGGTGTAAGTTTTGATGATAACACTATAAACATTACATAAAATATAGATACCATATATATATAGTGTAGGATATTAGATAGGTGTTGATTAAGAAGACTGTATAGTATCAAGAGTAGATTCAAGATGCTAATACCAAGAGTAGATTAAGATGATGATAATTGAAGACTCATGAGTATTGAAGAGTTCAAGATTATAAGATATTCCAGATAAGTTATAGAGTCATAGAATTTATGTTAAAACCTTGATAGCACTTTCATGGTCTCTCTCTCCTTCTCTAAATTTGTTTTAAATTGTTTTTCAAAAAACTGGTTTCAAAATTATCTTTTCAAAGTATTTCTCAAAGTGATTTTCGTTCTCTTATACTTATAAAGATATTATTTTAGTGTTTTTAAGTTTATATATATTGAATTTTTGTTTATACTTTAATAAATTATAACAATGTTGATTATATATTTATATATATATATATATATATTATTTACATTATATTAAAATTTTCAAAAATTATTATATAAAGTTTTATTATGATCAAAATAAGTATAAACTATGCTTAAACAATTTTACAAAGTATCAAATTATTTTACAAAGCAACGGATTTTTAAATAATATTTATAAAGTGTTTTCTAATTTTGTGAAGGATATGTCGATATATCCAATTCTTATATTTCGACATAGTGGCCATAATTTTCAAATTTAAAATTTAAATGGAAGTGTCTTTTCATCGTGTCTCTTCCTGGTTGGACACGACCTTTGTTTTCCTACATATAACAGACTTCCAAACGAATTTTTAATCGATCGTTTTCTTATTCATCTCTCTTCCATCCACTCTCTCATTTTCTAAATCATAATATACCCAAACTTTGTCGAAATTCAATCAGAATCAAACTCAATCATCATAAGTTTGATTCTCCTTCATCTACTCACTGATTCTCTCATCTCTCTCACTCAAACCAAGGTCAAAGTGCTAATCAAGAGTTATACGATCAATTGTAATCAAGATCAAAGACTTGAGTCTGTAAAACTCTATCAAATCATATTGCAATATTTGTAGGTGTGATTGCAGCCCGTAAAATCAATTGGGTGTGCTTAGTAGCCCATAAATCTAGTGTGTGTGCTTGTAGCCTGAAAATTGAGTGACTCTACCCAAAGGTCGGGATTTCGGTGGGTGTGTCCGGTAGCCTTGAAATCGAGATTATATTTGCATTTACTAGTTGAAAAGAAATATGTACAAGGAATTGTGCAGGATTAGGTATAGGGTAACTCCGGACTAGTATAAAATCTTGATATGTTCTTTCCTTTTTACTTTTACTGCTACTTTTATTTGCACTTTGATTCTATGATCGTTTCTATGATTGTTTGTTAAATCATTCCAAGAAGAATCTTAAAGAATTTGAAAATTATTCATATAATCAATTAAACACTATTCACCATCCCCTCTGATGTTAATTTAGCCTTAAGATCTCTATTCCCCTAACTCACATTAGGTATCTGAGCATTGTTTTTCAAAGTATTCATCATTCGATTTTTGAATAAGTTTAAATGGCTACAAACACTAGTGATAGTACTATTAGTAACACTATTGATATACTTGTTATTAACTCATTTATCAAAGGACAATCTATTGTTAGACCTACACTTTATAATGGCAGTAACTACACATATTGGTCATATAGAATGAAAATTTATTTATAGCAATTGGTTTAGACATTTAGAATATCACACAAACTGAGTACATTGAACCCGAGAATAATTTTGCATGGTGGACTACTGCCAAAAAGCAGTTGCACAAAGTAACTCTGAAGCTATAAATATATTATTTTGTTCACTGGATAGAAATAAATTTAATAGAGTATCTATATGTAAATCTGCATATGAAATTTAGAGAACCTTGAAAGTTACACATGAAGACACAATTAAGGTTAAACAGACCAAAATTTCCATGTTAACAAACCAGTTTCAATTATTCAAAATGAATCTAGAGTCAATATATGATATATATATATATATAGCAGATTCCAAGGTATAGTATACTCACTTATTGCATTGGGTAAATGTTTTTCAAAGGAGGATCAAGTCAGAAAAATCCCCAATTCACTTTCTTCTGAAAGGGATCAAGAGACTATTGTAATTGAAGAGGCTAATGACATTAGCCCTCTAAAAATTGAAGTGTTAATTGGCAATTTAATGTCTTTTGAAGCATAGATGCAGGGCAGGAGAAAAACCAAAGCAATAGAGAAGAAATCTATAGCTTTTAATGCAATGAAGGATGATATGGATTCAAAAAGCGGTGACGATAAAGAAATTGCTTTCATGACAAGGAATTTTGGAAAATTTCTAAAATATAGGAAGATGAAAAATTTCAAAAGAAATGACAACAAAAATCCAAGAAGCAAAAAGAGGAAATGACATTAGATGCTATAACTGCGATGAACCTAGCCATTTAAAATGAGACTATCCACATCCCGATAAACTGAAATCTACACCAAATACTGATTCATCCAGAAACGAAGAAGTGCCAATACTGCAGCATTAGACGATTCAGACACATTCTCAAGTGATAATGAGTCGGATACATAAATTGCTAACATATGCTTCACAGCAATACATAATTCAGAACAAAATGGTGAAATGGATCGGAAAAAGGTACACATTTAACATATCAAAAGTTTTAATTTCTTGAATGAATTTTTTTGATTGCTCGATTGGTTGTTAGGAATATGCTACAGATTAATAATAATATCGGTTGAATAATGTGTGCATATATTTTAAATAATATATATATATATATTAATAAAATATTGAATAAAAATAATATGAAATATATTTGAAATTATTTAGTGTATATATTAAATAATAAATATAAGATATATAAGTATAGATAAATATGAATTATTTATTGAAGTTTTTTTTGAAACTTTTGACTTATATGTCGACATACCCCACGTGGATATGTCGACATATTTAGGTAGATTTTGGATTTCAAATTCAAAATTTGAATTCTCTCCACCTTTCACCAACTCCTATGTTCTGAAAAGATGTTTCTTGACTAGAGAACATGTCCATTGATTCTCTATCTATTTACTCTATCTCCATCCATTCATTTTTCACTTTGATTTTCAAATTCAAAAATCATAAACTCTCGTGTTTCTTCAATACTCTTCAATGGCATCCTCAAGCAATACTAAGGAAACCATGAGGCTTTTTAGGAAAACAAAAGAATATCTATTTAATGATCAAGAAGCCATGCAAGCCTATATTGAGTATATATCTTTAGAAAAAATCTTTCCTAGAAATTTACTATTTTTGAAGATTTTCCTACTTATGATATTTTTGCTCTTTGTTTGCAAAATAAAATTCTTGGTTTAATTAATGCTTCTCAAAATAATTTCGTTTGTTTTCCAAAATTGGTGAAGATTTTTTATGTAAATCTAAAAGAAAAGTTTTATGATGGAAGAGAAGGAGAAGTTTGGAGGAGGGTCAAGGGGACATAAATTGTTTTACATTATGAACTTTTAGGTCACATTCTTGGATGCAGATCTAATGGAATGACCTTTAACTTTTCAAGTTGATTTTTAAAATCATGAAGTAATCCATGACATTTTCAAAAGAGATGATGATTTTGAATTTAAAAACAAAAACTTGCATCCAAAAGCAAGAATTTTAAGCCTTCTTTTGCAACAAGGTATCACTCTAGAATGGTTAATTATAATAGCCTGACATAAAAAGTTTTCAAAGCACTTTTCACCATTTACGATCAATATGACATAAGTTGATCCTAAGTCATTTTGAATGAACTTATTCCTAAAAATCATTCTAAACATGAAAATACACTATTTCATGGTGTGTATCTTACTCGTGTTTTCAATTATTTTGGTATGGACCTTGAAGGAGAGGAAACCATTCCTCAAAAATATTTAACAAGGCCAATATTTCACTTATGCATATTTCACCCTATTTTTTGCCTTATGAAACGCTTGTGGAAAAGGAACAAAGGTTGACTTGGGAAGAGGAGCAAGAAATGAGAGAAGAGGATGAAGAGGAAGGAGAGGAAATGGGAGTCTACGAGGAAGAACAAATAGAAGAGGAGGATACTTCCTTGGAAAGTATCAATATGCCATCTAATTCATCTAACAAAGATCTTCTCAAAAATCAAAAGACGGTCATTCACAAACAAAGAAAGCTTAAGAAATCATTCTCAAAGAAATTTACCTCAATTTCCAACAAAATGGATAAATTCTTGAGAAAGATCATCCGCAAGCTTGGTGGTTCTTCTTCATCTTCATCCACATCTTTCTAGTTGTTTGTTTAAGCCAACTTTGTATTTGGATTTTCTAGTTTTAAGTTTATGTTGGATCTTATCTATCTTTATTTTATTCCTTGTACTCACCCATATTATCAATGAAAATTATATTTCTTGTTGTTATACATTGTCAATTATCTTTGGAAAGTCATACAAATATAATAGTATATGCCAAAACAATGAAGTTGTAAAATAAAGTGGTTCTGAAAAATATACTGCATATGTCGATATATGCAAATCATGTATGTCGACATACAATGACCAATTTTCAAAAAATAAATGATAAAAATAATAACTACCAAACATCAATTCATTACAAACGACCTCTTATTCTATATATACCAATTCACTCCGAAAAATCATTAATTTCAGTCTCTATCTTCACTATTTTTCATAGATAAATTTATCTCTTCGATAATGGCTTCCCCACATCAAAACTTTGCGAAAACCTTAAACAAACTCTTGAATAATTCAAGAACATTCTTTCTTTCATTCTAATAAACTAGAGGCACTTAGAATCAAGTCAAATGCAGATGATCAACAAGCAAGAAAGGCATTTCAACTTGGTTCGACAGATGATTTCTGCTTTGAACAAAGAAGAACCAACCACCAATCCAGAATGTACTATCAATAAAGATGATGAAGATTAGGATGCTATCAAAGCGGATCCAATCTTTGGCGCTGATGGATCGGTTGATGTTCCTTAAAATGTCTAGTCTAATAGGTTTGATTGAATATAAATAATAATACTTGATTAGGTTTGGATTTGTTTGGTTTGATTTGTTTGGATTTGTTTAATGGTGTATAACATTAACTTTATTGGATTGGATGAATATTAAGATTGATTACGATTATTTCATGATTATATAATTTTACATATCACTTATTATTTTTATACAATCATTCTCATCATCAATATTTGTAATTCTCATATATATCAATTAGTATTTTATTTAGGGGGAGATAGAGTTAGAATTAGAGAAAGCGTTAGTGTTAGAGTTATAGTTTTAGGTGGTTATTTTTGTTGATAACAAAGGGGGAGAAATATATCAAATCTAGGCATAGATTAAGGGGGGTTTTGTAATCTGGGGGGACTTATATTATATATATGTATGTATGTATGTATGTATGTATGTATGTATATAGTTGTCATCATCAAAAAAGGGAGATTGTTAGTATTTTACGTATTGGTTTTGATAATAACAACTATAGACATTATATAAAATATAGATACTAATGTTTTATCAAGATACACACACACACACACACACACACACACACACACACACACACATATATATATAGTATAGAGTATTAGATATGTGTTGATTAAGAAGACTGTATGGTATCAATAGTAGATTCAAGTGCTGATATCAAGAGTAGATTCAAGATGATGATAATTGAAGACTCATGAGTAATAAAGAGTTTAAGTTTTAAGATATTCCACATAAGTTATAGAGTCATAGAATTTATGGTAAAACCTTGATAACACTTTTATGATCTCTCTCCTTCTTTAATTTTGTTTTAAATTGTTTTTCAAAAATCTAGTTTTAAAATAATGTTTTCAAAATATTTCTGAAAATAATTTTCAATCTCTTATACTTATAAAGATATTACTTTAGTGTTTTTAAGTTTCTATATATTGAATTTTTGTTTATACTTTAATAAGTTATAGTTATATTGATTTTAAATATATGTATTATTTGCATTATATAAAAAAATTCAAAATTATTATATAAAGTTTATTATGATCAAATACGTATAAACTATGCTTAAATGATTTTACAAAGTATCAAATTATTGTACAAAGTAATGGGTTTTCAATATAATATTTATAAAGTGTTTTTCAATTTTGTGAAGGATATGTCGACGTAATGGCAGTAATTTTCAAATTTTAAATTGAATGGAACTGTCTTTTCATCGCAACTCTTAGCGAATGGACATGACTATTGTTTCCCTATATATAACAAACTTCCAAATAGATTTTTAATCAATCATTTTCTTATTTTTCTCTCCTCCTTCCACCCTCTCGCTTTCTATATTAAGATATACCCAAACCCTACCGAAACTGAACCAGAATCAAATTCAATTATCATTAGTTTGATTCTCCTTCATCTACTCGCTGATTTCTCTCATCTCTCTCACTCAAAGCATATTAAAGTGCTATTGAAGAGTTATAGGATCAATTGTAATCAAGACCAAAGATCCGAGTCTATAAAACTCGATCTATTCATACTGCTATATTTTTTGGTGCAATTGTAGCCCATAGAATCAATTGGGTGTACTGAGTAGCCCGTAAATCTAGTGGGTGTGCTTGTAGCCCGAAAATCAATTGACTCTACCCAAAGGTCGGTATTCTGGAGGGTGCGTCTCATAGCCTTCAAATCGAGATTGTATTTGCATTTACTAGTTGAAAAGAAATCCGTATAAGGAATTGTGTGGGATTGGTTGTAAGGTAACTCCGAACTAGTATAAAATCCTAGTGTGTTCTTTCCTTTTTATAATTAATGCACTTACTTTTATCTGCACTTTGATTATGTGATTGTTTCTTGATTGTTAATTACATCATTCCAAGAAGTTTCACATAATCGCATAATCTTGATTACTTTGATATTTAGAAGTTTCATGCCTTCACAATGCGAAATTTCTCAATAGCTTCCATTTCTTTGCGTATTTCTCTTCGCAATGATCAATTTCATATATTAATTCATTTAATTTGGATTTTATCTGATGGATTCAAAATTGATTTGGAGTTATCATAATTATCAGGATTAGGGTTTCAAAAGTTGAGGCAAGATTACTAGAGAAAAGGAATAGAGTTAGAGACCTATTTACAGGCTTATAAATATAATATCTAGGCTAAAATCTCAAATTTAATATATTATGAGAATGCCACTGGGTTTAACTTCTTCTAATTTCTAATCATTTAACGAAATTCAATAAGTTATATATATTTAGTGACTGTAAATGATATTCTGGATGCAATGAAATAAGTCCTAACTTAATTCCATCTTTTGTAGAAATTTACTATTTTGCCATTTATGTAAAATTACAACTATACGCTTTTTTAGTTTAACTACATAATTCCGTAAAATTACGAGGTGTTATATTCTTCCACCTTAATTCATCCATAAAATTTTATTGGATGTACAACGCAACTCCCTCTACATCATACAATCATGCAAAACAGACATAGCTACATCCATCTAACATCCATTATACAACACAAGTGAAAGCATATGAAGGGTATATAATACATAAAATACGATAGTATGATATAAGATGAGTGCAAATGCAACTAAATAGGCCTCCTAGAATGCATTTACAGTGCAACCAATATGTATGCAATCATCCTATTATATGTATATACATATATGCATCCATACATCCATATGCAACATCCATATCAAAGTGCAAGTAAGCAACCACGTCCATAAACAAAATTAGTAAACACATATATATAAAGGAATAACATGTATAAAATTATCTAACAAAAATTTGAACACCTAACTATGTGTGTAGATATCAGGTTGAAATGTATATACATACAAGCTAAAACGACATAACTAAACTGGTATAACTAAAACAAAACAACCATAGCAACCAAAACACGTCATAAGGACATGCATGCAACCAAGCTAATTCCATACATCCATGGCTATGTCAGCTAGCCAACTAAAGCAACCATGCAAACAATAATGACCTACAGAACAAACTAACCTACAAACTAACCAAAAGTGGAACTTTTTCGAAGAGAGCTCATGGTGGGAAACTCGGATTCTCTCCTTAATTTCCTACATACTCTCGTCCAAATCTTTTCCTCGTTGTACTTAGACCAACTAACTTCTCACTTTTATTCTGTATCATATTAAGTCCTAATTTTGTGAGTTCGTCTCTAAATTCACCTCATAAGCCGAATAGTCTTTACCATAACCGTTAAATCATCAATATACATTCCCAAATGTGTCGATAGAAAACGTGTGAACACTCGCCAACTTTTCAAGAAGTCCACTCAAATGTGTTATTCTCTATATAATTGGAAAATGCCCAACAATTTATGGTGCTAGCTTTTCCACATAACATACCTCAATAGAGAGCCATTTACCTACCTAGCTAACCATTATGAACTCCCTAAGCATGCCTATACCATGCGGTTTCCATTTCTTTGCTTATCACTGAGGTGCCTCTAACCATATAATGTCCAAGTATTAAATTTAAATAGATTGCACTAGTGGCATTTCTTCATTATCAAATACCTTTTTCAACATACTTCATCACTTGCTTCTTCATCGTTTGATAGCACTAAATTCCTTCTTTAAGTCCATTAGCATGACAACACAAAAAAGATGGTGTCTAACCTTTTAGTGGCTACCAAGTTGGATTCGTATGTGCATTGCATACTCCATCACCGTTTAATCCATAGGTATCACAAATGGATAATGCCTTAATTTTGGTAAACACAATATTTCTATAACAAACTCAAATTCAAATTCTATTAAAAATTGTTCAAAATCATTTTTCTAGTTATACGATTCCATAGAATTCCTTTTCTAAAAATTTAAGTATAAATACCCTCTTCTTTCTTCAGATCTAAATAACTTTAAAAAAATTCAAACTTTATATTTAAATGTTCTTTATACTTGAAATCTTCGTTTAGATCAAAACAAATCAAAATCATATTTCTTTCAAAACCCATTAAATATTCATATCAAAACTCCAAGTTCAAAATCCATAAAGTTCCTTTTGAAAGAATTTTAATATTAAAAACTTCTCCTTTTCTTCAAACTTGAATATAAATTTACTAAATAAATTTGAAAAAAAATCAAGCTTCATACATTTAAAAGTTCTCAAATTATTATATAAAATCTAACCATAGACTTTAGTACGAGCTTATGAAGTATCCTTTTCTTATTTAAATACTCAAAACCATTTCAAACAATTTAGAAACAACAACTAATCGAGTTAGTGATCAGATAAAACACATATTCATACAACTTTTAGCAAGCAACTCAATCCACATCACTTGTTATATCAAATAGCTAACATCAAACATCTCAAAATAATATATTTTCTCCGAAATGATAATATACTTCAAAATCCCTGTATTTTCGACGTATTAATTTTAATATTCCAAACATCCTTATTCGACCCAAAAATAATAATTTTCATAAAATTTCCTTAAAACCAGTAATATTGTATTATATTATCACTTTATATCAAAACAATTACTTATTTAATTTTTTTTCACAACCATTTTATTATTAAATAATTCAAAAATAACAACATTCTGCATTATATCACAAAAATCATTTTTGTTATCATTTATCTGTTAAATAGTAGTAAAGTAAAATAATTACCAACTCTCTTATTAATTCTAGGAGTCTCCCCCACTCTGCCTCATTCTCTCTAAATATTTTGTTTCCAAATTTTATAATTTATCACTTTATAGTTATTCTACTAAGCTTCCCATGCCATTTTCCATTCAAATACATACTTTTATAGTCATTTACATATCCTTTCTTAATTATCTTCTAATATTTTACATTCAAGCTTATACATTTAAACTAATTACATAATCCAAAAATTAAACCGCTTGATAAACTCAGTTAATCAATATTTGATCCATCAAATACATCATTGATAACAAATTCAATGTGTACACTATAACCACATAACAAATTGGTAAAATCAATTATTTATTTAGATACAAAGTTGAACAATAACAAAAAATTAATTTTATAATTCATTTATCTCGATGAAGTTATTGCATTGAAAAAAAATCTATTTTAACCTTCAAATGCCTACATTTTAAAATTTCTATAATTACTTACTAACCCTTCTCAATTCTTTCCTAATATTTTATGTTCAAATATACATTGGAATGTAATCTTAAATTTAAACCATTCAAATAAATTCAATGAACTAATATTCATTAGTTCATCTAATTAATCCTAAAAGTAAGATGATTTGAACAAGCATACAATACTCATATATATATATAAGAAAAAATGATAAACCTATCATTTTATTTAGATATAAAAGTATATAAATCACATAACATAGAATGTATACATAAATAATAATAATAGTTTAATTTCTAATTCATTTATATCAAAAAGTTTACCCTACGCCGCGTAACAAAATTTCATTTTTAACAACTTTTAAGGGATAAATTTATATTTTACAACATTAGAATGAAAACACATGGATTACACGGATAAAAATTAGGTTATGTAAACACTCTTATTTTCAACATGATACTAAATCTTACTTAGCTCATAACTTAAATAAATGCAACATTATCAAAGTTGTAAAAATGACCATCTTACGATAATAAGAAATCCATGGTTAACTACAAAGTTAAATGGCTTAATGATTGAAATTTAAATAAGGATAAAAATTTACGTATAGAAGCTGGCCATAAGATGCTTTTCTTATCTACAAATGCATACAAAGTTGTTCTCATTTTTCTTCTACTATTTTACCTTCAGTCCCTTATATTTAATTAGTCAAGTTAATCATGAATTTTAAATATTGAAATAAATTTAATTATGTAATATTCATTAATTCATTTATAAATCCTTAAAAAAATAAAAACTATATATATATATATATATATATGTTATGTTATGTTATGTATGTATGTATGTATGTATGTATGTATGTATGTATGTATGTATGTATGTACGTATACACACACGCACATATAGTATTCATACTAAAAAAGGTAAAGTCATTTTTTCACTCATGTATACATAAAATACATATATCACATAAGATCAACCATTTTCATTAACTCTTTTTGAGCTAGGATATTAATTCGCATAGGGATATATAGTTAACGAGGAGTAAATCCTCTAACTTACATCTAAGCGTTACATGTTATTTTAATTTATAATTCACCTATCTCAATAATTCTATCAAATATTGCACAATAAATTCAGCAATAATTAAAATATAAATATTATTTTAATGACATTATCATGTGCAACGCACGGGTTACACACTAATATCCAAAATAGTAATGATTTAACTTAAATATATTCATGGAAAATATCTCTTTCTTATTATTATTCCCCACAAAATACCTCTTTTTTTTATTACTTAAGTAATAATAATAATAAATTCTTTTTCATAAACTCCATAAATAGTTATATTATTTACTCAAAATTTAGATAATCTTTAAGAAATCATATTTCTATTTATTTAAATTCTACCGTACTTTATAAATAATAATAATAAATCCTCGATTCAAAATAGATTCTTCCTTATTGTTTCAAAATTTTATTTTATTTTCCAAAATTCTTAAATAATATCATCAAAATTTTGTCAGTACAAATCCCTGTGTCTCGAATTCATAACATTCATTTCTAGCTAGTCCTAAGCATTATGGCATATTGACTATCCTAGCTAGTTTAACTTAACCAATTCAAACTATATAGGCTATGTAATTCTTCTCTAGCTCCAATAAAATTTCAAATTGAAAATATCATAAATTTTTAATTTAATTTTTAAATCAAAATCATTGATCTCAAAACTAATTCTTCACAAAACTAGTAAGATCTGAAAACCAAAAGTTCACTGTTTATTGTTAATAAACATCTACTAAAATCATAACACGTATTTTTTTCTCAAATCAAATTCTCTAAATCCTAAAAGTAAGATAATTTAAATAAGTATATAATACTCATATATAAGAGCAAAAATGATAAACTTACCATTTTATTTAGATACAGAAGTAAACAAATCACACAACATAGAATTTATACATAAATAATAATAATATTTCCATTTCTAATTCATTTATCTCAAGAAAATTACCCTACGCGGCATAACAAAATTTCATTTTTAACTTTTAGAAGACAAATTAATATTTTACAACATTACAATGCAAACACATGGATTGCATAGATAAAAATTTGGTTATACGAACACTCTCATTTTCAACATGCTATTAAATCTTACCTAGCTCATAACTCCACTAAATACTACATTTTTAAAGTTGTAAAAATGATCGCCCTGTGATAATAAGAAATCTATAGTTAACTACAAAGTTAAAATGGCTTAATAATTAAAATTTAAATATATATAATTTTATGCGTAGAAGTTGGTCATAAGATGCTTTTCTTATCTACAAATGCATACAAAGTTGTTCTCATTTTTCTTCTACTTTTTAACATTCAAATCTTTATATTTGACTAGTTAAGTTAATCACGAATTTAAATAATTTAAGTAAATTCAGTTATGCAGTATTCAATAATTCATTTATAAATTCTTCAAAAATAACAATTATTATGTATGTGTGTGTACATACACATACATAATATTCGTACTAACAGAAAAGGTAAAGTTGTTTTTTCATTCACATATACATAAAATATACATATCATATAAGATTAACCATTAACATTAACTTTTTTTAGTCAGTTAATTAATTCGCATAGGGATATATAGCTAGTGATGACTGAATCTTCTACCTTACATCTAAGCATTGCATGTTATTTTAATTTATAATTTGCCTATATCAATAATTTTATCATATATTGCATAATAAATTCAGTTTTCAACAACGATTAAAATATAAATATTATTTTAATGAAATTATCGTTTGTAATGTACAGGTTACACACTAGTATCCAAAATAATAATAATTTAACTCAAAGGTATTCAAGGAAAATTTCTCCTTGTTGTTATTATTCTCCTTAAAATACCTTTTATTTTTTATTACTTAAGTAGTAATAACAACAAATTCTTTTTCATGAACTCCATAATAGTTATATTATTATTTGCTCTAAATTTAGACAATCTTCGAAAAATCATAATATTATTTATTTAAATTCTACCCAACTTTATAATAGTGAATTCCTGATTCAAAATAGATTATTTCTTACTGTTTCAAAAACTTATTTTATTTTCCAAAATTCTTATATAATATCCTCAAAAAAATTTCAGTACAAATCCATAACATTCGTTTCAAGCTAGTCCCAAACGCAGTGGCATATTGACTACCTTAGCTAGTTCGCCTTAACCAATTTAAACTATATTGAATATGTAATTCTTCTCTAGCTCCAATCAAATTTCAAATTGAAAATATCATAACTTTTTTATTCAATATTTAAATCAAAATCATTGATCTCAAAACTGATTCTTCACAAAACCAATAAGATTTGAAAACCAAAAGTTCTCCATCAAAATGTAAAAAATATTTAATAAAACCATAATACATATTTTTTTCCTTGAATCAAATTCATTAAATACCACTTAAATAAATTTTCAAAGAATTTTAATCAAATTAAATTATTTCATAAGAAATCATAGCTCATATTTATGCAGTTTAATCACTTCATATTTATTCATATGTCCTTAAACTAAAAATTATCGTACTAGCAATTTCTAAAGCTAAATTTTATTTTCAATATTTCTCCAAAATATAATTACCTAAAAACAATTGACTTTAAATACTCAATTATTATAATTTTACCAGTTTAATATTAATTTCTTAAAATATAATTTCATCTAAAATAACTTTGGTTATTTTCTATAGTACTCATACTTCATTTTCTCTTTTTTTTCCTACTAACTATACTCGTATCGGATTCAAAAAAAATTTCAAAATTTTAAACCATTTATTAATGCATATTTTTAAGAGTTCATATCAAAAATCCTATAATTTCTGTTCAAAAATACATGCATATTGAAATTGAATTTTCCATAAATTTTCAAATAAAAATTTCTTTTTTAAGTTTAGATTATATCCAAAAAAATTCATACTCGACTTTGAAAAATAAACATATAAAACGCACTACTCAAGCTTTACCTTTGTAAATTTTAAATTTTCACAAAATTGTAAATGAAGTGTGATATAATTTTTTATTTACTTTCAAAAGTTTCTTTGTCGAAAACCAAGTGTACATCAAAATATAAGTGTAAACAATATGCCTAATATTAAATTTTTTACAAAAATGAAACCTTTAAAATACTCACGCAAACATAACTCTCATTAAAAATCTCATATTCGAAGCTTGAATATAAGTTATTAATTCAATACAACAAACAAATTTCAACTTCTATATTTTTTCATAAAATCTCAGACACAATTATTTCTAAGTTTTTAGGAAAAATATTTAAATTAACATCAAGTAATTTAATTGCTTTAATTAGAGTAGATTATAACTTACACAAGCCTAGCTAGGTTATACAATCTTAGAAAATTGTTAAGTACCATTACTACATCATATAAGCATCATATTATATCCTATGGAATTAAGGATACCGCTCTCCTTCTTATTCATCCCTAGTCCTTAATTTACCCTACTGCTACTTGGCATATAAACCCTCTATTAGTAATATTCTTGGAGTAAATTAAAATTATTGTGATGGATTTATCTATCACCCTAAATTATTTAAAAATCAACATTTATTTAACTTGTGATTGTTTACTTTAATAAGTGGTAAGCCAACAACCATCTCTACAAGTCAAAATATATGAGGTGTGACGTAATAATATATATATATATATATATCAAAAAATTATAAATACGCTTTCTCATATGCCTTAATTTAGTAGGAATCTCATAATATAACCTTTGATACCAAATGTAACAACCCACCATATACGACACCCCGATTCACTCATGAAATGACACGGACATCGAGACCTCGTAGACGATTGATCGTTTAAGGTAAAATGTATAAAATAGATCATAGAGCTATCTACAATATTCTATACTTTCTAAAAATCATAATGGAAGGAATAAAATATAATAATCAATAATACAATATCCTAGAAGAATAAAATATCAAATAACCTTCACTTATAATATTTCTCTATACTAGTAACAAAATCAGCATAACGTCTGAGAATAATTGAGACAAAATAGTAGATGGCCATAAATAAATGTATCTTTGTTGCAGCATCACGCCTCCAAGTCACCATCAGTCCTCTCCATCGACCTATCAGAGTATATCTAAAAAGAAGAGAATAGTAGAGGGGGTTAGACATACGTTTGGTGAGTGAAACATATCATATGAGTGTATAATGCTAATAAGCTAGTAAATTAACACTTATACTCCAAATCACACCTTAGCATGTGTCACCTGCACCCAAAAAGTCATCTAAATACAATAATATACTATCATGACATTACAAGTTAAGGTCTCACCAAAATTTCTATCAGTTCTAATGATATACTGAAACACTATATCGTGATTGAGCTCAAAATCCGGACTTGCTATCGCCTCAAAATAAGCCCGCAAATGTATGCACATGACTAAGCCCAAAGTCATGGCTTGTATACCAAAAACATATGCAAACAACCAAGCCCAAGGTCCCAGTTTGAATGCTGAAAACGTATGCGAACAATCGAGCCCAAGGTCCTAGCTCTCGAATGCCAAAAACGTATGCAAACAACCGAGTGTAAGATCCCATCTTGAATTCTGAAACAATATGCAAATGATCGAGCCTAAAGTCCCAGCTTGAATACTAAAAACTTATGTAAACAACCGAGCCCAAAGTCCCAGCTTGAATGCCAAAAGCATACGTGACTATTGAGGTCAAGTTCATGCTAGATATTCGCCTAACGGTCAACAATACTATTGGGATCAAGCCTAAATATAACACCCCACCTCTATACCCATGCTACCAAAGAGAATTACTAAACAATCATGTCTAGTGATCGGAGAATAAGGCTTGTTAGAAGTGACCACGTGTGAATATTCTCTTGGGTTAACACCGGTACGTATTAAAAACTTTGTATAATACATTCATAAGTATTCGATATCAGCATAAATCAATAAACGCGTGGGTTTTCCGAGATAGAACAATATACAACATTTATAAATAAACACGGAGTCATAGATCGTGGTAGAAAATATAATATAGAACAACTGATACAAAATGATGTCTGTTGCACTATGAAAATACACACACCCCAAGTTCAAAATACACAACTCATAGCCATCTCAATTCATTCATCTCATCTAAAGTGTTTATGAATACATTTTCCATTGCACTGAGAAACAATTATTGTTTAAAGAAATACCAACTTCATCGTGGAGGAATTTGTTTGAGAAATTTTTGGTAGTAAAATAGAATTGGATACGATCCATGGATAAAATTGATTACATGTATTGAAATAAAATTAGTTAAACTAAGAAAACACATCGCATTAGAGTGTCTGATAAGTATTCTCGCATATTGAAGAGAAATTATGAGTTTCTTATCAATATCGAAAATATACAACCCTCGATTGTTTAAGTAAACCATTAAGAGTGTTGACTCTATAATATGGTGTGATGCAAAGATCCAAAAAAGAATTCCAATATTAAAATATGATTTTGGTAGTCGTAATCGAATGGATGACCGTGATTATGTCTTTATGAGCAAGACTAATGCGGTTGGAATTAAATAAGCTATGTTGATAAGAATGATTTTGTAAAGGTCAAATGTTAATATTAGTGTAACAGATTCATCGTTTGACATGACCAAGTTATTTGGATCTACTCACAAGATTATCGCTTTATAAGTCTTAGTGTTTTGGTACATATGTGCTGAAATAGAAAATTCTAAATAATGATTTAAAGTAGACTATTTTCACATAACAACCAATGTGTTCCAAAGTCATTAGGAGCGACATAGAGGTTTTAAGTTTTCGGATATGATCCAGGAAATGATAAAAAAGCATCAGAACTGAACAAATATTTTGATAGAAATATCAAATTATTTAATTATCAATCAAAATATAGAGGAAGCATGTGTTCATAAGAATGAACGTTAAAAGGTACATAGATATTTCTAAACCATAAATAAATAATACAATGTTGTTTTTTAACAATGTACATGTGTTAAAATTAGTTTTACTTGTTTTAATACTCAACATTAGATTTGTAAACAATGTTTTTTTATAGTAAGTATAAAAGATATTGGAAATGTCCCAATCGATATGCAAGGATCCCTTATTAAAATGTTTAATATGGAATATGTTAGATGGATTTCTTATACATTGGCAATATGAATTATCATACATGTTATGTTGTCTACGATATTGTGTTTTTTGATACATGAAGCAAATATCGAATCTAAATAGATTTCACTAAATGGTTGTTTGAGGTGTTCTCGTATATTTTATGAAATACTGGAGAAAGGTTTGCAGAAACAACGAAATCCTTATAAAGAAGTGTTCGAAATCAAATTTCATACGTGATATTGAATATAACATGTTAATAGTATATTAAGAATCATTAGGCTGAAAATGTTCCAAACTGAAGAGATTGTAGCTGATTCATTAACTTGAATAGTACCATAATAAAAGCAATGTATATAAATATAAAAGCACAAATTTATAACTGAGCTAAGGGTAGTTCCAATGTTGAGAATCACATAACATGTTTATACGATAACAATGTCATAACATAGTTCGTAATAGAACTTAGAGCTCACTATAAGTTAAGAACATACTCCGAATTGTTCCACATGATAAAGGTAGTTTATCAACATCGGAGAGAGTTAATCGACAGAGTAGATGATTAAAACAAAATAGCATACTCATTCACTAAGGGACTAACCTAATTGGTTCTAATAAAATCGATTGGAGAAGTTGGAATAGGATTCCATAAGTTACCCCAAGTGCAAATGGGAGAATGATAGAGTTAGGGGTATATCATATGGGAAATTATGTAATGTGGTTATACTAATTATTAATTTGATTAAAAGTATATTTGATAGAAAATCCATAAATGATATGTTTTGTGATAATAGTTACAAAGTGTTGTAACTGTAAATAATTTACCACGATAAAAATAAATAGACCATTTTAAATGTTCCTAGTCAAGATGCATCGAGATTGTATATCAATATATCCATTGAGTCTAGAATATGTAACGCTCTTCAAATGTTGGGCAGTCTATTACTCAAGGCTACTAGGGGCACCTAGAGGTTACATGCTGATAGTTATTGGATAACCATGGAATGACTCATTCGATAGTTTCTGTTGGTTAATATAGCTAAGGTCAAAAATAAGATATCGATGTAACTGATTTATACAATTCTCTCAACTTGTGAATAGTATAGATCTTCAATATGAAAGCTCCACTTTAATTATAGTCAAATCGTGAAATGGCGTTCCATCGAGTGACTATAGTTGAATCGAGTGGAAGTATTCTAAGTGAAGCACTATTTAAAAGATGATTAGTCACCTCCGTTATATGAGGTTAGTATCATGGTCAACTCTAAGTCTTTGACTAAAGCATTTCAGTTGATAATAATTATCATTATCGATCCAAGGACTTTATGTTTGGACTATAGAGTTGAATATGGACGATATTGAAATTTTGACCATTACCAAAATTCATAAGTCGAAAGTGATATAGTTTTGACAAAGGGAATTAGTATAAATAAAATGTCACAACTGTGTAACGCTTATTAAACTAAAATTAGATTTTATTGAAACTAAGTAAGTGATAAATTTAAACATAATGTCACACCACCTACTAAGTGGCGTGTGAACGTTAACGTTCGAATAGTTCAATTTTAATTACTGATCGAATTTACACCCAAGAGTTACACAACTGAACTGATGGATTCTCTTTTGACCAAATGATTTAATTAATTTATAATTATTATAAATTAATTAAATTAATATTTGTGAAATATTAATTATTAAATTTAAACATGATTTGAGAAATTAACGGTGTTATATATATTTATAATAGTCATAAATATATTGATTGATATGTGATATCGATAACAAGTTAAATTGAATATAATTATATATAACTTATTTGAGTTAATCGGGCTAATGGCCCATGATCGTTTGAGGGTTAGGATCGGCTGCTATAGCATGGGTATGAGGTAGAAAAAATCCAGGTAATTGGTTTGGAGATGTATGGTTGAGATTAAGGGAGAAAGAGTATTAGATATTTTCCCACTTTCTCACTTATTCAAACTATTTATATGTTGATCTTAAAACCTAATTCACTGGACTTTTTGGCCTCCTCTTTCACCTTCTTCCTAGCTAAATATAGCACATCAAATAACCCTAAATTATCTAATCAAATTTAATTTAAATTCAAGACTATTTGATATCGAGAGGGTCGGTGAATCTAGACTAACAATCAAACGAAACAAGGAACTTCAGAGGAAGAGAACTCATCCTTTCAACATGGACTTGAGGGCATTTGTTGTAGGTAATAATACATTAACATATACAATAAATGATTATGCTATTATATTTTATTGTTAATGTACATTTTTTTATTTATATATATGTCGTTATTGCTTACTTAGGCAGGTGAGATTTCCATCGGTAATGTTGTTGTCACAATAACGATTGGCTATATGCATAAATATATTGTTTTGATGCATATTCATTTTTCTCGATATTACGATGATCTATTTTAATAAAAATATTTTATATTAATATTACATTGATATGTATGTATGTATGTATGTATGTATGTATGTATGTATGTGTATATATTAATATGTAAATCAATGCATATAATTATTTTGTATCAAAGTAGATATATTTTTAATATGTACTATATAAAATCAAACTAAAATTTTTCTAATATAATTTTAAATCAATTATAATTTTGGCAGCCAAAAAATGAATTTTTGTTATTATTAGATATTTATATCATTATTTAATCATTGTAAGAGTTAATAAATTCATATAAAATAAATAACCTTTCAAATATTAAATTTTATATTTTTAAAAATTATTTAATCATGTTAGAAGCTTTTGGAAAAAAATTATAAATTTTATTTTCATATTTATATTTTTAATAATTAAATTAAAATCAGCAGTTTTAGTAATTAACTCATTAAAAATATTAATTTTATTCAAAAAATTCAGAAAAATTTTCGCAACTTATAAATTATCGTTCTAAATTTTTTAAAAATTTGAAATTTGAAATTTTAATGAAAAATTATTTTGTACTATTTAATTAACGATAAATTAATTTATTAATTCATAAATATTTATATATTAATATATTTAAACCATGATAACTTCAGATCTGTAATATTTTTTAACTAAAATTAAAATAAAATATCAATTTATATATATATATAATTTATTATGACATAAAATTATATTTAATTATTATATTTATAATTACATACATACATATATTTATATAATTACTTTATTTTAATTCATATATGTACATATAAATGAGTAAAATAATTTGTTTTATAACTAAATAATTTTATGTACATATATATGTATTTAGTTATTATTTGTGATATAATATATATTCTATGATAATTTTATATAGCAAACATATTTATATATATATATATATATAATTGTTCAGTATAACTATGAGTATATGCACATATTTGGATAACATACAATATATATATATATAATGAGCTAACGTGTCCGTTGCGATATAAATCCCAACATCTATATACTGGCATGTTATACTTTGCACGAAATATCATGTTACACATGCATACACATACACATATGTATATGACCCATATGTATTCTTATATATTAAGTAAAATTAAATCAAATAAATTTCAAACAACAATTTATAATTTAAATAAAATATATGATTTTATTTAAATTAAATTTAGAAATTTTTTAAATAAATTCGACTTATAGGCACAATAATGATATGATTGGGTATTTTATTTTGAAATTCACCTACATCTTCCGTTGCAGGGTAGACCAGTTCCAACACCTACGAGATGAAAACAACAAATCACACAAAAAGGAGATCTTTCAACTATATACTCTTATGAGAGAATGACAGACAAGCTCACATCAAGTCTCTAATGTCAGGGATAAACAACACGTGGTTATCTTGGGTTAAGGTATCTTCAATGACAGGCAGACACATAGCCAGTCTCTAATGTCAAACAATCATCGTCTCTATGAGGCGATAATATCAAATAACTCATATATAATGAATCTACCTAAGTCATCCAGATGGGAGACTGACGTATCGCATCACTGCTCTAGGAAACATTAATGACTGCAGCCCTTTTCATATAATCCTTAAGTCACTTTCAGAATCGTGCACTCGTATCCATTACATGTCATAAACATGCTACAAGACTACATTGTGCATTGGCCATGATTCCTACTTTCCCGTGGTAATGGACTGTTGGTCCTTAAGTGACGTCGGGGCAATGACTCTAATGAGAGAAATAGCTCTTAGCCTACAACTCAACATGGTGACATCATGGATCCAAGGTGCGACCCCACAACCAGGACCGGTAGGATGGATAACTAGCCTATCTAGTGGGTCTAATTCACATGCTTTCCATAGCGGCGTGAACCCTATGACGCAGATTCCCAACAAATACTCTCGACTATATAAAGTCCTAATGAGAGTAATAACTAGTACTCTAGACCTAGGAGTCCTGATGAGAGTGACAACAACTGCTCTCGACTCGATGAGTCCTATTGAGTGTGAGAATTGATACTCTCGGCTTGATGAGTCCTAATAAGAGTCACGTCAAAATGTTCTTGACTATATGGGTCCTGATGAGAGAATATCCATATAATAATCCCCGACAACTAGCCCTAAAAGTAGATAATGATACTCAACTAGTTAGTCCTTAGATGATACAACAAAATATACACTCGATGAGCTGAGTCCTAACGAGAGTAATAATAAGTACTCTCGACTCTATACGTCCTAATGAGTGTCACAACATACTAATTCCTCGACTACTAGCCCTAAGAGTGATGTAATATGAATCGGCTAGTTAGTCCTAAGAGGATAAATCTATAAATCTCAACATATCTCCAGCTTATAACCCTTGAAGAGTAGTATAACTCTCAACTACTAAGCTCTAAGGAGTCACTTCTAGACGATATCACAATTCCTGACCAATCTCCAGAATATAAATGACATCTACTTACCAATAGTAATCGACAAGTACTGCTTCAGCATCCCATTCCACTCAGAATTACCTGAATGTTTACTAGAAGCTAGTAAACTACACTCACCAAACAACAGTTATTCTATAATACGAGCAAACATAATAACCAAAAAATAATACCGAATGCTCCATCCCATATGGTATTACTAATCCATTTATTCAATATCCTTATTATACAGAATTAAACATAATAAGCATCAATATAAATCATTTCAAATTAAACCATATAAGAAAGAGGATTTATATTTCAAAACTCTTAAAGTCCATTTAAATATTTCACGATTTGGCTTATTTTCAAAATAAATCAAAAACTTATAATACCATTTTGAAAATACTCTTAAATCCCTTGAAAATATTCACAATTGGTTCGTCCACGAATAAGTTTATATACTCAAAATCATAGGATAAAAACTTTTTTGAATCCTTTTATTGAATATATACAAAATCATTAAATATTCTAATTTTGAACCATAAATATATAAAGGGGGGATATATTTTGAAACTCTTAAAAATAATTTTTTATAATCAAAAATCCATTAATAAAATTTCTTTTTAACCCTTTTTTTACTAAATATTCAATTTGCCAAAGAATTTCCTTTTCATAAATATTACACAAAAGTTCCTTATTTATACTTACAAAAATTTCATGAACCCAATCGTGAACCACAACTACTTCATCCGACCATATCCAACCATGAACCCAACATATCCAACCTCAACCAAATCAACCCACCCATATTGTCAAAATTTAATCCCTTGACCAACAAAACTTCTACCACACCCACATTTAACAGATTTGACCTGCTGAACACCATGGCTGGTACTCTGTGTACTAATGCACACATCCATATCACTGCTCAATCATCCATTCCATCCTCCTCCACACCAGATTTACGCGACCCACCTCCAACTGCATCTTCCCTATCCCCTATCCATGAAGCTTCTACCGTTTCTGCACCATTTGATCCCCAATCACTCTCCTACCATGACATTCACCTCCCAGTCGCCATCCAATCTCAGCTCATTGACCATAATATTTTCCAAAACCATACCTTCTCTGATCTTAACACCACCCTCACTGACCTGCATAACTCCATCAACCTAATTTACCATAACACCTTTATTACACCTAACTCACCCACCTTATTTTCCATTAATTTCTCATCCAACTCCTCCCTTTTCTCTGAACCACTAAATGAACATCTACCTTCCCCGAGAAGAGCAGGAAAAAGAAGGCACATAAGAAAATCAATGCATTATACTGATACAAAATATGAAACTGACAAGGAAACACAACATAAAAGCCTATCAAAAACCTCCTCTAGAAAGATTAGATCTAGTCAGCCTAGTAAATCAAATCTTTAATTGATGATAGACAATATTGGAGTATGGAATATCAGCGGTGCTCATCCCTATGAAAAAAGAAAGAGCTCCAAATATTATATATGATCAAAACTTAATATGTTGGCTATTCTCGAAACTAAAATCAATGTGGAACAAACCTTGAGTGCTTGAACATACATCAAACCCGACTGGCACTTTAGTAACAATTTAGACAATGCTCTATATGGTCGAATTTTGATCCTTTGGAACCCACTCCTTTTTAGTACTGCCACCATTTTAGCCACCCCTCAATTCACATACCTTCACTGTCATCACTTACCTTCCTCCTCCTCTTTTTTCATAATTTTCATCTATGCCTCTAACAAATTTAATGCTTGAACCTCTATGCTTGATCACCTTTATAATCTGTCTCCTTCCAATGCCCTATGGTTTCTGATGGGCGACTTCAACTGTATGTACCTTTTGCATCGGAAGCATGGCGGGAACCCTCTTATCGGTCATGATCTTTCTCCCATCAACGGAGCTCTTTCTACATCTTCTATCACTCATGTACCTTCCTCTGGATGCATCTTTACATAGAATCATAAGAAAACATTGGCTTTAGGACTTTCTGCACCTTAGACCACTGCTTCCTTAATCACCAAGCATTTAGTTTATGTCCTTTTCCGAGCACTTTCATGCCCAACCCAGGCATCTCAGACTATAGCCCCATAATAACTAAATGGGGAGTGGAACCCATAAGAACAATCCCTCCTTTTAAGTTTTATAATACTTGGACCAAACATAATATCTTTGTTCAATTTTGTTGTTGTTGCAGATTTGGAATATTGAAGTCCATTTCAATCCAATGTATATCATGCAACAGAAGCTTATAAACTCTAATAAAACCATACGCGCTTGGGCAACTCTCACCTATCGTAAAGGATCTAAGCTCGGCACTAACCTCAAAATACAATTGGACAACGCACAACAAGCTATGCTTGGCAAGCCTATTTGTTAACCCGCCTTTTTACCAGGCCATGGACATGCGGGATTAACATAACCGGTTGCACGTTCGCCAAGGCTGGTGTACGATGGATCCAGTCGACTGGATGGATGGATGACGCAACGTGCTTAGGAGATGGAAATATGATTGGATAAAGATAAATCAACTATGGTTTGGGTCTAGGAAATATGGTTCGGCATTGGCAATCATTCGGCATGGTAGGTCGACCGGCACGATGGATCGTTCGGCATACGAGGTCGCTCGACATGTTGGATCGTTCGGCATTGGTAGGTCGCTCGGCATCAGGGATCGTTCGGCATGGTAGGTCGTTCGGCAGGATGGATCGTTCGGCATCAGGGATCGATCAGCATTAGATGTATCGCTCGGCATCCTAGCAGCGTTCGGCATGGAAGTAGCGTTCGGCATTAGACTAGCGTTCGGCATTGGACGAGTGTTCAGCATGGAAGCATCATTCAACATCCAACCTCGTTCGGCATCAGACATCGTTCAACATCGGGGTAGTTCGGCACTCATTAGTGGCTCGGCCTTTGGATGGTTCGGCATCCGATGGTGGCTCGGCATAAGGAGGAGGACGGCAGATGCCGCTCGGCATAAGGTCCTGGTTCGGTATTAGGAGGTTGGCTCGGCATTAGGAGGTAGGTCGGCCTGAGGGTTTAGCAAAGGATGGTATGGCCATGGTTGTTGTTCGGCACGAGTAGTTCGGTTACAATGGGAAGCACGGTTCGGCATATGGCCTTGGTGGGCCGGAATCATTCAGAGAGCCCAACATCTACCTGGACGTGTCTATAAATAAAGCACGTAGAGCTTCAGAAAAGGGGACTTCATTTTTATCTTCTTCTTCTTCTCCTCTACTTTCGGACTTTCTATTTTCTAAGGCTAAGGCTAGCCTACCACTTTGTAACTATAACTGATTCTCATATAACTATAACTGATTCTCATATCGATAAGAAAGAAAACTTCTGGAGTGGACGTAGGCCAGAGTTAGCCGAACCATTATAAAATCTATTGTTCTTTACTGCTTTCGTTTTAATTTTAACTGATCTTCATATTATTACTCTCTACACACACTCTATCTGTTATCAGTAACTGTTAATTGGTGCTTTCATTTACATTTGGGTGTTAGTGACCAATTTTGGCGCTAACATTTTGGTGCTTTCACTGAGAAAATTGAACTCAGGAATTTTGGAGTTAGAAACTTGGATTTAAAAGAGCAATGGCTAGACCATCAGCAAGGAAACAAGTAATGGAAAGGAGCAATCAGGAGGGAAGTCAAGAGGCTTCCTCTGGAGATGGAGCAGGTGGAGCATCCATTTACATCACTAGAGAGGAAATGGAGGCGATGATGAAAAGACAAGAGGAGATGATGTAGACTCTTCTCAGACAATTTGCACAAACAGAAAATGCAGGAGCTCAGATCCGTGGAGCTGGATCAGAAGCACTCAACCAGCAAGCAGAGGGAATAGCTCGGCAGGGGGCAACCCCCAATCAGAAAACAGCTATCAATCCAGATGGATCTAGACTTGGGGGCATACCACCAGGAAATGTTGGACCAACCAATGGAGGGATACCAGACGATGTTGTGCAACCCGACACCAACAGGAGTGCGAGATGAGGAGTATGTGCCAGAATTCCCTCATAAACTCGGGGGGCAGACCAGAGGCGATGGACAAGGATTACATCTTGGGGGCAACGACAGACTAGCGGAGATGGTTAGACGGGCTATGAGAGGTGGATTGGTAAATAAAGACTTGGAGGATGTAAATAGGAGTCCCTTTACTCCTACTATCAGGCAAGCTAGGAACCCAGCCGAATTTAAGCTACCAAATTTGGAAATGTATAATGGGAAGGCGGATCCAACGGTTCATCTGACGAAATACATAAGGCATATGGAGGTACTGGGGGCATCGGATGAGGTCATGGCTCGATGCTTCTCATTGTATTTGACAGATATCGCAGCGATGTGGTTTAGACAGCTGGAGAATGGTTCTATCGGCACATGGACGGAGCTAATTGAGAGGTTTATGAGACAGTTTCGGGTCCACATAGTTAGACCCAAGAACGTGATGACTCTGACATCTATGAAACAATGGAAAGGGGAATCGCTCAGGGACTTCTTAACCAGATTCAACGCAGCGGTAGCCTCAGTGGATCGACCCGATCCGTCAATGGTTTTGATGGCAGCCGTCTCGGGAATCGCGGATAACTCGGATTTCAAAATATCATTGGAACAGGACCCACCGAGGGATCTCGGGGAGTTCTATCATGAGGCGGAAAGGTTCTTGAGACAGGAGGATGCGCAGGCCGAGAGAGTAGGGAGAGAGGCTGAAGCTTATGCAGTGAGGGGTGGAGGTCCATCCAGGGAGGATCTAAGTAAAGATGATAAAGGAAAAAGGAAAACGAATGGAAATGGTGGCACTTCGAAGAAACCTCGGAGGGAGTCAAAGTTTTCTTCTTACACAGATTTAACTGAGATTCTAGAAAGGATTTACTTGGACACTCGAGGGCGGCTCCAATACCGAAGGCCAGCAAAGAGAGAGCCTTCAGAATACGAACGGACATCGGGAAAGCATTGCCTATTCCATGAGCTGGATGGGCACAACACAAACGACTGTAGGCATTTGAGGGATATCATTGAGGAGCATGTAAGAAATGGTCACCTACAGCAATATGTCAGGAATCGAACTACGGCAGGGGAGCAAGAGCAGCCACCACCTACCTCTAGCAATGGCGGCATTGGGTCTGGTCAACGCCGGTTTACTATCAACTAAACAGGTTCATAGTTTTGAATAAGTAATAGAACTCAAAGTAATACGGCTAGGTCACTTACACACGTACGGGATTGAGGACGGTCCCTAGGCGTGCTTTGAGATAACTGAAAACCGTACTACTTGAGTCTATGAAATTTTGCTTTCTTTCTAGTTTTCTGCAAACTTTGGTTCTCTCTTTCGTATTTCGGACATTTACTTTTCTTTGGTATGGTTTTGGAGTTTGGATTGAACTCCCGATTTGGTTGGTTTTTTCTTGGTTTCCCATTCTATTTTGGATGTTTGATTTTTTGATACGGATTTCTGGTTTTATATTTGGTTTTGGATCGATGTAATAAACAGTTCAGGTTTTATAATTACTGCCCCGACCGGAGAGACGGGGCAATGGTCACAAGTTACGAGTCCCTTCGCCGGAGAGCGAAGAAATGGACTCGGGCAGAATATAAAAAGTCCTTGACCGGAGAGTCGAGGCCGGAGAATATAAAAAGTCCTTGACCGGAGAGTCGAGGCCTGAGAATATAAAAAGTCCTTGACCGGAGAGTCGAGGCCGGAGAATATAAAAAGTCCTTGACCGGAGAGTCGAGGCCGGAGAATATAAAAAGTCCTTGACCGGAGAGTCGAGGCCGGAGAATATCAAAATCCTTAGCCGGTTTGCTGAGGCCGGTGAATATCAAAGTCTTTGACCGAAGAGTCGAGGCCGGAGAACATACAAGCCCGTGATGGAAAAGTCAAGGCTGGAACAGGATAACACGACCCGGCGAGGTCTACAAAATCAAGATTAAGCCCGGAGAGGTCGTGGATTTGATGATATGGTTACAAAAAGGATGTGGACTTTGGATATCAGATTTGAGGCTATTCAAAACACACCTTCCAATAGCAAGGCATGTTTTGGGGGGCAAGTGTTAACCCGCCTTTTTACCAGGCCATGGACATGCGGGATTAACATAACCGGTTGCACGTTCGCCAAGGCTGGTGTACGATGGATCCAGTCGACTGGATGGATGGATGACGCAACGTGCTTAAGAGATGGAAATATGATTGGATAAAGATGAATCAACTATGGTTTGGGTCTAGGAAATATGGTTCGGCATTGGCAATCATTCGGCATGGTAGGTCGACCAGCACGATGGATCGTTCGGCATACGAGGTCGCTCGGCACGTTGGATCGTTCGGCATTGGTAGGTCGCTCGGCATCAGGGATCGTTCGGCATGGTAGGTCGTTCGGCAGGATGGATCGTTTGGCATCAGGGATCGATCGGCATTAGATGTATCGCTCGGCATCCTAGCAGCGTTCGGCATGGAAGTAGCGTTCGGCATTAGACTAGCGTTCGGCATGATGGCATCGTTCGGCATTGGACGAGTGTTCAGCATGGAAGCATCATTCAACATCCAACCTCGTTCGGCATCAGACATCGTTCGGCATCAGGGTAGTTCGGCACTCATTAGTGGCTCGGCCTTTGGATGGTTCGGCATCCGATGGTGGCTCGGCATAAGGAGGAGGACGGCAGATGCCGCTCGGCATAAGGTCCTGGTTCGGTATTAGGAGGTTGGCTCGGCATTAGGAGGTAGGTCGGCCTGAGGGTTTAGCAAAGGATGGTACGGCCATGGTTGTTGTTCGGCACGAGTAGTTCGGTTACAATAGGAAGCACGGTTCGGCATATGGCCTTGGTGGGCCGGAATCATTCAGAGAGCCCAACATCTACCTGGACGTGTCTATAAATAGAGCACGTAGAGCTTCAGAAAAGGGGACTTCATTTTTATCTTCTTCTTCTTCTTCTCCTCTGCTTTCGAACTTTCTATTTTCTAAGGCTAAGGCTAGCCTACCACTTTGTAACTATAACTGATTCTCATATAACTATAACTGATTCTCATATCGATAAGAAAGAAAACTTCTGGAGTGGACGTAGGCCAGAGTTAGCCGAACCACTATAAAATCTATTGTTCTTTACTGCTTTCGTTTTAATTTTAACTGTTCTTCATATTATTACTCTCTACACACACTCTATTTGTTATCAGTAACTGTTGATTGGTGCTTTCATTTACATTTGGGTGTTAGTGACCAATTTTGGCGCTAACACTATTGATCCTGCCTTTTCTAAGATTGAGATGATTACATAACACATACCTTGAAGCCATACATGATGAACTTGCCATGATCAAGCAGAAGTTAGGAAAAGAATAGCATTTCGAAGGAGACATGAACGCTAATTTATTCCACACAGCTCTCAAATCAAAACACTCTAAAAATAGGATTATCTCCATCCATGACCACTTTGGTGTATGCAGGAATGAACCACAGGAGATTAACTATGCATTTGTTGACTACTTCCACACTACCCTCAATAATACACACTCTCCAATAATCCCCTCACACCCACCAACCGTAGCCATCCTACCATTAACAACCATGAAGCCCTCCATAAGATATCTCCTATCACCTACAAAGGGATAAAGCAGGCTATCTTCAGCCTTAACACTACCAGTACCGACGGTCTTGATGGCTTCAAAAGCCACTTTTTTATGTTCACCTGGACTTACATCTCCATAGCCTTTTGTAAAGCCATCCTCCACTATTTTAAAACCAATAAGCTCCTAAGCGGTATTAATTCCACTGACTTAGTTATGATCCCTAAACAACCCAACCTAACCTCTGTTGATCATTATAGGCCTATTGCTTGCTGCTCTGTCATATACAAATGCATCACAAGAATTACAGCTCTCGGGATAAAGCCTTCTCTCTCCAAAATCATAGACCTCAACCAATCTGCTTTTCTTAGCTCTATAAATTCTCTAATAACATCTTACTCACTCATGAACTATTGAAAGGCTATACCACTTGCAATATCTCTTCGAGATGTATGCTCAAGCTTGACATATAGAAGGCCTTTGACTCAATCTCATGGCTTGCTCTTACCACTATCATAGCCAAACTTCAATTTCCTGAGCCCTTCGTTGCATGGACCTATATGTGCATTTCTACTACCAAACACTCCATCATCGCCAATGGCAATCCATCTTGATACTTCTATACATCCAAAGGTAGTAGATAAGGGCGATCCATTATCTGCTTATCTCTTCATCATGGCCATGGAGGTATTTAACTGTATCATCGAAACTCGGTTTCAATGTAACAAATTTTCCCTTCATCCTAAAAGCAAGAATCCCAATATCACTACCTCATGTTTGCCGATGGCCTTGTCCACTTCATCAAACCAAACTCATCGTCTCTCAATGCCATTCTTCACAGCCTAGATTCATTCAACCTCATCACTGGCCTTTGCATCAACCAATCAAAGTCACATATCCTTATAGCTGGTCTTTATGGTCAGTAGAAAGACAATATAATCCAAATTTCCACTCTCAATCCCATGCCTGCTAATGCCAGTTACCTTGGTATCCTTATCACCGCCTTCTGTATCATCAACATATAATGCATGCCCATATACGAAGCCATTATATCTAAACTTAGTATCTGGTCTTGTAAATATCTCTCTCAAGCTGGAGACTCATGATTATTATATCCATCGTTATAGGAATAACCAACAATTGGTGTAAAATGTTTATCTTACCCAATAAACTTATTACCATGATCAGTAGTGTCTTGAATCATTTTCTTTGGCATGGTGTATGCCACTTCAGAAAACTTATTCCTCTCTCATTCAAAAAATTATGCATCTCAAAATCTAAGGGAGGTTTTGGCATCCTTAGTCTTCTAACCTAGAACAAAGTTGTAACATCCGAATATGTGGATGATCTTATCAACATAAAGGATAATCTATGGATTCGATGGATAGCAAACAACTGTCTCCGTAGTAAATATTTTTGGACCATGGTATAATGCTAGCTGCCATTTTAGAAGTCTCCTCAGGCTTAGACACAGTCTTCTCCCTCATATTGTCCATGATTCCTCACCTTCTCATAACTGTGCCTTTTAGCACTGCTCCTGGGGAGAATATGGCTTAATTCTTAATCGCTATCTTGACTATAACTAGAAGAACCTGATTGGAATTTCTAATCACGCAGAGACTTGGAGCTATATGTAAGGTGGTAGATCGATCCTTCCAAACTCAAGCAATTCCTAGACACAACTACTATGGAATCTCCTCATGAGCCATCAATATAAAACATTTGATTCCATTGCTCATTGGACCATCGAAAGGGAACCTCACTCAATCAGAAATATCTACAATGCCTTGTACAATATTACTCTTCTTCCAAGTTACTTATAGCATACAAGAAACTGGAAATGCCATGACATTCCGAAAGACAACTTACTCCTCTGGAAGATGCTCAACCATGTTATATTCATGAAAGACAAGATCTTAGTCCTTGGGATGATTAACTCTAGTAGCTACTGTTTCTGTCAAGTCATGCTTGCATCTATTGAACACCTCTTCTTTGAATGCCATGACATTTTCTTAGCCTGGCAGTCCACCCTCACCAACATTCACCTCCATAATCCTTCTATCTCACATACTTTCGACTGGTAGAATATTTTTAAAATACTATTAGGAATACTGTTGGAACTAGGAAATTACTATGTGCCTTTAAAATTTTCATTCGAATCACTCTGGAAGGAAAGAAACGAGTAGGCATTCAATCAAAAAGCAAGATCTTTTCCTATTATGCAAGCCAAGATAAAGGGACGAATTAAGATGTGTGTGGAGCTATGGGCAAAGACTAATCCTGATATAACGTGCTTGCCTTGGGCTGTGAACTAGTACTACTAGTCCCGCCTCATGTTTTTTTGTTTCTTTTGTCCTTTTCTTTTCCGTTTTATAATTGCTTCTACCTTTGTGTGCCCTTGTAACTTTCTATTAATAATACTGGTCGAGGACCACTTCCAACCCCGCTTGCCTTTGCAAAAAAAAAGATCCATTTATTTCAATATATTGAAATTTCTCTATTTCTTATTTTCAAACAAACCTCTACATCCAAACAACAAATCTTTTAAAGACAGAAAGTTAATAAATTATCCAAAGTATAAATCACGGAATACAATTCTCCAAAATCAATAAAACGACCATCAATATAATCATTCGACCCGAATCGAATTACATCGAATTGCGATCATTTATAAACGCACAACACAACAATTGAATTTTCATGGTCCATCTCGACCAACAATTCTAAAGAGAGGAAATACCCTCAACTGAATGGCCCCAATAGATGTAAAAATATACAAATCAAAATGCAATTGTACAACAACTGCTTTGCATTTTGCATAGTTCAACATACACAAAATCTCCTAAAGTAATCGAAATTCACATCCATTATCACACAATCAATCAAATATTCCCAAACAAACATCTTAACTAAACAGTTCAACCAATATATGAGATAATTAACTATCAAGCAATGGAAATAAATATAGTTGTGAGTTAATAAAGCTCACCGTAACCCATTGCTTGACGAATCTCCCATTTGCAACCGCCTAGTGTATTTACTTGCCTCAAAGTTCACGTGCGAAAGCAGCTCCATGCCTCCTCCGTCAACGCTGCAAGCTAGAATGCAACCTTTACCTTGATACCACCAGTCCCGCCTATAGTTGCGCCTCCTCCAACCACTGCTTCCTCTCAACGCTCCTCTCTCTAGCCATCCTTACCGTGCTAGCCTCGCACGAACAGACCTTTCCCTATGTTCATGAACCAATTAAGCTTCGCGTCATGCCACCTTGTCACCAAATCACCGCATCGCAGTCGCTCATCTCCCTTCCGACGTCGACGATCGCTAGCTAGGCTCGCATATACATATGCATTTCTTTTTTTTCGGTCGTGATTAAGGAACTAGGGAAAATCATATATGGGGATCGGGGTTTTGGGCTTGTGTTCAAAACACAGCAAACAATATACCAAAGCGTGTCTCATCTCGCCACGATCTCGATGCAATGAACCGCGCGTCAAACGAAGATTGTATACAAAAATTATAAGCATTTGAAATTAAGGTATTTATCTCATTTGTGTGTGTGTATTACAACTATAGTACCATCGTTTTCAACTCGTTCAGACCTCGGGCCGCCGTCTATTTTCAACAGCGCCGCCACCAAGGGTCATGCCACCTCGATCAAACACCACCATTGGCTTGTTCATCCCACGCTCTAACGGCCGCCGACGGCCTCGTTGACTCCAGCCACCCCTTTGACCGCCTCCGACGTGATCGTATTAATGCAGATCTACACCATTTTGTATTGCTTTCTGATGATTAGAGGCCATTGAAAGTCTCTACATGATCTCCACTACACCCCTATAATTTCTGATCATCAAATAGTCGATGTTCCACTATTGGATCGAAACGAATGATCTAACATTAACCAAACTTCCATCGTGTTTTCTGATCAATCATACATCCAATAGGTGAATGAACACCATCGGTGCATTTGTGTCGTCGAGAACTACAACTAGATATATAATATGTTTGGTTGGAGCAATTGTATATTTTGCAATTTTTAATTAGAAGAAGATTACCTTTTGCTAATTACAAATAAAAATTAACATTTTTATTATCTAGCCATGGAATACTTATCCTACAGGTACATATACAGAAAAGTTAGTTTCTAGTTACGAAGTACATCGTTAATAAATTTGGTTTAAGATCAAGAAATGAATTACTACGTCTTATCAATATATACACGAATGTGATAAATCCCACTCACCGATTTATCATGATTTTCTCCAATTTGGTGTAGATTATCCTTCACCTTTGTTGTCCAGAAAATTCACGCCTTTAAAATGCCAAATTTCTCGATAGTTTTCAATATTTGCGTATTTCTCTTCGTAGTGATCAATTCCATATATTAATTCGTTTAATTTGGATTTGATTTAATGGATTAGAAATTGATTTGGAGTTATTAAAATTGATTTGAAATTAGGGTTTCAGAAGTAGAGGCAAGATTATTTGAGAAAAAGGAATAGGGTTAGAGACCTATTTATAGGTTTATAAATATAATATCTAGGCTGAAACCTCGAATTTAATATATAACAATAATCCCACCGGGTTTGACTTTTTCTAATTTCTAGCCCGTTTAACCAAATTCAACAAGTTATATATGTTTTCTATTTATAAATTACATTCTAGACGCAATGGAGTGTCCCGAACCCTAATTCCATTTCTGGAGAAATTTACTATTTTTTACTTTATATAAAATTACAATTTTATATTTTTTAATTTAATTATTTAATTTCGTAAAATTACGCGATGTCATAAGTATGGTTAAGGAAAATAGAGTAGTGATTCTTGATTGGGGATCCCATGTGGCATAGTGTTAGTGTGTAACCTTAATTGCTCTAATTACTCTTGGTTCATTTGATTAACCTTTTTAAAATGTCCCACACTCATTTAATTAAATGTCTCTTAGGCAATTCTTATAATTAACTATTTTATCTATCTTTTAATAATTTCCTATTATTAATCTAATTTAATCTCCTATATCATGGAATCTCCAAAATATGGGGTGTTATAGAAATGTAGAATTTATATCATTGTCATCTTCCACATCAATAGCGGATAAACCATCATCTCTAATCCATTTCGCTACTATTTTTAAATCATATACGAGAGGATTGATTTTTGTCACTTCAAATATGCATTGTTTAAACTCTCTAAAACTACAATATTCTTTTATTTTCGATGCTTTTTGTTTATCATGAATATACTTAGATTTATTGCCTTTGTCAACCACTAATTCTCCATCGTGGAAAAATATAATTGCAACCGTTGATATTATCTAAAAAAATAAAAATACTAAATTCAAAATCTTGATTTGTGAAAACAATATAGTCAAAATTCAGAATTAATACCTTTATTTGAAGAAGACAATGTTTCATTAGAGAATCTTCAATCAAAAGCACTTTTATTCCAATGAAATCTTTGTTTTTAATAACATATTTTGGAGAGTAAAAGAAATTAGGGAGAAAATAAGTTGGTTTTTGTGAAATGGAAGAGAGCGTTAGAACGAAAGATTAATTGTGCTGGCTGGTTATTTCAACACAGAAAACATAGTTGCGCTAGGGGTGGTTATGACCCATACTCGATCCGACCCAACCCACCAACCAACCAGATCCACATAAACCCAATCCAACCCGACCTAGTTCGGATCATATATGGATTGTAATTTGTAACTCATACTATATAAGAGTCGGATATGATATTTTATTCAACCCAACTCCATTTTTACTCAATCCAACCCTATATAAAAAAACCAGTTCAATATCAGGCCATGTAAAATTGGAACAATTAACATTTAGAAATATTCTAGAATAAATATATTTAAATTTATAAGGACCCGATTCTTCGACTTTCGAAAATCGACATCAATACGTCCACTGTAAGAGGTCTGACAAAGTCTCGTCCACAAAGCTACGCTTTTTCACAAAGCCACGCTTTGATCAACAAATGATCAATAAAAAATCATCACACAGCAACACTCAGCATGCCACATTACCAAATTGGGAGTATATCACTGATAACCTTCAACTACAAAGCCTCTGAGCTCGTACGTCTCAGAGAAGGGTGTTAACTAAGAGAATAAATCCTCTGCACCAACAGAAATGTATTTGAAAGAAATCTGCTTTATATCTCAAAATGTAATGTCAGACATGTAACCATACAAGCCTGTTCCGGGTTCGAACAGAACCGAATGCACTTCAAAAGAAGCCCTTGCAATCCGGGTATTCACAATCCCAATAGAATTTCCCATCACAAAGGAAATCTCCATACCGTAGCTAACGGTGCAGAGACAATTGATAGGTCATCCTATCGTTTTCACAAATAACCGTTCTTCAACACCGGTCTTCAATGCTATCCATTACGTCGTATCACTATTCAGAATGGGTAGTCCGAATAACGAGCGCAATAATTTAAAAATAAGTGTAGCATTCAATTTCAACCAATTCACAATAAATAGCCATTTAAGGGTCAATATTGATAGTCGGTTATTTAACTATCAATCAATATTCACAACATCACCCGATTTCAAATAATTCCCAAATTATTTGTTTTCAAAAATATCTTTACAAGATATATTTTCCGCACTTCAACCATTTGAAAACAAATTTCAAATTATTTTTCACCTTTCAATGTTTGAAAACAAATTTCAAATCAATTTCCTTAAACGGAAACACTTCCAAACAGTTATTCATTTTCAATTTATCTTAAAAGGTAAAATCTCAAAACATTTCACTTCATATTGGAAAGCCTTTCCATACTTATTTAATAATTAGTAATTCGCAAATCTATTTATTTTCAACGTTTGGAAAATATTAAATATACTTAAATCACAATTAAGTATATATTTTACTCTTTAAGGAAAACTTCTCTTAAACACATTTATTCAAGTCAAAACGAATGTTGCGTAAAACATCGTTACAACAACCCAAAATCACTTCTATAGGGATTCGAAATTAAGATAGATATATAAATCCTAATACTATATAAAACATTTCCTTTCGAAAATCATTTACTTTAACAACGGTGTTATAGTCCACCATTTCCTTCTATTTCTCCAAAAAGTCTATTTCAACAATGAAAGTTAAAATCTATGGTTTCGATACTTAATACATTTTAAAACATCTTTGAATTATTTTAATTCTATTTAAAATATCACTTTCCCAAAATATTTCTTTAATATATTATTCACTGTCCAAAATCGTGAATATACTTCGTTAACAAAATTCAACATTTCTACATATTTTATTTAAAGGATTATCCACTATCCTAAAATCGTGGATGTATCTCCTTTAATAAGCTATAAAAATGAACTTATCAAAATAAGTCGATTTTGGATTTATAAAAAAAACAATGTTTATAAATTCCATTTATACTTTATAACAACTTCACTTATAAAATCACCTTATTAAAAAATTCTATCTATATCCCATTTACACGCCAAAATCCAATTTATAAGTTAATTACTTATAAATCTTTTATTTTACAAAAAATCTATTCATTTTATAACTTCACAATTTATAAATCCATTTCATCCACTTATGAAATCCATTTATACTTCATTTTAACACTTATAACTCATTTTATAATTCCAATATTTTAACTTATAAATATCAATTTACAAATCTTTTATATAAATCATTTATAATAATTCAAAAATCCCAATTTAAACCATTTTACAAATTAATCAACTATTTATTTCAAAAATCACATTTCGGTTATATTTCACAAAAAATCATAATTTTTATAACATAAAAATTTCAACGTTTATTTATTTAAAATGAATCAATTCCAAAATTAAATTTTATTATGAATTTTCAACTTAAATTTTCAAAAATCAAATTTTATTTATTTTCGGCATCTAACGATACCAAAAATATATTAGGCTAAATTTTAGCCTTTGACGATTTCAATCACAAAGATAATCATGCAGATTATAAATAGATCAGCACACAACATTGAAATAAATTCAATCATTTGAGGAATCCAGTTGGATCCCTCCAACCTGTTTTCCCTGCATCCACAGATGTTAGCACCATACCAATTCCGCTTCAAGACGGAATATCGTGGTATATGGGATTTATAAAATAATATCCGCTATTTATGCGGTGCAATAGGGTCTCATCCGCTATATAATGCGGGAAATCAACTCCAAATACATATATAATACCAATTCCATTCAAGATGGAATTATCGGGTATATGTTTTTAATAAATAACATCCGCTTAATATACGGCGTATATGGTCTATTTCAATACAACAGATAATAATTTATCATCCAAGCATATAATCAAGCAATTTTAAATCTAACTATTCAAAATTTAAATCGAAACAATTCGATTGAGTGAGAAGTTCTCACCTTGAGTTTCCGATAACAGTTGTAGCGTTTTGTTTCGAATAAAATTAAACGTGCGTTTAATTTTACCCGAAATTATCATTAGCTCTAAATGACTCCAAACCAGCTCCATTGCGTAGTGTTCGTCCATACGATTGCAACGCAATTCGTTTCGTGCGTTTTCGACATCGTATGAAAAAGCTATGTTATTTCAAAGTTTACCGAATTATTATATAATTAATTTACAAATTTTTTAAACCCTACAGCAAATCTCAGCCGTTCGTTCTATTGATGAGATCATGGTCGTGCACTACCTCTTCTTCCATCTCCAGTTTTTACAATGCAACCGAACCCAAAGAGCCACCTCCCTTCATCAATTATCGAGCCATCTACGAACGTCAGGTTGCTGATCAGGGACCTCCACTAGAACGCCCTCGACAAGAGCTACCCACGGCCCCAAGGAAGTGGAACTTGGTCGCCTCCCTGACCTCGAGATGCGTGCACAAACGAGCATGAACGCGGTGCCCAAGCTGTTGATCCACCTCTCGAGTATTAATCACAACCGTATGAATTGAAAGGTCATCTCGAGCTCTACGTTTTTCGTATTAGAAGTTTATCGAATAGATGTGTGGATTTGAAGAAATTAAGGGGAAAAGAAGAGTGATTTTCGGCCATAGAAAGTTTAGGAGGCGGCTGAAGAGTTAGATTTAGGGTTTTGCAAATGTGAAGTTGTTGAGTTCTTTTATAGAAAATTCTCAAATTACTATTCACTCAAAATTTTCCGAACTACAAATCTCACGCGGTGACGGGCATTTCTAAGGTTTACCCCGCGTTTCGAACACAATGGAGTAGGTATCGAGAGCCAATTCGATCATCTGTGCGAGTTACGGCAATAAACGATCAAATTTTAAATTAAATCGATTAAACCAATTTCTATGCGTTTTGGCTTGCCCCGGACAAACCGTAAATCCGATTGACACGAAATTTGAAACCCTACAATAATATAACATTACGGATCCGATGAAACTTGTTTCGTCATAATCCGAGACTGTTTGAAAAATGACTATTTTCACTAGTCGATTAAATATTAAAATATTCAATTTTCACAAATTAACTTTTAATTCAATTTTAAAAGTTCACAAACATTGTTCTAACTCCAATATGATTTAATATAACTTTGTAAATCATTTTTAAGCACATTAAACCCAATTTCCAATTATTTACGCAATTCCAAATATTAAATTATCGATTTAATTATCCAATTAAATCTAAACATTCGAAAAATAAATTATTCGACTTACAAAGTTTACTTGTTGATATTTAAAATCAATTAAATATCTGAATTTCAAATGACAGAAATTCTGGATCGTTACAATCTTCCCCCTTAAAAGAATTTCGTCCCCGAAATTACCAAGTGAGAAAAAGTTTTGAAATCCATTAACTTTTCAAAATAAACCGTTCAAATTTGATTTACAAATCTCTTAAGCGTTTAATTTTTCCAAAATCCATAGTTAAACCTCTTACAAAACTTCACTAATATTTTCAAATCCATATATAGTTATCTTTTCAAAACCAACTATATCGTTCAACCTTTAATCTTCAAATCAAAACTTAGTTTTCACAAATTTTTCCCAAAATTTCTCGAAAATTTTCTAACTCCTTAAATTTTAAGAAAATTTCGCCATAACCTCCTTTGTATGGAGGAGCTTTTACAATATCACAATAGATACAAATATATATACATCGACCCACACGGTCGGAAAGTAGAAAAACAGTTCATATTTTCTATTTTTATTGCGTAGGCGTACCTTTTTAGCATTTTTAAGCAAAGCAGTTATTTATTTAGCATTTTGCGCAACCAAATCCCGCTAACGGTAGCCCCGGTGCCTGTACTTACTCAATATAAACACGTAAGTGACATATATAAGAAGTTATTAACATTTTACTCTTTTAAACAACTACAACACATGCATATTAAAAGAAATGCATACTAAGCAAGGTTTATAAACAACTCATATGATTTCGACATTACTTGTAAATGTTTTCAACCAATTTTTATACAACGACATTCAATTATTCGTTTTCAATTAGTTTACATTCACTAATTTACATTCAAGTTGGTTCACTTTCAATTCAATCAATTTCCATTCAATTTAAATTTACTTAACTTCCAATTTGAATTCAATTGCTTTAGCTTTCAATTTTATTCATTCAATTGCATATGAATTTCTATTCAATCAATTAACAATAATCTAACAACCAATGTATATCCAATACAGCCGAATTTATTCACTTTACATTCAACATTCATATTCACTTTGTTTACCTTCAATTTGGTTTAACATTCAATTAGCCTTAAATGAATTAACACTTATCCATTATTCTATATCAATTCATTACATTCGATTGATTAATATTCAATTCATTAGTTCAATTACCAATTTATTTTACAAATAAAGTTGAATCTCCTTTATATAATTCAAGTTCACATCCATTTAATTCACTTCATTATTTTACTTCGATACCAAAATCAACTTCATTCAACATTACTTAAGTTATATTCCTTTTAAACATCATTTGTTTAACTTAACTTAAATTTCCATTTCAACACCATATGTAATCCAGTTAAAATCCAATTCAGATTCCAACCCCAAAGTAAATTCTATTTAACTTTTACCAAAGTCAATTTTCATCACTTATTCAGATTCATACCTCATTTTGCTTAACAAAGTTGCTTAACCATTTTAATAATTGGTTTTACTTACATTTTCACATTTAATAAGTGATACAACTTATTATTCAACTTCCAAATCCGATTTAATTTATTTAACTTCCTTTAGTTAAATTTCACATCATATATTTTATCATACTAATTCAAATTTATTTCAACTTTACTAAAGTTAAATTTTTATTATCTCATATTATAAGTTCAAAACTCATTTTACTTGTATTTATCAATTACAACTTGGATTTTAATTTCAAATTTGTTTATCACAACAAAATTCAATTTCAATTTACTATGGTAGCAAATCCATCATACGGAAACTCGAAAATGATACCGATGATGCTGCAGTCATCACCCTTATTATTCCCCAGCAACAGTAGTGAATCCGATGCTTTAAATTCTTTCTAAATTTTCTTTTATTTATAAATCACATTTATAAATCTTGCTTATATAATTTCACTATTTTCCTTTACGTATACAAGATTATTCCACAATTGTAATTATTTCAATTAAAATTCTATACTTATAAATTGTTGCTTTTATATAATTTATTCTTTCACAATTGTTGTTTTTATTCAAATTATTCGAACAACTTTGATTCACTTATAGATATTTACATTGTCAATAACCAAACAATTAATTCTATATAAAGTTTAATAATTTCTGAAAAATTATTTCCTTTAAATATAAAATATAATCCAGGTAGAATTATTTCATTTACCCAATTTAAAACAATATCGTGCCGAATTGTTCTGAACAAGTGTTTGGAGATCCCTATCGTAGAGTTGTACAGACTATACCGACCAGAATCCGTATGCCACTCCACAAACCAATCATCGCAATATAAAACAATTTTATATTCACTAAAAAATACGCGCTTATATCTATTATTACACTCAAACCTATTCTAGAGTACTACTGACTCTATCTCTAATGAGTAACACCCAACAGAGCCAAGGTTGTCACTTAACCAAATGCTCTGATACCACATTGTAAGGACCCGATTCTTCGACTTTCGAAAATCGACATCAATACGTCCACTGTATCAACTGTTGAGCGATCGAATGCCAGAAAACAGAATTCTTAAGGTTTAAGAAGAAGAAAAAGATAGAAGATGAAAGAAAAAGGTTGAACAGAACAATATCAGAATCTCACAATCGCAGCGGAACAACATATAATAGATAAATGAATATCTTTAAAACAAAGAACTATATAGTTATTACATTACATCACATTACATTATCAGAGTCAATATGCAACACAATACAAGAATGGACAGCTATACAAACTTGTCCTTACAAGCGAATTCTACAGCGGAAAAGATAATATCATATACAAGTGGTACGTCTCGCCATCCAGCTCGCCTCCTGAGCTCCATAGCACTTCTGAATCCAGAATAACCTGATAACTTGTTTCTAGGCTGCCCGTGTGGAAAATTTTGGGCATCCAGAGTTTAGAAAGGGAACAATAAACTCCGGGTCAGTCATAGGACTGGTGTGAGAACTCAAAATAGTTATTTATCTTTTAAAACAACAACAACAACAAGGGAAGTGAATAATACCCGCAATGCTTTTGGAAAATGAAACTATCATAAGGCCTCCCCGCACACACACAATGCAAACGCAGAATTGGAGAAGATTTCTCCTTATGATAGTCAAAGATGCTTACTGCGCAAAACAAATCAATTTTGATATTATTATTGGTGCATAGTGATGAAAGCATTTCGAAAATAGAATATAAATCTTAGCCAGCATAGACATTCCAAACTATGCCTACTATAGCTACCATCCAAACAGTGGGGCGCCACCATAAGTGAATGACAGGTAATATAACTAAAACCGTACAAGGCTCGTATCGTTTCTTTGGATTTTCCAATAAATGATCAGGCTAAGAAACTTCCTACTGCCACATGGGATCGCCTCTAGCAGGACGTCCCGAGAACTCAACCAGCTCTCTGCCAACACAACGCGGGGTTAACTTTGTAACTAGGTAACCACTACACGATTATGCCACCCCCCGGTCTTTTGGGACCTTTATCCGAGGGTCACCAAGCAACAACCACACAGAAAATGAGATTGGAGCAACCACATAGGTTAAGCATCAGGGCTCCATACCTGACGCCACCCTTTTCCAGAAGGAAATGACATACCCTAAAGGGAGCGACCCTCATAACCTTGCCGCATATTCCTGTTTCGACCATTTCCGGGGTGTGAGGTCTGACAAAGTCTCGTCCACAAAGCTACGCTTTTTCACAAAGCCACGCTTTGATCATCAAATGATCAATAAATAATCATCACACAGCAACACTCAACATGCCACATTACCAAATTGAGAGTATATCGCTGATAACCTTCAATTACAAAACCTCTGAGCTCGTACGTCTCAAAGAAGGATGTTAACTAAGAGAATAAATCCTCTGCACCAACAGAAATGTATTTGAAAGAAATCTGCTTTATATCTCAAAATGTAATGTCAGAAATGTAACCATACAAGTCTGTTCCGGGTTCGAACAGAACCGAAGGCACTTCAATAGAAGCCCTTGCAATCCGGGTATTCAGAATCCTGATCGAATTTCCCATCATAAAGGAAATCTCCATACCGTAGCTAACGGTGCAGAGACAATCGATAGGTCATCCTATCGTTTTCACAAATACCCGGTCTTCAACACCGGTCATCGATGCTATCCATTACGTCGTATCACTATTCAGAATGGGTAGTCCGAATAACGAGCGCAATAATTTAAAAATAAGTGTAGCACTCAATTTCAACCAATTCACAACAAATAGCCATTTAAGGGTCAATATTGATAGTCAGTTATTTAACTATCAATCAATATTCACAACATCACCCGATTTCAAATAATTCCGAAATTATTGTTTTCAAAAATATCTTTACAAGATATATTTTCCACACTTCAACCATTTGAAAACAAATTTCAAATCATTTTTCACCTTTCAATGTTTGAAAACAAATTTCAAATCAATTTCCTTAAACGGAAACACTTCCAAATAGTTATTCATTTTCAATTTATCTTAAAAGATAAAATCTCAAAACGTTTCACTTGAAAGCCTTTCCATACTTATTTAATAATTAGTAATTCGCAAATCTATTTATTTTCAACATTTGAAAAATATTCAATATACTTAAATCACAATTAAGTATATATTTTATTCTTTAAGGAAAACTTCTCTTAAACACATTTATTTGAGTCAAAACGAATGTTGCATAAAATATCGTTACGAAACCCAAAATCACTAGTATAGGGATTCGAAATTAAGATAGATATATAAATCCCAATACTATATAAAACATTTCCTTTCAAAAATCATTTACTTTAACAACGGTGTTATAGTCCACACTTTTCTTCTATTTCTCGAAAACGTCTATTTCAACAATGAATGTTGAAATTTATGGTTTCGATACTTAATACATTTTAAAACATCTTTGAATCGTTTTAATTCTATTTAAAATATCACTTTCCCAAAATATTTCTTTAACATATTATTCACTGTCCAAAATCGTGAATATACTTCGTTAACCAAATTCAACATTTCTACATATTTTATTTAAAGGATTTCTGTCCCAAAATCGTGGATATATATCCTTTAATAAGCTATAAAAATGAACTTATCAAAATAATTCGATTTTGGATTTATAAAAAAAACAATATTTGTAAATTCCATTTATACTTTATAACAACTTCACTTATAAAATCACTTTATTAACAAATTCTATCTATATCCCATTTACACGCCAAAATCCAAATTATAAGTTAATTACTTATAAATCTTTTATTTTACAAAAAATCTATTCATTTTATAACTTCACAATTTATAAATCTATAGATTTCATCCACTTATGAAATCCATTTATACTTCATTTTAACACTTATAAAAACTCGTTTTATAATTCCAATATTTTAATTTATAAATATCAATTTTATAAATCTTTTATACAAATCATTTATAATAATTCAAAAATCCCAATTTAAACCATTTTATAAATTAATCAACTACTTACTTCAAAAATCACATTTCGGTTATATTTCACAAAAATCATAATTTTTATAACATAAAAATTTCAACGTTTATTTATTTAAAATGAATCAATTCCAAAATTAAATTTTATTATGAATTTTCAACTTAAATTTTCAAAAATCAAATTTTATTTATTTTCGGCATCTAACGATACCAAAAATATATTCGGCTAAATTTTAGCCTTTAACGATTTCGATCACAAAGATAATCACGCAGATTATAAATAGATCAACACACAACATTGAAATAAATTCAATCATTTGAGGAATCTAGTTGGATCCCTCCAACTTGTTTTCCCTGCATTCACAGATGTTAGTACAATACCAATTCCGCTTCAAGACGGAATATCGCGGTATATGGGATTTATAAAACACTATCCGCTATTATGCAGCGCAATAAGGTCTCATCCGTTATATAATGCGGGAAATCAATTCCAAATACATATATAATACCAATTCCATTCAAGATGGAATTATCGCAGTATGTGTTTTTAATAAATAACATCCGCTTAATATACAACGTATAGGGTCTATTTCAATACAACAGATAACAATTTATCGTCCAAGCATATAATCAAGCAATTTTAAATCTAACTATTCAAAATTTAAACCGAAACAATTCGATTGAGTGAGAAGTTCTCACCTTGAGTTTCCGATAACAGTTGTAGCGTTTTGTTTCGAATAAAATTAAACGTACGTTTAATTTTACCCGAAATTATCACTAGCTCCAAACCAGCTCCATTGCGTAGTGTTCGTCTATACGATTTTAACGCAATTCGTTTCGTGCGTTTTCGACCTTGTATGAAAAAGTTATGTTATTTCAAAGTTTATCGAATTATTATATAATTAATTTACAAAATTTGTAAACCCTACAGCAAATCTCAGCCATTCGTTCTATTGATGAGATCGTGGCCGTGCACTACCTCTTCTTCCATCTCCAGTTTTTACAACGCAACCGAACCCAAAGAGCCACCTCCCTTCATCAATTATCGAGCCACCTACGAACGTCGAGTTGCTGATCGGGGACCTCCACTAGAACGCCCTCGACAAGAGCTACCCACGGCCCTAAGGAAGTGGAGCTCGGTCGACTCCCTGACCTCGAGATGCGTGCACAAACGAGCATGAATGCGGTGCCCAAGCTGTTGATCCACCTCTCGAGTTTTAATCACAACCGTATGAATTGAAAGATCATCTCGAGCTCTACGTTTTTCGTGTTGGAAGTTTATCGAATAGATGTGTGGATTTGAAGAAATTAAGGGGAAAAGAAGAGTGATTTTCGGCCATAGAAAGTTTAGGAGGCGGCTGAAGAGTTAGGTTTAGGGTTTTGTAAATGTGAAGTTGTTGAGTCCTTTCTCAAATTACTATTCACTCGAAATTTTTCGAACTCCAAATCTCACGCGGTGACGGGTATTTCTAGGGTTTACCCCACATTCCGGATACAATGGAGTAGGTATCGAGAGCCAATTCGATCATCTGTGCGAGTTACGGCAATAAACGATCAAATTTTAAATTAAATCGATTAAACCAATTTCTATGCGTTTTGGCTTGCCCCGGACAAACCGTAAATCCGATCGACACGAAATTTGAAACCCTACAATAATATAACATTATGGATCCGATGAAACTAGTTTCGTCGAAATCCGAGACTGTTTGAAAAATAACTATTTTCACTAGTCGATTAAATATTAAAATATTCAATTTTCACAAATTAACTTTTAATTCAGTTTTAAAAGTTCATAAACATTGTTCTAACTCCAATATGATTTGATATAACTTTATAAATCATTTTTAAGCATATTAAACTCAATTTCCAATTATTTACGCAATTCCAAATATTGAATTATCGATTTAATGATCCAATTAAATCTAAATATTCGAAAAATAAATTATTCGACTTACAAATTTTACTTGGTGATATTTAAAATCAATTAAATATCTGAATTTCAAATGACAGAAATTCTGGGTCGTTACAAAAATTATGTTCGATGTCCGTTCAAGTAAAATTAGTGTGATCAAAACACATAGGATTGATTAAGAGATTTTGAGAAGCATTTTAATGTATGGAATGAAAAATCTTACTCTAGTATGTAGTGAACCAATTCTACGTGATGTATTTTATAAAAAAATTTCTAATAAAATAGTTGTAGTAAATCAAATTATGCTAATTAAAATCCATTATTTTGATTTGGACGTTTTAATATTTTATTTTGATTTTTTCCTTCAAATTCTTATTTTCATATTAGGCTTATGTAACTCAAGCCAACTCTGCTAAACACGACCCAACCTATACTTCAACCCAATGCATATTCAACCTTACATGGGGTTGGGTACAGGTTGAATTATCTTTAACATACCTATATGGATTGGGCGGAATATTTGGTCCAATCCGACCCAACCCATACTTTGTGCGGTCCTAATTTGCGCATTCAAAAAATGCTCAAATACAAATATATAACTTGCGCATTTTTGGAATGCACAAACAATATATTTAAAAATAATAACAATAACATGCACATTCTAAAAATACACAAGCTCATTTTTTTTATAAAAGAAAATATAGTTTGCGTTTCTAATGTGCAAGCTATAAAAACCATGTCTATTTTTACGATAAATTTTAAGAAGGGGCCTATTTATGTAATATGTTTATTTTGCCTGCCTATGTTAGAAATTTGTCATTAAATAATAGTTGTTGTTAAGAAGTAAAGAACCGACATTTGTATGGTGATCATCCGATCTGCAAGCCAGAAATAATTTTTGATGCCAATGGTGGCACACAAAAAAAATAAACCGCAAAAACAATTGCAAATTGAAAATTTTCACCGAAAATAATTAAAAAGAGAAGAAGATTATGGAATTTATAAACGGGGTTTATAAATAAAGTGAAATATCTATCGGTGGATAATTTGGTATTATAAATTTACGGTGGGAACTTATAAGGGAAGAGTAATTTGTTATAAAAAGTGAGACATTTTATTTGAATAGACTTTGTGATGGGATTTTTATGGGAAATTTTTGTTAAAAACAACTGGGCTTAAAGATGGCGTTTGGATTCGAAGAGACTGGGATCAGATATCAGTAATATCCGAAACCACTTCGATTTGACAAGTACTTCAATCTTTACAGGTTTGATTCGTAGAATCAAATAGGCTGGGATTAAATAAATTAAGTAAATCCGACCATTTTGAAAAGTAACTGCACTTAGATATTGTTTAGCAACCGTGTTGGTTATAATAAGATAAGAACCCGTGATGTTGGACGGGTTATCTTGATTTTTAAAGACGTTTTTACACCTCTAGTATTCCAATTTTCGTGACGTTTGGTGTCGATAGTGTTTGAAAACAAGATTTGACTGATCATACGTGCAACAACGCGACGAAGATGAAATAATTTTTTTTTGCCTTATATAAAAAAAAGATAGAAACTGCAAATATTAAGTCTGAAAATAAGGGTTTATCCCTATTTTGCACGAAATAATATTCAGGTTCATACATACCACAGGCCCAGGATATGAAATCGATTGTTTGAACAAGCATAGGCCCAACTTTATTTGAAGTTTCTAGGGTTTACTATCTTCTCCCCTCTACATGTAACAGAACCTATTTGACTACTGTATTTTGCTCCTAATTCTTCCCCTTCGTCTCTATCTTGCAAAAGCGTACCGAACATATTTTCGTTTTTTAACAAAAGTTCGGTCTTTGTCGCAACCATGTCTTCTCTTCGCAACGCAATCCCTAGAAGGGCTCATAAAGAGCGAGCTCAGCCGTAAGTTAATCTAATGAATTTTAGAAATTTTATATGTTATTTTACTTTCTTTTCTATGGAATTGTGGAAATATTAGATATTGATGGTTGAATTGCAAATTAAATAACTACAGCAATGCGAGGAAGAAGTATGGACTTCTTGAAAAGCACAAAGATTATGTTGTTAGAGCGAAGGCATTTCATAAAAAGCAAGAGATTATGAAGGTATGCGTTGATTTCACTTGAATGCTCAGTTTAATAGAACACTGGATCCTACCTTGTCGGACCGACATGCTTGTATATTGCATATTTTATGTTTATAGATGTACAATGAAAGTATGTATAATTTCTCACAAGTTTAAGGATCCAAATCTTGAAGGCAAATTAATTTAATTTGGTAAAAAGTAGTTGAACTTTCAGATGGAAAACGTCAAAAATCATACCTTATTATTTTCTTTAATACATAGCTTTGTATTAACCTACATTTCTACGACGTCTCTACTACTAATAAACGAAATCACCAGTGTATTATTGTTTCTACCTTCAAAGTTACATAAACACATTCAATTTTTCTTCTATCACAGCTTACATTAGGTCCACACTAATGCACATCATGCATGTCGTACAGAAAAAACACACAGGCGCACACACTTGGTGTGGACCTATATTTCTCTTGCATTCGGTTGTTGGACGTTAAAAGGCTCGCTGACGTTAAAAGGCTCGTTAAAAGGCTCGTTATCCCTAGTTACCTTTAACTTACACTGTACTTTAGATACTGCTGGTCTATGTAAACAAGTGGATTTGCAGATTTTTTTTAATACATACAATTTTACCCATATGCTAATACTTCGAGGGTGTAACACTACTCTGGGTTTATTTATTTTTTATATGGTTTTGGACTTTCATGCTACAGTGATATATGTTTCATTTATATTCGAGGAGGAAGGAAACATTAAAGTAGTTTGGAAATATCTTTCACCGCGTCAGCCGTTAATCACATGTTAACTGCTTATTGGCTATGCTGTCAAGTGCGTTGTCTAAGCTTTATTTTTTAAAAATGGCGCTCAAGCGTCTGATGGTGCCAACGCTCGCCACTGCGTTTGCAGTCTCTCTTATGGAAGACTTGATCATTACAAATACTGGTGCTTTGCTCCGACCGTAACAATATTAATTTTTGGTTGCTTGTTCACAGTGGGAAGCGATAAAAATAAAACACACATACATATACATATACGTACTTATAAATCATTATGTGCTTTGTTCATTAGGAGCATGTACTGACTTCATATCATATACAGTGATTATTCGTATGCAAATCAGTCAATATTAAACCCAGGGAAGGTTTTCACAGGACAACTCAAGTTCGGTTAACTCAACTGTTTCTTTTTTTTTACGATTGTGCAGAAATTGAAAGAAAAAGCAGAGTTTAGGAACCCTGATGAGTTCTACTTCAAAATGATCAAAACTAGAGTGGTTGATGGGGTGCATAAACCATTGTAATATGCCGAATCCTTGAAGTTCTTTTCTAAAAAATCATAATAGGCCTATAACTGAGAAATGACTGGTTTGTTGTCAATTTTTTTAGGAGCGAAGCAAACAAATATTCTCAAGAAGAACTCATGCTTATGAAAACACAAGATATGGGTTATATACTTCAGAAAATTCAAAGTGAAAAGAAGGTCTGTTTAGTAATCTGACCCATCCTTTTTCTTGGTATATGAATCAAAACATTTTCTTTCTTTATCTATGCTTCAACTGAGAGTTGTTTCATGGTCTTGTAGAAAATTGAAAAGTTGACTTCTACACTTCATTCTTTGGATAATCAACCTTCAAACAAACATGTTTATTTTGCTGAAGACAGGTGTGATATCTTTTTCATCTTCTTATTTGTGCTACTAGTTTAAGCGCTTTGAATGGATTACGAATTATATGATATGACTGAAAGCTTTCTCTAGTTGCTGGAGGATTTGCTAAACTTCACGTTAACTCAGTGGCTGAAACATAAACACAGCCATAAGTAACATTTCTTTTAGTGTTTGGTATCATGCTGGTAAAGATATCATTGCTTAATGATTCAGCTATTTTGATCTGTTTGGTTCAAACTTGTGTGCAATGATAGCTGGTTAATCACAGTCAGTGATTGAAATGGTGTAGAACAGCTTTAACTATTCATCCATGTTACGTTTTAAGTTGAACGGAAAATCACAATTTACAAATTCTGGCCATGTCTAGCTATAGATTCCTTGTTTAAAGTATCTAAACTAAGATGCAGTTGATCTTTCTATAAATGTGTAAAGGCATACGTTAGACACACATTAACCGAGATATATAACTTGAGGCCTACAAACTTGCTATTTGTAGCTGTCTAGAAATTATGATGTGCTTTGTTTTGCTTTCCTCTAACTTCTTCACCTCTCTTTTCACATTCTTTTCTTTCTTTTTCCCCTTTCGTTGTTTTACTTTTATACCCTTGAACATTAATCTCCCCTTGCAATATAGACTTTAATTTTTCTGAAACGCATGTTGGGGGTATAATAGCTGACGGGATTTATAAATTTGAAAGTCTGAGTCTTTTTTCTTGTCATAACTCACTTCTTTCTTTGTTTGTAAATTTCTTATGGTGTTATGCGAAACTACTTTCAAATGGTTTTCATCTGAGAACCGAGATGCATGTGTATGAAACTACTTCCACATGCGGAGATGTTATTGTTCTTATGCCATTGACCTTACATCTTGTATGTCTTGTTAACAACTGTATCTTTCATATGACACTGCATAGAGCCGTATAATTGCCAAGCTTTTATTTGCGGTCTGCTTATGCTTGCTGAACCTACTGCAAATTACATATGTGGTTCTTTTTCCCTTCTATGCTTTATGCCGATTGCTCAAATTGATAACCTCTATATTGTGATGTGGGTATAATTATATTTTTATCTCCACGGTTGCTCTTGCAAATGACACTTCTCCTGGGCCAAAGTTCACAACAAGACTTTTTGAACGCCACGGTACAATGTGCTATTTTACAAGTAAGAGAACGGTACATGAAAATTGATAAGCAAAGAGCCTGTTTGGCAACTTGTTGCACGTAGTGAAACCTACTTACAAGCTGAATTGTAGTGTTTGTGAACTCTTTATAAGGAGCTTGTAAAAGTAATTCGGAAGGAGAATTTAAAGAAACAACTATTTGGTACATATGACTTATGACGGAATTTCATAAATAATTTTGAAAAAGCAAATGACAAAAATAGCCTTTTGTTTTTAAACAATTTATAGAGTACATACCATAATTTTAAAGTCATCATGGTTCGATTATGTAATTCATTATACATACATTACTTATAAATCATATTAGTCAAACATTAAATATAACTTATTTTAACTTGAAAGTCAAATTAAATCCAAACACTTGACTTAAAAGTTGTTATTCAAAACCACTCAAAAGTTACCTTTTGAAACTTATTTTTAGGAAATTCAAATTAAGTTGCATCAACGGTCTCGAAGACGATTGTTCTAGTTGAGGACAGGCTGGTTTGTGGATACGATATTGTTCTTTTGGTATAATTCCACTCTTTTTCATAACACATCCACCACAGTCGAGCATTTATAAATTATAACTATCATAAGCTGGATGGTTAGATTCTAGGAGATTGTTAATATGGCAAAAAATTAAAGAGCAGAGGTCCTAAATCTAGCATGTCCGAATGAAAAGTATATTTATTAAAAATAGCTAAAAATGCATATGAGAAGCTTTGAAATGATATTTCCTTTGTTAACCTTGATCGTTTCCCCCTTTATGTTCCTCAAAGTTTGCATCAGGAAAGTTTGTAGATAAATTGATAATCATGTTATTAATTCAGTCGGTCAAAGATCAATAACATATCAATTGTTAAACCATGCTCTCTGAAATTAACCAGCTACATATATACACGTTTGTTTCGTTAATTTAGTTTGTTTTCGTCAATTCAATTTATACTGGTGTTACACCAATTATTGTAACATGTCACATTTTATCCATTTATAATCAATAAATTTTTCTAAGCCTTGCAACCTTTCATTAGGCAATCGATTGATGCGTGGGCCAACAGTAACAGAATATTAATGGATTGATCTATTGGTGAGATGGGCATAGATTTTCATGATTTTTTATTTATTAATTTATTTTTGGTCAGCTTACTTTTTAATTGTAATTTCGATGACTTGTTTATGTCTCATTTTCTCCCCGTGCCTGTATTGGTATATCCAATTATTTAGCTTTATATAGTGGGCATGATTTGTTTCAGTCTTCAGTGTATGCAGAGTTAATTGACAATGAAGATCCTACAGAGTAACCCAGTTATGGAAGTTGATTGGTGTATTCAGTTTTAATTGACAATTTATTTATGTTTCTTGCACGTAGTAACCAACTATTTGTTACACAAGTAAATACACAACATTTTGACTTAATGGTCAAAATGATAAACATGTTTTCACCATTTATTGATTAAGTTGCTTAAAAAGCCAAAATACCGCTAATTTAGTTGAACACTTTTAGATAATAAAAAGGGTAGTGCCTAGCATGGGAATTAATATCCTCCATCACAAAGTAAGTTTGTATATTCACTTCACAAAACACTAAAGCCCATTGAGGTATTAAAAGTGTACATATTTATGTGGTCCATTGTGGTATTTGTTTACAGATGCTAATTGTTACATATGGAAAAAAAGTTTGGAGATGGGCGAAATACATACTAGTTGACAGGCATTAGTGCTACATGAGATTGCCAACACAACGTTGGATGTGATTGTATCATGTAACATATAACCTACGATGATGTTGAATTCTTTTACAATAGCTGTTACACTAGGTGAATGGTAATATATACGCATTTAGAGTATCTCTAACAATTGTGTTTTTCACAATTAAATGTTCCTTTGATAAGCTTTTTAGACGTTAGGAGCTTGTTCAGTCAGTGTCTACTTTTGAACGCTCGTCGAACATGTGTCTAGTCTAGGTTTTGTCGTCTATAGAATTGAGCGTGTGTGCAACAAGCATCCTCTTTAATTGGTGTCTAGACTCTAGACCATTGTTCAACAAGCCCCTACAAAGAGGCATTTGCACCTTGATATTGGGAAACAAGTAGCTGACCCGATTCTCTGTTGGGGATTTTTTTTCTCCTCCATTTATAGGTTGTAAAACTCGTAAAATTACAGTTGTAGTAGTGCAACTAAGGTTTTGAATCTTAGAAATCCATCACACCTTTTTTCGAGATTTCACGTATGATTCTCATATCGAGTGAGATTTCAGATGAGATGCATGTATATTGGGTGTATATTTCGAAACGACCACTCAGATACTAAAGTACATCTCAATAACATCTTTGAGTAAATCACGTTCTTAAATTAACATTAATAATATTGTCTAAAGAATAAGAACCGTAACATACTTAATTTACATGAAAAATTAGTATTTTTTTACTAGAAAGAGAATACCATTATTCCTTATTTGGAGGACAATATTAGCTAGATTAGTTTGGTAGCAAGTGGGAAAATTTTCTTACTTTAAACATTGATAAAAGAGAGATACCAAGTCATTTTTTCCATATAAAAGAATAAAATATGATTACTATAATAATATTTGGTAGGATAATTTTGAAAGTCTATGGGTGGATCGTGTAATGTATATGCAAGTATATGTGACAAATATATGATGCAATTAAAACAATATTAATCTAAGTAAATATAGAATAAGCACACCTGGATTTTATACTGGTTCGGACCTTTCGTTCTACGTCCAGTCCCGAAGCTTCCCTAGTCTACTATCAAACACCATCGCTTCGTTCGGAGGAATATGCTTGGTTACAATAAGTTGTTCTTGACAAATGTATGTTCTAGTATAACACGGATGTTGACCTATTAGTACAATTGCTTTTAATATATCTCTAAAGAATATTATCTATGAGAAACTGTGTATATGATAGAGTGAATACAAGTAAGAATTGCTAGAGTGCAGAGATCAAGAATAGAGTATAGAATCAGAAAGCATAAGTGAGAAAGGTAAGTTAGTTAAGTTCTGTTCTCTTGATTCTTGATGCTATATATAGTTGTAGATAGATATCTTGAGTAGTTGCATCCATTAACGAGTGCTCTATAGTTGCTTCTGTTGATGATAAAGAGTTGCAGCGAAGAGAAGCGGAGATGTCCATTCGTATTTGGCAGTTGAAGTTCTTATTTGAAATACGATTTTGAAATCAGACGTCTGGGATATGTTTCAGACGTTTGGGATATGTTGCAAACGTCTGGTACTATTTTTTTTTTTGAGTATAGTAGTAGATCAGACGTCTGAGTGCAATTGTCAGACGTCTGGTTCAGCCTGTCTGTTTGTTCCAGAGAACTGTTTCAGACGTCTGGCTTGTGCACCCAGACGTCTGATATTGTGCATATCAGTTTTTGTGCTCTTTTTCTTGTGCTTCTTTGTTCCTAACAACTTGTGGTCTCTTGTAGTGTCCTTTCAGCCTTGTTCTTGTCTTTCTAGTGATGTTGTTCCAGCAAGTACATGTATATATAAATATATGTGTATATTCGATTTTTATTGTATAGCTGTTGTCATTGAAACCGTAGATTTGATTTCCTAACAAATTTTGTTTGAATTCGTATAAAAAGAAAAATATTGTATAAAAGGAGAACATATTACTTCGGAGTGATCTTGGATTGACTCGGTTTAGATTTTAGTTGAGATCTTAACATGAGCTGTAAATGATCGAGATTTTGATGTTCCCAAAGTGCAAAAAAGAGATTTTGGACTACATGGAACTCATGAATGGTTGGAGATGTTCTTACACCAGAAGAAGTATAAACACACACACCCCGTACGTGCATAAGTGTATTGTCTTTGTTGAAAAATTGGCAGTGGGCACCTTAATGTCTCAAATGTAAGAATTTTGGATCCACTATCCAATTGTTATATCAGTTTACTAGTGATTTACTGTTTTGTCGTATTTCATGTAAACAGAAAACATATATTTTCAGTATGATCTCGGATTGATATTGTGGTCTAGGTTTTGTATAGTTCTTAATATCTTAGGTGAGATTTAATATCTTAGGTAAGACGAGTGTTAAACAATTGTGATTTACTGTTTTGTCTTGTTGAAATGCAAAAACGAGATCTTGTGCCAAACAGATGAAATTTAAGGCTGTGATTATGACTCATGAATGATTGGAGATACTCTTACACTGAAAGAGGTATAAACATATACACATGCACAAGTGTACATTCTTTCCTGACATATTGGTACCTGATGTTTTGGGGTCTCAAATGTTAGAATTTTGGAATATACTATCCAAATGCTGTACAATTTTACTAGTGATCTTTGACAGATGTATGCATATATATTTTTATGTTTATAGATCTGTGTGCATATATTAATGCATGCATATAGGGCTAGGACGGACCTTTTTATCATATTACCGCTTATCAATCACTATCAACTACAACCAACACAAATGATATGTAAAACTGATAACCAATTCGGTTAGTACTGTTTTTCAAACCACATGAAATATCTGGTATGACAGCAAGGTAGTTGAGATGCAAAAATGCGTGAAGCTTGCGCCTTGGGCATTTTTGCATCTTGAGCCTTTATGTTCACGTTTTATACAACTTTGCGCGTTTTTGCACAAAAAAAAAACTGCTGTATAAATTACCATTAACAGTGGGACAATTTAGTGTTTATAACCAAGCAAATAAAAAGCACTGGCTAATACTTAAGAAGTCACAAATGATAGCCTTGACCAAAACGATGTCAAATTCAAGTCTAGAACACTTAAAAGATAGAAATTATAACAACAAAAGAAAGTTAGAAATAATAAAGATGTTCATGTTCAACATAAGGCGTGCTTTAGGTCCCTAGGAGTTTCGGTGCCTCAACAAAAAGCGCGCTTTTCGGATGGCTTGAGTAGATCGCATGCCTTAGCTTCCTTGCAGGTACAAACCCTGAGGCCTAGGCGCTCGCCTTAATAACACTATATGAGAGTGGTAATCTGGTAATCGATAGTTTATAACGGTAATAATCATACCAAACGACACGTTAAGCAATGTCTTTTTTCTTTTAATCTGTGTTGCTTAATGATTTAATGGAATTATAACATATTTGAAAAAACTATATGAATTATGATCCTCCAACATATTTCAATAAATAAAAAAATTGAAAAATTGTATGTGCTTAGATGTTGAAAAATGAATAAATACATGATGATATGATTAAAACAATTGCTTTTTATAACTGATTCTGTCTACATCAACATGGAATTTTGAAAATTAATTGAAAAGGAGTGGATATTTTACAAATGGTAAATGCTCATTATAAATTGCTACCTACCTTCAGCAACCATGTTGATTGTTTTGGTTGGCGGTGGTATAATTTTTTTTTTGTTGGGGTTAGGTTCATGGTTTTAGTATGGTTGATGGTATCAAATCGAATCCATTCCGATATGCTTTAATGAAATTAGAGGGTTTATACGCTTTAATGAAATTCTGACTTTGCATCTTTTATACCAACTTGCGATCAAGACCACCAAATGGGTGCTTTATATATAAGGCTGTCTTCACTTCCATCATACCTTCAATCTCCAAATTTCCCTCGGTCAATTTTTTTTATATCAAGTTCTGAACTGTGCTTATTTTTGGTATATGCTCCTAGGATGTGGATCAATCTTCAGAAAACATTATCATTTTCTTTATTTGGTTATATACAAAGATAAGTTTGTACGACCCTATAGAATAGATCCTGTTCAAGTAAGGTTGTGTCGTTTCAAAATTTTGCAATCCCTTCAGATAGTATGTGAATATGAGTAGTCAAAGATCTTTATTTTAACCGTTGTTTGAAATGCGAAAGGGTTGGAAGTTTCGAAATTATCTAATATTTTATGCAAGATGATTTATATATAAGAATAATATGGATACAATATATATTAGCTTAATCCTATACTCTTTGATATGAAGAGGTCGACGGGAAAATTTCTAAGAAATTAAAGATGGATATCTACAGTGTCTTCACTATATGTGTTGTATGCAGGGATGCGAGTTTTTATGGTGGGGGTCCCCATTTTGTTACCTTGAGCCTTAAATATTCTTTTTCAAGGTTGCATATTTCAAACTTTACACTAGTTTTCCTTGTAAAGATAGAGCCCTTTCTTTCTTAATTTCTCTTTTGATTGTCAATTTTTTATGAGTTTAGCATCCATGCATAAATGTCGAACAATTCACACTCAACTAAATAATGTTTTAGTATTTAATTGTTGTAATTTACTAAGTTAAACATAGGACAGTTGCCGTTTTAAACATAGGTTAGTTGCCATCCTTCTCTTTGTTTTGAACATAGTTTAAACAAGCGGTGTAGGCTCACTTCTGATTGCAGTTAACCTTTTACACAATCCGATATGAAAATGAAAAATATACTATTTTCTTGCATCTAACGCAAGGAAATTGGGGCATGTTTTCAAGTTTATTATATTTACTAAATGTTTTTTAATTATATCGGAGAATACATTTCTGCTTTCGTTGTGAGCTCAGTTGTAGCATATGTTGGTGACAGGAACAAACAATAAATCAGTCAATCTTGGAAAAAGTAACCGGTCTTGCTAATTTTTTACGTTTTGAATATGTTTAATTTAGCATTTTCTATTACCAATATTTTGATTTAAACAAAATAACCAATCTTATTTATGTATTAGAGATGAAGCCAAAGAGTTGAGATCAAGAATGGGTGAAAGCTCCAGTGTACCTTCCATTGATGTACCAGGCCGTATAAAGAAGTGAGTCATATATGATATATACATTGTAGATAAAAATAATTTATACGGCCGCATAAAGAAGTGAGTCAGTTATATCCACTGTAGATAAAAATAATTTATAAGGCTACATAAAAAAGCGAGTCATTTATATCCATTGTAGATAAAAATAATTTATAATCTCTGTTGGCGTTTCCTTGCATCAAACCTCAACATTGTATATAACTTTTTTTATTATATTACCTATTTATGTTTATTATTTATCTTTATGATACTATAACAAATATGTGATATTTACTTTATGATATTATCACATATTTGTTATAGTATCATAAATATTATTTATTATATTACCTATCTACACATCAGTATTTAGAAATATATACAAACTATGTAACTATTCTGATAAATTTGTCTTCATTGTGCATTTTTCGTAGCTGTGTTCATATTTGCTTCTCCTTAACATAGGAAAACAGCGGCATCATACAAAGAGGTTGAGTCGCGAATACAACGAGTTCAACAACTGGAAAAACTTTATTCAGAGATGGCATTGAAGAAAGAATTGCAGGTATGTCTTATATACGAGGGTGGTACCTTTGTCTCCTTTTTATTTGTTTGGTGGTTTCAGGTTGGAATTATATTTGAGTTTATTTCAATTTTTTTGAAATAGAAACCCGGTCGTAAGCGCAAACTTCGTGAGGAAGAGATGGTCTGCCCGACGGACAAACCAGTGTATAAATGGCGAGCAGAGCGGAAAAGGTGAACTGAAGCATCATGTATATCAAGGCTTTTTTTTTGTTGACCTGTACCTCTGCAATTTCAAAATTTTTGCAGAATCTTTTTATTTGGAAACTTGAAAAGCAAATTGAAAATTGAGAATTGTAATTGTGTCATATTCCAGTTAAGGGATAGATATAAAAAGCAGTTCTATATTCTAGCATAAGTTTTAGGGCAATAGTCTTCTACATTTTGTACCTTTCGGGAACAAATGTTCATTCGAGTATGAGAACATGAGATAGTTTCTATTAGAAACCCAGCTACTTAGCATGAGATTTCGTTTTATGCAGCTGCAACTGATGTGTGTGTTTGCTTCATTTTAAGGTAGCATGTAAATTCTATATATGCGGACTTTTAGTGCACGAGGGTATCTTGCTCAACAAAGTGGTAGGGAATGAACCGTTTCGGTATGATGTCGCATGTTAAGGGCTATTAATTCCCCATGTATCATTTATGTAGAAAATAATTTAAACAATTTGAAACAGTTAAAAGCACAAACAATCATTTTTCCTTAGTTACAACGAAAGTATTCTGCTTTTGTGGAACTTACAAGTTTCATGTTCCTTTCATATGCTTTCGTGGAGCACGTTCTGCTTTATTGTTTTATTTATTTATAGTTAGATACCCGGATGAAATTTGTGCTTATCACACGGGTAGTTGGTGGGGATGGTTGTTGGAATATGGTTGTATTGTGGTTGGGTGGTTTAGGTAGTGAAGATTATTTCTGTGAGCTTCAATCTTGGAGTCCAATTGAATAAAAGAAGGGCATTACCAAAGTGGAAGTGTCATCGTCTAGTAAAAACTTGAAGATTTGTTTATCCTAAAATTTGGATATGGTCTTTTGTTTGTGGTATAACAACAATGAACACGATCGTTGAAAGTTTCAATACCATACGTACTTATTGTAGATAAATTGCATTAATAAGTTAATAATAACATGTAAAAATATCTGGATCGGAATCAAAATTATTTATCCATTGACCCAATTTCCATTAAAAAAAAACCCTCCATGAAAAGAGTTAGCACATAAAAAATAATAACTGGTAGAAATAGTATATCAGTTAAAAGGCATAACATTGTAAAAAAATATTTAGTGGCCAAGTAGATGAACGATGAACGTAAGCATAGAAGGAAAACCAAAGGTTAAGTGACCAAGCAAATACTTTGGTGTACTTTAGTTATAAATTCATTGATTGCAACCATATTTGTTAGAACTAATAATACAATTGCAGATATGTGAGATCGAAGTCTTAAAGGGTACGTGTTTTGTTAATACTCCGAGTAATGATTTTGATGATGCAGGCAATAATGTAACTACTAATGTTTCCTCTATTTGTATAACTTTTTCAGATATATTGTGAAGATAATTTACAAAGATAAATAAGAACTTAGTGCAAGCAACTGAAGTGTGTGTTAATCAGAGCAAATGAAAATGCAAAATTGACTCAAGACAAATGAAATACAAGTGCTTCAACGATAAAGATATCTGAAATGTTTAGTTTGTCTGTTTTTGTCTTGAAAATTTTGTCAAAGGCTTCGTAACAAATATCCTTGATATTCTGCTTCATTTAACTCTATTTTAAATTCCTAACATCTTCATATAAACATGCAATCTTAGTTTGAAAGAGTTAAAAGTTGAATTGTTAAAAAGAGCACCAAAACTAACTAAAGTATGTTGGCATACTCATTATGGATATGTCGATATGCAGGGAGTTATTTTGAAATTTAAATTTTATATGAAAAGATTTTGATGTCATCTCTTCACCAATGGAGACACCTTCATCCTTTATTTATAGGGCATGGAAAACAAAATTTCAACAATGATTCTCCATTATTCTCTAATTCTTTCATCTCTTCGATTTGTGAGAAAGATCTATTAATATTCTTCCAGTCTCCTTCCAAATTCATACTCTTTCACTTCAAATTTTCAAGGATTTGCAAACCACAAAAGATCAAGGTTTGGTATTTGAATTCTCCATCGTTCTCTCTTTGGTCTCATCCTATTCCTCAAAGATTTTAAATATATATTGCTATTAGATTACTATAGGATCATTGTAATTATATCGAATATGTAAAAAATTATATTGAAGATACAACTACTTGGAACCCTCTATTTTTGTTTGTAAAGAAAAGGTGGTCTTGCCACTTGCGTAAAGTCAAGAGGAAAGATATGCCAAAAGGAACCCATTCCATTTCTTTCAATTTTTTCTATTTGGATCATAGTGGACTTATAAAGTCTAGTGGGTCTTAATAGATCCAATCTAATTGTTATTTGTAAAATCATATTTTATTAATATTGTCTTATCCTTAATTAATTGACAATATGTTAATTAAGTGTGAAATTTGAAAACGTGTGAATACATCAAATATATTTATATTTTAAAAAGTGTGAACCATGTAAAACAAATAGTGAGTGTAAGTGTTTGATGTTTAAGTATGAGGACAAACATGAAATTAGACTAGATATAAGCACGTAAAGGTCTAAAAGAAAAGAGATAAATGTGTAATATTGATTGATTCCACTTTTCCACTTTTGCAAACATTTAATTTATACTTCACCCAATCAATATACCATGAATGATACTGTAACAACCTGCATCTTAATGGGTCCGAATTTTGAGTAATCGAAACCCAAGTATATTAGAATATAGAGCGTTGATTTTGATAACTTGTAATAAATATAAGTATATCAGAGAACGAACTCACAACTGAATAGTAAAATATAATAGAAGATATATGCTGGCTAAGGCTACTACATTAGGATCAATATTATTCCTTTAGCATCTGATTGTCTTGCCAATGCCGAGCATGAAGAAGAAGACTTCACCACCTGCAGTTCTCGTCTTGCACTAGTAGCATCCTCTCTAAATCTATTATATGGGTTGTAATGAAGAGGGAGTCGGAACAACGTTCTGATGATTGAAAAATTACATACTTTATCCATAATACTAATTTATGCAGATTGATTTCAATTTAAGTGTTTTGTCCATTATTTACGGTTATTCCATGTATGTATGACCTTCTAATTTTCAATTTACGCATAATACTAATCTATGCGTACGATGTCTAACCTTCTTCGAGATATAACTGTATATATATACACCAATATATGTATGTATGTATGTATATAAACGTTGTACTATCTAAAAGAAATCTTCGACCACTTAATACTTTTTAAATAAGTAGGAGACAACCTAATGGCCATTTAATACCTTCCACCCCGTAGTAAACCTCTTGACATCTCTAAAGGTACTGAGCCGTTTAATACTTCAAATCTAAGGCGAACCCTTGGTATATTTTCCCATACATATACGCAAACGTATATCTTTTCTCCACGGGTCATATGGTTGAAGATGCCCCACATCAATAGTACATATATACAACCGTTGCTAGCTTCTAGGTGAAGGGTAGACTTCTGTTTTGTAACTCTACCGACCTTGCATCCCAACCCATTCTAAACAAAACCAATTATCTTGGGCCTAAATATTGTGCTAGACCCATTAATTCATGCTCGTCCTAAACGTATTATTGAGGCTATATAATTTCATACTATAAAAATTATATTGCCTCTTAAGTTTATTTACTAATATTTCCTTAATTATTCGCTGTGAACCTAATTCTATCTAACACGCTTATTATGTCTATTCCTCATTTTCTTCTATGTCCTCTAAATGTCAATTGCCTATAGTAAATGGTCATTATTATTTAAATTGGACAAATCCTATTGATTTTCTATCTCAAATTCAACCTATTATGCCTATTTTGCTTTCCTGTAAATGCCATATTAAATTCTTTAATCAGTCCAATTAAATGCATTTGTCCCTATTTAATTCCTGTAATTCCCTATTAAATATTCATTTATTGCTCATTAAATTTGCTTGCTCATAAATTTTGAAATTACTACCATTTTCTATTTCAACCTCCTAGTCCTATGATTTACTACGCTACTGTTAACTAGTGTCCTATTTATAACTAATACGAATATAGACATATATTATGCTTTATTTATTACCTTATGTGTGTGTGTATATAATCGGTAGGCGCGGTTATACATATTTGCACACACACACGCATACATTCCTTTCTCTAACTCATTAATTCCTATGCTTAGGAATTCCAGAACATACACTTATATGTACATTCTGTAAGGAACATTTTTTTCACATTTTAATATATTAGAGTTATCCTTTTCAAAAAAAGATTACTGTTATAACTTTCCATAAGTTATGCAAAAGTGAGACTTTGCTTAGTTTGGAATTACAAGGAATTATCTCTTTTCTTTTAGTGAAATAGACAACACAAACTACAAAGAAAAATATCCGTATTTTACCCATCTCTTTCATTTTTGTATATTACTTATTATTTCAAACTACGCACTTTTACACATAGTTGTGGAATAAGATAATTTATGGAAATTATATGATAGTAGATATAACTAAATTGTAACCATAACGCTCTCAATAAATTAAAACATTTCACATTCCAGGTCAAATTAGGGAAATCTAAATCTATACCAACAATTTACAATCCAATTATCATAAATTTAGAATAAATCTTACAACCTTATCAACATTTTAATTTAAAAAATTTATGGACCAATTTTCAAATTTTCAAATTAGGATGTAAATACCATTCTTATTCCAATTACCTAACTTACAAAATATGTGGGCGAGATTCAAGTGAATACCTTCTTTCTAAGTCTACAACTCCATAGATCTTGCATAGACATGATAATTAAATAAAATTCAACGATATAGATTTCAATGTTATATATAAATCATATAATTTTCATTCACCTTTCAAGCTTTTCAAATCTTTCAAATCTGAATTCATCCTTTTAATTTGACTCCTTTTTCCTTTCTAATCTAAATATATGTATAATAAGATATAAACATACCCACTAGAATTACATATTTGAGAAAATATTTGAATTAAGTGGAAATATAGATTTATAATTATGAAATTTACCCTTTTCCACAGTATCAATTCACCCATTCTCTTTTTTTTAATAGAAATCGACGAGAATGGAAAATGACTGAGCTCCATTCTTTGATCAGAAACATGAGAAGCAAAGTGAGGAGCTAGACCTATATTTATAGGTGCTCGAATCAATCGTATCCGTTAGATTTAAGATAATAAAATCCAGACCATTCCACTAAGGTTCAACACTAGCTGCTCTAGTCTCTATCGATCCACCGCTTCCTCCTAGAGGGTTGACCGCTAGTAGTCATCGACCTAAGGAGAAGGACCGATCGGTAGGGTCTATGTAGTTATATTTTTTTTTTACTTTTAAATTCTTATTTAATTATTTCCGTTCTGAAAAGTTCAAATGTTGATAACTTCTTCGTTTAAACTCCAATCGTAAAACCTACATATGAAAGTTTCTTAGAAAATCACCACGAACACAATGATGTGAGTTTCGTGGTCAAATTCTGACATTTGTTCAAATTCTATTTTTGAACCTTGGTAATTATTTATTAATTATCGTTAATTTTATGGGGTTTTACATTCTTCACTCTTAAAAGAATTCCGTCTCCAAATTTCCTTACGGGTGAAATCATGTAACACAGCGCGTAACCATTTTAAACTATCCGACCAATTGGTGTACAACCAATTTTGCAGCCAAATATGTATAGTGCATGATGTATCACAACATAAATAATATGTATGCTGAATAATTCTAAATCGGTGCCTCCTATATGAATGCATTCTTTTAAAACGATTTTGAAAACATGATGCATACAACCTATATATATCGTCAGTTCGATATGTATACAAGTTTTTAGAAACCAAAATCTTTGTTTTCACACATCAAATTCCATAGCCGTACGAGCAAGAGTATGGTTCAACCAATTTTGCATCTAATCCTTATCATCAAATACCTAACATACAATTTCTAGCATCGAAATTTTTTAGAAATCCAGTTTTCTTGAATCTACTCCTTATGCCGGAAAAGGAATTTAGATGAAAAATTTCACATTTCCATCCTTCTTATGGATACGTATTCCATTGTACCTTGCAACCTTCTCTTTTTTTCTTAAATCTTTACCAGCTTTTCCAGTTGTAATTTGCATAAGGAGGTTTATTTTGGGGTTTTAAATTTAAATTATTCTAAATGCATGTTTTCTTTACTATCAATAAAGCATGGAAATAGAAATTGCAAAACCAAAACAGCTTTTTCCTTTGTTATTATCTATGTTTTGTATACTGTCGCTCTTGTCGGACAGTAAACTTTATATTTACTAACACGTCGACCATCCTTAAACTAAGCACGTGACACTAGAAAATCGAAAAAATTAATTTTCCAAATTTTCCCCCTTCCAATCAACTTTGCAAAATAGTTTGAAAATCAAAATTTTCAAACATAATTTTTCAAAAGCATTTAAATCTAACTTTTTAAAAGCATTTTAACGTAAAAAAACACAACTTTTTCAAAAGCATTTGAACATAATTTTGCAAAACCATTTAAACATAACTTTTCAAAAGCATTTATCTCTCCGTCCTTAAAACAAATTAGCCACATCTTAACATAATCAGGATTCAATCAATGAGTTAATACATTTGATTAACCCTAGCATTGTGCAGTTAATCCTAGATTTGAGAACCTTTTCTTTTATTTCAAAACAAGAAACAACACACAACCATATTTATAAATTTTAACTTTTAAGCCATATGGACAGTGACTCGTGGTTTCACAATAACATTCCTCATCCTTCGCTTGCTAAAATGTATTTTTCCTAAAATTATAAAGTTTTTGGGATTAAAGCTTTCTATATTTCTAGTTGTTAATTTTATTTTTTAATTTTTTTATAAACTTCCAACTGTAATTACATTCATCGCTAATTAAGTGTCCTTACGATATTTCCTTATTTACACTATTTCCCAATATATATAGCGGTCGAAGCTTAAGTAGAAAATCAACACAGTAATAGAATAGAAGCATATCCCATGTCTTCTTTTTCAATACCCAATGAGAGACAACCAGTGATCACGACCCAAATAACCAAAAATAAATAATTGTTGGAAGCTGCCCATCAACATCAACCGGTATTAATGATGTTGTGGCTCTACCGCTTCTTACTCAATTTAGATAAACATTTCTAGTATACGATTCTACTATGACTCACATGTCTTAACTTACCTTCTTGGCTTCTAATAAATATGGTCCATTCATTACTTTAATTACTACATCTGATTATGGGATAAATTGTGCATTCCCACTCTACAGTAGATAAGAATATAAACCATGCACATTTTAGAATAAATCATTAGAAAATAGGCTTGGTTGAATAACTTTCCTACCATCTATCTTGCCTTCTTTAACCTTGAGTAAATCAACATCCTTTATTTGTGTTTGTCATCTCATTAATCTTCTTTCAATCAAGATCTCTTGATAGTATCCTATAATTTTGGTATTTACCATCTTCATCCTTGTTCTTTCATGCGAGTATACCCTAGGACTCGCAAAAGTGTACCTTAATACCATTTCCCATACCATTCTAGGTTCTTCTTATAGGTTTTCACACGTGTCTAATCAAACATTCCTAAGTCCATATCAATGTTTCTTATATTCAACGGGGATTTCTTGTTGCTACCCTACGAGCATTCATATCTATTTTGTTCATAGCCTTGACCTTTATCCCATCTTACCTAAATAGTCATCCCTATCCACTCCATATCAAAAACTGGTTTAGTTTTCACCACTTTTTATAAAAATAAAACTTCAGTCATGAAGTACTCAATCCAAAACTTTTATTTTTGAAAATATAAATTTAGAAACCTTTCCAAAAATCTGTTTGGTTTCCAAAAGGAGCCATGAATTTTTTTCCATTCTAAATGTAACAACCCACCTTTTCGATCTTTAGAAGTCGATGCTAATACATTCACTGTATTCACGTGTTAAACATCCAAGTGCCGAAAGGATTGATCATTGGGGTGAAAGGAAGAAAAGACAAAACAAAATCTCACAAAACATGACAAGTAACATATAATATATACAAATGATCTTTACAAAGAAAAAAAATAAACTTTAATATACATACATTAATCAGAGTAAAATCATTCTATCATCAACCCTGGACAGTTATAGCAATCTATCCTTACAATTGCTGCTAAATACAACAAGAAAAAACATCGGAAAATAACAGTAAAACACGAGAGTACGTTTTGGAGGCATCCAGCTCGTCTCTTGAAAGCTCCAAAGTGTACAGCTAAATTTGAAAAATATGCTCGGTTTGACCCGAGCATTATAGGGAAAACAACACTCGGGTCAGTCTGGTAAAACTAGCATGAGAAACACAATCAAAGGATTACTAAATGTTTTAAAACACTTTTAGAAATAAAGGTATCTCGTAAGACCACGCTCCACATAAACATAGATGGTTTTTTACCCTACGATAACCAAATCATTTTTATTAGAAAATCCAGCAATATTATAATAATGTCTAGGGGTTGAAAATATAATAATCAAGTAGCTATGATGTCTGTGAGTGTACACCACAATAATAATTGGTATACAATTAAAATTGTTAAGGCGCATTCGCTAATTGTGTATGATTCCACGAGGGGACCCTTACAACCTCTGGGAATGGTCATCCTACATAAGGATCAAAGATATCCTTCCGAAGTAGCATACATCCCTAGTGATGTACCATAGGAAAAAATATAGCTGGTCTTGTTAAGACCGAGTGCATTCTTGCTACATGCACATCCATATAAGCATCTCTAGAAGGAAGTCGCATGCACCCTTTGGTTTGCCAACCCTACTAACTATGTCTTTTATCTCTAGTTTTAGTCATTTCCACTGGTGAGGCTATGTCCGCTATTCCAACACACAAGTCGCTACTTGAATGGATCTCGGAATCCCACATGGATTCCCATACCTTAACAGGTCTCGAAACCATACATGGATTCCCACATTGCAACAGATCTTGGAATCACACATGGATTCCCATACCTTAACAGGTCTGGGAATCACATATGGATCCCCACATCTTAATAGATTACGAAACTTCTCCAAAGCATAGAACACGTATATGGCTTTGGAGTGGTTACAGTTTTGAGTCATCTCATATAAGTACACTCCCCTACTTACCAGGAGCTCCAAAACCAATCGATGATTTTTCGATAAACTCAACTCCAGTTCTTTTGAAAAAATACAAACAATACATAGAAGCGAGGATCACACCCTAATTGTTTATATGGACAGATCTCCCTATCATTTATCCTAGGAGAATAGAACAAGATTTTTGTGCACATTACAACATCATCGTTATCCCTCCTTTTGGCAATGCCGAGATATCAAGGAACTGGTTGAAAACCAAGGATCATTCGTCTTTGGTATCAAGCATGCACAAGTTCGCTATGGATGTCAGTGAATTTTGTCCAAGTCCGGATTAGGCTACAGTCGACAAGAAACGACAAGCGAAGCCAAAGAAACCAGCATTCTAAATTTCAGGTCAATCCGAGTTCGTATGCTCAAGTTATGATCGATGAAAGTTGGAGGAGATAACTCTGTTTTCGCATCCATCAATCGACATTAGTTCGAATCGATGGCGTTCACATCGATCAGACGACACCACTTCGCATCCATCGGTAGACTTTGGTTCGAATCGATCGAGTTCGCATCCATCCACAAGCCTTAGCTCGTATCGACCGATTTCGTATCCATCAACGAGTAGTACACTTCGTATCGGTCGTTCAATGTTTAATTCGTAACCATCAAAGAGGCACTTGGTCATATCCACTATATGGCCTTGGTTCGTGTCCATCAGTCGAATCACTTCGCACCCATTACCAGTGTTGCTTGTTCGTATCGATTGAACAGATATAACTTCCATCGATACGAACTACGCCGCCTCCATCGACACGAAGTGGGCACGCTGCAAGTCGATACAAAGCACACGTCATTGATGGATTCGAACTATGCGACGTCTCTCGATACGAATAAGGAGAAGTTTAAGGGAAGGCTTGGTCGACTCGGAGTGAAAGGTGGATCGATGCGAGTAGTGTGCGCCATGTCATCACATAGGCACGTGCACTATCGATTCGAAGAATATCGATTCGATATCATGGATTCGAACTGGACAGCACTCCGAAGATCTCCATCTCGTATCAATCATAACTCGAGATCCACAAGTCCAAATGCTATGAAATTTTCACAGGAGATCATGTACAAGCCAAAGAACGTTCCCACCAAGTTTCGACTCCAGTGGACATCATCTTGATCGATACGAACTGAGTTCGTATCGATCACAGATCGAGTCGAAACTTCCTGAGATCAATCGCGTGGGCCCACTCACATACCAGAAGGAGTCTCCCATAGTTTGAGCGAAATATCAGCCTCCTACGCCTATAAATAGAGCCCCAGAGCCTACAGAAAAGGGATCTTTTGACTCTCAAGCGCCCAGACTCTACCCGATTGAACTTTGCAACCTACCACTGCTGTTGTATTTCGAATTTTGGAGTTGTAATCTGCTGTAACTCGCTGTGATCAAGTGTAATCATCAACAGAGCATCAATAAAACCATAAAAAATTCATAGTGGACGTAGGCAATACGCCGAACCACTCTAAATCGACTGTCTCTGTGCATTTACTTATTGCTTTTTCGAAGTTTTTGTTAGATAAGCTACCTTTTAATTTTCTATTCTTCATTTTATCTCTTCAAAGACTTTAGAAGAGTGTTGTGCCCAATTTTGGTACAAACACTTTGGTGCTTTCACTGAGAAAACCCAGATTTTCTCCTGATCTTTGGATCTATTTTCGATACCGAATTGCATAAATCTAAGAGGTAGACCTAAATTTCTAATCCAGATTCCTTCTAACCTATTCAGATTTGTGTAAAGTCTAGGAAAGGATCTCATCCATCGCCATGGTTAGCATAAGGGCTGCTTCCACCGCTGTCGATCGAGAAGGCCAAGATAGACAGAATCCCGCGCAATTACCTTCATCCAATCAAGATGCTATCGGACTATCAGATCCATCGAGCCCGGTCTCCAGACAAGAGTTCCAGATGTTGCTTCAGGAATTAACCCAGAGTCGGCAACAACTAACTGAACAGCTGAGTGCCAATGCTGAGCTGATTAGCCAGCTGAATCGCCAGAAGCGTAGAAGACCTAGAAGAGATTATGCTTCTCGTTCCTCAATAGAAAGTTCTGTCTCTTCTGACTATCATCATCGATCTCCACGACCCCGACTAGACGGGAGTCATGCACAAGCCGCTGGACATCAACCCGCACTGACCGTTGGACAGCTGAGAGTTGATCCATCGACCAGTTTCCAGACCGGGCCCTCCTCTCAAGGGGGCACCATTCCTCACTATGCCATGGACAACCGCGCTATGACCATCGCTGCAGAACTGGGGGTTGATGCACGAAACCAGATAGAATTGGACCATCATCGGCACAGACGTACTCCTGAACCATACATCCCAGAAGACTTTGGGCCACGAAGACGGGACATGGACCGCCATCAGCATCCGGTCTTGCCTCGCAATGTGTAACCCAATAATGCTTTAGCTCAATGCAACAGAACGTCCAAATGCCGTATCTTCTGACCATGATACGTCAGATGATCCGCGAGAGCCAGGGTCTCACGAATGACGACTAGGGAATCTCCCAAAGTCACACTCTCTTTATGGATGAAATATTATACGCTGAAACCCTCGGCGATTCAGAATGCCGATTCTACCAATGTATGAAGGGAATTATAACCCTAATCAACATATTATGAAATATGAATGGTCAATGAGTGCTGCTAGAGCTGATGATGCAGTAAAATGTTGAAGCTTCCCGATTTCCTTGGTGGACATCGCTACTATGTGGTTCACCCGATTGCCGCCTCAGTCCATCTCTTCCTTTGACCAGTTGACCACTAAATTTATTGAGCAATTCCACATGCACGTCGCGAGGCCGACGGACGTTTACACCCTGTCTAATGTCACTCAAGCTCCTGGAGAGACACTCCGACGTTATCTAGAAAGATTCCATGCTGCTTGTGCTGAGATCAGCAACCCGAACGACAACTCCATTCTTATGGCTTTGACTAAGGGGATTGACCCTGATTCTGAATTCGGCAATTGGTTGGCCGGAAAACCACCTGCATCATTGGACCATTCTATACCAAGGCGGCTCAATTCCTAAGAAGGGAAGATGCGAAACAGTCTAGGAAATAAGATGATGCAGGACCGAGCATGAAAGGGATCTAAAGCAATGTTGCGGTCAAACAGTCCGGTGAGAGCTCCGGAAAAGTTCAGCTAAATATTCAAAACAACAAACTCAGCGAAGGGAGAACGTGAATCAAAATAGAAAGCGAGATCAGAACCGTGGCCAGCAGCGCAAAAATGCTATGTTTGACAACTACACTCCTTTGAATACATCACTGGAGAACTTGTATTTACAAACTTGTAATACCATTTAATATAAAAAACCTGCACCAAAACCGCTGTCAGAAAGGCAAATCCAGACGGGAAATTTTTGCAGGTTTCATGAAAGCTACAGGCACAATATAAATGAATGTCATCATTTGCAAGATCTCATGGAAAAGTTTATTAGAGAGAGGAAGCTGGAACAATTTGTACGGGCACCACAGTTTGGAGGAGTGTGCCCATCAAATCAGAATAATACGCCCGATCGGGTGAGACAGGAGGAACCTGCCCGTACCGACGGGAGATTAGTAATAAATGCTGTCAGTGGTGGTCTCACTTTGTCAAGAGCCTGGAACGACGAGGATCTTCGTCACTGCTGCACATTCAGGCTTTATCTATTTAGTTTATAAATTCCTTGCAGTTTGTTTCTGCATTTTGAAATTCAAATTTGTAATAAGGCATTGACTTCGCCATATTTTTCCCTTTCAGCAATAAATTGCCATCTCTTCGAGCCAGAGCTGTGATTCTTCGAATGCGATATTCAACCATCACGATGCACGAAGAGCTAAGTTCCATCATACGGTGGAATTTATTCAAATAGTGAGTGACTGTGATACGAACGACCACTCACTAGGTGAAACCCGAGCTCGGGGTATGCCATCACACTAGAGACTAAATTGGACCGATACACGACAGGCCTCTGACTAACTCCGAGTTCCCAGAGTGTGAACTGGAGTACAAATATATAAATGTAGCTTCGAAGAGGGTGGATCCGTCCACCTAATGACTTCGACTATATTCAAAACAAGTTCGAGGAGGATGGTTCCGTCCATCTAACGACCTCGCTTGTCAACTCAGGATGGGTGTAAATTGACCGTCCACGATCTTGATAATTCCATTGTTCCCAGAGTGCAAACATAATCCAAACGCCCAAAAAAACGTGACTGACTGTTTGTCGGCCGACTCTAAAACTCCCAGAGTACGAGTTGGAGTATAAACTTATAAATGCGGTTCCGGAGAGGGTGGATCCATCCGCCTAACGACTTCGGCCGTATCCTAACCAAGTTAGAGGAGGATGGATCCATCCATCTAACGAACTTGCTTGTTAACTCGGGGTGGATGTGAACCGACAATCCACAATCTCGATAAATCCATCGTTCCCAGAGTGTGAACGAACTCCTAAAAAGCCTAAACAGATGTGACTGACCATCTATCTGCCAATTCCAAATTCCCAGATGCGAATTGGAGTATAAACATCAACTCTAGGCTCCCGGAGTGCGAACCGGAGTATAAACACTAACTCCAAATTCCCAAAGTGTGAATTGGAGTATAAACATCAACTCTAGGTTCCCGGAGTGCGAATCGAAGTATAAATACTAGCTCCAGATTCCTAGAGTGTGAATTGGAGTATAAATACTAAGTCAAAGTTCCTAGAGTGCAAACTATGTTACAAACATTGATAGTTTTCGGATTTCCAGAGTGCGAACCAGATTATCGATTGTAAATGATCCTAGGTCCCCAGAGTGTGGGCAGAGTATAAATATAACTCGAGTGCGAACGACCACTCATAAACTAACCTATTCCCTCGGAGCGTGGACATGTATTTAAAAACTTCAATAGGCGTAATTGACCGCCGAAATATAAGTGATGATCCCCGGAGTATGGATGTGACTATTTATGAATAAGCGAGCATGATTCGACTGCTCGACTCTCACTTATTTTAGCGTCAGGCCAATAATGCTAAACCCGAAGGGGTAGAGACAATTCGCAATCGCTAGCTGATCTTTACGACTTATCCTCGAAACTAGGGGCAAAGCTTAAATGTTAATCACTGATCGAAGCAGTGCAACGTTCAAGTCCAACTCGATTTCCAGTTACGACTTGTGTTCGCGATTTTCAGACTCGGCGAATAAAACAAATTCAACTCAAAGGATGAAACTCCACAAGTACACTGAACTGAAATTCAAATACTGCAATACTTAAGCCTAAAAGAAATGAAAGTTAAAGCCAAGAAACAAAATTTCATTTCAACTAATTATATGTGAAGATTCATATACAAGTTATTCCAAAAAATTCCTACTAGCGGGGGCCGAACCTGCATCTATACATGGCTTACGAAGGGAAAGCAAAAATAAACTTCTATCTACCCAAAAACTGTGCCTAAGAAGCCTATCTATTCCTTCTTCTTTCTTGGCTTCTTCTTCGGCGTGGAACCGCCGGAACCACTAACGATCCTTCATTTCGAGCCTTTCCCTTTAGGCTGGCGATCTCCAGCCGGAGGCATAATATCGACATCCTCCTCCGAACTTGAGCCTAAAGGAATGATTTCTACAGGAGGAGTCGAAGGAGCCGGAACTACGACCGTGGGAGGAATGGACACACTAGTATCAACAAGTGTACCCCCGGGAGATATCATTCTAAGTGGGGTTGGGCCGGGCGCCGTTACTCCACTCTCAGAACTGCCCCCATGTGCTGCCGCCTCCAACTTAACGTTGATTTCAGCCAGTACTCCGCTTCTCGAGTAGTTCGAGATTCGCTGGGGCAACAGTGGTCTGTGTTGAAGCGCTAGAGGCGGGTGCGAATTCACTATGAATGAACGGTAAGTGCGTGAAGGGTGTTTGCACCAAAATTGGTCACAATACTCTTCGGGAGTCTTTGAAGAGATAATAATGAAGAATATAAGTTGAAAATGAGGATTATCTAACAAAAACTCCAGATAACAGGAAAGTAAATGCGTAGACAAGCGATTTATAGTGGTTCGGCGTGTTGCCTACGTCCACTGTGAAGTTTTTTGCAACTTTATTGCTTCTCTTTCGATGAATACAAGCAAGTACAGCAAACAAAAGCAAGTTACAACTAGAAATTCGAAATCAACAGCAAAAGTATGATGTAGGTCTTGATCCGGCAGAGTTTCGGCGCTTGAGAATCCAAAGTTCAGAGAAGATCCCTCTTCTGTAGGCTCTGGGGCTCTATTTATAGGCGTAGGAGGCTGAGACTTCGCTCAAACTTCGGGAGATTCACTCTGGCACGTGAGGGGGCCTACACGACCAATTCCAGGAAGTTTCGAGTCAATCTGTGATTGATACAAAATCATTTCGTATCGATCAAGATGATGTCCAATCGAGCTGAAATTTGGTGTGAACGTTCCTTGACTCGTGTGCAATCTCCCGTTAAAATTTCATTGCATTTGGATGGGTAGATCTCCAGATATCGTCGATACTAAATGAGTATTCTCGAGTGCCTGTTTCATTCAACTCCACGGCTTCATGTCCATCCCTTCAAATCGATGGCTGCACGTGTTTCTGAGGTGACGTGGCGCGTGCATCTCGGATCGATCCACCTTTCTCTCCGGTTTGGCCGCGTCCATGTATCTCGCCCTATTTGAATCGAAGGATGCTACGTTAAACCAGGTCCACTTGTCCTTATGGATACGAACGAACCATTGGTCATGGGTTCGAACGAGAGCCTTTAATGGATACGGAGCAAGGTCGTCTGATGGATATGAAGAGCAGTGACTTGATGGATTTGAGATAGATGGATGCGATGCAATCATACTTCTGTTCGATATGAAGACGGTGGTCTCGAATATAGGTTTGACCATGGATGCGAACTGTACCTTGCCTGACGGATACGAAACAATATCTGGCCAATCGATACGAAATGAATACTCTGCCGAGGGACTCGAATGAGATCGAGTCGAATGTAGGCTCCCTGATGGAGTCGAACACGACTGAGGCGAAGCCGATGTATGCGAATTTCCCCGTTTAGATGGATTCGAATAGAGTCTTCTATGATGGATGCGAAGCAGATACAGGCCGATCTTTACGAAGCGCATCATCTGCTGATGGGTACGAAGTCCATCGATACGAACTCGATGGATTCAAACACGACCAATCCTGATCGATACGAACTCATGGGAGTTGACCGATGCGAAGTAGGTTATCTGCCGATGGATTCAAATAAGGAGGAGCCGATGGATTCGAATGAGATCGAGTCGAACCGAGGCACATCGATGGATTCGAACTTGATCGATATGAACTGCGGCACTTCGATGGATACGAAGTTGTTGGAACCTGATCGATATGAATGTGATCGATACGAACCGGAGTTCGATGATGGATATGAAATCAACCATAGCGATGGATACGAAAGCTGGGCCGTTTCCTCTAGATTGAATCGATCATAACATGAGCATATGAACTCGGATTGACTTGAAATTTGAGTTGTTGACTTCTATGGCTTTTCTTGTCACATCCGATCAATTGTAGCTCAATTTGGACTCGGACAAAATTCATCGATATCCATAGCGAAGCAATGTATAACCAATCTTTGAGGTGAGCTGTCTTTTGTTTTCGATCGATCTTTTGGTATCACGGATTTGCCAAAAAATGGGATAACATTTGCCCCCCCAAAGTACGTCTTGTGGAAACATGACGTGCTTTGAAAAGCTGCGGTCTTCATTCTGAACAATCATTTCTCTTTTGTTGAAGGTTGTAACCTTGCGTTGATATAACCGATCGCTGTATGATAGTGCGTAGCTGTTTGTCGTTGTAATCGTAATGAGATGAGTATTCGACCCCCGTGAACGTTGAAAATCGAATATTAGTCCGACATATATGCATATATGTTAACTTGACTCTCGTTGACGTTGAGTGTTCACGAGTCATTGTCAGTTTAGTTTGTTATCAAATTTCGTATCGATTCTCTCCTGAACCGATTTGAAATTCGAGTTAAAACAACGCATGATGGTTGTTTTGGACTACCCTCTTGCATCGATCCTCTCCTAAATCGATGTGAAATTTGAGTTGTAACAGCGTTCGTTAGTTGTTTTAGGAAGTTCCTTCGTATCGATCCTCTCCTGAATCGATATAGAAGGTTGAAAGATTGACTTTGCATCGGTAAATGGAGAATTTGGTGGATGCGAAATGTTCATTCGCATTGATGCTAATGACTCCAATAGGTCTTTTTTGTGTTGTCCGTAACGATGTTAATGTTTATATACTGAAGGATACGAAATAGCTGTTCGTATCGATGGGCAGTGCACAAGTTATGATGGATACGAAATCTCTGTTAGTATCGATGTGCAGTGGATGGAGTTGTGAACTTGTTGACGCGATCATGGACTTCGAGTCGATGTTTTCACTGTCCATTTTGAATCGATGGGAACCTTTGGTCAGATGGAAAGGTAAAAAACGAATCGATCTGGGGGCTTGCGTTCGAACCGATGAAGATAGTGATATTTCTCTTTGGATTTCGCATCGATCCCTGGAATATTTCAATGGAGATGATGCAATTCGTACCGGTTATGAAGGAGGTGGATCGCATCGACACGAGATGATCGATACGAACGATAAGTAATTGGTCGTTTCGAATTCCTTAGCTTTAGGTCGATACGAATTTTACCATTATGTTCGATACGAAAAGTATCGATACGAATGTGAGCAATGTAAAGCTGAGAGCTTCCTGATCGGTACGAACCAGGAAACCAAGGATCGATTCGAAGTCATCTTTCTTTAATCGATATGAATTTGAACTTGTCTATCGATTCGAAGCGTGCCCCCCGGGATCGATACGAACACGTATCCTAATGGATTCGAACAAGCTTCTGATGGTCGATTCGAATCCATGCCATGATGGATTCGAAAATTTGAACTCTTGATAGTATGACTTCGACGAGCTTCATTCTTGCATATATGGACTTGATAGTTAAACTGCATACTTGACTACTTTTCGAGGCTCGTCGATGGAACCGTAACAACTTTAATCCGGGTCGATTGTCAACATTTTAATAGTACGGTTGTGACGATCAGCGATGACGGTCATTATAGCTGGACTTTGAAGCTTTGTCGTATAATGATGATTTCTCGTGAGTTAGCTAGTTATGGAAACTTCAAGCTTGCAGCCGCTAGGAGCTCAGAGTTTGACTCCTTCCAGACTTGAAATGCCGGGCATTGAGGCTGAAGAAGAAAAAGTAGAGAAGCCCCCTTTGGCGCATTTTTGGCAGTTAGGAAGTTGCTTTTATTTTTCTTTCGTAGGCCATGTATAGATGCAGGCTCGGCCCCCTGCTAGTAGCAATTTTTGGAATAACTTGTACATGAATCTTCACATACAGTTAGTTGAAATGACATTTAGTCTCTTTGCTTTGACTCTGATTTCTTTTGTGCTTAAGTATTTGCAGTATTTTGGCTTTCAGTCTAGTGCACTTGTGGTGTTTCTGCCTTCAAGTTGAGTATGTTTTATTTGCCAAGTCTGAAAATCTTGATCACACGTCGTGGTTGATGAATGAGTTGAATTTTGGACATCGTATCATTTCGGTCAGTGATTAACACTTAAGCTTTTGCCCCCAGTTCCGAGGACCAGTATTTGTATTTCGGTGGTCGATTGCACCTATTGAAAATCTTGAGCACATGTCCACACTCCGGGGAATTAGGATAATCTGTGATCGATAATCTTGTTCGTACTCTGGGAATTCGAGAGTTATCGATGTTTGTAATATAGTTCGCACTCCAGGAACTTTGACATAGTATTTGTACTCTAATTCACACTCTGGGAATTTGGAGTCGGCATGTATATTTTGGTTCACGCTACGGGAACCTGGAATTGATGTTTATACTCCACTTCATGCTCTGGGAATTTGGAATTGACATTTGTATTTTTCGGTTCACTCTCCGGGAACATGGAATTGATGTTAATGCTCCAATTCACGCTCTGGGAATTTGGAGTTGACATTTGTATTTTTCGGTTCGCCCTCCGGGAACCTGGAATTGATGTTTATCCCCCAATTCAAGCTCTGGGAACTTGGAGCTAGCATTGACGTTTCGGTTCGCGCTTCGGGAACCTGGAATTGATGTTTGTACTCCGACTCGCGCTCTGGAAATCTGGGGTTAGCATTTATGTTTTGGTTCGCACTCCAGGAACCTGGAATTGGTGTCTGTACACCGACTCGCGCTTTGGGAATCTGGAGTTAGCCGATAGATGGTCAGTCACATCTATTTGGGCTTTTTAGGAGTCCGTTCACACTCTGGGAACGATGGATTTGATGTTTATACTCCAATTCACGCTCTGGGAACTTGGAGTCAACCGATAGATGGTCAGTCACAGCTATTTGGGCTTTTTAGGAATTTGTTCACACTCTGGGAACGATGGACTTGATGTTTATACTCCAATTCGCACTCATGGAACTTGGAGTCAGCCGATAGATGGTCAGTCACACCTATTTGGGCTTTTTAGGAATTCGTTCACACTCTGGGAACGATGGATTTGATGTTTATACTCCAATTCGCACTCTGGGAACTTAGAGTCAGCCGATTGATGGTTAGTCACACCTATTTGGGCTTTTTAGGAATTCGTTCACACTCTGGGAACGATGAATTTATCGAGATCGTGGATGGTCGGATCACATCCACCCCGAGATAACAAGAGAGGTCGTTAGACGGACAGGTCCATCCTCCTCAAACTTGGTTAGGATACAGCCGAAGTCGTTAGGTAGACGGGTCCACCCTCTCCGGAACTGCATTTATATGTTTATATTCCAACTCGCACTCTGGGAGTTTGGAGTTAGTGTTTATGTTTCGGTTCACACTCTTGGAACCTAGAGTTAATGTTTATACTCCAATCCGCACTCTGGGAATTTGGAGTTGATGTTTATACTCCTATCCGCACTCTGGAAACCTAGAGTTGATGTTTATACTCCAATTCGCACTCTGGAAATTTGGAGTTGGTGTTTATACTCCGGTTCGCTTTATACTCCAATTCGCACTCTGGAAATTTGGAGTTGGTGTTTATACTCCGGTTCGCACTCTGGAACCCTGGAGTTGATGAGAATACTCCAATTCGCACTCTGGGAAAGTGGAGTTAGTGTTTATACTCCGGTTCGCACTCTGGGAACCTAGATTTGATTGCAGGACTGTCGTATGTCGGTCCAGTTCAGCCTTTGATGCGATGGCTTGCCCCCGAGCTTAGGTTTCACTTAGTGAGTGGCCGGTCGTATTGTAGTCACTCGCTATTTGAATAAATTCCATTGTGCAATAGAACTTAGCTCTTCGTGCATCGTGATTGTTGAATGTCGCATTCGATGAATCACAACTCTAGCTTGAAGAGATGGTAATTTATTGCTGGAACAGAAAAACATGCCAAAGTCAGTGCCTTATTACAAATTCAAACTTCAGAATGTAAAGGAAATTGCAAAGTATTCATAGATTGAATAAGCCTGTCATGTGCAACAGTGACAGAGGTCGTCGTCGTTCCAGGCTCTTGACAAAGTGGGTCCGCTACTGATGGCGTTTATCACTAATCTCCCGCGGGGACAGGTAGAGTCCTCCTGTCTCAGTCGATTGGGTTCATTATTTTGATTTGATAGGCCGCTCCTCCAGGCTGCGGCGCTCGAACAAACTATTTCAGCTTCCTTTCTCTAATAAATTTTTCTACAAGATCTTGTAAGTGACGACATTCATTCGTATTGTGCCCGTAGCTTTCATGAAACCTGCAAAATTTCCCCGTCTGGATTTGCCTCTCTGACGACGGTTTTGGGGCACGTTTTTTGTATTGAATTGTATTAGGTTTGTAAATACAAGTTCTCCAGTGATGTATTCAAAGGAGTGTAACTGTCAAACATGGGATTCTTCCACGATGGGCCACGGTTTTGATCTCGCTTTCTAGTTTGATTCAGTTCTCCCTTCGCCGAGTTTGTTTATTTTGAACGTTCAACTGAACTTTTCTGGAACTCTCACCAAACTGTTTGATCGTGACATTGCTTTGGATCCCTTCAGTGCTTGGCCCTGCATCAGTTTGCTTCCTAGACTGTTTTGCATCTTCCCTTCTTAGGAATTGAGCCGCCTTGGCGTGGAAACGGTCCAATGATGCATGTGGTTTTCCAGCCAACCAGTTACCAAACTCAGAATCGGGGTCAATCCCCTTAGTCAATGCCATAAGGATAGAGTCATCGTTCAGATTGCTGATTTCGGCACATGCAGCATGGAATCTCTCTAAGTATTGTCTAAGCGTCTCTCCAGGAGCTTGGGTGACGCTGGCCAGAGTGTTGACGTCTTTTGGCCTTGCGACGTGCATGCGGAATTGCTCAACAAATTTTGTGGCCAACTGGTCAAAGGAGGAAATGGATCGAGGTGGCAGTCGAGTGAACCACATGGTAGCGATGCCCCCCAAGGATATGGGAAAACTACGACACTTCACTGCATCGTCAGCTTTGGCAGCGCTCATCGACTATTCGTATTTTAGAATATGTTGGTTGGGGTTGGAGTTTCCCTCGTACATGGGTAGAGTCGGCATCCTGAATCGTCGAGGGGGTTCAGTAGTAAGAATATCGTCCGTAAAAGGAGTGTAACTTCGGGAAGTTCCCCAATCGTCATTTGTTAGACCCTGGCTTTCACGGATCATCTGACGTATCATGGTCGGAATATCCGGCATTTGTATGCTCTGTGCAACTTGCACCGGAGTATGATTGAATCCCACATTCTGGGGTTGGACCGGATGCTGTCGACGGTCCAAATCTTGCCTTCTTGGCTCATAGTCCTCTGGGACGTATGGTTCAGGAGTACGTCCACGATGACGACGGTCTAGGTTCGACTGATTTTGAGCATCGACTCCTGGTTCAATCGCGACGTTAGCGGCGCGGTATTATGTGGTGTAGTGAGGAGCGGCACCTCCTCGGGAGGAGGGTCCGGTCTGGAAACTGGCCGATGGGCCAACTCTCAGTTGTCCAACGGTCATTGCCAGTTGATTTTCAGGAGCTTGTATGTGATTCCCATCTAGCGAGCAAGTGGTGGTGGGTGTTGTGGTTCATTATTGCTAGGACAAACTTTTATTTTAAGCCTTGAAATATGTTTGATTTTTACATCTTATCTTGTTCTCTAGTGTGAATTTTTCAGATCAAGATTTTGGTTATATTAGCTTCTTAGTAAGTTTCAAACGTGATATATATTTATGATCTTTTTTTATGGTATAGAATGAAATTTTGTTCATATTTGTGTTTCTTAAAGCCGTGCAACATCGATTGTTACACTTATCTCTAACTTCTGCCATTGCCTAATGACTGTTCATGTCGAGCGAGTTAGTATTATTACCTAGTTCTACGTCAAATTTTTGTTGACTTAGTATGTGTATCAATAAAAAAATGATTGTTGTAGCTACATCTTGTTGATATTGAATAAACATGTGATGCGGTGTTTCAGCACTTTTCAACTGATCCCAAAATCTGATGCTTTTCAAGTCACTGAAATGAAATTTGAAAAATGGAATTTGATAATTGTTGCTTTTCTAAACTTTTTACTTGTTGTATGATGTAATTTATTTTGTATTCAATGGTTACAACTCAGTTAGTGCTTAAATGTTCGTCGGGTTGAAAATGAACTTCAATGATAGTTAAGTTACAAAAAATATATCAAATGTAATATGTGCATTTATGACAAGTTTAATGCTATAAACATATGGTTTGAACTTTGAATTGATTCTTTTTTGAAATGTTAAAAATTTCTTGCAATGCTAATTGAGTACAAATAAGAACGAAACAGGAAAACAAGTCGATGATACAACAGAAATATTCAAAATATGAAATTTGGTGTGGCATGATTGTTTTGATAATATTGAAATAACTGAAGTACGAAAATTTGAAGTTTGAATGATGATTTTGATAATTTGCAATTTAAAAATCTAAGCAATGTATGAGCAGTTATTTTTTGATTAGCGAGATAGTTGGGGTCGTTTAAATTTTAAACTGGCTATATCATTTTCTTTTTTGTTGGAAACTTTTCTAAGCTTTTAGTGCAACTATTTAACAGCATCTAATCAAAACATTAATTCTCAAGAGAAACGTATTCACAACGGCGATGAGAAATATAGAGTTTTAAGGTAAAATGAATAATCTATACTATTATGTTATTATCGAGTCTGATTTGTAGAGCGTTGAAGCCTCCAGCTATTTTGTAAACTGAACAGTCGCCACTTTTTTCCCTCCATAGTATTTTCTTGTCCCTTTCACGAAAGTCCTATTTCAATAGTTCTTCCTCTTTCTCTTTTCCTAACCTTAAAATTTTGTTTTATTTGCTCTGATTTTAGATACACTCTTTGAATCCCATGAAGATTTAGGGGGGGTTAGTGTGTCGTTATTCCCAAGCTTATAGATTAAGGGCGACGGTGGCGAATTTGTACACCGATCTTATTCTAATTTAGGTAAATTCTGATTCCTAATTTTACTTCCTTTCCGATTTTTGATTGTGAAAATCTACCTACTTATTTTCTTTCTATCAATGATTTGTTTTGAATTCATCCATATTAGCATCATCGATTCTGCTGTCCTATTTGAGTTGAAGATCTAAATCTTTTCGTAACCTGCATTTTAGGTATGTTGTTTCAGTTTGGCTGGATTCGTTCTTAATTTACTTGATGTTGGTGTTTTTTATTGGTTTATTTTTGTTTGATTACATGTTTATTAGAGAATCAGTAGGTTCAACGATAGTATTTATGAAAAGTTTGGTTTGATTGGGTTTATGTGTTGTCTACTCAGTTTTAACGTTTTTTCCTTCCTCTTATGCTTACTGTGGATTTTTAACCTTCGACTGTTAGTTTGCTGATCTCAGTCACATTGATTTATATAAAGTAACTATTTAATGATAGTCAACTGAACATCATCTTTATAACATATTTAACCTGGAAATTATATTGTTACTTGAACATTTATGAAATTTTAGCGTGAAACTCAATTAGAGTTTTACTGGACGTGAATGTCAAATGGACATCAATTGTATTATTGATATTGAATGGGGGACGATAAGGAACACCAGTAGAAGGATCCATCTATAGTTTTTGTTTGCCAAGAATCCACTTGCTCTTTGGAATTTTCATTTTTACACTGCCACCTAAAATTTGTGAATTATTTCTTTCTAATGCTTTTAAAAAGCAATTATTTATTTTTTTCAATTTTATTGACCTAACATTGATTGGTTTTACTTGATGAGTATTAAGAAGGGGGTTTTAATCTTAATAACTTTAAATGAAAAGTGGTTGACATTTGAAAATGTAAAGTTCCTTGAATTTTGACCCTCAAACAAATTTAGATTTGACCTTGAACTAAAAAATGAGACAATTTTGCGTTTAAAAAAAAAATTGAGAATAATATTATATTTTAGTATTTTGTAAAGATTTATCACAATTTTTTTTGCTTAATTTGAATTTTCAAATGATTTTACTATTAGTTAAATTATATTAAAATCAAAAATTCAAAACTTTTGGCTTGGCAGCTGATCGGACCAATTTTGCACTCAAGCACAATGAATATGATAACATTAACCCAGTTGTATTACCTCAATATGTATGCAAGTTATTTTATAAACCATCAGTTTGTAATACCATAGTTCAATATAAAAACAATAGCTCTACTTTTCTATCTTTTCATGTATGTTCATATATGGTTTCTTCTTCAATTATGATAAGCAAAAAGTTATATTTTTGTATCATCGTTTTGATCCAAATATTCCTATGCATATATTGACGATTATGCTTTGTAATTATATCCTTTTGCTTATTTCAAGTTTGAAACTAACTAAAATGCACACAAGTCGTATAAAAATTAAAAAAGTTTTGATTTTGGTATAATTATAAAAAAAGGCTAAAATGTACGTTACTGATGTTAGCTCGAGTGAAATTACTTAAACTATTTATCGTATGTTTGTTTTGGCTTTGACTTGCTATTCCTATAGCCTACTTAGTAATCCCAGTCGAGCACTTTTAAATGCTGTTTTGATATCTGTTTATGCAGGTTAGGTTTTAGGAAGAAAAAAAAAGTGAAATCTAGAAACCCCAACTAATGCTATGCCCGTTCTTTGTATTTTAAAGGTGCGATATATACATATTTTCATTAATTACTTAGCTAGGGTGGATCTTTTGACTAAATAGCATCTCATCAATTAATAGGCTCAGTTATGAGTTCCAATTGCTTAAAAAAGAAGAATTATTTTAATGCGGATCTCAAGCATTATATGACATGGATGCTTCACATCGCATCAAGTAAATCTAGTTAGGATATTTGTCATTTTCAATAACTAATGTATTAATCCAGATAGTGTAAGAGTAGTGTAATGTTATTTTACTAAGGCCATCTACCGTTTTCTTCTTACATTACCTCTCTCTCCTACCTCCAAAGTCTAAAATTCAAGTACATAAAACAACAAATTTTAAAATGGAAAAGCCTTCATACGATAAGGGCTCTTCAGTTGAAGTAGCTGATTCGGACGATTCTTGGTACGAAGCTATCATTTTGAAAACCTCTAAACCGTAATTAAATTTGATTGCTTTTTCAGCATATTCCTATTGAGAATGAAAATTCATTAATTGTTAAACCGTGGAAACTTTTAATTTTTGGTTTTTATATTTTCTTACTGTATTTTTTGCCTAACATGTTAATGCATGAATAATGGAAGAAATTCGATGAGGTAAAATTCACAGTGATTTTTCCTCTACTCAATACCACAAATGAACTAGTGACCTTTGGATGCATGTGCTAATTATCCAGTAATTTTATAGAATAAACTAGGATCGCTTCTTCCCACACTCAATGAAAAGGAACAGTCTAGGGGTTTAATTTCACATAGTTACTTATGTATTCACCTGATGTCAACCTCAATGATAGTGGACATGCATTATAAGGGGGAAAGTTATTAGCGATTCCTACTTATTACACATGCACTTAGTTGTAGTGATTTGAGGTAAACTGTACAAACATTTATAAACCATTTGTGATGAAAGAAAGAAATTTTGCTTAATTATATAGCCGTCTTTGTAAGTAGTTTAATAGTAATGAATTATTTCGAAATTTGTAGCTACTACCACTATGCGTTCATCATCATCTCCCTATTGAGATTGACGATTCATTATAAATGCACCCATCGCTATTTATATCTAAATTGGAAAATCTAGAAGATGTGCAAAAAATTTACTTTTCGGTTTTCTTTGATATCTTAACGTATGTTGATGCCCCGTCTTATACATTAAGCTTCTTCATAAATATAAAACCGCTGTTCTTCCTGATTTATTTATATGTGGCTTAATAATGAGAAAAGTTTGAGTGGGTAAAACTCCTAATGATTGTTTCTCCTCTCATAAAGGTTTAATTTTAATTTCATTTCCCAATTTTGTTCATTTTGGGTTGAAACCAGATTCCACTAAATTAACTGAAAAATGACAGTATGGTAGATCCTTTTTAGCACTCTACTTAAGTTGTAAAGCTATAAGTATGCAATTTTTTGTTGAAACATAGATCGGCATTTTCGGCGTTAGCGTGTAGCTGTTCTGTTAGTTGTTGCCGACTCTGGGTCAGCTCTTGAAGCAGCAGCTGAAACTCTTGTAGGGTAACCGGACCTGATGGTTTCAAATGTCCGGTAGCGTCTTGATTAAATGGGGGTAGTGGCGAAGGATTCTGTCTATCCTGGTCTTCTTGATTGATAGCATTAGAGGTGGTCCTTGTGCTAACCATCTCGAGGGTTGAACTCCTTTCCTAGACTTTATGCAAATCTGAATAGAAGGGAAGGAACTCGAATTAGATTATCTAGATCTCTCTCTTAGATTTATTCAATCCGGTATCGACGACAGATCCAAAGAGCAGGAGAAAATCTGAGTTTTCTCAGTGAAAGCACCAAACTGTTTGCACCAAAATTGGCCACAACACTCTTCGGGAGTCTTTGAAGAGATAATAATGAAGAATATAAGTTGAAAATGAGGATTATCTAACAAAAACTCTAGATAACAGAAAAGTAAATGCGTAAACAAGCAATTTATAGTGGTTCGGCGTGTTGCCTACGTCCACTGTGAAGTTTTTTGCAACTTTATTGCTTCTCTTTCAATGATTACAAGCAAGTATAGCAAACAACAGCAAGTTACAATTGGAAATTCGAAATCAAAAGCAAAAGTATGATGTAGGTCTTGATCCGGCAGAGTTTCGGCACTTGAGAATCCAAAGTTCAGAGAAGATCCCTCTTCTGTAGGCTTTGGGGCTCTATTTATAGGCGTAGGAGGCCGAGACTTCGCTCAAACTTCGGGAGATTCACTCTGGCACGTGAGGGGGCCCACACGACCAATTCCAAAAAGTTTCGAGTCAATCTATGATCGATACGAAATCATTTCGTATCGATCAAGATGATGTCGAATCGAGCTGAAATTTGGTGTGAACGTTCCTTGACTCGTGTGCAATCTCCTGTTAAAATTTCATTGCATTTGGATTGGTAGATTTCCAGATATCGTCGATACGAAATGAGTATTCTCAAGTGGCTGTTTCATTCGACTCCACGGCTTCGTGTCCATCCCTTCGAATCGATGGCTGCACGTGTCTCTGAGGTGACGTGGCGCGTGCATCTCTAATCGATCCACCTTTCTCTCCGGTTTGGCCGCGTCGTCTCCATGTATCTCGCCCTATTTGAATCTAAGGCTGCTGCGTTAAACCAGGTCCACTTGTCCTTATGGATACGAACGAACCATTGGTCATGGGTTCGAACGAGAGCCTTTAATGGATACGGAGCAAGGTCGTCTGATGGATACGAAGAGCAGTGGCTTGATGGATTCGAGATAGATGGATGCGATGCAATCATACTTCTGTTCGATACGAAGATGGTGGTCTCGAATATAGGTTTGACCATGGATGCAAACTGTACCTTGCCTGATGGATACGAAACAATATCTGGCCGATTGATACGAAATGAATACTCTGCCGAGGGACTCGAATGAGATCGAGTCGAATGTAGGCTCCCTGATGGAGTCAAACACGACCGAGGCGAAGCCAATGTATGCGAATTGCCCCGTTTAGATGGATTCGAATAGAGTCTTCTATGATGGATGCGAAGCAGATACTGGCCGATCATTACGAAGCGCATCATTTGCTGATGGGTACGAAGTCCATCGATACGAACTCGATGGATTCGAACACGGCCAATCCTGATCGATACGAACTCATGGGAGTTGACCGATGCGAAGTAGGTTATCTGCCGATGGATTCGAATAAGGAGGAGCCGATGGATTCGAATGAGATCGAGTTGAACCGAGGCACATCGATGGATTCGAACTTGATCGATACGAACTGCGGCACTTCGATGGATACGAAGTTGCTGGAACCTGATCGATACGAACGTGATCGATTCGAACCGGAGTTCGATGATGGATACGAAATCAACAATAGCGATGGATACGAAAGCTGGGCCGTTCCCTCTAGATTGAATCGAACATAACGTGAGCATATGAACTCGGATTGACTTGAAATTTGAGATACTGACTTCTATGGCTTTGCTTGTCACGTCCTATCAATTGTAGCTCAATCTGGACTCGGACAAAATTCATCGATATCCATAGCGAAGCAATGTATAACCAATCTTTGAGGTGAGCTGTCTTTTGTTTTCGATCGATCTTTTGGTATCACGGCTTTTTCGAAAAGGGGGATAACAATGGGGTCACTCTGTCGGCCTAAAAGCTCGTTCATCATTTGCTCATCAAAGGAAAGAGAGCTCCCCTGCGTTACTTCAATGGGTACAGCCGTTGTCGTAGTGGTCGCCTCGGTAATGATGGCCTCCTGCACTTGATGTGATTCTTGGATTGCAGGAGGCGCTGTCAATGTAACTTTAGTCACTGGACAAGGAAGAAGAGAAGTCATTAGTACACACTTTAGAAAACAAGTCCTTCGTTCCGGTTACACATGAGACTTGCTCAAAGTACCTTCCTCAGTTTGACACGCGGTTGGCTGAACAGCTTCATGAGAATGCTCCTTTATAGGAGATAGGCGTGGCTGTTCTGGGTCGTAAGCTGGAACGGGCTGAGACTCAATCACCGGAGAAGGCCCGGATTGAGACGAAGTAATAATCTCGGAGCTTGTAGCAAGATGCTCAATGCCTGAGCCTTCGCCAATTTCTAGGTGCTGGATGCCAAGCCTCTCTCTTGTGTGAGAATTCATAGAGTCGTGTAGAACCTTCTTTTCCTCCTCGTTCAGTATGCGGTTCTCCAACTCAAATTCGTCAAAGGCTCCACCCGACTGCACCGCCTTCTCCTCTTCAACCAACATTTCCCAAGCATTGTAGAGGTATGTTGAGTAATCGTCGAGCCAAGCCAGATTTCTATGTCTCAGCACACTGGCGTTATAAGCGACGAGAAGCTCCTCTATGTCCGCCTCAAGCCTGGTTTCCGCCAATGGGACCTTCTCATCGACCTCGGCCTCTACCTCACGGACTTTTTCCATAGCCGGATCTCTCTCCCTTTGAAGCACCCCCGCTTGGTCGCATGCTTCTTGTGTGGAAACATTAGCAGCATCCTTCTCTTTTATAATTTCAGAGACTTAAACTTGAGCTCGTTGAGCTCTTTAAGGGCTGCGTCCCGTTCAGCAGTGAAAATGGTGTTCCTGTGGCCCATATCCTCCACCATAGCACAGTGTTCTTGCCTCATTCTATCCATGGCCGCATGGGCATCATCAGCTTTTTTGAGAGCCTCCATTTTAGATTTTGTGGAAGACTCGGCCTTGGTGTTAAGCACTTGGATAATGCGATCTTTTTGCGAAAGCTCTTTCTCCAATTTTTCGATCGTGGCGGCCCGATCGAAGGCCACTTTCGACGCTTTTTTCGTAGCTTTCGACCACTCCTGATACTGGAAATATATATCCACGACATAATCGTGCACTGTGTGTTCGGCCGATGCCGAAATTCTCTTCAAGCGCGGGGGAAAGACGTAGCCATCAAAGCAGATATTGGGAAAATCCTTTTTCAATTGAGCGAGCCTAATCGCTCCTTCCCCCGTAGGCTCGACGAGGGCCTGTGCAGTAGTTGAGGGGTCCGCTACTTCAGTTCTGCGATGAGAGTCGGATCATGGAGTATGAGAATACGACTTATGCCATGAAGTTTCAGGAGGCCGTGAAACATGAACTGGAGGCAATGCAAGAGCTCTACGAGGGGGTGAGCGAGATCGGTGCACGTATCCCCTATCTCTGTCAGACCGTTCCTGGCTGGAATAGCCTAGATCATAATCCCTGTCTCCTTCTCTCCTACGCGACTCGTAGTACGACGAAGATCTGCGTGTATTGCGTTGACTGCCAGGCATGAAACCACGACCAGACATTGTATCTGCGAAGTAAAGCAAAACCGAAGTTAGTAATCTTCCGAAAAAGGCAATTTACGGTCAGAAATAGTGTATTGCCATGAAGTGTGTATGTATGTGCAACCCCTTGACCAACCGGAAGTGTCGACGACATTAGTGGGAAGAGACTCGCTTAAATCTAAAGCGTTTTGAAGTTCATCCAATCCGGCATCATGTTGGAAGGATACATAGTCCTGAATTGGGAGATCGGCGAGCCCTTTAAAGAGATTTCCCGCTCGTGGGGAAGAAGCCTCCAAAATTCTAACTCTAGAACCGAGCCGAGACATGACCACAAACTTTCATCTCCCGGATTTGGATTGTTTAAAAGCGACGGCCTTGCCTTTTCTCTTTTCATCATAGTCCTAGTTTGCATCCATAGGCCCAACCAAAGGTTCATCATCAGTATGGGTTCTTTCGGAATCAACTTCCTCAACTATGATAACTCTGGGTTTCTTGCGCTTGACTCGTTCCCTCGAGATAGTCCTTAGTGTACCCTCGAGCCTTATACTCTGTCTTCGCTCGATCAGTCCAAGAATTCTAAGGTTCATATCCGTCAAAACCAAGTCGATGTTCCTCTCTTCTCTTGGGATTTCTTAGAGAACCTGGACTATCTCCTTATAACGAGCGTCTTCGGGTCGTTGAATTATCGCTGTAAAGAGAAAGAAATATAAGTTTGACTTCAGCTATAACCGTCCTGTCAACTATTCTAGAAGATAACAATGCTCGCGTCTAAATAACCATCGAGTGGCAAATCCTGAAGGGCACCGAACGTAAAACCACTCTGTCTTAAAATAGCTTAGTCTAGTCCAAGACCCCGTGACCACTTGACAGTTCCTTACTGCCTCCAGGAATGTGAAAGTTGGACTATCTGTTCGAATCTTGAAGTTAAACATGTATTTAATCTCGGTTGGGTTCGGTGGACGATAGAGATGCTCCATGAATACTACGAATAGACTGTTCAGCAATGCGTATCCGTTCGGATGTAGCTGAGATGGAGCGATTCCAACGAAAGACAACACTTCTCTTATATACTGATTGAACGGGGGAAGCATCCCAGCTGCGCACGCATGGCGATCGAATGCGGTATACCCCTCCGGTGGATTATGCGGTCTGTCGTTTGGTCCTGGAAATTATACGTCATCCATCGACAGACCATGTCTCAAGCATATTCTCCCTGGCATAGAAATATTGGACGGAACAGAGTCTGGCAGACTATTGATGAGAGATGCGTCAGGAGCTTCGTCCGGGGCAGGGCCAATGATTTCGGCCCCAATGTCCGGTATATCGATTGTTGGAGGAGTTAAACTCTGAATTTCTTGTGGCTACGAGCTTGGAGTTTCCATAACTAACTAACTCATGAAAAATCATCATTAGACGATAAAGAGCCCGTATGTTCCTCCCTCGTGTAAAGTGTGTGTTGTGTAGTGCAGTGCATTACTTGAAAAGATTCAGCGGAAATAGAGAAAATATGCAAATAGCAAGACTTCGAAATCTAGCTGGAGTGACCGTCATTGCTGACCGTCACCACCATACCATCCAGATGTTAGCAATCGATCCAAGTTAAAGTCCGTTATCATCGTGTTAAGTTATAGTTCCATCGACGAGCTACGAAAGGTAGTCAAATATGCAGTTCTACAGTCAAGTCCGGTTATGCAAAGCTAAATCTCGTTGGAGTCATGCTATCGATTTTTCACAGTTTCGTATCCATCAGGGTTCAAATTAGGATCGATCGAGAGGAATCCACTTCATATCGATCAACAATAGCCGTCTTCGAATCGATCAAGGCTGGTGGCTTCGAATCGATCATTGATGTCTAGGTTCGAATCGATTGGGGAAGCTCAAGTTTCGTACCGGTCACATTCGAATCGATACGTTCTGTATCGATCATAAGTGTGTGTTTCGAATCGGTCTAAAACCCTTGGCATCGCATCGATCAATCAGTTGGGCTTCGTATCGATCTCTTGAAACGAGATTTCGTATCAATCATTGGCTTATCGTTGGAATATGATTTTCGTATCGATCATGTAAAGCAAGTCCGTACATCGGTCATGGCAGGTCGATATGATATCTCGCTACCTTCGTTCGACGCGAACCACGCCGTTCTATTCAACATTTCCAAAATCGACACGAACTCCAAAACAACACTTTATCGTCTACATCGATTCGAACGTAACCGCTTATGATTGAGACGAAGCAAGGATTGAATTCTTCTTCTACACACTTATTCTTCCCCAAACAGCCTTATCTCCATGTCCATGCTCCATCCTCTACCTCACTCTGCCTCGTCCCTGGCCTTGATTTCATCGAAATCAATCGCAAGAGCAAATAAGGTTGCAAGGAATTCGAGTCTCGCGGTTTAGATGTCAAATCTATTCGCTACATTACCTATTCGCAGTGGATTGTTCAACAGATTGGAGATTTTGATCGATTCGAAGGCATAATGTAGATCTTCTTTGACAGGATCGATGCGAAAGTGAGAGGTAAAGAAAGCAATAGTAGAAAGTAAAGAGTGAAAAAGCGCTGCAGTCCAAAGTATTTATATATGCGCAAGTGTGGAAGGAAGGGGCGATTCACCTCCTAGTCAAAAGCGACCGGTCACTGTAGGTAAACCATCGAACTGAGTCGAACGCTCAATTCGAATCCATTAGCCCAAGCTCCCATCAATTCGAAATGGTCGATAGGGTCAATTGATACGAAGTACACGATGAAGTCAATTCTGAAGGCTTTGAGTCCCATCGATATGAAATCTTCATTCCAACCGACGGTTTTTGCAGCTCTATCCGCGACCCATTGATATGAACTTCACTATTCAAAGCCATCGATTCACAGCCCCCAAACGCTTGTAACCATCGATACGAATGTTAGTTTCGCATCCATCGATGCTTATAACCATCAATGTGAAATGCAAATTTCGCATCCATCAATGCAAAGTCCATCAATGAGAGAACAACCTTTCAAACTTCTATATCGTTTCAGGAGAGGATCGATACGAAGGAATATCATAAAACAACCATCAAGCGTTGTTACAACTCGAGTTTCACATCGGTTCAGGAGAGGATCGATACGGAGTTCGATACGAGAAAACTGACAATGACTCGTGGACGTGCAATGTTAATGAGAGTCAGGTTAACATATATGCGTATATGTCGAACTAAAATTCAATTTTCAGCATTCATAGAATTGGATATTCATCAAATAACGATTACGACGGCAAACAGCCAAGCGCTATCATGCAACAATCAGTTACAACAACGCAAGGTTACAACCTTCAACAGAAAAGCGATAATTGCTCAGAGTGAAGACTGCAGCTTTTCAAAGCACGTCATGTTTCCACAAGACGTACTTTGGGGGGCAAATGTTATCCCGCCTTTTGGCAAGGTCGAGATATCAAGGAACTGGTTGAAAACCAAGGATCATTCGTCCTGGGTATCGAGCATGCAAAAGTTCGCTATGGATGTCAATGAATTTTTTCCAAGTCTGGATCAGGCTACAATCGACAAGACATGACAAGCGAAGCCATAGAAACCAGCGTTCCAAATTTCAGGTCAATCCGAGTTCTTACGCTCAAGTTATGATCTATGCAAGTTGGAGGAGATAACCTGTTTTCACATCCATCAATCGACATCAGTTCGAATCGTTGGCGTTCGCATCGATCAGATGACACCACTTCACATCCATCGGTAGACCTTGGTTCGAATCGATCGAGTTCGCATCCATCCTCAAGCCTTAGCTCGTATCGACCGATTTCGTATCTATCAACGAGTAGTACACTTCGTATCGGTTTTTCAATGTTTAATTCGTAACCATCAAAGAGGAACTTGATCGAATCCACTATATGACCTTGGTTTGTGTCCATCAGTCGAACTCACTTCACACCCATCACCAGTGTTGCTTATTCGTATCGATCGAACATATATAACTTCCATCAATACGAACTATGCCGCCTCCATCGACACGAAGTGGGCATGTTGCAAGTCGATACAAATCACACGTCATTGATGGATTCGAACTATGCAACGTCTCTCGATATGAATAAGGAGAAGTTTACGGGAAGGCTCGGTCGACTCAGAGTGAAAGGTGGATCGATGCAAGGAGTGCGCGCCATGTCATCACATAGGCACGTGCACTATCAATTCAAAGAATATCGATTCGAAATCATGGATTCGAACTGGACAGCCCTCCGAAGATCTCCATCTCGTATCGACCATAACTCGAGATCCACAAGTCCTAATGCTATGAAATTTTCACAGAAGATTACGTACAAGCCAAAGAGTGTTCCCACCAAGTTTCGACTCCATTGGACATCATCTTGATCGATACAAATTGAGTTCATATCGATCATAGATCGAGTCGAAACTTCCCAAGATCGATAGCGTGGGCCCACTTACGTGCCAGAAGGAGTCTCCCGAAATTTAGGCGAACTATCAGCCTCATATGCCTATAAATAGAGAAGCGTCCAGACTCTGCCGGATTGAACTTTGCAACCTACTACTGCTGTTGTATTTCGAATTTCGGAGTTGTAATCTGCTATAACTCGCTGTAATCAAGTGTAATCGTCAACAGAGGATCAATAAAACCATAAAAACTTCATAGTGGACGTAGGCAATACACCGAACCACTCTAAATCGACTGTGTCTGTGCATTTACTTATTGCTTTTTCGAAGTTTTTATTCGATAAGCCACATTTTAATTTTCTATTCTTCATTTTATCTCTTCAAAGACTTCCGAAGAGTGTTGTGCCCTATTTTGGTACAAACAATCATCAAAGATGACTGTGCCATATAGCTCATGTGTTTCTCATAGACATTTCTAGAATTATATCCTTCGGTGTTAAGTATGAAAAAGAGTTTTCATACCATCAAAATTAAGAAGGATTATTTGGGTCAAGATTTGATAGTCGGTTATTTAACTATCAAGTAAAACAATAAACAGATCAGAGGTTTATTTGATAAGAAACTAAACTTGATTAAGCACATTAGTAAGTGCTAGGCCTCTTTAACTAATTTTTCATTAATTTGTAACACTTTGTATATACTTGAAAATCATTTCCATATCCTTATCTCAATGGAATAAGTATATTCACAAAACCAAAGGAGATACTATATTTTCTAAACCATATTAGATTGAGCAAAAAAACTGTCACTTAAACATTATTTACTATAAACCAAAAAACCTTATCCTTTTAATATATCTTGTTAATATTTACAAACTCCTTTCTGTTAGTCGAAACAATTCTTTAAAACAATTACTAAATAATTATTAACATATATTAATAATTCTAAACTATTCTTAAGTTGATTTATAACTTTCTAAATCATAATTGTAAGGAGTTCCCAAATGTCTAAGGTAGAATTTTTTTATACTGTACAGAAATCATAGAGTTTCAAAACTGCATCCATAACAACTATCGCTATATGGGCCATAACCCTTTAAAACTTGTTTTATAATCAAATAGCCTTTAAACTCCATTTCCTTTATTTATAGAATATCATTTATAAATCCGTACTATTATATTTATAAATATCATCTATAATCATCTTCTTTATTTATAAAATATTTATAAACACTTCTAAATGAATCACTTTATTAACATAAACACAATTATTAAACTATTTTATTAACTTTAAACACCATTAATTACACCGACTAACTTTAAATAACATTAATTAAATAATTAGTCAACTAACGTCATTAATAATTAATTAATTAACATTAATTATCATAAACAAAATAATTAATTAACTTAAACACTGTTAGTTCAAATGATTGGTTAACTTAAGACTTCATTATTTAATTAACTTTAACCTCATTAAAATGATTAACTTAAACCTAATTAATTAAGATAATTTAAAAAACTTAAAAACATCCTTAGTTAAATATAATTAACATTAAAATATCATTAATAAAGGAATAACAGTATTAAATAAAATATAATTAACTTTAAAACAGTTTCAATTAATATAATTAGCAAACTTAAACCATTGTGCAAATTAAGGCTTAGCGATCGCACCGGTACATAACAAGTTACCATTTATCTTCGTATCTCAAAGGGGTTCATATATCAATGCTATGTTCAATACTGCTAGGCTATCAAGCTTCTGGCGATCAACCATTAACAATCAACAATTAATTCATCATTTAATACATATTAATTAATCCATATACTAATTAATCTCATAAAACAATTTTGTACTTAGCAAACACAGAACGTGGACTTATTCTGCCAATAGGTGTCCACGATAATCTACTTAATTCAATTTAACTTAATGGTATTTTATTTGGCCAAATAGATATCGCCGATAAGGTATAATAAATTTAACGACGTTATTGTTCAAAATAACAATTCTATCTGTATTATTATTTCATAATTTTTAAACATCCCAAATCTACCAATAAATTATACTATCACGTTGTACTCGTTAATATGAGTCCAATGCAAAAATCCGCATGATTGTAGATTTCAAACGAGCAAAATATCACATTTATAAATTAACACATTTATTTAACAAATTTTAAAACATATAAATATTCAAACTTTCTCACCCACTCAAGCAAAGACCCGATCAATCGGGCACACAACCGACCCAAATGCAATAACATCATCTCCTTCCTCCATCTTCACTTTTGAAAAGCCTGGAACCACATCACCGGGCACGGTATGCATCTGATACACCTCCACGGTCCTCGATACTCCAATCCAATCTTGCTAGCATGCTCCTCTCCTCGACCTCATCACATCCTACCCTTCAACGTCAAACTCGGCCCCATGCTCGAAAAAGCAGCCTAACACTTTCTCCCTTCGGCCATGGAAAATCGCGGCCACCCACAAGGAGCCGAGCTCTACCAAACTCGACCCAGAGATGTGCCTCGACCCTATAAGCCACTTCTAACCTCCGAATCACCAAACTCCAACCACACGACTCACAATCCGAAACCTAGTTACTAACCCATACAGCCATGGCTATGGCACCTCTCCCAAACTCCATCGCACCCTACAATACTCATATCCGATCGAAGATCTTGATTTAACAAAATCAAGGCATTTTTTCATCAATTTTTAGTTGAGTATTAAAATTGAATTTCAATTTTTTCTCCATTTTGGCCTTTTACCGAAAAGAAGAAGAAAGCATATTGAAGTGGAAAGATGAATATGGAGAGTAAAAATAAAAGTGAGATTTTTAGTGTTGATTTTATTTTCTTTTATAACCAAAACGACTTAACTTGCTCCAAAATCAAGTTAGCCAACTTATATAGGTAACATATTATTTTTAAGAAATATAAATATCAAACCTTTGAAAATACTTTGGTTAATAGGATGATTCTTGTACCCTTTGAAAATATGGAGGATAATAGAATGATTAAGTACCTTTGCCAACTTCATTACTTAAGTGATCAGTTTACTGTCAAATCCATCTCATCATAATTTCAAATTAAATATTTTTTATTTTTAAAATCCTTATTGTTATTATTAATTCAAATTTTACATTTCAAAATAAAAATGTTTTTCCTAGACATACAAATGTGGTTTTAAAGATATAAACAAAAGTTCGATAATTTGTCGTTCGATAAAAAATCAAAAACCCAAAAAAGGTGTTTCGTTCACGTTTTCAATTTTTCATCGAACTACTTATTTTTGTAAACAAAATTCAAAAATGAAATTTCTAACAGTAGTAATAAATTAAAAGATGGTTATTTAATTATTTAAAACCATAAGTCAGATATTTAAATAAATTAAATATTTACAAATTCAAAATGATAAAATTCCGAGTCGTTACACCAACCTACCTTTTATTTTCATAGATTTCCTACAATAAAGATTTACTTCTTTAAAAGTAGGATTTTTAACCCAAAACATTTATTTGCGTTCAAAAACTCAATTGCCATGCCAAACCTTTTTTTAAAACATCTTCTACAACTTTAAACAATGAAAATTTAAAGTAAACAATGATAAGTTTCATTCCATTACTTTTTTTTCTACTCATGCTATTTCCACTTTCAACATTAGTGGAGATTCCAATGGCATAAAATTAGGACTTCTATAAGATATGCACAATTATTGCACATGTTTATGGAAATCATCCATTTTTCTTATGCTTAGTTTCTAATTTCCTATATCATTCCTAACTAGAATACTAAAAATATTTATAAACTCCTAAGTCGTTCCTATTTAGATTTCCTAAAATTTCTAATATTAAAATTTCTTCAGACTAAATTGCCTTCAAGTGGCTTCTCCTTACATAGGTATTTTTCTCTTTTACTATTTTCCTCATTGACTCATTGCACTGCGTTCGTCTATTGCTGTAGTCATTGGGCTCTTCTTCATTAATACGAAAATAGATATGCATAAATCTATTTTTGTTATTTTTCTTCGTATTTTACGTCTACGGGAATATTCTTCATACCTTTATTATCGACATTCTTACCCTTCTATTCTCTTTACTCCATTTCAATCAAGTACTATTTCCATTTATCCATCCATGAGAAATATTTTTTAAAAGGAACTTCTAAATTTAGAGAAATAGAAAAAAAATCATCGAGCCAAACATACTCTCTCTTTCCCCTTCATTTCAAAAAAAACCCCTTTACCAAAAAACTTTAAATCATAAATTTTTTTGACCCAACCAATTTTATACTTCACTAGGAATATCAAACAGTTACTTAAAATTTTCTTGCCTTTTCAAAACAACAACCTTCCAATGGTAGGGTCCTTCTATTATAAACAAATCCCTTTTAAAACCATTCAAAACTTTTCAAGATACTTTCAAAATCTTTTTGTTAAATTATTTCACATGGGTCAGGCTTAGAAATGGACTCTTATTCGTCCTTTCTTTTGGATCTTCCTTATTTTCTACTCATTCTTAAGTCATCTTCATCAAAAAATCCGACTACCATCTTGTGGTAGTTAATGCACACCTTCTTGTGGGAACTTGCTTAATCTTTTTTCACATATGACTTTCGGATGCTTACTATATATAGGTTCTTACTGCCTATCTGTCTAGATGAAATGTATGTCTTCAGTCATCAATCCATGGAAACCAACAATCATGGGGATGTCGAGGTCCAACAAAAGAGTCAAGCACCATCCAAACTTTGGGATCCTTCCATATGTCGCGCTCATGCTGTTCTTAGTCAATGCCTTTCGGTACGGCGTACGCTACGTGAGGTAATCAGGGTAGGTGTATAAATTTAACTCTGTTTATTATTTCAACTTATAATTGCCTGATCTATCTTTTCAGAATATGATCGCAACTACTTCTATAGCCAGAATTCATAAAGTTTGGCATATAATAAATACATACATACATACATACATATATATATAATTATAAGTAAAAACAAAAATACATACTCTTAGCATATCTAATATCTATGAACGACAAACCTAGCTCTGATACCAAATGCAACAACCCACACCTTAATGGCCCGAATTTAAAATAAATCGAAACCCAAGTCCATTAGGATGCAAATCGTTGGTTTTGGTAACCTCTAATAAACATAAATATATCAAAGAACGAACTCACAATGGAATAGTAAAATATAGTAGAACATATATGCTGACTAAGGCTACTACCTAGGGATCAATGTTATTACTTTAGTATTTGACTAACTTGCTAGCGTCGAGCATGAATGTAAAGACTTCATTATCTATAGTTCCCATCTCGCACTAATAATCCATCCTTCTAAATCTTTCATGTGGTTTGTAACAAATAGGGGTTAGAACAACGTTCTGGTGATTAGAAAATTACATATTTTATCCATAACTCTAATTTACGCCAATTGATTTCTATTTAGGTGTTATGCCCATTATTCTTATTTCCATATAATTCCATCCACGCATACGATATATCTAACCTTATCCGAGGTATAACAATATATATACACACCATATATTTAAACATTGTGCTACCCAAAAGAAATATTCGATCACTTAATACTTCTTAAATAGGGAGAAGGAAGACCGAAGACCATTTAATACCTCAGCCCCGAAGCGGGCCTCCATAACGCAGTCACTAATCAATCTAGCCTTAGCTACGACGACCGATGACTCTAAGATATGGATTTATAATTTAATTTGCCTTATTATTAATGCATCTCAAAAACTTGTCTAAAGGTCAACTAGCCCACCATCGACAAACGAACAACTAAATAAACGTTGAGGTCTTTGCATATCCCATACAGATTCTACACTAGTAGAAAGGGAAATCCATCAAGACATAACCCAAGTCTTTGCTAATGACCACTCGAGATTGCTAGTGGTCAAAGCCTTTATGCCAACCTTATAAATACTGGTCCGACAAAAAAACTGACATAGCCCATCAACCTCCCACAGCAGAAATCCCATTTAAACTAACCTAACGTAAGTCAAGGAAAAACACCCATCCTAGTTACGTAATACCTCTTGTCAGAAATAAAGCAAACCTCATTTCCCTATTAGGTACCGTCATAGGTTATCTAAGACTTCTTATATAAAGAAGAGGCAAAACTAATGTCCATTTAATATGTTTCACCAAAATGAACCCCTTGACATCCCTAAAAATACCAGTCATTTGATAGCTCAAATCCGAGGCGAACCCTTGGTATATTTTTCCACACCTATATGCAAACGTATATCCCTTCCCTATGGGTCATATAGTTGGAGATGTCCTACACAGCTAGTACGTGTACACAACTTCTGGTAACCTCTAGGTGAATGACAAACTTTTGTTGTGTAACTCAACTGACCTCGCATTCCAACCTATTCTAAACCAAACCAGTTTCCTATGCCTAAATATTGGGCTAGACCCATTGATTCATGCTTGTCCTAAATGTATTATTGAGACTATATGATTTCATACTATAAAAATTATATTGCATCCTAAGTTTATTTACTAATATTTCCTTAATTATTCATTGCGAACCTATTTCTATCTAATATGCGTATTATGTATATTCCTCACTTTCTTTTTTGTCCCATAAATGTCAATTGTCCATAATAAATGGTCATTATTATTCAAAATGGACAAATACAATGATTATCTATCTCAAATTCAACTTACTATACCTATTTTGTTTCGTCAAAAATGCTATATTAAATTCTTTAATTAGTCTCATTAAATGCATTTATCTCCCTATTTAATTTCTGTAACTCCCTATTAACTGCACATTTACTGCCCACTAAATTTTCTTGCACATAAGTTTTGGAGTTACTATCCCTTTTCCATTTCAACCTAGGCTTATGATTCACTACCCTACTAATAACTAGTCATTCTAATTATAACTAATACGAATACTGATGTATATTATGCTTTATTTTTACCCTATGTGTATATACACTTTTAATCAGTAGGTGTGGTTATATATATATATATATTCATTTCTCTAACTCATTAACTCCCACTCTTTGGAATTCCAGAACATACACATATATGTAAGTAACATTTATTTTCAAATTTTAATATATTAGAGCTATCATTCTCAAAAAGGATTATCGTTAAAACTTTCTATAAATTACCAAAAGTGAAACTTTTGCTCCGTTTGAAATTACAAGGAATCATCTTTTTTTTTATTGAAACAAACAATGCAAACTACATAGAAGAATATCCGTACTTTACACTTCTCTTTGATTTTTGGTACACTGCGTATTATTTCAAATGGTGCATTTTTTATACATAGTTGTGAAAATAGATAATTTATGAAGAAACAGATACAACTAAATTGTACCTATAATGCTCCTAACAAATTATTACATAGAAATTCACATTTCAAGTCAAATTAAGGTAATCTGATCTATACTAACAATTTACAACCCAGTTATCATAAATCTAGAATAAATTTTGCAATCTTATCAACATTTCATTTTATAAATTTAGGGAAAGATTTTCAAATTTCCAGATTAGGACGTACATACCTATCCTATTCCAATAACCTAACTTGCAAAATATGTAGGTGAGATTTTAAGTGAATACGTTCTTCCTAAGCCTACAATTCTAAAATCTTGCATATGCATGATAATTAAATAAAACTCAATGTTATAAATTTCAATGTTATATATAAATCATATGATTTTCTACTCAACTTTCAACCTTTCTTAATCTCCCAAATCTGAATTCATCACTTTAATTTGACTTTGTTTTCCTTTCAATCCAAAAATATGTATAACAAGATATACACATATCCATTAGAATTACAGATCTAAGAGGGGATTTGAATTTAGAGGAAATATACATTTATAATTATGAAATTTACCTTTTGCCGCAATATTGATTCCCTCCTTCTCTTCTTCTCTTTTATTTTCTACTGATTATATATACATATAATATATAATTAATAGCTATATTAGAGAAGGAAAAATGGAAGAGCTTCACCGCTTTGATTAGAAAATATAAGAAGAAAAATGAGGGACTAGGAATGTATTTATAGACGCTTGAATCAATCGTACCCACTAGATTTAAAATAATAAAATCTGGACCATTCGGCCAAGGTTCAATACTAGTTTCCACAGTCTCTACCGGTCGATCGCTTCTTCATAGGGGGTTAACTGTTAGTGGTCGACCGGCCCAGGGTGGAGGTCGACTGATGGGGTCCACATGGTTATATTATTAATTTACTTTTAAATTCTTATTTAATTATTTTTATTTCAAAGACTTTAAAAACTGATAACTTCTTCGTTTGAACTACGATCGCAAAACTCCATATATGAAAGTTTCTTAGCAAATTGCCATGGATACAATGGTGTAAGTTTCATGGCTAGTTTCTAATGCTTTCTCAAATTCTATCTTTGAGCCTGAGTAATAATTTATTAATTACCTTTAATTTTACGGGGTGTTATAGACATGTTACAACTGAAAGAGTTAATGGTATGCCTTAAGGGAAATTATGTAATTTACTACATAAATCTAACTCTATAGTCAATCTAGTTCATAATAACGATGTTATTTTTCCTTTATATTCTTTATTATATGGTGATATATTAATTAAGTGATTAATTTAATTTATATAATACAAAAAATCTTAAATAAAATACTATGTGATTGTAGTTGCTAATAGTTCCAATCATGCATAATTAATCAAAAAATAAAATGACATTTTGTTTTTTAATATTCTTGGTCAAGGTGTTTCGAGAATAGTATATTGATTCATCTGTTGCAATGTGAGTACTTCACTTTGATTCCAATTAAATCATGATATGGCAACCCATCGAATGACAATAGTTAGGTTTGAGTTGAAGCATAGAAGTAAATATTCAATAGAGAATTCATCTCCTCAATTATACGAGGTAGCATCATGGTCAACTGCAATAAAGTCAAGTCAAAATCTCTAGCTATAGTAGTATGGTTAATAATTAATTTTATTATCGAAACAAAGACTTTTTTTTTGGACTAACTAAGTTGAATAAGAATGATACTGGAATTTTAACCAAAATCAAATTCCATAAATCCTAAAATGATATATTTTTGATAAAGAGAACGTGTCTAAATTATTATACTAAAAGGTGCCGCTTAAGAAAATGTGAAATTGGATTTTTCTAAGAAGATCTATAGGCAGTAAATTCGGCAAAACTATCACACCACCAGCTAAGGTGATGTATGAATTTTAATATTTGAGTTGTTCGTAATTAATCACTGACTGAATTCACACATCTGAGTCTCATAACCATATTTCTGAATTCGTCGAAAACCACATGATTTAATTAGTGTTTAAAATGTTGTAAAGTAATTAAAATTTGTGAAATATTAACTATTATTAATATATTTAATATTTTTTGGGTTGTTTGTAATTATTTGAATGTAAATATATAAGTATATTTGCATATATCGATTAAATAGATAATTGCCCAAAGGGCATTTGGAAAGTTTGCACCATATAAATGGAAAATAACAGCTGGCTATATAAATAGAGAGAAGAGTGGTGTGAGAGAAAATTAAGGGATTAATTATCGAAGTTTGAACTAAAAGAATGAGAAAGGTTTCATTCTTTTAGTTGAACAAATCCATTAATTTCATGTCCTTTATTCATCTTTTTCTTTCTCCTCTTTTCTCCAAGTCATGGTTGAAATTTCTCCATCATTTTTTTAAAATTTTCAACTCCAAATCAAATCAAAACATCAAATAAAATAAAGAGCTACGTAGTTCATCCGTCTCAAAAGACTGCATGTGTAACGCCCCGAAAATTTTCGACTTTCGAAAATTCAACATCGATACTCACTTTATCGATTGCCGAGAAATCGAAGGCCAAAAACCCGAAATGTTATGGTTTTTAAAAAGAATTTAAGAAAAGAAAAAGATAGAAAAAGGTAGAAGATAGAGGGAAAAGAAAATAGAAATTAGAGTAGAAAATAAAACAGAAAGAACATAGATCATTTTAAAATAGAACGAAAAGAGAATAGAAAGAAAATAGAGAATAGAACAAAATTTTCATTCTTTTATACATTTCATTTTAAAGGATTATTCACAGTCAAAAATGTGAATATAACTCCATAAATAAGTTATAACCATTTACTTATCAAAATAAGTCTTTTGCGAATTTACAAAACAACGTTTATAAATTCCATTTCTATTTATTTCATAACTACTTCCTTTATAAATCTCCTTTATTAACCTATTCGATTTATAACTCAATTATAAACCAAAAGTTCACATTATAAGTTAAATGCTTATAAAACGATTATTTTACAAAATCGTTCTTTTAAACTACATAATTATGAATCTTATAACTTATAAGATTCAATGATTTATCCAAAACCATTATTTTAATAACTTTACAAATTTTATAAACCTACTGTTTATAAAATTCTATTTATAACTTCACCGTTTATAATTCTATAAATTTCATTCATTTATGGAATTCATTTACAATTTATTCTAACACTTATAAAAACTCGTTTTATAATGTCAATATTTCAATTTATAAATATCCATTTATAAATCTCTTAATATAAACCAATTTATATTATTCTTTAAAACATCTTTTAATCTCCTTTATAATTTCATCATTCTGATTTATAAAATAATTAAATTTCATAAATCCTATATTTAAACTTTTCACAATAATTTCAAAAATCCCGATTAAACTATTTTATAAAATCATTAGCATCATATTCTCAAAAATCAGTTTTTAACTATTTTTCTCAAAAATCATAATTTTTATAACTTTAAAAATTATAACGTTTATTTATTTAAAAATGGATCAATTCCAAAAATAAAGTATATTTTCAAAAATCACTTTAAAATCATTTTAAAATCCCAAAATTTGGTCCAATGATGCTACACACCAAATAGTCAATCACGACAACAACGATATCATATATCGATATGAAAATCCATCAAATATCAAAATATCTGAAATCAAATAAATACTGTTGAGGAATCCAGTTGGATCCCTCCAACCTGTTTTCCTGCATCCACAAACATTAGCACAATACCAATTTCGCTCCAGTACGAAATTATCGCGGTATATGTTCTTATTAAATATTATCCGCTTAATAACGGCGCAATAGGGTCTCATCCGCTAAACAAAAAATGCGGGAAATCAATAACTCCAATATATACATATGCCAATATATATATATTGCTATTATATATAATACCAATTTCACTGTTTATGAAATATTCGTGGTATATGTTTTTAATAAATAACATCCGCTTACTAACGGCGTATAATGTCTATTTTAACAATCAATAGATATCAATCACCATTCAAACATGCATTCAAATATTTTAAATCTAACTATTTAAAATAAAATCGAAACTGATTCGATTGAGTGAGAAGTTCTCACCTTGATTTTATTTCCGTTTTAGCAATTTATTTCGAATAAAATTAAACGGACGTTTAATTTTACCCAAAATTCTCACTAACTCCAAACGACTCCAAACCAACTCCATCGCGTAGTTCTCGTCCATACGATTCCAACGCAACTGGTTTCGCGTGTTTTCGACCTCGTATGAAAAAGTTATGAATTTTTGAAGTTACACGAGTTTTTATATAAACTAATTACAACATTTTCTAATTAATTTTTAACCTAGCTGAATCCTGGCCGCTCATCACTGCTTGGAGGCATCAGGATCGCACCCTTCATCATCTTCTTCCCTTCCACTTTCTCACGCACGCACAGGAAATGAGGCCGAACCCATTCTATATCAACTAGGGTTTAACTTTGCAACTCCATCGCTCAACTATACTTCATCAAACCACTGCCATCTCGAAGAGCACGACACGAGCTACACTCAGCTGCCACCATAGCAAGCTCGGCCTCCACATGAGCATAGAATGTCGTGCGCAACTGGCCACGGTCGGCCTCCTCTAGCTCCTCCTCCGTTGCACCAAAATCCATCATCACCGTATAGATCTCTAGCTCTCTTCATGCTCTTCGATGTTGTAGTTAACAACTTTGGCTAATTCTTTGTAGATTGAGAGTGATTGAGGAAGAAGTGAAAGCAAATTCTGGCCTTAGAAAATGGGGGTGGCGGCTATGATATTAGGGTTAGGGTTTTGTAAATTTTTTTTTTAATGAAGGGTGGGGCTATTTATAGAATTTCAAACGACACTATTCATCCCGGAAATTCCAAACTCCGATTTACGCGCCGTAACCAGCGTTTCTAAGGTTTACCCCGCGTTTCGGACACAATGAAACAGGTTTTGGAAGCTAATTCGGACATCTGTGCGAGTTATGGCTGTAAACGCTCAATTTAAATTAAACCGATTTCTAGGCGTTTTAATTTGTAGCGGACAAACGGTAAATCCAATCGACTTGAAATTTGAAACCTTACAATAATATCACATTACGGATCCGATGAAACTGGTTTCGTCGAAATCCGAGACTTTTTGAAAAATGGCTATTTTAACTCGCTAAATTAAAATTAAAAATAATTCGTCGCGTTTCGAGCTGCCACGATCAAACGATAACTCCGATTGACACGAAAATTGAAATCCGGTAATAACTAACCATTACGGATCCAATGAAACTGGTTTCGTTCAATTCTGAGACTGTTCAAAAATTGGCTATTTTCACTAGTCGATTTTAATATTAAAATATTCAATTTTCACAAATTAACTTTTAAATCGATTTTAAAAGTTCTAAAATATCATTCTAACTCCAACATGATAAAATAAAATTTTACAAATCATTTTCAATCATATTTAACTCAATTTTCAATTATTTCCATAATTTCACATATTAAATTATCGATTTAATAATCCAATTAAATTCAATAATTCAAATAAAAATTTATTTGACTTATAAATTCACTTCTTAATATTTAAAATTAATTAAATATTCAAATTTTAATAAATTAAAATTCTGGGTCGTTACAATTTTCCCTCCTTAAGAGAATTTCGTCATCGAAATTATTAAGTAAGAAAAGTTACAGAATCTATTAGATTTCCCAAAATTCATAGTTAAACTTCTTATAATAACTTACTAAGTTTTCAAATCATACCTAGTTATCTTTTCAAAAACAACTACTATTGTTTAATCTTCAATTCCAAATCAAAGTTAAAGTTTTCAAAATTTTCCAATTTTTCTCAAATTTTTTCTAACGCCTTAAATTTCCGGAAAAATTCGCCATAGTCTCCTTTGCGCGGCTCGATCCGAAAAAAAAATGACAGTATATATATCACAAATATACATCTCATCAAGTAATGAGGCATCCCGCAGGGAAAAAAGTATAAAAGTATGGTATGTAATCCGAGATATATACCTTATATTTTATTAGCAAGCATATACGGCTAATATAGCGCGAAAGCGAGCTCCAAATGCGAAGCAAACGCGATCCGCACCTACTAATCACTCAACAAACAACATGAGAACATGCATATATGACAATAATCTCAATATACAACATATAGTAACATAATAACTATATATGCCAACATAGCAAATGAAACAAACAACAAATGCAATATATTCAACCATCAACCAACTAGCATTCATAACCAACAAATGTTCATATTCTCATTCATATCCAATGAAATAGGTTTTCAATTTAATCACATTTGATTCATTAACAGTGGATGTTCTTACTAACATTCATTTTTCAATTTGCTTATATTCACTAATTCATATTCAAGTTGGTTCACTTCCAAATCACATTCAATTCTATTTAAGATTCACTTAACTTCCAATTGAATTCCAATTACTTTAGCTTCCAATTACATTAACTCTTAATGAATTTTATACAATCAACTAACAACCATATAACAACCAATGTATATATATTACAACCAAATTACTTTGCTTATATTCATTTAATTTAGTTTCAACATCATCACTTTCAATTGGTTTAATTAAATTGATTTTCATTCAATTTTTCAACTTCTAATGACATTAGATTTTAATGAATTACACTTACATCCATTATTTCATATCAATTATTCACATTTAATTGATTAACATTCAATCCAATTATAAAAGTTGAATTTCATTTATATAACTTAAGTTCATATTTATAAATCAATTCAGATTCCAATTCTAAGTAAATTTTCCATTTAACTTTAAATTCATTTTTATTCACAACTCATATTCATAAATATATTCATATAGTTTCACTTATTATATATATAAGTTTATTTCACAATTGTAAATCACTTTAATTATAATTCAATTTTTATAATTCTTTTACTTATACAATTATTCTTTTATTTAGATTATTCAAACAACTTATTCAACAACCAAACAATCAACTTATATACACTTTAATAATTCTGAAAAATTATTTCTTTTATATATAAAATATAATCAAGGTAAAATTATTTCATTTACCAAATTTTAAACAATACTGTGTCGAATTGTTCTGTTCAAGTGTTTAGAAACCCCTTCGGCATAGTCTTGCGGACCACGTTGACGAAAGTTTATATGCCACTCAATAAACCAATCATCACAATATAAAACAATTTTATATATTCACTATCAAATACGCTCTCATAGCTATTATTACACTCAAACTCAATCTAGAGTACTACTAACTCTATCTCTAATGAGTAATACCCAACAGAACCATGGTTGTCGCTTAACCATAAGCTCTGATACCAAATGTAACGCCCCGAAAATTTTCGACTTTCGAAAATTCAACATCGATACTCACTTTATCGACTGCCGAGAAATCGAAGGCCAAAAACCCGAAATGTTATGGTTTTTAAAAAGAATTTAAGAAAAGAAAAAGAGAGAAAAAGGTAGAAGATAGAGGGAAAAGAAAATAGAAATTAGAGTAGAAAATATAACAGAAAGAACATAGATCATTTTAAAATAGAACGAAAAGAGAATAGAAAGAAAATAGAGAATAGAACAAAATTTTCATTCTTTTATACATTTCATTTTAAAGGATTATTCACAGTCAAAAATGTGAATGTAACTCCATAAATAAGCTATAACCATTTACTTATCAAAATAAGTCTTTTGCGAATTTACAAAACAACGTTTATAAATTCCATTTCTATTTATTTCATAACTACTTCCTTTATAAATCTCCTTTATTAACCTATTCGATTTATAACTCAATTATAAACCAAAAGTTCACATTATAAGTTAAATGCTTATAAAACGATTATTTTACAAAATCGTTCTTTTAAACTACATAATTATGAATCTTATAACTTATAAGATTCAATGATTTATCCAAAACCATTATTTTAATAACTTTACAAATTTTATAAACCTACTGTTTATAAAATTCTATTTATAACTTCACCGTTTATAATTCTATAAATTTCATTCATTTATGGAATTCATTTACAATTTATTCTAACACTTATAAAAACTCGTTTTATAATGTCAATATTTCAATTTATAAATATCCATTTATAAATCTCTTAATATAAACCAATTTATATTATTCTTTAAAACATCTTTTAATCTCCTTTATAATTTCATCATTCTGATTTATAAAATAATTAAATTTCATAAATCCTATATTTAAACTTTTCACAATAATTTCAAAAATCCCGATTAAACTATTTTATAAAATCATTAGCATCATATTCTCAAAAATCAGTTTTTAACTATTTTTCTCAAAAATCATAATTTTTATAACTTTAAAAATTATAACGTTTATTTATTTAAAAATGGATCAATTCCAAAAATAAAGTATATTTTCAAAAATCACTTTAAAATCATTTTAAAATCCCAAAATTTGGTCCAATGATGCTACACACCAAATAGTCAATCACGACAACAACGATATCATATATCGATATGAAAATCCATCAAATATCAAAATATCTGAAATCAAATAAATACTGTTGAGGAATCCAGTTGGATCCCTCCAACCTGTTTTCCTGCATCCACAAACATTAGCACAATACCAATTTCGCTCCAGTACGAAATTATCGCGGTATATGTTCTTATTAAATATTATCCGCTTAATAACGGCGCAATAGGGTCTCATCCGCTAAACAAAAAATGCGGAAAATCAATAACTCCAATATATACATATGCCAATATATATATATTGGTATTATATATAATACCAATTTCACTGTTTATGAAATATTCGCGGTATATGTTTTTAATAAATAACATCCGCTCACTAACGGCGTATAATGTCTATTTTAACAATCAATAGATATCAATCATCATTCAAACATGCATTCAAATATTTTAAATCTAACTATTTAAAATAAAATCGAAACTGATTCGATTGAGTGAGAAGTTCTCACCTTGATTTTATTTCCGTTTTAGCGATTTATTTCGAATGGACGTTTAATTTTACCCAAAATTCTCACTAACTCCAAACGACTCCAAACCAACTCCATCGCGTAGTGCTCGTCCATACGATTCCAACGCAACTGGTTTCGCGCGTTTTCGACCTCGTATGAAAAAGTTATGAATTTTTGAAGTTACACGAGTTTTTATATAAACTAATTACAACATTTTCTAATTAATTTTTAACCTAGCTGAATCCTGGCCGCTCATCACTGCTTGGAGGCATCAGGACCGCACCCTTCATCATCTTCTTATCTTCCACTTTCTCACGCACGCACAGGAAATGACGCCGAACCCATTCTATATCAACTAGGGTTTAACTTTGCAACTCCATCGCTCAACTATACTTCATCAAACCACTGCCATCTCGAAGAGCACGACACGAGCTACACTCAGCTGCCACCATAGCAAGCTCGGCCTCCACATGAGCATAGAATGTCGTGCGCAACTGGCCACGGTCGGCCTCCTCTAGCTCCTCCTCCGTTGCACCAAAACCATCATCACCGTATAGATCTCTAGCTCTCTTCATGCTCTTCGATGTTGTAGTTAACAACTTTGGCTAATTCTTTGTAGATTGAGAGTGATTGAGGAAGAAGTGAAATCAAATTCTGGCCTTAGAAAATGGGGGTGGCGGCTATGATATTAGGGTTAGGGTTTTGTAAATTTTTTTTAATGAAGGGTGGGGCTATTTATAGAATTTCAAACGACACTATTCATTCCGGAAATTCCAAACTCCGATTTACGCGCCGTAACCAGCGTTTCTAAGGTTTACCCCGCGTTCCGGACACAATGGAACAAGTTTCGGAAGCTAATTCAGACATCTGTGCGAGTTATGGCTGTAAACGCTCAATTTAAATTAAACCGATTTCTAGGCGTTTTAATTTGTAACGGACAAACGGTAAATCCAATCGACTTGAAATTTGAAATCTTACAATAATATCACATTACGGATCCGATGAAACTGGTTTCGTCGAAATCCGAGACTTTTTGAAAAATGGCTATTTTAACTCGCTAAATTAAAATTAAAAATAATTCGATGCGTTTCGAGCTGCCACGATCAAACGATAACTCCGATTGACACGAAAATTGAAATCCTGTAATAACTAACCATTACGGATCCAATGAAACTGGTTTCGTTCAATTCTGAGACTGTTCAAAAATTGGCTATTTTCACTAGTCGATTTTAATATTAAAATATTCAATTTTCACAAATTAACTTTTAAATCGATTTTAAAAGTTCTAAAATATCATTCTAACTCCAACATGATAAAATATAATTTTACAAATCATTTTCAATCATATTTAACTCAATTTTCAATTATTTCCATAATTTCACATATTAAATTATCGATTTAATAATCCAATTAAATTCAATAATTCAAATAAAAATTTATTTGACTTATAAATTCACTTCTTAATATTTAAAATTAATTAAATATTCAAATTTTAATAAATTAAAATTTTGGGTCGTTACAGCATGTTGATTTTCAGAAATCCAAGGAGGATTCACAGATAAAGCATCACTTACCTTTTTTCCATATTTATGTTTAGCTGTATACTTTATAACATTATATATATCATTGCTTCATCATGATTTATAATTGATATAATATAAAAAATTATTTGGATGATTTGATTCAATTTAATTCATTTATTTAAGCTAAAAATGTTTATATGCATAAAATTATAATCACATCTATAAATATGGTTCAATATACGTAATGATTTTCTAAGGTAATATATAAATTTAAAGAGTTAAATAATATTGATTTGTATCATTTTAAAACATGAAATACATTAACATCCTATTCAAAACATTATGTATATGTTTTGATTTTAAAATTCCTTTGATTGTTTTTTAACTGCATCAATTTTGAGTCATAACATTAAACATTATATATGTATATTATATATAAGCATTTAGAAATATACGTGAATCTTATCTTTATATTAAAACAATTTAATTCAATATGTATGTTTGTGTGTGTGTGTATGTGTATACTTCAAATAATTAAAATAATTTCAGCTTCATAATCATATATGGACACATACATACATATATGATTTTAATATTAATATTTAATTCATTAAGAAATTTTTGCATTAATCAAATATAATGTAGATTTAAATTTTTAATAGAACTTAGCAGACCAAATTTAGATTTCTAACTTCAAACGGATTTTGAAATTCTATTGGTCAACTTATGTTAAGTTTTGTCTAATATTTTTATATATTAATATTTGGATTTCATAATATTTTGTAACCAACATATACTTTACAATAATCAAATTTAATTAAAGCAATTGATATATACATATAAATAGTGAATATTTACACGATAGATATAAATCCCAATATCCATATATGTATATTTTATCCTCGTTTTTGTTTTGTTATTATATATCATGTTAAATATTTTGTTATTACATTTCATTTTGTGTAATGATTATATATATTTTTAGTAGAATGTTTGCAAAGGGGGAAGGTATAATCAATTTTTTATATCTCCATCTTATCTCTTTTCTTTTAAATCTTGATGTTATTCCATCCGGATCTAACAATATGTCCATTCCCCATATAAACACCTTTTGAAATATGAATATATTTGTTATATTCAAACATATTCAAAATTCATACATAATACATGTGATGACCCGTCTCCTCGACCCTCAGAAATCGACACTAATATATCCATGGTATTCATGTGCCATAATTCCAAGTGCCGGGGAGGCAGATTATCAGGGGTGTAAAAGAAAATAAAGATAGAAGATAACAGAATAATAGAATCTCACATCACATTCAACATTTATAATTATACATAATGATCAGAGTCAAATACAAATCTAGCGGGATAGTTATAACTGTCTATCCGTATATATGCTAGAAATGCATACTACATAACACAGCGGAAAATGGGCAGATAACTACATAAGGTACTTCAGCTTCATAGCTCCAAAAGACTTGTCCAAAATGCTCCCCAACATGCTCCAAAATGCTCCTAAGGTATCCTGACTATACGGCTGCCCAAAAAATAGGGCGCCTAGAGTTTAAAGGGAAAAACAAACTCCGGGTCAGTCATGGGACTGGTGTGAGAACTCAAAGTACGATGTTTTGAAAACAAAAAGGAATCTCACAAGACCACGCCGCACATAAACATGGAACGGGTTTTTACCTTATGATAACGAACTCTCTTTATTACGCAAAATTTAGGGATATTATTTTTAATGACATTCTTTGAAAACATTTTCAAATAAACTTATTAATTTTAGCCGAAATTGTTACATTGATTAAATTCCAGCATAATAGGTTTACAATCAAGTCCTAAGATTCTTATTGGGGATGGATTTCCATACAAATGACCAGGTAAAGGGACTACCTTCCAAAGGGTACATCTCTAGATGGATGCCCCGAGGACCATCACAAAGGATCCTTTACCAACACAAGACCAGCCTATCTCTGTAACTAGATAGTACCGAATATATCATCCCCCGGTCGTTACCGACCTTTATCCGAGAGATCTCTTCTCATACATCCACATTAATTTACATCCCAAACGTCATAGCGGGAAGAAATATATTTAGAAGGGGATGATCATACCCTAATTGGGAATGACCCACTTAGCCTTGCCGCATCTAACCCTGTTTCGGTCATTTTCGATTGATGAGGTTCGAGGCTACGATTACCTTTTTACATAGCACACATCACATCTTTGAATGCCACATTTCCATTCCACGTTCACACGATTGATTTCTACAAACGTATAACTTCCTGAGCTCGTATGTCTCGGGAAAGGGTGTTAAGCTAAGAGAAGGTGTCTTCTCCGCCACCGGCTGATATACTTTTATAGAAACCACTCATTATAATTTGGAATGCAAGGTCAGACATTCATCCATACAAGTTCATTCTGGGACCGAACGAAACCGAAGGTACTTTCCTTGGCCATTACTAGGTGAGAAGCCCTTGTGGTTTTGAAGTTTTTCATAACAAAGAGACCACCGCTGCAATATAGTGAATCAGTAGTTTATCCCCAATTAATCAACAAGTAGTCCCTCGTCATTATTCATCTCAATATCTCCGTCTTCGAACATCTTCATTCTTCAAATACGTAAACTGGTTCGAAGTAGTTTTCGGATAGGAATCAACCAAATCCGACTCTGGTTCCTTCGAAATCCAATCATCGATAAAAATGATGTAATTAGGTGATTGTTTTTCGATTCATTCATTTTCCTTTACCAAAATATCTTCGATATATGTATATGTATATATATATATACACATTTTCAAAATATTCTTTTAGTAAATATGGAATCATTTAAACTTCTTTTTTTGAATATTTCTCAAATCATTTTTTTTAAAAGTATCTCTTGAGAAAATAGGATTATAGAAATCATTCTACTTTTATCCAAAATCAACTTCTGTATTCAACAAGTGCTATGGGCTGAATAACGGTGAGATCACCTTTTAAGTTCCACGAATAGGACAATATTCCTCTTCGGATTTTAATAATGAGTATAAGAAGACTATTTCTATAAAATCCAATTTGAGCATTCGGGCTTTCCTTTCGATATGTTCCACCCTTCGTCTAAAAAAGAAAACTAAGGTCAGGTAAGTTCAGGGCACTGGTTGCTCCATCCCTAATCTTAGTTACACACCTTATTTTCACTTTTAGATCTCACAGGCGGGACAAATGTACTAGTCGTTTCCGCATACTCATTTTCCCTTTTAAAATCACTTAACTATTTTTTAACCATCTTTGAAATAACGTTAAATTGTTAAACTTTCTTTTGAAATGCTTTATTATTCACTTAAAAACATTTACTAAGGATTTAGGAAAGGATTGTTAAGTTTCAACCTTTATTTCAAAAGTTATTGAAATGCATTACGAAAAGTGTTGGAAAAAGTGCTTTAAAAGCTATATTCTTCAAACAACTTTCATATCATTTAGAAAACCATCTTTCTAACATAAATAACTTTTAAAATATTTTAAAATACTTTTAGAATTTATTTCACATTTTTAAAACGATTATTTTATCAATTTCCAACTTTGGTCATTTAGTGCAAAAACTGGATTTTCTTGAAAATAGATTTTGTCATATTTTAAAATATACAAGACGAAGTCTTGATTTTCTTTTTTTTATGAAATATATGGATATAAGGATTCGGAAAATTCTTACTTCGAAGAATTCCGAACTATATTCCACTTCGTATGTTCGTTTGAACTTTTGACGTGAAAACGCGAACTACCGTTACGCGACGCGTCAAATTTTTCGCATATTTTGAGATTCATATCCAAACTTTGTCGAGACAAGTTTAGACACTTAGGAATCATTTCTAAATTATTTTCAAACATTTTTCAAAGGTATATATGATTCCATATCACATTTCATTTCTTTTGGAAAGTGATTTCCATGTGATTATACGTCGTGTAAATTCATGACTTGTTTCAACATATATAATCAATATACAACTAATAAACATCCAAAACAATATTTATAATCGTTTTAACATATTCTAATATGTCATATGAACTTGCATATCAATTTAACAATATTTTTATAAAAATGTTACATAATTCTCATTTATGTGCATATTTGCTTACTAACTTTTGCAAATGACTTAAAGGTGATTGCTTTCTTTTTAAAACACTTATCAAACATCATTATTGACATCCAAATAATATTTATAACTTGCAAAACATCATATAAATATTTCATACTTAACAATTTAGAGTTCTCAATTTGTTTGGTTTTGGCAAATGGAAAATCGACTATAGCTTCGCTACTCGACGTTTTTAGCTTATGATTCCTTGAACGCTTCGACTTCGATGGCTCACCTTGGCTTGTGGAAGGCTAAAAGTGATGGGCCAAATGGAGGAAGAGGGGGCGTGAGCAATGTGAGGAAGGAGGAGGAGTTTGAAGTGGTTCGGACGGTGTTTTGTCGATATTTTCTTTACTTTATTTTTTGAAATATTTTGGCATAACTTTGTTAAGGTTGAAAGTCATTAAATGAGGTAAGAAGAAGCTTGAAATTTTGAGAAGAAGAAGTGTGAAAGGAAGTGAGAAAGTGGGTACGTATTTATAGAAAATATTTGAGAATAAAACATAGATTTATGTTTTTACTTAAATAACCTTTCTTAAGAATTAAGTAAACTTATTAAATTCAAAACTTACTATCCACATCACATCAAACTTTTAAAATTCAAATACTTTAGAATTAAGTATAGAATAAGAATGATTACTTTACTTTATGTCACATTTCTTTAGTTTATGTCACTTTTCTTTACTTTATGTCACTTTTGATGTGACATGTGTTTTGTCTTCTTTAGTTTACTTTTGCTAATCACTTTCTAGAATTTTCTAAGTGTGATTAATAAATGTAACCTTGTTTAGTTAATTGTTAAATATCTTTATATGTTACCATATTTATTAAATTGTATACACAAAAGTTCAACAACGTTGCGACAACTTTAAATCGACAAAACGTTGATTTTTGATAAAATGTTTTACGGTCATATTATAACGTTTTATTTAAGGTATTTATTTATATAAACCAAATTTAAAAATAAATTTGTATAATGTCATTTAAAAATGTAAATACTCATAAATAAATTAAATAATTTATTTAAACATTGAAACTTACTTTTCTAAAATCAGCATTTTGTCACTTTTGTCGATATAAGTAAATGTTACTATTTTTATGTATATTTCTATTTCCAAATCCTATGTAATATTGTTAGAATCATAAAAACATTTATATTTTATATTTAAAATCACTTTAAATATTATATTTTGAAGTGGTTAAATTTTCGGTCGTTACATTCTCCCCTACTTAAAAGAATTTCGTCCTCGAAATTAGATAAGAAGAAAATAGCTCAAAAGGAAATATATATTCAATAAGATGGAATATATACAATAAGTGATTACACCACAGACGGTGAGTACATTTAAATGATAGATAAAGTCTATACATCGATGCTAAACTCGGGATATTCTTTTCTCATTCTATCTTCTATTTCCTATGTGCAATCATCAACATCCCCGCTCCATTGAACTTTTACCAACCTTACAACCTTCCTTCTTAATCGTTTCTCATCTTGATCCATGATTCAGAAAGGATTTATAATAACAGGTAAGTTTGGTTCTATCTCCAAGTCATGCTGAGCAGCTGTTTCTATGATTTGTTCTGGGTCATATATATGCTTCCGTAAATATGATACATGAAAAACATTTTGTACACCAGACAATCTTTCAGGCAATTATACTCGATAAGCTAGTGGGCCAATTCGTTCGAGAATGGAAAAAGGTCCAATATATCGAGGTGCTAACTTTTCAGCTCTTCCAAATCTTACTACACCTCTCATTGGAGAGACTTTCAAAAAGACTGAATCTCCAACTGAGAATTCTAGATTTCTACGCCTTCGGTCTGCATAACTCTTTTGTCTACTTTGGGCTTCTTTTAGCTTCTTTCTAATCATATCAACTTTCTCTGAAGCTTCTTGTATCACATCTGGGCCAAGCACTAACCGATCTCCGGTTTCTATCCAACATGTTGGCGATTTACATGGACGACCATACAAAGCTTCATACGGAGCCATGCCGATACTAGCTTGATAGGTATTATTATAGGAGAACTCTACTAAATGTAAATGATTATCCCACGAGCCTCTAAAGTCTAGAATACAGGTCCTCAAAAGATCTTCCAAAACATGGTTAACTCTTTCCGCCTGTCCATCAGTTTGGGGGTGATATGCAGTACTTATACTCAGCTTGGTTCCCAAAGCTGTCTGTAGTGCTTTCCAAAACTGATTGTGAAGATTGGATCACGATCGCTTACTATACTGCTTGGAACTCCATGTAATCGAACAATCTCCTTCATATATATATATCTGCAAGGCTTGCTGCAGTTCTTGTTGGCTTAACTGGAATAAAGTGTGCATTTTTGGTTAATCGGTCTATGATAACCCAAATGCCTTCATTTCCTTTCCTTGTTCGGGGTAAGCCATCAATGAAATCCATGGATATTTGATCCCCCTTTCAAGCTGGAATCTCCAAAGGTTGAAGTAATCCTGCCGTCTTCTGTTGGTCACTTTTGATTCTTTGGCAATTTTCACACCGGCTGACATAGATAGATATGTCCCTCTTCATGCTTCTCCACCAAAATGTACGCTTCATATCCTTGTACATCTTATGAATCCCCGGATGAACGCTAAGTTTGGCTGTGTGGCATTCAACTAAAACTTCTTGCTTAAGATTTCCAATATCTGGAACACAAATTCTTCCATTTAACCGTAGTACTCCATGGTTGTCTATTTTAAAGCTTGAACTCCTTCCACTATGTATATCTTTAATAATCTCCATTAGAAATCGATCTTCTTTCTGCTTGCTATTTATTTTCTCCTGAAGAGTTGCAGTTACTACCAAATAAGAAATAGTAGCTAACTTTCTACTCAATGCATCAGCTACTACGTTGGCTTTCCCGGGTGTACATAGAATATCTAGATCATATGACGCGAGAAATTCTAGCCAGCATTGCTGTCTCATGTTCAAATCCTTCCGGGTGAAAAGATACTTCAAAGATTTGTGGTCCGTGAAGAGTTCGAATTTTTCACCTAAAAGATGGAATATTATTTACTAAGGTCAATTCAAAGTTTTATCGAAAAAAACTATGAAAGATTCTTACCCAGCAAATAATGTCTCCATATCTTTAGAGCGAACACAATGGCTAATAATTCTAAGTCGTGTGTTGCATAATTCTTCTCATGTGTCTTCAGCTGTCTACTTGCGTAAGCAATCACTTTCCCATCTTGCATTAAAACTGCACCAACTCCTTCTCCACAAGCATCTGTATAAACGGTCAATCCACTATTCCCATTTATAATTGCTAAAACTAGAGCAGTTGTCAATCTCTTCTTTAGTTCTTGGAATGCTTCTTCACACTTAGGAGTCTAGATAAATTTAGCATCCTTCATTGTCAACTTCGTTAGGTGATAGACAATTTTAGAGAAGTCTTGAACGAATCTTCTATAATATCCTGCCAAACCTAAAAAGCCACGAATCTCTTTAGGAGTTTGCGGCTGCTTCCAACCTTGAATAGCTGCAACTTTCCCTGGTTCTACTGAAATTCCATCCCTTGATATTATATGTCCAAGGAATCTTACCTCCTTCTCCCAAAAATGGCATTTTGAGAATTTGGCTTTAAGCACATTAGTTTTCAATATTTCCAACATAGCTTCTAGATGCCTTACGTGTTCTTCTTCTGTCTTTGAGTAGATGAGGATATCATCGATAAAGACTAGCACGAATTTGTTTAGCACATCTCTAAACACTCTATTCATAAGGTCGACAAAATAAGAGGGTGCATTAGTCAGCCCAAAAGGCATAGCCAACCACTCATAGAAAGTATTCAGACCTTTGAATGCAGTTAAATGGATGCAATCTTCTGCGATTCTTAACTGATGGAACCCTGTAGCTAGGTCCATTTTAGATAAAACTCGAGCTCCGTGTAACTGGTCAAACAAGTCATCTATTCGGGGTAGAGGATACTTGTTCTTAATGGTTTGTTTATTTAGATCTCGATAGTCTACACACAATCTCAAAGATCCATCTAACTTAGAAACAAAAACTACTGCCGATCCCCAACTTGAACGGCTGAGTCTTATCAGTCATTTCTTTAATAGCTCTTGGGTTTGGTTATTCAACTCATCCCTTTCTTTCGGAGCCATCCTTCTATCTTGTTGTTTAATTGGCATCGCACCAGGAACTAAATCGATACAGAATTCGATTTCTCGGTGTGGGGGCAAACTTTTTACTTCCTCAAAGACATCTGCAAATTCTTTAACAATGGGTATTGTTTCTAATCCTGTCTGGGATGTATCTAAAGCATAAAGAAAACCATCCCTTCTTGGACTAGGACCTTTATAAGATATTTCTACGATTTTTCCAAAGACGCTCCATAAAGATATCGTTCGATTTTCCCAATCGAGCATAGCTTTGTACTTAGCTAACCAATCCATACCGAGTAAAATTTCAAATCCAATAAAATCTAAAACAAAACGGTAGAAAGGAAAGTGATGGGGAGGATAGGAAATTGGGACTTTTTCACAGAGCATACAAAGATTAGTGGAACCTCCTATAGGATTTGTTACGCAGATAGGGTCATCAACAATTTTAGGTTTAAGTTCCAATTCTTCTATAGTTGTTTTAGAAATAAAACTATGAGAAGCTCCTATATCAAATAATACTCTAACTAAAACATCTTTGACAAAAATATTACCTTCCAACACTCCTTTTCCCTTCACATTCTGGGATGTTGAGGGCTCATCCTTGATAGCGTAAACTTTGGCTTGTTCTTCTTTGTTCATTAGGGGAAATCCTTTATCATGTGCCCTAGATTATGACAATCATAGCAGCTTCTTGGGGCCGATCCTCGAGTTTCTTGAGTTTTGGGTTTTCTACAATGAATTGATAGGTGACCCTTTTGTTGGCAATTGTAGCAAGTGACATCTTTAAAGCGGTTATCCTGAGATCCTCCTTTGGGTTTTCCCTGCAAAGTCTTCTTGCCATTGAACTTCCTCTTCTTCCAGTTATTGTTGTTGCTTTCTTGTACTACAGGTGGATCTATCTTATCCAAAGCTTCATATCTGTATCCCAGGTCTATTAAGTCTACAAATGGTTCTTTCACATGCCCAGTCGTCCTAACATAGTATTGCTTCTTCATTCCAAAAATAAACTTTTCATTCTTTTTTAGGGGCGTATCTATCAATCCAGGCCCAAAACGAGATAATTCGTTAAACTTGTTAGCATACTCCTCAAAAGACGTATCCTCCTCCTGTTTAAAATCCATAAAATTTCGATAAAGATGGGATTTTCCTGCTTCCGACATATACTGTTCCTCCAGAACTTTCTTGAATCGTTCCCATGAAAAATCATCCTCTGACTCATTCCGACTAATAGATTCCCACCAAACTAGAGCTTCGTCTTGTAGTTTCCAAGAAGCTAAGAATCTCTTCTGCTCATCTCCAATATTCAGTCTTTTGAAAATTCTTTCACAAGAGTGGATCCAAGATTGTATTTCAATGATGGTCTCTGTTCCTTTAAAAGGTTTACCACCAAGGATGCTATAGTTCTTGCATAAAGTTGAAAAGTTAATTTGGGGTTGTACCGGAGCTAATACTTCCTCAACTGCTGTTAGCTGCGGGAGTTTGACCATTTGTGGTGTTACTTCCTTCCCTACCTCGTACTCTTCTTCCACTCATTTTCTACTATCTGTATATAGTAAGAAAAAGATCTTTACGATAAATAGACGAGATATTTTTAGGAATGTTATAAAGTACGAATATACTTATTTAAGTTAAAAGTATTGATTATGCGCTTTCTCAGGCTAAACTTATTCTAGGGCATTACTAACCCTATCTATAATGAGTCATCCCGCAACAAAGCCAAGGTTCTCACTTAACCTTCAGCTCTAATACCAACTGTGGTGACCTGTCTCCTAGACCCTCAAAAATCGACACTAATACATCCATGGTATTCACGTACCGTAATTCCAAGTGCCGGGGAGGCAGATTATCAGGGGTGTAAAAGAAAATAAAGATAGAAGATAACAGAATAATAGAATCTCACATTGCATTCAACATTTATAATTATACATAATGATCAGAGTCAAATACAAATCTAGCGGGATAATTATAACCATCTATCCGTATATATGCTAGAAATGCATACTACATAACACAACATAAAATGGGTAGATAACTACATAAGGTACTTCAGCTTCATAGCTCCAAAAGACTTGTCCAAAATGCTCCACAACATGCTCCAAAATGCTCCTAAGGTATTCTAACTATACGGCTGCCCGAAAAATAGGGCACCTAGAGTTTAAAGGGAAAAAAAACTCCGGGTCAGTCATGGGACTGGTGTGAGAACTCAAAGTACGATGTTTTGAAAACAAAAAGGTAACTCATAAGACCGTGCCGCACATAACACGGAACTGGTTTTTACCTTATGATAACCAAAACTCTTCATTACATAAAATTTAGGAATATTATTTTTAATGACATTCTTTGGAAACATTTTCAAATAAACTTATTAATCTTAGCTGAAATTGTTACATTGATTAAATTCCAGCATAATAGGTTTACAATCAAGTCCGAAGGTTCTCATTGGGGAATGGATTTCCATACAAATGACTAGGTGAAGGGACTACCTTTCGAAGGGTACACCTCTAGATGGATGCCTCGAGGACCATCATAAAGGATCCTCTACCAACAAAAGACCGGTCTATCTTTATAACTAGATAGTACCGAATATATCATCCCTCGATCGTTCCCGACCTTTATCCGAGAGCTCTCTTCGCATACATCCATATTAATTTACATCCCGAACGTCATAGCGGGAAGAAATATATCTAGAAGGGGATGATCATACCCTAATTGGGAATGACCCACTTAGCCTTGCCGCATCTAACCCTGTTTCGATCATTTTCGGTTGATGAGGTTCGAGGCTATGATTACCTTTTTACATAGCACACATCACATCTTTGAATGCCACATTGCCATTCCACATTCACACGACTGATTTCTACAAACGTATAACTTCCTGAGCTCGTATGTCTCGGAAAAGGGTGTTAAGCTAAGAGAAGGTGTCTTCTCCGCCACCGGCTGATATACTTTTATAGAAACCACTCATTATGATTTGAAATGCAAGGTCAGACATTCATCCACACAAGTTCGTTCTGGGACCGAACGAAACCGAAGGTACTTTCCTCGGCCATTACTAGGCGAGAAGCCCTTGTGGTTTTGAGGTTTTTCATAACAAAGAGACCACTGCTACAATATAGTGAATCAGGAGTTTATCCCCAATTAATCAACAAGTAGTCCCTCATCATTATTCGTCTTAATATCTCCGTCTTCAAACATCTTCATTCTTCGAACACGTAAACTGGTTCGAAGTAGTTTTCGGATAGGAATCAACCAAATCCGACCCTGGTTCCTTCGAAATCCAATCATCGGTAAAAATGATGTAATTAGGTGATTGTTTTTCGATTCATTCATTTTCCTTCACCAAAATATCTTCGAGATATATATATATTTTCAAAATATTCTTTTGGTGAATACGGAATCATTTAAACCTTGTTTATTGAATATTTCTCAAATCATTTTTTAAAAAAGTATCTTTTGAGAAAATAGGATTATAGAAATCATTCTACTTTTATCTAAAATCAACTTCCGTATTCAACAAGTGCTATGGGCAGAATAACGGTGAGATAACCTTTTAAATTTCACGAATAGGACAAGTTCCCTCTTCGGATTTTAACAATGAGTATAAGAAGACTAGTTCTATAAAATCCAATTTGAGCATCCGGGCTTTCCTTTCGATATGTTCCACCCCTCGCCTAAAAGAGAAAACTGAGGCCAGGTATGTTCATGACACTGGTTTCTCCATCCCTAACCTTAGTTACACACCTTGTTTCCACTTTTAGATCTCACAGGCGGGACAGATATACCAGTCGTTTCCGCATACTCATTTTCCCTTTTTAAATCACTTAACTATTTGTTTAACCATCTTTGAAATAATGTTAAATTGTTCAAATTTCTTTTGAAATGCTTTATTATTCACTAAAAAACGTTTACTAAGGATTTAGGAAATGATTGTTAAGTTTCAAGCTTCATTTCAAAAGTTACTGAAATGCGTTGCGAAAAGTGTTGCAAAAAGTGCTTTAAAAGATATATTCTTCAAAACAACTTTCATACAATTTAGAAAACCATTTTTCTAACTTAAATCACTTTTAAAACATTTTAAAAGACTTTTAGAATTTATTTCACATTTTTAAAATGATTATTTTATCAATTTCCAACTTTGGTCATTTAGTGCAAAAACTGTGTTTTTCTTGAAAATTGATTTTGTCATATTTTAAAATATACAAGATGAAATCTTGATTTTTTTTTATGAAAGATATGGATATAAGGATTCGGAAAATTCTTACTTTGAAGAATTCCGAACTATATTCCACTTTGTATGTTCGTTTGAACTTTTGACGCGAAAACGCGAACTACCATTATGCGACGTGTCAAATTTTTGGCGTATTTTTAGATTCATATCCAAACTTTGTTGAGACAAGTTTAAACACTTATGAATCATTTCTAAAGTATTTTCAAACATTTTTCAAAGGTATAAATGATTCCTTATCATATTTCATTTCTTTTGGAAAGTGATTTCCATGTGATTATACGTCGTGTAAATCCGTGACTTGTTTCAACATATATAATCAATATACAACTAACAAAAATCCAAAACAATATTTATAATCATTTTAACATATTCTAATATGTCATATGAACTTTCTTCAATTTAACAATATTTTTATTACAACATTACATAATTCTCATTTAGTGGAAATTTGCCACAAGGGTCTCTTTAGCAAGTGCAATTAGTTTCTAGGACACACAATTGAAATAATTATTTTTAAGGACAAAATGCAAAATAATTAGTTTCTAAGGCCTAAAACCTATAAAATTATGTCCTTGAAAGTAATTGGACTACTAACTTTGTCCTTAGAAGTAATTATTTCGCTGACTTTGGCCTTGAAATTAATTTCTGTGGATGTGTGTCCTAGAAACTAATTGGACTACAAAGTTTGTCCTTCTTGTGAAATGACCCTCTCATTTATGTACATATTTGCTTACTAACTTTTGCAAATGACTTAAAGGTGGTTGCTTTCTTTTTCAAATACTTATCAAACATCATTATTAACATCCAAATAATATTTATAACTTGCAAAACATCATATAAATATTTCATACTTAACAATTTAGAGTTCTCAATTTGTTTGGTTTTGGCGAATGGAAAATCGACTATGCTTCGCTACTCGACGTTTTTAGCTTATGATTCCTTGAACATTTCGACTTCGATGACTTGCCTTGGCTTGTGGCAGGCTAAAAGTGCTCGGTCAAATAGAGGAAGAGGGGACATGAGCAATGTGAGGAAGGAGGAGGAGTTTGAAGGTGGATGGTGTTTTGTCAATATTTTTTTACTTTATTTTTTGAAATATTTTGGCATAACTTTATTAAGGTTGGAAGCCATTAAAGGAGGTAAGAAGAAGCTTGAAATTTTGAGAAGAAGAAGTGTGAAAGGAAGTAAGAAAGTTGGTATGTATTTATAGAAAATATTTGAGAATAAAATATAGATTTGTGTTTTTACTTAAATAACCTTCCTTAAGAATTAAGTAAACTTATTAAATTCAAAACTTACCATCCACATCACACCACACTTTTAAATTTCAAATACTTTAGAATTAAGTAAAGAATAAGAATGATTACTTTACTTTATGTCACATTTCTTTACTTTATGTCATTTTTCTTTGCTTTATATCACTTTTGATGTGACATGTGTTTTGTCTTCTTTAGTTTACTTTTGCTAATTACTTTCTAGAATTTTCTAAGTGTGATTACTAAAAGTAAACTTGTTTAGTTAATTGTTAACTATATTTATATGTTACAATATTTATTAAATTGTATACATAAAAGTGCAACAACGTTGCGACAACTTTAAATCGACAAAATGTTGCTTTTTGACAAAATGTTTTACGGTCATATTTTGACGTTTTATTTAAGCTATTTATTTATGTAAACCAAATTTAAAAATAAATTTGTATAATGTCATTTAAAAATATAAACACTCATAAATAAATTAAAATAATTAATTTAACCATTGAAACTTACTTTTCTAAAATCATCATTTTGTCACTTTTATCGATATAAGTAAATGTTACTATTTTTATGTATATTTCTATTTTCAAATCCTATGTAATATTGTTTGAATCATAAAACCATTTATATTTTATATTTAAAATCACTTTAAATATTATATTTTGAAGTGGTTAAATTTTGGGTCCTTACAATACACACATATTTAATAAATTAAACCAAAAGTTGAATAATTGAATTTTATGTAAATTAACTAGATTAGATCTAGTAAAATCCATTAGACTTTATAGGTCCATTATGATCAAAATAGGTTTTTTTTTTAAATCTACCCATTTTACATGCCTTAGATTGGGCTAATTCCTTCAATGGCATCAGAGCAAGATTGGTTGAGGCGTTCATTTGGTACACTGGATGTCCCTGGTTCGATCCCTGTAACTAGCATGATAGGGGTTTCTCACATTTTGATCCATGACAGAGCATTACCTCTTACCCCTACATATCTTGTGATGGTTGTGCTAGTCGAAAGCCTATATGAAAAACTCGCTTGTGAGGTACCTAATTAGGTCACCCCAAAGAAGTTTGGGCCAGACCAACATTGGTATCACATAGAGGTTGGTTGAGGCGTTCACCTGGTAATCGGATGTCCCAAGTTTGAATCCTACAACTAGCATGATAGGGTGTTCTCATATTGTTATATGTGATAAAACATTGCCTCTTACCCCTACATGCCTACGAAGGTTATGCTAGTCGAAAGGGTGCATGTAAAATTCACTAATGATATATCTAGTTAGATCACCCCAAAGGAGTTTGGATCGGACCTTTAATGGTATCAAAGCCTAAATGGTCTATGTTCTCTAATTAATCAACATCTAAGGTCAACCAATAATTTTTTTTATCGTATGAGGGTCTTAGAATAGTAGTGCCTAGGCTTGGGGTTGAGTATTTAATTATCCTCCCTTCCTTCGCCATTGGTCTAGCCCAATGGGTAGAGTAAAGTCTAAAATGTTGGCCTCAGATGTTAGGCTCATATTTATTTGGGTCTTGGACTGATTTTCAGTCCAAGCTTTGAGAATTTAAATTATATTTAAAATTTAAAAGTTAAATTTAAAATATAAAATGAAATTTTATAGAAGTTATGAATTATTTTCCAACGTTTTTGAAAATAAATTTTATATTTGAGTACTATTTAATATTTAATTAATTTGATTAGACAAATAATTAATTAATTAAGGGTTAATTAATTAAACTAAACATACATAATGATATATGTGTGTCTGTATTGTAAATTAGATAAGGTAAATTATATATAAACTTTTTGAATTTATTAAAAATATTTAATTAATAATTTAAATAAAGAAATAATTTGTTTGATAAATAAATTAATTCAATGTTAATTAATGAAAACCTATACATATATAATGATATATGTTTGTAACTATAATTGTTATAGCTGTATATTTATCTTAACTTTGTTTAAGATGAATAGTATAAAAAATTTAATTTAGTATAATTTTTTAATTAATTTTTAATTATATAAAATAATTTCTCAAATTAGTTAATTAATTGATATATATATATATATATTCATATGTTGATATGTATATATAAACTAACTGTAAATGTTATGGTGGTCTTAAGTAGTTTAAGATGAATAGTATAAAATTCTTGAAATTTTAATAAAACTTACTTAAATTAGTTAATTAAATAAAATTGAAAGTTTACTAAATGTGAATTAACTAATAAGAACTAAAATTGGTTAAATTTCATTTAATTAATAAATATACATGTATATATTATATAAGTTAATATAATTTCAAAAGTATAAGTAAATTAACCGTATAAAACCATAAATGTATTAGCATAACAAAAGTGGAACTGAAATAAACTCAAAGTAGATTTTTGGAGTAAATACATATATGGGGTATATATATTGTTATTTCATATGCGTCCGACACTTGAGTTACTAGGGTATTTTATAAGAAATATATTATTCTCTAAGTCAATTTCACTTAAAATATATTAAAGATTATGCATCTCTAGTATATAGTTCTCCACTACCATTTATTTGTTGATAATTACTTGCATACTCTTTATTCTTGAGCAAACTCAAGCTTGGGATATTATGTGTAGTACTATCAATATATTGCTAAATGAGTAAGATACATGCATGTATTTTTTGAGCAAACTCAAGTTGTGTGCATTATACTTACATCATCGTGAAATTATAGTTGTGAGTGAATAATCTCTTCGATTTGTTAAGCAAACTTAATATTGAGACTGAGGTGAGGAAAATATCATGGTTTTGAGTTGTATATAATAAAGTTGATAAAAATTATCCATCGGTTATAGTCCTATGATTTGTTGAGCAAACTCAAGTTTAGAATCCCAAAGCAAGCAAGTCCTAACATTCATAGAGGAATAGAAAGATTTCCATGTTTCTCTTAGGGTTTTAAGAAATATAAAAAATAAAGTGGGATCCTTATTATAAATATGAAATGTCAAAATTTAACCTTTCTAGTATTGTAAGAACGCATGCTATACAAATTAAAATTATCTACATTGATAAATTTGTGCAACTAATTGGGAAAAATATTTATCAATAAGAATATATCGAACCAATTAAGATTGATAAAGAAATATAGAATATACTTACCATTAATTTTTAGCATGTTGTCATTTTAAGACCTATGCAAGTGCCAAATATAAAATTGTATAACTACTAAATCCATTTGTACCTTGGTATCATTTAACTATTTGTTTATCTAAAACTCCCTATTGTCTTCTATGAGTTTGAACTCTAAATCAATACAAAGATTTGGATATTTGATCCATATCAGGTCATGTACAAAAGTTGTATAGTGAATGATCTTGTTTGTGATATATGAAATCTTAATGAAATGGTTCACTTGAGATGAGTAACTAAATGATAATGCAAAATCATGTATTCAACAGGATTGAATATAATGAGAATTTTATTGCATAGAAAATAATAAAAGATCAAGTACTAAAGACTGACACAGGAATTCAATCACTAAAATGTTATTTTATTAGTTTACTTAAGCGCATCTTATTCATACTCTTAAAATGTTAAGAATTTTTAAATGCACTTTGATAAAGAATTTGGAGCAGTCTTATAGTGTAGTTACCTATTGAATGGTTTGACAAATTTGAAAAGAAAATGAATTTTTAAAAGTGGATGAAATAGGCATAGTTAAGTGAAGAGAGTGAATGGATACTTCTCCTTCATAAAGGACAACGAAAATGAGAATTATGTAAAATTTAGTATGATACTTAATATGAAACGAGAAATGTGATTTCTATTTCAAATGTATTATATCGTAGATTTTTTTATAGAAAAGTTATTTATACGAGTTTAAGATATTTGATGATAGCACTCGACTGTAAACTAGTTATAGTAAAAGAAATACATAGCCCATAATAAGTAGTTGGGTGGAGCTTTGTATTTCATGTGTTGTTATAGTAATGACAGAAATAGCAGGAGCATACAATATGACTTATAAATGGATGCAACAAAATACAAAAGATTATTATATATATATATATCAAATATTATTTATGAAATATAAATGTTTTTAGACTAAATATATATATATATATATATATACAGTTTTATTTTGTTGTGAATATTATGGATGTCCATTGTAAAATAAATCTAGAATAATGGTATTTGTTGCATTATCTATATAATACAGAGGTATCTACAATTTTAACATTTTTTTTAAGATTGTAATGTAACACCCTTAATTTCATGGCACATTGTTATGGATATTTAACTAGGAAATAATTAAGTAAATAGTGTAGGAGAGTATAAATAAATGATGTGGATAATTGCCATGTAAGCATAATTTTAATTTCAAATATCAAGGAGAGATTTGGTTTATAGGGAAAGAATTAACGCTTAAATTTCTAAGGGAGAAATAAGGAAATAAAGAAAAAACACATGATTTATTTCCCCTAATATACACCCCCATTTATATTTCTAGTCACTATTCCTATCATAAGAAAAGAAAATACAAAATCACAGAAGTCTCCATTCAAATCGATACAACAAAGAAAAATAAGAAGATTACACTAGGGAAAGGGGAACTAAGTGAATTATTTCTACACGTAACTAATTAAAGTTGAATAATATACTTCCATCTCTATATTTTGATGTGTTTAATTCAGGTTTTGCTGTAGATCCTAATTTTGAAGAATGTTTATCATTTGTATGGATTGAATAATCACATATATGAGATATGATTATCAATTGAGATTTTTATGAAATTTTCCTAAGGGGATTTTAGGTGTGAAAACTATGTTTTTGATCTTTAAGTGCTTTGAATTTATGATACGATGTTGAAATAATACTTTGGAGATGAGTTTTTAATTCAATAAATTTTAAATTATTATGAATTTAATATAAACTTTCTAAGTGGAGATAATAGATAATTATTTAAAATATGGAAAAATAATTATTTTACATTGAAATTTTTATATGATGTCGAAGATGTAAATTTCGATTATTGGGAATTATTGGGGATTTTTTCCAATTAATTATAGCTTAAAATAAATTGTTTTGTGAAGAGTGTTTTAATTACAAAAAGGTAACCGATGAAATAATTATTATAAAAAATTAATATTTTGGGAAAGTAGAATAGTTTCTTCTCTTTTTTTATTGCAAATTCCTAAAAATATTTTGATTAACCAATAAAAATACGAAAAGTAAGTTGGTTTGGTAAATATTTATTACTTTAATAGAAAATAAAGTAGTTTTATAGGTAATTATAAAAATGCTATTAATCAACTTGCGATAGCCTATAATTATCAATTTGTGGTAGTTATCATTTTTGACAAGAAATGGTAGCCATTATTTTATCAACCTACTATAACTATCATTTTTGTCAATTTCCGATAGATATTATTTTATCAACTTGCAATGGTTTTGTTTTATCAACTTATGGCAACTATCATTTTATCAACTTACAATAGCTACATGTAATCAACTTGTGATAGCTGCTATTTTATCAATTGTGATAGTTTCTATCTTTAACAACTTGCACCAGCTATGGATTTTATCAAGTTTTGATAGCTACGTATTTTTAATTTGCGACAGCTATGGATTTATTTCAACTTACAGTAGTTATGATTTATTCAACATGTGATAGCCTATGTTTTCAACATGCAATGACATGGTATGTTACAATGTATGATAGCTTAATTTTTTTTAAAAGGTAGATAGCAATTTTTATGACACTTGACGGTTTCTAACTTTAAGTTAGGCTAAGTTTTCTATAAATTGTAAAAGGTTTTTGTTAAGTGTTTTGGAAAATTCGCAATGGGAAGAAAAGATGTTTAGCCCATTTTTTAAGTGTGTAATGTCCCGAAATTTTAGCCATCGAATATTGGGTAATTAACTGATTTTAATATTTAAATATAAATTTTTATGAGTTGAATAAAAAAATTCTCTGATATTGAAAATATCTGAATGTATAAAATTGATTGAAATATGTTAATTTTAAATTATAAATTCCTGGATATATTAAGTTTTATTGAAATATATACAAACTCCACCATTAAAATTCAAAGTAGAATATCCATATATTTGTATATATAAATATATACAATTTTTGAGAGATTTAAATATATATTTATACGTGTATGTATGTATGTATGAATGTATGCCCATATGAAGCAATATATATATATATATATATATATATATATATGAAAGTTTGTATAAACGTGAATATATGTATATAATGGAAAAATATACATAAATATATGTATATGTATATATGTTATATGGAAGAGTGAAGGTGATAAATGTAAATACATATATGATGACAAACATATGTAAGTAAATGTATGTGTATATATGTTATAAAAATATTATATATAAAAATAAATATACATGAATGTATGACTTCATAATGACAAAATTTCAAAACTTATGACTATCTATATATGTTATAAGAACAATGCATTTGGAAATATAAGTATCTATATGAAAACATGTATATATATATATAGGAAGATATATGTGTATGTGAGTGTAACAAAGTATATTTATAATATGAAAATATATGTTAGCACCAAAATTGGTCACTAACACCCTTAAGAAAGATTGTGTAGAGAGATTAATGAAGAAACTAAAGTTAAACAGAGAACAGTATGCTAAATAAAATGCGAAAAACAAGAACACCGGATCATAGTGGTTCGGCGTAATTGCCTACGTCTACTTTGAGGTTAATCTTTATTGCTTTTCTTAACAACTGGATACAGATACAATCCGTTCACCAACTATTTGAATGCAATTGCTAAGTAAAAAAGATAAGTCTTGAATGAGTCTTGAATGCGGCAGAGTCTCTCCGGTGTTCTCGAAAAAAGGTCCCTTTCACTGTGCCGTGCCCCTGCCTCTCTATTTATAGACGAAGATGGGTTGGACTTCCCTGATAGGCCTAGTAGCAAGATATATCGGCCCAAAATGAGTGACTTCTGTGTGCCGAGCCACAAATGCCGAGCGAAAAATGCCGAGCCATGTCTCCAAGCCGAACGAGGTAGTATGTTGAGTGAAATGTGTTGGCCGAACGAGGTCCACGCTGATTGAGGGGAGATGTCGAGCGACATGCTTATGGTGAGCGAGGCCATGTGCCGAACGAGGCTGGTTGTCGAACGATGCATTAATGCCAAGCGAGGCTGGTATGCCAGTCGAGGCTGGAATGTCGGTCGACCCAGTTGTGCCGAACGAGGCCGGTTGCCAAACGACCTCCCTATGCCGAACGAAGCTTGGATGCCGAGCGGTGCTAGATGTGCCGAACGACCGTTTATGCTGAATGAGGCTTCCACTTCAAGTCTCTGTTTACCTGGTCAAGCCACTGGTTAACACTTGCCCCCCAAAGTGTATCATGTGGATGAACATGATAAGCTTTGAATCTTGATTTCTCCATGCCTTGCTTTGAGCCCTTATTATGAATGCCGACCGAGGCAATGCAGGCTGAATGACATACTAATGCCGAGCGACATACAAATGCCGAACGACCTGAATGCCGAACGTGGGAGGTGTTTTGACTGGTTCTACCAGTTGCTGTCCCTTCGACTTCTTTTCTCTCTATATAAGCTGATGCTCTTTCTTCTTCTCTCTTTTGCTTTTACCTCCGCTTTCCAGTACTCACGAACCTTGCTTTTTAACAGACTTCAAAGAATTAACCACTCTTCCCTTCTCAAACACCACACGTTACCTCACTTCCTTCCCTAATCAATCAAACCTAATTAGAGCCGCGTTCCCTGCTACAAAATCTCCCCGAACCTTCGTCTCACATCTTAGGTAAAAACCTTTCCTTGAAACACCTCACCTTGATTAGGAAACCTAGCACGAGATTCGAGCTTGTGAATCTCTGCAAAATCGAGGTCAGTAGTAATAGCGTGGAGCAGGAGGAGTTAAGGGCGAAGCGTGGGTTTTTTAAAGGAGTTTAAGGTTAGGCGGTGCGTAGGAGAGAAGAGGATGATAGAGGTGCTTGAAGGAAGTTGGTGGAAGACGTACTGAGGTGGCTCGGCATGACTTCTTTATGCCGAGCGATGGAGGGAGAGTATTATAGTCAAGTTTAAGGTTTAGTGTGCCAAGCGATGCGGCTCGGCATGGCCATGGCTCGTCATGATTACCATATGCCGAACGAGGTAGGAGGGAAAATAGAGGAGAAGCAGGAGCTGGGTAGAATGCTGAGCGATGCGGCTCGACGTGAATGTGGTTCGGCATGACTCCTTTATGCCGAACGATGAAGAGGATAGTTAGGAGAGTGGCATGCCGAACGGCATGGCTCGGCATGTTTGTCGTTCGGCATGACTTGCCACATGCCGAACGGTGATGATGAGTGGTAGGTGAGTGTTGACGTTGAGGATAGAATGCCGAGCGAGGTGGCTTGACATAATTGTGGTTCGGCATGACTAGTTGAGTGCCGAACGATGAAGTGATCAGGTAGGAGGGTTGTCTACAACAGCAACACCAGTCGAACCTAATGCATAATTGACTCAACACATGATTTATGCCTGAACATAGGATAATGAACAAGGACAGACTCAAACAACAAAGCATATTGGACAATCCGTACTGATAAATCCCGTGTTTAAATAACTGAAAACTTGGACTTTAACTTTCTTAACAATTAATAACCTTTCAAATGCAGTGACGATGTCGAGTTCAAAATATAAACCGTCTTACGACAAGCTTTCATAGACGGTCAGCGATGACGGTCTTCGAAGACGACAATTCAAAGCTTAGACTTATTTAATCAATCCAGTGTCTTTTCACTGCTTGGGACTTACATTTGAATGATCGCACTAGTTCACACACCAGACGGGGGGAATATTTATATTGTTAAGTCTAATGTCGATTGTTTTTCAGGTATAGTTCACACAGGTGCCTTGTCCGATTCAATCTTCATTAGAGATGTCTAGGAAATCTTGCTCCGCTACGATCTCGGACAGACCTGGGCCATCCTCTCGACAAGAAGTTGTAGGAACTTCAAATCCGTCAACTACCCCTGCTCAAGACTTACCGAGTCCTAGGACGGCATCTGTCGACTTAGCTCCCGACGATCTGGAGGCAGCAATTTTCTTAGACGACCTAGTCGATTCACAGGCCTCAAAGATTAATGAAAGTACACTCCGTCGGATATGCTCTGTCCATGGAATCCCCTTCGACGACGTGATAGTTCCATCGGGGCATGATCGTCCGTACTTGCCTTTAGTTGGATATACAGCTTGTAACAGATTGATGGGCTGGGTTGGTAGCATGCCACCATTCAACTCATTTCTTCGAGACGTGTTGCAGTATATCGAGATTGCCCCATCGCAACTGCATCCGAACAGCCATGCATTCATATACGGCACTTGCATCCTCTTCATGAGTGTCCTTTTCCGGCTTCCGACTCCGGCGATATCCGATACATCTATCGCATCAAGAGACGGTCTGACAGCCATCTTTCATGTTTCTCGAGCCGCACAACAAATGTCAAATCTTAATTGGGGCATGGAGCAAGTTTGCCCAGTACAAAAAAGAGTGGTTCTATGTGCGCTGTCCCCCCGACTTTGCGAGGAGATGGATGGAAGGATGTAAGTCTTTTTCCTGACCAATACTCATGTTTGGTTGAAGATGCACTTTTTCTAATTCTCTTTCCATCTTTTAAGGTATTAACCCACGCCCCGAGGACCCCGGATATTTCGAAGCTGTCGAAGCTATCCGAGCCATTCCCGCCGAAGACCGGGACATCACAACTCTCATTTCGAATGAGTCACTTATAAAATTTGGGTTGCTGGCGGAAGGTCACTGGATAAGCCTCCCCCAAGGTGTTTCCATGCCCAAGATGCTTCAGGCAAAGGAAAGAAGAAGGCCGAGTCCTCGGCACATAACGCCCCTGAGACGCCATAGGAGGGGGAGATTAAAGAAATCGAAACGCCCGAAGCACAGGGAAAAAATGTTAGTCCACCTCGGGACCCAATAGTCGAAGTCCATGACATTGAAATGACACCTTCCCCTTCAAAGAGGAAGAAGAAATTGACTTAAAAGCTGAGGAAGAAAACAGTCGGCGGAACTTCTAAAGTTACTCTTGTTCAACGGAGAAAGAAGCTTCCTCGCAACACTTGGAAAGTTCTCTGAAAGGCCTGTCGAACCTCTCCATACCTGAAGATCTGCTCAACTACGATTTCGACGATCCAGAGGCCCTTAAGCTTCATCCACCCGTGCGAGGTGATACAAGTGCTTAAGCCCAAAACCAGGAAGAAAAAACTCCTATTAGTAAAGAAACTGGTCCATCGGGGGGAAACACTAGGACACACACAAACACATGCACTTTACCTCGCACTTAACTTTTTGTCATCACTCTACTATTTGCCAACTCGACGTTATTTAAATTCTGTGTAGGCGACATGGGGCATACGCATGGACTTGACCGCCTTTGCGGTTCAATGATTTTTCACCAATCCGGTCGGGATTCGGGTTCCGGCAAGTGTCGAGATGGAGACGACTCTTGTGATCAAGACTACCACCGTCGGAATCGTCCTACCGGAGAAAATCTTATAGTCAATCCTCCTACCCTCATGATCCTCCTTCTCAACTGGAGCATAGCAAAGAGAAACCTGCACATACGGGGTCTTAGCCTGAGGCACATTGAGACCAACACTCCGGTTCATCAAGTACCAGGCAATCTCGAGATCCCCATAGAACGCCTACGGTCTCCATGCAGACTCCTCTTCCTCCCGTATATGATCCAATGGTCGCTGAATGACTTGCTGAGCTTAAAGCCTCGTTTTCGAAGATATGTTTCGATGGCTTAAGTTTCTTCCGACGATTCACCAGATTACAGGGCATGTCAAGCAAAGTGTCATTGCTTGCACCAATGACGTCTATATTCCGCACGATGCGTTCATGCACTTAGCCGAAAAAGTTTCAGAAGTTTCCATAGAGCGTCAGCATGAGATCGATCACCTGAAGCTTGAGGCTATCTATGATAAAGACATTATTAAAGCTCATAATGAAGAGCTTGCTTCTTATAAGTCTCAGCTTGAAGCCGCCCAGCAGAGCACTAAAGACACTGCCAAGGCCGTTACTCATCTGGAGTCAACCCATAAAAAAGAAATCGACGAGGCGGTCCAACGCTGTGGGGCCCTGGCTTTAGAGAAGGACTCGGTGCAGAAAGAGAGGGATGCATTTGGCCTCCGAGTCAAAGAACTGGGGGAGCAACTCCAAAGAGAAAGAGAAGATTGCTACCCAAGAAGAGTCGCAATGATATTGCGACGAGATCGTTACTACATGACTTCTAAAGACGAAGCTTGATGATGAACTTTCTAAAGTTGGGATGCTAAAGGATGAGGCCCGTGAACTGGAGATTGACTCTCGTCTGGAGGCGGCTAAAGAGGCTGGTAGGGAGGAGGTTCAATGCATGTTCGACCCATTGATCGCAGAATTCAACGCCCGCGTCCTCATGCATCAAGACTTAACTTTTTCGGGAGAGGGCTACCTCGTATCCCTGGCTGAGGCGTAGGAGACTTTAATAAAATCAGGAAGGTCGAACTTGGCACCGAGGAGGTCAATGAGGATGCTTTAATAAAAGAATTTCTTAAGGGAAACAAGCCTTCAGACCTGTCTGCGGCAAAAGCTCTTTACTGCAAAGGCTCCCCCTCAACGAAAGGGAAAGATGTTATTGCCGGTCCGCCCGGGATCGAGTCTCCAGCTCATGCGCCTGCTCAGTCAGCCGATTGGCCAATACGTGATCCATTTGAGCAGCATATTAGTTACGACCTGGAGGACCTTGGCCTCGACGTTCACATTCTGTCTCCCATTCCAGAGGGTGAGACTCCTCGGACGGTTGAGAGCTTGCCAGAACCTGGTAGATAACCCTTCACTTTAACATTCCAAAAGTCATCATTTCTCACGAGGGGCTATTGTATTCTAATGCTTTTTTTTCATGATTTTGTACACGCCATTTTGATCCCGAGGCCATTCCGAGGAGCGACGTCGCCAAGGAGGTGAAGGAAAAAACAAGTGAGGATACTCACGCAGGGGAGGCTCTCGGTCCAGATGCTCAGGTGATCAGAGCGCTTGATGAGGATAAGTCCGAAACTTCCTCTCCCATCGATGGGAGTTATGAAATCGAGATTACAGGCACCTTTGAACATACATCTAAACTCAGCATGAAGGAGCAGCTTGAGAAGGAGAAGAAAAAGACGGTCGAAATCAAAGTCGAGCCTCAAGTTGTGGACTTGGACGATCCTCTGAACAAGCGATTGAAGGTCATCCTCCATGGCGGGTCTACGCCAGTGGAAGTTCCCCGTACTTCTTTAGTTGTTACCTCCCCATCAAAGAAAATTACCAAGGGCAAACGCACCGGAGATGAGTCGTCTGGGAAGAAGTCGAAGAAGTAATCGTTACTCTCGTTCAACGAGAGTTAGTTTAGATTATGTAATTATTTTTATTTATTTTCGTAGTCCATGTAAATAGACCTTTGACTCCGAACTTTGGAGGAGTTGTAGTAGAAACTTATTTTTGAATAAATAAAGCCTAGTTCTCTTGTCTTTCGAAAGATTTTTATCATTCAGCTTTCTGTGTATTTGCGGTAGAAACCTAAGCTATTGCGAGTTACATGAACTTCTCAATTGATCTTCATATAACTCTGAATTTCTTTGGAGTTGTTCACCCTGTATTCCATGCTTCAAACACTTAGAATATTTTTTAGTCCGTACGCCGGGGAGTTGATGACTTCAAGTCATTCATGTCCCGGTCCGCACTCTGGGGACTTAGAGATTTTAAGCCGCTTATACTCTAGTCCGCACTCAGAGGACTCAGAGTACTCCAGTCCACACTCTTGGGACTCAGAGAATTTGAGTCGTTTATACTCTGGTCCGCACTCTGGGGACTCAGAGTACTCCAGTCCGCACTCTGGGGACTTAGAGATTTTGAGTCGTTTATACTCTGGTCCACACTCTGAGGACTCAGAGTATTCCAATCCGCACTCTGGGGACTTAGAGATTTTGAGTCGTTCATACTCTGGTCCGTACTCTGGGGACTCAAAGTACTCCAGTCCGCACTCAGGGGACTAGGAGATTTCGAGTCGTTTATACTCTGGTCCGCACTCAGGGGACTTAGAGATTTCGAGTCGTTTATACTCTGATCCGCACTCAGGGGACTCAGAGTACTCCAGTCCGCACTCAAGGGACTTGGAGATTTCGAGTCGTTTATACTCTGGTCTGCACTCAGGGGACTTAGAGTACTCCAATCCACACTCAGTGGACTAGGAGATTTTGAGTGCTCGTGCGCGTTCATACGTCAGATAGAATAATGTATCTCTTAGTTATTTGTCATACAGTTATCATACACAGAAACATCGACAATTCATGGAAAAAATGGCTTCAAGCCTTTATTAATGCAAACAAGCTAAATTGTCTTATTACAGGCCGTAAACTAGGAATAAAAACATGCTAGAAATAATTGCAACTAAAATATGAAAGATATGAACTAAGTATAATAATTGCCGCAAATGCTCGCTATTCCAAGCTCGGGGGAGTGTCACACCATCAACGGTCGCTAGCTTGAAAGTTCCTTCTCTAAGCCTCCGTTTAATGACGTATGGACCTTCCCATGCGAGGATCATATGTGACGAAACTGGGAAAACTCGTTTCAAAACGAGGTCACCCACACCAAAATTCTCGGTCGGACATTTTCATTATAATAACGAGCGACTCGGTGTTTGTATGCGGCCGCTCTTAAATTAGCTTCTTCGTGCTTTTCGTCAATGAAGTCCAGTGATTCCAGCATAAGTTCCTGATTCGACTCAGAGTCATAATGAGTTACTCGATGTGATGGAACTTCAAGTTCTACGGGTATAACAGCTTCCATGCCATATGCTAATGCGAATGGAGTGTGGCCAGTCGTGGACTTGTGGGTGGTTCTATAAGTCCAAAGCGCTGTTGGAAGCTCATCCACCCACTTGCCTCTAGCCTTTTCCAAACGCTTTTTCAATATGGATTTGATTATTTTTTTCATGGCTTCCACTTGTCCATTGGCTTTCAGATGAGAAACTGCTGCAAAATTTTTCTCAATACCATATTTTTGGCAAAATTCTTTGAACTCTTTGCTTTCGAATTGAGTTCCTTTATCTGTAATGATGGTTCGTGGAAGGCCAAAACGACATAAAATATTTCGTACAACGAAATTAATGACCTTTTTGGTGGTGATAGTGGCCAAAGGCTCTGCTTCTGCCCTCTTGGTAAAGTAATCGACCGCAACTGTCGCGTATTTCGCACCACCTTTGGATATGGGTAAGGAACCGACTATGTCGATCCCCCACATTGCGAATGGCCAGGGACTAACCATTTGTGTGAGTTCCGTTGGCGGAGCTCTCGGCATTTTTGCATATTTCTGACATTTGTCACATCTTCTCACATAGTCTACGGCATATCGATTTACAGTCGACCAATAGTATCCATAGCGGAGGATTTTCTTCACTAACATCTGCCCCTTAGTATGGTCACCACATTCCCCTTGATGGACTTCCTTTAGGACTCGTTTTATCTCATCATGGGCAATGCACCGGAGTAAGGGGGTCGAGAATCCCCTCCGATACATTACCCCGTCTTGCATTACATAACGCAAAGCCTTACGAATGACTTGTCGTCTTTCGCTCCTTCTTTCGGGTACGACCCCGTGTAACAAGTACTACTTGAATGGGGTCATCCATGATTCCTTCTCGATTTCTGTTTCTAACATGAAATCTACCTCCATCATATTTATGCTCGGAGCATGTAAGGTTTCAATGGGAAAAAAAATCCCATTTGTTGCACATCGCCAGTTCTTGCAAATTTTGCCAATGAATCGGCTGCTCTGTTTTTCTCACACGTGACATGTGAAATATCGTAATATTCCAGATTCGCTAGCAGCTCTTGAACCCATGCCAGGTATAGGGCAAGTCTCTGCTCCTTTGCTTGATAGTCCCCCCAGACTTGGTACACCACCAGTTGTGAGTCACAAAAGGTTTCAACCGATCTTACCCCCAATTCTCTGATAAGTCTCAAGCCAGCAATCAATGCTTCATACTCGACTTCGTTATTCGTTGCTATGAATTCGAGCTTAAAAGCACAACAAATTGATCAATTTTCAGGAGTCACAAGAACATTGCCAGCCCCCGAACAACGGTCATTAGATGCCCCATCGGTGTACATCTTCCATCGAACGAGAGGTATGACATTGTGGCCATTTGATTCATCTGATATGGTGAATTCAGCAATAAATCTGCTAGCGCTTGCCCCTGTATGCCCTTCGTGGCAGGTAGGTAATATTGAACTGACTCAACTCGATATTCCATTTTAACATCCTTCCAGAAGTTTTTGATCGTTGGAGTACCTTTCGCAAGCAGTGTAAACACTGATCGAGTGTACTTGCAAGTATGGGCGAAGCTTGCGTGATGCAATCACCAAGCAGTAAGCTATTTTCTCAATCTTAGGATAATTTCCTTCTGCCCCCATCAATCGTTTATTGACATAATACACTGGCTTTTGAACTCAGTCCTCCTCGCGAACCAAAGCCGTACTGATAGTGTGTTGGGATACAACCAGGTATAGATATAGCATTTCATGGTCAATTGGCTTTGATAGCACCGAGGGACTTTCTAGATGTCTAACCAGAGCTCGAAATGCTTCCTCGCAGTCATACGTCCACTCGAAATTCCTCTTTCCTTTCTTTATCACATCGAGGAAGGGAATGCACTTATCCATAGCTCTGGATATGAATCGACTCAGCGTGGCCACTTTTCCGTTCAAGCTTTGTACTTGCTTTATAGTTCTGGGCACTTGTATGTCCCGAATAGCCTGAATCTTTTCCGAGTTAGCTTCAATTCAACGTGCATTCACAATGAAACCCAAGAACTTCCCTGATGCAACGCCAAAAGAACACTTCAAAGGGTTGATTTTAATCCCATAATGCCTGAGTATATCAAACATCTCTGCTAAGTCTCGAATGTGGTCATTTGATCGTCGTGATTTCACGAGCATGTCGTCCACATAGACTTCCATCGTTCTGCCAATCTGATCTTTAAACATTCGGTTCACCAAACGCTGATAAGTCGCTCCAGCATTTTTTAATCCGAAAGGCATCACTACATAGCAATACAACCCAATGTATGTGACGAAATTGGTGTGTTCTTGGTCTAGAATATGCATCGAGATTTGATTGTATCTCGAGCACGCATCCATAAATGACAGTAGCTCGTATCCGGCCGTTGAATCCACCAACTGGTCGATCCTAGGTAAGGGGAAACTATCCTTCGGGCATGCTTTGCTTAAATCAGAATAATCAACGCAAGTTCTCCAATTCCCATTCGCTTTTCTTACCAACACAGGGTTAGATACCCATTCAGGGTAGAGGGCGTCGCGAACGAACCCATTGGCTTTGAGTCTGTCCACCTTCTCTCCGAGAGCGGGGGACCTCTTCGGGTCCATTCCTCTCCGTTTCTGTTTTGCTAGGACGTACTTCAGGTCTATGTTCAACATATGATTTGCAATGCGGGAGAAATCTCGCACATATCAGAATGTGTCTAATTGAAAACGTCCAGGTTTGCTCGGAGGAAATCAGTAAGATTCTCGGCCAATGGCTTGTCGAGTTGCGATCCAATCTTAAGAACTCGTGATGGGTCATTCCGGCTGACTGGAATGTCAATCGTCAGCTCAACCGGTGCTTCATTCACTTTCCTGGGTCCCCCATCATCATCCCTTGGATCTATGTCTCTATAGATCCGAGAATATCGCCCGAGCCAGGGCTCAGGCGCTACTTGTCAATTGTCAGCATTTTGGATGCGGACGGCGTTGTCCGCAACCTTTCCTTTTTCTCTCCGCCGAGCCTCTCTCAGCTCTGCCACATAACATGCGCGACCGGTCGCCTGATCGCCATGCACTACGCCGACTCCTTTGTCTGTCAGAAATTTTAATGTTAAACACCTTGGGGCTAAAGCTGCCCTAAACTCCGCCAGGGCCGGACGACCCAGAAATACATTGTATGGAGAGTCAATATCCATCACGATGAACGATAGGATTCACACTCTCCTACGCTCACCTTCTCCCAGTTCAACTGGTAACTCAATATACCCCGTTGCGTCAGTCGGTGCACCATTAAAGCCGTGGATGCGGGCTTTAGATGGTTTTAAATCTTTTGTCTCCATCTTCATTTGGTCATAAGCCTTCTTGAAGATGATGTTGACAGAGCTTCCACAATCAATCAAATTCCTTTTGATGTAAGCTGGCCCGATCGTCGTAGATATGACCATCAGGTTGATAGTAGGAGCCTCTACCTTGTCCGCATCTCGACTCCTAAACACTACATTGTCTGTCATCATGCGTTGTTGTTTTGCAGGGGTTCCATCTTCCATATTCGAGCAACATTAATAATTCGCATGCCTCAAGGAGGTAGCATATCGTTCCATCTCCTGCCAATTCTTGTCTGCAGGATGAGGTCCTTCGACTATAGTGTTTATGATCAACCTACCCACAGTTTGGGCAGGTTCCTCTGGATGGCGTGGGCTGGCCCGCGTCCGGGGTCTGTCGTTCCTTGCCTACCCTCTGGTGGGTTCTTAACAAACTCTTGTAGATTTTTCTGCCTGATCAACTTTTCTATGGCGTCATGGAGGTTTCCACACTCCTCAGTATTGTGCCCGTGAGTCTCATGGAAGTGACAGTACTTCCCCGTCCGCTTCTGTTCCTATGTGGACTCCTTTGGGCATGACTTTCTGTATTGAAAGGTGTTACAGGTAGATAGGTAAATATTTTCAAGAAATGTATTCAGGGGGGTGTATTCGTTGTAGGTTGGAATCCTCGACTTCCATTTCTTTGTCTCTATTTTATTTTTAGGATTTCCATCTCCAGATCCTTTAGATTGCTCAGGCTTGTTCTGGACGTTGACTTGAACTTTTCCCGAGTTATCGCCGGATTGCTTCACGGCGTTGTTACTTTTCACAGTCTCCTGAACAGGCCCTAGTGCTTTATCTCGTCTTGTCCATCGAGCTTCTTCCCTTCTTATGAATTAATGAGCTTTCGAATAAATTTCTCCAACATAGTCGGGGGCTTTCCTGCCAACCAATCTCCAAACTCCGAGTCTGGATCTACACCTCGCATTACTGCCATCAGAATTTCATGGTCGTTAGGGTTACTAACTTTGGTAGCAGCAACATGAAATCTCTGCAAGTATGCTTTCAATGACTTCCCCTGAGCCTAGATTACGCTTGACAAGGACATCACGTCCTTCGGACGAGTAGCATGTATCCTAAATTGTTCTACAAATTTCATTGCCAGTTCGTCAAAGATGGATATAGACCGTGGGGGAAGTCGAGTAAACCACATGGTGGTGATTCCAGATAAAATAACTGGGAAGCACCTACACTTGGTCGTATCAATTTCTCTTGTAGAATCCATCATCCATTCGTACCTCATCACGTGTTGCCTTGGGTCAGTCTTTCCTTCATAGGCTGGGATAGTCGGCATACTAAACTTCCTGGGATACTCAGCCTATAGAATAATATCTATGAAGGGAGTATGACTCCTGGACACTCTCCAATCTTCATTGGTCAAACCTTGGTTCTATCTCATCAACTATCTAACCATGGCTGACAAGTCTGGAGTTTCTATGGAGGATGGTAGGTTGGGTTCCGTTCCATGGGGCCGCTCGGGTTGGTGTCCCCTCTGCTGGCGATCGGCCAAACGTGCATCCTGAAGGCCAGCTTCATTAGGATCTTGGTGAGCCGGCATCTGGTTTCCTTACGTGCTTGATCCCTGGTTGATCGATCAGTGGCACCTGCCTATGCAGCTTCAATCTTACGGCGTCTACGCCTAGGTGGTTCGTCGGCTGAGGTTGAGCTATCACACGAAGAATAAGGAGCAGGGCTACCTCCAGCATTCTGATGCTGCTTCGGAGTTAGCCGAGTCATGAGATTAGCGTTGGCCTGAATCTGCTTAGAAAGTTTCCTTCTACTTTCCCTGAGTTCCCTCATCAAATCATTGAACTCCGTCCCGGTGATGACTTCCGTTTGAGTTTGGGTGGTAGTCCCTGCACCTAAGTTCGCTTGTTGATTGCTAGGTACAACTTGTCGCACACTTGCAGTCTCGTGGACGTCCGCATTATGAGAGGCTGATCGGGCACATGGTCTTCCCGTAGTAGAGTTGTCAATCAAAACTTTGAATAGATTCAACGGGCATCCTATGAATAAGTCAGATTTCCTTCGGGGGATTTTTCAATCCAGTAGCTACAAAGTAGATCCTATCGGCTTGAGAATTCGACTCTCAGTGAAAGCACCAAAATGTTAGCACCAGAATTGGTCACTAACACCCTTATGAAAGATTGTGTAGAGAGATTAATGAAGAAATTAAAGTTAAACAGAGAACAGTATGCTAAATAAAATGCGGAAAACAAAAACACCAGATTTATAGTGGTTCGGCATAATTGCCTACGTCCACTTTGAGGTTAATCTTTATTGCTTTTCTTAACAACTGGTTACAGATACAATCTGTTCACCAACTATTTGAATACAATTGCTAAGTAAAAAAGATAAGTCTTGAATGAGTCTTGAATGCGGCAGAGTCTCCTCGGTGTTCTCGAAAAAAGGTCCCTTTCACTGTGCCCCTGCCTCTCTATTTATAGACGAAGATGGGTTGGACCTCCCTGATGGGCCTAGTAGCAAGATATCTCGGCCCAAAATGAGTGACTTCTGTGTGCCGAGCCATAAATGCCGAGCCATGTCTCCAAGCCGAACGAGGCAGTATGTTGAGTGAAATGTAGGTCTGACGCCGATTGAGGGGAGATGCCGAGCGACACGGTTATGCCGAGCGAGGCCATGTGCCGAACGAGGCTAGTTGCCGAACAATGCACTACTGCCGAACGAGGCTGGTATGCCGGTCAAGGCTGGAAGGCCGATCGACCCAGTTGTGTCGAGCGAGGCCGGTTGCCAAACGATCTCCCTATGCCGAACGAAGCTTGGATGCCGAGCGGTGCTAGATGTGCCGAACGACCCTTTATGCCGAACGAGGCTTCCACTTCAAGTCTCTGTTTACCTGGTCAAGCCACTGGGTAACAATATATGTATATGATGACAAGAAGATATATATATATGTGTGTGTGTGTGTGTAGTTATATATGTTATTAAAAATGTATAAGCATAGAGGTAAAATATGAAGTAATCTATATCATCATGAAAGACATTAAATTCAAAGCATACAAAACATTGAATCAAAGTCAAAACAAAATCAAAGTCTAGCATTAAATCAAATCATCATGTAATATATCTAATCACCATAAGAAATCAAACCAGTAAAAAAAAATGAAAGGAAAATGTTGGCCTGTACATGTGTTAGCTTGCTCTGTACACTTCATCCCCCTATATACATATATGTGGCCGAGCATATGTTTGTTCAGGGTTATAAAGAAGAAAAAATATCAAACAAAAAAAGGATCAAGATATATAAAAGCTTGAAGGAGGAATACATAGCAACAATTCATAAATTCTTTATAAACTGTGAGTAAACACCTATGTTTAGTTTATAGTATTACTATTATATATATGCACAACTGTAGGACTGATAGATCCGTAAAATTTATGTCAAACATTCATGGGTTGATGCGTATATATGCCGGTTAAACTCGGAAGATCACCCTGGAACTCAAGGAAAACACTGTGTTTCTTCTTCTTTCTCTCTGTCATGTTTTATTTGATAAAATTGTTAAGTCATCTAGCTTTAGAAATCCATATCTAAACATATACTCAGATTTAAGACATGATTTAAAAATGATAGTTTTTTGTTTTTGGAAATTTGACATTCTAAAATTTGTTCCATTGAATTCCTTTGAGCATGGAGGGAGAAACTCTAACTTACAGTAATAATTCAGGTTATGGCCCAAATCCAAACATCAAAATTTAACAAATGGTCTATGTAACCAGGATTGTCGTACAAAAACATGTTTTTTAAGATTGGTTTGTGGTTTTTCCATGCTATGTAGAGGGAGAAATTTGTAGTTGATCGTTGTTGTGAGTACGGCCAAATTCCGGCAACCCAATCATTTTCGTGGGGCGAGATTTGGTTTGGAGGAGATGTGGACAGTGTGGCATCCGAGAAAAATGTCGTGGGTTTTTTTATGGCCTATGGTGGTCAGGTGAGGCGTCAGTAGGGTTTAGGCCTTGTTTTTGTCGTGTCTGGTTTTGGGCAAAGTGCGGCGGCGAGAGGTGACCTTAAGGATGGGGTTGAGGGGAAAATAAGAAGATGATCGTGACGGAGCTTTAGACAAATTTGGGTAATGATCGATGGATGAGGACGGCGGAGCAGGGCGAATTGATGGGTCGAAGTTACTCCAGGTTTCGGTGAGCTATTGAATTTTGGAATAAGGGATGACTTCATCTTCTAGGTGGATGTCGTGGTGGTAGAATCGAGAGTGATGTGGGGGAAGAGTCGGTGGCGGAGTTGGGTTTGCCGACGACGTGTGTACATGCATGGCAGTGTGTGCACATGAGAGAAAAAAGGAAAAGAGAAGAAGAGTAACAAGTGAGAAGGGAAAAAAGAAAGAAGAGGGGGAGAAGAGAGGATGGGCCGGATATGGGCCAAAGAGAAAGAAGAAAAAAAGCAAAAGAAAGGAAAAATAAGAAAAAGGAAAAATAAAGAAAAGAAAAAGAAAAAAAAAGAAAAAGGGGAGGAAAATAAAAGTAAAAGAGGGAAAGAGAAATGGAAATATATATATATGTATATATATATATATATATGATAATTTTAAATTTTTAAAAACTCAAAAATCTATTTTCATTTTAAAATTCAAATCAGTATGAAGATCTTTGCATCTAAATCCTACTACCCAATATTTTTCCATAAAATTAGAGTTAATGATATTTTATAATTAAAATGGGTAATTAGTTATATCATTATTTGACTTAAAATTGATAAAAATTAACCAAGTTGGATATTAAATTGAGAGTAAAATTCTAATTAGCCAGAAAATAAAATTGTTTTATAATTTCTTGAAATTGTAATTCATTTTTTTAAATGGATACGTTAATCAAGGTAAATTAAATTCCAGTGAGTGAATTGTTTTAATATTGGTTATTGATCGTTAGATTAGTAACAATCTATATCTTGGCCTATTTCTATTGGACATCTATTGCAAATTTATTCTTGTTTGTGCCATCGAATGGTCAGACGGGCTAAAATAGTTAAATTAAAATGATGATACGTTTTATTAGAAACAAATGTCTGTAAAAAATTCCCATATTTGAATTTTGTCACCGTTAGTAATAAATTGTTTATTTTAAAACAATTTACCCTTTTAGATTTATTACTTGGATTCAGAGAGACCGGATCGTATATCAATGTTATCCGGAACCACTTTGATTTGAAATCAATTCAACCTCTATGGTTTTAGTTATAGTGCCTGCATGCTAGAATTGGATAAATATAATAAATTCAACTGTTTTAAATAATGAATTATACTTAATATCAATAGATTTCTGCAAAAATGTTTTGGTTATAATCAGATAAAACTCGTCGTGTTGTACGAGTTACCTTATTCTTCAAAGAAGTTTTCATAACTTAAGTATTTCAAATTTGGGTTTACTCACGCTGGTTTCCAACCTGACTCGGGTGTTACTTTATTTTAATGCTCGGGTCAAACCAAGTATCACACTTTTCAGGTTAGGACGCTTTGGAGCTCGGAAGACAAGCTAGATGGCAGAGACGTATTGCATGCATTTGACTATATTATAGTTGTGTATTATATGCTGCATAGTCAGCATTTGAGGACAAGTTATTATAACTGTCCAGATTTATTGTTGATGATTGTACTTTGATATCCCGTATGTACATTAACATTTATAGTTTTTCTTGTATAAAATGCCATTATTGTATATTATATTTTGATCTGCTGCGATTGTGAGATTCAATGCTATTATTATGTTTTCTTCTTCTTTCTCATTTTCTTCTTAACCTTAACAACCCGGTATTCTCAGCACTCGATTGCTCGACACTTTATATAGTGGATGTATTAGTGTCGATTTTCGAGGGTCAAAAATCGCCCGGTCGTTACACGTGGTATCAGAGCTGAAGGTTAAGCGAGAACCGTAGCTCTGGTGAGGATTACTCATAAGAGATAGGGTCAGTAGTACCCTAGAATGAGTTGAATGTATTATATATGAGGGCGTACTTGTTATTTTCTTATATAATGAATTTAAAAACGATTTTAAAATAATTTTTATATAAAACTATATTTTGATATATAAAGAAATAATTTTCTAAGTTATTATAATATGTTAAGTTGATTGGATGTTGTTATAATCAAATAAGACTGTAAAATTTAAGTAGCTAAACATACATAACCAGATAGAAATTTGATAAAATGAATTATATAAATAATTAAGCTAAAAGTAGACTTAAGCGAGAATTTTAAATCCCGAAAATTTCAAAAATGTTTTTCAAAAGTGTTCTGAAGCAAAATAAGTTTAGCCTGATTGTTTTTATATATATAGAAATAATTTTTCAGGGAATTATTATAGAATATATGATGTGTTTGGTTTCTAGATATGATAATATTGATTATAATCATAAATTGGGTGTTGTGACTTAATAAAGGATGTTTATTACAGAATAAACAATGATGAAACAAAATGAAATGTTTATGGAAGTGAAATTATATAAGCTGAATTTATAAATGTGACTTATAAATTAGAAATGAACTTAAATTGAGAAATTTGAATCTAAGTTTCAAAAATTTTGAAATGTATTTTTACAGTGTTTGAGGAAATAATAAATAATATTATATTTTGATATAGAAAATTTGTTTTGGAAATTCCAAAGAAAATTTATTTTGGATCAAAAACCAAAGTTGGTCTAAAGTTTAAAGGGTGATTTGGTATGAAAATAGGATATATCTGTATGTATGTATGTATATATATATGTATGATTTCAAAGTTGGCTTGAAATAAATACTAAGTGTTAAATTCTAGAATCCCCCTTAAAACAAGAAGTACAACCCAAAGAAAAGTAAAATTTTGAACTTATAAGTGGGAAGTGATATTAATAAGAATTGGATTTGGAATGTAAAATTCAAGTTGAGTAAGTTTAAATGGATTAAACGAATTAGAAAGTAACTCAGGCCAAGTTAAATAAATTTTGAACTTATAATTTGGATTAAAAATTTCAGCGTGGAATTAAAATTTAACTCATGGAGGCTAAATAAATTAAATTATAAAAGAAAAGGTTAGGATTTGATGAGAGTTACAAAGGAAGAATGTATGTGTGTAGATGATTTCAAAACGATTTTTGAAATAAAACAAGTCTTGAATTCTAGAAATTTGTGACGGATGCTATTGATTGATGTTTTAGATGATTTGGATGTTTATTTGCTATCATTCTATATATTATTTACAGTGTATAAAACTATAAATTGTATTATTTCGAGTAAATTAAGATGTTGATTGAAATGATATATATACCCAACCCTGAAATTGAATAGAAATAAAATTGAATTTATGAAAATGGAATCATTTTGACTTAAGTTTGAAATGTTAAAACAAACTCGTCAACCGGAATTGCTTAAAGAATCAGGTTTCAAATTTTGAAATTATAATTGGGAAATCAATTTAATTTCGAAAATTGATTTGTTCCAAAATAATTTAGGCTCTTACTCGAACCTTAAAATAAGTTTAAGTAAAGGTAAGTGGATATTTCGACAATTGGGCTCGAAATTGAATTATTAAGGATTTAGATTGTTAAATTAAATATTAAGAGTTAATTGATTTAAGTGATTAAATCGGTATTTTGAATCTGAACTCGAATTTATATAAATCGAGATGGTTAAAGATTGAGAATTGAATTGGAATTAATTCAAATTGGAGTTGAATTGAATTAATTGAAATCAAAATCAAAATTAAATCAATTTGAAATTAAAATGGGAATTGATTTGCATCGGAATAGGAATCGTTGTTAATTCGAATTGGAATCTGGATTGCATCAATTTAAATGGAAATGGAAATTGAAAATTGATTTGAATTGGAGATTACGAATTGAATCAGTTTGACTTTGAAACTATTTTCAAACAAATTATTTTGATATAAACTGTCTAAATCTATCTTCTTAAATATTCAAACTATTTTTATTCTCCAAGCTATTTACTATACAAACCATTCTTTTAACAACCCAAACTATCTTATATTAACTATTTAACTATTTTAAAACTATTCAAGCTACTTTCTACATTCAAACTGGTCAGAGTGGAAATTGTTTATATTAAACCATGAATTTAAATACGAATTGAGATAAATTGAAATTATAACCCAAATGAAAATTTGAAGCATTTTTGAATAGGAATCAAAATCGGAATATTAAGGCAAAAATGATTTTTGAGGTGAAATAGTATATTTTGAGAAAAATATGATGATTTTAAAATGAAGATTGGATAGTACCATAACTGAAACTTACTTTATAAGAAGTAAGAAATGTTATAATAACTTTGAAAGGTAATCGAACTTGAAAATTTGATTTGGCATTATGAGAATATAAATGTTAGTTATATATTCAAACCCCCTTATTGAATTTATAACCGAAAGGAAATGATCTTTGAAGGATATTTGAAATACTAAATGGAGTTTATATAAGTATGAAGTGGACTCAGAAATTATTGTTCTAAAAATTATTCGAGTTGAAAAGAATGATTTTATATGTATATGAGAATGAAACTGAAATAGTTTTGGAACCGGTTGATTTTGAAAGGCTTTTGATTTTGGCAAATAGTTAATTTTGGAAATTTGGCAAACCAAAGTTTGAAAACTATCGATTTTGAGGATATCGATTTTTTACAGATAAAGTTTATATGTGATATATATAAAGAGTATGATTTGAAAGGTACTATATATGTATATAGTATGATATGTTTTGAGACAAAAGTGTGGAAAGGCACCCCCAATGAAAGTCGAAACTTAGAGTAGGAGATCCCCTGTGTGGTTCTGCCTAAAAATCCTAAAGGTGGGTTCAATGAAATTGGGATCCTAGAGGATGTTCGGACAAAACTCATGAGTTCTTGATAATCATTTATTGGGTAGCGTAAGTCGAGTGGTGCTGATGCCTACACTTACATTGGGTTTTGCTGTGATGGAAACGTAACCTTTGTTGTAAGTGCGATCTATCACAGTTCCATAGCGTAAGTCAAGTGGCAGTGATTGCTTACAATCTACATTTGATTTCGCTGGGATAGCGTAACAACGGTAGATTGCGATCTATGTGGTTTGGTTCTATAGCATAATTCATGTGGCAGTGAATGCCTACGGTGTACATTGGATTTCACTAGGAAAATGACGAAACCTGTGTAATCTGTGATCTATGTGGTAAATTTTCGTTTGGCAGTGTAATTCGAGGGTTAGTGATTGCCTACAGACTACTTACAGTTTTGCTGTGATAGCAACACAACCTTGTTGTAGCTGCGACTTGTAGTGTTCCCATGGCGAAAATCGAGTGGTGTGGATGCCTATAGTTTTCTGATGGATTTCGGCAGGATGGCGAAGCAGTTATCGTGTTAACTGCGACCCATGGTGGTGAAGGGGGGATGATACTCTCCATAGCGTTTTCAAAAAGTAGGGTTTTCAAGTATTTTCATTGGGTGTTGAAAATGGGTCTACTAAGTACTTATAGATTTTCAGTCCTAAGCCTGATCAACGTATGACTAAATTTCTGCGAGAACAAATGTAACGACCCTGAATTTTAAACAATTTAAATTGAAAATATTTAATTAATTTTAAATATTTGAATGATGGTTTGACTTGAATTTCAAATTATCAGAATGAATTTGGCGATTAAATTTTAGAATTTAATCTATTAAAAGTTGAATAAAATTTGAATCTTCAATTTTGAGCTGATTAAAAATATTTCAAAGGCTTGTAATATTCATATTGATAATACTGAAGATAATAGAAGCTTTAGAATTGAATTTGAAAGTGATTTGTTCAGTTTTGAAATTTTATCGTTTAAATTGAATTTGAAAATAGCCTTCCGAGGCACAGTCTCGGAACTCGACGAAACCAGTTCCATTGGAACCGGAATATTGAATTATTAACGGATTTCAAATTTCATATTTATCGGAGTTGTTATGAGAGCATACGACACATAAACACGTTGAAATTTGTGTCGAAAACAAATTGAATTTGAAAAAATAATATAATATGATAATCTAATCACACCAGCATCCTAAAATCACGCCATAACTCACGCCCAAAATCACGCGACTCTCCTTTGTTTCAGCCTAAAATCACGTTCCACCCTTTGTTTTATTTTCATTCGATAACCCTAAAATTTCAAAATCATTCAAAACAAAAAAAAAGAAAATAATGTCGGCCCGTTCCTTTTTCTTGTGCTCTTGATAATGGCGGCTTGTTCTGGTCTTCCCTTGCTTGCAAATTAGGGCTTGGATAAGTCGAAGGCCTCGATTTCTGTAGCTCGGGCGATCGATGCTTTCTCTCTTGGCTTCAACTGCTTCGATTCGGCTAAGGTTTCTTCGATCGATTCTTTGATGCGTGCTTTAGAAAGCAAGGCGAGTAATTCTAGTTACTCACATCTAATTCATCTCTAAAATGGTATTTCTGCAAATTCGATTTTATTTGGTGATTTTTGTGACCTTTTTTCCAATTTGTGCTTTGATGATTTACTCGGTTGCTTGGATTTTTTGATGTTGATTTCGTTTGTCTTGTTGTCTTCGACACTGTCTTTGGTTTGAAAAAAAAAATACAGACTAAATTTTGTGATATTGTATATGTGATGATGCCTGACTTCGGTCGTGGTTGAACTTGCTACTATTTTGTTTTTTTAGGCATTTTGATTTCGTGAATTTTTTGATGACCTCGGCCTTGACTTGGAACTTCATTGACCGGTACATTGTTATTGCTTGATCTTGTGCTGTCGAGCTTTGCTCGAACTTGTCACTACCATTTTGATTCTCTGGACTGCTGTTGATCATTTTTGAAATCTGTAAACTTAGTTGTGAAAATATTTTTGGAGGAGAATTTACTTTGACTTTGACATCTTAAATTCATTGAGATGTTCATTGTGAAGCTTGGTTTACTGGTGGTCTTTTGGCGCTGCTTCGCTGGCATTACTGGTGTCTTTGTAGTTTGTTTCCTTCATGTTGTAGTTATTGAATTCTTGGTTCGGTCTGGTTCATGTTGTATTGATCATTTGTATATATACTTTCATGTATGTATATAGGTGTATGTTGTTTTGAACCATGTTCGCTGTGGCATTTGAATTTGGTATGATATTGATTTCCTTGCCGTTGTACATACATACTTGGGGTTGTTATTCATTTGGTTCAGTATTGTTGTTTGAATTTGGTTGTTGCCTTTGACCTTCTTTTCAATGGCATCGGCATTGACCTTTAATTGTTGTGTGCTGTGGTGCCATATCTATGGTGCCCTCACCTTCATACTGCTGTGTTCATGTAGTTGTACTGGTGCCTTGCCTATGTGCTTGTTTTTGCTGAACATTAATTGTGCACTATGCACTTGTGTGTCCTTGTTATCCCAACTGCCGAGTATAGGTTGCATGCAAATTTCAATTGTTGTCAACCTGTGGCCTTTGTGCCTTGATGCTATTCATTTTTTTATGTATGTTGTGCATTAGTTTTCAAGTGTAATTGCAACATGTTGTTGTTGCAGTTTGTATTTGCTGTGCCCTTGTATTCAGGTGGTGGCTGCATTTTCGTTGCAGTCTTGCCCTTGAATACTTGTGGTGGTTGCAGTTTCTTATGTTGCAGTGATATTCCTTTCATTCTGGTATACTCTATGTTGCCACTACTCTTGTTATTTTTACTAAGATTAGGGTATTCTTCTTTATATTTGAATTGAGTGATACTATGGCCTTTGGTCATGATTCACTAGTGTGCTTATGCATGCTGTTGTTCCAGTTTTGCCTGTATATGTTTTGATTTTGGGCTGCTCTTGAGCTCCTGTGCATGAACTGGACTGCACTTGTATATATACACTTGTATACCATCAGTTGCAATAGCCTGTTTCAATATCCATATAGTTTTTCTACTGTTGCTTTCTTTGCACCATTCATGTTGCAAGTATTTCTGGTCGAAAATTTTGGTATATGCATTGAGTTCCATCACTGGCCTTTGCATTGCTGAGTTGTCCTTGGTGTTTTGTTGTACATATGAAATTAATTCATATGTATGCTAAACATTGCTTCTCAGTGACATTACTTTCATTCATATGCTTAAATGTTTTGGGTTGTTGCTGTGTTGACTTTGGCCTGCTTTTCAAATGGCAGCGGCATTGATATTTGAAGTGTTGCATATCTGTTGCCTTGGTTCTGACCAAGTTGCACTATAATCTGGTTTGGGTTTAAGCATCATTGATCTGATATACATTGGATTTGTTTTTCTAATTACACTTGAGTTGAATCCAGCTGAAACGCTCGGGTTTGACCTTGTACTCGTTTGGAACTTCCGTTGATCTTTTGTGCATTTCATACTGTAGTGGCGAGGCAGTACACACGTTCGTGTACTGCAGCCCTACTAGATCTGATGTTTTAATTGATGTTTTCTATTGCTAGAATTATTTTATGTTGCGAATTCAATATGTTTTGAATCGTATTTTGATTTGGTTTAAATTGGATGATTTTGTTGTTAATTGCCATTTAGGCAATTATGTTGTTTTGTAAATTATCTTCATTAATAATCCTTTCATATATCTTCGTTGATAATTTGAATCTACTGATTTGTTGTTTAACACTGTTAAGTTTATATTTACCGTTATCCGATTTCTTTATAAAAAGGATCGGATAGGTGAATTTATTTTGACTGTCGTCTAATTGTTATTTAATTATTATTGCTTCTGTGCATTAATAACTGAGTTTGAATTAGACTGACCCGTGTATTATTTTCTTTTGAATGTAATACTTGGGTCAGACCGAGTATTTTACAGCTTGAAGGTTTCCGGGCAGCGAAGTTAGAGAGAGAGGGGGAAAACGCTCACTTTAGTTCGGGGATTTTGTATTTAAAGAAATATTCCATTGTATAAATTCAATACATTGTATAAACTCTGATATTTGTAAGAAAATAGAAAAAAAATTATTTTTGCAAAATATTATTATTCTGTGATCTGTGGCTGATTCTGTTTAAACTCTATAAACTAAATAACAATTCGTCATTTTGAACGTTTCAAGTTGGTTTAATTACCGACTACGGGCGGTCAAAAGGGCGGGATGTTACAACAAAGATGGACTTGTTAAGACATCGAGTTATGAAAAGTATTTTTATATAAAACTAGTATGGAATAATATGTAATTTAAAGCGTATATATTTTTAAATTGTATAATAAAGAGTACGGAGTTAAAATGTTAAAGGCAATTATTTAATAATACACATCAAAAGTCTAATTCTCGTTTCGTTCCTTTTCAAGGACGAAAAGTTCTAGGGGGTAGGAATGTCACATCCCGGATGTTTAGCCATCGGATATTGGGTAACTAACTGAATTTAATATTGAAATATAAATTTTTATGAGTTAATTAAACAATTTCTTTGATATTTAAAATATCTGAATATATAAAGTTGATTGAAAACTATGTTAATTTTAAATTTTAAATTCCTGGATATGATAAATTTTATTGGAATATATACAAACTCCACCATTAAAATTTAAAGTAAAAATATCCATATATTTGTATATATAAATATATACAAGTTTTGTGAGGTTTAATTATATATATATATATATATATATATAAGTATACAAGTATGTGTGTGTATATGTGTGTGTGTGTATATGAATGTATGCCCATGTGAAGTAATATATATGAAAGTTTGTATAAATGTGAATATATATAATGACAAAATATACATAAGTATATGTATATGTATATGTATATATGTTATATGGAAGAGTGAAGGTGATAAATGTAATTATATATATATATATATATATATATATGATGACAAACATACATAAGTAAATATATGTGCATATATGTTATAAAAATATTATATATGAAAATAAATATATATGGATGTATGACTTCATAATAACAAGATTTCAAAACTTATGACTATGTATATATGTTATAAGAACAATGCATATGAAAACATGTATATATAGGAAAATATATGTGTGTGTGAGTGTAACAAAATATATTTATAATATGAAAATACATGTATATGATGACAAGAAGATATATATATATATATGTATATATATATATATATATATGTAGTTATATATGTTATAAAAAGTGTATATGTATAGAGGTAAAATAGGAAGTAATATATATATATATATCCATGTGAATGTATGCATATCTATATGTATATCTATATATCTCTATAGACACACACACACAAATGAATATATATATACATATACATATACATATACATATATATATATATCATCATGAAAGACATTAAATTCAAAGCATACAAAACATTGAATCAAAGTCAAAACAAAATCAAAGTCAAGCTTTAAATCAAATCAGCATATAATATATCTAATCACCATAAGAAATCAAATCAGTAAAAAAATGAAAGGCAAATCTCAGCCTGTACATGTGTTAGCTTGCTCTGTACACTTCATTCCCCTATATACATATATGTGGTCGAGCATATGTTAGTTCAGGGTTATAAAGAAAAAATATATCAAACAAAAAGAGGATCAAGATATATAAAAGCTTGAAGGAGGAATACATAACAACAATTCATAAATTCTTTATAAACTGTGAGTAAACACCTATGTTTGGTTTACAGTATTACTGTTACATATATACACAACTATAGGACTGATCGATCCGTAAAATTTATATCAAACATTCAAGGGTTGATGTGTATATATGCCGGTTAAACATGGAAGATCACCCTGGAACTCAAGGAAAACACCGTGTTTCTTCTTCTTTCTCTCTGTCAAGTTTTATTTGATAAAATAGTTAAGCCATCTAGCTTTAGAAATCCATATCTAAACATATACTCAGTTTTAAGGCATGATTTAAAAATGAAAGTTGTTTATTTTTGAGAATTTGACACTCTAAAATTTGTTCCATTGAATTCCTTTGAGCATGGAGGGAGAAACTCTAACTTACAATAATAAGTCAGGTTATGGCCGAAATCCAAACATCAAAGTTTAACAAATGGACTATGTAATCGGGATCTCGTACAAAAACATGATTTTTAAGATTGGTTTGGGTTTTTTCCATGCTATGTAGAGGGAGAAATTTGTAGTTGATTATTGTTGGGGTCCGGCCAAATTCCGCCATCCTAGTCATTTTCGTGGGCCTAGATTAGGTCCGGAGGAGGTGTGGATAGTGTGGCATCCGAGAAAAATGTCGTGGGTTTTTATGGCCTATGGTGGTTAGGTGAGGTGACAGTAGGGTTAAGGCCTTGTTTTTGTCGTGTCTGGTTTTGGGTGACCTGCGGCGGTGAGAGGTGACCTTAGGTATGCTGTATGGTAAGAAAAGAAGAAGACGGTAGTGACGGAGCTTTAGACAAATTGTGGTGATGACCGATAGACGAGGATGGTGGGGCGAGGCGAATCGATGGGTCGAAGTTGCTCCAGGTTTCGACGAGCTATTTAATTTTGGAATAAGGCATGACTTAATGTTTCCAGGTGGATGGTCATGGTGGTGGAATCGAGGGTGATGTGGGGGAAGAGTCGGTGGCGAAGTTGGGTTGGCCGACGACGTGTGTACGTGCACGGAAGTGTGTGCACGCGAGAGAAAAAAAGGAAAAGAGAAGAAGAGTAGCAGGTGAGAAGGGAAAAAAAGAAAGAAGAGGGGGAAAAGAGAGGACGGGCCAGGTATGGGCCAAAGAGAAAGAAGAAAAAAAGCAAAAGAAAGAAAAAATAAGAAAAAGGAAAAATAAGAGAAAAGGAAAAATAAAGAAAAGAAAAGGAAAAAAAGGGAAGGAAAATAAAAGAAAAGGAGGAAAGGAGAAATGGAAATATATATGTATTTATATGATAATTTTATATTTTTAAAAACTCAAAAATCAATTTTCATTTTAAAATTCAATTCAATATGAAGATCTATGCATCTAAATCATACTACCTGATATTTTTCTATAAAATTAGAGTTAATGATATTTTATAATTAAAATGGGTATTTAGTTATATCATTACTTGACTTAAAACTGATATAAATTAACCAAGCTGGATATTAAATAGAGAGTAAAATTCTAATTAGCCAGGAAATAAAATTGTTTTATAATTTCTTGAAATTGTAATTAAATTGGATTTAAATGGATACGGTTAATCAAGGTAAATTAAATTTCAGTGAATGACTTGTTTTAATATTGGTTATTGATCGCTAGATTAGTAATAATCTATATCCTGGCCTATTTCTATTGGACATTTATTTTAAATTTATTCTTGTCTGTGCCATCAAATGGTCAGACAAGTTAAAATAGTTAAATTAAAATGATGATATGTTTTATTCGAAATAAACGTCTGTAACAAATTCTCATATTTGAATTTTGTCATCCTAAGTAATAAATTGTTTATTTTAAAACAATTTACCCTTTAGATTTATTACTTGGATTCCGAGAGGCCGGATCAGATAATCCAAAACCACTTTGATTTGATAATCAGTTCAAACCTCTACGATTTTGGTTATAGAGCCTGCTTGCTGGACTTGGATAAAGTTAATAAATTCAACTGATTTAATTAAGTAATTGTACTTAGACATTATTATAATATCAATGGATTTCTGTAAAAATGTTTTGGTTATAATCAGATAAAACTCGTCGTGCTGTACGAGTTACCTTAGTCTTCAAAGAAGTTTTCATAACTTAAGTATTTCAAATCAAGTGGGTCCACTCACGCTGGTTTCCTGCCTGACTCGGGTGTTACTTTATTGTAATGCTTGGGTCAGGCCTCGTATTGAAGTTTTTAGGTTATGACGCTTTGGAGCTCAGGAGATGAGCTGGATGGCAGAGGCGTATTGCATGTATTTGACAATATTTTAGCTGTGTATTATACGATGTATAGTCAGCATTTGAGGACAAGTTATTATAACTGTCCAAATTTATTGTTGATGATTGTACTTTGATAACCTATATGTATATTAACAGTTACTACCTTGCTTGTATAAAATGCAGTTATTGTATATTGTATTTTGTTCCGCTGCGATTGTGAGATTCTATGCTGTTATTCTGTTTTCTTCTTCTATCTCCTTTTCTTTTTAACCCTAACAACCTGGTATTACTGACACTCAATTGCTCGGCACTCTATACAATGAACGTATTAGTGTCGATTTTCGAGGGTCAAAAATCGACCGGTCATTACAAAGTGTTTGTGAATGGATGTATTACTTTATTACAAGTAATTTTGTATAAAATTACTATTATATGAACATATCTTTATGATGGAAGATGGTGTGCTATATGTTCAATTTTGTATCTTGATCTGTAATGACAAGCTCACTAATGTTTTTTTTGCTATCACCCAACATTTGTGACCGTAGGGATTGGGATGACTAGTTGGGATTGTTCCAGTAGTACGTATGGTCAAACTTAAACTCCTGAGTGAGTATAATTGCATCCAAGAGATCGTAAAGATCATATTGTGTTAGATTGCCTAAACTGATCAAAAGATATGGCTCATTGATTTTTAAAACTAGATTTAAGCATAGAGACTGGGGTCGGGTCACCTCCTATCCTCCAATTGTTAAGCCAGTGTTGGTCAAGTCCATGATTCCAATGCATAGGATTTACCGATATTGAGGCTAAAATTTGGATTTACCCATCCAAAAGAACTCGTAGCAGATTGCTCACCCATGTTTTTCTCCTATATATCTTAGGAGACCGTTGTTATTTTCCCCTACAATCTTAGGTGACCATAGTTATTGTCTCCTACCGTGTTTATAAGACTATGGATATCTTTCTCCTACCGAACTTAAGAGAGTGCTATTTCTTCTAAATGGACTAGATGACCATTGGAGTATTTGGTATATATTGGCCTGAGTAGCCCAATAGGTTTATAGTTGGACTGTGAAAATTGATGTAGGTTCATAGTGACCCTGGAAAATCTATTAATTGGATGGATAGTATATGGGATTGGTAATGATGGGAATGTATAACCCGTGACCCTGGTATGACAGACTATACACTGTTACCCATTCATGCATGATAATGATATAAATGTTATGATTATATTCTAATCATTTTAGTTGCAGGATATGTTACGGTTGAAATATATTGATCGTATATTATTGAGGGGAAACCTATTCCACTCAACGCTATGGTCTCATAAGTATCTATTTTAATTTTGAGATGGATTAATATTATTTACACCAGACTTTTTGTTTGACCTGAGTTTTTAATTTTCCCCTAAACTCTTAGGTACTCAGTTTGAATTGGATAGGCTGAGAGAAGGGTATTTTAGGTTTAGATGAATAAGTTTTCGGAGACATGCAAGAGGCAAGCTACTATTTAGAAGTATTTCTTCTATGTAGTTTTAACTACTTTTATCTTATGGTCGAATGTATGTAATGACGGGTACTGTAATCATCTAGTGGTTAAAACACTAATTATCTAAGGGGCATCTTCATACGAAACTCTTAGAATTATGTTTGTAATTGTTATACTTTATATGAATGATAAAATTATGGGGTTATGTAATTAAATATTATGAATTTGTAAATGAATGAATTGAAATATTTCTGTTTGAAGTTTGTAAATTCATGTGCTCTTGATGTTAACGATGCAATAAATGCTCTTATTTTTTTATTGGAAAATAATGACAAAGATGACTGTAGCATCAATAATGTCTATTTTTGAGCCTCGAAATGCATGTTGTTATATGTAGACTAGACGTATCTTGGAGGTATAATTCTTTGAATCATATGACTGTGAATCACATAATACTAGTGAATTATACCTCAAGGATTAAGTGCTAAGCACCCATTCAATGGGTGCGACAAAAGGGTTAAAGAACTCTTCAGAGTACTATATATAAATGTATGAATCGAAGGTCAACTAATACCAAATGAATCCATTTACTTTGTTGAAATTCACTAACAAATCATCATAGATATAAAACATGTATTTGATACGCAAGTATGTATTTTGGATAAGTTCGTAGAATATAAAACGGGAGCAAAAAAATAACATGCTATGGACATAAAATAATTCGATTTGATCGGACACGTGAGTATATTGGAAAAAGGTCCAAAAGAAACTAAAAACGAATAAAACTCAATCTCAAAGTCACTCCTCCCTATAATACGTAACGACGCATCGATAAGGATTAATTGGACTTTATTGGATAAAGTATGATTGATGATTAGCGATGTTGAATTAACTTATTTCTATAAGGATATGTACTTAAGAGTAAGTACATATGTTAAATTTAATTTCATCTAATATGTTATTTATGAAAACATATAAGACATGAATTAAATGACACCCCTACATGTCCTAGGTCAAAAAGTTGGCTGGTTGTGTGCATCGATAGGCTTCACACAAAATCCAATCATGAGGGATATTGTGTGAACCACCCTAAAAGAGTTTGGGACCGATCAACAACGATTGACTACTTTATGTGACGAACATAAGTTTCATAAGCCCAAGATTGATTCGGTTCTATAGAAGTACTAAAACAATCCAAACACTTGCATGGAAATTGATTATATAAGATGAAAATAAATTAACTGAGCCTAAATAGACACAACTCATACAATGTCTAAAAAGAACTCTCTTACATTAAAAAATAAACTATGAGTTTTTTTATCAGTGTCAAGAAAAAGATTGTTAGTTATAATAATCTCCTCAATTATCAATATGCCATAAAGAGTATGGACTCTACCGTACGGTATGATGCTTATATTCAAAATAGATTCCAAATACATTATTGAAATACGATTTTGATAATTATACAAGAAGAGATATTATCCATTGGCCATAAGTGTGTCTTCGAAAAGGAAGACCAATGCATTGGAATATATCAAGTGTTAGTGAGAATTTCGTCTCACAAAACCAAATCGATATGAAACAATTATGGTGCTGTATGCTTTTGTAATTGGGAGTCAGCAAACTTAAGCGATATTAAATTTTCCTTAATGGTTGTAATTATGTTTCTTAATGCTTACACAATTGAGTAGTTGTAATTTAACAGTTCCTTAATATGTCAAGTTCAACTTATAACCTGTTCAACTAAAATTAAGCAGAATCTAGTATTGAAAACAGTAATAAAAGTGCATAAAAATAAAGGACACATGAATTTATGTGGTTCGATTTTAAGGAATCCTACGTCCATAGGTCAATGCTTTTTCTTATTTTCTTCTTGATACAAAGTTTTAATTGCAGAAAGTGCAAGTATCTTTAATATGAAATTCGGAGAAACTATTCAAATGTCCCTTTCTCTATTGCAGTGTTCTCCAATTTATAGTACATGGCATCACGTGAATCATTGATGTTTTACTTACGTATTTCTTCTCAACCATCCGATCTTTCCATGTGTTATTCATCATGTAGCTTGCTGATTTTTGCATGGGTTTGTTGTATGGCTAGAGGCATGACCAATTTCTTTAGGCGAAATTTTTTGATTGTAGGTAGGAATTTCGAATTTGATGTTAGTGAGAAATTTGAGTTTTGGCATGTGGAGCTAACTCCTAAATTTGACTTGGGAGCTATGCTTGGTTTGTGTTTTCTAAGCATTTGCTTATCTGACCGCTATTGCATGTTTCACGTATAGCATTGTAGTTGATACTAGATATTGCTGCACTGTTATAGTTTCGGATGGAAACATGGTCTGCTTTTGATGATTGTGGGGCAATCTACTTCGAGGTGGTAGCATAGTCTGTTTTTAAGGTAGCGGCATACTCTACTTTAGAGTGGTGACGCAACTTATCTTGAGGTAGTGGCATAGTCCTAAAATGCCGTCATAGTCTGACAATAGCTCATTATTGGTGGAATATTTCTAGGTTAACCCGAATATTTATGGCCATATAAACCTGCACAGTTAACTCATGTTATTCTTACGCATCATGTTTGGTGAATTTTGGTCAAGGCATGGCTACTTATATTCGTTGAACTAACGTAGTAGTTTGAGGAGAGCATAATTTGGGTATGCGTAGAATTGCATTGCTCTTTGATTATCGATTGACACCGATTGCATTAAATCTGTGCAATTTTCTTCATCTATTGTACTGCCTTTTGTAGAATAGTTGATTTAAGATAGATTCTTTGTTGAATATATTTTCCTTATGAGTCGTTAGCTGCTTGGATATGTTGAATATTGCTTTCTGGGCTTTGCATGCGGCATTATGAAGGGTGCCGGTTACTTTACTTATTATAGTCTTATTACTTTAAGCTATTCATGGGCTTTTATCTGCACAACATATATTATATGAGAAAATGGGTGGAGTAGTAAGCAACATTGATGAGAATAACCTCATAATTTCAATTGTTGAAATTAGCGCAGCGGATTCGTAAATCAACTTGCTTGAGTCAATTCAAATTCCAGTCGTAAATTTATTATCCAACACGAGTTTGGCTTTTGGTACATCTTTATTGGAACAGAAATTTTGAATAATGATCTATAATAGAATGTTTGCACATGATGACCAAATATCATGATGTTGGTGACAGCGATGACTTTGTAAGTGTTTGATAAGATCTAAGAACCAATACGATAACATCTTCAAAAAAATGTTAGAGTTGAGCAAACATTTTAATAAAGACATCAAACTGTTAGACTTTAAGTCAAATGTAGAGGAGGCGTGTATTTGTAAAAAAATTATAAAGAGGTACTAAAATATTTTTAAAACTATAAGTAAGGATGTTGGAATTGTACCGAATGATATATACAAACATTATATTAAATGTTTCATATGGAGCATATAAGATGGATTCCTTATGCATCGGTAGTAGAAACTATCATATATGCCATGCTTGTTTATGTAATTAGTACATTGAGCGAATATCAAATCCAATTTAATATCATTAAATTGTTGTTAAGAGCATTCTTAAGTATTTACGAAATATTTAGAGAATTGTTTGTGGAAACAATAAACTCCTTATGAAGGAGTGTTCGGACTAAAACTTCATAAGTGGTATCAAACATAGTGTATTAATCCTAAATTCATGTGTAGCCTTAGTTAAGGATCTTTAAGTTGGAAATATTCCAAGTAAGAGGTGGTTGTTGATTCAACCGAAAGGTTAAGTACATCGCCTTGAATAGCGCCGCAACAAAAGCAGAATAAATATAAATGCTCAAATTTAAAACTGAGTTTGGGGTGATTCTAAATGTTGTGAACTCCATGATGTTGTTTTGTGAAAACAATACCGCGATACAAGTCATAGAGAAACTAGGATCACAAGATTTTTAGACATATACTTCGAAAGTTCCATATAATAAAGACAGTTTGTCAACAACGAAGGGATGTTGGCGGATAGAGTAGGTATTGATACAATACAACAGATCTGTTCACTAAGGGCCTACATCGATCAGTTCTGAACTGATCAGAAAAATAGGATTGAATTACATAGTTAACCCCAAGTGCAAGTTGTAGATCGAAAGATTTATGGTATCCACCAGGGGCAATTATGTAATTTGTTACATATATCTAACTCTATAGTCAATCTTATTTGTAATAGCGAAGTTTATTTTCTTTTATGTACTTTATTGTAATATTATATAACTAGTGCGAACCCGTGCTATGCACGGGGGTTTCACCATATAGTCGATGCATTTTTTGAAAATTTTAGTTTTATGATGTTGAAAATTTATGTTTATGGATCATAACTTTTTAAATTAGCATTTTCGTTATTTCTACTGACAATTTTTTTTGATAAATTTTGTTAACAAAAGTCAATGCGCATAAACTGTAATTAATATTTTTGAGCATAACGGTTTATATGACAAACGATAACACCAACTATAGTTGTTCTCAAATTGGTAAGCATTCCAGTACTAAGCATGCCTATTAATTAATTTTCAAATGTCATATCAACATAATTTTATTCAATGCTAAATATATAAATTTAAATACCTACACAATTAGGTTGATAATAATATTATAAACTTGAAATAGAGAATAAACTAATTCACTTATTATTTGTGTATGATAAATTTATCTGCTAATTTAGTATTTATGGGTATTCAACTGACTATTTTGATAGTAAAAGTATTGCATTTTGTATAAGGAAAAATAAACTTCGTTAACATTTCAAAATTAATTAGAGGCTCGAGAAAGGGATGTGTTTGCATAGGTAATCACGATGTTCACGATGTTGATTAGTTTATATAGGAAGACCAACACAAAAGGCATAAGGTATTCAAACGTCCACATACCTTTGCTTATTGTGTAAATGTTCTAAAAAGAACTGTATTATGTTTACATATTCATAACCCTAGGACATGAGTAAATTTGATTTTTGATGGTACAGTTACAACCACATTTAAGGGTAAAAAATTAAGTTTTAACACCATATGGAACTAAGCTCTCTACTACTATCATGAATAAAATAAATTTTTGACAACGATACTAACAGTTGTACTGCGCTAACATTCCCAGAAAACCGTTGATATTAGTACAATTGAAAAAACCAAAATTTTAAATACTAATAATTTAATGAAGCTGTAACAAAATGGTCACATAATAATGGAATGTGCTCCATATTTACTTGCAAATAAAGTGTCCATTAATAAGTACAGAGTAGTTGCAAAATCAATAGGTCTAATACCATACATTACAGTAGGATTAATGCATCAAAATATTATAAACTAAAGTAAGATAAGGAAACGATATCTTGAACTTCAAACAATCCTTTACTTAGACTTTAGAAATTTGATTGGATTTCTGCTTTATCAGGAGATGCACATTCTTTACTTTTATCGAACCCGATTGAAGAAAAAGGATGAGCTAAACTGGAAAATAATTATGTGTAAGATATCGAATATTGCTGATATGATGCTAAGGAACATAATCTATTTATAGAAGTTAGAAGTGGTAGGAAGAAATGGTTATTTCATATAGCTACTCATATTTTCAGTTTTTTTTATTGAGTATACGCCATATTGTCTATGTCTGTAAAGATGGAAACATAATTTTGTAATAATTTTAATGGATGGTATTAAAATAAATTGTTGGTTTGGCTAAAGAGACTTCAATTATGGGAGTTCCCCTTCTATTATGTATATATTTAGTCTTTTGTTATGCTATATATAGTATAGGGTAGCAGGTATGAAAATTCATCAACCAAAGTAAGAAAATTTTCAATATATATTACAGGGGAGAATAAGATAAAACATCAATTTAAATAATAATGAAAATAATATCATGTTTTAATAAACAAACCAATTCAAAGTGATCAAGTATCGCAATGTTATCGAAAAAAATCATTTTTTTGTTGGAGACTCGTAATCTTTCTGCTCTACAAAATGCTCTTATTTTATCATCAAGATCATCAGGCTAACTTAACTATATCAACTTGAATCACTAATCTAACATATAGTCAATGATATAAATGTACTTTGTACCGAGTATTTGAAATTTTACTATATCAAAAACTACGTACTAAAGAATTAAGTGTGTGTTTGCTTAAAAGTTAAAATGGTATAAATCACAGCCCTATAACTTTTATTTTTAGAAATGAATTTGACAAATAGTTTGCGTGCCTTACCAATTGAGATTCACCCATACATGCACTTGAAGTACATGATGTATGGATTACAACATTCTAGGTAATGTAAAACAATCAAATAACCAGCATTTTTTGTTTACACCAAATTTCAAAAATCCATAATTGTAGCATAATTATATATAGATAGAGATGTAGGCTTTAACATGGGCAAAGGTATTTGGAAAAAATGACAAAGATCATGAAATTACTAGTTCACTATCTTGAGATCTAGGTCGAAAATTATGTAAACCCTCTTCCTCATTTACTTGTTGGATTAAACGCTCCTGTGACTAATATTTTTCTCACTGATAGCACCCTAGATTTTTGCACCTTACGATTCCCAAGTGGCACCTCTACATATAATAAAACAACAAATTAATATGCAAATTTCACAACTGAAGAAGGCACAATTATATAAGCAGTAACAAAAATCAAAATCACATTTTTACTGATTCATGGCTAGTTTCAGTCGAGACCTGACTAGAATTTCTCAAATTATCCAATGAACTAACTCCCTTTTGTTCCTTCGCAGCGGTAGAACTCCCCTATATAATGATAGCTTGTTTGTTTCATGCTGAAGTTTTCACTTAACATAATCAAAAAATAATTACATATAATACCTGATGAACAACATTTAATTTCTCGACCTCTTTCTAGCATTTTTCTTCTAAATTCAAGTGAATAGAAAATAGCATGATAAAAAAGTAATAAAGGTGCATGATTTTCAAAATTCAATGCATAATACCGTGAAAACATAATTGAAATAACCATTATCTGCTCTCATAATCAAACCTGATCAGAATATCACATATCAGGTCACAACATCGCAAATAATACCCAAGAATCACAAATTAAATCATAAATCTTACTTGAAGGGGTACAGGAAGAAGAAGAGAGTCAATATGTGTACAGAACAATAGGAGTAAAAATAGTAATTCAGAGAAGGACTATCACAAGTTTTCTCTTCACCATATTCAATACAATCAAAATTCGCTCATTCCATTAAAAATGTATATCTGAGTTCGAAACCACGCAATAAATATAAATGGGTTGCTATTAATGGAGAATTGGAGGAAAAAAATAACAGCCTAAATAGCGATAGGCAAGTAGTGGAAACCGTCGAGTTCTACGCAAAGAATGATGGTTGGAGAAACCTTGACGACCAAGCCGCTATTTGTCTGTTTGAAGTTTAATTTGACCGTGACCCCAGACCGAAATTAGGATCAGGGAATAAGAGGGTAGCAAGGAATATAGGCATGAGATTTTTATTGGGGTGATTGAGCGCCCGAATACAGCCAGCACAATCTTATTCAATTTCAAAGGAAAATGGAGGGGGATCTCAGAGCTTACTATTTCCTATTCGGTATTAATAATATAATATAGATTTGAGAATGCAAATACTGCAAATTCATTATAATCTAAAGAAATTTGGATACTGGAAATTCATTATAAATTTGGGAAAATACAAAAAGATAAGAGCGAGTAATTTAATATTATTTATAAGCTACCTTGAATCGTGCATAGAATTTGTCATCAAATTTCGAAGGCCTGATGATTGTGCATAGATATATAAATGATTCCACCAATCGTTTCAACATTCATTGAGCAATATTACAAAATCACGTGATTTATATAATAAAAAGTATGATATGTGACATAATGTTTTTCATTAGAAAGGAACAGAACCAAGACTCAAAGCATAGTCCTTTGATTGGTGTATCAAGACTGTGCATACAAGCTGGACATAAAACTTTGTCAATGAATCCTCTATAATCTCTTGATTAACAAAAAATGTCATCCTATTTTAGTATAAGGGAGCATAAAGTAAGAATTGATGATAATAATATTTCATGTTGAATAAATTAAAATAGTTATAGCGGTTGAGGATTAATTATTTACTGCTTCTGTTGCAATATTTGGTTGGAGAACCTTAAAATCATTCTTTGTCAGGTAAGCTATAGCTTCAGTAGTAACAGGAGATGTCTGCTCAATTCCATCTTATAAACATGTACAACCATGTTGAAAGGGAGTGCGGATTAAGGATCTTAAGGCTAATTTAACACTAGATGGGGGGAGGGGGTGAATAGTGTTTAATGGATTCTAAGACTTATATGAACTAACTTAAAATTATGACACAAACAAATGCAAAAATTAATCACAGAACAATTACAGAATCAAATATAGATGCAGAAAGTAAATAAAAAAAATAGTAAAGGGAAAAAACACACCGGATTTTGTACTAGTTCGGAGTTATCCTACATCCAGTCCTATTCCAAGGCAAACCACCTCATACAGATTTTTATTATACCAATGTCGAGATTACATTCCTCAATTTCTAAAGGCCTTTAGGTACCCTCCTGACTCACGAGTCCAGGGCAAACTCTCTTGATTTACGGGCCACAAGATTACTCAATTGATTTCCAGGCACAACCACACCTTATAGAGAGACTCGATAAACTTTTGATTACAAATTGATCCTATAACTCTAAATAGCAGTTTGATCTTCAAGAGAGGGTACAGAATCAAACAAGAATGAGATTCTAATTTGATTCACTTAAAAATTCGACAGAATTTTGGCACGATGTTAAAAAAATGAAAATGATAGAATATGGGTTTGTGGAGAAGAAGAAGTGAAGAAAATATGAAAATAGATGATTAAAAAATTCGTTTGTGAAGCCTATTTATAAAGCATCAACGGTCATATCCATTCGTGAAGAGATTTAAACGAATAGACACTTCTTTTGAAAATTGAAACTTTTGAATTCAACGGCCACCATGTCGACATGGGGTATCCCATGTTGTCGACATCCCTATGTAAAAAACAATGTAAAATTTGTTTTTGAAAATGAAGTTTAAAACAAGAGTTTATTTTAAAACAAAAACAAATAATATTTTAAGGCTAAAACCTCTTTTTGAAAAGTCATTTGAAAAGATAATTTAAGGCTAAAATATTTTGAAAAGCAGTTTTGAAAATCATTTTTGAAAAAGCATTTTGACGTAGTTTTGCATGCTTCTTCCCGCAAAATATCTCATCGCATCAGGACTCGAGAACTTGTACAAAACCAGGATGTTCGTGGGATTGTAAGCCACTTGTCGTAGGTTTGTAAGCTACTTGTCGTGGATTTATAAGCCACTAAGAAGGTAGAAATGGGTTCCATCCCAAATGAAATTCAGAATGAAGATTTTCATGCTATTATGAAGTTTTAACAAAAACTAGACTCATATCTTGAAATCTTGATCTCGATACTCTAGAGTCTTCAATCTTGAGTCTTGAGTCTTTATACCGATCAGTCTTCAGTAATCAATACCTGCACACACACACATATATATCCTACATATACATATCTATCTAGAAAACAATGTTAGTATATATTTTATAATAAGATAAGTTAAAAAGGTTGTTGTCATCAAAACCAACATCTCAGTTCCTAACAATCACCCCTTTTTCGATGACGACGACCTATATTTATAAAATATACTTATCATACCATAACTCCTATCACAACTCCCCCTTACTCCATAACTCCCCCTTACTTCAATCCAATTTTTATTTTATAACTTCTCCCCTTTTGTCATCAACAAAAACTTCTTAAAAATCCCTGAACTTGTTATAAGATAATCAACCATAATAAAATAGGGTAAACCTTAAATAAGTGCTAAGTGTGATCATAAGTGTAATCCGAAAAGTAAATCAATCGTCAACCAATCATATTTACAGTAATTATTCAATCCAAAAATATATACAAATCATACCAAATAAGTTAAGTCAATCAATTTTAAAACACACCAATCAAATCAAACAAATAACATAAGAATGACTAGACAATCCATGGTAATTCCACCCATCCATCTTCTCTAAAGATAGGGTCTGCTTTGATGGCATCCCATTCTTCTTTATCTTTTTCAAGAGTGACTAGTGGTTTCCTTCGAGATCATCCTTGTTAAGGGCTGAGATCATCCATCGAAAGGCGTCGAAATGTCTCTCTTTCTCCTTGATCATCTGTGTTTGAATCAATTCTAAGTGACACTGATTACGTAGTTTGAATGTAAGAATATTCTTGAAGGAAGTGAGAGTTTCTTCAAGATTATCACTTAGATTCTTAATCGGAGAAGCCATAATTCAAGAAATAGGAAGAACTATGAAAGAGAGTGATTAGAGATGAAGTTTTATAATTTATTATGGAAGAAACAGATATAAATAGGGGTAGAAAGTCGTTTGAAATGAATAGACACAAGTTGGTTACATGAAAATGAAATTTGAAAGTGTAACTATTTTCTACCCGTTGGATGTCGACATGGGGGGATGGTGTATATCGACATGCCTCTGCTTAAAATGACATTTTGCTTTATTTTGAATATTATGAAAGAATTTATTAAACTAAAATTTGTATAGTATAAAAACAAGCAATTACAGAGACAAGTGAAGTTGAATAATAGGAAATGAAAGATTCCATTAATAATTCTAGTGAACGTTACATAAGACAATATAATATTAACTAAAATAAAGGAAATACAAAGATAGAACTTAAGATAACATGAAATAAAACTAGTTAGATGAAGACAAAGAAGATGATAGTCCAAGCTTTCTACTAATTTTCCCAAAGAACTTGTCTATTTTAGTGGAAATCTTATCCATTTTCTTACTCATTGATCTTTTAAGTGTCTTTTGATTTTCCACTATAATTCTTTGATTATTGAGAATGGTCTTGTTGGATGGATTTGCGGGATTAGTAGGATATTCAATACTTTCTAAGGAGGTTTCTTAATCTTCCTCTTCCTCCTCTTCAATTTCCATTCCTTCCTCTTCCTCTTCTTCCTCCTCCTCCTCCATTTCTTCCATTTCTTCATGTGTAAGTCTTTCTTCCTTTTCCGTAAGTGTTTCATACGGTTGAAACACTAATGGAATTTGCATAAGGGAAATGTTTCCATGGCTGAAGACTTTTCTAGTTATAACTTCTTCCCTTTTGAAATCAACTCCAAAGTAATTAAAAATCCGGGTGAGATAAATTCCATGATATAATGTGTTTTCACCCATAGTAAAATTCTTGGGCCTTAGCTCATCCAAAATAACTTGAGCCCAATTAATATCATAATTTCCAAAAATTGCAAAAAGATATTTGCAAACTTTTAAAGTCGGGTTGTTGTAGTTTCCCGATATTGGTATAAGAGTGTGTTGGATAAGAAGATTAACAGTTCTTGCTTTTGGACGAAAATAATGATTTTTGAATTCGAAATTGTCATCCCCTTCAAAGATGTGATGAAATGTCTCTCAATAATTTCCATTGATTTGAAATTCCGAGAGATTCATTCCGTATACTTACATTCCAAAATATTTCCTAAAATTTCACAATCTAAAACAATTTGTGTTCCTTTAACACTTCTCCAAATCTGTCCTTCTTCCCCATCATAAAAACCACGATCCAAATTCGCATAACACATCTTAACAAGATTTGGATAACATATAAAATCATTTTGTTTGTTATCAACTAAACTAAGAATAGAACATTGTTGAAAAAGATTTTCAATTTCATAATAAGGAAAATCTTCAATAATAGCAAATTTCCCGTATGAATTTTACCAAAGTTTACATAGTTGATGTAAGCTTTGATAGCTTCCGGGTCATTAAAAGGAAAGTTTTGACAGATTTTGGAAGCCTAATGGTGTTAGGAGTGCTTGAAGAGACCATTGAATAAGTTTGAGAGGAGTTAAAGATAATGAAGATAAGTTTCAAATTTTAAATAAAAGTGAAAAGTGATGATAAAGAGAGTGAGATAAATAGAGATTCTAGACATGTTCTCTGGTCAAAAGACATCTTTCCAGGGTATTGAAGTTGGTGAAAAGGTGGAGGGAAATTCAAAAGTTTGAATTTAAATTTTGAAATCAAATTCCAAGGGGAATGTCGACATGGGGTATCCAGGTATGTCGACATGTGCCTATTGAATCAAAGGACAAGTTTCTATTCCTAATTCCTAATAAATATATACATATATATTTTATCCTATATTCTAATTATATAATTCCTATGATAACACTAAATATAATAATACTTAAATATTAATAATTTGATATTTAAAATATTATTAAAATAATATTATTTTTCAAATTAAAATTCAAACTTCAAGGGATAAATTTGAATTTAAAAATTCAAGGAATTTTAACATGATCAAGCAAACAAACAAGCATCCATTCAAACAAGAAAACTAAAAAATAATGTAAATGCGTACCTATTTTTAAATCCATACTCCTATCGTCATCTGATTCATGAATAATAGTAAAACACATATTTGAATTATCCATCTTCTTTTCATCGTCACTGGATGATGAGTCTGAGTCATTAAGAGTTGCTGTGAATGCTTTCTTTCTTTTCTTGACGAGTCATTGTTTAGAGAAACTGTTTATTTGGATATGGACAATCTTTTCTTTAATGCCCGACCTTATTACAATTGTAGCATCTATCATTGTTGATGTTCTTCGTATTATTTCTGGAATTTCTTTGATCATTTCTTTTGTAATTTTTCATTTTTCTATATTTTAGGAATATCTAGATGTTTCTTGTCATGAAGGTAATTTCCTCATCACTGTCTGGTTCTGAATCTTCAGTTGTTGCATTGAATGCTAGTGACTTCTTTTCTGTAGCCTTGTTTTCTCTTCTTCCTTGTAGTTGAACTTCATAAGACATCAGATTCCCAATCAATTCTTCTATTTTCATGTGACTGATATCATTTACTTCTTCGATTGCAAGTGTCTTTTGATCCCATTCTGGAGTGAGTGAATTTAGAATTTTACTGACTTGGTCTTCCTTCGAAAAGCTTTTTCTCGATGCAATTAGTGAATGAAAAATATCTTGAAATCAACAATACATGTCGGAAATGGACTTATTTGCATGCACTTTAAACAATTGAAACTGATTAGTAATAATATGAGTCTGTTTAACTTTGCTTGTTCCTTTATGAGTAACCTGCAAAGTTTTCCAGATTTCAAGTGCAGACTTACAAATATATACTCTATTAAACTCATTCCTATCTAGTGAACAAAATAATATATTCATAGCCTTTGAGTTATTTTGTGCAACACCTTTTTGCTGAGCAGTCCAATGGGCAAAATTGGTAGTTGGTTTAATATACTCAGTTTATGTGATATTCCAAGTGTCTAATCCTACAGATTGTAAATAATTTTACATTCTACAAGCCCAATATGCATAATTACTACCATTGAAAAATGGTGGTCTGACAGTAGACCGACCTTCTACAATTGAACTAGTGTTAGTGATAACAGAACTAGTGCCAGAGTTGACATTACCAGTGTTAGTAGCCATTAAAACAATTTTCAAGTTTCAGATTATGAAAACTATGAAAACCTATGCTCCGATACCAATTGAAAGGGAATGCGGATTAAGAATCTTAACGCTAATTTAACACTAGAGGGGGGGTGAATAGTGTTTAATGGATTCTAAGACTTATATGAACTAACTTAAAAATATGACAAAAACAAATGCAAAACGTAATCATAGAACAATTACAGAATCAAACACAGATGCAGAAAGTAAATAAAAAATAGTAAAGGGAAAGAACACATGGGATTTTATACCGGTTCGGAGTTATCCTTCATCCAGTCCTGTACCAAGGCAAACCACCTCATATAGATTTTTATTATACCAATGTCGAGATTACATTCCTCAATTTCTAAAGGCCTTGAGGTACCCTCGTATCTCACGAGTCTGGGGTAAACTCTCTTGATTGACAGGCCATAAGATTACCCAATTGAATTCCAGGCACAACCACATCTTATAGAGAGTCTCGATAAACTTTTGATCACAAATTGATCCTATAACTCTGAATAGCACTTTGATCTTCAAGAGAGGGCCAAGAATCAAACAATGAGATTCTAATTTGATTCACTTAAGAATTCGACAGAATTTCGACACGATCTTAAAAGTATGAAAATTATAGAATATGGATTTGTGGAGATGAAGAAGTGAAGAAAATATGAAAATAGACGATTAAAAAATTCGTTTTTGAAGCCTATTTATAAAGCACCAACGGTCATAACCATTCATGAAGAGATTTAAATGAATAGACACTTCTTTTGAAAATTGAAACTTTTGCATTCAACGACCACCATGTCGACATGGGGTATCCCATGATGTCAACATTCCTATGTAAAAAGCAATGTAAAATTTGTTCTTGAAAATGAAGTTTAAAACAAGAGTTTATTTTAAAACAAAAACAAATAATATTTTAAGGCTAAAACATCTTTTTGAAAAATCATTTGAAAAGATAATTTTAAGGCTAAAAATATTTTGAAAAGTAGTTTTGAAAATAATTTTGAAAAACCGTTTTGAAGTAGTTTTGCAAGCTTCTTCCTGCAGAATATCTCATCACACCAGGACTCGAGAACTTGTACATGGTTTGTAAGCCACTTGTCATAGGTTTGTAAGCAACTTGTCGTCGGTTTGTAAGCCACTAAGAAGGTGAAAATGGGTTCCATCCCAAATGAAATTCAGAAATGAAGATTTTCATGCTATTATGAAGTTTTAACAAAAACTAGACACCTATCTTGAAATCTTGATCTCAATACTCTAGAGTCTCCAATCTTGAGTCTTGAGTCTTGAGTCTTTATACTGATCAGTCTTCAGTAATCAATACCTGCATACATACATACATACATACATACATACATACATACATACATACATACATACTAGGGTGAACCCGTGCTACACACACGGAGTTCAGCCAGTATTTTGGTTAAAACATTTTCCCGTTATATTATTTTACAAATATTCTGATAATGCAAAACATTAGCAACACCAAAATGAATTTTTGGCACTTGACACAATTCTATTTGTTATGGAAGAGCATCATTGCTAATTGCTTTTTTTAGTGTTATAACAATAGCAGAAAATAAGCAATATGTTGAAGTGGTTCAGTGCCTAATATTTATCTAGGAAAATATAAACGTACATCAAGTGAAAAGTTGATAATAGTTTTAGAGCAGCAGCTGCATATAAATCCATTTTTAAGTGCAAATCACAGCAGAAAACAATAACATGAATTATGTAAGTATGTACATATGAAAGCAGAAATGCATGCTAGAATTAATCCAGTGAATAATCGAAGTTGACTGGGTGAAAAGTAAAACAAAAACCGTCATCACATTCTTCATCAAAATAGAGAAATACACCAAAAGAGCCTAAAAGCGACTTATCAAAGCAGACTGTGTGTGTGATTTTGTATAAGATAGAAAATAACGATTCACCTTATTATTAAAGCTTAAACCTCAAATACAGATCGATGAATTCATTCATTATATAATACAAATATTAGATGCCACTAATATGAAACTGCCTTGATGAAAGTGAGGAAGAACATCATTCTGCTAAGTCTTATTGACTTTAGATCTTTACATACAACACTGCGGAACGTAACAAATAATATATCAGTACAAATTCAATGATGTATGTTAAATATAGATTTTCAATTAATAACGGAGTAATAGTAAATCTAGTAGTACCAAATATTTTTGACTTGGTATTATCAGCCCACCTTTGTTTACATCAACACAGGTTGTAGTTTAGCACACCGGTTTTCGTCATGATTCAGGATTTTAAAGTGATATAAAACCAAACCATTTAAGCCAATAAGACCAAAATAAATAAAGTTTAAGATTTGGGTAAATATAATATTTTTATAAACAATACATAAAGTAGTTATTGAATGCAAAAAAAATTTGGAAAAGAAAGACTCCTAACATTGAAATAAAACCAGTAAATGTGAAGTAATAAAAATAAAATGAAAAAAAATATCATCTCCCTTAGCCTTTCAATTTTTATTGTTTTTTATAGTGTAAAACATATATAAGTGAAGGAAAATTTATGTGCAAATTTATGCATAAATAAATATTAATCAACATTACAGTATGTATCGGTTTGAAGTCTTTCATTAGTTCATAAAATGGTAACTCTTAGGTCCACGACGATGTAATGTCTAATATAGTTTTATTGGGAAATCAAACCAGTTAAAAGTTAAGCAGCTTGTAAAAACAAAAATAAATATGAATATGAAACTATATTAATGCTTGAAGTATTTGTTTACCTATGGATTATTTGTAGGAACGTGTGCTTGAAAGTGTAACATTCTAGCCCTGCTTCCTCATCTTCCTAATAAAAAGATAATCAGATTCTAGTCATTAACCCTTTATCATAAAGAAAACCCTAAAACCAACAAAATGAAATAAATTAAACTACGCAACAGAAAAAAAAGTCTACCGAAATAAAAAGAGTCCTATAATCAAAAGATATTTTATGACTTAATATCAAGTACTTAATTGTACTGTATGAGATCTTAAGCATTATGTGATCCAATGCAAATAATAGAGCATAACTTTGACAAAGTTAACTGAAAATATATTTCGGTGGTGGTTTTTTCTTTTGAAACATCTGTTATGATACCTGTCATGGAAAAATCAAATCTGAAATTTGCAGCAATTAAACAAAGTGTTTAAGATGCCATAAGAACTTTGCATAAATATACTTTAATGCCATATCATATTAGCATAAAAGGTATGCAAGTAATAAATTACAACTAAGTATATTTTGAATAGTTCAATTAGCATCAGTATGTAAAAAAAGAATGCATTGAAATGTCCATAACTCATAGTGTACTAAGAGTTAAATCAAAGCTTAAAACCAAAAATTAGATTGAACAATAAATTCAAACGTCAAAATAATCACCGCAAGTTTCTACCCCTTAATTCTTCCACTTCTGCATGGAACGCCAGACCATGAAAATTCAATAGTTGTTTGCTACATCGATTTCCCTATCGAAGTTATTTTTATTACAGTAAGAAAGTTTTAGTCAATGTTTTTAGCCTAGAATCAATTTATGCTGCATGGTTCATCTTTTTATATCATTACAGTTGCAAAACCCCATGAACATAAGCATGCATTTGAAAATTAAAATTGCAATCATAGATTCATCAATTGAATCGTGCTCACAAAAGCAATGATATTATTCAAGTGAACCAGCACATCTAAACAATGTTAAATAGAATCGTGCTAGACAAAACCAAAGTTCACTACAAGAAAAATGGTCATTTATAACGCCATGTAATAACGCATTGTTTCATTGTGTTATTGTTGATTCTACTTTCTTTTATTTACCGCCTGTCTTTACTGGGTAACGCATTCTATCCCCAGATGTTTCTTTTGCCGCCTCTTTGTCCAATTATTTTTCTCTTCCCTCCTCAATTTTTCCCCATCTTCTATTCTTCCCTCTTCCCTCTTTCTAAAACAATTTCCTGTCCTCAAACACAAAATTGGCAAATCCCAGTCGTCGTCCATATTCGCACGTTTTGAGTTCGGCAATTCGAAGGGGTTCGAGGCGGTTCGCGAGTTGCTTGTAGTTTAGGCGATGGGTGGTTGAGTGTCGCGATTCAAGGCAGCGGAGGAAGGAGTTAATTCTATTAACGGTTCGAAGAAGGCGTGGTGCTAATTCTATGAAGGTCAGGATTGGGATGTTGGTTTAACTGCAAATTTCAGAGAGAATGGAAGAGATGCTAGAGGGGTTGCAGGAGTCAGATGGCAGGCAGTTGCGGCAGTTATAAACAGGAAGATGTTACCATTCACATTTCTTTATATTTTTGTTCTTTGACTTATATTTAGTTTTCGATTTTGATTTCAATTTGATTTTTCATTTCGTTTATTTTCATTGCTGCATTTTAATTATTGTTTTGTGGAAGGTTAATCTGAGTTTTTATGTGAAAGAATAAGAGATAGTTAATTTAAGATATATTTTGAACCATGACAATAACGAACCAAATGTTTGTAATGTAAAGGACTTGATGGTTTCTTTGTTTGCTTGCTCCTTTTTAGGAACCCCTAATAGCTTAACTGATTGTTGCGTAAACGAAGAAGTGTAGCATGGATTAGTATCCATTTCTATATTTGTCCGGGTTGGATCTTTATATAAAACCAAAGAACTTCAAATGAGCATCTAAAATATGAAACTAATAACTAGAAGAAATTGAAAATATTTTGAACTAGTTGGTAAGCTCACATGTTTTGAAGAACCTGCAGTTTTTGCTTTGCTTTGAAACGGAGCAAAAATGTAGTGGAAGAAATTAGTTAGTAAGCTCAGAAATCCTGAATGAAGCTTTGGTATTAGTAGGTGTACTAGATGCATCTACTAGGGTTTGTTTTCCAAATAGGCGTAATGAATGAATCAACGTTATGGTAATCGGTACAAATTTTATACATGCCTAAAATTTTATGTGGAAGGTTAATGTGGAAGGTTAATCTGCATTTTAATAATTGCTTTGTATTATTGTTATCAGCAGGATAATTATGATATATTTGAAGCTCTTTCTGAATAACATTCTTACATCATTTCTCTTATTCTGTTAAATGTAGGCTGCCTTCCTGAAGCTTTTGCCGCTACGTTCTATATCACGCATGTGGGGATTTCTCATGAGTATGGTACGTATCAGTAGAAGTTGTGTACATTTGGTTCCAGATATTTCTATTTGCAGCATTCATGTTAAAAAAAAAATCATGTTTCCCACTTCTAAATTCCTTTCGTTCATTTATATTTTTTTTCAAACCACCAATTAACTTTCAAAGTTCGCTCTTATTTAAGATTTGATTACTAGGGAAGCTCCAAGAATGCTTTAACTTTGTGATTTTGTATCGGTTGCCTCAACTTCTTCCTAACCACCATTTCCAATGTTGAATGCTGAAAATGCTTCAAAAATATACTACTGCGAAATTGATGTTTCAAACAGAATGTGATACTGATTTGTTAAATTTCAACATAATTTTCATGTTCTTATGATTAGTTTTTTGAAGGCGACCTTAATTAGTTGTGACCATCATTATAGATCATGCACCGGTCCTTGGTATCAGGTAGCTCCTAAGCATTGTTGAGAAAAATGACATTATACATACGATGAATTTGTTGGTGAATTTTACCTGTGTTAACTAACCATGAAGTTTCTTAGATGACACATCCATTATCCACAATGCACTTGTTATAATTCATAACCTGCTGCTATTTGCATATCAGTGGGTGAAGCATTTGCAGATATCTGCATTAAAATGTGGCAATCAGTCATGGTCATCGCGTTTAACTTAAATGTTTCATACATCGACGTATGGCAACTTATATTGAACATGCATCGCCTTCCTTCAGTTAGTATAATTAACTTAAGATATTTTCCCCTCATTGCATCTTTTTTGTGTCAAGAAGATAATACATTAAACTTTTGTAATTTCAGGAACTTCCTGTTTTCATCCGTCCTACTGTTTACAAAGGATGGGCTCGAGCATTTCACACAAGTATATATTTCTTCCTCTCACTGTTTTAACTTTAACTATAAAGATAGATTACGATCAGTTCATTCTTCTAAATAAATGAGGTTTTCTTCAACATTGTGCTGTACTTATCTTGCGAGCACACACAACACACCTACACACACACCCACCTAACATTTCCATCTGTGACAATGTCTGATGGGGTACTATGTAATGTGATGATGCTCTATGTGTAGATTTAGAAGAAGCTGCCATGCTCTATGTGAGGAGAAGAGTTGGTTTGATTATGTATCAAAGTGGTGACTGACTGGGTGCAGGCACTGGCGGTGTGGGAGGTGATGAAAACGGTGTTTGAGGCGTTTTTGATGGTGTTGCTGGCGAGAGGGAGCAGGAGATGGTTCTAGAGCCCCTGTTTACTCTACCGTCATCATGGAATACCTCGCTACTGAGGTTTGTTTTCGTTGCAAGCTAACTTTTATTTTTTGAAATAAACATTCCTGTCCTTTGATCGTTGATGATATAATCATATATTGTATCCTGAGTATTTAATAATTATTGACAAATTATCTGTTCATGATCAATGTGCACGCGTGTCCCATTGATATATGAGATATTTATGTATTTTTCTTTAGATGGAAATATTTGTCTATTTCAATCAATATTTGTCTATTTCAATCAATGTTTGCACTGGAAAACTCAGAAACATGGCTAATAAATTTCTGCAACTTTTGTTTGATATCTTTTTTACTACACCATTCTAATGAATATTGGTCAACAGTTTTCAGGCATCAACGATAGATCTTTGAATGAGCAGGTGTTGAAGTTCTCCTCTCTAATCTCGGACTCGCTGATTCTTCAGCCTCAATTTTTATAAATGCATTGGTTACTCTACTATGCTTCCATCTATCTTGGCATTGCTAAGAGACTCATAGACATAGCTAGAAGAAGGTTTTCTCTAAACTTTAACTTGTTTTTCTGGTGTAACTAATACAAAAACAAGCTTTAAGGAATAACTAGAGATTACAAATACCCCTGCTATCCAGCCTCACAGTAGTTAGCGTAATAAGAAATTTCAGTATTTTGGTTCAGGGTGTTGTACCATCCCATAGAATAGCATGTTATAAACAAAGTGAGACATACGTAAGTTTGAACTGAATTTTATCGGAAAAAATCAATAGTGCTAGTGTAATTTGTTTGACAGGTGAAATGAACGTGACACACGAACAAAAAAGTGAAGGGAAAGATTCAAAATCTCAATCTCCTAAGGTTCTAAATGTGGTTCAACCATAGAGTGACCGCTTAAAAGAAGATATCTAGCTACTAGAAGCTTTTATCATATAAGCTACATCTTCTTACAAAACAGTTATATGTTTGCGTTACAGGTGATTAAACGAATGCAAAGAATCTGAGTGCTTCTGCGTAAGTTAGTTATTTTTATTACTAGGATACAAACATCCTATGTTTCTGCATGAAGCTGATTTTCTAAATCTTGAATACGAACAAAACAACGATACGTTGATCGATGTCGTGATACCCATGATGCACGTATTGAAACATACACGATTGTGTCTGTACATTGTGTTTCTTGTTATCTTCCCTCAATATAATCCTCAGTGTCCAAGATTCCTATTTTTCTTAACATTAATCCATTATGATCTTGATTCTCGTTTCTTGTTTTGTAATATGCTTATTTTATACCCTTTTCTTCATATTTCATTTCAGCAATTCTGTACTTTTAATGGCTGAAAATAACAGAACTGTTTGTTGTAGGGGCAACACCAAAACTATTTCTTCACTTAATGAATGTTAAAGGACTTTCCATTTCTCGTGTTTAAAGTCATCTTCAGGTAAAAAAATATAAAACTGTTTGTTTGTTTATTTATTTTTAACTATATGTTTTCCTCATGTAAAAATTTCTCATGTTAAAAATGTCATCAGATGTACAGAAGTATGAGATACATATAGGCAGGAAAGGTACTAAAGTTTTCTATTTTGCTAGTACATATTTCTAAATGTTGATAACCCTATATTCTTTCATTTATTTTGCAATATCCGGTTTGTTCTTTTTGTTAGGCATATAATATATGGTGCAATCTTAGCAATAAATGCTTGTTTTCTGTTGCTAGACTTAAAACCTTTCAAAATTTGTGCCATTTCTCACAATTTTTTGTCTGACAATTCTATGGATATCATTTTTTCTATAGTATGGGAGAAGTTGCATGATGGATGATCGTTGGGGTTGTGGATTTGGGTTCATTTTGGTGTTTGTTTGTTTTTTTTCCTTTTGGTGTGGTGAGGTTGTTGTTTTGGGATTATGGATTGGAGTTTGGTGAGTTAGTGAGGTGTTTGGGGTGTTTGGAGAGGGTGGTGCTGAAGTGGGTTGTTGAGGCAGTGGTGAGAATGAAGTGCAGGTTGAATGTGTTGATGAAGTATAGGTTGCAGGCAGTTAACAGTTGGAAGGTTTGTTTGGTCGATTGGCTGTGGGTGGTTTCTGGTGGTGATGTGCTGATGGTATAAGAGGTGAATGGTGAAGGAGAGTGGTGCTAGCTAGTTGGAGGTAGTGGAGTAAGTGGTGAATTGATTTGGATGGAATGTTCAGGGTGGTTTGAAAGCAAGGAGGAACAGTGGTGGTTTGTTGCGTGATGAAATATGCACGGTTTGAAGGCAGAAAGGAGTTTTATATGCAATATGCAGGGGCAGGAAGAAGGAGTTGTTGCTAGGTTGAATGTGTGCAGTTTGGGTTGTTGTGAGGTGGTGATGTCTGGGGAGTAGAGAAAGTGTGTATAGGAGATGGTAGAGGAGGTGATTCAGGGGGAAGTGAATGAAGCTGGAGATTGATTTTCAGGTCATGGTTTGCTCTTGGCAAAGTTTGATGAGGATAGTGATTGAGTTGTATTCAGGTGGCTATGATGGGTTGTTGTTGGTAGAGGTGTAGTGATCTGGTGGTTGGAGATGCAGTGTGATGGAGTTGCAGTTGAACAGTGGTATATATGCTACTGGAGTTAACGTTGATGATGTGGGAAGGAGAAGTAAAACAAGGTCCTTTATTTTTTTCTTTATTATCTGCTTATTACTGCTTTGCTACATGGCATGATTAAATATTGGTTTTGTTTACTCTGTTCCCGAAAAAAGTACCAAGCCTAATACTGCAAGCGTGAGTTTCACCAGTTATTTTACAGTGTATTTGATGATCCTAATACAGCAATGGTTGCTATTATCAAAGGGAAAGAAGCCTTTGCCTTTCAGGTATCATCTCTTCTTCTATAATGTGTTCAGTGTGCTCGGTCATAAATTTTTTATGATGTTTTTGTTATCTTTCCTAACTAATTTGCTACTATATTGGTTTTGATGTAGATTCAAATGGATAGTAACATGTACGAATATAAAATGAGACATGCAATAATTTAGTTTTTTGTTACATGTAAAAACATCTATCATTAATTATGTATCGTTCTTAATGTAATTATTTATCTTATTTGCAGGTGTGTGAAAGAAGAAGATGCTAAAGCTGTGATCTTCATTTTAATGCAAACAATCAAATATGTACTTGTTTTTTTTTTGTTAAACTATGCTACCATTTTTTGGGGTGTGCTTAAAATATTTGCTACTACGATTTGATGTGTATGAATATTTGATATGTTTAATGTAATGTGTTACATCTCTATATTTATTATCTTTTATGATTATTATTGTGCTTTTTGATATTGGTATTTAATACTGCAGTTTATTAGTAGGATGTAGAAAAGCGCTATGGTATTACAAAAAGCGCTATAAATAATGATGAATGATAGATCAGCAAGCGCTATAAAATAAGATATTATAACAGAGTACAAGCGCTATTGTAGCTGACTTTTTATAGCGGCATATTGGAGTTGTGACAAGTTACCGTCTACAATAACATGTTCAAATACAGCGCTAATAATCCGCTATTAACACTTTCTATAGCGCAATATTAGTGCTATCTTAGAAAAAACAAGAAGTATTTTGTGGCTAATAACGAATTTCATAGCGGGCTAATAGCGCTGTGATATTAATTAATAACGCCTATTTTGCCGCTATAAAAATAAATAACATAGCGCAATATTTGCGCTATGAAAGTAACAATTTTTATAGCGCTTTTTTTGTGCTATCTAATGTTGGTTGTTTTTAATCACATGTCGTTATACAGCGTTTATCGAACCGCTATAATATCCTTTAATAGCGTTTTTCGGGCGCTATAGTAGGGTCTTTTTGTTGTAGTGGTTAAAGAAGATTTTTTTGTGCCACATTAAATATTCAAAATGGAAATAAAGTTTTGTTGAAGTAACAACCTCTATCAAGCCAAACGTAATTATTTTCCTATTATTTTCAAAAGCAAACTTTTGGTGTTGTATAAAAATACCAAGTTTTTCTTAAATTAATGCAAATTAGAAATCAACTGTATGTGCAGATTCATCAACTTTTTCAAATGGAAAAAAATCCAAGCATTTACAAAATAATTTTACAGAAAATAAAGATATGACAGTGAAGAAATTATTCCTCACTTAAACAAAATTCAAGTTGTTGCAACTTGATGAAGACATCATCACACTTGTGTCTTTTTCCCTACATATTTAGAATGAGAAAAAACTAATCAGCTAAGTACCCAAACAATTAGACATGGAGGAGCATTAGTGAGAACAATATCCACCATGTTAATCTATCTAAACAATTATAAATCACATAATATAAATCACAATTTGGACAGATAACTGAAATTAGATTGATTTGACTCACATTAGCCATAAATAGTTTCGCTTATTTGTTGAAAGTATTTTGAGTGTAGCCTTGTTGTTATATTATGTACAATTATCATGCTATTGTTATGTAGCAATCTCTGATATCAGGTACAAAATTTATAAAATTCAAAATTAACATTTATCTCACCAGGACTGAAAATATTTGTTTGGAATAGCTTTACATGTTACATTTTTTAGGCCGTAAGTATTTATCATTATTTATTTGAATTTGCAATATGTTTGTTGTTATTTCATATATCTTTATATCACAGACAAATATTGAAGGAAAAATTACTGTTATATCTGAATTCCATTGTTTTTACATCAAAATCACCTTACATATAATATGGCATTAATATAATAGATGGCTTATATATATATACATATATGATAGCTTATATATATATATATGTATATAAGTTAAGAAATACAGCAAAAAACAACTTAGATTATTCAACATAAAATGGAATAAAAAAGAGATATATTCTCGAACCAACCTTTTAACCTTGCACATGATTAAATTGAAGTTTCAATGAAATCATTTTATGAAGTAACCAAGTGATAAATTTATTCCAAATCTGAGTGATAGTACAATTGTAGGATTTAGGCCTTTCTAGTGTAAGAATAGTTTTCAGCTATTGTTTTATCTTCTTGCCACAATTTTAAATATAAGCAGTCTAGTCGATGAGTTATGAACTCTTTGGGGGGAAATGTAAACTTTAGTCGGTGGAAAATGACATACTAAACTGGAAATACTCCACTTGAAAACAAAGGAAACAAAGGTCAACCTTAACTTGAGAAATCATTTGGTCTAAATAAAAGTAATATAATATAATAGATAGAGTTAAAGAATATTTTAGATAAAATAACAACATAATCAAAAAAATTGAAGAATGAAAATTTCATAAAGAGAAGCCTCCTAGACCATTTTTTCAAAAGATAAGAGAGTGCTAGTTAGGCATGGTTTCTAGGTTTAATATTCTGGGTGTAGTTCATTAGACTGGGGTAGTAAATGTTCCTATATGCATGCGCTATAAGAATTTGACACACCGTAACAAAGTTAATTGAAAGGTAATTCAAATCAACTGCATAAGGGTGTAACCAACTGACAATTCTAAAAAAACAAAAACTTAGTTATATTTGATATTTTCGTGATGAGAAGGAAGAACTTAGAGAGGCAACGTATAAAAGGAAATGTATGTTGACATCATCGGATTGGAAAAGATAGGGTCTTAAAAGGAGAAACAGAAAATGTAATACCTTTTGGGTAATGTATGATGGAAAAAAGGGGTAGACAAAAAATTTCCCGTTTTATAACTTATATATTACATACAAACATGTTGATCTTATTTGTTGTTTTATGGTATGACAAAATATCCTGAATTAACATGTTATTTTAGCTGAATGTTTCCAAAATTCATCAAGTAGATAAATGAACAATTATTAAAAAAATTCATATGCTGCAGCTGTATTAGAGCTTTCACACAAAAATATTGATTAAACTATTAGTTAGAAATCAACAAAGTTTTACATGTTGAATCTTATGCGCACTAGTATCAATTACCGTGGTCATTGTTCAGTATTGAATGTACCAATTAATTAAAATGAATCTAAAAGTATAGAGAGAACAAACAAAGGTTTTAGAATAAAATGACGAACAACGATAATCATGGTATGATACAGTACTAATTTCTTTTGATACTTTCTTTGTTAATACTGTTGGTGCAATGCCAAAATCGTATATGAACAAATTTATCAGTATAGAACATAAACTGGTTATTTACATTAAATTACACAAAACTTCTCAAATTAGATATATTATTTATGCATACTGTTATAGTCAGCTATTATAGCCTACTTAAACCAATTAAGTGGTGTACTTTACTGTTTGCATAAAATGTACATTTTCTAAACACATTCAAATAACATGCATAATTAATGGGCCTTGTATATGATCTAATCAAATTATAGCCCGTATTTTTGAATGAAGTATATTTATGAAGGTAATTCGATACAATTAGGGAAAACACGATAATATCAAAAAAAAAAAATTATAAATAATACTCATTATAAGTGCTGGATGTCGTAAGAAGCGGAAGGAACTAGTCCATATGTGGATACTGATCATAATACATTTGTAGAGGTAGTAATTTTTTTTCAAAAAGCATATTTACTAAATAATTTATATGCTCTTATTATAGACATAAACAAATAATTTAATAATTGAGGTTCCACCAGTGTTTATAACAAAAAATATCCTATATAAAGTGGAATTATTAATTATAAGAAGAAGAAGCATAAAATGGAATATGAATACATAAATTCATCGTTTGTCGAGAAATATAAAGATGCGCCATTATTAATTCATTTGCATTTTCAAATACCGAAGATGCATCTTTAAGCAAAAATCAAGTATAATGCAAAGTTACAAACAATGGATAACTTAGATCACAACACCAAATATCACAATAAAATAGACAGAACTACTTTTATACATTAAGATTAAACTATCAATATGAGGAACACAACAATATACATACACTTGGGAGTATCGGTGATGTAGCAAAAAGGAAAAGAAATGTGTGCAACTATTAAAGGTAACTAGATAAAATAAAGATCAAAAACTGTTAAACATGTATTAAATCGAAAGGGTTGAATATGAACAAAAGAGAATTAAATTATGCATTACCATGTAAATTATAGAAGTTCAAATAAAAATGAAGATAGGCAATACAAATTACAGAAATAAAAATGAAAATCTTGCCTCTTGAATGATTTATATAACTTATGATTGTAAATGCCATTGATTTTCCTAATCTAGTAAAGCACCAATAACTCTTCTAATGGCATCTCAACCTCCAAGTACTGGTTAGAAAACTACTCTAGCAATTACTATGAATATTATTGGTCAGAGTGACATGATTAATGCACTCTTCATACACAGCTAATCTAAAACGATGTAGGTAAAGTCTTCAACGAAAACCTATATAACATCACATATAAAATTCAAAACATGACTTTTTTAACAAATTAATCACCAAACATTGACTTTAGTGTAAGGTATTGTAAAATTGTTATAAACAGACAATATGCTAGGTGGAATTTTAACTTTATGATTATTAGACTATCCAAATACAGAAATGATAGTTATGAACATACAATAATACTTATTTTATAGGTGTACATCGCTAGAAAACAATCGACTGGACTTTCTTATTAAGCCTGCACCTATGCAATTGTGAACAACAATCTGCTACTATTTCAATAATTGGATATACCTTATTAGCTTCAAACCAAAAGCTGAAAACAACAATTAGAAGGCTTGAAACTGTAAGTCTCTTCTTCTACTCCTACTCCGTGAGAATTTTTCTTCTTTCGTTTCTCTTATATATCTCCTCCTAATAGTATGGACGTGGTGACGATTAAGGCTTTCATTAGAAGATGTTGGGTTTCCTTAATGGATCCGAGATTTATCGAAGATAAATCAAGCTAACTTTAGATGGGAACGGAGAAAGAACAACAAATTATAATGATACTGCAAATCCATGGAACAAAAAAAATTATGAGTATAAAGAAACGAAAAGGATGTAGAAGGAAGAGAGAAAATGAAATGAGAATTTACGGATTAAATTCAGGTTAGGATTCGAGCAAGTAGGGTTTTTGGTAGAAAAAGGGAAATGAAGAATGGTTCGCTGAACAAATGAGTAAAAGTGATAAAATGAAGTTGGAAGAGACAAACAGAAGCAGAAAAAAAAATTGATGGAGGCTTTTGTGCTCTTGAAATTGAACTCACTAATAATATAGTATAAATATCTATATATCCTACATATACATATCTATCTAGACAACAATGTTAGTATATATTTTGTAATAAGATAAGTTAAAAAGGTTGTTGTCATCAAAACCAACATCTCCGTTCCTAAGTCATGTTGCAGTGGGCACACGGTAATCAATTGAGAGTAAACACTTACTTTTGGAGCATGTAAATATCTCAAAATGATAATTGAATGTAGAGGAATTCAACCATGTCGCCCTTCATCAAATACAATACCACTCAACAAAGCATGCATTCTTTTTGGTTTACCCTTCAGCACAATCTAGTATTGTTCGAACTAATGTTATTCTTTATAATCAAAGAACCTACAAAGGGTGAGGGGATACTAGAAAATTGTGGAGCTAGCAACTACTTTGATTTTGGCTATATATATTGTAATTCCTCGTATCAACATAACTACTACCTAAAAATTATGCAATCACCTAATGGACAAACCTGCTGCTGTTAACCATAAGAATGACCTTGTTTGGACTGATTACAATCAAAAGCAATGTAGTTTCATCACAAGGATTAAGCAATCCTTTTGACATGAAACAAATACTTTGGAGACCTTACAAACCTACACAAATGTATCATACCCACCAGTTAAAGTATGGGACCAACATTGCATGAACTCTCGTACATTATTTTACATTACGCATGCTCCAACTTGGGTCCATTTTCCTTCTCATTGTGAAAAGCTCCATGGTCACCACTTTGTATAGTCTAATATTAAAAATAAAATAAAAATTATGCTCTTGCAAAACAAAGATTGAAAAGAAATTAATTTGGTACAAAGTGACATATACAAAAGGTCAGTTTTGACTTATCGGCAATTGATACGTTTATCTACAGTTATAGATTATGCATTAAATTAAACGATTACTTATGCTAGAGCCTAAGCAATTGAGTAAATATCATAGAAAGGTGAAAACCATTAACTAATTTAAAACATTTTGTCAAATTAAAGTTAATTACCGTGAAAAGTATTATGATTTCTTCTATAAACTTGGTCTTCAAGTTTTAAACTGAATTCAATATATAGTTGAGAGTTGGCTGCAACAGTAGAAGCATTGTCCAACTCCAAATATATATTAATCCAGCTTTTATCACTTTCAAGTTTAAGATTCCTACAATAAATAAATTTAGTAACATTTAGCATATCATAACAAATATATGTGAAGAAAATAAAAAGGAAATTCTTACAATTACCATCTCTAGTTCACATGCATAATAGGCCAACAGTGGTCGAGAGGTTGATCGGCATGAGTATCAAACTCATGAGTGCGGTCGACTGAATAAACATTATCTTTTTCATGAACTTTGAAGTATTCAAAAGAGCCAAAACCATCATAAAAATCAACTGTGTTATTCTATTTTTCTAAATTTTACACCAAATTTGTTGGTAATGTTTACCCATGAGCAATCCCATAAGCTCTTTCCCAGTCAACAAAACTGGAGGCTTATACTTATTAGTGACTTTAAAATTTTTGCTAATCAAAATATACTGAATGAATATTCTGCTCTGGCTAATAACTTTAAGGTCTGTGTATTTATAAAATCAAAAAATTATATGGAGAAAGGAACAAAGACGAACCAAAGAATGTATACAAATAAATGAATATTATTCAGTAGGAGAAGTAATTTTTTATGTACATAATGTATTAGATGTAGAAGTTTTGTTTGGTTCATTGTATTTATAAATTTTCTATATTTACATGGTTAAGGCATATAACTTCTAAAAATACTGAGTATAAACATAATGAAAATAGAAGATAAAGTTGTAAAAAAAATTGCCCTCCGACATATCAAAGCTTCTATAACAATCAAGTTGTAAAAAATAAAATCATTACTGCTCATTAACCTAAAATACTCCAGGCTTCTGATAGGAAGATGCAAAAAAAAAAACCATAATTTTCGATATACCTGCAGATGGCGATCAGAAGAGGGCTAAAAGTTTGGAGCTAGCCTACTAACAACGACATGGAACTTCATAGTGGCAGCTCGGTCGATACGGCAGTGATTCGAGGATAAAGAGGCGATGCAATTCTATAATGACGGAAAGAAAGGGCATAAATTTGGGGCGATGCGATTCAATCGGTATAGCTCAAATTAGGGAAATAAATACTTAGCGTTAGATGATATGATGAAGGATAGAACGATTAAAGAATGATCGTTTAGTTCAGGGATGAAAAAGCGAGACAAAAACGACAATAAAGGGTAGAGAAAAGGACCGTAACTATTCATTTCAGAAAAATGGCTTGTATCATCGCAACTCAGGAAAAATATAATAGTATAGATTAATTAAGTAATTAATTTAAAGTATATAATAAGAAAATCCTTAATAAAATATTATGTGATTATATTTGCAAATAATTACAATCATGAGTAGTTAATCAATAAATATAATGACCATTATGTTTTAATATTTCTTGTCAAGATGTTTTGAGAAAAGCATATCGACATTGAGATTAAAGTGCCTAAAGCACCCAAATGTTGGGTAGCGTTTTACTCATGACTGTTGGAGGAACTAAGAGGTTATGTAATTGTAGTTATTGGATAACTATAAAATGACTCGTCTGAAGTTTTCAATTGGTTAATAAAAAATAGGTCAAACAAAAATCTTAGGGTGTTGATGTTACACAGTTCCCTTGACTTGAGAATGGCATGGAACTTCAATGTGAATACTCCACTTTGATTATAGTAAAACTATAATATGGCGATCCATCAAGCGACTATAGTTAGGTTTAATTTGAAGCATTGAAAGTGAATCACTATTCAATAGAGAATTCATCGCCTTAATTGTATAAGGTTAGTATCGTGGTCAACTGTAGTCAACTTAAAGTTAAAATCTCTAGCCAGGATAGTATGAGTAATAATAAATATTATTATTGAACCAAGAGATTTGTTTTCGGACTAACTAAGTTGAATACGGATGATTTGGAATTTGACCAAACCAAATTCCCTAGATCCTAAAATGATAGTTTTGACAAAGAGAATGTACATAAACTATTATTACTAAAGGTACCACTTGAGAAACCGAGTAACTAGATTTTACTGAAAAAAGTTATAAGTGATGAATTTGGCTAAACTATCACACCACTAGGTAAGATGACATGTGAATGTTTAATACTTGAATTGTTCAAAATTAATTGCTAACAAAATTCACACCTTTGAGCCTCATAACCATATTTGTGAATTCCTTGAAAAACCACATGATTGGTTTATAAAATGCATAAATTGATTATTATTTTGATATAATAATAATTATTAATTTATTTGATGTTTTCAAGGATGTTTATAATTATTTGAATGCATATATAAAAATTATATTTGTGCCTATCGATATTGATATATTTTTTAAATGGGTATAAGTAAGAGATAATTTCTTAAAAAGCTTTTGGAAACTTTGCACCATATAGATGGAAAATAATGGTTGGCTTGATATGTGGAGAGAAGGGCCGAGTTAGAAAGAATTAAGGGATTAATTAGAGAAGTTTTAAATAAAAAAAACAAAAGGTTTCATTCTTTCAATTAAAGCAAGCCAACTAATTACATTTCATTCATTTTCTTCTTTTTCCTCTTTTCTCCAAACCATGGCTAATTTTTTTTTGAACTGGTACTTTATATACAACAAATCATTGGGACAACATATCCCATGTCAAATAAACGTTCGAAAGCAAGTTTCGAACTTGTGACATCATGCACCAAAGCCGAATCAATTAACCACTTGGACAAAGGTGCTTGTCACCATGGCTAAAAATTTCTTCATCAGTTTCTTAAAAAATTCAACTCTAAATCGAATCAAAATTCAGATAAAATAAAGAGCTACATGGTTCTTTTGTCTCCTGCAATGATTGGGTTTTGATTTTCAAATTCAGAGGAGGATTCACAGATCAAGATGCCACTTATTGGCTAGATCCATAAGGTAAAAAGTATTTTTCATATTTTTATTTTTTGTATCACTTTATGATAATATGTATATATATATTATCATTTCCTCATCATAATATATAATTGACATCATAATCTAAACAATTAATTGGATGATTTAATTTTATCCATTATTTCAAAACTAAAAATATTTACGTGTAAATTTATAATTTCATCTATAAATATGATTTAGTATATGTAATAATTTTCTAAATTATTATGTCTATATAATAGAAATACTTTGATTTGAAGCTTTTGAAGTTACTAAAATACCCTAACATCTTTTATAGCTTATAGTTAGACAATAAAGGGCATTTTTGTACTCTCCTACTGTATTGATAATTTTCAATTATTTGCACGTCAAATTCATCCCCAGTTTAGTGCATTCTCCATCTTCTTTTTATCTTTCTTCATTTATCAAAAGAATAAAAAAATTAATAAAGAAAAGTTGAAAGCTTAAATCTCATCTGTATGCAATGCCATGGTGTTTTTCTTTACAAAATTGCAATCTATTCGTTTGCAATTTCTATAAAGCAATAAAACGACAACATAAGAAAATCTAGATTTGGAAGCAATGTGCTTACTGCTCCAAGTTTGAAGACGTGACCAACTATAGTTTTGGTAATTGGTATCTACTCAGTTGGCTTTGTTACTGCTTTTCATTTGTTAGGAAAGTTCTATCTTTACAAATGTACGACTAATGGTAGTTCTTTGGTTCCAGTTTTTTAACTTTTTTGCTACTGTGAAAAATTATAAAATCATAATTTCTATTTGATTAATTTTATAATATAGGAAGCAAAAAACTAAAATGGATTTATAATACTCCACACATTATGTTTATTACATTTCATAGCACAAATTGATTTTTGGAAATTAAGGTTTTGTTAAGTTTTATGATGATTTGTTACTCATTATTACATTTTCTATAAAAAGAAAGAGAAGTAGGTCAATGGCACATTCAATTACATTCAGTTGTTAAGCATAAACTAAATTTATGTCAGCAAGCGAACGTATAATATCTTTGAGACTTCATAACCCAAAATTGTATATTTAGATGTTTTATTAGGAAGTCAATAGTCTAATGTAAAGAAGGTTTTTTTAGTCTTTTGAAGAAGTTTTAAAGCAATTGAGGAAACATTTACTACTCAACAATGTACTGCGAATTCAAGTTTTAGATTTGGATCATCTTTCAATGTGTAGGCTATGAGAGTGTTTCAAAAAATAATTCAAGTTTGTTCTCCTGATTTTGGTCAACGTGATATTTTAATAGTGCTTTATAGTTTTCATAATGTTTTATATCTGTACTACACCTTAAGTATTAATTATATATAAAATGTTAGACCATATGTGTAAATATGTTACAGTGTTTATAACACATTTGATGTTTTTGCAATTATTAAAATACCCTTTTGTGTAATGCACTAACATGAGACAATTTACATCATTTCCTTCTCATAACTTAGACATTAGACACGTTTTTACGACTGGATAACTTCCCAATAATACCCCTCCCTCTCCTTTCTCAACTCCAAAACTATACTTAATTTTAGTAGCTGTATAGTTGTCGAGTCATAGTTGCTTCCATCTTAGCCAATTATAAAATATGAATAAAATGAAGCAAGGATAAGTGGTAAAGTCCCACTCTAATCTAGAGATTTAGGTATTCAATGAATTTAATGGCTATTTTATGCCTACATGAATACCAACAGCCGTCATTTAAAGGATATCATTATTATCTTATTCTACCTTTATGTGCTAACCTCATTATTCATAAGTTCAATGGGTGTATCAAACTTATTACTACACCGGATTGTGAAGAATTTTATTTTATGATGAAATATTTTCACTATGATGTATCATAGTCCTTTTCGTTTAACCAATTTTGTAAGAAAAAGTTTGAAATATTAGCATATTTAATATTTATTAATGGTTCAAATATTAATAATAATACTTTATGAGTGTCAAAGTAACCTTAAATAAAAATTAATTAAGAATGCAACTGTGTTCTGTTAAGCAATGATCTTCCATTACCAGTATTGACAAAATAGGATTATTATTCTTATTACTGATATATATATATATATATATATATATAGGAGTAAATAAGGAAGAAGTGACAGTATTTGAACCAAAAATGATACAAACATCCAATAGAAAGTAGAAGAGAATAAAAAGTGAAGAAAACAGTTAAAAACAAGAAGGAAATGAATGCATAAGGTTTTATAGTGGTACGACATACTCCGCCCTTCTCCACACCAAAGATTTTGTTAATTTATACTATAGATTCAAGTAAAAATTGCTTGGATTTGTATGAATCCATGAGGTTATGAGAAAATGGCAGAGCGTTGGCAGGGAAGAAGAGAAAAAAGATCCCTTGAATGAACCATGCCTTATTTATTGTAGGGGTGGATGACTAAATATCTCGTTGAAACTTCTCCTGTAGAATCTCACCGCCAAGACCAAATCGCCCAAAAAAATTCGACTTCATATCCCCTGGGTTTGGGGATCGGTATCGACACCCTATATTTGGATCAGTATCGATCCTTGCATATAGGCAGGAACACTTAGAAACTTTTCTTATTGGTTCACCATGATGTTGGATTCATGTTTCCAAGGTTGTTTTGCATAGTCTCCTAGGTGTTTTTTAGCCCAAGTGATGTATCTACAGAAGGGTGGACTACTACTTTAGACTATATGTGGAGAATGCCAATACAATGCATAGAAACTCTGGAACAACACTTGAATCAAGTACTATGTAGCTAGAGAAGAGTGTCATGGAAGTGGGAGCCACTCTGGATGTACCCTTTGGGATTGATACCAATCCCGATCCTTTATGTAAGGGGAAGAACTTAGTGAATTCAGCATGCGGGATCGGTACCCCCTAGGTAAGGGATCGCTACCTATCCCATACTTAGTCAAATTCAACATGTGTGATATCTAGTCCCTAGGTGAAGGATCGGTACCTATCCCACGCTTAGTGATTTTCCAACTTCGGAATTTTTTAGGATGGTTTGCTTCCGCTTTGCGGTCTTGATTGTACTTGAGTTTTGATCTTTGTAGTCATCTCTCTGGGTTTCTTGCCTCAATAACTTCATAGTCTGGCTTCTCGGGTTTGTCCGTATACTACCTGGTCAATAGGGATAACATTTGCCACCCGAAGCACACCTTGCGAATGGAAGGTGTGCTTTGCTCAAGAACATATGTAATGCCAATCAGTGATGGTTAAGCTCTCTGGCTACTTAAATCCTGATAAATCATTCAGTTCCTTCAGATTCACTTGTCAATCATGGGTCGTTCCAAACCCGTTACAGCCTAAGATTCTAAGCTGTGTCTAAGTGTAAACTATACATCATCATTTCAATTTCATTCGAAATTTTAACATATCAAAATCGCCCTGTGTTCATCCAGGATTTGTCAATTCTATTCCAATTAAAAGGCGTTCAAATCCTTTTTTTATCAAAATCAAATTTGTTTTCATTTTCAGGTTCGATCTCTCTAGACCATTTATTGAATTCGTGACCGTTTAGAGTGATCAATAGTTAAATCTGTTGCCATTTGAGACTGCTAATCAAATTCACGGTCATTCGAGACTGATAATCAAATCCTTGGTTGTTCAAGATTGATAATCAAATCCGTAACCGTTTAGGGACGATGACCATTCAAGGTCGATAATCAGGTTCATGGTCTCTCCAAACTGATCTATAACTTGTCCGGCCATTGCTAAGCCCAATCCACTCACTCTCTAGCGAGTGGACTTAACAACGAGCAATTCCATCCAATCACTCTCAGGAGAAGTGACCTACCCCTTGCACTCCGATCTAGCACTTTGGTTCGGACATAATGCGATCCTTGCTGAGCCTAATCCACTCACTCTTTGATGAGAGGACTCAACGACAAGTAACCCTCCCACTCGCAATCCTATGTGGTGACTTACTCCTCGCGCTCCAGTTCCACCTCTCTAAATGGAACATAACACGATCAAATCCATGGTCTCTTCGGACATTTGTCGAGCCCATTTTGCTCGCTCTTTGACAAGGGGACTCGACAACAAGTAAACCCATCCACTCATGTTCCGATGAGGGTATTTACTTCTAGCACTCCAGTCATGACCCTCCGGATGAGACTTTATAGTGATTTGTATCGTACAAGCCCATTTGCTCGTGCTTCGATGAGGGGACTTACACCGTGCACATCGGTCCTGTCCTTTCATACGAGACATTAAAGCGATTTATCACATTAAACACGGATTTCAATAATCATATTCAAATTTCAGAAACAATATAAAGCCTAACATCAAGCACTGCCTTATCGAGCACGACAGTCTAGTATCCAGCCCAAAGCATGCCTAGGGACCATTCAGGATCCTGTACACGAGTATGTGTCTAGACTGTATTATTATATGGTTTATTGAAGAAGGAAAAATGGAGCTCGAGAACCATACCTGATTTCCTTCCATTCTGATCAAGAGATGACCATCCTCGACCTTGATCCAAGGCTGTTTCCATTCGCTACGGATGAAGGCTGCTCCTGTTCCATCGCCGCAGTTCAATTTCTTGCATATTTCTATAACCGATTATCTTTGACCTGTTCCTCTATCAGATCCCATAAGTTCCAGCAATCGTTTGTGTTATGTCCATCCAGTTAATGGAATAGATAGTACTTTCCAGATGTCTTTTCATGCTTTGTAGGTTCTTCCCATGTCGGCTTTCGATAAGGGAGTTGTCCCCTAGTATCCAGGTAGATCCGTTCCGGGGTCTCATTCAGATCAATGTAATCAGTTATCTCCTCTACTGCTTCGAGCCATCATATCCATCATCCATCCTCCGCTTTCCTTTGTCCTTGTTGAATGCCTCTCTAGGCGTTCCTTTAATTTTTACAGCATTCACCTCTTCCTTATCGGCTTTGATATCCTCCTGCCATAGATTCCTTTCAACTTCATGGTAAAACTCTGTGAGGTCCATTGGTTTATCCCTTCTAATGTAACTTTTGTTTTATCTGCAATTCCAAAAATTTCCGCCATCAAAACCACTTGTGGATCCGACATAATCATCAAGGCAACCGTAGCATTGAATCTCGTCAAAAAATTACCGAGTGACTCCCCGACCCTCCGTTTCATAGTTGATAAAGTCATCACATACTTGGGTCGGTCCCAAAACTATCTCATAAACCTGTCAACTAACTTATTCCACGTGCTTGTGGTACCATTCTCCAACTGCTTGAACCATAACATGGCCAAAATTTTCAAATATAGAGGGAAACACCATCCCATAACTTCCTCAGATACCCCCGTCACTACAATATGTCAGATGTGAACTGTAGGGTCTGACTTTCCATCGTATGTCTCTAGTGCCGAGTTTAAATTCTAGTGAATTTCTAGCATACTGGATGTTCAGAGTAAATGGACTCCTATTTACGTCTCCCAAGCTTCGATTAGGCAATCCTCCTCTTATAGCTTGCCTTATCATCTCAGCAAATTTATCGTTTTCATCTAAAGGTAATATTTAGTTTTCATTCTCGGTCTGCCCCCAACTACGTAAGGGAATGCTGGCACGTACCGCTCTTGTCTTGCCTCCATATTCTGATTTGCATTGGTACGCCAAGCATCGTTCCATGGACGCGCAACATCTCCACCAGGGGGGCCTGAGCGATGCCCCTTGGCCATGGGGGATCGGTACCGAACCGTGAGGGGTCGGTACCGACCCCTAGAGTCAGATCAAGGTTTGGCCACGGTTAGTTCACTCCATCTCTTGATGCATTTTCTCCCATTCCTTGCCTCTATTCCTAAGTTATAGCTACCATGCTCCTGCTTCTTATCCTTGATTCTGATTTGCAGTTACTCCAACTGTTCCTACTTAGCCCATTCTTATGAAATTTTTTTCCATCATCTCCTACTAATAGACAACCATCCTAGCTTGTATCCTGTTCATCATAGTCTCCATTTCATCCATGGTTATGTAGATTGGTGAGGGTTAGTTCTTAAGGATGCCTCTTGGTCGCGGGCTTGTTGGTTTCTTGCAATAACAGTCCTCCTAGTTGATTGTCTAGCCATTAAGAATCCTTTTCAAATCTTTGATCATCAAGGTCAAGTGACTGTCAGTGAAAGCACTAAAATGTTTGAACCAAAAATGACATAAACATCCAGTTTAAAGTGGAAGAGAATAAAAGGTGAAGAAAACAAATTAAAAACATGAAGGAAATGAACACATTATAGTAGTTTGACGTTCTTTGGCCTACGTTCACTCCAAAGTTTATATATACTGTAGATTACAAGTAAAATTTGCTTGGATTTGTGTAAATCCATGAAGTTATGAAAAAAGGGCAGAGCGTAGGCAGGGAAAAAGGGAAAGAAAATTCCTTGAAGGAACCATGCCTTCTTTATTTATAGGATAGATGACTAAATATCTCCCTGAAACTTCTCCCGTAGAGTCTTGCCGCCAAAACCAAATCGCCCAAAAAATCTCAACTTCGTATCCCCTAGGGTTAGGGATCGGTACCGACCACTATAGGGGGGATTAGTACCGATCCTTATATATAGGTAGGGATACTTAGCAAATTTTCATGTTGGCTTGCCTTGATGTTGGCTTCATGTTTCCAAGGTTGTTTTGCATAGTCGCCTATGTGTTTTTTGGCCCAAGCGATGGATCTACAGAAGGTTGAACTGCTGCTTTAGATTATATATGGAGATTTCCAATACGATGCATATAAACTGTGGAACAACACTTGACATAGGCTCCATGTAGCTAGAGAAGAGTATCATGGAAGCGGAGCCATTGTGGCTATACCCTTAGGGATCGGTACTGATCCCTTATGTAGGGTGAAACACTTGGTGAATTCAACATGCGGGATTGGTACTCCCTAGGAGAGGGATTAGTATTTTTCTCACACTTAGTCAAATTCAGCATGTGGGATCAGTACCCCCTTAGTGAGGGATCGGTACCTATCCCACACTTAGTCAAATTTAACATGTGGGATCGGTACCCCCTAGGTGAGGTATTGGTACCGATTACACACTTAGTCAAATTCAGCATGTGGGATCGGTACCTATCCCACATTTAGCGATTTTTTGACTTTGGAATTTTCTTAGCTGGTTTACCTCCACTTTGCAGTCTTGATTGTACTTGAGTTGTGGTCTTTGTAGTCATCTCTTTGGGCTTCATGCCTCAATAACATCGAAGTCTGACTTGTCGAGTTTGTTCGTATATTACTTAGTCAAAAGGCATGACATCAGTTGGGGATATGGACATTGGTATATGTACACATAGATGTCTTTTCATGTTATGTTTGCACTTTAGCTTTCATTCAAGAAAGTAGGATCCGAATCATTAGGATTTAGCTTAGAGATAATAAAACAGAGAGCTAAACTAAGTTTAAGAGATACTTAATAATGATGGATCTAATGGCTGCTCAAGATTGTCAAATAGATGGATAAAAAAAATATTAAAGCTTTGTAACAACTGATACATCCATTAACTGGCACAACCAGTCAAAGTTCTTTAGTGTTATCTTTTATACAAGTCTCCACTGTCTTGAAATTCCTCCACCACATGGCGAATCCATCCATGACCGTTGAGTCTAACACATCCACCACCTTCCTGGCTCCAACCACATACGTGGCTACACCACATGTAGACATGACATTAGACATAGCTTTCGGTTTCAGGAAGGCTTCAGAGTTGGTGGGGCTAACCACTTGGATGAGGGAGTGGTCATCTACTGACATGCATGAGAAGATGGAGATGTCATTCGGTTGTAACGGAGGTACTCCCCTACATATTGACAAGAAACACAGAAGCTTGTTTTTGAAGGTATTGTTAGCTTTTTAATTATAACTTTTTTTTATAGGTTTACAATGTAAAGTGCAATTATAAACTGAATAGGTTCTTTTTGGAGAAAGTTACTACGATTATATTTATAAAAAAGTGAGTGTACTATGGATACGTTGCAATTTTTTGAAGTGATATGTAAAAATCATTCGAAGGATTTTGTGTTAGCATCCAAATGATAGTGTGCTCTATAGCAGATGTCAATGGTACTCATTATCGGATTAAAGGAAATGAATAAATTGACACCATGGTTTTATAGCCATTATATTTAATCGAGTTCACACAAGAATTTGATGTTGCAAAGCTTGAATGTAAGATAACTGGAATTTTGTTCTATATTTATAGTGGAAATTCAATGATTTTTCATTGTCAGCACTTATAGTAAGATCACCATCCTATATTTATAACTATACAAAATGCAACAGTAGAACGATGCATGTCAAATATCTATACCTATGGTTGGACTTTCGAAAACAAAACAATGAATTAGCTACATTATAATCACTTCAATAGCAGTTTACCTAAACTACTTATTATTTTTAACTATGTTATATTCAAATTATTGATTGGTATTCATACGTACTATACAATCTAATAGGAAATTCACTAATTTACTACTTATATCAATCTAAAACTAAAACTCAAAGTGGGTTTATACGATGAAAATTTGCTTGAGCTGTTGCAAATATTGACGTATTGTAATGACTAGCCTTTTTGACCCTCAAAAGTCGATACTAATCCATCCACGGTATTCACATGTCGAGCATCCAAGGGCCGAAAATACAGATTGCTAAGGTGAAAGGAAAGAAAAGATAAAGCATAATCTTACATCATGATGAGTAATATATAACATACACATGATCTTAACAAAAGAAAACTGTAATATACATACACAACCAGAGTAAACTAACATATCATCGGCCCAAACAGTTACAACACTCTATCCTCACAAATGTCGATAAATGCAAAATAAAAATGCAATGAAAATCAAAGATATATGAATATTTCTTGGAGCCATTCAGCTCATCTCTTGAAGCTCCAAAGCATCCATAACTAAATCTGAAAATATGCTCGGCCTAACCAGAGAATTATAAGAAAATAACTCCTGAATCAGTCTGATAAATTAGCATGAGAAATACAAATCATATGGATTTTTAATGTTATAAAATTTTCCAAAAATAAAGGTATCTCGTAAGATGATGCTACACATAAACATGTACGATTTTTTACCTTATGATAACCAAACATTTTTATTTAGAAAATCCAGTGATGCTATAATAATGTCTAGGGTATAAAATAAATATATAACATAGCTGAACTGCTTACATCTCACATTCCAACATATATAGTACACAACTAAGTCCATAAGATGCGTATTGGAAATGGGATTCCAATGATGACAAGGTGACGGACTACCTTTCGTCCAGTTCACCTCTAGATAAAATGTGCCGAGACTGCAAACCTTGCACCTCTACTAACACAGAAATGACTTTCCCCTATTCAAATAGCATCGAATATGATCATCAACCCGACTTCCAACTTGACAAACCATTTTCATGGCCACATGCATACATAATCCATGAATATCGATCCAGATACAAGTGAGATCATACCTTAATGGTAGCGAACTACATAGCCCTAACGCATCTACCATGTTTTAGTTATTTTTAGGTTTAAGGCTTGAGTCTACGTTTTACCTTTTAGCAAATCTCACTTGGAATACTAACACTTGCCTCTAGGCAACAATACAATATCATCATTCATCTATATAAGTTGATCTGGGACTGAACAAATCGAAGGCACTACTTCTACTACATCCATTATGGAATCATCCTAGAAATTAGTATAGCCCTTGCATATCAAAGAACTTCGTCTTCAATTCCATCATCTTCAAGATGTCTTCGATTTGAATTCTAATGCCGGTTCGAAGTGGTTTTTGGATAACTAATGCTTATCTGATCCTAGTCTCTCCGAACTAACAATCGATAGTTTCAGAACTGGCCAAGAATTGATATTCGGTTATTTAACTATCAAACAAACAAAAATCAAACCAGAGATTTAATTTCATGCAGAAACCAAGCATGGTTAAGAACTAAGCCTCTCTAATTAATTCTTTCATTAATTAAAAGTCTCTCTTCAAATATTCATATTAAAATACCTTTTTCAGAATATATAATCGTGTCCCTCTCTACTCTTTTCAATACATGAAAAATATTTATATACTTATCTTGATGGTATAAGTATATTCACAACCCATTTTGCTTTTAATACTTAGAAAACTTTTTTATACTTATCTCAACAGTATAAGTATATTTACAAAACACTACATTTTCAAAACTATTGGGTTTAAAAACAAATGTCATTTAGAAACGTTGACAACAATAACCCAAAACACTTTTGGTGTAAGAAACAGGGTCGTATAGAAACTAGACCAAATATACTTACCACCACTTTGCGATTTCAAACTTATGATATCCATCAATTAAAAATGAAATCAGACAAGTCAGAAAACTATCATTGCCACGACATACATTCTTGATTCTTGCAAATGGAGACAGGTTTCCACAACTCGGAATTTGATATCAAGTATGAAAAGAATACTTTCCATACCACCATAAGTTGTAAAGATCATTTATGGAAATCAAATCTTGTTTTCCTGCTATAAAATTACTTTTTATAAATCTCTTTTATATTTATAAATTATTTTATAAATCTACTTTCCATTTATAAAACTCCAATTTTTTTTATACTTTTTACAAATCTTCGATTTCAAGATAGGACTATATGCTTTCCACAAACCTATCATTCCATATATCACTATAAATTCATAAATGTGATTTATTATTCCAAATTACAAAAATGATATCATTTCCCTTTTTATAAAATACCATTTATAAATCTATTCTTTCGTTTATAAAACATCTTTTGTACATCTATTTTTCTATACAATATTTATATAATTTTTTTTTATTCCAAATTATTTCTATCTTGTTTTAAAATAGAATCACTAAATTATAAAAGATAAATTCCCCATTTTTATAAAATAAACATCATATTAACTTTTCTAAATAATAAATACTCCCCAAAATAATTTTAAAACATTTCCATATATGGTATAAAGACTAACAAAAAGGTTAAAGAAAAATGGAGAAGTTCGAAAATTAGTCCAAAATAAAATGCCATAGAAAATAATAAAAATTCACGTTTAAAAATCATTTTTCAAATCAAAACCAATTTCGAATCAAAACAACAAACCATAGCATTTTAAAATATTATGATGAGGCCCAGAGCCGCTACAGCACTTAAGTAATGCTAGTGCTACCTTTATCACTAAAAAGTTTCAACTTTTCAACATATCAAAATCATATCCAATATGGCCAAGCTAACAAGCTTTGACATTCAATAATTTATATAACAAACATATAACTAAAATTTAAAATCACATTGGCGAGGAACCCGGATTCCTCTACAAAATTCCCTATATTACCTATATATCATTTTATATGTCACTTGCTTTTCAAAGCGAAAATTTAATCAAACCAAATCAATAAATCATTCGAGCACAAAAATAGTAATTTATATCTACCATATAACATATAATATTCATCTAAAGGTAAAACAACACACCAAAATTCCAGCTAATGCTTAAGAATTTCTGTTCGATCTAAAATCAAATGACATTCGATTGTAGCTCAAAATTCCACTTACCCCAAACTTGACAAAATCAATCCCCATGCATAGACAACGATACTACGAATACAATGCAAAAGACCGTGTCTCCATTGGATATCTTATGAGTCAGATATTGATTTTATAAGTTTTGAGATAAATTAAAATAATTAATTACACTAATTAACTTGATTAATTCTAATTACCCTTACAAATCCTTCTCCCCCAAAACAAACATGCACATTGTGCACCTGTACACCACCATAGCCGTGAATCACCTCCGCCTTGTCGGAGCCACGCTCCACCAATCGACGAATGGACTTCGTCGTTATGTCTCTTTTTACAATCTCTCTCCTTCCTACACCAACCCAATAAGCTCAGCCCCACCTTGATAATCGCGACCGAACCGCCATGTCACTACATGCACCAGGTCGCTTTTCGACTCCCATGACCATACATGTCCAAACTGCCACCATTCGATCTCCTTCACATAAGAAACCCATTGCCACCACCGCCGAAGCCTATCATCGCCTATAACTTCAATTATCCCTACCCTAGATCCTCTTTCACCATGTCGAGCAACCCCAACCATCACTGCAACTTTAACGCCTATGCATATTTTAAGTTATCACTCGCACGAGTTCAACAGATCCAAAATCATAATTTTTCGTTAAGCGAATCATTTGATTTTGACTTTCGAAGAAGATGCTAGGTTTTTACGTTTAAAGGAGAAGGAAAATGAAAAGGGAAAGAGGGAAAAAGAAATGAGAGAGTTGTGTGTGGTAGGTTTATTTAATTTTAAATTTTCGGACACTTCGCTCTATAGTATCTTATTCGTGTATGAACTGTGAACAATAGAAATGAAAATACATTAGCGCATAATAGTGCGATACAATCACAAAACAATAATAAAATAAACTGGCTATCTTATTCTGTGGAGTTTCAAAATACCAAAGTTTGTAGTAGAATACATCAAACAAAAATTTAAATATTTCCAAATTAAAAAGTATGGAAATGTGATGTCCCGGAAATTTGGGCAATATTTATTTAATAATTTCATTAATAATTATTTTAAAATGTGAAATATTGATTTAATAATCTAATTCAAACATAATTTTATTTTGAAAATTTATATTTATTTAGTTTGGATAAATGATATTCTTTTAAAAATTTAATAATTGAATTTGAGAATCTTATTGTTTTCAAATGTTAAAAATAATTAAATGATAAAATTTCCTTTCTAAGCTGATATAAAAATATTTTATTTATAATGTATATATGTGTATACATTGTAAATAGGTGTTTTGATTTTTAATTTTAAATTTAAATCTAATAAAGGATATTTTCAAATTTATAATATATATAGGTATATGATTTATGAATTGATTAAATTAAATTGGAAATAGTATTGAAACTTTTTCATAAGTCAATTTATAAATCTATCTTGTATTTTCAAAAAGAAATTATAGTAAATATTTTGTTATAAATATATATATATATATATAGTTAAAAAATTGTATTTTATAATAAAAGCTTATTTTGTTTTATCTTAAAATTTGTTTTGAAATAAACTTAGTTTATTTATATTAAAGTATAATATGTTGATTTGAAACTTTTTAAATAAAATGAATTCAACATTATTCTTTTCTTTTTAAAAGTTTCTCTTTTGAAAATTAGTTTTAAATAATTTTTTAAAAATATTCAAGCAAATATTTAAATATGTAAAGATAATTCATTTGTAATCATTTAAAGACTAAATATAAATAAACATATAAAACATCTTAAATTAAAATTAGAATTGGTTTTATCTTAAATTAAAACATTTTTTTTTAAAACAAAGAAATTTATCTTATATTAAAATCATACATGTGTTAACATTCATGTTTTTAAAGTTGACACTTGTAACTAATCTTCATATCTAAATAACAAGTGGCATTACTAAAACATTATTGAATTAATTATTTTAGATAAAAACTTAAAACAAATCTTTTCATTTCAAATACCTTATCTTCCATGAAGAATCAAAATTCAGATTTAAAGAAAATTGAAATCATTTTTACTCTAAAATTCCACAACCCAAACTCAATCTATATTCTGCAAATATCAACTATATAGATTCTGCAATCAAAGGTTTTAAAACCTGCAAAATAAAATACATCTGGAAATTCTTTTAACCTGCAAACAAAATATCTTCAACCTGTAAAACCAATTTCTGCAACCTGTAAGATTTACTCAAGCAAAGATGAAATGGGGTCTGCATGCAATTTCAAGGCCTGCAAGCATCAAGATATAACCAACTTCAACTAGCATGCAAATCAGACTTCAGTGAAACTTGCTTATGGATTGCTCTCTGCCTTTTCATTTGAAGGTGAGTAAATTTCTATTTTAAAAATAGTTTCTTTCTTTTTAAAATTAAGCTAATAAGGTTTTCAGAATTCAAGTTAAATTCAAAATGTTTTTCAATTAAGAAAATCAAGACAGTGGTAATAAAATAAAGATAACTGCTCTGTTCTTTTTTTTAGTAAGTAATCTCACTAATTATAGGTTGTTTTAAATTATCTGTGCATGAGATCTGGTTGAATTGAGTAAGCTTGTTTGACTATTGTGTGATGATGCTCTGTGTACTTTATTGAATATGCACATAGGTGATACAAATCTTCTAACAGTCCTGCTTCTATTCTTAACTAGGATTTTGAATACAAATTCACTTCTTTATGACTGAATCTTAGTTAGGAATTATTGTGTAAACATATTGTGTTTGTTCAGTATAGTTTAGGTTTGTAAAATTTTAATTTAGAAAAGAAAAAAAAAACTGTTACTTCTGAAATCAATCACAACAGACAATAGTTCAAAAAGTAAGATTGTCAACATCTTAAAATTTTCAAACAAGTTCAAAACTTGAATGCATGTTTAAAAACATGATTATTAGAACAAGAATCAGTTTTAAATCTTCTGTGGTTAGCAACTAAGGACTGTGCAGAATTTGGAATTTTGGGGGTATCAAACCAATTAGTAAATTTTGGAATCTGGAATTCCTTCTGGAGGTTGAATGTTGACTGGAGAGAGTGGGAAAATAAGGGGAAGATGGTCGGAGTGGGTTGTGGTGAGAGTTGTCAGGTTGGCATGTTTGGGTTGAAACCTTTTCAGGTTGATGTGTTTTTTTTTTGCTTGAATCTGATTTCAAGCTGCAGAAGATTCTATTGGTGGTTGTTATCTAGTCATGGGGTGGATGGCTTCTTGGAGAGTTGGTGAAGGGTGCTGGAAGTCGCCGGAGTAGTGGTGCATTTGCACAGTGGAGATTGGTCTCTGGTGAAATTTTGGTGGTGCAGGTTTTGGTGACTCGAAGTCACTCCCGTGTAGATTGTATTTTGACTCGAAGATAGAAAGGTTTTGACCCGAAGTATTTAGATGGGTGTCTCGGGTTCAGTTGTACAGGTTGTAATCTGTGCAGTTGTGTTTTTTTTTAAAATCTGGAAAACTAAATTTTTTAAAAGCTATGATTTAAATTCAAGTGAGGGTTTGAATTAAATTCAAGTAAGTTTATGAATTCAAAAGTTTAAAATGAAGAATTTAAATATAAAGTAAGATTTAAACTTAAATTTGAAAACAGTGTAAATATAGTTCAGGTTTCTTTGAATCCAGTTTTTATTTAAAACCAGTTTTTTTTATTTTTATTTTTTTAAAAGAGAATTCAATTTTTAAAACAAGATTCAAATCTAAGTGTAAGTTTGAATTAGATTCAAGAATACTTTTGAATTCAGAGTTTAAAAATGAAACTTTTAAATTTTAAGCCAGATTTAAAATTTAGTTTTAAAATCAAGTTTTAAGTATGATTTCAATTTTACTTTGAAATCAGTTTGAATTCAAAATAGTTTTGAAATTTTTTTTAATATTGGACAGGAAATGTTTTTAAGTAGCATTTAAATATGAATTTGATTTCAAAAAGGGTTTAAATTTAAAAGAACTCTTTCCTTTAAGTATTGAAATAAAATTATGATATGTTCAATTTTGAAAGTTAAAACCATATCTATTTTAAAAGACTTGATTTATTTTTAGTAAAATTTAGTAATATAGATTTTTCTTATATAATAATGATGGCTCTTTATCTTTAGGTTTGTAAATTATTTAAATTTGGAAATGTTTATCTGGTTGAACATTTTTAAATCTTAAATTCTAAAATGAAAGTTGAATTTAAATTTTAGAAATGTATTATTTAAATATATTTGAATAATTAATAAGTCATTAATAAGTAAATAGATTAATTTGGAAATAATTAAGATAATTTAGAAATTTACTTATTAAATTGATTTTAATTAATGTTTTGGATTAATTTATAATTAGAAGTGATTAATGAATAATTAATCTAAGGTAATTTTCTTAAGTAAGGAATTAATGAAAATGTTGTTAATTATCTAAGGGTAATTAATAATTAATTAATGAGATTAATTAATTGAAGATTATCATTTGTAATTGTTTAAGTATAATTACTTTATAAAAGTAATTAAAAGGTTAATTACTTTTTGTAATTAATTCTGATAATGTGCTTTGTTAAATTAATTAATTTAGTTTAATTAATTTAAGAAATAATTTAATAATTTAATGATAATAATTACTTAATGTAATTTATGGAACAGGATTTCTTAGAGAAGTTTTAATTGATAATTACTGGAATGTAATTAAGGAAAGGTGTTTTATTTTAATTAAGTAATTTGGATAATTACTTTTGTAATTAATCAAGAATTAATTAATGAAGATAATTAATTATTGGATAATTAATTCATTAATAAGTAATTAAGAGTAGTTAATTACTGGATTTAAATATTAATCAAGGAGATTAATAATGGTATTTTAATTTTAGATTAATTACTAAATGTAATTAGATTTAATTGAGTAAGTAATTTAAATATTAATTAGAGATCAATAATTAATATAATTAATGATTTAATTAAGAATTGTTTAATTAAGTAATAATTAATTAATTAAGTGATTAATTAATTGTAATTAATTAAGGATAAATATAGTTAATTATAGTTAATTAATAAATTAAGTAATTAAATGTTAATTACTTATCATTAAGGTTAACTAATTTTATAAAATTAATTTAAGACTAATTACTTATTGTAATTAGTGAATGATTAATCATAGGTGCTTAATCAAGTTAAATACTTAGTGAATGGTTAATTAACTGGGTTAATTAATCAATAGATTTATAAGAAAGATTTATAGGTGAGTAATTAATTTAATTTATTTTAAATTAGTTAAAGATAGAAGTTATTAATTTAATTCATTCTAAATTAATTATAAATGATGGATAATAAATCATTGCTTATGGATGATACTGATATACTTTTGGATGGTTGTGATCTCAGAAATGGGATGAGTAGTATCTATAGGATATGGATGCTTAGTTATAGTATGATGGATTATTTTGGTTGTGATGATTGACTATTGTGATGATTATCTGTTGTGATAATGTTATGGCTTATTTGTTATGAGAATATGTAGTTTATCTATCTGTGTGAAATAGATAAAAATAAAATGAGTTAATTGTTTAAACCCTTAAGTATAACTTGGACATTAAGATGGCGTTTTGTTTCGGTGAGACCGAGATCGGGTTTTTCATATTTGGATATCCGAAAACCACATCGATTCCAATTAAACGTTAGGTCGTTAATCCAAGTGGAGCAAGTGAAGACTCGAGGTGTAAGGGCTATACGTCAGTATAACTCTGGGTGATTCCGTAATGAGTTTGACGGAATAGTACTTATAGATTCGAGATGGTGGTTCAGAGTGCAAGGGTTATCGTCGTTAACCCTGAGGGTGATTCCAAAATGAGTGTAATGAGATAATGCCTTCGGTTTCGTTCGAACCCGGAACGAACTTGTATGGATCGAATGCTTTCAGAACATCGTCAGGTGGACGATGAGCATTCTAAGATAGATGTGTTCTTTAAAGGTAATCGTAACCTCAAGCCTCATCAACCGGGAATGGCTAAAACAGGGGAGGTGCAGCAAGGCTTCGCGGGTAGCCCCCACTTGAGAGTGAGATTTACCCCTGTCTAGAGGTCCCTTTATATTTCGGCTGTGTGGACGGTTGAGAGCTCCAACTGTCGAGGTTGTCTTGTTCGGAACTATTCAGTAAGGAATGGGTCCGGCCTTGTGTTGCAGGGGAGTGGGAGTACTCCTCGGTACGGTGATCTAGGCCACGTACTATGACGGGCGGTACCCCAGTAGCCCTGCCATTGATGGAATCCAAAATCCAATAAGTGCCCGTACGGTTTTGATTGTGCCCAACTATGTTGGAACGTGAGATGTAAGCATTCCAGCTATTTTTGTATTTTATTTTGAAAACCCTAGACACTATTATAATATCACTGGATTTCCTATCAAATGCTTTGGTTAGCGTAAGGTAAAAACTTTTCCATGTTTATGTGTGGGAGGTCTTACGTGATACCCTTTGTTTTCAAAGGATTTTCTAAAAGTTAAGCAACTTTTAAACCGTTTACTCACACCAGACCCCTGTCTGACCCGAGTGTTTATTTTCTGTTTTATTAAACTCTTGGGTACTCATATTACGTATGAGTAGTCAAGTGATTCAGGATTGCTTTGACGAGTTCTAGAGGAGATAATGGAGCAGGAGGCTTCAGCGTGTAGATATATATAGTGGTTCCGCTGTCTTTGAGTTGTATCTGGTTTCTCTGATGTACTTAATTGTAATCGCTAGACAGATGTTTATAACTGCCTAGTTTGTGTTGTATTGGCTGTAAAACTCTGATGTATATGATACTATGTAAAGTATTATGTGATATAATATAATTTATTCGTTCCGCTGTGAGATTCTGATGTTGTCTGTTTCTTTCTTTCCTTTCTTTCCTCTTTTCTATCCCTTTCTTTCTTCTTAACGATGCGACTTCCTGGAGTCTGGGAGTTGGGTCGTTACAGGAAAAATCCTATAAATTAAATTAAAAACACGACATTAAAATCAAGTCATTTTTATTAACAATCGATTTCCTTATTATTTATTATATTTGAATCAAATTTGAATATTTGAATAAATTTAATATTCCCATTCGAAATGTTAAATTTTTTGGGACATTACGTTCTTTCCACTTAAAAGAATTTCATCCCCAAAATTCCCAAAGGAAGAAAACGTCTTCATACCCTTAGGCTTTTGAAATCAATTAATCAAAATGAGTTATTGAGCTTTTAAAGTCCCATATGTTATGGAAAATTTTGGAAGCACCTCCTTTGCCCGACTAGGTCCAAAAAAATCAAAATCATCGATATAAGCCCATATCCAGGACCTCCATATTTGGGGATAACGGAACAATAATATATACTTATTAAATACTTTGTAGAGTGTGTATGACATATTGCAAACGCACTCGTTAAACATAAACACGTACCAATCATCGAGCAAGCAAACTCTACTCATGAAACCAAAAGCAACTAAAAGTCTTTGCTTCCATGTACCTGATCATGTGCTCAAATCTAACTCAAGAACAGTTATGCGAATAAAATGTTCTACATATAACTTACAGATTTATCCCTTTGGTTTCTTGACTACACTAATTATTATTTTATTCACATTTATTTGTACCAATAATATTTCATTTAATACTAAAATCATTAATGAACCAATTCATAAAACACTACCTTTATTTTATAAATATTCTATAAAGCCTTTTCTTCATTTACAAATCATTTCACTAAAACAAATTTCGTTTAAAACATTCCAGGACTTAAGTTTATATTTGTATAATACTCCATTACATCCTAAGAGTATATATACAATATCCGATTTTCCTTACTTGACCAGGATGTTCAAAAAAAAAATCTAAACTTGTTTATATTATCTTCCCATACTAGAGTTAACAAAACTCTACTTTTATATTTTCCCAAACACTTAAATTCAAGTTCTCAGCTAATTCAAAAGTTTTTGACTGTCCAAAATTATCGAAAATTCCTTTCCATTTCAATAAATGAAAACTACCAAACAACATACCATAATGAGATGCATAGGCCAAACTATCCTAATGCATAGGATACATGCATCCATAAAAAACTTAACAGAAAACTTAAGAACTAAACATCGTGTTTTATCATAAATCATTTTGAAATAATAATAATATACATATCTCATTTTCTCTATCAGATCATACTTTTAGGATTGAATCAAAATATGTTTATCAAAACAACTATATAGCAAATTACTTATGGTAGCATCCCCCACATAGTAATTCGAAAATGAACGCAGATGATGTTGCAATTATAAGAACCCTAGTTTGGAGATTACCTTTCAATATAGAATTATAATGATAATTATAATTTAATATTGTCAATTAAATTAAATTTGGAGAAGTTAAATTGTTTATTTGGAATAAACAATGTATTTTTGAATTTAAAATGAGAAAATGAAATTCCAAGCTTATTCTATTTTGTTTGGAGTGATACTAAATAGAGTATGGGCTTTAAACAAAAATAATAATTTCATTTTAGAGAAAATACAATAATTATATTAGTTGTTGTCCAATTGCTTCTTTTAATAATTTTTAAAAAAGTAGGAAAATTTTAAAGGTGGTTCATTGAAACAAAAGTGGAAATTGGGTTAAAAATAATTTATTTTGGCGATAAATAATGTTTTGAAATGGGTTAAGATATTTTTCTAAGTGAGAAAATAAATTTTGTGGAATTTTAAAAGTTAAAGACAATGTTTTATTCATTTATTTGAGCAAATGGTGTATTTTTGTTAAATAAAGGATTTTAATAATAAAAATATTTAAAAAAATAAATTAATCTTTTTATATGGTTAGAAATATTTTATTTTACAAGTGTGCAAATTTTCATATTTTTTGTGTGTGTAAATATGAAGAAAATGAATTTTTATTTGTGTATATGTGATATATACATATATTTCTTTGTTAAGGGTTGATTTTTTTAGCCTAAACCATTTTATTTCTTTTTATTTTCAAACCCATCTTATCCCATTTAGCCTTGGCCTAGTAGGAAGGAGAAAATGGAATTGGTTGTACGTATATTTTCCAGTCCTCCTTCTTCGTCCGGTTGAAATAGAAAATAAGAAACCCTTTTCACCAATTTTTCAAAACCAAGCTAATTTCTTCAGCAAATTCAACCAAATCAAATATTTTTTCATGTTAGAGAAAAACAAAAGGTATACAACTCCAAATCATACAATTTCATCACCAAGTTCCTTTTGCAGTTAGAAGTTTTTTAATTTTTTTACTGTATTTGTTTTGCACGTTCTGTAATTGCTTCCTACAAGTTCTCAAGGCTTATATTCTCAAGCAAAACTTCCTTTTTTCATCAGAAATCCGAGCTTTTGCAACAAATTAGAAAGGTAAGTTGTATGAACTCACAATCTAGCAAAACAAAAGTGCCAAAGCTTGAAAATTTGCTTCTGTTGGTTGTTTTCTTGTAGTTGAATTTTCTCTGTTATAGTCAGTTTGTATTACTACTTTGAGACCTTGTATCTTGTGATTCCGGCAATGAAATACTAGGTAGCTTACATGTTGAATGACATCTTTGCAAATTTTTGTTGAAAACCGAGGTCATTTTCTATGCTAAACTCAAGCTAGAAAATCAGTGTTGAGTAGGTATCGCCTGAAACAAAAATTCATAGCCAAAGATGAAATGCCAACCTCCCTGGGTCGACCTGCTTGTCGAACCAGAGGCCTCCTAAGTCGACCTGGCAGCCGACCTAGTGACCAAAGAGGTCGACCTTGTGGTCGACCTGGATGCAGCCTTTCTGACTGTCTTGGTTGCTCTTTGCTTTGTGTTTTCGACTCGTTTTTCTGCCATATTTCGAGTTGTTTTTTATTACAATTAAATTCCATGATGTCTATCAATAAACTAGCCAAATTTTGGTGATTTTGAAATTCAAATTTTGAATTATTTTGAATTTAATTTGAATTTAAATTTGAATATCGGTTTGAGTGTTTTTCCTTGTTTTTATTCGTTTTTTAGCACGGTTTTCTCAAATCATTTTGGAATAATTTTTTTTAAATTAATGGGCATTTCAAAATAATTATTATATAATATTTTGAAGTGTTTTCAAGTGTAAAATCTATTTTTTCTCTATATTAAGGGAATTTTCAAATATGGGTTTCAAATTGATTTCGAAAATTGGTTTTTAAAGCTTGTTTTCCAAAGTAAATTATTATATGCATAAATTACAAGTTTTCGCACTATTCAGGCAAATAAGAAGGAGAATTAAATGGTTTGGTAAAACATGTGATACGGGACACGTGCGTTTATCTTATAGGTTAATTCCTGACTTGTCCGTTTGATCGTTTTGACCTTCAAGTCGAGTTTACCGATGAGATGCGGTGAACTTTTTACCGCTTTGAGTATGAAATTTACTGCCGGTTAGTAAATCGTTTAGTGCGAACGTGTGTTATGGGACACATGTTAACATCGTTTGGGTTTCTATCCGAGATATACATTTTCCATTGCGGCATTCTAGTACTGGACCTTCGGGTCATTGCCATTGTGGCGTATTTATCTTCAAGATGTTTGCCATTGCGGCGTATTTGCCGCCATTGCGGTGTATTTGTCATTGTGACGTTTTGCCTTCGGGCAAGGTACCTATTTGTGATAACAATACTTGACAAGGCTTTGGCCACATGCACGTGCTAAACTTTTGAGATGATTTCTTTGGTTATTTTCCCTAGTGTATCGCCCCTTTCCGGAATTGGCCCTTTGTACCATTCGATATATATTTGTGGCGATTACTTTTTGGGAATTTGAACTTAGGGTGTTCTACTTTTGAGATATGTATTGCCTACACCGGCATTATTGAGATTTGCCTTTTGGCGACATTATATTAGATTTTTCCTTTTGGCGTTTACTTGAGATTTTATTCTCCTCTTTGGAGATATATTTTCCTTACGGTGTGTTTGAGATGAGATCTCTTTGTGCATGTTTTGGGTTGCCGATTTGGCGGGTTTAGGTTTCCCCCCTAAACCATATTTGTTGTTTTATGAATGGCGATGATATGAGGCTTGCTATTTTTAGTGTTTTATGGGTTGTTCTATCTCTTTTGAGATTATATGTTGTGTAGTGATACCCTTCATCACATAAAGCAACTATACACTTTAAATTGTCCCTTCTCACTTGCGAATATTAACACTTCATCCATATGCTCATATTATCTCTTATCCTTTTAAACTGATTTGTTTAGCTAGACTAACCCATGTATTTATGTTCGGGTCAGACCGAGGTGTTTTAGGTTAGGTACTTTTGGACTTGGTCTATTCTGCTTCCGCATGGACTATTCTGTTAGTTCTTTTTTGTTATAGCTTTTTGTGTAGTCCTTTTTGTTTGCTACTCTAATCTGTATATTCTTTTGACACGCTTGTATATTGTGGTTGCTATACCACTTGATATGTATCATTTTGTATACTCTATGATGTATCTGTATATGTTTATATATATGTACGATGATCTACTATTTTGTGATGTGTTTGTATTGGAGTTGTTGTATTTTATTCTGATAGATCCTATAGCCACCTATGGCTTTATATTAAGTATTTATTAGATATGTCGATCCACTAGAGATAAAAAAAAATATAGCATTTGTCGATGTATTCAATAGATATTTAAGACAAAGCAATAGATGGTCGCTCCTAACCAGCCCTATTCTCCACATTAGCAGATGGTATTACACAGTAATACTTTTGTTATTGGGGGTCTCGGAGTGGAGTATCACAGATTGGTATCAAAGCTGAGTTCAGAATAAAATATTATAAACACAGAATAGAAGCACATATTATGGTACATCTAAGTGTAATACAAGTGTTACGAATTCCTTAATCATCGTGCCTTTGACCTTTTCTTGTCTTTTGGGGTAGATAGAAGTTTGGGAATATGTCTAGGAATGCATTTTAATTCCGTTGTATTGCTTATTGAATTAATGATATCTACTTTGTTAATAATCTTTATCTTATCTTAACTTTCAGCTAATGGCTGGAAGAGGCAGAGGACGACACTTGGATGTTCCAGCGGCTCGCATCCGGACGACATTTATATGTCAGCCGATCGGTTTATGGAGTTATTTAGGAGCACTTAGCCTCCAGCTCCTACTCGAGCATCTCTTCCATGCAAGTCTGTCTTTGCATACTTGTGCAGTGATTTCTCTCATCTCGGAGGAAAGCCGTTCAAAGGCTTCGAGTCCGTTCTAGAGGTCCAAGCTTTGATTCATATGTGTGAGCGCATCTTCTCTCGCATGGATCTTTTTGACCACGATAGAGTTCTCGTAGCATCTAGCATGTTGCAAGATCGTTCTCTTGATTGGTACGAGCTTCTCCTATCCGAGCTCGATGAGTCTACTCTTTCTTGGACTCAATTTCAAGAATGATTCGAGCTCAAGTTCGTTCCTGAATCTGAGAAAGCTTTATTGGCCGTCGCTTCCTTGAGTTGAAGCAAGGGAAGTCATCCGTCTCTAATTATGTTTCATCATTTGAGGCCTTATCCAAGTATGGTCTTGAATACACTAGCACTCTATATAAGAAGAATCTGAAGTTTGTCTCTGGTCTTAAGAAGTATCTCATGAAGTCGTTGATACTCCAGCTCAAGCTTTCTTTCGAAAAGTTGGTTGACTTGGCGCTTCATCTCAAAGCTCGAAAAGGAGTGCGATAGTGGTGATGTGGTTGAGGTTCGCGAGAACCCCATTAAGAAGAAGTTTCCATTTCATAAGCCGAAGTTTTTTCCTTCCAGGAAGAAGAAGCCCATTGGATCTGGTTCTAGTTCTCAGCCTAGTGGAACACCTCCTACTCGGAAGGGTTCAATTGTGGTTCTCCTAACCACATGATTCGTGATTGTCCTAAGCCTCTCTTCTGTCGTTACTGCAAGAAGGAAGGCCACCATCTTGCCACCTGCCCCATTGCTCCTAATAATACCTAATCTGGCAAACTGAATGTAGTGGATGCTTCTGGAGGGTCTTCTCAGCGCAGAGGTACATCTCCTTCTATCCTTAAAGGCTCTATTTTATTCCACGATCATTCTATTCGATTTCTTATTGATACGGATGCGTCACATTCATTTATATTGAAAGAGCATATTGATGTTATTTCTTTGGATGTTTCTTGCCTTGTTATTTCATTGATGATTGCGAATCCTATTGGGGGATCCGTAACCCTTATCATGCTTTGTGATGATGTTGAGATTGTTTTATGTGGATTTTCTTTCGATGTGAATCTGCACGTTATTTCTTATTTGGGTTTTGATATGATTTTGGGTATGCACTGGCTAGTGCGATATGATGCCAGGATCATATGTTTTGAGAGATTTTTATATCTTCAACATCCAGATTCATCTGCTCTACTATCACTTGTTCTTGGGAATGTGGATAATTCCGTGGTGGCTTTATATTCTCTAGACACATGAGATGATGATGATATATCTAGTATACCTGTTGTTTGTGATTTCTCTGATTTATTTGAGCCTGTTTCGGGTTTGCCACCCAAGCGGGCGATCGAGTTCTACATTGATACCATTCCAGGTACGTACCCAGTTAGTTGTCCTCCCATGAGGATGTCTACAAAGGAAAATGAGGAACTCAAGAAGCAGCTTTTAGAGCTTGATTCCAAGCATTTCATTTTGTCCAGTTTTTCACCGTGGGGTGCCGTGGTCGTCTTCGTGAAGAAGTCCGATGGAACTCTTAGGCTTTGCATCGACTATCGCAAGCTTAACGAGTTGATCATGTAGAATAGATATCTGTTTCATAGGATCGATGATATGTTCGATCAATTGAGTGGTGCTAAGTTCTTCTCTTAGCTCGACCTTGCCACTGGTTCTCATCAACTTCGAGTTGTAGAAGATAGCATTCCTCTTACAACTTTCCGCACTCGATATGGATCTTATGAGTGGTTCGTTATGCCATTCCGTTTGACAAACGCTCCTTCTTTCTTTGTCGATCTTATGAATCGAGTATTTCGAGAATATCTCGATAAGTTCGTCCTTGTGTTCATCGATGACATTATTCGAAGTCTGAAGATGAGTATGCTAATCACTTGAGAATTGTCTTGAGTACTCTTCATCACCATTAGCTTAAAGACAAATTCTCTAAGTGCCACTTCTGGGAGAATAAGGTTAATTTCTTTGGCCATGTTATTTCCTCTGAAGGCATTTCGGTCAATCCTTTGAACTTCGAAGCCATCCAGAATTGGAAGAGGCCTGAGAATGTTCATGAGATTCGCAACTTCCTTGGATTGGTAGGTTTCTACCGCCGATTCATTAAGGATTTTCCCACACTGTGCTTCCTCTCACCAACCTTACTCGGAAAGGCGTTCAATTTATTTGGTCCAACAAGTGTGAAGCTTCTTTTCAGCAGTTGAAGGAGCTTCTCACTAATGCTCCTATTCTAGTGGTTCCCGAAGGGAATCATGATCTTGTTGTCTACATCGATGCTAGTCATTGTGGCATCGGTGTCGTGCTTATATAGAAGGATCAGGAAGTTTCTTATGCTTCTAGGCAACTACAACCGAATGAAGTTCGCTATGCCACTCATGACCACGAGTTTGCCGCCATCGTCTTCGCCTTGAAGATTTGGCGATATTATCTATTGGGCGAGGGATTCGTTATCTATATTGATCACAAGTCCTTGAAATATCTGTTCACTCAGAAGGGGCTAAATATGAGGCAACATCGTTGGCTCGAGTTTCTTGCCTCCTATGACTTCGATATCCAGTATACCCCTGATAAGGGTAATCGTGTTGCTGGTGCGCTTAGTTGTAAACATTCGGCCGTTGTTTCTATGCTGCTAGCCGAGTGGGATATTCTAGAGACCTTACCCCTTTGTGATATTCGTGATCGAGCACTATCTTCTAATTCTCCTATTTTATTATTCAGTTTGGAAGCTAGACCCAGTTTATTGGATCGTATTGTCGATGCTCGGCAGGTGATCTTGACCTTGTGTACTTTATTCTGATTTGCGGGTCTGAGTCCTATGATAAGGAGTTGCGGGAGTTCAGCATTGATTCTCATAGGTGTCTTTTCAAAAAGAACCCTCTAGTCATAACCTCTGATTCTGCACTTAGGCGTGACATTATCGATGACTGTCATCGTTCTAAGCATACCATTCATCCTGGCAGTAATAAGATGTATGCCGATATGCGTCGCCTTTATTATTGGGAAGGCATGAAGCGTAATGTAGCAAGTTATGTGAGTAATTGCATGACTTGTCAACTTATCAAAGTCGAATATCATCACCTTTCTTGTCTCCTTCAGCCTCTAGAGATTCCAATGTGGAAATGGTATCAGATTTCGATGGATTTCATTGACGGCCTAACTCGTTCAAGATCGTGCCATTCTAGCATTTTGGTTATTGTAGATCGCCTTACCAAATCGGCTCATTTCATTCCTATTAAGTCTAATAGGAGTGCTTCTCATTTGGCCAAGTTATATATCAAGGAAATCGTGAGACTTCATGGTGTTCCTAGCTCGATTGTGTATGACCGTGATCCGCTTTTGTAACGACCCGAAATTTTCGATCTCGAAAATTCGACACTAATACATCCACTGTAGAAGTGCGGAGCAATTGAACGCCAAAAATTCAAGATTGTTAGAGTAAAGATGAAAAGAGGTAGAAGAAGAAACATAAATAAAACATAGAATCTCACATTCGCAGTGGATCAAAATATAATATCAAATAATAGCATTTATACAAAGAAAGTTGTAATTGTCAATTTACATTCAATATATCAGAGTACAACCATTCATACAAAAAAACTGGACAGTTACAGTTAACTTGTCCTAAACTAAAATCAAATCAAACAATATAACTACAATACACAGCGGATTAAGCTCCATACGTTCCTGCCACCCAGCTCGCCACCTGAGCTCCAGAATGTCCCAATCTGAAAATCTGTAATACTCGGTCTGACCCGAGCATTATAATAAAGTAACACCCGGGTCAGGCTGGAAACCAGCGTGAGTAAATCCAAATAATTTGAAATACAAAGTTATAGAACTTGTTTGAAAACCAAGGTAACTCGTACCTTTTCTATGTGTTCTTACTTGTTATAGCCAACCACTTATTAAAAATAATATCTAAGAACTTGTTATTCAGTTTAAATGACCATATTACTTATTTATTCCATTCCAGCCTATTAGATTATAAAAAGTAATCGAAGTGGTTTCGGATACTACAGATACCCGACCCTGGTCTCTTCGAATCCAATGTTATTCTTTATGCCAAGTTGTTTAAGTAAAAACAATTCAATATAAATTTTAGAATGTCATATTTGTACAGAAATTCCATCATAGATAACTATTTAAATAAACGACTCACATTATCATAGTTCAATCCCGGTATCTCATATCACATAAAATCACGAATTAACATACTAAAGACATTAAGCAATCCAAATATTTAATCAGTTTAAATCATTTATACGCTCGATTAGCCAGTCACACAAACATCCAATTTAAAACATTGAATCCAATCTGCTATATAATTTAAAGCAGAAAACTTGATGCTGCATAATCTAAATAAGAAAATATGAGGTCGTACAATTTAGAGCAAGATCCTATGTTGTTATACATTAAAATTTCAATTCCAATTTATATATTTAAGTGAGCAACTGTGCACACGCACAGAGAAACTAGTTGTACATGCTACTACTGTACATTCAAATTTTTATTTCATAGAACGGTTGCAGAACCTTTTTATTTCTTGTATTGGAACTTAAATACAATTTACAAACAGGTACAATTTGTTACTTCTACAGGCTACTAAATTATAAAGCCAACTCAGCAACTAAATTCATGTCTCAGGGTCATTAGTATTTCTTTCACCTGCTTATGAAGTGAATTAACAATGTTTATCTAGTTCTATTTTGATTAGCAGCATTTTTTTCACACATTGTGCTATGACCAAATTAACTCAGATAGTTAACCCACTCCAATCCTATTTTATCAAAAACTTCATCATCCTCTAATCAACTTCTTTGGCGACATCATTAGCACCAAAGAATGCATATTGCCAAAGAACAGAAAGCAATGAAATGTTAGGATGTTAAATGACTTGGGCAACACCGCTAAAAGAGAAACAAGTATATAAGAAAGAAAGAACAAGAAAGAAAAGTGACAGGGAAAATCAAATTTGTCAGTAGCCATATGATTTGATTTCCTAAACTAAATTTTGCGTCAAAACTGCATTCCAACTTACATAACCGCATGATGTACATCATTATCACAACACAAATTAAAATAAAACAAAATTTATGGAATTTCCATTAATCATGTAGCTCCCAAAACTCCTTAATCCATATATTTTAAAAAAATGAGATCAAATTTTAATTTGATAAAATTCATATGCTAATAATAGTCCATCATCTTCGAAAAATCAAACATGCGTCATGGTTACAGTTAAAGTTTGTCAGTTAAAATAATGGAACTTCATGCTAGCACTGCAATGCAGGTGAACTTTGAGTTTAAACTTTAAACTGCAATTCGATTCAATGCTGATTACATGACTACTAGATTTTCATATGAATACAAAGGTGTAATCCCTTTATCTCAACGGAAATTCTTACCCAAAAGAAACTCTAATTTTAACAACCACAAATTGGCTGTTGTTACAAAAAATTACACAATTTATGTTTATGCAAGCAATCGTCCAACTAGAGGAAAAAAAATTCCCAAATCAACACAGAAATCGCTATCTAATTTCTTCATGGTCAACTAAATTGAAACCAGATCTACAATCGTTAGATCCAAAACTAAAAATATTAGTAAAAATAAAAATTGCTAGAAAAAAAAGAAACTCACAGTAAAATGGTTTGAACTAAGCAAGCTTTTTGCTAAAATCTGGAAATTTGCTTTTGAAACTGAAAACTGGAACTAGATTGTTGTTCTGATCTGCTACTTGTTGTTTGATTAAGTTGAGTTGATCCGATTCATAGCCTTACTTTAGTTAGAGATCTTGGTGAGGTTGTAGTTTGAGGTTTTTTTATATTTTGATTCTGGTTTCTGTTTGATAAACGAATAATGAAAGGAGAAAAGATTGAGAATTGAAAATACCCAGCCTGCTTCTCTAAACACCTTATTACTTATATTTCAATTTTAAGAGAAACTAATTCCTCTTGTTAATGCATGTTACTTTAAGCTTACACATGTCAAAATCAATTTATTTTATTTTCTTTATATTTATATATATTATGATGTATATTTTTATATAATAACTAAATTTATTTCATGTATATTTTAAAGAAAATACATTAACCTTTATTAAATCCTATTTTAAACTTAAACTATTATATATTTTAAATTATTAAATATTATCTTTAGTGTTTAAAAAATACAAAATTTAACTTCAACTAGCTTTTGAAAATTGTTGTATTGAATTCAAATTAATGCTTTCAAATCACAATATACATGTACATAATATATATATATACACACACATACATACATACTTATATACTTGTATATGTATACACTTATAATTTTCAACATTATAGAGTTTGCATATATCTATTTATACATTTGTTAATTTACGATAAGATTTATCATCTTCAAAGATTTAAAATTCAACATTTATTATAGTTTTGAACCAATTTATATTTATAATAGATTTTTTAAATATTTAAAATCAGTTAATTACCAATTAACACATGTCCAAAAATCCGGTTTATCACATTCCTCCCCCTTTAAAAATTTTCGTCCTCGAAAAGGAACGAAGCCAGAATTTTAATTATATTGCTAATTATCAGTTAAATTATCATTTAAACATTTTAAACTCTCAACTCCCATTATTTAAATTTTTTGAAACACTTTTAAAATCTACATGACATTGCCAATATAGCTTATAAAAATAATTTTTATAACTCGATGTCTTAACAAGTCCATCCTTGTCCTTATAGAAATTCGATCATACGTTGATCATGCGTAGACTGAAAATCTGTAAGTACTTGGTAAACTCGTTTTCAACACCTAGTGAAAATACTTGGAAAATATTTTTGTGAAAATATAGGAAACATTTTTGAAACTATAGAAAACATTTTGGTGAGAATGCTTTGGAAATCATCATCCCTTCCATGGTCGTAGTTAATCCGACGATTATGTCGCCATCTCGGCAAACCCATCACGCCAAAAACCATGTAACTATAGGCATCAGCGCCCTCGAATTTCGCTGCCAAATGAAACTTCACTAATGCTACATAGATCGTAGACAACAACATCAGTCGAGTCCCAATGTAGCCTGTAGGCACTCACTACCACACGACTTTCGCTGTATCTTCATAGATTATAGTCTACCGATGTTACTTTGCCATCACGGCAAAATCAAACGTAGACCGTTGGCTCTCACTGCCACACGACTTTCGCTATGGTCCGTAGAAGATCACATTGACATCGCGTTACACTGTCTTCACAGCATAACACAAATGCCTCTATAGGTATCAGCGCCCTCGACTTTCACTACCCACACACATAATCCTCAGGAACTTCAGTTTTTCTGGACTTCCTCCCAGGATCAAATTTAGAGCCTACCTCTTAGGGCTCAAGGCAGAACCACCCCATGGATATCCTATGAAGTTCATTTCATGGGAGCGCCTTTTTCCCCAGATCCAATCTCAAAACATTTTATACTATACACATATAGTATCTTTCAAATCATACTCTTTATGATTCACATAAATCTACTTTACACAATATCGATATCTCAAATCGATAGTCCAAACTTGGCTTTCCAAATTCCAAAAAATTTATTTTTTCCTCAAAAATCAAAAGCCTTTCAAAATCCAAGGTTAAAAAATCTTTTCCCAAAATCATACTCATAAAATCATTTTTACACACACACACAAATATATATATAACTTATCCTTTCCAACTTGAAAAATAATCTTTGGATCACTTATACAGATTCCCTTTTTATACTTCAAATATTTTTCAAAAACCTTTTCGTCTGGTTTTAGATTCAACATAGGGGGAGTTTATCATATGTAACAAACATATATAACTTTAGTTATGCCAATTTAAATATTCAAGTTTGATTTCCCATATAAAGTTATTTACCATATCACTTACTTTCCATAAAGTGAATTTCAATTATAAAGATATCCAACTTCCACTTTTATTCATATATATATTTTTCAAAATATACATTTTTTTTCAAAAATCATTTTTCATTTCTTTCAAAATCTCAATATCTATTACATTTAAGCACGTACGATGTAAATATATCATCCGTACACAATATCAAATCCGATCGCTCACTCTATCGCACAATTTCACATCCGAACTAGTATTATCCACTCGACTTCCTAGTGTAGACTCAGATCTGGTTTCTTGATCAGAAACCGTCATTCTCCTTGCAAATCCATAACTATGATAGAGAATTTCCAGAATCAATCAAAAATCCATATCTAGGGTCGCCGTAAAAAACCGAGTGAAAAATCCCAACTCGGATCGATATACTATCTCGAAATTCTATGGTCGAATCTGGATCAAATCATTCTGCGAATAGAATAATATATGTACATCCTACATATTTATCTTCATTGATTATTAGCTATATCAATATTCTTTCTATTCACCTTCATTTTGAGTCTATTCACTTATTCACAATTGCCTCCATTTCTATTTGGGTTATCACTTCAGTTATAAACAGTTTGCACTCTGACCACTTGAATTTAGAAAATAGCTTGAAAATTTTAAAGTAGATAAGCAGTTGTAAAATAGCAAAAAAATAGTTAAGTAATTGTAAAATAGTTGTAAAACACTTAAATAGTTTGTAGAATAGTTAGATAGTTGCAAAATAGTTATAAAATTGTAATTAGTTATAAGTAGTTGTAAAATAATAATTAGTTTGTAAAACAAATGTAAAATAGTAATTAGTTTTCAAAATAATTGTAAAATAAGTATAAAATAGTTTGGATTTTAAAAAGAAAGGTTATATAGTAAATAGCTTGAAAAATAGATTTAAAACAGTTTACTTTAAAACAATTTATTCGAAAATAATTTCAGAGTCAAACTGATTCAATTTCCCAATCTCCACTTGTAATCAATTTCTCATCCTATTAAACGGATTCAATTCCAATTTAATTTGAATCAACTTAAATTCCTATCCCAAATTCAAATCAATTTCCATTTGAATTTTAAACTTATCCAACTACAATCTCACTTCCAATTAATTCAATTCATTTGAATTTATCTCAATTCCAATCTCAATTTTAAATCATCTCGAATTACATAAATTCGAGTTAAATTTTTAAATGTTGATTTAATTCTTCAAATCAAATTAACCTCTAACCTTTTATTCACAACTTAAGACTTTAAACAATTTAATTTGATTCCAAATTTTTATCATTCATTCAAATTACTTTTACTTAACTTATCTCAAGGTTCAAATAAGAGTTCAAATCTTTTTAGACAATTTGATCCTCAAAATCCAAATTATCATCCACCCTTATCTTCAAACTTTGAAACCACTTCTCAAACAATTTCTGTTTGCAAATTTATTTTTATCATTTAATTCTAAGTTCAAAGTGATTCCATTTCCTATATTTCTAATTTTATTTCCAGTTAATTTCAGTAATGGATATATATTATCTCAACCTACTTCTTAATTCATTTAAATAATCCAATTCACAGTTTCATAGATTATTAATTACAACAGGATGATATCTGGATAAGCCAAGGTAAATAAACATCCAAATTATCAAATTTTATTCCTAATTAATTTAATTCAATTTCAAATTTCAATCAATTCATTACAATTCCACCTTTGAATTAATTCCAATTCTATTCACAAATAAATAAAGACAATTTTATATATCTTGTACTGCCACAAAATATTCCATACATTTATAGACTACACACTAGTAGTTCAAACATTACATCCATTTATCCAAAATAAGAGTCTTACAGAAGTCATAAATCTTACATCCATTTATCCAAAATAAGAGTCTTACAGAAGTCATAAATCTAGTCTCCTTCTCCATTACCTAGGGGTTTGGAAAAGAACAGATCCTTAGTATTCTTACAAGAATCCTTTCTATGGACTTCCTTCCAAAGGGCAAAGCCCGAACATACACTTCTCAACAGAATGTCCCAACTTATAACATTTACCATAAAAGGTTTCTACCCTCCCATCAATCTGGATAACCTTCACACCTCTTGCAGGACGTTCCATAACTTTACTCTTTTTCCATCTCTCAGGACAATTCTTAGCAATGGGTCCCGACTCCTTACAATGATAACAAATAGTCGACTCGTTGACAGGTTCTATAGGTTTATGCTTCACCTTTCTCACTTCAGGGCAATGGTTTAGGAAATGTCCTTTCTTATGACACTTAAAGCACAAGATCTCAGAGCGAAACCGTTGGAATGTACCCTTCAATTCCTCCATTGTTTTACTGCACTTGGCTGCGTAATGACCCTTATAGAAACATTTGTAGTAGGTGACATTATCATAAGACCCTGGTCCAGCCCTTTCCTTAACCTGTTTCTCGTACTCCTGAATTGCTTCTTCTCGATCCTTACGTGCAAATGCTCTTCGCTCTCTATCTAGCCTTCTATTCTTCACTTTTAGCCATCTCTCTCCGTTTGCACAAAAAATGGGCAAACACCTCCAAGTCGTGTGAATTAGTTGATTTTATGTTGTTTCTAGCGATTTGGGTGATTTACGCAAATATATAAAAAGCAGGGACTAAACTGTAAAAGACACACAGATTTATAGTGGTTCGGCCAGAACGTGCCTACGTCCACTTTATATGTTATTCTCCTTTTTCTTTCAGATTACAAGTACAAAGCTTTGTATACAAGTATATGAAAGTTGTTTGAAAGTTCCTTCCGTGCTTGAGCTCTCAAACTTGTCTGCCATTGTTGTACCCCCGCCCCTCTATTTATAGAGTGAGGCTGGGGGCAGGGGTCTTGGATGTATATAGCTGCTGGTGGGCCTGGGCTGATGCAATCTGGTCTGGCACATCTGGTTGGTTTGGTCGTAGCAGAGTGGAGTTTGATTCGGTTGTGAGTGAAGTGGCATTGGTTCGGTAATGCGTGGAGGGGGTTGGTTCGGCATGGGTTGGTGTGGCCTTGGACCGGTGAAGCTTGGTCCGGTGATATGCTGAGAGGCTTTGGTTCGGTGTTGTCTTGGAGGAGGTTGGTTCGGCGTGGGTTGGCTCGGTGGTGAGTGTTGGTTCGGCAGGAGGTTGATTCGGTGGTGAGTGGTTCGGCAGGAGGTTGATTCGGTGGTGGCTGCTTCGAGTTGGTTCGGCATGCTACTTCTGGATGGTTCGGCATGTTATTTCGAGTTGGTTCGCTTTGATTCGGTGTGTGGTAGATACGTACCCAACATTTGCCCCCCAAAGCAGGTCATATGTTTAACATATGTCGTGCTTTGTTTTAATGGGATAGTCTCGTTCAGTTTTAAGCGCCGAGCCATCTGGTCCGGTCGTTGATGGTTGCTTATAAATAGGGGCCGCGTGCCTTCGTTATTCCTTACCAACCGAGCCATACATTTTGCCGAATCAAATTCTCATCTTTGCCGAATAAAAGTGTTAGCCGAACCAGGTGAGACCCTTTGCCGTCGAATGAACTTCCGTACTGTATTACCGAATGTACTCGGGACCTTGTGTACCGAATGAAGGCTTATTATTCATTTTACCGGGTGAACCGAATGAGCCTGAGGGTTGAATGCCGAATGAGATAATGCGTTCGAATACCGAATGGAATTATCACCGGATGAGCTCGGGGAGTGTAGTGCCGAACGAACTCTCGCCTTGTTTTACCGAATGAACTTAAAGGCTTTCAACGCTGAATGGATTTTAATCTCAACCTTTGTGCTTTGAACTTGTTTGCTTGTATTCCCATATTCCTTGTTCTAATTCGTTTTTCTGCTGTTTGCAGATAATGTCTCGCAAAGCAGAAACTCGATCAGATAAACGGAAGTCCAGAGGCGAAGGAGAGTCCTCCTCCGTGCCCCCAGCCCAGCCAGGATCGGAACGTCATGAACCTGCCCCAAGGTCGCTAGTAGATGGGTATGGCCCCCAGAAGCTTCTGAACTCTCCGCCTGACTGCTTTCCTAGCTCCCTCAGGGAGGAGCAGCTTGATGTCATCTCTCGCTCCTTTGGGATTGACAGGGCTCGTATGCTGTTGTCGGGAGACGGAGTGATGTCGTACAATCCCCCTGAAGGATATTTTGCATATAGTAGGTACCATTGCATGTGTGGGGCCATTCATCCGATCAATGCATGGATAGTCAGCTTCATTACCTATCTGAAAGTGGCCCCTCTCCAGCTCCAGCCCAATTCCTACGCTATTCTAGTGTGCTTATTCGTTATCTTCCAGAGGAGGTATGGGCGCCCTCCTTCTAACCGGGAAATTCGATACTTGTATAATCTGAGAGGCTACAAGAAGGGGTCTCCGTATGTTAGTTTAGAAGCGGCCGTGCCCTTCAAACCGGTCTTGGACTTATACTCAAAGTTCACCATGCTTAAGAAAGAATGGTTTTTTATCAGGGACGATTCTGTCTCCTTCCGCCTCTTCACTTCTGGCTGTAAGTTGAACTTTATTTACAATTTCTTTGTTCCGACTGCAGTGCTCCTTCTGATATGCTTCTGTTTCTTGCTAGCGACAGGTGGCTTTGCAGTCGTAGAGAGTGATTCCCTGGTCTAGATGGCTGCGGAAATAAAGGCCATTTCGGGACGGGACAGGTCGGCTTCTTTCCTGATCAGGAATGCTACTCTCCTGGAGTACAACTTGATCCTGCCACACCAGTCCGTGGTTAAGCAGAGAGACACGGCTGAGGAGAAGGCTGCCAAAGCCAAGGGAGGGGCCACGGTGAAGAGTGGCAAGAGGGAACCTTTTACAAAGCCTCCCGTTGTTGGAGGTAAGAAACTTAAGAAGTCTGATGGTCCCTCTCCTAGTACTTGCCCAATTGCTCCGGGAGAGGAAGACGTGGAGGAAGATAGAGGTGAGGGTGAAGGAGGAGATGGACAGAGCGGTAGTGGCTTTGGTTCCTTAACCTCCGGGCAAGCAGGAGAGATTCATGAGTGGACGGACGATGCTTTCCGTTAAGCTTTTGGGGAGTCGGAGGAAGGATAGGCTTTGGTTGAGAAGGCAAAGGAGGTTGGCAAGGCTGGGGCTGGCGCCGATTCATTCTCTAAGAGTTCTTTGGCTACGGCGACTCCAGCAATTCAAGGTGAACTTTTGACTTCTGCAGACTCCATTTACGATAGGGACTTAGGAATATTTTATGGTTCGCTTCCGTCCTGTAATGAGATTCAGGACTTATTGCAGTATCCTACTCCTCCGCAGGGTTTGTATAATAGATGTGCCTTCTCACTCTTTTTATCTTAACATATTTCTTGAATTGTGGATCATTGTATGTTCGTAACACTTGGTTTTTATTCCAGGAGCAGGTAAGGCGGCCAAGTCATCAGATATCCGGCACCGCCTTAAACAGTATAAGCTACTCGAAGCTTCTGCCAAACCAAAGCCTCCAACTGGCCGTCCTGTGGATGTAGTTAGGTATCGCCCCCTTCTTGAAGTTATTGAGGAAGATATGCAAAAGAGGAAGAGGGGTCGATCTTCGTTTGAACCTTCACCTGGCCCTCAGCCTCCAGTCCATCCCATCCATGATATTACTGAGGAGGACACTGAGTTTATACCTTCCCCCCATCCGTCCGAAAATCCAACCGTCACTCCGATAGACCGTCCTGGTTTGGATCGCAACCCATTTGCCGGTCACCCTGATCTGGATCCGAGTTTCCAGGATATTTCATTTGATGAGGCCACGGGTGAGCACCTTCTTCCCCGCAACCCCATGGTACGAGTGCTTGATGAGGCCAAGTCCTTAGACCTTGATTTGCTTACTACCCGGGTAGTTACCATGGGGGACGAAGCCAAGGCTAACATTGACCGAGTTGCGGAGGAGACCAGGAAGTTGATGGGGCATCATGCCCGTCTGGTCAAGGCCGGAGAGGAGATTGGGAGTGCTAATATTTGGTTGCGGCTAAAGGTTGCTGATCAGGCCAAACAACTTGTCGATCAAGCCATCCAGATTTCTCAGCACGAGGAAGCCTCCAGGCGGCTGAAGGAGACTATGGAAGAGCCTAGTAGGGCAGAACTACGAAAGATGGAGGCCGCCTGCAAGGAGCGGATTGACATAGCCATTGCTACGGTGGATGAGGTTCGGAGGGCGGATCTCGAGCAAGTAGAGGAGTTATCTGGGAGGCCTGAGGCCGCAGAGCTTGCTCAGGCCAGGCTAAAGGAAGAGATGGAGGAAATGAGGAGGTCCCTCCAGGCTGACCGCCGGAAATATCGATCGAAGAGGGATGTTGTCGTCGCTAAGTTGCTGTCGTCCGAGACCCGGGTGAGGGAGTTTGAGGAGAATGAGGGGATGATGGATGAGATGTTGCAGGATATGTACTTCCGTACCTGGAAGCAGGGTAATCTATACTGGATGGATGACTATCCCCGGATCATGGCTAGGATATATCTCCGGGCCTTGGAGGAGGCCAAGGCTGATGCGGATAAGGAAGGTGGAGCGGCATTCAGGATGGATACGGTTACCGCCCAGTTCTCGAAGGAGGAGAAGGTAGCGGTGAAGGAGGGGATGCGGCTACTTGCTGCGGAGGAAGCCGGTGTGCAGTTGGGGGATGAGGACCAAGAAGCGGATGTTGGTGAGTTTTCCCTTTTTAGCTTTTCATAACTTGATCGTTCGCGGTTTATCTGATGGATTCTTTTCCTGAATTGGACAGGTGGGACCTTTGGTCAACATGCTGGGAGCTCCGATCCTACAGTCAAGTAGATTCGAAGAGCTAGTAGGATGAGGTCAGAGTACTGATGCAGTTGACTACTTGATCCGATCCGTATATTTTTTGGTTTTATTGACTTTCCTGTCTATACTTAGTCAAAAACATTAGTGTATTTTCGGATTGTAATTATGTCATTGAACGACTCTACGTAATTTTACAACACGAGCTGATTCTGTTATATTTTGAATGCTGTCACTGTTTTGATGTGTTGTATAAGAAATATAACCATGCATATGCCTGTGATTTGACTATGTTTGACACTAAGCTTCTGCTTGTAATATAATTTAATGTTTCGCAATGTTACGAACAAGTTATAGCTACACACTTATGTACAAGAGAAGAGAGTACCGCCCTTCATGTTTCAGTTGCAGGGGGTAGCTTTGAACGTCTGGTGTAACTGACCACGAGTGCGGCTGAGTGCCATGTCACCCAGTTTGTGGGATCAAATCTTCATGAGCGAATGCCTCCGATTTGGCGTCCTGTACTTTGAGGACCGTTATATAGGATAGGAGAAAAGTATTTAAATGAAATGAAAGTATAGGAAAAGTAAAACTTCCAATCACGGAAGGCCGTCGATGTGCTTAAGTTCGTGGCAAATGGGTTTTGTAGTCACTTTCCCTAGCTGTGGGTCTTGGAGACATTTGTCACCCATCTTACGCCTCCACGGGGAGTTTTCTTTTTTACACAGCCGCACTTAAGACACACCGGAGCCGAGATCGCGCACAGTAACTACCCGGGCCATTATGGCCCGTAATCGTGGGTATTATTCGATTTACTGTGGCCGGCTAGCGTGGGTGCCGTCAACCATGAACTACCCCTGGCTGGCCACACCTTATGTTGGGGCTTAAAGTAGGTTCACAGCTGCCGGCGAGCCGAACGTCGTAATGAGCTGCCATCGGCTATAGTCGGCCTTTTTTGATGATTTATAATCGGCTCATTACAGTTGGCTTTGAGGGTAGTCGCGAGCAATGAGTTAACCCGCAGCAGAGGGATGCTGGAGCAAAAGTGTCTCATTGGCGAGTGCATAGAATCGCATAGTACCTGTTAGGCCTTGTCCAGATGAGGCCGTGCCCTGATGTGGCTTGGATGGAGGTGCCATTACACAGAATTTTGTTCAACAGAAAAGGATACATTTAACAAGTAGCCAAGATATAAAGGAACAAGTTAAAAAAGAGACAAGATTTTTAAAGTGGTTCGGCGCGAAAATGCCTACGTCCACTGATTCTCTTTGTTAATTCACTTCATATGGGCAGTACAAGTTAAGAAAAGTATCGACGAAGGTGTTGGATGTTCCATGCCCTCTGGAACACCTCTCCGTCCACTGTTGACAAAATATAAGCTTCGTTGTGGAGATCTTTATGGATTACATATGGTCCGTCCCAAATGGGGTCCAGTGCCCCGGGGCGCGGAAAGATTCGCTTGAGGACAAGGTCTCCTTCTTGTAAGCTGCGATGCTTGACTTTGGAGTTGTATTGTGCTGCAACTTTTTGCTTATGAGCTGCTGCTTTGAGTGCTGCATCGTTTCTTCTCTCCTCGATTAGATCCAAAGACATGAGGAGGAGTTCTTCGTTCTTCTCCGGGTTGTAGTGGATCCTACGGTGAGAGGGCACTATAGTTTCAACTGTGAGCATGGCCTCCGATCCGTATGCCAAAGAGAAAGGAGTATGCCCTGTTGAAGTTCTGTAAGATGTGCGATAGGCCCAAAGTGCCGTAGGAAGTTCGTCCACCCAAGCGCTTTTCGACTTTTCAAGTTTCTTCTTGATTAAGGTTTTGAGAATCTTGTTGACAGCTTCGACTTGTCCGTTTGCTTGAGGATACGCTGCAGATGAGAAGCTTTTGTGAATTCCGTGCTCTTGGCACCAATCGGCGAATTCTTCGCTTTCAAATTGAAGTCCGTTGTCTGATATGATCTTGTGTGGGACTCCGTACCTGCACAGAATATTTTTGATCAAGAAGTTGATAACTTTTGCCGAAGATATTTTATTTAGAGGTTCCGCCTCCACCCATTTGGTGAAATAGTCAACTGCCACTATAGCATATTTGGCTCCGCCTCGGCCCGTTGGCAGTTCGCCAATCAAGTCAATTCCCCATACTGCAAAGGGCCAAGGGCTGGTCATTTGAGTAATCTCATTTGTGGTTAGTCGAGGAATCTTGGCAAATTTCTGACATCTGTCACATCTCTTGACGAAGTCCAAGGCATCTTTGTTTAAAGTGGGCCAGTAATATCCATATCGGAGTATTTTCTTTGCCAGAGTCTGCCCTCCAGTGTGATCTCCACAACTTCCTTGATGGACGTTGGATAAGACTTCCCTGGCTTCCTTTCCAGCGATACACCTTAATAAGGGATTAGAGAAACCGCGCCGATAGAGGATGCCTTCTTGTAATGTATAGCGAGAAGCCTTCCTCAAGATTTTCTTGATTTCGTTACGCCTGTCGGGCAGTGTTCCATCTTGTAAGTATTTCCGGATAGGAGTCATCCAAGTTTCTTCGTCGATCGCAGCTATCAGATTCACTTGCTCGAAACTTGGTGCCAGCTGTTTTGGGATGGTTAATGCTCCGAAAATAGGGATGTTCTTCATACTAGCTTGTTTTGCTAGTTCGTCGGCCTCTTGATTTTCTTCTCGAGGAATGTGTTTGATTAAATAGTGATCTAATTGATTAAGCAGTAGCATGGTCTTCTTTAGATACGCTGTGAGTCGTTCTCCTCGAGTCTGGAATTCTCCCAGTATTTGATTCACAATAAGTTGAGAATCACTATGGAGACATAAAGAATTGACTCCAATTTCCAGTGCAAGTCCTAATCCGGCTATCACTGCTTCGTATTCTGCGTCATTGTTGGTGGCAGCGAATTCCAACCTTAGGGCGTAGTGCAGCTTCTTTCCCCTGGGGGTGATTATCACAACACCTGCCCCCAAGCCTTGTTCGTTCGACGCTCCATCTACGAAGAGATTCCACTTGATATCTTTTGCTATTTCAGATTGCTCCTTACCTTCGCTAGTAGTGAATTCGGCAATGAAATCAGCTATGGCTTGCCCCTTGATAGCAGTGCAAGGATGGTAAGTGATATCATATTGACTTAGTTCAATGCACCATTTAAGTAACCGCCCAGAAGTGTCGGGGCGATGGAGCACTTGCCTTAGCGGTTGATCGGTTAAAACTCTGATGGAATGAGACTGGAAGTAGTGTCGCAGTTTCCGTGACGTGATTAGCAGACAGTATGCTAGCTTCTCAAGTCTAGGGTACCTGGCTTCTGCACCTGTAAATCTCTTGCTTACAAAGTACACGGGCCGCTGTACGCGGTTGTCTTCTCTCACCAAAGCGGCGCTTAAAGCATGAGACGATACAGCAAGGTATAAGTACAGCTCCTCGCCTTCATTTGGAGTTGAGAGCACCGGTGGTTTCTGGAGATGTCCGATTAAGTTAAGGAAGGCTGTCGAGCATTCGTCAGTCCATTCGAACTTTCCTTTGTCCTTCTTTAAAGCCTCGAAGAAAGGGATGCATTTGTCGGTTGCTTTAGAGATGAACCTACTTAGGGCGGCCACTTTCCCGTTTAGGCTTTGCATCTCCCTTCGAGTGGATGGTATCTTGATATCTTGTAAAGCTCGAACTTGTTCGGGATTTTCTTCAATCCCTCTGGCATGAACGATGAATCCCAAGAACTTTCCTGACGATACTCCGAAGGAGCGCTTTAAAGGGTTCAGCTTCATTCCATATTGGCGAAGTACTTGAAACATCTCGTCCAGGTGGTTTATATGGTCGTTGGCTTTCCTCGATTTTACTAGCATGTCATCCACATAAACTTCAATAGTTCGTCCTATTAGTTCTGCAAACATCTTGTTGACGAGGCGCTGATAAGTAGCTCCGGCGTTTTTATATCCAAATGGCATTACCTTGTAGAAGTACAATCCTCGGTCAGTGATGAAGCTAGTGTGGTCTTGATCGGGGGCGTGCATAGGGATCTGGTTATATCCTGAGTATGCGTCCATAAAGGATAAGAGTTCGTGCCCGGCAGTGCTATCCACAAGTTGGTCAATTCGGGGGAATGGGAAGCAGTCTTTCGGGCAAGTGTCATTTAAGTTGGAGAAATCGATGCATGTTCGCCACTTCCCGTTAGCTTTCTTTACCAGTACCGGGTTGGCGATCCATTCTGGGTAGATGGCTTCTCGTATGAAGTCATTGGCAAGTAGGTTCTTCACTTCTTCCTCTAGGGCTGCTGATCATTCTGCCCCCATGCTTCTCTTTTTCTGCTTTACTGGCACCTTCGTGGGATCGATGTTCAGTACGTGGCATGCTACATCTGGGGAGATTCCTGTCATATCAGCGTGCGTCCATGCAAATACATCCGTGTTGTGGCGAAGAAAATCAATGAGTTGATCCTTTAACTCTTCTTTTAGTTGAGATCCGATTTTCAATAGTCTGCTCGAGTCGTGTTTGTCTACAGATACGAATTCCATAGCCTCTGTAGGCTCGACGGTGGCCTCCTCCTCTTTGTCCCTGGGGTCTAATTCATTGAAAGGATCACTGGTATATCAAAGAGGAGGGGCTTTCTTTAGTTGCTATGCTTCCAAGCTTTTCATGCAGAGAGTAGTCTCTGCATTTTTCCCTTTATCTTTTCTGCGGTTATTGCGAAGTTCAGTTACATAGCAGTCTCGAGCAGCGTCTTGATCTCCCTCCATTTCTCCTATTCCGTTATCGGTTGGAAATTTCATCTTCAGGCACCATGGGGCTAGGACAATTTGAAAGTCAGACAAGGCTGGTCTTCCCAAAAAGGCGTTGTAGGCCGAGTGGTTCTCTATTAGCACAAATGTTTGTTTTCGCACAGCGGAGCGGGGATGACTTCCTATTTCAACAAAAAGGTCCAGTTGCCCGAGGGGTATCTTCGCATCTCCAGTGAAACCATGTAGTGGCTTGTTGCAGGGAGACACATCCTTCATCGATAGTTTCATTTTGTCGAAAGCATGCTTGAATAAGATATTCACCGAGCTTCCAGTGTCTATAAAAATTCGAAAAACTTTGGCGGGTCCAAACCATGCAGAGATGACCATAGGATCCATGTGCGGGTATTGTCTTCCCTCTAGATCACGCCTACTGAATGTGATGTCGTAATTCTCTTTCCGTTTCGGGTGGCATTCTTCCATAACAGAATTAACGCAGCCTTCAGCGTTCCTCAGTGACTTACCGTATCTTTCCATCTCTGCCCAGCTTCTGTCGGCGATGTGCGGTCCTCCTGATATGGTGTGGACCACTATCTTCTCTTGACTAGAGCCGCTGGTGTTGCGATTTTCCCCACCTGCTTCTGTGGGGGTAGCCCAGGATTCTCATTGGCTGGAGTTGAAGTCCTGTTCTGGCCTTTTACATAGCGCTCCAGTCTCCTCCTTCTGATGTGTTCTTCAATCAAGTCCCGGAGATGGTGGCATTCATTGGTATCATGCCCGTGGGATTCGTGGAAGCGGCAGAACTTTCCAGATTTGAGTGCGCTATCTGACTTCTTCTTGTGCGGGGGGCGCTTGTACCTAACTTCGTCTTGAGTGGCTAGGAAGATGTTTTCGATCGTTTCATTCAAAGGAGTGTAAGAGTCAAATCTTGGTCTTGGTCGATATAAGCGCTTTTCTCCCTTTTTGCCCCCAGCATTGTCTCTACAGTCATTTCTTCGAACATCCTTTGCTGCAGCGGGGAACCTGTCTGTAGCCGTCTTAGCTTGTTGCCCTGATTGCCTCTCAGTGGCAGCGTCCTCAAGTCTCATATACTTTCCAGCTTCATGGAAGAAATCAGGTAAAGTAGCTGGTTTTTCCTTGGTTAGTCTTCTAGCAAATTTAGTATCTGGATGTACACCACTGCAAAGGGCCATTAGGATAAGTTTCTCGTCGGCATCTTGGACTGCGGTTGCCGTGGCGTTGAATCGGGTTAGATATCGTTGCAATGTCTCTCCGGGTTTCTGTTTGATATTAGATAAGGAATAAGCGTCCTTGGGTTGCTCCACATGAATGCGGAACTGACTGATGAACTTTTCTTTCAACATTTACCATGAGCTGATGGACCCTTGGGGTAGGTGGCAGAACCAGGAGGTAGCAAGATCTGCCAAGAATAGTGGGAAGCATTTACACAACACTCCCTCTGTTGCTCCGCTCATGAGCATATGCTGGGTGTACCTCTGTAAGTGTACGATGGGGTCAGAGGTTCCCTTGTAAGGTTCCATCGTTGGCATTTTCCATTCTCGTGGGGTGATGGCAGTTTCGATATTGCGGGTGAAGGGGCTGGTTACCCTAGCACCTATCCCCCGATCCCTTTGCTCCCGTAGGACGCACTCTCTGAATAATCACGCCATCCTTTCATCAGAACTTGGAGCGGACAAAAATGAGTTTGGTTCTTCCCTGCGGGATTGATTCCGTCCAGATGACTTGTAGGGATGGTATCGTCTGTCACTCCTAACATTCTCCAGAGGTTGCCTCTGGTCTTCTGGGGGCATGCTGGGGTTAGCCATAGTTGGCCCTTGCCTTGATCTTCCTCTGCTGGGTTCTGTTCTCAGCACTTCCTCGGGTCCAACTTCGGGCTGGACTCTAGCTCGGCACCGTCTACTGGTGTTTTCATGGTTAGGTAGCATGACAGGCTCAGCTACATCCGATCCCTGCCTGGCACCTCCCCCGCTGGGTTCGGTTCCAAGTGTTTCCTCGGGTCGGAATTCGGGCTGAGTCCTGGCTCGGCTCCTACCATGGCTATTTCTGTTGTTAACCTCTTCGAAGAAGAAAGGTCTTTGTTGCCTCCCAGATCCTCCAGATTGGGACTCACCCCATGATTCAGTGTTGCGGTTGGATTCTACAGCATCCCTTAGGCGTGACATGAGTTGGTCCACCAGGGCTTCTTGTTGAGATGCGAAGCGGTTAGTTACTTCAGCCACAACCCTGTCTAGATCCGCACTAGTAATTGGTTGTTCCGCGGTAGGGGCTGTTGGAATTACCTGATTTTCATCTGGTATCGCTGTCAGAACGGGATGATTCTCTTGATTCGGGGCCATTGGATCTGGGATACTGCTAGTTTCGACGTTCTTTCCTTTGTTAACATCTCTCCTCTGCCTGGAAGTCATGTTGTCGGAGCAAGGAACGATGCTGTGAGGAAGAAGGTTGAGTAGGAGAGGCTGTAGCTTCCAGCTCGGCTCTTAGTGAAAAGCACCAAAAATGTTTGCACAAAAAATGGGCAAACACCTCCAAGTCGTGTGAATTAGTTGATTTTATGTTGTTTCTAGTGATTTGGGTTATTTACGCAAATATATAAAAAGCAGGGACTAAACTGTAAAAGACACACAGATTTATAGTGGTTCGGCCAGAACGTGCCTACGTCCACTTTATATGTTATTCTCCTTTTTCTTTCAGATTACAAGTACAAAGCTTTGTATACAAGTATATGAAAGTTGTTTGAAAGTTCCTTCCGTGCTTGAGCTCTCAAACTTGTCTGCCATTGTTGTACCCCCACCCCTCTATTTCTAGAGTGAGGCTGGGGGCAGGGGTCTTGGATGTATATAGCTGCTGGTGGGCCTGGGCTGATGCAATCTGTTCTGGCACATCTGGTTGGTTTGGTCGTAGCTGAGTGGAGTTTGATTCGGTTGTGAGTGAAGTGGCATTGGTTCGGTAATGCGTGGAGGGGGTTGGTTCGGCATGGGTTGGTGTGGCCTTGGACCGGTGAAGCTTGGTCCGGTGATATGCTGAGAGGCTTTGGTTCGGTGTTGACTTGGAGGAGGTTGGTTCGGCGTGGGTTGGCTCGGTGGTGAGTGTTGGTTCGGCAGGAGGTTGATTCGGTGGTGAGTGGTTCGGCAGGAGGTTGATTCGGTGGTGGCTGCTTCGAGTTGGTTCGGCATGCTACTTCTGGATGGTTCGGCATGTTATTTCGAGTTGGTTCGCTTTGATTCGGTGTGTAGTAGATACGTACCCAACACTCTCTAAGACTGGATATAGTGGGACTTCCTAGCCTATATTAGACTTAATTAGTTGAATTCCAACTTATATTCTTATTATCCTATTCAATTTTAATAACCAACAACCAATATCCTTAATATATATAATAATTTGAAAAATTATTGCCTGGTATAAAAATCATTTTTTTAAAATCCATTCTTTTTAAACCATTATATAAGAAAATAACAAGTACGCTCTCATACATACATACATATATATATATATATACATACATGCATACATACACTCAACTCATTCTAGGGTACTACTGACCCTATTCTTAATGAATAAGCCCACCAGAGCCAAGGTTCTCGCTTAACCTTCAGCTCTGATACAAACTGTAACGACCTGAAATTTTCAACCTCTAAAATTCGATATTAATGCATCCACTGTAGAAGTGCCGAGCAATCGAACGCTGGAAATTCCAGATTTTTAGGGTAAAGAAGAAAATACGTAGAAGAAGAAACAAAAATAAAACACAGAATCTCACATTCACAGCGGATCAAAATATAAATCATATAATAGCATTTATATAAAGAAAGTTGTAATTGTCAATTTACATTCAATATATCAGAGTACAACCATTCATACAAAAAATGGACAGTTACAATTAACTTGTCACAAACTACAATCAGATCAAACAATATAACTACAATACACAGCGGAATAAGCTCCATACGTTCCTGCCACCCAGCTCACCACCTGAGCTCCAAAACGTCCCAATCTGAAAATCTATAATACTTGGTCTGACCCGAGCATTACAATAAAGTAACACCCGGGTCAGGCTGGAAACCAGCGTGAGTAAACCCATATAATTTGAAATACTAATTTATAGAACTTGTTTGAAAACAAGGGTAACTCGTACCTTTTCTTTGAGTTCTTACTTGTTATAGTCAATCACTTATTACAAACAATATCTAAGAACTTGTTATTCAATTTAAATGGCCATGTTACTTAATTTATTCCATTCCAGCCTATTAGATTCTAAAAACTAACTGAAGTGGTTTCAGATACTGCTGATACCCGACCCTGGTCTCTTCGAATCCAATGTTATTCTTTAAGCCAAGTTGTTTAAGTAAAAACAATTCAATATAAATTTTAGAATGTCATATTTGTACAGAAATTCCATCACAGATAACTATTTAAATAAACGACTCACATTATCATAGTTCAATCTCGGTATCTCATATCACAGAAAATCACGAATTAACATACTAAAGACATTAAGCAATCTAAATATTTAATCAAATTAAATCATTCATACACTCGATTAGCCAGTCACACAATCATCCGATTTAAAACATTGAATCCAATCTGCTATATAATTTAAAGCAGAAAACATGATGCTGCATAATCTAAACCAGGAAATACGAGGTCGTCGTACAATTTAGAGCAAGATCCTATGTTGTTATACATTAAACTTTCAATTCCAATCTTATATATAAGTGAGCAACTGTACACACGCACAGTGAAAGCAATTGTACATGCTACTATGTACATTCAAATTTTTATTTCACAAAACAGTTGTAGACCCTTTGTATTTCTTTGTACCGGAACTTGTACACAATTTACAAACAGGTACAATTTGTTACTTCTTCTACAGGCTATTGAATTATAAAGCCAACTCAGCAACTAAATTCATGTCTCAGGGTCACTAATATTTCTTTCACCTTCTTCTGAAGTGAATTAAAAATATTTATCTAGTTCTATTTTGATTAGCAGCATTTTTTTCACACATTTGGCTATGAGCAAATTAACTTAGATAGTTAACCACTCCAATCCTATTTTATCAAAAACTTCATCATCCTCTAATCAACTTCTTTGGCGACATCATTAGCACCGAAGAATGCATATTGCCAAAGAACAGAAAGCAATGAAATGTTAGGAAGTTAAATGACTTGGGCAACACCATTAAAAGAGAAACAAGTACACAAGAAAGAAAAAAGAAGAAAGAAAAGTGACAGGGCAAATCAAATTTGTCAGTGGCTATATGAATTGATTTCCTAAACCAAATTTTACATCAAAACTGCATTCCAACTTACATAACCACATAATGTACATCATTATCACAACACAAATTAAAGTAAAACAAAATTTATGGAATTTCCATTAATCATGTATTTTCCAAAACTCCTTAATCCATATATTTTAAAAAACTGAGATCAAATCTTAGTTTGATAAAATTCATATGCTAATAATAGTCCATCATCTTCGAAAAATCAAACATGCGTCATGGTTACAATTAAATTTTGTCAATTAAAATAATGGAAATTCATGCTAGCACTGTAATGCAGGTGAACTTTGAGCTTAAACTTTAAACTGTAGTTCGATTCAATGCTGATTACAGGACTACTAGATTTTCATATGGATACAAAGGTGTAATCCCTTTATCTCAATGGAAATTCTTACCCAAAAGAAACTCTAATTTAAACAACCACAAAACGACTTTTGTTACAAACAAACTACACAATTCATGTTTATGCAAACAATTGTCTAACCAGAGAAAAAAATTCCCAAATCAACACAGAAATCGCTATATAATTCCTTCACGGTCAACTAAATTGAAACCAAATCTACAATCGTTAGATCCGAAACTAAAAATATTGATAAAAATAAAAATTGCATTGAAAAAAAGAAACTCACAGTAAAATGGTTTGAACTGAGCAAGATTTTTGTGAAAATCTGGAAATTTGCTTTTGAAACTGAAAAATGGAACTAGATTGTTGGGCTGTTCTGCTACTTGTTGCTTGATTAAGTTTAGTTGATCCGAGTCATAGCCTTGCTTTAGTTAGAGATCTTGGTGAGGTTGTAGTTTGAGTTTTTTTTATATTTTGATTCTGGTTTTTGTTTGATAAACGAATAATGAAAGGAGAAATGATTGAGAATGAAAAATACCCAGCCTGCTTCTCTAAACACCTTAATACTTATATTTCAATTTTAAGAGAAACTAATGCCACTTGTTAATGCATGTTACTTCAAACTTACACATGTAAAAATCAATTTATTTTATTTTATTTATATATATATATATATTTTATGCTATATATTTTTATATATAAACTAAATTTATTTCATGTATATTTTAAAGAAAATATATTAACCTTTATTATATCCTATTTTAAACTTAAATTATTATATATTTTAAATTATTAAATATTATCTTTAGTGTTTAAAAAATACAAAATTTAACTTCAACTAGCTTTTGAAAATTATTATATTGAATTCAAATTAATGCTTCCAAATCACAATATACATATTCATAATATATATATACATATACTTATATACTTGTATATGTATACACTTATAATTTTCAACATTATAGAGTTTGCATATATCTATTTATACATTTGTTAATTTACTATAAGATTTATCATCTTTAGAGATTTTAAAATTCAACGTTTATTATAGTTTCGAACCAATTTACATTAATAACAGATTTTTTTAATATTTAAAATCATTTAATTACCACTTAACAGTTGTCCAAAAATTTGGGTTATCACAGCTTTTTACGAGTCATTTCTGGAAGAGTCTTCAGTAAGCTTTGGGAACAAAGCTTAATTTCAGCACAACATGTCATCCGCAGTTTGATGGACAGACCGAACGGGTGAATCGTATTCTTGAGGATCTTGCATCCTATATTTCAGTGGTAGTTGGGAGGATCACCTACCTCTTCTAGAATTCTCCTGCAGCATTAGTTTCTAATCTAGTATCTGTATGGCTCCTTTCGAAGCCGTTTGTGGAAGGCCATGCCGGCCACATTTGTGTTGATTGGAATCTGGAGAGAAGCTTATTCTTGGCCCAGATTCTAGTCGTGATTCTTTTGAGAAGATTATTCTTATTCGACAGAGAATGAAAGAGGCACAGAGCCGCCAGAAATCCTACGTGGACAACTGTAGGAAGCCTCTCGAGTTCTCTCTTGGTGATCTCGTCTTTATTCGTGTTTCTCCTTTGAAAGGGGTTATGCGCTTTAGTACGACTGGGAAACTAGCTCCTCGCTTTATAGGACCCTTTCCTATTACTGAACGTATAGGCCTTATAGCTTATGGTGTTTCAATTCTAGCTCATCTATCTGGCATTCATGACGTATTTCATGTCTCTCAACTTCAGAAGTGTCTTCGAGAGTCGGATTTTGTTATTGATTCTCTCGATTCGAAAGAACTTGAGATCTCACCAGACCTATCTATTATGCATTAGCCTATTCGCGTACTTGCTTCGGAGGTAAGACGCCTTCGAAACAAGGATGTGCTGCTCGTTAAAGTTTTATGGTCGGCTAATCCCAATGACTGCACTTGAAAAATCAAAGAGTTTATCGAGCATTCGTATGCCGGGTTTCTATCTTCTCATAGCGATGGTGAGAATATCTCTTTATCTCATACTTATTTTCTTTACTTTTGGGTGATGAAATTAAATAGTTGAATAAAAATTCTTCTCTAGGAATTGCGAGGATGTAATTTTGTTAAGGGGAGAGTCTGTAACAACCCTGGTTTGGAGATTACCTTTCAATATTGAATTATAATGATAATTGTAATTTAATTTGTAAATTAAATTAGAGTTGGAGAAATTAAATTGTTTATTTAGAATAATTAATGAATTTTGGAATTTAAAATGAGAAAATGAAATTCCACGCTTTATTCTATTTTTTGGAGTGATAATAAATGGAATACGGGCTTTAAATAATAAAAATGATTTCATTTTAGAGAAAATATAATAATTATATTAATTATTGTCCAATTGCTTCTTTTAATAATTTTTAACAGAAGTAGGAAAGGCGGTTCATTGAAACAAAAAGTGGAAAATGGTGTTAAAAATAAGTTTTGGCTATAAATAATGTGTTGAAATGGGTTAAAATATTTTTCTAAGCGAGGAACTAAATTTTGTGGGATTTTAGGAGTTAAAGACAATGCTCTATTCATTTATTTGAGTAAATGGTGTATTTTTGTTAAATAATATATTTTAATAATAAAAATGTTTAAAAAAAATATAAATTAATCTTTTTATATGGTAAGAAATGTTTTATTTTACAAGTATGCAAATTCTCATATTTTTCTTTTGTGTAAATACGAAGAAAATGAATTTTTATTCGTGTATATGTGATATATACAATATTTCTTTGTTAAGTGTTGATTTTTCTTAGCCTAAAGCATTTTATTTCTTTTTATTTTCAAACGTATCTTAGCCCATTTAACCTTGCCTTGGTAAGAAGGAGAAAAACGAATTGGCTGTACATTCACTTTCCTGTCCTCCTTCTTCTTCCTCCAGCTGAAACAGAAAATAAGAAACCCTTTTCACCAATTTTCAAAACCAAGCTAATTTCTTCAGCGAATTCAACCAAATTCAAATATTTTTGCAAGTTAGAGATAAACAAGAGGTATAAAACTCCAAATCATACAATTTCATCACCAAATTCCTTTTACAATTAGAAGTTTTCTAATTTTTTTACTGTATTTGTTTTGCATGTTCTGTAATTGCTTCCTACAGGTTCTCTATAACAACCCGTAATTTAAGTGGTTTCATTTATTTAATTAATTGAATTTTTGTGAAATTTTAAACAATAAAATTTTGAATTGAAATTTGATATTTGGAATACGTCTACTTTAACATGACAAATGGTAAATTTTCATCAGATAATATGAAAGTAAATTTATTGTGTAATTTTATTTAAATTCAAATCAGTTAAATATTGATGATAATAAAATGTTTTCCAAACTTGAATATTTTTATACAATAAATTGGTAAATCATCTTCTGAGTGAAACGTCATATTCTATTTCATCAAATTCGAACTGCTATTGCTCCGTTCATCTTATTTCTAGCAAATTAGTAGCATTTTCGGTACCGATATCGACTTTTGATTGGATGATTGTACCACTGATATCTGTATACTGTTTTGATCATCGTGTCATACTGATCTCTGCGGTATATTTAATTATGTATTTTGAAGTCCGGTACATAGTGGAATCCATGAAAAACGATTACGTATCCGTACCGGTTTTAACCTTTTTGGTTTCTTGTCACTTCATCTACCTACCGCCGAATTAAACAACTGTTTGTAATTAATATTCCCATCATGCATGCCTTTTTTCTCTGAAATTTAACTCATGACTTTTACTATACCCCTTCTGTCCTTCCATTTCTTTTGCGTTCACTGTTTTCTTCAAAGAAAACTTTATATATTCTTTTAATACTTTGGCTTCGTAACCAACTTCACATATTTTTTCGAAACTGCTATCACAAACGCTGTTGCATTTTATATTGGCTTTCCCAATTAAATTCTAGTCACCTTCTCACCTTTAAGAAAAAGGTATAATATTTTATATATGTTTGCATTCTTTTCCTTGGAGCCTACTATGTTCTCTTCTTTGACCAATTGTTAGTCGTCCACAACCTCCACCGACTTGAAATAATTGCCAGCCTAGTCGACACCACCTCTCCGATTTATCCACACACTCACACTGCCTCGCCTAACCTAGCACCCAAGCCCGAGCACCACTCGACCCGTCTTTTTCCATGTCCGAACCACCTACATCACGACCACCAGCCTTCCTCACCAGCAAGCATCAACCAGACATATATACTGCTACGTAAGTATTGTATGTTAGTTTACTGTATTAGTTGAATATATATATATATATAGGTACATATATAAGCAGAGTATTATATATGGGGTTTCACATAAAAGTATATTTATATAAATATTTTATTTTATTGTTTGCATGTATATATATTTTGGTTTTGTTGATTTCGGTTTATGATGTTATGTTTACATATATTATACAAGTTATATTCTGTTGCTTGGAATATAATTCTTTTGGGTGTATATATAGGCTTGTTCTATAATATGATAGTTTATATAATTATTTTATATAATTACTATGATATATATGTTTACCGAGACAAAATTTTATAGGCGATTTCCTGTAACAGTCGCTATATGGTTGTATTGTATATGTGGGACAGCTGATTTATATAAAGTTCAAAAAAGGGGATATATATATAAATATTATTTATATGTTGTATATATATTAATTTATTAAGTATATAAGTTTATATATATGGGTTTAATTTGCATATTATCACATATACAGTTTGTATATTCATTGTTATAATTGATCTGATAGTTATAATACAAAGTTACACACAGTGTTATAGTATGTATATGAAGAAAATTTTGTGTTTCCTCTAACCGAGTATGTTCTAAAATAAATATGTTAGCATATTTTGTTGCTCGTTATATTTAAAATATATGCTAGTATGTATCTTATCTACTTTCGGCATCTATAATGTAAGTTTGTGTATATATATGTTTACATACATTAGTAAGTATATGTGAATTCAGTCTTTCAAATATATATTTGCTGTATAAGTGTTTACCTCAGCTTTGTTATATATATTTGTATGAAAAGTGTATATGTGTGTGTGTGTGTGTGTATAATAGGTTCAGGTTGCGTAAAAAATTATACCTATATATAAATAATGAAGTAAGTCTATATTGAAATATTAAATCAAGTGTCTATATATAAATATTGTGTAAATATATACATAGAGATTTTAAGTTGTAATAGTTTTAAATTTAATATGGATTTTAAATATATATAAGTTTTAAGAATAATGATTTTATTATACATACATACATACATAAATATATATATATATATTATTTGTTTGAAATTTAAATTATTGATTTTTAAGGAATTATAATAATAAAATATATTTTCTATACACGTATCTAGCTGATTCTGATTCGTTTCATCAATGCCTTATTATCAGCTTTGTCTATCTAATTCGTCCCAATCTAGCTTTATTTTGGAATTCGTGCTTGGATTCGTTAACTCATCTCATTCTCGTTCTACTCTAGCCTCAAAAGGTGAGCAATCACTCACGATTAACGTTCTTATATTTATTAAATTTGATTTCAATTGAAACAACAATTGAAATATGCTGCTGTTAGTTATTTACATTGCTATATATGCTATTATTTGTATCTATTCACCTATGACATCTGACACCATTATCTGTTATTTATATTGATGATATATGCCTGTTACATTATTATCATATCTATTATTACTCTGCAAGTTTCCAGTTAGTATAGGATTCCCTATGTGTTGACATGTTACATACCCGAACAATTTGTAAAATAGGAGAAAATGGTTATGGGTTGAAATGACAAACCCAAGCGATTTTCATTGAATTGAATTTGGGATTACGGGTTGAAATGATATATACCCGTATACATATTTTAATTGCGGATTGAAATGATAAATATCTGTACCACTTGATCATATGATAGAAAAATATATACAGACACCGTTGGTCTATATATAAACATTTTGAAAATGATTTCTATGGTTTTGGAAAGAAATATATGATTTAATAAATATTGATTTTAAGATATTATATATAAATGTATTTTATAAAGTTTAAATCCTTGATTTTAAAATTTACGTTTTGAATTTTTTTAATATTATAAGTTAGTTTCGAAATTATCAATTTTAAGAATTTACTTATAATTTTACTATTTTAAAATATGTATAAATTAGTTTTATTATAAAAAAAGATTGATAATAAGATTTAATTTAATAAGGTTCGATTTAATTTATAGCTAATATGTTTAAGTATTTATTTAAAATTTTATTTTTAAATATAGAGTTTATAATAATTTTTAATACATTAAGGTTGGGAAGATAGATTAGAAATTAATTTGAAATGGTGTTTAATTAAGAATTTATTTAATTAAATCGATTTGAAACTTATGGAATTTGAGATATTTAAAGGATATGATTTTATAACTTGATTTTGGTTTAAGGTGATTAAATGAATATTTCAAGTTTAAATAAATTGAAGGAAATATTTAGTGATTTGAAATTTGAAGTTTTATTTAAATGATATTGGGTTTATTAAGTGAATATTTCAAAATTGAATAATAATGAAGTTAAATTAAGATATATATATATGAGATTATCAAATTTAGTTTTAAAATTATGGAATATTTAAAGATTTGAAATATATTGAAATTAAAATGGTTTATTTTGTGCTTCAAATCTGTTTTCGAAATCGATATAATTTGACATGGTTTATTGAGAAACTGAATTGAATTGAAATTGATGATTTGAGATTGGATTAAATTTGAATTTTGGAACTCGAGTTGATTTGGAATTGATTTATGAAATTTGTGGAAACTATTTTATTACATAAAGTATTTTAAATTATATTTAAATACTTTATAAATTATTTTAATATAAACTATTTTTAATATAAACTATTTTTAACATAAACTATTTTAATATAAACTATTTTAAATATACTAATTATTTTAAAATAAACTATTTTAACTTATAACTACTTTATATAAACTATTTTATTTTATAAACTATTTTATTATACATACTATTATTAATATCAAAACTGTTTAAAGGAAAGCGTTATGATTTCCAAAGTGTTATAATTTCAAAGTGTTATGATTTCCAAAGCATTATGATTTCCAAAGTGGTATGATTTCAATGTGTTGCGATTTCAAAGTGTATGATTTCAAAGTTGTTATAATTTCAAGTCTTTTGGTTTCGAAAATGTTATAACTTTGAAAGTGCTATGATTTTGGAAACGAATATATTTGAAATGAAATGATTTCATATTGATATGGCTTTGAAATTGCAATGATATTTTGATTTTGAAGTATGAACTATTTTGAAATGACAGCGGTGTTATAATAATGTTTGGTTGTTTAAGAGACCGGGATTGATATTGTCATACTCTCTGCCAATACCGAAAACCACTTTAACAACTATGTACGCGGTGGAGATTCCAGAATGAAGTGGGATAGTGGCGACGATCCTATGTGACGTATATACGTGGACCTGACTCCCGTGAGTTGGCATAGGTGGCCAAAACAGGAGCAATTGACGGGCCAAGTGAGGTAGCTCCTCCAATCGAAAACATTCCTTCAATACGATATTCTGACTTTGTGATTGATTTGGTGGCCACACTTGACTTTGATTTGGGAGTGTGTTCCGAGGTAGGCAGTAGTGGATTCTATGGGTTACCACTAGCCCGGAAGTGTAATTGGTATATCTACCCTGACATTACCTAGTTGTGCCGTGTCACCTACCCTATCGAGACCACTACGAGCTTGTTTTGTACCATACCTATGGAGTACCCTCTGGCGACGCCCAGTAGGGGGAGATTACGGTACTGTATAGACTATGGGAATATATAAAATGTGTTAAGGGAGAAATGGGTAACGCCTTAACTCTATTTTAATAGTTTACTTTACTATAGACATTATTATGATAATGTATATTACTACATAGTAGATAGTTTAACGGATCCTTAGAGGATGGTTATCCCAAACATCCTTTGAGTTACTTGCAGTTCAGTTGATATTTCACTTGATTTGGATTTACTGATATAATAATGTTAATCCCGACTCGAGTGTTTTGTGTTTTGCTTTACGCTCGGGTCAGACTGAGTGTACCAGTATTCGAGACTCGCCTTTGGAGTTGGAGCTTCGCTTGGAGATCCATCTATTGATTCTGCTTTCAGTTATTCAGTTGATTCCAGTGATGTATTCATATTTTGTATTTGACTATTGTATTGAGACATCTATGTGTTCGAGACTTCTGTTGTATCTTGTTTAACTCTGTTATATATATATATAGTAGCTTCGTGGACTATTATTCTTTTGTTTCCGCTGCATTATTGTTATATTGCTCTGTGTCTGTATGTTGAGTTTTACCAAATTTAAATTAAAAACAATCTGATATTTTGAGTAATTCAAGTCCGATATTTTGAGTAATTCAAGTCCGATATGTACAGATGCGAATGGTTGAAAATATCGAGATATTACATGTGGTATCAGAGCTTTGGTTTTAGGCAGAACTTCGCATATAAGGTAAATTTAATTACAAACTCACTTTCGTTCGAGCTTGAATTCCTTCCTCTTTGATTCGAATCTCCTTTGAATTTTGGAATATTTCCCCCTCGGTTCCAAAATCCATTCTTGTCTCTCCCTATTCGTATTCTTCTTGATTCTGGAGCATCCCATAGCTCTACTGTATGATTTGTAAAGGGGTGAAACTCCTTAACAACGAGCATCGGTTCATTGAAGATTTCTATATCGTAGGTTCAGATGTTGCTATGTCTTGCTATGCCCAAATTCTAGTCTCTTGCGATCGAATGTCGATTTGCCTTAGAATTCTACATCGATTGTTTCTTGAAGTCATGGTTGACCCGATTAAGGTTGCCCGTGATTTGTACAAGTCTATCCGACTTTCTCTTTTGAGCCTATCTTCTAGTTAGAATTCTATTTCGTTAGAATCTTCCTAATTTGAATCCCTATCTTTGTTTTAAATCCATTTTCCAATCATCGAGTGAGGAATTGTATTTGTAATTAATATAAAATGTATTATACTGTGTTGTTTGACTTGTTAATGTTGATTTGGGTTTTCGGTCGATTCATCTGATCAATGCTATCGATAGGAATTCCAAAACACTTGAACAGAGAAAACTGACATAATATTGTTTTCAAATTTCGTAAATGAAATAAATTTTGTATGATTATATTACATATTAGTATAAATTTTTCTGAAATTAAAAAGTTAATTGAATTGGTTTTTATTTTCATTCATTGTTTTGTAAACCAATGACTATTGCCACATAAAATAAATAATTGGAATTTTAAAACATGGTTTATAAATTGGTTTGGAATTTAAAATGAATTTAAATTAAGAATTTGAGAATTTGGTTCCCAGTGATTTCAAACTCTGGCTTAAAAGTTATAAAATGTATATTATTTAAAGTATTTTCAAATAGAAATCGTTTCCAAAGAATTTTTAAATGTTTAAATCAATGCTCTCCTGTTATGTCGTTGGAAAATAATTTCAGTGATGGCGGCCGCATCATCGACATTCATATTCGAGTTTCGGAATGGAGAGACCATTCTGTAACTTTGCTACACTTTTGTTTTGGAAAATAAACTGATTTAAATTTCTAAATATGACTTGATTTATAATATATATATTGGTATTTGATTGAAGATTTGATGTGATATATTGAATGTTTGTATATATATTTATCTCTAAATTGTTTGAAGTTAATCGGAAATTTAAGTTCTTAAATTTTATGTCAAAGGTGATTTCTGTAATAAAATGAAGCCAAAATTTTTGAATGAATATGTAAATTTGAAATAATTGAATTAGAAAAAGTTATACTTGTATAATACTCGATTACATTCCAATAGAACTTACCTAAATCATTCAGAAGTTCAATATGTAATTGAATAATTTACAATGTAAAATGATGTTAAAAGAATTCATAAATAAATTTGAGTGGTTATAATAAATGTTTTATAATTAATTTTTGATTATATAAATATTAATTAAGATAAATTGGATAATAGGATAAAGAATAAGTTAGATAGACAAATAAATTTTGTTTTGAAGGAATTTATAAATTGAAATTTAATCAGCTTAATGAAATACCTTGAATTTTGTATCAACTCGGGATTTAGGAGATTACCAAAATATTAAATTATAATGTCAATTATAATTTAGTATTGAATTATAAATTTGTAGATGGAATAAATTGATGATAATATTGTTTATTTAAAATAAAACAATGTTTGTTGATTAAGAGTTGGGTTTTTAGTGTAAACAAATGGGAAATAAAGTTTAAAGACACTTTATTGGTGGTATGGAATGAGAATAAATGATAAAAATAAATTATTGGGTTAAAATTCATAATATTGGAGTTTTATTCCAATATTAGTCTTTTATCCCAAAGCAAAAGGATAAACACGACGAAAATAAACTTTTGTAGTATAATTAAATTTGAAATAATGTTTTAAAGCTATAAAAATGTTAAAAGCATTTTTATACACGTTAATGAACTTAGTAAAAAATTTATTTGAGGAAAATGATGAAAATATTGATTTTTTTCACTATTAATGTGAATATTGGTAAAAATTGGTATTAAATTGTGTAAATAATATTTTTAGTTAAAAAATTAAGTTTATAACATTTTAACATGTTCTTTTATCCAAAACATGAACATTGCAATTTGTTTCATGAGATTTGGAGTTTTTATCAAAAAGTTATGAAGGAATTAGTGTTAATAACATATATAAACACAACAAAATTATGCTAAGTATTCTTATTGGGTTTGGGTCCAAAGATTAGCCTACCCATTATCCATAAGGTGCTTCTAGAAATCATCGTTCCAATCTTTCTTCTTTCTCATGTCAGAAGGGAAAAAAAATATATACAGAGAGCTTTTAAAATAATTAGGGAAATCAATAATGGCTTCTTCATTAAATCCAAAATCCACCTAAAATTGTTAGAATATAGGGTTAAATTGGATTCTAAGCTATCCTACAGGTAATCTTCAACCTTTTAGATCCTCTAATCCATCCAAAGTTTGGATTTCTATTTACTGTAATCTTATTTTGATTGTTTTCCTTTCTGCATGTTCTTATTTTGCAATCTATAGGCTCTTGAAGGCCATTTTCTAGCTAAATCCATCTTTTTGCTGCTGAAACCATTGCTAAATCAAGTGGTAAGCAAGGTAAGAGTTTCTTACAGCAAGCTAAAGCAAAAAAATCAAATTTTGCTATCAAATTGTTGCTTGAAATGTTCAATTTATTGAATAAGTTTTCCCTTTTGTTGGCTGAAATTGTGCTATGTTCAAAAAATCATATCTTCTTCACTTTACAGCCAATTACTCTCAGTTTTCGATATGTTGCAGTGGTTTGTCTGAAAAACATTTCTGAAAATTTTCATTTAATTTTGATTTATTTTGATATAGAAAATTATTGGTTGAATTCAGCCCAAATTTGATCTCTGTTTGTTGGCCGAAAATACACCATGTTCATAAAATCATATCTTTCTCAATCTACTGCCAATTGCTTCAAATTTTTGATATGTTTAAGTAAATGAATTTTAAAACGTTTTTGAAAAGTTTCATTGAATTTTGCTTTGTATTGATATAGGAATTTGTTGGTTGAATTCGGCCAAATAACGATCTTTGTGTGTTGGCCGAAAATGCACCATATTCAAATAATCATATCTTTCTCACGTTAATGCCAATTGCTCCCAATTTTGGATATGCTGTAGTAGTTGGTATGTTAAACAATTCTGGTAATTCTGATTGAATTTTGATTTGTTTTGATATCGAAAATTGTTTGTTGAAATCGGGCAAAAATTGATCTATATTTGTTGGCCGAAAATGCACCACGTTCAAAAAATTCATATCTTCTTCACTTTAGAGCCATTTGCCCCCATTTTCTGATAAGATGCTGTAGTTGGGATGCGAAATATTTCTGAAAATTTTCATGAAATTTTGAGTTCTTTTGTTACAGAAAATCGTTGGTTCAAATGAGCCAAAAATCTTGTTTTTTTTGTGCTTGCTGAAAAGAGCTATGTTCGAAAAATCATAACTCTTTCATTTTGCAGCGAATTGCTCCAAATATTGGATATGTTATAGTCCTCGTGTCTTAGTCTAACGCAGCAAAATTTGGCAGAAATCTGGGTTGTTTTGGTGCCCCAAATTACTGTCCAAAGTTAGCCAAAAACTAAGTTGTTTGGTAGATTGTTCTTTTGCTTCTATTTGCGCTTTCGTTAACTGTTTCACTGCAAATTTCGATGATTTTAAATATTGTTTGAATAAGTTTGATGATGAATATTTAAGTATTTTTATCTGATAATGGGCTGGCTTGGTTTTGGAAATTTTAAGAATTTAAATTTTATTTAAATTTTATTTCAATCTAAATATCGATAAATGTCGATATTTGAAGAATTCGATGGTTTTAATTGATTTTGGTTTCGAATAAGTTTATGAATTTTTTTTATAAATTATGGTTGATTAAATAAATCTTTTTAAGACATTTTAAAGGGTTTTTAAGCAATTATTTTTTTAAAGTATTTTATAAATAGATAATCTATTTGATAAATGGATTTTTCCTTATATAACTTATTTAAAAATATCTAAAAATTGTTTAAAAATCCCGTTTTCTCTATAAAATTATTCTAAATATATTATAGTCTATTTCGATGATTTTCGTCATATAAGAATGAGAATTAAACGATCTGGCAAAAATATGTGGTATGGGACATGTGTTTTTGCCTCATCGCTTAATATCAGACTTGTACTGTCGAATCGGCTTTGAAGTATTGTTTTATGATATTTTTACCTATCGAGGACATGAGGCGGGGTTGTTATGATGAATTGATGATGGTTGTGATGTTTAAGATGGACTTTTACTTGTCGATGAAATGATATAAGTCTTGATGTCACTTTAAACTCATCAAAGTTGAGGCACAATGAGTTGGGTGCTTTACACTCGCCAATGAGACGAGGCGGTGTATGTTTGATTTGGATTTTTATGAATGTTTTCTAATGCGGCATCGACTGATGATTAGTAAACCAATAGGTGTGAATGCATGGTATGGGACGTACATTAACACCCATTGGGTTCCTATTCGAGATGTTGTGACACATTCAAGATGTTATTAGTACTACAAACCGAGTATAAGATTGGAATCATTACGATGTTCTTGATGTCATTAATAGATTCCAATCGTCATGATGTTTTGCTCGGATTTTATGATTTGTGTATCATCGCGATATTCGACTATAGTCAATCAAGATGATCACAATGCTAAGATGTTAATGACCCCAAGTCATCACGACGTATGGTACCAAAAAAATAGCAGTACTAGTCAAGATGGAAAGCGTGTGCAATTTTCTATGAAGTTTTCTATGTTCGATTTCACCTTTTTGTGATGTTGTTATTTGAATACGGCCTTGAGTATGAAATGGGCTACATTTATATTAAGCTATATGGTCATTTCTATTATGATTGCCTTTAACTCTTATTGAGTTCTTATGGTAGATTATGATGATTTGATGTTTCTTTATGAATTTATTATATGGTTCTTATCCCTTATGTACTTTACTTAGAGATGTCCTTAAGAGAAACCATATGCATGTTACTTATTGAATTCCTTTGAAATAGATAGATGAATCCCCGATGTCCCCTTTCTTATAAATGATACGATGAATAACATGTCATTCCGTTGGCAACAACGGAGTGATTCTCACCATTCCGCTTATTATTGAGATCCTTACTACTGATAAGTTTAGCTTGCCTGACCTATGTATTTTTCACTCGGGTCAGACTGAGTTGCAGGTTAGTTTGGATTGCTTCACTTCTTGGATCTGCTTGATTACTTTTGTTGGACTTATCATTTTGGCTTGGATGTCGTTTTGGGTCGTCTGCTTTTATGTGTCTTATTGTATATTATTTTGTGGTATGGGTGTATATGTGATTCAGCAGTCCATGCTACTTATATATGATGTATTATTATGGAGATGTATGGTGATGTATGTATTTACACACACACACACACACACACACACTCTGATCTGGGTTTGTTGTTCTGTGACTGATGTTTTCTATCTGCGTGTATATTACATTATTTCTAAAATGGTCTGAATCCACCATAGCGTGCATTAGTTAGGGACTAAGCGTGTCTACCACTTATGAGGTAATGGAAAAAAAATCAAGACATAATTGACATGCTGAGCTCTTAACTAATGTATTACTATAATGGTCGCCCTTAACCGGCCATATTCTCTACATTATTAGACAAGATTACTTAATAATTCTCTATACTAATATAGGTATCGGGGTGGGGCGTTACAGCTTGGTATCAGAGCATTGTTTCGGAATATAATGTAATGTATACAGAACAGCGTACGAGATACCATACATCAGATATAATACATCCATATACATCATCCCTTAATCTTGATCGGTTTCACCTTGACCTTTCCTTGCCCCTATCCTTGTTTTGATTCGTGTCCCTTTTAATTCCTTTGGGGTAGATAGAAAGGAATATGTCTAGGAATGTTAATTATATTCTGTAGTATTCCTTAACTTCTGCACTTGAATTGCTAATATATCTAATTACTCTGTGAATAATCATATCTTATCTTATCTTTCAGCTATGTCAAGTAGAGGTAGAGGACGCTCTTCGACGGCGGGACCGTCCAGTGGTTCTCGTCCTGAAGGCGTATATATGTCTATCGATCAGATCATTGAGCTTATTCGGAGCACTCAGCGTCCTGCTCCAGCTCACTCTTCTCCTCCGCGCAAATCCGCATTTGCGCGCATGTGTAGCGACTTCACACATCTTGGTGGCAAGATCTTTAAAGGCACCGAGACTGTTTTAGATGTTGAGGCATGGCGCAGTTCTTATGAGCGTATCTTTAGTCGTATGGAGATCTCTAGTCATCACCGAGTCCTTGTAGCATCTAGTATGTTGCAAGAACGAGCTTTACATTGGTATGATCTTCTTATTGCTGAGATTGATGAGTCCACTCTAGAGTGGGATCGATTTCGTGAGAGATTCGAACTCAAGTTTATTCCAGAATCCGAGAAGGCTATTCTTGCTCGACGTTTCCTTGATTTCAAAAAAGGAAAGTCGACCGTTTCTGAATATGTTGCATCTTTTGAAGCCTTGTCTAAATATGGTCTCGAGCACATCTCTACTCCTTATAAGAAGAATCTTAAGTTCGTCTCCGGGCTTAAGAAATATCTAAAGAAGTCCCTCATGCTTCGCCTTGAGCTCACCTTTGAAAAGCTTGTGGATGCGGCCCTTCAGCTTGAAGTGGTCGAGAAGGAGAAAGATAGTGATGATTAGGGTAATGTTCGGGGGAACCCAAATAAGAAAAAGTTTTTCCGCAAGCCGAAGCCATTCCATCCCAGTAAGAAGAAGAAACAGAGGGGATCTTCTTCTCAGTCTCAGTCTACTCCTTCAACTAAGCCTTTTGCATGCTACAATTATGGTGCACCTGACCATCCAGTGAGGGAGTGTCCCAAGCCTAAGCGTTGTCTTTATTGTAAGAAGGAGAGACATTTGGTTTCAGCTTGTCCCAAAAAGGAGAAGGGTTCTCGTCAGGGTCATTTTAGTGTGGCTACTACCTCTGGAGGTGCTGCTTAGTCTAGAGGTACTTTCTCTTCTTTTTTAGAGGGTTTTATTAAATTCCATGATCATTATATTCGAGTGCTTTTCGATACGGGTGCATCTCACTCATTCGTATCGAAAGAACTCGTAGATGCTTTGCAGTTAAATGTTTCTTGCATGCTTACTTATTTACGGATTGCGAATCCTATCGGAGGATATGCAACTCTTAGTTTGCTTTGTGATGATGTTGAGATTTTGATTTGTGGCATTTCTTTCCGTGCGAATCTGCACGTTATTCCTTTTCTTGGATTTGATATGATATTGGGAATGGACCGGCTAGTTCGATACGAGGCCAGGATTTTATGTTTGGAGCGAGTCTTATATATTCAACATCCTGATTCTTCTGATCAGTTATCTCTTTCGCTTTGTGATTCTGATTATGATTCCATGGCTTTTTTATTTGCTCTTGATTCTCGAGATGACGACGACGATGTATCCCATATTCCTATCATTTGCGACTTTTCAGATTTATTCGAGCCCGTTTCTAGTTTACCTCCTAAGAGAGCTATTAAGTTCCGTATCGATCTTATTCTCGGCGCACAGCCAATTAGTCGTCTTCCCATGAGAATGTCTACACGAGAGAATGAGGAACTCAAGAAGCAATTTCTCGAGCTTGAAGCCAAGCATTTCATTCATTCTAGTTCTTCACCGTGGGGAGCCACGGTAGTATTCGTGAAGAAGTCCGATGGGACTCTTAGGCTTTGCGTCGACTATCGCAAGCTTAATGAGTTAACCATCAAGAATCATTACCCTTTACCGAGGATCGACGACATGTTTGATCAATTAAGTGGCGCTAAGGTCTTTTCACAGTTAGACCTTGACACTGGTTTTCATCAGCTCCGAGTCACAGAAGATAGTATTCCTCTCACCGCATTCCGCACTCGCTATGATTCTTATGTGTGGCTCGTCATGCCGTTCGGATTGACGAACGCACCTGCCTACTTTGTCGATCTTATGAATCGAGTATTCCGAGAATATCTTGATAAGTTCGTGCTTGTTTTCATTGATGATATTCTAGTATATTCGAAGTACTAAGAGGACCATGCTCGACATCTTAGAATTGTTTTGAGTACTCTCTGAAAGCATCAACTCAAAGCAAAACTTTCTAAGTGTCACTTTTGGGAAAAGCAAGTGAAGTTCTTAGGCCATGTTGTGTCTTCAGAAGGTATTTCCGTTGATCCTTCTAAGATCGAGGCTATTCAGAGTTGGAAGAGGCCTGGGAATGTTCACGAGATTCGTAGTTTTCTGGGTTTGTCCGGTTATTACCGCCGTTTCATCAAAGACTTTTCCCATATCGTGCTTCCATTAACTAGCCTTATGAGGAAAGGTGTTCGATTCATTTGGTCCGATAAGTGAGAGGCTTCTTTTCAGAAATTGAAGGAGCTTCTCACTAATGCTCCTTTCCTTGTGGTTCCTGAAGGGAACCAAGATTTTATCATTTATACCGATTCCAGTCATAGTGGCCTCGGTGCTGTTTTGATGCAGAGAGATCGTGTTGTTGCCTATGCTTCTAGGCAGTTGCGTCCGAATGAGGTTCGGTACACTACTCATGATTTAGAGCTTGCAGCCATTGTCTTCGCTCTGAAGATTTGGCATCATTACCTTTTGGGAGAGCACTTCGTCCTTTTTACCGATCATAAATCCTTGAAATATCTATTCACTCAGAAGGAGCTTAATATGAGGTAGCAGCATTGGCTTGAGTTTCTGGCCTCATATGATTTTGATATTCAGTATACCCCGGGGAAGGGTAATTATATGGCTGATGCGCTTAGTCGCAAGCATTCAGCTGTTGTTTCTATGATGTTAGCCGAATGGGATGTCCTTGAAACTTTATCTTATTGTGATATTCGTGATAGAGCTTCTTCTTTCGATTCACCTGTCTTATTATTCAGCATGGAAGCTCGACCCTCTCTTTTAAATCGTATTTCCGAGGCTCAGCGGCGTGATTCCGAGACGTTGCGCCTTATTCGTCTTTCTGAATCTGAATCCCATGATGATGAGATGAGGGATTTCAGTATTGATTCTCACGGTTTTCTTCGTTTGAAGGACCGTATTGTTGTACCTTCTGATTCATCACTTAGGCGTGACATTCTTGATGATTGTCATCGCTCTAAGTATACTATTCATCTTGGCAGCAGTAAGATGTATGCCGATATGCGTCGCCTTTATTATTGGGAAGGCATGAAGCGTGATGTCGCAAGTTATGTGGGTAATTGCATAACTTGTCAGCCTATTAAGGCCGAGCGTCAGCGGCCATCCGGTCTTTTTCAGCCTTTAGAGGTTCCGTTGTGGAAATGGGATCAAATTTCGATGGATTTCATTGATGGATTACCTCGTTCAAGGTCAGGCCATAGCAGTATTTGGGTTGTTGTGGACCGTCTCACCAAGTCCGCACATTTTATTCCTATTAAGTTGAATAGGACGGCATCTCTTTTATCGAAGCTATATATTAAGGAGATCATGCGATTGCACGGTGTCCCTTCATCTATTGTGTGTGATCGTGATCCTCTTTTCACGAGTCACTTTTGGTAGAGTCTCCAGCAAGCTTTAGGCACGAAGCTCAATCATAGCACAGCTTATCACCCACAGTCTGATGGACAGACTAAAGGAGTGAACCGTATTTTGGAAGACTGCTTCGTGCTTGTATGTTGGATTTCGGTGGTAGCTGGTAGGATCATCTTCCTCTAGTTGAGTTTGCTTATAATAATAGCTACCAATATTCTATTGGCATGGCTCCTTTTGAAACCTTATATGGAAGGTCGTGTCATAATCCATCTTGTTGGCTTGAGTCGGGGGAAAAACTTATTTTAGGCCCCGAATCTATTCGAGAATCATTTGAGAAGATGCATCTTATTCGTGAGAGAATGAAAGAGGGACAGAGTCGCCAAAAATCCTATGTGGACAACCGTAGGAGGCCTCTTGAATTCTCATTGGGCGACCTTGTTTTCATTTGAGCTTCTCCTTTGAAAGGAGTGGTATGCTTTAGCCATACCGGGAAATTGGCACTACGCTATATTGGGGCCATTTCCTATTATAGAACGTATTGGTCCAGTTGCTTATTTTGTAGCACTTCCCTATCAGTTTTCTGGAGTTCACGACATATTCCATGTTTCTCAGTAAAGGAAGTGTCTACGAGATCAAGAATCCATGCGAATACTCGTGCTTTAGAAAAGTTGAAAGTCTCTCCCGATCTATCTTATGTGCAGCATCCTCTGAGAGATCTTGCTTCGGAGACTAGACGACTTCGAAACAAGAGTGTCTCGCTCGTTAAGATCCGATGGTCCGATAGTCCTAATGACTGCACTTGGGAAACCAAAGAATTTATCGAGTGATCATATCCTGGATTCCTATCTTCTCATGGTGTCGGTGAGAATCCCTTATCTCAAGCATTTGTTCTTTCTTTCTTGTGATGGTTTGATATATTGCTTATGGAATTTCCTCTAGGAATTGCGAGGGCGCAATTTTGTTAAGGGGGGAAGTCTGTAACAACCCGGGATTTAGGAGATTACCGAAATATTAAATTATAATGTAAATTATAATTTAGTATTGAATTATAAATTTATAGATGGAATAAATTAATGATAATATTGTTTATTTAAAATAAAACAATGTTTGTTGATTAAGAGTTGGGTTTTTAGTGTAAAAAAATGGGAAATAAAGTTTAAAAACACTTTATTAGTGGTATGGAATGAGAATAAATGATAAAAATAAATTATTGGGTTAAAATTTATATATTGGAGTTTTATTCCAATATTAGTCTTTCATCCCGAAGCAAAAGGATAAACATGAAGGAAATAAACTTTTGTAGTATAATTAAATTTGAAATAATGTTTTAAAGCTATAAAATGTTAAAGCATTTTTATACACGTTAATGAACTTAGTAAAAAAATTATTGGAGGAAAATGATGAAAATATTGATTTTTTCCACTATTAATGTGAATATTGGTAAAAATTGGTATTAAATTGTGTAAATAATATTTTTAATTAAAAAAATTAAGTTTATAACATTTTAACATGTTCTTTTATCCAAAACAAGAACATTGCAATTTGTTTCATGAGATTTGGAGTTTTTATCAAAAAGTTATGAAGGAATTAGTGTTAGTAACATATATAAACACAAAAAAATTATGCTAAGTATTCTTATTGGGTTTGGGTCCAAAGATTAGCCTACCCATTATCCATAAGGTGCTTCTAGCAACCATCGTTCCAATCTTTCTTCTCTCTTATATCAGAAGGAAAAAAAACTATACAGAGAGCTTTTAAAACAAATAGGGAAATCAATAATGGCTTCTTTCTTAAATCCAAAATCTACCTAAAATTGTTAGAATCTAGGGTTAAATTGGATTCTAAGCTATCCTATAGGTAATCTCCAACCTTTTAGATCCTTTAATCCATCCAAAGTTTGGATTTCTATTTACTATAATCTTATTTTGATTGTTTTCCTTTCTGCATGTTCTTATTTTGCAATCTATAGGCTCTTGAAGGCCATTTTCTAGCTAAATCCATCTTTTTGCTGCTGAAACCATTGGTAAATCAGGTGATAAGCAAGGTAAGAGTTTCTTACAGCAAGCTAAAGCAAAAAAATCAAATTTTGCTATCAAATTGTTGCTAGAAATGTTCAATTTATTAAATAAGTTTTCTCTTTTGTTCGCTGAAATTGTGCTATGTTCAAAAAATCATATCTTCTTCAATTTACAGCCAATTTCTCTTAATTTTCGATATGTTGCAGTGGTTGGTCTGAAAAACATTTCTAGAAATTTTCGTTTAATTTTGATTTGTTTTGATAAAGAAAATTATTGGTTGAATTCGGCCAAAATTTGATCTCTGTTTATTGGCCGAAAATGCACCATGTTCATATCTTTCTCAATCTACTGTCGATTGCTCCAAATTTTTGACATGTTGAAATAGATGGATTCTAAAACGTTTCTGCAAAGTTTCATTGAATTTTGCTTTGTTTTGATATAGAAATTTGTTGGTTGAATGAGGCCAAATATTGATCTCTGTGTGTTGGCCGAAAATGCACCATATTCAAAAAATCATATCTTTCTCATGTTAAAGGCAATTGCTCCCAATTTTGGATATGCTGTAGTAGTAGGTATGTTAAACAATTCTGGTAATCTTGATTGAATTTTGATTTGTTTTGGTATTGAAAATTATTTGTTGAAATAAGTCAAAAATTGATCTCTATTTGTTGGCCAAAAATGCACCATGTTCAAAAAATCATATCTTCTTCACTTTATGGGCATTTGCTCCCAATTTTTGATATATTGCTTTAGTTGGACTGTGAAATGTTTCTGAAAATTTTCATGAAATTTTGATTGGTTTTGATATAGAAAATCGTTGGTTCAAACAGCCAAAAATCTTGTTTTTTTTGTGCTTGCCGAAAAGAGCTATGTCCGAAAAATCATAACTCTTTCATATTGCAACGATTTGCTCTAAGTTTTGGATGTGTTATAATCCTCATGTCATACTATAACACAGCAAAATTTGGCAGAAATCTGGTTTGTTTTGATGCCTCAAATTACTGTCCAAAGTTGGCCAAAAACTAAGTTGTTTGGTAGATTGTTCTTTTGCTTCTATTTGCGCTTTCGTTAACTGTTTCACTGCAAATTTCGTTGATTTTAAATATTGTTTGAATAAGTTTGATGATGAATGTTTAAGTATTTTTATCCGACAATGGGCTGGCTTGGTTTTGGAAATTTTAAGAATTTAAATTTTATTTAAATTCTATTTCGATCTGAATATCGATAAATGTCGATATTTGAAGAATTCGATGGTTTTAATTGATTTTGGTTTCGAATAAGTTTATGAATATTTTTTATAAATTATGGTTGATTAAATAAATGTTTTTAAGACATTTTAAAGGGTTTTTAAGAAATTATTTTTTTGAAGTCTTTTATACATAGATAATCTATTTGATAAGTGGATTTTTTCTTATATAACTTATTTAAAAATCTCTAAAAATTGTTTAAAATCCTGTTTACTCTATAAAATTATTCTAAAATATTATAGTCTATTTAGATGATTTTCGACGTATAAGAATGAGAATTAAACGATTTGGCAAAAATACGTGGTATGGGACATATGTTTTCGCCTCATCGCTTAATATCGGACTTGTACTGTCGAATCGGCTTTGAAGTACTATTTTATGATATTTTTACCCACCGAGGACATGAGGCGGGGTTGTTATGATGAATTGATGATGGTTGTGATGTTTAAGATGGACTTTTACTTGTCGATGAAATGAGACAAGTCTTGATGTCTTGATGAGGCGGTGTATGTTTGATTTGGATTTTTATGAATGTTTTCAAATGTGGCATCGACTGACGATTAGTAAACCAATATGTGCGAATGTATGGTATGGGACTTACATTAACACCCATTGGGTTCCTATTCGAGATGTTGTGACACATTCAATATGTTATTAGTACTACAAACCGAGTATAAGATTGGAATCACTACGATGTTCTTGATGTCATTACTAGATTCCAATCATCATGATGTTTTGCTCGAATTTTATGATTTAGGTGTCATCGCGATATTCGACTACAGTCAATCAAGATGATCACGATGCTAAGATGTTAATGACCCTAAGTCGTCATGACGTATGGTACCAAAAAAATAGTAGTACTAGTCAAGATGCAAAGCACGTGCAATTTTCTCTGAAGTTTTCTATGTTCGATTTCACCTCTTTGTGATGTTGTTATTTGAATATGGCCTTGAGTATGAAATGGGCTACATTTATATTAAGCTATATGGTGGTTTCGATTATGATTGCCTTTAACTCTTATTGAGTTCTTATGGTAGATTATGATGATTTGATGTTTCTTTATGAATTTATTATATGGTTCTCATCCCTTATCTACTTTACTTAGAGATGTCCTTAAGAGAAACCATATGCATGTTAATTATTGAATTCCTTTGAAATGGATAGATGAATCCCCGATGTCCCCTTTCTTATAAATGATATGATGAATAACATGTCGTTCCGTTGGCAACAACGGAGTGATTCTCACCATTTCGCTTATTATTGAGATCCTTACTACTGATAAGTTTAGCTTGCCTGATCCGTGTATTTTTCACTTGGGTCAGACTGAGTTGCAGGTTAGTTTGGATTGCTTCACTTCTTGGATCAGCTTGATTGCTTTTGTTGGACTTATCATTTTGGCTTGGATGTCGTTTTGGGTTGTCTGCTTTTATGTGTCATATTGTGTATTATTTTGTGGGATGGGTGTATATGTGATTCAGTAGTCCATGCTACTTATATATGATGTATTATTGTGGAGATGCGTAACAACCCGCATATTTAACGATTTTTATATTTAAATGTTTAATTTAAATATAGCGTCGTTAGTCGGATTTGGTCCGAAATGTTACTTTTTGCAAATGGCCGAATTGGAGCTCGAAACTACCTCCATTGGTTCCAAAATGTCGTTTGCGATCTTTTTGAGTATAAACTTTGATATGTTTGGAGTTTGTGAATTTTGGCTACTTTTTCTATTGGGTTTGGGTTTGGGTTCAGCCCACTAGCTTAACTAACCCTCTAGCTTAGCCCCTTCTCTTCATTCATCTCCACTTTATTTCATTTCTTAAGCTTAGAAACTGAAATGGTGGAAGAGAAAGGAAATTAGAAATTAGCAAGCCCTAGTTCTCCTTTGTATCTTGATTTCTTGCTCCAAATTCATAGAGAATCCATTGGTAAGTTCATCTCCATCTTCTCCATCTCTTCTCCTCTTCAATTTCTGTAATTTTCCTAACCCTAACTTAGGAAATACTTGCTTTGATTCTAGATTGAAGCTTGTAGTGTTGAAGTGGAGTGTAGTTGGTTGATTCCTTGCTTTTGTGCTTCTTCATCATCTTTGTTTGTGAGGTTAAAAGGTGAGTTGTGAACTCACATCTATTTCTCTTGATATCATGAGTGTTGGTATGAATTCCTAACAAGTATGCATGTGCCATTGTTTTGGATTGGAAAGAATTTGCATTTCATTGAAATAGGGCAAGAATTGCAAATTCATCAGGTTCGGCCGACCGAGTGCAGGCTTCGGTCGACCGACCTGCTGCCCCGAGCCATACTTGGGTTTCTGCATCTGGCCGGCCGACCGAGCTCTGCAGTCCGGTCGACCGACCTGCTTTGTTTTTCCTGGTTTGGTTATTTTGCATATTTGATTGATTTTTCCGGACTTTATTGATTCAAGTTGCTTTTTAGTGGTTGTTATTGCATATTTGGCTTTGATAACTTACTCTTGACTTCATCCACGGGTTTTTATAAAATAATCTCTCGAATCGCCTTTAAAAGCTCGTTTCTCCAATTTATAAATTCTATTTAAAACACACACTTTCGCACTTCGAGCGAAGTGGAAGGGTGATTAAATGGTTGGGCAAAACACGGACCATGAATCTGTGCGTTTATCTTTCCGATTAATCCTCGACCTATTCGATTGATTGTTTTGACCTTCGGGTTTGGTTTATCGATGATATGAGGTAAACTTTGTACTGCTTTGAGTGTGAAAGTGACTGACGGATAGTAAACCGTTTAGTGCGAACGAGTGGTTATGGGACATACGTTAACACTTTTCGGATTCCTTTTCGAGAGTTGTGACACATTCCGCCAGTTAGTGGTGTCCAGTACAGGGTCTTCGACCTTCACCACTACAGTTTGTTGCCTCTGGGATAGTGTCTTCGGACTGTCTCCCTAGGTTTGTTGCCTTCGGGTATGTTGCCTTCGGGTGTGTGCCTTCGGGTTTGTTGCCCTATATAGTTTCGCTCTGATGTTTTGCCTTATGTGCCGCATGGGTGATACTTGGGTTTGGAGTCTTCGGGCTCATGGATCCTTGTTTGTACAATACTGAGCTCGAGCAAATTTTATGATGTTTCATTGATGTGTATATTCCCTTGGTATCGCCCTTCGGTGTTGGTCTTTTGAGCCACATGGAGAATAGCGATTTCCTTGTGGAACTTGTATACCTTATGGGTATTTGTTATTGCCTTCTGGCTTGTTTTGGGATATTTGTATCCTTTGTTTTTATATGTTGCCAATGATATGAGGCTTGTTCTATATGATTCATCTCTTGTTGATGATTGTGTTATCTCCTCTAGAGATATTTGTTGTACCGTATGACCTTGCAGGTTTATTATTGTTCAGTTTATCTAACTGATTTGTTATCTAGACTGACCCGTGTATTTTGTACTCGGGTCAGACCGAGATGTTTCAGGTTAGGTGCTTTTGGACTTAGCCTATTTTGCTTCCGCATGGACTATTCGCTAGCTTCTTTTTGTTATAGCGTCTTTTGTAGTCCTTATCTGTTGTAACTCTGATTTATACTCTTTCGTCTCGTCTGTATATTGTGGTCTCCTGTACCACTTGACATGTATTATTTTGTATACTCTGTTGTGTATCTGTGTATGTGTATATTATGATCGACTGTTCTGTGATGTGAATTACATTTGAGTTGTTATATTTTCTTCTGATAGATCCTATAGCCATTGTAGTTTTGCTTTAAATATTTATTGAATAGGTCGAATTTTAATGTGACTACTTTTCGACGTATTTAGTGAATAGTAAAGGTAAGATTACACATGGTCGCTTCCATTATACTCTATTGTCCGCGTTAGCCGACAGTATTATCTCTGTAATACTCTTTGTTAACGAGGCTCTCGGAGTGGGGCGTCACAGCGTGGTATCAGAGCTGAGTTCAGAACAAAATATGATAAAAACAGAACAGATGCACATATTATGGTACATCAAAGTGTACAAGTGACACAGATCCTTGAATCATCGTGTTTCTTTATTCCATCAAGGTTAGATAGATATTGGAAATACGTCTAGGAATGCATTTAATTCCGTAGTATTCCATATTGCAATATCTATCTTGTGAATAATCTTTTCCTTATCTCGACTTTCAGCTTATGTCTGGAAGAGGCAGAGGTCGACGTTCGGATGCTGGGCAATCTAGTGGCTCACATCCGGATGGCGTATATATGTCTGCCGATCAGTTTATGGAGTTGTTTAGGAGCACTCAGCCTCCGGTTCCTCCTCGAGTGTCTGCACCTCGCAAGTCTGCTTTTGCACGTCAGTGCAGTGATTTTGCTCATCTTGGAGGAAAACCGTTTAAGGGTTCCGAATCTGTTCTTGAAGTCCAAGCTTGGCTTCGCACGTGCGAGCATATCTTCTCTCGCATGGATCTTTCTGACCATGATCGAGTTCTTGTGACTTCTAGCTTATTACAAGAGCGTGCTCTTGATTGGTATGAGCTTCTTGTAGCTGAAATTGATGAGTCTACTCTTTCTTGGACTCAGTTTGGGGGACGATTTGAACTCAAGTTCGTTTCTGAATCTGAAAAAGTTTTATTGACCCGTCGCTTTCTTGAGTTGAAGCAAGGGAAATCTTCTGTTTCTGAGTATGTCGCATCGTTCGAGGCTTTATCTCAGTATGGTCTTGAATTCATCAGCACTTCTTACAAGAAGAATTTGAAGTTTGTTTCTGGTCTTAAGAAATATCTTAAGAAGTCCTTGTTGCTCCAGCTTAAACTTTCTTTTGAGGAATTGGTTGACTCGGCACTTCATCTCGAAGCTGTCGAGAAGGAGTGTGATAGTGGTGAGGATGTTGAGGTTTCTAAGAACCCCAACAAGAGACCGTTTCCAATTCAGAAGAAGTCTTTTCCTTCTAAGAAGAAGAAGACTGGTGGTCTTAGCTCTCAGCCTCAATCTTTCGGAACACCTTTCGTTCGAAAGTGTTTCAATTGTGGTTCTCCGGATCATATTATTCGAGCTTGTCCTAAGCCTCTCTTCTGCCGTAATTGCAAGAAGGAAGGTCATCATGTTTCAGCTTGTCCTACTGCTCCTGCTAATGCAAAATCTGGCAAGCTCAATGTGGCTAATGCTTCTGGAGGTTCATCTCAATCCAAAGGTATCTCTCCATCTATTTTGGAAGGTTTTATTCTATTTCATGATCATAGTATACGAGTTCTTTTCGATACGGGTGCTTCACATTCTTTCGTATCGAAGAAGCTTGTAGATGATTTATCCTTGGATGTTTCTTGTATGGTTACTTCTTTGAGGATTGCGAATCCAATTGGGGGATCCGCGACCCTTTGTTTGTTTTGTGATGATATTGAGATTGTTTTATGTGGCTTTTCTTTCCGTGCGAATCTGCACGTTGTTTCTCATTTGGGTTTTGATATGATTTTTGGTATGGACTGGCTAGTGAGGTACGATGCCAGGATTATTTGTTCCGAGAGAATTTTATATCTTTGTCATCCTGATTCGCCTTCTCGGTTATCTTTTGTTCTTTGGGATGTGGATAATTCCGAGATGGCTTTGTATTCTCTTGATTCGCGAGATGGTGATGATATATCTCGTATTCCTATTGCTTGTGACTTTTCTGATGTTTTTGAGCCTGTATCGGGTTTGCCACCCAAACGGGCAATTGAGTTCCGCATTGATCTCATTTCAGGCGCGCAGCCAGTTAGTCGTCCTCCCACGAGGATGTCTACAAAGGAAAATGAGGAACTCAAGAAGCAGCTTTTAGAGCTTGAATCCAAGCAATTGATTCAATCTAGTTTTTCTCCATGGGGATCCGCGGTCGTCTTTGTGAAGAAGTCTGATGGAACTGTTAGGCTTTGCATTGACTATCGCAAGCTTAACGAGTTGACCATTAGAAATAGGTATCCTTTGCCTAGGATCGATGACATGTTCGATCTATTGAGTGGTGCTAAGGTCTTTTCTCAGCTTGACCTTGCCACAGGTTTTCATCAGTTACGAGTCGCGGAGGATAGCATACCTCTTACCGCTTTCCGCACTCGTTATGGTTCTTTCGAGTGGCTCGTTATGCCGTTCGGTTTGACGAACGCTCCTGCTTTCTTTGTTGATCTCATGAATCGGGTATTCCGGGAATATCTCGATAAGTTCATGCTTTCCTTCATTGATGATATCCTTATTTATTCTAAGTCTGAAGCTGAGCATGCTAATCACTTGAGAATTGTCTTGAATACTCTCCGTCGTCACCAGCTTAGAGCCAAATTCTCCAAGTGCCACTTTTGGGAGAATAAGGTTAAGTTTTTAGGCCATGTTGTATCTTCTTATGGCATTTCTGTCAATCCCTCAAAGATCGAAGCCATCCAGAATTGGAAGAGGCCTGAAAATATTCATGAGATTCGCAGTATCCTTGGATTGGCGGGTTATTACCGTCGGTTCATTAAGGATTTTTCCCGTGTTGTGCTTCCTCTCACTTGCCTTACTCGGAAAGGCATTCGTTTTGATTGGTCCGACAAGTGTGAAGCTTCCTTTTTGTCATTAAAGGAACTTCTCACTAATGCTCCTATTCTTGTGGTTCCCGAAGGGAATCATGATCTTGTTTTCTACACCGATGCTTGTGGTAGTGGTCTCGGTGCTGTGCTTATGCAGAGGGATCGGGTAGTTGCTTATGCTTCTAGGCAACTGCGTCCGAATGAAATTTGCTATGCCACTCATGATCTTGACTTAGCCGCCATTGTCTTCGCGTTGAAGATTTGGCGACATTATTTATTGGGCGAGCGCTTCATTCTCTATACCGATCATAAATCTTTGAAGTATTTGTTCACTCAGAAGGAACTCAATATGAGACAACAGCGTTGGCTCGAGTTTCTTGCTTCTTATGACTTTGATATCCAGTATACCCCTGGTAAGGGTAATCGTGTTGCAGATGCTCTTAGTCGCAAACATTCGGCTGTTATTTCTATGATGCTTGCCGAATGGAATGTTCTTGAGACTCTATCTTTTTGTGAAATTCATGATCGAGGTTCATCTTCTGATTCTCCTATTCTATTATTTAGTTTGGGAGCTCGACCTATTTTATTGGATCGTATTGCCGATGCCCAACGGCGTGATCCTGATTTGTTGCATTTTATTCAGCTTTGTGAGTCTGGATCTTGTGATGAGGCGTTGCAAGATTTTAGCATTGATTCTCATGGGTGTCTTCTTAAGAAGAACCGTCTTTTTGTGCCTTCTGATTTTGCACTTAGGCATGACATTCTTGATGATTGCCATCGTTCTAAGTATACCATTCATCCCGGGTAGCAGTAAGATGTATGCCGATATGCGTCGTCTTTATTATTGGGAAGACATGAAGCGCGATGTGGCGAGTTATGTGAGCAATTACATAACTTGTCAGCGTTTTAAAGCCGAGCATCAACGTCCTTCGGGTCTTCTTCAGCCTCTTGAGATTCCATTGTGGAAATGGGATCAGATTTCCATGGATTTCATTGACGGCCTACCTCGTTCGAGATCGGGTCATTCTAGCATTTGGGTTATTGTTGATCGCCTCACCAAGTCTGCTCATTTTGTCCCTATTAAGTCTAATAGGAATGCTTCGCATTTGGCTAAGTTGTATGTCAAGGAAATCGTGAGACTTCACGGTGTTCCTAGTTCTATTGTGAGTGATCGTGATCCTTTATTCACGAGTCATTTTTGGAAGAGTCTTCAGCAAGCTTTGGGAACAAAGCTTAATTTTTCTACAGCTTATCATTCGCAGTCTGACGGACAGACTGAACGGGTGAATCGTGTTTTGGAAGATCTTCTCCGTATATGTATCTTTGATTTTGGTGGTTGTTGGGAGGATCATCTACCTCTTGTAGAGTTCTCCTACAACAATAGTTTTCAATCTAGTATCGGTATGGCTCCTTTCGAAGCCTTATACGGAAGGCCATGTCGATCACCTTCTTGTTGGTTAGAATCTGGTGAGAAGCTTATTCTTGGTCCAGATTTTGTTCGTGATTCTTCCGAGAAGATTGATCTTATTCGGTTGAGAATGAAAGAGGCACAGAGTCGCTAGAAATCCTACGCGGACAACCGTAGGAAGCCTCCCGAGTTCTCAATTGGCGATCTTGTTTTTATTCGTGTTTCTCCTTTGAAAGGGGTTATGCGCTTCAGTACGACTGGGAAATTGGCTCCTCGTTATATAGGACCGTTTTCTATTACTGAACGTATTGGCCCTGTGGCTTATAGAGTTTCACTTCCAGCTCATTTATGTGGCATTCATGACGTGTTTCACGTCTCGCAACTTAAAAATGTCTTCGGGAGTCGGATTCTGTTATTACTTCTCCTGATTTGCAAGAGCTTGAGGTCTCACCGGACTTATCTATTGTACAACAACCTATTCGCGTGCTTGACACGGAGGTGCGACACCTTCGGAATAAGGACGTGCCGCTCGTTAAAGTTCAATGGTCCACTAATCCCAATGACTGTACTTGGGAAACCATAGAATTTATTGAGCGATCTTATCCGGGTTTTCTTTCCTTGCTTTGAAACGGTGAGTATGTCTTTTCATCTCAAGCCTATTTTCTTTCTTTTTAATTGTATGTAGTTCTTACAAATATCGTCTCTAGGAATTGCGGAGACGCAATTTTGTAAGGAGGGAAGATCTGTAACAACCCGCATATTTAACGATTTTTATATTTAAATGTTTAATTTAAATATAGCGTCGTTAGTCGGATTTGGTCCGAAATGTTACTTTTTGCAAATGGCCGAATTGGAGCTCGAAACTACCTCCATTGGTTCCAAAATGTCGTTTGCGATCTTTTTGAGTATAATCTTCGATATGTTTGGAGTTTGTGAATTTTGGCTACTTTTTCTATTGGGTTTGGGTTCAGCCCACTAGCTTAACTAACCCTCTAGCTTAGCCCCTTCTCTTCATTCATCTCCACTTTATTTCATTTCTTAAGCTTAGAAACTGAAATGGTGGAAGAGAAAGGAAATTAGAAATTAGCAAGCCCTAGTTCTCCTTTGTATCTTGATTTCTTGCTCCAAATTCATAGAGAATCCATTGGTAAGTTCATCTCCATCTTCTCCATCTCTTCTCCTCTTCAATTTCTGTAATTTTCCTGACCCTAACTTAGGAAATACTTGCTTTGATTCTAGATTGAAGCTTGTAGTGTTGAAGTGGAGTGTAGTTGGTTGATTCCTTGCTTTTGTGCTTCTTCATCATCTTTGTTTGTGAGGTTAAAAGGTGAGTTGTGAACTCACATCTATTTCTCCTGATATCATGAGTGTTGGTATGAATTCCTAACAAGTATGCATGTGCCATTGTTTTGGATTGGAAAGAATTTGCATTTCATTGAAATAGGGCAAGAATTGCAAATTCATCAGGTTCGGCCAACCGAGTGCAGGCTTCGGTCGACCGACCTGCTGCCCCGAGCCATACTTGGGTTTCTGCATCTGGCCGGCCGACCGAGCTCTGCAGTCCGGTCGACCGACCTGCTTTGTTTTTCCTGGTTTGGTTATTTTGCATATTTGATTGATTTTTTCGGACTTTATTGATTCAAGTTGCTTTTTAGTGGTTGTTATTGCATATTTGGCTTTGATAACTTACTCTTGACTTCACCCATGGGTTTTTATAAAATAATCTCTCGAATCGCCTTTAAAAGCTCGTTTCTCCAATTTATAAATTCTATTTAAAACACACACTTTCGCACTTCGAGCGAAGTGGAAGGGTGATTAAATGGTTGGGCAAAACACGGACCATGAATCTGTGCGTTTATCTTTCCGATTAATCCTCGACCTATTCGATTGATTGTTTTGACCTTCGGGTTTGGTTTATCGATGATATGAGGTAAACTTTGTACTGCTTTGAGTGTGAAAGTGACTGACGGATAGTAAACCGTTTAGTGCGAACGAGTGGTTATGGGACATACGTTAACACTTTTCGGATTCCTTTTCGAGAGTTGTGACACATTCCGCCAGTTAGTGGTGTCCAGTACTGGGTCTTCGACCTTCACCACTACGGTTTGTTGCCTCTGGGATAGTGTCTTCGGACTGTCTCCCTAGGTTTGTTGCCTTCGGGTGTGTGCCTTCGGGTTTGTTGCCCTATATAGTTTCGCTCTGATGTTTTGCCTTATGTGCCGCATGGGTGATACTTGGGTTTGGAGTCCTCGGGCTCATGGATCCTTGTTTGTACAGTACTGAGCTCGAGCAAATTTTATGATGTTTCATTGATGTGTATATTCCCTTGGTATCGCCCTTCGGTGTTGGTCTTTTGAGCCACATGGAGAATAGCGATTTCCTTGTGGAACTTATATACCTTATGGGTATTTGTTATTGCCTTCTGGCTTGTTTTGGGATATTTGTATCCTTTGTTTTTATATGTTGCCAATGATATGAGGCTTGTTCTATATGATTCATCTCTTGTTGATGATTGTGTTATCTCCTCTAGAGATATTTGTTGTACCGTATGACCTTGCAGGTTTATTATTGTTCTGTTTATCTAACTGATTTGTTATCTAGACTGACCCGTGTATTTTGTACTCGGGTCAGACCGAGATGTTTCAGGTTAGGTGCTTTTGGACTTAGCCTATTTTGCTTCCGCATGGACTATTCGCTAGCTTCTTTTTGTTATAGCATCTTTTGTAGTCCTTATCTGTTGTAACTCTGATTTATACTCTTTCCTCTCGTCTGTATATTGTGGTCTCCTGTACCACTTGACATGTATTATTTTGTATACTCTGTTGTGTATCTGTGTATGTGTATATTATGATCGACTGTTCTGTGATGTGAATTACATTTGAGTCTTCTGATAGATCCTATAGCCATTGTAGTTTTGCTTTAAATATTTATTGAATAGGTCGAATTTTAATGTGACTACTTTTCGACGTATTTAGTGAATAGTTAAGGTAAGATTACACATGGTCGCTTCCATTATACTCTATTGTCCGCGTTAGCCGACAGTATTATTTCTGTAATACTCTTTGTTAACGAGGCTCTCGGAGTGGGGAGTCACAGCGTGGTATCAGAGCTGAGTTCAGAACAAAATATGATAAACACAGAATAGATGCACATATTATGGTACATCAAAGTGTACAAGTGATACAGATCCTTGAATCATCGTGTTTCTTTATTACATCAAGGTTAGATAGATATTGGAAATACGTCTAGGAATGCATTTAATTCCGTAGTATTCCATATTGCAATATCTACCTTGTGAATAATCTTTTCCTTATCTTGACTTTCAGCTTATGTCTGGAAGAGGCAGAGGTCGACGTTCGGATGCTGGGCAATCTAGTGGCTCACATCCGGATGGCGTATATATGTCTGCCGATCAGTTTATGGAGTTGTTTAGGAGCACTCAGCCTCCGGTTCCTCCTCGAGTGTCTCCACCTCGCAAGTCTGCTTTTGCACGTCAGTGCAGTGATTTTGCTCATCTTGGAGGAAAACCGATTAAGGGTTCCGAATCTGTTCTTGAAGTCCAAGCTTGGCTTCGCACGTGTGAGCGTATCTTCTCTCGCATGGATCTTTCTGACCATGATCGAGTTCTTGTGACTTCTAGCTTATTACAAGAGCGTGCTCTTGATTGGTATGAGCTTCTTGTAGCTGAAATTGATGAGTCTACTCTTTCTTGGACTCAGTTTCGGGGATGATTTGAACTCAAGTTCGTTCCTGAATCTGAAAAAGTTTTATTGACCCGTCGCTTTCTTGAGTTGAAGCAAGGGAAATCTTCTGTTTCTGAGTATGTCGCATCGTTCGAGGCTTTATCTCAGTATGGTCTTGAATTCATCAGCACTTCTTACAAGAAGAATTTGAAGTTTGTTTCTGGTCTTAAGAAATATCTTAAGAAGTCCTTGTTGCTCCAGCTTAAACTTTCTTTTGAGGAATTGGTTGACTCGGCACTTCATCTCGAAGCTGTCGAGAAGGAGTGTGATAGTGGTGAGGATGTTGAGGTTTCTAAGAACCCCAACAAGAGACCGTTTCCAATTCAGAAGAAGTCTTTTCCTTCTAAGAAGAAGAAGACTGGTGGTCTTAGCTCTCAGCCTCAATCTTTCGGAACACCTTTCGTTCGAAAGTGTTTCAATTGTGGTTCTCCGGATCATATTATTCGAGCTTGTCCTAAGCCTCTCTTCTGCCGTAATTGCAAGAAGGAAGGTCATCATGTTTCAGCTTGTCCTACTGCTCCTGCTAATGCAAAATCTGGCAAGCTCAATGTGGCTAATGCTTCTGGAGGTTCATCTCAATCCAAAGGTATTTCTCCATCTATTTTGGAAGGTTTTATTCTATTTCATGATCATAGTATACGAGTTCTTTTCGATACGGGTGCTTCACATTCTTTCGTATCGAAGAAGCTTGTAGATGATTTATCCTTGGATGTTTCTTGTATGGTTACTTCTTTGAGGATTGCGAATCCAATTGGGGGATCCGCGACCCTTAGTTTGTTTTGTGATGATATTGAGATTGTGTTATGTGGCTTTTCTTTCCGTGCGAATCTGCACGTTGTTTCTCATTTGGGTTTTGATATGATTTTTGGTATGGACTGGCTAGTGAGGTACGATGCCAGGATTATTTGTTCCGAGAGAATTTTATATCTTTGTCATCCTGATTCGCCTTCTCAGTTATCTTTTGTTCTTCGGGCTGTGGATAATTCCGAGATGGCTTTGTATTCTCTTGATTCGCGAGATGGTGATGATATATCTCGTATTCCTATTGCTTGTGACTTTTCTGATGTTTTTGAGCCTGTATCGGGTTTGCCACCCAAACGGGCAATTGAGTTCCGCATTGATCTCATTCCAGGCGCGCAGCCAGTTAGTCGTCCTCCCACGAGGATGTCTACAAAGGAAAATGAGGAACTCAAGAAGCAGCTTTTAGAGCTTGAATCCAAGCAATTGATTCAATCTAGTTTTTCTCCGTGGGGATCCGCGGTCGTCTTTGTGAAGAAGTCTGATGGAACTCTTAGGCTTTGCATTGACTATCGCAAGCTTAACGAGTTGACCATTAGAAATAGGTATCCTTTGCCTAGGATCGATGACATGTTCGATCTATTGAGTGGTGCTAAGGTCTTTTCTCAGCTTGACCTTGCCACAGGTTTTCATCAGTTACGAGTCGCGGAGGATAGCATACCTCTTACCGCTTTCCGCACTCGTTATGGTTCTTTCGAGTGGCTCGTTATGCCGTTCGGTTTGACGAACGCTCCTGCTTTCTTTGTTGATCTCATGAATCGGGTATTCCGGGAATATCTCGATAAGTTCGTGCTTGTCTTCATTGATGATATCCTTATTTATTCTAAGTCTGAAGCTGAGCATGCTAATCACTTGAGAATTGTCTTGAGTACTCTCCGTCGTCATCAGCTTAGAGCCAAATTCTCCAAGTGCCACTTTTGGGAGAATAAGGTTAAGTTTTTAGGCCATGTTGTATCTTCCGATGGCATTTCTGTCGACCCCTCAAAGATCGAAGCCATCCAAAATTGGAAGAGGCCTGAAAATATTCATGAGATTCGTAGTTTCCTTGGATTGGCGGGTTATTACCGTCGGTTCATTAAGGATTTTTCCCGTGTTGTGCTTCCTCTCACTTGCCTTACTCGGAAAGGCATTCGTTTTGATTGGTCCGACAAGTGTGAAGCTTCCTTTCTGTCATTAAAGGAACTTCTCACTAATGCTCCTATTCTTGTGGTTCCCGATAAGAATCATGATCTTGTTGTCTACACCGATGCTTGTGGTAGTGGTCTCGGTACTGTGCTTATGCAGAGGGATCGGGTAGTTGCTTATGCTTCTAGGCAACTGCGTCCGAATGAAATTCGCTATGCCACTCATGATCTTGAGTTAGCCGCCATTGTCTTCGCCTTGAAGATTTGGCGACATTATTTATTGGGCGAGCGCTTCATTCTCTATACCGATCATAAATCTTTGAAGTATTTGTTCACTCAGAAGGAACTCAATATGAGACAACAGCGTTGGCTCGAGTTTCTTGCTTCTTATAACTTTGATATCCAGTATACCCCTGGTAAGGGTAATCGTGTTGCAGATGCGCTTAGTCGCAAACATGCGGCTGTTATTTCTATGATGCTTGCCGAATGGAATGTTCTTGAGACTCTATCTTTTTGTGAAATTCATGATCGAGGTTCATCTTCTGATTCTCCTATTCTATTATTTAGTTTGGGAGCTCGACCTATTTTATTGGATCGTATTGCCGATGCCCAACGGCGTGATCCTGATTTGTTGCATTTTATTCAGCTTTGTGAGTCTGGATCTTGTGATGAGGCGTTGCAAGATTTTAGCATTGATTCTCATGGGTGTCTTCGTAAGAAGAACCGTCTTTTTGTGCCTTCTGATTTTGCACTTAGGCATGACATTCTTGATGATTGTCATCGTTCTAAGTATACCATTCATCCCGGTAGCAGTAAGATGTATGCCGATATGCGTCGTCTTTATTATTGGGAAGGCATGAAGCGCGATGTGGCGAGTTATGTGAGCAATTACATAACTTGTCAGCGTTTTAAAGCCGAGCATCAACGTCCTTCGGGTCTTCTTCAGCCTCTTGAGATTCCATTGTGGAAATGGGATCAGATTTCCATGGATTTCATTGACGGCCTACCTCGTTCGAGATCGGGTCATTCTAGCATTTGGGTTATTGTTGATCGCCTCACCAAGTCTGCTCATTTTGTCCCTATTAAGTCTAATAGGACTGCTTCGCATTTGGCTAAGTTGTATGTCAAGGAAATCGTGAGACTTCACGGTGTTCCTAGTTCTATTGTGAGTGATCGTGATCCTTTATTCACGAGTCATTTTTGGAAGAGTCTTCAGCAAGCTTTGGGAACAAAGCTTAATTTTTCTACAGCTTATCATTCGCAGTCTGACGGACAGACTAAACGGGTGAATCGTGTTTTGGAAGATCTTCTCCGTATATGTATCTTTGATTTTGGTGGTTGTTGGGAGGATCATCTACCTCTTGTAGAGTTCTCCTACAACAATAGTTTTCAATCTAGTATCGGTATGGCTCCTTTCGAAGCCTTATACGGAAGGCCATGTCGATCACCTTCTTGTTGGTTAGAATCTGGTGAGAAGCTTATTCTTGGTCCAGATTTTGTTCGTGATTCTTCCGAGAAGATTGATCTTATTCGGTTGAGAATGAAAGAGGCACAGAGTCGCTAGAAATCCTACGCGGACAACCGTAGGAAGCCTCTCGAGTTCTCAATTGGCGATCTTGTTTTTATTCGTGTTTCTCCTTTGAAAGGGGTTATGCGCTTCAGTACGACTGGGAAATTGGCTCCTCGTTATATAGGACCGTTTTCTATTACTGAACGTATTGGCCCTGTGGCTTATAGAGTTTCACTTCCAGCTCATTTATCTGGCATTCATGATGTGTTTCATGTCTCGCAACTTCGGAAATGTCTTCGGGAGTCGGATTCCGTTATTACTTCTCCTGATTTGCAAGAGCTTGAGGTCTCACCGGACTTATCTATTGTACAACAACCTATTCGCGTGCTTGACACGGAGGTGCGACACCTTCGGAATAAGGACGTGCCGCTCGTTAAAGTTCAATGGTCCGCTAATCCCAATGACTGTACTTGGAAAACCAGAGAATTTATTGAGCGATCTTATCCGGGTTTTCTTTCCTTGCTTTGAAACGGTGAGTATGTCTTTTCATCTCAATCCTATTTTCTTTTCTTTTTAATTGTATGTAGTTCTTACAAATATCGTCTCTAGGAATTGCGGGGACGCAATTTTGTAAGGAGGGGAGATCTGTAACAACCCGCATATTTAACGATTTTTATATTTAAATGTTTAATTTAAATATAGCGTCGTTAGTCGGATTTGGTCCGAAATGTTACTTTTTGCAAATGGCCGAATTGGAGCTCGAAACTACCTCCATTGGTTCCAAAATGTCGTTTGCGATCTTTTTGAGTATAATCTTTGATGTTTGGAGTTTGTGAATTTTGGCTACTTTTTCTATTGGGTTTGGGTTTGGGTTCAGCCCACTAGCTTAACTAACCCTCTAGCTTAGCCCCTTCTCTTCATTCATCTCCACTTTATTTCATTTCTTAAGCTTAGAAACTGAAATGGTGGAAGAGAAAGGAAATTAGAAATTAGCAAGCCCTAGTTCTCCTTTGTATCTTGATTTCTTGCTCCAAATTCATAGAGAATCCATTGGTAAGTTCATCTCCATCTTCTCCATCTTTTCTCCTCTTCAATTTCTGTAATTTTCCTAACCCTAACTTAGGAAATACTTGCTTTGATTCTAGATTGAAGCTTGTAGTGTTGAAGTGGAGTGTAGTTGGTTGATTCCTTGCTTTTGTGCTTCTTCATCATCTTTGTTTGTGAGGTTAAAAGGTGAGTTGTGAACTCACATCTATTTCTCTTGATATCATGAGTGTTGGTATGAATTCCTAACAAGTATGCATGTGCCATTGTTTTGGATTGGAAAGAATTTGCATTTCATTGAAATAGGGCAAGAATTGCAAATTCATCAGGTTCGGCCGACCGAGTGCAGGCTTCGGTCGACCGACCTGCTGCCCCGAGCCATACTTGGGTTTCTGCATCTGGCCGGCCGACCGAGCTCTGCAGTCCGGTCGACCGACCTGCTTTGTTTTTCCTGGTTTGGTTATTTTGCATATTTGATTGATTTTTCCGGACTTTATTGATTCAAGTTGCTTTTTAGTGGTTGTTATTGCATATTTGGCTTTGATAACTTACTCTTGACTTCATCCACGGGTTTTTATAAAATAATCTCTCGAATCGCCTTTAAAAGCTCGTTTCTCCAATTTATAAATTCTATTTAAAACACACACTTTCGCACTTCGAGCGAAGTGGAAGGGTGATTAAATGGTTGGGCAAAACACGGACCATGAATCTGTGCGTTTATCTTTCCGATTAATCCTCGACCTATTCGATTGATTGTTTTGACCTTCGGGTTTGGTTTGTCGATGATATGAGGTAAACTTTGTACTGCTTTGAGTGTGAAAGTGACTGACGGATAGTAAACCGTTTAGTGCGAACGAGTGGTTATGGGACATACGTTAACACTTTTCGGATTCCTTTTCGAGAGTTGTGACACATTCCGCCAGTTAGTGGTGTCCAGTACTGGGTCTTCGACCTTCACCACTACGGTTTGTTGCCTCTGGGATAGTGTCTTCGGACTGTCTCCCTAGGTTTGTTGCCTTCGGGTGTGTGCCTTCGGGTTTGTTGCCCTATATAGTTTCGCTCTGATGTTTTGCCTTATGTGCCGCATGGGTGATACTTGGGTTTGGAGTCTTCGGGCTCATGGATCCTTGTTTGTACAGTACTGAGCTCGAGCAAATTTTATGATGTTTCATTGATGTGTATATTCCCTTGGTATCGCCCTTCGGTGTTGGTCTTTTGAGCCATATGGAGAATAGCGATTTCCTTGTGGAACTTGTATACCTTATGGGTATTTGTTATTGCCTTCTGGCTTGTTTTGGGATATTTGTATCCTTTGTTTTTATATGTTGCCAATGATATGAGGCTTGTTCTATATGATTCATCTCTTGTTGATGATTGTGTTATCTCCTCTAGAGATATTTGTTGTACCGTATGACCTTGCAGGTTTATTATTGTTCAGTTTATCTAACTGATTTGTTATCTAGACTGACCCGTGTATTTTGTATTCGGGTCAGACCGAGATGTTTCAGGTTAGGTGCTTTTGGACTTAGCCTATTTTGCTTCCGCATGGACTATTCGCTAGCTTCTTTTTGTTATAGCGTCTTTTGTAGTCCTTATCTGTTGTAACTCTGATTTATACTCTTTCGTCTCGTCTGTATATTGTGGTCTCCTGTACCACTTGACATGTATTATTTTGTATACTCTGTTGTGTATCTGTGTATGTGTATATTATGATCGACTGTTCTGTGATGTGAATTACATTTGAGTTGTTATATTTTCTTCTGATAGATCCTATAGCCATTGTAGTTTTGCTTTAAATATTTATTGAATAGGTCGAATTTTAATGTGAGTACTTTTCGACGTATTTAGTGAATAGTTAAGGTAAGATTACACATGGTCGCTTCCATTATACTCTATTGTCCGCGTTAGCCGACCGTATTATCTCTGTAATACTCTTTGTTAACGAGGCTCTCGGAGTGGGGCGTCACAAGATGTGTGGTGATGTATGTATTTATATATATATATATACACATACTCTGATCTGGGTTTGCTGTTCTGTGACTGATGTTTTCTATCTGCGTATATATTACATTATTTCTGAAATGGTCCGAATCCACCATTGTGCGCATTAGTTAGGGACTAAGCGTGCCTACCACTTATGAGGTAATGGAAAAAAAAAATCAAGACATAATTAACATGCTTAGCTCTTAACTAATGTATTACTATGATGGTCGCCCTTAACCAGTCTTATTCTCTACATTAGTAGACAAGATTACTTAGTAATTCTCTTTACTAATGTAGGTCTCGAGGTGGGGCGTTACAAATTTAAACCCAAATTATTGAATATTAATTTGTTTAAATTGAAATTTATACGGTTCTAAATTAATTGTTTATTTTGTTTTTCAATCTATTTTCTTTCCGATTGCTATTGTTCTCCTACCTCATTCCATTTCGGGGACGAAAAGTTTTGAGTGGGGGAGAGTGTAACGACCCGTAAATTTTAGTGGTTTTATTTATTTAATTAATTGAATTTTTGCGAAATTTTAAATAATAAAATTTTGAATTGAAATTTGATATTTGGAATACGTCTACTTTAACATGGCAAATGATAATTTTCATCAGATAATACAAAAGTAAATTTATTGTGTAATTTTATTTAAATTCAAATTAGTTAAATATTGATGATAATAAAATATTTTCCAAACCTGAATATTTTTATACAATGGTAAATCATCTTCTGAGTGAGCCGTCATATTCCGTTTCATCAAATTCGAACTGCTATTGCTCCATTCATCTTATTTCTAGCAAATTAGCAGCATTTTCGATACCGATATCGACATTGGATTAGATAATCGTATCATTGATATCTATAAACCATTTTGATCGTCTCGTCGTACTGATCTCTATGGTATATTCAGTGGAATCCACGAAAAAGATGATTTTGTATCCGTATCGGTTTTAACCTTTTGGGTTTCTTGTCACTTCATCTACCTACTGACGAATCAAACAGCTGTTTGTAATTAATATTTCCATCGTGCATGCCTTTTTTCTCTGAAATTTAACTCATGACTTTTACTATACCCCTTCTATCCTTTCACTTCTTTTGCGTTCACTGTTTTCTTCAAAGTAAACTTTTATATATTCTTTTATTACTTTAGCTTCATGACCTGCTTCCTATATATTTTCGAAACTACTATCACAAACACTATTGCATTTATATTGGCATTGCCAATTCAATTCTAGTCACCGTATCACCTTTAAGATAAAGGTATAATATTTTATATATGTTTGCATTCTTTTCCTTGGAGCCTACTATGTGCACTTCTTCGACCTGTTGGTGGCCGTCCATAACCTCCCTCGACCGGAAACAATCGCCAGCCTAGCCAAGACCACCTCTCCTATTTATCCACACACTCACACTGACTCTCCTAACCTAGCATCCAAGCCCAAGCACCACTCGAACTGGCTTTTTCCATGTCCGAACCACCTACATCACGACCACCAGCCTTCCCCACTAGCAAGCATCGACCGGACATATATACTTCTACGTAACTATTATATGTTAGTTTACTGTATTAGTTGAATATATGTATATATAAGCAGAATATTATATATGTGGCTTCATATAAAAGTACATTCATATAAATATTTTATATTATTCTATGTGTGTGTATATATTTTGATTTTGCTGATTTTGGTTTATGATGTTATGTTTACATATATATTATATAAGTTATATTCTGTTGCTTGGAATATAATTTTTCTAAGCGTATATTTAGGCTTGTTATATAATATGATAGTTTATATAAGTATTTTATATAATTACTATGATATATATGTTTATCGAGACAAAATTTTATAGGCGATTTCCTATAACAGTCTGTATATGATTGTATTGTATATGTGGGACAACTGATTTATATAAAGTTCTAAAAAGGGTGTATATATATATAAATATTATTTATATGTTGTATATATATTATTTTATTAAGTATATAAGTTTATATATATAGGTTTAATTTGCATATTATCACATGTACAGTTTGTATATTCCCTGTTATAATTGATTTGATAGTAATAATATGAAGTTATACAGTGTTACAACATGTATATGAAGAAAATTTTGTGTTTCGTCTATATGAGTTGTTCTAAAATAAATATGTTAGTATATTTTATTGTTGGTTATATTCAAAGTATATGCTAGTATATGTATCTTATATACTTTCGGCATCTACAGTTTAATGTAAGTTTGTATATATATGTTCATATACATTAGTAAGTATACATGAATTTACTCTTTCAAATATATATTTGCTGTATAAGTATTTACCTCAACTTTGTTATATATATTGGTATGAAAAGTATATATGTATATATATGTGTATAATAGGTTCAGGTTGCATAAAAATATATCTATATATAAAGAATGAAGTAAGTCTATATTGAAACTTTTTATCAAGTGTCTATATATAAATATTGTGTAAATATATATATATATATATATAGAGAGAGATTTTAAGTTGTATATGTTTTAAATTTAATATGGATTTTAAATATATATATGTTTTAAGAATAATGGTTTTTGTTATATATAAATACACACACACACATATATATATATATTATTTGTTTGAAATTTAAATTATTGATTTTTAAGGAATTATAATGATAAAATATATTTTATATACATATATCTAGATGATTCTAATTTGTTTCATCAATGCCTTATTATCAGCTTTGTCTATCTAATTCATTCCAATCTAGCTTTGTTTTGGAATTCATGCTTGGATTTGTAATTCATCTCATTCTCATTCTTCTCTAGCCTCGAAAGGTGAGCAATCACTCACGATTAACGTTCTTATATTTATTAAATTTGATTTCAATTGAAACGACAATTGAAATATGTTGTTGTTAGTTATTTACATTGCTATATATATATGTTATTATTTGTATTTGTTCACCTATGACATCTGACACCATTATCTATTATTTATATTGATGATATATGCCTGTTATATTATTATCGCTGTTATCACTCTGCAAGTTCCCTATTGGTATAGGATTCCTTATGGGTTGAAATGATACATACCCGAACGATTTGTAGAATATGAGAACATCGTTAGGTTGAAATGAGAAACCCAAGCGATTTTCATTGAATTGAATTTGGGATTATGGGTTTAAATGTTATATAACCGTATATATATATTTAAATTGCGGATTGAAATGACAAATATCCGTACCACTTGACCATATGATATAAAATTATATACAGGCACCGTTGGTCTATATATAAATATTTTGAAATTGATTTCTATGGTTTTGGAAAGAAATATATGATTTGATAAATACTGATTTTAAGATATTATATATAAATATATTTTATAAAGTTTAAATCCTTGATTTTAAAATATACGTTTTGAATTTTTTTTAAATTATAAGTTTGTTTCGAAATTATAAATTTTAAGAATTTACATTTAATTTTACTATTTTAAAATATGTATAAATTAGTTTTATTATAAAAAAGTTTGATAATAAGATTTAATTTGATAAAGTTTGGTTTAATTTATATATAATATGTTTAAGTATTTATTTAAAATTTTATTTTTAAATATAGAGTTTACAATAATTTTTAATAAATTATGGGTGGGAAGATAGATTTGAAATTGATTTGAAATGGTATTTAATTAAGAATTTATTTAATTAAATCGATTTGAAACTTATGGAATTTGAGATTTTTAAAGGATATGATTTTATAACTTGATTTGGTTTAAGATGATTAAATGAATATTTCAAGTTTAAGTAAATTGAAGGAAATATTTAGTGATTTGAAATTTGAAGTTTCATTTAATTGATATTTGGTTTATTAAGTGAATATTTCAAAATTAAATAATAATGAAGTTAAATTAAGATATATATGAAATTATCAAATTTAGTTTTGAAATTGTGGAATATTTAAAGCTTTGAAATATATTGAAATTAAAATGGTTTATTTTATGGTTCAAATCTGTTTTTGAAATCGATATAATTTGACATGGTTTATTGAGAAACTGAATTGAATTGAAATTGATGATTTGAGATCGGATTAAATTTGAATCTTGGAACTCGAGTTGATTTGGAATTGATTTATGAAATTTTGGAAACTATCTTATTATATAAATTATTTCAAATTATATTTAAAACTATTTTATATTACTTTATAAATTATTTTAATATAAACTATTTTTAACATAAATCATTTTTAATATAAACTAATTTTAATATAAACTAATTTTAATATAAACTATTTTAATATAAACTATTTTAAATATACTAATTATTTTAATATAAACTATTTTAACTTATAACTATTTTATATAAACTATTTTATTTTATAAACTGTTTTATTATACATACTATTATTAATATCTAAACTGTTTAAAGAAAAGCGTTATGATTTCCAAAGTGTTATGATTTCAAAGTATTATGATTTCTAAAACGTTATGATTTCCAAAGTGGTATGATTTCAAAGTGTTATGATTTCAAAGTGTATGATTTCAAAGGTGTTATAATTTCAAGTGTTTTGGTTTCGAAAGTTTTATAACTTTGAAAGTGCTATAATTTTGGAAATGGATATATTTGAAGTGAAATGATATCATATTGATATGGCTTTGAAATTGTAATGATATTTTTGTTTTGAAGTATAAACTATTTTGAAATGACAGCGGTGTTATAATAACGTTCGGTTATTAAAGAGACCGGGATCGGATATTGTCATACTCTCTGCCAAAACCGAAAACCACTTTAACAACTGTATATGAGGTGGAGATTCTAGAATGAAGTAGGATGGTGGTGATGATCCTATGTGAGGTATATACGTGGACCCGACTCCCGTGAGTTGGCATAAGGTGGCTAAAACAAGAGCAATTGACGGGTCAAGTGAGGTAGCTCCTCCGATCGGACACATTCCTTCGATACGACATTCTGACTTTGTGATTTATTTGGTGCCACACTTGACTTTGATTTAGGAGTGTGTTCCGAGGTGGGCTGTAGTGGCTTCTATGCATTACCACCAGCCCGGAAGTTTAATTGGTATATCTACCCTGGCATTGCCTAGTTGTGCCATGTCACCTACCATATCAAGACCAATACGAGTTTGTTTTATAACGTACGTATGGAGTGCCCTCTGACGACGCCCAGTATGGGGGAGATTACGTTACTGTATAGACTATGGGAATATATAAAACGTGTTAATGGGAAATGGGTAACGCCAAAGTGCTATGATTTCGAAGTGTTATGGTTTCCAAGTGTATGATTTCAAAGGTGCTATAATTTCAAGTGTTTTGGTTTCAAAAGTGTTATAACTTTGAAAGTGCTATGATTTTGGAAATGAATATATTTAAAGTGAAATGGTATCATATTGATATGGTTTTAAAATGGTAATGATATTCTGGTTTTGAAGTATAAACTATTTTGAAATGACTGCGGTGTTATAATAACGTTTGATTGTTAAAGAGACCGGGATCGGATATTGTCATACTCTCTACCAATACCAAAAATCACTTTAACAACCGTGTATGCGGTGGAGATTCTAGGATGAAGTAAGATGGTGGCGACGATCCTATATGAGATAAATACGTGGACCCGACTCTCATGAGTTGGCATAAGGTGGCTAAAACAGAAGCAATTGACGGGTCAAGTGAGGCAGCTCCTCCGAACGGACGCATTGCTTCGATATGACATTCTGACTTTGTGATTGATTTGTATTGGCTGCACTTGAATTTGATTTAGGAGTGTGTTCCGAGGTGGGCGGTAGTGGTTGCTATGTGTTACCACCAGCCCGGAAGTGTAATTGGTATATCTACCCTGGCATTGCCTAATTGTGCCGTGTCACCTACCCTATCAAGACCACTACGAGTTTGTTTTGTACCATACCTATAGAGTGCCCTCTGACGACGCCCAGTACGGGGAAGATTACGGTACTGTATAGACTATGGGAATATATGAAATGTGTTAGGGGAGAAATGGGTAACACCTTAATGCTATTTTAATAGTTTACTTTACTATAGACATTATTATAATAGCGTATATACTACATGGTAGATAGTTTAACGGGTCCTTAGAGGATGGTTATCCCAAACATCCTTTGAGTTACTTGTATTTCAGTTGATATTTCACTTGAGTTGGATTTATTGATATAAGAATGTTAATCCTGACTCAAGTGTTTTGTGTTTTGCTTTACGCTCGGGTCAAACTGAGTGTACCAGTATACGAGACTCGCCTTTGGAGTTGAAGCTTCGCTTGGAGATCCATCTATCGATTCTTCTTATTCAGTTGATTCTAATGATGTATTTAGATTTTATGTTTGACTATTGTATTGAGACATCTATGTATTTGATACTTCTTTTGTATCTTGTTTAACTCTGTTATATATAGTAGCTTCATGAACTACTATTCTTTTGTTTCCGCTGCATTATTGTTATATTGCTCTATGTTTGTGATTCTGTGATTATTTTATTTACTATATATGTTGATTTTTGCCGAATTTAAATTAACAATATGATATTTTGAGTAATTCAAATCCGACATGTGCGGATGCGAATGGTTGAAAATATCGGGATATAACATGTGGTATCAGAGCTTTGGTTTTAGGCAGAACTTAGCATATAAAGTAAATTTAATTACAGAATCATTTTCGTTCGAGCTTGAATTCCTTCATCTTTGATTCGAATCTCCTTTGAATTTTGGAACGTTTCCCCCTCAGTTTTAAAATCCATTCTTGTCTCTCCCTATTCGTATTCTCCTGGATTCTGGAGCATCACATAGCTATACTGTATGATTTGTAAAGGGGTGAAACTCCTTAACAACGAGCATGGTCCATCGAAGATTTCTGTATCGTCGGTTTAGATGCTGCTCTCTCTTGCTATTCCCGAATTCTAGTCTCTTGCGATTGAATGTCGATTTGCCTCAAAATTCTGCATCGATCGTATTCTTGAAGTCACATTTGATCCGATTAAGGTTTCCCGTGATTTGTATAAGTCCATCCGTCTTTCTCTTTTGAGCCTATCTTCTAGTTTGAATTCTATTTGGTTAGAGTCTTCCTAATTTGAATCCCTATCTTTGTTTTAAATCCATTCTGGAATCACTCGGTGAGAAAGTGTATTTGTAATTAATATAAAATGTTTTATACTGTGTTGTTTGAGTTGTTAACGTTGATTTGGGTTTTCGACTGATTTGTCTAATCAACGCTATCGATAGGAATTCCAAAACATTTGAACGGAGCAAACTGATGCAATATTATTTTCAAATTTGGTAAATGAAATAAATTTTGTATGATTATATCACATATTAGTATAAATTTTTTGGAATTTAAAAGTTAATAGAATTGGTTTTGATTTTCATTCATTCTTTTGTAAACCAATGACTATTTTAAAACATGGTTTATAAATTGATTTGGAATTTGAAATGAATTTAAATTAAGAATTTGGGAATTTGATTCCCAATGATTTCAAACTCTGGTTTTAAAGTTATGAAATGTATATTATTTAAAGTATTTTCAAATAGAAATTGTTTCCAAAGAATTTTTAAATGTTTAAATTAGTGCTCTTCTGTTTTATCGTTGGAAAACAATTTCGGTGATGGCGGCTGCATCATCGACATTCATTTTCGATTTTCGGAGTGGAGAGACCATTTTGTAACTTTGCTACACTTTTGTTTTGGAAAATAAATTGATTTAAATTTATTAATATGACTTGATTTATTATATATATATATTGGTATATGATTAAAGATTTGATGTGATATATTGAATGTTTATATATATATATATATATCTAAATTGTTTGAAGTTGCACGTTTTCACACTATTCTAGTGAATGAGAAGGAGAATTAAACGGTTTGGTAAAACATGTGGTACGGGATACGTGTGTTTATCTTATCAGTTAATTCCCGACTTGTCCGTTTAATCGTTTTGACCTTCGAGTCGAGTTCACCAATGAGATGAGGTAAACTTTTTACCGGTTTTAGTGTGAAATTTACTAGCGGTTAGTAAACCGTTTAGTGTGAATGTGTGGTATGGGGCACACGTTAATATTTTTTGGGTTCCTATTCGAGAGTTTGTGACACATTTTCCATTGCTGCGTGCCAGTACTGGACCTTCGGGTCATTGCCATTGTGGCGTATTTGTCTTCGAGACGTTTTCCATTGTGGTATATTTGCCATTGAGGCGTACTTGTCATTGTGACGTTTTGCCTTCAGGCGAGGTACCTATTTGAGATAATAGTACTTGACAAGGCTTCGGCCACATGCACTTGCTAAACTTTGAGATGATTTTTTTGGTTATTTTCCCTAGTGTATCGTCCCTTTTCGGAATTGGTCCTTTGAACAATTTAATATATATTTGTGGCAATTACCTTCCGAGAATTTGAACTCTTGGGAGTTCTATTTTTGAGATTTGTATTGTCTACATTGGCGTTATTGAGATTCGCCTTTTGGTGATATTATATAAGATTTTCCTTTTGGCATTTACTTGAGATTTTATTCTCCTCTTTGGAGATATATTTGCCTTATGGCCTTTTTGAGATGGGATCTTTTTGTGCATGTTTTTGAGTTGCCGATTTGGCAGGTTTAGGTTTTCCCCCTAAACAATATTTGGTTTTTTATGAATGCTGATGATAAAGCTTGTTGCTTTTATCATTTTATGGGTTGTTCTATCTCTTTTGAGATTATATGTTGTGTAGTGATACCCTTCATCACATGAAGTAACTATACATTTTAAATTGTCCCTTCTCACTTGGGGATATTGACGCTTTATCCATATGCTCATATTATTGTTTATCCTTGTAAACTGAATTGTTTAGCTAGACTGATCCGTGTATTTATACTCGGGTTAGACCGAGGTGTTTCAGGTTAGGTACTTTTGAACTTAGCCTATTCTTCTTCTGCATGGACTATTCCGCTAGATCTTTTTTTGTTATAGCTTTTTGTCTAGTCCTTTTATTTTGATACTCTGATATGTATATTCTTTTGACTCGCTTGTATAATGTGGTTGCTATACCACTTGATATGTATCATTTTGTATACTCTGTGATGTATCTGTATATGTTTATATATGTGATGATCTACTGTTCTGTGATGTGTTTGCACTTTAGTTGTTGTATTTTGTTCTAATTGATCCTACAGTCACCTATGGCTTTGTATTAAGTATTTAATGGATATGTCGATCCACTTGAGATAGAAAAAATATATAGCATTTGTCGATGTATTCAGTAGATATTTAAGACAAAGGTATAAATGGTCGCTCTTAACCAGCCCTATTCTCCGCACTAGCAGACGGTATTACACAGTAATACTCTTTGTTAATGTGGGTCTCGAGGTGGGGCGTCATAGCAATCATCACCAGAATTATTTTCCAATGATAGAAGTGAATTTAGTGCTTTCTATCTCCTTTAAAATCCTTTTAAAATATTTTTATTCATAAATACTTTTGAATAATACTATCATTTTCCCTAAACTAGGGAGAAAAATTTCAAAAACACCAGGACTCAAGTCCTCAAATTCTCAACTTAAACCCTTTTTTATTTATAAATCCTATTTAGATAATCCACTTTCTTATATAAAATCATTTCATAAATGCATGTCATTGTTTAGATCATAAAAAACACTTTTGTTATAGTTAAATTTAAACCCAACGTAATCACCGAACTCCTTATAATCAAACTATGAAACATAATTCACCAGGTGTTCGTTTCAATGTTCCTAGAACTACTATCTACCCAACCCATGTTGAAAAAGGTAAAACTGCCTATAAACCGGTCAAGCACAATTCAAAAATCAACAAATAATAGTCAATGCCCACAAACTGGTTGAGCATAACTAATCAAACAATAAATGATAATAACTGAATATTATCATTTTCTAACAAAAAAACATATCATAAATAACTATATCAATTTCTAAACGTTATTCTTATATAAATAAAGTGTATAATCTTGATAAACTTATTTCATTTTTCAAAATTAAAATAATACTTTATCGGTTTGCTTTATCCAAGTGTTTAGAAACCCCTATCGATATAGTTGTTCCTTCTGTATCGACCAGAATTCATAAACCACTCAGTAGATCAATCAACACAATATAAAACATTTTTATAGCACTAACAAATACGTGCTTCTATACACACACACATACATAGACATATATATAGACACACACACATACAGATATAAATATACACACACACACTCAAACTCATTTTGGGGTATTACTAACCCCATCTCTAATGAGTTTACCCACTAAGGCCTATTTTTTCACTCGGCCTAAGCTTTGATACCACTTTGTAACAACCGGCCTTTTCGATCCTCGAAAATTGACAATAATACATCCACGGTATTCATGTATCCAGCAACCAAGGGTCGAAAAGATAGATATTTGGGGTGAAAGAAAAGAGAACATAGAACAAAATTTCACAACGTGATGAGTAGTATATAATATACACATGATCTTTACAAAAGAAAACTATAACTTACATATATCAATGAGAGTAAACTAACACATCATCAACTTGGACAGTTATAATACCATGTTCTCACAAATGCTGATAAATACAAAACAAAAAATGCAACGAAAATTAAAGATACATGAATATGTCTTAAAGGCATCCAGATCGTCTCCTAAAGCTCTAAAGCATTTATAACTAAATGTGGAAATAGGCTCAGGCTGACCCCAAGCATTATAAGAAAATAATGCCTAGATCAGTCTGGTAAACAAGCGTGAGAAACACAAATCATATGGATATTTAATGCTATAAAAACTTTCAGAAATAAGGGTATCTCATAAGACCACAACGCATATAAATATGGACGGATTCTTACCTTACAATAACCCAACCATTTTTACGTAGAACATCCAATGACATAATATTAATGAATAAGGTTTAAAGTAAATATATAACATAGCTGAAATGCTTGCGTATCACATTCCAACATATTTGGTATACAACTAAGACCTAGGGCATGTTTTGGAAAATGAATTTCAACAATGACAAGGTAAGAGATTACCATTCGTACAGTACACCTCCAGATAAAATGTGTCGAGGCTGCGAATCTTACACCTCTACCAACACAGAATTGGCCTACCCCTTCCCGAATAGTACCGAATATGATCATCACCCCGGCTGCCAACTTGAAAAATTGTTTCCTTGGCCACAAGCATACATAACCTGTAAATATTGATCTAGATATAAGTGATGACTATACACTAGTGGTAGCAAACCACATAGCCCTGCAGCCTCTACTCCGTTTTAATCATTTCCGGGTGTAAGGCTTGAGTTTACGCTTTACCTTTTAGCATGTTCCATTTGAAATGCTAACACCGCCCTTCAGGCAATAACGCAATATCAGCATTCATCCATACAAGTTGTTTTGGAGCCGAACAAATCGAAGGCACTACTTCTACTACATCCATTTTGGAATTATCCTCAGGATTAGTAGCAAGTAGCCCTAGCACATCAAAGAACTTCTTCGATTACATCATCTTCAAGTTGTCTTCAATTCGAATGCTAATGCTGGCTCAAATTGGTTTGCGGATAGCTCATGCTTATCCGATGCCAGTCTCTCCGAACCAATAACCGATAAATTCAAAACTAATCAAGATTTGGTAGTTGGTTATTTAATTGTCAAATAAACATACAATCAAGCCAGAGATTAATTTCATACAAAAATCAAGCATGGTTAAAGCAAGTAAGCAATCACTAAGCCTCTTTAATTAATTCTTTCATTAATTAAAAATCTCTTTTCAAATAATTGCAATAAGATACCTTTTAAAAAAGATATATTCACAACCTTCTCTACTCTTTCCAATATTTTAAAAATATTCATACACTTATCTCGATGGTATAAGTATATTCACAGCCTATTTCACTTTCAATACTTAGACATTTTCTTTACTTATCTCGACAGTATAAGTATATTCACAAAACATTACATTTTCAAAACTAAACTTATTTGGGTTTGAAAACAAATGTCATTTACAAACACTGAAAACAATAACCTAAAAAACTTTTGGTGTATGTAACAGGGTCGTACAAAAATTAGACCAAATATATTTACCTCCACTCTCCAATTTCAAACTTATACCATCCATTGATTAACAATGAAGTCAGACAAGTCAGAAAACTATCATTGCCTCGACATATATTCTTAATTCTTACCGTTAGAGACGAGTTTACATACCTCGAAATTTGGTGTTAAAGTATGAAAAGAATACTTTCCATACCACCATACATTACAAAAATCATTTATGGAAATCAAATCTCGTTCTCCTTTTATAAAATTTCTTTTTATAATTTTCTTTCATATTTACAATATATTTTACAAATCTCCTTTCTATTTATAAAACACCTTTTATAAATCTCCTTTTATATTTATAGAACTTCTTTTATAAATCCCCTTTATATTTATAAAACTACTTCTATATTTGAACTCCTTTTATAAAACTCCAATTTTATTTCTCATATAACTTTTACAAACCTTCGGTTTCGAGATAGAACTAAATGCTTTCCATATACCGATCATTCCATATACCGCTATAAATTCAGAAATGTGATTTATTATTCGAAATTATAAAAATGATATCATGTTCTTTTTTATAAAATACCATTTATAAATTTATTCTTTCATTTATATAGTCTCGTTTATAAATCTATTTTTCTATACAATACCTTATATAAAATGTTTCAAAATATTTATTCCAAATTATTTCTATCTTCTTTTAAAACAGAATCATTAATTATAAAAGATAAATTCCCTTTTTTACAAAATAAACATAATATTAACTTTACAAAATAATAAATACTGCTCAAAATACTTTAAAATATTTCCATACATGTTAGAAAAGACTAACGAAAAGGTTGAAGTAAAATAGAGAAGTTCAGAAATCAATTCCAAATAAAATGCCATAGAAAATTCCAAAATCCACATTTAGAAATCATTCTTTGAATCAAAACCAATTTCAAATCAAAACAATAAACCATAATATTCAAATTAATATAATGAAGTCCAAGGCAGCCATAGCACTTAACCAATGCTACTACTACCTTTATGACTAAAAGGTTAAACTTTTTAACATATCAAAGTCATATTCAATATGACCAAACTAACAAGCTTTGAAATTCAAAAATTTGTATAACAAGTATATAACTAAAATTTAAATCACAATGGTGAGGAATTTGGATCCCTCTACAAATTTCTATATATTACCTGTATTTCGTTTGATATGTCACTCGCTCTTCAAAGCTGAAATCCTACCAAACCAAACCAATAAATCATTCGAGCACAAAAACAATAATTTATATCTACCATAAGTCATATAATATTCATCCAAAGGTGACAAAACTCATCGAAATTCTAGGTGATGCTTAAGCGTTTCTACTAGATCTAAAATCGAACGCGCTCAGTTTTAGCTCAAAAATTCCATACACTCTAAGCTTGACGAAATAGGTCCCATTGCATAGGTAATGCTCCTATAAGTACAACGCAAAAGATCATGCCTTGATTGGACCTTGTATGTGTGAGAAATTGATTTTATAAATTTTGAGATAAATTAAAATAATTAATTATACTAATCAACTTGATTAATTTTAATTACCCATCCTTCTCCCCCTAAAGAAACTTGCACAGCGTGCACTTGTACACCACTATATCCATCAATTACCTCCCCTCTTGTTGGAGACATACTCCACCATTCGACGAATGAACATCGCCGTTGTGTCTCTCTTCGCGATCTCTCTCCTTCCTACACCAACCCAACAAGCTCGGCCCTACCTTGATAATCGTGACCGAACCATCATGTCGCGATAAGCACCAGGTCGTATTACTCCTCCCATGACCGCACATACCCTAACGGCCACCATCCGAGCTCCTTTACATGAGAAACCCATTTCCTCCATCACCGAAGCTCATCGTCGCCTATAATTTCAACAATCCCTAGCCCTAGATCTACCATCACCACGTCAAACAATCCTAACCATCATTGTACCATCCAACGCCAACATGGATTCGAAGCTAACACTCACAAGTTCAAGGATCCAAATTCATAATTTTTCATTAAGTGAATCATTAGATATTTATTTTTGAAGAGGAGGCTAGGTTTTCACACTTACCTAAGAGGGAAAATGAAAAAAGGAAAGAGGGAAAAATAAATAAGAGAGTTTTGTGTGTGGTTTTATTTAATTTTAAAATTTCCAACATTTTGCTACATAGTATTCCGTTCGCGTACGAACCGTGAATGACAAAAATGAAAATACAACCGTGCACAATAATGTGATACGATTACAAAACAATAATAAAATACATCAACTATCTTATTCTGTGATTTTCAAAAATACATTAAAAGATAATTTAAATATTTTCCAAATTAAAAATAATGGAAAAATCCTATTAATCATATCAAAAATATGTCAATAAAATAAAATTATTTTATTTACAATTGATTTCCTTATTATTTATTATATTTGAATCAAATTTGCGTGTTTAATAGATTAAATTCCCATTCAAAACGTTAAAAATTTCGAGTCGTTACATGTATTTGTAAAGATTTTACAATTTAAGTAGCCCAGTAAAAAGTTGCCTGGACAATGCAAAAGTAAACTTATTGGAAATACCTTCCATTAACTATGATAAGCATCATTATAATAATATTCAATATGTAGGGTGTGTATATGACTCCTTCAACTCTTGACCTTTTCACTTTTGTAGTGCTTTTATTTCTAGATTATAATTATTCTTCTCATTCAAATATTTACTTAGAAACCAAATGGTTAACCAAAAATTATAGCAGCGATTATTGTGTATATTTATTCATACTATTTCGCATTAAAATGAATTTTAACTCATGTATTTATTTTTGTCACATCCAATACAAGCATATGACCATTATTTTAAAATAATAAATTTTCGTTCAGTGTTCTTTGCATACGTCCAACAGACGTGCCTAATATACTGGTATCTTTAATGAGGTAAATAATATTGCTTTGAATCATTATGGATCACCATGACATGGCTTAACTATAATCAAAATGGAGTATTCATATTGAAGTTTCATAGTATTCTCAAGTCAAGGGAACCATGTAACGTGTAATGACCTGAAATTTTATCGCTTTAATTGAGAATACTTAATTAATATTAAATATTTTTATAATTGATTTTAAAAGATTAAATAACTCATTTTTATTTTTTAATAATGCTAGTAAACTCATTTTAAAAGTTTGTTTACAAAAATAAATGTTTGAAGAAAAATTGAAAATGTGATCGAAAATCACTTTTCGTATTTTCGCATTTTTATCGAAGAAAAGTTGCTGCAACGTTGTTCCTTACATGTGTACACTTTGTAATATACACTTATACATATAATAAGTGATTTAATAAAGTAAAAGGGTTAATAGATGTAATTGTGATTAAAGTGTTTAAAAATTAATTAATTAAGATAATAAAGTAAGATAAGACACTTCTTCTTATTTTAAGTGTAAAGGACTTTAGAAAAAGGTGGATGTGATGGCTTAGTACATAACGTGATGAGAGAGGTGTGTGTTATCAAAATATTAAGAAGGGTAGTGGTATATTTTAATGAAATGTTATTTTGGTAATTTTCCACTATTTAATTTTTCTAAAATGAACACCTCTTTTCCATTTTCCACATTACTTCATTTTATTTCATTTTCCATCTTCTTACTCTCTTCCTTTCTACTTTCTTTGCTACGTTTTCATCTTTATTTCCTAAAGAAAATAAATTTAAGTTCACTTCCTTTTATTTTTAATTCAAAAACAAGTTCATAAATTTATAAGCAAACCTTTCTACCATATTAAAGTCCAAAACTTTAGCATCCAAAACCAAATTTGCCTAAGGCCGAGAGCAAAGTGAGGGGGAATGGGAACTTGTGTAAGCATTTAGGGGTAAGGGGGGTGTTGCGCGTGTTGTTTAGTAAGTGATGAGAAGTTATAGTGAGCTAAAGTGTGATTCATCACTTTAAAGTTGGTTTTAAAGTTGATAAAATATTGTAATAATTTAGTGCTTATAATATTGTATATATGTATGTGATGTGCTTATGTTGTTATTTGATTTTGATTCTGACTTGAAAGCGGATGACATAAATAATAATTGTGTTGCAGGGGACAAAAGTGATGAATGGAAGTCGAAGTGTCTTCGTAGCGAATAGGTCGCTATAGAAGCACTTAAAATAATATAAATGTGTAGAGGGATCCCTCGTCCATTGATTTACATTATATATATGTATGTATGTATGTATGTATGTATGTATCTGTGTGTATGTGTGAGTATGAAATGAATATATGCTATGATTTTGACATGTTGAATATAACTTGAAAAGTTGAACTCTTTTCAGAATAAAAACAAATGGTACCTTGTTTAAGTACCATAGCGGTCACAAAGCTTCTTTTCAAATTTTAAAAGTACGGTTTTTAATGACTCCTACTTTTGGATATTTTAAAGTAAATGTTTTCTACATTTAAAGTTGTTTAAAATATAGAAAGAAAATGGAGTTTAAAAAACTATTTGATTACACAACAAAATGGTAAAATTACAGGCCCATATCGCGATAATCGCTATGGATACACTTTGAAAACCCGAGATTTTAGTAAAGTAAAAAAGCTATTAGATTGGATATTTTTGAAAGTTCTTTTCAAATGTGTTTATAAAGGTTATATAAGTATTTTAAAAGGAATATGAACTTTTAAAAATAAATTTGAACAAGTGGATTATTTTAAAGAAATTCCTTTACTTTTTCAAAGTTGGATTCCTTCTGAAAAGCGATAGTTTTTATTTATGATTTAGATGGAGGTTTTTACTTTGTCTAAAAGTGTTTAAAAGAGGTTTGGAATTTACATAAACTATTTTTTTAGGATTTATATTTGAAGTATTTAAGTAAACAGCTCATTTTTACATAAATGGAAATCTTATCTTTCTATATCAACTTTGGTTCAACTATGATCTTCAAGTGATGTTTTGACTTATGATTTAAGGAAAGTAATGTTTTGGATAAGAGTTTTGAATTATGATTTGAGTAGTTTAAATTGTAAGGATGAACGTTTAAAAAGGATTTAAGTTTCAAATGGATTTAATGTGAGATTTTTAAACAAGGGGTTTATTTAAAGAAAATCCATTTGTTTTCCAAAGTGGTATTTTCTTTTAAAACTATGGCTTCTAAGTTATGTTTCAAATGGAAGTTTAAATTTTGTTTAAAGTATTTAAGGGGACATGAAATTTATGACAGTATTTTAAGGGATTATTTGATATAATAAACAAGTATTATTTTTATAAAAGGAATCTTTATTTCCATATCAACTTTGGTTTAAACAAAGATTTCAAGTAAGATTTATATGGAAGGATTAAATTTTATTAAAGAAGTTTTTAAAAAGTATTTTTAAAAGAGGAAGAATTCATGGATTACAACACTCTTGTTGTAATAAATGGTTCGAGAAAAAGGAAGAGATTATGGACTATAACATTTTTGTTATAGTAAATGATTTCGGAAAGGGTGGAAGGAAGTCTTGTTTTATAATAATTTGTTTTTTATAAATAGTACATGGAAATTATGAATCTAATACTCGATATTCAACTTCAAGTTAAGTAGACTTCTACCTATCCCGATTGTTAAGAATGTTGTCAAGGTTTGAGAGATAGTAGTACCCCAAGTTGAATGACTTAATTGTTAACCAAAGGATAGTTTAAGTTTGAAATCAAAGATTAATGCTGAGTATATGAAGTATTATTTCTGTATTTGAATTTGGTTTTCGTAACTGGTCATTTTAAATTATGGTGGTATGGAAAGTATGCTTTTCATACTTAACATCAAATTCCGAGGTATGGAAACTCATCTCTATCTTGAAAATTAAGAACGCATGTCGATGCAAGGATAGATTTCTAACTTTTCTGATTTCATTGTTAATTAAGGGATGGTACTGTTTAAAATCAAAAAGTAGTTGAGTATGTTTGGTCTAATTTCCATACGGTCCATTTACTTACACTAGAAAGAATGTAGTCTAATTAATGAAAGGATCAATTGAGGAGGCTTAGTGGTTGTTTATATGCTTAATCATGCGGGGTTTCCATGCTAAAGTAAACCTCTAATTGGTTTGTGTGTTTATTTGATAGTTAAATAACCGACTATCAAATCTTGGCCAGTTTTAAATTATCGATTGTTAGCTTAGAGGGATTGGGATCAGATAAGCATGAGTTATCCGAAATCTATTTCGAACCGACATAAGCGTTCTAGACATCTTAAAGATAATGGAATCAAAGACGGAGTTCAAAAAGTGCAAGGGCTACTTGCTACTAATCCCGAGGATGATTCCAAAAAGGATGTAGTAGAAGTAGTGCCTTCGGTTTATTCATATCCTAAACAACTTTTGTGGATGAACACTGCATTATTGCCAGGAGGGTAGTGTTAGCATCCCAAGAGGGATTTGCTAAGAGAAAAGGTAATTTTTGCCCCACGAGCCATATATCCGAAATGATTAAAACAGCGAACATGCTGTATGGTTACGTGGTTCGCTACCATTAGGGTATCGCAAGTTTGTAAAGCAACTGGGGTGATGTCATATTCGGTACTATCCAGGAAGGAATAGGCTGGTCTTGTCATGCAGGGGTCCTTATGTGGCCCTTGTTACATTTTATCTAGAGATGTACTGTAGTAGGTGGTACCCCAATGCCTTGTCATTATATGAAATCCATTTTCCAATACTTGCCTTTTGAGGATTTAGTCGTATACCAAATTTGTTGGAACGTGAGATGCAAGTATTTCAGCTATGTTATATATTTTAAACCCTAGATTGTAATATCATTTGATTTTCTATTTGAAATGGTTTGGTTATCGTAAGGTAAAAACCCATCCGTATTTATACGCGGCGTGGTCTTACAAGATATCTTTATTTTTGAAAAGATTTTATAAATATAACAATACATATGATTTGAGTTTCTATGCTGGTTTACCAAAATGATACAGGTGTTGTTTTCTTATAATAGTCAGGTCAGACTCGGGTACCTTTTCAGATTTAGTTATGTATGCTTTAGAGCTATTCAAAAGACGAGCTGGATGCCTCAAAGACGTATTCATGTATTTTATTTCCGCTATATTTTCTTGTTCGTATTTAACAGCAATTGTAAAGACGTGCCGTTATAACTGTCCAGGCTAATGATAGGTTAGACTCTGATTGTTGTATGAGTATTAAATTTTTTTTTTGTTAAGGTCATTGGATATTATGTATTACTTGTCAAGATGTCAGTTTTCTTTTCTTTCAACCTAACAATCTATCTTTTCGGCACTTGGATGCTCAGCAAGTGAATACCGTGGATGTATTAGTATCATCTTTTGAGGTTTGGAAAGGTAGGTCATCACATAACGTCATTACCTTAACCCGTTTGACCTATTTATTATTAATTATGAAACTCTCGGATAAGTCATTCCATAGTTTTTCAATAATTACAAGTACGTAATCACTTGGCGCTTCCAATAGGAATGAGTAAAACATTGTCCATTTGGAAAGCTTTATTCACTTTGGCCTCGATGGATGAGTCGATATACTTTTCTCAAAATATATCGATAAGGAATATTTAAAACAAAATATCATTTATTTTGTGATTAATTACTCATGATTGCCACTGTTTGCAACTACAATCACATAACTTTGCATTCAAGGATTTTCTTATTATTATACTCTAAATCAGTCAATCAATTAATTATATCATAATATAATTAAGTATATAAAAGAAAACAAACACCGTTGCTACGAATAAGATTAACTACGGAGTTAGATTTATATAACAAATTACACAATTGACCCTAGGGCATACCACTAACTTGTCAATCTCTCACTTGTACTTAAGGGAAATTATGGAATCTTAATCCCAATCCTCTGATTAGTTCAAAACCGATCAAGTTATTCTTTTAGTGAACAGATCTGCTATATTGTATTACTATCTACTATGTCAGCCAACATTTCTCCATCTTTGATAAACCGCCTCTATTATATGGAACTTTCAAGTATGTGTCTAGATATCTTATGAACCCTTGTTTCTTTTACGATCGGTATCACGACATTATTTTCACAAAACAATGTCATTGGATCTCAACATTTGAAATCACCCCTAGGCTAGTCATAAATGTGTGCTTTTATATTTATATTGCTTTTATTGTGGTGCTATTTAAGGTGGCATACTTAGCCATTCGATTGAATCAGCAACCACCTCTGGTTTGGAACATTTCCAACTTAGTACTCCTTAATTAAAATTGAACATGAATTTAGGATTGCCATATCATATTCTATATCACTTATGATGTTCGAGTTCGAATACTCATTCATGAAGAGTTTGTTATTTCCATAAATAACTTTATACTATTCCCCAAATACTTGGGAATACTCTTAGCTACCACTCAATGATCTCAACGAATTTGCTACTCGCCTAATGTACCAATTACATACACAACTTGAGATATAGTAGATAACATAGCATATATGATAATTCCTATTGTTGATGCATGGAGGATCCATCTCAAATACTCCATGTTAAACTTTTTAAAATGATGTTTGTATATATTGTTTGGGACAACCCTAATATCCTTACCTTTAGTTTTAGAAATATTTCAGTACTTTTTGATACTATCTTTTATATACACTTGCTTCCTCTACATTTTGATCAATAATCAAATTATTTGATTTCTATGTCAAAATATTAGCTCAATTTTAATGCTTGTCGGGCGATAGTATCATATCAATCTTCGATCTTATCCAACACTTACAAACTCAGTTATTACTTCGATTGAGGTCGTAACATTTTAGTTATCATATGCAAATAGTCTATTCAAAATTATTCTTTAGAATTTCTACTAAACATAGATTTGCCAACTTAAAGTCCTATAGGCGATAATTTTGTAAATAGAATCCGAATTAACTTAAATACACTGACTAATGAATTTTTATGCTAATTTCAACAATTAAAATCTACTATGTTACTCTTTTTAATGTTGCTTACTATATTCCAACTACACCAGCCTTCCTTTTAAAGAACACCTATGGTCAACGGATCATAATTATTTGGGTACAACTATTAAAATCATATTTTGATAATGTACTTGGAATCTATTTTGGATTTAGGTATCATACCATATGGTAGAACCTATATTCTTCATGGCTTATTGATAATTGAGAAGATTTTTATCATTAATAATCCTTTTTGTCAACCTTGATAGGAAACTCATTATCTCTTTTAACTTATGAGAATACGTTTTAGACATTCCAATGTTGTTTCCATTTTAGGCTTGGTAAATTTTGTTTCATCTTAAACAATTATTTTCTATTTATGCTCTTTGGATTGTATCTAATACCTACATAAAAATGATTCAATTTTGAGTTCATAAAACTTGTGTTGGTAATATAAATTGGTCAACCATTGCTGGTTGATCCCAAACACACAAGATCCATCATGATCGAATTTTATGTGAAGGCTCTCGACTCACACAAGCTGTTAACTCTTTGACCTAGGACATATAGGGTTTTAATGTTAGTTCATATCTTACATAATTTTGTATACAGTGCTTTAAATGAAAACAAATTTAACATATGTACTTACCTTTAAATACATATTTTTATAGAAAGATGTTAACTCAACTTCACTCATTATCAATTGTACTTTGTCTTACAATGTCCGATTGCTTCTTTTCGAAACATCATTATGTATCATTTGGAGGAGCGACCTTGAGATTAAATATTATTCATTTTTGAGTACTTTTGGAACTATTTTTCTATAACCTACTAATTTGATCAAATCAAATTCTTTTGTTTTCTTTGCATGTTATGTTTTTTAATTTCATTTTATATTTGATGAACATATCATAAATACACTACTTGTGTATCAAATACGTATGTTTATTTCTATGATAGTCCATCTATGAATTTAATGAAGTAATTGGATCTATTTTGTTAACGTTAGAATTTGAACTACATACGATTCTTTGTATCAACCCAAAGAGTTCATGTAACTGCCCGTAATTTTATCACTTTAAATTGGAATACTTAACTCATTTTAAATATTCAGATATAGGACTAATAATAATAAATAATCATGTTTTATGTGATAAACAATAATGGTGATCTTTTTTTGGAAAAATGTTTATAAAATATTCTTCGAAAAAATATCGATATAACGACCGAGAATTCGCTTTATCAATAAATGGCTTTTTAACCATTAGAAGTTGCGAACAAACTGGATATTTTCACTTATTTATCCATATTAGCAAGAATACATAATAAAATTATTTATTTTGTTTTTCAAAATAAAATAAGTTTATGACATCATTAGAGGTATCATCACTTTTATATATTTTTTGGAATTTTAAATTAAGTTTAAATAATCAAATAATTATTCTAAAATGATAATATTTCATTTTAATAAGTTATATAGTGATGAATCATTTATAATAGTTTTATAAAGATATATACATGTTTTAAAAATATAAGAAAATTCATAACGTTTTGTTGATACGATAAGACTTTTTGTAAACACTTGTTTAATATTGATTTATATTTTTAATAATTCAAATGAGCACTCTTTAATTGTTCTAGGATAATAAGAAATTCATTTTCAAGTTTTGTTTACATAAATAAATAGTTTGATTAAAAACTGAAAATATGATCGGGATTCAGCTTTCAGATTTTCGACCTTACGTGGAATGAAAGTTGTTTAAGGTCGTTGTAATGTTGTTTATATGTCTTGTGCACATATATAACATACACATGCATGCATTAACATATACGTATACACATATATCACACACACATACACACACACATATGCACTTAATAAAGAAAATATCTAAGATATTTCCATTTCCTTCATCCTTAAGTCTAATAAAGCAACCATCTCTTCACTCATATCACCTTACAAGCACATGGAAATGCACATGGAAGGGAATTGGGGTGTGATGCGTGCATGATGGGAGAGGGGAAGTCCATGGCCGAGCTTATGGATGATGTAGGGGGAGAGATATTTTGCTAAGTTGCTTAAGGGTTAAGGCCTCTCTTCCTATAAATACACACCCACTCCTTCATATTTCTATCGTTCAAAACTCAAGATTCTTCTTCTTTAGATCCTCTTTAATGGCTTCTTCCTTAAAAAAATAATGAAGAAAAATATAGCCAAACAAAAGTAAAATAATATAGATATATACATACACATACAGAAAGAAAAAACACCTCGAAAGCAAGTCCAAACTCCACCATTTCCTTTTGAAAACCCACGGCCACCACCTCCTTCATCAAGCCTGGCCGAGCATTACAAAGAAGGAGGAGCAAGTTCATGAAGCTTCGAGTAAAGAAAAGGGAAGGAAATGCCGCCTATGTGCCGTCGATTTAATTTGAAGAAGCTTCGGAAAAGTTTGGTGAAGTGGAAATCGATAGTGAGTACTTGAGTTTAGTTTTTTTATTTAAAACTTAAAATGATGATATGCTTGTTTAATTAGTAAATTAATATGCTTGGTTGAATATTGGATGAGTATTTAGTTGATAACTTGGTTGCTAATGATGGAAAAATAATATTCATCAATGTAGCAATGGTTAATTAATTAACGATAGATAATTCATAGAAAAATAAATCCATATTAATATGTGTATGTGAGTTAGTAAGCCTTTTAATGGTTTTGAATATACAAAGGTTGAAAAATGAATATTATAATAATATAATATTATAATATGGAATAAAATGGAAAATGAGTTTTTAGTATATGATTTAAGATGGTTTATTATGGTATTTTAAACATTTTAACAAGTTTCGAAATAGTTTAATGATGTTTGAAAAATTGAGCTAAATCGAGCTCATCGCGTAGTGGCAATTCATCATTTTGTGACCTGAAAAGTTAAATCAATGTGTAGGATTCAATATAAGTCGTAATTTTTCAATATAATAATTTTCGGACCCATGTGGGTATAAGTTTTCAAATAAAAGAAGAAAATCAAGATTTCATTTAGTAGAGTTTGAAATATGTTTAAATCAAGTTTCAAAAACATCGCATATTGGCAGTTTGGAAACCAAAGTGGTAAATTTTTTAAAAATGGATATTTTTAAATCTTAAAAATATGAAATAACCACAAATATGTCAATGTATTTGTAAAGGGATTTGAGTAATAAAAATGAACATATATGAAATGGAATTAGCATTTTGAACTAAAAAGCTTTAAAAACAATATCCGCGGTTATTTTTGCAACGGTTTCGGTAGCTTTTGCAAATTATGGTTTTAGATTAATTATTCTTTCCTAATTTTTTTAGCAATCTTTTCAAATGAATAATTTAGTAGTTTGAAGATGATTTGAAAGCTTTATATTTGTCTTAAAGGAGTTTTAAATAAATGGTTAAAGGAATATCATTTTAAACAATATTTGGAATTGTGTTAAGTAAATGAAAATCATCTCTAAAAAATCATATAAAAGGATCTAGAGTTGATCCAATAACTTGACTGCCTTATGGGTGACAAAGTGACAATCTCTAGACCCGAGATTGGACAATATGTGCCTGGGTTCTATTTTATCTATTCGGACCGACCCGACGGAAGGGATAGTTAATTTGATCTACTCGGACCGCATTTTCTTAACTTAAAAGAAAAGAGATTTGGAGTTTTTTTAAAATTTAAACAAGATTTTAAAATATTGTTTCGGCGGTATAGAGAATACCCTAGTTAAACTCTATATTAAATCCTAAGGAGGGAACTCATACTATCCATGTGAATTTAAAATGTGATTTCACCATTATTCGACTAATAGTACAGGATGATTATGAAAATTGGTATTAAGAATAATTAGTCTAATCTCTATGGATTCTTTTCTGCTCAATACTAATTGATTTGCGTTTACAGTAAATGATGTCTTAAATAACATTATTTTTGACCTATTTAAAAGTCACGGTTTGATAATAATAAATCTTTATTAAGATTCAAATAAATGATTTGGAAATTTTTTCCTAAATAAAAGGTGAAATGATTTGGAATTATTCTGATACTAAAGAGGTTTAATCAAGCTGAGAATTTGATAAATAAGGCTTAATGATTTAATATACTCTTAAAAGGTGAAAGAATAGTTTAAAAGATTATATCTCTATAAGATATTTGATTTGAATAAAAGATAAATTGATTGGATGTTGTTTGATAATCACCTACATACTTGACAACTTTTTATTGATGTTTGTTCCAGAGAGACCGGATCGGATTTGGGTGATTCCTATCCGAAAACCACTTCGAACTAACATATACATTCAAAAGTGAAGACATGTTGAAGACAATGATTTTAAAGATGGAGATCTTCATAATGTAGGGTTGCTTGCCACTAACCTCTAGGGTGATTCCCATAATATATATATATATATATATATATATATATATATATGGTAGCAGTAGTGCCTTCATTTGGAAATTCTTCGATTTTCAAGGACTACTCGCTAATAATTTAGGGGTAATTCCTATACAGTAAGTAGTAGGAGGAGTGCCTTCGGATTGTCCTTTACCGAGAAAACTTGTATGGATTAGTGTCTAACATTACATTTTTAAAAGCGTATATATTGATTCTACAAATGTACATCTGTTTGGTAGTGTAGGAGATAACCCCTCCTTTATTTAACACCCTTCTTTAAGACGTACGAGCTTAGAGGTTGTACTTTTGTGGAAACAAATAGTGTGTTGTTAAAATGGCAATGTGGCATTCTAAGTGGAATTTGCATTGTGAAAATAAAAGCGTGGCTTTGTAGAAAGAAGAGTGTGCATTCGATGGAATTTGTTGCTCTGGCAGGATCCATGTGCCACTCATACTTTACGAGATGCTGCCAGGAATCTATATTAATAGAATACGCTAGCATGGTCGGCATGTTGAATCTCCTTGGATATTATGCACGTTGAACGTCTTCGATGAATAGGTTTCGACTGGGGAATATGCTCATATCGTCATCGTCCAGTCCATTTTCAAGTTACGGCTGCTTGTGAATGACGTATGCATGGTTGTCCAGCATTTGAATGGTTGAGAATGTCGATCAAATAGCGAATTGGTTTGGATGGGGTCATTGATCGATGAAGATCTTCAAACTTTCACCCAGGCGTGATCCATATAACGCGGCAAGGAAGGCCTCTTGAGGTTGCACACCCAGTTTCAAGTAATTTAGAGTCCATATGCCCGAGTTATGACCAAAATAAAATGGACTGGTTTTGATAGATTGATGATAATTTACTTGAAGTCCGACCTGAGAAAATTTGCTATTTTCTTGGAGTCAGGCCCTTGTTCGCTTGGAGTTGCTGAATTTGAAGTGCTAGGTTGGTAATGAATGGTGCGTAGAGTCATAATGGTGTTTGCTTGAAGAAAATCTTGGTTTTATCCGAGTTTTACCTTGGACCAAAATTTCCTGGGTTACTTTGGGTCGAATGACCCAAGTTCAACTTCGGGTCGGAACATATAGAGTCTGCTTTGAACCATATCACATAGGTTCTTGTCATATCACTTTGGTCCTCCAACCTTTGGGAGCATCGTTTGAGTAGCAGTTCCTTGTCCATTCCTTGTTTGCTATTCAGCGGCTGTTGCTAGATCCCTTATGCCTCGATCAGTTATAAGACGTCAGGGAAGTGGATAGAATGCACCGTCTTTAAGTTGAGTTCTGAATCTAGAATGCGGGGGCACTACGCATCGGCATGGGTTAAAAAAATTTAGTCTTTTTTTTGAATGAACCAATCCATTCCTTCTTCACCTTGCCGATCCATATTCATATATGAGATATACAATTGGTTGTGTAGGCATGGAGGTATCGACTGTGATGGAGTATGGAGGGATCGGTTAAGTTGGCTTTGAGAGGGATCAATATGGAACCACTAAGAATGGATTGCACCCAATCCATGTTCATGTGGATACTCAACCAAATTTAGGCTTAAATAGATCGGTAGTGGATTAAACAATCGGTAGTGTAGTTGAAACGATTGATCGTTGAAGATGTATGTGATCGATCAACCAGTCAGTGGTAGTTGAAATAATCGGTTGCAATTGTTGAAACGATCGATCGTTAAAGATATTGGAGTAGCGATCGATCGTTTGCTTCTATATGGATTGTCTTTGATCCATTGAAAGTGTCATGTGGCATGTGTGATCCATAGGGTGGGTCCCTCTATGCCTTTACTTTGTGCTTCCAAAGTCGTTTCATCGATCACCCTTGTATTCGTCGAGTTATGGAATGATCATCGTTGATTTGTACTGCTAATTCGAGCGATCTATTAACCCAATCTGATCCACTGTTTATAACTGATCTTCGTATTCTCTACTGCTTCATCAGCATGTCCTGAGGAGGTGGCTATGGTCTTTTCCCTCCTAGGAGATGTTGTAGTTAGTTCCCTGTAAGCTCTTCCCAACTCCGAATAGAATAAGAAACTTTGTAAAGATGAATCTGGATCTCTTTCTCAGATATTCATAGTCCAACAGTAGAATAAGGTTACAGTGATGCTGAGAATTGGTCTCTCAATGAAAGCACCAAGATGTTGATGCCCGAAATGAGCATTATCACCAAATATAATCTCGTAGAGATTAAACGATGAATGAAGTTAAAACATAGTAGAGAAAGTAAATGAACACATAAGTTTTATAGTTGTGACGACCCGCATTTCGGGAGGTTTAAGTCGACAATAAACCACACGTGTCCAACTCAAAACAATCCAAAACACAGATATTCAATGGGGTTAATTAAGAAAAATTAAAAAAAAAAGAAAAAAAACACATAATCTCATAGTGGAAATGCAAAATATAATAATTAAATAAACATTTCATGAAGCTGTTTATACTATACATTTGATTACACTTTTACAACATCAATCAGAGTTATACATATATCAGAGACAAAATAAAACAATGTAGCAGAACAACATGATGCAGAAGAATAATACTAGTAATATAATATACCAAATCTTTATCTTCATCCTCCAAAATAGTATGATCTTTAATGCACTAAAAACTCAGGGCTGACCCGAGCATAATGTAAAACAATACACTCGAGTCAGAGCTAAAATATCCTTATGCAAATCGAATCAATATCACATATAACAGGAGTATAATAGCGTCAGAAATGTTTATGGGTTTTACATCTCCTATCCAGTGTGTAACATGCATGCAATAACTCAAAGATGTTTCAGGATTTTCCATCTCTTAAGGATCTGTCAAAATATCTATCTATCTATCTATATATATATATATAGTAGAATACGCTATATATGTAATGTCTAATCAATAAAATAAATATTTTTCCTAGCGTTACGGCTTTACATTAATCCCTCTTAACCCATTTTTAAGCATTGGCATACAGTTTCCATATAACACCCTAGTAGAACGTTGGGGGATAGGGATGCATCGTGATACGACAACACTAAGAAAAACGCGTAATGGTCTCGTATAAGGATAAAAGTATGACAAAGCATGTAAGGCAATGCACAAAGTAGGATACTACCAGTTCGACTCGCAGTGCTGGTGGTAACGCATCGTAGCCACGACCATCCACCACGTCTATCCATCCTAAATCGAGTCAAAGGGAAGTGATCCCTAATTAAGGTGAACCAATCGAAACAAACATCAAAGGTAATAGTATGGATCGAGTCCAAAAAGAAAATCGAAGAACAGATGTCCACTAGAGGTAGCTACCCTCATTGGCCCTATCAAGCCGTACTGTTTTAGTTATTTCAAAATTACACAAGTATCGGGGATTTTCATCATCGTTCTCTTTCTTGAAATCTAACAACGTACACCAAATCCAACCACTTCATGCTGGAGTCTCCTCCACGTACGCAGTTGTTAAAGTGGTTCCAACATTGACAAAGAGTATGCCAATAATTCGCCCCGGTCTCTTTAACAACCAAACATCGTTTTACACACCGGTTGGTTCTTTCACATTTCGAAAATGATTCATACTTGATATCAAAATATCCTATTCATTTCGAAATACCAAATTTACTTGAATATGTCATATTCACTTCAGAATATCATGTTATTCACCATGAAATCAATTTCATTTCAAAATCATTATATTCACTTTGAAATCAATTTCATTTCAAGATCATTTTGAATTTTGACGTAGGTTATAACTTCATTTTAACCACATTCATATTTAAATCAATGATTTAAATAAAACCAGCTCCCAACATGAACATTTTGATTTTTTTTTAAATAGTTTGAATAGCTAAAATAGTTTAGATATTAATATAGTCTGAAATGGTTTGGAGATTGAAACAGTTTGATATAAAATAGTTTGAGTATTGAAAATGGGTTATATTTCAAATGATTTTGAAAATTTAAATAATTTGAAAATTTACAAAGATGAATTTCAAAACAGTTTATAGTAAAATAGTTTATAGTGAAAATAGTTTCAAATTAAAACTGTTTCATTCTATTTCCAATAAATCTGGACTCAGGTCCAAATTTCAATCGAACTGACTCAATTTCAAATCTTCCATTTCAAATCATCTTTAATCTCAAATCAATTCAAATCGACTTAATTTTGATTCCAATTCAAATCAGCTTCGATTTCGATTTCAATTCGAATTAACTTCAATTTCTAAACATTTCATTTTAGCTTCTAATTCGATTCAACGATTCGATTCAATGGTTCAAATTTCAATTCAATTCTTACTTTAAACCATTTCAATTTATATAAATTTCAAGTCCAATTTCAATTTACCAATTTAAATCACTTAAATCAAATTAAACTTCAATGTTCAACTTAAGATTCAAGCCATTAAAATAATTCAATTCTGAGCCCAAATTTGAATTATCAATCTAAGTCACTTTAACCAAGATAAATTTTCAAAGTTCGAATAAAGTTCAAACCTTTAAAACAATTCAATTTCATATTTCAAGTCATATGTCGATTATAACTTCACATTTCAAATTTAATTCTTTAAAACAATTTCTTTTAATCAATTTTGATTTCAATATTCAAAACTCAAATCCAAAATTAATTTAATTTTCATAAATTCAAAAAAAAATCATTAAAACAATATCAATTAAATAAATTCAAATTCAAGAATTTAAAACCATTTAATTTAACCAATCTAGTGTCCGTATATAATTTTCTATCCTATGGTCAAGTAATCGGTTATTTATATTTTAATTTCAGGGATATATATATATATATATATGTATATGTATATATCATTTCAATCCAAATCAAAGTGTTATAGGTATATATCATTTCAACCCATTTCTTAGTTTATATGAATATAATTCAAATAATAGTTTTATACACTGTCAAATAATATACAGGGTATAATAGGACATATATAAAATAAATAAACATCCAATCTTCTAATATATCAAACAGTAACATCCAATCTCAATCAACATCCAAACCAGCCAATAAATCACAACAATTAACTAGCTATCAATATCGGGTGTTTAACTAGTAATTCAATTTCAATTTCAAATTTAACTTCCGATTACAGATTCTTAACATTTCAATTCATATGTCAATTAAATTACCAATAATAGTCAATAAAAAATAAATCCCTTCCCGATTTCAATTTAGCTAACATCATAATATTCCAATATTTCATGAGCGGTTTAAAACACTCATCTTTATTTGAAACTAAATTTTTTCAGAGTCAAAACAAGTTCGAATCCAACTCTAGACGACTTCGATGCAAATCCAAAGCAACTTATTTCATTCGAATCCGACCTTGTATGAAAAAGTTACGGATTAAATAATTTTCAATACAATTTAAATTTTAATCAACATAATTATTAACGATTATAACTAAACATTTTCTTAATCCATCTCCTCATTCGCGCATACACAGTTCCAGGCCGTGACTATATTTATCTATTTTTTTATTTTCTTCCATCATAAGGACTATTTTTACACGTTAATTAAAACGAGTAATTTCCAAAATCAGTTTAATCACTTCTAAATCCAATTTTAAATTTTTTACTATCTTCCTTCTTATTTAAATAGAATTTAGATCAACTTTTGAAATCATTTTCATTCATATTAAATTTAAGATTCAATTATTTAAACAATTTCAAATATTAAATCTAAACAACTAAATTGTCAAATAAATAAGTATATTTGAAATATAAGTTATTTAACTTATAAGTTTAAATTTTAACACGAAATCAAATAATAAAACAACAACTTCCATTTTACAGTAATTCAATATCAATGCAATTATTGTATATAGCAAATTTATTCATTTTTTGCTAAATAAATGCTTTCTTTTTCTGAAATTTATACTTATCAAAAATACAATTTTATATAAATTAACTTATGCTTTTACTTTTAGACATTCATTCGATTCTTTATTAACATAGCATTGATTATTTCAATTTCTATTACCAATTACTTACAATTCAATATAATTTAATTTACTTTCTAATATAAGTTATCATCTTTTATCTTATTGAATTTTGTTATTTAAAATTTATCTAAGTTCATATCCCATGAATTACATTAATAAATCATTAATTTTTTTATTTTTAACCATTTTTGTTCAATAATTATATTAAATTTAATAATTTGAAATAGTTAAAATACGGGCTGTTACAATAATGGTTCGGCAAACTCTGGCTTACGTCCACTCCAATAGTCTTTTATTAATACTGTAAGCTTACAAGTACAGTTTTTTTGCCTTAGAAAATTAATGGAGGAAGAGAGAAGCGTGACGAAAAATAGCCGGAAAGAAGATCCCTTACAATGAACCATATCCATTGTATTTATAGGTGAAGCCGTGTATGGATCGGGTTGAAATTTCCCCAGAAGAACCTCCAGAGCCAAACAACCTGACCCACAAAATTTAAGGTCAATCACACACCATAAAGATGATCAATGCTGGTCATTTTTATTTATACGTGGGGGCCGGTGATCGATATGGTGGATCCCCATGTCCTCTACTCCCTATTTCTGAAGTTGTTTCATCGATCGCCTTTGTGGTTGTTGAGTTATGGATCGATCATTATTGATTTGTATTGCTAATTCAAGCGATACATATCCATATCAATTCTTGCCGATCCATAATGAAAATGTTCCATATCCGAACCATACTGGGGATGGATCACTGCCATTAATTTAGAGATGGATCATAGCCGATCCATAATGAAGATGGATCGTTGCTGATTTATTTTGGAGAAGGATCATAGTCGACCCATTGTGAAAAACGATCGTACCCGATTGGTTTTCAGTTGAAGCGTGCAATTCATATTTAGCCAATTCCAAAATGCTATTCGCATTAATCCATACGATTGTCGTCCATAGTCTTGTCCATAATCGATCTCCAATCCTGTTAACCATCTCTTCAAGCTTTCTGCCTTGATGATCATGAAGTCTATTGGGTTATCCGTCTATGTACTGCCTTACCAAAAGGCGGTTTGAATATATTAAATTTTCAAAATTAATTATTAATTTATTAAAACAATTTTGAAAGTATTTAATTTATTTTTATAAGTTTTATGAAATTCCTTGTATATTTTAAACTTAACTATTAAATTTAAAATATATTCTAAAATTTCAAATCCTAATTTGAAATTTAGCTCAATGCCCAAATAACTCTGGGCCTTATATATGGGCTAACCATTTAGACTTACTCTACTTATTGGACCAGGCCGGTAGGTAGGGAGAGGAAAATACTTGATTATTCAGCTCTAAACATAGACACTATTTTTCTAGACACCTATCGGATAGAAAAGTTTAATAAGTTGGTTCTAAATGTTGACTAGACTGCATATACCATTTTTGCTCTGATACTATTAAAGGAACCCGATACGTGTAACGACCTAGAATTTCAAACACTTCATATTTGAATATTTGAATTATTTAAATATTTGAATCTTGGTTAAATGTCATTAGTGGATTCTATAACCTTGTTAACCCCATTTTAATTAATAATTAATGAAGTAAACTTGTTTTTAAAATATGTTTACAAAAATAAACAGTTGAAGAAATATTGGTAATGTGACTGAAAATCATTTTATCGATAAAAGACTTTTTATTCGATATAAGTTGTTCGAACTTTTTGGGGTTCTTAGAATATTAACGTGCAATTAAATATCAACTAAAAGTGTTTTGGGGTTTATGGCTAACTAAATCTATTTTGACGATGTCATGGGTGATGATAGGGTAGAAGATATTTTATGGATATATTTTCCTAAGAGGGGTGAAGTGTAAAGTTGGTAAGTGAGGGGGAAGGTTCTTGGTGACCTTCCATGGAGTGTAGGAGGTGTAGTAACCTCTTAGCAAAGTTTATTCAATCGCCTCAAGTGTTTCATAAATTGGTTTGCAAATTTATTTACATAGAAAACAATTAGTCTTCATCCTCTACTCTCTTTATTTAATCATTGCAAATCAAATCCAGTCTTCATCCAACTTGGAAAAGGGCTTAGCACATTATAGTAATATGAAATAGCAACTCAAAAGTAGAAGAAGAGGACCACAAACCCCCTTCTAATTTAGGCCATAAGTAATATAGCGAAGGGGAAGCATGGCCGAGAGCTTGTGGATGAAAATGTGGTGTCTTTGGTTGTTTGGTGATGGTAGGAAGTTATTCTTGTATTCCAGTGGCTTGTGTTTGGTACTAGCAAGGTTTTAGGGTGAGTTTACTTACCATTTGATAGTATATGTTTTGTGAACATAAATTTATGTAAAGAACTAATAAATTTATAACTTTGGACCCACTTGCTTTTGAAAGCCAATGACAACTTTATATTGTATATCATCACTTGTATTACCCTCATTTAATGTGCACTTAACTTTGTGTTTACATGTTTGGTTTGGTTGTGTGTGTCATTTAAGTGTGTTTGAAACTTTTTAAAACGAGAAAGGTCGCTATAATTGCACTTCATAGATCTCTTGTGTTTAACTTGTTTAAAATGGTTATAAATGAATATATTATGAAAGTATATATTTTGGTTGTGATTTATACTTAACATAGCATATGGCACAGTTGGGAATGATTTGGAAAATTACAGAAATAGAAGAACAAAGTTTTAAAAGTTAGAAATGAAATAGTCACTATAAATTCACTTTAAGTAGCTTGTTTTTTGGGGATTTTAACATGACTTTGAAAGATATCCTTTGGGGTTTCTTTATATGGTTTAAATTTCCCTGAGTATAGTACTTACGACAAAATTTCATATTTTAAATCATTTGTTTAAGTGGATAAAATTGGTTACACATTTTTATCTTTTTCTAAAATGCTCTTTGTCCAAGTCTTTCACAGCACTTATAAATGCTCTCTTTGACCTATAGTAGCATTTTTAGGTCCTTTACATAGTATTATTGTTGTTTAATAGTTTTAAGCTATTTTGTTGATTTAAATGAGTTTAAATGATATTTAGATAGATTGTATTTCTAAAATCTTTTTACAAGTGTTTAATAACATATAGCGGAGTGTTTTAAAAGTAGTTTGAAGTTCTAGTATATTTTTAATAACTATTTATGAATTTTTAAAGTAAAGATATATAAAACATGCTTCTTCATGATTTTTGTTAAATTCTAAATTTTTGTTTTTAAGTAAAATTATATATATATTTAAAACATATTTATAAGTATTTTGAAAGTATTTATATATGTATATGTATTTTTATAAGCTTGGAAAGTAAGTTAATTATTTTACAAAAGATAAGTGGGTTTTGGTTATAACACTTAGTTATAATAAATGGTTTTAAGAAGTTACTAAGAAGCATATTACCTTGTAAAATAAGTGTTGACATACTTAGATCTTTACAAAAAAGTTATAAAGATAATGATAAGCATAAAATGGTTTTGGATTTATAATAACAATGTTTTAGTAACGTTTGTTTTAACCCATTCGGATATACTTTTGAATAAGTGGATCTTTATGAAGAAATTTTAAAGATAATAATAAATATAAAATGGTTTTGGATTTATAGTAAAAATGTTTTAGTAACATTCATTTTTAACCTATTTGAGTATACTTTTGAATAAGTAGATATTTGAAATGAAGGATTTTAAAGATAATGACAAGTATATAATGGTTTTGGGTTTATAGTGACAATGTTTGAGTACTGTTTGTCAATAACCCTTTTGATTATATTTTGAAGTATAAAGTCATGTTAAGTGATTTGTAAATATTCTTATACCTTTAAGATCAGTGTATGAATACATTTTGAAGTATTAAAAAGAGTAGAAATGAATAGTGAAGTAGTAGCGCACACACATATATATCTTTTATAAAGGTATTTTAAATGTATATACAAGTATTTATTAAGAAGTATTACTTGATAACATAGGAATGATAAGTCGCTTGTGTGATTTAATCGTGTTTGTGCATTTACTTCTCTAAGGAAGGCATTTACTCCTATATTTAGCACTAAAAGCCAATAAAGTATACTTGTTTTATCTGTGAGAGTTAAGAATGACGTGTCAAGGTAGGGCTTGAATGTAATAATGTAATAACCTACCTGCCTACACACTGAATTGAGGGATATCATATGTTGAGAAGGTCGTAAACGATGATGAGTATATAAGACCTGATTCCCATATGCGATCGTTTTATTGCTATTGAACTAGAACAAATTAACATTGGAAGTATATAAAAGCTTCATGGCTTCATATGGTTTGAGATCCTTTATATTAGTCGCTTACTTCTAAAAAACCGAAATTGAGTTAACCCAATTCACCAATTTAATTTTGAAGAGTCTAGGATCGAATAAGTATATGTTTGTATTACTTATCAAAAACCACTTCAAAATATGAGTTCTAGGTTTTGGAAGTGGTTGTGGAGTTGAATGTTATTGATTTTAACTGTTTATATATCCTAAGGTTAAGTCCAAGGCAGAGGTCAGCATTAACATTTCAAAAAAATTCTATAGAGCTGAACTCCCTATCCTAAGGTTAAGTCCAAGGGAGAGGTCAACGTTAGCATTCATCGAACGACTTGTGCTAAGATCCATGATTTGGGATTTGATCGAGTGATGAAGACTCATGTATTATAATGCGGAACGTGAATTCGCCATCGAAAACGAGAGAAAATATAGTAGGCTGCACAACCAGTGGGTATTGCTACCCAAGGGTATATCAACTCCGTATTTGCAGATACTTACGGATGTTAGTATCGAGAATTGATGATATTCAGTATCACATGTTCGGGAAGGGACTAGTTGTGTTTACCTTATTGGTATATTCTATCTAAAGGTATGCACCATGGAAGTTAGTTTCTAACCCTTACTAGGAGGCGGCTTGATGTACCGAGGAGACCTCAACAGAAATACATATGCAAATATACCTTAGCGGTTTTAGTTGTACTTCTAATATTGTTATGTTGTGAGATGCAAGCATCACAAGTAGTTTTTGATTTATATTCTACACTCTAAACACCATCTATTATATCATCTTATGTACTTATTAGATGGTTTGGTTCTTTAGAAGGGAAAACCATTCCGGTGATTCGGGTGGTCTAGAAAGATACATTATATGTGTCCACATGTGTCTTTGAGTTTCTCACATCAGGCTTATGTTCGACTCATGGTTTTATCTTTTCCTCAATTCTCAGGCGTGTTTAAGGTAGTCTGAGAAATGTAGGTTTTCGTTGATGTATTTTGGAGCTCAAGGACACGAGCTGGATGCTTTCACCTATCGTAGCATTTAATTTTCACTGGACTACTAGTATGTATATATCAACGTTTGAGAGGACAAACTATTATAATTATCCAGGCGATGATAGTACTTAGGATTGTAGCTGTGAAATGTTATATAGAGTGGCGCTTTGTACTATCTTCTTAATATTATATGTTATTGTTTCTTTGTGAGATTTTGAGCTCTTGTTCTCTCCTTCATTGTTCTTTTTCTTTCTACCTTTCCTTTTTACCATAACAATCTATCTTTCTAACACTTGGGTGTTCAACCCATGAATACCATGGATGTATTAGTATTGACATTCAAGGGTCGAAAGCCAGGTTATTGCACTTGGTACATTTCGCAACGAGTGAAATATGTAGATTTCAATTTTCCCTCTATATGATCATAGTAGGCATAGAAATTCAAAAGGTTTCAATAAATTCAATCTGGTAGTTATTGATAAAATCATATTTTATTAGTATTCTATGATGACCCACCTTTCTGACCCTTGAGGACGATACTTAATACATCAATGGTATTCATGTGCCATTGCCCAAGTGTTTGAAAGACGAATTGTCATGGGGTAAAATATAAGAACAAAACAATAATCTCACAATGGAATGATTAAATATAACATAAAAATAAGATAGTACATCAGGTTACTCCCCAACATCGAGTTATTAGAGTTACAACGAAAGTTCTACTATCAGTCTAGGTAGTTATAACAACCTGCCTTTAAATATACATACATAGAGCCAACATCTCACAACAGCGGAAATAAATAGCTAGATAGATAAGGAGCCTCCTGTTCATTCACCGTCTTCAGAACAGCCCAAAGAAACCTATCATTTCCTGACTATTCAAAAATAAATGAGTACCCGAGAGTTTAGGGAAAACAAACAATTCGGGTCAAACAATAAGTCCGATATGAGTCAACTCCAAATAGAAAAACAGAACACACAAAATAACCGATGAAACCACGTCGCAAGCATGACGGGCTTCCCCTCACAAGGAAAACATCCTAGCATAAAAGAATGGACACAAATGATTAAACATCGCGAAGAGTGCAAGATGCTTCCGATGCAATTAAGAAAGAATCAATCCAAAGATTTGAATCAAAAATAAGGAAAAGGAATTTTTCCAATAATGACTAGGAGGGTGCACCCCCCTCATCGAAAGTATACCTCTAGAAAATATACTTGATAACTGCGATGGCTCTTAGAAACCTCCAAGCCGGACCTCGCCAACCTTACCGAGTATCCAAGTATTTCACATCTACGTGCACATACAACCGAAACCAATCTTGAGAAGATGTGACAAAATTCTAATGGGAGCAACCCTACATAGCTTAGACTCCACTTGCTCTTTATTTAGTCATTTCCGATAAAGGATGTCAATGCTCTAAATGAGTAATGAATCATCTTAGATTGAAGAAACAAAAACAAAAGGAAGAAGGGTATCGAAATCGATAGTCAAGATATCAACTATCGGGGATAACAAAATGAACGTATATGGAAATTTAATCTATTACTCTTTCAATGCTCGAAAAATATCCATATACTTATCTCATCAATATAAGTATATTCGCAAAACATTTGGGAGGATTTCATATTTCAAAAGCGTACCTAAATGGGTAAAAACAATTGTCTACAAGAAAGGCGAATGTTTTCCATACCATCATAGTTATAAAGATAATTTATAGAAATGAATCTCCTACACTTGTCACGTTTTCGATATTCTTGACTTACTCTATCCCTCACCTAAAAACAAAGCCAGGTAAGTTAGAGCACTGGTTGCTCCTAGCCTTTCCTAGACACTTCAGTTCTAGATCTCACAGATAGAGAATCAATCTACTCATCGGTTTTTAGTGCTAAGTATAGGACTACTTACTTTCCATGAATAACCCATTTAAATCATTATATAAAATTTTCAAAGCTCCTTTAAAATACTTTAAACCAAGATTTAAAGCTTCCATTCAAATCATAACTTAAACCCATCATCTTTAAAGGAGAATACGACGAAGAGGGGTGAAGCTCCCTCTTAATCAAATGAGATAGCTAAAAAGGGTGTTATTTCCTTTAAACCAAAAGTCACTAAATGTCAATCCTAAGATAAAAGGTGGTGTACGTTCTTTTAAACAAACGTTAAGGTTATTGCTCATAAACCGACCGAGCATAAATCAAATAACCAAACAAGAATAATAACAGACCCATTATTATTAACAATTTACGATCAATAATTAACACACTATTTATTAAAATGTGAACGAGTCAAAGGAAAGAGATTAAGATTACACTCACTTTGAAATAATTAAATTATACTCACAGAATAAGTTATACCCACTAAACTATGAAAACAAGGAATATACTCGCATCTTATTTGCTTTGCTAGAGACTTGAAATACTTCGCCTTTGATAATGAAATTTAGTTCTTTTCTTTAGTTTGTGAATGAATTAAAATGAGATATGGACTTTGCTATTTATAGGTGAAGAGAAGGGTACTTTAGTAATTCCCTATGGCCTAACCTGATTCGACCACATTTTGGTCCAATAGAAACCAGCCTTATGGCCTAATTTAATTCGACCACATTTTGGTCCAATAGAAAACATCCTTATAGCTTAGTTTGATTCGACCATATTTAGGTCCAACATGAATCCTCCTTATCAGCTATGGCCCAACCTGATTCGACCAGATTTGGGTCCAATGGCAACATCTGCATGGCATAACCTGATTCAACCAGATTTTGGTCCAAGGCAACTATCCGCATGGTACAACTTGATCCGACCATATTTTGGTCCAATGGTAACCATCCGTATGGAATATAATAATCATTATGTTATTTTGTTTTATTAGGCAAGTAATTATACTATTCTATTTTATTAGGCAAGGTTGATAATTCTTTCTTGTTTATTAGGGAAGTAATTATACTATTCTTTTTATTAGGCAATAATTCTTTCTTGTTTTACTAGGCAAGTAATTATACTATTCTATTCTATTAGGCAATGTCAATAATTCTTTCTCGTTATACTAGGAAAATTCTTTTCTTAAGTAATCATTCTTATTTGGTTTATTAGGCAAACTTATTCTTAAATAAATCGGTACCCGTAACCGCCTTATAACTCGAATCGACTTTAAATTAACACTTTACATCAGTTTTAAAAATCCATTCGAGATGTTTGTTCCAAATTTTTATTCTAGATATAAAACCCATTATTTAATCATTTAAAAACATATTGACTATTCAAGTTCAAAGTGATTAAATTATGGGTCGTTACATCCTCCCATCTTTAAAGGAAATTTCGTCCTTGAAATTAATCACATAAACTCAAGATATCAAAGAAACCCAATTGATGTCATATGTACGACACAAAGATGCAAGGAAAGTGACCTCAACACAGCTGGTGAGTATACTAAAAAGAAACAACAAAATACAAATAACAACTACATCAACTCGGGATAAGAATACCTAATATAGTCCTTAGTTTCCTAAGTACAACCTCTAACATCTTCACTTCACCGAACCTTAACAAGATTCACAACTTTCTTCCTTGATCGCTTTATATCTCGATCGACAATACAAATAGGCTGCCTAAGAATGGTTAGGTTAGGCTGAACCTCCAAATCAACTTGTTGTCTTGGTTCTATTATCATCGAAGGGTCGTGTACATACTTATGTAAATGAGATTCATGAAATACGTTGTGCACGCCCGATGGTCAATCTGGTAACTCCATTTTATATGCAAGTTTACCAGTCCGGTCCAGTATGGGAAAAGGGCCAATATATCGATGGGCTAAATTCCCTATCTTCCCTGACCTCACGACACTTCTCAAAGGAGAGACTTTTACAAATACCAAGTCCCCGACTAAGAACTCTAAATGCATAACACTTTTGCCGATCTTGTGCTTCCTTCATCTTTCTTCTAATATCAGCTACCTTCTCGTTGGCTTCTAAGATTATGTCGGGTCCAAGAACAAGTCTATCTCTATATTCAACCCAACATGAAGGAGAACGACATGGAATAAGGGTAAATGATTTTACCAAGAACCCCCAAAGTCTAGAATGCATGCTCAAAATAAATCTTCCACGATCCGGTTCACTCTCTCCGTCCTCCCATCTGTTTGGGGATGGTAAGTTGTACTTAGACTTAGCTTAGTCTCTAAAGCAGTCTGCAGTCTCTCCCAGAACCTACTAGTGAATATCGGGTCTCGGTTAATTACAAGTTTCTTTTAGTTAACTAGTTCCATGCCTGTTATTGTTGACCATTTGTCCATTAAATTATCAACGGGGTCGATCACTGACACAATGCCTTGCTCAATATGCGTGGGGAAATGGGAACAAACCATTCTTTAGGGATATAAAACCTTATTTTCTACTCCCTTGGTAACCCTGGTGCGGATCTTTCATTCAAAACATTGGAGTGACCTCGCGGGTCTATGTAAATAAGATTTTTTGATACTACGAGGAATCCCATGGAGTCTCATAATCTTCTTCACATACAAACTCGCCAGACTCGTAGCAGTCCTAGCCAGCTTAATAGGAATGAAATGGGCACTCTTGGTCAGTCGATCGACTATAACCCAAATTCCATTGTTACCTCTTCTTGACCTAGGAAGCCTATCAATAAAGTCCATAGATATCTGCTCCCACTTTCACTTTGGGATCTTAAATGGCTGAAGCAGTTTAGTTGTCTTCTGCTGGTCACTCTTAATTTGCTAGCTGTTTGCACAACGACTCACAAAGATTGACATATCTTGCTTCATCCCCTTTAATCAGAATACCCTCTTCATATCTTTGAACATCTTGGTCATTATTAGATGAAAAGATAACTTTGAATGGTGGAATTCGGCTAACACTTTTTGCCTAAGTCCATCAAAGTCTGGAACAAATACGCCCTTTCATTTTCAATATGCCCCGGAGATTAATCTCAAAGCTAGAAACAACACCTTCTTCAACATCCTTCTTAAGTCAAGCCAAAATAGGATCTGCCTCTTGACTGGATGCAATTATCTCTAATAATACTGGCTTAACTTCTAGGTTTTCAACCATTGCTACATTCCTACTCGGTGCATTAGTAATGACATTTTCTTTTCCAGGGGTATAAAGAACCTCTAGATCATAAGAAGCGAGAAACTCCAACCATCTTTGCGGCCTCAAATTCAAATCTTTCTGGGTAAAAAGATATTTTAAGGATTTGTGGTCCATGTATAACTTGAACCTTTCACCCAAATGGTAATTCCTCTACATCTCTAGTGCAAAGACAATAAAGATCCAAATCCTGCATAGCATGATTTTTCTCATGCGGCTTTAGCTGTCGACTCGCATAGGCAATAGCATTCGCATGCTGCATCAGAACTGCTCCTAATCCTGTTCCACAAGCATCTATATACATGGTTAAACCTTCGCTCCCATCTGGAATGGTTAAAACAGGAGTGCTAGTCAACTTCTCTTTCAATTCATTGAATGCTTGATCATGCTTAGAAGTCCAAACAAACTTAACATCTTTCTTTGTTAACTTCATCAGATGAGAAGCAATCTTCCAGACGTCCTTGATAAACCTATAGTAAAAACCATCCAATCCCAAGAAATTTCTAACTTTCGTCGCACTTTCGGGCTTCTTCAAGTCTTGAATCGCAATAACTTTAGCTCGGTCCGCCGATATGCCTTCTTCTGAAATAGCATGCCCTAGAAACCTAACTTCGGATTTCAAGAAATGGCACTTGGAAAACTTAGCCTTCAATACATGGCTTCTTAAGGTATTGAGTATGACACGGAGATGATATTTGTGTTCCTCCTCTTTCTTTGAATAGATAAGAATGTCATCAATAAAGACGAGAAAAAAATTATTAAGAATATCTCGAAATACTCCATGAATTAAGTCCACAAAATAAGAAGGTGCATTGGTTAATCCAAATGGAATAACTAACCACTCGTAGAAATTTTTCGGAGTCTTTAAAGCTGTTAAGGGAACACTCTCCTCTACCGCTCTTAAGTGGTGGAAACCGATGACAAGATCTAATTGAGAAAATATCCAAGCATAATAGAGTTGGTCAAACATATCGTCGATCCTGGGCAAAGAATATTTATTCTCGATAGGCCTTTTGTTCAACTCTCGATAGTATACACATAACCTTAGAGAACCGTCCGCCTTTGTAACAAAGACGACCGGCGATCCCCAACTCGAGATACTACGTCGGATCAAGCCATTCTACAACAAATAATAAGTTCACCTTTCTAACTCCCTCTTCTCTTTCGAAGCCATCCTTAGTAAAGGTTGTACAATAGGTCTGGTTTTCGGAAAAAATCAATACAGAACTCGACTTCATAGTGAGGAGGTAAATCTGGCACCTCATCAAAAATATCTGTGAAATCTCTAACGACCGGCACATCTCCTAGCTCCGCTTTAGCCACTTCGAGTGAATAGAGAAAACTGCTCATTAACTTCTTAGGCTCTTCACAACTAATATCAACACTAACATCTCCAACATTACTTACTTCGACGAGCCTTCTACCACAATCTAATATAGCTTTAAACTTAGATAACCAATCCATTCCCAACAACACTCCAAAACCCAAGAACCCAAGAACAAAGAAGCTAAAGGAAAGAGATGATTTTGACAAGAAATAGGTATATTTAGACACACAGTGTCAAGATTTGTTAGACCTACAATTGGGTTTGAAACACAAAGAGGATTACTTATGATAACATATTTCAGGTTTAGTTTGTTCATTAGATCATAAGAAATAAAACTATGGGAAGCTCCTATATCAAATAACACTCTTACAGGAATATCATAGATGGATAATGTACCTTGAAACACATGCTTCTCTTTTTTATCTGAAGAAGTGGATGGTATCTCTTCAATGGTAAAAGTCTGTCCTTGAGATCCCTTTATAGGAAAAGGGCACTCATTCTTCATATGTTCAGGCTGGCCGCAATTAAAATATGCGGTGATTGGGCACTGATTTGCAAAGTGGCCCATCTTATTGCACTTGAAACAAAGAATGTTGGCCAAATTGGTCTGCTTCTTCTGTGCTGAGCACCATCTTTGAATTTCTTCCCGGCACCATGCTTCTTTCCCTTAAACTTATGCTTGAAGTCTGGCTTTCCTTTAACTAGTATAACTGATAAAGGCTTGGCACTTATTGCTGGTACTACACCCTTCTGGACTCCTTCCTTAATATCTAGAGCCTCAAACCTCAAAGCCATGCTAATAACCTAGGTGAATGTACCCATAAGATGATTGATCATTTCATGATGGAACTTTGGTTGCATTCCATTCACAAACATTTCATTTTTCTTGAGTGGTGTGTCTATCAATCCAAGTCCAAAACGGGACAAAGCATTAAACTTATGCTCGTACTGCGACACCGTCATATCACCCTGCTTTAAGTCAATGAAACTTCTAAATAATTGAGTTCATTCGGCTTATAGAATAAACCATGCTTCAAAAACCTCCTTGAACTGGGCCCAAGAAAAATCCTCCTCTGGACTACTAGCTATTTCTGAATCCCACCAATCCATTGTCGACTTTTGAAGTTGTCACGATGCCAACAGCCGTTTCTCTACATCCTCCAACCGAAGATCTCCAAATATTCTTTCACAAGTTTGAAGCCACATCTGCACTCCAAGAATATCTTCAGTCCCATAGAATGGTTTCCTGCCCAAAGTAGTAAAATTCTTACATAAAGCCACAAAGTTCATAGAGGTTTGAACTTGTACTACCATTTCCTCTACCGGATCTACAGCTAACTTAGTAGCATTTCTAGGCACCCTGCCATTGTTAGCCATGCTAATTCCAGATCCTTTCCTTCCTTCTCTTCTTGTATTCATTTTCTATTATTTGAAAAAATAACAAGTATCTTTCGAATACAAATATAGGATTAAAATGGTTTAAGGAAATAACACTAAAGGATCTAAAACGAGACTTTAGAGGATAAATGTTATTATTATAAAAATTACATATATGCACTCTTAAGATTAACTCATTCTCGGGCATCACTTACCCTATCTCTAATGAGCTGTACCCCAATCAGGCTAAGGTGTTTGCTCAACCAAATCTTTGATACCAACTGTGACGATGCACCTTTCTGACCCCTGAGGACGATACTCAATACATCCATGTTATTCATATGTCATTGCCCAAGTATCTAAAAGACGAGTTGTCATAGGGCAAAATATAAGAACAAAACAATAACCTCACAACGGAATGGTTAAATATAACATAAAAATAAGATAGTAGATAAGGTTACTCCCCAACATGGAGTTATCAGAGTTACAAAAAAGGTTCTACTATCAATCTAGGAAGTTATAACACCTGCCTTTAAATATACATACATAGAGCCAACATCTCATAACAGCGGAAATAAATAACTAGGTAGATAAGGAGCCTTCTGCTCGTCCACCATCTTCCAAAGAGCCCAAAGAAACCTGTCATTTCCTGACTACTCAAATATATATGAGTACTCGAGAGTTTAAGGAAAACAAACAATTCGGGTTAGAAAATAAGTCCGATATGAGTAAACTCCAAATAGAAAAAATAAAACACACAAAATAATCGGTGAAAACACGTCACGAGCAGGACGGGTTTCCCCTCACAAGGACAACATCTAAGCATAAAACAATGCACATAAATAATTAAACATCGTGAAGAGAGCAAGACGCTTCCCGATGCAATTAAGAAAGAATCAATCCAAAGATTTGAATCAAAAATAAGTAAAAGGAATTTTTCCAACAATGACAAGGAGGGTGCACCCCCCCTACCGAAAGTATACCTCTAGAAAATATATTTGAGAACTACGATGGCTCTCGGAAACCTCTAAGCCGGACCCCGCCAACCTTATCGAGTATCCAAGTATTTCACATCTCCATATGCATACAACCGAAACCAATCTATAGTAGATGTGATAATACCTTAATAGAAGCAACCCCACATAGCTTGGCCCCCACTTGCTCTTTATTTAGTCATTTCCAATAAAGGATGTCAATGCTCTAAATGAGCAACAATTGTCTTAGATTAATGAAACAAAAACAAAAGAAAGAAGGGTATCGAAATCGATATTCAAGATATGAACTATAAGGGATAACAATATGGTCGTACATGGAAATTAAATCTTTTACTCTTTCAACGCTTGGAAAATATCCATATACTTATCTCATCGATATATGTATGTTCACAAAACATTTGGGAGGATTTCATATTTCAAAAGCATACTTAAATGGGTCAAAAACAATTTCCTACAAGAAAGGCGAATGTTTTTCATACCATCATAATTATAAAGATCATTTATGGAAATCAAAACTCCTACACTTGTCACGTTTTCAATATTCTCGACTTACTCTATCCCTCGTCCAGAAACAAAGCAAGGTAAGTCATGGCTGTAAGGACCCGATTCTTCAACTTTCGAAAACTGACATCAATACGTCCACTGTATCAACTGCCGAGAAATCGAATGCCGAAAAACCGAACACTTAGGGTTTTAAGAAAAAGAGAAAGGTAGAAGAGAGAAGAAGAAGATAGAAAATAGAACGGAACAGAAAACAACAGAACAACATCAGAATCTCACAATCGCAGCGGAACAACATATAATAAATAAATGAATAATCTTTAAACAAAGAACTATATCAGTTATTACATTACATCACATTTCATTACATCATTATCAGAGTGTACAACAACAAACAACAACAAACAGCGGAAAAGAAATACTATATACTAATAATACGCCATGCCATCCAACTTGCCTCCAGCAACTCCTGAATATCGTGATAAACCTTAACTCTCGACTGCCCGTGTGGAAATTGGTGGGCATCCAGAGTTTAGGAAGGAAAACAATAAACTCCAAGTCAGTCATGTGACTGGTGTGAGAACTCAAAACAGTTTATTTATCTTTAAAATCAAAATAGAGGAATATTTTTAAAGTCAATTCGCAATGCTTTTAAAAATGAGACTACCATAAGGCCTCCCGCACACACACACAATGCAAACGCAGAATCGGAGGAGATTTCTCCTTATGATAGTCAAAGATGCTTGATACGCATTAAAAAGAACATTTGATATTATTACTAGTGCATAGTGTAGGAAAAATTCATTTTGAAAGTAGAATATAAATCTTAGCCAGCATAGACATTTCGAACTATGCCTACTATAGCTAACTATGTTCAATAGCAGGTTACCGCCACATTCCATAGCAGGTTATACAACTAAAACCGTACAAGTCTCGTATTGTTTCTTTGGATTTCCAACGAATGATCAGGCCAAGGAACTTCCCATTGCCACATGAGAATGCCTCTGGAAGGACATCCCCGAGAACCAAACCGGATCTCTGCCAACACAAGGCCGGGTTACCCCTAACTGAGTAACAACTGACCGAATATGCCATCCCCCGGTCCTTTGGGACCTTTATCCGAGCGCTCGTAATCAATTCACACAATCATAAAGTGTTTTCAACATGAGTAAGTATCTGGGATCCATACCATGATACCACCCTTTTCCAGAAGGAAATGCACAAACCCTAAAGGGAGCTACCCCTCATAACCTTGCCGCATCTTTCCTGTTTTGACCATTCCGGGGTGTGAGGCTCGAAGAAGTCACGTCCACAAAAACATACTTTATACAAAAGCCATGCTTTGGGTCAACAAATGATCATAGAAATGATCACCAAGATAGACGATCAAATTAATGATCCTATCACAAATAATCAACACAATGATCATTTCACAGCAACACTCAGCATGTCACATTACCAAATTGGGAATATATTGCTGATAACCTTCAACTACATAACCTCTGAGCTCGTACGTCTCAAAGAAGAGTGTTAAGCTAAAAGAATAAATTCTCCGCCACCAACAGAAATACATTTGAAAGAAATCTGCTTTATATCTCAATTTGTAACGTCAGACATACAATCCATACAAGTCTGTTCCGGGCTCGAACAGAACCGAAGGCACTTACAAAGAAGTCCTTGCAATCCGTATATCCACAATCCTGATCGGATTTCCCATCACATATGGAGAACTCTATACCGGAGCAACTCGGTGCAGAGTCAATCGACAGGTCATCCTATCGCTCTCGCAAATACCGGGTCTTCAACACCGATCTTCCATGCTATCCATTACGTCGTATCACTATTCGGAATGGGTAATCCGAATAACGAGCGCAATAATTTAAAAACAAGTGTAGCATTCAAATTCAACAAATCCCAACAAATACCTTTCAAAGGTAAATATTGATAGTCAGTTATTGAACTATCAATGGATATGCACAACATCACCAGATTCCAAATAATTTTCCAAATTATTTATTTCCCAAAAATATCTTTACAAGATATATAATTTCAATACTTCAAAAATAAATCAATATTTATTTTTAAACAAATTCCACTTTCTTTTATAAATTCCTTAGTGAATTTATATTTCACAATATCCATGCATATACGATTTCAATTTTTCATTTCAATTTATCTTCAAAAAGATAAATTCTCAAAATATTCACTTTATATTGGAAAAACATTTCCATACTTATTTATTAATAAGTAATTCACAAATCCATTTATTTATTTTCAACACTTGGACAATATACTTAAATCGAGATTAAGTATATATTTCATTCTTTAAGGAAATCATTCTCTTAAACATATTTATTTGGGCCAAAACGAATGTTGCGTAAAACATCGTTACGACAACCCAAAATCACTAGTATAGGGATTCGAAATTAAAATAGATATATAAATCCCAATACTATACAAAACATTTCCTTTCGGAAATCATTTACTATAACAACAGTGTTATAGTCCACCATTTCCTTCTATTTCTCGAAAACATCTATTTCAACAATAAATGTTGAAATCTATGGTTTTGAATCTCAACATATTTAAAACATCGTTAGATCGTTTTAATTCTATTTAAAACATCACATTCAAAACATTTTCTTTAACATATTATTCACTATTCAAAAACGTGAATATACTACGTTAACCAATTTCATCATTTCTATTCATTTTACTTTAAAGGATTATTCACTGTCTAAAACGTGAATATAACTCCATAAATAAGTTATAACAATCTACTTATCAAAATAAGTCGTTGCGAATTTATAAAACAGCGTTTATAAATTCCATTTCTATTTATTTTATAACTACTTCCTTTATAAATTTCCTTTATTAACCCTAATGTTGATGTAGTGGGTTTGTGCGCGTGGTGTGTTGCCTGCGTATGAACGAAGAGATGGAAGAAAGGGACGTGCGGTGGTGATCTGCAGATGATGGATCCAGTGGCTAGGTTTGAGTGTAGGTTTAAAAATATAAAATAAACTGTAAATAAATTATAGTTTAATTCGTGTAAACTTTGAAAATGCATAACTTTTTCATACGAGGTCGAAAACGCGCGAAACCAGTTGCGTTGGAATCGTATGGACGAGCACTACGCTATGGAATTGGATTGGAGTCGTTTGGAGTTAGTGAGAATTTCGGGTAAAATTAAACGTTCGTTTAATTTTATTCGAGGCACTAGTTGCTTCTAGCCTTTCCTAGACACTTCGGCTCTAGATCTCACAGATAGAGGATTAATCTACTCATCGACCTTTTGTTCTAAGTATAGGACTGCTTACTTTCCATAAATAACCCATTTAAATCATTATATAAATTTCAAAGCTCCTTTAAAATACTTTAAACCAAAATTTAAAAATTCTATTCAAATCATAACTTAAACCCATCATCTTTAAAGAAGAATATGACCAAGAGGGGTGAAGCTCCCTCTTAATCAAATGAGATAGCTAAAAGGGGTGTTATTTCCCTTAAACTAAAACGTCACTAAATTTGAATCCTAAGTTAAAAGGTGGTGTAAGTTCCCTTTAGATAAATGTCAAGGTTATTGCTCATGAATTGGCCAAGCATAAATCAAACAACCAAACAAGAATAATAACAGACCCATTATTATCAACAATTTATAATCAATAGTTAACACACATAATAAGTTATACTCGCTAAACTATAAAAATAAGGAATATACTCACATCCTATTTGCTTTGCTGGAGACTTGGAATACTTCTCCTTTGATAATGAAATTTAGTTCTTTTCTTTAGTTTGTGAATGAATTAAAATGAGATATGGACTTGGGCTATTTATAGGTGAAGAGAATGGTACTTTAGTAATTTCCTATAGTCTAACCTGATTCAACTAGATTTTGGTCCAGAAATCAACCTTATGGCTTAATTTGATTCAACCACATTTTGGTCTAATATGAATCCCCCTTATCAACTATGGCCTAACCTGATTCGACCAGATTTTGGTCCAATGGTATCTGCATGGCATAACCTGATTCGACCAGTGGTCCAATGTTAACAATCCGTATGGAATATAATAATCATTATGTTATTTTGTTTTATTAGGCAAGCTATTACTGTTCTGTTTTATTGGGCAAGGTTAATAATTCTTTCTTGTTTTATTAGGCAAGTAATTATACTATTCTATTTTATTAGGAAATGTTAATAATTCTTTCTGATTTTACTAGGCAAGTAACTATACTATTCTATTTTATTAGGCAAGGTTAATAATTCTTTCTTGTTTTGTTAGGACAATTCTTTTCTTAAGCAATCATTCTCATTTGGTTTATTAGGCAAACTTATTCTTAAATAAATCGGTACCCCTAACCGCCTTATAACTCAAACCGTCTTTTAACTAACATTTTACATCAGTCTTAAAAATCCATTCGAGATGTTTTATCCAAATTTTTATTCTAGATATAAGATCCGTTATTTAATTATTTCAAAACATACTAACTATTCTAGTTCAAAGTGATTAAATTATGGGTCGTTAGATATTCTCTTTTTCTTAATTAATTGAATCTATATTGGTAAGTGTGAAATTTGAAATGATATGAATACATCAAATACTTTCATATTTTAAAAGGCGCGACAATCATGTGAAACATATAGCGTGTGAAATTGTTTAATGTTTAAGGATGGGAACAAACATGAAATTAGATCTACACATATTCACATCAAGATCTAACAGGAAAGAGATAAAGGGGGCATCATTGATTGATTCCACCTTTCCCCTTTTGCAAACATTTAACTGATACTACATCTGATCAATATACAAGGGATGATATGTTACAACAGTATGTTTAAAATGAAAAAAGCAACAAATAATAACGTGGTCAATATATACATGTGTAGATATTAGGATTTATATCTAACATGTATATATTCGCCTTCCATTTTAATTTGTTCAACAAATATAAATTTATTAAAAAAAATATTTCTAAGATATAAGCCTTAACAATATAAAATATAAATATTTAAACACACACACATGTAATGATTAAGCCAAAATAATTTCCAATTGATTCCAAAACAATCATCCTTGTGACATTAAACCTTTCTGATGTATTTGCAAATACAAGCACATACACACACATATGTGTATAAAGCTTCAACTCGATTTTCTTAACTATTAAAATATTATAAAACCAAAATTGCATACATCAAATCAAAAAAGATATTAAAAATCCTAAGATTAAATAAAAGTTCAAATAGAAACATTTAAATCACTATATTGTATAATACTTTTAGAACATTAATATTGTTAATTTTAAAACATAGATTCATAACCTAAAAGAGAGTTTTATACATATATAAATTTTTGTTCAATTTATCAAGTTAAAACAGATAATATAATTTATTAAGTTGTTTAAATCGTATTGGAAATTCTAAATTAAGGTGAGACAATAATATATACATATAAAATTGTGATTTTAGCATATGTATCTCAGAAAACAAATTAATCTTAGATCATACATTTCAGATCTGGACAATTGGTAACACTTGACTTGGAATCCTCCTTAGATTCTTGAATAAATTCCCAAATTTGCATGAGAAGGATGAACCATGTGATTAGATTTTATTTTATATAACTTTGGGTAATGGTAGACAAATTTCAATCATGAAAGAAACGGAGGAGATAACAATGGACGTTGAAGGAGGAAAAGAAAAGTGAATGAGGAAATGGATATGAGGAATTTTTTTTAAGGAAAGGATTGAAACATTTCACATTCTTTCTTTAATAACTTACCCTTTTAATTTCTAATTAATTTTCAATCAGCCAATCCTTTCCCTTCCTTTGCACGGCCGACTAAGCAAGTCCCCTAAGACTAGTTTTCAAAATAGCTTGTTAAGTAATTAACTATATATAAAGTCCGTTTAAATACATAAAAATATTGTATATCAATATGTGAAAATATAACTTTTATATATACATCCAAATGCAGTTGTGAGACTCGGAGTTGTGAATTCAATAAGTGATTAATATTGAACAATTAAATATTAGTGTTCACTCGTCACCTTAGCTAGTGCCGTGACATTTTAGCCGAATTCATCGCTTATGGATCTTCTCCATAAAATCAAATTTCTCATTTTATTTTAGGATATTTTTTATTTATATACTTTAAATTAATTACTCAATTAATTTTAAAATATAACAAAGTATATAAAAGAAAACAAATACCGTTATTACGAACAAGATTGAGTATATGGTTAGATATATGTAACAAGTTGTAACTGTCACTAGAGCATACCACCAACTCTTTATGTATCCTTCTACCCATGTAATTACAAGATTGTAAAGGTGTTCTTCTCACCCATGGAAAACAATAAGAGATAATGATACTTTTTATGGGGAGTACAAGACTGGACGAGAATTGGACATCCGAACCAGTATAAAATTTCTGTATACCACGAAAATCCAAGATATATTATAATTAAAACATAGATAATATAATGGGATTGAATAACTGGATTTAATTGGTAATTAGTAATATTAAAATTTAAGAAGGGACAATTTGGTCGTTTTCTCAACTTTGGAATTTGATGAAGAAACTAGTATCAACGCGAACGTCTCATTTTTCTGATTTGCATGGTATATTTCATTTGTGTGTGAGAAATGCGGATTATGGATTTAAGGCTAGAATTAACACTAGAGGGGGGTGAATAGTGTTTTAAGGAATTACTAAATCTTTTTGAGTTTATGTTATTTTCCACACAAATGTATGCAATATTCAGACACAGATATGATCACAGAACCAAACACAGATGCAGAAATAAAGTAAAAGCAATAAAGGAAAGAACACACCGGATTTTAAACTGATTCGGAGTTACCCTACATCCAGTCCCGCACACAAGTATGGATTTCCTTTCAAAAGCAATTGTTACAATTACACCCTCAACTTCAAGGCCACGAGGTACACCACTCCAGATTCACAATCCTCTGGGTAGAGATACTTGATTTTACGGGCAAAAAGTTCACCCAATTGATTTCACAGGCTACAATCACACCTTTTCCTGCTTGATTAATTTCACAGGCTATAATTACACCTTTTCTCACTCAATTTATTACAAAGAAGCCTATAACTTTGAATAGCACTGAGATCTTGTTGAGATAGTGATAGAGAATCAAACCAGAGACGATCAAGTTAGATTCAATGGTGATTTCGACAGACTAATGGTAAAAAAAAATATTAAGAAATGTGGAAGAAGAAGAGGAGTGAAATCAGAGAAAATATGAATATGAATTCATTTAAAACTGCCCATATTCATAGTAGAACAACAACCATGTCCATTCGTGAAAGAATATGACGAATAGACACTTCTTTTGAAATTCAAAATTTTGAAATCAACTGCCACCTTGTCGACAAGGGGTCCTAGGGGTTGTCGACAAGCCTATGGTATTTTTGGTGATTTGTTTTACATTGAAAATAACTTCTATCTTATATTAAAACTATTTTTTAAAACTTTATAAATATACTTAACAATAGATAAAATACATAAATAAATATAGAGAATAATATTTTGATATATATAAAATTTTACTATAATTTTATATTTAAATCTAAGTATAAATATTAAAAGTTAAATATATTATTATTAAAAGATAGTTTAAAACCAAGGATAATTTGCTTTTGAAAATAAAGATTATTTTGAGGCTAAAAATATTTAAAACTAGGATAGATGTTTTTGATTCTTTTAAAAGGAAGGTTTTGAAATCATTTTGAAAACAAGATATAAATTTGTAAAAACATTTAAATAAAAGTTAGCGGATACAAAACAATGTTCCACTAGATTTTTCGTAGGTTCCATCCTACTTAGGGTTCCATCCCTTTAACAGGCTCGAAGTGGATTCCATTCCACGAATAAAATGGATCTTAAGATGCCAGTGCTTTTCTAGGAGTTTTAACAAAATTCCTAATTAAATTACTTATTATTGAAATATTGAACTCTTGATAATCTTGATACTCATGAGTCTTCAATCTTGATATCTTGAATCTCTATACTAAACAGTCTTCATTCGTGGTACCTGCATGGTTAAATCCTGCATATACATATATATCTAAACTATAATGTTAGTATTTATTTTATAATCTTATTCTAAGGTTGTTGTCATCAAAACCATCTTCTCAGGGACTAACATTGTGCAGTTTTGAGGCCCTACGTAGGTGTTGTGGACGATTTCATGTCGACCTAATGAGCGCCAAAATTTGAATTTGAGATTTGGATTACCATTACTTTTGCCTCTACCTATATAAGCCCAACTAAAGAGTATGTTATCTTTATTTCTCAGTTTAGAAACTTCCACCATTTTTTCTTTTCCGTTTCCCTCTTCCTTACTAAACTTCAAAATACAACACCTTGCCCTATTCTTGACAGATTCACATGAACGACATTTTAATCGAATAGCATGGAGCATACTACACAGTTATAATAGATTAGAAAAGAATCACTATACCGACCTGTATTTTACATATCGGAGAATCGCAAACTATTTTTATTTTATTTCGATGAGGTCATATGATTATATAATTTTAGGATATAACTCTTAGGATATTTTACACATTTATGATTTTTTCTGAATTTCTATATGACCATTTTGACCCTAGAAATATTGTTTAGGCTATAACTTTTGCTGGGACTCGATTTAGGATCTCAAACTAGTTCCTTTGCTTAAGGATGATGGTTTCCCTTTCCGTATAGTGGTGATAATAGGAAAACAAACTTACAGTTAGGAAGTTATATCTGTTTTAAGTTTAAACAGTTACTGACCAGTATTAGTGTATAGTCAATTAAGCACATAAGTAAGCCTATTAGTCTAGTTCGAGATTATTATAAATAGGAGGCTGTGTGAGTCAAATTAAAACTTTTCCCTCTTTTTCAAGTCAGATCTAAACCCTTGTTAACCCTTATTTATCCAAAATCACAAAAATTACTCTTTAATCTATGCCAAATCACTAATTAGAGAGGAGATCATCAAATAAAAATTAGAGATCATAATTTTGGTTAATTTGCATTACTTTCTATTATCGTCCACATTGAATCTTGATTTAGATTGGATAACTTTGGCAATTGGTGAGTGGTTTATGTCTTCTTGTTATTCTATGCATGTTTATATGGTAGAATTACATACTTTAACATGATTTTTGACCTTTAAACCTTTTATAACTAATTACATATTTTTATATTCTTACGACCTAATTGTGAATCTTTGAACTGGTTTTCAAAAATGGTTTAGCAGTTCTCCTTATTCATATTCATATATGCTTGTAATACATAGATTTAAATTAGAATTGGTTTGTTTATCACATTCTTGTGTATCGCTAGTATTAATGGATGTATATGCATGTTATTTTATGCTTGTTTGTTGTGTTTTGATGTTGTTTGCTAGTGTTTTGGATGCTTAAGAAGATATGTTGGAGAATTTGGCAAATCGGAGTCGAAATTGGACGACACTTGGAGGGAAGGCTTTAGAGCATTGGAGGAACTTGTAGAATAAGTCGCACCTCCAAATTGCTTAAGGGCTCAACTCGATGTCGAGATGAAGGGTCGAGGCCAAGTTGTTTTGTGAAGTCAAATGGCTCGGCGGTTGGCATGGGTCGATAAATTATGGCCAGTAGAGGTTGTTCATAGCAAGATGCAGGAAATTGGCTAAGTGTTGTATATTATGTCGAGTTGTTTCTAGAACTTGGAGCCGAAAGCTTTGGACTTGGGGATGTGTTATGTTAATGGATGGCTGGTTCCAAAGCACTTGAGATGGAAGTACTAGAGGCAGAATAATTTTCTTGGCCAAAACTGACTAAGTAAAATAACTCGCTGTCGAGACATTTTGACTCCGGACCGCCGAGTCATTTTGACTTGGTATTGAGTTGTTTTGGTGAGAGTTGTGGGTCAGGCTTGTATTAGGAGGAAGCAGGGATTCTGTAGATCATACTGAAGGTGTTGGCTAGTTTTCTTAAGTATAGGAAGGTGATGTAACAGCATGACAAAAGCTTTAGACCTTCAGTTTATGACTCATGAAAGGAGTAGGTACCGAAGAAGTACTACAAGAAAACATACTTTTAATAGCAATATTACATAGTGTCTTTCCTATAACTGCTATTGGAAGTCATCAAAATAAAATAATAATAAGATAAAAATACTATATTACTTAGGCGGGAAAAATGAAATTTAACTGCTTCACTTAATATATTTTCACAAGATGGATCCTAAACTTTGCGCTTTTTCCATATTTCATCTCCAAATAAAAACAAACAAAATTTCTAAATCACGTCCCTCTTTACTTCAATCTCCATCAAACCCTAAATCTGCCTTTAATTTCAGTTGCTCGAACTTAAATCCATCCATGATTTAAAAAAAACTAGCAACCCTACTTTCGATTCACTTTAAGAGCATGATTTACTCAAAACGTCTCTGATCAATCCGATCAAAAAAATTCGACTTTAGGTTAAAAAAAGGCCAACTACTTATCTTATTATGTATTTGTAATTTTGATAAATTCAAGTATTATGAATGATATATTAACTTATTCTTAAATTGTTATCTGAAACCATAGCTATCTGAATAGATATGTTAGTCGTATAATTTTGTAACTGCAATCTTCATAGTTTTTTTTTTGAACTGGTACTTTATATACAACAAATCATTGGGACAACAAATCCTATGTCAAATAAACGTTCGAAAGCAAGTTTCGAACTTGTGACATCCTACACCAAAGCCGAATCAATTAACCACTTGGACAAAGGTGCTTGTCGCAATCTTCATAGTTTCTTCCTTTGTTTGGCATAAATTTGTAGTAAACATACCCAACTGTAACTGAAATGGCTACAAGAAAGGCCAAGATTAAAACCACATCTGTGTAGCATGGTTTATACAATTCAAAGTTCCTATAAAAAGAATGACTTTATAATAGTCAGAATACTTCATTTATATGATCGTTGGCAAGTCAAACTATGTAAATAAGCTTGCTAGCGGCACAAGTGATTTGATTTGGAAATACGGGCTGCTTATGGTTTTCATTTTCATGTTTGGAATCACGAAGTTGGTAGACTTTAAAATTTCAAGAAGATTTATTTACTTTTGTACTACAAAATTATTTTCGTGTTGTTAAGTACGTATTGCCAATATTTTGTACATAAAGATGAACGTAGAAATACTATGTTGTTCCTTTCCATGGTATGCATATTTTTTAGAAGTGGCCAATGCAGCTTTTAGAGGCAATATATGACACATTGCCAAAAATGTACATTATAATAATCAAAGTATGTGTTGTGTATTTTAGATGTCCAAAGGAAGATCAATTGCTACAATAGATACATAAGAAGGAAAGGAAAATTACTCATATAAATTAGAAAAGTTTATTATTAGGAACAAGATGTAAATATATTTTAAATAAATATAAAATGAAATTGAGCTTTAAAGATTAAACTTTAAAAATGTCAAACATTGGGAATGAAATGTTAGAAAATAGATCATATATTTTTACAAGTTACAAATTTTAAAAATGCATTGAAAAATCTTATATTCATTTATGATGTCAATATTAGTGGTTTTATATAGATGCATTCACTTAGATTTAGATTATGGTTGGTTATATTAGTCAGTTAATTTTTTTTAATGGTTTACATTTACGACTTTACTTGAGAAAATAGACCTTTCTACTTATTTTGAATGTCATTGTTTATAGGCTATGCAATAAACTTGTTAACGTTTTGCAGTGGAATCATATTTCGTTATCTTATTGATACAACTTGCTGTCTACTAAGAAGAAGTAACATAAGAATTTCGTTGAAGGCATCACTTTGATAGATGGATTGATCTATACATCCATCCCCTTTTTATAGCAACATCCACATAATTTTAGCTCAGTTAATAATTGTGTTTTATAGGGATATGAAACTTGTATTATTTCAATACTACTTGATGAAAAGAAGGTTGTCTCTAACATTTTACACTTTACATCCACTACAGTGCCGATACTTAATTTTTGAATTTTAGTAGGGATACGACACTATAATTTGATATTATTTGAAAAATGTCAGATATGTGAATAATTCATGCAACGGGATTAGCAAAGCGAAATAAACAAATGTAGCTGCAATAACAATAATAACAACAATAATAAAAGTAGTAGCACCGGATGATAAGAGGTTCAAAACTCCGCCTACTCCAGAAATTCTACCTAAGAATGAAGTTCTAGGTATTTATATCTTTTGTATGCCACAATGATACCATGCAAGAGGATCTGAAAAGGAAGTTGTTTGGCATGTTCCTATTTTTCTTCATGCAACCGTGCTTGATAAATACTTATAGTCTTGGTATATATATGTTACATATGCTAATATAGTAAAGTATAATTTTTAGATCATTATATTTTATTCTAAGTTTGGTCCTTGTGGATTAGTTATGTGAAAATATTTTGTAGCCATTTGTGCATTCGTTTATTTTAGATAATGAAATAAGTTTACTTTCACTCTCGTATTCTCATGAGTTTGATATTGCCGGTCAACTCAAATATTGTTGAGCAATGTAGGGTAATATAAGACTAATCACTCCAAGGCATGAAATAATCGTTGTCTGTCAAGAATGTTTTTCCCTTCTTTATCACAGCAGGTAGTATGAAAACCTTCTTTCAGGATATAATGAAGATTTATCTGTGCAAGTTGTAATTACTTGCTCAGATCAGAAAAAACACTCAGAAGTTAATAATGTCAAACGAGTTAGATATAGAAGAAAAAAGAAGTATGTTCTGCATTGATGGAATGCATTATTATATAGGGAGTGAGATGTCTATTCGTCTACAAGTGCCTATTCGAACGGTCGTGACCGTTTTCTAACGGTTGTTACGTACCGTGGGCTGTTGAATTTAAATTCAACAGTCAATAAAACGTACCGTTTTAGACGGAGTGCTGCCCCGCACCCCGCCGGGGGCGCTGCCCCCTGGACCCCTGCGACCTGACCGGGCAGGTCGAACCCTGTAGCGGGAGCGTTGCCCCAACACCCCCACTTTGAAGGATTGCCACCCTCCTTGGACCCTCCTCCGTAGGAGATCTTATTTGAAAAAACATTCAACAAATATATGTTAGTTGGATCATACAATATTTTGGAGGTAAAATTTGCCTATAGGCCCCCAAAAAAACCTATTTCAATGGTAGGCCTCAAACAAAACTTATTACAAAAATAAGCGTAGTTTTCACCAAGTCTAGATTTGCACTTGCAATTTGAAATTGAGCAAGCACAATTTATCGAGTTGGCCTTAATTTTTGACTTATTTATTTGAACATATCTAATTAATTTATACGTTAATTTAATGGGCGTGCCTCTCTTATTTACTTGAATTTTTTTGGATTTTCTTATTTTTATGCATTTTCCCATGTACAATGGTTGAACCAACTGGTCAATTGTTAAATGTATCAACTTTTAAGTAAATTTTAGATGGTCTTGAAAATATATGAGAGCAATTTATGCAAACTAGAAGTAAAATAATATTGTGAGCTTTGTTAATGTTTTATCATTATGGTAAATGTGTGATCATATCTAGAAAATGAAATTTTTATGTATAATAATAATGTTATGTAACGTGGATTGCATTAAAAGTTTCTACTTGATGCATATGATATTTTTAGGGTACATGTTGAGTTTTACTAACCATGGAAGTTAACTTGAATAGGCTGAATACGTAATTAACCTAAGTCCTACTTCCTACCTCTTGGAGTTAGGTCATAAAGAAATCCCAAAAACTTCTTGAGCGACTTCCAAATTTAGTGTGCATTAGTTTCATTATATATTGCTTCTTTTAAAATACTTATTTGTCTATGATTTCTAAACTTTAGGTGACATCTATCTCAACCGAGAATTCATGTTAAGAATAATGTGCAAAGACCTTGGAAAAGATTCTTTCATGCCTATTTTGCATCATTACGATGGTCCAAAATTTCTGTTAAATTCTCCATTTTTGATGTTAGTTGTCTTTATATTTAATGTCTTCTCCTTGGAATTTTCTTCTTCTTTTAAACTATTTATTTGTATATGTTTTCTAAACTTTAGGTGACATCTATCTCAAGTGAGGATTTGTGTTCATAACGTTATGCAAATACTTGAAGAAGACTCTTCATGCCTATTTTACATCATTATGATGGTCCTAAATTTATAGCAAGTTCTCCATTCTCAAGGTTAGTTGTGTTTGTATTTGCTGTCTTCTCCTTGGATTTTTGCTCTCCGTCTACAGTTTTTGAAGGCATCTGATGCACTGGGCAATTAAGAACTATATTTTTCCAACCAATCCGTATAGTTTCATAGCTCATTGTTTATACAGTTTGAGTAACTGCAAATGAGAGATTTTGGGTGCAACAAAAATATAATAAACCAAGGGCTCAGTATTTATAAAACCCTTGTTATGTATCTTTAGATCAATTGATGGTCGCATTTATAATTATTATGGCATGCATCGTTCAGCCAACTGTAGAGAACAATATTGGTCTTTGCATGCCTCAGTTGCTAAACTTTAGTTTATTATAAATACTGTCCATTATAAATTTAATAAACTGTCCATTATAGAAAACAACTATAAAGAAAAATATTGGGCTGTAGTTTATTGTAAATACCGTCATACTATGGATCATTAGATAAATTGATGGATCAGACAGTTGATGGTTGCAGCATATACCTTACTATGGATTAGTTTAAGCATATATTGTCTCGTGGGTTTGACAATTATTATTTTCTTCAACGTTGACATAGTCCCAAAAAACGAAGTGTTATTCTATTTAATATGCTAACATTATTTGGATATCACAGTTTTGGGGAAACGATGTGCTTTTTGTAATGTGGGAATGGCTCATATGCTGGAAAAACGTACTTCATGAAGACGGGTATTTCTATTTCGTTGTTTAATTTTAGCATGCATGCAATATCCTTCCATTTACCCAGCATTTACCTGCCGCTATTTTGCATGTGTAAGGAAATTTGATCGTTTTGTAAGGAAATTTATGTGGTGAATCTAAAAGGTTTTTCCTATTAATATGCTAAATAAATAAAACGGTTATAATCTAGAGCGTTAATTTCTCTTATCTTGATCTTGATGGACGATCAAGATTAAGTCTACAAATCTGGAAATTTGGTCCTCTCTCTACCTATAAATATTAATGTTTGTCCATCACAAAGGATATACAGAAAACACATAAAGAAACATATAGGAAAAGAGAGAGAAACCATTTTCTTTCTCAATTGAAACAGCATTCGACAACATCCATTGTTGATTCGTATACAATATGTCTGGAGGTATGTTTTATTAATTCTTTACATATGAGATAATCATATAATTCTAGATCTTAGTGTTTATTTTGTTCACAAGATATAGATTACATGTGGTATCAGAGCATGGTTTTAGAATTCATGATTATCCATCAATATATAAAACGAAACTACCATAGATCTTTGATATGATGTTTGTAATTTTACTATGATAATGATAATGATTATTAATGTTAATATGATTCAAGTTTAATATTCGTATTATTTAAGTTGCTACAGTAATCATGATTATCAATATTGTTCTATTTATTGTATTCTTAAATCTGGATCTGGAAAGTTTATATTTCCGCAATAGTTGATTTTTTTCTACTTTAATATTTGACCTACTGTATAATATGGAACAACTTATTGTATGCGAATACTTTTCAGAAAGTATACATATTGAAAACAATTGTTTTCTAGTTTGACATTAAATTCATGACCTGGAACTTGCAAGATAATTGTCTATATATGATTTGCAAAATAATTATTTATATGTTAAATTCATGTATGGAATTTACTTGGAGTTACTAGACACTAATTATCCTTGCTGTGGATTACTTGAAAGAATGACAAATGTTTATGCAAAAAAAAAAAAAACATTAATGTTTATGTCTTGTTTTATTTTACGCTTCCGTGCTTAAATTCCTTGTTTCCTCTGGTCTGTTGCATGCAGTCCCGTCCACAGGCGGCTGCTGCTTGCACAATAACGCATGAAACATTAATGTTTATCATTCTTTCAATAGCATGGTTCTACTGCCTACCCACAGGAGACGCTAAACCTAACCTCTTATTATGACATGTGTTTTATTCTAATAAAGAAGCCTACATTTCTTTTATACCTGCAGTTGCAATGCCCTCAAACCTTAATTCGTACGCTATGTCTATCGTCAAACTCAATGGAACCAACTACTCAGATTGGAAAGAGCAAGTTGAGTTTTCTTTAGGCGTACTTGAACTGGACATGACTCTCCTTAAGGAAAAACCAGCCTCACTTACTGACACAAGAACGCCTGAGGAAAACAAACTCCATAATGATTGGGAACGATCTAATAGGCTCAGCACGATGTTTATGCGAATGGTGATTGATACCAACATCAAAACCTCCCTACCCCAAACTGAAAGCGCAAAAGAATATTTGCAATCCATTGAAAATCGGTTCAAGACTGCAGACAAATCCCTTGCTGGGAAACTTATGACAGATCTTGTAACCATGAAGTTTGATGGTTCTCGCTCAATGAGCGCTCATGTCATTGAAATGATTAACCTTGCTGCCAAACTTAAGAACTTGGGATTGGTTATGGACGATGCTTTTCTCGTCCAATTCATTCTCACTAGCTTACCTCCTCAGTATGAACCATTCAAAATTCATTACAACACTATTACGGAAAAGTGGAGTCTGAATGAATTGACTAACAAACTGGTTCAAGAGGAGTCTAGGCAAGGCTCGCAAGGCATTAAAGTTGCTTATTTCACTCAAGGGGTTGGAAAACAAGCTGGCAAAAAGAACAACTCACAGCATAAAAGAGCACCACCCAAATCTGATGACGCCACTCAACCATCCAAGAAGAAAAAGAAGGATGATATCTGCAAATTCTGCAAGAAACCTGGACACTTCCAAGCAGATTGCATTAAGCGCAAAGCATGGTTCGAAAAGAAAGATAACCCAATGGGTTTCGTAAGTCATTTCGAATCAAATCTTACTAATGTACCTTCTTCTACTTGGTGGATTGATACTGCTGCTAACGTTCATGTTTCGAATTCTATGCAGGGATTCATTACGATCCAAACCACAAACCCAAGTGAGAATTTCATTTTAATGGGGAATAAAGATAAAGCTCCAGTTGAAGCTATTGGAACTTTTCGTCTTATTTTAGATAGCGGTTATCAGTTAGATTTATGTCAAACTCTTTATGTTCCGTCTATTTCCCGTAATTTGATTTCTGTAAGTGTACTTGATAAATTTGGATATATTTTTGAAGTTGGAAATGGAAATTTTAGTTTATTTAACAATTCTAGTCTTATTGGTTTTGGAATATTAATTGATGGACTTTATAAACTTCATCTTAAACAAAATGCTGAAATTCAACTCACCCTGCATGGAAAAGAAAATAAAAGAAAGTCATCCAATAATGATTCTTACTTCTTGTGGCATAAAAAACTGGGTCATATATCCAGTGAAAGAATCAAAAGGTTAGTGAAAGATGGTGTCCTACCGGATCTAGACTTCGCTAACATTACAGCATGTGTTGATTGTATTAAAGAAAAAACAACAAAAAACACAAAGAAAGGAGCCACAAGAAGTACACAACTTCTTGAAATAATACATACAGATATTTGTGGACCTTTTGATGTTCCAACTTTTGGTGAATTCTATGGAAGGTATGATGAAACAGGACAACATCCTGAACCTTTTGCTAGACTTCTTCAAAAACTTGGAATTGTTGCACAATACACAACGCCTGGATCTCCATGGCAGAATGGTGTAGCTGAAAGGCGAAATCGTACATACATGGAAATGGTTAGATCCATGATGAGTCATGCAAATTTACCTATATCATTATGGATGGATGCATTACGAACAGCTGTTTACATCTTAAATAGAGTTCCAAGTAAGGCCGTTCCAAAGACTCCTTTTGAACTTTGGAAAGGATGAAAACCTAGTTTAAGACATCTCCAAATTTGGGGTTGCCCAGCTGAAGCTAGACTGTACAATTCAAATGAAAAGAAATTGGATTTTAAGTCAGTCAGTGGTTACTTTATAGGTTACCCAGAAAAATCTAAAGGATATAGATTTTATTGTCCTAACCATAGTACAAGAATTGTTAAAACCGGAAATGCCAAATTCTATGAGAATGGTGAAATCAGTGGGAGTACAAAACAACAAGAAGTGGTCATTAATGAAATAAGGGTACCCATTATCTTACCCTCTATTTCGAAAGCTATTGGGAATCATCCCATTGTTGAACATGTTCACAATGAGGAAAACCCAATAAATGATCAAAAACTCCATAATGAAATTATCACCAATCATAATGTTGATGAAGTACCACAGGAACTAACATTAAGAAGATCTCAAAGATAAAGAAGATCAGCTATTCCTGATGATTACATGCTTTATCTAATAGAATCTGAAGGAACTACGAACCCAATTTCTTATTCACAAGCCATTAAGGATGTTAATTCTATTAAATGGATTGATGCCATGAAAGATGAACTGAAATCTATGGATAATAATCAAGTTTGGGAAATCGTTCAATTACCGCAAGGACATAAAGCAGTCGGTTGTAAGTGGGTTTTCAAGACCAAACGTGACTGCAATGGTAAAATTGAACAATATAAAGCTAGACTTGTTTTCAAAGGTTTAATCAGAAAGAAGGCATTGACTATAATGAAACTTTTGCTCCTGTTTCCAGGAAAGATTCTCTTAGAATTATCATGGCATTAGTAGCTCATTATGATCTCGAGTTACATCAAATGGATGTGAAAACAGTCTTTCTAAATGGAGACTTGGAAGAAGAAGTTTACATGCGTCAACCTGAAGGCTTCATAATTGAAGGACAGGAAGACATGGTCTGCAAACTTAAGAAATCAATATATGGACTGAAACAAGCTTCTAGACAATGGTATCTAAAGTTTCATGAAATCATTACCGCTTTCGATTTCACAGAAAACATAGTTGACCCTTGTATATACCTCAAGTTCAGTGGGAGCAAGTTCATATTTTTGATTCTGTATGTTGATGACATATTATTAGCTAGCAGCGACCTTGGTTTATTACGTGAAACTAAGGATTATCTCTCAACGAACTTTGAAATGAAAGATATGGGTGAGGCATCCTATGTGATAGGAATAGAAATATTCCGTGATAGATCACAAGGAATTCTGGGATTGTCTCAAAAAGCATATATTGACAAAATTCTTGAGAGATTTGGCATGACGAATTGTTCCTCTAGTCCTGTCCCACTGCAAAAAGGAGACAAACTTGTTCTTGAGCAATGCCCAAAGACTCCTATGGAACGAGAAGAAATGACCAAATATCCTTATACATCTCTTGTAGGGAGTTTGATGTATTCACAGGTCTGTAGAAGACCTGATATCAGTCATGCAGTTGGTATGCTGGGTAGATTTCAAAGTAACCCAGGAATCGCTCATTGGAAAGCTGCAAAGAAGGTACTAAGATACCTAAAGGGAACAAGGAATTACATGCTCACCTATAGAAAATCAAGTTACCTACAGGTAACTGGTTATTATGATTCAGACCTTGCTGGATGTCCTGACACTAGGATCTGCACTCTTGGCTATGTGTACCTCTTATGTGGAGGTGCAATATCATGGAGAAGCCAGAAATCTGAGATGCTTTTCGGATCCACCATGATGGCTGAATACGTAGCATGTTATGAGGCTTCAATTCAGGGAACATGGCTGCGTAATTTTGTCTCACAATTTGGCACTTTAAGTTTTATCTCTAAGCCACTAACTGTTTACTGCGACAATGAAGCTGCAACCTTTTTCTCCAAGCATGATAGGATAACCAAAGGTTCCAAACATATGGACCTTAAATACCTACTACTGAAGCAAGATGTTAAACTAAAGAAAATTATTGTTGAATCAATAAGTACAGACTTACAAGTGGCAGACATATTCACGAAAGGACTACCTCCAAAGACCTTTCAGAGACATACTGATAGCATGGGTCTTGCAGATAGTTCCTAATTATCTTCTTATTATGCCATTTATTTTGTACTTATCTAGACATAAAAATCATTGAGCTCTTAATAATTTGGACATTTTTTATTTCTGTTTTATAATGTGTACACATTTATATTTAGATAAATGATAACAGAAATAGTCTTTTGCTTCAAGACATTATGTGACCATTAAGTTATGCTCATCTACGGTCTAGCTATGAAAGTTGTCAATGTCATAGTACATGGAAGTAAGCATGTTGCAAAATAACGTGTACACGTCATGACTTCCATTGACCACTAGATTAGCCAAGACACTTATGATAACCGACTAAAGAAAAATTTAGCATATCATGCGCGCCTTATGACCTTAATACGAAAACATTAATAGATTTTACTATTGACCAAGTGGGAGACTGTAAGGAAATTTGATCGTTTTATAAGGAAATTTATGTGGTACATTAATGGACTGTTTCCTTCCTCATTATGTGGTACATTAATGGACCGTTTTTTTCTCAAACGTTTCCTTCCTCATTATGTGGTCAATAGAATCTAAAAGGTTTTTCCTATTAATATGCTAAATAAATAAAACGGTTATAATCTAGAGCGTTAATTTCTCTTATCTTGATCTTGATGGACGATCAAGATTAAGTCTACAAATCTGAAAATTTGGTCCTCTCTCTACCTATAAATATTAACATTTTGCCCATCACAAAGGATATACAAAAAACACATAAAGAAACATATAGGAAAAGAGAGAGAAACCATTTTCTTTCTCAATTGAAACAGCATTCGACAACATCCATTGTTGATTCGTATACAATATGTTTGGAGGTATGTTTTGTTAATTCTTTACATATGAGATAATCATGTAATTCTAGATCTTAGGGTTTATGTTATTCGCAAGATATAGATTACAGCATGTATTAAGTTTGGTACATAGCCTCAGTCCAAGTTCCCAACACCAATGTTATACATGTAGGTGCTCCTTAGTCCTTGCTTTAAATTTCTATTTTTTGACTAAATGGTTTTTTTAAATACGGTTCTATTGAGGACTAGGCTTTATTTTAACAGAGAAAATATCTTATTTTTTGCGTGACATTTTTCGAAGATTATTACTAACAAAATCAGTTTTGAGAAGAGCAAGATTATTTTTCAAAAAATTTCTACTAAATTTAGTAAAGAAAATTGTATTCAAATGAAAATTACCAAAAATAAAAAAAGATATAATATATACAGGAATTTTTTTTTTTATGCTCATATACTAGTTGACACTGTTAGTAGCAACTCTCTTTTTCATATTTGCTTTCCTGTAATGAAGCTTGTAAAATTTGAGCATGACTACCACCACTGTAGATCCTCTACTAGTTCTCTAGAATATGAAAACAAGCTTTAAATTTGAAATTAACCTATGTGTTCTTCAATACACTACATTATATTAGCTGTTTACCATGATACAGAAATAATAAAATCAAAATATATAAGAACTTCGGATTGGAAAACTGAGCGAGCTCAATTTGTCAGCAAAATTGAGTGAGCTCAGTTTGTAGCCGGAACTGGTCGCGCTCAATTTTTCCAAGACTAAGTTCGGATTGGAAAACTGAGTGCACTCATTTCACACTGAACTTAGTTTTGCGCAAGTGAGTTTATTTTTGCAAAATTGGGTGTTGTATTGCGCTCGGTTTTCAAGGTTTTAAAAATGATTTAGCAAAGAGAAATAACTGAGCTCGGTTTTTAATTCAATGTTTTAAACTAAGATCAGTTTTAAAATAATCTGAGATTAGTTCTAAAGATTGAGATTAGCTCGCTGGGAAAACTGAGCAAGCTCAGTTTGTTGTCAGAATTGATCACGCTCAATTTTCTAAAACTAAGCGGATTGCAAAACCAGACATACTTATTTCAAGCTGAACTTAGTTTTGCACAACTGTGAGTTTGTTTTGCAAATTGAGTGTTGTATTGCACTCAATTTTCAAAACTGAGGCGCTCATGCTTAGTTGCAAGGACCCGGCATATATAGTTGAAACTATTGTCAAAAACTATCAAAACAATTGATGCTAGGTACTTGTATTGTATTTGAAATATTCTTATCCTTGTCTATTGCAGGAGAAGAATGAAGCTGATGCATAAAAGATTTTGGCAAAGCTTACTACTTCATATGGCTTTACAATTTTTTTCGATTATGGTGTTGATTTGGATAATTATGTCCTCTTCAAGCTTTTGAATGGTAGTTATGTACTCTTTTATGAATACTTAAAATATTGTCAATCAAACTTATATGTATCAACTTAGTTTGAATTGGTTATATTAAATGTTTGTTTGATTTATTTACAAATGCATTAGATTTTATTCAATTATATATTGTAATGTGGAATGCAATTAATTTATATGCGTACAAGAATTGAGTGTGGAAGATGGAATTTGCGAATGTTAGTGATTTAAGATAAATGCCATAAAAAGAGTTTCTATTAAAATTAAATATGCTATATAAATTATAAAATGCAATGATACAGCTTTTATAGCATCTCTAAAATGATATCTAATACACACAATTATAATATAAATGCTATGAGAAATTGAATCATACAATACCAATCACCTACCTAGCGTGAAGTAAACGTTGGTTAATGAAACAAACGCTTTAGAAAATAAAATAGCAAAAGAAAATGTTAAACATAAAATGCTATAGAAGTTAATAATTATAAGGTTTTACATAGCATTGGTATAGACGCTTTGAAATCTCATATATAGCGTTTAAGCTCTTTCTTAGTGTTTCATTCAAATAGCATTTGACCAACGCTACGAAATACAAACTTTTTATGGCATTTTGGTTTACTGCTATTATATTTCCTTAACCTACTATAGCATGTCGTTATAAAGCGTTTATTAAAACACTATGGAAAGATTTCATAGCATTTTTCGAACACCGTAAACAATAAATTTTGTTGTAGTGAAGGCGACTCGATAAAGGAGAAGCAGTGAATGCGAATGTGAAGAGTTCTGAAAAATGAAAACTGGATTGAGCAAAGGAAGGGCTCGAATCTGAATGGAGCAAAGGAAGGCTCAGATGTATGTGTTAGGGAATCGTTGATACTCGGAGTGTTTTCTGCTATACTCGAAGCAAGGGTATTATAAGCGGGGATGCCCATGGACGATTGGATCTGAATGTTGGAATAATTCAGCATTATGGAGCCACATATTTTAATATTTGAATGTATAGGCTATCTTGGGATTAAGTTTAATTATGTGATCTATTTGGAATAAATACAACAAGACTTAAGGGGTATATTCGTCATGTAAATTTATAATGTGTGGATAGCAGAGTAACAATTTTAGTTTGTTGAAGGGCCGAACTGAAAAATGTCACACACTATATATATGGGGTTATGGTCCCCAAATTACACAAGTCTTATCATATTCTCTCCACCCTCTTCTAAAGAGAATTTTTCAGATCTAAGCTTGTGTCAATTTGGAAGATCTAAAACTAGTTGATCTTCTTTTTGCAAACATCAATGGATTCAAGTACGACTTCTGTTGAACTATTTAATCTCATATATTTGTTTCTCGATAGAATCAATATGGGTTGTATGTATTCAGATCTAAAATTTATTTATTTATTACAACAAGTGGTATCAGAGCCACACATCATTGATTTTTTTGAGAAATTCTTTGGTTTTAAGAACATATGAAATTAGGGTTCTTGGATTTACAATTTTGGTTGATTAATCTGATGTCTTTATTTCAGATCTGTGAAATTTTCTCTTTTCTTATTGATTCATCTGATGCCTTTGTTTCAGATCTATATAAATAATTCATGAATTAATTCCGCTTGTTCAAATCTGATGCCTTTAATTGTTGCTACTTGTATTATTCATATTTTATTGTCAGTGGTATTGTGACTGTACAATTTTTTTATTCCTATAGATGGTTACCATGTTAAGTTTTGTTTTCACACATATGGAAGCATATTCACGTCTTTTAATGTTCCTGTAATACGTATTGGATCACATAACGGTCAATTGCGTTTAGTTTTTATCATAATTGCATTAAATGTGGTTGTTATAGTAATAAATTAATTAATTTATTATCATAAATGCATTAAATACGTCAGTTGCAATAAATTTAACGATACAGCATGTTTGTATTTGGAATAAGAAAGGACATATTGTTTATTATTTAATGCATTTATATTTTATAAATACATATATTTTATATGTATGGCTGCTCATTAAAAAAAAATAAAGTTTCACTTTCTGTAATATAATATCACATGTATGAACCATGCTATGTTAAAATTTGTTTTTTCTTCTGCCTTGAATATTGATAGTTAAATAAAATATGTAATATTTTATCATTAATTGTTATTGCAAATACCATTTGTTATATATTGCTGCAGTTTTAGTTGATGTCAATTTTTTTTTAATTATGACTATGAAGCCATATTTTCAATATGTATAAAAGTAACAAAAAAAATGAAATTTATGGAATACGCATAAATGAAGGAGTTAAAATAAATTCATATACTATTTGGCGTCTTTTGCAAATTGATTGTGAATATCCTACATTACAAGTGAACTAATTGAAATAATATATCACCAAAGTGACCTCTCTTATTTTAGTTGCTCATAAAAAATGTTAGATATTTGTGTGTATTTATTTATGCGAATATTAGTCGGTCCAGATGAAGGTTAATATCTGGCTAAATCAGATACACACGTGTGATGATAAATATGTAACAATTATAAAGTTTTACAAGAAAATAATTAATTGGCCCAAAGGAAGATTGTTATTTGACTTGAATTTATTGTTAATATTTGATGATTACAACAAGAATACCACTTACAGTTAATATTACTGTCCAAAGACTTGATATTAATGTTGTGCTAGGTATCTTGAGCAAAGACTTACCAATTATTTTAAATTTACTACAGTTATTTTATAATGTAAGCATATTTGATTAATTTAAAATTACAGCTAATTTGACTACGGTATCTACCAATCTGAACAACATTCTTATTCTGACTGGAACAAACTTTAAGGAGTGGAAAGAGAACATATTGCTTGCTCTTGGCTGCATGGATCTTGACCTTGCACTTAGGATAGATGAACCCGCCCCTCTTACGGATGAAAGTTCTTCTGATATTATAAAAAACTTTGAGTGGTGGGATCGTTCAAATCGCATGAGTCTAATGATCATAAAGCGTGGCATTCCGGAGGCATTTAGGGGTGTGGTATCTGAAAAGATAACCAATGCTAAAGATTTCCTTGCTGAGATTGAAAAACGTTTTGCTAAAAACGATAAGGCGGAAACAAGCACGCTTTTGCAATGCTTGATTTCCATGAAGTATCAAAGAAAAGGAAACATAAGAGAGTACATTATGGAAATGTCTAACACTGCTTCAAAACTTAAGGCACTTAAGATTGAGCTTTCAGATGATTTGCTCGTGCATTTGGTATTAATCTCTCTTCCTTCACAATACAACCAGTTCAAGATCAGCTATAACTGTCAAAAGGAGAAATGGACTCTTAATGAGCTCATTTCGTATTGTGTACAAGAAGAAGAGAGATTGAAGCATGATAAGGCTGAAAGTGCTCATTTAGCATACACCTCTAAGGAAAAAGACAAAAAGAGAAAGAAGGATAAAGAAACTGCTAAGGGTCCGACTGAAAAGAAATAACAAAAGGAGACCGATGGTTGTTACTTTTGCAAAAAGGCTGGACATTTGAAGAAAGATTGTGCCAAATACCACGCATGGCGTGTTAAGAAAGGTACATCTTTTGCTTTGGCATGTTCTGAAGTAAATTTAGCTACAGTACCTGGAAACACTTGGTGGTTAGATTATGGTGCTCTTACTCACATAAGTGTTTCTATGCAGGGTTGCCTGAGCTATCGAAATCCAACTGATGCTGAAAGATACATCTATGTGGGTGATGGAAAATCGGTATAAGTGGAGGCTATTGGGCATTTTAAGTTGTTATTAAGAACTCGGTTTTATTTGGATTTATTTGATACTTTTGTTATATCGTCATTTAGACGGAATTTGATTTATGTTTCTAAGTTGGACAAATTTGGTTATTCTTGTTCATTTGGGAATGGTACTTTTAGTTTATCAATGAATTCAACTCTTATTGAAACTGGTTCTCTTAATGTTTATGATAACTTATATATGATTGATGTTAATACCTCTTATAATGAAGCCTTGCATGTAGAGTCACGTGGTACTCAAAGAAAAGCTAATAATAAGGAAACTTCAGCCACATTTTGGCACAAGCGCTTAGGTCATATATCTAAAAATAGAATTCAAAGGCTCGTGTCAGATGGCATTTTGGAATCCGTTGATTTTTCAGACCTTGATGTCTGTGTAGAGTGTATCAAGGAAAAACAGACCAAACATAAGAAAATAGGTGCACTAGAGCAACTAACGTCTTAGAATTAATACATATAGACATTTGTGGGCCATTCCCTGAGGCATCATGGAATTGTCAACAATATTTTATAACATTCATAGACGACTACTCAAGATATGACTACCTATATCTTATTCATGATAAATCAGAATCCTTAGACATGTTCAAAAATTAAAGTAGAAGTTGAGAACCAACTCAACAAAAGGATTAAAACTGTCAGATCTGACCATGGCGGTGAATATTATGGTAAATCTGACGGATCATGTGAACAACGTCTAGGATCATTTGCCAAATTCCTAGAGGAATGTGGAATAGTCCCACAATACACTATGCCAGGTTCACCTAGCATGAATGGTGTTGCTGAGAGACGAAACCGGACTCTTAAAGACATGGTAAGGAGTATGATCAGTCATTCTACCTTATCAAAATCACTCTGGGAGAGGCATTAACGACAGCAGTTTATATCCTTAATAGAATACCCACTAAAGCAGCTACTAAAACACCTTATGAGCTCTGCACAGGCAAACATCCTACTCTAAAGAATTTTCACATTTGGGGATGTCCAGCTGAGGCAAGGCCATATAGGCTAAATGAAAGAAAATTGGACTCCAAAACAGTGAGTAGCTACTTTATTGGTTATTCTGAGCGATCTAGGGGCTATAAATTTTATGATCCTATATTGAGGAAAATATTTAAGACGGGAAATGCAACATTTTTTGAGGATGTTGAGTTGAGAGGGAGAAATGAAGTAAGGAACATTGTTTTTTAGGAGGAATCATCGTCTATGATTCCTACTACAGTTACTTCTTCGGATAATGTGCAGATTATTGTTCCTGTCATTGATCAAGAAGTGAATCCAGAACCCCAACAAAACAATGTTGAAGAAAATCCTCTTCAAGTTGAAGTTAATGTTCCACAAGAACAAATTCAACAACCTCAAAATGAATTGCCATTAAGAAGATCCACTAGGGAAAGAAGAAATGCTATTCCGGATGATTATGTTGTACTTCTTCAAGAGTTAGAGAATAATAATGGATTGATGGAAGATGATCCTATCAACTTTCACCAAGCCATGCAAGATATTAATTCTCAAAAGTGGATTGAAGCTATGAATGAAGAGTATAAATCAATGCAAGACAATAAAGTTTGGGATCTTGTCCCTTTACCTGAAGGTAAGAAGCCCATTGGTTGTAAATGGATATTTAAAACCAAGAGGGATGCAAAAGGTAAAGCGGAAAGATATAAGGCTCGTCTTGTAGCAAAAGGTTTTACTCAAAAGGAAGGCATTGATTTCAAAGAGACTTTCTCTCCGGTTTCATCGAAAGACTCTTTTAGAATAATTTTGTCACTTGTTGCACATTTTGACGTTGAGTTGCATCAAATGGATGTTAAGACTGCATTTCTCAATGGAGACATTGAGGAAACAATTTATATGGTGCAACCGGAAAATTTTGTGGTCGAAGATCCAAAGAATATGGTTTGCAAACTAAAGAAATCCATTTATGGACTCAAACAAGCTTCTCGTCAATGGTACCAAAAATTTCATAATGTAATTACCTCTTTTGGTTTTGAGGCAGACATCATTGATAACTGTGTGTATCACAAGTTTAATGGGAGTAAATTTATATTTTTAATTTTATATGTTGATGATATATTGCTTGCCAACAATGATTTAAATATATTGCACGAAATTAAGAGATTTCTTTCAAATAATTTTGAAATGAAAGAACTTGGTGATGCCTCTTTTGTATTAGGGATCCAAATACATCGTGATCGTTCATGAGGCATTCTTGGATTGTCACAAAAGAACTATATAGGAAAGGTGCTTAAGAGATTTGGCATGCAAGATTGTAAACCAGGCGATACCCCCGTCGCTAAAGGAGATAAGTTTTGTCTCAAACAATGCCCTAATAACATCCTTGAAGTTAATGAAATGCAGAAGATCCCTTATGCATCTACTATTGGGAGTCTAATGTATGCTCAAGTATGTACGCGTCCGGATATTGCGTACATTGTTGGAGTGTTAGGCAGGTATCTTAGTAACCTTGGAATGGATCATTGGAAAGCAGCAAAAAGGGTTATGAGGTATCTTCAAAGAACAAAGGACTATATGCTTACATATAGAAGATCGGATCAGTTTGAGATCATTGGGTATTCTGATTCTGACTTTGCTGGATGTTTGATAACAGAAAATCCACTTCAGGATGCATATTTATGTTGAGTGGAGGGGCTATATCATGGAAGAGCATTAAGCAAACGCTTATAGCTTCTTCCACTATGGAAGCAGAGTTTGTGGCTTGCTATGAGGCATCTAATCATGGAAAATGGCTGCGAAATTTTGTCACTGGACTGCACATTATAGATAATATTGAAAGACCACTAAAGTTGTTTTATGACAATAGATCAGCAGTATTATATTCTAATAACAATAGAAGCTCAAGTAAGTCAAATTACATTGACATCAAGTTTCTAGTTGTGAAGGAAAGAGTGCAAAATGGGTTAATATCCATAGAGCATATTGGGACAAATTCCATGTTAGCGGATCCACTTACAAAAGCATTAACACCCAAGGTCTTTCATAAGCATGTTGCTAAAATGGGTGTATCTTTTATGTAAGAATATTTTCGTTTAGGGGGGAGTTAGTACTAAGTCATTTCTTTTGTGACATTGCTCTATATTTTGATTGTGGATATGCTTCAGTTTTTCTGATTAGAAATAAAGTTTTTTTTTTAATTGCACTCAAATTATTTATATATGTTTAGATTTTGATCTCATTAAAGTAAAGTAGGACCAGTTGGAAATAGACATGTAAAGATCACATTTCATGTAATTTTCATGCTACTCATACATGATTGATCTATGTCATTTGATTATATTGATATACGTGACCATTGATGGGTTTAGTTACACTAACGATAATGAAAACCGCTTTGATCCTATGTTAACACAATCAATGGACGAGATTGTTTTGGATATACCATATTGTCAAGATAGCTATTTGAGAGCTCATAAAGTTAAATACATTCTATAAGGTTACATATGTGGCCCAAGGGGAGATTGTTGGAATAATTCAGCATTATGAGGCCACATATTTTAATATTTGAATGTATGGGCTATCTTGGGATTAAGTTTAATTATGTGATCTATTTGGAATAAATAAAACAAGACTTAAGGGGTATATTCATCATGTAAATTTATAATGTGTGGATACCAGAGTGACAATTTTAGTTTGTTGAAGGGTCGAACTGAAAAATGTCACACATTATATATATGGGGTTATGGTCCCCAAATTACACAAGTCTTATCATATTCTATCCACCCTCTTCTAAAGAGAATTTATCAGATCTAAGCTTGTGTCAATTTGGAAGATCTAAAACCTAGTTGATCTTCTGTTTGCAAACATCAATGGATTCAAGTACGACTTCTGCTGAACTATTTAATCTCATATATTTGTTTCTCGATAGAATCAATATGAGTTGTATGTATTCAGATCTAGAATTTATTTATTTATTACAACACTGAATACCCTAGACCAGTGGCTTTGAATCTAGGCCTAGCTTTGGGTTATGAGACAATCGAGCTTTGAGCTGGGTGATACGAGAGCACACTAAAAACTGGGATTTCCATTAGTCCCTAGCAATAAAGAGGCCATACAAGTTATCCTATATTCATAGCACATGTCGTGATAGTAAGGATTGCTTGATGGATGCTATGGTTGCTTTGGTTGCTTTCTAGGCTATCACTTGCAGATATCATTGGAAGTAGGTTTTACAGATAGGAATACTTAGAGAGCTGATAACCTTATTTTGAGTATAGCGCCTTTATTTCATTTGTACAATAGCATATTATGATGTTATGCGCAAACTCTTTAGTTGCAAGGGCATGTCAGGTATGACTCATGTACCTTTGGTCCTTACTATATTTACCTGCATAGTATTTTGAGATTCATTTATCGCTCATACCACACCATTGTCTAACCCAAGGTTTTATGCTTTGTTTCTTACCGTCTCGTATACTCTTAAATAAGTAGACTAATAATAATGCTAGGTGATGCAGTAGTTGTGTGAAGGATGAGCTAGATGGAGCTATATCATATTATATACATATATGGATTTCTACGCATATTCCATCATGTAGCACTGGGAGCCTTAGCAGTGAATGCTTATTTTCTTATTATGAGACAGTTGTTGGTTTTATTTCCGTTGTATAAACTCTACTACTTTTGTTGTATAACTTTTTGGTTCTATTACTTTGATGATTTGTTCATAGGGTTATTATTGTAACTCTTGTTATATTTGTGATATTATATTTTATCTATGCGCTGTGAGGTATGCGACATGTTTTATGCTTTATTTTTTCATTTTCAACCCTGACGATTGTCCTATATTGACTGGGCATGACTACAGCGCACTAGTTTGATACTATTGATGCTGATGATATAGGGTGGTCATCATATTTGTATCTAAGCCTTGGTTACATGATTAACCTGAGTTAATACCGCGATCCAGTAGAGATAAGGAAGGAGTTACGACTTAAAATGGATGGAGTATATATATATGTGTGTGTGTGTGTGTGTACGAGAGAGTGCGTAATTGTTATATATTTTGGTTTTCAAAGCTATATATTATATAGTATAAGTTGCATACACACGAGCACCATAAACATGGTTTTCTTTATAAGAGGCTAATTATTCTTGTTACAAATAAAGAATGAGCCGACATATAAGAAATACTGTAAGGAATTCTACTACGTGGGTTGAGGAAGGAGCAGGGTCAGGGGCTGCTACACCTGAAGTTCAAGCGATGTTGTATGCTATGACGGCAACTATGATGAGGAATGTTCAAGCTTCACTATACCAAAACAGAGGATTTCCAACGAGTATAAGCGTTGCCAAGAAATTTCAGTAGCACTTATATGTGTCGCTATAGAGGCGTGGGAATTTATTTGCAAAGCTTATAAGCGTTGGGAGATTTCTTTTTTGCCCAACGCTTATAAGTGTTGGGAAAAAAGATATTCCAATGCTTATAAGTATTGGGAAACAATGTCTTCCAACGCTTATAAGCCAATGGAAAAAATATCTTTCAACATTTTATAAGCGTTACAAATAAATACAAATAAATAAACATTTATCAGTAATGTGAATGTTGAAAGATATAATGGTTTGAATGTTAAAAGATATAAAGTAGACTATATCTAATATGAAATATTTATCTTAAGTTAGCAAATTATAACCCAATCAATATTGATAGATAATATTCATAATCAATAATAAAATAGAGTATCAGTTAACAAAAGAGAAGTTCAATACATAATTAAGTTATCAATACATAATTTACCAATTCCATACTAATACCAACCGCAATAACAAGAGATAAGACATAGTTCATAGTTAAAGTCTACAAATACCGAATACGAAGCTCTGGCCATATAACGAAGCGTCCATCAGAAAATTCACATAGCTTGTACCACCCAATTTCCTCTTTGGTTTCTATAAGTACCTACATGCATTCACTATCATATTAAATTGAAACTTATACTAAAAAGAATGACAAATAGTAATCAATGTGACAACACATGATTTAACTATAAAAGGACATTAAATAAAACAAGCAAATATATTCGATAGCCAAAGTGAAAAGCAATTTTTTTGATTAACGGACGTTAAACAGACATTACAAAAAAAAATTCAGTTCAAAAACCGAGGCCACCATTGCCTCAGTTGTTTCAGCTGAGGCCAGTGTGGCCTTTGTTTCAACTGAGGCCATATTGGCCTCAGTGCAAATGTACATGCTTAAATTGAATTTTTTTCATAACCCTTCCACTATTTGAGTTACCAACTTTAGACAAAATTTATAATCTGAACCATAAAATCTTATGACTATGCTGCAGTTTCATGGGGACAACAATTCAGTATATTGCTGAAGAAAAAATAATACAATAAACCTTTTCTTTAATTTCATATGACGATCAACAAAAATATGAGCAATATTATAATCCTATACACATATATAGAAAATAGATGACAACTTAGAAAGTGTAATTTGTTCGTCGATTTCCCCACAAGACTCTCGGCATAAGTTGGTCATGACCTAAGATTGATAACCCTTCCATTCATTCCTTTTCAAGACAACCATGATTTTAAAAACTATAACTAGTTTAAAAGCCATATAATAGAAGATATTATATCCCACTGCATTGATGATAGAGTTTCACCTAGTTGTGTAATTAAATCTTTCTCCTTTTTATTTGCATAAAAACATATATATATTCGATTATTTTTAATTGCTAAGTTGAACTTTGATTGTCAACATCGTACAACATTCCTTTGAAGCTTGTTTCTTTCCAGTTTATTTCTTTCTATTGTTAAATTTGTTTTAATATCTAGGTAAAATGAATCGGGCTCATGAACTCCTGTTGAAATTATTTAATTTGTTATATATTGAAAACTAATATAAACCAAATTAATATATAATTCAGTATAGTTCGATGAGTAAATAGACAAAAAAATTTAAGTACAAAGATGAGAAGATATGAAAACATTATATATGTGAAGGTGCTATTTTAGTTCTAATTTTACACTACAAACAATACTGTTTGTATAAGTCTTGCAGCAAGTAAGAATATCTACTCACCTAATAATGAACTACTAATATTCTTTTTATAAAAAGAACAGTACAACCTTTTGAGAACTTATATAGTACATTATGTAATTTAATAAAGTGCTCATCAAATATAACCGTTGCATATAATAAAAAATGAAACTTAATTGTACATATGTCTAGTCCTGCATTTTTCTTTAAATAATAATTTGTAAGCATCCCCTACTTGCATTTGATAATAACTGATATTTGCAGACATACATCTCCAAAGGGGTATGGCTCGATAAATATACTAAAGTGTTACGGCACGTGCTTCGTAGTTTTCTTTTAAATTGAGTTTTAAAGCTATGGAACTGCTATGTTAATTTTATTTTCTAAGATGGGAGAGTTAAATTAAAAGGCTTTAATTTTTTAAATATCCCATATATTTTACGGCCCTAAAGGTTTCTCGCAAAACCATTTGATTAATCTATAATTTTTACTTTTGAAAACATAAAGTGATTTTGTGCTTTAATTTTAAACTTGGACGAAACACTAACAATATTAAGTGTACATGGTTTCATTTCTCGACAGGAACACAATGCTTTATTATAACTTATATATATGATTTTATATAGTTTATTTGAGTTGAGCTTTGGTATTTGAAGACTTTTGGCATATATTTGTAAAAGATGACGAAAGATATATTATATGAGAAAGCTATATGTACCCTTATTTTTAATTTTAGTCCTGATGAATATTTTAATGTTGCTATCAAAACACTTACATATGTTTCCACAGCACAAGGTAGTACTTCTCTAGATTTTTCTTTTATGTTCAGCCTTCCAAACCATCGCTCTTGAAATATAAATTTAACATAAAAGATTTTCATCAGTACATGATCTAGTATGCAAACTTTATACATAAATTTATCCTTATATAAATTATTTAATTCACGGTAAATTTGTTGATAATAGAAATACTGCAATTGCACACAAAAGAATTAAAACATAAATTATATACTTGCATAGAATTTAAAAAGATGTTTCTCAAGTTTTAAGCTTTTCGAAGCTTTTTCATTCCCAAAAGGTGCATTTTAGATATACTTTCATTAAACTAATATATATATATATATATATAATTTGAGTTTTATTTATGACTAATTTCCTTATGCTAACCATAATAAATTAATATATAGATTTTGAAGATGACTTATCTACCTATTGCCATCGATCTACAATAATTTTTCTATGGAGTTGTAGATTATTTGTTTTAATTTAATATGTGTATTATACAATTTTAATTTGGTCTTTATAATATGGTTAGACATACTCAATCTTTATATACACACATAATTATACGCACACATATGTGTATAATTGCCTTTTTCTCTATTTATACGTTATCCTTATAATTACTTATCCAGCTATACACTTTGACCGTAAATATATATGTATATGTTTAAAAAGATTTGATCATATTCAATGAAATATTTAGCATTTTAAGCTATTTCATTAATCATGATTTATATACCTCGGGAAAAAGTATGAAAAAGACACAAATTTTAATTCCCATCTTTTATGTATACTCCGATGTAAACCCCCAATGGTAGGATGCACACCATGAAATCATGTCTTTTTCACTGATTTTAACTTTCTCTATAAAATTGCTCAAACCTATCCGGTTGAAAATGCAATTGAGTGCTATGGGCACAATGCTAAGTTGTTGTCTAAGCACTATGCTCAGTTGCATAATCGAGCCGCGCTCAGTTTTGTTGCAAATGCAACTAAGCCCTACCCAGTTGCATTTGCAACAGGGCATAGTGCTTAGTTGTTGCAACTGAGCATTATGCTCAGTAACTTAACTGAGCACTGCTCAGTTCAATCGCTAATGAAACTGAGCATTGCTCAGTTGCTGTGGTGTAGTGATCCATATTTGATAAACATATATGTAAAGTCTTTTAAAAAAATTTCCAACCCAACTAGCAATTAACAAGTCGAACAAATCCAACTTTTAGATAGTTCAAAAGAATTTGGCATACATAGAGCATCTTTTTTACCATAATTAGTGGCATCAAACAAGTATAAACCACAATTACAACTGTATAGAACTAAGGATAATTTGTAATTATAGGATAGTAAATATTAGAAGTAAATCCTTGACCCACCTCTTTTCCCTTCACTAAAGCAAGTAAATATTTAGTTTTTCATAATTACGTGGATCTATCATCGAATAAAATATATATACTATGCTGAAATAATTAAATATAAATTTGCAGACTTTACTGACTATTTTTAGTTCAGCGATGGCATAGAAATATTATAGTTATAAGTAATTTCAAAACTGTAGCACTTTAAACAAATCTATTAAAAATCTTACGCCAATATTTATGGGCGTGCACACATACATGGTGACAAAAAATTGATCTTGATTTGAATGAATATGTTTAAATAATTTCAAGAAATCAGATAACAGAATCAGATTAACTTTAACTTGTAAGGAAATAGTAGTTTTCAAAAACTAAAAGAGTTAAAATATGTTTATGACTTACAAAAGTTTTCTAAATCCATATCTAAATGATAACTTTTTAGAAAGCAAGCTATAATTACATAAAAATCAAAGGAAAAAACCCATTCACTGTAAATCCAAACAAATGGAGAGTGAATGTTCAAGAAAAAAACATATGATGTACTGATAATAAAAAAGGATTAGACATAGAGATGAACTACAAAAAATTGAAAAAGATGCATAAAAATGTCATGAAAAAAAATTAAACACTGATCTATGATACCAAAAAAAATTCATCCTTTTCACCTAATGTGTCATATTAAATTTTCTTTCAAAATATAAAGCAAATATATCATGTTTGCGCTTCCAAGTAAACTTCTAGCGATTTAAAAAACCTTTCATGACCGAAAGGAATTAAGAAAAGCATATAAAAGATAGAAGAAAGGTCATGAATGAAAATCAAACATGTGCTATATAATATTAAAACTGGTTATCTTTGCTACTTCGTGTGTTAAATTAATTTTTTCTGTAATATCAAACACATTGTTAAGACCAAAAATAAATACATGATGTATGTTTTTTTACTTCATTTATTACACTAATTTTTCTTTTAGAAGTAAGGAGAAACATAGAAAATATACAAGAAAAAGTATCGCATCAAGGCATTACAACTGTTATTGAAGTTATTTTGATGTTTTCAAAAGTTGAATTATTTTTCTTACCCGATACCTTTATCAGTTCTTGCCTTTGGGCAAAGCAACAAAGAGCTATCTTGAACCATAAAATTATTACTTAAAAGTAGAAGAAAAAATTCACAAAATCAAATCTAACCAAAACATTCAATCTGTCCAAACATAGGTCTTAATTGACTTCTATGTTTAATCTTAAGCCCACCACCAGTAGATAACTAGAGATTTCAATGCATAGAATAATATTAGATAATCTAAAATACAAAATAAAAATTGAACCCGATGTTTTTATGATGCGTAGAACCAGACGTTGCAAGATTCCTCAATGTTCCATTGAATCGCGTGTATAAATGCAAATTTTAACCCTAAATTGGATGTAATGAATAGTAAGAGCCATCGATCGATGTATAGCTGATTGATGTCGTAGGCGCTGCGAGAGAAGAGCTACCGGAGGCCTTGCCATCATTGATTCATCGAGAAAAGCTATCGGATGCCTCGAGCATCGTTGATTTATGGAGAGTCCCTAAGAAGGAGAAAACTAAATTGAAAATTAAAATGAAATGTAGCCTAAATTGGAAATGTGAATGGATAATTATGAGAAATAAAATGTATACTAAATTACAAATGAGCGCACTTGTTAATGAATTATTTACAAATTTACCCACCATTGCATCACTTATTTGTGACACAAATCATAACCAATGTGTTGTAAAGTTTATTTAAAAAATTATTTATTTTTACTAACACTTTTCCAACTATCTTAACACTTTTTTAATATTAGTTGTTTATAACATTTATAAATGTTGCAAGTTTACAAATATAAATGTTGCAAAATCACTTATTTGGTGTATTGACTGCTCCTAATGTGGCCTTTGGTAGAGGTGCTCCCATGCAAGCGCCTAGGGTTGATTTTACCAAGATGAGCAAGGGCCATTCTACTCTAGAAGGAAAACTATTCCATGGGAAAAAGTCAATCATAGAAGTGCATGATTGGTTGGATATATGCAAGCGTATCTTTAGTGATATGGAAGTGGATGATCCTATAAAGAGAAAACTGGCCTCTAAACAACTTCAAGGACGAGCTATGAACTGGTGGAACACCACTACCATTGCTACTCTAGAAGTTCAGTTCACTTGGGACCACTTCAAAGCAAGGTTTGAAGAGAAGTTCATTCCAACTGCATAAAATTCGGTGCTGTTTAGGAAATTTGCCGATCTTAAGCAAGGAGAGATGTTGGTTCTAAGTATGTTGCAGAATTTGATGCTTTATCGAAGTATACGATATCATTCATCGACACTCCATTGAGAAAGAATGAGAAGTTCATCATAGATGATTATCTTGGAGAGAAGTTGGTAGGCCACATTGATGAGCCATTTGAGAAGCTAGTTGAGAAAGCTCTCCATTATAAGAATCTATATCCAAAGGCTAGAATAGCTATTGTCGATTCTGCTAAGAAGGAAGAGCCAAAACTGCAGCAAGGCGGTGAAGGCAAGAAAAAGTGGAACGAAAAGAGGAAGCTGTCTCAAGGAAAATGGCTAAAAGAAAGCTAAGTGGGGTACCTGCTTTCTATGGGTGCAAGGAGAAAGGTCACTAGATTAGGGATTGTAAAGTGAGAGAGAAGATGAAGTGCTACAATTATGAGTGGTCTGGCCATTTGAAGAAGGATTGTCCACAACCGATAAAGGATAAATATGTGGTGAAGGCATACACTTTGGACATTGTCCTAACTTCGTCGAGTACTCCCTCGGTGAAGGAGAAGGAAAAGAGAGTCATTATTCAAGATATGCTTCCATTAAAGATGCTTCCATTCATGTTTTGTTTGATACTAGGGCTTCACATTCGTTCATATCTAGTGATCTAATTAAGAAATTGGGATTAGGACCCAAGATCCCATCCTCATTGCAGTGAACCCTGTTGGAGGCTCAATTTTCCTTTGTTTGTTTTGTCGTAGCCTAGTGTTATTGGTCATGGATGCTCTTTTGTTTGTGATTTCTTTACCTTAAATTTTGTTAGGTTTGGGATTATCTCGAAAATGAACTGTCCCAAGAAGTATGTGGCGATAGTGGATTGCGAGAAGCTATGGGTGACAATCAGAGATGTGCATGGATGAACGGTAGTGATTGGTTGCCCACTAGAGGATGGGCTGGTGGTTAGCTTTCTATATGCGCTTGATGTTCCATAAGAGGGGTTGTCATTTGTGCTTATCATTGGAGAGTATCTAGGCGTATTTGAAGAAGCGACTAGATTGCCATCACATAGAGAGATTTGATTTTTAGATAGACTTGGTGGAGGAAGCTAGACCTATAGTTATGCCTTTGAGGCATATGCACCCAGATAGCGGAAGTAAAGGTGCAAGTGAATGACCTATTAAAGAGAGAGTTGGTTCGATGGATTATATCCCAGTGGGGTGCTCCAGTAGTATTCACAACTAAAGCAAATGGCTCTTTAAGGTTGTGTGTGAATTATCGTAAGCTGAATTAGGTGATGAAGAAGAATAAGTATTCACTCCCCCATATTGATACTTATTTGATCAGCTTCATGGTGCGAAAGTGTTATCTCAAATGGATTTGGCAATAGGATTTCACCAGCTTAAAGTAGTAAAGGAGAGTGTGCTTATTACTGCATTCTATACGCCATTAGGTTTTTATGAGTGGTTGGTGATGCCGTCTGTGTTGATCAATGCTTAAACGTACTTTGTAGAGCTCATGAATCTGGTTTTAAGTGGTCGGCTGAACAAGTTTGTATTTATGTTCGTGGATGATATTCTGATCTATTCCAAAACTGAAGAGGAGCACAAGAAGTGCTTGAGGATTGTGCTAGAGGTGTTGAGGAAGCACAAGTTGAGAGTGATTGTCACTTTTAGAGAAAAGAAGCGAGGTTCTTAGGTCCCGTCATTTCTGGATAGGGTGTAACAGTGGATCCTGTGAAGGTGGCAGTGGTCTAAGATTGGAACCAACCAGGAATGCTATAGATGTGAGAAGTTTCTTAGGATTGGTGAGATACTGTAGGCACTTCGTAAAGGATTTATCAAAGATAGTAGCACCTTGACCAATTTGATGAAGAAAAATCGGAATTTTGTTTGGGATGTGGGTGTGAGCATGCGTTTATGAGTCCAAAAGAGAGGTTAATGAGTGCACCTGTATTGAAAATTCCAAGTGGGAATGAGAAGTTGACCGTATATATAGACGTCCATGGTACTGGACTGGGTGTGAAGGCTGATGCAGAAAGGAAAAATTATTGCTTATGCTAGTCGACAGCTAAAGCTGCATGAGAGGAATTATCAAACTCATGGTTTGGAATTGGCGATGATAGTTTTTGCTTTGAAGATGTGGAGACATTATTTATTAGGAGAAAGGTTTAAGCTATTTACGGACCACAAATCCTTGAAGTGCCTTTTCTCTCAAAAGGATCTCAACCTTCGTCAGCAATGGTGGTTAGAGTTTTTAGCCTCCTATGATTTTAGCATTTCCTATACACAAAGAAAATGGAGTGTAGTCGCCTATATATTGAGTACAAGATATGCTAGTTTGGAGAAATGTTCTTGGAATGGAAAATTTTGAGATACCGCTGGGTATGATTCCAGGCCTTATTGTGAGCTGGAACCGGAGATGTTGGCAAGTTTTTCAATCGGACTACTCTAATAGAAATGATCGGTGCTAGTTAGAAGCGAGATGCAAGGCTGGCAGAGATCATAACAAAGATAATAGGAGCAGAGTCTGAGGATATAAAGCAATACAGACTCGACCGAGAAGGTTGGCTCCATAAGGATGAAAGACTGTTTATCCTTGATATTGATGGATTATGAGATGGTGCTACGAGAGTGACACAATTCCAGGTTGACCACTCATCCCGACGGTAACAAGATGTAACGAGATATGAAGCAAATTTATTATTAGAAGGGAACGAAAAAGGATATTAGGACATTCATCTCGAAGTGTATGAACTGCTCATTGGTGAAGGCAGAGCAAAAGAAACCCGGTGGATTGTTGCAACCGTTGGAAGTTCTTAAGTGGAAATTGGAGCAAGTATCGATGGATTTTATTGATGCACTACTGCCAAGGACTTAGCATGGTATGATTGCATTTGGGTCGTAGTTGGTCGATTGACCAAGAATGATAGATTTATACCCATCAAGTCAAGTAGAATGACATCAAAGCTAGCAGAGTTGTATGTTAAATGGATAGTACGATTTCATGGTGTGCCGAAGAGCATTGTAAGTAACTGAGACCCATTGTTCAACAATGGGCTTAAGAAGAGTTTATAAGAGGCGTTATGGACCTAGCTACACGTCAGTTTAACTTATCACCTACAAATGCATGAGAAAACCAAAAGAGTGCATCGTATATTAGAAGATCTCATACGAGCATGCATTATAGATTTTCAAGGATCATGAGATGACCATCTATATTTGGTAGAGTTTTCATACTGTTCGATGACGAATTTTCTATCGATTAGAAAACCGTCGAAAAATATAATCGTTACAAAAAATACAAGCATACGACGTACAATCATGTTACGTATGCGAGTATAGGTCGATCCATAGCGAAAGAATTGGATCTAATATTACTCAATCAAATTAGCCTAATGTTTTGAAGTTGTTTTAAACTAAGAAAATTATAGAAAATAAACAAGAGATAAAGTGAATAAATCTATGAGATTAAAGAGCAATTCAGAGGCAAATCTACTTCCAATCATTCATATAAATCAACACAAAATTTATCTATAACCTCTCCTTTTAATTTTAAGTAGAACTGATAATTTTGTTTATTATAAGTATGATTTATTTGTGCTATTAATTAGCACAACTTAAACCATCAAACTCCAAACATCACTCAGATCCACTTATAAATTCTCATGAAATTGACATAAAATTAAAAATAAAATCTATTTTAAGCATGATCTATCTACTACGAACTAGTAACACATACCATCAAATTTTGAATCTAGTTTGACTTTCATCATCAAAATCACTATGCAAATGATCAAATAGTTTATGTTTATATTGTATTAAGCATAGCCTAATTGAGATGTCAACATAGACCATCAAATTCACTAAAAAAGAAATATAAACTGTCATCATTCATAATTTCCATTAAGCACAAAAGAGAGATCATAAATGAATCATTATGTTAATTTAATATGTTTCATGAGAGCTTCGTTAGCCCTAAATTAAAGGGGTTTAACTTCTCATATTTGAATACATTTAACATAAAGAGATTTCAACATTAAAAATAGAAAAATGAGAGCTAATTAAAAGAAAAAGGAGCTAACTACTTGCATGAAATAAAACTAAACTAATTGCAAGAATTAAATCTATACTACTAACATGAAATAAGAGAGTATAAACTAAATAAAGAGTATAAAATAAAATAGCAATAAAAAAAATCATGAAATAAAAGTTTCATGAAAGTAAAGAACAAGGCTAAGAAGACATTAAAGACATATTTTATTTATTATTAATTTTGTGCTACAACTTAACATAAAAAAGAAGAAGATGGTTACATGAAACATAAGGGGTATTTATACATGCTTAAAATTCTAATTCATTTTTAGAGGACTGCCAAAATGCCCTTGAGATAGTGTAACCTCCAAGTTATCATTAGGAATTAATTAATCCTCACTAACATGCCTTTAAGTCTCCATTAACATGTGCATGTGATTTAATAATGGACCATTAGTTAGTGGGCATGTAGGCTCCTCCATGTTGCATGAATTCTTTTATTTTCTACATCCGCTTGGCCTTGAACATATGTGCATGCATATATCCATGAAGCTCCATCCAATTTGCACTCAACTTTCTACAAATAAAAATAAAAATGTACAAATAAATGTTCTCAAAATTAAATCATACACAAAATTACCAATCTTGCCCTCAAATGATGATTTGAAAAACAATTTAGATTTTGGTTTAAACATGTAAAATATCCAAATGTGCTCATTTATTTAAATAAAAGAAGATTAAATATTGGAGTAAAATATACACTTTTATGTGCACATCAAATACCCCCACATTTATCTTTTTATTCGTCCTCGAATAAACTAAAACTAAGATACATTCGTTTTCGTAGAAAATATGATTGCATTGAGCATATGCAACAAGCCGTTAAACTTTTAGGTGTCCCTAGTAGGACGAGTGTTATCTTGTGAGGGTTTTCAGTGGATACTGCCTACAAAATCCAAATGTGATATGCAAATTCTAATGCGACTTCATGATGTAATTTTTCAATAATATTTACAAATGAAGAATTTACTTTTAAATTGACACGAATAAGTTAGATATAAGTTTTGGTTATTATCAAGAAATTTTAGTCTTTTTACTCATTAAAACTTCGGCAAAAAATAAGTTATCATCATAATTAGGCTCTAGTTTGGCTAGTTGTTTCGGTTGATAACATAGTGCAATTATGAAATGAATCCTTTATTTGATTATCAAAGTTTTGCAAAGTGGAATTTTTATTTCTTTAGAATAACAAGTCAAATCAAATAAGTGAAGATAATGCTTGATCTTTAATTGCTTGCTCTCTTTATTTTGAAAAATATTAACATTATTATTTATACACCTAACTCATATAAACTGAGGCCAGATATACCAATCATGCACTGCCTTTCGGGCTTACGTGAGAAGAGTACAGAGTGTGGCGAGTGTACACATTTGAGTATGAAAACATGACTCTAAGTGTTTACTGCTATTATTTTAATTTTATTTACACACACGACTCTAAGTGTTTGTTATTATTATTTTAATTTTATTTACATACACCTAACTAAGATAAACTGAGGCCAGATATACTGATCATGCACTGCCTTTCGGACTTATGTGCGAAGGGTATAGAGCATGGCGAGTGTACACACTTAATTATGTGAGAAGGGTATAGAGAGGGTTATACAAAATCATCTTAGCACCACTTAACTTAGAAGATCAACAATGTTATCGCCTTTACTTTAAATCAACCACTCTTTTAAACAAAGATTATAATTAGGATATACTTCATAATTATCACCCATGAACCTTCCTATATACTAAACCATAGTAAATTATAATCAAACTTTTATTTTTATTTTCTTTGAGACAAGTAAATTTTCAAAAATTTCAATTTAATAACCAAAAATGTATAATTATCCTATCATGGTTCTTCAAAAGTAAATCAATATGTTAAAAAAAAAATATTTTGGGAATTTTTTTGTAAAGAAAATGTAAAAAAAATAAACCATGAAAAATCAAAATAAACATGAGACTCCCTCCATGCTTGACTTTGACTGTGTCCCCATAGTCAATGCATGATTCAATGAGCGTAACGGAGAAAAATATGTACGTTTTTAAAAGAGAGGGTTAAAATTTCTTACTAGACGTCGTGTGGCTCATAAAGAATCATGAGCTCCTCCTCTCGATCACTCGCCAACTCTAAGTAAGGTTTTAAATGATGACCATTGAATTTAAAAATCAATCCATCCATAAGATTTTCTATTTCTATGGTACCGTATGGAAAAACAATATTGGTCCTTCCATCTCGATTTTAATTTCGCAAGGAAAAATAAAGTCGAGAGCCATACAAAAGAATTTTTTAACTTGGCGAAAATGTTTTTTTAGGATTAACTTATCATGAATTTTTTTTGTTCTTTCTTTGTAAATTTTCTCATTTTTATACGTGTCATTCTTTATCTCCTCTAATTCATTGGTTTGCAATTTTCTATTTTCGCCAGCTTTTCAAGATCAAAGTTTATGTTCTTAATCATCCACAATGCTTTATGTTCAAGTTTGATAGGTAAATGGCATGCATTACCATATACTAACCTAAAAGGAGACATCCCTAGATTATTTTTATACGCAGTTCTATAAGCCCAAAGCGCATCTGTCAATTTTTATGACCAATCGTTTCGATTTTTATTCACAGTTTTCTCCAAAATTTGCTTGATTTAGCGATTTAAAACTTCAACTTAACCACAAGTTTGAGGATGATAACTAGTGGATAACTTATGGGTTATCGAGTACTTGTTCATTAGAGTTTCAGATGATCGATTACAGAAATGGGTTACATTGTTGCTTATCGTTGTGCGAGGTGTTCTAAACCTCGAAAAGATGTTTTCTTTACAACAACTTTGAAGTCGTTTGTTTTATAATGAATGGCTTCAACCTATTTAGGGACATAATCAATAGCAAGAAGAATGTAAAGATTTCCGAAAGAGTTAGGAAACGGTCCCATAAAGTCAATACCTCAAATGTCAAAGATTTCGATTGTAAAAATGAGGTCCAAAGGTATCATGTTTCATCGAGAGATTTTTCCTAACATTTGGCAATGATCACATGTTTTACAAAACTCACATGCATTTTTAAAAAGCATAGGCTAGTAAAAACCACATTGAAGTGCCTTTTATACTATTTTCTTAGGACCGAAGTGACCACCACAAGCTTAGTCATGATAAAACGAAAGGATACTATTGATTTCGCAATCCGGGATGCAAATGATTTAGTCAGAACAATACTGAAACAAGTGTGGATCATCCCGATAGAAGTACTTGACTTGGGAAAGAAACTTATATTTATTTTGTTTCGACTAAAATGAAGGAGTTTCCTTAGTGACTAAATAGTTCACTATATCGGCATACCATGGATCGACAAAAATAAAAAGAGCTGTTCATTAGGAAAGCTCTCGTTGATCGGTAAAGAAGGTGGTCTGTTTGGAAGACGCGATAGATGATCAACAACGACATTGTCAGATCCTTTTTTGTCTTTGATCATAAGGTCAAATTATTTGAGTAGATCAAACGAGACTTAGCATTCTTTCTAGCGAAAAGGTACCTAAGAGTTGAGTGGTCAGTGTAAACCGTAATGTATAAGCCAATCAAATAGGGTCAGAACTTTTCGAGCGTAAAGACTACCTATAGAAGCTTTTTTTAGTGGTTGTGTAGTTGAGTTAAGCATCGTTTAGAGTCATATTAGTATAGTAGATGACATGAAGAATTTTGTTGATACATTGTCCTAGGACAGCATCAACCGTAGAGTTAGAAGTGTCATACATTATTTTGAAAGGAAGATCCCAATTGGGTGAACAAACGATGAGAGCGAAAATGCGTTCATTTTTGAGACATTTGAAAGCAGAAACACAATCAAAATTAAAGTCAAATGGAACATCTTTTCCAAGAAGAGTTATCAGAGGTCGAGCAATTTTACTAAAGTCTTTCACAAAGTTTTGATAGAAAGCAGCGTGTTCTAAAAATGAACGAACGTCCTTGGCAAATTTGGGAATGAGTAGATTTGCAATTACATTAACTTTTGCTTTATATACCTCAATTCCTTTATTTGAAATGACATGCCGAAGAACAATGCCATGTTTGACCATGAAATAACTGTTGGGGATGCGGATTAAGGATCTTAAGGCAGAAATAACACTAGAGGGGGGGTGAATAGTGTTTTAAAGAATATATGAACTATATGACTAAATTAAAATTTTCAACACAAATCTAAACAGAATTCTAACACAGAATGATCACAGAACATATAACAAATGCAAATAGTAAAGTAAAGCAAGTAAAAGGAAAGAACACACCGGATTTTATACTGGTTCGGAATCCTCCTACATCCAGTCCTGCACCAAGGCAATATCCTTGTACAGATTTTTATAAGCCAATATCCAAATTACAACCCTCAATTTCTAAGGCCTTGAGGAACCCTCCTATCTCCGAGTCTGGGGTAAACTCTCTTGATTTACAGGACACAAGATCACCCTAATACTTCTTAATAACAATCCTTTTGAATGGATAGACTCTATGGACTTTTTGAATACAAATTAATCCTATAACTCTGAATAGCACTTTGATATTTAGTTGAATGATGGAGAATCAAATAGAGAGAGTATCTAAATGATTTTCTATTGAGAATTTGGCAGAATGATGGCACGATCTTTAAAATATGAAGTTTTATGGATATGGAATGGTGGAGAAGAAAGAGTGAAGAAAATAAGAAAGTAGTTATAAAAAAATTCGTTTTGGAAGCCTTTATATAGATGCACAACGTCATAACCATTGGCGAAAGGTTTTTGAACGAATGGACACTTCTTTTGAAAATTGAATTTTGAATCCAACTGTCACCATGTCGACATGGGGTATCCCCATATGTCGACATCCCTCAGTTCAAAATTATAGAGATGTTGTTTTGTAAAGACAATTGAATTTAAAACAAGTTGAAACTTATCTGAAGCAAAGCAAAGTGTTTAAACAATATTTTGAGATAGAGAACGAATATAAAACATTATTTTAAATATATGTATATAATTGATATAGACCGTCAATTATATAAGTAATATTTAAAATCAGAATAAGTTTTGATGTTTTAAAAATAGAAGTTTTTAAAATCAGAATAGAGGAATATTTCAAGGCTAAAACAAAGTTTGAAAACATGATTTTGAAAGCTAAAACATTTTGAAAACAGATTTAAGAACGTTTTGAAAAATTATTCAAACTGAAATTGCAAGAACCTTCCTACAGAGCTCCTCCATAGGACTCGAGAACTTGTATAAAGTAGTTTAAATGATTTTGATTTTCGTAGGTTTGTAAGCCGCTTGTCGTAGGTTTGTAAGCTACTTGTCGTGGGTTTGTAAGCCACTGGTTTCGATAGAAATTGGGTTCCATCCCAAAAGAAAATTGGAAGAAAGATGAGAGTGCTATTATGAAGTTTTAACAAAATACTAGACACTTATCTTGAGATCTTGAAATCTTGATTCTGTAGAGTCTTGAATCTTGAATCTCTAATCTTCATCTTGAAGCTTGAGTCTTTATACCGATCAGTCTTCGATGATACCTGCATATACTTCCTATATACATACATACATACATATATATATATATGGAAATGTTAGTATATATTTTATAAAGTAAAGTATAATAACTATATAAGGTTGTTGTCATCAAAACATCATCAACTCAGTTCCTAACAATCTCCCCCTTTTTGATGATGACAACCTTTATGTATAAAATATTCTTACCATAACATAACTCTCCATAACTCCCTCTTACTCCGTGACTTCTTCTTAAAACTACAACTCCCCCTTACACCAAGCACATATATTTTTATAACTTTCTCCCTCTTTGTCATCAACAAAAACTATTAACTACTTAAGAATTCAAGAATGATTAGTATGAACAAATAATATGTATAGAACAAGCATGAAACAATGAGTATAAGTGAACACATTTTAGTTATTACGACATATATAAGAACATACATAAACACGAACAAACGGAACAATGTAAAACAAAGAATAAAAAAGAAAGTACGCTTTAATGGCCATCCTTAACTATAGGAGACTTATGAATCGAACAACTGGGGTAGTGGAGACAAAAGTTTCCACGTTGTTCAATTATGTTTCCATTAGTATCAACAAGGATCTAACCAACGCAAATAACGCTCTCGTCCTCATTTATAGGGACTTCGGGTTGAGGAAAAAGTTGATCTTCCTCTTGGTCTTCTTGTGGCTCTTCCATAGGTTCTTCTTCCTCTGATTCCATGGCTTGTGAAGAGTCTTCAATATTAATAGGGTACGGTTATCCATAAGGAATTTTTGTACATTCCTAATAATATTCCCTTGCCTTTGTTGTTCTCTAGCCATCCTAAGTTGACTTACTTGAATTTCAGTCAACAATTGAAGGATATCTTTCATCTTCTCTTGCAATTTGATCACTCGAGCGTGCGTAGATCATTGAAATGGACTAGAATGAGGAGATGTGGGTGAAGTGGGTTCATTAGTAGAAGAGGAGGCCATTATTTTATTGTTTCAGAAGTTATTTACAGAGAATATAGTGAAGAAAGAGGAGAGAAAACGAAATAAATAGATAAATAACCAAATAACTAACTTTGGAGGGAAATTCTATTTACAAATTTTTGTTGGGTATGTCGACATCAGAGGATGGGGCATGTCGACATGTCTTTCAGAAAAAGTGTTATTTTTATTTTGAATTTTTATTGATTATTATATTATATTATTTTATATTTCAGATTTTGAACAAATACCTAATTCTCTTCTAAATTTAGTAAAATTCTGTTCGGTTAACGGTTTAGTTAATATATCAGCAATTTGTTTTTCAGTATTTATATAATCTAGAGTTATTATTTCTTTAGTTATATTATCTCTAAGAAAATGATGTCTTATATCAATATGTTTAGTTCTAGCATGATGAGTTGGATTTTTAGATAGATTTATTGCACTAGTATTATCACAATATATTGGTGATTTACTTATGTTAATTCCAAAATCTTTTAAAGTTTGTTGCATATATATGACTTGTGAACATGCCAGAGCAGCAGATATATACTCTGCTTCAGTTGTTGACAAGGAAACAGTATTTTGTTTCTTGCTAAACCAGAAAACCAGTGAATGTCCTAAAAAGTGACAAGTTCCACTTGTACTCTTTCGGTCTGATTTACAACCAGCATAATCAGCATCACAATATGATATTAAATCAAAAGTATTATTTTTAGAATAAAATAAACCATAATCTAAAGTGTATTTTACATATCTTAAAATTCTTTTAACATCTTTTAAGTGAGTTTCTTTAGGTTGTGATTGGTATCTTGCACAGAGACAAACACTATGCATAATATCAGGACGACTCGCTGTTATATAGAGTAGCGAACCAATCATTCCCCTATATAAAGTTTGATCAATATCTTTTGATTTATCTTCTTTACTTAAACCTACATTTGTTGACATTGGAGTTGGTTTCCCACTAGAGGTGCTTAAACCAAATTTATTGATTAAGTCTTTAGCATATTTTTCTTGACTTATGAAGATTCCATTTTCTAGTTGTTTAATTTGAAGCCCTAAGAAGAAACTTAATTCTCCCATGTGACTCATTTCAAATTCTTTAGTCATTATATCTGAAAATTCTTTATTCATTATGTTATTAGTTGATCCAAAGATTATATCATCTACATATATTTGAACCAGTTGAATATCTTGATTATTTCTTTTAATAAAGAGTGTTGTATCTACTTTACCAATTTCAAAACTAGATTGAAGTAAATAAGATCTTAATCTTTCATACCAGGCTCTAGGAGCTTGCTTTAGACCATATAGAGCTTTCTTTAACTTGTATACATGGTTTGGAAATTTATTATCTTCAAAAAGTGGAGGTTGTTCAACATAAACATCTTCTTTTACAAAACCATTTAGAAAAGCACTTTTAACATCCATTTGATATAATTTGAAATTATTATAATTAGCGAAAGCAAGTAGAATTCTTATAGCTTCTAATCTTGCTACGGGGGCAAAGGTTTCATCATAGTCAATTCCTTCTTCTTGACAATAAACTTGCGCGACTAAACGAGCTTTATTTCTTACGACCTCACCGAGTTCATTCATTTTATTTTTATAAACTCATTTAGTTCCAATTATACTTTTATCCTCAGGTTTAGGAACAAGTTCCCATACATCATTTCTGGTATATTGATTCAATTCTTCTTGCATAGCAAGTATCCATGAATAATCAGACGATGCTTCCTTTGGATTTTTAGGTTCAATTGTTGATATAAAGGCTACATTACTCATACTACTTAATTGATTTCTAGTTCTTACTACAGATTCAATATTTCCTAAAACATTTTCTATAGGATGATCTTTTGATAATTTAAATCTCTTATTAGGTTGATTTATTTCACTAATAGTTTCATTAGATTGATTTAAATTTATAAAATCTTCTTCATCATCTATTTATACAATATCTTTAAGATTTTCATCAAAAGATACATGCATAGTTTCTTCAATAGTATTAGTTTTTAAATATTTCAAAAGCATCACTTTTATGTTTTAAAAAGATTGTCCAAGTATATCTTGAATAATCATCTACTATAACAAAAACATATTTACTATGGTTAATTGGTTGAACTTGAGATGGACCAAATAAATCTAAACGAAGTAATTCTAGAGGACTAGAGGTAGAAATAGCATCTTTTAATTTAAAGAACTTTTCTTAAGTTTTCCTAGTTGACAAGCATCGCAAATACTATCTACTTTAAAGTTTAACTTGGGTAGACCTCTAACTAAGTCAAGTTTTGATATCCGAGATAATAATTTGAAATTCAAATGGCCAAATCTTTTATGCCAAATCCAAGGGTCACTTGTATTAGCCAAAAGACATAGGTTATCATTTGAAATTTTCATACTAAGGATATAAATATTTTTCTTCCTAATACCTTCAAAAATTATATTAGACTTATCATCTTCAATGTGACATTTATCTTTTCTGAATTTAATTTTAAAACCTTTATCGCAAAGTTGACTTATACTAAGCAGATTATGTTTTAAGTTCCTAACTAATAAAACATCAGAAATAAGTAAGTTTTAGAGTTACCAACATTGCCGATGCCAACCACATATCCTTTAGAGTTGTCACCAAAATTGACTAATCCACCATCTTGGTAAGTAATGTCCTTGAGTATCTCGGGATTTCCAGTCATGTGCCTCGAACAGCCACTAGCAAGTATCCATTTATCTTTCTCAATTTGCACAATTTGTCCATTGGGTGTTGATTCGTCAAAATCTATATAACATGTCTGTTCCTGCATAACACACCAATTCGGTAGATAACTTGATTTTTCAAAATAACTATATGCAGACTTATGATACTTTGATGAAATGCATATATTCAAAACAGTTTTAACACAATTTTCCAAAAATTCCATTTTTATATTTTTCAAGTTTCAGATTATGAAAACAATGAAAACTAATGCTCTGATACCAATTGTTGGGGATGCGGATTAAGGATCTTAAGGCAGAAATAACACTAGAGGTGGGGTGAATAGTGTTTTAAAGAATATATGAACTATATGACTAAATTAAAACTTTCATCACAAATCTAAACAGAATTCTAACATAGAATGATCACAGAACATATAACAAATGCAAATAGTAAAGTAAAGCAAGTAAAAGGAAAGAACACACCGGATTTTATACTGGTTCAGAATCCTCCTACATCCAGTCCTGCACCAAGGCAATATCCTTGTACAGATTTTTATAAGCCAATATCCAAATTACAACCCTCAATTTCTAAGGCCTTGAGGAACCCTCATATCTCCGAGTCTGGGGTAAACTCTCTTGATTTACGGGACACAAGATCACCCTAATACTTCTTAATAACAATCTTTTTGAATGGATAGACTCTATGGATTTTTTGAATACAAATTAATTCTATAACTCTGAATAGCACTTTGATCTTTAGTTGAATGATGGAGAATCAAATAGAGAGAGTATCTAAATGATTTCCTATTGAGAATTTGGCAGAATGATGGCACGATCTTTAAAATATGAAGTTTTATGGATATGGAATGGTGGAGAAGAAAGAGTGAAGAAAATAAGAAAGTAGTTATAAAAAAATTCGTTTTGGAAGCCTTTATATAGATGCACAACAGTCATAACCATTGGCGAAAGGTTTTTGAACGAATGGACACTTTTTTTGAAAATTGAATTTTGAATCCAACTGTCACCATGTCGACATGGGGTATCCCCATATGTCGACATCCCTCAGTTCAAAATTATAGAGATGTTGTTTTGTAAAGACAATTGAATTTAAAACAAGTTGAAACTTATCTGAAGCAAAGCAAAGTGTTTAAACAATATTTTGAGATAGAGAACGAATATAAAACATTATTTTAAATATATGTATATAATTGATATAGACCGTCAATTATATAAGTAATATTTAAAATCAGAATAAGTTTTGATGTTTTAAAAATAGAAGTTTTTAAAATCAGAATAGAGGAATATTTCGAGGCTAAAACAAAGTTTGAAAACATTTTTGAAAACATGATTTTGAAAGCTAAAACATTTTGAAAACAGATTTAAGAACGTTTTGAAAAATTATTCAAACTGAAATTGCAAGAACCTTCCTACAGAGCTCCTCCATAGGACTCGAGAACTTGTACAAAGTAGTTTAAATGATTTTGATTTTCGTGGGTTTGTAAGCCGCTTGTCGTAAGTTTGTAAGCTACTTGTCGTGGGTTTGTAAGCCACTGGTTTCGATAGAAATTGGGTTCCATCCCAAAAGAAAATTGGAAGAAAGATGAGAGTGCTATTATGAAGTTTTAACAAAATACTAGACACTTATCTTGAGATCTTGAAATCTTGATTCTCTAGAGTCTTGAATCTTGAATCTCTGATCTTCATCTTGATGCTTGAGTCATTATACTGACCAGTCTTCGATGATACCTGCATATACTTCCTATATACATACATATATATATATATATGTATATATATATGGAAATGTTAGTATATATTTTATAAAGTAAAGTATAATAACTATATAAGGTTGTTGTCATCAAAACATCATCAACTCAGTTCCTAACAATAACGTTTTCCCAATTTAACGTTAATTGTTTGTGGTTGCATTAATTCAGAACCATATCTAGATGGTGTAAGCACTCAAAAAAAATTCCTAAGATAGAAAATCATCCATAAGAACTTCCAAAAAGCATTCGATCATGTCAGAAAAGATGCTAACCCACGAACTGTCAAAGATGAGATATATGATTCCATTATCGAGGAGCTTAAGAATTTCGTCTCGAACCACTTCCTTTATTTTTGGGTTAAGCCTTCATTGCATGTCACAAATAGGCTTGGCTTCATCAACTAAGTGGATACGGTGTTGAATCAACTTGAATATGAGCGGGACTAATTCCCTTTAAATTAGTAATCGACCATCTAACTGCCTTTTTCTTTTTCGATAGAATTAAAAGAAGGGAAGCTTTGATCAAGAGAAAGATTTGAAGAGATTGTGACATGAAAAGTTTTGTTGTCACCTAAGTATGCGTTCTTAAGGTGATTAGATAGAGGTTTGAGTTCCAACCTAAGAGGTTGCTCAATTGAAGAATTTGGTTGAAGTTCTGGCTCAACCATGAGGGGTTTAAACTGAAGCACATTTTCAATCTCGTTAGGCTTGTCTTGAAACAACAGTTCATATTGGTCTCGCATTTGTAGTTAAGGTCAACTGTTTCGTTGTCAAAATTTTCTTAAATGGAGCTAAACGTTTGGTCAAGTGGTTTGTTCGATTAATTTTCAAGATTGACGATGTTAAGATCTAAAGTCATGTTTCCAAAAGAAATTTTCATCGAACCATTTCGATAATTGATTAGGGCATTTGAAGTGGCTAAGAAAGGTCATTCTATAATCAGTGTAACTTTACTCATTGGATCATTCACATGTTGTGTCTCTAGGATGATGAAATTGACGAGGAATATGAATTGACCAATTTAGATGAGTACGTCCTCGATTTCTCCCTTAGGTTTCTTTACCAAACGATCGGCAAATTGAAGAGTTACTTTCATTAGTTTTAATTCACCCAAGCCAAGTTGCTGGTAAACTGAATAAGGAATCAAATTGACACTCGTACCCAAGTCTAATAGGCACTTATTAATCGTCTTTTCTCATATCGTGCACGAGACGACTTCATTAAGACCGGCAACTACGAAAACTTTCTTGGGCACATGAGTGTGTCATTTTTGAGTACATAATTCTTTCAAGAATTTAGCTTAAGTTGGAACTTGTTGAACAATATCAAGAAGAGGGATGCTCATTTTGACTTGTTTAAAAATTTCCAACATCTTTTCCATTTGATCGGAACGTTTCTTGAGTCGAAGTCAATATGGAAATGGAATTCGGTACTCGGTGGGTCAGTCTACTTGAGTAGATGAAGAATATGGATTGGAATTTGATTCAATATTTGGCTCGATGTTTTTTTCAGAATCGCTTGTCATTTTTGAAGTCTCAAGAGGATCTTTCAGTAAATCGTTTGGATTAACAACTTGTTTATCAATTTGTTTACCGGAACGCAAAGTCATGATAGAATTCATTTGGTTCACATTGCTATCTTGAATGACATGGGCTTCATTCGAGTTCATGTTCTGATTTCTAGGGTTTGGAACATGCTAACTTGGGAATGTGCCTTGTTCACGTTCACTTACAGAGGTGGCTAATATACTCGTTTGCATTTCAAGTTTAGCAATCGATTGACTCATATTTTACATGTATGAGGTTAACAAATTTTGCAAATTGTTATTTGATTGGAGATTTTGAGTGGTTGCTTTAGCAAAAGTTTCAAGACTTTTCTCAAGTGAAGTCAATCTTTTATCGTCTTGAGGAGCAAAATATCATTGCGGTTGATTTTGAGACGAAGGCATAGGATTTTGTTGAAATTGGTTGGGTTGAAAAGAAGGATTCGAAGCATTGTTCGGAAATGCTTGAAAGTTGGGATGAACCAAATTCGTATTAGAATTACTTTGGTTCCATACAAAGTTAGATGACTTCTCCAACCAGGATTGTACGTTGGAGAAAATGGGTCATTCTTAACCTTGTTAAAAGTATTGAGTTGTTCTAGCGAATGTGGGCATTGATCGGCCATGTGATTCGAATCGTTACATTTATAACACAACATTTGAGAAGTTTGGTTCAATTGGTTGGATGAGAAAACGTTGTCCAATTTATTAATGATTGCATCGATTTTTGCTTCCAAAGCCAACGATGATCCTATCGAATGTGCGCTCGATCATGAATAAATGGATTTTTCTTTAGCATGTTCCTATCAGGATGATTTCTTGGCTAAGTTTTCAAGGAATTTCCAAGCATCGTCATGTTGTTGGCGAGAAAATTGCCTTAGCACATTGATTCCAGCATGGTTCGTGAACTGTTTTCAAGTCTATCATATACGATTTGGAAAAGAGTCCATTTTTCAAAATTATGGTGTGGATATTTTATCAAAAGCTCTTTAAAATTTTCAAAGTATTTTTCGAAAGGTTCACCCCTGAATTGATGAAAATTCACAATTTCATTTCGGATTTTAGTTGTTTTTTTCCAAGGAGTGGAACTTTTTAAGAAAACTTTAATGAATCCGTCCACTATTTTGATTGAGCGGTAAGCTGTACAACTATTTTTCAGCATAATTGGTAAGGGCGAATGGAATTAATCTAAGTTTGATTCCATCCACAAAGTTGTTGGAGTTTAATGATTGCACATACTTGTTTGAATTTTGTTAAGAAGATATATAAGTCATCATGTTCAAAATTGCCAAATTTTGGAAGTGTGGCAATGTGATTTGAATGAACTTTGAAGTGATTACCTGTTGGGGTGGGTAATATGATACAAGAAGGAATAAAAACTCTATCAGGAAAGATTCTATCCATGAGAGTTCAAGGAGGATTTTTGTTAGCCATCGTTGGAGGATCGTTCGTTTGGGTTAAATGATTCGTTGTTGTATCATGAGTCGAGGCACTCATGCTCAAGTGAAAAGATCAAGGAGAGAAAGATGTGAAAATCAGGGTTAAGAGAATGAAACAAGGTTTAGGGAATGAAATGGAGTGAAAAAACATTTTTTTCTTTTGTTTTTTCTAAAAGGAAAAATATTTACCAAAATGAATATAATTTTCAAAAAGGAAATTTGATTTTTGTATTGTTTTTTTAATTTTAATTTTTTTTAAATGTTTTTGTTTTTCAAAAGATTTTTTGAGTTTTTTTCTTTTGGAATTTTGTTTTAAAAACTAAATTAAGTAAAATGATTGTTTTTTGGATTTTTAATTTTGTTTGATTTTTTTCAAAGGAAAAGATTTGAACGATTTCTTTTCTCTTTTGGATTTTTGTTTTAAAACTAAGTTAAGTAAAATGTAAATTTTTTTACTTTTGGATTTTGTTTTTTTGTATATGCATGAACTAATGCAACGAAATGAATGCAAGAACTTAATTACAAATTTTTTGTCCTTAGTAGCTCATAACCGAAAATTATATAATCATACCTTGACTTAATCTAACAAAATGGTTCTTAGCTAGGTAACGGCAGAAATTATCGATGCATCATGAATCACCGTAGCAATGCAGCCGAAAGTTTAAGTATCTTCAAAGAAATAATCACTATAATATTTACGAATCATCGTAATATTTATAAATGATTATTGCTCTATCGTAGCCTAAACACCAAGAAATTAAATTGTTGAAAGAAGACATATTGTCAAGGTATAATTAAGCCCTAAATGAGCTCGCGACTCTCTTAAGTCCAATAACTAACATAATTATTAGTCAAATTATATGATGAAATGCATTTTTTGGACCATGGAAGGGATGATAAAATCCTCCACTTTATGTGAAGTTTGGTATTGCCTTTAGAAAATAAAAACATGATGAAATGAATGCAAAATAGAAATTAAACATGCATTAACAATGCAACTATAAATGAATCCTTTTCTTTTATAAAATGCAAGCAACCAACAATGCAAAGAAAATAACAACAAAAGACAAGAGCATGATACCAGAGCGTGTAGAATTATTAGCAGATTATTTATTTAAATTAAGCAGCGATTTTTTAGCAAGCAGTTTATTTTGGCAAGCGAAGTGAAGTAAGCAATTTTTCTCCTTTTTTGCTTTTGCAACCTGAAATAGCAAATAACCAGATTTATATTTTGTAAATAAAAAACAAGGCAAACGAAAGAAAATTTGAATGTATGTTATTCATTATTATGATTATTAGACAAACAAAAATAGAATTTCTTTTTAAACAAGCAAAAGCAATTTTTTTGGTTAACAAAAAAAAAAAAATTGAAGTTACACCAAGAAAGAGAGAAAAAGAGGAAAACAAAATTAAGCTTGGCCCGTTACGAACCAAAGCCCAATACCCTACTCAAACCCGCAAAATACGCAGTCAAAAATAAATCGATATGCACTCCTCTTCTTCTACAAATAGAAAATATGCAGACAAAACAAAAGGCAAACTCGAAATCGCAAATTCCAAATTAAAATTAAAATCGAAGAACGAAGTTGTGGAATTGGTTCATGAATTGGCTGCGGTTTCGGGTTTCATGATTTGCGGTTTGTAGAGGATGGAGGCGAGTGGTTATGTGAGAGTCGAAGCAAGTTCTTTGCTCGGTGATAGATGACGCTGTGGTGCATGGTAGTTTGCAGAATGACTCAAGCGAATTTGTTGTGTTATGGGTTACTGTAGGTTGCTAATTTGAGGAGATCGATTGAAGGTCGCAGATTAAGGTGGTTGAATGCTTGCGGGTTTGGTTCATAATTCCGACGATTTGGGTTCAGGTGGAGGTCGTGCGGGTTTAAGCTATGGTGGATTGCTGATTGTTCGATTCACTAGTAGTAGCAAGGAGGAGGAATTGTTTATATGGAACGTGTTTGGGTTTGGTTTGATTGCAGGCTAAGTGGTGCAGAGGCCGGTTGTAGTGACAAGTGATGGTTGTAGAGGTTGGGTATTGGATTGGTGGTGATCAGGTGACGGTTGTATTTATAGAAGGAGCTTAGTTGCAGTGTGTTTGGTGGTGGAGTGTGTAGTTGCAGAATTGGTTGTGGTGGTGCAGTCAACTATTGTAGTTGAAGTGTGGTAGTTTTGGTTTGCAGGCAGAGAGGCAGTAGGGGATGGTTGATGGTTGATTGATTTTGTTGTGAATTGTCGAAATGGCATAGGGATGTAGCAGTTTCGAATTGCAGAGAGTGATGGGTTGCGGTTGGTATAGATGAAGCAGAGGCAGGGTGATGGAGTATTGTTGCACAATGTGCAATGTGCTGGTGGGATGTTGATTTGCAAGCGATAGAGATGTTGTTGAAGCGAGGCAGAGGGGAGGTAGGTGGAGGGAGAGGCAGTGGTTTGTAAGTGTGGATTGATTGTAGGATAGTATTGGTGCTATGTTGAAGTGATGTAAAGAGGAGGAGTTGGGTTTCAGTGAAGTAGGAGTTTATGTGAATTAACAGCAGAAGGATGATGATGAAGTAGATGGAGTAGTGTGGTTTAAGTTTAGAGTTCTGATGTTGCTGCTGTGGCAGGTATTGATGGAGGAGTTGATTATAGGGGGGTGGTTTGTGATGGAGCAGTTGGAGATGCAGTGGAAGTTGGTCACCGTGGAGGAAGCAAGTTGTCAGTTGTTGGCTGTGGATGATGGAGAATAGGCAGTGCCCAGGCAATGGCAAGGCAGGTTGATGATGGTTGAAGGCTGACGAGGCAGAATTTTGAATTGCAAAGAAATGTTTAATGCAATGTAAATGAAATAATGCAAATTGAAATGCAAAAAATGTAAAAGCGAAATGAACAGTATTGAAGGTTGAGTTTGAGTTGCAAAAAATAATAATAATAATAATAATAATAATAATTTGTAACAGTGTAATGCAATGTGATGATATTCTTTTTATTTAAGATGAAATGCAAAATAAATAAATAAAATGTGAAGTGAACAAACAATGAATTGAAATGCAATTACAAGATGAACAAGTGAAACAAGCACACGAATGAATATGGAATGAATATGGAATGAAGTGCATAAAGGCAAACAATGAAACGAAGTTTGTATTCTTTTTCTTAAGAGAAGAAAATGCAAAATAAACGAAAAGTAATTCGAAGAGCAATATCAAAATCAAATTGAAATCTCTAGCAATAGCGTCAATAATTTGTTCAACGATGAATTTTCTATCGATTAGAAAACAACTGAAAAATATAGTCATTATATAAAAACCACGAACGCACGACGTATAATCGTAGTATGTATGCGAGTACGGGCCGATCCACAGGGAAAGAAGTAAATTCTCAATCAAATTACCCAATGTTTTGAAGTTGTTGTAAACTAAGAAAATTATATAAAATAAGCTAGAGCAAATATGAATAAAACTATAAGATTAAGGAGCAATTTAGAAGCGAATCCACTTTCGATCATTCATATAAACTAATGCAGACACATGCTTCGCACACGTACGCGGTGAAAATATTGTAGTTACATAGAAAATAGAAAAAAAATGAAAATCATTGACATAAGGAATAGAAAATAAATAAGGTAAGGAAACACAAGATATAGCCAGTAAGAGAACGTTATACCATAATTTTACGATATTGAAAAGAATCATAGTGAAATACATAAGGAAACAGTTCAATGTTAACCATAGTTCTAGATAAATGCAAATTTTTATGCTTTGTGTAGTTCATTTATATAACAATAATCTATTTATACAATTGTTCGATAAATATACAATTGTTCAATATACAAATTGTATTACCCATGACAGATGAATTTTAGATACAACAGCTGAAAAAGATCTCAAATTTTTATCTCACCTTGAATTTTTAATTAAGGTTCAGTTGTGCATGGTTTATAACCGAACAATACTTCTAGCTTAGCTCCGAGTTAAAGCTAGGCATTTTTTGCATTTGTTGTAGCATCTGCATCATCAGTCAATCATTCTAAATTTAAAACTGAAAACTAAGCATAAGACAAATGATATTATCCTTTATGCACTTGTTTAAACACCATGCATAAAGCGCCACTCCAAAGCCGATGTTAGATCAACTCATGAAAATGTGCAAGGAAATTGATATAAACTTTCATGTTTATTTTTTTTCTCTCCGGATTCAAAATTTGATTATAATGGTTGATTTTGTTCACTGGAGCTTTTAGCATTAATTTAGTCTTTTACTCTCAAAACATTCTCTAGAGGCACATGAACAATTTAGCAATTTACAATGATTCCTAAATATTGTTATCAAATTATAAAATATAAATTTCAAATAAACTAACAAAGGACGCACACATTAACATACTTGTCGTTAAGCCTTTCCCTCAACTTTTCTTGTGATGCTTTTGTCTTAGTAGCAGCATAGAACTCTATTTCTACAAACATCAAATATATAGAGTTGTATCTCTTACAAATTAATCTTAGAAAAAAAAGAACCTGCTAATGGAAAATACATCTAGGAACCTTGAGATCGAAAATCGCTTGATATCAATTAAGCATGTTAAAAAGAAAAATGAAAAAAGAAAGAACACGCTAAGGGAAAAAATGAAGTACAATGTAACCCTCCATTCAATCATATAAATCAAAAGTATTCTCATTCGCGCCATAAAAAATTTCAAAAATTACTCAATTTTCAGTCGGTGGTCAAAAGCATGTCTGCTCTTCATTACATGTTTCGTACCTCCATTTGAAAGTTTCTTCATGTTTTTCTAATTCAAACATGCTTTGTGCTGCTGAATAAGTAAAGCATAGACGCACTTTATATCGTTGATTGAAATCGAATAATTTTCAGTCATTTTTTTGGTGTGTATAGTATCGCTCTAAATCAAAGAAACAGTGATGAACAAAGTAGTTTTACTCTGCAATACATTACGACATTTCCACATTTCCAAAGCCGCATTTCAATACATTGTTGAACATTTTAAAAGATACAAAGAAAAGATAAACGCACAACAAAAACTTAATGTATGAAAATTATGTAATGACAAAAAAAATCAATAGAGGCTATACCTCTTTCTAGAGCAAGCATTGTTCAATACACTTCTTTCTTTGAAGGAAGTGTCAAATCCAAGCATGATACTGTATATTTTCCATGCATCAAGTAAACAACAATAGTTACCAAGTAAAATTTATTAAAATTGCTTGTATAAGTGAAATCATCCACTATTTGAGACGGATTTAACAACGATTAACAAAGCATTACTACTTAGCCACCTAAAATTTCATTGCTGTAGAAATAAAAACATTATGCTAAACCACTGTTAATTATAAACAACTAATAAATAAGATGAGTGAAATCGTGGATTGGTATTAAAAGAAATGAAAATTTGACATAAATATACCTTATGCATGAAGCAATAATCAAATGTAGGCATCCAAAATACATTTGGAACATTGTAGAATTCATTACTGATTTTATACATACTACTTTGATTCAAAATTTGAGTTATTATCGAACATTTACTGCATATTTATTAAATATGGGATATGTAAATAGATTCACGCTTAGGTAGTTATACGCTAATAACCATTATTATTCTTATGAATGTATATAGTTTTGTGATGAAATAGTTAGTAATATATTACTAACTATCTCATTAAAATAAATAAATAAGTAAATATTTTATCAAGCAAAGACTTTTAAATGCCATATCGCGGATAGGAACTCAATAGTTATTCTATGTTTATGAAATTAGAAATATATAATACTACTCTTTAATAAACTAAATAATCTTACTATGTTTAAATATTATTATTTATAAAGTAGCATAAGCGCTTCGAGGCCAATGTCCTAAATCCAAAAAACAGCGACAAGAAAGATTACCTTCACATCTTTGGTGGTGAAAATTTAAAAACAAATGAAAGGTTAAAGATAGGTATATATGTAAAACAGTTGAAGAGACAACGGTGATATGCATTTATATGTTAGTCAAGTATCCTTGTTTATATGGAAAATGGAAAATGTACTCATATAAATTGTCTTGGTTTATATGGAAATTGGAAATGCACTTATATAAATGGAGGTAAATTGTTTTCTATATATTATATTGATTTTTTTTTAAAAATTATTTGCTTTAAAGTTAATGTCGCATGTTTGATTTCAACTGTCTCTAGATATTGAACTTCTTTTATGGAATCAGAAATTAAGGAAATATCATGTCATCTATAGAAAGTAAATATCCGATGGGATGTACTTGCTACCAAAACCTTGAAATCATAATTGATAATTAATACAAAATAAATTTTGACTTATTGATATTTATACAATACAGTTATTAAATTCATAATTATGTGATAAACAAACCAGACTATGTAGACATTATAATATATATAAATATAAAAGTGAATATGCTTTTGTATTTTTCTATTTAGTCCCACATCATGTGATATGTTCCATCTCATGCTCCAAGGCCTATATATAAAGGAGCCTATGTGATGTAATTGTATCAATCAATCTTATGTAACTGATATCAATGTGAATAACATTTCCTCCTCTTTTCTAATGACTTCTTATCTCTTTTTAGTTTATAACATGTTATCAGCACGAAGCTCTTATAAATCTTCTAAAGGGTAAGCTATTCTTCTGATCTAATTGATCAAATCTTTCAGATCTCATTCTATTAATTTTTTCTTCTCTTTTAGATCTCATTGTATCATTGATCTAATTATTCGGATCTGATTATATTTGTACATCTTATTTTTTGTCCATGTATTTCAGATCTTGTTTTGTTGTAGATCTTATTTTTTTTCTAATTTTTCAGATCTCTTGTTGATTTTACTATCATGTTCATATGATATTTTTTTAGATCTATAGATTTTAATCATCGGATCTCTTGTTTAATTGTCATTCATGTATATCCATTTTTTGTGATAATTTTAAATTTGATCTGAGACTAAAGTTGTTCCATATACAAAGATGTAATTTCTGACCTTATTTTGTTAATTTTCTTTTAGATTTTATCTATCACAGATCTAATTTTCCAGATTTCATAATATACATACATATACATACATACATATATCTTACCTCATAGATCTTGCTCTATTAATCTTATCATTTTAGATCTCATTTTATTGTAAATCTAAACTTTTGGATCTCATTCCATTGTTTGGCCAAAAAAAAGTTTTTATTTTGAAATTTTTTTGTTTGGATTTCGATTTGAATGAGAACTGTAGAAATAATTTTACCACGTGATTTATATTTTCAGAATAAATATTTCACTGTTTCGTAGAGAAACAAATATAATGATAATACGTATCTAGAAGATCGTATTAAGTCTATATGAAAGAATAAGAACCTGAAGTTCATATGTGCGAAGGTGAATGATTAAAGTTTCCATAAGCTGAAATAAAGCCATGAAAAAATAATATAATCGAGCAATTCCAGAAGAAGATGTTGATATGTCCAGAAGACATAACATAAAAATATTATGTTGAATTAACATTAGAAATGTGGTAAATACTATTTCCTCGAAGAGAAATAGTATTATGATTCTCATGTTCGAATACAATTATAAAGAGTCCTCTTATTTCATTGTATTTATTTAATATTGGAGACCTGAAGTTCTCAAAATAAAAATTATGCATATAAGTTTGCATTCCTAAAAGAAAGGTTTATATATCAAAACTCAAATATATAAATTTGATATGTGAAGCTTTGAATTATTAGAAAAGCTAATTCTGATTATGGTAAATTCCAATTGCAATCAAATCTGAAGTTTGATAATGAAAATCAAGTTGTACTATGTAGAATCTAAAGTACTAAACAAAGACTTTATTTTAAAGTAAAATTGGAACCTGAAGTTTTAAAAATATTTGCCAATGGTATTAACTACTAAACCAAATAAATGTATAGAAATTTGTTCACTCCAAAAGTAGTGATAATAATAATAATAATAATAAAATCTCCAAAAAAGATTTGTTGATATATTTGGTGCTTTTACTAAACCAAATAATTACATAGAAATACATCTACTCTCCTACTCACTTTCTTTTTAATAGAAAACGAGGTATTCGAATAGGAAGTTTATTTCTTAATTTTTTCCCTTCTTCCATGCATCCAATCATGTCTTTAAACGGTAAAATATAATAGATCAAGTTTCTTTTCTTTGGTTCATCAAGTAAGTATTTTGGATTCTTCATAAAATGAACGTTAATATCTATACACACATCAATATATAAAACTCATTCATCTTTCCTCTTTCAGCAAAGAGGTATTCCAATGTTTACTATTTTATATGCTTAATCTTTTACCTACTATTGTCATGTCAAAAAAATATACTTATTGATATTATCAATAGCTGCAACTTATATTGTTTGCGCTAAAATTGGTCACAAACCCCAAATACCGTGAAAGCACCAGTGTATGAATACAAGTCAGCAATATTCAGACATAAATCACAGATCTAAGCAAATATCAAACAACAATCCAGAAATAATAAACGGAGACACGATATTTATAGTGGTTCGGCTATCTCTGGCCTACGTCCACTCCAAAGTTTTTATCCTTTTAAATTGACTATCCTTGATGATTACAGTGAATTACTGCGATTACAATAAAGTGATTTCCTTATAACAGCGATTATGAATTGTAGAGTTGAATCCAGCAGAGTCTTGGCGCTTTAGAATTCCCCTCCCCTTTTCTGAATGACTTGGGGCTCTATTTATAGGTGTAGGAGGCTGATATTTCTCCTAAAATCAGGGAGACCACTTCTGGCACGTGAGGGGGGCCCACGCGTCCGGCCTCAGGAAATTGGGCCCACTTTGGGATCGATTCGAACTCCATTCGAATCGATCGAGAAATCATCCAATTGATCTGAAATTTGGTGAGAACATTGTTCAACATGCATGTAAGCTCCTGTAAAAATTTCATTGCATTTGGATAAGTGGATCTTGAGTTATGATCGATTCGAGCTTGGGTTGTCCGCTGCCTGCCGTCTTCGAATCCAGTGCTTCGAATCCATCTTGTTCTAATCCATCCAAAGCGCGTGCGCATCGATGACATGTCACGAATTCTCCGGGTCGATCCACCTTTGTCGCCGCGTTGAGCGTTTCTTCCCTTGTTCGTATCGATCGCTTCGAATAGATACGAACATTGTCTCTAAGTCCTTCGAATCCATGAAGTCGACTCCCCGCGTATCGACCAGCGCTGATCGATACGAAGGACTTCTGCGCATCCATCCCACTGTTCTACAACGATGCGAAGCGCATCGATTCGAAGTAAACTCCTACATTTCCTTTTGATCGATACGAACTGTATCGATTCGAATCAATATCTTCCTGATCGATGCGAAGCGCATCGATACGAACCAACCCTTATACACCTATGGATACGAAGGAGACCTATGCCATCATCGAGTCGAAATCCACCTAACCTTTTCTTCCGATCGATACGAAGTAACCTAGTCGAACCCATGCCGATCGATACGAAGTGTATCGATTCGAAGTGGTATCGATACGAACCGTATCGATACGAACGCAACTCTTGATCGATTCGAACCATCCTTGCGTGCCGATGGGTTCGAACAGCATGCTCTTCCTACCTTGAATGGATCATATCTCCTTCATACGAACTCCGATTAACCTAAAATTTGAAACATAGCCTTTCCTAGTCCTTATCATCGTCTCCAACCAATTTTGTCCCGATCGGAGCTTAACCAAATTTTGACGTTATCGATTGTAGTCTTGTTTCCAATCGATCTCCAATCCCGATATCCATCATTCCATACCTATTTGTTAATACTCCAGTTTTGACCAAAAAGTGGGATAACACTTTGCCCCCAAAACATGCCTTTTGATAAGAAGGCGTGTTTTGAATAGTTCTGATTCCAATATCCAAAGTCCATAGCCATATCGCCAAAGTATGTCATCCTTGACTGCTTCGAGTCGATGCCCAATTCCAAATCCAATAACCAAAGCCTTAGCCAATCCCATATCCATTCGAACTCGACAGCCGAGTCCCAATCCATCCTTAGCCAATAACCGAATTCAAGACCCCTCCGGGTCAACATCCGAATCCATAACCCCTCCGGGCTCTTACCAAGCATAATCTACACTTGATGACCTTGGTCCAGTGTCCCTGGACGTTGAGCTAACCTCTCCGGATTGATATCTGAATCCATAACCTCTTCGGGTTCTTGCCAAGCACAATCCACAGCTGACGACCGTGGTCCAGTGTCCCTGGACGTTGAGCTAACCTCTCCGGGTTCTTGCCAAGCGCAATCCACATCTGACGACCTTGGTCCAATGTCCCTGGACATTGTACAATGTCATGGCTTAAGTCCTAAGCCAAATCCTGGTCTCTCCGGACCCTTGTTGAGCATAGTCCATACTCAACGACCTGAAATTAACAATTTATAATATAGGGCCTAAGTCCTAGGCCGAATCCTAGTCACTCCGGACCCTTGTCGAGCATAGTCCATACTCGACGACCTGAATGAGTCAATTTGTCGCGTTTGGGCAAAGCGACTCACCCCTTGCCAGGCATAATCCATACTTGACGACCTTCTATCAAAAATCAGATAAAAATCCATTCAAATGCCCGTCCAAAATCCAAATCAAAACCAGAAAACCAGAAATCCAAAGCAGCATCCAAAATAAAAAACAACCATCCAAAGGAAAACCCAAATCAAAAGGCAAACAAAACCAGGAGTTCAATCCAAACTCCAAAACCAAAACCAGAAAATTAAGTGTCCAATCCAGAATAAAAAACAGATTTCACAAACCATAGCTTCGCGATTTGTCATCATTCAGAGCATGCCTAGGGTCTATCTCCGTCCCCGTACATGTATAAATGATTTGATTGCTCGCCAATGGTTTGTTACTTATTTCATAATATCCAAGTCAATGTATAATCAATCGATCGTCATCTCTGGCCTCACATCATCACGGTGTGAGGTAGTTAGTGGTTACTCCTGCTCTACCGTTGCATTCCGTGTTCCAACATATTGCCTCAGCTGCCCATTCCTTACATGCTCCTTAATTATATGCTTTAAATGCCTGCAGCTATTGGTGTCATGTCCGTCTAAGTCGTGGAAGAGACAATGCCTCCCTGATGCCCTCTCTCGTTCAGAAGGCTCTCTCCTGGCTGGCCTCCAGTAGGGAAGGCGATTCCGAGTATCCAGGTATATCCGCTCCAGCATCTCGTTCAATCCTGTGTATGTGGAAAACTTTGGATCCTTCCATTGCTTCCTAGTGTTTCCAGAATCATCGTCCAACTTCCTTTTCCCTTTGTCTTTATCCAAACCTTTGCTGGATGGTCCTCCACCCTGAGTTGCATTAACATTTTTCACCTTTAAATCCGAACTCGCGTCTTCTTGCCGGAGGAACCTTTCTACCTCATGAAAGAATTCGTCGAGATCCTATGGGGGATCTCGTATCAGAGACACCTTGAAATCCGAGTCCTCCCTGACTCCTGATACTGCTGCCATTAAAACCATCGATGGATCAGGCCGATCCACCGAAGCGACTGCCGCACTGAATCGAGTTAGAAAAGCTCTAAGCGATTCATCCATCCTTTGCTTCACCGATGTTAATGTCATCACATTCTTCGGCCTCTTGACGTGGACCCGAAACTGTCCCAAAAACTTATCCACCAATTCCCTCCAAGTCCTGATAGATCCTTCTCCCAGCTGCCTAAACCACATTGCCGCTAAGTCCGTCAAATACAAAGGGAAGCATCGGGCCATCACTTCCTCCGATGCCCCCAGCACCTCCATGTTTCTGGTGTACCTCATCAAGTGATCAGTTGGGTCTGCTTTGCCATCATATTCCTCCACGGTAGGTAGCTTGAACTTAGGTGGATTCTGAGCCATCCTTATTTCCTGAGCGAACGGACTCCTATTCACTCCTTCCAAGTCTCTGTTGGTCAAACCACCTCGCACAGTTCTTCTGATGATTTCTACTAATCCAGTATTGTCTGTTTGGGGTTGCCCCCCATGCCCTCGAGGGAACTCTGGCACATATTCCTCGTGTGGTTCACTAGCAGCAACATTAGCTCTAGCTTGTTGAACTCCTTCCAAAGGTTCTCCTGTGTTGGATCCCGTGGGCCTGCCCCCAAGCCCTTGTTGATTGCCTTCTGGCTCCGTATCCCGTCCTCCATTGGGTTCCACAACCCTAGCTCCTTGTCCTGCATCCACAGCGGCTGTAGCTGTTCCTAAGTTCTGCATTCCTGCAGCTCTCATTTGCTCAAAGAAAGTCTGCATCATTTCCTGTTGGTTCTTCAACATTCTCTCTTGCAAAGAATTTGCCATAGCCTCCATTTCATCCTGGGTTATGTAGATTGAAGCTTGTCCTTCCCCAGCTCCGGAGGATGCTTGTTGACTTCCTTCCTATTGGTTTCGCTCAGCCCTTTGCCTTCTACTATTTTGCCTAGTCATCGTCCTTAAATCCAAAACTCCTTAAAATCTTCAAATCCAACTTTCAAATCCGATGTAGCGGGCGCTAGTCCTTCTCAGTGAAAGTACCAAAGTGTTTGCGCCAAAATTGGTCACAAACCCCAAATACCGTGAAAGCACCAGTGTATGAATACAAGTCAGCAATATTCAGACACAAATCACAGATCTAAGCAAATATCAAACAACAATCCAGAAATAATAAACGGAGACACGATATTTATAGTGGTTCGGCTATCTTGGCCTACGTCCACTACAAAATTTTTATCCTTTTAAATTGACTATCCTTGATGATTACAGTGAATTACCGCGATTACAATAAAGTGATTTCCTTATAACAGCGATTATGAAGTGTAGAGTTGAATCCAACAGAGTCTTGGCGCTTTAGAATTCCCCTCCCCTTTTCTGAATGACCTGGGGCTCTATTTATAGGTGTAGGAGGCTGATATTTCGCCTAAAATCAGGGAGACCACTTCTGGCACGTGAGGGGGGGCCCACGCGCCCAGCCTTAGGAAATTGGGCCCACTTTGGGACCGATTCGAACTCCATTCGAATCGATCGAGAAATCATCCAATCGATCTAAATTTGGTGAGAACATTCTTCAACGTGTATGTAAGCTCCTGTAAAAATTTCATTGCATTTGGATAAGTGGATCTTGAGTGTAACAACCCGCATATTTATCAATTGTATATTTAAATATTTTATTTAAATATTTTATCGTTCGTCGGATTTTGGTCCGAAAAGCTACTTTTTGCAAACAGTCGAATTAGGACTCGAGACCCCTCCCATTGAGTTCAAAATGACGTTTGCGACCTTTTTGAGTATAAACTTTGATATGTTTGGAGTTAGTGGAATTTTGCTACTTTTTCACTTAGGGCTTTGGTTTGGGCTGAGCCCATTAACCCCACTTAACTCAGTTCCAACCCTCTCCTCTTCATTACTTCATTTCATATTCCTAACACTTTAAGCTTTAAGCAACAATGGTGGAAGAGAATGGGAATTAGAAACTCCAAGCCCTAGTACCTCTTGCTAGCTCAAGTTCTTGCTCCAAAATCAAAGAGAACCCATTAGTAAGCATCTCCTTCTTCTTCTCTAACTCTATCTCCATTCAATTTCAGAAATTTCCTAAACCTAACTTAGGGAATGTTCTTCTTTTGAGCTTAGATTCAAGCTTCTAGTGTTGAGATTGAAGTGTGGTTGATCTTCCCTTGTCTTCAAGCTTCTCATTCATTGTTTTTGGGTTCAAAGGTGAGATTTTTATCTCACATCTTAGTCTATATTTATCTTCGATTGTTAGGTATGAATTCCTAACACTTACTCATGTGCATTTGATTTTGATTTGGATTGCTTTTGTGAATATTCCATTTTTTGGTGTTTTGGGTTCAATTCTTTAAAAATCATAGCTTTGATGTTTTGATCATGTTTTGGTGATGAACCGAAGAGCTACTGTGGCCGGGTAGTCGATTGGCGTAAACCCTTAGTGCCGTTGCTCGACGGGTTGCAAATTGAGGAAGTTTGCACCTCTTTTGAAATAGGGTAGGAAGTGCAAGTATACAGGTTTGGCCGACCGAGCTCAGGGGCCGGTCGACCGACCTGCTACCCAGGCACTTCCTACCTCTGTTTTGGAAGTGCTGGTTACAGGCTTCGGCCGACCGAGCCCCTGGGCCGGTCGACCGACCTGGTGCCCGAGCACTTCCAACCTCTGGTTCGGTCAACCGACTCAGGGAGTCCGGTTGACCAACCTGCTCCTATCTGCCAACTATGCCTTTTTTGCCTAGTTGTCCGAATTTCCAACTTTAATCGATTCGTGTTGTTTACCTTTTGTTGTTATCATTTATTATCGACTTTGATGACTTATTTTCTTCGGGAATTCTTGGAATATCCATTTCGATGGATTCGGTATCGATTTCTTTGGATTCTACTCACGTCTTCGAATATGAATTTTAGTGATTGATTGCTCCTACAATCTTCTTTGTGATTTGTCACTTTAAAAATATAAAGGTTTTCTATACTAGTAGTAAATATCAAAACTCTTTCTTCAAATGATTTCAACACTATTTTATTACAAAGCTCGTTTTCTTAAACCATTTTCCAATCTATTAGTATATACAAACCTTTACCTCACTCGTATGAGAAATTGAATTAAACGGCTTAGTAAAACGAGTGGTATGAAACGCTTGCGTTTGCTTCGTTGGTTAATTCTTGGACTTGTTCGATTGAATCTCTTATGACAATTTTCTAGTGGAGATCTACAGTTTGTTCGTAAATATTTAAGTTAAGCAAGTGGTTATGGGACATGAAGCTAAACTCATATATTTACTAGCTTAGTGTAATTGACACTTCTCGTTGATCATGACGATCATCTTTGTGGTTTAAACTAGCAATGTGCGATGTCTCTTTGTCTATGTGGAGGACTGTTCCTCATTTTATTGAGCTTCGTCTCATTTCTTACATGGGTCGTACCTATTTAGGTGCGTCGATGTTTGTTTACACATGGGTCGTACCTTTTTAGGTGCGTCGATGTTTCTTATGCATGGGGTGTACCTTTTTAGGTGCATCGATGTTTGTTTACTTCGTGGTGCAATCGGCTCAATAAGTTGGGACATGGGGCGTATCTTTCTTGTTGCGTCGATGTTCGTCTATGCATGGGGCGTATCTTTCTAGGTGCGTCGATGTTCGACTTTGCATGGGGTGTATCTTTCTAGGTGCATCGATGTTAGACATTACATGGGGTGTATCTTTCTAGATGAATCGATGTTTATTTATGCATGGGATGTATCTTTCTAGGTGCATTGATGTTTATTTATGCATGGGGCGTATCTTTCTAGGTGCGTCGATGCTAGAGCATGGGGCGTATCTTTCTAGGTGCGTCGATGTTCGACTGTGCATGGGGCGTGTCTTTCTAGGTGCGTCGATGTCCAGTTTATGGGATTGGCCATCCTTTTCTTGTGATTTCTGGATTTCTATTTGATGATTTCTGGAATTTATGTTTCACCAACTTTTACGATTGGCATTGATATATATGTCATTTATTGTGGCTTGGTGAATGAAATTAGGAGTATGACATTCCTTTTTATCTTTGAGAAGATCTTTGCGATATTGATTAATCTCTTATTGATTTTTCAATTATTTATTTATCACAGCTTGGCATTGTGATTATTATACGTTTAGTCATATCTCTTATTCTATATCATTTCTTCTGATATTTATAGCTAGACTGATCCATTTATTATTTTCTTCTTAAATAATACTTGGGTCAGACCGAGATGTTACAGGTGCTTCTGCTTGACTTCTCTTCTGGGGTTATCATATGATCTTTTGGCTAACTACTTAGATTAGTAGTTTATTTTGTTGTATACACTTGAGATATGGACTCATAGATGTATTCTTTTGTATAGCACGTGTTGCTATTCTTTTGTATTATGGTGGATCTTTTTGACCACTACTCTGATATACACTTTCATGTGTTAGTTATATATTCATATCTTCTTCTGCCTTTGTGATATGAATTATTTGTGACTGATTTGTGTTATGCTTATTTCTATATTTGTTTCCGAAGATTATTATAGCCACTGTGTAGTAGCTTTGTGTTTGTGTCGGTAGGTCGGATTTCCCTCTTGATAAATAAATGCATCTTATACTATCCGACATATCGATGCTCGCGCAAAGAAATTACACGGATGGTCGCTCCTCAACAACCTTATTCTCCGTGCTAGTTGACGGCATTCACTGTAATGTTCTTGGCTAGCGTGGGTATAGAGGTGGGGCGTCACAGCTTGGTATCAGAGCCAAACTTCGGAACAATGTAGAATAATCTAGCAAGGATCATGACCTAAGTCTTTCTTAGGAGTTGTGCCTTAGAATTTATTCGAGTCTTCGTACCGTTCTATCCTACTTTCTTTTATGATTCCTTGTTTTATCTATCAAGATTGCTTGATATTTATTTTGAGAATAACTTTTTCCTCTTCTTTCTTTCTTTCTTAAAGAAGAGAAATGGTTAGACCAGGTCGTCCCAGCGTCGGTCAATCTAGTGCTACTCCCCAAGATGGAGAATTTATGTCTGCCCAGCAGCTTCTTGATCTTGTAAAGAATCAAGAGTTTATCTCTGCTTTGAGTAAGAACCCCGAAATGGCTCTACCTTTGAAACTTGAAGTTTCTTTCAATCAGCTTGTGGATATTACTCTTCTTCATGGAGAGGTTGGTAAAGGAAGTGTTTGTGATATTGGGACTTCCAAGAAGAGGCATATTAAGTTCAAGAGCCTTAATCCCAATAAGAGAGTGAAGCAAACTACTTTTGTAGTAAAGATTCCAATCCCTAATCATGGAGGATGCTACAATTGTAATTCTAAGGAACACTATGCGAATATGTGTCCAAAACCCCATTCTTGTCGCTATTGCAAGAAACCGGGTCATCTTTTATCTGCATGTCCCAAACTTTTGAACAAGGACATGAGAAAGCTAAATATTGTGCAAGCCCCTAGAAACTCTTCTCTCGGTCAAGGTATTTTTCATTCAATCCTTGATGGCATTATTTATTTCGTGACCTTCTTATTCAAGTTCTTTTGATATGGGTTTCATCTCATTATTTTTATATCAAAAGAACTTGTCGATTCTTTTTCTTTGAATATTTTGGGCTTGATGACTTCTTTGAGGATTGTGAATCCGGATGGTAGATCCGCAACACTCAATTTGTCTTTATTTGATGTCGAAAATTATTTTATGTGATTTTTCTTTCTGAGCCGATATTTTTACTTAGGCTCCGGAATTGATTTTGGCGATAGGATTGGCTTAATTAATGAAGCCTATATCCTATTTTCTCGAGTGGACTATTCATCTTCGACATTTTTAATCTGTTAAGCAGATTTCTATTTTTCCTTTATGATTTTGATTTAAAAATTGATGGCATCATTTTATTCCTTAAGCCCACTTATAAGGAAAGTGTTATTTCTCTCATTCATGTAGTTTGAGAAATTTTCCGGTATTTTTGAGCTTGTCTTAGGATTATCACCTAAGCAATCTTTTGAGTAGTGTTAAGGTCTTTTTAGTTCGACCTTGCCACCGATTTTCATTTGCTACGAGTTGCGGGAGTTAGCATTCCACTTACCGCATTCCGCACTCGTTATGATTCTATGAATGAATTATTATGTCATTCAGTTTGCCCATCTTGTTTCATCCATATTATAAATCGAGTATTCTACGAATATCTCGATGACTCCATCTTTGTATTTATTGATTTTGGATGAAAATTGAAATTTAAAATTTTGCAAATCTTTTTCATAAGATTTATTTATAAGTACAATTTGATTTTCTCTTAAACAAGCAAAGAATATTCTTAAAGGTTTTTAAGAAACATGTTTACTATATAGAAGATGATTTTGTGATTGTATTGCCCATTTAGTGTGTTAAGAATTCTGGTCGATGCGCTTGATCAACGTTATCGATAAGAATCTCCTAAACGCTTTGATGAGACAATCAGACATGATATATTGACCTATAAAATGTAAATTTTTCTAGAAATATTTTTACATTGAGATAATTGTGATTTTGAAAGTTTTAGCTTTTCGGGAAAGAAGATTATTTGAAAGAATTCTTTTCCGATACTCTTATTCTTGTGTTTTCCGAAGGGAACCAAGACTTTGCTATTTGTACCGATACTAGTCGTATTGGTTTGGATGCCATTCTCTTGCAAAGGAGAACGTGCTATCACTTGTGCTTCTAAATCACTATAGCTTATCGAGACTAGATATGCCACTCATGATCTAGTGCTCGCGGCTATTGTTTTTACTTTTAAAATTTGGCATCACCATTTTTGGATGAGAAATTTGTTCTCTACCTCGATCATAAATCTTTGGAATATTTATTTTCTCATAAGGAACTTCATGTCGACTCGAGTTCCTGGCATCTTATGATCTTGATATTCTGGAAATCGTGTTGCCAACGCGCTTTGCCGTAGGCAACAAGTTGTTGATTCTTTGATGTTGTCTGAATGGAATTATCTTTTTATCAAGTTCATCGAACGTTTTGACATACTTCGTTTTATTGAGCTTTATCTCATTCCTTTTACGGACAAGTGTCCGATGTTCTTTTATGGTGTTCGGTTCATTGGACGTACCGTTTTTGTACTACGCCGCTGCACTGGCTCAGTTTTCTGCTATTCTTGACGTTTTCTACGTCTTTTAACTATGGAAATGCTTTTAGGTTTCCCATTTTTATTCTCGAGCCGGTGTTATTGATGAAATTGAAGTCTCACCAGTTTTGACTTATGAGCAACATTCCATTCGCATCATTACTTCGGAGGTTGAGCGCGTTCGGAATAAAGATGTTCTTCTTGTGAGAGTTCAATGGTTCCCAAATCCTAAGGATTGCTCTTGGGAATCCAGAGAATTCATCGAGCGATCCCGTTCAGGCTTACTCTTTCATGCTCCTTATGGTGAACTTCCTATTTCAAATTTTCTTTTGTGCTGATATGCTTCTATGGTTGTTACTTCTTATTTTCTTCTTAGGTATTGCGAGGACGCAATTTCTTCTTTGAGGGGAGTCTGTAACAACCCGCATATTTATCGATTGTATATTTAAATATATTATTTAAATATTTTATCGTTCGTCGGATTTTGGTCCGAAAAGCTACTTTTTGCAAACAGTCGAATTAGGACTCGAGACCCCTCCCATTGAGTTCAAAATGACGTTTGCGACCTTTTTGAGTATAAACTTTGATATGTTTGGAGTTAGTGGAATTTTGCTACTTTTTCACTTATGACTGAGCCCATTAACCCCACTTAACTCAGTTCCAACCATCCCTCTTCATTACTTCATTTCATATTCCTAACACTTTAAGATTTAAGCAACAATGGTGGAAGAGAATGAGAATTAGAAACTCCAAGCCCTAGTTCCTCTTGCTAGCTCAAGTTCTTGCTCCAAAATCAAAGAGAACCCATTAGTAAGCATCTCCTTCTTCTTCTCTAACTCTATCTCCATTCAATTTTACAAATTTCCTAAACCTAACTTAGGAAATGTTCTTCTTTTGAGCTTAGATTCAAGCTTCTAGTGTTGAGATTGAAGTGTGGTTGATCTTCCCTTGTCTTCAAGCTTCTCATTCATTGTTTTTGGGTTTAAGGTGAGATTTTTATCTCACATCTTAGTCTATATTTATCTTCGATTGTTAGGTATGAATTCCTAACACTTACTCCTGTGCATTTGATTTTGATTTGGATTGCTTTTGTGAATATTCCAATTTTTGGTGTTCTGGGTTCAATTCTTTAAAAATCATAGCTTTGATGTTTTGATCATGTTTTGGTGATGAACCGAAGAGCTTCTATGGCCGGGTAGTCGATTGGCGTAAACCCTTAGTGCCGTTGCTCGACGGGTTGCAAATTGAGGAAGTTTGCACCTCTTTTGAAATAGGGTAGGAAGTGCAACTATACAGGTTCGGTCGACCGAGCTCAGGGGCCGGTCGACCGACCTGCTACCCAGGCACTTCCTGCCTCTGTTTTGGAAGTGCCGGTTACAGGCTTCGGTCGACCGAGCCCCTGGGCCGGTCGACCGACCTGGTGCCCGAGCACTTCCAACCTCTGGTTCGGTCAACCGACTCAGGGAGTCCGGTTGACCGACCTTCTCCTATCTGCCAATTATGCCTTTTTTGCCTAGTTGTCTGAATTTCCAACTTTAATCGATTCGTGTTGTTTCCCTTTTGTTGTTATCATTTATTATCGACTTTGATGACTTATTTTCTTCGGGGATTCTTGGAATATCCATTTCGATGGATTCGGTATCGATTTCTTTGGATTCTACTCACGTCTTCGAATATGAATTTTAGTGATTGATTGTTCCTACAATCTTCTTTGTGATTTGTCACTTTAAAAATATAAAGGTTTTCTATACTAGTTGTAAATATCAAAACTCTTTCTTCAAATGATTTCAACACTATTTTATTACAAAGCTTGTTTTCTTAAACCATTTTCCAATCTATTAGTATATATGTTCGTCGACGGATATTCTATCGGTTTAGAAAACCGTCGAAGGAATTTAGAGATAAAAATAACCGCAAGCGCACGGTGTACGAATGTAGCACGTGGCGAATACGGGTCGATCCGCAGGGAATTGATGATTTTAAAATTCTACTCAATCAAATTAACCAAAGTTGGAAGAGTGATTAACTAAAAAAGAAGAAGAAAAATGACAAAAGAAAATAGATAAAAATATGAGAGTGTTAAGACAATTTAGAGGCAATTTCCACTCTCTAGATCACATAAATCAACAAAATGAAGTTATGATCTCTCTTTTCTTGTCATTAGTGAATTAGTTGATGTGCTTATCATAAATATGGTATATTTGTGCTATTAATTAGCTCAACATAAACCATCAAACTTTAACACAACCACTAATACACTTTTAAATATCATAAAATATGACAACAAAGTTGAAATAAAAATCTATTTTAAGCATGGCCTATTAACTATTAATTAGAAATATAAGCCATCAAATTTCAATTTCAACAATCACTTCTTTGCCATAATCATATGTAGATGAAGAGGCAATTTGTGTTTTGTTTGTTTAAGCATAGCCTATTTGTTATGAACAACATAGACTATCAAATTCAAAGCTAAACAACATCATTAAACCACTTCAATCTTTCTCATTAAGCACAAAAAGAGAGCATAAACATCAAATTAAGTTGAAGCTACATGATTAGAGAGCTTCATTACCCCTAAATTGAAGGGGTTTAGCCTCTCATATTTGTTATCATGTGAACAAATATAGCTTGCAACATGAATGAAAAAGAAGAGGAAAAAGAGAGTAAAGCAAAGAAACAAAACTATTCTACTTGCATGAAAGTAAATCTACACTACAACATAAGAAAGAGAGCATGTAAATGTAAAGAGCATATATTGAATTGCATAAAAAGAAAAGAAAATTACATAAAATAAAAATTGGCTAAGTAGCCATTAAAAAAGAAAGAGAGCTTTCTTTTATTTGATCTAAACTAACTGAAGAGAAGGAGGCCTAAGAGAAGCTAAAGAGAAGAGATTATGTTACATGAAATATAAGGGGTATATATACAAGTTTAAAACCCTAATTCCTATTTTTGGGGGATGCCCAAAATGCCCATGAGAAAGTGTGGAGGCCAAGGTATCATTAGCATGTTTTAATCCCCACTTAAATGTACATGAAGCCATTAAATACATAAGCATGTGCTTTAGCCTTTAATATGTACATTAAGGTAGGTGGGTAGGTGGGGTCCTCCATGATCTTCACTTTGAATTATTTTCATCTTCATTCCTTTGTATTGATTTTGTGCATGCACATCTTCATGAAACCACTTGTAAATGTCACCAAATTTCCTACAAAAAACATAGAAAATTCTAAGTAAATTAATAAATGCACAAAAATGACCATTTCACCCTTGTATGAAGATGAATGTGTGGCAATTTTGAATTAATACGAATTTTGGTTAAAACAAGTTAAATACCCAATATGATCATTTATTTAATTTAAATAGATTAAATATGGCGATAAAAATGTGCACATTTACGTGCACATCAATATACAAACCTTTACCTCACTCGTATGAGAAATTGAATTAAACGGCTTAGTAAAACGAGTGGTATGAAACGCTTGCGTTTGCTTCGTTGGTTAATTCTTGGACTTGTTCGATTGAATCTCTTATGACAATTTTCTAGTGGAGATCTACAGTTTGTTCGTAAATATTTAAGTTAAGCAAGTGGTTATGGGACATGAAGCTAAACTCATATATTTACTAGCTTAGTGTAATTGACACTTCTCGTTGATCATGACGATCATCTTTGTGGTTTAAACTAGCAATGTGCGATGTCTCTTTGTCTATGTGGAGGACTGTTCCTCATTTTATTGAGCTTCGTCTCATTTCTTACATGGGTCGTACCTATTTAGGTGCGTCGATGTTTGTTTACACATGGGTCGTACCTTTTTAGGTGCGTCGATGTTTCTTATGCATGGGGTGTACCTTTTTAGGTGCATCGATGTTTGTTTACTTCGTGGTGCAATCGGCTCAATAAGTTGGGACATGGGGCGTATCTTTCTTGTTGCGTCGATGTTCGTCTATGCATGGGGCGTATCTTTCTAGGTGCGTCGATGTTCGACTTTGCATGGGGTGTATCTTTCTAGGTGCATCGATGTTAGACATTACATGGGGTGTATCTTTCTAGATGAATCGATGTTTATTTATGCATGGGATGTATCTTTCTAGGTGCATTGATGTTTATTTATGCATGGGGCGTATCTTTCTAGGTGCGTCGATGCTAGAGCATGGGGCGTATCTTTCTAGGTGCGTCGATGTTCGACTGTGCATGGGGCGTGTCTTTCTAGGTGCGTCGATGTCCAGTTTATGGGATTGGCCATCCTTTTCTTTTGATTTCTGGATTTCTATTTGATGATTTCTGGAATTTATGTTTCACCAACTTTTACGATTGGCATTGATATATATGTCATTTATTGTGGCTTGGTGAATGAAATTAGGAGTATGACATTCCTTTTTATCTTTGAGAAGATCTTTGCGATATTGATTAATCTCTTATTGATTTTTCAATTATTTATTTATCACAGCTTGGCATTGTGATTATTATACGTTTAGTCATATCTCTTATTCTATATCATTTCTTCTGATATTTATAGCTAGACTGATCCGTTTATTATTTTCTTCTTAAATAATACTTGGGTCAGACCGAGATGTTACAGGTGCTTCTGCTTGACTTCTCTTCTGGGGTTATCATATGATCTTTTGGCTAACTACTTAGATTAGTAGTTTATTTTGTTGTATACACTTGAGATATGGACTCATAGATGTATTCTTTTGTATAGCACGTGTTGCTATTCTTTTGTATTATGGTGGATCTTTTTGACCACTACTCTGATATACACTTTCATGTGTTAGTTATATATTCATATCTTCTTCCGCCTTTGTGATATGAATTATCTGTGACTGATTTGTGTTATGCTTATTTCTATATTTGTTTCCGAAGATTATTATAGCCACTGTGTAGTAGCTTTGTGTTTGTGTCGGTAGGTCGGATTTCCCTCTTGATAAATAAATGCATCTTATAGTATCCGACATATCGATGCTCGCGCAAAGAAATTACACGGATGGTCGCTCCTCAACAGCCTTATTCTCCGTGCTAGTTGACAGCATTCACTGTAATGTTCTTGGCTAGCGTGGGTATAGAGGTGGGGCGTCACAGCTTGGTATCAGAGCCAAACTTCGGAACAATGTAGAATAATCTAGCAAGGATCATGACCTAAGTCTTTCTTAGGAGTTGTGCCTTAGGATTTATTCGAGTCTTCGTACCGTTCTATCATACTTTCTTTTATGATTCCTTGTTTTATCTATCAAGATTGCTTGATATTTATTTTGAGAATAACTTTTTCCTCTCCTTTCTTTCTTTCTTAAAGAAGAGAAATGGTTAGACCAGGTCGTCCCAGCGTCGGTCAATCTAGTGCTACTCCCCAAGATGGAGAATTTATGTCTGCCCAGCAGCTTCTTGATCTTGTAAAGAATCAAGAGTTTATCTCTGCTTTGAGTAAGAACTCCGAAATGGCTCTACCTTTGAAACTTGAAGTTTCTTTCAATCAGCTTGTGGATATTACTCTTCTTCATGGAGAGGTTGGTAAAGGAAGTGTTTGTGATATTGGGACTTCCAAGAAGAGGCATATTAAGTTCAAGAGCCTTAATCCCAATAAGAGAGTGAAGCAAACTACTTTTGTAGTAAAGATTCCAATCCCTAATCATGGAGGATGCTACAATTGTAATTCTAAGGAACACTATGCGAATATGTGTCCAAAACCCCATTCTTGTCGCTATTGCAAGAAACCGGGTCATCTTTTATCTGCATGTCCCAAACTTTTGAACAAGGACATGAGAAAGCTAAATATTGTGCAAGCCCCTAGAAACTCTTCTCTCGGTCAAGGTATTTTTCATTCAATCCTTGATGGCATTATTTATTTCGTGACCTTCTTATTCGAGTTCTTTTGATATGGGTTTCATCTCATTATTTTTATATCAAAAGAACTTGTCGATTCTTTTTCTTTGAATATTTTGGGCTTGATGACTTCTTTGAGGATTGTGAATCCGGATGGTAGATCCGCAACACTCAATTTGTCTTTATTTGATGTCGAAAATTATTTTATGTGATTTTTCTTTCTGAGCCGATATTTTTACTTAGGCTCCGGAATTGATTTTGGCGATAGGATTGGCTTAATTAATGAAGCCTATATCCTATTTTCTCGAGTGGACTATTCATCTTCGACATTTTTAATCTGTTAAGTAGATTTCTATTTTTCCTTTATGATTTTGATTTAAAAATTGATGGCATCATTTTATTCCTTAAGCCCACTTATAAGGAAAGTGTTATTTCTCTCATTCATGTAGTTTGAGAAATTTTCCGGTATTTTTGAGCTTGTCTTAGGATTATCACCTAAGCAATCTTTTGAGTAGTGTTAAGGTCTTTTTAGTTCGACCTTGCCACCGATTTTCATTTGCTACGAGTTGCGGGAGTTAGCATTCCACTTACCGCATTCCGCACTCGTTATGATTCTATGAATGAATTATTATGTCATTCAGTTTGCCCATCTTGTTTCATCCATATTATAAATCGAGTATTCTACGAATATCTCGATGACTCCATCTTTATATTTATTGATTTTGGATGAAAATTGAAATTTAAAATTTTGCAAATCTTTTTCATAAGATTTATTTATAAGTACAATTTGATTTTCTCTTAAACAAGCAAAGAATATTCTTAAAGGTTTTTAAGAAACATGTTTACTATATAGAAGATGATTTTGTGATTGTATTGCCCATTTAGTGTGTTAAGAATTCTGGTCGATGCGCTTGATCAACGTTATCGATAAGAATCTCCTAAACGCTTTGATGAGACAATCAGACATGATATATTGACCTATAAAATGTAAATTTTTCTAGAAATATTTTTACATTGAGATAATTGTGATTTTGAAAGTTTTAGCTTTTCGGGAAAGAAGATTATTTGAAAGAATTCTTTTCCGATACTCTTATTCTTGTGTTTTCCGAAGGGAACCAAGACTTCGCTATTTGTACCGATACTAGTCGTATTGGTTTGGATGCCATTCTCTTGCAAAGGAGAACGTGCTATCACTTGTGCTTCTAAATCATTATAGCTTATCGAGACTAGATATGCCACTCATGGTCTAGTGCTCGCGGCTATTGTTTTTACTTTTAAAATTTGGCATCACCATTTTTGGATGAGAAATTTGTTCTCTACCTCGATCATAAATCTTGGGAATATTTATTTTCTCATAAGGAACTTCATGTCGACTCGAGTTCCTGGCATCTTATGATCTTGATATTCTGGAAATCGTGTTGCCAACGCGCTTTGTCGTAGGCAACAAGTTGTTGATTCTTTGATGTTGTCTGAATGGAATTATCTTTTTATCAAGTTCATCGAACGTTTTGATATACTTCGTTTTATTGAGCTTTATCTCATTCCTTTTATGGACTAGTGTCCGATGTTCTTTTATGGTGTTCGGTTCATTGGACGTGCCGTTTTTGTACTACGCCGTTGCACTGGCTCACTTTTTTGCTATTCTTGACGTTTTCTACGTCTTTTAACTATGGAAATGCTTTTAGGTTTCCCATTTTTATTCTCGAGCCGGTGTTATTGATGAAATTGAAGTCTCACCAGTTTTGACTTATGAGCAACATTCCATTCGCATCATTACTTCGGAGGTTGAGCGCGTTCGGAATAAAGATGTTCTTGTTGTGAGAGTTCAATGGTTCCCAAATCCTAAGGATTACTCTTGGGAATCCAGAGAATTCATCGAGCGATCCCGTTCAGGCTTACTCTTTCATGCTCCTTATGGTGAACTTCCTATTTCAAATTTTCTTTTGTCTTGATATGCTTCTCTGGTTGTTACTTCTTATTTTCTTCTTAGGTATTGTGAGGACGCAATTTCTTTAAGGAGGGGAGTCTGTAACAACCCGCATATTTATCAATTGTATATTTAAATATTTTATTTAAATATTTTATCGTTCGTCGGATTTTGGTCCGAAAAGCTACTTTTTGCAAACAGTCAAATTAGGACTCGAGACCCCTCCCATTGAGTTCAAAATGACGTTTGCGACCTTTTTGAGTATAAACTTTGATATGTTTGGAGTTAGTGGAATTTTGCTACTTTTCACTTAGGGCTTTGGTTTGGGCTGAGCCCATTAACCCCACTTAACTCAGTTCCAACCCTCTCCTCTTCATTACTTCATTTCATATTCCTAACACTTTAAGCTTTAAGCAACAATGGTGGAAGAGAATGGGAATTAGAAACTCCAAGCCCTAGTTCCTCTTGCTAGCTCAAGTTCTTGCTCCAAAATCAAAGAGAACCCATTAGTAAGCATCTCCTTCTTCTTCTCTAACTCTATCTCCATTCAATTTTAGAAATTTCCTAAACCTAACTTAGGGAATGTTCTTCTTTTGAGCTTAGATTCAAGCTTCTAGTGTTGAGATTGAAGTGTGGTTGATCTTCCCTTGTCTTAAAGCTTCTCATTCATTGTTTTTGGGTTCAAAGGTGAGATTTTTATCTTACATCTTAGTCTATATTTATCTTCGATTGTTAGGTATGAATTCCTAACACTTACTCATGTGAATTTGATTTTGATTTGGATTGCTTTTGTGAATATTCCAATTTTTGGTATTTTGGGTTCAATTCTTTAAAAACCATAGCTTTGATGTTTTGATCATGTTTTGGTGATGAACCGAAGAGCAACTATGGCCGGGTAGTCGATTGGCGTAAACCCTTAGTGCCGTAGCTCGACGGGTTGCAAATTGAGGAAGTTTACACCTCTTTTAAAATAGGGTAGGAAGTGCAACTATACAGGTTTGGCCGACCGAGCTCAGGGGCCGGTCGACCGACCTGCTACCCGGGCACTTCCTGCCTCTGTTTTGGAAGTGCCGGTTACAGGCTTCGGCCGACCGAGCCCCTGGGCCGGTCGACCGACCTGGTGCCCGAGCACTTCCAACCTCTGGTTCGGTCAACCGACTCAGGGCGTCCGGTTGACCGACCTTCTCCTATCTGCCAATTATGCCTTTTTTGCCTAGTTGTCTGAATTTCCAACTTTAATCGATTCGTGTTGTTTCCCTTTTGTTGTTATCATTTATTATCGACTTTGATGACTTATTTTCTTCGGGGATTCTTGGAATATCCATTTCGATGGATTCGGTATCGATTTCTTTGGATTCTACTCACGTCTTCGAATATGAATTTTAGTGATTGATTGTTCCTACAATCTTCTTTGTGATTTGTCACTTTAAAAATATAAAGGTTTTCTATACTAGTAGTAAATATCAAAACTCTTTCTTCAAATGATTTCAACACTATTTTATTACAAAGCTCGTTTTCCTAAACCATTTTCCAATCTATTAGTATATACAAACCTTTACCTCACTCGTTTGAGAAATTGACTTAAACGGCTTAGTAAAACGAGTGGTATGAAACGCTTGCGTTTGCTTCGTTGGTTAATTCTTGGACTTATTCGATTGAATCGCTTATGACAATTTTCTAGTGGAGATCTACAGTTTGTTCGTAAATATTTAAGTTAAGCAAGTGGTTATGGGACATGAAGCTAAACTCATATATTTACTAGCTTAGTGTAATTGACACTTCTCGTTGATCATGACGATCATCTTTGTGGTTTAAACTAGCAATGTGCGATGTCTCTTTGTCTATGTGGAGGACTGTTCCTCATTTTATTGAGCTTCGTCTCATTTCTTACATGGGTCGTACCTATTTAGGTGCGTCGATGTTTGTTTACACATGGGTCGTACCTTTTTAGGTGCATCGATGTTTATTATGCATGGGGTGTACCTTTTTAGGTGCATCGATGTTTGTTTACTTCGTGAAGCAATCGGCTCAATAAGTTGGGACATAGGGCGTATCTTTCTTGTTGCGTCGATGTTCGTCTATGCATGGGGCGTATTTTTCTAGGTGTGTCGATGTTCGACTTTGCATGGGGTGTATCTTTCTAGGTGCATCGATGTTAGACATTACATGGGGTGTATCTTTCTAGATGCATCGATGTTTATTTATGCATGGGATGTATCTTTCTAGGTGCATCGATGTTTATTTATGCATGGGGCGTATCTTTCTAGGTGCGTCGATGCTAGAGCATGGGGCGTATCTTTCTAGGTGCGTCGATGTTCGACTGTGCATGGGGCGTGTCTTTCTAGGTGCGTCGATGTCCAGTTTATGGGATTGGCCATCCTTTTATTGTGATTTCTGGATTTCTATTTGATGATTTCTGGAATTTATGTTTCACCAACTTTTACGATTGGCATTGATATATATGTCATTATTGTGGCTTGGTGAATGAAATTAGGAGTATGACATTCCTTTTTATCTTTGAGAAGATCTTTGCGATATTGATTAATCTCTTATTGATTTTTCAATTATTTATTTATCACAGCTTGGCATTGTGATTATTATACGTTTAGTCATATCTCTTATTCTATATCATTTCTTCTGATATTTATAGCTAGACTGATCCGTTTATTATTTTCTTCTTAAATAATACTTGGGTCAGACCGAGATGTTACAGGTGCTTCTGCTTGACTTCTCTTCTGGGGTTATCATATGATCTTTTGGCTAACTACTTAGATTAGTAGTTTATTTTGTTGTATACACTTGATATATGGACTCATAGATGTATTCTTTTGTATAGCACGTGTTGCTATTCTTTTGTATTATGGTGGATCTTTTTGACCACTACTCTGATATACACTTTCATGTGTTAGTTATATATTCATATCTTCTTCCGCCTTTGTGATATGAATTATCTGTGACTGATTTGTGTTATGCTTATTTCTATATTTGTTTCCGAAGATTATTATAGCCACTGTGTAGTAGCTTTGTGTTTTTGTCGGTAGGTCGGATTTCCCTCTTGATAAAGAAATGCATCTTATACTATCCGACATATCGATGCTTGCGCAAAGAAATTACACGGATGGTCGCTCCTCAACAGCCTTATTCTCCGTGCTAGTTGACAGCATTCACCGTAATGTTCTTGGCTAGCGTGGGTATAGAGGTGGGGCGTCACATTGAGTTGTGATCGATTCGAGTTTGGGTTGTCCGCTTCCTGTCATCTTCGAATCCAGTGCTTCGAATCCATCTTGTTCGAATCCATCCAAAGCGCGTGCGCATCGATGACGTGTCACGAATTCTCCGGGTCGATCCACCTTTGTCGCCGCATTGAGCGTTTCTTCCATTGTTTGTATCGATCGCTTCGAATAGATACGAACATTGTCTCTAAGTCCTTCGAATCCATGAAGTCGACTCCCCACGTATCGACCAGCGCTGATCGATACGAAGGACTTCTGCGCATCCATCCCACTGTTCTACAACGATGCGAAGCGCATCGATTCGAAGTAAACTCCTACATTCCTTTTGATCGATACGAACTGTATCGATTCGAATCAATATGTTCCTGATCGATGCGAAGCGCATCGATACGAACCAACCCTTATACACCTATGGATACGAAGGAAACCTATGCCATCATCGAGTCGAAATCCACCTAACCTTTTCTTCCGATCGATATGAAGTAACCGAGTCGAACCCATGCCGATCGATACGAAATGTATCGACTCAAAGTGGTATCGATACGAACCGTATCGATACGAACGCAACCCTTGATCGGTTCGAACCATCCTTGCATGCCGATGGGTTCGAATAGCATGTGGTTCGAATAGCATGCCCTTCCTACCTTGAATCGATCATATCTCTTTCGTACGAACTCCGATTAACCTAAAATTTGAAACATAGCCTTTCCTAGTCCTTATCATCGTCTCCAACTAATTTTGTCCCGATCGAAGCTCAACCAAATTTTGATGTTATCGATTGTAGTCTTGTTTCCAATCGATCTCCAATCCCGATATCCATCATTCCATACCTATTTGTTGATACTCCAGTTTTGACCAAAAAGTGGGATAACATATATAACATACTTTTTAGTTGTCAAGTCAAACTATTTTGTTTTTCATGATATTATTCATACACTATGTGATGTACAAATTCCTCTCTCTGTTTAGCTTACAATATGTAAATAACTGCATATATTAATTCATATATTAATCGGTAGCAATTAATAAATCATTAAATAAAATTATTGATTAATAAGAATGGTCCAACAAAGATGCGTATGAATACTTCATACATTTATTCTTCTTTTATATCTCTTATTGTTGATAAGGATCATAACGTATATACATGTTACATATTCATGTTTCTCACTATTGCAGTTGTTATGAATTAATAAATGGTATTTAATACTACATATTCATATTCTTAAATTTGCCTATATTATGAAAGTAAACATAATCAAGTCAACACAATCCTTGATTATAATTCATCTCTTCTCCACCAATCAATCCATATAAAGGCCTTTCCATATTTTCAAGGATAGTTTTGCATTTTCAAGGAAAGTAATGAATGCAATTAGTGAGATTGGATCTAGAGTTATCAAAAGTATGTAAATAAGAAATTATAGTCGCTTTTATAGATTATATTTGATTGTCTTTTACTGTTTTGCATTAATGTTTTTTATTCTTTCACGGTAACTACTACCATATGGTTTCTTATTTTATGAAATGCATTGATTATATAACCATGTACAATATTTTGATGCTTATGCATTTTTATTTACACTTATAGTTGGTAATATGATAAACACAGCCAAGCTTGAATTTAAAGCTTGGACTTATTAGAAGATAACTTTTTGTCATAGTCTTTGGATCTTGACATCCAATTACAATCTCATTGCTTAGAAAATGCCATAAAAATGATAACCCAATAGGATAAAACAACGACACTTATATTTTTAAGGTGTCATATCCATGAAAAACTTAAAATAAAACATTTAACTAAAAAAGATCATATTTACCTTGGAACTCCCTGAAGGAGCATTATGACCACCAAAATATAGTCACATTTCTAAAATCTAGACACGAGTGGTTGAACTTGAAGTTTCAAGTCTTTAAATCTGTTAGAAAATACAATTCCTCTATATTTAGAATTACTTCTAAACTAAAATTATATGAAAGGATTGTCTAGTAATATTGAACTGAAGTTAGATCATTTCTTCGAAGTTGATGAAGGAAACTTCATCAATGATGAAAATCTAAGTGCAATAATAAATGATATGGTCGAATTGATCAATAGTAGCAGCCTGAAGTCTGATATGTGGATTTTATTTTATTTCAGTTCAATAAATCAATTGGAAGTTGGTGCCTGTATATTTTTCCTTTCATAACTAATTGAAATAATGTACCGATAATGTTAGCTTTAATCAGTAGTCTATTTTAAATTTTGGGAAGTACTAGCATTTATTTATGCTTATAAATTTAGTAGTTGACTAACTATATTGTCTTTAGTTCTTAAGATATGAACCATCAATATTTGAGTGATAATATATGCCTACTAGATTGTGCAACTACTCACATTATTTTGAAAAATCAGAAGATTTTTCTCCGAATGATCTGAAAATATTTAGCTAAAAATTTCAACCATAGCAAATCCGCTAATATGGTTGAAGGGTCCGGAAGAGCCCATATAGTATTACCAAATGGTACATATATCTTAATTCAAAATACATTATACTCAAGCAAATTTAAAATAAATTTGTTGAGTTTTGAGGATATATAAATGAGTGGCTACCATATTAGAACTATAATGAAAGCGTCAAAGAATACCTTTGCGTTTTTCTAAAATTGAAAGCCAGAAGCTTATTTTAGAAAAAATTAGTACAATTTCAACTGGATTATATTTCATGAAATTGGCAAAATTGAATCCCATATTTAAATATGAGCCATAAGCTCACAAATATCACTTGAATGCATCTTATAAATTGATAAAAGTATTATCCTCATATTATTAATATGTATGGTGTATTTTCTAGTAGCAATATGATAGTGGATCAAAATGAGAATCCAAAGATGATTATTATTTAATGTGACAATGTTCCTCAACATTGATGGGGAGGATAAAGAAATACAAGTTCATTTTGATCATCAATGTCAAATATTTGTTAACATGTATAATGATGTAAAATATTAAGTAACTTGAATAAATTGTTAATAATATCCCCAGTAGACTTTCTCCGGTATAGATTTGAATCCTAAAGGATCAAAATGTGTAAATCACATCTGAAATATGATACAAAAGTTAATTTGAAATACTTTTGAAGTAAGTAATAAAGATGTTAAATAAAAGAGGTGAGTATTCTTCAAAAAACATTTAAGAGTGCTCTTGAAGAGACTAATGACATAATTGTCAACTTATCCTAGAAGTGGTTTAGGTACCTTAAATATGATAATTAAAGAGATCTCAATAAATCATGTCTAGGACTGACAAGAAATAATCATCGATAATAACTTTGTAAAAAATAAAGCGCTTATGTTTATAAATAAATTAAGGATCTTTAATTAGGGGAAAACATGACTGGCCATCATGAATCCTTTATTAATAGAGAAATATGGACATGTAGACCGTAAAGTAGCAAAAGTACTTGAAATGCTTAATATACCCCGAAGGTATAAATATGGTTTAAATCATATTAATGATGAAAATATACAAATTCCTGAAGAATATAAATAATTTTGGTGGTTATAAAGAAGGCAAAGAACAAGGAGCATAGATTACAACCTACTTTTAAGCATTATTGTAATGAATATCTTGATATAATTCATGATGAGTAGATCACTCCTTATTTTTAAGTATTGTTGTAATGAAACTCTTAATATCCATTGAAGTGATAGTTGCGATAGAAAATAATTATCAATGTATACAAATTTCTAAAGAATATATAGTTTTTGTAGTTATAAAGAATGCAAAAGGCATGAAGTGTAGATTACAAATTTCTTCTAAGTATTGTTGTAATGAAAATCTTGATATACTTCAAGTTGAGTAGATTACTTCCTACTTTCTAGTAATGTTGTAATGAAATTTTTAATATTCATGAAAGATGTATAGTTGCAATGTGCAAAACTAATTTGAAGCACAAAAATGAAAGCACATGAAGTGTTTTTCATAAATGTAGCATACAAAATGCATAAAATGCAAACCATATTTGGAAGAAACAATCTTATAAAATTTTATTATATCGAAGGAAACTATTAATAAATTGTATTATTAATGAGATCAATATTTATAAATCCAGAAGTATCTATAACCAATTTGAGTTATTGAAAGATGAATATGGATTTAGAGGAAAATTTTAAATCAGGGGGAGCATCCATAAGTATTTTATAATGCACTCTTTTTCCTTAATTAAGATTTTTCCCCATGGTTTTTTATTAGTAGGTTTTAATGAGGCATTATCTTGATCCAAAAGTATCAACTCTCTAGTAACATTTGAAAATAAGTTACAATGTACTCTTTTCCCTTATTTAAGACTTTTTCTACTGGGTTTTCTTACTAAGGTCTTAACGAGGCATTGTCTTGATCTAGAAGAATCAAACGTCTTTCCAAGAAATAACATCTCAAATATGTTATTTAAGTTAAACTTTATTTTTATCCTTGACTAAGGTTTTTTCCATCGAGTTTTCCTTTGTAAGATTTTTAATGAAGTATTATATTGATCCAGAAGTATCAAACTCTATTTGATTCTGTAAATTATTGAAATATCTCATACTATATTATACTCTTTTTCCTTCACTAAGATTTTTCCCATGGGGTTTTTCTTAATAAGGTTTTAATGAGGCATTAGTTTGATCCAGAAGTATCAAACTTCATTTGAAGAAATGAGAAAATAAGATATGTCATTGTACTCTTATTTTCCTTCGCTAAGATTTTTCCATTGGGTTTTTCTTAGTAAGGGTTTTAATGAGGCATTATTTTGATCCCGATGTATCAAACTCTTTAAAAGAAATATCATTGTATGATATCTATGATTGCAACTTGCACTCTTTTCCTTGTTCAAGGTTTTCCTATTAGGTTTTCCTAACAGATGTTTTTAATGAGGCAATAGACAATATTTATAACGACTGAATGGATGTATGAAAGCAAGATAATAACGATGGGGAGCAATTGCCATGGACATTTCAAAAGAAACAATTTCTAGCAACCAATGAGCATCCAAGATTTCGAAGACGCATATTCAAGTGGGAGTGTTATAATATATGTAAATATAAAAGTGAATATGCTTTTGTGTTTTTCTATTAAGTCCCACATCATGAGATATGTTCCATCTCATGCTCCAAGGCCTATATATAAAGGAGCCTATATAATGTAATTGTATCAATCAATCTTATGTAACTGATATCAGTGTAAATAACATTTTATCCTCTTTTCTAATGGCTTCTTATCTCTTTTTAGTTTATAACAGTAGATTCATAATGCCAATATTTATAACCATTTTTTAGAACTATGGGTTGGATGTTGCCGTCACTAAGATCAATTCTATTAATTTAATTGTAAACTTGCAAATATGTACATTTGAACGTATTGATAATTCAAGAAATATTGTGAAAATTACAACAACTAAAACCAATTATGGAGAATACATTTGTGTTTTGTTGATTAATCAATTGTGGACAATTCATTTATGTTCTGTTTATAAGTATGTCAACCACTGAAGAGCATTTTAGAAAACGATCACAATGCATTTGGGTGGAAGAAGATTTCTAAAGTGATTTTAATCAAAAGATAGGTTGAGAAAAAAAATAAGGTTATGTTTTTGGCAACAACCAACTAATTATTAATATAGAAACTCTTCATTCAACCACAATTTCCGCCTCTATATAATCAAGCTAACTAATGTAGTTGATGGGGCGAACTTATTCATTAGTGAGTGCACATATAATTGTCCTAAATACTATAAAAATATCTTCGAATGTTGACAGTTATTATGAACTAATTTTATGATGGAACCAAATTAATAATTATACATTACAAAGATATATATTGATAATTATAGTCACCTTAGCAAATTATTTGGTAGGATATTCAGTCCATTTTAAGATAACAATAAGTGCAAATTGTAACAATCATGATGCTTGTCCATTTTATCCTTCGAAAAAATAATGATAGAAAGAAATCATATAAAAATGATGGATGCTTGGATATAGGGCTGTCAATGGATAGTCAAAAAATCCGAAATCCATTCGCATCCACAGCCGAAAAGTGGATAAATATCCGATATCCGAAAAAATGTATACAAATATGGATACGAAGACATCCGCATTCGAAAATTATCTGTCTAGTATTTGTCAAGGTCATTGTTCAAATTATGTGTATTTTAGTGCAGTAAAAGATATTTGTTCATTACTTTATTTTGTTAGTAGTTTATGTTGCATGCATTTGATGCTTTTTAACTACTCGAAATTATTTATTATCATCATATTAGTTAATTTTTAACACTTCTCTAATCAATAGGATTTAAAAAACACTTATGATAAAAAAATTTTATAATTCTTGAGTTATAGGTCGTTGGCAGATAGAATAATTATCTACTATCATTCCATATCCGTGGATGCGGATATCCAATATCTAATTATGATTTCGGATATGAATGCGGATATGACACTATCTACATCCGAAAGCCTCCGTTGACAAGCCTACTTGGATATAAATGGTATGATATGAACAAGAAAACATTAGCCTAAGATCTCTAATTTTAATGAAAAACTGTATGTGTGTAGTAAAAATTTCAATCTCGGATAGTTTTGATTAAATAAGGAAATGGTAAATGAGGAAAAGAAACAATATGTTAAAATAATTTAGATACGTGTAGTGGTAGATGTAAACATAAAAATCAGTGCATGTTCTGTTGCAAATTAAAATTCTACTGTAATTCCCATTTGCAAATTAGTCTAGCAACAATGTTGCTAGAACATCCTATGTCTTCGAGAGAGAAAATACACAATTATAAAGACTAAAGACCGAGAATTTTCATTTTAATTTACATTAGTAATACATGAAAACATATGACACATTTACAAATCTACAATAGTAAATGTATGAAAGTAGATTCTATGTTTTGTTTAAGTGAAACCTACACATACCAAGAAGCTTATTCTCTGTGATTTTTGTTCATTCCAAATTTCACTATTGAAATTATGCAAAATGATTGGCAAATATATGTTTTCTTTGCAAAGAAAACCAATCCACATATTCATCAGAGGAAAACCTTCTATAGTCACTCCTTGGAGTCCGTCCGTTGACTCTGCTAGGGAATAGGTACTATCTATTTCTGTCTGGACTTATTTCTCTCATATTCCCTCTGTTTTGCACCCTATGTTAGGTCTAAACTGGCTTGCTAGTGCGGTAGATAAAGTTAAACGCTTTAATATTAACACTTTAGCTAGGGATAAGCTATGCAAAAGCTTTGGTTGAGATTTCGTCGGATATGCCTCTACCGGATTCAATCAAAGTAAGAATGACAGAGGATCAAGTAGCAGAGATTGTAGTTCGTTATGGTTGGAAGCCAAATATATTAACCATCTATAAGTCCTTTGGTCATCTATCATCATCTTTCTCTCGTTTGTCATCTATTGGTCCATTCTCGGTTCGGACCCCTCTTCCTAAGCCTCCGAACATGAAATGGATTCCGAAAGAGTGTAGTGCTCCACCTCCTATGGCACCATCCGTCCCTCCCATTGAGCCTTCAACACCTCCTATTTCTCCTCCCCTCTCTGCCAATGATAGGATTCCCTCTGTTCCGCCTGCTATTACCAATCCTTGTCTTTCTTCGCCATCCTTGGATTCTGGTATTGAGTGGATTCCTTCTGAGATGGATTGGAATCACGTTCAGTCTGATATGAGATATGACCTAGCTAGACATGATTTCTATACTTTTTTTAGTGACGATGATGGTGAATCTTGGTGTTTACATTACTCTATAGATGGTGGTGGCCTTATTCTCTTGGTGGATGGAGCTTGTGGTAAGCGGAATCGACCTCCACTCCTTGATGATAGATGGGATAAGAGACATATATACTGTAAGGATCACTGGGGATTTAGATTGGATATTGTTTCTCTCTTTGTAGATTATTTGCATATATTAGGCCTATGTGGAAGTGATTCTTCCTCCTTTTGGGAGGAGGAACCGATGTGTAACGACCCGTTAAGTTCGACCATTTAAAATTTTTTGTTTAATAGGATTTTGTAATTTATTTTAGTTGAAAGAATAAAGGTGGTAGATAAGTATTAAAATGAAGGCTAGAATAAATTATATAGAAGTGACTTAGAAACCTATTTAAAGACATTTGAATAAAATTCAAATGAATTAAGTAGAGAAAGAAAGAAAAATTCTTACCTGTACATAAAATTTAATATGGGAATATTAAACCAATTTAATGCAATAAAAGATTGTGAACGATAAATTGAATAGATTAAGAAACCCTGTTATTGCAAGTCAATAAATTTGTAAACCCTAATGAACATCTCAAAATTTATAAATTTATTGAAATTTAAGACATAGCATAAGCGTAGAACTATAGGTATGATGACAAACTTTTATAAATTGTCTAATTAAGGGTCAGCAAATTTATTTGGAAATCAAACTCAATTAAGGGTAAGTAATTATGATGGATTGATGGCATAAACGTTACTAATTTTTATCATAGTAACGGAAGTGCAGATGGAAGGCAACTGTAGAAATTTAAGTACGTATTAACAATTGAAAGGGACTGTCGATTGAGTGGAGTACTTTAGGTTGTCTTACTAAATTTAGAATTTAACATAAGACAAATAGAAATAAATCAATAAACGTATAGATTTTAAGTTTATTATGATGAATTATTTTAGTGATATGACTTAGAATAAATGAAATAATTTGGGTTAATTGGTATTTAATGGAATTAAAGGTTGCAATATTCATAGGTAAGGATTTAGATGAAATAGATTGATGTATGAAAAATTTAATTTGATAAATGGCAATTAATTCCTTTAATTTGTGCAATTAATGTATGTTTAATTGATAACGATAAAAAGTTGATTTTTTTTCAGTGTAACCAACGTAAAATATTATCATAGCATGATACTTGGTTTGAATAGAAGGATTTGATTTAATGTGAAAATTTTTGTTCTAAGTATTGAATAAAATTGGGAATCAAATTTTTTTTTATGATAATAACGTTAGTATTGGTTAATAAATAGATTTCAATGCAGTAACCAAATAAATGGAATAAGATGAGTATATATTGCATAGAAATGAAATGATAAATTATTGATGTAATGGAAGATATAACCATGTCAATTATGCATATAAGGTAATAAGGTAATGAAACCGAGGTAAATTAATTAATTGAGACTTTAAGTAAAATTAACGTGTGGAATTGACCAAGGTTCAATAAAATGAGAATTTGATTGGTTATATTTATTGGTTGAGAAATGTAAATGTGTATTTGGGGAATAAATTTAGTCAGACTTAAGTATTGAATTTAATTAATTAATATATATGATAAATGATGATTAAATAAAAACCCAATACTCTATATATATGTATAATATTTGAGTGAAAATAATAATACACTTATAAATGTGGAATTAAGAGTTTACAACAACTATTTTAAGTAAAGAAATTGTTCATTCAAGTAAATTTGAAACATCGCAATAGGTGTAGATTAAGTGTTGCGTTAAATAAATTATAAAGGAATAAATTTATAGAAACGTAGGAACGGAAGAATGAACATTATAGTAACGTAAAACGTATTGTAGGATAATAATTAAGTATAGGCTTGTAAATTAGATGTATGACAATAAATTTTGTACGTAAATCTTTCTATTAGTTGATAAGTCTTATTTTGATCAATTTAAAGGAATACACTAAATTTTGTAGTTAGTACGGAATATTGATGAGTGAATGAATAAGATGAAACAAAGGTGGAATGTATTAGTTGAGGTTTTAAGTTATTTATGTGATAAGTTACCAAAATTACAATTTTATCTAAATACAGTAATTTATGCAAACAAAAGATGAACATTTTGAAATATTACCACAGTGATATATAAAAGAAACGTTAACTATGTAGTTGGAGAATAATTGATATATTTTGAGTTGGATAATAGAAATCAAGTTATTTATATAATTAGATTTAAGATGAGAGTATAAGTATATGATTAAATAATTGGGTTTTGCGAATAAAATTTATAATTCCCAAATAATAAGAAAACGCAGAGGTTAACACTGCGAAATTTATATACTTATAAATTTTAATTCACATCCAAGCTTGCTAAATTATTTGGAATTGATTGGATTATATAAGTAATGAAATTTGACCAATATTTAAAGTTGAAAGAAAATTTGGATTTTATGATTTATTTTAATTTATTTAATAAATATTAAAAATAGCCATTTTTGTCACGGACTCGGATTTCGACGAAACTAGTTTCATCGGATCCGTAACGGTGAATTATAATAATGTTTCAAGTTTCGTTGCGATCGGACTTGCCGTTTGATCGTACGGACTCGAAACGCCTTGAAATTTACGCATTTTGAAATCAATTTGAAATTTTTATTTTTTTAGCATAACTTCTTCATACGATCGAATTTGGTCGCGAAACTTTTTCCATCGCGTTCAGAATATTTTGAAACACCTATTTGGATATATAGTTTTAACAAATTCGACTCCGGAGGCAGAACGGGCTTTTTGGGCCAACTATCGTTTAGCACGTTCGTTATCCGTACCCACCTAGCCTTCTTTTATCTGTCTATATATTTGCGATTATAAACCCTAGCCACTCCTTATTTTCATTTTTCTATACGTACATCTCCTTCTCAACTCCTCATTCCAATGGCAGAAAAAAACCCTAATTCCCAAATTCCAAAAATTTATTTCAAAAAAAAAAAAAAAAAAAAAAAAAATTTGTGGATCTGCAGCAGCTTCTGGTCGCGCTTCGGGTTTCAGAGGAGAAAACCCTAGAGCAACTTCGGGTCAGGAAGAAAATGACTCGGGTCGCTCCGGGTCGTTTTGGCGAAAACTCCAAGCAAGCATCGGGGAAATGAGGCGGCGCCCCGAAGTCGAACCCGAAGTTGACCCAGGACCAGAATTTTTCATTTTTCAAATTTTCATAACTTTTGCATACGAGCTCGGATTCACGCGCGGTTTGTTTTGCTGGGATCATATCGGAATTTCTGACGTTTTGGCACTGGTTTGGATGAATTTGGAGACTGTCCAATTTTTGGGTTTAAATTGGATTTGAATTCAATTTAAATTCAAAAGGTGAGTGTTTTAACCCACTCACAACTACTAGAAGCTTTTATGTTTGTTAAATAAATTTTAGAAATGAATAGAAATTTATTTATGAGCTTTTGGCATGTTATTTCATTCATATCTGTTGAATTGCATTTTATTGAATGTAACTGTTAATTTAATTGATTTATTGCGTGTTAATTGGCTGTTAGAAATTTTTGGTTGCATATGAACTGCTAGTTAACAGTTATGTCAATTATCACTGAATATAAATTTTTAGATTAATAGTTGAAAATTTTAATTTGAATAAACTGCCAGTTATCACCTGTTATATATGATCATATATATAATTGTTATTGATTGATATTGCTTGATGTTTGTGATTGGATGATGGATGTGTTATTGAAGGGATGTTTTATTTGATATCATTAAACTGCAAGTTAGTATGCATTTTTTTTTCATTTCATTCGGGATTGCGGTTTGAAATGATATACAACCGCAGTTTTATTTTTTAAATTGCGGATTGAAATGATAAATATCCGTATCACTTGACCATAGGATAGAAAACTATATACAGACACCGTGGTCTATATATAACTATTTTTAATGTGATTTCTATGGTTTGGATGGAATACGGTTTATAAAAATCTTAAATTTTATACTGAATAAATGTTTTCTTCCATAGTTATATGCATATGAAGTTGAAATTTTGAAATTAAAAGGTGAATAAATTTCTTTATTAAAAATGGAAGAAAATTAAGAAAATGGAGTTTGATGATTATATCCTATGTTTAAATATTAAGTTGGAAATTTTAAAGATATGATATTTATAATTGGATTTTTTTCCCAAAATATTTTGAAATGAATATTCTAGTAAAAATTGAATTTGGAAATATATATATATATATATATATATTACTAGAAATTGAAGTCTTATTAATTATGGATTTTATGTGAATGGTCAAGATTAATTAATAGAATATTGATTTTTGAAAGGATAAAAATCCAACTTTAGTTGAAATATTAATGCTCCAAAATGGATATAAATATATATAAAATTGAAATGGTTTTGCGACTTGAAGTAATATTTTGGATTTTGGTTTAACTTTAAAAGAAGAAATATTTGGAAAGCCATGTAATTTATTTCTTTATAAAGCAACAGTAAAGTTAAACTTTTTTTTTTTTTATTCGCATACCGTTGAATATCCAAACCATTTAGTTTTGAAAATAATGGTTTTAAAATGCTATGGATTTTCGAAGAATTATGTTGAAAGTTACAAACAGAATATTGGTTACATGGGATATTAAATAATAAAAAGTGACATAATTTTTTGGAAAGGAATAATTTTATTTGGGATAAACGATTTCATATTGTTTTGGGTTTTAAAAGAAGAAATGATATCGTAATATTACGGTTTGAAATGGATTATATTCTGGTTTTAAAAGTATAAACTATTTTTAAATGACCGCGGTGTTATAATAACGATTGGTTGGCAAAGAGACCGGGATCGGATATGGACATACTCTCTGTCGATACCGAAAACCACTTTGACTAACCGTGTACGCGGTGGAGATTCCAGAATGAAGTAGGTGGTGGCGACGTTTCCTGTAAGGTAAATACGTGGACCCAACTCCCGTGAGTTGGCATAAGGTGGCTAAAACAGGAGCGATTCTCAGGCCAATGAGGTCATTCCTCTGATCGGACGCTCCTCTTCGATATTATAATTTGACTTGGATTTGATTCAGTGGCCACTTCTATATTTTGATTTTGGGGAGTTAGTCCGAGGTGGGCGGTAACTGCGGCTACGCGTTTCCACCAGCCTGGATAGCAATTGGTATATCTACCCTGGCATTGCCTAGTTGTGCCGTGTCACCTACCATATCGCGCCTTGTACGAGTTTGGTTTTCTCCCGTAGCCCGTGTGGTATCCTCTAGTGGCTTCCCGATCAGGAGGGGCTATGATATTGGACGGACTACTGGGACTATTACGTGTTAAGGTGGAAAATGTAAAGCCTTAACGCTATTTAAAAGTAAGTTTATTTTATAAATAGACACTATTATAATAGCGCAATATACTACATAGTAAATAGTTTAACGGATCCTTAGGAGATGTAAATCCCGAACATCTCTTGAGTTACTGTACTCATATTTATATTCTGTTTATTTAACTCACATAAGATATTCTAGTCTGACTCGGGTGTTTTTGTCTATTCAAATTCGCTCGGGTCAGTCCGAGCATTTCAGGATAGCAGATTTTAGCTTTGGAGGACGAAGACGAAGAATAAGTATTATGTCATATATAGTATTACACCACACTCTTTCTATTCCGCTGCATTGCTTGTATTGGTATGTGTAACTCTGATATTTATTGTAAAAGAAGAATCAAGCTTTTGTAAACTGTTTATGAACTGTATATTTGTTATTATATTTTATCCTTCCGCTGTGAGATTCTGTTTTTGTTTTATTTCTTCTCTGTTTTTCTTATTTACCCCATAACAATCCGCCCTTGCGTATGCTTTGAATTGGCACGTGTGTCGGTTTAAAGTGTGCAAAAAGGCGGGATGTTACAGTTGGTATCAGAGCTTTGGTTTAGCGATAAACCTTGGCTTTGTGGGGTTTGACTCTTTGTTAATAGGGTAGAAATATCCTATGGGAGTCGCTGAGTGTATATATATGAGAGAGCGTATTTGTTAGTATTAATAAAAAGATTTTTATATTGTGTTAATCTGTTCCGCTTTGTATTTATAAATTCTGGTTGATGCATGGGACGCTATGTCATCAATAGGGATTTCTAAACACTTAATAGGACAGACCGACATAATATTTGTTTTTAATATAGGTGAATGAAATAATTTGCCTATTATATTTCTATATATAAAAATAGTTTTATAAAGATATATATATATTTGGTTGCTATAGATTGGATGTTAGGCAATAAAAATATTTATAATAACTGAAGCTAAGTGAAATTATAATAAACCAAATTTGGAGATTTAGAACTTAAGTCCGGGATTTTTGAAAATTTGCTTTCAAAGAATTTGTGAAATTTATTGATTTGGTTTATAAGTATTTTCTTATATAAATATTTCGTATAAATTGGAAGAATTGTTTTAAAGAAGATTTTGGAAAAGAATTAAATTCTGTACTTTCCTCTCTGTCGCTGGAAAATAAATTCGGTGATGACGGCCGCATCATCGACTTTCATTTTCGAGTTTCGAAGGGGAAAGGCCACTGTAGTAAATTCTACTGCAGATTTATTTTTGAAATTTTCTAAAAATTTTCTTTTATTGTTCTAAATATAATTAGAGATATAAAAGTTGTAAGAACTTATTTATCTATTATTTTGAAATAGATTAAAATTTGACCCGGTATTTAATTCTAAATTTTTCCGTTAATTAATTGTTTAAACTTTGTTAGTGAAATATTAAGTAAGAAAGTTAATGCTAGGGATAAGGGAAGTAAAAGTTTTTAACTGATAAATAATGGAAAAGATTTATTGAAGAATGAATGAATTGAAACCTCTAATTGAAATAAGAGAATAACTGCAAAGCTATAAAGAGGAATTTGCATACATATGAGACAAAGGGTAATATGAATAAACATTAAATTTAATTAAAAGAATGGAGATTAAACTTGTATAAGTTCAATTGCAATTTCCTTAACATAAATAACTTACCCAAATATAAAAGTTGAAGTGTTAAATGAGAAACTGGAATTGAATATTTTACAAGTAGGAATTTAGGAAAAATGAAGTATTCAATAAATTACTGTTATAATAAGAATTTATTGGTATAAACTTAAGTGATAATTGAAATTTTACCCAAATTAAAGGTGAGTATTATTAATAGGTGATTTTAACTTAAGTAAATAAAATGAAATTCTTTAATAAATAAAGATTGATGTGTACGGTTATAAACTTAAGTATGTTTTAAAATGCTACTAGTAATATAATAAAAAGTAGGTAATATAAATAAATGTCTGTAAACCCTAGATAATGAATTAATAAGATCCTTTATTTATAAAAATGGAGGTTTTAAGGTTAATAATTTAAGTGTAAGTAGAGGGTTACTGTAATTAAATATAATAAAACGTAAACATTAAATAAAGGAATGAAATTAAGGGTAAGTTGAAATTGTAATTTATAAAACGAATATATATTTATTGAACCATTAATAAATAAAAAGGAATTGAGAAGAAACTTGTAAATTTTCACTTGCATTCTTAAACATACATAACTTACCATATAATAAAAGTTGCAATGTTAGTAAGAAAATGTAAAGGGAAATCTTACAAGTGAAGCTTGAGGTAATTAAGGTATTCAATAAATTTGCTGTTATAAATGAGAATTAATTGTATAAACTTAAGTTAAATTGGAAATTTTACTATATAAGAAAGGGTAAGTAGTATAAATAGATGATATAAACCTTAGTCAATAAATTGGAATACAATATAATGAATTTTGTAACAAATGGAAAATGAAAATTGTAAGAAACAAAGAAATCCCTCCATAAATGAAAGAAAGAAAATAAAACCACTGAAGCATGAAATAAATGTATAATAAGCTATTGTGGTGTTGATTTGAATTGTTTGGTTGATGTATGGTTGTTGGGTAAGGAATTTTGGAGTTGTTGGAGGAACAATAATCTATCTCTATTCCATCTAAGACTGTTGAGTAACGGATGCACTTGATAGTTATTTCTCACTCCGTAAAATTTCATAATTTGAACCCGAACAACTAACGGTTGTTGATTGAATGATTGTGGTTTGTGGTGTGTGCCGTTTGTTAAAATGTATGGTTGTTGCATTTGATTTGGATATGAATGATTGAATCTACCCAAACATTTCACTGTAATATAGATATTTAACTTTTAGATTTTATAAGTGAATACAGGGGTTGGAAGCAACTGCTACTGCTTTTGGTTCCAAAATAATAAGCGTATTGCCCGACAAATAGGTACGTTTCCAGATTACGTATAAAGCGCTATTTTATATATTTTCCCGTGTTGGGATATTTTATTTTGGATAATATATGTAATATATTTGTATATTTGGATATTATATTTTCTCCAGAGTCCATCCGTACAAAGGAGACTCTGCCAAAAATTTTCGTAAATTTTGGACTTAGAATTTGGTTAAAGATATTTTTCCAACTTTAATAGTTCAAGTATTAAAAGACATAATGATTATAAAACAAGTGTATTTCATTAAAGGAAATTAATTTAGTAAATTATTGTTATAAGTTAATATTTGAAATTAGATATACTGTTTTATTCTTCCTTCTCCCTTCCTTTCCCTTTTCGGGGACGAAAAGTTTTGAGTGGGGGAGAGTGTAACGACCCGTTAAGTTCGACCATTTAAAATTTTTTGTTTAATAGGATTTTGTAATTTATTTTAGTTGAAAGAATAAAGGTGGTAGATAAGTATTAAAATGAAGGCTAGAATAAATTATATAGAAGTGACTTAGAAACCTATTTAAAGACATTTGAATAAAATTCAAATGAATTAAGTAGAGAAAGAAAGAAAAATTCTTACCTGTACATAAAATTTAATATGGGAATATTAAACCAATTTAATGCAATAAAAGATTGTGAACGATAAATTGAATAGATTAAGAAACCCTGTTATTGCAAGTCAATAAATTTGTAAACCCTAATGAACATCTCAAAATTTATAAATTTATTGAAATTTAAGACATAGCATAAGCGTAGAACTATAGGTATGATGACAAACTTTTATAAATTGTCTAATTAAGGGTCAGCAAATTTATTTGGAAATCAAACTCAATTAAGGGTAAGTAATTATGATGGATTGATGGCATAAACTTTACTAATTTTTATCATAGTAACGGAAGTGCAGATGGAAGGCAACTGTAGAAATTTAAGTACGTATTAACAATTGAAAGGGACTGTCGATTGAGTGGAGTACTTTAGGTTGTCTTACTAAATTTAGAATTTAACATAAGACAAATAGAAATAAATCAATAAACGTATAGATTTTAAGTTTATTATGATGAATTATTTTAGTGATATGACTTAGAATAAATGAAATAATTTGGGTTAATTGGTATTTAATGGAATTAAAGGTTGCAATATTCATAGGTAAGGATTTAGATGAAATAGATTGATGTATGAAAAATTTAATTTGATAAATGGCAATTAATTCCTTTAATTTGTGCAATTAATGTATGTTTAATTGATAACGATAAAAAGTTGATTTTTTTTCAGTGTAACCAACGTAAAATATTATCATAGCATGATACTTGGTTTGAATAGAAGGATTTGATTTAATGTGAAAATTTTTGTTCTAAGTATTGAATAAAATTGGGAATCAAATTTTTTTTTATGATAATAACGTTAGTATTGGTTAATAAATAGATTTCAATGCAGTAACCAAATAAATGGAATAAGATGAGTATATATTGCATAGAAATGAAATGATAAATTATTGATGTAATGGAAGATATAACCATGTCAATTATGCATATAAGGTAATAAGGTAATGAAACCGAGGTAAATTAATTAATTGAGACTTTAAGTAAAATTAACGTGTGGAATTGACCAAGGTTCAATAAAATGAGAATTTGATTGGTTATATTTATTGGTTGAGAAATGTAAATGTGTATTTGGGGAATAAATTTAGTCAGACTTAAGTATTGAATTTAATTAATTAATATATATGATAAATGATGATTAAATAAAAACCCAATACTCTATATATATGTATAATATTTGAGTGAAAATAATAATACACTTATAAATGTGGAATTAAGAGTTTACAACAACTATTTTAAGTAAAGAAATTGTTCATTCAAGTAAATTTGAAACATCGCAATAGGTGTAGATTAAGTGTTGCGTTAAATAAATTATAAAGGAATAAATTTATAGAAACGTAGGAACGGAAGAATGAACATTATAGTAACGTAAAACGTATTGTAGGATAATAATTAAGTATAGGCTTGTAAATTAGATGTATGACAATAAATTTTGTACGTAAATCTTTCTATTAGTTGATAAGTCTTATTTTGATCAATTTAAAGGAATACACTAAATTTTGTAGTTAGTACGGAATATTGATGAGTGAATGAATAAGATGAAACAAAGGTGGAATGTATTAGTTGAGGTTTTAAGTTATTTATGTGATAAGTTACCAAAATTACAATTTTATCTAAATACAGTAATTTATGCAAACAAAAGATGAACATTTTGAAATATTACCACAGTGATATATAAAAGAAACGTTAACTATGTAGTTGGAGAATAATTGATATATTTTGAGTTGGATAATAGAAATCAAGTTATTTATATAATTAGATTTAAGATGAGAGTATAAGTATATGATTAAATAATTGGGTTTTGCGAATAAAATTTATAATTCCCAAATAATAAGAAAACGCAGAGGTTAACACTGCGAAATTTATATACTTATAAATTTTAATTCACATCCAAGCTTGCTAAATTATTTGGAATTGATTGGATTATATAAGTAATGAAATTTGACCAATATTTAAAGTTGAAAGAAAATTTGGATTTTATGATTTATTTTAATTTATTTAATAAATATTAAAAATAGCCATTTTTGTCACGGACTCGGATTTCGACGAAACAAGTTTCATCGGATCCGTAACGGTGAATTATAATAATGTTTCAAGTTTCGTTGCGATCGGACTTGCCGTTTGATCGTACGGACTCGAAACGCCTTGAAATTTACGCATTTTGAAATCAATTTGAAATTTTTATTTTTTTAGCATAACTTCTTCATACGATCGAATTTGGTCGCGAAACTTTTTCCATCGCGTTCAGAATATTTTGAAACACCTATTTGGATATATAGTTTTAACAAATTCGACTCCGGAGGCAGAACGGGCTTTTTGGGCCAACTATCGTTTAGCACGTTCGTTATCCGTACCCACCTAGCCTTCTTTTATCTGTCTATATATTTGCGATTATAAACCCTAGCCACTCCTTATTTTCATTTTTCTATACGTACATCTCCTTCTCAACTCCTCATTCCAATGGCAGAAAAAAACCCTAATTCCCAAATTCCAAAAATTTATTTCAAAAAAAAAAAAAAAAAAAAAAAAAAAAATTTGTGGATCTGCAGCAGCTTCTGGTCGCGCTTCGGGTTTCAGAGGAGAAAACCCTAGAGCAACTTCGGGTCAGGAAGAAAATGACTCGGGTCGCTCCGGGTCGTTTTGGCGAAAACTCCAAGCAAGCATCGGGGAAATGAGGCGGCGCCCCGAAGTCGAACCCGAAGTTGACCCAGGACCAGAATTTTTCATTTTTCAAATTTTCATAACTTTTGCATACGAGCTCGGATTCACGCGCGGTTTGTTTTGCTGGGATCATATCGGAATTTCTGACGTTTTGGCACTGGTTTGGATGAATTTGGAGACTGTCCAATTTTTGGGTTTAAATTGGATTTGAATTCAATTTAAATTCAAAAGGTGAGTGTTTTAACCCACTCACAACTACTAGAAGCTTTTATGTTTGTTAAATAAATTTTAGAAATGAATAGAAATTTATTTATGAGCTTTTGGCATGTTATTTCATTCATATCTGTTGAATTGCATTTTATTGAATGTAACTGTTAATTTAATTGATTTATTGCGTGTTAATTGGCTGTTAGAAATTTTTGGTTGCATATGAACTGCTAGTTAACAGTTATGTCAATTATCACTGAATATAAATTTTTAGATTAATAGTTGAAAATTTTAATTTGAATAAACTGCCAGTTATCACCTGTTATATATGATCATATATATAATTGTTATTGATTGATATTGCTTGATGTTTGTGATTGGATGATGGATGTGTTATTGAAGGGATGTTTTATTTGATATCATTAAACTGCAAGTTAGTATGCATTTTTTTTTCATTTCATTCGGGATTGCGGTTTGAAATGATATACAACCGCAGTTTTATTTTTTAAATTGCGGATTGAAATGATAAATATCCGTATCACTTGACCATAGGATAGAAAACTATATACAGACACCGTGGTCTATATATAACTATTTTTAATGTGATTTCTATGGTTTGGATGGAATACGGTTTATAAAAATCTTAAATTTTATACTGAATAAATGTTTTCTTCCATAGTTATATGCATATGAAGTTGAAATTTTGAAATTAAAAGGTGAATAAATTTCTTTATTAAAAATGGAAGAAAATTAAGAAAATGGAGTTTGATGATTATATCCTATGTTTAAATATTAAGTTGGAAATTTTAAAGATATGATATTTATAATTGGATTTTTTTCCCAAAATATTTTGAAATGAATATTCTAGTAAAAATTGAATTTGGAAATATATATATATATATATATATATATATATTACTAGAAATTGAAGTCTTATTAATTATGGATTTTATGTGAATGGTCAAGATTAATTAATAGAATATTGATTTTTGAAAGGATAAAAATCCAACTTTAGTTGAAATATTAATGCTCCAAAATGGATATAAATATATATAAAATTGAAATGGTTTTGCGACTTGAAGTAATATTTTGGATTTTGGTTTAACTTTAAAAGAAGAAATATTTGGAAAGCCATGTAATTTATTTCTTTATAAAGCAACAGTAAAGTTAAACTTTTTTTTTTTTTTATTCGCATACCGTTGAATATCCAAACCATTTAGTTTTGAAAATAATGGTTTTAAAATGCTATGGATTTTCGAAGAATTATGTTGAAAGTTACAAACAGAATATTGGTTACATGGGATATTAAATAATAAAAAGTGACATAATTTTTTGGAAAGGAATAATTTTATTTGGGATAAACGATTTCATATTGTTTTGGGTTTTAAAAGAAGAAATGATATCGTAATATTACGGTTTGAAATGGATTATATTCTGGTTTTAAAAGTATAAACTATTTTTAAATGACCGCGGTGTTATAATAACGATTGGTTGGCAAAGAGACCGGGATCGGATATGGACATACTCTCTGTCGATACCGAAAACCACTTTGACTAACCGTGTACGCGGTGGAGATTCCAGAATGAAGTAGGTGGTGGCGACGTTTCCTGTAAGGTAAATACGTGGACCCAACTCCCGTGAGTTGGCATAAGGTGGCTAAAACAGGAGCGATTCTCAGGCCAATGAGGTCATTCCTCTGATCGGACGCTCCTCTTCGATATTATAATTTGACTTGGATTTGATTCAGTGGCCACTTCTATATTTTGATTTTGGGGAGTTAGTCCGAGGTGGGCGGTAACTGCGGCTACGCGTTTCCACCAGCCTGGATAGCAATTGGTATATCTACCCTGGCATTGCCTAGTTGTGCCGTGTCACCTACCATATCGCGCCTTGTACGAGTTTGGTTTTCTCCCGTAGCCCGTGTGGTATCCTCTAGTGGCTTCCCGATCAGGAGGGGCTATGATATTGGACGGACTACTGGGACTATTACGTGTTAAGGTGGAAAATGTAAAGCCTTAACGCTATTTAAAAGTAAGTTTATTTTATAAATAGACACTATTATAATAGCGCAATATACTACATAGTAAATAGTTTAACGGATCCTTAGGAGATGTAAATCCCGAACATCTCTTGAGTTACTGTACTCATATTTATATTCTGTTTATTTAACTCACATAAGATATTCTAGTCTGACTCGGGTGTTTTTGTCTATTCAAATTCGCTCGGGTCAGTCCGAGCATTTCAGGATAGCAGATTTTAGCTTTGGAGGACGAAGACGAAGAATAAGTATTATGTCATATATAGTATTACACCACACTCTTTCTATTCCGCTGCATTGCTTGTATTGGTATGTGTAACTCTGATATTTATTGTAAAAGAAGAATCAAGCTTTTGTAAACTGTTTATGAACTGTATATTTGTTATTATATTTTATCCTTCCGCTGTGAGATTCTGTTTTTGTTTTATTTCTTCTCTGTTTTTCTTATTTACCCCATAACAATCCGCCCTTGCGTATGCTTTGAATTGGCACGTGTGTCGGTTTAAAGTGTGCAAAAAGGCGGGATGTTACACGATGTTTCATTCGGTCATTTTTATAGCTATAGAAGCATTTTTGCTTCTCACCTGTTCTGTAATATAAGTGGTATGGCCACTATAAAAACATATATAGCTATTTTTGTGCATGTGCAAAACACATGTTCTTCATTTATATACAGTGGCATGATCCACTATAAACTCGGATGGCTTTGCTAAAAAAACTAATCCACGAATCCTAAACTAAACCAACTACAAACCTATTTACATACGAACATATTCTCAACAATATTAAGCTCTTTGATATACAAATTTATTTTATTTTTATTTCAATATAATGAGAAAAGAAGCCAGAATAAGTTGCAAAAACGAAAACTTTACATCGTTTCATTAAAATAGAGCATGTTAATTCATCGAAGTGAACAAAAATGATATAATTGTCAAATCTCTCCCTTTTCCTTATATGAAATCGAAATATACATTAATCTAACAATATTATGATGTAGAAAAAGAACTGTAAACTATTTGCCCTGCTGCCATTACCAATCATGACTATATTCAAAAACAAATGTTTATGTTATTATTAGGATGTAAATAAAACTTGGAAAATGAAAAAAAAGGACACAATCAATAGAATGATTTACATGCATAATTGATAATATCAAATGAAAATTTCTTTTCGATCATGGTTCCTATATGAACCTTTTTTGATACATGGTTAACCTGATAAACATTGTAAAATTAGTTCTAAATGAAAAGATAATTGATAATTTCGAAAAATTAACTAAACAAAACTATACACTATATCTTATCAGATTAGTAGATTTTAGTTGGATGAGGAAAATGTAATGTTTTACTGCATTAATTCACGCAATTTGCATATTCAAAACATGTTTCAAGTATAGTAGAAGTTAATGTATTATAGAAACATGAAACAAAATTTGGAAATAAGAGTAACAATATATTTTATTAAGCAAATTTACTTACTAACACAATTGAGAAATTCATTTGAGTTTAGGTAGAAGAGGTCGGTTGAGTTGGAAATTGCATTGACATTCTCTCCTGCAACTATTTGGAGTAACATTGCAAAAATCTTGGTAACACTAGGCCAATAACTGTGCACTCTTAGCTCGTCCCTATTTACAAAGCAAAAAAAATCAATTGTTTTCACTATTGAATACAACTATATGAGATGGACAACAAATGAGAAAAAATGATACCTATTGTTGCTATTCAAATTACAACTACGTTGAAAAAAATTTAGCGATGAAAAATGAATTCTAGGAAAACTCTGACTGCATTTTCCTAATCTTGGAATCGGTTGTGAAATTTTTAGAAATATATATGTGCATGTGGTTTGATTGTTGAAATTGATGAATAACCAATAATCATAAAGCTACAGCACATTGAAGTCCAATCTTTTAGTGTATATTTTGAATAGTCTAAAATTATTTCATGCGGCTTCAAAACTATTTAGTCTGCCTGTCATTATAAAAAAAAGGAAATTTTTAGCTCATTGGCAGTTGAACGATTTCTAAAATTAAAGGAATCAGAAGCACAAAATATAATATGGCCGAGGCATGATATAAAATCATATTGGTACAATTCTATATATAATATTTTCCACAAGCAAGCTCATATAACCATGTTCGCTATTTTGATGAAAACCTGCAAAAAATATGAATTAGCTAAATTGATTGCCTAATTTAACATCTTTATCATCCCTCTTTTTATTTGTTATCAGTAACAGTAATAACTCTATAAAACTGTAAAAATACTCTTGTCAACTAACAGTAACCCTTTCTCCTTCAGCCAAATCACGTAAGATTCACTTCGTCATTATTAGTCAGCAACCACCTTTGTTAAAGTAAACAATAATAACAAAGATCGGCATAATATTATTAAGGTTTCAGATTCCATTTGTCGAAGATTAGAAGATCAAAATAACGACTTAACATGAGACACAACTAATTTAACTGCCATAAAAATTTAGTAAAGGAAATTAAAATCACTGAACGGAAAAATAAAAAACAACACATGAAAAAAAAAACCATATTTAGGAGGTGCTCAAATGGATCGAAAGTGGAGTTCAATGCCTTGCCATTGAACGTGTTTTCTAGACTTTCCGCACATTGTTAAAAAAGTTCATTAGGGAAGGATCTAGGGGAAGAGTTGGAAACTCTAAATCTGAAAATGAAAACCTAGAAAAATGAAAAAGAATGAGCAGACGTAAAATTGGGAAAGAAGTGAGTGATGACATGATTTATTATGGTAATAACAGCGAGCAATTTTTTCCTCTAAAAAAAATCAGAAAATGGAAGAAATTTTCCTTAGTATATAAAGAGAAATTGGCCGAGAGGGCTAGGATGAGAAGAGAGAAAGGGGAGAGCAATCTAAAATGGTCTTTGATAGGAACGGGTCAAAGAAATGAATATAGGATTAAAAAACGTGAATGCTCATTTCAGGAAATATTGAAGAGGCTTGTGAGCTCTTTAAATGCAAATCGGTAATAATATAATAATAGAGATCAACATATAATTTATCTATAATCTCTGCTTTTAACTTTAAGTTGAAATGATAGATGTGTTTAATGTAAGTATGATTTATTTGTGCTATTAATTAGCACAACTTAAATCATCAAACTCTAATACATCATTCAAAACGATTTATAAATTCTCATGAAAATGACATGAAATTGAAAAAAAATCGATTTTAAGCATGATTTATCTACTATGAACTAGTAACATATATCATCAAATTTTGATTCTAGATTGACTTCCATCATCAAAATCACTTAGTCAAATGATCAAAAGTTTATGTTTATATTCGATTAAGCATAGCCTATTTGAGATGTCAACATAGGCTATCAATATCACTAAAAAAACATAAACTACCATCATTCATAATTTCAATTAAGCACAAAAGAGAGATCATAAATAAAATCATTATGTTAATTTAACATGTTTTATGAGAGCTTCATTACACCTAAATTGAAGGGGTTTAGCTTCTCATATTTGAATACATATTAACATAAAGTGATTTCAACATAAAAAAGGAAAACGAGAGCTAATTAAAAGAAAAAAGAGCAAAATACTTGCAGGAAATAAAACTAAACTAACCGCAAGAATTAAATCTATGCTAAAATACGAGAGCATAAACTAAATAAGAGAGCATAAAATAAAATAGCAACAAAAGAAAGCATGAAATAAAATTGCATGAAAGTAAAGAATAAGGTAAGAAGCCATTAAAGATATATTTTATTTGGCATTAATTTTGTGCTACAACTTTGCATTAAAAAAAGAAGATAATTACATGAAACATAAGGTGCATTTATACATGCTTAAAACTATAATTCATTTTTAAGGGACTATCAAAAATACCCTTAAGATAGTGTAACCTCCAAGCAATCACTAGGGAATTAATTAATCCCCATCAACACGCCTTTAAGTCTCCGCATGTGCTATAATTATGGACAATTAGTTAGTGGGCATGTGAGATTCTCCATGTTGCATAAGTTCTTTTATTTTCTACATTCTCTTGGCCTTGAACATTTTTGCATGCATATAACCATGAAGCTCCATCCAATTTGCACTCAATTTTATACAAATAAAAACAAAAATGTGCAAATAAATTTACTCAAAATTAAATCATACACAAAATTACCAATTCCCCCCAAATGGAGATGAACGAATGATGATTTGAAAATAATTTGGATTTTGGTTTAAAAATGTAAAATACCCTAATATGCTCATTTATTTAAATAAAAGAAGATCAAATATGAGAGTAAAAATATACATTTTTACGTGCACATTACATACAATAATAGTTATCAGTCAAGTATTAGTATGGCTCCTTATGAAGCATTGTATGGTCAGCCATATTGGTGTGAAGCGGGGAAGAAATAATATTTGGGCCAGATATAATTAGTGAAACTTCAAAAAAATATTAGGATCGTTCTGCAATGAATGAAAGCTGCACAATCGACAGAAGAGCTAAGTCGATAAAAGATGTAGAGATTTAGAATTTTCTATTGGGGATATGGTTTTTATGAAAGTATCTCCTTTGAAGAATGTTGTTCGGTTTAGTAATAAAGGGAAGTTGATACCAAGATTCATAAGTCCTATTCCGTTAGTAAAGAGAATTAGGAAGTTAGCGTATAAGGTCGACTTATCACGGAAGATGACCAACGTTCACAATGCCCTTCATGTATCCTATCTATAGAAATTTGTGCATGACTCAGGCATGATGATTACACTGGATCAACTCAAAGATGTTGAGGTAGAACCAGAAGTTTCGAGATCTCATAGGCCGATTTATATTTGTTAGACACGATACAAAATAGCTTAGGAGAAAATCGGTGAAGCTAGTTTAGGTATAATAGAACGGAAGTGATGACGATTGTACGTGCAATCATAAGTCCCATTTAACCATTTAACCCAAGGTCCATTTAACCCAAGGTCCATCATTTATCGTATCTACTTTAACCATTGTATATCACATTTGATAAGTTAATATTCTACATGCTAGGGTAAGTTCATTATTGATTGCACGATTGCTTGTTTGATATGGTTGATGGTTGTGTAAAGATCCATAATTTTCAATAATTAAAATATTAAATTAAATAAGGTTTTGGAATTTAATATTTGAAGAAATTAAAATTTGTGATCTATTAATGAGAAAAAATAACTAGAATGAAATTTAATAATGTTAATTTAAGGTAATTGATAACTATTTTAATGTAATTTCAATAAATTGAAATGATTGTAAAGTGAAATTTGGTTACAAATTGTAAATAAGGAAATAAAACAAATGTTGTGTGAAATTATATGTAATTAATTGAAATTGGTTAATATTGAATGATAAATCAGTATGTTAATTTTTTAGCTTGGTTTAAACAATAAACTCAGAAATGTGTTTGAATTATTAATGTATAATAGATGCTTCAATTATCATTTTGTTATCTAATCCGGTAAATTAAATTGGAAATCAATTGCTATTAATCTAATTAAATATGGCAGTTAATATGAATTAAGATGATAACTGTAGAATATTGATATAATAAGATGTAAACTAATGTTAACTATATCCGTAAGATGATAGTTGAGTGAATATCACGATATTAATCAAAATAAAAGAATTTATTTGAAATTAAAATATAATAAATGGATTTTTATTACAGTTGATATTGAATGCTATAAGTTGTGCAATACTTAATATTGAATTGACATGGAAATTTGTTTTAAAAGATTATAAATTCCTTGGAAAAAATGACATAAATTGTTAGTTATTAAATTTGAATTTAAGAAAAGTGATTTAATCAATTATTTAATAATTTATTTAATTAATGTGAAAATATCCATTTGGCCACTGTCTCAGATTTCGAGGAAACTCATCGGATCCGTAATAGTAAATTATTGTAGGATTTCAAGTTTCGTAGCGATCGGACTTGTTGTTTGATCATGCGAACTCAAACGCGTAGAAATCAATTTAATGAATTCAATTTAAATTAAACTAATGTTAAAAGTTAACTTCTATATACAATGGAATTTGAGTTTGAAACCTATTCCATTGAGTTTAAAAAAATTAAAAACATCCATTTTGATATATGGGATGACCTACTTTCGCTTTGGAAATGGAACCAGCTTTGCGGGTCTTATTGTCGTTTCGAACCAATTTGATATGTTCATTCATTCTTATTGGACCGTGTCTATATAAATAGTTTTTCCTAACCCTTACAGCCTTTTTATTTGTTATCTCTATACCTATCTATCTATTTCATCTATTTGCTTCTTCTTTCTTCCAATGGCTGCTGCTCTGAAACCCTAATTCAATTTCAAATCGAAAATCAAACTCCTCAAAACTATGTCATATTATATATCATTGGAAAGATCTCTATTATCATAATCCACTATAGCAATTTTTTTCCAGTTTGATGCTTCTTTTGACTAGAAATCAAGGATGAACCTCGGCCGCCCATAGTTGGGTTTGCCATTTTAACGACGGATTGTCTATTTTGCGACAATCGGAGGGTATGGGCGGGTAGAAGAGGATTTTTGGAGTCGATATATGTGGTCACTTCATGGTAGAGGGGTCGAAAATCACTTGAAATGACGATTAACTGTGGCAGCTATGCTCAATTGCGAGCAGGACGTGGCTGCGAGGCCAAGAAGGAGGCGGTGGAGCTAGGAGGACTCGACGATGAGGTCTGATCAGGTGGCTGTGACTTGTGGCGGAGGCAATGACAGACTATGGTTGGCGGCCTAGGGTTCGAACGCAGCTGGTTGCAACTGAGATTTGTTGCGTGGGAGAGAGCATGTATATGTGACGTATAATTTCTGCTTATTTATTTAAATATAAAATATGTTCAAATTTAAATGTTCTAATGTGTATAACTTTTACATAGTAGGTCGGATTTATGCGTGGTTTGTTCCGTTGCGATCGTATCGAAATTTTAGACATTATGGAACTAGGTTGGATGAATTTTGAGACTGTTCAATTTTGGGCCTTTATTTGCATTTCAAATCGATTTGAAATCAAAGGTGAGTGTTTAAACCCATTCACGACTACTAAACTATCTTATGTTAGTTAAATTAAATTTATGATGTGATTAGAAGTTCATTGCTTGTTGTTTGGTATATTTAATTCGTCATTCCCGTTAAATCTAAATTTTATCGAATATAATTGCCATTTAGTTTAATATTGAACATAAATTTCCATTTAAATACCTGTTAATGATAATCAATTAATTTTTGTTATTTATTGGTTGATTTAAATGCTGATTGTGCTGTAGGTTTAATTGTTGATATTTGGATGATTGGATGGATGTCTATTTTATATGTTGTTATCACACTGCAAGTTCCATTGGTTATTGTTAGCAAAACCATGGGTTGAAATGATAGATACCCGAACGATCTATGGATTAGGGAGAAATCGTTATGGGTTGAAATGATAGATCGAGTGATTTTATGGATTTTGAATTTTAACTTGGGATTGCAGTTTGAAATGATATATACCCGTAAATTTTAAATTATTGTGGGTTGAAATGATAGATATCCATATCACTTGACCATAGGATAGAAAATTATATACGGACACTGTGTTGGTTAAATTAAATGATTTTTAAATCCTTAAAATTGTGAATTCATCTAAACAATATTTTGAAATGAAATTTGATTATATAAACTAAATTATTTTCAAAATCTAAGCTTTAAAATGTTAAAATGGAAATTTGTTTATGGGAATTGTTAACGGAATCTAAATTGAAAATTACAAAGTTGAATTTTGAAATGTAAATGAAATTTATCGAAGTTGAGTTATTGAAATGTTTGAATATTTAAACTTTAAAATCTATGAATTTGAAGTGCTTTAAAATTGTAGTTCAAACATGAATTTGAAATCGATATAAATTGAAATGATTTTGGGAATTTGTATTGAATTTTTTTTATTTTGTTGAAATTTGGATATGGTCTAGATTTTTTGAAATGGAAGAAATAGTTTAATTTTATATTAATTTCAAATTAATTATTTTAATGTAAACGATTTAAAGATAAATTATTTCAAATTCAGATTTATTTAGATTTTCAAACAATTTACTATGTAAACCATTTACAATAATCAAACTATTTTATATTAAACTATTAATACTATATTAAATCTTTTTTTAAACTATTTTGACCTACTTTACACTATTTAACTATTTTAATCTATATTTGAACTAATTTAATTTATTTTAAACTATTTTAAAATATTTTAAACTATTTTAAAATATTTTAACTATTTTAATCTATTTTCAGAACTATTTTAAATCATTTAAACTATTTTAAACCCTTTACGCTATTTTAAACTATTTTAAGCTATTTTAAAATGTTTTAAAGCTAATTCAACTATTAAAATTACTTTAAACTATTTTAAAATATTTTAATTATTATAAACTATTTATGACTATCTAGACTATTTTCTAAACTTCAAATGGTGCATGGTTGAACTATTATATTTAAATCCTTGACTTAAAAGCAAATGTGGTTAAATGATTGTTATAACTTAGGATGGAATTGAAATGTTATTTTCTAGTGAAAAGACATATTTTGAGTAGATACGATGATTTTGAAATGAGGGTTTAACCTATTTTGTGAATATTAATTCGAAAGTGAATATGATTTCGATAGTGAGTATGATTTCGAAAGTATATGATTTTTGAGAATATGATATTTTAATATCAATTATGAATTAGTTTTGGAAATGTGAAAGAACCATCTGGTGTAAAATAAGCATTTGGTTGTTAAAGAGACCAAGATCGGATTTTGTCGTACTCTCTGTCAATACCCAAAACCACTTTAATAACTGTGCACGTGGTGGAAATTCCAGAATAAAATAGGATGGTTTGGTGAACGATTCTGTATGAGGTATTAATATAGCCATGACTCCCTCGAGTCAGCTTGATGTGACTAAAACTGGAGCCATGCCGGGCCAAGTGAGGTCGTACCTCCGATCGGGCATGCTTCTTCGATACCGTATTATGACTTTGTGATTGATTTAGTGGCCACTCCTTAATTTGATTATGGGAGTGTGTTCCGAGATGGACGGTAGTAGCTGCTATGCGTTACCACTAGTCCGGATCCGCAAAACGGCAGTATTCTACCCTAGGCATTTCCTCACGTGCCTTGTCACATTCCTTATCGTGTCCACTACGAATTTGATTTGTACCGTACCTATGGAGTGCTCATTGAGCAAACCACCAATTTGGTGGAGCATATAGTATCTGTATAGACTACGGGAATATATAAAATATGTTAAGGGGGATATGGGTAACGCCTTAACGCTATTTTAATACTTTACTTTACTAATGGACATGTTATAATAGCATATATTACTGCATAATAGATAGTTTACGGATCCTTAGTAGATGGAATCCTGAACATCTCTTAAGTTATTGCACGCATGTTTGACACTAGATCGGAGATGTAAAATCCCGTAAACATCTCTGAAACCGTTTCACTCATATTTATTTATTATTGATTTAACTTACATAAGATCTTTTAGTCCAACTCGAGTGTTTTGTCTTTTCATTACGCTCAGGTCAGTTCAAGCTTTTAGTGTGTTGAAGACTATTTTTTTAGAGGACGAAGATGAAGACTTAATATATTATCTATTTATTATATTTATTCCACCACATCATGTTGTTCCGCTGCATTATTTATTATTCCTATTGTATGTATAACTCTGAATGTATTGTAAAGTGTAATCAAATGTATTTGCAAAACAGCTTCATGAACTGTTTATTTGATTATTATATTTTATCATTCCGCTGTGAGATTCTGTTTTTATGTTCTCTTCTTTTTCTTGTTTATCCCATAACAATCCTCCCTTTTGAATTGTTCGAGTTGACATGTGTGGATGATTGTTGATTTAAACCGTCCAAAAAGGCGAGTCATTACAGATTGCATATGGTTAATAGGCATGTAGAGTAACTATAGTTGCTTATTGCTTGACATTTTTAGGGATTTTGGGGGTGAAATTTGTAAAGAGGGAGAATGTACAATCCATATTTTATGTATTAGAGGATTGTAAAATATTTTTATTTTATTCCTATGTGATTGCATTATTCTATAATTTTGGGATATGACTCTTAGGGACATTTTACACACCTACGATGTTTCCTGAATTTCTATGTGACATATAGACCCTAGAAATCTTGCTTGACTATAACTTTTGATAGGATTCAGATTAGGGTCTCAAGCCAGTTCCATTACATCAGGATAATAGTTTTTCATTTCGTAGAGTGGTCATAATAGAAAAATAAACTTACGGTTAGGAAGTTATGCATTTTTAAGTTTAGACAGCCCTGGGCTGGTATTAATGCATAATTAATTAAGCCTATAAGTAGGCCCATTAGTCTAGTTAAAGACTATTATAAATAGGGGATGTAGGAGTAAAATTAAAACTTTTCTTTTTTTCCCAAATCGGATCTCAACCCCATTAACCTAATTTCATCCAAAATCACACAATTTACTATCTAATCCTTGCCAAATCACTAATAAGAGAGGAGATCGTCAAATATAAGTTAAAGATCATCATTTTGGTTGATTTGCATTGCTTTCTATTGCTGTCCACTGTGAATCTAGACTTGGATTGGTTAATTTCGGTAATTGATGAGTGGCTTATGCCTTCTCACTATTCTGTGCATGTTTATATGGTAGAATTGCATGTTTTAACATGATTTTTTGCCTTAAAAACTTTTCTAGCTTTAAATTACATGTTTTCATAAGCTTATGACCTAAATTTTAAAATCTTTGAATTGGTTTTCAAAAATGGTTTATTAATTCTTCTTATTTATATTTATATATGCATGTAATCCATAGATTTAAATTAAAATTGGTTTGTTTATCACATTCTTGTGTATTGCTAGTATGAATCGATGTATATACATGTTATTATATGCTTGTTTGTTATGCTTTGATGTAATTCGCTAGTGTTTTGGATGCTTAGGAAGATAGGTTGGAGAATTTGGTAATAGAGGCAAAGTTGTTTAGAATTGGAAGAAACTTGAAGGGAAGATTCTAGAGCATGAGAGGAGCTTGCAGAATAAGTCGCACCACTAAATTATTTGAGGGCTCGACTCGGTGCTGAGTTGAAGGGTCGGGGTCGATTATTTTTGTAAAGTCAAATAGCTCAGTGGTTGGCATGGGTCGATAGAGTATGGCTAATGGAGGTTGTACATAGCAAGATGTAGGAAACCGGCTAAGTGTTGGATATTATGCTGAGTTGTTTCTAGAACTTGGACTAGAAAGCTTTAGACTGGGGGATGAGTTATTTAGATGGATGGATCGGGGTCCAAAGCACATGAGAAGGAAGTAGTAGAGGTAGAGTAATTTACTTAGCCTAAATTAGCTAAGTAAATGACTTGATGCTGAGTCATTTTGACTCAGTACCGAGTTGTTTTGGAGAGAGTTGTAGAGTCAGGCTTGTTTAAGGAGGAAGCATGGGACTTTGTAGATCATCCTAGAGGTGTTGGTTCATTCGCTTGAGTATTGGATGGTGATGCAACAACAAGGTAAAAGCTTTGGATCTTTGTTTTGTGACTCGTGAAGGGAGTAGGTACCGGAGAAGGTGGCTCGATAAAGGAGGGAGCTATGACTGGCAATATGAAGTGTCTCGAATAAGGGAAATTGAATTAAGCAAAGGATGAGCTTGGATATGAATGGAGCAAAGTAGGGCTTGGATGCATGTGCTAAGAGATCGTTGATACTCAGAGTGCTTTATGTTGAACTCGAAGCAAGGGTATTATAAGTGGGGACGTCTATGGATCAATGGAGTGGATTTAAATACCCTGGACCAATGAATTTAGGTCTAATGTCTAGCTTTGGGCTATGAGACACATATCGAACTTTGGGCTACGTGATATGTGAGGACACTAAAAACCATGATTTCCATTAGTCTCTAGTAGTATGGAGCCGATATTAGCTATCATGTATTCAAAGCACATGCAATGACAATGGGGATTGATTGATGAATGCTATGGTTGCTATGGTGGCTTTAGTTACTCTTTAGGCTATCACTTGGAGATATCATTGGAAGTAGGTATTGGAGACAGGAATACCTAGAGAGCTGATATCCTTATTTTGAGTATAATACTTTTATGTCATTTGCAGAGTAGCATATTATGATGTTATGTGCTAACCATTGGTTGTAGGGATACGTCGGGTATGATTCATGCACCTCTATTCCTTATTATATTTACCTGCATAGTATTTTGGAATTCATTTACCTCTCACACCAGACTGTTGTTGACCCAAGATTTTATGCTTTGTTTCTTATTATCCTTGGTACTCTTAAATGAGTAGACTAGGTAATAGGTCTAGATGACGCAGTTGCTATGCAGATGACGAGATGGATGGAATTATCTCATATTATATACATATATGGATTTCTACGCTTATTCAATTGTGTAGTACTGGGGAGCCTTAGAGTGACTGCGTATTTTCTTATTATGAGACAGTTGGGTTTGTTTTCGTTCTATAAACTCTACTGATTTTGATGTATATCTTCATGGATCTATTACTATGATGATTTGTTCATATAGTTATTGTTGTCTCTCTTGTTATATCTATGATATTACATTTTATCCATGCATTTTCAGACCATAGGTTATATGCTGTATTTGTTTCATTTTCAACCCTGGGGATTGTCCTATATTGACTGGGAATAGCTACAGCGCATATTTTAATATTGTTAGTGCTGATGATATAGAGTGGCCATCACAATCTCGGACGCTTGGTGGTGTATCAATCCAAAAAGAGATGAGATTGGAGCATATAGGAGTGAAATGTGAGTGATTCATATATGTATGATGCATTGATAACACAATATATATGATTAGGTGCCTAAAATCAATTAACTAAGAATCTAATCTACCCAAATTAATAATAGACATGGGATGGGGTATGAATTTGATTGACAGTAAATGAAAATTAGTAAAAACCACTCCTTCCTCAAACTTGATGAATATAACATTGAATTCCATGATGTTTGACCCTAAAATGAATGTAGAAATGTAGTCTAAGATTGTAAGAATACTACCAGATGATCGAAGGCATATAAAAAATGATTAAAGGAAAAGCTAAGAGATGAAATGGTAGAGAACCGAAACCAGGGACAAATTCCTGATCATTGACGGTCGACCAGTCCAAATGGATCGATAGGCTGGTAGAACCTAAGCCTAACCTGGCTGGATCAAGATGGAATGAATATGTATCGTCGAGCATTTTAAGGGTTATTAAAGCTACTTTGAAGGTGAATTTGGTACTGAAGAGTTGATGAATAATATGTTGCTTTGTGATATTTGTATGAGATAAGGTTTGGTATGTTATGTATTGATAAAGCTGTTATTGGTCGGTTGGAATGTGTGTGGGACTATGGCAGAAGAAGGCAGCCCGGAAGAAGATCCTGTAGCACTAGTAGGAGGGTCCAAGTTATAAGCTCTCTTATAGCGCATAAGGCGGGGCAAAGAGAAAGGGACAATAAGCGTACATGTAGCACATGAGGGCCAGGATCCAGTAAGCAAGCCCGTTTGTTATTGAGGCGTGAACGTTAAGCGGACTTGTTGCGATTAATGTGGGTTCAAGATATGAGTCCAATATGTATATGAGACATAGGTGGTAAGCGGTTCCTAAGTGCATTAAGGAGGGTCCTGAACATGAGTCCATTATGTGACAGATTTGTGACATGATAGTTTACCGTAGATGGTAGAGTATGGGTTGTTAAATAGTAGTATGACCCTTTATGATAGAGACATGATCGAGATATGGGGACAGAGACGCTAGATTCTTATCAGGTTATAGCTAGTACATATGGAATAGACATGGCTTACTCACTCAGGCTTATGTCTGACCCACTCCTATTTATTCCCTTTATTTATATCTCTAAGTTAATTTAGCATGAATTCAAGATGGCACGTGAGAAAAATACTTTATTGTACATATTATATAAATAATGTAAATAGATATCATGATTTTGGATTTGATTGTGTATATGGATTGGGTTTGATTGGTATTGTAAGACATACGTATATGATATTATTAATAACCTATGGTGTTATAAAGTGATGACACTTATTGATATATTATAATTTATTTCCTTCTGCTGTTAGATTCTGTAAGCTATTATTTAGAGCCATGTTTGTTTCATGTTATCATATCCAATGACTTGTCTTTACGTACATTCGAGGTGTTAACATAGATCTAGGAATTAAGATTGAGAGTAGAAAAAAGAGGGTTGTTACATTTGGTATTAGAGCAAAACATACCCTTAAAATAGGAATTAGGAACGTACCGAGAGAGCATATTTGTATTTTTTATTAGATGTATTTTACAGGAGTTAAGAACTTATGCACACATCGTTTACTTTTCCTATAATGACTCGCCTTTTTGACCCTCGAATGTCGACAATAATACATCAACGATATTCACATGCTGAGCACCCAAGTGCCGAAAATACGAATTATTAGGGTAAAATAAAAAGAAAAAGAAATGGAAGAAGGAAAAAGAGAACACAATATTAGAATCTCACATGCGGAACGCTAAAATATAATATCTCAAAAGGTCTTTACCAAAATGAAAACTTTGATATATATGTACCTTAATCAGAGTAAACTAATTATCATCAGCCTGGATGGTTATACCTACCTGTTCTTAAGATTGCTGATATATGCAAGTCAAGTAATACAGTGGAAAATAAATATGGTAGGAAATCATCCAGCTCCTCTCCAAGAGCTCCGATGAACCACAGCTGAATCTGGAAACATACTTGAGCTAACCCGAGCATTAAGAAAATAACACTTGGATCAGTTGCTAAACCAATGTGAGAAACTCAAATCACATAGATTTATTATATCTTAAAACCCTTTGAAATAAGGGTATCTCGTAAGACCACGCCGTCAATAAACACGAACAGGTTTTTACCTTATGATAACCAAACAATTTCTATTATAAAATCGAGTGATAATATAATAATGTCTAAGGTGTGAATTATAAATAATCACATAACTGCAGTGTATGTGAGTGTACATCACAACAAAAATATGTACACAATCATAACCTCTAAGGCGCGTTCGCCAATTATGTAAGATTTGCACACATTTCCTTGGATCAAAACCAACTCCAATCTACAGCACAAGGATCGGAGATATCCTTCTGAAGTGTCGTACATCTCTAGTGAATGTACAATATGAAAACCATAGCTGGTCATGCTAAGATTTGATGATCGCCCCTGCATGCATATCTCAATAAGTATCTCTAGAAATGGAATCACATCACTCTATAGGTTTGCCAACCCTACTGGCTATATCTCCTACCTCTGGTTTTAGTCATACCTACTGGTGAGGTTACATCCAGCATTCCAACACACGAGTCACCACTCGAAAAGATCTCGACAAAAGAGTCCCTAACTGGAACATATCCCGAAACCGCACATAGATTCTCATATCTCAACAGATTACGGAATCACACATGGATTCCTTAATGGATCTCGGAATCGCACATGGATCTTCAACAGGTCTTAGAATCACACATGGATACCCACATCCTGAATAGATCATAAACAACTACAAGTGTTTGAGCATCTCAAATAGAACCAATAATGAACCAATCATGAACTTCTTCCAAAGCATATAACAGATATATGGTTTTGGAGTGGTTACAGTTTCAAGTCATCTCATGTAAGTGCACTTCGCTGCTTACCAGATGCTCCAAAAACCATGTGATCGATTTCTTTGGAATCTCAACCCCGGTTCTATGGGAAATGAACAGACAATACATAAGATCGGATATTACCACCTTATCGTTTAAGTGAACGGGTTTCCTTATTATTCATCCTAGTAGAGAAAAACGAGTTTATATGTACAGTATTGCATCATCAAAGATAAGTGTAACATATAATCTCGTGTTTCTTCTAGATATTTCTATAGTATATTCTGGCCAAGGTTTGGCAATCGGTTCTTTAACTATCAAATAAACAAATAATCCAATACAATGAGAGTAATCACATACGAAAAATTTGTTCCCATACGCTATCCATAAGCAAGTAACACACAATGCACGGTCGAAACAAACAAGCATGATCAAGTCATATAAACGACTTCTAATAATTTTTTTAATTAATCTTTTTTATTGAATAAAACCTTTTATTAGTAGAACTCATTTTTACTAAATAAACTTTTTTATAAATGGAACTCCATTTGTTAATTAAACTCCACTATTTAATTAAAACATAACATTCATTTTCAATACATTTCAGCACTTCCAAAAAGTATTCATATACTTATCTCAACCGTATAAGTATATTCACAAATTAATTTCAAAGGGCTTAAGACAAATGTTACTCAAACGCTTTCACTACAAACCCTTTAAAACTTTCTTTTTAAAGATCTATTACGTGCAAAGTACAATCAAAATGGGTTAAAGGCGAATATTATTAACACATTACCATAACGAACCCAAAACCATATCATACTTGTTACTATCTTCCACTACTAAAGATCTGAAGATTTCCAAACTCTTTAACAATATTTTACCACTCTAAAATATTATCTAAGTGTTCATTTATTCATTATCTTTAAAACTTGATCTTAAAGATCCAATCAATTTTCAAAAGTTTAGTAAAATGGGCTAAAAAGATGTTGCACAAACATCGATACTATAAACCAAAAATCACTTTTATACTTGCCATTTTAAAATATCTAGTTAAAGCACTAAGTACTTCTCTATGTATTAAACAAGGTAATATACCATTTTAATCAATTTATAAACAATACATTATAACATAAGTGTTATAATCCAAAACTCCTTTTAAATCCCTTTACAAAATATTAAACTTCCTTCTTTTAAAATTGCTAAACATATTAAAATACTTTTAAACACACACACACACACACACCCATATAGTAATTTATTTGTAAAACTTAAATAATTAATGAAATACTATAGTAAAATATTATAAACTAAATAAATCTTTAACAATTTCGAAAATCATTTATGTACTAAAAATATATTTTAAAATACTTATACTATATTTAAAACCTTTATCTTTACAAACCACTTAAAACTTATTTTATAATTTAAAACCATCACTTTATAAATTTGTAAATGATTTTCAAAAATATATTTAAACCTTCTTATTTCCCGATAATAAGTACGCTAACAGTACTTATTAATAAATAAGAAGAACCCTTAGGATGTCTTCCAATTTCCAATTTCCTCAATGTCCAAACCAACCATTTATGCCTAACACACCAAAATATGTGTAGAACAACCTAATATATGTTTACATATATATGTTTCCACAATTTATCCAATTTAATATATGTCAAATATTGGAGATTTCAAAGCACGTTAATATGACTATATCTCTTCAAACTTTTATAATGTACGATCACTTTTCACAAAGCAATATCAAACATACAAACAAGTAGTCTAGGCTAGGAATCATGCTATAGACGATAAAAAGAGATATTATACTCTAATAATGTTCTCACTTGTTTTACAAAACAAGGCAAGGTCCAAAAGTAATAAATTGCATTGTTCGTTATATGGTTTAAAATTTTAATACGACAATAAGTATATACACAATAATATTCAATCAACGTGAGTAAAACTCACTCAAGCTCCGGTTAACTCTTATGCGTTTCTAAATAGCCATTCGATTTTGACTAAAATTCCAACTAGCTCTGAACTCGATGAATCTAACTCCATTCTGTAGATAATCTGGATACGAATGCAACGGCAAAAATGGCGCCTCGATCGGACCTCGTATGAACAAGATTTGATGTTTATAAGAATTTTGATTTAATTAAAATAATTGATTAAACTAAAAGCTTAATTAACCTTTTTAGTTACCTTACTCATCTTCACCCCTTCTCAATTCGAATCCTATGTGCATGGTGACCCATCTTCGCATGCATGATTCTCAGGTGATACGAAGCTCGTATAAACTGTTCCATAAACCGATTTCGTTGTTCAACTTCTCATCTCGAACTTGACTCTGCCACGACCACTTGGATCCCTTCGACCATCTACAACCAATCGCGACCGTTCGCCTTAATTCTCTTATAGCCATGTCGCTTCTCATATCGGAGCTCTGATCACCGTCAAACCACAGCCAACGTCCTTCTCCCCACCATGAACTCATCGCACCCATCGATTTCACCTCCAGATCATCGAATAAAATCGCAACCCGTGAACCCCTTTCGTTTATAGCCATGTCGCGATTCTCAAACTAGAATCGCAACCAATCGAATTCCTCCATTAGGTGCATCATCGAACGGCAACCCTACCGTCGCCAATACCCGATGGCTGTCTCCTCTCCGGTCTTATGAAAACTGGAACCTAACCTCTACTGCTCCTAGTCAAGGATTACAACCCATCACCACAACCAAAAAAAAGCATGACAAAGTGAAGCTCTTGCCTCTACGAAGTCATTGAATCCAAAATCACTTGAATCTGTTAACCATGCCATCTGATGTAATTGAAAAAGTGAATTGAAGAGTGGCGACTAAGAAACCAGATGGAAGAAGGGGGAATTTGAAATTTAGGTTTTAGGCTTTTAAAGTGTATTTATGATAAAATTATACTATATTTTATTCTCTTAATTTTAACAGTGCACGTTTCAAGCACGCATGACCACATAGCACGTTCGATCGCCACGAAACTCATTGGCGTACAACAATTCATTATTCCGAATCTAATAGCTTTAGTTTCGAAAAAATCCAAGGCAGTGCCACGAAATGATAATTTCACACGGTAATTAGAAAGAGAGTTATTATTAAAGTTGATTCAATCACTTTTAGTTTTAAATTAAAGTTTACTATCATTATTCTTATTTCAATAGAATTTAAATAAGCTTTCGAAATCATTTTTTTCAAATTAAATCGAAGATTCAATTATTTAAATAATTTCAATATTTAACCACAGATTTTTCAAAAATCCAGGTCGTTACATTCTTCTTCCTTAAAGAATTTCGCCCTTGAAATTCCAACACAAGCAACAGATGCAACAACCACCTAATACTTAATGGTATTGTAATCACTATAAACCTTATAAACAATTACATAACAATACTATATAGTTCTGCAATCACTAGCAACCAAAACTCATGGTTTGCTCAGGTTTAGAAACCATCTCATCGCACAAGGATGAAAAACAATCTACTATGCATTACCTTACGCTCAACAGCCTTAGGTGTTATCCAGTCTGGCACTCATGCTACCTCTTGTAATTCGAAGAGTCATTCCGCAAACTCTCCACAAACCAACAAACATAGTATATAATTATACTAAATGCTATACGATATACATATATCATCCGTATGCGTTACCAACTCTGATCACTAGCTCGATCGCATATATTACACTTCCGAACTAGTATAGATCACTTGACCTCACTAGTGCGGACTCCAATCTGGTTCCTTGATTAGAAACCTCTATTTTCCTTATATATTCATATACCATGATATAAAACTTCAAGATCATATTAAAATCAATATCAAGTGCCTATTTTCAAGAATCGAGTGAAAAATCATAATTCAGACTGGTGTATATCACATTGAAATCCATGTACTTGAATCCTAGATCAAGGACTGCCAAGCGAATAAAATGATATATGTACAACTTAAGTACTCTATTCAATTGGTTCTTACCTACCCAATTGCTTTTCATTTTAATTCACATCAATTATCATTTACTATTTCTCATCTAATACTAAAATCACTTATGAAACATTTCATAAAATTTACACCAAGTTATTAAACACTATATAACTTAAGTTCATATTCGTATAATACTCCCTACATCCTTAGAGTATATACAAAAACATCTAATTCATTTTAATCAACATTAATATCTAATGAATTTAAAACTTGTTTAAATTCTACTATCTCTAAGTTCTAGTGTTATATAAACTTAACTTTATGTTTTCACAAACACTTGGTTCAACTACTTATACAAATTTCGAAGTTTCGACTGTCCAAAATCGTTGAAAATGCCATTTCATTTTAAAAGATGAAAAATATCACACAAATACATCAATTACAATGCATCGATCATATCCCAATGCATAAGCAATATGTGTCCATAATATAACTTAATCGAAAACCTGAGAATTAAACACCTGATTTTCATTTCAAATCATTTCAAAATAATATATACTTATATCTTTTGAATAACCAAATCACACTTTCGAGACTTAAATCCAAATTTATTTTACCAACAAACCTCCATAGCAAATTACTTATGTAGCATCCTCCACTTTGAAACTTGAAAATAAATACCCATGATGCTGCAGTCATCACCAAAATCATTTTCTAGTGATAGAAGTGAGTTCAGTATTTCCAAACCATGCCTTTCGGACTTAATCAAAATCATTTCTAAAATGGTATCAAATACTTTATAAATATTACTAAGTATCGTGATATCAATTTAATAAATCAATTCTCAAATATTCACTTTCAAATAATACTAGTATTTTTTTCCAAACCTTAGAAAATCAATTTCTGAAACACCGGGAATTAAGTTCTCAAATTCCCATTTTAAATCCTCTTCATATTTATAAATTATATTTATAAACCATACTTATATAAGTCACTTTCTTATATAAAATTATTACACAAGTGTTTATCTTTAAATATCTCGCTTTTCTCGAAGACTATAATAAACAACTTTTGCTAAAATTAAATTTTAACTCAACATTATCACCAATGCCTTATCATAAAATGTAAAACTTAATTCACAAAATGTTCGTTTCAATGTCCCCATAATTTATTATCAACCCAACCCATGTGGTGAAAAGGTAAAACTGCTCATAAACTAGTGAGTATACAAATCGAACAATAAATGATAATAATAGAATAATATTATTTCCTAACAAACAAATGCATCATAAATAACTATATAAATTATTTGAAAGTTATTCTTTTATATACATAAAATATAATCCTAGGTGAAATTATTTCATTTACCAATTTCATAAGTGATACCGTGTCGATTTGCCATATCATGTTTATATATTCCTGTCAATAACGATAGCAACTCGTATTGATCAGAATCCATAAACCACTTTATAAACCAATCAACATTATAAAAAACATTTTTATAATAATAAAATGTACACATTCTCATATATATATGCTCAACTCATAATAAGACACTCCATTACGCTATCTCTTAACCAAGGTTCTTGCTTAACCTTCCGCTCTGATACCACACGTAACAACTTGCCTTTTCTATTCTCGAATGTTGGCATAATACATCCATGGTATTCATGTGCCGAGCACCCAAGTGCCGGAAAGACGAATTGTTAGGTAAAATAAAAATAAAAAGAAGTAGAACAAGAAAGAAGAGAACAAATATTAGATCTCACATGTTGAACGATAAAATATAATATCTCAAAAGGTCTTTACCAAAAAGAAAACTTTGATATACATACCTTAATTAGAGTAAACTAACCTATCATCAGCCTGGACAGTTGTAACTACATGTCCACACAAACGCTAATAGATATAAGTCAAGTAATGTAGTGGAAAATAAATACAGTAAGCAATCATCCAGTTCCTCTCTAAGTGCTCCAATGAACCAAAGCTGAATCTAGAAACATACTCGAGATGACCCGAGCATTAAGAAAATAACGTCCGGATCAATCTAGTAAACTAGCATGAGAAACTCAAATCACATAGATTTATTATATCTTAAAATCCTTCGAAATAAGGGTATCTCGTAAGGCCATGACGCCAATAAACATGAATGAGTTTCTACCATACGATAAACAAGCCATTTCTGTTATAAAATCGAGTGATAATATAAAAATGTCTAAGATGTGAAATATAAATAATCACATAGCTGCGATGTATGCGAGTGCATATCACAACAATAATAGGTATACAATCACAACTGCTAAGGTGCATTCTCTAATTGTGTAGGATTTCCACGTAGACCTCTTCGAATCAAAGCCAACTCTGACCTACTTCACAGCACTACACTAGAAATGGCCTTTCATAGCATTGAAAAAACCTTACCAAAGCTTTTAGTAGTGTTTCTGTAAACGCTGCAATACAACATGCAACTAAAAGTCTAAAACTTTTTGTAGCCTGGTAGAAAACGCTACCAAAACTTGACATATAGTAGGGTTTTAGAAACGCTACAAAAAGTTTCAGACTTTTACTAGCATGCCGCTATACCGAAACGCTACTAAAATTTAGCATTTTTTCAACGCAACGAAAGTCAAATCACAGCAGTTTACATTTAGTTTTGTAGTGTTTGAAAACGCTACTAAAGATTACTAACTATTTTCTAGCATACTTTAAAAGCTACCATTTAATGTTAATGGCTTGTATCGTTTCCAGCCATCACTCGCATAATAGTCTTAATAAAACCAATGATCAATCACATAATCATCGTATTCAAATAAACAATCAATCAATCACATAATCATCATATTCAAAAAAGTAAAAAAAACATGTTAATCACATAATCATATATGATATCCATAGCCATTTCGATAATAATTTTTGAACAAAATAAGCAAATTCGCATAAAATACATAACCATTCATAAATAAGTTTACACAATAAGTACTAAAAATATATTATAATATATATATATATATATATATATATATATAACAATTAAAACCATGTTCATTGCTTGATTACCTACAATACTTTGCTGCAGCTGGTCTTTGCACCTAAAAGCTAATTACCTATAGACAAATTTAACAATCAACAAATGATTATGAAACTGTTTTGCATATTTAAAGCATATCAAACATCCTTAATTAAACTTATATTAAATTTAAATAATTTCTATAAAACTTAGTTAATTTAGTTAAATTTTTATAAACTTGGTTGATTTTTATAATAAACTTATTTAATTTTTGAAAACTTATTAACTTAGTTAAATTCTAATAAAACTTAATTAATTTGTATAAATTTATTTAATTTTTAAAAAACTTAGTTAATATTTAAAAATTTGGTCAATTTTAGTAAAACTTAGTTTAATTTTTATAAAAATTGGTTAACTTATTATGAAACTTAATTAATTTCATCAAACCTGGTTTTATTATTGTTGTTGTTATTATTATTATAAACTTTTTAATATTTATAATACTTAGTTAATTATTATAAACATGTTTACTTTTTATAAAACTTAATTAATTTATTCAAACTATTGTTTATTATTATTATTATTAAACTTACAAATGATCTCAGTTGCTAAAATTTAAAATGTCATAACTTATATTTTAATTAACTTAAACTTATAAATTATCTCAAACTTAAACTTTGTTAACTTAGTTAATTTTTATAAATTATCCCAAACTCATAGATTTTTCATAAACTTAGTGAACTTGTTGTTATTATTGTAAGCTTAGTTATCATTATTATGTTTTTTTTTGCAAAGCCAACAGGGTTGAATGTCCCCTACCATTTATTTATATCAATAAGCAAGACTTATAATATAAATGAAGAAAAATCATATGAGGAAGGATATAGAAATTAGAAAGGAAAATAGAAAGGAAGAAATCAGAGCAAAAATAAAACAAAATATATGTCCAATTAACAAGAGCTTCAGCATCAAGCGAGTATGAAGACATAGTGATCATTGTGTGAATATTCCTGCTAATCTCAAAAATGAACGACCCACCTTTTTGGGAGGTTTAAATGCTAATAAACCACATATGCAAGAATCAAACCATTCAAAGGGAAGGATTGTTATGGGTAAATAAGAAAAAGAAGGGAAAAGAAAGAAAAACCAAACATAGAATCTTATAGCGGAATGATAGAATATAATAATCAAATAAACAGTTCATGAAGCTTTTTTACAATTATCATTTGATTACACTTTTAAAATACTGATCAGAGTTACATACAACATGAATAAATAAATAAATGCAGTGGAACAACATAATGCAGACCACCAGAGAAAAATGCTCTTCAGTATAACGATCCATCTTTTTGGATGGTTCAAATTGACAATAAACCATACATGTCAAACTCAAACCATTCAAAAGGGGGGATTGTTATGGGGTAAATAAGAAAATAAGAGAAAGAATAAAAAACAAACACAGAATCTCACAGCAGAATGACAAAATATAATAATCAAATAACAGCTCATAAAGTCGTTTTACAAATAGCATTTGATTACACTTTTACAATACAGATCACAGTTACATGCAACAAGAATAAATAAATAAATTCAGTGGAACAACATGATGCAGTAATATAAATATAATAAATAGCATACAAATCTTCATATTCGTCCTCTAGAGAAATATTGTCTTCAGTATATTAAAAAGCTCAGACTAACCCGAGCATAATGAAAATACAAAACATTCGAGTCAGAACTAAAAGATCTTATGTAAGTTAAATCAACAGTAAATAAATATGAGTGTAGCAGCATCAGAGATGTTTACAGGGTTTGGCATCTCCTATCCAGTGCCTAACGTGCATGCAATAACTTAAGTGATGTTTGGTATTGCCATCTCCTAAGGATCTATTTAGCTATTTACATGCATAGTATAATATGCTATTATAATAATGCCTACAGTGAAGTAAAGTATTAAAATGGCATTAAGGCGTTACCCATATCCCCCTTAACATGTTTTTATACAATCATGTAGTCTATACAAATACCGTAAGCCCCACCAAACTGATGTGATACTCAGGGACCACTCCATAGGTACGGTACAAACCAAACTCGTAATAGGCGCGATAAGGCATGTGACACGTGTAATGGCGCATTTTGTCGTACCCTTTGAATCGACAATAAATCATACATGTCCAACTCAAATTGCATGAATAAGCGGATCATTAAGGCTAGACAGAAAATAAAGACCGAACAGAATCTCACACGAATGGAATAACATATATTATTTAAATAATAATCTTTACAACGGAAAACTATAAAATACAATATCATAGTCTAATCTAGATTTAGCTTGGACAGTTATAACACATGCCATTACAAATGCTGACAAACAACAAAACAAATGTAATAGATGTAGTGGATAATAGAATCCGTCCATACGATGATGAAGATCTTCAGCTCTCCTCTAGAAACTCCAACCGTCTTCAAATCAACCTAAACTACTTGGATCTGACCCGAGTATTAAAAATACCCAGATCAAGCTTGATAAACCAGCTTGAGATACTCGAAATTTAAAATGTATATATCCTGACAATGTTATCAAAACCTTTGAAAAGAAGGGTATCTCATAAGACCACACCCACACATAAACACGGACGGATTTTTACCTTATGATAACCAAAACACTTCATACCAAAATACACTTGATATTATTTTTAATGACATTCTTTTGAAAACACTTTTCAAATAAACTTATTCAAATAAGGTAGCAATATCTGGACTAAGTCTAAGGTAATATATCCGGACTAGGTCAACTGAATATACCAAATGGAATATATGATACCGGAAAGGGGTAGCTGAAATGTCTGCAAATCATTATAGCAATTTGGGAGTACAATCAAAATCGTAAATCTCATATTGGGGATGGATTTCCAACATGAAAGGGAACTAGTGGCCTTTTCTCCGATCCACGCATAACAAACATAGTTCCAATGGTTCTTTAATCGCTTTTCTCAAACTAATCACTTGAAACTATACTTGCTACATTAGGACTGATAACCGATAGCTCAGTTCTTATTTCAAGCTAACCACTTTATCCACATGGGACAATAAATGCCTTGAGGGACGTATCCCCCAAAGGGCCAAACGTATTTGACACCACCATACATACTCATTTATTCCGAATTTGCGTCTGTTAGACCACACAGTATCCCATCATAACTGGGGTGTGAGGCTCGTGAAGCTACGATCAATTTCTTCAAAGCCACGTTTTTCATACAAAACCACGCTTTGATTATAATAGGTTTCACTTTGAATGCCACATAACCATTTCTTTGATCATTAATTGACTCGCATAAGCATACAACCTCTGAGCTCTTATGTCTCAGAGAAGGGTGTTAAGCTAAGAGAAGTTTCCTTCTCCGCCACCAAGCAGATGTACATCTGTGAAAGTCAAACGTTGTGTCACAAAAATGCAATGTCCGGCATTCGTCCATACAAGTTCGTTCTGGGACTGAACGAAACCGAAGGCACTCTTCTACTACCACTAGGAGTGAGTAGTCCTTGCAATCCAAAAAGTCTCCACAACGGCTGCTATAAATAACTCTATAATGGGAGCGACCCAGAGCATGTTCAACAAGCATTTCTCGTGGTATGAAGATCCACGGTCTTCAATAATCATCATCTTCAACATGTCTTCACTTTCGAACGTATACATTAGTTCGAAGTGGTTTTCGGATAGGAATCATCCAAATCCGACTCCGGTTCCTTCGAAGCCAATCATCGCTTAAAAAGATGTTAAGTTCATAAGTGGATATCAATCATCAATCAATTACTTCATCTTTTGTTTAAATCGAATATCTTCCTTTGATATATTCTTTCCAATTTGTTCCATTCTCTTCTCAAATGTACATGGAATCTTTAAGCCTCATTTATCAAATCATTTGATTTATTTAAACCTTTCTTAAATCCTGGAATAATGCCAAATCATTTTCTCTTTTACTTAGGAAAACCTTTCCAAATCATTCATTAAATCTTAATCAAAGATTTCTTATATTCAAGCTATAACTTTTAACTTAGGGAAAATGTTCCTAAGTCATTCATTGAAACTTAATCAAAGATTTCTTTCTTAACTTCAAATTATATTCTTGCAAATCGAAGATTTTCATAACAGAGCACTACTGCCACTTTAAATATGGTAAATTTCACCTCCAAGGACTAGTGACAAGTAATCTTACACCATGAAGATCTTTGTCATCAATGATCTTTGTCTTCAAAATGTTTTATTTCGAAAATTAGTTTGAAAGGGTTTTCAGATAGGAATCACCAAAATCCGATCCCGATTTTTCAGATAGGAATCACCCAAATTCGATCCCAGTTCCTTTATGCTAATCATCGATAAACATATGTTATTTTTGTATGGGGTTTTGAAAATTAATTTGAAGTGATTTTCGGATAGAAATCGCCCAAATCCGATCCTGGTTCTTCGGATAGTTATCACACAAATTCGGTCCCAGTTCCTTCGTACCAATCATCGAATAAAAGATGTTAAGTAGTTAGCTAACATTTAAATAACTTATTTCTTTTCTCTTATCTTGGAAAAACTTAAATATGATCTATTAGAGCATCTGGGCTTTCCTTTCGATCTATTCCACCCCTCGCCTAAAAAGAGAAAACATAAGCCAGGTAAGTTCAGGGCATTGGTTGCTCCATCACTAACCATAGTTAAACACCTTGTTTTATCTTCCTAGATATCATAGGCGGGACAAATGTACTAGTCGTTTCTGATGCTCAGTTTGCTATTACATTCAATATTTTTCTTGTTTGTTTAAGTGGTATAAACAATTCATCTTAACCATTCATTCAAACTCTTTTTAAAACTTCCAAATCACCTTTGAATTACTTAATTATTCTTTTAAAATATTTCGCAAAAGACATAGGAAAGAATTGTTAAGTTTAATATTACATTTCAAAAATTATTTCAAATACTGCGAAAGCGTTGCGAAAAGTGTTGCGAATAGTGTTTTAAAAGCTGTATTCTTTAGAACGACTTTTATATCATTTAGAAATCCATATTTTCAACTTAAATCTCCTTTAATACATTTTAAAATATTTTTAGGATTTATTTCATATCTTTAAAAAATTTAAAATATCAATTTTAAATAAATTCATTTTTGGATTCTGAACCGCGAAGCCGTGATGTTTTTAGAAAATTGTTTTGGAGATATTTCAAAATCTATTTAATGAAATCTTGATTTTCTTTCTTCCTTTAAAAACTATTATCATTTTGGATCAAATAATTTTTATTTCAAAGAAATCTGACTTATAAATCATTCTCTACGTTAATTTGAAGTTAGAGGTCGAAATTTATGAACTGCCGCTACGCGACAAGCTCGATTTTGGCCAATTTTGTGAATAACTTCGGAACTTGTCGGAAACACTTCAAATTTATTTTAAATCATATTTAAACCATTTTAACTTGTTACAAATCATTAAGAGGCTAAATAACTTACATACACATATTTGTATGGATTGAATTCTCATTTAATTAACTATGGTTAATTACTAGTCATTTCTCTTACCATTTATCAAACAAGTTATCAACCATATAAACAATCATATAATCAACCAATTTTGCAAACAAGTTATCAAACATTTAATTTTTCAACATATTTGAACTTTCAAATCATTATACTTGAAATAAGTTATGAATTAATTGGTAAATATGAGTACTCACCTTTTAACTTATCCAATTTTTCCTACCAACATTCATATGCAGCAACACTTCACTTAAACTTCAACTAATCAACTTCTACTCCATTTCTTTTGCTTATTGCTATCGACCTATTCTTTCAAACTTTTGAAAATCCAACAGAGCTTTCGTAGCACCTTGAATTTTCTCCTAGCTCCTTGGAATGAAATCGGCAGCACTTCCTTCTCTTTTTTCTTGCTCCGAAGCTTCACGACTTGCTCCATTTTCTTGCATAGTTCGGTCACACCCTATTCTACTTCTTTCTCCATCATTTCTTCACTTCTTAGATGCTAAACCATGTTTTAATGGTATCCTAAGGTCTTTAGCAAAGTTTGGTGGTGTTTGAGTTGATTTGATATGATTTTGAAAAAGTTAGTAAGGAAATGGAAGAGAAGAAGAAGCCATTATAGAGAGCTTCAAGGCGGAGGAAGAAGAAGGTAGAAATGTGTGAAAAAAGTAAGAAAGTGGTTGGTATTTATAGAAAAAGAAATGAAGTGGTAAGTTACCAAAATATCCTTTTACCAAAATAACCTTACTTACTTCTTAAGTAATCTTATTTTTTTCAACATTTAACATCACATTTAAAATTATTACTTTATGTCATTTTCACTTAGATATTAAATAAAGAAAGTAATAATTATGTTTCTTTGATTTGACGTTCACTTTATGCTCTAAAATGACATTTTTGCCTTTTTGTGCTTACTTTTTCTTAGTTATATTCTAGAATTTTCTAAGTATGTTTAGTAGAAGTAAAATTGATTGGTGAATTAATTAATACTTATACTATTTGAATATACGTTCCTATATAAGAAAATAAAGGTGCAACGACGTGCGACAACTTTTAATCGATAAAAAGTCGTTTCTCGACAAAATGTTTCACGGTCACACTTTGACGTTATAGTTTAACTATTTATTTATGTAAACCAAATTTCAAAATAAATTTGTATAATTTTATTTAAAGTTATAAAAACTCATAAATAAATTAAAATAATTTATTTAACCACTGAAACTTATTTTTTTGAAATCAGCATTTTGTCGCTTTTGTCGTTATAGGCAAATGATCCTATTTTTGTGTATACTTCTCTTTCCAAATCCTATCTAATATTATTTGAATCATATAACCTTACATATTTTATATTTAAAATCACTTTAAATAGTCTATTTAAAATGGTCAAATTCTAGGTCGTTACAACAAGGCACGCGCACAATGCCCAGGGTAGGATTCTACATTTTTGCGGATCCGGATTGGTGGTAACGCACAGCAGCTACTACCGTCCATATCGCAACACACTCCCATAACCAAAATTGAAGGGTGGCCACCAAATCAATCACAAAGTCATAATATGGTATCGAAGAAACATGTCTGTTCGAAGCTGCTACCTCACTTGGCCAGACGTGGCTCTTGTTTTAGTTACATCAAGCTAACACGATGGAGTCGTGACTACGTTAATACCGCATATAGGATCATTCGTCAAACCATCCCACTTCATTTTTGAATCTCCACCATGTATAAAGTTGTTAAAGTGGTTTTTGGTATTGGTATGGAGTATGACAATATTCGATCTCGGTCTCTTTAACAACCAAATGCTTATTTCTCACTAGATGGTTCTTTTACATTTTCAAAACCAATTCATAATTGATATCAAAATATCATATTCAATTCAAACCATATCACTTTGGAATTCATATTCACTTTCGAAATCATATCGAACAAATAGGTTAAATCCTCATTTTAAAATCTTCATATTTACTCAAATATGTCATTTAAATCTTAACTTAGGTTATAACATCATTTAACTGTATTCGCTTTTAAATCAAGTATTTTAATATAAATACTTCCACTTTACACAGTTTGAAGTTTAGAAAACAGTTTAGATACTTATAAATAGTTTAAAGTAAATTTTTAAATAGTTTAAAAATAGATTAAAAATAGTCTGAATAGACTTAAGATAGTTTAAATAGATTTAAAGTAGTTTAAATAGATTTAAGATAGTTTAAATAGATTTAAAACGGTTTAAATAGATTTAAAACGGTTTAAATAGATTTAAAACGGTTTAAATAGATTTAAAACGGTTTAAATAGATTTAAAACAAATTAAAATAGTTTAATTTGATTAAAATAGTTTAAAATAGGTCAAATAGTTTAATAGTTTGAAAATTTTAACAATTAGGATTTCTAAAATAATATTTTTAAACAGTTTATATTAAAATAATAAATTTGAAATTAATATGAAATTAAACTATTTCTTTCATTTCTGGACCATGTCCAGCTTTCTAATTAACAAACTCGTTTTTTTCTTTCATTTCAGATTCCCATTTAAAACCATTTAATCAATATCGATTTCAAATTCATATTCGAACTGTAAATTTAAACTATTTCAAATTTGGTAGATTTCAAAGTTTAAATATTCAAATATTTCGATAACTCAATTTCGATAAATTCCATTTATACTTCAAATCCAACTTTAAATTTTCAATTTAAATCCTTTAAACAATTCATTTTAAACCAATTCCAATTTCAACATTTAAAGCCTGGATTTTCGACAATAATTCAGTTTATACAAGTCAAATTTTTATTTTAAAATATCATTTAACTGGATTCAAAAATTTAAGGTTTTAAAATCATTTAATTTAACCAAACCGGTGTTCGTATATAATTTTATACCCTATGATCAAGTGATATGTATATATATAATTTCAACCCGCAATAAATTTAAATTTTACGGGTATATATCATTTCAACCCGCAATCCCAAATTAAAATTCAAAATCCATGAAATTGCTCAAATTTATCATTTCGAACCATAACAATTTTTCCTTAGTCTATCAGATCGTTCGGGTATGTATCATTTTAACCCATGTGGATTTTTCTAATAATAAACTAAGGGAACTTGTAGTGTGATATCAATGTATAAATATAACAACAAGTCATCTAACATCAACAATCAAACATCCATTACGATCATCATTTGAATCGACCAATAAATAACAACAATTAGCTAGTTATCATTAACAGGTATTTAACTTGCAATTTAAATTCAATATTAAATCAAATGCAGTTAAATTCGATATAAATTCAAATTGGACTGAATGACAATTTAAATATATCAAACATCAACAAATCAATTTCTAATCACATCATAAATTTAATTCAACTAGTGTAAGACAATTTAGTAGTCGTGAGTGGGTTAAAACACTCACATTTGATTTACCGGCGATTTAAAATCCGAAAATAGCCTAGAATTTGAACAGTCTTAGAATTCATCCAAACAAGTTTCATAATGTATGAAATTTAAATACGATTGCAGTGGAGCAAACCGCGAGTAAATCTGACCTCGTATGCGCATAAATCTGACCGCGTAAATCTGACCTCGTAAATCTTACACGTTACTGTGCAACCTCGCTCACGCTCGAACTCTTCGTTCCAAAAACCCTAACCTACCTACATTATCTCACACTGAACACATGGCTGCCATCTCGAATGTCAACGCCGCCTCTGGCCAGCCGCGGCCACACAAACATCGCCGCTCCACCTACGACCCTCTGTCCATCCACGTTTTCCTCAAGTCATGGCCCCAAAGTTCAATCACCGCCTATTATTGACAACCCTAATTGAATTTTTATCGGCAATTGAACCATCATAATTGGAAACGAATAGCACAGATGAACTCCACGTGTCCCTGTCCACGCGATGGTAACCTCGATTCGACGACCCGTAGCTGTTGATCAAACCCCAATGAATGGCCGAGAATAAATAGCAATTTCTGGCCAAATCATGATTCAAATTGAAAAAGAAATTACTGTAGTAGATTGCGCTCGTCGAGAGCTTTCCAACGATATATAATATGACATAGTTTTGAGGAGTTTGATTTTGAAATTGATTTGGAAATTGAATTTAGGGTTTGGATCTGCAGTCAATAGAAGGAAGAAGCAACAGATAAATAGAATAGACAGATACGCATAGAGATAAAAAATAAAAGACTACTAGGGTTTAGAAAAATCTATTTATATAGATAAGGCTCGATAAAAAAGAACAAATATATCCAATCGGTACGAAATGACAATAATGACCCGAAAAGCCCGTTCCATTTGCGAAATGAATGTAGGTCATCCGGTATATCAAAATAAATGTTTTCAATATTTTGAAATCCAATGGAACAGGTTTCAAGTGCTAATTCCATATGAAGAAGTTGACTTTTAAAATCAGTTTATTTCAAATTGATTTCATTAAATTGATTTCTACGCGTTTCGAGCTCGCATGATAAAACGACAAGTTTGTTCGTCTACGAAACTTGAAATGCTACAATAATTCAATGTTACGGATCCAATGAAACTGGTTTCGTCAAAATTCGAGATAATGGCCAAAATGGCTAATTTTCCCGCAAAATAAAAAATTATTATTAAATTGTTTTGATCACTTTTAAAATCAAATTAAATAGCTAACAATTTCCATCATTTTTTATTACAAAGAAATTTAATAATCTTTTCAAAATAAATTATTCTTAATAAACCTAAGATATAAATACTACACTAATTACAACGTTCAATGACAATTGCACTAAATTCATTAATTATAATTTAAATTCCAATAAATTCATTTATTTTGATTTACATCTTATTATTCAACCAATTATCATCTTATGGATATAATTAACGTTGATTTACCATTTATTACATCAATATTCTACATTTATCATTTTAATTCATATTAACTACCATATTTAAGTAGATTAATTGCAACTGTTTCCAATATAATTTCAACAGATTAAATAAATAGGTCATAAATAACAATTGTTACCTTTTACATAATTTAATCACATTTATAAGTTCATTATCTACAAACAAATGTTATAACTACTTACACAACACTAATTATATTCAATTTCAGTTAATTACATACTATCTCACCATTTAATATAACATTTGGTTTATTTCCTTATTTATAGTCTGTAACCAAATTATAACTTTACAATCATTTCAATTAATTGGAATTACATTAAAATAGTTAGTAATTACCTTAAATTAACATTACTAACATTACACTCTAGTTATTACTCTAATTATAAATCATAAATTTCAATTTCTTACAATATTAATATTTCAAAGTCCTATTAAATTTAATAGTTTTTATTATCGAAAATTAAGGGTCGTTACACTCTCCCCTACTCGGAACTTTTCGTCCTTGAAAAGGCAATAAAGGAATTCAAGGAATTAATATATTTTATTCAAAGTATTCAAGTTTATAAACAATTAATTTACATAATTAAGTTTTTAAATAAGTATATCAATTTATAAAAAATTAAATCCTCATATTCAAGTTAATAAAGGTTTGAAAATATTTCCACTTTCTCAAAAAAATTCTAAGTCCAAAATTCACGGAAAATTTCTACAGAGTCTCCTTTGTACGGTGAGGTCTAGGAGAACTAATAATATTATCAATAACCATATATATATATATATATATATATATATATATATATATATATATTCAACATAAAATATCCCAACCATGACAAAACAATATAATTTCGCTATAAAACGTAATCCGAAATCGTACCTATTTGTCGGGCAAACGAAGCTTTATTTATGAAATCAAAAGCAATATCTATTGATTCCATAAACCTGTATTTCAGTTATATAATCCAAGAAGTTAATAATTATATAAAAGAGAAATATTTAAGTTATTTCCATTAATAACAACATATCAACGCAACATAGCAATAGTCACTTGCAAACAAAACCATTCAATCATCACATGCAATCAAAGTAATCAACCATTCATCTATAGTAACGAAAACAAATGGTTTGTTCGGGTTCAGAAACTTTTAAACGTATAAAATAATAAATAAACTACTAAGTATACCATACACTCAACAGTCTTAGATAAAAGTTAATAGATTATTTATACACCTTTATACAGTTAGAAGTATCATTTCCCAACCATCTCATAAGTCAAATCAAACAAAAATTTCAAATATCGTTTAAGTTTATTCATATTAATCCTTTCACATTATTTACTGTTCTTTAGTTTCATTCATTCATATATTGCTTATCTTCATTAATTTACATCCAGTTACTTACATAAGTTATTTCCATTAAATTATTTAGATCATCCATAGTTAATTCTCAAAATATTATGTTAGTCTCTTTAGAAATTAAATTCACAATTTCTATTTATTTGATTTCCTTTTTATATCATTATTCATTTGTGAATCAACTCAACTCTTTTTATTTTTATTTTTATATTTATTTCCTTCAAATATAACATTATTGAATATTAAATCTATTTCTAAGTCATTTCAACACTTCTGAAGTTATGGTTATTTACTTAATATAGTATTCACTTTTACTATTCATTTCAATTATAAGTATCTACAAACATTAACTAAGTTTATTATCATTTACTTACAGTATTCACTCTTCTATTAGATTTAATTAGTAACATTTTAAATTATTAACTTAAGTTTATAACATTTTTGCAACATCGGAGTTCTTATTTATAGAAATAATTCCATTGAACACTTTCATTTCTTAAGTTTTACTTGTATAATATTCCATTACATATTTTTATTAACATTTCAACTTTTAACATTTTAGTAAGTTATATATATGTGTCTTTTAGATTGTAGTTAAATGTTATGCAAGTTTATCTTATTCATTTTAGTTAACAAAATGTTCAATAACAACATCTTCTAAATTTTCATATCCTTTGAATTACAAGTTAAAATTTTTCAATTTCTTATATATTTCATCAATAACTTAGAATCTAATTTCTTATATTTCAATTTCAGTAGTTTTCAATTATAAATATAGCCAAGATTTCATTCATTACAATAATCGAAAGCTACTAATTATCAGAAAGTTTTAAGAACAAAACTCCCGGTTACAATTCAAATCAATTTGAAAATAATATATATATATATAAATATATATATATATATATATTCATATCCATTATAGATCAAATCATATTTAGGAATTAAAAATTAAAACTTAATAATCAAAATAGATGTGCAATAAAACTACTACAACAGTCTTTCTACTTTGAAACTCGAAAATGAACGTCGATGATGCGTGCATTCATCACCGAAATTATTTTCCAACGATAGGGAGGGGAGTACAGAACTTATTTCCTTTCAAAATTCCTTTTAAAAATCTCTTTCAAATCATATTGAAAATATTTCCAAATACTACCAATATTATATCCCAAAATCTTTTGATAAAAATTCAAAACACTGGATCTTAAGTTCTCATATTTCCAATTTATATTTACTTTATTTATAAATCACATTTTACAATCAATATTTACAAATTTCACTTCCTTGCAAACAAACATATCATATACAACTATATCCATTTAAAAATTACTCTTTTATTTACAAAATATAATATATGTAAAATTATTTAATGTACATATATTTGAAAAACAATATTATGTCGGTCTGCCCTATTTAGTGTTTAAAAATCCCTACTGATGCCATAACGTCCTATGTACCGACCAGAATTTATAAATACAAAAAAGAATAAATTAACACAATATAAAACATTTTATAACACTAATAAATATGCTCTCTCATATATGTACACACTCAGCTAGACTCATTCTAGGGTATTACTACTCCATCTCTAATGAGTCAAACTTCATAAAAGCTAAGGTTATCGCTAAACCTGGCTCTGATACCAATGCAACGAACCATCTTTTTGGACATTTCAAATCGACAATAAACCACACACGTCAAACTCAAACCATTCAAAATGGAGGATTATTATGGTGTAAATAAGAAAAGAAGAGAAAGAATAAAAAACAAACATAGAATCTCACAGCAGAATGACAAAATATAATAATCAAATAACAGTTCATGAAGCTGTTTTACAAATAGCATTTGATTACATTTTTACAATACATATTAGATTTACATACAACGTATTTAAGTAAATAAATGCAATGGAACAGCATGATGTAGTAGTATAAATATAATAAGTAGCATATAAATCTTCGTCTTCGTCCTCAGGAGAAAATGGTCCTCAGTACACTAAAAAGCTCAGACTGACCCGAGCGTAATAAAAAGACAAAACACTCGAGTCAAAACTAAAAGTTCTTACGTAAGTTAAATCACTAGTAAATAAATATGAGTGTAACAGTGTCAGATATGTTTACAGGGTTTAACATCTCCTATCCTGTGTCTAACATGCGTGCAATAATTTAAGAGATGTTTGAGATTGCCCTCTCCTAAGGATCCATTAAACTATTTACATACATTGTAAAATACGCTATTATAATAGTGTCTACATTAAAGTGAAGTATTAAAATAGCGTTAAGGCATTACGCATATCCCTCTTAACACATTTTTATATATTCCCGTAGTCTATACAGATACCGTAAGCCCCACCAAACTGATGGGATACTCAAGTAGCATTCCATAGGTAAGGTACAAACCAAACTCGTAATGGGCACGATAACACATGTGACAAGGCATGTGAGACAATGCCTAGGGTAGGATTTTACTGTTTTGTGGATCCGGACTGGTGGTAACGCATAGCAGCGATTACCGCCCACCTCGGAACACACTCTCATAATCAAAATCAAGGAGTGGCCACCAAATCAATTACAAAGTCATAATATGGTATTGCAGAAGCATGTCCGATTGGAGGTGCGACCTCACTTGGCCCGGCGTGGCTCATGTTTTAGTCACATCAAGCCGACTCGAAGGAGTCAGAGCTATGTTAATACCTCATACAGAATCGTTGCTAAACCATTCTACTTTATTCTGAAATGTCCACCAAGCACATAGTTGTTAAAGTGGTTTTCGGTATTGGCAGAGAGTATGACAATATTCGATCCTGGTCTCTTTAATAACCAAATGCTTATTTCACACCGGATGATTCTTTTACATTTTGAAAACCGATTCATAATTGATTTCAAAAATATCATATTCAATTCAAACCATATAACTTTTGAAATCATATTCACTTTCAAAATCAGAGCGACCAAATAGGTTAAATCCTCATTTCAAAATCATTATATTTACACAAACATGTCATTTAAATCTCACCTTAGGTTATAACATCATTTAATCTTATTCGCTTTTAAATCAAGTATTTACATATAAACACTTCCACTTTACACAGTCTGAAATTTAGAAAATAGTTTAGGTAGCTATAAATAATTTAAATGGTTTTGCATAGTTTAAAATAAATTTTTAAATAGTTTAAAATAGTTTAAAATATTTTAAAAATAGATTAAAAATAGTCTAAATAGATTTAAAATAGTTTAAACAGATTTAAAATAGTTTAAATAGATTTAAGATAGTATAAATAGATTAAAAATAGTTTAAATAGATTAAAAATGGTTTAAATAGATTTAAATAGGTTTAAATAGATTTATATAGGTTAAATAGAATAAAAATAGATTTAAAATAAATTTAAATAAGTTAATTTGATTAAAATAGGTCGAAATAGTTTTAAATAGGTTAAAATAGTTTAATAATTTTAAAATCTTAATAATCAAGATTTTTAAAATAATATATTTTTAAACAGTTTATATTAAAATAATAAATTTGAAATTAATATCAAATTAAACTATTTCTTTCATTTCAACACATCTGGACCATATCCAGCTTTCAAATCAACAAACTTGATTTTGTCTTTCAAATTAGATTCTCATTTGAAACCATTTAATCAATATCGATTTCAAATCCATGTTCGAACTATAAATTTAAGCTATTTCAATTTGGTAGGTTTCAAAGTTTAAATATTCAAATATTTCAATAACTTAATTTCGATAAATTCCATTTATACTTCAAATCCAATTTTAAAATTTCAATTTTAATCCTTTAAACAATTCGTTTTAAACCAATTCCAATTTCAACATTTAAAGCTTGATTTTCGACAATAATTCAGTTTATATAAATCAAATTTTTATTTCAAAATATCATTTAACAAGATTCAAAAATTTAAGGTTTTAAAATCATTTAATTTAACCAATCCGGTCTCCGTATGTAATTTTCTACCCTATGGTCAAGTGATACAGATATATAACATTTCAACCCATAATTAATATAAAATCTACACGTATATATCATTTCAACCCGCAATAAATTTAAAATTTACAGGTATATATCATTTCAACCCGCAATCCCGAATTAAAATTCAAAATCCATGAAATTGTTCGAGTCTATCATTTCAAACCACTTGCTGTACAACATCAAAGAGGTTGAATTTGAGCTAATCTCTAAGCCTAGAATTCACTTTCCGCAAACAAAATATATATGCCCTTAAGTTTTATTAGCATTGTATGCTTAGGTGCTAAATTTCTTATTATTCACTTGTAATACACGCTACACTTATAAGAGATCGGCATAGTAAGAGATCTTCATAGTGGATGTTGGTAAGCTTAGCCGAACCACTCTACATATTAAGTTCATTTCCTGTATTTGCTCATTTATTCCTCAATTTCATCGTTAAGCCTAGTATTAGTAGGACACTTTTGCTAATATGAATGCATTATTCTAATTCCTAGGTTGGCAACATTTTCACCGACATTTTGGCACTATAAAGAGGGCCTCCCTTAAAAGCCCTCACTTTTCTTATCTTTTTCTTCTCTGCTAAAATAAATCTGTTCTTACTGTCACCATGAATCCTAATGGTACGAATGAAGGTAACAACTCTAATGACCATGAGACTAAAGGTAACACTACCGCCAGTGTTGTTTGTCCCATCATTGAGCTTGGCAACGACATGTGGTGAACATGGTAACTCTAGACCATGAAGTAAGCAATTTGAGGACAAGGTTAGATGCAAATGTTCATAAACTTTAGTCCTCTACCCCATCCAATAGCTGAACTAACCCTATCCAATCCACCGTCCCCAATGGCTACAATCTTATTGATACCACCCAGGAAAGGGTGGTGCTTGTAAAACCAACCGGGTAACTCCTTTTCACAATATAAGAGTGCACGATACACATAGGACAAGTCATGTTATTATTGACCTAGAATTGGCTACGCGTAGGGAATCGAGGAATCGTCATTCCTTTAATGGAACGACTGTTAGCTTTTGAATGCCTTCGGGTGGTAGATAGAGCTCGAGACTTAAGATTCGAGCATCATTGTGGTGGTGCTCATGAAATTGGCAAAGAAAAACTGGCCTCTTCGGCATACTTCCAGTTCTATAGCAGTGTAGCCAGGACCTATCAAGAGAAGGGCAATCCCGACACTCACGGTTGCCCTTTGTGCATAGGGAGAGGGGATACCTCTCTCTGGTCCACCATCATCACCATCACTCTTCATCGTATCATCACCACCAATCTCCCACTCCACAAAGACGTCAGCTAAGTACACTATTGGTCGTATGCTAAAAACTCTCGCATCAAGCATATGCCGCCTTCAGAAGCAAATGAATCGTCTTTGCCAATAACTCAGTAGAATGCAAGCCCGGAATGCCAAGAGCGAAGTGCAATCGAATAGTGAGAATGGAGAGCTATTCTCAGAGGAAATATTGAACACATATGTCCACCGGTGGCATGCCTTGCCACATATTGACAAATATGATGGGAGTGCTGAGCCATTAGACCACATCACCACTTTCAACTCCATCACCCAGGGCAGCCAGCTTTCCGATCTTGCAGAATGTTTGTTCTTCCTATCCACTCTTATTGGACTGGCTTCCTGCTGGTTCCTACACCTGCAATAAGGAAGAATTCATTCTTAGGTCCATCTTTGCACAGATTTAAAGATCAAGTTCTTTGCCTCCAAGACCTATGCCATGATGGCTGTTAAGCTAGGTAAAATCAAGTAGGGGCCTACCAAGGATCTTCGGTTGTATGTGAATTGCTTCAACAAGGAGTCCACCCAAGCAAGGGGTGCCGACAAGAATAACCTGATTATAGCCCTCTTGTTAAGGTTGAGGTACAGGTCTGGAATGTAGATGGAGCTACAAAAGCAACCGACCACATCCCCTATTGATTTCTATCAATGGGAGAACAACATCATAAGGATAAAAGACGTTGATCTTTCAGGTAGTGATATGAAGTCTGACGTTTAAATAAAGCCGTCCCTAGTGGGATAACCAACCATGGTAGTAATGGTTGATAAAACAACAAAAAGAACCATGCCAAAGGAAGCACTCTATACAAGTTCATGTATGCTCACTATGACATTTTAATCCAAGATATGATATTTGTATATCTCATAACCAAGGATTGGGTGCCATACCAAAGACTACCCATTGTGAGCGGTGAAAAAAGGGAGGAACCTCGTGGCAACAAAAAGTATGGCAAATTCCATTAAATTAATGACTATTCCACCAATGAGTATTGCACACTAAAAGGTGAGATAGAAAGGTTGATCTAAGAAGGAATGTTTGTAGAGTATGTTTGGCATTAGTCGATCAAAGAACAACTCATGACAACCAACCAACTCAATCCCAGCTTCCCAACAACAATGTTACAAATATAATTGACATTCTAATTATTTATGTAGGCACGCATGTGCCTGGAAATATCTAAGGAGCACTTTCCCGGTATCAGAGAGAAGTAGGGTCGAGCGAACATGTTTATTCACTAGAGCATTGAGCATCAAAAGCACCTAGACTAAAAGAAGATTAGCTTGCCACGTTCATAGCCAAGGATAGGAAACCCATCTCTTACCCCCATCATAACCCCATGATCATCACCATTACATTGGCAAACTCAAATGTACATAGAGCTTTCATTGACGGAGGCAGCTCGGTTAACATCATGTTTTCAATGCACTCAAGCTTTTTGCCTCCAGCCTTACCCCTTGCACCTAGCCCATCTAAGGCTTTGGGGGTGTTTGCATTGTTCCAATGGGGACTACTTCACTCATTACAACCATCGACTAAGAACCCCATGCTGCAAACATATATATTTATATTATAGTGTTTTATTTCCCATTCTCTTATAACATCCTAACAGGATGGCTAACCTTAGCGGAGCTCGATGCAATTGTCTCATACAACAGGCTAGTCATGGAATTCCCTATCCAAGGTGAGATAGGTAAAATTTAGGGAAACCTACAAAAGACAAGGGAGTGTTATAGGATATCCCATGGGTAAGCCAAAACTTTGGCTTCAAGCTTTAGCAAGAGCTTGCAACACTCGATGGCGAGTTGCTTAAGAGAACCCTTGAGCCGATCAATGCTCTGCTTCGCATCATACTGCCCCCGGCTTTGAAGTAGAGGCACCCACATCAGCTGCTCCACCCATAAGGACACATGAGCTCACCAATGCTCCCACCGAAGCCAAGGGAAAGACAATCTAATTGGTGAAGTCATAGCTAACAATGACATGTAACCTAGGAGAGTGCTCGAGTTGGTCTACACTCCCACTTGTGCTGAGACTGTCCCCTGTTTTGAAATGACCACTGCTGGTGGTATGTCACCCTGGAGTAATACTAAGAGATCAACATTATGGTTCGTGCCGAGACCACCCAAATAATGATTTGAATGTAAATCACAATGACATGGCTGAGGTTGTAATATATCTTTTGTGAACAATATAACAAAGACTTTATAGCCAATTCTATCTAACACAATAAAGGCAAACTGGTAGGGGCGGGCTGCATCATTCTTCCATGTCATTGATTTCCACTGCTATAGGCTATCTAATAAGGATTAGTTATTATAAGCTCATTACCTTATTTAGGGACCGCCAACCTCTTCCTTAAAGGACCCCGTAAGTCATTCAATGCTCCCCTCCTTTTTGGATGGCTATCTAATAAGGGTGAATTACAGTGCATTCACTCCCTTGTTTGGGGAATGTCACTACTACAGACTATCAATGAGGGTGATTTATCATATGCATACATCCTTATTTAAGAATTGCTGACCTCTTCCGCCAAGGAACACATGAGTCATTCGGCTCTCCCCTCATTGCCAGCCACCTATCCAGCAAGATTGAATTACCATGCATTCATTTACTTTTCTAAGGACCTCCAACCTACACTATGAGTTTGGGTGAAACCTTTCTCCCCTTCGTATCGGAGTGCATCGATTAATAAATAACATGGCTGCAATGGTCTCGATTCCCTCGTCCATGATGCCACCCGTCCCATGTACAGAACGAGGACTATTATCGAGACTGGGCTCTTACTCTATGTGTTGTCGAATTTGACATCCGTAGTGCACCCGCATAAAAATAAGGCATGCACCATGTCAACTGGCCATGTATCACCAGAAGAATCCCCAAGTCGCTTAGTGCTTTGGTTCATGATGGGACTGCCCACCGTTTAATCTTGTTATGTGTCAATGAGGAGAATCCTTGACCCACTCAGCTCTCAGGTTTGTGTCAGGATCCTCCACCATATCAACTGGCCGAGTATCAACTAGAGTAACTCCTAAGCTTCTTAGTGCTCTGGTTCATTCTTGGACCTCCCACTACTCAAACTTGTTATGCGTCACTAGGAGAACCCTCGAGCCACTTAGCCCTTCAGTTTGTGTTGGGACCGCCCGCCCTTGAATTTAGTTGCATGTCACCCGGGAGAACCCTTGAGCTACTTAGCGCTTTGGTTCATGTTGGGACTACCCTCCACTCAATATAGATTCATGTCGCTTAAGATAATCCTCGAGCCACTTAATGCCCTAGTTCTTGCTGAGATTGCCTGCCACTGAATCTTGTCATGTATCACCCACGAGAACCCTCGAGCCACTTAGCACTATGATTCATGCCAAGACCGCCCTCCATGCAATTTGGCCGGCGTCTCTAAAGGGAACCCTAAAGACTTTTAGCGCTCTAGTTCGTGCCAGAACTGCCCATCGCTCTTTTTTTAGTGTGTTACCCAAGAGAACCCTCGAGCCACTTAGTGCTCTAATTCCTTCCATGATCGTTTGCCACTCAATCCTGCCATATGTCACTTAGAAGAACCCTCGAGCCCTTCAATGCTCTGGTTCATTTTAGGATTGCCCAACATCATTAGTCAATACAAACAAGCTCGACAACCGCGTGCCCATTCCGTGTTTAACTACAACTGAGCTCGTCTGCAAGTGTTCGTATCAGACCCTATACAGCCTAGCCCATCATCAAGCTACGTTTACTTACAATCAGTTTACATGGCTTACTTAAATAGGCTATGATCATCGTCCTCTTATTACCATAAACTATAATTTATTTATCTTATGAAAACATTCAAGTGTAGATAATATGGACTGCGTTGGTTACTCAAAGTACGTTACCTTACTAGTTATGCACAAACAAGAAAGAAAAAATGAAATAAGTGATTCGACATATTCCACAGCAATTTTTTTTAGTCATTCACACCAAAAGTATGGTGCACAAAACTCGCATGTCACACTTACAAAAGATAGAAGAAAAATATTTACAAAATAGCCATCAACAGGCTATGTTAAGGAATCTAGCTATTGTCATGTCAAAATGGTCGGCATTGCCAACCTAGCATCCTCTATCTTGACTGCTACCTTAGCCTGGGTCATGGCAAGGACTTAGGTCTTAAAATTGCTTATGGAAATCGAGAGGCGATAATTTTCCCTGAACAGGGCCTTTACCATATTCTTCAGACAGTTCTTACACTTGCCCTCCTCCACTTTCCTTAAGGCCTCCACATCTACAAGTGACTGACATCCATTTAGCTATAGGGTTAGGTCATCCCGTAGAGTTTTGAGATCCTTCTTGGCCAGCTCTAAGCTCTCCTTTGGGTCCTCGGCCGCCCTCTTCATCTTCTCCCTCTCTTGGCATCGGCCTTTGCTGCCCTTTCGTCATTTTCTACAACCTCCTTCTTGATGGCCCTAGACCTAGCCATCTTCAATGCCTCCTCAGTCGCCTTCGAGGAAATACATTTGGTCTAGCATTATCTTGAATATGTATGGGTTCATGTAGATGTGGATGATGCATTGCATGATCTAAAATACAAACGTTGGAAAAGTACATTTTGCAAAAACAAATTCGAGTTTAAAAGCTTACTAGTAGGGCATCCCAGGTGTGCACATTAACCATAACCTCTAGGGGGTGTCAGTACTCGCCAGTTTAAGACCGACGACTTCTTGTTTAGGACTCGATGGCTATGAGCTAGAAGGCCCTCAGCAAGCAGTCTAGGTCATCATGGTCCTGGGTGTAAAGGATCTCTAAAGTTACATACCCGATCGACATCACCTCACCCCCCTTTGCAATTCTCTCTATGTCATAAAGTTCCTACCACTTAGCATAAAAAATACTATCCTCGAAACACGAAGGATTCATCTCCCTCAGCCTTCTCCTCTTCTTATTACTGGTAATGGAGGCACGATTACATAGGGCTAGAGGGCATGTCAATTATACCCTTGCTCGAGATGGTCATCACCTGCAAAGGAGCTTCAGCAGTAGTCTTCATGGTGGAGTCAAAGACATTAAAAGCAAGATCCTCAGCTATTAAAACAACAAAAATCCATGATGAGACCAAGCCGCCAATGCTTGATTGATCAGTCCCAGCATGGGACCTACCCGGTGGCACAACATCTAATCGGGATATAAAGGATTATGAGCAGGATTAGACCCAAAGGCAGGACCTATGTTTCCACTAACAACCAATTCCTATGACAATCCCCCTACATGGCCTTGCTCAGAATATTCCATAATATCCCAAGAGACATTCGACATCCCATGCTATTGGACCGAGACATTAATCTGCAGTTGTAGGCCAAAGTTTTCCTGTTAAGCCATCGGCAAAAATCACTAAGCTTGTTGTAATGGAATTGTTCCATTCTCTAGCCCCTTCACCCTTATTAACATCATCATTATAACCCAAATTCTCGATAACTTGAACTTAGATTAGTCATGATTCTTCTTGGTCAGTTTCTTTGATGGGGCGGTCCGCTCTAGAACCATTGTTTGAGTTCCTCTCATCAGCCCAACTTGATGAAGGCCCCATTAGTAACTATGACTTTTAAATTTTAGACATTGTCAAGAGTTGTATTCGGCAGTTTAAGTACACATTAAGCATCCCAAGTTCAATGCCGGTAGAGTCAAGGGAAGCACCTGTCAAGGGAAAGATAATCAAGAAAGAAAAGAAAGATGAAGGAAAAATAAAAGCAGAAGAGATTTACTAGGGGTTCGAAACTAACTGTTCCTTAGATTGAGGTTACCCCATCAGGAACAAAAAAGTACTTCCTCATCTAGCCTGGGGAAGCTTTGCTAAGAACTCCCATGAAGCTAGCAGGCTTGATGTTTGATTAGAAGTGAAAGTAGGGATTGATAGGAAGAAAGATCTTGACTTTGAAATAGCCCAAGGACTAAGCAAAGTATCTAAGGGGAGGATGATCCAGTCGGTCGGTAGATGTGGGATATCTACCATCCTAATATTGCATCCATCCCAGGTCAATCACTTTGCCAGTTTACTAACCCCTCCTCTATCTCAGATGCATTAATACCAGAAGTGATGTTAGAGGTCGATCCAGAAGTAGCCATTTGTAATATAAGCAGCCTAGGTTAAACTATGGTGTCTCAACACTGAAGCCTAACAAGGCCCATGGGCAACACCCTGAGGTGGGGGTAGCTGGACAGTAGTCTTAATGGAAGGCCTAGGTTGACAACCCATGAAGGCCGATTTGAAACTCAAACTTCACACTCCCAATCTAAGTTGCTAGCATTATGGACCATGTCTACAACTCATTTTAGACTTGTGTCCCATGCCTAACGCTTTGGACATAAAACTATGACCCATAACACTAATAAATTTTATTAATTAACTAGTTTTTGGAAGGTTAGGCAACGTCAATCGGCCGCTGCTGACAATGCAATGATGGTCGATCGACATAAAAAAGATGACCAATAGATTTCAGCCAAGCAACGACATGAAATTGTCTCCAAATCAAAATGCTTTCCAAATAGTGAAAAAAATAGTAAAACAAAAACAAACAACAAAATAAAAACAAACAACAAAACAAAAGGACGTTTTTCAATGGAAAATGCAAATCGCAAGCAATCAAAAATGAAGAAGCATCAAAGAAGAAGAAGAAGCTTATTGCCTATGAAAATGAAAGATTTAAAAAATTTAGGAGAGCTTAAAGGTTTTCAATAGCAGAAAATGAAAGATTTAAAAAATTTAGGAGAGCTTAAAGGTTTTCAATAGCAAAAAATGTTCTTAGTTTGGTAAAGAGCAAGGGAGAAGAAGGAGAGGGGTACTTATATACCTATCCGGTCAATTGCGACCATCAGATTCAAAAGGCAACAAAATACTAGCCTCTAGGTATAATTAATGATGTGATCACATCGTTAATTCCCATGGCTAAATTGCCATAGTGTTTCTTTGGAAAGTAATCATCTCGACCAAATTGAGTGTCGACATGTGGTTCAAGCATTAAATGTAGAGCAGAAATCTCGGTAGGTGGATTTTCATGACTTGGCAGCCCACCATTCTCACAGAGGTAGGCTTAATGGGCGAAATGCTGCTAAAAATTCCCACAAAAGATTATCCCAACCCATTATAAGTCGACCTGCATTTCTTAGCCCTTCCCAGTCGAAGTTGGCCTAAATTCAGTCTGGCTCTATCTCAGCCAATCCAACTAGCAAGAAAACATCATAAGTGGACTGGCTTTGACTTCTAGGCTTGGCCAGGCTTGGGTTCAAGACACAAACAACAAACTCATCTGACTATGTCCAAGCTCAAAAGCAACCCGTTTATGGCTCAATCTATCATAGCTTTTCTGTGACTGGTCCTTCATAGCCCGCCTAGTCACCATGAGCATAGCTTGGCTCTTGCCACTTCAGGTTTAGCAATTTTTAGCTTTGTTCTTAGTATCCTTTGGCAACAAGCAACCGATCTTGACTATGTATGAGAACCTTCGATTTAGCCTTGTCCCTTGAATAAACGCACTACATGAAAAATAATATAGATGAGTGCACCAACTACTATAATGTGTCTTCCATAAGCGAACCTAGTCCTATAGCATGTTGCCTTTCTTGACACAAAGTATGCATCTATTATGGCATCATAGCTGGCATGCATCTTAACCATATGTTCACAATACCTTTCTAACTGTAGCTCATCAGCTTGTGCAATCAGATCCATGGCCAGATTGTTTCATGCCTAAAAACTGCACAATCACAACCATCCATTGATCTACTTTAGTTGTTATAAATACCCATGCTATACAACATCGAACGGGCTTGAATTTGAGCTAATCTCTATGATCAGAATTCATTTTCGATAAACAAAAGCTCTTAAATTTTAGTAGCATTATAAGCTTAAGTGCTAAATTTCTTATTATTCTCTTGTAATTACTTGAATTTGTAAGAGATTAACATAGAAAAGATCTTTATAGTGGACGTAAGAAAGCTTAGCCAAAACACTTTATATCTTGTGTTCAGTTACTATATTTTCTCATTTACTCCATAATATCAATTTTCAAGCCTAGTATTAGCAAGTAACTTTTTCTATTATGAGCACATTAATCTAATTCTAAGGTTGGTTAATTTTTTTTGCCAATAGCATATGTACTGAACTTTTTAGTGTACAGGTTGACTTTGTGAATGGACTGAATGTTGTCCTATGGGGTAGTGCAGGATTATATCAGGAGTTCAATTAAGGAATGATGAAGAACATGACTTGATTTTAAGTTGTGACTTGATAATTCTGTTATGGAGACTTATTTAGATCCACTTATCCCATCACAAGAAGTGCTCTCGTTTATCATTACAATTACGTAATTATTATAGAAATCGGAGGAGTATTTCAACATGCGAAGCACCTACCTTTTTCGCTACTAAGGTAGACGGTTCTCTCAGGTTATGCATCAATAACCGAGAATTAACTAAATTGATGAGCAAAAATCATTATCCCTTGCCTTGCATTGACGACCTCTTCATCAACAAGTTATGGCAAAGTTTTCTCTCAACTCGATCTAGCAACCGAGTTTCATTAATGGAGAGTGGCTAAAGACAGTATCTCGAAGACCTCATTTCATACTATGGATGTGTTTTTTGATTAGGTAGTTATTCCTTTCGGGCTAACAAATGCTCCGACAATTTGGTAGATTTGATGAGTAGAATATTCCAAGAGCAGTTTAATTAGTTTATAGTGCTCTTCTTGGATGACATTCTTATATGTTTTAGGTGTAAGGAGGGGCATAGTATTAATTTTAGAGAAGTATTAGATGCCTTAAGGAGGAATCAGCTGAAGGCTACATTCTCAATATATCATTTCTAGAGTAGGGAGGTTGTGACGACCCACCTTTCTGACCCCTAAGAACGACACTTAATACATCCATGGTATTCATGCGCTGTTGCCTAAGTATCTGAAAGATGAGCTGTCATAGGGCAAAATATAAGGATAGGACAAGAATCTCACAATGGAACGGTTAAATATATAACGTAAAAATAAGAAAGTACGTAAGGTTACTCCCTAACATTGAGTTATCAGATTTACAACGAAAGTACTACTATCAATCGGGATAGTTATAACAACCTACCTTTAAATATACATATATAGAGCCAACATCTCATGTCAGCAGAAATAAATAGCTAGAGAGATAAGGAGCCTCCTGCTCATCCACCATCTTTAAAGGAGCCCAAAGAAATAGGTCATTTTCGGATTGCTCAAATATAAATAATTACCCGAGAGTTTAGGGAAAACATATAATTTGGGTCAGATGATAAGTCCGGTATGAGTAAACTCCAGACATAAAAATAAAACACACAGAATAACCGGTGAGACCATGTCACAAAAATGCAGAATGGGTTTCCCTTCACAGCATGAAAGAATGGACATAAATAATTATATAACGCAAAGAGCGCAAGATGCTTCCCAATGCAATTAAGAAAGAATTAATCTAAAGTTTTGAATGAAAAATAAGGAAAAGGAATTTTTCCAACAATGACTAGAAGGATGCACCCCCCCCCTTATCGAAAGTATACCTCTACAAAATATACTTGAGAACAACGATGGCTCTCGAAAACTTCCTAGCCGGATCCCTCCAACCTTATCGAGTATCCTATTATTTCACATCTCCGTGTGCATACATCCGAAACCAATCTAAAGTAGAAGTAACAATTCCCTGATAGGAGCAACCCCACATAGCTTATCCCCCACTCGCTCTTTCTTTAGTCATTTTTAGTAAAGGATATCAATGCTCTAAATGAGCAACAAATCGTCTTAGATTAACGAAACAAAAACAAAAGGAATAAGGGTATCGAAATCAATAGTTAAGATATCAACTATAAGGGATTACAAAAAAATCATATATGGAAATTAAAGCTTATACTCTTTCAATGCTTGAAAAATATCCATATACTTATCTCATCGGTATAAGTATATTCAAAAAACATTTGGGAGGATTTCATATTTCAAAACCATACTTAAATAGGTCAAAGACAATTATCTACAAAAAAGCGAATGTTTTCCATACCATCATAATTATAAAGATCACTTATGGAAATCAAATCTCCTACACTTTTCATGTTTCCAATATTCTCTACTTACTCTATCCCTCGCCAAGAAACAAAGCCAGATAATTCAAGGCACTGGTTGCTCCTAGCCTTGCATAGACACTTCAGTTCTAGATCTCACAGATAGAGCATCAATCTACTCATCGGATTTTAATGCCAAGTATAGGAATACTTACTTTCCATAAATAACCCATTTAAATCATTATATTAATTTCGAATCTCCTTTAAAATACTTTAACCAAGATTTAAAACTTACATTCAAATCATAACTTAAACCCATCATCTTTTAAGGAGAATACGACCAAGAGGGGTGAAGCACCTTCTTAATCAAATGAGATGGCTAAAAGTGGTATTATTTACTTTTAACCAAAAAGTCATTAAATGTCAATCCTAAGGTAAATGGTGGCGTAAGTTCCCTTTAACTAAACTCAAGGTTATTGCTCATAAATTGGCCTAGCATAAATCAAACAACCAAATAAGAATAATAACAATAATAATAACAGACTCATTATTATTAACAATTTACAATCAATAGTTAACACAACATTTATTAAAATGTGAATGAGTCAAAAAAAAGAGATTAAGATTACACTCATTGTAAAATAATTAAATTATACTCACAGAATAAGTTATACCAACTAAACTATGAAAACAAGTAATATACTTACATCCCATTTGCTTTGCTAAAGACTTGGAATACCTCGCCTTTAATAGTGAAATTTAGTTATTTTCTTTTGTTTGTGAATGAATTAAAATGAGATATGGATTTGGCTATTTATAGATGAAGAGAAGAGTACTTTAGTAATTTTCTATAGCCTAACCTGATTCGACCAGATTTTGATCCAATAGAAACTAGCCTTGTGGCCTAATATGATTCGACCACATTTTGGTCCAATAGAAAACATCCTTATGGTTTAATTTGATTCGACCACATTTTAGTCCAATAGGAATTCTCCTTATCAACTATGGCCAAACCTAATTCGACCATATTTTGGTCCAATGGCAACCATCCACATGGCATAACCTGATTCGACCAGATTTTGGTCCAATGGCTACCATCCGTACGGAATATAATAATTATTATGCTATTTTGTTTTATTAGGTGCGTAATTATACTATTATGTTTTATTAGGCACGGTTAATAATTCTTTCTTATTTTAATAGGCAAATAATTATACTATTCCATTTTATTAGGCAAGGTTAATAATTCTTTCTTGTTTTACTAGGCAAGTAATTATACTATTCTGTTTTATTAAGCAAGGTTAATAAATCTTTCTTGTTTTACTTGGAAAATTCTTTTCTTATGCAATCATTCTCATTTGGTTTATTAGGCGAACTTATTCTTAAATAAATCGGTACCCCTAATCACCTTATAAATCGAGCCGTCTTTGAATTAACATTTTACATTAGTTTTAAAAATCCATTCGATACGTTTTATCCAAAAATTTATTTTAGATACAAAATCCATTATTTAATCATTTAATAACAAATTAACTATTCAAATTCAAAGTGATTAAATTATGGGTCGTTATAGAGGTTGTTTCTTTGCCATCTAGTGTTAGTTGACGGATTGGCGGTAAATCAAGGAAGGTGGTTGTAGTCAAAGATTAAATGACATTGAAAAACGCTTTGGAAGTCTGTAGGCTTTTAGGTTTGGTGGAATTTTATTGGAAATTTATTAAGGATTTTATGAAGATAATAAGATCTCTAACTCGTTTTACTAAGAAGAATCTGACTTATACTTGGAGCTCGGAGTGTGAAACGATGTTTTCCAAATCAAAGGAGTTGTTAATAAGTACTCTAGTTTTGGTTATTTTTGATAGTACCAAGGCTTTCACCATCTATACTAAGGCATATAGTATTGGTCTTGGTGCTTTCCTTATGCAAGAAGGGAAGGTAGTGGCATGTGCAAGTCGGAAGCTCAAGACTCATAAGAGGAATTACCCAATGCATGACCTCGATTTAGTCTTTATTGTATTTGCACTGAAGTCCTAAATACATCAGTTACTAAGGAAAAGATTTGAGTTGTTTACGGATCATAAGCCCTTCAAGTATGTATTCTCCTAGAATGTCCTAAGTCTAATAGAGCAATAATGGATAGCTTATCATCGTACGACTTTTGGATCTCATATACTTGAGGAAAGGTAAATATAGTTGCTGATACCTTAAGTAGGATGCATGCTGAAGTGAATGCCATCCTGTTAGAGTGAAAGAACTTAGAGTTAGTTTTAGATTTTGATTTTCCGACTTTAGTCGAAATATACACCGGGTTTGTTGGCAGTAATGGAAGCTGGACCTGCATTGTGGATCGTATTGGGTTTGGTCATGGATAGGATATATTGTTGGTTCATATCGAGGAGCAATTATAATGGGTTGAGTGATCATTTCGTTTACATGTTACTCCAATGATCCGGAGGGCTACTTGAAGAGAGACAGAAGGATATATATACCGCAAGTCAAGGAGTTGATAAAGGAGGTTTCGGGTGAGTACCACTATTCTAGAATGATAATTCATCATGGAGGAGATAAGATGTATCAAGTTGCAAAAAGGACATTCCATTGGTTAGGGATGAAGAGCATGAGATGGAATATATGGCAAAGTGTATGACATACAAAATAGTAAAGACAGAACATACGAAGCCAATTGTGCTATTGCTTCCGTTAGACATTCCACATTGGAAGTGGGAGTGCATATTTATGGATTTTGTATATGGACTATCTAAGAGTAGGAAAGGAAATGAAAGTATATAGGTTATGGGTTATACTTGATCGACTTATAAAAAGCACGCACCTTATTCTAGTAACAAGTATGAGGATGATGGTGACACTAGTGATAGTGTATTTCTAGGAGGTGGTTCAACTACATGGAGTTCCAACTAGTATGGTAAGTGACTGGGATCTAATTTTCACGAGTGAATTCTAGAGGAACCTGCTTGATGTATTGGGGACGGAGATGAGTCTGGGTATGACATATCACCCGCAAACCGACGGATAGATTAGAGGTCGAACTGAATGTTGGAAGACTTGTTGAGGGCTTGTATATAGGATTTGGAGAATCTTGGGAGGATCACCTATCTCTAATGGAATTCACATATAATAATCGCTGCTAGACTAGTAGAGGCACAACTTCATTCAAAGCACTGTATGGAAGGCCATGTAAGTTGCCTTCATGTAGTGGGAACCTACGAATAAGATCATACTAGGGCTAGGGATGGTTAAAAAAAACTATGGAGAAGGTGGATCTTATTAGGAAGAAAATGAAAGCTACACAAGATCGATAAAAGTCATATGGCAATAAGAGGTAGATAGATTTGGAGGTTGCAGTAGGAGATTTAGTTTTTGTAAAGGTTCCGCCTTGAAAAAATTTAGTACGATTTAGGAGTTCGAGGAAGTTGGCTCCTTGATTTTTTAGTCCATTTTCAATGTTAGAGAGGATGGGGAGTTTGACATATAGAATGATGCTTTTGAAGAAGATGATAGGAGTCCATAATGTATTCCATGTACCACATTTGCCTAAATTTGTACCCTGAGCCGAATTCATCTTATAGTCAAGCCATAATGTCTAACATAGGGGTGAAGTGACTTAAGAACAAAGTGGTAAAGCTGGTTATAGTGTAGTGGGTGAACGACCCGGTTGAGAGTATATGTGAGATTGAAGAGAAAATGAAGGCTACTCATCCTTAAATCATTTTCAGTATGTTCCTTAACTTAGTCTAATTTCTTATGGCAAGATTATTTTTAGATTAGATTTGGATGCTCTAGATGATTTGATTAGTAGGATAGATTACTATAGATTTAGGATTACTAGATATATATTTAATGGTTCTGGCATAACTATTGCATATATGCTTGTATTCGAGTGTTATGCATCCATGCATGATATGTCATCATATTGCATTCGTTTAGGATGCATTAGCTGCATTTATGCATCATAAGTACAGTTACATGCACCATTCATATTTATATGTCGTTCATCCTATTACATTAGACTTATTTAAGCTTATTAGATATAGTGGATGTTATATTTGTTTATTTGGTTAATAAATGTTTTATGATATGCGATATGAGCGTTATGTTGCATTTTTCATGACCATGAACAAATTTCAAACCGGGATCAGTCAACTAGTCCAAAATAGACCAGTGGATTAGCGAAAACCTACTAGGTGTGGTTAAACCTTGAACCGGCCGGCCGAATTGAGATGGAACGGTGATATGTTTTCGAGTTTTGTGGAGTTGTATTGAAGCAACTTGGAAGGCGATTTAGTGCCAATGAGTTGATGAGAAATTCATAGGTTTGTGATCTTATTATGAGATTGGGTTTGATTAGTTATGCATTGATAGAGATGTTATTAGTTAGTAGGAACGTGAGTGAACTATGGTACAAGAAGGCGGTCCAGACGACGATCCCGTAGCACAATTAACTAGGTTAAGGGTGCAGCTCTCTTTTAGTGCATAAGGCGGGTCCATAGAGGATGGAACGATAAGCATACCTATAGCGCATGAGGGATGGGATGAAGGATGCGAGGCCATTTGTTATTGAGATGCGAACGTTGAGCAGTCTTGTAGCGATTAAGATGGGTTTAAGATGTGAATCCAATACGTCGACGAGTTGCGAACGATAAGTGGTTCTGAAGCATATTGATGCAGGCCTAGGCTATAAGTCCAATATGTGATAGATTTATGACACGATAGTTTATGACAAATGGTAGAGTATGGTTTGTTATATAGTAGTGTGGCCTTTTGTGTTAGAAACATAACCTAGATATGGAGACTGAGACATTGACCTCTTATCATGTTATAGTACGATCACTAAAGTATATGAGGAACAAATATGGCTCACTCACTCAGGATTAAGTTTGACCCACTCCTATTTTTCCCTTTTATTTATATCTCTGGCTTTATAGAGCATGGAGACGAGAAGGTACGAGAGGCAAGGACCTTATTATACATATTGTAAACAATGTAAATAGTTATTATGACTTGGATTGGATTTTGCATATGGATTGGGTTTGATTGGCATTGTAAAACATATGTAAATGATATTATTGATAATTTATTATTAAAGTTCATTTATCAGGTAATTATGTTTTTAAAGTATATTCAAACTCTTCATGGGTTTGGCTTCCCAAATCTTAACCTCTTGGACCCAAAAATAAAATAGGGTACCATTGAGCTATTTCTACTTTTCAAGTACCTAAAGATCATGCTATAAAAATAAAGGAGAAGAAATGGATATTGGACGCTCAAAACCTATGATGGAAAATTCACAGTTACTGAGTGACATTATATACAAAGATGGTGGAATCGTAAACTTTAGAGACAATTCAAAGGGATATGTCATTGGCAACGTTGATAATAGTAAAATTCCTCTTATTACTAATGTTTTCATAGTAAAAAAATTGAATGTAACTTACCAACTATAAGTAAGTTATGTGATAAAGGTTTTAAAATAAGATTTGAAAAAGGTTAATTGCTATATTTTAGGTCATAACTCTAAAACTATTTTTGAAGATATAAGAAAACGAAATATATATTTTAAATATGAAAGTGTTTACTGATGACGATCTTTGTTTTACGTCCAAATCCATTGATACTTGGATTTGGTAAAACCGTTTTGGACATTTGAATTTTAAACATTTATCGAGAGTTGAAAAATATAAACTTCTGAGAGGAACGCCAAAAATAAATTTCAAAGTAAATAATTTTTGTGATGCTTGTCACTTTGGAAACACCACAATAAGTCAATTAAATAAAAGATACGATGTCTAACTCACACCCATTAGAACTTATTCATTTAGATCTCTTTGGGCCATCACAAGTTCAATCAATAAACTATAATTAATATATTTTTGTAATTGTAGATGATTTATCAAGATATACTTGGAAATTTGTTCTAAAATATAAAAATGAATCCTTTAAAATATTTAAATTTTTGTCAAGAGAACTCAAAATCAGAAGTTAATTAAAATTAAAACTATAATGAGCAATCACTGATGAGAATTTGAACATGAACAATAATGGGTTATAAGTAACAATGGACATTTAGTGGCACAAGGATATAATCAAGAGGAGGACAATAATTTCGATGAATTTTGATCCTATAGCAAGACTTGAAGCCGTAAGTAAACTACTTGATTTTGCAAATTATAATAACTTCAAATTATTTTAAATGGGTGTTAAAAGTGCATCTTGAATGGAATAATCAAGGAAAAAATATATGTTGAGAAACCTCCATAATTTGAAGATGAGAAATTTCCAAATTATTTCCATATATTCAAAAGAGAACTATATGTTTTAAGACAAGCACCTCCATCATGGTATGGGAGACTCAAATCTTATTTGATTAAATCAGAATTTGAAATTGGGAAAGTCGATACTGTGTTATTAATGAAAAGGACTAATAGATATATTCAACTTATACAAATATATGTAGATGATATTATTTTCGGATTGACTACTAAACAACTGAATTTGGAATTTTAGAAAATAATGACAAAGGAATTTAAAATGAGACATATGGGAGAAGTAACATTCTTCCGAGGATTACAAATTAAGCAACTATGTAATGGAATCTTTATAACTCAAGAAAAAAAGGCTAAGGAACTTATAAAAGATTTGATATGTTAAATATGTATGGAAACCTACTCTTTCGATATTTGGAGCAATCTTACAATAAAGAAGAAAATTCTGGAGATGTAGATCAAAAATCATATCGTGGCATGATTGGCTTATTACTCTTATAACTACCAATAGACTAGATATAATACATAATGTATCTCTCTATTCAAGATATCGGTTTAATACAAAGGAAACACGTCTTAAAGCGATAAAATGCACCCTAGATTTGTAAATAGTGCTTTGGATTGTAGGCTCTTCTACCCTAAGGAAGAATAATATGAAATGATATCGTATAGTGATGTAGATTATGCAGGCTATAAATATGATAGAAAAAGAACAAGTGGAATCTGTCACTTTTAGGGACATTCACTTGTATATTAGTTCAGTAAAAAAAATTCTCTCTCTCTGTCTACTACAAAACAGACTATATACCGACAACGATGGCATGTTCGCAGGTGTATAGATGCAACAAACTACAAAATATTTTGATTTAAACATTAAATATCACTAATATATTATGATAGTACAAGTGCTGTAAATTTATCTTAAAATCTAAGAAATCATGATAGAACAAAACATATAGATATAAGACATCATTTCTTAAGAGAAAATTTAAGTAAATGGATCATAACTTTTGAATTCATAAATTTGTAAATAAAACTGTTGATATTTTAACAAAACCATTAATACAAAATACTTTTATTAAATTATAAAGAGAGCTCTTTTACTAGTATTTAGAATTATATATATATGTGTGTGTGTGTGTGTGTGTGTGTATGCATACATACATACATACATATATATGTATGTGTATATCTTGTACGTACGTGTATATATAAACATGTAAAATAAAAATAAAAAATTTAACCTATTATATGTCGACATATACTTGATAAGTATGTCAAAATATCAAAGGTTTTGTGAATTGAATTTTTCTCCTATTTTTAATTTCAAATTCCCACTTAACAACTAATTAGTTTCATGGTTAGAGGCATAATTCCAATCTCCTTCTTCTATAAAACTCCACAAACTTAATCTCAAATTGATCCAAACAACTCCAAAAGGCTTATGGATGAATCCTCTCGAATTATAAAAAACTTTCTCTCCTTCTAGAATGCTTCGAAGAAGGGAACACACTTATCTGTTTCTTTTGAAATAAAACAACTTCGTATAGCTACCTTTCCATTTAAGCTTTGTACCTCCTTTCATGTTGTTGAAAGTTTGATGTCCTTTAATACTTGGATTTGTTCCTAGTTTTGTCATATTCCTCTAGCATGAAAAATAAACCCTAAGAATTTTATAAATGAAACCCCAAAGGGTCATCTCAAGGGTTTAGCTTCATTCTATAATTTCTTAACACTTGGAACATCTCATCCTAATGACCAATATGGTCTTACACATTTTAAGATTTTACATGCATATCATCCATGCAAACTTCCATGGTTCACTCAATCTTATTTGCAAACTTCTTTTTAACTAATCATTGATATAAAGATCCAACGTTCTTCAAGCCGAATGGCATTACCTTATACCAATATAACCTCACATGAATAATAAAACCCACTATAAGAAAACTTTGATTTTGTAGTTGACAAATCCATCGCTAAACCGTTTCTAAATTGCATTTAGTTGCGAATTTATGACAATATAGAGAAGTCGATAAAATTATAGTCGCTACTCTAGTGTCATATTAGCAATAGATTTTTGTGTGAAGTCACCGACATTTTACCAACTTATGCAAAAACTATTATAATATGAGTAAAAAATATTTTTGATAAATAGCTGTCGGCAACACTTTCTATATAGCGTGAGATTAGCGACAGAACGTAAACCTTATGTCGCTAATCACACACTATTTGGCGGAGGATTTGTGGTGGTTCTATGACGTATTTAGTGTAGGTTTAATGGAAAATAATGTTTGCTTCTATCGCTAATCGCATGCTTTTTTGTCAAGGTTTACTTCTCTCTACTATAACCTTTTATAAAACATATTTGAATAACATTTGATTATTCTTTAGTTAGCCATTATATACAACAAATTCAAATCAAGTTCAAACAACAATCCTTAAACACATTGAAAAATTCAAAATATTATATATTCAACATGTTCAAATTCAAATATATCCATAAACTAAGTTTACACGATATCCATAAGTAATGTTTCCAAAACATTCATATAATAAATATTATTGGACGACCAAATGCACAGAATAAAAAAATTCATATGCTTACTAAATTAAAAAGAATTTCAAACACTTAGGTAACATAGCTGTAACAACACGCATATTTTACGATTGTATATTTAAATATTTTATTTAAATATAACATCGTTAGTCGGATTTAAGTCTAAAAAGTTACTTTTTACAAACAGTCAAATTAGGACTCGAGACTACTTTCATTGAGTTCAAAATGACATTTGCGACCTTTTTGAGTATACACATCGATATGTTTGGAGTTAGCTTGACTTTTGACATTTTCACTTAGGGCTTCAGGTTTGGGTTTCAGCCCAATAACCTAACATAAGACCTTAGCTCCACCCCCTCTTCCTTCATTCATTCATTCTCATTTCCTAACACTTCAAGCTTTAAGCAAAAATAGAGGGAGAGAAAAGAGATTAGGAATTCCTAAGCCCTAGCTTCATTTGTAAATCAAAGTTTTAGCTCCAAAATCAAAGAGAAGCTTAGGTAAGCATCCTCTTCTTCTTCTCCATCTCAATCTCTCTTCAATTTCAGAAATTTCCTACAACCTAACTTAGGAAATATTTGCTTATGATCTTAGTTTGGCGCTTTTAGAGTTGAAGTTGAAGAGTAGTTAATCTTCCTTTTGTTTTTAAGCTTCTCCTTCATTGTTTTTAAATAAAAGGTGAGTTTTTGAACTCACATCTACGTCTATATCTTCGATAGTTGTTAGGTAATGATTCCTAACATCTATTCCTTGTCCATTTTCTTTGGATTGAATTGGTTTTATGAATATTCCAATTTTTGGTATTTTGAAGTCAAATCTTTAAAAATCCTAGCTTTGATATTTGAACACATTTTTGGTGGTGTATCGAAGAGCCTATAGGGCTGGATTGCCGATTGGCATAAACCCCTAGCACCCATTGCTCGTTCGATCGCAATTTGGAGGATTTTTACCCTTGGTAGGGCTAGGCTGAAAATACTGGAAATTCCAGTTCAGTCGATTGAACCAGGAAGTCAGTCGACTGAACCATAACCCAGGAAATTTCCTGGGCCAGTATCAATCGACTGACCACTCAGGGTCAGTCGACTGAGCCTGGAAACCGAAAGTTTCCAGGCATGATTCAGTTGACTGACCACCCTGGTCCAGTCGACTGAACCTGGAAACGGAAAATTTCGAGGATATGCATCAGTCGACTGACCATCCTGGTCTAGTGGACTGAATCTGTTGTCTCAGCCAAATTTCCTATTTTGCTTGGGTTTTCAATTTTAATCGATTCCTATTGATCCAGTTTGTTGTTATCACCTTTGTTGACTTTGATAACTTCTTTTTTGGGATTTTTAGGAATATCCATTTCGATGGATTTGGTATCGATTTCTTTGGATTTGATTCACGCCTTCGAATGTGAATTTTTGGTGATTGATTGTTCCTACAATCATTTCTGTGACTTGCCACTTTGAAATACAAAGGTTTCTATACTAGAAGTAAATATTAAAACCCTTTTTCAAAGATGATTTCAACTCTATTTTTAATGCATAGCTCTTTATAAAACCGTTTTCCAACCTATTAGCATATACAAACCTTTACCTCATTCGTATAAGAAAATCTAATTAAATGGCTTAGCAAAACAAGTGGAATGAAACGTTTGCATTTACTTCCTCGGTTAATTTTTGGACTTGTTCGATAGAAACTCTTGTGACAATTTTCGAGTGGAGATCTATAATTTATTCGTAAACATTTAAGCTAAGCCAGTAATTATGGGACATGAAGCTAAACTTATTTATTTACTAGCTTAGTGTAATTTACACTTTTTATTGATCAATGATGATAATTTTGTGATTTAGACTAGCAATAAGCTTTGTCTCTTTGTCCATGTGGGGGACTGTACCTCGTTTTATTGAGTTTCTTCTCATTTCTTTATTGGCTAACGACCTATTGGTTCTCCGGAGTTTCGACTCATTTTCGTGGGCTAGCGACCCATGCTCTTTTATGGAGTTCGGTTCATCGGACGTACTGTTGTACTACGTCGTTGTCCGGCTTATCAGGTTCATCGGGCGTATCATTGTACTATGTTGTTGTTCGGAATTATTTGAGTTTTAGGTTCCTCGGGCGTACCGATATTGTACTACATCGTTGCACCAGCTCGGTTAGCGACCAGATAGCACCGGTGAGTTTTCATGCTCCCATTTTGTGATAGGCCTCCCCCTTTTGTGATTTTTGGATTTCTATCTGATGATTTCTAGAATTTGTGTTTTACCTCTTTTTGTGATTGGCAATGTTATGTTTGCTGATATTTGGGGTTTGGTGAATAAAATAAAGAATATGACATTCTTTTTAGTGCTTTAAGATTTCTTGAGATATTGTATGATTTTTGTGTTGTCTAATGTATACTTTTCGTAGTATGGAATTATTGTTATCATACATTTTTGTCATATCTCTTATTCTATCTCATTTTATCTGATATTTATAGCTAGACCGATCCATTTATTATTTTCTTATTAAATAATACTCGGGTCAGACCGAGATGTTACAGGTGCTTCTGCTTGGCACCTTTTCTGAGAGCATTATCTGACTTTTGACTAACTACTCTAGTTTAGTAGTTTTTATTATTATACATACGAGATAGAGACTCCTTAATATATACTTATTCTTTTGTCTAGCACTTGTACCTATTCTTTTGTGATATTGTGGATCTTATTTGACCACTACTCTGATGAACACTTCTATGTGTTATATTCATATTTGTTTCCGCCTTTGTGATATGAATATCTGTGGCTGATTTATGTTATGCTTATTTCTATATTTGTTTTCGAAAATCATATAGCCACTGTGTAGTAGCTTTGAGTTTATTTCGGTATGTCGGATTTCCTCTTGAAATGAAATGCATGTTATACTATCTGACATATCGGTGCTCGCACAAAGTAATTACACGGATGGCCGCTCCTCAACAGCCTTATTCTTCATGCTAGTTGAAGGCATTACTCTGTAGTGTCCTTGGCTAGCATGAGTATAGGATGGGGCGTCACATCTTGGTATCAAATACAAACTTCGGAACAATGTAGAATAATCTAGCAAGGATAATTGTCCTAAATCCTTCTTAGGAATCGTGCTTTAGGATTTATCCGAGTCATAGGACCCATTCTATCCTATTTTCTTTTATGATACCTTTTTTTATCAATCATGATTGTTTGACATTCATTTTGTGAATAACCTTTTTCTTCTTCTTTCTTTCTTTCTAAAAGAAGAGAAATGGTTAGACCAGGTCGTCCCAGCACCGGTCAATCCAGTGCTACTCCTCAGGATAGAGTATTTACGTCTGCCCAACAGCTTCTTGATCTTGTAAAGAATGCTCAAGCTATCAGACCCATTCCAGAGCCTACTCACCCAAAATCCAGATTTGGACGCCTATGTAGTGATTATACAAATTTGGGTGGAAAGCCGTTCAAGGGTTCCGAAGGCGTTATCGAAGCCAAGCTTGGCTTAAAACATACGATCGCATCTTTTCTCACATGGATCTTATTGATTTGCATCGTGTCCAAGTGGCTTCTAGTATGCTCCAAGAAAGAGCATTAGATTGGTATGAGCTTTTGATTTCTGAAATTATTAAAGCGGACCTTACTTGGAAGCAATTTCGAAAAAGATTTGAATCAAAGTTTGTACCAGAAGCTGAAAAAGTGACTCTGGCCCGTCGTTTTATTGACCTTGTTCAAGGTGAATCTTCTGTGGCAGATTATGTCGCATCTTTTAAATCCCTATCTAAATATGTGGTCGAGTATGTAAATACCCCATTGAAGAAAAATCAGAGGTTTGTCTATGGCTTGAATAAGAATCTTAAATAGCCATTACTTCTAAAATTAGAAGTTTCTTTCGATCAGCTTATTGATATCGCTCTTTGACTCGAAGAGGACGATAAAGAAGATGATGTTGAAGTTATGGGTGTCAAACCGAACTTCAACAACAAGAAGAGGCCCATTAAGTTCAAAGGTCCTTATACCAACAAATAAGTGAAGCAAACAACTCCGGTAGCAAAGACTGCTACATCTAGTCATGGGCAATGCTACAATTGTGGTTCTAAGGACCATTTCGCTAATAGATGTCCAAAACCTCTCTTTTGTCGTTATTGCAAAAGTTCGGGTCATCTTTTGTCTTCTTGCGCCAAACTTCAAAGCAAGAGCGAGGGAAAGCTAAATGTTGTGCAATTCCCTAGTAACACTTCTCATGGTTAAGGTATTTCTCATTCTATCCTTGATGGCATTATTATGTTTCGTGATCATCCTATTCGAGTTCTTTTTGATATGAGTGCATCCCATTCTTTTATATCAAATGAACTTGTTGATACCTTTTCTTTAAGTGTTATGGCTTTGATGACTTCTTTGAGAATTGCGAATCCGGTTGGTGGATCTGCAACACTTTGTTTACTTTGTAAAGTTGTTGAGATTATTTTATGTGATTTTTCTTTCCAAGCCGATTTGCATGTCATGCATTACTTGGGCTTCAGAATGATTTTGGGAATGTATTAGCTTAACCGTTATGAAACACATATCCTTTGTTCCGAGCGGACTATTCATCTTCGACATCCTCAATCTGTCAAGCAGATTTCTATTGTTCTTAAAGATTCGGATTCCAATTTAGCCACATCCTTATATTCTCTAAACTCTCGTGATGACAATAATGATGATGAGGAAGATGTCATTTCTCTCATTCACATTTTTTGTGAATTTTTCGATATATTTGAGCCCTTTTTAGGATTACCACCTATGTGAGAAATTGAGTTCAGAATTAATCTAATTCCTGGAGCTCTACGTATCACTCGTCCTCCTTATTGTATGTCTAATAAGGAAAATGAGGAGATGCACAAACAATTATCCGAGTTGGAAGCGAAGCAGTTTATTCGTTCTAGTTCCTCTCCTTAGGGAACTTCACTTATTTCTATGAAGAAATCCGATGGTACACTTAGGATTTGCGTCGACTACCGTAAGCTTAATGATCTTACCATTAAGAATAAATATCCTTTACCTCGGATTGATGATCTGTTCGATCAACTTAGTGGTGCTAGAGTCTTTTCACAGTTAGACTTAGCAACCGGTTTTCATCAGCTTTGTATTGCAGAGGATAACATTCCTTTGACATCATTATGTACACGTTATGGATCTTATGAATGGCTTGTTATGACATTTGGTTTAACAAATGCTCCAGCTTATTTCATTGACCTTATGAATCGAGTTTTCAAAGACTTCCTCGATCGATTTGTTCTCACCTTTATAGCTGATATTCTTGTTTATTCTAAAACCGAGGAAGAACATGAAAAGCATCTTCGGGTTGTGTTGGAAACTCTTAGGAGCAATCAATTGAAAGAAATTTTTTATAAGTGCCACTTTTGGCAATCTCGTATGAAATTTCTCGGCCATATTATTTCCAAATCCGGAATTTCCATAGATCCTTCAAAGATTGAAGCGATTCAAAATTGAAAGAGACCGGAGAGAATGACGGAAATCCATAGTTTTCTAGGATTGGCGGGTTATTACCGTCGTTTCATAAAAGACTTTTCTAAAATTTCCGTGCCTCTTACTAGTTTGACAAAGAAAGGAGTTACATACATTTGGTCGGAAAAATGTGAAGCTTCTTTTTAGAAATTAAAAGAACTCCTTTTTGATGCTCTTATTCTTGGATTCCCGAAGGGAACCAAGATTTTGTTGCTTATACCAATGCTAGTCGTGTTGGTTTGGGAGTTGTTCTTATGCAAAGGGAACGTGTTATTGCTTATGCTTCTAGGCAATTAAAGCCTGCCGAGACTAGATATGCCACTCATGATTTAAAGCTCGCAGCTATTGTTTTTACCCTTAGAATTTGGTGTCATTATCTTTTGGGAGAAAAATTTGTTCTCTACACTGATCATAAATCTTTGAAGTATTTATTTTCTCAAAAGGAACTTAATTGCGTCAACAACGTTGGCTCGAGTTCCTTGCATCTTATTATCCTGATATTCTTTATACTCCCAAAAAGGGAAATCGTGTTGTCGATGCCCTTAGTCGTAAGCAACAAGCGGTTTTTTCTATGATGATATCCAAATGGAATGATCTCGAGATTTTAACCACTTGCGAGACTCGAGATCGTGAATCCGATTTATGTTCATCTCTTGTTCTATGTAGCCTTGAGGCTCATCCTTCTCATTTAGACCGCATTCTTGAAGCCCAAAAGCTAAATCCCGAATTGGCTCTTCATAGCCAAGGTTATAGGGATAAAATCGATATTGAAGGTTTGAAAGACTTTGATATTGATGCTCGTGGCGGTATTCGAAAATTTGGTAGACTTATCGTGCCAAATATTAGTGATCTTCATAAAGATATTTTAGAAGATTTTCATCGTTCTAAATTTACCATTCATTCCGGTATTAGTAAAATGTATGCGGATATGAAGCGACTTTATTATTAGGATGGAATAATTTCTGATATTGCTAACTTCATTGAGCGTTGAATGACTTGCCAACTCATAAAGGCCGAGCATCAAAGGCATGGTGGGTTATAGCAACCTTTGGACATTCCAATTTGGAAGTGGGATCAAGTCTCCATGGACTTTATTGACGGACTTCCCTGTTCTCGTTCAGGCCGTGATAGTTTATGGGTGATAGTTGATAGACTTACAAAATCCACCCATTTTATTCCCGTTCGGTCCAATCGGACCTTACCTTTTTTGGCCAGGCTCTTTATTAAAGAAATTGTTAAATTGCATGGAGTTCCTACTTCTGTTGTTAGCGATCGTGATCCATTGTTTACTAGTGGATTTTGGAAGAGTCTTCAAAAAGCTTTGGGAACAACGCTTAATTTTTGCACCGCTTATCATCCTCGGTCCAATGGACAAACTGAGCATGTGAATCAAACTCTTGAAGATCTTCTTCGTGCATGTGTTCTTGATTTTGGTGGAAGTTGGGAAGATCATATTTCTCTTGTTGAGTTTTCCTATAATAATAGCTTACAATCTAGTATTAGTATGACACCTTTCGAGGCACTCAATGGAAGACCTTCTTGTTGGCTTGAGGCCGGCGAGAAGCTGGTTTTAGGTCCTGACTTTATTCATGATTCCATAGAAAAGATTGACCTTATTCGCCATAGGATGAAAGAAGCTGAAAGCAGATAAAAATCCTATGCCGATAACCGAAGAAGGAAACTAGAATTTTCTATGGGAGATTTTGTGTTTATTCGTGTTTCACCTATGAAGGGTATTGTGCGTTTCAGTCGATCGAGAAAGTTAGCACCTCGATATAGTGGTCCGTTTCCCATCATCGAACGTATTGGTTCTGTGGCTTATCGCCTTTTATTACCGGCTCAGTTTTCTGCTTTTCATGACGTACTCCACGTCTCTCAATTACGGAAATGCCTTCGAGATTCTGATTCTGATTATATTCTTGAGCCTAGTGTTGCTACGGAGGTTAAACGCCTTCGAAATGAAGATGTCCCGCTTATGAAAATCCAATTGTCCTCAAATCCTATGGATTGCTTTTGGGAATCCAGAGAATTCATCGAGCGACCCCATCCGCACTTACTCTCTCGTGCTCCTTAGAGGTAAACTTCTTACTTCAAATTTCTTTTGTGTTGATATGCTTTTATGGTTTTTACTTTTTATTTTCTTTTTAAGTATTGTGAGGACGCAATTTCTTTAAGGAGGGGAGTCTGTAACAACCCGCATATTTTACGATTGTATATTTAAATATTTTATTTAAATATAGCATCGTTAGTTAGATTTAAGTCCGAAAAGTTACTTTTTACAAACAGTCAAATCAAGACTCGAGACCACTTCCATTGAGTTCAAAATGATGTTTGCGACCTTTTTGAGTATAAACATCGATATGTTTGGAGTTAGCTTGAATTTTGACATTTTCACTTAAGGCTTTGGGTTTAGGTTTCAGCCCAATAACTTAACATAAGACTCTAACCCTACCCCCTCTCCTCTTCATTCATTCTCATTTCCTAACACTTCAAGCTTTAAGCAAAAATGGGGGGAGAGAAAAGAGATTAGGAATCCCTAAGCCGTAGCTTTATTTGAAAATCCAAGTTTTAGCTCCAAAATCAAAGAGAAGCTTAGGTAAGCATCCTCTTCTTCTTCTCCATCTCAATTTCTCTCCAATTTCAGAAATTTTCTATAACCTAACTTTGAAAATGTTTGCTTATGATCTTAGTTTGGGGCTTTTAGAGTTGAAGTTGAAGAGTAGTTGATCTTCCTTTTATTTTCAAGCTTCTCCTTCATTGTTTTTGAAAAAGGGTGAGTTTTTGAACTCACATCTATGTCTATATCTTTGATAGTTGTTAGGTAGTAATTCCTGACATCTATTCCTTGTCCATTTGCTTTGGATTGAATTGGTTTTATGCATATTCTAATTTTGGGTGTTTTGAAGTCAAATCTTTAAAATTCTAGCTCTGATGTTTAAACCTCTAGCGCCCATCGCTCGTCCGGACGCAATTTGGTGGATTTTTGCCCTTGGTAGGGCTAGGATGAAAATACTGGAAATTCTAGTTCAGTCGACTGAACCAGGAAGTCAGTCGACTGAACCAGAACCCAGGAAATTGGAAATCTTGGTTCAAATCCTTCAGTGCGGGATTCAAGATGTTCCCTTTTTACACTTATGGCATAGCCTTAACATTAATGGCGAGGTTCAAAGGAGGAAAGGCTTACGGTGGATACCTAGGCACCCAGAGACGAGGAAGGGCGTAGCAAGCGTCGAAATGCTTCGGGAAGACCCTTTACATGTGAGACCTATTGCTCATGCAATCTGGGATCCTCATTTTGGTCTCCTGGGCCGGTATCATTCGACAGATCACTCTGGGTCTATCGACTGAGCCTGGAAACCGAAAGTTTCTGGGCCTGATTTAGTCGACTGACCACCCTGGTTCAGTCAACTGAACCTGGAAACGGAAAGTTCCCACGAATTGTGTCAGTCGACTGACCATCCTGGTCCAGTCGATTGAATCTGCTGTCTCAGCCAAATTTCCTATTTTGCTTGGGTTTCCAATTTTAATCGATTCGTGTTGATCCAATTTGTTGTTATCACCTTTGTTGACTTTGATAACTTCTTTTTCGAGATTTTTGGAATATCTATTTCGATGGATTTGGTGTCGATTTCTTTGGATTTGATTCACGTCTTCGAATGTGAATTTTTTGTGATTGATTGTTCCTAAAATCATTTCTGTGACTTGTCACTTTGAAATACAAAGGTTTCTATACTAGTAGTGAATATTCAAACCTTTTTTCAAAGATGATTTCAACTCTATTTTTAATAGAAAGCTCTTTATAAAACCATTTTCCAACCTATTAGCATATACAAACCTTTGCCTCATTCGTATGAGAAAATCTAATTAAACGGCTTAGCAAAATAAGTGGAATGAAACGTTTGCGTTTACTTCATTGGTTAATTTTTGGACTTGCTTAATTGAAACTCTTGTGACAATTTTCGAGTGGAGATCTACAATTTGTTCGTAAATATTTAAGCTAAGCCAGTGGTTATGGGATATGAAGCTAAACTCATTTATTTACTAGCTTAGTGTAATTCACACTTTTTATTGATCAATGATGATAATTTTGTGATTTAGACTAGCTATAGGCTATGTCTCTTTGTAAACGTTGAGGACTATACCTCGTTTTATTGAGTTTCGTCTCATTTCTTTATAGGCTAACGACATATTGGTTCTTTGGAGTTTCGACTCATTTTTGTGGGCTAGCGACCCATGCTCTTTTATGGAGTTCGGTTCATCGGACATACCATTGTACTACGTCGTTGTCCGACTTATCAGGTTCATCAGGCGTAACATTGTACTACATTGTTGTTCTAAATTATTTGAGTTTCAGGTTCCTCGGGCGTACCGATATTGTACTACGTCGTTGCATCGGCTCTATGGTTAGCAACCATGGGATAGCGTCCCGTTTGTGATGCACGTGTTAGTGAGTTTTCATGCTCTTGTTTTGTGATAGGCCTCCACCTTTTGTGATTTCTGGATTTCTAGTTGATGATTTCTAGAATTTGTGTTTCACCTCTTTTTGTGATTGGCAATGTTATGTTTGCCAATATTTAGGGTTTGGTGAATAAAATAAAGAATGTGACATTCTTTTTAGTGCTTTGAGATTTCTTGAGATATTGTATATTTTTGTGTTGTCTAATGTATACTTTTCATAGTATGGCATTATTGTTATCATACATTTTTGTCATATCTCTTATTCTATCTCATTTTATCTGATATTTATAGATAGACTGATCCGTTTATTATTTTCTTATTAAATAATACTCGGGTCAGACCGAGATGTTACAGGTGCTTCTGCTAGACTCCTATTTTGGGAGCATTATCTGACTTTTGACCAACTACTCTAGTTTTGTAGTTTGTTGTTATACATACGTGATAGAGACTCCTTGATGTATGCTTATTCTTTTGTCTAGCATTTGTACCTGTTCTTTTGTGATATTATGGATCTTATTTGACCATTATTCTGATGAACACTTCTATGTGTTGTATTCATATCTGTTTCCGCCTTTGTGTTATGCATATTTGTGACTTATTTATATTATGCTTATTTCTATATTTGTTTTCGAAGATCATATAGCCACTGTGTAGTAGCTTTGAGTTTGTATCGGTATGTCAGATTTCTCTTGAAATGAAATGCATGTTATACTATCTGACATATCGGTGCTCGCTCAAAGTAATTACACGGATGGTCGCTCCTCAACAGCCTTATTCTTCGTGTTAGTTGATGGCATTACTTTGTGGTGTCCTTGGCTAGCGTGAGTATAGAGGTGGTGTGTCACAATAGCATATTACTTATTATTTTCTCCAAAGGTCTTTATTTCCCTATAACGAAGAAATTCAATAGTTAGTGATGAAATTTACGTTTATATTATCTTAAGGAATAATGGATATTAATCTCTTTATAGTAATATATATGAAAAACAAAAAATAACATAAAATAAATAAATTTGACATTTTAAAAGTGAAATTTCTAGATTAACTGGAAAATTAACACACCTTTTTAAATACCTACAAGAATTTTAAAGATTTACCATAATACAATATAGTTTAAATATAATTAACAAGATCAGATAAATTACTCAAATACTCCTGTATAAATTGAACTAAAGAGTATACAGCTGAACCCCAGTTACTCTATATTCGAAATGATCAGAATACAAAAACTTTAAAACCGAAGCAAGGACTGTTTATAGAGCCATTATGATTTCACTATTCCAACATAATGCGGTTCCATCACGTATTATTATTTACACCACTATACCTTTATTAAGTCCATAACATTATGCAACTAGATGGTGATTTGAACACTATGTAGTTATGTACATCAGTAATTTGAATACCTTATTGAGGTAATTGTAAGTATTAGTCAAATATTTTCATCAAATTGTAGTCATTTTCCAACAACATAAAAGTGGTCTAATAGAGCTATAGAATAAAAAGGAAAATGTGTGCTTGTTATTCAGAATGTGAAGATAATGCAAGTGCTAGCTGTAGCATATAAGGTCTTGCTTTACTCACATAGTTAAGTTGAAATCGCACCTACTGTATTGTACCCACATATCTCGTCTATCAAACATTTATGTGATGACCCGCTATTTTTAATATCTAAAATTCAATTATAAATGATGTCAAAATATGCATAACTAATTTCAAATGTTAAAAATAATGGACCGTTGGTAACTAAAAATTCAAAATTCTGAATGAATGAATGAAAAGGGAAAAAACCACAACGGAATTAAAACGTTAACATATATACGACCTCATATCAATAATTAGACATCACACAAATCAAATACATCTAATACTGTACAATTTCCAATACATCAATTGTAAAAGAAACAACCATATAATTTCAATGCAAGATGTATACAGATCTATCATGTGGGCACACCCTATTCCAAACCCGTCGCCGCTTTTTGTTTCTTCCTGCAAACTTAAAAATACACATATATAGATAAAGATGGAAATGGTTTCAACTATTTTTGGACTATGTCTAACCATATACATTAGAGCCATAAGCTCGATAGCTATTGCATTGGAAAAGATTGCCTACGTATCCCTTTTGGAGATCAAGCCCCCATAGTATTGTTTTCTGCTCTTCTCCTATATTCAAATACTTGTCAGTACATAACAACTATAACATCCATGCAACCATAGCAAACAATGCAACCAATGATGAAACGACCCGCCTTATTCTCTACAATAAGACACATCATTATTAAGAAAGAAAGGGATAGAAAAGAGAAAGATAGAGAAGAAAGAAAGAAACAACATCAGAATCTCAACAGCGGAACGAACAAATTATATTAAATACACAAGATATTACATAGTATCATATACATCAGAGTTACACAACTTATACATCACATACTAGACAGTTATAAACACCTGTCTAGTTATACAACTCAATATACAATACAGATATCAACACAGAGATCAACACAGCGGAACCACTATCTATCTACAAACGCTGAAGCCTCCTGCTCCATATCTCCTCCAGAATTCGTTAAAGAAAACCTGAATCCCTTGGCTACTCGTAAAAATTTGAGTACCCAAGAGTTTAGTAAAACAGAATTAAACTCCGGGTCAGACATGGGTCTGGTGTGAGTAAACGGTTAAAGTTACTTAACTTTGAATATCATTTGAAAACAAAAGGTACCATGTAAGACTCCCCACACATAAACATGGGTAAGTTTTTACCTTACGCTAACCAAAACATTTGATAGGAAATTCTGTGATATTATCATAGGGCCTAGGGTTTTCAAATAAATAAGAAATAGCTGAAATTGTTACATGATTAAATTCCAGCATACTAGCCACAAAGTGGGTAATACAATCAAAACCGTAAGGGCATGTAGGAAGAATGGGTTCCCATCAATGGCAGGGCTACTGAGGTACTACCCGTCATAATATGTGGCCTAGATCAACGTATCAAGGATTACTCCCAATCCCATGCAACACAAGGCTGGAACCATCCCTTACTGGACAGTCCCGAACAAGACAACCCCGACATTTGGAGCTCAACAACTACCCACACAGCTGAATAAAAGGACCTCTAGACAGGGGGAAATCTCGTCCTACTTGGGTGCTACCCCCTTAGCCTTGCTGCACCTCCCCTGTTTTAGCCATTCTCGGTTGATGAGGCTTAAGGCTACGATTACCTTTATAGAACACATCTATCTTAGAATGCTCATCATCCACCTGACGATGTTCTTGAAAGCATTCAATCCATACTAGTTTGTTCCGGGTTCGAACGAAACCGAAGGCATTATCTCGTTACACTCATTTTGGAATCACCCTTAGAGTTAACGACAATAACCCTTGCACTTCAAACTCCATCTCGATCTTCACTTTGATATCTCACAACCTATCATTTAACTTGGATCGATGTGGTTTTTGGATAATCAAATTTAATACCCGATCCCGGTCTTATCGAAATCCAAACGTATCTTAAAGGCCAAGTTGTTTAAAGGTATAAACAATTCAATTCAATTCAATACTTGAATTCACACAGCATTAATACAGATAAATATCACACATTTATCAATGATATATCAAATCATATCACAAATATCACAGCATATCATCCAATAGATATCAACCAATTCAGATATTCTACTCAATAATCATCCATAAGCAATAATTATTAATCCTTATTATAATTAATTTAATTAACTTAAATTAAATCAATCACTTAAGAATTAATCACTAACTTTGCTTAATCAATAATTGATTACAAACCTCTTAATTAACATTAATCATCTTGATTAATTATTCCTCAATTACATAAAGTAATTATCTTCAATTTATTTCACAAATTAATTATCCTTAACCATTTACAGTAATTAACCTTTAATTACTCTCATTAATTAATAATTAATTACATTAATTAATGATCCTTAATTAATTATTTCCAACAATTAATTAACTATAATTAATTATATTGATCCTTAATTAATTGCATTAATTAATTACATTAATTAATCACTTCCATTAATAAACCTCAATTAATCTTAACTAGTAATTACACTTTTGTAATTAATTACTTAATTAATTAACTCTTTAATTAATTATATTAATCCTTTGATTAATTACACTAAGTAATTAATCCTTAATTACTTCTATTAAGTAATTATCCTTTAATTACTTCCCATTAAGTAACTCCCTTTAATTAATTACATCCATTAATTATACATTAATTACTTACTCTAAGTAATTACGCTTATTAATCTCATTAAGTATTTATACTTAATCAATCATCAAGAGATTATCTTTAATTAATTAATAAATAAATTACAATTGGGTAATTCATCCCTTAATTACCCTTTAAACAAATTAATTAATCTTTAATTAATTATTCTTTAATTATTAATTAATAAACCTTAATTATCAATTAATACAACTTAATTACAAACTAAGTTCTTCTTAATTACCAGTTAATCAACCCTTAGTTAACAGTTAATTAACCCTTAATTAATCTTTTATTATATATTAATTATCTTTTAATTATTAATTAACAAAACTTAATTATTAATTAATAAAACTTAATTAAGTATTTCTTAATTACCACTTAATCAACCTCTAATTACTTGATTAAATAATTTCTAACTACAAATTAATTAATATTTAATTACTTAATTAAAAATCCTTAATTACAATTAATTAACCTTTAATTAATTAATTATAACCCTCAATTATATATTAATTAAATCCTTAATCATTAGTTAATTAAGTTAATTAATTGTTCTTAATTAATTACTTAATTAACCCTTTATCCTTAATTAATTAAATAAATTAATTACACTTAAATTTCTAAATTAACTTAATTAATTTCAAATAAATAAAACTTTACTCCTCTTAAGATAGACCATAATTATCTTATCTTCTACATGCCTTAGTTACGACTAAAAAACATTTTATTTTAAAGATAACTTTACTTAATTAAATCATCAATTAAGTTTTAATATACTTATTCAACTTGATAAATTAAAAATTACAAATCACAACTTACCTTTAAATGCTTTTAAAATATTATCAAGTAATAGTTTTAAATCTATTTCCAATTAAAATTAATAATCTTGCTTTTATACAATCTTTAAAATTTCAATTCTATTTAAATTTTATAACTTTATTTAACAAAATTTAAATTAAACAAAGTTTTAAATACTTGAACCCTGAAGCAAAAAAGAGCAATCACGATCGAACCAGAAAGCTGCCCATTACCAGAAAATCTCTAGAAACCACGACGCCTTTCACCAGACCTCGCTGCGATTCTGGCCATGACTAGCCGACCTTCCACACTGCCACATCCCAAAGTTCGATGCAACTCGATGCATCAGATACGCTGCCATGATCTCGATTCCAGCTATGCCCAAATTATGTTTAAAACCCTAAAGTTCCACACCACCGACGCCACAGCAATTATTCGACACTTCTACCATTTTTCCCTACATCCCTGAACACTAGCCTTGCTTCAGACGAAACCCAGAGACTTTTCAACCTCTTGATCGCCATAGATTGCCTCATATTCAATTTCCAGTCATTTTCAAATTACAGACTCAATGCATTATTAAAAATCATGGTTTTAGTTTTAAAAAATCTTACTTTCTAAATAGATTCAAGTTAAAATCTTGAAACATCAAATTATGATGTTTGAATTTTAACTTATTTTGAATTTTTGCCTGTAATTCCAAATTTCCAAAGAAGTTTTGCTAAGTTTTACTTAAAACCATTTTTTATATTTAAACCTTGTTAAAACTAATAAGATTTGTTTTGATTCTATTGTCTAAAATGAATCAGAGAAATGGGAAATGACTTTTGAACAAATCAAAGGGCTGTAAGCCTGGAAAAACTTCATTTGTCTGATTTTCAGACATGCACAACCAATACACAACATCTTCATACATATAAACATGTTTCAGAACTTAAGATAATCATGCAAACACAATTTCAAACATACATTACAAATTTACTTCAACCATATGTCACATGCATCAAATCTACAGATGATTCATGCTCACAGTTTAGAGGACAGAGGCTTAAACTAAAAACAGAAATGTTTTAAAATCAACAGATATGCACACCTTATAAACGCACAAAGGCTTACACATACACATACATGCAAATCAATCATCAACACAGATAAATATCACATGCAACAAATATTTGTTACTTAAGTTTTAAATTTAAAAGTTTACTCACCTTTGACAAAATTGAAGAGATGATTTAAAACTGAGATGAAGCTTTGAAAACTGGAAGGGTGTTGAAGCTGAAAAATTTGAATGCTTTGAATTACTGAAATGCTTTAAAACTTTGATTCTTGTTTAATTGATATAGGTTGAAACTTTATTTCTGCTGATTGCATTGATAACCCAGATTGCATTATGAAACTTGCATCTTTGGTTTACAGGTTTAGAAATTGCTTTGAGAACTTGTTACAGATTTGTTTTTGAGATAAGAAATGAATTGATTACAGGGATTTTGATTTAAGAACTGAATTACAGGGTTTTGTTTTGGTTCTGGAAAGTGATTTACAGGGCAGTGATTTTTCTGGTTTGAGAACAGAACAGGTTGAAATTTTCTTTGAGAATTTGTTAACAGGTTAGTCTTTTGATTTGAGAAATGAATTAATTACAGGATTGTATTTGAGCTTGAAGAATGTTTACAGGGAAATGATTTATTTTTTCTGATTTGTAGAGTACAGGTTGAGGTTTCTTTGAGTATAGAATTGAGATGAGAAAAAGAAAAAGACAATGGAAGATGTTTGTTTATAAAGACTAATTTATGATTTTATAAAAATTACGAAAAATAAATTACAAGGGGTGACAGTTGTCCTATACCATACTTAACTATCTAACACTTGTTATTAAGAAGGTTTATAAATTAACACATGTATTTGTTCATTTTTATTTATTTTTAAAATGATTTAAAAAGCTTTTATATAAATTTCCTAATTAATTTGTATATTTCTAAATTAATAAACGCCTTTTTAAATTTATAAAAATAAAACATTTAAAAGAAAATTAAATAAAAACCCATCATAATTCAAATAAAATCATATATAGTGTATTTAATCCATTTATAAATGTAAATATAAAACTTTTGTATTTATTTACTATTTAAATAAATACTTTCATAATTTATATAAATAAATTCTTTTAAGGAAAAACAATATAAAACAAATTACATCCTAATGAAAACTTATTCATGTATTTTTATTCCAAGATATTTTAAAATAATTATCCTTTAAATTGAAATTTAAATTCAAATATTAAATTCAAACTAAAATTTAAATCCAATTTAAAATCAACTTAAACATATATATTAATTTAAAAAAAACACACTATTAAATTTGAAAATAATAGTTCTATTTTTATAATTAATTAAATAAATATATATACATATATATTTAAGCAATACTTATTTAAAATAACAAGTCTATTTAAAATTCTAGTTATAAAACATCCAAATTAAATTTGTGAAAAATAATTATTCCATTTAAAAATCTATTTATAACTATCATTAAAATCATCTCATTACATTGATTAAAATAACAATCAACCAATTTTAATTAATTTAATAAGAGAGATTATCACATTTAAATTGCTTGAAATTCCGGGATATCACAAATGACCCATTACAAGCAAAAAACAGTATTCCAACTCATCCATCACAACAAACCATTTTATAGGTTGATAACAATAACAGTACACAACCATCACACATCAACAATATTCAACGACAATGCCATTATCTAATAATGAAACGACAATACAAATATAATAACATACTTTATAAATTATCCACTATAATAATACATCATCAATGTAAGTATAAATTATCCAATTTATACTCCATAATATTAACACAACATCAATATCATTAAATGTGTACCAATCCAATCAACATTAGTAACATAACACCCATCATCAAATAACCGTAATTAACTGCCCATCATTTAGTAGAAATAATCGTAAAATATCGCGTACTCATCAAAATGTGATACCGTCATCAAACATGAAATATATGGGACAATTACAATCAATAATTAGTCACATATTTTACAACCATCTAAGTAATGTAGTTGCATCCATTATTATTTTAAGTATAGAATCGTTATATTATTGTTTATTACAAAGTCGCCTTTATTTATTCATCCTAAAAACAAAATTAATTCCTCCAGAATAGTAATATACTTCATATTTCCTTTACCATACTTTTATTTCTCCAAATATTTCAAAACGTCATATTTTTATATTAAAATAATGATTTACGTCAAATTACTTTTCCAAGTAGTAATATTATTATTTACCATCAAACTGATAATAATATATTTTGAAGCCACTGTAATAGTTCACAAACCAATAGAATTATTTCAAAGGACAAAAATTTGTATATTTTTTGCCTCAAGGACACGACCTCAATATTTTTACCACAAGGACAAACATTCTTCTAAAAATTATTCATAAGGACAAACATTTTCCAAAATTATTCATAAGGACAGCAAAACTGCTACCAAGCTAAAACTGATACCTAAAAACTGCTACCGATAACTACAAACTGATACCTAAAAACTGCTATCAATAACTAAAAACTGATACCTACATAAAGTTGTCCTTCAGGATAAAATATTGAAGGTCTGTCCTTAAGGCTAAAAAGCTGTGAAATTTTGTCCTTGACAATAATTTTCTGTATTACCATTTATCTCAAAACAGTAACTATTTTATCCATATATACATTTGGAAAACATTTATTTACTACTATTTAAGTCGAAAGCTAACTCCAACCCTTTCGAAAGAATTATTTACAAAGAAAACAGTTTAAAGTTGATAAGAGTGGCTTCTACCCTTTTGAAAGCCTGGTTTCGACGCTATACCTTCCTCCTTTCTCTAATTCACTGTGTATAAATTGTTTGATACCATGTGCGTTGGTTTTGACTTGGTAATGGGCAAACGTACAGTGTCAAAAGCTACTGATGAAAGTGGCAAAGCGGTAAATTTAAACAAAACTATTTTATTTCCTTTTAAAGTAATTTCTTTTCAAATAACTTGCCTTATTTTTCAAAACACAATTGGTTGCCCATTTATTTCCAAAATTTTCTTTTCTAAGAGTGCTGCCAAATTCAAAAATTAGCAATTAAAACATTTAACAAAGAAGCCCTTCTCCTTGGTAAAACATATAAAACACTTAAGTCTCATACCTTAAATAATTTTATATCTATAGTATAATACTTTGGAAAATTCCCTAAAACTTTCTATAATTCACTTCTAATATGTTTTCTAACATATTTAAATTTCAAACCCAAAAGCAATATATAATTTCCGTAATCAATTTAAACCCAATATTATCTATTTTCTCCCATAAAAATTCATAATAAATCAACCATACCTTAAAAAATTACGAAACTTGAAGCCCACTTCATAAATAACATTTTCGATCTCATATCAAAATTGCAAGTCATTTGGATTTCATTTAATATGTTTTCAAATCAAAACTTATCATAAAATCTATATGAAGCAACAAAAATCGTCAGCAAGCATATATTTCCATTTAAACAATCATATCATGGCATATTACTAATGAAATCAATTTGGATCATAATTAGAAATCGAAATCAATAAAAAAGAGATATAAGATCATTATTCACCTTAGCTCGTTGATAAGAATGTTGAGGTTTTTCTTTTGATTGATTGCTTAAGCTTCCTATTTGAATCTTAACTTTTCTTCTTCTTGAATCTCTTAGTGGTGGTCGACTGAGCTTTCAAGTGTTTTCGTTTTGTTTGCAATTCTAAAAATGAAAAAAGAATGGAGGTAAGAAGGTTTTAGGGTATAAGAACATAACGTATTCCTATTTTTCCCTTATCATATTCCTTCTACTTACTAAATTTTATTTCTCTTTTGCTTACTATTATTAAGGCATGACCCCTTTTATTAGTTAACAAACCTCAATTACTTAAACATCTATATTATTTCATTTAATCTATCTAATTAAATGCTCTAAAAAACGTTAGTCAAAATTAGGGTCATTACAAATAAATAGGATTGAAATCAATCCTCTATAGGAGGGATCGTACCCGATCCTTTTGTCTATGTGTACTTAACCGCTTCAAGCTAGGGTAACATAGCCCGCTTTACTATATAAGCTAAGGCCTTAACTTCTCTTCCTCAATCTTTCTTTATTTCATTTAGTCAACCCGAATCTCCCCCCTTTCTTTTGCCATTTAAAAGCACGAACCCATAAACCATTCCTTCGATCTTTGCATCATCTCTAACATCCTAAATCTCCTAAAAGCCTACGCCTCCATGCTCACCACTATTTTTATTGACTCGCCATCAATTCAAACCTCATCGGATTCTCCTTACGTTGTTGAGTTACATAGGTGGGTCTCGATTTTGGTTTGTTTGCGATCTGACTTTGTAGTATGCGATTCTGAAAAGGGTTCTGCTTTCACTATATGCGTGAACGATGAGATGTAATGGCGATTTAATAATTAATTTGCATTCAATTTTGGGGTTATTATGTTTTTATTCATGAACCTATGGTTGGAAGTGAGTTAGGGAAGGTGAAATGAGGAACAGTTGTAATGCTTGGGCTTGGTGAATCCAGGCGGTCGAAAGCAGCTAGACAAAGGCATCAGTCAAACAAGGGCTCGGTTATGGATTGACGTGTCATAGGGATTGGTTGCAGTGTTTGGAGGAGAGGGGTCGGTTGTAGCAGACGTGGAGGGTTCGATGAACGATGAATTGCACATCGAATGAGGTGTAGGGATCTGTGGTCATGTGGCAAAGCTACCTTGATCAAGGATCATATACAATCCCTGCGTCTAGGCATACTTAGCCATTTCTTGGTCTCGCTCAAGCACACTTGTACACTTCGACCAATATTAGCATACCTTGACACATGAACTCGAATAAGCAAATTAACTCTGAACATGACGTGCACTTACATATTAACATAACCAAAATTGAACTTGAGACGTAAATGGCTTTCCTCCCAACTGAGCATAATCCCTACTTAGAATAGCATAGTTATTCACCATCGAAGCTTCTTGGTTTCCTCCTTAAAATACTCCAGCAGCAATTCCCGCTTACATCATGTTGACAAAGAACTGATGCATTGCTCCTATGTCAACTTGCGGGACTCCAGCACCCACATTTCCAACTTATGCCGGACCTTGGTTCCTTCTCGTATTTGGCCTGGCATTTCCATTTGTAGTGGTGCTTCCCCATTCAAGGTTAAATCTGCCACTTCTAGCATCCGTATAGGTATTCACGCCTCATAACATACATCTCTACTATTAATAAAGAAAATTCGTTAAACTAATTTACTTGGTCTCCTTTTGAAATTCCAAAAATGCCCTTACTTTCCGATTACATATTCATGCTCAAACAACAACGTGTACAACAGCAAAGACAACCCATGTACGAAGCACGTGCCCATACTAGTAAGAATAGCCTAAAAGAGGTAGGAGAATAGAGATATAGCATATACTATATATAGTAATACAAATATGTTACTATAGCGTTATCCCATAACCCAATCTTATATCTAATTCCTTAAGATTATGTTTTCAAAAATCATTTTAGTTCAAAGTTTTTCATAAACCTATGCTTTGATACTTAGTTGTAACGTCCCTATCTGGAGGCCCGAAGCTAAGCACTACAGATATTGCAGTCGTTCATATTATTAACTTTCGGTGACCAAACACGGTAATGTTAGTGGTATCCATAATATTGGAATCACTTGAATATGAACCACATCATTATAGGTTAAAACACTTTTACCATTACATTTCAAAACAGCATTTCATATCTAAGTTACATAGTATCAAATGTTTCCCAAGTTCAGATCGAATATTCTTATTACATAAATACGCTAAAAGCGACATATAAATATGCCCCTTGGATGGCCAGATCACTAAATAGTCATAACAGACTTAATACAACACGGTGGAAATGAAGCAAAAAAAATCCTAAGTATAGCTAGCATCATCCTCCTATCGTCTCTAGAGGCTTTATTCGTCCACCTACTACAATCTGGAAATCCTCTACCCTCAGCCTGCTCAAATCAATTTTTAGCACCCGAGAGTTTAAGGAGAAAAACATAAACTTCGAGTCAAACATAAATCCTAATATAATAACACTAAACATCTCCGTTGTATGATATTAAGTGAAACAATGACACATAGTGGAACGGGTTTTCCCTCACTAATATCCCTTTTAAAAAAAATTATCTTTTGCAAATCAAAACCTGTAACCAAAACTGGTTAAAATAATAAAGCAATATCACACATGCATACAAATCAGGTAACAAATGGACTACTCGAATACTATAGTTATGTTTGGCTAACTACTAACTTTTAACTGACTCGGGCCTACCAAACAAAATAAACAAATAATCTAACTTCTGTTGGATACTCCTCTTATAGAGGGTCTGTCCCTAACTTAGTTCTCCCAGGATCAACTGATCTTAATCATTTTACGGGCTCACTAATAACCTATCTCTCCTCTATAGACTCCTTTCTGCATGTAACATCTTTTAGTCTTACCTGTGATAAAGCCCTACATAGTGGAATTTTGAACTTATATTAGCTAGGAGCTACTAGCTAAATTATAGGGCATGGCCTCATATTAGTCCCATCCGGTTTTTTTAATATCTAAGTCATTTTTGTGAGAAATGCGGATTATGGATCTTAAGGCTAGGATTAACACTAGAGGGGGGTGAATAGTGTTAATAAAGAATTACTAAATCTTTTTCGATTTATGTTAATTTAGACACTGATATACGCAATATACAGACACAGATATGATCATCGAAACAAACACAGATGCAGAAATAAAATAAAAGCAGTAAAGGAAAGAACACACCGAATTTTATACTTGTTCAGAGTTACCCTACGTCCAGTCCCACAACACAAGTACAGATTTCCTTTCAAAAGCAATTGTACAATTACACCCTCGGTTTCAAGGCTACGAGGTACACCCTCCAGATTTTCGATCCTTTGGGTAGAGATACTTGATTTCCGGCCACAAGTTTACCCAATTGATTTACCAAGGCTACAATCACACCTTTTCTTTCTTGATTGATTTTCAAGGCTATAATCACACCTTTTCTCGCTTAATGGATTACAAAGAAGTCTATAACTCTGAATAGAACTGAGAATCTTGTAGAGAGAGTGATAGAGAATCAAACTAGAAGTAATCGAGTTTGATTCATTGTTGATTTCGGTAGAGTAATGATAAGAATATGTATTAAGAGAAGTGGAAGAAGAAGAGGAGTGAAAAACCAAAAAATCTGATATAAAATTCGTTGAAACTAACCCCTATTTATAGAAGAACAACAGCCATGTCCATTCGTGAAGAGTTATGGCGAATATACACTTCTTTTGAAATTTAAATATTAAACTCAACTGACACCATGTCGACATGGGGTACATAGGAAAATCGACATCCCAAAGTATTTTTTGATGTTTTGATTTTCTTTGAAAATAACCTTTATCTTATATTAAAACTAATTTAAACTTTATAAATATACTTGAATATAGTTAAAATTCATAAGCAAATATGGAGAATAATATATATTGAATTTTAACTCTAATTTTATATTTTAAATCTAAGTATAAATATTTAAAAGTTAAATATATTATATTAAAAGATAGTTTAAAATCAGGAGTAATTTGACTTTGAAATTAAAGATAATTTTGAGGCTAAAATTATTTAAAATCAGGATAGAGGGTTTTGAATCTTTTAAAAGGAAAGTTTTTGAAAACATTTTGAAAACAGGATATAATTTTAAAAAATCATTTTGAATAAAAAGTTAGCGGATACAAAACAATGTTCTACTAGATTTTTCGTAGGTTCCATCCTACTTAGGGTTCCATCCCTTTAACAGGCTCGAAGTGGATTCCATTCCATGAATAAATTGGATTTTAAGATGCCAGTGCTTTTCTATGAGTTTTAACAAAATTCCTAATAAAAAATACTTAACCTTGAAATTTTGAACTCTTGATAATCTTGATACACATGAGTCTTCTATCTTGATATCCTGAATCTCTATACTGTACAGTCTTCATTCTTAATACCTGCATGGTTAAATCCTGCATATACATATATATCTAAATTTATAATGTTAGTACTTATATTTTATAATCTATTCTAGGTTGTTGTCATCTCACGGACTAACAATCTCCCCCTTTTTGATGATGACAACCTTTGTTTATAAAATATAACTTCCCCTAAAACTAATAACTCCCCCTTAATATATGCCTAACTACCCTATTTTATATTTCTCCCCTTTTATCATCAACAAAAAAACTAAATATAAACTATATAACTTCAAACTATATAACTATTTAACTCCAAACTATATAACTATATAACTCCAAAATATATAACATATAACTCCAAGCTATATAACTCCCCTAAAATTAGTACTCTATGACATGTGATTATAATGATAGTGTTATCATAAGTAATCATCACTTAAATCTAATACTAAAACATAGTCCTAAATTATCAACTTTCCTGAGTAATAATTCACGATAGTATTGATAGTTAAAACACATATAAGAACACAAGTTATTTATTACGTATGAAGTTTTATATACATGGACATTTAGAAAACATAAAGAAACACAAACAACAATGGAGAAGAAAGAAAAGAAACTATTGTGTGTTATAAAATATAGGAGGTCTATGAATCGAACAGTTTGGATAGTGGAAACAGAAGTTTCCACGTTGTTCGACAAGATTCACATTCTTGTCAAAACACACTTCTCCAATACACACGACTTGGTCATCATCCTCCACTCGCACTTCTTCTTCCATGGGTCCTTCTTCTTCTTCTTCTTCGCTGACCTCTTGTTCTTGATTGAGTGAAGAATCTTCATCAATCAAGATAGGATTGGCCTGATTATCCATTAGGAATTTTTGCAAATTCCTAAGAATATTGCCTTGCCTTTCCTGTTCCTTTGCCATACGAAGTTGAGTCACTTGAATTTCAGTCATCATCTAAAGTATATCCTTCATAGATTCCTCCATTTTAGTCACACGAGCGAGAGTAGTACATTAAAATGGACCGACGTAGGAGAGGGGAATGAAAAGGTTGATTTTATGTTTGATTTGGAAGAGGAGGCCATTAATGTATTTATTTCAGAAGATAGATTAAAGATAAAACAGAGAGAATGAACAAAAATTCGAAATAGAAAAGATATATAACTAAATTTTTTGAATTTTGGTGGGAAAAATTTCAAAACTTAAAAACGTTGCATGTCGACATGGTATATGGGGGATGTCGACATGGTTCTTTTTATTTTAACTCTTTGAATTATTTTAATATTAATTATTAATTATGCTTGTTATTTATATTTTATATTTCAGTTATAGAACAAATACCTAATTCTCTTCTTAATTTAGTAAATATTGATTCATTTAAGGGTTTTGTTAAGATATCAGCAATTTGATTCCCAAAATTGATATACTCGAGTGTAACTACTTCCTTACTTATGTTATCTCTGAGCAAATGATGTCTGATATCAATATGTTTAGTTCGAGCATGTTGAGTAGTATTTTTGGATAAATTTATCGCACTTGTATTGTCACAATAAATTGGTGATTTTGAAAATTTTAAACCAAAATCTTTTAAGGTTTGTTGCATATATATTACTTGAGAACAAGCCAAAGCAGCAGAAATATACTCTGCTTCAGTTGTTGATAAAGAAACTGTGTTTTGCTTTTTACTAAGCCAAGAAATCAGAGAATGCCCCAAAAAGTGACAAGTCCCACTTGTACTTTTTCGGTTTGATTTATGACCAGCATAGTCAGCATCACAATAAGATATTAAGTCAAAAGAATCATTTTTAGGGTAGAATAAACCATAATCAGATGTGTGTTTAACATATCTTATGATTCGTTTTACGGCTTTTAAGTGGGTCTCTTTAGGTTGGGATTGATATCTGGCACATAGACAAATACTATGCATGATATCAGGTTTACTGGCAGTAATATAGAGTAGTGACCCAATCATTCCTCTATATAGTTTTTGATCTACATCTTTCAAGAGATCTTCTTTACTAAGGTACTCTTAGTTGCCATGGGAGTGGGTTTTCCACTCGCAGTAGTCAAACCAAATTTACTAATTAGGTCTTTAGCATATTTTTCTTGACTAATAAAGATACCATTATCTAATTGTTTTATTTGTAATCCTAAAAAGAAATTTAATTCACCCATATGACTCATCTCAAATTTCATTATTTCAAAAAATTCTTTATTCATTTCAAAATTAGTTGAACCAAAAATGACGTCATCTACGTAAACTTGTACTAGTTGAATATCATTTTTATTTCTTTTAATAAAAAGAGTATTATCTAGTTTACCAATTTCAAAATTAGATTGCAATAAATAAGATCTTAGTATATCATACCAGGCTTTAGGAGCTTGTTTTAGACCATATAATGCCTTTTTAAGTTTGTAAACATGATTTGGTAATTTATCATTTTCAAAAAGTGGTGGTTGTTCAACATATACTTCTTCTTTTATAAATCCATTTAAAAAGGCACTTTTACATCCATTTGAAATAATTTGAAATTATTATGATTTGCTAAAGCAAGTAGAATCCTAATGGCTTCTAATCTTGCTAAGGGAGCAAATGTTTCATCAAAATCTATTCCTTCTTGACAATAACCTTGAGCGACTAATCAAGCTTTATTTCTAACTACCTCTCCTTTTTCATTCATTTTATTTTGATAAACCCATTTAGTTCCAATTATAGTTTTATTTTCTGGTCTAGGAACAAGTTTCCAAACATCATTTCTATTAAATTAATTTAATTCTTCTTGCATAGCCAAAATCCATGAATCATCAGTTGATGCTTCTTTGGGATTTTTGGGTTCAATAATTGATATAAAAGCTACATTACTCATTTGACTTAGTTGATTTCTAGTTTTAACAACATATTGCATATCTCCCAGTATATTTTCTATAGGATGATCTTTTAAAAGTTTAGTCCTTTAATTAGGATGATTAATTTCATTATTAGTATCAATTGATTCTTGATTTTGAGTGATTAAATCCTTTTCATCATTTGTATCTTTAAATTTTTTTAAATTTTCATCAAATGAAACATGCATTGTTTCTTCAATGGAATTAGTTTTTAAATTGAGCACTCTGAACGCTTTACTTCTATTAGATTATCCGATAAAGATACCTTTGTCCGATTTAGGATCAAAGTTATCTAAATTATCTTTTGTATTTAAAATAAAGCATTTACTTCCAAAAATTCTAAAATAAGATAGGTTTCTTTGAATAAAGAAGTTCATAAGATGTCTTATCAGTTAGAGGTCTAATTAAAATTCTATTCAAAATATAACAGGCGGTAGCAACTGCTTCTGCCCAAAAATTCTTTGGTAAGTTACTATTGTAAGCATAGTTCTCGCACACTCTTGAATCGTCCTATTTTTACGTTCTACTACTCCATTTTGTTGTGGAGTTCTTGAAAAAGAAAAATTGTGAGTTATTCCCTTTTTATTGCAGAATCCCTCAAACTTTTCATTTTCAAATTCACCACCGTGATCACTTCGAATAGTTATAATTTTTAGAGAAAATTGATTTTGAATTCTTTTTCAAAATGTCTTAAAACATTCAAAAGTGTCACTTTTATGTTCAAGAATATTGTCCATGTAAATCTAGAATAATCATCTACAATTACAAAAACATATTTACTATGATTTACTGATAGAATTTGAGATGGACCAAATAAATCAAGATAAAGTAATTCAAGAGGTTTTGAAGTTGAAATCATATCTTATAACTTAAAAGAACTTTTTATAAGTTTTCCTAATTGACAAGCATCACATAAACTATCTACTTTAAAATTTATTTTAGGAAGACCTCTTGCTAGATCATGTTTTGACAGTCTAGATAAGAGTTTGAAATTCAAATGCACAAATCTCTTGTGCCAAATCCAAGGGTCACTTGTATTTGCCAACAGACATAGGTTATCGTTTGAAACTTTCATACTAAGAATATAAATATTCTTTTTCCTGACTCCCTCAAATATAATGATTGAATTATTATCTTCAATGTGGCATTTATCTTTTTAAAATTTAATTTTATATCCTTTATCACACAGTTGACTTATACTTAATAGATTATGTTTCAGATTCTTAACTAGCAAAACATTAGTAATAGTAGGAGTTTCAGAATTACCGACTTTGCCGATGCCAATCACATATCCTTTTGAATTGTCTCCAAAGTTAACTAGTCCTCCGTCTTTGTATATTATATCATTCAGTATATCTGGATTGCCAGTCATGTATCTAGAACATCCACTATCAAGTATCCACTTGTTCTTTCTGATCTGCACAATTTGTCCATGTGGATTGATTCCTCAATACCCATAAAGAATGATTCCTGCGCATCAAACAATCTTGGTAGACAACTTGAATTTGAATATTGATTATATGCAGACTCAAGAAACGATGATGGTTTGAATGCTTCTAAACTAGTATTAACAAATATAGTCATTTTAAAAACTTTTTCAAAAATCAGATTATGATACTTTGAAAACCTTGCTCTGATACCAATTATGAGAAATGCGGATTACGGATCTTTAGGCTTGGATTAACACTAGACCGGGGGAGGGGGGGTGAATAGTGTTAATAAAGAATTACTAAATCTTTTTCGATTATGTTAATTTAGACACCGATGTATGTAATATACAGACACAGATATGATTACAAAAACAAACACAGATGCAGAAATAAAATAAAAGCAGTAAAGGAAAGAACACGCCGGATTTTATACTGGTTCGGAGTTACCCTACATCCAGTCCCGCCACACAAGTATAGATTTTCTTTCAAAAGCAATTGTACAATTACACCCTCAGTTTCAAGGCTACGAGGTACACCCTCCAGAATTTCGATCCTCTGGGTAGAGATACTTAATTTCCAAGCCACAAGTTTACTCAATTGATTTACCAAGGCTACAATCATACCTTTTCTTTCTTGATTGATTTTCAAGGCTAAAATCACACCTTTTCTTTCTTGATTTATTTTCAAGGCTAAAATCACACCTTTTCTCGCTTCGTAGATTACAAAGAAGTCTATAACTCTGAATAGCACTGAGAATCTTGTAGAGAGAGTGATAGAGAATCAACTAGAAGTAATCGAGTTCGATTCAATGTTGATTTCGGCAGAGTAATGATAAGAATATGTATTAAGAAAAGTGGAAGAAGAAGAGGAGTGAAAAACCAGAAAATCTGATATAAAATTCGTTGAAACTAACCCCTATTTATAGAAGAACAACAGCCATGTCCATTCGTGAAGAGTTATGGCGAATAGACACTTCTTTTGAAATTTAAATTTTGAACTCAACTGAAACCATGTCGACATGGGGTACATAGGCATGTCGACATCCCAAAGCAATTTTTGATGTTTTGATTTTCTTTGAAAATAACCTTTATCTTATATTAAAACTAATTTAAACTTTATAAATATACTTGAATATAGTTAAAATTCATAAGCAAATATAGAGAATAATATATATAGAATTTTAACTCTAATTTTATATTTTAAATCTAAGTATAAATATTTAGAAGTTAAATATATTATATTAAAAGATAGTTTAAAATCAGGAGTAATTTGACTTTGAAATTAAAGATAATTATGAGGCTAAAATTATTTAAAATCAGGATAGAGGGTTTTGAATCTTTTAAAAGGAAAGTTTTTGAAAACATTTTGAAAACAGGATATAATTTTGAAAAATCATTTTGAATAAAAAGTTAGCGGATACAAAACAAGGTTCCACTAGATTTTTCGTAGGTTCCATCCTACTTAGGGTTCCATCCCTTTAACAGGCTCGAAGTGGATTCCATTCCACGAATAAATTGAATTTTAAGATGCCAGTGCTTTTGTATGAGCTTAATAAAAAATACTCAACCTTGAAATCTTGAACTCCTGATAATCTTGATACTCATGAGTCTTCTATCTTGATATCTTAAATCTCTGTACTGTACATTCTTCATTCTTAGTACCTGCATGGTTAAATCCTGCATATACATATATACCTAAACTTATAATGTTAGTATTTATATTTTATAATCTATTCTAAGGTTGTTGTCATCAAAATCATCATCTCACGGACTAACAATTTTACTTAGGGTTATCTACCTATAAAAAATTTCTTGAAAACATTTTTTCTCAAATTAATTTAAACCTTCAAATCATACTTCAAAAGAAGGAAATTATATTCTATGCTTTATTTAAATCACCTTGCCATGTTATATATACTTTACACAAAACTTTGTTAATGAGAACATTTAACCTTTAAAAGTACTCCTTTCAAAACCATTGAAATGCGCCTTTCGAAACCAAGTAACCAATTTGCTTTATAACCTTAGGTCGAAAGGCCAAAACATACCTTTCGAAACCATTCTTAATAAAGCTTTCAATAACATTGAAAGCTTCCATTTATAACCTTTCGAAACCATTGGGAAACCACCCCTTGAAACCATTATCTTAAACCTTTCGAAAGTACTAAATATTTTTCATTAAACGAAACCTTTTGAAAGCATTTGGGTTCAAGTAAAATATATGGAATAACCTTTCGAATCCATTCCTTTCAAAACCTTGTGGGTTTAACTTCCAATGTAACAAAAGGATCATATAACAAATAAGTTGAAAGCACTCTTCCGAAAGCCATTTCCTAAGTAAAAAAGTGATGGCGTCGAAGCCAACCATTCGAAAGCATTGGAATGGTGGCTATGTTTTAAAAAATAAGTAACTCTTTCGGAAACATTTGCTTCAAAAGGTGGGAAGCAGTAGCAAGGGGTTTCGACCCCTTTAAAAGCTTTTATTTAAAACAAAAAGGCACAACCTCTTTCGAAACAATTTCTTTAAAACAATTTGACCTAGTCAAAAGCTAACGCAGTCGAAAGCAAAGCAGGCGTATTTTCATTTTAAAACAAAGTAAGGCTTTGACCCATTCATGACCCCTTGTTTCGACCCAGTACCTTTCGCATATGTCCAATTCACTACGTACCAAGTCATTGATACCCTACACTTTAGTTTCGATAGAGATGGAGGTGGAAGTAAGGTGTCGAAGGCTAGGTACCGAAAGTGGCGAAACATGTAAAAAGCATGTGTAATTTGATTTTTAATTTTTAAAGCAATTCTTGTCAACAAACCTGCCTTGTTTGTCAAAACATGATTGGTTGTTAATTTCTTTTCTAAAAGTACTACCAAAATTTCTGGAACAAACAAATTAAATTATTTACAAAATGCTCTTCATATTTTATAAATATATAAAACATTTAAGTATCATACCTTAAATAATTTTATACACTTATTAAAACACTTAGGAAAAATCTATAAAATTCCCATAAATCATTTTTAATATGATTTCTAACATATATTAATTTCTGATCCAAAACATACATATGTTAGCGTAATTAATTTTAAACCCAAATAACTATTTTCTTCACTAGAAAATAAATATTAAATCCCCATTTATTCAGAAAATTATGAAAATTGAAAATAATTTCTAAAATATCGTTTCTGACCATATTCTAAAATCGCAAGGCATTTGGACGTCATTTAATAGGGTTTTCACACTAAAACATATCATTAAATTCATATGAATTTGCATAAATCATCAACAAGCATATATATCCAATTTGACAATAAAAAAACATGACAAAACCTTGCAAAATAGTTCAAACTTAATCTAAAACCAAAAACAGTCAAGAACATGAGATGTAGTCATTACTCACTTTAGCTTTGTGATTAAGGAGTTGAGATTTGAGAATGGTTTTGAATTGATTAAGCTTCCTTCCTTCAATTGCTTTATCTTCTTCTTATTCTTCTTTAATGGTGATGGCCTCTTATGTTTAATTTTCACAAATGGACGTGTAGAAAGAATGGTTCAAGGGTTTAGGATATAAGAATATACTTATTCCTGTTTTACCCCTCATCTATTTACCTTACCTATTTTATTTTAGTCCCCCTTTATTTCATTTGTTATATGGCAAGACTACCTTTCTATTAACAAAAATATAAAACCCCTAATCATCATTTAATTTAACTAATTATATATCCTAAATAATGTTACTAAAAATTAGGGTCATTACAAACTCCCTTACTTAAAGGATTTCGTCCTTGATATTACGATAAGGTACTCAACAAATCAATCAAAAAGGTAAAACATACCATCAAGCAAATTAGGATACGCGTCTCTAATCCTAAACTCGGTCTCCTAAGTATAATCTCTCTTATCATCGCTCCACTGGACTTTAACTAATCCGACTATCTTGTTCCTTAGCCTCTTCTCAACTCTCGCAACTATACGAACTGGCTTTCTAACTATAGTCAAGTTCAGTTCTATTACTAACCCCTCTAACATAGTCGGTGCTATAGTAGTCTTCGGGTCTCTAACACACTTTCTTAGATGAGAAAATAAAAAAAATCATGGACTCCTGCCAAACTCTTTGGTAACTCTACTCTGTATGCAAGTTTACCGATCCTTCCGATAATAGGAATTGGTCCTTCAAATCTTGGTGCCAATTTCCCTGATTTCCTGAACTGAATTACACCTATCATCAGTGATACCTTAATGAAAACATGATCTCCAACTGAAAACCCTAAGTCCTTCCGTCTTCTATCTACATAACTCTTCTACCTAGACCGAGCTTCCTTTATCCTAGCCCGAATCATCTCAATATTCTCTGCAGCTTCCCTATCTAAATTCGGACCAAGAACCAACCTATCCCCTGTCTCTAACCAACAAACTGGAGATTTGCATGACCTTTCGTACAAAGTTTCAAACAATGCCAACCCCATACTAGCCTGATAACTGTTGTTATACGAAAAATCAACTAAGTGTAAATGGTCTTCCCATGGTCCCCCAAAATCTGACACATAGGCTTGTAACAAATCTTCCAGGACTTTATTAACTCTTTCAATTTTTCCATCGGTCTATAAGTGGTAAGCGGTACTCATCTTGAGCTTGCTTTCTAAAATTTCGTATAGACTTCTCTCCAGAACTCACTAGTGAATAATGAATCTCTATCACTTACTATACTACTAGGAATCTTATGCAGTCTAACTACATTCTTCATAAATAACTTAGCCAAAATAGGTGCCGTCCTAGTTGACTTAACTGGAATGAAATAGGCACTCTTGGTTAACCTGTCCACTACAACCCATATGCTTTCATTTCCTCTATTAGATCTTGGCAACCCATCTATAAAATCCATTGAGATAGAATCCCACTTCCATAATGGAATATTTAAAGGCTGAATTAACCCACTTGGCTTCTGATGTTTGGCTTTACCTGTTGGCAGTTTAGACACTGCTTTACCCATAAGCCTACATCCCTCTTCATACCTTCCCAGAAGAAACTCCTCTTCATGTCCTGATACATCTTAATCCCTCCCTGATGTATAGTGAACTCCAAATGATGGCATTCCTTCAAAACTTCCTTCATATTGTCTCTTACATTCGGAACACACAATCTTCCTTTCTTTCTCAACCACCCATTCTGCTCAAGACCAAAATCCTTCAGGTCATTGCTCTTGGTTCCATCCTTTAACTTCCTGATTAGTTCAACTAATACTGGATCCTCCATCTGTTTAGAAGCAATTTTTATGATCATCGTCGATCGAACTTCTAAACATGATAACACTACAGTTTCTCTACTAGATCCAACTTCAGATCTTCACTATACTCTACATGTCATCAACGCTTCCAAATCTCTCCACTTGGCTATCATTGACAACACTACATTCTGATGTTTTTTGCTAAGTGCATCCGCAATCTTGTTGCGTTTTCCTATTGTGTACTCAATTCCAAAGTCATAAGCAGCTATAAATTCCAGCCATCTCTGTTGTCTCATAGTCAGCTTCTTTTGAGAGAACAAATACTTCAATGACTTATGATCCATATATAACTCAAATCTTTCTCCGAAAAGCTAATCCCTCCACACCAACAGTGCAAAAATCACCTCAGCCAATTCCAAATCATGAGTCGGGTATCACCTTATGCGGTCTAAGCTTCGAGAAGCATAAGCAACCACTCTACCTCTTTGCATTAACATGGCTCCTAACCAAGTACCATAATAATTTGTATATACTACAAAGCTCTGATTTCCTTCCGGAACAACTAACACATGTGCATTAGTCAATAAGTGTTTCAAGCTCTGGAATGCTTCCTCACACTTATCAGTCCATACAAACTTCACATTTTTTCGCGTTAGCTTGGTCATTGGTGCTGCTATCTACAAGAAATCCTTTATGAACCTTTGAAAGTACCCAGCTAATCCAAAAAAACTCTTTATCTCAGTCACCGTCTCTAGTCTTCTCTAATTATTCAATGCCTTGATCTTAGTCGGATCTATAGACGACCCTTTCTCTGAGACTAAACACCAAGCAACTTTACTTTCTTCTTTCAAAATTGAAACTTCGTAAACTTCACCTTTAGTTGATGCTGCCTCAAAGTCTCAAGAATCAATCTAAGATGAACTTCAACCCCCTTTTATCCTTAGAGTGTCTCAAAATATCATCTTTAAATACCAACACGAACCTATCCAAACGCTCTTGGAAAACTCAGTTCATCAAATCCACATAGAATGCCGGTACATTAGTTAGTTTGCACGACATCACTAACCATTCGTATGATCCATGTCTAGTTGTAAATGCCGTTAAAGAAATACTATCCTCCGCTATTCTAAGTTTATGGAAACCTGTTGCTAAATATAATTGAGAAAATACCTTGGCTCCACTCAACTGATCAAACAAATCTTCAATTCTAGGCAATGGATATCGATTCTTTATCTCTTCTCATTCAACCTGCGATAATCGATACATAACCTTGACAATCCGTCTGGTTTCTTAGCAAATACTACGGTTGCTCCCCAAGGTGAACTACTTGGTTTGATAAAAAAATTGCCTTCCAAATCCACCAACTGCACCTTCAACTCCCTCATCTCGAAAGGCATCATCCTACTTGGCGGTTTACTCACTGGTTATGCTTCCTGCACCAAATCTATCTGAAACTCAATGGCTTGTTTCGGTGGCAATCCTATTACAGGTTTAAAATATCCACGAATTATCTAACTATGAAAACTCGATTTAACTCGTCTTCTACCTCTACTACACCTAACAAAGCATTTCACTTCACAGCTAGGGCTTTCTATAGTATATACAATCCGATCATTACAGTCAGGGTGTCTAAGTGACATTTTCTTATCATGGCAAAATATCCTAGCATCATACTTACTTAACCAATGTATACCCAAAATAATTCGGAAACCTACAAAATCAAACACATACAAACTGCAAACAAAGGTATGAACTAACAAATCAAACTCTAGGTGGTCACACTTCGTTCCAAGTGTTGCATATCCTCCTATCGGATTTGCAACCCTTAAGGAAGTAACTAAATCTGAGGGTTCTAGATTAAGCTTATCTACCAAACAATGAGATAAAAAAGAATGTGATGCACCAGTATTGAACAGAACGCTAACTGACATATCATGAACCAAAAACTCTACCCTTTTGATCTCCTTTCTTATGGAAGACATCCTTTTCCGACTCTGCCCCCACCTGGACTTCCTTTGCCTTATTTCGCTCTAGAAAAGAAAGCATCTCCTTATGTCTTAAAGCTATCCCCACTACGACGTCACAAGGATCCCTGATATGAGGTAATGTAGCCCTGGCTAATTCAGGTTTCAACCCCCTAATGAACTTCTCATTTCTCTTAATCATGGTATCAAAAGTAGCATACCCATACCTCGCCAGCTCCTCAAACCTTGTAGTATACTCCAACATAGTCATCTCCCCCGGCTCCATCTCAGCAAACTTTCTGAGCAGTGTGGTCTTTGCAATATTAGACATAAACCTCTCCTCAAACCTCCTCTTAAACTCAACCCATGTCATCGTCTCTTCATTTACTCCAATCGTCACACTATTCCACCAATACAACGCTGCTCCTTGAAGCTTTCTAGAAACATGCCTTCTCTTTTGCTCATCATTGAGCCCTAAATCTACAAAGATTCTCTCACAGTGCAGTAACCAGTTCTATACTTCAATGGTGTCTTCAGTTCCGATGAATAGATTTCCTCCCAACCGAGCATAATCCCTACTTAGAATAGCATAGTTACTCACCATCAGAGCTTCTTAGTTTCCTCCTCCAACTACTCCAGCAGCATCTTCCACTTGCATCATGTTGTTAAAGTGCTGTTACATTGCTCCCATGTCAACTTGTGGGACTCCATCACCCCCATTTTCAACTTAAGCCTGACCTTGGTTCCTTCTCGTATTTGGTCCGTGTTGAATATGCAAGTATATAATTTGAGTATGATGATAATATATATATATATATATATATTCATTTAAATGTATTTGTTATTGTACTATTTTATTTTTCACATAATTAAATAAATATTTGCTGAATAAAATAAATAACACAGAATTTAAATTCAAATATATATTTTATTCAAATAAATATTTTAGTACAATTTTGAATAGTAAAAATTTGAGATCTCACTATATATATACACAAATTTCCATTACAGTACAATTTCAAATTATAATACGATTTTTCACTATACATTTGCACCTCACTGCATTTCACTCGTACTTATCTTCAACTCAATTCCAGCTTGACTCCAGCATCTGAGTTATCTGCAAAATATACTCACTGACACAGTAAAATTGAAAAAGAAATATTTTTACAGTGTAAAATAAAATGTAATATTGAAAATATTATTTTCCTCAGTTATTTGGGTTGTTCATCATCATTTAATTTTGAATTCATCAAACATGAACAACTTCTGACATGCATAGTGTATCACTGTACATGCTACAAGGCCGTGCATACCAATATACACTTGACAAAACTACAGGGACAGGTGAGCACAAGGTCAAACCCAACCAAAAGCCAGGTTCAAGTCAAGTGCAATATAAATAATGTCACGATATGAGCACAAGGTCAAACCCGGGCTATAAGCTGGATTCAACACAGGTGCAATCCAAAATGTTCAAGTTCAATAAAATGGCCAAGAGCAACTCAGACTCGAGTGCACATGAAGTTCATAGTGAACCAGACCAAATTGAAACAGTACCATTTTTTTTTTAAACACAATGAAGCATGGTCAGATTTCAAAGACTCGAGTACGCATGAGGATATCATGAACCAGATAAGGCACAAGCTCAGACTTAAGTGAAAACAAGACCACAAAATTCAACCAGATTAACGAGCAAGGCCAAATGAAGACAACCAGTGCGACTTCAAACAAAACTAAATATGCACATGTATATCGACAAAGCTGCAATCAGAGCTACGGTTTCAAGTCCACAGCAACATCGTTGGAAATGGTTTAGGCCAAAAGAGCACATGTTCAACCAAGTGGCTCAATAACTCAATGCAAACAAAACCCAGAGTCAAATATCAATGGACAGAGCAGTGCAGCACAACCAAACTAATCAGGCTCAATGACATAAGCAACAACACAAAGTGCTTAAATGTACACATCAGTACAACAAGGTATATATGCATAGACAAAAAGTGGTGGACATGATACACACGCAACAGAGTTGAAAACAATGAAGCATGAAATAAATTCAGGCACCAAGTATACACAACAATATATATACATACATAAATGTATGTACGTATACAAGTGAAAATGACTAGCTCACAAAAATGCAAACTATAACAGAAGTGCAGACACATGAAGACTCTGAGGATGAAAATACAAGTCGATGAAGCAGACCATCAATCAGTAGTGCAATCAAGCGCGGACACTACATGAACTGACTTGAAGACTAGACACAAGAATATAATGAAGCAACCAGACTATATGCAAGCAAGGATGTAACTTCAATTGTGTATGTAGTGACAACAAGGGGTGCAACAAGACTCAAGTGAAACAGTGTGACGAATGTGTGTGTGTGTGTGTGTATGAAAAGTCAACATGTATGCAACATAGTGCATAAGCACATTACAAAACACTGTAAAGGATGATGCTAGGTAAATGGACAGTGCAATCAAGCAGCAACCAATCCAAAGCAAATGCAAACTAGATCAAAGCAACACGGCAATGGACTGATACAAGTGCAATGAAATTCAATAAATGCATATATACACACATACATATGGATATATGTAAATATATGATGGCACACTTCGAGTGGAGCAAGAAAATAAGTAGGATATGCATATATGAACAAACATTGCAGTGTGAAAAAAAAGTCGGACCGGTTTTTATTTCTCATATTGATCAAGCCGAAGAAATCAGAGAGTAACACAATTGAACAAATCAAAGTGTCACAGTGGAAATCATTTCAAATGGCCGAAGTCAACCGCAACCAAAGTCAAGTTTAAATGCCAGAGAATCCAAAGCCGTGGTGACCAAATAATCGAGCAAGTTCAAAATCAAAGCCGTGATAATCAAGTAAACATAAAATATACAAATTTGAACAAGTCGGTACAAATCACCAGCATTCAATCAAAAATCAATGGCTGAGAAAAATCAATTGACGAATTCAAGTAAATATATTCGAACGATAATTTAGGGTTTTCAACCCTATAAAACCCAATCATCATCGGCCTAAAAGTGCATTGAGTTCAAGTAAATTAACCAGTAAATTAAAGAGCATAAAACAAATATCAAATTCAATTCGAACTCAGTCAAATTAGATCGACTGAAATCATTATAGCTAGAGGATCAATTATCCAAGCCAAACAGAGGAGATAACCACTGTGATTCAAATTTCACAAGAACCCTAATTTCATATCGAATGAGGAACGAGCAAAAAGGAAACACCATTTTTTCAAAGAAAAAGTATACGGCTGATAGTACAAAAGCAAGAGTGGGATTTTTTTATCGTTGTGTTCTGTTTAGGCCGATTCCATTTATTAATTTGGGCTTTAGACTTTTAAATTAGGGTTTTTATTGTTTTAAATTATTTTTATTTGTAATTTACTTTTAAACTCCTGTAATTCCTAGCCGTGTGACTAGGGGACGTACTACGGTGGTGTAGTTCGAGAACTCTCAACTTATTGGCTGAGTTATGGCAGGGTTTTGAGCATAGAGTTAGTTATTCGATAGCGGGTGTTGCTAGTTTACATGTGTAAGTGATGAATATTTGATTTCTTGTAGAAATCTTGTGGGTAGCTGTAACAGTACGGATTTTCGTTCTTCGAAAATCCAACATCGATACTCACTTTATCGACTGCCGAGAAATCAAAGGCCGAAAACCGAGATGTTATGGGTTTTAAAAAGAAAAGAAAAGAAAGAAGAGAGAAAAAGAAGAAAGAAAAAGAAAAATAGAGGGAAAAGAAGATAGACAATTTTTTTTTAGAAAACAGAGAATTAGAAAAACAGAAGATAGAAGAATTTTAAAATAGAACGGACAAAAGAAAACAACAGAACAACAACAGAATCTCACAATTCGCAGCGGAACAACATATAATAATAAATGAATAATCTTTAAACAAAGAACTATATCAGTTATTACATTACATCACATCATTACATCATATCATCAGAGTGTACAACATCATACAACAATAAACAGTGCAGCGGAAAAGAAATACTATATAAACTAGTAATACGCCATGCCATCCAGCTTGCCTCCAGCAACTCCAGAATATCCAGAATATCCTGATAAACCTAACTCTTAACTGCCCGTGTGGAAATTGGTGGGCACCCAGAGTTTAGGAAGGAAAACAATAAACTCCGAGTCAGTCATGTGACTGGTGTGAGAACTCAAAACAGTTTATTTAACTTTAAAATCAAATAGAGGAATATTTTTAAACTCAATTCGCAATGCTTTTAAAAATGAGACTACCATAAGGCCTCCCGCACACACACACATGCAAACGCAGAATCGGAGGAGATTTCTCCTTATGATAGCCAAAGATGCTTGATACGCATTTAAAATAACATTTGATATTATTACTAGTGCATAGTGTAATAACAAATCATTTCAAAAATAAAGATATAAATCTTAGCCAACATACGACCATTATCGTATGCCTACTATAGCTACTATCCAAACAGTGGTGACCACCATAAGTGAATAGCAGGTTCTACAACTAATACCGTAAAAGTTTCGTATTGGGAATTGGATTTCCAACAAATGATCAGGCCAAGGAACTTCCCATTGCCACATGAGAATGCCTCTGTATGGACATCCCCGAGAACCAAACCGGATCTCTACCAACACAAGGCCGGGTTACTCCTAACTGAGTAACAACTGACCGAATATGCCATCCCCCGGTCCTTTGGGACCTTTATCAACCGAGCGCTCGTAATCAATTCACACAATCATAAAGTGTTTTCAACATGAGTAAGTATCTGGGCTCCATACCATGATACCACCCTTTTCCAGAAGGAAATGGACACATCCTAAAGGGTGCTACCCCTCATAACCTTGCTGCTTCTTTCCTGTTTTGACCATTCACGGGATGTGAGGCTCGACGAATTTACGTCCACAAAAACATACTTTATACAAAAGCCATGCTTTGGGTCAACAAATGATCAACACAATGATCACTAAGATAGACGATCAAACAAATGATCCTATCACAAATAATCAACACAATGATCATTTCAGCATCACTCAGCATGTCACATTACCAAATTGGGAATATATCGCTGATAACTTCAACTATATAACCTTTGAGCACGTACGTCTCAAAGAAGGGTGTTAAGCAAAGAATAAATTCTCCGCCACCAACAGAAATATATTTGAAAGAAATCGGCTTTATATCTCAACTTGTAATGTCAGACATACAATCCATACAAGTCTGTTCCGGGATCGAACAGAACCGAAGGCACTTACAAAGAAGTCCTTGCAATCCGGATATTCACAATCCTGATCGGATTCACCATCACATATGGAGAACTCAATACCGTAGCTACTCGGTGCAGAGTCAATCGATAGTTCATCCTATCGCTTTCGCAAATATCCGGTCTTCAACACCGATCTTCAAATGCGATTCACAACGACGTATCACATATTCGGAATGGGTTATACGACCCCATGGTCCTTTCCCGGTTAACCCGAATAGTGAGCGCTTATTCAAAAATAAGTGTGCATTCAAATTCAATCAATTCACATCAAATACCCATTCAAAGGGAAATATTGATAGTCGATTATTGAACTATCAATTGATATGCACACATCACCAGATTCCAAAAAAATTTCCAAATTATTTACTTTCCAAAATATCTTTACAAGATATATATAATTTCAACACTTCAAAAATAAATCAATATTTATTTTTAACCAATTTCACTTTTCACATATAAATTCCATAATGAATTTATATTTCCAAAATATCTATGCATATACGATTTCAATAATTCATTTCGATTTATCTTCAAAAAGATAAATTCTAATTATTCACTTCATATTGGAAAACATTTCCATACTTATTAAATAAGTAATTCACAATCTTTTATTTTCAACACTTAGAAAATATTCAATATACTTAAACCAAATTAAGTATATATTTCTTTCTTTAAGGAAATCATTCAACATATTTATTTGGGCCAAAACGAATGTTGCGTAAAACATCGTTACGACAACCCAAAATCACTAGCATAGGGATTCGAAATTAAAATAGATATATAAATCCCAATACTATTCAAAACATTTCCTTTCGGAAATCATTTACTATAACAACAGTGTTATAGTCCACTATTTCCTTTTATTTCTCGAAAACGTCTATTTCAACAATAAATGTTGAAATCTATGGTTTCGAATCACAACACCTTTTAAAACATCGTTAGATCGTTTTAATTCTATTTAAAACATTCACATTCTAAACAATTTCTTTAACGTGTTATTCACTATTCAAAAACGTGAACATACTTCATTAACTAATTTCATCCTTTTATTCAATTTATTTTAAAGGATTATTCACTATTCAAAAATGTGAATATAACTTCATTAATAGGTTATAACAATTAACTTATCAAAATAAGTCGTTTGCGAATTTATAAAACAACGTTTATAAATTCCATTTCTATTTATTTATAAAAACTTCCTTTTTATAAATTCCTTTATTTACCTATTCCTGTTTATAACTCAATTATAGACTAAAAGTTCATATTATAAGTTAAATACTTATAAAACGATTATTTTACAAAATCGTTCCTTTAAAGACTTTCCAATTTATAAATCTTATAACTTATAAGATCCATTTATTCAACCAATCTATTCTTCAAATAATTTCACCAAATTTATAAATCTTACTATTTATAAATTTCTTTTTATAACTTCACAGTTTACAATTCTATAAATTTCATTCTATTATGAAATTCATTTTCACTTAATTCAAACACTTATAAAAACTCGTTTTATAAGTCAATATTTCAATTTATAAATATCCATTTATAAATCTCTTAATATAAATCAATTAATATTATTCTTTAAAACATCTTTAATTTCCTTTATAATTTCACCATTCTGATTTATAAAATAATCAAATTTTATAAATCCTATATTTAAACTTTTATAATATATTCAAAAATCCAATCTAAATTATTTTATAAAATCATTAGTTCATATTTCTCAAAAATCAACTTTCAATCGTATTTCTAAAAATCAGCTTTTTAACTATATTTCACAAAACCTATAATTTTATAACTTTACAAATTATAGCGTTTAATTATTCAAAATGGATCAATTTCAAAAATAAAGTATATTTTCAAAAATCACTTTAAAAATCATTTTAAAATCCCAAAATCTGGGTCCAATGATGCTACACACCAAATAGTCAATCACGACTAACAACGATATCATATATCAATATGAAAATCCATCAAATATCAAAATATCTGAAATAAAATAAAAACTGTTGAGGAATCCAGTTGGATCCCTCCAACCTGTTTTCCTGCATCCAAAAACATTAGCACAATACCAATTTCGCTCCAGTACGAAATTATCGAGGTACATGTTCTTAATAAATATTATCCGCTTACTAACGGCGTAATAGGGTCTCATCCGCTAAACAAAAAATGCGGGAAATCAACAACTGCAATATATACATATGCCAATATATATATATTGATATTATATATAATACCAATTTCACTGTTTATGAAATATTCGCGGTATATGTTTATATTAAATAACATCCGCTTACTAACGGCGCATAATGTCTATTTTAACAATCAATAATTTACAGTCATCATTCAAACATGCATTCAAATATTTTAAATCTAACTATTTAAAATAAAATCGAAATCTATTCGATTGAGTGAGAAGTTCTCACCTTGGTTTTAATTTCCGTTTTAGCTTTTATTTCGAATAAAATTAAACGCGCGTTTAATTTTACCCAAAATTCTCACTAACTCCAAACGACTCCAAACCAACTCCATCGCGTAGTGCTCGTCCATACGATTCCAACGCAACTGAGTTTGCATTTTTTCGACCTCGTATGAAAAGGTTATGATTTTTCGAAGTTACACGAGTTTTATATTAACTAATTACAATATAACTTATAACTTTTCAACCTCTATCAATTCACAGCCATTGATCTCACCCCCTTCACATCTGGGCCGCACGCATCTTCACCCCCCATCTTCTTCTCTTTGTTCGGCTACAGGATACTAACGCAACAATCAAACCCAACATCAAATATTAGGGTTTAAACTCGCTAACACCACACGCGATAATACTCGATCACAACACTACCATGACGAAGCCCCATTCACAAGCTACACTCGGCTCCAATAGGGAGGAGCTCGGCCATCTTGGTGGCGTGGAAACGCGTGCGCAGCCCCCAGTGGACGCGGGCCTGTAGCTCTCTTCACACAACTCCGTTTCCGATCATAACCGTTGAATCTCTAGCTCTCATCGCCCTCTTCAATTCTCTAGTTGAAACTTTAGCCTAATTGTCGACGGATTGGAAGATTTTTGGTGATGAAGATGGAGCATTTCTGGCCTTTCATTATGTAACTGGCGGCTAGGCAATTTGATTAGGGTTTAGGATATTTTTTTTATTTTTAGATTTAGGGTGGTATTTATAGGAAAAGCTAACGTAAACACTATTCATCCCGGGAATTCCGAACTCCGATTTAGACGCCGTAACCAGCGTACCTAGGGTTTATCCCGCGTTCCGGACACAATGGAACAGGTTTCGGAAGCTAATTCGGAAGTATGTGCGAGTTATGGCTGCAAACGCTCAATTTAAATTAAACCGATTTAAATCGATTTCTAGGCGTTTTAATTTGTACCGGACAAACGGTAAATCCAATTGACTTGAAATTTGAAACCTTACAATAATATCACATTACGGATCCAATGAAACTGGTTTCGTCGAAATCCGAGACTTTTTGAAAAATGGCTATTTTGACTCGCCAAATTAAAATTAAAAACGATTCGATGCGTTTCGAGCTGCCACGATCAAACGATAGCTCCGATTGACACGAAAATTGAAATCCGGTAATAACTAACTATTACGGATCCAATGGAACTAGTTTCGTTCAATTCTGAGACTGTTCAAAAATTGACTATTTTCACTAGTCGATTAAAATATTAAAATATTCAATTTTCACAATTTAACTTTTAATTCGATTTTAAAAGTTCTAAAATATTATTCTAACTTCCATATGATAAAATAAAATTTTCCAAATTATTTTCAATCATATTTAACTCAATTTTTAATTATTTTCCATAATTTAACGTATTAAATTATCGATTTAACTATCCAATTAAATCCAATAATTCAAATAAAAATTTATTCGACATATAAATTCAATTATTAATATTTAAAATAAATTAAATATTAAAATTTAAATTAAATAAAATTCTGGGTCGTTACAATCTTTCCCCCTTAAAAGAATTTCGTCCTCGAAATTACAAGTAAGAAAAGTTATAGAATTTATTAACTTTCCAAAATTCATAATTAAACTTCTTATAAATCTTTACTAAGTTTTCCAAATCATACTTAGTTATCTTTTCAAAAACAATTATATCATTTAACTTTCAATTTCAAAATCAAAGTTAAAGTTTTCAAAAATTTTCCAAATTTTCTCAAATTTTTTCTAACGCCTTAAATTTTCGAAAAAATTCGCCATAGTCTCCTTTGCGCGGCTCGATCCGAAAAAAAAAATGACAGTATATATATCACAAATATACATCTCATCAAGTAATGAGGCATCCCGAAGGGAAAAAGTATAAAAGTGCGATATTTAATCCGAGATATGTACCTTATATTTTATTAGCAAGCAAATACGGCTAATATAGCGCTAAAGCGAACTCCAAATGCGAAGCAAACGCAATCCGCACCTACTAAACACTCAACAAACAACATGAGAATCATGCATATAGACAATAATCTCAATATACAACATATAGCAACATGATGACTATATATGTCACATAGCAATGCAACAATAGCAATATATATTTAACCATCAACCAACTAACATCCATATCCAATAAACATTCATTCATATTCTCATTCATATTCAATGAATTGGTTTTCACTTTAAATCATATTTGATTCATTTACATTGGATTTACTAACATTCATTCTCAATTCAATTAGTTTACATTCACTAATTAAATCCAATTCACGTTCAATTCTATTCAAATTTATTTACTTCTAATTTGAATTCAATTTCATAGCTTCCAATTTCATTAACACTTAATGAATTACATACAATCAATCAACAATCATATAACAATCAATGTATATTAATTTCAACCAAATTCCTTTGCTTATATTCATTCATTTTTTTTTTATTCAACTTCTAATAACATTAGATTTTAATGAATCAACACTTATATTCATTATTTTATATCAACTTAAATTTACATTTAATTGATTAACATTCAATTCATTCAATTTCTAAAGTTGAATATCATTCACATAACTTAAGTTCACATTTCTTTTAATCCACTTGATTATTTACTTCGATACCAAAATCAATTCCATTCAACAACACTTAAGTTATATTTCATTTAACCTTATATTCATTTTTATTTACAACTCATATTCATATAATTTTACTTCTTATATATATAAGTTTATTTCACAATTGTAAATCACTTTAATTATAATTCAATTCTTATAATTCTTTATACTTATACAATTATTCTTTTATTTAGATTATTCAAACAACCAAACAATTAACTTATATACACTTTAATAATTCTGAAAAATTATTTCTTTATATATAAAAATATAATCAAGTAAAATTATTTCATTTACCCAAATTAAAACAAATATTGTGTCGAATTGTTCTATTCAAGTGTTTAGAAACCCCTTCGGCATAGTCTTGCGGACCACGCTGACGAAAGTTCATATACCACTCAATAAACCAATCATCACAATATAAAACAATTTTATATTTACTAACAAATACGCACTCATAGCTATTATTACACTCAAACTCAATCTAGAGTACTGCTGACTCTATCTCTAATGAGTAATACACTACAGAACCATGGTTGTCGCTTAACCATCAGCTCTGATACCAAATGTAACAGTACGGATTTTCGTTCTTCGAAAATCCGACATCGATACTCACTTTATCGACTGCCGAGAAATCAAAGGCCGAAAACCGAGATGTTATGGGTTTTAAAAAGAAAAGAAAAGAAAGAAGAGAGAAAAAGAAGAAAGAAAAAGAAAAATAGAGGGAAAAGAAGATAGACAATTTTTTTTTAGAAAACAGAGAATTAGAAAAACAGAAGATAGAAGAATTTTAAAATAGAACGGACAAAAGAAAACAACAGAACAACAACAGAATCTCACAATTCGCAGCGGAACAACATATAATAATAAATGAATAATCTTTAAACAAAGAACTATATCAGTTATTACATTACATCACATCATTACATCATATCATCAGAGTGTACAACATCATACAACAATAAACAGTGCAGCGGAAAAGAAATACTATATAAACTAGTAATACGCCATGCCATCCAGCTTGCCTCCAGCAACTCCAGAATATCCAGAATATCCTGATAAACCTAACTCTTAACTGCCCGTGTGGAAATTGGTGGGCACCCAGAGTTTAGGAAGGAAAACAATAAACTCCGAGTCAGTCATGTGACTGGTGTGAGAACTCAAAACAGTTTATTTAACTTTAAAATCAAATAGAGGAATATTTTTAAACTCAATTCGCAATGCTTTTAAAAATGAGACTGCCATAAGGCCTCCCGCACACACACACATGCAAACGCAGAATCGGAGGAGATTTCTCCTTATGATAGCCAAAGATGCTTGATACGCATTTAAAATAACATTTGATATTATTACTAGTGCATAGTGTAATAACAAATCATTTCAAAAATAAAGATATAAATCTTAGCCAACATACGACCATTATCGTATGCCTACTATAGCTACTATCCAAACAGTGGTGACCACCATAAGTGAATAGCAGGTTCTACAACTAATACCGTAAAAGTTTCGTATTGGGAATTGGATTTCCAACAAATGATCAGGCCAAGGAACTTCCCATTGCCACATGAGAATGCCTCTGGATGGACATCCCCGAGAACCAAACCGGATCTCTACCAACACAAGGCCGGGTTACTCCTAACTGAGTAACAACTGACCGAATATGCCATCCCCCGGTCCTTTGGGACCTTTATCAACCGAGCGCTCGTAATCAATTCACACAATCATAAAGTGTTTTCAACATGAGTAAGTATCTGGGCTCCATACCATGATACCACCCTTTTCCAGAAGGAAATGGACACATCCTAAAGGGTGCTACCCCTCATAACCTTGCTGCTTCTTTCCTGTTTTGACCATTCACGGGATGTGAGGCTCGACGAATTTACGTCCACAAAAACATACTTTATACAAAAGCCATGCTTTGGGTCAACAAATGATCAACACAATGATCACTAAGATAGACGATCAAACAAATGATCCTATCACAAATAATCAACACAATGATCATTTCAGCATCACTCAGCATGTCACATTACCAAATTGGGAATATATCGCTGATAACTTCAACTATATAACCTTTGAGCACGTACGTCTCAAAGAAGGGTGTTAAGCAAAGAATAAATTCTCCGCCACCAACAGAAATATATTTGAAAGAAATCGGCTTTATATCTCAACTTGTAATGTCAGACATACAATCCATACAAGTCTGTTCCGGGATCGAACAGAACCGAAGGCACTTACAAAGAAGTCCTTGCAATCCGGATATTCACAATCCTGATCGGATTCACCATCACATATGGAGAACTCAATACCGTAGCTACTCGGTGCAGAGTCAATCGATAGTTCATCCTATCGCTTTCGCAAATATCCGGTCTTCAACACCGATCTTCAAATGCGATTCACAACGACGTATCACATATTCGGAATGGGTTATACGACCCCATGGTCCTTTCCCGGTTAACCCGAATAGTGAGCGCTTATTCAAAAATAAGTGTGCATTCAAATTCAATCAATTCACATCAAATACCCATTCAAAGGGAAATATTGATAGTCGATTATTGAACTATCAATTGATATGCACACATCACCAGATTCCAAAAAAATTTCCAAATTATTTACTTTCCAAAATATCTTTACAAGATATATATAATTTCAACACTTCAAAAATAAATCAATATTTATTTTTAACCAATTTCACTTTTCACATATAAATTCCATAATGAATTTATATTTCCAAAATATCTATGCATATACGATTTCAATAATTCATTTCGATTTATCTTCAAAAAGATAAATTCTAATTATTCACTTCATATTGGAAAACATTTCCATACTTATTAAATAAGTAATTCACAATCTTTTATTTTCAACACTTAGAAAATATTCAATATACTTAAACCAAATTAAGTATATATTTCTTTCTTTAAGGAAATCATTCACTTAACATATTTATTTGGGCCAAAACGAATGTTGCGTAAAACATCGTTACGACAACCCAAAATCACTAGCATAGGGATTCGAAATTAAAATAGATATATAAATCCCAATACTATTCAAAACATTTCCTTTCGGAAATCATTTACTATAACAACAGTGTTATAGTCCACTATTTTCTTTTATTTCTCGAAAACGTCTATTTCAACAATAAATGTTGAAATCTATGGTTTCGAATCACAACACCTTTTAAAACATCGTTAGATCGTTTTAATTCTATTTAAAACATTCACATTCTAAACAATTTCTTTAACGTGTTATTCACTATTCAAAAACGTGAACATACTTCATTAACAAATTTCATCCTTTTATTCAATTTATTTTAAAGGATTATTCACTATTCAAAAATGTGAATATAACTTCATTAATAGGTTATAACAATTAACTTATCAAAATAAGTCGTTTGCGAATTTATAAAACAACGTTTATAAATTCCATTTCTATTTATTTATAAAAACTTCCTTTTTATAAATTCCTTTATTTACCTATTCCTGTTTATAACTCAATTATAGACTAAAAGTTCATATTATAAGTTAAATACTTATAAAACGATTATTTTACAAAATCGTTCCTTTAAAGACTTTCCAATTTATAAATCTTATAACTTATAAGATCCATTTATTCAACCAATCTATTCTTCAAATAATTTCACCAAATTTATAAATCTTACTATTTATAAATTTCTTTTTATAACTTCACAGTTTACAATTCTATAAATTTCATTCTATTATGAAATTCATTTTCACTTAATTCAAACACTTATAAAAACTCGTTTTATAAGTCAATATTTCAATTTATAAATATCCATTTATAAATCTCTTAATATAAATCAATTAATATTATTCTTTAAAACATCTTTAATTTCCTTTATAATTTCACCATTCTGATTTATAAAATAATCAAATTTTATAAATCCTATATTTAAACTTTTATAATATATTCAAAAATCCAATCTAAATTATTTTATAAAATCATTAGTTCATATTTCTCAAAAATCGACTTTCAATCGTATTTCTAAAAATCAGCTTTTTAACTATATTTCACAAAACCCATAATTTTATAACTTTACAAATTATAGCGTTTAATTATTCAAAATGGATCAATTTCAAAAATAAAGTATATTTTCAAAAATCACTTTAAAAATCATTTTAAAATCCCAAAATCTGGGTCCAATGATGCTACACACCAAATAGTCAATCACGACTAACAACGATATCATATATCAATATGAAAATCCATCAAATATCAAAATATCTGAAATAAAATAAAAACTGTTGAGGAATCCAGTTGGATCCCTCCAACCTGTTTTCCTGCATCCAAAAACATTAGCACAATACCAATTTCGCTCCAGTACGAAATTATCGCGGTACATGTTCTTAATAAATATTATCCGCTTACTAACGGCGTAATAGGGTCTCATCCGCTAAACAAAAAATGCGGGAAATCAACAACTGCAATATATACATATGCCAATATATATATATTGATATTATATATAATACCAATTTCACTGTTTATGAAATATTCGCGGTATATGTTTATATTAAATAACATCCGCTTACTAACGGCGCATAATGTCTATTTTAACAAGCAATAATTTACAGTCATCATTCAAACATGCATTCAAATATTTTAAATCTAACTATTTAAAATAAAATCGAAATCTATTCGATTGAGTGAGAAGTTCTCACCTTGGTTTTAATTTCCGTTTTAGCTTTTATTTCGAATAAAATTAAACGCGCGTTTAATTTTACCCAAAATTCTCACTAACTCCAAACGACTCCAAACAACTCCATCGCGTAGTGCTCGTCCATACGATTCCAACGCAACTGAGTTTGCATTTTTTCGACCTCGTATGAAAAAGTTATGATTTTTCGAAGTTACACGAGTTTTATATTAACTAATTACAATATAACTTATAACTTTTCAACCTCTATCAATTCACAGCCATTGATCTCACCCCCTTCACATCTGGGCCGCACGCATCTTCACCCCCCATCTTCTTCTCTTTGTTCGGCTACAGGATACTAACGCAACAATCAAACCCAACATCAAATATTAGGGTTTAAACTCGCTAACACCACACGCGATAATACTCGATCACAACACTACCATGACGAAGCCCCATTCACAAGCTACACTCGGCTCCAATAGGGAGGAGCTCGGCCATCTTGGTGGCGTGGAAACGCGTGCGCAGCCCCCAGTGGACGCGGGCCTGTAGCTCTCTCCACACAACTCCGTTTCCGATCATAACCGTTGAATCTCTAGCTCTCATCGCCCTCTTCAATTCTCTAGTTGAAACTTTAGCCTAATTGTCGACGGATTGGAAGATTTTTGGTGATGAAGATGGAGCATTTCTGGCCTTTCATTATGTAACTGGCGGCTAGGCAATTTGATTAGGGTTTAGGATATTTTTTTTATTTTTAGATTTAGGGTGGTATTTATAGGAAAAGCTAGCGTAAACACTATTCATCCCGGGAATTCCGAACTCCGATTTAGACGCCGTAACCAGCGTACCTAGGGTTTATCCCGCGTTCCGGACACAATGGAACAGGTTTCGGAAGCTAATTCGGAAGTATGTGCGAGTTATGGCTGCAAACGCTCAATTTAAATTAAACCGATTTAAATCGATTTCTAGGTGTTTTAATTTGTACCGGACAAACGGTAAATCCAATTGACTTGAAATTTGAAACCTTACAATAATATCACATTACGGATCCGATGAAACTGGTTTCGTCGAAATCCGAGACTTTTTGAAAAATGGCTATTTTGACTCGCCAAATTAAAATTAAAAACGATTCGATGCGTTTCGAGCTGCCACGATCAAACGATAGCTCCGATTGACACGAAAATTGAAATCCGGTAATAACTAACTATTACGGATCCAATGGAACTGGTTTCGTTCAATTCTGAGACTGTTCAAAAATTGACTATTTTCACTAGTCGATTTAAATATTAAAATATTCAATTTTCACAATTTAACTTTTAATTCGATTTTAAAAGTTCTAAAATATTATTCTAACTTCCATATGATAAAATAAAATTTTCCAAATTATTTTCAATCATATTTAACTCAATTTTTAATTATTTTCCATAATTTAACGTATTAAATTATCGATTTAACTATCCAATTAAATCCAATAATTCAAATAAAAATTTATTCGACATATAAATTCAATTATTAATATTTAAAATAAATTAAATATTAAAATTTAAATTAAATAAAATTTTGGGTCGTTACAGTAGCACGTAGGCAGGGTTTTGCTGAAGCGTGGTAAATCTGTATTGTTCTGTTTTTGCTTTTAATATTCTACTATTATTCTGCTACTATCCATGCTGCAATTATTTTATATATTCCGCATTAAATTTTTATAACTAATAGTATCACCTTATTCACCCTCCTCTAGGGTGAAATCGATCCTACAATCTAGCATTTCAATTTGTAGTGGTGCTTCCCCTTCCAAGGTTAACTCTTCCACTTCTAGCATCCATATCTATATTCAAGCCTCGTAAGATATAGAAGAATAGCCTAAGAGAGGTGGGAGAATAGAGATATAGCGTATACTTATATATAGAAAATACAAGTATGTTACTATAGTGTTATCTCATACCCCGACATTATCTCTAATTTCTTAGGATTATGTTTTCAAAAATCATTTTAGTTCAATTTTTTTCATAAACCTATGCTCTGATACCAAGTTGTAACATCCCCTATCTAGAGGCCCGAAGCTAAGCACTACAGATGCTACATCATCCATAGTATTAACTTTCGGTGATCAAATATGATAATGTTAGTGGTATCCATAATATCAGAAGCACTTGAATATGAAATAAAATCATTAACGATTTAAACACTTTTCTGATTACATTTCAAAACAATATTTCATATCCAAGTTACATAACCCATAATTTTTCCCAAATTCAGATCAAATATAATTATTACATAAATACGCCAAGAGCGACATATGAAGATGCCCACTTGGATGACCAGAGTACTAAATAGTGATAACAGACTTAATACACAGTGGAAATAAAATAAACGACTCCTAAATTTAGCTAGCATCAGCCTTTTGCTTGTCTCTAGAAGCTATAGTCGTCCACCTACTAAAACCTAAAAATCCTCAACCCTCTGCCTACTTAAATAAATTTTGAGCACCCGAGAATTTAAAGGGGAAAACATAAACTTTGAGTAGACATAAAGCCTAGTGTGAATAATACTGTACATCTCGATTGTATGATATTAAGTGAGACCATGCCACGTAGCGGAACGGGTTTCTCCTCACTAATATCCCTTTTAAAAAGCATTATCTTTTGCAAAACAAAATCTGCAACCAAAACTGGTTAAAACAATAAAGAAATATCATATATGCATACAAATCAGGTAACAAATGGACTATCAGTCCGAACACTATAGCTTTGTCTGGCTAAATACTAACCTTTGATAGACTCGGGGCCTACCAGACAACATAAACAAATAATCTAACTTCTGTTAGATACTCCTCTTCTGGACGGCCTGTCCCTAACTTAGTTCTCCTAGGTTCAATTGATCATAATGGTTTTGTAAGCTCACCAATAACCAACCGCTCCTCTATAGATTACTTTCTGTGTGTAACATCACTTTAGTCTTACTTGTAACATAGCCCTACACAGTGGAATTTTGGACTTATATTAGCTAAAGGCCACTAGCTAAAGTACAGGGCGCGACCCCATACTAGTCCCATCTGGTATTCTAATATTTGAGTCATTTTACTTAGGGTCATCTACCCATAAAATTATCCTTGAAAATATTTTCTCTCAAATTGATTTAAACCTTCAAATCATACTTCAAACAAGGAAATTATACTCTATGCTTTACGCAAATCACCTTTATATATACTTTACACCAAACTTTGTTGATGAAAACATTTAAACCCTTTAAAGTACCCCTTTTAAAACCCTTAAGTACCCCTTTCGAAACCAAGTAACTACTTTGCTTATATCCTTAGGTCGAAAGGTCAAAACATACCTTTCAAAACCATTCTTAATAAACCTTTCAAAAACACTGCATGCTTCCATTTAAAACCTTTCAAAACCATTGGGGAACCACCCCTTCGAAACCTTTATTTTAAACCTTTTGAAAGTACTAAATCCATTTCATAAAACCAAACCTTTTGAAAGCATTTGGGTTCAAGTAAACATGTGGAATAACCTTTCGAAATCATTAGAAACTATTCCTTTGAAAACCTTCTGGGTTTAATTTTCAATAGCAAAAAATGGCCATAAAACAACTAAGTCGAAAGCATTCTTTCAAAAGCCATTTCCTAAGTAAAAAAGTAATGGTGTAACAACCCGAAACTTAACCCTAATAATTAATTCGTTACTTAACTAAAAAAATATTAACTTTGTGAAATCATAATTAAGCCATGGGAATTGCACCATTGTGTCCATAGTAGTTTTCTGGTCAATTTCTATATATAAAACGTCAAAAACAGAGCTAATATGACCAGGTTATAAAATAATAAAATAAACAGAATATATATATATATATATATATATATATATATATAGGCAGGCTGGTCGGCAGGTCGGTCTGGGCAGCAAGGCGGTTGATCGCCAGGTCGTCGCGCCTATATTATTTACAAATGAACGTTCGTTCAAATGTTCTAGAGCCTATTGGTAACGTGTTTTGCATTCTTCTGACCAATCCGGTCCATCTAATTTTGCATCTGATAGCTCCTATTCAGCATATGATGCGGTTGCTGTTGAATTTGCAAGTATATGATTTTTGTTTGATGATAATAAACATATACATATATTCATTTAAGTGTATTTGTTAATGTACTATTTTATTTCTCACATAATTAAATAAATATTTTCTTAATAAAATAAATAATACAAAATTTAAATTCAAACAGATATTTTATTCAAACAGATATTTGTTACAATTTTGAATAGTACAAATTTGAGCTCTCACTAAATATAATTACAATACAATTTCAATTACAATACAAATTCGATTACATTACAATTTTCAATTTACATTTGCATCCTCACTATATTTCACTCGTTCACTCATAATTGTTCTTCAACTCATTCCAGATTGAATACAGCATCTGAGCAATCTGCAAAATAAACACTAACGCAGTAAAATTGAAAAGAAAATATTTTGCAGTGAAAAATAAAGTGTATATTTTGAAAATATTATTTGCCTTAGTTATTTGGGTTGTTCATCATCATTTCATTTTGAATTCATCATACACGAACAGCTTGTGACATGCACCGTGTATCGCTGTACATGCCACAAGGCCGTGAATACCGATACACACTTGATAAAATTGCAGGGACAGGTGAGCACAATGCCAAACCCAATCAAAAGCCGGGTGCAACTCAACTGCAATACAAATAATGTCACGACACGAGCACAAGGTCAAACCCAAGCCTTATGATGGATTCAACTCAGGTGCGATGTCAAAAATCAACATGAAGCTCAAAGTGAACCAGACTCAAGTGGATATACAATAGAGCATATACACGAACCAGATCAAAACAAAACAATGAAGTTCACATGAATACAATGAACTGGTTCAGCTCAACTAATACAGATACAAAAGACACATTGGTGATTACAGTTGCAAACAAGCTCAGAGAGGTTAGAGGTGAGATCAAAATAAATGAAGACAAATGCAAATACAATGCATCAGTACAAACCAAGTGCACAAGAACTATCAAATGAAGACTCGAATATCAATGGCACTGTCTCAATAGTCAAAGCATCATCAACAAACTAAAACAACACTGCAAATGCTAATCTGAATATATACGTGTATAGTGAAGGCTAGAAAATCAAGCAGCAATATAATGATCCAATACAAATAGAGGTGACATTAATATCCAATGTCACCAGTGAAACAAACAGCATGTATACATGTAGGCAATTTGTAAATTCAAGTGCATCGAACCACAATGCATCAGATGTCCAAACCATGTACATACATAAAAAACTCAAAGTGAACAGAGCAAGAGCAAGTGACATGATAGAATGTGATCAAAGCAGTGTGAACGTAACCAAAACCAAGGCAACATGTAGACATACTCGATGTAAAACAAAACATCAAAGACCAGCAAACTGTAGGTGGTACAAGACCGAACCATACACGATGCAACAGAGATGATTTGCCTCGAAGCACATGGATCAATGCAAATACAGTGAAACCAGAAGTAACCACATCAAGAAAAATACCCACTGGTTTAATTAACACTTATGATAAGACAACTACAAACATCAGGTCGAGTATGCTACAGGCTTGAACACACATGCCGAAGTCAAAGGGAATATCGAACAAGTCAGTGTCGAAGCAAACAAAAAATAGATATCACAGTATGAAAGTCAGAGCCATGGTGGCCAAGGAGACGAACAAATTCAAAGCCATGAGTATTAAGTAAACAAGCAACGAAAACATACGAAATTAAAGAAGTCAGAAATCATCTCAATCATCCAAATATAATCAAGTGGCCAAAGAAAATTATCAAATGAACGAGATTACGGGGGATTGAACTCTATATAAACCATAACATCATCGACATACCAAAATCATTCGAGTTCAAGCAACAAAAAATAATCATTCAACTGGAATCAAGATCGAGTTCTAGCAAGCTAACTAGTAAGAAAATAGAATAAATTACATACCATTTTATTCGAACTCGATTGAATTGAAGTAGCCATCTGCGAGTCAAGTGATAAGTTGACTATCGAAGCAAAGTGTAAAAAATCCCTTATTCAATCAACAATTAAAGTTGGCTTCTTCAATCAAAAGCCCTAATTTTCAAGCATAGGAAAAAAGGAACGAACGAACAGAAGCCATCATTTTTACAGAGCAAAGTAAGCCAAAGAAATAAAAGAGAAAAGGGGCCGACATTTTTTTGTGATAATTTATTTTGGACCAGTTTTTATAAAAGCTTTTGGGCTTATATTTTCAATTAGAGTTTTATGTGTTTGATTATTTTTTAATTTGTATTTTCCTTTTATAATTTGTAATTATCTAGCCGTGTGACGAACTACGGTGGTGTAGTTCGAGAATTCGCTACTCAGTGGCTGAGTTGTGGCAGGGTTTTGAGCATAGAGTTAGGTTAGTCGATAACGGGTGTCACGAGTTTACGTGTGTAAGTGTCTGACTACTTAATTTCTAGTAGAAACCTTGGGAGCAGCACGTAGGCAGGGTTTTGCCGAAGCTGGGTAAATCTGTGTTGTTCTATTTATGCATTTTATATTCTACTATTATCTACGATGCTATTGTTCTGTTGTGATCAGTGCTGCGATTATTTATATACTTCCGCAATAAATTTTTATAATTAATAGTATCACCCTATTCACCTCCCCTCTAGGGTGAAACCGATCCCACAAGTGGTATCAGAGCTAGGAATAAAAGATAATTTTTATTTTAAAATTTTGATTTTTTTTTCAAATACCAATTTTTGTTTTAAAATTTGAATTTTTAAAATGGCTTCTTTTAATAATGTTTTTGTTGAGGGTCAGTCCATAGTTAGACCATCAATGTTCAATGGTGAATATGCTTACTGGAAAAATAGAATGAAATTTTTTCTGAAAACCATTGAAGCTTTGAATATTGTTGAGAAAGGTTATAGAGCACCAACTATAGTTGTAGATAATCAAGAAACAGATAAACAAATCAATGGATAGATCTAGAAAATAGACTACAAGATGCAATGCTAAAACCATGAATTCTATTATTTGTTCATCGGATCTAGTTGAATTTAATCGTGTCTCACATTGTCTAACTACACAGGAAATAGGTCACACACTTGAAATGACTCACGAAGGAACATCTCAAGTTAAAGAATTTTGCCTTGCTATGCTTAGTAGCGAATACGAGAACTTCACAATGGCTAAGGATGAAAACGTCAAAGAGATGTACGGACGTCTTCCAATATTGTATACAAATCAAATGCTTTCAAAAAATCATACTCAGAGTTGGAGATAGTCCGAAAAATCCTTAGAGTCCTCCCTCGAAATTTTGAATCCATAATCATTTCTTTTCAAAAATCGAAGGATTTGAAACAAATCAAAGTTGAGAACTCATTGGAAATCTTACCACTTATGAGCTAGAAATGAAATTCAAGGAAGAATGAGAAGGAGGTGATACTCGAAAGAAATCAATAGCTCTTAAAGGAAAAACTGAAAGTGATGATGATGATGATGGAGCAGCTGAGTTGGCACTGATAATAAATAAATTCGAAATGTGGAATCGCAGATATGGAAATCTTTCTCTAAATCAACAACTGAAAAGCATAATAGTTAAGGTTCTAAACAACCCAGAAGAGCGGGAGATCATCTGCCACAAGTGCGATAACCTGGCCACATCAAGCCCATTTGTCCTCAGAATCGATATGGCCAAGAAAAGAAATCGATAAGGAGAAATTTTACAGCCACGTGAAATAAAAGTGATGATGATAATAAAAGAACTAGCAGCGAAAGTGAGAAAGCAGATCTATGCCTTCAAGGTGATATAACTGGTAGCGATGATGATAAGCCAAGCGAGGTATCAAAACTCACTCATTCGGAACTACTTATATATTTCCATGAAGTAAATGGCTGTTTCGAACGACTTAGGGAGAAATTCACTAAAATTGAATCATAAAGAGATACTTTAATAGATTTAAATAAACAGCTTGATCAACTGGTTAAAAACTATCAAAGCAAGAACCCTAAGTGTAATAAGTGTCCATCATTTGAAGAAGAAATTAAAAAATCAGCAATTAAAATCAAATCATTTGGAAATGAAATTCTAATTTTGAAAGAAAGTGAAAATACCAGGAGAGAGAATTCTATTATAAAGTGCACACAATTTTTCCTCCAAATGAATCTTTCAAAATACAAGTCCAAAAATTGTCTACAACTTTAGGAAAATTCTCCAAAAGTTAAAGATCGTTGAATATGCTATTAGGGAAACAAACTGTAATACTGTTAGACAAGGACTTGGATATAATCAATCTGAATGTGTTAGAAACGAGATTAATCATGCCAAATTCGAGTGCGTAATCTGTAGAAGAATTGGTCACAATCACAATAATTGTTGGTATAGACCCAAAAACATGAAAATTATACCAATTTGGGTTCCAAAATGCACGAATATAAAGTCCTTCAAATTTAAACAAATCTGGGTGCTAAATGGAACATACATAAATAGTTTTGGGTCTTCAAAAACATATTTTTCAAAATATTTTGCCACGAACAACCATGAACCTATAAAAACAAACAGGACACAAAAATATTTTATCGTGTAGGTGTGGTGGCAGGCTAAGGAACAACAATAGTGCTATTTGGATTCTGGGTACTCTAGACACATAACGGGCAACAAATCAAAGTTCCTTAGCCCAGTAAAAAGGTGGAAGAATCACAATGTGCAACAACGAAAATTATCGGCAAATGTAAAACAGGCAGTGGTATATTTATTTTGAACGATTATATTAAATGTGATAATCTGTACCATAATCTGAATTAAATCAGCCAGTTATGTGATAAAAAAATGAATGATGACATTGATTCTGACTTATTCAAAATTGTTGACCAATCATCTTTGAACTATTAAATATATATATATATTTATTTTGGTCTAATGATGTTGTTTTATTGATTCTTGATTTCTCATGATATATGTGGATATATTTGACTTGACACTATATTTTCTGTTTGCTTGTTTACAGTGCTTCAAATCAAATCCAATAGAATTTCATTTAAAAGGTGCTTTAAGATATCTTGTTGCACACTTCACGGTCTGGTCTATGACATTCAGCTAATGATAATCTTGAGCCAAAGGAAATTCAGATGAAGATCACACTGGTAATCTAGTTGATAGAAAAATTACTAGTGGAACGTGATTTATGTTGAGAGATTCAATAGTTGCATCGTTATTTTTTTCAAAGAAAATATCTGCATATTTTTCACTCGAAATGATTTTCAAAAAGCAGACATTTTTATAAAACCCCTTCTAGAAAATCACTTTTGTTGATCTTGTTTCAGATTAGCCATTTTTTGGAAAATTTGATTTTATAATTATTTTTGGATTTGATTTTAAATGACTATATTAACTAATCCGACTCCCTATTGATTATCAAAAAGATAAATAGTGATTGGAAATGTGATGAGTGTTAATATTGATCATATATTATAACTTGAGACAATATATTTAGTAAATTTCTTTAGAAATTTAAACAAGAGTTATAAAAACATTTTGTTGGTAAAAATTCCATGACCATCTCTAATTCTATCATGTTTCTATCAACCATCACTCATCATAATCCAATATGGTATGTCAATATGTGGTATTTTAAATGGAAAATTTTGTGGTTTTATTTTATCATATTTTTAGCAATAAAAAACATCCAAAATATTTGTTCTCATTTAAAAGTCCTCACGGTTATGCATGGATGAATTACTTGGGATTTTTGATTATGTGCTTCCATACTCATTTAAAAGTCCTCACGGTTATGCATGTATGGAACGCATATCAAAATTGATTGATTAAATAGACAGTTTGATTCTAATCGTATTAAAAAGTCCTCACGGTTATACGTGGTTAGAAGATGCTTGAGTTTATTTTAATTTTTTTAAAATACTACTAATCTCATTTAAAAGTCTTAATGGTTATGCATGGTTAGTAGATATTCAAATTTCTGATATAAATATACCACAAATAGATGCAACACTATGGTTTTTGCATCATCCCTATCATCCTAAAAGTGGAATATACATCTAACAGTGTATATATAATTTTTATTTGATTTTTTATTAAAATTTAATATTTATACTCGACTGGGAATTAATGTTGTATTAATGTCTATCACTTTATCTTTATTTTTCTAACACTATTACTCTTTTGCTGATAACAAAAGAGGGAGAGAAAGGTTAAGATTTTGGCAAATATAAGTCAAGTATTTTTATTTTGTATTTTCTATATGCATCTAGGTTCATTTATTCATTTACATGCATATATGAAGAGGGAGCTTTGTGTAGACATGGAGCATTCAAATAGGGAGAGCAAATAGAATGATCAAATACATTTAGGGAACTCAAAATCTTAAATATGTGTTTGTTATCATCAAAAGGGGGAGACTGTTGAATATGCAAGTATATGATTTTTGTTTGATGATAATAAACATATATATATATATATATATTCATTTAAGTGCATTTGTTAATGTATTATTTTATTTATCACGCAATTAAATAAATATTTGCTGAATAAAATAAATAATACCAAATTTAAATTCAAACAGATATTTTATTCAATCAAATATTTGTTACAATTTTGAGTAGTACAAATTTGAGCTCTCACTATATATAATTACAATACAATTTCAATTACAATACAAATTTAATTACATTGCAACTTTCAATTTACAATTGCACCTCACTATATTTCACTCGTTCACTCATAATTGTTCTCCAACTCTATTCCAAATTGAATCCAACATCTGAGCAATTTGCAAAATAAACACTAACGCAGTAAAATTGAAAAGAAAATATTTTGCAGTGAAAAATAAAGTGTATATTTTGAAAATATTATTTGCCACAGTTATTTGGGTTGTTCGTCATCATCTAATTTTGAATTCTTCATACAAGAATAACTTGTGACATGCACAGTATATCACTGTACATGCCACAAGGTCGTGCACACCAGTATACACTTGTAAAATTGCAGGGACAGGCGAGCACAAGGCAAAACCCAATCAAAAGCTGAGTTCAACTCAAGTGCAATACAAATAATGTCACGACACGAGCACAACGTCAAACCTAAACCTTATGCTGGATTCAATTCAAGTGCAATGTCAAAAATCATAATGAAGTTCAAAGTGAACCAGACTCAAGTGCATATACAAATAGAGCATATACATGAACCGGATCAAAACAAAGCAATGAAGTTCACATGAATACAATGAACTGGTTCATCTCAACTAACACAAATACAAAAACACAATGGTGACTGCAGTTGCAAACAAGTACAGAGACATTAGAGGTGAGATCAAAATAAATGAAGACAAATTACGGTGGTGTAGTTCAAGAATTCGCAACTTAATGGTTGAGTTGTAGCAGGATTTTGAGCGTAGAGTTAGGTTAGTCGATAGTGGTTGTCGCGAGTTACGTATGTAAGCGTCTGACTACTTAATTTATAGTAGAAACCTTGAGGGCAGCACATAGGCAGGGTTTTGCTAAAGCTGGGTAAATCTGTGTTGTTCTATTTTTGCATTTTTATGTTCTGCTATTATCTGTGCTGCTATTATTCTACTGTGATCAGTGCTACGATTATTTATATACTTCCGCAATAAATTTTTACAATTAATAGTATCACTCTATTCATTGTAAATTAAATTATTTTACAACTCCAAGTGGATCCAGGAGACCAAAGGAAGAGCTTAGGACCGGAGGTGGGTGGTTGTAATTATTTTAAGATTTCTTTAAGTAATTTAAAATAATAATGTTTCTAATAGTTGTATTTTTACTATGATTTTGGAATAGCCTTTTCAGTAGTTTATTTATAGTTTTTAGAATTATTTTCAATCTATTTCCTTTTAGCTATTCTTTTCCATAATTTTAATTTATTTCTGTTAATAATAGCTTTTTCGTTTATTTATAGTTTATTTACAATATTTTAGTTTATTTACTGTTATTTATATGTAATTTACATCTTCCTTCTACGCTTTGGATTTTCTTCTATTTTCAGTTTTCTTTTATTCTCCTTCTTTTTCGCGTAAGGATTAGAATAGGATTAACACGAATATAGATTAAATTGTAAGAGAACGGAAATAACGGAAGATTTTGATGTAAATTTCAAAGATTGTAATATAAATTGAAATGGACTGCAATTATGCCTAATTATGACGATAATTGGACTGGATTAAAAAAATTGGTCTAGTTATAACTTAGAATTATATGTAAAAAGAGTAAAATATGAAAGAAAATTATTTTCACACTTAGCCTTGGTTTAAGTAATAAGCATGACATAACGTAGGTTATAATAAGAAAAAAGAACAGATTATTTCAAGACTTAGGATAAATTAATAAGCAAAGATAGTAGGGATAAATTGTAAAGGCTTATTTAAAATAATTTATCTAAGTTAACAAGAAAAGATGAAAGTATGACCTGTACCAAACAACATTCCTTATTAGACAAAACGGTGGTCCCACATTAGCCTGAAGTGAGACAAGGGCACGCTTATGCTAAGAATGGTAGTAATTAGATAAATAAAAGCCCAAATCACAGAGGATTTGGATAAAGGGCGCGATTAGATATTTGTTTTAATGACGGGCCAGCACCAACAGCATTTCCCCTATAGATTCTATGGACACACGGTGATCTCACATTAGCCTAAAATGGGATGAAAGGCACGCTTATGCTAGAGTTTGAGGTAATAAGATGACCCATTAGGTGGAGCAAAAGGTAGCCTGGGCATGATGGCAGTTACACATCCGACTTCCATTCGGGTGCTCAGTAATAGCTATGAGTTCCAAGCGCTTAGTAAGGGTGTTTTTGTAGACACCATTGCCTTCTGTGTAGGGAGCTATATATATCATCCGGATCCACAGTGGTTGCTCTATGCATCTATTGTGGATACCATTGGCTGCTGTGTGGGGAGTTATATAGTGTCTAGTCCACTGTAAGGCGTATGGAGTAGCAGGCCGATCAAAAAGGGTAGAATTAGGGTTACATCCTAATTATAGGATTAGGAATTCCGCCTAATCAAAGCAGAAATCAAGAACAAGTGCAAGCAGTCAAAGTTAATCTATCTACTAAATTGAGCAATATTTAATCGTACTTATTTCCATTTTATTTCATTCATATTTCCTTTGTTATCCTTATTTATGCTAGAATTGTTATAGAGTCTATTACATTACCTTACTTAAAGACTCTAGTAATTACTATCATTCACCAGACTTTTATTCTGACCCACTTCTCTATTTTCCACTTTTCCCCTCCATAGGCAATCAAGGGAGAAGTCGGTAGATTATTGTTACTTAGAATTTTCTTGGAGGAGTTCTCTTTTATGTATTTCTTTTATTTTCAGCACTTGTGCTTTCTATGTACCGGCTTATTATGAGGGATATTATATACTCTGATTTTTGAGACTATGAGCTTTTGTTTCATGAGACATATTGGATTTTAAGACATGTATGTGGTATTTGGTATTTGACTTATTTATGAAGCAATTATGAAGTTTTGTATTAATTTAGTTATTATTTTACGTTTCCGCTGTTTTTATATATTTTTGTCTTGTGAATTTTAGTCTTTGTTAGCTTTAGTTGTACCTATGATGCATCATGCCTTTTAATGTGTCCTTTTGGGTATATTATGGGGCGTTGAGTTTTTCACTTGGTATCAGAGCCTAAGGTTATAGCATTCCAAAAATTATTTTTAAAAGTAAATTATTTTTCAAAATAACTTTTTTAAAGTATTTTCTAGAAAACAACTTTTAGAAATGATTTTTAAGTATAAAAGAATATTCATAAAAATCCCCTCATATGTCCAGTTCAATCACCTTTTGACTCTTTCCTAAAATATCCTTTTCTTTTCGTAGAATGGCTGATGCCCCGAACCTTCCCGAGGGCATTCCAGTCCTAGCCTGGTTTCGTAGGTACTTACAAGCCATGACTCTAGAGGTGCACGGGCCTGCGCCTAATTCTTCACTAGCGGGTAGGAATCCCATCAAACCACCTGCCGCTATCAATTTTTCTAAGCTTTGTAAAGATTTTGCGAGTTTGGGCGGAATGACTTGTTTTGGCAAGGAGGCTTTGGTAGAGGCTAGAGCTGGGCTTAGGGACATAGAGAGGATTTTTGGTATTTTGGGATTGGATGGTCAACAGCGAGTTCAGCTGGAGATGGATTGGGTGGGAGGTGATCGAGTTGGAGGGAAGGAATATTACGTGGGGTGGATTCCGAAAGCGATTCAATAGGAAGTTTTTTGTCTCAGGCGGAAGAGAGTGTTCACCTAAAGATGTTTATCAATTTGAAGCAAGGAAGTTTGGTTGTGAAGGAATACATCAATCAATTCAATGAGCTGTCGTGGTTTGGTATGGATTTGGTGAACGTGCAGCATAAAAAAGCTATGAAGTTTGCAAAGGGATTAAATCAACCCCTTCAGTGACTATTGCTGACTCATGTACCGATGGGAGCTACTTATGAGTCTTTGGTCAAGATGGCACTTATGTCGGATACAGTTAAGGAGGGAGAGTCTAAAGAGGAGGTTAAGTCAAAAGATTCAAAGAAGAAGTGGTGGGAAAAGAATAAGAAGAAGAAGAAAGGTGATGGTCTTTAGAAGCAGATTAAGAAAGGAATAAAGTGCCATAGTTGTGGGAAGGTTGGACACATGGCCAAGGATTGCTGAAAGGAGAAAATGAAGGGTAAGTGCTATACTTGCGGGTGGCCTGATCAAATAAGTAAGAGTTGTCCCCAGGAAGCTAGTGCAACATTTGCGCAGATTTAGGCATTAGACATAACATCTTTTAGTAGCTTTCCGGATAGAGGTAGGAAAATCACAGTTGAAGGTTTGATTTCTATATCTGATTTTCCCATTCGGACTTCATTTGATTCTGGAGCATCACATTCTTTTATCTCTAGCTCTTTAGTAGATTATTTGCACTAGACCATATCATTAGTAGTAGACCACATTATTGTTTCAAACCCCATAGGACTATCAGCAAACTTATCTATGGTTTGTAGGGTTTTGAAAATCTTTATTATAGGCGTAGAATTTGACTACAATGCCTATGTTTTGGGATTCTTGGGGATGGGATGATCTTAGGGATCGATTGGCTATCCACATACGGAGATGTATTAGACTAGGACAGGAGAGTCGTTAGACATGATACTTGCAGTGGCAGGACTCTAGAGGTATCTTGCGACGCGCAAGGGTCAGCCGTGTTGAGTTCTCTCTATTTCTTCAATTCATCATCATCAGAGTTGCATTCGGTTCCCGACATCAGAGATTTTGCAGACGTCTTTGAGGAGGTAGGGGACTACCCCTAAGAGAGGGATTGACTTTAGGATTTATTTCATCGAGAATGCCAAGCCAGTAGCATTACCTGTGAGACACATGGCCAGGGAGAGGAAATAATTGAACAAGCGGATTCATGAGCTTTTGGAGAAGGGATTCATTAGAAGGAGCATATCGGAGTGGGGTGCGCCAATCGTCTTCGCCACTACTATAGGGAATTAAATAATCTCGCCAAGAAGAACCGATATCCACTCCCTAGGATTGATGATCTTTTTAAGCAGTTGGTAGGTTCTTCGGTTTTCTCTCAGCTTGATTTAGCCAAGGGATTCCATCAGCTTTGAGTCACTAATGACAGTGCAGATAAGACTGCCTTTAGGATACCAGACAGATTCTTTGAGTGGTTGGTTATGCATTTTGGGCTAACCAATGCTCTTGTCTATTTCGTTGATCTGATGAGCCGCGTCCTTAGGGATGTCTTAAATAAGTTTATGGTGGTATTCGTGGATGATATCTTAGTATTTTCGAAGAATATGGAGGAACATGTTATTCATTTGGAAGAGGTTCTTAGCACACTTCGAAGTCATCATTTGAGAGCTAAGTTTTCGAAATGTCATTTTTGGAGAGAGGAAATTCGTTTCTTGGGGCACGTAGTCTCGAAGGAAGGTTTGGTTGTTAACCCCGCCAAGATTGTTACAGTGCAAGATTGGAAGGCCCCCAAGAATGTTACTGGGATTAGGAGCTTCATAGGATTGGCTGGCCACTATAGAAAGTTCATTAGAGACTTTGTCAAAATTTCAGCACCACTCTTGCGCCTTACTAAGAAGAATAAAGCTTTCATGTGGGACATGGATTGTGTAGATTCCTTCACAAAGCTTAAGAGAGCCCTTACTAGTGTACTAGTTTTTGAAATGCCATTTTTGGAGAGAAGAAGTTCGTTTCTTAGGACACGTGGTCTCGAAGGACGGTTTGGTTGTAAACCCCGCCAAGATTTTTACAGTGCAAGATTGGAAGGCCTCCAAGAATGTTACCGAGATTAGGAGCTTCCTAGGATTGGCTGGCTGCTATAGAAAGTTCACTAGAGACTTTGCCACAATTTCGGCACCACTCTTGCGCCTTAATAAGAAGAATAAAGCTTTCTTGTGGGACATGGATTGTGTGGATTCCTTTACAAAGCTTAAGAGAGCCCTTACTAGTGTACCAGTGTTAGTTTTACCCGATGGAGCTAAGCCTTTCACGGTATACACTAATGCATGCAAAATGGGTCTAGGAGTGGTGTTGATGCAAAAAGGGAGAGTAGTGTGTCATAGTAGTAGGCAGTTAAGGACACATGATAAGAACTACCCTCCCAACGATTTGGAGTTGGCTACCATAGTTTTTGCACTTAAATCTTGGAGGCACTATTTGCTTGGAGAAAGGCTTTAGATTTTTACCGGCCATAAGTATTTGAAGTACCTATTCTCGCTGAAGGACTTGAACTAGAGGCAACAGAGATGGATGGAGTTTTCAGCCTCGTATGATTTTAAGATAGTTTATACCCCTGGCAAGGGTAATGTGGTTGCGGATGCATTGAGTAGAAAGAAAGCAACCTTTAGTCCTTTGTTCGTAGAGTGGAGGAGCTTGGAGTTTATTTCTACTTTAGATTTTAAGCACTCTGCGGACATTACTCCTGAATTGTTGGCGACATTAGAGGTGAGGCCTACCCTTATGAATCAGATTGGCTCGAGGTAGCAGGTGGATTCGAAGTTCATGGACATTATGGATAGGATTAGCTAATGAGAGGTCTCAAGACATCTCCAACGTTATTCCATTGATAGTAGTGGGTGGCTTAAGAGAAATGGGAGGCTTTGTATTTCATACGCAAGTGACTTGTTGAGAGCAGTTTTGGAGGAAGCACACCATTCCCGTATGACTATTCATCCGGGAGGTGACAAAATGTATCGCGGTATGAAGAGGATGTATTGGGGGTGGAATGAAGAAGGATGTGGTGGAGTTTGTAGCCAAGTTTTTTATATGCCAAAGGGTAAAAGTAGAGTAGCAGAAGCCCGATAATTACTTCATCCCTTAGATGTGCCGGAGTGGAAATGGGATAGTATTTATATAGATTTCATTGATGGTTTACCTCGTTCTAGGAAGTGGAACACTAGCATTTGGGTGATTGTTGATATGTTGACCAAGAATGCCCACTTCATCCCAGTTAAGAGTAAGCGTACCACTTCATTTTTGGCATCCTTGTATATTCGAGAGATAGTCCATCTACACGGAGTTCCTTCTAGCATTGTTAATGATAGAGATCCCATTTTCACCAGTGAGTTTTGGAGAAGCTTACAGAAGGTGCTAGGGATGAAACTTAGGTTGAGTACGGCCTATAACCTCCAGACATATGACCAAAGAGAGAGAGTAAATAGGGTGCTTAAGGATTTACTGTGGATATGCATTTTGGACTTTGGAGGAACTTGGAAGGAGCATCTTCTGTTGGTTGAGTTTGCATACAATAATAGTTACCAAACAAGTATAGAAATGGCTCCATTTGAGGCTTCATACGGGCGACCTTGCAAGTCACCATCATGTTGGGTTAAGTCTACGGAGAAGTTTACTTGGACCCGATATGGTCAGGAGACCTCTGAGAGGGTGGATTTGATTCGGCGAAGGATGAAGATGGCTCAAGATAGATAGAAGTCATATGCGGACAAGCGGAGGAGAGACATAGTTTTCAAGGTTGGAGACTTATTTTTTATCAAAGTATCCCCACTTAGGAAGGTGGTAAGGTTCAGAATAAATGGATAGTTAGCCCCTAGATTTGTTGCACCATTTCCTATCACACAGAGAGTTAGGAAGTTGGCAGAGGTTGTAGAGCCTAGTCAGTTAGTGGAGGTGGATGTAGGAAGGGAAGCTTCTGTTCGGCGTATCCCCACGAAGATTGTTGGAAGAGACATCAAGCTACTAAGGAATAAGGAGGCTCCACTGGTGAAGGTGCAATGGGGAAACGATGTTGTAAATACCACTTGGGAAGAAGTATATAAGATTCGTACTTTCTATCCTTATCCTTTTGATAGTAAGTTTTAGAATTCTTTTTTCCATCTTTAGAATTGAATAGGTTCTTTCCTTTATTATCCTTTGGGAGGGTAGTACTTAGGATTTAACCTATGGATGGTAGGATTTGATGTAAACATGTTAATAGAACATATTATGAATGATGCATGCTAGTGGTTGAAAGTGTTTCCTAGTGGATGCTAATGGATAAATATAGGTACACTAGACACTATTATTTCTTAGGGATCAACCTAACTAAGACACTAGAGCATATGCATATGGATATGTCTGGATTTTTATTTTATTTCCATCGTTGCTATAAATGGATATCACATGATTGTTGCATTTGGATGGTGTTTATAGAACGCATATAGAGTTATCAGTATCATTAGGACATTTTTGCATTTTGAATACATGGAACATACATGATTGCATAAAAGGAGATCAACTGAATTAGTGGACCACCTAATCTTTTGCATTAGTTAGGGACATTTACACTACACTAAATGCATAAGTATCATAAATTACATTAGAAAAAGTTAAGGACAATGGATGAATGGTTGATGATTGAGCAGTTGGTTGTAGAATTGGATGGAAACATTTAGTAAATTCTTTTATCCTTGGAGATTTTTGGGACGAAATCCATTAAGGAGGGGAGAATCTAACAAGCTGAAATTTAGCCCGTAATAATTTATTCATTAATTAACTAAAAAAATAATAACTTTATGAAATTATCAGAATTAAGCCACGGGAATTGCACCATTGTGTCTGTGGTAATTTTCGGGTCAATTTCCATACATCAAACGTTGGAAATGGAGCTAATATGACCAAGTTATAAAATAAACAAAATAAGCAGAATATATATAAAGGAAGGTCGACCGGCCGGTTGAACTGGCAACAAGCGGTCGATCGCTCGGTCGATCCATGTCTGTTATTTACGAACGAACATTCGTTCATTCGAACATTCCAATGCCTATTGGTGACATGTTTTGCATTCTTCTGACCAATTCAGTCCATCTATTTTTGCATCCGATGGATCCCACTCAGCCTATGATGTGGTTGCATCCTATTCAATCCCCAAATCCAATGGTTCGAGATCCACTTCTACCCCTATAAATAGACCCATAGACCTCACACTTTTTCTCATTCTAGGTTTTCTCCAATTGAGTTCACCTTTCTAGGAAGGACCCTAAATGGAATAATTTTTTCAAAGGGAAAATCGTTATAAATTAAATTATTTTACAAGTCCAAGTGGATCCGGGAGGAACAAAGGAAGAGCTTAGAACTGAAGGTGGGTGATTATAATTATTTTAAGATTTTAAGTAATTTAAAATAATAGGGTATCCAATAGTTGCAGTTTTACTATGATTTTGGAATAGCCCTTTCAGTAGTTTATTTACAGTTTTATGAATTATTTTCAGTCTATTTCCTTTCAGCTATTCTTTTTAGTAATTTTAATTCATTTCTATTAATTATAGCTTTTTCGTTTATTTACAGTTTATTTACAATATTTTGGTTTATTTAATGTTATTTATACGTCATTTACATCTTCTTTCTATGCTTAGGATTTTCTCCTATTTTTAGTTTTCTTTTATTCCTCCTTTTTCGCATATGGATTAGAATAGGATTAACAAGAATATGGATTGTATTGTAAGAAAACTGAAATAAAGGAATATAAGATGTAAATTTCAAAGACTGTAATATAAATGGAATTGGACTGAACTTACGCCTAATTATGACGTTAATTGGACTGAATTGAAAAGATTGGCCTAGTTATAATTTAGAATTTTTTGAATTATAACTAAAAAGAGTAAACAATGAAAGAAGCTTATTTTCACACTTAGACCTTGGGTTAAGTATAGGCATGATTATAACATAGGTTATAATAAGAAAAAAGAATAGAATAAGGCTTATTTCAAGACTTTGGATAAATTAATAAGCAAAAATAGTAGGGATAAATTGTAAAGGCTTATTTAAAATAATTTATCTAAGTTAATAAGCAAAGATGAAAGTAAGACCTGTACTAAATAACATTCCCTATTAGACAAAACGGTGGCCCCACATTATCCTGAAGTGAGACTGGGGCACGCTTATGCTAAGAATGATAGTAATTAGTCAAATAAAAGTCCAAACATGGGGGGATTTGGATAAGGTGCGTGACTAGATATTGTTTGGATGACGAACTAGTACCATCAGCAATTCCCCTATAGATTCTATGGACACACGGTGATCTTACGTTAGCCTGAAGTGGGATGAGGGGCACACTTATGCTAGAGTTTGAGATAATAAGAAGACCCAACAGGTGGAGCAAAAGGTAGTATAGGCATTGTGGCAGTTACACGTGCGACTTCCATTCGAGTACTCAGTAATAGCTATGAGTTCCAAGCGCTTAGTATGAGTGTCTTTCATAGACACCATTACGTTCTGTGTAGGGAGCTATATATGTCGTCCGGATCCATGGTGGTGGCTCTGTGCATCTTTCGTAGATACCGTTGGCTGCTGTGTAGGGATTTGTATAGCGTCTGCTCCATAGTAAGGTCTATGGAGTAGCAGGCTGATCAAAAAGAATAAAATTAGGGTTACATCCTAATTACAGGATTAGGAATTTAGCTTAATCAAAGCAGAAATCAAGAACAAGTGCAGGCAGTCAAAGTTAACCTATCTACTAAATTGAGCAATATTTAATCATACTTATTTCCAGTTTATTTCTTTCCTATTTCCTTTGTTATCCTTATTTATGCTATAATTTTTCTAGAGTCTATTACTTCTACCTTGCTTAAAGACTCTAGTAATTACTATCATTCACCAGACTTTTAGTCTGACTCACTCCTCTATTTTCCCCTTTTCCCCCAATAAGCAGTCAAGGAAGAAGTCATTAAATTGCTGTTGCTTGAAGTTTTCTTGGAGGAGTTCTCTTCCATGTATTTCTTTTATTTTCAGCTCTTGTTCTTTCTATGTACTAGCTTAATATGAGGGATATTATGTACTCTGATTTTTGAGACTATGAGTTTTTGTTTCATGAGACATATTGGATTTTAAGACATGTATGTGGTTTTGACTTATTTATGAAGCAATTATGAAGTTTTGTATTAATTTAGTTATTATTTTACGTTTGCGCTGTTTTTATATATTTTTATCCAATGAATCTTAGTCTTTGTTAGCTTTAGTTGTACCTACAATGCATCACGCATTGTAATGCGTCGTTTTGGGTATACTAAGGGTTGTGGGGTGTTTCAGATGGTGTCGGAACCAACCCTTCGAAAGCATTAGAGAAGTGGCTAAGTCTTAGAAACAAAGTAACCCTTTCAAAACCATTTGCTTCAAAAGGTTAAAAGCGACAGCAAGGGGTTTCGACCCTTTCAAAAGCATATACTTAAAACAAAAAGGAACAACCTCTTTCGAAACCATTCCTTTAAAATAATTTGATCTAGTCGAAAGCTAACCAAGTCCAAAGTATTCCTTTCGAAAGCAAAGCAAGTGCATTTTCATTTAACACAAAGTAAGGCTTCGACCCCTTAGGAACCCATTGTTTCGACTCAGTACCATTTGCCTATGTCCAATTCACTACGTACCAAGTCTTTGATACCCTTTGCTATGGTTTTGATAGAGATGGAGGCGGAAGTAAGGTGTCGAAGTCTAGGTGCCGAAAGTGGCGAAACATGTAAAAAGCATGTATAATCGATTTTTAACTTTTTAAAGCAATTCTATTCAACTAACCCGCCTTATTTGCCAAAACATGATTGGTTGCTAGTTCTTTTCTAAAAGTACTGCTATAATTTCTGAAATAAACAAATTAAATTACATACAAAATGGCATTTCTCCTTTTATAAATATATAAAACATTTAAGTCTCACACCTTAAATAATTTTTTATACTTATTAAAACACTTAGGATTCCCATAAACATTTTTAATACGTTTTCTTACATATATTAATCTTTGACCCAAAACATACATATATTAGCCGTAATTAATTTTAAACCCAAATAACCATTTTCTTTACTGGAAATTTAATATTAAATTCCCATTAATTCAAAAAATTATGAAAATTGAAAACCATGTCTAAATTATCATTTTTGACCTTATTCAAAAATCGCCAGGCATTTTGATGTCATTTAATAGGGTTTCACACTAAAACATATCATTAAATTCATATGAATTTTCATAAATCATCGACAAGCGTATATATCCAATTTAACAATAAAAAACATAGCAAAACCTTACAAAATAGTTCAGATTTAATCTAAAACCGAAAACAATCAAAAACATGGGATGTAGTCATTATTCACCTTAGCTTTGTGATTAAGGAGTTGAGATTTGAGAATGGTTTTGAATTGATTAAGTTTTATCTTCTTCTTGTTCTTTCGTAATGGTGACCGGTCTCTTATGTTTAATTTTTGCAAATGAACATGCAGAAAGAATGGCTAAAGGGTTTAGGGTATAAGGATATACTTATTCCTATTTTACCCCTCATCTATTACCTTACCTATTTTATTCTAGTCCTTCTTTAGTTCATTTGTTATATGACATCGTTACCTTTCTATTAACACAAATCTCAAGCCCCTAATGATGACATTATTTAATTTAATTTAATTAATTATATATCCTAAATAATGTTACTAAAAATTTGGGTCGTTACAGTTATAGCTATAGGTTCCAAATGCTCGAGGAAATCGGCAACAATGCCTTTAGAGAAAACTACTGCAAATGATGGATCTGGTGCTGAATCAAGCCTCGCTACAATTTCTGATATACATACACCTAGCCATTATTTAGAACAGTCCAGTACTTCTCAACAAGTGCCAGAAGTTCTTGTAAACCTGGAAGAAGAAATCATAGAGCTGGCACCAAACACTCTTGAAGATGCAAAGAATTTAAATGACCCGAAAGATTCCTTAGTTTCAAAGATTGATGAGGCGCCTCTCCGCAAGCTTTGCATCAAACATGGGCTCTCGTTCAGCGATATACAAGTCCTATCTTACCATGAAAGAGATCACTTGCCCCTGAAGGGATATACGTCCTGTAACAAATTTAGGCAGGAGCCATACCGCCCTTCAACCCGTTTATTTGGAAGATGTTGAATTACTTAAGAATAGCACCAATTTAGTTACATCCAAATGGTTATGCATTTTTTCACTGTACGTACATGTTATTTCTTCTGTTTTTTATCTCGTAAGATGACTACAGAAGATGTTAGATTCATCTATAATTTTAAAAGGCAGAAAGGGAGCCTCTCCTACGTTTCTTTGAAGCAGCCTCCAATTTCCAGGTCATAACGGGTGCTTGGAATAAGCTCAATGCTTTCAGTAATGAGTGGTTTTATGTGCACTGCCCAACTAGCTTCATGGGACGATGACTGGAATGACACAAGGTTTTTCTCAACTTTAAGTGCTTGTTTCCAAACCATACTTTAGACTAAGCTATGTTTTGAATCTTGAGGGCATCCTTCCAAGGCCCAACAACAACCGTCACTCAATAGCGGTTTTGTTACTTAGAGATATACCAACGGTGGATATGGATATCAAGTCTCTCTTCATTGACAAGCGTCTTTTGCTTTTGGCCTACTAAAGGAAAGGCTAAGCACCGGGTTATCGGTGAATGCCGAGGGGGAATTAACCTCATTGTTTCACCAATTGATGTTAATCCTGTCGTGCCCCTAGTCAAGGAAGCTCGGGACGACGTTGAGGAAGGCGAAATAAGGGTCGATGCTGGTGAGCCTGGTTGAGATGATGTGAGTTCAAGTAACGAACCTACTACAGGACCTTTCAAGGCTTACAACTTATTACCTCAAAGAAGAAGAGAAGAAAGAGGCTTGTTGTTAATCTTCGTAAAGGGTAGGTTTCCAAGAAGCCCAAGTCTATCATTGTTACTGATGATCAATCTACCTATTTGCATACATAAGACATACTAGAGGGATTGTCAAACATTTTGATTCCAATAGACGTTGACACTTATAATTTTCCCAATATTAACCTTGAGGGATTAGAATCTCTTGTTAGAGTTGACGCTGATATTCCTCTAGCTAGTAGGGAGAAATTACTCCGACGAGCAAAGCTCTAATAACTGGTCCATCGATGGGACACCAGGACACTCACATTCATGCGCACTTCACCATGCGACAGTTGTTGATTTTCCACTCAAATTTTATTGATACACCTTTGTTTGATTTGTAGGTGCTATGGTACAGTCCCGCACATTCGACCGCCTAAGAGGTTCATCAACAACCTATTATGGGCTATGTGATGGCTGGGATTTTGGTAGGTATTCTGACAGGAACGATGATCGTGAAAAAAGCTATCACTCGAGAGCTTCATCATCCAAAAATAAGTCAAAATTCCAGTTGTCTCATCGCCAGGATCCTTATATCCATCCTACCATATATAGGGTGACAACACGTTATCTCACACTCCTACCTCAATTGTTCCGCCCGAGCATCTCCCGGGCCCTTTCGATCCTTGGTGATTTTTCGAATGCCAACCATGCAAGAATTCTCTTGTCGCTCCTGATCCTTCCACAATCTCCATAGCACCTGATGGTACCATAATTGAAAACATGGCCAAAATTAGAGCCAAGTTCCTAAAGATATGCTTTGACGGGTTGAAATTCGTTCCCCCTATTCACTCGATTTCGGGAGATGTTAAGGCAAACTTACTGGCTTGCGTCAATGGCGTTTATATTCAGCATAAGGCATTTCAACATTTGGCTGAGAAAATTTTTAGGGTGTCAGAGGAAAGAAAACATGAAAACGATTTCTCAAAACTTAAGGCAATTCACGACAAGGATATTATAAGACATCTAGATGAAGATGTTAAGGGACTGACCCAAGAGCAACTGAGGCAGAAAAAAGGGGTAAAGAGTCTTCTGAAGCAGTCGACCGCCTGGAAGCGGTGCGTAAGAGAGAATTGGATGCCACCGTTCATCGCAGCGTTGCACTTACTTTGGAGAAAGATGCCCTCCAAAAATACAAAGATGCTCTAGCCCTTCGTGTTAAGAAGCTTGAGGAACAGCTCCAAAAGGAAAAGGATGAAAAGCTTGAGGCTCAAATGGAGTCTTAGAAATATTACAAATATATTGTTGATGCCCTTGAGGCAAATGTTAAGGCCGATAAGGAGCTTGCTCAGATCAAAGCCCTTAAGGAAGAGGTGAAGGAAGCTGGTAGGAATAAGATCATGGACCAATTTGATCCTTCGATGGTAGAGTACAATGCAAAGATCCTCATCAACCACAACCTCCGCTTCCTTGGAGAAGGCTATCCTAAATCTTTGCTTGAGGCAAGGAACTATATTGTTAACATGAGGATGAGAGCTCTTGATGGTGCTGATATAGATGAGGAGCAGCTCATGCGAGAGATTCCGCTTGATGAAGAACACTTAGTTATAGCCCCTGCTAGGCTAACTTTGCTTGATGTCCCGACAACCATGGGCAAAGGAAAAGACGATGTCGAAGCTTCGGGATTCGATCCCAAAGATCCTCCTATGATTTTGCCAATTGGTGCCTCAATCTCTCTTGGTCTGGGAAAGGACGTAGGCTATGATCTGGAGCAGCCCAGCTTCAAGTCTACTGCGCTAACTCCAATTCAAGAAGGCACCACTCTAGGCATAACTGAAAGCCAACTAAAAGAAGGTATATCACTTACTTGTCCAGTGCTTGAGAAGGTTTATACTCCATGCCCGATAGTTTTGGGTTTATTTGCTGGTTTTTGTAAACCCGAAGGTCAGTCTGCTCCTGCTCAAACCTCAAGTGATGATGTTCTGTGGGGCTGCAGCCGTCAATCACCAGTTCTACAGTGGTGACACATCATAGGGAGTTACAGATGCTCCTTCAACTGAGACTCCGTGCCTAGATTCACAAATGATTAGGGCGCTCACCAATGAGAAGGTTGACGATCAGATAGCTAATGACGAATCCGATGATGTCGTAATTACACATGCCTCCAAGTACACCGATGATCTCAACATGAAGGAGCATGCCGAGAAGGAGAAGTTGCTAAACAAAAAGGCTAAGACTGAGGATACCAACATGGAAGTCACTGATGTTGACCTTACTCCATTACAAGTCATTTCACCTAGCAGGTTGATTCTTGAAGAAGAACTCTCTCCAGCATCTGAATGCACTCCTTTTAAAGGTAGCAAGGGCAATGAAAAGTCGATGAGGAAAAACAAACGGGAAATCTCTAGAGAAACTACCCTGAAGAAGCCCAAGAGGGATGGGAAGAAATAGCCGTAGTATCGATTTAGGTTGTAAATAGCTTAGGTCGCCATTATTTGTTGACCGTGTTTGTGTGGGTACGACCGCCTCTTTTGATCTCTTGTTTTTTATGTAAACTTCTACTCTCACTTCCAAGTTTACCGTAAATAAAAAAATTCTTGTATCGACTTCACATTTATGTGAATTTGTTTAAGTGTTTGAGTTACTACATTTTCCACTCAATGTATTTGTATTTATTGCTCGTAATGTGAATTGTAATGAGATTCGACCACTCACCGATTCAGGAGTTGATCCGATAAATCCACCTCAAGGCAAATATATTCATGGCCTCGAGTTATACCAAACACCAACTCCGGGTCTTAGTGTTATGTTGTCGAATCCAGAGGTTAAGCGATTACACTCCTGTCTATAGTCTCGGGTTAGTAGAGTTAATTAGTGGATGGTCGGATCCCATCCTTAATAAGTTTATACCTCTCCTATCGAATTAGATTAGAGTTAGTTTTTGAGTGGTCGAATCACACTCCATCATTTATTTATACTCACATACGCACTCCAAGGATCAGAGGTAGTCGACGGGTGATCGATCACACCCGTTTAATGTTTATACTCCAATCGATACCTAGAGTTATTTCAGAAAAATCATTGAACTACAGTTTCCCTAGTTGATTGTCATGCCCCTAAGTCTGGGGTTAGAATTGATGAGTGATTAGTCATATCATGATCATGTTTATTTCACGTTTGTCCCATCAATAAGTGGGAATGAATTTGTTGATGGATGGTCGAGTCACATCCGTCTTGTGTCTTATACTCTGCTCATTAGACTATAGGCAAGAGCTATTGGATGAGTGGCCATATGCGTTCATTTTATTTATTTCGATAACAAACTTGAGTAAATGGTCGACACCAAACTCTGGGTACATGCCCATGCATGTTAGTGTAAGTTGGTCGTATATCACAACTATTATATCATGCACCGACAATTCACAGATATAGAAGAAACTTCAAATTTTATTACCAGTTGAAAAGGATCAACAAAATCTTTCTTACATAACTTGGAATTCAAATGCAAAAGCAAGCTCAAAAAATAAATACTATAAATGAAAAAATAAACTAAGTGAAATAGCGTCATAAATGCTTGCTATTCCATGCTTTCGGGATTGTGACACCATCAATAGTCGCTAGCTTGAAAGTTCCATCTCCAGGCTTTTTTTCAATGATATATGGTCTTTCCTATATCGGACCAATGTATGCGGGAATAGGAAAGATCCACTTCAAGACAAGATCACCAATTTCAAAGGTCCTAGGTCGAACTTTGGTGTTGTAGGTACGGGCGTCTCGGTGTGCAGCTGCCCTCAAGTCTGCTTCTTTATGCTTGTCTAGAGATTCCAAAAGGAGATCTCTGTTTGTTTTGGGGCAGTAATGAGTCACTCGATGAGAAGGGATTTCAAGTTCTACTGGAATGATGTCTTCAGAGCCATAAGCAAGGGCGAATAGAGTATAGCCAATCATGGACTTGCTGGTGGTTCTGTAGTCCCATAATGCTGTTGGGAGTTCATCAACCTACTTGCCTCTGGCCTTTTCCAAATGCTTTTGAGAATGAATTTTATGATTTTGTTAACAGATTCAACCTATCCATTAGTTTGAGGGTGAGAAACTGCGGTAAGTCTTTTCTTAATGTGATTCCAACAGCAGAAGTCTTTAAACTCAGCATTATCGAATTAGGTCTCGTTATCAGTCACAATTGTTCGGAGAAGACCAAAACGATATAATGTTTCAGACAACAAAGTTGATTGCTTTTTTTCGTTGTGATCGTGGCCAAAGGTTGGGCTTTAGCCTATTAAGTGAAGTAATCAATTGCTATGATAGCTTACTTTGCATTACCTTTGGAGATCGGCAAGGAGCCAATGTCAATGTCCTAAGTGGAAAATGGCCATGGACTGACCATTTGTGTGATTTTCATCGATGGGGACTCTTGGAAATTTCACAAACATCTGGCATTTGTCACATCGTTAAGCATAATCAGCTGCATCTCGATTGAAAGATGGCTAATAATACCCATAGTGGAGTATCTTCTTTGCCAGGATTTGTCCCTCCAGTGTGATCGCCACATTCTCCACCATGGACTTCTCTCAGTAATCATTGAAGTTCTTCATGGGCGATAAGTAGGGGAACGGAGAAACCCTTTCTATACATGACTCCTTCTTGGATGATGTAGCATGAAGCCTTATGAAGGGCCTGTAATTTTTTATTCCTCCATTTGTGAAGGACTCCACATTGTAGATAGTTTTCGGTAGGAGTTATCCATGAATCCTTTTCTGGCTTCCCTTCCAAGACCAAGTCAATCTCTATTTGGTCGATACTTGGAGCGTTAAGTACTTCAATTGGAAACAAGCCTATTAGCTGCGCATCCCCAGAACTGGCTAGCTTGGCCATCGAGTCGGCTTTCTCATTTTGCTCACTGGGAATGCGTAAGGGTATAATACTCAAAATCGGTCGGTAGCTCTTGGACTCGGCCGAGATAAGGAGCAAGCCATTTCCTTTTAGCCTGATAGTCTTCCCTGATTTAACATACAACCAACTAGGAGTCACAAAATATTTTCAAGGATTTCACTACCAGTTCTCTGGCAAGTTTGATACTGACAATCAAGGATTCGTATTCAATTTCGTTATTTGTTGTAGGAAAGCTGAGTTTTAGAGCGTAAAAATCGATCGTTTCTCAAAAGTCACTAACATAATTCTGACACTAAAACACCAACCATCAGATGCTCCATCTGTATACATCCTCCATTGGACAATCAACACTTCGCTGCTCTCCAGAGAATTGTCTTGTGCAGTTAAATCGACTATGAAGTCCGCCAATGCTTGTCCCTGGATGGCTCTCCATAGGAGATAAGTGATGTAAAATTGGATTAATTTAATATTCCATTGGAGTGACCTTCCAGATGTCTTAGGTCACTATAGGACCTGTCGTAACGGTTAGTTGGTGTATATGTTGATAGGATGAACCTAGAAATAAGGGCGGAGCTTTCATGAGGCAACCAATAGGCAGTATGCGAGCTTTTCCATCTTTGGGTAATTTCTCTTGGCTTTTATCAATTGTTTGCTTACATAATGCACCGGCCCTTGGATCTGATTCTCTTTGTGCAACCGTGCATCACTTATGGCACGTACCAACACTGCTAAATAGATATATAAGTCTTCGTGGTCCAGTGGCTTGAATAACATGGAAGGTCTTTCTAAGCGGTCAACTAGAGCTTAAAAATGCATCGTCGCAGTCTCATGTCCATTCGAAGTTTCTCTTCCCTCTCCAGTTCAAATTGCAGAAAGGAATATATTTATCAGTAGCCTTGGAGATGAATTGGCATAGTGCAGCGACCTTCTCATTCAGGCTTTGTACCTTCTTGATTGTTTTCAGTGTTCGGATGTCACGAATTGCTTGAATCTTCCCATGACCGGCTTCAATTTCGTTAGAGTTGATAATGAAGCCAAGAAATTTCCCTGACTCGATGTCGAAAGAGCATTTCATGGGATTGAGTTTCATTCCATATTTTTGAAGACACGTTGAACATCTCTGCTAAGTTATCGATGTCGTCGTTTGATCATTGTGACTTCACGAGCATATCATCCACATATAATTCCATCGATATCCCAATCTAGTCTTTGAACATGTGGTTGACTAGTCTTTGATAAGTAGCCCCAGCATTCTTTAGTCCAAACGGCATCACAACATAGCAATATAATCCCAAATTAGTTATGAAGCTAGTGTGTTCGTGGTCAGGAACATGCATCGGGATTTGATTGTATCCAGAGTATGCATCCGTAAATGTAAGTAATTCCTATCCGGCAGTCAATTCCACCAGCATGACGATTCTTGGAAGTGGAAAGTTGTCCTTCAAACACGACTTCTTTAGATCTGAGTAGTCAACACATACCCGCCACTTGCCATTTGCCTTTCTCACAAGCACACAATTGGAGATCCATTTTGGGTAGAGGGTGTGGCGGATAAACCTGTTGCTTTTGAAGTTTATCCACCTCCTCTTTAAGCCCGTCAAATCTCTGAATCCATGCCGTGTCGTTTTTGCTTCACCGGGACAAGCCTCGGGTTAATATTTAATGCGTGGCTCGTGATGTTTGGGGTGATCCCATACATATTATAATGGGTCCAGCTAATTCTTTAACCATCGTGCACCGAGCTGTGATCCGATCTTTAGGACCCATGATGGGTCGTCGTGACTGACCTGATTTCGAATTTCAGCTCAGCGGGTACAACCTTGAATTCCTAGGGTTCCTCTTCTTTATCTTGTAGATCTATATCTTTATTGAACCGACTGTGGTACCCAAGCGAAGGCCCATAAGCTGGTTGCTAATCTTCATTGGTTTGGATGCAGAGAGGCTTCTCGACACCCTTTCCCTTCTCCTTTTGCTGAGCATCTCTCTACTCAACCTTATAACAGGCACGTATAGTCGCATGATCTCCTTGTACAACTCCCACGCCATTATCACTTGAGAATTTTAAGGTAAGGTACCAAGGGGCAATTGCTGCTCGAAATTTAGCAAGAGGTGGTCAGCTTAGAAAAACATTATATGGAGAGTCCACCTCCAACACAACAAAAGGCAACATCCATACTCTTCTACAATTGCCATCCCTTAACTCCACCGGTAGCTTAACATAGCCTACCCCTTGCGTTGCAACACCGTTAAACCCATGAATGCGGGCTTTACATGGTTTTAGATCCTTGGCTTCTATCCTCATCTGTTCGTAAGCCTTTTTGAAGATTATGTTTATTGAACTTCTACAATCGATGAGAATCTTCCTCATTAAGGCGAGGCCGATCGTGACCGAGATAATCATCGGATCGATCATAGGGGCCACCACCAATCAGCATCTCTACTCTGGAATACTATATCGTCTGCCATAGTACATTATTGTTTTGCCGGAGCTCCGTCCTCGTGTTCGAACCACGTTCAAAATTACATGTTTGATTGAGTTTGCATAATGCTCAACTTCATTCCAACTTCTGTCCGCCGGATGTGGTCCTTTAGCTATGGTGTTGATAACCAATCTTCCACTAGTTAGCCTAGGTTCCATGGCCCTGGCGAAACTTGTCCTAGATTGGGGTCGGTTGTCCCTTGCTAGCCATCACGCGGGGTCTTAAAAAATTGCTGTAACTTCCTCTCTTGGATCAACTTCTCAATAACATCTTGGAGGTGTCAACATTCGTTCGTATTATGGCCATGGCATTCATGGAACCTACAATACTTCCCAGCATGCTTCTGTTTCTCCGTTGATTCGGAGATGCTTGCCTGTACTACATAGTATTGTAAGTCGATAGATAGACATTCTCCAACGACGCATTCAATGTTGTGTAAGTCTCAAACATTGGAATTCTTGGCTTTCCTTTCCTAAAATCCTTCCTCCGGTCCCGGTTTCTGCCACAGCCCTTTTTTTGCTCATTCAGTTTATTTTTCGCATTGACTGCTACTTTTTCGAAACTCCCTCTGGACTGCGTCACTACTTTGTTACTTAGAACTCCTTCAACATTTTTGATTAGTACCATCCCTCTTTCTAGATCGCTTTACCTCTTCTTTCCTCAAGTATTGAGCGGCTTTTGCATAAAAGCGGTTCAATGTAGAGGAGGGTTTTCCAACCAACCAATCTCCAAATTCAGAATCAGAGCCAATCCCTTTGGTTAGTGCCATCAGTATCGAGTTATTTTTTGGATTACTGACCTCTATTAGGCTGCATTAAATTTTTTAAAATAATCCACCAGCGACTCCCTTAGAGCCTGAGTCACACTAGAGAGGGACATCACATCTTTAGGGTGAGAAGTATGCATCCGAAATTCTCTGCGAACTTCATTGTTAACTCATCGAATGTGGATATTGATCGCGGTGGCAACCTAGTGAGCCACAAGATTTCAATCTCGCTTAGAGAGATGGGAAAACGTCTACATTTGACTACGTCACCGGCCCACGTTGAGTCCATAAGCCATTCATATCTCATAATATGCTGTCCGAGGTCGGTTTTTCGCTCATAAATAAGCATCGTGGGTCGTGGGCATACTATATCTCTGTGGGTACTTTGCACGTAGGATATTGTTAGTGAATGAAGTATGGCTCTTAGAAAGTTCCTAGCGATCATTAGTCAAGCCTTGGTTTTCCTTGATCAGCTGTCTGACTATAGCCATCAAATATGGCATTTCAAGGGTTGATGCCAAGTGGCGTCGTGTTCCACCTCATGTGAATGGTATGGCCGACGTCTCCGGGCGATGCCATGTTGCCTTGGCTCAATGTTCCCCTAGTGTACATCCTGAGCAGTTGTTGCATCTTCATTCCTGGGTGGTAGCTAATCGGCATTTTCCTAAACTTCAGCATCCAGATCGACCACAACATCTACAGCTTGCACCACTCTAGTTGTTTATCGGTTTCCTCCTCTCGAAAACCTATTTGTGCCAATCGCTCTCAATGGATTGGGGCAGATCGATAGCAATCGGTTGCGATCAATTGCTAGCTGCTTTTTCGACGTTCGAATGTTGTATGCTTCATTTTTACGGCGTCTAGCTCTATGACAGTCGCCAAATAAGGAAGAGCCATCTAATCCTGAATATGGAGTAGGCTCCCTCCTTAATTTTACACCCTGTTGTTCCTTCGGCTAGTTCATCAGGCCGATATTGGCTTGGATCTGTTGGTTAAGCTGCTGACGGCTATCCATCAACCCTTCACGAGGGCTTCAAAATCAGCTCTGATAATTGCATCAGCAGGATTTTGGGTATTTGCTGGATTTTGGGCGTTAGTAGCCACTGGTTGAACATTCTGCTCTCTATGCGGGACATTAGCATTATCATTTCCTTCAACTCCATGGGAAGTAAACTTTATTCTATAACAATGACTATTAGCTTCCTTTAAATTTTCCTTCGAATCTGAGTAGAATAAATTTTTTTTTGAAGATGAATCTGCATCTCTACTTCGTATTTTGACAATCCAACATTAGAATAGGGATCCAATCAAGCTGAGAGTCAAGATTCTCAATGAAAGCAACAAAATGTTTGTATCAAAAATTAGCACAAATACCTAGCAGAATTTTTTTAGAAATAAATGAACAAAATTAAATGGAAACAAAGGAAAATAGCTATAAACTAATAGCAAATAAGTAAAAAAAAAAACAAAGACACGGTGATTTATAGTGGCTCTGCATTGATTGCCTATGTTCATTTTGATGAAATTGCTTTATTAATCACTTGAATTCTGAATACAAGAGGGGTCGGATCAGAATCCAAGATTACAATGGAGTACAAAGGAAACAGCAGTGTAAAGATCCTTAAATGAATAATAATCCTCGTATTTATAGGTGTAGACGAATAAATATCTTCCTAAAAGATCGCCAGCGGAATCTCCAAATGCAGACGAGGTCGCAATAGTGATCACCGGGCCTAAATCCCAAGGAATAAGGATTGGCCCCGATCCCTCTTAGCAGCCACATGGCAGTCCACGAGTCCTCTGGTAGGTCCCCTACTTGTTAGCTTCTTGTTCCTAAAGTTTCGCACATAGATGCCTTCGCGTTTGTGAGATATTGACCAATCATTGTTGAGTTGAATTATTGAGCTGATACGATCCGATTCCTTGATGCGATCTGATCTCCTTCCTAGGTGAAGGAATTACGATCTGATCCTTTGCGTAGAGGGAGTAATTTGCCCATAACTCGAGCATACGAACTTCAAACAACTTAAAATTTGAAATGTACTCTTATGGAGCCTTTCTTGTCACTTCACATCGATCTCACCTAGTTTGGGATAAAAATTGAAAATATGTACCAACCCCTAGGGAAGGGGATAGACACTGCTCCCCTGCCTAGGGGAGGCACTAATCCATACTCAGAATGTTCTGTATAGCCCATCTCTTTGTTTCGCTTGATCGTTACTTCATATTGCCATCTGCGTTTGATCTTCGGACTTCCTGCCTTGCCAAATTAGTTTGAACAAAGCCAGGCCAAAAGGTTGGATAGCACCCCATCATCTTTCATCCCATGTTACAAAGTCTAGTTTTATAGTTCTCAATTAAAATTTCCAAATAAAACAATTTTTTGACAAAATACCATTTTAACAAACACCTCCAAATTTTGTTATTTAATTAAATATTCTATTATTTCAATCATTTACTTTCTAAATTAAATCATCTTCATCTTAGTGAAATACTTTCTTTAAAGTATTAAAAAACTAGACACTTTATAATATATCACTAAACATATAAAACAATTCAGTTCAGGTCTTCTCCAACCCAAAACTTTTTACTCAAAAACGCTTTTCATTTCAAACATCGTTTTATTTTCAAATAGTAATCGTTGGGTGAAAATCCTTACAACCAAAATTAATTTCCAAATAAAGATGTTTTCTGAAATTGAATATACTCATTGATAAAAAATTTCTATCAAGTAAATATTTTATCCTACTCTTTACTTAAAAAATATTTTTCATAACTACATCTACCAAACTATTTCCATCAATAATTTAATTTCTCAATTAAAAAATATCTTCACCGTATTCTTTTCTAAATACTTCCATTAAGAAAAAAATTCCTTCAAAATAAAGCATCTTCCTGTAGAAATAACCTCTTGTAAAGTATCTTTAAACTAAACCTTCTCTAAATCATATAATATTTGCTGTAAAGAATGTTTCAACAAAATATTCTTTTCTTTAAAATAAGGGTTATCATTAGATATTTCTTTACAAGGTACTTTTAACGAAACATTTTTAAACTCTTTGCTATCATAATATAATTTTTCCCTTAAAACATCCTTTTTAAACAAGTAGTCCTTCAAATTTACCGTACATATTTAAAAATATATGTTAACCAAAAATATTCCTTTTTAAAATATCTCTCAACCAAATATTTTTATAAACTATTATAAATAAAAAATGAGGATGCAAAATATTTTTTAACATATACCTTTTTCCCTTCATAAGGCATTCCCAAATTAATTTTTTTTTGCTAAGGTGTTCTTATTAAACATTTCTTTCACAATGAAATACTTTAAAGTTAAACATCCTTTCATAAAATATCTCAAATCAAAGATTTTTTCATAAGAAATTTCTCTCTAAATAAAATCATTCTTCATTAACAAAGTTTTTACAAACCACAATACTATTATAAAAATACGTTTCAAAAGATGCTTTAAAGACAAACAAATTTTCCCAAACTAAATTGTTTATTTAAAGGCTGAATTTAACTTCCATTATCTAATTAAGACACCTTCTTGCTAAAATACTTCGAAATAAAATAATTTTACGATATTTACCCTTTATTACAAAAATATCTTCACAAAGATATTTTATTTAAGCAAATTAAATTATTAATTTTTCAACAAAAATCTTAACAAATCACTTTTTGTCAAAAATAAACATTTTTCCTTTTTATACAACATCTTTAAAATCAGAAATGTATACTTTATGAGTATTCCAAACAAATATTATATGCCATTAAGAAAATTCTTCCATCTTATTAAGGTTAGGCTTCAATCATAATTTAAAATTAGATGTGTGTCACTTGATTTGTAAACCACACTTAATCCCTCTTATAAGTTTCATCATACCACTCTCATACCTTATCTATCTTCCATTATCATAAATTAAACATCATTTTAGAGTGAGGTAAATGCAGTTAACAAACAATCCATACACACAAGCATACAATTGTCAATCAAAATGCTCCATTATTTAATATTTTAACCAAACCTAAGGTGTAAATCATTATAACCTAATAGTCAAACCTACCCAATGCTTAGGGATTCGATAAACCAAAACTCTAATACCAAATGTGATGACCCACTATTTTTAACACCTAAAATTCAATTATAAAAGATGTCAAAATACGCTTACAACAAATTTCAGATATTATAAATAATGGATTGTGGCTAGATAAAAATTAAAAATTCTAAAATAATGAATGAAACGGGAAAATTCCCAGCGGAATTTAAACATCAACGTATATATACACTCTTATATCAATAATTATATATTACACAAATCTGGTATATTTGATATTATATATTTTTCAACACATCAATTATAAAATCAACAATTGTAAAATTTCAATGCAAGAGATATGATCTATCCTATGAGTATAACCCATTCCACACCCTTTTCTCCTTCTTTGTTTCTACCTACAAACTTTAAAATACACAGATATATGTATGATAAAGGGGAAAAGATTTCAATTATGTTTGGACTGCGTTTAATCTTATACACTATGGTCATAGGCTCGATAGTTACTGCATAAGAAAAGTTGCTTACATATCCCTTTTGGAGGATCAAGCCCACATAGTTTTATTTTGATGCTCTTCTCCTACATTTAAATACTCATTAGTAAATAACCATAATACCCATGCAACCAATGAACCTATTACAAGCAAAAAATAGCATTTATACCCATCTGTCGCGGAAAACCATCTTATGAGATAACAAGAATATTAGTACACAACCATCGAGCATCAACGATATTCAATGCAACCCGAATCATCAAATAAGGAAACGACAACATAAATATACTTGCATACATTATTTATTATCAATTATGATAATATATCATTAATGTAAGTATAAATCATCTAGTGTATAATAATCACTCCACGATAGTAACACAACATCAATATCATCAAACGTGTATCAATCGAATCAATATTAGTCAAATAACCATAACGAACTACCTATCATCTTCTAGAAATGATGATAAAATATCACACACTCATCACAATGCGATCCGTCATCAAACATCAAATATAAGTGACCATTACAATAAACAATTAGTCATACATTTTACATTCATCTAGATGATAAATTTGCATCCATTATTCTATTAAGTATAAAATCATTTTATTATTGTTTATATAAGGTTGCTTTTTTGTTCATCCCAAAAACAATAATAATCTTTCAAAACAATAATATACATCAAATTCCCTTTACTATACTTTTATTTCTCCAAATACATCAAAACATCATATATATTTTTATTAAAAATAGTGATTTACATCAATTACTCTTCAAAGTAGTAATATTATTATTTTACGTCAAATTGAGAATAATATATTTTAAACCACTATAATAGTTCATAACCAGTGATTACTATTTATCTCAAACTAGTAATAATTCTACCTAAAAGCTCTTTTGGGAAACATTTTATTATCATAATTATTGTTATTCAGAAGGTGCCTTCTATTTTATTAATCAAACAGTAATAATATCTTATACTACAAGTACCGTAAAATAAATCTTCTTATCATTTACTCAAAACATCGTAATTTTCCAAAAACCATATTTTTATTATTTATAAAATCCCAAATTTTAAATAATAATAACAACAACATTTCAAATTTAGTTTGAAATATATTTTTCGTTATTATTTATAAATTTCCTAGAAATTAATAAATAAAAAGCTTACTGAATTTCTTCCAATTATTTTATTTTGTTTCATTCAACCACTGTTATATATACAAACATCAAATAGAAACTATAAATAATCACATAATCATTTATTTATCTTATTTTCCCCTTATTACATAGTTTCCCCATTTATTTTAAAGAATTATAGTCATATTTTAAATCCATAATTAATTACAACTAAAAATCTAATAATACAACAATCAACAATAAATAATTAACTCGAGGCTCAACATATCAAAAATATCTACAATATATAAAAAATCACCATTATATCACAGCACATATCGATCATTATGATTTTTCATCAATAAATATCTATTTCACAATTTAAAATTTAATTAATTAAAATAATTAGTTCATACCAACACGTTTTTTCTAATAGCCTCTAATGTTGCAAATCCAGTGCCAAATTGTTTGGAATTCCACTACAAGTCCAATGGAAGTAATCGCATGTGAATCAGAGTTCGTTTGCAAAAGTTATTTATTTTAAAAGTTCCAGGGTTTATTTCGTAATTAATAAATTTCAAGGGTCAAAGCGCATAAGTCACATGCCTTTCTTCCCCGACCTACACGCACGTGAACCCATACAGCACCACATTCACCTCCCTGCCACCGTCATCTGGAGCCGCTTAACCTTGATTGGACCCCGCCGCTAGCCTCGTGCTAACCTCCTCTTCCTTCTCCAACAGCTGCAGTCACCCATGACCACTAATAGTCGCCACGTCAAACCCTAGCCACCCCTCACTTTATCAAAAAAATTCGACCGCTCCTTCATGATCTAAATTGATCGGCCACCACAGATGGATCCCATTCGTCATCCTCTACACAATAGCACCATTGAATCAAAAGCTCTTGAATGGATGGTTTTGGATTTTATGACTATTCTACATCTTCTATTGAATATTCTAGCCAAATACAATTGAATCTTGAAAAATTAACTTCACTAATGTGTAGTCATGTCGTATTAAATAGCATATCATAGGACATACTTTCGAGTTGATTTGTGACAGTAATATTTTGTATATTGTAATTAGTGAAGACAATTAAATATAATCTCTAATAGAATGAGATTAGTGAGATTTAGAGAGGATTTCAGAAGCATAAAAATAAAGATAGAGGTGACTGCGGGGGTTTCATAGCCCCACCTATATAGCTGCTTCAGCTTGGTTATGGATCATGTATCCTATTTGGTCCAAAAAGCCTAATTTCAGACTTCAACGAAAGTACAACATGCAATATATTGAAATGCATATTTTTAATATTTTTAAAACCAACGTGCCATCAAAATCTCAAAAAAGTCAGTCTTACAAAAACTTGGTTTTCACCATTGACTTTATTTAAAATTAATAATTAATGTGCAAAATTTGCGGATGGTTACCGTTTGTGCATGACTCATAAGAACACTTGAAAGAGAATGATTACTAACGGAAATTCACAATTTTATGGGATTTTGATGTTATTTGAACCTATGAATAATAAACATTCGTTGATCTATACCTAGTAGCCTGGGCGAAGAACCAATCTTTAGTATAGTTATTACTTTTCCCAACTATATAAATTAGATCGCTGTTAGTATATAATTCTTTGTACCTATCCCATAAACCGTATTACCTAAATCTGCAATGGAAACAAGGTTGTTGGTGCACGTAAGTTTCAGTACGTGTCATGCATTTTCTTAACATATTAACATTATGATATATATATAGCTATCGAATATATGCCCACACTTCTTAGTAATGAAAAGTAATTAAGCTAATCAAAGAATTATCCAAGAATTTGAAACAAATAAATTCATAAAATCCGGTTGATACTTAAAATGCAGCAATAAAGCAGTCGAAACAAAATGTTACGTCATATATTTGTTTATTAATGTGCTAATATGGTATTTACTCCAAAATATATTTGGAGATGAAAAAATTCAAGAAAGAAAAGAGGAGAAAGAAGACATAATAGAGAGAAAATTTGCAGCAGGAAAACATTATCTTTTTTCATTCATATTTAACAATAGATGGAGTCATGACATCTGTCCTACTGTTTAATAGAAACTACCATGTAACTACATGTTAAATTTCAAATAAAAAGTGTGTTTTTTGTATGTTGTCTACCACTGCATGGTTGAGTATCCAATATTTGGCTTGCTGTAAATATGTTTGCACTAAATATACGTGCATCTGTGTACGAATGCATCACCTTAGCGTTGTGTCAACTGGTCTAATGCGTGTCAGCTTGTTTGTGTTGCCATGTGCAGGTTGCATGACATTGTTTCTATGAAGGTACATAACTATAGAACAATTTTGGGTGATCTTAAATAAACAAGCAAACTGGTACCCAAATACCGTAGGCGAGAAAAATGATGCTGCACTAACCTAGAAGGTTAAAACTCTACCTAACATTAAATAACTATACAAACTATGTAACAACTATTCAATTTTTTTGTTTAATATCATCTCTTTCATTGTTTAATACTTGTCAATAGAATGCCATATGATTTCATCAATCGTTTATATTTGATCTTATAGTCGCTGAGGTAAATTTCAAACCTTACAAAAACTAAATGTTGCAAATCTTTGTTTGTAGACGAGGATTTCAAACAACATATCAATTAACTCCATGTAAAGTAAAAAAAAAAAAAAAAAAAAAAAAAAAAAAAAAAATCTCATTTCATCATGTTTGAATTCACTAATCTGCAAATAAATAAAATAAACATAAAAATAGGTGAAATATTCAAAATTTAAAAGAAGACACCAGAAGAAGGATTAACGAATGCTTATCCACATAATAACTGAAGCAAAAAACTATTGAAGGTGATGAACATATTGCCTTTGGATTTTCGAATTAAGTGGATTAAGAACATTTTGATGAGTTATCTTGGTTGGACAACAAAATTACAACTTGAGATTGATTTAATTTGAAATGAAATATAGATATATGATTTTTGAGATCAAATGAAGCATAGCACAACCCTAGATCGAGAAGGCATATGCGTGATAGATTTGGGTGACGATTAGGTTTTGGAGAATTGGGGATCAAAACAGCGAAGATGAACTTTCATCAAAGAAAAGGCAGGCAATAAAATATATAAAGTCAAAAGGTCAAAAATAAGGCATTTGCCAACCTTTAAAAAGTCTGATACTAGGTGGACTGCACCGTAAAGTGTAAAAATTTATGGTATTGTTCACCAATGGTATTAACAAAAACAAAATGAGATTTCCTTAGCAACACACTAAAATATCACAGTGAGATTGCCTCCGACAGATGACCCTTCAAAAATTATACTTAAAAAACACAAGAGTCCCTCCAAATTCTACGGAAATCCACTTCAATATGGATTTTTAAAAAGTTATCAATAATCTGTCATAATGTTCAATGGTTTACTTACATTTTTCAGCATTTAATGTTATGATAAAAAAAGTATAGGCTTTAAAAATACCAAAAAGAATTCACTTGCAAAAACCTTGAACATTTGCCGTAATATTAGATCAATTTTTTTTGTTAGTAATTAGACTTAGTTTGTAACGGTTTAGTAATGGATGTGTAACGGACCGATATTTTCAACCATTCGCATCCGTACCTGTCGGGTTTGAATTGCTCAAAATATCAGATTGTTAATTTATATTTGGCAACTCAGCATATACAGTAAAATAAATCAATCACATAATCACAGATACAGAGTAGTACAGTAATACGCATCGGAATAAATAAATAGTAGTTCATGAAGCTACTATATAAACATTAGAGTTAGAAATAAATAAGACAGAATATCTCAGATGCAGTGAAGTCTCCAGTACGAGCATATGACTTCTCTGAACCAATCAACTGGAAGGGCTGAAAGCGGAATCGACAGTTGGATCTCTAACGAAGCTCCAAACTCCAAAGCTGAGTCTCAAATGCTGAATTACTCAGTCTGACCCGAGCGTAAGGCAAAACACAAAACACTCGAGTCAGGATTAACACTCTTATATCAATAAATCCAACTCAAGTGAAATATCAACTGAAATACAAGTAACTCAAAGGATGTTTGGGATAATCATCCTCTAAGGATCTGTGGGGCTATCTAAAATGCAGAGATATACACTATAACCCCGTGGTCGTTCAAATTAATTTATACTTCAAAACCAAAATATCATTTCATTTCAAATATATTTATTTCCAAATTTTATCCCTTTCAAAGTTACGATTCAAATCTACTCAAATTCCAAATTCAAATTTAGTCCCATCTCAATTTATCAATTTAAATTCAACTCAATTCCTAAATAACCATTCCAAATTTTATCGATCTCAAATCTGGATTTGAAATCATAAATTACCCATTTACACTTTAACATTATTTCAAAACTTTAAATATTCAACATTTCAAACTAAATTTAACGATTTCATATAGATTTAGTTTATCTTCATTAATATTTAGTCTTGAGATATTCCCTCATTTGATTCAATATCGTTTAAGTAACTTTAAGTTACATTTTACTAAATATTTTCTTTAATTTTAAACGTGAAATATTCATTAAATCACTTAAATCAAAAATCCAGTTATAAAATCATACCTTTAAATTTCACATTCAATAATTTCAAATTGATTTAATTAAATAAAATCCTTGATTAAATACCATTCCAAATAAACCCAAATTTATCTTCCCAATCTTACTTATTCAATTTATTACAAGAAAATCTATTTGAAATATAGATTTACATAAATACTTGACCATATTATATCAATCTAATTTAAATTAAATATTGCTACTAAATATATATATAAAATTACCATTTATATATAATATCTTAAGAATAAATACTTATTAAACCATATATTTCTTTCCGAAACCATAGAAATTATTTTCAAAATATTTATATATGGACCAACGGTGTCTGTATATATTTCCTATCCTATGGTCAAGTGATACAGATATTTATCATTTCAATCCGTATACTAAATATATACGGATGGATATCATTTCAACCCGTAATCCCAAATTCAATTCAATGAAAATCGCTTGGGTCTATCATTTCAACCCATAACGATTTTCTCCTATTCTAAGGTCCGTTCGGGTATGTATCATTTCAAGCCATAGTGAATTCTATACTAACAGGGAACTTGCCGAGTGATAACAGATATGAAAAATAATAATAACAGGCATATATCATCAATAGCAATATAATATAAACAACAGGATATGGTGTCATATCCCACAGGTGAACGGTTACAGATAATAGCATAGATGACATTTAAATAACTACAGCAACATATTTCCATTGTTGTTTCAATTGAAATTAAATTTAATATATATAAGAACGTTAATCGTGAGTGATTATTCACCTTTCGAGGTTAGAGAAATTTGACAAAGAAACGAGCTACGAATCCAAAGCAACGCTAGATGGATATGATTCGATGAAGAAAACAGGCACGACGGACAACTGATAATGAGGAATCGATGGAACGATTAGGATCAGTTTGACATAAATTGAAAATAGACATATTATTAATACATATTCAGTATTCTAATTTAAGACAAAAATCAAAATAATATAAAAATTTCTAAATCATCATTCTTAACTCAAGCATTAAAATTCAAAGATTTTTTTATTTATTATACTTAAACTATTTCCCACAACAATTTCTTAAACACATATTATATATATATACACATTCCAAAATCCATTATTATAGAATAAAACGCAATTTATCTAAAACACCTACATTTACCTAAATCGGTACTTATTTTATATACAAGCTTTTAAGCGTACTTAAAAATATACTTAAATCCATCATAACCCCATACACTTTATACATATCTTAGAATATGAACAACTTAACAAGTATAACATATGCAGACCCAAAAAAATTCATGCTGACGCCTAAAGAAATAAGATGCTGTTTTAAAACAAACCAAATATGTATAATACTTAAAATAGCCGATCAAAACAAAATAACTATATATTTTAACTTTAACAATGAGTTACAACACTAACAAAAGGTTTATTATTTTATATAAAATAGTATAACATATATCACAGAACTTAATATCATTTACTTAAACAGACCATATACAAATAAACTATAACCAATTTTAATATAACATACTATAACATAATTAATATATGCATGACTGGTGAAATTTGTATAATAGACATATTTAAAATTTATATAAGTTTATATATATTATATTAAAATGTGTATATATATATATAATCAAAAAGCAAAGTATTCATATAAACGAAAATAGAATATATACTACCTTTATATATATAACGGATAGAACTCACACGCAAAACAAAATATAAGTTTGTACATATATTAATCCAAAATAGAAAGCTCTGAGTTATATCTATATATACTAACGTATTTTGATCCAAAACTAACATATACATACAATAACTTATATATATGTACTTTAAAATCATAAACAACAGTGATAAAATATACTATGATATAATATACTATTATATGTAACACACGCATCAACAAAAAAAGAAGAAGAAGCAACTTATAACACCATACAAAAAGATTTGATAAAATGAAATATACTATAACATAATATACATATGAATAATTTGCAGGCCATATATTTGCTGTCTCCAAAGTTTATATCACACTATATATCACATGCTAACCCATACTAATACAGCCTTATTACAAAATATATCAACCAAAACCATATACATATCTTTTTTTTTGTACAATAGTAAACACATTAAACTAACCTATATGTATTATATATATAACAAAAGCATGCTAACCTTGATAACAAAACTGCAGATTAACCCAAAATAAGTTTTAAAACAACTTACTTACTTATATAAGTATATAAATGAGGGGGAAGGAAGCAGAAGGCTTGTTTTGGAATTGGCGAAGGCAACGAGATCCAGACGGTAAAAGATGAAGCAGCGATGCTTTTATTTTTATAAATTTTTTTTCCTTACCGAGTGAAAATATGAAGGTGGATTTGGCAAATTTATATTGAAAGCAGAGAACAGGGAGTGGGGGATGGAAAGAAATATATAAATGGGTAGAGTGGAAAAACTGAACTGTCAAAAGGTTAAAAATGTTTCAGCGGTTAAAACAAGTAATGTAGGAAAAACGAATAGGCACAAATTGGGAAACGTATCACATAAATAAAAAATATAAAGTAGCAGGTGAGGATTTTAGGCAATAAATATTCACGTTGATTTATACATGCAAATAAAATATGAGCTACAGCCAAATCAAATAACGAAAAAAAGGAAAAACGTACGTACATTATACGTTTCTTCAAGTGATAGAACAAAAGATAAAGGGAGTAATAAAGCTAGATGACCGTTTGAATTTGTACTGTTGGCAATAAAATAAATGAGAAGTAACATAAACACTTGATTAACGCAGATAATTAAGCAATTGATGCGTGTGCGGCACGTTTCAAAATTTATAACCGAAGGGAAATTAACTGTCACAATTAAAGGTACTGATACACATGTAAAGTAATGAATATGGAAAAAAATTCAAGCGCAGATTTCAGGGGATAATAAAGGAAATGACCGTTCACAATTTAAACTGACACAGATAAGGTAAGGAATATATATATATATATATATAAATTTTGTACTGAATATGATACGTTTGTTGAAGCCAATAGCACCAAAATCAAGGAATGAAAAAAGCAACAGGGAAAAGAACGGAACAAATAGAAATGAAACATATCAAATTAAATATGAGTAGTTTTACAAGCAACGGTCACCCATTGATTTAGCTGACAAATATTAAATCAATTGATTTATGCGCGTTTAAATTTTGAAACGCAAAAGAATCAAATGGTCACGGATATGGTACCGATACGGTTACCGGTTTCATGAATTCCGCTATGTACCGGACTTCAAAACACAGAAATAAATATACCGTAGATATCCGCTAGACGAGACGATCAAAACGGTATACAGATATCATTGGTACGATTGAATTATAAAAATTCGAATTTTCTACTAGCTGAAAATGCAGTAAAAACGCAGAAGAATAAGATCGACGGAGCTTAAAAAGTCTGAATTTGGAAAAACGAAAAATGACGTCTTAGTCAGAAGATGATTTAGAATTTTTCTATGTAAAAATTTTCAGGTTTGCAAAATATTTTATTATCAGCAATTATTAACTGACTTGAATTTAATAGAATTTCACAATGAAATAAACTTTCATAAAATCGGATGAAAATTTACCATCTGCTAAAATAAAATGGACGTATTTCAAATATTAAATTTTTATTTTAAAATATTATTGTTTAAAAATTCTCAAAAATCAAATTAAATACGTTATAAAATTTATTAAAATCTACGGGTCGTTACAGGATGGATTAAGTGGACGCTGATAACTCAAAGCTATCCCTTGTATATCACTTGAAATTCCTCACAAATTCAAATTCTATCGCTATATTCTGCAACTATTTTTCGCTTTTCTTGTAGTGACTCGTGTGATCTTAGTTAGGGATATACACTGCTATCTTGTTATATCTAGAGTAGACATCCATGAAAGAGAGTAGCTCATGTCCTGTTGTTCCATCTACTAGTTGGTCATTTCTCGGAAGTGGAAAACAATCATTGAGACATAGATCATTCAGATTTTAGAAGTCGATGCAAGTCCTTTGTAACATCCCGAAAATTTTGGATATAAAATTTGTTAAATTGTTTGAACTTTTGAAATTAAATTTGAGAATTTCAAAAGAAAATAAACTATTGTAGAAAAAAAAAATCAATATTGCAAAGTTATATGGAATTAGATAAATGGTGAATGAAATATGCAACAAAACAAGAAATTGTTTAAGCCTTAAAAATGAAATATAAGTTATAGATTTAATATTAATAAGTTAAATCTTGAATAGAAATAAAATTTAAGAAAATGTATATTGTAATAAATCACATAATTATAATCTAACATCTAAACAAATAAACAAATGAACAAATGAACAAAGAAAAGAACAAATAGACAAATAATTAAACAAGATAACAAAAGAGTGAACAAATATAAACTATACATATAAAAGAAAATCTAAAATAACACTATGCTGTAAGTATAGAAAGAGGCAAAGGAGCATTGTATACATGCTTCCATTTAATGCTTCATTTAATGCCATTACTCTAGTAACATCAAGTAAGACATTGAATGTAAATACATGCTTGTATTAAATGTTTACTCTTCAGCCTCCCTTAAAGAAAGGAGGAAAGCATGTGAAGTACAAAAGCCTGTATAAAGCCACTATGCAAAATAAATGTTTCAGTACTTTGCTTAAAACTTGCCTACCTCCCTTACTTTGTATACTTCTATATATATCAACCTATGCATCATCTCGTTTAAAAACTTCTTATTGAAAGAAAAAAATAGCAAAGAAAAATAGAAATTAAAAAGGAAAGAAGATCATCACTTTATATATTACAAGTTGAAAGGCAAATTACTGAAAGAAGAAAAGAGAAGAAGAATCAAAACTGCAGTTCAAACGAAACAAAAGTATTCTCTGTTTCTATATTGTTCAGGTGAGTAAACTTATATTTATTTGAAATATAAATACTTAATCCATGAATTTGTGTTTTGTTGTATATAAACAAAAATTATCGTTCTGCATATTGTTCTGTGTTACTGGAAAACACATGTGAGCTCTGTTCTTTAATATTCATATCTCAGAGCTAGTTAATTAGAAAAAAAAATTCAAATGAACTTCATTTAACATTTTTTAACTTAGGATACTTAAAACAAAATAGGTTGTGTATACTTGACTCACAGTTTAAATTTTTGTTTTAAGCTTGAAATAAAAACTTTTGACTCTGTAACATGAATATTACAGTAAAAACAAGATTTTAAGGTAAATTCAAGCATTTTAAATCATTGAATTGATGTTATAATTTGAACGAACATATGAAAGTAGGATTTTCAAAACAGTAATGACGATTTTTAATTCAGTAATTTGAGGGCAGTTCGAATTTGAACAAAAACAGTACTTTGATCAATTTCTGAAAATTTAAGAAACATTGGATGATGAATTTTCGTTTGAAGCTAGTTTGGAACTTAATAACGTTGGGAAAAATGTAAATTAATTTTTTTCATTGCGTGAATTGGGAGTTCGAGATCGAATTAGGGTTTTAGTTCCATTTTTTTTTTAGTTCTGTAAAATTTTAATGGCGCCCCCTTAAGTTGATCGAGTTCGAAGATTTTGAGGGAGATGATGGCTCGGGGTATGGACGTGGCAAGGCTGAAGTCACGAACCTTCTGGTGACTCGAGGCGTGGCGGCGAAGCGATTTTGTTCGATGGGTTTCGAGTTGCAGTTTCGACAAAAAGGAAAAAATTCGTTCTCGGGTTTGTAGTGTAGAATCGAGCTTCATTCTCGAATAAGGGGATGAAGCACGACTTATGGGTGATCGCAATGGCCACCGGAGTGGCGCCGTGACGATGTGCACGTGCACAGTGTTCGTTTGGGAACAGTGAATTGTCGCGTGTGTTGGCTTCGGGTGAGATTCGAAAATGAACGTGTAATGCTTCGGGTTTGTGTTCGTATTCGAGCAAGTCCTCCAGGATGCTATTTTATTTAGCTACAGTTTTTAACTTACTGATGGAAGAAAAAAAAAAAGAGAAGGAGGGAAGAGAGAAAAGAGAAGGATTGGGGCCTGAGTTCTTTGTGGGCCGGTTATATGATGGGCCGCAGTTTTTTTTTTAAAAAAAATAAATAAATAAAAAAAGTTATTCAACTTAAAATTGGTTTAGCCAAAGAAGATTCTGGAATTAAAATGTTAAGTAAAATTTTATTATTTCAAGATAGTCAAAGTTGATTTAGGTTAAGTAAAGAACTCACTATAAGTTTAAATTGGTTAACAATGTGTTTTAAAATTAAATTAAACCTTTAAATTAAATAAGTTAATTTAAAATAAGAATTGAAATAAATTTACATTAAAATTTTCAATGTAACAATTATTTTTTTTAAGCAGATTTTCAAATGATAAAGAAGATAAGTAATTTTTTTTTTATAAATTAATAGTTTTGAAAATAAATTAAGAATGATTTACAATTTGAAATTAAGATTGATTGATAAACAATTAAGTGTTTAAATTTAAATTGTTATTGATAATTTGTCATTCAAATTAATTTAAGTAGATAAATCAAGAAAATTAGCAGTTAAATTAAATAACAAATTTTGAAACAATTAAACGAGTTAATCAAGATTTAAATTATTTATTCAAATACTTATTATTGTTTTAAAATAATTGTGTGATAAATTTATTTAAACCACATTTGAAATAAATTAATTATTGTTGTTAAACTCATATTGATATTTCTGTTCTGATTGTGATGCTGTGTTATATAAATTGCCATGTACTGCATTGTGATTGTGATTCATTCTGTATTGATGTGAAAGCCCTGTTGTCCGTAAAACGACATTTAAAACTTCGATGCGACAGGGAATCGGATTTCCATTTGTTATCCGAAACCCACATCGAACCTGTGAATATTTATGAATGACATCCACATGTTTTAAAATTTGACACTCACTATTCGAATTAGCCGGGAAAGGACCTTTAGGTCGTATAACCCATTTCGAATATGTGATTCGACGTTATGGATAGCAATTGAAGACCGGTGTTGAAGACCGGGTATTTGCGAGAGCGATAGGATGATCTGTCGATTGACTCTGCACCGAGTTGCTCCGGTATAGAGTTCTCCATATGTGATGGGGAATCCGATCAGGATTGTGGATATCCGGATTGCAAGGACTTCTTTGGAAGTGCCTTCGGTTCTGTTCGAGCCCGGAACAGACTTGTATGGATAGTATGTCTGACATTACAAATTGGGATATAAAGCCGATTTCTTTCAAATATATTTCTGTTGGTGGCGGAGAATTTATTCTCTTAGCTTAACACCCTTCTCTGAGACGTACGAGCTCAGAGGTTATATAGTTGAAGGTTATCAGCGATATATTCCCAATTTGGTAATGTGACATGCTGAGTGTTGCTGTGAAATGATCATTGTGTTGATCATTTGTGATAGGATCATTTAATTGATCGTCTATCTTGGTGATCATTTCTATGATCATTTGTTGACCCAAAGCACAGTTTTTGTATAAAGCGTGTTTTTGTGGACGAGACTTCGTCGGACCTCACACCCCGAAATGGTCAAAACAGGAAAGATGCAGCAAGGTTATTGGGGGTAGCACCCCTTAGGGTATGTGCATTTCCTTCTGGATAGAAGTGGTATCATGGTATGGAGCCCAGATACTTAACTTATGTTGATATCGCAGATATATATATATGATTTTGTGATTTTTTGCTGGGGCCCCGGTTAAAGGTTGGTTACGACCGGGAGATGGCATACTCATGTCAGTAGTTACCCAGTTAGGGGTAACCCGGCCTTGTGTTGGCAGAGATCCGGTTTGGTTCTCGGGGACGTCCTTCCAGAGGCGTTCTCATGTGGCAATGGGAAGTTCCTTGGCCTGACCATTTGTTGGAAATCCAAAGAAACAATACGAAACCCTGTACGGTTTTAGTTGTATAACCTGTCATGCAGCGTGGCGGTAACCTGCCACAAAACATGGTAGCTATAGTAGGCATACGATAATGGTCGTATGTTGGCTAAGATTAATATTCTATTTTTGAAATGATTTACTTCACTATGCACTAGTAATAATATCAAAGAATTCTTTTCTCGTACCAAGCATATTTAACTATCATAAGAAGAAATCTCCTCCAATTCTGCGTTTGCATTGTGTGTGTGGCGGGAGGTCTTATGGTAGTTCCATTTTTAAAAGCATTCCGAAAATTCTTTTATAAATCTTGTTTTATTTAAATGCAACTGTTTTCGTTTACTCATACCAGTCCCATGACTGATCCGGATTTTATTGTTTTCTTTTCTAAACTCTGGGTGCCCATTATTTCCACACGGGCAGCCTAGTAGCAGGTTTCTATATTTTGGAGTAGCGGTATTTTGGAGCTCTTATCTTGGAGATATCTTAGGAGCTATTGGAGATTTTAGGTGTTAGCTTTTGGGAGTTCGTTATCATCTCTCTCATTTGAGAACTTTTGGATATGTTCACTGTTGTATTATCATGATGTTGTATTTGGAGTTGTAGTGTATGTATTATGTACTCTGTGGTAGTATGGATATTATGTTGATGTTGTAACTGTGATGATATTTATGATATTGATTCTGTTCCGCTGTTTCATATTCATCTAATTGTTGTTATAAGCTCCGGCGATGCGAATTTGGTGTTGTTTATCGAACATCGAGTTTGGGTCGTCACAAGTGGTATCAGAGCTGTTGGTTGAGTAAGAACTTTAGCTACGGAGTATAACACATTAGATGGCTCATTAGAGATAGGGTGAAGTATACCCTAGAATGAGTATAACCAAGACTGAAACTTTAAAAATTTTCTTACTCTGTTCTTTTTATTGCTGATATTCCTTAAGATATTTCGTCTGTATATCTAAATCAATTTTCTTACTAATCTCAGATAGTGAAAATGAGTGGACGCAGAGGAAGAGCTAGGGGTCAAGGCAATGCTGCAGCACCAAATCAAATTCCCCCAGCCGCAGAAGCAGTAATAGAAATTCAGCAGCAGCCGGACTTGGCTGATTTATATAAGAAGTTCGAAAAGCTTGGTGGCAAACCGTTCATTGGCAAAGAGTCAATTATTGACGCTCAAGCTTGGGTAAGATCGTGTGAAAATATTTTTAAAGGGCTAAAATTGCAGGATGAGTAGAAAAGACTTATAGCTTCTTGGCAACTCCAAGGAGAAGCTTCAGCTTGGTGGGAAACCATCATTGTAGAGGAACCCGAGGAAGAATTTACTTGGGATCGTTTTAAAGAAGTGTTTGAGAAACGTTACATGCCATCGGCGGGAGTTTCCAGAATGTATCAGGAATTTCTGGATTTGAAGCAAGGAAGTTTGTCGTTTGAAGAATATTTGAATAAATTCAGCGAACTATCTCGGTTTGGCCCGGAATTGCTAAACACACCTCTTAAGAAAAACGAAAGGTTTATCCGGGGAATGAACCAGAAATATCATGGAAGAATGACAGGTCATGTTAAAGAATCTTTTTCAGATTTGGTAGATATGGGGTACAGGTACGCTACTCTTGATATGCAGGAAGCAACTGTGGAGAAAGGTAATTCAGGTAGTCAAAATTATAAAAAGCGGAAATTCGGAGGCAAGAAACCTTGGCAAGGCAATGAGAAGAAGAGGAGCATTCAAGGAAGCGCAATAGAAAATGTCACTTGTTACAACTGCAAAGAGAAAGGCCACTATTCAAATGACTGCCCAAAACCGAAGAAACCAGCTAGAGAATGTTACAATTGTCATAAACCGGGACATTTAGTTAAAGATTGCCCAGTGATGAAGCCAGCGCAGGTGGCAAAAGTTTACACGATAAAGGAGGACCCCTCATCTTCAAAAGCTGATAAAGGGAAAAGTGTTTTGGAAGGTAACCTTACTATTAATAATAGAACTGTTAGAGTTTTATTTGATACAGGAGCTTCACATAGCTTTATCTCCCAACAAACCGTAAATGAATTGGGACTTGAAACTAAATTTGCTAACGATCTTATTTGCGTGAAAAATCCGGTTGGAGGTCTCGCAAATCTTAGTTCATATTGTAAGAGAGTTCCTATTTCATATGCTAGCTATAAATTTCCTATCAACCTTTATGTCCTCGAATTTAATGAATTTGAAATCTTACTCGGTATGAACTGGTTATCGAGATACGAAGCTATATTGGAGTGTAGTAATCAGACAGTTTTAATCAAAACAAGCCTTGGAAATTTTATTGAAATCTCTTGTGAAGATCCAAGTCCAAGGAGAGATAGATTGATGTATACTTTGGGAAATCTTGAACCCACTTTGCAGTCTATACCTGTTGTTCGGGATTTTTCCGACGTATTTGAAGAAGTGAAATCTTTACCTCCTCATCGAGAAATAGAATTCTGAATCGATCTTGTACCTAATACTCGTCCTGTTGTTCACGCAAGTCGCAGGATGGCACCCAGGGAAAAGATTGAATTGGTTCATCAAACCGATGAGCTACTAGCAAAAGGATTAATTCGACCCAGTGTTTCTGAATGGGGCTCAGCCGTCGTATTTGTTGCCAAATCAGACGGATCTTTGAGATTGTGTGTAGATTACCGCGATCTAAATAAACAAACTCTCAAGAATAAATTCCCTCTACCAAGAATTGATGATCTATTCGACCAACTTCATGGCGCTCGTTTCTTTTCAAAAATGGATCTAGCTCAGGGATTCCATCAATTACGAATCGTCGAAGATTGTGTCCATTTGACTGCTTTCAGAGGTCCTAATATGTTCTATGAATGGTTAGTTATGCCTTTCGGGCTAACCAATGCTCCAGCATACTTCGTAGATCTTATGACTCGTGTGTTTCGGGAAGTTTTGAATAAATTTGTGCTCGTATTCATTGATGATATTTTGATCTATTCTAAGACTAAAGAAGAACATGCCGAACATCTTAAAATTGTATTGGAAATTTTGAGGAGAAATGTTCTATTTGCAAAATTTTCCAAATGCCACTTCTGGGTCAATGAAGTCAAATTCCTTGGCCATATTGTTAATGAAGAAGGAATTTCAGTAGATCCTAGCAAAATTTCCGCTATTCTTGATTGGAAACAACCCACTACTCCAAGAGAAGTTCGAAGCTTTTTGGGTTTAGCAGGCTATTACCGGAAATTCGTTCAAGATTTTTCTAAGTTGGCTAGTCCACTGACTAAGTTAACAATGAAAAATGCAAAGTTCATTTGGGCTCCAGAATGTGAAGTAGTTTTTCAAGAGTTGAAAAAGAGATTGACCACTGCTCCTGTTCTCACTATTGTTAATGGGAACCAAGGCTTATCTGTCTATACTGATGCATGTGGTGAAGGGGTAGGTGCAGTATTAATGCAAAATGGAAAGGTGGTTGCCTACGCGAGTAGACAATTACGTTCGCATGAGAAAAACTACCCGACGCACGATTTGGAACTTTTGGCTGTTGTTTTCGCTTTGAAAATATGGCGACGCTATCTTCTGGGTAAGAATCTTTTCAGCTTTCTTAATAATTTGCAAAATTAACTAAAGAAATATACTTAATAAACTCTCTTTGTTTTAGGTGAAAAATTCGAATTATTCACCGATCATAAATCCTTGAAATATCTTTTCACCTAGAAGGATCTGAATTTGCGACAACAACGTTGGTTGGAATTTCTGGCATCTTACGACTTAGATATCCAATATACGTCGGGAAAAGCCAATGTGGTTGCCGATGCTTTAAGTAGAAGACATGCTATTCTTGCATATCTTGTTATCACTCCTACTCTCCTTGAGAAGATCGCGAGCAAACAAACTGAAGACAAGTTTCTTCGAGAAATGCGTACAAGAATAGATCGGGGAGAGGATACTACTTTTGAAATAGATAATAGAGAAGTTATAAGGATGAAGGGCAGAATTTGTGTCCCTGACATTCCAGAATTGAAACGTAAAGTATTGGACGAATGCCACAAGTCCAAATTCAACATCCATCCAGGAGTCAACAAAATGTATCGAGATGTTAAAAGAACATTCTGGTGGAAGACAATGAAGAGAGACATATCTATTTATGTGAGTCGCTGTGCTACTTGTCAGCAAATCAAGAGCGACCAAAAGAAAGTGGCCGGTTTACTTCAACCTTTGGAAGTACCGAAATGGAAGTGGGATCAGGTATTGATGGATTTCATTGATGGATTGCCTCGTACCAAGAAAGGCAATGAAGCGATTTGGGTTATTGTGGATCGTCTAACCAAAAATGCTCATTTCATTCCAGTTAAATCTACTCGGACCGCGGCAAGCTTGGCAGGTATTTATATAAAGGAAATTGTTCGCCTCCATGGTATTCCCAGCAGTATAGTGAGTGATCGTGATCCGATCTTCACTAGTAGATTTTGGGAAGCATTTCAGGATGCATTGGGAACGAAATTAAATATCAGTACTGCTTATCATCCGCAATCTGATGGGCAGACTGAAAGGGTCAATCGAATTCTAGAAGACCTACTGCGTGCTTGTGTTCATGATTTTGGTGGTTCTTGGGAGGACCATTTGCATCTGGTTGAATTCTCATATAACAACAGTTATCAGGCTAGTTTAGAAATGGCTCCTTTCGAAGCTTTATATGGTCGTCCGTGTCGATCACCTACATGCTGGATCGAATCAGGTGACAGATTTTGTTCTTGGACCGGATATGATAAAAGAAGCCATTGAGAAGGTAAACTTTATTCGAAAGAAGTTATTAACTGCCCAAAGCCGTCAGAAGAGCTATTATGACCGTCGAAGAAGAAATTTAGAATTTCAAGTTGGAGATTCTGTATTTCTGAGAGTATCTCCGATGCGGGGTGTATTGAGATTCGGGAAAACTGGAAAGTTGGCACTGCGTTATATTGGTCCTTTTCCTATTCTGGAAAGGATTGGTTCTCTAGCATATAGAGTGCAGTTGCCCAACTGGTTGTCTGGCGTACATGATGTGTTCCATATTTCTAACCTTCGGAAATATGTGCACGATCTAGATGATATTATTGAAGAAGCTGCTCAGCAGGATCTTGAAATCACTCCCAACTTGGCAGTTAGAAGGGAACCGATAAAAATTGTTGATCGTGATGAGAAGCGATTGAGGAACAAAATTGTGAAATTGGTCAAAGTTAAATGGAGTGGCGATCCAAAGGACTGTACTTGGGAGACCGAAGATAATATGAAGAAATCGTATCCCAAATGCAGAATTGACATCTCGACTTAAAACTGTAAGTCATTTCCTTGTTTCTGAATTCATATATTATTTGTTTACGTTTCTCTCTCTTTCAATTTCGAGGACAAAATATTCTTAAGGAGAGGATATTGTAACATCCCGAAAATTTTGGATATAAAATTTGTTAAATTGTTTCAACTTTTGAAATTAAATTTGAGAATTTCAAAAGAAAATAAACTATTGTAGAAAAAAAAATCAATATTGCAAAGTTATATGGAATTAGATAAATGGTGAATGAAATATGCAACAAAACAAGAAATTGTTTAAGCCTTAAAAATGAAATATAAGTTATAGATTTAATATTAATAAGTTAAATCTTGAATAGAAATAAAATTTAAGAAAATGTATATTGTAATAAATCACATAATTATAATCTAACATCTAAACAAATAAACAAATAATTAAACAAATGAACAAATGAACAAAGAAAAAAACAAATAAACAAATAATTAAACAAGATAACAAAAGAGTGAACAAATATAAACTATACAAATAAAAGAAAATCTAAAATAACACTATGCTGTAAGTATAGAAAGAGGCAAAGGAGCATTGTTTACATGCTTCCATTTAATGCTTCATTTAATGCCATTACTCTAGTAACATCAAGTAAGACATTGACTGTAAATACATGCTTGTATTAAATGTTTACTCTTCAGCCTCCCTTGAAGAAAGGAGGAAAGCATGTGAAGTACAAAAGCCTGTATAAAGCCACTATGCAAAATAAATGTTTCAGTACTTTGTTTAAAACTTGCCTACCTCCCTTACTTTGTATACTTCTATATATATCAACTATGCATCATCTCGTTTAAAAACTTCTTATTGAAAGAAAAAAAATAGCAAAGAAAAATAGAAATTAAAAAGGAAAGAAGATCATCACTTTATATATTACAAGTTGAAAGGCAAATTACTGAAAGAAGAAAAGAGAAGAAGAATCAAAACTGCAGTTAAAACGAAACAAAAGTATTCTCTGTTTCTATATTGTTCAGGTGAGTAAACTTATATTTATTTGAAATATAAATACTTAATCCATGAATTTGTGTTTTGTTGTATATAAACAAAAATTATTGTTCTGCATATTGTTCTGTGTTACTGGAAAACACATGTGAGCTCTGTTCTTTAATATTCATATCTCAGAGCTAGTTAATTAGAAAAAAAAATTCAAATGAACTTCATTTAACATTTTTAACTTAGGATACTTAAAACAAAATAGGTTGTGTATACTTGACTCACAGTTTAAATTTTTGTTTTAAGCTTGAAATAAAAACTTTTGACTCTGTAACATGAATATTACAGTAAAAACAAGATTTTAAGGTAAATTCAAGCATTTTAAATCATTGAATTGATGTTATAATTTGAACGAACATATGAAAATAGGATTTTCAAAACAGTAATGATGATTTTTAATTCAGTAATTTGAGGGCAGTTCGAATTTGAACAAAAACAGTACTTTGATCAATTTCTGAAAATTTAAGAAACATTGGATGATGAATTTTCGTTTGAAGCTAGTTTGGAACTTAATAACGTTGGGAAAAATGTAAATTAATTTTTTCATTGCGTGAATTGGGAGTTCGAGATCGAATTAGGGTTTTAGTTCCATTTTTTTTTTAGTTCTGTAAAATTTTAATGGCGCCTCCTTAAGTTGATCGAGTTCGAAGATTTTGAGGGAGATGATGGCTCGGGGTATGGACGTGGCAAGGCCGAAGTCACGAACCTTCTGGTGACTCGAGGCGTGGCGGCGAAGCGATTTTGTTCGATGGGTTTCGAGTTGCAGTTTCGACAAAAAGGCAAAAATTCGTTCTCGGGTTTGTAGTGTAGAATCGAGCTTCATTCTCGAATAAGGGGATGAAGCACGACTTATGGGTGATCGCAATGGCCACCGGAGTGGCGCCGTGACGATGTGCACGTGCACAGTGTTCGTTTGGGAACAGTGAATTGTCGCGTGTGTTGGCTTCGGGTGAGATTCGAAAATGAACGTGTAATGCTTCGGGTTTGTGTTCGTATTCGAGCAAGTCCTTCAGGATGCTATTTTATTTAGCTACAGTTTTTAACTTACTGATGGAAGAAAAAAAAAGAGAAGGAGGGAAGAGAGAAAAGAGAAGGATTAGGGCCTGAGTTCTTTGTGGGCCGGTTATATGATGGGCCGCAGTTTTTTTTTTAAAAAAAATAAATAAAAAAAGTTATTCAACTTAAAATTGGTTTAGCCAAAGAAGATTCTGGAATTAAAATGTTAAGTAAAATTTTGTTATTTCAAGATAGTCAAACTTGATTTAGGTTAAGTAAAGAACTCACTATAAGTTTAAATTGGTTAACAATGTGTTTTAAAATTAAATTAAACCTTTAAATTAAATAAGTTAATTTAAAATAAGAATTGAAATAAATTTACATTAAAATTTTCAATGTAACAATTAATTTTTTTTAAGCAGATTTTCAAATGATAAAGAAGATAAGTAATTTTTTTTTATAAATTAATAGTTTTGAAAATAAATTAAGAATGATTTACAATTTGAAATTAAGATTGATTGATAAACAATTAAGTGTTTAAATTTAAATTGTTATTGATAATTTGTCATTCAAATTAATTTAAGTAGATAAATCAAGAAAATTAGCAGTTAAATTAAATAACAAATTTTGAAACAATTAAACGAGTTAATCAAGATTTAAATTATTTATTCAAATACTTATTATTGTTTTAAAATAATTGTGTGATAAATTTATTTAAACCACATTTGAAATAAATTAATTATTGCTGTTAAACTCATATTGATATTTCTGTTCTGATTGTGATGCTGTGTTATATAAATTGCCATGTACTGCATTGTGATTGTGATTCATTCTGTATTGATGTGAAAGCCCTGTTGTCCGTAAAACGACATTTAAAACTTCGATGCGACAGGGAATCGGATTTCCATTTGTTATCCGAAACCCACATCGAACCTGTGAATATTTGTGAATGACATCCACATGTTTTAAAATTTGACACTCACTATTCGAATTAGCCGGGAAAGGACCTTTAGGTCGTATAACCCATTTCGAATATGTGATTTGACGTTATGGATAACAATTGAAGACCGGTGTTGAAGACCGGGTATTTGCGAGAGCGATAGGATGATCTGTCGATTGACTCTGCACCGAGTTGCTCCGGTATAGAGTTCTCCATATGTGATGGGGCATCCGATCAGGATTGTGGATATCCGGATTGCAAGGACTTCTTTGGAAGTGCCTTCGGTTCTGTTCGAGCCCGGAACAGACTTGTATGGATAGTATGTCTGACATTACAAATTGGGATATAAAGCCGATTTCTTTCAAATATATTTCTGTTGGTGGCGGAGAATTTATTCTCTTAGCTTAACACCCTTCTCTGAGACGTACGAGCTCAGAGGTTATATAGTTGAAGGTTATCAGCGATATATTCCCAATGTGGTAATGTGACATGCTGAGTGTTGCTGTGAAATGATCATTGTGTTGATCATTTGTGATAGGATCATTTAATTGATCGTCTATCTTGGTGATCATTTCTATGATCATTTGTTGACCCAAAGCACAGTTTTTGTATAAAGCGTGTTTTTGTGGACGAGACTTCGTCGTACCTCACACCCCGAAATGGTCAAAACAGGAAAGATGCAGCAAGGTTATTGGGGGTAGCACCCCTTAGGGTATGTGCATTTCCTTCTGGATAGAAGTGGTATCATGGTATGGAGCCCAGATACTTAACTTATGTTGATATCGCAGATATATATATATATGATTTTGTGATTTGTTGCTGGGGCCCCGGTTAAAGGTTGGTTACGACCGGGAGATGGCATACTCGTGTCAGTAGTTACCCAGTTAGGGGTAACCCGGCCTTGTGTTGGCAGAGATCCGGTTTGGTTCTCGGGGACGTCCTTCCAGAGGCGTTCTCATGTGGCAATGGGAAGTTCCTTGGCCTGACCATTTGTTGGAAATCCAAAGAAACAATACGAAACCCTGTACGGTTTTAGTTGTATAACCTGTCATGCAGCGTGGCGGTAACCTGCCACAAAACATGGTAGCTATAGTAGGCATACGATAATGGTCGTATGTTGGCTAAGATTAATATTCTATTTTCGAAATGATTTACTTCACTATGCACTAGTAATAATATCAAAGAATTCTTTTCTCATACCAAGCATATTTAACTATCATAAGAAGAAATCTCCTCCAATTCTGCGTTTGCATTGTGTGTGTGGCGGGAGGTCTTATGGTAGTTCCATTTTTAAAAGCATTCCGAAAATTCTTTTATAAATCTTGTTTTATTTAAATGCAACTGTTTTCGCTTACTCATACCAGTCCCATGACTGATCCGGAGTTTATTGTTTTCTTTCCTAAACTCTGGGTGCCCATTATTTCCACACGGGCAGCCTAGTAGCAGGTTTCTATATTTTGGAGTAGCGGTATTTTGGAGCTCTTATCTTGGAGATATCTTAGGAGCTATTGGAGATTTCAGGTGTTAGCTTTTGAGAGTTCGTTATCATCTCTCTCATTTGAGAACTTTTGGATATGTTCACTGTTGTATTATCATGATGTTATATTTGGAGTTGTAGTGTATGTATTATGTACTCTGTGGTAGTATGGATATTATGTTGATGTTGTAACTGTGATGATATTTATGATAATGATTTTGTTCCACTGTTTCATATTCATCTAATTGTTGTTATAAGCTCCGGCGATGCGAATTTGGTGTTGTTTATCGAACATCGAGTTTGGGTCGTCACATCCTTTGTTTCCAATTTGATTCTTTAACCAAGATTGGATTAGCTATCCGTTCTGGGTATATTAACTTCTTGATAAACCAATTTGCCAGCAAAATATTTACCTCCTCATTCAAGATCATGGATTGATTTTGACCCATACTCCTTGTACATTAAATGCATGACCTGCAAAATTAGGAGAGATCCCATACGTATCAACATGAGGCCATGCAAACACATTTTAGTTATTCCTCATCCGCACCAATTGTGCTTTTAGACCCACATGTAACATCATGATATTTTCAACCATTGCATCCACACACGTCGGACTTGAATTGCTCAAAATATCATATTGTTAATTTATATTTGGCAAAACTCAACATATACGGTAAATAAATAAATCACGGAATCACAGACACAGGGCAATATAACAATAAGCAGCGGAAATAAATGAATAGTAGTTCATGAAGCTACTGTATATACATATAACAGAGTTAAAAACAAGATAAAATGGAAGTCTCGAATATGTAGAAGTCTCAATACAATAATCAAATAATAAATTCTGAATATATCACAAGAGTCAACTGAATAAATGAAAACTAAATAGATATAGATGGATCTTCAAGCGAAGCTCCAACTCCAAAGGCGAGTCTCAAATGCTATGACACTCAGTCTGACCCGAGCATAAGCAAAACACAAAACACTCGAGTCAGGATTAACAATCTTATATCAATAAATCCAACTCAAGCGAAATATCAACTGAAATACAAAGAACTTAAAGGATGTTTGGGATAGCCATCCTCTAAAGGTCCGTGGAACTATCTACTATGTAGTACAATACGCTATTATAATATGTCTATAGTAAAGTAAACTATTAAAATAGCGTTAAGGCATTACCCATATCCCTCTTAACACATTTTTATACATATTCCCATAGTCTATACAGTACCGTAACTTTTCGTAAACTGGGCTTATCAGAGGGCACTCCATAGGTATGGTGCAAAACAAGCTCGTAGTGGTCTCGATAAGGTAGGTGACACGGCACAACTAGGCAATGCCAGGGTAGATATACCCATTACACTTCCAAGCTGGTGGTAACGCATAGCTGAAGCTACCACCCACCTCGATCCATACTCCCAAATCAAAGGTGCGCACTAAATCAATCACAATGTAATATATGACAATCGAAGAAATGTGCCCGATCGGAGGGGCTACCTCACTTGGCCCGTCGATGCTCCTATTTTAGCCACCTTATTCTTACTCATGGGAGTTAGGTCCACGTATATACCTCATATAGGATTGTCGTCACGATCCTACTTCATTCTGGAATCTCCACCACGTACACAGTTGCTAAAGTGGTTTTGGGTATTGGCAGAGAGTATGACAATAACCGATCCCGGTCTCTTTAACAACCAAGCGTTATTAAAACACCACGATCTTTCAAAATATCATACTTCAAAACCAAAATATCATATCCATTTCAAAACCATATCAATACGATATCGTTTCACACTTAAAATAATACTCATTTCCAAAATCATAGCACTTTCCAAAATTATAACTTCTTCAAAATTATAACACTTTGAAATTATAACACTTGAAAATCATAACACTTTGAAAACATAATACTTTGAAAACATAACTTCCCACTCAAATAGTTTAGATATAGAAATAGTATATATAATAAAATAGTTTATAAATAAAATAGTTAGTATATTAAAATAGTTATTAGTTAAAATAATTTATATTATAATAATTAATATATTAAAATAATTTATAAAGTAAGATAATTATATATATATATATTTAAAATACTTTATATAATAAGATAGTTTCCTTAAAGTTCATAAATCGATTCAAATTAATTCATATCAATTAAAATTCCAAAATTCAATTTAAGTTATTCTCAATTCATCAATTTCAATTCGATCCAGTTTCTCAATAAACCATTTCAAATTATATCGATTTCAAATACAGATTTTAACCACAAAATATACCATTTCAATATATTTCAAAGCTTTAAATATTCAACACTTTCAAAACTAAATTTGATAATTTCATTCATAACTCAATTTAACTTCATTATTATTTAGTTTTGAAATATTCATGTAATAAAATCCAATATCATTTAAATAAGCCTTAAATTACAGTTGAAACTAAATATTTTCTTCAATTTATTTAAACTTGAAATATTCATTTAATCACTTAAAATCAAAATCAAGTTACAAAACCATATCTTAAAATCTAAAATTCAATAAGTTTCAAATCGATTTTATTAAATAATTCTTAAAAGAATACAATTTCAAATCAATTTAAATTTATCTTCCCAATCTTAATTTATTAAAATTTTTATTTCAAAAAATATAATTTTAAATAAATACTTATTATTTATTTACAATAGATTTATTTAATAACTTTATTAAATTACAATAAAGTATGTAATTACAATAAATTACAATATAAATTTATTACCATAACTTTATTAATTACAATACAAATTTATTTATTCCCAACCTTAAATCAAACTTTATTAAATTACAATAAATTTATTTAATAACACACACACATATATATTATTTAAAATCAATACATATATAAAACCATATATATATATATTTATTTTAAACCTTAGAAATCATTATATATATATATATAACAATGGTGTCGACATATAATTTTCTATCCTATGGTCAAGTAATGAGGATATTTATCATTTCAATCCGCAATTTAAATATCTACGGGTATATCTTTTCAACCCGTAATCACAAATTCAATGTCAATAAAAATCGCTTGGGTTTATCATTTCAACCCATTACGATTTTCTCCTATTCTACAAGATCGTTCGGGTATGTATCATTTCAACCCATAGGGAATTCTATACTAACAGAGAACTTGCAGAGTGAGAACATGTATGATAATAACATAATAATCTGCAACAGGCATATATTATGAATGGCAGATAAAATATAAATAACATATCATGGTGTGAGATGCCACGGGTGAACAGATATAGATAATAGTATAAATATAGCAATTTAACAATAGCATATTCCAATTAACGTTTCAATTGAAATCAAATTTAAAAAATATAAGAACGTTAATCGTGAGTGATTGCTCGCCTTTCGAGGCTAGATAGATTTGACAAAGAAATGAGCTACGAATTCCAAAGCAATGTTAGAAGGACACGATTTGACGAACAAAGCTGATAAATAAGAATTGACGAAATCAAATCAGAACTGGATCGATGCAGATAAATGGTATAAGTAAACTCATATATATGTATATACTATGTATAACTATTTACATATATAAAAATATATTCTAAATCCAAACACATTTCAAAATTATTTGTTTAAATAAAACACGTAAAATAAAACAAACATATATCTACATATTGAAATTTGAAATAATTACATATAAATCTACTTAATAAAATGTAAAATACTTACATATATTGTATGTTAATTTAAGAATATCTATATATATATATATATCCAAAAATCAATTTAAACATAAATTTTAAATAAATATTTTAATTCAAATACATAAAACAAAGCCTCTGTATGTATAAACTTGAAAACCAAACTAATGTATACAAAGTTGAGTACGTTGAACATATATAGAACTGTAAATAACAAATAAAACTACAACTATTGTTTTTTTAAACTATATATATTATATACTAGCAAAGCAATACATATGTATATACTAACTATAAAAGAATCTACAACAAAACATATATAAATTTTGTATATATATACTAACATCTATAGAACCTGAAAGAGATTATACTTATATATATATATATATATATATATGCTTTCACACAAAATATATATTATTAATTAACACTTGCTATACAACAATACACTGGCCAAAACTATAAATACCTATATACAAATAACTAACATATAAACTACAACCAACAACATATACTTTTATATACAACTAATATAACTATATTTATAAAATATTTTACTCTGAATAGAACAATAGACTAAACGTTACACAAGTTTATACTAGATATATATTATATAAAAATAGGACTAAAGCATATAGTTATATAATATATATAATATTTCATTGATGATAAAATGTACTGTTCATATAAATAACTCAACTGATCGTATATGAGCTTATGAAACTAGTATATTCATACAATCAAACATGTTATATATAAAAATATAACCTAACAGACCACTAATATAACTTATACACATTTGAGAACGGCTTTATATATACCAAAATATATATGCAGACCTAATACATAGCTATATATATATATATATATGCATACACCGTACCTATAATATAAATGAGGGGGCAGAGGAGAAGCGTGCAAATCGACTATGGTGGTCTTGGTGATGCACCGGGCGAATGTTAAGATTTGGATCAGCTACAACTTGGCACTGGAACGAGTGGTGATGTAGTACTGTGCACGTTTGGTTGTTGGTCGATGGAGATGCTGACTTGATGATGGCCGAGGTGATTGCGTGTGAAGGGGAAAAATAAGGTGGTCGTGCACACGTGTTGGTGCAGAAACGAAGCAATGGTGGCTGAAAGAGAGGCAATGGGCGGAGGAAAAAGAATGGACAAAATATGAAGAGAAGAAGGTGAAGGGGAGGAATGGCAAGTTACTGGAAATAAAATAGAACGACTCTTTTTTATATATATAACAGAACGTTTGAAATTATATGAACGAAACTAAAAGAAAACAACAAATATTAATTGAAACTATGGAATGGTAAAAGTCAAGCATTGATCCCTAAAAATAATAAATACCGATGGCTGATTAATTTCAATCGGTTAGATAGATGAAAGGACAAGAAACCCAAAAGGTTGAAATTGGATACCGGTACGATTAATTATTTTATCAATTTCGTCGAGTACCGAACTTCGAAACACACAAACGAATATACTATGAAGATCAGCATGACGAGACGATCAAAACGGTATATAGATATCAGTGGTACGATCATCCTATCAAAAGTCGATATCGGTATCGAAAATGCTGCTAGAATGTTGAAAATAAGATAAACGGAGCAATAACAGTCTAAATTTGATGAAATGGAAGGTGACGTCTCACTCAGAAGATGATTTACAAATGTATTATATAAAAGTATTCAGGTTTGGAAAATATTATATTATCATCTAATACTAACCGATTTAAATTTAAATAAAACTACACAATAAAATGAACTTTCATATTATCTGATGAAAATTTACCATTTGCTATATTTAAATAGACGTGTTCAAAATATTAAATTTTTTATTTTCAAATTCAATTATTTAAAATTCACAAAATTAAGTGAAATTACGTTATTAAAACTATTAAAATTTACGGGTCGTTACACTCTCCCCCACTTAAAACTTTTCGTCCCCAAAAAGGAACGAGGTAAGAGAATAGAAATAACTAGAAAGAAAATGGATTTGAAATATGACATAAAACAATTAATTTAATATCATACAAATTTCAATTTAAGTTAATTAATATTCAGCAATTGATTTCGATTCAAGGTATTTCATTCATTTGATTTGTTTTCAGCATATATTAATATTTATTACAAAATTTATTTTAAACAAATTTATTCTATTTAAGTTATTCATTTGATCCATTTAATTTACTTAAAGTTAATTTCACTTATAATTCAATTTTAACTATTTCTAAATTCATATTTGTCTACTCATTATCTTATTATTCTATTTATCTTTATCAACATCTTTATAATTATAAATTAAGTATATTGACACACTCAAATTTATTAATAAATCTCATTGATATCATTTTAAATTTTATATTATTCAATTACATATTCAACTTCTGAAAAATTTAGCTAAGTTATATATATTAGAATGCAACTGAGTATTATACAAGTAAAATTTTCCTAATTCAATTTATTTCAAGTTAAATATTCATTCAAAATTTGACTTCATTTTATAATTGAAATTATCCTTTAATAAGAATTTAAGAATTAAATTTCCGGTTTCACTTCAAACTATTGAGAGATAAATGTATACATACATACATACATACATACATATATATATATCAAATCAAATCTAAAATCATATACCTATATATACATTATAAATCAAGTCATACTTAAGAAATTTAAATCAAATTTATTTTCCAAAACAAAAGCGTAGCAAAGCTACTAAGTGATCTCTCCACTCTGAAACTCGAATATGAATGTCGATGATGCTGCAGTCATCATCGAAATAATGTTCCTAGGACAATGGAGAAAAGTACCGATCTGAAACTTTTAAAATTCTTCGAAAAATTTTCTATTCGAAAATACTTCAAATAATATACATTTTAAACTTTAAAAGCAAAGTTTGGAATCACTGAAAATTAAATTACCAAATTTTAAATTTAAATTCATTTCATTTTTCAAATCAATTTATAAACCATGTTTATAATTTCATTTATTTATATTGTTGCAAAAGTCAATGATTTACAAAATAATAAATGGAAACCAATTATTATCATTTTCAATAACCAATTCATTTAACTATTTAGTTTTCAAAAAAATTACATATATAATATAATTATACAAAATTCATTTCATTTACCAAATTTGAAAACAGTATCGTGTCAGTTTGCTTTGTTCAAGTGTTTTGGAATTCCTATTGATAACATTGATCAGACGAATCAATCGGAACCCCAAATCCACATAAACAACTCAAACAACACACTATAAAACAATTTATATAAATTACAAATACAGTACCTCACTCGATGATTCCATAATAAATTCTAGAACAAGGATAGAGATTCGAATTCAAGGGGACTCTAATCAAGAAGAAATTCGAGCTAGAAGCTAGGATCGAAAGGGAGATAAGATAATTAAATTGCAAAAGAGAAAACATGAATATGATAATCTTACTTGCGGGTGACCTTAACTGAGTCAAAGGTGATTTCAAAAATAAAATCGATGTAGAATTCTGAGGCAAATCGAAATTCGATCGCAAGAGATAGAATTCGAGCACAGCAAGAGATAGTGGCATTTAAACCGACGATACAGAAATCTTCGGTGAATCGATGTCTGTTGTAAAGGAGTTTCACCCCTTTACAAATCTTATAGTGGAGCTATGGGATACTCCAGAACCATAAAAATATGAATATGGAGAGGCAAGAATGGATTTCAGAAAGAAAGGAGAGTCCTGAAAATTCAAAGGAAACCCGAATCAAAGAGGAAGAGATTCAAGCTCGAACGAAGGCGATTCTGTAATTAAGTCTACTCTATATGCTGAGTTTTGCCTAGAACCAGAGCTCTGATAAAACATGTAACAGGACATCGCCAGTAGGGTAACACCCACCATAGCATACATCGGTATCTGTATTCTTCTTTTACGGCCAGCCACTCGACTGCACCAATCATGCAGGACATGTATGAGTAAGAGTCATCCGTTCGCTACCAAACCCAGAAGCAAGAACTCCTTATCATGCTGCACCCGCCAAGTGCATAAACAGACACACATGTCGGACTTGAATTGCTTTAAATATCATATTGTTAGTTTATATTTAGCAAAACTCAACATATACGGTAAATAAATAAATCATGGAATCATAGACACGGAGCAATATAACAATAAGCAGCGAAAACAAATGAATAGTAGTTCATGAAGCTACCGTATATACATATAACAGAGTTAAAACAAGATAAAATAGAAGTCTCGAATACGTAGAAGTCTCAATACAATAATAAAATAATAAAATCTGAATATATCACAAGAGTCAACTGAATAACTGAAAACGAAATAGATATAGATGGATCTCCAAGCGAAGCTCCAACTCCAAAGGGGAGTCTCAAATGCTATGACACTCGGTCTGACCTGAGCATAAGCAAACACAAAACACTCAAGTCAGGATTAACATTCTTATATCAATAAATCCAACTCAAGTGAAATATCAACTGAAATACAAGTAACTTAAAGGATGTTTGGGATAACCATCCTCTAAGAATCCGTGGAACTATCTACTATGTAGTACAATACGTTATTATAATATGTCTGTAGTAAAGTAGACTATTAAAATAGCATTAAGACGTTACCCATATCCCCCTTAACACATTTTTATATATACTCGCATAGTCTATACAGTACCGTAGCTTCCCGTAAACTGGGCTTATCAGAGGGCACTCCATAGGTATTGTACAAAACAAACTCATAGTGGTCTCGATAAGTTATGTGACATGGAACAACTAGGCAATGGCAGGGTAGATATATCAATTACACTTCCAGGCTGGTGGTAACGCATAGTCGCTACTACCGTCCACCTCGATCCATACTCCCAAATCAAAGGTGTGCACCAAATCAATCACAAAGTAATAGAATGGCAATCCAAGAAATGTGTCCGATCGGAGGAGCTACCTCACTTGGCCCATTGATTGCTCCTGTTTTTGCCACCTTATGCTAACTCATGAGAGTTAGGTCCACGTATATACCTCATATAGGATCGTCGCCACTATCCTACTTCATTCTGGAATCTCCACCACGTACACAGTTGTTAAAGTGGTTTTCGGTATTGGCAGAGAGTATGACAATAACCGATCTCGGTCTCTTTGACAACCAACCGTTTTTAAAACACCGCGGTCTTTCAAAATATCATACTTCAAAACCAAAATATCCTATCCATTTCAAAACCATATCAATACGATATCATTTCACACTTAAAATAATATTCATTTACAAAATCATAGCACTTTCCAAAATTATAAATCTTTCGAAATTATAACACTTTGAAATTATAACACCAGAAAATCATTACACTTTGAAAACTTAATACTTTAAAAACATAACTTCCCACTCAAATAGTTTAGATATAGAAATAGTATATATAATAAAATAGTTTATAAATAAAATATTTAGTATATTAAAATAGTTATAAGTTAAAACAGTTTATATTTAAATAATTAATATATTAAAATAATTTATAAAGTAAGATAATTATATATATATATATATATATATTTAAAATACTTTATATAATAAAATAGTTTCCTCAAAGTTCCCCAATCGACTCAAATCAATTCATATCAATTAAAATTCCTAAATTCAATTTAATTTATTCTCAATTCATTAATTTCAATTCGATCCAGTTTCTCAATAAACCATTTCAAATTACATCGATTTCAAATACAGATTTGAACCACAAAATATACCATTTCAATATTTTTCAAAGCTTTAAATATTTAACATTTTCAAAACTAAATTTGATTATTTCATTGATAACTCAATTTAACTTCATTATTATTCACTTTTGAAATATTCACTTAATAAAATCCAATATCATTTAAATAAGCCTTAAATTACAATTTAAACTAAATATTTTCTTCAATTTATTTAACCTGAAATATTCATTTAATCACTTAAAATCAAAATTAAGTTACAAAACCATATCTTAAAATCTAAAATTCAATAAGTTTCAAATCGGTTTTATTAAATAATTCTTAAAAGAATACGATTTCAAATCAATTTAAATTTATCTTCCCAACCTTAATTTATTAAAAAATTTATTTAAAAAAAATCTATTTTAAAATATATTTTTAAATAAATACTTAAACATATTATATATTAATTAAATCAAACTTTATTAAATTACAATTTAGCATTAAATTTATTTAATAACACACACACACATATATATATTTATTTATAATATTTAAAATCAATACTTATGTAAAACCACACATATATTTCTTTTAAACCTTGGAAATCTTTTTTAATATATATATATATATATATATATAGACCAACGGTGTTTGTATATAATTTTCTATCCTATGGTCAAGTGATAAGGATATTTATTATTTCAATCTGCAATTTAAATATCTACGGGTATATCTTTTCAACCCGCAATCTCAAATTCAATGTCAATGAAAATCGCTTGGGTTTATCATTTCAACCCATAACGATTTTCTTCTACTCTACAAGATCGTTCGGGTATGTATCATTTCAACCCATAGGGAATTCTATACTAACAGGGAACCTGCAGAGTGAGAACATGTATGATAATAACATAATAATCCACAACAGGCTTATATTATCAATGACAGATAGAATGTAAATAACATATCATGGTGTCAGATATCACATGTGAATAGATACAGATAATAGTATAAATATAGCTTAAATAACTAACAGTAGTATATTCCAATAGGCATTTCAATTGAAATCAAATTTACTAAATATAAGAACGTTATTCGTGAGTGACTGCTCACCTTTCAAGTCTAGATAGGTTCGACAAAGAAATGAGCTATGAATTCCAAAGCAATGCTAGATGGACATGATTCCACGAACAAAGCTGATAAATAGGAATTGACAAAATCAAATCAGAAATGGATCGATGTAGATAAATGGTATAAGTGAATTCATATATATATATATATATATATATATATAACTATTTACATATGTAAAAATCATATTCTAAATCCAAACACATTTCTAAATTTAAATATGTATATAAATATATATATATTTAAAATCATTGATTTAAATAAAACACGTAAAATAAAACAAACATATCTACATAATAAAATTTGAAATAAATACATATATGTCTACTTAGCAAAATGTAAAATACTTACATGTATTGTATGATCATTTAAGAATATATATATATATATATATCCCAAAATCAATTTAAACATAAATTTTAGATAAATATTCTAATTCAAATACGTAAAACAAAGTCTCTCTATTTATAAACTTGAAAACCAAACTAATGTATACAAAGTTGAGTATGTTAAACATATATAGAACTGTAAATAACAAATAGAACTGCAATTATTGTTTTTAAAACTACGTATATTATATACTAGCAAAGAAATACATATGTATATACTAACTATAAAAGAATCTACAACAAAACATATATAAATTTTGTATATATACTAACGTCTATAGAACCTGAAAGAGATTATACTTATATATATATATATATATATATTCTTTCACACAAAATATATATTATAAAATCAACACTTGCTATACAACAATACACTGCTAAAACTATGGATGCCTATATACAAATAACTAACGTATAAACTACAACCAACAATGTATACTTTTATATACATGTAATATAACTATATTTATAAAATATTTTACTCTAAACAAAACAACGGACTAAACTTTATACAAGTTTATACTATATATATTAGATAAGAATAGGACAAAAGCTTATAGTTATATAATATATATAATATTTCATCGATGATAAAATGTACTGTTCATATAAATAACTCAACTGATCATATATGAGCTTATGAAACTAGTATATTCATACTATCAAACAGGTTATACACATATACTTATATAACCTAACAGAACACTAATATAACTTATACACATTTGAGAACGACTTTATATATACCAAAATATATATGCAGACATAATACATAGATATATATACACCATGCCTATAATATAAATGAAGGTGCAGAGGAGAAGCGTGCAAATTGACTGTGGTGGTCTTGGTGGTGCACTGGGCGAATGAAAAGAGTTGAATCGGCTACAACTTGGCACTAGAACAAGTGGTGATGGAGTACTATGCGCGTTTGGTTGTTGGCCGATGGAGGTGTGAATTGTGATAGTCGAGGTGATTGCATGTGAAGGGGAAAAATAAGGTGGCCGTGCACACGTGTTGGTGCAGAAACGAAGCTATGTTGGCCGAAAGAGAGGCGAAGGGTGGAGGAAAAAGAATCGGTAAAATGTGAAGAGAAGAAGTTGGAGGGGAGGAATGGCAAGTTACTGAAAATAAAATAGAACGACTCTTTTTTTTATATAACAGAACGTTTGAAAGTATATGAACGAAACCAAAAGCAAACAACAAATATCAATTTAAGCTATGGAATGGTAAAAGTCAAGCATTGATCCCTGAAAATAATAGATACCGATGGCTGATTAATTTCAATCGGTTAGATAGATGAAAGGACAAGAAACCCAAAGGTTGAAATTGGGTACCGATACGATTAATCGTTTTATCGATTTCGTCGAGTACCGAACTTCGAAACACACAAACGAATATATTGTTGAGATCAACACGACGAGATGATCAAAACGTTATATAAATATTAGTGGTATGATTTTCCTATCAAAAGTCGATATCGGTACCGAAAATGCTGCTAAAACACCTAAACGGAGTAATAGCAGTCAAAATTTGATGAAACGGAAGGTGATATCTCACTCAGATGATGATTTACAAATTTATTGTATAAAAATATCAGGTTTGGAAAATATTATATTATAATTTAATATTAACTGATTTAGATTTAAATTTAAATAAAACTACACAATAAAATGAACTTCCATATTATCTGATAAAAATTTACCATTTGCTATATTTAAATAGACGTATTCCAAATATTAAATTTTTTATTTTCAAATTCAATTATTTAAAATTCACAAAATTTAGTGAAATTATATTATTAAAACCATTAAAATTTATGGGTCGTTACACCCCACTTGTAACATCCCTCATTTTGAAGCCCAAAACTAACCGCTACAGATGCTGCAGTCATCTATAATAATAATCTCCAATGAGAAAATGTGAATATGTTAATTATACCAATAATATCATTGCACAAGAATATGAAATTTTCTTGATCACAATTTCAAAAAAAATTCTCATTTCATTTCAAAGATAATATTTCGCATTCATTGCATAATCTCAAACGTTGCCCAAGTTCGACTAAAATATAATTATTACAAAATACTCCAAGAGCGATATGTAAAGATGCCCCCATTGGTTGATCAGAGTTTACTACTAGACAATTATAACATCTGTCATTACATACATTTCAACAAAATAGAACTTCAACACAATGGATAACACACAGATAAACTCCTAGATAGCTAGCTTTACATCCTGCACATCTTTGGAAGCTTTATTCGCCAAAACCTACGTAACCTGAACACCTTACTCTCGAACTACTCAAATGAGCACCCGAGGGTTAAACTGGAAAAACAAAAACTTTCGATCGGACAGAAAAATATGGTGTGAATAATAATATGCCATCTCAATTTATGGATATCCAGTGAGGCCACACCGTTGAGCGGATGGGTTTTCCCTCACTGATATCTTTTAAAATATGTCTTTAGCAAATCGAACTCCTGCAAGCACAATGGTCAAAATAGAGAATAAAAATAGTAAAATTCATGCATGCAAGATAGGTAATCATGGCCAATCTATCTAAATCAATGTACTATTTGTCCCAACATCATAGTTATCTCAGGGCAACTATAAAGCTATGGCTGACTCGGGCCTGCCAGATATATCAAATTCTCTAACACGTAGTTACAAGAAACTGGACGGTCTATTCAAAACTTACTATTCCTAGGACCACTTTGATCCTAATGGTTTTATGGGATCACCAATAACCTACCCCATCTTTGTATATTCCTTTTTGTGCATAAATCTACTTGTAGTCTTACCCGTAACAAAGCCGCACACATTGGAATTATGGACTAATATCAGCTAGGGGCTGACAGCTGAAGTATTGGACATTACCCTAGCCATTCACATCTAGTTTTTTAATCTTTGAGTCAATTCATCCTATCACATTTTAGCTAAAAGTGCTAAGAACAATAATCTCTTTAGTAAAATTGTGGGCTAAGTGCTCTTATTGTTCCCTTGAAAACATAATCTTTGTAAATAATTCTCCCTTTGAAATCATATATAATACAAGGAAAAATTATAGTAAAGTACTTATTCCAAGAAATTTGCTTCTATAAAACAATATTGATGAAGTTCGAAAGCACCCGAGGTCGTTAGCTCTCAAAGCAATGGGCGATAAAGCCAAAACTTAATAAAACTTGCTTGTAGATGAAGCTCAACGTCTATATCACCACTAGGTTCATCGTCCCTCTACAATTTCAAAATACGTTAAATTTACCTCCTTTAATTTGGAATCATGTGCAAATTCAGAATCCATCACTACATTCTATAGATATTTTTAGCGTTTCTTGTAGTGACTCATGTGATCTTTGTCAGGGATATACATCGCTATCTTGTTATATCCATAGTAGGCATCCATGAAAGAGAGTGGCTCATGTCCTACTGTTCCATCTACTAGTTGATCGATTCTTGAAAGTGTAAAACAATCCTTAAAAACGCGTCATTCAAATTTTAGAAGTCGATGCAAGTCCATAATTTCCAACTCGCCCTTTTAACCAAGACCGAATTAGCTATTTGTTCTGGATATATTGTCTCCTATATAAACCTATTTGTCAACAAAATATTTATCACCTCATTCAGGTTCATAGATTAATTTTGACCAATACCCCTTGTACTTTTCTTTATGGGTGTATTATTGGATCAATGTTCAATGCATGACCTGTAAAGTCGGGAGAGAACCCATACTTATCAACATAAGACCATGCAAACACATTTTGGTTATTCCTCAAGATCTACACCCATTGTGCTTTCAGACCCTACTTCATTTGGGATCTGATCTTCAACAGCGTGCTTGAATATTGTTCATCAACCGCCATAATTCCCATGGCCTATCAAATTTCATGGCCACTATAGACCCGATTGTTGCCCCATCTTTTCCATCTCTCTAGTCTAGTTCGTTGAAAGGATCACTTGTTGAACCGAAAGGAGGCCCACTCCATAGTTGCTATGCATTGAAGTTTTTAATGCTGAGAATCATCTTCACATTCTTCTCTTTCTCAATTCGCATGTTCTTTAGTAGTTCCACTACAAAACACTCCCTTGCGACATCCTGATCACTTTCAATGATTCCTACTCTTTTCATCATTGGGAATTTCATTTTCACCCACCATTGCTCTAGCACTGCCTTAAATTCAGAGAGAGCCGGCTGCCCAAGGGAAGGCATTGTATGTAGAGTTACTACCCATCAAATGAAAGTTTGCTTCCATACGACTAATTTAGGATGGTCCACAAGCTCAACGAATAAATCATGTCGTATCGAGGGAATTATTCCTACCCTAGTGAATCTACACAACAATTTGCTTTAAAGGGCAACACTTTCATCGACAAATCCCATCTAGTCAAAGCACTTTAGGGGTGGTCGTTTATTAAGCTTCAAATATCCACTAGAATACCATGCACCTCTACCAGACTAAGCATTACCGAGTACCATTGGATCAATATGGGAATATTGCTCTTCATCTAAGTCATGATTACATAATATAATCTCATTGTCATATCGATAGGGAGTTTTAGCTTTACCTTCCTCATCCACAACGTATAGAAACTCCTCTTCATTCTTTAACGACTTGGCAAATCATTCATTTGAGCCTAATCCAGTTATTATGCTGACCATAATCCTTCCATTATTTCCAAACGTAGTTTTGGTGCCTTCTAAGCAGCCGCTATGCTACGATGGCCTTAATGGCGGACGTTCAAATATCGGGGGTACTATTTTGATCTTTGACATTGTTGAAACTGGGCCAGCCCATAATGAAAGTTATAGGTGAATTTCAAATTTTTTCCCTTATTGGATCTTTACTGCACCGCTGAAGTCTAATTCATTTAGAATATTTCTAAATATTATTTAAATAGAATATTTTATTTTATTTACATTTATAAAATTTATAATTTAGTGTGTATATATATGTATATGTGTATGTATACGTATATGTATCATACACACACACATTTATGTGTATGTGTGTGCATGTGTAACATGTCAATCCATGCAAGGTATAAGATGCTCGTGTATAGATATTGGAAATTACATCATAATGAACACGTTAGCTCATTTGATATGCAAATATATGTTGTTCAAATATATATACATACATGTATATATAAACTATTACTTATATTTAAATGTTGTGTATATATATGCACATATTAATTTTTTAAAATAATTTTACGTAAATGTATATAATATTTAAATATATATATAATTTTATAAATAAAATAATTATATATATATGTATATTATTATAATATATTTAGTTAAATGTAAAAAGTTATTTAAATACTAAATAAATAATAATAATTTTTTATAGAGCCGTGAATAAAATAGGTACTAGTATATAGATAATAATAAAATGATATGTTATATTTATTTTAATACATATACACATAAATGTGGGTATATATTTAAATATTATTTCATAGAACCATGTTTCTGCTCCTCTCTTGAGTTGTAGGCTCGATGAAGTTGGTAAGCATCCTTTATCTCCTTTGTTAGCTTATGTTGGTAACTAATCTTGTTGGCTTGAAACTTTAGTTGGGTTGAGAAATAATAATGGAGTTTGTGATATGGATGATGGTGTGATTGAATCTGGTGCGGTTACTGTTGTTCTCCCTGTTGTTGCCCTATTCCATGATCATTTGGGCATCCCCTTACATGCTACGCTTACTACTGATGCTATCCATCATGTAGTGACAATGCCTGACCCTGTTTATCCCAAGCCTTGAGCATCCCTCTTTCATTCCATTTCCCATAATGCTAGTGGCTACACCCTTATGGATTTTTAGATTGAAGAGGATTATGGAATTACGTTGCCTCCTCCTATTGTTTTGCAAGCAGAGGCTGATCTTTGGTCGGATTACTTGATGGTTTGGATCCCATCTGAAAAATTCAAGATGCTAGAAGTCTATGCCGACATATATGGAAACTATGTAGTGATCTCTGAGTAATATATATGTCGACTCAATGTACTATTTCAAATTTTCTAGCAATAAGGAACCTCAATGTGCCCTAAAAGCCAATCTATCCTTTATTGATGGGAAACCCTTCATTATCACCAGTTGGTCATCTACCGTGGCTTGTGCTAGAGACTAAGCCATGTATATCCCTCTTTAAGCATACTTTACGTGCATTCCATCTATTTTACAGCCGTTGGTGGGCTTAAATTGGTTAGATGCATGATTAGAAAATTTAAATGTTTTGAGATGGTGGCTCATTAGAGATTGGTTTATGCTAAGCCACTAATTGAAATAACCCCTGAAAAGCCACTACCTTCTTCGATTCGACTTTAGCTTGCTTTGGCCATGTTACGGGAGTTCGAGTTAGATATGGATAGGTGCATGCATTTGTTCCGTTTTTCATTCTTATAGACACCTTGCTGACTCGTGCAAGTCCTCAGATTCGTCCATTGTGGCTCAGATTCTGCTACCTTATCCCCTTGTGTGGAAGTGGGTTCCGTTAGGAACTGCACTACCATTGTTGTAGACCTGCCTGTTAGCCTTTCTGCTGCTACACCTTTTTCAGAAGCTTCTACTATTCCATCTGTGACTATGACTCATCCTACCTCCTCTATAGCCGAAGATGTTGTTTCCCGCGTGATTGTGTATTCTAATGCTACCGATGATCAATTGTCTCCTAGTGCCACCCGGGTTTATGTTATGAGTGGAATTATTTTGAGAAAGCAAGGACCCATGAGCCGTCTAAAATGTGTTATGACCTAGTTCAAAATGAATTCCATTTGTTTATTGGCGAAGTTATAGGTGAAACCACGCGTCTTTATTATTTTGTGGATAGGGAAAGCCTTGTTCTTTCCGTTGATGGTAATCATGGTACTAGAAATAGGGTTTGTTCTTGAAGATGTTAGTTGGGATAGGAAATTTTTCTATTATAGGGATTATTTTGGTTATGTTTCGAATATTGCGTCTCCTTTCGTAGGGTGTCTACATTCGATTAGCTCAGTCTATGAGGATGATGGAAGTAGTTCCTTCTTGTAGCGACCCGACTTTCTATCATCAGAAAGACGCATCACTATTTAAGAAAGAAAGGGATAGAAGAAGAAAAGAAACAGAAGAAAAAAATAACACATAAAAATCTCACAGCGGAACGAATGAAATATAATATATAACATATATATAGTATCATATACATCAGAGTACACAACTGTACATCTCAATTTAGACAGTTATAACATTTCTGTCTGATATACAATACAAGAACAACTATACAGAATAACACACAGTGGAAACTCTATCTATATATCTACACGCTGAAGCCTCCTGCTCCAAATCTCCTCCAAAATTCATCAAGGATAACCTGAATTACTTGACTACTCATACATAATATGATTACCCAAGAGTTTAATAAAATAGAAAATAAATACTTGGTTCAGACAGGGGTCTGGTGTGAGTAAACGGTTTAAAATGGCTTAACTTTAGAAAATCCTTTGAAAAGAAAGGTATCACGTAAGACTTCCTATACATAAACATGGAAAAGTTTTTACCTTACGCTAACCAAAACATTTGATAGGAAATCCAGTGATATTATAATAGTGTCTAAGGTTTTCAAGTAAATATAAAATAGCCGAAATTGTTACATTCATTAAATTCCAGCTACTAGCCACAAAAGTGGGTAATACAAACAAAACCGTAGGGTCTCGTAGGAAGAATGCGTTTCCAACAATGGCAGAGCTACTGGGGTACCGCCCGTCACAGTACGTGGCCTAGATCACCGTACCGAGGACCACTCCCGATCCCCTGCAACACAAGACCGGGACCATTACTTACTGAACAGTCCCAAACAAGACCACCCCGCAGTTGGCTGCAGATCCAACCGCCCACAAAGGCGAAATAAAAAGGGACATCTAGACAGGGGTAAATCTCGTCCTACTTGGGCATGACCCACTTAAACTTGCTGCACCTCCCCTGTTTTAGCCATTTCCGGTTGATGAGGCTTAAGGCTGCGATTACCTTTATAGGACACATCTATCTTAGAATGCTCATCGTCCACCTAACGATGTTCTGAAAGCATTCAATCCATACAAGTTCGTTCCGGGTTCGAACGAAACCGAAGGCACTATCTCGTTGCACTCATTTTAGAATCACCCTCAGAATAAACGACTATAGCCTTTGCGCTCTGAATCACCATCTCGAACCTGTAAGTACTATTTCCGTCAAACTCGTCATGGAATCACCCCAAGAGTTATACCGACGAATAGTTCTTACACCTCGAATCTTCACTTGCACTCCACTTGGATTCACGACCTAACGTTTAATTTGGATCGATGTGGTTTTCAGATATGCAAATATGGAAACCCGATCCCGGTCTCACCGAATCCAAATGCCATTTTAGTGTCCAAGTTTTACTTAAGGGTTTAAACAGTAGATATTTAGAATATCACTTAAACATAAATGGATGATTCACAACACACAGATAGATAATCTACTATTATCAAATGCGTCCACACATATCACAAAGCAGCATATATATCACATCTCAGATATATCACATTCATTTCATCACATATTAACCAATGACATACGATATCATCCAAAATCATTAACTCATCCAATGATACTTATCAACCAATCATTAACCATCCATAAACAAGTTTGATCCAAACTTAATTAATTTAATTAATCCTTAATTAAATTAATCCTTACTTAATCACTTGGATTATCATCAATCCAGCTTATATATACATTAATTATTTATAAATTAATTAACAAACATCGCTTAATTATCCACTTTGAATTAATCATCCTTGATTAATTATTACTTAATTACTTTAAGTAATTATTCCTTGATTACAAATTTAATTAATCATCTTGATTAATTACTTCTTAATTATCCAAGTAATTATCTCTTAATTACCCTTTTAAAATTAGTCACACTTGATTAATTATTCTTTAATTACCCTGATAATTATTTCTTAATTATCCTTTAATCATACGTGATTAATCACCTTTTAATTAATCACACTTGATTAATTACTTTTTAATTACATTTAGTAATTAAAACTTAATTATAGATCAATTACCTTTTTTAATTATAAATTAACAACTAATTATTTATTTTCATTAATTAATGATTTCTTCATTTATTAAATTTCTTTCTTAATTAATTACTTTAACAAGTAATTAATCACATTATTAAATACTCTTAATCCTTTTATTTATTTAACCATTAATTAAATAATTTAAACCTTTAATTACTTATATTAATTAATTCTTTAATTAATAACACAAGTGATTAACCCTTAATCACATCCACTTAATTATTTTCATAAAGTAATTATCTTTTACTTAATTACCTTCAGTAATTAATCACTTAATTACTTCACCCAGTAATTATACTTAATTAACTCCAAAGTGATTATCTTTAATTAATCACTAATAAATTACTTAATTAATTATTTAACTAATCATTTAAATTAATTAAATGATTCTTTAATTTCTTTATAAAGATCCTTAATTAAGAAAACCATTATCTTAATTAAATCATTTATATTAACTAATATCATTTTAATTATTAACAATAATTGAATTGTCTTAATTATTTTCACAAATTTATTTATCTTTAATAAGATCAAACTTCTAGTTTCTTAAATTATAATTGATTACCACTTTAATCATTAAACCTTATTTAAGATAAAATAATTTTAAAAATCAATTATAATTAAAACAATTTAAGTATTCAAATTAAACTATTTAAAACTTTAAACTTTCCATAGTTATTTAAATAATTTAATACAACCCATAATATTAAAATTTCACTTGTTTTATTTTAAAACTTTCATATTTTAATATGTATAAACTTGTTTAAAACTTTAACTTGAAACAAATTTAGTTTTATATATAAACTTATTTAATTTTTGTTTAAAACTTTAATCATTTACAAAATCATATTATCTTTGTTTTAAACTTTTAAAACCTTGATGTTAAATTTTTAAAACTTTAAAAACCTAAACTTTTTAAAAACTTCCTATACCCAAACAAAACATGCTCAACAAACTCGAGCAACCCACAGAAAACTCACGCATCGACCTCGGGTAAATCAAACAAAGCCCCGAGTATCCCCCCAACCTTAAACCTGCTCGAGCCAAATCAACAAACTCCCGAGGAATGCTTCGAGCACGAACCAGCCTTCTTCCCAAAACCACTGCAGAAGCACGAAATCGTGCACGTCAACGTGCACATCGCCGCCGGTCGACGGCGAACTTCACGCCGGCCTCCAATCAGTCGCACTCGACCTCTATAACATATCGCGCAACCCAAAAAACTCCATACGATCGAGAATCGAAATATGACTATCGAACCCATCAGTTTGAACCACCATCACCAAAATACCACCTTCCACGGCAACCCCAACCTCGAGAAGACCCACCATCACCACCGTAGCTACATCACGACCTCTAGAACCCACGGCATCACCTGCGATCGCCTCCGGTAGCCCCTAGTCACCGTGAAATCAAGATGAACACGACGCCAAACTTCAGGGAGTTAAACCCTACTTCAACAAATTCTAGCCAACACACTCCTCAATAAATTATCAAAGCAATTTTCCCATGATCTCCGTTGCCCCCTCCACCTTCGAGCCCAACCACGTCCCCAATTTCGCCGTTGTTCGCCGTAAATCGGCCATTTAAGCTCGAACACTCATCACCAAATTTCACAACCAATTCCAATCTAAAAATCATGATACATACTTTAAAAATCATGATTTCCAGTATGTAATCCAATTATGAAATCAAAACTAGAATTTGAATTTATAAATTTTAACCCAAATTTGATTTTTTTTTTACTGTAATTCGAAAAAATATGAGCTAATCATTCATTTTAAAATCTTATAACTATTTTTAACTGATAGATTACTTTATTTCAAATAACTTCCACTTACAAATCATGAACCAATTCAAATCCAAAATTGAGATATTGATTTAATTATGAAAAAGTGTGGTATGTTAATATACACAGAGACCAGATGAACCATACAGGTATTCACATATATTTAATTCAACATGCATTCAATTTAATTTAAGAATTCAAAAAAAATCATGATCATAACCATCACAATACTAAGTTGAAATCAAGATTTAACTGTTTTTAAAAAGATTCCATTTACTCACCTTTGTTTTTAGAGGACAGAAAATTAATTTGCTTTTGAGGCTTTAGAATTTTCTCTGAATTCTTCTTTGCATGTTGAATTCTAATCTGTTGCTGTTGAGCATTTGAATTGCTTGTTGAAGTTTTTACATCTTGCGTTGATGTATTTGAAGATCCTGCCTTGATATTGTAATTTCCAGATTTATTTCTTTACAGGTTTCTTTTTTTCATATTTTTGTATTTTACTTCTTTTATTTTTGATCTTTGTTTGATTTACATTTTGGTTGAGAATGAAGAAAGAAATTAGCTGAAAATAAAACTCTTCTTCTTATCATTATTTTTAATTTAAAATCTAATTATCAAAGAGAATGACACTTGTCTCTTTAATGTTTATATTCTTACAAACGTCCCTTACATAATTTAATATACTTACAAGTGTAATTTAATGCTTTATTAATGTTTAACAAATGTTTTTAATGTTTAATTAATATTTTAAATGTTATTTTCTCTTTTTAATAATCTATTTAAATTATGAATATAATTATGTAATATTCATGTACTTATCTTTTAATAAACAAGTTTTAGATTTTAATAAATATTCAAAAATGAATTCATGTAAACATTTATAAATAACTTATATTTTTGATTCAATTTAAAATATTATATGTTTAAAATTTTGAAAAATTTATCTTATTTCTTTATGTAAATTTTTAAACAAGCTTATCTTATGTTAAAATTAAAATGAAAGAATATTAAAACAAATGAACCTTTAAATTTAAATCTTATTTAAAACTCAAGCTAAAATATATGTTTATAATAAATAAGAAATTAACTTTGTTATTAAAATTTAAATCTTAAATATCATTTTCAAAAGTATTAAATCAAATCAAAATTTCAAATTACAAATTATATATTAAAGTTTGGAAACATTTATTAAATTCAAATCAATATTTTTAAAACACAAATACAAACCATAATATATATTATATATATTACAATTTAAATATATTACCTTTTATTACATTAGAGACTTCTTATTTATAATATATACCAATATATATACATATTATAAATAGAAAATATCTTAATTAACTTTTGGAAAAATAAATATTACCAAATTTTAAATTGCTGAAATAAATATTTCCAAATTAAAATATTATAAATTTCAAAAGAATTAAACTTGCCAATTTTATATTGTTAAGAAAAATGTTGATAGATATTATCAAATTATTATTATCAGCCTTTAAAAGAATTTTAACTTATCAATTTATAATGTAAAATGATCAAACTAATTTAATTATTATCAAAGATTATCAAATTGATATTGCTCAAAATTTCGGGTCGTCACACTCCTCCTTTGAGGAGGACTAGCCTTTGGTTATTTCTAGTTGATTAGGCACTTTTTTCCTAACTCATATTTTTTATTTGCATTTTCTTTAGCAGTTGAGGCATGCCGTCTTGCTTCTCGTTTGATTCGTTGGTAATAAAGGTGGACAGCCCACTATAAAGCGTCTGGCGCTGCCAAAAATATATGCATATACACACACATAAATATATTTATAATATATAAATATACGTATGTATATTAATTAATAAAATTAATTTTCTTAAATTTTAGATAATGTGCACAACACAGAAAAGTCTATTATTATTTTAAAACATATTATGATTAAATATTCATTCAAAATTATATAAAATATTAATAAAAAGTTATTTGTGAACTTTTTCCCAAATTTTAAATTTCTAGTAAGTAAAAAATGATATTTTGAAGTTTGGGAAAAGTTCACAATTTTTTCGATTAATTTTTTTAAAATTTATTTATTAATTTTCGGGAGATTTGAACAATAATTTTTAAAAATAACAAAAAACCATTTTAAATTTTTTCTGAGTTGGTGTTAATCTAATGTTAAAATAAATTTAAAAATTCAAAATATAAATTTTATAAAATATTTGATTTTATATGACTTATTTATGTAGTATATTGATTTAAATAATATTGATAATAGTAAATAATTACAAAATTTATTATTTTCCTGTCGAAAATTACTATTACCATGAATTTACATATATATAATTATATGATCAATTTTAACCATAGTATAATGATGTAATTAAATATAAACCATATATATGTAATTAAATTATACATACATATGTATGTGTGTATATGCGCACAAACACAACCCACACTAATGCAAACCCGTGCTTCGTACACGGATTATGAAATAAATGTTAGATAAACTTAAAATGATATATTGACAACCAATGCCATATTTGTTTATTTCGGGAGTATAGAAACTTAAAGATAGAATCCATTATTTGTACAAAAAGAAGACTTTATTACTATATTCTTATAGTTTGCCAAGAGATAAGTTGTTGAAAAAGTCTATAGGCTAAATTATTTAAAGTATCATTTAAGATTAATAGGTGTTCTATTATAACTTATTTAGTAAGGTTTGTTAATTTGATACTATTGATAGTTCGTAGGAATTTTTTTTAATGATTCTACTTAATAACTTAAATTATGACAAAACTAAAACTATTGTGGAATATGAAATTTAACATGGCTTAGGTGAAAAAACTGCTGAAAATTAAATCTCATATAGCCTAAAAACTTATATGTGTTTGGGTTTCAAACAAAAGGAAAACAAAATTTGACCAACTTTAATAACTTTTTTATTCACAATTTGTTAGGTGGAAGAAATATAATAATTGAAATGATTAATGAGTTTGATTTAAAAAAATTTGAAAATGCAAATATTAAGTACATATTTTTTTAATATGTAAGGCAATAATATGTTACGTGTCTTTTGTGTAAAAAAAATAATTTTGCAAAAAGAAGCATGTGAATCACGAACTAATTACAATAAATAACATATAGCATTTGCATATGAAATAAAATAGTTTTTGCTAGGGGTCATGATACATGGCATCTTAACAATGCAGCTAAAATGAAACGTCTCATGACCTTGAATTATTCTCTATTTTACGGTCTCGTCTAATTCGACATAAATAAGCAACCTTTTAGCATTTTGAAAGAAAAAATGAATATGTTTTTCTTTCAAAAAGAAAAAAAGCTTATTTAAGTCCATATAAACGGTTCTCGTTTTCACCATTTAACCTTCAAAAAGCTATAAAAAGAAGGAAAATATCTAACGCATACACACATTGGTTAACAAAATGTACCAAAACATCGACACAACTAAGTGTAGCATGGATATCACAAGTATGCAGTTTTATTGAATTCAATGCATACTTCAGTAAGAAAAAAATATAACATGAAAAAAGTTAAAGGATGTTTATTTGAAAATGTTCTAGGCTTATTATTCTTGCACCATCGAGAAACTACTGTGTGCATTTTTGGGTGGAAGGTTAATGGACCAGCCGTGAACATATTTACTAAGAAAATGGAAGGCGAATGCACTTTATAGATTTGTGGAAGACAACTGCATTATGTTGCAAGCATATAAGGAAATTTATGCATGCACAAAACGCGCAACATTGATGAGAGGTAGTGTTCAAATGACTATTATTTTTCTAAAATCAATGTGCATGTGGTAGCTATATATCTAACCCTTTAAGATCAGTGAGATAAGTATTAACATCAATGCCTAATATTCATTTCATATGAGAGCAATACAATACTCTTAGATGACTATTAAATCATGTTGAAGAACCATCATAATTAAGTTATAAAAGATATCCATGGCTTGGGTTGCACAAATCTAAGATAATTTTGCATAAAAAATCAAATAGTAAACATAGGTATATCTGGAAACCCGAGAAAAGCTTCATTACAATGAACAAACGGATATAATTTCATAGAAATACAAAATATTCCTGAAACTTAAAACCATGAGATGATAACATACAGTTCAAAAAAGTATATGGAAGGAAAAAATTTATGCCTTGCAGTTGTAGTTAGTTCACTTACTGTATATTTTACAGTAATATACCAAGAGGTTTGCTATGGTTACTCGCGCAAAGCGAGTAATTGTGCACTTTCGAAATCTAATTGGATAGCTAGCACCGAGTTTAATTTTTTTTCATAATTTTTAGTTGTAGATGGGTCCACTACCATTTTATGGTCCAATAACAAGGCGAGTTTTTTATGCAGTCGCTGATTGTTCTTAGCAAAAGTGATATACAAAATGCTAAGATCTGAAAAGGAAATAATGACTATATAATTACACTAACCTTTTGTAATAATCTTTCCACAACGAAATACAGATGGATGGCCTTTTAATAAAACCACAATGAATAAAAAGTAATATAGATGAGGTGTTTTAGCAGCAACATCCATGGCGACAATATCAACAATTACTCTTTTAAGTTCTACAAATAATTGTCTCAAATCATTACACTACAAAGTCTAATGGATCAATCAACAGTACATGTTGAAAAGATACAAAAACAAATATTATCAATGCATCATAAGTTCACTATTATATGATAAAGAGTCTTTGCATGATAATTATACCTCCACTAACGTATGAAACATATGTCATCTAGTATATGATTAGCGTCCCTTGTCAGAAATTACATTTGCAAAATTTTTTAACTAAACCAAAATACAATAATAGTGCATGCTTATCTAGTTCCTTAATATTAAATCCTTAAAAGCCACAATGACAACAATATTGATTGATTACTATCATATATTTTAGATGAATCATAATAGTGTCAAAATGGATAGTAGGTTAGCTTACATAAAATTTTCACACGCCTTCTTCATTTGTGCCTTAGCTTCATCAACTTTCTAGGCCAAGTGTTTTGACATACCACGGTATTTGTTTTTTTCTTCTCTAAAGCAAATAGCTGACATGACCTTGTTTAAAGGAAGTGTAGTGTATAAAATAAAGTTGGTTTGCATTCTTTAAACACTCATTGCTTCGATATTACATGTTACCCATTGAAGAATATACATCCCAAAATAGCTTAAATCCATTGATTTTTCAGAAATAAAATTTGCATGCCATTCTTTTGGTGTTACAATATTCCAATTTGATTTATCTGCACTAATATTTTTATAAATAGAATGAACTTATGCTCATTGTTTAATGGTCTAAGAGATTCAATGTCATTCACTAATGATAAATTACCTGCCATGATAAAGAATTGTTTATGTGATTTTTTTTTTTTAATTTATATGAAGAAATTGAATAATAATAAGAGAATATCGATAATTATTTGGAAATAGTTTATTGTACTACACATTACATGCAAAAATAAAAAGTAGTACACAAATTTTGGCATCATTATGTAATTAAATAAATTCAAACAAACCCAAATTACAACAATATCACAATAATAAGCTAGTTTTTTAGGAAATAATTCTTAGTAGCAGCAATGATCGATTTCTTTTAAAAAATTATTAAATAACAAATTTTAGCAATTAGCTGTAACTAGAATCGCATTTGATCCTCTATGGGCCCTATCAGATATACATTTGTAGATCTCATTTTCTAAATATTTGGACAAAAATTTAAAAAAATAGTTGCTAACCATCAGAATTTGGTTGACTCTGCCACTATCTAAACATGTAAAACATGAACACAATCTTTACTATTTTATCGTCTTCAAAGCATATTCAACAACTTTTGAAAATATAAATACATGGCAACTTTAATATAAAACTACATTAAAAAATTTAGCTCATCCAAATTCCTAGTTGCCTTACCACCTATCTTTTAGATTGTACCGTGCAAAATTATTATGCTGTTATTTGTAAACATGATCACACAACAAATAATATATCCACCAAAACAAAGAGTTGATTTTTGAGTAAGTATTGCTATTTAATTTCATTTATTATCATAACCATCACTATCATAAATGTTATGGTCAGTAAATATAGTTCTTTATTGAACACTAAAAGCTTAAACATGAAGCAGTATAACTAAATATTACGAAAATGATTATGCACAATGAATTACTACCAACGGTGTTAGTGCTATAATTATTTCTAAAGTAAGTATTATTTTATTTTAGCTTAGTGAAAAGAAAGAGAATTAAGTTACTATTCGAAAATAACTACAAAACTCTCATTTCCATCATTGCTTAAATTTAATTCTATATACTTACCAAGAACATTACAACATTAGAAATCTTTAAATAAACATTTATAAATTATGTATCAGGAATGATACTCATACTTAACTTTATGTCATAAACTGGCGACTAAAATTGACAACTTAAAAAACTAAAGTTGAAGCAAATAGGTTAACAACCATATAATTCACATATTACATAAACAAAGATAGTAAATTAGAGTATAGTAAAAAGAATTCATATTTGTCTCAATCATAAAGCAAATCTAAACCAGAACAGACATTTAATTGCACGCATTGAAGACTAAAGCAAAGACATGAAAATCAAGGTACTAACAACCCAATAGTTGAGAACTAACCTCAAAGTATTTCTAGGGTGTTTATTTGTATATTTTCTTGATGTGGCAAATGGTGCCTATAATGAAGAAATAGAATGAATAGTTGGGTTCTATTTGGAACATCTTGGGGGGAAAGAATTATTCATCAATGTTCTTTAGTCTCTATATTTTCTACAATTATGACTAAAAAATATACATAAAAAGAGTAAAAATAATAATGATACTATGCTAGGGATTCGAAAAGTTACAACTCATGTACCATCTCATTGCAATCTTGCCTATCTTCAATTTTTTCTTTGTTTAATTCAATTCTAAAAATTATGCACTCACATAGATTTACAGTTACCCCAAATGTTACAGTGGTAGGGATTTAAATATCTCGGTAAGTTACTAGGCTGTAATAAAGAAAACATATTCTTATTTATTTGCTAAGTGAAATTAGTTAAAGATGCATATGTCTTATACACTATTGATATTGCTGGGTTAGAGCTATGAACATGCAAAGTAAGAATGGGCATGAGTTGGAATGCATATATGTTGATAGTATGTAACAATGTTGTGTATAGCCTAGGAAAAAGTTTACAGAATAGTACCTTGTTCTCCATTAGAGATTGACTATCTTACATCAATCCAACTTTCCTTGTAATAAAGAAAACTAAAATAGCATGTTGATCTATATTAGGTAAAATTACAAATGCATATTATGAGATTATAAAATAAATAAAACTTAAAACACTTAAAGATGGCTCTGCTTGCCACCATATATGAACTTCATCACCTAACCCTTGATTATATCGAAATGCACTATATATTTAAACCTGAAATAGTACTAAGTGTTGAATTATATATTTTTAAAAAAAAGTTGGAGACTTGAGAGAAGAAACTTGTTCTCACAAATAATGCTTTAATATTATTTTTCCTTTTCTAGATTGCTTGATTACAAATGAGGGGAGAGCTCCTCTATTTATAGTCCCTAATAGATCATTCTAGAATTACTTTTGCTTGATTACAAAGAAAACATAATTCTAAAATTACTTTTACTTGGTTACAAAGAAAACATAATTCTAGAAACACTTTTACTTGATTACAAAGAAAACATAATTCTAGAACTCTCACCCCCTTTAAACATAATACAAGAATTCTCTAGAAATCGATAAATCAAGTTTATATTCCAACACCCCCCTTTAAACTTGATTTGCCCCCCTTTAAGCTAAACTTTTACGCATACCAAGTTTCTTCTTTAATTTCTTGAAAATCTCCAACTTCAAAGGCTTTGTTAAAATATCGGCAATTTGATCTTGTGTCTTGCAATGCTTGACAACTACTTCTCCTTTCCCAACCAAGTCTCGAATGAAATGATACTTGATTCTTATATGCTTTCTCCTCCCATGAAAAACTGGATTTTCGGTGAGTGCTATAGCAGAATTGCTATCACAATATATAAGTGGACTTTCTTTTGGAGTATGCTTAAGTTCTTCTAGCACCCATTTAATTCATAAAGCTTGACAACTAGCTAAAGACAGTGAAATGTATTCTGCCTCGGCGGTTGAGAAAGCCACAACTTGTTGTTTCTTTGACGTCCACGTGATTGCACTTGATCCAACGTAGAAAACATTTTCCGAAGTACTTTTACTATCATCAACACTTCCGGCCCAATCACTATCACAATATCCAAGCACCTTAGGATCATTTATCTTTTGATAATAAATTCTATCCCCAAGTGTTTCATACACATATCTCAAAAAAAAATTCCGGCATCCCAATGTGTCTTCTTTGGTTGCTCCATGAACCTACTAATCAAGCTCACACCATATGTAATGTCCGGCCGAGTGGCTGTCAAATACATCAAACTCCCAACAAGACTTCTAAATAATGTTGGATCAACATATTTAGAGTTGTCATCCTTACTTAGTTTCAAGCCAACTTCAACTGGAGTGCTAATTGGCTTTGCCTCTTCCATTCTAAACTTCTTCATCAAATCTTTTGTATACTTTTCTTGAGAGATAAATATACCATCATTATCTTGCTTTATTTCAATACCAAGAAAATAATGAAGTAGACCCAAGTCGGTCATCTCAAATTCTTCCATCATACTTCTCTTAAATTCTTTAATATTATCAAGACTATTTTCCGTAAAAATCAAATCATCTACATATAAACCAATGATGAGAATGTTACTTCTGTTCTCCTTGATGTAATGAGTATGCTCAAATGGACACCTCTTGAATCTCATCTTCATAAAATAGTCATCTATGCGACTATACCGTGCACGAGGGGCTTGCTTAAGGCCATACAATGCCTTCTTCAACCGATAGACTTTATGCTCTTCATCCTTTATCACATAGCCGGAAGGTTGATCAATGTACACCTCTTCTTGTAGTACTCCATTCAAGAAATCAGATTTAACATACATTTGATAAACTTGCCACTTATTTTGAGCGGCCAATGAAATTATCAAACGAATTGTTTCAAGACGTGCCACGGGGGAAAAAACTCCTTTGTAATCAACACCATACTTTTGCTTGTAGCCTTTCACAACTAATCGTGCCTTATGTTTTTCAACTTCACTTTGTGCATTCAACTTTGTCTTGTAAACCCATTTGACTTCAATGGGTTTCTTCCCTTCAGGTACTTCAACCAACTCTCATGTTTGGTTCCTTTCAATTGCATTAATTTCTTGATCCATGGCTTGTCTCCATTTGTCTTCCTTGGTGGCTTCTTCAAAATCAACTGGATCTGCAGTTGCATATAAAACAAAATCAACAAATTCATCTTCTAAAATTCTTCTTGTTTCTCCATAAATCTCCACAAGAGGTCTTGTCCTTATAGTGTTGATTTTGAACTTGAAGATGATGAGCTTGGAGGAGAATTAGATGGTGGAATAGGTAGAGTCGATCCTTCTTCTTCAATTGGCTCAAATGCATCATTATCAAGCAAGATACTTGTACTCTTTTTCTCGTTTTTCCATTCCCATGTTTCTTCCTCATTGAAAATTACATCACGACTAATAATAGTCTTCTTTGTGATCGGGTTATATAATTTATATGCCTTGGATCTTTCACTATAGCCAACAAAGATGCACTTTTCAGATTTGTCATCAAGTTTTCCTCTCTTTTCATCTGGCACACGAGAGTAACAAATGCTTCCAAAAATTCGAAAGTGGGAGACACATGGCTTGTGACCACTCCATGCTTTTTGTGGAGTCTTTCCTTGAAGATGTTTAGTTGCCGCACGGTTGAGAACATAGCATGCACATGCTACAGCTTCGGCCCAAAATATTTTAGGAATCCTTTTGTCTTCAACATACTTCGAACAAGTTCCATGATGATACGGTTCTTTCTTTCGACCACCCCATTTTGTTGAGGGGTTGAGCGGACCGCTAGTTGATGATGAATGCCATGATGCTTTAAGAAATTTCCGAATTCTTCTGCCATATATTCTCCACCACGGTCGGATCGGAGTGTCTTTATAGAAAAACCACTTTGCTTCTCCATTAGTGCTTTAAAATTCTTGAATACTTCAAATACTTGAGATTTTTCTTTGAGAAATTAAATCCACATCTTGTGACTACAGTCATCAATAAAAGTGAGAAAATACCGATTACCTCCAAGAGAGTTTGGTGCGCATAGGTCCACAAAAATCCGAATGCACTAGCTCCAAAGGATTCTTTGCTCGCCATGCCTTTTCTTTTGGAAATGGATCTTGATGGTGCTTGCCAAAAACACAACTTTCACATACTTGATCTTGTTTGCTAATATTTGGGATGCCTCTCACCATATGATCTTTGCAAATCTTGGACAGAGTGTTAAAACTCAAGTGATTATAGCGAAGATGCCAAAGCCATGACTTGTCATTAACAATATTAGCAAAACATGAAAATGCTTCATTTTTAATTTTCAACGGGAAATTTTTTGTTGGTGCCATCTTCACTTTTGCAATAAGAACACCAGTTTTGTCTTTGATCTCACATAAATCATTTTTGAAATTCACATTATGTCCCTTCTTTAAAAGTTTCACAACACTCAAAAGATTGTATTTAAGATCGGGAACATAATAAACATTAAAAATATAATTTGTATCTTGCTTTGTCCGTATCGGAATATCGCTACTGCCTTTGACAATGAGCCTTTTGTCATCGCCTGTCTTGACTTCTCGTTGGACACTTTCATCAAAATTCACAAAGCAACTTTTATTTCCGGTCATGTGGTTACTACAACCACTATCAATATACCATATATCATCAAAAGAAGCTTCTTGAACATTACAAGCAAGAAGCATACTTTCATCATGTGTCTTCAAATTCTCATGTAGAAAATTAGAATTATCTTTTTCATCATTAATTCTTTTAAAACAATCCTTTTTCATATGTCCATATTTATGACAATAATGACATTGAATATTATGAGAGTTATCTCTTCTTCTTCCACTGTATCCTCCACGACCTCTTCCTCTTCCTCCTTGAGATGAGCTTGAATTTTCACTTTGAATTTAGCATCTTCCTTGTCCACTACCACGGGCAGATCTTCCACCTCTTCCTCTAAATCCACCATGGTTGGTGTCTCGAATTTGAAAAGCTTGCTCGAAAGGAGAGGAATCAAATTGTTTGATGCGAAGCTCATGAGATTGTAGTGAGCCCAACAATTCTTCAAGAGAGAAAGTATTCAAATCTTTTGATTCTTCAATAGCAACAATAACATGCTCAAATTTCCTTATCATACTTTGAAGAATTTTTTCAATAATTCTTTTATCCGAAATTTCTTCACCATTGATTCGAAGTTGATTAGCAATAGAAATAGTTCTATTATAAAATTCCTCCACCGATTCACTTTCTTTCATTTTGAGTAAATCAAACTCACCTCTTAAAGCTTGAAGTCCTATAATCTTTACCTTTTCCTCACCTTGTACGCCTTGTTGAGGATGTCCCATGTCTCCTTTGATGTTGATGCCGAAGAGATCCTTTCAAAAATTGCTTCATCCACCGCGTGATAGATAAAATAAAGAGCCTTTTTGTCCTTCTTTCGAATCTCTTTCAAAGTATTCAATTGTTGTGTTGAAAGTGTTGCTTGATTCTTCGGTTCTTCATATCCATTTTCAACAATCTCCCAAAATCTTGAGAGCCATACAAGACCTTCATTTGAATGCTCCATCGATTGTAATTCTTTCCCGTCAAACGAGGAAGTTGAGGTTGCAACATATTGTTGGAAGTCATCACTAAACCTGGCTCTGATACCACTTTGTTGAAATATATATTTTAAAAAAGGTTGGAGACTTGAGAGAAGAAACTTATTCTCACAAATAATGCTTTAATATTATTTTTCTTTTTCTAGATTGCTTGATTACAAATGAGGGGGGAGCTCCTCTATTTATAGTCCCTAGTAGATCATTCTAGAATTACTTTTGCTTGATTACAAAGAAAACATAATTCTAGAAATACTTTTACTTGGTTACAAAGAAAACATAATTCTAGAAACATTTTTACTTGATTACAAAGAAAACATAATTCTAAAACTCTCACCCCCCTTTAAACATAATACAAGAATTCTTTAGAAACCAATAAATCAAGTTTATATTCCAACACTAAGATGAAATAGTGATCATAAAATATTCTTCTTCCAATCTACTTTGGTTTTTGGCTGTTGACCTCCACTATACGTGGTTCACCAAAGATATAGATAACTGGATGATGTGAGATAAAATTACAAATAAGATAAAGGAAAGAAACTTTAGGATAGAAAAATAATAATTTAAAAGTAATCGCATGTGAGGAATCTAGCATAACCAAACTCATACCCTCTAAAACTCTTGTGTTCCTAAAAACTAAAATTGCTTTCCAAAAAATGAATAACACATCATGAAATTACCCATTCCAAGCATAACTATCTTCTAAAGATATACCAATGTCTATTAATCAAAAATTGAATAAGTGGAAATCCGTAGATGGCAAGCAAAAAGGGTTTAATAATGATTCCTAAAGATAAAGAAAATGAATGGGAAGTAGAAATTCACAAACAATGATCTATTTCAAAGTTTCCTAATTATGATCTTTATTAACTCAGATCTAAAATGCTCGAAAGGGGATTAGGAATTCTGCAGACTTTGTGCAATTTGAGAATATTATATTCCCTGGATTGTATTTAGAACATAAAGGAAGGAAACAAGAGGGGGGAAAAACCAATGTAATTATTTTGGACACCAACTGATTTCCTTTTTATTTCGTGGACGATGGTATATTTCTTTGACATGGGAATAAAAATGATCAAAGGTTATAGGAAAAATGATTTAAGCCATAGTTGAATGTCGGGATAGGAAAAAATAGCATGCGCGTGATTGTTCAGTTAAAAATTTCCCATGAAATGGGAAAAGGCCGCAAGCTATTGAAATCAAACTAATATACCAATATATAAACAAACAAATTTACAAAATTAATTAATCTAAATAAAATATACCAATTTATAACCACTAAATCTTTTTATACTCAAATTAATAATGTTTGGAAATCATTTTTCAAAAAATTTCTAAGTCCAAAATTTACGGAAAATTTCAGCAGAGTCTCCTTTGTATGGAGAGGCTCGGGAGAAAATATAATATTAAATATAACAATATATATCACGATATCTCAACATAATATATCCCAACAACATAAAAACAATCTAATAACGCTATAAAACCGTAATCCGAGAACGTACCTATTTGTCGGGTAATTTACGCTTAATTATGAAACCAAAAGAAATAGCAATTGCTTCCATAACCTGTATTTCTGTTATATAATCCAAAAGGATTTAATAATTATATAGAATGAAATATTAATTTTGTTTCATCCACTAGCAAACAAATCAATGTCAAACAACATCAATCACTTGCAACCACAACATACAATCATCATACAGAATCAACACAATCAATTATCCATTCATATCAAACACACAAATAGTTGTTTGGGTTCAAAAACTTTAAATTGTACATAATGAAAAATAACTACTAAGTGCACCATTTACTCAACAGTCTTTGTTGAAACTAGATAGATTATTCACACATCCAAACAAAATTTAAAGTATCCTTGCCCAAACAACCATAAATCAAACAAACAACAAATTCTAACATTATTTAAGTTTATTCTTATAAATTTTCTTTTTTCGTTCATGCAATGATTCATCTTTCTACTTATTTTCATTATAAATAACTTTAACATTTACTTAAGTTTATTATCATTTATTTATAACATTCATGTTATATCTAATTAGCAGCATTTTAGTCATAACTTAAGTTTATAACATTAAGTTCTTATTTATAAAAGTAATTCATTGATCCTTTCCATTACATAAGTCTTACTTTTAAATTTTCCATTACATTTTCTTATCAGACATTTCAACTTTTAAATCTTTTGGTAAGTTATATATGTGTTAAGGAATGCAAATTGAAAATTGCACAAGTTCAACTTATTTCATTTAAAGGTTCCAATTATTAATCAGTTACATTCCGTTTCACTACAATAATTGAAACTATTACTTAACAGAAACTTATGAACTACATACCGGGTTAAATTCCAAATCATTTTAAAATAATAGATAAATGTATATACTTACAACTTATATATATCTAATTATATTTAAACAATTTAAAATTTATATTTTTTTATCAAAATAAATCTGTAGTAAAACTACTACAGTGGCCTTCCCACTTTGAAACTCGAAAATGAATGTCGATGATGCGTGCCCTCATCACCGAAATTATTTCCCAATGTAGAGAGAGGAGTATAAAACTTATTTCTATTCAAAGTTCCTTTAAAAAAATTCTTTCAAATCGTATTGAAATATTTATCACAAATCATATTGAAATATTTGTATCGAAAAATACTTCTAAGTATTATTATTATTATATTCCAAAAATCATTTGAAAGAAATTTTGAAACCCCTGAACTTAAGTTCTAAAATTCCCAATTTTGATTTATTTTATTTTCAATCTCATTCAACTAATATCCAAAATTTTCACTACCTAACAACAATTAAATTACAACCAAAAATATATTATTTATAAAAAATATAATAGGCAAAATTATTTCACTCACCTATATTCTAAACAATATTATGTCGATCTGTCCTATTAAGTGTTTAGAAATCCCTATTGATGTCATAACGTCCTATGCACCAACCAGAATTTATAAATACAAAACGGACAAATTAACACAATATAAAACTTTTTATAACACTAACAAATACGCTCTCTCATACACACACACACACACAAACACACTCAGCGACTCATCATAGGGTATTACTACCATATTAATAAAGAGTCAGACCCACAACGCTAAGGTTTATTGCTAAACCAAAGCTCTGATATTAGATGTAACGTCCCGCCTCTTTGTACGCTTTAAATCGACGATAAACCACACACGTCAGACTCAAACCATACAGAAGGGCGGATTTTATTGGGGTGAATAAGAAAAGAAGAGAAAGAAAAAACAAACAGGATCTTGCAACGGAACGACAAAATATAATAATCAAATAACAGTTCATGAAGTTGTTTACAAAACATTTGATTATACTAATACAATATTGAATCAGAGTTACACATACCAGAGAATAATAAATAACAATGCAGTGGAACAACATAAATGTAGTGGAATAATATAATAAATAATATTAATGCAATCTCCATCTTCGTCCTCCAGAAATAAAGTCTTCGAATCTTGAAATGCTCAGACTGACCCAAGCGAATTGAAAAGACAAAATACTCGAGTCAAAACTAAAAGATCTTATGTGAGTTAAATCAACGGAAATACATATGAGTGGAACGGTGTCAGAGATGTTTACGAGATTTGACATCTCCTATCCAGTGTCAAACGTGAGTGCAGTAACTTAAGAGATGTCCAGATTCACATCTCCTAAGGATCCGTTAAACTATTTACTATGTAGTAATATTTCACTATTATAATAATGTCTATTAGTAAAATAAACTTATTTTTTAATCGCGTGATGAACGGCAATGGATTGTCCATCGATTTTCGGCCACACCAAAACCCAGATTGAAAAATGGATCATATATTTGACTTGCACTCATCAAGAGCTTCAAATCCATATATAATTCGATATATATTGAGGAATTTGAATTTTGAAGTAGAATTTTTTTGATTTGCAATTGATTGTAAAATTTAGAGTTTGTCTGCCATTGACAAAGAGGAGCAATTGGAATTGTACGTATAGAAAAATGAACACAAGAAATGGACTAGGGTTTATAGTGAGGTATAAATAGGTAGGTCAGAAATAGAGATGAATGGACACGATTGATTTGGACCGTTGAACGATAAATAGCCCATAAAGCCCATTCTGGCTCCGGAACGAAATTTGGTCAACCCATATATCAAAATAGATGTTTTTGAATATTTTAAACTCGATGGAACAGGTTTCAAGTCCAAATTCCATCGCATGAAAAGTTATGATAAAATCAAATTATTTCAAATTGATTTCAATTGATTTCAATTGATTTCAATTTCATTGATTTCTAGGCGTTTCGAGCCCGAGCAGTCAAACGATAAGTCCGATCGCTACAAAACTGGAAATCCTACAATAATTCACCGTTACGGATCCGATGAAACTGGTTTCGTCGAAATCCGAGTTAATGACCAAAATGGCTATTTTTGCGTTAATTAAATTAATTAATAATTAATTAATTATATCAAATTTTCAATTCAAATTCTATAATTAACAAATTTTATCATTTTTAATTTCTTAAACCTTCACAATAATTTGACAAGTACAGATATCCAGATTAAGTTAATTAATTTACCCATCACCGTATTAAATTTCAATTTGAAATAAATTCACTAATTATCAATTGAAATTTCAATAAATCCATTTGTTTGATTTTTTAAATCTTGTTAGTCAATCCATTATCACCAAATAGATACAATTAACATTGGTTCATAGTTTATTACATTAATATTCTCAAATTTCATCTTAATCTCCATTAATGTAATATTTAAATATTTAATTTCAATTATTTGCAATTAATCCAATTACTAAAATTTTGAATTCTAATAAACTTATAAATCATGAATTCCATTCTTTAAATCAACCAATTGTCATATTATAAATGGAATTGACATTATTTTCAAATAATATCTTAATTTACATTAACATAATATTTAATTACATTTATTAAAATTTATTTTCCAATTTACTAAATACAGTCAATTATAACCTTACAATTGTTTCAATTAATTGGGATTGCCCTAATTATTTATCTACTTGTATTAACATTATTATCTTACAACCTTTTTATTTCTCCTAATATTAAATAACAAGGTTCATTAAATTAACACATTTAATTATCGAAATTTTACGGGTCGTTATATATACCAATGTCTATTAATCAAAAATTGAATAAGTGGAAATCCGAAGATGGCAAACAAAAAAGGTTTAATAATGATTCCTAAAGAGAGAAAATGAATGGGAAGTAGAAATTCACAAACAACGATCTATTTCAAAGTTTCCTAATTATGACCTTCATTAACTCAGATCTAAAATTTTCGGAAGGGGATTAGGAATTCTACAGACTTTATGCAATTTGAGAATACAATATTTCCTAGATTGTATTTCGAACATGAAGGAAGGAAACAAGAGTGGAAAAAACTAATGTAATTATTTTGGACACCAACCGATTTCCTTTTTATTTCGTGGACGGCGGTATATTTCTTCGACATGGGAATAACAATGATCAAATGTTATAGGAAAAATGATTTAAGCCATAGTTGAATGTCGGGATAGGAAAAAAAAGCATGCGCGTGACTGTTCAGTTAAAAATTTCCCGTGAAATGGGAAAATGCCCGCGAGCTATTGAAATCAAACTCAATAATAATAGTATAGTATAGATATATAGTTTAATAAAAATTAATTAATATGTATATTATGCTGCTATACTAATCTGATATGTAAAAAGTGATTTATTTTATTTTATTCTATAAGTACATACATACATATAACCAAACCAATTTTTGGAAACATTAATTCATTTGAGAATCGTCATCTAACTAACAATACACACACATAATAAAATATTATTTAGAAAATTATCAACTCTAATTTGATAAAATATACCTAAGAACCAAAGCCGTGAAGTACACGTTGATGAACTCCCCTCTTTGAAACTTATCGATTTGGTAGATTGCTAATCCTTGAACCATTGACCTTTGACTATCGAATAGTAGTCGACTTTGAGTTGATTCGAACTTGATATAATGAAGCATTAATGGATTAATTTCAACTAGCATGATACGACGGAGATGACCGCCAAAAAGTCCTAATCAGATTCATTTAGGTTTGCTTATTTTATGGACAGAAAAGAGGAAAAAATGGATCTCACCCCTAACACTAATTTTCCCTTGATCAAAGCCATCCAAAATCTAGCATCTAAACCATATATGTTTATAACTTATCAATATCGTATATCGATTATATGTTTATAACTATTTTAAATATATGTAATAATACTTATTCCATAATAAAAAATATATAATTAATATTTCATAAATATTAATTAACTTACAACAATTATAACTAATTAAATCGTTTGGTCAAAAGAGAATTCATAGTTTTAGTTGTATGACTCGTCAGGTGTAAATTTGGTCAGCGATTAATTCAAACTATTCGAATATTAACGTTTACACATCACTTATAAAGTGTTGTGACATTTTGACCAAATTTATCGCTTACTTGGTTATGGTAAAATCCAATTTCTCTTTGTTAAGCGTTACCTAGTTGTGATTTTTATTTACACCAATCCTTTTCATCAAAACTATATCACTTTGGACTTGTGGAATTTGATAATTGTCAAAATTCCAATATCATCCACATTCAATTCTATAGTTCAAACACAAATTCCTTTGTTCAATAATTATTATTATTATTAATCAAAATGCTCTACTGAAATGCTCTAGTCAGAAACTTTGACTTTGAGTTGACTTCAATTGACTATAATACTAACCACATATAATTAATGAGACGTATGCTCACTTGATTAGTGTTTCACTTACAATGCTTCCACTTGATCCAACTATGATTACTCAATGGATGTCGTGCTATGATTTGACTCTAATTAAAGTAGAGCTTTCATATTGAAGATCGTCATTATTCTCAAGTCGACGGAACTATGTAAATTTGTTGCATCAATATTTTATGTTTGACCTTAGTTATATTAATTAGCAGAAAACTATCAAGTGGGTCGTTCCATAGTTATCCAATAACAAATGGTACGTAACCTCTAGCTGCCTTCTAATAGTCATGAGAAATACACTATCCAACATTTGGAGAGTGTTACATATTCTAGTATCTAGCCTCGATGCATCTAGACTAGGAACATTTTAAAATGTATATTTGTTTCCATAGTCATAAATTACTCATGATAAAAAATATTGTAACTACTATCACAAATATAGATTTATGGATTTTCTATTAAATATACTTTCAATTAAATTAATTAATTAATTTAGCATATTACATTAAGTATATAATAGAAAGAAAACACCTTTTATTTCGAATAAGATTGGTTATCGAGTTAGATATATGTATCAAATTACATAATTATCCCTAGTGCATACCCCTAACTCTATCAATCTCTCATTTGCATCGGAGTCAATTATGGAATCTTATTTCCACTTCTCCATTCAGTTTCTCCAGACTGATTGGTTCAGTCTCTTAGTGAACGAGTATGCTATTATGTTTCTATTATCTACTCTGCCAATCAACTCTCTCTGGCGCTGATAAACTACTTTTGTCATGTGGAATAATTCTGAGTACGTTTTCGACTTCCAATGAGCTCTAAGTTTTGTTATAAACTGTATCATGACATTGTCATCATATAACAATGTTATGGGATTCTCAACATTTAGAATTACCATCGGCCCAGTTATAAGTTTGTGCATTTATATTTATATACATTTTTTTTATTTTGGCGCTATCTAAGGCAATGTACTTAGCCTTTTTCATCGAATCGGCCATAGTCTTTCATTTGGAATATAACTTAAAGATTCTTAACTTGAATTTATTATTGACATATTATACTCAATATCGCTTTTGAAGTTTGAGTCCGGATACTTCTTCATAAGGATTTTATCGTTTCTATAAACAATTTTCTAGTATTTCGTAAATACATGAGAATACTCCAAACTACCATTCAGTGATATCAATTTGGACTTGATATTTGCTTCATGTATCAACTACATAAAAAATGATGATATCGTATAAAACATAACAGTATCATAATTCCTGTTGCCAATGCATAAGGAATCCATTTTACATATGTAGTATTAAGCACTTTAAAAGGTGTCATTGCATATTGTTTTAGGACATTCCCAATACATTTTATACTTACTATAAAAAACATCATTTATAAATCCAACATCGAGTATTAAAATACTTAAAGCTAATTTTAATACAAGTACATCGTTAACAATCAGTAGTGTATTGTTTATGGTTTAGAAATATATATGTACCTTGTTTTTAACTTTCTTTCCAATGAGCACATGCTTCCTCTGCATTTTGATATTCAATCAAACTATTTGATATTTCTATTAAAATAATTGTTCAATTTTGATGCTTTTAAAATGATACTATCTATCATTTTTTGGATCATATCCAGAAACCCACATATTCAATATCGCTCTCACTTACTTCGAGAAACTTTGATTATTATATGCAAACAATTTACTATAAGTCATTATTTAGAATTTTCTGTTTTAACATGTTACCAAAATATAAAGTTATACAATGCGATAATTTTATGAGTAATATCTGAACCTACTTGAGCACATCGAACGCTGAATCCGCTACATTAATTTCAATAATTGGAAGTTACATATTATTCTTATAATGTGGCTCACTATATTCCAACTGCATTTGTCTTTCTCTTAAAAATACATTAATGACTAATGCATCATATCCTTTCGGATACAACTATCAAAACCATATTTTAATTATGTACTTAGGATCTATATCGAATTTGCGCATTGTACCATATCATAAAGTCAATAATCTTAATGGTTTAATCAAACAACTAAGGATTACTTATTCTTAGCATTGATAAAAAACTCACTCTTTGACATGAAAGAATGCTTATTAGATATTCTAATGTGTTATGCTTATTTAGGTTTGGTTAATCTCATTTCGTCCCTTGTAATCAATTTTATCCTTGGAACATATCCAAGTCCATTTTATACTGATAATTTCTTAAAGAAATTCCTTCGCTACGAAATTCGTATTTCTAAAAACAATAATTGTTTCTCGGTGCAACGGAATGGGCATTCGTAAACATTTTATGAATTGCCTTATAAAAAACTGATTATGCATTAGTTTATAATACATTTATGTTCATAACATAAATTAGTCATCGAATGACCAACGTTTTCAAAATTCTCTTGGGACGATTCATACAAGATCTATTACATCATTATGTGTAGTCTTTCGACCCACATAAACTACCAACTCCTTGGCTCAGGATTATAGGGGTTCTTATAAACCCTTATCTCATATGGTTTTGTATACTATTCTTTGGATGGTATTAATTTTAACCCTGTGTGCTATTCTTAAGTACACATCTTATAGAAAGAGTTTAACCCAGCTTCACTCATCTTTAATCATGCTTCATCCAGCAAAGTTTGTTTGCTCCTTATCAATACATCATTATGTATTATATGAAGCAGTGACCTTTGAGACTGAACCTTTATTCATATTAGGTACATATAGAACTATTTCCAACATACTTACCCATTCTATCAAACCGAATCATTATGTTGCTATTATAATAGTTACTTTTTTATACTCTATAAGTCTACCATAGGCATACTACATGGGTATCAAATACATATGTCCATGTCGATGATAACTTATTGGTGAATATAATGAAATAGGTGGAACTATTTTGGTATAATAGACTTACGATTGTATACATTAACATGTATCAATCTGAAAAGTTTATCAATTCTTATGATGCTCCCGCTAAATGGGTGCATAGCCTTTAATTGTTTGAGCCATTATTAACCAGTATCGTATGATTCATAATCATATAATAAAATTATTTCTCAAAATTATGGCTTAGTCTATGATTCCAAAATAACTGTAAATGACCTTAAATACTTCAGTATTTTCTAATGCATCACTTTTATTGTGGAAACATATACCATATTATAGTTTTATTTCATAACAAATATTCATAATGTTCACATTTAAATATAACTGTCTAATTTTCAACCGATATTGAAAAATAGCCACTATTTCATAGATAATATTCAGAGCTTTAAGAAAATAATTTCATAATTTGATGCAATGAATAAGTGCTATATAGGATGCTTCCACTATGTCCTCCATTATTATAATTGCATACTAAATTTGGAGGTCCACCATTAACTTAATATAATTATTTATTTCATATACTTCAACTAGTTTATAGTGGAGAGTTCCTTGATAAAATATCTTAAACTCAAAGAAATCACATAAAAAGTTATTTTCTATATAAAAATACATTTTAGAATAGAAATCCTATTTCTCATTCAAATGTTAAGTATCAATTATTCTTTCAATTCTCGTTTTCGATGTTTCTTTATGAAGCAGAAGTGACTATTTGTAGCATGGCGCAATACGAATCATAAATGAATGGAATAAATTAAATTACATATGATAAGGTTGAAAATGGAAATTTTATAAAAGTAGGAATTTGACCACAGCAGTTGTACCATTACATTCTTGGCGAAATCTTATTAATTTCCATATATAATATGTTGAAAATGGAGCTCGAATGAAGAAGTAATGATTGTTTAAAGTTTTTACATTTAAAAGAATTTTAATAAGATTCAAATAAATAGTTAATTCCCTAATTTGACATTTGAAATTAACTATGATTAGACTTGGCGATAAGTAATGTTAAAAATTAGAAATTAATGTTAAAAGTTATTTAGGGTATGGAACCAATAAATAATTAAGTAATGGTAAAATAAATTAAATATCTTCCTAAAATAAAGAAAGAAGTCGACCCAACACCTCATGGGGTCAACCTAGAGGTCGACCATAGAAGTCGACCGCTTTGGAGCATGAGGGTCGACTACTTCCTTATTATGGAGCCTATTTTGATGAGTCGTATGTTCCAAATTAATCCATTTTATTCTAATCTTATTCAACGGTTCTGTTGCGTTCCCAACCACTATAAATTAGACCCTAGACTTTTAACTTTTATCCATAAATATTTCGTGAACGATAGCAAAACTCTACCATTGTTATTTATCCAAATTAAATTTAAAACTCGGTAGAGAATTCAGGTAAGAATCCTACCTATTATTTATTTATTTATTCTTCCTCTAAATCATTCTTATTCTATTCTCATCCGACTATTTTGAATCTAATAAATATGTATACCTCTTCTTGATTGTGTTCGTATATATCAAAATTGAGAGACATTGGAAGAGATCGTGAGGCATGCAAATCCAAGGAAACAAAGCTAAGGCATTTCAGTGCATATATGCCTTAGGGATTTTGAAATTGCAAAAATACGATAGATAAAATCCCTCAAAATTAATTTTTATTTCGAAATGTCAATTCTGTGTTGAGATTCTCAATTATTTACATTAATTTGATGAAATTTGTTATAATTATGCAATTTTTGATAATTTCGTATTATATTTTATTTCTCCTTCTTCTTTAGTTCAAATTGATTCTTCAATGAAATAAGGGGTTTAGATTACGAATTGTATTCGTAGTCTACACAACCTATTCTCATCCATTTCTTTGTAAAAGACGAGTTAAATATGATATGGAATTTAAATTGCAATTCCGATTTTTATGATATTCCATTAAATTAGTGTAACAAATTGAGTTTCTATTTTATTTGCAAGTCTGCTATTGTTGTTTTGGTTATTAATATTTGTTCCTTGTTTTAGATATTAGAATCCTATATTTTGTTATGTTATAATCATGGGAATTTGGAAGAAAAGGACTTGTAATATTATTTTTGTAACTTCCCAAAACTTTTAAATTTAATTTTGTAACTTATTTAAATTTTTGAATAAATTTGAGAAGTTTCAAAGACAAAATGAAATATTATTAATATTAAATAAAAGAAAAATATATGAATATAAATATATATTTGATAGTTTAAGTTTTTAAATAAATGATAAATAAACGAAATATATAACAAAAATTAGTATTAATCAATAAAATAAGACATGTACAAATGAAAATGTTGTTAGTTTAAACTTTGAATAAAAATAAAATTTGGAAAGTATGTTGTAACAAAATCATATAGTTATAAAAATGACCTAGAAATACATATAAACCTGTATGAAATTTTTATAAACAAGAAAACTTAAGTTTGCAAATGGAACTATATAAACCAGGAAATAATCAACACTAAATACAAGAGTGAAATAAGAAAAGTGTATACATAATGTACTTGCAAGAGAAAAAAAATATATGTGTAAACCTAAGAAAGGACCAAGGCAATTAATGCCATTACCACTAATAACATCAAGCAGGATATCAGCTGAATCAAAGCATGGTGTAGGTCAACAAAATTGTGTCACCTGTACACACTCTTCTATATTTACACCATGCTGTCTTCAGTCGTTCAAACCATAACTTTGCAAACCTAAAGTAAAGGAAAAAAGAGCATCATTATCTTACAAGAATTCAAATATCACTCAAAACAAAACAGAAAAAAAGGGGTTTAAAAGCAGATTATCTGCAGTCTTTCAAAACAAGAAGGAAAGTGCTCTCTGTTTGAGGGAAATTCAAGTGAGTAAACATCAATTTTAGAAAAGAAAAGCTTTAAGATTAATAAAACAACAGTACATGATTCATTCATTATATGATTTTTGTATATGCTTTAGTTTTGATAAAATTTTGGGTTGATCATTGGGTTGCTCTGTATATTATGCTCCTTTGTTATTTGTTACAGGTTGGATGTTTTTCCAAAAACTCAGGTTATCTTCATCAAATCATTATAGAGCTTTAATTTTTCAACAAAACAAGATGTCTAAACTTAAATCAGGACTTTTAAATTTGTTTTAAAAGCATAATAGTGAACTATGCTCTGGAATCAAGTTTTACAGGAAAACAAGAATTATTTTGGATAAATTTGATTTTTGTAAAATGCTAATTCAAATTTATAACTTGAATCCTAACTGAAAGATAAGATCTTTAAAACAAAAATGGGAATTTTTAGTGATGTATGCTTTGAGCAGTTCATAAATGAATTGGATAGGCTTTTTGATCAATTTCTGGAAATCAAAGAAATATTGGATGTTGTAATTTCGCTTGAAGCTAGTTTGGAACTCAATAATGTTAGGAAAAATGTTGAAAAATTATCTATTGCAAGAATTTTGGGAAAAAGGCGTAATTAGGGTTTAACCCTGTGTTTTGAAGGTCGAAGTCGCGAGAAAATGTCGTAGTCGACATCGCGATTCAAGTAATCGCACCAAGGTCGATGGGTTCGTGAGGGGTCAGAGTGCTTTTGGCCGGAGGCGCGTGGGTTCTGGTGGTGTGTCGTGGTGGAGCGAGGTGAAGTTGAGCGACTGGGTTGGTTTTGGTTTGGTAATGAGTAGCTCGATTTTGATTTGAGGCAGGCGAGAGGGATTTTATGGTTGGAGAGGGTCGCTGTGATGTTGGCTGACGTACCGGAGGACTTGGGGATGGTTGGTGACCATCCAATCGCCTGAACACGTGCACGGTGTCAATCGCGTGCATCTGAGTTCGAGTTTGGGGAAGAAAGGAATGACCCCAAGCAAGCTTCGTGGAGTAAGGGTAGAAACTCGAAGATGAGCTCGGGTGGTTTGGTGTTGTATCGGGTTGGGTTTTAAACTTAACAAAATTTTGAAAATATGGTTTGAAATTATAGTACTCGGGTTAAATTCCTGAGAAACCCGAAGCAAACACGAATTTTTCTCGTGCGTGACCAGAAGCAGGTCTCGAGACCCATATACAAACATTTTTTTTACTTTAAAATTTTTCAAATTTTAAGACACTTTTAAATAAATTCAAACAATGATTTGATTTGAAATTTTAAGCTAATGTAAGACTTAAGTGCAATATATGAAGAAATTTATTTTAGTTTATTTAGTTTTAATATAATATTTTTATAAGATTATTTATATTAAATAAATAATGCAATTTAAAGGAAAATGAAAGTAAAATGTTGTTTAAAACTAAATCTTAACTTTAAAATGTGATAAAAGAAATTTATTGAACACGGTTTAAAAAGAAAATCAAAGTAATTCGACTATGTTTTGGTTTACTTAAACGATTAATGATTTGTTAATATAACCTCTTAAGAAATAATCTTAGTAATTAATTAATTAATAAAGTTTAAACAAATTAATAATTAAGATTTAGGTTAATATATAATTAAGATAAATAAATTTGAAATTAATTAAGATAATTAATTAAGAAATGATTAATTTATGAAAATGATTAAGATCTAATCAACTGTAATTAATTGAAATTAATCATTGTTTTAAGATTTCTAATGAAAGTAACTATGTAATAAATAAATTTAAACCGCATGATTTATTTATCCAAATTTAAGATGCTTTGATTGTCCTTGATTGCTGTATGTTGGATTGATATTCCTGTTATGTGATGTGATGCTATGTAATATTGAATGCTTTGAGCTGAGCTGTGATATTGGTATTACTACTGTATGATTTGTGAAAACCCATTGGCCAGTAAAACAGCATTTGAATTTCGATGCGACAGGGAGTCGGATTCCGGTTGATTATCCAAAACCCACATTGAATGAGTGAATCTTTGTGAATGACATCCACATGTTTTAAAATTGACACTCACTATTTCAATTAGCCGGGAAAGGACCTTTGTGTCGTATTACCCAGTCCGAATATGTGATTCAACGTTATGGATAGCATTTGAAGACCGGTGGTGAAGACCGGGTGTTTGCGAGAACGATAGGATGACCAATCGATTGTCTCTGCACCGAGTAGCTACGGTATAAAGATTCCCTAAGTGATGGGAAGTCCGATCGGGATTGTGAATACCCGGGTTGCAAGGGCTTCTTCAGAAGTGCCTTCGGTCTTGTTCGAACCCGGAACGGACTTGTATGGTTGTATGTTGACATTACAAACTGAGATATAAAGCTGATTTCTTTCAAATACATATCTGTTAGTGGCGGAGAATTATTCTCTTAGCTTAACACCCTTCTCTGAGACGTACGAGCTCAGAGGTTATGTAGTTGAAGGTTATTAGTGATATACTCCCAAATTTGGTAGTGTGACATGCTGAGTGCTGCTGATCATTTGTTGATCGAAGCATGGCTTTGTGAAAAGCGTGGCTTTGTGGATGAGACTTCGTCGAACCTCGCAACTCGGTTATGGTAAAACAGGAATCGTGGCAGCAAGGTTATTTGGGGATAGCTTCCTCTGAGGGTATGTCCATTTTCTTCAGGATTATGAGTGGTATCAGGGTATGGAGCCCAGATACTTACTTTGTGGTTGTTGCAAACTTATTTCTTTGTGGTTGTTGGTTGAGAAGCGCTTCAGATAAAGGTTGGTAACGACCGGGAAGTGGCATACTCGTGTCAGTTGTTACCTAGATACAGAGGTAAACCGACCTTGTGTAGCAGAGATCCGGTTAGGATCCGTGGATGTCCTGCCATAGGCATTTCATTTTATATGGGAAGTTCCTTTGCCCGACCATTTGTTGGAAGTCCAAACAAAACAATACGAGCCCTGTACGGTTTTAGTTGTGTAACCTGCCATTTACTTATGGTGGCGCCTCACTATTTAGATGGTAGCTATAGTAGGGATACAATAATGGTTGTATGCCAGCTAAGATTAATATTCTATTTTTGAAATACTTCTACACTATGCACTAGTAATAATATCAAAGAAATTTCCCTGCACCAAGCATATTTGACTATCATAAGAAGAAATCTCCTCTAATTCTGCGATTGCATTGTGTGTGTGGTGGGAGATCTTATGGTAGTTTCATTTAGCATATCGATTTTTTTTATAAATCTAGTTTCTTTAAAAGCAACTGCAATTGTTTTTGTTTACTCATACCAGTCCCATGACTGATCTGGACTTTATTTTTTCTTTCCTAAACTCTGGGTGCCCATAATTTTCCACACGAGCAGCCTAGAAGCAGGTTATCCGTGTCTTGGAGCTAGCTTGGATTTAAAGCCTTCTGGAAGCTTTGGATTTGGAAATCTTTTGAAGTATTGGAGTTTTGAAGACCTTGTCGAAGTTGAAGTATGTTGGAAACTTGTTGAAGTTTCTGTTGTCCTATTATTGTTGTATCTATTGGTATCACTCTGATATTTGGGATCGATTTTGTAACAGATATTGTATCATGTTGTATCTGTGTTGATATATGACATTCATTTTGTTTCCGCTATTTTATATTCATCTGATGTTGTTATAAGCTCTATCCGAACTGAAATTTGACGTTCAAATGCTCGACAGTCGATTACAACCGAGGTATTTGACGTCGACTTCTGAACGCTGAATTTTGGGTCGTGACAATTTTTGTTAGGGAATCGACATTTAATGCTAGTTTAGGGCATAAAATCTGTACGCTTAGAATTTATTAGGCCATAATATTATTTATTTCTATTAGTGTAATTAATGTACAATTACTATTTATATGGCATAGTTAAATAGGCATTTATTTTTTATTCTTTCTCCCGTTAGGAATGTAATTGATAGTTAGGTGGAAATAAGAGGAAACTTTTATATAGCCTAATTATTATTCTAAGGCGTAGTAAGGAAGATTTCTTATAAGGCTTTATTTATGAAATGGTGAGATGAGTATTATATATATGGAGTGTATTTAATTTATGGCTAAGTCATAATTATGTGAGGTTAATAGAGTTACATGATGGAGGTAAGCCCTTAACTTTGAGGCTACCAGCAGTTGTGTACGCTTCTTATTGATATGAGATATCCTTATGATTAATATTTGTAATGACGCAAGGTTAGTCCTAAATTCTGTAGGGGAAATCTTTCCAGCTAATCTAGCTAACAATTCTTATGAATAAGTCAGACTAATGTGAGACGTCATTATAAGTATGGGCCATAGTACGAAGGGCTTACCTCGGGGTCTTGAGGTATTAAGTGGTTGTTTGAGGGTTCGTCTCTTTGCCCAGTTGATATGTCAAATGATCAACGGGGTACATTAGGTGGTATCTCAATGGGGGTTCCCTTCCAGAAATAAGTATTAAATGATTCGGTCTACCTTAATTAAGGTATTAAATGACTGGAATGTGCCTATTTTCGACAAGGAAGTATTCAGTGGCCTAAGAGATTCCATATACTGTCCGCTAGATAGTACAATTGAGGAGCACGTCTTAAAAATCGGTATTAAATGAGTGAGAATGCCTTAATTAAGGTATTAAATAACCGTTCTATTTTTCAATAAAAAGGTATTAAGTGGTTTGGGTGTGATTCCTCGCATTATTAGATGTATGTGAGGTATGATTGGAGTATGGGATTCTAGAAACATACTTCTAGAATGGAAGGTATTAAGTGGTTGGATACCCCTCCTTTCCTTGTAAAGAGGTATTAAATTGTTTTATTGGTTTTAAGTTTGAATACATACTCTTATTTTGAACCCTACCTTCTCTGATCCATTCGACACGTGCAATTTCTTTTCCATCAATACGTCCTGCAATTTGTATTTGATTTCCTTTTGTATTTGTTAGTTTAGTTAATTCAGTAGCTCCTTTCATTGCCTTTCGAAATGAAACTCTATTTCTTAATTGAGAAGCCATATATTCTTGCAATATACTTCTCAAGTACTGAAAAGGTAAGAGTTGAAATTTTTATTCAACAAACAATTGTTGTTCTGACTTCCTCCTCATTACAACACAGGTTAAAGACGGAGTGATGGCAATGATGATGCTTAGAGACAGGGAAGCTTGACTTATGGCATATTTATTATGATTACTTATTTTTATTTGTACCCATGTATTTAGACGATTATTATAATAGATTTGTGATACAATTTGATGGTGTTTTGTATCATGACATTTTTATGGTTTTGAAATAAATTGATACACTTTGTTATTATATTTTGTTCCATCCACTCCGTGCTCTAAAAGTTTAGTTTTGGCTCTATAATATTATTTTCTTAGTTCTACCAAAAACTTACCTTAGAATGGGTCTATGTTTCGATGGGCCTTTTCAGCTTGAAATTCAGGTCTAGTCCGAGGTTGATTGTTACATTTGGAATCAGAGCCTAGGTTGCTACTATAGAAGTAGCTACTATCATATTCCGAAAAGGTGGACGAAGCAACTATGAGTTCGAAAATAAATAGAGTTAAATTTGTACTTCTTTATAGGACTTAGACTTCCTTATCATTGTAGGCCCTATAAGTATTAAGTTAATAGGGATATGAATCGTAGATGGAAAGGCTGATAGGAAATAAATGACCTAAAGGAAACATCTGTTTGGCTGACAATTAATGCAGACAATTAACATTTATGTAGGTAACAAATAGAAGTGTTAGGTGTTAATAAAATACGGAAGTAAGGAAAGGAGCAAACTTCTGTAAGAAGGAATATATTTTTCACCATAAGGAGGAAATTGGATTTTTAAGTGGTAGAGTACAGAGGTTGAATAGAAAGAACAAATTTTAGTCCTACCCTTTGGGACATAATTTGCAAAAAAAAAGGCTTCCTTGAAAACCCCTTGAAAATTTTAAAAGTGCCTTTCAACGGATTTTAAATGAAAATCTTACGTGTTAGAAATTTTTGATAAAAAGTAATCTTAGTTGATTTTTAAATTACACCACTATTTTTTTTGTAAAAAGTTTGAAAAGAGTTTGTAAATTTAAAAATTATGGTTAAATACTTTGGTAGGTGATTTTTATTTACAAATTTGGTGACTTGAGAAGTTGAAAAAAGTTTTCATTTATTAACTTCTTAATTTAAATTTAATTTAAGTAGAAAAGTTTACAAATTCCTTATTTTTGTATTATTCTATTTTCAATGTTCTATTTCCTATGCAGTAAATTTGAAAGTTCTTTCCTCTATAACTTCTTAGAGGCTGTATAAGTTGGAAATTCTTAGAAATATAAACATGGTTTTAGACAACTTTGAAAATATACCACCATTAGTTTTAGAAAAGTTTGGAAAGGTAATGGAATTTTTAAAAGCAGTGAATTTGTTTAAAGACAAAATGGTGGATGCTTTTAATTGTATATTGATGTCATGAAAAGTTTTCATTTGTTAACCTGCTTAATTTGATTAAAAATATTTCAATTTTTGGTTCTTTGATTCTTCTATTTTTCCTTATTTATAAATCTAAAATTTCCTTCTTTGTAACGCTTCGATTTTTCGTTGCCGAAAAACCGAATAGTTATGGGTTTTAAAAAGAATTTAAGAAAAGAAAAGAAGAGAAAAAGATAGAAAATTTAGATAGGGAAAAGAAAATAGAAAATTTGAAAATAGAAATTAGAGAGAATAGAAAACAAAGAGAAAATAAAAGAAAATAGGATGGAACAGAAAACAACAGAACAACATCAGAATCTCACAATTCGCAGCGGATCAACATATAATAATAAATGAATAATCTTTAAACAAAGAACTATATCAGTTATTACATTACATTTCATTTCATTGCATCATATCATCAGAGTGTACAACAATATACAACAACAACAGTGCAGCGGAAAAGAAATACTATATAACTAGTCATACGCCATGCCATCCATCTTGCCTCCAGCAACTCCAGAATATCCAGAATATCCTGATAAACCTTAACTCTTGACTGCCCGTGTGGAAATTGGTGGGCACCCGGAGTTTAGGAAGGAAAACAATAAACTCCGAGTCAGTCATGTGACTGGTGTGAGAACTCAAAACAATTTATTTATTTTTAAAATTAAAATAGAGGAATATTTTTAAATTCAATTCGCAATGCTTTTAAAAATGAGACTACCATAAGACCTCCTGCCACACACACAATGCAAACGCAGACTTGGAGAAGATTTCTCCTTATGATAGCCAAACATGCTTGATACGCATTAAAATCAAATCAATTTTGATATTATTATTAGTGCATAGTGTATAAAACGATTTCGAAAGTAGAATATAAATCTTAGCCAGCATAGGTACCATTATATTATGCCTACTATAGCTACTTCCTGAGGAAGCAGGTTCTACAACTAAAACCGTACAAGTTTCGTATTGTTTCTTTGGATTTCCAACAAACGGTCAGGCCAAGGAACTTCCCATTGCCACATGAGAATGCCTCTGGAAAGACATCCCCGAGAACCAAACCGGAACTCTGCCAACACAAGGCCGGGTTACCCCTAACTGGGTAACTACTGACACGAGCACGCCATTCCCCGATCGTAAACGACCTTTCTCACGGGATCCCAAAAACCAACAACCACAAAGTAATAAATTCGCAGTAACCACATAGGTTAAATATCTGGGCTCCATACCATGATACCACCTCTATCCAGAAGGAAATGTACATACCCTAAAGGGTGCTACCCCTCATAACCTTGCCGCATCTTTCCTGTTTTGACCATTTCCAGGGTGTGAGGTTCGACGAAGTCACGTCCACAAAAACATACTTTATACAAAAGCCATGCTTTGGGTCAACACAATGATCACCAAGATAGACGATCAAATAAACGATCCTATCACAATAATCAACACAATGATCATTTACAGCAACACTCAGCATGTCACATTACCAAATTGGGAATATATCGCTGATAACTTCAACTATATAACCTCTGAGCTCGTACGTCTCAGAGAAGGGTGTTAAGCTAAAAGAATAAATTCTTCGCCACCAACAGAAATATATTTGAATGAAATCGGCTTTATATCTCAACTTGTAATGTCAGACACACAATCCATACAAGTCTGTTCCGGGCTCGAACAAAACCGAAGGCACTTACAAAGAAGTCCTTGCAATCCGGATATTCACAATCCTGATCGGATTCACCATCACATATGGAGAACTCTATACCGTAGCTACTCGGTGCAGAGTAAATCGACAGGTCATCCTATCGCTTTTGCAAATACCGGGTCTTCAACACCGATCTTCAATGCAATTCACAACGACGTATCACATATTCGGAATGGGTTATACGACCCCATGGTCCTTTCCCGGTTAACCCGAATAGTGAGCGCTTATTTTTAAATAAGTGTGGCATTCAAATTCAATCAATTCACATCTATTACCCATTCAAAGGGAAATATTGATAGTCGGTTATTGAACTATCAATGGATATGCACACATCACCAGATTCCAAATAATTTTCCAATTATTCATTTTCCAAAAATATCTTTACAAGATATATAATTTCATACTTCAAAAATAAATCAATATTTATTCTTAGACAAATACCACTTTCTTTTATAAATTCAATAGTGAATTTACATTCCAAAATATCAATGAATATTCGATTTCAATTATTCATTTCAATTTATCTTCAAAAAGATAAATTCTAAATATCACTTCATATTGGAAAACAATTCCATACTTATTTAATAAGTAATTCACAAATTTTATTTATTTTCAACACTTGGAAAATATTCAATATACTTAAATCGAAATTAAGTATATATTTCATTCTTTAAGGAAATCATTCTCTTAAACATATTTATTTGGGCCAAAACGAATGTTGCGTAAAACATTGTTACGACAACCCAAAATCACTAGTATAGGGATTCGAAATTAAAAATAGATATATAAATCCCAATACTATACAAAACATTTCCTTTCGGAAATTATTTACTATAACAACAGTGTTATAGTCCACTATTTCCTTTTCATTTCTCGAAAACGTCTATTTCAACAATGAATGTTGAAATCTATGGTTTCGAATCTCAATGCATTTTAAAACATTGTTAGATCATTTTAATTCAGTTTAAAATATCACATTCTGAACATTTTCTTTAACATATTATTCACTATTCAAAACGTGAATATACTACGTTAACAACTTTCATCACTTCTATTCATTTTAATTCAAAGGATTATTCACTATTCAAAAACGTGAATATAACTCCATTAATAGGTTTCAACAATTTTCTTATCAAAATAAGTCATTTGCGAATTTATAAAACAACGTTTATAAATTCTATTTCTATTTATTTATAAAAGCTTCCTTTTTATAAATTCTTTTATTAACCTATTTCAGTTTATAACTCAATTATAAACCAAAGTTCACATTATAAGTTAAATGCTTATAAAACGATCATTTTACAAAATCGTTCTTTTAAAGACTTTCTAATTTATAAATCTTATAACTTATAAGATCCATTTATTTAACCAATCAATTCTTCAAATAATTTCACCAAATTTATAAATCTTACTATTTATAAATTTCTTTTACAACTTCACAGTTTATAATTCCATAAATTTCATTCATTAATGAATTTCATTTTCACTTCATTCAAACACTTATAAAAACTCGTTTTATAATGTCTATATCTCTATTTATAAATATCCATTTACAAATCTCTTAATATAAATCAATTTATATTATTCTTTAAAACGTCTCTAATTTCCTTTATAATTTCATCCTTCCTCTTGATTTATAAAATAATCAAATTTTATAAATACTATATTTAAACTTTTCACAATAATTCTAAAATATCTCGATTAAACTATTTTATAAAATCAATAGCATCATATTCTCAAAAATCAGTTTTTAACTATATTTCTCAAAATCATAATTTTTATAACATTAAAAATTATAACGTTTATTTATTTAAAATGGATCAAATTCCAAAAATTATTTTATAAACGTATACTTTCAAAAATCACTTTGAAATCATTTTAAAATTCCAAATTCGGTCCAATGATGCTACACACCAAATAGTCAATCACGACAACAACGATATCATATATCGTATATGATAGTCAATCAAATATCAAAATATCTGAAATTAAATAAATACTGTTGAGGAATCCAGTTGGATCCCTCCAACCTGTTTTCCTGCATCCAAAATCATTAGCACAATACCAATTTCGCTCCAGTATAAAATTATCGCGGTATATGTTCTTATTAAATATTATTCGCTTAATAACGGCGTAATAGGGTCTCATCCGCTAAAAATACGGGAAATCAATCACTGCAATATATACATATGCCAATATATATATATATTGATATTATATATAATACCAATTTCACTGTTTATGAAATATTCGCGGTATATGTTTTTAATAAATAACATCCGCTTACTAACGGCGTATAATGTCTATTTTAACAATCAATAGATATTAATCAACATTCAAACATGAATTCAAATATTTTAAATCTAACTATTTAAAATAAAATCGAAACTAATTCGATTGAGTGAGAAGTTCTCACCTTGATTTTAATTCCGTTTTAGCGATTTATTTCGAATAAAATTAAACGGACGTTTAATTTTACCCAAAATTCTCACTAACTCCAAATGACTCCAAACTAACTCCATCGCGTAGTGCTCGTCCATACGATTCCAACGCAACTGGTTTCGCGCGTTTTCGACCTCGTATGAAAAAGTTATGAATATTTGAAGTTACACGAATTAATTTATAAACTAATTTCAACATAACTTTAATAATTAAAACCCTACATTAAATCAGAGCCACACGATCCAACCCCTTTGCATCCTGGCCGTTCTTTCCCTCCATCCCCCTCACGTTACCCTCTACAGGTTAAGGCCGTCTTCATGAAACCCATCACATATAGATTAGGGTTTGATTATACTCCTCCATCTCTCGACTATACTCCATCACACAACCACCATCGCGAAGCTCTCGACAAGAGCCATACTCGGCCAGAAGCCTGTGGAGCTCGGCCCCCTCCCTCCTTGGGAAACGCGTGCGTGACTGGCCATGAACGGCCCCCCATAGCTCCCTCTCCGTTGCACCATTTCCGATCATCTCCGTATGAAATTAAAGCTCTCGTCGAGCTCTACGACTTTCGTGTTGAACACCTTGACTAAATCTTTGTAGATTGAGAGAGATTGAGGGGAAAAGCTTGTGAATTTCTGGCCATTGGTTTGTTAGGTGGCGGCTAGGGTTGAAAATTAGGGTTTTGTTTATTTTTTTATCAAATTTATGAAGGCTCATGTCTATTTATAAAGAAAAATCGAACACTATTCATCCCGGAAATTCCGAATTCCGATTTACGCGCCGTAACCAGCGTTTCTAAGGTTTACCCCGCGTTCCGGACACAATGGAACAGGTTTCGGAAGCTAATTCGGAAGTATGTGCGAGTTATGGCTGTAAACGCTCAATTTGAATTAAACCGATTTAAGTCGATTTCTAGGCGTTTTAATTTGTACCGGACAAACAGTAAATCCAATTGACTTGAAATTTGAAACCTTACAATAATATCACATTACGGATCCGATGAAACTGGTTTCGTCGAAATCCGAGACTTTTTGAAAAATGGCTATTTTAGCTCGCCAAATTTAAATTAAAAATAAATCGATGCGTTTCGAGCTGCCACGCTCAAACGATAACTCCGATTGACACGAAATTTGAAATCCGGTAATAACTAACTTTTACGGATTCAGTGGAACTGGTTTCGTTCAATTCTGAGACTGTTCAAAAATTGACTATTTTTACTAGTCGATTTAAATATTAAAATATTCAATTTTCACAAATTAACTTTTAATTCGATTTTAACAGTTCTAAAATATCGTTCTAACTCCAACATGATAAAATAAAATTTTACAAATCATTTTCAATCATATTTAACCCAATTTTCAATTATTTCCATAATTTAACATATTAAATCATTGATTTAATTATTCAATTAATTCCAAAAATTCAAATAAAAATTTATTCGACATATAAATTCACTTATTAATATTTAAAATTAATTAAATATTCAAATTTTAATTTCTAAAAATTCTGGGTCGTTACAATCTTCCCCTCTTAAAAGAATTTCGTCCTCGAAATTATCAAGTAAGAAAAGTTACAGAATTTATTAATTTTCCAAAATTTATAATTAAACTTCTTACAAATCTTTACTAAGTTTTCAAATCATACTTAGTTATCTTTTCAAAAACAATCTATATCATTTAACTTTCAATTCAAAATCAAAGTTAAAGTTTTCAAAATTTTCCAAATTTCTCAAAAATTTTCTAACGCCTTGAATTTTCGGAAAAATTCGCCATAGTCTCCTTTGCGCGGCTCGATCCGAGAAAAAAATGACAGTATATATATCACAAATATACATCTCATCAAGTAATGAGGCATCCCGAAGGGAAAAAATGTAAAAGTACGATATTTAATCCGAGATATGTACCTTATATTTTATTAGCAAGCATATACGGCTAATATAGCGCGAAAGCGAGCTCCAAATGCGAAGCAAACGCGATCCGCACCTACTTATCACTCAACAAACAACATGAGAATCATGCATATAGACAATAATATCAATATACATCATATAGCAACATAATTACTATATATGCCAACATAGCAAATGCATTCAATAGCAATATATTCAACCATCAACCAACTATCATCTAACAAATTCATAATCAATATATATTCATTTATATTCTCATTAATATTCAATGAATTGGTTTTCAATTTAATCACATTTGATTTATATACAGTGGATGATCTTTCTAACATTCATTCTCAATTAGTTTATATTCACTAATTCATATTCAAGTTGGTTCACTTCCAAATCAAATTCAATTCCATTCAAATTTATTTACTTCTAATTTGAATTCAATTACATAGCTTTAAATTTCATTAACACTTAATGAATTTTATACAATAAACTAATCAATCAAATAACAACCAATGTATATCAATTACAACCAAATTCTTTTGCTTACAATTGGTTTAATTAATTGATTTTCATTTAATCTTTCAACTTTCTAATAACATTAGATTTTAATGAATTAACACTTACATTCATTATTCCATATCAATTTAATTTACATTTAATTGATTACACATTATTCCATTCATTCAATTCAATTACAAAGTTGAATTTTTTATTTATATACTCAAGTTCATATTCATCACTTAACTTTATTACTTTACTTCGATACCAATATCAACTTCATTCAACAACTCTTAAGTTATATTCCATTTAACTTTAAATTCACTTTTTTATTTATAACTCATATTCATATAGTTTCACTTCTTATATATATAAGTTTATTTCACAATTGTAAATCACTTTAATTATAATTCAATTCTTATAATCCTTTTACTTATACAATTATTCTTTTGTTTAGATTATTCAAACAACTAAACAATCAACTTATATACACTTTAATAATTCTGAAAAATTATTCCTTCATATACAAAATATACTCAAGGTAAAGTTATTTCATTTACCCAATTTAAAACCAATATTATGTCGATTTATCTTGTTTAAGAGTTTAGAAACCCCTAACTACGATAGTTAGCTAGACTAGATCGACGGGAATCTATAAACAATCAACCGATAAGTCAACACAATATAAAACAATTTTTATTCACTAACAAATACGCTCTCATAGCTATTATTACACTCAAACTCATTCTAGAGTACTACTGACTCTATCTCTAATGAGTACTACCCAACAGAACCATGGTTGTCGCTTAACCATATGCTCTGATACCAAATGTAACGCTTCGATTTTTCGTTGCCGAAAAACCGAATAGTTATGGGTTTTAAAAAGAATTTAAGAAAAGAAAAGAAGAGAAAAAGATAGAAAAATTAGATAGGGAAAAGAAAATAGAAAATTTGAAAATAGAAATTAGAGAGAATAGAAAACAAAGAGAAAATAGAAGAAAATAGGACGGAACAGAAAACAACAGAACAACATCAGAATCTCACAATTCACAGCGGATCAACATATAATAATAAATGAATAATCTTTAAACAAAGAACTATATCAGTTATTACATTACATTTCATTTCATTACATCATATCATCAGAGTGTACAACAATATACAACAACAACAGTGCAGCGGAAAAGAAATACTATATAACTAGTCATACGCCATGCCATCCATCTTGCCTCCAGCAACTCCAGAATATCCAGAATATCCTGATAAACCTTAACTCTTGACTGCCCGTGTGGAAATTGGTGGGCACCCAGAGTTTAGGAAGGAAAACAATAAACTCCGAGTCAGTCATGTGACTGGTGTGAGAACTCAAAACAATTTATTTATTTTTAAAATCAAAATAGAGGAATATTTTTAAATTCAATTCGCAATGCTTTTAAAAATGAGACTACCATAAGACCTCCTGCCACAAACACAATGCAAACGCAGACTTGGAGAAGATTTCTCCTTATGATAGCCAAACATGCTTGATACGCATTAAAATCAAATCAATTTTGATATTATTATTAGTGCATAGTGTATAAAACGATTTCGAAAGTAGAATATAAATCTTAGCCAGCATAGGTACCATTATATTATGCCTACTATAGCTACTTCCTGAGGAAGCAGGTTCTACAACTAAAACCGTACAAGTTTCGTATTGTTTCTTTGGATTTCCAACAAACGGTCAGGCCAAGGAACTTCCCATTGCCACATGAGAATGCCTCTGGAAAGACATCCCCGAGAACCAAACCGGAACTCTGCCAACACAAGGCCGGGTTACCCCTAACTGGGTAACTACTGACACGAGCACGCCATTCCCCGATCGTAAACGACCATTCTCACGGGATCCCGTAAACCAACACCACAAAGTAATAAATTCGCAGTAACCACATAGGTTAAATATCTGGGCTCCATACCATGATACCACCTCTATCCAGAAGGAAATGTACATACCCTAAAGGGTGCTACCCCTCATAACCTTGCCGCATCTTTCCTGTTTTGACCATTTCCGGGGTGTGAGGTTCGACGAAGTCACGTCCACAAAAACATACTTTATACAAAAGCCATGCTTTGGGTCAACAAATGATCAACACAATGATCACCAAGATAGATGATCAAATAAACGATCCTATCACAATAATCAACACAATGATCATTTACAGCAACACCAGCATGTCACATTACCAAATTGGGAATATATCGCTGATAACTTCAACTATATAACCTCTGAGCTCGTACGTCTCAGAGAAGGGTGTTAAGCTAAAAGAATAAATTCTTCGCCACCAACAGAAATATATTTGAATGAAATCGGCTTTATATCTCAACTTGTAATGTCAGACACACAATCCATACAAGTCTGTTCCGGGCTCGAACAAAACCGAAGGCACTTACAAAGAAGTCCTTGCAATCCGGATATTCACAATCCTGATCGGATTCACCATCACATATGGAGAACTCTATACCGTAGCTACTCGGTGCAGAGTAAATCGACAGGTCATCCTATCGCTTTTGCAAATACCGGGTCTTCAACACCGATCTTCAATGCAATTCACAACGACGTATCACATATTCGGAATGGGTTATACGACCCCATGGTCCTTTCCCGGTTAACCCGAATAGTGAGCGCTTATTTTTAAATAAGTGTGGCATTCAAATTCAATCAATTCACATCTATTACCCATTCAAAGGGAAATATTGATAGTCAGTTATTGAACTATCAATGGATATGCACACATCACCAGATTCCAAATAATTTTCCAATTATTCATTTTCCAAAAATATCTTTACAAGATATATAATTTCATACTTCAAAAATAAATCAATATTTATTCTTAGACAAACCCCACTTTCTTTTATAAATTCAATAGTGAATTTACATTCCAAAATATCAATGAATATTCGATTTCAATTATTCATTTCAATTTATCTTCAAAAAGATAAATTCTATACATCACTTCATATTGGAAAACAATTCCATACTTATTTAATAAGTAATTCACAAATTTTATTTATTTTCAACACTTGGAAAATATTCAATATACTTAAATCGAAATTAAGTATATATTTCATTCTTTAAGGAAATCATTCTCTTAAACATATTTATTTGGGCCAAAACGAATGTTGCGTAAAACATTGTTACGACAACCCAAAATCACTAGTATAGGGATTCGAAACTAAAAATAGATATATAAATCCCAATACTATACAAAACATTTCCTTTCGGAAATTATTTACTATAACAACAGTGTTATAGTCCACTATTTACTTTTCATTTCTCGAAAACGTCTATTTCAACAATGAATGTTGAAATCTATGGTTTCGAATCTCAATGCATTTTAAAACATCGTTAGATCGTTTTAATTCAGTTTAAAATATCACATTCTGAACATTTTCTTTAATATATTATTCACTATTCAAAACGTGAATATACTACGTTAACAACTTTCATCACTTCTATTCATTTTAATTCAAAGGATTATTCACTATTCAAAAACGTGAATATAACTCCATTAATAGGTTTCAACAATTTTCTTATCAAAATAAGTCATTTGCGAATTTATAAAACAACGTTTATAAATTTTATTTCTATTTATTTATAAAAGCTTCCTTTTTATAAATTCTTTAATTAACCTATTTCAGTTTATAACTCAATTATAAACCAAAGTTCACATTATAAGTTAAATGCTTATAAAACGATCATTTTACAAAATCGTTCTTTTAAAGACTTTCTAATTTATAAATCTTATAACTTATAAGATCCATTTATTTAACCAATCAATTCTTCAAATAATTTCACCAAATTTATAAATCTTACTATTTATAAATTTCTTTTACAACTTCACAGTTTATAATTCCATAAATTTCATTCATTAATGAATTTCATTTTCACTTCATTCAAACACTTATAAAAACTCGTTTTATAATGTCTATATCTCTATTTATAAATATCCATTTACAAATCTCTTAATATAAATCAATTTATATTATTCTTTAAAACGTCTCTAATTTCCTTTATAATTTCATCCTTCCTCTTGATTTATAAAATAATCAAATTTTATAAATCCTATATTTAAACTTTTCACAATAATTCTAAAATATCTCGATTAAACTATTTTATAAAATCAATAGCATCATATTCTCATAAATCAGTTTTTAACTATATTTCTCAAAATCATAATTTTTATAACATTAAAAATTATAACGTTTATTTATTTAAAATGGATCAAATTCCAAAAATTATTTTATAAACGTATACTTTCAAAAATCACTTTGAAATCATTTTAAAATTCCAAATTCGGTCCAATGATGCTACACACCAAATAGTCAATCACGACAACAACGATATCATATATCGTATATGATAGTCAATCAAATATCAAAATATCTGAAATTAAATAAATACTGTTGAGGAATCCAGTTGGATCCCTCCAACCTGTTTTCCTGCATCCAAAAACATTAGCACAATACCAATTTCGCTCCAGTACGAAATTATCGCGGTATATGTTCTTATTAAATATTATCCGCTTAATAACGGCGCAATAGGGTCTCATCCGCTAAAAATACGGGAAATCAATCACTGCAATATATACATATGCCAATATATATATATTGATATTATATATAATACCAATTTCACTGTTTATGAAATATTCGCGGTATATGTTTTTAATAAATAACATCCGCTTACTAACGACGTATAATGTCTATTTTAACAATCAATAGATATTAATCAACATTCAAACATGCATTCAAATATTTTAAATCTAACTATTTGAAATAAAATCGAAACTGATTCGATTGAGTGAGAAGTTCTCACCTTGATTTTAATTCCGTTTTAGCGATTTATTTCGAATAAAATTAAACGGACGTTTAATTTTACCCAAAATTCTCACTAACTCCAAACGACTCCAAACCAACTCCATCGCGTAGTGCTCGTCCATACGATTCCAACGCAACTGTTTTCGCGCGTTTTCGACCTCGTATGAAAAAGTTATGAATATTTGAAGTTACACGAATTAATTTATAAACTAATTTCAACATAACTTTAATAATTAAAACCCTACATTAAATCAGAGCCACACGATCCAACCCCTTTGCATCCTGGCCGTTCTTTCCCTCCATCCCCCTCACGTTACCCTCTACAGGTTAAGGCCGTCTTCATGAAACCCATCACATATAGATTAGGGTTTGATTGTACTCCTCCATCTCTCGACTATACTCCATCACACAACCACCATCGCGAAGCTCTCGACAAGAGCCATACTCGGCCAGAAGCCTGTGGAGCTCCGACCCCTCCCTCCTTGGGAAACGCGTGCGTGATTGGCCATGAACGGCCCCCCATAGCTCCCTCTCCGTTGCACCATTTCCGATCATCTCCGTATGAAATTAAAGCTCTCGTCGAGCTCTACGACTTTCGTGTTGAACACCTTGGCTAAATCTTTGTAGATTGAGAGAGATTGAGGGGAAAAGCTTGTGAATTTCTGGCCATTGGTTTGTTAGGTGGCGGCTAGGGTTGAAAATTAGGGTTTTGTTTATTTTTTTTATCAAATTTATGAAGGCTCATGTCTATTTATAAAGAAAAATCGAACACTATTCATCCCGGAAATTCCAAACTCCGATTTACGCGCCGTAACCAGCGTTTCTAAGGTTTACCCCGCGTTTCGGACACAATGGAACAGGTTTCGGAAGCTAATTCGGAAGTATGTGCGAGTTATGGCTGTAAACGCTCAATTTGAATTAAACCGATTTAAGTCGATTTCTAGGCGTTTTAATTTGTACCGGACAAACGGTAAATCCAATTGACTTGAAATTTGAAACCTTACAATAATATCACATTACGGATTCGATGAAACTGGTTTCGTCGAAATCCGAGACTTTTTGAAAAATGGCTATTTTAGCTCGCCAAATTTAAATTAAAAATAAATCGATGCGTTTCGAGCTGCCACGCTCAAACAATAACTCCGATTGACACGAAATTTGAAATCCGGTAATAACTAACTATTACGGATTCAATGGAACTGGTTTCGTTCAATTCTGAGACTGTTCAAAAATTGACTATTTTTACTAGTCGATTTAAATATTAAAATATTCAATTTTCACAAATTAACTTTTAATTCGATTTTAACAGTTCTAAAATATCGTTCTAACTCCAACATGATAAAATAAAATTTTACAAATCATTTTCAATCATATTTAACCCAATTTTCAATTATTTCCATAATTTAACATATTAAATCATTGATTTAATTATTCAATTAATTCCAAAAATTCAAATAAAAATTTGTTCGACCTATAAATTCACTTATTAATATTTAAAATTAATTAAATATTCAAATTTTAATTTCTAAAAATTCTGGGTCGTTACAATCTTTAAGACTCTTTTTAGTGGTCTATAAATAGAAATAACACCTATTTTGGAATAGAAGATAGTAAATAGAAAGAAAGGAATGATTGATAGTATAGGTAGGAGGGACATTCCCGTATAAGGTAACGTAGAGAATAATGGCTGGAATTTAGATAATAATATAATTGTGAATTATGGTAGATGAGATATTGAAAGGAGTAATAAAATAAGATAGGAGTTATCTTTGTCTATTTAGTCTATTTTCTATCATATAACATTATAAAAAGTATCTTTGACCATTCATTGGATTTTTAAATAAATTTGATGTTTTGTAAAAGGAAATGTATTCAGTTAAAGATTGAACGTTTTATTTGTTTTTCTAATTTTGAATTTCAAAACTTATTTGAATAAGAATATTATTAGATTTGATAAAGAAAAGGGTTGCATAAGATTTTGAGTGTCTCGAGAAAAGTCAAAAAGGAAAGTATTTTGCCAAATAACAGAATAATTTGAGCAATAAATATTACTGTACTCTTTAAAACGGTGCGACTTCTATTTTGGGAGGCTAATTAACTTTTGCAACTTTTATGTTAAATGTCCTATTAACCTTATTTTAGTAAGCTATTTTTTCATAAGTTCCTTTTTGAAAAACTAAGAAAATACTGAATGCCCTAAATTAGAAAGTCTAGCTTTTAAAGGAAAAAGTTTTGATAAGGAAAATTTTAAGAAGGGAGATTATTTTATTCATATTTGGGAATAAAGGAATTATGAATCTTTGATAAAGATTTGTATTAAATTTTAAATTTTCAAAGATGGGGATGTTGAATATAATACTTTATGTTTTAAGCATTGCAATAAATGAAGTAATAACTGATTATTTTTAAATAATTTTATTTGTACAAAGATATTTTATTTTGTGTGCAAAAGTTATGATTTTATAAAAAAAGTTGAGTAGGTACGGATCATGACCTAGGTGATAGGATAGACTAAGATTTTTAGGATATGAATAAAATTGAAACTGAATGTACAACCTAATCTGAAAATTTGGAGTCAGTCCCAAACCTCTATTTGAAGAAGTTGGTAAAGTATAAAGATATTCCAAATAAGTAATTTGATTATGAATTAGGTTGTCTAAAGAATATGAATTTCCATATTTTAATTTTAGGGTAATTTCCCTGTAATTTCCATAACTTATCGAATTCCCAAAAATTTGTGTAAAAGTGCGTTTTTCGAAGTAACAAGGAGTACATTAAAAAGGAAAGAGATGTGTAAGAGATGGATATTCTTTTCCATAGTTTATACTGTTTATTTCAATAATAATAAAAGTAGTTCCTTGTAATTTCAAATAAAGAAAATATCTCAACTGTGGTTATTTTATGACGATAACCTTTTTGGAAGTATAGCTTCGATATATTAAAATATGGAAATGAATATTCTAGTTGTAAAATTAGTAGTTAGATATAGATATCATACAACTATGCCAAATGACTAGAATATATATATATATATATATATATATATATATATATATATATAGCGTAGATTACAATTATATGCATGCTAGTTAGCCATTGATGGATTAGCATTTATGGACGTTAATTACAAATTTAACGGGCAATAAATTTGTAATTAATGAGAGGAAAAGTAATCTATAGGGACTGATTAAGAAAACCTGATATTACATTTGTGGAAGAAAGAAATTTGAGTAATGATTGAATTTTGGAAACCTGAAAAAGGATTTATTGAAAATGGTCTAATTTTGACATAATGATCAACTGCTATGTATATTAGTTAAAACAATAAATGAACCACATTTATTAAAGATCGCAAAAGGGAAATTAAGAAAATGGGTAGCAATGTAATGAAATATTAAAAATAGCCCGTCTTAATTTAGAAATGAGTGTTAGGACCTCAACACCATTTATATTAACTAATGGCAACTTTCAGTAAAATTTTCTTTTGGAGTTCTTGGATTATAGTCGCTAGTTGTCTTCCTTGGTTATTGAAAAAGTGGATGATATGGTATAAGATATGTATCCATTTTATTCATGTGTGGACCGCTATGAATGGGATCCAAACAAATTAATATATGTTAGAAATCAAAGTAAATATGTAAATTTTATGTGAACACTTAAATAGCAATAAGTAAACTTGGAAGTTAGCGAGGAAATTAGGTTAGTAGGCTAAAGTGAGTAAATGTTCGATCCCAAAAATTTAGATTTTGGGAAACATAAGGGATTTAGCTCCCAAAATACCATCATGCAAGGAAAAGAGAAAATGTATAAGAATTAGAATGAAATTTTCTATTGAACAAGGATTAAGGAGAGGGTAGCAGAATTTTCCATTAGAAGCAGTGGAGCCACAACATCTCCAACACAGCTATATGGAGTTGTGCTTTCCATCGTTAGTGATAGGAACTCTTAGTTTACCATAAAATTACAAAGAAGTTTGCTAATAGCTTTAGAAACTATCTTTAGGAACTTCCTTGAATTGGAGTATCGCTTACCAACTAAGGATCGATGGACAAACTGAAGGAATGAGTGGGAACTTGGAGGATTTGTTGAGAGCTTACGTCTTGGACTTTGGATGATCTTAGGAGTAGCGCTTACCCTTAGTATAATTCACATAGGATTGTACTCGTCAATGGACGATTGGTATGGCACCCTTGAAGCATTCTTTTTTGGAGGTCGTGCAAATCGTCAAACAGTGGTTGGGAAACCACTAACAAATTCTACACATACTAGATTTGTATTGCAAGACTTTGGAAAGTCAGAATTCATTAGGTAGCAAGTGAAGGTCATATGATTTGGATACTTGGAAAAATTAGCACTAGATTTATTGGGCATTTTCCCACTATGAGGAAAAAACAAGAAAATTTTATGTTGGTTGGAGTCCATGATGTTTTTGCATTTGAGAAAATACCTTCATAAAATAACAATTGTTGTAGAGCTTAACCAATTGAGGGATTTGAAGATAGAGCCAATGTTGTCCCATGCCACTACATTCAATGTAGAGCATGGAACATGAATAATCCGCAACAAGAGTTAGATGGTCCGAGCATAATGGGAAGAAATTCCGATGGAAGGCACAAGGACTTCTCATCCTAAGCCTTTCTCCGTTAAATTTTCTCTCAATATTAAGATTTTGGTTGCATCATGGTTGATAGACTGGATGGTAGAAGATGGTTGCTACACTTTTTCACCATCACTTTGCACTTATGTAGAAACTTTTATGCATGTTAGGGTATTTGTACACAACTTGCATGACACGTTTACACATGAAATCTAGGATTGAGCTCATTTAGCATGTCTATAGTACATAATCACATCACACTATTTTTTGAGTAAATGATTATGTAGATAACTTGTTGTAGAACATGGATGATATTGCGCATTAAGTTGTTTGCCCCTTGAAAGATTTCGAGATGAAATCTGTTTAAATAGGGGAGAATGTAACACCTTGTAAAATGAACAGATGGAATAAATTAAATTAAATGTGATAAGGTAGAAAATGAAAATTTTATAAAGTTGGAATTTGACAATGAAAGTTATACCGTGGCGTTAATAGCGAAATTCTGGTTAATTTCCATGTATAATATGCTGAAAATGGAGCTCAAATGAAGAAGTGATGAGCGTTTGAAGTTTTCAGATTTAAAATAATTTGAATAGGTTTCAAATAAATAATTAGTTCCCTAATTTGAAATCTGAAATGAATTATGATTAGACTTGCGATTAGGTAACGTTAAAAATTAGCAATTGATGTTAAAAGTTAATTAGGGTATGAAATCAGTAAATCATCAAGCAACGGTAAAATAAAATAAATAATTTCCCAAAATAAGGGAAGAAGTCGACCCAGCACCTCAAAGGGTCGACCTAAAGGTCAACAGCTCAGAGCATGGGGTCAACCACCTCCTTGTTGTGGAGCCTATTTTGATGACTTATACGTTCCAGATTTATTCATTTTTAATCTATTTTTATTCAACGGTTCTAATGCGTAATCGGTCACTATAAATTAGACCATAGACCTTTCACTTTTATCCACAAATATTTTTAGAAAATAGCGAAACTCTTCCATTATTATCTCTCCAAATTAGATTCAGAAACTCCGTAGAAAATTCAGGTAAGAATAGAATCTATTTTCTATTTATTTCTTCCTCGTCCAACCTGTCCTTATTATACTCTCCTCCAACTATTCTAAATCTAATGAATATGTATACTTCTTCCCTATTTTGTGTGTAGGTATCAAAAGAGAGAGACTTTGAAAGAGATTATGAGGCATTTAAATCTAAGGAAGGCGAAGCTAAGCCTATTTAGTGATTGGAAACCATAGTGTTTATTTTTCAGTAATAATTCAGTGTATCTCTGTAGATTTGAATATGCATTAGGGATTTCGAGACTGCGAAAATACTATAGATAAAATCCTTCGAAATTCCTTTTTATTTCCAAATATCAATTATGAGTTAAGATTCTCAATTATTTACATTAATTTAATGGAACTTGTTTCGTTCTATGAAATTTTTGATAATTTCATAGTTTATTCTACTTCTCCTTCTTCTTTGGTTCAAATTGTGATTCTCTAATGAAATAAGCGGTTTGGATTACGAATTCTATTCATAATTTACACCATTTATTCTTATCTGTTTCTTTATAAAAGAGGATTTGAATAGAATATGGAGTTTAGATTGCAATTCCTATTGTTTAGCATATTCCATTGAATTGGTGTAACAAAATGAGTTTCTATTTTATTTACAAGTCTATTATTGCAGTTTCTGTTATGAATATTCATTCCCTGTTTTGGATATTAGAGTCCCTTATTTTGGTATGTTGAAATCATGGGAATTTGGAATAAAAGGACTTGCAATATTATTTTGGAAAGGGAATTGACATTTAACGCTAGTTTAGGGCTTAAAATTCTTGTGCTTAGAATTTATTAGGCGCAGGAATTTATTTATTCCATTAGCGTAATTAACATATAATTGTTATGTATATGACATAGTTAATTGGCATTTATTTTTTCCCACTTAGGAATGTAATTGATTGTTAGGCGAAAATAAGAGGAAGCTCTTATATAGCCTAATTATTATTCTAAGGCGTAGTAAGGAAGATTTCTTATAAGGCTTATTTATGATACAGTGAGATGAGTATTATATATGTGGAGTGTATTTAATTTATGGCTAACTATAAGGATGCGAGGTCAATAGAGTTACATGACGGAAGTCTTCCCTTCACTTGAGGTTTCAGAAGTTGTGTGCACTTCTTGTTGATGTGAGATGTCCTTATGATAAATATCTGTAATGAAACGACATTAGTCCCAAATTCTATAGTGGAAATCGGCTCAGCTAATTTGGCTACTAGTTCCTACAAATAAGTCGGACTAACATGAGATGTTATTACGAATATGGGCCATAGTATGAGGGGTCTGCTTTGGGATCATGGGGTATTAAATAGTTGTTTTGGGGCCCACCTCTTTTCCCAAGATGAATATTAAATGGTCAAGGGATTACGTTAGGGGGTCTGCTTTAGGAAATTGGTACTAAATGATGGGATCTGCCTAAATTAAGGTGTTAAATCACCAAAATTTGGATATTTTCTATAAGAAAGTATTAAGTGGACTAAGAGATTCCCATATGATGTTGGCTAGATAGTATCATTGAGGAGCATGCCTTGGAAATATGTATCAAATGATGGGGTCTGCCTTAATTAAGGTATTAAATGAAAAGAGGCCGCCTACTTTCTAATAAAAAGGTGTTTAGTGGCTTGGGTACCATCTCTCACATTATTAGTTGTATATGACATATTATTGGGACATAGGGTTCCAGAAACGTGCTTTTGGAATGGAAGGTATCAAATGATTGGACCCACCTCCTTTCCTTATAAAGAGGTATTAAATGATTTCAATGGTTTCATGTTCGTAGGCATATTCTTATTTTGAAATATACTACCCAAGTAATGAAAAGGTAAGATTCGATGTTTTTATTCACCAAATGCTTATTGTTCTGACTCCCTTCTAATTAAAAGATAGGTTAAGGATGGAGTGATGACGATGGCGATGCTTAAAGATGGAGAAACTTGGCTTGTGGCAGTATTTATTATTATTACTCATTTTTACGTGCAACCATGTATTTAGACATTTGTTTTAATAGATTTATTTTATGATTTGGTGGTATTTGTATTATGACATTTTTACGGTTTTGAAATAAATGGGTACGCTTTGCTATTATATTTTTTCACATCCGCTGTGGGCTTTGAAAATTTATTTATGGCTCTATACTATTATTTTCTTAGTTCTACCAACAGCTTACCTTAGAATGGATCTAAGTTTTGATTGGCTTTTCTCAGTCGAAATTTAAGCATGTTCCGAGGTTGGTTTTTTTCGCTATTCACTCTCTTTATCTCAACTGTACCTTAAATCACATCTACTCTTGTACACTCATTTTCTTTCTAAATGATCAAACTATTCAAAAGAAATCCCCTGCTAGAATATCAAAACGAACTCTTTACTAAATGCATTTGATCATCCTTAAAATTTGATCGTCCTTAATATTTAGGGATATCAAATATATTGCACCTTGCGTAAACTGACAAACTGATATTTTAGTGATTGAGTTCTTAGATCTATTTTGCAATTTTGGTCTAGTGTTACATTTAACTATAAGATCTTTATTGTAATCAATCAAATTAAATACTCGATCTCATAATGCGGTTTATTTGTTTATTTCGAATGAACTAATTTCATTAAAGTATTGTACATTGCGAACTATAACTGTTTCCCATACAACACTTATATGCAATAGTATATGGATAAAATATCCATAGTCTTTTATTGCTTTTAAAGTTTGAAACTCATAGAATACAATACGTAATCTCGACCAAATAAACATATAAGTGAACAAATTACGAATGCATTTAGTAGTTGTAAAATCAGGTATTTGCACAGGTATTGAAACATTAAAAGGCAAGAAGCATTTATTAGTGAGTATATGTTATATTTCTATTTGTCAATCTTCAGTTCAATTAATTTGTATAGCTTAATTGATAAACGTTTTATCAGTCATGTTAAATGCATAAATTTATTAATGTAGATTGTTATAACATTATATAGTATATGTTCTTACATTCTTAGAAAGGTTAAATGTTAGAATTTCAATTTTTTAATAAGTCTCCCACCAGTCTCTAATGTTTCATCAAACCTTATGTTGAAACTTAGAAGTCTTTCGACTTCACTAGTGGGTGTTAGGACTCATCCGTCTTTAAAATCCGACCTTGAGTTTGCTCAACAAGCCATAGCTACATGGACGATATATAACTCATTATCTGTTGTATCGCATACAACTCATAAGCCTTAGTACTTTGTCCTAATTTCACTTTGACCTTGAGTTTGCTCAACAAATTAAAACAAATTATTCACTCGTATCCACCACATCGCGATGGCTTAAGTATAGTACATGTACATTGAATTTTCTCAACAAATACATATTATTATCTTACCTTATCTATTCAATGTATTAATAATACTACACATAATATCCCTAGCTTGAGTTTTCTCAACAACTAAGGAGTATGCAAGTAATATATATTTATATATATATATATATATATATGTATGTATATGGTAGACGATAATATTACATTAAGGATTCATAATCTTCAACGTATTACATTGAGCGATATCAACTTCTGGAATAATGTGCTTCTTATGAAATACCCTCATGATTAAGGTGTAGGAAACATCTAAAATCGCTATATAGGTATGATACGTATGTATTATCCCTTAAATTTATTTGGATTTCTTTGATGTTCCATCTTTGATTTATACATTCATATTATATAATTTTTATTATCATATAACTTGTATATTTTAATTAACTTATATAATAGTCCTATGTATAATAATATATTAAGGGTTTTGTTATCATGTGCCCTAAGGGCACACGTTAATAATGATTACTTCGAGATAAAAGACAAAAAAACTAAGTTAAATACCTTGATTATCCTTTCATAATTAAAAAAAGATGGAATTCGGAGGGAGTTATATGGTAATTTTACAATCTTAACATGCGCCCTAAGGGCATATATTAGCATTTCCTATATATTAATTAAATTTTATTTAACTAATGTTACTTAACTAACATTTTAATTACTTTCATATTAATACAACATTTATATTCAATAATTATCATGTATTATAACCGTTATAGCATAACACATATATCATATACATGTGCATATTATTTAATTAGTCACCCTTTTAATTAAATTATTTAATCAAACTATTTTAATTAAATAATATTGATTTCAAATTTCAATTCAGATACATGCATGTATTCTTATGTTATTTTAAACATTTTTAAACAACATAACATATATCATAATATATAATACATGTATATATATATATATATTAATTAACTTATTTAATTAGTTTAATTTATTAATCTTATTAATAAATTTTTAAAATTTTATTAATTAACTTATATTATTTTTCAAACATTTTGAAATTTTTTATGATATTATAACTTTTTATAATATGTATATATTATTTTTTAACTTAAACATTTAAATTTAAAAATCTTATATTTTCAATTTTCGAAACAATTTTATATTATAAAATTTATTATATATTTCTTATTTTAAATTTAACTTTTAAATTTAAAAATTTTATTTTTAATTTCAACACAGTTTTGAAATAAGCCTAAGGAGCAATTCAAATTTGGTTTTTTCTACTAGGGATAACCATTTGGGCTTACCTCATTGTTTCGGGCCATAGTAGGCAAGTAGGGCAGAGTACTTGATTACCCAGACCGAACCCCACTTTTTTAGATACCATACTATATGGGCATGCTTTAATTAGTTAACCTTAACATGACTAATCTGGACTGCATATGCTATTGGGTTCTGATACCATTGTTGGAACCAGACCAGTCCGTAGTAGACGTTATGGATGAACTTTAATTTTTTCCTTATTGGGCCCATAGAGTCTAATTTATTTAGAATATTTCTAAATATTTTAAATAAAATCTTTTATTTTATTTTAATTTATCAAATATTGAATTTATATATTTATAGGTGTGTATACGTGTGCGTATGTGCGTGTGTGCGTGTATCATAAACATAAATATATGTGTGCATGTGTAACATGTCTACCTATGCAAGGTATAACGTGCCTGCATATAGATGTTGGAATTTACATCGTAACGAACATGTTAGCTCATTCGATCTGCAAATATATGTTGTCCTGATATATTTATGTATATAACAAATTACTTATATATAAATGTTGTAAATATATATGTATGTGAGTGTGTGTGTGTACATATTAAGTTTGTTTAAATAATTTTATGTAATTATATAATATATATGTATGTGTATCTAAAGATAAAATTTTATAAATAAAATAATATATACTATTATAATATATCCATTTCAATGTAAAAAAGTTATTTAAATATTACATAGTTGACAAAAAAATTATAAAATCGCGAATAAAATGTACTAGTACATACATAATAATATAATAATATTTTATATTTATTTTAATATATATATATATATATATATAAATATATTTATAATACATAAATATGTACATATAAATTAACATAAATTTTTTTCTTAAATTCCAGATCGTGTGTACAACATAAATTTTTTATTGTTACATTTATTATTTTAAAACATATTTTAATTGAACATTCATTCGAAATTAAATAAAATATTAAAAAATTATTTTCCAAACTTTTTCTTAAATTTTAAATTTTCGGTAAATTAAAAATGATATTTTGGAGTTGGAAAAAAGTTTCACAGTTTTTTCTTTTAAATTTTATTTTTAATTAATTAATTAATTTTCAATTGGTTTGAATAATAATTTTTGAAAATAACAAAAGATTGTTTTTAATTTTTATTTTTGGGCAAGAGCTTATCTAAGGTTAAAATAATTTTAAAAAGTTAGAAAGTAATTTTTATATCATATTTTATTTTATATGATTTATTTATGTAGTATATTGGTTGAAATAATATTAATAATTTTAAAAAAAATTCTATCGAGAATTGCTATTGCTATGAATATGCATATATAAAATTATATGATAATTTTAAATATAAGCCATATATTTAATTCAATAATAAATATATCTATAATTTAATAAATATTAAATAATATGTATATTATTTTGCTGCTCTGATCTGATATGTAAAAAATAATAATTTTTTATAAGTATATACATACACATAACTAAACCAATTTGTGACAACATTAATTTATATTAAAAGTGCCACCTAACTAACGATATAATAATATATATAGACATAATAAAATATAATTTAGAGAACTGTAAACAATTATTTGATAAAACATACCTAAGAACTAAAATCTTGAAGTACACCTTGAAAGGATGAATTTTCCTTTTGGAACCCTTTCCAATTCGGTAGATTAATGCTAGTCCTTAAACCATTGTCGTTTGACTATAGGATAGTAATCGACTTTGATTTAAATTTGAACTTGATATGATGGAGCATAAATGGAGTAATTTTGGCCAACAAAATATGATGGAGATAGCGGGTTAAAAGTCCAAATGAAATTAGTTTAGGTTTGATTATACATTGGATAGAAATGAGGGAAAATTGGATCTCAATCCATAATAATTCCCCCTTGACCTGAGCCATCCAAAATCTAGTATATATCTATTTTGAGTCCCCTCACCTCATGTTGCTGTCGAAAATTTCACCTATCACGGTGGGCCAAAGCCCATTTAAGCCCAAAGAAAATATTATTTAACTAAGTCCAATATTATCGCCTATCAATATCATATATTGATTAATATATTTATTACTAATATAAATATATCTAAAAATTTGTATTCCTCAAATCATAATCAAAATTTCATAATTAATATTTCACAAATATTAATTAATTTATAAAAATTATAAAATAATTAAATTGTTTGGTCAAAAGAGAATTCATCATTACGATTGTGTGACTTGTCGAGTGGCAGGTGGTGTGAAATTTTGGCCAAATTTATCGCTTAATTAGCTTTATTAAAATCCAATTTCATTTCATTAAGCGTTACCTTATTGACATAATTCTTTTCATCAAAGCTATATCACTTTGGACTTATGGAATTTGGTAATGACCAAAATTCTGATATCATCCCCATTTAACTCTATAGTCAAAACATGAAGACCTTGGTTTAATAACAACTATTATTATTAATCGAAATGCTCTGGCCAGAGAATTTAACTTTGAGTTGACTTTAGTTGACCGTGATACTGACCTCATATAATAAAGGAGATGAATCCTCTCGTGAACAGTTTCACTTACAATACTTCAACTCAACCCAACTATAGTCACTCGATGGACTCCTTGCCATGATTTGACTATAATCAAAGTTAGGCTTTCATATTGAAGATCAACAGTATTCTCAAGTCGAGAGAACTATACAAATTAGTCGCATCGATATTTCTTGTTTGATCTTAGTTATGTTAACTAAAGGAAAACTATCAAGTGAGCCATTCCATGGTTATCCAATAACTACCAATATGTAACCACTTACTGTCAGCAGTAGTCATGAATAATACACTGCCCAACATTTGGAGAGCGTTACGTACTCCAGTCTAAACGGATACATCGATATCTAGTCTCGACGCATCTTGATTAGAAACACTTAATAAATGGTGTATATTTTTTCATTGTAATAAATTACTTGCGATTACAACATTTTGTAATTACTATCGCAAAACATACGATTTATGGATTTTCTAATGTTCGCACCAAAATTGGTCACAAACACCCGATAGTCATGAAAGCGTCCGTTTATGAACAAAAATCTCGGATCTAAGCAATATCAAACACAGCAATTCAGAAATAACAATCACAAACAAAGGATTTATAGTGGTTCGGCGATCTTGCCTACATCCACTCTGAAGTTTATGTCTTTATTGATTCACTTGATGATTTCAATCAATTACAGCGGATTACAGTTGATAATAGCTCTGAAATCTGAATACAACAGCGGTAATAAAGAGTAGAATTGAATCCGGCAGAGTCTGGACATCGAATGGCCAAAAGATCCCCTTTTTTGAAGGTTTCAGGATGCTATTTATAGGCGTAGGAGACTCAGATCGTGCTCAAACTTCGGGAGATTTTTTCTGGCACGTGAGTGGGCCCATGCGACCGACCCCACCAAGTTTCGACTCGATCTGAGATCGATACGAAATGATTTCGTATCCATCAAAAAATGATCCAATCGAGTTGAAACTTGGCAGGCACAATCTTTACCTTGTATGGAAGATTCTGTGAAAATTTCATTGCATTTGGATCAGCGGTTTGGGAGATATGATCAATACGAGTTGGTATGTTTCGGTTGGCTGTTTATTTCGAATCCATCAATTCGAAACGATCTCTTCGACTCGATCACCTCACGGGGTCTCGTGATGATGTGGCACGCATGCTTCGCCTCGATCCGGTTTTTACTCCGAGTTGACCGTATCGACTCCATAAATTTCGCCTTGTTCGTATCGAGGGATGACACGCCACCCATGCTCGTTGACCTGATGGATACGAACAAGTCTCAGCTCATGGATTCGAACGTGGTCTCGTGATGGAGACGAAGCAGCGAACCTCTGATGGATGCGAAGCAGACTTAGGTGATCGTTACGAAGTAAACTGCATACTGATGGATTCGATGAAGACACTCTAGCCGAAGTTCGTTCGATACGAAGTCCATCGATCCGAAGACCTGGCGATTTCGATCGATATGAAGCCGATAGATACGAACCGAGGTGTGGTGATGGATACGAGAATCGATACGAAGTGCGGCCTACTGATGGATACGAAATAGTGCTCTAGTATGGATACGAACATGCTGAGGTGATGCCTATTTGATCGATTCGAAATCGATCGATTCGAACCGACCGATATCATGTTAATTATCAATTCGAACTCGATCGATTCGAAGTATGAGGAACCTGATGGGTTCGAACAAAAAAAACATTGATGGATACGAATCCGATGGATTCGAAATGGGCATCTCCTCAACTTTTTTGATGGATACGAACAACGTACTTTGGCTAACTTGCATCGATCATATCTCATTCATACGAACTCCGATTAACCTGAAATTTGAAACAATGGATTTTATGATCTTGCTTGTCATGTCCTATCAGTTGTAGCCTGATCCGAGCTTGGACAAAATTCATCGATATCCATAGCGAAGCAATGTGTAACCAGTCTTTGAGACGAATTGTCTATTGTTTTCGACTAATCTTTTGGTATCACGGCTTTGCCAAAAAGCGGGATAACATTTGCCCCTCCAAAACATGCCTTGCGGTAGGAAGGTGTGTTTTGTAATGCCATAAGCTGGATGTTCACATCCTATCAACAACCTGTAAAGAACTTGATAATTTCATATGACCTCGAATGACGATCGTTCGAGATCGTATGCCATTTGAGGTGAAACGGGACCGTTCGCGGTCGAATGTCGATCATGGCAAATTGTGACCGTTCGAGGTCAGGCGCCATTCGAGGCGAATGGTGAATGTTCGGGGTCGGGTGCCGTTCAAGGTGAATTGTGACCGTTCGAGGTCGGGTGCCGTTCGAGGCGAATTGTGACCATTGGAGGTCGGGTACCGTTCGAGGTGAACTGTGACCGTTCGAGGTCGGGTGCCGTTCGAGGTGAATTGTGACCGTTCGAGGTCGGGTGCCGTTCGAGGTCGGGTGCCGTTCGAGGCGAATGAGTATGCCTAGGGGGGACTTAGTATTATCGATACCAGTTTTCATGTTCGGGGGAGTCTCTGAATCAATGACTTTGGCGGTTCATCACCATATAAGAGGTGCCCGTGGACCGTTCGTGATCCAACGACATACAAGTAATTCTTTCACAGGATTGCAGATATCAAAGCAATGATCATACAAATTCCACAACAGGAATGTTCAAATCAAAATCAAAGCAAGAGCAAGACAAGGATGTCAAAGCGTAAACTCTTACTATGGTGCAGTCAGTGGTCATTCAGAGCATGCTTATGGATCATGCGCGATCGCTTACATGTGTAAATGATTTAACCATGTTAGTGAGAGGTTTGCGACTTGTTCATCGCTTTCGACCTGCCCCCCGAGTTCACGAGTGAATTTTACGTGCCCCCCGGCTGAGCGTTCATTCCTCTACTACCACCAGGTTGCAGGTTGCTCAGATGTCCTTGTCTCTCTCTCTGGGATTGGATTAACATGTTCCAAGCGTGTGCCCCCATGAAGATTGATGCCTGATTCACTTCTGAAGAAGCCTCTTGACTTCTTTCATGTTCACTTCTCTCTGGCCTCTGCCTTCTACTTGTTTGTCTTGTCATAGCTTCTTAGATCTGAGTTCTTAAATCTTCAAATTCAATTTTTCCTGAATCAGCCTTCTCAGTGAAAGCACCAAAGTGTTCGTGCCAAAATTGGTCACAAACACCCGATAGTCGTGAAAGCACCCGTTTATGAACACAAATCTCGGATCTAAGCAATATCAAACACGGCAGTTCAGAAATAACAATCACAAACACAAGATTTATAGTGGTTCGGCGATCTTGCCTACGTCCACTCTGAAGTTTATGTCTTTATCGATTCACTTGATGATTTCAATCAATTACAGCAGATTACAGTTGATAATATCTCTGAAATCTGATTACAACAACGGTAATGAAGAGTAGAATTGAATCCGGCAGAGTCTGGACGTTGAATGGCCAAAAGATCCCCTTTTCTGAAGGCTTCAGGGTGCTATTTATAGGCGTAGGAAGCTTAGATCGCACTCAAACTTCGCGAGATTTTTTCTGGCACGTGAGCGGGCCCATGCGACCGACCCCACCAAGTTTCGACTCGATCTGAGATCGATATAAAGTGATTTCGTATCCATCAAAAAATGATCCAATCGAGCTGAAACTTGGCAGGAACTATCTTTACCTTGTATGGAAGCTTCTGTGAAAATTTCGTTGCATTTGGATCAGCGGTTTGGGAGATATGATCGATACGAGTTGGTATGTTTCGGTTGGCTGTTTACTTCGAATCCATCAATTCGAAACGATCTCTTTGACTCGATCACCTCACGTGGTCTCATGATGACGTGGCACACATGCTTCGCCTCGATCCGGTTTTTACTCCGAGTTGACCGTATCGACTCCATAAATTTCGCCTTGTTCGTATCGAGGGATGACACGCCACCCATGCTCGTTGACCTGATGGATACGAACAAGTCTCAGCTCATGGATTCGAACGTGGTCTCGTGATGGAGACGAAGCAGCGAACCTCTGATGGATGCGAAGCAGACGTTAGGTGATCGTTACGAAGTAAACTGCATACTGATGGATTCGATTAAGACACTCTAGCCGAAGTTCGTTCGATACGAAGTCCATCGATACAAAGACCTGGCGATTCCGATCGATACGAAGCCGATAGATACGAACCGAGGTGTGGTGATGGATACAAGTATCGATACGAAGTGCGGCCTACTGATGGATATGAACATGCTGAGGTGATGCCTATTTGATCGATTCGAAATCGATCGATTCGAACTGACCAATATCATGTTAATGATCGATTCGAACTCGATCGATTCGAATATGAGGAACCTGATGGATTCAAACAAAACAAATATTGATGGATACGAATCCGATGGATTCGAAATGGGCATCTCCTCAACTTTTTTGATGGATACGAACAGCGTACTTTGGCTAACTTGCATCGATCATATCTCGTTCATACGAACTTTGATTAACCTAAAATTTGAAACACTGGCTTTTATTATCTTGCTTGTCATTTCCTATCAGTTGTAGCCTGATCTGGGCTTGGACAAAATTCATCGATATCCATAGCGAAGCAATGTGTAACCAATCTTTGAGACGAACTGTCTATTGTTTTCGACTTATCTTTTGTATCACGGCTTTGCCAAAAAGTGGGATAGCATCTATTAAATATACTTTTTTTAGATTAATTAATAAATATAACACATTATATCAAGTATGTAATAGAAGAAAACATATTTTATTCGAACAAGATTGGTTATCGAGTTAGATATATGTAACAAATTACATAATTGCCCCTAGAACATACTCTTAATTCTATCAGACATTTAATCAATCGGGCCATCATATCTTCTGGCTCAAGGGACTTTTGAAGGGAGTGGTCCTCCCACTCCCTCATGTGAGATTGACCTCTTCATTCCTCCTTATAATGGTTGTGATATCGTTCTTGAGCATCATCTCGGCTCTTAGACCATACTCGAAGGTCTTTTGTTCTTCGCTGGTAGTAGGATCAATATGAGTTGGAGAATTATGTTGAGAGTGTGAAGCGGTAGCCATAATTGGACCATGTTAAGCACCAACCCAGTTCGACTTGGTATCGTATTGTTCTTCAACCCCAGCTTCAGCCTGAACCGTTGCTTTCTCTGCTTCTGCTGCATCCTTTCTTCTAACTATTCCACTATATTGGTTGCACTTAATACTGGAGTATGACCTTCTTCCTTCTGATACCCTGGATCGGGATTTGTCTTGTCCAATGTTGTTATGACTAGCGGTTTACTATTGCACTAAGTGAATCATAAGGCGGTTCATAATTTCTTATTGTTTGGTGACAAACCATTCGTTTAGCTCAACCATAACTCTACCTATGTTTCCAATGGTAACACTATCCATATTATCCGAAGTGCTTGCTAAGTGATATGCTTGATCACTTGCGTTGATGTTTCGTGCATTCCCATTGGTAAAACTAGTCTTAATTTTTGATTTAAGAGGTATATTGAGAAATATCTCAATAAAAGAACCAAAAAAATTTGCTCGAAAAATGGGCAACCAACTCCAGGTTATTGCTGTAGAATAGCAGAGATTAAGTGTATTTCATAATTTTTTTTATATATATTGTTTATGAATTCTAGTAAGCAAATCAGATATAGACAATAAAAATGTCTAGTATAATACATAAAGAACGCACAAATATATAGTGTTTCTGAAATTTGTGATCTACATCCACTTTGTATCTTTTATTATGATTATATGATTATAGTTTCTACAGGGCTTAAATTGATCTCTTTGGATTGATTATAATAATTGTGGATTACTATATCTATGATTCACAATGCCCTAGTGTCGTAGATCTAGGGGATGGTTCCCTATAACTCCATGGACCAGATGATTGAAGGTGATTAGATAATAAATTAGATGATTCCTTTTTGTTTAGAAGTGGTCCAGGGATTTGGTTAGGCAGAGATTTTGGTAAAGATTCGGTTAGGCAGATATTCGATTAAGAATAGATTTGACTAGGTATAGATTCGGTAAGCATAGAATCGGTTAGGATGAGACTCGGTTAGCAAGCAGTTTAGTTAGTTAGAGATTCAATTAGGAAAAGATTCATTTCGATTGAGATTAAGTTAGGCAGATATTCGATTAGGTGGAGATTCTGTCATGTAGAGACTGAATTAATATGAGATTTAGTTAGGTAAAGATTCAGTTGGATAGTATCTAGTGCTCCAAACTTATCGGTCATTACTACTTATCCCTCATGTCCTCATAGATGTCCTAATCCATGGAGTATTTATATGTGTGATGATAGATAGTAAATGAATCGATAGTAAATGATTAGGTAGTCAGCAGTTAGGTAGCAAGCAGTTAGGTTGATACTCCCTCCCAAACTCTTTCTCATTTTCAACACTTATCTCTACTGAACCTTTCACCCATTCCTTTCTAGAACAATCTTCTTTATTTCATAACTTCTTCATAATAAGTCGAAGTTAAGTAAAATTTGGATCGTCTTCGTATCATCATATATAACGCTCCGATGCCTTTGAATATTCCATTTGGATGAAGTAGATAGTAACTTCAAAGGTGGGCCCCAAATTGGTTGGATGGTGGATTGATTTCAAATGATCGTATCTTTCAATTTGTAGGTCGGATTGAGAAGTAGTTTCAACCAAGGTGCATGTCCTGACCTTGCGTGTATTTTCCATTTGGTTTTGGTATGCTCCGAAATTGTGCCAAGTTTCCCCTATCTCAACCTTGTAATTAGGCAATGGCACTCTTATCATAGACCTTCCATTTGTTTCTATGCTCCTTAGCATTTTTTGGGATTTGTCGTACTATGGATGAAAATGCCAACAACAATGGACAATCACAATGTAGATTGAGGATGTAAAGTTCGATTTCAACAGCTTTTGATTTACCAACAGGCATCGGTGTAGAATTTCAAATTTAGGCAGAGATGGAAGAAAAAATAAGGAAAATGGTTTGGAAAGATAGTGGGATGGAGAGCAATGTTTATGTTGTTTAAAAAAAATGAAAGTTGCTACCAATCTCGAAGATTATGAAAAATACAAATCTATAATTGAATGGTGGATTTTAAGGGTGGCTTTTCTCTTTCTCGGCCAGGATGGACACTGTGCATAGTTTTGGATTTATTTTAGAGCATCTAGGAACACAAGTGTGTTGTATTGAAATGATGGTTACTAGTGTTTCCTACAAACAAAATCTGAATCTTATTTTTTCTTTTAAGTAATAAAAGTAGGGCATTGTTAAAGGGACTACATAAATGACTAAGAGGGGGCCATATTTTGGGCGATTTAACATTTTCGGCATTTTTATAACTACAATTTAAGAGGACCCACACAATTAAACCTTCTTATCTACTTCTGGAGTCTCTTTTAACAATGCCCTAAAAGTAATATATAGATTTGAACTTTCAACATGGTTTTTAAGTCCATGCCTTCCTTACTATAACTTTGAAAATAAAATTTTAATTTATATGTGATTTGCAAGGATTGTACAAAGAATTAAATTAATTCCACGGACTTAGTGGTTGTTCAATTTCAAAAAGGTAAAATCCAACATTTTTTCACCAAGATCTCAATATCATATGAGACCAAGGACGTGGTGTTCAGTATAGACAAAAGTAACATCGGCATGGACTAATCCACATTTACTTATCCTGCTTAGGAACATTATTGGATCAAAAAATATATCATAGCAATTTATCTTTCTTATTATTGCATATTTGGTATTGTTGGAATGGTTTTATATAGATTTTGGTTAATGTGCATTTAAGGGGAGAAATTGCAGCTATAATGCTGCAAAAAATGATTCAAGAAAGATATCGGATATGGGTAATAAAGTCTATTTTTAAATTTTGCTACACCATCGTTACAACATCAAGAAGGCATCATAAAGACATCGATAGGATGTCAGCAATGGTTAAAATTTTCCCATATGTGGATGCCAAAATGGCTTCGACAAATTATAAGAAAGTTGCATTGGCATGGTGTTAGAATGAATGATGTCAAGATGATGTCCAAAAATGATCTCAAATATCACTAGTAAGGAGTAGGAAATTTATGTTATATGAGCTTTTCTCTGACGCTACATGTGGAGTCGAAATGGCATCAAAAAATGACTTATTGACACCGCAATGATGCCATATTTGTATTAGAAATTAATGTTGTTCTTGTAATGTTACCTTTCAAATGAATGTTATTAATACATTCGATCCAATGGTTCACATCATTCTTCATTCAATAAATACCTTTGGATGCTATATCCTTAAGGAAGATTTTTAAAGACTCTTCCCAAAGGTTCAAAATGCATGGCAGCCCCCTTCCAAAAACGTATTCCACCAAACACCCCTTTAATTATTTCTAATGATCTGCACCGGAATGACAAAAACCTAAGCAACTTTCAAATAATTATTTTGGCAAAAATTTGCAGTTTAAGCTGCAAATTTGTAGAAAAACTATAATTTGCATAAAACTACTAATATTTGCAGTAAAAATTGCAAATTTTCAAAAATAAGTTTTTGTTATTTTTTTGCTAAGAAATAACAGTAAAATAGCACAGAGAAAAATTCTAAAAATATGAAAATAATAATAATTCCTAAATATAGAGTGATATTTGGAGAAATTAGGTTTTGGGAAGGGGCCACTGCCTAATAAGTTTGAGAAGAAGGGCGCATGCCAAATTTTTTCTTTTCCTTAATTTTATAAATAAATATATTTTTAAAACATTCTACACGAATATCTTAATAGGTCCTATATTAAAAATTCTTTTGAACAAGGTCAAAAATAATTAATATAATCAGAAATCAGCCCCTTTTGAGAATATTTTCTCTTTAGAGAGTACAATACGAGCAAAATTGTGAGATGTGTTGGGTGTATTGTCTATCATTGTCCTCTATGGTAAAATCAGCTTCGGAGACTATGCTTCAGCCTATGGTGGATGTCAAAGATTCGAGTCCGCTTATCTATAGCTCATGCACTAAGTTTATTTTTTGACCACCAACATCTCCCCGACTCTGCTTCACACCATATTGGCTCTAATGATTTCCTAGACAATCCTGTGGCATGGATTCAATACATATCAATCTTCCATTACAAGAGTATTCTCAATGATCCTTAGAATACCCCATTTCATACTCCTATTAGACTTATTGTTTATTTTGAAAGGCCTACAAATGCTCAAGAAATGGCTGATTTGTTTAAATTCTCCTTAAATTTGAATTTATCATGAAGTTGTAACACATAATATTGAATTGCATTCTTTTATATGTATTACCAAGACTGGGCGTTCATGACAAAATTGGCACAAACACCTATTGAAAATTTGAATATGAAGATTAGATAAGAAAAGAAGATAAAGTTAAGAAAATAACATGAGATTTTTTAATGGCTAGGTGAATACTCCAGGTTATGTCCACTTAGTTGATTTCTATTCTTTTTTCTCTATTTTTACAAATCTATTTCACAACTTGGCAGGAATCTAGCTCAGTAATTTATAAAGTATAGATTTTACAACCTATGATTATCGGAAATTCAGAATTGATTGAGAATTGAGAAGTCTTATTTCAAGTGCTCTACACCTCTATTTATAGGCAAAAACCTTCAAGATAATATTTGAAAATTTCTCCATATGTTATCCACATCGTGCACATCGTCCTATAAACTTCGTATAGTGATCCCTAACCTAAGTTTCGTGGATCGGTATCGAACCATAGTCTATGGATCTATGTCGAACTTTCTTCGAGTTGCACCCGAGATTTTTTGGTGTTTGCTTTGGCCTTGACTTGGGGTTTTCCCGAGGTTGTTGTGCCTGAGTTTTTCTTCCCATGCTTTGAGTCCAATATGATTGTGTCTGCTTCGAGTTACAACTCGGGTCAATCTGTGAATGGCTGATTGTGAACTTGAGTGAACATTTTTCAATCATTTTTTGATATCTCCTTTATTTTACATTTCTATTGTATTTTTTGGATCATTTCTTCACCGTTTTTTCATCCAATTCAAAAGTTTAAGTCCATTCAAAGGCTGTAGAAAATTCTGCCATAATGCTTACCCCTCAAAGCATGCCTAATGAAGAGTAGCCATGCATTGCTCTAGAAAAAATATTGAAGTCGATAAATCACTAGTAGTTTAGCTCTCTGCCCATTAACTGATCGAATCGCAGTGTATTGTTCGGTTCCCTTAGATTCAGCTGTAAATCATTGGTCATTTTAGACCATTATAGCTAAGGACTCGAGTCCTTGCTTGAGTGTTAGTCGCAAATCATCATCGTAATGTGTTTTCTTAAAATTATTATATCATATACCACTAAAAAAAGTTGCCTTATGTTCATTCCGGTTGTACTACAATACATACATATCGTCCCGTGTTCATCTAGGATTTCAAATTATAGGCAAGGTATGTATGGGTAGTCAAAAGTCAATAATTGTGCAAGTTTATTACCACTGGTTGGAATATTGTTTATAAACCATGTAGTGTCGCATAGTATCCCATTACAAGAACGTCCAACTGAATTGAAGCAATGACTTTCACTAATTATTTGGCTATCATAAGTTATCAATCAGAGTAGTGCATTGCCATCAATTGGAGCATCATCTATAAGTCATCCAAAATTTCCCAGCATCTCATCTTAAATGAGTCCAACAGAATCGAGGCAATAACGTAATCTAATAATCATCATCAATCATTTCAAATTCAAGTGGCGTTTAAATCCAGAGCCTAGTTTTCAATTCCTTCGGATTGCATTATCAATATCTAGGTTATGTTTTAATCTCCCTGGATCGTGCAATCAATGACCACTCTAATTTATGACCTCTTCGAATCGTTAGTTTAATCCTAAATTTCTTCGAATTGTTTGTTTAACCCTCGATCTCTACATATCATTAGTTTAATCCTCGATCTCTCTAGATCGCTAGTTCATGTTGAGTCCAATTCGCTTGCTCTTTGATGATGGGACCCAATGACCAAGTAAATCCATCCGCTCCCTTTCTAGTGAGGAGACTTCTTACGGCACATTGCCTCATTATTACTACAAATATGTATGTTAAGCATCTAAAGAGGACATGTTGATTTTAAAGATAACAAGTGATGTCGGGCTTAAAGAAGGTAAAGCTATCAAGCAAAGGGATGTCGAGTCTCTAAAGGAATTGAACATCTAATAACAAAGATGTGTTGAGTTTCTAAGGATGTCAAACATTCAAGCGATTAACAAGAAGTGAGGGGTGCCGAGTCTATAATAGGTAATGAGATTCAACAACAACAAGCATTTAATAAGTAGAAGGTGATGTCTAACATTAGCAATGAAGAAGAGCATCGAGCTTGTAAGAGGATGAAGATGTTGAACCAGTAAATATTTACAGATGTTGAGTTACAAAAAACTTGGAAGAACAAGAGATGTCAAGCCCTTATAGCACAAAGTTATAGAGCATATAGCAAAGGAAAGATGTTACACCACTGAAAGATCGACTATCTAACCGCAAGCGGAGGATATCGAATTTCTATAAATAACTAGTCCATGATGCATCAACTATTATCAAGCCTCTACCATAGTAACTATTGTAGAGCATCTAGTAATCAATGATATTGAGCTTTAACTCTATCAAAAGGTTTCGAGCTTTTATAAGCAGCAAGGGACACCGAAGCTTTAAAGATATAGAAGATGTTTAGTTTCAACAAGGGAGATTGTAGCGACCCTGACTCGACCTTCGGAAATCGGCACCGAATACGACACTCATATTCAAATGCCGTAGATTCAAACGTCGAATACGGTTCGCTAGAGCTTATAACACAATTAAGTAAACAGCACAGCGGAAGAAAAAGAAATGAATAATATTGATACAGAACATTTGATACAACAATGATACAATATGATTCAATATCAGAGATACAAGATAACAATGCTACAGTGGAAAACAATATGATATAGCAGCGGAAAACAAATAGCCAAGAGATAACTCCAATCCAATGCTCCAAAGTTAAAACTCCAAACCACTAGCTCGAACCACCAGCACGTTGCACCAACCTAAGCAAGTCTCGTCCATGAATCCAAAGACTCCAATATCCAAGATCTCCAGAGAATACCAAAGAGAAAGCCGAAAGCTACAGAATCGATATCTATATCTACTATCTGAAAAACCCAACTCTAGACTGCCCGTGTGGAAAATTGTGGGCACCCAAAGTTTAGGGAGGGAACAATAAACTATGGGTCAGTCATGGGACTGGTATGAGCAAACAAAAACATTTTGGCCTTTAAAAACAAGCAAAAGAATTTAAAATTTAAAAACCGCAATGCTTTTGGAAAATGAAACTACCATAAGGCCTCCCGCCACACTCAGCATGCAAATGCAGAATTGGAGGAGATTTGTCCTTATGATAGTCAAACATGCTTGATACGCGAAAACCAATTTGATATTATTATTAGTGCATAGTGGAAAACATTTCGAATGTATAATATTAATCTTAGCCAGCATAGATATTCCGAACTATGCCTACTATAACTACCATCTAAACAGTGGGGCGCCACCATAAGTAGATGGCAGGTTATAAACTAAAACCGTACAAGGCGCGTATTGTTTCTTTGGGTTCTCCAACAAATGGTCAGGCCAAGGAACTTCCCATTGCCACATGGGTACTCCTCTGGAGGGACGCCCTGAGAACCATCCCTTAGTTCTCTGCTAATACAAGGCCGGCTACCCCCTTCCCGGGGAATAAAACCTAAGATATGCCACCCCCGGTCCTTTGGGACCTTTAACCGAGGATCCTCAATACCAACAACATCACATGATAATAAGTATACTACAGTGCCCACATGAGTGAGTATCTGGGCTCCATACCATGATACTACCCTTTTCCAGAAGGAATGGTCATACCCTAGGGGCGCTACCCCTGAAACCTTGCTGCATTTTTCATGTTTTGACCATTACCGGTTTGTGGGGATCGATGAGGTCTCGCCCACAAAGCTACGCTTTTCACAAAAGCCATGCTTTGATCAAAAAATGATCAGCAGCACTTCGTATGCCACACTACCAAATTGGGAATGTATCACTAGTAACCATCAACTACATAACCTCTGAGCTCGTACGTCTCAGAGAAGGGTGTTAAGCTAAGAGATTAAATCTCCGCCACCAAACAGAAATGTATTTGATAGAAACCGGTTTTACATCTCAAAGTGTAATGTCAGACACACATCCATATAAGTCTGTTCTGGGCTCGAACATAACCGAAGGCACTTCCAAAGAAGCCCTTGCAATCCGGAATAATTTCTAATCACGTCCGGACTTCCCATCACAATGGGTGCTCAAATCTCTATACCGGGGCCATTCGGTGCAGAGACATTCGACAGGCCATCCTTTCGCTTTCGAAAGTATCCGGTCTTCACCATCGATCTTCAAATGCTATCCATATCGTCGTATCATTATTCGGAATGGGTTATATGACATAAAGGTCCTCTCCCGACTAAACTGAATAATGAGCGCAATATTTAAAAACATATGGATAGTGGGATTTCAGTCAAGTCACAACTTTAAACCCAAAACTTTTCTTTCAAATGGTTTAAATAAATTACCATTTACCAATCTTTTAACAAAAAGATTTATTTCAGAAACCTTCAATTGTTTAAACAATTTCCACATTTAAATCTTTTAAATAAAAGATTCACATTTAAGACCCCTTTCAATTTTAAACAAGTTTCACCAATCTTTAACAAAGATTTATTTATAGCAAATTGGATTAACTCATCCGGTCTTTAAATCAAAGACTTATTTCGTACCTTTTAAAATAATTTCCAAAGATTCCTTCATAATTTTCATAACAATTCCCATTTCAATCTTTTATATATAAAAGATACATCATTTAGAATCCTCCTCGATACCAAAACAAAGCTTATCAATCTTTCACAAAGGTTTGTTTAAATCTTTCAAAATAATTTCCATTTCAGTTTGGACTAACTTGTTCTATCTTTGAATCAAAGGTTTAATAGTTTTCAAACTCGTTTCCAATTCATTGAATTCCATTTTCAAATATTGAATTCAAACTCAAATCAAAATATTTCAAATTTCAAACTAAATCGAATTATTTAAATTAACTTTTATATTCAAAAAATCCATTTCAAATACTTTTCAAATTTTACCTTATTTTATTTCCAAAACGATTCGCATTTAAAATCCAAACTTTAAATCCATTTCAAAATTTTAAATTCAAATATTTGTGACTTAACCAATTTTCTCGTGAAATCTATATTTGTGTGTGTATAGTGTGGTCCAGGGGTTTACACACAATAGTGCAACAACATCAACCATTACAGATTCAAACACAGAAATATCGATAAGCGGTATAACCTATAACGCTTATCTTTATTTACAGATCATGGATGAATAATATAAGTTCCTCGTAGATAATAAATTACATCACAGATCACAGCACAAATCTGGATAATTCATAATGCAAAGCATCATATATCAGGGATATCAAACAATTAAATCATCAAATCCAAACATCCATAAGTAATATCAATTAATTATTTAATAAATTTAAATCAGATTAATTACTAATCTTGGTTAATTAATTTTTAATTAATTACAAACCATTTTGATTAATTACTTTTTAATCATTAATAAACCTCAAATTAATAAAAAATCCTTTGATTAATTATTCTTAATTAATTTCAAAAATTAATAAACAAATTCTTAACTAATTATACTTAATAAATAATTATCCCCAATCACTTTCATAAATAAATTAACCTTTACTAATTTTCTTTAATCAATAAATTAATTATCACTAATTACTATTGATTAAGTCTTAATCACCATCATAATTTAAATTATTTCATAATCAATTATCTTAATTTATTAACCCTTAATTGAAATTAATTAAATTTTAATTAATTACTTTTTAATTAATAATTAACTTCATATTAATTTACTTTGATTGCTTCTTAATTAATTAGGATTTCTTGATCACTTTAAGTTAATTAACCTTTACTTAATTATCCTTAATTTAATTACCTTAATTAATTAACCATATTAATTAACTATTCTTTTAAAGTAATTAACCCTTAATATTTGATTTATCAATCTTTAATCCACTCTTAATTACTTTCACTAAGTGATTTTTTTTAAGCATTCATTGGTTACTTGATTGATTAACTTAATAATTTAATGAATCCAATCATTAAATTCTATTTATCTTCAAGATAAAACATTTCTTATTTAATCAAAGCATTTAAAAACAATTTTCTTTCAAATATACTTTAAATTTCATTTTAAATTTAAGATTTAAAACGAATAAAAATTTAACTTAAACAAATTTTAAAAACAATTCTAAAAAAAACTTTTTATCCCACAAGTTAAAGAAATATTCATTTTTATAAATTTTTAAAACCAGTTTCATTTTTTTTTAAATTCAATTTATAAAAAATATATTTTAACAACAAATTTGTTTAAATCATTTAAATTTAAAAACTTTCATTTATTTCAAAACTGGAATATACATTAATTTTGATTCCAGATTACTTAGATTCAAAAACTTACTTATATTTAAACTTCATTTTTAAATTTCAAATTATTTGACCATCTTTAAAGTAGTTAAACAATTTAAAATTTAAAATCTTTATTTTATTTTAAAAAACTGAGGTTCAAACCACATTCCAGATTTTATAACTTATATTTAAACTTATTTAAACCTTTACTTTATAGTTCAAACTTTTTAGTTTTTGAATTCAAGCCAAATACACTTTAAATACTTAAAGGTGTTAAACAAATTTAAATTTTAAAAACTTAAATTATTTCAAAACTAAAGTTCAGCTTACTTGAATTCAGATTCAAACTTAGGTTTAAAGCTTGGTTTAAACTTTGATTTCATTTTTAACTTTAGTTTAAATTTTAAACAAAAAACTACAGGTTTCAGGTAAAAACCTGTAACATTAATTTAACCTGAGGAGAACTTAATTTACTTCGAGCCACAAACAAAAAAACTTTGAGCCAAACTCTCTTCTCCACACACACGAGCACGAGAAAACTCACATTCGATCCCCGCACACATCCTTCTTCACAAATTCCAGATTATGGCACCGTGCACGTGCACGTGATCGCCAACCAACTCCAGTCACCTCAGATGGCTTCATCACATGAGCCAACATCCACGCAACAACTTCCGACCATCCAAACTCCTTCACTCGTGCGAAATTGAAATCAAGTTGCTCGAACCTGGAAATGAACAAAAAACACCACTCCAAACTTGGAAACAACCTCGCCCACATATCTCCGACCACCGGAACATCAACCACTCCCGCCACGTCTTCGACAACGTACCTACTTCCATCACCTAAAATCGCATGCAACTCGATGCACAATCAAAGCCACCCCGATCAAATTCCCGATAATAGCCCAAACTAGGTTTAGAAATTAAATTACCTCGCCCCCATCACCTCGATGAGCTGGAACAACTTCAACCATTTTTCCTAACCCCACCGATCACTCCTCCATCACCACAGAGAACCCCGACCGCCACCAATCGAAGAATCACCAGTAGTTACCAAAAAGAAGGAATCGCGACAAACTCGAATTGCTCTTAAATACTCATTCTAAAAATTATAATTTTTTTTTTAAAAATCATATTAAAGTATAAGGATTCAGTGTATATTACTAAATTCGAAAATTAAAAGGTTTGGATTTTAACTTGTTTAAAACTTTGCTCAAGCATTTTGATTTCCAGAGTCATATTAATATTGTTCTGACTGATTTTACTTAAACCAAATTTTAAAACTTAGTTTATTTTTTTAAACACAAAGAATTTGTTTGAATACTACACCCTATAAGGGACCAGATGAGAAGATTTAAATTTTTAATTCTAAATATAAACTCTGTAAAAACAGAGTGAACACAGATAAACAGATACACATATTTATTACCTTATTTCAACATGCAAGTCTAGTTTCATCTCATGCAAGTAGATTATCACATCATAATTTCATAAATCATCACATGTACTAAGTTTAAAACAAGAGGTTGTTTTAGTTTACTCACCTTGTATTGATGAAAATAGAGGAACAGAGAAGCTTGACTAATTCTGCAAAACTGGAACTTGTATTTGTTGTTGAATGTAGATCTTGCTTCAAGGTTTTAGAAACTGAAAGTAACCTTTCTTGAATCCATGCTTTTGTTTTCTGATTCTATATTGATTTCCAGGTTTAACATATAAATCTGAACCTAATTTTGAAATGTGAGAAAACATGCATTGTTTTCATCTTTTGGTTTCTTTTCTAATTTTACTTTACAGGTTTGCGTTTTTAAGAAAACTTTGTCATTTCTTAGCTTTGATTTCTTTTTTTGTTTCAGGTCTGGTTCTTTCTTTCTTTCATATGATTTTCATATTTTAAATTTTTAAAAGAAAAATTTGTTTTTCCACTTGTTTTATTTAGTGTTAACAACTTGTCTATGCATGATTTAAAACTCCTACACTTGTTGAAATATATACTTTTTATGCTTATATCCTTTTGTTAAATTAAATATAAATTTTGTTTATGTCCTTTATTCAAATTAAATTAAAATTTACAGTTTAAACCATTTTCCATAAATTTATTTACAATTTTTGTTTTTAAACCTTGTTTTATTTTCATTTACAAATCACGTTTTTCATGTTTTCTTACTTTATTTTCAAAAGATAATTTCAATTACTTATATTTATATATAAAAATGCATATTTACAAAAAATTAGAAAACAAGATTTCATTAGTTTCAAATATATAAATTTTCTTTAAGTCCCATTTAAATTTCAATTTCACGTTTTCAAATTGTAATCTATTTATAAAATATTCACTTTTGAACTTCAAATCAAAAATATTTATTTAATATAATTTGGAAAACAAATCTTTATTAATTGAAAATATAATGTAAATTAAATGGAAAACAAATATTGTTATTGAAAAAAAATGTTTATTAATTGAAAATATAATTTAAACTAAATTTATAAATATAAATAAATAACAGAACATATCTTTTATTGATCCTAAAACTTTATAATTCTATTTATAATCTAAAATATTTATTTATCCCAGAAATATCTAATTAATTCACAATTTAATTTCCAAAAATTAAATTAATTATCAAATTATCCTGGATAAAATTCAGGGATGTTACAGATTCCCCCCTTAAGAAAATTTCGTCCTCGAAATTTGTAAGGGAGACAACAAAGGATGGATACGCAAGGATAGAGAAACGGTTTTCAAATCAAACTGGGTATCTATTCTGCATTTGGTTTACCAAATCAGAATATCAATAATGGATATAAGAACGAATCAAGATACTTGGGTCACTAGATCTACGAATATACAGGGATATTGGTTAGTTCGAAGGGATAACTAACCACTCGTAGAATATATCGAGACCCAAAAGAATAAACAAATATATGGATGCAATCAAAACCAAAATATACCTATCAATCATAACAACCAAAGCAAACAATTCATCCAAACAAACAATTCTGACCCATCTGTAGTTTGTGTCCCATGCAAATATATCAAAGCTTCTTCCTGGAATTTTCAGGAATCTATCAAAGAATTGAAAAGACGAATCAAAGGAGATTGATAGAGAATTGTTTCCGCTATTGCAGGGTATCGACCATTTGTAGTGGTACTCCCCGGTCCCATATCTTGTCCTCTTCTCGCCCTCATACTCACTATCAGTGGATAGTAAGAGAATTTGTTGAGGCATTCAGATGGATATCTTAGGGATATACTCATTCTAGGGTATACTTCACTCTATCTCTAATGAGCTACTTAATGTGTTATACTCCTGAGCTAAAGTTTCAACCTTCTACTCTGATACCAGTTATAGCGATCCTGACTCGACCTTCGGAAATCGGCACCGAATACGACACTCATATTCAAATGCCGTAGATTCAAACGTCGAATCCGGTTCGCCGGAGCTTATAGCACAATTAAGTAAACAACACAGTGGAAGAAAAAGAAATGAATAATATTGATATAGAACATTCGATACAATAATGATACAATATGATTCAATATCAGAGATACAAGATAACAATTCTATAGCGGAAAACAATATGATATAGCAGCGGAAAACAAATAGCCAAGAGATAACTCCAATCCAACGCTCCAAAGCTAAAACTCCAAACCACAAGCTCGAACCACTAACACGTTGCACCAAGCTAAGCAAGTCTCGTCCATGAATCCAAAGACTCCAATATCCAAGATCTCCAAAGAATACCAAAGAGAAAGCCGAAAGCTACAGAATCGATATCTATATCTACTATCTGAAAAACCCAACTCTAGACTGCCCGTGTGGAAAATTATGGGCACCCAGAGTTTAGGGAGGGAACAATAAACTCCGGGTCAGTCATGGGACTGGTATGAGCAAACAAAAACATTTTGGTCTTTAAAAACAAACAAAAGAATTTAAAATTTGAAAACAACAATGCTTTTTGGAAAATGAAACTACCATAAGGCCACCCGCCACACACACCATACAAACGCAGAATTGGAGGAGATTTCTCCTTATAATAGTCAAACATGCTTGATACGCGAAAACCAATTTGATATTATTATTAGTGCATAGTGGAAAAACATTTCAAAGTATAATATTAATCTTAGCCAGCATAGACATTCCGAACTATGCCTACTATAGCTACCATCTAAACAGTGGGGCGCCACCATAAGTCGATGGCAGGTTATAAACTAAAACGGTACAAGGCGCGTATTGTTTCTTTGGATTTTCCAACAAATGGTCAGGCCAAGGAACTTCCCGTTGCCGCATGGGTACGCCTCCGGAGGGATGCCCCGAGAACCATCCCTCAGTTCTCTGCTAACACAAGGCCGGCTACCCCCTTCCCGGGGAATAAAACCTAAGATATGCCACCCTCGGTCCTTTGGGACCTTTAACCGAGGATCCTCAATACCAACAACATCACATAGTAATAAATATACTACAGTACCCACATGAGTGAGTATCTGGGCTCCATACCATGATACTACCCTTTTCCAGAAGGAATGGTCATACCCTAGGGGCGCTACCCCTGAAACCTTGCTGCTTTTTTCCTGTTTTGACCATTACCGGTTTGTGAGGCTCGATGAGGTCTCTCCCACAAAGCTACGCTTTTCACAAAAGCCATGCTTTGATTAACAAATGATCGGCAGCACTTCGTATGCTACATTACCAAATTGGGAATGTATCACTAGTAACCATCAACTACATAACCTCTGAGCTTGTATGTCTCAGAGAAGGGTGTTAAGCTAAGAGATTAAATCTCCGCCACCAAACAGAAATGTATTTGATAGAAACCGGTTTTACATCTCAAAGTGTAATGTCAGACACACAATCATACAAGTCTGTTCTGGGCTCAAACAGAACCGAAGGCACTTCCAAAGAAGCCCTTGCAATCCGAATAATTTCTAATCACGTCCGGACTACCCATCACAATGGTTGCTCAAATCTCTATACCGGGGCCATTCGGTGCAGAGACATTCGACAGGTCATCCTTTCGCTTTCGAAAGTATCCAGTCTTCACCATCGGTCTTCAAATGCTATCCATATCGTCGTACCATTATTCGAAATGGGTTATATGACACAAAGGTCCTCTCCCGGCTAAACCGAATAATGAGCGCAATATTTATAAACATATGGATAATGGGATTTCAGTTAAGTCATAACTTTAAACACAAAACTTTTCTTTCAAATGGTTTAAATAAATTACCATTTACTAATCTTTTAACAAAAAGGTTTATTTCAAAAACCTTCAATGGTTTAAACAATTTCCACATTTAAATATTTTAAATAAAAGATTCACTTTTATGACCCCTTTCAATTTTAAACAAGGTTCACCAATCTTTAACAAAGATTCATATATAGCAAATTGGATTAACTCATCCGGTCTTTAAATCAAAGCTTATTTCGTACCTTTTAAAATAATTTCCAAAGATTCCTTCATAATTTTCATAAAAATTCCCGTTTCAATCTTTTATATATAAAAGATACATCATTTAGAATCCTCCTCGATACCAAAACAAAGCTTATCAACCGTTTACAAAGGTTTGTTTAAAGCTTTCAAAACAATTTCCATTTCAGTTTGGACTAACTCATTCTATCTTTGAATCAAAGGTTTAGTAATTTTCAAACTCGTTTCCAATTCATTGAATTCCATTTTCAAATATTGAATTCAAACTCAAATCAAAATATTTCAAATTTCGAACTAAATCAAATTATTTAAATTAACTTTTATCTTCAAAAACTCCTTTTCAAATACTTTTCAAATTTAACCTTATTTTATTTCCAAAACCATTCGGATTCAAAATTCAAACTTTAAAACCATTTCAAAATATTAAATTCAAATATTTATGACTTAACCAATTTTCTCGTGAAATCCATATTTGTGCGTGTATAGTGTGGTCCAGGGGTTTACACACAATAGTGCAACAACATCAACCATTACAGATTCAAACATAGAAATATCGATAAGTGGTATAACCTATAACACTTATCTTTATTTACAGATCATGAATGAATAATATAAGTTCATCGTAGATAATAAATTACATCACAGATAAATAAATTACATTACAGATCACAGCACAAATCAGGATAATTCATAATGCAAAGCATCGTATATTAGGGATATCAAACAATTAAATCATCAAATCCAAACATCCATAAGTAATATCAATTAATTATCTGATAAATTTAATTCAGATTAATTACTAATCTTGGATAATTAAATTTTAATTAATTACAAACCATTTTGATTAATTACTCTTTAATCATTAATAAACCTCAAATTAATAAAAAATCCTTTGATTAATCATTCTTAATTAATTTCAAAAATTAATAAACAAATTCTTAACTAATTATCCTTAATAAATAATTATCCCCAATCACTTTCATAAATTAATTAACCTTTATTAATTTTCTTTAATCAATAAATTAATTGTCACTAATTACTATTGATTAAGTCTTAATCACCATCATAATTTAAATCGTTTCATTATCAATTATCTTAATTTATTAACCCTTAATTGAAATTAATTAAATCTTAATTAATTACTTTTAATTAATGATTAACTTCACATTAATTTACTTTGATTACTTCTTAATTAATTAGGATTTCTTGATCACTTTAAGTTAATTAACCTTTAATTGATTATTCTTAATTTAATTACCTTAATTAATTAACCACATTAATTAATTATTCTTTTAAAGTAATTAACCCTTAATATTTGATTTATCAATCTTTAATCTACTCTTAATTACTTTCACTAAGTGATTATTATTTTTATTTAAGCATTCATTGATTACTTGATTAATTAACTTAATAATTTAATGAATCCAATCATTAAATTATATTTATCTTCAAGATAAAACATTTCTTATTTAATTAAAGCATTTAAAAACAATTTTTTTTCAAATTTACTTTAAATTTCATTTTAAATTTAAGATTTGAAACGAATACAAATTTAACTTAAACAAATATTAAAAACAATTCTAAAAAACTTTTTATCTCACAAGTTAAAGAAATATTCATTTTTATAAAGAAGTTTTAAAACCAATTTCATTTTTTTAAATTCAATTTAAAAAAATACATTTTAACAACAAATTCATTTAAATCATTTTAAATTTAAAAACTTTCATTTATTTCAAAACTGGAATACACATTAATTTTGATTCCAGATTACTTAGATTCAAAAACTTACTTATATGTAAACTTCATTTTTAAATTTCAAATCATTTAACCATCTTTAAAGTAGTTAAACAATTTTAAATTTAAAATCTGTATTTTATTTTAAAAAAAACTTAGGTTCAAACTCACATTCCAGATTTTATAATATATATTTAAACTTATTTAAATCTTTACTTTATAGTTCAAACTTTTTAGTTTTTAAATTCAGGCCAAATACACTTTAAATACTTAAAGGTGTTAAACAAATTTAAATTTAAAAACTTAAATTGTTTCAAAACTAAAGTTCAGCGTACTTGAATTCAGATTCAAACTTAGGTTTAAAGCTTGGTTTAAACATCGATTTCATTTTTAACTTTAGTTTAAATTTTAAATGAAAAACTACAGGTTTCAAGTAAAAACCTGTAACATTAATTTAACCTGAGGAGAACTTAATTTACTTCGAGCCACAAACAAAAAAACTTCGAGCCAAACTCTCTTCTGCACGCACACGAGCCCGAGAAAACTCACGTTCGATCCCTACACACACCATTCTTCATAAATTCCAGATCATGGCACCGTGCACGTGCACGTGATCGCCGACCAACTCCAGTCACCTCAGATGGTTTCATTACATCAGCCAACATCCACGCAAAAACTTCCGACCATCCAAACTCCTTCACCCGCGCGAAATCGAAATCAAGTTGCTTGAACCTGGAAACGAACAAGAAACACCACTGCAAACCTGGAAACAACCTCGCCCACACGTCTTCGACCACCGGAACATCAACCATTCCGGCCACGTCTTCGACAACATACCTACTTCCATCACCTAAAATCACATGTAACTCGATGCACGATCAAAGCCACACCGATCAAATTCCCGATCACAGCCCAAACTAGGTTAAGAAATTAAATCACCTCGCCGCCATCACCTCGACGAGCTGGAACAACTTCAGCCATTTTCCCAACCCCACCGATCGCTCCTCCATCACCATAGAGAACCCCGACCGCCACCAATCAAAGAATCGCCAGTAATTGCCAAAAAGAAGGAATCGCGACAAACTCGAACTGCTCTTAAATACTCATTCTAAAAATTATAAATTTTGTTTTTAAAATCATATTAAAGTATAAAAATTTAGTGTATATTACTAAATTCGTAAATTAAAAGGTTTGGATTTTAACTTGTTTAAAACTTTGCTCAAGCATTTTGATTTCCAAAGTCATATTAATATTATTCTAACTGATATTACTTAAACCAAATTTTAAAACTTAATTTATTTTTTTAAACACAAAGAATTTGTTTGAATACTACACCCTATAAGGGACCAGATGAGAAGATTTAAATTTTTAATTCTAAATATAAACTCTGTAAAAACAGAGTGAACACGGATAAACAGATACACATACTTATTACCTTATTTCAACATGCAAGTCTAGTTTCATTTCATGAAAATAGATTATCACATCATAATTTCATATATCATCACATGTACTAAGTTTAAAACAAGAGGTTGTTTTAGTTTGCTCACCTTGTATTGATGAAAATACAGGAACAGAGAAGCTTGACTAATTTTGCAAAACTGGAACTTGTATTTATTGTTGAATGTAGATTTTGCTTCCAGGTTTTAGAAACTGAAAGTAACCTTTCTTGAATCCATGCTTTTGTTTTCTGATTCTATATTGATTTCCAGGTTTTGCATATAAATCTGAACCTGATTTTGAAATGTGAGAAAACATGCATTGTTTTCTTCTTTTGGTTTCTTTTCTAATTTTACTGTACAGGTTTGTGTTTTTGAGAAAACTTTGTCATTTCTTAGCTTTGATTTCTTTTTTTGTTTTAAGTCTGGTTATTTCTTTGTTTTATATGATTTTCGTATTTTAATTTTTTTTTGTTTTTCCACTTGTTTTATTTAGTGTTAACACTTGTCTATGCGTTATTCAAAACTCCTACACTTTTTGAAATATAAACTTTTTATGTTTATATCCTTTTGTTAAATTAAATTATAAATTTTGTTTAAATCCTTTATTCAAATTAAATTAAAATTTATTGTAACGTACGCGATTTTTCGTTGCCGAAAAACCGAATAGTTATGGGTTTTAAGAAAAAGAAAAAGAAGAAAAAGGTAGAAGAGAGAAAATAGAGAGAAAAGAAAACAGAAAATAAAACGGAACAGAAATAACAGAACAACATCAGAATCTCACAATTCGCAGCGGAACAACATATAATAATAAATGAATAATCTTTAATCAAAGAACTATATCAGTTATTACATCACATCATGTTACATTACATCAAATCATCAGAGTGTACAACAACAAACAATTTTAAACAGCGGAAAAGAAATACTATATACTAGTAATACGCCATCTAGCTTGCCTCCAGCAACTCCTGAATTCCAGAATATCCTGATAAACCTAACTCTTGACTGCCCGTGTGGAAATTGGTGGGCACCCAGAGTTTAGGAAGGAAAACAATAAACTCCGAGTCAGTCATGTGACTGGTGTGAGAACTAAAAACAGTTTATTTTTCTTTTTAAAATCAAAATAGAGGAATATTTTTAAATTCAATTCGCAATGCTTTTAAAAATGAGACTACCATAAGGCCTCCCGCACACACACACATGCAAACGCAGAATCGGAGGAGATTTCTCCTTATGATAGTCAAAGATGCTTGATACGCATTTAAAAGAACATTTGATATTATTACTAGTGCATAGTGAAGAGAAAATTCATTTCGAAAATAAAGATATAAATCTTAGCCAGCATAGACATTTCGCACTTATGCCTACTATAGCTACCATGTTCAATAGCGGGTTACCGCCATATTCCATGACAGGTTATACAACTAAAACCGTACAAGTCTCGTATTTGAAGAATGGATTTTCCAACAAATGGTCAGGCCAAGGAAATTCCCATTGCCACATGGAAACGCCTCTGGAAGGACGCCCCGAGAACCACCGTTCTCTGCTAAACAAAGCCGGGAATCCCTTTTCCCAAGGAATATTACAAACCCTCAGATATGCCAACCCCGGTCCTTTGGAACCTTTCATCGAGCGCTCGTCGCCATCATCACACAATCATAAAGTGTTTTCAACATGAGTAAGTATCTGGGCTCCATACCATGACACTACCCTTTTCCAGAAGGAATGGCTATACCCTAGGGAAGCGATCCCTGAAAACCTTGCCGCACAATTCGTGTTTCGACCATTACCGGTTTGTGAGGCTCGACGAAGTCACGTCCACAAAAACATACTTTATACAAAAGCCATGCTTTGGGTCAACAAATGATCATAGAAATGATCACCAAGATAGACGATCAAACAAATGATCCTATCACAAATAATCAACACAATGATCATTTACAGCTACACTCAGCATGTCACATTACCAAATTGGGAATATATCGCTGATAACTTCAACTATATAACCTCTGAGCTCGAACGTCTCAGAGAAGGGTGTTAAGCTAAGAGGATAAATTCTCCGCCACCAACAGAAATATATTTGAAAGAAATCGGCTTTACATCTCAATTTGTAATGTCAGACACACAATCCATACAAGTCTGTTCCGGGCTCGAACAGAACCGAAGGCACTTACAAAGAAGTCCTTGCAATCCGAATAATCTCTAATCACGTTCGGATTTCCCATCACATATGGAGATCTCAATACCGGGGATCAGCCAGTGCAGAGACAATCAACAAGAAACTCTTTCGCTTTCGAAAATATCCGGTCTTCAACACCGATCTTCGAATGCAATTCATAACGACGTATCACGTATTCGGAATGGGTTATACGACCCCAAAGTCCTTTCCCGGTTAACCCGAATAGTGAGCGCTTATTTTAAAAAAATAAGTGTGGCATTCAATTTCAAACAAATTCACAACAAATACCTATTCAAAGGTAAATATCGATAGTCAATTATTGAACTATCAATAGATACGCACAACATCACCAGAATCCAAATAATTTTCCAAATTATTTATTTCCCAAAAATATCTTTAGAAGATATAAACTTTCCATACTTCAAAAATAAATCAATATTTATTTTTAAACCCATTTCCCAATTTCATTTATAAATTCCATATTGAATTTATATTTCCAAAATATTTATGAATATATGATTTCAAATATTCATTTTCAATTTATCTTCAAAAAGATAAATTCTCAACATATTCACTTTATATTGGAAAACATTTCCATACTTATTAAATAAGTAATTCACAAGTCTTTTTATTTTCTACGCTTAGAAAATATTTAATATACTCTAATCGAAATTAAGTATATATTTCATTCTTTAAGGAAATCATTCTCTTAAACATATTTATTTGGGCCAAAACGAATGTTGCGTAAAACATCGTTACGACAACCCAAAATCACTAGTATAGGGATTCGAAATTAAAATAGATATATAAATCCCAATACTATACAAAACATTTCTTTTCGGAAATCTTTTACTATAACAACAGTGTTATAGTCCACCATTTCCTTTTATTTCTCGAAAACGTCTATTTCAACAATGAATGTTGAAATCTATGGTTTCGAATCTCAATACATTTTAAAACATCTTTAGATCGTTTTAATTCTATTTAAAATATCACATCCAAAATAATTTCTTTAACATAATATTCACTATTCAAAAACGTGAATATACTTGTTAATAAATTTCATCACTTCTATTCATTTTATTTTAAAGAATTATTCACTGTCTAAAACATGAATATAACTCCATTAACAAATTACAACTATTTACTTATCAAAGTAAATAGTTTCGAATTTATAAAACAACGTTTATAAATTCTATTCTATTCATTTTATATCAACTCCTTTTATAAATTCCTTTATTAATCTATATCAATTCATATCACAATGATATACTAAAATTCATATTATAAGTCAAACACTTATAATTTATTTGTTTACAAAATTGTTTCTTTAAACTTCCCAATTTTATAAATCTTATAACTTATAAGATTCATTTATTTATCCAAAATCTATCCTTTCCCATAACTTTATAAATTTTATAAACCTACTGCTTATAAAATTTCATTTATAACTTCACCGTTATAATTCTATAAATTTCATCCATTTATGAAATTCATTCACAATTCTTTCTAACACTTAGAAAAGCTCGTTTTACACTTCTAATATTTTTAATTTATAAATATCAATTTATAAATCTTTTAATATAAACAATTTATATTACTATTTTTAAAATGTCTTTAAACCCCTTTATAATCTCATCATTTGATTTATAAAAATAATCCAATTTTATAAATCCTATTTTTAAACTTTTTATAATAAATTCAAAAATCCCAGTTTAAACTATTTTATAAAATCATCAATCCCATATTTTCAAAAATTAACTTTTAACTGTATTTCTCAAAAATATAATTTTTATAACATTAAGATTTATAACCTTTATTTATTTATAATGGATCAATTCCAAAAATATTTATAAAGCGTATATTTTCAAAATCACTTTAGAAATCTCTTAAAATAAAAATCGTTATTTTTAAACTTCAAAAATTGGATCCGACGATGCTACGCATCAATAGTCAATCACGACTTTCAAACATCATATATCATCCACGATAACAATCAAATATCACAATATATGAAATCAAATAAATATTTGTGAGGAATCCAGTTGGATCCCTCCAACCTGTTTCCCTGCATCCACAGACATTAGCACAATACCAATTCCGTTTCAAGACGGAATATCGCGGTATATGGGATTTTATAAATATATATCCGCTTACTAACGGCGCATAGGGTCTCATCCGCTAAAAGAAAATGCGAGAAATCAATCAACTGCAATATATACATATGCCAATATATATATATTGCTATATATAATATAATACCAATTCCACTTCGAGGTGGAATATCGCGGTATATGTGTGTAATAAATAACCTCCGCTTACTAACGGCGTATAGGGTCTATTCACATCCAATATATATATAACAATCATCATTCAAGCATTCAATCATTCAATCAACAAATTTTAAATCTAACTATTTAAAATTTAAATAAATCCTTTAGAGTGAGAAGTTCTCACCTTTATTCCCGTTTGCAATCCACTTTCATCTTGACTCGATTTTTCTTGATTTATACCTTGTATAAATATTTATACAATTCATTAATACTCAAACAGATTGAATAATAAATTTTCATTTTTGATTGTTTTAATTATTCAATGGTTTTGTTTAAATCAGTTTCTTCTTTAATAATTTTATTTTAACAAATTTTCCTTTTATAAATTAAATCAACTAATCATTTTACTTTAAATTAATATCTTTAAATCAATTTGTTTTAATAAATTTGTTTAACTAAAAATTTAAATTTCTTTTAACAAACTTTATTAACTAACTCCTTTTAATTTCAAACATGTTACTCTTAACAATTTGTCTAATTCAAATTTAGTTTCAACTAAACTTACTTAAATAAATTAAGTTAACAAATTTTCCTTTTACAAAAATATTTTTCATTTGAAACTAAACTTATATTTAACTGATAATTTTGTTTTAACAAATAAATTTAATGTTAAACATATCTTCTATTTGATATTTAAATTAACCAACTATTTTATTAATATTCGAAAAATTCAAATCACCAATTATCGTTTAATAGATTCAATTAACTTACCCTTAAATTGAATTTATTCAACTAATTATTTCAATCTCAAGTTAATGATTTTTATTTTAAACTAAAAATTAAAAATCCAAACTGATTTTCTTCAATTAAATTCGTTTAACAAAATATTGAATTAAAACTAAACTTCCTTTTTATTTTTCTTTCAGATTTAAATCAAATTAAAATTTTAAAAAGCTAAATACCTGACTGTTAATAAAAATTCTTTAACTCGTATATTTATTGTTTTCATTCCAATAAACATTTTTTTTCTTTAAATAAATCTTCTGTAAATATTAAAACCTGCACATATTCTTAACTGTATATATATATTTTTCTTTCTTTGTTTTTTTCATACTATTCAACATATTAATATTCGTATACATACCTTTTACTGTATGTAATTTCTTAATAAATATCATTAGGTTCAAATTCGAAAATAAACAATAAAATTCCTTTTTAATAGTTTGTTTTAACAAAAATTAAATTCAAACTATCCTTTATAAATTCAATTTTTTGTCGAACAAATTTAATTTCTATTTAAATAAATTTTATTAACTAACTATTTAATTCAAACAACATTTTCTTTCATAAAATATCCTTTAGTACTTAATTACCCATTTTTCCAAAAATAAATAATATTTTCTTTTGATAAATCATTTTATCAAATAAGTAAAATTTCTAACAAAATTTCTTTCACAAATTAAATTAACTAGTGGTTTCTATTTTAAATCAATTTTCTCCTTTAATAAATTAATCAATTATAAATTCAATTTTTTTTAACTAAAAATTTTCTTTTTAGTAACTATAATAGATAAAACAAATTTATTATCGTAAACTATTTATTTTATAACAACTTAACTAATCATTTTACTTAAAATTAATATCCTTATATCAATTTCTTTTAATAAATTTGTTTAACTAAAAAATTTAAATTTAAACTAAATTCTCTTTAAATAAATCTTTCACTTAATAAATTGGATTTCCATTTGATAATTTTAATTCATCGGTGATTTCATTTTAATAGTGTAAAACCAATATCTTTTATTTTAATTTCTACCAAATCCATTATTTTAATTTTCAAACTAATGACTTAATTTGAATAGTTTAAAAATCAAATTTCCTTTAATAAATTATTTTACCTAACAAATTTTCCTTTTACAAATTTAAATTAACTAATAATTTATTTATTTTCATAATAATAACAGCACTGCATTATTTATTTTTTTACTGTGTATATTTTTTTTTTACTGTGTATATTTTTTTTTTCTATACGTTTTACTCACATAATTTTATAAATTAAAATAAATAAAATTAATACCTTACTGTCATGTTCAAATCGAACGAGCCCTAGCAGTCGCCATCCCAACCCTAGCCGTCACCACTGTACACAACCGAGGCCATCATCGGCGAACCCAATCTCACCAGTAACGCGACCATCCCCACTCGAACGCGCCGCTCGATCCACCTCCTATCTCGAGCCTCCTGCAATTGCCACCGATTCGAGATTTCTCCCATCCATACTGCGCCGCGGCCTCGCCTCCACCAGGTCGTCGCTGCTCCTTCCTCGACTTCGAGATAACACGCGAAGCCATCACGTGTTCGAAACTCCATCCCAGTCGCCGCCGCTCGATCGCGAGCGACCCACACTTGATTTCCCTCTCCCTTTCTCGATCGCGATTCTTTTGGCCTTCGGCCATTAATTTTTTTTTTATTTGAACGAGAGGACGATTTCAATTCTGAAGGAAGAGAAAAAGGGAGGAGGGGCTTGCGATCTTGAATTGGGAATGAGTTCTGTGATTTGAAATTGAGGGCAGCCATGATTTTTTTTTTCCTCGTTTGATTTTGTTTCCAATTGAATCTGTAGAGGGATATTTAAAACACGAAGGAAGAAGGCTTGCACGATTTTCTTCAGTGATCGTAGGCATGATTTTAGGCGTGATAAATGGAAGAACGTGCTGTGTTTGACTAAAATTTAAATTTAAATTTAAATTCGTTTAAAATCTTCAACGCGTTTATGTGTCGTGTGCTCACATATTAACTCCAAAAAATTCGAAATTTGAAATCCTAGAATAATTCAATATTCCGGACCCAATGGAACTGGTTTCGTCGAATTCCGAGACTGTGCCTCGGACGGCTATTTTTAAATATCGATTCAAACGATATAAATTTCAAAACTGAACAATTCACTTCCAAATTCAATTCTGAAGCTTCTATTATCTTCAATATTATCAATATGAATTTTACAAGCCTTTGAAATATTTTTAATTGGCTTAAAATTAAAGATCTAAATTTTTTATTCACTTTCAATAGATTAAATTCTATAATTTAATCGCCAATTCATTCTGATAATTTGAAATTCGAGTCAAACCATCATTCAAATATTTAAAATTAATTAAATATTCTCAAAATAAATTATTTAAAATTCAGGGTCGTTACAATCTTCCCCCCTTAAAAGAATTTCGTCCCGAAATTACAAGTTAAGAAGAATGCCCTTATCCCTTCTACTATTTTTCACAATCTAAATAGTTTTATCAACTTACCAACCTAAATCTTTTTACTAGAGATTCATTATCATTTCAACTAGCTTTCCAACTTCAATTATAGGTTTCAAACAATATTGTTTACCTAACAATTCAAATTTAAATTCAAATTCAAATTTTAAACTTTCAAATTTTCTCAAAATTTTTCTAACACCCTAAATTTTCGAAAAATTTCGCCAGCGTCTCCTTTGCGCGGCTAGCTCGGTACGACTACAAAATGGCACCACGGCCCCTCAGAATCAAAAAGAAAAGAGAAAGCCAAGTGGCTAGAGAAGAAAGTCATCAAATTTCATACTGAAATTGAAATACGTACCTTTTTGTCGAGCAATTCAATTTTATCTTTGAAATCAAAATCTCAATTCCTTTATAATATCTGTATATCCTGTATAACAGTAGCATCCAAATCCAAATACAACATTCAAACTAATTTGCCAATTCTATTGCAAAATTTCGATATATGTTCTTATTAAATTTTACATTTCAATTCATTTGAACTCAATTCTTAATTCCAAACATTGAATTCTAACGATTAACTTTCATTTGCTAATTCATATTAAATTTCAATTTCCATATTCAATTCATTCCAATTGAAATTATTTCACAAATGAATAAATTATCAAGTTAATTTACTTGAATTCAATCCATTTTATTTAATTCCATATACTAATGATAATAATTCAATATCATCACTTCCTAACAATTATGCAACCATATACCATAATAATTCATAGAAAATCATTTCTTTTCTATACAAAAATAGTTTTGGGCAAAATTATTTTATTTACCCGATTCAAAACAATTTCATATTCACTAACAAATACGCGCTCATATCTATTATTACACTCAAACTCATTCTAGAGTACTGCTGACTCTATCTCTAACGAGTAATACCCTACAGAACCATGGTTGTCGCTTAACCATATGCTCTGATACCAATTGTAACGTACGTGATTTTTCGTTGCCGAAAAACCGAATAGTTATGGGTTTTAAGAAGAAGAAAAAGAAGAAAAAGGTAGAAGAGAGAAAATAGAGAGAAAAGAAAACAGAAAATAGAACGGAACAGAAATAACAGAACAACATCAGAATCTCACAATTCGCAGCGGAACAACATATAATAATAAATGAATAATCTTTAATCAAAGAACTATATCAGTTATTACATCACATCATGTTACATTACATCAAATCATCAGAGTGTACAACAACAAACAATTTTAAACAGCGGAAAAGAAATACTATATACTAGTAATACGCCATCTAGCTTGCCTCCAGCAACTCCTGAATTCCAGAATATCCTGATAAACCTAACTCTTGACTGCCCATGTGGAAATTGGTGGGCACCCAGAGTTTAGGAAGGAAAACAATAAACTCCGAGTCAGTCATGTGACTGGTGTGAGAACTCAAAACAGTTTATTTTTCTTTTTAAAATCAAAATAGAGGAATATTTTTAAATTCAATTCGCAATGCTTTTAAAAATGAGACTACCATAAGGCCTCCCGCACACACACACATGCAAACGCAGAATCGGAGGAGATTTCTCCTTATGATAGTCAAAGATGCTTGATACGCATTTAAAAGAACATTTGATATTATTACTAGTGCATAGTGAAGAGAAAATTCATTTCGAAAATAAAGATATAAATCTTAGCCAGCATAGACATTTCGCACTTATGCCTACTATAGCTACCATGTTCAATAGCGGGTTACCGCCATATTCCATGACAGGTTATACAACTAAAACCGTACAAGTCTCGTATTTGAAGAATGGATTTTCCAACAAATGGTCAGGCCAAGGAAATTCCCATTGCCACATGGAAACGCCTCTGGAAGGACGCCACGAGAACCACCGTTCTCCGCTAAACAAAGCCGGGAATCCCTTTTCCCAAGGAATATTACAAACCCTCAGATATGCCACCCCCGGTCCTTTGGAACCTTTCATCGAGCGCTCGTCACCATCATCACACAATCATAAAGTGTTTTCAACATGAGTAAGTATCTGGGCTCCATACCATGACACTACCCTTTTCCAGAAGGAATGGCTATACCCTAGGGAAGCGATCCCTGAAAACCTTGCCGCACAATTCGTGTTTCGACCATTACCGGTTTGTGAGGCTCGACGAAGTCACGTCCACAAAAACATACTTTATACAAAAGCCATGCTTTGGGTCAACAAATGATCATAGAAATGATCACCAAGATAGACGATCAAACAAATGATCCTATCACAAATAATCAACACAATGATCATTTACAGCTACACTCAGCATGTCACATTACCAAATTGGGAATATATCGCTGATAACTTCAACTATATAACCTCTGAGCTCGTACGTCTCAGAGAAGGGTGTTAAGCTAAGAGGATAAATTCTCCGCCACCAACAGAAATATATTTGAAAGAAATCGGCTTTACATCTCAATTTGTAATGTCAGACACACAATCCATACAAGTCTGTTCCGGGCTCGAACAGAACCGAAGGCACTTACTAAGAAGTCCTTGCAATCCGAATAATCTCTAATCACGTTCGGATTTCCCATCACATATGGAGATCTCAATACCGGGGATCAGCCAGTGCAGAGACAATCAACAAGAAACCCTTTCGCTTTCGAAAATATCCGGTCTTCAACACCGATCTTCGAATGCAATTCATAACGACGTATCACGTATTCGGAATGGGTTATACGACCCCAAAGTCCTTTCCCGGTTAACCCGAATAGTGAGCGCTTATTTTAAAAAAATAAGTGTGGCATTCAATTTCAAACAAATTCACAACAAATACCTATGCAAAGGTAAATATCGATAGTCGATTATTGAACTATCAATAGATATGCACAACATCACCAGAATCCAAATAATTTTCCAAATTATTTATTTCCCAAAAATATCTTTAGAAGATATAAACTTTCCATACTTCAAAAATAAATCAATATTTATTTTTAAACCCATTTCCCAATTTCATTTATAAATTCCATATTGAATTTATATTTCCAAAATATTTATGAATATATGATTTCAAATATTCATTTTCAATTTATCTTCAAAAAGATAAATTCTCAACATATTCACTTTATATTGGAAAACATTTCCATACTTATTAAATAAGTAATTCACAAGTCTTTTTATTTTCTACGCTTAGAAAATATTTAATATACTCTAATCGAAATTAAGTATATATTTCATTCTTTAAGGAAATCATTCTCTTAAACATATTTATTTGGGCCAAAACGAATGTTGCGTAAAACATCGTTACGACAACCCAAAATCAATAGTATAGGGATTCGAAATTAAAATAGATATATAAATCCCAATACTATACAAAACATTTCTTTTCGGAAATCATTTACTATAACAACAGTGTTATAGTCCACCATTTCCTTTTATTTCTCGAAAACGTCTATTTCAACAATGAATGTTGAAATCTATGGTTTCGAATCTCAATACATTTTAAAACATCTTTAGATCGTTTTAATTCTATTTAAAACATCACATCCAAAATAATTTCTTTAACATAATATTCACTATTCAAAAACGTGAATATACTTGTTAATAAATTTCATCACTTCTATTCATTTTATTTTAAAGAATTATTCACTGTCTAAAACATGAATATAACTCCATTAACAAATTACAACTATTTACTTATCAAAGTAAATCGTTTCGAATTTATAAAACAACGTTTATAAATTCTATTCTATTCATTTTATATCAACTCCTTTTATAAATTCCTTTATTAACTTATATCAATTCATATCACAATGATATACTAAAATTCATATTATAAGTCAAACACTTATAATTTATTTGTTTACAAAATTGTTTCTTTAAACTTCCCAATTTTATAAATCTTATAACTTATAAGATTCATTTATTTATCCAAAATCTATCCTTTCCCATAACTTTATAAATTTTATAAACCTACTGCTTATAAAATTTCATTTATAACTTCACCGTTATAATTCTATAAATTTCATCCATTTATGAAATTCATTCACAATTCTTTCTAACACTTAGAAAAGCTCGTTTTACACTTCTAATATTTTTAATTTATAAATATCAATTTATAAATCTTTTAATATAAACAATTTATATTACTATTTTTAAAATGTCTTTAAACCCCTTTATAATCTCATCATTTGATTTATAAAAATAATCCAATTTTATAAATCCTATTTTTAAACTTTTTATAATAAATTCAAAAATCCCAGTTTAAACTATTTTATAAAATCATCAATCCCATATTTTCAAAAATTAACTTTTAACTGTATTTCTCAAAAATATAATTTTTATAACATTAAGATTTATAACCTTTATTTATTTATAATGGATCAATTCCAAAAATATTTATAAAGCGTATATTTTCAAAATCACTTTAGAAATCTCTTAAAATAAAAATCGTTATTTTTAAACTTCAAAAATTGGATCCGACGATGCTACGCATCAATAGTCAATCACGACTTTCAAACATCATATATCATCCACGATAACAATCAAATATCACAATATATGAAATCAAATAAATATTTGTGAGGAATCCAGTTGGATCCCTCCAACCTGTTTCCCTGCATCCACAGACATTAGCACAATACCAATTCCGTTTCAAGACGGAATATCGCGGTATATGGGATTTTATAAATATATATCCGCTTACTAACGGCGCATAGGGTCTCATCAGCTAAAAGAAAATGCGGGAAATCAATCAACTGCAATATATACATATGCCAATATATATATTGCTATATATAATATAATACCAATTCCACTTCGAGGTGGAATATCGCGGTATATGTGTGTAATAAATAACCTCCGCTTACTAACGGCATATAGGGTCTATTCACATCCAATATATATATAACAATCATCATTCAAGCATTCAATCATTCAATCAACAAATTTTAAATCTAACTATTTAAAATTTAAATAAATCCTTTAGAGTGAGAAGTTCTCACCTTTATTCCCGTTTGCAATCCACTTTCATCTTGACTCGATTTTTCTTGATTTATACCTTGTATAAATATTTATACAATTCATTAATACTCAAACAGATTGAATAATAAATTTTCATTTTTGATTGTTTTAATTATTCAATGGTTTTGTTTAAATCAGTTTCTTCTTTAATAATTTTATTTTAACAAATTTTCCTTTTATAAATTAAATCAACTAATCATTTTACTTTAAATTAATATCTTTAAATCAATTTGTTTTAATAAATTTGTTTAACTAAAAATTTAAATTTCTTTTAACAAACTTTATTAACTAACTCCTTTTAATTTCAAACATGTTACTCTTAACAATTTGTCTAATTCAAATTTAGTTTCAACTAAACTTACTTAAACAAATTAAGTTAACAAATTTTCCTTTTACAAAAATATTTTTCATTTGAAACTAAACTTATATTTAACTGATAATTTTGTTTTAACAAATAAATTTAATGTTAAACATATCTTCTATTTGATATTTAAATTAACCAACTATTTTATTAATATTCGAAAAATTCAAATCACCAATTATCGTTTAATAGATTCAATTAACTTACCCTTAAATTGAATTTATTCAACTAATTATTTCAATCTCAAGTTAATGATTTTTATTTTAAACTAAAAATTAAAAATCCAAACTGATTTTCTTCAATTAAATTCGTTTAACAAAATATTGAATTAAAACTAAACTTCCTTTTTATTTTTCTTTCAGATTTAAATCAAATTAAAATTTTAAAAAGCTAAATACCTGACTGTTAATAAAAATTCTTTAACTCGTATATTTATTGTTTTCATTCCAATAAACATTTTTTTCTTCTTTAAATAAATCTTCTGTAAATATTAAAACCTGCACATATTCTTAACTGTATATATATATTTTTCTTTCTTTGTTTTTTTCATACTATTCAACATATTAATATTCGTATACATACCTTTTACTGTATGTAATTTCTTAATAAATATCATTAGGTTCAAATTCGAAAATAAACAATAAAATTCCTTTTTAATAGTTTGTTTTAACAAAAATTAAATTCAAACTATCCTTTATAAATTCAATTTTTTGTCGAACAAATTTAATTTCTATTTAAATAAATTTTATTAACTAACTATTTAATTCAAACAACATTTTCTTTCATAAAATATCCTTTAGTACTTAATTACCCATTTTTCCAAAAATAAATAATATTTTCTTTTGATAAATCATTTTATCAAATAAGTAAAATTTCTAACAAAATTTCTTTCACAAATTAAATTAACTAGTGGTTTCTATTTTAAATCAATTTTCTCCTTTAATAAATTAATCAATTATAAATTCAATTTTTTTTAACTAAAAATTTTCTTTTTAGTAACTATAATAGATAAAACAAATTTATTATCGTAAACTATTTATTTTATAACAACTTAACTAATCATTTTACTTAAAATTAATATCCTTATATCAATTTCTTTTAATAAATTTGTTTAACTAAAAAATTTAAATTTAAACTAAATTCTCTTTAAATAAATCTTTCACTTAATAAATTGAATTTCCATTTGATAATTTTAATTCATCGGTGATTTCATTTTAATAGTGTAAAACCAATATCTTTTATTTTAATTTCTACCAAATCCATTATTTTAATTTTCAAACTAATGAATTAATTTGAATAGTTTAAAAATCAAATTTCCTTTAATAAACTATTTTACCTAACAAATTTTCCTTTTACAAATTTAAATTAACTAATAATTTATTTATTTTCATAATAATAACAGCACTGCATTATTTATTTTTTTACTGTGTATATTTTTTTTTACTGTGTATATATTTTTTTTCTATACGTTTTACTCACATAATTTTATAAATTAAAATAAATAAAATTAATACCTTACTGTCATGTTCAAATCGAACGAGCCCTAGCAGTCGCCATCCCAACCCTAGCCGTCACCACTGTACACAACCGAGGCCATCATCGGCGAACCCAATCTCACCAGTAACGCGACCATCCCCACTCGAACGCGCCGCTCGATCCACCTCCTATCTCGAGCCTCCTGCAATCGCCACCGATTCGAGATTTCTCCCATCCATACTGCGCCGCGGCCTCGCCTCCACCAGGTCGTCGCTGCTCCTTCCTCGACTTCGAGATAACACGCGAAGCCATCACGTGTTCGAAACTCCATCCCAGTCGCCGCCGCTCGATCGCGAGCGACCCACACTTGATTTCCCTCTCCCTTTCTCGATCGCGATTCTTTTGGCCTTCGGCCATTAATTTTTTTTTTTATTTGAACGAGAGGACGATTTCAATTCTGAAGGAAGAGAAAAAGGGAGGAGGGGCTTGCGATCTTGAATTGGGAATGAGTTCTGTGATTTGAAATTGAGGGCAGCCATGATTTTTTTTTTTCCTCGTTTGATTTTGTTTCCAATTGAATCTGTAGAGGGATATTTAAAACACGAAGGAAGAAGGCTTGCACGATTTTCTTCAGTGATCGTAGGCATGATTTTAGGCGTGATAAATGGAAGAACGTGCTGTGTTTGACTAAAATTTAAATTTAAATTTAAATTCGTTTAAAATCTTCAACGCGTTTATGTGTCGTGTGCTCACATATTAACTCCAAAAAATTCGAAATTTGAAATCCTAGAATAATTCAATATTCCGGACCCAATGGAACTAGTTTCGTCGAATTCCGAGACTGTGCCTCGGACGACTATTTTTAAATATCGATTCAAACGATATAAATTTCAAAACTGAACAATTCACTTCCAAATTCAATTCTGAAGCTTCTATTATCTTCAATATTATCAATATGAATTTTACAAGCCTTTGAAATATTTTTAATTGGCTTAAAATTGAAGATCTAAATTTTTTATTCACTTTTAATAGATTAAATTCTATAATTTAATCGCCAATTCATTCTGATAATTTGAAATTCGAGTCAAACCATCATTCAAATATTTAAAATTAATTAAATATTCTCAAAATAAATTATTTAAAATTCAGGGTCGTTACAATCTTCCCCCCTTAAAAGAATTTCGTCCCGAAATTACAAGTTAAGAAGAATGCCCTTATCCCTTCTACTATTTTTCACAATCTAAATAGTTTTATCAACTTACCAACCTAAATCTTTTTACTAGAGATTCATTATCATTTCAACTAGCTTTCCAACTTCAATTATAGGTTTCAAACAATATTGTTTACCTAACAATTCAAATTTAAATTCAAATTCAAATTTTAAACTTTCAAATTTTCTCAAAATTTTTCTAACACCCTAAATTTTCGAAAAATTTCGCCAGCGTCTCCTTTGCGCGGCTAGCTCGGTACGACTACAAAATGGCACCACGGCCCCTCAGAATCAAAAAGAAAAGAGAAAGCCAAGTGGCTAGAGAAGAAAGTCATCAAATTTCATACTGAAATTGAAATACGTACCTTTTTGTCGAGCAATTCAATTTTATCTTTGAAATCAAAATCTCAATTCCTTTATAATATCTGTATATCCTGTATAACAGTAGCATCCAAATCCAAATACAACATTCAAACTAATTTGCCAATTCTATCGCAAAATTTCGATATATGTTCTTATTAAATTTTACATTTCAATTCATTTGAACTCAATTCTTAATTCCAAACATTGAATTCTAACGATTAACTTTCATTTGCTAATTCATATTAAATTTCAATTTCCATATTCAATTCATTCCAATTGAAATTATTTCACAAATGAATAAATTATCAAGTTAATTTACTTGAATTCAATCCATTTTATTTAATTCCATATACTAATGATAATAATTCAATATCATCACTTCCTAACAATTATGCAACCATATACCATAATAATTCATAGAAAATCATTTCTTTTCTATACAAAAATAGTTTTGGGCAAAATTATTTTATTTACCCGATTCAAAACAATTTCATATTCACTAACAAATACGCGCTCATATCTATTATTACACTCAAACTCATTCTAGAGTACTGCTGACTCTATCTCTAACGAGTAATACCCTACAGAACCATGGTTGTCGCTTAACCATATGCTCTGATACCAATTGTAACGTACGCGATTTTTCGTTGCCGAAAAACCGAATAGTTATGGGTTTTAAGAAGAAGAAAAAGAAGAAAAAGGTAGAAGAGAGAAAATAGAGAGAAAAGAAAACAGAAAATAGAACGGAACAGAAATAACAGAACAACATCAGAATCTCACAATTCGCAGCGGAACAACATATAATAATAAATGAATAATCTTTAATCAAAGAACTATATCAGTTATTACATCACATCATGTTACATTACATCAAATCATCAGAGTGTACAACAACAAACAATTTTAAACAGCGGAAAAGAAATACTATATACTAGTAATACGCCATCTAGCTTGCCTCCAGCAACTCCTGAATTCCAGAATATCCTGATAAACCTAACTCTTGACTGCCCGTGTGGAAATTGGTGGGCACCCAGAGTTTAGGAAGGAAAACAATAAACTCTGAGTCAGTCATGTGACTGGTGTGAGAACTCAAAACAGTTTATTTTTCTTTTTAAAATCAAAATAGAGGAATATTTTTAAATTCAATTCGCAATGCTTTTAAAAATGAGACTACCATAAGGCCTCCCGCACACACACACATGCAAACGCAGAATCGGAGGAGATTTCTCCTTATGATAGTCAAAGATGCTTGATACGCATTTAAAAGAACATTTGATATTATTACTAGTGCATAGTGAAGAGAAAATTCATTTCGAAAATAAAGATATAAATCTTAGCCAGCATAGACATTTCGCACTTATGCCTACTATAGCTACCATGTTCAATAGCGGGTTACCGCCATATTCCATGACAGGTTATACAACTAAAACCGTACAAGTCTCGTATTTGAAGAATGGATTTTCCAACAAATGGTCAGGCCAAGGAACTTCCCATTGCCACATGGAAACGCCTCTGGAAGGACGCCCCAAGAACCACCGTTCTCCGCTAAACAAAGCCGGGAATCCCTTTTCCCAAGGAATATTACAAACCCTCAGATATGCCACCCCCGGTCCTTTGGAACCTTTCATCGAGCGCTCGTCACCATCATCACACAATCATAAAGTGTTTTCAACATGAGTAAGTATCTGGGCTCCATACCATGACACTACCCTTTTCCAGAAGGAATGGCTATACCCTAGGGAAGCGATCCCTGAAAACCTTGCCGCACAATTCGTGTTTCGACCATTACCGGTTTGTGAGGCTCGACGAAGTCACGTCCACAAAAACATACTTTATACAAAAGCCATGCTTTGGGTCAACAAATGATCATAGAAATGATCACCAAGATAGACGATCAAACAAATGATCCTATCACAAATAATCAACACAATGATCATTTACAGCTACACTCAGCATGTCACATTACCAAATTGGGAATATATCGCTGATAACTTCAACTATATAACCTCTTAGCTCGTACGTCTCAGAGAAGGGTGTTAAGCTAAGAGGATAAATTCTCCGCCACCAACAGAAATATATTTGAAAGAAATCGGCTTTACATCTCAATTTGTAATGTCAGACACACAATCCATACAAGTCTGTTCCGGGCTCGAACAGAACCGAAGGCACTTACAAAGAAGTCCTTGCAATCCGAATAATCTCTAATCACGTTCGGATTTCCCATCACATATGGAGATCTCAATACCGGGGATCAGCCAGTGTAGAGACAATCAACAAGAAACCCTTTCGCTTTCGAAAATATCCGGTCTTCAACACCGATCTTCGAATGCAATTCATAACGACGTATCACGTATTCGGAATGGGTTATACGACCCCAAAGTCCTTTCCCGGTTAACCCGAATAGTGAGCGCTTATTTAAAAAAAATAAGTGTGGCATTCAATTTCAAACAAATTCACAACAAATACCTATTCAAAGGTAAATATCGATAGTCGATTATTGAACTATCAATAGATATGCACAACATCACCAGAATCCAAATAATTTTCCAAATTATTTATATCCCAAAAATATCTTTAGAAGATATAAACTTTCCATACTTCAAAAATAAATCAATATTTATTTTTAAACCCATTTCCCAATTTCATTTATAAATTCCATATTGAATTTATATTTCCAAAATATTTATGAATATATGATTTCAAATATTCATTTTCAATTTATCTTCAAAAAGATAAATTCTCAACATATTCACTTTATATTGGAAAACATTTCCATACTTATTAAATAAGTAATTCACAAGTCTTTTTATTTTCTACGCTTAGAAAATATTTAATATACTCTAATCGAAATTAAGTATATATTTCATTCTTTAAGGAAATCATTCTCTTAAACATATTTATTTGGGCCAAAACGAATGTTGCGTAAAACATCGTTACGACAACCCAAAATCACTAGTATAGGGATTCGAAATTAAAATAGATATATAAATCCCAATACTATACAAAACATTTCTTTTCGGAAATCATTTACTATAACAACAGTGTTATAGTCCACCATTTCCTTTTATTTCTCGAAAACGTCTATTTCAACAATGAATGTTGAAATCTATGGTTTCGAATCTCAATACATTTTAAAACATCTTTAGATCGTTTTAATTCTATTTAAAACATCACATCCAAAATAATTTCTTTAACATAATATTCACTATTCAAAAACGTGAATATACTTGTTAATAAATTTCATCACTTCTATTCATTTTATTTTAAAGAATTATTCACTGTCTAAAACATGAATATAACTCCATTAACAAATTACAACTATTTACTTATCAAAGTAAATCGTTTCGAATTTATAAAACAACGTTTATAAATTCTATTCTATTCATTTTATATCAACTCCTTTTATAAATTCCTTTATTAACCTATATCAATTCATATCACAATGATATACTAAAATTCATATTATAAGTCAAACACTTATAATTTATTTGTTTACAAAATTGTTTCTTTAAACTTCCCAATTTTATAAATCTTATAACTTATAAGATTCATTTATTTATCCAAAATCTATCCTTTCCCATAACTTTATAAATTTTATAAACCTACTGCTTATAAAATTTCATTTATAACTTCACCGTTATAATTCTATAAATTTCATCCATTTATGAAATTCATTCACAATTCTTTCTAACACTTAGAAAAGCTCGTTTTACACTTCTAATATTTTTAATTTATAAATATCAATTTATAAATCTTTTAATATAAACAATTTATATTACTATTTTTAAAATGTCTTTAAACCCCTTTATAATCTCATCATTTGATTTATAAAAATAATCCAATTTTATAAATCCTATTTTTAAACTTTTTATAATAAATTCAAAAATCCCAGTTTAAACTATTTTATAAAATCATCAATCCCATATTTTCAAAAATTAACTTTTAACTGTATTTCTCAAAAATATAATTTTTATACATTAAGATTTATAACCTTTATTTATTTATAATGGATCAATTTCAAAAATATTTATAAAGCGTATATTTTCAAAATCACTTTAGAAATCTCTTAAAATAAAAATCGTTATTTTTAAACTTCAAAAATTGGATCCGACGATGCTACGCATCAATAGTCAATCACGACTTTCAAACATCATATATCATCCACGATAACAATCAAATATCACAATATATGAAATCAAATAAATATTTGTGAGGAATCCAGTTGGATCCCTCCAACCTGTTTCCCTGCATCCACAGACATTAGCACAATACCAATTCCGTTTCAAGACGGAATATCGCGGTATATGGGATTTTATAAATATATATCCGCTTACTAACGGCGCATAGGGTCTCATCCGCTAAAAGAAAATGCGGGAAATCAATCAACTGCAATATATACATATGCCAATATATATATTTTGCTATATATAATATAATACCAATTCCACTTCGAGGTGGAATATCGCGGTATATGTGTGTAATAAATAACCTCCGCTTACTAACGGCGTATAGGGTCTATTCACATCCAATATATATATAACAATCATCATTCAAGCATTCAATCAACAAATTTTAAATCTAACTATTTAAAATTTAAATAAATCCTTTAGAGTGAGAAGTTCTCACCTTTATTCCCGTTTGCAATCCACTTTCATCTTGACTCGATTTTTCTTGATTTATACCTTGTATAAATATTTATACAATTCATTAATACTCAAACAGATTGAATAATAAATTTTCATTTTTGATTGTTTTAATTATTCAATGGTTTTGTTTAAATCAGTTTCTTCTTTAATAATTTTATTTTAACAAATTTTCCTTTTATAAATTAAATCAACTAATCATTTTACTTTAAATTAATATCTTTAAATCAATTTGTTTTAATAAATTTGTTTAACTAAAAATTTAAATTTCTTTTAACAAACTTTATTAACTAACTCCTTTTAATTTCAAACATGTTACTCTTAACAATTTGTCTAATTCAAATTTAGTTTCAACTAAACTTACTTAAATAAATTAAGTTAACAAATTTTCCTTTTACAAAAATATTTTTCATTTGAAACTAAACTTATATTTAACTGATAATTTTGTTTTAACAAATAAATTTAATGTTAAACATATCTTCTATTTGATATTTAAATTAACCAACTATTTTATTAATATTCGAAAAATTCAAATCACCAATTATCGTTTAATAGATTCAATTAACTTACCCTTAAATTGAATTTATTCAACTAATTATTTCAATCTCAAGTTAATGATTTTTATTTTAAACTAAAAATTAAAAATCCAAACTGATTTTCTTCAATTAAATTCGTTTAACAAAATATTGAATTAAAACTAAACTTCCTTTTTATTTTTCTTTCAGATTTAAATCAAATTAAAATTTTAAAAAGCTAAATACCTGACTGTTAATAAAAATTCTTTAACTCGTATATTTATTGTTTTCATTCCAATAAACATTTTTTTCTTCTTTAAATAAATCTTCTGTAAATATTAAAACCTGCACATATTCTTAACTGTATATATATATTTTTCTTTCTTTGTTTTTTTCATACTATTCAACATATTAATATTCGTATACATACCTTTTACTGTATGTAATTTCTTAATAAATATCATTAGGTTCAAATTCGAAAATAAACAATAAAATTCCTTTTTAATAGTTTGTTTTAACAAAAATTAAATTCAAACTATCCTTTATAAATTCAATTTTTTGTCGAACAAATTTAATTTCTATTTAAATAAATTTTATTAACTAACTATTTAATTCAAACAACATTTTCTTTCATAAAATATCCTTTAGTACTTAATTACCCATTTTTCCAAAAATAAATAATATTTTCTTTTGATAAATCATTTTATCAAATAAGTAAAATTTCTAACAAAATTTCTTTCACAAATTAAATTAACTAGTGGTTTCTATTTTAAATCAATTTTCTCCTTTAATAAATTAATCAATTATAAATTCAATTTTTTTTAACTAAAAATTTTCTTTTTAGTAACTATAATAGATAAAACAAATTTATTATCGTAAACTATTTATTTTATAACTACTTAACTAATCATTTTACTTAAAATTAATATCCTTATATCAATTTCTTTTAATAAATTTGTTTAACTAAAAAATTTAAATTTAAACTAAATTCTCTTTAAATAAATCTTTCACTTAATAAATTGAATTTCCATTTGATAATTTTAATTCATCGGTGATTTCATTTTAATAGTGTAAAACCAATATCTTTTATTTTAATTTCTACCAAATCCATTATTTTAATTTTCAAACTAATGACTTAATTTGAATAGTTTAAAAATCAAATTTCCTTTAATAAATTATTTTACCTAACAAATTTTCCTTTTACAAATTTAAATTAACTAATAATTTATTTATTTTCATAATAATAACAGCACTGCATTATTTATTTTTTTACTGTGTATATTTTTTTTTTACTGTGTATATTTTTTTTTTCTATACGTTTTACTCACATAATTTTATAAATTAAAATAAATAAAATTAATACCTTACTGTCATGTTCAAATCGAACGAGCCCTAGCAGTCGCCATCCCAACCCTAGCCGTCACCACTGTACACAACCGAGGCCATCATCGGCGAACCCAATCTCACCAGTAACGCGACCATCCCCACTCGAACGCGCCGCTCGATCCACCTCCTATCTCGAGCCTCCTGCAATCGCCACCGATTCGAGATTTCTCCCATCCATACTGCGCCGAGGCCTCGCCTCCACCAGGTCGTCGCTGCTCCTTCCTCGACTTCGAGATAACACGCGAAGCCATCACGTGTTCGAAACTCCATCCCAGTCGCCGCCGCTCGATCGCGAGCGACCCACACTTGATTTCCCTCTCCCTTTCTCGATCGCGATTCTTTTGGCCTTCGGCCATTAATTTTTTTTTTTATTTGAACGAGAGGACGATTTCAATTCTGAAGGAAGAGAAAAAGGGAGGAGGGGCTTGCGATCTTGAATTGGGAATGAGTTCTGTGATTTGAAATTGAGGGCAGCCATGATTTTTTTTTTTCCTCGTTTGATTTTGTTTCCAATTGAATCTGTAGAGGGATATTTAAAACACGAAGGAAGAAGGCTTGCACGATTTTCTTCAGTGATCGTAGGCATGATTTTAGGCGTGATAAATGGAAGAACGTGTTGTGTTTAACTAAAATTTAAATTTAAATTTAAATTCGTTTAAAATCTTCAACGCGTTTATGTGTCGTGTGCTCACATATTAACTCCAAAAAATACGAAATTTGAAATCCTAGAATAATTCAATATTCCGGACCCAATGGAACTGGTTTCGTCGAATTCCGAGACTGTGCCTCGGACGGCTATTTTTTAATATCGATTCAAACGATATAAATTTCAAAACTGAACAATTCACTTCCAAATTCAATTCTGAAGCTTCTATTATCTTCAATATTATCAATATGAATTTTACAAGCCTTTGAAATATTTTTAATTGGCTTAAAATTGAAGATCTAAATTTTTTATTCACTTTCAATAGATTAAATTCTATAATTTAATCGCCAATTCATTCTGATAATTTGAAATTCGAGTCAAACCATCATTCAAATATTTAAAATTAATTAAATTTTCTCAAAATAAATTATTTAAAATTCAGGGTCGTTACAATCTTCCCCCCTTAAAAGAATTTCGTCCCGAAATTACAAGTTAAGAAGAATGCCCTTATCCCTTCTACTATTTTTCACAATCTAAATAGTTTTATCAACTTACCAACCTAAATCTTTTTACTAGAGATTCATTATCATTTCAACTAGCTTTCCAACTTCAATTATAGGTTTCAAACAATATTGTTTACCTAACAATTCAAATTTAAATTCAAATTCAAATTTTAAACTTTCAAATTTTCTCAAAATTTTTCTAACACCCTAAGTTTTCGAAAAATTTCGCCAGCGTCTCTTTTGCGCGGCTAGCTCGGTACGACTACAAAATGGCACCACGGCCCCTCATAATCAAAAAGAAAAGAGAAAGCCAAGTGGCTAGAGAAGAAAGTCATCAAATTTCATACTGAAATTGAAATACGTACCTTTTTGTCGAGCAATTCAATTTTATCTTTGAAATCAAAATATCAATTCCTTTATAATATCTGTATATCCTGTATAACAGTAGCATCCAAATCCAAATACAACATTCAAACTAATTTGCCAATTCTATTGCAAAATTTCGATATATGTTCTTATTAAATTTTACATTTCAATTCATTTGAACTCAATTCTTAATTCCAAACATTGAATTCTAACGATTAACTTTCATTTGCTAATTCATATTAAATTTCAATTTCCATATTCAATTCATTCCAATTGAAATTATTTCACAAATGAATAAATTATCAAGTTAATTTACTTGAATTCAATCCATTTTATTTAATTCCATATACTAATGATAATAATTCAATATCATCACTTCCTAACAATTATGCAACCATATACCATAATAATTCATAGAAAATCATTTCTTTTCTATACAAAAATAGTTTTGGGCAAAATTATTTTATTTACCCGATTCAAAACAATTTCATATTCACTAACAAATACGTGCTCATATCTATTATTACACTCAAACTCATTCTAGAGTACTGCTGACTCTATCTCTAACGAGTAATACCCTACAGAACCATGGTTGTCGCTTAACCATATGCTCTGATACCAATTGTAACGTACGTGATTTTTCGTTGCCGAAAAACCGAATAGTTATGGGTTTTAAGAAGAAGAAAAAGAAGAAAAAGGTAGAAGAGAGAAAATAGAGAGAAAAGAAAACAGAAAATAGAACGGAACAGAAATAACAGAACAACATCAGAATCTCACAATTCGCAGCGGAACAACATATAATAATAAATGAATAATCTTTAATCAAAGAACTATATCAGTTATTACATCACATCATGTTACATTACATCAAATCATCAGAGTGTACAACAACAAACAATTTTAAACAGCGGAAAAGAAATACTATATACTAGTAATACGCCATCTAGCTTGCCTCCAGCAACTCCTGAATTCCAGAATATCCTGATAAACCTAACTCTTGACTGCCCGTGTGGAAATTGGTGGGCACCCAGAGTTTAGGAAGGAAAACAATAAACTCTGAGTCAGTCATGTGACTGGTGTGAGAACTCAAAACAGTTTATTTTTCTTTTTAAAATCAAAATAGAGGAATATTTTTAAATTCAATTCGCAATGCTTTTAAAAATGAGACTACCATAAGGCCTCCCGCACACACACACATGCAAACGCAGAATCGGAGGAGATTTCTCCTTATGATAGTCAAAGATGCTTGATACGCATTTAAAAGAACATTTGATATTATTACTAGTGCATAGTGAAGAGAAAATTCATTTCGAAAATAAAGATATAAATCTTAGCCAGCATAGACATTTCGCACTTATGCCTACTATAGCTACCATGTTCAATAGCGGGTTACCGCCATATTCCATGACAGGTTATACAACTAAAACCGTACAAGTCTCGTATTTGAAGAATGGATTTTCCAACAAATGGTCAGGCCAAGGAACTTCCCATTGCCACATGGAAACGCCTCTGGAAGGACGCCCCAAGAACCACCGTTCTCCGCTAAACAAAGCCGGGAATCCCTTTTCCCAAGGAATATTACAAACCCTCAGATATGCCACCCCCGGTCCTTTGGAACCTTTCATCGAGCGCTCGTCACCATCATCACACAATCATAAAGTGTTTTCAACATGAGTAAGTATCTGGGCTCCATACCATGACACTACCCTTTTCCAGAAGGAATGGCTATACCCTAGGGAAGCGATCCCTGAAAACCTTGCCGCACAATTCGTGTTTCGACCATTACCGGTTTGTGAGGCTCGACGAAGTCACGTCCACAAAAACATACTTTATACAAAAGCCATGCTTTGGGTCAACAAATGATCATAGAAATGATCACCAAGATAGACGATCAAACAAATGATCCTATCACAAATAATCAACACAATGATCATTTACAGCTACACTCAGCATGTCACATTACCAAATTGGGAATATATCGCTGATAACTTCAACTATATAACCTCTTAGCTCGTACGTCTCAGAGAAGGGTGTTAAGCTAAGAGGATAAATTCTCCGCCACCAACAGAAATATATTTGAAAGAAATCGGCTTTACATCTCAATTTGTAATGTCAGACACACAATCCATACAAGTCTGTTCCGGGCTCGAACAGAACCGAAGGCACTTACAAAGAAGTCCTTGCAATCCGAATAATCTCTAATCACGTTCGGATTTCCCATCACATATGGAGATCTCAATACCGGGGATCAGCCAGTGCAGAGACAATCAACAAGAAACCCTTTCGCTTTCGAAAATATCCGGTCTTCAACACCGATCTTCGAATGCAATTCATAACGACGTATCACGTATTCGGAATGGGTTATACGACCCCAAATTCCTTTCCCGGTTAACCCGAATAGTGAGCGCTTATTTAAAAAAAATAAGTGTGGCATTCAATTTCAAACAAATTCACAACAAATACCTATTCAAAGGTAAATATCGATAGTCGATTATTGAACTATCAATAGATATGCACAACATCACCAGAATCCAAATAATTTTCCAAATTATTTATATCCCAAAAATATCTTTAGAAGATATAAACTTTCCATACTTCAAAAATAAATCAATATTTATTTTTAAACCCATTTCCCAATTTCATTTATAAATTCCATATTGAATTTATATTTCCAAAATATTTATGAATATATGATTTCAAATATTCATTTTCAATTTATCTTCAAAAAGATAAATTCTCAACATATTCACTTTATATTGGAAAACATTTCCATACTTATTAAATAAGTAATTCACAAGTCTTTTTATTTTCTACGCTTAGAAAATATTTAATATACTCTAATCGAAATTAAGTATATATTTCATTCTTTAAGGAAATCATTCTCTTAAACATATTTATTTGGGCCAAAACGAATGTTGCGTAAAACATCGTTACGACAACCCAAAATCACTAGTATAGGGATTCGAAATTAAAATAGATATATAAATCCCAATACTATACAAAACATTTCTTTTCGGAAATCATTTACTATAACAACAGTGTTATAGTCCACCATTTCCTTTTATTTCTCGAAAACGTCTATTTCAATAATGAATGTTGAAATCTATGGTTTCGAATCTCAATACATTTTAAAACATCTTTAGATCGTTTTAATTCTATTTAAAACATCACATCCAAAATAATTTCTTTAACATAATATTCACTATTCAAAAACGTGAATATACTTGTTAATAAATTTCATCACTTCTATTCATTTTATTTTAAAGAATTATTCACTGTCTAAAACATGAATATAACTCCATTAACAAATTACAACTATTTACTTATCAAAGTAAATCGTTTCGAATTTATAAAACAACGTTTATAAATTCTATTCTATTCATTTTATATCAACTCCTTTTATAAATTCCTTTATTAACCTATATCAATTCATATCACAATGATATACTAAAATTCATATTATAAGTCAAACACTTATAATTTATTTGTTTACAAAATTGTTTCTTTAAACTTCCCAATTTTATAAATCTTATAACTTATAAGATTCATTTATTTATCCAAAATCTATCCTTTCCCATAACTTTATAAATTTTATAAACCTACTGCTTATAAAATTTCATTTATAACTTCACCGTTATAATTCTATAAATTTCATCCATTTATGAAATTCATTCACAATTCTTTCTAACACTTAGAAAAGCTCGTTTTACACTTCTAATATTTTTAATTTATAAATATCAATTTATAAATCTTTTAATATAAACAATTTATATTACTATTTTTAAAATGTCTTTAAACCCCTTTATAATCTCATCATTTGATTTATAAAAATAATCCAATTTTATAAATCCTATTTTTAAACTTTTTATAATAAATTCAAAAATCCCAGTTTAAACTATTTTATAAAATCATCAATCCCATATTTTCAAAAATTAACTTTTAACTGTATTTCTCAAAAATATAATTTTTATACATTAAGATTTATAACCTTTATTTATTTATAATGGATCAATTCCAAAAATATTTATAAAGCGTATATTTTCAAAATCACTTTAGAAATCTCTTAAAATAAAAATCGTTATTTTTAAACTTCAAAAATTGGATCCGACGATGCTACGCATCAATAGTCAATCACGACTTTCAAACATCATATATCATCCACGATAACAATCAAATATCACAATATATGAAATCAAATAAATATTTGTGAGGAATCCAGTTGGATCCCTCCAACCTGTTTCCCTGCATCCACAGACATTAGCACAATACCAATTCCGTTTCAAGACGGAATATCGCGGTATATGGCATTTTATAAATATATATCCGCTTACTAACGGCGCATAGGGTCTCATCCGCTAAAAGAAAATGCGGGAAATCAATCAACTGCAATATATACATATGCCAATATATATATTTTGCTATATATAATATAATACCAATTCCACTTCGAGGTGGAATATCGCGGTATATGTGTGTAATAAATAACCTCCGCTTACTAACGGCGTATAGGGTCTATTCACATCCAATATATATATAACAATCATCATTCAAGCATTCAATCATTCAATCAACAAATTTTAAATCTAACTATTTAAAATTTAAATAAATCCTTTAGAGTGAGAAGTTCTCATCTTTATTCCCGTTTGCAATCCACTTTCATCTTGACTCGATTTTTCTTGATTTATACCTTGTATAAATATTTATACAATTCATTAATACTCAAACAGATTGAATAATAAATTTTCATTTTTGATTGTTTTAATTATTCAATGGTTTTGTTTAAATCAGTTTCTTCTTTAATAATTTTATTTTAACAAATTTTCCTTTTATAAATTAAATCAACTAATCATTTTACTTTAAATTAATATCTTTAAATCAATTTGTTTTAATAAATTTGTTTAACTAAAAATTTAAATTTCTTTTAATAAACTTTATTAACTAACTCCTTTTAATTTCAAACATGTTACTCTTAACAATTTGTCTAATTCAAATTTAATTTCAACTAAACTTACTTAAACAAATTAAGTTAACAAATTTTCCTTTTACAAAAATATTTTTCATTTGAAACTAAACTTATATTTAACTGATAATTTTGTTTTAACAAATAAATTTAATGTTAAACATATCTTCTATTTGATATTTAAATTAACCAACTATTTTATTAATATTCGAAAAATTCAAATCACCAATTATCGTTTAATAGATTCAATTAACTTACCCTTAAATTGAATTTATTCAACTAATTATTTCAATCTCAAGTTAATGATTTTTATTTTAAACTAAAAATTAAAAATCCAAACTGATTTTCTTCAATTAAATTCGTTTAACAAAATATTGAATTAAAACTAAACTTCCTTTTTATTTTTCTTTCAGATTTAAATCAAATTAAAATTTTAAAAAGCTAAATACCTGACTGTTAATAAAAATTCTTTAACTCGTATATTTATTGTTTTCATTCCAATAAACATTTTTTTTTCTTTAAATAAATCTTCTGTAAATATTAAAACCTGCACATATTCTTAACTGTATATATATATTTTTCTTTCTTTGTTTTTTTCATACTATTCAACATATTAATATTCGTATACATACCTTTTACTGTATGTAATTTCTTAATAAATATCATTAGGTTCAAATTCGAAAATAAACAATAAAATTCCTTTTTAATAGTTTGTTTTAACAAAAATTAAATTCAAACTATCCTTTATAAATTCAATTTTTTGTCGAACAAATTTAATTTCTATTTAAATAAATTTTATTAACTAACTATTTAATTCAAACAACATTTTCTTTCATAAAATATCCTTTAGTACTTAATTACCCATTTTTCCAAAAATAAATAATATTTTCTTTTGATAAATCATTTTATCAAATAAGTAAAATTTCTAACAAAATTTCTTTCACAAATTAAATTAACTAGTGGTTTCTATTTTAAATCAATTTTCTCCTTTAATAAATTAATCAATTATAAATTCAATTTTTTTTTAACTAAAAATTTTCTTTTTAGTAACTATAATAGATAAAACAAATTTATTATCGTAAACTATTTATTTTATAACAACTTAACTAATCATTTTACTTAAAATTAATATCCTTATATCTATTTCTTTTAATAAATTTGTTTAACTAAAAAATTTAAATTTAAACTAAATTCTCTTTAAATAAATCTTTCACTTAATAAATTGAATTTCCATTTGATAATTTTAATTCATCGGTGATTTCATTTTAATAGTGTAAAACCAATATCTTTTATTTTAATTTCTACCAAATCCATTATTTTAATTTTCAAACTAATGACTTAATTTGAATAGTTTAAAAATCAAATTTCTTTTAATAAATTATTTTACCTAACAAATTTTCCTTTTACAAATTTAAATTAACTAATAATTTATTTATTTTCATAATAATAACAGCACTGCATTATTTATTTTTTTACTGTGTATATATTTTTTTTTTACTGTGTATATTTTTTTTTTCTATACGTTTTACTCACATAATTTTATAAATTAAAATAAATAAAATTAATACCTTACTGTCATGTTCAAATCGAACGAGCCCTAGCAGTCGCCATCCCAACCCTAGCCGTCACCACTGTACACAACCGAGGCCATCATCGGCGAACCCAATCTCACCAGTAACGCGACCATCCCCACTCGAACGCGCCGCTCGATCCACCTCCTATCTCGAGCCTCCTGCAATCGCCACTGATTCGAGATTTCTCCCATCCATACTGCGCCGCGGCCTCGCCTCCACCAGGTCGTCGCTGCTCCTTCCTCGACTTCGAGATAACACGCGAAGCCATCACGTGTTCGAAACTCCATCCCAGTCGCCGCCGCTCGATCGCGAGCGACCCACACTTGATTTCCCTCTCCCTTTCTCGATCGCGATTCTTTTGGCCTTCGGCCATTAATTTTTTTTTTTTTTTGAACGAGAGGACGATTTCAATTCTGAAGGAAGAGAAAAAGGGAGGAGGGGCTTGCGATCTTGAATTGGGAATGAGTTCTGTGATTTGAAATTGAGGGCAGCCATGATTTTTTTTTCCTCGTTTGATTTTGTTTCCAATTGAATCTGTAGAGGGATATTTAAAACACGAAGGAAGAAGGCTTGCACGATTTTCTTCAGTGATCGTAGGCATGATTTTAGGCGTGATAAATGGAAGAACGTGCTGTGTTTGACTAAAATTTAAATTTGTTTAAAATCTTCAACGCGTTTATGTGTCGTGTGCTCACATATTAACTCCAAAAAATACGAAATTTGAAATCCTAGAATAATTCAATATTCCGGACCCAATGGAACTGGTTTCGTCGAATTCCGAGACTGTGCCTCGGACGGCTATTTTTAAATATCGATTCAAACGATATAAATTTCAAAACTGAACAATTCACTTCCAAATTCAATTCTGAAGGTTCTATTATCTTCAATATTATCAATATGAATTTTACAAGCCTTTGAAATATTTTTAATTGGCTTAAAATTGAAGATCTAAATTTTTTATTCACTTTCAATAGATTAAATTCTATAATTTAATCGCCAATTCATTCTGATAATTTGAAATTCGAGTCAAACCATCATTCAAATATTTAAAATTAATTAAATATTCTCAAAATAAATTATTTAAAATTCAGGGTCATTACATTTATAGTTTAAACCTTTTTCCATAAATTTATTTACTATTTGTGTTTTTAAACCTTGTTTTATTTTAATTTACAAATCATGTTTTTCATGTTTTCTTACTTTATTTTCAAAAGATAATTTCAATTACTCATACTTATATATAAAAATGCATATTTACAAAAAAAAATAGAAAACAAGATTTCATTAGTTTCAAATATAAAAATTTTCTTTAGGTCCTATTTAAATTTAAATTTCTTATTTTCAAATTGTAAGCTATTTATAAAATATTCACTTTTGAACTTCAAATCAAAAATATTTATTTAATATAATTTGGAAAACAAATCTTTACTAATTGAAAATATAATGTAAATTAAATGGAAAACAAATCTTGTTATTGAAAAAAATGTTTATTAATTGAAAATATAATTTAAACTAAATTTATAAATAAAAGTAAATAACAGAACATATCTTTTATTGATCTAAAACTTTATAATTCTATTTATAGTCTAAAATAATTATTTATCCCAGAAATATCTAATTAATTCACAAATAGATTCACATTTAATTTTCAAAAATTAAATTAATTATCTAATTATCTTGGATAAAATTCAGGGATGTTACAGAGATTATGTTATGGAACTTGTGTAAGCAAGTGACATCGAATCTCAAAAGTGGGATGTCGAGATTTCATCAAGATGGTGCCATAAGAGTCCTTGGATTCAAAGTTGTGCCATGTGTCAATCATCCCACATGATTGACATCCTCATAAACATGCCTCTATCGAAAGTTAAAGAGAGGCGATTCATTCATTCCGTATTTCTTAATTTTTAAAGTTTAAATCCTAAATTGATTTGGGCAATTTTAGAGCTGATTGTAAACTTATACTTTTTTATACATAAGGACTTGGATAATAAACTTTTCATAGCATACTTCTCTCAAATGTGTATATTCAACTACTATTGAACTATGAACATGCATATGAATTATGACTTATCAGACATGGACTTGAGCTTGGACTTACATATTCTCCTGAACTTGCATAAGGCCATTTAGGCCCTTATTCCTACCAGCCTTAGTCAGCCTCGCATGTTGGGTGAATGAAGAAATTTGCTAACATTTTGGCACTAGAATGATGGTTTGAATCCCTAACTCCCCACACATTCCTATTGAGGACTTTCCATATCCAACATATTCCTATTGAGGACTTTCCATATCCAACATATTCCTATTGAGGACTTTCCACATCTAGAATATTCCTATTGAGGACTCTCCATATCTAGTATATTCCTATTAAGGACTTCCCGTATCCTACATAACCTATTAACCTGCATAATGACTCTCTCCGAACTAGGATCCTTTGAGCCTAACATTACCAATTCATCTTATCAAGTCACTCATAACCTTCAATTTCAGGAGGAATAAGTATTGGAGTTGAGCAACTTGGCACTAAAAACTCTAGCAGAAAAGAGACGAGTAATTCTTTATAACCTGGATAATTGGAGCAGAAATCCGTTCCATATGGAATCTACCTCGATCTTTGCTTATTATCCTACTCTAGGAAAAGAGAACAAGAAAAAGAATGACCTATCCTTGGAAATAAGAAAATATGTACAACTCCAAGCTAAAGGAACTATCTTAGAAAATGAAATAACAAAGGATTTCGACGAGTTTGCCTAAAAATGGAAGGGAACAATCGATTGCTCTCCTATGCCAATCATAACACGAGAATTATTAAAGAGAAAACTTGATGTTAGAGATAATGAGCCTATCCAACATTACAAAAAATCCAAATTGGGACTAAAGACACAATCCTTGAGGAGTTCCAGATCTACTAGAGCCCATTCCTTTATCACCTCCCATGAATACTTCTACCTCCTAACTAAAGAGAAGTTGGATTACTGGCCATCAAAGAAGAAGTGACAAGGAAATGAAAGAAATCTCGGGGTTGCCTATTACCGGTATGATTAAAAAAATGGACACAAAACCATTAGCGCCGATCCCTAAAAAGGATGATAGAGAATTTTTGTGGAGGAGGAGAACTTTAAGAGTTTGGAAACACGATTTAAACAAAAGGCCAATGTATCTACAAAGATCAAGTGCTTAATAAAGGGAAATTCTTTTGTGGAAAGGATTTATAAAATAAATGAAAAGTCATTGATCCTAGGGCCTGGTCAAAGCACCTCCTAGAGGGATAATAGAGTAAGCCTCTGGACCCACAAATAAGGCTTGGCTAGTGCGCCACAAGCCTTCAATCCCATCTACGTGGCATGATCAGAACACATCCTAGAAGGAGAACATAGTAAGCCTTTGGTTCCACCTAAGATGTCATGCACAAAGCACCAATCGGCCTTTGGTTCTGCTTCTATGGCCTTACTGGAGCGGCTCCTAAAGGAAGGATAGGTAAGGCTTTGGTTCTGTCTAAGATGGTTAGTCGAATGCATCGACCATCCTAAATCCTTACCTAAAAGGTAAGAAAGGGCAAAAGAAATCTATCAAAGCCTAGATGGGAAAAAGAAATAAATCAAAGCCTAATCTTTACCTAAAAGGTAAGAAGGAGTAAAAAAATTCAATCAAAGCCTAGATCCTTATCTAAAAGTTATAGATGGGGAAAAAGAAATCAGTCAGGCAAGTCTAATTCCATCTCAGAGATTGGCCAAAGCAATCTTCTGGAGGAAGACCAATCAGACATGAATCAATCTTACATCAAGGAAAAGTTTATGTGACCTTTAAAGGAAAGGACAAGTAACTTTTCATGCTCAAATGATCAAAAAAAGGTCATCGAATAGCCATCTAAGAAACCCAAACTAGGAGAAGAAGTTTTAAAGCTAGCTAAAATAATATTTATGCAACAAAAATTTGCTTATGAAATTATTCGGCCTAGAAAGATAAGAAGGCAAATCGATTTATATTTTGAAAGGCTTATTCGATTAATTTAGTAATCATTTCAAAGATGATTTTCTAAGCTTTAAAAATTTCAAAGTTCAACAAGGAAACATTTTCACAAATTTCTTCGCCACTTACAAAACAAGATGATAAGTTTGATAACGAAATGATATCTTGAAATTATGAAAGTCTTCACTGTTTACTTTATGTTTTTCAATAGAAAAAAGGGTTTATAGAGAAGTGAAAGATGGAAAGGTAAGAAGATATTTGGTTTTAACACTAAAGTGTAAAAAGCTTCTTTCATAATGGAAGGGGAGTGAACAAATTCTACAAGGCTCGACAGGAAAATCTCAAATTAAGGCCTGTCTAAAATCATTCTTCGAAGAAACAAAGAATAAATAAATCTATGCTTAATCAAAGACCACAAATCATATTGAATCAAATAAAAGCACTAAAGTGAATCACAAATCTCAAACATATCGATGAGTTCAAATACAATACAAGAATGAGGAAGTAAATGCAATATCTATTCAAAATATCAAATATTCAGGCACAAAAGTTATTTATCAATTTATATACAAAAAGCTACAACATGTCTTCTTGAGGCGGAGGTGGAGGGAGTGAATAATGTTGGTATTCTTTTCTTTCTCCTTCCCCTCGATCTCAAGAAGATATGGCTGATTTTCTCTCGGAGCAGGGGCATATCAAAGCAAAAGGGAGGGCATCCAATATTCTTGAGATGATTGACACACAGATATAAAAAGACGTGTTGATAATGTTTATATCCTGCCTTTGCTTCTTTGCTCAACCTCTGCTTCATTTCTAGACTTAAGTAGGAACGGTTAATTTTAAGCCAAAATTAACTATTATTTCAAGAAAATAATCTTCATGGGAATCCAATCGGGAGTTCCCAAATGACATCATTTCGATTATTTTCAATTGAGACTCAAGTTCCTGCACTTGCCTCTTCAAAACTTCAATAGTAGAGGAGGGATCGGTAATATGATGAATCGTCATATCCAGAAGCTCATTAAGTTTCCTCTCCTTCATCTAGAAATTATTTGTATCTTCGGCAAAACTAATTTGAATCTTTAATGCATGTTCAAGCATTTTGTTAGCCACTTTAAATCTTTAACCTTCTACTCAGGAGCGCATTTTTTGCATCCTAATTCCTCAACCTAACTTTGAAAGTTATTAAGATATTTCGAAAAAATTTCATTCCATTTTCCATTCAGAAATTGGGTGCATTTATATTTATACTCTTGACACATCTTGCAATTTCTCTATCATCCAAGCCCAGAGGCAGGTTCTCCAAGGAACAAAATTTCTTTTTACTAGTTAAGGATTGGGTCCTAGTTGTCCTTATGGAAGTAGGAGTAGGAAGGCTTAATTTTTCCCCACTAGTAATAAACTCTAAAGATTGGCATGATACTTGACTCTTCAACAGATCAACTACAAGGTCCTTAATTTTTTGGTGCACTTGGGTAATTTCTGCATCGACCTCAATTCTTTGGTTTGGGGGTCTAGGTCGACCAATTGTGTCTATGCACTATTTCAAGTCTTGATCACCTTGTCTTTCTCTTTGATTTTCTCCTCTAAACTCGAGATTGTTTCGTCCATACCGCTTAATGTAGACCTTAACTTATAATATTTGTTATACCATTTACATGCTTCTGAGTTGTCCAGAAATGATATAACCGAGGCATCTTGAGAAGAGAGCTTCCCGATGTCTAACATCAATCAGGCCTTAAGTATATCCAATCAAGAAGTGTAACAACCCGTAAATCCATACCCCTTGAGTCAACACTATTCTACTAAAATCAACTCAAGTTGTACAGAAATACGAACCATTAGGGTTAAAGAAGAAGAGGTAGGAGAAGAAAATAGAAAACAACAACAGAATCTAACCATCGCAGCGGAGTAAAATATAATAGATAATAAATAATCTTTACTCAAAATCAATTTATATCTGTTTACATATATTACATCATCAGAATTGTTCAATCACAACTGACATCAATAACATACAATGGATACACAACAACTCAACAGCGGAATATATATATATATAAACAAGTACGAATGTACGTATCGTCATCCAGCTCGTCTCCTGAGCTCCACAGCATCATATCCTGTATCCTATAATACTCGGTCTGACCCGAGCATTACAGTTAAATAATACCCGAGTCAGTTTGGAATACCAGCGTGAGAAAAACACACCCAATTGATTATTAAAGTTTCAAAAATCCTTTGAAAACAAAAGCATCTCGTAAGACCACGCCACAAATAAACATGTCGGGTTTTTACCTTACGATAGATAAAATATTTTTATTAAAGTCCTCTGATATTATAATAGTGTCTATAGAAAGTAAAGTAGAATCTAGCTGAAATGCTTGCATCTCACGTTTCAGCAATAGTTGGGCACAATCAAAACCGTACGGGCGCGTATGGAAAATGGATTCCAACTAATGGCTAGGCATTGGGGTACCACCTATCAAAGTACCTGGTCTAGATCAGCGTACCGAGGAGCCACCCTAACTCCCCTACAACACAAGACCGGAATCATGCCTTACTGGACAGTCTCGAGCAAGATCACCCCGCGGTAGGGATCACCGACCACCCACTAAGCCGAAATAAAAGGGACATCTAGAAAGGGATGACCTCACCCTCCAGTGGGGGCTACCCACGAAGCCTTGCTGCATATCCCCTGATTTTCAGCCATTCCCATTTGATGAGGCTTGAGGCTAAGCGTTACCTTTTTTAGAACATATCCCTTTGAATGCCCATCGTCCACCTGACGATGTTTTCGCAAGCATTCATCCATACAAGTCCGTCCCGGGTTCGAACGGAACCGAAGGCACTATTCCTACTACATCCATTTTGGAAATATCCTCAGGATTAGTAGCAACTAGCCCTTGCACTTCACTGCTCCATCTTCGAATCCAAAATCGTTTACACGAAACATACAAACCGGATCGAAGTGGTTTTTGAGAAATAAATCTAGATCCCGGTCTCTTCGAAACGATCAACGCATTGTCCAATATTGATAGTTGGTTATTTAACTATCAATTAATATTCACAAACAACCATCAACCAATAATTTTCCAAATTATTTATTAATCCCAAAAATATCTTCACAAGATATATTTCTATTTTCAATCCCTTGAAAACAGTTTCAAAACCATCTTTCTTTTCAGAATAAACTTTCCCAAATATTTACTATCTCCTCTGAAATCACCAAGCACAAAATTAGATTTTTAAAATAATTTAAAACACTTTACTTAGAAATATACTTTATAACATTTATGTTAAAACTACTTCAATGATTTGTTAAAAATACATATTATATGAATATTTGAAAATAATATTACTAAATAAAATATAAAACTAGATTTCACTTTTAAAAAATATAATACTAAGTCACTCTTTAAATAATTATTGCTATAATAGATTAAAAGGAAATACTTACTTTAGAATTTAAATATTTAGAAATAGTAAATTTTTCAAAACATACTTCTTAAAACAACTTTAAACTTTTAATTTATATTTAAAAATTTACTTTGAAAACGTATTTGGTTATTCAGAGAGAAATTACCAATCTCAATCACTTAAATCAATTTCCCAATTGATTCCCAATTTATTCCACTTGAAATAAATTTCTTTACTTCTCAGTTCATTTCAAAATTCATTAATTATGGACTTTATTATTATTTTCAGTTTGATTTTAAATCCTTTAGCTGAAATATATAAATTTCAGGTTATTCCCAATTTCTTCTTTATTCTTCTTAAATAATTTAAATCCTAAATTTAAAATAAATGTTTTGTTCTTTTAAACAATAACATTGAAGTTTAAGTTTCATTAACTTTCTGTTTATTTAAATTTTCCTTCCCATACTCAAGATTTATTTATTAAAAATTTAAAGTCACTTTATTTCCTTTCCAGTTCATCCATAAATTTATTCAACTTTTCTATAATTATTTTACTTACAATTTCACTTCTTTTATTTTCATTCCCAACTCAAATTATATATTTGGTAATTCATTATTGCCCGATTATAACAATCAAGCCATAGCATTCAATATTCCCACATAATTCATTACAGAATATCAAATATTCAGAACAGAGAATATTAAATAATTAAATAAAGTTGAGGGGTCCAGTTGGATCCCTCCAACCTGTTTTTCCTGCATCCACAGATATTAGCACAATATATATACCAAATCCAAAATATCATACTATATCACATCAATTAATTCAACCATTCAAACAATTATTTAAATTTAATTATTTAAATTTAAATTCACTGAGTGAGATTAACTCACCTTTCATTTTGTTTTGCAATTCGATCCAACCCGGCTAGCTTCTATCAGATTTTGACCTTGAATAAAATCATACAATTTATTATTATTTGAACTAATCGAACAATTTATTACCATTTATTAATTTAACCAACTAAGAAGTTTACTTGAACTAATACTTCTTTACTTGAACTAATACTCCTTTACATAAATTATTTTTAATGCCTAAAATAAGTGAATAAGCTAATTAAATAAGTTCACCAACTTAATACTTATTTAAAACTAAACAGTAAGATAAAAATGTGTATGTGTACCCCTTTAAATTATTTTTCTAACCAACAAATTTAATTTAAACCAATTTGTTCTTTAATACATTATCTTCCCTAACCAAAGTAATTGAACCAGTTGATTAACAAGTAAATCATCGTGACCCATGCTTTAAAAATTTAACAGTAAGTTTACTACGTATATAAGTATCTTTTTCCTGTTTACTCTCATATGTAATTGCTATTCTATCAATTCTTAAATAAACTAATTATAATTTAAACTCAGCTAAAATTTTAATTTTTATAAAAACTCCTTAAACATTTAAAAATCCCCATTATCTTCCCAAAGTCCTTTATACATGTAATTTAATTGTTTTGTTTCTCATATATATATATATATATATATATATATATATATATATATATGCTCATATGAATTAAAATGAAATTGCTTATACCTTACTGCTGTAGAAACGCGCGGCCCAAACTCCACGCACGCATCACCATCAAGCCTAGCATGCCCATCGTGGTCGCCGCCCTGATTTTCCCTTCTTACGCGGTTGCCTCGCGACCCTAGATCGCGACTGCGTCGCTCGATCGCCGTCCTCACCTCGCGACGTTGCTCGCGAACAACCCTAAAGCTCGAGTCGCCACTCCCCCAAAAATCTTCCATCGGCCCGTCGCCTAGCACGAGCTCCCTCACCAGTTCGATTCGATGAGGAGACGACGCGATTTCCTCACATGTTCACGTGAGTCCCCCCCCCCCCCCCGTTCCGCCATTTATTTTATTTTATAAGGATCGAATTGCCTCAAGTTTGAAAGAGGGGAAATAAGGGAAAGATAAGGCTTCGGCCATTATTATATTATCATTTCATATTTTTTTATTTTATTTTTCGATGTACGTCGAGTAGAAGAAGAGAAGAAGATGCGAGGTTTCATTAGAAGGCTTGGCTTAAAGAAATAAGAAAACAGGCGTGCAGAAGAAGCTTGGCTACTGATTTAACTATATTATATTTATTTATTAATTATATATATATATATATCAAAAAAACTCGATTAAATTTCCAACGCGTTTACTTAACGAATAAGCACACAACAACTCCGATCAATACGAAATTTGAAATCTGGTAATAACTCTATATTATGGACCCAATGGAACTGGTTTCGTCTAATTCCGAGACTATGCCACGAAAGGCTATTTTTAAATTCAATTTAAACTATATAAATTTCAAAAATTAACAAACCATTTTTAAATTTGATTTCATCACTTCTATTCTCTTCAGTATTATCAATATAAATTTTCCAAGCCTTCAAATTATTCTTAATAGGCTTAAAATTCCAGATTCAGCATTTTACTCAACTTCAAATTATTTAATTTAATAATTAAATTATCAAATAAATTGTGGTATTTCAATTCAAGTTAAAAATTAACTTTCAAATATTCAAAATCAATTGAATATTCCAATTTTAATTGCTTAAAAATTTCGGGTCGTCACATTCCTTCCCCCTTAAAAGAATTTCGTCCCCGAAATTACTAGTTAGGAAGAATGGTCCAATACCCGTTTACTTATCCCCAAAACCAAACTATTCAACACCTAACCAACTATCTTTTTATAAAAGACCATTATTATTCTTATTAACTTCTCAAACCTTTCCATAGTTCCCAAACAACTCTATTTATACAATCATTCAAATTATAATTCAAAACTAAATTTTGAATTATGAAAATTTTCTCAAAAATTTTCTAACTCCCTAAATTCCCGAAAAATTTCGCCAGCGTCTCCTTTGCGCGGCTGACTCTGTACAGCTACAAAATGGCTCTACAGCCTCCCAAATCCAAAAAGAAATCAAAAAGCCAAGTGACTCCATCCAAATTCAAATCCCAATCAAATTTCATACCAATTTTAAACACATACCTTTTTGTCGGGCAATTCAAATTTATCTTTGAAATCAAAACCAACTCTCTTTTCCTTTTTATAATACATGCATATCCTGCTTAGTACTAATATCCAATCACAATATTCCCAAATCATCATATCAACTTTCTTACAAAATGTCAGTATTTATCCATTTAGATATTAACTTAAGAATATATTTGTAATATCAGTTTCCAATCTAGAATCCACCATTCCTTTCTTAAGTTTAGCATAAGCATTTTTTTATATGCTCCTTTATTTATTTTCACTTCACCATTTAAGTTCATATCTATTTCTATTCAATTTAGTTTTCACATTCCATATGAATTCAATTTACCTTTAACTCTGCATATATAAATTTTATTTGTCATTTATTACTAATTCATGTCATTATTTTAGTTAGTTTCATTTACTAATTAATTTTAGTTTCCAATTTAAATTTGTTTGACGTTAACAAAATTTTTCAAAAATTTTCAAAAATTTTCTAACTCCCAAAATTTCTGAAATTTTTTGGCAGAGTCCCCTTTGTACGGAGGAGCTTTTGCAATTTGAAAAAAGAGATAAATATATATACATCGACCCACACGGTCGGAAAAACCAAAAACAATTCGTATTTCGTATTTTTATTACGTAGGCGTACCTTATTTAGCATTTTTAAGCATGCGGCTTATTATTTCGCAGTTAATGCAACCCAATTTCAGCCATACGGCTTCCAGGTACCTGTACTTACTCAATTTAAACATGTAAGTGCTAAATATATGCAGTTTAACTATATTTCACTTAGTTATTGTGGTTAAAACATATGAATTCTAAAAGAAACTCATACCAAACATTTTTCCATAAGCAATTTATATAGTTTCCATGCCAATTCAACTGTTCCAATTAATTTATAACCATTTTCATTCAATTCGGATGGTTTTCAATTCATTCGTATACAATTCCATCAATTCGAATGTTTTAAAACTCAATCGCTTACATTTAATTTATTCTTAAGCAAACTGAACTCATATTTAATTCAATTGCTTTCAAAATCATTTTATTTTACTTCTATCAACTCGCAGAATTTTAATTACTTCCATTTACATCAAATGACAATTTATTCTATGAAACTTGACGAGATCCATGTGAATAAATCAGTATTTATGCTTTATAACCAACTAGTTCATTCAAAACCATTTACAACCTAGGTTCATCTTGATTGCCACTTAAATTTTCCTTTTTTTTCTTTTTCATTCTTAAATTTATTCAAATTCCATATATATGAAGTTTATTAACATTTCACTCTTTTTAAACAATTACAACACTTGATTTTTAATCTCAAAATCTCTTCATTTAATTTCTTAGGTTCAATTTATTTTATAATTCAAGTTTGGATTTTCTTTTCACTTTTCAATTCATCAAAATATTGATTTTGGGTTCTGTATTCCATTTTCAATTTAATAAGTCACAACCTATTGTTTTATACAATTCCATTCATCATAAGCTTGAATATATTCATCTTTTATTTTTAACTCAAGCCTTATGCTTATTTATAACCCAAACATATTTTATTCCATGCATTTTAATTCTTTTACAAGTTATCCCAATTTATTTATTTCAATTCCATTCCTTATTCAATTTATTTTTTCATTTATTTAAGTAAGAATATAATTCCATTCATAGTTCAATTGAATTCTTATTCCAATCCAATATTATTTGAACTCAGTTTTATTTAACTCAATTCGATTCAATTTTATTCATCAATCTAAGTAAATCTCATTTTAACTTCTCACTTTAAATTTAAATTCCAACCTTCAAAGCTTATATTCCATTCCTGATTTAAAAATCATCTTAATTTATAAGCTTACAATTTATCTCATCAGGAATTTTAAACACCCGACCTTTGGTTTCAAATCATTTTGAAATCTTCAACATCTCAAATCACATTTCTCAAAAGTTAAACCAATTCTGTTTTATTCCCAACAAATTTCTTTTGAAATTTTCAAAAACAACTCACTTTTCCTGAACAAATCAATTTGGCAGCAATCCGTCACTTAGAAATTCGAAAATGAATACTGATGGTGCGACCGTCATCATCAGAATTATTTTTCCGGTAATCCAAGTGATTTCAATGCTATATCACTTCCAAATTCCATTTAAAACAGATTTCCATTCTGAATTATCTCCAAAACAATAATGCTATCATTTATCATTAAAACACTTCGATAAACATTCCAAATCTCCGGGATTTTAAATTTCTAAATCTTGCTTAAATAAATTTTAAATTTAATTCATTTGTACACTTTATGCTTATACAAATTCTCATTTGATTGTATTTCAATTCATGAATTACATTTATAATTCATATTTATAAATTCCATTTTATAATGAATTTATTCCCTTAAATTTTAGTTATATTTCAATTTCTAGTTAAATTTTCACTTAACAATGATAATACTTTAATATCATCATTTCTAACATCCAAGCAACCATATATTAGCTACATAGTTTTCAAAAACTATTCTTTATATCAAAATATGTTTTTGGGTAAAATTATTTCATTTACCCATATTTAAAACAATACCGTGTCGATTGCTCTATTCAAATGTTTAGAAACCCTTTCGATACAGTTGCGCAGACTGTGTCGACGAAGGTTCATATGCCACTCAATAAATCAATCAACACAATATTAAAACAATTTATATTCACTAACAAATACGCGCTTATATTTATTTATACGCTCAAACTCATTCTAGAGCACTATGGACTCTAATTTTAATGAGTAATTCCCACCAAAGCCAAGGTTATCACCAACCTAAGCTCTGATACCAAGTGTAACGACCCGCAAATCCGTAACCTTTGAGTCAACACTATTCTACTAAAATCAACTCAAGTTGTACAGAAATACGAACCATTAGGGTTAAAGAAGAAGAGGTAGGAGAAGAAAATAGAAAACAACAACAGAATCTAACCATCGCAGCGGAGTAAAATATAATAGATAATAAATAATCTTTACTCAAAATCAATTTATATCTGTTTATATATATTACATCATCATAATTATTCAATCACAGCTGACATCAATAACATACAATGGATACACAACAACTCAACAGCGGAATATATATATATATATAAACAAGTACGAATGTACGTACCGTCATCCAGCTCGTCTCCTGAGCTCCACAGCATCATATCCTGTATCCTATAATACTCGGTCTGACCCGAGCATTGCAGTTAAATAATACCCGAGTCAGTCTGGAATACCAGCGTGAGAAAAACACACCCAATTGATTATTAAAGTTTCAAAAATCCTTTGAAAACAAAAGCATCTCGTAAGACCACGCCACAAATAAACATGTCGGGTTTTTACCTTACGATAGCTAAAACATTTTTATTAAAGTACTCTGATATTATAATATTGTCTATAGAAAGTAAAATAGAATCTAGCTGAAATGCTTGCATCTCACGTTTCAGCAATAGTTAGGCACAATCAAAACCGTACGGGCGCGTATGGAAAATGAATTCCAACTAATGGCTAGGCACTGGGGTACCACCTGTCACAGTACATGGTCTAGATCAGCGTACCGAGGAGCCACCCTAACTCCCCTGCAACACAAGACCGGAACCATCCATTACTGGACAGTCCCGAGCAAGATCACCCCGCGGTTGGAATCAACAACCGCCCACTAAGCCGAAATAAAAGGGACATCTAGACAGGGATGACCTCACCCTCCAATGGGGGCTACCCACGAAGCCTTGCTGCATATCCCCTGATTTTCAGCCATTCCCATTTGATGAGGCTTGAGGCTAAGCGTTACCTTTTTTAGAACATATCCCTTTGAATGCCCATCGTCCACCTGACGATGTTTTCGCAAGCATTCGTCCATACAAGTCCGTCCCGGGTTCGAACGGAACCGAAGACACTATTCCTACTACATCCATTTTGGAAATATCCTCAGGATTAGTAGTGACTAGCCCTTGCACTTCACTGCTCCATCTTCGAATCCAAAATCGTTTACACGAAACGTACAAACCGGATCGAAGTAGTTTTCGAGAAATAAATCTCGATCCCGATCTCTTCGAAACGATCAATGCATTGTCCAATATTGATAGTCGATTATTTAACTATCAATTAATATTCACAAACAACCATCAACCAATAATTTTCCAAATTATTTATTAATCCCAAAAATATCTTCACAAGATATATTTCTATTTTCAATCCCTTGAAAACAGTTTCAAAACCATCTTTCTTTTCAGAATAAACTTTCCCAAATATTTACTATCTCCTCTGAAATCACCAAGCACAAAACTAGATTTTTAAAATAATTTAGAACACTTTACTTAGAAATATACTTTATAACATTTAAGTTAAAACTACTTCAATGATTTGTTAAAAATACATATTATATGAATATTTGAAAATAATGTTACTAAATAAAATATAAAACTAAATTTCACTTTAAAAAAATATAATACTAAGTCACTCTTTAAATAATTATTGCTATAATAGATTAAAAAGAAATACTTACTTTAGAATTTAAATATTTATAAATAGTAAATTTTTCAAAACATACTTCTTAAAACAACTTTAAACTTTTAATTTATATTTAAAAAATTACTTTGAAAACGTACTTGGTCATTCAGAGAGAAATTGCCAATCTCAATCACTTAAATCAATTTCCCAATTTATTTCCAATTTATTCCATTTGAAATAAATTTCTTTACTTCTCAGTTCATTTCAAAATTCATTAATTATGGACTTTATTATTATTTTCAGTTTGATTTTAAATCCTTTAGCTGAAATATATAAATTTCAGGTTATTCCCAGTTTCTTCTTTATTCTTCTTAAATAATTTAAATCCTAAATTTAAAATAAATGTTTTGTTCTTTTAAACAATAACATTGAAGTTTAAGTTTCATTAACTTTCTGTTTATTTAAATTTTCCTTCCCATACTCAAGATTTATTTATTAAAAATTTAAAGTCACTTTATTTCCTTTCCAGTTCATCCATAAATTTATTCAACTTTTCTATAATTATTTTACTTACAATTTCACTTCTTTTATTTTCATTCCCAACTCAAATTATATATTTGGTAATTCATTATTGCCCGATTATAACAATCAAGCCATAGCATTCAATATTCCCACATAATTCATTACAGAATATCAAATATTCAGAACAGAGAATATTAAATAATTAAATAAAGTTGAGGGGTCCAGTTGGATCCCTCCAACCTGTTTTTCCTGCATCCACAGATGTTAGCACAATATATATACCAAATCCAAAATATCATACTATATCACTTCAATTAATTCAACCATTCAAACAATTATTTAAATTTAAATCTAAATTTAAATTCACTGAGTGAGATTAACTCACCTTTCATTTTGTTTTGCAATTCGATCCAACCCGGCTAGCTTCTATCAGATTTTGACCTTGAATAACAATCATACAATTTATTATTATTTGAACTAATCGAACAATTTATTACCATTTATTAATTTAACCAACTAAGAAGTTTACTTGAACTAATACTTCTTTACTTGAACTAATACTCCTTTACATAAATTATTTTTAATGCCTAAAATAAGTGAATAAGCTAATTAAATAAGTTCACCAACTTAATACTTATTTAAAACTAAACAGTAAGATAAAAATGTGTATGTGTACCCCCTTTAAATTATTTTTCTAACCAACAAATTTAATTTAAACTAATTTGTTCTTTAATACATTATCTTCCGTAACCAAAGTACTTGAACCAGTTGATTAACAAGTAAATCATCGTGACCCATGCTTTAAAAATTTAACAGTAAGTTTACTACGCATATAAGTATCTTTTTCCTATTTACTCTCATATGTAATTGCTATTCTATCAATTCTTAAATAAACTAATTATAATTTAAACTCAGCTAAAATTTTAATTTTTATAAAAACTCCTTAAACATTTAAAAATCCCCATTATCTTCCCAAAGTCCTTTATACATGTAATTTAATTGTTTTGTTTCTCATATATATATATATATATATATATATATATATATATGCTCATATGAATTAAAATGAAATTTCTTATACCTTACTGCTGTAGAAACGCGCGGCCCAAACTCCACGCACGCATCACCATCTAGCCTAGCATGCCCATCGCGGCCGCCGCCCTGATTTCCCCTTCTTACGCGGTCGCCTCGCGACCCCAGATCGCGACTGCGTCGCTCGATCGCCGTCCTCACCTCGCGATGTTGCTCGCGAACAATCCTAAAGCTCGAGTCGCCACTCCCCCAAAAAATCTTCCATCGGCCCGTCGCCTAGCACGAGCTCCCTCACCTGTTCGATTCGATGAGGAGACGACGCGATTTCCTCGCGTGTTCACGCGAGTTCCTCCCCCCTCCCCCGTTCCGCCATTTATTTTATTTTATAAGGATCGAATTGCCTCAAGTTTGAAAGAGGGGAAATAAGGGAAAGATAAGGCTTCGGCCATTATTATATTATCATTTCATATTTTTTTTCTTTTCTTTTTCGATGTACGTCGAGTAGAAGAAGAGAAGAAGGTGCGAGGTTTCATTAAAAGGCTTGGCTTAAAGAGATAAGAAAACAGGCGTGCAGAAGAAGCTTGGCTACTGATTTAACTATATTATATTTATTTATTAATTTTTTTATATATATAAAAAAACTCGATTAAATTTCCAACGCGTTTACTTAACGAATAAGCACACAACAACTCCGATCAATACGAAATGAAATCCGGTAATAACTCAATATTACGGACCCAATGGAACTGGTTTCGTCTAATTCCGAGACTATGCCACGGAAGGCTATTTTTAAATTCAATTTAAACGATATAAATTTCAAAACTTAACAAACCATTTTTAAATTTGATTTCATCAATTCTATTCTCTTCAGTATTATCAATATAAATTTTCCAAGCCTTCAAATTATTCTTAATAGACTTAAAATTCCAGATTCAGCATTTTACTCAACTTCAAATTATTTAATTTAATAATTTAATTATCAAATAAATTGTGGTATTTGAATTCAAGTTAAAAATTAACTTTCAAATATTCAAAATTAATTGAATATTCCAATTTCAATTGCTTAAAAATTTCGGGTCATCACAAGAAGAGAGGTCAGGATCGCTGGATGCAAGCATTAGTTCACTTTCCAAGTAAGAATAAATAAAAAAAATCAACACATGGGAAAAATATTCTTTCATTAACAACAACGAAGAAGTAAAAGCATGAACAAGTTCAAATTATATCAACAACTTCATTTTTGTACATTTAATCTGTAATGTTGGAAGTAACAGTCTTAGCCTTTTTAAGTGAACCTGCAGACATAGGAAAAATGGAGTCAAAGGGAACACTAAACCCATGAGGAGTATTGATTGGGGGAAACCGGTAATAATACCACCTCTTAGCAGGAGGGCTAGTTTCCCCGCATAATAATTTAGCATAATCAGACCGAATTACTTTAAGAAAAATGTCCTTTTTGTCATCTAAGAAGTCAAAACATGGGTGGGGGAGTTGCATGTAAACTTGTTAAAGATCCCTGAGAAAGTAGTGTTTTTCTAGTCAAGAGGTATTGAGAATTAATGTGTTCTCCTTAAAATCCATTTTTAGTCTAACAAATTTACTTAAGAGTTCTTTGAAATAGGAGTGCTCAATGATTCCTTAACTTTGTATTTTCAAAAAACAGACTAATCCAAAAAAATAGAAACGCTAAAATTTATAAACATTATATGAATTATATAATACAACAACAAGATGACTTAGATTCATACAATATGGACCCTTCGTAAAACTCAAAAACGAATTTCTCTTTATTGAACTTGACCTTCTCAAGGGAAAGGGTGTTGGGGGAAAGTGAAATGATCACGATCATGGGAAGATCCTAGCATTCCCAAGGATAAGGATTGGTCCTATGATCATTTAAATATCTATTATGAGGGTGCCTAAGTAAACACCACTCTCCTTCCTAGGAAGGAAAAATCAGTAAAACGATTCATAGTATAGATTTTATAGAGTAATTCCACTAAAGTGTCCATACGTACAATAAGCATCTAAATAATTGTGGTCAACTCCGCATTCTCCTTTAAAACTTTTTCTCAATGAAGGCAAGTTCTTTTTAAGAGCAAGGGTACTAGTTTCTTTTTTAAATATTTTAATTTTTTGGCATAAATGAGAAGGTTATTATACTTTTTAGTAAGGCTATTGTGGCCTTCAACCAATTTCTCATTTTCTCTATTTACTCGCAGCACATCCTTCTTGCTCTTCTCGTGTAAAATTTCAAAGTGATATTTTTTTTCTTTTCCTTAGCTAAAATAGTTGTTTTATTAACTAAGGTTGACAAAGAAGTATAAGCGTTTAAAGATAATAAACTTTATACCTGAACCGTGGGAGCTTGTGAGGCAGAAACTCGAATTTTCTCCTTGCCGGGTTCTTTGCGATGTAGCTCGTATGTCCTTTGTTGAGGTGTCTTCATAAGGAGTATTATAAGGCTCAAGAAGATCAGGAACATCAATATCATGAGCAGATGGGTCCAAATAATGGCCACATGACTCATCACCATCACTTCCTAGTCCTACAGGGACTTTGTTACTATCGCCCCCATCCTTCCCAAAATCAAAATCATCATCTTCACCTTCATCGCCATCATTGTTATCTTTGTCACAAACCCCTCTATCATAATCATCCCTGTGTTCATCAGGAAGAGGATCATCAAAAGATAGTAATTCCTAAGTATTGGTAGCCTCCTCTTATGGGAATTCATCTTGTAATGACCCATGAACTCTCCTTAGTTTAAGATTAAACTTCCTCTTGAACTTGTCTTTTAATGATGGTAGTGAAGGAAAGTCTAACTCTAGAAGGCAATCTATGTTATCAAAATACATAATGAAGAGGGCCACTTTATAGCACCGCTCTTTTATGTGAGGAAGGGCTTGGTCTATAAAGAAAGAAACCTTCTTTTTACCATCCTTAATGATGTTATTTATATAGATAAGAGCCGCCTCCTTACTTTTCAGACCATCCTTTAAAGTTGTAACTTGTGCAACCATTTGAAATTTTCAGTTTTGGTGCTCACAATTCCAATAATTTCACCCTTTCTTTAGCTTCCAGCTTCTTTTTTTCTTCGTCTAAAGAGGATGCAGGTTTATACTTTTCAATGGAAACCTCATCCCATTTTGTTGTGACTTCAAGAATTTGGCCCTTAATGGACCTAACTTTATCTGTCAACAATGAAATCTACTCTATGAAATTTAGAATTTAGTGCAGATTATGAGAAGCTTGTTGTGGAAAAAACATGTGCTTGGCCACCTAAAATATATAATAAATAAAGATACATGGAGCTAAAATTATGTTATCCAGACATATAGCGATATATACCTTAAGAAGATGCTGAAAGAGAATGTAGAGATGATCCCTAGAAAAGGCAGATTGCTGTAGTAGCATTAGAGAACCACAGATGGGGAATGGATGAATGAGTGAATAAAATCATTGAAATTTAAAGGAACGGATTGAGTCTAAGCTTCATAAGGTAGAGATTCATTGTAACGAACCAGAATTTCTAGTCGTTAATTTTATACATTTAATTCATTTTAAATGTTAAATGTGAATTTTGAATTGATTTTGAAGTAAAAAGATTTTGGTTAAATTAATAGAATTAGTTAAATTTCAAATACGGGAATTTAATTGAAATTTGAATAATAATAATTTAAATATTTGGAATTGGAATAATTTGTGAATCTGGGTATAAATAGATATAGAAACAGATTCTAAAATTTATTTTACGTCTATTGGGATTTGAATTATAATATTGGACTGTTGGATGGAATTAAAAGTCGATAGGTTGAATTTGGAATTTATATTAATTTAATAATGGAATTTAACAATATAATAATGAAAATAATCAGATTTTGGTCCGAAATGAATCAGAATGATTTCTGATGTGAATATAAATTCTATATGATTTACTATTAAGTCGGTAAAATTTTAAAAGTGAAATTTTAAGTGATTTTCGACGATTGTGAAAATTGCTCGAATTAATCGACGAGTTTAAATAGCCTTCCGGGGTAAAGTCTCAGAATTTGACGAAACCAATTCCATTGGATCCATAATAGTTAGTTATTATCGAATTTCAATTTCGTAGCAATCGAAGTTGTCATTTGACCCTGGCAGCTCAAAACGCATAGAAACTATTTTAATATATTTAATTTAAAATTGAGTGTTTATTTCCGTAACTCGTGCATATGATCGAATTAGCCTCTGAAACATGTTCCATTGTGTTCGAAATGCGGGTAAAACATTATAAACGCCTGTCGGCACGCTTCATTTGGAGATCGTGTGAAAAAGTTGCTTTAAAATGGATTCAATAATAAAATAATTGGATTGCACGTTTATATAACACGTTTTTCTAGGGCCGAAACCCTAGAGTTCTGGAGCCACCGTTACTTATGTTTTAATGGATGAGAAGCTTCGTCATTCACTTCTAATTATCGAGCACTCCATCAAGCTATAGCGAAATCTTCCAACTACGAAGATGACGAGCTCGCCGAGCGCTTCAAGTTGAACGGTGGATCTTGCTTGGAATTGTCGTTTGGAGAGGTAATCTGGTTCCATTCGTCGCACATACGTGCTTAGATTTTAGAGCCATGGGTGAACCGAGCTTCACCTCGTTTTGGCCGAAGGTGGAGTTTTTGAAGGGCTTTATCTAGAGGCGTTGGATCATCGCCGATTGAAGTGAAGAGGGAGCGACGATCAACCATAGGGGACGACAAGTGCGTTCGTTCAAACCTGGGTATTTATGTGAGGAAGAAAGGGGTTCGGGCAGCCGTGATTTCCTTTCTCTAATCAACAGCCAAGATCTTTTTCTCTAAAATAAAAATAAATTTGTTTTAAATTCTAAATTGAAACTTATAAATTTCATATCTATTACATACATTATTATATTTCGAAGAAACTGGCGACGCCGGAATCGCAGCGACGAGTAATACGTAGTGGAGCAATTCTGGGATCATTCGGAGCAAGAAAAAATTTAGGTTAAATCGAATGTCGTTCGATTTAATTTAAATTTGAACGCTCGTCGAAAAACCCAAGGTGAGTTAATCTCGCTCACATCTGGATACTAGTTAATTTAAATACCTAATATTTAAATGTTTGATTGGTTTTTTAGCTGAATATGATAATTATTATCAGATTGAATCGAAATTTATTGGTTGTGCTAATATCTGTGGATGCAGGGAAACAGGTTGGAGGGATCCACTGGATTCCTCACAAATAAAAAATTTATTTATATTCTGTGATTTATTTCATTAATATCCTGTAATAGATTGATTTAGATCTTGTTATGCTGTGTTTTATTTATATACTGGAATAGAATAATTGAAAATTTAAGGTGATGTGCTATGATTGGGTGAATATAATCGGGGAATTTAAAATATAAATAAAATAAATTGGAATTAAAAGGGAATAGAAAGGGGAAAATTTGAGTAATGAATTTAAGGGAATTAAATTCAAGAGAATTGGTTGAAATTTTGAAGTGTTTTAAAATGTGAGTTATTTTAAAAATAATAGCGAGATTTATTTTCAAAGGATGAGAAGTGTATTTTTCCCTGGAAACTAAGCATGTTTCAAAGAAAGAGTTTCGAAGTATAAACTGAAAGTTTTGCAAAGGTGTTTTAGAATATTTTAGAAATTATTATTATTATTATTATTATTATTATTATTATTATTATTATTATTATTAATTTTTTTAAGTAAAAATAATTATTTGTTTAAGTAATTATGGTATTTAATTATTTAAAAGGTAATTTAGAGTTATGTCTCAAAAGGGAATTAAATATGAACATTTGATATAATAATCTCGTATATAAGAAGAAATTTTTTGATTAAATTACTTAAGAAACTTTTATAGACCTTCAAAGGTATAATTTGAATAAAGAACTTAGTAATCATATTTTAGATACTTTAAGTACATTTGAAAGTGATTTCAAGGAAATAGCAATGTGATTAAAAATAAATGGAGTTTATTTTTAAATATGGAAAGGAATTTACGGGATGAACGTAAAATTGAATTGGGGTAAATTGTGTAGGATTTATAAAAAGAATTCTTTGGGTTATCCTAAAATGGAAGTGTTTTTCTCTGAAAGCCAAGTACGTTTTTAAAGCAGGTTTTTGAGAAAGCTAGAAGTTTTGAAGTTGTATTAAAGAATGATTTCCAGAAATTATTTAGGTTGTAAGAATTTTAAAAGTGAACATTTATCAAATTAGCTATTGAAGTAACTATTTTAAAGGGGTAATTAGTATTATGTTTTAAAGACTATTATTAATATTTATACTTTATAAAATGGTTTTATTTTAAAGATAATTAATTAAAGCTTTATTTGAAAACTTGTATAGGCTTTCATAACTTTATTTTAAAATTTAGTATGACTTAACTTTAACTTGAAGGAAATAGTTTATATTTATAAAGCAGTTTGATTCGAAATATTTTTAAAAGTATGTATATATATATATTCTAAATTTAATATGTAAGTAGTTTTAATATAGATCTTTTAATGTATTTTCAAGAATAAAGAATTTAAATTATTTTAAACCTTAAGTATTGGTACTTGGATGTTTCAGAGGAAGTAAAGATTTGGGAATTTATTTCATGAGAAGAGTTGGGTTTGAAAAGTGTTTTCGACGGGATTTGAAAATGGAAATATATCTTGAAAAGTTAATTTTGAGGAAAATAAATAATGTGGGAAATTATTTATTGCGTGATGGATGTTTGTGAGTGTTAATTGATAGTTAAATCACCGACTATCAATATTGGCAAATGCGTTGATCGTTTCGAAGAGACCGGGATCGGGATTAATTTCTCAAAAACCACTTCGATCCGGTTTGTACATTTTCGTGCGAAAAACGAGTTCGGAGTCGAAGATGGAGCAGTGATGTGCAAGGGCTAGTCGCTACTAATCCTGAGGATATTTCCACAATGGATGTAGTAGGAATAGTGCCTTCGGCTATTTTGTAAGTATTTGTATATAGACCCTATTATAATATCAGAGCTTTTTTTTATAAAAAGTGTTTTAGCTATCGTAAGGTAAAAACCCGACATGTTTATTTGTGGCATGGTCCTACGGGATGCTTTTGTTTTCAAAAGGATTTTCGAAACTTTAATATTCAATTTGGATGAATTTTTATCAGCTGGTATTCCTGACTGACTCGGGTGTTATTTCATTATAATGCTTGGGTCAGACCGAGTATTATATGTTCAGGATAGGATGCTATGGAGTAGGAGAGGAGCTGGAGTCCGAGACGTATTATCCGTACTTGTTTATATCCGCTGCCGCGCTCGTTTGAAATTGTCAGGCTGGTAATTGTTGTTTGTTTGTGATACTCTGATGATATATTGTATAAAACAGATATAGTTTTCATTTTGTGTATATATCTGATATTATATATTATATTTTGTTCCGCTATGAGTGTGAGATTCTGTTATTGTTTAGTTCCTTCTTTCTTCTACCTTCTTTCTTTTTCCTTAACAATCTGTCTTTTCCGACACTTGATCGTCGGCATATTATACTGTGGGGGTATTTTGTGTCGATTTTCGAGTGTCGAGAAGGGTGGTTCGTCACATTTGGTATCAGAGCTTAGGTTGCCGACAATCTAGGCTTTGGTGGGAAAATTACTCATTAGATATAGAGTCAATAGTACTCTATAATGAGTTGAGTGTATTAATAGATATGAGAGCGTACTTGTTAGTGAATATAAAATTATTTTTATACTGTGTTGACTTATCGGTTGAGTGTTTATGGATTCTGGTCGGTGTGGGAAGTACAACCGTATCGATAAGGGTTTCTAAACTCTTAAACAAGATAAACCAACATAGTATTGTTTTTTTTAAGTGGGTAAATGAAATAATTTCACCCAAAATTATATTTTGATATAAAAGGAATAGTTTTTCTGAAATTATTATAAATATATTTGGATGTTTGAATGTTAATATTAAAAATCAAATATAAGAATTTAAAATTTGAAATGGTTATAATCAAATAGAATTCTATAAGTATGATTATCCAAAAGAAGAATAACTAAATTTAAATTAAACCCGAATTTTAAATCCCGTAAATTTTGAAAAGTGTTTTAAATGTAATGAAAAAAAAGTTTGGAAATTTAAAATCCTGGGAATGTTTGAAATGTTTCCAAAGTGTTTGAAGGCAATGACGGAGCATTAATTTAGGAAGTATTTTTGAATGGGAATTGTTTTGAAATGAATTTATGAAAGTAAAGAAGCACTGAACTCACTTCAGTCGCTGGAGAATAATCCTGATGATGATGGCCGCATCATTAGGATTCATTTTCAAGTTTCTAAAGTGATGGATTGCTTCCATAGTAATTGGGTATGATATTTGTTTGGACTTGTTGGGTATACAAGTTGTTTAGAATTTTAAAATAGAAATTTGTTTTGGTAAAACCAAGTGTTTTGGAATTCGAAGATTTGATTTGATGTACCAAGAGCGTATGTGTTATTTTTGATTTCAAAATGGTTTTGGAATAAAACCGGTAATTAAATTCTGGGAACTCTATTTAAATAATGTGAAAGGTTAAGATAAATCAACTATTGAACGTATAAAGTGAAGTTGATATTAATAAGAAGAAAATGAAAATTTTAATCCTGGAATTAAAATTTAACTTGAGTATGTGGAAGTGAATAGAAAATTTAAATTTAACTTGGGATAAGTTAAATAAATTGGACTTAGAATTAAATTGATTTGGATTAAATTGAATGTAAAATGACTTTATAATTGTGGGTCATTATGTAATGAATTATACCCATAAGCTATTAAGTGCTATACTTATAATCTAAAATTGTGGATTTAAAATTGTGCAAAAAATTAAATTGAAAGAAAATTTGTATCCTTAAGAATTCAGTGATACACATATATATAAAATTTGGAATTGTGATTACAAGATGTAAATGGATTAAAATGAGCAATATAAGCTTTTGAATAAATGAGTTGGTGAACTTAAGATTAGCAAATGGAAATTATAAAACCAAAATAAAATGGTTGGTACTTTATGGGAAATTCAAAATTTAAATCCTAATTGAAATGTAAATTGAAATAAGGTGAAGAAAATATAAAAGATAAAAGGTGAATGGACTTAAGTTTGTAAATAAGGCTTGAACTTATATAAAAGAAGGAATAAAATTGGATCGGATTGAATTTAACTTAGACTAAGAGAAACTCAGTTAAATTTCGATTGAATTGAAATTCAAAATTCAGTTGCATTATAAATAACATTGAATGGAATTCATTTCTTATATAAGTAGTAAAGGAAGTGGAATGAATTTAAGTTGGCTGAATTAAATTTAGTTAAACTTGAATTAAATTTGGAAAAAGAATTGAATTAAATGGAATTTAAATTAAGTAAGAATGATATTGGATGAATTAAATTCTCATTCAACTAAATTCAAAAAGGATTGTTTAGAAATGAAATTAGTGTAAGCTAAATTAAATGGAAATTGTATTGGATTGAATAAAAAAATCAATTTAAAATGGTTATGGTCCAAAATGCAAGTAAAATTTAGTTTGGGGTATAAGATAATGGAAAATGGTCATATTATTAATAAAATTCAGAATGATTTGAGGAAATGAATTAAAATTTAAAACGGATTGAATAAATAAACAAATTGATTTAAAATTTGTAAATGAATTGGAATTTGATTAGATGAAAATCAAATTAAAATAAAATAAAATTGATATAAGAAGAAATGGAAATATTTTGAAATTGAAAAAACTTAAGAAAATTGGAAAAATAATTGTGGTCGAGCTTTATAAGGGGTCTTGAATGAAATTTGTTTAGATAATAAAATTGAAATGCAAATGAAAGGGTTTTAATTAAATATTGTGATGAAATAAGAATATTTGGGATTGTGAAAAATTCCGAATGAAATAAAATTAATATAAAGCTAAGTTGGAATTAATTTTAAATGATTATAAGCTCAAGTGATGGTTACTTGCATGAATAACATTAAAATTTGCATAGAAATTGGTCGTTTTGTTGTAAACAGAAATTTAATTGGCTTAAAGAAGCAAATTGAAATTGGTTTTTGAATCAAATGGAATGGACTGAAATTTTATTAAGTGGTTTTACATATAAATGAAAATGGATCATAAAAGAAATGCAAAGGTATCAAATTGAAAATAAGAATCTGATTGTGAATCAATTTGGAATTGGATTGTAATAAATTGATGTAAGTAAAGCATAAGTTAATCATATTGAAGAGAGAGTGATTTTCTTGTAGTAAATATGAATTGTAAAAAAAAGTAAACTTGAATTTAAATCATTCAAGGAGATTAAAAATGAAGTTTGGATTTGTTGGGAAATTAAAATGGTGATTGAAATCTTTGGATTGCTGATAAAATATGGTTAACATGTTAAATTATGAGGTTTACTTGTTTAAACTATGTAACTGATGTGTTTGGCTAGTTTAATGAATAGAATGTTAATGAATTCTCATATTATTGAAAATTGATGTGTTTTTTTAAGTAAGTACAGGTACGGGAGGCAGTAGATAGAGTTGGAGCACATGTATGCAATATTATTTAGCCGCTTTCTTTTAAAATGCTAATAAAAAGTACGCCTACTCAATAAAATTGGGAAAATGGTATATATAGTGTGATATATTTGGTTTTTCGATCGTGTGGGTCGATGTATATATATTTATATTTATTGTGATATTGCAAAAGCTCCTCCATACAAGGGAGACTCTGCCAAAAAATTTCGGAAATTTTGGGAGTTAGAAACTTTTTTTTATGAAAATTTTGAAACGTTCGTTAACGACAAATTGATTTCAAATTAAAATAAAAATAAAAAGGATTTTTGAATAGGAATCGAAACTAGCATTTTTGATTTAAAACTAAAGAACTTAGGCAAAGTGTAATATGAGATTTTCACTAAGTGAGTTTTGCTATTGGGTTTGGAGCATTCTTTCTACCTTAGCAAATTTCGGGGACGAAATTTTTATAAGGGTGGAGGAATGTAACGACCTAGAATTTCTAGTTGTTAATTTTATATATTTAATTCATTTTAAATTTTAAATGTGAATTTTGAATTGATTTTGAAGTAAAAAGAGTTTGGTTAAATTAATAGAAATAGTTAAATTTCAACTATGCGAATTTAATTAAAATTTGAATAATAATAATTTAAATACTTGGAATTGGAATAATTTATGAATCTAGGTATAAATAGATATAAAAATAGATTCTAAAATTTATTTTAAGTGTATTTGGATTTGAATTATAATATTGGACTGTAGGATAGAATTATTAGTCAATAGGTTGAATTTGGAATTTTGTATTAATTTAATAATGGAATTTAATAACATAATAATGCAAATAATCAGATTTTGGTTCGAAATGAATCAGAATGATTTCTGATGTGAATATAAATTCTACATAATTTATTGTTAAGTCAGTAAAATTTTAAAAGTGAAATTTTAAGTGATTTCGACGATTGTGAAAATCGCTCGAATTAATCGACGAGTTAAAATAGCCTTCCGGGGGACAGTCTCGGAATTCGACGAAACCAGTTCCATTGGATCCATAATAGTTAGTTTTTATAGGATTTCAATTTTCTTAGCAATCAGAGTTGTCGTTTGACCCTGACAGCTCAAAAGCATAGAAACTATTTTAATCGATTTAATTTAAAATTGAGTGTTTATTTCCGTAACTCATGCATATGATCGAATTAGCCTCCGAAATACGTTCCATTGTGTTCAGAATGTTGGTAAAACATTATAAACGCCTGTCGACAGGCGTCGTTTGGAGATCGTGTGAAAAGTTGCTTTAAAATGGATTTAATAATAAAATAATTGGATTGCACGTTTATATAACACGTTTTTCTTGGGCCGAAACCCTAGAGTTCTGCAGCCGCCGTTACTTATGTTTTAATGGCTGAGAAGCATCGTCATTCACTTCTAATTATCGAGCTATCCATCAAGCTATAGCGAAATTTCCAACTACGAAGATGACGAGCTTGCCGAGCGCTTCAAGTTGAACGGTGGATCTTGCTTGAAATTGTCATTTGGAGAGGTAATCTGGTTCTGTTCGTTGCGCGTACGTGCTCAGATTTTGGAGCCATGGGTGAACAGAGCTTCACCTCATTTCGGTCGAAGGTGTAGTTTTCGAAGGGCTTCAACGTAGAGGCGTTGGATCGTCGCCGATTGAAGTGAAGAGGGAGCGACGATCAACCCTAGGGGACGGCAAGTGGGTTCGTTCGAACCTGGTTATTCACGTGAGGAAGAAAGGGGTTCGGGTAGTCGTGATTTCCTTTCTCTAATCAACGGTCAGGATATTGTTTGGTAAAATAAAAAGAAATTTGTTTTAAATTCGAAATTGAAACTTATAAATTTCATATCTATTACATACGTTATCAGATTTCGATGAAACTAGCGATGTCGGAATCGCAGCGACGAGTACTACGCAGTGGAGCAATTCTGGGATCATTCGAAGCAAGTAAAAATCTAGGTTAAATCGAACACTGTTCGATTTAATTTAAATTTGAACGCTCGTCGAAAAACCCAAGGTGAGTTAATCTCACTCACATCTGAATACCAGTTAATTTAAATAGCTAATATTTAAATGTTTGATTGTTTTTTTAGCTGAATATGATAATTATTATCAGACTGAATCGATATTTATTGGTTGTGCTAATATCTGTGGATGCAGGGTAATAGGTTGGAGGGATCCAACTGGATTCCTCACAAATAGAAATTTTATTTATATTCTGTGATTTATTTCGTTAATATCCTGTAACAGATTGATTTTGATCTTGTTATGATGTGTTTTATTTATATACTGGAATAGATTAATTTGAAAATTTAATGGTGTTGTGCTATGATTGGGTGAATATAATCTGGGAATTTAAAATATAAATAAAATAAATTGGAACTAAAAGAGAATATAAAGGGGAAATTTTGAGTAATGAATTTAAGGGAATTAAATTCAAGAGAATTGGTTGAAATTTTGAAGTGTTTTAAAATGTGAATTGTTTTAAAAATAATAGCGAGAGTTATTTTCAAAGGATGAGAAGCGTATTTTTACCTGGAAACTAAGCATGTTTCAAAGAAAGACTTTCGAAGTATAAACTGAAAGTTTTGCAAAGGTGTTTTAGAATATTTTAGAAATTTATTATTATTATTATTATTAATTTTAATTGTTTCAAGTGAAAGTAATTATTTGTTTAAGTAATTATGGTATTTAATTATTTAAAAGGTAATTTAGAATTATGTCTCAAAAGGGAATTAAATATGAACATTTGATATAATAATCTCATATAAAAAGAAAATTTTTGATTAAATTACTTAAGAAACTTTTATAGACTTTCAAAGGTATAATTTGAATAAATAACTTAGTAATCATATTTTAAATACTTTAAGTACATTTGAAAGTGATTTCAAGGAAATAACAATGTGATTAAAAATAAAAGGAGTTTATTTTTAAAGTATGGAAAAGAATTTACAGGATGAACGTAAAATTGAATTGGGGTAAATCGTGTAGGATTTATAAAAAGAATTCTTTGGGTTATCCTAAAATGGAAGTGTTTTTCCATGAAAGCCAAGTACGTTTTTAAAGCATATTTTTGAAAAAGCTAGAGGTTTTGAAGTTGTATTAAAGAATGGTTTCCAAAAATTATTTAGGTTGTAAGAACTTTAAAAGTAAACATTTATCAATTTAGTTATAGAAGTAATTATTTTAAAGGGGTAATTAGTATTTTGTTTTAAAGAATATTATTAACATTTATGCTTTATAAAATGCTTTTATTTTAAAGATAATTAATCAAAGCTTTATTTGAAAACTTGTATAGGATTTCATAACTTTATTTTAAAATTTAGTATGACTTAACTTTAATTTGAAGGAAATAGTTTATATTCAATAAACCAGTTTGATTCGAAATATTTTTAAAAGAATATATATATATTCTAAATTTAATATGTAAGTAGTTTTAATATAGATGTTTTAATGTATTTTCAAGAATAAAGAATTTAAATTATTTTAAACCTTAAGTATTGGTACTTAGATGTTTCCGAGGAAGTAAAGATTTGGGAATTTATTTCATGAGAAGATTTGGGTTTGAAAAGTGTTTTAGACGGGATTTGAAAATGGAAATATATCTTGAAAAGATATTTTTGAGGAAATTAAATAATGTGGGAAATTATTTATTGTGTGATGGATGTTTGTGAATGTTAATTGATAGTTAAATCACCGACTATCAATATTGGCCAATGCGTTGATCGTTTCAAAGAGACCGGGATTGAGATTCATTTCTCGAAAACCACTTCGATCCGGTTTGTACGTTTTCGTGGGAAAAACGAGTTCGGAGTCGAAGATGGAGCAGTGAAGTGCAAGGGTTAGTCGCTACTAATCCTGAGGATATTTCCAAAATTGATGTATTAGGAATATTTCCTTCGGGTCCGTTCGAACCCGGGACAGACTTGTATGGATGAATGCTTTTGGAACATCGTCAGGTGGATGATGGGCATTCTAAGTGAAATGTTCTAAAAAGGTAACGCTTAGCCTCAAGCCTCATCAACCAAGAATGACTGAAAATCAGGGGTTATGCAGCGAGGATGGGTGGGTAGCATCCATTTCAGGGTGAGGTCATCACTGTCTGGACGTCCCTTTTATTTCGGCTTTGTGGTGCGGTTGCTGATCCCAATCGTGGGGTGATCTTACTTGGGATTATCCAGTAAAGGGTAGTCCCGGCATTGTGTTGAGGGGATCGGGAATAGTCCTCGGTACACTGATCTAGACCAGGTACTGTGACAGGTGGTACCCCAGTGCCTAGTCATTAATTGGAAATCCATTCTCCCTACGCGCCTTTTACTAGTTTTGTTTGTATAACCCACGATTGTGGATAGTAGCTGGAATTTAATGAATGTGAAAGTTTTGGCTATTTTATAAGTATTTGTATATAGACCCTATTATAATATCAGAGGATTTTTATAAAAAGTGTTTTAGCTATCGTAAGGTAAAAACCCGACATGTTTATTTGTGGCATGGTCTTACGAGATGCTTTTGTTTTCAAAAGGATTTTCGAAACTTTAATAATCAATTTAGGTGAATTTTATTAGCTGGTATTCCAGACTGACTTGGGTGTTATTTCATTATAATGCTCGGGTCAGACCGAGTATTATATGTTCAGGATAGGATGTTATGGAGTAAGAGAGGAGCTGGAGTCTGAGACGTATTCTCTATACTCGTTTATATCCGCGGCTGCACTTGTTTGAAATTGTCAGGCTAGTAATTGTTGTTCGTTTGTGATACTTTGATGATATATTGTATAAAACAGATACACTTTTCATTTTGTGTAAAGATCTAATATTATATATTATATTTTGTTCCGATGCGAGTGTGAGATTCTGTTATTATTTAGTTCCTTCTTTCTTCTACCTTCTTTCTTTTTCCTCAACAATCTGTCTTTTCCAGCACTTGATCGTCGTCATATTATACTGTGGGGAATTTTGTGTCGATTTTTGAGGGTCGAGAAGGGCGGGTCGTCACATTCCTAAGAAGGAGGAGTCAGGCCTAACTCCGAGTAAAAATTTCGAAAAATAGTTGCAGATGAATAATTCATGATGTCTATAACCGAGATTGGGATATGAGCGACTTCTATTTAGTCCTAAGGATTCAGGCCTGGCAAGTGTAAAGCAATAAAGCTAGAGTCTTGGTTTGATTATAGTCGTGGTTGCATTCGGTTCTTCAGCAATAATAGCAATAGACTGATCTTCTCCAAGTTTGGACTTTTTAATCAGAGGAGAAATTGAAACGCCGGATAAATTGTCAGAAACCTTTTTCCTTTTATGACTCTCAATAGCCTTAAGAGCATTAATGATAAAGTCAGCAATGGGAGCATCTTTGGTAGTCACAACCGAGAAGAAGGTAGGAGCATTAGTTTTCTTGGACTTAGTAGTCGGGTTGACAAGAGTTGAATCGAAGTCAAAGGAAGAACAATAAGATGACAGTTTGGAAAATTCTATCAAATCATAGCCAGAAAGTACCAAAAAATCATGCTGAATGGGAGAATATAAAGAAAAGGCTTTTGGCTGCCAACAACCAAAGCTTGTTTGCCATGAGCATCCTTCTTGATCATTGGAGGCTCCTTGAGCACTTTATGGTTCTCCAAAATTAAGGAATACTTTCGAAGGTTAACTTTGATCAAAAGTTTAAGCCTACCCTTAATAGTCTGAAAAGCCAGCTTAAGGCACTAATTGTACCAGGGATAGAAGAATTTGTCCCCTTAGAAGCATGTTCTATAAAGAATGACCATTAGAAGAGAATAGAAAATTATAGTATTGGTAATAGAGAGAAAGCAACCAGACATACTAGGGATAGAAAAGGAACCTTTGAATCTAGGGGTATAACTCTTAACATAAAAGGATTGGTTTTCCCAATCCTTAGTTCTGTTGATTAATTTAATGATTAAGCTCCTTGGATGAGAAAGGAGGCGATATATAGTACACATGGTTATTCCCCCACTTTAACAAGATTTATTAACGAATGAAGGGATTCAGCATCGAGCGAGGGGAGGTCAACTTTCCTGGCTAATATCTTAAGGTAGCTTAGATATGTAAAAGAGTTAGGCAGCAGTTGTATTTGAGAAATTCCCAAGTGATCCAAAAACTGTACAAGGATTTCTGAAAAAGGAAAGTAGCCTGGATGCCAACTAGGGATTGGAGTACAAGCAAAGAATCTATTACGAGGATTGTCTATCCTTCCAGTTGGGCCAGCCACTCTAGTTTCCACGTTGGTAATGCCAAACTATTAAAGAATAGTACTTGTCTCAAATTTGTAAGTAGTCAATAACTCTCTAAAGGGTTGTTGAATTTGAAACTAACTAATAATTATCTAGTAGATTGTCGAGTTTGTAACAAGTTAATTATTCAATAAGTAATTATTGGATTTATAGCTAGTTATTGAATCGCTGGCTAGTTGTCGAACTTACTACTAATTGGTGAGCTCATAACTAGTTTTCAAGTCTTTAACTAGTTAACGAGTCTCTAGCTAATTATTGAATTTACAATTAGCCAGCGAGCCTATAACTAGTTAGAAAACCTCTAGCATGCCATCAATTCTCTAAGTAAATGTCAAGTCTTTAACATTTACCAACGCCCCAATTAGTTGTCGAATTTCAAGGAAGTTTTTGAGTCTACAAAATAATTATCAAAACTCCATTTATTATCAAATTGCTGCTAATCATTAGGGTTATGAATTGCAAACATCATTCAGATTCAAACATGAATATTCCTAAATCACGAGAGCAATTGAACTCAAACTACCAATTGAACCAAAGCATCTCGTGTGTACTCGATATATAAAATTCTAGTTTTAAAATAAAAACCCCTCTCTTTTATCCTTAAAATGATTAAAATATAAATCTTGCCTTGAATATAGAAAGAATCGAAATCTACTTCTTTTTGGAAATTACAGGATTGAAGAATGATAAACATTATAGTTGCAATTTGAATTTTAATCTTGCAGATAAAGCTTTTGGAGAAGGAAAGATCGGTATTTATAAAGAAAATAAAAACAGTAAGGATCATTAAATTCTGTTCGAATGAACAAACAAGATGAAAACATCGAGATACCAATAAGCAGCAATATGAAAAGTAGAATTGTACTAAAGTATAATATGCTTCCTCTACACCGGGGGGGGGGGAGGGGGTGTATATTGCTATAAATATGTATGTTGAGCATCTAAAGTGGATATGTAGATTTTGAAGATAACAAGTGATGTTGAGCTTAAGTAAGGTGAAGCTATTGTAATGTCCCAACTTTTCGACCCTCAAATGTTGTGCTAATACATCCACGGCGAGCACTCAAGTGCCAAAAAGGCGAAAAGTAGAGGTAAAATAAAAAGAAATGGAACAAGAATCTCGCCGGCGGATCTGTAATATATAATATCAAAAGAAGTAAAAAGGGTTACTCTGATAAAGAAATTTCAAAGTTACAAAACCTAAGTACTATCATCAGCTTGGATAGTTACAACAACCCGTCCTTATAAATACTAGTATGTACAATATGGTAATGTAGTAGAAATAAGTATACCACGGTAGGTGAAACATTCGACTCATCTTCTGAAGTTCCAAAGAACATCAACGAAATCCTGCCTTTCTCAAACTACTTAAAAAGTGCATGAGGAATTTAGGGAAAAAAAAGCCAAGCGTAAGACATAAGTCTCGTACGAGAGACTCAAGAAATATATGTACAGAATGTAGTAGTACTTTTGAGACCGCATGGGATGCCATAATGGTTATACCCTCAAAAGAACCACACATCTAATAAGCGCATAAGGTAATATATTAGACAATGTCTTGGGTAAGAAATATAAAACAGAAAACAGTTGAAATGGTTGCATTGGTTACATTAAACTGCACAATAGAGAGTGCAATCAAAACCGATAAGGTACGTTCACATAATGAATTTTCCATGGATACCTCTCCGTTGGGACTGAATCCAATCTCCTGAACAAGGGTCAGAAAGTACCTTTGAAGGATGTATATCTCTAGGTAAGATATACCTTTAGATAAACCTAATTGGCCCATCGTCCAAACATAAACATAAAAATATTAAACCAAATATCATTAACTCCTACCGGTCAATAATCGATAAGTATATCTAGATATGAAGTTGATAAAACACCTATATCGGTTAGCTAACCCTAGATTGTGAGACCTACTCTGTTTTTAACCATTTCCACTTTCGAGGATACGTTCGGCATCTTTCACTTGAGTCTTCGTCACTCGAGCAGAACTCGAATCCCAAATTGGATTCCCACTTCTGAATAGATCTTGAAACCACACATAGATTCCAACATCTGAAACAGATCTACTTTCAAGAGATAGAACACATATCTCAGTCTCGAAGTGATTTTCGATAAGAAAAACACTTAACAATCCTGGTCTCTTCAAAACTGAATCGATGTATTTGTTCATTTAATAATAATGAGAACGGTCGCATTTGGAAACCAAGTCTCGTATACTTATCGCATTTCCTATATTTTCATCTCACAATATCCTTCGATCAAGAGTGAAGCTTGTAGATTACAGTTCTATTGCTCATATACCTATATGAACATCAGTCTTAATTCCAATAGATAGATAAGCCTACCTTCATCGGCTTTTAGTGCTAAGTTTTTCTTTTCCATAAACGAGTAAACATACAAAGCAGATCAAGTCACACAATACACAATCATATAAGGTACTTGTAATATTCTTTTTGTTTGATTAATCTTTTATTAATTAAAACCACTTTTTTAGTAAAACTTCTTTTGTCTAATAAAACACCGTTTATCAGTTTCTCTTATTCATTTGTACTCTTTCAATACTTCAAAATTATTCACGTACTTATCTCAAATGGCATAAGTATATTCATAAATCATTAACAAGATTTCTTATTTTAAACCTTTTCTTTTTCTATATTTTTTCAAAATATCCACTTTAAGAATCTATGTACCTTCACAAATCCATTCAAAAAGGTTTAAGACTAATGTTACTAAAACATTGTCACTACAAACCCAAAACCATTTCTCTTATACTTATAACATTTTAAAAAAATATATATTTACATTCATAAGTATAATAAAAAAGGATTAAAGACGAATGTTATTAGCACATTGTCACAACAAATCCAAAGCCATTGCATACTTATATTATCTTCTAAAACATTCTTTTTAAAGATCTAAGTTATTAATATTTGGTTAAGTTCGATGGTCGACTAATCGACTATCCAGTTAGAACAATTGCTTATATAATGTTCATATACTTAAACTATTTCAACATATATTATTCCTTGCCCAAAAGTGAAGCCGGGTAAGTTAGAGTATAGTTGCATCAAAGCATTGCGTAGACACTTCATTCTTGAATCTCACAAACAGATATGTCCACTCGTCAGCTTTTAGTGTTAGGGATAGTACTAATGATACCCATAAACAAGTAACAAACAACAAGATTAACCAATTTTCGACATTCCTGACATAACTATTCCTTGTTCAAGAGGGATGCCAATAGGTTGGAGCTCTTTTGCTTCATCTATCCTCGACATCAACCTTAAATCTCACACACAGATAAGCCTACTTCATCGGCTTTTAGCGTTAAGAAAACTTAATAAAATTTTAAATAAGTATGTAAAAAACAAGATTAATACATTTTGGACATTTCATCTTAACTATTTCTCGTTCAAGAGGGAAGCTCGATGGGTTAAAGCTTTATTGCTCATATCCTTACTTGACATCAATCTTAACTCTCATAAATAGAGAGGTTTACTTCGTCGGCTTTAGTGTAGTCAATTACCTTTTTAAAAACTTATATATACTTTAAAAGTACTAGGAAATAGGTTTAAAATATCTATGTAAAATATTGTTTGAAAATAAATAATTTATAATTTGATGAAAACATGTTTAATACTATAAAAACACTTTACTTTGAAAATATATATATAATTATTAAAAATATGTTTAAACTTCAAAAAAACATTAATATATCTATTTTTTTGAAAACATCTCTAAAATTATTAGAGAAAATTACCAATTTTAAATATCATTTCAAACAATTAAAACCATAAGCAACTTACTACAGCATTTATAAATGCTGTTAAAGTCTTTGTTAAAAACAACGTTGAAAAGCGCAATCTTTGTGACTAGTGTTGACCACTTTAACAAATGATTTAAGACTTGAAATTTTTATAATAAGTACTACCTTAGGGTACTTATAAACCATGGAAAGAAACCACTAAAAATACCTTTCATTTATTTATGAAAATTCCCAAAAATATGCTATATTTACAAAGTGTATTTACAACCATCATTTTGTTCTAACTTTCACAACTTAGGTTCACAATTTTCTTAACTTTCCAAACCATTTTTTTACTGTTCAGTACACCAAAATATGTGTAAAGAACAATCAAATCAAATTATCCTAAGTTAAGGTCATAAAAATCCAATTTATACAGGTTCACATTAAGAGATGTCGAAGTGCACTTATAATGACTATTCTCGCTTCACTCAATTTCAAACATAATTCAACACACCATTCAAAGAACCATTTAAACATTAATTCAAGGAAATACCACATGTTTAAGAGGGTAATAGAAGTGATGTTATACAATATAAAATTTTCATTTTCTTTGAAAAGTAAGAGGGGTCCAAAGTTTATAACTTTACTTAGTTAATGTCATTTTAACTTTTTATTTCAAACACAACATATATACACACACACAATATATACAAACATAATAGCGTGATAACTCACTTAGATGCAAGCTAAACACAAGTTCAAGAACAAACAAACTCAATAGCACTTCCAACCAACATCAAACTCCTAAAGATCCAACCTTTAGCAATTCGAAACCAAGGAAACACCACAACTCCTCCTTTATTGCTCACGGTCCATCTTGGAACCTCCTCTTCCTCTCACTTTTCTTCCACTTTGTCTTAATATTCATAACTTCCACGATTTTTATTCCCTTACTTCATTTCAAGCTTTTGTGAATTTGTGATTTACTTCTTACATTAAGGGTCTATTTATAGGTTTGTCAAAGATTTCTTTACCTCCTTTCACCTTCCATGAAAGATTACAAAGGAGCCTCACTCTCACATGCACCTTTACAACTCTCTTCTTTTACTCAATGCTTAAGAATTACCATAAAAGCTCATTTTCAAAATATCTTTAAGGACATCACCCACAACATCATCCAAAAAGTTTATTTCCATAAATGGTAAATAGTTTTTATTTCATCTTACAGATTTTTTAAGAAAATAGTTTATGTAAAAAAATACGAACAACTTCTAAGAGTTAAAAAGCTGTTTATCGATAAAACTATTTTCATTCACATTATCGATATTTCTTCATAGTATTAATCTTTTATACATTTTTCCAAAACAAGTTTACCATCATTATTTATGACTTAAAAGGATTTAATAGGCTTATTAAATCATTTTAATAACGTTAAATCCAAGATTCAAATCTTTAAATATTTCAGATATTTAAATATGAAATGTTCGAAATTCCAAGTCGTTACATTCTCCACCACTTAGAATACTCTATCCTTGAAATTCCAACACAAGCAATAGAAAGAAACAAACACATAGCAGTACTTAACAATATTCGAAATTGCTTAGTAAATAAATCACGATTTGCTCAATTTCAAAATACTCTCATCGCATATGGTTAATAAACGACCTACTAAGCGTACCATATGCTCAACAGCCTCGGGTAATTATTTAGTAGACAATTCATGCTACTTTATAACAGATCGAACAGTTATCACCTAAATTCTACATAAGCGAAGAAAAACTTAGTATGCAAATGCTAAAACCCATGCAATGCACATGGACCATCCATATGTAATATCAATTTTGATCACTTGACCTCTCTAGTGCGGACTACAATCATGTTCTCTGATATGAAACCCTGGTTCTCCTTACATAGTCATATACTATGATAAACAACTTCGAGATCATATAAAGAATCTATATTAATTTTTCACCATCAAGAATCTAGTGAAATTTTTTTTCAGACTGGGGTAAACCACCTCGAAATCATGTACTCGAATACTGGATCAAGAACAGTCATTAATGTGAATAAAATGATCTATGTACAACTTACATATTTTATCCTATTGGTTTCTCAACTATACCGATATCTTTTATCATATTCTTTTATACAAATAGTATGACTTATAGATACTAAACCCATTTATGAACCATTTCGTAAAAGATAAATTAAAGTTTATCAACATTTTACGACTTAAGTTCATACTCATTTAATACTCCACTACATTTTAAGAGTATATACAAACATCAAATTCAGTTTACTTAACAAGGATGTTCAACAATTTAAAACTTGTTTTAACTTATTACCTTCTCAATTCAAGTGCTATATAAAATCAATTTTATATTTCCAAAAATACTTTAACTCCAAGATCTATAACAATCCAAAAGTTTCAGACTATTCGAAATTATCGAAAATCCCATTTCATTTTAACAAATAACATGATATATATATGTATGTATGTATGTACACACACACATACATAAATACATACACACACCATAAATTCTAACGAATATGTTACATATGTCCATAAAATAACTTAACAAATTTCAATAATTTATTAAACACACTTTAGCCAAAAAGGAAAAACATGAAAAAGGGTCCATCATTTCTTCTAGGCTATGCTACTACCACTCGGGCACCCTACAAAGTGTGTATATATATAATATTTCTGCATTAAAAAGTTTATGTCAAATTTACACATTCATCCAAATCGTAAGCTTCATTTCCAAATAATGGCGGCTGAACGATCTACACCTAACGGCGATTTCACCAAAGACAGAGGACGTCCTCCTGATATAGGAGCTTCATACAAAGATGCCGCTCTCATTTCTTACAGAAACAAAGGGAAAGCAGTTCTAACGGAGGAAACGACGACGTCGAATCGGCTTGACCTAGGACGTGACGGATTATCCCACAATAATCAAAAAACCACCAACGTGGTTCGTCAATCCAGTGTTCCATATTTGGGGGGGATCAATCCCGAACTAGATCTAGAACCACACAGGTTCAAGGCGATCGAATCGATAGTAGCAAGGAAGCATATAAATGGAAATCGATCCAGAATGAAATAAAAGCAGGGAACATGAAATCATGGAAGGAAGCAGCAAGCGGAGGAATAGGGGAGAAACAAGATGAATCTCTAGACCTCCACTATATTCAACCAGTTCTTGTCAATGACAAAAGGAAAGCAATAATTTCAGAAACTTCAGTGAAGAGATCGGAAAACAAATGGGAACACTCAATTATCTTCTACGTATACGGGGTCAGACCATATCATCTACATTTAAAAGGTTACATAGAACGAGTATGGAAACCAACAAGGAAATTTCAATTGTTATCACGGGAGAATGGTTTTTTCATTATACGATTTGACAACAAACAAGATTGCGACAATGTGTTGAAAGGTGGACCTTATTTGTTCGATAACAAAGTTATTATTTTGAAAAAATGGGTTATGGGTACTAGATTTAGAAAAGATTTATTAACAACTCTACCTATATGGATAAAACTATCCAATCTAGAACTCTGGGATAAAGAAGCATTGAGCGCCATAGCAAGTGTGCTGGGAAAGCCTATTAAATTGGATAAAATTACTACTGATGAATCTAGGATTGCATTTGCAAAAATTTTGGTTGAATTGCAAGCAAGCGATGATTTTCCCAATGAAGTTACAGCAGTTCTATATACTGGGGAGGAACTAACGATCAAAGTAGAGTACCTTTACAAACCACATAGTTGCAAAGTATGTAAAGTGTTTGGCCACTCTAATAAACAATGCAAAATAAAAAATAAAGAAAAGTGGATACCAAAAGATAAAGAAAATGTCACCAGCTCTTCACTTTCTGAAAAACTAGTCAATAACTTGGAACAAATAGAAGGAAATAGAAATGCAGAGCAAACAGCAAGAAATACTACTTATGATTCTAAAAAAGAAATAATAAATGTAGGTGCTGAAATTACAATTGATGGGTCGGTTAAATTACATGATCGGAACTCAATTGAATATGCAGAAAACATAGAAAACAATTATATTAAGGACTTGTCTGTCTCTCTTCAATCTAAGATGCCTACAACTGGAAATACAACAGAAAAGGACACAGTGAATGAAAATTCTACATTTCCAAAAGTGAAGAGCACAGTATTACCTTTATTAAAGGATAGCATTTCCACCTCCATGTTTCATGACAGATCAGACACCACACCTGTAGAAAATATTCACATAGGTGAACAAATTACAGAAGGCTTGGTAGAAGACTTAAGCGAATCTGAAGGAGAGGAACTTATCAAAAATCTTGCAAGAGAAGAAAATGTGTTCAAACACCCAGAAAAAGTTGAAGATGTCTCGAACTGTGTGGACAAAAACAAAAAAATTTATGAAGAAATTGAAACAGTTGAAATGCAAAATGTTAAAAATAGAAAAGGAAAATCAACAACTGCTCCTCCTAAAGCAAATACAAGGAGCCAAAGTAAGATTAAATATTGAACATTGTTTCTTGGAATATTAGGGGTTTAAATGCTAAGAATAAACAATTCGAAGTGATTAAATTCCTAACAAAATATAAGCCATCTATAGCTGGCTTACTTGAAAATAAATTAAGTAGTATGCATATCGAGAAACTGGGGCACAGGTTGTAAAGTAACTGGAAATTGATTGATAACAATGACTATGGCAGCAAAGGTCGTATACTCATTGTCTGTGATTCAAACATTTGGAAGTTTCAAATTGAGAAAAAATCATTCCAACAAATTTCTTTAATAGCAGAAAACACTGGTGGCTTTAAATGTAGAATATCCTTTGTTTATGCTAGTAATTTTATTAAAGACAGAAATAAATTATGGGAAGAATTAATTGATGAATCTGGAACTATGAACTCCCCATGGATCATCCTAGGAGACTTTAATAATATTTTATCACCATCGGACAAAAAGGGTGGATCAGCTGTTCCTTATAATCAAATGACAGGATTTAACAATTGCATCACTAGAGTGAGTTTGCTGGAACTACCTATCATATGTTTTAAATACACTTGGAGGAAGAAAGGGATGGCCTCAAAAATTGATAAAGTCCTATGTAACCACTTATTAATGGGATCTAATCCAGGGATTACATCTTTTGGGATTTCTAACGCTATCAATGACCACATTCCAATTTTTATTAGTTTCAATAAAGAGGCCAAAACTCACCAAAACACTCCATTTAGATATGTGAACTCATGGCATCTGAGAGAAGGATACATGACTTGTTTTCAAAATGCTCTAGATATCTATCAGTCAAAATCCCCTAATTACCAAGCTTCAAAAATGCACAAGTTCATTAAATTCATTAAGGAATGTAAATACAAGCTGAAAGAATGGAACCTCAAGAATAGCAGAGAGGGTAACCTGATTAAACTTCATGAAGAAGAATATCAGAAATGCCTTAAAGATTGTGATGCAAACCCTACAAACACACTCTTATTTGACAAACTTAGCAATGCATATAACAATTGGAAAATCCATAATGAGGCAGAATTTTTAAAATCAAAACAGAAAGCAAAAATTAATTGGCTAACAGATGGGGACTCGTGCACGAAATTCTTTCATGCAAAGATGTCACAAAGAAGGTATATTAACAACTGGAACCAGATAATTATGAGCAATGGGGAAATCATACAAGAGGCTGAAAAAATTGAATCCGAGGCTATAAGTTTTTACACTACCATTTTTCACTCCACACAGCCTCTACCTAGTGATTTCCCTGATATCCAGTGCATGAGCAGAATAAATGATAGGGGAAGAACTAAACTTGCCTCTAGAATAACAATTGAGGAAGTCCAAAAAGCTGTTTTTTCAATCTCTGATGATAAGAGCCCTGGACCTGACGGATTCACAGCAAAATTTTATAAAATCCACTGGAATGAGTTGAAATATGACATTCTGGATTTAATACAAGAAGCTTTTGATACAAGCAGAATTGAAAAAGGGCTAAATCATACTTTTATTACTCTAGTGCCTAAAATCAAACAGCCTATTTGTATCTCAGATTACAGACCTATTACATGTTGTAATGTCTTATACAAAATCATTTCCAAAATCATATGAAATAGAATAAAGCCATTCTTACCTCACCTTATATCAGAGAACCAATCAGCTTTCATTCCAGGAAGATACATTGCAGAAAATGTCCTGCTTGCGCATGAGCAAATTAGATAATTTAATAGAAAGGGCAGTGATAGAATGTGCATCAAGATTGACCTTCAAAAGGCTTATGATATGATTAACAGGGAGTTTGTATGTCACATGCTGAAAATGATGGGCTTTCCTTATAGCCTGATCAAACTTATAAGAAAATGCATCACATCCCCTACCTACTCTATCATTGTAAATGTTAGTCCAAGAGGTTTTATTCACAGTAACAGAGGGTTGAGACAGGGAGACCCTCTCTCCCCTTATCTTTTCTGCATAGCTATGGAATTTCTGTCTTTGATGATGTATAAAGCATACAAGGCTGGTAATTTACAACCAATATATAATCAAGATCCTTGTGTCACTCACCTTATGTATGCAGATGATCTCATGATATTTTCTAAAGCTAAGCTTAAACATGCTAAAGCTATCAAAGGCATGTTACAGAAGTTAAAAGATTTGACAGGACTAAATATAAACAACTTGAAATCTAAAGCTTATTTCAGCAGAGGTGTGACCAATAGAAATTTTTTGCTCAACATGTTGGGTATGAAAGAAGGAACACTGCCTATTAAATATTTAGGAGTTCCTCTTTCATATAATTACATTCACTATAATGATTGTGGAAATCTATTTGACATGATACAAACCAGAATGAATGGATGGGACTGTAAACTTCTATCTATGGCAGGTAAGATTAAACTTATCCACTCTGTTATCACACCTATGGTTCTATACTGGATGATGATATACCAACTTCCTATTGCTACTATCAATAAAATTAATAAGATATGTGCAAATTTTGTATGGGGTGGCAAAACCTATAAAATTGCATGGGACATCTTATGCAGACCGAAACTTGAAGGAGTGGTGGGCCTGAGAAATTTTGAGGACATTAGAACCGCTACTGCTCTTAAACTATTGTGGCATTATATACACAACAACAATTTATGGTCTAAATGGATGAGAAATAGATACTGCAAAGAAAAACACTTCTGGACTATGGAAATTGATAATAATAGTTCATGCACCTGTAAAACTATCCTTAAGCATAGGCAAAAAGGTCTAAAACATATACACAGAAGCATAGTAGATGGTCAAGACACACTGTTATGACACGACCCATGGATTAACAATGAATTATTAGTTAATATTCTTGGGTGGGATGCTCTTGGATTATATGGTGGGGACAATCTGAAGGTTAGCAGTATAATACAAAATAACTCCTTAAGGCCACAGATCCTACAATTTACTAGACAAGTAAACCAAATCAGTAAAGTAAAACTGTCTACTACTCATGATTCTGACTACTGGAGCTGGAACAACAAACCAAATGGTTTTAATTTCTACTCTGCATGGGATGGTTCCAGAATACATTCTCAGCCTAATAATTGGACTAAAATTATATGGAACTACTGTAACAGTCCTAAAATGAGTCTATGCGCATATAAAGTTATTCTAAATAGAATTCCAACCAAAGACAAACAGATGGAATGGGGTTTCTCTGTAGATCCTACATGTGTGCTATGCAAACGCGAACCAGAAAATAGAAATCACCTGTTTTTCCAATGTACATATTCGACGTATCTCTGGACTCGAAGTAAATTGAAGCTTGGTATGAATCGGAACAGCTCGATGTTGGTTGAAGAGGAAGCGATTGATTTGTACAACTTGTTCAATACTGAAAACCAAATCAAAGACCTCGCCTTTTGCAGTTTTGTCACGATTATCTTCCATATTTGGAGAGAGAGAAATGCTAGAATCCATGAAGGCAGAGAGACTGACAAGTTTCAACGATGGAACTATGTGGAGATTGATGTTAAATACCTGATGTCGAAAAGCAAGAAGAAGACTAAGAGAATCAAAGAAAATGAGGAAATTCTAGAGAGGCGGGGCATTGACTTAGTGGATAACGGTTAACTTTGATTTCTGTTTTACCTGGGTTGATATGTTTTGTTCTATATTGTTATAGTATCGGGTGCATTTTCATTTTCCGTTGGGCAGTTTTACTTTGTTTTTTGTATTGGCACTGTAGTTGATCTGTAAATTATTATATTCAGTGATATATTAATAAAGCACCGCACTCTTTTTTCCATACTAGGTATCACGTTGATAACTAGTAAGGTTTTTAATGAGGCGGTTTACCCAGTTTCAAAAAAAAAAGTTTATGTCAAATTTCCTTCCAAAGAAAATAGCCTAATCATCGGGTTTTAGTTCATACCATTTTGAAATAATAATACACAAACATATCTTTTGTATAACAAATCATAGTTTTGGAATCAAATTAGAAACTATTTTACTAAAATACCTATAGCATCCCCCATTTAGAAACCAAAAAATGAATGCCAATGATGTTGAAGTCATCACTAGAATTATTTTCAAGTGATAGGAGTGAGTTCGGTATACCTAATTCATGCCTTTTGGACTTAACCTAAATCAATTCCAAATGATATCAAATACTTATCAAATATTACTAAGTATCATGATTCCAATTTCATAAACCTACTTCTCAAATACTTACTTTCAAATAATACTACTATTATTTTCATTAAAATCTTGAAAAACATTTTCTAAGACACCAGGATTTAAGTTCTTAAAATATCAGTTTAAATCCTGTTCGTCTATAAGCCATGTTTTATAAACCATACTTATATAAAATCACTTTCTTATATAAATTCTTTCATAAATGCTTATTCTACAAAATATCTTATCTTTCCTTTAGATCAAAATAAACAACCTTTATTAATGTTTACTTTTAATCGAACATTGCCACTGAATGCCTTATAGTCAATCTGTGAAACTGAACTCACAAGGTGTTTATTTCAATGCATCTACAAATACTGTCTACCCAACACATGCTGCGAAGAGGCAAAACTTCTCGTAAATTGGTCGAGCACAAATCCACAATCAATAAATGATAGTCAATGCCTATAAACTAGCCGAGCATGACTCAACAAATTAATGAAGGTAATGAATGAAAATCATTAATCCCTACAATAATTGAAATATACTTTAATAGTCCACACTTATATAAGTTACGTTATATAAAATCTTTAATTTTTTCATTTGCAATAACCATTAAGGTATACATTTATAAAAAATACAAATACACTCTCATATATATAATACACTTAACTCATTCTATAGTGTCATTTATCCTATCTGTAATGAGCCATACCCCACCAAAGCCAAGGTTCTCGCTTAACCTTCAGATCCGATATTAATCGTAACATCCTGATTTTTCGACCGCTGAATGTCGACACTAATACATCCACGATATTCATGTCCCAAGCACTCAAATGCTGGAAAGGAAAAAAGTTAGGGTAAAAAAAATGAAAAAGAAATATAACAAGGAAGAAGGAATACAATATTAAAATCTCACTAGCGAACGGTAATATATAATATCAAAAGAACAATACAAAGTGTTGCTCTGATATAGAAATTTCAGAGTTATTAAACCAGCATACTATTATCAGCCTAGACAGTAATAACAACCTATCCTCACAAATGCTGATATGTAAAATATAATAATGCAGTAGAAATAAGATACCATGGTAGGTGAAACATCCAGCTCGTCTTTTCGAGTTCAAAGAACATCAACGAAAACCTATGTTTCTCAAAGTACTAGAAAGAGTACGCAAGGAATTTAAGGAAAATAATAACCAAGAGTCAGACTTAAGTCTAGTATGAAAATTCAGGAAATATGTGTACAGCATATAACGATACTTTTGAGATCTCATGGAATCCTATAACAATTATCCCTTCAAAATAACTACTCATCTAATAAGTTCATAAGATGATATTAGCTAATGTCTAGAATGAGGAGTTTAAATCAGAAAACAGCTAAAATGGTTACATTCAACAGCATATTAGAGAATACAATCAAAGCCGATAAGGCATGTTCACATAATGGATTTTTATGGAGATCTCTTCGGTGGGGTCGGATCCAATCTTTAGCACAAGGGTTAGAAAGTACTTCCAAGCGACGTATATCTCCAGATGAGATATACATCTAGTTAAACACAAGCGGCCCATCGTCGTAACATAAACATAAATAATGTGAATGAAATATCATCAATTCCCGTCAGCCAAAAATTGATAAGTATCTCTAGATATGGTGTTGATAATACCCTGATGCGCGTAAGCTAAACCCCAAATTGGGCGGCATACTCTACTTTTAGCCATTTTCGATGTTCATGTTATTTTCGGCATCACTACAAGAAAAACAATTTAAAGTTGCAAAAATTGGTGGTGTTTCTTTCTAAATGCAACCAAAAAGTATTTCCCTAAAAATATAAATGCGTTTAAAACGATTTCACGTTCCCGCTTTGCACCCGCGTAAAGTAAAAAATATTTCACGAAATTTTTTTGTTTACTATCACGTTTCCCTTCCTCTTCATTATTTAGAAACTTCTCTCCTCATGCTTTCCTTTTCGCTCCAGCAAAATCTACCTCACCCTCCAACAAAATCCACCTTGCTTCGTTATCATTGTTGCGGTAGACGTCCTTCATTCTACTCCTCTCCACATCGTCGTGGTAGCCCTTCACAGATCTTTCCTCGCGGATTAGGTATGAAATTTTATAAACCAATTTTATGAGCCTACTGGATTTTATATCATTATGTATGGATACTCTATATGAATTTCTACGTAAACCCTAATTGGAATAGTCGATTTAACCCTAATTGGAATAAATCCTAACTGGAATAATTGATTTTATGTGATTATGTTCGAGCTATTTTTTTTATAAATTTTACTTATATTCTAATCATTTACTATTATGTTAGTGCGATGTGCTTGCTTTAATTGTATCCAATTTATGTTATTTTTTTATTTGCATTTACATGGTTTGCCTCTGAAAAAACTATCATTCCTCTTCAAGTTTCTTAATGAAGAGCTTACTGATCCTTTAGAGCTTTTCTTCTTTATAATTCTGGATGAATTCACCATACTCCAACTATTATTTTTCAATGCTTTGATCTTCTTATTTGATTGGTTTTCAGTTTTGATTAGATCCTCCAAACTCTTCACGCTCGATAGTGATGTAAACGACTGTGATTTTCCTTGGTAGTGTTTTGATAAACCACTCCTGAAATTCAAATGATTTGTTAGACAACTTGTATATCAAAACTAATGTATACGTGTTATGAATGTTATGATACCATAAATTATTTACGTATGATTAATGTTTTAGACATAAAAAATAAAAAATAAAAGAAAGAAATAAGGAAATTAAGAAAAAGAAATCTGAACAAAAAAAATGTTCTATATATGAAAAGAAGCAAAATCAGAACACAATTGAACAAAAACTTACTTCAAAGGAAGATGTGAAATGAGAGATGACATATCATAAAGTGATGAATTCGATGATGATAAGGAAGAATTCAAAGAACATGAAGATGAATTCAAATCGTCTATAAAATCTTCATCTTCAAATTAATTTTCGCCGATTGAATTGCAGCTATCATCATCTTCTTCTTTTTCTGATAAAGAGCTCAAATATCCATCATAACCATTGTTTTCTTGATATTCTTCTTCATCACCAATACGAGGATTAATCATATTCCCATGCTTTACTTGTGCCATTGCGAAAGAAACTGTAAGTAAAACTCAGATATAATCTCTATACTTGATTATAATTTTAGAAGCATGTCACTGAATGTTGAAATGAAGCATGTATATTTATGTGTATAAAATATACAAATGATAGATAAGAATAAGTTTAAATAATAAAAACGTATGTGTTATTTTTCTATAAATAATTTTCCGGCAGATGCGTTTACATGGTCACATGGAGTTATCTCCCTGATACATATCTATATGCATTATATTTTCAGCAAATGCGTCATAATTTCAGTCACCAAACGAAGAAAAACAAATCTATTTACCTTGTGAACGGGGTTTGATTCATGTGTACAGTATCCTAAAAATAAAAACTATCTCTGTTATTTCATTCACTGCAGCACATGTTATCTCTGTTATTATTCATTTTATGTGGTTTATTGTAGTTTATTATCCTTACTATGGGCGTGTTACCAATGTTCCAGATAGTGCATTATTTATAAGGTGCTTGGATGTTTTTTTGGGCAATAACTTCAGCGTCTAGTTATTTTTATGATTACAACAGATAACCAATTTATACGTCAAAGATTGGAAACTTATTTGCCTTCATATGTCGAAAATGGGAAAAGACTGGGTTTTTTAAGCAGGTGATAAAACCATGATTAACTTAATATGTACTTTGATAATTATAACATATAATGTTATATTAAAGCTCAGTTGTTTTTATTTATTTTTTACTTTTTTCATAGAACTAGTATAGAGTACCGACAAGGAGGAATGAATTTTGTGAATGCTGCAAAGAGGAATGCAAGAAGTGTAGAAAAAATTTTATGCCCTTGCAAGGATTGTCGGAATCTTAGTCGTTATGATGAACAAATCATCGTTGACTTTTAATTATAAAAGGAATGGATCCTAAATACATGGGTGGTGTATGGTTTAACCATGGTGAAGAGATAAATGTAGAGAAGAAAACAAATACGTTTGATGTATATGATCTATTCAAGATGATTCACTATGAAGATGAAGATTTTTTGAATCAAGATTTTTTTGATGATGATAAAGATAATGTTAATTCTCAAAGAAAAGAGGATGAGTTACTCAAGAACTTGGAAGATGCAGAAACTCCATTATATCCTGGTTGCATAAATCACACAAAATTATCTGCTATCATCGTCTTGTATAATCTTAAATGTGAGACTGGCTTGTCTGATAGTGGGTTTGATAAGCTTTTAACTGTGCAACATTTATTTCTGCCGAAGGATAACGTGCTTCCCAAAAACTTATATGAAGTAAAAAAATTTCTTAGAGCATTCGACATGGGTTTTGAAAAGATACATGCTTGTGAGAATGACTGTTGCCTTTATAGAAAAGAATACAAAGATTTAGAAAGTTGTCCAAAATGTGGTTCTTCAAGATGGATGAAAAATCAAGATACTGAAGAGGTTATACAAGGTATTCCAGTTAAATTATTGAGATACTTTTCAATAATTTCGAGATTTAGAAGAATGTATAGATCTCAAAAGATGGCAGAAGATTTAAGATGGCATTTTAATAATACAAGCAACGATGGAAAAACGCGTCATCCCGTGGATTCTATGACATGGAAAATGGTGGATGAAAAGTATAAATCTTTTTCATCTGATCCACGCAATCTTAGGCTTGGTCTTGCTACAGATGGATTCAATCCATTTTCCATGTTGAGTTCGAAATATAGTTGCTGGCCGGTGATGCTTGTGACATACAATCTCTCACCTATGTTGTGTATGAAGAAGGAAAATATTATGTTAACTTTACTTATTCCAGGCCAAAAGCAACCCGGGAATGATATTGATGTATATTTGGCGCCTTTGGTGGAAGACTTGCATCATTTGTGGTGTAATGGAGTTGATGCTTATGATGCATTTAGTAAAACTTTGTTTAAACTGAATGCAATTTTGCTATGGACGATTAACGATTTTCCAGCTTATAGAAATCTTGTTAGATGTCGTGTGAAGGGGGGAAAAGCTTGCCTATTATGTGGTGTCAATACCCATTCTCGTTGGTTGAATCATAGTCGAAAGAGCGTCTACATGGGTCATAGAATATTTCTACCTGCTTCAGATTCACGGAGCAAATAAAAGGCATTGTTTGATAACACCATAGAGAAAGGTAATGCTCCTAGAATACTAACTGGGAGAAACATTCATGCATTGTTGAAGGATTATCCAAATGATTTTGGAAAAGAAAAAGAAGATAAAAGTAAGAAGAGAAAGTGTGTTTATGATACAGAAGATGAAGATGATAATACTAACAATTCTACAAAAATGGAGCTATCAAGGTGGAAAAATAGATCAATTTTCTTTGATTTGCCTTATTGGAAGATTAGTGGTTAGTTTATTTATTTTTCATTATCTTAATAGAAGAAAAACCCAATAATGCGTTATAGTTTTGGTTTTCGCAGGAGCTTCCATTACGTCACAATATAGATGTGATGCATGTGGAGAAAAACATTAGTGAAAGCCTATTGGGCACGATGTTGCATGGTAATAAATCAAAAGATGGAACCAACTGTAGAAAGGATTTAGAGGATTGGGGAATTTGAAGTGAGCTTCATGCACGATGTTGCATTTCATTTTCTGTTTTACATTGCTGTTGCATTTCATACTTCAACAAGCTTGCATTGCATATACCCAAAAACAAAAATAAAACAAAAAAATTGCATTGCATCTTAGATTTTAGTTTTCATTTTTACATATCTGTTTCTTATGCTCACTGTTTTCACTTGATATTATGTTCACTATTTTATTTCATTTGTCTTTTAGTTTCTGATACATTGAATTTTCCTCTACTACAAGCAACTGTTTTCAAGTTTTGTTCTCTATTTACAAAACAAAATATACGTGTTTCTTCTTTACATTGCCTTTATCAAATACTTCTCAAACAACTTCTGTCTGTCACTCTTCACTTCCTCAACCAAGCTGCCATTATCCTATAACAATATATCAACTTCTCTCTATCACTCTTAACTTTCTCAAACATTGAAGCTTCCATTATCCTATAACAATATATCAACAATATATCTTTCTATTTTACAGAAACGAAGTGAGAAATATTCGGCCCTTAGGGATAAACAACTTCCACACACAACTGGTCGTAAGGGAATGGCTAGATTGACCGAAGACATGGTTAGTTAATTAAGTATAGCTTCATTTAATATTATTTTGTACCTGTCCGGTTTTTTATTTGATGTTATCCTAAATTTAGAAAAAAGAAAGTCCAAGTCCATCGTCCATAACTAGAGCTGATGTTTGGATTAAATCTCACATAAAAAAATGGTGAACCGGTGAGCGCGGAAGCTGGAAATGCTATTGTAAGTTTTTTTTATTTTATTTGTATATAAAAAATTGTCCGAAAGTACGATAATTTTACCATTGTACATTATCTATTTGTATTTATTTATGTAGGAGGAGATTAAAAAATTTGGTAGCCTATCACATTCTGGTTCGTCACAGAATGTCAGTGGAGATGCTCTTGTACATGTACTCGGACAAAGATAAACCAGGACGGTTAAGGGCATTGGGAAGGGATTGCACTTTAACCAAGTTAGTTGTGGCCCAGTCCAAAGATAAACAAGTATCGCAGTGTCGAGAGGAAATAGCAGAAATGAAGAGTATGCTGCAGGTTCTGATGAACCAAGAGGTAAACTATTAAAAGTAATTTATATATGTAAAATAAAAAATTCAAAGCGCCATATAATTTAAAATACTAAAAAGAACAAATTTATTCTCTCTCACAAACGTATTATATGTTCTCTGCCATTTTAAGTATGGTCATTTTAATTTTAGCAACTCAATTTTATTTTTTTCACTTGCTGGTTTCGGTAGCCATATTAATTTCATCCCATCATTTATAGCTGTAAAATACATTAACTGATCAAAGTCCATTTAGTAGTTTTCGATAGTCAATTAAATGCCTACATTACATTTAATTGAGTGCTTTTAAGATTAAAATATCCTGATATTAGAGCTTTGCTGCAGGGTGTAGAAAGTTCGAAAAGGAGCACATCTGAATTGGTAAAAATAATAATTATATTACTCAAGAAATAACATTTAGATTTTAAATTTTGATCCAGTGATTGCTATAATTTTTGGTTGAATAATTGCAGAGCAATGACGATGTATGTTCGATGTTGAATCAGGATGGAAACTGTGAAGTTGTTGCCAATGAGAGGGTGTTGTCCAGGGACCCAACTGCGGTTTTCAATGGCATTCATCTTGGACCAAATGCTGTGAGCGTTATTGTAAATATCGTGGACAAACCAGATACTTATTTATGGAGGCCTACACCTAAAATGACAGTATTAGCAGACGCTGTGAATAAGGTAGTAGCTTGGCCATCAACTTGCATTAAGATGGCGCTGCGAGTAAATTTGAACGACGTCAGTACGGTAAATTTTACACTTCTCATACTAAACTGTTGAATTACACTTCTCATTGAAACATACTAAAGTTTTAGTTTTAGTTTTTAGATATTAGTACCCCAAATTAATCCATTTGTATATTTATTTGTTTGTTAAAATCTTAATAAAAATTTGAATATTTTTTTTTATTAACATCACTGTCCACAATATTATGGTTGGAATTACACTTCTCATTTTATAACCTGTGAATGAATTGCTAAGTAATTTGCTAAGTAGAAATTTATTTATTTGTTAAAATAAACCATCTTTATATTTATTTGTTTGTTAAAATTACACTTCTCATTTTATAACCTGTGAATGATTTGCTAAGTAATTTGCTAAGTAGAAATTTATTTGTTTGTTAAAATAAACCATCTTTATATTTATTTGTTTGTTAAAATTACACTTCTCATTTTTAGAGTAACAGCACTGTCCAAGACGACAAATGCAAGATTTATGGTTGGAATGAGGGTGAAGGGGTAGTTGCCGAAGGAAGAGTCTACTCCAGAGAGCCGCAATATGTTGTTAATGGTATTCCACTTTGTCCGTCTGCCGTTGTGATTTCGGTCGACAAAGTAATAAATAAAGATGCTTATTTGTGGTGACCCATATGTGATATGTCTTGCATTGGATATGCAGTTGGTAGGAAAGTAGCATGGCCAAAATCAAAAGTTAAAGTTAATAAAGAAAACGTAAATGACAGTGTAAATTATGCGACTTCTCCCACGAAATCTACACCCGTGGTCATGAAGAAATCAGAGCATGTAAGCATTAATTTTCAAAATTGAAGAAATTACCTGTGTATGAAGGTTTATTTATTATGTGTATGTATATATTCTGCCTAATAATCTCTTTTTTTCCAGCCAATTGCAAAGTAGACAAAAGATAGCAAATGCTAGTTGATCGATTTGGGTGGAACAAAGGTAGTGGCTGAAGGAACTATTGCATCAACTGATCCGATAACGTTGGTCCATTGTCGTCCATTGGGACTTAATGCTGTAAAAGTTTGGGTTGATATTGTGAGAGATGCAAATGCAGAGCTATGGAGACCAACATCGGCGTTGACGTGCATGGAAAATGCACTTGGCGTTCCCATAGCTTGGCCAGCGGAAAAAGTCATTCTGAAAACAAATTGAAAGGTATATAACTTGTTCATCATAAATGTTTTCAAACTTTGATTCTAATACCTGACAATATTCCTAGATAATCGACTATAAAAATTAGTTATATTACTCAATAAATATTGGTGTAGAGCTAGAAAGTGATTGAATTGGTGATTGAATGTTGTCAGTTTGGCTGAGGTTGTTGATGGAGTTAGGCTAAAATTCAGTGGGGGTACGGTTTAGGTCAAACAGTGGCAGGACTGTCAACTTGTCTTTAATTTTAACTTGGCATATTGTGGATTTTTTTTTCCTGTAGTATGAATGGGGAGGGGTTGTTGCAAGGCAGTTGATGGAAACTGTGTTGAAGTAGGGAAGTGATGCTTGTAGTAGACAGAACTATAATGACCGAGGTTGTTTGAACTGAAGCAGTTTGAAGGTGGAACAACTCAAGTGAAGCTGAAGTTTTTAGAAGTAAGGGTGATATTGGTGGTAGGTTGTTTAAGGGATAGGGAGGGTTGTATTGTTTGTGATTGAGGAAGGAATGATTTTGACTTAATGTTGGAGTGGCAGTTTGAGGAAGTTGTGATGATGGTTATTATCAGGTTTGGGTAAGGTTATAGGGAGGAGGAAGTGTTGGCAGTGATGATTCAGAAGTCGGGGTACTGTCGGTGATGTTAGCAGTTTTGTGGTGGAGTTTTGGTGAAGTTGAGATGGTGGACAGTTTGGCTATTGTCGGATTTGGATATGTTGTGGAATTAGAATTTGTATTCAAGGGTTTGGTGTTGATATGTTGGCAGTGTGTTGTTTGGATGTAGGGTGGTATATGAAGCAAGTGTTAAAGAGGAGTGACTGGAAGATTGAAGGGGAGATTGCTGAGTGGTCGAAGTGTGGAGATGATTGAAGTGTGGACGAAGTGCATTTGTACTGAACTATAAAGATATGCAATGCACGAAAGGTTAGGTTGCAGTAGGTTTGTTGAGTGATCAGAGGAGTTGCGGTTAGGTTTCAAAACCACGGTGGTTCGATTGTACCAGTGATGAAGAACAGGGAAGATGGACGAGTTGTTTGGCAGGTTCGAATTTCTTTTTGGTTGTGTTATGGGACGAGTTATGGATATGGTCGGAAGTTTGTATCAAATATGATTATGAGGAAGGTTTGGTGGAGAAGTTGATTGTGTTGTGTTAGAAGTTGGTGTGAACAAGTAGTGTACAGGCAGAGGGAATGAAGGAAGGAAATGGGGTGTTATCAGGTGAACTTGCTGTTTTGAATGGAGTGCATGGTTGAAGAGGATGGTTGTCGTATGGCAAGTCTAGTGCACTAACTTCACAAATATGATGTAAAAGTTGTTGGATGATTACAATGTGCTCACATCAGTGGTTAATACGCAGAGGCATATTTGTTTGAAGTATTATAGTCTAAGGACTTCTATATTTTTCCATTTTTGATCTTCGATACCTTCACCTCAAAAATATTTAGTACCATGATTATTATTGTTTACAGGTAGATAAACGTTTGTGAAGAATTCAAGCAGCAGCACTGGTTTTTGGTATGGTAGCAGCACATGTATGTAGTTAGGTTGATTAAAACTGTTATAAAACTATTATGAAACTAGTATGTATGGTAGCAGCACTACTTTAGCTGCATGTACTATTATGAAGCTGTTTATTGTAGTTTGGTTGTGTAAACGTATGGTTAACCTTTTGTCTTGACACTAATTTTATGATATAGTGGTGATTATGTAATTGATTTTGTTTGTGTTATTATGGTTCATTGAATGTGTTATTTTTGAATGTGTATGTGTTTATATATTACGTTATTGTATAAGTTTTGAAGTACTTGAATTGGAGGCGAAATCAGATGTAGTCGTGGAACAGCAGGCAATAAAATTGAAACATACGGTGGCGGAGAAAAAACGCCACCAAAATTATATTTTTTGTAGCGTTTAAAAAGCGCTACAGAATCAACAATTATAGTAACTCAGATAATCTTCATAGCGTTCAAAAAATGCCGCAAAAAATAATAATAAGTGCAACAAAAAAATAAGATAGTAAATGGCACCTTTTCGGTGGCGTTTCTTAAACGCTGTAAAAAAGATATTTAGTAACTTTTAAAAATGCTGCCAAAAATTCATTTATAGTGGCGTTAAAATAAATGCAACAAAAAAGCATTGATTTTTAGTCGCATGTTTTCTAGCGGCGTTTATCAAAACGCCACCAAAACTTTTTGTCGCGTTTTTTGAGCACCACTAAAAATCAAATTTCTTGTAGTGCATCTTTCATACCAGTTTTAGTCACTCGAACACAACATGAACTTCTAATTGGATTCCCACCTCTCGAACAGATCTCAAAACCACATATGGATTCCAGCATCTCGAACATATCCACTTCCTAGAGATAGAACACGCATCTCAGTCTTGAAGTGGTTTTTGATAAGTAAAATGCTTACCGATCCTGGACTCTTGAAGACTAAATTGACAAATTTAGTCACTCTATAATAATCAGAACGATCGCATATAGGAACCAAGTCTCATACACTTATCACGTTTTCGATACTTTCATCTTACATTATCCCTTGATCGAGAGTGAAGTCGCTAGGTTAGAGCTTTATTTCTCATATCCTTACACAAATATCAGTCTTAATTCCTACAGATAGACAAGCCTACTTAATCAGCTTTTAGTGCCAAGTATATGACTAATTGTTTTTTGCAAACGAGTAAACTTACAAAGCACGATCAAATCACACAGTGGACAATCAAGTTACATAAACGACTTCTAGTCCCCTTTTTGTTTAATTAATATGTTACTAATAAAACATTATTTTTCAATTTCTACTATTTACTCGTTCAATACTTCAAAAAGTATTCATATACTTATCTCAAATGGTACAAGTATAATCACAAATCAATAACAAGATTTCTTATTTTAAACATTTTCTTTTTCTAGCTTTTTTCAAAAGATTCCTTATATATAATTTACTTCAAAATATGCGCTTCAAGGATCTAAGCACTTTCATAAATCCATTCAACAAGGTTTAAGACTAATATTACTTAAACATTACCACTACAGACCCAAAACCATTTCACTTACTTATCTTTAAAACATTCTTTTAAAGATCTATTTACATTCATAAGTATAATAGAAAAGGGTTAAAGATGAATGTTATTAAAACATTGTCACAACAATCCCAAAATAATTCCATACTAATGTTATCTTTTAAACATTCTTTTAAAGATCTAAGTTAATGGTATTTAGCTAAGTTCAATGGTCGACTAATCCACTATCTAATTAAAACAATTGCTTATGCAAATAATGTCATAAAATTAACTCGTTTTCGACATTTCAACTTATACTATTCCTTGCCCAAGAGTGAATTTAGGTAAGTTAGAGCACTGGTTGCATTAAAGCCTTACCTATACACTTCAATCTTGAATCTCACAAATAGATTAGTCTACATGTTGTTTTTTAGTATTAAGTATAGCATTAATGGTTCCCATAAACAAGTAGCAAACAACATGATTAACCTATTTCCAACATTTTCCACTTAACTATTCCTCATTTAAGAGGGTAGTCAGTAGGTTAGAGCTCTATTGCTCCGTCCCTACTCGACATTAATCTTAACTCTTACAAATAGATAAGCCTATTTTATCGGCTTTTAGTGTTAAGCAAAGTTAATTACCTTTTAAACAAGTAAGTAAACAACAAGATTAACATAATTATAACATTCCCACTTGAATATTCCTTGTTAAAGAGGGAAGGTTGATTGGTTACATCTCTATTTTTCATATCCTTACCCGACATCAATCTTAACTCTCATAAATAGCGAAGTCAACCTCGTCGACATTTTGTATTAAGCCTAGTCAATGACAAGGCAACACCTTCCCTCCTCCTCCATTATCAAACACAAGCTTAAGCACAAGCAAAATCAAGAACACTTCCAACCATCATCAAACTCCTAAAGATGCAACCTTTAGCACTTCTAACCCAAGGCAACACATTCCCTCCTCCTCCATTGCTCATGGCCTATCTTGGAACCCCCTCTTCCTCTCACTTTTCTTCCACTTTGACATGATGTCCATGCTTCCCATGATTTTTTAGGCCTATAGACAAAGTTTAGAAGAGATTGGAGATGATATGGTTTAGACTCGAAAAAGTTAGAGGAGAATTAGTGGATTATTGTTCAAGCACTTCTACCATTTTTATTCCCTTGCTTCATTTCAAGCTTTTGTGAATTTTTCATTTACTTCTTACCTTGAGGATGTATTTATAGGTTTGTGCAGGAGGTCATTACCACCTTCCATCTTTCATGAAAGGTCATAAAGGAGCCTCCTTCTCACACACACCTTTACACCTCTCTTCTTTTACTTAACACTTAAGAATTTTTCCAAAATATCTTTGATGACATCACGCATGACATCATCCAAGAATTTAATTTTTATAAATATCAAAAAAAGATAAAATAGCAAATAAGTGTATAACAAAAAAATCTAAACAACTTCTGACGGTTAAAAAGTTGTTTATCGATAAAATGATTTTTGGTCAAAATATCGATATTTCTTCAATGTATTTATTTTGTAAATATTTTATCAAAACAAATTTACCATCATTACTTATGATTTAAAGGGTTCAACAAGATTTTTAAATCATTTTAATAACATAAATCTAAGATTCAAATATTTAAATAATTCAGATATTTAAATATGAAGTGTCCGAAATTTCGAGCGGTTACAGCTATCAAGCAAAAGGATGTCAAGTCTCTAAAGGAATAGTACATCTACTAACAAAGAGTTGTCAAGTTTTTTAGGATGTCGAATGTTCAAGGGACTAATAAGCAGTAAAGGGGTGCCGAGTCTCTAAGAGATAATGAGCTTCTACAATAGCAATGTTGTCGAGCTTTAACCAGTAGAAGGTGATGTCAAGCATTAGCAATGAAGAAGGATATCGAGCTTGTAAGAGGATGAAGATGTCTAACTAGTAAATATTTAGAGATATCATGCTACAAAAAAGTAGAAAGAACAAGAGATGTCGAGCCTTTCAAAAATAAATGTCGTATAGCATATAGCAAAGGAAAGATGCTGCACCGCTAAAGAATGTCGAGCATCTAACCGAAAGTAGAGGATATCAAGTTTCTATGGATAACAAAACTATGATGCATCAACTATTATCAAGCCTCTACCACAGTAACTACTGCAGAGTATCTACTGATAAATAATATCAAGCTTCAACACTAGCATTGGATTTTGAGCTTTTATAAGCGATAAGGGATACCGAAGTTTTAAAGATGTAGCATATGTCGAGTTTCTATAAGGGTGATTATGTTGTCGAACTTGTGTAAGCTAGTGATGTCAAATCAAGACAATGGGATGCTGAGGTTTCATCAAGATGGTGCCATCGGATCCCTTGGATTTAAAGTCGTGCCATGTGCCATGTGTCAATCATCTCGCCTAATTGACATAAAGAGGGGCGATTCATTCTTTCCTATTTCTCAATTTTTAAAGCTGTAAATTCTAAATTGATTTGGGAATTTCTAAAGCAAATTTTAACACTTGAACATTTTGCATATAAGGACTTGGCTAGTAAACTTTGCATAGCATACTTCTCTTAAATGTGTATACTCCACTATTATTGTACTATGAACATGCATATAACTTATGACTTATCTTCAGACTTGGACTTGAGCTTGGACTTGTATATTCTCCTAAATTTTCACAACGCCATTTAAGCCCTTTTTCCAACCAGCCTTAGTCTGCCTTGCATATTAAGTCATCGAAGAAATTTTCTAACACCCGCCTCTTCGGTCGGGGAAAACGTGTCCATTAAGTTCATAAATCAATGTCAAGCATTAACCAATCTCTGTTGCTGTTTAGAAATCAATCTCAGTTATCATGTTTCAATGATTTTCAAAATCAAGCATTCATCAATAGAATTCAAATTCAAAAATCAAATAGACATCACAACATTCATTCTACCAAGAACTATAGTGACATCTAGCTCATAGAGTGTCAAGAGACCGATCGAAGTCCCATACACGAGTAAGTGGTCTGATTGTAATACTGCATCATTTATATGTGAACAAAAGAAAAATATGGGAACCAAACCTGGCTCTATTCTGTCCTAATCATGTGATAACTATTCTTGACCAAGATCCAAGCATGTTTCCAAACACATTCGCTATAGAGGGTGGCTGCTCCTGATGCACCACTATAGTTTTTTACCTCACATATTGCTGCAGTTTGATGTTAGGTATCTTCTCTCAATTAAATCAAGCAGGTTCTTACATTCAATCGTTTTTTGCCTATCCTATTCATGGAATGGGAAAAACTTTCTGGACCTCTTTCTCTAATTCATGGGCTCTCTTTTCATTGGTTTCTAATAGGAATTTGCCGCTTGGTATATAAGTAAATCCTCTCTGGGTCTCGGCCAATTCTATATACGAAGAAAACTTTGGTTCTCTTTTCATATGCTTCGGTTCTCTGAAGCTATCATCAACATTCCACTTTCTTTTTTTCTTCCATAACTGGCTCTGGACGGCCCTCCATCACTCACAACGTTAACCTCCGCCATTTTAGCTTCAGCATCCTCCTGACGCAAATACCTCTCAACCTCATGGTAAAATTCCCGAAGATCCATCTATGAATCCCTCTATTTTACTAGCAACTCTTGGAACCACCGCCATCAAGACTACAGACGGATCCAGCTTATGAACCGCAGCAGCTGTTATGTTAAATCTAGTTAAGTAACTTCTTAAGGTCTCTCTGACCCTCTTTTTCATGCTTGATAATGTCATCACATTCATTGATCGTAAAATACGAACTCTTAATTGCCTCATGAATCTATCCACCGATTCAGCCCATGTACTTATAGACCAATCCTCTAACCATTTGAACTTCATCGCAACTAAATCTGTCAAATATACCGGGAAACACCTTCTTATTATCTACTCAAAAGCACCCAACATCTTCATACGTCAGATGTATCTCATTAGATGAACGATTGGATCAGTATTTTTAACGTACATTTCCAACATCGGCAACTTGAAATCTAGTGGATTTCTCACATGCCGGATGTTAGGAGTGAATTTATTTCTGTTCAAGTCTTCTAGACTCTAGTCTGGTGGTCCACCTTTCATTTCTTATCTGAATTATTTAACAATTCTATCATTATCATCTAACGAAAGTCTTCGTCCCACGTGTTCATTCTTCCCTCCATTCCTATGGAGAAAGGCACATACTCCATTGGTTGCACATTTGCATTCCGATTCACCTTTTATGGCTCAACATCATCTCTTGGGGATGCTCCATCTTTTCCCAAGTTCAAGTTCACTTCCCCTAGTCTTCTTAGATCAGTACGAATGTGTGCTAGGGGATCGGTGCCGAGTTAAGGTGCCACTTCAGGGGCAGCCCTACTTCGTCCTGCTCTATTCTCAGGTGCATCTGTTCTACCTTTTGGCATGTGGTTCTAATTTCTTGCAACTCCAGCCTGTTGTTCCATTCTTTCGAGGAATCCATCCATTATTTCTTCCTGACAGGCTATCATCATATCCTGAATCTTCCTTATCATTCTCTCCATCTCATCTTTAATTATATAGATGGATGAGGGGTCAGATCCTAAGGACACATCTTAGTTGCCCTTTGCTCTTGTTGGCTTCCCCCAACAATAGATCTGGTGTTAAATCTCTTCTTCTTCTACACATTCAAGTTTCAAGTTGTTAAATTCGAATTTTCTGAGTAAAAGCATCAAAATATTGGCGTCAAAATTGGTATAAACACTAAATGAAAAGTTAAATATAAAAATTAAATAAGAAGAGAAGATAAAAATAAGAAAATAATACAAGATTTATATAGTGGTTTGGTGAATAATCCGGCCTACGCTCATTTAGTCGATTTCTATTAAATTTTATTTGTTTTTGCAAAGCTTTTTACAACTCAGTAGTCACAATTTGGTAGGAATCCAGCTCGGTAATTTTCAGAGCATGGATCGTATAATTCGTCATCATTAGAAGTTCAAAATTGAAGAGAATTGAAAAGTCCTATTTTAAGTGCTCTCTACCTTTATTTATAGGCGAAGAGCTGGAAGATAATCTTTGAAAATTGCTTCACATGCTCTCCATGTCGTGCACGTCGTCCCATAAAAGTCGCACGACGACCCCGACCCATGTTTCATGGATTGGTGACGAACCATGGCCTATGAATCAGTGTCGAACTTACTTCAAGTCCGACATGAGATTTTTCGATATTTGCTTCGGGATTTAGTTAGGGTTTTTCTAAGATTGTCTGTTTGAGTTTTTCTTCTTTTGGTTCAATTCCGACCTGAGGATTTTGTATGTCTGCTTTTAGTCATGACCCGGGTTCGATCTATAAATGCCTAATTGTCAACTTGAGTGAACATTTTTCACTAATTTTTTGATATTTCTTTTATCTTTGCTATTTATGGTGTTGCCCAGGTTTTTAGACCATTTCTTCATTGTTTGTTCATCCAATTCGATCATTTAAGTTCTTTCGAAAGACTGTGGAAAATTAAGCCGTAACACTAGACGTGTAGATTTGTTGTTGAATTTAAACGTCCTTCTCATTAGGGTTGTTATGGTAATGATAAATCTACCATTACCACACCAATCCTAGGTAATTGTCAACCAACATTGAGGTAAATTGGTATATCAGCGCTATCAGACATGATAACGGTAAATTAACTATTGTTAACAATAAATATAGCGATGTAGAAAAGTTAAAACCTTTGAGAACAATAAATTTAGCTATCATATTAATTTTGTTATTTCACTATTTAAATTAATCCTACCCACGTATTCATTTCAAGTATATCAATTATGAATAAGATGTTTGCGGTATTACTTGTCTGAAAGTTTTTTCCAAATCCTAACCACAATGCCATTACTCCATAACTTTTTTCCAAATCTCAAAAGTTTATCGCATATATTAATATCATTCCTATTATTATTTTGAGAGAGAAAAAGGTAAAAGTGCCTTGTTTTTGTGTTTGAAATAGTGAATATTCATAGAAGATGCAGCTTTAAGTCACACCATGAAAGAAATTGACACAAATAGGAACTGAATATGATGTTACACAAAAAGTTCATTGCCTGAGGGGAATATTTATTTCGTTCCTTCTTAGAAAATTCTCCATTTCCATCTAAAGTCATTGGCATGCTTCGAAACACGTAATCTTGTTTTTGTTTTAAAGTGAACAGCTGCAACAACTTTCAGGATTAAGTTACTTTTAAGTACTACACCTTGAAAGTCTTTTACGCCGTGTTGGGGTCGATCTAAAATAAAAAAGTTGTTCTGCTTTGAAAACAATTGTTCCTCCTTGAATTATATATTGTGAAATTTCACTACATGCGGTTAATAGCTATATTTATAACTTTTACAGTAACCTAACTGATTCTATTATGTTATTATTATACGGTTGTATTGATCATGGAATAAGTTTGTTGATTGCTTTCACAAATTTCTATACTTGCACCATTTCCAAGTAAAACAATGATTAGCATAAGTTATGAATCAATGACGGAAAAAGGAAATATTAAAGTTGTAAGGGATACAGAAATTTTCACGTCTGAGAAAAGTCATATATTTCAGCTCCTGCGTATTAAATACATAAAGCATAAATACAGAAAACTAATTAGTTGCCACCATCTTACTCTGTCTATATATACACTGCAAGTGCAAAAGAGTAAGCAATGGCTTTCCCAGCAGAAAAACATAGAGAAATAATGATATGTGAAAATGATAGGAAAACAATTCCAGCTCCATTTATAAGCAAAACTTATCAGTTAGTAGATGATCCACGCTCGAATCACATTGTATCATGGGGAGAACATGATGCTACATTTGTTGTTTGGAGACCACCTGAATTTGCTAGAGATATTTTGCCTAGTTACTTCAAGCATAATAATTTCTCTAACTTTGTGAGGCAGCTCAATACTTATGTAAGTTGTATTTTCTTTTGTATTTATTATCCCAATTTTGGTTCTGCTTTTATAATTCTTCCTTACATATTTTTGTCCTGTATTGTGCTATTTATTTATTTTATGTTTTTTGACACCTTCGTATATGTGCAGGGATTTAGAAAAGTAGTGGCTTGCAGATGGGAGTTTGCAAATGAGTTCTTCAAGAAAGGGCAAAAACATTTGCTCTGTGATGTTCAAAGAAGAAAAACTGCTTCTTCTGATCATCAAATTTATCAGTCTCAATGTTACAGTAGTCTTGAAAGAAGACAGCATTCTTCAAATGATCTTGAGGATTCGACTTGGACTAATGTGAATTTACCCCAAACGTCGCAGTATAATCATGATTATAATGGATATTTGTTGGCTGCTTTAGAAGATAATCAGAGACTGAGAAAGAAGAACATTTTACTGCTATCAGAGCTCACTCAAATGAAAAAGTTATACAATGATATCGTGTTTTATATCCAGAATTGTGTTAATACGAGCACTAACTGTAGATCAAGGGAGATTGGATTGAGTTCGGTTAAGATAAGTGAAGAAATAGTGGACGAAAATAGCATTAAAGTGTTTGGAGTTGAGCTTAGTGGGAAGAAAAGATTGTACCATGAAGATCGTTAAAATGTATTGAAAATAGATGGGCACTGAAATATGATAACGATTTATGATAGTGGTATGATTATGATTTATGATAGTGGTTAAGAGAATGACTTATTTTGAGAATATGTAAAGTGTGCGCAATGTAGGACAAATTCGCTATAATGGTTAGTTTTATGCAATATAATGTTAAGTTAATGTCTTAATGAAGATTTATTCTAGGTTTATTTTCTATATTTTTGCCCATTTAATCATTTAAGTCAAAAAATAACATTCAAAAGGCCAAGTGTCGTAAATTGTTCAGGTAAATTTTGATTGTGTACCATTTATTTGATGGATGTTTTTGCCTGAAAAATCAATACATTTCAATCTCCGTTTATAAAAGCACACATGTGCTTAATTAGCTACAAACAGAAGTTCCATAATCTACCAAAACTGCAATAATGTTTATTTATGTTTTCGTTATTATTTTTGTTTTTATATGTCTGAAGATAATTTAAAATTGACCTAAATCAGATGTAAGGGTTCAGAAATGAACTAAAAAGTCCGAAAAAAGATAATTTAATCAAGGTGGTCTACGCAAAAACTTAACCTGTGAACTGCTGTAGAATTATGCTTTTTCAGGAATAAAATTCCACTTGAACTTCCTTGTATACCCTGTTTTACATTACTGATAGATCCCTGTCTGTTCATTTGCTTGTAATATTTTAATCGGGATTCAGAGACAAAAATTTCACATGAGAAAACTAAGCAACGTGCTTTCCACGTAGTTTGTGAGTTTCAGGGTGGCTAAATGAATTTAACAGAAAAGTAACTTTTCTAAAATGCCAAAAATCTTGAATAGTATTTCTTATGCACGAGTTGGTCTACTTAAAAATATTTTATTTTTTAGAATTACAAACTTTGCTAGAACACCCAAAACAATTTAGAGAGTTTGAGCCGATTAAGAGACAAAATGGTGGGATCCAGATCCGAAATTTAAAGTGAAATCCAGGAAGGAGGAAGGGGAGGAGGGGGGTTTGGGTTTTTTTTGGGGGGGGGGGGGGGGGGGGGTTGTATCTCATAATCGACTGTTATACCCGGTTCTTGTTCGGGTGCTCTAGCAATTTTGTAGAATTACCTATCGACTTTTGCATGCTCAAACATCTATGAAGAGTGGTTTCATGGCATTAAATACTCAATATTGGCTAATTTTCATTTTAACTGTACGTATTCTTCCTATTACTTCATATTATCTAATTCAAAAGAAGCATGTTACTTAGCCGATTGATCTGCTGAATTATTGCTATCTAGACGATTTTTCATGAGGCTACAACTGCATTATACACATACACATATTGATATGTCACATCTCATTTTTGCTACAGTTTAAATCTCTTCTCTAGATTTCAATTGCATGTTCTAAATTAAATAATTATATATATATTTTCCTCTTTTCACTTTACTCTATCATTTAATTCAGAACTTGCAGATGAAATCAAAAGGGATTTGAGAAACAATTCAAAACAAAAAGGTATTAGCTAAAAATTTGATATAACTTTTTGAACCAAAAATGACACCAACACCCAGAAGATTAAGTGGAGAATAAAATGTGAAGGACTTAAGTCAAAACAAGTAGAAAAGAACATATAACAATTGATAGTACTTCGGCTAATCTTGACTTACGTCCACTTAATGGTTTAATTGATTGTCTAGCTGATTACAAGTAGGAGTTCTTACAGTTCGGTATAAATCCGACAATGATTACAAAAAATTAGAGTTAAAGAAAGCAAGAGTCAAAAGATCCTTAGAAATGAGCCCCGCCCCTTTATTTATAGACGTATGAGGCCTAAAATCTCGCCCCCATGATCTCCACATCGTTTTTCATGCCGTAGACCTATTCACCAAAAAAATAGATTGACAGTCATCAATGGTCACGGATCGGTACCAATCCAACCTCCTAAATCGGTACTGATCCATAACTTCTTCATATGGATGGTCTTGGTCTTCTAGTCTTGGCTTGATTTGTTGTTAGCTTCGTGATTCCATACTTGTTTGCACTGATATTAACTTTTTTCTAAGTTCAAACAATGGATCCGTGAAAGAACAAAGTTGCTGATTCAAGAGCTTGTGGAGATCGACATAGAATTGCGTGGGATCGACAAAACAACACTTGAAATAGTCTTTTAGCATCAAATAGAGTGGGTATGCAGAAGTTGGGGAAAATTGGAGAAGCATTCTTGGATTGGTACCGATCCAGGTGGTTGGATCAGTACCAATTCACCACTTTGGTGGATCCGTTCTTCTATTTCCTTTGGATGGTTCGTGTTTTTCCTATGACTCCGTTTATGCTTGGTTTTCTGGAGTCTAAGTCCATTTCTTCAAGCTTCCTACCTTGATAATCCTAAGTCTGATTCGTCCAGTATGTGTGGATGTTGCCTAGTCAAAAGGCTGGATAACTCTTTCCCTCCAAAATACATCTTGTTTCAAACATGATGTGCCGTGAATCGAGACAAGTCAGGATTGCTATGAAGGACTCCACTCTATGTTCCAAATGGTCATTATCCTTTCCGTGAATTGCTTCCATAAAAGTTATGTCTATAGCCATCGATCGTGATGCTCTACCAGCATCAAGCACTATACATCCAGGATGATCTCTTATGATCTATCATTCAGAGTTTAGCAATTCTGAAATAATTCCTTTTCAGGATTTTCCAGGTTCGAATTCGGTTTCCTTTGGCTTTAATCATCGAGTGTTTGACAAGTAGACGTACACATGTTCACATGCACGTTCTTTGACAACTTCTGGCATGCACATTCATGTTTGTACATAGGGTATCATCATGACACGTGCATATATATATATATATGTATGTATGTATGTATGTATGTATTTTAAGAATCATGGATCGGTACCAATCCAAGTCCTTTGATCGGTACCGATCTAGGACTTTGATAGGTCCTACTCTGGTGCCTAGAAACTTGTAGGCTATAGGTGAAAACCAGATCCATCGCATTTCCTCTTTCACTTTATTTAGCCGATACAAGAACTTAAGCTTCTGCTATTAAAAAACCTTCAACTCCTTGATCCAATTCCCAATCGCGATCGAATCTAGGACCGCCGCTGCCCCTCCTTGCTTGAACCTAACCTCGCCTACCTTGCCGTGCTCGAACTTTATCCATCGATTTAAGCCTTGAACTTTTTGAACCTGATCCAATACTTGACCAACTCCGATCCTAAGCCTTTGAACCCGACATAGTAGCTGGTGAGGGAGATGGCAATAGAGATCGACGTGGTTGAACCTGATGTTGATGGTCGTGCGTTGGAGTCAGGGCAATGAGATAACATTGGGAGTTTGGGCAAAAAAAACCTAACCTGGGTTTGGATTGGTATAAATCTACCATTTGGGTGGATTTTTAGTTTTCAAACTCACTTGCATTTGAGCTTTGTCGACAAGTACCCCTATTTATCAAATATTTTCTCTTGAGTCCTGAGGCAAATCCAATGCATGGTTGTTGACAAGAAGTCTTACAGGACAGTCAGCAATGGCGGTCACTTTAGGTGAATTTCAAACTCTCTAAAATGAACTGTTATATAATATTGGAAATCTGGAATACACGACACTAGACTAGATTCCATTTTAGCATGGAGTACAATTTATAATTATCCTGATACTGACTGTATGTTGAATTTTTATAGAAATGGAGACAGACGTTCCGAGCGTCTGACCACCTAAGCTACAGTGCATGTAATTCTAAATACATTGAATCTGATGTTGAGTCAAGCTCAACTAAGACTCCACTTGTACAACAAACTCCAACACGGCATGCACACCAATAAGAAAATCCATACGTTGAACAACAAGTTCCTAAAAATCCAATAAAACCTACAGAAAGGCTAAAGGTTGAACTTGCTCCTGACACTCTCGAAGATGCTATTCTCTTAGATGAACCCATCGGTTCCATCACTTCAAAGATTATTGAGGGATCTCTTTATTGAATTTACGACAAGCACAAAATTCCATTCGATGATGTACTAGTCCCTTCTTACTATCAGAGAGCTTATAATCCCCTAGAAGGCTACACTGCTTGTAACAAATATATGTGTCTAGCAGGATGCGTTCCACCTTTCAACCTATTCATTCACCCGAGTTCTAAACTTCATGAGATTAGCTCCGATGCAGTTACATCTGAATAGCTACGTCTTCCTTCTTAGTACGTACATTGTCTTCATTCAACCTTTGCACGGAGTACCTCATGACGAGGAAATTTGGTACATATATAGTTTTAAAAGCTGAAAAGGAAGTCCTTCTTTGACTTTCTTGGAGCCAGCGAAAAATTGCAGAGTTGCTACTAACACATGGAACGAGTTCAATTTCAAAAGCGAATTGTTTTACATACACTGTCCACCTGGGTTTGTACGAAGATGGATATTTGGATGTAAATTCTACCTCTTTCTTTTGCTACAAGTTTGCTTTGTTAATTATTAACCTTAACTCATTTCCTTTTATCATTTAGATGTTCCAACGAAACACAGCGCCGCAGCTCTTGCAGATGCCTTCAGAGTTCTCATGGAACTCCTTGAAAGGATAAGACATTGGAGTTCTTCTCTCCGACGAGAATCTCCTAGCCCATAATCTGCAAAAGCAGGCCACGACACTAGTCTAGTTCAATTGGTCACTAGTGATGATGATGATGACAAAGACGACGACAATAACTTTCTTGAAGGAGGCGAGGCTAATCGAAATGTGGCCCCAGTCCTAAATCCAAGGGCAAAAGTTGAAGAAAACGTTAAAGAAAGGGAAGAACACAGCAAGGAAGGTGAAATTGTAGGTGGCAATGGTGAGGCTGGCCATAATGGCATTGAAGTGGGCCATAAATCCTTGGCTAAACAATCCATAGAAGGCCAACAGTCTACTCCGAAAAAGAGAGTAGTTGTGAAAATTTCTAAAGTGCAGACCTCTACATAGCCTCCATTTGTTACGACTGTTGAGAAAACTCCTTCTCTCCCTTCTACAGATACATTTTCTAAGTTAGAGCTTATTCCTACCGAGTTCTGCTTCTTTGGCATCAGTGACATGTGCTTCGAGGGTCTCAGCTCCTATATCTGCTTTGACGATGACATTCCTCTCACTAGTATAGGGGAGATCACTCCTGTGAGAAACGTTCTAGAACGTGGTCCTTCAAGGGGACACTAGGACAGTCACGCACACGTGCACTTCACGACATCACGCTGCACTTGACTAATATCCTTTCTTGTCGAAACTAATTTGTTCTTGTTTCATTCGTAGGATCCATGGAGAGGAAGAAATAAATATATCAATCTTTGGAGGAAAATGTAGCTCAACTGTACAGGCACCATCCAAGCACATACCATTTAGGCAATGGTCGAGGTTCAGAGTCTGGTTACCGATCTATCCAAGATAGAGGTAGTCACAAGAGAATCAGTTATGACAAAGATTATCCATCGCATGACTCAACTTCCAAATGTTGTTTTGGGTCTACGTCACCTCCACCGAGGGGCTTAGATAGGAATTCTTATCACCACGATGACTTGCCACCAGGCGATGTTTCTCGTGCACCTCCTTTAGCTTCCATTCCTATGCAACACTTGGCATCCTCTCACTCTAGTTGATCCTCTGACCACATGTGCCATCAAAGTAGTTTTGAGGTTTCCCACCATAGAGCCAGCAAACAATCGATTAAAGCTTCGATCGTCACTGCTAAGCAATAAATTTCCATTGATGCTCGAATGGTCGAACTGAGGGAATAATTTTATGATGTTTCTTCATCAGACTCATGTCCATGCTTAACTTGAAGAGAATTCCACCTGAGATCAAAGATCGCGACTTATGTAATTGACGCTTATAATCAATATAGCGAATGAGCATGGGTAGTTGAAAGAATATCCAAGGTCTTGAGAGAATAGCAACTCGAGATTGACAATTAAAATCTCACGGTATTGCATGACAAAAGAATCATTGCCCATCTTGATGCTGATGTTGAAAACTTAAATAAATCACAAGCTGAAGCTAAAAAGAAAGTCGAGAACGCCATCAAGGCGCTTGAAGATAAGAAAACAAGCATCGTGATGAGATTGAGATTACATATCATCGGAATCATGCCTTAGTGCTGGAAAGTGACGCCTCAAATAAAAAGGTGATTGAATTGTTGGCCAAACTTGAGAGTGCGACAAAAGAGAAGAACGATGCTCTCCAACAAGCTCAAGACTATTGTGAAGAGCTCCTCACTACTCAAGATGAAAGGGACAAGGTTATCGAACATGCTAGGGACATGGTGAAAGAGACATCGGATTAAGGATCTTAAGGCTAATTTAACACTAGAGGGGGGTGAATAGTGTTTAATGAATTCTAAGACTTATATGAACTAAATTGAAATTATGACATAAACAAATGCAGAACTTAATCACAGAATAATCATAGATGTAGAAAGTAAAAAAAAGCAGTAAAGGGAAAGAACACACCGATTTTATACTGGTTCGGAGTTGCCAAACATCCAGTCATGTACTAAGGCAAACCACCTCATACAGATTTTTATTAAACCAGTGTCGAGATTACACTCCTCGATTTATAAAGGCCATGAGGTACCCTCCTGTCTTACGAGTCCGAGGCAAACTCTATTGATTTACGGGCCATAAGATTACCCAATTGATTTACAGGCACAACCACACCTTATAGAGAGACTCGATAAACTTTTGATTACAAATTGATCCTGTAACTTGGAATAGCACTTTGATCTTCGAGAGAGAACATATAATCAAACAAGAATGAAATTCTATTTTGATTCACTTGAGAGTTTGGTAGAATTTCGGCATGATCATAAAAATATGATAATTATAGAACATGGATTTATGGAGAAGAAGAAGTGAAGAAAATATGAGAATTGTATATAAAAAATTCTTTTGAGAAGGCTATTTATAGAGTACTAACTGTCATAACCATTCGTGAAGAGATTTAAACTAATAGACACTTCTTTTGAAAATTGAAACTTTTGAAATGAACGACCACCATGTCGACATAGGATATCCCATGATGTCGACATCCCCTAGTTAAAAATAATGTAAAATTTGTTTTGAAAAGGTATTGAAATGAAAACAAGATGAAATGATTCTGGAGTAAAATAAACTAATTTTACTGTGTTTTAAAACACAAAAATAAATAATATTTTAAGGCTAAAATATCTTTTTAAAAATCATTTGAAAAGATAATTTTAAGGCTAAAACATTTTGAAAAGAAGTTTTGAAAATCATTTTGAAAAACCATTTTAAAGTAGTTTTACAAGCTTCTTCCTGTAGAATATCTCATCACATCAGGACTTGAGAACTTGTACAAAACTAGGATGTTCGTGGGTTTGTAAGCCACTTGCCGTAGGTCTCTAAGCTACTTGTCATGGGTTTGTAAGCCACTAAGAAGGTAGAAACGGGTTCCATCCCAAATGAAATTCGGAATGAAGATTTCCATGCTATTATGAAGTGTTAAAAAAACTAGACACATATCTTGAAATCTTGATCTTGATACTCTAAAGTCTTCAACCTTGAGTCTTGAGTGTTTATATTGATCAGTCTTCAGTAATCAATACCTGCATATCTATATATCCTGCATATACATATCTATCTAGATTATAGTGTTAGTATATATTTTATAATAAGATAGTTACAAAGGTTGTTGTCATCAAAATCAACATCTCAGTTCCTAACAATCTCCCCTTTTTGATGATGACAACCTATATTTATAAAATATACTTACTATACCATAACACCTATCATAACTCCTTTCTCCATGACTCCCCCTTACTCCAAGACTCCCCCTTACTCCAAGCCAACTACTATTTTATAATTTCTTTGCCTTTATCATCAACAAAAACTTCTAACTAATAAAATCCCTAAACTGGTTATAAGATAATCAACCATAATAAAATAGAGTAAACCATATATAAGTGTAATAAGTGCTAAGCATGATCATAAGTGTAATCAAATAAATCAATCATCAGTCAATCATATTTACAGTAATTATTCAATCCAAACATATATACAAACCATACCAAATAAGTTAAGTCAATCAAGTTTTAAAATATATCAATCAAATCAAATAAATAACATACAGAATGACTAGACATTCCTTGGTACTTCCAGCCATCCATCTTCTCCAAAGATAGGGTCTACTTTAATGGCATCCCATTCTTCTTTATCTTTGTCGAGAGTAACCGGTGGAATTCCTTCGAGATCGTCCTTGTTAAGGGCTGAGATCATCCAACGAAGGGCGTCAAAATGTTTCTCTTGCTCCTTGATCATCTGTATTTGACTTAATTCTAAGTGACGCTGATTACGAAGTATGAATGTAAGAATATTCTTGAAGGAAGTGAGAGTTTCTTCAAGATTATCACTTAGATTCTTAATCGGAGAAGCCATAATTCAAGAAATAGAAAGAACTATGAAAGAGAGTGATTAGAGATAAAGTTTGACAATTTATTCTGGAAGAAACAGATATAAATAGGGATAGAAAGTTGTTTGAAATGAATAAACGTAATTTAGTTACATGAATTTAAAATTTGAAAGTGTAACTAGTTTCTTCCTGTTGGATGTCGACATGTGGGGATGGTGTATAACGACGTACCTCTGCCTAAAGTGACATTCTGCTTTGTTTTGAATATTATTAACAAATATATTAAACTAAAATTTATATAATATAAAAACAAGAAATTACAGAGATAAGTGAACAAGAATAACAGGAAATGAATGATTTCATTAATAATTCTAGTTAACATTACAGAAGATAATATAATATTAACTAAAATAAAGAAACTACAAAGATAGAACTTAAGATAACATGAACTAAAACTAGTTAGATGAAGATGAAGAAGATGATAGTCCAAGCTTTCTACTAATTTTCCCAAAGAACTTATCGATTTTAGTGGAAATCTTATCCATTTTCTTACTCATTGATCTTTTAAGTGCCTTTTGATTTTCCACTATAATTTTTTGATTATTGAGAATGGTCTTATTGGATGGATTAGCGGGATTAGTAGAATATTCTATACTTTCTAAGGAGGTTTCTTGATCTTCCTCTCCCCCCTCCTCAATTTCCATTCCTTCCTCTTCCTCTTCTTCTTCTTCCTCCATTTCTTCCATTTCTTCATGAGCAAGCCTTTCTTCCTTTTCCGTAAGTGTTTCATATGGTTGAAACGCTAATGGAATTTGCATAAGGGTAATGTTTCCATGGTTGGACAATTTTCTAGTTATAAATTTTTTCCTTTTAAAATCAACCCACAGTAATTGAAAATCCGAGTAAGATAAATTCCGTGGTTTGATGTGTTTTCACTCATGGTAAAATTCTTGGGCCTTGGCTCATCCAAAATAACTTGAGTCCAATTGATATCATAATTTCTAAAGATTGCAAAAAGAGCTTTGCAAACTTTCAAAGTCGGGTTGTTGTAGTTTCCCGATCTTGGTATAAGAGTGTGTTGGATAAGAAGATTAACAATTCTTGCTTTTGGACCAAAATACCGATTTTTGAATTCAAAATTGTCATCCCCTTCAAAAATGTGATGAAATGTCTCTCGATCATTTTCATTGATTTGAAATTTCGAGAGATTCATCCCGGTATACTTGCATCCCAAAATATTTTTTAAAATTTCACAATCCGAAACAATTTGTGTTCCTTTAACACCACTCCAAATTTGTCCTTCTCCCCCATCATAAAAACCGCGATTCAAATTTGCATAAAACATCTTAACAAGGTTTGGATAACATACAAAATCATTTTATTTGTTATCAACTAAACTAAGAATAGAACATTGTTGAAAAAGATTTCCAATTTCATAAGAAGGAAAATCTTCAAAAATAGCAAATTTTCCTGTGTGAATTTTACCAAAGTTTACATAGTTGATGTAAGCTTTGATAGTTTCCGGGTCATTAAAAAGAAAGTTTTTGACCGATTTTGGAAGCCTAATGGTGTTAGGAGTGCTAAAAGAGGCCATTGTAGATGTTTGAGAGGAGTTGAAGATAATGAAGATAGGTTTGAAATTTGAAATGAAAGTGAAAAGTGATGATAAAGAGAGTTAGATAAATAGAGATACTATGGTCATGTTCTCTGGTCAAGAGGAATCTTTCTAGAGCATTAAAGATGGTGAAAAGGTTGAGGGAAATTCAAAAGTTTAAATTCAAATTTTAAAATCAAATTCTAAGGGGCATGTCGACATGGGGTATCCAGGTGTGTCGACATGTGCTTATTGATTCAAAAGACAAGTGTCTAATCCTATTTTCTAATAACTATATACATTATATCCTGTATTCTAATTGTATAATTCCTATGATAACATTAAATATAATAATACTTAAATACTAATAATTTAATATTTAAAATACTATTAAAATAATATTATTTTTGAATTTAAAATTCAAATTTCAAGGAATAAATTTGAGTTTAAAATTCTATAAATTTAATAAAATCAAGCAAACAAACAAGCATCCATTCAACCAAGAAAAATTAAAAATAATGTAAATGTGTATCTATTTTTAGATCCATACTTCCATCGTCGTCTGATTCATGAACAACAGTGAAACACAAATTTGAATTTTCCGTCTTCTTTTCATCATCATTGGATGATGAGTCCGAGTCATCATGATTTGCTATGTATGCTTTCTTTCTTTTCCTTGATGAATCATTATTTGGAGGGAACAACTGTTTATCTGGATACGGACAGTCTTTTCTATAATGCCTAACTTTATTGCAATTATAACATCAATCATTGTTGATGTTCTCTGCATTGTTTCTTGAATTCCTTTGATCATTTCTTTTGTAATTATTCATTTTTCTATATTTTAGGAATTTACGAAAGTTTCTTTTTATGAAAGCAATCTCCTCACCACTGTCTGGTTCTGAATCTTCAGTTGTTGCGTTGAATGCTAATGACTTCTTTTCTGTAGTCTTGTTTTCTCTTCTTCCTTGCAGTTAAACTTCATAAGACATCAGATTACCAATCAATTCTTCTATTTTCATTAGGCTGATATCATTTGCTTCTTCGATTGCAAGTGTCTTTTGATCCCATTCTGTAGTGAGTGAATTTATAATTTTTCTGACTTCGTCTTCCTCCGAAAAGCTTTTTCCCAGTGCAATTAGTGAATGAACAATCTCTTGAAATCGACAATACATGTCGGAAATGGACTTATTTACATGCATTTTAAATAGTTGAAATTGATTAGTTAATATAGAAATTTTAGTCTGTTTAACTTTTCTTGTTCCTTCATGAGTAACTTGCAAAGTTTTTCAGATTTCAAATGCAGACTTACAAACAGACACTCTATTAAACTCATTCCTATCTAATGAACAAAATAATATATTCAGGCCTTTGGGTTATTTTGTGCAACACCCTTTTGCTCAGTAGTCCACTGGGAAAAATTGGTAGTTGGTTCAACATACTCAGTTTGTGTGATATTCCAAGTGTCTATTCCTACTGATTGTAAATAAATTTTCATTCTACAAGCCCAATATGCATAATTACTGCCATTGAAAAATGGTGGTCTGACAGTAAACTGACCTTCTACAAATGAACTAGTGTTAGGGATAATAGAATTTGTGCCAGAGTTGACATTACCAGTGTTGGTAGCCAATAAAACAATTTTCAAGTTTTCGATTATGCAAACTATGAAAACCAATGCTCTAAGACCAAATGAAAGGGATAACGGATTAAGGATCTTAAGGCTAATTTAACACTAGAGGGGGGTGAATAGTGTTTAATTAATTCTAAGACTTATATGAACTAAATTGAAATTATGACACAAATAAATGCAGAACTTAATCACAGAACAATCAGATGCAGAAAGTAGAAAAAAGCGGTAAAGGGAAGGAACACACCAGATTTTATACTGGTTTGGAGTTACCCTACATCTAGTCCTGTACCAAGACAAACCACCTCATACAGATTTTTAGTAAACCAGTGTCGAGATTGCACTCCTGAATTTATAAAGGCCTTGAGGTACCCTCCTGTCTCACTAGTCTGCGACAAACTCTCTTGATTTATGGGCCACAAGATTACCCAATTGATTTCCAAGCACAATCACACCTTATAGAGAGACTCGATAAACTTTTAATTACAAATCGATCCTATAACTCTGAATAGTACTTTGATCTTTGAGAGAGAACAGAGAATCAAACAAGAATGAAATTCTAATTTGACTCACTTGAGAATTTGGCAGAATTTCGGCATTATCTTAAAAATATGATAATTATAGAACATGGATTTATGGAGAAGAAGAAGTGAAGAAAATACGAGAATTGTATATCAAAAATTCATTTGAGAAGGCTATTTATAGAGTACCAACTGTCATAACCATTCGTGAAGAGATTTAAATGAATAGACACTTCTTTTGAAAATTGAAACTTTTGAAATCAATGGCCACCATGTCGACATGGGGCATCCCATGATATCGACATCCCCTTGTTAAAAATAATGTAAAAGTTGTTTTGAAAATGTTGTTGAAATGAAAACAAGATGAAATGACTCTGGAGTAAAATAAACTAATTTTACTATGTTTTAAAACACAAAAACAAAGAATATTTTAAGGCTAAAACATCTTTTTGAAAATCATTTGAAAAGATAATTTTAAGGCTAAAATATTTTGAAAAGCGTTTTGAAAATCGTTTTGAAAAACCATTTTGAAGTAGTTTTGCAAGCTTCTTTCTACAGAATATCTCATCACATCAGGACTCGATAGCTTGTACAAAACCAGTTTGTTCATGGGTTTGTATGCCACTTGTCGTAGGTTTGTAAGCTACATGCCATGGGTTTGTAAGCCACTAAGAGGGTAGAAATGGATTCCATCAAATGAAATTTGGAATAAAGATTTCCATGCTATTATGAAGTTTTAACAAAAACTAGACGCATATCTTGAAATTTTGATCTTGATACTCTAGAGTCTTCAATCTTGGTTCTTGAGTCTTTATACTGATCAGTCTTCAGTAATTAATACCTGCATATCTATATATCCTGCATATACATATCTATCTAGATTACAATGTTAGTATATATTTTATAATAAGATAGTTAAAAAGGTTGTTGTCATCAAAACCAACATCTCAGCTCCTAACACGTGGACGCGCTTGTCAAAAAGGAAGTTGAAGCCATAGAAAAGTGGACGATGGAGAAGTTTGAACCAATGTTTAACAAGTATAATGCCAACATACTCAAATTCCGCAACCTGGAATGGTTTGACCATGATTATCCTAGAATTCTTGCCCTTGTTAGGAAATGATTCATTGAAGAAGAAAATGAATTCTTGAAAGGTGGTGAGGAAGATCTGGCCCAGCTTGAGAAGGAGATTTTAATAGGAGATGAGTCCAGGGTTCTAAAAGAGGGTCAGCTAATTTGTCATCTGAAGTTACTGATACATTGTAGAGAGACATATGTGAAGGCTCTGCATCATCGCCCCAAGATGCTACTACTGGGGTCACCTCCGAAACCAAAACTTCTTAAGATCCATCTTCTGTCCTGGGGTACAATCCAGATCAACTCTAAATGCTTGAGTCCATAATCCTTTGCCCCTCTTGGAAGGGAACTCTGGTGGCACTCTGGCCCATACCGAATCACAAACGAAAGGAGATATTTGATTAATCTTGCATGTATTTCAAGGAGTCCATACGTTATTGATTGATGTTGTTGATCTCTCTTTTCATATCTCTCAAGTTTCAAGTCAGCCCCAGGTCATCCCACTTCTTGATAAAGGTCTCCAATCGAAAGAATAGTCAACTACCACAAAATCGATGGCTTTCACTACTTCGATGACAGTGCTGACTATCCCAACTAGTAAGACTCATGGGACTGGCGAGTAAATAATAGAAGCTTTGCAGGAAGAAGGGACTGGTGAGCTCCAAGGAGCTCAGACTGACAATGACGTTGTTATTACTGGGTCCTCTAAGCATCTGCAGGGTCCAACCATAAGTACCTTTGAGTAGAAACTAGTCAGGTCAAGCTGGAAAAGATAGAGACTTTTCCTCCTCCGCTATATATAGCTCTGTCCGGTCAGACTATCTTTTCTCCCATCATCCTTCCTCTACCTAGGAGCACCCAAAGCATGCCCTCTGGATCATCGCGGTGCACTCTATCCAAAGGCACGGGAAGTAGAGGAAAGATAAGGAATCACCCGAAAGGATCTAGTGGGCTACCTTCTACAGAGAAGAAGGAGAGGGAAGAGAGAAAGAAGAGAATCAAGAAGTGATCATCTTATCTTCTTTGTGTTTTCCGATTGTATAGCAACATTAGGCCCTTTTCGATTGTCTGCTTCTGTTTCCTCGATCGGTATTTGTATAGACTCGGCCTTCGCTTTTGCTTCTTTAGCTTAGTCATAAATAAAACTTGTACTTATCTCCCCAAGCCTTATTTTGACAGTGAATAAAAAGACTTTTGTTTTGCCAAATCTGTATGTATATATGTCCAAGTACTTAAGAATGCACTTTCCATTATATGTACTTGCGATCCATCTCTTTTCATGGTCATATCAGACTAACTCGTTAGTCCGTTCTATGACTTGCCGGCCTTTATCATTCTAGCGAATGCAAGGTAATCATTGAAATGCCAAGCTCTGAACATCGATTAGGATAAACCATTCAGTGTAACGGTTTAGTTATCCCTTTCTAGGATAATGAAACCCAATCGTGCCAGGCTCTGGGCGCTGGTCTGAGCTAACTGCTTAAGATCGTAGTTTGCACATCCTCATCCCAGGCATTTATTTTAAATCATGCCTAACTCTGGGCATAGACCAAAGTTTATAAGTAAGATCCCACCTTACACCAAGCGTAGGTCTTTCATCTTGCCTACTCCGGGCAAAGTGTTGGTGATTGGATAGTCTTGTCACATCCATTTTGAATTGTACTTTTTTCTTTACATCAAGGGCAAGAGTTAGCTAATGGATGGTCAAATCATGTCCTTTTTGGGTTTACACTCGTGCCCCCAATGCAAAGGCAAGTGTTAATCACTGAACGATCAAATCACATCCTATTACTTTATACTCCTGCCCCCACATCAATCGCAAGAGTTAGTAGATGGAAGACAAATCATGTCTACTTAGGTTTACACTTCGGCCTTCAATCCAAGGACGGGAGCTAATAGATGAATGGTTATGTCACATTACTTCTATTCCTCCATATCAAGGGAAAGAGTTAGCCTACGGACAGTCGTATCAATTGTTTCGAGTTTATAATCCTGCCTTTACATCAGGGGAAAGAGTTTGCTAGTATTGACCTTAGAACACCGAAAGTGATTGAACTTCAAGGGTCCGATCATGGGCCGTAGAAGTTTGGTTGGCACCTAACTTTGGATACCTATATACCTGCATTGTTCACGTGAAGATTCATTCAAGTCGATCATGTTTCATTACTCTTAAGCAATGCAAAGAAAGATCCGAAAAGCCATTTATTGAAAACGAGAAATGAACGATTCTGTCTTATTACATATTTTACTTAATAATGTACAAATTTATTTCTATGTGAAATAGTATCGTAAATGCTCACTATTCCATGCCCTCAGGAGTGAGATCCCATCAATCGTTGCAAGCTTCAAAGTGCCATCTCCAAGCTTTTGTTTTACGGACCTTCCTAGGCCGGCCACAAGTTTTCAGGACCTGAGAAGATTCATTTGAGAATTAGCTTATCGATTTCTAAGGTTTGATTCTTGACTTTTAGCATTATAATACCAGGCGGCTTGGTTGTGGTGCACAGGTGCTCTCATGTTAGGTTCATCTCGTTTCTCATCGATCATATCAAGGGATTCCAAAAGGAGTTGTTGTTCTGTCTGTGGATTGTAATGAATTACCTAATGAGAGTATACTTCCAATTCAAATGGAATCATAGCCTTCGATCTGTATGCTAAGGTTAATGGAGAATGGCCAGTCGCTAATTTATGGATCGTTCGATAAGCCTAAAGTACCAATGGAAGTTAATCGACCAACTTGCCCTCGGCCTTTTCCAATAATTTCTTATGAAGAGACTTGATAATCTTATTTATAACTTTAAGCTGTCCATTTTCTTGGGGGTCTGACACTACGATAAGCCTCTTCTTTATGCGAAGTCAATGGTAGAAATCCTTGAACTCAATGTTGTCGAATTGGGTTTTGTTATCAGTAACGATCACCTCTAGAACTCCAAAATGACATATAATATTCCATACTAAAAATTTGATCACTTTCTTTATGGTAATTGTGGCTAATGGCTCCACCTCAACCATTTCGTAAAGTAATCAACTGCGAAGATGGCGTATTTTGTGCCACTTTTAGATATCAACAATACACCGGTAGTGTAAATTCCCCAAACTACAGACGATCAAGGATTGACCATTTGAGTAATCTTCGTCAGTGGGCTCTTGGAATATTAGCAAGCCTCTAGCACAAGTCACACTTTCTAGTGTAGTCATCTACGTCTTGGTTGACAATTGGCCAAAAGTACCCATAACGGCGAATCTCCTTCGCAAGGATTTGTTCCCTAATATGGTCGTCGCAGGCCCCTTCATGAACTTATCTCCAGACTTGTTTGGCCTCGTCATGAGCGACACATCATAGCATTGGGACAGAAAACCCTTCATGTATAGTAATCCTTCTTATATGATATATCTTGGAGCTTGGCGATTGAGTTTCCGTTGCCCAATACTTTATCAAGAAAGATTACTCTCTATAAGTAGTCTTTTGCCAGAGTCATCCGTGACTGTCTTTTAGGTTCATCCCTATGATCCAATCAACATTCATGTGGTAGATGCTCGATGTTGACAATATTTCTAGTGGAACTAAGCGCATGAGTTGCGCATCTTAGGAACTGGCCAGCTTAGCTAGTGAGTTGGCCTTCGCATTTTCCCCGTTGGAAATATGCGTTATTGTAGAATATTCAATGCCACTCAGCTCAAGGACTCGGTTTAGATAAAGGGCTAACCTTGCTCCTTTTGCCTGAAACACTTTCCGCACTTGACACACCACTAGCTGAGAATCAAAGAAAATATGTAAAGTTTTTATCTCCAGTTTTTTAGCATTCTTGAATCCCGCAATCAATGCTTCATATTCCGCTTCGTTATTTATTAGGGGAAAGTTGAGTCTTAGGGCATACAAGATTGAACATTCCTCGAGAGTGACAATTACAACTCCAGCACTAGAACAACATTCATTTGGTGCACCATTCGTGCACATCCACCTTGCATTTTGCAGGCCACTGCTCTTTGGAGTATCGTCTCGTGTAGTGAATCCAGCTATGAAATCCGCCAAAGCTTGACTCTTGTTAACCCGTCTTTTTGCAAGGCCGTGGACAGGCGGATTTAACCAAATCAACTGGTCATTTATCGAGACTAGAATACGATTGGTTGGAGCCAGCTAGATGGATAGACGGTCAATCGGGGATGGTTTAATATGCATGGCTCGGCCTAGGTGGTTCGGTAGATGTCGCTCAGTCAAGGGCGAAGGACATGGATGGTTTGGCTTGATGGGGTCTTTCAGTCTCGGTGATGTTGCTCGGCCTGGGAAGTCATAGGTCGCTCGACATTATGGCTCGGTCTGGAAGTCAGGGGTCGGTCGGCCCTGATGATGTCGTTCGGTTGAGAAGTGGAGAAGTTACACGACTCGTTCTGGAAGTTGTGGGTCGTTCTGCATGGACGTCTCAGTCTGGATGCTCTGGGTTGCTCAGCATTGAGGTTTGTTCAGGGTGGCTTGGCATTGAGGTAAGAACAGGGTGGCTCGGCGTTGATGCGAGAACGGGGTGGCCCAGTGTTGCAGTAAGAACAGGGTAGCCCGGCATTGAGGTGAGAACAGGGTGGCTCGGCATTGGTAGGATGTTTCGGCATTGGAGGCGGCTCAGTATTGTTTGGGTTGGCAAGGTGATGTGGGTCGACATCGGACCTCGCTTGGCATTGGACGTCGCTCGGCATTGAACCTCGCTCGGCATTGGACATCGCTCGGCATCGACCTTGCTCAGCATTAGACATCGTTCAGTATTGTGGTTCGGTCAGAGTCACTCGATGTTGTGGTTCGGGCTTGGTTGTTGTTCGGCATGTGTGGGTCGGCATGTACTGAGTTCGGGGCGGTTACAACGACAACTTTGGTTCGGCCATGGCCTTGATGGGCCTGGGTCACTCAGAAAGCCCAACAACTCAGGATTTGTCTATAAATACAGCATGAGGAGGTTCATAAAAAGGATCTTCTTTCTGCTCTCTTACTTTCTCTTCTCTAAGGCTAAGGCCCTTAGCCATTGTCAAACTTGGGATTGTAACTGTAATCAATTATTACAACAATAAAAAGAAAACATTTAGAGTGGACATAGGCTGGAGTTGGCTAAGCCACTATAAAATCTGCTGTTTTTTAGTGCTATCATTTTAATTTTGACTGTTCTTCATATTATTACTCTCTACGTATATTCTATCTATCAGCTGTGACTGTGATTTGGTACTTCCGCTTGAACTTGGGTGTTAGTGACCAATTTTAGCGCTAACATTTTGGTGCTTTCATTGAGAAAACTAGAACTTGGGGATTTTGGATTCAAAAGCTTGGGAACTTGGATTTTAGAAAGCAAAGGCTAGACCATCTATAAGGAAGCAAGCAGTGGAAAGGAGCAATCAGGAAGGAAGTCAAGTAGCCTCTTCTGGAGCTGGAGAGGATCATGCATCCATCTACATAACCTAGGATGGGATGCAGGTTATGATGAATTCTATGCAGGAGCAGATGATGAAACGGAAAGTGGAGATGATGCAGGCTCTTCTTAGGCAATTTGGACAAACAGGAGCTGTAGGTGCTCAAGTTCTTGGAACTGGACCAGAGAGACTCAACCAGCAGGCAGATGGAGTGATTCAGCAGGGGCAGCTCCCAATCAACTAACAACTAACAATCTGAATGGACCTACACTTGGGGGCACAACACCGGGTAATGCTGGATCAGTTCATGGAGGGATACCGGATGATGCTATGCATCCCGACGCCAATAGGAATACAGGAGTACGTGACGAGGAGTATGTGCCAGAATTTCCTCGTGGACTTGGAGGGTAGTTTGGAAACATGGATAGGGGGCAACGCCTGGCAGTAACATTGGATTGGTTGACATCATCAAGCAAACCATTCACGAAGGTCTGACAAATAGAGATTTGGAGGGAGTCAACAAAAGTCCGTTCACCCGGAATATCAGGATAAATAGGAATCCGTCTGATTTCAAGCTGCCCACTCTGGAAGTATACAACGGAATGACGGATCCCATTGACAACTTGATGAGGTACACAAGGAATATGGAAGTGCTGGGGCAAAAGAGGAGGTCATTGCTCGGTGTTTCCCCCTGTACTTTGACCGATATAGCTGCTATATGGTTCAGACAGCTAGAGGATGGATCTACTAGGACGTGGATAAAACTGGTGGATAAGTTCTTGAGACAGTTCCGAGTTCACATAAAAAAGCCAAAGAATGTGATGACACTAACTTCAGTCAAGTAGAGGGCGGATGAATCGCTTAGGAATTTCTTAACCAGTTTAATGCAGCAGTCGCTTCGGTGGATCGGTCGGATCCATCAATGGTTTTGATGGCTGTAGTATTAGGAGTCAAGGATAATTAGGATTTTAAAGTGTCGTTGATATGGGATCCACCACTGGATCTTGGGGAATTCTTTCATGAAGCTGAAAGATTTCTTCAACAAGAGGATGCATGTCTGGATATGAAATCGAAGGAAGTAGACATGGTTAAGGATGGAGGATCGTCCAGTGAAGTTTGGGTAAAGACAAGGATAAAGGGAAAAGGAAGATCTAGGGAGAATCAAAATTCTCCTCATACACAGGATTGAATGCAACACTAGAATGGATATTCTTGGATACTCAGGATCGCCTTCCTTATCGAAGGCCGGTAAGGCGGGAGCCCTTAGAATGCGAAATGGCATCAGGAAGGCACTATCCCTTTCATGACCTGGATGGGCATGATATTAACAGCTGCCGACATCTAAAGGATATAATCGAGGAGCATGTAAGGAATGGTCAGTTGCGATAATATGTCGAAACTCGGACTACGGTGGTGGAACAGGAGCAGCCACCGCCTACGCTGAACGACGATAGCGTGAGGAGCAGGAATGGTGGTCGGTTGGCGATCAAATGATCGCGATGGTTTGGAACAAGTAGCAAACTCTAGACAGATGGCTAAGTCGCTTACTCATGTACAGGGTCGGAGATAACCCTTAGGCATGCTCTGAGACGATGATAAATCATGATGCCCTGGTTTGTTAAATCTGTTTTGTTTCCTTTTGGCTTGGACAATTGCTTTCTTTGTTTTGGTTTTAGAGTTCGGTTTGAACTCCCGATTTTCTTGGTTTTTTGGTTTGAGTTTTCGTTGGATGCTTGATATTTGATTTGGATTTTGATTTGGATTTTTGATATGGATTTTTGGTTTTTTGGTTGGATTTGGATTTCGGATTGGGTTTTCTCTGGATTTTGGCTAAATGGTCATCGAGCATGGACTATGCACGGCAAGGGTCCGGAGAGACCAGAATTCGACCTGGGACTTAGGCCCCATATTGTTTACTACACAGGTCGTCGAGTATGAACTATGCTCGGTAAGGGTCCGAAGCGACCAGGATTTGGCTTAGGACTCAAGCCACGGCATTGTTCGTCGTTCAGAGACACTGAACCAGGAATATCATGGGATTACTTAACACAGGTCGTCAAGTGTGGATTGTGCTTGGAAAGAACCCGGAGAGATTATGGATTTGGATATTAGCTATAAACAGCAAAGGATTTGGGCGTAGACCCGAAACGGTCCCTGCTTTAGACATCGACCCGAAAAGGTCATAGACGTGGTTATTGGTTATTGGATAAGGATGGATTAGAACTCGGTTGTCGAGTTCAGATGGATATGGATTTGGCTAAGGATTTGGCTACTAGATTCGGAATTGATATCGACTCAAAGTAGTCGTAGATTCGGATAAGAATACGGCGATGGCGCTTAGATAAAATGGATTGGATTATGAATAGGAAAGTAAGGATGTGGATAACATACGGACTTCGAAAATCGGACTTGGGGCTATTCAAAACAAACCTTCCGATGACAAGGCATGTTTTGGGGGGAAAATTTTAACCCACCTTTTTGCAAGGCAGCGGACAGGTGGTTTTAACCAAATCAAATGCTCATTTGTCAAGACTGGAATACGATTGGTTGGAGTCAGCTGGATGGATAGACGGTCAGTCAGGGATGGTTCAATATGCATGGCTCGGCCTAGGTGGGCCGGAAGATGCCACTCGGTCAAGGGCGAAGGACACGGATGGTTCGGCTTGATGGGGTCATTCGGCCTTGGTGATGTCGCTCGGCCTGGGAAGTCATGGGTCGCTCGGCATTATGGCTCGGTTTGCAAGTCAGGGGTCGGTCGGCCCTGATGATGTCATTCGGTCAAGAAGTGGAGAAGTTACACGGCTCGGTATGGAATTCGTTCGATCTGAACGGCTCCGTCTGGATGCTTGAGGCGCTTGGCATTAAGGTTTAGTCAGGGTGGCTCAACGTTGAGGTAAGAACAGGTGGCTCGGCATTGAGGTGAGAACAGGGTGGCCTGGAATTGAGGTAAGAACAGGGTGGCCTGGCATTGAGGTGAGAACAAGGTGGCTTGGCATTGATGGGATGGTTCGGCATTGGAGGTGGCTCGGTATGGTTTGTGTTGGCAAGGTGATGTGGGTTAGCATCCGACATCGGTCGACATCAGACATCGCTCGACATCGGACCTCGCTCGGCATTGGACATCGCTCGGCATTGCACCTTGCCCGACATTGGACATCGCTCGGTGTTGTGTATCGGTCAGAGTCACTCGATGTTGTGGTTCGACCTTGGTTGCCGTTCGGCATGTGTGGGCCGGCATGGACAGAACTCGGTGTCGGTTACAATCGGCATGGACAGAACTCGGTGTCGGTTACAATGATAACTCTGGTTCAGCCATGGCCTTGATGGTTCCGGGTCATTCAAAAAGCCCAACAACTCAGGATTTGCCTATAAATAAAGCATGAGGAGGTTCAGAAAAAGGATCTTCTTTCTGCTCTTTGACTTTCTCTTCGCTAAGGCTATGGCCCTTAGCCATTATCAAACTTGGAATTGTAACTGTAATAGATTATTGTAGCAATAAAAAAAAAACTTCTGGAGTGGTCGTAGGCCGGAGTTGGCTGAACCACTATAAAATCTGTTGTTCTTTACTACTTTCATTTTAATTTTGACTGTTCTTCACATTATTACTCTCTACATATATTCTATCTGTGAGCTGTGACCATGATTTGGTGCGTTCACTTGGATTTGGGTGTTAGTGACCAATTTTGGTGCTAACAACCCCGGATAGCCTTCCATGGATAATAGGTTATATCGTATTGGCTTAATTCAATGTTCCATTTCAACGGCCTTCTAGACATCTCAGGCCGTTGCAAGACTTGTCGCAAAGGCTGGTCGGTAAGAACTTTGAGTGGATAAGCTTGAAAGTAGGGGTGGGGCTTCCTTGATGTAATCAATAGACAATATGCAAGCTTTTCTAGCTTCAGATAATTTCTTCTGCTCCTTTCAATCATTTATTGATGTAATAGATAGGTCGCCGGATGTAGGCTTCCCTATGTATGAGTGCGACACTCATAGCATGTGCCGACAGTGCCAGATATATAAACAAGTCCTCGTCATCCATCGGCTTTGAGAGGATGTGGGGTCTCTCTAAGTGATCCACCAAAGCCTTGAATTTATCTAAACACTCCAACATCGAAGCGAAGTTTCTTTTTCTCTTTGTAAATTTTCCCTTCTTAATTACGTAAAAAAATGGGATGCATATTTCGGTGGCCTGGAGATGAATCAGCTCAAGGTGGCGACCTTACCGTTCAAGCTCTGGACCTCTTTAAATCTTCGGGGACTCCATGTCTCTTAACGCCTTTATCTTTTTTGGATTAGTCTCAATCCATGGGAGTTCACAATAAAGCATAAGAACTTCCTTGATGCAACGCCAAAAGAGTATTTCAAAGGGTTAAGCTTCATCCTGTATTTCAGAAAATGCTGAACATTTATGTTAGATCGTCAATGTGGTTTCCTAAATGTTGTGACTTCGCAAGCATATCATCCACATAGACTTCCATCAAACATCCAATCTGATTTTTGAACATCCTATTTACCATCTTCTGGTGAGTTGCCCTAGTATTCTTTAATCAAAAAGGCATAACCAGATAGCAATACAATCCTAGATCAATTATAAAACTGGTATGTTCTTGGTCCAGGACGTGTATTAGAATCAGTTGTATCTAGAGTACGCCTCCATAAATGAAACAATTCATGTTCGATTGTTGATTCCACCAACTGATCAATCCTTGGAAGTAAGAGGCTGTCATTTGGGCAAAACTTATTCAAGTAAAAATAATCAATGCAAGTCCTCCATTTCCTGTTAGCCTTCTACACCAAGACTTGATTGGTTACACATTCCAGGTATAATGCATTGCGTATAAAGCCAATGTCTTTCAAATTCTTCACTTCTTCTTTGAGTGCAGTGGATCTCTCCCGACCCAGGCTGTGGCGCTTCTATTTCATAGAAATGCATTTAGGATTTACGTTCAATGCATGGCTCACTATCTCTAGAGAGATCCCATGCATATTAGAATGAGACATGGAGATCACATCCAGATTCATCTGGAGAATACTAATAAACTCCTTTATCAACTTGACATCATTCCGTGATCCGACTTTCAAGATCTATGTTAGGTCATCCTGACTAAACGTGACATTAATCATTAGCTCGGCTGGAGTTGCTCTTCCTTCCAGTGGCTCTTTTCTTAGATCCATATCCTTATGGAATTGACTGTGCTGCGCAAGCTAAGGCTTAGGCATTAGTCGATACGCGTCCAAATCCTTGATGCAGAGAGTTCCTGAAATGATTATTCTCTATTGTAGTGCAATTTATTTATGGATTCGATATCGTTAGAAAAAGTTCTACGATCTAGAATTGTTATTGTTACCTAGCATTTTGACCATGCAATATCCGGAATAGGCAGGATGAATCGAACATGGGTTATCAATGCAGGAAGCCTAGAGAGATAGCCCAAGAGTCCTGAAAACCAAGCATAAACAGAATAACAGAACAAACATGAACCATACAAAGTAAATAGAAGAGTGGATCCACCAATGTGGTGGATCGATGCTGGTCCAACCACTTAGATCGGTACTGATCCAAGAATCCTCCTCCAGTTCTGCCCAACTTCTGCCTACCTACACTATTTGATGCTAGAAGCCTATTCCAAGTGTTGTTTTGCTGATCCCATTCAATTCTATTATGATCTCCACGCACTCTTGAATCGTCTACTTTATTCTTTTATAGATCCATCATTTAAACTCAGAAGCAAGTATGTATAAGTGCAAACAAGTATGTAATCATGAGGCTAACAACAAACTAAACCATGACTAGAAGACCAAGACCGTCCATATGAAGAAGTTATGGATCGGTACCGATCTAGGAGTTTGGTTCGGTGCCGATCCATCACTGTTGATGACTTGTCAAACTATTTTCTTAAAGAATTATTCTACATTGTGAAAAATGATGTGCAGATCATGGGAGCTAGATTTTAGGCCTCATATGTCTATAAATAAAGGGGCAGGGATCATTTCCAAGGTTTTTTGACTCTTTCTTTCCTTAACTCTAATTTTTATACTGATCCATAGAAACTTATGCTTGTAATCAGTAAGATAATCAATAAAATCACAAAGTTGGATACAGGCCAAGATTAGTCGAACTACTATAAATTGTTATGTGTTCTTTGCTACTCATTTTCATTTAAACTTCTTCACTTTTTATTCTCTACTTAATTTTTTGGGTGCTTCATTTATTTTTGGTTTAAACATTTTATAGCTTTCATTAAGTGATCATACTCTTAGGCTACTTGGATCCATCGTCTACTATTGGGTTTCATAGATCGAAGAGATAGACCCAATTTTCCAACCTTACAGTTCTACTATTCATATTTTCAATAATCTAAGAGAATTTGTTCACCATGGCCCTATCAAGGAGAGAATGTACTACAACTTTCAATGCTACTAATGATGCTAAGAATCAAGACATTCATCGTGTGGATGGAGCTGCCTAAATAGAACAACCGGAGATCCAAAGTCCAACTGATGCCATGACCAAAGTGGAAATGGATCAAATGATGAAATTGATGGAGGATAAATTCCAGGGGAGTTACAACCAGATGAACCAGCAGATGCAGCAGAGCTTGAGACCATCGAATGAACTAACGCAGAACAACTGAAGGAGGAGCAGAAGGGATTCAAGTTTACAATCTAAAAGTTCCTCATAATTCGACCAAAGACGGAAAGATACAAAGAGGAAGAGGATTCAAATCACTGTTGGGACATTATATTAAGGAGGAAGACAAACACAGGGCTCGAGTTTGTGGATCGATACCGACCCAAGTAGGTGGATCACTGTCAATCCAACTAACGGTGGGCTTTAGTGTCACCCTCTAGATGGCGGGATGGATCTGACTTCTAACCGTGCTATGGATGATTGGAACGCTGAATATAGAGCTGCCGCTACTAATACAATGCACGAGAATCAAAAAGGGGGGACGGATGGACGAACAGTTCTCACGAAGTCTGGAGAGTACACGTGTTGAGAGTATGACCGAGAGCATTCGTCGGTCCGAACACTTGAAACTGATCTCGATCACCACCTTTCAACCGAACTTGTATACTAGAAGCACTTGGAAGACATGGTTAAGACACTTGTAAGTGAAAACCTATTTAGAAGCAATGATGAATAAGGTACTTCTCCTAGCCGAAAACTTTTTACTGAGGACAATCTGTGCGTGAAGTATCCATGGAGGTTTGCAATGCCAAGGATGCCGCTATACGGTGGAAAGACAAATCCAAGGCAACACCTGATGAAGTACGAATGGCATATGGACTCTGCCAGAGCGTCTGATGTCATGAGATGCCGTTGTTTTCCAATTTTCCAAGAAGAAATAGCGACGATGTTGTTCACTTAGCTCCCACCAAGATCCATATCGTCTTTCGTTGAGTTGTCACAAAAATTTCCGGAACAATTCCGTTTACACATTGCACGTCCAAAAGATGTGACGTCATTATCAAACCTCTTCCAGGAAGTGGTGGAGTCATTGAAATATTTTTTGACTCAGTTTCATACAACTATGATAGAAGTAACAAATCTCAATGATCACATAGTATTGATGGCGCTGATTTAGGGGATTCATCCTTGCTATGGGGAATGGTTGGAGAGGAAACCCTCATTGACGATCGATGCTTTATGTAGAAAAGTTAATCAGTTCTTATGCTAGGAAGAAGTGCACAATCATCCCTAGAGGAACAGTGCTGGAAATTCAAATGAAGTGGTGCAAAGCAACAATGTTGTAAAGCAATGTGGAAGAAGTTCTAGACATGTGGATGTGAATATTAGGAACAAGAATGATAGCTAGAAAAAGAGCGATAATGGGGCCAAGTAATGAAATCCAAATAATTAGAATCATCCCAGGATTCCTAAATACAATTATTATACCGAACTCAATAACTCAATGGAGAACATCTATCTAGTAATTCAAGGTATCGAGCAGTATAAGAAGCTAGATCCGAGAGAGTTAACTAAGAAGGAAAAGAGGTCAGGTAAGTTCAACAGGTTTCAAGAAACCCATAGTCATAATACCAATGAATGCAGGCACTTGCGCGATATGATTGAGGAGTTGATTCAAAAGAAAAATTGCAACAATTTGTAAAAGCCTAGCAGGATGGAGGGCACGAAAATTATAACTCCCCTAGGTCGACATCCCAATGGGGGCAAGCCGATCCTAGTGGTAAGGAGCCTAAGTAGATTGAAGAACATTTGGCGATAAACACAATCTCGCAGGACCACATCTTCTCGACAAGAATTTGAGTGAGATGGATAAGTATGCTGGTGCTTTGAAGCATACTGAGTGTGAGAGTAGTTTGGCAGTTGTGGATGGAAATCCGGCAAATCAATTCAGAACCATGAAAGATGACATTGTTTTTCGGAATAGAGATGCCAATGTGGTGGAAGCCTCGACGATTGACCTATAGTTATAACGGCCAAGATTGGCCTTGGTATTATACGAAAGGTGCTGGTTGACTTTAGGAGTTGGGTCAACGTACAGTTCAGAAAAGCCTGCTTTTAGACGGCAAGGACATGAAACTGTGTAAATCTTTGATCCAGAGATTTAATGGGACAGCTATGGAACCAGTCAGATATGTGAAATTACTAGTGGTGCTTGGAGAGTGCGACCACAGGCGAATGCGGGTCGTTCCTTTTGTTATCCTGGATATTTAATTTTCTTATAGTGCATTTTTGGGCCGACCGACCTTGACTGAATTCAGAGTGGCCATATCTCCTTAGTATTTGACGCTTAAATTTCCTATGGAGAACGGTGTGGAGTAGTGCATGGAAATTTAGGGCTTGGCCATGAATATTATATCACCGAGCTAAGGGAGGTAAGGCAAAGAGAGAAAGTCCGTAAATGGCCATTGCTGGCTATCAAAAATAGTCGTCGAAATATCAGATGTCAAGCTACTACTCATTAACCGATTTTTTGGTGACTCCATCGAGAACATTTCGACGGCCTTCGTCAAACTGCTCGACGGCTTTTTTTTTGCATCGTCGAGTACACATGGAAACCATGAAAGGTATCACGCTTTGGCCAATTAACTGTCGCTAATCATCGCTACACGTTGAAAACCTGGAACACATAAGCCGTTGAAATCTTCGAACTTATTTTATTCCAGCGGCTATTCATGCGTCAAACAACACATATATAACAATATATAACGTAGCCCAATTTCATACACACAAGTCATATAAATTAAAGCCCAAATCGCACACATCACATATATCACAAAATATATTATATAAATAATAAAAAAACATCAATATATACAATAAAACAATCTCAAACATCCATCAATATATCACAAACTCAAACATCCTCATAAGATCAAACTCAACCATCTCAAAATGCGTCATACATCACATCAAATCAAACTCTACCATCTCAAAATGTATATAACTCTCATACCACCTCACAACATCAAAAGCATATATATACAATATCCCAACATAAAAAGAAAAAATTATTCTTACTCATCATTGCCTTCAGATCCTTGTGATGAAGGAAATCTATCATGTTGTTGCATATACGCAATGATGCGCTCATCTAGCATCTAGTACATCTTCGTTGCCCGACGCTATTTCAATCCTAGAGGTCAGCAATTCGTGCCCTCAAATCTACACACTCCTGATCATCTGTAGCTCTTCTATAGCCGGCTTGCTTTCGTCTAACTTCTAACATTTTTTACCAAAGTATACGAGTTTCATATAGTGTGATTAATAAAATCAATGTGTTATATGTTATTCATAAATATATTATACATAAACATTACCTCTTGGTTTCCAAAACCATAGTGCCTATTCCATATTGGCGGTTCCATGACGGCGCCAAAAATCATGTCCTCCTTTTCAACGATCAGCTCATCCCGACCGGTTCCTTGAGCAGTTTGTCTCATTCTATCATTAATTTATCTACGATTAAAAATAGAATTATAATTAAAATTTATATGACATTAGTTAGTTATTTATAACTTAAAGTGATTATTAATAATTTATTATTTAAAATATGCTTACCCTAGTCTCTTGTGATTTTTTACCATGCCATGTGTATGAATTTGAGCCATTTTCATTGAAATGCTCGATGGCGTGCGTACAAGTAAAAACTTCCAAATATGAGACGGGATGGCATGCTCTCTTTCCTGAAATTATTATTATGTATTATATATACAAGAATACAATGTTATAAGTATTTGTAAACACAATTTATAAATTTACCAACTCTTGGCGGGAATGCTGAAATGACTTTGAACCCCCACGATGAGTGATTAGATTTTTATTCCTATTTATTGAATTCCACTTATATTCTTCCTGTAAATTTAACATAAATATTGCATTTCATATGTAAATTGATGCAATTATTATACTAGCTCTATTAAATTTTTAATAAATATACGAGACTAGTAAACTTACTATCACTTTTGGACTTTTCCAATAAGCATTTAAAGCTTCCCTTATGGTTGCACTCACTCAGTCAGGCTTTTTTCTCCCTTTTGTAATGCTTGACATTGTATCGTGGTAATTTCTGCATTTTTTTAATCCAATAATTTCTGCAAAGGGAATATTTGGTTTCTTGTAAATATACTTCCCTCTGCACGTTAAAATAAAATATGCTATACAATTATACTTAGTCAACAAATTGCATAGTGGTTGTATATAAGATGAAACATACATTTACACTTACATAGAAATCCTCCCAAATATACTCTACAATGTGGGGTGAGGCATTCTCCCATTTAGACCAGCAACCAGTCATTCTGCTCTTGTAAGCAACTTTAGAAATATCTGGAACAACATCTAAGGGCTCCAATTCAAAGCCACTGTATTAAATACAATATAGACATTTAAGAAATCATAAATGATATATCATATGAAAAATATTTATGATGTTGTAATAAATTTGATACTTACTCACTCGCTTTACTTACTAATCTAACTATGAGATGATCTAAATGTGATAGGCCGCCGCCATTGCCACCCGCATTCGTCCCTCTCTGACTAGATGACAGGCAATTTGTTGAATGAGAATATATCCGCTGTGGAAACATAATATCTGTCATAGACATATCATTTTACTATGGGAGAACATATGATTTCATTGTCGGGAAACATATCATTTTTTCTGAGAAAACATGCAACATTAACAATCACATAAAAATTAGCTTATATCAAAACAAATATTAATCATCAGTCTTCATCCTTTTCTAATTCAGACTTGCTTTCGTTGTCTATATCATTTTATCTATAGTCTCAAATGCATCTACTAAAACATTTGATTCATCATTTAGAGATCCAAAATCAGTATAATCATCAATTATTATTAAATCATTATTTTGTTTAAGATCTACTTGATAAACTTGTTCGTCCAGAATATTCTTTCCATCAAACGTAAATTTTGTTTTTATTTTAAAAAATTACAACCAACCTACTTTATCTCTTTTTAGGGATGGTACGGAACAATATAAATTGTAGTGCCTATTTGGCCAATACAAAAGGTCATACTTACAGTAAGGCTCTTTATGTTGTATTTTAATAAGATTATAATCTTTTTGCACATTGATCCCAAAACCTGAAACATTGCTTTACCAATTGCATCTAAATAAAAAAACTAACTCTACAGGTCGTATAAAATATGTCAGTACCAAAATCTGGATTAAGACGCCGCTAAAATCTTTTATATAATCATCTGGATCATCTCTACCTTTAAAAAATACACCAATATTGTTAGTTAATTTTTTAGCATCATATTCTTCTGTGTTGAATTTAAATCCGTTAACTAAGAATATTGGATATGTCTTGACATTTTTTTGGTCCCATCACAAGATGTTTCAATCCATCATTGACTACACAATTTCTCGGGTTATAAACACAGTTTGAAAATCAATCAGTAAATTCTTTACTGAGATCGCTACATGGATGTTGTGATTCTTAAATACTGAAAATATTATATTGCACATATTATTTAAGAATGATTGAAATAAATAAATTTGAGAATTCACTTATCGAGAATTATTAAGTAATAATACCTAACAAATGGTGCAACTTTAGTGCAATGAAGAAGTACATATGTTTTTGCTACATGATAATCTATGTCGTCTAACCATGTTTCCGTACATTTTCCTACAGGTTGACCATGTTGTCTAAAAATAGATAACATTACCTGAGAAGAACCATGTTCAACGCCTTTATCATTACGTAGAACACATTCAAATGATAAGCCCGCATGGTCACTGAAATAATAAGAGAAAAAGAATGAAGCTTCTTCTTTGATATTTGATTTGTGAATCAAACCTTTAACTTGTGCTTTTTTGCCTAACTTTTTTCTTCATATGATTTAAGTACCTATTAAAAACTATTTGAAATTAAATTTACTTACGTGATTTTTAATTTGAAATTAAATTACTATTTAATATAAATAATATTATTACCTCTCAATGGATAATCCATCCATGTTGCAAAACCTTGAAGTAATGCTATATATGGAAGATGAATAGATAAAAGCTCCATTACACTAAAGATATTTAAAGGAAAGATTTTCTCCAGTTTGCAGAGTAGTGTCAAAATATCTACTTTAAGATTAGGTAGATATTTAACTTTTAATGTAATCGAACAAAGCTCTTTACAAAGTAAACTAAGTTGTGTTATAACCATCTAAACTTCTATGGGTAATAGTTCTTTGAAAACTACGGGTAACAAATTTTCCACTATCGCATGACAATCATAACTTTTCATCCCACTTAGTTTTATTATTTGTAAAGTTGAAACATCTACGAAGATTAGAAGAAATCCCATCAAGAAATCTTAACCTTCCTTCTATTTAACATAAGTTTTACTTGGATATTGTCTAACTTATAGCGGGCTTTGGGTTTCTTATATATCACTTCTTTATTTCACATCTTCTTTAGTATTCGCCTTAACATTCAAATTGTATTAAATATATTGTCAAACACGTTTTTTCAATTGTGCATTACAGCAATATTATGTCGAAGTAAGAAACCTTTCCAATAAGGTTACTCTTAAAATATACTTTGTTTGCGCCAATTATGAATCATCGATTTGCGTGGTATTTCAATTTGTACTCCAATTTCAGGTATCTTTGGATATTCTTTTACAAATTCATATATTTCTCTACTTGACCAAATCATTGATGGTAGTCAAGTCTCTACTCTATTAGCTAGAAAGTTTTTTTTATCTCTTTTAAAAGCATGCTTAACATGGATAAAGCACTAACGAAAATCAAACCACGTAAATTTTTTCTCATGCGGTAAAGAAAATGCTCGTGTTTCATCCATGGAATAAGGACAAACTAGATGACCAACCGTATTCTAACCCAAAATCATTGCATAAGCAGGAAAATCACCAATAGTCCATAAAAAAGAAGCAAACATGTGAAAAATTCATTTTTTCGAAATGTCGTATGTTTCAACTTCTTCATGCCATAGCGTTTTAAATTCTTCATTCAGTGGTTGTAAATAAACATCGATTCCTTATGTCAGATCATCTGAGCCCGGGACAAAAATAGTGAGAATCATACATGGAGTTTTCATACACATCCACAGAGTTAAAGTATAAGGTGTAACGGTAATAGGTAAAGATGAATATTTAGAACCAAATTGAGAGAATGGTGAGAATCCATCTATACACAAACCAAGTCTAACATTGTGGTTGTTTGCAGCAAAAGCGGGATAAGTCTTAAAAAAAATTATGCTTCTCCATCTGCTAGGTGTATTAAGGTACATTCTTCCTACATTCTCACACCGTGCCATCTCATATGAGGTGCCGTAATAGAAGATATATATACCATTTGAAGTCTAAGAGTGATGGATAAATAATGCATTCTCTTATATGGAACTACCTTTCCATTCTTTTTTCTTGGTTTGTATCTTTCCTCGTTACATATTATACACTTCCTAAGATTGATGTCCTCTTTTCATGGCGATATGCAACCATTTAAACATGTGTCAATCGTTTGGTATAGAAAACAGAAAGTAGACATAAGTTTTCTCACTTCATAATGATTTTCGCACATTAAATTATCGAGTGGCATTTGTCGTTTTACAGCTTGTATAACTATTGTAAATCCGACTTCTGTTAAGTTGAATTTAGATTTCATGGTAATGCATTCGCCAGTTACTCATAATCGGATGTTACTTTTACAGCCATCCCAAAGGGGCTTCTTAGCAGAACCCAATAAATCGTAGATTTTCTTTGCTCTAACATTTGGTTCTTCTTCGACATTTGCATCTCCATCATTAACTTAAACCATATGAAACATTGATCATGCAGCATCTTCAATCATATCTTCTATAGGACTTTCCATAACAATGTCATTATCCACCTCCTCATCTGACACTACAAGATTAGGTGCAACAAGTTTTCCATGAAGATCCCGTACATAATAATATGGCACAAAACCATTATGACACAAATGTACTATAAAAATATTTGGTTTCCAACACTTTGTATATTTACAGTTACTATAAGGGCAATGAACTTTTTCATCATTTCCATTATTACTTAAAGTGAATGTAATAAACTCACGTACACCATTATAAAAACGTTCCTTTATTGAGCCTTTTATTCCCTTTGGTTGATACATCCACCTCATCCGATCGATAAAATAATTGTTTATTTTTCTTTTCAAAAAATATGATATAAATTTAAAATAATTATAGTAAAATTCAAAAAATTATAATTTCTTGGATTGACATTTTATTTTTTGTTCATTTATACATTTTGTATATTATTAATTATACCATATATTATTCTTTTCACATTTTTTATAAAATCATATTTTCAATTTTAACAAAATATAAACATAATATTATCATCCTACCTCTCATTATTAACGCAATAATAATTACATTTCACAAATCATATCATCTTGAACGATTCAGTGAAATTTCGGCAGCACTTTCTCTTTGTTCCTTGTATCGTATCCAAATGTATAAAAGGGAACAAAAGGAAGTGCTGTTGAAATTTTGTTGAATCATTTATGATGAAATGGTTTGCTAAATATAATCATTATTGTGCTTGTAACTTGTCTAATATAGGGATAAGTCTAACAAATACCATACTCTGATGCATATTAATGTCCAGTTTATAGTAAAACAAATATCTATATAACGATCATATATAATACTTTTAGATGGGGTCAAAAATATCAGGGATTTAAAAAAATAAAGTACATTATACACTAATTTGTTTATTATTAACATCATACACTAATAAAAAAATTATTTTTTAACATTTTAGCTAACACTAATTTGAATTTATTACAGTAATAAAAAATTAACATTATATACTAATTTGTTTATATTACCACATACATGTAAACTAAACTTATATATAATTAACGGAAACTAATAAAGGGATTATGTAAATAAATTGTTTTTGCCAACATTTTAGCTAACACATACACTAATTAACACTAAATTATGTTACATTAATAACCACATACACTACTAAACCTATAATAGGTCTAATTATACATTAATTTTTGGATTTAAATACCAATAACTCCAATTAGTATTTCCAAATCAATCAATATACAATTATAATCAATCAATAGGCTATTATCAATAAACCTAAGCCAAGTTAACACTAATTTTACCACAATTCAAAATAAATAGTTTAGGCGAAGAATATACCTAATTTTTGATTGAATAATATAAGTGTTATACAACTTTCATAGATTACCATAATTTCTGATTGAATAATTTTACCACAATTAGTTTAGTGAAAATAATTAGTTCAGGGGAATAATATAAGTGTTACATAACTCTCGGTGAAATGTCCTATTTCGAGGTTAAGTTTTTTTTTCCAATCATTTTTTATGAATTCAACCATGTGGATTTGATTAATACATTACCAAGCATCAGTGGTTTGAATTTATTATTATTTCAAGAACATCTGACCTTCAAACAAAGGGTTTATAGTCTGAATATCGAAGAACGGCCATAAATTTAAAATCAAGATCGACATCCTACAGTTGTTTCTTTTTTATCATCTTTTGGAAATAGGTCATATATAATTTAGATCGCCATAAGATCCAATGAATTTAATTTTCTACTGATTATTTTATTTTATATAATTTTATCATGCTAAATACAGTTAAAAATTCATAATTCATTACCCAATGGTTTGAAAAATATTTTAATTCGTAAAATGTTACACAAAATCAACTTTATCGAAGTTGCCTAATGGACGGACTAAAAGTCGCATAGAATTTTCGTAGAGTTAGATTTTCAATAACGTTTAATATTCGAATTACGTGAAGATAGATCATCGAAAATACTAATTTAGCCAATTAAAATAGTCATTACGTTGAATTGTTATGCTAAAATATCTTGTTTGTTTTTAGAAAATAAATTAATATTTTTAATCATTTTTAAAAATGTATAGTGAAAGCGAAAAATGCAAAAATACAAAATTAACATGCCGTCGCTAGTTGTCGTAGTCGATGGCATATCATATACAGAACCAAAATCTCGCAACTTTCCTCATTGTCTCCAATTTCCCATCATTTTTTGCATGCACAAAAAAACCCGACCTACTGCCGATGCTCCCCCTCGACCACTGCCACCTCTTGTCAACTTCATCTTAGGCCGCCAACAACTCGTCGAAATCACTAATATCTCCAATTTACTCTTAACTGAGGTAAAAGTTTAACCCTAATTTCGTATTTGGGGCTAATTGGTACTATTATGGGTTTGAAATTGATGATTATTGCGTATTAATTTGTGATAATGGTTTATTACTTGATTTGAGGATATTAATTAGTGTTGTGATTGTTTAACTTGTAATTCAAAATTAGGGTTGATTTAAAATCTAAAAATTAGTGTATAATTATTGATTAATATGTATGGTTATTAGTTTATGCGATTGTTTGTTATAGTTTAGAATAATTTTACGGCTAATATGTATGGTTGAATAATGAATATGTTAAATATAAAGCTTAGGATTAAACATAATTAACTTATTTTAATTAATTAGTGTGTGTTAATTATAAATGTTGGTGGTAAGTAAAATAAAGTTATTTTAATTATTATAAGTGAAAACACCAAATTTTAGTCCATAAAATGGTTAAATTAAATTTTAAATAGTTAAATAAATTATAAAATAAGTTATAAATTTTCAAATTTAGTTAATAAAATATTTAAATAGTTAAATGAATTATAAAATATGATTTGAAATTTAATTTGTAGTTATTAAACAGGAATCTATATATTTTCAAAAGTATTTTTAAATAATAAATTTCTTTTGAAACATATATTGTGACGACCCGCCCTTCCTACGCCCAGGAAGACGTATCGTCTTGAAGAAAGAAAGGGATGAGAAAATAGAAAAGATAAAGAAGGAAGAACAACAACACCAGAATCTCACAGCGGAACGAATAAAATATAATAATCACATAAGTATTTACATAATATGCAACATCAATCATAGTTATACAGACAACACATCACGTACTAGACAGTTATAAACACCTGTCTAGTTAATACAACTCGATACAACAAAGCAAATAACTCAGAGATACCAACACAGCGGAACTATATATATATCTATAACGCTGAAGCCTCCTGCTCCATTGCTCCTCCAGAATTCGTCAAAGCTAACCTGAATCCCTTGGCTACCCGTAAAAATTTGGGTACCCGAGAGTTTATGAAAAACAAAAATAAAATCCGGGTCAGACATGGGTCTGGTATGAGTAACAGGTTAAAGTTGCTTAACTTTGAAAATCTTTTGAAAACAAAAGGTATCACGTAAGACTCCCCACACATAAACATGGAAAAGTTTTTACCTTACGCTAACCAAAACATTTGATAGGAAATTCTATGATATTATAATAGGTCTAGGGTTTTCAAGTAAATAGAAAATAGCCGAAATTGTTACATCTATTAAATTCCAGCTACTAGCCACAAAAGTGGGTAATACAATCAAAACCGTTGGTACTTATTGGATTGTGGATTCCATACAATGGCAGGGCTATTGGGGTACCGCGTCACAGTACGTGGCCTAGATCAACGTACCGAGGATCACTCCCGACCCCCTGCAACACAAGGCCGGAACCATTCCTTACTGAACAGTCCCGAACAAGATAAACCCTGGCAGTTGTTGCAATCAACCGCCCACACAGCCGAAAATAAAGGGACATCTAGACAGGGGAATATCCTTGTCCTGCTTGGGCATGACCCACCTAACCTTGCTGCACCTCCCCTGTTTTAGCCATTCCCGGTTAATGAGGCTTGAGGTTACGATTACCTTTATAGAACATATTTCTTAGAATGCTCATCGTCCGCCTGACGATGTTCTGAAAGCATTCAATCCATACAAGTTCGTTCCGGGTTCGAACGAAACCAAAGGCATTATCTCGTTACACTTATTTTGGAATCACCCTCAGAGTTAACGACGATAACCCTTGCACTCTGAATCTTCATCTTCACTTCAGATTCACGACCAATCGTTAATTTGGAATCGATGTGGATTTCGGATGTTCCAAATGTGGAAAACCGATCCCGGTCTCATCGAAATCCAAAACGTGTCTTTTAAGCCCAAGTTGTCTATATAGTCTTAACAGATTAATTCAATATAATCAATACACTCAGATAGATAATTCATAATATCACAATAGATAATCACATCATCATCATAAACAGATAAGTAATATCATCATCAAACAGATAATTAAATATTATCATACTTAAACCAAGCATCCATATCACATAGATAGTATCCAAGTCAGATCTGAATGCACAACCATCAAATGAAATATCAATATCATTCATCCATAAGCAATGATTTATAATCATACCATTTGTAATTAATTTAAAATGAATTAAATTAACTACTTCTATTTCTAATTAATTTGAAGTAAATTAAATTAATTACTTCATCTATAAATCCTGCTTATACAACCATTATTTAATCATAAATCAAATTAATTAACCATCTTCTAAATATCCATCTTGATTAAACACCTTAGATTAATCATTCACTAATTACAATAGGTAATTAGTCCTTAATTAATTAATTATTCTAAATTATTTATAGTAATTAACATTTAATTACTTCATTTATAATTGAATACATTTATTCTTAATTAATTACATAAATTAATCTCCACATTATTAATTATTTCTTAATTAACCAATTTTTAATTTACATTATTAATTATATTAATTAATTAATGATCTCTAATTTAGATTTAAATAAATTACTTTATTTAATTCAATTACATTAAGTAATTAATCTTTAATTAAACACAATTATTAATCGCCTTCGATTAATGTAAACCAGTAATTAACTACCCTTAATTACTCATATAAATAAATTAATTATCCCATAATTAATTATTTCCATTAATTAATCCTTTGATTAATTATGAAAGTAATTATCCAAATTACTTTATTGACACATCATCTTTCATTAATTACATTCAGTAATTAACATTAATTACTTCCTTAAGTAATTCTGCTCCATTGCATATACTTATCAATTATCAAATGATTTTCTTAAATCAATTAAACTAAATTAATTAACTTAAATTAATCATTTTACCAAAATTAATTACAATAAGTAATTAATCTCTTAATTACTTTTATCAAGTAATTACACTTAACCATTTACAATAGATTATCTAATTAATCTGATTAATTATCAAAATTAATCACATTAATTAATTAATTTGTAATCTTTAGTTAATTATCTTCACTAACTAATAACATTACTTAAATTACTTTCTTAATTAATTTCTAATTATAAATTGATCTAAACTATTAATACATAAGTCATTTCTTAATTAACCTATTATTCTTACGATAATTTATTTCTTTATTAATGACTTTATTACATTTTAAATTTAAATTCAAATATCATTTGAATTTAAAATTCAAAATGACTATAATTTAAATTCAATTTAAAATTCTTTTAAATAAATGTAAATAACACTTATTATTTACATATATGAACTTGTATAAGAAAATCTTTTAAATTAAATTACTTGAATCTTAATTTAAATTTAAATTCCCAAAATACATTTATATTTTAACTTGCAATTTCAAGTTAAACAATTTTATTTAACTTCCATTCAAAAGAACTTTGAAAAAACCAATTCAAATATTTAATTGCAGACAAATTCTTTCTAAAACGAACTATTTGAATTTATCCTTGATTTATACATTTAGAATTTAAAACTGATTTATATTTTCAGATTTTGAATTCATTAGTTTAACTTGAATTTTAAAACTTGGTTTTAACTTGCTTTGAAAAACTTGATTTTTACTTCTTGATTTAAAAATCCAAATTCGTTTCTAAAAACTTATATTCAAAAGTTCGCTTGGATCTATATTTTGAACTTTTAATTTTCAAACACAATTTAAGTTTGATTCAGATTTTAAAATTAGATTTAAAATCTGAAACTGCCAGGTTGTAAACCTGACAGGAAACCCATATTTAATTGTTTTAAACTTTATTTTTATTTAAATTTGAATTCAAAAGTAAACTAGAATTCGAACATAAAACTGGTTTTTAGCACGTTTAAATTTATTATTTATTTTAGGTTTCATTAAATTTTAGAACAGAACTTTGTTTCTAGGCTTTTACAAAACCTGAAACAATACTACACAAACCCCCCTTTCATTGACTTCGTGTCCTCCCCTTGCCTTACTTCGAGTCACGTACTCGAGTTACTCGAGTACTTTCCTAACCAAAAACCTGCACACAGAAACAACTACCCAGCCTTCAACGGCACGATGCACGTGCACCGTGGCCCCAACCAACGCCGGCCACCCTCTGGCACTCCAACACGTCGCCGACTACTTCCAGACAACGTCACGACCACCCAAAATCCATCACCACGCCCAAATCAAAATTGAGCAGTTCAAAGCAAAACCTGGAAACACCATTCCTCCCCTTCCCAAACCTGAAAACTTCACCGTCCTCCCAATGCCGATCATCGGAACGCCATTGCCTCCGGCTACAACCTCAACCATGTCCCCTCTTTAAGTCCCTATAAGCGTGTCGAACTCGGTCACCAATTCAAAGCGTACACGACCCAACACCGAAACAAAGCAAAACTAGGTTTACAAACTTTAAACCGTCGCCGCTACTTCTATGGTCATTGGTCGACCATCTCATCATTTTTCCCATACTCCCTGTTCGCTCCTCCACCTCCAGCCCAAACCCCAACCCCTCTGATCAACGAGACCGACTCCGGCGACTCGAAAAGCAAAAATTGAACAAACCCAAACTGCTCTCATACCACTCCATTAAAAATAATCCAATTAGTTTTAAAAATCATGTGTTTGAATAGTGTTCCAGATTGCATGCCTAAATCATTGAATTGCGATGTTGGGATTTTCACTTATTTACAGATTTGTCTGTTATTTTGATTACCAGAGACAAAACATATTCCTTTTACTAAAATAAAAATTTTAAAACTAAATTTTGGTAATGAAATACACAAGTTTCACCCGAAACTTAAACTTAAATAAGTATTACACCACGAGATGTCGAATTAAAATCAAATGAGAACCTGGAAGTATGAACAGAAAGTATCCATAATTAAACAGAACATTGATATCAGTCATTCCTATATGAATACAGAGAAAAACACCAATATATATATATATATATATATATATATACTGGAATTCAAACATAATATTTCCCAGAAATTCTATGCAACTAGATTACTTCTTAAGTTATTTAAAATTTGAAGTTACTCACCAGATTCGAAGAATGAAGACAAATCTTTGAAAACTGTTTTGAACTTCTGAAACTGTAAAACACCTTTGCTTTGATCTTCCTTTTTATTTCATCTTGTTTGCTTATTATTGAATAATGTTTCTAGTGTTATATTTGAGTTTGTATATGTAAAGACCCGTAAATCCGTACTCCTTGAATAGACACTAATCTCCTTGGTTTATTTCAAGATGAACGAAAATACGAACCCTTAGGGGTTTTAAAAAGATTTTAAGAAAAGAAGAAGAGAGAAAAAGAAGAAAGAAGAAGAAAATAGATAATAGAGGGAAGAGAAAACATAAGATAGAAAATTTAGATAGGGAAAAGAAGATAGAACATTTTAAAATAGAAAGAAAAGAGAATAGAGGAAAAAGAAAAACAGAAGAAAATAGGACGGAACAGAACAACATCAGAATCTCACAATTCGCAGCGGAACAACATATAATAGATAAATGAATAATCTTTAAACAAAGAACTATATCAGTTATTACATTACATCACATTATATCATCAGAGTGTACAACATCAACAACAACAAACAATGCAGCGGAAAAAGAAATACTATATAAACTGGTAATACGCCATGCCATCCAGCTTGCCTCCAGCAATTCCAGAATATCCAGAATATCCTGATAAACCTTAACTCTCGACTGCCCGTGTGGAAATTGGTGGGCACCCATAGTTTAGGAAGGAAAACAATAAACTCCAAGTCAGTCATGTGACTGGTGTGAGAACTCAAAACAGTTTATTTATCTTTAAAATCAAAATAGAGAGATATTTTTATTTCAATTCGCAATGCTTTTAAAAATGAGACTACCATAAGGCCTCCCGCACACACACACAATGCAAACGCAGAATCGGAGGAGATTTCTCCTTATGATAGTCAAAGATGCTTGATACGCATTTAAAATAACATTTGATATTATTACTAGTGCATAGTGTAGTGGAAAATTCATTTCGAAAGTAGAATATAAATCTTAGCCAACATAGACATTTCGAACTATGCCTACTATAGCTACCATCCAAACAGTGTTGCGACACCATAAGTGAATGATAGGTTCTACAACTAAAACCGTACAAGTTTCGTATTGGGAATTGGATTTCCAACAAATGGTCAGGCCAAGGAACTTCCCATTGCCACATGAGAATGCCTCTGGAAAGACATCCCCGAGAACCAAACCGGAACTCTGCCAACACAAGGCCGGGTTACCCCTAACTGGGTAACTACTGACACGAGCACGCCATTCCCCGATCGTAAACGACCTTTCTCACGGGATCCCGAAAGCCAACAACCACAAAGTAATAAATTCGTAGTAACCACATAGGTTAAATATCTAGGCTCCATACCATGATACCACCTCTATCCAGAAGGAAATGTACATACCCTAAAGGGTGCTACCCCTCATAACCTTGCCGCATCTTTCCTGTTTTGACCATTTCCGGGGTGTGAGGTTCGACGAAGTCACGTCCACAAAAACATACTTTATACAAAAGCCATGCTTTGGGTCAACAAATGATCAACACAATGATCACTAAGATAGACGATCAAATAAACGATCCTATCACAATAATCAACACAATGATCATTTCAGCAACACTCAGCATGTCACATTACCAAATTGGGAATATATCGCTGATAACTTCAACTATATAACCTCTGAGCTCGTACGTCTCAGAGAAGGGTGTTTAGCTAAAAGAATAAATTCTTCGCCACCAACAGAAATATATTTGAATGAAATCGGCTTTATATCTCAACTTGTAATGTCAGACACACAATCCATACAAGTCTGTTCCGGGTTCGAACAGAACCGAAGGCACTTACAAAGAAGTCCTTGCAATCCGGATATTCACAATCCTGATCGGATTCACCATCACATATGGAGAACTCTATACCGGAGCAACTCGGTGCAGAGTAAATCGACAGGTCATCCTATCGCTCTCGCAAATACCGGGTCTTCAACACCGATCTTCAATGCAATTATAACGACGTATCACATATTCGGAATGGGTTATACGACCCCATGGTCCTTTCCCGGTTAACCCGAATAGTGAGCGCTTATTTAAAAATAAGTGTAGCATTCACATTCAATAAATCACATCAATTACCCATTCAAAGGGAAATATTGATAGTCGGTTATTGAACTATCACTGGATATGCACACATCACCAGATTCCAAATAATTTTCCAAATTATTTAATTTCCAAAAATATCTTTACAAGATATATTATTTCACACTTCAAAAATAAATCGATATTTATTTTTAGACAAATTCCACTTCCTTTATAAATTCCTTAGTGAATTTATAATTCCAACATATCGATGAATATTCAGTTTCAATTATTCATTTCAATATTTCTTTTCAATTTATCTTTAAAAAGATAAATTCTAAATATCACTTCATATTGGAAAACATTTCCATACTTATTTAATAAGTAATTCACAAATTTTATTTATTTTCAACACTTAGAAAATATTCAACATACTTAAATCGAAATTAAGTATATATTTCATTCTTTAAGGAAATCATCCTCTTAAACATATTTATTTGGGCCAAAACGAATGTTACGTAAAACATCGTTACGACAACCCAAAATCACTAGTATAGGGATTCGAATTTAAAATAGATATATAAATCCCAATACTATACAAAACATTTCCTTTCGGAAATCATTTACTATAACAACAGTGTTATAGTCCACTATTTCCTTTTCATTTCTCGAAAACGTCTATTTCAACAATAAATGTTGAAATCTATGGTTTCGAATCTCAACACATTTTAAAACATTGTTCGATCGTTTTAATTCTATTTAAAACATCCAAATCCAAAACAATTTCTTTAACGTGTTATTCACTATTCAAAAACGTGAATATACTTCATTAACAATTTCATCCTTTTATTTATTTTAATTCAAAGGATTATTCACTATTCAAAAATGTGAATATAACTCTATTTCTAGGTTATAACAATTAACTTATCAAAATAAGTTGTTTGCGAATTTATAAAACAACGTTTATAAATTCCATTTCTATTTATTTATAAAAACTTCCTTTATAAATCTCCTTTATTAGCCCATTCCAGTTTATAACTAAATTATAAACTAAACGTTCATATTATAAGTTAAATGCTTATAAAACGATTATTTTACAAAATCGTTCTTTTTAACTTCCCAAATTATAAATCTTATAACTTATAAGATTCATTTATTTAACTAAATCTATTCTTTCAATAACTTCACAAATTTATAAATCTTACTATTTATAAATTTTATTTATAACTTCACAGTTTATAATTCCATAAATTTCATTCATTTACAAAATTCATTTTCACTTCATTCAAACACTTATAAAAACTCGTTTTATAATGTCAATATTTCAATTTATAAATATCCATTTATAAATCTCTTAATATAAATCAATTTATATTATTCTTTAAAACATCTTTCATTTCCTTTATAAGTTCACCATTCTGATTTATAAAATAATCAAATTTTATAAATCCTATATTTAAACTTTTACTAATAAACTCAAAAATCCAGTTTAAACTATTTTATAAAATCATTAATCCATATTTCTCAAAAATCGGCTTTTAACTATATTCTCAAAAATCATAATTTTTATAACTTTAAAAATTATATCGTTTATTTGTTTATAATGGATCAATTCCAAAATTATTTTATAAAACGTATACTTTCTAAAATCACTTTAAAAATCATTTTTAAAATTCTAAATTTGGTCCAATGATGCTACACACCAAATAGTCAATCACGACTACACGATATCATATATCGATATGAAAATCCATCAAATATCAAAATATCTGAAATCAAATAAAAACTGTTGAGGAATCCAGTTGGATCCCTCCAACCTGTTTTCCTGCATCCACAAACATTAGTACAATACCAATTTCGCTCCAGTACGAAATTATCGCGGTATATGTTCTTATTAAATATTATCCGCTTAATAACGGCGCAATAGGGTCTTATCCGCTAAACAAAAAAATGCGGGAAATCAACAACTGCAATATATACATATGCCAATATATATATACTGATATTATATATAATACCAATTTCACTGTTTATGAAATATTCACGGTATATGTTTTTATTAAATAACATCCGCTTACTAACGGCGTATAATGTCTATTTTAACAATCAATAAATATCAATCAACATTCAAACATGCATTCAAATATTTTAAATCTAACTATTTAAAATAAAATCGAAACTGATTCGATTGAGTGAGAAGTTCTCACCTTGATTTTAATTTCCGTTTTAGCGATTTATTTTGAATAAAATTAAACGGACGTTTAATTTTACCTAAAATTCTCACTAACTCCAAACGACTCCAAACCAACTCCATCGCGTAGTGCTCGTCCATACGATTCCAACGCAACTGTGTTTGTATTTTTTCGACCTCGTATGAAAAAGTTATGCAATTTCAAAGTTTACACGAATTTATATTTATAAATTTCAACATAACTTTTATTTTCTAAACCTAATTTTAATCCTCACCGTCCATCCTAGCCCCTGCAAATCACAGCCGTGATTTGTGTTCTTCCTCCCTCAGCAATATTCGAACGCGACACTACCCATAGCCGCCTTGTAACCCTAGATCGACGCGGCCATATCGAGCATCACCACATTGATCGGCAACCACCACCAGGACCGCCTTTGCAAAGTCCATCATCGGCCCAGGACCGCACGCACTCGGCACTGCCTACGCCTCGAATTTCGTGCTCGATCGGTCTGCCTTTGCTCGCGATTTGCCAATGATCCGTAGCATATTTTTTGATCTCCACCGTTCAATTTGAAGACCTCACTCCCCTCTACAAGTTTGTAGTTGACAATATTCGCCAATTGTTTATGGATTGAAAGAAGGAGGAGGAAGAAAGGGATGAGGTTCTGGCCATTGATTTCAACACTGGCGACTACGTTTAGGGTTTTAGACTTTTTATTTTTTTTTATTTTTTTGAGAATTTAGGTGTATTTATAGGGAATTTTTCAATCACTATTCATCCGGGAATTCCGAACTCCGATTTACGCGTCGAAACTGACGTTCCTAGGGTTTATCCCGCGTTCCGGACACAATGGAATAGGTTTCGGAAGCTAATTCGGCAGTATGTGCGAGTTATGGCTGTAAACGCTCAATTTAAATTAAACCGATTTAAGCGATTTTCTAGGCGTTTTAATTTGTACCGAACAAACGGTAAATCCAATTGACTTGAAATTTGAAACCTTACAATAATATCACATTACGGATCCAATGAAACTGGTTTCGTCGAAATCCGAGACTTTTTGAAAAATGGCTATTTTAGCTCGTCAAATTTAAATAAAAATTAAATCGATGCGTTTCGAGCTGCCACGATCAAACGGTAGCTCCGATTGACACGAAATTTGAAATCCGGTAATAACTAACTATTACGGATCCAATGAAACTGGTTTCGTTCAATTCTGAGACTGTTCAAAAATTGACTATTTTTACTAGTCAATTTAAATATTAAAATATTCAATTTTCACAAATTAACTCTTAATTCGATTTTAAAAGTTCTAAAATATCAATCTAACTTCCATATGATAAAATAAAATTTTACAAATCATTTTCAATCATATTTAACTCAATTTTCAATTATTTCCATAATTTAACGTATTAAATTATCGATTTAATTATCCAATTAAATCCAAAAATTCAAATAAAAATTTATTTGACTTATAAATTCACTTTTAAATATTTAAAATTAATTAAATACTCATATTTTAATTATTAAAAATTCTGGGTCGTTACAATCTTCCCCACTAAAAAGAATTTCGTCCTCGAAATTATCAAGTAAGAAAAGTTATAGAATTTATTAATTTTCCAAAATATTCATAATTAAACTTCTTACAAATCTTTACTAAGTTTTCAAATCATACTTAGTTATCTTTTCAAAAACAATTACTATTGTTTAACTTTAAATTCTAAATCAAAGTTTAAGTTTTCAAAAAATTTCCAATTTTCTCAAATTTTTTCTAACGCCTTAAATTTTCGGAAAAATTCGCCATAGTCTCCTTTGCGCGGCTCGATCCGAAAAAAAATGATAGTATATATATCACAAATATACATCTCATCAAGTAATGAGGCATCCCGCAGGGAAAAAAGTGTAAAAGTACGATATTTAATCCGAGATATGTACCTTATATTTTATTAGCGAGCATATACGGCTAATATAGCGCAAAAGCGAGCTCCAAATGCGAAGCATACGCGCTCCGCACCTACTAATTACTCAACAAACAACATGAGAATCATGTATATGGACAATAGTATCGATATACAACATATAGCAACATAATAACTATATATGCCAACATAGCAACTGCAACTAAAGCAACAAATGCAAACATATTCAACCATCAACCAACTAGCATTCATAACCAATAGATATTCATTCATATTTTCATTAATATTCAATGAATTGGTTTTCAATTTAATCACATTTGATTTATTAATATTGGGTTTACTAACATTCATTCTCAATTAGTTTATATTCACTAATTCATATTCAAGTTGGTTCACTTCCAATTCAAATTCAATTCCATTCAAATTTATTTACGTTTCACTTAACTTCCAATTGAATTTCAATTACTTTAGCTTTCCATTTCATTAATACTTAATGAATTATATACAATCAACTAACAATCATATTCAATATCAACCAATGTTTATTAATTGCAACCAAATTCCTTTGCTTACAATTGGTTTAATTTAATTGATTTTCATTCAACTATTCAACTTTCTAATAACATTAGATTTTAATGAATTAACACTTATATTCATTATTCATATCAACTTAAATTTACATTTAATTGATTAACATTCAATCCATTCATTCAATTCAATTATAAAAGTTGAATTTCATTTATATAACTCAAGTTCATATTCATCACTTAACTTTATAAATTTTACTTTGATACTAATATCAACTTCATTCAATATCACTTAAGTTATATTAATATAGTTTCACTTCTTATATATATATATATAAGTTTATTTCACAATTGTAAATCACTTTAATTATAATTCAATTCTTATAATTCTTTTGCTTATACAATTATTCCTTTATTTAGATTATTCAAACAACTTAACAATCAACTTACATACCTTAATAATTCTGAAAATTATTTCTTTATATACAAAATATACTCAAGGTAAAATTATTTCATTTACCCAATTTAAAACAATACTGTGTCGAATTGTTCTATTCAAGTGTGTAGAAACCCCTTCGATTCAGTTTCGAAGCTGCGCCGACGAAGGTTCATATACCACTCAATAAACCAATCATCACAATATAAAACAATTTTTTTTATTCACTAACAAATACGCTCTCATAGCTATTATTACACTCAAACTCAATCTAGAGCACTACTGACTCTATCTCTAATGAGTAATACCCAACAGTACCATGGTTGTCGCTTAACCATAAGCTCCGATACCAACTGTAAAGACCCGTAAATCCGTACTCCTTGAATAGACACTAATCTCCTTTGTTTAATTCAAGATGAACGAAAATACGAACCCTTAGGGGTTTTAAAAAGATTTTAAGAAAAGAAGAAGAGAGAAAAAGAAGAAAGAAGAAGAAAATAGATAATAGAGGGAAGAGAAAACATAAGATAGAAAATTTAGATAGGGAAAAGAAGATAGAACATTTTAAAATAGAAAGAAAAGAGAATAGAGGAAAAAGAAAAACAGAAGAAAATAGGACGGAACAGAAAACAACAGAACAACATCAGAATCTCACAATTCGCAGCGGAACAACATATAATAGATAAATGAATAATCTTTAAACAAAGAACTATATCAGTTATTACATTACATCACATTATATCATCAGAGTGTACAACATCAACAACAACAAACAATGCAGCGGAAAAAGAAATACTATATAAACTGGTAATACGCCATGCCATCCAGCTTGCCTCCAGCAATTCCAGAATATCCAGAATATCCTGATAAACCTTAACTCTCGACTGCCCGTGTGGAAATTGGTGGGCACCCAGAGTTTAGGAAGGAAAACAATAAACTCCAAGTCAGTCATGTGACTGGTGTGAGAACTCAAAACAGTTTATTTATCTTTAAAATCAAAATAGAGAGATATTTTTATTTCAATTCGCAATGCTTTTAAAAATGAGACTACCATAAGGCCTCCCGCACACACACACAATGCAAACGCAGAATCGGAGGAGATTTCTCCTTATGATAGTCAAAGATGCTTGATACGCATTTAAAATAACATTTGATATTATTACTAGTGCATAGTGTAGTGGAAAATTCATTTCGAAAGTAGAATATAAATCTTAGCCAACATAGACATTTCGAACTATGCCTACTATAGCTACCATCCAAACAGTGTTGCGACACCATAAGTGAATGATAGGTTCTACAACTAAAACCGTACAAGTTTCGTATTGGGAATTGGATTTCCAACAAATGGTCAGGCCAAGGAACTTCCCATTGCCACATGAGAATGCCTCTGGAAAGACATCCCCGAGAACCAAACCGGAACTCTGCCAACACAAGGCCGGGTTACCCCTAACTGGGTAACTACTGACACGAGCACGCCATTCCCCGATCGTAAACGACCTTTCTCACGGGATCCCGAAAGCCAACAACCATAAAGTAATAAATTCGTAGTAACCACATAGGTTAAATATCTGGGCTCCATACCATGATACCACCTCTATCCAGAAGGAAATGTACATACCCTAAAGGGTGCTACCCCTCATAACCTTGCCGCATCTTTCCTGTTTTGACCATTTACGGGGTGTGAGGTTCGACGAAGTCACGTCCACAAAAACATACTTTATACAAAAGCCATGCTTTGGGTCAACAAATGATCAACACAATGATCACTAAGATAGACGATCAAATAAACGATCCTATCACAATAATCAACACAATGATCATTTCAGCAACACTCAGCATGTCACATTACCAAATTGGGAATATATCGCTGACAACTTCAACTATATAACCTCTGAGCTCGTACGTCTCAGAGAAGGGTGTTTAGCTAAAAGAATAAATTCTTCGCCACCAACAGAAATATATTTGAATGAAATCGGCTTTATATCTCAACTTGTAATGTCAGACACACAATCCATACAAGTCTGTTCCGGGTTCGAACAGAACCGAAGGCACTTACAAAGAAGTCCTTGCAATCCGGATATTCACAATCCTGATCGGATTCACCATCACATATGGAGAACTCTATACCGGAGCAACTCGGTGCAGAGTAAATCGACAGGTCATCCTATCGCTCTCGCAAATACCGGGTCTTCAACACCGATCTTCAATGCAATTATAACGACGTATCACATATTCGGAATGGGTTATACGACCCCATGGTCCTTTCCCGGTTAACCCGAATAGTGAGCGCTTATTTAAAAATAAGTGTAGCATTCACATTCAATAAATCACATCAATTACCCATTCAAAGGGAAATATTGATAGTCGGTTATTGAACTATCACTGGATATGCACACATCACCAGATTCCAAATAATTTTCCAAATTATTTAATTTCCAAAAATATCTTTACAAGATATATTATTTCACACTTCAAAAATAAATCGATATTTATTTTTAGACAAATTCCACTTCCTTTATAAATTCCTTAGTGAATTTATAATTCCAACATATCGATGAATATTCAGTTTCAATTATTCATTTCAATATTTCTTTTCAATTTATCTTTAAAAAGATAAATTCTAAATATCACTTCATATTGGAAAACATTTCCATACTTATTTAATAAGTAATTCACAAATTTTATTTATTTTCAACACTTAGAAAATATTCAACATACTTAAATCGAAATTAAGTATATATTTCATTCTTTAAGGAAATCATCCTCTTAAACATATTTATTTGGGCCAAAACGAATGTTACGTAAAACATCGTTACGACAACCCAAAATCACTAGTATAGGGATTCGAATTTAAAATAGATATATAAATCCCAATACTATACAAAACATTTCCTTTCGGAAATCATTTACTATAACAACAGTGTTATAGTCCACTATTTCCTTTTCATTTCTCGAAAACGTCTATTTCAACAATAAATGTTGAAATCTATGGTTTCGAATCTCAACACATTTTAAAACATTGTTCGATCGTTTTAATTCTATTTAAAACATCCAAATCCAAAACAATTTCTTTAACGTGTTATTCGCTATTCAAAAACGTGAATATACTTCATTAACAATTTCATCCTTTTATTTATTTTAATTCAAAGGATTATTCACTATTCAAAAATGTGAATATAACTCTATTTCTAGGTTATAACAATTAACTTATCAAAATAAGTTGTTTGCGAATTTATAAAACAACGTTTATAAATTCCATTTCTATTTATTTATAAAAACTTCCTTTATAAATCTCCTTTATTAGTCCATTCCAGTTTATAACTAAATTATAAACTAAACGTTCATATTATAAGTTAAATGCTTATAAAACGATTATTTTACAAAATCGTTCTTTTTAACTTCCCAAATTATAAATCTTATAACTTATAAGATTCATTTATTTAACCAAATCTATTCTTTCAATAACTTCACAAATTTATAAATCTTACTATTTATAAATTTTATTTATAACTTCACAGTTTATAATTCCATAAATTTCATTCATTTACAAAATTCATTTTCACTTCATTCAAACACTTATAAAAACTCGTTTTATAATGTCAATATTTCAATTTATAAATATCCATTTATAAATCTCTTAATATAAATCAATTTATATTATTCTTTAAAACATCTTTCATTTCCTTTATAAGTTCACCATTCTGATTTATAAAATAATCAAATTTTATAAATCCTATATTTAAACTTTTACTAATAAACTCAAAAATCCAGTTTAAACTATTTTATAAAATCATTAATCCATATTTCTCAAAAATCAGCTTTTAACTATATTCTCAAAAATCATAATTTTTATAACTTTAAAAATTATATCGTTTATTTATTTATAATGGATCAATTCCAAAATTATTTTATAAAACGTATACTTTCTAAAATCACTTTAAAAATCATTTTTAAAATTCTAAATTTGGTCCAATGATGCTACACACCAAATAGTCAATCACGACTACACGATATCATATATCGATATGAAAATCCATCAAATATCAAAATATCTGAAATCAAATAAAAACTGTTGAGGAATCCAGTTGGATCCCTCCAACCTGTTTTCCTGCATCCACAAACATTAGTACGATACCAATTTCGCTCCAGTACGAAATTATCGCGGTATATGTTCTTATTAAATATTATCCGCTTAATAACGGCGCAATAGGGTCTCATCCGCTAAACAAAAAAATGCGGGAAATCAACAACTGCAATATATACATATGCCAATATATATATATTGATATTATATATAATACCAATTTCACTGTTTATGAAATATTCGCGGTATATGTTTTTATTAAATAACATCCGCTTACTAACGGCGTATAATGTCTATTTTAACAATCAATAAATAACAATCAACATTCAAACATGCATTCAAATATTTTAAATCTAACTATTTAAAATAAAATCGAAACTGATTCGATTGAGTGAGAAGTTCTCACCTTGATTTTAATTTCCGTTTTAGCGATTTATTTTGAATAAAATTAAACGGACGTTTAATTTTACCCAAAATTCTCACTAATTCCAAACGACTCCAAACCAACTCCATCGCGTAGTGCTCGTCCATACGATTCCAACGCAACTGGGTTTGCATTTTTTCGACCTCGTATGAAAAAGTTATGCAATTTCAAAGTTTACACGAATTTATATTTATAAATTTCAACATAACTTTTATTTTCTAAACCTAATTTTAATCCTCACCGTCCATCCTAGCCCCTGCAAATCACAGCCGTGATTTGTGTTCTTCCTCCCTCAGCAATATTCGAACGCGACACTACCCATAGCCGCCTTGTAACCCTAGATCGACGCGGCCATATCGAGCATCACCACATTGATCGGCAACCACCACCAGGACCGCCTTTGCAAAGTCCATCATCGGCCCAGGACCGCACGCACTCGGCACCGCCTACGCCTCGAATTTCGTGCTCGATCGGTCTGCCTTTGCTCGCGATTTGCCAATGATCCGTAGCATATTTTTTGATCTCCACCGTTCAATTTGAAGACCTCACTCCCCTCTACAAGTTTGTAGTTGACAATATTCGCCAATTGTTTATGGATTGAAAGAAGGAGGAGGAAGAAAGGGATGAGGTTCTGGCCATTGATTTCAACACTGGCGGCTACGTTTAGGGTTTTAGACTTTTTATTTTTTTTTATTTTTTTGAGAATTTAGGTGTATTTATAGGGAATTTTTCAATCACTATTCATCCGGGAATTCTGAACTCCGATTTACGCGCCGAAACTGACGTTCCTAGGGTTTATCCCGCGTTCCGGACACAATGGAACAGGTTTCGGAAGCTAATTCGGAAGTATGTGCGAGTTATGGCTGTAAACGCTCAATTTAAATTAAACCGATTTAAGCGATTTTCTAGGCGTTTTAATTTGTACCGGACAAACGGTAAATCCAATTGACTTGAAATTTGAAACCTTACAATAATATTACATTACGGATCCGATGAAACTGGTTTCGTCGAAATCCGAGACTTTTGAAAAATGGCTATTTTAGCTCGTCAAATTTAAATAAAAATTAAATCGATGCGTTTCGAGCTGCCACGATCAAACGGTAGCTCCGATTGACACGAAATTTGAAATCCGGTAATAACTAACTATTATGGATCCAATGAAACTGGTTTCGTTCAATTCTGAGACTGTTCAAAAATTGACTATTTTTACTAGTCGATTAAAATATTAAAATATTCAATTTTCACAAATTAACTCTTAATTCGATTTTAAAAGTTCTAAAATATCAATCTAACTTCCATATGATAAAATAAAATTTTACAAATCATTTTCAATCATATTTAACTCAATTTTCAATTATTTCCATAATTTAACGTATTAAATTATCGATTTAATTATCCAATTAAATCCAAAAATTCAAATAAAAATTTATTTGACTTATAAATTCACTTTTAAATATTTAAAATTAATTAAATACTCATATTTTAATTATTAAAAATTCTGGGTCGTTACAGTATAAAATTAAAAAGGCTTGCAATATAGTTCTTCTCTGGTTTGAACCAATTGAAATGAGGAAAGATGAGAAGATATATATAGAAATGAGTTTTACAGGGTTTGTACAAATTTGTACAAACATTTTCTGTTTGTATCAGAGATTTTTAACAAATGGGGGGCTGAGATGTTCAATTAGATTTCGAATTGACTCTAGTTTTATGCTGAGATGAAAGCTAATGTACTATATGTTTCCTACTAATACAATCTTATATTCAGATATTTTTACATTCTCTTTGCTTAAACCTTCATCTACAAGCTACCTGCACAATATTTAATTTTTTACTTTACTTTGTAATTTTGTTCTAGCGTCACCCTGCAACTATTTTTTTCTCTTACTTTATTTAGTTTTATACTTGCTGTTTATACATATCAGAATCTTAATCTTACAAGCTACTAACATTTTATTTTATGTTTTCACACCTGTCTTCTTTTCTATTCTTGCCTACATATTTTTTTTTGTACTTCATGTTCATATATTTTATTTTGCATTCCAATAGGTTACATTCATATTTATACTACTCTTTGCATACTTACCTGGCAGCTTATTTATTTTATTTTATCCTTTTTTTTTATATACAAAGCCTACATATTTTATTTTTAGCTACATCATTTTCTTTGTATTTCTTCTTGCCTGTTTAATATCTTACAACATATTAACCTTACTTTGTTTATTTTCGCTTTTCTTTAAGTACTTTGTTTCAATATTTGTTGTGAATTTTTAACTTATGCACTTATATTTAATCCTAACACATGTGCTTATTTATGCCTCTTTTATTTTAAAACTTATACTATCAAATGTTAAATTTATTTATTATTTTTATATTTATGTAAATCTTGGTTATAAGACTTATTTTATTTTAAACTTACAAATCTTAGTTTTCCAAAACATAGGTTTAAAATAGCAATTCCTATTTATTTAAAATCCATTGTAAAGATATTACATTATTTAGATTGTTTTAAAATAACTAGTTATTAAATGAAATTATCACTACCTAAATATATTACTAATTTTATTAACCACATTTAAAATCAAAACAACCTTTGTTATGTTTAAATTTAAGTTAAAATCATTTAAACAAATTTTAATCTTATGTTGAGTATCTTTAAACCATATTTTATCAAACTATACTAAAAAGGAAATAAATAATCTTTTTATTTAAATTTAAACCTAGACTAGAATTTATTTTTGAACAAATTAAATTTATCTTGAGTATTTCTAAAATCATATTATTATTTATTCAATAATAAATTTCCAAATTATCCAAAAATAGTAGAATTAGAAAACATAACTTTATTTATTAATTTAAAACAGAGCTTATCTATTTATAATATATACAATTATATACATTATAAATAGATAAAAACTAAATTAGCTTTTAAAAGATAAATTATCAGTTAAATATTTAATTAAATGAAGATTATTAAATCAATTTAAATATTATTAACAAATATTATCAAATCAATTTAATTTTTAATGTAGATTATTAAATTGATTTTGCCCCAAATTTCCGGGATATCACATTCCTTCCCCCTTAAAAGAATTTCGTCCCCGAAATTTAAAACAAAGGTAATTTAATAATCTACTTAAATATTTAATATTAAAACACAAGCATATATCAATCATAAGCTAACAATCATAGCAACCAATTCATCCAAACAAACAAATCTAACTATCCAGACAAGATTCCGGATAGAATTTTCTCGAGTTTTCCCAAATATAAATACCGGGTTACTCGCTCTATAGAATCCAAACAAACAATGCCACTAAGCTACAGAACTTCCACTCATCTAGATCTACAAAACAAGACAGGATATCAGACTACAGGCAAGTCTGAATCAACAACTACAACTCCCTGAACTGCTGATTCTACAATCAGAAATAAATCTTACACGTACTCCCTCAGAGATACGTGAAACACAACAAATTCTAGTTATCCAAACCGACAATTCAATCCTGAAGACCAAACACTTATCCAAAATCAAATCTCCCACTTCAGAATCCAAATTCCTCCGTCTCCTATCCACAAAGCTCTTCGGACGATCCTGGGCCGTCTACATCCTTCCTGATCAGCTCAACTCTTGCTGATGTTCCTAGAAACGAACTGAACCAAAGACAATCCAACAAAATGATCTTCCCAATATGAATCAAACTCAGAACACAAACTCTATTCCAAGTCAGAAAACAGAACTCACTTCTCTCATCCGGAAGAAATAAACAGGTGCACTCCAAACTGACCTCAGATTCTGAAAAATTTCCTGTAGAACTCTCTAATCCAAACATTGCAACATCCAATTGCTTCCAAACTAAAACAGCTACCACCATGCTTCCGCTGTGCAACTCTGATCGAGCAGATGAAAATGCTGATTATGAACTCAAGCACAGACTGGTCAACACATTCCAAAATTAGGGTTCCACAGATCAAAAAGAAAATCCTAAAGTTCCTCTAAAAACCTGAGCTACTTCCCCAAACTCAAAAACCATCCTATTACTAAGATGAACCATTGGCACCACTTCTGGGATCCAGTCGATACCAAACTCAATCTCCAGATGTTGACCAAAATTCTAACTTCCAGAAGACATCCAGAAAAATCTCCGAAACATAAGAGAACATTCAAATTATCGCAAGTCACCTTTGCGATCAATCCAGCCTAATTCCAAGATACTGCTTTCTCTTTACCAAACAAAATAGCTTACACCTATGTGGCCAATCCATCAAAGAAATGGAACTGCTCTGCTGCTTCTGAAGTTACCTCAAGAAAAACTACTAAGCCAGAAGACTTCCTGATCCAAAGCTCTTCGAGAAATTCGGACCTCAAAGCATACAGAAACACCCAGCTGAACTCAGCTACAACACCGAAGCAGTCACTCTTCCTTAACTTGTCCCAAAGAAACATCTTCGGAGACATCCATAGTCACTGTGTCTCATCACACAGCTACTACACCTTGATATATCAAAATATCATGACTTACTTCTATCCACCCGACAGATCCAAATTCTGGCTCAACCAAACTACACTTCATAGATGAACTCCGAATCTTAACAGATTTTCTTCAGAGATCAATGAAATCCATACACCATCCAAAACTCACTCGAGATGGTATTAGGTCTACAGGCTCGACAAATACACCACCAACCTCAATCATTTAAATTCCAACCATTGGTTGTTGTGTTACACACACCACTACCCTATCTACCTTTATAGCTCATATTGGAAAACCTGAACAGGTAACCCAACAATTGGTAGAAATAAATAATTATATATATATATATATATATATATATATCAAAATTACAAATACGCTCTCTCAGGAAAGAAATCACTCAAGAGCCTAGGTATTCACTCAACCTAGCGCTCTGATACCAACTGTGACGACCCGCCCTTCCTACGCCCAGGAAGATGTATCGTCTTGAAGAAAGAAAGGGATGAGAAAATAGAAAAGATAAAGAAGGAAGAACAACAACACCAGAATCTCACAGCGGAACGAATAAAATATAATAATCACATAAGTATTTACATAATATGCAACATCAATCATAGTTATACAGACAATACATCACGTCCTAGACAGTTATAAACACCTGTCTAGTTAATACAACTCGATACAACAAAGCAAATAACTCAGAGATACCAACACAGCGGAACTATATATATATATCTATAACGCTGAAGCCTCCTGCTCCATTGCTCCTCCAGAATTCGTCAAAGCTAACCTGAATCCCTTGGCTACCCGTAAAAATTTAGGCAGCCGAGAATTTATGAAAAACAAAAATAAACTCCGGGTCAGACATGGGTCTGGTATGAGTAACAGGTTAAAGTTGCTTAACTTTGAAAATCTTTTGAAAATAAAAGGTATCATGTAAGACTCCCCACACATAAACATGGAAAAGTTTTTACCTTACGCTAACCAAAACATTTGATAGGAATTCTGTGATATTATAATAGGTCTAGGGTTTTCAAGTAAATAGAAAATAGCCGAAATTGTTACATCTATTAAATTCCAGCTACTAGCCACAAAAGTGGGTAATACAATCAAAACTGTTGGTACTTATTGGATTGTGGATTCCATACAATGGCAGGGCTACTGGGGTACCGCCCGTCACAATACGTGGCCTAGATCAACGTACCGAGGATCACTCCCGACCCCCTGCAACACAAGGCCGGAACCATTCCTTACTGAACAGTCCCGAACAAGATAAACCCCGGCAGTTGTTGCAATCAACCGCCCACACAGCTGAAAATAAAGGGACATCTAGACAGGGGAATATCCTTGTCCTACTTGGGCATGACCCACCTAACCTTGCTGCACCTCCCCTATTTTAGCCATTCCCGTTTGATGAGGCTTGAGGTTACGATTACCTTTATAGAACATATTTCTTAGAATGCTCATCGCCCGCCTGACGATGTTCTGAAAGCATTCAATCCATATAAGTTCGTTCCGGGTTCGAACGAAACCGAAGGCATTATCTCGTTACACTCATTTTGGAATCACCCTCAGAGTTAACGACGATAACCCTTGCACTCTGAATCTTCATCTTCACTTCAGATTCACGACCTATCGTTAATTTGGAATCGATGTGGTTTTCGGATGTTCCAAATGTCGAAAACCGATCCCGGTCTCATCGAAATCCAAAACGTGTCTTTTAAGGCCAAGTTGTCTATTTAGTCTTAACAGATTAATTCAATATAATCATAATTCATAATATCACAATAGATAATCACATCATCATCATAAACAGATAAGTAATATCATCATCAAACAGATAATTAAATATTATCATACTTAAACCAAGCATCCATATCACATAGATAGTATTCAAGTCATATCTGAATGCACAACCATCAAATGAAATATCAATATCATTCATCCATAAGCAATGATTTATAATCATACCATTTGTAATTAATTTAAAATGAATTAAATTAACTACTTCTATTTCTAATTAATTTGAAGTAAATTAAATTAATTACTTCATCTATAAATCCTGCTTATACAACCATTAATTAATCATAAATCAAATTAATTAACCATCTTCTAAATATCCATCTTGATTAAACACCTTTGATTAATCATTCACTAATTACAATAGGTAATTAGTCCTTAATTAATTAATTATTCTAAATTATTTATAGTAATTAACATTTAATTACTTCATTTATAATTGAATACATTTATTCTTAAGTAATTACATAAATTAATCTCCACATTATTAATTATTTCTTAATTAACCAATTTTTAATTTACATTATTAATTATATTAATTAATTAATGATCTCTAATTTATATTTAAATAAATTATTTTATTTAATTCAATTACATTAAGTAATTATTCTTTAATTAAACACAATTATTAATCGCCTTCGATTAATATCAACCAGTAATTAACTACCCTTAATTACTCATATAAATAAATTAATTATTCCATAATTAATTATTTTCATTAATTAATCCTTTGATTAATTATGAAAGTAATTATCCAAATTACTTTATTGACACATCATCTTTCATTAATTACATTCAGTAATTAACATTAATTACTTCCTTAAGTAATTCTGCTCCATTGCATATACTTATCAATTATCAAATGATTTTCTTAAATCAATTAAACTAAATTAATTAACTTAAATTAATCATTTTACCAAAATTAATTACAATAAGTAATTAATCTCTTAATTACTTTTATCAAGTAATTACACTTAACCATTTACAATAGATTATCTAATTAATCTGATTAATTATCAAAATTAATCACATTAATTAATTAATTTGTAATCTTTAGTTAATTATCTTCATTAACTAATAACATTACTTAAATTACTTTCTTAATTAATTTCCAATTATAAATTGATCTAAACTATTAATACATAAGTCATTTTTAATTAATCTATTATTCTTACGATAATTTATTTCTTTATTAATGACTTTATTACATTTTAAATTTAAATTCAAATATCATTTGAATTTAAAATTCAAAATGACTATAATTTAAATTCAATTTAAAATTCTTTTAAATAAATGTAAATAACACTTATTATTTACATATATGAACTTGTATAAGAAAATCTTTTAAATTAAATTACTTGAATCTTAATTTAAATTTAAATTCCCAAAATACATTTATATTTTAACTTGCAATTTCAAGTTAAACAATTTTATTTAACTTCCATTCAAAAGAACTTTGAAAAAAACCAATTCAAATATTTAATTGCAGACAAATTCTTTCTAAAACGAACTATTTGAATTTATCCTTGATTTATATTTTCAGATTTTGAATTCATTAGTTTAACTTGAATTTTAAAACTTGGTTTTAACTTGCTTTGAAAAACTTGATTTTTACTTCTTGATTTAAAAATCCAAATTCGTTTCTAAAAACTTATATTCAAAAGTTCGCTCGGATCTATATTTTGAACTTTTAATTTTCAAACACAATTTAAGTTTGATTCAGATTTTAAAATTAGATTTAAAATCTGAAACTGCCAGGTTGTAAACCTGACAGGAAACCTATATTTAATTGTTTTAAACTTTATTTTTATTTAAATTTGAATTCAAAAGTAAACTAGAATTCGAACATAAAACTGGTTTTTAGCACGTTTAAATTTATTATTTATTTTAGGTTTCATTAAATTTTAGAACAGAACTTTGTTTCCCGGCTTTTACAAAACCTGAAACAATACTACACAAACCCCCCTTTCATTGACTTCGTGTCCTCCCCTTGCCTTACTTCGAGTCACGTACTCGAGTTACTCGAGTACTTTCCTAACCAAAAACCTGCACACAGAAACAACTACCCAGCCTTCAACGGCACGATGCACGTGCACCGTGGCCCCAACCAACGCCGGCCACCCTCTGGCACTCCAACACGTCGCCGACTACTTCCAGACAACGTCACGACCACCCAAAATCCATCACCACGCCCAAATCAAAATTGAGCAGTTCAAAGCAAAACCTGGAAACACCATTCCTCCCCTTCCCAAACCTGAAAACTTCACCGTCCTCCCAATGCCGATCATCGGAACGCCATTGCCTCCGGCTACAACCTCAACCATGTCCCCTCTTTAAGTCCCTATAAGCGTGTCGAGCTCGGTCACCAATTCAAAGCGTACACGACCCAACACCAAAATGAAGCAAAACTAGGTTTACAAACTTTAAACCGTCGCCGCTACTTCTATGGTCATTGGTCGACCATCTCATCATTTTTCCCATACTCCCTGTTCGCTCCTCCACCTCCAGCCCAAACCCCAACCCCTCTGATCAACGAGACCGACTCCGGCGACTCGAAAAGCAAAAATTGAACAAACCCAAACTGCTCTCATACCACTCCATTAAAAATAATCCAATTAGTTTTAAAAATCATGTGTTTGAATAGTGTTCCAGATTGCATGCCTAAATCATTGAATTGCGATGTTGGGATTTTCACTTATTTACAGATTTGTCTATTATTTTGATTACCAGAGACAAAACATATTCCTTTTACTAAAATAAAAATTTTAAAACTAAATTTTGGTAATGAAATACACAAGTTTCACCCGAAACTTAAACTTAAATAAGGATTACACCACGAGATGTCGAATTAAAATCAAATGAGAACCTGGAAGTATGAACAGAAAGTATCCATAATTAAACAGAACATTGATATCAGTCATTCCTATATGAATACAGAGAAAAACACCAATATATATATATATATATATATATATATATATATACTGGAATTCAAACATAATATTTCCAGAAATTCTATGCAACTAGATTACTTCTTAAGTTATTTAAAATTTGAAGTTACTCACCAGATTCGAAGAATGAAGACAAATCTTTGAAAACTGTTTTGAACTTCTGAAACTGTAAAACACCTTTTCTTTGATCTTCCTTTTTATTTCATCTTGTTTGCTTATTATTGAATAATGTTTCCAGTGTTATATTTGAGTTTGTATAAAATTAAAAAGGCTTGCAATATAGTTCTTCTCTGGTTTGAACCAATTGAAATGAGGAAAGATGAGAAGATATATATAGAAATGAGTTTTACAGGGTTTGTACAAATTTGTACAAACATTTTCTGTTTGTATCAGAGATTTTTAACAAATGGGGGGCTGAGATGTTCAATTAGATTTCGAATTGACTCTAGTTTTATGCTGAGATGAAAGCTAATGTACTATATGTTTCCTACTAATACAATCTTATATTCATATATTTTTACATTCTCTTTGCTTGAACCTTCATCTACAAGCTACCTGCACAATATTTTATTTTTTTACTTTACTTTGTAATTTTGTTCTAGAGTCACCCTACAACTATTTTTTTCTCTTACTTTATTTAGTTTTATACTTGCTGTTTATACATATCAGAATCTTAATCTTACAAGCTACTAACATTTTATTTTATGTTTTCACACCTGTCTTCTTTTCTATTCTTGCCTACATATTTTTTTTTGTACTTCATGTTTATATATTTTATTTTGCATTCCAACAGGTTACATTCATATTTATACTACTCGTTGCATACTTACCTGGCAGCTTATTTATTTTATTTTATCCTTTTTTTTATATATACAAAGCCTGCATATTTTATTTTTAGCTACATCATTTGCTTTGTATTTCTTCTTGCCTGTTTAATATCTTACAACATATTAACCTTACTTTGTTTATTTTCGCTTTGCTTTAAGTACTTTGTTTCAATATTTGTTGTGAATTTTTAACTTATGCACTTATATTTAATCCTAACACATGTGCTTATTTACCCCTCTTTTATTTTAAAACTTATACTATCAAATGTTAAATTTATTTATTATTTTTATACTTATGTAAATCTTGGTTATAAGACTTATTTTATTTTAAACTTACAAATCTTAGTTTTCCAAAACATAGGTTTAAAATAACAATTCCTATTTATTTAAAATCCATTGTAAAGATATTACATTATTTAGATTGTTTTAAAATAACTAGTTATTAAATGAAATTATCACTACCTAAATATATTACTAATTTTATTAACCACATTTAAAATCAAAACAACCTTTGTTAAGTTTAAATTTAAGTTAAAATCATTTAAACAAATTTTAATCTTATCTTGAGTATCTTTAAACCATATTTTATCAAACTATACTAAAAAGGAAATAAACAATCTTTTTATTTAAATTTAAACCTAGACTAGAATTTATTTTTAAACAAATTAAATTTATCTTGAGTATTTTTAAAATCATATTATTATTTATTCAATAATAAATTTCCAAATTATCCAAAAATAGTAGAATTAGAAAACATAACTTTATTTATTAATTTAAAACAGAGCTTATCTATTTATCATATATACAATTATATACATTATAAATAGATAACAACTAAATTAGCTTTTAAAAGATAAATTATCAGTTAAATATTTAATTAAATGAAGATTATTAAATCAATTTAAATATTATTAACAAATATTATCAAATCAATTTAATTTTTAATGTAGATTATTAAATTGATATTGCCCCAAATTTCCGGGATATCACATATATTCTACTAAAATCGATTTGTAAGCTAAAAAAAGAATATAATATTTATTTGAAATTAAGCAGTAAGGTTATTTTAACAAATACAACAACAAATTAACCTTTAATCCCAAAAGGCTTTAATCTATTTTAGAAAATGCTATAATAACAACACACCCCTTGGATGCTAAGTTACGCGTATAAGAAAAGAAAGTGAAATGCTATCGAAATTAAAGCTATTAGTCCTGAAAGGCTTTAATTTGTTTTAGAAAATACAATAGCAAGACACCTCTTGCATACAAAGTTGTGTGTGCAAGAGAAAGGAGTGAAGTGAAATCGAAATTAAAGTCTTTAGTCCCAAAAGGCTTTAATTTATTTTACAAAGAAGTGAAGCGTTGTCAAAATTTCTAACATATGCTTTTAAATTAGGACATATTTTCGATTATTTTTTTGACCATACTTGGATGTATAAAATCAAATCTGGTATGAAAGGTTCAGTGAAGAACATTTCTACAATGGTGTATACAAATTTATTAGATTCTCTAAATCTAATAATGAAAATGATGAAGAAATTCATTGTCCTTATAGTAAATGCAAACATTTGAAGCATTAGAAATCAGATATAGTTGTAGTACATTTGTGTCAGGTTGGTTTTGTGCCAAATTATTACTTATGAGATCATCATGGGAATAACGATTATGTTATGGTGAATACAATAGAGAATATGGTGGAAGATGCAGCACGATCAATATTCTCTACCATTCAAATTGATGATAATGATGTAAATGTCAAAGATGAGCCAGCTGTACAAGCGAAAAGAAACTATAATTTATTGGATGTTGCTGAGAGGCCATTGTGGAATAATTGTAAAAACAGAACCAAATTATAAGAAACTACCAAATATATTAATATGAAATCAAAATTTAACTTTGAATAAAATGGATTTACAGTTGTTGTACAAGCTGCAAAATGACATATGCCATCCAATAATCTGATGCGCGATAGTCAATATGAAATGAACTATCTGCTTTCGATTTGTCATACCAAAAGATAGATGCATGTATAAAGGTTGCACGTTAAATTGGAAAGATGACATTAACCTTAGAAAATACTAAATATATAATGAGGAAAGATACAAACCATGAAAAAGAAAGGAAATGAAGTTCTATATAAGAAAATGCATAATTTACCCATCAGTCCTAGACTTCAAGGTTAGGTGCATCATCTGCTACGACATGTCATATGCGATGGCACAGTGTGAGAACACGAAAAGAGGGAACTTTGACGCATCCATCTGGTGGAGAAGCGTGAAAACATTTTAACAAAACTTATTCCGCATTTGCTGCAGAGAGCCGTAAAGTCAGACTTGGTTTATATATAGATGAATTTTCACCATCCTCTAAATTTGATAGTAAATATTCATCTTGGCCTATTATCATTATGCCTTATAATACCTTCATGGATGTGTGTGAAAACTACATATATGTTTCTCACTACTATCGTCCTTAGCTCTAATGATCCAACACAAGGAATCGATGTTTATTTAGAACTATTGATTGAATAGTTGAAAACATTGTGTCATAAAGGAGTTAAAACATATGACATTTCAAAAAAAAAAGAATTTCCATATGTTTTCTTTCATGTTATGGACTATTAGTGATTTTCCTGCGTATATAATGCTATTAGGTCGGAATACGTTCGGTTATGTGGCTTATCCTTATTGCATGCAAGAAACATAAGCATTTTCTTTACCACATGGGAAGAAAATTTCATAGTTTGATTGTCATTGGTGTTTTCTCCATTTTAATCATTCTTTTAGAAGAGACAGAAAAAATTTGTAGCTAACAGAGAAAAGACTATGCAACCACTAATGATTTGGTCAAGTGAAGGAATATATGAACTTATAAAGGATTACCCAAGGATATATGATACAGAAGCACAAATCGAAATTCTAGGTAAATCGATGATTCATACTTGGTGCAAATAAAGTACATTCAGAGAGCTATCTTATTGGAAAGATTTCTTACTTCGACATAATATTGATGTGATGCGTAACTAAAAACATGTTTGACAATGTGTTTAATACAATTTTGAATGTTAAGGGAAAAACTAAGGATGATTTGAATTCAATACGTGATATAAAATAATTATTTAAACATTCTGAATTTCATATGAAGCTCAATGACAGTGAAAAAACCCAAAGTATGCTATGAGCTAAATAGGAAGCAAGTAAAACTTGTCTTAAGGTGGGTTGAAGGATAAGGATGTCCTGATAGAATTTCTTCTAATCTTCGTGGATGTGCTGACTTTAAAAACTATAGATTGAGTGGGATGAAAAGTCACGATTGCCATGTCATGACGGAAAATTTGTTACGCGTGATTTTCAAAGAACCGTTGCCCTTAAAAGTATGAAGTGTTATAACATAATTAAGTTTATTTTATAAATAGCTTTGTTCGACTACATTGAAAGTCGAGCGTATATGTAAACTTGAAAACAATATTCCTATACTGCTCTACAAACCGGAGAAAATATTTCCTCAGGGATTTTTTAATGTAATGGAGCATTTACTTGTTCATCTTCCGTCTGAAGTACTTCTTCGAGGTCCTATGGATGGATATATCCATTTGAGAGGTAATATTGAATATCGGTAGTATTATTTTAATTTTAAATGTGAATTAAACTATGAATTAATTTACTAATGAGGTCCTGCTCAATATAAATTATTTTTGTAATAGGTACTTGAATCATCTAAAGAATAAAGTTAGACAAAAACACGAGTTAAATTTGAAGAAGAAGCTTCATTCTTTTTCTCTTATTATTCAGTGATAATGTGAACTTATAATTTGTAAGTGATTCTCATAATGATGAAGCCATTAAACAAGATTCTTGTAACGACTCGCCTTCCATTCCAGAGGAAGATGCATCATTAAAAGAAAGAAAGGGATAGAAAAGAGAAAATATAGGAAAGAAAGAACTAAACAATATCAGAATCTCACCGTGGAACGAATAAAATATATTAATCACATAGTTAGTACATAATATACAGCATCTATCAGAGTTACAAAACTGATACATCACAACACATTAGACAGTTATAAAAACCTGTCTATCATACAACTCAAGATACAACAGAAAGATTAACGCAGCGGAACCACAATATCTATATAGGTTGAAACCTCCTGCTCCATATCTCCTCCAAAATTCATCAAAGCTAACCTGAATCCCTTGGCTACTTGCAAAAATTTGAGTACCCAAGAGTTTAAGAAAATAGAAAATAAACTCTCGGTCAGACATGGTCTGGTCTGAGTAAACGAGTTAAAGTTGCTTAACTTCAAAAATCACTTGAAAACAAGGGTATCTCATAAGACCATGCCACAAATAAACACGTCGGATTTTTACCTTGCGGTAACTAAAACATCTGATAGGAAATCCAGTGATATTATAATAGTGTTTAGGATTTTCATGTAAAATAGAAAATAACCGAAATTGTTATATTCATTAAATTCCAGCATATTAGCCATAAAGTGGGTTCCACAATCAAAACCATAAAGGGCACGTAGGGAGAATGGATTTCCATCAATGGAATGGCTACTGGGGTACCATCTGTCACGGTTTGTGGTCTAGATCGCCCTACCAAGGATCCACCCTGATCCCCTGCAACACAAAGCCGGAACCATCCCTTACTGGATAATCCCAAATAAGACAATCCTTAGTTGTTTGCGACCAACCGCCCACACAGCCGAATAAAAAGGGACATCCAGGCAGAGGAAATCTTATCCTACTTGGGTGCTACGCATTTAGCCTTGCTGCACCTCCGCTGTTTTAGCCATTCCCGGTTGATGAGGCTTGAGGCTACGATTGCCTTTTTAGAACACATATCTTGGAATGCTCGTCATCCTCCAATGACGATGTTCTGAAAGCATTCAATCCACACAAGTTCGTTCCGTGTTCGAACGAAACCGAAGGCACTATCTCATTACAGTCATTTTGGAATCACCCTCAGAGTTAACGACAATAGCCCTTGCACTCTAATCTTCATCTCGAATTTCACTTGAGATTCACCACCTATCATTTAATTTGGATCGATGTAGTTTAAGATATCCAAATTTGGAAATCCGATCCCGGTTTCACCAAAATCCAAAACGTCGACTTTTAAGGCGAAGTTGTTTTAAGTTAAAACAATTTAATTTATTATCTATATTCACACATATAGAAAATTCACATTATCAAAGATACATAATCCATATTATTACAATTAAACCAAGCATCTCATGTCACAGAACATCACATATCACATATCAGAGATATTAAATAACCCAAGGCATTCAATATCATTCAATCATCCATAAGCAAAGATTAATTAGTCATGCCATTTCTAATTAATTTAAATAAATTAAATTAATTACTTCCATCACTAAAAATCCTACTTACTTAGCCATTGATTAATTACAAACCAATTAATTAATCATCCCTTAATTAATTAACCTTAATTAATTAATCTTTAATTACATTAAGTAATTAGCCTTAATTAATTACACAAATTAATTATCCTTTAACCACTCACATTAATTAACCTTCAATTACTGTCATTATTTAATTAAATATAATTAATTACATTGATCTTTAATTATTTACATTAATTAATTATTCTATAATCACTTACATTGATTAATTATCTTTAATTAATCACGTTGATTAATTAACCTTAATTAATCATATTCAGTAATTAATTATCCTTTAATTAATTACATTCAATGATTAATCCTTAATTACTCCCATTTAATTACTTCCATTAAGTAATTATCCTTCAATTACTTTTACTAAGTAATTTCCCTTTTATTAATTATATTAAGTAATTACACATAATCAATTACATAAGTGATTATCCCTAATTAATTATTCTAATTAGCTATCCTTTAATTAATCACATTAATTAATTACATTGAGTAATTAATCAATAATTACTTCCATTAATTAATTTCTCTTTTAATTAATTGTCCTTTAATTAACCCTTAATTAATTAAGTAATTAACCATCTTAATTAATTTAACTAATTAGTTTATCTTAATTTAACTACATTAATTAATCATCCTAATTAATTAAGTAATTATACTTTAATTACTTTTGTTAATAAGACTTAGCTAATTAAGATAACCCATTTATCTTAATTAAACTCTTACTTAACATTTATTTTAAATTAAATTAGATGGTTGAAAACAATTTATAAAAAAACATTTGAGAATATTTTTATTTATTAAAATTTAATACTCTTTCCTTAATCACAACTTAATTCAAATATATCTCATTACATTTGAAAATTACTTAGGAATTTAATTACATAATAATCTAATATATAATTACTTTTAAACAAACAATTTTAAACATTTTAAATCTTAGAAAACTTGTTTAAAATTTGTTAACATTTTTCTTTTTAATCTTGTTAACATATTTGAAACTTGTTGAAAACTTGGTTTAATAACTTTTCTTCGGAAACATGTTTTTGAAAACTATTCGTTTTAAAAACATGATTTAAATAAATTGCTTTTTAAAACCAAAAACATGTTTTCTATTCAATTTTAAACTTGGTTATTTAAAAACTTTGTTAACACAATGTTTTGAAACTTTGTTAACACAATGTTTTGAAACTTTGTTTAACTCGTTTGTTTACAAAATCCACATTTATTTTACCTTTCAAACCAGGTTAAAACACTTACAAACACCTGGCCCAAAGCAAAAACCCACGAGCCCATCCCCTGATTCACTTGCGTACAACCTTCCTCGAGTCGATCACGAGAAAACAACGATAATAATCCGAGCTAGCCTTCTTCCCAAACCCAAAAAAACCCAAACTAGATACAAGTGCACACGCGTGCACGTGTACGCCGCGCCCACCCTACTCGGACCATCGCTGATCCTCGGCAAGTAATCGACAACCCCCATGAACCTTAAGACCACCCAGTTACGTCTACCTCGATCGGAATTGAAAATCGAGCTATCGAATCACTCGAACCCGAACTTGATCACCAGAAGATCGCCTTGCGCCGTCACCCACGTTCGACTAAGGCCTCGTCGACCTCACTAGAGTTGCGTCACAAACCCCTGCGTCGATTCCCCTATAAGCGATCACCTCTGGTGGTCCAACGACATCGGACGAACCTTAAATACAACGACGACCAAAACAACACCACCAACCCTAGTTCGACTTCGCCTGAACTCCTCGTCGATCTATAAATCGAGTGATCATTTCTCTGATGATCAAAAACCTGCAAGCTACCATCGCAACCAAGTCGAACTTCAACTCATCATCGATCATCGACAATCGACGATAAACCCAAAATCGATCAACTTAGGATTTCTCGACAAATACCAACTTAAAAATCATGAAATGATTTTCAAAAATCATTAAACTGAAATACGAATCAGATGGTAAAATCTAAACATGTTTTCCAGATAATCAAATTTCGACTTATATTCTATTTTCTACTGTTATTTTTTATTCTTGAAATAATTTCACAGTTTAATTACTTGGAACTATTTTTAAAATTTATATCACCCTGTTATAATCATATTTCATCTATAAATCCTATCCTAAGATCGTTTGTGGGGGAAGATATGAATTTTTCCATAATGAAGTTGAGCCTGTTAATACAACAGAGCATATATGTTTACATTCACAGGCATGCACAAGCTTATACACAGAGAGCTTCACTATAATAAAATAAAATACAACTATACCAACCATATATACATTATCACTTCACAAATCTATCACATGGATCAAGTAAGTAAAGATTTTTAACTTTGAAATGTTAAATTTACTCACCAGGAATTTATAAAACAGAGAGTAGTTTGAATTTTTGATTCTGGAACTTGATTTTGAAATGATCTGGAAATCTGTTCTGTTTTAAGTTGAGTTGAAACTGAAATCTTTGCTTGATGAAGCTTGAATCTTTATTAGCTCAGGTTGAAGCAGGAGTGGATTTTGTTGTTTTTAGGTTGATTTTCTTTTGGTTGTTTTTAAGAAGATGAGAGAAAGATGCTTTTAGAAATGAACATACCAATGAAATAACCAGGTTTCTCTATAAAATACTCAGTTATATAATTAAAATTTTACGAAGAAACATATGTTGCCGTTTGTATAACTGCATGTAAATAAAATCACACAAGTGTCCATACATGTACTAATTATTTTACACATGTTAAATGCATGTTTTAATTACTTACAAATGTAAAAACTCATTATTAAATCAATTATTCATGTTTTTATTGATATGTTTATGTCTTAATTCCTTTTAAATGTTTTCTTATGTTTATATAATTTTACCTATCATGTTTATATTTTTATATGTTTTTATTAATTAGCTTTTAAATGTTTATATATATATATATATATATATACAAACTACCTTTATATATTTGTAAACTATACTTAGCTCATGAGATATTTAAAAAGAAAGAGTATCTTAAACCTTTATATATATATATAAGCCATTTAAGTTTAAGTAATTTTAAAAGAAAGCGTTTTAAAAGCAAAAGAATTAAATATTTTATTTATGTTTTATATGTTTTGTGAATTATGTTTTTACCTTTATATACATTTACAAATCATATTTAAATCAAGCAAATTTAAAAAGAAAGTAAAACAATTCTTTTATTAATCTTGTATAAATTTTAAACTTAAGCTAATATATTTTTAAATAAATAAATATTTACCTTAAGTGTTTTGAAAATATATGGTTATCTTTTAAATAGCTTTTAAATGTATTACATTAAATTCAAACATAATCTTCCAAATCACAATATTTATATATATATATATATATATATTTATATATGTATATATATATATTATAATTTTAAAATACTTTTATTAAATTCAAACCAAAACTTCCTATTCACAATGTATATACATATATGCATTATAAATAGAATACATTTTTATTAGCTTTGAAAGTTTTACAAATTAAATATTATTTGCTTTATAAAGATAAATTTTGTTAATTTAAATAATTAGGTTATAAATCAATATTATCAAATTTAAATGATTATTGACGAAGATTACCAAATTGCTATTTCCCAAAATTCTGAGACGTCACAATTCTTCTCAAACAAAGTTATATATTTTTAGACAACATAGTCAACCTGTTGGAAAATATATGGAAATATGGTCAGAAGAAAGAGATTACCATGTAGCACACATATGTTCTTCTTAATTATGCTGAAGTTGCACCAATTATTAGGAAATATTAAATTCATATTTATTCCAATTATATTTACACATCATAATGGAATATATGATATATATTTGCAATATTCACGAATCACGACATCCACTTGGTGATCTTAGTAAAGAATTTGCTAATTGGTTTTTGAACTATGATTATGATCCAAGAAATTTTATCGTTGATGAAGGATTAAATCATCTTACGTTAGGACAAAAAAGAAATGTCAAGACTTATCTAATATTCTTCATCAATGGATTTAAATTCAACACCAAGGAATATGGTGCTGAAAAATTAACCTATAACATCGCTGTATTTTTCAAAGGTAGTGATGATCCAAATGAGCATATACAATATTTTTACATTTCTTAACATGGGTTTTAGAATTGACTTATTTTATACGACCTGTGGAAAAAGTTTTTTTATTCAAATGCAACTGGTTCAGCAATGTTTCTGATTTTCGAATCGAAATGTACAATGATATAAGCTTATTGAAATAAAACATACCTCGCATTACTACAAGTATGATCCTTTCATATTAGCAAAGCAAACATTACAAGTTTTTTTGCTCTATTTCCATCCCTAAAAAGAGATAAAGCGGATTGGTTGGCTGTTTGTAAAACAGAGGCAAGATTTACGTTTGATGGAAATAATATTTTGAACGAAGTAGTTTATCATGTGGATCTTGAGTCAAATAATGAAATAATAATAATCGATGAATCAAATGTTTTTATAGAAGCATTTGAGAGTACAGAGGAAAACGATATAGAGTACGAGACCTAGTCTGAATCAAAAAACGACGAAGAGTGATTATTAATTACTGATCTTCCAGATCTTTTGCTCCTACTTCTCCTGCTGCTGGTGAGAGTGGCATCGACTCGGCTCATTTATTCCCAAAGGTGGCTATGATTATTAAGAGTGGAGGGTAAGTTTCAACTTTATCGCACCGTCATTAATATTTAGTGCACGTTTATTGTTTAAAATTTATTATATGTCTTAATATAGAGGTTTTGAGCTGGTGCCTTCCGACTATATTCTGGTTTTCTCTAGGAAGGCATACATGAGTTGGATGTCAGGTTATTGGCCTCGGTAGATGATATACCACTTCATGTTAAGAATGTTATATGGGATGAAGTGCTGGTAAGTATAAATTTATAATTCATTTAAAAATGATACGTTTGATCTTTGAAAATAAATATACTGTACATATGATTCATTTTAATTTCAATATGAAGGCTGTATGTGACAACCCGTATATTTAGACCATTTAAATTGACAATAATCCATATGTCAACTTAAATAGTACAAAACATGAATCATTAATGGAGTATATGTATATAAATGAGAATCATCACAGAATCACAGAAAATATAACATAACAGAATAGTGCAGCGGAATTACAACATAGTTATAATAGTATTTCGTGAGGCTACTAAGAAAATACAACAATGTCTCAAGTAAATGACATAGGACAACATAGATGTCCGATAATATCCAAATAGGAAAGAACAATACTGATAAGATAAAGATAATGATAGTCTTCAAGCCTTCAGCTCCAAGCAGCACAGCAACAGAAATCCTCAGTCTGACCCGAGCATATGCGCAAACAAACACTCGAATCAGGACATATATTCTTATACAGATAATATGGTTCAAACTGAAACAACAATAACTCAAAGATGAATGGAATAACATCTTTCAGGATCCGTTAAACTACCTATACATAGTAATATATGAAAAGTAGATAATGTCTAACTGTAAAATAAAATATCAAAATAGTATTAAGGCGTTACCATTTTTTCCCTTAACACATGAATATAGCACTATAGACTATAAAACACTGTAAACTCCACCTTAAACTAGTGGAATATCAGGGAGTACTCCATAGGTATAATACAAAACAAATTCGTAGTGGTTGCGTATAGGGATACAAAGTATGACAAGGCACATAAGGCAATACCCAAGGTAGTGAAACTACCATTTGCCTGATCCGAACTGGTGAGAACGCATCGCCGCAACGATCGCAACACCGCGAAACAACACTCGGGTGCGCACCAATCAATAATAAGTAATGAGTAGTTTACGAAGAAGTGTGTTCGCTCGAGGTAGCTAACCTCATTTGGTCCGACACAGCTCCTGTTTTAGTCATTTCAAATTTGACACAAGTGTCAAGGCTATCCATTATCGTTCTCTTTCTTCAATCATCACGTATGTCATTCCAACCACTTCATTCGGGATCACACTCCGCGTATAGTTATTAAAGTGGTATTCGGTTTAGACAGTGAGTATGTCCCTAACCGATTCCGGTCTCTTTAATAACTTTCGTAATTATTACGCCGATTAGTCGTTTAATATATTTCAAAACAAAATCAAATTCAATTTCAATTATATTTTGTAAACCAACATTTCATTTGTCGTTCTATATCAATTTCCATAATTTACGTTTCAAAACTTCCAAATTACCATTTCAAAATTCTATAATTCAACTTCAAAATTTGATTTAAAACAATTCAAATATTCATTTAAATTCGTATATAAGTTTCATTCCGTAATCATTTAAGTTTATTTACTTTAACATTTAAATTCATTGATCGATTTCAATCAATATTCGTTAAGTTAATTTATCATTCAAAACAATTTCTATTTAATTACCAATTCATTAAATCAATTACTTAAGTTCAACTCCATTATATCAAAACTTACAAATTGAATTAAATTAAATTCGTCAAATCAAATTCTTTAAATTACAAGTCTTACATTAGTTTCAATAAATCACATTTTATTTCTTCTTAAAGAAATTCAATTTCACTTATGCAAGAAGTTCAATTTCACTTATTAAAGAATTCAATCTTATTTAATTATTAAATAAATCAATCTTATTTAATTATTAAATAATTTCAAAACTTAATTATTAAATAATTTCAAACTTAATTATTAAATAATTTCAAACTTAATTATTAAATAATTAAATTTAACACAACATTCTTCCATCAACTACTATGTTAATATTTTGTTTTAGATTATTAAATATTAACATTTCCATTCAACAAAATTCAAATTCCAATTTCATTTCAAAAACCTTATTGTTTATTCGAATAAAATATTTATTTTATTTTTAAATCAAATTATTGACCAATCGGGTTTATTTAATTCTCTATCTTAAGTCAAAGTTTTATTTGGGTATTTATCATTTCAACCCGATTCCATTTTAATTCAAAAATCAAAGCATAGCAAAGGAAACTTGCAGTGTGATAACTATGATAGTGTCAAAGTAAATAAACAAGCAATAGCAACCATCAATAGCAATCAAATAATTTATTTAAATAATCGTATTAATTTACATTTATTGTTTATGCAAATTAATATAATTATTTCTAGAATCTACACTATCATTTCGTGTAAATTAAAGATTATTACACTAATATTTATACGGTTCTTCACTTGATATTCATTATTCAATTTTCTATTGCATCAATTTATACAACATAAATTCAATAGTTCAAGGTGTAATTAACCAAATTTCTACGTGTCAATTAATTTAACATTTAAAAGGGGTCATATTATACAAATTTAATTAATCAAATTCAACACATATATCAATTTTAAATTGTTAACTATCCTACATTAAGTTCAATTGCATATTATTTACCACTTCAAACATTAACAATTTTAAGTCCAATTTCAACATCACACAACAATCATTTATCAATCAAACTTGTATAAGAATATAAGTCGTGAAATTTAATTCCCTTCCATGGTTAGAGAAATTGACAGCGAAGTACGAAGAAGCACGAATGGAATCGGTTCAACACGAACAATAGAACACTGTAATTATTGACAAAAGAAAGAGGATATTAATTCAAATGAACGTACATATATAATTTATAAAATTATATATATGCGCTTACCAATGACGAAGAAAGAATGAAAGCTGAGAAATTGATGCTGCTACAAAAGGAACTCAACCGGTTGCTGCTGCATCAAACAAAGAAGAGAAGTGGTTACTATTTGCAGTAACTAAACATACATACTACGTATATTCTCTTCTACCAATTAAACACAGTAACACTTCCTTTATTGTAAAGCAAGCTGTACACTTTTAGTCTTTTACAAAACAATACGATTTCTTTTTTTTTTATATACAATACTGTTGCTTCAAAATCATTTTTTAAAAAACAAAACCGAGACTTTTCTTCTTCTAGGTAGTGACTCCTCTCGTTACTCCTCCAATGCAAGCATACAAATTTACATATAAAACAAATGCTCTTATATAAAACAGGCCTGATCAATTTATTTTTCAAAAATGGACTCAATAATACTCTAACTAAAATATGCATGTACACATTTTTGTACACACACAGCACACGCACATTTTGTACACACACAGCACACTCAGATTCTGCGCACACACAGCACACGCACACGAGCAGGCCAGGAGGGAGTGGTGGCACGTCTAGAGGAAGAGAGTGTACGGCTTGAGGCGAGTCAATTGGTGAACTCGGTTGAGCGAATGGAGGGGTGCGGTGCGGTGCATCGGTCTAGGGAGGGGATGTTACGTGCACAACTAAGGTGGAAGCTCGGTGTTTGTAGGGAGAGGAAGCGGTGGAGGCTGTGGTGTGCACTGGAGGTTTCGGTGGAGGGGTTCAGGGAGTGGGTCGGTGGTGCGTGTGGTGGTTGAGGGGATGGTGCGTTTCTGGAAGTGGTGGCTGAGGTGGCGCGACGGTCAGAGGTAGCACGTGTGTGTCGTACGGTGCTGGAGGGGGCGTGCACTTGGGAGTAGCCGACGGTGGCGAGGCATGGCGAAGGGAATGGGCGTGGCCGGTGGTGGACTGGAGGTGGTGAAGTGAAGGAAGTCGGCATTGGAAGTGATTCGTGCTTGAGCTGATTTCATTTTTTTTCTTTGCAAAGTTTTTTTTCCTTTTGTTTTTGAAGTTTCTACGATTTTTTTAATAGTGAAGAATTAAAGAGAAAGGAGAAACATAAAGATGAAGGAAGAAAGTAGTTCACACCTGAAACAATGGATTTCAATGAATGGCTATGAAGACTACGTTACCTTTTAATTTTATAATTCGTATCAATAAATTTCATTTTTGAATCCCGAACCGTCACACCCATTTCCAAGTCACACATACCATCTACTAACCCCCTAATGAATGCACTGCAGCCCAAAATTAATTTTCAAATTTTGTTGAATCGGTACAGGTTGTTTGGTTTGGGCTGAATACAGTTTAACCAGTCCATCTGAAATGGTAAAATTAACGCAACGGTTTACAACAGACTCTGATTCGCACAAATGAATATACCATTTTGATCAATGCGACGAGGGGCATCCAACGGTACAAAGATACTTTCGATACAATATTTTTATAAAAAATCTAAATTTTACGTCGATTAAATTGTTCGTTTGACAAAACAATTTAAATGAAGCAGGCGACGACGGAATTAGACGAAACGAATTGCGACGTCTAAATGAGATAAAATTTTACAACGTTACTGTGTAAAAATATTTGGATTCGAAAGATAAATTTTCCGCTGTTTAAAATGAACTGATATACAGTAAAAATGCGAACGAAATTTACCGCCATATTTTGCGACGAAACTTTTCCCATATCCATAACTAACTAGACGCATCTTATAAACAAAGTTTGGACATTAATTGAGATCGTATATAAATTTCAAATTTTTATATTAAAATAATGGATTAAAATTTTAAATTGGGTCGGAAATTCAGGGTGGTTACAATCTCTCCACTCAAAACTTTTCGTCGTCGAAAAGGAACGAGATGGGAGAAGTAGGAAAGAAACAAGCAGAAAAGTCAAGATAGTTTTTAGAAAATTGAATTATACCTGAAATTAGTAATTCGGGGTTTAAATCCCGAATACTATCCTAAGTTTCCCATGTGCAATCTTGCTCATCTGCACTCCATTGGAATTTGACGAGATTGACTGACTTCCTTTTAAGTTGATTCGTCTCACAATTGACTATCCGAAGTGGCTTTCGCTCAATAGTCAAGTCAGGCTCAATAACTAACTCTTCCAACTGAGTAGTGAGAATGGTCATAGATGGATAGCGCACAACTTTGCGAAGATGTGAGATATGGAACACATTGTGCACACCAACGAACTTTTCTGGTAATGCAATCCTATAGGCCAAGGTTCCAACTCTTTCCGTAATCTTAAACGGACCAACAAATCTGGGAGCAAGCTTCCCTTTCCTTCCAAATCGAATAACGTTCTTCAAAGGCGACATTTTCAAAAATACTTCATCTCCTACACTGAATTTGAGATCTCTCCTCCTTCTGTCAACGTAGCACTTCTATCTATCATGTGCCGTCTTTATCTTCTTCCTGATTTCTTCAACTTTTTCGGAAGCTTCCATAATTATTTCTGGGCCAAGCACTAATCGGTCTCCAGACTCGATCCAACAAGTTGATGATTTGCACAGCCGTCCGTATAAAGCTTCGAACGGTGCCATACCAATGCTTACTTGATTTTATTAAAGATAATTAATTCAAATTCAAATATACTTATTCAAATTTGAAATTTCGATTCCTTTACCTGATAACTATTATTATAAGTGAATTCAACCAAATGGAGGTGGTCTTCCCAAGATCCACCAAAGTCTATAATACATGCTTGGAGAAGGTCTTCCAAAATCTGATTCATCCTCTCAGTTTGTCCATCTGTCTGAGGATGATAAGCTGTGCTCAGATTCAGTTTAGTGCCCAAAGTATCCTGAAATGCCTTCTAGAATTTACTAGTGAAAATAGGATCTCTATTGCATATGATACTGGATGGTACACCATGAAGTTTAACAACTTCTGTCATATATATCTCGGCCAAATTCGAACAGTACGGGTGGTCTTGACTGGAATAAAGTGAGCGGATTTCGTCAGTCTATCGACAATCACCCAAATGCTTTCGTTACCCCTTCTAGTCCTTTGATACCCCATCAATAAAGTCCATAGAAATCTGCTCCCACTTCCAACCTGGAATCTCCAGAGGTTGAAGTAAACCTGCCGTCTTTCTGTGATCAGCTTTAACTTGTTGACAAGTTGTGCATCTGCTAACATAGGTAGAAATATCACGCTTCATCCCACTCCACCAATATAACTTCTTCATATTTTGGTACATCTTTGTGACTCCTGGATGAAATGAAAGCGAAGATTGATGGTTTTCTCTCAGCACTTCCTGTCTTAGACCATCAACATTGGGAACACAAATACGATTGTCAATTCTTAAGACTCCATTACTATCAACTTGTGCACCCATCTTACTATCAGCATTTCCAACTCTACCGAGGACTATTTCTTTGATGCGATAGAGCAAAGTGTCCTCGTATTGCTTGGTTATAATGTGATCCATAAGAGATGGGGAGACGACGAGTTGGAATAACATTCCTTCGACAAGATTACAACATGCCATTGCTTGGTTTCTGCTCAAAGCATCGGCTACGGCGTTTACTTTCCCTGGGGTGTAATTAATATCAAGATCATATGCAGCCAAGAAATCAAGCCATCGGACTTGTCTCTGATTCAGATCCTTTTGTGAGAAAATATATCTCAATGACTTATAGTCAGCGAATAGTTCGAATTTGGTTCCCAATAGATAGTGCCTCCATAGCTTTAGAGCAAATACAACCGCAAGAAGCTCTAAATCGTGTGTTGCATAATTTGCTTCATGGGTCTTCAACTATCGACCTACATAGGCAATAACCTTTCCTTTCTGCATTAAAACTTCTCCTAATCCATCACGGCAGGCATTAGTACAGACGGTCAATCCATCGCTACCATCAATAACTGTAAGAACTGGGGCAGATGTCAACTTTCGCTTTAACTCATTAAAAGCTGATTCGCACTTTTCACTCCAAATAAATTTTACATTCTTCCTGGTCAGTGCGGTAAGTGGTGTGGCACTAGGAGCAAAATTTTCTATAAATCTTCGATAATAGCCGGCCAAACCCAAGAAACTCCAAATATCTACAGGAGTTTTGGGAGTCTCACAATCCTGTAAATTCAAGGGATTCGAGTAAGGATAGAACTTACATTGATTACGGCGATCTTAGCTGGATCGACCGAAATTCCATTCTCCGAGACAATATAGCCAAAAAACCGAACTTCGTCTCTCCAAAATAGCATTTCGAAAACTTGGCTTTAAGCTGATGTCTGCGAAGAGTTTCAAGAACAAAAGCCAAATGTGACCTATAATCTTTCTCGTCTTTGGAGAAGACGAGAATATCATCGATGAAAACAAGAACAAACTTGTTAAGAACATCCTGGAAAACTCTATTCATCAAGTCGACGAAATAAGCTGGAGCATTAGTAAGACCGAACAACATAACCAGGCATTCAAAGAAACCATTTTCATTGCGGAATGCTGTTCTATGAATACTCTCCTTAGCAATTCTGAGTTGGTGAAAGCCGGTAGCCAGATCGAGTTAAGAGAAAACTTTAGCTCCATGGAGCTGGTCGAATAGATCATTAATGCGGGGCATTCGATATCTGTTCTTATGTGTGAGCTTGTTTAGCTCTCTATAATCCACACACATTCTGAGAGAACCATCTGACTTTGTGACGAATACAACAGCAGCTCCCCATTCTGAATAACTTCGATCAAGCCTTCAGCAAATAAATCTTCAATCTGAACATTCAATTCTGTCTTCTCTTTAAGAGCCATTCTCCTGGAAGGGAGAACTACTGGTCGAGCACCAGGTATAAGGTCAACGAGGAATTCAATTTTCTGCGAAGGTGGTAAAGAATTGACTTCTCCAAACACATCAGAAAAGAGTTGAACAATCGAAGTAGAGCTTAGACCATTCGGATGGAGTCAAGGGAGAATATAAAACTACCAGCACATTCTTGAGGCGATTTACCTTTAATAACTAAAGGTATACTCTTGTCGTCAATTAGAGAGACGGTTCGAGCTTTGCAAGAGATAACGGCTTTGAACTTTCATAGCCAATCAACACCTAATAGGATATCGAATACTTCGAATCCAAGTACAAAGAAATCCCAAGTGAAACGATGCATGCCATACATAAGCGTGACGTATTTGCATTCCCTTTTGAGGTTAGCGGGTCCTCCAATAGGGTTTGATACACATAAGAAGGTAGATGCAAGGATAGGTTCCAATCCAAGTTTGTTACATAATCAATAGATATGAAACTATGTGTTGCTCAGTGTCAAATAGAACTCTAACATGTAAAGTATGCAACATAAAAGTACTATATAATGTACCTTGGTCATCCTGAACTTCTGAGGTAGGTGTGTTAATAGGAAACTCCAGATGGAGTGCCACTCTTCTGGGTAGGGCAGTCCTTCTTAAAATGTCCTGGCTGTAAGCAAATGTGACATACATCTCTCTAGGCCATCTGAGCCGGCGGCGGAATAGCTGCACCCTTTGGGGATGGGCAACTACTGGCATAATGACCTTTCTGATTGCAGTTGAAGCAGGTGATAAAGGATATGTCAATAGGCTTCTTTCGAGAACAGCCAAGCCCGGATTTCTTCTGCCAGTTCTTCTTCTTTTGCTCAAAATTTGGCTTCCTCTTCCCAGTCTGACTAGAGGATGGCTGAGTAACTGGAGCCTTGGTGACTGATGTTCCCTTTGTCTTTCCCTCATACCTAAGAGCAAAATCCATCAACTCGGTGAAAGTGCCATGGACATGAGCTGTGAGGAGTACGTAATGCTCTAGACGTGCTCCATTGATGAATTTCTCATTCTTTAGCAGTGGTGTATCAATCAAGCCAGGTCCGAACTTGGAGAGTTCATTAAACTTTCTTTCATACTCGAAGAAAGTCATGTTGCCCTGCTTGAGGTCCTTAAATGATTGATAAAGCCGAGCCTTTTCGGCTGCTGGCATCCACCGAGTCATAAAGGAATCCCTATTTACAAGTGATATAAAGATGAGTCAAAATTTGACGAGATAGAAGGAATTTTATTTGGATGAAATTTCAGTTAGATTTCTTCCTAAACTGAGCCTAGGTGATAGTTTCTTCATCAGTATGGGAGGTGACTGACTCCCACCAATCCTGTACCGCATCCTGAAGCTGCCAAGCGACCAATTTATGCTTCTGCGCATCAGTAATCTCAAGGCCAATGAAGATCCTTTCCAGACTTTTCAGCCACTGTTGTGCTTTAATGATGCTCTTGGAACCAGAGAATTTGACGCCGCCAAGTTGGTGTATTCTTTGCTAAGAGTAGAGAACTTGACTGCGGGAGCTGGGGCATGTGGTTCGGGAGCATTTCCTCTACCCCCGCCTTTAGCATTCCTTCTGGTACTCATCTTTGAATACCAAAAGTGATTTTAGATTCAAAGATAGAGATTTATAGAATCTTAAGGAAATTCTAATCAAACGAATTCAATAAGAAGGATGGAATCAAAGGATATGGATTTTGAAATGATTCTCCTCATTCTAGGGTATGGTTACCCTATCTCTAACGAGCTTTAAAATTCCATAGGCTAAGGTTTTCGGGAACCAAAGCTCTGATACCAACTGTAACAACCCGTATATTTGGACTATTTAAATTGACAATAATCCATACGTCAACCTAAATAGTAAAAAACACGAATCATCAATGGAGATATGTATATAAATGAGAATCATCACAGAATCATAGAAAATATAACATAACAGAATAGTGCAGCGAAATTACAACATAGTTATAATAGTAGTTCATAAGGCTACTAAGAAAATACAACAATGTCTCAAGTAAATGACATAGAACAACATAGATGTCCGGTAATATCCAAATAGGAAAAAAAATACCGATAAGATAAAGATAATGATAGTCTTCAAGCCTTCAGCTCCAAGCAACACAGCAAAAAAATCCTCAGTCTGACCCGAGCATATGCACAAACAAACACTTGAATCCGGACACATTCTTATACAGATAATATGGTTCAAATTGAAATACCAATAACTCAAAGATGAATGGAATAACATCTTTCAGGATCCGTTAAACTATCCTTACATAGTAATATACGATAAGTAGATAATGTCTAACAGTAAAATAAAATATCAAAATAGTGTTAAGGCGTTACCATTTTTCCCCTTAACACATTAATATAGCATTATAGACTATACAACACTGTAAACTCCATCGTAAACTAGTGGGATATCAGGGAGTACTCCATAGGTATAATACAAAACAAATTCGTAGTGGTCGCATATAGGGATACAAAGTATGACAAGGCACATGAGGCAATACCCAAGGTAGTGAATCTACCGTTTGCCTGATCCAGACTGGTGAGAACGCATCGCCACAATGATCGCAACACCGTGAAACAACACTCCAAATTCAAGGGTGCGCACCAATCAATAACAAGTAATGAGTAGTTTACGAAGAAGTGTGTTCGCTCGAGGTAGCTAACCCATTTGGCCCGGCACGGCTCCTGTTTTCAAATTTGACACAAGTGTCAAGGCTATCCATTATCGTTCTCTTTCTTCAATCATCACGTATGTCATTTCAACCACTTCATTCTCGATCACACTCCGCGTATAGTTATTAAAGTGGTATTCAGTTTAGGCAGTGAGTATGTCCCTAACCGATTCCGGTTTCTTTAATAACTTTCATAATTATTACACCGATTGGTCGTTTAATATATTTCAAAACCAAATCAAATTCAATTTCAATTATAATTTGTAAACCAACATTTCATTTGTCTTTCTATATCAATTTCCATAATTTACGTTTCAAAACTTCCAAATTACCATTTCAAAATTCTGCAATTCAACTTCAAAATTTGATTTAAAACAATTCAAATATTCATTTAAATTCGTATATAAGTTTCATTCCGTAATCATTTAAGCATATTTAATTTAACATTTAAATTCATTGATCGATTTCATTCAATATTCGTTAAGTTAATTTATCATTCAAAACAATTTCTATTTAATTTCCAATTCATTAAATCAATTACTTAAGTTCAACTCCATTATATCAATACTTACAAATTGAATTATATTAAATTCGTCAAATCAAATTTTTTAAATTACAAGTCTTACATTAATTTCAATAAAGCACATTTTATTTCTTGTTAAAGAAATTCAATTTCACTTATGCAAGAAGTTCAATTTCACATATTAAAGAATTCAATCTTATTTAATTATTAAATAAATCAATGTTATTTAATTATTAAATAATTTCAAAACTTAATTATTAAATAATTTCAAAACTTAATTATTAAATAATTTCAAACTTAATTATTAAATAATTAAATTTAAAACAACGTTCTTTCACCAACTACCATGTTAATATTTTGTTTCAGATTATTAAATATTAACATTTCCTTTCAATAAAATTCAAATTCCAATTTCATTTCAAAAACCTTATTGTTTATTCGAGTAAAATCTTTATTTTATTTTTAAATCAAATTATTGACCAATCGGGTTTATTTAATTCTCTACCTTAAGTCAATGTTTTATTTGGGTGTTTATCATTTAACCCGATTCCATTTCAATTCAAAAATCAAAGCATAGCAAAGGGAACTTGCAGTGTGATAATTGGGATTGTGTCAAAGTAAATAAACAAGCAATAGCAACCATCAATAACAATCCAATAATTTATTTAAATAATCCCGAAATAATCGTATTAATTTACATTTGTTATTTATGCAAATTAATATAATTAGTTCTAAAATCTACACTATTATTTCATGTGGATTAAAGATTATTACACTAATATTTATATGGTTCTTCACTTGATATTCAATATTCAATATTCAATTTTATACTGCATCAATTTATACAACATACATTCAATGGTTCAAGGTGTAATTAACCAAATTTCTACGTGTCTATTAATTTAACATTTAAAGGGGGTCATATTTTAAAAATTTAACTAATCAAATTCAACACATATATCAATTTTAAATTGTTAACTATCCTACATCAAATTCAATTGCATATTATTTATCACTTCAAACGTTAACAATTTTACGTCCAATTTCAACATCACACAACAATCATTTATCAATCAAACTTGTATAAGAATATAAGTCGTGAAATTTAATTCACCTTCCATGGTTAGAGAAATTGACAGCGAAGTACGAAGAAGCACGAATGGAATCGGTTCAACACGAACAATAGAACACTGTAATTATTGACAAAAGAAAGAGGATATTAATTCAAATGAACGTTCATATATAATTTATAAAATTATATATATGCGCTTACCAACGACGAAGAAAGAATGAATGCTGATAAATTGATGCTGCTGCAAAAGGAACTCAACCGGTTGCTGCTGCATCAAACAAAGAAGAGAAGTGGTTACTATTTTCAGTAACTAAATATACATACTGCGTATATTCTCTTCTACCAATTAAACACAGTAACACTTCCTTTATTGTAAAGAAAGCTGTACACTTTTAGTCTTTTACAAAACAATACTATTTCTTTTTTTATAAACAATACTGTTGCTTCAAAAACATTTTTTAAAAAACAAAACCGAGACATTTCTTCTTCCAGGTAGTGACTCCTCTCGTTACTCCTCCGGTGCAAGCATACAAATTTACATATAAAACAACTGCTCTTATATAAAACAGGCCTCATCAATTTATTTTTCAAAAATGGACTCAATAACACTCTAACTAAAATATGCATGTACACATTTTTGTACACACACAGCACACACACATTTTGTACACACACAACACACTAATATTCTGTGCACACACAGCACACGCACACGCGCAGGCCAGGAGGGAGTGGTGGCGCGGCTAGAGGAAGAGAGTGTACGGCTTGAGGCGAGTCAATTGGGGATCTCGGTTCAGCGAATGGAGGGGTGTGGTGCGGTGCATCGGTCTGGGGAGGGGATGTTACGCGCGCGGCTAAGGTGGAGGCTCGGTGTTTGTGGGGAGAGGAAGCGGTGGAGGCTGTGGTGTGCACTGGAGGTTTCGGTGGAGGGGTTCAGGGAGTGGAGTGGGTCGGCGGTGCGTGTGGTGGTTGAGGGGATGGTGCGTTTCTGGAAGTGGTGGCTGAGGTGGCGCGACGGTCAGAGGAGCACGTGTGTGTCGTACGGCGCTGGAGGGGGCGTGCACTTGGGAGTAGCCGGCGGTGGCGAGGCATGGCGAAGGGAATGGGCGTGGCCGGTGGTGGACTGGAGGTGGTGAAGTGAAGGAAGTCGGCGTTGGAAGTGATTCGTGCTTGAGCTGATTTCATTTTTTTTCTTTGCAAAGTTTTTTTTCCTTTTGTTTTTGAAGTTTCTACGTTTTTTTTAATAGTGAAGAATTAAAGAGAAAGGAGAAACGTAAAGATGAAGGAAGAAAGTAGTTCACACCTGAAACAATGGATTTCAATGAATGGCTATGAAGACTACGTTACCTTTTAATTTTATAATTCGTATCAATAAATTTCATTTTTGAATCCCGAACCGCCACACCCATTTCCAAGTACACCTACCATTTACTAACCCCCTAATGAATGCACTGCAGCCCAAAATTAATTTTCAAATTTTGTTGAATCGGTACAGGTTGTTTGGTTTGGGCTGAACACAGTTTAACCGGTCCTTCTGAAATGGTAAAATTAACGCAACGGTTTACAACGGACTCTGATTCGCACAAATGAATATACCATTTTGATCAATGCGACGAGGGGCATCCAACGGTACACAGATACTTTCGATATAATATTTTTATAAAAAATCTAAATTTTACGTCGATTAAATTGTTCGTTTGACAAAACAATTTAAATGAAGCAGGCGACGACGGAATTAGACGAAATGAATTGCGACATCTAAATGAGATAATTTTTTACAACATTACTGTGTAAAAACATTTGGATTCGAAGGATAAATTTTTCGCAGTTTAAAATGAACTGATATACAGTAAAAACGCGAACGAAATTTACCGCAATATTTTGCGACGAAACTTTTCACATATCCATAACTAACTAGACGAATCTTATAAACAAAGTTTGGACGTTAATTGAGATCGTATATAAATTTCAAATTTTTATATTAAAATAATGGATTTAAAATTTTAAATTAGGTCGAAAATTCAGAGTCGTTACACTGTAGCAGCTGTTTAAGAGAAAGATCAAGATCTTTTTAGGAATCACTAGAAGAAAAAGGTGAGAAAAAATTACGGGGACACCCTCTTAGGCATTAAAAAAAACAAAAAAGTCGACTGGATTAGCGCTACTATTTCGGCGGAATTTCAACAGCACTAGGAAACTCCACCGTGAAAGTAATTTTTCTAGTATTATTATTATTATGATATTTCATATTATTATTATTGTTGTTTAGAGTTTGTATAATAACTAAATTAATTTAGCCAGTTATATTTAAATTCCTAAGAAATTGCCGAGTGAAACTCGGCAAACAATAATAAAAATAATATTGTGCATCGCTGTGGCTCAAAATTCTTCCAACGTTATCGGATGGAATTGGTAAATATATAGATTGCGATTATAAAATAGTAGTAACATTATGTAATCATATATATACATTGTTTATTCTTATATAGTTGTAGGCTAAGGAGAAATGCCATGAGCCTACATATGCGGAGGTCTTCACTCGGACTCATGTCGTCGAATTTACCAATAATGATGGCGCAGTTTTGTTTACTTGGATGGACCATAAATCTCATGGCATAATGGTAAACATGCTTAAAAAATTTATTTCATGTTGCATAAGTTGTAAATCGAATATTTATTGTGGTAAAATTCTATTCCTAATCGCAAGAAGATTTGAAACGGAGCGAGCTCGAGTGCTACAGTCCATCGACCAAAAGGAGTTGACCACTGAGGAGGATGAGGATAGGATTTTCGATGCTGTGACCGATAAGCCCATGTGAAATAGGCGATACAGTTGGGATAATCAGGATATAAAGGTTATTGAGTTCATCTACTTCATTAACTAATTTATAGAATTTATTTAGTATTACATATAAATTATAACCAGCTATTAACTAATTTACAAGCGAGGATGTCCCAGCCCGATTATAGGGAATCATAGGCCGCAGATAATATAGCACAACTCAAAGAGTAGATAGCAGATTGAATGATTAGTGCAAGAGCGGAGGATTGACTATGATGCTAGATGAGCGGTTTGCGTCATATATGGAAGAGTACGGGACATTTTCTTTGCATAGGTTGGGAAATGATAACAAGTAGGTATGGTTATGTTTTTAATGGATATTTGATTGTATTGTTTTGTACTTATTTGACATATGTTAATTGATTTGACAGTTGTTTGATGGTTGTATTGTTTGTGAATGTTTGATGGTTGTTTTTTTTGATGGATATGAGGATTTGTAGGTATGGTTGTGTTATTTGATAGAATATTGATGTAATATTGATTTTGGTAATATAAACTTGGTAATGTGTGAAATGTATAAGATTATGCGATGGTTGTAATTGTGAAATTGGATTTATATGTGTTGTATATGAAGTGGATAGATAGATAAATATACATGTATGGTTAAATGGTGCAAATATTAGTTGCTATATAAAACAAAATGTTGCAAATAGTAGTTGTTATATTAAACAGATAAATATATATGTATGGTTGAATGGTGCAAATAGTAGTTGTTATATGTATGATTGAATGTTGCCGACGGCTAGCGGCAGCTTATTGGCATAGGTTAGCAACGGCTAGAGACGGCCTATTTGCATGGGTTATCGATGGCTAGCAATGGCTACTGACCCCTCATTGTCATATACGTGGTGCATAGTTTCATGCCACGTGTCCATCGACCTTCATCGGACCGATGGCAAGGCCGTCCCTAGCTGTTGAAAAGTTAACGATGATGTCGTCGCTAAAGCCATCACCTTGTCTTCAATCGGGACTTAGAAAGCGACAATTTCTTCGCTCAGTTAGCGACGGCTAGTGGCGGTTGTCGACAGTTATAAGCCGTCGGTAAACCTAATATGTCTTATAGTGACGGTAGTGTTGAAATAACTTTGAACCGCCACGATGTGTGACAAATTTTTTATTTCTGTTTGCAGAATTCGGCTCAGACTCTACCTGTAAATTTAACATAAACAATGTATTTCACATGTAAATTGATGCAATTATTATACTAATTCTACTGAATTTTTAATAAATATACAAAAATAGTAAACTTACAATCATTTCTGGACTTCTCCAATAAGCACATAAAACTTCCCATATGGTTGCACTCATCCAGTCGGACTTTTTTCCCTTTTCTAATGCTTGACATTGTATCATGGTAATTTTTCCACATTTTTTTAATCCAGTAACTCTTTTAAAGGGAATAGTTGGCTTCTTGCAAATCTACTGTACATTACACATTGAAAATAAAATAAGTTATACAATTATACTTAGTTAATAAATTGCACAATATTTATATGTATAGTGAAATACTCCTTTACACTTACGAAGAAATCCTACCAAATACAGTCGACAACATGGGGTGAAATATTCTCTCATTTGGGCCAGCAACCAGTCATTCCACACTTGCTAACTGCCTTAGAAATATCAAGCCCAACATCCGAGGGCTCTAATTCAAAGCCCCTGTATAATTATGATATAGTCATTTAATAAATCATGAATAATATATCATACACAAAATATTTATGATGTTGCAATAAATTTAATACTTACACACTCTCTTGATTTGCTAACCTAACTATGAGACAACCAACATGTGAAGGGTCGCCACCATCGATTCCCGCGTTAGTCCCTCTCTGACTAGAAGAAAGGGAATTTGATGAATGAAAAGATCTCTGAAGTAGAAACATAATATATACCATAGACTTATCATTTTATTATGGGAGAACATATAATTCTATTATGGGAAACATGTCATTTTTAATGAAAAAACATATAACATTAATAATTACATAAAATTACCTTATATCAAAACATACATTAATAATCAGCCTTCGTCGTTTTCTGATTTGGACTTGGTCTCGTACCCTAAATCATTTTCTTTGTAGTCTCCAATGAATCTACTAGAACATTTGATTCATCATTTAAAGGCCCAAATTATATATGATCATCATTTATTATCATTTCATTATTTTGCTCAAGATCTTCTTTGATAAACTTATTCGTCTAGAATATTCTTTCCATCAACTGTAAATCTTGCATTTATTTTAAAAATTCCCAACCAATCTGCTTTATCGGTTTTTAGGGATGGTACGGAACAAAATAAACTTTTAACGCCTATTTAGCTAATACAAAAGGATCATACTTATAATAAACCGATTTATTATTTTAATAATATTGTAGTATTTGTACAGGATAATTCTAGAACTTGAAACATTGCTAAACCAGTTGCACCTAAATATAAAAACTTACTCTATAGGCCATATAAAATATGTCAATTTCAAAACCTGAATTAAGATGCTATTAAAATCTTTTATATAATCATTTGGATCATCACTACCTTTAACAAATACATCGATGTTGTTATTTAATTATTTTAGTACCATATTCTTTGTTGTTGAATTTAAGTCCATTAATGAAGAATATTATATATGCCTTGACATTTCCTTTTGGTCCCATTGCAAGATGTTTCAATCCTTCATCAACTATACAATTTATCGAATCATAAATGTAGTTTGAAAACCAATCATCAAATTCTTTACTGAGATCGCCAAATTTGTGATTCGTAAATATATTGCACATATTCTTTAAGTATGATTGAAATAGATATGAATTTAAGAATTCACATATCGAGAATTATTAAGTAACAATATGTAACAAATGGTGCAACTTCAGTGCAATTAAGAAGTACATATGTTTTTGCTACACGATAGTCTCTGCTGTCTAACCATATTTCTATACAATTTCTATAAGTCGACCATGTTGTCTAAAAATCAATAACATTACTTGAGAAGAATCATGTTCAATTCATCATTGTGCGGAACACTTTCAAATGATAAGTTCGCATGATCATTGAAATAATGAGAGAAGAAAAATGAAGCTTCTTCTTCGATATTTGATTTGCAAATCGTACTTTAACTTATGCCTTTTTCCTCTCAAATGGATACGTCCATCCATATTGCATAGGATCTCGACGAAGTGCTTCAGGTGGAAGATGAATAGATAAAAGCTCCATTACATTAGAGAAACCTGGAGGAAAATCTTCTTCAGCTTGTAGAGAAGTATAGAAATATCTACTTCAAGTTTACTTAGATGTTCAACTTTTAACATAGTCAAACAAAGCTCTTTACAAAATAAACTAAATTCCTTCATAACCGTCCAAACTTCTATGGTAATAACTCTTTAAAAACACGTGTAACAAAGTTTTCACCATGTAATGACAATCGTGACTTTTCACTCAGCTTAGTTTATTGTTTTTAAAGTCGACATATAAACGAAGATTATAAGAGATCCTATGAGAAAATCTTAATCCTTCCATCCATTTTAACACAAGTTTTACCTGGTTATTTTCTAACTTACAGCGTCCTTTTAGTGTCATTAGCTCGGGACACTTACATAATTCTTGCATGCCACTTCTTGATTTCACATCGTCTTTAGTCTTCCCTTAACATTCAAAATTGTATTAAACACATTATCAAACACGTTTTTTCATTATGCATCACGACAATATTATGACGAAGTACAAGATCTTCCAATAAAGTAACTACCAAAATATACTTTGTTTACACCAATTATGAACCATCAATTTACCTGGAATTTCAATTTTTACTTCAATTTTATGTATCTTTGGATATTCCTTTTCAAGTTCATATATTTCTTCACTTGATTAAATCGTTGGGGGGCAGCCTAGTCTCTACTGCATTAGTTAGAAAGTTTTTTAAATCTCCTCCACAAGTATGATTAACATGAAGGAAACGTCGATGTCAATCAAATTATGTAATTTTCTTCCTATGCGTTAAAGAACAAACATTTTTTTCGTCTATGGAATAAGGAAATTTTAGACGACCAACCACAATCCAATCTGAAAGCATTGCATAAGCAGAAAAGTCACCAATAGTTCATAACAAAGAAGCGAACATACAAAATACTTTTTGCAAAACGTCATATGTTTCAACTCCTTCATGACATAGTGTTTGAAACTCTTCAATCAATGGTTGTAAATAAACATTGATTACTTGTGTCGAATCATCAAGGCTGGAGACAACAATAGTGAAAAATATATATGGAGTTTTGTACACATCCAGGAATTAAATTATAAGGTGTAACGATAATAGTTCAAGATGAATATTTAGAACCAAATAGAGAGAAAGGCGGGAATCCATCTGTAAACAAACCAAGTCTCATATAATGCCTTTCTACAGCAAAAGTGGATATGTCTCATTAATTTTTTTTAATGCTTCTCCATCAGTTTGGTGTATTAAGGTACTTTCTTTCAATGTTCTTGCACTGTGCGATCTCATATGAGGTGTAGCAACAGATATAACCTTTGAATTCTAGGATTGATGGGTAAGTAATGCATTCTCTTATATAAAACTTACTTTTCCTTCTTTTTTCTTGGTTTGTATCTTCCTCGTTACATATTCCACACTTTGTAAGATCAATGTCCTCTTTCCAAAACAACATGCAGCCTTTTAAACGTATATTTACCTTTTGGTATTGAAAACAAAAGGCGGACATAAGATTTTTCACTTCATAATGATTTTTGCATATTAAATTATCAGGTGGCATATGTCGTTTTGCAGCTTGTACAACTGTTGTAAATCCAACTTTTGTTAATTTCAATTTATATTTCATGATATTATACTGGCAGTTATTGATAATTGGGTACCACTTTTACATTCATCCCAAATGGGCTTCTTAGAAACATCCAATAAATCGTAGATTTTCTTTGCTCTAACATTAGGTTCTTCTTTGATATTTACATCTTCATCATCAAATTGAACCATAAGAAACATTGATCTATGGATTGTAGAATCATGGATCTTAGGCTAAATAAACAATAGAGTGGAGGTGAATAGTGTTTTCTAACTTTTGTAAATCTTTTAATTTTCTTCAAAGTTTAATGTTAAATCACTGATTTTCATCATAGAATTGTATTAACAATCAATCACAGATGCAAACACAGATAAAGAAAAAGCAAAAAAAATAAAGTTAAGGGTTAGAGAGATGACACCATGGATTTTAAACAGAAGTTGATTTCTCCTACATCCTGTCCCGTACAATTGCTAGTACAAATTTCTTTTCAAATGCCAATCTTTAAAAGGATAAAAGGCAAACCCAATTACAATCTCGATTTCGAGGCTACATGTGACGAACCGGAATTTTTAAGTATTTGTAATCGGAATATTTAATTGATTTTAAACATTCAAGATAATAATTTCAACTTGAGTTACGAATATCGCTATTTATTTGATAATTAAATAATGGAATTTAATAATTAGAAGTTGAGTAAATTGTTGAATCTCGAATTTTTAAACCTGTTGAATATAATTTGAAGGCTTGTAAAATTTATATTGATAGTCCTGAGTATAATAGAAGTTGTAAAATTGAAATTAACAATGATTTGCTCGGTTTTAAAACTTTATAGTTTAAATTGAATTCAAAAATAGTCTTCCAAGGCACAGTCTCGGAATTCGATGAAAGCAGTTCCATTGGATCCGTAATATTGTATTATTAGCGGATTTCAATTTTCGTTTTGATCGGAATTAGTGTGAGTGTACGAAATATTAACGTGCTAGGGATTTAATTGATAATAACCTAATAAAATTTAATTTAATTAATTAAGCTTCCTCTATACGCCATCCTTATCCATTTCTTCAGCACGCTTCCTTTACCTTCTCGAACACAGCATCCCTTATCCTGTTTCTTCTCGAGCACGAGACCATTATTCTCTCAGTTCAAAATCGAGAACAAATCAATGGCCACGTTCATCTTTCAAATTTAAAGCCTAAATCGCGAGCTTTTTTTTTCGTTTTTCCTTCTATTCGAAGCCGAGGCTTCCTTTTTCTCTATTCGTACCGAAAACCCTACTCCCCTTTTCCCTTCATACGAATTTGTTTGTTCAAATAAAAAAAAAATCAGTCAAGCGATCGAACGAAAAGGGGGGCGAAGTGAATTAAAGCTCGCGGGGGAGGGCTCGATCGAGTTCGAGGTCGCCGCTTCAGGGAGACGGTTGAATCTCGAGTGGCTCTCGTGTATGCAAAGTTTAATCGAGGCCGAGATTTGAGGGTTTCACGATGTCGAGGAGTTTGAGTTCAAGCCGTGTTCTGGCGACTTGACGCGAGGCAGTGAGGTAGGTTGATGGTTTGAGGTGTTGTTCGGCAGGGTGTTTATGTTCGCAAGGTGACTTTGGTGATGCAGTTCTCGATGTAGGGTTTCCTTGCCATCGTGGTGTGGTGTCAGGAAAGAAGTCACAGTTTAAATAAGGTATTCAATTTTTGTTTTACTAAATTTATTATGTGGACAGAGACTTATTTGCAGTAAGAAAGAAAAAAAAAATACTGCATATTTGTATTTCAGTCTACAGATTAGATATATATAGGAGAAAAAAAAATATAACAACATATATATAGAATAATAATGAAATATTTAGTTTGGTTAAATATATATATATAGTAAGCCTACTGTTTAAACTCTAGGATATATATACTAAGGTAATTAACTTGTTTAATTAGTTTATTTAGTTATTAGTTAGGACTAGAATTTTTAGTTAGTAAATTTTTAGGTTAAAACCAAATTATTATCTTAAAGTAAATAAATAGAAATTAATTGTTCAATCAATTCAAATATTAACAAAACTTATAATGTTGACTCAAGGTCAAAAATAATGAAGAATAAGGCGAGATGGAGTGGATTGCAAATTTAAAAGCAAAGGTGAGTTAATCTCACTCAGTTAAATTTAAATTTAAATGATTAAATTTAAATAATTGTTTGAATGGATGAATTGAGTGATGTGATCTAGTATGATATTTTGGAATTGGCATATTATGTTGTGCTAACATTGGTGGATGCAGGGAATCAGGTTGGAGGGATCCAACTGGACCCCTCACATTTATTTAAATTATTCAATATTCTCTGTTGTGATTATTTGATATCTTATGATGAGTTATATTGGGATATTGAATGTTATGGTTTGATTGGATATTTGGGTACAATGAATTACCAAATTATATGAATTGGATTGTTGAAAAGAAATTAAAAGGAAGTAAATTTGTAAGCGAAATAATTTTAGAAAGTTTGAATAAATTAAGAATGAATTGAAAAGAAATAGAAGTAATATGAAAATAATAATAAATAACTTCGAGTATGAAGAGAAGTGTAATTTTTAACAAAATGAAATTGATGAATTGTAAACTTAAGTTATATCAATTAAAGAAATAAAGAATTATTTTCAAATTCAAGGTTTAAATTTATTTAAAAGAATAAAGAAGTAATTGAGAAATCTAAAAATTTGGAATTTTTAGTTAAAGTATTCTTAAATTATAATCAAGAAATGAAATCTGAAATTAATAGATTCCGAATTAAAAGAAAATAAATTGGAAACCAATTTGGGAAATTGATTTAAGTGATTGAAGTTGAAATTCTCCCTGGATAACCAAATACGTTTTCAAAGTAAATTTTTAAATATAAGTTAAAGATTTAAAAGTTGTTTAGAAGCAAGTGTTGGAAAATTTCTTATTTCTAATATTTAAGTTCTTAAGTAAGTATTTTCTCTTTATCTATTAGAGTAGTAATTATTCACAAAATATCTTAATATTATGTTTTTAAAAGTATAAATCTAGTTTTATATTTATTAAGTAACCTTATTTTCAAATATTCATTCAATATGTGTTCTTAACAAATTATTGAAATAATTTTAATTTAAATGTTTTGAAGAATATTTCAAAGTAAAGTGTTTTAATTTATTTTTAAAATCCAGTTTTTTGGTAATTTCAGAGGAGATAGAAAATATTGCGAAAGTTTATACTGGAAGGAAAGAATGATTTGAAAACTGTTTTCAAAAGATTGAAAATAGAAATATATCTTGTGAAGATATTTGGAAGGTAATAAATAATTTGGGAAATTATTTATTGGTTGATAGATGTTTGTGAATATAAATTGATAGTTAAATAACCGACTATCAATATTGGACAAATACGCTGATCGTTTCGAAGAAACCGGGATCGAGATTTATTTCTCGAAAACCACTTCGATCCGATTTGTACGTTTCGTGTAAACGATTTTGGATTCGAAGATGGAGCAGTGAAGTGCAAGGGCTAATCGCTACTAATCCTGAGGATATTTCCAAAATGGATGTAGTAGGAATAGTGCCTTCGGTTCCGTTCGAACCCGGGACGGACTTGTATGGATGAATACTTGCGAAAACATTGTCAGGTGGACGATGGGCATTCTAAGGAATATATTCTAAAAAGGTAACGCTTAGCCTCAAGCCTCATCAAATGGGAATGGCTGAAAATCAGGGGATATGCAGCAAGGCTTCGTGGGTAGCCCCCACTGGAGGGTGAGGTCATCCCTGTCTAGATGTCCCTTTATTTTGGCTTAGTGGGCGGTTGCTGATCCCAACTGCGGGGTGATCTTGCTCGGGACTGTCCAGTAAGAGATGGTTCCGGTCTTGTGTTGTAGGGGAGTTAGGGTGGCTCCTCGGTACGCTGATCTAGACCAGGTACTGTGACAGGTGGTACCCCAGTGCCTAGCCATTAGTTGGAATCCATTTTCCCTACGCGCCCGTACGGTTTTGATTGTGCCCAACTATTGCTGAAACGTGAGATGCAAGCATTTCAGCTAGATTATATTTACTTTCTATAGACACTATTATAATATCAGAGGATTTCTATAAAAATTGTTTTAGCTATCGTAAGGTAAAAACCCGACATGTTTATTTGTGGCGTGGTCTTACGAGATGCTTTTGTTTTCAAAGGATTTTTGAGACTTTAATAATCAATTGGGTGTGGTTTTCTCATGCTGGTAATCCAGACTGACTCGGGTGTTATTTAACTGTAATGCTCGGGTCAGACCGAGTATTATAGGACACAGGATATGATGCTGTGGAGCTCAGGAGACGTGCTGGATGACGATACGTACTCTCGTACTTGTATATTTATATATTTCCGCTGTGTTGAGTTGTTGTGTATCCATTTGTATGACATTGATGTTAAGCTGTAATTGATGTACTCTGATGATATAATATATAAACAAGATATCTGATTTGTTTTGTGTAAAGAGTATTTATTACCTATTATATTTTATTCCGCTGCGATGGTTAGATTCTGTTATTGTTTTCTATTTTCTTCTTCTACCTCTTCTTCTTTAATCCCAATGGTTCGTATTTCTATGCAACTTGAGTTGATTGTTGTAGAGTAGTGCTGACTCAAGGGGTATGGATTTACGGGCTGTTACACTACAAGACACGCCCTTTTGATTTTCCAGGCTCAGGGTACACCCACTTTATTTGGATGGGCTACAAGCATACCCACTTGGATTTTTGGGATACCAAGCACACCCAATTGATTTGAATGGGTTATAATCACACCCAAGAAAATACAACTAGAGTTTGATGGTTTTTCCAAAGGAACTTTTTTGAAATTTAGATATAAGGATAATATAGCCTCTTGAGTAGCATTTTGAGCTTGAATTGAGAAAGGGAGATGATTGAAATCAGAGAGTAAATAATAGAGAATCAATACAATGAAAATTGAATTTATTTTAGTTGAATCTGAAGAGATTTGATTTTTTTGACTAGTAATTTTGACAGAGTGAGAGGAGAGAAGAAACAAGAAATTGGTTGTTAAAAAAATTCATTTGAAACCCCTATAAAAGAATAAACATGCATGTCCATTCGCGAAAATTTACGATGAATAGACACTTCATTTCAAAATTTGAATTTCAAATTTGTGGAAAATATGTCGACAAATACTCATAGGGTATATGTAAATATACCCTTTGAAGATTGAAAATTCTTCTGTTTCAAAATATTTTAAAAATCTTATGCTTTGTAAAATATATTGATACTTTGTAAAATAATTTAATCATATTTTAAAACATTTTAAACTTTGAAAAACTTTTATAAAATATTTTTAAATATATTTTGAAAAAATAATGGAAAAGAAAATGGGAAATAGAGATCAAAGATTGCTACCAGGGACGTTAAAAATATTCTATGACTCTATATACTATATTATAGTCTTGAGATTTTCTTATCTTGGTTTTTATACTCATGAGTCTTCATGTCCTTTCTTTGAGTCTTTGTACTATATAGTCTTTGATTCAACACCTGTATAATATTCTGCACTATATATTATATAACTTGACAAAACAGTAGTATCTATGTTTTATACGAATGTATTATTATTATTACAGTTGTTATCATCAAAAATGAATAACTGAGGTATTAATAGCATCTTCAATCATATCTTTTATACGATTTGCCAAAACATTGTCATTATCCACCTCCGCACCTGGAACTACAGGATTAGGTGCAGCAAGTTCTCCATAATGATCCCATAGATAATAATCTGATATAAAATCATTTTGATACAAATGTGATATAATATTATCTGGTTTTCAAAGCTTCAAATGTTTATGGTTACCTCAAGGGCAACAAACCTCTTCATTGTTTCCATTACTACTTAACGTGAATTTAATAAATTCGTGTACGTCGTTATAAAAATATCCTTTATTTAGCATTTCATTTCCTTTCGTTCATACATCCACCTCCTCAAATCGATAAAATAATTGACTATTTATTCCTATTCCAAAAAGCATGATAGAAATTTAAAAAATTACAGCAAGATTCAAAAAATTATGATTCTTGGATTGACCTTTTTCAATTCATTTATACATTTTAATGTTTAATTAATTATACCATATATTATTCCTTTTACTTTTTTTATAAAATCTTATTTTCAGTTTTAACAAAGTACAAATATAATATTATATTTTTACATTATTATTTTTTACTTTTGATGTTTGGTCATCATACTTCCTATTACAAACACAATAATAGTTACATTTTGCAAATCATATCATCTTAAATGATTCAAAAAACCATTCAATAGCACTTCTCCTGTGTTCCTTGTATCATAAACAAATGCGCATACAGAATGAACAAAAGGAAATATTGTCGAAATTTTGTTGAACTTTTAAGATGAAATGGTTTGCGAAATATAATTACTATAGTGTTTGTGACTTGTCCGATACAGGGACAAATCTGACAAATACCGTATTCTGATGAATAATGATGTTCGTCTTATTGTAAAAATAAATATGTAAATAACGATCATATACAATACTTGTATACTGGGCCAAAAATCTAAGGATTTAAAATATAAAGTACATAATACACTATTTGTCTATATTAAAATCATACATTAATTCATTATTTGAATTCATTAATAATTAAAACCTAACTAAAACTGTTTTTTAAACATTTAAGCTAACATTAATTTGAACTTATTACATAGTAATAAAAAAATTAACATTGTATACTAGTTTGTTTAAATTACTACATACAACGTAAACTAAATTTATATTTAATTAACGGTATAAACTAATAAAGGTATTATGTAAATAAATGGTTTATGCCGACATTTTAGCTAACATATACACTAATTAACACTTAATTATATTACATTAATAACTAAATACAATAACCAGCGCAAATTAACACTAAATTATATTACACTAATAACCAAATGCAATCGGGGGATTTAATTTAAAGGACAGAAATTTCAATATTTTTTGCCTCAAGGACACGACCTCAATATTTTTACCACAAGGACAAACATTCTTCTAAAAATTATTCACAATGACAAACATTTTCCAAAATTATTCATAAGGACAACAAAACTGATACCGAGCTAAAAACTGATACCTAAAAACTGCTACCGATAACTACAAACTGATACCTAAAAACTGCTATCAATAACTAAAAACTGATACCTACAGAAAGTTGTCCTTCAGGATAAAATATTGAAGGTCTGTCCTTGAGGATAAAAAGCTGTGAAATTTTGTCCTTGACAATAATTTCCTGAATACAATATTCATCCCAAATTAGCCCTAATTATATACTAATTTTTGGATTTAAACACCAATATCCCCAGTTAACATTTCCAAGTCAACCAATATAATATTATAACCAATCAATAGGCTATTATCAATAAATATAAGCTTAACTTAACACTAATTTTACCACAATTCAAAATATACCTAATTTTTGAGTGGTTGAAGGCATAGAAGCTTCGATAACTTAATTTGATGAAGCGATGGATTGTGATGGTTAAAGATGGATTTTGGCGAATTTGGTGTTTGGGAATCGAATTTGAGTGTTTAGGAAGGAGGAAAATAAGGAAGAAACGGGTTCAGTAGAAGCAATATTCGTGATATTCCGACGACCGTCCATAGCAACTTTTCGATGACTTTCGATGACATGATTAAGATATGAAATTAAAATTTCTCTATTTGAAATAAATTAAATTAAATTAAATTTCTTACAAAATTTTTATAATGATCCTTTTTGTTTCTAAATAATAAAAATGTTATTTTGATTCGCTATACAATACTTTTTTTAATGATTTGATAATTAATTATAAATTTTAAATGTATTTGACATACTAAAGTCATATAAAATAAAATATTTGGTAAAAAATAAATTTATTGAATCTTATGTTGATCCAAGGTATATTGGTCATACGTTTGAAATATGACAGAAAAATAAATAGGTTTAAGGTATCAATCTTACTTACCTTTTCAAATCTTTTAATCATTCCTATATAATCATTTTCTTCATTAGCTGTATAATACACGCGCGCACACATTTAGACTGTCAATCAAATAATATGGCTTTTAATACATTGGATGGCAAGAGCTTACTTGAATCCACACAATTGGTTGATCCAGTTCTTACTGCTCCACCAATTCAGTGCAGGTACATTGTTGTATATAGTACACTTTTAATGGTTCAGTATTTTTATTATTTTGGTCTAATAATCAATTAGTGTAATACATTTTCAATGATTTAAATGAACATATTCTCCTACAAGAAAATTTCTTTGACAACGATGTTGTATCACTACAAGAGAGAACAATCATTTTGATGGCTATTTGTCGTCAATCAATGGCCTTTGCTAGCCATTAAAGATCAAATGACCTTCAAATGGGACGAAATTCAAATGATATATACTATGTTATGCATTTGTTCAAACCATATAGTTGGATTTTGAAAAAAAAGGCAGAAAAATTAGACTTAAAACAGGTCATTTTCATAAAAGTTATCCTAACAATATATATTAATTGTTGTACAACTCCTTGGAAAATGGTATATTTTGATTCTAATTTTTTTCCACCTTAGCTATACGGATAGGATAATTACAATGTAAATTAAATGTGACACAAATTTCATCTTGTTTGAATATCGATTGGTCTTCGAACGAAAGTTTTTTTAGTTCGAATGTGAAAAAACGACTATAAATTTGAGATTCAAGATCGACATCTTAAATTTATTTACTTTTTTATCATATTTTGGAAGTAATTCCAAAATAGTTTGGATCCACATAAGATCCAAAAAGATTATTTTTCTACCGAATATTTTCATTATATGAATTTATAATGCCGAATACATTTAAAGGTTCATATTTAGCTATAAAAAGGTTTAAAAATTATATTTAAATTCATAAAACTATTACGCATCATAAATTTCACTAAAATTGTACAATGGACGGACTCAAAGTTGCGTAGATCTATAGTTTAAGTTCAATTTTCGATAAAGTTAAATATGAAATTACACAAGAAAAGATTATAAAAAAAATACTAATTCAATTAATTAGAAACTAGCTTAAAACTGCAGGATTGAATAAAAATGCCATTCTTATTTTTTAGGAAATAAATTATTATTTTAAACAAATTTCAAATTTCTATAATTAATAAATCATAATAATGGAATAAATTGAATTAATTAAAATGATAAGTCGTCGAATGCCTTCCAAAACATCTTGACGGGGCCGTCAACGGCTGTTGGAATGATCCGTTCCTATTTTGGCAAGTTCTAGCAGTGTTGAAAATTGTAAGAATAAAATAACAAGAGAAATGAAAGACACGATTTTTTTAATGGTTCAGCAAATCTTGGGCATACACTTTATCAATGTTTTATTGCTCGTTTATATTAGATCTATAAAAATTATAAGAAATCTAGAAGTTCAATGTAGTGACCCACGATTTTTAATATTTCGAATTGGAATATTTAATTTATATAAACATTCAAATTGGATTCAATTAACAAATAATCATAAGATCAATTGTTAACAAAAATGAATTGATTTTTAGTGACCTATTTTCAAGTGAATTTGTAGGATTTTGTATAATTTTCGATTTGAAAAATACTTAAATTATCGTTTGACGTATTTTGTAGCAAACATTGATTTTTTGAAATTTTACAAAATAAGTTGACCAGTGTATTTTATTATTGTTTTAAGATCGGATCGCATTGTCGTGCACGATCGTATTTTTATTCTTTTCGTTCGTAGTTCGTACGCAAACGCGATACCGTATAGAAAAGTGCGGAAAATTACAAAATTTAATAACCCAACACTTAACATCTCTCCTTATTTCTCTTTCTCCTTCCATTTTTTAACTTCCTGTAAACAAAATAAACCTAGCCACCTCTTTTAAAAACCAAAATCAAGTGATTGGTTTGACGATAAATCATGAACTGGATCCGCTGAGTTCATATCGACGAGGGCTTCAAATCCATGTGAGTGTGGTCAAGTGCGGTCATGTTCGAGAAGTAGTGACATTATGAGCAGCAACTAGGGTTTTGGATAGGGTAAGTTTTAGGCAATGATAGATGAATCAGAGATCATCAATGCATTTCTGGGGTTGGAGTGCACTTTTCCCTAAAATTTGGTCAACTTCAGTCGAGTATTGCAAGATGCGATATTAGGAGGTCAGGGATGGGGCTGCTACAAGTCACGATGTAGGGGAGAGAGTCGAGCTCAAGGGTGTTGGCTCAACAGTGAAGCATTCACAATGGGAAGGTCAACGACGAAGCACGCTCGTCGAACGAAGGACCGGAGAGTGAGATATGCTGGTGCATGCATGGTAGAGGTTTGGTATCAGTATGCGTGTACATGGGAAATAATTAGGGAATGAGGAAGATGACTAAAGGGCAATTATTTAAAAGATTTGTTAATTAATTAGTTTAATATAATCTCAAATCTTATTAAATCAGCAACTTTTGTGTACAACGTCTAGTCGAGATGCGGTCTTTTGCGTTGCGCTCGTAGGAGCATTATCTATACACTAAAATTGGTTTCGACAAGTTTGCAGCAAGTGAAATTTTAAACTAAAATTTAACGTTGTTCGATTTTAGATCAAACCGAAATGCATAAGCACCGGTTGAAATTTTGTTTAACTCACCTCTAGATGATTTCTGTATGATATATGGCAGGTATGAATTATTATTTCTGTGCTTGAATGATTTATTGATTTAGTTTGGTTGAATTCCCATTTTGTAAAATGGAATGACATATAAAATGAAATATAGGTAATACAGGGAACTTGTAGAAGGATCCAGATTCCTCGCCACTGTTGATGTTAATTTCATTTATATACTTATGTTATAAATTAGTTGAATGCCAAAGTTTGGTAGTTCGAATTTATATGATGTGACTTTGTTATGAGTTAAAATTTGAATAGTGGTAAAGGTAATAGCAGCATTGGTTAAGTGCCATAGTAGCTATTAGCCTGATTACAGTATTTTGGAAATACTATTAATTGGTGTTTTGATTTGAAAATAGATTTAATTCAAAGGATGATTTTTTTTGCGACGTTTGGTATTTTCTATGATATTTTGTCTAGAAATGGGTTTTTATATCTCTATTTCACTTCAACACTTTTATTAGTCTTTCGTAATATATAGAGAAATATTTTAAAAGTATTTTGAGAAGTATCTATTATAAAGAGAAAAAAAGGGTTTATATTATAAAGTAATTCTGTTTTAAAAGAAGATATAAATATTTTTGGGAAAATATTTATGAGACGCTTTATGGAAAATGTTTTAAGAAAGCATAGATTTATAAATAAAGCATAGATTTATAAATGACATTTTATAAAAGGGAAATTAATATCATTTTGATAAATTGGAAAATAAATCATATTTATGAATCTTTAGTGATATGTGGAATGATCGTTTTATGAAAAGTATTTAGTTTGACTATGGAACCGTAGATTTGTGGTAAGTTTATAAGATTTATGAAAAATGATTTATAAAATGGGTTTTTTTTATAGAAACGAGATTTATAAAAGAAATTTTATAAGTAGAAAAATATTTTATAAAAAGAGTTTTATAAATAGAAAGGAGATTTCTAAAAGAAATTTGTAAATATAAAAGAGATTAATAAAAAGGAATTATGTAAAAGGAAATGAGATCTGATTTCTATAAATGATAATTTTAAACTATTATGGTATGGAAAGTATTCTTTTCACAATTAACTTAAAATTCTGAGGTAGGGAAACTCATCCTTATCCTAAGAATTAAGAATGTATGATGAGGCAAGGATAGTTCTCTAACTTGTCCGATCTCATTATTAATCGAGGGGTAGTAGAAATTTGAAATTGGGAAGTGGTGGTAAGTGTATTTGGTCTATTTTTCATACGATCTATTTATTTACATCAAAAAGGTAAGTTGTTTGGGTTTCTAAAAAACAATGTTTTAAATGACATTTGTTTTAGCTCAAACAAGTTTGGTTTTGGAAGTGAATTTTTGGTGAAGTTTTACGGCTTCACCACACTCTATAGGATCATAAAGAAATCCATTGACTATTTGCTTCCATGAATTGAAATAAGAGAATTTAATCTATTTTAAATTCACTTTTGAGAAGCGACTGTGTAAGAGAAGCGACTGTTTTGCCGAATGCTTACACAATCGTGTAGTTGCACCTCAACGATTTGTTAAAATGCCGAAATGGTTTGCAATCAAACAGGAAATAAAATTAGCTAATAGAACAATAAAGTAAAGGACACCGAGATTTTTATGTGGTTCAGATTATTGTTAATCTTACGTCCATGGAATATTCTGCTATTTTTTAGTGGTTTTTGTACCGAAATGATTATAATGGCCTCGTAGGCACACAATATCTAATTTTTGTTTATGGAAGGAGAAGAAGTTTGTCAAAAGAAAAGAGCCCCTTTGTTCATCCTTTAGTTTTTCCTTTTATAGTATGAAAAGTGCCTTATTGGGTGTTTGCGATCGTCTTTGATCTTTTTTCTTCAATATCCCCCTTTCAATCTCTCAACTTGTCATCTATCTACATTGCATATTTTCATGCCTGAATTGATGATGGTTTTTCGGTGATAAACCATGATATAAGAGGGACTTGGAAATTCAAAGCGGGATGCCTGAAAAACTAGGCCATAATCCTCAGTCCGTATGGGTCGGTCCCTTCTCTCTCGGAATGGAAAATATCTTGAGATGAACGATAGGGGACCGTCCAAATGCTTCGCTTTGGTGCTGATGCATATGAAGAGTTGCAATGGTGAATATTGTCTGGCATTCACATAGCACTGCCCTACCGATACCCTACAACCTTTGCTTAATTTAATAAGGAGTCAGGTCATAATGGAACAGTGTTTCCTCATTCTGCACCTAGGGTTGACTTGGAACATGCATGGAACATGTTTGGGGCTATTAATGATTTTGATTTCCCTCTGTGAAAATGTGCTTTTACTGCTAATAAGAGGGAGATGGGAACTTATATTTTTCATTCTATTGTAAGTTCAATTCTACATTGAAGCATGTCCCGAGTGGCCTTGTATATGGCCCAATTGGAGTACTTTCAACTACTTATGGCACTGTCTAGGTTGCCTTCGGTATGTGCTAGAGCAAACTTGTTTCTATAAGCATTGACAAAGTATGAATTTTAAATGTCTGGTTAGTTTAGTATACCATGTACTGTTTCTTTTGCCTCTGTCCACTTTTCGTCCTTGGTTTTCGATATAGCGGTTGTGGCCTACCCCAATTCCTGGGAGCATGTAGTATTTATCTCATTTTTCTCCCTTGCAGTTCATGGTAAGAACGGTATACACTTACCCCCAAGTTTGCGGTTGCTATTGGTCGGGGTAGACTTGTTGTCTTAAACACTTAGTCTGTATGTCTAATCAGTTTTGTTTGATTTATATTTTTAACGTTGGGAAAAAGTATTTTTAGCTATCCTTGCATTTAATGCTCTTGTCCACGTGTCAGTTTCTTAATAGACCATCTTCAAACAGCTGTATATTTTAGCTTTTCGCTTTTCAAGGTGGATTTTCATATATCTTTGCACTCAGTATCTTTGCATCAAATTTACGTTTCACAAATCTTTGATTACTTCAAGCGTGCGCCCATTATTTAAACTAAGTTGTTTATCTTTTTTCTTCATCTTCCCTAAATTTTCTTCTATCCTTTTTTCTCATAAAGGACTGCTATTAGATTAATTTCTAAATTTGAGGGTAATTTGGTAGATTGAAAGTAGGAAAAATCATTTTGATTCTTGATCTTTCTTTGAAATAACCATTAGGATTTTAACATGAATTCTTCTTCGTATTCCTTTATGTTTTCTCCTTCCAAACCCACTTATCCGAGAGATGCTATTGGGGTTCTTAAATAATTTAGGTTTTATAGCTATGCAACAAAGGTTTTGGAGTCTCATAAATGCATTAATACGCCACCAGAGGGGTATATCGTTATCATTCTTGAGCATATTCGATGTGATTTGTTTCTTTCGATGCACCTAACAATCCATCAATGGCTTTCTACCCTAGATGTTGTTCTGGTTCAACTTTCCCCACCTTCTTATACCTTGCTTTAGCCACTTTCATCCTTTACGTTGAAAATTGTATCAATCCCACTAGTGAGTAACTTTAATTTCTTTTTTATATTAGAAAGAGTCCTGTAAAGGGAAGCAATGGCTTCTTTTATATCCAAGCTAAGAATCATTTTTTGGATCTCTGAAGTAGAACTGAAAAATGGGCTGAACTTTATTTCTTTATTTCGAACTTTGATGGAGTTTCCTTCTTTCTATCGCTATTATTCTGTCTACACCATCTCTTTGGAGGAAAATGAGAAATTGTAGAAGTACAATAGGTAGCAGATTTTGAGATTGCTAGTGGAGTCTAGAGAAATAAAAGGCTTATTTGTTGAGTCAATGTCGAAGGATTACGGTTTATTGCATCCTGGTCATGTAGTCTCTTATAACATATTCAAGCCTACTCCTTCCCCAACTTGATCTGAGGTTATAAGTTGCCCGTAATAGAGGTTAGAAATTGTCATACCAATCATTCTAAATTTTTTCATTTTTCTTTCTTTATAGATAATATGGATGACGATGATGTAGTTGAGATCCGTAGGGCTTTGGAGGAGAACAAGATAAATAAGTCTTTGAAGAGGCTTCATGGAGGGTCTGGTGATTCTCTTACTATTTTCGAAAGACTGACTATTCTTCCCCATCAGATATTCCACTTTCTCCTGATGCAAGTATCCTTCCTCCTTCGACCTCCACACTAGTTAGGTTTGCTACTTCTTCTTCTCAGAGTGATCCTGCTCCTCCAGTGGGTAGCCTGAACATGTTTGAGATTGCTATGCCTTATTTTAGTAGAAAAAGTAGGAAGATCTACACAAGTTCCTCTTCTCTTTTTTGATTTGGCATCCGAGACGCTACCTACACTTCTGTCTGAATTTGTGAAGATTTGGTCTTATGTGAGTGACATCCTCTCCTCCTTTCTTCTGCCTTATTTTGCCAGTTTCTTACTAACATTGCTCGAACTTCACATTTCTCGTAATTGGTGGCCTTGATCGTGAAGGTGCATGAATCAGGAAGTGCACAGGTCTTACATTCAAACTAGGTGGCTAAACTTGAGGAAGACCTTGCTTCAGCTGATTTTGAGGAAGTTGTGCATACCTTTGCCAAGTTCAAGGTCGAGGAGGAGACTAGATTGCTTCGTGTGAAGGTTAAGAGGAAATTAAAGTTATTGAGGATGCTCGGATTCGAAGGAACATGAATTAAGAGAGAAGGATGATCTGTTATGTTTTGATTATGTCACTAAAATTTATTTCAATTGTGACTTAAATCAGTTCCCTTTGATCTCTATTCGACATTAACTACTTTCGTCGTTAGGACGCTTCTGAGGATTAGGTTGCTCAACTTAGATATGAAATTGAGAGGCTCGAAGAAGAGCTAAAGCTTAAGCATGAAAACCTTACAAATGCCAAGAGCGTGCTTGAACGTTAATATAATTGTAATAGAAGATTGTACATGTGGTCAGGGGATGCTGCTTTAGAGCTTGAAGGGATATAGTAGATCGTAAAATGTGGGTGAAGAACTCTATAGTATTGTTTATTGAGTAGAGACCGCACAATATAAGAAATAAGTGGAGGACATGTTTACAGAGATTGCCAGAGCTAGAGGCTATAGAATACGGGAAGATGATTCTGAGGCTCCATTTGGACATGGGTTCTAGGCTTTCCCGTCTTCGTGACAATGGATGCGAGACTATCGCTAATAGGCTGTTTGGTGATTTTTCAGGCTTAATTAAGAAGACAAAGTCTCGGTTAATTGTGATCCTAAAGGATACCAGAAAAAGGGTGGTGCTAAACGTTTGTAAGCTTTAGACCTTATTGCAGGTTCCTCAAGATAGAGTCGCTTCTTGCTCGAATATGCTTAAGGAAAAAAATTAAAAGCAAGAGGACTGAGGCGTTATTACAACCTTCTCAAGATGGCCTTGATTTCTTCTACCCCATATTGGATCAAAGTTTATAAATGACAAAGAAGATTTTGAAGTAACGGTTGATCAGGGGATGGATCCTTGGGCAGGAGCACATTTGACCCTCATTAGACATTGTTGTTGGTATGGCTCCACCTCCCCCTAGATTCCCATAGAGATCATCTTTGTAGGACTTCAGGATAAGCAAAACATTATCTATAGTGTTTGACATGATGTAGAAGTCCTAATATTTATTTATAGAACTTCTCAATTTTTAGTAGTCTTATTTATTTGATTTTGATCCGTGTAGATTTATTTACTTTTGCTCCATTTGTCTTTTCTCAATTAGGGTTTAGAGGTAGTCATTTTTCAGAAGAAGCTAGATTCCACTCCTTAGAGTAGCGGAATTAGTAGGCCTACTAAAGAATCCTAAGAGCATTATGAGGCCGTATATAAGGATGGAATCAAAAATCTAAGGAAAAGGATTGTAGAGATGACAAAGAGATAGCATTGCGCTTGAGCATAGAAGAAAATTCTCCAATGACTTAAACCTCATGCGCCCTACTTAGGTCGGATGTGGTTCATATGCCTCCATTTGGAGCCGACTATGATATAGTCCTTAAATGAAAGAATGAGATGAAGACTCATTGAGGCCAAAATGTAAGAGTTAGAGGATTACTATAAGAGAAAGTCAAGGACACCAGATACTCAGGTTTCACCGTTCATATCTACTAAGAATGAGTTCTTTGGTCCCTTCCTTAGGGATGTCAAAAAGACAAAGGAGTACCTCTCGGGCAAACTCGAGTGGATTAGGAAAATAGTTGTGAGGCGGATAAATGCCTTAGAGAGCAAGATATATAACTTTGAGTGTGATGCCCGGTTAGATCCCTTTGTAGTTTCTCAAGGTAAGATGGATAGGATCTCTCTTTTAGATGAGCTTCATAGAGAAGGGGAAAACAAAGATAGAAAAACTCGACTGGCAATGTGCAATTGACGTTTTTAGATGTATCTAGCTTGCACTTAATTTGTTCTTTTTGTGTAATCGGGCCGACTATGAGTATAGATCCTTGGACCATAAAAACGTTTGGCCAGCACTAACCGCACCTCTGCTCATAAGAGGATTTTGCATTCTCAACCACCAATCATGATTACTGAGCTGGAAAACTTATTTTCTTCATTTTGTTCAGTAGATACTTCAGCCTGCATCATTGCATTTTATCAGATCGTAATAGCATAGTACGGCCGTGCTCAATTTGTTTTTGAGTTTGGACTAAAGTCACAGCTTAATTTTTATTTGTAACATGACCATGATTGTAAATTACGTGAGAGTAGGTAGAAATAGATAATGTTATTTTAGGTAGACGTCTATAATTTTTAACTTAGTATTGATAACCCAATTTTTTACGGTATACTTTGCAAGCTTTGAGTGGCAACTAGATTTGTATCTAACTAACCGCTCTTTTATTGGTACATACTACATATTAGCTTTCTTGCGAAGTCTAGAACAAGCTTCTGAAATAGCTTATACCCCATGATCATGACCTCTATTGGCCGCATTGTTTTCTTGCGCATTATTGCGACTCGACCCATTTGCCTGGGTGTAATATCTAGTGCTAGCCTGACCGCATGTGCGATGTGACCTTCCTTCCTTTGTTTGAGCGCTCTGGTCTGACTGTGAGTTGAACACGACCTGCCCCTTGTTTGGGGGAGTAATGTCCCTAGCCATATGTTTGGCTGTGTATTTGTTAAGACATGCCCACTGTTTGGGGCTGGAGGGATGATGTCCTTAGCCGTATACTTAGCTATATATTTATTATGACCTATCCCTATTTGTGGACATAATGTCCTTAGCCGCATGCTTGGTCGCATTCTTCTTTAGTATCGCCATTCTCATTTATGAGATTTCCGTTGTCGCTTACAGGCAGAACTTTACCTTTGAACGATGGTAGTGAGCTATGAAGAGTAAAAGAAGATTTAACCGAGAAGTCGGGTCATGTATATACAACCCATTATCGCATGCTTATGGTTTTTTATACTAGTTTTGATCGTCTAATATCCATACATCCAGTGTGGTATGCTGAATTAATTAACATAAGGTTTTTTATACTGATTCAGGCAATCCAATATTCCTACAACTAATCTTTTTATGATTGTTAAACATAGAAATATTCATACTGGATCAGGGTAGTTTTTCGTCCTGTCCAGTGCATGGATGAAAAGCAGGACTCACGTCAATGTAAGTTCAAATGTGTTGGGCCAGCATCACCATTTTTACTATTGAGAGTGTCATTTTTTACTACCCACCATATATTAAGCTTAATCAGCAAATATTGGCGGTGAACCATGAAGGTGTATTTAATTTTTTTACATAGAAATAATACAAAGATTTTATACTGGTTTGGGTTATCTAGAATCCCTATTACCAGTTTAGTACATTGATACATATATACATTTTCTTAACCGTTCTGGATGAGCTCTAGTCAATGCTTTAGTTTAAATTCCTTCACTAAGCTTTGAGTTCACACGGTTCCAATATCGACTGATGAGGGTAGCTTTCCTTATAAGGGAGCGAAGTATAGGCAGCTGTGTTGCCCTCAGCTGATCTCCGTGATAGGGATGATCTTTCAAATCAGCATGCAATTGGATCTCTTATAGATGGATGCCTCAGTTGAATCCACTAGTTTTTGAACAAAATGTGGAGATGTCTTTGCCCTAATGACCATAGTATTGAAGGTTTTTCCATATGTCTTCCAGCAAGGTATATAGGGATTTTGCACCATGAACTTGGGTTTTTAGCATTATCGGAGTCGTTGTCCAAATCAAGAAATACCCATACACTTTTCTTGGAGGGGGGCCGTTTGTTGACGTTGGGGGTTCATAATCAAATGGTGGTAGCCCTTCAATTTGATTCTATGCATCACCGATTATTGAGTCCTTTTATCAAGCAGTTTTTGGATGGTCCCATCATCTTGGTTCTCGAGCATGTCGTGATTGTTTATCAACTGTATGAAACCCAGTGACTAATTGGAAGATGGAATTAGAAGCTTGCTGGAGATGAGGAAAGAGGAACAGAGGTTCGAGGACACTTTCTAGCACCAAAAATGCTGGTGAAGTTTTTTTGGCTTCACCATACTCAACAGGATCGTGGAGAAACCTAGTGGCTAATTGCTTCCACGAATTAAAATCAACAAATTTAATCTATGTTAAATTCACATTTAAGAAGAGATTGTATTGGTGAAAGCTTATGCAGTCAAGTAGTTGCACTTCAACTATTTTTTGAAATACCAAAATGGTTTGTAATCAAACAGGAAAGTGAAATTGGATAATATAAGTAAAAGAAATTTTGACATGGTTCAGATTATTGTTAATCTTACGTCCATGGGATATTTCACTATTTCTTAGTAATTTTTGTGCAGAAATGATTATAATACACTTGCAGGCATACAATATCTGATTTTTGTTTAGGGAAGGAGAAGTAGTTTTTCAAATGAAAAGATCACCCTCCCTTTTTGTCCCTGGTTTTTCCTTTCATAGTGTCAAAAGTTCCTTGCAGTTGTTTTCGATCGTCTTTAATCTTTTCTCCTCAGTATCTTCCTTTTGATCTTTCCACTTCTCATCTATCTACACTTCCTATTTGTTATGCCTGGAATGATGATGGTTTTTTTGGCGAAAAAACATGATATTGGCGAGAGCTTGAAATTTCGAAGAGGGACGCCTGAAAAATCGGCCGAGAAGCCGAAGTCTACATGGGTCGGTCCCTCTCTCCCTCGGAATAGCAAATGTCTTATAATGAACGGTAGAGGACCGCCCAGATGCTTCGCTATGGTGCTGATGCATATGAAAAGGTATAGTGGTGAATATTGTTCGGCATTCAAATCGCACTGCCCTGTTGATACCCCTACAACCTTTGCTTGATTCAATAAGTTGTCATGTTGGAATGGAGTAATGTTTCCACATTTTCCTCTAAGGGTTGACTTAGCACGTGCCGGGGAACGTGTCTAAGGCTATTCGTGATTTAGATTGCCTTCTGTGCAAGTGTGCTTTCATTGCTGTTAAGAAGAAGATGGGACCTTACATTTTTCATTTTCCTATAAGTTCGGTTCTGCATTGAAGCATGTTAAGAGTGGCCTTGTATATGGCCCCTTTTTTCCTGTGGCATTATCTAGGTTGCCCTCGGAATATGCTAAAATAGACTTATTCCTATAGACTATGACATAGTATGATTTTTTGAGGTCTAGTTAGTTCAGTATACTATGCACTGCTTCTTATGCCTTGGTCCACTTTTCATCTTTGGTGTTGGATATAGCTGTTATGGCTTGCTCCAGTTCCTAAGAGAATGCGGTATTTTTCTTATATTTTTCCATCATAGTTCATGGTAAGAACGAATGTAACAGAAATTTTTCTTAAGATTTTGTGAATATACTTGTACCGTTAAGATAAGTATATTAAAAATTGTCTAAGTATTGAAAGTGAAATGATTTGTGAATATATTTGTACTGTTAAGATAAGTATATAAATAATTATCCAAGTACTGAAAAGAGTAGAGAGAATTTGTGAATTATCTTTGTAAAAGTATTTTGATACAAGTATTTACAAAGTGGTTTTAACAAATGAAAAGATTTATTAAAGAGGCTTATTGGTTGCTTATGAACTTAGACATGCTTGGTTTCCATATGAAGTTAAATCTCTGATTTGATTATTTTTTAATTTGATAGTTACATAACCGACTATCAAATCTTGGCCAATTTTGATACTATCGATTGTTGGATCGGAGAGATTGGGATTAGAGATGTTATTCGAAAACCACTTCGAACTGGCATAAGTATTCAAATTGAAGACATCTTGAAGACGATGAAATCAAAAACGAATTTCTTTGAAGTGCAAGCGCTATTTGCTACTAATCCTACGGATGTAGTAGAAGTAGTTCCTTCGGTTTGTTCATATCCTAAACAACTTATATGGATGAATGCTGGAATTGCGTTGTTGTCTAGAGGGAAGTGTTAGCATTCAAGTGAGATTTGTTAAAAGGTAAAATGTTGCCTCAAGCCTTACAACCGTTAATGACTAAAACATGGGATATGCTTTAGGGCTCTGTGGTTCGCTACCGTTAGGGTGTGGTAATCATTTGTATCTAGATCAATATTCTTAGATTATGTATGCTTATGGCCACAGAAATGGTTTGTCAGGGATAACTAAGGTGATAACATACTATGGTGATGACATATTCGGTACTACTTAGAAAGGGGTACACCGATCCTAATTTGTAGGGGGTCCATGTGAGGTCCTCGGTATATTTTTCTAGAGGTGTACTATAGCAGGTGGTACCCCTGTAGCATTATTATTGATGGAATCCATTTTCAAGTATGTGCCTTACGGATTTAATCGCATACCAAATATGTTGGAATGCGAGATGCAAGCATTTCAGTTACGTCTTATATTTATTTTAAACTCTAGACATTATTATAATATCACTGGATTTTCTAATAAAAATTATTTTGTTATTATAAGGTAAAACCCATCCATGTTTATATGCGGTGTGGTCTTACAAGATGCCTTTATTTTTGGAAGGTTTTATAAATTTAGAATTCATATGATTTGTATTCCTTACGCTGGTTTACCAGACTGATCTGGGTTATTTTCCTTTAATGTTTGGGTCAGCCCGAGTACATTTCAAACTAGTTATGGATGCTTTGGAGATTCAAGAGACGACCTAGGTGCATCGAAGACGTATTCATGTAATTTTTATTTTCACTGCATTTCTTGCTCTGTATTTATCAGCGTTTGTGAGGATAGACTATTATAACTACCTAAGCCGATGATAGTTTAGTTTACTCTGATTGATATATGTATATTATAGTTTTCTTTTGTAATGAACGTGTGTATATTATATATTACTTGTCATGATATGAGATTATGTTATTTCTTTTTTCTTTTACCCCATCAATCTGTATTTCTAGCACTTGGATGCTCGGCACGCGAATGCCATGGATGTATCAGTGTCCACTTTTGAGGGGCGGAAATGCCAGTCGGTGTTATCCCGCCTTTTGGCAGGGCCGATATATCAAGGCACTAGTTTAAAACCAAGGGTTGTTCGTCCTGTATATCAAGCACACATAGGTTCACTATGGATTTCAATGAATTTTTTTCGAATCCAGATCAGGCTAAAATCAGCAAGACACAATAAGCGAAGCCATGCAAGCCAGCATTCCAAATTTCAGGTCAATCTGAGTTCGTATGCTCAAGTTGTGATCGGTGCAAGTTGAAGGGAAAAGCCATGTTTTCGTATCCATCGGTGAGCCATATTTCGAATCCATCAACTTCACACCGACCAGCCTCGTATCCATCAAGGAGCCTCGGTTCGCACCGATCAAGTTCGTATCCATCAACAGAGCATACATTTCATATCGATCGGCTAGATACTATTTCATATCCATCGAGCTAGACACAGTTCGTATCCATGGTTGAGCCTCTATTTGAATCCACCATCTTTATATTGATCTGGGGTACAATACCCTCGTATCCATCTGTCTCGAATCCGTTAGCGCACAATCATTTGCAACCATCCAGTTCGAAACCATCAGTAGGTGACTACTCGAACCCATCAGATTCTGTTAGTTCGAATCCATTAGGCAACTGCTCTTCGTATCCATCAGATGACCTTGCTTCGCATCCATCAGATGGTGACTACTTCGTATCCATTAGGGGCTCTTGTTCGAATCCACGTCCAATGGCTTGTTCGTGTCCATCAAGTCAAATGAGCCCAGATTGACGCAACGGTCATCGATGCAAACGAGGCGAGATTCATGGATGCGAAATGGTCAACTCGGAGCAAAAAGAGGATTGATGCAAGGAATGCATGCCTCGTCATCACAGAGGCACGTGCATCATCGATTCGAAGTGGATCGATTTGAATTTAAGGATTCGAACCAAACAGCCAACGAGAAACTCAAGCTCGTGTCGATCATAACTCATGATCCATTGATCCAAATGCTATGAAATTTTCACAGAAGCTTACATACAAGCCAAGGAATGTTCTTGCCAAGTTTCAGCTCAATTAGACCAATTGTTAATTGATGCGAAATCGCTTTGTATCGATCACAGATCGAGTCGAAACTTGGTGGGATCGATCGCGTGGGCCCACTCATGTACAGAAGGAATCTCTCGAAGTTTGAGCGAGATATCAGCCTCCTATACCTATAAATATCCCCCTAAAACCTACAAAAAAGGATCTTTTGATTCTCAAGCGCCCAGACACTACCGAATCGAGATTTGCGTCCTACCCTTGCTGTTGAATTCGAATTCCAAGCTGTACTTTACTGTTGTTCGCTGTAATTGCTTGTAATAGGTCAAAGAGAATCAATAAAATCCCAAAAAACTTCATAGTGGACGTAGGCAACACGCTGAACCACTTTAAAATTGCGTATTTGTGTATTTGTGTTATTGTTTACTGGAGATTTTGTTAGATAATCTTCATTTTACATTTATATTCTTCACTTTTATCTCTTCAAAAACTTCCAAACAGTGATGTGCCCATTTTTGGTACAACACTTTGGTGCTTTCACTGAGAAAACCCCAGATTTTCTCCTGCTCCTTGGATCTATCATCGATATCGGATTGCATAAATCTAAGAGAGAGATCCAGATCACTAATCCGAATTCCTTTCATTCTATTCATATTTGCACAAAGTCTAAGAAAGGAATTCAACCCTCAAGATGGTTAGCACAAGGACCTCCTCCAACGTTGGCGATCAAGAAGGCCGGAATAGGCAAAATCCCATGCAGTTGCCACCAACCAACCAAAACGCAGCCGGACCCTCAGACTCACAAGGCCCGATTACCAGGCAAGAGTTCCAGTTGTTGCTACAGGAACTAACATAGATTCGACAACAGTTGATAAAACAGCTGTGCCCAAATGCCAAGCTGATCAACAAGCTAAACCGCCAGAAGCGTAGAAGGCATAGAAGAGATCAGGCCTCTCACTCCTCCACAAAAAGTTCTGCCTCGTCTGGCTACAACCAAAGATCAATTCGTCCTCGACTAGACGGAGGTCACGCAGAGGCCATCAGATATCATCCCACATTGATTGTTGGACAGCCGAGAGTTGGTCCATCGGCCAGCTTTCATACTGGACCCTCTTCTCGGGGAGGAACTGTTCTTTGTTACACCACAGATAACCGTTCCACCACCGCCGCGGTTGAAACAGAGATTGATGTCCGGAATCAACACGGACATACTCCTGAACCTTACGTCCCAGAAGACGTCAAGCCAAGGAGGCGAGAAGTGGATCGTCGACCGCGCCCGGTCCATCCTCACAATGTGGAACCCGACCACACCTTGGCTCCACGTGCGTAGAACATTCAAACGCCAGACCTCCCAGCTATGATACATAAATGATCCATGAAAGTCTGGGTCTTACCAACGACGATTTGGGAATCTCCTGCAGTCACACCCTCTTTACGGATGGCATACTCTATGCCGAACCTCCTCGACGGTTCAGAATGCTCACTTTACCGGTTTATGAAGGAAATTCATACCCAAGCCAGGACATTCTGAAATATGAACGGTTGATGAACGCTGCAAGAGCGGATGACGCGGTAAAGTGCCGTAGTTTTCCTATCTCTTTAGGGGGCACTGCCAATATGTGGTTTACGTGACTGTTGCCCCGATCCATTTCTTGTTTTGATCAAATGGCCATAAAGTTTGTAGAACAGTTTCGTATGCATGTTGCTAGGCCTAAGGATGTTAACACTTTGTCTAGCGTCACTCAAGCTCCCGGGGAGACGCTTAGACGCTACTTGGAAAGGTTCCATGCTGCATGTGTAGAGATCAGTAACCCCAATGACAACTCAATCTTGATGGCACTAACTAAGGGAATTGACGCTGACTTTGAGTTTGGAAATTGGTTGGTCGGGAAGCCTTCCGCGTCGTTGGACCGTTTCTACTCCAAAGCCGCCCAATTCTTAAGGCGAGAGGACGTGAAACATTCTAGGAAGCAAGACGACGTGGGACCCAGTAGCGAAGGGATTCAGAGCAATGTGGCAGTTAAACAGTCGGGTGAGAATTCTGGCAAAGTACAGCTGAATATATATAACAAGCAATCTCAACCGAGAAACAGTGGTAGTCAGAATAAGAAACGGGATCAAAACCCTGGCCTGCGACGTAGGGCTCCAATGTTTGATAACTACACACCATTGAATACGTCGCTAGAGAATGTGTATCTACAAACCAACAATGCCATGCAGTATAAGAAGCCTGCTCCGAAGCCATCGTCGGAGAGGCAGATTCAAACGGGGAAATTCTGTAGATTCCATGAGAGTTATAGCCACAATACCAATGAGTATAGACATTTGCAGGACCTCATTGAGAAGTTAATCAGGGAGAGAAAGTTAGATCAATTTGTGCGTGCGCCGCATTCTGGTGGTGCGGGCCCGTCAAACCAAAATCGTACTCAGAATCAAGAAAGACGAGAGGAACCCGCTCGTACAGGCAGGAGATTGGTAATAAATACAGTCAGTGATGGTCCATCCAGCAGATCGAAGCTGAAGGGAAATGGAGTCGTATGTCAGTTCTATCAGGCATGCAGACTTCAAGTGTTGCAGTAGTTTTGATGAGGGGGCTCCGGCCAAACAAAAGAAAATAATGACTGATGACATCGTGTTCAGAAGCCGAGATGCTGACAAGGTCGAAGCCCCCACTATTGACCCGTTGGTCATATCTGCCCAGGTTGGTCCTGCTTGGATGAAGAGGATCTTGGTTGACAGTGGGAGTTCAGTAAATATTTTTTTTAAGAGAGCTTACGATCCGATGAAAATGGAAGCCAAGGATTTAAAACCTTGCCAATCTCGAATTCATGGCTTCGATGGAAGTGCCAATATACCCACTGGGGTAGTGGAGCTGCCGGTGGAGCTAGAGTTGGGAAGTGTCGGAGAGTCCGGATGTTGAAATTTGTTGCGTTAGACATTCAATCCCCCTATAATGCATTTTTGGGCCGAACGACCCTCGTTGAATTTAGGGCAGCAATTGCTCCATGGTGTTTAACTTTGAAATTCCCTACTGATCATGGGATTGGGGTCATTCAAGGAGATCAGGTTGCTGGGAGAGCCTGTTATGTTGCTGAGCTGTGCGAGGCGCGGCGAAGAGAGAAAGGAAAGGGCGTAGAGCAATCTCTCTGCGTCCGCTTTGCAGATAATTGACAATTGGTGCCTGGGCCTCGGCCTGGCACCACAACCAATTCCAGAGGGATCCTGACCCTAGAGACAATGAAAACAAGGATGAATCTATAGAAAGTCAAGCTTCTCCGGCCGAACTGATGATCAATGTTCCGATCGGTAATGATGATGATGATGATTCGAGAATGTTAAAGATTGGGTCTCAATTGAGCCAAGAAACGCAGCAGGAATTGGCTGAATTTCTATGGGCGAATCTCGACGTGTTCGCCTGGACACACTTTGACATGTGTGGGATCTTGCCGGACATCGCGAGCCACACCCTGAATATTGACCCGCGGTGTATCCCGGTCAAACAAAAAAGGCGTGGTATAGATCCAGAGAGATCTGCCACCCTTAAAGAAGAGGTCGATAAGCTAAAATCAAATGGATTCATTCGAGATGCTTTATACCCGGAGTGGGTATCCAATCTCGTACTTGTCCGAAAGCCGAATGTGAATGGAGGACATGTGTTGATTATTCTGATCTAAATAAAGCTTGCCCAAAAGACAGTTTTCCACTTCCCAGGATTGATCAACTTGTAGATTCAACAGCTGGACACGAATTATTATCTTTCATGGACGCTTATTCCGGTTACAATCAGATACCCATGCATGTACCCGGCCAAGAACATACTAGCTTTGTAGCCGACCTGGGACTCTACTGCTATAAAGTTATGCCCTCTGGACTAAAGAACGCCGGAGCAACATACCAATGCCTAGTCAACCGAATGTTCGCTAACCAAATCGGTAAGACCGTGGAGGTTTATGTAGATGACATGCTGGTAAAGTCACGGTTCTCCACTTATCACATCAAAGATTTGGAGTCAATGTTCGACATCCTTCGAAAGTATGGGATGAAGCTCAATCCACTGAAGTGCCACTTTGGAGTCGCATCTAGTAAGTTCCTTGGGTTCATTGTCAACGCTCGAGGAATAGAAGCCAATCCAAAAAAGATCTGGGCAATCAAAAACTTGCACACTCTAAGAACAATAAAGCAAGTTCAGAGTCTCAACGGGAAGGTAGCAGCGTTGAGCAGGTTCATATCGAAGTCTATCGGTAAATGCATCCCTTTCTTTGATCTGATCCGAAAAGGAAAGCGAAACTTCGAATGGACTACGGAGTGCGAGGGCGCATTCCAAGCATTGGTTCAACATCTTTCCACACCGCCAATTTTATCAAAGCCTATCGACCATGAGCAGTTGTATATTTACCTGGCGGTATCAGAAAATGCGATCAGTGCTGCCCTAGTTCGGGAGGAAGACCGAGTGCAGACACCGGTCTATTATGTTAGCAAGCGACTAACCAAAGCTGCGAGAAACTACCCAAAGCTAGAAAAGTTGGCCTACTGCCTATTCATTGCCTCGAGGAAACTCTGTCCATATTTTCAGGCTCATCCTGTCACTGTATACACCGATCAGCCATTACGACAGGTCCTTACGCGGCCTAAGACGTCTGGTAGGTTGCTTAAGTGGAATATCGAATTGAGTCAGTTCGATATCACCTATGACCCAAGAAGAACCATTCAAGGTCAAGTCTTAGTAGATTTTATAGCCGAATTCACCGTCCCAGAGGACTTGCCTGAGACCAGTAAATCTCCCGAATACATCTAGAAGTTGCATACCGATGGCGCATCCAACGATCGGTGCTCAGGTGCTGGGGTAGTACTTGAAACCCCCGAGGGCCGATCCATATGCTATGCTGTGAAATTTGAGTTCCGTCCGACCAATAACGAAGCTGAGTATGAAGCTTTACTTGCTGGGTTGAAGCTAGCCCGTGATCTGAGAATTATTGCTGTGGAAGTTTACTGCGACTCTCAATTACTCGTATGCCAAGTCCGGGGTGAATACCAAACCAAGGATCTAAGACTAGCAGCTTATCTAGCTCGAGTCCAGCAAATACTTGATCAATTCGATTAGTATGCCATTTTCTGCATACCCCGTGAGCACAACCAAAAGGCTGATTCATTGGCCAAGTTAGCAAGTACGGGCGAAGCACAGTAGATGGGACTCGTTCCTGTTGAAACTTTATCCTTTCCAAGCATTGATCAGATGGAAACTAATTTTATATTTGGAATCGCTCCCGATAAGGAATCGTGGATGACCCCATATCGAAACTATATCGACCACGGAACACTGTCTGAGTGTAGGAGTGAAAGAAGACAGATTCTTCGAAAAGTATCACGGTTTACTATTCAGAATAGAGCCATGTATAGAAGAGGATATTCCGTTCCTCTTCTCCGATGTATCACACACGACGAAATCAAACGAGTGTTACGTGATGTGCACGAGGCAGAATGTGGCGATCACACTGGTGGGCAAGCTCTCGCCAAGAAAGTACTCCGATATGGATATTACTGGCCAACTGTGAACCGTGATGCATCAGACTATGCAAGGAAATGTGATAAATGCCAGAAACACGCTAGAATTCTGAGAGCGCCACCTACTGAGATAACCCAAATGGTCAGTCCCTGGGCGTTTACAGTATGGGGCATTGATATTATTGGTACTCTACCTCTTGCCAAAAGAGGAGCGAAGTATGCCATCGTCGTGGTTGAATATTTTACTAAATGGGCTGAAGCTGAACCTCTTGTGCCAATCACAATGAAATTAGTAATCAACTTCATAGTTCGCAATATCATCTGCCGATTTGGTCTCCCGCATACCATCATCACTGGTAACAGAGCTCAATTCGACAGTGTTGAATTCAAGAATTTCTACCAACAATTCCACATCCACAAGAAATTCTCTGCGGTTGCATATCCTCAGACAAATGGCCAAGTTGAAGCTGTTAATAAGGTTATTAAATCTATTTTGAAGAAGTGACTGGAAAAGGCCGGGGGCAAGTGGGTTGATGAACTACCTATGGCTTTATGGGCTTACCGAACGATCCATAAGTCCACGACCAGACACACTCCCTTTTCTCTATCCTCCGGCTCAGAAGCCGTTATTCCAGTCGAAATGGAAGTACCTTCTAATCGAGTGACTTATTATGACCCGAAAATTAATGCCATATTACTCGTTGAATCTTTGGACTTACTGGATGAGACGCGTGAAGAGGCTGATTTGAGGGCAGCCGCATATCAAAATCGAGTCGCCCGATTATACAATGCCAAGATTCGACCACAGACCTTTGAACTTGGCGATCTCATTCTGAAAAGAATTTTTCTGGTTCCTTCACACATGAAGCCAAATTGGGAAGGACCATATGTTATCACTCAAAAGCTCGGAGATGTCAAGTTCAAGTTATCGACCATTGACGGTCTTACTTTGCCGAGAGCTTGGAGTAGTGAAAGCCTCCGTCGCTATTACATATGACAGGCTTTATTTATTCGATTCATTCTCTTATTTGCAATTTTTTTCGCATTTCGAAATATGAATTTGTAATAAGGCAACTGACTTTGCCATGTTTTCTAATTTCAGCAATAAAATGCCATCTCTTCGAGCCAGAGTTGTGATTTATTGAATATGACGTACGACATCATGATGCACAGAGAGCTAAGTTCCATCGAACGGTGGAATTTATTCAAATAAGGAGTGACTGTGATATGACCGGTCACTCACTAAATGAAACCCGAGCTCGAGGGCAAGTCACTACGCTGATATCAAAGAGGATTGATACACGACAATCCTTAAAACAACTCCAAACTCCCAGAGTGTGAGTTGGAGTATAAAAATCCCGAATACGGTTTTGGAGAGGGCGGACCCGTCTGCCTAACGACTCCAACTGTATCCTAACCAAGTTAGAGGAGGATGGACCTGTCCATCTAACGACCTCGCTTGTTAATTTGGGGTGGATGTGATCCGACCATCCACGATCCCGATAGATCTATCGTTCCTAGAGTGTGAACGACCTCCTAAAATGTCCAAACAGATGTGGCTGACCATCTGTTGACTAACTCCAAATTCTCGGAGTGCGAATCGGAGTATAAACATCAACTCTAGGTTCCCGGAGTGCGAACCGGAGTATAGACACTAACTCCAAATTCCCGGAGTGCGAATTGGAGCATAATCATCAACTCTAGGTTCCCGGAGTGCGAACCAAAGTATAAACACTAACTCTAAATTCTCAGAGTGCGAATTGGAGTATAAACATCAACTCTAGGTTCCCGGAGTGCGAACCCAAGTATAAACGCTAACTCCAAGTTCCCAGAATAAGAATTGGAGTATAAATACTGAATCAAAGTTCCCGGAGTGCAAACTGCGCTACAAACGTCGATAACTCTTGGATTCCCAAAGTGAGAACCAGATTATTAATCACAGATTATCCTAATTCCCCAGAGTGTGGACATGTGCTCAAGACTTGTGATAGGTGTGACTGACCACCGAAATATAAATATTGATCCCCAGAGTGTGGATGCGATTATTATTAGTGAACACGCACAACTGAAACTACTCACCCTTCACTTGCTTCTACATCAATTTGACGATGTTAAGCTTGGAAGGCAGAGATAAAATTGTGATCGCTAGCTGATCATTACAACTGGTTCCCCAAACTAGGGGCAGAGTTTAAGTGTGAAACATTGACTGAAACAATACGACATCGAGTGTCCAGCTTAGTCTCGAATCGCGGCTTGTATCCACGATTTTAAGACTTGTGTATGAAACAGATCCAGCTCCAAAACTGATACTCCGCAAGCATACCAAGCTACAATTCGAACGTCATAACACTTAAGCATAAAAGACAGGAAGAATAGTTGAAGCAAAGAAAATAAAGTTTTATTTCAACTAACTGGAAGCAAAAACTTATATACAAGTTCTCCCAAAAAATTCCTACTAACAGGGGTCGAACCCACATCTGTACACGGCCTATAAAGGTAAAACAAATTATTAGCTAAACAAAACTTGTACCGGAAAGGTCTATCTACTCCTTAGCCTTCTTCGGCTTCCTTTTAAGTGTGGATCTGCCAGAGCCACTAATAATTTTTCGCTTTGAGCCTTTATTTTTGGCAGATCGTCTCCAAATGGGGGCATAATGTCAACATCCTCCTCGAACTTGAATCTATGGGAACGCTCCCTGCGAGAGGAGTCGGAGGAACTGGATCTGTGACCGAGGGTGGAGTAGACACTAGTATCAACCAGTGTTCCCCCGGGTGATATCATCCTAAGTGGAGTTGGACCCGGCGCCGTCACTACACCCTCAGAATCACCGCCATGAGTCGTTGCCTCCATCTCAGCATTAATTTCAGCCAATATCTCTGCTCCTCAAATGGCACGGGCTTCGCTAGGGGCATCGGTGGACTGAGACGAAGCACAAGAAGTAGGCGGGAACCCACTAAGAACGAATGGTATGTCCGTAAAAGGGTCGCTGTGTCGACCCAGGAGCTCATTCATCATCTGCTCATCAAAGGAAATTGAGCTCCCCTGTGTCACCTCAATCGGCATGGCCGCAGTCGTGGTGATTGCCTCAGTAATAATGGCCTTCTGCACTTGATGTGATTCTTGGATTGCAGGAGACGCTGTCAATGCAACTTCGGTCACTGGACAAAGAAGAAAAGAAGCTGTTAGGACACACTTCAAAACAGGTCTTTCATTTCAAATACACATGAGATTCGTTCAGTGTACCTTCCTCAGTTTGACCTGTGGCTAGCTGAATAGCTTCGGATGAATGCTCCTTAATAGGAGATAGGCATGGCTATTCTAGGTCATAAGCCGAGACGGGCTGAGGCTCGGTCATTGGAGCAGGCTCGGGTCGGGGCGGAGTAGTAATTTCCGAGCTTGTAGCATGATGCATAACTCCAGAACCTTCCCCGACTTCTTAGTGCTGGATGCCGAGTCTTTCTCTTGCGTGAGAAATCATAAATCGTGGAGAACCTTCTTCTCATCATCATTCAGTATGCGGTTCTCCAATTCAAACTCGTCAAAGGATCCGCCCAACGGCTCGGTTTTCTCCTCCTCAACCAGCAAGTTCCAGGCATTATACAGGTATGTCGAATAATCATCAAGCCAGGCTAAGTCCCTGTGCCTCAACACGTTGGCATTGTAAGTGACGAGGAGCTCCTCTATGTCAGCCTCTAGCTTGGCCTCTCACCGACCTCAGCCTCAACCTCGCGGACCTTTTCCATGGCCGCATCTCTTTCCCTCTGGAGCACCACAGCTTGATCGCACGCTTCTTGTGCGGCAACGTTAGCAGCATCCTTTTCCTTTATGATTTCAGAAAATTTGGACTTAAGCTCGTTAAGCTCTTTAAGGGCAGCGTCCCGCTCAGCAGTAACGATGGTGTTCCTGTGGCCCATGTCCTCCACTATGGCATAATGCTCCCGCTTCATTCTATCCATCACTGCCTGGGCCTCGTCGGCTTTCTTAAGAGCCTCAATCTCAAATTGGCGAGAAGACTCGGCCTCACTATTGAGCGCTTGAATAATCTGATCTTTCTAGCCGAGTTCTTTCTCTAGCTTTTCAATCATGACTTCTCGGTCAAAGGCCACCTTCGATGCTTTTTTCGTGGTTTTCGACCACTCCTGATACTGGAAAAATATGTCCGCGACACAATCATGCACGTATTTTCGGCCAACGCCGGGATCCTTTTCAAACGCGGAGGAAAGATGAACCCATCAAAACATATATCAGGAAAATCCATTTTCAGCTGAGCGAGCCTCATCGCTCCTTCCCCAGTGGGCTCGACAAGGGCCTGTGCAGTAGTGGGAGGGTTTGCAAACTCAGTTCTATGTTGGGATTCAGACCTAGATGATTGGGAAGATGGTTTGTGCCGTGGAGCTTCCGAAGGTCGTAAAACATGAACTGGTGGCGGTGCAGGGGATCTGGGAGGAGGCATGCGAGATTGAGACCGACGCCTGTAACCCTTATCATTGTCAGACCTTTCCTGACTAGAGTATCCTTGATCGTAGTCCTTATCTCCTTCCCTCCTATGTGACTCGTAGTATGACGAAGACTTGTGTTTGCTGCGCAGACTACCGAGCATTGAACATCGACCGGACATGGTACCTGCAAGGAAAAAACAGAAACAAAGTTAGCAATCTGTCACAGCGGACGTATTACATTCAGAAATCATGTAGTGCCGTGAAGTGTGAATGTATGTGCAACTTCCCCGACCAACCGGATGTGTCAACCACGCTAGTGGGCAAAGACTCGCTTAAAACTAAGGCATGTTGGAGTTCATCTAATCCGGCATCATGCTGCACGGACACGTCATCCGGAATTGGAAGAGCGGCGAGCCCTTCGTAAAGATTTTCTGTTCTCAGAGGAGATATCTCCGAAATTCTAATTCCGGAGGCGGGCCGGGACATGATCACAGATTTCCATCTCCCCTTTTTGGATGGCTTGAAAACGGCTGCCTTGGCTTTTCTCTTTTCTTCAGCATCCTGGGCTGCATCCGCAGGTACGCCCAACGGTTCCTCTTTAGTATGGGTTCTTTCAGAGTCAGCCTCTTCGACTACAACAACTCTAGGCTTTTTACGCTTAACTCGCTCCCTCGAGATAGTTCTTAATGCACCGTCGAGCCTTATACTTTGCCTTCGCTCGATTAGCCCAAGAATTCTAAGATTCCTATCCGTCAGGACCAAGTCAATATTCCTATCTTCGATTGGGACCTCTTGAAGAACCCGAACTATCTCCTTGTAATATCTGCCTTCGGGTCGCTGAATTATCGCTGCAATGAAAAAGAGATATGAGTTGGGTTTCATTTACAACTGTCCTACTGACTGCTCGAGAAGATAGCAATACTCACGTCTAAAAAGCCATCGCCTGGAAAATCCTGGAGGGCATCTAACATAGAACCACTCGTCTTAAAGTTGCTCAGCCTGGTCCAAGATCCCATAATTATTTGACAATTTCTCACGGCCTCTAGAAATGTGAAAGATGGACTGTCTGTTCGACTCTTGAAGTTGAACAAGTATCTTATCTCGGTCAGTCGGGGTGGTCGATAGAGGTGCTCTATGAATGCATTGAACAAGGTATTCAGTAAAGCATATCCATTTGGGTGCAGCTGAGATGGGGCAATCCCTATAAAAGGCAGCACTTCTCTTATATACTGATTGAATGGCGGGAGCGTCCCAGCTGCGCACGCATGTCGATTGAATGCGGTATACCCCTCCAATGGATTGTGTGGTCTGTCATTTGGTCCCGGCAATAGTACGTCATCCATCGACAACCCGTGCCTTAGGCATATTCTCCCTGGGCATATCTTCCAAATGTTGGACGGAACAGAGTCTGATGGACTATTGATAAGAGATGCGTCTGGTTCCTTGTCCGGGGCTGGATCGATAACTTCAGCCTCAATCGCCGTTTCAAGCACGGAAGGAATTGAACTCTGAATTTCCAGTGGCTGTGAGCTTGGAGTTTCCATAACTAGCTAACTCACGAGAAATCATCATTAGATGACAAAGAGCCCGTGTGTTCCCCTCGTGTAAAGTGTGTGTTTTGCAGTGCAGTGGTGTGCATTACTTGAAGAGATTTTGCAGAGTTAAAGAAAATTTGCAAACGACGAAAACTCCAGAATACAGACTAGAGTGACTGTCATCGCAGACCGTCACAAACGTGTCATCTAGAATTTAGAGGCCAATCCAAATTACAATTTGTTAAGATATTGTTGAGTTACAGTTCCAGCGACGAGCTTCGAAAGGCGGTCAAATATACAGTTCATCAATTGAGTTCAGATATGCAAGAGTGAAGCTCGCCGAAGTCATGTTTTCGGTTGAAATACATGCGTTAGGTTGGAGTTCGTATCCATCAAAGTGCAAGTTCAGATTGGCCAACCAAAATCTCGTTCATATCGCTCGGTACTCGATAGTTCGTATCGATCGAAAGGAATCCCCTTTGTATCCATCAATAATGGTCATCTTCGAATCCATCAAGACCAGTGTCACCGAATCGATCGTTAGAGTCTAAGTTCGAATCGATTGGGGGAGCTTAGGTTTCGTATCGATCACATTCGAATCGATACGTTTCGTGTCGATCATAGGCATGTATTTCGAATCGGTCTAAAGCACTTGGCATCGCTTCGATCAATCATTTGGGCTTCGTATCGATCTCTAGAGATGAATTTTATCATCGACCATATTAAACAAGCCCATACATCGGCCATTGTAAGTCGATGTGAAATATCACTACCTTCGATCGATGCGAATCACACCATTCGACTCAACATTTCCAGAATCGACATGAACCCCAAAACGACACTTTTATCATCTAAATTGATTCGAGCATAGCCGTTCATGATCGAGACGAAGCAAGGATTGAAACCTTTCTCCATACTCCTTCTTCCCTAAACAGCCTTATGTACATGGTCGTGCTCCATCCTCCACCTCACTTTGGCTCGTCCCTGGTCTTGATTTCATTGAAATCAATCGCAAGAGCAAACATCGAATCTTGCTGGTTAGATGTCAGATCTATTTGCTGCATTACCTATTTACTGTGGATTGTTCAACAAATCGAGGAATTTGATCGATTCGAAGGCAGAGTGTGGATCTTCTTTTATTAGAATCGATGCGAAAGAGAAAGATAAGAAAAGCCGCAGTAAAAAGTAAAAAATGAAAAAAGGGCCGAGCCCTTGGTATTTATACGAACCAAAGTATGAGGGAAAAACGATTCGCGTCCCAGTCAACATGACCGGCCGTTGCAGGTCAACCCTCAAATTGAGTCGAACCCTCTGTTCGTATCCATCAGGCCAGAATTTTCATCGAGTCGAAATGGTCAGCTGCTCCAAATGTTTATACTCATCGGTACGAACTAGCTGAACGAATCCAACAGCACAATGCTTCATCGATAGGAAGGGCCTTATAAGGACCTGCTGAAGTTCGTAACCATCGATACGAACGGTCATTTCGTATCCATCATGACTCATACATATTGACGCGAAGTGTTGAAATTCGCATCCATCAAATGCAAAGACCAATGCGAGGGCAACCTTCCAAACTTCTATATTGATTCAAGAGAGGATCAATACAAAGAAACACCCAAAGACGACCATCAAGCGTTGTTATAACTCGAGTTACGCATCGATTCAGGAGAGGATCAATACATAATTCAACACAAGAAAACCAACAAAGACTCGTGGACGTGCAGCGTTAACGAGAATCAAATTAACATATATGCATATATGTCGAACTAATACTCAATTTTCAGCGTTAGTAGCAATCAGATATTCATCTAACTATGATTACGGCAACAAACTACTAAGCACTATCATGTAGCAATCGGTTACAGCAACACAAGATTACAACCTTCAATAAAGAAGCAATAACTTTTCATAATGAAGACTGCAGTATTTCAAAGCACGTCATGTTATCACAAGACGTACTTCGGGGGGCAAATGTTATCCCACCTTTTGGCAAGGCCGAGATATCAAGGCACTGGTTTAAAACCAAGGGTTGTTCGTCCTGTATATCAAGCACACACAGGTTCGCTATGGATGTCGATGAATTTTTTCCAAATCCAGATCAGGCTAAATTCAGCAAGACACAGCAAGCGAAGCCATATAAGCCAGCATTCCAAATTTCAGGTCAATCCGAGTTCGTATGCTCAAGTTGTGATTGGTGCAAGTTGAAGGGAAAAGCAATGTTTTCGTATCCATCAGTGAGCCATATTTCGAATCCATTAACTTCGCACCGACTAGCCTCATATCCATCAAGAAGCCTCGGTTCGCATCGATCAAGTTCCTATCCATCAACAGAGCATACATTTCGTATCGATCGGCTAGATACTGTTTTGTATCCATCCAGCTAGACACAGTTTGTATCCATGGTTGAGCCTCTATTCGGATCCACTGTCTTCGTATCGATCTGGGGTACAATACCCTCGTATCCATCTGTCTCGAATCCGTTAGCGCATAATCATTTACAACCATCCAGTTCGAAACCATCAGTCTGTGACTACTCGAACCCATCAGGTTCTGTTAGTTCGAATCCATCAGGCAACTGCTCTTTGTATCCATCAGATGACCTTGCTTCGCATCCATCAGATGGTGACTACTTCTTATCCATTAGGGGCTCTTGTTCGAATCCACGTCCAATGGCTTGTTCATGTCCATCAAGTCAAATGAACCCAGATTGACGCAACGGTCATCGATGCAAACGAGGTGAGATTCATGGATGCGAAACAGTCAACTAGGAGCAAAAAGAGGATCAATACAAGGATAGCGTGCTGCATCATCACAGAGGCACGTGCATCATCGATTCGAAGTGGATCGATTCGAATTAATGGATTTGAACCAAACAGCCGACGAGAAACTCAGGCTCGTATCGATCATAACTCAAGATCCACCTATCCAAATGCTATGTAATTTTCATAGAAGCTTACGTACAAGACAAGAAATGTTCCTGCCAAGTTTCAGCTCAATTAGACCAATTCTTGATCGATACGAAATCACTTTGTATCGACCACAGATCGAGTCGAAACTTGGTGGGATCGATCGCGTGGGCCCACTCAAGTGCCAGAAGGAGTCACCCGAAGTTTGAGCGAGATATCAGCCTCCTGCGCCTATAAATAGCACCCTGAAGCCTACAGAAAAAGGATCTTTTGATTCTCAAGCGCCCAGACTCTACCGGATCGAGATTTGCATCCTACCCTTGCTGTTGAACTCGAATTCCAAGCTGTACTTTACTGTTGTTTGCTGTAATTGCTTGAAATCCTTCAAAGAGAATCAATAAAATCCCAAAAACTTCATAGTGGACGTAGGCAACATGCCGAACCACTCTAAAATTGCGTGTCTGTGCATTTATGTTATTGTTTACTGGAGTTTTTGTTAAATAATCTTCATTTTACATTTATATTCTTCACTTTTATCTCTTCAAAAACTTATGAAGAGTTTTGTGCCCATTTTTGGTACAAACAGTCGATACACATGGTATTAGAGCTTAGGTTGAGCGAACGCCTAAGCCTTGGTGGGGTAAAATCATTATATATAGGGTTAGTAACATCCTAGGATGAGTTTGAGTGCACATATATAAGAATACATATTTGGTAAAGCTATAAAAATGTTTTGGATTGGTCTGTTGAGTGATTTATGAATTCTGGTCGTTACAGAAGGTACAACTATATTGATCCGGGTTTCTAAATACTTAGACAAAACAAACTAACACAGCATTATTTTTAAATTTGGCAAATGAAACAATTTTACCTAGGATTAAATTTTATATATAAAAGAATATTTCAAAATTTGAGATAGTTATTTATGATGTGTTTTTTTGTCAAGAAATGATAATATTCAATTATTATCAGTTATTGTTTGGTTCGTTATGCTCGTCCGATTTAGGAGCATTGATTATTTCTTGGTAATTCATTATTTACACTCGGTCGGTTTATGAGCATTGATTATTTGATTAAATTAAAATGAACACCTTATGAATTAAGTTTCACAATTTGACTCTAAGGATATTGTGATAATGTTTGGTTCGTAGGAACGTTTTCATCCTAGAGGGGGTGAATAGGGTGATACTGTAATAATAAAAATTAATGAAGAAATAAAAACAATAATAGAAAGTAATGCAGTAGAGATCACGCACAAATTTACCCAGCTTCGGCAAAACCCTGCCTACGTGTTGCTCCTAAGATTTCTACTTGAAATTAAGTAGCCAGACGCTTACAAACACATGCAAACTTGTAACACCCGCTAACTTGACTAACCAAACTCTAAGCTCAAAACCCTGCCGCAACTTAGCCACTGAGTTGTGAATTCTCAAACTACAAAACCGTAGTTCGTACCTAGTTACACAACTAGAATTTCATAAAAGTTTAAAAGAGAAAATTGCACAATAAAAAAATAACTAAAACAAAACTGTATTATTATATAACTAAAGCCCAATATAAAAAATAAAGACCGACCCGCTAAATAAGTAAATGAAGACGTATCCCCTTTTCTTATTTTCATGGTCGCCCCCTTTCTCTTCATTATGGAATTTATGATATTGTTCCAAATTGAAGATTTGGCTTGATAATTGATCGATTGAAGAGATTAAGTTGCTTTGATTGGCTTCGTCAATCAACTCCTTGCTTATGGTTGCTTATGGTTGCTCCAATTTCAAGTTCGAATAAATAGAAATTGGTATGTGAATTTTCCCCTTTTTAATTTAATTATGATAGACTTGATTGCTTTGTTGATATGTTTGGGCTCGAATTCTACCGATGATGATGAATTTTTGGGTTTAGTTTGTAGGGGTCGAACACCCTATACTCTCGTTCGTATATATTGGTTTAAATCTTTCTGTTTCTTTTCTTGGCCATGGATTATTGCTTGAACAATGTGATTTATTTTTAACTTGTTCATTTCATACATGCTACTCCATGAATTTGAATTTGCTCCATTTATTTCTCTGGCTCCATTTTTTCTCTCCTATGACTATAGCTTTTAAATTTTGATCGAATGATTCACTGATTCATCATAATATTAACTACGACCTTTTCAACTCTTTCCTTAATTTTTATCGAACTGCTACTGATAGAAATTTGAACACTTCAATAGTTTTTATTGATCGTTTATTTTTTAATTTCCTCCTTGACTTGTTCGAACTGCTACTTCATTGTTTTTGATAGTTGGTTTGACATTTCATTGAACTACCAAGTTCAGTTGTGTGTGTCTTCACTTGATCACTCTCACTGTTTTTGCTATTGTATTGCTTGTAGTTGCATATACACATGTCTGCACTTGGTTCAAGCATACTGGTGTGTTCTTGTTGCTGTATTCTGGTTTGGATTTGAATCTGGTCTGTGTGCAAGGTTTTGTTTGAGTTAAACCAGAGTGTTGCATGTCTTGTGCACTGATTTGCTGGCCTCTGTTCCATGTTTTGCATTCCATTTGCATTCATATTATCAGGTTGTACATGTTATTGAATGCTTTCATATGATGTCTGGGGCACTACATTTATATATATATATATATGTATGTATGTATGTATGTATGTATGTATGTATGTATACATGTGTGTTCATGCATGTATATATGTATGCTGCTTATTTGTACATGTCTACACATGCATGCTGGTCTGGATCATTTTGAAGTCAACACGTCTGTGCCTTTGTACCGGTTGGAGTCAATTTGCATTCATGTTGTTGTAGTCAAGCCTGTAGCTTGGTTCATTGCTCCTGACCATATGTGCTTCTTTGAATTTGAACTCATGCTTGCCTCTGAACTGATACATGCATATCCGTATATATTTGAACATGTTAAAGTATGGTTCAATTTTGCTTTGCACTTGTATATTTTGTTGTCTGGTTCAATTATGAGCCCGGTTACATTTCTATATGAGTACTTTTGTTTCATTGATCTGGATTTCCTTGGTCACTTGTTCATATTGGTCTTGTTTCACTTGCATTGCTTCGAGTAAAATTATTGTTGTCATGTTGTATCTTCATGGGTCTGCATATCCAGGCTATGCTTGTGTAGTTCCTGCCACTTGATCCAAGTCTGTTTGCATCCTCTGTGTTCGCAGCTGTGTTGTTGCAGTTTGGTTCCATATGTTGTTTTCTGATTGCATTGACCTTGAATTTTTTTTTTTGAGTTAGACTATCCCTTATTTGCTCTGAACTTCATATGTACATCCAATTGCTATGTCTGGTGCACTTGAACTCTTAAGTCTGGCCTGGTGGAAGCTTTGCATTCATGTTATTTAACTTGAGCATATTTGTAATGTTGTTGACTGGTCTAGTTCTTATGCCATTTGAAGTCTTTATATGTGTACATTTTGTTGAGGCTCCATGTTCACTTGTGTACTTCATGTTGACATGTGGTCTGTTGTATGCATGTACACTAGTTCCTCTTGGTTATGGCTTGGTGTGATGGTACGGTTGAGGCTGTTGTCTGAACATGTTGTTTTCATTTTGGAGACTGGTCTGGTTTTGTGCACATGAGTTTGGTTTTGGTTTTGACATTTCATTGCTTCGTTCGCTTATTTGATGCTTTGCATATGCGTTTGTATTTGTTGCACTTGAGTTGAATCCGACCTAGGCTTAGGTTTGACCTTGTGCTCACTTGTTCCTGTAATTTTAGCAAGCAAGTGTATATCGGTGTGCAGGGCCTTGTGGTATATATAATGATACATTGTGTATATCACAAGTTGTTCATGTAAGATGAATTGAAAGAAAAAAATGATGAACAACCCAAATAACCGAGGCAAATAATATATTCAAAACACACACTTTATTGAGCACTGTAAGATATTCTATGCTTTAATTTTACTATTCAGTGTTTATTTTGCAGATAGTTCAGATGTTGGATTCAGGCTGGAACAAAGTTGAAGATCAAATAGAGTAAGAATGAATATGTGGTGAGGTGAAAATTTTGTAAATTAAAAATTGTGTTGTAACTGAAATCGTATTGTAATTGAAAAAGTGTAAATGTAGCGAGAGCTCACATTTATGCTATTTGAATTTGTAATAAAATATTTGTTTGAATATGAATTATGAATTACTTATTTTATTCAACAAATATTTATTTAATCATGTAGAAAAAATAAAATAGTACCACAACAAATACATTTAAATGAATATATATATATATATGTTTATTATAATCAAATAAAAATCATAGGCTATTGCATTCTACAAGGTTAAATTTTAATTTTAATAAGTGTTGTTTGTTATAATCTAGACAGATAAACATTTGTGAAATGGTTTAGGTAAGGAAGTAACTTTATATAAGTATGGTTCATAAAATATAGTTTATAAATAAAAAGGATTTAAACTGAGAATTTCAGAACCTAAATCCTGATGTTTATCGAAATTAGCTTTCCAAGATTTCGGAAAATAATGGTAATATTTTTTCAAAGTAAGTAGTTGGGAAATTGGTTCACAAAATTTAGATCATGTTACTTAGTAATATTAAGAAGTATTTGATACCACTTAGAAAATGATTTTGGTTAAATACGAAAGATATGATTTTGAGGTATGAAACTCACTACTGTTGCCGGAAAATAATTATGGTGATGACAATAGCATCATCGGCGTTCATTTTGAGTTTCTAAGTGGGGAGATGCTACTATAATAATTTGCTATAGAGTTGTTTCGGTAAAATAGTTTTTAACTTAAAAATCCTGAAAGTATGATTTGATATACAGAAAGGAGATATGTACATTATTATTTCAAAATAATTTGGAATAAAACTGGTTTTTAGTTCTTATGTTTCCTGTTAAGTTATTTATGGATACATGTATTTTATGCACTAGGGTAGCTTAGTTTTGTGCATCTCATTATGATATGTTATTTGGTAGTTTTCATTTATTGAATTGAAATGGAATTGTCAATTATTTTGGACAGTCAAAAACTTCCCAAGTAGTTGAGAACTTGAAGCTAAGTGCTTTGTTAAAAGTATAAAAATATGAGTTTTGTAACCCTTAAATTGTGAAGATAATAGTAAGTTAAACCAAGTTTTAAATTTGTTGAACAACTTGGTGAATTAAAAAAAATTTGATATTATATATATACTCTTAGTATGTAGTGGAGTATTATACAAATATGAACTTAAGTATTAAATGGTTTTATAATAAAGATATGCCTTTATGAAATGTTTATAAAAACTTAAGTAATGTTCTATGAAATGGTTCATAAATGATTTTAATATTAAAGGAAATATACTATAAGTAAAAATGAATGTGATTTAAAATGTAAAGTAATCAGTGTAGTTAAGAAATCGGTAGGATGGAATACCTAAGTGTACATAGATCATTTTATTCGCATAATTGTTCTTGATCCGGATTTGAGTATATGATTTTGGGGTGATTTAAACCAATCCAAATAAGGATTTTTCACTCGACTCTTGACGGTGAACGCTTAATATGAATTTTGATATGATACTAAAGTTATCTACCATAGTGTATGGCTATGTAAGGAGATTGGAGTATTCTAATCAAGGAACCTGATCAAAGTCTGCACTTGGAAAGTCGAGTAAGCGATACTAGTTTGAAAGAGAAGTTTATGTGATCGAGTAAGTGATTGAATTTGATATTGCATACGGATGACATATGTACATCGTACGGGCTTAAATGTAATTGTATGCTTTTTGCATTAGGAAGACAATTTACATGGTTTGAGACGACATGTCGATGTGAGATGATTGCTTTATATGATTTAGCAGGCTGAGATTCATGGTGGATGATTTTTTTTATTGTTTCAATTGTCATGTTTAACTCTCTTTTGGGTAATGCAAGTAAAATTCAGGTACATGGATGCAAGGGTTGCTAGTTGCTTTTAGTTTCATGAGTAGAGTTTGCTTGCTTGTAAATTGGTATATATTTATACTTAACATGTGTGTTTGCTTTGTGACATACACACTCAATAAGGTATATCATAAGTATATACTATTGTTGTGTTGTCCCTAGATATGGGAGGTCCCAGATATAGGCTCATATTGATATTGTAATTTTTTTATACCAAGCCACACAAATGAGGTGTTGCCGAAATTTTCCATAATATATGGGAATTTCAAAGCTTACTAACTCATTTTTAATAATTGTGTTTAATGTTTATGAGTTTGGAGATATTTTCTTCCTTTGGGAATTTCGGGGATGAAATTCTTTTAAGGGGGAAGAATGCAACGATCCTCATTTTTTTAATATTTTGAATGAGAATTTTAATTTTATTTAAATATGCAAGTTGGATTCAAATTTAATAAATAATAACAAAATTCAATTGTTAATAAAATGAATCGATTTTTAGTTACATATTTTTAAATGAATTTATAGGATTTTTCCATAATTTTTAATTTGTGAAAATATATAAATTATCATTTGACGTATTTTGCAGTAAACATTGGTATTTTTGAAACCTGTATATTTTATTATTGTTTTAAGATTAGGGTCGCACTGTTGTGCGTGATTGTGTTTTTATTTCTATCGGTCACGGTTCGTACGCAAACATGATATTGTGTACCAAAGTGCCGAAAATTATAAAATTTAATAACCCTTTTCCTTATTTCTCTTTCCTTTTCATTTTTCAATAACCTGCAAAAAAAATAAACCTAGCCACCTGTTTTAAAAATCAAAATCAAGGGATACAGTTAACAATAAATAACGAAACCAAATCCGTCGAATTCATAATGATGAGGGCTTCAAATCTATATGAGTGTGGTCGTGTGCAGTCGTGTTCGAGGAGTAGCAACATTATGAGCAGCAACTAGGTTTTCGGATAGGCAGGTTTTTAGGTGATGATAGGAGAATCGGATTCACAAGTGCGTTTCTTGTGTTGGTGTTAACAAGAAAACTTGTCAATGCCCAAAGTAGAATTTTGGATATATATGTTCCAATTAAACCACCTTTCGACTGGATAAGAATAATTTGCACCTTTTTATTTCTTTTGGCCTACCTTTCGAATGGGTTGAAATGGTTGGAATTTCTTAATTGTGACCTTTCAGCTTGGTTGAAACACTTAAATCCTTTTTTTCAACACCTTTCGAGGTAAGTGAGCTGATTTAGGTTCTTATTGAAACCTCCCTTTCAAAATGGCTACGGTAGCTCAAAGGTTAACCCTAATGTCTAAGGATATGGGCTGAATGGATGAGTATCAACTTTGTCGAAAGCTTTCTTCTTTAATACTTTGGCTTGGATTGTTAAGCCTGAGGATTTTGGCCAAATTATGATTTCAACTCACTAGAAAGATATGCTTTTAGAGATTTGTGGTGTGGAGCTATAACTTAAGTGTGTTGGGTAAAAATAGGGGTTTTGACTCAGTCGGTGGTTGTCTTTTCGATGAAGTCAATACAGGAAGAACGCAATCAGATCCGGTAGAAATTTCTAATCAGTAGCATGATCGAAAACACAAGAATCTCTTTCCTTTAACAAATGATGTACACAATGATCGATTTTCCTAATTCAATTCCCAAATCAGGGTTACAAATTAGCAATTGTAAGAAAGTATACGAATAGAGTGAACGAAATTCGAATCCTCTAAACCAGACCCCTAGGGTCTTATTTATATATGCGAGTTGGCAACCTTCGACTTAGAGCTTTCAACTTGGTTTAAAGGTGGCTTTGTATACCTTCTGTCTCCTTTGACACTTGTGCATCCCTTTGCAATGCTTTCAATTGGGTTTGAATGCTTCCATCATCGTCGAAAGGGGTAGGCACTCCTCTTCCTTTTTATTGATTTGTTGTTGCAAGTATGTAGGAGCAAGAGCTTTTGACTATGTCAACAGGTTGCTCTCTGGAGTTTTGAAGGTGTCGATGGTTTTGACGTAGTAGGTAGCTTCCGAATGTATTCTTACAACTTGACATGGAACCTTCCCTATATGTTAAAGGCTTCGACCAGTTTGAAAGGCTTGATTAAGCTTTCGAAAGTGTTGTTTTGATCAAGGCATCTTTCTACGTAGTTTGAATGAAGGCGAAATCTTTGGTGTTGAAAGGTTTGGCATGCATGCGTCCTTCGAAAGGTACTCCTCCACTTACTCGAAACGTCTTCATGTAGGCGAAGGCATCTATTTTGAAAGGTAGATATTGACGTGAAAGGATGCTTTAGACCATGTTGACCCCTTTGAAAGCTTGTAACAAATATTGCTTTTGGCTATAGCATCCCTTCAACTACATTGAAAGGTTTTGTTGGTGCTATCATCTCTTGTTCCTTTTTCCTTCAAAGTATTTTGGTTTCGACAAGGTTGAAGTAGGAATTTGTGGTAGCATTTGCCCCCTTTCCCCCCTGCGAAGGGATGCTCTTGACTTTCAAAGTTAGCTCTTTCGAAACCTATTACAATTCCCGCCGTTTCATATTCAGGTGCAAATCTTGGTCATCGAATTTATTTAAATTCGATTGTATGGATTGCCATCCATGCTAACTTTTCATATAAAACAAGTTCAGTTCTTTCCCTTTTCACTTATCTAAAAGCAAAGTAATTTACAACAAGAATCAAAGTTTTCAATTCTTGGATAATTCCTATTTCCAACGGTAGAAATTCAAATCCAAAGTAAGTTTTAATTATCTTTGTTTGACTTTTCGTATCTATCTTCGATTTTTACATTCGCTCGATTGAATTTGAAATTCTGCTTGAACCTCGCTGAAATAATTTTAAGTTTTCAGATCATGAAAACGTACATTGATTTTTTTGTATGGCCTTTCTTATTTGATTTCTTGGTTTAATTTATTTTTTGAAGTCATTTGAAAATTAAAAAAGATTATTTTTAATTTCATGGTTATTCTATTTTTAAAAAGAAAGCGAGGTTCGAAAATAACAACCGGGGATTTTGAAGATTCTTGATTGTGAATTAGCACCTAAATCAACTTAGTTTTAAAGGTTCTTGATTTTGAAATTTTAGGTTAAAATTGAATTTGAGGAAGAAGGGAATTTCCAATTATTTGTAGTGAAGCTTTGAGCTGTACGAATTAAAATTTGGCGCTACAATTTACCTCTCCACCCCTTTAAAAGGGATTGAGGTGACAACTTTTATTTGCTTTCTCAACCTCTTTCGATAGAGTCAAAAGGTAGTCTAATGCCTCACTTAGTTAACCTCATCGAAAGGTTGTGTAGTTAGTAGGAAGTGGACCTCTTCAAAAGCAGAATTGTACTTTAGCGTATTCTGACACCTTTCGAAGAAGTTGGCTAATGTGTCTTACTTAGTAATTATCTTATACACACTTTCGAAAGTAAAGTCTTTGTTTATAGGTTTCAAAACCTTTAGTACATACTTACTTTATATATTTTATAAATTGGATTGAAGAAAGGATACTTTGTATAAGTTGTAAATCAAATCAAACGTTTCGACTTAGTCAAAACCTTCTGTATTGACTCAAATTTTGTTGTTGGTATGCTTCTGAAACCATGTTTCCCTTTTCGACTCTGTCGAAACCTTTTGTAACTAATTGAGATTCGATCGTCATCTGTTACCAATATAGTCAAAATGACCCAGTCCTTTTATTTTATAAATACGATCCAACTCTAAACCTTTCGAATTAATTGGCATGTAAGGTTTCGACAACATTTATATTCCCTTAGAAAGTTTAAGTTCATGGCTTTCGACACTGTCGAAAGTTTCTTTTACCTTGTTTATTGAATGTTGGTAGCGTATATCTTATTCACATTTGTTGTGTAGGTTTCAACTACTTTCTTTTAATAACAAAATTATCCTTGGTCTTTCAACATTGTTGAAGAGTACTTATTGGGAGTCAACTTCTACTTTCCCTTTTAACTCTGTCGAAAGCTTAATAAATTTCATTTTTCTAATTTTAAAATTCTTTCAAGAATATGTAATTTCATATTTTTGTTTGATATTCTAATTATTGTAATAGGTTTCCAATATCATTGAAAGAATGTTAATTTCATAACAAATTATAATTTATAACTGAAATGATTTCACCTGGCAGAATCATGAGTACACCCAAGAAGATTGAAGCCACCTCCAAACGTTCCTTAATATCCACCCAGGATGAGGTGGATGCGATTCTCAATGACTTTGGCATTACTAGTGTGGAAGCCACCCCCTTATGAAAATGGCACCATCCATAGTTCTCTTGAAGGGTACTTTACCTACACAACAATCCATATTTGGCATGGAGGATTCTAATAAGATAGAAGAAATTAGACAATTAAATCTTGGAGATCATAACGTACTTGCTAATGTAAAAGAAGAACTTAGTCCAATTTTAGAAAAAGAAAAGGTTATGTGGAAACAAAGATCTAAGATCTAATGGATTAATGAATGTGATAATAATACAAAAAAATTCATAATATGTCTAACGATAGAAGACGCAGTAACATAATAAATGATTTCGTGAATAATGTGGAATTGGTTGATCAAAGGGATCTTAATAAGGTGTTTACTGATTATTATTGGGATATTTTTGGTAATAAAAAAAAAGCATAGAATAAACGTTAGATGGAATGAACTATATGGAAACACCCCCACACTCTTTAATATACCAAAAGGGCACATTTAAAGGCATGGTGCATTGCAGGTATAATTGAAACTAATAGAGACTAAGATTCACAAGATAAAAATAGGCAAAACAATGGAAACTAAGATAATAACTTATTAAAAACAAAAGCTTCATAATTACATCATAAACAAAATAAGTCAAATATCAAATACAACATATACGTCTCAAAACCTAATATGTCTCATGAAATAAAAACTCGTAGTCTTAATAAAAATCATACAAATATTCCTCTCAAATTCCAGTACAAAGAAAGAAAACCGAAAGTAAAAGTTGGAAAATACATAGTAGAATCTCCTCCAAGAAACCTTCGAGCACTACAATCTACTGCCATCTCCCTTGATTGCCTATAGGGAGAAAAGAGGAAAATAGTGGAGTGGGCCGGACTAAACGTCCGGTGAATGAAATAACTACTAGAATCTTTAAGCAAGGTAAAAGAAATAGGCTCTTCAATAGTTCTAGTATATATAAAAGGAAACAAAGGAAATAGGAAATAGATAAAGCTGAAAATAAATACGAATTAACTAGTACTCAATTAATAAGATAGGTTTACTTTGATTGTTTGCACTTGTCCTTGATAACTGCTTTCATTAGGCTTAATTCCTAATCCTAATTTAATTAGGCTGAAATCCTAATTCTACCCTTTGATTGGCCCGCTACTCCATAGTATCTACCATGGACTAGACGCTATATAGCTTCCCATACAGAAGGCAATAGTTTCTACGAAAGACATACACTATGCACTTGGAACTCAATAGCAACTTATCTCCCCTAATCGATGTCGCATGCTCGGTTACCACTGGTTTGCACTATCTATTGGTCCTTCTTTTGACTTTTTATTTACCCTAGACGGCATAAGTGTGCCCACGTCTCACTTCAGGCTATTGTGAGACACCGTGTCCATGGAAAATAGAGAATGTTGTTGGTACCGGTCCATGTCTAACAAAATCTAGTAGCGTCCCTTGTCCAAATCCACATGATTTAGTCTTTTAATTATTGACCTCTTATCTACCCTAAATAGCATAAGTGTGTCCCAAGGAAAATGCTGCCGGTATGGATCTTTTCTTTTAACTATTGACCATATATCTACCCTAAACCACATAATGGAAATACTGCTGGTACGGATCTTTTCTTTTAACTATTCACCACTTATCTACCCTAAATAGTATAAGAGAAATGCTGCCGGTAAGGATCTTTCCAATTAACTAGTGACTACCTATCTATCCTAAACAGCATAAGGAAAATACTGCCGGTACGGATCTTTTCTTTTAAATATTGACCACTTATCTATCCTAAACAACATAAGGAAAATGTTGTCGATATGGATCCTTCGTTCATCTTTACTTATTAACTTAGATAAATTATTTTAAATAAGCCTTTGTTATTATTCTTACTATCTGTGCTTATTAATTTACTAAGTCTTAAAATAAGCATCCTTTTGTTCTGTTTTCTTATTATAACCCATGATATAATCATGCATATTACTTAACCCAAGGTTTAAGTGTGAAAATAAGCTTCTTTCATCTTTTACTCTTTTTAGTTATAGTTCTAGGTTATAGCTAGGCCAATCTCTTTAATTTAGTCTAATTCTAATATTTACATCACAATTTTAGTCCAATTTCATTTTTATTATAGTCTTTACAATTTATATCTTATCTTCCATTATTTTAGTATTCTCATAATTTTAATCCATATTCACGTTTAATCTATTCTAATCCATACGCGAAGAAGAAGGTGAAATAAAAGAAAAATAAAAATAGAAGAGAATCCAAAGCGTAGGAAAAGGATGTAAATAACGCATAAATAACAGTAAATAAATTTAAATACTATAAATAAGTGGAAAAGCTATAATTAACAAAAATAAAAGAAAATTAACTGAAAAGAATAACTAAAAGAAATAGACTGAAAATAATTCTAAAAACTATAAATAAACTACTAAAAATATTATTCCAAAATCGTAGTAAAACTACAACTATTGGAAACCCTATTATTTTAAATTACTTAAAGAAAATCTAAAATAACTACAATCACTCACATGCGGTCCTAAGCTCTTCCCTTTAGGTCTTCCCAGATCCACTTGAGGGTCTTAAAATATTTTTGTTAAAAAGATTCTCTCCTTGGAAAATTATTCCTTTTAGGGTCCTTCCTGTAAAGGTGAACCCAATTGAAGAAAATTTAGAATGAGAAAAAATGTTAGGTCTACAGATCTATTTATAGGGTAGAAGTGGATCTCAGACCATTGGATTTGGGCATTTAATAGGATGCAACAACGTCATAGGCTTAATAGGAACCATCAGATGCAAGAATTGAAGGACCAGATTGTGTTAAAGAATGCAAAACACGTAGAAAATAGGCTAACTAACGTTACTGGATGAAGGAATTTTCCTTCGTCCGATTCCTAAGGCGGTTTGACCACCAGGTCGACCCCCCTATACCCAGGTCGAATGGTCGGTCGACCTAGGGTGAGGTTAGGTCGACCTAGCCTATATTATCATTATTATTATTATTATTATTATTATTATTATTATTATTATTATTATTATTATTATTATTTTCTTGATTTTTGTTTAATTTATAACTTGACCATATTAACTCGGGTTCTAACATTCCATATATAGAAATTGACTAGAAAATTACCCCGGACTCAATGGTGCAACTCCCATGGCTCAATTCTAATAATCTCATAAAGTTATTTTATCATTTGATTAATTAACGAATTAATTATTATGGGTTAAATTTTGGGTTGTTACATTCTCCCCCCTTAAGGGATTTCGTCCCTGAAATCTCTAACGATAAAAGAATTTGCTAAATAATTTCATTCAAGTTCTACAACCAATTACTCGATCATCAATAACTCATTCATTGTCCTTAAGTTTTTCTAATGCAATTTATGATAATTATGCAATTAGTGTAGTGTTAATGTCCCTAACTAATGCAAAAGATTAGACGGTCTATTGATTTAGTTGACCTCCTTTTATGCAATCATATCTGTGCTATGTATCCAAATGAATGCAAAAAATTTCAAATGATAGCTGATAATTCTATATGCATGCTATAAACATCATTCAAATGTAACAATCATGTGATAATCATCCATTTATAGCAACCATGAAAAATAAAAATGCACACACATCCATATGCACATGCTCTGCTGTCCTAATTAGGCTGATCCCTAAAGAATAATAGTGCCTAGTGTACCTATATGCGTCCATTAGTATCCACTAGAAAACACTTGCAATCACTAGCTTACATCATTCATAACATGTTCTATTAACATGTTTACATCAAATCCTACCATCCATAGGTTAAATTTTAAGCTCTACCCTCCAAAAGGATAATAAAGGAAAGAACCTATTCAAAACTAGAGATGGAAAATAGGAAATTTGAAAACTTATTATCAAAGGAATGTGGATATGAAATACAAATTTTCTCCCGGTCAAACCAATCCCCCCCCCCCACCCCCGAAGTCTTCTTAACTATGTCGGACCAAGGCAATCACTTTATAGAACCTATCCAACACGAAGGCGATTTACGCGGTCTTTCATAAAAATATTCCAAACTTGCCACTCTAATGTTACTATCACATGAGGATCCTTTTAACGGAAGATGTTTTTCCTAAGTTTCTTTAAAATCAAAATCATACGTCCTCAACTATGTGTGCCTTATAATCTTACATATTTCACTCTACCGTTCTTCTTTAGTCTGCACACATGAATCAACAATCCTAGGTCCTTACTAGTGTCCTATACACTTTAAGAATTTTTTTATCATTGCTTCCAAAAGTAATATTTGTTATCCCCTACATGGTATTACACTTTTTCCGTTACACCTAGGAAATGACTCTTATCCACTTCTCACTTAAGAGCTTGGTTTGGTATTTATCACTTTATTCTAGAAACTAAGGCTTCTAAATTTTTAAAGCACCAAATCCCAAAATCTTTTTCTTTAAAAGTGTTATTTTTAAGTTTCTATTAAATTCAAAAATACTTGGTCACTTGATGTTATTTCTCAAACCTAGAGGGGAAAAACTTCCAAATTTTTAAGTCTAACACTTATTCCACGTTTTCTTTTAAAGACTTTTACAGCTTGTCTATAAAAATTGGGATTTTTAAATTTAACTTTTATTAAGTTTTTTTCTTTCAAAAAACTTGTTTAATATTCCCATAACTGCAAAAAAATTTCCTTTTACTTATAATAATAAGTATACTTTACAAACCATTTTATTTCTATACTTAGAAATTATCTTTTAAAATGCATTTTTATTTGGGTTAAAATGGATGTTTTGTAAAACACCGTTACTACAATCCAAAAATACTAGTGTATGTTTTCAATTAAATTAATACTAATGAATCTCATATACATATGTAAAAATATTTCTCTTGGGAGTCACTTACCATAACAATAGTGTTATAATCTATGCTCCTCTTATTTTTCACGAAGACATTTATTACAACAATAAAAGTTGTAATCTATGTTTTCTAATACTTGATACATTCTAGGTTTTTATATTTAAATCTTTTTCAGTTGCAAAGAAACTAGTGAGTTAAATATACATACATACATACATATATATATATATATATATATATATATATATATATATAGACACACACCCCATAATTCTTCAAAAATAGTTTCAGTTTTTCATTACATAAAAACCAATTTAAATTTCATACCATTCTTCAAAACCCCCATATTTTCTAAGAGAAAATATTAACAATGAAAATTTTCAATTCTACGAATTACCTTTTTTTCCACTTTCAAAAATTTAAAATTTTCATTTTATTGAGGTTGGCATAAAGTGGATTTTATTCTTACTCACCTAGGAGTACTTTTACTAAACCTTGGAAATCTCATTTCCTTACACCAAAAGTGACACTTCAAAAACTTTGCTCTCAAACTGAAGAACACAAAATGTACAAAGAACCTTCTCAAAATGTCTGAAAAATCTTTAATGATTGGGACAGAATCTAGATTTCCTAGTGATGAATTAAAGGAATAGAGGAAGCTCAACATAACTGACCCTTGCGGTCGCAAGAAACCTCGAGAGTCCTATCGCTGCATGTTTCTAGTCTAATGACCCTCCTCTTGCATCTAATATAGCTCCATATGTGGATAGCCAATCCATCCCCAAGATCATCCCATACCCTGAAAATCCCAAAACATATGCGTCACAGTCAAATTCTATGCCTAGGATAAAAATTTCCAAACCTCTACAAACCATAGACAAGTGTGTCGATCCTTCTATGGGGTTTGAAACAACAACGGGTCTACAATTAAAGAAATGTCTAAGTGCAAACAATCCATAAAAGAACTAGTGAAAAAAGAGTGTTGTGCTCCAGAACCGGATAGAGTCCGAATAGGAAAATCATAAATAGAAATCAAACCTTCAATAGTGATTTTACTACCTCTATCCAGTCCATTTCTAAAAGGCGTTGCATCCAAAGCTTGTATTTGTGCTATAGGCGCGCTCGCTCACTGCCTCGTCTTCTGTGGACTGGCTGTACTAAAGTGACTAGGCTGTCCTCAATTGAAACACTTCCCTTTCATTACCGCCTTCTTACAATCCTTTGCGTAATGACCAACCATCCCACAACTCTTGCACTTCTCGTTTTTCTTGATTTGATTTTGAGGCCCTCCTCTTTTCTTTTTATCCTCATCGTTCTTATCTTTCCCCCACTTCTTAGAACTTTCCAAAGACCTCCTTAAACTCTCCTTCCTTAGTTGCATCGGACGTTAGGGCCATCTCTACTAAAGACTCATAAGTAGCTCCCATCGGCATGTGAGTCAAAAAAAAATCCTTGAAGGGGCTGATTCAACGCCTTCACAAACTTCATAGCTTTCTTATGCGACGTATTCACTAACTCCATTCCAAACCATGAAAATTCATTGAATTGATTAATGTATTCCTTCACCGACCAACTCCCTTGCTTTAAATTGATAAGCCGCTCTAACTGAACACTCTCCTCTGCTTGAGACAAAAACTTTCTATCAAGTCGCTCTCGGAATCCATTCCAAGTCACCTCTCTTCCTTCTGACTCGATGACCTCCCACCAATACAAAGCCTCCTCTTTCAGCTGCCAAGACACTAGCCGAACTCGTTGTTGATCATCCAATCCCAATAGTCCGAATATCATCTGTGTGTCTCTAAGCCAAGCTCTCTCCTTCAGAAAAGTCTTCTTACCAGAAAAAGTCATTCCACCCAAACTCACAAAATCCTTACAAAGCTTAAAGAAATTGGCAGCGGCAGGCGAGTTGATGGGATTCCCACCCGCTGGTGCTGGGTTGGGCGCTTGCCCGTGCACCTCTAGTGTCGTGGCTTATAGATACCTATGAAACCAGGTTGGGACTGGAATTCCCTCTGGAAGGTTTAGGGTATCCTCCATACTACGAAAAGAAAAGGATAGTTTAGGAAAGAGTTGAAGGAAGATTGAACTGGACTTTTGAGGAGATTTTTACATAACTCTTTTATACCTAAAAACTATTTCTTAAGAGTTCATTTCTGAAAACTACGTTCAAAAAAAGTTATTTTGGAAAAATATTTTACTTTTGAAAATAAATTTTTAGGAATCCTATAACCTTAGGCTCTGATATCAAGTGAAACACTCCACACCTCTTAATATACCCAAAATGGCACATTAAAAGGCATCGTGCATTGTAGATATAACTGAAACTAACAGAGACTAAGATTCATAAGACGAAAATAGGAAAAAACAGAGGAAACTAAGACAATAACTTATTCAAAACAAAGCTTCATAACTACCTCGTAAACCAAATAAATCAAATATCAAATACAACATACATGTCTCAAAACCTAATATATCACATGAAATAAAGACTCGTAGTCTTAACAAAAATCAGAGTACAAATATCCTTCTCAAGTGCCAGTACAAAGAAAGAAAAACGGAAATAAAAGTAGGGAAATACATAGTAGAATCTTGTCCAAGAAACCCCTGAGCACTACAATCTACTGCCCTTTCCCTTGATTGCCTTTGAGGGGGAAGGAGAAAATAGAGGAGTGGGTCAGACTAAAAGTCTGGTGAATGATAATAACCGCTAGAATCTTTAAGCAAAGTAAAAGTAATAGACTCTTCAATATTTCTAGTACATATAAAAGGAAACAAAGGAAATAGGAAAGAGATAAAGCTGGAAATAAATATGAATTAACTAGTACTCAACTAATAAGATATGTTAACTTTTATTGTTTGCACTTGTCCTTGATAGCAGCTTTGATTAGGCTGAATTCCTAATCCTATTTAATTAGGCTGAAATCCTACTTCTACCCTTTGATCGGCCTGCTACTTCATAGTACCTACGATGGGCTAGACGCTAGATAGCTCCCTACACAGAAGGCAATGATGTCTACAAAAGACACACACACTAAGCACTTATAACTCAGTAGCGACTTATCTCCCCTAATCGATGTCGCATGCTTGGTCACCGTTGGTTTGCACTATCTATTGCTCTCTCTTTTGACCTTTATTTACCCTAGACAGCATAAGCGTGCCATCGTCTCACTTCAGGCTATTATGAGACACCGTGTCCATAGAAAATAGGGAATGCTGTTGGTACTGGTCCCTATCAAACAAGATCTAGTTGTGTCCCTTGTCCAAATTCTCATACTTTAGTCTTTTAATTATTGACCTCTTATCTACCCTAAACAGCATAAGCGTGTCCCAAGGGAAATGCTGCCAGTATGAATCTTTTCTTTTAACTATTGACCACTTATCTATCATAAACAGCGCAAGGGAAATGTTGTCGGCACAGATCTTTTCTTTTAAATGTTGACCATTTATCTACCCTAAACAGCATAAGGGAAATGCTGCCAGTACACATCTTTTCTTTTAACTACAAACCACTTATCTATCCTAAACAACATAAGGGAAATGTTGTCGGTACGGATCCTACTTTCATCTTTGCTTATTAACTTGGATAGATTATTTTAAATGAGCCTTTGTTATTATTCTTATTATCTGTGCTTATGAATTTATCCTAAGTCTTAAAATAAGTCTCATTCTGTTCTGTTTTCTTATTATAACATATGTTATAATCATGCTTATTACTTAATCCAAGGTCTAAGTGTGAAAATAAGCTTCTTTCAACTTTTACTCTTTTTAGTTATAATTCTAAGTTATAACCAGGCCACTCTCTTTAATTTAGTCTAATTCTAATATTTACATCACAGTTACAGTCCAATTCCATTTTTATTATAGTCTTTACAATTTATATCTTATCTTCCATTATTTCAGCACTCTTATAAATTTAATCCATATTCGTGTTTAATCTATTCTAATCCATACGCGAAGAAGAAGGAGAAATAAAAGAAACTAAAAATTGAAGAAAATCCAAAGCGTAGGAAAATATGTAAATAACGCAAAAATAGAAATAAATAAATTAAAATACTATAAATAAACTGTAAATAAATGGAAAATCTATAATTAACAGAAATAAACGAAAATTAACTAAAAAGAACAAGTAAAAGAAATAGACTGAAAATAATTCTAAAAACTGTAAATAAACTATTAAAATGTTATTGCAAAAATCATAGTAAAACAACAACTATTGGAGACCCTATTATTTTAAATTACTTGAAAAAATCTAAAATAATTGCAATCACTCACCTATGGCCCTAAGCTCTTCCCTTTAGGTCTTCTCGGATCCACTTGAGGGTATTAAAATATTTTTGTTAAAAAGATTCTCTCCTTGAAAAATTATTCCTTTTAGGGTCCTTCCTGTAAAGGTGAACCCAATTGGAGAAAACCTAGAATGAGAAAAGGTGTTAGGTCTACGGATCTATTTATAGGGGTAGAAGTGGATCTCAGACCATTGGATTTGGGATTTAAAAGGATGCAACCACCTCATAGGCTGAATAGGAGCCGTCGATGCAAGAATGGAAGAACCAGATTGAGTAAAAGAATACAAACATGTAGAAAATAGGCTAACTAACGTTACTGGACGAAGGAATTTACCTTCATCTAATTTCTAAGGCGGGCCGACCACTTGGTCGACCGCCCCTATACCCAGGTCGACTGGCCAGTCGACCTAGGGTGAGGTTAGGTGGACCTAGCCAATATATTAATATTATTATTTTCTTGACTTTTGTTTAATTCATGACTTATCCATATTAACTCGGATTCTGATGTTCCGTATAAGGAAATTGACCAGAAAATTACCACTAACTCAATGGTGCAACTCTCGTGGCTTAGTTTTGATAATTTCATAATTTTTTTATCATTTAATTGACTAACGAATTAATTATTATGGGTTAAATTTCGGATTGTTACATTCTCCCCTCCTTAATGGATTTCATCCCCGAAATCTCTAAGGGAAAAAGAATGTACTAAATATTTTCATCCAAGTTCTACAACCAACTACTAGATCATCGACCATTCATCGCCTTAGGTTTTTCTAATGCAATTTATGATACATATGCAATTAGTATAGTGCTAATGTCCGTACCTAATGCAAAAGATTAGGTGGTCCACTGACTCAATTGACCTCCTTTTATGCAATCATGTCCGGCCCATGTATCCAAATGAATCTGCAATTTGAAAGATTTTAGACCAATTTCTGTAATTAATGGTTTTGTTGAAATTACTTCAAAAGTTTTAGCAAATAAACTTAGTATAAGAATGAATGATTTAATCGATTGTTCACAAACCGCTTTCATTAAGGGTAGAAATACCATGGATGGAGTGGCTATTGTTCAAGAGTACATTAATCACTGTTGTAAGAAAAACATTACATGTGCACTTCTAAAACTTGACTTTGCGAAAGCTTTTGACTCGACTGACTGAGATTTTCTAATTGACATGTTGCTGGCTAAAGGTTTAGTTGTAAATGGATTGGTTGGATTATGACATTGCTTAAAACTAGTAATTCTAGTATAATGGTTAATGGAATTTTAGGGAATAAAATATAGTCAAAATGTGGCTTATGACAGGGTGATCCTTTGTTTCCTCTTCTGTTTAATTTAGCTGTCGATGTTTTCGCTATGACAATTAAAAAGCTATTGGAAATGGATCTTTAGGGTGCATTGGTAGCGAAATTTCACGTAATGGACTCTCTGTGCTTCAATTTGCAGACCATACCTTATTATTTACTTCTCATTTGCCTAATCACGTCATTACCCTTAAATTTATTTTATACAGCTTTGAACTTGTTTCAGGACTAAAAATTACTTTTGATAAAAGTTTCGTTTATTTTTAAATGACATTGATAAGGTTAAGGGTTTAGTAGCTAATACGTTAAATTGTAAAACCATGAATTTCCCTATTTATTATCTTGCTTTTTTTATTAGACCAACTAAAATTAAACATGATGGCTAACTAATTATAATCGATAAAATTAAAAATAGAATTTCCAGTTGGATTGGGAGATTTTTATCAAGAGCGGGTAGATTATTTCTTATCAATAATGCTTTATCTGCACTTTTGATTTATTGGATGTTTATGCATCTTTTTCTAGAATGGGTGATCAATAAAATTGATAAAATAAGAAAGGACTTCTTGTGGAATGGTGATAATCCTAGCAGTAGTCTAAAATGTTTAGTTAACTGAGAAACCATTCGTAAATTGAAAAAGGAGGAAGGACTAGGTGTTATTAATTTACATAACATGAATTTTCCTTAATTAAGGAAATGGTTATGGAAATTCAAGGATATAAATGATAATTCTACTTGGAAAGAAATTGTATCAAAACATTATTATAATGATAGTAATAATTTATACCAAATTACAACTTCTTTTGACAATAAATTGTCTAATTTTTGGAAATGAATTTTAAAATGTCAAGTTATTTATAACTTGGTACTAATATGATCGTTCATTCAGGAAACAAAATACAACCTTTTGGCATGATCGTTGGTTATCAGCCTTTCCTCTTAAGGTCGAATTTAAAGAACTTTTTGAAATTTTTAACTTTAAAAATGCTTAATTAGAGATGTTTTTTCTTGGGATAATGATCCCCCTTGGAACTTTAGTTTAATAGAATCTTAGAAGGTACATCTCTCGGACAATTTTCTTTATTATGTGCAAGATTGAATTTACATAATATTGATAATGAAATGATATTATTAACTGGGATTGGGATAAAAGTAAGAAATTCACCGCTAATTCGTTGTATAAATTTCTTAATTTCTTAGGCGTTGCTAATAACACTTTTGATCTTATTTGGAAAACAATGCACCACCAAAAACTAAGATTCATATGTGGTTAATCATGCATGGGAAGCTAAATACCACTTAACTTAAATAAAGAAAGAATTTACCAATTGATAATATATGTACTTTTTATAACTTGTATTTTGAAAATATTAATCATATATATTATGATTGTATGGATACTTGCTATATTCTTAATAATACTCTTAAAATCTTTAACTTTATTCTTACAACTATAGTTATTGATTGTGATTTTTATTGGAATAACTTAAGGTTCAAGTTTAAAAAGGAAAATATATTTTTACTAGATACTTTATTCACTATAATATTGTGACATCCCGGAATTTTGACCCTATTATTATAATAAGTTTTTGATCAAATTTAACTAAAATACGATATTTTCATTTATAAATAAACAAGATTTTTGGTATTATTAGTCGTATATGTATTATAAAGGAATTTATAATTTCAAAATGTAAAATAGACTCTTTCAACAATATTCAAAACTAAATCTGTTTTATTCAATTAAATTAAAAGTTATGTATGAATGACATTTAATATCAGATATATGAATGCAGTTAATAATAATAACAAGTACAATAACACACTTATATTCATATTAAATATAAATACATTAATGCAAATATAGGTTATAAATCAAATATTGGAAAGATTTAACTTTAAATAAACAAAAAAAAGAAATAAGATTTAAGAAGTGTTTCTAACAATAACTTTTATAATTACAATAAAATAAGCTTATAAATATTTAGCTTAAATATAACATAAAAATATGGATATTAATATAAGTATGAAGACATAAGAAACCATAATACACAAACATAAGTACAAAACTATAATATGAATAAGATATAAATAAAAATGTAACTATGTTAAGATCAAATATCTTTAAACAAAATTAACTTGTCTGCAAACATTATTTATATGTTAACATAAGTATGAAGACAAAATGGAACATGCAAGTAAATTGTATATGCATAAGAAAACAAATATTCACATCTAAAATAAGACAAAACAAAGTTTGCCAGCAAAACATATTAGTACAAACACAAAAACCTGCAAATATCTTATACAAATAATGTGTCAGCAAACATTAATAATATGTTAGCATAAATGAAAACATAAACATTTAATTAGCCCACCTTTATATCTGGAAAAATATCTTCCAGCCGAAATACTCAAATCATCTCAGGTTTTAGCACATAAAAAAAATAAAATATAATAAAGCAAGATATTATGCCAAGTTAAAGCTTGTTCCAGAAGACAGCTTGTTCAAAGTTATATATATATGTATATTTATCATTCTATCTGTTCTTATCTTTTAATTGCAAAAGGGAAGTTTACAGAAATTCAAGCTGCAGGTTTCTTCATCAAAACAACCATCCTCTGTTCAACTGCAATCTTGGTGAGTAAACTAATTTTTTAAATTAATTTTTAGTAATTGACTTATTAAGAATTATTATGTTGATCTTTCTGAGATGTTTAGCTAATTTCTGAAAAGTCTGCATATTGATGAACTTGCAATTTTCAGTAACTGTAACAACATAAGTAGAAAATAATTGAATCATACACTTTATATTGAAATATTTTCACTTAGAATTTAACTAAAGAATTTTGTTTAAAATGAAGTTCAAAGCTTGGAAACTGTTTTAAAGGTTGCTGTCCATATAATCACTGTGAATGCAATTTACAGTAAAAATAAATCAAGGGTCTAAATTCGAATAACACGAATTATAAACTTGAACTTATAAATTGAAACAACGTATGAAGTTATGATTTTTAAGACAAAAATTCTAATTTTTAGTTAACTATGCTTGGAGCAGTTCGTTAGTAAACAGTAAGTGCCTTTGCACGAATTTCTGTTGATTTAATAATTTGTTGTTGTTGAAATTTGACATGGAGCTTGTGTATTGATTCTAGATCAACAGAAAAATGTGAGAAAAAATTTAATTGCAAGATTTTTGAGGATTGATTGAAAATAGGGTTTATGGGTTCTGTGTTTTGGGTTCGGTTCATTCGATCCACGCGACGCCGATGCTCATCCGAGTGTCATGAAACTTTGAGAGGAGTTAGAGAGTGTTGTCGGCGAAGTATAGCCGAAGCCACGACACCTCAGGTGATCGCGATCGTGAGGACGAAGGGATTTTTGTCTACCGTATTTTGTGTTGTTGTTCGACTTTACGTACATATTTTGATTTCGAGGAAATTTTGTTGATCTGGGTGGTGATTTAGAGAGAGGGGAAGCCGTGTGATTTGTTGGTGGTGTCGTGGTGCGATGGCGCGGTGGCGAACCGCCGTGCACGTGCACGGCGGTGGGGAAGGTTCTGGTTAGTGTCGACTCGAGGAAATCTCGAGTTTGATTGCCAACTACTTCGAGTTTTGCTTTGGGCCGTGTATGTGTGTGCTTAGTGTAGTTTAAAACTTAAGCTTTATAAAAAAAAAGAGAACAGAGGAAGAAGAAAGGAACGCAGGAGAGTGACGCGAGAAGATACTGGGTAATCTCGAGTTCGACCCGAGTTAGTGCGATGTTTACTTCGGTTTGTTTTAATTCCAGTAGTTTGCCAACTATATTAAGTTAAAGTTATATAAGCTAAGTATTAATCAAGTTATTAATGTTTACAAACTGTTTAAGCCAAGAAGAACTTTAAAGCTTTACAGAAAACGAAGAAGAGTAATTGATTTAAATCAAAGTTTATTAAGAATGTAATAAAATTGATAATTGTAATTTAATAAGTAATTCAAAATTTAATTAAATTTGTAATTAAAGATTTCAATAATCTTGTGTAATCTCATTTGTAATTAAGAATTTCATTAATCATTGGAAGTTAATAATTTAACAAATCATAGTTAACTGATTTAAATAACTAATTAATGATTAAACGATTAAGTTAATTAATAATTAATGATTAATTAAGCAAATAGTAATAATTAAATGTGTAATTGAGTTTTATAAATCAATAATTAAGGTTGTTGATTAATAATTAATTAATTAATTAATTAAATGAATAATTAATAGGAAATTAGTGAATTGACATAAGTTAATTAATTAGAAATTGATTAAGAAAGAATATAATATAATTTATTCTTAAACAAGTAATTAAGTTTAAAATAAATCAAACTAAATGTTGATATGAATCAATGATTCTATTTGATTGATTCTGATATGTATTTATATCCTGTGATGTTCTGTGATATTCTGGATATATCCGTGATGATTGTGTATGATTTATCTGTGTTAAATTGCTATATGAATTCAATTGTTGAATTTAAACTGTTTAGTTAATCAGACAACTTGGCCTTTAAAATGGCGTTTGGATTTCGATGAGACTGGGATCGGGTATCAATTGATATTCCAAAAACCATATCGATCCAAATTAAACATTAGGTCGTGTAATCTCAAGTGAAGATCGAGATGGTGTTTTCAGAATGCAAGGGTTATCGTCGTTGACTCTGAGGGTGATTCCAAAATGAGTGTAACGAGATAATGCCTTCGGTTTCGTTCGAACCCGGAACGAACTTGTATGGATTGAATGCTTTCAGCACATCGTCAGGCGGACGATGAGCATTCTAAGAGATATGTTCTATAAAGGTAAACGCAGCCTCAAGCCTCATCAACCGGGAATGGCTAAAACAGGGGATGTGCAGCAAGGTTAGGTGGGTCATGCCCAAGCAGGACGAGGTATACCCCTGTCTAGATGTCCCTTTTATTCGGCCGTGTGGGCGGTTGGTCTGCAGCCAACTGCGGGTTATCTTGTTCGGGACTGTTCAGTAAGGAATGGTTCCAGCCTTGTGTTGCAGGGGAGTTAGAGTGGCTCCTCGGTACGGTGATCTAGGCCACATACTGTGACGGGTGGTACCCCAGTAGCCCTGCCATTGTATGAGATCCAATTTCCAATAAGCGCCGTACGTTTTGATTGTGTCCAACCATGTTGGAATGTGAGATGTAAGCATTTCAGCTATTTCTATATTTTACTTGAAAACCCTAGACACTATTATAATATCATTGAATTTTCTATAAAATGTTTTGGTTAGCGTAAGGTAAAAACTTACCCGTATTTATGTGTGGGAAGTCTTACGTGATACCTTTATTTTAAATGATTTTCAAAGTTAAACAACTTTAACTCGTTTACTCATACCAGACCCATGTCTGACCCGGAGTTTATATTTTGTTTTTCATAAATTCTTGGGTACTCAAATTTTTATGAGTAGCCAAGTGATAGGTATTCGGAGTATAGAGTTTTCTGGAGGAGTTGGAGCAGAAGACCAGACGTATGTAGCTATCTATATAGTTCCGCTGTGTTAATTAGTTTATGATATTTGGGATGTATGTTCTGACAGATATGTATATGACAGTCATGTTGTATGATATTGTATAACTCTGATGTATATATAACTATGTAATAGTTATGTTGATGTATTTTATTTTATTCCATTCCATTGTGAGATTCTGATGTTGTTATTCTTTCTTTCTATTCTTTTCTATTTCTATCCCTTTCTTTCTTATTGATGACACGTCTTTATAGAGTTAGAAAGCCGGGTCGTCACAGCTATGTTGATATATTTGGTTTGAGAGAAACCAGAGGCTATTTAATAATAACAACAGTTATATTAATAGATTAGTAATAACAGTAGCTTCATTTTTTTTCTCAATTGGAACTCAAATACAAAATATAGATTGGTTAAAAAATAATCATTTTAATGAATATCTTAATAAGGTTAGAAAAAGCAATGAATTATTTAAACAAAAAAAAATTTAACATTAATAAATACAGCTTAGCATTTATTCAAATTCGAATGAATATTTTACCGATCATCATAATGTTCTTTTAATCAAAGGTGCATGATGTTTTTTTATGTATATAATTTCATATTTTGTTAATATCTATGCGTATTGATTTCATGATCACTATCCTATATCATAAAAGTAAGTTAAGATGTTGCATAATGAGTTTGTCCCTTTTATTAGTCTAATTCTTATTATAATTTCTTTGTTGTCTTATAGTTCTAACTCTAGTTTTATTACTTTTACTTCATTAATGCTTGTGTATACAAATCTTAGTTATATACATATATATGTATATTATTCTTACATATTTGTTTAGTTCCATCTACATGTACAGGTTTAGGCCATAAATGGTGCTAGAATGCTATTCGCAGGGTTTCAGGGTTGCTGTTGCCAAGATTACAGGGTTGTTGTTTGTAGGATCGTTGTTAGGAGAGATTTCTTATTTTAGATCTGGATCCTATCTATGAGGCGCTCATTCTCAAGTGGAGCTGCTTGATGATCTCATTTGTTCACTTAGATGCACTATGGTTTATATTGCATAATAACACTTCATTATAGGGCGATGACCTTGCCGAAGTTCGATACTGAAGTGTAATGGACGGTGGACTTGTCGGAGCTCATTCAAGAAGTTACCTGATGTTGTTATCTTAGATTTTTCTATGTTATGACTTGTCACCTGCCAGGTATGTTGGCGGCTCATTTACTATTGATGGTATATATATGTACATGTGTCCTCTTCTCTACTTTAGAAGATCGCACATTTCTCTCAAAAAAATTATAGATGTTTAGACATCCAACTTTTGGAGAATATTAATAGAAAGTCAATAATGATTGTGCAATAGAAGTCCATCGACCCAGATTCGTGCATTAAGAATGAAATTTTAAAGTTAGAAGATCCGAAACCCATATTCGGGTATTGTGGATGATAACCAAAAGTCCATAATAATAATCTTATTAATAGAGATCTTTATCCCAGATTAAGGCATTAATGAGTGAAGTCTAGTAAATAGTTGTAGTCTCGAAACCCAGATTCAGGTAAGATGAAGACCTTGAATTGAAAGACCCGAAGCCTAGAATCAGGTATTAATAAGTGAAGTCCTGAATCTCAGTAATGAATGAGCCAAAACCCAAATTCGGGTATTAATAAGTGAAGTTTGGAAATTCTTCTTTGATGATTAATTGAAGGTTTCATATTCTTATTTAATCCTTATTTGTTATTGCTACTTGATCAGCTGCTTCTTAAGCTTGGACGTCTTAGTCCATCATTTGATATGCCGCTTCTCGGGCTCGGACATCTTAGTCCATAGTTTGATATGCCGCTTCTTGAGCTTGGATGTCTTAGTTCATTGTTTGATATGCCACTTGTTCTGTGCCTTAGCCAGGCCATATTGTGGCGGGATCAAGGGCTTACTTCGTCCTTCCTCCAGGAGGCGTCTTGACCTGGCCGTAGCGTGGCATAGTCAAGGGCTTATCGATGCTTTATCCAGGCTATAGCGTGGCGCGGATAATGGCTTACACTCTTCTCTCCAGGAGATACTCTGCCTGGCCAACTCGGCACGGATAAAGGCTTTGACCATTTAAGGTAATGTCTAAGTGAAAGGAGTGTTTCGCTCCCAACCTTACAGATTCTCTTTAGTAAAGTAGCTCTTTATTGACTTCATTCAGTATCTCCTTACAAACCCATTAATTTTTCATTGTCTAAAAAAGTTAGCTATCATTCCTTCAAGCGCTCTGTAGTGATTGGTTTCATGTCCATTCATCATAGTAGTGGCAATAGGATCCTTCCAAGTTTCTTTCATATTTGGGCCTTTTCTTTTGGGATGGCCAATAATTGAGTTCATCCTTGGTTAACCAGTAGACATTCTCTATGGATGTTGTTGAATTGTATTCTTTTAGAAGTCTCGACTTGAAACTTGTTTCTTGAGGATGGCTTTTACTACTTAGCTCTGAAGTTCCACCTTTGACGATTGGTTTTCTCCTTAAAACTCTTTGGGGTTCCGGTGTATGTATTGTCCCACTTGTCACTTGACCCCATTTGCGTGCAAAAGCGTTGTAATAAGCCATTATTCCTTCTTCAAAGATCATGTCTTTGGTAAAATGTTGAGTTGTTTTCCTCATTTTTTCAAACAAGTTATCACTCTCCATTTTCTTTTCTCCTAAGGCAAAGACTGTGGTGGGGCCAATATGAAAAGGGTTTAAACTCCATTTAAGTAGATCGTAGGCTTAAACTTTCTTTTTCCTTATGATCCTTAAAGCCTTCATCATTAATAGTTGTTCTTCTTGTAGATTCCTATCATTAATTGCTTTATAGGAGAATCCAATCGGATGTGGGTCCGAGGAACCTTGCTCGAATCTTTTGATTTTGCCAATCATGATGAAGTAAAGTCTAAAATGGGTAAGATTGAAATAGAATTTGGTTTATGAAAATGGTGCTGGATGTTTAACAACAATGGAGGTTCGAGCTCTCCTTCTAGCGTCAAAATGTTAACAAAAAAATTTGTCAACGCCCCAAATTAGAATTATGGATATAGATGTTCCAAATAAACCACCTTTTGACTAGATAATAGTCTGCCCCTTTTTATTTCTTTTGGTTTACCTTTTGAATGGGTTGAAATGGTTGGAATTTTTTAATTGTGACCTTTTAGCTTGGTTAAAACACTTAAATCCTTTTTTCAACACCTTTAGGGGTAGGTGAACTGATTTAGGGTCTTGTCGAAACCTCCCTTTCGAAGTGGCTATAGTAGCTCAAAGGTTAACCCTAGTGCCTAAGGATATAGGCTGAATGGATGGGTTTCGACTTTGTCGAAAGCTTTCTTCTTTAATACTTTGGCTTGGATTATTAAGCCTAGATATTGGCCAAATTATGGTTTCAACTAACTGGAAAGATAGGCTTTTAGAGATTTGTGGTATGGAGCTAGAACTTAAGTGTTTTGGGTTAAAACAGGGGTTTCAACTCAATCCGTAGGTGTCTTTTCGACGAAGTAAGTATAGGCAAAACACAATCAAATCTAGTAGAAATATCTAATCAGTAGCATAATAAAAAAACATAAGAATCTCTTTCCTTTAACTAATGATGTACACAATGATCAATTTTAATAATTCAATTCTCAAATTAGGGTTACAAATTTATAATTGTAAGAAAGTATAAGAATAGAGTGAATGAAATTCGAATCCTCTAAACCAGACCCTTAGGGTCTTATTTATAGAAGCGGGCTGACATCTTTCGACTCAAAGCTTTCAACCTAGTCGAAAGGTGGCTTTGTATACCTTCCGTCTCCTTTGACACTTGCGTGTCCCTCTGCAATGCTTTCGATTGGGTTTGAATGGTTCCGTCTTCGTCAAAAGGGGTAGACGCGCCTATTCCTTTGTATTGCTTTGTTGTTGCAAGTGTATTGGAGTAAGAGCTTTCGACTATATCGGCAAGTTGCTCTCTGAAGTTTTGAAGGTGTTGATGGTTTCGATGTAGTAGGTATGTAGCTTTTGAATGTGTGCTTGCAACTTGATACAATACCTTCGTTGGATGTTAAAGGCTTCGACCGGTTAGAAAGGCTTGATTATGCTTTCGAATGGGTTGTTCTGATTAAGGATCTTTCTGCGTAGTTTGAATGAAGACGAAACCTTTGGTTTCGAAAAGTTTGACATGCATGCTGCCTTCGAAAGGTACTCCTCTTATTCGAAACGTCTTCATGTAGGCGAAAGCATTTATTTAGAAAGGTAGATATTGACGCAAAAGAGTACTTTCGACCACATTGACCCCTTCGAAAGCTTGTAACACATCTGGCTTTTTGGCTATAGTATCCTTTCGACTCCTTCGAAAGGGTTTGTTGGTGTTGTATCTCTTGTTTTTTTTCCTTTTAATTATTTTGGTTTCGACAAGGTTGAAGTAGGAATTTGTGGTAACAATTGGAATGCACGCTTCCCTAAAATTTGGTCAACTTCAATCAAGTATTACAAGATGCGACATTAGGTGGTTGTGGACTGCTGCAGGTCACGATGTAGGGGAGGGTGTCGAGCTCGATGGCATTGGGTCGGCGGCTGTAACAACCTGATTTTTAAGGGATAATTAACCTAAGTTAATTGTATTAGTTTAGTTAATCAAACTGGAATTTGGAGATTTAATCGATAAATTGATTTGAAATTATTTAATAAATGATTTAAATTGTGAAAATGTAATATTTAAATTTAAATAAGTTATAAATGGGGAAAATAATATTTTATAAAATAGATAGAAATGAAATAAAATTATAGCTTGGAAAAGAGGTAAAAAAATTTATAAACTTGTTATTATTTAGACTGAGTAAATTTTGGTTTAAGAACAAAGGCAAATAAACAAAAACATTTTTCTTCTAATTGATTTCAAAGCTCAAGCCCATCTATTCAGAACCTAAACATTACAAGTCCATATCCAAGTATTTAATTTTCCAAACTAATTTTTTTCTAGAAATCTCCATTTCTTCCCTTTTGACAAGTACATGCACTCACGCAAGCATTGACAGGAAAAAAAATACAAGACCTTCCACCTGAAGCTAGAGAACACACCAAAACTCCTGCTCTTTAATAATTGAAACAAAAAATAATAATGATGATAATATGTAAATATCTATGCATATATGAATCTTTAACAAAGAGGGGCTGGATGCATTGTGATCAGAGTGCGTTGCGTGCGTGTGTTGATGTGAAAAGTGCCCATTTCAGGTGAGAAATCCTCTCACAAACCTATGTTATTCAATACAGTTTTTATACATATATAGTGTTTGTTGAATTGCACATAAACCCGTGCATCACCATCCGTATAAAATTAAAGAGAATTAAATGGGTTCCTATTTATTAGCATAATCACAGACGAGACATTGCTTTTAAATCTCTTCCCTGGCATGCATTTTCCTGTTTATATTTCAGATGTGAGTGCTGTAAAGTCTATATGTGCATATTTTTATGTGTATCCAAGAGAGTTTCAAGTTATGTGTGTGTTTCAGTGTTCGTGCGTGTGTGTTAATGGCTGCAGCAAGAAGTTAAAGTACATTTGCATGCATCAGTAAAAAAAAATACATGCGTGAGTGCTCTGTCTCATGTCACATCTTGGGTTCCAAATATTGCAAGTGTGTAAGATATATAGATAAAGAAGTGATCTACGAGAATGACTGTGGCTTAACCTATAGCCATATATTTGCTTTCCAGGTTTCGCATCACTTCATTTGTCACCCGACCAACCAACCCAATCTCATGTATTTTTATTTTTGTAATGAGCCTCCTCTGTTCAGTCCAATTTGTATATTGGCTGCTATTTATAACCGTAGCATTATTCTCTGTAAATGATTATAATAGAAATAAAAAGATCATTTCATTTTCTTCAAATTACATTTTCTTTCAAATCTTTATATGGTATCAGAGCCATTTACAAGGCGTAACGGCACTTCATCAAAACTCATCTCTGAGTAAAGAAGCATCATCAAAGCTTAATAGCATTTCATCAAAATCTCATTTCTGAGTAAAGAAGCATCATTAGATTAGATTTCATCGTTTGATGCTTTAATAACCCATCAGATAAATCATCTTTTTGGGTTATTATTGAATTTTTTGAAGAAAACTTGTGCCTTGCCAAGGAAACTGCAATTCTTTTCCGGCTGCTCAAATTTTCAAAAACAAAAGGAAGAAAAAAATTTCAAGGCAAAAAGAAATCAAGAATACTCATCAAAACTGCAAGAAAGGCACTGTCGTGCCAAGAAAATTGTCAGCATAAAATTCATCATCCATTTTTCGGCTGCACATACCCGATATCATTGTTGCATCAGCATTTCTTGTTCTAATAGGGTGCATTTGAGTCCTCAAGTCAGTTCTTGATTCAAGAATCATTAACATGATAGAAGGAAACTCTGTCGCGTCATCCAATTCATCCGGGTCTTTTCAGGTTGCTACAGAAAATATGATTAAGACAATCATTAGCCCTCAGAGCCAGTTAATCACTGCTCAGCTTGAAGAAGATAATTATCTTCTTTGGAAAATTCAATTTGAAACTGCAATCAGAGGTATGACCTTGTAGGTTTTCTTCTTGGTACCATCACCATCCCACCAATGTTCATAACTGATCAAGAAAACAAAAATGTTGGTAATGAAGATTACATAAAATATCAAAGGCATGATAGTTTAATATGTTCATGGCTTATATCTTCTATAAGCATGAAATTACTACCTTAAGTTATAGGCAGCAAAACGTCCAGAGGAATATGGACAATAGTGGAGAGAATATTCAATTCTTAATTAGCCGCATAGATAACGCATTACAAAAGACAATTACATAGTATCAGAAAGGACAACTTAACCATGGGTGAATATCTCACAAAAATCAAAACAACCTGTGATCTGTTGAGGCAGCTGGGCACAAGATTGCTGATTCTGAAAGTATTGATCATACTATATGGCCTAATTAAAGAATATGAGGCAATTGTTGTTATATCATCCCAAAGAACCACACCTCCCACAGAAGATGTGCATTCTATACTTCTTGCATATGAACGGAGGATGGACTCCAAGAAACTAATTGATTTAGATATGTCTATCAATTATGCAACATACTACAGAAGTAAAGGTCAAAATAACAATATAACCGAACAACAGAATCAAAGAGGCAATCGGTCAGGTAGAGTAAATAGGGGCAGAGGAAGATGAAGCAACAATAATAATAGAACAAAATGTCAAATATGTGAAAAAGTGGGTCACACTGCACTAAAGTGTTATTTCAGACTTAATCTGAATTATGTTCCAGGGCAGAAGTTTGGTAACCAGAAAAATAACAATTACACTGCAAATTTGGCTCAACCTCAATCACAAACAAACAATCAATCTGAGAATAACAGAAACCAGATCACCAGCCCATAGCACATCCAAGATGAAGCATGGTACCTGATTTTGGAGCAACAAACCATATAAGTAACAATATAGAAATTTTAAATCTTGGATGTAAAGAGTATAAAGGTACACAGTCTATTTGCATGGGGAATGGTGAGTCTATTAATATCACTCACTCTGGAAAAGCCAATATCAAGGGTGTAAGACAATTGTTTTTAAATAATTTATTGATAGTGCCAAGAACAAAGAAAAATCTCATAGTGTCTCTCAATTTGCCAAAGACAATAATGTCTACTTTGAATTCTTTCCTAAGTACTGCTTAGTTAGAGACATACTGACTAAGGAAATTTTATTGCAGGGCTGACAGAGGATTATATTGTTTCAAATTAGTTAACTACATCAACCATGGGAAGGAACAACAAATATGTAACTTGTTTGAAACTATTCAGACAGAGAATTATAAAAGCAATCTAGATTTATGGCATTACAAACTTGGACATGCAAATATGAATGTTGTTAAACAAGTGCTTAGTGATAATAAAATTGCTTTTGATTATATTTCTTTGCCATATATGTGTACCTACTGCCAGATGGGCATAAGCCATAAACTACCTTTGTGACGATCCGAAAATCGACATCAATACATCCACTATATCAAATGCCAGACAATCGAATTTCGGAAAAACGAACTATTAGGGGTTAAAGAAGAAATGGGGGTAGAAGAAGAAAATAGAACAACATTAGAATCTCACAGTCGCAGCGGAATAAATATAATATATAACAGTAGCTTTAAACACACAAAGAAATCTGTATTGATTTATACATACATCATCAGAGTACAACTCAATTCAACAACACAATCGATATCCAAATGTTGGACAGTTATATAAACTTGTCCTCAAACTGAATACATAGCGGAATAATAATCAAGTACATATGCTACGTCTCGCCATCCAGCTTGTCTCCTGAGCTTCACAGCATCGTTTCATGTACTTTATAATACTCGGTCTGACCCGAGTATTATAGTTAAATAATACCCAAGTCAATCTGGAAAACCAGCGTCAGAAAACACACTCAATTGGGTTATTAAAGTTTTCAAAACCATTTGAAAACAAAGGTATCTCGTAAGACCACGCCACAAATAAACATGCCGGGTTTTTACCTTACGATAACCCAAACATTTCTTATAAAATCCTCTGATATTATAATAGTGTCTATATACAAATACTTATTCAAATAGCCGAAATTGTTACATTATTAAATTCCAGCTACTAGCCACAAAGTGGATTCTACAAACAAAAACCATAAAGGCACGTAGGGAGAATGGATTTCCATCAAATGCCAGGACTACTGGGTACTGCCCGTGACAGTACGTGGCTTAGATCACCGTACCGAGGATCCACCCTGATCCCCTGCATCACAAGACTGGAGTTACCCCTTACTGGATAGTCCGAATAAGTTCACCCCACGGTTGGGATCAGCAACTGCCACACAACCAAATATATAAAGGGACATCTAGACAGGGGTGACCTTACCCTAATCGGTTGCTAGCCACTTAACCTTGTGTGCACCTCCCCTGTTTTAGCCATTCCCGGTTGATAGGGCTCGAGGCTATGCGTTACCTTTTTAGCGTCCATTCACTTAGAATTTCAGTATTTCACTTTAATCTTTTTATTAGTCTTTTATAACATGTAGAGAAATCTTTTAAAACTATTTTGGGAATTATTTATTTACAAGAAAGTAAATATAATATTTATTATGAAGGGAAAATAGGGGTTTACCTTTTATTATAAGGTGATTCTATTTTGAAAGAAGATGTAAATATTTTGGGATAAATATTTATGAGACCCTTTATATAAAATGTTTTATGAAAGCACATGAAGATGTTGCGTTTCAACAACATTAGAAATATCAAGTTTCATAGACATCAATAGGATGCCGAAGGCATAGATGTCGAAGATCAACAATCTAAACATAAAATATATCCCATATTGAATAGACATGTGATAACCGACCCGCCTGCCTATCACCACTATAAATACGAACCTCACTGCTACCTAGAGGGGGCGAATTCTTCTTTCCTCATGTCTTACATTTTTAAAGCTATAAATCCTAAATTGATTTGGGCATTTTAGGGCCTATTGTACTCTTGTGACATTTGCACATAAGACCTTCGACATTTAACATTTTCATAGCATATTTCTTTGAAGGATTATAGTTCTCGAATTTTACACGTAAGGACTTGGATAATAAACTATTTGTATGGCATACTTCTTTTGGATGACTGCATTAGACCATTCTTGAATTATAGACGAGAATATGACTATGTTCTGGACTTGGATTTTAATAGTAAACAAGCATATGACTTCACTTTGACCCTAATTAGGCTTGCATTTTTTTCCACGCTTGCAAAGGGTACTTAAGCCCTTATCCAAACCAATCCCAGCTTGCCTTGCATATTTTCTTAGCAAAGAAATTTGTTAACGGTAAACATAAAGGCCCACACTCGAACATAAACATGAACCATTTGGAATTAAATACCATCAACTTCCAATACCAACATATCGATAAGAATACTCTAGATATGGAGTTGATAATATCCTATCCTGGGTCAGCCAAACCCCGGACCGTCATCCTAATATGTCTTTAGCAATTTTTGATATTGAGGTCACTTTCAGCATCTTTCACACGAGCCTTCACCACTTGAAGATGGATCTCCATAAGGATCCCAACATAAGTCATCCGATGAATTCTATGGCTGACCTATCCCTTGGACTTAAACCTTAGGATAGACAGTTCAACTCTATTGCATTCCATCACAACCACTTCCAAACCATACAACTCATATACTAGTTTTGAAGTAGTATTCGATAAGTAAAATGCTTACCAATCCTAGTCTCTTCAAAATCAATTCAATGAAATTTTGGTGAACTCAATTTCGATTCTTTTAGAAATAAACGAACTATATAAAGAGGAGTCATCCCCGGGGGATCTCATATACATAAGTTCTTAAAGCCAAAGACATTTTATACCAATGCTTTTCCCCAGGGGTTCTCAAAGGGTATGAAGCCACGAAGCTTTTAGATATTTCTTAAGTTATAGTAGGTTAAGTTCAATAGTCGACTAATTGACTATCCTGTCAAAAACAATCACTTATACAAATGAATGTTTGCATACTTAACACGTTTTCGACATTCCAACTTATACTATCCCTTGGTCAAGAGTGAAGCTAGGCAAGTTGCAGCAATGGTTACATATCAAAGCCTTGTCTAGGAACTCCATTCTTGACTCTCATAGATAAATAAGTCAATCTCGTCGGTTTTTAGTGTTAAATATAGTATTAATGACTTCCCTAAACGAGTAAGTAATCAACATAATCAATACATCTCCGAAATTCCAACTTAACTATTGCTCGGTCAAGATGCAAGCCGATAGGTTAAAGCACAATTTCTTTTATACCTACCTGAACATCAATCTTAACTCTCACAAATAGAGAAGTCTACCTTGCTCGGCTTTTAGTGTTAAACATAGTTAGTTACTTTTCAAACAAGTAAACGAAACACGATTTAGCCACTAAAAAATTCCTAGCCCCTTTTGAAATCATTTGCTTATACTTTTAAAAATGATTTTAGAATCCTTTAAAATATTTATAATTGTTTTAAAAATATTTTTTCAAAATATTACTTTAAGATAACAAGTTTATAAAACACTTTGAAACATGGAAAAACCATGTTTTCTGTATATTTAATATTAAACCCTCTTCTTTAAAATTCATAATTAATTCTAAAAAATACATAAAAATATCAAATCACTTTTTATACTTTAATAATAGATATCAAGAACTTGCACAAAGAATGAAATAAAATATTTAAATTCAACTGTCATTTCAATCCTTTTAAGCCCAAAATAAAGGCTAAACGGAGCAGTTTTACACAAGTGTAAGTTTGTCCATTTTTCGATATGTTACTCAACCTTTTAACATTCAAACTTTTTATATAAGTAAGCTTACATATAAAACATCACAAATACAGTAAGAAACCCCTAAGGATCTCTCTACAAAGTTCTGTAGAAATTTTCAAACACAAGGTAATTCTTAAGTGCATCTATAACGACCATCGCTATAAAAGCACTTCCAAATCCAAGTCCAATCTAAACCAAAGTCTAGCTCTAACCTATATGCTATGTTTAAGGTCATGCTTCAAGTCATACAAGTACATTCAAGTCCATAGTTATGGATTACATATGTCATTTGCTTTTAAAGCAAGAACCAAAACCAATATTACAACATATGTTAATATCAATTCAAACAACATATACACAATCAAACACAAGCATATACACATAATATTTTCATTCAAGGTGGTGAGTTAGCTTACCCTTAAGCAAGCAAACAAGGTAGTCCAAGCAAACCAAGTACAACCTCTTCCTAGCTTTGCACTTGTTTTTGCCCTACTCCGCTTGAATAATACTCACGACCTATGTATGCGGGGTGAGTTTTGCTTTGGTTCTTCGAGATCTAACTAGTTAAGAGTTGTTGCAATGTTGTCCTAAGACTTTAGTCCAAGTTGGAGTTGATTTTGATGAGTTTTAAAATTTTTATTTTTGGTAAATTATATAGAGAAAAGAGATAAGAGAATGATAACTTTAATGTAAAAATTTATGTAATGAATTCAAGGGTATGCCCCCTCCTTTTATCGGTTAGAATGATGTTGCCTAAGCTTGTTCTCACCCCCACCATGCCATGGAAGACTCGCCCTCCACATGCTCATTGCTTCTCCTTTACACCTCTTACTTTAGCAAATGACCATTATATCCCTTATATGGTAATATCTTTTATCCACTTAGAAACTTCTAATACATTTCAATCATCCCATGTAGCAAAGTGTGTTAATTGGTTGTAAATGTGTTCATTTGATCATTAGACAAGTACAAAAAAATTTAAACAACTTATATTGATTAAAAAGCTATGTACCAATTGTTATCCGTCCTTTTGGCCTGGCCATGTTCATATTAACTGGAAAAGTCTGACTCTACGATTACCGAGGCAGTCAGCCCAAAAAAAATCATCCATGGGTCTAGAGATCTAGAATAGACAATAAAATAAAATAATGGTCAAGCCTACTCAAGCAAATAACCTCTGGAATTGACTAAGTATGGATCAGTACCTACCTTAGGTAGGGGATTAGTACATATTCCTTTCCCAGTAGGCAACAACATCTGAAAATTGTTTAAGTATGGATGAGTACCTCCTCTAGACAAGGGACCGGTACCTATTCCTTTCCTTCTAGGAAACAACATATCATAATTGACTAAGTATGGATTGGTGCCTCTCCTAGGCAGAGGATCGGTACCTGTCCCTTTTTCCTATAGGCAGCATAAACCAGTAGTTCAAATCATCAAAGATCAATCGATATCTCCAAAAAAACTTAGGAGACTACATAAAAAAACTCCAGAATCACAATGTAGAGATCAAGATGAGCCACCAAGAGGGATTGCACCCCCTATGGTTCCCCTAATAGGGATCGGTACCGATTCCTCCTCCTATGGGATCGGTACCAATCCTCGACCCTAGGAAATCCGGGGTCAAGATTTTTTGGAGGACTTCTTCTATGCGACTAGGTCCTAAAGGCAAGAATTAAGAAAGATATTTCATCGTTCACCCATATAAATACACTTGGCAACCTTCTTTAGATTGGAGCTTCTCTTTTCTGTCTAACTCCACCCTAGAAAGCCATTAAAATTCATTGTAATCAAGGATCAAAAGGGATCACGATCACTTGTAATCACAAATTACTGGAAAACTAATGGAGAACCTTCAAGTGGACATAGGCCAAGACTGCTAAACCACTATAAAAAATATGTGCGTGATCTTTATTTCCTTTTTCTTGCTTGTCCATTCACTTTCTTGCATTTGGTCCCTACATAAAACTTTTTTTGCATTAACTTTCTTCATCTTTTTCCTCTAAGGTGTTTGGGTCTATAGATTTGAACATTCGGGAAGAAGGAATACAAGGAGCTAGGTGTTTCCAGAACCCTTATGATGTTATCGCTATGATGGACTTAGGGGCGTACGATGAAAGAGCTCCAAGATAGCTGTGCAGAGCTAAACCAACAAATTCAAGAGAACAGGACCATGATGGCATAAATAAACACTCACCATAGAAGGAATACTAAGAGAGCTATCTCCTCCATGCTCAGATTTTAGAAGTTCCTCATCATCGAATCACTACCGAAGAAATAGACAGCGAAGGATATGAGCATAAGAGGCAGGAGCTTGTAGGTTGGAAAATACTAACTCCCATCTAGGCCAAGGCCAAACTGATGTTAGAGAAAGCCAAGACCAAACTGATGTCGACTAGGGCATTTCCCCCAGTCAGAACCCTTTCACTGAAGCTATCCTACACGAAGGATACCCATGGAGATTCAATATGCCAACACTATCGTCTTACTCAGGAATGACGAATCAAAGACAACACATTATGAAGTACGAATGACATATGGATTTTACTAGGCCACGGACGCCATCAAGAGCAAATGCTTTCCTATTTCGTTAGAAGGAGTAGCGACCATGTCGTTTATTCGACAACCACCAAGGTCCATCTCATCATTTGACCAACTTGCAAGGAGATTTATCAAGCAATTTAGGATGCACACGACTCGCCCCAAGGATATCATGTCATCATCTAACTTATTCCAAGGACCGAAGGAGCCGCTGAAGGTCTTTCTTCAAAGTTTCCACACTTGTTGTGACTGAGGTGAGTAATCCTTAGGAAACTATCATACTCATGGCTTTAATTAGGGGGATCCACCCGGGCATGGATTTTTAAGAATGGTTATCTAGAAAGCTTCCATCCACTCTGGATCACTTTTAAACATGGCGGCCTAGTATTTGTGCAAGGCATAGGTTCCATGGACTAGACGAGGAGATAGAGTAGGCCGTTAGGCCAACGGGGTTCACAACAACATTGCTGTGAAATAGATCAGGGCGAGTTTTGGAAATATCGATGTGAATGTATAGAACAAGACTAGAAATTAGAACAAGGACCAAGGTAGAGCCTCAAACGACAACCCATATTTTAGAGACGACCAAGTATCCTGAGATTTGACACCTACACGCCTTGAATGGTTCAACTGAAAACATCTACTTAGCTACTCGTGACTTAAAGTAGTAGTAGAAACCAGTCCAGAGAGAATCGACCGAAAGCCAAAGGTAGTTGGGAAAATTCTATAGATTTCATGAGATCCGTAGTCATGACAAAAACGAATGTAAACACCTTCGAGATATGATCGATGAGATGATCCGAAACAAAAGGCTCTAAAATTTTATGAAAGCCCCATAGGATAGCGAGTGGGGGACATCCAACCCTCAGAGGGATAGACTGCCCCTAGTATGGGCAGACCTAGGCGGCCTGAAAGATAATTGATCGTCAACTAGACTGTAGATGGTCATCTCCCAGTTGAGAATGGCTGGAGCAGCATGGAATGACGAGCATGATGTCATTTCATTTTAGAATAAGCTATTTTTCTTATGTGTTCTTAATTTTCTCATAAGTCGGACTCTGTTATTTCTCTATTTTTTATAAATTTGCTTTTAATCTCACAACCTTGTCTTTAGGTGTTATATGAGTTGTGAAACACAGTCAACTCAAATGAGACTTCATATAAACAATGCAGGTGTTTAGGTACTTAGAGTCAGGTGCCCACCAAATCTCTACGGCCCAACCTTTAAAGCTCAACTACGATAAGCGTGATTTGATCGCTCATTAGCCAACCCTTCCCCTTGACTCGGGGGGCAAGCCCATGGTCCAAAGTGGATGTGGCTCGACCATCCACTCTCAAATGCATAACCAGAATCCTTTTCAAAAACACTCATGCCTTGCCTAGCGCTCAACGAGATCAAAATCCAATCTAATATGGACGTGACATGACCGTCCATGCACTATGTCATGCCCTCCATGCGGACCCAAAGGCATAAATCGAGATAGATGTAACACGACCATCCATCGACTTATTCTTTCCTTTGATCTACTGCTTCCCTTGATCTAACAGGGGAAGTATGAATTTCGAGATGGACACGATCAGACCATCCCTCGTCAAGCCTGGAGCAGATGTGACTGAATGTGCATCTCTAAGCTCTTTCCTTAAACCTGACAATGAGAGTTTAAGCCAAAATGGATATGATCGACCTTCCATCAACTTAACTCTCTCCTTGCACAACGAGCGAAGTTTAAACCAAACTGGATATGAGTTGACCATCCACTTATCTCCTTTTTTCTTTAACTTGGAAACGAAAGCTTGAAATTAGGATGAATATGATCCAACCACTCATCCATCTACTCTATTTCTCATGGCTTTTCTTGATTAAAAATAGAGAATAAATGTGAATTGACCGTTCATTCATCTACTTCTACCTTTGATCCATCAAAGGAAGCACAAATTTAGAATAGGTGTGACATGGCTCCCCGTTTGCTAACTCAAACCTTAGATTTGATAGGAAAAGGATAATTTTATAAGAACAAGACTCGACCGTCCATGCACTAACCTCATTGACCTCAAATTGAGGTTGGGGGAATATCATCATCTGATAGTTGAACACGATAGCTCGACTCGTGCCTAGTGTTTGATACAAAATAAGGCTGCAATAAAAAGGATGCATCAGAATATAACAATCGGAATCGTTCCATCACCAGCCCATGACTTGAATTCATGAAGTCATGGCCAACTTCATCACCAGCACCTACTATTTCTCCTTTATCAACGTCGTCTTGAGCCTCCATAACCTACCGACTGAGGACTGGGACACTATTAGAACTAAACTCCTAGAATAAGATATATGACTAATAACTCAAGCAGGAATTGTTTCATTCATCAACCGGAATTAGTCGCCTTGAAGACTGCCCTGCATCGGACTAGCTTGAAAACGATTTGTGATTACAATCCAGCAAAATTTGGCAATGATCCATATGCATATGAACATGCTTGGGAGCCAATAACACACCCGATATACAATTTCCTGACTCGACAGAAACCAAATTCTTACCTGAGATGTTCCAAATAAAAGAAACCAGTTCAGATAACTGAAGCCTACTAAGCCAATCACCTACCTCAATGGAACCGAGCATAGATGATCAATGAGAGAGTACATCCTGATTTACGATGTCAGATATCGACCATACATCGCAACAATCATCTAAGACACTGAGAAGAATCATTCAAGACGATCTTGACTTGTCTCGATTCAAAGTATATCGTGTTCACCGCACAATGTACTTTGAGGGGAAAATGTTATTTGGCCTTTTGGCACGGCTATGTTCAGACTGACTGGAAAAGTATGACTCCATGATTACTAAGGCAATCAACCAAAAAAATCATCCTAGTGTCTAGAGACCCAGAACAGACAAAAAAACAAGATAACGGTCAAGCGGACTCAAGTAAGCAGCCTCCTGGAATTGACTAATTATGGATTAGTACCTCCCATAGGCAGGGGATCAATACCTATCTCTTTCCTTATGGGAAATAGAATCTCAAAATTGACTATGGATTGGTACCTCCCTTAAACAAGAGATCGGTACCTATCCCTTTCCCTGTATGCAATAACATCTAAGAATTCACTAAGCATGGATTTGTGCCCCCTTAGGCAAGGGATCAGTACCTATACCTTTTCCTATAGGGAGCTTAAACCAGTAGTTAAACTCGTCAAAGATCCATCGATATCTCCAAAAAAAACACCTAGACGACTATGCAAAACAACAATGGAGCCATAAAGTAGACATCAAGGCGAGCCACTTGGAGGGATTGCACCCGTTATGGTGCCCTCTGTAGGGATTGGTATAGATCCCTCCCCCTATAGGATTGGTACCTATCCCCAACCCTAGGCAATCTGGGGTCTAGATTTTTCAGAGGACTTCATCAATGCGGCAAGGTTCTATAGGCAAGATTTGAGGAAGATATTTCATCGTTCACCTCTATAAATACACCGAGCAACCTTCATTAGATGGGAGCTTCTTTTTTAACTAACTCCTCCCTAGGAAGACATTAAAATTCATTATAATCAAGGATAAAAAAGGGTCCAAATAACTTGTAATCACAAATTGGTGGAAAACTAATAGAGAAACTTCAAATGGACATAAACCCAGATTGCCAAACCATTATAAAAATTTTGTGTCTGATCTTTACCCGCCTTTTCTTGCTTATCCATTCACATTCTTGCATTTACTCCCTACATAAAACTTTCTTGCAATAACTTTCTACAACTTTTTCCTCTTAGGGGTTTGGATCATATTTTTCTCAATAAGCCAAATTTTTCTCAAATGATGATAAACCTATTTTCGGTCATATTATCGATTTTTGTAAAAAAAATTAAAAACTAGTTTCTTATCATTATTCATTAATCAAAAAATGTTAAACAATGTTATAAAATCACATTTATGACACTTGACTAAATTTCAAAATGTTACTATATTGGAAGACGAAGTGTTCGAATTTTTGGATCGCTGCATTATCCTAAAATTTTCACCATAATCGATCAACCGCATTAACTGAAGCATTCAATCGCAAGCGGTCGACCGCTCCAGGAGCATGTGGTTGACCGATTGGTGTATTTCATATGTTGTATGAACCTCGGCCTAAGGCTTAGGTTATAAATAAAAATAGTTGAGCATGTGTGTATGTTTGTGTGTGTGTGTGTGTATATATATGTATTATTAGGAATGTTTGGTTAAGTAGGGAAGTTAGTTCCATATGTAGCGACACTAGGGTGTTACAGGGCTGGGTGAATGTTACTTATCTAGCATAGGTCGATATTACACTATATGAGGTTCTACAATGGAAGCGCAACACTGAATGATGCCTAATGAAGTGTGTGGCCTAGCACAATGAGAGTTTCTTGGTATTCATGGATGACATGATGTTTTGTTGTTGTTGGATCCCGGTGCATGTAATAAGAGGCATTCTCTTAGCATTGAGAGGTGGACATAGATGCAGACGATAAGACATTTTGGCAAGTCAACATTACAAGATCCCCCTTAATGTGTAACTGGGATACATGTAATTTTAGTTTGGGAAACTTGGTCTCAAGGTAGAAATTATAGGAAAGCTATGTTGGAATAGTTACATGTAATCGTATTGTGGGAAATGATATGGTAATCCTATGTGGGATGGTTCTAGTAGGTATCAGCCGACCATTAGTTGTCTAGAGGTTCAATTAGTTGTTCAATCTTAAGCATGAGCCCGCACAAGTAGTTAGTGTAAGTGTATATTGAGTTAAAACCCTTAAATTAAGAACCAAAGTAATCCACGGACACTTGTAGGACATCCTAGGTACATAAAGTATTAGTAAAGTTAATTGCATCTGATCACCATATATTAACAATGTATGCATTCACTAGACTTTTGTCTGACCCACTCCTTCCATTTTTCCTCCACCATAGGCTAACATGATAGTAGTTGACTTGGCATAAAGCATGGAGTAAGGAGCTAAGCATTGGAGTTCCACTACTCTTCATGCTTCATCATATAGTTATTGATTGCATTAGATGTCTAATAAATTCATATTGTACTTTGGAAATAACGTATATGATTTAAGTATTTTGGAGATTGTTTTTTAGTAATGTTTATTTTTAGTACTTATATTTTTTTTGTCTTCCGTTGTGATATCTAAAGTGGTGAATGCCTTAGATTTATCCCTATATACTTAGCCTCTATGATGTTTAAAAACGAAGCTCATACTTCTTGGCACTCACATGAGTCCAAAAACCACCCTGGGCTTTGTATCGGTGTGTCGAGAGGTGTGGATTGTCACATATGGTAATTGTGATTACCATATGATGGCGTCGAAATTGGCCACGAATACCTAACAATATCCAATCCAATCATAGAAATATGAAGAGATATAAATGAAGAACAAAATTAAAACGAAAAGAAAGCAAGTAAAAATAGAAAAGATTTATAGTGTTTCGGCTAATTTCGACCTACGTCCACTCCCAAATTATCCTTTTTACTATACTGAAGTTTGTTTACTATTATAGTCTGAAACCAAGAATAAAATTTGCAGAATGTAGCCTCGGTTGAAGATAAAGAAAAGTAGAAAGAAGATCCTTTTTTAGACGCCATGCTTGCTGTATTTATAAGGGAAGATGTGCACAAATTGTGTTGAAATTTTGACAGAAGGTTTGGGAGACCAAGATTAGGCCATCCAAAAAATTTCAAGCCCGTTGAGGCCCACAATAGGGATCAATACCGATACTTATTAGTGAGTCCAAACGGCCTGCAGTCCCTATGAGTAGTGCCCCATGATGTTATCTACCTGCTTCCCAAATTTCGTGCAATTCTAACATACGATTTGTGAGATATCGTATTTTCCGTGAAGTATTGTTGCTTAAATTCTGATTTCTGTCGATCGTTCTAGAGGGATAGGTACCAATCCATCCATTCTCTTCCAAATGCCATGCGATCACTAAGAGAGCTTCTCCGTGTTGTATTATGCTTAGCCTCTATGTTTCACGCAAATTGGATTAGTACAACTCGAGTTATCGATCAATCTTTGTTGCAATATGTTGTGAAGACTGATTATAGCAGATCTTTATGGAGGAATAGGTACCGTTCCCTCCAACTTGCTTCAAATGAAATGTGATCCCTATAGGATGTCCCATATGTGGTAATCAGCTTGTCCTTCAAGCTTTATGTGAATTGGATGTGTAGATGTTGAGATATTAACTAATCTCCGCTAGAATTGAATACAATGGATCCCTATAAGGGAAGAGTATCGAACTCTATGGAGGGATCGGTACCGATCCCCTCAAGTTGCATGTTTGGGGGTGTGATCCCTAGGGTGAACTTCTTAGGTTCCCCTCTTCCTGCTTGTAGAGTTTCACTTTGAACCCTCTTGCGATTGTTGAGTTATTAATTGTTTTCTATCGAAATGCACTTAGTCCTATGTGTTGAACCATATTCCATATTTCGAACATTCTATCTTGCATATCTATCAATTCCAATCAATCTCGACTTCATGTTATTATCTACACTTGATTTTTGGGTACCACAATCATCACTCTGGACTCATCGGCCTCGATAATCGTGAAGTCTGTTAGGTTAAATCCACCAGTATACTGCCTTGACAAAAGGTGGGTTAACACTTTGCCCCCCAAAACATGCCATGCGATAGGAAGGTATGTTTTTTTTCCATAAACCCAAAATCCACTATCCATGATCCATTGATGGCCGTATTTTCGAATACATTGCCAATCCAAATCCACGATTCCTCCAGATTATTAGTGAAATCCATTACTGTTTCGAGTCGATATCCAATTCTGAATTCATTCCAAATCCGTATCCATATCTATCGAAAGCCAATTGCCAAATCTGTGATATTACCGGATCGTTTGCCAAATCAAAAGCCATGATCTCATCGGATATTTGTCGAACACAATCCATATTCGACAACATGAGTAGGCCGATCCATCGATCTCTAGTGAAGTGACCTACCACTTTCCAGGCATAGTGCATATTTGACGACCATGATCTCTCTGAGTAGGCCGATCCATCGTGTTCGAGCAAAGCGGCCTGCCTTGTCAGACATAGTCCATACAAAACAACATTTATTTCTCCGGATCCTTACCGAGCATAATCCATACTCGACGACCTGAGTAGGCCGATCCATCACTTTGAGCAAAGCGACTTACCCCTTACCAGGCATAGTCCATACCCGACAACATGTGTTATCTATTACGTTGATTCAAATTTAAACATTCCTAAGTCCATTTGCCAAAATACAAAGTATGAGTCCGTGCAACCAATAAATCAGATTTCGAAGCAAACTAGAAGGAAAAATAAGAAAAAGAAAAACCAATTTTACAAACCCGAGAACCACGGTTTATCATCATCTCAAAGCATGCCTAGGGACCATCCTCGATCTCGTACATGTGTAAGTGACTTAGCCGTCCTACTGTGGAGTTTACTACTTATTTCATATCATCTCAATCAATTGATGATAAGTTGATAATGATGCCTTAATCCAATGCCATTTTCCTTCGAGGTGGACGATGACTGCTCCTGTTCTACCGCCGCAGCCCGAGTCCTTACGTGTTGTTGTAACTGACTATTCCTTATATGTTCCTCAATGATATCATTTAAATGTCTGCAGTCATTTGTATTATGCCCATCCAGCTCATGTAATATGCAGTGCTTTCCTGATTTCCATTCGTGTCTGGAGGGTTCCCTCCTTGCTGGCCTTCGATATGAAAGACGCCCTCAAGTATCTAGATATATATGTTATAGAGTTTCATCTAATTCCGAATAAGAAGAGAAGTTGGGTTCCCCCCTCTGTCACTTCAATCCATCGAAGCTATTATCCTTGTTCCATTTACCCTTGTCCTTTCCTGAGCTTTCACAGGTGGTTCTCTACCCCATACCATATTAATTTCCATTGTCTCTTTATCTGCTTTCACACCTTCTTGTCATAGGAACCACTCTACTTCATAGTAGAATTCCCCGAGATCCATCGTTGGATCCCATATCATGGATATCTTAAAATATGAATTATCTACACTCCTGAAACTGCCACCATCAAATCCATCGATGGATCTGGTCAATCCACCTAAACAACTGCTGCATTAAACCTAGTTAAGAAATTCTTGAGTGATTATCCTACCCACTGATTTACCGATGTCAATGTCATCACATTCTTGGGTCTCGTAATGTGAACCCAAAACTGCTTCATAAATCCTTCAACCAATTTCATCTATGTGCTAATAGAACCGCTCTCCAACTATCTAAACCATGGCACTACTGCATCCGCTAAGTACAGGGGGGAAGAGTCGTGCAGTGAGTTTTTCCGAAGTCCCTAATGCTTCTAAGTGCTATATATACCTCATCATATGCATAGTTGGATTCGACTTTCTGTCATAAGCTTCCAGTGTTAGTAGTTTGAATTCTGGTGGATTCGTAGTATTCCTCATATTAGTAGCGAACCGACTTCTATTTACATCCTCCAGATCCTTGTTCACAAATCCTCCATGCATAGCTCGCCCGATCATCTCTGCAAACCTATCATTGTCTTCCAGTGATAGTCTCCTATCATCTTGTCCAAGTTGTCCCCCGAGTCTATGAGGGAATTCTAGAGCGTATTCCTCTAGATAAGCATCTAAATTCTGATTCACGCCAAGCTCCCTGGAATTGACCGCAGATCCTCCAGAATCACGATCGACCAGAAGCGGGGGCAGGTCCCTATATCTTTGGGGATCAGTGCCGATCCCTCTAGAGGGATCGGTGTCGATCCATCTACGATGGCCGAGGACTGCCTCTGGCTGCTCTGTTCCACTCCTTTATCCAGTAGCTTCATGCTTCCGGTTCTGATTTCTAGCAAATCTTGCTACCTCAACTCGTTTATCCATTGCTCTAGTAGTCCCCTTTGTTCCAACTCCTTGGTTTTGCATTCCTACAGCTCCTATGGCTCCAGCCTGTCCGATCTGTTGGAGTAGACTTTGCATTATCTATTCCTATCTTTTCAGCATCCGTTCCTACATAGCGTCCATCATTGTTCCTATTTAATCTCTGATGATGTAGGTAGATTTTTTATTAGCTCTAGATTTTTGATTAGCTCTAGCTAGTATTTCTTAAATTTTGATTTCTGTCGATCCCTCTAGATGGATATGTACCGATCCCTCCAATCTCTTTCAAATGCCATGTGATCCCCTGGAGAGCTTCTCCATGTTGTATTATGCTTAGCCTTCAAGTTTCACGTCAATTGGCTTAGTAGAACTCAAGTCATTAATTAATCTTTGTTGCAATATGTTGTGAAGGCTGATTATAGCCGATCCTTATAGGAGGATAGGTACCGATCCGTCCAACTTGCTCCAAATGATTTGCGATCCCTATGAGTGTTCTACATGTTGTAATTAGCTTGTCCTCCAAGTTTCATGTCAATTGGATGTGTAAATGTTGAGATATTGACCAATTACTACTAGAATTGAATATAGTGGATTCCTATAAGGGAAGAGTACCGATCACTATGGAGGGATCAGTACGATCCCTTCAAGTTGCATGTTTTGAGGTACGATCCCTAGGGTGAACTTCCTAGGGTCCCCTCTTCCTGCTTTTAGAGTTTCACTTCGATCCCTCTTGTGGTTGTTGAGTTATTAATTGTTTTCCATCGAAATGAACTTGCTCCTATGTGTTGAGCCATATTCCATACTTTGAACTTTCTGTCTTACATACCTATCAATTCTGTTCAATCTCGACTTCATGTCATTATCTGCACTTGATTTCTAGGTCCCACAATCATCACTCTGGACTCATTAGACTCGATAATGGTGGAGTCCGCTGGGTTAAATCTGTCTATATACTGCCTTGGCAAAAGGTGGATTAACACCATAATACATTAACTGAAATTCTAATTAAAATTAGGATTTCTATTGTGCTTATGATATAATTTTCCTATCATACATATTTTTTCTCGACATTGGGTTAATATCTGAGACAAAAAAACCACTGCTAGAACAACCAAAAACCAAAACAAAGATTACACAAGCTAATAAAGAGACAGATATAAATGCAAAACAAACCTCAGAACCGTAGGTAGAAAGCAGATTCAATCTCACCAACAATACATCAAGGATTTAGAAAGGAAGCTCAAGAACAGTCAAAAAGTGCCACAAAAGGAAAGAGAATAATAAAAAAGGGAGAAAAAATTGTAGAAAAATTGAAAACTGAAATGAAGCTCTTGGAATCAAAAATTCCAAAATCTGGAAAGTAAAAATAACAAAAAAAAGAGGAACAAGAAATTCAGCGCCCTTCATTTGATTTAAACATAACCTAACAAATCCAAAAGATGCATGAATAATAAAAGAGAAAAAAATGAAGAAAAAGAACAAAAGGCATAAAATAAAATTCAATGCTTTAAAAGAAAACACCAAGTTCATTTAGTACAAAGGACGAAAGGAAGAATGAGAAAGAAAAAAGTTGATCCTTAGCACCAATATGAAGTTTTTCATAAAAAACCACAAAAAAAGAAAGATCACAAGAATGAAGCCAAAGAAAAATAGAGTAAAATAACCTTGAAAAAGAAAGTGAGAACAAAGGAGAAAATGAAGAATAAATTGAAAAATAAAGAACTAATGATGAAAATGAATGTGAGGAAAAAAAGAAATATTGCAACGACCCAGAATTTTACCACTTTGATTTGTGAATATTTGATAAATTTTAAATATTCAATTAACAGTTTTTAAATGGTCAGAAAACCCTTTTTTAATTACTAAATAATGATGGCAGATATGTTTTAAAATTTGTTTACAAAAATAAATAGTTCGATAAAAACTGAAACTGTGGCCGAAGATCGTTTTCGAAATTTCAACCTTTCTTCGGCTAAAAGTTTCTAGACCATATTGTGTGCACTAGTTTACATATCTACATGTAAGAATAACAATTTTATTAATATAACGGTTTAAATAAAAATAATTTTAAAAAATTTACTTAAGTATCAAGAAAAGGAAGAATTTTCTTATGTAATTTAAAATTAACAAAACACATAAAATAAGACAAAGTACATTAGCAAAAGAAGATGGTAATGACAAGTGTCTTAGGGAACTGTGTTGCATAAGAAAGAAAATGGTTATTGCTTTTTAAAAATAAAGGAATAACTTAATTTAAGGATGATAGATTCGGTAATTTTCCTCTTTTCATTTCTTTTAAAGAAAACCCTTACTCTCATTTTTTTTCATCTTCATATTTTTATTTCTTTCTTTTCCTCTTATTTTCCATGTCTTTCTCCTTCTTTCTCCATTTTCTACAAAGAAAAATCACTTCAAAGTTGCTTTTTTTTCAATTTTAAATCCATAAACAAGTTTCCAATTGCTCACTTCATCCAAATTTCTTCACTTTTCCCTCCTCTTCATTTAGCTATAATTTCTATAAAATACTCAAAATTGAGTGATACTTTTTTATTGACGAGAATTCAATATGTAATAACTTTAGTATGGATCGCTTTTTCGAATTTTTAGTGTAAATATGTCAAAACCCTATTTTTTACCCAAGTCATTCTCTGTCCAAAAGTTGTAATTCCGAAATGTATCCTCTTCTCAAAGCCACAACTTCCATAAAAAACTCCTAATTGAGTGATTCTCTTTTTGAAACCGAAGTGAATTGAATAAGGAAGAACTTTCATGTTGGTCACTTTTAGAATTTCAAAGAGAAAACTTGTTGAAAACTAGTGAGAAAACGTAGTTTTAAGTTAGTTATATTTTTGTGCATAAATGTTGAAATAATCTGTTGCTCTTACATTGTGATGCATAGATCTTGGGGGGTTGTGGCTGAGCATTAGTAGGGTATTAGATGAGGTAAATCTAGGACAAAGCATGTGAGAAGGTGGTGGGCTTTGTATTTGGTTTGAATTAAAGTGGGATTTCTCACTTTAAGGTTAGTTTTAAATCGGAAAAATGTTGCAGTAATTTAGTTTTGCTTATTTGGTTGTATGTATGTATTTATGTTTTGTCTAGTATTGTTTGATTCTTGTATGAAGGTGGATGGGCATAAATAACCATTTTGTTGTAAGGGACAAAAAAAAAGAAATGTAAGTCGAAGTGTCTTCATTGCGAATAGGTTTCAAGGAGGCACTTCGAAGAATAAAAATATTATAGAGGGATCCAAAAGGATTCCTCGCCTTATTGATTTTATATATACATATTATTAGATGTGTAAATGCTTGTGCATGTGAAAGTTAATGTTGCTTAGTATATTTAATCTACATGTTGTTGGTTTTTTGCAACGTTGAATCTCGTGCTCGCTTTTAAGCGATTTAGCGCTTTGTTTTCTATAGTGTTTCGAAATGGTTCCTAAACTTGACTTTTGGTTTCTTAAAGTTTTTAGCAATGGTATTAAAGTGGTTTAAAATATAAAAAGAAAGAGTTTAATATTATTTGATTTACCAAAAACAAATTTTAAATGTTCTGGTCCATGGAGTGATAGTTGCTATGGATGCAGTTTTGAAAGTCTTTAATTTTTGTTAAATAAAAAGAGTTACGTATTTTCGCTATTTTGAAAAGTCTTTACAATATCGTTTAGAAGAATTTAAAAAGGACATTTAAAGCTTTAAATATATTTTTAATAATTTATTTTCCTATTTAAACATGGGGGAATTAGGAAAAATGATAAACTTTGAAAAAAAATAGACTGAAGGACATCAAGTTTTATTTTTAAGCTGAAGGACAAATGCTAGTTATATTTAACATCATATTCAACTTATATACTATACAAAATGCTAGTTATAACTAGCATTATATTCAGTTTTACACTATACAAAATGCTAACTGTAACTAGCATTGTCCTTCTACCAAAAAAATAAACTTGCTATCCTTCAGTCTAAAAAAGTTTCTAAGTTTGTCTTTGTGTTTATTTTCCTATTAAACAAGAGGTTTAAATTTGACTCCTTTTTCCAAAGATTAAGTTTTGTTAAAAGCGATTATTTTTAAAAGAGATGTTTTAAATACAAGTTTCAAACTTGTTTTAAAGAGCTTTAAAAATTATGTTTTTAAAGGAGAAAAGAATCATGAATTACAACACTATTGTTGTAATAAATTTTTTTGAGTAAAGAAAGAGATTATGGAGTATAATATTTTTGTTATAGAAAATGGTTTTAGAAAAATAAGAAAGAAAGTTTGGTTAATAACACTCTTTTATTATTCAACAAGTTGTTTACTTTAATAAAAGGGACGATTTTTAAAGTGGTTTGGAATTCATCGATTAAAAAGGAGGTTATTTTTATAAAGAAAGGATGTTGCCTTTTTAAATCAAACATTGCTTTAAATAAGTAATTTTAGAAAATGTTTATAATAAGTTTTCGGAGTTGGTTTTCAGATTTGTTTTAAAAAGACATTGTTTTATGCAAGGATTCTTTATTAATGTCATTAAGTAGCAAAACAAATATGATAAAGTAGTGCTAAAATGTTGACACGTTTATAGAAAGTAAGTCATCTTATATTTACCACCAAAATCTGATGAGTGACTTTCCTTTATCTGAAGACCTAGAATTAAAGTGTTTGAATAAGATAAGGTCGGGAGCACCCAGTGCTATGACTTACCTGTCTTCCTATTCTGGGCGAAGGATAAAGAACTCAAAATGTTAGAAATGTAATAAGTACAAGAGGGTTAATTTCAATAAATGGGTCATGATTAATTAAGTATATGAAAGTACTTCATCATACACTTGACACCGAATTCCAAGGTATGGAAGCTCGTCTCTATCTTGAGAAGTAAGAGTGCATGTCGAGACAATGATAGTTTTCTAACTTATCTGACTTCATTGTTAATCAAGGGATAATACTGTTTGAAATCGAAAAGTGGTGATGAGTATAAGATGTCTGATTTTTCATATAGAAATTATACTTACACCCATATAGTGGTCCTTCCACCATCAACAGCTTGACTTATTTTGACTTAGGAAGTATCTAGAAGATACATGGGAATTATATGATACATTTATCTTTAATGATGATATATTATACGTATAAACTTGTTGTGTTCTTTTGGAACAAATGATAAGGAAATTCATCCACTTAAACGGTTACAAAACAGATCTGGGTGTTATTTTCTTTTCACCTTGGGTCAGACCCTCGTACTTTTCCACAGTTGGCTTTGGATGATTATGCGTTTCAGGAGATGAGATGGATGCCTCCAAGATGTATTCCTGCATTTTAATTTTTCTGCTGCATTACTTGTTTGAATTTATCAGTGTTTGTAAGGGCAAGCTTTTATAACTATCCAAGCTAATAGTAGGTTAGACTCTGATTGATTGATGAATATCTAAGTTTTCTTTTGTAAAGATCCTTTAGATATTATATATTACTCGTCATGATGTGAGATTTTATTCTATCTTGTCATTTCTTTCACCCTAACAATCTGTCTTACAAGGGCTCGAATGCTCGGTACGTGAATACCGTAGATGTATTAGTGTCGAGTTTTAAGGGTCGAAAAGGTATGTCATTACAAATATGAAGAAAAAATTCACAAAGAAGGTATTGATACTGAAAGCGAAAAATAAAATGCAAAAACTGAAAATTAATAGTGAAATGACGAAAACGACACTGATAGCAACCCGGAAAAGAAAAAGGAAGAATCTAGAACAAATTTGATGATAAAAATGAAACAAAACAATGGATGTGGATGCATATTCGACAGAAGAAAAGAATACATGGGAAAAGACATCAGAAAAAGTAGAGTTCTACATCTACTAATTGAAATGATAAAAAGAACATAATTCTTAATTTTTTCAAATGCAATGAAAACAATAAGTAAGATTTATGTCCTTAATTCTATGATTAAATTACAAACTACATAAATTTGAATAAACTAATTTCTTAAATATTAATTCTTAATACCAACACTATAGCTAGGATGAAAGATAATGGAATTAAAGGAAGTATAACGATGGTAAAATCAGTGTCGGAAGCTACCTTGTTTAAAAATTTCACAAATCGACAGGTATATAAATATTAAAAAAATTATTTATTAATGATAAATATAAATAAAATGCATTTATACATTCAAAGTACATCATAATGTGTTTCATATGCAAATGCAATTATACGTTTAAAATACGTCTGAATGATAGATAACTTTAGCATTTTATTTTTCAAATCCACCAAAATGAAATAGTAATTGAGAATGATAGATAAACATAACATTTATATTTACTTAGTCCACTGGCATGAATTAGTAATGCAAAATTACAGATAAACGTATCATCTTATATTTTTTAACTGTACTAGCACAAATTAGTAAACAAGTGGTAAACAAACATATTAATTTATAAAGTTCACAGATATGTATTTGTAGGATCGATTTCACCCTAGAGGAGGGGTAAATAGGGTGATGCTGTTAATTATAAAAATTATTGCGGAAGCTTATAAAATTATTTCAACACAGATATATCAAAATTATAGCAGCACAGATAATAGCAGAATAATAAATGCAGAAAATAGAACGACACAGAATTTACCCAGCTTCGGCAAAACCCTGCCTACGTGTTGCCTCCAAGGTTTCTACTAGAAATTAAGTAGTCACATGCTTACACATGTAAACTCGCGACACCCGCTACTGACTAACCTAACTCTACGCTCAAAACTCTGCCACAACTCAGCCACTGAGTTGCGAATTCTCAAACTACGCCACATAGTTTGTCCCCTAATCACACGACTAGTAATTACAACGTTTAAAAGTGAAAAATTAAAAAATAATTTAAAAACAATTAAAAGAACACAAAGCTTTTAATTAAAAATAAAAGCCCAAAATAAAACAAGGCCGGCCCCAAATTAAATAAGGAATCCCTTTTCTCTTTTCTTATGTATTCGGCCCGATTCCTTCCACTTTGATGCTTTGAAAATGGCTGCCTATTGTTCGTTCCTCTCTGATTAAAAATTAGGGCTTTGAAATGCCGGCTTTAAATTGATCGATCGAATTGGGATTTCGCTTTCTTGCTTTGTCGATCGATCGTCTTTTCACTTTGCTTCCGGCTCCTTTGATGATCGAGTTCGATCTTGCTTTGGTATGTAATTTGTGCTTTTTGCTTTTCTGGTTTTGCTTACTTGAAATCGATTGCGTTTGTAGCCGATGATGATTGGGTTTTTATATAGGGTTCAAACCTCTTGATTTTCGTTCGTATATATTTGTTTGAATTTGTCTTTGGCCATTTGATTATTCTTGAACGATGGTGATTTATCTGACTTCTTCAATTCATATAATTTCGTTGCTTGATACTCATGGTGTTGATTTGTGACTTGGTCAATTTACTTGGTCACCACGGTTTCGAATTGATTTTGCTGATGTTGATTTTGATCTTTGTTTCCTTTGACTCCGGTCAGTTGCTCATGGCTTCAACTTAATTTTTGGTATTATCAGACTTTGACACTTCGGCATTAACTTGTTTATGTGATGATTTCTGACCTTCGTGGTTGAACTTGCTACTGTTGGTTTCTGACATGGTTCGATGTTGACTTCGGAATTGATTGAATTCATTACTGTAGCACACTTGCACTACAAGAAACTTTTCTTTTAGTTGCATTTATCGGTAGCGTTTCAAGGCTTATGCAACTGTTTGTCAAGTTAATTCATAAAAATGAACAAGTAAGCGTGGTCAATTGGTTTCCGCCAAATATTCATGAAATTTTTCCTAAAATTTTATATGGCCGCTCTTTTTCTCTTTTAAACACTTAAATTTTTTTTCCACATTGCTGAAATTCTATGGCCGCTCCTTATAACCTATCTTTCTCATTTTCATTTTCTAAATCACCCGTCTTCATCATCACAAAATCCCTTGATATCGACTTCCAAATCTTCCCTCTTTACCATCGATCTACCGTAAATTGATTTTTGACGATCTATTTGGCTACAAACTACTAGAAATTACACTTGGAAAGCTAAATCATCATCTCACCAGCATTGGCGAGCTTTTCGATTGACCGACTCAACCTAGGTATTGATTTTAACTGTTTGCGCAAAAAATGGACAAACACCTCAAAGTCGTATGATTCCGTTGATTTTAAGTTGTTTTTAGTGATTTGGGTGATTTATGCGAATATATGAAAAGCAGGGACTAAACTGTAAAAGACACAGATTTATAGTGGTTCGGCCAGAACGTGCCTACGTCCACTTTATATGTTATTCTCCTTTTTTCTTCAGATTACAAGTACACAGCTTTGTATATCAGTCTATGAATGTTGTTTGAAAGTTCTATCCTTGCTTGAGCTCTCAAACTTGTCCGCCATTGTTGTACCCCTGCCCCTCTATTTATAGAGTGAGGCTGGGGGCAGGGGTCTAGGATGTTTATAGCTGCTGGTGGGCCTGGGCTGATGCAATCTGGACCGGCAACTTTGGTTCGGCATGCTCTGGTTCGGTCGTTGCTTGGTGGAGTTTGATTCGGTGGTGTGTAGAGGGTTGGTCCGGTCTTGGTTTGGTTCGGTGGGACTTGGTTCGGTGGGGAGACATCCGGTGATGGTTGGTCCGGTGCTTGATTCTGTGAGGCTCGGTTCGGCATTGGTTTAGTGGAGATGTTGGACCGGTAGTGGGTGGTGAAAGATGGAGCTTCGGTGAGAATGCCGAATGATCCCTTGTGTTGGGAATGCCGAATGAACTCTTACCTTACTTTACCGAATGAACCTTTGTACTTGAATCATGAGTGAAATCCCAGACTTATATACGCTTACTTGCTTCTTCTTGTTTCGGTCGTGGTGGAAACGCACACAACGTTGATATTTCAGTTTTGACCAAAAATGGGATAACACTTTGCCCCCCAAAACATGCCTTGCGATAGGAAGGCGTGTTTTGTAATGCCATGAGCTGGATGTTCATATCCTGTTGATGTCCTTGCGGTAGGAAGGCGTGTTTTGTAATGCCATGAGCTGGATGTTCATATCCTGTTGACAACCTATAAAGAGCTTGATATTTTATATGGCCCCAAATGACGACCGTTCGGGATCGATCTATTTGGGATGAAGCGCGGCCGTTCATGGTCAAGCGCCTAACTTCAAATGACGACCGTTCGCGATCGAGTCATTTGAGGTGAAGTGCGACCGTTCGCGGTCAAGCGTCTAAATCCATGCGACGACCGTTCGAGATCGAGTCAATTGCGGTGGAATGTGACCATTCATGGTCAAGCGCTTTACTTCAAATGACGACCGCTCGGGATCGAGCCATTCGAGGTAAAGTGCGACCGAGCCCGGTCAAAGGGCGGACCTCAAATGGCGACCGTTCGCGATCAAGCTACTTGGGGGTGAAATGTGACCGTTCACGGCTGGTGCCGTTCGCGGCAAAAGATGGAATGAGACCGTTCGCGGTCAAGCGCCTTACTTCGAATGACGATCGTTCGAGATCGAGCCTTTCGTGGTAAGGTGCGACTGTTGGCGGTCAGGGGGTGGACCTCAAATGACGACCTTTCGCGATCGAGCCATTTGTGGCGAGATGAGTTGTGCCGTTCGAGGCGAGTTTGTGACTGTTCGAAGTCGGGTGCCGTTCGAGGCGAATTGTGACCGTTCGAGGTCGGGTGCCGTTCGAGGCGAATTGTGACCGTTCGAAGTCGGGTGCCGTTCGAGGCGAGAAAGTGTGCCCAGGAGGGCTTGGGGTGCCGTTCGAGGCGAGAAAGTGTGCCCAGAAGGGTTTGGTATTACTGATGTCAGGCTCACGTTCGGGTGGGTCCTTGGATCGTTTGTGTGCCTATTGGTGGCGAGTAAGTGTGCCGAGGGGGCTTGGTATTGCTGATACCAGGTTCACGTTCGAGTGGGTCCCTGAATCGTTTGCCAGATTTCATGTTCGGGGGAGTTTCTGAATCAAATACTTTGACGATTCATCGCCATACAAGAGGTGCTTGTGGACCATTCGCGATCCAACGGGCATACGAGTAAATTTGCAAATATCAAAGCATTAACCATACGAATTCCACAACAGGAATGTTCAAGTCAAGATCAAAGCAAGAGCAAGACGAGTATGTCAAAGTGTAAACTCTTACTATGGTGCGGTCAGTAGTCATTCAGAGCATGCCTATGAATCGTGCGCGATCGCTTACATGTGTAAATGATCTAACCGTGTTAGTGCGAGGTTTGCGACTTGTTCATCTCTTTCGACCTGCCCCCCCCCCCCCCCCCCTCCGAGTTCAGGAGGGAATTTTACCTGCCCCCTAAATGAGCGTTCATTCCTTACCAGGTTACTCAGAGGCCCCTATCTTTCTCTCTGGGATTGGATCAACATGCTCCAAGTGTGGTGCCCCCATGCAGGATCGATGCCTGATTAGCTTCTGAAGAAGCCTCTTGATTTTCCTTCATGTTCACATCTCTCTGGCCTTGGCCTTCTGCTTGATTGTCTCGCCATGACTCTTCCAATCTGAATCTCTAAACTCTCATATTCAAACTCCAAGCGGTAGATCCTTGTGTTCAGCTCTCAATGAAAGCACCAAAATGTTTGCGTAAAAAATGGACAAACACCCCAAAGTCGTACGATTTAGTTGATTATATGTTGTTCTTAGCGATTTGGGTGATTTATGCAAATACGTAAAAAGCAGGGACTAAACTGTAAAAGACACACAGATTTATAGTGGTTCGGCCAGAACGTGCCTACGTCCACTTTATATGTTATTCTCCTTTTCTCTTCAGATTACAAGTACAAAGCTTTGTATACAAGTAACTGAAAGTTGTTTGAAAGCTTCTTCCGTGCTTGAGCTCTCAAACTTGTCTGCCATTGTTGTACCCCTGCCCCTCTATTTATCGAGTGAGGCTGGGGGCAGGGGTCTAGGATGTTTATAGCTGCTGGTGGGCCTGGGCTGATGCAATCTGGACCAGCAACTTTGGTTCGGCATGCTCTGGTTCGGTCGTTGCTTGGTGGAGTTTGATTCGGTGGTGTGTAGAGGGTTGGTCCGGTCTTGGTTTGGTTCGGTGGGACTTGGTTCGGTGGGGAGACATCCGGTGATGGTTGGTCCGGTGCTTGATTCTGTGAGGCTCGGTTCGGCATTGGTTTAGTGGAGATGTTGGACCGGTAGTGGGTGGTGAAAGATGGAGCTTCGGTGAGAATGCCGAATGATCCCTTGTGTTGGGAATGCCGAATGAACTCTTGCCTTGTTTTACCGAATGAACCTTTGTACTTGAATCATGAGTGAAATCCCAGACTTATATACGCTTGCTTGCTTCTTCTTGTTCCGGTCGTGGTGGAAACGCACACAACATTGATATTCCAGTTTTGACCAAAAATGGGATAACATTAACTTTTGTTCTTAATGATGGGTTATTGTTGTTAATAAGGAAACTAATAATTTATAGTAGAAAAAATTATTTAGAGTTTCATTACTAGATTTAGATTTGGTTAATAGAAGCTCTTATGTATCAGTTGCTTAGAAGCCTAGGTATTTATTTTCTTACGTATAATAATTGGTTTCCTCAGAATTTGTTATTACAGTTTCTTTCAGTTTTGATTTACTGAGGTCACATCCAATATATATCCTCTGTTTTTTGGATGGGTAACTGATTACAGGAAAACTTAATTTGTTTATGGTTTGATAAAATTATTGGTAAAATAATTCAAATCTTAAAAAATGTTTTTTTTTCTTCTGAACATTATTTTAAAGAGTTCTATAAAAGACACAAGTATAGCAAATTTTTTATCCTACGAAGCTCAATAAAAAAAATAGATTTGTTACCAATCACTTGTTAGAAAAAGTTGCTTAAAATCATAAAGTAGGGCTGGGCATTATTATGCAATAACAAAAGGATGAATGCATGTATTTTTTGTGTAACCGCATGACCTTGCTGCTATATGGAAATCGAGTTTAGCCTGTTTAGAGGTATAAAGTTTTTTGTTATCCAAAGGAAGCATGCAAACATGAGATATGTGACCATTATGTGAAATTTAGCATCAGTACTTACGACATTTTATTTACAAAGTTATTATCCTCATTAATGTGGTAACATGTTCAAGCACTGTATCAAGTTTCAACCATGCATCATTTATTTTAGGATGTGAGGAAGGAATTAACAAAAGTCATATTGATGGAAATTTAATTTCTCTGGGTGCTCTGTTACCATTGTACAAAAAGGCCTTCAATGCATCAAATTAGAAGCAAACTTGGACGATGTAAGTGCTTCCTTTTTTTCCTTTATGCGATTCGAAATTTTGTGAGGAAGCATAGTCATCAAGATTTATGGAAGCAAACACATAATAGTGTAGGTTACAAGTTTTGTGGAAGCATAGTCATCAAGATTTATTATATTCATATCATAATAAAGCATATGAATACATATAATAGACTAGGAGCATAACTGAGAGTACTTTGTGTTCTTTGATAATTTGAAATTTGTTGCTCTTTTATATTTTACCTGGTTCTTTTCCATATCACCGAGAGTTCTTTGTCGTGTATCAAAAGTCAAAGTGTGGTATTTAATCTATGTTTATAAACTCTATACATACATACACACAACTCTCTGACAATTGTAATTTTTCTTTACGATTTCAGAAATATATGTTAGATGCTTCTTTTCTTTGTTGGGATCATTTTAAATTTGGATATTTATTTGGTTAGAGTATATCATAATTGTGGCATTTATACACGTTCTTTGTAGATTTTTTTTGTTATTCTTTCATACCTATACAAGGTTATTGATTACGTTGTTTTCCCTATCAAAGATAGTTTGATACCACCATTTTGAGTGCTATATTATAAGACAGTGAGTGATGTTGAGATGAGGCTAATTGAGGTTAAGGATAGTTAGGTGGTAACTGTGGATGTGGATGTTTGTAACAACATTGGGAGAGGAGATGTTTATAACATTCATGTTTTCAGTCCATATTATTAGATTATCTTTTCACTTGACACTTAACTTTGAATGATAAGTAAAAAAGAAATTTCAAAACCTATAACCATCGAATATCCAAACATTGTTGAATTGTGAAATCGCCACTAAGCCTTATATTGTAATGTAGTGAATTGTGAAATAGCCACTAAGCCTTATATTGCAAAAGTATTGGTTATATTTCATTCTTGCTTTTCTTTAATATACACGAGTTTGCAATCAATCTTGGAGAGTATTTATCATTGTTGTTATATGTCTGCTTGTTATATCACTAGTTTGTGTCACCGCCGTTTCATACTCTGTTTATGACTTGTTTTATACTTTAGAATGGTTAAGATTTTGTATGTGTTTAGTGTTTTAATGTGAGTGTGTATTCAGACTAGGTCAGGTGAGTGCGAGTGTAGGTTGACTAACTCTAGTGATCATGTGTATTACCATGCGTAGGTGTGTATACTATATTACTTGTTTAACAAGCTGAAGGTCATCGAGGTTACTACATGGCAATTTGCTTTTTATTGCAGTCGACAAATTTGCTTTTCATTGCAGCCAACACTAATCATCTGAAATATGCTGTCAGCAAAGCATTCGGCATGTAGTAGTTATCCAAGATTCAGAATGTTGTAGTCATTACCAGATTTACTTCAATGTTGTTCATTTAATACTTTGCTCATGATATTTTAACTTATGTTTCACTAATCACTGTACTTGCTGTTCAATATGTTATTTTCTTCACTTTTTATTTCATAATAGTGTACAAGGACGAATAATGTTTTCATTTCTGCACATGGTTCTTATAGCTTTTGTATTATATATGAATCTAGCTCAGTTGCAGATAGTTTTTCTTATATTGAAATAAAAATTACAAGTTTTAGGTTGAAAGTTTGTTTTAAGTTCTGAGTTGCATCAACGTTCAAGGAAATTTTCATCTGGAGTCTTATTTGTGTATTTGTGGAAATTGGTGAGGAAAACGTGGTGCAAATTGTCAATGGAACAACCCAGGTTTCACCGATTTCAAAAAGTAAATAGGTAAGAGATGCAATGTATGCATGAGATTTTTTAAGCTTTTATTTGAACCGTCTTAGTTTTTGTGTATATTCTTTCACAGGTCTGAAATTATAATTCAGACGGCTGAATTTTTGTTGGATTGAATATGAGCTTTTAATTTCAGGTGAATGTTGGACTTTGAGCTCCAAGTTTGCAAGCCATTGTTGGGATAGGTTAAATATAACATAATATAGAAGATATATTATGTTTCTATGGTAATTGACAGATTTGTCCCAGTTATATATTTGTGTTATGTTGCGGGGAGCTTGAAGAAGAAAAGAAAAGGATTGAAAATATTTGCAGCAGTAAAAAAGAAAATTTATAATTGCCGCAGGGGAGTCGGGGTCATTTCGGTTTGCAATAAGAACTAAATAAGGTAATTGATATAATTTGTATTCTGCTTCATCTGCAATTGGACGTTCTTATTTTATGGTGCAAACGCCTTACGCCTGTTATAGCTTGCAATTGTATTAAATCTAAATTTGATATTTATGTCATCACTTTGACTATTAGATTCGTTTTCTTCCATGTCTAATATATAGATCAAATAATAATAAATTCACAATGCTATAAATCTTGTATGTTTCGTGATTATTCTTTGTTGATCAATTTTCTTTTGGATGGTGATCAAACATTTGCTATGTAATATCTATAGCACTATCGGAATTTTTAAGCCATTGAGATCTCCTGATGTCAATAGTTGAAGAATAATTGTTGCAGGAACCTTGATCTCAGTTTTATTCTCCAAAAACATATATGCTTAACTTATAGCTGAACATGTTAAACTTACAGCTGAAATAGAACCAATTAAAGATAAAAATAACATGCAAGACACATATGCTTGTATAATCACAAGTGTTTGATTTATAAATAATAGTATGATATACTTGTACAATGTTGTAGTTGTTTGATATTAGATTTGAAGTCTTACGAATTAACATAATTGAAGAAATTACCTATGTATGAAAGTTTATTTATTATGTGTATGTATATATTCTGCATAATAATCTCTTTTTTTCCAGCCAATTGCAAAGTGAACAAAAGAGAGCAAATGCCAGTTGATTGATTTGGGTGGAACAAACGTAGTGGCCGAAGGAACTGTTGCATCAACTGATCCGATAACGCTGGTCCATTGTCGTCCATTGGGACTTAATGTTGTAAAAGTTTGGGTTGATATTGTGAGAGATGCAAATGCAGAGCTATGGAGACCAACATCGGCGTTGACGTGCATGGAAGATGCACTTGGCGTTCTCATAGCTTGGCCAATGGAAAAAGTCATTCTGAAAACAACCGAAAGGTATATAACTTGTTCATCATAAATGTTTTCAAACTTTTATTCTAATACCCTGACAATATTCCTAGATAATCGACTATAAAAATTAGTTATATTACTCAATAAACATTGGTGCAGAGCTAGAAAGTGATTGAATTGGTGATTGAATGTTGTCAGTTTGGCTGAGGTTGTTGATGGAGTTAGGCTAAAATTCAGTGAGGGGGGTACGGCTTAGGTCAAACAGTGGCAGTACTGTCAACTTGTCTTTAATTTTAACTTGGCATATTGTGGATTTTTTTCTATAGTATGAATGGGGAGAGGTTGTTCAAGGCAGTTGATGGAAACTGTGTTGAAGTAGGGAAGTGATGCTTGTAGTAGACAGAACTATAATGATCGAGGTTGTTTGAACTGAAGTAGTTTGAAGGTGGAATAGTTCAAGTGAAGGTGAAGTTTTTAGAAGTAAGGGTGATATTGGTGGTAGGTTGTTTAAGGGATATGGAGGGTCGTATTGTTTGTGATTGAGGAAGGAATGATTTTGACTTGGTGTTGGAGTGGCAGTTTGAGGAAGTTGTGATGATGGTTGTTATCAGGTTTGGGTGAGGTTATAAGGAGGAGGAAGTGTTGGCAGTGATGATCCAGAAGTCGGGGAACTGTCGGGGATGTTGGCAGTTTTGTGGTGGAGTTTTGGTGAAGTTGAGATGGTGGACAGTTTGGCTATTGTCGGATTTGGATATGTTGTGGAGTTAGAGATTGTATTCAAGGGTTTGGTGTTGATATGTTGGCAGTGTGTTATTTGGATGTAGGGTGGTATATGAAGCAAGTGTTAAAGAGGAGTGACTGGAAGATTAAAGGGGAGATTGCTAAGTGGTCGAAGTGTGGAAATGATTGAAGTGTGGTCAAAGTGCATTTGTACTGAACTATAGAGATATGCAATGCACGAAAGGTTAGGTTGCAGTAGGTATGTTGAGTGATCAGAGGAGTTGCGGTTAGGTTTCAGAAGCACGGTGGTTCGATTGTACCAGTGATGAAGAACAGGGAAGATGGACGAGTTGTTTGGCAGGTTCGAATTTTTTTTGGTTGTGTTGTGGGACGAGTTGTGGGTATGGTCGGTAGTTTGTATCAAATATGATTGTGATGAAGTTTTGGTGGAGAAATTGACTGTGTTGTGTTAGAAGTTGGTGTGAACAAGTAGTGTATGGACAGAGGGAATAAAGGAAGGAAATGAGGATGTTATCAGGTGAACTTGATGCTTTGAATGGAGTGCATGGTTGAACAGGATGGTTGTCGTATGGCAAGTCTAGTGCACTGACTTCACAAATATGATGTAAAAGTTGTTGGACGATTACAATGTGCTCACATCAGTGGTTAATACGTAGAGGCATAATTGTTTGAAGTATTATAGTCTAAGGACTTCTATATTTGTCCATTTTTGATCTTTGATACCTTCACCTCACAAATATTTAGTAACATGATTATTATTGGTTACAGGTAGATAAACGTTTATGAAGAATTCAAGCAGCAGCATTGGTTTTTGGTATGGTAGCAGCACATGTATGTAGTTAGGTTGATTAAAACTGTTATGAAACTATTATGAAACTAGTATGTATGGTAGCAGCACCACTTTAGCTGCATATACTGTTATGAAACTGTTTATGGTAGTTTGGTTGTGTAAACGTATGGTTAACCTTTTGTCTTGACACTAATGTTATGATATAGTGGTGATTATGTAATTGCTTTTGTTTGTGTTATTGTGGTTCATTGAATGTGTTATTTTTGAATGTGTATGTGTTTATATATTACGTTATTGTATAAGTTTTGAAGTACATAAATTGGAGGCGAAATCAGATGTAGTCGTGGAACATCAGGCAATAAAATCGAAACATACGGTGGCGGAGAAAAAACGCCACCAAAAATATTTTTTGTAGCGTTTAAAAAGCGATATAGAATCAGCAATTATAATAACTCAGATAATCTTCGTGGCATTCAAAAAACTATGCGAAAAATAATAATAAGTGCAGCAAAAAAATAAGATAGTAAACGGCGCTTTTTCGGTAGCGTTTCTTAAACGCTGTAAAAAAGATCTTTAGTAACGTTTAAAAAACGCTGCCAAGAATTCATTTATAGTGGCGTTAAAATAAATGTAACAAAAAATCATGAATTTTTAGTCGCATGTTTTCTACCGGCGTTTATCAAAACGCCACCAAAACTTTTTGTAGCGTTTTTTGAGCGCCACTAAAAATCAAATTTCTTGTAGTGTTGACTTGTTTTGTTCTTTGTGGTTAACTACTGCTTCTCTGTCCTGTTCAACTTGATGTTGCTTGATGTTGTGCTATTGAGCTTTGTTCGAACTTGTATCCCTTGAGTCTGCACTTGCATTATCCAGTTTCACGGTTGCATACATGTTGTATATTTGGTGCACTTGGTTTGTGATTCACTGTTGCATTCCTATTTCATTTTCATGTGTAGTTTATTTACCACTTGGTCAAGCTTTTCTTGTGTGGTCTGTTCCACTTGCTGTTCTGGTTGCGCTCGATCTTGTTCTAGTCCTTTTGCACTATGCACTGCTTGACTCGTGTCTGGTTCTATTGATGGCTTCACTTTAGTATTGTTGCATTGTCCACTTCGTTTCACTGTTGCATACATGTTGAACTGTTCTATATAGACTTTGGTCATTTGTGTTAGTGTATTGGCTTTGCTGTATGGTCAGTGGTGCACTTGGTCATCTCTGTTGTGCATGCCTGAAATACTTTGTTCATGTATTGCTTAGGCATATGTATGGATCAAAGCAGTTTGCATTTTGTTGTAGCTGTCTTGACCATTTGAACTAAGCATGTTGAATTGGGTTGTACTATCCACTTCATTTGATCCACTGTTGCATTCATGTGTACATTAGTCTCTGATCTGTTGGCACTGGTTCGTGTATATGTGCGGTTTCACTTTGTTGATGTTTTGATGTTGAAGTCACAGCGATGTGCATGCTTTGTACTTGTAGTCTTGTCTCACTTACTTATGCTGGTACTGTTTCATTTGATGTGTTGTGTTATCATATTCACTTGGTGGTATTTGGTTGCATATCCATCGCTGCACTGTTTGGTTGTATTTAAATTTTATGCTCGACAGTTTTATGATGTTTTGTAGCGCACCTGAGTTGAATCCAGCTTAAAGCTCGGGTTTGACCTTGTGCTTGTGTCGTGACATTATTTTTATTGCACTTGAGTTGAACCCGGCTTTTCATTTAGGTTCGACCTGTGCTCACCTGTCAGTGTAGAATTATCAAGTGTATATATCGGTGTGCACGGCCTTATGGCGTGTATAGTGATACACTGTGCATATCACCAGCTATTTGTGTATGATGAATTCAAATTTAAATGATGACGAACAACCCAAATAACTGAGGCAAATAAAATTTTCAAAATCGCATTTTATTTTATACTGCAAAAATATTTTATTTTCAATTTTACTGCATCAATATATATTTCTACAGATTTCTCAGATGCTGGATTCACATTGGAATGAAGTTGAAGATCAGTACGAGTTGAGTGAATGAGTGATATGTAGTGAGGTGCAATGTAAATGTGAAATTTGTGATGTAATCAAAATTGTATTGTAATTGAAGTTATATATATATATATATATATATATATATATATATATATATAGTGAGAGCTTGAAATTTTTACTATTCAAAAATTGTAATAAATATTTGTTTGAATAAAATTTCTGTTTGAATTCAAATTCTGTGTTATTTACTTTATTCAGCAAATATTTATTTAATATATGAAAAATAAAATAGTACATTAACGAATACATTTAAATGAATATATATATATATATATATATATATATATATATATATGTTTATTATCATCAAACAAAAATCATATAATCACATATTCAACAATCTCCCTCTTTTGATGATAACATACATATATCTAAGATTTTGAATATGTTAAATGCATTTGATCATTGATATACTCTAATTCCTCCCCTTATTTAAATGCTTCCTCTCTACACAAAGCTCCCACTTCATATATGCATACAATTAAAAATATGCTAATGAGCCTAGATGCAAATAGAAAATATTTGACTTTTGCTCGATTTTATTTGACAGAATCTTAACTTTTCTCTCCCCCTTTTGTTATCAGCAAAAGAGTAATAGAGTTAGAAAAATGGAGATAAAGTGATAGATATTAATCCAACATTAAAACTCAATTGAATATAAATATTGAATTTCAATAAAAAAAATCAAACAAAAATCATAAATACTTTGTTAGGCGCATATTCCACTTTAGAATGATGGGAATGATGTCATCATATAAAACCATACAGTTGTGTCTATTTGTGGTATATTTATATCTAATATCTACTAACCATGCATAACCATTAGGACTTTTAAATGAGAATAGTAGTATTCCAAATTTATTTTATAAAAAATGAATTCAAGTATCTTCTAACCATGCATAACTGTGAGGACTTTTAAATGGGATTAGAATCAACTTGTTTATTTAAAAATCAATTTTGATATGCATTCCATACATGCATAACGGTGAGGACTTTTAAATGAGCATGGAAGCACATAAAAAATTTCAAGTAATTCACCCATGCATAACCGTGAGGACTTTTAAATGAGAGTGAATACTTTGGATTTTATTTTCTTTTCTTTTATTATTATTATTATTATTAAAAAATGTAAAATGAAAAACAAATGATTCCTATTTAAAGTACCATATACTGACAAGCTATATTGAATTTTGATGAGTGATGGTCGTTAGAAATATGATAGAAATAGAGATGGTCATGGAATTTTTACCAACAAAAAGTTTTATAACTCGTGTTTAAATTTCTAAAGAAATTTACTACTTATACCGTATCGAGTCATAATATACGATAAATATCAACACTCATCACTTTTTCAATCACTATTTATCTTTTCGATAATTATTTGGGAGTCAGATTAGTCAAAATAGTCATTTAAATCAAATTCAAAAATAATTATAAAATCAATTTTTCAAAATGACTGATCTGAAAACATGGTCAAAATGATTTTCTAGAAAGGGTTAAATGAGAAAAGATTTCTGCTATTTGAAAATTATTTGAAATGAAAAATATGCAGATATTTTCTTTGAAGAACGATGCAGTTACTAAATGTCTCGACAAAATTAAGTTCAACTAGTAATTTTTCTATCAACTAGATTACCAGTGAAATCTGCATCTGAATTTCTCTTCCACTCAAAATTATCATTAATTGAATTTGATAGACCAGACCATGAAGTGTGCAACAAAAAAAACTCAAAATCAGTTTTAACAGCTTTTTAAATGACATCCTCTTGAATTTGAATTGAAGCCGTGTAAATAATCAAAAAACGTGAATATAGAGTCAGCCGTAAAATGATCAAATGTATTATCATCCAATAAAACACTATTATTAATCCAAACTAATACATATGAAGTAATCCAAAGACTACAGATTTCTATAGTGTTCTTGGCATAAGAATATAATTGGCCAAGAATTTTGAATAAGTCAAAATCAATATCATCAATATTTCATCATCACATTATTGGCTGATTTAACTCAGATTACGGTGCAGATTATCACATTTAATATATCGTTCAAATAAATATATCATTACATGTTTTACCTTTACGATATTTTTCGTTGTTGTCCATTGTGATTCCATCACCTTTATACTAGGCTAAGGAACTTTGCTTTGTTGCTCGTTGTGTCCTTGGAACAGCCAGAATCCAAGTAGCACTATTGTTGTTCCTTAGCCTGCCCCACTCTTACACGATAAAAGATTTTTGTGACTTATTTGTTTTTATAGGTCCATGATTGTTTGTGGCAGAATATTTTGAAAAATAATTTTGTGGAGACCCAAAACTATTTATGTATGTTCCTTTTGGCACCCAGATTTTTTAACTTTGAGAGATTTTATATTTGTGCCTTTTGGAACCCAAATTGGTATAGTTTTCACGTGTTTGGGTCTATACCAACAATTATTGTGATTGTGTCCATATTTTCTACAAATTGTGCACATAGAATTGACTTGATTAATTTTGCTTTTAACATTTTCAGATTGATTATGCCCAAGTCCTTGTCTAACTGTATTAACAGTTTGTTTTCCTAATAGCATATTTAATGATTTTTCACTTTTTGAAAATTTATCTAAAGTCGTTGACAATGTTGGACTTGTGTTTTGAGAGATTCATTTTCGTTTAATAATTGTATGCACATTTTAATAGAATTTTCTCTCCTAGTATTTTCACTCTCTTTCAAAATCAGAATTTCATTTTCAAGTGATTTTATATTAATTTCTGATTTTTTAATTTCTTCTTCAAACAATGGACACTTGTCACACTTAGGGCACTTATTTTGATAGTTTTTTAACTAATTGTTCAAGTTGTTCATTTAATTCAATCAAACTATCTCTTTGTGATTCAGTTTTAGCATATTTCTCTCTAAGTCGTTCAAAACAGCCATTTACTTCGTGGGAATATATAAGGAGTTGTGAGTGAGTGAGTTTTGATACCTCGCTTGGCTCGTCATCGTCGCTATCAGTTATATTACCTCGAAGGCACATATCTGCTTTCTCGCTCTCACTGCTAGTACTTTGATTATCTTCATCACTTTTATTCCATGTGGCTGCAAAACTTCTCCTTTCTGATTTATTTTCAAAGTCGCGTCGATTTTGAGGACAAATGGGCTTGATATGTCCGGGTTGGTTGCACTTGTGACATATGGTCTTCTGTTCTTCTGAGTAGTCTAGTGCTTTAGCTATTCTGCTTTTCAATTTTTGATTTCGAGCTGGATTTCCGTATCTGTGATTCCACTTTTTGAATTTTCTTCATTAGTAGTGCCAGCTCTGCTGCTCCATCATCATCATCATCATTATCATCATCACTTTCGGTTGTTCCTTTGAGAGCTATTGATTTCTTTCGAGTATCTCCTCCTTCATGCTGTTCCTTGACTTTCATTTCTAACTCATAAGTGGTGAGATTTCCGATGAGTTCTTCAACTTTCATTTGTTTTAAATCTTTTGATTCTTGAATGGCAGTAACTTTGGCTTCAAAACTTCGTGGGGGGACTCTGAGGATTTTTCGGACTATTTCCAATTCCGTGTATGATTTTCCGAGAGCTTTTGATTTGTATACAATATTGGAAAGTCGTCCGTACATCTCTTTGACATTTTCTTCCTTTGCCATTGTGAAATTCTTGTATTCGCTGCTTAGCATGGCAAGGCGAGATTCTTTGACTTGTGATGTTCCTTCGTGAGTTACTTCTAGTGTGTGCCATATTTCCTGCGCAGTTAGACAATGTGAGACACGATTAAATTCAAATTGATCCGATGAACAGATAATAGAATTCATAGCTTTAGCATTAGCATTTTGTAATTTATTTTCTATTTCTGTCCATTGATCCTTTGGTTTCTCTATTTCCTGATTATCTACAGTTATAGTTGGCACTCTATAACATGTCTCAACAATATTCCAAGCGCCAATGGTTTTTAGAAAAAAATTCATTCTATTTTTCCAGTAGGCGTATTCACCATTGAACGTTGATGGTCTAACTATGGACTGACCCTCAGCAAAAGCATTATTAAAAGAAGCCATTTTAAAAATTCAAATTTTTAAAACAAAAAATGGTTTTTGAAAAACAATTTTTTTTAAAAAACAAAAGTTGACTTCTATTCCTAGTTCCGATACCACTTGTAGGATCGATTTCACCCTAGAGAGGGGTGAATAGGGTGATGCTGTTAATTATAAAAATTATTGCGGAAGCTTATAAAATTATTTCAACACGGATATATCAAAATTATAGCAGCACAGATAATAGCAGAATAATAAATGCAGAAATAGAACGACACAGAATTTACCCAGCTTCGGCAAAACCCTGCCTACGTGCTCCCCCAAGGTTTCTACTAGAAATTAAGTAGTCACACGCTTACACACGTAAACTCACGACACCCGCTACTGACTAACCTAACTCTACGCTCAAAACCCTGCCACAACTCAGCCGCTGAGTTGCGAATTCTCAAACTACGCCACGTAGTTTGTCCCCTAGTCACACGACTAGTAATTACAACGTTTAAAAGAGAAAAATTAAAAAATAATTTAAAAACAATTCAACGAACACAAATCCCTTAATTAAAAATAAAAGCCCAAAATAAAACAAGGTCGGACCCAAATTAAATAAGGAATCCCCTTTCTCTTTTTTTATGTATTCGGCCCGATTCCTTCCACTTTGATGCTTTGAAAATGGCTTCCTATTGTTCGTTCCTCTCTGATTAAAAATTAGGGCTTTGAAATATCAGCTTTAAATTGATCGAATGAATTGGGATTTCGCTTTCTTGCTTTGTCGATCGATCGTCTCTTCACTTTGCTCACGGCTCCTTTGATGATCGAGTTCGATCTTGCTCCGGTATGTAATTTGTACTTTTTGCTTTTCTGGTTTTTCTTACTTGAACTCGATTGCGTTTGTAGCCGATGATGATTGGGTTTTTATATAGGGTTTGAACCCCTTGATTTTCGTTCGTATATATTTGTTTGAATTTATCTTCGGCCATTTGATTATTCTTGAACGATAGTGATTTATCCGACTTCTTCAATTCATATAATTTCGTTGCTTGATACTCACGGTGTTGATTTGTGACTTGGTCAATTTACTTGGTCACCACGATTTCGAATTGATTTTGCTGATGTTGATTTCGATCTTTGTTTCCTTTGACTCGGGTCAGTTGCTCATGGGTTCAACTTGATTTTTGATATTACCAGACTTTGACACTTCAGCATTAACTTGTTTATGTGATGATTTCTGACCTTCGTGGTTAAACTTGCTACTATTGGTTTCTCACTTGGTTTGATGTTGACTTCGGCACTGATTGAATTCATTGCTGTAGCATACTTGACTTGTTTTGTTCGTTGTGCTTGTTAACTACTGCTTCTTTGTCTTGTTCAACTTAATGTTTCTTGATGTTGTGTTGTTGAGCTTTGTTCGAACTTGTATCCCTTGAGTCTGCACTTGCATTATCCAGTTTCACAGTTGCATACATGTTGTATCTTTGGTGGACTTGGTTTGTGATTCACTATTGCATTCCTGTTTCATTTTCATGTGCAGTTTATTTACCACTTGGTCAAGCTTTTCTTGTGTGGTCAGTTCCACTTGCTGTTCTGGTTGCACTCGAGTCTTGTTTAAGTTCTTCATTGCAGTATATACTGCTTGACTCGTGTCGGGTTCTATTGGTGGCTTCACTTTAGTATTGTTGCATTGTCCACTTCGTTTCACTGTTGCATACATGTTGAACTGTTATGTATGGACTTTGGTCATTTTTGTTAGTGTATTGACTTTGCTATATGGTCAGTGGTGCACTTGGTCATCTCTGTCGTGCATGCTTGAACTACTTTGTTCATGTATTACTTGGGCATATGTATGCATCAAGGCAGTTTGCATTTGTGTTGTAGCTGCCTTGACCATTTGAACTAAGCATGTTGAATTGGGTTGTACTATCCACTTCATTTGATCCTCTGTTGCATTCATGTGTACATTAGTCTCTGATCTGTGGGCACTGGTTCGTGTATATGTGCAGTTTCACATTTTTGATGTTTTGATGTTGAAGTCATAGTGATGCATTGTGGTGAGTTCATTGTGCATGCTTTGTACTTGTAGTCTTGTCTCACTTACTTATGCTGGTACTGTTTCATTTGATGTGTTGTGTTATCCTATTCACTTGCTGGCATTTGGTTGCATATCCATCACTGCACTGTTTGGTTGTATTTGAATTTTTGCTCGACAGTTTTATGATGTTTTGTAGCGCATCTGAGTTGAATCCAGCTTAAAGCTCGGGTTTGACCTTGTGCTTGTGTCGTGACATTATTTTTATTGCACTTGAGTTGAACCCAGCTTTTCATTTGGGTTTGACCTGTGCTTACCTGTCCCTGTAGATTTATCAAGTGTGTATATCGGTGTGCACGGCCTTATGGTGTGTACAGTGATACACTGTGCATGTCACAAGCTGTTCGTGTATGATGAATTCAAATTTAAATGATGACGAACAACCCAAATAACTGAGGCAAATAAAATTTCCAAAATCACATTTTATTTTATACTGCAAAAATATTTTATTTTCAATTTTACTGCGTCAATGTATATTTCTACAGATTACTCAGATGCTGGATTCACATTGGAATGAAGTTGAAGATCAGTACGAGTTGAATGAATGAGTGATATGTAGTGAGGTGCAATGTAAATGTGAAATTTGTGATGTAATCAAAATTGTATTGTAATGAAAGTTATATATATAGTGAGAGCTTGAAATTTGTACTATTCAAAAATTGTAATAAATATTTTTTGAATAAAATTTCTATTTGAATTCAAATTCTATGTTATTTATTTTATTCAGCAAATATTTATTTAATCTATGAAAAATAAAATAGTACATTAACAAATACATTTAAATGAATATATATATATATATATATATATATATATATATGTTTATTATCATCAAACAAAAAGCATACAATCACATATTCAACAGTATTAGTAACATGGAATGATATATGAAATATAAAGTTCATAAGCACGTGTTATTAATCTAGAATGATGGAAAAAATAGTATTTTATTTTTAAAACCCAGTAGCATGAAATAGAAATGCAAAATGATAGTCAAACGTGACATTTGTATTAGTAAACTCCACTAGCATTAATATATAAACATAGCATTTCTATTAAGAAGCGACTAGCATGTATTACTAATAAATAATGATAAAACATATCATTTGTATTGATAAAGTTCACAAGTGTGTATTGTCACCCTAGAATGATAGACAAACATTGCATTTTATTTTTGAAACCCACTCATACAAATTAGTAATACAAAATGATAGACAAACATAACATCTATATTAATAAACTCCAATAGCATGTATTACAAAAGCAGGATAATAGACAAACATAGCATTTGTATTAATAAAGTCCACTAGCATTATGATAACCCGCATTCCTCGACACACCAATCCAAAGTCTAGGGTGACTTTCAAACCTACGATGGTGCCAAGAAGTACGAGCTATTGGGTTTCTATAACATTATAGAGACTAAAAATAAACAGATATGATCTAAGATATACTATATTTTCAAAACTCACAACGGAATAGAACAAAATATAAATATTGAAAACAATCATCACAGGAAATATCTCAATACACGGTCTTAGAAAAATAGTACACAGTCAAATACAAAGTACACAGAAATACCACTCATAGTCTGATAAAAGAAATACTAAGTATAAATAGATAGACAGTTACATGGAGAGTAGATAAGGGATAAGTAACTTTGATGATGAGCTTGCTTCACCATGTATTTAAATCAAGCCCTGTCCTCTTGTAGTGGGGTGAAGAAATGAAAAGGTGTGGATCAAACAAAAGTCTAGCGAATGAATACATATTTAATATATGATGATCATGTGCAGTTGAATTTAACACTACCCTATGTGACCTAGGGTGTCATACAAGTCTCCATTGGTTACTTGGTCATTTTACTTTTGGGTTTGACAAAACACACACCTACACTAGTAGCTTGTATAGGCTCTTACAAGGATCGAATAGCTAATCGAACCTTAACATTATGTCAGCTATAGCTAATAGGGATTTTCCAACATAGGGTTATGCTACCATTTCCCTTATGGGATTACAGTTCACACATTACGACTATGCATAACTACTTCGTATAGGTTGTCATACAATTTCTTTATGGGAATAAATTTCCTAGAACTATGGCTACCATTAAGGGGAGGGCCTATAATGCTAACTCGCTAGAGTGTCTCATCGTTTGCATCTATATTCGCCTCTCAATTATAGCATACACCTCTTATTGCATGTACCAAAATCCATCAACAACAAGCAACTCGCGCATCAAAAATCGTGAATACCGAGGAACTCCATTATGCCAGACCCCCATACTACATCGGAAATTAATCAATGTTGCATGTCACTAAAGAAACTCCATTAAGTGTCATTTGCGATAGAATCACCCCCGGTCCCTATTGGATAAATTACATTTACCCAGTCTGCAACGTGCTAGCATCATTTCATAGGGAACTAGCCCCTTACTATTCCTAACATCCATTTATATATAAGCAATATGTAAAAAAATTAACATTAAGCTTTTATATAAACAATTAACTATAATTTAAAACTTGGGCCTTAAGTCGAGGTTCAAATTAAGCATTTTGGTCATCATCTGGTTGATTGCTCAAGGTGGATGGTCGATCAGTCGTTATTCAAATTTTAGGGTCTTTTCTCCTGTTATGACGATTCTGATTTTTTATTATAGTTTTAAATTTCATTCTCTAATTCTACAAGTAAATGATTATCATTAAATATTTCTTATAATTTCAAATGTGACTTTTAAAATCTATACAATTCCATGCTAAATTAGATTAATCTAGGTTTAGCCAATTTTAGGGGTTTTTGACCAATTACAAAGGGTCTTAATTTAGATGAATCTTACATTAACCAATTTATGCCATTTTCTATTGCTAATTCAATTTTCTATTCAGACAATTAGGTTTTTCAGTTTAAATTAGTAATGTCCTAGATCAGATAGAATATATTTGATATGAACTGTAAATAATCGTCTTATTAAATTTATTCCCGCTCACCTTGGATCCAAGCTCTAGCTCTACTCCTTATTCCAAAATCAAACCCGTTAGCTTGCCGACTCCTAAACTTCTATTACCGACTTCGTTCCTTGGAACTGTTTTCCTCCTAGTCTAGTGAAGTCTTTTCTCAGCTTGATAAAATCGTCCTTGAGTGCCTGCATCGGAGCACCACCGTCAACAACAGCATTTGGAGCGGCTACTTGAGCATTCTATAGCATGTTCCACATCATGATATTGAACATAGTCTGCAAATAAAGATTAGCAGGTACCGATCCGGCTCCCTCTTCAACTCTAGAAACAGAGTTCCTAGCAGCGTTCCTTGTTTGACGACACATCCTTCAACCTGTAATAAGGACAATCAATCTCTCTATAAAAAAATTTTCTTAAGTAGTACTAGTGTATGCAGTGTGACTTATATACTATGCACTACTACGTAATTTTGAAAACCAAAATATATAACAAGTACGTGATCTCGTGTGTATACACACACACACTCGATCCAGTCTAAAGTGTGAACTTGTATCCTATCTCCACCGATCAGGGTATCCCTTAGGATAAACAATGCAACCTAAGTTCTGGTACCATATATGATGATCATCCTACATCATTGACATGCAATATACCTTTATATTGCATTGTAGTGGTACTCGGTCGATGTGGAGTAGCCATTAGGGGTTTGAAAAGTAAATAAAATATCACATCATAGAATGCGTCGTATATCTCACAACGCATCAAATAAAATGTAATAGTAAACATCTCAGATATAAAATAGACGAGACAGTAAATAACTGAATGAATCACAAAATCAGAGTAATAGATCCATATAGTATGTATATAAGAAATAGATTTATAAATCAAATAATAACTCATAATAACTGTCTCTAAGCAATAAAGGCACTAGCAAGATCATGGTGGTGTGTAGCGGAATAGAAAATGAGAAAATATAATAATATGAGAGAAAATCCTCCTACTCGCACCGATCTAGCTCCACGTGCTCATCAGACTTGATATCCCTGATCTACTCATTTAAGAGTACCCATAGTAATACGAAGCAAAGCATAAACCTTGGATCAGACAACTGTCTAATATGAGTGGTAATAAACCTCTAAATGCTAGCATGCCATTACAGTAGGACAAATGGTATGAAGGATCGTACCTAACCTATCCCTACATCCATAGGGTTCGCACATATACAAAATATACGCTACTCTACATCACAGTCATCATGGGTGTACCGCACAACAAAGTACTATGGGGTGTCTAGATATCTACATCAACTATATAAGCATTAGGTTACGTCCCTAGTGTAATCAACAATCAAACAAACATAACCTATGTCATCCATCCTCACATTCACTCACTTAGTGTGTTGGATATAAAATCACTCTCGAACTCATCTCGGTCAAAGACTAGACTAATTGTCATGATAGTCCATAACTTGGTTCCTCGGCACTCAAATCCATTCCTCTTAGTTGACCAGGAAATAGACTAACCATCATGTCAGTCAGGGGTAACTAACTATCATATCTAGAATAAAGAGCCATCATGCTCCAAGAACCATCATATCCTCAATATACCCCACCTCACGAGTACCCTATGAACCCTTGAGTGCCAATGATCCCGTTGCACACACCATCTATAGCAGCGCACATCCTGAAACTGATCTCATGACTCCTATCATGAAGTCATTGTGGGCGGGATGATTCTCTACTATCAACATCGTGTAGAATACCACCCTGCGTCACGTAGCCATAATCTAACAATTCCCTCTATCCGACCCATAATCCTCAACTCTTCATCCTAAACAACACCTATAAGTTACTGAAGCCATCACTCCACTTCGCGAAATCATCATCATCGGTTCATGAGTCATTATCATCGACAATCATCAAAAAAGTCGTCGAAAAATTCAAATCAGAATTTCCTAGGTTCTAGCTCAAAACAGAGCCAAAGAATTCTTAGGTTTGATTAGAACAAATCTTCACCTAAAATCATGTTTAAATAATTTCAAAAAATGCCCAAAGCATGCGTAGGGATAGGTACTGATCCTGGCTTAGCTCATTTTTTTCTCTTACCTTCACTGATCTGAGAAGGCCTTTGATCAATCACGAGTTATTGCCATTCTAGCCTGAAGCATGCCCAAGGATCAGCACCGATCCTTGACTTTATCTCATTTTCCTAGCACGATCTGTAAAAGCCCAAAGCATGTCCCGAAGCTAAGCCAGGTCGAGCCCAAACCAAATCCAATCCAGCACGTAAGAAAATTTTCCAACTTCAATTGCAACCCCGTTTCAAAAATCCCTGAGTCACGTCCGAAATTTTCCCCATCCTAGTCCCTAGTATGACCTATGACTTGACTCTTTTACACCGATCTAATTTTAAACGCCCATATCTGATTCACACGAACTTCGATCGACCTGAAACTTGGCATACAACCTCCGAGGCCATTCTTGTGGCCTCTCATCAAGCACACCAAATCTGAGTATTTTGAAATCTTGAATCATCATCGATCCCACTTCACCGATTTATACATCAATGACTATAACTTATGCACACGAACTTAAAACGACTTGAGACCTAAAGGGTAGTCGAATAGGGCCTTCATTGTCACCCCATATCGATCGTACCTAGTTTGGGAAAAAAGTCAGTGATCATCACAAATTCCTAAGTACAATGATTCCTAAAATAGATCATATAGCTATGTCACTATTGATCAACATTTTCAACCATTCAAACATCACAAAATCATGCAATCATCATAAATAACCAATACTAACAAGCATAAAGCAAACATGTCGATAAGACTCATAAATCTAAGGGGTGGTATCCTTAAGAATATGAATTTACAAAATGAATCAAATTATTTTAGATTTTAATATGTTGTTTAAAAAGGTTTAAAAACATGTTTTTAGAGTTTAAAATCATTTGAAAATATCATTTGACATCTAATAGGGGCTAACCGGTGAGTAGAGACTTAAAATCACTCATATGTCTCCTAAGAAATCTTCTCCAAGCTCCAAGCTCCAAGAATCTAAGTATAAACAGTAGCTCCAAGGGATCTCTAGCATCCAATCTTCAATCCAAAGTTCAAATCCTGCTGATCTCCACCTGATCACTCTTTTAGGCTAATTAAAGTAAGGGTTTGGGTAAATTTTAGGCCAAGAAGATGGTTAATGGGGGATTCTCTCTATTTTTGGAAAGTGTGAAATGACAGGAGAGACTCCCATAAGATCTAACTCCATGCTAGTCTCGAAATGGGCGTTGGACCATGCCATTAATGCACTAATTACCCAATAAGCTGTCTGAAATCAGGTGGAACTTCAACCAGCCATATCTCCTTAACGATACGTCTGTGTTCCAAATATTACATCTCTACGGAAATAGAAACCATCTTCTTGACTAATGGAAGTGGTTTAAGACACCAGTTTGGCATCAATCAAAAGTTATAGGCTATGAAAGATTTTTATGGTCAAAGTGATCATAAAAAATTCTGGCAAAAATCATACATGTGGGAAAAGTCCCTAAGAGTCATTTCCAGAATTTTAGAATATACGACCTCATATGGAAAAAAAAATATTCTACGATCCTCCGATACATAGAATACGAATTATTATATTTGCCCAAACTCCTTTAGGAATTTCGACCCCTAAATTCCAAACAAAAGTCGGTATGGCTATCACACATGCCTAACAACCATATACGAACATAGGTAACCATCACAATCAAAGATGCATACATAGTAATAAGTAGAAAAAAACATCAAAGCTTATCCTAGCACATACGATTCTATACTAGTATATGTATTTCATCATATCATAGTAAAAGTAAAAGCGATAAATAAGAAGTTTAACTAGGTAAAGAGCTCTGGATAAGCTATCCTCATGCTCTCCTTAGTCTGCCAAGCACAATCGCCTTTGCTTTCATTCCGTTGAACCTTCATTGGCTTTGTCGTCTTCCTCTTAATCTGCTTCACACCACTTTCGACGATATGAATAGGCCTAAGAGGTCTCAAAGCCTTTGGTTCAATCTCTATATCATCTAACCAATTCGGTGCAATAGTTACGCCTGAGTTGTGCACAAATTTGTGCATGTGAGAAATGTGGAATACATTGTGCACTCCCGCCATTCTTTGAGGCAAATCGACTCTATAAGCAAGGTTCCCAATCCTCTCTAGTATCAAAAAGGGACCTATACATATTGATGCCAACTTCTCTTTACTACCGAACCAGATGGCATTCTTCAACGGAGATATCTTAACAAATACTAGGTCGCCGAAAGAGAAGACGGAGAACTCTAAATCTCAACATCTCTTATCATATCTTGGATAGCTTTCATTCTTTGCTAGATGATTTCGATATTTTTTGATATCTCTCTAATCATATCTGGCCCAAGAATCAATTTCTCGTTCGCTTCCTACCAACACGAAGGAGCATTGCATGGTCAGTCATATAGTGCCTCAAATGGTATCATAACAATGCTAGACCGATAACTTTTGTTATATGAGAATTCAACAAGATATAAGTGATCGTCCCATAAGCCTCCAAAGTCTAATATGCAAGCTCGCAAGAGTTTCTCTAGGATACGATTCACTCTCTCAGTTTGGCTGACAGTTTAAGGGCAATAAGCTATGCTGAGGTATAGCTCAGTCCCTAACACCTCATGTAAAATCTTCCAAAACCCACTAGTGTACAATAGGTCTCGATCACTCACAATGCTCTTCGACACACTATGGAATCGTACTATCCACTTCACATACAGTTTGGCTAGTTTGGTTGTTTTTCTACTTGACGGTATAAATCTAGCACTCTTGGTTAATCGATCAACTATGACCCAAACGAGGTCGTACTCTGCTCAAGTTCTCTGCGGTCCATCAATGAAATCCATCGATACTTGTTCCCATTTCCACTCAGGAACTTCTAGCAGTTACATCAGACCACTAAGCCTCTTCTGCTCTGCCTTAACCGATAGGCAGTTCATGCATCTTGAGAAAAATGTCCCAGTGTCTCTCTTCATCCCTTCCCAATAGAAGCTCTGCCTCATATCATGGTACATCTTATTATCGCCGGAATAAATATTAATCTTGAATGATAGCGCTCTTTGAGCACCTCATCCCTCAACCTGTCGACATTAGGAACAAACAATCTCCCGTCCTTACAGAGCTAACTGTCTCTGTCGAGTCTATACTATCTCATATCCTCGGACTCTACTCCAGCTTCAATCCTAGTAATATCTCGGCTAATCTAGCATCGCACCTCTGACTAGTACCAGTCCGCTCAATCAGCATAGGTCTGTTAGTCTAGCTCATCAATATCTCTGGCTCTAACTCGCACCTCGGTTGGAATAACCAACAATATACTTTAACTACGTCCACTCTAGGAATATAGCTCCCAAGCTGGCATGTTTCCTGCTCAAGGCATCAACAACAGTATTACCTTTCCCCGGCGTGTATGCAATATCAAAGTCATAAGAGGCTAGGAACTCTAACCATCGCTATTGGAGAAGGTTAAGATCATTCTGTGAAAGGAGGTACTTTAATGATTTATGGTGGTGAATAGATCAAATCTCTCTCCTAAAAGATAGTGTCCCAAGCTCTTTAGCATAAACATAATCACTGCTAACTCTAAGTTATAGGTCAGGTATTTCTTCTCCTGAGGCTTCATTTATCGGCTGCCATATGCAAAAATCTTGCTACTCTGCATCATTACTGTACCCAATCTAGTACCACAAGCATCAGTGTATACTGTCATCTCTTCATTCCCGCTCGGAGTAGTCAATACTGGTGCACTCAACAATTTAGACTCACAAATGCATGCTCACATCTTGCATCCTAAGTACAAATTTGATTCTTCTTCGTCAACTGAGTCAGCGGTGCCACTACCTTAGAGAACCCTTGGATGAATCGTCTGTAGTATTAGGCTAGCCCCAAGAAGCTTCTCATATCGGTAGCATTTTTAGGTCTAGTCCAATCTTACACTATTGTGGCTTTTGTAGGATTAACTGCAATGCCATGCTCAGAAACAACATGACCCGAAATCTCAGTTTCCACCTCCACAAATGACATTGTGAAAACTTTTCCTTCAATTAATGTTTTCTCAACACCTTAAGCACGATCGTCAAATATGTCTTGTGTTCCTCCGCCAATCCGTGAATAGATAAGAATATCGTCAACGAACACAAGCACAAATTTATTTAGCTGATCTCTAAAGACATGGTTTATGAGATCAACAAAGTATGCCAACATATTTGTTAGCCCGAATGGCATATCCAACCACTCATACTCCAAATAGTGTACAAAACGTTATAATCGACATAATCTACCTCTCTACTCTCAGTTGGTGAAATCCCATCGTTAGATTCAACTGAGAAAGTACTTTGCACCATGAATCTAATTGAACAAGTCATCAATACATGGGAGTGGATACTTGTTCTTCTTCATCACTTTATTTAGCTCATGGTAATCAACACACAATCTAATGAAGCCATCCGCCTCCATGGCGAATACTACGGGCGCTCCCTATTCAAAAATACTACTGTAAATGAACCTTGTTTGCAAAAGGTTATTCACTTGCACCTCAAGATCTCTCTACTCTCTAGGTGCCACCTCCCTTAATGACATCACTATCGGTCTGGCATCTTTAACTTGATCAATATGAAACTTAATGTCTCTATGTTGTGGAAGTCCGGTCACCTCCTCAAATACATCTGGATACTCCTAGCAATCGGCACTGATGGTAACTCGTACGATAAGCATCAACCGAATATAGAAAACCGACAATCATGCATTATCTGGTAGGCAGCCTAGCACTGTCGTCCGCCCATCATCTACCCCTATCGTCACCAGTGATTTCTCATAATCCACTGTCACTCCATATCTATGAAGCCAGTCCATCCCTAGAATAATACCAAACCCAACAAAGAAATCATAGTAAAAAGATCATCCATGACTTGATAAACCAAACCATACATTAGATAGTGGAGTCTCCAACGGCGTTTGTCATAATCAAAGGTCGATCAACTATTTTGGGTCTCAATCCCAATTTATCTACTAAGTCACTGGATATGAAAAATGTGAAGTCCCGACATCAAATAAAACTCATATAGAAAGAACATAAAATGGAAGCATACCTTGAATAACGATGCATTCCCCTTTTCTTTCGCTGATGGAGTATTCAACGAAGTTGGAATGGCATTGATAACAAATGCTTTCACCACTTGCTTCTGCTTCAATGGCTCCGGACAGTTCTTCTAAATGTACCCAAGCTTGTTACAATTGTAACATTTCTTTCCCTCGATCTCTACTAAAGTGGCCCTTGTCACTACAGTTGTAACAAATGGATGAGGTCTTACTCTTCTTTTGGCCGCCTTTATTCTGAAACTACTTCCTCTTATTATTCCACTTCTACTTGCCTCCGCCGCCCAATGGCGGCTTTGGCTCAGCTTTGGGAACAATAAAACTCGGCTTTGAATAAAGACTTTTATGACTAAGAGTCTTCTCGACTAACATCTCGAAAGTCTCATCAAGATGACTCATAAGCTTCTCTCCTAAGTGTCATTCAAGCCGATGAGGAACCTCTCGTTCTTTTTTAATGGAGTGTCGATACAAGACATCCCATGTTTCGATAGGGCATTGAACTCAGCAACATACTCAAATATAGTCGTATCTCCTTAGATCAGATCCACAAACTTACGGAGCAAAACCGACTTCTGAGCTACCGGTATAAACTTATCTTCAAAACCGATTTTGAACTTATCCTAAGTAAACTGATCATCGGGTGTAGCAACTCTCACGGCATTCCACCAATTCATCGACTTTCCCTAAAGTTGACGCGAAGTCAACCTCCTATTCATAGCATCATTATGTTTAAATCATAAAATATCTGCTCATAAGTGTCGATCTAATCTTGAACTTCCATTGCTGACTCTATTCCTTGGAACGATTTGCCTCCAAGACTAGTGAAGTTTTATTTGACTAGGCAAAATTGGCTTGGAAAAATCCCACCTGATTAACACCCCTATAAATAGACCTCCATCAATACCAAGAGAGGCACGAACCATTGTTACTCTTTTCTCAAATTTTAAAATTGTAAACCCTAAATAGAATTATGGATTTTTAGAGCTGATTGTACCCTTATGGCTTTTTACAGACAAGGACTTGAATAGTCTACTTACTTTCCTAATTAGGTATTTATGATAATGGACATGCAATAGTCTTACCTTTTTGACTTGGACTTAGACAATGAACATGCATATGACTTGCCATTGGGACTTGAACTTGAACTTAACTTGCACACATTTTTAAGCTTATATAAGGCCACTTAAGCCCTTATTTAAATTAGCCTTGAATTTCCTTGCATATTTGGTTAGCAAAGAAATTTGCTAACATTTTGGTGCTAGAAGTTGGGCTTGAACCTTTGACTCCTCGCATATCCCTATAGAGGAATTTAGGGGCTTTCCATATCTCCATATCCCTATAAAGGACTTTAAGGACTCTCCATATCTAGCATATCCCTTTAGAGGACTTTTCATATCCAACATAATCTACAAAACTACATAATGACTATCTCCGAACAAGGATCCTCCAAGCCCTAGTTTACCAAGTCAACTTATCAAATGACCCATAATCTTCAATTCCAAGAAGAAAAAGTATTAAGAAACTTAGCATTGATGACTTTACCTAAAAAGAGATGAGTAAATCCTTATGACCAATATAATTGTAGCATAAATCCATTCCATATGGGATCTAACCTAATCTTCGCCTACTAACCTACATTGAGAAAAGAAAACAAGTAGCGAAGTGATTCATTCTCAGTAATGAGAAAAGCTATACATCTCTAAGCTAAAGGAACTATCTTCGAAAATAAAATAACAAAGGATTTTGATAAGTTTTCCCAAAAGTGGAATGGAATAATCGATAGCTCTCATCAGAACTCTAGAGTTTTCAAAGAGAAAAGTTGCTGCTAGAACTAATGAGCCTATCTAATGTTACAAAAAAAGCCAAATGAGGACCAAAGACACAATCCGCTAGGAATTTTCGATTTGCAAGAGCTGTTCTCCCACCACCCCTTATGAAAACATTTATCTCATAACCAAATAAAGGTTAGACTATTGGCCATCAAAGAAGAAGCGACAAGGAAATGAAAGAAATCTTGGGGGCACTTATTGCCAATATCACCAAACAAATGAACATGAAACCAACCAATGTTGAGCCCTTAAATCAATATATCTACAAAGAACAAGTGCTTAATAAAGAGAAATGTTTTAGAAATGCTTCACGAAAAGGACATATAAAATAAAGAAAAGCCTTTGATACTGCTATAAGGGCCTGGTCAAAGCACATCTTAGAGGGAGCTCGGAGTAAGCCTCTGGTCCCACCTAAAAGACCTGGCCAAAGCACTGCAAGCCTTCCGTCCTACCTACGTGGCCTAGCCGAAGCACCTCCTAGAGGGAGGAAGAAGTAAGCCTTTTATCCCGCCAAAGATGGCCTAGCCAAAGTACCAACTAGCCTTCGGTTTCGTCTATAAAGCCTGACCAGAGCACCATCTAGAGAGAGGACGGGTAAGACTTTGTTCTACCTAAGATGGCTAACCAAATGCATCGACCAGCCTGAATCATTAACTATAAGGTAATAAGGGGCTCAATCAAAGCCTAAATCATCACATATAAGGCATTAAGGGGAGAAAAATTAAAGCCTAAATCATTACCTTCAAGGTAGTAAAGGGCGAAAGAGAACAACCTAGCAAGTGTAATTTCATCGTGAAAATGGATCATAGTAATTTTCTAAGAGGAAGTGTAATTAAACACGATCAATCTGGCTCTAAACTATAATTAAAGCATTCTTCGAAGGAAGGGTCAAGGACTATCTATTACCTAGAACCAAGGGACAAAGCATCAATTATGGACTTTCGAGAAATTCTGAATATCTTTGTTAGAAATACTGTCAAACAACGGGAATCTCTATTATTGGTCAAATTTCCAGTCTCCTATTAATTGCAACATCAGATGAATTTATGGTCTTCTTATCAATTGAATTTTTGTTCTTCTTACCAGATGGATTTCTGGCCTTCTTATCAATTGGATTTATGGTCTTCTTATCGAGCGAATTTCTGGTCTTCTTAATAGAACTTGATTTTACACTAAAGTGCAAAAAGCTGCTTTTATACAAGAAGAAAGCAAATTGATCCATGATAATTTAACTATTATTTCAAAAAATGAATTTCAAAACCAAGTTTTCAAAGTTTTAAATATTGACAAGAGTGCTTTTTCGAAAATTTCTTTGGCTTTTACAAAACAAAGCGATCAATTTGAAAAAGAAATAATTCTCAAAATTATGGAAGTCATAATTATTTACCTTATGTTTTTCAAAAGAAAAGGAGAAGGTCTCCTATAAGTAGGAACTGAAAAGGTGAAAAGATACTTAGTTTTACATTAAAGTGTGAAAAGCTTCTTTTATGCAAGGATGGTGACAAAAAAGTACTATAGCACCTAATAAGCAACTCTCGAATCAATTCCCATCTAAAAGCATTCTTTAAAGAAGCAAAGAGAAAACAAATCAATCGAAGATTGTAGATCATATGGAATTAAATTAACATTCTGAAGAAAGTCACAAATCTCAAGCAAGCTCGACGACTTGAAATGCAAGACCAGAATAAGAAAGAAATTACAAGGTTTATTCAAAATATCAACTATTCATGTACAAAGTTATTTTACTAAATTTATGTATGAAAAGTTACAAATATCAATAAAAATCATCCAAATCTTCTTAAGGAGGAGGTGGAGGAAGCAGATGACGTTGGTATACTTGTTCTTTCCTCTTCCCCTCAACCTTAAGAAGACATAGATGACTTTCACTTGAAGCAAGGGCAACTTTAAGAAAAAAATGAGGGCCTATAATATTTTGGAGATGGTCAGTACACCTGTACAAAATGAAGTGTTGATAGCGTCTGTATCCTGCCTCTGCTGCTTTGCTCAATCTTGGGTTCATTCCTGGACATAAGACGGAATGGTCAATTTTTAAGCCAAAATCACCTATTATTTCACTTTTTCCTTCAAGATTCTAACGGCCAAAAAAGGTTTTTTTAATTTGACGAATCACCACATCCAGTAGTTCTTCGAGCTTCTTCTCTTTCTTTTGGATGATATTCCCATCAATAGAGTCAAGATTGGGCATAGTTGACCATTTATTGGCCCCTTTTAAAATTTTAACCTTCTGCTCAAGAACATACTTCTCGCACCCTAGATCCTTGATCTGACTTTGATACATGATCAGATATTTTGAAACTGCTTGTCCTACTTTCCTTTAGAAATTGAATGCATTCGGATTTATACACCCGATACCATCTAGAAATTTCTCCGTCATCTAAACTTGGAGGATAGTTTTCATGGATAGAAAATTTTGTTTTTTCCAACTGAGTATCTCGACCTAGTTGTCCTTGTGGGAGTAGGAATAGGAATGGGAAGGCTAGACTTTCCCCTACTAGCAATAAGCTCTAAAGACTGACTAATACTTGACCCCTCAACAAATCAACTTCAAGATCATCAATTTTCTGGTACAGTCGAGTAATTTCTGCATCAACTCAATCCTTTGATCTGAGGGTCCGGCCGACCAACTGCATTTAAGCTCTCTTTCGGCTCTTGAATCTCTTTATCTTTCTCTTTGTCTACTACAAACTTGAGGTCGTTTCATTCATACTGCTTAATGTTGACCTCAATTTATAGTATTTGCTACGCCATTTACATGCTTTTAGGCTGTTTGGAAATGGTATGGCTGAAGCGTCTTAGGATGAGCGCTTCCTAATATCTAACATCATATGGCCTTATGTATATCCAATCAAGAAGATTGGATAGGGTCGTTGGATATAAGCATTAGTTGACGTTCCTAACAAGAATAAGTAAAAGAAAAATCAACACATGGGAAAAACACATTCTTTATTAATGACAAGGTTTACAAGCATGAACATAGTAAAATCACATTAACAATTCAAGTTTTAATACTTAAGATCAAAAGCAGCTATTTGAGCTTTTATAAGTGAATCCGCAGATATGAGGAAAGCAGAGTCGAAAGAGGCATTACATTCATAAGGAGTATGAACTGGGGGACATTAATGATAATTCCATCCTTCGGTATGAGACCAAAATCTCCGCATAACAATTTAGCATAATTATACTAGATTTTTTAAGTAAACTATCTTTTACAACACCTAAGCAATCAAAATATAAGTGGGGGAGTTGTGTGTAGACTTTTTGAACATCCCTAAGAAAACTATATTTTCTAATCTAGAGGTTTTGAGAATTAACGTTTTCTCCTTATAATCCCTTTTTTGCTTGACAAATTTACTTGATTGTTCTTTTGAAATGAGAGTGCTCAATGGTTCCTTAACCTGTGTATTTTATGAAAAATAGACTAAACAGCAAAAATAACATCGCTGAAATTTTTAAAGATTGTACGAATTACATAATACAACAACAAAATCACTTAGGTTCATACAAAATGGATCCAATGTAAAACTTAGGAATAAATTTCCCTTTGTTGAACTAATCCTTCTCGGGAGGAATAGTGTTGGCGGAAAGTGAAACGATCGTGATCCTGGGAAGATTCCAGCACTCCCCAAGATGATGATTGATCCCATGATCATTCAAATACCTATTATGAAGAACGCCTAATTAAATCTCCACTCTCCTTTACTAAGAAGAAGATGTTAGTGAAAAGATTACTAGTATAGATTTTATAGAGGAATTTAACTAATGTGTCAACATCTTTATTAAGCATCCAAAAAGATATGGTCAACTCCACGTTCTCCTTTAAAATTCTTTCTCAATGAAGGTGAGATCTTTTTAAGAGCAAGGCTACTTATTTCTCTTTGAAATATTTTGATCATTCGGTATAGGTAAGAAGGCTCCTATTCTTTTAGATGGGCTGTTGTGGTGCTCAACAGATTTCTAGATTTCTCTATGTAATCGTAGCACATTCTTCTCATGTAAAATTTCAAAGTGAATTTGTTTCTTTTCCTTAACTAAAATAGTAGATTTATTAACTAAAGTTAACACATATGTAGGCATTTAAAGATGGTAAACTCTATACCTATACTGTGGGAGCCTATGAGGTGGATGTTCGAACTTTATCTTTGCATAACTCTTTGTTGTGATGATCAAGGCCAAGAATGTCCTTTGGCACATTATCTTCTTAAGGAGTGTTCCAAGACTTGGGATGTTCAGAAAGATCGGAGAATTTAGCATCACGGGCAAGCGAGCCTAAATTATAATCACCAAACCCATTACCACCACTTCCTTGTCCCACAAATTCTTTATCACCATCACCCCCATCCTTCCCGAAATCATTATCATCGTCTTCGTTATAATTAACATCGTTGTCATCTTTGTCGCCATCCCCTTTATTATGATCACCATCCCTGCCTTCATTAAGCAGAGGATCATCAAAAGATAGTAATTTCTTAGATTCAATGGCTTCTTCTTCTGGAAATTCATTTTTCGAAGACCCTGGAACTATCTCCATTTTAAGGTCAAACTTCCTTTTGAATTTGCCTTTTAACGTTGGTAGTGAAGGAAAGTCCAACTCTGGATAACTTTCTATATTATTGTATACGTGATGAAGAGGGCCTTCTCGTAACATTTCTCTTTTATTTGGGGGAGGGCTTGTCCAATGAAGACAAAGACTTTCACTTTGGCATTCTTAATAATATTATTTGCACAAACAAGTGATGCCTCTCTACTTTCAAGAATACCTTTCAAGGTTGTAATTTTTGCAGCCAATTGGGTATTTTCAGTTTTAGCCTGCTTAAGTACCTCTTTTAGGGATTTCATCCACTCCTTAATAGTTAGCCTCTTTTTTCTTTCCTTATCCAAATTGAAGGCAATTTTATTCTTTTCAATGGTAATCTCATCCCTCTTTGAAGTGACCTTAAGAATTTGGCCCTCAAGAGACTTAACTTTCTTCGTCAGCGATGAAATCTGCTCCTTAATTTTTGGTATTTGATTAATGGACTCATAAGAAGCTAGTTGAAGGAAAAACATATGCTTGGCCACCTAAAATATGTAGAATTTGTAATAAATAAAGATATTTGGAACCAAAATTTGTGTTAGCTAGACATATTAGTATACGTATCACAAGAAGCTATCGAAAGAGGATGTGGAGATGATCATTAGAAAAGGTAAAAGGTTGCTATGGAATTTGAGAAGCCATGTTAGGATATAGGATGATCAAGCGGGAAAATCACCAAAATTTAAAGGAGTGGGTTGAGCCGAAGCTTCATAAGGCTGAGATTTAGAAGGAGGAGGAGTCAGGCCCAACTCCTATACAAGCGTCGAAAAAACATTATGGATAAGGGATTCATAAAGTCTATAGCGGGATTTAGAGTGTAAGAAACTTCTATCTAGACCTAAGAATCTTGGTCTAGCAAACATAAATCAACAGAACCAGAATCTTAGTTGATTACGGCCGAAGCTGCACTTAGATCCTCAGTAATAATAGTCTGCTTGATCGTCTTCAAGTTTGGCCTTTTTGCTAAGTAGATGAATCGAAGTATAAGACGGACGGACGATATCACTCTTTCTTTTGCATTCCTCAACAGCCCTAAGGGAATCAGAAAAGAAAAGGGGGGATAACCCGAGTGTTAGATTTGAATCAGGATGAAAGCAAAGAAACCTTCCAGAGGACTGTATATCCTTCCAGATGGGACTACCACCCTAGCCTCTATATTGATAATCCCAAATTGTTGAAGAATAGTTTTGACTTCATCCTGGTAGCTATGAAGGATTGAGCATGCCTATAGTCTCTTTTCTCGAAAGCAGGAGTGGATTTAGATCCTTATCAATTTTCTTATAGGTCATTTTCCTATCAAGTGATATCATGCAGAAATCAGGGAAGTATCATATATTTTACAAAAGTTTAAAGCACTTAAGAAGATGTTATAAGAAAATTTATTTTATTAAATTTGATTATAGATAAATTTATAACATGGTATCAAACTTGTAACTTGCTAATCCAAACAAGGCATTAAGCTCATAAAATTTAGTGTGTTCATAATTAGTTGAATATACTTTAATTATTCAATGAGTTCATAATAAGTTATCGAACTCATAAATAGTTATTGAGTGTATAACATAGTGTCGAATAAATAAAGAGTCGATAAATCCATAACTAGTTGAAGGTGCTATATTAGTTGATAATTTCGTATGAAGGTATCGAACTTATAAAAGATATCAAATTTGAATCAAGAAACAACCATTCAAATGGTTGTTGAACTCATGAATAATTGAAAATTCTTTAAAAGGTTGTCGATTTTGTAATTAATCAATTATTATTTAAGCAGTTGTTGAACACATAACTAGATATTAAGTCTCCAACTAGTTGACGAGTCTCTAAGTAACTATTGAATTTATGGTTAATTGGCGAACCTATAGCTAGTTAATGAGTCTTTAGCAGGGTATCATTTTTCTAACTGGTTATCAAATCACTAAGTTAACTGTTGAACTTTTAACTATTTACAAACCTTCAGCAGGCTATCGACTTTCTAAGAAGATATCGAGTCTTTAACAGCTAGCGAAACCCCGGTTGAGAATCGAGTTTCCATAAAGTTATCAAACTTACGACGATCACCAAAATTCATGGAATGCCAATTTTTTGTTAACCGTTTAGGATATGTATTGTAAATGGTGTTCGAATCCAAGCATCGAAATTCCTAGATCATGAGAATTTTTTGGTTTCAATCGCTAATCAAACCCTAAATGGTTTAGAAATGCTCGATTACTGAAACCCTAATTTTTTTTAAAAAACTTTTATTTTTGTATATAAATCAATCAGAAATATGAATCGCACCTTGAGTTAAGTAGGACTGGAAGCTTCTTTTGAAATTGAAAGATTGAAAAGAAGGATAACTTCGATTTAAATTTTGAGCTTGCAGGTGAACCTCTCAAAGAAGAAAGGATGAGTATTTATTTCAGAGGAGAGAAACAAGAAAGATCGTCGGTTCCTATTCGAATGGACAAAGGGGATTGGAAGTGTTGGAACACCAAAAGGAGGCAATATTAAAAGATAAATTATTCTAAAGTATAATATGCTCCTTTTACATTGGGGGGGGGAGGTAAATGTTAATATAAATAAATATGTGTGTGTGTGTGTGTGTGTGTGTGTCGAGCGTCTAAAGAGATCCTGTTGAGTTTGGTAATGACATAAGATATCGAACCAAAAGAAAAAAAAGCCATTAAGTATTCAAGATTAGATCCTAAACCAGAAGAAAGCCAAGTCATCAAGCTTTCAACATATGAAAAAGGATAACAAGCTTTAAGAAATCACCAGAGGGTGTCGAATATCTAAAGGAAAAGGGCTGCGAACCTCTACAATAAAGGAGATGTCAAATGCTTAAGCAGTTAACAGGCATATAAGATGTGTTGAACCTATAAAGTTGTCACACTTGAACAAAGAAAGGAGGTGGTTTCTAACCTTAACAACCATAAGGGATGCCGAGTATATAACAAACGGAAAGTGATATCGAATATTAACAAGGAAAACGTATCGGGCCTATGATACAAAAGTTACCTAGCCAATAGCAAGGTCGACAAAGACAAAGGAAGAGATATCAAGCCTCTACAACATGGGGTACACTAGAAAATGTAATAAAGGGAAGATGTTGTAATATCCCACTATTTGGAGGTCCAAAACAAATGGCTACAGATGCTGTAGTCATCCATATTTATTAATGCTCGGCGTCCAAATATGGCGATGTTAGATTCATTGATACACAGAAACACATGAATATGAAAAAAAAATAAAACTTCAAACAAGATCACATTCCATGTCAAATCGTTTCCAACTCATTAAGTAATCCTACAATCGTAAATCACATTCAGAGAAAATATATTTATTACAACATGCGCCAAGAGCGACATATGAAGATGCCCCCTTGGAGGATCAGAGTATATACAGGCAATATAACAACTTTGCCATTACAACAATACAACGGAATCAGAAGAAAAGAGAACTCTTAAGAGCTATCTTGCCTCCTGCATGTCTTCGGAAGCTTATTTGTCAAAAGAGCTACCTAAAAATATCAACTCTCAAACTACTCAAAATCAATTGAGTACCTAAGAGTTTAAGGGGAAAACATAAACTTCAAATAAGAGATAAAGCCTAGTAAGAATAATAATCTACCATCTCAAATCATTTAGATATCTAGCGAGACCATACCGCTTAACGGAACGGGTTTTCTCTTACTAGTATCTTAAAACCTTTATAAAACCATATAATGTGCTCCAGCATCCCCAATGGTTAAAACATATACCTTTCAAAATATTATGATGATATGCAAACAAGTTAAAACATTCTGGATTTCCCATCCTTTGTTTAGTTGACTCCCTGTTACATTTATAATTTCTAGGGTTATTATTAACTTATTAGTTATCATAGGCTTACTAATAACCTTTATATAATATATGGACTCCCTGTCCTACTTCATAGTTTTCATGCGTGAACTGTAAACCTATTGTCCCTTGCCAATTAACTTAATTAATACATCGGTTCCCCTGAACCTATTGGTGACTCCAATAACTTCTCTCTTATCCTAATTTTCACGGGTTGAGTAGGAACCTATTGACAACTGTCAATGCCTTAATCCGAAAATAGTTTTCATGGGATCACCATGAACTGATTGGACCCTGCCAACCACTCTTTATAACATAATTTTCATGGGATCACTATGAACCTATTCGTAACATAAATAACTTCCTAATCATAGTTTCATGGGTGTACTATGAGCCTATCTCCTTGATAACTTCCATATTTAGGCATCCTAAGTTTTGGTCTCCCTGACCTCTTGGATGCAAATCTATTCATTCAGGAGTTTAATCAATTTATATTTACTACTAGGTCAACATAGCTGGTTCTTCTGCCCTTTTTCTCCAAAATGCAATTATGGGTTCATTATAATGTGAATAATTTTATATTTGAAGAAATAAACATAATTACAAAACAAAACCACTCCTGTGGGTTTAATGTCCTTGAAACACTTTTTATATAAAACTTCCCTTTAACCTACTCTTTTATCAAGGAAACTCTTCTTCAAATTTACATACTTAAAATCATTTAAAAACTCCTTTGTTTGGCCATGGGTTTTTCCTTTAAAAATGAGTTTGGGTTACAAAACTTTTGGACACCTTAGAAACCTTGCTTTCGACTTCATAGGATAGCCTCCTTCGAAATCATTAAATCTATCTTTAAAGCATAGGCTCCTGCCTTTCTAATACTTTAATACCTTCCTTTCGAAACCTTTCATTTGTATTAAAGTATTAACATTTAATTTTAGAAGCATAACTTCAAAACCATTGGAAAGTATCCTTTTCGAAACCATTGAAAGTCACCTTTCAAACCATTAAAGGTTACCTTTTTGAAACCATTGAAAGTCACCTTTTCAAACCATTGAAGGTTGCCCTTAAATCCAAAAACATATGATTCAAAATAAAATAGAGATGAAATTATTAATCACCTTGATTAAGATAAGGAGATTGGATTGAGATTGATTTCCCCTAAGCTTGAATCTCTAGCTATTGGTTTAATTTCTCTTGTTAATGGCCAGCTCCCCTTCTTGCATTTTAGTTATTATTTTCAAAAAGACACGAATGAGAAATAAAATGGTAGGAACGAAAATTATAAAGGATAAGGGTTATGTGCGGCATATTGCTAATATACCCTTATGTAAATTAATTATCCTAAAATCATTCTTAAGCCCACTTAATTATTTCATTAAGCATGACCTTAATTAAATTTGTTCAAATCTCAACTCCCTTATCACTTAACATTTATATTATTCTATTTAATTTATCCAATTAAATCTCCTAAATAATATTATCAAAAATTAGGGGTGTTATAGGCACCTTCCTTAAAGAATTTCGTCCTCGAAATTCAGTAAGGACTAAATACTAAACATAGCAATCATTTGTAATGACTCCTAACAACCATACTAGTCTACCAGACTAAAAACTATCTATATAAATATAATATGGACGTACCCTTAAAGCATATAAGGATAAGTATCTTGAATCCTGTCCTTTGTCTCCTAAGTACCGTCCTTTTCGTTGTTGCTCCACCGAACTTTCACCAACTTGACTGTCTTATTCCTCAACCTTTTCTCATCTCTCGCAACGACCCGAATTGGTTGTCTAACAAAAGTCAAATTAGGCTCTACTACTTAATCTTCCAACCCTATTGAAGGAATAGTGGCCTCTGGATCATGCACATACTTACGAAGATGAAACATATGAAATACATAATGGACACATGCCTTGCTGCTCGACAACTTTACTCTTTATGCGGGATTTCTAATCCTTTCTATAATCTAGAATGGACCAACATATCTCGGTGCCAGTTTCCCTGACTTCCCAAACCTCATCACACCCTTCATCGGTGATATCTTAATGAAAATCCTATCTCCAACTGAGAACTCTAGGTCTTTATGCCTCTTATCTACGTAACTCTTCTGCCTTGATTGAGCTTCCTTCATCCTTTCTTAGATCAACTCAATCTTCTCTGACTCCTCCCTAACCAAATCTGGACCCAAGACCTATCTGTCTCCAACCAACATACTGGTGATTTGCATGGCCTTCCATACAAAGCTTCAAAAGGCGTCATTCCTATACTAGTCTGATAACTATTATTATAGAAAAACTCAATCAAATGTTGATGATCCTCCCAAGATCCAGCAAAGTCCAACAAACAAACACTCAATAAATCCTTGAGTACCTTGTTGATTCTTTCTGTATGCCCATCTGTCTATAGGTGATATGTTGTACTCACCTTGAGCTTGGTACCTAACACATCCTATAGAATCTTCCAGAATTCGCAAGTGAGTAAAACATCTCTGTCACTGATTATGCTACTAAGAACTCCATGTATTCTAACTATGTTCTTCATAAACAACTTAGCCAAAATAGGTACCGTCTTGGTCGACTTTAATAGAATGAAATGGGTATTCTTGGTCAATCTGTCCACTATGACCCATATACTTTCATTTCCCCTATTTAACGTTGTCAACCCGTCAATAAAATCCATGGATATCGAATCCTATTTACAAACTGGAATTTCTAAAGGCTGAAGTAACCCACTCATCTTCTGATGTTCGACTTTCACTTGTTGATAATTTATGCACTACCTAACCCACAAGCCAACATCCCTCTTCATGGCTTCCCAATAGAAGCTTCTCTTCATATTTTGATACATCTCGGTCCCTCCAAGAAGAATCGTAAACCTGGATCAATGATACTCCCCAAGAGCTTCTCTCCTCAAATTCTCAACATCTGGAACACATAATCGCCCCTTCTTTCTCAATTGTCCGCTTTGGTCAAGGCAAAAATCTTTCAAATCGTCGACCTCAGTTCCAACCTTAAGCCTTTTAATCCTCTCGGCCAATAGTGGATCCTCCTTCTGCTAAAGAAGCAATTCTCTCAATCAACACTGGTCGCACTTCTAAATAGGACAACATGGCAGTACTCTGACTAGAACTAGTAGTCGATCTTAACTTCACACCGCAACTGGCCAAAGCTTCTAGGTCCTTCCATTCTGCCAACATAACCAATAACACATTTTGATGTCTTCTACTAATTGCATCCGCAACTTTATTACCATTCCCTGGGGTATATTTTACACCAAAATCATAAGAAGCCAAAAACTCCAGCCACCTCTGTTGTCTCATATTCAACTCCTTCAGAGAGAATATATATCTTGAATACTTATGATCGATATACAACTCAAATCTCTCCCCCAAGAGATAATGCCTCCTAATATTCAAGGCAAAAATCACCGCAACCAACTCTAAGTCATGAGTAGGAATCTTACTTCATGCGGTCTAAGCTATCGTGAAGCATAGGCAATCATTTCACTCTTCTACATCAGCACAGCTCTAATCCAGTTCCACATGCATCGGTATACACCACCAAGCCTTGGTTTCCATCTGACACTACCAAAACTGGTGCATTGGTCAACAAATGTTCTAACTTAAGGAATGCTTCCTCACATTTATCAGGGCAAACAAACTTCACCTCCTTCCTGGAAAGCTTAGTCAAAGGAGCTACTATCTACGAGAAATCCTTGATGAATCTCCAGTAATAGCCAGTAAGTCCAAGAAAACTTCTGATCTCAGTCACTGTCTCTGATCTCTTCCAATTGTCCACTGCTTCAATCTTGTCTAGATTGACTGACAACCCTTTCTCTGAAACCATATGACCAAGGAACTTAACCTCTTTCCTCCAAAAATGACACTTGGAAAGCTTAGCCTTTAGCTGCTTCTGCCTCAGCATCTCAAGCACATTTCTAAGATGATCTTCATGCTCCCTCTCATCCTTAGAGTAGACCAAAATGTCATCTATAAGCAACAACACGAATCTATCCAAATACTCTTGGAAGACTCGGTCCATCAAATCCACAAAGAAAGCAGGTGCATTTGCCTACCCGAATGGAATTACTAACCACTAGTACGAACCATATCTAGTTCGAAATGCTGTCAAAGGAATGCTGTCCTCTGCCACTTTTAACTGATGGAACCCCATCGCCAAATCCAACTGGAAGAACACGCTGGCTCCATACAACTGATCAAACAGGTCATCCATTCTCAGCAAAGGATACTTATTCTTTGTCGTCCTTTCGTTCAACTTACGATAGTTGATGCACGTCCTCAATAACCCATCTGGTTTCTTCACGAGTACCTCGACCGCTCCCCAAGGCGAACTGCTTGGTCTAATAAAATTCCTTCCTTCAAGAACCACCAGCTGCACCTTCAATTCCTTCCTCTTAGTCGATGTCATCCACCTAGGTGGTCTACTCACAGGATCAGCTCTTGGCATAAGATTTTTTCGAAACTCAACAGCTCGTTTCAGCGGTAGTCCTGTGACTGGTTCAAAGGCATCTGCAAACTCTCTTGCCATTCAAACCTGACTTAGATCTTCTTTCACTTCCACCGCACTTAACAAAGCACAACTACTCCGATCAGAATTTTCTACTGAGAATATAACTCAGTTATGACTATCAGGGTGTCTTAGTGATATATCCCCATCCTGGTAAAATATTCTGGCCTTATACCTTCTCAACCAATTCATACCCAAAATGATTTTGAAACCTACAAAATCTAAAACATACAGCCTGCATGCAAACATATGACCTAACAAGTCAAATTCTAACTAGTCACATCCCATCTCCAGAGTTGCATACCCTCCTATTGCATTCGCAAGCATAAGGAAGTAACAAGGTATATGGGTTCTAAGCATAGCCTATCAACCAAACACTAAGATATAATGAATGTGATGCACCGATATCACATAGTATCAAAGTAGTATATTTTGAATCAAAAACGTACCTTCCATCACAGTCTTTCCTTTATCAGCTGCAGTTGACTTAGCTGATGATCCAATAGCAAAAGTTTTCCCTTGTCCTCTTAAGTGTCTCTGGACACTGGTTCTTATAATGCCCAACTTGATCACAGTTTAAGCACTTCACATTCTTCTTATCTGCAGCTTTCTTCCCCTTGCCTGACCGACACTCATGAGCATAATAACCCTTCTTGACACGCTTGAAGCACACTAAATTAGCCTTTTCCTTCTTGGAAACATCCCCTTTCTGGGCTTCTTTCTTCTTAAAGAACTTCCTCTTCTTTCCCCAAGGACCATGGGATTCAGCTGGCTTCTCTCCAGCATCTCTTCATGGCGAATGGCCATCTCTACCACCACACAAAAAGGTTCTCGATTATGGGTCATGGTCATTCTGTTGAATATGCGCTTATATGATTGTTGTTTGATGATAATAAACAAATATACATTCATTTAAATGTATTTGATAATATACTATTTATTTTCACAGATTAAATAAATATTTGCTGAATAAAATAAATAACACGGAATTTGAATTCAAACGAATATTTTATTCAAACAAATATTTATTACAATTTTGAATAGTACAAATTCAAGCTCTCACTATTCACTATACAACTTTGATACAAATTCAATTACATCACTATTTTACACATTCACCTCACTACATATCACTCAAACTCGTATTTTTTTCTTCAACTGCATTTCAGTTTGAATCCAGCATCTGAGAAATCTGCAAAATATTTACTAACGCAGTAAAATTGAAAATAAAATATTTTTGCGATATAAAATAAAACGTGAATTTTGAAAATGATATTTGCCTCAGTTATTTGGGTTGTTCGTCATCATTTAAATTTGAATTCATCATACACGAACAACTTGTGACATACACAGTATATTACTGTATATGCCACAAGGCCGTGCACGCCAATATATACACTTGATTGATTTACAGGGACAGGCAAGCACAGGTCAAACCCAAATGAAAAACCGAGTTCAACTCACGTGCAATATGTTCAAAATCACGACACGAGTACAAGGTCAAACCCAAGTTTTGAAACTGGGTTCAACACAAGGCAACGTCAAGTCCAGACAATACAGCATGTACAAGCCACAATGAAGTTGTACAAGTACAGTCAAGAAAGCAGCTCAAGTAACAAAAGTCAAGTGCAGCAATGAAACAAAATAGTATGACATGAAGCAAATGAATATAGTGAAATGCACAATGACATAGCATCTGTCCCAGGTTAATAAACCAGAGAAATGCACAGTGGAATGAAGTCAAGTGATGCACATATACTTGAAAGCTACAGCATCAAGTAGACCAAGTTCATATGCAATGAGAGGAACATCAAAGACAAGACTAAGTGCAGCATCAGTGAAGACAGTTACTTCACAATGAACAAGTGCACAACAAAACCAACAAAGACCAAGGCTACGGCATAATGCACCAGAGATATGGAAACACATCAACAACTACAGAACAATCAAAATGCATCAAGTCCAGCAGCATGAACAAGTATGGCAGCATGTGAATGCATCAAAACAAGTAAACAACAATGTCGAGCTCAAGACAGTACAGCTACAACATGTATGCAGCCCAATAGACCAAAGTACAACATCAAAGACAGCACTGACTTAAGTATACAAGTGAAACTGCAATGCTCAAACTCAGTGGACAGTAATGATACAAGAACAATATCATGAAGGAACTAGACCATAAAAAAGTGTTTGGAAATACAGCAAATACCCAATGGACAGAGATGCAACGAAACAGAGTTTCAAATATGCATGGTGATGCAACTTCAAGCAGAGAAGCAAGTTACAGAATGCATGAAACAGAAAAAAATTCGTATTTTTTTGAAATAGTCAGCAAATAAAAAAGAGGAAAGTTTCTGACTTGTTATTCAAGAAGGATTGAAAGTTCTCAAAACAAAGCCGTATGAATCAAGTCAGTATCGAATGCATCAGGAAAGTCGTGTGCATCACGAAAGTGAATTTCAGGAAAGTATCGAGTAATTTAGTGTATTCGAATTCATATAAATACGAGTACCCAAGTATCATCATTGGCATGAATGAAAAAGCAATCTAATTCAAGCAATCGAATCTGAAAGCAAAAAATACAAACAACATACCAAGGCGAATCCAATTATCTCAAAGCAATCGAAGCCGAACCCTAATTTCAAAAATCAAGAGAAGCAGCCGAGCGCGACTCCAAGATCAATAGAGCATCAATATCAAACGGCATCCAAATCTCTAATTTTGATCGAAGGACAAAAGCCCTAAATTATGATCGAAGAAGCCGCCATTCTCAAAAGGACCGAATAGAAAAAGAAGCGGGTCGAAATAATAAAAAGGGGCCGGTTTTTTTTTAATTAGGGTTTTGTTAAGGGTTCTAGTTTTTAAAAGAGCTTTATCTTATTTTTAGTTTTGAATTTTTTTTTTTAATTTTTTTTTTTTAAAAAAATCTCTTTTCAAATCGTTGTATTTGCTAGTCGTGTGACTAGGGGACAAGCTACGTGGCGTAGCTTGAGAATTCGCAACTCAGTGGCTGAGTTGTGGCAGGGTTTTGAGCGTAGAGTTAGGTTAGTCAGTAGCGGGTGTCGCGAGTTTACGTGTGTAAGCGTGTGACTATCTAATTTCTAGTAGAAACCTTGGGGGCAGCACGTAGGCAGGTTTTTGCCGAAGCTGGGTAAATTCTGTGTCGTTCTATTTCTGCATTTATTATTCTGCTTTTATCTGTGCTGCTACTATTCTGTGATCTGTGTTGAAATTATTTTATAAGCTTCCGCAATTAATTTTTTTATAATTTATACTATCACGCTATTCACCCCCCTCTAGGGTGAAATCGATCCTACAAGTGGTATCAGAGCATGGTTTAGAAGTCATTTTTTTCATTTTTCAAAAATCAGTTTCTGTTTAAAAATTTGAAAAAATGGCTTCTTTTAATAATGTTTTTGCTGAAGGTCAGTCCATAGTTAGACCACCAATGTTCAATGGTGAATATGCCTACTGGAAAAATAGAATGAAAATTTTTCTGAAAACTATTGACGCTTGGAACATTATTGAGATAGGTTATAGATCACCAACTATAATTGTAGACAATCAGGAAATAGATAAACCGATGGACCAATGGACAGAACTAGAAAATAAATTACAAAATGCTAATGCTAAAGCTATGAATTCTATTATCTGTTCATTGGATCAATTTGAATTTAATCGTGTCTCTCATTGTTTAACTGCGCAGGAAATATGGCACACGCTCGAAGTAACTCACGAAGGAACATCTCAAGTCAAAGAATCTCGCCTAGCCATGTTAAGCAGCGAATACGAGAATTTCACAATGGCAAAAGAAGAAAACGTCAAAGAGATGTACGGACGACTGTCCAATATAGTATACAAATCAAAGGCTCTTGGAAAATCGTACACGGAGTTAGAGATAGTTCGGAAAATCCTCAGAGTTCTTCCTCGAAGCTTTGAAGCAAAAGTCACAGCTATTCAAGAGTCAAAGGATTTGAAACAAATCAAGGTGGAAGAGCTCATTGGAAATCTCACCGCCTATGAGCTAGAGCTAAAGTTCAAGGAAGAGCGAGAAGGAGGCGATACTCGAAAGAAGTCAATTGCTCTCAAAGGAACAACTCAAAATGACAATGATGACGATGATGATGGTGAAGCTGAATTAGCACTATTAATAAAGAGATTCAAAAAGTGGAATCGCAAATATGGAAATCCAACCAGAAACCATCAAATCAAAAGCAGAATAAACAAAGCACTAGATATTTCGGAGAAGCAAGAGATCATCTGTCACAAATGTAATAAACCGGGACATATCAAGCCAAATTGTCCTCAAAATCGACCAAACCAAGGAAAGAAACTGAAGAAGAAAAGTTTTGCGGCTACTTGGGATGAAATTGATGAAGATGAAAGTGATAGCACCGAAAGTGAAAGTGAAAGAGCAAATCTATGTCTTCATGGTGAAGTAACTGACAGTGATGATGATGAGCCAAGTGAGGTATCAAAACTTTCTCATTCAGAATTACTTATATATTTTCACGAAGTAAATGGCTGTTTTGAACGACTTAAGGAAAAACATGCCAAACTTGAATCACAAAAGGATTCTTTAATTGATTTAAATAAACAACTTAACCAATTAGTTAAAACCTATCAAAGCAGAATCCCTAAATGTGAGAAGTGTCCAACATTCGAAGAAGAGGTTAAAAATTCAGAAAACAAAATTAAATAGCTTGAAAAAGAAATCCTGTTTTTGAAAGAAATTGAAAACACAAGAATAGAAGACTCTATAAAAAGGTGCACACAACTGATAAATGAAAATGAATCTCTCAAGACCCAAGTCCTACAACTATCAACAACGTTGGATAAATTCTCAAAAGGAGAAAAATCATTGAATATGCTATTAGGGAAACAAACTCTTAATACGTCTAGGCAAGGACTTGGATATAACAAATTTCAAAAAGATAGAAACCAAATTAATCAAGTCAATTCATTTGGACATAATCAAAATAGTCATTGGTATAAACCTGAACATATGAAGACTGTATCAATTTGGGTTCCAAAAGGCACAAATATAAAATCTATCAAAGTAAAACAAATTTGGGTGCCAAAAGGAACATGTTTAAATAGTTTTCAGTCTTCTCTAGATTATTTTCCAAAATACCTTGGCACTAACAAGTTTTGACCTATGAAAACAAATAGGTCACTAAATTTTTCTCTCGTGTAGGTATGTTGGCAGGCTAAGGAACAACAGCAATGGTATTTGGATTCTGGCTGTTCCAGACACATGACAGGCGATAAATCAAAGTTCCTTAGCCTAGAAAAGTATAAAGGTGGCAGGGTCACAATGGGTAACAATGAAAAGTGTAAAATTGTTGGCAAAGGCAAAGTAGGTAACAATACTTTTACCCTGAATGATGTACTGTATGTTGAAAATCTGCACCACAACTTGATATCAATCAGCCAGCTATGCGATAAAGGTATGAATGTTATTTTTGACTCTGACTTATGCAAAATTATTGACAATTCATCAAAAGAAATCTTATTTTCAGGTAAGAGGAAAGGTAATATATATTCTCTATCTTTTGATGATCTCACCCTTTCGAAATGCTTGGTTGCTAAGGACATAGAAGTTGATTTATGGCATCGACGTTTAGGGCATGCTAGTATGAATTTGCTAAACAAATTAAAAAGGAAAAATTTGGTAAGAGGGTTACCTTCACATGAGTTTAAAACAGAAAACATCTGTAAAGCATGCACTTTAGGAAAACTTAAAAAATCATCATTTCATGCCAAAAACAGTGTAAGCACTTCTAGAGTACTTGAGCTAGTTCATATGGATCTATTCGGACCTAATGACATTGCTAGCTTAGGAGGTAAAAATATTGTTTTGTTATAGTTGATGACTACTCAAGATATACATGGGTATTTTTCTTAGCCAAGAAATCAGAAACTTTCTCTTATCTCAAGAATTTCACAAAATTACTCCAAAATGAAAAAGAAGTTTCCATTATTTCACTAAGAAGTGATCATGGTGGAGAATTTGAAAATTATGATTTTGAAATTTTTTGTAATGAAAATGGAATCAAACATGAATTCTCTGCTCCACATACTCCACAACAAAATGGGGTAGTTGAGAGAAAGAATCGAACTTTACAAGAGTTGGCTAGATCTATGATAAATGAGTATGAACTACCTTTACATTTTTGGGCAGAAGCAGTAAATACAGCATGTTATGTAATGAATAGAGTTATGATTAGACCGCTTCTCAACAAAACTCCTTATGAGCTATGGTTCAATAATAAACCAAACATTGCTTACTTTAAAGTATTTGGATGTACTTGCTATATTCTCAATACAGGTGATCAATTAGGAAAATTTGAAGCAAAAGCTGATGAGGGCATCTTCATGGGATACTCTTCGAGAAGCAAAGCTTACAGAGTCTACAACAAAAGGACTAAAACAATCGTGGAATCAATCAATGTGAAATTTGATGAAGGCATTGATAATCAGGAAACATCCAAAAGCAATGTTGAAGAGGAGAAAGAAAAAGATGAATATGAAGAACCAAAAGAAACTGATGATATCAGAGAAACTGTCATAACTCCAGGATTCCAAAGGAATCTAGATCCAGCAAAACTGAAATACAAAGCAGACCATCCTCCAGAATTGGTAATTGGAAATCCTATAGCAGGTATACAGACTCGTTCCTCCTTTAGAAATCTATGTGATCTGTGCTTATATAGTGGATTTATTTCAGAAATAGAACCAAATAACATAGATTCAGCCCTTAACGATGAAAACTGGTTTATGGCCATGCAAGAAGAGCTAAACCAATTTGAACGAAATAACGTTTGGAGTCTAGCACTTAGACCTAAGGATTATCTAGTTATAGGAACAAAATGGGTTTTTAAAAATAAATATGATGAATCTGGAAATGTAATTAGAAATAAAGCTAGACTAGTCGCTAAGGGATACAATCAAATTGAAGGAGTTGACTTTGATGAAACTTTTGCACCTGTAGCTAGACTAGAATCAATTAGAATATTATTAGCTTTTGCTTGCTACAAAGGATTTAAACTAAGACAAATGGACATTAAGAGTGATTTTCTTAACGGAATTTTAAAAGAAGATGTGTTTGTTGAACAACCAGAAGGTTTTGAAAGTCATGAATATCCAAACCATGTATATAAACTGAAAAAGGCTTTATATGGATTAAAACAAGCCCCTAGAGCCTGGTATGAATGTCTTAGTTCTTATCTTCTTGAAAACGGGTTCAAAAAGGGATGTGTAGACACCACACTATTTCTATTGCATGAAAACGATGATCTTTTGATTGTTCAAATATATGTTGATGACATCATTTATGGTGCTACTAACAAGTTATTGTATGAGAAATTTGAAAAGGTCATGCAGGAAAAGTTTGAAATGAGCTTGGTTGGTGAGTTAAAATTCTTTTTTAGGATTTCAAATCAAACAAAGCGATAAAGGAACATTCATTTCTCAAACAAAGTATATTAGGGAACTGGTCAACAAATTTGGATTAAAAGATGCCAAACCAGCAAGAACTCCCATGAATACAACACTTAAACTTGACAAGGATGAAAAAGGTAAGACAGTTGATCAAAAGCAGTACAGAGGTATGATTGGATCACTTCTTTATCTTACCGCTTCTAGACCTGACATCATGTTTTCTGTTTGCCTGTGTGCACGTTTTCAATCTAACCCAAAAGAATCTCATTTAAAAGCTGTTAAAAGAATTATAAGATATTTGTTGCACACTCCACGGTTTGGTCTTTGGTATCCTTCAAACGATAACTTTGAATTAAAAGGTTTTTCAGATGCTGATTACGCTGGAAATTTAGTTGATAGAAAAAGTACTAGTGGAGCATGTTTTACGTTAGGGCATTCATTAGTTGCATGGTCAAGCAGAAAATAAAATTGTATTGCATTATCCACCACAGAAGCAGAGTATATTGCTCTAAGTGGTTGCGCTGCTCAAATCTTATGGATGATACAGACTTTGCAAGACTATGGTCTAAATTTTAATCGTGTACCACTAATGTGTGATAGTAAAAGCGCAATTGATCTCACAAATAACCCTGTGCATCACTCACGAACAAAACATATAGATGTTAGACATCATTTTATTCGAGATCATATTTCTAAAGAAAATATCAGCATAAATTTTATTTCAACTGATTCACAGTTAGCAGACATCTTTACAAAACCCCTTCCAGAAAACAGTTTTTGCAAACTACGTCTCGGTTTAGGTGTTTTAGAAATTTGAGTGTCTAATTAACAAATCTATCCCCCTCCTAATTATCAAAAAGGTAAATAGTGACTGAAAAATGATAAGGGGTGATATTAATCATACATTTTTCCTCAAGACAGTATACTTAGTAAATTTCTTTAGGAATTCACACAAGAGTTATAAAATTCTTTGTTTGGCAAAGATTCCATGACCAATTCTAATTCTATCATAATTCTATCGACCATCGCTTATCAAAAATCCAATATAGTTTGTCGATATGCGGTATCATAATCAGGAATCATTAGTTTTTCAGTTTATAAAATAAAATAAAATTCAAAGTATTCACTCTCATTTAAAAGTCCTCACGGTTATGCATGGGTGAATTACTTGGAATTTGATATGTAGCTCCATGCTCATTTAAAAGTCCTCACGGTTATGCATGTATGGAATGCATATCAAAATTAATTTATTAAGTAAACAAGTTGATTCTAATCCCATTTAAAAGTCCTCACGGTCATGCGTGGTTAGAAGATACTTGAATTCATTTTTAAATTAAATTTTTTTTGAAATACTACTAACCTCATTTAAAAGTCCTAACGGTTATGCATGGTTAGTAGAAATTCAAATTCCTGATAGACATATACCACAACTCAACATAACTATATGATTTTATGATAACATCATTCCCATCATCTCTAAAATGGAATATGCGCCCAACAAGAATGGTTATGATTTTTGTTTGACTTTCTATTTAAATTACATAGTTATAGTCGATTGAGCTTTAATGTTATATTACTATCTATCACCTTATCTCTATTTCATGACACTTTTATTCTTTTGCTGATAACAAAAGGGGGAGAGAAATGTTGGATTTTGGCATTTAAATCTTATACTGATATGCATATAAGAAGGGGGAGTTTCGTAAAGATGAAACATTTAAATAGGGGGAGCAAGCATTGAAAAATAGGGGGAGCAAGCATTGAAATGGTGAAATTATCGAATACATTTAATATGTTCCAAAATCCTAAGTATATGTTTGTTATCATCAAAAGGGGGAGATTGTTGAATATGCGCTTATATGATTGTTGTTTGATGATAATAAACAAATATACATTCATTTAAATGTATTTGATAATATACTATTTATTTTCACAGATTAAATAAATATTTGCTGAATAAAATAAATAACACGGAATTTGAAATCAAACGAATATTTTATTCAAACAAATATTTATTACAATTTTGAATAGTACAAATTCAAGCTCTCACTATTCACTATACAACTTTGATACAAATTCAATTACATCACTATTTTACACATTCACCTCACTACATATCACTCACACTCGTATTTTTTTCTTCAACTGCATTTCAGTTTGAATCCAGCATCTGAGAAATCTGCAAAATATTTACTAACGCAGTAAAATTGAAAATAAAATATTTTTGCGATATAAAATAAAACGTGAATTTTGAAAATGATATTTGCCTCAGTTATTTGGGTTGTTCGTCATCATTTAAATTTGAATTCATCATACACGAACAACTTGTGACATACACAGTATATTACTGTATATGCCACAAGGCCGTGCACGCCGATATATACACTTGATTGATTTACAGGGACAGGCAAGCACAGGTCAAACCCAAATGAAAAACCGAGTTCAACTCACGTGCAATATATTCAAAATCACGACACGAGTACAAGGTCAAACCCAAGTTTTGAAACTGGGTTCAACACAAGGCAACGTCAAGTCCAGACAATACAGCATGTACAAGCCACAATGAAGTTGTACAAGTACAGTCAAGAAAGCAGCTCAAGTAACAAAAGTCAAGTGCAGCAATGAAACAAAATAGTATGACATGAAGCAAATGAATATAGTGAAATGCACAAAGACATAGCATCTGTCCCAGGTTAATAAACCAGAGAAATGCACAGGGGAATGAAGTCAAGTGATGCACATATACTTGAAAGCTACAGCATCAAGTAGACCAAGTTCATATGCAATGAGAGGAACATCAAAGACAAGACTAAGTGCAGCATCAGTGAAGACAGTTACTTCACAATGAACAAGTGCACAACAAAACCAACAAAGACCAAGGCTACGGCATAATGCACCAGAGATATGGAAACACATCAACAACTACAGAACAATCAAAATGCATCAAGTCCAGCAGCATGAACAAGTATGGCAGCATGTGAATGCATCAAAACAAGTAAACAACAATGTCGAGCTCAAGACAGTACAGCTACAACATGTATGCAGCCCAATAGACCAAAGTACAACATCAAAGACAGCACTGACTTAAGTATACAAGTGAAACTGCAATGCTCAAACTCAGTGGGCAGTAATGATACAAGAACAATATCATGAAGGAACTAGACCATAAAAAAAGTGTTTGGAAATGCAGCAAATACCCAATGGACAGAGATGCAACGAAACAGAGTTTCAAATATGCATGGTGATGCAACTTCAAGCAGAGAAGCAAGTTACAGAATGCATGAAACAGAAAAAAATTTCGTATTTTTTTGAAATAGTCAGCAAATAAAAAAGAGGAAAGTTTCTGACTTGTTATTCAAGAAGGATTGAAAGTTCTCAAAACAAAGCCGTATGAATCAAGTCAGTATCGAATGCATCAGGAAAGTCGTGTGCATCACGAAAGTGAATTTCAGGAAAGTATCGAGTAATTTAGTGTATTCGAATTCATATAAATACGAGTACCCAAGTATCATCATTGGCATGAATGAAAAAGCAATCGAATTCAAGCAATCGAATCTGAAAGCAAAAAATACAAACAACATACCAAGGCGAATCCAATTATCTCAAAGCAATCGAAGCCGAACCCTAATTTCACAAATCAAGAGAAGCAGCCGAGCGCGACTCCAAGATCAATAGAGCATCAATATCAAACGGCATCCAAATCTCTAATTTTGATCGAAGGACAAAAGCCCTAAATTATGATCGAAGAAGCCGCCATTCTCAAAAGGACCGAATAGAAAAAGAAGCGGGTCGAAATAATAAAAAGGGGCCGGTTTTTTTTTAATTAGGGTTTTGTTAAGGGTTCTAGTTTTTAAAAGAGCTTTATCTTATTTTTAGTTTTGAATTTGTTTTTTGATTTTTTTTTTAAAAAAAAATCTCTTTTCAAACCGTTGTATTTGCTAGTCGTGTGACTAGGGGACAAGCTACGTGGCGTAGCTTGAGAATTCGCAACTCAGTGGCTGAGTTGTGGCAGGGTTTTGAGCGTAGAGTTAGGTTAGTCAGTAGCGGGTGTCGCGAGTTTACGTGTGTAAGCGTGTGACTATCTAATTTCTAGTAGAAACCTTGGGGGCAGCACGTAGGCAGGTTTTTGCCGAAGCTGGGTAAATTCTGTGTCGTTCTATTTCTGCATTTATTATTCTGCTTTTATTTGTGCTGCTACTATTCTGTGATCTGTGTTGAAATTATTTTATAAGCTTCCGCAATTAATTTTTTTATAATTTATACTATCACCCTATTCACCCCCCTCTAGGGTGAAATCGATCCTACACATTCTAGAAAGCTTAGGTCTCAATCCTCGAATGAACCTCTCATACCTACTGATGTCAGTGTCAACTATAACATATCCATATTAAGACAGCTCATCAAACTTAGCAGCGTACTCGATTACTAACATCTCTCCTTGAACTAAATCCATGAATTTCCTCATCAATGCCAATTTAGCAACCTAAGATAGATATCTCTGCTCAAATCTCCTTCTAAAATTAGCCAATGTCAATTCTTCCTTCGGAACTCCTGTAGTAACACTATTCCACCAGTGAAGTGTTGCCCCTTGCAACTACTTAGAGGCCAGCTTCCTTTTTGTCCCCATCCAACCCTAGATCATTAAAGATCCTCTCACGGTGCAATAGCCAATTCTCAACTTCAACAACATCCTCTGTTCCAGCAAATAGTTTTCCATCCAGATTGGTGTAGTCTCTACTCAACTTAGCATAGTTATTCCCAACTAGAGCCACATGATTAGCTCCTCCAACATTACCAGCAACCCCAGCTTGCAAAAGATTGGCTAACAACTGATACACCATCCCCGCATCTGTTGGCGGATTTCCAACATCTATAATGGCTTCAGCATTTGGGTTAACATTAGCCTATCGACCTTGGTTCCTTCTAGTATTGGGTCAAGCATTTCCATTAGTTGCGGTGCTTCCTCTACCTAGGTTTCCTCTTCCATTTCATACTCCCATACCTTCTTTCTCGTAACTTTGCATACGAGCCTTAGTTAGAAATAGAAGAACGGTATAAGAGAGGGAAGTACGTTATATATATATATATATATATATATATATATATATATCAAATATAAGTAAGATACTATAGTATTAACCCAAACCCCGATCATCTTTTAAAATTCATTGGATTATGTTTGAAAATCTTTAAAGTTTAAATTTTTTTTAAAGTTTCTAAACCTATACTCTAATACCAACTTGTAACATCCCCTACTTAGAGGCCCAAAACTAACGGCAAAAGATGCTGCAGTCATACATAGTTATTAATCCTTAGAGACCAAATACGACAGTGTCAGATTCATTGATACAAGAAACATGTGAATATGGAAAAAAATTAAAACTTCAAACAAGATCACATTCCATGTCAAATCATTTCCAATACATTACATAATCCCATAATCATAAATCACGTTTAGAGAAAATATATTTACTACAAAATACACCAAGTGCGACATACGAAGATGCCCCCTTAGATGATCAGAGTATATATAGGCGATAAAACAACTTTGCCATTACAATAACACAACGGAATCAAAAGAAAAGTGAACTATAAATAGATTCTTTCCTCACGCACGTCTCCAGAAGCTTATTCGTCTAAAGAGGTACTTGAAAACCTCAATTCTCAAACTACTCAAAATCAATTGAGTACACGAGAGTAAAAGAGAAAAACATAAACTTTGAGTCAGACATGAAGCCCGGTACGAATAATAATATATCATCTCAAATCATTTAGATATCTAGCGAGACCACGCCACTTAGTGAAATGAGTTTCCCCTCACCAGTATCTTAAAACCTTCATAAAACCATATACTTTTCTCCTGCATCCACAATGGTCAGAACATAGACAGTTCAAAATATTATGATGATATGCAAACAAGTTAAAACATTCTGGATTTCCCGTCCTTTGTTTAATTGACTCCTTCTTATATTTAAATTTCCTAGGGTCAATAATAACCTATTAGTTTTCATGGACTTACTAATAAACTTTATATAATAAATGGACTCCCTGTCCTACTTCATAGTTTTCATGGGTGCACTATAACCTATTTTCCCCTTCCAATTAACTTAATTAATTTATGGGTTCCCCTAAACCTATTGGTGACACCAATAACTTCTCTCTTATCCTAGTTTTCATGGGTTGACTAGGGACCTATTGACATATGTCAATAACTTAATCCGGATATAGTTTTCATGGGATCACTATGAACCAATTACCCCTACCAACCACTTTTTATAACATAGTTTTCATGGGATCACTATGAACCTATTGGTAACTCGAATTAATTCCTAATCATAGTTTTCATAGGCGCACTATGAACCTGCCTCCCTGATAACTTCCATATTTAGGCATCTTATGTTTTGGTCTCCCTGACCTCTTGGATGCAAATCTACTCATCCGGTAGTTTAATCAATTTATATTCACTACTGGGTCAACCTAGTTGGTTCTTCTGCCCTTTTTCTCCAAAATGCAGTTATGGATCCATTATAATGCGAATATATTTATATTTGAAGAAGCAAACATAATTACGAAACAATACCGGTCATGTGGTTTTAATGTCCTTGAAATACTTTTCATATAAAACTTGTTTAATCCCTTTAACCTACATTTTTATCAAGGAAACTCTTCTTCAAATTTACATACTTAAAATCATTTAAGAACTCCTTTGTTTGGCCATGGGTTTTTCCTTTAAAATGAGTTTGGGTTACAAAACCTTTTAACACCTTTGAAACCTTGCTTTCAACTTCATAGGATGGCCTCCTTAGAAAGCATTAAAATCTATCTTTAAAGCATTAGGCTCCTACCTTTCTAATACTTTACTACCTTCCTTTCGAAACCTTTCATTTGTATTAAAGTATTAACATTTAATTTAAGAAGCATAGCTTTGAAATCATTTGAAAGTCACCTTTCGAAACGATTGAAGGTTGCCATTTCAAAACCATTGAATGTAGCATTCAAAACAAATTAGAGATGGAATTATTATTCAATTTGATTAAGATAAGGGGATTTGATTAATATTGATTTCCCCTAAGCTTGAATCTCTAGCTTTTAATTTAATTTCTCTTGTTAATGGTCGGCTCCACCATCTTATGTTTTTGTTATTGTTTTCAAAATGACGTGAATTAGAAATAAAATGGTAGGAACGAAAATATATAAGGGTTAAAGGTTATGTGTGGAAAATTCTTAATATACCGTTATGTGAATTAATTATCCTAAAACTATTCTTAAGCCCATTTAATTATTTCATTAAGCATGACCTTAATTAAATTTAATCAAATCCCAACCCCCTTATCACGTAACATTTACATTATTATATTTGACTTATCTAATTAAATCTCCTAAATAATGTTATCAAAAATTTCGGGTGTTACAAATGCTGCATTTATTCACAAACTGGGGATATCGAGCATCTAGGGGATAATGAGCCTATAATACATCAACTATCATCGACCTACGACCATAATAACAGCTACAGAGTATCTACGATCATGGATGTCCAGTTACAACTACAAGAGTGACACAATGTACATATAAAATCGACAAGCTGCCGAACAGAGGTACAGACGACCCAACTCAACATGAACAGGAATGGTTATAGCATCAAGGTGGTCAAGGCCAAAATCATCTGTGCAATGCACAACAAGGTATAACAAAGTCAAGGGCATATGAACACAAGTGTAAACATCACATTAAAACAACTTGAACTCAACTGGAAAGTGCTATCAGAGATGAACACAAAAAATGGTCAGAGCCGTAGTATACAGAAGTCACAAATTAAAGTCAGATTCAAACCGTGGTAGCAAATGTAATTGACCAAGTCACGAATCAACAACGTGACCATCAAGCAACGATAATACGAAATTGACAAAGTCAAATAAATCATCATCGTTCAACAAATATTAGATGGTCGATAGCATAAAATTGAAAAAATTAGACGAACGAGAATTCAGGAAATTGACTCCTATAAAAACCCACAAATCATCATCGGCAATGGCAAGATTCGAGTTCAAGTAACAACAGAGAAATATCAATAACTCGAATCAAAGGTCGAGCAAAAATCAACATCGAAAAAGGAACAATAGCATACCGTTTTTGACAATTAACTCGACCAAATTGAAGAAGCCGAAGATAATTCAAAGAGCCAAGCAATCAACGAAAGCAACAAACTGAAAACCATTTTCGATTGAGCAATCAAAGGTCGGCAACTTCAGAAACGAAGCCCTAATTTGCGCAAAGCCGAAAGCACTAGCAAATCAACAGGAGCGAACGCGAGGCCAAAGCCATAGCCAATCTCACAGGAGCGAACGCAAGGACAAAACCCTAATTTGGATAAAGAGGAACAAACGAAAAACAAGGCCGCCATTTATTTTTCACAAGCTAAGAGAAAAGAAGACCGGGCTAAAATAAAAGAGAATAGGGCCGGCTGAAAAATAATAGGATCAAAGGGTTTTGTTTATTAATTAGGGCTTTTATCTTTTTATTGCTTTTTAATTTTGTTTTTAAATTTTAAACTGTTATTTTTTCTAGTCGTGTGACTAGGGGACAAGCTACGTGGCGTAGCTTGAGAATTCGCAACTAAATGGCTGAGTTGTGGCAAGGTTTTGAGCGTAGAGTTAGATTAGTCAATAGCGGGTATAGCGAGTTTACGTGTGTAAGCGAGGGACTATCTAATTTCTAGTAGAAATCTTGGGGGCAGCACGTAGGCAGGGTTTTGCCGAAGCTGGGTAAATTCTGTGTTGTTTTGTTTTTTCTGTTATTTATATTCTGCGATATCTGTGCTGCTATTCTGTGATCTGAATTGAATATTTTATAAGCTTCCGCGATTAATTTTTATAATTAACACTATCACCCTATTCACCCCCCCTTCAGTGTGAAATCGATCCTACAAGTGGTATCAGATCAAGGTCTAGAAGTCAACATTTGTTTTAAAAATTCGATTTTTTTTGAAAAAATCAGTTTTGTTTTATAAATTTGAATTTTTAAAATGGCTTATTTTAATAATGCTTTTGCAGAGGGTCAGTCGATAGATAGACCACCAATGTTCAATGGTGAATAAGCTTTTTGGAAAAATAGGATAAAATTTTTTCTGAAAACCATTGACGCTTGGGATATTGTTGAGACAGGTTACAGAACTCCAACTATAACTGTAGATAATCAGGAAATAGAGAAACCAAAGGAACAATGGACAGAACTAGAAAATAAATTACAGAATACTAATGCCAAAGCTATGAATTCTATTATCTGTTCATTAGATCAATTTGAATTTAATCGTGTCTCACATTGTCTAACTGCGCAAGAAATATGGCACATACTAGAAGTGACTCACGAAGGAACATCTCAAGTCAAAGAATCTCGCCTTGCCATGCTAAGCAGCGAATACGAGAACTTTACAATGGCGAAGAAAATGTCAAAGAGATGTACGAACGACTTTCCAATATCGTATACAAATCAAAAGCTCTCGGAAAAACATACACCGAATTGGAAATAGTCCGGAAAATCCTCAGAGTCCTTCCACGAAGCTTTGAAGCGAAAGTAACTGCCATTCAAGAATCGAAAGATTTAAAACAACTCAAAGTTAAAGAACTCATCGGAAATCTCACCACTTATGAGCTAGAAATGAAATTCAAGGAAGAGCGTGAAGAAGAAGATACTCGAAAGAAATCAATAGCTCTCAAAGGAACAACTGAAAGTGATGACGATGACGATGATGATGCAGCAGCAGAATTGGAGCTATTAATAAAGAAATTCAAAAAGTGGAATTACAAATATGGAAATTCATCTCGAATTCAAAAAGCGAAAAGCAGAATAGCCAAAGCACTAGACTACTCTGAAGAACAGAAGATCATCTGTCACAAGTGCAACCAACCCGGACACATCAAGCCCAATTGTCCTCAAAATCAACGCGACTTTAAAAAGAAACAGAAAAAGAAAAGTTTTGCAGCCACTTGGGATGAAATGGATGAGAATGAGAAAAGTACTAGCAGTGAGAATGAGAAAGCAGATATGTGCCTTCAAGGAAATATAACTGATAGCGACGATGACGAGCCAAGCGAGGTATCAAAACTTACTCACTCTGAATTGCTTATATATTTTCATGAAATAAATGGCTGTTATGAACGACTTAGGGAAAAATATGCTATACTTGAATCTCAAAAGGATACTTCGATAGAATGCAATGAACAACTTGATCAATTAGTTAAGAACTATCAACGTAGGATCCCTAAGTGTGATAAGTGTCCAACATTCGAAGTAGAAATTAAAAAATCGGAAATCAATATAAAATCACTTGAAAATGAAATTCTGATTTTAAAAGAGAATGAAAATACTAGGAGAGAGAATTCCATTAAAAAGTGCACACAATTGTTAAACGAAAATGAATCCCTCAAATCAAAAGTCCAACAACTGTCTACTACTTTAGATAAATTTTCCGAAAGTGAAAAATCGTTGAATATGCTATTAGGAAAGCAAACTGTTAATTCGGTTAGACAAGGACTTGGATATAATAGTTCGAAAATTGTTGAAAGCAATATTAATCAAGTTAATTCTATGTGCACAACTTGTAGAAAATATGGACACAATCACAATAATTGTTGGTATAGTCCCAAACATGTGAAAACTATACCGATTTGGGTTCCAAAAGGCACAAATATAAAATCTCTCAAAGTTAAACAAATTTGGGTGCCGAAGGGAACAATTATAAATAGTTTTGGGTCTCCACAAAATTATTTTTATAATTATTCTGCCACTAACAACCATGGACCTATAAAAACAAATAGGTCACATAAATCCTTTTCCGTGTAGGTGTGGTGGCAGGCTAAGGAACAACAATAGTGTTCTCTGGATTTTGGCTGTTCCAGAAACACAACGGGCGACAAAGCTAAGTTCCTTAGCCTAGTATAAAGGTGACAGAATCACAACGAACAACAATGAAAAATATCGTAAAGGTAAAACAGGTAAAGGCATATTTATTTGTACGATATATTAAATGTGATAACCTGCACCGTATTCTGAATTAAAATCAGCCAATATTGAGATGATGAAAAGATGAGGATTTTGACTCTAACTTATTCAAAATAGTTGGCCAATTATATTCTTATGCCAAAAACACTATAAAATTCTCTAGATTCTTTTAATTGCTTCATCTATATTAATTTGGATTAATAATAGTGTTTTGTTGGATGATACAATTGCTTATAATACGGCTAACTCTATATTCACGGTTTTCTGATTATTTACACGGCTTCAAAAGAATGTCATTTAAATTGCTGTAAAAATTGAATTTGAAATTTTCGGTGCACACTTCATGTTTTGGTCTATAAAATTCGAATAATGATGATTTTGAGTGAAAGAGAAATTCAGATGCAGATTACACTGGTAATCTAGTTGATAGAAAAATTACTAGTTGAACGTGATTTTTGAGACATTTAGTAACTGCATCGTGTTTCAAAGAAAATATCTGCATATTCTTCATTTCAAATAATTTTCAAATAGGAGAAAATTTTCTTTTAAAAACCCCCTGGAGAAAATCATTTTTGACCATAGTTTCAGATTAGTCATTTTTGAAAAATTAATTTCATAATTATTTTTGAATTTGATTTTAAATGACTATTTTGACTAATCTGACTCCCTAATGTTTATCGAAAAGAAAAATAGTGATTGAAAAAGTGATGAGTGTTAATATTGATCAAATATTATGACTTGAGACGGTATAATTAATAAATTTCTTTAGAAATTTAAACAAGAGTTATAAAACTTTTTGTTGGTAAAAAATTCCATGACCATCTCTATATCTATCATATTTCTAACAACCATCGCTCATCAAAATTCTATATAGTTTGTCGATATGTGGTACGTTAAACAGGAATCGTTCGTTTTTCATTTTCACATTTTTTTTAAAAAATAAATAAATAAATAAATACCAAAGTATTCACTCTCATTTAAAAGTCCTCACGGTTATACATGGGTGAATTACTTGGAATAATTATAAAAATAACAGGAGCGAACAAACTGAAAAACATTTTCGATTGAGCAATCAAAGGTCGGCAACTTCAGAAACGAAGCCCTAATTTGCGCAAAGCCAAAAGCACTAGCAAATCAACAGGAGCGAACGCGAGGCCAAAGCCATAGCCAATCTCACAGGAGCGAACGCAAGGTCAAAACCCTAATTTGGATAAAGAGGAACAAACGAAAAACAAGGCCGCCATTTATTTTTCACAAGCTAAGAGAAAAGAAGACCGGGCTAAAATAAAAGAGAATAGGGCCGGCTGAAAAATAATAGGATCAAAGGGTTTTGTTTATTAATTAGGGCTTTTATCTTTTTATTGCTTTTTAATTTTGTTTTTAAATTTTAAACTGTTATTTTTTCTAGTCGTGTGACTAGGGGACAAGCTGCGTGGCGTAGCTTGAGAATTCGCAACTCAGTGGCTGAGTTGTGGCAAGGTTTTGAACGTAGAGTTAGATTAGTCAATAGCGGGTATAGCGAGTTTACGTGTGTAAGCGAGGGACTATCTAATTTCTAGTATAAACCTTGGGGGCATTACGTAGGCAGGGTTTTGCCGAAGCTGGGTAAATTCTGTGTTGTTCTGTTTTTTCTGTTATTTATATTCTGCGATATCTGTGCTGCTATTCTGTGATCTGAATTGAATATTTTATAAGCTTCCGCAATTAATTTTTATAATTAACACTATCACCCTATAATCACAATAATTGTTGGTATAGACCCAAACATGTGAAAACTATACCGATTTGGGTTCCAAAAGGCACAAATATAAAATCTCTCAAAGTTAAACAAATTTGGGTGCCGAAGGGAACAATTATAAATAGTTTTGGGTCTCCACAAAGTTATTTTTATAATTATTCTGCCACTAACAACCATGGACCTATAAAAACAAATAGGTCACATAAATCCTTTTCCATGTAGGTGTGGTGGCAGGCTAATGAACAACAATAGTGTTCTCTGGATTTTGGCTGTTCCAGAAACACAACGGGCGACAAAGCTAAGTTCCTTAGCCTAGTATAAAGGTGACAGAATCACAACGAACAACAATGAAAAATATCGTAAAGGTAAAACAGGTAAAGGCATATTTATTTGTACGATATATTAAATGTGATAACCTGCACCGTATTCTGAATTAAAATCAGCCAATATTGAGATGATGAAAAGATGATGATTTTGACTCTAACTTATTCAAAATAGTTGGCCAATTATATTCTTATGCCAAAAACACTATAAAATTCTCTAGATTCTTTTAATTACTTCATCTATATTAATTTGGATTAATAATAGTGTTTTGTTGGATGATATAATTGCTTATAATACGGCTAACTCTATATTCACGGTTTTCTGATTATTTACACGGCTTCAAAAGAATGTCACTTAAATTGCTGTAAAAATTGAATTTGAAATTTTTGGTGCACACTTCATGTTTTGGTCTATAAAATTCGATTAATGATGATTTTGAGTGAAAGAGAAATTCAGATGCAGATTACACTGGTAATCTAGTTGATAGAAAAATTACTAGTTGAACGTAATTTTTGAGACATTTAGTAACTGCATCGTGTTTCAAAGAAAATATCTGCACATTCTTCATTTCAAATAATTTTCAAATAGGAGAAAATTTTCTTTTAAAAAACCCTGGAGAAAATCATTTTTGACCATAGTTTCAGATTAGTCATTTTTGAAAAATTAATTTCATAATTATTTTTGAATTTGATTTTAAATGACTATTTTGACTAATCTGACTCCCTAATGTTTATCGAAAAGAAAAATAGTGATTGAAAAAGTGATGAGTGTTAATATTGATCAAATATTATGACTTGAGACGGTATAATTAATAAATTTCTTTAGAAATTTAAACAAGAGTTATAAAACTTTTTGTTGGTAAAAAATTCCATGACCATCTCTATATCTATCATATTTCTAACAACCATCACTCATCAAAATTCTATATAGTTTGTCGATATGTGGTACGTTAAACAGGAATCGTTCGTTTTTCATTTTCACATTTTTTTAAAAAAAATAAATAAATAAATAAATAAATACCAAAGTATTCACTCCCATTTAAAAGTCCTCACGGTTATGCATGGGTGAATTACTTGGAATTCGTTATGTGCTTCCATGCTCATTTAAAAGTCCTCGCGGTTATGCATGTATGGAACGCATATCAAAAGTTGATTTTTTTTTAAAATAAACAAGTTGATTCTAATCCCATTTAAAAGTACTCACGGTTATGCGTGGTTAGAAGATACTTGAATTCATTTTTTTTAAAATAAAATTGGAATACTACTAACCTCATTTAAAAGTCCTAACGGTTATGATGGTTAGTAGATATTCAAATTCCTGATATAAATATGCCACAAATAGACACAACTGTATGGTTTTATATGATGACATCATTTCCATCATTCTAAAAGTGGAATATGTGCCTAACAAAATATTTATGATTTTTGTTTGATTTTTTATTGAAATTTAATATTTATATTCAATTGAGTTTTTAATGTTGAATTAATATCGATAACTTTATCTCTGTTTTCTCTAACACTATTATTCTTTTGCTGATAACAAAAGGGGGAGAGAAAAGTTAAGATTTGTCAATTAAAATCAAGCAAAGGTCAAATAATTTTCCATTTTACATCTAGGCTCATTTGCATATTTTTATTTATATGCATATATGCAGGGGGAGCTTTGTGTAGAGAGGAAGCATTTAAATAGGGGGAGCAATTAGAGCATATCAATGATCAAATACATTTAATATTTTCAAAATCTTAAATATATGTTTGTTATCATCAAAAGGGGGAGATTGTTAAATATGCGCTTATATGATTTTTGTAGGATGATAATAAACATATATACATTCGTTTAAATGTATTTGATAATATACTATTTTATTTTTCACAGATTAAATAAATATTTGTTGAATAAAATAAATAACACGGAATTTGAATTCAAACGAATATTTTATTCATACAAATATTTATTACAATTTTGAATAGTACATTTTCAAGCTCCCACTATAACTATACAACTTTGATCACATTTCTTATTTACAATTCACCTCACTACATATCACTCACACTCGTATTTTATCTTCAACTGCATTCCAGTTTGAATCCAGCATCTGAGCAATCTGCAAAAATATACACTAAGGCAGTAAAATTGAAAAGGATATATTTTTGCAATATAAAATAAAATATGATTTTTGAAAATATGATTTGCCTCAGTTATTTGGGTTGTTCGTCATCATTTAAATTTGAATCCATCATACACGAACAACTTGTGACATACACAATGTATCACTGTATATGCCACAAGGCCGTGCACACCGATATACACTTGATAGTGCTACAGGGACAGGTGAGCACAAGGTCAAACCCAAATATACAGACAGGTTCAACTCAGGTGCAATATATTCAAAATCTCGTCAGGAGCACAAGGTCAAACCCGAGTTGTTGACACTGGATTCAACTCAAGTAAAATTTCTCAAGCCAATATGAAACAAGATCAAGTCCAGCTACCACATAAAGGAATAAACACATCAAACATCAATGAACCAACTGTGTATACATGAAGGTCACAAAAATGCATGAAGCAGTTCATATATACAACATAGAAGCCCATATATGCAAACTGCCTCAAAAATTAATCAGAAGCAATCAAGTGCATCACTACAAAACAAGCTCAACTGGACAGTACCATCTAACCAAGTTCAAAACTGCAATGCAACACATCATGATATCCAGACCAGAATGCAACATGGCCAAGATGACAAATCATGCTCAACAAGAACACATGCAACTGAAAACAAATGCACAGTAATGCAATGCCACAACAAACATGGTTCGAAACAGCAGTATACAAGGACAAGCCCAAGTGACGATATGACAACTTTAATGAAAACAGTCGATGTGGTCAATGCTCAATGCACAGTACAAACAAATGCATCAATATTTGTAAGTGACACAGCGAACGTGAAGCATGCAAGCTCGGGCACAAAGTAGTGGAACTGCAACTCAAGGAGATAGGGTCGACCAAAAATCCAAATGCACAAAAGCATGATGCAAACTGAACAACTTACAAATATGCAATCATACAGCAGTCATGTATGCAACAGGATTAAGGCCAGAATGTCCAGTTACAACTACAAGAGTGACACAGTGTACATATAAAATCGACATGCTGCTGAACAGAGGTACAGACGACCCAACTCAACATGAACCAGAATGGTTACAGCATCAAGGTGGTCAAGGCCAAAATCATCTATGCAATGCACAGCAAGGTATAACAAAGTCAAGGCCATATGAAGACAAGTGTAAACATCACATTAAAACAACTCGAACTCAACTGGAAAGTGCTATCAGAGATGAACACAAAAAATGGTCAGAGCCGTAGTATACAGAAGTCACAAATTAAAGTCAGATTCAAACCGTGGTAGCAAATGTAATTGACCAAGTCACGAATCAACAACGTGACCATCAAGCAACGATAATACGAAATTGACAAAGTCAAATAAATCATCATCGTTCAACAAATATCAGATGGCTGATAGCATAAAATTGAAAAAATCAGACGAACGAGAATTTAGGAAATTGACTCCTATAAAAACCCACAAATCATCATCGGCAATGGCAAGATTCGAGTTCAAGTAACAACAGAGAAATATCGATAACTCGAATTAAAGGTCGAGCAAAAATCAACATCGAAAAAGGAACAATAGCATACCGTTTTTGACAATTAACTCGACCAAATTGAAGAAGCCGATGATAATTCAAAGTGCCAAGCAATCAACGAAAGCAACAAACTGAAAATCATTTTCGATTGAGCAATCAAAGGTCGGCAACTTCAGAAACGAAGCCCTAATTTGCGCAAAGCCGAAAGCACTAGCAAATCAACAGGAGCGAACGCGAGGCCAAAGCCATAGCCAATCTCACAGGAGCGAACGCAAGGACAAAACCCTAATTTGGATAAAGAGGAACAAACGAAAAACAAGGCTGCCATTTATTTTTCAGAAGCTAAGAGAAAAGAAGACCGGGCTAAAATAAAAGAGAATAGGGCCGGCTGAAAAATAATAGGATAAAAGGGTTTTGTTTATTAATTAGGGCTTTTATCTTTTTATTGCTTTTTAATTTTGTTTTTAAATTTTAAACTGTTATTTTTTCTAGTCGTGTGACTAAGGGACAAGCTACGTGGCGTAGCTTGAGAATTCGCAACTCAGTGGCTGAGTTGTGGCAAGGTTTTGAGCGTAGAGTTAGATTAGCCAATAGCGGGTATAGCGAGTTTACGTGTCTAAGCGAGGGACTATCTAATTTCTAGTAGAAACCTTGGGGGCAGCATGTAGGCAGGGTTTTGCCGAAGCTGGGTAAATTCTGTGTTGTTCTGTTTTTTCTGTTATTTATATTATGCGATATCTGTGCTTCTATTCTGTGATCTGAATTGAATATTTTATAAGCTTCCGCGATTAATTTTTATAATTAACACTATCACCCTATTCACCCCCCCCCCCTCTAGGGTGAAATCGATCCTACATCATGCTCCAAGAACCAACCCGTTCCCAGTATACCCCAACTCATGAGTACCCTTACGAATCCTCGAGTGTCAATGATCTCTTTGAGCACGTCGTCTGCAGCAGAGCACATCCTAGAATTGATCTCACGACTCCCATCACAAAGTCACCACGATCGGGACTATTCTCCACTATCAACACACCTTGTGTCCCTTAGCCATCATTTAATAGTTCCCTTTATCTGACCTATAATCCTTAACTTTGCACCTCAAAGTACAACTATACATCATCGAAGCCATCACTCCACTTCACGGAATCATTATTTCATGTCACGAGTCATTGTCGTCGTCAAAAATCATTAAAAAACTCAACTTAGAATTTCCTGGGTTCTGTGTGATGACACAACCATTGTATCCATATTATTAAAGCACAATACAAATAATGTCGTCTAATAATACGGAGAACGTGCTTGTTAAGGGCGACCAAATGTGAATATATCTTTAAAACGGAAACCAATACATCAACTTATTATTTTTACGAAATGTCTAGAATCAAATTTTGACATGTAAAGTCTCAATCTACTGTAATAAGCATATCAGTTTCTCAAAATCATAACAATATACCACATGAAATAATTATAATCATAGATCACAATAATATACATCATATACAGTACATACTGTGAGTCTACTAAATACACACTAGGCTCATAATACGCAACCAAAATAAGTCACTATCTCAAATAATACATCCTAAAATATAACATGTGAATATCCTATAGAAGATAAACCAAAGTGTCAAAATGTCTATCATCTGCTAGCACACCTACCCTAAGCCTGAGCGCCCAAAAACCTGAAAATTCTCGACCTGACCTGAGTATATAAAATAAATGGGTCAGATTATCTCAAAATATCTAAAAAGGTGAGAATAGGATATAACATAAGGTATAAGATATGATAGCATGCTTTAGTCACTAAAATGTTTAACATGTATTTATCACAAGGCACATGAATATATATAGATTAAGAAATATAGAATATCCTTAACACAGAATTCTAAAACAAAGAACAATATCTCTAATACAGAGAAACCAAACCCATACAGATCATCATGATCGTCCATACCAATCTAAATGATTCTCCATACTTTGGCAAACAACAAAACAAATTGTATCTTCCATATCGATCTAATACCTAGGATTGTCCATACTGTGAAAACAGAATCACAGCAGATCTTAAGAATCGTCTAAACCGATCAAAATGATAGTAACAACCATGACTTGAATTCTTTAAATTATCCATTATTATTATTATTATTATATATTTACCTTTATTTATTTATTACACATACCGATCAAGATGGTCGTAAAGAAATCCATGAATATAACTCTCAAGGATCTATCGATCCCCAGCCAAACATCAAAGGAAATATACTCTGAAGTGCTAAATACTATCATTTTCAGTAATTACTAGCACTTAACCAAAACTTCCCATACCGCCTGGTGAAATTCAAGTATTTAATAGAAGCTAGCGAGTCTCGCTCGTTATGGACACTACTAGAAAACCTGAACTATATTCTCTAAAGAATCTATCAGCCCCTGCCCAAACACCAAAATAGAATACAACCCTAAAGTGTTAAATACTTTCTAAAAGAAATCACAAAAACTTAAAGAAGGCATCATATACTACCCAGCAAAACTCAAGTATTTGTTAATAGGCTAGTAAGTATCACTCAAACATTCTATCAATGAGTTGTACAATATTCGATGAAGCGTTACTTGAAAGCATTTTAATGAATCGATAGCACTAAATTGATTATTAATACTCCTCGTGTTATAGAATTAAGGTTCTCCAAACTTTTTATTTTAAAGTTCCAAAAGTCGTGCGAAGATGTTCAAAATCGTATGAAATCCAAGGTTTATTTTAAGATTTATTAAATAACAAGAAATCATATTATTAGAGAATTTATAAATTGGTTTTGAAAACAACATTTGTATATATAGATAAATTTCATAAAAACTTCATTTACAACTTTAAAATGATCAATTTCCTTTATAAACATTTCCATTCAAAACTATATTTGTATAAAACTTCTTTACAATCACTTGAAAATTTAAAGTCTTCATGTGTGTGTGTGTATATATATATTCCCAAAACATTCTTATCCAAATTACACATTCTTTATATGTGTGTGTCTATATGTACGTAATAGAAAAAAAATATTTCCAAAAGGGATTTTCCTTTTTAAATAGCTTTGCAATTGTATATATAATTAAATTGCATATTTGGCAGTTAACCATAGAACAAGAACCCAATATAACAAGATCATCTAAGGGGATTCAATAACTCGGAAATGCAACTCAAAATCAACACAAAACAAAGTTCACAGCAGTTAGCGCCAAAATTGGTCACTAACACCTAAATCCAGATGAAAGCACCAAATCACAGTCACAGATCATAGGTAGAATGTATGTAAAGAGTATAAATATGAAGAACGGTCAAAATTAAAAAGAAAAGCAGTAAAGATATAGAATTTATAGTGGTTCGGCTGACTCCAGCCTACGTCCACTTCAGAAATTTCCTTTTTATTGCTGTAATAATCGATTATAGTTACAATCCAAAGTTTAACAATGCTTGAGTGCCTTAGCCTTAGAAAAGAGAAAGTCCAAGAGCCGAAAAAAGATCCCCCATCTGGAGACCCACATGCTGTATTTATAGGCAAATCTCAAGTTATTGGGCTTCCTGAGTTGTCTGGGCCTATCAGGACCATAGCTAAGCCAACATCCTTCATCACGACCGACCCACATTGTCGTGCCGACCGGCCTATGCCGAACCACCCTAACAAGTCACCGAGCAGCACTTGCCGAACCAACTACGTCGAGCCACATCCCGACCCAAAATAAAAACTACTTGGACACGAGGCTGCCGAGCAACGTCATATGCCGAGCGACGTCCTATGCCGAGCGACGTCCTATGCCAAGCGACGTCATATGCCGAGCTACCCATGACTTCTAGACCGAGCGACTGATGCCAACTGACATATGACTTCCTCTCCACTCCTCGACCGATCCATGCCTCTAAGGCCGAACCACATCATCAAGGTCGGACGACCTCACCAAGGCCGAGCCACATCACCAACGCTGAACCATACCATTATGCCAAACCACCTTCCAAACGTGATGCATTACCTATCCATCCAGCCGACTCAAACCTATCGCAATCCATCCTCGATGACTGAGAAGTCGACTTAGTTAAATCTGTCTGTCCGTGGCCTTATCAAAATAGGGTTAATAACAGCAATGGCAAGAGAATAAAACAACCAAGAAGCAAGTAGAACTCTATGAGGCGGCAGTTGGGTTTGGCTATCACCTGGAACTCTTGTTCTAGGTGACAATCAGCAATCGGTCCAGATGACCAGTCAACTAGTGGGTAGCCTGTAACGTGCGTTCTAAGCGATAATTTCCCCCACCGTCGACTCTCTCCTCTTCAGCAACTCCTTTGATGACCTCCGATCCTATAATTAAAGTTTATATCCCTATTTATCAATTGCATGCATCCAGTTGATCCCCTAGTTTATATAAGAAATGCATCTGAGTTTACTGTTAAGATTCCTACAATGTTTCAAAACATCTTTTATAGTAAAATAATAGATAATGAATTCATCCAAAATCAAAAAAATAAGTCATGATATAAAGTAATTCAACCACTCAAGCACTAGAGATAGGTCTTGTGAGTTTATCTCACCTTATAGCTAAGAAAAGAAGTGTTTTACTTCTTCTAGACCTCTGCTTAACTCCTTACAGCCATTGTTCCTATTAATCTTAGAAATGGACCCAAAACACACAATTCAATTACTAATCTAAACTAAAATATAGGAGCAACGAGATGTATAAATGGTTATTTGTAGATTACTTGAGTTTACACTATAAGAAATTTGACCTTTACCTACCAATATATAAGGATAGGTAAAGATAACCTTTATCAATCAATACTTAAGGGTAAGATTTATTGGTAGGTAAATATTGCCAACATTATTAGATTTTGGAAGGACAATTATCTGTCAATAAATATAAGTAAGTAAAAAAGTTACCTACACATATACTGGAGGAATTTTTTTTGGAATTAATGATATATTCCCCTTCTATCATTTTAACTTTCATTAAAAATAACACCAAGTTGTGCGATGATGTGTCAAAAAACCCTATCATAGCAATTTCTTTCTTGGAATGGAAATTTCATTTGCATATCCTAGCAGTGTTGTTTGTAAAATCATTTTTTATTAATTGTTATAATTATTTTGAAATATGAAATAATTACCAATTAATAATTAACAAACATTAATTAAATTTTAAATAATTAATATTATATATTCAATAATCATTTATTAATAACTAATCAACTATTAATAATTTTTCATGTATTGCAATTTTTTCAAACAATTTACTATCAAAATGTTAATGTTGTAATTTTTCTAAAATGTTTCACAATTTCATAGCAGTATGTCATCATCCAAAATGGATGAAACATATTCTCCTAAGTTTATAAGAGAAATACAATCTGTACCATCCCCTAGCTACAAATCTAACCGTTTATTTTAAATCAAATCTAATGGTACAAATCTCAATCCACATGTACTACTAAAATTTAGAGTATTAGAGGAACTTAATTAGGGGAAGAAAATAAGATAATTGCCTCTAATGATGTAAAGTTAAAGGCAAAATAAGATAATGTCCTCTAATAACATAGAGTTGGAAGCAAATTCTACTTTGGTCGCTATTATTATTAAGAAAGGCATAGCAATCCGCCTCTAATATAATTATTATTATATAATTATTATTACCACGTTCTTCAAATACTCAGAAAACACTTTTCTCCAATCTCTCCTCCTACCTTCTTCGTATAAACCCTAATTCCTAAAATCAATTAATTGATTTCAGATCCTCATGGAAATCTTCATCATTAGCATATTAAGAAAATATCGTCTATAATCTGGGCGATTCCATGTCTTTGAGAAATAAATTAGGAGAAAGGTATCATCAATCAAGTTCCCCTATATCCATCTCTTAACTTTAAATTGCTTGCTCTGCCATCCTAGATGGGGTTTTGATATATCATTTTGTTATTATTTTGAATCCTTTTAAAAAGTAAAATTTTGGTAATCTCTAAAACCAATTTATAGTACTTTCTTGCCATTATTATTTCTAGTCTGATTTTTTGCATCCTTCTAAAAAGAATTTTTTTGGTAATCTCTAAAACCTACATGCACGTAAGGTGTTTGAAACAATATCCAAGCCATGAAAGCTGAGGTACTTATTATAATACTATTATCTATACAAAAGTAAGTATTCTAGCTATTACATTCTTTTTATGTCTCTACATTTAATATTGCTATTTGAAATACAAATAATTTTGATTCTTTGATTCAAGTGAATGTTGCAACGTAAACAATTTTTAATAGATTCATTTTATTGTTGCTTCTTATGAAATTATTTAGCAATTATATTTGTTTATTTTCAACATTGACGTTATTTTGATGTTTAATGCTTTCTTATTTCAAATTAATTTAGATAATTTTACTATGATAATTGGTTCAATTGAAATTAGTCATAGCTTTTATAAGAGAAACACTTCAATTTATGTGAAACTGTGAATTTTTTGTATAATGAATACGACGATGTAAAAAGGTAAGGTTGGAATAATTGCTGGTAGAATCGTAAATGTGGTATGTTAATTCCTAAATTATTAGTAACTCTCTACATTTTAGTGTAATATGTTTATTAACATGCATTCATTTATGTCCAAACATTTTTTTTAGTTTTTCATTATTTGAAATTTGTTGAATTTGGCTTTTAAGTTGGTTTTAGAGTGATTTCAACATTTTTTTATACCTTGGAATGATTCAAGATTGAATTTTTGCTAATGATAGTCAATAATTTGTTCTTTGAATAATATATTGTGCTATGGAAAGAGTTCGATACTTGACTTCTCAATCAATATCAAGTCATATATTTATCTTTAAGTAATACTGGCAAATTTTTTACGTTTGGCCCTTACAATTCATTTTTATATCAACTAATGTTACAAACTTTCACTAATTCTTCACTTCCTACTTATCCTCCATCTCTTTATTTTAATACATCTTACTCTCCATTCTCCCTAATTCGATATTTTTTTTTCCGAAATGGTACTTAGATAACATGTCAATATATGTTCGAATCGCGCTATGCAAGTTTCGAACTTGTGACCTCTTGTATCAAAGTCTAATCACTTAACCACTCGGACAATGTTGCTTGTCTAACCCTAATTCGATATTTATTTTGAAGAAAATAATCACCTATATGATTTTCTTTCTATCTTATTCCCTTTAACTCACATTTAAAAAACAAAATAGTGATAAATTCAAAAGTGTCGTTTCATTAATTCATCTAATTTTTTTTAAAGTTAGAATGGCTGTTTTATTTCTTAATTATTCATATATACTCCTTTATGTAGCAGGTAAATTAAGGGGTCTGTATAATATTTGTATAAAAAAGTTGAAAAGGTCAATAAGGGAACATAGTACGTATTATTTTCCACTTTCCTTAAATATATTTGTTACATTGGCATGGTTCTTATGCATGATTTTTTTCATTTTATTATGTGTTATTTAACATTGTAAAGAAAGCAGATGTTATATGTCCCAACGTAAATATAGAGTGCATTTATTAATACATGTTTAAAAGGTTATTAATCATAGTATTCCTTTTTTAAGAATAAAATAGCATATCCTGTTATATGGTAAATGATGGAATAAATGTTGGGTGATATGTAGTTAGTGGGAACATGGAATCCTATTGTTAATCATGCTTTCGATGTTCCTTCACTAATTTGAACAGTCACGAGTTTATTATTTGAAACAATGGATTAATCTACTTGCTATTTTCCTTCACTTCATATTAATTTTTGGTCACTTATTTCTCTCTATCTTACTATTCCTCCCTAGCTCATGGTTTGTTTATTTTAAATCATTATATAATTTTCTTTTACTCTTTTCATCCTTTTAACTCGTAAACTAAAATTAAAAAAAAAAATCTAATTACTTCCTTCATTTAATGTTTTATTTCATTTCATTCATAAAAAAATGTTGGCATTGCCATTTTATTCCTTAGTTATTCTATCTACTCTTTTTATAAAATACGTAGCTTAAGAATATGTAGGATATTTGTATATTCATTTAAAGAAGCTAATAGAAAACAATGACGGAACATAGTAAGTATTTTTATTTTTTCACTGGTATACTGCATATTGCATATTGCTTCTAATTAAGTTTTTGTTGATATTATAGAAATATTCAATCGATGCATGTGATCCGAATATTAGTGGAGACTGAATTAAAGATAGAAAAATACATAAGGAACTTTTTAAGACAAGTTTTCTTGTTGTTATTTCAGGGAAATCCAAAATGAATCAAGTAAAAACAAACTATACATTCAATTTTAAGACCTAACATTCTTACAATTGTTGTACAATTGACCACTGATCAATGTCCTTACTAGTCATTTGAGCAGAAAACTCATTAGAGAGAAGATTGGACCGGCAGTTCAAAGTTAAGCAACATACAGCCAAATCATTATATTATATACCGATATTTCATAAAAATGAAATTTATTTTCACATCATATATCAAACGTAGTAGACTCTCCAGTAATCAAATTCCTCGACATATTCGATACAGAATGCACAAAAGGCATGTCATAAGATACAATTGATAAAATCGAAACAATTAAGATATCAATGGAGAATAGTTCTTATGCATTAGAGTTAGTATATTATTATGTTTGCCTTCATGTATAACTTTTATTGCAAAATATTTTATTGATATGTTTTTTTTGAAATGGTACTTTATATACAACAAATCATTGGGACAAATATCCCATGTCAATAAACGTTCGAAAGTAAGTTTCGAACTTGTGACCTCTGCACCAAAGCCGAATCAATTAACCACTTGGACAATGGTGCTTTTCATATTTTCTTGATATGTTAAGCCTAAGTATTAGTTGATGATTAACATATTATTTTGCATGATTTTGAAATCGAAGAAAGCATGAGGGATCTACCAATGTAAACATGTTTTTCACATAGAGTGTGTCGATAGCTAGATTATCAGGCATGCTTCATGTCCATTGTGTAGAAGAGACATCTAATTTTCTCAAGTTATTTTCTGTAAATTATATATACATGGGCATCAGTTGTTTACACATATATAAGTGCAAATTTTGTGTGCACTACATATACATTTGATTTGGTTATTTTTGTTGTTGATATATTAGTTTTGTAGATAATAATGTATGTTTTTTCTAGTTTATTTATAATATAACACATTTATAAATAGCTGTTGTTATGATTTACCTACACATAACCATTAAATTTGACCAAAATTTGAATTGTGTAACAGATCAACAAAATAATGCCATGTGGTGACTAAAATAACGCCACATGGTCCAATAATATTGTGCAGCGTAGACCAATAAAAAGATGCCACATGGAAAATTAGATAATGCCATGTGGCCTACGAAAAATGATGCCACATGGCCTAAGAAAAATGATGGCATATGTACAAATCAAATGATGACACATGGACAAATTGTTGTTTGACACATGGTCCAACCACAAGATGCCAAGTGACGGCATTGATGCAAGCCACACATATGCTACTGCGGCAACCATGCCAACAGACACATAGGATGACACATCATCACACACATCAGCCGATGACTCGTCATTTGATTCGCAACTTAGTGGGGTCCACATATTCTTTTACCTAACAATATAAATAAGTGTAGGCAAAGACTCTTTCCCTACTAACCTTTACCTACCAGTGTCTACCAATTCAATATTGGTAGCCAAAACATATTACCCACCATTAGGCTAGTTTTACCTGCACTTATAATCGGTAGGTAAAAACCCCATTTTCTTGTAGTGTTATTAGATTTAAAAACTAGTGATTTCACGTTCTATTTGTTTCATTTGGGGAAGAACTAGGGTTTCTCTGAGCAAGAGGGTGAGAAACTGTTTACTGTAAGTTGTTTTGGCTACTAACAGATGTGAGAAAGAAATGAAAAGTGTAGGATTCGTACACTTTATTTTCTCAAGTACAGTCAATATTTCTTACTTTACTTAACTAAACAAAACATTAGATTTTGGGCTTTGAATTAATTATAGACCACGAAAGAACTAAATAATTAATTTCTATCTAAAATAGAGAAACATCCTTTAAAACCAAATTTAAAGTATAATTTGATTCCACTAATTTACAACATTTTGTAAAATCATAGTTAGCCTACTTATGGCATTTTCACTTTAAATAATGGAATAAATTTACAATCTTTTTATAATAACAATAAACCATTCTTTTTAATTTTAATATAATTACTAAGCTAAAAACCCATTAAGCTATAAATCCTCCATTTAAACAAGAAATAAAAAATACTATAAAACTAATATATTTATTACAATGATTTTAAAAGTAAAAAAATAAGCCATTAAGTTATACTTAAATAAAATGGTTCTCAACTCCTTATTTCATTAATTAAATTTCACACTTTCTTTTATTATAAAATAAAAGACTTAATCATGGTCCATTTTTCTGTAAATTCCCAAATACCTATTTCTATTAGCAAATGATTCACATGAACTCTATTTTATTTGATAATAAATTTTTAATTGATATTAAATTCCCAAATTTCTTAATTATTTAATTATCGGTTAATTTAATCATTCTAAATTCAGAAAATCTAAACCAAGGTTGTTATAGACTCCTCCACTTAAGAAAATTGTGTCCTTGTAATTTCCTTAATGAAAGGACTGCATAATAAAATTTTCTAACTGTTATTCCCAATTACAACTCATATTTAATTTTTTATAATACTTTAATTTAAAGTATCTCCTATTTATTAAATTTTCCAAATATTCCATTTTTATTTACAAAAATTCCATCCTATTCTTATACAACTCTTAAGGATAGATATAATACATTATACTTTTATTTTTATGGAGCTATTAAAATTTCCCACTATATCATTAAATTATAAACTAAATTCATCTCATTATATAAATAATATTAAGCCACTCATTGTTGTGATTTACTTCATTACTTATAAAGTTTTTCGCGTATGCTATCAACGGTGCCTTACCAAGTTACTCTACTTCACCCAATTATTTATGGCTAAATATTATTTCAATTTATTTTTAAACTCAAAATATTTTTCTAAAACAATATTTCTAGGTTCTCATGTTAAAATGTCTCAATCAATGTTTAGAAATTTGTAACGAAAACATGGCGTCCCAATTATCGATCAAAATCCTAAAATATTTACCGGATAAGTCAACATAATAATTGATTACAAATTTTTCTTGGTTATATTTATTTTATCATTAATAGCATCCATGCATCCAATTTGAGTAAATATAACTAAACAATCAATTCCTAACAACTAATCAACCAAAAGCAAACAACTTATTCCTAAAACTAGTTCTAATGAAACTTAGCAAAAGAAAGAACATTATCTTAGACTATAACTATACCTTACTAAGCCAATCTACAAGCAGTCTCCATGGCCTTCCCTTTCCCTTCTTTCCTATCCTTGTATGGGAAAGCTGCTATCATGTCCCCTCCTTACAATAAAAGCAAACACCCAATGGAGAAGAAACTCTGGAATTCCTACAATCACTTGAATAGTGACCCTTGGTTCCACAGTTGAAGCATGCTACCTGACTCCTACGCATGGTTGTAGAACCGGACTCATCTTGCCTCTTCTTCTTACTCTTAGCTTTGGAATTTCCTTGCTCAACGGGTTGCTTTCTTTTCTATTTAAGCTTTTGCTTTTTCTTCTTAGGAGTTTCCTCCTCCACATTATCCTTCTCCGCCTCCTCGAGACGAAGTATTGAATCTACTAAAGCCTCGAAGGATATATCCAATTGAAGTAAAAGGGCTTTCTTCAATGATTTTCTAATCCATAAATAAATTTTTGATTTTTCTTCCTTGGTGTACAAATGAAATCCACATTCTTAGATAATGCCTCATATTTCGCTACATACTCCACAACGGACGACTGATTTTTCCAAAGATCGTTAAACTTTCTGGTCATCGCTTCCTTCTTTTCTTTCGACAAAAACTTCTATTCAAACATCTGTCTAAATTGTACCCAAGTAAGCTAAACCTGCTCGACCTCTGCCACTAATAAGTCGTACCATTCCAATGCTCTTTCTTGTAATCGAGTAGATGCCGCTAAAACTCTTTGAGCATCAGAAAGGTTCATGCGGTTGAAAATCCTTACGTATGTCTTTATCTAAGCTTGCATCTCAATAAGCTTCTCTTTTTCCTTAAATGGTCTACCTCCCAAATGCCCGAAGTCTCTACATAGATTAGCCAAATTAGCATGAACCAAATAAGCATCAAGATCAGCAGTTCGGGCAGCACAGACAATCTATGACATCTGCTATGGAGTCAAAAACATCCCTCTTGATCCAGTATTACCGGTCAATCCTGGTGTAACTCTAGATCTGCCTCCAGCCATAATATTATTCTGCACAATCCAAAATTTAATATTATTTTCAATATAACCATTTAAAATCAAATTACGTCCCAATTTTCCTAGAATAGTTTTATATTCCTATCCTTAATTAAATTATTGATGTAATTATCTACCACACATCCCTAACGACAAGACCCTAAGTCATCTAGGCCTCATATCTATGATATTTTATGTTATAATGTTCTAACCCTGCTTTGATATTAACTGTGATGACCCTACCATTATACCTTAATTATTAAAGAACATAATAAAAAATTGTCGTCTAATAATATGGTGAAGCGGCTTGTTAAGGGCGACCAAATGTGAACATATCTTTAAAACTAATATTGACATGTCAACTTGCTATTTTTACTGAATATTTGGAATCAAATTTTTACATGTACAGTCTCAGTTTAAGTAATAAGCACATTGATTTCTCAAAATCAGAACAATATATCATACGAAATAATAATAATAATCATATATCATAGTGGAATAATATACATTATATACAATACATACCGTGAATCAACAAAATATACAACTATGTTCACATAGTACACATCCAAAATATGTCACTGTCTCAAATAATCCTATAATACAACATGTGAATATCCTACAAAAGATAAACTAAAGTATCAAAACGTCTCTACAAGCACACCTACCAAAAGTCTAAGCGCCTTGAAACCTGAAAAGTCTCATGTTGACCCGAGTATATAAAATAAACGGGTTGGATTATCTTTAAATATTCAAAAAGATGAGATCAAGATATAACATAAGGTATAAGACATGATAACATGCACTAGTCACTGAAAAGTTTAACTCAGAATTTATCATAAGGCACAAGAATATATGTGTAGATTAAGAAACACAGAATAGTCACTGACACAGAATTCCAAAATAAAGAACAATATCTTTAATACAGAGAAACCAAACCCATACAGATCATCCTGATCGTCCATACCAACCTAAACGGTTTTCCATACTATGACGGTCAGAATTTTTGAATATTTGAAATTGAAATATTTAATTGATTTTAAATATTGGAAATACCAATGTTTATTTGGGCAATTAGATTTTTGAATTTAATAATTGAAAATTAGTTAAAATGTTGAATCTTGCATTTTTAGCTAGCTGAAAATATTTCAAAGGCTTGGAAAACTTATAATGATGATACTGAAGATAGCAGAAGTGTTAAAATTGAATTTGAAAGTGTTTTGTTTAGTTTTAAAAAAATGTTGTTTAAATTAATATTTAAAAATAGCCATCCAAGGCACAGTCTCGAAATTCGACGAATCATGTTCCATTAGATCCGTAATGTTGTATTATTATCGAATTTCAATTTTCGTAGCATATGGAGTTGTTGTGCGAGCGTAAGATAGATAAACACACTAAAATTTATATCGAAAATTCAATATTGTAACTGTATCCAAAATGCTATCTTCTCCATACGATAGAATTTGGACTCGAAACCTTTTCCATTATGTTCGTAATAGAGGCTTAACATTATAAACGCTTAGTGGCATGCCTCGATAGGAGATTGAAATTTTAAGTTATGATCTCGGGATAATTTAAATTTGAAATTTAAATATAAAATATTTTATGACTTATAAACCTCAGGAACATTATTCAGGCCTGTGTAGACACGTATAAGGAATTATTGCATGCGTCATTCCTTGTATACACGTGTCTCATTCTTTCTTTTAAAATCTTAGTCGTGCAAAATCAAAACAATATCTAAAAGGAATATACCCATCATTCAAAACAATCAATGGTCGAGCTTTGTAATCAAATCGAATCCTTATTCGTTAAAAAAGATCAAACGGATTAAATCATGGCTGAAATAAAAATATCATCGATTTCAATCGTTTTTACGAAAAGTGGAGATTACGAAATCGATTCGATTTCGTATAACCGCATGATTCTTCTTCTTCTCCCTGTCGAATCATTATACTCGAGCCTCGCTCAAAAATCACCGCATGCAGTGTCTGATAGGGCGAGGCGGGGTCGTTAGGAAAGAGGATGGAGTTGCGAAAGGTTGTGTTGTCAGCAATCGAAGGAAGGGGGAAACGGTGATGGCAGTGGTACGGTCGAGTTCAAGGGTTGGGTTTCATCACAATTTGGGGGGTTGTGCGCAACTTTGTTTTGGGTACGATGGGATCGGGCCGGTTGTCACGATTCTAGCATGATGGCAAGTGAAGGGTAAGGGTCAAACTGCGTTGGGTGGTGTTTGCTTTCTTTGTCGTGGGGGCGTTTTGCTTGAGGCGGCACGCAAGTCTAACCAGAGAAGCTCGCGAATCGGAACTCGTGGCATCTTGGATGCCGACAGCATTTTTGGGGTGAGCAGCTTCTTGTTTTCTTCTTCTTGGATTTAAAATTTAAAATGTTCAACTATGGAAATAATTTTCAGTTATAAACTATTCAAACAGAGAATATATATATGATTAGAAGATCTTTGTGTTCCTTACTGAAGTAAGAAAAAGAAATATACATGTTCAAAATTTACTGTTACATTTTATAATAATGCATTAGTGATTAACGGTTTAATTAACTCGTTTCATTATTTTGGTTACTAGGAAATTAGTTACCATAGGGAAATTTATTTAAAAATTAAGTTACTAGTTTAAATTTAATTATTATTTAATTAAACTTATTTAAAAGGATAATTGACTGTTTGATTATTTAAACATGTTAATAAACCAAATAATACTTTTACAAGGTCTGAAATCGTGAAATCAAATCAAGATTGCATCGGATTGCAAATTTAAAGTCAAGGTGAGTTAATCTCACTCATCTTGGTTTTATTTCAATTAAATAGTTAAATTTAAATTTTGGTTGAATGATTAAATTGATTGGATGTGGTATATTATATATATATATATATATATATATATATATATATTGGAGTGATTGATTACCCGCATTACATAGCGGATGAGACCATATGCGCCGCATAATAGCGAATGATATAATATGATCTCATTTACCACGATATTCCACCACGAAGTGGAATTGGTATTATTATATTGTGCTAACATCTGTGGATGCAAGGAAAAACAGGTTGGAGGGATCCAATTGGATTCCTCAAAACGTTTGAATTTATTTTATATATTCAGCGATATGATTATGTGATGAATTATATTGATCATATTGGGAAATTGAAATTTATTGAATATTCTGGCTTGGTTAAATATATATATTGGAATTTTGAGAATTTATCTATATATATATATATATGAAGTTTGGATTTTCGAAGTAAATAAAAAGGTAATTTTAATAAAATAATTGTAAGGAATTTGGACAATTAAATGATTGGAAGAATAAAAGTTGATTTTTTAAATTTTAAATAAATAAATTTTGAGTATGGGAAATATATTTTGAATAAAGAGGAATAACTAAATTTTTTATACTTAATGATATTATTTAAAGGAATAAAGAAATTATTTTCAAATTTAAGGTTTAAATTTGGAAAAGATAAAAAAGAAATTTGGGAAAAGTATGAAATTTGTATTTCAGCTTAAATAAGATTTTGAACCATAATAAGAAGTTAAATCCAAAATTAATGAGTTTTGAAATGAAATTGGGTAAGTAAAAAAAATTATTTTTTAAATGGAGTAAAGTTAGAAATCAATTTGAAAATTGATTTAAGTGTTTGAAATTGGAATTTTAAAGTAAGATTAGACTATGAAATTTATAAACTGGATTTTTAAAGTGATATGTACATCGGTGGATATTCGGGAGTACAAATTCACGGTAGGAATTTATAAAGGAATGAGTAATTTGTTTTAAAAATAAACAGTGGTTTATTTTTAAAGGTATGGAGATGGAAAGTGTATTTCCCTGGAAAGCCAAGCATATTTTAAAGGAGACTTTTTATAAGTTAAAGGCTTTAAAAATTTATTTTAAAGAAATGTTTTAGAATATTTATTGTTTTTAAATGTTTTAAATTTTTAAGTAAATACTTTCAAATTTATTTTAGTAGTAATTATTTAAAGGATTAATTGGTATTATTTTTAAAAAGAAAATTATGAATATTTATATTTTGTAAATAGTTTTATTTCAAATAGTTTGGTTAAAATTTTACTGAATTTCGTAATCTTATTTTAAAAATTAGTTTGTATTATCTTTTATGTTAAAAATTAGTGTTATATTTTGTAAAATATTTTTATTTTAAATATTTTTAAAGTATGTATTTTTGAATAAGGTGTTTAAGTAATTTTAATTTAAATGCTTTAACCTATGTTTAGAATAAAATAATTTAAATTATTTCTAAAATCTTAAGTATTTAGGACTTGGTGGTTTTCTGCGGAAACAAAACAGTTGGGTGGAAATTTATTTCCACGAGAGAGAGAAAATTGATTTGAAAACTATTTTTAAAGGATTGAAATGTAGGAAAATATCTTGCGAAGATATTTTGAGGTTAAAAAAAATATTTGGGAAATTATTATGGTTTGATGATTATTGGTGAATGTTATTTGAATAATTAAATAACCGACTATCAATATTGGCCAATGCACTGATCGTTTCGAAGAGACCGGGATTGGGACTAATTTCCCGAAAACCACTTCGATCCGATTTGAATGTTTTCATGAGAAAGACAAGAGCTTGGAGTCGAAGATGGAGCAGTGAAATGAAAGGGCTCATCGCTACTAAACCTGAGGGTGATTCCGAAATGGATGTAGTGGGAGTAGTGCTTTCGGTTCCATTCGAACCCAGAACGGACTTGTATGGACGAATGCTTTCAGAACATCGTCAGGAGGACGATGAGCATTCTAAGTGAATGTTTGCTAAAAAGGTAACGCATAGCCTCGAGCCTCTTCAACTGGGAATGGCTAAAACAGGGAAGGTGCACACAAGGCTAAGTGGCTAGCAACCAATTAGGGTAAGGTCACCCTGTCTAGATGTCCCTTTTTATTGGTTGTGTGGCGGTTGCTGATCCCAACCACGGGGTGAACTTATTCGGACTATCCAGTAATGGGTAGCTCCGGTCTTGTGATGCAGGTAATCAGGGTGGATTCTCGGTACGGTGATCTAAACCACGTACTGTGACAGGCGGTTCTCCGGTAGCCCTGCCATTGTATGGAATCCAATCTCCAATAAGCGCTTATATGGTTATGATTGTGCCTAACTATTGCTGAAACGTGAGATGCAATCATTTCAGCTAGATTCTATTTTACTTTCTATAGACACTAATATAATATTAGACGGATTTGATAAAAATGTTTTGGTTATCGTAAGGTAAAATCCCGACATGTTTATTTGTGGTGCGGTCTTGCAAGATACATTTGATTGCAAATGATTTTGAAACTTTAATAATCTAATTGAGTGTGTTTTTCTCACGCTGGTTTTCTAGACTGACTCGGGTATTATTTAACTATAATGCTCGGGTCAGACCGAGTATTGTAGAGTATAGATTTTGGATGGACTACTATGGAGCTCAAGAGACGAGCTGGATGGCGAAACGTACTTCCGTACTTGATTATTATTCCGCTGTGTAAGGACATGTTACTAAACTGTCCGGATTTGATGAAATAATTGCTGTACTCTGAGAAATGTATGTATATATGATAATATAAATTCTTTGTATTTAAAGTCGATGTTATATATCATATTTTATTCCGCTGCGTTTATGAGATTCTGATATTGTTTTCTATTTCTTCTTCTTCCTCCTTCTCCTTTAGCCCTAATGGTTCGATTTTCCGGCATTCGATTGTTCGGCATTTAATACAGTGGTCGTATAAATATCGATTTTCGAGCGTCGAGCCTCATCAACCAGGAATGGCTAAAACAGGTGAGGTACATACAAGGCTAAGTGGCTAGCAACCAATTAGGGTAAGGTCACCCTGTCTAAATGTCCCTTTTTTGTTCGGTTGTGTGGCAGTTGCTGATCCCAACTGCATGGTGAACTTATTCGGACTATCCAGTAAAGGGTAGCTACGGTCTTGTGATGCAGGGGATTAGGGTAGATCCTCGGTACGGTGATCTAGACCACGTACTATGATGGGCGGTACCCCAGTAACCATGCCATTATATGGAATCCAATCTTCAATAAGCGTCTGTATGGTTTTGATTGTGCCCAACTATTACTGAAACGTGAGATGGAAGCATTTTAACTAGATTCTATTTTACTTTCTATAGACACTATTATAATATCAAACGAATTTGATAAAAATGTTTTGGTTATCTTAAGGTGAAAACCCAGCATGTTTATTTGTGGCGTGGTCTTACGAGATACCTTTGATTTCAAATGATTTTGGAAGTTTGATAATCCCATTAAGTGTGTTTTTCCAACGCTGGTTTTCCAGACTGACTTGGGTGTTATTTATCTATAATGCTCGGGTCAGACCGAGTATTATAGAATACAGTTTTGGATGGACTGCTGTGGAGCTCAGGAGATGAGCTGGATGGCGAGACGTACTTCCGTATTTGATTATTATTCCGCTGTGTAAGGACATGTTACTGGACTGTCCGGATTTGATGAAATGATTGTTGTACGCTGAGAAATGTATGCATATATGATGATGCAGATTCTTTGTATTTAAAGTTGATATTATATATCATATTTTATTCCACTGCATTTGTGAGATTCTGATATTGTTTTCTATTTCTTCTTCTTCTTCCTCCTTCTCCTTTACCCCTAATGGTTTGATTTTACGGCATTCGATTGTTCAGCATTTGATACAGTGGTTGTATAAATGTCAATTTTCGAGCGTCAAAAAATCGGGTCATTACATTTTGGTATTAAAGCAGAAGGATAAGCGAGAACCTTGGCTCTGGTGGGGATTACTCATTTGAATAGAGTCCGTAGTACTCTAGAATGAGTTTGAGTGTATTAATAGTATGAGCGCGTATTTGTTAGTGAATATAAAAAATTGTTTTTATATTGTGTTGACTTATCGACTGAGTGTTTATGCATTCTGGTCGATATGTGGGACGCCATGTCATAGATAGGGGTTTCTAAACTCATGAACTAGATAAACTGACATAGTATGGTTTTAAAAATAAGGCAAATGAAATAATTTTTCCCAAATTATTTTGCATGATTGTTAGGGAATGATAATGCTAAATTATTATAATTGTTGTGTGGAAATTGAATAAGGAATGAAAATCATAACCTAAGTTAAGAAATAAATTCATATACAAATGGGATTTGTAAATGAAATTATAGATCTTATTTATAAAATGAGTAAAACTCCAGAGTAATTGTTAAATATGAATTGAAAGAATTTGGAATTTGGAATTTTGGAAAAAGTTTAAAATTCCTTCGGGTTTAAAAATGGTTTTCAAAAGCTTTGGAGAAATAATGGTGATAGTATTTGAGCAGTATTTTGAATTGGATTTGAAATTTGATGAGATTTGGAATTCAAAAATATTTGAAGGTTTTTAAAGAGATAAAAGCATTGAACTCTTTTCGATCATTGAAAAATAACTTCGGAGATGACTGCAGCATCATCGATGTTCATTTTTCAATTCCAAGAGAGAGATTGCTACATAAATGTTTTGATTTGGTTGTTTGCAAAATTTGGTTTTATTTTTGAAGGCAAATGAATAATTGGATATACTGAAGGATTTTGGATATAATTGATTTCAAAGATGATTTTGAAATATTGAGTAATTGTTTAAAAAAGATTCTGGAATTTTATTAAAAAAATGAAATTGGAATATAAATAAGCTGGAAAACTTACAGAAGTTAAAAATTCAAATTAAAGTGGAATGTAAATGAATCTAGTAAATAAAAGTAAAATTTTATTTTATTGGAAGTAAATTTGTGGGAAAACGAATTTATTTAAATTTGTAAGTAATAGAACTAGAAGTAAAGTTAAATAATAGAATCAATTTAAAATTGTGTCAAGAAAAGTGAATTGTAAATTTGTTCGAAGGAACTAAAGGAAGTAAAAGTTTAGAAATAAACTTTTTATTGAAATTTGAAATTGTGGAATAAGATTCAACTTGAAAGGGTCAAATAAAGGTAAGTGTTACTAGAGGATAAAGTTAGAAAGATAAGCTAATTAAAGAAGGTTGGTAAATGGATTGGAAATAAAATTATGGATAGACAAATGAATTTGCATTTGTAAGAAAATAGAGTTGAAACTGAATAATGGGAATTAGTTTAAACTGTGTGTAATGGAAGTTAGCCAGGATTTGACTAAATAAAACAAATGACTGAAATAAAATTAGAAAGTAAACTAATTGATTCAAGAGGGTAAGAAGATGAATTGGAATTATATATTGGATAATATATAATTTAAAATGTGCAACATATAGTGAAGTTATAGAATTAATTCGAAGTGGCCCAAAATAAATTAGTAAGTGGAACCAATTTAAAATAATGATATGAACCAGTTGTGAATGGAAGATAGTTGATAAAATTCAATACCCAGAGTTTGGAGATGAATTGAATTCAAGTAGAATCGAAAATGAATTCTGGGTGAAAATTGGGAAAAAGTATTGAGATTTGAAATTAATTTGTAAAATGAAGGTAAATTGAATTCATATGGAATTGGAGATCCAGTTTAAAAGTAAGTGGATATAAAGGCTAAAATGGTAAAGTAAAAATAAGTATGAGAAGTATATAAAATATTTATATTAAACTTAAGAAATGAATGGTGAATTCTTAAGTAAGTTTGGTATTGGAAATATACTAAGTAATTTTGGAATGGATATTGAGTAAAGTTGTGAAATAGGATAATTGTGGATAAGTGAATAGAAATCAAAGTGAATATGAATAAAATAGAATTGATATAGTTAATAATAAATGGATATAAATACGTAGGATGTACGTATATTATTTTATTCGCATAGCAGTTTGATTCAGATTCGAGCATAGAATTTCAAGGTAGTTATACCAATCCGAGTTGGGATTTTTCACTTGATTTTCGACGGCGAACTCTGGATATAGATTATCGATCAATTTTGAAAATTCTCTATCATAGTTGTGGTTATGCAAGGAGAACAACGATTTCTGATTAAGAAACCAGATCTGAGTCCACACTAGGAAGTCGGGTGGACAATACTAGTTCGGAATTGAAATTGTGTGATCGACTGAGCTATCAAATTGAGTATTGCGTACAAATGATATGCGTGCATCGTACAGATGTGAATAAATAGATATGAAAACTTTTGTAAAGAAATGTATAAAATTATTTGAAAGCTATGATTGGATATTATTGCTAAGTAGGATATACAGGTGTTTAAAAACCAAAAGGAAACTGAGATTTTTGATTTTTGGAGATACATTGAAATTTTCCGGGCAAAAGTATGTATTTAAATTTCTGTATGAAATTTGATGATTTTCTGATCTAGCCACATGGCTTTTTATTTTCTTTTGAAATCTAGCGGCCGTAGAGGCATTTTGTAGTTGTACCGAGCTAGCCATGCAAAGAAGACGCTGGCAAAAAATTTTGAAAATTTAGGGAGGTCGAAAATTTCGATAATTTAAATTTGGTTTTAAATTTAAATTTGAATAATGGAGTAAATAATGTTGTTTGGAAACTATGGAAGGTTTTGGAAAGTTGGTTGAAGTGACAGTGGGTCTTTAACAAAAAAAATATGTTATGGCAAGTTGATAAAACTGTTTGGATTTGGGAAGTTAATAAAAACTATTAGGATTGGAAATTTAGTTAGCGGGTTAAGGATTTCGGGGACAAAATTCTTTTAAGAGGGGAGAAATGTAACGATCCGGAATTTTTGGATATTTGAAATTGAAATATTTAATTGATTTTAAATATTGGAAATATCACTGTTTATTTGGGCAATTAAATTTTTGAATTTAATAATTGAAAATTGGTTAAAATGTTGAATCTGGTATTTTTAGCCAGTTGAAAATATTTCAAAGGCTGGGAAAATTTAAATTGATACTACTAAAGATAGCATAAGTTTTAAAATTGAATTTAGAAGTGTTTTGTTCAGTTTTAAAGAAAAATATGTTGTTTAAATTGATATGTAAAAATAGCCATCAGAGGCACAGTCTCGGAATTCGACAAAATCAGTTCCATTGGATCCGTAATGTTGTATTATTACCGAATTTCAATTTTCGTAGCATTTGGAGTTGTTTTGTGTGCGCACGATAGATAAACGCACTAAAATTTATATCGAAAGTTCAATATTATAACTGGGTCCAAAAATCTATATTCTTCATACGATCTAATTTGGACTCGAAACCTTTTCCATTGTGATAATAAGAGCTTAACATTATAAACGCCTAGCGGCATACCTCGATAGGAGATCAAAAATTAAGTTATGATCTCTGGATAATTTAAATTTGAAATTTAAATATAAAATATTTTATGACTTATAAACCTCAAGAACATTATTCAGGCCTGTGTAGACACGTATAAGGAATTATTGGACGTGTCCTTCCTTGTATACATGCATCTTATTCTTTCTTTTAAAATCTTAGCCATGCAAAATCAAAAGAAAATCTAAAAGGAATATACCCATCATTCAGTACAATCAATGTCCGAGCTTTGTAATCAAATTGAATCCTCATTCGTTAAAAAAAACAAACTGATTAAATCATGGCTGAAATAAAAATCTCATCATCTTCAATCGTTTTTACGAAAAGTGGAGATTACCAAATCGATTCGATTTCGTATAATCGCATGATTCTTCTTCTTCTCCCTGTCGAATCATTATACTCGAGCCTCGTTTAGAAATCGCCACGCGCAATGTCTGATAGGGCGAGGCGGCGTCGTTAGGAAAGGATGGAGTTGCGAAAGGCTGCGATGTCGGCAATCGAAGAAGGGTGGAAACGGTGATGGCAGCGGTACGGTCGAGTTCGACGGCTGGGTTTCGTCAGAATTTGGGGCGATGCATGCAACTCTATTTGGGGTACGATGGGATCGGGCTGGATATCACGATTCTAGCATGATGGCAAGTGAAGAGTGAGGGTCGTGAGGGCATTGTGCTTGGGGCATCATGCGAGTCTAAGCAGAGCAGCTCGCGAATCGAAACACGCGGTGTCTTGAATGCCGACAGCATTTTTAGGATGAGCAGCTTCTTGTTTTCTTCTTCTTGGATTTGAAATTAAAATGTTCAACTATAGAATAATTTTCAGTTAAAACTATTCGAACAGAGAATATGTATATGATTAGAAGATCTATGTGTTCCCTACTGAAGTAAGAAAAAGAAATATACATGTTTAAAACTTACTGTTACAATTTATAATGATGCATTAGTGATTAATGGTTTAATTAACTCATTAAATTATTTTGGTTACTAGGAATTTAGTTACCATAAGGAAATTTATTTAAAATTTAAGTTACTTGTTTAAATTTAATTATTGGTTAATTAAACTTATTTAAAAGGATAATTGACTGTTTGATTATTTAAAAATGTTAATAAGCCATATAATGTTTTTACAAGATCTGAAATCGTGAAATCAAATCAATATTAGGTCGGATTGCAAATTTAAAGTCAAGGTGAGTTAATCTCACTCATCTGGGTTTTATTTAAATTTAAATAGTTAAATTTGAATTTTGGTTGAATGATTGAATTGATTAGATGTGGTATATTATATATAGTAGTATATATATATAAATTGGAGTGATTGATTACCCGCATTACATAGTAGATGAGACCTTATGCGCTGCATAATAGCGGATGAGATAATATGATCCCACATACTGCGATATTCCACCTCGAAGTGGAATTGGTATTATTATATTGTGCTAACATATGTGGATGTAGGGAAAAACAGGTTGGAGGGATCCAACTGGATTCCTTAAAATGTTTGAATTTATTTTATATATTCAGCGATATGATAATGTGATGAATTATATTGATCATATTAGGAATCTGAAATTTATTGAATACTCCGGCTTGGTTAAATATATATGTTGGAATTTTGAGAATTGATATATATATATATATATATATATGCAGTTTGGATTTTTAAAGTAAATAAAATGGTAATTTTAAATAAAATAATTATATGGAATTTGGATAATTAAATGATTAGAAGAATAAAAGTTGTTTTTTTAAATTTTAAATAAATAAATTTTGAGTATGGGAAGTATTTTTTGAATAAAGAGGAATAAACAAATTTTTTAGACTTAATGATATCATTTAAAGGAATAAAGAAATTATTTTCAAATTTAAGGTTTAGATTTGGAAAAGATAAAGAACAAATTTGGGAAAAGTATGAAATTTGTATTTCAGCTTAAACAAGATTTTGAATCATAATAAAGAAGTTAAATCATAAATTAATGAGTTTTGAAATGAAACTGGTTAAGTAAAGAATTTTTTTAAATTGAGTAGATTTTGAAAATCAATTTGGAAATTGATTTAAGTGTTTGAAATTGGAATTTTAAAGGAAGACGAGACTATGAAATTTATAAACCAGGTTTATAAAGTGAAATGGATATCGATGAATATTCGGGAGTATAAATTCACGGTAGGAATTTATAAAGGAATGGGTAATTTGTTTAAAAACGGGGGTTTTATTTTTAAATGCATGGAGATGGAAAGTGTATTTCCCTGGAAAGTGAAGTATATTTTAAAGGAGACTTTTTATAAGTTAAAGACTTTAAAATTTTGTTTTAAAGAAATGTTTTATAATATTAATTATTTTTAAATGTTTTAAATTTATGACAGCCCATAATTTAAGCGTGTATATATATATATATATTTAAATATTTTATAAAAGAAAGATAGTTAGTTGAAAACATAATTTTTCTGGAAATACTTGTGTGTGAGTGAGTGTGCATGCTCTTGTGCATGTGCACACTGTTCCAGTATACTACATGGGCAAGGCAATTTAGTAGGTAAAAACCCTGTAGATAAATGTAAAATAAATGAGTGCATAACTTGTTAGTGTGTATACATTTGCCTAATTACAATGCATAAGTAACCTAGGCAGTTTTTAGTCCAAACCCCTATAGATTAAATATAAGCACAGTTGCTTGTGTAGGTAGAAAATGCATGAATATAATATGTGCAAAGTAAATTGATTGACACACACACACACACACCAATTTAGTTAGACACATAAGTTTATATGCATGAGTAAAAACTAGAAAAGACAAACTATGCCCGAGCCAAAGTCATGCGTATAGTGTGTGAAGAAATTTGCCAAAAGTGGCCAAGACAAGGGAAAAGAAGAAATGGTGGGAAAGGAATGTGAAGAGGGTGAACTGTGGGTGAAATCAGAAATGGTGATGGGATTTCTGATGAAAATAAATTACTTAACTAACCTTAAAACCCTAGCAACTCCCCTATATACTTCATTATCTCCTACGGTTACATGGTAGAACCAGATAACAAAATATAGAAAAAAAAAAGGGAAGAAAACAGGCAGCAGTTTAAGGAATCAATGGCATATCTGAACCAAGATTTGGGAAGGAGAACTTTGGAGAGTAAACCCTCACTTGGAAAGGCATTAAGACCTATGAAAGGCAGCCATGTTCCCCTTAGTTTATTTTGATTCCTGTTTGATGCTTTGTATGTATTCTCAGTTTAACAATTTTCTGTTGTTTCTGAGATTTTGTGATTTGCATTGCTTTATTGTCACTTAACCTATGCTTGTTTATACATGATAATTTAATGATGGAATAATAATTGATTTAATCATAAGTTATGAACTTGAGAAATATTTTTAGTTAAAGCATGAATTAATAAGAAAAGTAGGGTGCAAGGCAGTAAGAGAAAGGGGTTCTCTGGCTTATGCCTTGCAACTGAAAACGTGGATTAGGGTGCAATTGGATTTCCATGTGCTGAGTCTTAATCCATCATTGATTTTTCTCTGGAAATAAGGTTGAGTAACAAGTGAATACACTTTAATGTGTGGGCTAACTATAAGAACCTTATTATTGGAGAACCACAGTAGCATTTCACTTTCTGAAATGCTCTAATCCATGCTTTTGCCAAGGATATATCTCTAAATAAAACTGACTTGTAATGGTATACAAGGGTGATTGATTAATTGTTGAATGCATGAATGAGTGAATGACTGGTGGTTGCATGAGAACTATTAGCACACACTGGTTAAGTATATAATAGTCTTGGATATGACACTACATAGACCATATTGAGTCATAAGAAAAACTTAGTAGTTAAACTAAGGATGTGGGTCACTTCTATCAGGTTGGGTATGAGGGAAGTGGGTATGACACAGTGGTTAGCTTGCATCAAGGTTGGGGTGTGAGTTTGCTCATGGCATGTTTATGTCCTAGCAGCTTGTAGTGCACTGGAAATTAGGTAGCAGTTCCAGGCAGTGTGCACCAGTGCAACCATGAATGTGATGCTGTACCCCAGAACAACATGAAATGAACATACATGCAAGGGAAAATAGGCTAGAAGTATGTGGAAATCCTAACATGTAAATTAGGGATTGATACTTTAGCTCAGTGCCATGATTACTGTATGTGCATATTTGCGTATGATGGGTGATAGGATTGTCTGAATTAGAGCTTCTGTTAACCAGTTGGTTTGAGAACACATATACACATAATTATGTCATTAATACACAACACCTTCCACTGATATAACACAGTGTAATTTGAACATGAGTAAGTAATCTAACAACCTAAGTGAAACACTTAACCTCTGAAAACAGAAAGGCAATAACCTATTTTATTAGTCTTTATGTATTGTCAAATGATTTTACTTACACCAGACATAAGTCTGACCTGTTTGTTGCTTACATCAAATGGGTGCTTCATATGCATTATGGAGCAGGTCATGGGATGTCTGTAGGAAAAGGGGAAGCAAAATGATAAGATGCAGATGTGTGATGCTAAGAAGAAATTGCTAATTAACTGAATTATGACTTTTGTTGAAGAGTGTCTGTTATGTTTATTGTAGTTGAAAGACTTTTCTGTAATAATATTGGAATTGTGCTAAACTTTTATTGTTATGTAATGAAGGGTTAAAAAAAGACTACTATGAGGTAGAACTGTTTTCAGTGGAAAATGATAAATGTGTTTAACTTCGTATCATAACCTGTAAGCATGTAAAATTTTCATGAATTAAGTAGTGAAGTTGGTAGTAGAACTGAAGCATATATGAACTAGTAATGTATGCATATGTATTAGACTGTTTTAGAGGCTAGAACCTATTTACATATTAACTGTAAATATTATGAAGCAAGGATGAACCCATAAGCAGAAAAAAAAAAACATAAGAAGCATGAACCCAGATTTACATGAGTTTGATGTTTAAATGAATAAGCAAAGCTAGCAAATTATGACAAGATAGTATAGGGATCTAACCTAATCAAGTTGATCAACCTAAAAACTTAGGTGTAGTAAATAAGCAGTTGTACATGTTTGTGTGCACATAGATGCACAGAAGCACGCACAACCTCCTGTTTTGCTATTTAAAAAGAAGTTTTGTAAAAGTTTAAATATCATGAGTCACCTTGCATGTTTTATTAAATTATACAACTGTTAAACACAATTAAACAAACAGAAATTGGTTAGAAAAATTTGCACAAGATTCAGATGGTGGTGGTTTTTGGTTTCTAACCCTTTTTACTGTGGCTAAATCACTAGTTATCTCAATTTAAAACAAATTGAGCTATTCTTTACCCAAATACTCTGATATTAGAATTAAGATGATTTGTATGTTTATATGTACATACAAATAGTTTCCACAAAGAAGTATATCAATATTTCTATATTGATCAAATTGGATCTTGGGAAATAAAAATAAAGAAAAAAAAACTAATAAAAGAAAGAAAATAGTTGGTCTTGTAAGTAAGCAACCTTGAAATTAGCACAAACTAAATTAAGCCATTCAAATAACAATTTCTTAAAGGAGGGTTGCTTCGGTTGGTATCAGAGCTATGTTATTAAATACATAGCGAATACAAAATATTTGATTGAATCTGTGTGCATTGTTTGCATTGGTTATTTTACTTGTTATAACTATATGAGTTCACTGCTAATTTTAAAAGTGAAGTAGTGGATAGGAATTAAAACTAACCATACTAGAAATGTTCAATAGAGGTCCAGAGCAGTTAGGATCAACCCCCAGGCTACTGAAGAAAGGGAGAATGATCAATCCTCTGATAGAACTGGGCAAGCAACTGGAATGGCTACTGGTCCTCCAGTGATTAACATGTAAGATTTTGTTAGAGTACTGAGGGATGGAATGGCACCTAGGGTAGATAATCCACATGAGGAGCTATCCAAATTTCTTAAAACATATACATATCTGGGAGGCAGTAGCTTTGATGGTATAGAAAGTGTCATGGGTGTTCTGACATGGTTCCGAACAGTGGAGAGGATCTTTGCAGATATGCAAGTTAATGACCAGAGAAAGAGGCAGATAGCTTCAAGACAACTAAAAGGCATTGCTTTGGATTGGTGGGAAGTGATCATTGCAGGCAGGCAAGAACAAGAGATCACATGGAATCAGTTCAAAGAAATGCTAGAAGCCAGATTTTTCCCAACCTCAGCAAAAGCTTCATTGCTTGAGGAGCTTATCAAGTTGAGACAAGGATCTATGAGTGTCACTGAATACACTCAAAAATTTGAAGGGTTGTCCAAGTATGGGGTAGTACTAATCCCAGATGAAGTTTCAAGGAATGCAAGGTACATTCAGGAGTTAAATGCTGGATTGAGTAGAGCTATGTTACCATACAAAGACAGAACCTTTGATCAAGTCATGGACTTGACATTGTCACTTGAGCAGCATGATAATGCCAGAGAGAAGTTTAAGAATTTTAAGAATAACAAGAAACGGAAGAGTAGAGCACAACCATATGAGAAGAAAAAGGGAGAAGTAAAGATCAAAGAAGGAAGTAAGCTGGCAAGCTCTGACACTAAGAAACCCAAAGTGATATGTTTAAGGAAGGCCATATAAAGACCAAATGCCAAGCACCCAAGTCAAGTGTTCTTAGGTGCTACAACTGTGGTAAAGAAGGGCACATGAAGAGGCAGTGTCCATAAATGGCAAGGATGGCTGTACTTAAAGGAAAGGGCAAGGCAATGGAAACACCTAGCCAAGTGGAAGATATATTATTTATTAAAGGCATACCCATATCAGTTGTTTATGATACCGAAGCTACACACCCTTTTATTTCATGTGACATAGTTCAGAAACTAGGGTTAACATGTGTTCTTGTTGATAAGCCATTACATGTTAATAGTCCCATAGGTAATTCCTGCATTACAAACATGAAATGCATGCAAGTATCATTATGTATGGGTGGTTAGACCTTTATTTCAGAATTATATGTGTTAAATTACCCTAAGCTAGATATTATACTGGGAATGGATTGGTTAAAAGGTTTTTGTGCTATCATTAACTTGGAAAATTCCACAATCTCATTACAACTTCCTGATGGCAAAAAAGATTTGGTTATGTGAGGCAGCCAAAGATAGGGGTATGGGCAGAATGTTCAACTTGAACATTGGTGAGGTTGAATTAAGTCTAGTGGAGATACCCATAGTTAACCAATACACTGATGTGTTTGGTGAAGTGAATGGCATTCCTCATAATAGACTAGTAGAATTTCAAATAAAACTTAAACCAGGAGTAAGCCCTCTCATTAAGAAACCAAACAGAATGGGGCCTAAGGAACTGATTGAGTTGACGAAACAATTAGAGGAATTAGAATAAAAAGGCTTCATTAAGCCTAGCAGTTCAAATTGGGGATCACCGGTAGTATTTGTTAAGAAGCATGATGGTTCTTTGAGAATGTTCATAGATTATAGGGAGTTAAACTCAGTCACCATAAAAAACAAATACCCCCTACCTAGAATTGATGATCTTTTTGATCAATTAAATGGTGCTAAGGTATTTTCCAGGCTTGACTTAGCATCTGGTTTCCATCAAATGAAAGTGGAAGAAGAAAGTATCAAGTATACAGCTTTCAATACTAGGTATGGCTTGTATGAATATTTAGTAATGCCATTTGGATTGACTAATGCACCATCCTATTTTGTGGATTTAATGAATCGGATTTTTAGAGATTATTTAGATAAATTTGTACTAATTTTTATTGATGATATACTGATATACTCTAAATCAGCTAATGAACATGAGAAACATCTGCACATGGTACTAAGTAGACTAAGGCAACAAGGTCTTAAAGCCAAGTTTTCAAAGCGTTCTTTCTGGAGGAATGAAATAAAATTCTTAGGCCATATAATTTCTCAAGAAGGAATTTCAGTGGACCCTAGCAAGGTTATGGCAGTGCAAGCATGGAAAAGACCAAGCAGTGTTACTGAAATAAGATCATTCATAGGCATGGCTGGATACTACAGGAGATTTATAAAAGATTTTGCTAAGATAGCAACCCCACTGACCAAGATAACAAGGAAAGACCAGCCTTTCCTGTGGACTGAGAAGTGTGAAGGGGCATTCAACCATTTGAAGAAGGCATTGATGGAAGCACCAGTGCTAAAAATTCCAGAAGGCAATGACAATCTGGCAGTGTACGCTGATGCATGTGGGTCAGGAATAGGAGCTGTTCTTATGCAAGATGGTAGGGTGATAGCCTATGCATCAAGGCAACTGAAACCAAGTAAGACCAAGTATGCAACACATGACTTGGAATTGGCAGCTGTGGTGTATGCATTAAAGCTTTGGAGACACTACTTGTTAGGGGCAAAGTTTGAGCTTATACTGACCACAAAGCTTTGAAATACCTATTTTCTCAAAAAGACTTGAACATGAGACGACATAGGTGGGTGGAGTTCCTTGCTGCCTATGACTTGCACATTATGTACACACCAGGGAAGGCAAATAGAGTGGAAGATGCATTGAGTAGGCAACATGCCAAGTTGGCTACACTGATGATAGAGGAGTTTAAAATGTTGCCGGTACTGACTGATGTAGAAGTGGAAAACATGGGAGAGCAACCTATCAAGTTAGATGAGGACATGGAACAATATGGCAAGCTCAGCCTCATCACAATAAAATCAGATCTAGTGGAAGAAGTGAACCAGTCACAAGACATGGATGCATTCTTGAGGGAGAAGAAGGAATTGTTAAGGAATGGTTCAAAGCTTGACAAATTTGAACTGGATGAAAAAGGATATTTAAGATACAAGGGAAGACTGTGTGTGCCTAACACAGAAGCACTGCAAGGAAAGATCATGGATGTTCATCACAAGTCTAAGTACACCATACATCCAGGTGATACTAAAATGTATCATGATCTAAAGAGGAGCTATTGGTAGAAAGGAATGAAGAGGAGCGTGGGTGAATATGTGGCAAAATGTATGACTTTCCAACAGGTCAAGGCCGAGTACCAAAGACCCAGTGGACTACTACAACCTCTGGAAGTTCCAAGTTGAAAATGGGAAAGCATATCAATGGATTTCATTGATGGTTTGCCGAGATCAAAGAGAGGTAATGACAACATTTGGGTAGTGGTAGATAGATTGACTAAGTCATCACATTTTATACCAGTAAGGAGTGATAGAAATGCACCAAAATTGGCACAAGTTTTCATGAAAGAAATAGTGAAACTACATGGAGTTCCTACCACTATCATTAGTGACAGAGACACTATATTCACATCAAAGTTCTGGTAGCTTTCAATAGGCAATCGGGGTTGAGTTGTGCTTGAGCACAGCCTACCATCCCCAAACTGATGACCAAACAGAAGTAGTTAATAAATTCTTAGAGGATTTACCTAGGGCTTGTGTACTGGATCATGGTGGTAATTGGGAGGAATACCTTCATTTAGCAGAATTTGCTTACAATAATAGCTACCAGAGTAGTATAGGGATGGCACCCTATGAAGCTCTATATGGGAGGCCTTGTTTGTCACCTGCTTGCTGGCTAGAGGTAGGTGATAAGGTGATATTAGGACCGGATCATGTGAAAGAAACAAATGATAAGATCACACTGATCAGGCAGAGAATGAAGGCAGCACAAGACAGAATGAAATCATATGCAGATAGGAGAAGGAAGCCACTTGAATTTGAATCAGGAGATTATGTGTACTTGAAAGTTTCACCAATGAGGAAGGTGTTGAGATTTGGCAAGGCAGGGAAGCTAACCCCAAGATATATAGGACCATATGAAATCATTGCAAAAGTAGGAAAGATGGCTTACAAGTTGAAGTTGCCAGAAGAAATGAGTGGAATACACGATGTATTTCATGTATCACAATTGAGAAAATGTGTACATGATGAAGCTTCAGTGATTCGGTCACCAAACCAGGCAGAAGTCAGACCAGACTTGCTGTATGAGAAGAAGCCTGTGGGCATTGTAGCTAAAGAAGATAAGAAATTGAGGAACAAAACTATCAAACTGGTAAAGGTGCAGTGGAGTCTAGACCCAAATGATTGCACATGGGAGGTTGAAGACAAGATGAAAGCCCAGTACCCTCAACTATTTGCAACTAGCAATTAGAGTAGAGGTAATTTATTATTCATGGTTGAATTTATTTAGTTAAATACAGTGTCCACGGTTGAATGTGCTTGTTGGATGTATGTTTTGGTTGAAAAAAAAGAATGTGTGTGTGCATGTTTGGTTTTGATGCATGACTAACACAGTAAGAAATGTTAAATTGTGGGACACAATTTCTTAAAGGAGGGGTGTATGTGACAGCCCATAGTTTAAGCTTATAAAAGAAAGATAGTTAGTTGAAAACACAATTTTTCTGGAAATACTTGTGTATGAGTGAGTGTGAATGCTCTTGTGCATGTGCACACTGTTCCAGTATACTGCATGGGCAAGGCAATTTAGTAGGTAAAGACCCTGTAGATAAATGTAAAATAAATGAGTGCGTAACTTGATAGTGTGCATACATTTGCCTAATTACAATGCATAATTAACATAGGCAGTTTTTAGTCCAAACCCCAATAGATTAAATATAAGCACAGTTGCTTGTGTAGGTAGAAAATGCATGAATATAAGATGTGCAAAGTAAATTGATTGACACACACACACACACCAATTTAGTTAGACACATAAGTTTATATGCATGAGTAAAAACTAGAAAAGACAAACTATGCCTGAGCCAAAGTCGTGCATATAGTGTGTGAAGAAATTTGCCAAAAATGGCGAAGACAAGGGAAAAGAAGAAATGGTGGGAAAGGAAAGTGGAGAGGTTGAATTGCGGGTAAAACCAGAAATGGTGATGGGATTTCTGATGAAAATAAATTACTTAACTAACCTTAAAACCCTAGCAACTCCCCTATATACATCATTATCTCCTACGGTTACATGCTAGAACCAGATAACAAAATATAGAAAAAAAGGGAAGAAAACAGGTAGCAATTTAAGGAATCAATGGCAGATCTGAACCAAGATTTGGGAAGGAGAACTTTGGTGAGTAAACCCTCACTTGGAAAGGCATTAAGACCTATGAAAGACAGCCATGTTCCCCTTAGTTTATTTTGATTCATGGTTGATGCTTTGTATGTATTCTCAGTTTAATAATTTTTTGTTGTTTCTGAGATTTTGTGATTTGCGTTGCTTTGTTGTCACTTAACCTATGCTTGTTTATACATGATAATTTAATGATGGAATAATAACTGATTTAATCATAAGTTATGAACTTGAGAAATATTTTTAGTTAAAGCATGAATTAATAAGAAAAGTAGGGTGCAAGGCAGTAAGAGAAAGGGGTTCTCTGGCTTATGCCTTGCAACTGAAAAAGTGGATTAGGGTGCAATTGGATTTCCATGCGCTAAGTCTTAATCCATCATTGATTGTTCTCTGGAAATAAGGTTGAGTAACAAGTGAATACACTTTAATGTGTGGGCTAACTGTAAGAACCTTATTATTGGAGAACCACAGTAGCATTTCACTTTCTGAAATGCTCTAATCCATGCTTTTGCCAAGGATATATCTCTGAATAAAACTGACTTGAAATGGTATACAAGGGTGATTGATTAATTGTTGAATGCATGAATGGGTGAATGAATGGTGGTTGCATGAGAACTGTTAGCACATACTGGTTAAGTATATAATAGTCTTGGATATGATACTGCATAGACCATATTGAGTCATAAGAAAATTTTAGTAATTAAACTAAGGATGTGGGTCACCTGTATGAGGTTGGATATGAAGGAAGTGGGTATGACACAGTGGTTGGCTTGCATCAAGGTTGGGGTATGAGTTTGCACATGGCATGTTTATGTCCTAGCAGCTTGTAATGCACTGGAAATTAGGTAGCAGTTCCAGGCAGTGTGCACCAGTGCAGCCATGAATGTGATACTGGACCCCAGAACAACATGAAATGAACATACATGCAAGGGAAAATAGGCTAGAAGTATGTGGAAATCCTAACATGTAAATTAGGGATTGATACTTTAGCTCAGTGCCATGATTACTGTATGTGCATGTTTTTGTATGATTGGGTGTTAGAACCAACCCATGTGAGTTGTATGATGGATGATAGGATTATCTTAATTAGAGCTTATGTTAACCAGTTGGTTTGAGAACACATATACACATAATTATGTCATCAATACACAACACCTTCCACTGATATAACACAGTGTAATTTGGACATGAGTAAGTAATCTAACAATCTAAGTGAAACACTTAACCTCTGAAAATAGAAAGGCAATATGGAACCTATTTTATTAGTCTTTATGTATTGTCAAATGATTTTACTTACATCAGACATAAGTCTGACCTGTTTGTTGCTTGCATCAAATGGGTGCTTCATATGCATTATGGAGCAGGTCATGGGATGTCTGCAGGAAAAGAGGAAGTAAAATGATAAGATGCAGATGTGTGATGCTAAGAAGAAATTCTAATTAACCGAATTATGACTTTTGTTGAAGAGTGTCTGTTATGTTTATTGTATTTGAAAGACTTTTCTGTAATAATATTGGAGTTGTGCTAAACTTTGATTATGATGTAATGAAGGGTTAAAAAAAAGACTACTATGAGGTGGAACTGTTTTCAATGGAAAAAGATAAATGTGTTTAACTTCATATCATAACCTGTAAGCATGTAAAATTTTCATGAATTAAGTAGTGAAGTTGGTGGTAGAACTGAAGCATATATGGACTAGTAATGTATGCATATGTATTAGACTGCTTTAGAGGCTAGAACCTATTTACATATTAACTGTAAATATTATGAAGCAAGGATGAACCCATAAGCAGAAAAGAAAAAAAAAACATAAGAAGCATGAACCCAGATTTACATGAGTTTGATGTTTAAATGAATAAGCAAAGCTAGCAAATTATGACAAGACAGGATAGGGATCTAACCTAATCATTGATCAACCTGAAAACTTAGGTGTAGTAAATAAGCAGTTGTACATGTGTGCACACAGATGCACAGAAGCATGCACAACCTCCTGTTTTGCTATTTAAAACAGTTTTGTAAAAGTTTAAATATCATGAGTCAACTTACATGTTTTATTAAATTATACAATTGTTAAACACAATTAAACAAACAGAAATTGGTTAGAAAAATTTGCACAAGATTCAGATAGGGGTGGTTTTTGGTTTCCAACCCTTTTTACTGTGGCTAAATCACTAGTTATCTCAATTTAAAACAAATTGAGTCATTCTTTACCCAAAAACTCTGATATTAGAATTAAGATGATTTGTATGTTTATATGTACATACAAATAGTTTCCACAAAGAAGTATATCAATATTTCTACATTGATCAAATTGGATCTTGGGAAATAAAAATAAAGAAAAAAACTAATAAAAGAAAGAAAATAGTTGGTCTTGTAAGTAAGCAACCCTGAAATTAGCACAAACTAAATTAAGCCATTCAAATAACAATTTCTTAAAGGAGGGTTGCTTCAAAAAATTTAAGTAAATATTTTAAAATTTATTTTAGCAGTAAATATTTAAAGGATTAATTAGTATTATGTTTAAAAAGAAAATTATTGATATTTATATTTTATAAATAGTTCTATTTTAAATAGTTTGGTTAAAATTTTATATAATTTCTTGACTCTTATTTTAAAATTAGTTTGCCTTAGCTTTTATGTTAAAAATTAGTTTTATATTTTATAAAGTAGTTTTACTTTAAATATTTTTAAAGTATATATTTTCGAATAAGGTGTTTAAGTAATTTTAAGTTAAATATTTTAAAGTATGTTTAGAACAAAATGATTTAAATTATTTTTAAAATCTTAAGCATTTAGGACTTGGCAGTTTTCTGCGGAAATAAAACAATTGGGTCGGAATTTATTTCCACGAGAGAGAGAAAAGTGATTTGAAAACTATTTTCAAAGGATCAAAATGTAGGAAAATATCTTGCGAAGATATTTTAAGGTTAAAAAATATATTTGGGAAATTATTATGGCTTAATGATTGTGTGTGAATGTTATTTGATAGTTAAATAACGGACTATCAACATTGGCCAATGCGTCGATCGTTTCGAAGAGACCGGGGTCGGGATTAAATTCCTGAAAACCACTTCGATCCGGTTTGAACGTTTTCATAAGGAAGACAAGAGCTTGGAGTCGAAGATGGAGCAGTGAAATGCAAGGGCTCTTCGCTACTAAACCTGAGGTGATTCCTAAATGGATGTAGTAGGAGTAGTGCCTTCGGTTTCATTCGAACCCAGAATGGACTTGTATGGACGAATGCTTTCAGAATATCGTCAGGAGGACGATGAGCATTCTAAGTGAATTTTTGCTAAAAAGTAACGCATGGCCTCGAGCCTCTTCAACCGGGAATGGCTAAAACAGGGGAGGTGCACACAAAGCTAAGTGGCTAGCAACCAATTAGGGTAAGGTCACCCCTGCCTAGATGTTCCTTTTTATTCAGCTGTGTGGCGGTTGCTGATCCCAACAATGGGGTGAACTTATTCGGACTATCCAGTAAGGGGTAGCTCCGGTCTTGTGATGCAGGAGATTAGGGTGGATCCTCGGTACGGTGATCTAGACCACGTACTATGACGGACGGTTCCCCAGTAGCCCTGCCATTGCATGGAATCCAATCTTCAATAAGCGCCTGTACGGTTATGATTGTGCCTAACTATTGTTGAAACATGAGATGCAATCATTTCAGCTAGATTCTATTTTACTTTCTATAGACACGAATATAATATCAAACGGATTTGATAAAAATGTTTTGGTTATCGTAAGGTAAAAAACCAGCATGTTTATTTGTGGCGTGGTCTTACGAGATACCTTTGATTTCAAATGATTTTAAAACTTTAATAATCCAATTGAGTGTGTTTTTCTTACGCTGGTTTTCCAGAACGACTCGGGTGTTATCTAACTATAATGCTCGGGTCAGACCGAGTATTGTAGACTATATATTTTGGATGGACTACTATGGAGCTCAGGAGACGAGCTGGACGGCAAGACGTACTTCCGTACTTGATTATTATTCCGCTGTGTAAGGACATGTTACTGAACTGTCCGGATTTGATGAAATGATTGTTGTACTCTGAGAAATGTATGTGCATACGATGATACAAATTCTTTGTATTTAAAGTCGATGTTATATATCATATTTTATTCCGCTGCGTTTGTGAGATTTTGATATTTTTTCTATTTCTTCTTCTACCTCCTTCTCCTTTAGCCCTACTGATTCGATTTTCCGTCATTCGATTATTCGGGATTTGATACAGTGGTCGTGTAAATGTCGATTTTCGGGCGTCGAAATTCGGTCGCTACACATACTGTGGCAAACAAAAAAACAAATTGGTTTCTTTTCGTATAGATTTGATACATAGGATCGTCCATATCATGGAAACTAAATCACAACAGATCTCAAGGACTGTCCAAATCGATCAAAATGATTGTAGCAACCATGACTCAAATATTTTAGATTATTCATTATTATTATATATTTACCTTTATTTATATATAACTCATCCGATCAAGATGGTCGTAAAAAATCCATAAATATACCTCTTAAGGATCTATCAGCCCAAAACCAAACATCGAAAGGAAAAATACTCTAAAGTGAAAAATACTATCACTTTTGGTAATTACTAGAACTTAACCAAAACATCTCATATCGCCTGATGAAATTTAAGTATTTAGTAGAAGCTAGTAAATCTCACTCGTTATGGATGCCATTGGAAACCTAACCTCATAAGGATCTATCAGCCCCCGGCCGAACAATTAAAGAGAATACAATCTTAAAGTGTTAAATACTTACTAAAAGCAATCATAAGAACTTAACCAAGGCATCCCATACAACCCGGTTAAATTCACATATTCGCTAATGGGCTAGTAAGTATTACTCAAACATTTATTTAATAAGTTGTACAATATTCGATGAAGCGTTACTTGAAAGCATTTAAACCAATCAATAACACTAAATTGATTGTTAATACTTCGTATATTATAGAATTAAGGTTCTCAAAACATTTTATTTTAAATTTCCAAAAGTCACACGAAGATGTCCAAAATCGCATGAAATCCAAGATTTATTTTAAGATCTATTAAATAATTGTAAATCATATTATTAGAGAATTTGTAAATTAGTTTTGAAAATAATATTTATATTTGTAGTAAATTTCATAAAAACATCATTTGCAACTTTAAAATGATCAATTTCCTTTATAAACTTTTCCATTCAAAATATATTTATATAAAAATTCTTCACAATCACATAAAAATTTGAAGAATTCATATATATATATATGTATGTATGTATTCATACACATACACATAATAGAAAAAAAATTATTTCCTAAAGGGTTTTTCCTTTGTAAATAGCTTTGCAATTGTGTATATAATTAAATTGTATGCTTAACACTTAACACTTAACCATAGAACAAGAACCAATATAACAAGATCATCTAAGGGGATTCAACAACTCGAAAATGCAACCCAAAATCATCACAAAACAAAGTTCATAGCAATGACAAGAGAACAAAACAAACAAGAAGCAAAAAGAACTCTACAAGGTGACAGATGGGCTTGGCTATCACCCGGAACTCATGTTCTAGGTGACAACCGGTCCATGATGACCGATCGACTATTAGGTAAACTAGAACGTGCATTCCAGGAGATAATTTCCTATACCGTCGACTCTCTCCTCTCCGGTGACTTCTTCGACAACCTCCAGTCCTATACTTGAAGTTTATATCATTAGTTATCACTTGCACGCATACAATTAACCCTCTAGTTTATCTAAGAAATGGATTTGAGTTTACTGTCAAGTTTCCTACAGGGTTTCAAAACATCTTTTATAGCAAAAAAAATGGATAATGGATTCATCTAAAATCAAACAAATAAATCACCATATACAGTAATTCAACCATTCAAGCACTAGAGTTAGGTCTTTTGAGTTTAACTCGCCTTGTAGCTAAGAGAAGAAGTGGTTCACTGCTTCTAGACCTCTGCTCAACTCCTTATAGCTGCTATTCCTGTTAGTCTTAGAAATGGACCTAAAACACACAATTCTACTAATAATCAAAACTAAAATATAGAAGCAACAAGATGTATCAATGGTTATTTGTAGATTACCTGAATTTATTATCTTTATAAACTAGTGATTTCACTTTCTATTTAGTTGATTTGGGGAAGAACTAGGGTTTCTCTGTGAAAGAGGGTGATATACTATTTACTATAAGTTTTTTCGGTTACTATCAAAAGTGAGAAAGAAATGAAAAGAGAAGGAGTATATGTGCAATTTATTTTTTCAAGTACAGTCAATATTTCTCACTTTACTTAACTAAACAAAATATTAGATTTTGGGATTTGAATTAATTATAGCCCATAAAAGAACTAGATATCTAATTTCCTTCTAAAATTGAGAAATATCCTTTGAAACCAAAGTTTAAACTATAATTTGATTTCACCAATTTACAACATTTTATAAATCATAGTTAGCCTACTTATGGCATTTTCACTTCAAATAATGGAATAAATTTACAATCTTTTTATAATAACAATGAACCATTCTTTTTAATTTTAATATAACTACTAAGTTAATAGCCCATTAAGTTGTAAATCCTTCATTTAAATAAGAAGTATATAATTAATATATTCATTTTACATTCATTACATTGATTCTACAAGTAATGAATAAGCAATTAAGTTATACTTAAATAAGGTGGTTCTTAACTCCTTATTTAATTAATTAAATTTCACATTTTCTTTTATTATAAATAAAAGACTTAATATAATCCATTGTTTTGGAAATTCCCAAATACCCGTTTCTGTTAGCAAATCACTCACGTGAACTCTATTTTAATTGACAATAAATCCCTAAATCTCTTAATTATTTAATTATTGCTTAATTTAATCATTCTAAATTCAGGTAATCTAAACCAGGATTATTACATTCTGGCTCAAAGCAGAGCCCTAGAATTTCTAAGTTTGGCTCAAAGCAAAAATTGGTTCGAAGTTTAAGTAATTTCACAAAATTCTCAAAGCATGCCCAGGGATCGGTACCAATCTCTGATATAACTCATTTTTTTGTCTTACCTTCATCGATCGAAGATGCCTTAGGTTAATTTTGAGCTTTTGCCTTTCAAGCCCAAAGCAATCCCAGGGATCGATATCGATCCCTCACCTAGTTCATTTTTCCAGCACGATCTGTAAAAGCCCAAAGAACGTCTCAAAGCAAAGCTAGGTCTAGCCTGAAGCAACCTCGATCGAGCACTTTAGAAAATTGTCCAACTTCAATTCCAACCCTGATCCAAAAATACCCAAGTCATGCCCGAATTTTTCCCTATCCTACCTCGGAGCACTCCCTAGGGCGATCCATAAATTGCCTTTTTTACATCGATCTGACTTTGAATGTCCATATCTCGATCGTACGAACTCCGCCAACTTGAAACTTGGTGTGCAACCTCTAGAAGCGATCCTTGTCGTCTCCGACCAATCACACCTTGATCTAAGAATTTTTAATTCTGGGATCATCACCGATCCCATTGTAAAACTCCGTAAAATCGACCATAAATAAATAAGTAAATAAGTAAATAGATAAATTAGATTAAATAAGATAGGAATAAATATGTAAATTTTGCAAATGTTGGAATTTGGCTACGAAAGTTGTACCATTGCATTCATGGTGAAATTCTAACGGATAAATAATATGCTAAAAACGAAGCTTAAACAAAGAAATTATGAGCGTTTAAAGTTTTCGGATTTAAAATAATTTAAATAGAATTAAAATTTAAATGAATAAAAAAATCTAAAATTTTAAAGTTAAAATTTAACTGAGATTAGACTTGGGGTTAAGTAAAGGTTAACGTTAAAAATAATTAAGGAATAAAATAAATTAACAACGATAAAATAAATAACGTTCCTAAATATAAGGGGAGCCGTCGACACTTATAATCGACCGGTCGACCCCTAGCGGTCGACCGATGTATAGGGGAGGTTGACCATTACCCAAGGGTGGTGGCTAGGGTTTTGAGGTGACAAATGTACTAGATTTTTCTATTTTCAACCTATTTTCATTATGTCGTTCTAGTGCGTTTCAACCTCTGTAAATAGGTCCCGACCCTCTTAACTTTTATTCATAAAATATTTGGGAAATCTAGCGAAACTCAGCCACTTTGTATTTCTGGTAGATTTAAAAACTCCATTAGAAATTTAGGTAAGTATCCTATTTATTTTTTTGCTAATTCCTCCAACCAATTCTTCTCCAATTTTTCTAAATCTAACAAATGCATATTCTTATCTCTTGTAGTTTGTTTGTGTGTTTGTATGTCAAAGGAGAGGTCTAGAAGAGGTTGTAAGGTGTTGCAAATCCATAGAAGATAAAGCTAAGGATATCATGTAAGTGGAAATATTAGCATTTTTATTTAACTAATTGATTAGTATATGATGGATTTGAATATGCCTTAGGGATTTTGGGACTGCGAAAACAAAACACTATAAATCCCCCAAAACTCCTTTGATTTGAAATGTTAATTTTAGATGGAAATTCTCGATTATTTATGTTGAATTAATGGAATTACATAGTTTTTATGAAATTCTTATTAAAGAATAATGGTGTAAACTATGAATTTTATACTTGTTCCATAAAAATTAAGTAGAATACCATGTTTGTTTCTTGTAAAAAGGGGTTGAGTAGAAAGTGAAATTAGAATTGCAATTTCTGTTATTAAGATTATTCCATTAGTTTGATATAATAGATTGAGTTTATATTTTTATACACAAGTCTTTTTGTTGCAATTTTTGGATACAAGTATTGAATCCTTTGTTATGGATATTAGAATTCCTTGTTATGGATATTGGAATTTTGGCATCATTGATGACATGGAAAAGAACTTGTATTATTGTTGCAAAAAAGGAATTGATATTTAACGTTAGTTAGAATGTAATCTCCGCATGCATAGAAAATAACAAGCGTGTATTTATTTATTTATATATTACCATAAACAGCGTACAATTATAATGTATTGATTGTGTAGTTAAGTATGTACTAATTATCATTAAATCTCCCTTAGGAAAGTAACTGATTGTTAAGGCAAAATAAGAAGGAGTTCTTGCATAGCCTAAATAACGAATAAGGTGAGATGTGTGATAATATATAGTAAGAGTGTTGTAAGTATGACTAAGTCATAGGAACATCTCATATGGTAAGTAACTACGGATGACACAAGGTTTGTCCCAAATCCGTAAGGCAAATCTGCCCAGCTAATTAGGCTATCAATTCCTATGAATAGTCGAACCAATGTGAGATGTCTTCGTTACGGGTCATAATATGAAGGACCTGCTTTCAGGGGTTTTGAGGGCCCGCCTCTTTTCCCTAAATGAATTATTAAATGGTTAAGAGGTTTGGAACGGTAGGTGGTATCTCAGAAAGAGTCTACTTTGAGATAAGGTATTAAGTGGTTGTAGGGTCCGCCCTCGAAGTATTTAGTGGCTCGAAGGGATTTCATGCAATGTCAGCTAGATAGGCACCTTAGAAGAGTCCATCTGGGGAATATATATTAAATGATGGGGGCCTACCTCGATTGAGATCTTAAATGGTTAGAGTTTGACTATTTTCATTAAAGGGTATTAAGCGACTTAGTTACTATCTCTCTCATTATTAGACATTAATAATGATGACTATGGGTTATGAAATTGGGAAACCTGCTACAGAGAATTGAAGATATTAAGTGGTTGTCTGAGGTCTGCCTCCTTTTTCTATATGAAGTATCAAATGGTTTTAAACACGCAAGACATATTCTTGTTTTGGATTATACTAACCAAGTACTGAAATAGTAAGGCTTGAGGTTTTTATTCATTGGACTTTGTTGTTCTGACTCCTTCCTCATTACAACATAAGTTAGAGAATGAGTTAATGATGCTTGAAGATGATGAGAGTGGAGCTTATGGTGGTTTTTATTTATCTATTCATGTTATTTTCTATTGTACCTATAAATGTAATTTTGAACAAGATGATATAATAGTTATTATTGGCATTATGTTATGTTTTATGACTTTTGACTTGATTTGAAACAAAATGGTTGTTATTATATTTTGTTCCTTCCACTGTGGGTTTTGAAAGAATAGATAGATGGCTCTGTATTACTTTTTTTTTTATCAACCTATAGCCAGCTTTGGAATTGGTCTAAGTTTCGACGGGCCTTTTGGGTCGTAATTCAGGCCTGTTTCGAGGAGGGCTGTTATGCCCACTCCACCTATCTGTACTTCAATGGCTATAACTCAAACATATGAGCTTCAAATGAAAAAACTTGATGGGTAGTTTTATGGGGCCTTCATTATCTCCCTATATCGATCGCATCCAGTTTGGGACAAAAGTTAGGGATCATCATCGATCCCTAAGCACAATGATCCCTAAAAGGATCCTATAGCTAAGCCACCATTCAATTGGAATTTTCAACCATTCAAACATCGCAAAATCATGCAGTCATCATAATTATCCTATACTAACAAGCATAAAGGCAAACACATCAATATGAATCATAAATCTGGAGAGCACTATCCCTAAGAATACAAATTTACAAAACTAATCCAAATTACTTTAGATTTTTATATATTGTTTAAAAAAGTTTAAAAACGTGCTTTAGAGTTTAAAATCATTTAAAAACGTCATTTAATATCTAATAGGAGCTAAAAGTGAGTAGAGCCTTAAGGCCACTCACCTATCACCTAAGCAATCTTCTTCAAGCTCCAGGCTACAAGAATACGAGTATGAACTGTAGCTCCAAGGGATTCCATTAGCCAATCTTCAACCTAAAGCGCAAATCTCGTTAATCTCCTCATAATCACTAATTTCGGCTAATTAAGGCAAGAGTTTGGGTAACTTTTAAGCTAAGAAGATGGTTAATAAGGGATTCTCTTTATTTTTGAAAAGTGTGAAATGATTGATGAGAATCCTATAAGCCCTAGCCCTATGCTAATCTCAAAATGGGCCTTGGGCCGTCCATTAACCCGCTAATTACCCAATATCGAAAATCAAGTGGAATTTCAAACAGTCGTATCTCTCTAATAATATATCTTTTTTCTATTATGACCACTCTACGGAAAGAGAAAGCATCATCCAAATCTAATGGAAGTTATTTTAGATCCTAATACGGCTATTATCAAAAGTTATAGGCAGCATAAGATTTTTTGGGTCAAAATGGTCGCAATGAAATTTGGCAAAAATCATACATGTAGGAAATGTCTTTAAGAGTTACTTCCCAAAATTTTAGAATTATACGATCACATGTGATGCAACAACCCTGATTTCTTAAGTGTTTTTTAAATAAAAATATAAGATTTAAAAAAATTTAACGAGAAAATTGATTTCTTAAATATTGAAGTTGGAGAAATTAGAATTTAAGTGCTTTATTTGAATAATAATTGAAATTAGAATTTGAAATGTGAATTCTAAAAATATGTATAATATTGAAAAAGAATATATGTACCCGAAGGCACGGAAATTGCTTGGGGATTCACCCAAGCGATGCTACCAGTGGACCAGTCCTCATGGACCGGTGCACTTATCATGCACCTAGGCAGAGCCACAGGTGATGTTTCATGCCTCCCGTTCGACCACTTGTTGTGTTGCTTTGTTACCTTGCTTGTTTATTTTGATGTTTGCTACGATTTTAGTGTCATTTTGAGGCATGGTTATGATGAAATACTAATGTATTTTTTGGTGCTTTAAATCAACTTTAGCGATTGTGTATTTAAGAAATATTTGCTCTATGTTTTCTTGCCAAATACACAATTTAATTGCACTTGTTTGCATAATTATGAAGGATTTTCTTTTGGAAGTAAAATAAGTCTCTATGTACGGAAAGTATGTGTATTTTGGACATGAATAATTTTAGAAAATATATTATACACACACATTTTCAAATGTTAAAGTGGAATGTGAAGAAGTTTTCTATTAGTGTCACTACAACAAGAAAATCATTCTTTGATTGCAGGAACGAATAGCGTTGGGAAGCAAGGTGCGGTTTCTCATTATTTAGATTTTAAATAGTCACCATATTCACGCTATCAATTGGCCTCCAACGTTAATAGAATGAAAATAAAGCACTTACATGGCAAAATATTAACATTCCCTCTCAATTAATCAAATTCTGACTTTCATGTCAAAACCCCTCCTCAACTTCGCTCGAAAGAACCCTAATTTCCTCCCTTCCTCATGAATCCAACATCATCGGATTGATCTTCACGAATACAAAAATAAATCACGTATAATCAAGCTGGTAAAGCAATCACTTTAGGCTACCTAAATCTTAGGGCACCTTCAGCTCCCAGTATGACAAACACGCAACCAAAAATGAAAAAAAGCTATCTTGATCCGTAGCCAAAAGGAAAAAGAAAAAATCACAATTGATTCAGATTCGCTACTCAGGAAAGGCTAGAGCAGCAGCATGCCTAGGCACATCATATGACACGACTCTAGACTTAGACGGTGGTGGCGATGTGAATGCAATGACAACTAGGTGGTGTCACAATGACTCCAATCAGATGCGAATCAAATCAGGTGGCCCACGGCTGCGAAGACTCGAAGACTTTGGCTAATCGGACGACGATAGGAAACTCTACAGTGCATAGATCTTCGATTGTTACTGATTGCCTCCTTGTTGAAAAGGACCAAAAGGTACTTAATTCGTTGAGGGTATTTGACATTTTTAAAATCCTGAACAAAATTTGATTGTCTAGACAAATTTGAGTGACATTGATCCAAGCAGTCATGTTTGGGTTGAAGATCCTGACATGGCTTGGATCGATGAAGAAGTACTGGAAGTCAATGGTTACCAAATTAAAGTCAAATGTTCAAAAGGAAAGATTGTAGGTTACTAAGATTGGAGTTTTGAGTTGATCTTATGTGTTGTTTGATCTTTGGAAATATGTTTTTCTAATACTGCTGCCATGTTTGGTAAGAACATGATAATATTCAGTATACTGTTATTTAAGATTGTATAAATATGTGAAACTGGTCATTCGATAATGATGTATTAGAAAAAAATAGTTAACCAATTGCTAAAAAATATATGTAAACCTTGCAATGTTAAACATGAAACTAGATAGACTAGATCATCAACACAGTAAGAATATGTCATCTTCATTCAACTAAATACTCAAATTCATTTTCAACTGGGTATACTGTTAAAATCCCAGATTGTTGTAGTGACACGTGAAAAGGTGTATGTCATCTTCATTCAACGAATCATATGAAGACAATTATTCTCAATTCTGTGGTCGTTCTTATTTAACTACTATTGCTAATTACGGCCATCGGCTGAAAAAAAATTTAAGCAATATTCTAAAGATGAAATTACTATAGGTGTTTGTCAATTATTCTCACGTGCAAAAGAATTCATTGAATATCAGAGCTTATTCTTGCAAACATAGGTTCAAAAATCATTATGTGTGACAATAATTTATCCCTTCTATTTAGTCGCAATTATGTGACTTTTATCAGCTTCTATATTAGAAGCCAAACGAACTTCACGATCAATGGTAGAAAATTGGGTAAAACATAAGGTGATGAACCCATTATTTTTTTTTTCCAACTTTCTGATATAAAATCATAAGACTATTTAGGCATCGTTGAATCGTGAAAATTTTAAATTAATTTTGGTCATTTGATTTTGGATCTGCCAATGATGTCTGTTTGTTATGAGTTGCTTGACATATACATATGTACTACAAGAGACTTGGTAAAAATGCTCCTTTGTTAGATTCATGGTACCTCATTGTTGAGAAACACACAAAATGAGTAGTGCCCTTAACACATTGTTAAATGATTTTGTGCTATATCCATTGCTAACTGATCAATTATTTTGGTTATGAGTTGTGAAATAATTTGTTCCTAATTGTGTAGGAAATTTAAAGACAGCTGACTTTGGTCTTAGTGCATTTGCTGGAGTAGATGGTTTGCTCCATACGACATGTGGGACTCCAGCATATGAAGCACCTGAGGTTGCTGAAGGTAAAGGATATGATGGTGCAAAGGCTGATATATGGTCCTACGGAGTCATCTTGTTTGTCTTACTGGCTGGTTCTCTTCCATTTTAAGTATAGTTGCATGCTTGTTAAATAAAATAAAAGATCCATTGTGTATTTTTATACTGTTCATCATCTTCATTCAGTAGGATTGTTTTCGCTGTTAGTGGAAACTCTGTTAGCTGCTCGTTCCATATTTATAGCAATGGCATAGACCATTGTGTTGTTTATAAAATGGTACTAGGAAAATTATAAGCATAACTATTGCATTTCGTCGATTCATTAGTACAACCTAATTTTCATTAATAAATACATTAATAAATACAAAAAACTCATTTATTTTTGTTATTTCCTAAATGTTTTGAAATTACAGATAAGACATGGTTGTGTATGCTAAAGAAATATCATAATTCTACATAGATAAGCTGGAATTTGTAAAAGTTTTTGCTCACCACCTGAAACATTCTCTTTTCCATGGTGAATTCGAAAAAGCTTTGAATAAAACTATAAAGTTTCTTGCCTCTAAAAAACCATGTTCATTTCTTTTATCTATGGTGCTTTTTAGCCTATAGTTGTATTAACTTACCATTGTGGTTTGCACAAAATTGTACCTTTTAAACCTTAAATTAACGCACTGTTTCAAAATACAATACGACAACCTTGTGACCATGTACTGAAAAATCCATAAAGGCGACTTCAAATGCCCCTCATGGCTCTCTTATGATGATCGTAGTTTAGTCACCAGACTCCTTGACCCAAACCCGAAAACCCGTATTTTTGTTGAAAAAATTATCAATTCTCCTTCGTTCGAAAAATCTCCGATGCCACCACCACTTCCATCAAAGAAAGAAATAGATGATACCCCTAAAATATTCAACGATTTCATTTAATTTCCCTTTCACAAGGCTTTAACCTTTCTCCTCTATTTGAAATCGACTCAAAAGGAGAAGATATAAGGTTCACAACTAAGGAACCAGCTGGTGGCATAATATCGATATTAAGAGTGGCTACAAGGGCAGAAGGAAAGATTAATGTGACCAAAAGCTTGAGTGCTGGAATTAGACTACAGAGAAATGGGGCAAGGGGTAGAATAGGAAAATTGTTCGTGGCTGCTGATATATTCTCAGTTGCGCCATCTGTTTTAGTTGTAAAGGTCAGAAAAGAAGAAGGAGATGCACTGGAGTTTATGAGTTTTTACAGTAATGTACTAAAGCCAACTTTGAAGCATATTGTGTGGACTGTTGCTTCTGATAGCAAGCAAACAGTTGCTACATAGCACGTAGATTGAGAGGCGTGGATATGAATTATGACTGTCATTGGATGCGTTTTAAAACCGCTGTTATTTAAACGTACAATGATTAAATAGGATAATTCTGTTTCTATTATTTTTTTCAATTATTAAGCAACGATTTGTTGGATGTCTATTGATGGTGGAGGTTTCTATTGAGTACTGGCTTGTCATTGTGTTGTCAGAAACTGTTTGTGGATTTATGAGATAAGGTTTGCCTTTCTGGATTTAGATAGTTATATCTACTTTAGATATACAAACATGGCAACAATCTGGGGTTTTAATAGTGAGAACATATCAGTAGCTTCATGAGACAAATCAGAAGATCAGTGTACTAGTAATAACATAGTAAGAATCAACTTCCAAAGAATATAATCATATCCATACATACATGTTTGATACCGTAAATACATACATACATAGCTTCATGAAACAAACCACAAGATCAGTGTACTAATAATAACTTAGTAAGAATCAACTTCCAAAGAATATAATCATATTCGTACATACATGTTTAATACTGTAAACACATACATACATACATACATACACATATATACATACATATACACACACACACATTAACTGCTCTAGGCTTGATTACATTTTTTTCTTCAGATACAAAAGAAAGGATCTTCTACCCAATCGGCATAAATGTTGCTTTCTTGAATGTGAGATCAAGACCAAAATAGTTCAAGATGCATCACCTAATTTTGTTTATGGTTTTTGTACGGACAAATGCTGTAAGTCAAGGTGCCATGATCTAGATTCGGGTACATTTTCCTTATTACACATATGAATATCGTATGAATCATTAGAGATGCATGAAAATGAATTTGAGTGTATTTCTTATTTTTTTCTATTGATATTTTTCTTGATAGGTTGCATTGCTAGTTGTTCTACGAATTGTGTTTCAAGTGGGAATTACGAGAGACAAATAATGGACTAAGTTTGTGTATGCTAACTTAATATATATGGTTGGATATATATGGTTAGTGCTATTGAATATTTTTTAATAAACATGATGTTAGAGGATTATATTGTATGAATTTTAATAAATGTGTTTTAAAATTGGATTTATTACCCATTAGACCACATTTTAAGATAAAGTACAAATTTTAACAAGCTTTTGAACTATTTATTAAAATAAAGCACTTTGGGTCTATTTGCAAAAAAGAAACTAACGTTGTTTACTAGAATTATTTGAAATAGTTCCCTTAAAAAATTTCCTATGGAAAAATTTCACTGATGATATTTGAAATAGCTCCGGATGATTTGAGGTTATATCATGAAGCTTGGTTGATATCAGCATGTACAATAAGGCTAAAGTTGATTTGAACTGAACTCGTGGGTAATAAAATAGTAGGAAGTGCAATAAAAGGCATATCTATTAAATAATAGTAAAGCAGAAGATTTTCTAGCTCTCTCCTTGATTCTAGGAATTTTCTATCTTCTCCTTAATTCTCTTTAGATATTTTATTTTCAAATTCTTTAATTTATTACATTACACTTATTTTACTAATTCTCTTTTATTATTTTACATTTTGGTGCATGTATCGTAAAGTTTATATAATTATTTACATATAATTTATCAGCTACCTTTTAATATTTTATATTTAAGTCCGCACATTTAGGTTAATTAAATAATCCAAAATTTAAACTATTTAGATAAATTCATTTAATATTTCTTATAAATATCAAAGAATGACAATTTAAATATGTATAACACTTGAACAACTAAACCATAATATTAATCTTTCATTCAACTACAAAGATATATAAATCGCATAAACCAATAATAAAAAATTGTAGTTAATTTATTTTAATGAATTTATCATACACGTCATTGTAAATTCTACTTTAACTTCGAATACCTACTTTTAAAATTACCATAATTATTCACAAAATTTACCTTACTTTTCTTCTAATATTTTACTTTTCACCTATGTATCCATTAATTATGTGATTTAAATTTAAACTAATTATATAAATCCAACTAACTAATATTCGTTAATTCATTTACTAATTTATGAAAATATCAATATGTACACCATATTCATATTAACAAAATTTAAAAAAATGATTAATGTAAAGACGCCTAAGTTATATAACTTAAAGAACTTAAAGTGAATACATAAATAATAATAATAATAATAAATCCTTTTTTCATGTTTCTCTCAACAAAATTTATCATGAAATGCATTACAAAATTATATTTTTTGTACTCCGAATATCTACATTATAAATTTTCTATAATCGTTTATAGCCTCCACTAAATTCCTTTACAATATTTTACATTTAAGGTAATATATTGTAATCAAATAAATAACTTCAAAACTATTTAAATAATTTCACTATGCAATTTTTCACCGATTTGTCAAATAAGTATGATCAATATGAACATATTCATATTAACAAAAATGACGAAAAAATTCATTCAAATATATGTACATCAATCACATAACATAAATTATATTCATAAATAATAATTACAAGTTTAAAGTTTTATTTATTTATATCAATATGTGTATCATGCATTACATTGTAAAACCTTTTTTAACATCAAAAACCTACATTTTGAATTTATCCAATTAGTTACATAACATTTCACAATATCACCTAACATTGAATACTAACCTCGATATTTTCAAATTAATTATGTGATCTTGAATTTAAATTATTTAAATAAATTCAATTAATAAATTTTTGTTAATTCATCTAATAAATGCTAAGATATAACAGTTTCAATATGTATACCATATTCATATCAGGCGCAAAGGTGATAAAATTAGTTTTTCATTTAAATACAAAGATATATAAGTCACCTAATATAAATAATATGCATAAGCAATATTTCCATATTTAATATATTATTCATATATCTATATTTTTTATGTTGTATTACATTGAAAAATTCTGTTTTTAGCTTCAAATACGTACATTTTAACATTTTTACAATTATTTCCTAAACCGCCCTCAATTATTATCTATTATTTTATAGTTAAATCCATGTATCCAAACTACTTACGAAATCTCAAATTTAAATAATTTCAATGAATGGTTAATCTATTCTTCTAATGAATCATAAAAATATATGTCAATTTTAACACATACATATGCTCACATTATGCAAAATTGTAAGACTATTTTTTTATTCAACTATAAAGATATATAAATCACATAACATAAATTATGTACATAAACATCATAACAAATTAATTTGTAAATAAGTTATAATTCCTTTATATTAAGAATTTATCATAGATTATATTACAAAATTATGTTTTAGCTTCAATATATCAACATCGAAATTATACAATTTTTTACAAAATTCCTCTCGATTCTTCCTATCGTTTATTTTCAAGTCCATGTATGTAAACTAATTACATAATTTTATATTTGATTTATTTAAACAAATTTCATTAAATAATATTTTTCAGTTCATCTAAAAAATTACTAACATACGTCGGTTTCAACATGTATGTTATATCCATATTAACAAAACTGAATAAATTACTTTATTATTATATATATGTGTGTGTGCACGTGCGCTATACAACATAAATTATACAAAAACATAATACAAATTTTAATTTATAGTTCATTTATTTCACTAAATTTATCATACATTATATAACAAAGTTCTCATTTTAACATTAAAGATATAATATTATATTTTACAACATTACCGTGTGCACACTAGTAATATTAGGTCATGAAAGCTTATAACTGTAGAATTGATAATGCATTCTTGATATTACAGGCATTAGAATTATAGAAATTGAGTATGTAACTAATTAGCCTTGAACCGGTAGTGCATATGATAATTGATAATGCATGCTTGAACTGGCAATATAGTACCATTTGTTACTAAACCGGTAGAGTGGCTCTATTCGCAGGAAGTTCAGCTTATGACAATGGAACTACAGGAAAAACGATGTGCTTTGAGTTTGAGCTAATCTGGAGAGACTACGTGGCTGCATCAAGAATTGCGAAAAATTGGCAGAACTTGCCTTACCAAGCATTCAGAAGACAAGCAATTAAGGAGAATTTTACTTGGAGTATGATCATCCCTGCATGTCACTTTTGCGCCTGATATGAATTTTACTTGAATTTTACTTGGAGTATGATCATCCCTGCATGTCACCTTTGCGCCTGATATGAATATGGTATACATATTGAAATCGTTATATCTTAGCATTTATTAGATGAATAAACAAAAATTTATTCTTATGATCATACAAAAAAGTAGGAGCTCTAAAGTATTAATAATATAAAGCTTTTCTATTTCTATTAGCAAACCTCATTCAATACTTTAGAGCTCCTACTTTTTTGTATATGTATTATTACCTATTCATGCTATAAGCCACTTTTGTCCTTATTACTGCATGTGCTTTCCAAACTTTTTATTCTTATTTTTAGTTTCTTAACTTTTGATTGTTTTCTTACATCTATAAATTTTACTAATTTGTATATCAGCAGATGTTTGCATAACTGGTGCAAACAGCAGGATAGAACAATGGGCGTGTGACTAGTGCCAAATAGCAATATAGACATTGAGTGCAAGACTATTGCAAAAATTGATGCAAGACATGCAAACTTGCTGACCCACATTCCCTTGACCATTGTTTTTGAATTATTTCACTTATTTGCATTATGTTTGAAAGGTTAGTTTTGACTGGGTTTGGATATACATACAAACTTTTTTGGGTTAATTCCTTCAATACCCTGATCTCCTTGTTGTAATCATCCTTGTCGTCATTATATATATATAATAAATGAGCTACGGATTAACATAAATAATATATAAATATTGTATATACATGTGTATGTATATGTATATATGTGAATCATAAAATTTATTATCTTGATAAACTTACTAAGTAAACATATCACAGAAGTAAGTAAACATATCACAGAACTGTATGTATAAAACAAAATTATATATGAATTATTATATAATATGTAATAAATAAGTGTATATGAGTTAATATAATTTTATATATAACAAATATTATATGTATATATATATATATATATATATATATATTAATCATAAAAAAATATTAACCTGATAAAGTTTTTAAATTAGAACATGTAAACATTTTGTAAATTGAAATACCATGTGTTACATGTACTTTACAAACAATGTAAATGTATTCTTCAATATTTTTCTCCATGTATATATTAATCATTAAGTAAATTCATGTTTTATACTCATTACCTTCATATGTAGATGTATCATTCTGATATTTTTCTCCATATTTCATGGTAACATAAGAGAAAATTTAGCAATCTAGATAATATCATGCCAAAAATATTGCCTTCTTCACATAATATGATTGCAACCATGTCTATTTTCCTGAGATCACTTATACATTAGCTGAAACTAAAATCAAAGAAAAAAGCCTCTTGTTTGAATAGCTTGATGAATAATATCACTAATCTCATTTTTCTTGTAGCATGATTATATGTAAAGCTCTTTGATAGATTCTTATATTAATGAAGCAAGTATATACTATAACACATTTTTTTCAGTATAGTAGTATTTGCGTACGGAAATAGTTATTTGAACTGATGCTATAAACCTTCTGTAGCTTGTCTATATATTATCTGAATTGATATTTTCACACACAAATAAAGCTTTGATTTTAAACTTATTATAGATTGAATACCTGCCAGTTCTCAAACCACTAAAGAGCAAAAAAGAAAGCACCATTCAATTTTGGACTGAGGATGTTTCAGTTTAGTACTAAGGCAATTGCCTCAGTTATGAACTTTGTCATTCTCTCACTTTATGCTTATTATCACCTATAGTTTTGAAATATTCTACTAGCAATGTAAAAGCATAACTTCTAATTTTTGTTGACTGATATGCTAATTAATGCACGAGTTGAACTAGAAGAGACCTTTTGTAAGGACGTTTATTTCATTACATTAACCCGAACAATAAACACAACATTTTGAGATAGTATATGTATCACCATAACTATTACATATAACATGCTTTGTATGTAAATGTAGAAAACATTAGGAATACAAAGCTCATTTCTTGAGGTTGAAAGCAGATGCTTCAAAGCTATCAGATAGTTTGGTTCTAGTCTTGAAGGTGAGCTCCTCAGATGGATGATCTACTATAGAGAGCCATAACATAGGCTCCTTAGTTTTAACAATATTAATTTTTTTTAGTGAAATGTCTATAAAATATTATGACATGACTATGTGTTATTGTGTATGAATATTGTATGGTGAGTTATGTTTGATTTAATGTGTTTCTATATGCTTATGTGAAATGTTATATTATATTTCTATAAATTTGTGTAATGTAGCATTTTGAGTGGATAATTCTTCTATATAGATTGCAATCGAAATTAATCACAATACGAAGAACTGGATAGAAATATGGGTAAAAAATTTAACATAAATATGCTTGTTAAAGGGTTAGATAACAAGCACAAAATGCTATAAATCTCAACTACAACGTTTTTGATTTGTTGTTGTAATTCTGGTGCCTATAATAGCGTTTTCGATCTTGCCATTGTGAATTTTTAGTAGCGTATATAAAATGATATGTAAAGTTTTGATCTTGCTACTGTAAGTCCTTCATCTACGATAACATAGATAACATGTTGATATATAGCATGCATAAAAACGTTATTAAAGGATTTAAGAGCATTTTAGAAACGCTATTAAAAGTCGTTACTACTAGTGTTTTTTATCTTGCTATTGTGAGTTCCTGACCTATAACAACATATTGATATACATCGTTTATAAAAACGCTATTAAAGCTTTTAATAGCATTTTTGAAACGCAATTAAAACCACGGATTGTTGTAGTGTATGGGTATGAATTAAATCGTGTTCTCTATTACATATATTACAAATCTTTTTAAATTAATATTTTAAATTAGCTTTCAAAGTAAAAATATTTATAATAAAATACACTATCTCACTTGGATGGAGAATTGAATTAAACGGACTAGTAAAATAAGTGGTATGAAACGCTTGTGCTTATTTCACCAGTTAATTCATAGACTTGTTCAAGTGAATATTTGTTTGCACAAGTGGAATTTACTAGCTCTTAGTAATCATTTGAGCGTCGTCAAGTGGTTTTGTGACATTAGTCTACGCTCTTATGATTACTACTCCAAAATGGATGACAATTATTTGTCGAGTCTTTAACTCAACCTTCTGAGATCCATTTTGGCGGATTAAATGGGTTTTCAGGCCTATCTTGTGATGCTGGTTTTCTATCGGGTTGTAATCTGTGAAGTGCGACCTCTTGTATTGGCACACAAAGTGCTTGTATGTTATGTTTACTTGTGAATTACAATTCTATCGCTTACATATATGGATGTAATTATCTATGCTCTGGTTGTAGTGGTTTCTTTGACTCTGATGAATGTTGTAAATGAGCATAAACTTAATTATAAAATCGTGAATCATTAAATGAAGTATTATTATGTTAGTGAAGTACATTTATAGATATTATCCTTAGCATTTATGCAATTTATTATTATCAGTATCTCACCTTTTGTGATAATTAGAGATAGTCTAACTCAAGTGTTATTTAATGCTCGGGTCAGACCGAGGCTTGACAGGTACAGGGATTTAGTGGCTTTGGATGTGAGCTAACCTAAGGAGTTTCATTCGATGTTGTTATTATTTTTGATGTACCATTTGAGTCTAGTTTATATACTTGTATATGTTGTAGTATTTTGTGGTCATGTATATTTGTGACCTATTAGTGTTTGTAGATGTATATGTATAAAATGTGAGTTAGCATTTCCTTTTATAGACTTATACTTTTAAGAGATATTGATTTATATTACTTCCTTTGTGAGGTTCAGCTCTATGTTGTATATTATACTATGTATTTTTTTGAATTAAATTAAAACTCTATATTATTATTTTTCTCCTGGATTAGATGTGTAGAACTACCACTTGCAGGAAAGGAAAAGAAAAATATAGTCAATTATTTGATTTATCGATACTCGTCCAAAACAATTATATAAATGACCGTTTCTAGCCAACACTATTCTCTACACTAACAGATAGTATTATCTAGTAATACCCTTTGTTAATGTAGGTCTCGAGGTAGGTTGTTACATATGAAAATAATATAAATATTCTACGATCCTTTGATACATAGAATATAGGTCTTCACAAAGTCGATGGTCAAAGTTTTGGAATGCAAATCCCAAAAATGGCCTATGACTGTGTGCTTCTAGGAGGAGCTGGGGCTTGATGTGAGCTAAGATGATGATAGAGGTATTGTGCTAGTGATTTGGGTGGTAGTAAGAAGTAGTAACTTGTTCCAAGGTCTAAGTTGCATTTATAAATAAGATACCTCACTTTAAATTAGTTCTAAAAATGAGTTACATGTTGTTATAATTTTATAGTTGCTCAATTTAGTTGTTTGCATGTGATATTGTACTTGATATTGTTGTTGATTCCCACTTGGAAATGGATGGCATAGATAATCATTATTTTGCAGGGGACAGAAGCAAAGAAAAATGGAATTCAAAGTGTCTACGTTGCAATTAGGTCGCTATGAAAGCACTTCGAAGAACAGAAATTTTGTAGAGGGATGCTAGAGGATCCTCGCCTTATTGATTTTTATTTACATAAATCTTGTTTATATAAATGTTTATTTATGCAGAAAGTGAATGTTGTTTAGTTATAGTCGACCTTCTTGTTGTTGGTTTTGCAACATTGAAATCATGTGCTCTCTTTTAAGTGGTTTGCTACTTTGTTTTCTAAAAGTGTTTTGGAATGGTGTCCAAACTTGAATTTTGTTTTCAAACCTTTTTGGAAAAGGTATTTAAAGTGGTTTAAAATATAGTAAGAGATATGGTTTAAAATCTATTTGATTTACAAAACGAAGTTTGAAAAGTTATATTCCATATAGCGGCAGTCGCTATAGATGCATTTTGGAAATATATGATTTTTATAAAGTAAAAAGAGGTTATCTATTCTAGATATTTTGTAAATTCTTTTCAAATGCGTTTATAAAAGTGGTATAAGTATTTAAAAAGGAGATTAAAGATTTCAACATATTTTTAAGAATTTATTAGAGTTATTTAAGCAAGAGGTTTAATTTTTTTTAAAGGAAACTACTTAATTTTAAAAAATATAGCTTTATTTAAAAGTTATCGTCTTTAAAGGGATTTTTTTTAAATAAAATTTTCAAACTATGTTTTATGGAGTTTTAAAAGTTATTTAAAAAGAGGAAGAAAGCATGGATTACAACTCTATTATTGTAATAAATATTTTCGAAAAAAAGAAAGTGATCGTGGACTATAACATTTTTGTTATAGTAAATAGTTTTAGAAAATTAAAAAGAAAGTTTGATTTATAAATTTTATTACTATTAAATAAGTTGTTTACTTTATAAAAAGGAAAGATGTTTCCTTTTTAAATAAAACTTTGGTTTAGATAAATGATTTTGGAAATTGTTTTAGTAACAAGTATAATGGAACCCTTGGATCCTATTTTTTTATTCTAGGCTTTGAGGTATGGAAACTTTTTTCTATTTTGAAAATTAGAAGTGAATGTTGAGTCAAGGTTTGAGAGGTAATAATACCCAACTTGAACGGCTTTATTTCTAACCAACGAAAAGCAATAGTTTGAAATCGAAGACTGGTAATAAATTTATGGAATTTGTTTTAAGTTTGTTTTAGAAATTTTTTTTATGCAAGGGATTTCTTTATCGGCCCCATTAAGTAACATAAAATATGATATATAGTGCTAAAATGTTGATATGTTTGTGGAAAGTAAGTCATCTTATACTAAACCCTGATGGGTAGACTTTCCTCGATCTGTGAGATCTATAGACGGAGTGCTTTAACTAAGGTAGGACCAGATGCAACCAGTGCCCTGACTTACCTCGCTTCTATTCTGGGTAAGGGATAGGGATGTCAAAATGTCGAAAATATGATAAGTATAAGGGGGTTAATTTCTATAAATAGGTCATGATTATGTAAGTGTATGGAAGATACTTCATCTTATACTCGACACTAAATTTTGAGATATGAAAGCCTGTTTCTATCTATGAGAGTTTAAGAATATACGTCGAGGAAAGGATAGTCCTCTAACTTGTTTGACTTTATTGTTAATCAAGGGATAGTACGAGGTTAAAATTGAAAAGTTGTGACAAGTATATGATGTCAAAATTTCTATATGCAAACTATACTTAAAACCAGATGGTGGTCTGTCCACTATCGATAACTTGGCTTATTTTGACTTAGGAAGTATACGAAAGCTTCATGATTTCATATGGTTTGAGATTCCTTTGGGAGAACTCAATCCGGTGAAACATCACTCACTTAGGCGGATATTTGAGATCTCCTTAAGACTCTTATATGTCTGCTTACTTCTGAAAGAACCAAGATTGAGTCAACCAGAAACTACCGATTATTGGTTTAGAGACTGAGATCGGATAAGCATGAGTTATTTGAAAACCACTATGAACTAGCACAAGCATTCAAATTAGGGACATCTTAAGATAGTGGAATTGAAAATGGAGTTCTTTAAAGTGCAGGGGCTATTTACTACTAATCCCATGGGTAGTTCCAAAAATGATGTAGTAGAGGTAGTACCTTCAGTCCATATCCTAAACAACTTGTATGGATGAATGTTAGAATTGTATTATTGCCTGGCAGTATTAGCATTCCAAGTAAGATTTGCTAAGTGGAAAAGTTAATCATGGTCTCACAAGCCTCATAACCCGGTAATGATACTACACCATAATTTATACCAAGCACAAATTAAGAGTATTCGAAAGGAAAGCTCCTTAGAGAGTAATTCCAAGGCCCATCATTTGTTTTCCATCGAGAGCGTAGGCACCGGGCTCAATATCCAAGAGCACGAGATTCGAAAGCAGGAGCAAAGACGTCGATTGAAGATCAAAACCATTGTCAATTAAGACAACGAGCTTAGTTGAGGGTAGCAACTACGGATACTAAAGATATTTCAACAAGTATCAATAATCTATGGTGCAGATAGCCCTAGACCGAGATCAACGGCCTAGACAAACTATAGGAATCAAAGGAGCTATATATAAAAGCGTCAGTTCCGCAATCTGTGGAAATGCACTTTTAACCAGACGATGACCAGTGTTTGAATCAAATCCACACATGACAAACCAGGTCATATATCCAAGAAGAAGGCTCTCGATCAATGGCCTTATGGCATATTGGCTATAAATAGGAGGTAATCCCAAGGCACAAAGGATCTTCTGGCATAATAAAAATTAATATGAAATCATAAGTGTACTTCCCTATATTAGAGCTCTATTCAAAAACTCATCAATGGCGAAAATGCCAAAATTCAATGTAAGTAGCCTCTAGGCTATATAAAGGTGACTAAATAGGGAAAGGATGGTGGATGTAGGGACTTCGGCCCGAACCATTATAAAAGTCTCGGTGTTATTTACTTTCTGCACTTTGCCTTATTTACATATACTATTAATACTTTACGATTCAACATCTCAAATTCAATATTTAGCTACGACACGTCTCGACGATCTCTTACCTGGGTCCAATATCCTATTCGACTCCTGAAGACATACTTTCAGACTTTGGGTGTTGGTGTTGACGAAATTCTACAATAAGATTTTTGGCGCTGGAAGGAAGGCTCGAACCTCCGTCATTTGTTCCCTCTTAGAAAATCTTGTAATATCATCCCTCCGACAAGGACTAACTTTGAAAGTGAGAAGCTAACTCCGGAGTTGCCGCTCAACCTCCGCATTCAACTCATTAAAGAAGACAACAACGAGAGATTAGATACCCTCATTATGGAGAAAGAGAATGGTAATGATAGTTATCCTATCTATAAACTTCGGGCTCTCCAGATTAGGTAGCTTTCAAAATATCTCCAATAATCACTCCATAAGTCAACCCAGCTATGAAAAAATATTAAAGCCATAAATAATGAGATTAGGGATCTTTCCATTGAATTGTTGAAATATGAAGTCCGATTCCTTCCAACAAGAGAGCCCTACCGGTTACCTTAGATGATGGGTTTCAAAGCTAAAGCATGATCAAGACCTTATCCCACTCAATCGTACGGCCTGGAAGAGTCAAACTGAGAAAAGGTGGTGCTTTTCTCAAATATTCATAGAAACTTGTGATGAACTCTCTTACATTGATTACCCGAAGAGTTATAAGTATTGTGCTTACCACTCGATGAATGGACATGAAACAGACAAATGTCAAAAGATCTTTTACACAATCGTAAAATTCATACAAAAAGGGAAGTTAACAAAATTCATTAGGCATTACATTAATTATCCTATTTTAGAATTATTCATTTCTTTTTTCTTTTTTGATTTCAGGAGAACTCCGTGTAACCCTTGTCAAATGAATGCATAATGTGTTTTTTTCTACAAAGATGAAGTTGCAAGAAGAATTCCTTTCATAAATCAAATTCCCACTGACAAATAAAGGACCTCAGTCAATCAAAATGGTTATCTCAGTTATAACTTCAAAAGTTTCAACTCCAAAAGGGAAGGGCGCCTCATTGTTTTGGATCTCAAGAAGTTTAATCAGTGGGTCTTCTTACATCCATCTTTGGCATAACCCTATCCTGAGTTTTGATTATAAGGGAATATCTAGTCTTGGTATTGATGGTCTCCCCTTTGGTATGTTTTCCCTTCTTAAGAACTGTTGCATATCATACTTGCATTTAGGATTTAAGAACTGAAATTCCCTATTCATACTTGCATTAAGGATTTAAGAACTGAAATTTCTTATTCATACTTGCATTTAGGATTCAAGGACTGAAACTCCTCATTGATCTCACAAGATCAATGAAGAGTTTTGTTTTTATAAAATATATATTTGAATAATAAAAATAATTCCATCAATAATCTTCTTTCTCAAACTCGAACCATCTTCCTATTGAACAATGTGATTTAAAAAACTATGTGGTTTCAAAAATCGTTATAAAATGGTCTGAAGGCACTCTTTTCAAAGGACCTATATTTCCCATCTTCCAAGTTATAACTAGATTACCGTAAAATCTTTAAACTAAAATGGATTTTGACGGCCAACATCAGCCAAAAGTGGTTTTAGATGGCTGACACAAGCCAAAAGTGGTTGTAGATGGTCGACACTAGCCAAAGTGGTTATAAATGGTTGATTCTTGGCATAAGTGGTTGTAGATGGGAACCCAATGATAAGTTGGTAGAGCTCTCCATAAGAGCACCCCCATAATGATGCGCAACAAAGTGTAAGGCCAATATCGGTTTGGCTTAAAAAGACGTTGGAAAGTAGAATGCAAGCTAATAGTGAGTCACGTTTAGTGGAATCATGTATTAGGTAGATCCCCAGTTAAATTAGAATATTAGGCAAACTCCTAATAATATTGAACCATGGTCAAGTAGTACCAGACATTGGGTAGATTCCTAGTTAGATTAGAATATTGAATAGGTTCCCAATAATAGCGATTCATGGTTGAGTAGGACCATGCATTGGGTAGATTCTCAATTAGATTAGAATGTTGGGTAGATTCTCAATTAGATTAGAATGTTCGGTAGATTTCCAATTAGATTTGAAAGTTGGGTAGAACCCTATTAGATTAGAATGTTGGGCATATTTCCAACTAGATTAGAGCATGGGGTCGATTACCAATATAGTGAGTCATGGTCAAGTAGTATCATGCGTTGGGTAGATTCTCGATTAGATTCGAATGTTGGGTAAACTCCCAATTAGATTAGAATGTTGGGTAGATACCCAATTAGATTAGAATGTTGGGTAGATTCCCAACTAGATTAGAATATGGGGTAGATTCTTAATGTTAGTGAGCCATGATCAAGAAGTGTCATGCATTGGGTAGATTCCAAGTTAGATAGAAAATGGGTACATTACCAATGTTAGTGAGTCATAGATGAGAAGTGCTATGCGTTAGGTAGATTCCAGTTAGGTAGCAAGTGGGTAGATTCCCAAAGTTAGTGAGCTATGGGAGAGAAGTGTCATGCATTGAGTAGATTCATAGTTAGATAGGAAGGGAGTAGATTCGCTCTATAGATAGAATTTTCGGGAGAAGTTCCTAAGTTAAGACATCAAGTAGATTCTTACTAAATTGAAAAGAAGTAAAGGTGAACATAGAATCAGAATAAGATGAAACTCTTGATCGTGTTACTAGGTTAACTCCAGATGAGAATCCAATCATAAAAATCGGTTGGGTTTGAAACCTTATTTTAATAGAAATATGTCTAGAGGCAAAAGGTATCCTATAGAAGGAAAGTCTTAAGAAGCACACTCAAGCAAAGTGATATCATAAGAAGTGAAGTCGAAAGGAATAAAGTTTTTTTACATATAGTTTATCCAAGAAAATGTTACAAGGTATAGGTCGAGATTATTGCCAAAAGAAATAGTATACAAAGACTGGATTACAAAATCAAGAGTGTCAGAGGATAAAGTATAAAACGAAAGGAGGAGATCCATCCAAAGGGGCAAGCCAAGGTGGCGAGTACGAGCTCTCTGAAACAACTTCAATTTTATAGTCTTGGAAGGAATTCCTTAGCCACATCATCCTTAGCCTCTTCTCCTCCATTTAAAAAAACAACTGTGTTATCTCCCAAGGTCAGATATCGGTTTAGGGCTCAGCCCTCTCCGGAGAAAAGCGTCTGTTAGTTTTTAGACCCAACATAATAAAATCGATCTTAATCTCTAAGGCCTTAAGGGTAACTTATAGCTTTTGGAGCTCGACTACCTTCTCCTCGTAAGATTGGTAAAGAAAAGCATAGTCTCACTGAATCATTGAGCGGTTCATGCAAGATACTTCCTTAGAAACATCAACTTAATATTAATAAAGATAAAAGACGGTAACCAAAAAGTATAACTTCATATCGGCTACTTTAATTTGAAACATTACGTGACAATCACATTAAGTTGAATGAAAATTCAAATATAAGTAAGTCCATAAGGAAATTTCATTCAAGAATTCATATAAGTCAAAATTTACGAAAGTCACGTTGTTACAAAGACAAATCATGGTATGTTTCCTTCGTCAATAGTATTATCGGGAGTTTTTCTTATATCTCCTCGTCAGTAGAGATGGCACCTTCCTCTTCCTCTACAAGGGTTTCAGCTTTAGTTGCCTTGGTATCTTTCTCCTTTTGATGCCCCTCATACCTCTACTGTAGCCGCATGGTTTCTAAGATAAGCTATAGAGAAAGGCATGTTTTTATTCTGGTGGTAAGCATAAGCTTCAATTAAAACTCAGAAGGATCGCTTGTTGGCACCCCCTTCTCATGCTCATTTCTAGTGATGTAACGTTCTTTGTCAATCAACCATAACTTAGCTTTCTTCAGCCTCTCGTCCCTTTCTTTTAGGTTATTTTCAAGGGCCTCGATCCTACGATCCTTCTCTCCCATAGTTTTGTCTGATTCCTCAACTTGAGTAGTCGCATGTTGAACGTTGGCCTTGAATTTTGTGAATTCCTTTCTTGTCTCTTCGGCAGCAGCAGCTATAGCCTCATGCATTTTCATCCACCAATGTCGAAGGGCAGAGATTTCCGCCTTGGTCTGGGAAGAGGTAAATAGAGTAAGGACACATATTGAAATCATAATCTAACACAAGAATTTTTATCTTGATACTCTCCCAGAGGCTGTACTTGATTTCTATTCGAAGTCCTAGGACAGAGGTTGGAGGTCTAGCACGTGTTTGGGTAATGGCATGAAGAAGGTCACCTTCAGTAGTAGCTCTCATAATTTCCATCATCTGCTTATTTTTCTCAGCAAGCAAACATGAATCTCTTCACTTAGAACTCTCAACTTTAGAGGATTTGGAGACCTTTTGCTTCTTTTAACCAAGGGTCCTTTATCAGAAAGCAACGACTTAGATCTTTTCTTAGGCCCCTTTCCCTTATCTGGGAAGCCACCTTCTTTGGAGACGAAGACATTACAACAAAAAAAGGGGATGAGGTTAAAATCAAAGTTAAGACTAAGTTGCACTAAGAGCCTAAAATAAACTAGTTCAAGGATTAAAGAGTAAAACCCCTGATTTTGCCTTCTCTAGGATCAGACTCAGCTTCCACTCTATTATCAATGACTATGCTAGAAGATTTTTGTACTTCTTTGGGGATGTAAGTCCGGAAAATATAGCAGAAGGAGGTAGAAAGCTTCGAGATTTTAGTTTTTCTTCGGCATGTATTGGGTGTCGGTATCGCTGTAAGAAAGGAATCTTCATAACTTCCTTATACCTCTCCTTATATTGGTCAGTGATAGCCGAATCGCTACTCTTCTCAAGTCTCACTATTTAAGATTTAATGAAATAAGAGGATACTACTTAGAATATAGGTGAGACTAATGGAAAGGAAAATATCCAAAAACATACAAGCATTATTAAAGGAGGTGATAATTTGATCAGAAGAGGCCTTAACAAGGAACCACTTACGTGGCGTTATCTTGCTAAATGGATCTTGTTGAGGAGATGGACTTAGAAATTTGAGAAAACAAGTGGGAAATTCCCTAATGGATTTGGACTCTAACAAGTTGAACATGTAATTGATCTCGATAACAAGTATCTTCTGATAGCCTCTTTCGGAATACAACATCGCCATGACAGATAAAGTTAGGTAGGAGGTGGCCAAGAGTTGGAAGGGATTGACGTGATAAAATTCTAGAACATCAACAAATAAGGACGCTACAGGTAGGAAAATCCCATGTTCCAAATGCTTCATAGACTATATTAAATATCTTTTAGAGGATTGTTATAATACATCCCATACCAAGGAGCGGGCGTCTCAACTCCGGTGATCCAATATGAAAACAAAATATCATCGAGTTCTTACTGAGTCTGAATAGGAGCATCCATTTCTAATCTAAGAAAATAGGGCAGAATCGAAAGAGGAATCGGAAAAATCTTGGAGATAACAATGGCGATTTTACAATTTGAATAAGCGAAAGGAGGAGAGAAAAGAGGGAGGAGTGCTTATATTAAAGGAAGGGCACAGATTGAGAAGAGGAAACCTTTCCACCATGAATTCAGTTTAACAGGTGTACGCAAAGAAAATATCAAAGGGTCCCTTACCAGGTGCCAAGTCATCATTACACAAAAAGGAGAAATGCTTTTTGGGGATAACCAATCGTTTGCCAACGTCTAGACCCACATTAAATGTGAAATCAGAACCTGTTTCTTTTAAGGTCTAGTCTCGAATGATCACTTATGAATTTGTACTATAAAGACAGCTTTGACCTCATGGTCTCATATCTGATTTTGCCTTTTGGCACCGTAACAATTTTCCTTACCATTTTGCCCAGAGGCTTCAAGTGATAAGCATAGTTTTCAAATGTTTTAACCTCATGGTATCAAATAAAATTTTCCTTTCAGCACCATAACACTTTTGCATACCGCTTAGCCTAGATGGCTTCAAGTGACAAGTATAGTTTTCAAAAGTTTTGACCTCGCAGTCTCAAATCAGATTTTGTCTTTCGATGCTGTAACAATTTTCCTTACCATTTAGCCTAGGTGGCTTCAAGTGACAAGCATAATTTTCAAAAGTTTTTATCTCATGATCTCAAATCAGATTTTTCCTTTTGGCACCATAACAATTTTGCTTACCACTTAGTCTATATGGCTTCAAATGGCAAGCATAGTTTTCAAAAGTTTTGACCTCATGGTCTCAAATCAGATTTTTTTTCCTTTCGGCACCGTAACAATTTTTCTTACCACTTAGCCTAGATGGCTCCAAATGATAAGCATACTTTTCAAGAAATTTGACCTCACGGTATCAAATCAAATTTTCCCTTTCGGCACCATAATAATTTTGCTTATGACTTAGCCTAGATGGCTTCAACTGATAAGCATAATTTCAAAAGTTTTGACCGCATGTCTCAAACCATATTTTGCTAGCATCATAATAATTTTTCTTACCACTTAGCCTAGATGGCTTCAAGTGATAAACATAGTTTTCAAAAGTTTTGACCTCATGGTCTCAAATCAGATTTTGCGTTTTGGCACCATAAAAATTTCACTTACCACTTAGCCTAGATGGATTTAAGTAGTAAGCATAGTATTTGAATGTTTTGACCTCACGGTCTCAAATCAAATTTGGCTTTCGACAACGTAACAATTTAGCCTAGATGGCCTCAAGTAGCAAGCATAGTTTTCAAAAGTTTCAACCTCATATTCTCATATTAGATTTTATCTTACGGCACCAAAACAGTCTCACATACCACTTGGTCCAAATGACTTCAAGTAAAAAGCACGACTTTCGTAAGTTTTGACCTTACAGTCCTGATTTATATTTTGCCTTTCGACATTCTAGCGACTTCACTCATCGCCTAGCCAAGATAGCCTTGAGTGAAAAATATGATTTTAAAGTTTTTGACCTCGCGGTCTAAGTTAAAATTTCACCCTTAATTTTTGAAAACCGTTAACTACACGCCACTTAACTAAAGCAGCCAGTTAAGCCTTCACCTCTGAGCATTTGTTTTGAATTATTTTCAAAACCCTATAGATGAGGTTAGATTTTAAAGTCGTCTGGATGAGGTTAGATTTTGAATTGTTTCCAAAGCTCTCTAGATGGGTTAGGTTTCAAATCATTTCCAAAAGCCCTTTAGATGAGGTTAGATTTTAAAATATTTTCAGAAGAAGGTCAGATCTTCATAAGTTGCTTGGTAAAGTAACATTGCAGAGAATACTCAGGTTAATTATTTCGCACAAAGGCTCGGGTCAACTTTATGATGGGAACAGAATTTTAAGCTAAGAACAAAGCATAACATAACACCGTTGTTTCCAAAGTCCACCTCATACTGATTGTATAAGGTGAACTTTAGGGGGCATGTGTTACACCATAATTTATACGAAGCATAAATTACAAATATTCGAAAAAAGCTCCTTGCCTTGTAATTCTGAGACCCCTTATTTGGTTTCCGTCGAGATCTTAAGCACTCGGCTCAATTTCTAAGAGCATGAGATTTTAAAGCAAGATCAAAGATGTCGATGAGGATTAAGACCATTGTCCAATTAAGACAACAAGCTCAGTCGAGTGCAGCAAATGTCAAGACCAAATATATTTCAACAAGTATCAACAATCAATGGCTCAAATAGCTCTAGACAGATATCAACAGCTAAGATAAACTTAAGAATCAAAGGAGCTGTATATAAAATCGCCAGGTCGGTAATCCATGTCAAAGCACTTTCACTCCGATGATGACAAGTGTTTAAATCAAACCACACATGAAAAGCTAAGTCATCTATCCAAGAAAAAGGCTCTCCACCAATGGCGTTATGGCATATTGGCAATAAATAGGCGGAAATCCCAAGGCACAATGGATCTTCTAGCATAATAAAAATTAACATAAAACCATAGATGTCTTTTCTATATTAGAGCTCCATTCAAAAACTCATAAATGGTGGAAATGCGAAAACTCAATGTAAATAGCCTCTCGGCTATTTAAAAGTGACTAAATAAAGAAAGGACGATGAACGTATGGACTTTCGGCCTGAACCACTATAAAATTCTTGGTATAATTTACTTTCTGCACTTCTCCACATTTACATGTACTATTATTACTTTACGGTTCAGCATCTCGAATTGAAGATTTAGCTACGACATGTCTCGGCAATCTCTCCGCCGGGTCCAATATCCCATTCGACTCCTATAGACATGCCTTCGGACTTTGGGTATTGGTGTTGGAAAAATTCTACAAGAACATGCGACAAGGATTTATAGGTCACACCTATTAAGGTATGGTCATCACTATTCTAGATTAGTATCTACGAACTTATGTATGCTACGAGTTCATCGGAAAGGTTGGAAAGCAACCAGAGTGATGACATATTTGGTATTATCCAGGAAGGGGTAGGCCGGTTATATGGCGGTAGGGGATCCATGTGTTGACCCTTGTACATTTTTATGTAAAGATGTACCATAGTAGGTGGTACCCAGTGCCTTGTAATTGATGGAATCCATTCTTCAATACGTGACTTATGGTTTTAGTTTTAGAACCTAGTATCGTTGAATGTAATTATGGGTAACCATTTTAGGTATATTATATGTTAATTTTCAACCCTAGACATTATTATAATATCATTGGATTTTTGTATAAAATGGTTTGGTTATCGTAAGGTAAAAACCTGTCTATGTTTCTTTGTTGCATGGTCTTACGAGATATCTTTATTTTTGAAGGGTTTTATAATTTAAAAATCCATACGATTTAAGTTTTCCTCACGTCGGTTTACCAGACTAAACCAGATGTTATTTTTTTATAATGCTCGGGACAAATTCGAGTATTTTTCCAAAGTTAGTTTTGTACACTTTGGAGCTTTAGGAGATGAGCAGGATGCCTCCAAGATGTATTCACATATTTTTATTTTCGTTGCATTCCTTGTTTCTTATTATCATAATTTATGAGAATAGGCTGTTATAACTATCCAAGCCAATGATAGGTTAGACTCTGATTGTTGTATGAATATTAAAGTATACCTTTGGCTATGGATCCTACACAAGATACCGAGTACCATCAACTCTCGGCATCAACCAATTGAAAACATCTGCAGATATTTAGAGTAGGTGTACCTACTTGGTTAGCTAAACCCCTTGGCCATGATCCTACTTTGTTTTCTATCATTTTTGATGGTGAAGTAATATTTAACATCTCATCACATGAGTCTTCGTTACTCGAACAGATCTTGAATCTCTTCATGGTTTCCAGCATAAGTTGTCCGATGAATGCTAACTTTATCCTCTCTCTTGGAATTAACCACAAGATGACAGTACCCTCGCTAGCATAATTTAAAATATTTAATGCTGACCTCTCCCTTGGACTTAACCTTGGATAAATAGTTCAACTCTATGATGTTTCACCCCATAATCGCATCCATAACATTACAAAAGATATATACATGTATACAACTATTTCAATATTCATTTCTACTCTTTCCAATACTTATAAATGTATTCATATTCTTGTCCAAAAGGTATAACAATATCCACAAATTTGTTTAACAATATTTCACATTTCAATATTTAAATGGGTTAAAAAAATGTTATTCAGACATCGTTACTATAAACCGAAAACCATTTTATGCTTAACATTATCTTTAAAATATTCTTTAAACAAACAATTATATTTAAGGGTTAAAAACAAATATTACTGGAACAATGTTTACTATAAACCCAAAACATTTCACACTTAGCAATATGTTTAAAGCATTCTTTTCAAAGATCTGATTACATCTACACTTATTTAATAAGGTAACGTATTTTTAATTAACTTCTTAAAACCTTCAGTATAACGTAAGGTTATAATAAAACCACTTTTATCCCGTTTGCAAATTTACTTAGCTTTCTTTTCCAAACTTATATATGTAAATACTTTAAAATAATAATAATCTATATAAAATATTTGTTAAAAATAAATAACTTCAAATGTAACAAAATTCCATAGGAAAAACATGGCTTACATTTTAAAAACCCTTTACTGTAAAAATGCATAAATAATTATAAAAAATATATTTAAACTTAAATTCACTTGTAAAACACTCTAATATATGTTATTAAATACTCCTAAAAATTTGTAGAAAATACTTTATTTAATATCATTTTTAACCATTTTAATGTCTCAATAACATACTGCAACATTTATAGATGTCCAAAATTTAGAAACATCCAGAAAATGTTTTAGTTAAAATGTCATTTTACGCCATTTAAAGTTTCAAACAACAAACAATACCACTTACAAACTGCTATCCAAAGTTCTGAAACATACCGAAAATGTTTCATATTCAAAGTTGCAGGTTTCTGCTTATGTCGCAAAAATAGTTTTAAAACCTTCAATGTTCGATTCATTTTCAACATGTTATCAAGTGATTCTTGGTGCAACTATTTTACCCTAAGTACTTTACTTTAATTAAAAACGTAGTAGAAAACCCTAAGGATATCTTCCAAAATTATATTAAAAATTGCCAAACATAAGACAATTTCAAAATGCATCTATAACACCTAATTCGCTTCTAACATTTACAACTTTGTCTCACAAGTTCTACAACCTTTCAAACCAATTCCTTGCAGTCACATACACTTATGTATGTGTAGAGCACAACCAAAATATATTATATCGTAATATATTAACATACAAACATTTTAAGCAAGTTTAAAACAAGGGGATTCAAAATTCTTTCATAGCAAGTATCGCTATACGGGCCATTCAATATCCTTTCCAATTTCAACATACTATCAGATAACCATACATACACAATGTTAAGGCCATGGCACATGTTATAAAAGGTCATAGAAGTGATGATACATATACTGGAGTTATCATTTTCTATCAAAAGCAAGTAAAGTCACTACAAGAAAATCATCTTTTGGTTGCAGAAATTTGTAGCGTTTTTATGTAAATGCATCCAATATTATTTCATGTTGTATTATAAATGCAACCAAAAAAAATTACTCATTCCCGCCTTTATTAAATGAAATTTCGCGTGACCTTTAGACGTAACCTGGAAATTTGCCGCCTATGAAATTTTCATTAGCCGCTTTGATTTCTTTTTCTCACGTTCATCCTTTTTATTATCAATTTCCTTCTAAAAGGAAGAAAACCCTAAACTAACATTTTTCCAAAGTCGACTTAGCAAATCTCCTGTTACCACAACACTTCAAATCTTCGATTTGCCTTGCTTAGAATAGCTGCTGCTGAAGAGCTTCGTTGAATCCAAACTCGAACTAGACCTTACAAAATTATTTCCTATTATTTGATCAGCAGCACGCAGTTTTGCCATCGATTGACAGATCTAGAAGCAGACGCATACAATTACCACAGCCAAAAATCCACCGTCTTCAATTCGGAGCTCACACATCAAAAAAGAAAAGAAAAGTATTTCGATCTCTATTGAAAGAAAGAGAAGCTTGAGCTTGTTGCCAATTTCTTCTGTGCTTCTCATTTCAAGATGTTAGACCGTGATGCAGACGAGGTGCTTGAAAGAGATGCCGATGTGCTTGGAGTTTGAGAGTTCAAATTTGGAAGTAACAGTGTAAGTCCCTAAATTTTGGTTCGCGTGTGCCGATCTCCATGTCATAAGAAATTATTCAGTGCTCTAGAAACCATTGCAATTAGTTTGGCAGTAGCCACTTATTGAACTGCTGTGATGTCAGGTCATAATTCAAGATTTTACAAATTTTGGCAGTAGCCACTTCTTGCATTTTAAGTCAACTGCACAAACCCAAAATTGAAAGGTTGATGATACATATGCAGTGCATGCTAGTGTGTGTGTTTTGCTTCAGGGTTCAGGTTTTAAATTATCATGTCTTCTTGTAGAGATACCGATTCTTGTCTGTGGCAAAAACATTGAGCCTATAAGTCCAGAACTCAGGCGCTTCATCCGCTCTACGGGAATGAAACTTGAAGCATTAGATTCAGTTATGATTGAATACTAATGATTCTATTATATTTTCCTCAACTATTGAAGTTTGCATTATACTCTTGTGCTTCTGCATATGATCTATTTTTTTCTCTAACATATTGCAAATTTTTTTTTTACAGAGAAATGCAGCTTCTACCTACAATATACTAAATGAAGAAGGAAGAGTTGTAGCTGCTGCCCTCATTCCCTTCAGAGTCTCCTCATAACCTAATATAAGCTAAGTAAGCATTTGTTTTCTTTTCTTAAATTTTACTAGTTGGATTAAACATTATCCTTTTTAATATTTTAATTGTACGAAATTCGTTTCAAATGCTTATTAAGAATTTTATTTAAGTATTGTCCTGTTAGGTATGCATTGGCTAATATCCTTATGTTGTCGTACACATGTCAGGTTAATGGGGAGTTGATATATCTTATTCTCTCTTCCAAACGGTTTTATTTTGAAGGCATTTTCTCCATATTTGTTAAAAGTGCCAGATTTCATAATAATAAATGTAGCTGAATGAAGATAAGTATATTAAAAGCTGTGATGAACTACTCTGAGTTCAGTTTTTTAGTATGTTTCCTACAGAATAAGAACGAGTTTATAGTAGTTCTGTTATATTTATCCTTTCGGATGTTGTGGTTATTGGATTCATCGTTCATCTGTTCACACTATGATATGTTGTTTACTTTGCAAAATAATTTGTTAACTAAATATTAATTAACTGTGTTGTTGCAAGCTAGTTGAGCACGTTTGAACAATGTTTTAGTACGATTAAGTACAAAACTAATTATGGAATTTAGTTCATAGGTCACCTTCTTCTTACCTAATATTTCCTTTTCATGTTTAGCTATGTTTATTCTCTTACATCAAGTGTGATTATTTAGTTCGTATTGCTGATACTACAAGATTATGATCAAAATACAGAAACTAGTTAGAGGAATCAACAATCAGGTACTTTCTTATTTCTTTACTTTTTTCTTTTTATTCCTACATCTGTTAAGGCCATGGTCAATATAATCAACCGTTAACATGTTTGTTTATGCTGACTGTAATTTTCATCTCTTTATTAGCTCTTTGTTGTAGCTCTATCAAGAAACACACTCATTTTATTTTATCCCTCAAGATATGCACGTTCGTCCATTTTTAAGAAGTCATTTGAAGTTTATTTGCGATTTTGAGTTACTTAAATGCATTACATAATTACTGCTTAATAGTAGAAGATACTTGAAAGAAAGAAATGACCAATTGTAATCATCCATAAATCATTGCATCATAGTCTTTTTTGGGTATAATTATATATTTTCCGTGCTATATTTGTTTACATAGGAAAACAGAGGATGGGGTGAAGGTGGTTACAGCGAAAAATTTAAGAAATCCATATGAAAATCAAGGGAATTTCAATTCTAGGTTCAAACTGACATTAAACAAGCTGTATGCCTGAAGTTTAGTTGATTACGATCGGGTCATCATGTTGGATTTAGATAATCTCTTTGTTCAAAAAACGGATGAGCTCTTTCAGTGTGGTCAGTTTTGTGCTGTATTCATCAATCCATGCATATTTCATACTGGCCTTTTCGTTCTTCAGGCGCAATTGCAAAACGTTTTTCCCATTTTCATTGTTTCATTATTATATCAAATTTGTTATCATTTGAAAACATCTGTACTTTATGTTGTAAACAAATCAAATACGTCGTGGCCTGTTGGGTATATTTTACTATTGACTAAGGGACTAAGCTTTATATTTCCTGAATCAGTTGGAATGATATGTTTGATTATATGATAAAATCCTAGTATTTGTTAATGGATTTCAAATATGATGCAATATATATCTGTAAATTCACAAATTGGAATACTTTGGGTATATGCAGCCTTCAATGGGGGTCTTCAATGACATGTTCATGAACTAGATGTTGGTCGATCAAATCCAGATGGTGCTGATCAGGGTTTTCTTGCAAGTTACTTTGCAGATTTGCTTGATCAGCCTATGTTTCATCCTCCACCAAACGATAATTCACTGCTAGTTATTTAAAGTAACAGCTTTACTCTGTTTCATTCACATGGATTCTTTTCAACACATCCCATTGCTCACACATGCTTTCCTTCTGGGCTTTAGCTACTTCGCTTCAGCTGCAATTTCATGCTTTCCTTCCAATTACAACTACAACACTATCGCAATGCAAGCAGTTTATGTACGACAGTTTACGCAAGCAGTTTATGCACACCTATCGTGATATAGTAAATTCTAGCCTAATGAGGGTGGAATGCAAACACTTTGCAACTGCTTTTGCAAGGTGAGTTATTGAACTAGTTTAATTATAATTTTTCTAACGCGATTGTGTGAATAAGGTCAGCTATTTGTAAAATGATCTTAGCTTTAGAAAAATAATAAAATGCAAGCTAGTGGCATATACATAGCCGATGGAGTATCGATATTTGCTTCAGCTTACTGGCTTGCTATGTATAAAAGTATAAAGCAAGCTAGTGGCATATACATAGCCGATGAAGTACAATTAGAATTTACACTCACTGTGCATGGTATGACTAATTTAACAACATTTTATATATTTGTAAGATTGGACTTTATTTATTTCATTTCCTTTATAAATTTGATTATTTATATGACATTATTTATAATATGATATGCTCGTATAGTGTTGTAGATGTTTGATAATAATTGTTTGACAATATGTTGTGCTTTCACTTGTGCAGGCATTAGATTTCCGAAGAGAGCAAGGTTGGACTTTTATGGTTCTAGCTTTCACTTGTGCATGCAACAAAGAATTATGGGTAAAAGAGCGTTTTGTTAGCACCAGTTTGGTATAACATTTTATTAGCACTTGGTGTGAAAATTTGTATACGAATGGTTATTGTATGCGAGTTTGGTTATTTTATCAAAAAAATATTGTACTAGAATGGTTATGGATATCCTATTTGATTATATGATTAATATGTTTTTTTAGTTGTTCGATTATGATGATTATGTAAGCGATTGTTGATTGATATAGTAGAAACAAAATAGACCATCAACAGGAAATAATAGCATGAAAAAATAGTGCAAAATGATCATCAACTTTTAGTAGCGTTTCAAAAATGCTACGAAAATACATATAGTGGCGTTGTGTAAACGCAACCGTAAAGTAGGGGTAAAGTTGGAAATTCTATTGGTAGTGTCAAAAAATCTTTTGGTGGCATTTTATACACGCTGCAAAAAAAGAATTTAGTAACGTTTAAAAAACACTGCCAAAAATTCATTTATAGTGGCGTTAAAATAAATGCAACAAAAAATCATGGATTTTTAGTCGCATGTTTTCTAGCGGCGTTTATCAAAACGCCACCAAAACTTTTTAGCATTTTTTGAGCGCCACTAAAAATCAAATTTCTTGTAGTGAGTCCAAAGTTATAACTTTATTAGTTCACTTTAACTTTATATTTAAGCACAACAAATATACCACAACATATACAATCAAATGGTGAGTTAACTCACCCCACAATTGAGCTAATATAAGCACAAGCCACCAAAAAAGTACACTTTCTACCATCACCAAACACCTAAAGATCCAACCTTTAGCCTGTTTTAATGCTCAGCCAAGCTTCTTCCTTGATATAATGCTCGTTGCCTCAAAATAGACCATATCTGTGCTTCCTTCTTTCCTTCTTGACTTGATTTTCCTTGTTCCTATAATGTCTTAAGCCCTTGGCCAAAGTTTGGTGAAGTTTGGACTTCATTTATTTTGATTCGAAAATGTAAAGAGAAGAGAGAAGGAGATGGACATTATCTTTCTATGTTTTATAAACAAGCAAGGCACTTTATGAACACATGAAGCCTGTCCCACCCAAACCCCACTCCTCCCATATACTCACCTTTACACATCATTATTCACCCTTATGGCTTCCCTAAATACCCCTCTTCATAAGTATCTTCTATGACATCATTGCTTACATCACCTTACCTTATTAATAATAAGTGGTGCAAAATATTTTTAGTTGCTAATTTATTATACATTAATATATTTGTAATGAACAAAAGTTTTATCGAGTAAAAAGCTGTTTATCGATAAAATGATTTTTGATCACATTAATGATGTTTCTTCGAACTATTTATTTTTGTGAACATTTTTCAAAAACAAGTTTATCATCATTAGTTATTAATAAAAAGGGGTTAACAAGGTTATAAAATCCATGTAATCATAATATATCCAAGATTCAAATATTTAAATAATTCAGATACTTAAACACGAATTGTTTAAAATTCTGATTCATTACATTCTCCCTGTTAAAACATTTCATCCTTCCCCACTTAAAACATTTCATTCTCAAAATTCCAACACGACCTAATAACAAAAGAAACAAGCATAATCTATCTTAACAAAATTCAAAATTACTTGCAAGCATAGGTCACTTTTGCTCTGGTTCAAAAACTCTCTCATCGTAGAAGGTTGATAAATAATCTACTAAACGTACCTAGAAATCATGTACTCAGATCCTCAAGCTACAAGTCATTAATTACTAGCAAGTAAATCTCATGGTTTGCTCTAGTTAACAAGGTTATTAATTAGTCGATCACTCAAGCTACCCCATAAAAAATCGAAGAGTCATTCCTTGAACACTCCATAAGCAACGAAACATAGTATGCATATACTTAAGCCCATATGATGTGCATGAATCATTAGCATGCTATATTTAATATGATCACTTTCTCGATCCCACAATTTTCACTTTCAAACTAGTCTAGATTATATCACTTCTCTACTGTAGACTTTGATCAGGTTCCTTGGTTAGAAACCTTATTTTCCCTTACATAATCATGTACTATGACAGAAAACCTCAAGATCATATCCAAAATACATTTCAAATGTTCGCAGTCTGGGATTAAGTGAAAAATCCTTGTTTGGACTGACGTAAATCACCTCGAAACCTTGTACTCAGATCTTAGATCAAGAACAGTCATGCGAAAAAATGATCAACATAAAAATTATGTATTTTATCTTATTGGTTTCTTATCTAAAATAATATCATTTGAATTATATTCATTTACATAAATAGTACATCATTTAATACCGAAATCTAATATGAACCGTTTCATAAAACATAATTTCAAGTTTGTAAACATTTTATAAAGACATAACTTTATTTATAAAACATTTCAAAACAAAGCTTATCTCAAGTTATTACTCGTATAATACTCCTCTACGACCTAAGAGTACTTAGGAAACATCAAATTCATTTAAGTTTCTAAAATTCAAATAAAGGCCTAAAATAAATATGGGTCTTATAACCGAGTCAACCTTTTGACTTCTTTGACTCTCTGGTTAGGCAAGTAGCTAGGATGAGCAGGATACCAGTATCCATACTCGGTCCTAGAGTCTACTTTCCTTAAATAACCCTAAGGTAAAGACGTCTATTAGTTGGCCCGGTAACATCGAATGGTTACTTAACAAAGATGTTCAAAACAATTTATAACATGTGTTAACATACCACATTCTTCATTCAATAGTCATATAAACTTATCTTTATATTCTAAAAAAACACCTAGCTCTAAGTTCTATAATAATCTGGAAGTTTCAAGCTATCCAAAATCATCAAAAAATCCATTTCATTCTAACAAATGAAGCTATCAAACAAAGACATCAAAATATTAGGAAAATACCACACTATCCTAATGTACAGGATGCATGCGTCAGTAAAACAACTTATCAAAATTTTACTTATTTATTTCACATTTTACTATTAAAGGAAAATAAGAAAAGGTTTCACAATAATTTGAGTTAAGCCACTACCACTCGAGCTCCCCACATAGCATACATACAAATCTTTTCTATGCAGAAAGTACATATCAAAATATGCACTACCAAAAATATCCTATAACAAACTACTATGCATCTGATCTAAAAGTTCTTTAAAGAAAATTTTAGAACTAAACTCCAATTTTTTACTTCAAACCATTTAAAATAATATGTGTGTGTGTATGTTTATATGTATATCTTTTGTATATTGAATCATACATTCGACATTAAAGCAAAATCATTTTCAAAGCCAGCATTAAAACTTTATACAATAATACTGTGTGTTATGATCTCAATTTATGAACCAATTCCTAAATATATACTTTAAAATCCATAGAAAAAATATATAGACCGAGTAATAGAAAAATGATACCATGGAAATGGGTCCTACCAATTCGTATCATATATTCCCCTACTAAGAAGGTTAATTCACAAAAGAAGTGCTTACCAACCAAACACTTCTCTTGTCCATTTTTAGTCACTTTCGAGCCACTTGAACTAAATAACAAAACGTACTTTGTTCCAAAATTGACTCGAAGATTCTAAAAGTAACCTCGAACTCGAACAAATCTTAAAACCCTTTCCAAAATATTAGCGTTCATAACTACTTTCAGATAATACTATTATTATTTAATCCAAATTTTAGAAACCATTTTCAAAGACAACATGCTTTAAGTTCTCAAAATATTAGTTTAAATACTTTTATTTTATAAACCATATTATATATACCATAATTAGAAATTTACAATAAACTTTTTTTATTAAAGTGAACTTCTAACCTAAGATTGTCATCGAACACTTTATAATCAAACCGTGAAACTCAATTCATAAGGTGTTCATTGTAATGCATCTACAATTTACTATCTAGCCAACCTATGCACCAAAAAGTAAACTGATCTTAAACTAGTTGAGCATAAATCAACAATCCATAAACAATATAAATGCTCATAAATTGGCCGAGCATAACTAACCAGTCTAAAAATGAAACAATGCACATAAATTGCTTGAGGATGACCAATCAAATTAATAAATGTTAATGATACACGTAAACTGGATGAGCAAGGCTAATCGATCAAATAGAGGATAAAAATGCCCATAAATGGACTGAGCATGGCTAAACCAATCAATGTAGGATAACAAATGAACATCATTAATCCCTACCTTCATCATTTTACATTTCAATAATTCATACTTACATAAGCTACCTTATATATTCAAAGTACAATAACACCCAAAGTTATGTATTGGATACTCATCTTCATTTACCATCTTCAGTATTAAAGAAAAATGATCATCTCTATGCTAACTTTTTTTGGAAAGGCAAACTGCATAAAATATCCTGGGATAATTTATGCTAGCCAAAAATAAAAGGTGGAGGAGGGTTTTGAAAGTTCATAGACTTAAACAAAATAGCCAGAATTAGACCGCTGTGGAAGTTAATAACATCTAACTGTTTATGTGCAAGATGGATGAGTACCAAGTACTTAACTAAATACAATTTTTGGGTGCTCCTAATCAATAACAATTTTTCAAGAACTATGGAATCTATTCTTCGAAAAAGGGACTTGGCAGCTAATATTATGTTATGCATCATTGTCAACGGGGAGCATATGGACTTATGATATGATCCATGGATCAACCATAAGTCCCTTGTCGACTTAATTGGTTGGAGCAGGGTCTCCTTGTGCAACAATGCTAACCGTAAGGTAAGCTGTATTTTCAAGGATGTGCAACTATAACCACATCTACTATCAGAGACAAGGGAGGTAGCATCTTAGATTATGCAAGTCAGATATACTGAACAAGTTATAGACTACCAAAACGCAGCAAGACGATATATACAGACTAATATGGTATAACAAAACAGCAATAAAGTTCTGTTATACCATATACATGGCCTATGTACATCATCTTCCTATAGCTAATCGACTTAATACTTGGGATACGAACGTTAATTCACAATGTGAACTATGCAAAACGCATATTGAAAATCAATGGTTTATTTATTGACTGTGAATATAGCAATTATCTATGGAAATCGCTGCTTCTCAAATTGGATCTACAGCCTATAGTAGAAAGTTCATAGTAGCAACAATTATCAAAATTGTGATACAACTTTGTGAACAAATCTGGGCTCTAACAGTTGGCATATGTGGCGGCAGCCACAACCACGCATCATATTTGGACAGAACGGTCTAGGCAGCTCTTTGAAGGTAAAAGATGCTCAAAGGAATAACATTGCAAACTGCTTGAAATCGACGTACGCCTTTAATTATGGCAAAGGTTAAGTCATCGACAACTATCTTTGGTGGAGAAATGTTTATTCTTGCAATGGGGAATTGAGCTGAATGACAATGGATGATTTTGCGGCTATGTTGAAGGGGTGATTAGAGTTTGTATCTTTGTTCGTAAAGGGCCAGGTTGGGTGGTTTGAGGAAGCGGAGTTGTTTTTATACCTAATTGGGCCAGCTAGTCTTCATAAGTTTTTGTGTTTTTTGTTATCCATTTGTATTTGTTTCTTTGTACTATATTAGAGTTGTTCATAGAGGATGTCATGCTCGTTTTCCTTATCACAATGGTAAGGTTTTTTTTAAGGAGGTGAATCCTGCTATTGTATGGTTCTTATTCGTTATTAATAATAGAACATTTTCCTTCAAAAAAAGTTACCTTAAATAAGATCTTTTAATTTTCATAGTTGGAATTACCTTTAAGGCGTACGTTTGTAAAAATACAAATACGCTCTTAGATGTATAATGCACATGTAACGACCTGCCTTTTCGACCCCTAGATATCGACACACATACATCCACGATATTCTTGTACCAAATATCCAACTGCCGAAAAGACAGATTGTTGGGTTGAAAGAAAGAAAAGAAAGAAAAGAATCTAACATTACGATGAAACAAATATATAATATACACAAGATTCTTTACAAAATGAAATCACCTTATATATACATACATAACGCAAATCAGAGCACTCTAACCAATTTCAGCCTGGACAGTTATAACAATCTGTCCTTAGAATTTCTAATGAATACATACAGAAGTCAAGAACAACGAGACAGTGGAAAATATGAGGTACGTGCATATGTATTAGAGAATCTAGCTCGTCCAATGAAAGCTCCAAATTATCTAGCTAAATCTGGAAAATATACTTGGGCTAACCCGAGTATTATATGAAGACAACGCCCAGGTCAGTTTGGTAAACTAGTATGAGGACTCAAATCACAAGGAATTTGATTTATTATAGCTTGTAAAGTCCTATAAAATCAAAGGAATCTCATAAGACTACGATGCACGTAAACACGGATTGGTTTTTACCTACGATAACCAAAACCATTATATTTAAAAATCTGGTGATATTATATTAATATCTGGGTGAAAATAATAATAATCAAGTAGCTGTGATGCTCGTTAATGTACATCACAACAGTACTATATATATAATTAACTGATAAGGCGTGTTTGCTAATTGTGTAGGATTCCATGGAGTTGCCCTCAGTACTTCAAGGAATGGTCCTCCTGCTTAAGGATTAGAGATATCCTTCTGAAGCAATATACATCCCTAGTGATGTACCATAGCAAAAAACATAACTAGTCTCGCTAAGACCTAGTGCATCACCCCATGCATGCATAACAACTATAAGTGAGGTCTAGGTGGAGCCGACTACATCCTATAGGTTAGCCAAACCTACTAGTCATGCCTCATATCTCTGGTTTTAATCAATACTGCTGATGAGACTACATTTGGTGTTCCAGCTCATGCACCGCTATTAAAATAGATCATGGAATCCCACATGGATTCCAATAACCCAATGAGTCTCAGAATTACACATAGATTCCAACATCTCAATATCCTATGAAACTCCTCCATAGAACCGTATATGGTTTCAAAGTGGTTATGGTTTTTGAGTCCTCTCTTATGTTACCCAATGCCTTGACATGGCTACATAAGGCTGACTACGAAAGCCATGCTCGACTAATGATGAGAAGGATAATCATGAGATATCAGCTGCTTGACCAAGGCATAATGTCTGGGCAGTGGTATCCAGTCCAGGATGAATAAAGTTAATAGATAGACAATGTTGGATGTCGAAACTAAGGAGTTTAGCTTGGTTGGAATAAGGATCGACATGGGAACTGGTCAAATTCAATGAGATAAAGAAGGGATTGGTAAAAGCTCAGTATGGTGGAGGGTCGACATAGTTGTTTGGCGAGATAGTTGGTTTGGGTGAGAATGTACAGGGATTGGCATGACTTATGAAGCTAAAGGGTTCCGTGTGATGCGCTTGTGAGAGTGGGATCGGCATAATGTATTTGGAATGGAGTATGAATCAGCATAATGTCCCCGAAGGATAAGGATCGGCATGATACGATTCAAATAATATGGATGGTAGGGCATGGCAAGTAGAGTATGGATCTGCGTATTACATTTAAGAGACATGGATCGGCATATTACATTTAAGTGACATGGATCAGCATATTACATTCAAGAGACATGGATCGGCATAACGTATTTGAGGAAATTAGATCGGCATGTTATCTTCAAAGAAGGGATCGCATTGCCTAGGCCAAGCCCAGATTCGAGTTGAAGTATTGCAAGAATTCAAGCTCTACGAGTACATGCACTAAGATATTCGAAGCACCATCATTATATATCCTTAGAGAGCTACCATAGGGATCGCTAGCCAAAAATCGATTCATGGAGGGATCAGTACCGATCCCTATCCATTGATAGTTGGGCCTAGCCTGTCCTATGGTGGGCCCATATAGTGGAGGAGGTCATGTTGCCGAAGTTTGAGTCATACCGGAGGTCGCCTTCATCTATAAATACAGGCACAGGGGGCCATTTTAGGGGCTCGGATGTTGTTAGTTCGACTCTGCCATTATTGCAACTAACTTCCTCTATTCTTTTCTGATTTCTTGTAATTATTGCTATTTGGAATTGTAGTCGAGTCAATCGAGTAGCAATAAAGACAATATTCAAAGTGGACATAGGCAATCAACGTTGAACCACTATAAATCTTGTTTTTTTTCTTTCTGCTATGTTTTATTCGATATTTTGTGATTCTTCTCTATTTTCATTTAATTTATTTATTTATTCCACTACTCAAATCTGTTCTTGGGTGTTTGTGGACAATTTGGTTACAAACATTTTGGTGCTTTCACTGAGAATGACTATTCTAAAGCTATTAGGATCACCTTTGTTGCTACTAGATTGAAGAAATCCCCCGAAGGAGATCCAGATTCTCCTTAGAGGCTTATAGATACTATTTAGATCTCCTAAGATATAAGCAAAGAACTCCAGGATGGTAAAGCGCACCAGATCTACTTTCCACAACGTTGATGCCAACAAAACTGCCAGCATCCAATAAGGAGGCCCAAGCAGCAACCTGCTAATGTGAATGTGGAGCCTGCTGCAATTCAAAACCCTGCTGATCCATTACCCGAGCCAAATTTAGTGACTTGATGCGAGAGCTGATGGAGAGTCATAGGAAGGTAAACGAGCAAATCCAGACTAATGCCAATTGATGAATCAGCTAGCTCAACAACAACGCCAAAGCGCCAGAAGGGATCTCGCTTCTTACTCGGCGTTAGATAGTTCAAATTCATCGAACGAGCACCATAGGCGTAGGCATCACATAGTTGAAGCAGCACAAACTGGAGCGATGGAGAAACGCTCGGTTGTAACGACCCGGTGTTTTCAACCATTCACATCCGCACATGTCGGACTTGAATTGTTCAAAATACCGCGTTGTAAAAATAAATTTGGCAAATCTCAAAATATACAGTAAATAATTAATCAAAGAATCACAGACACAGAATCAAAATACTCGCAGCGGAATTTAAAAATACTTAGTGGTTCATGAAGCCACTATAAATAGTCTCAACAAATACAAATTACAAAGTCTTCCATCCCAAATATAGTTTAAATCATCAAATAAAAATCCCAAAGTCTTGATTTCATAAATAAGATAGCGGACAGAAAGAAGCCAACAACTTGAAAGGATCTACAGAAGTCCTAGCTCCGGGATGATGACTGAACTGCAACTCAGGCTGACCCGAGCGTAACATAAAACATAAACACTCGAGTCAGGACATACATACTTATATAGTGTAAGCTAATTCAAGTGTACTGTAATATAGAGCAAGTAACTTAAAGGATGCTTGGGACCGCCCATCCTCTAAGGATCCGTTAAACTATTTACTATGTAGTATATTGCGCTATTATAATAGTGTCTAATTGTAAAATAAACTTACTTTTTAATAGCGTTAAGGGGTTACCCATATAGCCCTTAACACAAATAATGCCAATAGTCTATACAGTACCGTAATACCTCCTGATCGGGAAGCTACCAGAGGATACTCCATAGGTACGACACAAATAGAAACTCGTAGGAGGCTCGCTATGGTAGGTGACACGGCACAACTAGGCAATGCCAGGGTAGATATACCAATTGCTATCCGGACCGGTGGAAACGCGTAGCCGCAGTTACCGCCCACCTCGAACAACACTCCCAAATCAAAGGTGCGCACCAAAACAATCACAGGAGTAATAGAATGGCATACGAAGAAGTGCGTTCGATCAGAGGTGCTACCTCATTAATCCGAGAATCGCTCCTGTTTTAGCCACCTTATGCCAACTCACGGGAGTCGGGTCCACGTATTTACCTTAAAGGAACCGTCACCACCATCCTACTTCATTCTGGGATCTCCACCGCGTACACGGTTAGTCAAAGTGGTTTTCGGTATCGACAGAGAGTATGTCCATATCCGATCCCGGTCTCTTTGCCAACCAAGCGTTATTATAACCCGTGGTTACAGTTTAAAATGGTATTCGTACTTTAAAATCAAAATATATTTCAAATTCCTTCAATATCAAATATTGATTTAAACTTTCCACTTTATACATACTTTTTAAATTTATTCAATTTATTTGGAATTTATTGCCTTTACCAAATTTTAAAGTTAAATTCTTCCTTTAAATCCATCAAAAAAATCAATTTCTTAAAATTTTTCTAATTACATATTAAATTCCAAAATTTACACCTTTTTCCCAAAATTAATTTCCATACATTTTTAAAACAATCAAATTCCAGTTTCTGCAGCACTTATGAAATGCTACCTAAAGTTTATGGGTTAAACAGTCCAATTTTAAAAGACAGCATTTAAATGCTGTAATAGGTTATTAACTTATCAATTTAGTTTAAATTCCAAATACAACTTATTATCAATTATTTCTTAACTGAAATCTCATCTTAACAAAAATCCAGAATTTTTCCAAATAAGTTATATTTATTTATTTAAAATCTTAACTCATTCAAAAATCATTTTTAAATCTTTATAAAAATCCTTTAAATACATTAAACCATAATATTATAAACTTCCATTCAAAAATAATTTTAAAATATTTCAGAAAAATATTATAGGAACCACGGGTCTGTATAAAATTTTCTAGCCTAGGTCAAGTGATACGGATTTATATCATTTCAATCCGCAATTTTACAAACCCCGGGTTCTATCATTTCAAACCCGCAATCCCAAGTTAAAATTAAACAGTTAACTGAATAAATGCATAATAATCATCGTTTTAGGCCTATCATTTCAGCCTTAACGATTTAAATTTATAGGGAACTTGCAGTGATGATTTAAATCAGTAAATAAACATTTAACAATATAACTGCAGAAATATTACAACAGATAAATAACTGATGAGGTGTCAATTTAAATGGAGTTTAACATCCTACGTTATATTACAGACAGATAACAGTTAAATAATAATTTACACATACACTTGCGATAATTCACAGAAATATAGGCATGTTTGTCTGGTGAGAAAAACTCACCTGGAGGCTGCAGAAAAAATTTGATTCAAAACGAAAATCCACCGGAAAAGAAACGAACAGAGAGTAACGATCAAATATCCTGGATGTCACGCCTAGATTCAAATCTATAACAAGATCCAAATACTGGATACGTGACTTTAGAAATTTACGGTCAAAGCAAAAATTAAAAATAGGACGAGAATTAGTTCGACTTGCTCGACCACTCCACTGGGTATACTATCAAAACATAACGAAACTTTTCCTACCCATTACTGAACCATGCCATTTCAAAAATCAAGGAAAAATTTACCTAAAGGCCATCTAAAACAAAATGGTGAAGTTTTTCTCCTATAGGCCGTGATATATGCATGTACAAGGGCATCCAATACTCTACTACCTACAGGCTTATGCACTGTCCCACACAACTATAAAGCATATTGCAGTTATATGCTTTTATATGCAACTAAACATTTCCACCTAACATCTTCTCTGTTATCTGAAGTATTACAGGCTTTCTCCCTTTTTTTCTCAACCGAATCTTATATATATATATATATATATACATATTTATAAAACATGCACGGATACATCATTTCTTCTTTAAAATTTTTACTATCATCAACGAATAACTACCCAAGTCAGTTACCTAAAACACGGTCAAGATTTCACTAAAAGCCTGCCTATATGATATGCCTATATGCAACTGAAGGCTCACTCGCTATGTCAACATGTTATATTCTGATGAACCCTGAAAACTCTCTTTCTCTCCCTCTGTTATATTCTTCTTTACTCTCATTTTATATTTATTTATTTTTTTATTTTTTTTAAACATGTCTAACATCCTATGCAAAACAAAACTCACGCAACTCTCTGCCTACAACTTGCGTCTCTCTGATATCTACTGTTACAAGATGGTAAAACATGCACAGATCATTAGTGATAAGTACATCCAGAATAACACTTACTACATCATAACTACACTAATTCCATAACCTAGCTTCCTACAGGTTATTGACCTGACTTGAATGAATTTGCAAGGTAATGCATTTCTCTTAAGACCTCATCATCAACACACATATCCACCGCTACCAGAAACAAGGTTTTTTTTTCAAAATATATGTCTCGTAGGAAACTTGGCTGAGCACTAGAGTGGTAGTCAGGGTTGGAGTGGCCGAGCCAAAAGACGGGAAAGCAAAGGAAAAAAAACTGAAGAAGGAAAACGGAGAGGATGCAAAAGAAGAAGAGGAATAGTAATATTACCCGATAGAAGTTTTTCTCCTTGTGGATGATGTTATGCAAGATGAGGAGATAAAATACGAACCAGGCTAATATATTTATAGAGGGGAGAGTTTGCTTTAGATGCAAGAAAACATATATACGTGAAGAAAATCAAAAGGGCTTGGTACAAAAATGGCAACATATCTTGGCATGCCTAAACAATTGATTGATAAAGCAAAATTTCGTACATTCAAAAGTTTGAATGTGAATACCTTGGCAAGAGATTGAAAAAAAAAGGCAGCATTGATAGAAGATTGAACGTTTTGCAGATAAAGAATTGATTTGAGGCGAAATCAATGGAAAAAGAAAAAGCAAGCAGCGCTCAGTGATTTATTTCCAGTTTTTATCTTGTTTGAATGGATAAGGCTCGTGTGATTTTAGGGACCACGGTTAGCAATTAGATTTGATTTTATATGCGTGATATTCATTGCCAGTTTATGAGTTTTGATTTCAACATTTTTTTTTATTTGATAGTTGCGTGATTGTAGATTGAAGTAACGACATTTGGAAGAACTGATATTAGGCAAGAGATTGATTTTAGGCAAAAGATATTTGGATGAAAAGGTATATACAAAAGTTTTAAAAAAAAATTGACAGTTAAAACAAAAGTAACGTTTATTATAAAAATCACTAACTGATATTTTAATCGATAAGTATATTTAAATATGATTTTTACTTTATATGCGTGATTATAGGAACGAAAAATTTTATCTTGCAAAATAAAGGCAGTGGAAACAGAGAGATATAAATAGGAATGTGAGAATTTGAAAAGATAGGCAAGGTTAAATTTGAATGCATGAGTTGATTTTAGGAAATCAAATATATTGGTCCATTTAGGTTGCGTGAATAAATGAATACAGTGACATGCTTAAGAAACAAAAAGGTAAGAGGCAAATGCCAAAAATGTTAAAAGAATAAAATTTTGTGTCATGCGCAAAGGAATGCAAAATTGATTTTCTCTCAAATGATATATGCGTGCTTTAAGAAGAAATATATGGTATGTTTAAATCAAAAAAGGAAGAGTTGATTATTATCATTATATTTTAAAGAACAGTTACAAACAGATTTGAACGTTTCTTTTTTTTTTAAATTCAGATTTGCGTGCTTTTTTTTTGATGCCTGGATGTGCACGTTATTCCTCTGGATTTGAGATAAGGCTTGCGAAAATATAAATTGCCAGTTATACAAAGCTTTGGATTCTATACTTTATATGCGTGATTAAAGTAAGCGTTGATTTTGTATACAGACCATTTATACGATATTTTAAATACATATGGATGTTGAAATATGATTTTTAAAATACGCCAAACTGACGTAATATAAAACACCCAAAGTTATATAAAAATAACGTTTTTAATTTATACGTTTATTTTGTTACTTATACCATAAATTTTTACGCGTCCTTTAAACGCGAAATTTAACAGTTCATTAATACACTAAATTCTTCAAAATTATTACTTAACAAACTTAATTGGTTTTCACATATTATATATATATATACAAAATTCCTTTTATTAAAATTCAAATGGAGTTGTCTTTTAACAAATTTAACCGTTTCACACTTTAAATTTCCATATTTAGTATTTTAAGGAAATGATTTAAATCAAATTATATATGTATATAAATCGGGAAGTAAATTTTACTGGAAAGAGAAAAATAACGGATTAAAATTCTATACGTTTTCTTATATATAATCTTATATATATATAGTATTTATTTCCTAAATTTACGTGCCCTTTTTAACGCGTAATTTCCCAGTTCATTTACACACAAAAAAATTCGAAATGCTGACCATGCTGAGACTCGAACTCGTGACCTGTCGTGAATAGCCCAGATGTCTTAACCACCTAAGCTATTAATGTTTTCTTAATTAAAACTTGATTTTGCTAGACATTAAGTTATTTACCATCTTCGACAAAAACCCAAATTACCAAATTAAAGTTAATTCTTAACCATGTCAAAATTTCAAAGATCTTATTATTTAATTTAAAATTTGGTCAATTTTTTTTTAATCACTTTAAATAAACCCCAAAGTTTTTTTTTTAGAAAAATACAAGTGAAAAATACTTGTTAAAAAAATTGGGCCGTTACACTCTTCCCCACTCAGAACTTTTCGTCCTCGAAAAGGAAGAAGGTAGGGGAATAGAAACAACCTGAAAGAAAACTAAATTGAAACTTAAATTAGAATCATTAATCTAAACAATAAAAATTCAATTTTAAATTAATCATTGATTTCATCTATTTATACTTAAAATTTTAACATTTATTTATTTACATATTTACTTGTATAATATCCCTACACTAAAAAAAATCATTCAATTTTTTTTTTATCCAAATTTTACCCAAGGTATTATAACATTCTAATTTAAAATGTTTAATTTTAATCCAAATTTGAAATGGTAATTTAACTTAATTATTAAAGTAAATTTACCATTTCCCAAAATAAACTAAATTCCCCATTTAGTTTCTTCTTTATTCCAAACTATAATTAAATTTATTTTTCTCAATATTTTTCTCATCTATGTCAAATATTTTTCTCAATATCTAAACCATATAAATTCAATTAATTAATATTCAATAATTGATTTAATTCATTTGATTTTTACAGAAGTTAAATCAATCTTAACTATTTCCAAATTAATTATCTTATTATCCAATTATTTTCTAAAATCAGAAATTTGTATAGTCATTTATAATAATCATCTTTTATTCAACAAATTTAATTTTCTTTATTCCAGATTATTATTAAATATATTCTGCTTAATATATCTTATCGCACATATTAAGTAGATTATATTTAATATAACTATTCCAATATATTTCTAAATTTTCTTTAACACCATTTGATATTGTATATTATTCAATTATTATTTTATTTCTATTTACCTCTATTTGTCTTGTTGTAACTGAAACTTTAAGTGTATAACATTTATTATAACCACTCAAATTTTTATTTATAAAATCCTTTTATATTATACATTATCCAATTACATAGTTAATTTCTGAATGATTTAGGTAAGTTATATTGGCATGCAATTTATACAAGTAAAATTTTCCAACTATATTATTCAAGTTTAAATATTCATTCCAAATTTGACTTTATTTTATCATTAGAATCACCTTTTAACATAAATTTATGAATTAAATTTCCAATTAACTTCAAACCCTTTAGAGATAAATAAATACATACATATAGTATATGTCAAATCAAATTTAAATCATATATCTATATATATTATAAATTTAGTCATATTTTAGAAATTCAAATTAATTAAATTTTTGAAGCAAAACTACATCGTGGTCTCTTTACTTCGATACTCGAAAATGAATGTCGATGATGTTGTAGTCATCACCGAAATTATTTTCCAGCAACAAAGAGAAGAGCACTAATTTTTAAAACTTTAAAATTCTTTGGAAACAAATTTATATTCGAAAATTATTTAAATAATAATATATCCTTTTAAGACTTTAAACACAAGGTTTGAAACTATCGAAAATTGAATTCTTAAATTCTTGTTTTAAATTCATTTCTGTTTCCAAATAAATTTATAACCATGTTTATATTCAATTATTTATATAAGACAAAACCAATGGTTTACAAAACAATAAATAAAACCAAACACTATTATCTCTAAACAACTAGTTAAATTTTTAAAATTATACTTATATATATAATATTAGATTTTTCCTAAATAGGAATAATTTTTTTTTCAAACAAGGATAGAGATTCAAATTTTGAAGGACTCAAATTAAAGAGAATTTTGATTTAAAGATAAGTTGGAATCAGAAGATCCGATGGTTAAATAACAGAATAAGAAACCAGATAAGTTTATATAAATCGCGGGCAACCTTAACCTGGTCAACCATGACTTAAAGAGTCAGATCGATGTGGATTTCTGGGGTAAATCTACATTCGATCTGAAGAGATAGAGTTCAGAATAACCAAAGATACTAGTATCTAAACCGAGGATAAATATAAATCTCCGTTGAATCAACGCTAGTTGTAAAGGAGTTTCACCGCTATATTAGAATATTGGCGAAACCGCCAATTCACTATAAAGATCATCCTAAGTGGATTTATGTGATACTCCCGAATCGAAAGAAAAATAAATAGTGAGGGACACGAATGAACTTCGGAACTGCAGGGAACGTTCCAAAATTCAAAAAGGAAGAGATTCAAGCTCGAATGAAAGTGATTCTGTAAATCGAATTTACCATACATTCTAAGTTTTGCCTAGAGCCAAAGCTCTGATACCAGATGTAACGACCCGGTGTTTTCAACCATTCGCATCCGCACATGTCGGACTTGAATTGTTCAAAATACCGCGTTGTAAAAATAAATTTGGCAAATCTCAAAATATACAGTAAATAATTAATCACAGAATCACAGACACAGAATCAGAATACTCGCAGCGGAATTTAAAAATACTTAGTGGTTCATGAAGCCACTATAAATAGTCTCAACAAATACAAATTACAAAGTCTTCCATCCCAAATATAGTTTAAATCATCAAATAAAAATCCCAAAGTCTTGATTTCATAAATAAGATAGCGGACAGAAAGAAGCCAACAACTTGAAAGGATCTACAGAAGTCCTAGCTCCGGGATGATGACTGAACTGCAACTCAGGCTGACCCGAGCGTAACATAAAACATAAACACTCGAGTCAGGACATACATACTTATATAGTGTAAGCTAATTCAAGTGTACTGTAATATAGAGCAAGTAACTTAAAGGATGCTTGGGACCGCCCATCCTCTAAGGATCCGTTAAACTATTTACTATGTAGTATATTGCGCTATTATAATAGTGTCTAATTGTAAAATAAACTTACTTTTTAATAGCGTTAAGGGGTTACCCATATAGCCCTTAACACAAATAATGCCAATAGTCTATACAGTACCGTAATACCTCCTGATCGGGAAGCTACCAGAGGATACTCCATAGGTACGACACAAATAGAAACTCGTAGGAGGCTCGCTATGGTAGGTGACACGGCACAACTAGGCAATGCCAGGGTAGATATACCAATTGCTATCCGGACCGGTGGAAACGCGTAGCCGCAGTTACCGCCCACCTCGAACAACACTCCCAAATCAAAGGTGCGCACCAAAACAATCACAGGAGTAATAGAATGGCATACGAAGAAGTGCGTTCGATCAGAGGTGCTACCTCATTAATCCGAGAATCGCTCCTGTTTTAGCCACCTTATGCCAACTCATGGGAGTAGGGTCCACGTATTTACCTTAAAGGAACCGTCACCACCATCCTACTTCATTCTGGGATCTCCACCGCGTACACGGTTAGTCAAAGTGGTTTTCGGTATCGACAGAGAGTATGTCCATATCCGATCCCGGTCTCTTTGCCAACCAAGCGTTATTATAACCCGTGGTTACAGTTTAAAATGGTATTCGTACTTTAAAATCAAAATATATTTCAAATTCCTTCAATATCAAATATTGATTTAAACTTTCCACTTTATACATACTTTTTAAATTTATTCAATTTATTTGGAATTTATTGCCTTTACCAAATTTTAAAGTTAAATTCTTCCTTTAAATCCATCAAAAAAATCAATTTCTTAAAATTTTTCTAATTACATATTAAATTCCAAAATTTACACCTTTTTCCCAAAATTAATTTCCATACATTTTTAAAACAATCAAATTCCAGTTTCTGCAGCACTTATGAAATGCTACCTAAAGTTTATGGGTTAAACAGTCCAATTTTAAAAGACAGCATTTAAATGCTGTAATAGGTTATTAACTTATCAATTTAGTTTAAATTCCAAATACAACTTATTATCAATTATTTCTTAACTGAAATCTCATCTTAACAAAAATCCAGAATTTTTCCAAATAAGTTATATTTATTTATTTAAAATCTTAACTCATTCAAAAATCATTTTTAAATCTTTATAAAAATCCTTTAAATACATTAAACCATAATATTATAAACTTCCATTCAAAAATAATTTTAAAATATTTCAGAAAAATATTATAGGAACCACGGGTCTGTATAAAATTTTCTAGCCTAGGTCAAGTGATACGGATTTATATCATTTCAATCCGCAATTTTACAAACCCCGGGTTCTATCATTTCAAACCCGCAATCCCAAGTTAAAATTAAACAGTTAACTGAATAAATGCATAATAATCATCGTTTTAGGCCTATCATTTCAGCCTTAACGATTTAAATTTATAGGGAACTTGCAGTGATGATTTAAATCAGTAAATAAACATTTAACAATATAACTGCAGAAATATTACAACAGATAAATAACTGATGAGGTGTCAATTTAAATGGAGTTTAACATCCTACGTTATATTACAGACAGATAACAGTTAAATAATAATTTACACATACACTTGCGATAATTCACAGAAATATAGGCATGTTTGTCTGGTGAGAAAAACTCACCTGGAGGCTGCAGAAAAAATTTGATTCAAAACGAAAATCCACCGGAAAAGAAACGAACAGAGAGTAACGATCAAATATCCTGGATGTCACGCCTAGATTCAAATCTATAACAAGATCCAAATACTGGATACGTGACTTTAGAAATTTACGGTCAAAGCAAAAATTAAAAATAGGACGAGAATTAGTTCGACTTGCTCGACCACTCCACTGGGTATACTATCAAAACATAACGAAACTTTTCCTACCCATTACTGAACCATGCCATTTCAAAAATCAAGGAAAAATTTACCTAAAGGCCATCTAAAACAAAATGGTGAAGTTTTTCTCCTATAGGCCGTGATATATGCATGTACAAGGGCATCCAATACTCTACTACCTACAGGCTTATGCACTGTCCCACACAACTATAAAGCATATTGCAGTTATATGCTTTTATATGCAACTAAACATTTCCACCTAACATCTTCTCTGTTATCTGAAGTATTACAGGCTTTCTCCCTTTTTTTCTCAACCGAATCTTATATATATATATATATATACATATTTATAAAACATGCACGGATACATCATTTCTTCTTTAAAATTTTTACTATCATCAACGAATAACTACCCAAGTCAGTTACCTAAAACACGGTCAAGATTTCACTAAAAGCCTGCCTATATGATATGCCTATATGCAACTGAAGGCTCACTCGCTATGTCAACATGTTATATTCTGATGAACCCTGAAAACTCTCTTTCTCTCCCTCTGTTATATTCTTCTTTACTCTCATTTTATATTTATTTATTTTTTTATTTTTTTTAAACATGTCTAACATCCTATGCAAAACAAAACTCACGCAACTCTCTGCCTACAACTTGCGTCTCTCTGATATCTACTGTTACAAGATGGTAAAACATGCACAGATCATTAGTGATAAGTACATCCAGAATAACACTTACTACATCATAACTACACTAATTCCATAACCTAGCTTCCTACAGGTTATTGACCTGACTTGAATGAATTTGCAAGGTAATGCATTTCTCTTAAGACCTCATCATCAACACACATATCCACCGCTACCAGAAACAAGGTTTTTTTTTCAAAATATATGTCTCGTAGGAAACTTGGCTGAGCACTAGAGTGGTAGTCAGGGTTGGAGTGGCCGAGCCAAAAGACGGGAAAGCAAAGGAAAAAAAACTGAAGAAGGAAAACGGAGAGGATGCAAAAGAAGAAGAGGAATAGTAATATTACCCGATAGAAGTTTTTCTCCTTGTGGATGATGTTATGCAAGATGAGGAGATAAAATACGAACCAGGCTAATATATTTATAGAGGGGAGAGTTTGCTTTAGATGCAAGAAAACATATATACGTGAAGAAAATCAAAAGGGCTTGGTACAAAAATGGCAACATATCTTGGCATGCCTAAACAATTGATTGATAAAGCAAAATTTCGTACATTCAAAAGTTTGAATGTGAATACCTTGGCAAGAGATTGAAAAAAAAAGGCAGCATTGATAGAAGATTGAACGTTTTGCAGATAAAGAATTGATTTGAGGCGAAATCAATGGAAAAAGAAAAAGCAAGCAGCGCTCAGTGATTTATTTCCAGTTTTTATCTTGTTTGAATGGATAAGGCTCGTGTGATTTTAGGGACCACGGTTAGCAATTAGATTTGATTTTATATGCGTGATATTCATTGCCAGTTTATGAGTTTTGATTTCAACATTTTTTTTTATTTGATAGTTGCGTGATTGTAGATTGAAGTAACGACATTTGGAAGAACTGATATTAGGCAAGAGATTGATTTTAGGCAAAAGATATTTGGATGAAAAGGTATATACAAAAGTTTTAAAAAAAAATTGACAGTTAAAACAAAAGTAACGTTTATTATAAAAATCACTAACTGATATTTTAATCGATAAGTATATTTAAATATGATTTTTACTTTATATGCGTGATTATAGGAACGAAAAATTTTATCTTGCAAAATAAAGGCAGTGGAAACAGAGAGATATAAATAGGAATGTGAGAATTTGAAAAGATAGGCAAGGTTAAATTTGAATGCATGAGTTGATTTTAGGAAATCAAATATATTGGTCCATTTAGGTTGCGTGAATAAATGAATACAGTGACATGCTTAAGAAACAAAAAGGTAAGAGGCAAATGCCAAAAATGTTAAAAGAATAAAATTTTGTGTCATGCGCAAAGGAATGCAAAATTGATTTTCTCTCAAATGATATATGCGTGCTTTAAGAAGAAATATATGGTATGTTTAAATCAAAAAAGGAAGAGTTGATTATTATCATTATATTTTAAAGAACAGTTACAAACAGATTTGAACGTTTCTTTTTTTTTTAAATTCAGATTTGCGTGCTTTTTTTTTGATGCCTGGATGTGCACGTTATTCCTCTGGATTTGAGATAAGGCTTGCGAAAATATAAATTGCCAGTTATACAAAGCTTTGGATTCTATACTTTATATGCGTGATTAAAGTAAGCGTTGATTTTGTATACAGACCATTTATACGATATTTTAAATACATATGGATGTTGAAATATGATTTTTAAAATACGCCAAACTGACGTAATATAAAACACCCAAAGTTATATAAAAATAACGTTTTTAATTTATACGTTTATTTTGTTACTTATACCATAAATTTTTACGCGTCCTTTAAACGCGAAATTTAACAGTTCATTAATACACTAAATTCTTCAAAATTATTACTTAACAAACTTAATTGGTTTTCACATATTATATATATATATACAAAATTCCTTTTATTAAAATTCAAATGGAGTTGTCTTTTAACAAATTTAACCGTTTCACACTTTAAATTTCCATATTTAGTATTTTAAGGAAATGATTTAAATCAAATTATATATGTATATAAATCGGGAAGTAAATTTTACTGGAAAGAGAAAAATAACGGATTAAAATTCTATACGTTTTCTTATATATAATCTTATATATATATAGTATTTATTTCCTAAATTTACGTGCCCTTTTTAACGCGTAATTTCCCAGTTCATTTACACACAAAAAAATTCGAAATGCTGACCATGCTGAGACTCGAACTCGTGACCTGTCGTGAATAGCCCAGATGTCTTAACCACCTAAGCTATTAATGTTTTCTTAATTAAAACTTGATTTTGCTAGACATTAAGTTATTTACCATCTTCGACAAAAACCCAAATTACCAAATTAAAGTTAATTCTTAACCATGTCAAAATTTCAAAGATCTTATTATTTAATTTAAAATTTGGTCAATTTTTTTTTAATCACTTTAAATAAACCCCAAAGTTTTTTTTTAGAAAAATACAAGTGAAAAATACTTGTTAAAAAAATTGGGCTGTTACACTCTTCCCCACTCAGAACTTTTCGTCCTCGAAAAGGAAGAAGGTAGGGGAATAGAAACAACCTGAAAGAAAACTAAATTGAAACTTAAATTAGAATCATTAATCTAAACAATAAAAATTCAATTTTAAATTAATCATTGATTTCATCTATTTATACTTAAAATTTTAACATTTATTTATTTACATATTTACTTGTATAATATCCCTACACTAAAAAAAATCATTCAATTTTTTTTTTTATCCAAATTTTACCCAAGGTATTATAACATTCTAATTTAAAATGTTTAATTTTAATCCAAATTTGAAATGGTAATTTAACTTAATTGTTAAAGTAAATTTACCATTTCCCAAAATAAACTAAATTCCCCATTTAGTTTCTTCTTTATTCCAAACTATAATTAAATTTATTTTTCTCAATATTTTTCTCATCTATGTCAAATATTTTTCTCAATATCTAAACCATATAAATTCAATTAATTAATATTCAATAATTGATTTAATTCATTTGATTTTTACAGAAGTTAAATCAATCTTAACTGTTTCCAAATTAATTATCTTATTATCCAATTATTTTCTAAAATCAGAAATTTGTATAGTCATTTATAATAATCATCTTTTATTCAACAAATTTAATTTTCTTTATTCCAGATTATTATTAAATATATTCTGCTTAATATATCTTATCGCACATATTAAGTAGATTATATTTAATATAACTATTCCAATATATTTCTAAATTTTCTTTAACACCATTTGATATTGTATATTATTCAATTATTATTTTATTTCTATTTACCTCTATTTGTCTTGTTGTAACTGAAACTTTAAGTGTATAACATTTATTATAACCACTCAAATTTTTTTTTATAAAATCCTTTTATATTATACATTATCCAATTACATAGTTAATTTCTGAATGATTTAGGTAAGTTATATTGGCATGCAATTTATACAAGTAAAATTTTCCAACTATATTATTCAAGTTTAAATATTCATTCCAAATTTGACTTTATTTTATCATTAGAATCACCTTTTAACATAAATTTATGAATTAAATTTCCAATTAACTTCAAACCCTTTAGAGATAAATAAATACATACATATAGTATATGTCAAATCAAATTTAAATCATATATCTATATATATTATAAATTAAGTCATATTTTAGAAATTCAAATTAATTAAATTTTTGAAGCAAAACTACATCGTGGTCTCTTTACTTCGATACTCGAAAATGAATGTCGATGATGTTGTAGTCATCACCGAAATTATTTTCCAGCAACAAAGAGAAGAGCACTAATTTTTAAAACTTTAAAATTCTTTGGAAACAAATTTATATTCGAAAATTATTTAAATAATAATATATCCTTTTAAGACTTTAAACACAAGGTTTGAAACTATCGAAAATTGAATTCTTAAATTCTTGTTTTAAATTCATTTCTGTTTCCAAATAAATTTATAACCATGTTTATATTCAATTATTTATATAAGACAAAACCAATGGTTTACAAAACAATAAATAAAACCAAACACTATTATCTCTAAACAAGTAGTTAAATTTTTAAAATTATACTTATATATATAATATTAGATTTTTCCTAAATAGGAATAATTTTTTTTTCAAACAAGGATAGAGATTCAAATTTTGAAGGACTCAAATTAAAGAGAATTTTGATTTAAAGATAAGTTGGAATCAGAAGATCCGATGGTTAAATAACAGAATAAGAAACCAGATAAGTTTATATAAATCGCGGGCAACCTTAACCTGGTCAACCATGACTTAAAGAGTCAGATCGATGTGGATTTCTAGGGTAAATCTACATTCGATCTGAAGAGATAGAGTTCAGAATAACCAAAGATACTAGTATCTAAACCGAGGATAAATATAAATCTCCGTTGAATCAACGCTAGTTGTAAAGGAGTTTCACCGCTATATTAGAATATTGGCGAAACCGCCAATTCACTATAAAGATCATCCTAAGTGGATTTATGTGATACTCCCGAATCGAAAGAAAAATAAATAGTGAGGGACACGAATGAACTTCGGAACTGCAGGGAACGTTCCAAAATTCAAAAAGGAAGAGATTCAAGCTCGAATGAAAGTGATTCTGTAAATCGAATTTACCATACATTCTAAGTTTTGCCTAGAGCCAAAGCTCTGATACCAGATGTAACGACCCGGTGTTTTCAACCATTCGCATCCGCACATGTCGGACTTGAATTGTTCAAAATACCGCGTTGTAAAAATAAATTTGGCAAATCTCAAAATATACAGTAAATAATTAATCACAGAATCACAGACACAGAATCAGAATACTCGCAGCGGAATTTAAAAATACTTAGTGGTTCATGAAGCCACTATAAATAGTCTCAACAAATACAAATTACAAAGTCTTCCATCCCAAATATAGTTTAAATCATCAAATAAAAATCCCAAAGTCTTGATTTCATAAATAAGATAGCGGACAGAAAGAAGCCAACAACTTGAAAGGATCTACAGAAGTCCTAGCTCCGGGATGATGACTGAACTGCAACTCAGGCTGACCCGAGCGTAACATAAAACATAAACACTCGAGTCAGGACATACATACTTATATAGTGTAAGCTAATTCAAGTGTACTGTAATATAGAGCAAGTAACTTAAAGGATGCTTGGGACCGCCCATCCTCTAAGGATCCGTTAAACTATTTACTATGTAGTATATTGCGCTATTATAATAGTGTCTAATTGTAAATAAACTTACTTTTTAATAGCGTTAAGAGGTTACCCATATAGCCCTTAACACAAATAATGCCAATAGTCTATACAGTACCGTAATACCTCCTGATCGGGAAGCTACCAGAGGATACTCCATAGGTACGACACAAATAGAAACTCGTAGGAGGCTCGCTATGGTAGGTGACACGGCACAACTAGGCAATGCCAGGGTAGATATACCAATTGCTATCCGGACCGGTGGAAACGCGTAGCCGCAGTTACCGCCCACCTCGAACAACACTCCCAAATCAAAGGTGCGCACCAAAACAATCACAGGAGTAATAGAATGGCATACGAAGAAGTGCGTTCGATCAGAGGTGCTACCTCATTAATCCGAGAATCGCTCCTGTTTTAGCCACCTTATGCCAACTCATGGGAGTCGGGTCCACGTATTTACCTTAAAGGAACCGTCACCACCATCCTACTTCATTCTGGGATCTCCACCGCGTACACGGTTAGTCAAAGTGGTTTTCGGTATCGACAGAGAGTATGTCCATATCCGATCCCGGTCTCTTTGCCAACCAAGCGTTATTATAACCCGTGGTTACAGTTTAAAATGGTATTCGTACTTTAAAATCAAAATATATTTCAAATTCCTTCAATATCAAATATTGATTTAAACTTTCCACTTTATACATACTTTTTAAATTTATTCAATTTATTTGGAATTTATTGCCTTTACCAAATTTTAAAGTTAAATTCTTCCTTTAAATCCATCAAAAAAATCAATTTCTTAAAATTTTTCTAATTACATATTAAATTCCAAAATTTACACCTTTTTCCCAAAATTAATTTCCATACATTTTTAAAACAATCAAATTCCAGTTTCTGCAGCACTTATGAAATGCTACCTAAAGTTTATGGGTTAAACAGTCCAATTTTAAAAGACAGCATTTAAATGCTGTAATAGGTTATTAACTTATCAATTTAGTTTAAATTCCAAATACAACTTATTATCAATTATTTCTTAACTGAAATCTCATCTTAACAAAAATCCAGAATTTTTCCAAATAAGTTATATTTATTTATTTAAAATCTTAACTCATTCAAAAATCATTTTTAAATCTTTATAAAAATCCTTTAAATACATTAAACCATAATATTATAAACTTCCATTCAAAAATAATTTTAAAATATTTCAGAAAAATATTATAGGAACCACGGGTCTGTATAAAATTTTCTAGCCTAGGTCAAGTGATACGGATTTATATCATTTCAATCCGCAATTTTACAAACCCCGGGTTCTATCATTTCAAACCCGCAATCCCAAGTTAAAATTAAATAGTTAACTGAATAAATGCATAATAATCATCGTTTTAGGCCTATCATTTCAGCCTTAACGATTTAAATTTATAGGGAACTTGCAGTGATGATTTAAATCAGTAAATAAACATTTAACAATATAACTGCAGAAATATTACAACAGATAAATAACTGATGAGGTGTCAATTTAAATGGAGTTTAACATCCTACGTTATATTACAGACAGATAACAGTTAAATAATAATTTACACATACACTTGCGATAATTCACAGAAATATAGGCATGTTTGTCTGGTGAGAAAAACTCACCTGGAGGCTGCAGAAAAAATTTGATTCAAAACGAAAATCCACCGGAAAAGAAACGAACAGAGAGTAACGATCAAATATCCCGGATGTCACGCCTAGATTCAAATCTATAACAAGATCCAAATACCGGATACGTGACTTTAGAAATTTACGGTCAAAGCAAAAATTAAAAATAGGACGAGAATTAGTTCGACTTGCTCGACCACTCCACTGGGTATACTATCAAAACATAACGAAACTTTTCCTACCCATTACTGAACCATGCCATTTCAAAAATCAAGGAAAAATTTACCTAAAGGCCATCTAAAACAAAATGGTGAAGTTTTTCTCCTATAGGCCGTGATATATGCATGTACAAGGGCATCCAATACTCTACTACCTACAGGCTTATGCACTGTCCCACACAACTATAAAGCATATTGCAGTTATATGCTTTTATATGCAACTAAACATTTCCACCTAACATCTTCTCTGTTATCTGAAGTATTACAGGCTTTCTCCCTTTTTTTTCAACCGAATCTTATATATATATATATATATATATATATATATATTTTTATAAAACATGCACGGATACATCATTTCTTCTTTAAAATTTTTACTATCATCAACGAATAACTACCCAAGTCAGTTACCTAAAACACGGTCAAGATTTCACTAAAAGCCTGCCTATATGATATGCCTATATGCAACTGAAGGCTCACTCGCTATGTCAACATGTTATATTCTGATGAACCCTGAAAACTCTCTTTCTCTCCCTCTGTTATATTCTTCTTTACTCTCGTTTTATATTTATTTATTTTTTTATTTTTTTTAAACATGTCTAACATCCTATGCAAAACAAAACTCACGCAACTCTCTGCCTACAACTTGCGTCTCTCTGATATCTACTGTTACAAGATGGTAAAACATGCACAGATCATTAGTGATAAGTACATCCAGAATAACACTTACTACATCATAACTACACTAATTCCATAACCTAGCTTCCTACAGGTTATTGACCTGACTTGAATGAATTTGCAAGGTAATGCATTTCTCTTAAGACCTCATCATCAACACACATATCCACCGCTACCAGAAACAAGGTTTTTTTTTCAAAATATATGTCTCGTAGGAAACTTGGCTGAGCACTAGAGTGGTAGTCAGGGTTGGAGTGGCCGAGCCAAAAGATGGGAAAGCAAAGGAAAAAAAACTGAAGAAGGAAAACGGAGAGGATGCAAAAGAAGAAGAGGAATAGTAATATTACCTGATAGAAGCTTTTCTCCTTGTGGATGATGTTATGCAAGATGAGGAGATAAAATACGAACCAGGCTAATATATTTATAGAGGGGAGAGTTTGCTTTAGATGCAAGAAAACATATATACGTGAAGAAAATCAAAAGGGCTCGGTACAAAAATGGCAACATATCTTGGCATGCCTAAACAATTGATTGATAAAGCAAAATTTCGTACATTCAAAAGTTTGAATGTGAATACCTTGGCAAGTGATTGAAAAAAAAATGGCAGCATTGATAGAAGATTGAACGTTTTGCAGATAAAGAATTGATTTGAGGCGAAATCAATGGAAAAAGAAAAAGCAAGCAGAGCTCAGTGATTTATTTCCAGTTTTTATCTTGTTTGAATGGATAAGGCTCGTGTGATTTTAGGGACCATGGTTAGCAATTAGATTTGATTTTATATGCGTGATATTCATTGCCAGTTTATGAGTTTTGATTTCAACATTTTTTTTTATTTGATAGTTGCGTGATTGTAGATTGAAGTAACGACATTTGGAAGAACTGATATTAGGCAAGAGATTGATTTTAGGCAAAAGATATTTGGATGAAAAGGTATATACAAAAGTTTAAAAAAAAAATGACAGTTAAAACAAAAGTAACGTTTATTATAAAAATCACTAACTGATATTTTAATCGATAAGTATATTTAAATATGATTTTTACTTTATATGCGTGATTATAGGAACGAAAAATTTTATCTTGCAAAATAAAGGCAGTGGAAACAGAGAGATATAAATAGGAATGTGAGAATTTGAAAATATAGGCAATGTTAAATTTGAATGCATGAGTTGATTTTAGGAAATCAAATATATTGGTCCATTTAGGTTGCGTGAATAAATGAATACAGTGACATGCTTAAGAAACAAAAAGGTAAGAGGCAAATGCCAAAAATGTTAAAAGAATAAAATTTTGTGTCACGCGCATAGGAATGCAAAATTGATTTTCTCTCAAATGATATATGCGTGCTTTAAGAAGAAATATATGGTATGTTTAAATCAAAAAAGGAAGAGTTGATTATTATCATTATATTTTAAAGAACAGTTACAAACAGATTTGAACGTTTCTCTTTTTTTTAAAATTCAGATTTGCGTGCTTTTTTTTTGATGCCTGGATATGCACGTTATTCCTCTGGATTTGAGATAAGGCTTGCGAAAATATAAATTGCCAGTTATACAAAGCTTTGGATTCTATACTTTATATGCGTGATTAAAGTAAGCGTTGATTTTGTATACAGACCATTGATACGATATTTTAAATACATATGGATGTTGAAATATGATTTTTAAAATACGCCAAACTGACGTAATATAAAACACCCAAAGTTATATAAAAATAACGTTTTTAATTTATACGTTTATTTTGTTACTTATACCATAAATTTTTACGCGTCCTTTAAACGCGAAATTTAACAGTTCATTAATACACTAAATTCTTCAAAATTATTACTTAACAAACTTAATTGGTTTTCATATATTATATATATATACAAAATTCCTTTTATTAAAATTCAAATGGAGTTGTCTTTTAACAAATTTAACCGTTTCACACTTTAAATTTCCATATTTAGTATTTTAAGGAAATGATTTAAATCAAATTATATATGTATATAAATTGGGAAGTAAATTTTACTGGAAAGATAAAAATAACGGATTAAAATTCTATATGTTTTCTTATATATAATCTTATATATATATATATATATAGTATTTATTTCCTAAATTTACGTGCCCTTTTTAACGCGTAATTTTCCAGTTCATTTATACACAAAAAAATTCGAAATTCTGACCATGCTGAGACTCGAACTCGTGACCTGTCGTGAATAGCCCAAATGTCTTAACCACCTAAGCTATTAATGTTTTCTTAATTAAAACTTGATTTTGCTAGACATTAAGTTATTTACCGTCTTCGACAAAAACCCAAATTACCAAATTAAAGTTAATTCTTAACCATGTCAAAATTTCAGAGATCTTATTATTTAATTAAAAATTTGGTCAATCTTTTTTTTTAATCACTTTAAATAAACCCCAAAGTTTTTTTTTTTTTTTAGAAAAATACAAGTGAAAAATACTTGTTAAAAAAATTGGGCTGTTACATCGGTAGACCAACATGGTCTGCCAAGATGGTTCAGTGCATATCCCTCTATAGGGATCAGCACTGATCCCTCGACCAGAGGGATAGCTCCCCATGTACAAGCAAAGAACCATGCTCATGCTGGATCTAAGGACATAGACGTTGGAGTATGTTTGGATGCTAGTTAACTACCTCCTCAGGATGATAATGAAGCGAATGCTTAGGATACACATTAGGAGGATGATAGGCTAAGGAGGCATGAAATGGCCCAGAGACATCGACCGAAACATTCATGTGCAGTGGAGCATGACCACCACTTGACGCCACCTATCCAAACACCGGATTAATCCGCAATGGTTGGACAACTAATGAGGGAAACCAAGGCTTGAAAAATAATGATTAGGGAATTTCTAGGAGCAACACCCCATTTACCGACAGTGTTTTACATGCGGAGTATCCTAGAAGGTTTAACATGCCTACGATGCCTGCTTATGAAGGGAAAACTGACCCCAAGCAGCACATCATGAGGTACGAATGGTTGATGGACTCGGTAGGAATGAATGATGCTACCAACTACGGATTCTTCCCTATAACTCTTTCTAGGATCTCTATGATGTGGTTTATAAGACTACGCCCACGATTGATCTCCTGATTGATGAGCTGGCAACAAGATTTGTGGAGCAGTTTCGGATTCACACTAAACTCCCCAAAGATGGGTCGTTGTCCAGTGTAATCGAGGCTCTGAGGAATCGTTGAAAGACTACCTGTAGAGATTTCATGTTGCTTCCATTGAAGTTAATAACCCTAATGACTATGCCATACTTATGGCTGTGACAAGGGGGGTCGACCCTAAATCCAAGTTTGGTGATTAGCTAGCTGGAAAACCACCAGCCACACTTGAGCGTTTCTACTCAAAGGCGACCTAGTTCAAGAGAAAGGAAGAGGCTAGGTTGTCCAGAAAAAGCAATGCTGCGGGGCTGAGTGGAGAAGCGATACAGAGAAACATCGTAAAAAATAGTCTAATGAGAGTTACGGGAAGTTTCAAGTCAATGTTCATAACATGCCGGATCAACATGAAAGAAGTAGAGAAGGGAATCATGATCAAAAGAGAGAACCTGGAAGTCAAGGTCCAAGTTTCATGTGTATGATAGCCATGCATCTTTGAATGCATCCCTGGAGAAAATTTATCTATCTACCTGTAATACTTTCCAATATAAGAAGCCAACTCCGAAAGAATCGACGGAGGCACAAAAGCAAACCAGGAAGTACTGTCATTTTCGTGAATGTTATGGGAACAATGGACTAGTGTAGGCATCTCGGGGATGGCATTGAGAAGTTGATTCGAGGGAAAAGTTGCAGCAATTTGTGAAAAATCCATAGAATGGTGGATAGGGGACGTTTGACGCCCATCGGGGGCAGGCTCTGTGCAAGGCAAAGTAGTTTACATGGACTAGTGGAAGGTTGGTAATAAATACGATAGTTAGTGGTCCTCATCCTGCGGATAAGAATTGGCAGGAATGGAACGTTATGCTAGTTCAATGAGACATGTGGACTTTGAATGTTGTTAGAGTACGGAGGATGGAACTCCGGCCAAGCGACAGCATACAATGACGAATGATATAATATTCAAAAGCAGAGATGTCGATAGAGTAGAGGCCCCTACTATTGATTCGATGGCTATCTTAGCCATGATTGGCCCTACTCTAGTAAGAATGATTTTGAGTGATTATGGAAGTTCTGTGAACATTATCTTTAAGAAGGCGTATGATCAAATGAGGATGGAAGTTAAGGATTTGAAATCATCTAAAGCTCGCATGCACGGTTTCAATGGCGTGGCTACTGAAGCAGTAGGTTATATTGAATAGGCAATTGAGTTACGAGAAGGTGAACTTATGAGGGTGTAGATCCTACCATTCATAGTTCTGGATGTGGATTCACCGTACAATGTTTTTCTTGGTCATCCAACCTTGGCTGAATTTCGGATAGCTTTGGTCTATGATGTTTGACGTTGAAATTTCCGACTGATAACGGAGTAAGTGTTGTGCATGCTGATAAGGCAATTTGACATACCTATTATATAGCCGAGTTGAGAGAGGCTCGGTGAAAAGAGAAGGGAAAGGGTATGGACAAGTCTGTTCGCATCCAAGTTACTGAAGATTGGAAAATGGCGACCAAGCCTTGGCTTAGGCACCACAGTCGGTTCGGTAGAGATATAGATCTAAGGGACGATGAGGAGGAACCCAAGCAGACCAAGGCGGCACCGGCAAAGCTGGCGATTGATATAATAGTCAGCCATGACCACCAATCTCGGGTGTTGAAGATTGGATCACAACTCAACCCTTTGATGAGGAGAGAACTTACCGATTTCATTTGAGCGAATCTGGATGTATTCGCTTGGACCCATTCTGACATGTGTGGGATATCACCTACCATTACTAACCCACGTTGATCCAAATGGATATCTAATCCCATATTGGTGAAAAAGGAGAATGGGAAATGGAGAACGTGTATCGACTATTCAAATTTGAACCAGGCGTACCCTAAAGAAAGTTTTCCCCTGCCTAGAATTATTCAGCTAATTGATTCGACTGTGGGGCACGAATTGTTGTTATTTATGGATGTGTACTCTGGGGGTAACCAAATCCGGGTGCATGTCCCAGACTTGGAAAATACAAGTGTGTGATGGATGTTGGGTTATATTGCTATATAGTGATGACATTTGGATTGAAGAACGCTAGATCAACTTATCAACGTCTGGTTAAACGTACTTTTAAAGATCAAATCGAGAGGATGATGGAGCTCTATGTGGATGATATGCTCGTGAAGTCACGCCGATCAAACGACCATATTTAAGATTTGGCGGAGATGTTCGATATCCTTCGGTTTTATAACATGAAAATCAACCTTCCGAAGTGTTCATTCGGTGATGCATCAGGGAAGTTCTTAGGCTTTATTGTCAATGCACAAGGAATTTAAGTAAATCTAGAAATGATTCAAGCCATTCGGGATATACAAGCACCCAGAACTATTAAACAAGTGTAGAGTTTGAATGGAAAGGTTGCTGGTTTGAGTCGATTCATCTCCAGGGCGATCAATAAATGTATTTCTTTCTTTAACTTGATAAAGAAAGGAAAGAGGAATTTCGAGTGGACACAAGATTGTGAAGGTTCATTTAGAGCTTTGGTGGATCATTTAGAGAGATCCCATCTTTTTTCAAAACCAATAGACCATAAGGAGTTGTATATTTACATAGCCGTATCGACACATGCCATAAGTGCCGCCTTGATTCGTTAGGAGAACTGGATTTAGAAACCGGTATATTACGTTAGTAAACAATTAACGGGGTAGAAAGAAACTCTTCGAAGATAGAGAAACCAGCATGTGGCTTGGTAATCGCGTCGCGCAAGCTTCGCACGTATTTCCAGGCCCATTCGATCAACTTGTATACCGATCAGCCATTACGGCAGGTTCTACAATGACCCAAGACGTCTGGAAGGTTACTTAAATGGAACATCGAGCTCAGCCAGTTCGACATTACATATCTGCCATGAAGAGCTATTCAGGGACAAGCATTGGCCGACTTCATCGCAGAGTTTACCATGCAGAATGGGCCCCTAGAGAACGGAGTAATCCCTTTTGTACGACAGAAGATGTTTACTGACGAAGCATCTAATGTTCATTGTTCCGGAGCTGAGATGGTCCTCGTAACCCCTGAGAACAGGTCAATTTTCTATGCTATGAAGCTTGATTTTCCTGCTGCAAATAATGAATATGAAGCTTTGATCACCGGGCTAAAACTCACTAGGAAGCTTGGAGTAAAGTCACTTGAAATCTTCTGTGACTCACAACTAGTGGTATATCAGGTAGGGGGAGATTATTAGGCTAAGGGTTAGCTACTTGCCCCATATCTTACCTGCGTTCATGAGCTATTGGCGGATATTGAATACAACATTTATATATCCCGCGTGAGCGGAAATGAGAAGCCGATTCATTTTCAAACATTGCGAGCATTGGTGATGCGCAACAGATGGGTTTGGTTCCATTTGATACATTGCACGCCCCAAGTATAGATATGGTGGAAGTTGACCAAATACTGGAAACGGAGCCTGAGAGGGAATCATGGATGACTCCATTTAAAGAATACCCGTTGCATGGAATCGTGCCGGCAAAGAGAAACGAAAAGCGACAAGTCATTCGTAAAGCTTCACGGTATATTATGCAAGAAGGAACTATTTATAAAAAGGAGTTCTCCATTCACTTACTCTAGTGTATTGCTCATGACAAGATAAAGTGTGTTCTGAAAGAATCCCATGAGGGGGAATGTGGCGATCATAATGGGGGAAAATATTAGCAAAAAAGGTACTCTCCTATGGATACTACTGGCCGACTGTGAATTGAGATGCCGCTGTTATGTGAGGCAATGCGAGAAATTCCAGATGTAAACGAAAGTTCCAAGAGCTCCGCCAAAAAAGATCACACCAATGATTAGTACATGGCCATTCACTATGTGGGGAATCGATATCTTTGGCTCTTTGCCAATTTCCAATGGTGGTGCAAAATATTGATTGTCGTAGTTGACTATTTCACCAAATGGGCCGAAGCGGAGCCGTTATCCATAATCTCAACCAAGAAAGTTATCAACTTCATTGTTCGAAACATCGTGTATTATTTCAATCTTCCACGAATTATCATGACTAACAATGGGACTCAATTCGATAGTGCATAATTGAAGGAGTTTTATCGAAGATATCATATTGAAAAGAGGTTTGCGGTAGTCTCTTACCTTTAGGTGAATGGACAAGTTGAGGTTGTAAACAAGGTTATCAAATCTATTCTGAAAAAGCGTTTGGAAAAGCCTAAGAGCAAGTGGGTGGATGAGCTTTCTACGGCACTTTAGGCCTATAGGACCACTCACAAGTCTGCAACTGGCCATACTTTATTTTCTCTTGCTTACGGAGCCGAATCGGTTATTCCAGTGGTACTCGCATCTCATCGAGCGACTTACTACAACCCTAGAACGGACCAATAGCTTCTCTTGAAATCTTTGGATTTCATTGATGAGAAATGCAAGAAGGGCAATTTAAGAGCAGTTGCACACCGACATCGATTTTCTCAGTACTATAGCTCGAAAGTCCAATCAAGGACCTTAGAGGTTGGCGTCCTTGTCCAGAAATGGGTTTTTTTAGTTCCATTGCATATGAGCCTGATGTGGGAAGGCCCATACATCATTGAACATAGGCTTGGAGAAGGGACTTTCAAGCTAGCGACTGTTAATGGCATGACACTTCCAAGAGCGTGGAATAGCAAGCATTTACGATGCTATTTCACCTAAACTATTTCTTTTATATTTCAGTACTAGTTGCTTTCGACATTTGTTTTGGCGTTTGACCTTTTTAATATGTAATAAGACAAGTTATTCCATTCCTCTTCTTATGATGGATAAAAACTTGAAGCTTCCTTTGCATAAGCTACTATTATTATATTTTATGCTAAGTATGCATTGGAACTAATCGATGTTAATATTTGCGGTGTGTGAATAGATTCATAGAGTTTGAAGTCGATCAATCACACCAATCCCTGATAGGATCGAATGAGGTGAGCTTTGTAAGTTTGCTTGGCTGGCGATTCCTGTAAACGAGCCAAAACCAAAAGCTCACAATAAGGAACAAAGGTTTCCCACGATGAGAGAGTGACTAAAACTCTAAATCCCCGACCATGGACCAGAGTATAAACCATTCAGGCAGAAACACGACTGTCCATGATGAAATTTCTAAGTCCCTGACTACGGACTAGAAAATCCTAAGTCACTGACTACAGACTAGAAAACTCTAAGTCCCTGACTGCGGACCAAAGTATAAACCATTCGGGTGGAAATATGACTACCCACGATGAAATTTGACCAAAGTATAAACCATTCGGGCGGAAACACGACTGCCCACGACCTAATTTCTAAGTTCCTAACTGTGGTATAGAAATTCCCAATTTCCTAACTGTGGACCAAAACATTCTAAGTCCCTGACTGTGAACTAGAAAATCCCAAATCCTCGACAGCGGACTAAATAATTATAAGTCCCTGACTGCATACTAGAAAACGCTAAGTCCCTGCGGACCAGAAAGTATAAACCATTCGGGTGGAAATATGACTGTCCACAACAAAAATTCTAACTCCCTGACTGTGGACTACAACACTTTAAGTCCTTGATAGCGGACTGGAGAATAAATCATTTGGCAGAGGAATGACCGCCACAGATGAAAAAGCAAATGCCAGCATTAAAAACTCTAAGTTTCCAGAGCATAGATCAGAGAATGGGCAATTGGAATATAGCTAACCACCTGCAAAAAATTCTAAGTCCACGGACCATAGGCTAAGTCGGAAACCAAATGTGTGGACGGATGGATTTCAATTGTTCTCTATCCCATGAATCCCAATCTCAAATCGACAGAAGAGACTCAAACTGTTAGCGGCAAGACATAATAGTTCATTACAATTTCGACTTAGCAGTGCTTGCGACTTAAGATAACGACTGCAGGAAAGCCTTGAGATAGAGATAGTGAATTATTAACGAGACTTTGGAAAAATTATTACAAGTACATGAAACGGGAAGTGATTACTCTACCGTTGAAGTAATAATTCAAGCGATGATTGATCAAAAAACAAAAACTTTTATTCATTATTTGGAAACTTCATTATAAATTATTTAGAAGTTCGGATCCACGCCGTACACCTACTGCTAAAAAAAGAAACACACATCTAACTTATTCAAACTATGCACAATGACACAACACACTAACTATTTATTCGACTTCTTTAATTTTTTTAGGAGTTGAATTAGTGGGGCATCTTTTACGAGACCCTTTGTTGCCCTTGGCCGAATGCTTAAAGAAGGAGGAATTTCAATAGGAATTGTCCCGCCAAGTGGGATGACCTGCAAAGGTGCAGGAATAGGATCTTCGGCTGCGACATCAACGGGCTCCGTTTTAACTTGGTGCTTCGATCTCTCTTCCTCTTCGATCTACTCCTTCATACTGCTTTTGGCAGTATGCTCCGAGGTGCCCGTGAACACAACATCATCCCACTCCTTGCCCATAGATGGGTCCTAAGGCTTATCCTCCTCAAGTGCATCGATGACTTGAGCGTCAGGCCTTGTAATGTCTGCAGCAGCTGGAGCCTTGACTACCTTTTCTTTTTGCTATACGGCGACATCGCTCTTAGAGTTCACTCTGAACCGAGATGACCTGTAAAAGTTAGTTAAAATGCAAGCATTAGTTAACGACCATTATGTGCCAATAGTAACAAACTTTTGAATTCAAGAAAGTCCAGTAGGATACCAACGATCGGTTGGCTCTCTGTGCTCATCGGATGCTCCCTTTAAGAATGGGAGATAACATTTATGGACCGAGGGTAGGTCTATCCGGATCGTAGATGATATGTTGCTCTAAAGGCTGGGATGATGATGTTCCAACCATCTGAGTAGTAAAAAAACCCTTAAGATCAGCCCCAGAAGACCCAGTGATGTCCTCTCTTTCTTTGCCAGGTGCAGGAGCCCTAGAGAACTGAAGCTTCGTGGTGGCCAGGTCAGATGGCTTGTTTCCTCCGAGCACTTCTTGCACGAGAGCCTCCTCATTAAGTTCTGCCACTCTTAGCTCATCCCTTTTGATTTTGGTGATAACCTTTTAGGCTTCGGCGAGCGATTCAAGATATCCTTCACCTAGAAAAGTCAAGTCCTGATGAAGAAGAACTTTGGCATTATATTCAACAATGAGCGGATCGAACAAGTTCTTGATTTCTTTTCTACCGGACTCGGTGGTAGCTTCCACCAGGAAGTTGGCATCTTCCAGCACTTCTTTTTTGCCCTCTTCGTGGGCTATTTCTTTTGAGGCTTCGATCTGAGCAAGTTGTTCGTTAAGTTTATTTTTAAGTTCTCGCCTCTAAGATATCCTCGCAGTATCACTGTGATTCTTCTTGTACCTTGATTTTTTTCCTCCCTCTCTTTGAACAATAAATTTTTTAGCTCCTCAACGCAACGAGCTAAGACATATTTATCTTTTTGTAAGGAGTCCTTATCTAAGGCTAGAGTGCCACTGCGATGGTGTGTTGCATCCAGTTTCTTTTTGTGCGAAGTCTCCAAACGACTTATAGCCTGCACCGTTCCGTTAAAATTCTTTTCTGCCATGGTAAGTTGGGCTTTATATTCGAGCAGCTCAGCATCTTAATGTTTGATGATATCTTTTTTATGAATGACCACCAACTTGAGGCAATCAATTTCATGTTGGCGCTCGATGGAAACTTCGGATACTTTCATAGCAAAGTGAATGAACGCTTCATGCTAGACATAAACATCATTCATACATGCTAATGAGCTCTCTTTAGCACTTCTAGGAATGGTGTGTACGGAGGGGATTTGAGTCCATCAAAGCAGTTTTTTTTGAAAAGTAGCTTTAAGTTCAGCCAACTTTTTTGCTGTGGCAAGATCATAAGCAGGAACCGGTGGAAGCGGATCAGAAGTAGCAAGCGAATGCTTGTCGGAAAGATGCTTACGTGATTTCCTTGAACTGGATGACCCGGAAAGTTGGTTGTGATGCACGGTAGCTTGAGAACCCCGATGGGAGGACTTATTTCCACTATGAGCGGGAAGGTATGATTGATTGTCATGGAAAGGAATATGTGGTTGAGACTTCCGTCTGGATGAGAAAGAAGACTTTTGAGAATAGTAGTCTTTCTCTCACCCATCGTCTTTGTCTCCATGCCTTCCAAAATCGAAATCTCGACCCGAATGGTAATAAGTGGAGGATCCTCGAAAATGGGAAAAAGCATGACAGTGTGACATTGCACTTGTAAGTGAACCAAATAAAAGCATATTATAGGTTGAAACACGAGGAATTAATCACAAGTGAATGATGGAGTGTGGGTATCTATGTGTGCCCTAGTGTTTCCCCCTGACGGACCAGTAACATTTGCTTTACACATTGGAGTTGCCTCCTCTTTGTTGGAAGGTTGCACGCCTTCGCCGTTTCTCACGGGAGATTTGAGCCCTTCGACGTCAATGTTAGCAAAGTTGTAATTTAATATATCACCTAGAATTAGAATGTCAGAGAGTCCCTTCAGCGAACTTTCCATTTGTTGGGAAGACAATTCCTTTTCGTTTGGGGTTATGATGAATTTCGGGTTCGCCTCGGCGTTGCTCTTCCGCAACATGTACACCAACCTTTTTCTCCTCTACGAGGGAGTTAGCATTTGGCTAGTCACTGGCGCTTCGACTAATGATGCTTTTATGGGGCCTACGCCTTCGCCTCTTAGCCCCACATCTTGAGATTCTCTTATCTCTCCTTCTTCAATGTCTTCCCGGGTTCCCTCAACTAGAGGCACCACAGGGTCATTTGCTTCTACCCTTCTTTCGAAAACAATTCTCGGGACGATTTTGCTACCGGGAAGCCTAATTTTACATCCGTCTTTCAACAACCCAAACAACAAGAGCAACTCATTAGTGGTAAGGAGTTTGATGTATCGATCCTCAATGTAAGTGGCACAAATGGTCGCAAGGCCCTAGAATGTTTGACGCCTTTAGGTCGAGGGCGAACATATGAAAGAATTGGAGATATTTGTATGATTAAGAAAGAAGTTGCGGCTTGAATCTCTGAACTAAAGATGAAGACAAGAGTAGCACTCACATCCTTCCAACCATCTCCATGCAAAGCCGAGAGGACACCTATATAGAACCATTCGTGTTTGAATAGAGAAAGCTTATTACATGTGCCTGTTGAAACTTGGTAGTTGGGCGAGGGTTCAAGAAAGACATATGAAGGACTCCCAGTCCGTCTTTTGAAATTGTAGATGTATCTAATGTCTTCAGTAGTTGGCGGATGGAATAGGACATTCATAAAGAAAAGAAATGTGCCATTGATAAAGGAATAAATGTTAGGGTGCAGTTGAGTAGGTGCAATCCCAAAGCATCTCAACATTTCCCGAACGAAGGAGTTGAAGGGTGGCACGCATCCGGCCCAGCACATAAACTTGTTGTAAGTAGTATATTCGGCTAGGGGCAAGTGAGGCATGTCTTGCCTCAATGGAACTAGAACGTCTTCGAAAGGAATCCCATGGACGGAACATAGTCGACGAAGAGCAGCTTCATTGATTCTAGACGCTTGTGAGTCAATTGGATTGTTTAAGACCATAGAACCCTTAATGGCATCGGGAACCGGGTCATTAACTTCTATAGGAAAGATTGGAATGTTGAAAAAGTAACTTATTTGCGAGTCAGATGGCCCTACTTGTTCTGTTTGATGACTCGGAGCAGGTTTATCGGATAGGGTGGAGAAGCTTGATGTCGTGGCCGATTCAGAAGACATTATGGTGGATCGCTCTGGATAACTTGAGATCTATGTCGACTATACTTAGTAGACAATCGATATTAGAAATAGTAACCTATTCCTACCTTGTTATGTGTAAAATAGTGCAGTGCAATGTGAAAAAATGTAAATAGTTTGAGATCAGAAAAGCGATAGTAAAATGTCGAAACTTGGGGATTTCGTCCAGAGAGACCGTCATCGCTGACCGTCCCGATCGACGAGAAAGATAATCGACAGCCAAAACTTTAGGATCGGATGCTGACACTCTGAATTATAAAGTCCGTTGTTCGAGATTAGCTAGTTTTGTTTCACTTCACATTGGGAAGTCTAAAAGTTTGTTTGTTCAAGCTTAAGTCTGTTGGTAAAAATATGCAAGTCGAGTTATTTTAGGCCATTTCATGTTCGAGAAACGCAATATGCAGTTAAATGTTTGATTAACTTGAGTTAAAGTGGTTTTAATGGTCAACACCTATTCCTACTTTGTATGCCGATCCCTATGCCACGTCCTCATAGCGGATCCCTACAATTCGACTTATACGGCAAAACCGATCCCTTCGCTTTAACTCATAACCGATCCTTATGTTTAAACTCTCATTATCGACCCCTTTCTTCCGGACTATATGCCGACCCCTATACTTAAACTTTCAGAACGATCCCTACACTCTGTATCCTAAGTCGATCCCTACGCATAAACCTCCACATCGATACCTAACGCCAGTTATTCCCCACTCAATCATCAAGTAACCAAGTACTGAACCCTCCTTCTACCTCCTTTTTTCCTTATCCCTCTTTCTTCCTCCTTCCTTATTCCACTTCCTTCCTTCTTCAGCGCCTTCTTATCCTTCCTTAATCCCGCTTAACCTAACGAAGCCCACTGATTCACTCACCTAGGGTCGAATGTACGTGAACCCCTAAATCCGTGATTCAATTGAAGCGATTGTAAGAGAGAATCATACCTATTTGATATAAAGCACAAGGTCGAATCTTGAATTAAGGGAAAATTAATGGTGATGGAGGTTGGAGATGAGGTCTCGCGCTTGAATTTGAGTTTAAAAGGGAAGCTTATTCTCTTGCAAACCATTCGGCTAGGTAAAGAGCAAAGGGAAAAAGAGTTCAAGTGTTAGGAGATGTAAAATGAAAAAAGAAGGGAAGGAGATGCAAGCTTTTATATGGGCGATGGAAGAGGAACTGGTCATCCCAAGTGACTCGGTCACAAAATTGAAAAGGGATCGGCCTCAAGGCTTGCTGATTCGTATCCACGCAGACTCGTTGAGGGGGGCATACCGGATGCCAACCGCTCCAAAAAAATTAAAATTAATTAATTAAGAAATAAAAAATAAATTTAATAATGTAATGTAAAAGGGAAGTAGAAGAGAATGGTAGATAACTGGAAACCAAATGGCGACCGATATCGTGAAGATTGGAATGCAAAGGTAAGCATATAGAATAAAACAGCTTGCAAAGGCCAGCGGACGTTCGAAAACATCCGGGAGCCAACAATAGGAATGTGTATGAGAACACGCATGGGAGAGACTCAAGGATTAAACCTTCTGAAATTGACTAATATGCCAATTTAGCTTGAAGCGATCAAGTTTGAGGTTAGATCAGAAGAAAGCATGTAAATCTCATATGACCAAATCTATGCATACTAATGGAATACAACATTAGACTTGTATTATCGAAGACTAATAAAGGAACAGAGACCGACATGAAAGCTGGATAGACCTATTCCCAAAAGTCTAAGTTTTTCCAATTCAAAGCACGTCATGTTACTCACAAGACGTATTTTAGGAGGCAAGTGTTACCTGGTGCCTTGGCTCGGCTACATAGGGCTGACTACAAAGGCCAGGCTTGTTTAATGATGAGAAGGATAATCTTGAGACATTAGCCGGTTGACCAAAGAATAATGTCCTAGTAGCGGTATCTGGTCCAGGGTGAATAGAGTTAATAGATAGACAACGCTAGATTTCGGAACTAAGGAGTTTAGCTTGGTTAGAATAGGGATCGGCATGGATACTAGTTGAGTTGGATGGGATAATGAAGGGATCGGTATAGACTTAGTAGGGTGGGGGGTTGGCATAGTTGTTTGGCGAGATGGTTTGGGTGAGAATGTAGAGGGATCAGCATGACTTATGAAACTAAAGGGTTTGGTGTGATGCGCTTGTGAGAGTGGGATTTGCATAGTGTATTTGGAGTGGAGTATGGATCGACATAGTGTCCTTGAAGGATAAGGATCAGCATGATACAGTTCATATAATATGGATCGGAAGGGCATGGCTAATGGAGTATGGTCGGCATATTACATTTAAGAGACCCGGATCGGCATATTACATTTAAGAGATACAGATTGGCATATTACATTCAAGAGACATGGATCGGCATAACGTATTTGTAGGGATTAGATCGGCATGGTATCCTCCAAGGAGGGATTGGCATTGCCTAGGTCTAGCCGAGATTCGAGTTGAAGTATTGCAAGAACTCAAGCTCCACAAGTCCAAGCACTCGAAGCACTATCATTATAGATCATAAGAGAGCTACCATAGGGAAAGCTAGCCCAAACTCGACTTGTGGAGGGATCGGTACCGATCCTTATCCATTGAAAGTTGGGCTTAGCCCTTCCTATGGTGGGCCCATATTGTAGAGGAGGTTCTGTTGCTGAAGATTGAGTCAGATTGAAGGCAACCTTCATCTAAAATACAGACACAGTGGGCCGTTTTAGGGGCTCGGACGTTGTTAGTTCAACTCTGCCCTTATTGTAACTAACTTCCTCCATTCTTTTTCGATATCTTATAATCCCTTGCTATTTGTAATTGTAATCAAGTTAATCGAGAAGCAATAAAGAGAATATTCAAAGTAGACGTAGGCAATCAATGCCGAACCACTATAAATCTTGTTATTTTTTGTTTCTGTTTCGTTTTCTTTGATATTTTGTGATTCTCCTCTATTTTCATTTAATTTCTTCATTTATTCCACTATTCCAATCCGTTCTTGGTTGTTTGTGGCCTATTTGGTTATAAACATCTTACGAGTACACTCTTTCGCATCCTTGGTGCTCCAAAAGCCAATCGTTGATTTTTCAGGATGCTCAATACTAGTTCTTTAAGAAATAATCAGACTATAAATAAGAACGAGAATCACCCCTTAACTGTTTAGGTGGACAGATCTCCTTATCATTTCTCCTAAAAGAATAGAACGAGTTTATATGTATGATATAGAACCATTAATGGTAACTGTACCATATACATTGGTTGTTTGACTACCAAATGAATAAATATTCAAAACAGAGATTCCATTTCCCATGGAATTAACTAAGCCTTTTAGATTAATCTTCCGTTAACTTAAAATCATCTTTCAAATATTTATTAAAATATTCATAAATTTATCTCACCGGTTTAAGTATATTCACAAGCCTTTTCTTTCAAAATTAGTTGAAAATGTTTAAAAATAGATATGAAAAGCACCATTCAGCATCAATCATGGATCACAGTTTACTCAATGGTACGTAGCTATCCCGGTGAATCCATAGTAAAACGTAGGAAATCATTACCCTACGAATTACGCCATGAAAGTCAACCATATTGTAATATCCCGTATCTGGAGGCCAAAAGCTAAATGCTACAGATGCTGCAATCATCCATAGTATTAACTTCCAGTGACAAAATACGGTAATGCTAGTGATATCCATAATATCAAAAGCACTCAGCATGAACAAAATCGCATATTTCCAAATAACAACATTTTATTAATTAAATTTCAAAAAAAATTCATATTCAACTTATATAATCCCATATCGTTTCCTAGGTAAAAATTAATTATAATCATTACAAAAATACGCCAAGAGCAATATATGACAATGCCTCTATGGTTGATCAAACCAGTAGATTCATATCTGACTTAGTGCACGGTAGAGATAAACAAAACAATCTGTAACTCCTAATTAGCTATCCATCAGACACCTGCTCGTCTTCAGGAGCTTTATTCGCCAAAAGACTAAAACCGTAACGCTCAGCCTACTCAAACCAATTTTGAGCACCTGAGTGTTTAAGGGGAAACAAAAATTTAGCCTGGTGTGAATAATTCTAGTACAACTCAATTTACTAATATTAAGCGAGACCACGCCGCTTAGCGGAACGGGTTTCCCCTCACTAATATCCTCTTTAAAACATAAATTGTGTAAATGCTTTCCTACAACAAAACTAGTTAGTCAAATTGATTATATCAAAACAGCAATATACTTTATGCTAATAAATAGACTATCTATCCATAAAATAGGTAATAAGTGGACTATCTTTCCACAACATAGTAGCAAGGTCCATTACGCTAACAAATGGACTATCTGTCCACAAAATTGGGCTAATTGCCCGCAAACTGGACTAACTATTTAAATCAAAATATACTAACTATTTAGGATTAACCATCCTTTATCTTTTCCCTTGAAAACCTTTTCAATGATTTAACCTTTTAAACCATACTTATATAAGGAAAATATATTCTTAGCTTTACTCTAAGCTATTTTGCCATGATATATGTACTTTACTCAAATTAATGTTGATGGATTTTAATGAGGATTGGCTATCCTTCCAAAACAAGTCAAAACTCTTTTTAACTTGAAATTAATTAGGATATATTGACTATTTAAAACATTCGAAACCTTTGTTTAAGACCTTTAAAAAACTCTTCTAAACTCTTGAAGGTAACCCTTTCGAAACCATTGAAAGTGACCCTTTCTAAACCACTAAAAGCCTTTCGCAAACTTTGGAAAAACCTTTCCTTTCTTTTCATTTCTCTTAAAGCTTCAAAACATTAAATATCGTCTTTTAAAACCTTTAAACATTGCCTTTTGAAAATGTAGGAAAAACCCTTCCTTTCAACCTTTTCGAAACCCTGGGGAACCACCCATTTCGAAACCATTCATTAAAACCCTTCGAACAGTCTAAATGCAATCCTTTCGAAAGCACTTTGGTTCAATTTAAAACATGTGGAAACCTTTCGAAACCATTCAAAAACTTACTCCTTCGAAACCTTTGAAAAACATCTTGGTCAAAACCATTTGGATTATACCTTGAAGTAGAGTAAAAGGATCAGAAACCCATTAATTGAAAGCATCTGTTTCGAAACCATTTAAAACTGTCTTTTTCGAAACCATTTAGGTTTACCTTCAATCATATAAAAAGGGTCTTTAAAACATTTAAGTCGAAGGCATCTGCTTCGAAACCATTTCCAAAGTCAAGAAGTGATGGTGTCGAAACTATCCCTTTGAAAGCATTGGAGAAGTGGCCAAAATTTTAGAAAACAAAGTAAAAACCCGTTTGAAACCATCTGAGTCGAAAGGTGGAAAGCAGTAGTAAAAAGGCTTTGACTTAGTTGAAAGCAGGTATTTAAACAAAAGCGCAACCCAATCGAAACCATTTCATTGAATCCATTAAACCCACTTGAAAGCTACTTAATCGAAAGCCATTTTTGTTGAAAGCAAGCATGCACATTTTTAATTTAAAAACGAAGTAATGCCTCAACCCCTTCGGAACCCCTTGTTTCGACTACATACTTCCCACCTACATCCAATTCATTACGTACCAGTTCCCTGACACCATATGCATTGTTTTTGACTGTGTCGGAAGCGAAGATGAGGAGGCGGAACCTGGTGCTGAAAGCATCGAGACAGTGAAAAACATGTTGCAAATAGTTCTTTTCACCTAACCTGCTTTACGTGTCTAATTTTGGTTGGTTGCCTTTTTTGAAAAATAAAATTTATTACAATTTCAGAACTAATCTTTTTGGAACATTTGCAAAAGCCCATTCTTCTTTTATAAATATATAAAACATTTAAGTCCCATACCTTAAATAATTTCATATATCCATTAAAGCACATAGGAAAAATCTACAAAAATTTCAAAAAATCTCTTTTAATATGTTTTCCAATATATCAAAATTTCAGACCCAAATCTTTTATTACTTAACCGTAAATAATTATTAACCAAAATTAACATTTTATTTACCTGAAAATTCATATAAGCTCCATAATTATTTAGAAAGTTCTAAAAATTAAAAATCATCCCTAATATATCATTTAGGATCTTCGTAAAAATTTGCAATGCATTTGGATGTCATTTTATAGGGTTTTCCCCTTAAAATATATCATTAATCCAATATGAATAACTATAATTCGTCAACAAGTATATATTAATTATTTCATCATAAATAATCATGGAAAATCAATGCAAAATATTCAAAATTTATGTTAAAATCAAAAATAATAAAAATTTGAGATGTAAAGATCATTCACCTTAGCTTTAGAGATTAAAGAGAGTGAGATGTGAATGGATTAGATTTGAATTAGCTTCTTCCTTAGCTTTTCTCTATTTTCTTCCTATTTCTCTTGTTAATCATGGCCGGTCTTAGTTTAAATTTTTTGAAAATGAAATGGACATGTAGGGGGTACACGACGAAAGGTTTAGGGTATAAGAATGGCTACTTTCTTATTTTACCCCTCCTGTATTTTAATTTAACTCTTATTTTAATTTGTTTTTTAAATGGCATGGCTACCTTTGATTAAATCAACTCTCAATTCACTAATCAACATATTATTTTATTTTATTTAGATAATTAAATATTCTAAATAATGTTACCAAAAATCTGGGATGTTACAGATTGCCCTCCTTAAAGATTTCTCCCTCGAAATTACTGTAAGGGACACTACATATCAATCAAAGAGGTAAAACACACCATCAAATAAGTCAAGATAAGTATCTCTAATCCTGCTCTCAATCTTCCAAGTACAGTCCCTGTTATAGTCGCACCACTGGACTTTAACTAATTTGACCGTCTTGGTTCCGACCTCTTCTCATCTCTTGCAACAATACGAATAAGCTTTCTTACTATAATCAAATCTGTTTCTACCACTAAATCATCTAGCACAGTCGGTGCAATAGCAGCCTTCGGGTCTCCAACATACTTTCTAAGATGAGAAAAATGGAAAACATCATGGACTCCTGACAAACTACTCGGTAACTCAACTGTATATGCGAGTTTCCTGATCCTATCAATTAGGAAAAGGTTCGATGAATCTCGGTGCTAACTTTCTTAATTTTTCAAATCTGATCACACCCTTCATCAGTAACACTTTGACGAAAACTTCATCTCCAATGAGAACTCTAAATCTTTCTGCCTTCTATCAGCATAACTCTACTTCCTAGACCGAGCCTCTTTCATTCTAGCTCGAATTACCTCAATCTTTTCTACAGCTTCCCTGACTAGTCTGGACCAAGAACCAACTTATCCCCAGTCTCTAACCAACATATAGGAGATATGCATGGCCTTCCAAACAAAGCTTCAAACGGCGCCATCTTAATACTAGTTCGATAACTATTGTTATGCGAAAACTCGGCTAATGTAGATGGTCTTCCCATGATCCCTCAAAATCTAGAACATAAGCTCTTAACAAATCCTCCAAGATTTTGTTAAATCTCCCCGTTTTCCCATTTTTCTGTGGATGGTAAGTAGTACTCATCCGGAGCTTGGTTCCCAAAACTTCCTGTAGACTCTTCCAAAACGCGCTAGCAAATAAGGAATCTCTATCACTAACTATGCTATTAGGAATTCCGCGTAGTCAAACTGCGTTGTTCATAAATAACGTTGCCAAAACAGGTGCCGTTCTGATTGACTACTGGAAAGAAATGGGCATTCTTGGTCAATCTATCTACTATGACTCATATACTATCATTTCCCTTATTCGACCTTGGCAACCCGTCGATAAAATCCGTTGAAATAGAATCCCACTTTCGTACCGGAATATCTAGCGGCTGAAGCAATCCACTTGGCTTTTGGTGTTCGACCTTTGCCTGTTGGAAAATCAAGCACCGCTTTACCCATAGACCAATATCCCGCTTCATACCTTCCCAGAAAAAAATTCTTTTCATATCCTAATACATCTTAGTACCTCCTGGATAAATATAGAACTCCGTACGATGTCATTCCTCTAAGACTTCTTTCCTTATGTTTCCTACACTCGGAACACATAATTTTTCTTTCTTTTTCAACTTGTTATTCTGGTCAAGACTGAAATCTTTAAGTCATCGCTCTCAGTTCCATCTCTTAACTTCCTGGTCTACTCAGCTAATACTGGATCCTTTTTCTATTTAGAAGCAATCTTTTCGATCTTCACTGGTCGAACTTCCAAACAAGATAACACTACGGTTTCTCCGCTAGACCCAACCTCAGATCTCCACTAAACTCTGCAATCTGCTAATGCTTCCAAATCTTTCCACTCAACAATCATCGCCAACACTGCGTTCTGATGTTTCCTGCTAAGTGCATCCACAAGCTAGTTGCCTTTCCTGGTGTGTACTCAATCCCAAATCATAAGCAGCGATAAACTCTAACTACCTCTATTGTCTCATGTTCAACTCCTTCTAAGAGAACAAATACTTCAACAACTTATGATCTATATATAACTCAAATCCCTCTCCCAAAAGGTAATGTCTCCACACCTTCAATACAAAAATCACTGCAGCCAATTCCAAACCATGCGTCCAATATCTGACCTCATGCAGTCAAAGCTGTATAGAAGCATGGGTAATCACTTTACCTCTCTGCATCAGCACAGCTCCTAATCATGTTCCACATGCTTCTGTATAAACTACCAAATCCTGATTCCCTTTTGGAACAACTAACACAGGTGCATGGGTCAATAAGTGTTTCAAACTTTGGAATGCTTCCTCACACATATCGGTCCACACGAAATTTACATCCTTTCTAGTTATCTTGGTCATCAATGCCGCTATCCAAAAAAATCTTTAATGAACCTCCAATATTAAACAACCAACCCAAGGAAACTCTTTATCTCCGTCACTATCTAGGGTCTCTTCCAACTATCCACCGCTTCAATCTTAGTCGCATCTACTGACATCCCTTCCTTTGAGACTACCTGACCAAGGAACTTCATTTCCTTCTTTAGAAATGACACTTTGAAAACTTCGCCTTCAATTGATGGTGTCTTAGCATCTCAAACACCACTCTAAGATGAACTTCATGCTCTCTTTCATCCTTAGAGTATATCAAGATATGATCTATGAAAACCAATACAAACCTATCCAAGTGCTTCTGAAAAACTCGGTTCGTCAAATCCATAAAGAAAGCCGGTGCATTAATCAGTCCGAACAAGATAGCTAACCATTCATATGATCCATAACCGGTTCTAAATGCCGTCAATGGTATGCTATCCTCTCCTACTCTGAGCTGATAGAAACCTATCGCTAAATCCAACTGCGAGAATACCTTGGCTCCACTCAACTAGTCAAGAAAATCGTCAATCCTCGGTAATGGATATCGATTCTTTATCGTCCTCTCGTTCAACTTACGATAGTCGATACATAGCCTCAACGATCCATCTAGCTTCTTAGCAAACACTGTAGTTGCTCCCCAAAGTGAACTACTCCGCCTGATAAAGCTCTTGCCTTCCAAATCCACCTACTGCACCTTCAATCCCTCATCTCTGTAGGGGTCATTCTGCTCGACGGCCTACGCACTGGTTTTGCTCCCGAAACCAAATATATCTGAAATTCAATGGCTCGTTTCGATGGTAACCCAATTACAGGCTCAAAAACATCTGCAAAATCTCTAACCACGAAAACTCGACTCAACTCATCTTTCAATTTCATAACACTCGATAAAGCATTCACATCACCGTTAGAACCTTCTACGGCATAAACTATCCAATCACTATAATCAGGGTGTCTAAGCGATATTTTCCTATCATGGAAAAATATCCTAGCATCATGCTCACTTAACCAATCCATCCCAAGAATAATCCCGAACCCCACAAAATCAAACACATGAAAACTGCAAACAAAAGTATGACCTAACAGGTCAAACACTAACTAGTCACACTTCAACCTTATAGTTGCATACCCTCATATTGGATTCGCAGCCCGTAAGGAAGTAACTAAATATGTGGGTTCTAGGTTAAGTTTATCTATCAAACATCTAGATATAAAAGAACGTGAAGCACTAGTATCAAATAGAACGCTAAAAGACATACCATAAATCTAAAGCATACCACCCAAAACTATCTTTTTTCTCCTTATCTGTTGGCTTTGAAGTAGTAGGCTCCAATGCATACACCTTGCCCTTTCCATCCTTAGCAGGCTCCTTGCCCTGGCTCTTATAATGGCCAATCTGGTCACAATTGAAGCACCTGACATTCTTCTTTCCAGCCACTTCCTTAGCCTTTCCAGCACAACACTCATTAGCAAAGTGCCCCTTCTTGTCGCACTTAAAGCAAACGATCTCAGACTTCCCTTTCTTAGCTGCTCCACCCTTCTGAGCACCTTTTTTTTCTCTTCTGATTCTGCCCAACCTAGACTTCTTCAACCTTACTCTTCTCTAGAGAATCAAGAATCTCCTCATGCCTTAGGACCATCTCCACTACAAAATCAGAAGGATCTCTAATATGAGGTAATGTAGCCCTGACTAATTCAGGCTTCAACCCCCTGATAAACATCTCATTCCACTTCATCACCGTATCCGCTAAAGCATACCCATATCTGGCTAACTCCTCAAACTTTCTAGCATAGTCCAGGATAGACATCTCTCCCTGCTCTTACTCAGCAAATTTCCTGATAAGAGCTGACTGTGCCATCGTAGAAATAAACCTCTCCCAGAACCTTCCTTTGAAATCTACATATATCAATGTTTCCCCATCCACACCATCCATCACACTATTCCACCAAAATTAAGTCACTTCCTAAAGCTATCAGGAAGCAAGCCTCCTCTTCTGCTCATCATTAGGCCTCAAGTCTGTAAAGATTCTCTCATAGTGCAGTAACCAATTTTCCACCTCTATAGCATCCTCTGTCCCCATGAAAAGGCTTCCCTCCAAACTTAGCATAATAGTTAACTACCAAAACTCCAGCCGCAACTCTCGCTTACATCATATTCATGAGAAACTGATACATAGCTTCCATTCCAACTTGCGGAACTCCAGTACCTACATTCTTCGCTTATACCTGACCTTGGGTTCTCCTTGTACTAGGTCTGGCATTCCCATCGCTGCCCTCTCCTCCTGGGTTAACTCCTCCTCTTCTACCTTCCATATATGGATTCAAAACTTATAAGATATGAAAAAATAACCTAACAAGGATTAGAGACTAGAGATAAATCCTATAATTATATATAGCAAATACAAGTATGTTACTATAGCGTTATCCCATACCCCAACCTTACTCTAATTCCTTAGGATTATGTTTTAAAAACCATTTTTAGTTTAAAGTTTTTTCATAAACCATGCTATGATACCAAGTTGTAACATTCCGTGTTTGGAGGTCAAGAGCTAAGCGCTACAGATGCTGCAGTCATCTATAATATTTAATTCTGGTGAAAAAATACGGAAATGCTAATGGTATCCATAATATCAGAAGCACTTGAGTATGAACAAAATTATAGATTTTCAAAAACAACATTTTATTGATCACATTTCAAAACAAATTCATATTCAAGTTACATAATCTCGTATGGTTTCCTAGGTAAAGATTAATTATAATCATTATAACGCCAAGAGCGACATATGACGATGCCCTCTTGGTTGATCAAAGCAATATAGTTATATCTGACTTAATACATAGCAGGAATAAACAAAGTACTAATTATCTATCCATCAGACACCTGCTCGTCTTTGGGAGCTTCATTCGCCAAAAGACTAAAATCTTAAACCTCAGCCTACTCAAATCAATTTTGAGCACCCGAGAGTTTAAGGGAAAATAAAAACTTTGAGTCAGACATAAAGCGTGGTGTGAATAATTCTATTACATCTCAATTTACTAATATTAAGCGAGACCACGCCGCTTAGCAGAATGGGTTTCCCCTCACTAATATCCTCTTTAAAACATATATTTTGCAAATCATTTCCAACAACCAAACAAGTTAGTCAAACTGATTATATCAAAATAGCAATATCCTTTATGCTAATAAATGGAGTATCTGTCCATAAAACCACTAATAAGTGGACTATCTATCCACAACATAATAGCAAGGTCCATTATGCTAACGGATGGACTATTTGTCCATAAAATTTGGCCGACTACTCACAAACTAGACTAACTGTCCGAATCAAAATAGACTAACTATATGAATCATTTTCTTAGGGTTTACTACCCTCTTTCTTTTTCCTTGAAAACCTTTTCAAAATGATTTAACCTTTTAAATCATACTTATACAAGTAAAATATATTCTTAGCTTTACTCTAAGCTATTTGGCCATAATATATATACTTTTGCTCAAAATAATGTTAATGAATATAATGAGCATTAGCTATCCTTCCAAAACAAGTTAAAACCCTTTCTAATTCGAAATTACTTAGGCTATATTGCCTATTTAATACATTCAAAACCTTTGTTTAAAACCTTTAAACAACCTTTTTGAAACCCTTGAATGCAACCCCTTCGAAATAATTGAAAGTGACCCTTTGAAACCATTAAAAGCCTTTCGAAAACTTTAGAAAAACCTTTCTTTTCCCTGAAAGCTTCAAAAAATTATACATCCTCCTTTAAAACCATTAAATATTGCCTTTCAAAAACATAGGAAAAACCCTTCCTTTCAACCCTTTCGAAACTCTGAGGAACCACCCATTTCAAAACCATTCACTAAAACCATTCAAAACAGTCAAAACTCAATCCTTTCGAAAGCACTTTGGGTTCAATTTAAAACATGTGGAAACCTTTCAAAACCGTTCAAAAATTTACTCGGTTGAAACATTTGAAAAATGTCTCAATCGAAACCACTTGGATTATGCCTTCAAGTAGAGCAAAAGAATCAAAAATCCATTAAAGTCGAAAGCATCTATTTGAAAGCCATTTAAAATGTCTCTTTCAAAACAATTTGGGTTTCACTTCAATTGTAGAAAAAGGGCCTTTAAAACATTTAGGTCGAAAGCATCTAATTCGAAACCATTTCCTAGGTAAAGAAGTGATGGTGTCAAAACCATGCCTTCGAAAGCATTGCAGAAGTGGCCAAAATTTTAGTAAACAAAGTAAACAACCCTTTCGAAACCATTTGGGTTCAAAGGTAGAAAGCGGTAGTAAAAAGGCTTCGACTTAGTCGAAAGCATTTATTTGAAACAAAAGCACAACCCAATCAAAAACATTTCTTTAAATCCATTAAGCCTAGTCGAAAGTTACTCAGTCGAAAGCCATTTTAGTCAAAAGGAAGCATGCACATTTTTAATTTAAAAATGAAGTAATACCTTAACCCCTCCAAAACCCTTGGTATTAACTCCATACCTTCCGCCTACATACAATTCACTATATACCATTTCCCAAATACCACGTGCATTGGTTTCGACTGTGTTGGAAGCGAAGATGAGGAGGCGGAACCTGGTACCGAAAGCATCAAAATAGTGAAAACATGTAGCAAATAGTTCATTTCACCTAACCTACTTTAAGTGTCTAATTTTGATTAGTTGCCTCTTTCTTTACCAGTAAAAAGTACTACAATCTCAGAACTAATATTTTTGGATCATTTGCGAAAATCCTCTTCTCCTTTTATAAATATATAAAACATTTAAGTCCCATACCTTAAGTAATTTTATATACCCATTAAAACACTTAGGAAAAATATACAAAAATTCCAAAAAATATCTGTTAATATGTTTTCCAAGATATAAAAATTTCAGACCCAAATCTTTTATTATTTAATAGCAAATAATTATTAACCCAAATTAACATTTTCTTTTCTAGAAAATTCATACAAACTCCATAATTATAAAAGAAAATTCAAAAAATTAAAAATCATTTCTAAAATATCATTTAGAATCTTTGTAAAAGTTTGCAATGCATTTGGAGTCATTTAATAGGGTTTTTACCTTAAAACATATCATTAGTTTAATATGAACAACTATAATTCATCAACAAGTATATATTAATCATTCCATCGTTCAAAAACATGGAAATCAATGAAAAATATTCAGAATTTATCTTAAAATCGAAAATATTAAAATTTTAAGATGTAAACATTATTCATCTTAGCTTTAGAGATTAAAGAAATTGAGGTGTGAATGGATTAGATTTGAATCAGCTTCTTCCATAGCTTTTCTGTATCTTCTTCCTCTTTCTCTTGTTAATGGTGTTCGACCTTAGTTTAATTTTTTTAATAAAATGAAATGGACGTGTAGGGGGTACACGGCCAAGGGTTTAAGGTATAATCATGGCCTCTTTCCTATTTGACCACTACTCTATTTCAGTTTAATTCTTATTTTAATTTATTGTTTAAATGGCACGGTTACCCCTTGATTAGTCAAATCTCAATCCCCTAATCAACACATTATTTTATTTAGCTAATTAAATATCCCGTAATATTACCAAAAATCTAGGGTGTTTACACATATCTTTCAATATCCTTTATTTCATAAATATCACCAAATCTATTTATAAAGTTTCTTTATATATCTCCAATCTATTTATATAACGGTCTTTATAAATATCAAAACCCCATTTGTAAAACTTTCCCTTTTTAGATCTGTAAACTCATTTATAAATTCTTTTATAAATATCCAAAGCCATTTATAAAACTCTTCCCATATTTAAACAAACTTATTTAATAGACTCTTTAGTCAGTAAGGTTCCCATGATAAACCATAAATTATTTAAAATAACTTAAAATAACAAGTTATTATTTAAATGTTATTTTATTTCATTTTAATTAAATCTCATCCAAAATAATAACTTTAGAATCTCATTAATAATATATTAAATTAATTTTAAGCAATATTGTTGTAATAATAAGTTAACTTCAAAACAATATTAATATAATAATTAATTAACTTTTAACTAATATTAATATTATAATTAATTAACTTATAAATACAATTATATAACTTTGATTAAAAATTAAAGTATAGTTAAACCACTTTAAATAAATAATTAAATTAAAATAATTTAAAACAGTAATTAAACACTTCAAAAAAATTTGTTAAATAACTTTAAGAAATAACTTTTACGAATTTTATTAATAAAGTAATTAATTTTAATCATTATTAAAAATAATTTTTAATTATCTTTAAAACATTATTAATAAATAGTTATTATCTTTTTAAATCTTATTGCTAAATAATAATTTTTTTTTAACTTATAATAGATACTAATTATTCTTAAAATAGCTTTCAAAACAATAATTAACTTTTCAAATTATGAAAGAGGCTTAATGATCATGATGGTACTTAAGCAAGGTGCAATATCATTCAATTTAACTTTCCAAGCTAATGACTGATGTTTACATAATCAACGGCTATATAAATAATCTCAACACTTAACCGTCATTGTTTAACCAATCACTTATTTAAAGTAGCATATCAATTAACGATATATAATCAGATGACCAAATCTATAAAATAGCAGAACGGGGATTTATTCTGCTAATTAAGTGTAAAATTAACTTCATTAGTGGAACAATGTTTATTCCGCTAAACAGGTAACCAATTACCATTTCAATTCAATAGTAATTTACTTTGCCAAATAAACCTCAATAACTAAGGTATATAAATTTAAACGACGTCATTAATTAAAATAACGTAATTTAAATCATGTCCGTTTTCAAATGTCATAAATTTATACTTGTCCAAACCTATCAATAAGTTACATTACAACGTTGTACTCGCCCATACGAGTATAATGCAAAAATCCACGGGTCAAACGAATTTAATATGAACGAGATACAGATTTTCAAAGTTTAAACATTTTTAAACTTAACCGTTTAAATTAAATAATTAATACTCACCCAAGGCTAAAATATCTCGGCCCAAACCCATCCCTAATAGTGCTTCTTCCCCAAACCCCATCTCCTTTCCAATAACACATTTGCGCATGACCCTTGTGCATGTATACACGCCATTCTTCCACCGAATCGCCAAACTTTGACCGTAGTGAACCCAATACATGAGCTCGATTGAATGCACCCATTGCCTCATCCTCCAACCTCCTTGATCGAAAATTCTCCAGCTACCTCTTAAAACCCATGGCATCATAAAACATGCGACAAAAATTATTGCCAAACCCCACCAAAGTTCACCGCAACGTGCCCCACTCCTCCATGAACCCAACACCACAATCCAATTTCCCTAACGACGCGCCAACGATTAACCCGAACCCTAGCTCGCAACCCCCATCGATCATCATCACAGAATGTCATCGAAACTTCATCGAAGATACTACATCGCCATACGAACTCCAACGAAGCATATGGCATCGATCGATTCGGAGCGAATCAAAAGAATTTAATTTTTGAAATTTAAGAACAATATTTTTCCTTTATGAAATTTGTTGTAACTCAATTGACATTCGACGAAATCGAGTACCATAAATTTCTAAAAATAGCATGGATCGATACCAACAATTTTCATGTAGATAGATTTTGTTGAAAGTGAGTGATTTCGGAGGAGTTGATTTTAGACATGAGAAAGGCGATAATTTTCTTGACTTAGAACGTTTACAGAGAAGTTTGGCAATCGAACACATGAAGAAAGTGTTCCTACGTTTATAGGAAATCAAAGAACCTAAGTTTTCAATGTAAGGACAAAGCCATGTAGGTTGGAAGGAAAAAAAACAAGGGGATAAGAAATGTTGAAGGGGACAAAGGCTGCTGTAGACCAATGGAGCAAATACACAAGATGGTGGCTGTGGAGGATTGGCAGTGTACTATGGGTATGTGTTTTAGTTTTATTATATTTAAAATCAATTATGCTACCCTATTACACAACATAGTATCTATATACAAGCTGTAAATGACAGAAAATAAAATACGATTGCATACAGAAATGTGAGACGATCACAAAACATAAATAAAACACACCGGTTATCTAGTTCTATTACATTCCGAAAATGCTAATGTTTGATATAAAATACGTCAAATGATAATTTAAATATATTCCAAATTAAATTTTTTGAGAAAGTTATATAAATTAAATTAAAAAATAGGTCTAAAAAAATCAAGCAGTTATTTAAAACTTTAATCTAATATATACAAATTAGAATCTGAAATTTAAATAAAATAAATATTCAAATTTGAAGATTCATAATTTACGGCTCGTTACAACACTCAACTCGAACTAGGTCATCACTTACCCTATCTCTAATGAGTCATACCCAACCAAAGCCAAGGTTCTCGCTTAGCCTTCATCTCTGATACCAACTGTAATGAATCGACATTTCGATACCTAAATGTTGACACTAATACATCCTTGGTATTCAATGCGTTGAGCACTCAAGTGCGGGAAAGACAATTTGTTAGGATAGAATAGGAGGAAAAAGAGAGAGAACAAGAAAGATGAGACCAAAAAAGTTAAATCTTACAATGGGATGATAACATAATATCGAAGACTGTACAAACTGCCACTCTAAGGTATATAACATTTTAGAGTTACAATCCTAGGTACTATTATCAACCTGGACAGTTACAAAAGTCTATCCTCACAAATGTTGATATAAACATAATAGTAGTGCAACGGAAATTAAATATAACAGTAAGAAAATAAAAGCATCTAGCTTATCTCCTTAAGCTTCAAAAAATATCAACAAAAACCTACATTTCTCAAACTGCTCGAAAAAGCACTCAAGGGAATAAAGGAAATATAAAACAACGAGTCAAACATAAGCCTAGTATGAGAAGCTCAAGAAATGTAATGTACCATATAACAATATCTTTTGAGACCGTTCGAGCACTCTAATGGTCTTCCCCTTGAAAGAACCAAAATCATATAATAAATGCATATGGCAATATAATAGATAGTTTCTAGGGTGTAGACTATAAATCAGAAAATAGTTGTGCTGGTTGCATCTCATAACACAACAATATTAAAAGTATATCTGTAAAAGCTAAGGTTCATTTGGATATGGATTTTTGTGGAGATCTCCTTAGCACATCAAGGCCATCTCTGGACAAGGGTTAGAAGTTACATTCCGAAGCCATGCATATTTCTAGATAGAATATGTCAAAAAGGTCCACCCTTAAACACGGGATACCGAATAGTATCAACTTCTGGTGCCAACCAATCGAAAGCATCTCTATATATTTAGAGTCAATATGAGTAATAGATCAGCCCCTATCAATCAATGCGAGCAAAGCAAGGCCAAGGTATGCAGGGGGAGTCAACACCATGATCAAAGAAAGGCCAGTGTATTGCTTGGGCGAACTGCGGCCGACCCATTCTAGAATAAGAGGCAAAGGGCGATCTAAGTGAGGGGAACGAAGTGACAAAGAATACATGTTAGACTAGCAACATGAAAGCACTGTAAGTTTCAATCACTCCCAATAAGGCTATGCATCTTGGAGTGGACGTTCACTACTATAAGACTGCTAGTAAGAGAAGGTGCATAGCGGAAGCCTTAGGGCTGTAGAATCCCATCCAGAAATAAGAGGGTTAAGGGGTGAGCAAGCTAAGCAAGGTGCCTAGATACCGGGGGTTGGCATATCTAATAGGGAGTCAGCTCTATAATACCTAGGATAAGGAACCCTAAAGTTATTCATTGGCAAGCAAAGCAAAGCCTAGGTATGAAAAGGTAGAGTGATTTCTAACTAAGGAATTTCAAAGGGTTCCATCTCCGGAGTTGGTAGTTTTCACAAGGGGTATCAGTATCGAATATGTACGAATAAGCCCTGTCTAGTCAATGCAAACTCAAGGTTGAGCTTTCTTAGCCAGGCCTAGATAACGATAACTAGAAACCTAGCTAAACCCCTTGGCTATGGATCCTACTCTGTTTTTTGTCATTACTGATGGTTAAGTAATGTTTAGCATTTCATCACATGAGTCTTCATTACTCGAACATACCTTGAATCTCTCCATGTATTCCAGCATAAGTTGTTCGACGAGTGCTAACTCTATCATCTCTCTTGGAATCAACCTCAAAATAGATAGTACCCTCACTAGCATCATTTGAAATGTTAATGCCGACCTCTCCCTTGGACTTAACCTTAGGATAGACAACTTAACTCTATGACATTTCACTCCATAACCACTTCCAAAACATAAAACTCATATATCAATTTTAAAGTGGTTTTCGATAAGTAAAACATTTATCCAATCCTGGACTCTTTAAAACTAAATAGGTGAATTTTCGGTTAACTCAATTTCGGTTCTTTTAGAAATAAGCGAACGATATAAAGGACTCTCTATAGGGGAACTCATATATGTACGTTCTTGAAGAAAGAGACAATTCATACAATTGAGTCCTCCTTATGGGATCTTAAACCATATCACTACGTGATGATTACATATACTTCCAAGTTAATTTTGGTCAAGTTCGATAGTTAACTAATTTACTATCGAGTATGAAATGGAAAAGATCGCATATGGGAAACACAATCTCATTTACTTACCATGTTTTCAACTTTTTCAACTTATACTATCAGTCAAGGACTCAAGCCAGTAGGTTAGAGCACCGTTTGCTTCTAAACCCTACCGGAACATATTCTTAACTCTCACAAGTAAAATAAGTCTACTTTGTGGGCTTTTAGTGCCAAGTATAGGATTAAATACTTTCCATAAACAACTAAAGACACAATGCACGATTAAGTCACATAAGCATCTTATAATCCCGTTTTCATCTATTAACTCCTTTATTAATTAAAACAATTTTGTAAATACTTATATATATATATTTAAAATACCTTTACAAAAGATACGTACATATACATACATACATGCATATATATATTTCACTGTTCATTTCTGCTCCTTTTAATACTTATTAATGTATTCATATATTTATCCCAAAGATATAAGAATATTCACAAATATCATAACAAGATTTCACACTTCAAAACTGTACTTCACACTTCAAAAGATGTTTAAATAGGTTAAAAATGTTATTTAAATATTGTTACTATAAACCCAAAGTCATTTTATACTTAACATTATCTTTAAAATACTCTTTTGACGAACAAGTATATGTAAGGATTAAAAACAAATGCTATTAAAACATTGTTTACCATAAACCCAAAACATTTCATACTTAACTGTATCTTAAAAACATCCTTTCCAAAGATCTAGTTACATCTACACTTATTTAACAGGGTACTGTACTTTTAATTAACTTCTTAAAACCATTCATTATATAAATTAAGGTTGTAAAAAAACCACTTTTATTCCTTTTATATATTTACTTAGCTTACTTTTCCAAACTTGTAAATACATACTTTAAGAATAATTATAATCTATATAAAATATTACAAAAAAATAACTAATTTCAAATTTAACAAAAATCACTAGGAAAAACATGTTTTACGTTTTAAAAACCCATTACTTTAAAAAACATAAATAATTACTAATAATACATTTGAACTTAAAACCACTTTTAAAACACTCTAATTAATGTTATTAAGCACTCCTAAAGAGATTGTAGAAAAATATTTTATTTAAATTTCATTTTTAATCATTTTAAAGTCTCAACAATGTACTACATCATTTATAAAAGTGCTGCCTAATGTTTAGAAATACCCAAAAGGTATTTCAGTTTAAATGTCATTTTAAATCATATAAAGTTTCAAACAGCAAACAATGGCACTTAAAATAGCTTATCGGAAGTCTGGAAACACCTAGAAAATGCGCAACAATCCTGATTTTCGGACAATTCAAAATCTTCAAAAACCCGTCAATTCTTAAACAACAAATGATAACTACAATATTAATGCACAACTGCATTTGATAAATATACAACACTACTGAATGTATAGGATACAACTTTAATAATACAACTTACAAAAGTAATTATTTATTCTATAGGGTGTGCTTTAGTACATACTAAACTTAAGTATTATAAATCTACCACTGCAGAACTCTGATGTGAGTGACAGCAATATCCATTCCTACAAACTCGATAAACATGTCAATGCGGTATAAAATGATAAGCATGAAAGAAACATCAATACATGATAAAATAGCAAACAACAAACAAGAAAATGTTATATTATTATTGAGGCTACATCACTACCAATTCTGATTGCTTACGTATCCCTATCTAATTAGGTATCCAATTAGGTTTAGGATCAAGCCAATGTAGTTCTACTACCACGAATAGGACTTAAGGAGCCTATGATGCACAAACAAAGATGCAATTCCCAAACTACATAGTATATAGCATGCAAATGTTGCTTCCAAAATCTACCACTTAGACTTAATTGTTTAATTCTTTTCAAGAGATAATTTAGAACTAAATACCCGGGTTTTTCTTCTATCAAAATATATTTAAAAATTCCTTCAAATAGAATATATCAAACCAGAACCGACATGAGAAGGAGGTGGCACCTCCTACCGAGCATGCTATAACTCTAAAATAAAATGGAGCCTCCAGTGATATTCTGGTACCTTCTAAAAACAATAGAGTAAATATACCTAGCGAGTCCCAAAATGAGAAAACTCTCAATTTCCCTTACTTTAATCATTCACCGCAATAAATACAAATATTTGTAAGACACTTTGCAAATATTTTTGTTGGAATAAATTTGAACTCTTATCGAAATAATAATGTTTCTCAAATACTTAAAATCATAATATTATTATTTCCTTCCACAATCTTCGAAAATTCTTTTCAAAATGATTTCAAAACTACCAGGATTTAAGTTCAAATAAAAGACACTTTTGTAAATATCTTTTTATAAAAACATTTCAATCAATATTTATTCCTAAATTTTTATTTTTAAAATTATTCTAGTTAGGGAAGACACTTTCACAAATATAAATCACTTTTCAAAGAAACTTATTTAGTTTGATGTTCAAAATGTAAATATTAATTATTATAACTGACTATAACAATTTAATCAACACATGTTATCTCTAAACACCTTGTAGTCAAATTGTGAAATAAATCACAAGGTATTAGCCTACAATTATTTTCTACCCAACCTATGCAGATGGAAATTAATTGCTCATAATTGTTTAAGTACAATTCAAACAACCAAATAAATAATAATAGCAACACAATATTATCCATAATTAACAATCGACAAAATGAATAATAACACATCCTCAAAATTATCTGGCATATAAATAACTATCCAAATATAGCATAGTTGCAAAACAGGGATTTATTCTGCTAAATAGATAACACCAATGAAGTATAGTTATTTAACTACGTTGTTTATTTAAATTAATGTTATTATATTTTACCACTATTTATTTATCACCATTTTATCTTCATTAAAACTATCAACTACTTGTACTACCGTGTTCTAAATGTTGATACGAATCTAAGCGGACTTAAAATGAGCGAGTTACGGCTTTTTAAAGTTAACAACTTTAATTAATAAATAAACAAAATAAAACTAAACTCTTAGCTTAACCCAAGCCCAACACGCATGCAACCTAGGGGATCCAAATTCTCGTTTTTGCAGGCACGCCTAGAACCCAAAACTCGAGCCTTCTCCACTTCATTTCTCCTTCTTCAGCCCTGAATGACATGCAGTCCTCGTCATTAAACCAGCATCGAGAGATGCATCACCTAACACTTCCAACTCCATCCACCACCATTGACCACCGACCGTCAATTCTCCGACATCACTACATCACTGTGGTTAAACTCGTCAAACACAACCGTAACATATCTAGCTTCAACATCTACAACTTATGCGTTGGTGACTTTGGCTAATTCTTAGCATAGAGAGAGTTATGGGATTAATGAATATGAAAACGGAATGTTGCTGTGTTCATTTTTGCATGCGAGAAAATTTTAAAAAGTGCCTTCATTCATATATTATCCTCCTTTTTCTTGCTTGTGTGAATGCTTGCATATTTATAAACAAATTAATTCAATGACTTCAAAGAAAAGGAAACCAAAGTGATCATGCGAAGACAAGAAAATATTGTTGCGTGTGCGTTTTATGTTGTAACGTCCCATATTTTTCGATAATTAAAAATACCAAATTAAATAAGATTTTAAAATTTAATATTGTGAGAATTTAAAATTTATGATTTGTTAATGAAAAAAATAATTAGAATGTAAATTAATAATGTTGATTTAATGTAACTGAAAATTATTTTAAATTATTTCAATCAATTGAAATAATTATAAAGTAAATTTGGTTATAACAGTGAGTTAATAAGAAATAAAATAATTGTTAGAATCAATTTAATGTAATTAAATATTGTAGTTAATATGGTAAAAGATGTTAACGGTAAAATAATGAATGTAATAAAATGTAAACTTATGTTAATAAAATTCATAAGGTATTGTTGATTGAATAATAAAAATGTAAATCAAAATAAATGAATTTATTGGAATTTAAATTATAATTAATAAATTTATTACAGTTATAATTGAATGATGTAATTAGTGCAATATTTAATTTCTATGTAATCAAGAATGATAAAAGGTTAAGTTTTAAATTTGAGTTTAAAGGTGGTTAAATCAATTTAATAATAATTTATTTAATTAACGTTTAAAAATAGCCATTTTGGCCACTATCTCGTATTTCGACGAAATCGATTTCATCAGATCCGTAACAGTGAATTATTATGGGATTTAAGTTTCGTAGCGATCGGACTTATCGTTTGATCGTGCGAGCTCGAAACGCATAGAAATCAATTTAATGAATTCAATTAAAATAATATGATTTCAAAGCTAACTTCTGTATACAATAGAATTAGAGTTTCAAACTAGTCTCATTAAGTTTAAAAATATTGAAAACCTATATATCGATATATTGGATGACCCACTTTTGTTTCGAAAATGAAACAGGCTTTTCGGTTCGTTGTTATCGTTTCTACCCAATTTGTTCTGTCCGTTCGTTCTTATCCATCTGTCCATATAAATAGATTTTTATCTGAAACCCTAGCAGACTTTTTCTTATTTCTGTACGTACTATTATTTCCACCGGCTCCTTTCCTTCTCTATGGCTATCAATATCAAAACCCTAAATTCCCAGTTTCAAAATCAAATTCAAATCGAAATTTAAACACCTTAAACTATATCGAATTATATATCATTGGAAAGCTCTCAATGAGTGCAACCTACATCTGCAGTATGTTTTGGAGTCTTGATTTGGCCAGAAATTGGCGATTTAGTTCTGGTCGTCCATAGGCCATGGTCTCGTTTAACGGTGGATCGTCGGCCGTTTGACGCTCGGTAAGTTGTAGTGCATAGAGGAGGATAAGATGAGTCGAGCTATGTGGTTAGTAGGTGTCATGTGGGTCAGAATTTTCCACGATCAGCCATGAAGTAAAGCAGCGGCCGAGCTCATTTGGGCGAGGCTGGAGGGTGCGTGCGGCTCGGGAGGTGTGGCCTGAGGAGGAGATGGCATTGGCGATGCTCGATCTGGGTAGCAAGGTCTGGTGTGACGTGCGACGATGAATGTAGGGTGGTGGCTGTTGGGTGTGTAGTGTATGTGATGAACGATGCCTGTAGGGTTTCGCGTAGAGTAATGGTGAGCAATTTACAAATATGCCCTTTTATTTTAATTTTATTTAATTTAAATTTCGATCTTCTAACTGACATAACTTTTTCATACGAGCTCCGATTTGGACGTAGTTTTCTCCGCTGCTATCGTATTGAAATTTCAAACAATATGGGACTTGTTTGGTTGAATTCTGAGATTGTTGGATTTTTGGGCTTTATTTGGATTTTAAATCATCAATAAATCAAAGGTAAGTGATTTAACCCACTTATAAATACTAATCCATTTGATGGTAGTTAATTGAATTTATGATGTGATTTAAAATTTATTGATTGTGGTTTGGTATTTTAAATTGTCATTTAAATTTAATTAGAATTTATATCGATTTGAATTGCCATTTAAATTAATATAGAATTTAAATTATTAGTTATTTACCTGATAATGATAACCAGTTAATTGTTATGAATTATTGGCTGATTTGGATGTTGATCATGAGGGATTTTATTTATTGACATTTTGGATGATTGGATGTTTATATCCCCTATTATCACTATGGGTTGAAATGATACATACCCGAACTATCTTATAGATTAGGGAAAATCGTTATGGGTTGAAATGATAAACCCGAGCAATTTTATTGATTTGGATATTTTGATTCGGGATACGGGTTGAAATGATATATACTCGAAAATTTTAACTATTTTAGGGTTGAAACGATATATACCATATCACTTGATCATAGGGTAGACAACTATATATGGACACCGTTGATGGGTTATAAATTATTTTCTAAATAGCAAAGTATATTTGATTTATAATTTTATTTAACGATTTATTAAAAATCTATTTTTGGAAATTAATTTATTTTATATGTTTTAGAATTTTCAAATTATAAGTTAATATATGGTTTTAAATGTAAACTTAAGATTTTAACTTATAATTATGTTTAGTTTATAGATATATAACTTAAATAGTTTTAAATTAAATTTAATTTAATAAATATTGTTTTAATTTAATATAATAATTGTAGTTTTTTATAATAACTTTAATAAATAAAAATTATAATAGGTTTTGTAAAGAATTTATAAAGGTTGTAGAGATTTTATAATGGCTTATGTAAAAAGGAGTTTTATAAAAGGTTTTATAAAGGATTGTATAAAAGATCTTATAAAGGTTTTTTTATAAAAGATTTTTATAACGGATTTTTATAATAGCTTTATAAAAGTTTTAAAGGATTTTTATAAAGGGTTTATTAAAGGAACTAGTTTAAAGGGGGAGAGTTGTACACTGCTTTAGAATTTATAAATAGCTTTATAAATGGTTTTAAAGCATATAAATAGTTGTAAGTGGTTTAAGAGAGATTTATAAATTATTTTCGAAATTGATTAAAAGAAATATTCCTCGGTATTTATGAATATAATTACTTTTGGAATAAGTATATGGATATTTTGATATGAAGGTATAAATTGTTTTCTGGATTTATTATTTAAAACATTTTATAAAATGTCTACGGTGTGAAAATTATAAGCATTTGGTTGTTAAAGAGACCGGTGTCGGATATTGTCATATTCTCTACCAATTCCGAAACCACTTTAACAATTGTGCATATGGTGGAGAATCCAGAACGAAGTAGGATGGTTCGGCGAACGCTACTGTATGAGGTATGAACGCAACCCTAACCCCTGTGGGTCAGCTTGATATGACTAAAACAGGGGCTATCCGGGGCTAAGTATGTTCGCTCCTCCCATCAGACATGCTTCTTCGATGCTATATCTATTACTCTGTGATTGATCTGGTGACTACCTTCGATTTAATTTTGAAAGTGTTTTTCGAGGTGGGTGGTATTAGCTGCTATGCATTATCATCAGTCCAGACGTGGAAAACGGTAGAATACTACCTCGGGCATTGCCTCGCATGTCTTGTCATATGCCTGATCGAGCCCACTACAAAGTTTGTGTCGTACCTATGAAGTGCTCCCTGATAGCCCACCAGTTTGGTGAAGTTTACAGTACTGCATAGACTATGACATTTATAAAATCTGTTAAAGGGGATATGGGTAACGCCTTAATGCTATTTTAATACTTTACTGATAGACACTATATATATATAGAGTGTATTACTACATATAAATAGTTTAACAGATTCTTAAGATATGGAATTCCGAACATGTCACAACTCGATTTTTCGACGCCCGAAAATCAACATCAATACGTCCACTAAATTAAATGCGAAACAATCGAATGCCGGAAAACCAGACTGTAAGGGAAAGAAGAAGGAAGTAGAAGAAGAGAAAACAAAACAACATCAAAATCTCTCAATCGCAGCTGAACAATATATAATAGTTAAATGACTGATCTTTATACAAAAAGAACTATATCTGTTTAATACATTACATCAACTGAATACAACACAATCAATAGCAAAATAACGGACTATTATATTAACTTGTCCTCATAAAAGCTGACTATACAGCTTATACTGCACAGCGGAATATATATCAAGTATGTGTGATACATCTCGCCAAACAATTCATCTTCTGAGCTCCACAGCATCCTATACTGTATCATATAATACTCGGTCTGACCCGAGCATTATAGTGAAATAACACCCGAGTCAGTCTGCAAAACCAGAGTGAGAAAACACACTCAATTGGATTATTAAAGTTTTCAAAATCCTTTGATATCAAAGGTATCTCGTAAGATCACGCCACGAATAAACATGTTGGGTTTTACCATATGATAACAAAATTTTTTTTTATCAAACCCGTCTGATATCATAATTATGTCTATAGAAAGTAAAATAGAATCTAGCTGAAATGCAATGGTAGGGCTACTGGGGTACTGCCCGTCACAGTTTCTGGCCTAGATTAGCGTATTAAGGAACCCTCTTGATCCCCTGCAATACATGACCGGAGCTACCCCTTACTGGATAGTCCGAATAAGATCACCCAAGGTTGGGATCAGCAACCGCCCACACAGCCAAAATAAGAAGGGACATCTAGATAGGATTGACCTTATCCTAATTGGTTGCTAGCCACTTAGCCTTACTGCACCTTCCCTATTTTAGCCATTCTCGGTTTATGAGGCTTGAGGCTATACGTTACCTTTTTAGTACGTATTTCACTTAGAATGTTCATCTTCCTCTTGACGATGTTCTGATAACATTCATCCATATAAGTTGCCCTGGGATGGACAAACCGAATCACCGTCTTCATCATCTTCATGGTCTTCATTCGTAAACGTTCAAACCAGATCAAAGTGGTTTTTTGGATAATTAAATCTGATCCCGATCTCTTCGAAATGATCAACGCATTGGCCAATATTGATAGTCGGTTATTTTACTATCAAATCAAATAATCATCCAACCAATTATTGTATTTCCCTTGAAAAGCACCAAGCCTTTATAATATAGCTTCTAAATAAATTAAACAGGTAATAGGCACAAGGAAGAAGTTATAAAAAAATTTAGTCTAAGGGACAACAAGTTTGCTTTTTAGCCCGAAGGACATTTTTTAGGGTAAACTGAAAATGATAGTTACAACTATCATTATGTGATTTACACTAAAAAGTGTCCTTCAGCCTAAAAAACAAACTTCTTGTTCCTGAAACTAAATTTTTTCCTAACTTTTTCCTTTAGCCTAAAACCCCTAAATTAAATAACTTTATCGAAAAATATACATTTAAAACATCTTAAAATAAAACTACTTAAATCACTTTATCCAAAATATTATTATGAAATTTTATAATAATTTTCCAAGTAAAACTTTAGCCAAAGACTACTTTAAAATAAAACTATAATATAAGGTATAATAAAATATTTAATAGTTATCCTTTACATTAAAATACTATTTTAACCTTTAAAATAATTACTATCATAATTAACTTACACAAATATTTGCTTTTACATTTTTTTTTTAAAAACAGCTAAATAATAATTTTTCTAAAACATTCTTTCAAAACCATTTTTATAACTTCTACTTTTGTACTTCAAAAATTTCCTTTAAAATTATACTTGGCTTTTAGGAAAATACACCTTTCATTTCAATACAGCACATTTAATCATTTATAAATCCTTCATGCTTTATTTCCACTTTAATTTACATCACAATCCCGCAAATTTCATTTCCACACTTTTTAAAAAATAAAACCACTTTTTTATTTTTAAACAAATCACCATTTACTTATAAATTCTCGCTGTGAATTTGTACTTTAAAATTATCCACTGATAAATATTTCACTTTATTTATATGCCCCGCTTATAAATCCAATAATCTTATTCTCCTTTAAATCACAGCTTCCAAAAACACTTAATCGATTTCCCAATCTATTCTCCAAATTAATTCCATTTTAAAACTTATTTTGATTAACCCAAGTTTATTCCAAAATCCATTTATACCAGTTTTACTCCTTTATTATGATTTAAAATCTTATTTAAATCCGAATATCAATTTCCCACTTTATTTCAAATTTGTCCTTTTAGTTACTTTCCAACTCATTTAAAACTTAACATTTAAAAAAAATCCTTTGCACCTAAAAATCAATATTTCTTAAGTCCTTAAATTTTAAAACCTTTTTAGTTTACGTTTATTCAAAAACTCTATTCTTTTCCCATGTTCAGGAATTTATTAAGTAGGATTTTTAAAATCAACTATTTTCTTTTTCCCAATTCACCCTTTTAAATTTATCCTTTTTTACTATAAATTTTCTTACTTTAAATTTCCTCTTACAAAGATTCAATATTTATATCTTTAAAGTGCCATGAAATATCAACAATATATTAACATCAAATAAATCAATTTCCCAACATAATATCTCACAGATTATTCAAGATTTCATATAACTGAATATGAAAATAAATTCAACATTTTTGAGGAATCCAATTGGATCCCTCCAATCTGTTTCCCTGCATCCACGGATGTTAGTCAACAAATAAAATACCCATCCGGCCTCAAGGTAGGATATCGCGGTATATAGGCTCATCCGCTATTATGCGGGGCGCATAGGGTCTCATCCGCTATATAATACGAGAATATCAATCACTCCAATATATATATATATATATATATATATATATATGTGTGTGTGTATATATTACTATATATAATATCACATCTAGACTGACAATAATAATCAATTCAAGCAATCAACCAATAATTTAAATTTTAACTAATTAAATTATCTAATAATCCAATTTGAGTGAGATTAACTCACTTTTGATTTTTGTTTGCCATCCACTTCAATCTTGGCTCGATTCACGATTTGACCTTGTATAACATTTATACGATTTATTAATATTCGAAATAATTGAACAGTCTATTACAATCTGTTAATTTAATTTAAACTAATAATTTAATTAAAAAAATTTCCTTTAAATAATTTTTTATAACTAAAATAAGTTGATAAAACAAGTAAGCCACCATAATACACATTTCTAAAATTACATGGCAGGTTTACTATGTATATTTATATTTTTTTCTCTTTCTTGAAACTACATATATATTTATAAAATAATCCATATAAATTTAAAAATCTAGTTTTAGGTAAACTTCTCAAACATTTTAAATTCCTATTTTATTTCAATTCCAGCAATTAGCCAAACACATTATTAACTTACTATAAAGATTATTTCTTTTTTGTTCCCTGTAAATAACAAGACAAAAGTTTTTTTTAACCGTAAAACTTTCTAATCTAATGTATATATGTTTGTGAAAATCTGGGCTAAAATTCCTTTCTCTGTACATGTATACATACATACATACATACATACATACATATATATATATATTATCAAATTTAAATTGAAAAAAGTTGAAGAATAATAAAAAAAATTACAAATACCTCGCGACAAACCTAGCTTTCGATCGAAAATGACTCGCGCCTCGCTAATGACTTCTGACAGCACACAGAGCATCATGAAGACCTCGCTCCTTCGTCCATAACGAGCCAAACATCGGCGATCCCACGCCCTAGCTCGCTTACCCAAATCGATACAACCCCGCAGTTGCCGCCAGCGTACGCCCACATAATTCGAGACTGCCGCAACTTCGGTCACCAGTTGTTTCTCCTCTCTTTTGAAGTGCCTATACAAATCGAGTCGCGACTTCGAACGTTAAGGAGGAAAGAAAAAACCGAGTCGCAATTTAATTTTCTCCGATGTCGGCCATCTATTTTTTGTTGAACAGCTGAATTCGAAGAGGAGAGAAGAGAAAAGGGGGGCTCGACATCTTAACTGAAAGAAAGTTCGATCTGATTTTGAATAAAAAGATGCGGCCATTAAATTTTTTTCGAAACAGCTGTATATATTTTTTCTTTCTGATTTTGATTTATCAGCTTGCTGTTTTTTAAAAAGAAGAAGAAGAAGGGGGAAACGATTTGATGTATGCGTGTTTGAACAAGCCAGCAGCAGTGACCATGAGATGAAAGCAAAAAGGTGCGATGGGAAAAGTATTACAGCTGATGGGACTAGGGTATATAAATATATTTTAAATTGAATTCAAATTATCGCGATTTACGTAGCTTAAAATCGCGTACCCTTTCGAGGCATGCCGCTATGCAATTATAATGTTATGCCCCTATTCCGAACGTAATGGAAAAGGTTTCGAGTCCTAATTTGATCGTATGGAGAAGATAGCTTTTTGGACCAGATATAATATTGAATTTTCCATATAAATTTCAACGCGTTTATATATCGTACGATTACACGACAATTCCAAACACTTCGAAATTTGGAACCCAATAATAAAACACTACTACAGATCCAATGGAACTAGTTTCGTCGAAATCCGAGACTGTGTCTCAGAATGTTATTTTTTAGTGTTAATTTAAACGATATATTTTTAAAACTAAACAAAACACTTTTAAATTCAATTTTAAAAGTTCTATTATCTCCATTATTATAAATATAAATTTTACAAGCCTTTAAATTATTTTTCACAGGCTTGAAACCCAAGATTCAATATTTTATCCAAATCTCGATTATTAAATTCAATAATTTAATTATCCAGTAATTTGTTACATTTGAAATTCAAGTTTAAAAATTAACTTTTAATTATTTAAAATCAATTAAATATTCAAATTTCAAATGTTTAAAATTCCGGGTCGTCACATTCCTTCCCCCTTAAAAGAATTTCGTCTCCAAAATTACTAGTTAAGAAGAATGATCCAATACCCGTTTTCTATTTTTCCCAAAACCAAACAGTTTTTAGCAACTTCCCAAACAATCTTTTTATTAAAACCACACTATCCTACTTATTCACTTCCCAAACTCATCCATAGGTTCCAAACAATATTTCTTGCTCAACCATTCAAACTATAATTTAAAACCAAATTTAAATTATCAAAAAATTTCTAACTTTCTAAATTTTTGAAAAATTTCGCCAGCTTCTTCTTTGTGCGGCTAGCTCGGAACGACTACAAAATGCCTCTACGGGCCATCTAATTTCAAAAGAAAACAAAAACCAAGTGGCTAGATCAGAAAATCATCAAATTTCATATGCCAATTTAATTACAGACCTTTTTTAGGCAATTCAAATTTATCTTCCGAATTTGAAAACATCAATTTTCCCTTGCTTTTAAATACCTGTATCCTATTTAGCAATAATATCCAATCACAAAATCTAAAGTCATTTTATTCATTTCTTTACAAAATTTTCAATATTTGCTTTTCTTAAGCCCGTACGACGCACATATATCATCCGTACGCAATATTAAATCCGATCGCTCACTCGATTACACAATTTCACTTCCGAACTAATATCATCCACCCGACTCCCTAGTGCGGACTTAGATCTGGCTTCTTGATAAAAAACCGCCATTCTCCTTGCATAACCACAAACTATGATAGAGAATTCCCGGAATTAATCAAAAAACCATATCTAGGGTTCGCCGTCGAAAATCGAGTGAAAAATCCCAACTCGGATCGATATAAATACTCGAAATTCTATGCTCGAATCTAGATCAAATTCTTATGCGAATAAAATAATATATGTACATCCTACATATCTATTTCAATTTATTATTAGCTATATCAATTTTCTTTTTATTCACATTCATTTTGATTCTATTCACATATTCACAATTTCCCCTTTCACACTTTACTTAATCTTCATTTAAATATTAAAATTAGAATATTCCTCAATTCCATATTTACTTAAGAATTTCTCTTAATTTCTTAAGTTTATATTTGATACACCACTTATATTTATTTTCACTTCACCACTTTGGTTTATATCTACTTTTCCCAGTTTACATTTTCAATTCTATTTGAATTCAATTTATCTTCCAATTTTAGAATGCTGAATTTTATTCACCTTATCCCAAACCATATTTAATTAATCATTTCTTTAGTTAGTTCCATTTACTAATTTATTTTAAACCTCAAACAATTTTTATTTTCCAAACTTTTATTGTTTTAGTCCACTTCAAACTAATTCTTCATTTCACTTTACTTTACACAATTTAAATTAAATACCATCCCAATATTCAATTTCCATTCATTTGCTTACCATTTAAATCAGTTAGTTTATTTACTAATTTTAATTTCAATACTTTGTTTTATTTAGTCCAACCTGACTAATTTTCCCATTTCACAATATTCAAATTAAATTCCAATATTCGGTTTCAATTCCATTTACTTTCGAATGTAAATTCATTTGTCCATTCCCAAATTTATTTCCAACTAGATAAATTCTATTTCAATAATTATTTCCCATTGGCCTACTTAGGCTTAACCTCTCAAATTCACTTTTCTTACTCAATTCAAGTTGATTTTTACTTTAATTCCAATCTTATAAGTCTTCAAACTTATTGATATTCTATAACATTTTTGAACCAACTTGTTTACACTCCATTCACTAATTTTCTTTAATTTACTTCATTTAATTGGTTTACTTGCCACATTATTTCGTTTTCACACTTACTTCAATTTAACTCTTCTTCAAGTTAAATTTTATTTTAACATATTCAATTTTTTTTAGATTTTCTGTCTTACTTATACTCCATAAATTAAATTTCCAAAGTCTAAGCAATTTCTCAACATTTCAAAATCATTTTTGAAATCAATTATATATATACAATTCATTCAAATATCAAATTATCCTTTTAATTTGAATCCAAACCCAGTTTTTTTGCAATAATTCCAATTAAAAAATTTTGGACAACAATTCCTCCCTTAGAAACTTGAAAATTAACATCGATGATGCTGCAGTCATCACCGAAATTATTTTCCATCGTCCAAAGAGAGTTTAGTGCTTTTACTTTTTAAAAACATTTTCAAATATTTTTAATTCCAAATCTCACCAGATTTCATATCCAATTCAAAAATAGTTTTTGAATAATATCATCATTATTTTCTCCAAAACCTTTGAAAATCATTTTCAAACTCGAAGGAATTTAATTTCCAAAATTTCGAATTCTAAATCCTTTCAATCTATATTCAAATATTGCTCTGGAATTTTATCTCCTTTCAATTATAAATCACATTTATAATTCACATTTTATAATTCATATTTACAAACTCCATCTTGTTATAATTTCAATTTCTTATTCAATTTCCACACCACAATGATTATAATTTAATATTATCGCTTCCTAACAACCAAGCAACCATGTATATCTATAATAATTTCTGAATATTATTCCTTTTATATATAAAAATAATTTGGGCAAAATTATTTAATTTACCCTATTTAAAATAACACTATGTCGAATTGTTTTATTCAAGTGTTTAGAGATCTCCATCAATAACATTAATTACTCATACTAACCAGAATCCATAAACCACTCAACAAACCAATCAACACAGTATAAAACAATTTTATATTCACTAACAAATACGCGCTCATATATATTAATACACTCAAACTCATTCTGGAGTACTACGGACTCTATTTCTAATGAGTAATCCCCACCAAAGCCAAGGTTCTCGCTAAACCTTCTGCTCTAATACCAAAATGTCACGAACCGATTTTTTGACGCCCGAAAATCGACATCAATATGTCCACTGTATTTAATGCCGAACAATCGAATGTCGAAAAACTATACCGTAAGGGAAAAAAGAAAGAGGTAGTAGAAGAGAAAACAAAACAACACAGAATCTCAAAATCGCAGCGGAACAATATATAATAGTTAAATGACCGATCTTTGTACAAAAAGAACAACATCTGTTTAATACATTACATCAATAGAATACAACACAATCAATAGAAAAATACTAGACAATTATATTAACTTGTCCTCGCAAAAGCTGACTATATAGCTTATACTGCACAGCGGAATATATATCAAGTACGTGTGATATGTCTTGCCATCCAACTCGTCTCCTGAGCTCCACAACATCCTATCATGTATCCTATAGTACTCGGTCCGATCCGAACATTATAGTGAAATAACACCCGAGTCAGTCTGGAAAACCAGAGTGAGAAAACACACTCAATTGGATTAAAAAAGTTTTCAAAATCCTTTGAAATCAAAGGTATCTCGTAAGATCATGCCACAAATAAACATGTCGGGTTTTTACCTTACGATAACCAAAACATTTTTTTATCAAACCCGTCTGACATTATAAATGTGTCAAAGTAAAATAGAATCTAGGTGAAATGCATGCATCTCATGTTTCAGCATAGTTGGGCATAATCAGAACCGTACAGGCGCTTATTGGAGATTGAATTCCATACAATGGTAGGGCTACTGAGGTACCATCCGTCATAGTACCTGGACTAGATCAGCGTACCGAGGACCCCTCCCGATCCCCTACAATACAAGACTGAAGCTACCCCTTACTGGATAGTCCGAATAAGTTCACCCTACGGTTGGGATTAGCAACTGCCCACACGGCCAAAATAAAAAGGGACATCCAGATAGGAATGACCTTATCCTAATTGGTTGCTAGTCACTTAGTCTTGTTGCACCTCCCATGTTTTAGCCGTTCCCGGTTGATGAGGCTTGAGGCTATACGTTACCTTTTTAGAACGTATTTCACTTAGAATGCACATCGTCCTACTGACAATATTCTGATAGCATTCATCCATACAAGTTGCCCTGGGTTTGGACAAACCGAATCACTGTCTTCATCATCTGTACGGTCTTCATTCACAAACGTTCAAACAGGATCCAAGTGGTTTTCGGATAATTAAATCCGATCTCGGTCCCTTCGAAACAATCAGCACATTGGCCAATATTGATATTCGGTTATTTAACTATCAAATCAAATAATCATCCAACCAATTATTTTATTTCCCTTGAAAAGCACCAAGCCGTTATAAAAATAGCTTCTAAATAAATTAAATCACTTTATCGAAAAATATACATTTAAAACATTTTAAAATAAAACTACTAAATCACTTTATCCAAAGTATTATTATGAAATTTTATAATAATTTTCCAAGTAAAACTTTAGCCAAAGATTACTTTAAAATAAAACTAAAATATAAGGTATAATAAAATATTTAATAGTTATCCTTTACATAAAAAAATACTGTTTTAACCTTTAAAATAATTACTATTATAATTAACTTAAATAAATATTTACCTTAAATTTTTTTAAAAAATAACTAAATAATAATTTTTCTAAAACATTCTTTCAAAACCATTTTTAAAACTTCTACTTTTATACTTTAAAAATCTCCTTTAAAATTATACTTGGCTTTCAAGAAAATACACCTTTCATTTCCTAATCATTTATAAATCCTTCATGCTTTATTTCCACTTTAATTTATGTCCTAATCCCGTAAATTTTCTTTCCACGCTTTTTAAAAAATAAAGCCACCTTTAAATTTTTAAACAAATCATCCTTTCCTAATAAATTCCCACCGTGGATTTGTACTTTAAAAAATTATTCACTGATAAATATTTCACTTTATTTATAAGCCCCGCTTATAAATCCAATAATCTTATTCTCTTTTAAATCATAGCTTCCAAAACACTTAATCGATTTCCCAATCGATTCTCTGAATTAATTCCATTTCAAAACTTTTTTTGATTTACCTAAGTTTGTTCCAAAATCCATTTATTTCAGTTTTACTCCTTTATTATGATTTAAAACCTTATTTAAGTCCAAATGTCAATTTCCTGTTTTGTTTCAAATTTCTCTTTTTTATTATTTCCAACTCATTTAAAACTTTACATTTTAAAAAAAATCCTTTGCGCCTAAAAATCAATAATTCTTAAGTCTTAAATTTTTAAAACCTCTTTTAGTTTACTTTTATTCAAAAACTCTATTCTTTTCCCATATTCAGGAATTTATTAAGTAGGATTTTTAAAATCAACTATTTTCTTTTTCCCAATTCACCCTTTTAAATTTATCTGTTTTTACTATCAATTTTCTTACTTTAAATTTCCTCTTTCAAAGATTCAATATTTATATCTTTAAAGTGCCATGAACTATCAGCAATATATTAACAACAAATAAATTAATTTCCCAACATAATATCTCACAGATTATTCAACATTTCATATAACTGAATATGAAAATAAATTCAACATTTTTGAGGAATCCAGTTGGATCCCTCCAACCTGTTTCCTTACATCCACAAATATTAGTCAACAAATAAAATACTAATTTCGCTTTAAGGTGGGATATCACGGTATATAGGGGCATCCGCTATTATGCGAGGCACATAGGGTCTGTTCCGCTATATAACGCGGGAATATCAATCACTCCAGACCGATAATAATTATCGATTTAAGCAATCAACCGATAACTTAAATTTTAACTAATTAAATTATCTAGTAATCCAATTTGAGTGAGATTCACTCACCTTTGATTTTTATTTGCCATCCACTTCAATCTTTGCTCGATTCACAATTTGACCTTGTATAACATTTATACGGTTTATTAATATTCAAAATAATCAAATAGTCTATTACCACCTATTAATTTAATTTAAAACAATAATTTAATTAAACAAATTTTCCTTTAAATAATTTTTTGTAACTAAAATAAGTTGATAAAACAAGTTAGCCATCGTAATATACATTTTTAAAATTACACGGCAGGTTTACTATGTATTTTTTTTCTCTTTCTTGAAACTACATGTATATTTATAAAATAATCTATATAGATTTAAAAACCTAGTTTTAGGTAAACTTCTCAAACATTTTAAATTCCTATTTTATTTCAATTCCAGTAATTAGCCAAACACAATGTTAACTTACTATAAAGATAATTTCTTTTCTGGTTCATGTAAACTACAAGATGGAAATTTACTTAACTGTAAAACTTTTCTAATCTAATGTATATATGCTTGTGAAAATCTGGTCTAAAATTCCCTTCTCTATATATATACACATATATACATATTATCAAATTTAAATTGAAAAAAGTTGAAGAATAATAAAAAAACTACAAATACCTCATGACAAACCTAGCTTTCGATCAGAAATGACTCGCGCCCCTCTAATGACTTCTGATAGCACATAGAGCATCACGAAGACCTTGCCGCTTCATCCACAACGACCTAAACATTGGTAATCCCATGCCCTAGCTCGCTTCCCCAAATCGATACAACCCCGCAGTTGCTGCCTGCGTATGCCCACTCGACTCGAGACTACTGCAACTTCGGTCGCCGGTCATTTCTCCTCTCTCTTTTGAAGTGCCTATACAAATCGAGTCGTGACTTCGAACTGTAAGGAGGAAAGAAAAAAATCGAGTTGCGATTTAATTTTCTCCGATGTTGGCCATTTTTATTTTTTATTGAACAACTGAATTCGAAGAGGAGAGAAGAGAAAAGGGAGGCTCGGCGTTTTAACTGAAAGAAAGATCAATCCAATTTCGAAGAAAAAGATGCAGCCATAAATTTTTTCGAAATAGTTGTATATGTTTTTTCTTTCTGATTTTGATTTATCAACTTTATTTTTTAAATGAACAAGAAGATGGGGGACACGATTTGATGTATGCATGTTTGAACAAGCCAGCAATAATGACCATGAGATGAAAGCAAAAACGTGTGATGGGAAAAGTATTACAGCTGAAAGGACTAGGGTTATAAATATATTTTAAACTGAATTCAAATTGTCTCGATTTACATAGCTTAAAATCGCGAACCCCTATCGAGGCGTGCCGCTAGACATTTATAATGTTAAGCCCCTATTTCGAACGCAATGGAAAAGTTTTCGAGTCCTAATTCGATCGTACGAAGAAGATAGATTTTTGGACCCATATATAATATTGAATTTTCGATATAAATTTCAACGCGTTTATATATCGTACGATCACACGACAACTCCAAACACTTTGAAACTTGGAATCCGATAATAAAATACTACTACGGATCCATTTGAACTGGTTTCATTGAAATCTGAGACTGTGTCTCAAAAGGCTATTTTTAAATGTTACTTTAAATCGCATATTTTCAAAACTGAACAAGACACTTTTAAATTCAATTTTAAAAGTTCTATTACCTCAAGTATTATAAATATAAATTTTATAAGCCTTTAAATTATTTTTCACGAGCTTGAAACGCAAGATTCAACATTTTATCCAATTCTCGATTATTAAATTCAATAATTTAATTATCTGATAAATTGTTGCATTTGAAATTCATGTTTAAAAATTAACTTTTAAATATTTAAAATCAATTAGATATTAAAGTTTCAAATGTCTAAAATTCTGTGTCATCACAGAACATCTCTTAATTTATTGCACGCACGTTATACACTGGACAAGAGGTGCCCGTAAAATCTCTAAAGCTGTTAAACTCATATTTATTTACTGTTGATTTAACTTACATAAGATCTTTTAGTTCTAACTCAAGTGTTTTGTCTTTTCATTACACTCGGGCCAGCCTGAGCATTTCAGTGTTGAAGACTTGATTTCTAGATGACGAAGAAGGAGTTTAGTACTATATTATTATTATTATTATTCCACTATATCATGTTCTTCCGCTGATTATTTATTTATTCCTGTTGTATGTATAATTCTGATATATTGTAAAGGTGTAATCAGATGTTATTTGTAAAATAGCTTCATGAACTGTTTATTTGATTATTATATTTTTTCATTCCGTTGTGAGATTCTATGTTTTGTTTTTCTTCTTTTCTCTTATTTTCTTATTTATCCCATTAACATTCCTCCCTATTGAATGGTTTGACTTGACATGTGTGGTTTATTATCGACTTAAACCGTCTAAAAAGATAGGTCGTTACAGTTGGTATAAGAGCTTTGGTTTAGCGATAACCTTAGCTTTGTGGGGTTTGACTCATTAGAGATAGGAAATAATACCCTAGAATGAGTTTATCTGAGTGTATATATATGAGAGAGCGTATTTGTTAATGTTATAAAAATATTTTTATATTGTGTTAATTTATTCTATTTAGTATTTATAAATTCTGGTCGGTACATTGGACGCTATGGCACCGATAGCGATTTATAAACACTTAATAGGGCAGATCGACACAATACTGTTTTTGAAATATAGGTAAATGAAATAGTTTTATCTAGTATTATATTTTGTATATAAAAGAATAATTTTTATAAATGGATATAGTTGTATGTAATATGTTTTTTTGTTAGTAAGTTAAATTTTGTAAATAATGGTTGCAAAAAAGGATTTACAAATAAAGTGATTATGAACTAGAAATTTGAGAACTTAAATTCTGGAGTTTTGAAATTGGTTTTCAAAGATTTTAGAGTATAATATTAGTATTATTTGAAAGTATTTTAGGATATAAATATTTTCAATGTAATTTGAACGAAATGTTTTAAAAGAATTTTAAAAGAAAATAAGTTCTGTATTCCCCTCTTCTGTCGTTGGAAAACAATTTTAGTGATGACGGCCGCATCATCGACATTTATTTTCGAGTCTCAAAGTGGGAGAGGCCATTAATAGCTTTGCTACACATTTGTCTTAATAGACATATTTTAATTTTATTTTATTAAGTATAATTTGATATATATATATATATGTATATAAAAGATATGAATGTATATTATTTCAAAATGATTTGAAATGAAATCCGGAATTCAGTTCTTAATTTTTCCATAAATTTGGGATTTCAATTATTGTAATGAAATGAAATCTTGACTATTTTAATAAGTTTGAACTTCCAAATTGAAAACTAAAATTAAAAGCAAAATTTTAATGAAAATATAAAGAAATTGGAGATTAGTTACTTGTAAATATAAAGCTAAATTTTCAAATTTTAATGTAAATTATTAAACATTTTGTTAACTAAACTGAACAAGATAATTTATCTAACATTTAATTACATTCTAAAATGTATATAAAACTTACCAGAAATATTTAAAAGTTGAATGTTAATATGGATATGTAATAGAATCTTATACAAGCAAATCGTAATAACAAAATGCTTCAAAATGAATAAATGTTAATAGATGAAAAATTAAAATGTACAGGAAATGTTATTAACATGAGTTAATGTTTTGAAATGCTTAACAAATTAAATTGAATAGATAAATATGAATACTATTTAGTAGATAATTAAACTTAAGAAGATGTTGAAATGATTCATTAATAGATTTAACATTTATTTATTCATAAGTAGATTAATATTAAATGATACTGTACAGGAAGGAATGAATGTAAATTTAAAAGTTAAAAGACTTAAGTTGAATGTTTTATTAAATTGAAATCAAGCTATATAAACAATAAATGTGAATAAAAAGGTAGAGAAACTTAAGTATGAATTTATTTACTAATGAATTGAATATTAAATGGAACCGTGAACTAAATTTGTAAAGAAACTTATATAATATTTTTAGAATTGATTATTAATGTCCTAAATAATTGAATGAGAAATGTATTATGTAAGTAACTGAATGAAAATTTATAAAAGATGACCTAGTAGAAAGGGGAATTGAAAATAAATGAAAGTAAATAATATGTAAAAGGGAAACCGATAGAATAAACTTAAATAATATTTAAAATTCTATATTGTTTGGCTTATGAGATGTTTGAGAAAGGATACTTCTAGTTGTTTGATGTTGTATGAATAATCTATTAAGTAATTATCTAATACTGTTGAGCGTGTGATACACCTGATGGTTTATTTATCACCCTTGTACGATCAAAAGATTCCAAACCTAAACAAACCATTACTTTCGTTGCAAAAGATGTATGATGGATTCTTTGTTGCATATGTTTTGTATTGATTTGCATTTGTTATTAATTGAAACATATTATTCTCACTATTTTGACTTATATAAGTGATATACAGGTTTATGGAAGTAATACCTAATGCTTTTGGTTTCATAAATAAAGTTTGTTTGCCCGATAAATAGGTACGTTTTTTTATTACGGTTTTGCAACGATATTTTAATTTTTTCCCATGGTTTGTAATGTTTTATTATTGAAATATAATATGTATTGTAATTATTGATATTATTATTTTTTCGGACCTAACCGCATAAAGGAGACTCTTCCGAAAAAATTTCGTAAATTTAGGACTTAGAATTTTTTTATGTTAATTGAGTTATTTTCAAATTCTTATTAAACTAAATTATATAAATTAATTGTTTATAAATTGATTGTTTTGAATAAAATTATATCAAGTTTCTTAATTCCTTCTTATTCTTTTTGGAGGACGAAAAGTTTTGACTAGGGAGAGTGTAACGACCTGGATTTTTCGGTAATTAAGAATATTAAAATTTATGATTTATTAATGAGAAAATAATTAGAATGTAATTTAATAATATTGATTTAATGTAATTGACAACTATTTTAAATTAATTTCAACCAATTGAAATAATTGTAAAGTTAATTTGGTTATAATTGTAAGTTAATAAGGAATAAAATAATTGTTCAAATCAATTGTTGGAATTAATGTAATTAAATATTGCAGTTAATATGGAAAAGATGTTAACAGCAAAATAATGAATGTAATAAAACGTAAATTTATGTTAATAAAATTCATAGGGTATTGTTGATTGAATAATAAGAATGTATATCAAAATAAACGAATTTATTGGAATTTAAATTATAATTAATGAATTTATTACAGCTGTAATTGAATGTTGTAATTAGTACAATATTTAATATTGAATTTGACATTAAGATTTATTTTAATAGATTATTAATTTCTATGTAATCAATAATGATAAAATGGTTAACTATTAAATTTGAATTTAAAGGTGATTAAATCAATTTAATAATAATTTATTTAATTAATGTTTAAAAATAGCCATTTTGTCCACTATCTCGGATTTCGACGAAACTAATTTCATCGGATCCGTAACAGCGAATTATTGTAGGATTTCAAGTTTCGTAGCAATCGGACTTGTCGTTTGAACGTGCGAGCTCAAACGCGTAGAAATAAATTTAATGAATTCAATTAAAATAATTTGATTTTAAAAGCTAACTTCTGCATACAAGGGGAAATAGAGTTTGAAACTAGTTTGATTAAGTTTAAAAATATCGAAAACCTATATTTCGATATATTGGATGACCCACTTTTGTTTCGGAAACGAAAGGGGCTTTTCGGGTCATTGTTATCTTTCAACCTAATTCGTTCTGTCCATTCATTCTTATCAGTCTGTCCATATAAATAGATTTCTTTTCTAAAACCCTAGCAGTCTTTTTCTTATTTCTGTGCATGCTATTTTTTCCATCTGCTCCTTTCCTTCTCAATGGCTGTCAATATCAAAACCCTAAATTCCCAATTTCAAATTCAAATCAAAATTTAAACTTCTCAAACTATATCGAACTATATATTGTTGGAAGCTCTTGAAGATCGCAACCTACATCTGCAGTTCATTTTTGGATTGGAGTCTTGTATGGCTAGAAATTGACGATTTAGTTTCGGCGTTCAATAGGTCATGGTCTCGTTTAATGGTGGATCGTCGACGGTTTGACGATCGGGAAGTTGCAATGCGTAGAGGAGGATAAGGCAAGTCGATCCAAGTGATTAGTGGGTGTCGCATAGGTCAGAATTTTCCACAATCAGCTAGGAGGTGGAGTGGCGGCCAAGGTTGTTTGGGCGAGGCTCGAGGGTGCACGCGGCCAGGGGAGGTGTGGCCTGAGGAGGAGATCGCGTTGGCAATGCTTGATTAGGGTAGCGAGGTCTGGAGTGACGTGTGGCGACGAATGTAGGTTTGCGTCTTTTTGGTGTGTAGCGTGCGTGATGAACGATGCCTGTTGGGTTTCGCGTAGATTAATGGTGAGCAATTTACAAATATGCCCTTCTATTTTAATTTAATTTAATTTAAATCTTCTAACTAACATAACTTTTCCATACAAGCTTCGATTTGGACGCAGTTTTCTCCGTTGCGATCGTATTGAAATTTCGAACATTTCCGGACTTGTTTGGTCGGATTGTAGACTGTTGAATTTTTGGGCTTTATTTGGATTTTGAATCGTCGATAAATCAAAGGTGGGTGATTTAACCCACTCACAAACACTAAACAATTTTATGTTAGTTAAATTAAAGTTATGATGTGATTAGAAATTTGTTGATTATTGTTTGGTATTTTAATTGTCATTTATATTTAATTTGAATTTATATCGAATTGATTTGCCATTTAAATTAATATTGAATTTAATTTGTTAGTTATATACCTGAAAACGATAACCAGTTAATCGTTGTGAATTATTAGCTGATTTGGATGTTGATTGTGATGGATATTTATTTGTTGACATTTTGGATGATTGGAACATTTATATCCCTTGTTATCACTATGGGTTGAAATGATACATACCCAAACGATCTTATAGATTAGGTAAAATCGTTATAGGTTGAAATGATAAACCTGAGCGATTTTATTGATTTGGAAATTTTGATTCGGGATAAGGGTTGAAATGATATATACCCGGAAAATTTAACTATTTTGGGGTTGAAACGATACATATCCTGTCACTTGACCATAAGGTAGAAAACTATATACGGACATAGTTGGTCAGTTTTAAATTATTTTCAAAGTTGTAAAGTATGTTTGATTTATAAATTTTATTTTTAAATTTTATTTAATGATTTATTTAAAATCTATGTTTGGAAAATTATTTATTTTATATGTTTTAAAAGTTTCAAATTATAAGTTAATATATGGTTTTAAATGTAAATTTAAGATTTTAACTTATAATTTTGTCTATTTTTTAAATATATAAATAGTTTAAAATTTAATTTAATAAAATATTTAGTAAAATATTTAATATATATATTACTTTTAATTTAATATAACAAATATAGTTTTAATTTAATATAATAAATATAGATTTTTATAATAACTTTAATAAATAAGCATTGTAAGAGGTTTTGTAAAGAATTTATAATGGTTGTAGAGATTTTATAATGGATTTCGTAAAAAGGATTTTTACAAAAGGATTTGTATAAAAGATTTTACAAGGGATTTTTATAAAAGATTTTTATAAAGGAATTTTATAATAGATAAAGGAGTTTATAAAGGTTTTTAAGGATTTTTGTAAAGGGTTTATAAAAGGAATTGATTTAAAGGGGGAGAATTGTACACTATTTTGGAATTTTTAAATAGCTTTACAAATGGTTTTAAAGCATATAAATAGTATATAAGTGGTTTAAAAGAGATTACCACTAACGCATCTTCGAGTTATGCAGACATATCAGATATATTATGGAGACATTTACAGAGATCAACAAAAATACAGTGGAAGCAAACAAATTATAGAAGAAGGTTAATCAGAGCAATTGAAGAATAAAACCCAATTAGAGAAGAATGATGAAGGATAAAGGTGTTTGAAGTGATGAGGAGTTGGTTGAACCTTAGAATATCTTGTTAAAGACCTCATGGCAATTATACTTGAAGATCATCAACCACTGACCTCAACCGAATCACCAAAATCCATAAATATAGGGTAATTTGAAATGCTGAAAATTCGCAACACTTATTAGTGTTGCTGTTCATTTTGCAACACAATCTTGTCGACAAGGGGGGTAGGGGGTTGTCAACAAGGTACCTGTTTTTCAGAATTTCAAATTTAAATGAAAAGACATTTCCCTCCACCTCTTCACCAAAATACACGTCTCTTCAACCACTATATAAAGGCGTTTGAAAACGAATTTTAACATCAAGAATTCTTGTTTTCTCTTACTCCTTCTCCAAACATTTGCAAAATAAATCCATTGCATACTCTTTCAATCTCCTTGCAAATCAATACTGTTTCGCTCGAATTCTTCACTGATTTGTAAACCACACAATATCAGAGAGTTGTACTTTAATTCACACAATTCTCTCTCTGATTTCATCCTATTCCTCAAAGAATTCAAAGATATATTGCTATTGGAGGTCTATAGGATCATCGTACCGAATCTGTAAGAATCTGTATTAAAGATACGACTACTTGACATAGTTTGTTGTTAGTGATAAGGAGAAGGTGCTCTGGTAGCCTATGAAATCAAGAGGGTGTGTCTTGTAGCTCGTGAAACCAAGATTGTAAAGGTGTTCTTGCCACCCGTGGAAAGCAAGCGATTATAGTGGAATTCTGCGCGATATAGTGCAGGACTGGATGTAGGAAGGTTAATCCGAACCAGTATAAAAATCCAAGTGTTATTTACATTACTGCATTTTACTTTATTACTTACTTATTTTCTGATTACTTTTTTCTGTTTGCAATTTGAGTAAATACAGTTTTATATTCATAAGTAAGTAGTTAATACACATTTCACCACTTCTAGTGTCTGAATAGCCTTAAGATCCAACATTTTGTTGTAGCCACCCCAGTTTCCAATATTTGGTATCGAAGCATTAGTTTTCAAAAAGTCGTAACTTGGTTTTTGAAAAATATAAATGGCTAATGACACTAGTAACACATTTTTTAACACTTTTGTAAAAGGGCAATCTACCACTAGACCCCCTCTATTTGATGGCAGTAGTTATGCATAGTGGGCTTGTAGGATGAAATATTATTTGCAGTTTAATGGTTTGGATATTTGGAACATTACCCAAATAGAATACATAGAGCCTCAAACTGAATATTCAAAATGGACACTAGACCAAAAGACACAAGCACTAAATAACTCTAAGGCCATAAACATTTTATTTTGCTTCTTAGATAGAAATGAATTTAATCGAGTGTTTATTTGTATTTCTGCATAAGAAATTTGGAGAACTCTGCAAGTCACACATGAAGGCCCCAGTAATGTAAAACAAACAAAGATATATATGCTAACAAACCAATTTCAACTCTTTCAAATGAAACCAAATGAGTATATTTCTGATATGTATTCTAGATTTCAAGATATAGTACATGCCTTAATATCATTAGGAAAGAAAATTACCGAAGAAGACCAAGTCAGAAAGATCTTGAATTCACTTCCTAGGATCAGAAGACTTTGGCAATCAAAGAAGCCAATGATATTAGTATTATAAAAATAGAAGATTTAATCGGTAACCTAATGTCTTATGAAGTAAAGTCGCAGATTAGAAAAGAGAATCGGGAAATGAGAAGAAATCACTAGCACTCGATGCTATGATCGACAAAGATGAACCAGATGATGATACTATTGATGATAATATCGAGTTTATGACCAAGAAGTTAGAGAAATTCTTGAAGTATTGGATAACAAACAAACTTCAAAAAACTAACAATAATAATTCTAGAAATGGAAATGTTGTTAAGTGTTTCGAATGTGGTAAACCCGGTCATTTGAAAAGAAACTGTCCCAAACTGATGAAATCAAAGTCAAACCCTTTCAATAAGGAGAGGAAACAGGCATTCAATGCAAAATGGGATGATTCAGATAAATCATCAAGTGATAGCGATTCAGAAACAGAAAATGCCAACATATGCGCAAAGGATGACCATGTATGGAATTTTAATAAAGAAATTACTAATATTTTGAATGATATGTATGAGGGATATAAAGTACTTAGGAAAAAGTACAAAAATAGTTTGGCAGAGATAGATAGATTAAAAATATTTATTAAAAGGTTAACTAAAGAAAAACAATGTCTAAAAGATGAAATTGAAAGACTTAATGGGTATTACGATGACAAGGATTTGACATTTGGAAGTTTTGAAAAACTAAAATGCGAAAATGAATCCTTAAAATCAGAAAATGAAGTCACAGATCACTGGTCTGAATGACAAAATAACATCTCCGGACAATGTTATTCTTAACCGTAATAAGGATTTTGAGAAAATGAAAACTGATATTGATAAATTTAACAAAGGGAAGGATAATCTAGAAAAATTATTATCTAGATCTAAACACACTAGGAATAAACATGGACTTGGACACACCCTTAAGGCTAAATCAAAGAAAAATAGTATTCAAAATACAAAGTTTGTTAAGACTACCAAGTTCAAACCAAAACATAGGAAATTAAAGTTAAAACCTCCAAATAGATTCATTAATTTATGGGTTCCAAAAAGGTTGGATGATATTGAAAAAGAAAAATATATTGATAGCTTTATTAATAAGGTTCATTCATCTAATGATTATATTTTGAAAGGACATTCAAACTCTTCTTGGGTTTGGCATCCCAAAACTTAACCCCATGGACCCCAGAATAAAAAGGGTACCAGTGTGCATATTTTATAATTTTTCAGGTACCAAACAATGTATATCAGATAGTAGATTTTCAAAGCATATGACAAGAAATCTATTGAACATTGGGTAAATACGAAAAGGATTTGTTATTAGCATCGACAAAGTCGGTAACTCTAAAACTCGTCTTATTATTTGATAAGTTTATTTCATGTTTTGAATTGATTTGGTTTCCCCTCAAGTGTTTTGTTTATAAGCATTTATCTCTATTTACAAACTCTACATATTGTCTAGCAGTGATTTAAGCGACTCTTTTTCTCCCTTTTTGTTGATGATAAAGGGGGATAAAATGTATAAATAAACTAGGCAAATTGATAGGGGGAGTGCATAGAGTTAGGGGGAGTCAAATAATGATTATTATACTTTATCTCTCAAATATTTATATGGTTGTCATCATAAAAAAGGGGGAGATTGTTCATACCCTAGGTATTGATTTTGATGGCAACAACCACATAAATATTACTACTAACGTATCTTCGAATTATGCAGTCATATCAGATATATTATGGAGACATTTACAGAGATAAACAAGAATATAGTGGAAGCAAATGAATTATAGAAGAAGGTTAATCAGAGCAATTGAAGAATAAAACCCAATTAGAGAAGAATGCTGAAGGATAAAGGCGTTTGAAGTGATGAGGAGTTGATTGAACCTTAGAATCTTATTAAAGATCTCATGGCAATTATACTTGAAGATCATCAACCATTGACCTCAACCGAATCACAAAAATTCATAAATATAAGGTAATTTGAAATGCTGAAAATTCGCAATACTTATTAGTGTTGTTGTTCATTTTGCAACACACCCTTGTCGCCAAGGGGGTAGGGGGTTGTCGACAAGGTACCCGTTTTTCAGAATTTCAAATTTTAAATGAAGAGACATTTCCCTCCACCACTTCGCCAAAAGACACGTCTCTTCAACCACTATATAAAGGCATCTAAAAATGAATTTTAACACCAAGAATTCTTATTTTCTCTTACTTTTTCTTCTCCAAACATTTGCAAAAGAAATCCATTGCATACTCTTTCAATCTCCTTGCAAATCAATACCGTTTCACTCCAATTCTTCACTGATTTGCAAACCACACAATATCAGAGAGTTGTACTTTAATTCACACCATTCTCTCTCTGATTTCATCCTATTCCTCAAAGAATTCAAATATATATTGCCATTGGAGGTCTATAGGATCATTGTACCGAATCTGTAAGAATCTGTATTAAAGATACGACTACTTGACATTGTTTGTTGTTAGTGATAAGGAGAAGATGTTCTTGTAGCCTGTGAAATCAAGATTGTGTGTCTTGCAGCCCATGAAACCAAGATTGTAAAGGTGTTCTTGCTACCCATGGAAAAAAAAGATTATAATGGAATTCTGCATGATAGAGTGCAGGACTGGATGTAGAATTCGTTAATCCGAACCAGTATAAAAATCCGGGTGTTATTTACATTACTGCATTTTACTTTATTACTTACTTATTCTCTGATTACTTCTTTCTGTTTGCAATTTGAGTAAATACAGTTTTATATTCATAAGTAAGTAGTTAATATACATTTCACCACTTCTAGTGCCTGAATTGCCTTAAGATCCAACATTGTGTTGTAGCCATCCCAGTTTCCAACACAAGTGAGGTCGCTCCTCCAATCGGACATGCTTCTTTGATGTCATATCTATTACTATGTGATTGACTTGGTTTCCATCTTCGATTTGATTTTGAAAGTGTGCTCCAGGGTGGACGGTAGTAGCTGCTATGTATTACCACCAGTCCGGGCGTGCAAAACGGTAGAATCCTACCCTGGGCATTGCTTCGTGTGCCTGTCATATGCCTTATCGAGCACACTACGATTTTTTTGTGTGTTTTACCTATGGAGTGCTCCCTGATAGCCTACCGGTTTGGTGCAGTTTACAGTACTATATAGACTATGGTATTTATGAAATATGTTAAGGGGGATATGGGTAATGCCTTAACGATATTTTAATATTTTACTTTACTAATAGACACTATATATATAACATATATTACTGCATATAAATAATTTAACGGATCCTTAAGAGATGGAAATCACAAACATCTCTTAAGTTATTACACGCACGTTATACACTGCATAGGAGGTATAAAATCCGTAAACATCTCTGAAGCCGTTACACTCGTATTTATGTGCTGTTGATTTAACTTATATAAGATCTTTTAGTTCCGACTCGCATGTTCTGTCTTTTCATTACGCTTGAGTCTGCCTGAGCATTTCAGTGTTGAAGACTTGATTTCTGGAAGACGAAGGCGGAGTTTAGTATTATATTATTATTATTATTATTATTATTATTATTCCGCTGTATCCTATTGTTCCACTGCATTATTTATTTATCCATGTTGTATGTATAACTTTGGTATATTGTAATAGTGTAATCAAATGTTATTTGTAAAATAGCTTCATGAACTGTTTGTTTGATTATTATATTTTGTGATTCCGCTGTGAGATTCTATGTTTTATTGTTCTTCTTTTCTCTTATTTTCTTATTTACCCCATTAACAATCCTCCATTTTGAATGATTTAAGTTGACATGTGTGTCGATTTAAACCATCCAAAAAGGTGGGTCGTTACATATGTTTTGTACAAATTTTATTTTTAAAAACGTAAGTTCTGCGATAAATTGCAACATAATAACGCGTTTGCGTATGAGCCGTGAATGATAGAAATAAAAATACGATCGCATACAATAATGTGACAAGATTACAAACAACAATAAAATATACTGGTTAACTTATTCTGTGCAGTTAAAGAATGCCGACATTTGCCGCAAACGCGTTAAACGAAGATTTAATTGTTTTCCAAATTAATAATTATGAAAAAAATCCTATAAATTAAATTAAAATACGTCATTAAAAATTGAGCAATTATTTGAGACGCATATTTTATTATATTCCAAAAATTGAATTTGAATAATTAAATAAATTAAATATTCAAATTCGAAGACTTAAAATTTGTGGGTCATAACATTCTTTCCTCTTAAAAGAATTTCATCCCTGAAATTCCATAGACGGAAAAATATAACAAAAGCCAAACAATTAACAAAAGTTAAGCGCACCAAAAATAATATCATCCATAACCTCGATTGGAGGTATAGTATTTTATTCTATCCATTTTATTTATCAAATTAAGGTAGTTTCATTTAAAATTTCGATGTTGATTTACTAGCCCTTAGTGAAATTTTACTTAGGCACCGAACCTAAGTTCTGATACTTCCAACGACGATCAAAATCGCCGAAAACCCATCCATTCTAAAACAACAAATGATAATTACCATCTTAATACACAACAACGTTTGATAAATATACAACACTACTAAACGTATAGGATACAATAATAATAATACAATTTATCAAAGGAATCATTTATTCTACAAGGCATGCTTTAATACATACCAAACTCAAATACTATAAATCTATCGCTGCATAATTCTGATTTGAGAGACAGCAATATCCATTCCTGCAAACTCATTAAACATGTCAATGCGGAATAAAATGACAAGCACGAAAGCAACATCAATACATGATAAAATAGTAAACAATAAACAGGAAAATGTTATATTATTATTGGGGCTGCATCACTATCACTTATGACTGTCTATGTACCCCTATCTAATTGGATATCTAATTGGATATAGGATCAAACCATCGTAGTCCTCCTACCACGGATAGGACTGATGCAACAACCCGGAATTTTTGACAGCATATTTTAATGAATATTTAATCTAATTTAAATTAAATACAAGCTTTTCAATTTTTAAACTGATGAGATCTTAATTATTTACCAGCATATATGTGTTTATAAAAGAAAAGTTTTGATTTGAAAATTTAAAATAGAATGCTTCAAAACCATTAAAACAAAATCTGTCTTATACACTAAAATCAAAGATGGTATATTATTGATATTTAATCTAATAAAATGAAATTGAAATAATAAGTTTAAAAATAAATAAACATAGTAATATTGAACCTAATCATGGAAGTATAAAACAATATAAATAATTATAAACATAAACATGCAAAACTAGTATAAAAACATAATTATAAATTATACAATATAACTAAAGAGATAAATGTACAAAAATAAGTTATAACTTGAAGTATAAAAATACAAACACAATGTTATGAATCAGATGCTTGAAGAATCTAAAGTGCAAATAAATTACAATCAATAAAGTCAAAATAATAACCTGCAAAATTCATTTGTATAACATAAATTTTTACAAAAGCCATTTACATTATAGAATATCATGTAAACATGTTCAAATGCATAAGTTAAAGGGGATAACTTGTAACATGTTTCTGCACAAGCTTATGTGCTGTTATACAGGTTATATGCATAAGAAAAACAAGTCTTCACTTCAAATATAATAAAATAAAACCTGATTGTATGAATCTGAACAATGCAAAATGTCTCAAACATCTTTGCCCAGTACAAAAAAATATCTTTGTACAACACATAAGTGAGTCTCGATAAACATTAATTACTTGTTGTCTTAAATAAGAGCAAAGGCATTAATTAGCACAACTTGTAGTTCAAATAAGTACTACAGCCGAAATATCTAAATCATTTCATACTGCAGAACATCATACTTAACCATTTAAAAAAAATGACAAACAAATGAAACTGTCCAGTTGCAACCTGTTAAGTAGCTGCTATATATATCCAATGTATATTATGTTCATTTATAAAAACATGAACAAAACCTAAAGTAACCCTGAGATAAGAGAAAAAAACAAACAGCTTTTCTTTCCAAACTTAAAATTTATTCAAAATAGAAAAACAAAGAAAAAAAAGAAACAGAGAAAAAAAAAACAGTTTCAGAAAAATTTCACCTGTAGTGACTTCTCAACACATCACTTTTTGTTCAGAGCTAGTTCTGGTGAGTAAACTTACCTATTTTCCTTCTAAACTTGTATCTTTAGTTTATAAATCGTAAGTGCTTTGATATTGTTTATATAAATAGCCTTGGGTATTTCCTGTTGCTTTGGTAGTACAGGTAGCTGTTCTTCAAGATTTTTGAAAATATGAACAAAGAAAAGCCAAGATATTTATAAATATTTATTCATATAATTGTTTGAACTTTAGTGTTGTTGTTGATACAAGTGGTTTATCTTAAACATAGGCCTGTAAACTTGTTTTAGGAGTTTAACAGTATGTTATAAACACCGTGTCTTCAAGTTACAGTAAAAAGAAAATCAATGTTAAAATTTAAATATTTTAGTTTGTTAATTTGAATTTATATCTTGATTAAACACTCAAAGCTAAGATTTTTAACATAAAAATAATGACTTTCAAGTAAGAAGAATAAGTGCGGTTTCAAAGTGAACCAAAATTGCTTATTTGAGAATATCTGATGATTCAATTAATTTTAGAACTTGAAATTCATGTGGGAGGTTGATTGGTACTTGTAGATGTTAGGAAAAATGCAAAAAAAATTATTCAATGCAAGAGTTTTGGGGTTGGTTCGAAAATAGGGTTTTGGGTTAAGAATTCATGGTGTTCTGTAAAAATTTGTTTTCGGCATCATTGGGCAACCGAGTTGATCGCGGTTTCAGGTGGTGTTAGGGGGGATTGTGATCGAAGTTTTGGTGGAGTTCCATCACCTCCGGTGATGGATGGTGGCCGCATGAAGGAAATTTTCGGTGAGTGTCTGTGTCACATGTTCGAGCTTCAGGCAAATTTTTGCCTTCGATCGAATCGTGTTGGTTTGAGTGATGTATTCGTATGAGTGATCAATTTGGGGTTTGTGGACGTTGTCGCGAGTCGCCGGTGACGTAGTGGACCATCGTGGACGTGCACGGTGGTGATCAGTGTCGGTGGAGCTTTTGGGTCGTCGCGTGTGTTTTGCTCGAGACTTTTAATGGGTCGCTTCGAGTTTTGCCTTGTGGTTGCTCGTGAGTATGTTTGTTTCTGCAGTTTAAATATTTTATAACTAAACAAAATATAAAACAGAGAGAAGAAGGAAAGGATCTGGGAGAAGAAGGAGTGACACGGAAAGAACTCGGGGAAAATAGCAGAAGGGCTCGGGTTTTATACGAGGGAATACGTGGGTTATCTCGAGTCTGTTGTATTGCCTTAATGCTTTAAGTATTAACAAAGTTCAACGTTTATTTAAGCAAATAATGATTGATTAGTTTTAAGTTAATATTGATTTAAAGTTTATTAAAAGAACGGTTTGTAAAGGTAATTAGTTAAATAAGATAATTAAAAAAATGAAAATTTACTTGTACCTGTAATTAAATTAATAACTGTAAATTAAATTTGTAATTAAAAAGTTATCTTGTGTTAATCAATTTATCTTAAGAAATTTAACTAATTACTTTAAGTTAATTAATAAATGGTAGATAACTTAAGTGAGTAATTAAGGATAAATGATTGATTAATTGATAATAAATGATTAATTAAAATAATTTGTGATAATTAAATAAGTAATTAAATTTTATTAATTAATGATTAAGTTATAAATTGATTAACTGAGTAATTAAGTAATAGTCAATAAATTTAATAAGTTAATCAACCAGTAATTAATGAAGCAGAATAAATAGTTTATTCTTAAGCAATCAATTAAGTTAAGTAAAACCAAACTGTTTGGTATGCACTGATAATTCTGTTTGATTGACTTTGATATCTGTTGATGATTTTTCTGTGATATGTTGTGATATATTATGGATATCTGTGATAACTGTGTATGATTTATCTGTTATATCTGTTATGTGAATTTTGATATTAAATTGAACTGTTAAGTTAAACAGACAACTTAACCCTTAAAATGGCGTTTGGATTTCGATGAGACCGGGATCGGAAGAATCAATTTTGATTCTCCGAAAACCACATCGATCCAAATTAAATGATAGGTCGTGACTTATCAATTGGAGATCGAGATGATATTTCAGAATGCAAGGGTTATCGTCGTTAACTCTGAGGGTGATTCCAAAATGAGTGTAATGAGATAATGCCTTCGGTTTCGTTCGAACCTGGAACGAACTTGTATGGATTGAATGCTTTCAGCACATCGTCAGGCGGACGATGAGCATTCTAAGATATGTTCAATAAAGGTAATCGCAGCCTCAAGCCTCATCAATCGAGAATGGCTAAAACAGGGGAGATGCAGCGAGGTTAGGTGGGTCATGCCCAAGCAAGACAAGATATTCCCCTGTCTAGATGTCCCTTTTTATTTCGGCTGTGTGTGCAGTTGTTGGCCACAACTGCGGGGTTATCTTGTTCGGGACTGTTCAGTAAGGAATGGTTCCGGCCTTGTGTTGTAGGGGGTCGGGAGTGATCCTCGGTACGGTGATCTAGGCCCCGTACTGTGACGAGCGGTACCCCAGTAGCCCTGCCATTGTTGGAAACCCATTTTCCCTACAAGACCATACGGTGTTTTGTATTACCCACTTCCGTGGCTAGTAGCTGGAATTTAATCATGTAACATTTTTGAATATTTTCTATTTACTTGAAAACCCTAGGCACTATTATAATATCACTGAATTTCCTATAAAATGTTTTGGTTAGCGTAAGGTAAAAACTTACCCGTATTTATTTGTGGGAAGTCTTACGTGATACCTTTATTTCAAATGATTTTCAAAGTTAAGCAATTTTAACCTGTTCACTCATAGCAGACCCATGTCTGACCTAGAGTTTACATTTTGTTTTTCATAAACTCTTGGGTACTCAAATTTTTATGAGTAGCCAAGTGATAGGTATTTGGAAGTGTTGATTTTCTGGAGGAGCTTTTGGATAAGAAGACCATACGTATGTATCTATATATGTAGTTACGCTGTGTAGTTGTGTATGCTGTATTTTGGATGGATGTATGGACATATATGTATATGACAGTCCTGTTATATGATATTGTATGACTCTGATGTATGTATAACTATGTAATAGTTATGTGATGTATTATATTTTGTTCCATTCCGCTGTGAGATTCTGATGTTGTTATTCTTTCTTTCTATTCTTTTCTATTTCTATCCCTTTCTTTCTTAACGATGAAACGTCTTTCTGGGTTGAGAAAGGCGGGGCGTGACAGTTGGTATCAGAGCGTTAGGTCGTGCGAGTACCTAGGCTCTTGTGTTATATTTATCTTGAGAGTGTGTATTTGTATTTTCATATAATTATATATATCTATCTAAATTTGTTGAGTTACCTGTTCAGGTGACCGACATGAGTTCAGGAAGAAGAGGTAGAGTTAGGGCCAGTACTTCAACAGATAATGGACGGAGTCAAAATGTTAGTGAGGCTGTCAATCCAGTACCGCCTCAAGTTAGTTTTGTAGGCTTATGCAAGGATTTCAAAAATCTTGGAGGCCAACCATTCAAAGGTTCAGAGTCAATAATTGAAGTTCAAGACTGGCTACGCTCTTGCGAACGTATTTTCAAGAGCATGAAATTGTCGGATGAGCGTAAGAGGCATATTGCATCGTGGCAGTTGCAAGATGGTGCAGCAGCATGGTGGGATTCAACTATTGCAAATATTTCTGAGGATGACATTTCATGGGACAGATTTAAGGAATTGTTTGAAGAGAAGTTTGTGCCAACGGCAGGAAGAACCCAACTGTATCAGGATTTTTTGTATTTGAAGCAGGGTAGTATGTCTATCTCGGAGTATGAAACCAGATTCAACGAACTCTCTTGTTATGGACCAGGACTCATCGATACTCCTTTGAAAAAGAATGAGAAATTTGTGCAAGGGTTGAGGCCTGAATTCCATGGAAAGTTGACAGTGCTTTTGAAGGGATCTTTTGTTGATTTGATTGATATGGCATTGAAATATGAAAGTTTGATGAGTAAGAAACCGGTGGCTCCAGTTGCAGCTTCAGGTGGGAATTTCACCAATTCGAATAAGCGAAAGTTCGATCCTAAATGGAGAAAGCCGAATAAGAAGAAACCTGGGAATAACAACGGACCCCGAAAGTGCTACATTTGTCAACAGGAAGGGCATTTGGCAAATAAGTGTCCTAGAAAGGGATTCCAGCAGCAGCAGCAGCAACCGCATCAGAGTGGCCCAGGATCGGCTATGGTACAGAGATCATTGTGCTTTAATTGTCATCAGCCAGGACACATGATCAAGAATTGTCCACTTCTGTAGAGGGCGCCTCAGAATAAAGTTTTTGCTTTGGAAGTCGGACCATCTTCTTCTTCGATGGGCAAAGGAGTATTAGAAGGTACTTTACTTTTAGATGGAAAATATATTAAAGTTTTGTTTGATTCGGGTGCTTCCTTGAGTTTTATTTCTTTGGACTCAGTTGAAAAGTTCTCTCTTACCCCTAGTTCTATAGACAGTCCTATCTTGGTATCTAATCCTATAGGAGGGGTGACCAAATTAGACACTATATGTAAGGACTTGAAGATCTCTTATCTATCCCACAGTTTTTCTTGTGACTCGTATGTATTGAATTTTAAGGGATTTGATCTTATTTTGGGAATGGATTGGCTGGATAAGTATAAAGCCGTTTTGAATGAGAGAACAGTTTCGCTAGAAACTGATCTGGGTAGAATTGCCAGAGTATCGTGTGATAATTCTGGAATTCACTTGAGCAGTCTTTTGCATGGAATTGAGACTTCTGAAGAGAGGGTTGAAGACATCGATGTGGTTCAAGATTTTGTTGATGTTTTTGAAGAAGTTAAGTGTCTGCCACCACATCGAGAAATAGAATTCCGTATTGATTTGATTCTAGGAGCTGTGCCAGTGATTCAGCCCAGTAGGAGAATGGCTCCTAGGGAAAGAGAGGAGTTGATTAAGAAGACGCAGGATCTTTTAGAGAAAGGGTTGAATAGACCCAGTTTTTCTTGTTGGGGTTCGGCAGCAGTGTTTGTGACTAAATCGGATGGATCACTGAGGTTCTGTGTGGATTATAGAGAATTGAATAAAGTGACTATCCGTAACAAATATCCTCTTCCTTGCATCGATGATCTTTTTGACCAGTTGCATGGTGCTTCTATGTTTTCTCAACTAGATCTAGCTTCAGGTTTCCATCAGTTGAGGGTAGGTGAAGACCGTATTCCCTTGACTGCATTTAGGGGACCGAATTGTTTCTATTAGTGGTTGGTTATGCCGTTCGGATTAACCAACGCTCCTGCCTACTTCGTTGACCTCATGAACCGAGTCTTTAGGGATGTGTTGAATATGTTTTTGCTGGTATTCATTGATGATATCTTGGTCTACTCCAAATCTGAAGAAGAGCACAGGGAACATTTGAGGATTGTATTGGAGACTCTGAGGAAGCATGTGTTGAAGGCGAAGTTTTCAAAGTGTCATTTCTGGAAATTGAAAGTTAAATTTTTAGGGCACATTGTTTCTGGTGAAGGCATTTCTGTAGACCCAGCAAAAGTTGAAACTATTCTGGAATGGAAACAGCCAGAGACACCGACGGAAGTTCGCAGTTTTCTAGGATTGGCTGGCTACTACAGGAAATTTATCAGGGATTATTCCAAGATTTCTTCGCATCTGACTAAGCTGACCACGAAAGGAGCTAAATTCAAATGGACACCTCAGTGTGAAGAAGCTTTTCACGAATTGAAGATAAGGCTTACTAGTGCACCAATACTTGCTATTCCGGATGGGAAGAGCAAATTCGAGGTTTACACTGATGCTTGTATAGTTGGTTTGGGAGCAGTTCTGATGCAGAACGGAAGGGTTATTGCGTATGCTAGTCGGCAGTTGAAGCCTCACGAGAAAAACTACGCTACGCACGATCTTGAACTGCTAGCCATTGTTTTTGCTTTGAAAATTTGAAGACATTATCTTTTGGGAGAGAAATTCAAATTGTTCACGGATCACAAACCATTGAAATATCTATTCTCTCAAAAAGATCTTAATCTAAGACAGCAGCGGTGGGTTGAATTTCTTACATCCTATGATCTGGACATTCTGTACACTCCGGGGAAAGCGAATGTCGTAGCTGATGCTCGCGGTTCTATCTCTTCTGGAAGTGATTCCATCTCTTATTGGAAGAATCTCAAGAAAGAAAGAGTCTGATAACAAGTTGAGGAGGATCATTAAAAGAGTCAGGAAGGGTCAGTGTCCTAGTTTTGAAATTGATGGCCAAGGAACACTAAGGATTAACAGGAGAATCTATGTCCGGAATGATAAGGATTTGAAGCAGGAAGTCTTATCAGAGAGTCATCGTTCCAAATTGAATATTCATCCGGGAATCTCGAAGATGTACAAGGACATGAGGAGAGTATTCTGGTGGTCGGGCGTGAAGAAAGATATTGCTAGATTTGTGAACAGTTGTGCCATCTGTCAACAAGTTAAAGGTGATCAACAGAAATCTGCCGGGTTATTGCAACCTTTGGAAATTCCGAATTGGAAATGGGAAATGATCTCGATGGATTTTATTGATGGTTTGCCTAGAACCAGGAAAGGGAATGATGGTATATGGGTTATTGTAGATCGTTTAACTAAGAGTGCCCATTTTATACCAGTAAAGGCAACCCGCACTGCAGTTTCTTTAGCGGAAATTTTTTTGAAGGAGATAGTTCGATTGCATGGTGTTCTCGTCAGCATAGTAAGTGATCGTGATCCTATTTTCACTAGCAAATTTTGGGAAGCTCTGCAATCAGCAATGGGAACAGATTTGAGATTGAGTACAGCCTATCATCCTCAAACGGACGGACAGACGGAGAGGCTTAATCGTATTCTTGAGTATATACTACGGGCTTGTGTTTTAGATTTTGGAGGATCTTGGGAGGACAAACTTCATTTAGTGGAATTTTCTTATAATAACAGTTATCAAGCGAGTATTAAGATGGCTCCTTATGAAGCTTTATACGGAAGACCGTGTAGATCCCCATCTTGTTGGATTGAATCGAAGGATCGTCTTGTGCTCGGGCCCGATCTTATTCATGAAGCTTTTGCGAAGGTTGAGCTTATCAAGAAAAGGATGAAAGCTGCTCAAGATCGACAGAAGAAATATGCTGACCGAAGACGAAGGCCCTTGGAATTTGAGATCGGAGACTTGGTTTTTGTTAAAGTTTCCCCAATTAAAGGTGTCATAAGATTCGGAAAGACGGGAAAACTTGCTCCGAGATACATTGGACCATTTCGAGTGTTGGAAAGAATTGGAGCTGTAGCATACATGATTGAATTGCCAGAGCGGATGTCTGGGATTCACAATGTGTTTCATGTATCACATTTGAGGAAATTTGTTCATGATCCGTCTCTGGTTGTAGAGCCAGTAGTTCAAGAAGATTTGGAAGTAGAACCCAATTTAACCGTAGTAAGAAATCCAGTTCAGATTGTGGCTCGAGACGAGAAGCAACTCAGGAACAAAGTGGTGAAACTCGTCAAGGTGCAATGGAGTGAGGATCCCAGAGATTGTACCTGGGAGACTCTCGATAGTTTTAGGAAAACGTATCCGGATTTGTGTCTGGATAGCTAGGGGAGTTTGTTTGTATTGTTATTTGGATGCATTGTTTGTTGGTTGCTATTGTATGAATGATATGTATGTTTGGATTGTTAATATAAAAGCTTTTGAATTAACTATTGTTTTAAATTTCGGGGACGAAATTCTTTTAGGGGGGATGAATGTAACAACCCGGAATTTTTGACAACATATTTTAATGAATATTTAATCTAATTTAAATTAAATACAAGCTTTTCAATTTTTAAACTGATGATATCTTAATTATTTACCATCATATATGTGTTTATAAAAGAAAAGTTTTGATTTGAAAATTTAAAATAGAATGCTTCAAAACCATTAAAACAAAATCTGTCTTATACACTAAAATCAAAGATTGTATATTGTTGATATTTAATCTAATAAAATGAAATTGAAATAATAAGTTTAAAAATAAATAAACATAGTAATATTGAACCTAATCATGGAAGTATAAAACAATATAAATAATTATAAACATAAACATGCAAAACTAGTATAAAAACATAATTATAAATTATACAATATAACTAAAGAGATAAATGTACAAAAATAAGTTATAACTTGAAGTATAAAAATACAAACACAATGTTATGAATCAGATGCTTGAAGAATCTAAAGTGCAAATAAATTACAATCAATAAAGTCAAAATAATAACCTGCAAAATTCATTTGTATAACATAAATTTTTACAAAAGCCATTTACATTATAGAATATCATGTGAACATGTCCAAATGCATAAGTTAAAGGGATAACTTGTAACATGTTTCTGCACAAGCTTATGTGCTGTTATACAGGTTATATGCATAAGAAAAACAAGTCTTCACTTCAAATATAATAAAACAAAACCTGATTGTATGAAGCTGAACAATGCAAAATGTCTCAAACATCTTTACCCAGTACAAAAAAAATATCTTTGTACAACACATAAGTGAGTCTCAGTAAACATTAATTACTTGTTATCTTAAATAAGAGCAAAGGCATTAATTAGCACAACTTGTAGTTTAAATAAGTACTACAGCCGAAATATCTAAATCATTTCATACTGCAGAACATCATACTTAACCATTAAAAAAAAATGACAAACAAATGAAACTGTCCAGTTGCAACCTGTTAAGTAGCTGCTATATATATCCAATATATATTATGTTCGTTTATAAAAACTTGAACAAAACCTAAAGCAACCCTAAGATAAGAGAAAGAAACAAACAGCTTTTCTTTCCAAACTTAAAATTTATTCAAAACAGAAAAACAAAGAAAAAAAAGAAACAGAGAAAAAAAAGAGTTTCAGAAAAATTTCACTTGTAGTGACTTCTCGACACATCACTTTTTGTTCAGAGCTAGTTCTGGTGAGTAAACTTACCTATTTTCCTTCTAAACTTGTATCTTTAGTTTATAAATGGTAAGTGCTTTGATATTGTTTATATAAATAGCCTTGGGTATTTCCTGTTACTTTGGTAGTACAGGTAGCTGTTCTTTAAGATTTTTGAAAATCTGAACAAAGAAAAGCCAAGATATTTATAAATACTTATTCATATAATTGTTTGAACTTTAGTGTTGTTGCTGATACAAGTGGTTTATCTTAAACATAGGCCTGTAAACTTGTTTTAGGAGTTTAACAGTATGTTATAAACACTGTATCTTCAAGTTACAGTAAAAAGAAAATCAATGTTAAAATTTAAATATTTTAGTTTGTTAATTTGAATTTATATCTTGATTAAACACTCAAAGCTAAGATTTTTAACATAAAAATAATGATTTTTAAGTAAGAAGAATAGGTGCAGTTTCAAAGTGAACCAAAATTGCTTATTTGAGAATATCCGATGATTCAATTAATTTTAGAAGTTGAAATTCATGTGGGAGTTTGATTGATACTTGTAGATGTTAGAAAAAATGCAAAAGAAATTATTCAATGCAAGAGTTTTGGGGTTGGTTCGAAAATAGGGTTTTGGGTTAAGAATTCATGGTGTTCTGTAAAAATTTGTTTTCGGCATCATTGGGCAACCGAGTTGATCGCGATTTCAGGTGGTGTTAGGGGGGATTGTGATCGAAGTTTTGGTGGAGTTCCATCACCTCCGGTGATGGATGGTGGCCGCACGAAGGAAATTTTCGGTGAGTGTTTGTGTCGCATGTTCGAGCTTTAGGAAATTTTTTGCCTTCGATCGAATCGTGTTGGTTTGAGTGATGTATTCGTATGAGTGATCAATTTGGGGTTTGTGGACGTTGTTGCAACTCGCCGGAGACGTAGTGAACCACCGTGCACGTGCACGGTGGTGATCAGTGTCGGTGGAGCTTTTGGGTCGTCGAGTGTGTTTTGCTCGAGACTTTTGAAGGGTCGCTTCGAGTTTTGCCTTGTGGTTGCTCGTGAGTATGTTTGTTTTTGCAGTTTAAATATTTTATAACTAAACAAAATATAAAACAGAGAGAAGAAGGAAAGGACCTGGGAGAAGAAGGAGTGACACGGAAAGAACTCGGGGAAAATAGCAGAAGGGCTCGGGTTTTATACGAGGGATTACGTGGGTTATCTCGAGTCTGTTGTATTGCCTTAATGCTTTAAGTATTAACAAAGTTCAACGTTTATTTAAGCAAATAATGATTGATTAGTTTTAAGATAATATTGATTTAAAGTTTATTAAGAGAATGGTTTGTAAAGGTAATTAGTTAAATAAGATAAAGAAAAAAATGAAAATTTACTTGTACCTGTAATTAAATTAATAACTGTAAATTAAATTTGTAATTAAAAAGTTATCTTTTGTTAATCAATTTATCTTAAGAAATTTAACTAATTACTTTAAGTTAATTAATAAATGGTAGATAACTTAAGTGAGTAATTAAGGATAAATGATTGATTAATTGATAATAAATGATTAATTAAAATAATTTGTGATAATTAAATAAGTAATTAAATTTTATTAATTAATGATTAAGTTATAAATTGATTAACTGAGTAATTAAGTAATAGTCAATAAATTTAATAAGTTAATCAACCAGTAATTAATGAAGCAGAATAAATAGTTTATTCTTAAGCAATCAATTAAGTTAAGTAAAACCAAACTGTTTGGTATGCATTGATAATTCTGTTTGATTGACTTTGATATCCGTTGAAGATTTTTCTGTGATATGTTGTGATATATTATGGATATCCGAGACAACTGTGTATGATTTATCTGTTATATCTGTTATGTGAATTTTGATATTAAATTGAACTGTTAAGTTAAATAGACAACTTAGCCCTTAAAATGGCGTTTGGATTTCGATGAGACCGGGATCGGAAGAATCAATTTTGATTCTCCGAAAACCACATCGATCCAAATTAAACGATAGGTCGTGACTTATCAATTGGAGATCGAGATGATATTTCAGAATGCAAGGGTTATCGTCGTTAACTCTGAGGGTGATTCCAAAATGAGTGTAACGAGATAATGCCTTCGGTTTCGTTCGAACCCGGAACGAACTTGTATGGATTGAATGCTTTCAGCACATCGTCAGGAGGATGATGAGCATTCTAAGATATGTTCAATAAAGGTAATCGCAGCCTCAAGCCTCATCAACCGGGAATGGCTAAAACAGAGTAGATGCAGCAAGGTTAGGTGGGTCATGCCCAAACAGGACAAAATATTCCCCTGTCTAGATGTCCCTTTTTATTTCGGCTGTGTGTGTAGTTATTGGCCAAAACTGCGGGGTTATCTTGTTCGGGACTGTACAGTAAGGAATGGTTCCGGCCTTGTGTTGTAGGGGGTCGGGAGTGATCCTCGGTACGGTGATCTAGGCCCCGTACTGTGACGGGCGGTACCCCAGTAGCCCTGCCATTGTTGGAAACCCATTTTCCCTACGAGACCCTACGGTTTTGTTTTGTATTACCCACTTTCGTGGCTAGTAGCTGGAATTTAATCATGTAACAATTTCGGCTATTTTCTATTTACTTGAAAACCCTAGACACTATTATAATATCACTGAATTTCCTATAAAATGTTTTGGTTAGCGTAAGGTAAAAACTTACCCGTATTTATTTGTGGGAAGTCTTACGTGATACCTTTATTTCAAATGATTTTCAAAGTTAAGCAATTTTAACCTGTTTACTCATTCCAGACTCATGTCTGACCCGGAGTTTATATTTTTTTTTTGGCAAGGCCAGCGGGGTTAAAAATGGACCCCTACCATTTATTGATATACCTAGAAGAAATACAAAGGTAGAAGTACATGCTGCCCACAAACAGGCAAGCAGGAGAAACAAAGAAACATGACAAACAGAAGACAAGGCATATCAATGCAATGAAAAAAACTAAAAAAACAACCAAAACACATCAACACGAGAGGACAAAAACACTAACAACTGATGGCATCAAGGAATCCCGAATCAAAGGTATGCTTTGAGGCTAAAATACCGGATCTCAGCCCTTCAGCAATTGCCTGTTTCATTTGCAAAACAGATTTTCTTTTATTGTTAAAAATTATTGCATTACGTTCATCCCAAATCATCGTAGTAAATACCTTCAGAGTGAAAAGATGCTTATATGTTGCCTCACATTTCCATCTAGTTGCCTTGTGAATTAAATCCAATTCCACCTCGCTAACCATATCCGCTCTTCTGTTCATGGACAGACTAACAGTAAAGAACCATAATTTGTAAACATATGGGCATGAAAAAAACAAATGGAGGGTATTCTCCTCGGCAATATGACAGAAACTGCATTTGGTGTCGATAGGAACTCCTCTCTGCCGCAACATGACCTTAGTTTTTAAAGTGTTACCGAAAATTTTCCATAGAAATAGGTTTTGTCTTGCAGAGTTGTGATTTAGCCATATACGTTTATGCCAACTGAATATTTCAGCATTACTTCGAGTAACAAGATATTTGTACATGCCACCAATTTTGTACTTGTCCATACAGCATTTCCATGTAATGCCATCATTATGAGATTGAACTAGATTATAACTGCATATTTGATCCCAGAGAAGTCTAACAATTTGATTACTCGAGAATGGGAGCTCAGCACGACCATGTTGGATAAAGTTACTCGCATAAGCATCCAACCCAATTCCAGTTTGAACCTGCTGGTTGAAATCAAGCATTTTACCAAGAATCATTCCCTCTTTAACCCACTGGTCATTCCAGAAAGAGATACGACTATTGACACCAATAATACTCTGCGCACAAGGAAGAATTTCATGCCTTAGATTAAGAATACTTCTCCAAGTCCAACTACACGATGGAGGAGTACTCATAGTCCAAAATTTTTGTTGCCAATAATGAATTTGTAAGACCACCTGACCCACAAATTATCCTTATTGTTCAATAGGTTGTCAATATGTTGCACAATGGCAGCTTGATTCCAAAGAAGCAAGTTTTTTATTCCAAGACCTCCTCTAGATTTAGGTTGCTCCAATTTGGAAAATGCACAGGGAGAAAGTTTATTTGAAATAACAGTTCCATGCGAGAAAAAGTTAGTCAAAGCACTTCGTATCATATTGATCAGTTTAACAGGGAGTATGAAGGCCCGAGACCAATACACAGACATAGAGAACAAAACAGCGTTAATGAGAGTGAGTCTACCTGCTTGACTAAGCATCCTGTTAGTCCACACAGCGAGCCTAGCAGTGATTTTTTCAAACAGAGGCGTGCATTGTGCAAATGTGATTCTGGAAGTAGCCAGGGGAATACCAAGGTACATGGTGGAGTCAGCACAAAGAGAAATGGAGGTACGAGAGATGATTTGGTTGATCATTTCATTGTTCACTCCAGCAATCATCATTTCAGACTTGCTTAAATTGATCGAAAGGCCAGTAATCTTGTAGAATTTATCAAGGCGCTCCATAATAGAGTTAGCTGTTGTTATGGTGGGTTTGAAGAATACCACCAGGTCATCCGCAAACATAAGAGAAATGATGAGAGGCTCTTTGCATTTAGGATGTACAGCGAAGCTGCCAGAATCGACTTGCTGAACAAAAATTTGAGTTAGAACTTCCATTACTACTATGAATAAATAAGCTAACATTGGGTCTCCCTGTCTGATGCCTTGTATACTTCGAAAGTAACCTACATTATTGTTATTGACCACTAAAGAGAAACGTGCAGTAGAGATACATGCTTCAATCCATGCCACGAAGTGCTTGGGGAAATTCATCAGGCCCAAAATTCTCACAATAGCATCCCACTGTAAGGAGTCAAAAGCCTTCGAAATGTCAAGCTTGATCATCGCTCTAGGGGAAACCATGGAAGTTTTATACCCTTTTAACAGTTCATGGGACAATAAGACGTTGTCAAGAATACTGCGGCCACTAATAAAGGCTGCTTGGTTAGGAGATATAATGTTTGGCAGCACCACCTTGATTCTGTTCGCTATTATCTTTGTTATGCATTTATAGATGGTATTACAACATGAGATAGGTCTAAACTCATTAGCATGGAAAGCATTTTTAACCTTGGGGATAAGGGCAATGTTAGTAGCATTTACCGAGCCAATTAACTTGCATTTATTAAAAAACTTATGAATTGCCCGAAGGAAAGCAGGGCCAACCGTGTTCCAACAAGCCGTGAAGAAACTCGCATTGAAACCATCAGGCCCTCCAGTAGAGTTAGCATTGAGAGAGAAAAGAGCAGATTTTATCTCATCATTAGTAATAATCATAGAGAGGAAGGCATTTTCATTGTGAGAAATTCTTGGTAAGCTGATCGTGTCAAGAAGATCAAGCGAAGGGGAGAAGTTATTACTATTACCAAATAGCTCACTGAAATGGTCAAGGAACATAGTGTCAATAATAGTAGGGTCAGATATAAGCACGCCATTATTATCTTTAAGTACTCTGATAGTTTCTCTGGAATGCTTGGCATTAAGCGTTGAATGATAGAAAGATGTATTTCTGTCGCCATCCTTAAACCACTCCATTCTGGTCTTCTGTTTCACCATCAAATTCTCATGCTGAAGCGCTTCGAAAAGTTGCGAAGATAGAGAGGCCTCAAGCGCAGCCCACTCAATATTATTGGGATCAGCATGCATAGACGCTTGAACATGTTGTAGTTTGAGAGTGAGGTTGGTCGAAGCCAAGTTGCCCTTGCCAAATTTACTTAACGACCATGTTTTGAGATCAGCTTTCACCGCGCGTAGTTTACACTGCAAAACAAACATAGGGTTACCATAAAAATTATTAGACCATGCCTTGTTAACAATAGCGAAAAAATCTGGTTGAAGAACCCAAGCATTAAAAAATTTAAATGAAGACTTTCTTCTATTCATGGCAGCACCAAAGGAAAGAATTTGGGGGGAGTGGTCGGAGAGACCAGGCATTGGGAGGAAGTTACTTAAGTTTGGCCACTTGTTAAGAGCACAAAGATTAGAGAAAGCGTGATCAATTTTTGTGAAAGTTCGAGGCATGGATTTTCTAGAGTTGTTCCAGGAATAGGAAGCACCAACAGAAGGAATTTCAATAAGATCAGAAAGATTAATTGCTAAGTTAAGAGGTTTTATTTCCCTCAGAGATAATGGATTCCCACCAAGTCTGTGAGATAGCTGAAACGAGCAATTAAAGTCTCCCATAACAAACCATGGGTGTGTTTCTTGCCTAAATGCAGGGATGAGATCCAGATAGGCTTGTCTGGCATTCACCGAGTTATACCCATAATAACAGTGAAATAAAAGGATGTGGAGGAAGGGACATGAAAGCCATGCAAATGAATTAGCTGGGGATTAGATAGTATCGGGGATAGGGTAAAAACAGAGGGGTTGAAAATGATAAGAATTCTGCCGAAAGGCGCTTCCTCAAGATTATGAAGCATCTTCCAGGCTGGGTTTATGAAGTTAGCAGCACAAATGGAGAGAGTTGAGTTTAGTTTTGTTTCCAGGATTGCAAGGAGACTGAGAGAATGAGTGTGGATAATGCTTTTACATTGGTTCAATTTAACATCAGAATGGGCACCTCTTATATTCCATACACCTATGTTGTTCAACATTGATCAACAATTTGGTTGTTAAGGAGCTTCTTTTTGTTACCCCTAGTTAGCGGAGTGTTTTGAGAATTCATTACTGGAATGATAGACGTGGTTGTGAATCCTTCACCTGGAGTGGGATCCATATCTGCTTGGTTCTTTGATTTCTTTAATGACTTGAGTTTACGGACTGGGGATAGACCATATTGATCATGAGAAACTCTTCGATCAGCAGACGCAGTGAAGCTGCATGTGGCAATTGGAGCTGAATTAAGAGGAGGTGGTTTCCATGCAAAAGGCGCAATAATATGTTCATAAGGATGTTCAAGTAGCGAGTTGGATGAGGTAGGATCAGATTGCATGTTACTTGACTTTTCAGATGTTACTTTACAAACAACACCGTTGGGATTAGGATTATGAATGGGTAGGCTACTATTTATGTTATGCACGTGCACAGCAGATATATGAACTGTTTCTTGTTGGGTTTCCACAAGTGTTGCAACGTGTGGTGAATGCTTATCATAGATAGAAGGAGTTGAATTTGATGAGCCAATGTGGTCAGCGAGAGGTGATTGATTGAGTAAGGAAAATGGAATGATTTGTGAAGGAGGGGCATTTGGTTGGCACTGGATGTCTGAGTTAGTTGTTTGGTTGAGAGTAGTGATTTGGTTAATGTGTGATGGAAAAGCATTTTGTCGTTTGGCAGAGTTATCATTTTTCCCAAAGCAGGTACTCACATCACTACCGAGAACGTTATCAGTTATACTCTCCAGAACTTGACTATTAGTGGTGCATTTATTTGCAGTGATACAAGGAACAACATTCACAACAGGCTTGTCAATGTTGGAATTCACAGTAGATTCCAATTCACCTATATCAGCAAGAACGTGAAAGCCATTATCTTTCAAAATATCAAAAATTTCAGCAGAACAATTTGCAACTTCTTCATTAACAGTCTTATAAGGAATAACATTATCAATTTCCCATGCTTCTAATTCCTCACTTCCTATTTCTTTTCCTTTATCTGTTTTGGTTTCTTCAGCATTTTCCACCACCTTGTTCCTTTTAAAATTTGATCTCATCCACCGTCTTTTATCTTTTTTCACTACTTTCCATTTCTGGTTTCTATGATTTATTATTTTTCCTGAGACTTCCATGTTTTGTATGGGGTTATTGCTTGGTGCAATAGTACAATCAATCCCCGTAGATGTTTTATTCAAATCCGCACTTTCCATCGATCCAGACTTTTCACAATTCGCAGTAGTATGTCCAAAAACACTACAGAGAGTGCATATATCAGGTTTCCACAGATAGTTAATATGAATTGTTTGAGATCCACCATCAAGCAGCTGAACTGGGAAGGAATCAAGAAGTTCACAGTTAGGCTTAATTTCCACCAAACATTTAGCAAAGGTTAGACGCTCCAACTTCTCCGTAGATTCATCTAGACATACAAGCCTACCCAACCTGCTCGCGAGCCAATTGATTCCAGTATAAGACCAAGCGAACATTGGGATATTGGAGAATTTAACCCAAACAGGGACTGATGATATACTCTCACAAGCATTTCCCACATACGGATCCCACTGTTTGACAATGAAGATCTTGTTATGCATAATGATTGGATCACCTTGCAGAATTCTATTTCTATCATCATCACACGACAGGAGAAAAAGAAAAAGGAAACCATTCGATCGAACTTTAATAGATCCCTTGAGTTTCCAGAATTTCTTTAGGAAGTTTATGACTGTTAAATAGGACAACGGTTTGTCAAGGAAGAAACCAACAAGATAACTGCTCCATTCATGCGCGCCTGCATTAATAACTGAGACAGGTGGGATCAACACCTCATTCTTGACAACCGGGGTCATATCATCCGGTATGTACTTCCCTGCGTTGCTAGGCTTACGCTTGAAAAGGGCAGTCCATACAGGTTGAGACGGCAGGGGAAGGAGGGGAGGGAGAGGATCATCGGAAGGCAGAGAAACAGCTGGAGGTACTGGTGGGAACGAAGAGGAAAGGATGCCAAAGGAAGGTACAGATGGGAGCGGCGGAGGTGGTGGGTCAGGAGCAGGGGCAGGACGAATAGGACAGGATGGAGAAGACGTGAGGGGAGTGGGAATGGAAGCGTGAAAAATGGGAGAGGACGGGGAAAGTACGGGAGGGACGGAGTTTATATTTTGTTTTTCATAAACTCTTGGGTACTCAAATTTTTCTGAGTAGCCAAGTGATAGGTATTTGGAAGTGTTGATTTTCTGGAGGAGCTTTTGGATAAGAAGACCAGACGTATGTATCTATATATGTAGTTCCGCTGTGTAGTCGTGTATGCTGTATTTTGGATGGATGTATGGACATATATGTATATGACAGTCCTGTTATATGATATTGTATGACTCTGATGTATGTATAACTATGTAATAGTTATGTGATGTATTATATTTTGTTCCATTCCGCTGTGAGATTCTGATGTTGTTATTCTTTCTTTCTATTCTTTTCTATTTCTGTCCCTTTCTTTCTTAATGATGAAACGTCTTTCTGGGTTGAGAAAGGCGGGGCGTCACAACTGAAGGCGCCTAGATGCACAAAAAAGATGCAATTTTCAAATTACATAGCATATAGCATGTAAATGTAGCTCCAAATATACCTACTTAGACATAACCATTTAATTCTTTCCAAATGATAATTAAGAAATAAATACCCGGGTTTTTCCTCTATTCAAATTATATTTCAAAACTCCTTCAAAAAGGAATATATTAAAACTAGATCCAACATGACAAGGAGGTGGCGCCCTTACCGAGCATGGTATAACTCTAAAACAATAAATGGAGCCTCCAGTGGTATTCTAGTACGTCCTACAAACAATATAGTAAATATACACGACGAGTCCCAAAATGAGAAAATTCTAATTCGCCCTTACTTTAGTCATTCACCGCAATGAATACTAATATTTGTAAAACACTTTGCAAATATTTATTAGAATAAAAAATCCAAGTTTTATCGAAATAATAATATTCCTCAAATACTTTAAATCATTCTATTATTATTTCTTTCCACGATCATTTCAAAAACTCATTTCAAAACAATTTCAAAACCACTGGGATTTAAGTTCAAATAAAAGAAAGTTTTACAAATATCTTTTTATCAAAAAAATTCAATAAATATTTATTCCCAAAAATATTTACTTTTAAAAATGCTCTAACTAGGGAAAACACTTTCACAAACATAAATCACATTTCAAAGCAACTTATTTAGTTTGAAGTACAAAATGTCAATATTAAATTATTGTAACTAATTATAATAATTTAATAAACCAATAGTATCAAGAAACACCTTATAGTCAAATTGCGAAATAAATCAAAAGGTGTTAGCCTACAATTGTTTTTTACCCAACCCTTGCAAATAGAAATTAATTGCTTCTAACTGGTCGACCACAACTTAAACAACCAAACAAACAATAATAGTAATGCACTATTATCCAGAATTAACAATCGACAAAATAAATAATAACACATCCTCAAAATTAATTGGCATATAAATAAATGTCCAAATATAATATAATAGCGGAACATGATTTATTTCTCTAAATAGATAACACCAATGAAGTATAGTTATTTAACTACATTATTATTTGAATTAACGTAATTATAGTTTACCGCTATTTACTTGTCACTATTTTATACTTCATTGAAATTGTCAACTATTTATACCATCGTATTCTAAACGTTGATGCAAATCTAATGTAAAAACACATGGGTTAAGCAGACTTAAAATGAGTGAGTTATGGCTTTTTAAAGCTAACAACTTCAATTAACTAATTAATAAAATCAAATTGAACTCTTAGCTCACCAAACCAAGCCCGACACACACGCAACTCAGGGGATCAAAATTTTCATTTTTGCATGCATGTCTCGAACCCATAACCCAAACCTTCCTCAACTTCATTCTTCTACCTTCGGACCTGAAATGACATGTGTTCCTCACCATTAAACTCAGCATCGAGAGACGCATCACCCGACACTTCCAACTCTTTCCACCATCATTAAACACCGACTGTTAATGCTCTTTTATTGCCACATCACTACGCTTCAGCGAACATCACCGTAACATAGTTATCTTCGTTCTCTACAACTTCCGTGTTGGTGACTTTGGCTACTTCTTGGTGTAGATAGAGTAATGGGATTAATGAATTTGAAATGGAAATGTTGTAGTGTTCATTTTCACATGCAAGAAAAATATGAAAATTGTGTTTATTCATGTGTTGTCCTCCTTTTTCTTATGTCTGTGAATGCTTGTATATTTATAAACAAAATAATTCAATTACTTCAAAGATAGGGAAACTAAAGTGATCACGTAAGGACAAGAAAAGATGGTTGCATGTGTGTATTATGTTCTGTACCATTTTTTTGGAAAAAGTTAGTTTTGCGGTGCACCGGTACACAATAACACGTTCACGTACGAGCCATGAACGATAGAAATAAAAAAATGGCCGCATACAATAATGCGACACAATCACAAAACAACAATAAAATACACTCGTTAACTTATTCTCTGTAGTTTCAAATATATCGACATTATGCCGCAAAATGCATCAAATGAAGATTTAATTATTTTCCAAATTAAAAAATCATGAAAAAAAAAACCTATAAATTAAATTAAAAATACATCATCAAAAATCATGTAGCTATTTGAAACATATTTTTTTATTATATTTTAAATTCGAATTCAAATATTTAAATAAAGTAAATATTCAAATTCGAAGGCTCAAAAATTACGGGTCGTTACAATTTCAGATTCAAAGTGTTGTAGATTCCTGCTTATGTCACAAAGCCATTTTTTGACCCTTCAATGTTCGATTCATTTTCAACATGATATCAAGTGACTTACAGTACAAATTATTTTTGTAGTAAGTACTTTACTTGTACTTAAAAAACAAGCAAAGAAACCCTTAAGGATGTCATTTGAAATTATATTAAAAATTGCCAAACAGAAGGCAATTTAAAAATGCATCCATAGCGACTAATTCGCTTCTAACTTTTACAACTATATTTCACAAGTTCTACACTTTCCAAACCAATCCCTTGTTGTCACATACACTTATATACGTGTACAACATAGCCAAAATATGTTATATCACTATATATTAATATACAAACAATTTGAACAAGTTTAAACACATGGGGATACAAAGTGCTTTAATAATGACTATCTTTATTCCTTATCCATTCCAATTTCAACGCACAATCAAACAACCATATATACATGATTTCAAGACCACGACACATGTTATATAAAGTTATAGAAGTCATGATATGCATACTAGAGTTGTCATTTTATTTCATTTCAAAAGCAAGTAAGATCCAAAGTTATAACTTTATTAGTTCACTTTAACTTTATATTTAAGAACATTAAATATATCGCAACATATACAGTCAAATGGTGAGTTAACTAACCCCATAACCAAGCTAACATAAACACCGACCATCACAAATAGAAGAACACTTCCTACCATCACCAAACACCTAAAGATCCAACCTTTAGCCCATTTTAGTGTTAGGCCATGCTTCCTCCCCAAATAATGCTCATGGCCTCAACTGGACCCCCACCCCATGCACTTCCTTTCTTCCACTTTGACTTGACTTTCCTTGTGCCTTTGTCCAAATTATGGTGAATTTTAGATTTCGTTTGTTTTGATTTGAAAATGTTAAAGAGAACAGAGAAGATGATGAAGACATTAGCTTTTTGTGTTTTATAAACTAGCAAGGCACATTTTGAACACATGACACTTGTTAAATAGACTTTAACAAGAGGTCATATCCACCTCCTAACTTTCTTGGCTAATTACAAAGCCCATCCCAACCCCTTCTTCCCATGTGCTCACCAATACATATATTCTTCACTTTTAAGGCTTCCCAAAATACATTTCTTCATAAATATCTTATATGACATTATTGCATACATCAACTTGCCCTACAAATTATAATTAATGCAAAATATTTTTAGTTGCTAACTAATTACACATTAATATATTAGGAAAGAACAATGAGTTCAAAATTTCGAGTCATTACATTCTCCTCCACTTAAAACATTACGTCCTTGAAATTTCCAACACAACCAAACAACAATAGAAATGAGCACAACCAACACTAAACAAAACTCAAAATTACTGGCAAGCAAAGCTCATGGTTTGCTCTGGTTCAAAAACTCTCTCATCACACAAGGACGATAAATAATCTATTAAGCATACCTTATGCTCAACAACCTCAAGTTATGACTTAGTCAATCATTCACGCTACCCCATAAAAAATCGAAGAGTCGTTCCATGAACTCTCCATAAGCCAACAAAACATAGTATGCATATACTTAATTCAATCTGATCAGTAGCTCGATTACACAAATTTAAATTTCAAACTTGTATAGATTACATGACCTCTCTAATGCAGACCCAGATAAGATTCTTCGATTTGAAACCTACATTTCCCTTACATAGTCATGTACTATGATAAAAAACTTTAGGACCATATCAAGAATCTGTTTCAAATGTTCGTAGTGAATGAAAAATCCTTGTTCGGACCGATATAAATCACCGAGAAACCATGCACTTGAATCCTAGATCAAGAACAGTCATGCGAATAAAATGATCTATATACAACTTTCGTATTTTATCGTATTGGTTTCTTAACAACATCTATTTCTTTTTAATCACATTCAGTTACATAAATAATATATTAGTTAATACTAAAATATTTTACGAACCATTTCATAAAAACAAAACTTCAAGTTTATAAACATTTTATAAGGACATAACTTTATTTATAAAACATTTCAAAAAAATTACCTTAAGTTATTACTTGTATATATAATACCCTACTACATCCTAAGATTATACACAAAACAACAAATTAATTTTACTTTTTAAAATTCAGATGAAGGCCCAAAATAAATCTGGGTCTAATAACTTAGTCAACTTTTGACTTCTTTAACCATCAGGTTAGGCAAGTAGCCAGGACAAGCAAGACACTGGTATCCAAACATAAACCTAGAGTCTACTTTCCTTAGACAACCTTAAGGTAAGGAGTTTTTTAGTTGGCCTAGTAAGATCAAATGATTACTTAACATATATATTCAAACCAATTTAAAACTTGTGTTAATTTACTACATTCTCCATTCAAGAGTTATATAAACTTAACATTTTATTCTCAAAAATCCTAGCTTCGAATTCTATAATGATCCGAAAGTTTCTAGCTGTCCAAAATCACCAAATCAAAATATGATGAAACTACCACACTAATGTATATGATACATGCATCAATAAAATAAATTATCAAGTTTTCACTTATTTATTGGACTTGCTTTATTGCAAAGGGAAACTAAGAAAAGGTTTCACAATCATTTGGGTTATGCCACTACCACTTGGGCTTCATATATAGCGCACATACAAATCTTTTCTATGTAGAAAGTACGTCCGCATTACCTAAACTATCCTATAGCAAACTACTATGCATTTTATCTAAAACTTCTTTATAGAAAACTACTAGAATTAAGTTCCAAGTTTTTATTCCAAACCATTTGAAGTAATATATATTTATATATATGTGTGTGTGCGTGTGTGTATGTATGTATATGTATATGTGTAGCTTTTGTACATTAAAACATACTTTCGGGGTTAAACCAAATCATCTTCAAAGCCGCATTAAATACTTTGTATAATAGTACTAAGTATCATGATATCAATTTATAAATCAATTTTGTGTATATATATATATATATATTTTAAAATCCATAGAGAATATATATATGTATATATATACAACGAGTAACACAAAAATGATACACGGAAAGTGATCCTGCCAAGTCGCTCCATATATTCCTCTTAGTAAGAAGAGTAGTGCCCACAAAACGTGCTTACTAATAGAACACATCTATTGCCTATTTTAGTCACTTTCTGTTACATCCCTCACTTGGAGGCCCAAAACTAATAGCTACGGATGTTGTAGTCATCTATAGTTATTAATCCTCCACAACTAAGTATGGTAATGGTAGATACGTTGATATAATTGAAACACATGGATGTGGAAAAATTTAAAAATCAATAATCAAATTTCTCATTTCATTTCAAAGCATTTCAAATTCGTTACATAATCCCACAATCGTTAAACATGTTCAAAGAAAATATAATTATTACAATATACGCCAAGAGCAACATATGAAGATGTCCCTTAGATGATCAGAGCATATATAGGCAATTAAACCACTTTGCCTTTACAATAACAACACAGCGGAATCAAAATAGAAAAGAACTCTAAATAGCTAGCATGCCTCCTGCACGTCTTTGGAAGCTTATTCGTCTAAAGAGGTACCTGAAAACCTCAGCTCTCAAACTACTCAAAATCAATTGAGCACCCGAGAGTTTAAGGGGAAAACATAAACTTCGAGTCAGACATAAAGCCTGGTATGAATAATAATCTACCATCTCAACCCATTTTGATATCTAGTAAGACCATGCTGAGCGGAATGGGTCTTCCCTTCACTAGCATCCTAAAACTTTATAAAACCATATACTGTGCTCTTGCATCCATAATGGTTAAAATATAACATTTCAAAATAATATGATGATATGCATACAAGTTAAAACATTCTGAATTTCCCATCCCCTGTTTAATTGACTACTTGCCATATTTATAGTTTCTATTGTCACTATCATCCTATTAGTTTTCATGGGCTGACTAATAATCTATTTAATGTTTATGGACTTCCTATCCAGTTTCATAGTTTTCACAAGCTTATTATTAACCTGTTTAAATTTATGGACTCCCTGTCCTATTTCAAAGTTTTCATGGATCACTAAGAATCTACTGGGCCCCTACCAATAACATCATTGTTTCCTGTGTTCTCTCTGAACCTATTGGTAACTCTAGCAACTTCCATCTTATCCTATTTTTCATGGGTTAATTGGGAACCTATTTACATCTGTTAATAACTCAATCTGGATATAGTTTTCATGGGTTCAGTACAAATCTATTGGCCCATGCCAATAACTCAAACTAATCATAATTTTCATGGAATCACTATGTACCTATTGGTAACTCCAATAATTTCCTAAACATAGTTTTCATGGGTTTACTATGAACCTGTCTATCTGACAACTTCTTTAATCAATGTTTAGGCATCGTATATTCTTGTCTTTTTGACTTCCTGGATGCAATTCTACTCATTCAGGATTAATTAAATTTATATTCACAACTAGATCAACCTAACTGGTTATTCTGTCATTTCTTCCCAAAATGCAGTTATGAGACCATTATAATATGTATGTGTATACATGTTTGAAGAAGCAAACATAATAATACCAGCACCTGTGGATTTAACATCCTTAAAATCATTTTCACATAAAACATGGTTAATCCCTTCAACCTATTATTTTATCAAGGAAAAGCTTCTTCAAAACTTCATACTTAAGACCATTTCAAAACTTCTTTATCTTAGCCATGGGTTTTCCTTTAAAATGAGATTGGCTTATTTTTTTTGAAAACTAAGGCATTCAAACCTTTAAACATGTACTTTCGAAACCATTGGAAACTTCCTTTCGAAAGCATTAAAATCTTTTTTCCAAACACTAGCCACTTGCCTTTCGAAACATTTCAGATGTATTAAAGTGAAATCATTCATCTATAGAAGCTTAGCTTCGAAACCATTTGAAAGTACCCCTTTCGAAACCATTGGGTTTATCTTTACAATATCTTTTGGGTCAAAATGAACATAAACGAAAGTATCCCTTTTGAAACCATTATTTATCATATAAAGGTATTTGGGGAAAAACTTGATGGCGTCGGAACCATCCTTTCGAATGCACAAATCATTTAGGTAAAACACTTGAAGGTTAGCTTCAAAACCACTATCGAAGCCATTACCTTCGATACCATAAACCCCTTTCAAAAGCTTTTGGAAGTGGCTTTATTTACAAAACAAAGACTACTTTTTGAAAGCACTGATATCTTCAATTCTTTCAAAAGGCATCAGGTCAGCGGAAGGGTTTCGGCAAGGTCAAAACTACCACTTTTGAAATCATTAGTTTGGAAACTAAGTAACTTACTCGAAAGCTATACCTTAAACAATAAGGCGGCAACCCCCTTTCGAAAGCTATTCTAAAGACCCTTTTGAAAGCATATATTGCTCTTTGAAAGCATTTAGTAAAACAGGCAAGCACATTTCTTTAGAAAACAAAATAAAGGTTTCATTCCCATCGGACGATATGTTTCGACACCGTACCTTCCGCCTTTATCCAATACACTACGTACCAAGGTTGATACCTTGTGTATTGGTTTTGCCTTCGTGGGGTTTCGACTTGATTGAAGGCGGAAGATATGAGTCGAAAGGTGCCTCTAAAAGAGGTGAAACCCACTTTTCTGGGTAAAAGCTGATTAATGCCAATAAAAGCAATAACTTTGTAACTAACTTTCCTACTTGTAAACATGTGATTGGTTGACTCGACTTTTCAAATTATTATCCAAACAATACTGCTGCATAACTTCGAATCTAAACCAAGGTTCATTTAACAAATAAGCTCTTCCATTAAGTAAAACAATTAAATCATTTAAATCCTCCTTTCAAAATAATTTAATTCTCATAGTAATTCACTTAGGAAAAATCCTCAAAAATCATAGAAATCCACTTTTAATATGTTATCTAACATATCTAAATTTCAAACCCAAATTCTCAATATAATTTCTAAATCCAAATTAACCATATTTTCTTTTGAAAATTCATAATTAATTCTCCATAACTTGGAAAATTATGAAAATTAAAACCCAACTTCATCATGTTTACATAACGTATAAATTCCTTATGGAAATTAAAATCAATTATAATATGTTTTACCCTTAAAACCGTACAAAAATCATATTTAAACTTCTTGTTTAAATCAAACATGTTATGATCCAAGCCTATCATCATCCAAATCATCATAAAGATGGATTTAGTCCAAAAATAAACGATCATAAAACAAAATAGAGATGATATAGATTATTATTCACCGTGATCATGATAAGGAATTTGAGACTTGTTGGAGAATAATTTCCCCTAGCTTTAATCCTTATTTATAATTTAATTGTTCTTCTTCTTTTCTCCTAGTAATGGCCGGCTCCTCTATCTTTTGATATGTGTTTTTTATAAAATGAAAATGGACATGCAAATGAAGGGATACGTGAGTTATAGGATGCGACTATTCCTTAATAAGGCCTTGTTTTAATTTATTAGCATATAAGCCATTTTAAGCCCATTTAATTAATTTAAGCACAATCTCTAATTGTTTTATTCAAAACTCAATTTTCTTATCATTCTAATTCTTACACCATTCTATTTAATTTATCTAATTAAATATCCTGAATAATGTTATCAAAAATTAGGGATGTTACACTTTCGGGCCATTCGAATTAGATAACATAAAAATACTTTATTCCCTAATTCACTCGTCGATTACGAAAGCAATCTCGAACTTGAACAAATCCAAAACTTCTTCCAAAATATTAATATTCACAAATACTTTCAAATAATGCTATTATTTTTTAATCCAGCATCTTAGAAACCATTTTCAAATACATTAGGATTTAAGTTCTCAAAATATTAGTTTATGTGCTTTTAATTTATAAACCGTACTTAGAAAATTTACACTAAACTTTCTTTTATTAAACTAAAATCCTAACCCAACATTATCACCGAATGCCTTTATAATCAAAAGGTGAACTCAATTCTCAAGGTATTCGTTTCAATTCGCCCATAATTTACTATCTACTCAACTCATGAAGTAATAAGGTAAACTGCTCATAAACTGGTCCAGCATAAATCAACAATCCACAAATGATAATAAATGCTCATAAACTGATCGGGCATAACTAACCAATCTACAAATGGTAACAATTCTCATAAACTGGTCGTGCATGACTAATCAAGTCAATAAATGTTAACAATACCTGTAAACTGGCTGAGAAAGGCTAATCAATCATATAGGGGATAACAATGCTCATAAACGGGCACGGCATGGCTAAACTAATCGATGGGAGATAATTAATGAACATCACTAATCCCTACATTAATTAAACTACATTTTAATATTTCATATTTATTAAACTACATTAATTAAACCATACCAAACAACGAAGCAAAATAGATTCGATAAGCGGGGTGGAAGCAGCCTACGTTTCCGGATCAATAGCGGGAGATGGAATAAAACGCAGCACTACGTTGTTTGGTATGGTTTATATATATATTCAAATCAGTATATATATTGCAATAAACAAATTATTGATTAATTATTTGTTGATTGCAGTTGTGTTCATTTTGCGTCCTGCTTGTTAGGGCATATTCTATCTATTCGTCTTCGTGCTTCGCCATCATCTTCTTCAACCACGCAAGGTGAATATTTTATTCACGACTCAATCTACTATGCAATGATAATTAAGTGATAAATTGTTGTTATTATAAATTTGGATGTTGAATCATTGATTGTTAAAAATTGTTGGATTAAACTGTAAATAGTATATATAAGTTAAAATTTAGTATTGCTAGGATTTAAAATTTCTAAATTGACGCCATGCATTGCTTAAAGTTTTAAATGTGGAAAATTGCGATTAATGTTGATTTATGGTTAATAGTTGTGACACTAAATTTGCTATGTAATTTGGTCGTTAATATAAGCGATAAGTAATATGAAGTTGAATTTGATAGGATAGTTAGACAATTTAAATGTATTAAATATATTGAATTTTGACCCTTTGAATGTTAATTAAATCGACGCCTAGAATAGAGTTAACCTCATTTGAACTATTGAATGTATGTAGACACCAAGTGACATCAAAATGGAATAATCTTTAATTCGCAAAAAATGATAGTGCAGATTCTAGGAATAATTGTATTAATTTGCATTAACTACAAATGTAAGTTAATACGATTATTTCGGGATTATTTAGTAAATTGTTAAATTGTCATGTTTGATTGATATTGCTTGTTTATTTACTTTGACACCATCCCAGTTATCACACTGCAAGTTCCCTTTGCTATGCTTTGTTTTATATTGAGTAATATTGGGTTGAATGATAAATACCCCATTTAAACAATTTGGCTTAGGATAGAAAATAAAATAAGAAACCCGATTGGTCAACAAAACCACTTTCGAAATTGAAATATATTTTAATTTAAGAGATGAACCTAACAATTTGGTTGGAAATTTAATAACGAACTTAGGGATTTAAGTTGGAATAAAATTAACGGATTTAAATTGAAACGGATTAATAACTTACCAAATTGGATAAAATGAATTAAAATTTTAAGTGAAATAAGATTTAGAAGCAAGTAAGTTTTGGAATTTAATAATTTAAAGATTTAAAGACTGTTAGCTCTAGTTTAAACTCAGGCTTTAATGTAATAAATTTGATCTGGTTATACGAAATTTTGACTTACTAATTTAATGAATTTAAATTAGGGATAATTTGAATTTAAAGGATTTTAAATATTAACGAATTTACCAAATCAGGATTTTGTATATAAAAATGAACTTCTTTGATTTGAAATTTAATTGAATCGGTAAATAATCCAATGAAGTTGAAAGGGGATTTAGTTAATAAAGTGGATTTAATCGAATATATGATAACAGGGGATATAAACATAAAGTGACATGAATTGAACTTGAGTTAGTATTTTAACTAAGTTTACCATTAAATTGAATCCATTGATTTGAACTAAATTTAATAAGCGACTTTTAGACCTTAAATCAAACTTGATTGCTAAATTTTAAATTGTCAACTCAAATGTTTGAGCGAGAAATTTCATTTGGAAATATGTTTTAAATATCTAAATAAATTGAATCGTGAAATATTAAAATTTGGAAGTCAAATTTGCACCTTGACTTTTGGACTTTGATTTGTTTAAGACGTTAATCTAATCGACCATCGGGTAATAAATACGTAGTTATTAAAGAGACCGGGATCGGATATGGACATATTCTCTATCGATACCGAAACCACTTTAATAACTATTATGCGCGAAGTGTTGATCCTGAATGAAGTGGATGGTTTGGTGAACGCGTTGACTGAAGAAAGAGAACGATATTGGATGACCCCTGACATGACTAAAACAGGAGCCGCGCCGGGCCATTGAGGATCGCCATCTCTAGCGGACACACTTCTTCGATACCATATCTATTACTTTTGTGATTCAATTTGGGTGCACCCTTTGATTGGGAGTGTTGTTTCGCGGTGTTGAGATAGTAGCTACTATGCTCAACATCAGTCCGGATCACGCAACTACTAGTATCCTAGTTGGTATTGCCTCATGTACCTTGTCATACTAATTATCCTATTCGCGACCACTACGTTTTGATTTGTACCTTGAGTATATGGATTTCCCTCTGGTGACTTCCGGTTTTGGGAAAACTACGGTCTTGTATATGCTTTTGGGAATATAAAATGTGTTAAGGGGAATTATGGTAACGCCTTAACGCTATTTTAATATTCTATTTTACTGATTAGACATTACCTACATACCGTATTCTATTGTATATATAGATAGTTTATCGGATCCTTAGAGATGTTATTTTATTCATCTTTGAGCTATGAACTTTATTTCCTGCATTGATTATCTTGCATAAGATTTTGAGTCCTGACTCGAGTGTTTCTTTTGTATATGCTCGGGTCAGTCTGAAGCTATCCAGTTTGCTAATCAAGGTTGGTTGAAGATGCTGAAGACTTAGCATGTATCTTTATCTGTCTATTTTGATGTCCGTGTCTGTTGGACATTTATGTATTTCCTTGCAGTCACCTTTTGTATAGGCATTGTTGTACTATATGTAGTAGCTTCTTGAACTGCTATTATGACGATGTATTTCCGCTGCATTATTCTGTGACTGCTCTGTGACTGTGATGTTGTGTTGATTCTCATTTACATTTATGTATTTATAATCCCATAATGATTCGTGTTTTGTATTATTTAAATTGACATGCGAGGATTATTGTCAATTTAAATGGTCCAAATATACAGATTGTTACACGTTTCCTACGCCTTGCTTACGTCATTGTTTTCCTACGCCTTTATTGTCTATGTTTTCCTTATGTCATCCACACAGCTTTTTCTACTATAATAAAATTGGATTTACCTACGCCTTTTCTGAAACAATTTTGACATATTATTATCGTGTTTCTTTCCATTAAACACAATATTAATCCGCAACACTCTATCAACATCAAACTAGCACCAATATCAACTTATTCAACAAAAAAGACATAATATCAGATCATCCATCATCAATCAAGTTCAAATATCTCCTCCACGGTACAAAATCAAACTAATTTAAAACAAGTTCTCATATGTTTAAAATGTACGATAATATGTTCATAATAATAACATTATATGAATACATCTAAGAATAAGAAAAATACCCCCATCCCTCGTTACGACGACTATTTAACTTTCTATCAAATCGTTGCTGAAGCATCTCACATGGTTGTTCATACTGCGTTTTTAGCATTTGAATCTCTCCTTCTTGACGCTCCAACTTCTCCTTCGGTTTGACTTTAGTTACTGCTTTGCTCTTGTTAACGCCATAAGTGGCATCTTTATATTTCTGCATCTTATCAAATATAGCATCAATTTCTAAATTTCAAACTAATACTAAAAGTTAAATATTTACCCCAACGATGTTGCCATATTATTGCTGAAGTATTGGATAAAAGTTGTGTAAATAGTAACTATTACTCACAAAATTGGTTATCATGTTCAAATTGTGTAAATCGTAACTACTCCTCATAAAACATCGATACAATACATTTCATTCATTATTAATATTTATTTATTGACACTAAATTACAAGAAATTATTACAAAATGCACCAACAACGTATTTCCTAAAATTGTACAGTTTTAAATGAGAATAATACGTAATCAAGCAATATTGTATTACTGTTAATCTCAGAAAAACCATAATTCTCAAAATGAAATTTCTATACCCGCATTAGGAAATGCATGTAAGCATAGGGTCTTGTCTTTATTAATCACATCGGCAATCCAGGAGCAAATGCAGAAAAGCTCAACAAATTTGCAAAAAATAAAAATAACCTCAAAACAACTTCCAGTCCACAATGCAAAATTTGGTCATTACCGGGCACGAAGCAGAATTTTTAACAGTGTCATTCCATTGTACAATCCATTCTTCGATTGTCTAAAATACGTAGCCCTGGGGTCACTGTCCACATAAACTATTATCTGCACGCAAACATTTCACTACAACTTTAAGAAAAAGAACCAATTTTTGTTATTTGTCTAGTGTACTAAAACAGATAGCACGCTACAATGAACTCGTCGCACAAGTTTATAACTCAGATTTCCACTACACTGGAATTCTGTAGTAATTATTATAACAATATGAATGTTGTAAATAAATTACAACAACAGCGTTATACTATTTTGAATAAATAGTATAACCAGAATAACAGATAGAATATAGACTAATGTATACAAATATACAATCGGACTAGAATTCTAACCAGATTATGTCCGAGGCTCGTCGTAATGATTTCCTTAAGAATTTTGTTTTAAAATTCTCCCAAGATACAACAGACGTATTCTGCTCGAGATTGTAATGAATATATCACTCTATGATTTAGAGTATGGTAGCAGAAGAGAAGAAAAAGATTCAGATTGTGAAAAAAAAAATGAGTTAGGAAAGTGATCAGTTTTCCTTCTTATTTGTAGTTGGTCCGTATCTCTTCCGAACGGTCGTGTCTGCACCCGTTCGCTCAAACAGTCGCGTCTGTACCTCTTCGTACAGTCACATCTGTTCATCTGCTACTATTTTGCCTGCGCCTCTTCAGTCGGGTCGCACCCGCTCGCGCTGCATCTGTTCGCCCACGTCCGCTTCAATCGGCTCGCACCTGTTTGCTTCTAACGGGTCGCACCCGCTACTATTCGCGCCTATTCAACCCGCTCGCTTCAGAAGTCGCACCTCCTCAGCAATCCGTGTCCGCTTATGAATAGTCGCATCCGTTCATATAGCCTGCAACTATTAAAAAGCCCAGTCCAGTTTGCAGTAAAAATACGAGTATCATATTAGACCCAAACCCAAACCCGACCCGGCCCGGTTCGGTCGGACGGACGGCTGCGGCGCGCGCGCGTGTGGTGGAGATGCATGATCTCCCTCCTCACAACAAAGCATACATTTGGGAGCCCCAGGCCCCCAACCTCCTTATGAGAAAGCCATATATAAACCAATATAGCTTCAATAATTTGGCGATGTGGGACTTTGTATATTTCATTCATTTTATTTGTTAAGGAATTCCAACAATCCCCCACATGAATGATAATATACATATCCCCCACACAAAGCGAAATATCACAGAGTATATATGGAATAATGCTTTATCGTGGATAAGTAGATATTTCACTTTGAACTTTCCCTAGTTAAAACTTATCGGATCTACTTGGCTAATCGGTGAATTATTTCATCTTGAATCGTCGGCCTTTATTGTATATCCAGACAATAAGTTTCACGAAGCATTGATTCCCTTCTCATCCAATCTCTTGGTTGTGTTCATTTTGGTCCTGAACAATTTTTGGTTCTGCGAGTGTTTTAGAGAATAAAAGCCTTTTAATATTCTCATAGAGCCGACCCAGCTCACACTAACATAGGTGATCGCAACCATTAAGAGTATCCTACATATACCCCACTTGTTATTTCCAAGATATGGTCATCATTAAAAAACATAGTTTTAACCTTTAAATACTTCTGTAGGCATGCATTTATGTTGTGCATCATAGGAATGGAGTTGGACTATGTCCATGAAAATGCATTACGTCTTGAGTTATTCAGAACTGGTTTGCCTATTGATCCTAGTCCGTGGGATCTCCAGTCGCTAGGATAGGTTTCCGTATAAGATAACTCTTTGTGGTTTAGGGTTTTAAACCCATTCCCCTCGATGCGCAATCAATTTTCTCTCTTGATAAACCTTTAGTAAATGGATTCGCTAGGTTATCATTCGTTCTCACATAGTCTATGGAAATTGTTCCATTTGAGAGTAACTGCCTAACTGTATTATGGCGTCGATGAATATGTCGTGACTTTCCATTATACACAAAGTTGTGCGCTCTACTTAGCGCGGCTTGGTTATCACAGTGTATACATATGGCTGGTACAGGTTTGGCCAAAATGGAATATCTTCTAAAAAGTGACGAAGCCATTATGCTTCTTCGCCTGCTTTATCTAATGCAATGAACTCTGATTCCATAGTGGATCGAGCTATGAATGTTTGTTTAGTAGATTTCCACGACACTGCTGCCCCTGCTAGGGTAAAGACATAACCAGTTAGTGGTATTTTTAAATATCCAAGCACTCACATTAGTGCTTTCTAGTGTTCCTTCCCTGAATTGCTTGTATACCTGCTTAATCGACTTACTGTATAAGCTATATCTGGTCTTGTGCAATTCATGAGATACATGAGACATCCTATTACACGAGAATATTCTAGTTGCATTACACTCTCATTAGTATTTTTATGCAGTACTTCTGATGGATTAAAAGGTGTATTTACTCCTTTAATTCCAAAATTTTGAAATCTTTCAATCACTTTTTCTACATAATATGATTGAGATAACTCAATTCCATTAGGTGTTCTTGTTATTTTTATTCCCAAAATAACATCTGTAACACCCAAGTCTTTCATGTCGAAATTGTTGATCAACATTTTCTTTATGGTCTCAATTACCTGAGTATTTGGACTGAATATTGGCATATCATCCACATATAGATAGATCATCACATATGATTGTCCAAGTTGTTTATAATAAACACATTTGTCACATTCATTTATACGAAAACCATTTCTCATCATGACACTATCAAATTTTACGTGCCATTGCTTTGGAGCTTGTTTTAGTCCGTATAATGATTTGACTAATCTACAGACTTTGTTTTCATTTCCTTTGGAAATAAATCCCTCAGGTTGCTCCATGTAAATCTCCTCATCGAGATTTCCATTTAAGAATGATGTTTTTACATCCATCTGATGAATCTCTAGATTATAGATGGATGCAATTGCTATTAGCATTCTTATAGAGGTTATTCGTGTTGTCGGCGAATATGTATCAAAAAAGTCTACTCCTTCTTTTTGACGATATCCTTTGGCTACTAATATGGCTTTATACTTGTCGATAGAGCCATCTGCTTTCATTTTATTCCTAGTGGAATATCAACAATTTTCCAAGTTTTATTACTTAGAATAGAATCAATCTCACTTTGGATTGCTTCTTTCCAATATGAGGACTCAGAAGATGACACTGCTTCCTTGTACGTTTGAGGTTCGTGCTCTAATACATTTGTAAAAAAGTCCGAACCAAATGTTTTGGAAGTTTTAACCTTTACGCTTCTTCTTGGTTCAGCATTCTCAATTTCATGATGAGTTTCATCTTCAACCGAATCGTTTGATTCTTCCCTTGTCCTTTTTGGGACATTATTTCCTTCATTCCTTTTGTGCGGAAACACATCTTCAAATAATGAGGCATCTCTTGATTCCATGGTTGTATTTACATGAATATCAGTTATATCAGACTTGAATACCAAAAATCTGTAGGCGCTACTATTTTGGGCTAGCCCAAAATAATAACAATCTACTGTTTTTTGTCCAAGTTTGACTCTCTTGAGAGGCGGAACTGGAACTTTTGCCAAGCACCCCCACACTTTGAGGTATTTAAAGCTTGGTTTGTGTCCTTTCCATATCTCATATGGAATTGTTCCCGTTTTATTGCGAGGAACTTTGTTTAATATGTGATTAGATATATTTAAGGCTTCCCCCCACAAGTTCGTCGGTAGACCAGAAGTTAAAAGCATGGCAGTAATCATGTCTTTTAACGTTCTGTTCTTCCTCTCGGCTATACCATTTTGTTGTGGTGAATATTAAGCTGTTGTTTGATAAACTATACCATTTTCGGCACAAAACTGTTCAAATGGTGATTCATATTCTCCACCTCGATCAGATCTTAGTATCTTGTTTTTTTTATTTAACTGATTTTCTACCTCAGCCTTGTATTTTATAAACGCTGTTATTGCTTTATCTTTACTATTTAAAAGATATACATAGAAATATCGCGTATAATCGTTAATAAAAGTAATGAGATACTTTTTCCCACCTCTTGTAGGTAGTGATTTAAAATCACATAAATCTGTATGTACCAAACCTAATGGTTCGGTGCTTCTGTCAACAAATTTAAATGGTTGTTTGACCATTTTTGCTTCTACACATGTCTCACATTTGTAATTCTTATCTACTTGGAATTTTGGAATTAATCCCAAGTTTGATAATGTTTTCATTTTGCGGAAATTTATGTGTCCCAATCTATCATGCCATAGTAAAATTTCGTGCTCAAGCAAATAAGAAACTTCAATTTTATTGATAGCATAATCAGAAACATATTTTTATTGCCGACAACGGCTACATTTGCCTTAAATAGGCCATCACATAAATATCCCCTTCCTATATACATTCCATCCTTGGACAGAACCATCTCGTCTGACTCGAACACCATCTTGAATCCCTTCTTTGATAGGACTGCACCAGAGATGAGATTCTTACGTATGTCTGGAACTTGGAGCACGTTATTCAACTTAATAGTTTTTCCAGAAGTAAACTTGAGGATTACTGTGCCACTGCCTTCGATCATGGAAACTGCTGAATTACCCATGTAGAGTTTTTCTTTGTGATCGAATTTCTGATATGTAGAAAACATGGATTTGTCAGAACAAACATGACGAGTAGCGCTTGTATCTACCCACCATTGGTTAGGATTCTAAACCAGATTGCATTCAGATACCACTGCCGAGAAGTTGGACTCGTCTACTTCCATGTTATCCACTATATTTGCCTCTTTATTGCGTTCCTTCTAGAGTCTGCAATCTCTAGCGGCACGTCCAATTTTTCCACAAACCCAACATTCGCCATTAAATTTCTTGGTTCGTTTGTTGTCTTTTGGTTTGTTGTCTTGAGCTTTCCTTTTCTTCTGGAAATTCTTCTTTTTGTTTTTGGTCTTTAACCCTTCAGCCACAAATGCCTCCTCGCTTGGTTTTGTAACTGCACGGTTGTCTGCCTCGATTTTTAATTGGACTATGAGATCCTGTAAAGAGATTTCCTTCTTCTTATGCTTTAGATAGTTGCGGTAATCTCTCCATGACGGCGGCAGTTTTCCCGTGATGGCTTCAACCAAAAACGATTCTCCAACCTTATGACCTTCCGCCTCGAGTTCATGAATGATGATTTGCGGTTCATGTAGTTGAGCAGTCACCGGTTTGGAGTCAACCATCTTGTAGTCCATGAATTTGTCTACAATAAATTTCTTAAGACTGATATTCTGCGTCTTGTACTTTGTGGTAAGTGCATTCCAGAGTGCTTTTGATGTCTTTGAAGGCTGATATACTTTGTATAGCACCTTGTCGAGACAACTCAGAATATAGTTTGTGCATAAAAAATCGGAATGCTTCCACGTATTCACCTCCGCTTCCTTGCCTGGTGCAGGAATCGGTTCCTCCTCCTCGAGGTACTTTTGCGGACCGAGTGTGGTGAGATAAAACAACATCTGATTCTGCCATGTCAAGAAATCATCACCATCTCCCTTGAACGGTTCAGGTCTGTTGTGAGTAGTATTCTTTGAAAATTCTACTGTTGCCATCTCTGTTTTAGTAAGAAAATTTATATTGTTATAATAATTACTACAGAATTCTAGTGTAGTGGAAATCTGAGTTATAAACTTGTGCGACGAGTTTATTGTAGCGTGCTATCTGTTTTAGTGCACTAGACAAATAATATCTTAAGAATTTTGTTTCAAAATTCTCCCAAGATACAACAGACGTATTCTGATCGAGATTGTAATGAGTATACCACTCTGAGATTTAGAGTATGGTAGCAGAAGAGAAGAAAAAGATTTGGATTATGAAAAAAAATGAGTTAGGAAAGTGATCGGTTTTCCTTCTTATTTATTGTTGGTCCATATCTCTTCCGAACGGTCGTGTCTGCACCCGTTCGCTCAAACAGTCGCGTCTGTACCTCTTCGTACAGTCACATCTGTTCATCCGCTACTGTTTTGCTCGCGCCTCTTCAGTCGGGTCGCACCCGCTGCATCTGTTCGCCCGCTTCCGCTTCAATCGGCTCGCACCTGTTTGCTTCTAACGGGTCGCACCCGCTACTGTTCGCGCCTATTCAACCCGCTCGCTTCAGAAGTCGCACCTCGGCAATCCGCGTCCGCTTATGAATAGTCGCGTCCGTTCGTATAGCCTGCAACTGTTAAAAAGCCCGGTCCAGTTTGCAGTAAAAAATACGAGTATCATATTAGACCCAAACCCGACCCGGTTCGGTCGGACGGCGGCGCGCGTGTGGTGGAGATGCATGATCTCACTCCTCACAACGAAGCATGCATTTGGGAGCCTCAGGCCCCCAACCTCCTCATAAGAAAGCCATATATAAACCAATATAGCTTCAATAATTTGACGATGTGGGACTTCGTATATTTCATTCATTTTATTTGTTAAGGAATTCCAACAATTTTATCTAAAAAATGAAAGAACAACGAGCAAGTGCTTGTATTACTTCATCAAGCCTTGGGAGAGGATGCATGACAATAGTAAGCTTACAAGCAGTAGCAAGTGAGGATTCAATCAGTTTAGTATTAAAATACCAAAAAGAATACAAGTAACTAATCTACATAACATGTTCACAACATCTGATTTTAAATTATAAACCACACCTGATTTTAAATTATAAACACATCCGATTTTAAATTGGCATCAATATTACAATTGATTTCACAAGGAAACATACATGTTCACTACCTCCATTTAGCTCCTCTTTTGACAAGTTATTGATGTCTTTTTTCACCTTTTCGTCTGCATCTAAGGTATCAACTTTATCTTTTTTCGAAGTTCTCTATCCAGAAAAGGCATGATGGTGTAACTTTACTTAATCTTATTTTTGATTAAATATAAACATTGTAAAATTAGGTGAACATGTTTTATATTGCAGAAAAATAGCAAATACATTTCGAACGTGGATTTCCGATATGTACTGGAAGTAGCTGAGATGCAACATAGCTACAATGCTGGAAGTTACGACTTCATTATCACATAATACCACCATGGGCCAGGTATAGTTTTTCTCTAGAAAGTTCCGCACTAAAAGTCCAAATCAACTTGACCTGATTCCGTCATATTTGACTTACAACTCACCCTTAATTACAAGACAACCCGTGCACTTAGGTCTGTCAATGGATATCCAAAAAATCCGAAATCCGTCCGCATCCGCATCCGAAAAGCGGATAAATATCCGATATTCGAAAAAACGGATGCGAATGCAGATACAAAGAAATCTGCATTCGAAAATTATCCGTCAAGCTTTTATCAAGGTTATAATTCAAATTATGTTTATTTTAATGAAGTGAAAGATATTCATTTATTATTTTATTAAGTTAGTAGTTTATATTATATGCACTAAATGCTTATTAACTGCTCGAAACTATTTATTAGCAACATATTTGTTAATTTTTAACACAATTATAATCAATGGATTGAAAAATATTTATATTAAACTAAAATTTTCTTTTTATAATTCTTGATTTATCGGTCGTTAACGGATAGAATAATTATCTGATATCCATCCGTATCCATGAATGCAAATATTCGATATTCGAAAATGATTTCGGACGTGGAGCGGCATTATTCGCATCCAAAAGCATCCGTTGATAGGCCTACCTATCCCTCTAATCAATTCTCTTCTATATATAGGCATCCTTTTGCCAAACGTTTCCAAAACAATCAACATTCATACAATTTAATCATCAAGGGGTGTTTAAAATAAGGCTAACTAATATGGGAGAGCTAACAATTACTGCTTTAAATTTTAAACTTCATTTTGTTTATCTACTAATTGATTTTGAATTCAAAATTTGACCTTTCCACCATCAGAAAGCAAAGCAAAAGGAAAGCAAAGTCGAGAAGAAGTCAGATGGTGTTGTTCCAACTACAGGTGTTTACAAGCTCGACATACATTGCGAAGGTTGTGCCTTAAAGATTAAGAAGGCAGCAAAGAATTTTGAAGGTATGTTAACATATACACAGTCCATATTTAGCATCAATGAATGCATTAATTTAAAAATTTATTTTTAAATAGGTGTTAATGCAGTTTTGACTAATATGGCGAACAACAAATTAACAGTGATATGCAAAGAGAATCCATGGAAGACCCATGAACGGATGGAATACAAAACCCGAAAGAAAGTGGATCTTATTCACCTGCAAATACACCCAAGAAGGAACCTGCTGCCAAAGACTCTAAAGCTAAAAAAGAACAGCCTGCAGATGCGAAGGGTACAAAATCAGATGATAAAAAACTAAAAGAGGTAAATGTATCGCATCTACTCAACTATTCTATTATATGATGAATTGTCGGTTTGCCAAGGACTTGTTAAAATGTTTCAGGCTGCACGACATCTCACACCAGACGCCGTCGTCCATGCATGACATCCCTTCTCCTTGCGCATGCATGTTATACGTCTAGTATATCAAAACACCAAAACAGAAACCAATCAATAATAAACTTGTCTTACAAGTTTTCACAAGTTTACAAATCAGATTTCCACTGCTTTGAAATTCTGTATTAGCTATTTTTAACAATAAGTATGTTGTAATTAATTACAATAATAAAGTAATAATAACTATAGCGATAAATCAAACGTTATACTATTTAAAGAAATAGTACAACGTAGAAACGAAAACGATATATATATATAAACATATAAATCAACTAGAAATCTAACCGGCCGAAGAAGGAATTTTTTTTAAGGCTTGTCGTAATAATTTCCTTAAGACTTTATTCAAAGTCTCCCAAGATATAGCAGACGTAAGCTTCTCGAGATCATGATATGTATAATCTTTTGTGTGATAGAAATGATTATGATTTTAACAAATGAAGATAAAGAAGAGATAGCTCGGTTTTTTAAAAATTTAGTGTATAAAGTGATCAAGTTTCCTCCTCATTTATATTCGAATTCCCAATGGCTACACCCATTGAGAAAAGTAGCATCCCTTCATTTGCAACGCCAAAAAGTGTTACTGTTCGCAACAGCCGCGTCTGTTCATTTGCAACGGTTAATAACTGTTGCTCTTTGTTGTAATAGTCATCTGGAAAAAAATTGCGTCTCTTCATTACTTTGCAACGGTCACAACCATTGGAAAATCCGTATCTTTTTAAACACACTTCTGTTTTAAAATCAATCCATAAATATATGACACAGCCCAATCTCATTGGACCCGACCCGATCCGGCCCGGGTCGGTCGGACGGGCGGGCGGCGGTGCGCACGTGTTAGTCCATGGCTATATATGTCCTTCCCATCGTACAAAATTACCTGACCCTAAGGGCCAATATAGGGATTGAGAGTACACTACATAAACAAGAAAATGGACTTATTTTTAGTAATGTGGGATATATCTCATTCACTATTTTTGAGAATGCTAACAATCCCCCACATGAATGACGATATATGTCTCCCTACATAAAATGTAATATCACACAGTTTATATGAAAATAATGCTATATCGAGGATAAGTAGATATTTCACTTTGAACTTTCCCTAGTTAAAACTTATCGGATATACTTGGCAAATCGGTGAATTATTTCATCTTAAACCGTCAGCCGTTATTATATAACCAGACAATAAGCTTTACAAAGCATCATTTCCCTTCACATCAAATCTCTTGGTTGTGTTCATTTTGGTCATAAACAATTTTTGGTTATGCGAGTGTTTTCAGAGAATAAAAGCCTTTAATATTCTCATAGAGCCAACCCAGCTCACACTAACATAGGTGATCACAACCATTAAGAGTATCATACATATACCCCAGTTTTTATTTTCAAGATATGGTCATCGTTAAAAATCATAGTTTTATCCTTTTAATACTTCTATAGGCATGCATTGATATTGTGCACCATAGGAATGGAGTAGGATTAAGTCCAAACAAATGCATTATGTTTTGAGTTATTCAGAACTAGTTTGCCTATTGATCCTAGTCCGTGGGATCTCCAGTCGCTAAGATAGGTTTCCGTATATGATAACTCTTGTTGGTTTAGGCTTTTAAACTCATTCTCATCGACGCAGTTAATTTTCTCCCTTGATAAATCTTTAGTAAATGGATCCGCTAAGTTATCATTTGTTTGCATATAATCTATGGAAATAGTTCCATTTCAGAGTAATTGCTTAACTGTGTTATGGCGTCGATGAATGTGTCGTGACTTCCATTATACACAAAGTTTTGCATTTTGCTTAATGCTGCTTGGTTATCATAGTGTATGCATATGGCTAGTATAGGTTTAGGCCAAAACGGAATATCTTCTAAAAAGTGACGAAGCCATTCTGCTTCTTCGCCCGCTTTATCTAAAGCGATGAACTTCGATTCCATAGTGGATCGAGCTATGCATGTTTGTTTAGTAGATTTCTATGACATTGTTGCCCCTGCTAAGGCAAATACATAATCACTCGTTGATTTTGATTCATCTGAATCAGCAATCTAGTTTGCATCACTATATCCTTCTAAGACGGCAGGATATTTTCCATAATGTAAGGAATAGTTTGTGGTATTTTTTTAAATATCCAAGCACTCTCATTAGTGCTTTCCATTTTTCCTTCTCTAGATTGCTTGTATAACTTCTTAATCGACTTACTGCGTAAGCTACAACTGGTCTTGTGTAATTCATGAGATACATGAGTCATCCTATTACACGAGAGTATTTCAGTTGCATTACACTCTCATTATTATTTTTATGCAGTGCTTCCGATGGATTACATAGCGTTCGTACTCTTTTAATTCCAAAATTTTGAAAATTTTCAATCACTTTTTCTACATAATGTGACTAAGATAATTCAATTCCATTAAGTGTTCTTCTTGTTTTGATTCCCAACATAACATCTACAACTCCTAAGTCTTTCATATCGAAATTTTTGATTAACATCTGCTTAGTGGTCTCTATTACCTTAGTATTTGGACTGAAGATTAGCATATCATCTACGTATAGACAAATCATCACGTATGATTGTCCAATTTGTTTGTAATAAACACATTTATCACATCTATTTATACGAAAACTATTTTTCATCATGACACTATCAAATTTTACGTGCCATTGTTTTGGAGCTTGTTTTAGTCCGTATAGTGATTTGACTAATCTACATACTTTGTTTTCATTCCCTTTAGATATAAAACCTTAGGTTGCTCTGTGTAAATCTCCTCATCGAGACTTCCATTTCAGAATGTCGTCTTTACATCTATTTGATGAATCTATATATTGTAGATGGATGCAATTGCTATTAATATTCTTATAGAGGTCATTCATATTACTGGTGAATAGGTATCAAAGAAGTCTACACATTCTTTTTGACGATATTCTTTGGCTACCAATCCTGCTTTGTATTTGTCAATGGAGCCATTTGATTTCATCTTCTTTTTGAAGATCCATTTACAACAAATTAGTTTTATTCCGGTGGAAGATTAACTATTTCTCAAGTTTGATTACTCAGAATTGAATCAATTTCACTTTGGGTTGCTTCTTTCCAACATGAGAATTCAAAAGATGATATTATTTCCTTGTACGTTTAAGGTTCATGTTCTAACATATATGTTAAAAATTCCGAACCAAATGTCTTGGAAGTTCTTGCCCTTACGCTTCTTCTTGGTTCAACTTTTTCGGTTTCACGATGAGTTTCATCTTCATGTGATTTACTCAATTCTTCTCTTGTCCTTTTAGGGACATTATTTCCTTCATTTCTTTTGTGCGGAAACACATCTTCAAAGAATGAGACGTCTCTTGATTCCATGACTGTATTTACATGAATATCAGTTATATCAGACTTGAATACCAAAAATTTGTTGGCACTACTATTTTAGGCTAGCCCTAAATAATCTACTGTTTTTGGTCCAAGTTTGACTTTCTTAGGAGGCGGAGCTGGAACTTTTGCCAAGCACCCCCACACTTTGAGGTATTTAAAACTTGGTATGTGTCCTTTCTATAACTCGTAACGAATTGTTTCTGTTTTATTGTGAGAAATCTTGTTTAATATGTGATTAGACATATTTAAGGCTTCCCCCCACAAGTTCGTCGGTAGGCCGAAAGTTAAGAGCATCGCATTAATCATATCTTTTAATGTTCTATTCTTTCTCTCGGCTATATCATTTTGTTGTAGTGAATATGGTGCTGTTGTTTGATGAATTATACCATTTTCGGCACATAATTGTTCAAATGGTGACTCATATTCTCCACCTCGATCAGATCTCAATATCTTGATCTTTTTATTTAACTGATTTTCTACATCAGCTTTGTACTTCATAAACGATGTGATTGCTTCATCCTTGCTATTTAAAAATAAACATAGCAATATCACGTATAATCGCCAATAAAGGTAATCAAGTACCTTTTCCCACCTCTTGTAGGTAATGATTTGAAATCACATAAATCAGTATGAACAAAACATAGTGGTTCGGTGCTTCTATCAACTGTATGAAATGGTTTTTTGACCATTTTTTCTTCTATGCATATCTCACATTTGTAGTTTTTATCTACTTGGAATTTTGGAATTAATCCCAAGTTTGATGGTTTTTCATTTTCTCAAAAATTTATGTGTCCTAATCTATCATGCCATAGTAAAATTTTGTGCTCAATCAAATAAGAAACTTCAATTTTATTAATAGCATAATCAGAATACATAGTTTTATTGCCAACAACGGCTACACTTGCCTTAAATAGTCCATCACATAAATATCTCCATCCTATATACATTCCAGCTTTGGACAGAACCATCTTGTCTGACGCGAAGACCATTTTGAATCCTTTCTTTGATAACACTGGACCAGAGATGAGATTCTTGCTTATGTCTGGAACGTGAAGCATGTCATTCAACTTGACAGTTTTTCCAGAATTAAACTTGAGGATTACTGTGCCACTGCCTTCGATCATGAAAACTGCAGAATTACCCTTATAGAGTTTTTCTTCCTGATCGAATATCTGGTATGTAGAAAACATGGATTTGTCATAGCAAATATGACGAGTAGCGCCTGTGTCCATCCACCATTGGTTAGGGTTCTGAACCAAATTGCATTCAGATATAACTGCTGAAAAATTAGACTCGTCTACTTCCATGTTATTCACCATATTTGCCTCTGAGTTGCGTTCCTTCTTGTGTCTGCAATCTCTAACAACATGTCCTGCTTTTCCAAAAACCCAACACTATTCATTAAACTTCTTGGTTCGTTTGTTGTCATTGGATTTGTTTTCAGGCGCTTTTCTCTTCTGTGGGAATTTCTTCTTCTTGATTTTATTGAAATGCCCTTTGTTCTTTGACTCTTCTGCCACAAGTGCCTCTTCGCTTTGTTTTGTCACTCCGCGGTTATCAGACTTAATTTTTAGTCTGACGTTAAGATCTTCTAAGGAAATCTTCTTTTTCTTATGTTTCAAATAATCATGGTAGTCTTTCCAGGATGGTGGTAATTTCCCTGCTATCGCTTCAACAAGGAAGGATTCTCCAACTTTATGTCCTTCTGCTTCAAGTTCATGAATTATGAGTTGGAGTTCTTGCACTTGACTAGTTAAGGATTTGGAGTCAACCATTTTGTATTCCATAAACTTATCTACGATGAACTTCTTCAAACTGACATTCTGCGTTTTGTATTTATGTACAAGTGTAGTCTACAAGGATTTTGCTGTTTGGTGTGGCTTATATACTTTATATAGTACTTTATCCAAACAATTCAGAATGTAGTTTCGACACAGGAAGTCTGAATGCTTCCATGAGTCCATTCCGAGAAAAACAGCTGCATCTTTTTCTCTAGTTTGTCTGTCTTTAGGCTTTGCTTTATCCTCCTCGATGCACTTCTGCAGCTCTAATGTGGTGGGATACAACAATATTTGATTTTGCCATGTTATGAAGTCATCACCATCTCCTTTGAACGGATCAGTCCTGTTGTGAGTAGTAGCCTTTGTTGATAGTTCAACTATTGCCATCTCTGTTTTATTTTAATTAATTACAACATACTTATTGTCAAAAATAGCTAATAAAGAATTTCAAAGTAGTGGAAATCTAATATATAAACTTATGAGACGAGTTTATTATTGACTAGTCTCTGTTTTGGTGTACTAGACGTGTAATATCTTAAGAATTTATTCAAAGTCTCCCAAGATACAACAGACATAAGCTTCTCGAGATTGTGATGTGTATGATCTTTTATGTGATTGGACTGATTATGATTTTAAGAAACGAAGATAAAGAAGAGATAACTTGGTTTTTTAAAAATTATGTGTAGAAAGTGATCAGGTTTCCTCCTTGTTTATAGCCGAATTCCCAATGGCTACCCCCATTGAGAAAAGTAGCATCCCTTCATTTGCAACGCTAAAAGTGTTACTGTTCGCAACAGGCGCGTCCATTCGTTTGCAACGATTCAGAACTGTTGCTTTTCGTTGTAATGGTCATCTGAAAAAAATTGCGTCTCTTCATCAGTTTGCAAGTGGTCACAACCATTGGAAAATCCGTATCTTTTCAAACACACTTCTGTTTAAAAATCAATCCATAAATATATGACACAGCCCAATCTCATTGGACCCGCACCCGACCCGGCCCGATTCGGTCGGTCGGTCAGAGGGTGGGCGGCGGCGCGCGTGCATGTGTTAGCCCATGGCCATATAGGTCATCCCCCTCGCACAAAATTGATTGACCCTAAGGGCTAATATAGGGATTGAGAGTACACTATATAAACAAGAAAATGGACTTTTTTTTGGCGATGTGGGATATATCTCATTCACTATTTTTGAAAATTCTAACAATGCAAGCATCGACCCTCCTCTCCACTCCACTGTCGCGCCGCCATTGAGGCACGCCTGTGCACGCGAACTTTTTTCCCCCGGGATTGATTTATGAAATTGGGTTGATGTAGGGAATTGGGGGTGAGGGGGTTTTGAATAGCAAATAGGTTTGGGGTTGGCCGTATAACATGCTTACCCCCCAAACCTAAGTGGTATGGACCTACATTTTTCCTACGCTGGTCTAAATTAGTAGAAAATAGATGAAAACATAGAAATATCGTACGAGATTTTATGTTTTTTTTTCTATCTTAAATTTTTTAGTATAGGAGATACCTTACACCTTTTTCGCGCCTTGGTTAGGTTTTTACACATTTAAGTAAACGTAGGAAATTTCACATGTCTTTTCTACGCTTTTACTTCTTCCTACATATTTTCAACGTCTTTCATACAACAACTTTCAAATTGTAAAACGCAACCAAACATTTATTTTGTAAAAATACATGCAGATGTTTAACACACATAAAAGCTTAAAGGAATGATATTCCATAAGTGGCGGTACAGTAATAATCGCTATAATGACTCTTACACAAATTAAACAGTATGTCACAACTATTCCAACCAAACATCAATACAAGCGACATAAGAATATAAGTAAGATGCATAGAATAGTAAATCAATAATGGCGGAAAACCTCTTAGGATCTCTCTACAAAAGTCCCCTGCAAAATAATGGTTATTTATGCAATCTGCTTTTCAAACGGGAATTTAAATCTAAACGAACAATCAAACAATAATAGGAAACATATTATTATCAACAATCAGCAATCAATAGCTAACATATTATTTATTAATTAATCAACATATTAACTAACTTAAAAATTAATCTTTTTACTTTGCAAACACAGAATAGTGATTTATTCGGCTCAATAGATGTCCAAAATACTCTATTCAATTTAATTATAACAGAATGATGCTTTATTATGCTAAATAGATATCATAAAATGAAGTATAACTAATTTAACTGCTTTAAACGTAATTAAATTAAATCTTTTTAATTTTATCATTAATTCATACTTCATTAAAACTTTCAACTATCATCCAAGCATTCAACAATAATCTATGGCAACACATATATCATATAGTCTGTTTAAAGGAGAGTTAACTCGCCTAAATTTCAGTTGTCGCTTTGGTGTTTTGGTTTGATCTAAAATTGAACGACATTCGATTTTAGCTCAAAATTTCACTTGCTCCAAATTCGACGAAATCATTTTCATCGTGTAGATAATGCTATTACGAGCGCAATGTAAAAGACCATGTCTCGTTGGACCTCGTAAGAAAATTTTATTTAATTTTTAAGAGTACAAGTTATAATTATTAATTAATTAACTAAATTAATTAATTAACAACCTTAATATCCCTCATAATCCATCTCCCCAAAATCAAAATTCATGCTTAAACCCATTCTAAGCTTCGATCATCGACCGCCAATGCTGCCTTGGACCATCAGAGTTCCTACCATCGCCAGCATCGTTCACGTCTTAACGTGGTGGACCGATCATGCAAAAAATATCCTTCTTGTACCCTCAAAATGTATCACGGCCTGTAGCCTAATCTCAACCTATTCACCATCGTACCTCCTCAAATGACAACCGAACCTTGCCAAACTTCCCCCATACATTTACCACCTCATATGGAACACGACCCCAGTGGTTGTTTTCCCTAACTCCTCTTCAAGACCCCATAAACCGAAACCTTATCTTGCTCCCATTCATGAAATCGCCTCAGTGATGGTCGTAGATTCTCCTACCCCTTAAACCAAGCTTCATTGCCTAAATATCTTAATTTTGGTTCTTTAAAGAGGAGTTTGATTTTCTTTTTGGTTTAAAGGAAGTTTGTAAAAAAAAAAGAGGAAGTAAAGTGAAAGAGGCACAACAAAATTAAGAAAAATCTTGTGTGTAGTGGTTGGTTTGTTTTCAACTTTTCGGTATAACGCTACATAGAATTTCGCTCGCGTACGAACTGCAAATGAGAGAAACAAAACTATGATGCACAACATTGTGAAACGTTCACAAAACAATAATAAAATACACTTGTTATCTTATTCTGTAAAATTTCAAAAATACCATCGTGTGCCAACATATATGTCAAATGAAAACTTAAATATTTTCCAAATTAAAAATTATGGAAAAATCCTATAAATTAATTTTAAAACACGTCATTAAATCAAGTCACTTTATTAACCATCGATTTTTTTATTATTTGTTCGAACTATTTATTATTGTAAATAAATTTACAAAATGAGTTCACCATTATTATTTATTAATTAAAAAAGAAGTTAAATAAGTTTATTAAATCCATTTAATTAATATTTAATTCACAATTCAAATTTTAAATAATCCTTATATTTGAATATAAGTTATTTATATTTTAAAAACCAATTATTTAGATATTCAATATTAATTAAATATTCAAAAAAATACGATAAAATTCCAGGATGTTATAATATTAATATACAAACAATTTGAAAATGTTTAAACACAAAGGGATTCAAATGATTTCATAGCGACTATTGCTATATAGACCATCCCATATCCATTCCAATTTAAATACAGGATCAAACAACCATATATACAGATTGTGAAGGCTATGCCACATGTTATAGAAGGTCAAAGAAGTGATAATATATATACTGGAGTTGTCATTTTCTTTCAAAAGCAAGTAAGGTCCAAAGTTCTAAGTTTATTAGCTCAGTTTAACTCTATATTGCACAATAAATGGACCACTACATATACAATCAAATGGTGAATTAACTCACACTACAACAAAGCTAACATAAGCACAAATCACCGAAAGCACTTCGTACTATCACCAAACACCTAAAGATCCAAACTTTAGCCCATTTTAGTGTTAGATCGTGCTTCCTCCCTAAATAATGCTCACGGCCTTAACTAGACCCCCCGGAGCCTCTTTCCTTCAACTTTGACTTGCTTTTAGGAATTCTTAGGCACTTGGCCAAAGTTTGGTGAAGTTTGGACTTCATTTGTTTTGATTTGAAAATGTTAAAAAGAAGAGAGAAGGAGATGAAGACATTAGCTTTCTATGTTTTATAAACTTACAAAGCACTTTGAGAACGCATGAAGCATGTTAAATGGACTTTAACAAGAGGTCATATCCACCTCTATAACCTTCTTGGCTAGCTATAAAGTCCATCCCAACCCCCCCTCCCCCGCTCACCTTTACACATCATTAAGACTTCCCAAAATACCTTTTTTATAAATATCTCCTATGACATCATTGCTTACATAATCCTACCCCACTAATTATAATTAGTACAAAAATAGTTTTAGTTACAGAAAAATTACATGTTAATATATTAGGAAGGCACAACAAGTTCGAATAACATTTATCAAGCAAAAAGCTGTTTATCGATAAAAAGATTTTTGGTCACATTATCGATATTTCTTCAACCTGTTTTTTGTAAACATTTTTCAAAAACAATCTTACATCATTAGTTATTAATAAAAATGAGGTTAACAAGGTTGTAAAATCCATTTAATCATAATAAATCCAAGATTCAAATATTTAAATAATTTTGATAAATACGAAGTGTTCGAAATTCCAAGTCGTTACATCAACCCAAAGGTCAAACCTTTTAAACAAGCTCAACATGCGGTAAGAATTTTTTTAAAACATCATTCTAATATTAAGTAATAAAAATAAAGTCGGTTTTTTACAGAGAAAAAAAATTGGTAAGCCGTTTGAGAAGAAGTGCAGACAACAAAATCTTCAACAAGGAATTTTGAAAAATGCAATAGCCCAACAAAAAATGCCCACCGCAAGAACCAGATTGATAAGTAATTATTTATATTACTCAAAAACAAATTAAACTTTAATTTATTATATGATATGCTTATATTTTAAAATAATAGTATCGTATGCTTGTGTACAAAATGATAGTCAAGTACATAATGACATATATACATAATGCTAGTGCATTGGAAAAATACAGAATGATAAAGACCTATTACATTGACACAAATTATAAGAGGCCCGAACCTAAGCGCTACAGATGCTGCAGTCATCTATAGTACTAACTTCCAGTGAAAAATACAGTAATGTTGATGGTATCCATAATATCAGAAGCACACGAATATGAAATAAAATCAACCTAGATTTAAAACAGTTTTTCTAATTATATTTCAAATCAATATTTCATATTCAGGTGCATAATCCCAAACGATTCTAAGGTTTTGATCAAATATAATTATTACAAATTATGCCAAGAGTGACATATTAAGATGCCCCTTTGGATGCTCAGAGTACTCAATAAACATAACATTCTTAATACATCACAGCGGAAATAGAAATAACAACCCTAAATATCTAACTTTGCCTCCTGCACGTCTTCGGAAGCTTTATTCATCCACCGAATAAACCTGTAAATCCTTAGCTCTCAATCTACTCAAATTAATTTTGAGCGCCCGAGAGTTTAAGGGAAAAACATAAACTTCGAGTCAGAGATAAATCCTGGTGTGAATAATACTATTGCATCTCGAATTACTGATATTAAGTGAGATCACGCCGCTTAGCAAAACGGGTTTCCCCTCACAAATATCCCTTTAAAACATATCTTTTTGCAAATCAGAATCCTGCAATCAAACTGATTAAAACAATAATAGCAATATCATATATGGTCAGAAATTAGGCAATAAATGGATCTGTCAGAACAATATAGCTTTGTTTGGCTAACTATTAACCATTGACTGACTCAGGCCTACCAAATAAATAAATAATCTAACATCTTAGACACACTTCTGGACGGTCTGCCTTTAACTTACTTCTCCTAGGATTGACTGATCCTAATGGTTTTGCAGGCTCACCAATATCCTATCATCCTTCTTTGTATATTCCTTTCTGTGTGTAACATCATTTAAGTCATATCTATGACTAAGCCCTACATACTAAAATTTTGGACTAAATTACCTAGGGGCTATAGCTCATGCATAGGGCACGACCCTATACTAGTCCCATCTGGTATTCAAATATTCGAGTCATTAACTTAGGTTTAACTATCCTTCAAATTTTCTTTGAAAACATTTCCTTCAAATTGATTTAACCCTTTAAATCATACTTAAACAAGGAAAACATTCTTCTAATTTACTCAAATCTCTTTACCATGATATATGCTTTAAACAATCTCTTTTGAAACCTTTGAAAGGACCACTTTCGAAACTAGTTAACTACTTTACTTTGGACTCTAGGCCGAAAGGCCAAAACATACCTTTCGAAATCACTTATAATAGACCTTTTGAAACCATTGAAAGTATCACTTTGAAAGCTTTATAAAACCTTAGACATCCTCTTTTCAAAACATTTCAAACTTACATTTCAAAAACGTTGGATACCTTCCATTCAGACATTAAGTTAAACCTTTCGTAAACATTGGGGAATTACCCTTTAGAAACCTTCATTAGATACCTTTCGAAAGCTTTAAAGTCCTTTACTTAAAACAATCATTTCGAAAGCATTAGGTTCAAGTAAAAGATCGTGGAACATAGTTTCGGTACCATTTAAAATCATTCCTTTCGAAACCATTGGGTTTAAATTTCAAAATATCAAAGTGTGTTAAAAGAACTGGGATGAAAGCATCTCTTTCGAAAGCATTTTTCCTAAATAAAAGAAAGTGGATGGTATCGAAGCTAACCCCTTTGAAAGCATGGAGAAGCGGCTTCACAGTTTAAAACAAAAGAACCCTTTCGAAACTTTTACTTCGAAAGGTTGAATACGATAGTAGGGGTTTCGACCCCTTCGAAAGCTTCGTTTAAAACAAAAGGTGGCAACTTCTTTTGAAACTCATTTTTCTAAAACATTTAACCAAGTCGAAAGCTAGTAAGCTTCATTTGTAAGCAAAACAATTCTAAATTTATAAAAGCAACTTCAACCCCTTCGAAAGTCTATTTCGACTCCATAGTTTCACCTAACTCCAACTCACTATGTACCAAAGCCGATACCATGTGTATTGGTTACGACTTAGATGGAGGCAGTAGTATGAGGTCGAAAGGTGGATGCTATAAGTGGCGAAGTAGTAAATCTTTATAAAACTGAATTTTATCTTTTGAAGCAATTTCCTTCCAACTAACTAGCCTTATTTGTCAATATGTACTTGCTTGCCAATTCATTTATAAAATCTTTCCTACAAATGCTGTCGAATTTCAGAATTAAACAAATTAAAACATTTACAAATAGCCCCTTCCCCTTTTATAAACATATATAACATTTAAGTCACATACCTTAAATAATTTCATGTCTTTAATAAACTACTTAGAAAAATTCTCCAAAAATTACCATAAATCACTTTTAATATGTTTTCTAACATATTTAAATTTCGGACCCAAATTTAACATATAATAACTGAAATTAATGCAAACCTAATTTAACCATTTTCTTCACTAGAAAATTCACAATAAATCCACATTAATTCAGAAAATTGTGAAATTTGAAATCCATCTCTAAAAGATTATTTATGATCTTATATCAAAATGCAAGGCATTTGGATGTCATTTGCTAGGTTTTTTCCAAATTAAAACTTATCATAAATTCTATACGAGCCAACAAAATTCATCAATAAGCACATATATCTATTTAACATTCAAAATATGGCATAATACTTTGCAAAACATATTTGGATATGATCCATAACCGAAATTAATAAATATGAGATGTAATCTATTATTCACCTTTGTTTGTTGTTAAGTAGTTGAGATTTTCTATGGAGTTGATTTGATTAAGCTTCATTCTTTTGATTCTTGCTTATCTTTCCCTTGTTTTCTCCTAATGGTGTTCGGCCAAGATTGGTTTAATTTTTTGTTTATGAACATGGAAAATGAAGCGATATGAGGGTTTAGGGTATAATAATGTAACCTGTTTCTATTTTGCCCTTATCTTATTACCCTTATCTATTTCATTTTATTTCCCTTTAGTTCATTAGTTAATTAGGCACGACTGCCTTCTAATTATACAAATCTCAATCCCTTAACCATTTACATTATTTCATTTAATTTATCTAATTAAATGTCCTGAATAATGTTAGTCAAAATTAGGGTCGTCACAGACTCACCTCTTTAAAGAATTTCGTCCTCGAAATTACGATAAGATATTCATCAAAATCAATCATAAAAGTAAAAATACCATGAAACAAGTCAGGATAAGTATCTAGAATCCTAATTTCAGTTTGTCTCTCTCGTCGTCACTCCACTAGACTTTGACTAATCTGACTGTCTTGTTCCTTAGCTTCTTCTCATCCCTCACGACTGTACGAACTGGTTTTCTAGCTATAGTCAAATTTTGTTCCACTACTAAGTCATCTAACATGGTCGGTGCTATAGTAGTCTCTGGACCTTGAATACACATCCTCATATAAGAAATATGAACAACATTATGGACTATTGTGCAGTTAATACGCTCGGTAGATTTAAAGCGGTGGAGGTGCAAAAAGTCATAGTGGTGATACAGCGAGGATATAGCGGGATATAGCGGATGGCTCTAAAATAGCATATAAATCTCGTACTTAATATTTTTACAAATATATAATGGTAATTAAATGAAAAATTATCATTCAATTGAATTATAAATAATACATAAATAATTTTAAATAAAAACATGTGCGGATATACTTTAAATAAACGAAAAACTGTTATATAACATAATTGAATTTGGTAGAATATTAAGTATTTTCATTTCTAAAAATATATTAAAAAATTAAATCAAATAAATTAGTTTCATAATTTTATAATGTATAAATGCAATTTTTAAATTCATTTTATTAAAAAAGATATAGCGGAAATAGCGGAATATAGCAGAAATAACGGGATATAGCGGAAATAGCGGGGATTAAAGAGGAAAGGCTATATTTTGGGGCTATATGGAAAAATCGTAGCGGTAGAAATCCGCTACGAGATATAGTGGGGTTGTAGCGGGGTAATAGCGGGGCATTAACTACACTGATGGACTACCGCCAAACTACTTGGTAATCCACTCTATATGCGAGTTTCCCAATCCTTTTTATAATAGGAAATGGTCCAACGAATCTCGATGCCAATTTTCTTGATTTTCCAAACCAGATTACACCTTTCATCGGTGATATCTTGACAAAAACATGATCTCTAACTGAGAACTCTAAGTCTTTCCATCTTCTAGCTCTTCTGCCTAGACTGAGCTTCCTTTATTCTGGCTCGAATGAACTCAATCTTTTCTACAGCTTCTCTCACCAATTCCCGACCAAGAACTAACATATCCCCGGTCCCTAACAACAAACGAGAGATTTGCATGGCCTTGCATATGAAGCTTCAAACGGCGCCATCCCTATACTAGCCTGATAATGTTGTTATACAAAAACTCGACTAAGTATAGATAGTCTTGCCATGATCCTCCAAAATCTAGCACACAAGATCGTAACAAATCTTATAATACTTTGTTAATCCTTTCCATTTTCACATCTGTCTACGTATGTTAAGTTGTACCCATCTTGATCTTAGTACCCAAAGACTCCAGTAGACTCTTTCAGAACTCACTAGTGAATAAGTAATCTATATCACTTATTATGCTACTAGGAATTCCATATAGTCTAACTACATTCTTCATAAATAACTTGGCTAAAACATGTGTTGATCTAGTTGACTTAACCAGAATGAAATGGGCACTCTTGGTCAACCTTCCCACTATGACCTATACGCTTTCATTTCCTCTATTTGACCTTGGCAACTTGTCCATAAAATCCATTGAGATAGAATCCCATTTCCATATTAGAACATCTAAAGGCTTAAGCAACCCACTTGGTTTCTGATGTTCGGCTTTTACTTGTTGACAATTCAAAGACTGCTTCACCCATGAGCCTACATCTCTCTTCATACCTTCCTAGAAGAAACTCCTTTTCATATCCTGATACATCTTAGTTCCTCCCGGATGAATAATAAACTTCGAATGATGGCATTCTTCTAGAACTTCTTCTTATGTTTTCCACATTCGGAACACAAGTCTCCCTTTCTTTCTTAACAATCCATTCTGGTCAAGGCTGAAATCTTTCAAGTCATCGCTCTCTGTTCCATCCTTTAAGTTCTGATCTATTCAACTAATAATGGATCCTCCTTTTTCTCAGAAACAATCTTTACGATTATCACTGGTAGAACTTCTAAACATGACAACATAGTACTTTCCTCACTATATCTAACTTTAGATGTCCACTGCATGTAATCAATGCTTCTAAATCTTTCTACTCGACTATCATTGCCAATACTGCATTATGATGTTTTATGCTAAGTGCATCCGCAACCTTGTTTCCTTTTCCCGGTGTGTACTCAATACCAAAGTCATACGTGGCTAAAAACTCTTACCATCTCTGTTATCTCATATTCAACTCCTTCTAAGAGTATAAATATCTCAATGACTTATGATCCGTATACAGCTCGAATCTCTCTCCTAAGAGGTAATATCTCCACACCTTCAGCTCAAAGATTACCGCAACTAATTCCAAATCGTGCGTTAGATATAACCTCGAGCTGTCTAGAAGCATAGGCAATCACTTTACCTCTTTGCATTAACACATCTCCTAGCCATGTTCCACATGCATCTGTATACATTACTAAATCTTGATTTCCTTCTGGAACAACTACCACAGGTGCATTAGTCAATAAGTGTTTCAACCTCTAGAATGATTCCTCATACATACCAATCCAAATGAATTTCACATCCTTTCACGTTAGCTTGGTCATCGGTGCCACTATCCACGAAAAATCCTTTATAAATCTCTGATGATACCCAACTAATCCAAGAAAACTCTTTATCTCAGTCACTGCCTCCGTTTTCTTCCAATTATTCACTGCCTCAATCTTATTTGGATTTAAAAACAACCCTTTTTCTGAGACTACGTGACCAAGAACTTCACTTACTTCTTCCAGAAATGACACTTCGAAAATTTTGCTTTTAGTTGATGCTGCCTCAATCTCTTAAGAACCACTCTAAGATGAACCATATGCTCTCTTTCATCTTTAGAGTATATTAAAATATCATCTATGAAAAACAACATGAACATATCCAAGTGCTTTTGGAAAATTCGGTTCATCAAATCTACGGAGAATGCTGGCACATTAGTTAGTCCAAAAGACATCACTAACCATTCGTATGATCCATATCTGGTTCTAAATGTCGTCAAAGGAATACTATCCTCAGCCACTCTAGTCTGATGGAAACCTGTTGCTAAATCCAAACGAGAAAATACTTTGGCTCCACTCTACTAGTCGAACAAATTGTCAATTCTAGGTGACGGATATCGATTCTTTATCGTGTTCTCATTCAATACACGATAGTCGATACATAACCTTAATGATCCGTTCGGTTTCCTTGCAAACACTGCGACTGCTCCCCAAGGTGAACTGCTTGTTCCAATAAAATTCTTGCCTTCCAAATCCACCAACTTCACCTTTAGCTCCCTCATCTATGCAGGTGTCATCTGCTAGATGGTCTACTCACCGGTTCTGTGTCTGGTACTAAATCTATCTAAACTCAATGGCTCATTTCGGCAGCAAATCTATCTGAAACTCAATGGCTCATTTCGATGGCAATCCTACTACAGGTTCAAAGACATAAACGAATTCTCTAACAATGAAAACTCGATCCAACTTGTCTTCCACCTCCATAATACCTAATAAAGCATTAACCATAAAGCTAAATTTTTCTACGAAGTATATTATGCGGTCACTAAAGTCAGAGTGTCTAAGTGATATTTTTCTATCATGGCAAAATATCCTAGCATCGTATTTACTTAACCAATCATACCCAAAATAATTCCAAAAAAACAAAATCAAACACATGCAAACTGCAAAAAAATTCTGACCTAACAATTCAAACTCTAGATGGTCACATCTCATCCTAAGAGTCACATATCCTCTTATCGGATTCACAACTCTTAAGGAAGTAACTAGGTATGAGGGTTCTAGGTTAAGCTTATCTCCAAACAATGAGATATAAAAGAATGCGATGCACCGGTATCAAATAGAACTCTAATTGATACATCATGAATCAAAAGCGTACCTCATAACACAGATTTTCCCTTCTCCTCTATTGTTGGTCTCAAGGTAGCTGGCTTCAATGCAAACATCTTGCCTTTTCCATCCTTGGTTGGCTTCTTGCATTGGTTCTTATAGTGTCCAATCTGATCACAATTGAAACATCTCACTCCTTTCTTCTCAACAGCTTTCTTTCCTTTGCTTGTTCGGTATTCATGAGCATAGTGTCCTTTCGTATCACACTTATAACAAATAACTTCTGCCTTCCCTTTCTTAGCAGCTCCACTCTTCGTAGCTCTTTTCTTATGGAAAAACTTCCTCCTTTGGTTCTGCCCTCCTTGAGCTTTCTTAGCCTTGTTCCTTCAGTAAATGCAAGTATCCCTTCCTGCCTCAAAGCCATCTCAACAAAAACATCGCACAGATCTCTAACATGCGATAACATGGCCTTAGAAGGCTCAAGCTTCAACCCATGAATGAACTTCTCATTCCTTTTGATGATAGTATCAACCGTAGTGTATCCTTATCTCGCTAGCTCCTCAAACCTGGTTGCATACTCAAGCACCGTCATATCTTCCTACTCTAACTCAGCAAACTTTCTGAGCAGAGTAGACATAGCAATTTCCAATATAAATCTTTCTTCAAACCTCCTCCTAAACTCATCCCAAGTCATAGTCTCCTCATTGACTCCAACTGTAACATTGTTCTACCAGTATAGTGCTGCCCCTTGTTACTGTCTAGAAGCGAATCTCCTTTTCTGCTCATCATTGAGTCCCAAATCAGCAAAAATCCTCTAGCAATGAAGTAGCCAATTCTCCACTTTGATTACGTCTTCGGTACCAATAAATGGCTTTCCATCCAACCGAGCATAATCCCTACTCAATACAGCATAGTTATTGGCTACTGGAGCTCCTTGATTTCCTTCTTCAGCATTTCCTCCAGCTAACCCTGAAGCAACTCTTGCTTGCATCATGTTAATGAAGAACTGATACATTGCTCCCATATTGACCTGCGGGACTCCAACACCCATATTTGCAGCTTGTGCTTGACCTGGATTCCTTCTAGTGTTTGGTCTGGCATTCCCATTGGTTGTGGTGCTTCCTCTACCAATATTAACTCTTCTACACCTAGCATCCATATCTTACGTCCATAAAATCTGCATTCGAGTCTTTGTAAGATACAAAAAGAATAGCCTAAGAGAGATGTGAGAATAGAGATAAACTGTATACTTATATATAGCAAATACAAGTACGTTACTATAGCGTTATCCCAAACCCCGACCTTTTCTCTAATTCCTTAGGATTATCTTTTTAAAATCATTTTAAGTTGAAATTTCTTTTAATTTTTTTTATCATAATCCTATGCTCTGATACCAAGTTGCAATATCACCTGTCTTAAGGCCCTAAACTACACGCTACAGATGCTACAGTCATCCATAGTATTAACTTTCGGTGATAAAATAATGTAATGTTGATGGTATCCATAATATCATACACACAAGAATATGAAACAAAATCGACCTAGATTTAAAACAGCTTTTCTGATTACATTTCAAATCAATATTTCATATTCAGGTACATAATATCAAATGATTCCTAGGTTTTGATCAAATATAATTATTACAAATTACGCCAAGAGCAACATATGAAGATGCCCCTTTGGACGATCATAGTACTCGATAGACATAACAGTCTTAATAGATCATAGAGGGAATAGAAATAACAACCCCTAAATAGCTAACCTTTCCTCCAGCACATCTTCGGAAGCTTTATTCATCCACCTACTAAACCTGAAGATCCTTAACTCTTAATCTACTCAAATTAATTTTGAGCACCTAAGAGTTTAAGGGAAAATATAAACTTCGAGTCAGAGATAAAGCCTCGTGTGAATAATTCTATTATATCTCAGATTACTAATATTAAGTGAGACCACGCCGCTTAGAGAAATGGGTTTCTCCTCACAAATATCCCTTTAAAACATATCTTTTTGCAAATAAGAATCCTACACTCAAACTGGTTAAAACAATAATAGAAATATCATATATGCTCATAAATTAGGTATAAATGGACTATCTGTTCGAACAATATAGTTTTGTTTGGCTAACTATTAACTATTGGCTGACTCGAGCCTGCTAGACAAAATAAATAATCTAACATCTGTTAGACATACTTCTAGACGGTCTGTCCTTAACTTACTTCTCCCAGGGTCGACTGAACCTAAGGTTTTGCATGCTCACTAATAACCTATCCTCCATCTTTGTATATTCCTTTTTGTGTATAATGTCATTCAAGTCTTACCTATGACTAAGCCGTACTGGAATTTTATACTATATTAGCTATGGACTATAGCTAATGTATAGGGCACGACCCTATACCAGTCTCCATCTAGTATTCAAATATCTGAGTCATTTACTTAAGGTTAACTACCCTTAAAGTTTTCCTTGAAAACATTCTTTCAAATTGATTTAACCCTTTAAATCATACTTAAACAAGAAAAATGTTCTTTTGCTTTACTCAAATCTCTTTGCCATGATATATGCCTTACGCAGAACATTGTTGAAGAAAAACTTCGAAACCCTTGTTTAAAGGCTTTGAACAATCACTTTCGAAACCTTTGAAAGGACCTTTCTTGAAACCAATTAACCACTTTACTTTGGACTCTAGGCCGAAAGGGAAAAACATACCTTTCGAAATCAGTTATAATAGACCTTTCGAAACCATTGAAAGTGTCCCTTCAAAATCTTTATAAAACTTTAGACATCCTATTTTCAAAACATTTCAAACTTGCCTTTAGACAACATTGGAAACCTTCCATTCAAACACTAAAGGCAAACCTTTCGAAAACTTTGGGGAATCACCCCTTCATAACCTTTATTAGATATCTTTCGAAAGCTTTAAAGTCCTTCACTTAAAACAATCCTTTCAAAGCATTAGGTCCAAGTAAAAGTTTGTGGAACATAGTTTCGATACATTTAAAACCATTCCTTTCAAAACCTTTGGGTTTAACTTTCAAAATATCAAAGGTCTTAAAATAACTAGGACAAAAGCATCTCTTTCGAAAGCATTTTTCTTAAATAAAAGAAAATGAATGGTACCGAAACCAACCCCTTCGAAAGCATAAAAAACAAAAAAAACCCTTTCGAAACCATTACTTTGAAAGGTTGAAGGCGGCGGTAGGGGTTTCGACCCCTTTGAAAGCTTTGTTTAAAACAAAAAGGTGGCAACCTCTTTCGAAAGCCCTTTTTCTAAAATTTGACCAAGTCAAAAGCTAGTAAGCTTCATTTGTAAGAAAAAGGATTTTACGTTTGCAAAAGCAACTTCAACCCCTTCGAAAGTCTATTTCGACTCCATGGCTTTCACCTAACTCCAATTCACTACGTACCGAAGCTGATACCTTGTGTACTGGTTGCGATTTAGATGGAGGCGGTAGTAAGAGGTCGAAAGGTGGCTGCTATAAGTGGCGAAACGGTAAATCTTTATAAAACTGAATTTTAACTTTTTAATGCAATTCTTTCCAAATAACTAGTCTTGTTTGTCAACATGTAATTGGTTTCCAATTCTTTTACAAAATATTTTCTAAAAGTGCTGCTGAATTTTAGAATTTAACAAGTTAAAACATTTACAAATAGCCCATTCTCCTTCTTTAAACATATAAAATATTTAAGTCACATACCTTAAATAATTTTATATATTTAATAAAATACATAGGAAAATTCTTTAAATATTGCCGCAAATCACTTTTAATATGTTTTCTAACATATTAAAATTTTGGACCCCAAAGTTAACATATAATAACCGAAATTAATTCAAACCCAGTTTAACCATTTTCTTCATGAGAAAATAATATTAAATCTATATTAACTTAGAATATTATGAAACTTGAAACCCATATCTAAAATATTATTTCTGATCTCATATCAAAATGCAAGGCATTTGGATGTCATTTGATAGGTTTTTATCAAATTAAAACTTATCATAAAATCTATATGAACAAAAAAAATTCATCAACACGCATATATCTATTTAACATTCAAAAAATGGCATAATACTTTGCAAAACATATTCGGATCTGATCTAGAACTGAAAATATGAAATATGAGATGTATTCTAATTGTTATGGAATTGAGATTTGCTCTTGAGTTGATTTGATTGAGCTCCTTCTTTTGATTCTTGCTTATCTTTCCCTTGCTTTCTCCTAATGGTGGCCGGCCAAGCTTGGTTTAATTTTTTGTTTATGAACGTGGAAAATGAAAGTGGCATGAGGGTTTATGGTATAAGAATAGAACTTATTCCTATTTTGCCCTTATCTTATTCCCTTATCTATTTCATTTTATTTCGCTTTAGTTCATTAGTTAATTAGGCACGACTACCTTCTAATTATACAAACCTCAATCCCTTAACTATTTACATTATTTCATTTAATTTATCTAATTAAATGTCCTAAATAGTGTTAGTCAAAATTAGGGTCGTTACGCAAAAACTTTAACTAAAATAATATATTATATTCGCATTGTCTTGGAAACTACCAGTAACTCAAAAAATGCAGAATTATTCTAGCATTATACTTGATATACTATTGTCTTGCCTAGTATTTTTATAACTATAAAATAAATGATTATGCATTTTTTTCATGGTAAATATCAAAAAGCGGATATGCAACATATTACAATCGAATATGAAAAGGAGGACATTGCTTTGGTTAGAGCTGAAACTATTTTTCTAATATTCAAGAATGTTGAACAATAGTTAGCGCATATATCTTCGTAAATATATCATAAGAGTAGCAGCTATAGAAGAATCCAAAATACAAACAATTCCAGTAGTCTTTTAATTTGATTTGAAGCAACTGCAAACAAAGATGCATGACTTCATTTAGTATTTGATCTGAAATGTACATGAAGTTAACCTGAAATTTTCTTACAAATTTCAGTGGTATTATGCTAAACATACATAATCGACTTATATTAATGTTTGCACTATTAAAATGTTTATACTATGATAACATCTTGTGTACTGTCATATTGACTTTTCTTAATGTTAACATTGTCAAATTATATGTACTGTTATATTATTTGCACTATCGTATTGTTTGTACTGTCATATTATATGTACTATTATAATATTTGCAACATCATGTTGTTTGCATTGTCATATCGACTAATTTAATGTTTTCACTGTCATATCAAATATATCGTTATATTGTTTGCACTGTCATATTGTTTGCATTGTCTTATTATTAAAATTATAAATTGTTGGGCACCTACATGTGTTAATTTTTTAATAATAATCAGTAGAATGCACAATGATAAGACCATTGTTATAAGTTTTTATTATGCTAAAATGCCATATACAACTACCATTATATAAAAAATTGTTGTAAAACGTATGTATTAAGATCTTTCTAAAGTAATTAATGCCTACTTACATAAAAATGGTAGAGTAAATGTAAAGATCAACAGGTTTAATCTAAATATGAACCAAAATGCAAGTAAATACAAAACCAAATCTCCGCCTAAAGACGAAGTAGAAGCAACATAAATATATTATCTTATGAACAAAACCAGTTATGCTGGTGGTTAGAAAAACATTCGGAATAGATTTAGCTAAAACTTGGTAGAATAGTATAATGTCATACACAATTAAAAGTATAATGATATATATAATTAGCATTATATTTTCAATTATTCTTCTCAATAAAAGAGTTGTTATATTGCTAAACGCATGTAACAAAAAGTATTTTTAGATATCTAAAAACATATATTATGCCCCTCAATTATATATTATTATGCATGATATAAATATTATACTATATAAATGAAATGATATATACAACTAGCATTATGTTATTGTTTGCACCAAAAGTTGGCACAAACACCCAATAGATTATATGTAGAGAAACAAATGAAGAAAACAAAAATTAAAATGGAGGAACTAATCAAAAAACAAGTAAAAAACAACGACAAACAGATTTATAGTTGTTCGGCATTGATTGCCTACGCCCACATTGATGAAATAGCTTTATTATTCACTTGAATTTATTAGTATAAGATAGATTGGATTGGAATTCCGTAGTTACAATGGATTACAAAGAAAACAATAGCATAAAGATCCTTCAAATGAGCTATAAAACTTGTATCTATAGGCGTAGACGGCCGAGTATCTTCCTGAAAAATCACCAGTAGAATCTCCAATGCAAACGAGGGCACCTAGAAAATTTCGAGGCCCAAATGGGAAGCAATCAGGGCAGATCGGTCAAGACGTCCACATGGCATCATGCGATCAGTTGTGTGGGTCCCCCTCCATGCTAGCTTCATGTTTCTAAAGTTGTTTGCACAGTTGCTTTCATGTTTTTAGAGATATCGATCAATTCTCGTTAAGTTGAACTGCTGATTAAAGCGGTTCATAGCCATAGTGATCTGATCCAATCTCATACATAGGGAAAGTACTAATCCATACTTAGAATGTTCTATTGTGTCTATCTCTTGGTTTCGCTTTATCGTTACTTCACATTGCGTATGTACTCGATCTCCAATCTCCGTGATCACTTCTTGGGTTACTTGCTGTATCTATCTTCGACTCTAACTTACCTAATAGTCTGGATATAGTCAGGTCAAAAGGCCAGATAATACTTGCCCACCAAAGTACATCTTGTTTTGAACATGAAATGCTTTGAATCGAAGCAAGTTAGAGCCATCAGATAGGATTCCATTCAGTTTCCTGAATAGTCGTTATCCTTCCATTGAATTACCTTTTTGAAGAGTCATATCTCTCTCATTTCGTCATGACACTTGGACGATATTTATCAGTATGAATCCCGAGTGTAATCCCCAGTCTTGGTTTATGCTCGGTTCCATTGAGCTTGTCGATTGAGTTAGAAGTCTACGGTTACCTATAGTGACATCTTTTCTGCAAAGTCCAGATAATAATTCAATTCCTATCGTTTCAAGAAATCCAATGTTGGATATGTACACATGCACGTTCATGGGTCTTTATCAATATCACGTAGCTGAAATATATTTGCATTGATATATTCTTCATCACCCATTTACATTTTATTTTTTCCTTTTTTTGCAAAAAAACATAGGTATGAGGCGTTCAGTACCAATCCCCTATGCGGGGGGATCCGTATCGATCTCTTAGTTTAGGTGGACTTAGCCGATTTTAGGAAAATGGGTTCGGCCCGCTTTTGCATATATAAGCTTGATATATAAGCTAAATGCTTAAGCCTTTTCACTTAACCGATCTGAACCTTAATGTCCCTTGCAATCACCATTAATAAGCTTTAGATAAGAAAATCACCAATTTCCCCAATCCCTTCATCAATCTAGTCCTTCTCTATCCTCTACAACCTTAACCATCATCTTAAATCAATTCGCGGCCTTCAATAACCTAATCTAACCACCCAACTCCAACATTCTCCACTCAAATCAAACCCGACTCTTCCCTCACCCTTTGATGTTGTATCTTTCAACCATTAAATTACATAGGTGGGTTTTGATATTATCAAATGTAATTTTAGCAGTGAGATCATGTGTTATATCACGTCCATTGTCGGCTCAGTAGGTGCAGCCTTGGTTTCTTTGAGCTCCTCTTCTTTATCTCTTAGATTTATATCTTTATAGAACCGACTGTGGTGCCTGAGCTAAGGCTCGGATGCAAATTGCTTAGTTTCACTAGTTTTTATGCAGAGAGGCTTCTCCGCTGAGCATCTATCAACTCAACCACATAGCAGGCACAGCCAGTCACCTGATTTCTTTGGATAATTCCCGCACCGTTATTTATTAGGAATTTTAGTGTTAAGCACCAAAGTGCGATAGCTGCCCTGAATTCAGCAAGGGCCACTCGGCCCACAAAAGCATTGTGTAGAGAGTTCGCATCCATCACAACAAATAGTAGCACATGTACTCTCGTTCGTCTGCAATCTCCTAAGTCCACCGGTAACTTGACGTAGCATACCACTTCAATTACAATATCGTTAAACCCATGAATACAGGCTTTACATGATTTTAGATATTCAGCTTCTAGTAAGATCTATTCGTATACCTTTTTGAAAATGATATTCATAGAACTTCCACAATCAATTAGAATATTTCTTACCAAGGCAGGGTCGATCATGACCGAGATCACTATTGGGTCGACCGTAGAAGCATCCACCTTGTATGCATTTCTACTCTGAAACACGATATCATCTGTCATAGTTCGTTGTTGCTTTGCTAGAGCACCATTCTTCATGTTTGAGCAACATTCAATGTCAACATGTCCGATATCATTCACATAACCTCCATTTCATTCCAGGTTTTGTCGACCAGATGTAGTCCTCCTACAATGGTATTAATAACTAATCTCCGTGTTGTCTATCGATATTCCTTAACACTGGCTGGAGTTTGTCCTTTGACCGCCATCCTGTAGGGATTTAACAAATTGCTGCAACTTTCTTTCTCGAATTAACTTCTCAATAATATCACGGAGGTGGCGACACTCGTCCGTGGTATGTCCATAACTTTTATGAAATCTGCATTAATTTTCAGACAACTTTACTTCTCGGGTAGTCCCTTCAGAGGTGGTTTCTTGTACTGCATAGTGTTACAAATCGATAGATAAATATTCTCTAGCGATATATTCAATGGTGTGTATGTACCAAATGATGGGATCCTCGGCTTCCCTCTCCCAGAATCACATCCTCGGTCATGATTTCAACCGCCTCCTTTCTTTTGCTCATTGGGTTTGGCCCTTGGGCCTACAACATCTCTCTTCCTGGTTTGTTTTGCTTCCTCTTTCATTAGAAACTGAGCTTTCTTTGCAAAGGAATGGTCTAATGTAGAAGGAGGCTTTCCTGCTAACCAATCACTAAACTTGAAATTAGGGTCAACTCCCTTATTCAGTGCTATGAGTATTGCATCAACATTAGGATTACTGATGTTTGTAACAACTATATTAAACCTTTCCAAAAAATCTTTCGACGGCTCCTCCGGTGCCTGGACCAAGTTGGAGAGTGACATTAATCCTTTGGGTAAGTCGTGTGCATACGGAACTGTTCCAGGAACTTCTTCGCTAACTCATCAAATGAAGAGATAGACCACGGTGGTAGCTTGGTGAACCACATGGTCGTAACATCTTCCAAAAATGGAAAAACACATGTACTTGTCAGTGGCTCGATGGAGTCCATTTGTCATTCTTATTTCAAGAGATGCTGCCTGGGATCGATTTTTCTCGCATAGGCATGCATCGTAGGCATATGGAACCTCCACGGATATTCCGCATTTAGAATGTTGTTGGTGAATGGAGTATGGATTTTAGAGAGTCCCCAATCATAATTTCTCAAGCCTTAACTTTCTTTTTCTGGCTTCCTCGCTATAGCTATTAAGTCTGTTGTGGTAGTCGTGTTCCACCTCATGTGAGCGACCGATCCATGCCACTAGGCAGCACCATGTTGCCTTGGTTCCTCTTGTTCTCGATCCATTTTTTGAGCAGCAGTTCTATCATCTCTCCTAGCTATGGTTCAACCACATACGCCTAGCACCAGTGCCTTGATCGATTGTCGCACCTCTAGAATAAGCTCCTCCACTGCATGTCAATTGCCCACTTGATTAGAGGTTTCAGTGTCGATCCTTTTGGGGGGAGTTTGGTACTGATCGGTGCCAATCATCCATAGTCGATTGTCTAATCCGTTGCAATGCTTCAGCTACATATGCATCCGTTTTGCGACGTCTATTTCGATGACAGTCGTCAGATGAGGAGGAGTTTTTCGATCTTGAATATGGAGTAGGCTCGCTCCTTATCTTTCCACGCTGATCTTTCAACTTTTTCATCAAGTCGATGTTAACCTAAATTTATTGGTTGAGCTGCTGATGGCTATCCATTAGTTCCTTCATTAGGACTTCAAAATCTGCTTCGGTGATGTACGCAACTAGATTTTGGGCATCAACGGCCTCTGATTGTGCATTTTGATCAACTTGTTGAATGCTAACATCATCATTGTCTTTAATAGAATTGGAAGTAGTAGACTTTCCTCTAGTCATGGCTAATAGGTTCCTTCTGTATCTTCTTCAAATTAGAGTAGAAATGGAATCTTGTTGGTGGAAGTTTAGATCTATCTCGTGGATATGGGAATCCACAAGTAGATGATGAGATCCAATCTGGCTAAGAATTCATTCTCAGTGAAAGCACCGAAATTTTTGCATCAAAATTTAGCACAAACACCTAATAGATTATATATAGAGATATAAATAAAGAAAACAAAAGGTAAAACAGAGAAATTAAGCAGAAAACATGTAGAAAATGATGAAAAAGAGATTTATAGCGGTTCAGCCTCGATTGCATACGTCCACTTTGATGAAACAGCTTTATTATTCACTTGAACTTCTACGTATAAGAGGGATTGAATCAAAATCCGTAATTACGATGGTGTACAAAGAAAACAACAGTGTAAAGATCCTTCGAATGAGCTATGAACCCTTTATTTATAGGCATAGACAGCCGAATATCTTTCTGAAAATTTGCCGGTAGAATCCAAACGCAGATGAGGTCACCCAAAAAATTTTGAGGTCCTATTCCCAATGGGGAGCGACCAGGGCCGATCGCTTGAGACATCCACATGGTGGCGCATGATCGGTTGTGTGGGTCCCCCACCATGCTAGCTTCATGTTTCTAAAGTTGTTTGCATAGTTGCTCTCATATTTTTAAAGATATCGATCAATTTCCATTGAATTTGAATTGTTCATTCAAACTATTCATAGCCATAATGGTCCTATCCAATCTCCTGTATAGGGGAAGCACTAATACATACTTAGAATGTTTCATAGAGTATATCTCTTAGTCTCGCTTGATCATTACTTAACATTGTCATTTGTACTTGATCACTTGTCTCTGTAATCACCTCTTTGGGCTGCTTGCCTTATTTATCATCGGGTCTAACTTGCCCAATAGTCTGGATATAGTCCTGTCGAAAGGACGAATAACAGTTGTAACAAACAAAAATATAATCAGAAACATAGTCAACATCCAAGTCAGTAGCCATAAACTCGCAAAATAAAATCAAACAGTGGTTACAAAACATTCAAATAATTAACAAATTCTGACTACATAGTAAATGCAAAAATACTAGTTTAACGTACCAATATAAAAAAATTAGTTCATAAAAAAATACAATAATGTAAACTTCAAGTTTGTAATGAAGAAAGATAATTCCTTTTGTTGTGACATGTTGCATTACTTTGACTGCATTCGTTACTTTTATTTTGAGAACGGCCAAATCCACAACGCCTCTTGGTAGAAGGTCTTCCCATACCACGAACTTCTATAGGAGGCCTAATAATAACATCATTTTCAATCACAACTGGCTGATCAAAATTAGAAATAGGATTAATAGCTTCAGAACATGAACATTGAAAAACATAAAAAGTAAAGTAGTGCTCCACACAATCAACAATTGATAACCTTGACCTATTAATACACTTATTCACATTAGCACATAAAAACCAGTAACTCTTCATCGATTATAACTACATGGATGATTTTGAAGATCAACAACATGTGACTTTGGCAATTTTAGTTCAAGAAAAACTCTGAAGGCTTGAAAAAAATTCTAACCAAAACTATCACCAACTAATTTTGATAAGCATTCCTCTGTAACAGGACAAAGAAGCATTATCCATAAACGACATTCATCTCTCCTTCTAGCCATTTTCTCCATTACTTTCACTGGAACACCATATAAGCAAGAAGTAATTGGCATAACTCAATCTTTCAAAATTCATGAGTTAAAATTTTTAGCAATATTAAATGAATATTCACCATAACGCTTATCTTTAAAAAATAAATCTGCCCAATAATCAAAAGGTTTATCCCTTAAAAATTATCTACAGTCATATCCCTAATGCAATGACTCATCTTTTTGACTCTAAAATGTCAATATTAATACACCCACGGTATTCATGTGCCGAGCATTCATGTGCTGGAAAGACAAATTGTTAGAGTAAAATAAAAGAAAGAGAAATATGCCAAGAAATAGGAGAACACAACATCAGAATCTCAAAATGATACGATAACATATAATATTAAAAGACAGTACAAATTGTCACTCTAAGATACATAACATTTCAAAGTTACAATGATAAGTACTATCATTAGCCTGTATAGTTATAATAACCTGTCCGTGCATATGTTAATATATCCAATGTAGTAATGTGGCAAAAATAAGAATACTACAGCAGGTGTATGGAAGCATCCAGCTTATCTCCAAAAGCTCTAAAGAACATCAACAAAAACCTACCTTTCTCAGACTGCTCGAAAGAGCATCCATAGAAATAAGGAAAATATGAAACCACGAGTCAGACATAAGTCTTATGTGAGAGAGAAACTCAAGAAATATGTGTGTAATATAACATCACCTTTTAAGACCGCATGGAATACCTTAACGGATACCCCCTTCAAAGAGCCAACCATCTATTAAGTACCTATTTCGATATAATAAATAATGTCTAGGGTGTAGAATATAAGTAAGAAATAGCTGTGGTATGTTTACACCACAATAATAACTCGACATATAATCAAGAACTGCTAAGGCGCATTCGTATAATTATCTAAGATTTCCGTGGAGGTGCCCTCGGTACATCGAGAGTGGTCCTCCTACACAAGGATCAGAGATATCTTTTCGAACGTCATGAATCTCTAGATAAAATAAAACATAAGGTAAGCCATAGCTATCTAACAACGTTAACCGAATATCAATAAGTCATGTTAGCATAACCGAATATCAATAAGTCATGTTAGCAACATCGATAACATCTCTAGATTTGGAATTGATATACCCTATTTAGGCTCATTAAACCCTTTAAGGCTATTTATCCTATTTCTGGTTTTAGTCATTTACCGAGTTGAGGCTACGTTTGGCGTCTCTCACACGAGTCTTTATCACTCAAATAGAACACAGATTCCTAAATATATTCCATTGTCTCGAACAAATCATGAATCGGTACACGGTTTCGAGCATCTCAAACAGATCTCGAGTCTCTACATAAATTCCTGCATAAGTCTTTCGATAAATGCTAATGTTGACCTCTTCGTCGGACTTAACTTTGGGATAGATAGTTCAACTCTCTAGCATTAGTTTGAAATGTTAACGTTGAGCTCTCCATGGATTTAACCTTAGGAGAGACAGTTCAACTCTATAACATTCACTTCACAACCGCCTCCAGAACGTAGATCATGTATATGGTTTAGAAGTAGATACGGGTTTAATTCATCTTATATAAGTGCACTCCCTCCGCTTACCTGACGCTCCAAAAGCAGTCGATGAATTTTCAATTAACTTAACCTCCGTTCTTTTAGAAATAAAGAGATAATACATAATGGTGGAGAATCTCCTATCTCGATGGATTTCTTCTACATATTCCCTAAGTTATTTTGGTCAATTTCGATATCAACTAATCGACTATCATGTGTAAGATAGATGATTTCAAATGGAAACTATGTCTCGTACACTTATTACAAATAAATAAACACATAAAGCATGATTAAGTCGCACAAGCAATTTCTAATACCCTTTTTATTTCATTAATATTTTTTATTAATTAAAACTTCTTTTACAACTAAAACTTTTTTTGTCTAATAAATCTTTATTTATCAATCACTACTATTCATTTGTACTCTTTCAATACTTCAAAAGTATTCATATACTTATCTCAATTAGTACAAGTATATTCACAGATTATTAACAAGATTTCTTACTTTAAACCTTTACTTTTTCTTTCTTTTTTCAAAATGTTCTATACTTATAATTTCCTTCAAAATATCCATTTTAAGGATCTATTCACAAATCCATTCAAAAGGGTTGATATTAATGTTACTTAAACATTGCCACCATAAATTTAAAACCATTTTACCCATGCTTATACTTAAAACATTCATTTAAAGAACTATTTACATTCATAATTATAATCAAGAAGGGTTAAGGACGAATGTTATTAACACATTCTCACAACAAACCCAAAATCATTTCATACTTGTTATTACCTTTAAAAACATTCTTTAAATATTTAAGTTAATATTTGGTTAAGTTTGATATTTGACTAGTTAACTATCAAGTTCTAAAGACGATCACTTATAGAGATAAAGGTTTGTATACTTATCACATTTCTGAACTTCTCAACTTATACTATCCCTTGGTTAAGAGTGAAGCTAAGTAAATTACGCATATCAAAGCCTTTCCTAGCACTTCCTTCTTAACTCTCATGGATAGACAAGTCTACTTAGTCGGCTTTTAGTCCTAAGTACATGACTAAATAATTTTCATCAATGAGTAAGTAAACAATATGATTAACACGTTTTTGACCTTCCCGACATAACTATTCCTCAGTCAAGAGTGAAGCTGATAGGTTAGAGCACTATCGCTTCTAAACCTTACTAGAACAACAATCTTAACACTCACAAATAGATATGCCAACTTCATTGGCTTTTAGTGTTAAGCATAATTAATTACTTTTCAAACAACTAATTAAACAATATACGATTCGGCCACTAAGAAATTCATAACCCCTTTATAAATTCTTTGTTTATAATTTCAAATCCTTTTAAAAATGATATGTATAATTATTGTAATTCATTTACAAAACTAGATATTTAGTAAAACAATTTAGAAGATATTTTATTACATAGGATAGTTAAAATACTTACAATAAGTTTAAAACATTCATCAAAAATACTACATGAAAATAACAAGTTTACAACTTACTTAAAAACTTGGAAAACCCAGCATTCTTTAAATTTAAAAGCAAACCCTCTTCTTTAAAAATTCATAACTAATTTATAAAAATGTCAAAATACTTTTAGAATACCATAATAAGAGTTTGAAAACACTTGGAAAAAGAATGCAACAAAATACTTAATTTAAAAGTCCTTTCCAAACCTTTAAACTTCAAAAACAAAGGTGTCAACAAATTTCTATGTTAAACCAAATATGCAGGATAAGGTAAGTCAAGTTTAGATAAGGGCATGGTAGCCTTATGCAAGATAAAGAGAAGTATGCAAGTCCAAAAGAATGAAATATGCATGTCCATAGTCTGAGTCAAGTATAAGAAGCCATATTCATGTCATATGTTCAATAATCGATCAAATATCTTTATTTAATCGAAGTATGCTATGCAAAGTTCATTGTCCAAGTCCTTATGTGAAAAAGTCAAAAATATACAATCGACTCTAAGATCCCCAATTCAATTTAGGGTTACAACTTTGAAAATATAATAAATAAGGAAAGAGAAAATTCTTTCCCCTTTGAATGGCCAAGGGGGTCTCTTTATAGAAGTACTCCAGTGACGGATGATTGACATGTGGCACAACCATGAATCCAATGGTTCTTATAGCATTATCTTGATAAATCTTGGCATCTAATTGTAGAGATTCGACACCTTCTACTTGTATAAGATTGATGAATTTCGGCATCTCCTTATAAAGATTCGGCACCTCTTACTTGTATAAGCTTTAGTATCGCTTGCTATTTATAAAAGCTCAAAACTCTTTACTGGCATTAAAGCTCGACTTTTTTATCATTTGATGCTCCATAATAGTTACTATTATAGAGGCTTAATAACTGTTAAGGCATCATAGGCTTGTTACTCATAAAGACTCGTTATCCTCCATTTTCAATTATATTTTCGACATCCTTTAGTGGTATGGCGTCCTTCTTATATTGTATATTGTACAACACTTTATGTTGTAGAGGTTCGACGCTCATGATATCTTTAGATTCGGCAATCCTTCATATTGTATAAAATCGATACCTTTAAATACATATTGGCACAGTATCGCTATTGCCTTTTTAGAAATTTGATACCTTCTTACCACTAGGCACTCATTACCATCTTTCATTGCTAATGTTCAGCACCGCGTATTTTCTTTAAATGTTCGATAACACTTGCTGGTTATAGAAACTCGATGCCTTTTAAAAATTTGGCCTTTCTTCTCTACTTATTGATGCTTTCAACATTTTTGGAAGCTTGATATCTTTTTCTTGTTAAGTGCTGATTGTCTGTTGACTTGGTTTTCTTCTGGTTCGATACCCTTTGTGTTGCTTTTATGTATGATATCTCCCATGCTAGTCAACTGCTTGGAATTCGATACCTCCAAAAGCTTGGCATTCCATCTACACTTGAACAATCGACACCCCTTGGTTATAGAGGTTCGACACATTCTCGGGATTGCTTGAAGCTCGCTATCCTTTATTAAATGCCTAATTGCTTCTCATTCTTTATGCTCGACCTCCTCTCTGGATGTTCCATATCTATAATTGTAGTAACATTTGCCCCCTTGTGTAGAAGAAGCTTATTATACTTTTGTATAGTTTGACTCTTCAAGTTAGCACCTTGATATTTGACTTTGCCACCTTTTGGTATTACCGCTACCACCTATTATTATTTCATTTTTGTAACGACCCGAAAATTTCGATCCCGAAAATTCCAGATAGTTAGTGAAAAGAAGAAAGAAATAGAAGAAAGAAACAGAACACAGCACAGACTCTCACATTCGCAGCGGATCAAAATATAATATCAAATAAATAATAGTTATACAAGGAAAACAGTACTTGTCAAATTACACTTTAATATATATCAGAGCTACAACATATTTACAAACACAGGACAGATAAATCAATCTGTTCCAGATACTATAATATATCACTACAGAAACTCTTCATACATTCCTGCTCTTCAGCTCGCCTCCTGAGCTCCAGAACGTCCTTACCTGAAAATCTGTAATACTCGGTCTGACCCGAGCATTACATCAAAGTAACACCCGGGTCAGGCTGGAAACCAGCGTGAGTAAACTCATCTAACAAGGAATACAAAAGTATACAGCTTATATAAACTCGGGTAACTTATCAATTTACAACATCACAAGCTGTTATAAACATTACTTACATCACACCTTAATTTCTAAGTACCAAACTTAGATTAAATGGTCCAATTCACTTTAATCATTCCATTTCATTCTATTGATTCCACACATCAAATTATAAAGAATCGAAGTGGTACCGAGTATTTACTAATACCCGACTCCGGTCTCTTCGAATCCAATGTCATCTAAACCCAAGTTATCCAATTAAATACAATTCAACTTTAATTGTCGAATAACACTTTTACACAGTAATTCATAATTGATTGATAATCACATTATCATCGTCCATCCAACATATCACAAAGCAATTCATGTCAGAGATATCAACCAATTCAAGGCACCCATCATTATTTAATCATTAATAAGCAAGATTGATCACCTCCATTAATTATATTAATTAATGATCCTCAAATTACTTTCACTGGTTAATTATTCTTAAATTTCATATAATAATTAACCTTTAACTTAATTATATTCATTAATCAATCTTGTTAATCAAAATCAGAAATTAACTCTCCTTAATTACTTCTTCAAATAAACCAACTCCTTGAGTAATTATATAAATTAATCCTTCAATTACACTGAGTAATCATTACTTAATTACTTCCCTTAAGTAATTATTCCTTACATACTTCCCATCAAATAATTTCCCTAAATTAATTACATCAAATTAATTATTCTTAAACCAGTCACACTAATTGCCTTTATTTACCATCTTAATTAATTAACTATAATTAATTACTTTAACCCTTAATTAATTAATTAATTAATTATTCTATGATCACTTACAATGTTTAATTAATCTATAATTACTTTTATCAAGTAATTTCCCATTGGTTAATTATCCTAAATTAATTAACCTTGATCATTAATTAATCTAACTTTTAATTACTAATTAAATTAATTAACCCTTAACAAATTAATTCTTTAATTAAGTAATTATTATTTAAGTAAATAAATCTCAAATTACTGATTAATAAATCTCTAATTAATTAATCCCCCCTTAATTTTTAATTAATTAATCCTTATTCAATGATTAATGAATTTCTCTTTAATCCATTTAATTAATCTTTAATCACCAAAGGCCTTAATTATCCTTAAGATAACCCATTTATCTTTATTGATTTCTTAGTTATCATTAACATATAAATTTAAATCATTTTAAATAACTACTTAATTTCATTACTAATTAAATTTTAATTCAACCAAAAATTTACTTGATACATTAAAGTTAATACAAATTACACTCTTTAAATTAGCCAAACATTTAAATGACCCATTATTATTAAGAAGTAATAGTTAAGAAAATTTTCAAACTTTTAAACTTGTTAATCCATTTCCTATAAAATTCTTGGCCCAAACTTCGTCTGGCCCAAACTTCCTCTTTTCGTTACTTCTTCCCGTCCTCTATCTTCCACCATCATTTACCTGGAACGATGTATACGTACACGAACACGTATCTATGCACGTGCAACCCAGTTCCTTCGCTACGCCGTCGATCATCCATGCAAACCTCGCCCGATCATCCCATTCCATCCAACCAGCCAGGGCTCGACGAACGGCCTTGTTCGAAAAAAACACTCTTCGATCACTTGCTGGAAACGAACTGATACAAATCAATCACCATATTCCGACCATCCTTACCATCATATGCCCTTAAATTTCATCGGAATACTCGCCTCCTCCTCCTGCATCGTTTCCCCCACGCGCGCAGCCTTTAATCATCCTCCTTGCTTCGCTATTCATCCCGAAACCAAAGGTCAAACGAAGAACACTTAAACCCTAAAATTCAATCGACCACCTACCACGATCATCTAGAAATTCCAGCATTATTTTTCTCGTGTTCCCCATGCCCTGTTCCTTATCTATGCCAAGTATCACGCCTCTAAATTAACTCAACCTCCTGAATTAGCCGACTCACCCAAATTCGATCATCCCCCAAACACTCACTAACCACTAACCTAAAATTAAAATATGGTTGTTAAAATTCATGAAATTTCAATACCAATCAGATTTCATATTGAATATGAGAAATTTCAGACATTTAAATTTTCTGATTTAAAAGAGTTTACTGTTATTTCTAGATTTTGAGTTAGTTTCTAAATTAAATTTTTGGAAACCATTTTAGACTCAATATTTCACTGCTGTCATTTTTTTATCGAAGCCAAAATCACTTGCATAAAAAGGATTTGAATTTGGGCATCAGGTTTAAACCTGTAATATTCAACAGAGGCCAGTTCATCTTGTTCCAGACATGTACACAGTTACTATCACATGAATATATGCATAAATCATTTTCTATCAACATGCATAGCATAATTCATATCATGTTTCAATGATCGTCACATGAAATTCCAAATATATATCAGAAATTTCAGAGTTTACTCACCATTTAAAAAAAACAGAGGAGACTGTAACTTGAAATCAGGAATTTCGTTTTGGGTCTGGAACTTGTTATTTGATTTTATTTTTCAAAGACCGGAAACAGCGACTGACTTGAACTCTTAAATGATCATAACATATGAGATCATATACAATAATCAAACAAGCACTTTACAACTTATCTAAGTTTTACTGCATGCGACATAGTTTATACAGATTTATAACTTTAAATAAGGATTGTTCATTCATAGATTTTAGAGATGCAGAGGCTTCAGGTCAGAGTTTTAATCCTTTGATTTCTTCAGTCTTTGAGTTTGAATTACTATATTTACCAACATGCATATCAATATATATTCACATTAACATGATTCAAGATTTTATCAAGCATGCATACATAGATTATAACATACATAACAGGATTTACTCAAAACATTACAGAACATCAAATTTTAAACTAACTTAGGGGATTAAATTCACTCACCATATTAAGTTGAACAGAGTAGGTTTTGAAGTAGTTTAAACCTATGAAACTTATTTATCTACCACTTTGATTTGCTACTGATTTAAGATGCTGAACTGTACTTGATGAGTTGCTCCTGCCTTTGATCTCAAGATTGAAATGAATTGCTTGTTTTATCTTCTGTTAAGAAATGTTTATAGGTCTTTGAACTAGAATTTGGACTAGAACTGAGTAGATTATGCTTCGGGTTTTTTTTTCTTCAGGTTTGTTTTTTACAGATTTTTCTTTCTTTGTTTTGTAGGCTTTTGTTTTTTGAAGATATGTGATAAAAGAATAGAAAGTGAAGAAGAAACATAAATATAATCTAATTCAAGATTTTGTAAAAATTTAGAAAAAGAAAAATACAAGGAGTGACACTTGTATTTACCACACCCCATCACTTAACACATGTTAACATTAAGCCTTCATAATTTACACTTGTCTCTAAGGAGGTTTATAAATTAACCCATGTGTATAATATTCATTTTAAATGATAATATAAATTTTTGTATTTGTTACTATTTAAATAAATACTTTCATAATTTATATAAATAAATTCTTCAAGGAAAAACAATGTAAAACAAATTATATTGTAATGAAACCTTTATTCATTTTTTTATTTTATTTTTAAATTCTAATTATTTCAAAATAATTATCCTTTAAATCCAAATGTAGTTCCAAATATTAAATTTGGATTCAAATTTTAAAAAATCCAATTTAAAATCAACTTAAACACGTATATTAATTTAAACAAACACACATTTCTTTTGTTTGAAAATAATGATTTTGCAAATTTTAAAATAATTATATTATAAGATTATCAAATAAATATCTATCCAAGTATAAATATTTATTATCATATTTATTTGATCAATCTATAAATCCATATTCTATTAATTAACCTAGATTGTCAATCAATTACAGATGTCCAAAAAAAATTCGGGTTATCACAATCTTTCCCCTTTTGAATCTTTTCGTCCTCGAAAAGGGACGAAACGTGAATTTTATTAAAATACTATTTATCAGGAAAATTATTCTTTGATCATTTTAAAACATTTTAAAAACTATATAATATTACCAAAATAGTTTACTTTTTATAACTCGATGTTTCCACAAGTCCATCTTTGTTCTCACAGAAATTCGGTCATACGTTGATCAGACGTAGGACTGAAGTTCTATAAGTACTTAGCAGACCCATTTTCAACACCCAGTGAAAATATTTTGAAAATAATTTTATTATAAATATAGAAAACAGTTTTTGAAAATATAGGATATATCTTTGGTGAGAATGCTCTGGAAATCACCACCCCCATCCATGGTCGCAGTTACATTCCAGGGTTACGTTGCCATCGCAGCAAAAGTCCATGTAACTGCAGGCTCTCTGCGGCCTCTCGATTACGCCATGAATCCCACGACAGATCGCAGTTACATTCCAGGGTTACGTTGTCATCACAGCAAAAGTCCATGTAACTACAGGCTCTCTGCGGCCTCTGATTTTCGCCGTCAAAATGAAACTTCTCCACTTCTACATAGGCCGCAGTCTACCGATATAAAATCAAACGCAGACTGTTGGCTCTCAACGGCACACACGACTTCCGCTATGGTATACTCTACTCATAATCCCCAGGAACTAGTTTTGTCCGAACTCCTCACAGGATCAACTTTAGAACCCCCCCCCTTGGGGCTCAAGGCAGCACCATCCATTGGTACTCCTGAGAAGTTCATTTCAAGGGAGCGCCTTTTTCCTCAGACCAATCATCAAAACATTTTATACTATACACATATAGTATCTCCAAATCATACACCTAGTATGATCTCATACAAAGCTCCTTTACAAAATCGATTATCCCAAAATTGATAATTCTCAAACTAATCTTTCTAAATTTCAATATTGATTTTACTTAAAAATCAAAAGCCTTTCCAAATCCAAAGGTTTCCAAAACCTTTTCTAAAATCCTCATAAGATCCTTTATATATATCTAGATATATATAATTTTTAAAACTTTGGATCATTTCAAACTTGTATAAAACTCCTTTTATACTTCAAGCATTTTCAAAAACTCTTTTCTTTTGGCAAAAGATTCACCAAGGGAAGTTTCATTTTATAAAACAAAAATATTTAACTTTGTTTACTCAAAATAAAATATTCATATTTGATTACTCATTTTAATATCATTTTCATTCAAATCCGTACGATGTACACATATCATCCGTACGCTATACTAATCTGATCGCTCACTCGACCACACAATTTCACTTCAGAACTAGTATCATCCACCCAACTTCCTAGTGCGGACACAGTTCTGGTTTCTTGATCAGAAACCGTCATTCTCCTTGCATAGCCATAACTATGATAGAGAATATCCAGAGCCAATCAATAATCCATATCCAGGTTCGCCGTCGAAAATCGAGCGAAAAATCCCACTCGGATTGATATAACTATCTCGAAATTCTGTGCTCGAATCTGGATCAAATCACTATGCGAATAGAATAACATACGTACACCTTACGTATTTTTCTTTATTAGCCAAATCAATTCTCTTTTCTATTCACATTCACTTTGATTTTCATTCACTTACTCACAATTGCTTCAATCCATTTGGATTATCACCACTATTCTTATCTCGATTGGGTATTTAACCGATAACAGTTTGAACTTCGACCAGTTTATTTAGAAAATAGCTTGAAAATTTCAAAAATAGATAAGTAGTTAGAAAGTAATTACTTGGTTATAAAATAGGTGTAAAATAGTTAGAAAATAAAAATAATTATAGAAATTTTAGATAATTGCAAAATAGTAGTAAGATAGTAATTAGTTTATAAAACAGTTGGAAAATTGTTAAACAGTTTCAAAAATAATTTTAAAACAAGCATGAGATAGTTTGGCTTTTAAAAGAAAGGTTGTATATATAATGAATAGCTTGGAAAAATAGGTTTATATTAAAACAATTTATATTAAAAATAGTCCAGAGTCAAAACTGCTCACTTCCCAATCTCCATTATCATCAATTCAATTTAAATTTCCACTTCCATTTAAATTGACCCAATTCCAATTTAAATAACTTCAATTTCCATTGAAATTGATTCAACCCCAATTCAAGTTGAATTAACCTCAGTTTCTTTCCAAATTTAACTTTATTCAACCTTGATCTCAAATTCTACTAATTCAAATAAATTTCAATTGAACTAGTTCCAATTTCAATTCATTTCAACTCTAGTTTGAATTAATCCCAATTTCAAACTCCATTCCAAATCAAGTTGAATTATTCTTGATTTCCTCCCAAATTCAATTCAAATTCCATTTGAATTTAAAATTATTCAACTTTAATTACAATTCCAAATTATTCAAATCAATTCGGACTAATTTCAAATTGAACCCACTTCAATTTCAAATCATTTCAAATTAATCCAATTTTAAATTTTCCATTTGAATTTTATACTTATACATCTTCAATTAATTCAAATCAAATTCAATTTGAACTAATTTCAATTCAAATTCCAAATTTAAACCATCTCGAATTATATAAATTCGAGTTAATACTTCAAATGTTGATTTAATTCCTTTAAATCAATTTACCTTTAAAGTTTTAAACAATTCAATTCACTGTTCAGTCCTAACATATTATACCACAAATCAAATTAACCTTTATTTTTACATCAATAACCCAAAACTTTAAACAATTTTAAATTTTGAGTCAAATTCTCAAAATTCCATTTTAAATTATCTTTACTTAACTTTTTCCAAAGCTAACATAAGAGTTCAAAAAAAAAAATTATCTTAAAAATTCCACTTATCACCCAATTTTATCTTCTAGTTTGAAATTAATTCTTAATCAAGTTTAATTTTCAGATTCAATCATTTAGGTTTTCTTTAGAAAGTAATTCCATATCCTAAATTTCAAATTAATGTTGGATTTTTTCCTTTTATACCAATAATGGATATATTACCACACTTCATTTCTCATTTAGTTAAACAAATCCAATTTCAGCTTAAATTTCCAAATCAGGTTGACCGTTCCAACTTATTTAACTTTTCCCCAAGTTAAACTCAATTCACTTAATCCAGTCAACCTTACCCAATTTGGACATCCATTTCAAATTTTAAACTTCTCATAAATAATCTTCTCACTTATTAAGTTCAAAAACTTATCACTTTGGGTATCATATTTCATTCCAAATTTAAAACTCAATATTTAGAGTTTATTTCAAACCATCTTTGGTATTATGTATACCCACACATATACATAATTACTTCTTGGCTCACCAAGCCAAATTTTAAAATTTAAACCACCCTTGGCTTTAATTCAAACAAATTCTTTTAAAGTTTACAAACAACTTCTTAATTTAATTCCAAAAATTTAACAATCAATTCCCTTAATACTTATTAGAAAGAAATATTGCTTTATATATCAAAATATATTCTTATTTAAAATCATTTAAAATCTTTATTTTAAATAACAAGTACGCTCTCATATATATATATATACACACACACACATACACACACACACATACACTCAACTCATTCTAGGGTACCATTGACCCTATTCTAAATGAGTAATCCTACCGGAGCCAAGATTCTCGCTTAACCTAAAGCTCTGATACCAAATGTAATGACCCAGAAATTTCGATCCCGAAAATTGCAGATAGTTAGTGAAAAGAAGAAAGAGATAGAAGAAAGAAACAGAACACAACACAGACTCTCACATTCGCAGCGGATCAAAATATAATATCAAATAAATAATAGTTATACAAGGAAAACAGTACTTGTCAAATTACACTTTAATATATATCAGAGCTACAACATATTTACAAACACAGGACAGATAAATCAATCTGTTCCAGATACTATAATATATCACAACAGAAACTCTCCATGCGTTCCTGCTCTTCAGCTCGCCTCCTGAGCTCCAGAACATCCTTACCTGAAAATCTGTAATATTCGGTCTGACCCGAGCATTACATCAAAGTAACACCCGGGTCAGGCTGGAAACCAGCTTGAGTAAACTCATCTAACAAGGAATGCAAAAGTATACAGCTTATATAAACCCGGGTAACTTATCAATTTACAACATCACAAGCTGTTATAAACATTACTTACATCACACCTTAATTTCTAAGTACCAAACTTAGATTAAATGGTCCAATTCACTTTAATCATTCCATTTCATTCTATTGATTCCACACATCAAATTATAAAGAATCGAAGTGGTTTCGGGTATTTACTAATACCCGACTCTGGTCTCTTCGAATCCAATGTCATCTAAACCCAAGTTATCCAATTAAATACAATTCAACTTTAATTGTCGAATAACACTTTTACACAGTAATTCATAATTGATTGATAATCACATTATCATCGTCCATCCAACATATCACAAAGCAATTCATGTCAGAGATATCACCAATTCAAAGCACCCATCATTATTTAATCATTAATAAGCAAGATTGATCACTTCCATTAATAATATTAATTAATGATCCTCAAATTACTTTCACTGGTTAATTATTCTTAAATTTCATATAATAATTAACCTTTAACTTAATTATATTCATTAATCAATCTTGTTAATCAAAATCAAAAATTAACTCTCCTTAATTACTTCTTCAAATAAACCAACTCCTTGATTAATTATATAAATTAATCCTTCAATTACACTGAGTAATCATTACTTAATTACTTTCCTTAAGTAATTATTCCTTACGTACTTCCCATCAAATAATTTCCCTAAATTAATTACATCAAATTAATTATTCTTAAACCAATCACACTAATTGCCTTTATTTACCATCTTAATTAATTAACTATAATTAATTACTTTAACCCTTAATTAATTAATTAATTAATTATTCTATGATCACTTACAATGTTTAATTAATCCATAATTACTTTTATCAAGTAATTATCCCATTGATTAATTATCCTAAATTAATTAACCTTGATCATTAATTAATCTAACTTTTAATAACTAATTAAATTAATTAACCCTTAACAAATTAATTCTTTAATTAAGTAATTATTATTTAAGTAAACAAATCTCAAATTACTGATTAATAAATCTCTAATTAATTAATCCCTTCTTAATTTTTAATTAATTAATTAATCCTTATTCAATGATTAATGAATTTCTCTTTAATTCATTTAGTTAATCTTTAATCACCAAAGGCCTTAATTATCCTTAAGATAACCCATTTATCTTTATTGATTTCTTAGTTATCATTAACATATAAATTTAAATCATTTTAATTAACTACTTAATTTCATTATTAATTAAATTTTAATTCAACCAAAAATTTACTTGATACATTGAAGTTAATACAAATTACACTCTTTAAATTAGCCAAACATTTAAATGACCCATTATTATTATTAAGAAGTAATAGTTAAGAAATTTTTTAAAATTTTAAACTTGTTAATCATTTCCTATAAAATTCTTGGCCCAAACTTCCTCTGGCCCAAATTTCCTCTTTTCGTTGCTTCTTCCCGTCCTCTATCTTCCACCATCATTTACCCGGAACTGTGACGACCCGAAATTTCTAACCATCTAAATTTGAATAGTTAATTGATTTTAAAATATTTAAAAGTTAATTTTAACATGAATTCCAAATATCAATATTTACTTGATAATTAAATCATTGAATTATATAGTTTAAATATTGAATTTAATAATTAAAATTGGGTAAATTGTTGAATCTGAGATTCTAAGCCTGTTTAAAATAATTTGAAGGCTTATAAAATTTACAATGAAGATAATATAATGGTTGAATTTTAATTTAAAGGTGGTTTGTTCAATTTTAATAATATATCGTTTAAATTGACATTTAAAAATAGCCTTCCGAGGCACAGTCTCGGAATTCGACGAAACCAGTTCCAATGGATCCTAATAGTTAGTTATTATCAGATTTCAATTTTCGTAGCGTTTGGATTTACCGTTTGCTCATACGGGTAAGAAACGCGTTGTAATTAAAAATCGATAATTTAATAATTTTAAAAATATAAAAGTCAATCAGCCACCCTATTCTATACCTATGTAAGCATAGCCGAGCTAACCTTTCTCTTCGTTCAAATCAATGTTCCTCCTTTCCTTCAAATCTCGTATCTTTCATCCTTTTCCTTCTGATGGAAGGCACGAAAAAAAATCTATATAACAAATCCTGTTTCAGAATTAAACCCAATACTTCACGAAATCAAGTACAAAATCATGGCCGCTTACCCCTTCATTTTCAATACTCTCTCCAAATACTCCCTCCAAGCCGAAAAAAATTAAATCAATGGCCGCAGCCCTCAAGTTCGAAATCTTGAAGAATCAAAAAAGGGGGAAAATCGAAGTCGATCGATTTTGTGAAATCGCGAATCGAGGCCGCGATTTGAATTCACTCGAACGAGGAAGGGGAAGGCTTGTGCACGGTCGCATTCGTGCGACGTAGAGAGACCTCGTAGTGCGAGTTCGACGAGGCGACATCTTCGAGTAGAGCAGTGGCCGAGCTTCTCGAACCGGAGGAAAATCGAAGCTAGGGCTTTGGGGGATTATCGATGGTCTCGAGTGCGAGAGGGAGGGCGCGGCGACGCAAAGATCAGTGGTTGATGCTCAGCTTCATGGCAAGTTTTGCGGGGTGCCAGGGATTCGCGATGCTTGGTACGGCGACGCAGTGTCTGTGTCAGGTGCTCGAACGTGGAGGCAGTGAGCATGTTCGATCGATTTGATCTGCGTTGAGGTAGTTTGTTCTGGATATTTTAATTCAAATTTTATTTTGGATTTAAACTTATCAGGAAGTTAACTGCTTAGTATTTATAGTTTTGTTAATTTAATAAATAAATATATAAGTTGCAGAAATTATTTAGGTAAATGTATGAGTAGTTTCAAAATGAAGAAAAATGATGGAAGTTTTATACAGATAAGAGCTTGGGGAAAAAAGGAATTTTAAAATGTTGAGCATTTAAATAAAAGTAAATTTTGGAAAAAAAACAATATATTAATTTTTAGTATATGGGTTTCAAAAGAAAACGAATTATTATTTATTATTGGATAATTGGATTGAATGAAATAATTGGTAAATCAAATTTTATTAAATGGCAATTGATAATTTAATTATTTCAAGTATTAATAAAATCGATCATGTTATCCAAGGTTAACATCTGAAGGAAACAAGTCGAGATTGGGTTTGGATTGCAAAATCTAAGGTAAGTAAATCTCACTCTGTTGGATTTTTATTTGAATTTAATGGTTAAATTTAGATAATTGGTTGAATGATTAAATTGATTGGATGTGCATTGATGATGATGTGACTTTGGCCTTGGTTGGTTCTCGAGTTAAGTGTGGTTTGACTCGAAGTGTTTGGATTTTAAATTGTTGTAGACTTAAGTTATGATTAAGGAAATGTTTTCACCTTAATGTTGATAAGGGCATAAGGATTTGTGATTCATTTAATTAGTGGGGTAATTAATTTAGTCATGAAGGTTTGGATTAATTATTTAATTTTTGAGTTAATTAATTAAGTTTGATTAATTTAAAATAATCATTGGATTGGTTGACAAGTAATTACTTAATGTAATTAATAAAATATAATTGCTTTGTGGAATTAATTAAGAGGCTAATTATTAAGGAATAATTAATTTATTTAATGAAGTGAATAAAAGATAGTTAATGATCGATTGAAATAAATCAAGAATGATTAATATTTATGGGTTAATTAATGATTAATTATTTAATGTAATTAGTTTGGATTAGGATAAATTGAAACATAATTAGAAAAATCATTAAGTTATATATAATCAACGATGTAATTAAAGATAGATTAATTAAGATGAATTAATCAGAAATAAGTGACTTAAGAGAAGTTAATTAATATAAGTAATTAAGGATCAATGTAATTAACATAGTTAATTAATTCATGAGGTAATTAAGATTACGTATTGATTTTGGTTAAGTATATTTAATATTGTGGAGTTAATGAAAGATAGCTGCTTGAATGAAATTAAAGGATAATTAATTCAGGTTGATTAATTAAGATGGATATTGAAGGGATGATTAAATTAAATGATTGAAATTAATCAATTGACAAGTAAGAAATCTAAGTGATTGAGGTTAGAAATTCAATTAGAATCAACTGATTAATTTGGAAGTGATCAAATTTGCTTATGGATGATTGAATGGAATTGGATGCTTGGAATGAGTTGATATCTCTGATATGAAATGTTGTGTATTTCATTTGGATAACTTGGGTTAGGATGACATGAGACTCGAAGAGACCGGGTTCGGGTATTAGGAAATACCCGAAACCACTTCGAATATTTATAGATCGATATGTGAAATCTATTGGCTGGACTGAAGTAATTTCAAGGAGTTGGACTATTTAAATTTAAACTTGGTTACTTAGAAAACGGTTGTGTGGAATAAGTGATGTCCATAATTAATTGTGTTTTGTGAATTGAAATGAGTTTCCCCGGTTTTATATAAGTTATATGCTCTGTATTCCATGTTAAATGGGTTTACTCACGTTGGTTTCCAGCCTGACCCGGGTGTTACTTTGGTATAATGCTCGGGTCAGACCGAGTATTACAGATTTTCAGGTAAGGACGTTCTGGAGCTTAGGAGGTGAGCTAGATGACAACAACGTGTAAATCTGAGACATGTTGATTGGTATATGTCTAGTGATTGAATATTTGTGTAACTCTGATGTATTTAAATGTAATCGACAGATATAGTATTCTTCTGTAACCGTTATTATTTATTATTATATTTAATCCGCTGCGAACGTGAGTTGTTGTTGTTTCTGTTCTTCTTCTTCTTCTATCTCTTTCTTCTTTTTCATAACTATCTGGAATTTTTGGGTTCGGAAATTTCGGGTCGTTACATTTGGTATCAGAGCGAGGTTAAGTGAGAACCTTGGCTCTGGTGGGAGTTATTCATTAAGTAGAGTCCGTAGAACTCTAGAATGAGTTGAATATATATATATATATATATGAGCGCGTACTTGTTATTTTCTTATATAAAGGGGTTTAAATGATTGTATATAAAAATATATTTTGATATATAAAGCAATATTTCCTTTTAATAAATATTAAGGTGATTAGTTGTTAAATTATTGAAATTAAAATTAAGAAGTAACATAATACAACCAAATTGAAGTCTTGAATTGGAATTAAATTAAGTAGAAATAGAAATACAACCAAATCAAAATTTAATTGATTGAAAATGAAATTCTAAATCTAGTCCCAGAATTTGAAATTTTTGTTTCAAAGTAATGAAAAATAATAAATAAGTATTATTTGAATAACCGGGACTTGTTGCAAACAATGGGTTGTTTGAAAATTTGATTTGAATAAAAAACCAAAAGTGGTCTAAAATTTAAGGATGACCTCGTGTGTAAAGGAAATAATATGTACGAATAAGGAATATACATAAATCAAAAATAGTTTGAATAAACTCTAAATGTTGAGTTTGAAATTTGGAATGGGGTGTGATACCCAAAGTGATAAGTTTTTAAGTGGGAAGATTATTATTATGAAGTTTAAGGAATGAATGAGGTTGATTGGATTAAGTAAATTGAATTTAACTTGGGAGAAGTTAAATAAGTTTGAATGAACAACTTGAATTGGAAATTTTAAAATGAAATTGAAATTGAACTTGGAAAGTTAAGCGGTAGTTTGAATTAGGAATTTGTGCGATCTCAAATGGGTTTGAGATCTGGAAATTGAAAATGAATGGATGTTTTAAAATAAATCGGATGATACCATCCTATTGTTGGTAAAATCTTTAAATTGTGGATCGGATTTGTTTAAATGAATAAGAAATAAAGTGTGGTAATATATCCATTATTAAGGTAAAAGGAAAATCTAACATTAATTTGAAATTAAGGATATGGAATTACTTTGAATTGAAAATTTGAATAATTGAGTTTGGAAATTAAAATGTTTAAGAACTGGCTTCAAACTGGAAGATAAAATTTAATAATAAATTAAAATTTTAAAATAAAATTGTATTGAACTCTAATTTGAACCTTGAAATACATAATTAAAGATAATTTAAAATGAAATTCTAGAATTTAAGCTCAGAAATTAAATTGTTTAAAAGCTTTTAATAAAGGTTAATTTGGTTTAAAAGGTTAAACCAACCTTAGAGAATTCAACTCGAATTTATATAATTCGAGATGGTTTAAAATTAGTCCAAATTTAATCTGACTTGAATTAATTGGACTTGAGATTGAAGATGTATAAGTTTAAAAATTCAAATGGAAAATTTGGGCTGAATTGAAATGATTGAAACTGAAGTGGATTCAATTGAATGGATATTAGTCCAAAGTGATTGGAATAACTTGGGATTGTAATTAAAGTTGAATATGATTAAAATCAAATGGAATTTGATTTAAATTTGAAAAGAAATTGAGAATTAATTCAACTTGAATTGGGAATAAATCAAGTCCATTGGAAATTGAAGTTATTTAAAATTGGAATTGGGTCAATTTAAATGGAAGTGGAAATTTAAATTGAATTGATGAGAATGGAGATTGGGAATTGGGAATTGCACAATTTTGACTCTGGACTATTTTCAATATAAATTGCTTTAATATAAACTCATTTTTTCCAAGCTATTAAATATATACAACCTTTCTTTCTTAAAGATAAATTATTTTATACTTGTTTACAATTATTTTTGGAGCTATTTGACCATTTTTCAACTGTTTTCTAAACTAATTACTATTTTTCAACTATGTTACAAATTAATTACTGTTTTACAACTATTTTGCAAATATCCAAAATTTCTAAAACTATTTAGCTATTTTTTCCAACTATTTTACGATTAGTTAACTATTTTATAGCTATTTTGTAAACTAATAATTATTTTTCAACTACTTACCAATTTTTCAATTTTCAAGCTATTTTCTAAACTGGTCGGAGTTCAAACTGTTATTAATTAAATACCCAACCGAGATAAGGAATGAAGTGATAATCCAATTGGGGATTAGGGTAATTGTAAATAAGTGAATGAAAATTTAAGTGAATGTGAATAGAAAGAGAAATTGATTTGGTTAATAATCAATGAAGTTAAATACGTAGGATGTACGTATATTATTCTATTCGCATAGTGGTTTGATCCAGATTCGAGCACAGAATTTCGAGATCGTTTATCGATCCAGGTCGGGATTTTTCACACGATTTTCGATGGCGGACCTGGATATGGATTGTTGATTGGTTCTGGATTATTCTCTATCATAGTTATGGCTATGCAAGGAGAATGACGGTTTCTAATCAAGAAATTAGATCTGTGTCCGCACTAGAAAGTCGGGTGGACGATACTAGTTCGGAAGTGGAATTGTGTGATCGAGTGGGCGATCAGATTGGTATAGCGTATGGATGATATGTGTACATCGTACGGATTTGAATGATATTGATATTGAAAAGAGTAATCAAATTGGAATATTTGATTTTGAATAAACAAAGTTATATATCTTTGTTATATAAGATAAATCTCCCTTTGTTAAATCTATTGCTAGAAGAAAAGGATTTTTGAAGGTGTTTGAAGTATAAAAGAAGTTTTATGCAAGTTTAAAAGGATCCAAAGTTTTTAAAAATTATATATATTTGAATATATATATATATATAGGATCTTATGAGGATTTTGGAAAAAGGTTCTGGGAACCTTTGGATTTGGAAAGGCTTTTGATTTTTAGGTAAAACCAATATTGAAATTTGGAAAGCCTAGTTTGAGAATTATCGATTTTGGGATAATCGATTTTGTATAAAGGAGCCTTGTATGAGATCATACTAGGTGTATGATTTGAAAGATACTATATGTATAGTATAAAGTGTTTTGATGATGGCTCTGGGGAAAAAGGTGCTCCCTTGGAATGAACTTCTCAGGAGTGCCACCGGGTGGTGCTGCCTTAAGCCCCAAAGGGGGTTTCTAGAGTTGATCCTGTGAGGAGTCCGGACAAACTAGTTCCTGAGGATTATTGGTAGCAAAAATCGAGGGCGCTGATGCCTACAGGAGCATTTGGGTTATGCTGTGGCGAAAGTGTAACTCGATGTCACTGCGATCTACTGTGGGGACCATAGCGAAAATCGTGTGGAGGATGAGTGCCAACAGTCTACACTTGATTTTGCCGGGAAGGCAATGCAACATCGGTAGACAGCGATCTATGGTCGAGTGATGTGGAGAAGTTTCATTTTTTTGGAAGCGAAATTCGAGGGCGCTGATGCCTACAGTTATATGGGTTTTTGCTGTGATAGCTACGTAACCCCAATTGTAGCTGCGATCTGTAGTGGGTTCCATGGTGTAATCGTGGGGCGCGGAGGCCTACAGTTATCTATGGATTTTGTCGGGATGGCAACGTAACCATCGGGTTAACTACGACCATGGATGGGAGTGATGATTTTCAGAGCATTCTCACCAAAGATATTTCCTCTATTTTCAAAAACTGTTTCGATATTTTCAATAAAATTATTTTCCAAGTATTTTAACTGGATGTTGAGTGTGGGTCTGCTAAGTACTTATAGATTTTCAATCCTACGCCTGATCAACGTATGACTGAATTTCTGTGAGAACAAGGATGGACTGATTGAGACATCGAGTTATAAGAAGTATTTTTATAAAGAGCTATTTTAATAGTATTATGTGAATTTAAAAGCATTCCTAAAATTTTAAAATAAAAGTGTTGGAATTTTGGAAAATGAAAGAAAATCCAAATTTGAAACTATAAAAACAAATTTGAACTCAAGAAAATTTAATGAAGTAATTTTCTTTGTAATAAAAGTTGGAAGTAAGCTAATAAATAATTATTTGATAGAGTATGTTAATAAAATTAACCCGGTTAAATAAATGGATTGTAAGTTAATAATGGAGTTTGAATATGAACTTTAGTTAAATAAAATAAAGTTGGATCAAATAGTGATGGATTAAATTACAAATGAAAATCTAATATTTAACGCAATGTGCAAGTAACTTAGATATAATGGAAGTGTTGTCGAATGAAATGAAAGTGAATTATAATAGAAATGGTTAGAGTTGCAAACAAAACCCAAGTGAATAGAAATAAATTGAGAATGGCCTTGTATTAATAAAATAAATTCGAAAATGAATTAAGTAAGTAAATTTAAATTTTAAAATTGGTTAATTGAATTAAATAATAAATGGATGAAGTCTAATTGAATAAAAACTAAATCAAAGTTGTAATTGGAATTGGATTATCAGACTGAACTTAAGTTCGGTGGCATATTAATTTGAAGTATAAATGAGTTAAGTATGTGCTTGGATATTATTTTGATAAATTGAGAAGGTGAATTAAAATTTAAATTTAAATGGACGGGCTAACTAAATTTAATAGAATTTGATTAAATGAGAATCAAATAGAAGTAAACTTAAGTTTGATGTTGGAATAAATTAAAGTAAATTAACTTAAGTTTAAAATTTATGGAAGCTTGGCTTCGAATACGGGTGAAAGCCCATTAAATAAAAGCTTGGATTGAATTAATTTGGGAATGGCTAGGAGTATACAAGAATGGAATGTGTCGAGCTAAATGAATGGTTGGTGAATAAATTAAAAATGAAATGGAATTAAATACAGAATGAGTAGGAAATTAATTTGAAGTATTTATAAACTAAAATGGATACTCTATTAAACGAATATCGTCGAAATTGCATAAAAATAATTGTCGTTTGGCATAAACAAAAGTAATTAAAATTCTATGAGTTGATAGAGATTAAATAAAATTTATTTTGAATCATTTGAAGTGAATATGAGCTTGTTTGGATTAAAAATCAATTGAATGTAAGAAATTAAGTGGCAAACCATTAAAATTGAAGGAAATGGTATATAAGTTGGTTGAAAGCAATTGAATTAGTTTTGAAAACATATAAATTGCTCGAGGAAGTTATTTTGAATGCATTTCTTTTAGAATTGAAGTGTTATAGTTGTTTAAATAAGAGAAATGTTATAAACTTCATATATATAGTGCTTCTATGTGTAAATTGAGTAAGTACAGGTACCTGAAGGCCGTTTGGCTGGTTTGGATTGCGCTAATTGCTTAAATTAATAAGCTGCTTGCTTAAAATGCTAAATAAGGTATGCCTACGCGATAAAAATAGGAAATATGAACTGTTTTTGCTTTTTTCGACCGGGTGGGTCGATGTATATATATTTATATCTCTTGTCAAATTGCAAAAGCTCCTCCGTACAAAGGAGACTCTGCCAAAAAATTTCGAAAATTTTGGGAGCTAGAAAATTTTTGAAATTTTTTTGTTAACAACAGAACGATTTCAAATTGGAAATTAAAGTAAATTAGTAGATGAAACTAATATGAATCAGTTATAAATGAAAGATAAAATTCAATAATTCAAAATTGAAAGTAAATTGAATTCATATGGAAATGTGGAAAAACTAGTTTGAATAGAAATGGATATGAAAACTTCTGTAAGGAAAAATATGTAAAGATTTGAAAAGGGTATGATTGGATATTATTGCTAAGTAAGATACGTAGGTATTATAAAGGGAAAAGAAAATTTGGATTTGATTTCAGGAGATAATGTGAATTGCCCGACTAAAAGGTATGTATTTAAATTTCTGTATGAAATTGGATTGAGTTTTGATCTAGCCACTTGGCTTTTTGTTTTCGTTTTGGAATTTGGGAGCCCATAGAGGCATTTTGTAGTAGTACCGAGCTAGCCATGCAAAGGAGACGCTGGCAAAAAAATTGGGAATTTAGAGAGTTAGAAATTTTTTGAGAAAGTTGTGATAATTTAAATTTGAATTTTTAATTAGAATTTGAATAAATAAAGTAATAATGCTGTTGGAAACTATAGAAGGTTTTGGAAAGTTGATTGAGATGATAGTGGGTTTTTAATAAAAGATAGTTGGTAGGATGTTGATAAAACTGTTGGTTTTGGGGGGGAAAGGTAAACGGGTATTGGTCTATTCTTCCTAACTAGTAATTTTGGGGACGAAATTCTTTTAAGGGGAGAGGAATGCGACGACCCGAAATTTCTAACCATCTAAATTTGAATAGTTAATTGATTTTAAAATATTTAAAAGTTAATTTTAACTGAATTCCAGATATCAATATTTACTTGATAATTAAATCATTGAATTATATAGTTTAAATATTGAATTTAATAATTAAAATTGGGTAAATTGTTGAATCTGAGATTCTAAGCCTGTTTAAAATAATTTGAAGGCTTATAAAATTTATAACGATGATAATGAAGATAATATAATGGTTGAAATTTAATTTAAAGGTGGTTTGTTCAATTTTAATAATATATCGTTTAAATTGACATTTAAAAATAGCCTTCCGAGACACAGTCTTGGAATTCGACGAAACCAGTTTCAATGGATCTGTAATAGTTAGTTATTATCGGATTTCAATTTTCGTAGCGTTTGGATTTACCGTTTGCTCGTAAGAAACGCGTTGTAATTAAAAATCGATAATTTAATAATTTTAAAAACATAAAAGTCAACCAACCACCCTATTCTATACCTATGTAAGCATAGCCGACCTAACCTTTCTCTTCGTTCAAATCAATATTCCTCCTTTCCTTCAAATCTCGTCTCTTTCCTCCTTTTCCTTCTGATGGAAGTCACGAAAAAAAAATCTATATACCAAATCCCGTTTCAGAATTAAACCCAAAAATTCATGAAATCAAGTACAAAATCATGGCCGCTTACCCCTTCGTTTTCAATACTCTCTCCAAATACACCCTCCAGGCCAAAAAAAATTAAATCAATGACCGCAGCCCTCAAGTTCAAAATCTTGAAGAATCGAAAAAGTGGGAAAATCGAAGTCGTTCGATTTCATGAAATCGCGAATCAAGGCCACGATTTGAATTCACACGAACGAGGAAGGGGAGACTTGTGCATGGTCGCGTTCGTGCGACGTGGAGAGACCTCGTAGTGCGAGTTCGGTGAGGCGACATCTTCGAGTGGAGCAGTGGCCGAGCTTCTCGAACCGAAGGCAAATCGAAGCTAGGGCCTTGGGGGATTACCGATGGTCTCGAGTGCGAGAGGGAGGGTGCGGCGACGCGAAGATCAGTGGTTGATACTCATGCTTCAGGGCAACTTTTACGGGGTGCCAGGGATTCGCGATGCTTGGTACGGCGACGTAGTGACTGTGTCAGGTGCTCGAACGTGGAGGCAGTGACCATGTTCGATCGATTCGATCTGCGTTGAGGTAGTTTGTTCTGGATATTTTAATTCAGATTTTATTTTGGATTTAAACTTATCAGGAAGTTAACTGCTTAGTATTTATAGTTTTGTTAATTTAATAAATAAATATATAAGTTGCAGAAATTATTTAGGTAAATGTATGAGTAGTTTCAAAATGAAGAAAAATGATGGAAGTTTTATATAGATAAGAGCTTTGGGAAAAAAAGGAATTTTAAAATGTTGAGCATTTATATAAAAGTAAATTTTGGAAAAAAAACAATATATTAATTTTTAGTATATGGGTTTCAAAAGAAAAAGAATAATTATTTATTATTGGAAAATTGGATTGAATGAAATAATTGGTAAATCAAATTTTATTAAATGGCAATTGATGATTTAATTATTTCAAGTATTAATAAAATCCATCATGTTATCCAAGGTTAACATCTGAAGGAAACAAGTTGAGATTGGGTTTGGATTGCAAAATCTAAGGTGAGTAAATCTCACTCTGTTGGATTTTTATTTGAATTTAATGGTTAAATTTAAATAATTGGTTGAATGATTAAATTGATTGGATATGCATTGATGATGATGTGACTTTGGTTTTGGTTGGTTCTCGAGTTAATTGTGGTTTGACTCGAAGTATTTAGGTTTTAAATTGTTTTAGACTTAAGTTATGAATAAGGAAATGTTTTCACCTTAATGTTGATAAGGGTGTAAGGATTTGTGATTCATTTAATTAGTGGGGTAATTAATTTAGTCATGAAGGTTTGGATTAATTAATTAAGTTTTGAGTTAATTAATTAAGTTTGATTAATTTAAAATAATCATTGGATTGGTTGATAAGTAATTACTTAATGTAATTAATAAAATATAATTGCTTTGTGGAATTAATTAAGAGGCTAATTATTAAGGAATAATTAATTTATTTAATGAAGTGAATAAAAGATAGTTAATGATCGATTGAAATAAATCAAGAATGATTAATATTTATGGGTTAATTAATGATTAATTATTTAATGTAATTAATTTGGATTAGGATAAATTGAAATATAATTAGAAAAATCATTAATTTATATATAATCAATGATGTAATTAAAGATAGATTAATTAAGATGAATTAATCAGAAATAAGTGACTTAAGAGAAGTTAATTAATATAAGTAATTAAGGATTAATGTAATTAACATAGTTAATCAATTCATGAGGTAATTAAGATTACGTATTGATTTTGGTTAAGTATAATTAATATTGTGGAGTTAATGAAAGATAGCTGCTTGAATGAAATTAAAGGATAATTAATTCAGGTTGATTAATTAAGATGGATATTGAAGGGATGATTAAATTAAATGATTGTAATTAATCAATTGACAAGTAAGAAATCTAAGTGATTGAGGTTAGAAATTCAATTAGAATCAATTGATTAATTTGGAAGTGATCAAATTTGCTTATGGATGATTGAATGGAATTGGATGCTTGGAATGAGTTGATATCTCTGATATGAAATGTTGTGTATTTCATTTGGATAACTTGGGTTAGGATGACATGAGACTCGAAGAGACCGGGTTCGGGTATTAGGAAATTCCCGAAACCACTTCGAATATTTATAGATCGATATGTGAAATCTATTGGCTGGACTGAAGTAATTTCAAGGAGTTGGACTATTTAAATTTAAACTTGGTTACTTAGAAAACGGTTGTGTGGAATAAGTGATGTCCATAATTAATTGTGTTTTGTGAATTGAAATGAGTTTCCCCGGGTTTTATATAAGTTATATGCTCTGTATTCCATGTTAAATGAGTTTACTCATGCTGGTTTCCAGCCTGACCTGGGTGTTACTTTGGTGTAATGCTCGGGTCAGACCGAGTATTATAGATTTTCAAGTAAGGACGTTCTGGAGCTCAGGAGGTGAGCTGGATGACAGGAACGTGTAAAAAAATTCGCTATATTATTATATTGTAAATCTGAGACATGTTGATTGGTATATGTCCAGTGATTGAATATTTGTGTAACTCTGATGTATTTAAATGTAATCGACAGATATAGTATTCTTATGTAACTGTTATTATTTATTATTATATTTTATGCGCTGCGAATGTGAGTTGTTGTTTCTGTTCTTCTTCTTCTTCTATCTCTTTCATCCTTTTCATAACTATCTGGAATTTTCGGGTTCGGAAATTTCGGGTCGTTACAGGAACGATGTATACGTACACGAACACGTATCCATACACGTGCAACCCAGTTCCTTCGCTACGCCGCCGATCATCCCATTCCATCCAACCACCCAGAGCTCGATGAATGGCCTTGCTCAAAATAACACTCTTCGATCACCAGCTGGAAACGAACTGATACCCATCAATCACCATATTCTGACCATCCTTACAATCATATGCCCTTAAATTTCATCGGAATACTCGCCTCCTCCTCTTGCATCGTTTCCCCTACGCGCAGCCTTCAATCATCCTCCTTGCTTCGCTATTCATCCCTAAACCAAAGGTCAAATGAAGAACACTTAAGCCCTAAAATTCAATCGACCACCTACCACGATCATTTAGAAATTCCAGCATTATTTTTCTCGTGTTCCCCATGCCTATTCCTTATCTACGCCAAGTATCACGCCTCTAAATTAACTCAACCTCCAGAATTGGCCGACTCACCAAAATTCGATCATCCCCCAAATACTCACTAACCAGTAACCTAAAATTTAAAATATGGTTGTTAAAATTCATGAAATTTCAATACCAATCAGATTGCATATTGAATACGAGAAATTTCAGACATTTAAATTTTCTGATTTAAAATAGTTTACTGTTATTTCTAGATTTTGAGTTAATTTATAAATTAAATTTTTGGAAACCATTTTAGACTTGATATTTCACTGCTGTCATTTTTTAATCGAAGCCAAAATCACTTGCATAAAAAAGATTTGAATTTGGGCATCAGGTTTAAACCTGTAATATTCAACAGAGGCCAACTTATCTTGTTCCAGACATGTACACAGTTACTATCACACGAATATATGCATAAATCATTTTCTATCAACATGCATAGCATAATTCATATCATGTTTCAATGATCGTCACATGAAATTCCAAATATATATCAGAAATTTCAGAGTTTACTCACCGTTTAAAAAAACAGAGGAGACTGTAACTTGAAATCAGGAATTTTGTTTTGGGTCTGGAACTTGTTATTTGATTTTTTTTTTCAAAGACTGGAAACAACGACTGACTTGAACTCTTAAATGATCATAACATATGAGATCATATACAACAAATCAAACAAGCACTTTACAACTTATCTAAGTTTTACTGCATGCGACATAGTTTATACGGATTTATAACTTTAAATAGGGATTGTTCATTCACAGATGTTAAAGATGCAGAGGCTTCAGGTCAGAGTTTCAATCCTTTGATTTCTTCAGTTTTTGAGTTTGAATTACTATATTTACCAACATGCATATCAATATATATTCATATTAACATGATTCCAGATTTTATCAATCATGCATACATAGATTATAACATATATAACAGGATTTACTCAAAACATTACAGAACATCAAATTTTAAACTAACTTAGGGGATTAAATTCACTCACCATATTAAGTTGAACAAAGTAGGTTTTGAAGTAGTTTAAACCTTGAAAACTTGAATTTTGAAACTTATTTATCTACCACTTTGATTTGCTACTGATATAAGATGATGAACTGTACTTGATGAGTTGCTCATAACTCTGATCTCGAGATTGAAATGAATTGCTTGTTTTATCTTCTGTTAAGAAATGTTTATAGGTCTTTGAACTATAATTTGGACTAGAACTGAGTTGGTTATGCTTCGGGTTTTTTTTCCAGGTTTGTTTTTTACAGATTTTTCTTTCTTTGTTTTGTAGGCTTTTGTTTTTTGAAGATATGTGATAAAAGAATAGAAAGAGAAGAAGAAACATACATATAATCTAATTCAAGATTTTATAAAAATTTAGAAAAAGAAAAACACAAGGAGTGACACTTGTATTTACCACACCCCGTCACTTAACACATGTTAACATTAAGCCTTCATAATTAACACTTGTCTCTAAGGAGGTTTATAAATTAACCCATGTGTATAATATTCATTTTAAATGATAATATAAACTTTTGTATTTGTTACTATTTAAATAAATACTTTCATAATTTATATAGATAAATTCTATAAGGAAAAACAATGTAAAACAAATTATATTTTAATGAAAACTTTATTCATTTTTTTATTTTATTTTTAAATTCTAATTATTTCAAAATAATTATCCTTTAAATCCAAATGTAAATCCAAATATTAAATTTGGATTCAAATTTTAAAAGATCCAATTTAAAATCAACTTAAACACATATATTAATTTAAACAAACACATTTCTTTTGTTTGAAAATAATGATTTTGCAAATTTTAAAATAATTATATTAGAAGATTATCAAATAAATATCTATCCAAGTATATATATTTATTATCAGATTTATTTGCTCAATCTATAAATCCATATTCTATTAATTAACCCAGATTGTTAATCAATTACAGATGTCCAAAAAAAATTCGGGTTATCACAATTTTAATGTCATTTTTTCATTTAAATTGAAATCAATGCCCTAGATCATTTTCCACCGTTCCTATAAATATATGTTTCTACTTATTTTTCAAACTTTTACCTGCAAGCTAAACAGTAATTTTAATTTCCTTATTTTAATAAGAAAACGCTCGGTTTTCACAGCATTTAAATCTCTATATCAAGGTAAGGCTTCTGTTTCTAATTGATTTAGATGAAAGGTAAAAGAGGGGTTTTTTAATTTTGAAATTTGGGTTTAATCAATAGATTGTTTTTGCAATTCTTAGAATTTTGATATTTGCACTTAGACATTGATTGCAATATATTTCTCTATTAGTTGGGAGAAGCTGGATAATCTGATAGCCATTGTGAATTTGAAATTTTTTATAAATTCGATAATTTCCTGGAGCTTTGATGATGATAAGATTGATATATATTTAGGAACACGACATTTGATTAAAAATCTAATTAGCTGCTAAAAAATAACTTGTCACTAATTAGTCCTTGGTTTTCGAATTTATCAGTTTTTGGAAAATTCGACATGTAATTTGAAATTCAATGTCTTTTTAAGGTTTTACTTTTTATCTTATCTTAAAATTCAATCGATTTTAAAGGTTTTACTTATTATCTTGTCCTTTAATTTCAAATGCTTAAAATTCAATAACTATTCATAGGAATATTAAATCTCATTACTTATAAACTAATTTGAAAATTCGATAACTAATTTGAATTTCTTATTCTATAAAATTTTGACATTTTCTTAAGCATTTAAATTTTTATAAAGTATGTGATACTTCCCTGATCCTGTGTAATATCACTTAATGGACAAATGGCTTGTAAGGAATCTAACAAGGGCTCCAAACCATCTCCTCTATCCGAGAATGGAGACTATATGCTCATCCAATCTCTTATAACCACTCAGGATGTGATCAACACTTCCTACAACAATTCAGGATTACTAATGTAGAATCCAGAGTAGCGGGACCATCCGGTAGGATACATCATCCTACCGATGGTTTCTTTGCTTTCATGCTAATCCATATTTTGTATTCAGGCTACCAACCTCTTTACGACTTCTTTGTTATACATTGGATCATGTAGGGTATGTAATCCTTCTACTTTCCCCAATACAATGTCTACCCAATTCCTACATTTGTCTGAGATGCCCTGAAATCTTGGCTATGAAAGCTAAACTACCTTCTCTCAATGTTGATATCCTTCGCCCATTAGTAACTCCCATTGAAGTGGCAAATCAGCCAGTGAAACTGTGTATCGTCTTCTTCCTAGAAAAGTCTGACCACTTTCCTAACAAATCTAGAGATCAGGAGAACCAATTCTTCTATGTACAGAGCTATACTCCTAAAATTAAAGAGTCCTTTTCTATTCCAAGTAAGTATTGCCATCTTCTCTTCTATTACTTATACTGTATTCTGTTGTTGTTTTATAATGACCGTCCATTTTCCATATCTTGTTCTAAGGGGACTGACTAATCCTTCCCTTGCTGATACAATTGGTACTTTGAGCTTAGCATCCCAAACTATAGGAGCCAGATGTGGGATCCTAACAGAAGCCAATCTTAGGAAATATTCCCTGTCCTAGAGAATCATAAGGTGTTTGGGGAACCTCCTATGGTGAAGAAATATGCTTATGGGAGACAAGCCCGTGTTGTCGGTAAACATGATTCTTTTTCTAAATCTTCCCCTATTCTACGTGACTCTTCAAATTAAGTTCTTATTAAATTTTCAAAGTTTCTTGCATCACTCTCTTATGATTTTCCAATGATTTAGGTTCTTCTCTTATGATTGTAGCCTTTAAATCCAAAAAGGCTAGGACTCGTGCTTCTGCATCGAGCACCTTTTTTTGCCCCAAAATTGGTCACAAACCCCAGAAATAGTGAAAGCACCAGTGTATGTACAAAGATCCTCAATATCCACACACAAATCTAAGATCCAGATTAAGTAGAGAACAAAAATGAAGAAATAGCAATGTTAAAAATGTAAGAAAGCAAGAAGGAACACAAGATATATAGTGGTTCGGCTATCGCCGGTCTATGTCCACATTGAATCAATCCTTTTATTCCTATTATAATGTAACTACAGTTACAAGCCTTTGAAAATAAATAGCAAAAATGGCAAAGCTTCTCCTAGGAGAGAAGAAGAAGATCCCTTTTCAGTTGCCATAGTACTGGTATTTATAGGTGTAGATCTGAAAAAATCCGCCCCAAAACCTGGAATACCTCTTCTCTTATGAAGGTGGGCCCATCAGATCGACCCAGAGCAATTTGAGATCGATCGAAGCATAATTCGTATCGATCCAAATTGGCCCCACTCGAGTTGAGATCAATCATGAACATTCTCGAGTATATAAGGAAGCTTCTTTCAAAATTTCATAGCATTTGGAGTTATAGATTTCGAGTTATGATCGATACAAGTTTGTGTTTTCCAATGTCGGCTAAAGTGTACGCATCGATGCAAGTTTGTATCGATCGTCTCAATCACCTTCGTATCCATCCAATTATCCGTCGGTCCCCATATCCATAGCCAAAGCCTTCGCATCGATCCGAACTTCACGTGCTATGATCCATATCCTTCGTTCCATCTCGACCGCTTCCTTAATATCCATCGATACGAAGTACAGAGCCTTCGTATCCATCACATTCCGTTGCCTTGTGTCCATCATTTCTTATCCATGCCTCTATTCGTATCGATCTCTGATTGCCTTCCTTTCTTATCGATCCATGCCATATTCGTATCCACACTGTTCGCATCGATCTAATGCTGCCCTGGGAAACACGTGCCTTCATATCCATCCAAATCCTGCTCCCTTCGTATCAATCCAAGCTTTGATCGATACAAAGTATCCCTTGCAGTATCCATCCAATCGATGCGCGTTGCATCGATACGAAATCCATCAGTCCAAAGTGAGGTGCCAAGCTCATTTCCCTTATCCATATCCATATGGATCGATATGAAACCATCAATCCAGTGTAAATAGCCGAATCTATTTCGATTAATACGGATGTATCGACACGAACTGAATTTCATGAACCTTGATCCGTTCATAACTCGAGCATGCGATCCCCGATTGACCTGAAATTTGAAACATTGCTTCTCCAATCCTTTTTAATCATCCCCAATCGATCCTACCTCGATTGGAACTCGATCAAATTTTGACGGTATCGATTATAGCCTTATTTCCAATCGATCTCCAATCCTGATATCCATTCTTTTTAGCCAATTTGTTGGTATCCCGTCCTTGACCAAAAGGCGGGGTAACATTTACCCTCCCAAAACATGCCTTATGGTAAGAACTTGTGTTTTGAATAGCTCCGAATCCAACATCCGAAGTCCATATTCCATCCATAGCCATGCCATCTGATTCATAATCCAATCCATCACCAAGCCATCATATCCGAGTGACATAGCCATATCCTTATCCAAATCCGCGATTGCTCCGAATCGAAATATGATTCCGAATCCAGTAACCAAATCTTTAGTCAATTTCATATCCGTCTAAACCCGACAACCGAGTTCTAATCCATCCATATCCAATAACCAATAATCGAATCTAGGCCTCTTCGGGTTGATATCCAAATCCTTAGCTGTTCATAGCCGATATATGAATCCATAACCTCTCCGAGTTCTCGCCAAGCGCAATCCACACTCGACAACCTATATTAAACAAAGCCTTGGCGTTCTTAGTTCAGTGTCTCTGAACGCTGAGTAATGACATGGCTTAAGTCCTAACCCGAATCCTAGTCGCTTTGGACCCTTTCCGCGCATAGTCCATACTCGACGACCTAAAATAGTAAACAATAATATATGGCCTAAGTCCTAGGCCGAATCCTAGTCTCTCCGGACCCTTGCCGAGCATAGTCCATACTCGACGACCTGAATAAGTCGATTCGCCATGTTCGGACTAGGCGACTTACCTCTTGCCAGGTATAATCTATACCTGACGACCATTTACCAAAAACCAAATAAAAATCCAATCAAAATCCAATCTGAAATCCAGATTAAATCAGAAAACAAAAAACCATGCCAAAGATCCAAACCAATATCCAAACTAGAAAACAAGCATCCTAACTAAAGTCCAAAGAAGAAAAGAAACAAAACCTGGAGTTCAACCAAACCAAAAATAGTAAATGTCAAAACCGAAAAAGGAAAAGCAGATTCCACAAACTAGAGCGTCGCAGTTTATCCTCATCTCAGAGCATGCTTAGGGGCTATCTTCGTCCCCGTACATGAGTAAGTGACTTAACTATTTTCCCAAATTTTGCTACTTATTCCATATCGTCCCTGTCAGTTGATAACCAATCGGCCATCATTCCTGGGCCTCATGCAATTGTCATTTGAGGTAGGCAGTGGCTGCTCCTGTTCCAGCACCGCATTCCAAGTTTCAACGTATTTCCGCAACTGACCGAGATTTCTTTCAATTTTTGGTTGCTTCTTCTTTGAAGGCCAATAATCCACCCTCTCTTTAGTTAGGAGATATATGTTTTTGTAGGAGGTGGTATGTGAACGAGTCTTAGAGGATCCGGAACTTCTAGGGTGTTGTCTCTTTAATTCCTATTTGGTATTTTATACCATTGGACTGGTGCATTAGCCTTATCCATAAACTTTTTCTTTAATAAATCACGAGTTTTGACTAGTGTAGGAGAACAATAACCTATTCTTTCCCACTTTCGAGCAAACTTATATAATTCTTTTGTCATTTCTCTTTCAAAAACAGTTCCCTTAGATTGGAGTTGTATGGCCTTTCTCATTTTCAAAAACAAGCCATCCTTTTTTCTCTTCTCCTTGATTAGGATAACAGCTATGAAACGGGGTAGAACCTCTATGGAACGGAATTACACTCTATTTATCCGAATTATAAGGAGTTGTTTGTCTCTTTTCTTCCATAATTTTAAGTGCCAAGAACTTCAACACTTGTTTCTCATGGAATGAAAACTATGAGTGTTATCACCATTACTAACCTTGAAGATATGTGGCATGAGACATGAATATGACATTGCCTTTCAATATGGAAGTAATGCCATGCTTTACAATATTGTTCAATGCCACATATGATCAATAATGCATGTTTTTGATACCGCCTATCGTCTATATTACATCTCATTGACATCTTAACTTATGAACACAACCTTTCACTTGTGAAAATAAGGAGAACATCACTCATTTCTGATACTACCTATAACCAAAGCCATAAACTAATTATGTTGCCTCCCTTTGTTGCCACTTTTATTCTAATACCGTCGCTCTTTAAGGTTGTCTTTTGGATGATACCGAGCGTTATCAATACCGCATGAAACCAACGTCGTATCCCTCCAAAGAAGTAATTATATCAACTACAATCAATGCAGTAAGCCATTAATGGATGCCGACACAACCTATGTCACATCTCATTGATGCCGCAATTTACCAGAGTCATCCTCCAAAGTGACGGTGCTTTCTATCAACGTCACTCATTGTTACCAATGTTTATTATCGAGGCCGATCATTTCCCATATTGCTATTCAAGAATGTCAATGCTTAACAATGCCTTCATTTATCAATACCATTCATGCGGTCAATGATGAGCGCCATGTCTTGTTGATGACGTGGTTCATCGGCACTTAGAGGACACTGTACATGTTGACTTCGAAAGACATCAATATCCACTAAAATAATCGAGGCCAATGTTATATCAATCCATGTCTCTCCCTATTGATGCCGCCCTAATTCACTATCATTCTGTGCCAAATACCACTTCAATTTGATACTACTATAAACCAATGGAGAGCGTCGATCATCACCACAGAATCCATTATTGCCGAGAGTAATTAGTGTCGTCCTTCACTTATAAGATGACACCGAAGCCATGCCCTATACCTATAAATGTTAAAGGATTTTTCCAAGAAAATTTAACATCATGTAGCACTAAAGCTTCCGAGATCAAGCACGCTAAAGCCACGCGCCATGCGTTATGCCGCAATTTCTCCCCTACAAATATGAATCTGGATGCACAATGGAGGCGGTGAATCATTATTATCTCTTTTCTTTCACTTTGAACTTTGTAACCCTAAATTGATTTAGGGATTTAGAGCATATTATAGTACTCGAACTATTGGACATTGTACATTTGACATTTTATTGAATATAGACAAGATATCTTGAATTCTGACTTACTTTCGAATTTCGAAGCATATATGATTTGCTAATAAAAGTTTTCTTCGAATTCCAGAAGTACTCATATTCTTGATTTCTCTTTTTGATTATATGAATGTCTAATATAGATTTACTTCAAGCATATATGATGTCATTTGGCCTTACATATGATTTCCATATGAACCTAAATTTGCTTGGCAGTTCTCTTAAGCCTTAACTCAACCAAGTGTTACCTTGTGCCAACTCATTGAGGTTATACTTAGGCTCTCCAAATTTCATATTCAACAAAGGTTCTCATCCTTTCACTTTTTGGTCTAATGAGGAATTTCTTTAACATTTTTGGCGTTAGAAGGAGGGCCCAAACGTCTGTCTCTATTTACACCGTAAGTGGAATTGCCCTAGCTTTCATATTTAGGGATTAAATAACTTACCCCTTCCGAACATATCCTATTCCAAGCTAACCAACCTTTGACTTTTAACACCAATTAATTACACTAACTATGTTTGTTTAGTCATGCCAATTAATCGTGTTAAAATCACTGAACAATGATCCTCCAAGCCTCAAGTAACTAGGCCAACGTAGCAATACTAACGATCCCCGGCTTCAAGAATAATAAGTTCTAAGGCTCGTATCATTACAATTCATAGAAAACAAGAAAAGACAAGTTGCTCTATACAATCTAGAAAAATGGAGTTTGAATCCCTTTCTTATGGGATCAAAATGATCTACACCTTAACTAGGAAATACAAAAAAGATAGAATCTTCTTGAAAAATGAGGAAATAGATTCAACTCAAAGCCAAAGAGAACATTTTCAAAAGAGAAATAATAAAGACTTTGGTCGATTCACTAGAAGGTGGAAAAATGCCATTATCAACCACAAGAACCAATTGAAACTTGAAACTCTTTAAAAAGAAAGCTTATTATGGATGTTGTTGTCCAGCCTTTTTACCAGGCATACTTCGGATAGACTGGATGAATCGAACTTGGAATTATCAAGGCAGGGTGCCCGGAGAGAAAGCCCAGGAGTGCAGAAAGCAAGCGTAGACAAAATCGGCTGGTCAATAACCAAAACAACTCAAGACAATACAACTGTGGGATGTCCTAGGTTGGGGTTTGGTACCGACTCCTACTTTAGGATTGGTACCGACTCCCAAAAACAACTTGGGTGGACCCCCATCTTCTACGTACGTGTTTATCTTGATGACAAGGCTTTATTCCCAAAATCATTTTATTGAATCAACACAATTCTTTACCGATCTCCATGAACAATTGAAACTATGGCTTTATTCTTCTTTAACTCCATCAGTCGGACTCAACAACAAGCTAATAATGGTGCAAACAGCTATGGAATCACAAAGTTTACCATAAGATGATCCAAGGTGTAGGGTTGAAGTCTCTAAACTTGAAAAAATTATGCCGACTCCCACTTAGGGATCGATGCTGACTCCTTATATTTTATTGAGGTGGCGCCTATTATTTTTAAAGAGCAAGTCTAAATCGGACATGACGGCTTGGAGTTATTGCATGCGATATTTTAGGCTCCCTATCTCTGTATATAGGAAGGTGGGGCTCGTTTTAAGGATCATTTTGGGGCTCTAGCTCTTGAATTCCACATATTCTTATATCTCAAAAATTCTAGGTGTTGGAATTGTACCGAGTCTTAAAAACTTCTACCCCTAAGTCATAAATCAATAATAAAATGTTAAAGTGGATGTAGGCCAAGTTTTGACGAACCACTATAAACGATTATTTTTCTCCTTTTCTTCATTTTCATTTAAATTTCTTCATATTTTAACCTCTTTTATAACTTTTAGGCGTTTGTACCATTTTTGGCTCAAACATTTTGGTGCTTTCACTGAGAACGATATTTTCAGCCCTTTGGGTCCATCGTCTACTACTGGATTTCGTTACATCCAAGAGATAGATCCAATTTCCCTACCTTTTAATTCTACAACTCAGATTTCCAAAAATCTACAAGATGCTTCTACCATGACGCCATCAAGGAAGGTACTCAAACCCGAACGATAACTACCAATGCCACTACTTGTAAAGTCCCGTTTTCCCGTACTCTTTGAATTGACAATAAACAATACATGTCTAACACAAATTGCACGAAAAGACGGATCTTTAAGGGTAAAAAAAAGTAGACAGAACAGAATCTCACACGAATGAAATAACGTATATTGTTTCAATAATAATCTTTACAGCGAAAATTTTTAAATACATATATCATAGTCTAACCTAAATTCAGCTTGGACAGTTATAAACATCTTTCCTTACAATTGTTGACAAACATCAAACAAAGTACACTAAGTACAACGGATAATAGAATATGTCCATACGTCGATGAATATCTCCAACTCTCCTCTGGAAACTCCAACCATCTTCGACTAAACCCGAAACTACTCGGATCTGACCCGAGTATTGAAAATGCCTGGACCAGGCTTGATAAACCAGCGTGAGAAAAACTCAATAATAGAAGACAGTGTCATATATCAGCCTTTTTATAAATCCTTTGAAAATAAAGAGTATCTCATAAGACCACGTCCACACATAAACACGGATGGGTTTTTACCTTATGATAACTAAAACACTTTTATATCAAAATATTTGATATTATTTCTAATGACTTCTCTTTGAAAACATTTGCAAATAAACTTATTGATCTTAGCTGAAATTGTTACCATTATTAAATTCCAGCATTCTAGGCTCAACAAACAAAACCGTAGGTTCTTTTTGGTGAATGGATTTCCATACAAATGACCAGGCGCAGGATCTACCTTCCGAAGGGATACACCTCTAGATGGATATCCCGAGGACCATCACAAAGGATCCTCAACCAACACAAGACTGGACTGCCTCTGTAACTAAATAGTACCAAATATGTCATCCCCCGGTCGTTACCGACCTTTATTCGAGGGCCCTTATAGCATACACCACATTAATTTACATCCCGACATCATAACGGGAAGAAATATATCTAGAAGGGGATGACCATACCCTAATTGAAAATGACCCACTTAGCCTTGCCGCATCTAATCATGTTTCTGTTATTTCCGGTTTGATGAGGCTTGAGGCAAACGATTACCTTTTCACATAGCACATATCACATCTTTGAATGCCACATTGTCATTTCCATTTAATTACTAATTGCCCTCCACAAATATACAACCCTTGAGCTCGTACGTCTCAAGGAGGGTGTTAAGCTAAGAGAAGTTGCCTTCTCCGCCACCACTGATGTACATTTGTAAAAACCAATGTACGTATTCTTTACAAATGCAATGTCAGACAAACGTCCATACAAGTTGTCCAGGAACAGGACAAACCGAAGGCACTCTCCTACTACCACTAGTGGCGAGTAGTCCATGCAATTCGAAAAATCTCCACAATGAGGAGACCACTGCTATATATAACTCGGGAGCTACCTAGAGCAAGTCAACAAGTAGTCCTCACGTTATAAAGATCCACAGTCTTCAATAATCATCATTTTCAACATGTCTTCATGTTCGAACGTATACATTGGTTCGAAGTGATTTTCGGACAGGAATTACTCAAATCCGACCCTGGTTCCTTCGAAATCCAATATCGATAAAAAATGAATATGAGTATACAGGATTTATTAAGTCACTTTTCACTTTAATTCTTTTCGGATGATTTCGAAATCTCTTTCTTTTGACTTAGGATAATTTCTAAAAAATTCATTCTTTTGCTTTGGAAAATATCTCAAAATTCCTTACTTATTTTTCAATCAAATTCTTACTTTTATGCGGGTAAAAACAATGTTATTTAAGACATCATTTACGATAAACCCTAAAATAAATCTTAGCAAACTTTTTTGAGTAAATAGGATCATACAAATCATTCATTGCTTCACTTTTGAATAATACCAATCTTCTTTTATTTTGGAAAACTTAACAGAATCTTTTTATTTAAGAGCATCCGGGCTTTCCTTTCGATCTGTTCCACCCATTGCCTAAGAAAAGAAAACATAGGGCATGTAAGTTTAGGGCACTGGTTGCTCCATCCCTAACCTTAGTTAAACACCTTGTTTTATCTTCCCAGATCTCACAGGCAGGACAAATGTACTAGTCGTTTCCGCATACTCAGAATTTCAACTTTATTTTGGAATTGCTTATAAATATTCCAAATTATCTTTCAAAAAGGATTAATTATCCTTTTTAAAACATTCACAATTTATTCTGGAAAACGTCGTTACATTCAAATTCATATTCCAAAAGTTATAGAATTCGCAGCAGAAAAGTGCCGCGGAAAGTGCTAAATAAGCTCATTTGAATTAAACAACTTTTAAACATTCGATAATTCATATTTTCCAATCCAAAACCTCTTTTAAATCATTTAAATAGATTTATCAATTTTATTCCATATTTTTCCATAATTAAAAACGTTCATTTAAACAGATTTCCTGTTATGGTCACTTAACTGCACTAGCGCGATTTTTCTAGAAAATTGATTTGGATTTAATTCAAAATCTACTTATCGAAACTTTAATTTTCTTTCTTTGTTTAGAAGATATGGATATAATAGTCTGGAATTTTCTTATCTCGAAGAATTCCGAGCTATATTTCACTCTACACATTCATTTGAACTTTTCGGCGCGAAATCGCGAACTACCGTTGCACGACGTACCTGGTTTTAACTTATTTTTCAATATTTGAAATAATCTATTTAAATTAAATTTTATCACCCATAAAATCATTACATATCATTTTAAATCAATATTTTGACTTTTAAAAGTATTTAAAATATATTTTCAATATTATCATATTATAATATTATTATATTCCATTATTTTAGTATTAAATTTTAAATTCCAATTTTAACTCAATTTTAATTCTAATCTCAAATTAAACTCATTTAAAACTTAGATTTCAAATCCAATTTCAATTTAAACTTTAATTCAACCTCAAACTAAACTTCACTTTTTCAAAATCGATTTCAATTTCACTATTCATCTCAGTTTCAGTTTCAATTTAACTATCCTTTTCAAATCCGTTTCACTTTAAATTTCAAATTCTCTTTTATTTATACTTTAGTTTCACTTCTAAATGAAAGGAGACTTATTTTTCCACAATATCTCATATTACTAAAATATGATCTTTTTAGACAAAGGGATTACTTAAATAGGAATCTGATGTCCAAATTATCATCACAACCATAGAACAATCATATAACATCAACATATTCAATACGGTAAATGTCATAACATTACTATGGATTGTCCAACATATTCAAACAATCAACCAAATATCCATATCATCAAATGGTGATTATCTAACATAAAATGAAACATGATAATCAATATAATTCAAAAAGCGGTGAGAGTTTCTCACCTTCATATCCACTCCGTCAAACTTTAACGTAAGATTTTCGTCTCTCGCTAACGTGCTATTTCCAACGTCTCGCCTTTAACCGTTTCCTTTCCGAACGCTTTTGTTTTTCTTTTCTTTTTCTTTTCTTTTCTTTTTTCTTTTGTTTTTTTATATGGAGGAGAGGGAGTACGGCCTTGGTGTGGAGGAGGGTGTGGCCTTGGGTATGGTGTGTAGGAGGGTGTAGGCTTGACTTGGCTTTGGTGTGCTCGGGTTTGGGTGGTGTGGCTCGACCGTGGGCTATAGGGGGTAGGCTATGGGTTTTGGGGTGAGGAGGAGGTGGGTAGGTGGTAGTTTGGTTTGGTTTTGATGGTGTAGGGTGATGGTTTGGAGTATGGAGGTGATAACTTGAAGATAGAAGGGAAATGGTGGAAGTAGAGAAGGTTTTTGGAAATTTTGTGAAATCAAAGTGAAGTGAAAATGAACAGATTTGTGGTTGTATTTATAAGTGAACATCTTTAGTGGTAAATGATATAATTACCCTCTTCATTTTTGAATTTAAATATACATTTCTTTTTATGTGAAAAGAGAGATTTGATATGCATTTATGGTGATGGTAAAAATAGAAATGATTACTTTCTAAAATTTTGCATTTTAAAGAGAAGACTTTGCCTTGATTTTATTTGCATTAAATGCATGGATGTATGTGTCATAAATTCCTTAAGTTGGCTTCCTTTTCACTTTTCATTTGCTCCTTTCTATGCATAAGTATAACATCTCATTAATGAGATGAGAAGTAAGGTAATGATGTTGTTTTATAAAAGCTTTAACTATTCTTTAATATGTCAAATCATACTTTTTACATTTTTTTATATTTATGTAAATATTTTCAAAAGTAAACTCTTTTTGTCTTTAGTGCTAAATGTACAATGTTTAAATAGTTTATAAACTTGTATTTATAAGTTAGAAAATGTATCAAGTTGTAACAACTTATCGACAACTTGTTTTGGTTGAAAACGGTGTTTTTATCGACAAATTTTACCGTCAAAATTTGACATTTTTATTAAGCTATATATCGAAGTAAACCAAACTTTAAAATGAACTTTTTACTTCTTTAAATAAATTAAAACAATTCTCCTTATATTTAAAAATCATATTTAAATAGTATCAAAATCTCTAATTTTACAGTGTATGTAAAACTTGACAAAATGCGACAAATTTTGGTTATTTTTGTAAAACGATTATTAACATACTTTTAAATATATAAATTTACTTTTATTATCTTTATTGGATGTTTTAAATAAGATTTACATTTTTAAATAAATATTTAAATTCATTTATTTAAGCCTTTATTTATTATTAACAAAACTTAACCTTTGTTGATTTGTTCCAAAATCCAAATTCATACTTTTTAATTTATTAACTGTAAGAATAGATAATTTATTTACTATATATAACATATTATTTAAGTTTTAAAATCCTTTTAAATTTAAAAATAAGTAAAATCTCTCATTTTCGAAGTAGCAAAATTACAGGTCGTTACATTCTCCCCTACTTAAAAGCATGTCGTCCTCGAAATGAAAGTTAGATAGAGGAATCTATCTCATACTCGTATCCTCAAATAATTTGATTTATTTCTACTAATGATAGAAAAGAAGAAGGTCGATATCATAACAACACTAAAACAAATGATGTCAAACATACATACAGAGATTCCCTACACTAACCTGAGTACATATCACGTACTTATGATTATATACACACACATCAAGTCAAACTTCTATCGTACCCATCCTAGTTCATACTGCACACTTAAGACAGAATATACAACAACCAACAAGATTATAAAAAAAACAACCACACTGATACTGCATCAAGATAAACGAATTCAACCACATAACTCATTCCCTGTCCTGAGCATGTACTATATTTGAGGTCTATATATATGCATGCCGAAACATCAGTCCAACTACTATATCTTAGTGCCTATTATTGAGATAACTATCCAATTACTAAGTAAACAGACCCAATACATCATACTATATGTGATATTTGACTCGATCTATTATTCGAATTCGCAACTTTACTTCCGAACTAGTATCGATCCCTCGATTTTCTAGTGCGGACATTGATCAGACTTCTTGATCATAAACCCTTGCTTTCCTTGCATAGCTCTCAACTATGATAGAAAACTCGTGTACATAATCATAAACTCCTATCAATGCTCGCCGTCAAGAATCGAGTGATAAATCCCTTTTCGGATTGGTATAAACACCTCAAAGTTATGTTCTCAAATCTTAGATCAAAATTTATGTGCTAAAATGATCTATGTTTAACTTATGTACTTATTCACATTCATCTTTACCTAATACATTTATTCAAAATTTCTATTAATCCACGTTTATTTCACAACTATTTACTTTCTTCTAAATACATTATTACTTAAGCATACAGATATGACTTAAACTGGTATAATATACCTTTACTTCCTAAGAGTATATATACATATCCCCAAACTTCAAATTTTTATTACTTCAACTAAGGTGTTTCACTAATATGGAACTCTACTATTATCTCAAATTAATAAGTTATAAAACTCAACCCTTTATTTTCTTTATCTAAGGTTTTCATTTAGCTAATATTATTTATCCAATCCATATATTAATAAGACAACTTTACTAAATGTACACATTTTTGTCACTGATTCTATGATTAACTGCTTAACTTATTTACTTATCCATTTTCTAAATCAAATTTCTTAATCTTAAATCCATCAAATACCTTATATTCAAATTATGAAACTTAATTCATGTGGTATTTGTTATTTAAAATTTTCATCCAATAATCAACCTATTAACCATATTATTCAAAAATATCCACTTCTATTCTTACTTCATTTTGAATTACAAATGTTACCCTAAATGTATCGCTAATTCAAATTTTTATATTAGGATGATATTTCCTATATCTCTTATTCCAAAATTTCATTTTGATTTTAACCTATTCAAAGTGTCTAAATTTCAAATTAACTTAACTCCTTTATAAGTTATAGAACTTACCCTTTCATATTATATTTACCCAAAATTTCAATTTTGGCTTATCTTTTTCTATTTTATTGATAACAATTTTTTTTTATGTGTACATTTTCTCTTTACTTTCTCTAATTACAACTTGTAGCTTCAATATTATCATCAAATATCTTACAGTCAAATTGTGAATTTTACTTCACAAGATATTTGTACTTAGCTTTTAAATCCATCCATTATGATAATCACTTAATCATCTTAATACTAAATATCCAAGAGTATATGATCAAAATTCTAAATTCTGGCTTTCAACTAATTGATACTATATAGAATATCTTATAGTCAAATTATGCAATTCTAATCACAAGATATTCATATTTTAGTTTTTCTAAGCAAAATTACAATTAATCCTTAATTTCTAACCCAAAAGATAATAATATCCCCTTTATAATTTGTAATATAAACCCATGGTAAAATTATTTCATTTACTAATTTCTTTAAAACAAAATCATTTTTATAAAATTAACAAATATGCGCTCACGTATATATATAATACTCTCATAACTTATTCTAGGGTGTTACTAACCCTATCTCTAATGAGTTACTCATCCTAGGATATTACTAATCCTATCTCTAATGAGACTTACCCCTATCAGGCTTCGGTGCTCGCTCAACCAAAAGCTCTGATACCAAACGTAAAGTCCCGTTTTCCCGCACTCTTTGAATCGACAATAAACCACACATGTCTAATTCAGATTGCACGAAAAGACAAATCTTTAAGGGTAAAAAAAGAAAAGTAGATAGAACAGAATCTCACACGAATGGAATAACATATATTATTTCAATAATAATCTTTATAGCAGAAAATTTTAAATACATATATCAGATTCTAACCTAAATTCAGCCTGGACAGTTATAAACATCTATCCTTACAATTGCTGACAAACATCAAACAAAGTACACTAAGTACAACGGATAATAGAATATGTCCATACGTCGATGAATATCTCCAGCTCTCCTCTGGAAACTCCAACCATCTTCGACTAAACCTGAAACTACTCGGATCTAACCCGAGTATTGAAAATACCCGGATCAGGCTTGATAAACTAGTGTGAGAAAAACTCAATAATAGATGACAGTGTCATATATCATCCTTTTTATAAATCAAATAAAAAATATCTCATAAGACAACGCCCACACATAAACACGGACGGGTTTTTACCTTATGATAACTAAAACGCTTTTATATCAAAACATTTGATATTATTTCTAATGACATCTCTTTGAAAACATTTGCAAATAAACTTATTAATCTTAGCTGAAATTGTTACCATTATTAAATTCTGACATACTAGGCTCTACAAACAAAACCGTAGGTTCTTATTGAAGAATGGATTTCCATACAAATGACCAGGCGCAGGATCTACCTTTCGAAGGGGTATACCACTAGATGGATGTCCCGAGGACCATCACAAAGGATCCTCGACCAACACAAGACTGACCTACCTCTATAACTAGATAGTACCGAATATGTCATCCCCCGATCGTAACCGACCTTTATTCGAGGGACCTCATAGCATACACCACATTAATTTACATCCCGACGTCATAGCGGGAAGAAATATATCTAGAACGGAATGACCATATCCTAATTGGGAATGACCCACTTAGCCTTGCTGCATCTAATCCTGTTTCGGTCATTTCTGGTTTGATGAGGCTTAAGGCAAACAATTACCTTTTCACATAGCATATATCACATCTTTGAATGCTACATTGCCATTTCCTTTTAACTACTAATTACCTTCCATAAAAATACAACCCTTGAGCTCATACGTCTCAAGGAGGGTGTTAAGGTAAGAGAAGTTTCCTTCTCCGCCACCACTGATGTACGTTTGTAAAAACCAATGTGCGTAATCTTTACAAATGCAATGTCAGACAAACGTCCATACAAGTTGTCCAGGAACAGGATAAACCGAAGGCACTCTCCTACTACCACTAGTAGCGAGTAGTCCTTGCAATCCGAAAAATCTCCACAACGAGGATACCACTGCTATATATAACTCGAGAGCTACCTAGAGAAAGTCAACAAGCAGTCCTCACGCTATAAAGATCCATGGTCTTCAATAATCATCATCTTCAACATGTCTTCACGTTCAAACGTATACATTGGTTCGAAGTGGTTTTCGGATAGGGATTACTTAAATCCGACCCTGATTCCTTCAAAATCTAATATCGATAGAAAGTGAATATGAATATACAGGATTTATTAAGTCTCTTTTAACTTTAATTCTTTTCGAATGATTTTGAAATCTCTTTCTTTTGACTTAGGACAATTTCTAAAAAATTCATTCTGTTGCTTTGGAAAATATCTCAAAATTCCTTACTTATCTTTCAATCAAATTCTTACTTTTATGCGGGTAAAAAACAATGTTATTTAAGACATCATTTATGATAAACCCTAAAATAAATCTTAGTAAACATTTTTAAGTAAATAGAATCATAGAAATCATTCATTGCTTAACTTTTGAATAATACCAATCTTCTTTTATTTTGGAAAACTTAACAGAATCTTCTTATTTAAGAGCATCCGGGCTTTCCTTTCGATCTGTTCCACCCCTTGCCTAAGAAAAGAAAACATAGGCCAGGTAAGTTCAGGGCATTGGTTGCTCCATTTCTAACCTTAGTTAAACACCTTGTTTTATCTTCCCAGATCTCACAGGCGGGACAAATGTACTAGTCATTTTGGCATACAAAGAATTTCAACTTTATTTTGGAATCGCTTATAAATATTCCAAATTATCTTTCAAAAACGCTTAATTATCCATTTTAAAACATTCACATTTTATTCTGCGAAACGTCGTTACATTTAAACTCATATTCCAAAAGTTATAGAATTTGCAGCAGAAAAGTGCTGTGGAAAGTGCTAAATAAGCTTATTTGAATTAAACAACATTCAAACATTCAATAATTCATATTTTCCAATCCAAACCTCTTTTAAGTCATTTAAATAGATTTATCAAATTTATTCCATATTTTTCCATAATTAAAAACATTCATTTAAACAGATTCCTGTTATGGTCACTTAACTGCACTTGCGATTTTTCTAGAAAATTTATTTGGACTTCATTCAAAATCTACTTCTCGAAACTCTGATTTTCTTTCTTCGTTTAGAAGATATAGATATAATAGTCCGGAATTTTCTTATCTCGAAGAATTCCGAGCTATATTTCATTCTACACATTCATTTGAACTTTTCGACGCGAAATTGCGAACTACTATTGTGCGACGCACCTAGTTTTAACTTATTTTTCAATATTTGAAATAATCTATTAAAATTGAATTTTATCGCTTATAAAATCATTACAAATCATTTTAAATCAATATTTTCACTTTTTAAAGTATTTAAAATATATTTTCACTATTACCATATTATAACACTATTATATTCCCATTATTTTAATGTTAAATTTTAAATTCCAATTTTAACTCAATTTCAATTCTAATCTCAAACTAAACTCATTTAAAACTTAGATTTCAAATCCAATTTCAATTTAAACTTCAATTCAACCTCAAACTAAACTTCACTTTTTCAAAATCGATTTCAATTTCACCATTCGTCTCAATTTCATTTTCAATTTAACTATCCTTTTCAAATTTGTTTTACTTTAAATTTCAAATTCTCTTTTATTTATACTTTAATTTCACTTCTGAATGAAAAGAAATTTTTTCACAATATCTCATATTACTAAAATATAATCTTTTTAAACAAAGGGAATTTGATGTCCAAATTATCGTCACAATCATATAACAATCATATAACATTAATATATTCAATATGGTAAATGTCATAACATTACTATGGATTATCCAACATATTCAAACAATCAACCAAACATCCATATCACCAAATGGTGATTATCTAACATAACAATTAAACATGATTATCAATATAATTCAAAAAGCGGTGAGAATTTCTCACCTTCATATCCACTCCATCAAACTTTAACGTAAGATTTCCGTCTCTCGCTAACGTGCTATTTCCAACGTCTCGCCTTTAGTCGTTTCCTTTCCGAACGCTTTTGTTTTCCTTTCCTTTTCCTTTTCTTCTCTTTTTTTCCTTTTGTTTTTTATATTGAGGAGAGAAAGTACGGCCTTGGTGTGGAGGAGGGTGTTGCCTTAGGTATGGCATGTAGGAGGGTGTAGGCTTGGCTTAGCTTTGGTGTGCTCGGGTTTGGGTAGTGTGGCTCGGCCGTGGGCTATAGGGGGTAGGCCGTGGGTTTTGGGGTGAGAAGGAGGTGGGTAGGTGGTTGTTTGGTTTGGTTTTGGTGGTTTAGGGCGATGGTTTGGAGTATGGAGGTGATAACTTGAAGATATAAGGGAAATGGTGGAAGTAGAGAAGATTTTTGGAAATTTTGTGAAATGAAAGTGAAGTGGAAATGAAGACATTTGTGATTGTATTTATAAGTGAACATATTTAGTAGTAAATGACATAAATTCCCTCTTCGTTTTTGAATTTAAATATAAATTTCTTTTTATATGAAAAGAGAGATTTGATATGCATTTATGGTGATGGTAAAAATAGAAATAATTACTTTCTTAAATTTTGCATTTTAAAGAGAAGACTTTGCCTTGATTTGATTTGCTTATATGCATGGATGTATGTGTCATTAATTCCGTAAGCTGGCTTTTTTTCACTTTCCATTTGCTCATTTCTATGCATAAGTATAACATCTCATTAATGAGATGAGAGGTAAGGTAATGATGTTGTTTTATAAAAGCTTTAATTATTCTTTAATATGTCAAATCATGCTTTTTACATTTTTTTTATATTTATGTAAATATTTTCAAAAGTAAACTCTTTTTGTCTTTAGTGCTAAATGTAGAATGTTTAAATAGTTTGTAAACTTGTATTTATAAGTTAGAAAATATATCAAGTTGCAACAACTTGTCGACAACTTGTTTTGGTTGAAAACGGTGTTTTTGTCGACAAATTTTACCGTCAAAATCTGACGTTTTTATTAAGCTAATATTGAAGTAAACCAAAATTTAAAATGAACTTTTTACTTCTTTAAATAAATTAAAACAAGTCTCTTTATATTTAAAAATCGTATTTAAATCTCTAATTTTACAGTGTATGTAAAACTTGAAAAAATGCGACAAATTTTGGTTATTTTTGTAAAACGATTATTAACATACTTTTAAATATATAAATTTACTTTTATTATCTTTATTAGATGTTTTAAATAAGATTTATATTTTTAAATAAATATTTAAATTCATTTATTTAAGCCTTTATTTGTTATTAACAAAACTTAACTTTTGTCAATTTGTTCTAAAATCCAAATTTATACCTTTTTATTTATTAACTATAAGTATAGGTAATTTATTTACTATATATAACATATTTATTTAAGATTTAAACTCCATTTAAATTTAAAAACAAGTAAAATCTCTCATTTTCGAGGTAGCGAAATTACTAGTCGTTACACCACTAGTGGCGCTGAGAATCAAAATTCTCAACATGGGAATAAAGCTAACAAATTGAAGCAAATAGAGATCCAGACTCCAATTGACATTGTCACTAAAGTGGAGATGGATAAGATGATGAAGTGGATGGAAGACATATTCCATGTTAGCCAATAGGAGATGAACAAAACGATGCAATAGAGATTGAGGCGGCGGTATGAGCTAACTCAAAATAGTAGCAGATGGAGTAAAACGGATTCCAGCTCATAATCAGAGATTTCTTCTTCATTCGAGCGAAGATGAAGGGAAGGAAGGCAAAAGAAAACTCAATACGCAGCTGGGACATCTATGTAAGGAAGAGGACCAGCCTCAGGCCCAAATTCGGAGATCGGTACAGACCTTCACTTGGGATTCGGTACCGACCCCCAAAATGATAGGCCCAAGGCCCATCCTCTAGAAGGCGGCATGGATATCATACTTGGACGTGCTGTTGAAGGTCCAAATCTGGGAAATAGCAATATCGTTGATAATGCTGCTAATGGGAATCATTTAGTGGGGAATGTTGGACGAATGGGCCCCTCGGAGTTTGGGAGCCCAAGTATTGAGCATCTTCTCGAGAGCGTTCGCCTAGTCGAAAACTTAGGGAAAGATGCGATTACCGCTGTTTGGACGAACCTGTTGATTCAGACTATTTGGAGGATATGGTCAAGAGATTGGTTAGTAAAAATAGATCCGGAACCAATGACGATTATGGAACTTATGCCGGTCGGAGTCCGTTTACAGATACATCCTTCACGCGAGATATCCTCGGAGATTCAACATGCCAACAATGTTGTTTTATTGAGGAACGATAGACGCTAAGCAACATTTATTGAGATATTAATTGCATATGGATTTAGATAGAGCTTCTGATGTCATAAAATGTCGTTGTTTCCTAATTTTCTTAGAAGGGGTGGTAATGATGTGGTTCACTCGGCTTCCGTCGAGGTCTGTATCATCTTTTGCTGAACCACCGTAGAAATTAATGGAGAAATTCCACCTACACATTTCACGTTTAAAGCACGTAATGTGATTGTCCAACATATATCAAGCTGAAAAAGAGTCGCTAAGTTCTATTTAAATCGGCACCACATGGCTGTAATGGAAATAACAGATCCAAAGGAAGATGTGGTGTTCATGGTGCTCTATAGAGGAGTTCATCCCGACTTGGATTTCGGGGACTGATAGAAAGAAAGCAACCACCAACAATGGAAGCTTTTTCTAGAAAAGCTAATGAGTATTTGTGTTGGGAGGATGAGCATAAGCGTCCATGGAGGACTGATGCTAGAAGTTCAAATGAGCCAATTTAAAGTAATATTGCTGTAAAGCAGTCTAGAGGAAGCTTTAGGAATATTGATGTGAAAGTTGGTAACCAAAACAAAGGAGGAAAACAAAACAATGATGGAGCAAAGAAGGGAAAACCAGATAATAGGAGCCATTTCAGAGGTCCTAAGTATGATAATAACATCGAACTGAAAAATTCGATAGAGAACATCTATCTTGCTACTCGAAATACTGAATCGTATAGGAACTCGACTCCTAAGGAGTCAACTAAGAAGGAGGGGAAGTCGGGCAAGTTCTGTAGATTCCATGAGACTTAGGGTCGTAATACTAATGAGTGCTGGTACTTATGCGGCATAATTGAAGATTTAATAAGGAAAAAGAAATTGCAACAATATGTGAAATCCCCGTATGATGGTGGGTAAGGAAATTCTAGCGCCCTTGGGTCGTCTTTCCAGTGGGGGAAGGTGAGCCTAGTGTTGATGCATTCAGATGGCCAGAAAAATAATTAATGATTAACACAATCATCAGTGGGCCATAACCCGCCGATAAGACTTTTATGGAAATGGATAGATCCATTGAAGCGTTAAAGCATGCTGAGAGTGAAAGTTACTATACTGTCGAGGACGGAGCTCCGGCAAAACAACCTCAAACTATTTTTTGAAATGGGGATCCTAATAGAGTGGAGGCTCCGACAATTGACCCACTCCTGGTCTCAGCCATAGTTGGACCTGCTGTTGTACGAAAGGTGCTCTTTGACTGTAGGAGTTCAGTCAATATTTTATTCAAAAAACATATGATCAAATAATGTTGGAGGAGAGAGATTTGATGCCTCGTAGATCTTTTATACAGGGGTTTAATTGGGATGGCTACTGAAGCAATAGGATTTGTTGAATTAATGGTGGAACGTGGTGTGGGCATAAGTGAGTGTGGGTCATGCTGTTTTTAGTGTTGGATATTTATTCTGCTTATAACGCATTCTTGGACCGACCAGTCCTAGCTGAACTTATAGCGGCCATCGCTTTCTGGTGTTTAACTATGAAATTTCCTATAGACAACGGAGTGGGGATTGTGCACGAGGATCAAGTGGATGGCCGCAAGTGCTATGTTACTGAACTGAAAGAAGTAAGGTGTAAGGAGAAAGGAAAGAGTGTAGAGGGGGTCCTCTACGTAAAGGCTTTGGATGCATAGCAACTACTGCCAGTGCCTTGGTTCGGACAAACTAGTCGGCTATACGATGACATGGACCGACGAAATGAGCCGAAGGGCGGATGACAATCTCTTGCCAAGTTAAGAATCGTTGTTCCAATCATCAGAGATGACCCAAGTAAAGTCATGTGGGTTGGATCTTAGCTCAACACTAGTGTGATGAGGGAGTTGGTTGGTTTTCTCTGGGTAAACCTAGATGTGTTTTCCTAGACACACTCGAACATGTGTAGGATCTCCTACGAGATAGCAAGCCATGCATTAAACATAAAATCCTAATGCGTTTATGTGAAATGGAAATGTCACAACCTAAGTCCGAAGATATCTGCTACACTCAAGGAAGAAGTGGATAAGCTAAAGGATAACAGCTTCATCCGTGATGCCTTATACCCAGACTGGGTATCAATCCTTGTTTTTGTGAAGAAAGCAAATGGAAAGTGGAGGACATACATCAACTATTCGAACTTGAATAATGCGTGCCTGAAAGATAGCTTTCCACTACCGAGGATAGATCAATTGGAGGATTTGATGTAGGATACAAGCTATTCTCCTTTATGAACGCGCACTTCAGATATAATCAAATAGGGATGCACGTACCAGATCAGGAACACACCTATCATCATCGACCTCGAATACTATTGTTATCTGGTCTTGCCCTTTGGATTATAGAACGTAGGAGTGACATAGTAGAGACTTATGAATTGGATGTTTAAGGACAAAATTGGACGACCAATGGAGGTTTACGTAGATGATATGCTTGTGAAATCATTACACTTGAGAAATCGCATCGATGATCTGGCAGAGATGTTTGGTGTCCTTCGATAGTACGGAATGAAACTCAATCCCTTGAAATGCTCTTTCAACGTGGTGTCAGGGAAATTCTTAGATTTCATTGTCATCTCCCTTGGGATTGAAGACAATCTAGAAAAGATCAAGGTTTAAGAGAGATCGAAGCACTAAAGACGACCAAGGAGGTCTAGGGCTTAAACGAGAAGGTCGTTGCTCTGAGTCGGTTCATGAGCCATTGACAAATGTATCCCTTTCCTTGAGGTGAGTAAAAGGGGAAAAAGAAAATTTGAACGGAACTAAATTTGTAAAGATGCATTCCAAGCTTTAGTGAATCACTTAGTAAAGACCCCTTCTTTCAAAGCTGATGGATAATGAGGATTTGTTCATATACTTAGTTGTGTCGATGTATGCTCAAGGCGCCGTACTTGTGTGTGAGGTGTCTCGCATCCAGTGACTAGTTTATTACATCAGCAAGTCATTGACAGAAGCAGAGAGAAACTATCTAAGATTGGAAAAACTCACACACATTCTATTGATTGCATTTAGAAAGCTCCACTCCTATTTCCAAGCTCATCCAATCAATGTCCTTACCGACTAGTCTTTATGATACGTCTTATAATGATCTAAGACTTATGGAAGGCTGTTGAAATGGAACATTGAATTGAGTTAATACGATAACACTTATCACCCATGGAGAGCAATCTAGGGTCAAGCCTTGGCGGATTTCATAGTTGAATTCACTATGTGAGATGAACCTTCGAAGAGTAGTGGGGAAAAGGAAGTTGGATGGAAGATGTACATGGATGGTGCATCCAATGATTAGTATTCTGGTGCTGGAGTTGTGCTTGTCACTCCAGAAGAACACCATATCAACTATACCTCGAAACTTGATTTTCCAACAATGAAGCTAAATACGAGGCCTTAATTCTTAGACTCAAGATTGCCAAGGAACTGAGAATAATGACTTTACTCATTTCTGCAACTCTTAGTTAGTCGAATGTCAAGTTCGAAAAGAGTATCAGGCGAAAGGAGCGAGGCTAGCTCCTTATTTAAACTAGGTTCTCGAGCTACTCAACGACTTTGAATACTATACGGCAGTACATATTCCTAGAGATCAGAATGAAAGGCTGATTCATTAGCCAAATAGGCTAGTTCTGGGGATGTACAGCTCATGGGCCCAGTCTCAGTGGAGGCACTTTCAGCTCCAAGCATCGACTAGATGGATGTTGACTAGGTCTTGGAGACTGAACCTGAAAAAGAAGTCGTGGATGACTTTAACTTGGAATTATTTGCGAAAAGGAATCCTTCCAAAGAGATGGAATGAACGATGAAAAATCCTTCGATAAGATTCAAGATATATCATGCAAGAAGGAATACTGTACAGAAAGGGTTTCTCTGTCCCTATGTTATGTTGTGTTGCTCACGAAGAGGCCAAGCGAGTTCTGAGAGAAGTTCATAAAGGGGCCTGTGGCGACTACACTGGGAGGCAGACCCTGGTGAAGAAGTCCTTTGTTACGGATATTTTTGGCCGACTGTCAATCGAGACGTAGCTGACTACACTTGAAGATACGGCACGTACCAGAGATTTTCTAAAATTTTGCGGGCCTACCAACAAAAATTACTCAAATGGCCAGTCATTGGCCATTTGCAGTTTGGGGTATTGATATCATCGGTGTACTGTCGATATCTAAAGTTTGCGCGAAGTACGCCATCATGGTAGCTGATTGCTTTATAAAATGGGCTGAGGTGGAGCTATTGGCCACGATTTCCACGAAGAAAGCAAGCAACTTTGTTATTCAGAATACTCGTTTTCCACAAGTGATCATTACCGATGTAGGATCGATTTCACCCTAGAGGAGGGGGGTGAATAGGGTGATACTATCAGTCATAAAAATTAATTGCAGAAGCTTATAAAATTGTTTCAACACAGATCACAGAATAATAGCAGCACAGATAATAGCAGAATAATAAATGCAGAAATAGACCGACACAGAATTTACCCAGCTTCGGCAAAACCCTGCCTATGTGCTGCCCCAAGGTTTCTACTAGAAATTAAGTAGTCACACGCTTACACACATAAACTCGCGACACCCGCTACTGACTAACCTAGCTCTACGCTCAAAACTCTGGCACAACTCAGCCACTAAGTTGCGAATTCTTAAACTACGCCACATAGTTTGTCCCCTAGTCACACGACTAGAAATTTACACGGTTTAGAAAGAAATTACAAATTAAAAACAATTTAAAATTAAAAACAACCCTAATTAAAAATTTAAAAGACCCTTATAATTGAAAAGGAAAACCCTTATAAAGAAGCCGGCCCCTTTTATAATTTGGCCCGTTCTTTTTTCTTTGAGAATGGCGGCTTTGTTAATCTTCGTTCGTTCCTCTTTGCAAATTTAGGTCTTTCGAATTACAATTGAAGCTGCGCCTTCGTTGATTGATCGATAGGGATTTTGCGTGATAATTTGTTCTCGTTCTAGTTCCACTCGGCTGCTTCGTTGTTGATCGAGTTCGATTGATGACTGGTATGTGATTTTTTTCTTTTCTTTTCTGGTTTAATGCTTGCTTGAATTCGATACCTAATAGCCGTTGATGATTCTGGGTTATATATATGCGTTCGATCTCCTTTGTTTGCGTTCGTCTGATTTGTTCAACAATTTGCTTCGTCCATTCGATTTCGTTTGGATGCTTGAGATTGACTACTGTCTTTTTTAATTTACTTGAATGACACGGTTTTGGATTCTGACTTGGTTCGATTGCTTTATTGACAAGGTTCTGACTTTCAACTATTCGATTTTCCTTGGTCATTACGGTTTAATTTTCATTTGACTTCGGTCTTGATTTTGTGTATGCCTTGATATGTGTTTGCACTGCATACTGTATCAGCCTGCATTGTTCATGTCTTTCTGCTTGATGTTGTTGTTGGTCTGTAGCTCCATGTTATGTATCATTAGCTTGTCTTTGTTTTCTGTGACCCCGGTCCGTAGCTTACAACTTGTTCATGTGGTTCCATGGTAGCACTTTCGACCTTTTGATGAATTTCTGGCTTAACTTTTTCCTGACTTCGGTCATATGAGTTTGGTTGTGAATTGAGTTTGATCATGTTGTATGAACTTGTTTTGCTTGGTGGTCTTGTGGCATTAAGTTTGATCATCCTCCAATGGTGTTCCATTCATTGATCATGGCCTTAATAGACTTGACTGCAGCATGTATATATATGCATTCATGTATGTATATATGTGCTATCTCCGTCATTGTTGTGGCTATGTATTTGTTGTCCCTGCATGTTTGAAACTTTGTTGGTCTGTTGGCTTTGCTGCCTTCATGTGTTTGCAGTTTTTAGTTGTTTTGGTTGTTGTATTTTGTGATATGAAATGCTGTTTGGTTCTGGCCATATCTTTGGTTTGTTGCAGACCTGTATACATACTTGAGTCTTGTTCATTCAATTCATTGAGATTGATGTTGTACTTCACTGTGTATATTTGTCTGCACTGTAGCATGGTCGTGGTTTTGAGGTCTCTAATTCAACTTAGTCATGCGATTCTTTAGCTTGATTGCTTTGGTCTGGTTCATCTTGTATTTGATGATTTTTGACTTCACTCTATGATTTCATGAATTTTGCTGGCTAGCCTTTGCTGCTGTGTTGTCATTTATCTGGTGCACTCACTAATTTGAGTTTTGCTTGTATAACTCGAGCTTGGTTTGGATTTTTTCTTCGAGCATGTATTATTGAACACTTGAGTCTATACTTGCAGCATAGAAACTATACTGTCCTTGTTCTTAGCCGTAGCTGGACTTGTTGCCTTGATCATATTGACTAACTTGATTTTGTGATGTCTAGACTTGAATGTGCAGTCTTGTTTCTTGTTGCCTTGGGTCTGGGCATGTGTACTATCTATGATATGTTGCTCCCGACCATTTTATTGCATTTGGATTGATTTTTGTATTGCACCCGAGTTGACTCCAGCTTGTAGCTCGGATTTGACCTTGTGCTGAAAGTTGTGACATTATTTTATTGCACATGAGTTGAATCCGGTATTTTGGGTTTGACCTGTGCTCGCCTGTCCCTGTAAATTTATCAAGTGTATATGTCGGTGTGCACGGCCTTGTGGCACATACAGTGATACACTGTGTATGTCACAAGCTGTTTGTGTATGATGGATTGAAAATTAAATGATGACGAACAACCCATATAACCGAGGCAAATCTTATTTTCAAAATTCACATTTTATTTTATACTGCAAAAATATTTCCTTTTCAATTTTACTACGCCAAAATTTATTTTTGCAGATTGCTCAGATGTTGGATTCACATTGGAATAAAGTTGAAGATAAAATACGAGTTGAGTGAGTGATATGTAGTGAGGTCAGATGTAAAAGTGAAATTCTGATGTAATTGAATTTGTATTCAAAGTTATATAGTGAGAGCTTGAATTTGCACTATTCAAAATTGTAATAAATATTTGTTTGAATAAAATTTCTATTTGAATTCAAATTCTGTGTTATTTATTTTTACTCAGCAAATATTTATTTAGTCTATGAAAAATAGTACATTAACAAATACATTTAAACGAATATATATATGTTTATTATCATCAAACAAAAATCATATAGTCGCATATTCAACAATCTCCCCCTTTTGATGATAACAAACATATATTTAAGATTTTGAACATGTTAAATGTATTTGATCATAGATATATCCTAATTTGCTCCCCCTATTTAAATGCTTCCTCTCTACACAAAGCTCCCCCTACATATATGCATACAAATAAAAATATGCAAATGAGCCTGGATGCAAATGGAAAATTATTTGACCTTTGCTTGATTTTATTTGACAAAATCTTAACTTTTCTCTCCCCCTTTTGTTATCGGCAAAAGTATAATAGTGTTAGAGAAAATAGAGATAAAGTGATCGATATTAATCCAACATTAAAACTCAATTGAATATAAATATTAAATTTCAATAAAAAATCAAACAAAAATCATAAATATTTTGTTAGGCGTATATTCCACTTTTAGAAAGATGGGAATGGTGTCATCATATGAAACCATACAGTTCTATCTATTTGTGGTATATTTATATCAGGAATTTGAATATCTACTAACCATGCATAATCGTTAGGACTTTTAAATGAGATTAGTAGTATTCCAATTTTATTTTATTTTAAAAAAAGAATTCAAGTATCTTCTAACCACGCATAACCGTGAGGACTTTTAAATGGGATTAGAATCAACTTGTTTATTTTAAAAATCAACTTTTGATATGCGTTCCATACATGCATAACCGTGAGGACTTTTAAATGAGCATGGAAGCACATAACAAATTCCAAGTAATTCACACATGCATAACCGTAAGGACTTTTAAATGAGAGTGAATACTTTGGTATTTATTTATTTATTTATTTATTTCTATATAAAAAAATATTATTTTAAAAAAATGTAAAATGAAAAACGAATGATTCCTGTTTAAAGTACCACGTATCGACAAACTATATAGAATTTTGATGAGTGATGGTCGTTAGAAATAAGATAGAAATAGAGATGGTCATGGAATTTTTGCCAACAAAAAGTTTTATAACTCTTGTTTAAATTTCTAAAGAAATTTACTAATTATACCATCTTGAGTCATAATATATAATAAATATCAACACTCATCGCTTTTTCAATCACTATTCATCTTCTCGATAATTATTAGGGAGTTAGATTAGTCAAAATAGTCATTTAAAATCAAATTCAAAAATAATTATGAAATCAATTTTTCAAATGATTAATCTGAAAATATGGTCAAAAATGATTTTCTCGAGGGGGTTATATGAGAAAAATTTCTCCTATTTGAAAATTATTTGAATTGAAAAATATGCAGACGTTTTCTTTTGAAAAAAACGACGCAGTTACTAAATGTCTCAACAAATCACGTTTCACTAGTAATTTTTCTATCAACTAGATTACCAGTGTAATTTGCATCTGAATTTCTCTTTCTCAAAATTATCATTAATTGAATTTGATAGACTAGACCATGAAGTATGCAACAAAATATCTCAAAATCAATTTTAACAGCTTTTCAAATGACATTCTCTTGAACTTGAAATGAAGCCGTGTAAATAATCAAAACACCGTGAATATAGAGTTAGCCGTATTATAATCAAATGTATTATCATCCAATAAAACACTATTTTTAATCCAAACTAATATATATGAAGTAATTCAAAGAATCTTAGAGATTTTTATAGTGTTTTTGGCATAAGAATATAATTGGCCAACAATTTTGAATAAGTCAGAATCAAAATCATCATCTTTTCATCATCTCATTATTGGCTGATTTTACATAGTTTACGGTGCAGATTATCACATTTAATATATCGTTCAAATAAATATACCATTACCTGTTTTACCTTTACGATATTTTTTGTTGTTGTCCATTGTGATTCTTTCACCTTTATACTAGGCTAAGGAACTTTGCTATGTCGCTCGGTGTGCTTCTGGAATAGCCAAAATCCAGAGAACACTGTTGTTGTTCCTTAGCCTGCCACCACACTTACACGGGAAAAAATTTATATGACCTATTTGTTTTTATAGGTCCATGGTTGTTAGTGGCAGAATATTTAGAAAAATATTTTGTGGAGACCCATAACTATTTATAATTGTTCCCTTTGGCACCCAAATTTGTTTAACTTTGAGAGATTTTATATTTGTGCCTTTTTGAACCCAAATGGGTATAGTTTTCACATGTTTGGGTCTATACCAACAATTATTGTGATTGTGTCCATATTTCTACAAATTGTGCATATAGAATTAACTTGATTAATATTGCTTTCAACAATTTTCGATTTATTGTATCCAAGTCCTTGTCTAACCGTATTAACAGTTTGCTTTCCTAATAGCATATTCAACGATTTTTCACTTTTGAAAATTTATCTGAAGTCGTTGAAAATTGTTGGACTTGTGTTTTGAGAGATTCATTTTCGTTTAACAATTGTGTGCACTTTTTAATAGAATTCTCTCTCCTAGTATTTTCACTCTCTTTTAAAATCAGAATTTTATTTTCAAGTGATTTTATATTAGTTTCTATTTTTTTAATTTCTTCTTCGAATGTTGGACACTTATCACACTTAGGGATCCTACTTTGATAGGTTTTAACTAATTGGTCAAGTTGTTCATTTAATTCTATCAAAATGTCTTTTTGTGATTCAAGTTTAGCGTATTTTTCCCTAAGTCGTTCAAAACAGCCATTTACTTCGTGGAAATAAATAAGTAATTCAGAGTGAGTAAGTTTTGATACCTTGCTTGGCTCGTCATCGTCGCTATCGGTTATATTCCCATGAAGGCACATATCTGCTTTCTCACTTTCACAGCTATCGCTTTTATTCTACGTGGCTGGAAAACATCTTCTTTTTTATTTCTTTTCTTTGTTGAGTTGAAATCGAGGATAATTGGGCTTGATATCACCGGGTGTGTTGCAAATGATCCCGTGTTCTTCCGAGTTGTCTAATGCTTTGATTATTCTGCTTTTTAATTTTTGATTTAGAGCTGGATTTCCGTATTTGCTGTTCCACCTTTTGAATTTCTTTATTATTAACGCCAGCTCAGCTGCTCCATTATCATCATCCTCATCACAACTGCTTTTTACAAATTCTGTTAAGCACAATTCTTTAACTGAGTTGGTTTTGGAGGATTTCTCATTGCTGTTGACTTTTGCACCATATATTGCATTTAAAGTATTCCAGATTTCCTGTGCACTTTCACAATGTGAGTTGAAATTAAAATTTTCTTGATTAATATAAGAATATAATAAATGCATAGCCATAGCATTAATCGAGATAATTTTCTTATCTGTTATATCACACCCATTTTCAATAATATCCCAACATTTAATATTGACAGATTTTAAATAAAATTCCATTTTCAATTTCCAATTCAAAAATCTGTTCCATCGAAAATAGAAGTAATAATATTGAAACGACCCTTAACAAAAGTATTATTAAAAGAAGCCATTTAAAAATTCAAATTTTCAAAACAAAAACGGCTTTTGTTCCTGGCTCTGATACCACTTGTAGGATCGATTTCACCCTAGAGGGGGGAGGGGGTGAATAGGGTGATACTATCAGTTATAAAAATTAACTGCGGAAGCTTATAAAATTGTTTCAACACAGATCACAGAATAATAGCAGCACAGATAATAGCAGAATAATAAATGCAGAAATAGAACGACACAGAATTTACCCAGCTTTGGCAAAACCCTACCTATGTGCTGCCCCCAAGGTTTCTACTAGAAATTAAGTAGTCACACGCTTACACATGTAAACTCGCGGCACCCGCTACTGACTAACCTAACTCTACGCTCAAAACCCTGCCACAACTCAGCCACTAAGTTGTGAATTCTCAAACTACGCCAGGTAGTTTGTCCCCTAGTCACACGACTAGAAATTTACACGGTTTAGAAAGAAATTACAAATTAAAAACAATTTAAAATTAAAAACAACCCTAATTTAAAATTTAAAAGACCCTTATAATTAAAAAGGAAAAGCCCTTATAAAGAAGGCAACCCCTTTTATAATTTGGCCCGTTCTTTTTTTTTTACAATGGCGGCTTTGTTAATCTTCGTTCGTTCCTCATTGCAAATTTAGGACTTTCGAATTACAATCGAAGCCGCGCCTTCGTTGATTGATCGATAGGGATTTTGCGTGATAATTTGTTCTCGTTCGAGTTCCACTCGGCTGCTTCGATGTTGATCGAGTTCGATTGATGACTGGTATGTGATTTTTTTCTTTTCTTTTCTTTTCTGGTTTAATTCTTGCTTGAACTCGATACCTAATAGCCGATGGTGATTCTGGGTTATATATGCATTCGATCTCCTTTGTTTGCGTTCGTCTGATTTGTTCAACAATTTGCTTCGGCCATTCGATTTCGTTTGGATGCTTGAGATTGACTACTGTCTTTTTAAATTTACTTGAATGACACGGTTTTGAATTCTGACTTAGTTCGATTGCTTTATTGCCAAGATTCTGACTTTCAACTAGTCGATTTTCCTTGGTCATTACGGTTTAATTTTCATTTGACTTCGGTCTTGATCTTGTGTATGCCTTGATCTGTGTTCGCACTGCATACTGTATCGGCCTACATTGTTCATGTCTTTCTGCTTGATGTTGTTGTTGGTCTGTAGCTCCATGTTATGTATCATTAGCTTATCTTTGTTTTCTATGACTCTGGTCAGTAGCTTACAGCTTGTTCATGTGATTCCATGGTAGCACTTTCGACCTTTTGATGAATTTCTGGCTTAACTTTTTCCGTACTTCGGTCGTATGAGTTTGGTTGTGAATTGAGTTTGATCATGTTGTATGGACTTGTTTTGCTTGGTGGTCTTGTGGCATTAAGTTTGATCATCCTCCAATGGTGATCATGGCCTTAATAGACTTGACTGCAGCATGTATATACATGCATTCATGTATGTATATATGTGCTATCTCCGTCATTGTTGTGGCTATGCATTTGTTGTCCCTGCATGTTTGAAACTCTATTGCTCTGTTGGCTTTGCTGCCTTCATGTGTTTGCAGTTTTTAGTTGTTTTGGTTGTTGTATTTTGTGATATGTAATGCTGTTTGGTTCTGGCCATATCTTTGGTTTGTTGCAGACCTGTATACATACTTGAGTCTTGTTCATTCAATTCATTGAGATAGATGTACTTCACTGTGTATATTTGTCTACACTGTAGCATGGTCGTGGTTTTGAGGTCTCCGATTCAACTTAGTCATGCCATGCTTTAGCTTGATTGCTCTGGTCTGGTTCATCTTGTATTTGATGATTTTTGAATTCACTCATGATTTCATGAATTTTGCTGGCTAGCCTTTGCTGCTATGTTGTCATTTTTCTGGTGCACTCACTAATTTGAGCTTTGCTTGTATAACTCGAGCTTGGTTTGGATTTTTTCTTCGAGCGTGTATTATTGAACACTTGAGTCTATACTTGCAGCATAGAAACTGTACTATCCTTGTTCTTGGTCGTAGATGGACTTGTTGCACTGATCATATTGACTAACTTGATTTTGTGATGTCTAGACTTGAATGTGCAGTCTTGTTTCTTGTTGGCTTGAGTCTGGGCATGTGTACTATCTATGATATGTTACTCCCGACCATTTTATTGCATTTGGATTGATTTTTGAATTGTACCTGAGTTGACTCCAGCTTGTTGCTCGGATTTGACCTTGTGTTGAAAGTTGTGACATTATTTTATTGCACTTGAGTTGAATCCGGTATTTTGAGTTTGACTGTGCTCATCTGTCCCTGTAAATTTATCAAGTGTATATATCGGTGTGCACGACCTTGTGGCATATACAGTGATACACTGTGTATGTCACAAGCTGTTCGTGTATGATGGATTGAAAATTAAATGATGACGAACAACCCAAATAACTGAGGCAAATCTTATTTTCAAAATTCACATTTTATTTTATACTGCAAAAATATTTCCTTTTCAATTTTACTGCGTCAAAAATTATTTTTGCAGATTGCTCAGATGCTGGATTCACATTGGAATAAAGTTGAAGATAAAATACGAGTTGAGTGAATGAGTGATATGTAGTGAGGTCAGATGTAAAAGTGAAATTGTGATGTAATTGAATTTGTATTCAAAGTTGTATAGTGAGAGCTTGAATTTGTACTATTTGAAATTGTGATAAATATTTGTTTGAATAAAATTTCTGTTTGAATTCAAATTCTATGTTATTTATTTTTATTCAGCAAATATTTATTTAGTCTATGAAAAATAGTACGTTAACAAATACATTTAAACGAATATATATATGTTTATTATCATCAAACAAAAATCATATAGTCGCATATTCAACGACCGATAGTGGGACCCAATTCGGTAGTACGGGTTTTAAGGATTTCTATCGTTGACACCGCATAAAGAATGATTTGCAATGGTGGCACATCCTCAGGTGAATGGATAGGTTGAAATTTAAAACAAGATCATCAAGTCCATTCTTGAGAAGTTGATTGAGAAGGCCAAAGGCATGTAGGAGGCTTATCGAACCACCCATAAGTCAGCAACTGGCTATTCTTCATTCGCCTTAGCATATTGATCAGAGCTATAATCTAGGTCAAACTGGAAGTACCCTCTCATTGGGTTACTCACTATGATCAACGTATAAACGAACAACTCCTTTTGAAGTCTCTTTTTATGATCGATGAGAGGTGGACCGAAGCTCAGTTAGGAGCAGCTTCACATAGACACCAAGTCGCTCGATATTATAACACCGAAGTCAAGAGTCGAACCTTTGAAATTGGTGACTTGGTCCTTAAATGAATCTTCCCTATCCCTAAGAACTCAGGCCCGAGCTGGGAAGGTCCTAATGTAATAGAGGAAAATCTTGGAGATTAAACTTTCAAGCTAGCAACTGTGGAAGGGATGTCATTCTGGAAGGCATGGAATAGCGAGCACCTATGATGCTATTTCAACAAGAATAAAGTTAAATATAATGGGATAGAGCCATGTAATAAGACGTATTTTTTCATTTTTATTTTTTTTTATGAAAAATCGGCGCTTTTCGCCCAAACTTTTTCCTTCTTGTTTCTTAAGATCTGTGACTTGATTAACTCGAATGAATCTGCATATGATTAACGCAGGTGTTAAGGTTCCCGAAGATAGGTGCTGACCAAACTTCGATGGACCATGATTGGGCCTGTGAAGCCCCCTTTGGTGTCTGGAGATCGGTATCATCTAGCTCCTGCCTTTGAATTGGGGGCAGAAGTATAAATATAAGTTGGGATTGACACGACTGCCTGCACCCTAACTCTCATTCCCAGAGTAGGAGCCAGAGTATAAACTTAAACCAGATACAATACTAGCATCCATACCCAAACCCTTGTTCCTCGATTAGGAACTGGAGTATAAACTTAAACCGAATGCGGTATGAGCATCCATACCCTAACTCTCATTGTCGAGGTAGGAGCCGGAGTATAAACTTAAATCAGATGCGATACGATCATCTGTACCCTAACTATCATTCCTAAAGTAGGTGCCAGAATATAAACTTAAGTCCGATGAAACAAGATTATCCACAAGCTGACTCTTGCCTTGGGATTGGGGGCAAGAGCACAAACTTAAAATCGGACATGACACAACCATCCGTTTGCTAACACTTACCCTTGAATAAAAGATAGTAATCTAAATTGAATAGAATGTGATGCGACCGTTCACTCATTCAACTCTCATCTATGGGCTGGGGGCAAGAGTCTAAACAAAAGAAGATGTGATACGCCTTTCAAATCCCTAATATCCTCCTCGGAGTAGGCATAATGGAAGATCCTTTCTCAAAATAAAGCGGGATCTAATTTTCAAGCCTTCGTTTAATGCCCGGAGTTAGGCATGATTGAAGCATGAACATCCTAGATTAAAATGTACGGGCTATGATTCTAAGTAGTCGGCTTGAGTTTACGCCTGAAGTTTAGTGCAATCGAGAATTATTATCCTAAAAAAGGATATTCGAATCATTGCTTTAAGTAGTTAACCTTAATGATTGCTTTATATTCACGGGAGTGGTGTGAGGTTGGCAAATATAAAATGGACTAAGGATCTGTTCCGAAAATGATCACTAAAAGAAAAAAAATCATAAGTATATTGAATGGAAAGCATATTTCTTAAGTGCTTACACAAATTTGAACAAATATTTTACAAACAAAAGGTCTTTGTTATTAACATTAAACCAGGAAATATGAGTGCAAACGGTTCACACCAAAAGCAGAAAAAATTGAAACGGGGGCCAAACCCATACAAAGCCGGCCAACAAACAAAAGGAGTCTATATACGAAAAAACAAACTAGCAACTATTTCTTCTTTGACTTCTTATTCTTTTTAGAACCAGGAGAACTTCACTCGAGCTCTCTCCCCACCTCTTTCCACCTCTTCTGCTACCTCATTGGCCTTTAGGAGGAGTGCTTTTCGAATATCCAATAGGCACACTCTGGCCACTCCCGGGTGGAGGAATAGAGGTTGGAATAATGTGCGAAGACATTGTCATCGTGCTTTAAGTGCTTCTAGGTGGAGGAATATGTATAGGTGAGAAGATGGTTTGACCTGGCAAGGCTACAGATAGAGGAACAAGGAAAACCGCCTCCTTCTCCAGCTTAACTTCAATGGCCAATAGACTTTGGTGTTCAATGTCACCTAGAGTGTGACCAGCAGAGCTTCAGAAACTGCAGTGATTATAACTTCTTCATCAACATGGGTCTCTTGAGTCTCGTCAACTCCTTCTGCCAGTAGAGAATCAATCATTTATGCATCAATGTCGGGTTCATCTTGAACCGGGATAGTTGGAATTGATTTGAAAGATGCCACAATCATTGATTCCATTGTAGGTGAATGTAGTCCCAACTGAGAGCCCTTATCAGGAAGTGGAACAATAGTGGATTGACCTAAAGCTTGAGGAATAAGAAAAGAGAGATTAACTATGTTAATCTGCGATACATCAACTTTCTAAAATACTAGAGAAATCAAAGAGATACCTACTTCGGTTTGAGGCTCCATATGGGACGGAGAGCCATCAGAGACCCCTTCTAAAAAAGGAGAGAGAACGGTGGATTTCGAGATCCGAGGATTCTTCAGATCATATCCAGAATGAGTAGTGGAACTAGGAGCAGCTTGAGTCCTAGAAGTTTTACGGTTATAGCATCCTTACGTGCAGATCTGGAGTCTTGTTTAATTCTTTTTAAAAACAAGTTCCTAAGCGATAAGATGTTAGTTGTCATGGAGGATTTTAGGCTCATCACCCCTTAGAACTTCTTTCTCTAACAACTTCAAGTTCACCTCACCGCGTTAGAGATGCTCCTTCTCTTCCTCAACAACCCATTCCAAGGCACGAATGAGCATTAAAGGGCAAACCTCTTTAAACCACTCTAAATTTTGAAACTTGAGCACATTGGCGTTATATTGAGTGATCAGCGACTCAAACCGCTACATCATCCACTCTTTTACCGGTTATTCTATGGATTTAAGTTCTCTTTTATTCATGGCTTTGACCTCTCTTTTAACATAGGCATCTACATCCCTGGCTTTCTCAAGCGCTTCATTCTTCTTTATTCCAACGGTGACCAGCTCATCGCATGCGCCTTGAGCAATTTCTACGCTTCATCTTTCTCCTTTGTCTTGCGTTGAAACATGGTTTTCAATTCAATCACGTTCCTCCTGGCAGCATTCCTTTCCATTAAAAGCTCGTGGTTCCAATGATGCGCTTGCTCGATTTCATTCAAATGCCTGGATCTCTCGGCTTCGAGTGCTTTAATGGCCTCCTCGGTCTTCTTCTCTGCTTCAAATAGGGATTTTATTGAGTTCACAATCTCAGTGTCGAGAGCAGTTATGATTCTTCTATTCTCTGCTTCAATGAGTTTCTCTTTCTCTAACTCCTGTAGTCTATCTCTTGATACTTTTGATTTTCGACCAGCTTCGCCTATTCATTGTACTGATTGTGGACAACGATCATGTAGTCGATGGTCCTCTGCTTTAGTTGAAATTATCTTTAAGTTTGGAAAAAACATAACTCCATTAAAGCAAATGTTGGGGAATTCATTCTTAAGCTCGGTTATCCAACTCATAATTTCTATCTGTTGCTCCTTTGCAATGGCAGAACAACGCCTCCTTTGCCAAGTCTCCGATGGATAGTATCAGAGTTTCTCTTATGGTGTCTGATCTTGAAAACCAGCTGGAGTTGGATAATGTTGTAGGCAGTACCATAATAGAAGTAGTAGGAGGAGCCCGAGAGGTGTTAGCCAGTATAATTTCATTACAGCGGTTAAGTTGTCTAGTTGGACCTTCAAGAGGAGGTGAACTAGATCTATGCCAATTCCAAGAAGCAGAATCATGTTAATGATGATCCTTATCATAACTACCCCTATCTCGGTTGTCTCTGTCGTGTCTAGAGTGATGGCTTTAGTCATAATCACGGTCACTCCTTTGATGGTACGAGCTCGATCATGGCCATTGAACGTGATATGCTTTCTTTTCCAAGGATTGGAATGAATGTTTTCTCTTATCCATAGAACATGCAAAGCAAATAGGAAAGAGTTAGATTGAGCATGCCAAGATACGGGACAAGTGTTAGTGCCACGAAGTGCACGTGTGCATGTGTGTCCAGTGTCCCCAATGAATAATGTACTGGAGCTTTACTCATGGGAGTAACCTCCCCGCACTGGCAGGAATGGTGTCCTTCTCAAAGCAAATCGAGGAACCGATGTCACCGATGCTGATGTTACCAACATATATAGAGTTGAATTCCATAAGGATAGACCCTAAACCGGTGAACGTGCCCATTGAAGGAATAGTTGGAGTCTTCTCTACACTTTTTGTGATTGATGGAGGCTGAGTGGAAGTCTGCATCTTCGAAATTTTCACAATCAATCTCTTTTTAGGACGAGGCGGTGGGTCGTCTTAAGGTTGATCAGTCCGAGACTCATGGCATGCTTCAATGTTACATTAGCCGGCCTCACCGCTCTCTCCAACAATCATGCCTTCCTCGACGCCTTCATGTTCTAATTCTATGTTTTCTACAGCTCTAGTCCTAGGACTCGGGATCGGGGGCAAACCAAAATCGACTTCGCCTTTTACGGGTGGGTTGTTATCATAATCACCATCGTCATCGTCACTTTCAACGACCTGAACTATGTTGGCGCTGCGACCCTCCTTTAACAGACCATGGGCGAGAATTGTCATCCGACATAAGAATTCTTATATTTCCGTTAGCTGGGATGGCCATAAGAGTATCAATGGCTCCTAAAAGTGCATTGTTGTTAGGTCTTATCGGGACATCTGTATAACATAAAAGAAATTATGTAGACTATAAGGCAAATGCACGAGTGACGTTTGAAATAAAACTTACGTCTGGATATCCATCAGTAAGTGAACCCGGGTAGACAGGGTACATAAAACCATTCGACCTTAAAATAACTTAGCTTGTTCAGAGCTCTGGTAATTATTTTTCAACCCCTCATTGGCTCCAAGTAAATAAGAGACAGATTTTCTTTGCAGCTCTTAAAGCTACAGATATATCGGATTTCCTCATCGCTAGGCACTTGATTCAAATGCTCAGAGAAGATCATATAAGTGCTAAGAAGAAAAGCATGGCTATTTCTATGCAACTATGTAGGATACAGTCTCATAAATTTTAGACCTCGATGGATGAATTAATTAAATAGCGGGATGCAACCTGCCAAGCACATAGATATGTTGCAAGCTTTATATCCTTCTGGAGGATCATGAGCTCCCTGGTCACGAGAGGGTGCCAGAACATTGTCAAAGGGATTTTTGTGCTTATTGCATATCCTCTAAAGAGATCCTTTATCGATTTTGGAGGGAATGGAATCAATTGGGTCATTCAATATTATTGCATACTCAAAAGAATGGGCCGCTGGATCTATTTGAGGCCCATCTACTAGTTCAACTGGATTTTGAAGAATCTGATGCTCTACTTTGGGATTCTCAAGATTTTTTTAATCAACATGTGGAGTTTTTGGTTGCTTGCCTTGCTGGATAGGAGTTTGCTAAACCTGTCAAGTAATGGCTGAGCTTGACCCTACATCAGATTCGATGTATTTGGAAGTTGATGTACCTATGGCCTGAGCAGCCAGACGTTTGGAACACCTCTGGTCCATTCTATAAAAAACTCGACAGATAATAAACATTAGAAGATTAACTACAAACCGTAGCCTCTATGCCAAAGTGGGTTCTAGTGCAGTGTTGTGCAATGCAGTACAGTTTAGATTTCCGGTATTAATTAGCTGTATTACTTGACAGTTCATCTTTAAAATTCTAGGCATCACTTGTTGTGACCATCATTGCTGACCGTCTCGACTAGCTTTATGTTATTGGCCACGCTTTGAAGATGTTTCAAGATGGAAGAGGAATTCAACATAAATTGGCAAGACAATGTTTGATAGCAAACTTGGAACAAGAGCAAAATTTGCCTATGTATAAGAGTCTCATCGACCCCCATGACCAATGAAAATTTTCCCTTTCCTCCTCTATCTTCGTCGACTCTGGAATTGCGACTACCAACATCCATCCTCATCTATGTCCCCTCTCTCATGCCTGCATATCCGCATTTAAGTCATCCATTCACCTACCTTGTATACCATTTATATTAACGGAAAAGTTCATAGCATTATCAAAACTAGGGTTCAAATCGATGTATGGGAAGTTCAAGATTTCGATGCAAGGATGGGGCAGAGTAGGTGACATGAGGTGTTGGAGATGGTGAGAGGCGGTGCTCTCAAGTTTAGATGAAGGCGAAGATTGGTTCGAGGATCAAAGATTTTTCAACGGCAAGAGTTCGAGTACTTATGGGTCGGTAAGGAAAAGTGAGAAAATAGAATGAGGAGTTGGCTTATATATTGCCTTGGACCCATATTCTTGAAGTCTGAAACTTGGGAAAATCCTTAAGTGTAGGGTTGGTATCGAGTCCTCCAAAAAAGGCCTATATATACAAACATATGTATGGTGTATGCATATGTGTGGATGCATATGCACATGTGAACATGCATGAGTCATGTGTGTGCATATTCAATATTTGGCAGTCAAGATCAAAAAGAAATTAAATTTGAACCTGGAAAGTCTATAGATGGAATTACTTAAAAATCATCAAACTTGGAATAATAGATCGCGAAGATATGTTCCAAATTTATAATCTTGGGTATCGATATAATGTCATGATGGATAGCTATGGATATGATAATTCATGAAATTGATTTATGAAAGGTTGATGACCATTCAGAACATAGGGTAGAATCCTTCATGGAAATCCAAACTTGTCTCGATTCAAAGCAGATCATGTTTGAAACAAGATGTACGTTGATGGGCAAGTGTTATCCAAACTTTTGACCAGGTAGGCTTCGGACAGACTGGACGAATCGAACTTGGAATTATCAAGGCAGGGAGCCCAGAGAGATAGCCTATTGGTCCAAAAAGCAAGTGTGGACAGAGTCATAGGACAATAACCAAAACAACTCAAGATAATACAATTATGGGATCCCTCAAGTTGGGGATCGGTACCGACTTCCAAAAACAACTTAAGTGGACCCCGTCTTCAGCCTACATGTTTATCGTAATGCCAAAGCTCTATTAGATTTGTTTTATTGAATCAATGCAATTCTTTATCTATCTCTACGAACACTGGAAACTATAACTTTGTTCTCCTTCAACTCCATCATTTGGACTTAGAAACAAGCTAATGATGATGCAACCAACTATGGAATCATGAAGCTTACTGTAACTCCCATATTTTTAGTAACATTATCTAAGATATTTAATTAGCTAAATTGGATAAAACAATGGAATGATAAGGGGATTGAGATTTGTGATTAATAAGGGGTAGTCGTGCCATGTAAACAATGAACTAAAAAATTAAAGGTTAAGACAAATAGATAGGGGAAATATAGGAATAGATACATTCTTATACCCTAAACCCTTTAAGCCCTCATTCTCACGTTCATTCATAATTCAAAAACAAAAATATAAGCAAAGGCCGACCACCATTAGAAGCAACTAGAGGAAGATAAAAGAATCAAGGGAAGCTTAATCAACTTAAATCCATTCAAATCTCAAACTCATTAATCTCAAGCTAAGGTGAATAATGACTACATCTCATTTCTAATTGCCTTCGGTCTTAAGATGAATCCGAAGTATTTGCGTGATTATGGCATGTTTTTGAATGATTAATTGTTTATATATGTTTGTTGATGATTTATGCTTAATCATATAGGTTTTATGATATGTTTTAATATATAAACTCTATTTAATGACATCCAAATGCCATGCGATTTTAGGTATAGATAAGAAATGATATTTTAGAGACGGATTTCCATTTTCAAAATTTTCTGAATTAATATGGATTTTATATTAATTTTCTAGTGTGGTAAATGATTATTGGGTTTTAGATTATTTACATCTAAATAATTAATATTTTGGGTCTGTAATGAATATATGTTAGAAAAAATATTAAAAATGATTTTCTGCAATTTTTATAAAAAAATTCTAAGTTTTTTGATGAGTATAAAAAAAATTAAGGTATGGGACTTAAATGTTTTATATATTTATAATAGGAGATGGGGTATTTTCTAAATAAAGTAAATTGCTTATTTCTGAAATTTTGGAAGTGTTTTTAGAAAAGAAAATTTGCAACCAATAAGATTTTGACAAACAAGGCAGGTTAGTTCAAAAGATAACTTAAAGAGGTTAAAAATCAGTTTTACATACAAAATGTATATTTCGCCATCTTCGGCACCCTGCTTCCGACTAAGATTGCTTTCGACATAGTCCCTCCGCCTCCATCACCATTGAAACTAATGCAAATGGCATCAAAGACTTGGTGCGCAATGAATCGAGAAGAAGGCGAAAGGTATGAGGTCGAAACTAAGTTTCGAATGGGCTGAAGCACTGTTTTATTTTAAATAAAAATCTGCTTGCTTTGCTTTCGACAATATAGCTTTCGACTTGGTTTGCTTCAATTAGGTCAATGACTTAAAAGAATGGTCTTCAAAAGGTTGCGCCTTTGTTTTTAAGTAATTGCTTTCGACTAGGTCGAAGCCCTTAGCTGCCGCTTTTCTACCTTTCGATGCTAATGGTTTTGGAAGCTATACTTTTCTTTTAAAACTTAGCCGCTTCTCTAGTGCTTTCAGAAGGTTGGTTTTGACACCATCACTTCTTTGCTTGGGAAATGCTTTCAAAAGAGTGCTTTCGACTTTAATGTTTTATGACCCTTTTTCTCGGTTGAAGGTAGGACCCAAATGGTTTTGAAGGAGTTAATTTTTAATAATTTCGAAAGGTGTTTCCATATGTTTTACTTGAACCCAAAGGCTTTCGAAAGATTTGATGTTTTATTGCTTTTGAAAGATTTTAAAGAATGGTTTCGAAGGGGTGGTTCCCCAATGGTTTCGAAAGGTTTGAAAGGAAAGGTTTCCTAATGTAATTGAAAGGTAATGTTTAAAGGTTTTGAAGAATTATGACTAAGGTTTTAATGCTTTCGAAGGAATGGTTTTTCAACATTTTCGAAAGGAATGCTTTGGCCTTTCAGCCTAGGTTGAAGAAGGGTTTTACTTGGTTTCAAAAGAGGTACTTTCAATGGATTCAAAATTGGTACCTTTAAAGGTTTAAAAGTTTTCATCAACAAAGATTTGAGTAAAGTATATATAACATAGAAAGGTGATTTTGAGTAAAGCACAGAGTATATATTTTCCTTATTTAAGTTCAGTTTAAAGGTTTTAAATCAATATGAGATGAAAAGGTTTTCAAGGAAAATTTAAGGGAAGATTACCCTAAGTAAAATGACTCAGATATTAAAATACCAGATGAGGATGGTATAGGGTCACGCCCCCATACATTAGCTATTAGCCCCAACTAATTTAGTCCTAAATTCCAATGTGTAGGGCTTTGTCAGTGGTAAGACTAAAATTATGATTACACAAAGAAGAGAATATATATTTGCATACAGATAGATTACAGGTGAGCCTGCAAAACCATTAGGATCAGGTGACCTTAGAAGTGTTAAGTTAGGGATAGACCGTCTAGAAGATGAGTACTTACTAAATAGTTAGGGACAGACCGTCTAGAAGAGGAGTGTCTAACATGTGTTATACTATTTTGATTATATTGTCTGGTAGGCCTGAGTCAGTGGTTCATAGTTAGCCAAACAAAACCGTAGTGTTCGAACAGATATCTCATTGACATGATATGTATGCTTACATAATAATGCTATACAGTTTTAACCAGTTTTGGTTGTAGGATAAAGGTTTACAAAAGATATGTTTTAATAGGATATTAGTAAGGGGAAAGCCGTTCTGCTAAGCGGCATGGTCTCACTTAATATTAAATAACCGAGATGTATAGTATTATTCACACTATGTTTTTCCCCTTAAACTCTTGGGTGCTCAAAATTGATTTAAGTAGGCTAAGTTTTGAGGTTTTACAGGTTTTAGTAGGTTGACGAATAAAGCTTCCGGAGATGAGCAGGTTGCTGACAAATAACTATTTAGGAGTTGCTGTTTTGTTTTGTTTTATTTCGTCGTGTTGTATTTAAGACAGTTATGTCTATATAGTGATCTGGTTAACCAGGGGGGAATTATCAGATGTCGCTCTTGGCGTATTTATATAATAATTATATTTTATCTAAACCTGGAAAATGATTATGGAATTACGTAATCTGAATGTGAAACATGTGTTTTGAAATGTAATCAGTAATTTTTTTTTGAAATATGTGATTTTGTTTCATATTCAAGTGCTTCTGATATTATGGATACCATTAACATAGCCATATTTAGTCATCGGAAGTTAATACTATGGATGACTGCAGCATCTGTAGCGCTTAGCTTTGGGCCTCTAGATAGGGGATGTTACAACATGATATCAGAGCATAGGTTTATGAAAAACTTTAACTAAAAATGATTTTTGAAAATATAATCCTAAGGAATTAGAGTAAGATTGGGGTATCGGATAACGCTATAGTAATGTACTTTTATTTTCTATATATAAGTATATGCTACATCTTCAGTTTCCAATCTCTCTTAGGCTATTCTTTTGTATCTCATGAGGCCTGAATACAGATGTTGACGCTAGAAGAGGAAGAGTGAATCTTAGAGAAAGCACCACCACAAATGGAAATGCCAAATCGAATACCAGGAGAAACCAAGGTCAGGAACAACAGGGAATGTTGGTTGTAGAGTCCCACAAGTTGATATTGGAGCTATGTATCAGTTTTTCATGAATATGATGCAGGCGGGTGTTGCTGTTGGAATGGTTGGAGGAAATGCTGGAGTAGGAGTTCAAGAAGCTCTGGTGGTCAACCATTATGCTATCCTGAGCAAAGATTATACTAGGATTGGAGGGAAGCCCTTTATTGGAACAAAGGATGCTATAGAAGTTGAGAACTGGTTGCTGCATTATAAGAGGATCTTTACAGAAATGAGGCTCAATGATTAGAAGAAGAGGAGGCTTGCTTCAAGACATCTTCGGGGAGCAGCTTCATTTTGGTGGAATAGTGTGACAACTGGAGTTAATGAAGAGGAGATGACATGGGCTGAGTTGAGGAGAAGATCTCAGGATAGGTTCATGTCTTGGAGGAGATGACATGGGCTGAGTTTAGGAAAAGGTTTCAGGATAGGTTCATGTCTTGGTGGCACAGTCTACTTTGCTTAGGAAGTTTGCTGAGTTGGAGCATGGGGAGATGTTTGTTTTGGAGTATGCTAAAATATTTGAGGAGTTGGATAGGTATGGGCATGCTACTGTAGATACTATGTTGAAGCGGAATGAGAAGTTCATAAGGGGGTTGGAGCCTGAGCTAGCGAGGGCTACATTACCTCATATTAGTGACCCTTGTGATGTGGTTGTAGAGATGGTTTTGGGACATGAGAAGACGCTTGCTTGTCTAGAGAAGAGTAAGGCGAAGGAGGTCCATGTTGGGCAAGGCCAAAAGAGGAAGTTCTTTCATAAGAATGGTGCTCAGAAAGGTAGAGCATCAAAGAAGGGAAAGTCCGAGGTTGTGTGCTTCAAGTGCGACAAGAAAGGGCATTTTGCGAATGAGTATCGCGCTGAAAAGGCTAAGGAAGTGATCGGGAAGAAGAACATCAGTTGTTTTAATTACAATCAGGTTGGCCACTATAAGAATCAATGCAAAGAGCTCGCTAAGGATAGAAGAGGCAAGGTATTTACATTGGAGGCTGCTACATCAGGACCAACAGCTTAAGAGAAAGGAAAGGCAGTGTTGGGAGGTACGCGTCAGATTTATGGTATGTTTGTTAATGTTTTGTTTGATATTGGTGCGTCGCATTCTTTTATATCTCATTGTTTGGTAGATAAGCTTAACCTAGAACCCACATACTTAGTTACTTCCTTAAGGTTTGCAAATCTGATAGGAGGGTATGCAACACTTGGGATGAAGTGTGACCACTTAGAGTTTGATTTGCAAGGTCATACCTTTGTTTGCAGTTTGCATGTGTTTGACTTTGTAGGGTTCGGAATTATATTGGGTATGGATTGGTTAAGTAAGTACGATGCTAGGATATTTTTCCATGATAAGAAAGTTTCGCTTAGACACACCGACTGTAGTGACCGGATTGTATATACCGTAGAAAGCCCTAATTGTGAGTGAGTGCTTTTTTGGGTGTAGTGGAGTTAGAAGATGAGTTAAATCATATTTTCATGGTTAGAGAATTCGTGGATGTCTTTGAGTCTGTAGTAAGATTGCCACCGAAATGAGCCATTGACTTTCCGATAGATTTGGTGCCTAGAGCAGAACCGGTGACCGCCAAGTAGCTACAGAGATGAGAGAGCTAAAGGTATAGTTGGTAGATTTGGAAATCAAGAGTTTTATTAGGCAAAGTAGTTCACCTTAGGGAGCAGCCGCAGTATTTCCTAAGAAGCCAGATGGATCGTTAAGGTTATGTATTGATTATCGCCAGTTGAATGAGAAGACGATAAATAATCGATATCCTTTGCCTAGAATTGATGATTTGTTCGATCAGTTGAGTGGAGCCAAAGTATTTTCTTAGTTGGATTTGGCAACAGGTTTTCATTAGCATAAAGTAACAGAGGATGGTATTCCTTTGATAGCATTTAGAACTAGATATGGGTCGTACTAATGGTTAGTGATGCCGTTCAGACTAATTGATGCGCCGACATTCTTTGTGGATTTGATGAACCAGATTTTTCAAGAGCACTTGGATAGGTTTGTGTTGGTATTCATAGATGATATTTTGGTATACTCTAAGAATGAAAAGGAGCATGAAGTTCATCTTAGATTTGTGCTTAAGATGCTGAGGTAGAATCAGCTGAAGGCGAAGTTTTCGAAGTGCTGGAAGAAGGAAGTGAAGTTTCTTGGTCACGTAGTTTCAGAGAAGGGTTTGTCGGTCGATCCAGATAAGATCAGAGCTATTAATAACTGGAAGAGACTAGAGACGATGACTAAGATTAGAAATTTTCTTGGATTGGATGGATATTATTGGAGGTCCGTTAAGGAAATTTCACGGATAGCAGCGCTGTTGATCAAGCTAACATGAAAGATTGTGAAGTTTGTGTGGACCGCTAAGTGTGAGGAAGCATTTCAGAGCTTGAAACACTTACTGACCTATGCACCTGTATTAGTTGTTCCGAAGGGGAATTAAGATTTGGCAATTTATATAGATGCGTGTTGAACTAGACTAGGAGTCGTATTGATGCAGAGAGGTAAAGTGATTGCTTATGCTTCTCGGCAGCTTAGACCACATGAGGTTAGATATCCAACGCATGATTTGGAGTTGGCTGTAGTGATTTTTTACTTTGAAGGTGTGGATACAAAACCTTTTGGAAGAGAGGTTTGAGCTTTATATGGATCATAAGTCGTTGAAGTATTTGTTCTCTCAGAAGGAGATGAATATGAGACAACAGAGGTGGTTAGAGTTTTTAGTTGCTTATGACTTTGGTATTGAGTACGCACAGGAAAGGGAAACAAAGCTGCATACACACTTAGCAGAAAGCAACAAAATGCAGTATTGGCAATGATAGCAGAATGGAAAGATTTGGAAGCATTGTCGACTTGTAGAGTTCAATGGAGATCTGAGGCCAGATCTAGTGAAGGAATTATTGTGTTATCTTTTTCAGAAGTTTGACCAGTAATGATTGAAAGGATTGGTTCTATGTAGGAGAAGGACCCAGTGTTGGATGAACGAATCAAGAAGTTGAAGGAAGGAATGGAGAGCGATGACTTGAAGAATTTTAGTCTTGACCAGAATGGGTGGTTGAGAAAGAAAGGAAGGTTGTGTGTTCCGAATGAGGGAGACATTAGGAAGGATGCTTTGGAGGAATGCCATCGTTCACAGCTCACTATTCATATAGGAGGAACAAAGATGTATCAGGATATGGAGCGGAGTTTGTTCTGGGAAGGTATTGAAGAGGGATGTAGGCTTATGGGTGAAGCAGTTTAAACTGTCATTAGGTAAAAGCTGAACATTAGAAGCCAAATGGGTTGCTACAGCCATTGGATATTCTAATGTGGAAGTGGGACTCTATTTTTATAGATTTTATTAATGGGTTGCCAAGATCTAGTAGAGAAAATGAAAGTATATAGGTCATAGTAAATAGGCTGACCAAGAGTGCCCAATTCATTCCAGTTAAGTCAACGAGGACGACACTTGTTTTAGCGAAGTTATTTATGAATAATATTGTTAGACTTCATGGAATTTCTAGTATTATAGTAAGTGATAGAGATTCCTTATTCACTAGCAAGTTCTGAAAGAGTCTACAGGAGATTTTAGGAACCAAGCTCAAGATGAGTACCTCTTACCGTCCACAGACCGATGGGAAAACAGAAAAAGTTAAAAAAAAGTATTGGAGGATTTGTTAAGGGCTTGTGTGTTAGATTTTGAAGGATCATAGGAAGACATCTACACTTAGTCGAGTTTCCGTATAACAACAGTTATCAGACTAGTATAGGGATGGCACAGTTTGAACCCATGTATGGAAGGCCATGCAAATCACAAGTTTGTTGGTTAGAGACTGGGGATAGGTTAGTTCTAAGACCAAATTTGGTTAGAGAAGCTACAAAGAAGATTGAGTTGATTCGAGCTAGGATAAGGAAGCTCTGTCTAGGCAAAAGAGTTATGCGAATAAAAGACGGAAAGACTTAGAGTTCTCAGTTGGAGATCATGTTTTTATTAAGGTATCACTGACAAAGAGTGAGACTAGATCCGGGAAATCAGGGAAGTTGACACCGAGATTAGTAGGACCATTTCCTATTGTATTGAGGATCAGGAAATTCACATATGGAGTATAGTTATCAAGAAGTTTGGCAGGATGATGTTTTTCATGTTTCCCAGCTAAGGAAATGTGTTAGAGATCCAGAGTTATATGACTTAGTAGTAGAACCAGACTTGACTATAGTTAGTCTATTCGTATAGTTGTAAGAGACGAGAAGGGGCTAAGGAACAAGATATTCAGGTTAGTGAAAGTCCAGTGGAGCGACGATAAGAGAGACTGTATTTGGGAGACTGAGAGTAGGATTAGAGACGCTTATCATGATTTGTGTGATGGTAGGTTTTACCTTTATGTTTGATTTGTTGTGTACCTTACCATAATTTTGAAGATGAAATTCTTTGAGGAGGAAATATTGTAACACTCCATATTTTAGTAACATTATTTAGGATATTTAAATAGCTAAATTAAACGATTAGGGGATTGAGATTTGTGATTAATAAGGGGTAGCCATGCCGTGTAAACAATGAACTAAAGAATTAAAAGGTTAAGACAAATAGATAAGGGGCGGTATAGGAATAGTTACATTCTTATACCCAAAACCCCTTAATCCCTCATTCTCACGTTCATTCATAATTCAAAAACAAAAATATAAACTAAGGCCGACCACCTTTAGAAGCAACTAGAGGAAAATAAAAGAATCAAGGGGAGCTTAATCAACTTAAATTCAAATCTCAAACTTTTTAACCTCAAGCTAAGGTGAACAATGACTACATCTCATTTTCTAATTTTTTTCAATCTTAAGATGAATCCGAAGTATTTTGCATGATTATGCCATGCTTTTGAATGATTAATTGTTTATATATGCTTGTTGATGATTTATGCTTAATCATATAAGTTTTACGGTATGTTTTAATGTGAAAACCATATTTAATGACATCGAAATGCCTTGCGATTTTAGATATAGACCAAAAATAATAATTTAGATATGGATTTCAATTTTCATAATTTTTTTAATTAATGTTGATTTTATATTAATTTCTAGTATCGAATATGATTATTTGGGTCTTAAATTATTTACGGCTAAATAATTAATATTTTGGGTATGGAATTAATATATGTTAGAAGACATATTAAATGATATTCTGGAATTTTTGTAAATTTTTCCTAAGTGTTTTGATGAATATATAAAATTATCTAAGGTATGAGACTTAAATGTTTTATATATTTATAAAGAAGAACAGATATTTTGTAAATAATTTAAATTGTTTATTTCTGAAATTTTGGCAGTGCTTTTAGAAAGGAAAATTTGCAACCAATAAGATTTTGACAAACAAGCAGGTTAGTTAAAAAGATTACTAAAAAGGTTAAAATCAATTTTACATGCAAAATGTATGTTTCACCACTTTCGACACCTTGCTTTCGACTTAGATGGCTTTAGATTTAGTTTCTCGGCCTCCATCACCATCTAAACCAATGCGCATGAAATCAAAGACCTGGTGCGCTGCGAATTAAAAAGCAGGCGGCAGGAATGAGGTCGAAACCTGGGGTTTCGAAGGAGCCGAAGTGCTACTTTGTTTTGAATAAAAACGAACCTGCTATGTTTTCGATAGTAAAGCTTTCGAATTGGTTTGCTTTCGACTTGGTCAATGGTTTTAAAAGAATGGTCTTAAAAAGGTTGCACCTTTATTTTTATGTAACTGCTTTCGACTAGGTCGAAGCCCTTAGCTGTCGCTTTTCTACCTTTCGACGCCAATGGTTTTGAAAGGTATACTTTACTTTTAAAACATAGCCACTTCCCCAATGTTTTTGGAAGGTTGGTTTTGACACCATCACTTCTTGCTTAGGAAATTCTTTCAAAAGAGTGCTTTCGACTTAAAATGTTTTATGACCTTTTCGCTCTATTGAAGGTAGAACCCAAATGGTTTTGAAGAGTTAATTTTAATTGGTTCCGAAAGGTGTTCCCACATGTTTTACTTGAACCCTAAGGCTTTCGAAAGGCTTGATGTTTTATTTCTTTCGAAAGGTTTTAAAGAATGGTTCGAAGTGGTGGTTCCCCAATGGTTTTGAAAGGTTTGAAAGGAAAGGTTTCCAATGTATTCAAAAGGTAATTTTTAAAGGTTTTGAAGAATGATGTCTAAGGTTTTAATGCTTTTAAAGGAACGGTTTTTCAACATTTTCGAAAGGAAGATTATTAATGGTTTCGAAAGGAATGTTTTGGCCTTTTGGCCTAGGTGAAAGAAGGGTTTTACTTGGTTTCGAAAGGGGTACTTTCAATGGATTCTAAAAGGGTACTTTCAAAGATTTATATGTTTTCATCAACAAAGATTTGAGTAAAATATATACAACATGCCAAGATGATTTTGAGTAAAGCATAAAGTATATATTTTCCTTATTTAAGTTTGGTTTAAAGGTTTTAAATCAATTTTAGGTGAAAAATTTTTCAACGGAATTTAAGGAAAGTTACCCAAAGTAAAATGACTCAAATATTAGAATACCAGTTGGGACTGGTATAAGGCCGCGCCCTATACATTAGCTAATAGCCTCAGCTATTTAGTCCAAAATTCCAGTGTGTAGGGCTTTGTCATGGGTAAGACTGAAATTATGATTACGTACAAAAATGAATTTTTTTATGCAGATAGGTTATTGGTGAGCCCACAAAACCATTAGGATCAGTTGACCCTAGGAGATGTTAAGTTAGGGATAGATCGTCCAAAAGAGGAGTATTTAATAGATAGTTAGGGACAGACCATCTAGAAGAGGAGTGTCTAACAGGTGTTAAATTATTTTGATTATATTGTCTGGTAGGCCAGAGTTGGCAGTTAGCCAAACAAAACTATAGTGTTCGAACAAATAGTTCATTTGTTACCTGATATGTGTGTTTACGTGATAATGCTTAACAGTTTTAATCATTTTTGGTTGCAGGATAAAGGTTTGCAAAAGATATATTTTAAAAGGATATTAGTGAGGGGAAACCCGTTCCGCTAAGTGGCATAGTCTCGCTTAATATAAAATAACCGAGAAGTACAGTATTATTCACACCAAGCTTTATGTCTGACTCGAAGTTTATGTTTTTCCCCTTAAACTCTCAGGTGCTCAAAATTGATTTGAGTAGGCCGAGGGTTTATGTTTTACAGGTTTTAGCAGGGTGACAAATGAAGCTTTCGAAGATAAGCAGGTGGCCGACGGATAACTATTTTTTCTTCTGATATTAAGGTTACCATTAACATAGCCGTATTTAGTCGTCGGAAGTTAATACTATGGATGACTGCAATATCTGTAGCGCTTAGCTTTGGGCCTCTAGGTAGGGGATGTTACACTTACCATAAGACAATCCATGGTGTTGGGTTGAAAACTCCAAACATGAAGAACTTGGGTATGATGCTGACTCCCAGTTAGGGATTGGTGCCAACTCACAGCTTTTGCTGAGGTTGCGCCTATTATTTTGGAAGACCGAGTCTAAATCGAACAAAATGGCTAGGAGATAATGCAAGTGAGGGCTCTATGCCTCTATAAATAGGAAGGTAGGTCTCATTTTGAGGATCTTTTTGAGCCCTAGCTCTTGAATTCCATATATTCTTTTATTTCTAAAATTCTAAGTGTTGGAATTGTACCGAGTCTCAAGAACTTCTCCCCCCAAGTCAAAAATCAGCAATAAAGTTTTAAAGTGGGCGTAGGTCAATCTTTGCCGAACTACTATAAACGATTATGTCTCTCCTTTTCTTCATTTTCATTTAAATTTATTCATATTTTATTCTCTTCTATAACTTTTTAGGGTTTATGCCATTTTTGGTTCAAAGAAAATTTAAAGAGCACATCATGCATAAGAGAGCCAAAAGGAATTCACAAGGGCCAACTTCCAAAAGATCGCGGCTTCCCAGAAATTGCTCCCTTGCCACCTCTTACTGGAATATCTACTTCCTGACTAAAGACAAGTTCAGCGATTGGCCTTCGTAAAAGAAATGACCAAAGAATGAATGGAATCTTGAAGGGTTATATTGTCATTACCATCGCTCTAACGACCATGACACCAGTCACTACCGAAGCTTGGAGAGAATAATCAACAACCTCTTAGGCCAAGGAAAGCTTATAAAGATATTAAACAAGTCAATAATAAAGAAATAGTTTCTTAATGAAATAAGTTTATTACATGGTTGAGGAGTGAAACTCTCCTAAAATAATTGAAAGCCTAAACCACTGCCTAAGATAGTAGTAAGGGTAAAGCCTTTGTTCCCGCTAAGATAGCATGGTCAAAACAGTACCTAGAGGGAGGTCAGAGTAAGCCTTTGGTTACATCTGAAAAGACATAATCAGAGCATCTGCAAGCCTTCAACACATGCTTATGCGGCCTGGTTGAAGCGCCTCCTACAGGGACGATGGGCAAGCCTTTGGCCTATCCAAAAGCCGAACCAGCCTTCATCGCCATCATCGAAGGCCTCACTGAAGCGCCTCCTAGAGGAAAGATGGGAAAACCTTTGGTCTGTCCAAAGCACCAAACAAGCCATTAGTATCGTCTCTATGACATTACTAAAGCGCCTCCTAGAGGAAGGTTGGGTAAATCTACGATTTAGCTAAAATAAAGCTAGCCTAACACACCAGACAATAAACCAAAATCATCACCTAAGACGATGATAAGGGGTTCGATCCAAGTTGAGATCCTCACCTACAGTGGTGGTAAAAAGCAACTAAGTCGACTGTACTCAATATAAAAGAATGGATCAATAACAGTCTTCTAGAGGAAGATCAGTCAAATTTAATTCAATCCAAAAGAAGGATTAAAACATTCTTCTAAAGAAAGATCTATCAAAATACAAGTCACCAAAAATCAGGAACTACCAGACAGGTGTTCTGGCTTCCATTACTATTGATGGATAGGGATTCTGGTTTCTACTACTATTGCTGGATAGGAATTTTGGTCTTCTATTACTATTGCCGGATAGGAGTTTTGTCTTTTATCACTATTATCGAATAGGTTTCCTGGTCTTCTATTACTATTGTCGGATAGGTGTCCTTGTTTCCATTACTATTTCCAAATGACTTCTCTTATCTTCCATTATTAATACCAGATGGGTTTTCTAGTCTTCCTTATTAATTTTCAAATGGTTTTTCTGGACTTCTCTTCACACTATAACTAGAATGGTTCTCTGAGCTTGTATTCAAATTTTTATCAGAAGGATTTTCTGATGATGAAGCTTCGCTAAATGATCTCTTAATTTAGATTTGAATTCATTTGATGGGAATCTCCATTACTAAACGAGTTGTTGGATACTTATTAATGGAAAGACCAATTTTTATATCTATTTTTAAAAGCTCAATTGGCAAGGTTCTTAATTTTCCTAACGAGTAGATTATCAATTTATAAGTTGAAAGCTCAAAATACGGAAAGCAAGATACTGATCGTCAAGCAATTTCAAATAAGAATCGATATTCGATTCAAGGCTACATACCTCACATCCGAGTAACATTCATTCAAATATAAACTTATTTACGATCTAATACATTATATACAAAGTGAAAGGTGCATAAATCAGATAGAAGAAGAATCTATTTAAAGTAAAATCTTTGTTAAAGCTCGAGGCTCTATGCTATCTTATTCAAATCCTTAGCGATAAAGGATCAGTGATGTGAAGACGGGTCATATCCAAAATTTCTTTGAATTTATTTTGCTTCCTTCAAATAATATCAACATCATCGACTGAATCAATTTGAGTTTTCAAAGCATGTTGGAGAGTCTTGTTGGCTCCTCTCAAAGTTTGAACCATGTCTTTTAACTCTTCAATCTCCCATTTAAGAATATATTTCTCGCACTCAAGTTTTTCAACTTTGATTTCATATTCATTAAGAGGTTAAGATATTTTTTCATTCCACTTATTACTGAAAATTTACATGCATTCAAATTTAACTTGTCTACTCCATTTGGAGATCACGTCCTCATTTAGACCCGAAGGTGGATCAAACAAAACATGAAATTCTTTACTAATAAAAGATTGAGATCCTATTGTCCTTCTAAGAGTAGGAGTAGGAAGACTAGAATCGCCTTCCCTGATGACGAATTACAAGGATTGGCAAGATACTTGACTCTTCATTAACTCCACTTTGAGGTCATTTATTCGTTGGTGTAACCTAGCCATTTCAGCGTCAATCTTAACCGAAGACCTGGACTCTAAGATTGAGCATACCCCTTCTTTAAACTCTAGGATTCCTTTATCCTTCTCCTTGATCTCCTTTTTAAAGCTAGAGAATTGTTTCTTTAGACATTTAAAGGTCCATTTCAGTTGGAAATATTTTCTATGCCATTGTCATGCCTCTAGATTATTTGGAAATCACTAAGCTGAAGCATCTTGCAAATATCGCCTCTTTTCAACATTAGCGTAGATTATCTTTAATTTCAATTACTCACGAGAAAACATCTAAAGGATTAGATGTGCGCACTAACTGGGTTTCCTATTAATAATAAATAAGACAAGAATTAATAAATGAAAAAAGTTCTTTTATTAGTAATAACGAAGGTTTACAAATGATGAAGAAATTTGAATTACATCACAATGCTATTTTCAAACATTTAAATAACTCTTAAAGTTTTGAAATGACAGCTTTAGCCTTTTCAAATGACCTAACGGATAGGGTAAAAGTGTAGTTGAAAGAAGTTTCAGTTCCTTCCGGGGTATTAACTGGAGGGAATCGATAATAGTCCCATTTCCCGATCGAAGGGCTGGTATGGCCACACAGCAAGTTGGCATGATAAGTTCGCGTTTTGCTAAATTTTTTTATCTTTTTCATCATCCAAAAAGTCAAAACAAAGTTGAGGAAATTAAATGTAAACTTCCTATAAATTTCTAAGAAAATAATGCCTTGCTAACTGAGAAGTTCTGAGGATTAAGGACTTTTCCTTAAAATTCTTCTTTAGCTGGAAAAATTTATTCAAAAATTCCATAGGAATAGGACTATTTGGAGATCCCTTAATCTGTATATTACATACAAAATAAACTAAGAGCAAGGAAACAAAAATAGTAAAAGCTATAAATTGCATAAGCCATACATTATAATCATATAATCATTTGGGTTCGTACAATACTAATTCCTTATAAAACTCATAAGTAAGTCTCTTCCTATTGTATTTTATTTTTTCAAGGAGAAAAGAACGAGAAGAAAGAGGAATAGAGGCAACTCTCAAGAGATTCCAACATGTCCCGGGATAAGGATTGGACCCATGTTCATTCAAGTATGTACAATGAAAGCGCCTAGCAAACCCCTGCAATTGTCGCCTAAATAGGAAAAATCAACGAATATCCCCTAGAGTGTATCTTGTATAGATATTCTTCCAACGTGCTTCTATTGTCAATCAAATCTAGAAAAGGGTCATTAGCTCTGCATTCTCCACTAAGAATCTCTTTTGATGAAGGCGTGCCTTCTTGCCTCTCTTTGAAAATTTTAATTTTAATGCAATGGCTGTGAGATTTTTGTATTTCTCAGCCAACTTATTGTACTCCTTCAGTTTTCTATGCAATTTTCTATTCAATCAATCTATTTCCATTTGTTTCTTTTCAAGCATAACATCATAATGGTATTTCAGTTTTATTCTAACTAAAATAATCGATGTATTAACTAAGAGTTGTTCGGTAATTTAAGATGACTAAGTAGGGTAATCCATACCTAAGAAAGGGGAATGTGAGATAAGGTGATCTGCTCCTTTCCTTTAGATTTGTGACTTTGGGGAACACTATCCTTTTGAGGAGAATCCTTCCTCGAAGGATTAGGGATATCAGCAACCCCTGTGTCATGGACTGTTAAGTCCGGGTTAGCATCTCCTGATCCGTCCTTATCATTTGACGGTTTAGGGAAGCCCCTCTCGCCGTCACCACCATTGTCATCATCGTTGTTATCGTCATCACTATCATCGTGGACATCATCATCTTTTCTCTTATCATCCTTCCCATCGTCATCAGAATGTGTTTCTTCATCTGCTGGAGGGCTATCAAAGATCAGTAATTTCTTGAGATCAATCTATTCTTCATTCTTAGAAGGTCCCACTCCAGGTGCCTGAGTTTTATTCAATGTCGCTTCAAATTTCTTCATAAACTTCTCATTCCAAGCCGGAGTAAGAGAAAGGAACTCTGAATCTGAGAATTTGTTGATATTGTAGGCATAAGGTATAAAAAGTGCTTTTTCATAGGAACTCTCAATAATGATATCAAGAGTTGTGCCAAGGAAATTGGACACCTTCTACTTCACATTGTTGATTACGCCAGTTGATTTGTTCAAAAGAGTTCTTTTCTTTTGTAACTTTTTCTTAAGAAAGTTATTCTCTTCCATAAGCTTGGCATCCTTCATGCCGACCTCCTCAAGTCTTATCTCTAAAGCTTTCACTTTATAATCTGAGATCTTTCTGGTGATTCTCTCTTTATTAAGTGAACTTTCCACTTCCCTAAGCGAGGTGGCTAGTGTTTCTTTTTCTGATATAGCTACATCACTAACAGTTGAGATGTTAATTATATGATCGTTGAGCGAAGAAACTTTCTTTTTAGGTTTAGACACTTCACTAGAAGCCCTGCAGCACCCTCTTGTAGAATAAACATATGCTTGCCGCATGAAATGAATAATAGGTATGAATCAGAATATTGTATAAAAGGTTAACAACTTGAAATGGTTAAAACAGGGAATAGACATGTCACATGTCGATAAGAATTGCTTAAGGAAAGAAAAATGATGATCTTGAGAAATAAGATGAGGACTATGGTGGCTTATGAGTAGCAAAAGAAGGAGACTGGAGGACCTACCGGAGAAGGTCGTCAAAACCATTAACAGGGGCTGGAGATTGAGGCTTGGAAGGAATAGATCTTGTATAAAAATACACAGTCCAAGCACCTCATAAAGATGAATTAAAGCCCTAGGGGAACCTGGAAAAGTAATATGAAGAAGTGGATGTTGAGATTGCTCAACTTCATTCAGCTGTTGGGCTTTTTCCCGGAAATGGTAAGGTTTAAGACCTCAGGACTTGAGCTGATCTCCATGAATGGTTCTTCATCCATAATGACAAGGGTATGTGTGCCCCTTATTTAGGCTTCTCGGTAGGAGTTGTGGTAGCAGCGGAGCCGTTGCTTATTTTCTTTTTTATGGATTTGAATGAGCTAGCGATGAAATCCTTGAAAGATTGAGACTCGGAAGCAAGGTTCAAGGCAGAAGTGTTATCTTTACTCCCCTTTTCTTCAGGAGCATCACTTGCTATCTCTTTCTTTTTAGAAGCAGTGGCTAGAGTAAATGAGTCTGAATTAGAAAGAAAAGTTTTTAAGAGACACTGCATGAGGTTTCATATAAAATTCAGTAATATCTTACCAAGCATCTCATGCCGAACTGGAGAATTAGAATTAAAGGATTTTGACTTTCCCATGACTAACGATCATTGTCTTATGCATCATATTTGATACTAAAGGCTCACCCAAATTTTTATGATGATTTAGAATAATGGAATATTGGAGGAGTTTTGTTGGAGTTAACAATGTAAGCTTATTCCCTATAGTATTTGATGCTCAGGTCGATGATTGCATAATCTCCTAATCTAAAGAACTTAGCTTTTGGGAACAAAAACTGAAATAAAACATTTACTAATTGAGAATTATAGACGAATAGGGGCAGTAATAGATAGGAATCTTACTGAGAGAGGAGAATGTTCCTTTGATGCTAGAGATTCACTTAATGAAAAAGAGTTGCATCTTCTATCATTTTATCTTGTTAACACTCTTGAAAATCATACTTTTTAGTTAGGGACAAATTCGGTACAGTTAATGATCTTGTTGTTCACCAATCTTAGAAGGCCGGGCTATTGAATGAAGAATTTCAACATTAACGGAAGGGAGTCCTGTCTCCTGAGCCAGGACTTCCAAAGCAAGTCAGATATGTGTAAGAATTTGGCAAGAATTGGACTATTGCAACATCTAGCTGTTCGAGGTATCTCGAAAGAAAGTCGGGAAAAGGAAGGTAGCCTATGTGCCAAATGTGTATCGAGTAAAGGCAAAATACCATTTCGGCGGATCGAAAATATTGTCTACAAGAATGGCTGTAATTCCCGTATCCCAAATTATTCCAGAATAGAATCCACCTCGGCTTGATTTGTGATGTATGATGGATTGGAAAGATTATCTCCCTTCTTACCAGGGGAGAATGAGGTATTAAGGCATACACTAGTTTCCTTAATGGACGTCTTTCTTGGCTTTGAGCTTTCCACCTATCAGCCAGATGATATTATTCCAAGATTTACGAAATGGTAATGTTCATATTATATAAAAGAATCACTATATGCTAAAGTTAAAAATTATTTTCTAAATGACTTATCTACTGTCTAAATGAGGGTACTAAGATGCTTAAAGTATGTGATAGTCAAAAGTTAACAACCCTTAAATGACACAAGTCAAGTTTACTAAAGACTTAAACTCTAACTTTAATAAAGGAATTCTATGGATAAAACTATATAAATTAAATAAGAATGGATATGTGACCTCAATAAGTCCGGATAGATATATTAATGTCAAATGTCATGTAACTTATATTATAAAACATTGGAAACACTACAACTATAACTAATGTTGAAGTGATGAGGTTATCGACATTAGTGAATAATGATGACATGAGTTGACAATGTACTAACCAGTTAAACGAATTATAGTGATTTGGACCAACAACGTCTTAAGCAACAATATCAAATGAAGCTTAATTTATAATATTAAAAGGGGCCATAGAAATATGGCAATGAACAGTAAGACCTCGATATCAAAATATAAATTGACGACGATGTTATTTATAATTAAGTGATGCCGCATCTAGTCGATGTAGGCGCTTTAATAATAGTAACCTCTGTAATTCTAAATGAGTTATCGCGCTTCGCTTTCATAAAATTTTAATACCGAAAACTTTAGCTAACAGGAAATGGGTTAACAAAAGCTTTATTAATGTCGAATATCATATCAATATCGTAAAAACATTGGTAATGATGTGACATAGGGAAGATGAGTCGACGCTGAATATTATGATGACAACCTTAAATATTAGGTTTCCATAGAGTGAATCCTTATTGGATATCGGGTCTCATAAGCTATTTTTTTATACTTAAACAAATAGCATTTAGGTTCTTGTTGCCAACAACCTCAAATTTCATTTAGATAACATAAAAATTCTGTATAAATCTAATCTCTAAGAACAAACGATGGTTGATTACATTGATAATTTGAACATTAGCATCAAAGCTATCCAATTAAACCCCAAATGTCACTCAAAGTTGATGAAGCCGTAGGAGTGATTTCAATGAAATTCCTTAACTTGAATTAAGTAGAATAATTAGAATTACATATTATACCTGAATGATGAATCAAACAATTGAGAGTTGAAAATTTTCGTTTCTTTTGAAAACTTGATTTCTTGCTTGAGTTCTCAAGTGCAGGTAAAAGAGGAATGAAAGAGAAGCTCGTCTATTTATAGAAGGGAAAGAACCGTTGATTCAATTTGAATGCACAGCTAGATTTGTGTGCAATATTAACAAGGGTAAACTTGATGTCGATATTATTGACTTGAATAGTCAACGACTCCTTTAACCAGGGGAAAATGTTATCACCATTGTTAACCTCAATGATATGTGGCATGATACATGAATATGACATCGCCTTTCAGGATGGAAGTAATGTCGTTCTTTATCAATATCATTTAATATCGCATATGATCAATAACGTATGTTATTGATACATCTTCTTGACACCGCCTCCCATCTATATTATCTCATTTACGTCGCAACTTATTAGTACCCGCCTTTCACTTGTGAAAATAAGATGAACATCGCTCATCATCACTACTACATGCAACCCGTAAAGTGACGATGTCGCCTCTCTTTGATGCTTCTTCTATTCCAATACCTCCGCTCTTTAATCTTGTCTTTCATATGATACCAAGTGTTGTTGATACTGCATGAAACTAATGTCGTGTCCCTATAAAGAAGTAATGATACTGACTATAATTAATACAGTAAGCCATCAATGATGTCGACACAACTTATGTCGCATCTTATTGATGTTGCATTTCACTAGAGTCACTCTCCATAGTGATGCCGCTTTCTGTCAACGTCACACATCGTTACCGCTGTTTATTGTTGAGGATGATCATTGCCCATATTGCCACTCAAGAACGTCAATGCTTATCAACGCCATCATTTATCAATGCCATCATTTATAAATGCCATTTATATGCAATGTCGTCAATGACCAGTGTCGTGCCTTGTTGATGGCGCATTTCATCGATACTTAGAGGACACCACACATGTTGACGTCAAAAGCCATCAGTATCCACAGAAGTTACCAAGGCCAATGTTATGTGAGAAATGCAGATTATGGATCTTAAGGCTAGGATAAACACTAGAGGAGGGGTGAATAGTGTTTTAAGGAATTATTAAATCTTTTTAATTTTTGTTAATTTGAACGCAAATGTATGCAATATTCAGACACAGATATGATCATAGAATCAAATATAGATGCAAAAATAAAATAAAAGCGGTAAAGGAAAGAACACACCAGATTTTATACTGGTTCAGAGTTACCCTACATCTAGTCCCGCATACAGGTACAGGTTTCCTTTCAAAAGCAATCTTTGCAATTGCACCCTCAATTTCAAGGCTACGAGGTGCACCCTCCAAATTCATAATCCTCTGGGTAGAGATACTTGATATCCTGGGCAACAAATTCACCCAATTGATTTCCAAGGCTACAATCACACCTTTTCTCGCTTAATTGATTTCCAAGGCCACAATCACACCTTTTCTCGTTTAATTGACTACAAAGAAGCCTATAACTCTGAATAGCACTAAGGATCTTGTTGAGATAGTTATAGAGAATCAAACCAGAGATAATCTAGTTAGATTCAATGTTGATTTCGGTAGAGTAATGGTAAGAATGTGTATAAAGAAATGTGAAAGAAGAAGAGAAATGAAAACCAGAAACTATGAATGAAAATTCGTTGAAAACAATCCCTATTTATAGAAGAACAACAGGCATGTCCGTTCGTGAAGAGATATGACGAATAGACACTTCTTTTGAAATTTAATTTTGAAATTAACTGACACTATGTCGACATGGGTATATTGAGTATGTTGACATCCCAAAAAAAATTTTGGTGGTTTGTTTTTCTTTGAAAATAACTTTTATCTTATATTAAAACTATTTTAAACTTTTATAAATATAATTTACTATAGTTAAAATACATAAATAAATATAGAGAATAATATATATAAAATTTTACTATAATTTTATATTTAAATCTAAGTATAAATATTAAAAGTTAAATATATTATTACTAAAGATAGTTTTAAAACTAATTATAATTTGATTTTGAAAATAAAGATTATTTTGAGGCTAAAAGTATTTAAAACCAGGATAGATGTTTTTGATTCTTTTAAAAGGAAGGTTTTGAAATCATTTTGAAAACAAGATAATTTTGTAAAATCATTTGAATAAAAAGTTAGCAGATACAAAACAATGTTCCACTAGATTTTTCGTAGGTTCCATCCTGCTTAGGGTTCCATCCCTTTCACGGGCTCGAAGTGGATTCCATTCCACGAATAAATTGGATTTTAAGATGTCAGTGCTTTTCTAGGAGTTTTAACAAAATTCCTAATTAATAAATTACTTGAAATCTTGAACTCTTGATAATATTGATATTCTTGGTACTCATGAATCTTCAATCTTGATATCTTGAATCTCTATAATGTATAGTCTTCATTCTTGGTACCTGCATGGTTAATGTAATGACCCGGCATTTTAAACCATTCGCATCCATTATAAGTGTATAGGTAGACACTCATGCCGGAATTGAATTGCTCAAAATACTGCGTTATAAATAAAAATTTGGCAAATCTCAAAATATACAGTAAATAATAATCACATATCACAAACACAGAGTATTTAATAATGCAGCGGAAGTAAAAGAAATAGTAGTTCATGAAGCTACTATATAAATATCAGAGTTAAATAAAATACAACAGAAGTTTCAATATGATAACTAAGTACAAGCTGAATACAACAACAGAACCGAAATAGATAAGACTAGATAAGCAGATAATCTCCAATGATTCCAATCTCCAGTAAGTGGAATACAAATCTGTGAATAACTCAAGCTGACCCCAGCGTAAATAAAAATACAAACACTCGAGTCAGGACATACATACTTATACAATGTAAACCAACTCAAGTGAACTGTAGTAAAAGTACAAGTAACTTAGAAGATTCTTGGAACCGCCTATCCTCTAAGGATCCGTTAAACTATTTACTATGTAGTAATATTGCGCTATTATAATAATGTCTAATAGTAAAATAAACATACTTTTAAATAGCATTAAGGCTTTACATTTTCCACCTTAACACGTAATAGTCCCAGTAGTCCATCCAGTATCAGCATATCTCCAGATCAGGAGACTACCTTAAATACTCCACAGGCTACGGGAGAAATCCAAACTCGTAGTAAAGGCTCGGTATGTTAGGTGACACGGCACACAAGGCAATGCCAGGGTAGATGTAACATTTACGACACTCGGGCTGGTGGTAACGCAGCAGCCACATACGCCCACCGCGGAACACACTCCCAATCAAAATTGGAGGATGGCGATCTAATCAATCACAAGTATGATTATAGTATCGAAGAAATGCGTCCGCTACGAGTTACGACCTCAACTGGCCCGAGACCGCTCCTGTTTTAGCCACCTTATGCCAACTCACGGGATTTGGGTCCACGTAATATGCCTCAAGAACGTCGCCACCATCCTACTTCATTCTGCAATCTCCACCGCGTACACGGATGTCAAAGTGGCTTTCGGTATCGACAGAGAGTATGCCCATATCCGATCCCGGTCTCCTTGCCAACCAATCGTTATTATAACCTGTGGTTATAACTTTAAAATAATACTTTTCTTCAAAATAAAACATCATTTCAAATCTAAATCTTTATCAAAATAAAGATTATATCATTTCCAAATCATTTCAATATATCAAAATATCATATCTTTCCAAAACTTCATTTCAAATCATTTCAATATATCATATCTTTCCAAAACTTCATTTCAAATCATTTCAATATATCATATCTTTCCAAAACTTCATTTCAAATCATTTTAATATATCACATCTTTCCAAAATTTCATTTCAAATCATTTCAATATATCATATCTTAAACATTTTTAAATTCAAATATAACATTCATTTATTATCATCTCAAATCACCTTTTAAATAATTTATATTCCATCAATTTAGTTCAATTAAAATCATTTTAAAAGTTTAATTATTATACTTTCAAATCAAGTATTCAATTTCCAAAGTTTCTGTGACGACCCGGAATTTTGAGCAATATCAATTTAATAATCTTTGTTAATAATTAAATTGATTTGATCATTTTATATTATAAATTGATAAGTTAAGATTGTTTCAAAGGTTGAAAATAATAATTTGTTAATGTCTATTAATATTTTCTTAACAATATATATAGGCAAGATTAATTCTTTTGAAGTTTATAATGATTTGATTTGGAAATATTTATTTTGGTAAATAAGAAGTTTTTAATGTAATAAAACTTTATATTCAAATTGTAATATATATGAATGTATATATTGTGATTTGATATTTGTTTTAAAATTTAATAAGGAAATTAATAAATTTAATGTTAGAATGTTTCTATTTGAAATGTGTATATATATTTGTATATATATTTGAAATAGGAAAATTATTAATTTGAATTTAATAAGAGTTTTCAAACTTGAATATATTTAGTTTTGAAATTTGAAATGATAATTTGATTTAATGTCTTTGAAATGATATTTGAAATTTAAATTTTAAATAATAGAGTTAATTTCTTATTTTATAAACATATATTTTAGCTTTTGTTTTTAATAAGATAAAATTGTTTTAAAAATTTATATAAGGAGTTAAACTAAGTTTCTCAATTTATGAACAAATGATAAAATTAAATTGATTAAAATACAAATTATTTAAAAATGCCTATATGAATTTGTTTTTAAGATAATGAAAGCCTAAAGTTTATTTTTTGTAAGATGGAAGCATTTTATAATTATCTAAAACATTACACAAATACTTATATATAGCTTAAAGAGATTATTAAAAGAAAATAACATTTAAAAAACATTTGTTAAACATTTATTTAACATTAAAACAACACTTGTAAACATTTAGAGTGGGTTAAAAACAAGTGTAAGATCCTTATAACATTTAAGTGACAAATGTCTTTTTCTTTAATAATAAATTTAAAATTTAATTGTAAACAAAAGATAGATTTTATTCTTCAGCAAATTCTTTCTCTTCATTTCTCAAAGATGAATACAATATGAAAAAAATATTTTCATCATCTTCAAACCAAAGTTCAAATGAAGTAAATACTGGAATCTGTAAATCTGGATATTCAAATCAATATGCAAACTAGAACAGTTCAAGTAATTCAAGAACCTGGAAGCAGATCAAACAAGAAATTCAGAAGAAACATCAACATGCAAGTTTATTCAAGAACATGCAAATATGGAGCATCAGCAGATTAAAATTCAACATGCAGTGGAATTCAATAAGCTTGGAAACAAATTTGATTCTCTGTCTTCTGCTCTGTTCTTTGATAAGGTGAGTAAAAGAATTTTAAAAACAGATTTTGATTCTGAATTTCATCTTGATCTAATATATGTAATCATGATGATTTGTCTGATTTTTGGAAATATATGGATGCATGTTTGAATTCCTGTGCAGTTGCAATTTATACTCTGTGTTAATAGCAGGGTTACAATTTGATAATAAATTCAATAACTTGTCCTTGAATTCGAATTAGAACTTGAATTGTAAATAGAAGTTGTTTGAATTCAAGTGAACTATCATCTAGAAACAATTTCAAGTTTTTAAAGTGAATAAATGATTCTAAATATTTGAATTTACAGTAAAATATAAATTGGGTCAAAATTTGATGAATTCAATTTCAAGTTTTGATTGCATGATTGGATTGCAAATGGAAAATTATGATTTTTAATACTTGAATCATAATTTTTAATGGGGTAATTAGTGAGCATTTTGGGATTTACTGATTTGGGGTTTTAGGCCAAATCACGGCAATCCATGGCGAACTGAGTATTGCCGTTGATCATGAAGGAGGAGGAGGCAACAGGGGTCATGCGAAAAATGCTCTTGGATTTTATCATAGATCGTGACGTCCAGAATTGATTGTTGTAGGGTTTAGCAACCTGGTAGTGTCGTTGTTGTTTTGGTGGGTTTTGCGGGTTCGAGAATCTCTTGTGAACGATCGCGAGGGGTTAGGGAGATGATGGGAAGTGAGATGAAGCTACGGTGGTGGTGGCATGGTCTCTGGTGAAGGGGATGGCCGGCGGTGGTTGAAATTGAGGTTGGGGTTTTCAAACAGTTTGGGTTGAAGGTCGAAATCTCGTTCTCGATCGAGTTTGGATTTTCTGGGTTTGGAAACTAGATGTTGGGGTTGATCGTGACTTGGTGGAGGCCGGCGTAGGATGCGCCGTGGACCAACGACAATGTGCACGTTAATGTGCACAGATCGGTGTTTCAGTGGTAGGTTGGGGAAGATGATGGGTTGAAGCTCCAAGCTGGTCACGGGAGTTTTGGGGTTTTTCTCGATGCAGGCTTGGGTAGGGGAAGCACGGAGTTATCGTGTGTAACTTGGGGTCGTACGCGTGAGTTCCTGTGTGTTTTGCTCGTGTGCCCTGCATGCTTAGGTTTGGGTTCAGAAGGTTTTTAAAAGTTTTAAAAAAATTTAACAGTAAAGTTTTTAAAGATTTTAAACAAAGAATAATATGATCTTGTAAATTATTAGAGTTTTAACCAAAGTTAAATAGGTTTATATGTAAAACTAACTTGCTTCAAGTTAATGTTTTAGACAAGTTTATACATATTAAATTATGGAAGTAAATAAATAAAATAAGTGAATTTTGGAAATAAGTTATATTAATTGCTATTAAATAACTTTGGAAAAGGTTTAGAAATTTTAAAGTTCAATTTAAAATATGTTTACTTATAATTGATTTTTAAGTATTATATTTTATTTAATTAAAGTTTAATGATTTAGAATTTGATAATCAATGGTAATAAAGAATTATCTTGTTTTAATTAAAGATAATTAAATTTGGGAAGGTAATTAAGATAATTAAAATTTTAACCATTGAAAGATTATTGGTTAATATAAATGTGTTAATTAAGAAAATGGTTTCTTGTTTAAGAATCTTTTTAATATAGTAAACTAAGGAATCATTTAATTTTAAATGATTAAGTTAAATAATTGATTAAGTAATTAATTAGTGATTAATTTTAAAATAATCACTTTGGGGTTAATTAAGAATAATTAATAATTACTTGGAAAGTAATTAAGTAATTAATTACTAGAAGTAATTAAGTAAAGGATAATTACTTCATGAAAAGTAATTAAGTAATGTGATTAAGAGTTAATCACTTTAGTTATTAATTAAAGAATTAATTAATAATTAGTTAAAGGTTTAAATTATTTGATTAATGATTAATTAATAAAAGGATTTAGAGTAATTAATTAAGTGATTAATTACTTGTTAAAGTAATTAAATAAGAAAGGAATTTAATTAATGAAGTAATCATTAATTAATGAAAATGATTAATTAATTATTAATTAATAATTTAAGAATAATTAATTTATAATTAAGTTTTAATTACTAAATGTAATCAAGAGTAATTAATCAAAGGTGATTAATTAAAAGTAATTATTTAAATATGATTAATTAAAAGTAATTAATCAAGTAGTTTTAATTAAAAGTAATTAATCAAGTGTGATTAATTAAAAGTGATTAATCAGGTGTAATTAATTAAAGGTAATTAAGGGATAATTATCAGGATAATTTAAGAATAATTAATCAAGGTTGATTAATTTAAAAGGTAATTAAGAGGTAAGTACTTAGTATAATTTGGAAGTAATTAATCAGGATGATTAATTAAGATGGTAATTAAGTAATAATTACTTAAAGTAATTAAGTAATAATTAATCAAGGAAGATTAATTGAATTGGATAATTAAGTGATGTTAATTAATTAATTAATTAATAAGAAGTTGAATTGAAGATAATACAAGTGATTAATTAAGGATTAATTTAATTTAAGAATTAATTAAATTAATTAAGTTTGAATCAAACTTGTTTATGAATGGTTAATGATTGAATGAAATATATATCATTAGATGAGTTAATGATATTGGTTGTTGGTAGATAACATTGATTGATGGGTAATGATGTGAATATGCTATATTTGAATGTGATATATATGCTGCTATGTGATATGTATAGATGCATGTGATAATAAATGCTTATCTATCTGTGTAATATGATACATCCATTTATGTTAAGTGATATTTCTAAATATCTATTGTTTAAATCCCTTAAGTATAACTTGGACATTAAAATGGCATTTGGTTTCGGTGAGACCGGGATCGGGTTTCCATATTTGGATATCCGAAAACCACATCGATTCCAATTAAACATAGGTCGTTAATCCAAGTGGAGCGAGTGAAGACTCGAGGTGTAAGGGCTATACGTCAGTATAACTCTGTGTGTGATTCCATAATGAGTTTGACGGAATAGTGCTTATAGGTTCGAGATGGTGGTTTTAGAGTGCAAGGGCTATGGTCGTTGACTCTGAGGGTGATTCCAAAATGAGTGCAACGAGATAGTGCCTTCAGTTTCGTTCGAACCCGGAACGAACTTGTATGGATTGAATGCTTTCAGCACATCGTCAGGTGGACGATGAGCATTCTAAGAATTGGTCCTATAAAGGTAATCGCAGCCTCAAGCCTCATCAACCGGGAATGGCTAAAACAGAGGAGGTGCAGCAACGCTTCGTGGGTCGCTCCCACTGGAGAGCAAGATACATCCCTGTCTAGAAGTCCCTTTATATTTCAGTTGTGTGGGCAGTTGGTCTGCAGCCAACTGCGGGGTGGTCTTGTTCGGGACTGTTCCGTAAGGAATGGTCCCGGCCTTGTGTTGTAGGGGAGTGGGAGTACTCCTCGGTACGGTGATCTAGGCCACGTACTGTGATGGGCGGTACCCCAGTAGCCCTGCCATTGATGGAAACCCATTTTCCCTACGAGACCCTACGGTTTTGTTTGTATTATCCACTTTTGTGGCTAGTAGCTGGAATTTAATCATGTAACAATTTCGGCTATTTCTTATTTACTTGACCCTAGACACTATTATAATATCACTGGATTTCCTATCAAATGTTTTGGTTAGCGTAAGGTAAAACTTTTCCATGTTTATGTGTGGGAAGTCTTACGTGATACCTTTTCTTTTCAAAGGATTTTCTAAAATTAAGCAATCTTAAACCGTTTACTCACACCAGACCCCTGTCTGACCCGAGTGTTTATTTTCTGTTTTATTAAACTCTTGGGTACTCATATTATGTATGAGTAGTCAAGTGATTCAGGTTATCTCTTGACGAATTCTGGAGGAGCTTTGGAGCAGGAGGCTTCAGCGTTGTAGATATAGTTAGAATTTCCGCTGTATTGATATTCTGTATGATTGTTCTTGTATTATATTAGACAGAATGTTATAACTGTCTAAATTGAGATGTTTAGTTGTGTACTCTGATGTATATGATACTATGTATATGTTCTATATTATATTTAAATTGTTCCGCTGTGAGATTCTGATGTGTTGTTTCTTTTTCTTCTCTTTCTTTTCTTCTTCTATCCCTTTCTTTCTTAATTAGTGATGCGATTTTCCGAGAGTGGGAAGTTGGGTAGCTACAGCTGGTATCAGAGCATTAGGTTGAGTGAATACCTAGGCTCTGGAGTGGTGTCTATATTGAGAGAGCGTACTTGTAATTTTTATATATATAAATACTTATATATAACTACCTAGTTTGTTGGGTTATCTGTTCGGATTTTCCAACATAGGTTATAAAGGTAGATAAGGTAGGAGTGTGTGGAATACAACTAGCACGAATGGATGAGGTTTATATGTTGTGGTTGGAGGTGTTTATCGAGATTGTAGACCTAATACCGTCTCGAATAAGCTTTGTAGATTGATGAAAGGATTTCTTTGAGTCCAGAGGAAGTATTTTCAAGAATTGGAGTATATTCTTGAAGTGTGAGGTTGATTTGCTCTCGAGTGAGCGGGATTTCCAAAAGTTGAGTTGTCCGCTGAGGAGAAGCAAGTGGTGGTATCTTGATAGCTTCAGGAAGGAATAGTTGTGTGATGAGATGCAGTTTCCATAGATGGTTATGAAGATGTTTCTTTTGGAGCCAGATTTAGATGATGTTGGAAGAGCATTGATGTCTACTGCAATGAAGATTCGGATGTTTAGGGATTTTCTGGATCTCAAGTAAGGATGTCTTGTTCATATTGAAGTTTGAGACTAAGGTCGATGAGTTACCTCATTTCGGACAAGGTCTCATTTGTTTCCTTAAGAAGATAAGTGGTTGGCGTTTGGTTTTGATCCGAGTTTCTTGAGAAGATGTCGACTCGTCTCAAGGATTTTTGGCAAAATTGGGTGTTAGTTTTGTGTTTCAAAAAGCTTCTGGTTAAGAAAGATCTTGTGGCTTAGCAGTATCATTGAAGTGAAGTTTGGAAGCAGCAGCCTGACCTATTTCTTCGATGATTCGGTAATCTTTGGGATTCTACTATCAGCAGACCAGGCAAATAGTGAGGGCTTATCCTTTTCTTTGGAAGGCTCAGCAGAGCGAGATATTTGTTGGAAGTAATATATCAGTTTCTAGTAGATAAGCCATTTTGGAAAGGTTTATCTTGAATATGAAAAGCTGTTCTAGTTGGGGAGACAGTTCTTTGGAGTCTGAACTGAGTGAGATCGCAAAAGTGACTTGCGATTAGTTGGGAATCTTTGAGTATTCTTTGGCTTGGGAATTGAGGCATCTCGAGTAGAGGTGAAAGCTATGGAAGTAGTCGGAGGTTCTCCAGATGTTTTTGAGGGATTCAGAAGTTTACCTGAATCGGAGATTGAGATTTCTTATCGACTTGGATTTCCAAGAGCAATTTTGATGGTTCAACCATGAAGAGGGACGACTCTTGGAGCGAGAAGAGTTTGGTGAGGCAGCTCAGGATTCTTTGGATTGATCATCTTATTCTAGTTAAGATTCTGCTAAGATGTTTTGACCAAGTGGAATGGTCACTAAGATTTTATGGGTTGGATGAACTGTGTATGAAGAAAGATTTTTCTTGTATTCTTCGATGGCATTCTTATCTGCTCTAGATCAGAGTTGTACAGCGGAAGCGAGTTGGAAGTTATTCTTGAATGGGAGCAACCGGGAGTTGCAGTAAAGAAATTTCTACAGGAAATTCAAGTATGAAGGAATTTTCTTGATTTAGGAGGCAAGGTTGTCAAGTACAACTGTTTGGCTATTCAGATATGAGATTTAGGTTTGAAGTCCATTGATGTTTGTGGTATAGAGTTGTATTTTGGATTTCAGCAAATTATTTTTGGGAGAGCCACTTTGTTGAGTAGGACCTGGAGATTTGGTTTGAGTTGGTGATGTTGTTTCTTGAAGCAATCAGCAAGGGTTAGGCTGATCAGGAATATTGGAGATGACTCAGAGCATCGGAAGAGTTATGCAGTTAAGAATTAAGGAGATTTGGAATGTGAAGCAGGAATTTGGATATTGATTTGGTTTTATCCGATCAAAGGAATTATTAGACTGGGTAAAACTGGAAAGTTAGCTTTGATGGTATTTTGAGTTTTTCTGTGTTCTCTAGAGATTTGATTTTGATCTACAGGATTGAATTGCCTGTCCGGATAACTTGAATTCATTGTATTTTACATACCTCTGAGGAATATGTGTATGATTCTTTGAGTGATAGAATCAGCAGTTCAGAAGGAATCTGGTGGTTGAACTGGTTTTGAGTTTAGTCTGATATCTTGTTCAGATTTGTAGAATCAAATGAGGAAGTTCTTGGTTGTAATAGTGTAGTTAATTAAGATTCTGTAGAGCGAGTATTCCAGTATAGGTATCTGGAAACTCTTGATAATATAAGGAAGTTCTATTCATAATTTTCTGGAATAGATAAAATTGTTTGTTTTAATTGGTTGCTATGATTGATTGTGTGATTCCTATTTGAAATTTAAATTCTTTAGCTAGGGTTATTAAATTATCTTTGCTTTTTAAATTTCGGGGACGAAATTCTTTTAAGGGGGGAGGAATGTGACGGCCCGGAATTTTGAGCAATATCAATTTAATAATCTTTGTTAATAATTAAATTGATTTGACATTTTATATTATAAATTGACAAGTTAAGATTGTTTCAAAGGCTGAAAATAATAATTTGTTAATGTCTATTAATATTTTCTTAACAATATATATAGGCAAGATTAATTCTTTTGAAGTTTATAATGATTTGATTTGGAAATATTTATTTTGGTAAATAAGAAGTTTTTAATGTAATAAAACTTTATATTCAAATTGTAATATATATGAATGTATGTATTGTGATTTGATATTTGTTTTAAAATTTAATATGGAAATTAATAAATTTAATGTTAGAATGTTTCTATTTGAAATGTGTGTATATATTTGTATATATGTTTGAAATAGGAAAATTATTAATTTGAATTTAATAAGAGTTTTCAAACATGAATATATTTAGTTTTGAAATTTGAAATGATAATTTGATTTAATGTCTTTGAAATGATATTTGAAATTTAAATTTTAAATAATAAAGTTAATTTCTTATTTTATAAACATATATTTTAGCTTTTGTTTTTAATAAGATAAAATTGTTTTAAAAATTTATATAAGGAGTTAAACTAAGTTTCTCAATTTATGAACAAATGATAAAATTAAATTGATTAAAATACAAGTTATTTAAAAATGCCTATATGAATTTGTTTTTAAGATAATGAAAGCCTAAAGTTTATTTTTTGTAAGATGGAAGCATTTTATAATTATCTAAAACATTACACAAATACTTATATATAGCTTAAAGAGATTATTAAAAGAAAATAACATTTAAAAAACATTTGTTAAACATTTATTTAACATTAAAACAACACTTGTAAACATTTAGAGTGGGTTAAAAACAAGTGTAAGATCCTTATAACATTTAAGTGACAAATGTCTTTTTCTTTAATAATAAATTTAAAATTTAATTGTAAACAAAAGATAGATTTTATTCTTCAGCAAATTCTTTCTCTTCATTTCTCAAAGATGAATACAATCTGAAAAAAATATTTTCATCATCTTCAAACCAAAGTTCAAATGAAGTAAATACTGGAATCTGTAAATCTGGATATTCAAATCAATATGCAAACTAGAACAATTCAAGTAATTCAAGAACCTGGAAGCAGATCAAACAAGAAATTCAGAAGAAACATCAACATGCAAGTTTATTCAAGAACATGCAAATATGGAGCATTAGCAGATTAAAATTCAACATGCAATGGAATTCAATAAGCTTGGAAACAAATTTGATTCTCTGTCTTCTGCTCTGTTCTTTGATAAGGTGAGTAAAAGGAATTTTAAAAACAGATTTTGGTTCTGAATTTCATCTTGATCTAATATATGTAATCATGATGATTTGTCTGATTTTTTGAAATATATGGATGCATGTTTGAATTCCTATGCAGTTGCAATTTATACTCTGTGTTAATAGCAGGGTTACAATTTGATAATAAATTCAATAACTTGTTCTTGAATTCGAATTAGAACTTGAATTGTAAATATAAGTTGTTTGAATTCAATTAAACTATCATCTAGAAACAATTTCAAGTTTTTAAAGTGAATAAATGATTCTAAATATTTGAATTTACAGTAAAATATAAATTGGGTCAAAATTTGATGAATTCAATTTCAAGTTTTGATTGCATGATTGAATTGCAAATGGAAATTATGATTTTTAATACTTGAATCATAATTTGTAATGGGGTAATTAGTGAGCATTTTGGGATTTACTGATTTGGGGTTTTAGGCCAAATCACGGCAATCCATGGCGAACTGAGTCATGCCGTTGATCATGAAGGAGGAGGAGGCAACAGGGGTCATGCGAAAAATGCTCTTGGATTTTATCATAGATCGTGACGTCCAGAATTGATTGTTGTAGGGTTTAGCAACCTGGTAGTGTCGTTGTTGTTCTGATGGGTTTTGCTGGTTCGAGAGTCTCTTGTGAACGATCGCGAGGGGTTAGGGAGATGATGGGAAGTGAGATGAAGCTACGGTGGTGGTGGCGTGGTCTCCGGTGAAGGGGATGGCCGGCGGTGGTTGAAATTGAGGTTGGGGTTTTCGAACAGTTTGGGTTGAAGGTCGAAATCTCGTTCTCGATCGAGTTTGGATTTTCTGGGTTTGGAAACTAGATCTTGGGGTTGATCGTGACATGGTGAAGGCCGGCGTAGGATGCGCCGTGGACCAACGGCGATGTGCACGTTAATGTGCACAGATCGGTGTTTCAGTGGTAGGTTGGCGAAGATGATGGGTTGAAGCTCGAAGCTGGTCACGGGAGTTTTAGGTTTTTTCTCGATGCAGGCTTGGGTAGGGGAAGCACAGAGTTATCGTGTGTAACTTGGGGTCGTACGCGTGAGTTCTTGTGTGTTTTGCTCGAGCGCCCTGCATGCTTAGGTTTGGGTTCAGAAGGTTTTTAAGAGTTTTAAAAAAATTTAACAGTAAAGTTTTTAAAGATTTTAAACAAAGAATAATATGATCTTGTAAATCATTAGAGTTTTAACCAAAGTTAAATAGGTTTATATGTAAAACTAACTTGCTTCAAGTTAATTTTTTAGACAAGTTTATACATATTAAATTATGGAAGTAAATAAATAAAATAAGTGAATTTTGGAAATAAGTTATATTAATTGCTATTAAATAACTTTGGAAAAGGTTTAGAAATTTTAAAGTTCAAATTAAAATATGTTTACTTATTATTGATTTTTATATATTATATTTCATTTAATTAAAGTTTAATGATTTAGAATTTGATAATCAATGGTAATAAAGAATTACCTTGTTTTAATTAAAGATAATTAAATTTGGGAAGGTAATTAAGATAATTGTTAATTAAGAAAATGGTTTCTTGTTTAAGAATCTTTTTAATATAGTAAATTAAGGAATCATTTAATTTTAAATGATTAAATTAAATAATTAAGTAATTAATTAGTGATTAATTTTAAAATAATCACTTTGGGGTTAATTAAGAATAATTACTTGGAAAGTAATTAAGTAATTAATTACTAGAATTAATTAAGTAAAGGATAATTACTTCATGAAAAGTAATTAAGTAATGTGATTAAGAGTTAATCACTTTAGTTATTAATTAAAGAATTAATTAATAATTAGTTAAAGGTTTAAATTATTTGATTAATGATTAATTAATAAAAGGATTTAGAGTAGTTAATTAAGTGATTAATTACTTGTTAAAGTAATTAATTAAGAAAGGAATTTAATTAATGAAGTAGTCATTAATTAATGAAAATGATTAATTAATTATTAATTAATAATTTAAGAATAATTAATTTATAATTAAGTTTTAATTACTAAATGTAATTAAGAGTAATTAATCAAAGGTGATTAATTAAAAGTAATTAATTAAATATGATTAATTAAAAGTAATTAATCAAGTAGTTTTAATTAAAAGTAATTAATCAAGTGTGATTAATTAAAAGTGATTAATCAGGTGTAATTAATTAAAGGTAATTAAGGGATAATTATCAGGATAATTTAAGAATAATTAATCAAGGTTGATTAATTTAAAAGGTAATTAAGAGGTAAGTACTTAGTATAATTTGGAAGTAATTAATCAGGATGATTAATTAAGATGGTAATTAAGTAATAATTACTTAAACTAATTAAGTAATAATTAATCAAGGAAGATTAATTGAATTGGATAATTAAGTGATGTTAATTAGTTAATTAATTAATGAATAAGAAGTTGAATTGAAGATAATACAAGTGATTAATTAAGGATTAATTTAATTTAAGGATTAATTAAATTAATTAAGTTTGAATCAAACATGTTTATGAATGGTTAATGATTGAATGAAATATATATCATTAGATGAGTTAATGATATTGGTTGTTGTTGGATAACATTGATTGATGGGTGATGATGTGAATATGCTATATCTGAATGTGATATATATGCTGCTATGTTATATGTATAGATGCATGTGATAATAAATGCTTATCAATCTGTGTAATATGATACATCCATTTATGTTAAGTGATACTTCTAAATATCTATTGTTTAAATCCCTTAAGTATAACTTGGACATTAAAATGGCGTTTGGTTTCGGTGAGACCGGAATCGGGTTTTCATATTTGGATATCCGAAAACCACATCGATTCCAATTAAACAAAGGTCGTTAATCCAAGTGGAGCGAGTGAAGACTCGAGGTGTAAGTGCTATACGTCAGTATAACTCTGTGGGTGATTCCGTAATGAGTTTGATGGAACAGTGCTTATAGGTTCGAGATGGTGGTTTTAGAGTGCAAGGGCTATGGTCGTTGACTCTGAGGGTGATTCCAAAATGAGTGCAACGAGATAGTGCCTTCGGTTTCGTTCGAACCCAGAACGAACATGTATGGATTGAATGCTTTCAGCACATCGTCAGGTGGACGATGAGCAGTCTAAGAATTGGTCCTATAAAGGTAATCGCAGCCTCAAGCCTCATCAACCAGGAATGGCTAAAACAGGGAAGGTGCAGCAAGGCTTCGTGGGTCGCTCCCACTGGAGAGCAAGATACATCCCTGTCTAGAAGTCCCTTTATATTTCGGCTGTGTGGGCAGTTGGTCTGCAGCCAACTACAGGGTGGTATTGTTCGGGACTGTTCAGTAAGGAATGGTCCCGGCCTTGTGTTGCAGGGGAGTGGGAGTACTCCTCGGTACAGTGATCTAGGCCACGTACTGTGACGCGCGGTACCCCAGTAGCCCTGCCATTGATGGAAACCCATTTTCCCTATGAGACCCTACGGTTTTGTTTGTATTACCCACTTTTGTGGCTAGTAGCTGGAATTTAGTCATGTAACAATTTCGGCTATTTCTTATTTACTTGAAAACCCTAGACACTATTATAATATCACTGGATTTCCTATCAAATGTTTTGGTTAGCGTAAGGTAAAAACTTTTCCATGTTTATGTGTGGAAAGTCTTACGTGATACCTTTTCTTTTCAAAGGATTTTCTAAAGTTAAGCAATCTTAAACCGTTTACTCACACCAGACCCCTGTCTGACCCGAGTATTTATTTTCTGTTTTATTAAACTCTTGGGTACTCATATTATGTATGAGTAGTCAAGTGATTCAGGTTATCTCTTGACGAATTCTGGAGGAGCTTTGGAGCAGGAGGCTTCAGCGTGTAGACACAGTTAGAGTTTCCGCTGTGTTGATATTCTGTATGATTGTTCTTGTATTATATTAGACAGAATGTTATAACTGTCTAAATTGAGATGTTTAGTTGTGTACTCTGATGTATATGATACTATGTATATGTTCTATATTATATTTAAATCGTTCCGCTGTGAGATTCTGATGTGTTGTTTCTTTTTCTTCTCTTTCTTTTCTTCTTCTATCCATTTCTTTCTTAATTAGTGATGCGATTTTCCGGGAGTGGGAAGTCGGGTCGCTACAGCTTCAAATCATTCTGAGCTCATTTACTAAGTTAAAAACCATGAACATTGAAAATTTCAGCCTTTCACAGTATATAGAAAAAGTTATCATAAGTTATACTTGAAAACATTTTAATTCAGCAAAGAGAACATTTAGAACTGTTGTTAAAAACTCAATTTTAGTTGAAAATTAGTTCAATTCAGCTAAGACAGCATTTTCAGAAAGGTTGTAATAGCTCAGGTTTCAAATTAAAGGTTTTTATTAGTTTCAGCAAAGCTATCAGACCACTACAGCAATTACAGAACTAGTGTAATAGGCATGAGTTCAATTTTAGCCTATAATTTCAACTACAGCCACTACAACATTTCAGAAATGCTATAATAGCTCTTTTTACTTAGTTTTAGTTAAATTCAGAAACCATAGCATTTCTGAATGCTATTAAAAGTGAATTCCAGATTTTAGTGTATTTTCAGCAAATAAATAACTTCATTTTAAACTCTTCAAACATTTTAAAAATCATAATTTAACATTAAAAATGTTCATTAAAAATACTCTTTTAATTTATGATTTTTATAAAGTAACAATTACAGAAAAATCCAAATTTCCAACAAATTTCACTTAACAAATTCAAGGGTATCACTTTCTTTTCTTCACATATTTAACAAATGAATTTAACACTTATGTTTTATTTTCATTTCACAAATTAAACTAAATTTCCAATTTTATTTAATTAACTTAAACCTTTAATTAAAACCAAATTCTCCTTTCCCAGTCCAGTTATATTTTAAAGTTACAATTTAAGCATTCATTTATTTAACCACTTAAATTCATAGAAAAATCAATAATACCTTAATAAATCACTTAAATTCAAATTTAAATCAAATTATCATATTTATCATTTTCCAAATATAATTAAATTTCCATTTTATTCATATATAACTTAAATATCATTTTTAACCAAAATTCCAAATTCCAAACTTAAGTTATATTTCAATAATCCAATTTAACCATTCATTAATTACATTTTTAACTCATAGAAAAACATTTTCTTCATTTTAAAACATTTAAAAATCAATTTAAATCAAATTTCATAAATTTATATTTTTAAAATACTTAATAATATCCAAAACACTTCGTAAAATAACGACGGGTCTGTATATAGTTTACTAACCTAGGTCAAGTGATACAGATATGTATTATTTCAATCCGTAGTTTAAAAAGAAAAATACGGGTACTATCATTTCAAACCTGCAATCCCAAGTTAAATAAATTAAATAAAAACCATTCAGGCCTATCATTTCAGCCCATAATGATTTTTCCCTATTCTAAAGTCGTTCGGGTATGTATCATTTCAACCCATAGTGATTTCTAATCTACAGGGAACTTGCAGTGTGGTAAACAGATATAAATGAATAGTAACAACATATATATAATAACAGATGATATGACATGAAATTTAAAAGGATTAACATCATATATAAATAATCACAGGCAGTTATACATCATATGATTTTCTACAAATTCAATTGTTGTTGTTTCACAACTGCATAAGTATAAACGTCGCGTGAGTTTTACTCACCTTTATGGCTGGAGATTGCAATACAAATGACACAACGGATTCCGGAAGGTATGATGACACAAAAATAGGCTCAAGTGGGAAGAGTCCCAAGCATAGAACTTGTGTTACAACCCAAAACAAAACAAAATAAAATAAAATTACAATTCATTATAACATTCAATAGGAATAATTTTGAAATAAAAAGAGATATGAATGTCAAATCTTTTGCCTTGTTTTCTACAATGCTTTGCACGGCCTAGGGGTTTATTTAGGTTAGGTTTGACATGACTTTGGCTCAGGTTTGAACATAGGAATGCATGGCATAAAGGCTGGAACATGTGGAGGAAGTTACAAGGTAGGAATGTGAAGGGTTTTAGGCAATGTAGTGAAGTTTTGGTTCAACAAAAGGGTTCGGCCATGGGTCCTTGGGCTCGGCCCGTAAAGCGTGGGTCAGATCAGGGGCTGGAGTGGTGAGTAGGGGTCTGGAAAGTGGTGGTGGTGGCGGCTTAAAGTGATGGTGGTGGTGGAAATGAAGGAGATGAGGCCAAAGTGGTCAAACTAGCTTGTTTTAAGGCTTGTTTTTGCATATTTGAGGGGTTTGGTCATCTAGAAGGGCTCGGCCTAGGTCATGGCTGGTGGTATAGGTGGTAGTGATGGCAGGGAAGAGGTGTAGGGGGTGGTGGCCGTGGAAATGGAGTGGAGGCTGAGCAAAACTAGCAAAGAAGACAAGGCAAAAAGTATGAAAATGAGAAGAAAAGAGACCAGAAGAGAAGCCATTACCAATTTTTTTCTTCTAGCCGTGAATGAATGGAGATGAGAACTTTTTTTCACGTGAAAATAATGAAAATACATGGCTACTCATAAGATTACCCGGCCAAAAGCATAAATGAGGGGTTATGGTAAGTGAAAAGACTTTAGGAGGTGAAAAGACTTAAGTTAAATAAGCTTTTTAACTCTTCATATTTCTTATTTCTTTTTAAAACAAATAAAACAAAATAATTTTAGAAAATACTTTTAAAAACCGAAACAAAGTGAAAAAATATGAAAATAAATAATTAAATTTAAAGGAAAATAGAAAAGAATAAAAGAAATTGTTTAAAAATCCAAAACAGTGTCCAGAAATTACAAATAAATCACTGTTGACTTTGGAAAATTATTTACTTCATTTTAAAAATATTCTAAAACAAAATTTTGAAATAAAAGGATTTTTAAAACATTTTCAAAGTTAAATAAATAATTAAATTTAGAGAAAATAGAAAAAGAACTAAAGAAATTGTTTAAAAATTGGAAACACGACATGAAAATTACAAATAAATATCACTAGCCTTATAAAATTCTATTTTACTTTAAAACAAATAAAAGTTAAATAAACAAAATAAATAAGGAAGAAAACAAATTAGGAATCAGAATAAATAATTTCCTAAGAAAATATAAAGATAAATAAAGAATTACTTTAATTATTTGAAACTAGGAATTAAAATTTATAAACAGAATACAGCTGACATTTGAAAATGTTAATAACACTTTTAAAATGTTTAAAACCAAAATATATACATAGAATGTTATTTTACCCATATAAATATAATTATAACATTACATGACCAAATAAAATATTATTAATATAATTTAAAATAAACCATTTTGTTAAATACAGCAAATTACACACAATAGTTAAAAAAGCATAACTTTCACATTATAAATCAGATTTCAACGAAATGAAAAGCAATGTTCTTAAAATTTTATTTACTTTCATAATAAATGATAAAATTAAAATTTTCAAATAATTAAAATGTAAATTCAAAAGTCAAAGTTTGACTATTTTAACCAAAATTCATTTTTTGGAAAATTATTCTATTTGGTCATATTGGGAATTCTAATCCATACAAAATCAAAGTTTATATTTAAAATAACAAAATATATTCTTTTTCATAAATAAGCTTTTAAATATGGAAATTCAATTTAAAAATAATTGTAAAATACAGGGTTGTTACACTCTCCCTCTCTCAAAACTTTTCGTCCCTGAAAAGGAACGAGGTACGAGAAAGCACAGAAAAGATAGAATGAAATAGGATGAAGATAAGATGACAAACAGATTGAAATTATACCTGATAATTGTTGTTATAGGTAAGTTTGACAAGGTGGATATGATCAAATCAAGAACACAAGCACGAAAAGATCCTTTAGAATCTGATTCACCCTTTTCCGTTTGACCGTCGGTGTATGGATGGTAAGAAGTGCTCAGATCCAGATGAGTACCAAAGATTTTCAAAGATTATAGAAAGGTTTCTAAATAGACGGGTATAAGCAATAGCCTCCCCATTCTGTAACAAGATAAGGAAAATAAGGACAACTAAAAGATAGTTTGAAAAACAAAATATGATAATAAATTTGAAACCACGATGCTTTGAAATCATAATACTTCAGAGATGTTATTATTTGGAAATCATACTACTAAAAATCATAACACTTTTAAAATAATCTTCATTTAAACCATTTAAATTCAAGGTCAAATAATATTAATTTCAAAGTTGTAACATTTCTAAGTTCATTTATTCAATTATAAAATTTCCAAAACATTGTATTTCCAAAAACAGCGGTACTTTTAAAGTACTACGGTAGATATATTAGTATTTCAAATCGGTTCAATTTTAGAAATATTCATTTGGATATCATTAACTTGTGATTTATTAAAAAAAAACTTTTATGAATGGAATATCCAAATAAACTATACTTCATTTATTAAGTCAAAAGTTCACTATTTTACTCAACTCTTAATTTAACAAATAACCTAACACTTTATTTAAAATACTCATTTCATAAATAAGATATTCCTTCAATAAGTTACATTTAAAATTCCATTTGAAAACCAAATTCTCAATTATCTAATTTTAGTGTTATTAAAAATACATTTTTCTATTTAAGCCATAATTATTCATTTTTCAAGACACATCAATTACATAAATAAAATATTTATCATAGCAAATATAACAATAAAATTTCTTTACACATTCATTTAGACATCAATTAAACTATGATTCCAAGTTAAATAAACTTTATTACAAAATATCCCATTCAAATATATTTTATTTTTTCTATTCAAAGATACATTATTTATTGTACAAACATACTCATTTCAGGAAATAACTTTTATTAAAATTGCTAGGTTAGACTTAAGGTTCCATATTAAATCAAATTTGACTATTAAGTTATTTAAATAAAACTCTTTAAATTCATTTTCCTTTATTTACCTCTATTAATCTTTGATAACTAGAATTTAAGTGTATAACATTTATTGTAACCACTCAAATTTTATTTATAAAATCTTTTTGTATTGTATATTATCCAATTACATATTCAACTTCTGAAAATTAAGGTAAGTTATATTGGAATGAAATTGTGTGTTATGCAAATAAAACTTTCAAATTCAATTATCTCAAGTTTGAATCATTTATCCAAATTTTTGATTTTCTTTTTATAATTGAAATTATTCTTCAAGCTAAAATTTAAGAACTAAATTCCCGATTACCTCCAAACCATTTGGAGATAAGTAATTATATATACATAATATGTCAAATCAATTTTAAATCATATATCTATACATATTATAAATCAAGTCATATTTTAGAAATTCAAATCAATTAAATTCCCAAAACAAAGCTGTAGCAAGACTACAGAACAGTCTCTTCACTTCGAAACTCGAAAATGAACGTTGATGATGCTGCAGACATCACCGTAGTTATTTTCCAGCGACAAAGAGAAGAGCACTTAATTTTAAACTTTAAAATTATTTGGAAACAAATTTCTATTTGAAAATACTTTAAATAATATATCCCTTTTTAAAACTTTAAACCACAGTCTGAAATCATCGGAATTTGAATTCCGAAATTCTTGTTTTAAATCCATTTCAGTTCCCAAATAAATTTATAACCAACTATTTATAAATTCATTTGTAGAACAATAAATGATAAATCAAGTATTATCATTTCAAATTATCAACTTAAATCAATTTATTAAGTTCCATAAACTTATATATCAATATTTATTTCATTAACCAAATTTTAAAATAATATTGTGTCAGTTTGTTCTGTCAAAGTATTTTGGAAATCTTATCTATAGCGTTGATCAGACGAATCGATCAGAAACCCAATTCAACATCAACAACTCAAACAACACAATATATAAAACATTTTAATTTTAAATATTAGTTTACAAATACACTATATATGAATAGATTTTCAAAGAAGGATAGAGATTCAAATATGATTAACTCAAATCAAAGGAAATTCTGATTTGAAAATAAGTTGGAAACAAGGATGAGATGATTAAATAACAGAATAGGAAGATGGATAAGCTTATATAAATCGCGGGCAACCGTAACCGGTCAACCGTGACTTAAAGAATAAGATCGATGTGGATTTTCTGGGGTAAATCTACATTCGACCTCAAGAGATAGAATTTGGAATAATAAAAGATACTAGCATCTAAACCGAGGATATAAAATATTTGGTGAATCGATGTTGTTGTAAAGGAATTTCACCCTTTTACAAATCAATTTGAAATTGGCGAGGCCACCGACTCATTATAAAGATCCTTTTGAAGTGGAGTTATGGGATACTCCAAAAATCAAAAGAAGATGAATAGTGAAGGACATGAATGGATTTTGGAACCGCAGGGAACGTTCCAAAATTCAAAGGAAACCGAATTGAAGAAGAAGGAATTCAAGCTCGAACGAAAGTGATTCTGAAATTAAATCTACTCTATATACTGAGTTTTTCCTAAAACCAGAGCTCTGATACCAACTGTAACGACCCGGTATTTTCAACCATTTGCATCCATTATAAGTGTATAGGTAGACACTCATGCCGGAATTGAATTGCTCAAAATACTGCGTTGTAAATAAAAATTTGGCAAATCTCAGAATATACAGTAAATAATAATCACATATCACAGACACGGAGTATTTAATAATGCAGCGGAAGTAAAAGAAATAGTAGTTCATGAAGCTACTATATAAATATCAGAGTTAAATAAAATACAACAGAAGTTTCAATATGATAACTAAGTACAAGCTGAATACAACAACAGAACCTAAATAGATAAGACTAGATAAGCAGATAATCTCCAGCGATTCCAATCTCCAGTAAGTGGAATCCAAATCTGTGAATAACTTAGGCTGACTCGAGCGTAAATAAAAATACAAACACTTGAGTCAGGACATACGTAGTTATACAATGTAAACCAACTCAAGTGAACTGTAGTAAAAGTACAAGTAACTTAGAAGATGCTTGGGACCGCCCATCCTCTAAGGATCCGTTAAACTATTTACTATGTAGTAATATTGCGCTATTATAATAATGTCTAATAGTAAAATAAACATACTTTTAAATAGCATTAAGGCTTTACATTTTCCACCTTAACACGTAATAGTCCTAGTAGTCCATCCAGTATCAGCATATCCCCAGATCGGATGACTACCCTAAATACTCCACGGGCTACGAGAGAAATCCAAACTCGTAGTAAAGGCTCGGTATGGTAGGTGACATAGCACACAAGGCAATGTCAGGGTAGACATACCATTTACGACACTCGGGCTAGTGGTATAACAGCAGCCACATACACCCACCGCGGAACACACTCCCAATCAAAATCGAAGGATGGCCATCTAATCAATCACAAGTATGAGTATAGTATCGAAGAAATGCGTCCGCTACGAGGTGCGACCTCAATTGGCCCGAGACCGCTCCTGTTTTAGCCACCTTATGCCAACTCACAGGAGTTGGGTCCATGTAATATACCTCAAGAACGTCGCCACCATCCTACTTCATTCTAGAATCTCCACCACGTACACGATTGTCAAAGTGGTTTTCGGTATCGACAGAGAGTATGTCCATATCCGATCCCGGCCTCTTTGCCAACCAATCGTTATTATAACCCGTGGTCATAACTTTAAAATAATACTTTTCTTCAAAATAAAACATCATTTCAAATCCAAATCTTTATCAAAATAAAGATTATATCATTTCCAAATCATTTCAATATATCAAAATATCATATCTTTCCAAAACTTCATTTCAAATCATTTCAATATCTCAAAAATATCATATCTTTCCAAAACTTCATTTCAAATCATTTCAATATATCATATCTTTCCAAAACTTCATTTCAAATCATTTTTAATATATCACATCTTTCCAAAACTTCATTTCAAATCATTTCAATATATCATATCTTAAACATCTTTAAATTCAAAGATAACATTCATTTATTATCATCTCAAATCACCTTTTAAATAATTTATATTCCATCAATTTAATTCAACTAAAATCATTTTAAAAGTGTAATTATTATTCTTTTAAATCAAGTATTCGATTTTCAATATTTCAAATCATTCTGAGCTCATTTACTAAGTTAAAAACCATAAACATTGAAAATTTCAGCCTTTCACAGCATGTAGAAAAAGCTATTATAAGTTATACTTGAAAAAAATTTAACTCAGCAAAGACAGCATTTAAAACTGCTGTTAAAAACTCAATTTTAGTTGAAAATTAGTTCAATTCAGCTAAGACGGCATTTCCAGACATGTTGTAATAGCTCAAGTTTCAACTTAAAGGTTTTTATTAGTTTCAGCAAAGATAGCAGACCACTACAGCAATTACAGAACTGCTTTAATAGGCCTGAGTTCAATTTTAGCCTATAAGTTCAACTATAGCCACCATAACATTTCAGAAATGCTATAATAGCTCTTTTTACTTAGTTTTAGTTAAATTCAGAAACCACAGCATTTCTGAATGCTATTAAAAGTGAATTCCAGATTTTAGTGTATTTCCAACAAATAAATAATTTCATTTTAAACTCTTCAAACATGTTAAAAATCATAATTTAACATTAAAAATGTTCATTAAAAATACTCTTTTAATTTATGATTTTTATAAAGTAACAATTACAGAAAAATCCAAATTTCCAACAAATTTCACTTAACAAATTCAAGGGTATCACTTTCTTTTCTTCACATATTTAACAAATGAATTTAACACTTATGTTTTATTTTCAATTCATAAATTAGACTAAATTTCCAATTTCATTTAATTAACTTAAACCTTTAATTAAAAACAAATTCTCCTTTCCCAGTCCAGTTATATTTTAAAGTTACAATTTAAGCATTCATTTATTTAACCACTTAAATTCATAGAAAAATCAATAATACTTTAATAAATCGCTTAAATTCAAATTTAAATCAAATTATCATATTTACCATTTTCCAAATATAATTAATTTCCCATTTTATTCACATAACTTAAATATCATTTTTAACCAAAATTCCAAATTTCAAACTTATGTTATATTTCAATAATCCAATTTAACCATTCATTAATTACATTTTTAACTCATAGAAAAATCATGATTTCTTTATTTTAAAACATTTAAAAATCAAATTAAATCAAATTTCATAAATTTATATTTTTAAAGTACTTAATAATATCCAAAACACTTTGTAAAATAACCATGGGCCTATATATAGTTTTCTAACCTAGGTCAAGTGATACGGATATGTATCATTTCAATCCACAGTTTAAAAAGAAAAATCCAGGTTCTATCATTTCAAAAACCCGCAATTCCAAGTTAAATAAATTAAATAAAAACCATTCAGGCCTATCATTTCAGCCCATAACGATTTTTCCCTATTCTAAAGTCCGTTCGGGTATGTATCATTTCAACCCATAGCGATTTCTAATCTACAGGGAACTTGCAGTGTAGTAAATAGATATAAATGAACAGTAACAACATCTATATAATAAGAGATGATATGACATGAAATTTAACAGGTTTAACATCATATATAAATAATCACAGGCAGCTATACATCATATGATTTTCTACACATTCAATTGTTGTTGTTTCACAACTGCATAAGTATAAAGGTCGTGTGAGTTTTGCTCACCTTTATGGCTGGAGATTGCCATACAAATGACACATCGGATTCCAGAAGGCACGATGATACAACAATAGGCTCAAGTGGGAGGAGATCCAAGCTTAGAACTTGTGTTACAACTCAAAACAAACAAAATAAAATTACAATCCATTACAACATTCAATAGGAATAACTTTGAAATAAAAAGAGATATGAATGTCAAATCTTTTGCCTTGTTTTCTACAATGCTTTGCACGGCCTAAGGGTTTATTTAGGTTAGGTTTGACATGACTTTGGCTCAGGTTTGAACATAGGAATGCATGGCATAAAGGCTAGAACATGTGGAGGAAGTTACAAGGTAGGAATGTGAAGGGTTTTGGCAATGTAGTGAAGTTTTGGTTCAACAAAAGGGTTCGGCCATGGGTCCTTGGGCTCGGCCCGTAAAGTGTGGGTCAGATCAGGGGCTGGAGTGGTGAGTAGGGGTCTGGGCAGAAGTGGTGGTGGCGGCCTAAGGTGATGGTGGTGATGGAAATGAAGGAGATGAGGGCAAAGTGGTCAAACTAGCTTGTTTTAAGGCTTGTTGTTGCATATTTGAGGGGTTTGGTCATCTAGAAGGGCTCGGCCTTAGTCATGGCTGGAGGTATAGGTGGTGGTGACGTCAGGGAAGAGGTATAGGGGGCGGTGGCCATGGCTATGGAGTGGAGGCTCAGCACAACTAGCAAAGAAGACAAGGCAAAAAGTATGAAAATGAGAAGAAAAGAGACCAAAAGAGAAGGCATTACTAAAAAAATTTCTCCTAGCCGTGAATGAAAGGAGATGAGAACTTTTTTTCACGTAAAAATAATGAAAATACACGGCTACTCAAAAGATCACACGGCCAAAAGCATAAAGGAGGGGTTTTGGCAAGTGAAAAGACTTTAGGAGGTGAAAAGACTTAAGTTAAATAAGCTTTTTAACTCTTCATAATTCTTATTTCTTTTTAAAACAAATAAAACAAAATAATTTTAGAGAATACTTTTAAAAACCGAAACAAAGTGAAAAAATATGAAAATAAATAATTAAATTTAAAGGAAAATAAAAAAGAATAAAAGAAATTGTTTAAAAATCCAAAACAGTGTCCAGAAATTACAAATAAATCACCATTGACTTTGGAAATTTTTTTACTTCATTTTAAAAATATTCTAAAACAAAATTTTGAAATAAAAGGATTTTTAAAACATTTTAAATGTGAAATAAATAATTAAATTTAGAGAAAATAGAAAAAGAACTAAAGAAATTGTTTAAAAATTGGAAACAGGACATGAAAATTACAAATAAATATCACTAGCCTTATAAAATTCTATTTTACTTTAAAACAAATAAAAGTTAAATAAATAAAATAAATAAGGAACAAAATAAATTAGGAACAAGAATAAATAAGTTCTTTAGAAAATATAAAGATAAATAAAGAATTACTTTAATTATTTGAAACTAGGAATTAAAATTTATAAACAGAATACAGCTGACATTTGAAAATGTCAATAACACTTTTAAAATGTTTAAAACCAAAATATATACATAGCATGTTATTTTACCCATATAAATATAATTATAACATTACATGACCAAATAAAATATTATTAACATAATTTAAAATAAACCATTTTGTTAAATATAGCAAATTACACACAATAGTTAAAAAAAACATAAGTTTCACATTATAAATCAGTTTTCAACGAAACGAAAATCAGTGTTCTTAAAATTTTATTTACTTTCATAATAAAAGATAAAATTCAAATTTTTAAATAATTAAAATTTAAATTTAAAAGTCAAAGTTTGACTATTTTAACCAAAATTCATTTTTTTGGAAAATTATTCTATTTAGTCATATTTGGAATTCTAATCCATATCAAAATCAAAGTTTATATTTAAAATAAAAAATATATTCTTTTTCATAAATGAAGCTTTTAAATCTGGAAATTCAATTTAAAAATAATTGTAAAATACAGGGTTGTTACAGTTAAATCCTGCATATACATATATTTCTAAACTATAATGTTAGTATTTATATTTTATAATCCTATTCTAAGGTTGTCATCAAAACCAACATCTCATGGACTAACAATCTCCCCCTTTTTGATGATGACAACCTTTGTTTATAAAATATTACTTCTATCCTAATAACTCCCCCTTAATCTATGCCTAACTATCCTATTTTATACTTCTCCCCCTTTGTCATCAACAAAAACTAATTCCAAACTATATAACTCCAAACTATGTAACTTCAAACTATATAACTCCCCCTTAATCTAATACTTTATGATATGTGATTATAATGATAGTGTTATCATAAATAATCAATACTTATCTCTAAAACTTAAAACTTAGTCCTAAACTACTAACTATCCTAAGTATATATAATAATACTTTTAATAGAACACATATAGGAATACAACTTATTTATTAATCATATAGTTATATTTACATTTTCATGGGAAACGTAAGAAAGAACATACAACAATAGGAAAAAGAGAAAAGAAACTAATGAGTGTCTTTGAAAATGGGAGATCTATGAACCGAACAATTTGGATACTGGAAACAGAAATTTCCACGTTGTTCGACAAGATTTCCATCTTTGTCAAAGCACACTTCACCGACGCAAACGACTTTGTCGTCATCTTCCGCGTGCACTTCTTCCATGGGGATTTCTTCTTCTTCTTCTTCCTCGCTGGTCTCTTGTACTTGATCTCCTGAAGAGTTTTCATCCATCAAGATCGGGTTAGCGTGATTATCCATTAGAGATTTTTGTAAATTCCTAATGATTTTGCCTTGCCTCTCTTGTTCTTTGGCCATTCGAAGTTGCATCACTTGGATTTCAGTCATTAACTGAAGTGTTTCCTTCAGAGAATCCTCCATTTTCGTCACATGAGCGAGCGTTGTTCGTTGAAACGGTCCAGAAGTAGGAGAAGGGAAAGAAAAGGTTGAATTTTTGTTTGATTTAGAAAAGGAGGCCATTGATTATTTAATTTCAGAAGATAGAATAGAGAAATAATAGAAAGAATGAATAGAATTTTGAAATTAAGAAGAATATATAACCAATTATTTGAATTTTGGTGGGAAAAATTTCAAAAATAAAAAATCGTTGTATGTCGACATGGGGTACAAGGGGATGTCGACATGGTGCTTGAATTTTTGCTATTTAATTTATTTTGTTCTAATTTTTAATTATACTTTGTTATTTATATTTTTTTATATTTCAGTTATTGAACAAATACCTAATTCTCTTCTTAATTTAGTAAATATTGATTCAATTAAGGGTTTTGTTAATATATCAGCAATTTGATTCTCGGAATTAATATAGTCTAGAGTAATTACTTCTTTATTTGTATTATCTCTGAGAAAATGATGTCTTATATCAATATGTTTAGTTCGAGCATGTTGAGTAGTATTTTTGGATAAATTTATCGCACTAGTATTATCACAATAAATTGGTGATTTTGAGATATTTAAACCATAAGTTTGTTGCATATATATTACTTGAGAATAAGCCAAAGCAGCAGAAATATATTCTGCTTCAGTTGTTGATAAAGAAACTATGTTTTGCTTTTTACTAAACCAGGAAATCAGATAATGCCCCAAAAAGTGACAAGTTCCGCTTGTACTTTTTCGTTCTGATTTACAACCAGCAAAATCAGCATCACGGTAAGATATTAAGTCAAAAGAATCATTTTTAGGGTAAAATAAGCTATAATCAGAGGTGTGTTTAACATATCTTATGATACGTTTTAGGGCTTTTAAGTGGGTCTCTTTAGGTTGGGATTGATATCTTGCACAGAGATAAACACTATGCATGATATCAGGTCTACTAGTAGTAATATAGAGTAGTGATCCAATCATTCCTCTATATAATTTTTGATCTACATCTTTCGAGAGATCTTCTTTACTAAGGTACTCATTGGTTGCCATGGGAGTGGGTTTTCCACTCGCAGTAGTCAAACCAAATTTATTAATTAGGTCTTTAGCATATTTTTCTTGACTAATAAAGATACCATTATTAATTGTTTTATTTGTAATCCTAAAAAGAAGTTTAATTCAGCTATATGACTCATCTCAAACTCTTTTGTCATTATTTCAGAAAATTCTTTATTCATTTCAAAATTAGTTGATCCAAAAATGATATCATCTGCATGGACTTGTACTAGTTGAATATCATTTTTATTTCTTTTAATAAAAAGAGTATTATCTTCTTTACCAATTTCAAAGTTTGATTGTAATAAGTAAGATCTTAATCTATCATACCAGACTCTAGGAGCTTGTTTTAGACCATATAAAGCTTTCTTAAGTTTGTAAACATGATTTGGTAATTTTTCATTTTCAAAAAGTGGTGGTTGTTCTTCCTCTTTCACAAATCCATTCAAAAAAGCACTTTTAACATCCGTGTGAAATAATTTGAAATTATTATGATTTTTGAAAGCAAGGAGAATCCTAATGGCTTCTAATCTTGCTACGGGAGCAAAGGTTTCATCAAAATCTATTCCTTCTTCTTGAAAATAAGCTTAAGCGACTAATCGAGCTTTATTTCTAACTACCTCTCATTGTTCATTCAATTTATTTTTATAAACCCATTTAGTTCCAATTATAGTTTTATTTTCAGGTCTAAGAACAAATTCCTATACATCATTTCTATTAAATTGATTCAGTTCTTCTTGCATAGCCAAAATCCATGAATCATCAGTTGATGCTTCTTTTGGATTCTTGGGTTCAATAATTGATATAAAAGCTACATTACTAATTTGACTTAGTTAATTTCTAGTTCTAACAATATATTGCATATCTCTTAGTGTATTTTCAATAGGGTGATCTTTTAGAAGTTTAGTCCTTTTATTAGGACGATTAATTTCATTAATAAGTTTCAGTTGACTCTTGATTTTGAGTGATGAAATCCTCTTCATCATTTGTATCTTCAAAATTTTCATCAAACGAAACATGGATTGTTTCTTCGATGGTGTTAGTTCTTAAATTAAATACTCTGTACGCTTTACTTTTATTAGAATATTCGATAAAGATACCTTTGTCAGATTTAGGATCAAATTTATCTATGTTATCTTTAGTACTTAAAATAAAACATTTACTTCCAACAATTCTAAAATAAGATACTTTAGGTTTCTTTCTATAAAGAAGTTCATAAGATGTCTTATCAGATAAAGGTCTAATTAAAATTATATTTAAAATATAACAGGCGGTAGTAACTGCTTCTGCCCAAAAATATTTTTGTAATTTACTATCTGAAAGCATAGTTCTCGCACACTCTTGAATCGTCCTATTTTTACATTCTACTACTCCGTTTTGTTGTGGAGTTCTTGAAAATGAAAAATTATGAGCTTTTCCCTTTTTATTGCAGAATTCCTCAAACTTTACATTTTCAAATTCACCAGCGTGATCACTACGAATGGTTATAATTTTTGGAGAAAGTTGATTTTGAATCCTTTCTGTAAAGTTCTTAAAACATTCAAAATTATCGCTTTTTGTTTCAAAAATATTATCCATGTAAATCTAGAATAATCATCTACAATTGCAAAAACATATTTACTATGATCTATTGACAGAATTTGTGATGGACCAAATAAATCAAGATGAAGTAATTCAAGAGGTTTTGAATTTGAAATCATATCTTTTAGTTCAAATGAACTTTTTTAAGTTTTCCTAATTGACATGCATCACATAGACTATATACTTAAAAATTCATTTTAGGAAGACCGCTTACTAGATCATGTTTTGACGGTCTAGATAAGAGTTTGAAATTCAAATGCCCAAATCTCTTATACCAAATCCAAGGGTCACTTGTATTTGCCAACATACACTGGTTATCATTTGAAACTTTCATACTAAGAATATAAATATTCTTTTTCCTAATTCCCTCAAATATTATGGTTGAATTTTTATCTTCAATGTGACATTTATCTTTTTCAAATTTAATTTTATATCCTTTATCGCAGAGTTGACTTATACTTAGCAGATTATGTTTGAGATTCTTAACTAGCAAAACATTAGTAATAATAGGAGTTTCAGAGTTACCGACTTTGCCGATGCCAATCACATATCCTTTTGAATTGTCTCTAAAGTTAACCAGTCCTCCGTCTTTGTATATTATATCATTCATCATATCTGGATTGTCAGTCATGTGTTTAGAACATCCAATATCGACTATCCATTTGTTCTTTTTGATCAGCATAATTTGTCCGCTGTGGATTGATTCCTCAACTCCCACAAAGCATATTTCCTGCACATCAAACAATTTTGGTAGACAACTTGAATTTGAACATTGATTATATGCAGACTCATGAGACAATGATGATATGAATATTTCTAAACTAGAATTAACAAACATAGCCACTTTAAAAACTTTTTCAAAAATCAGATTATGAAAGTTTGAAGACCTTGCTCTGATACCAAATGTGAGAAACGCGGATTATGAATCTTAAGGCTAGGATAAACACTAGAGGGGGTGAATAGTGTTTTAAGGAATTATTAAATCTTTTTAGTTTTTGTTAATTTGAACTCAAATGTATGCAATATTCAGACATAGATATGATCACAGAATCAAACACAGATGCAGAAATAAAGTAAAAGCAGTAAACGAAAGAACACACCAGATTTTATACTGATTCGGAGTTACCCTATCCAGTCCTGCACACAAGTATAGATTTCCTTTCAAAAGCAATCTTTACAATTACACCCTCGATTTCAAGGCTATGAGGTACACCCTCCAGATTCACAATCTTAAGTAGAGATACTTGATTTCTCGGGCAACAAGTTCACCCAATTGATTTCCAAGGCTACAATCACATCTTTTCTCCCTTGATTGATTTCCAAGGCCACAATCACACCTTTTCTCGTTTAATTGATTACAAAGAAGACTATAACTCTGAATAGCACTGAGGATCTTGTTGAGATAGTGATAGAGAATCAAACCAGAGATAATCTAGTTAGATTCAATGTTGATTTCGGCAGAGTAATGGTAGGAATGTGTATAAAGAAATGTGGAAGAAGAAGAAGAAGAGAAATGAAAACCAGAAATTATGAATGAAAATTCGTTGAAAACAACCCCTATTTATAGAAGAACAATAGCCATGTCCATTCGTGAAGAGATATGACGAATAGACACTTCTTTTTAAATTTAAATGGGTATATTGAGTATATCGACATCCCAAAGGAAATTTTGATGGTTTGTTTTTCTTTGATAACTTTTATCTTATATTAAAACTATTTTAAACTTTTATAAATATACTTAACTATAGTTAAAATACATGAATAAATATAGAGAATAATATATATATTATTTCACTATAATTTTATATTTAAATCTAAGTACAAATATTAAAAGTTAAATATATTATTATTAAAGATAGTTTTAACACTAAGGATAATTTGATTTTGAAAATAAAGATTATTTTGAGGCTAAAAGTATTTAAAATCAGGATAGATATTTTTGATTCTTTTAAAAGGAAGGTTTTGAAATCATTTTGAAAACAAGATAATTTTGTAAAATCATTTGAATAAAAAGTTAGCGGGTACAAAACAATGTTCCAATAGATTTTTCATAGGTTCCATCCTACTTAGGGTTCCATCCCTTTAACATGCTCGAAGTGGGTTCCATTCCACGAATAAATTGGATTTTAAGATGTCGGTGCTTTTCTAGGAGTTTTAACAAAATTCCTAATTAATAAATTACTTGAAATCTTGAATTCTTGATAATCTTGATATTATTGATACTCATGAGTCTTCAATCTTGATATCTTGAATCTCTATACTGTACAGTCTTCATTCTTGGTACCTGCATGGTTAAATCCTGCATATACATATATTTCTAAACTATAATGTTAGTATTTAAATTTTATAATCCTATTCTAAGGTTGTTGTCATCAAAACCATTATCTCACGGACTACCATGTTATATCAATCCATGCAGCTCCCTATTAATGTTGCCTCAGATCACTATCGCATCGTGCCAAACACCACTTCAATCTGATACTGCTACAAATCAATGGAGAGTGTCGATCATCACAACCGAAGCCATCAATGCGGAGAGTCATTGATGCTGCATGCCTTCACTTATGAGACGACATCGAAGCCCTACCCTACTCCTAAGGATATCCAAGGATGTTGTCAAGCGATGTCAACATCATGCAACATTGAAGCTGTTGAGACCAAGCACGTCGAAGCCATGCGTCATGCTGCATTTTCTCCACTATAAATATGGAACTAGGGCCCGGTGGAGGGCGTGAATCATTCTTTTCTCTCTTCTTGCACTTTAATCTTTGTAATCCTAAATTGATTTGGGGATTTAAGGCTGATTATAGCACTCGAATGACTAGACATTGTACATTCAATATTATATTGGATAAATACAAGATATATTGAATTATGACTTACTTTCAAATTCCAAAGCATATATGATTTTGTTAATCAAAGTTTGCTTTGAATTCCGAAAGTACAAATATTCTTGATTTTTCTTTTTGATCATATGAATGTCTAGTATAGATTTACTTCAAGCATATATGATGGCACTTGGCTTTACATACGATTTCCCTATGAACTAAACTTATTTGTCACTCCTCTTAAGCCTTAATTCAATCAAGTGTTGCCTTGTACCAACACTCGTTGAAGTTATACTTAGGCTCTCCAAATTCCATATTCAACCAAGGTTCTCATCCTTGCACTTTTGGGGTTGATGAAGAATTTTGTTAACAATGAGTGACTTGACAAACATGTTTGGCCAAGTGAGGCTCAGAGAATCCTCCTTCTGAAATGGTCATTATGCCATTCAAGATAGGTTATGCAAGATTTGGAAAGTTCTTTTATGGAAATATGCAGGTTGGGAAAGACCTATATATCTGTTATATGCAGGCTTAGGGGTAGTTCTTTATAGGGATATATAGGGAGACAGTGGTTCAAGCCCTCCGTTGAGTGCCAAAATATTAACAAATTTCTTTGTTAATCCAAATATGCAGGATAAGGCAAGTCAAGTTCAAATAAGGGCTTAGGTAGCATTATGCAAAGCTTGAGATACGTATGCAAGTTATAATAATCCTAGCTTGAGATATGCTTGAAATTAAAAATAAAATAAATTTTATTTTTATTTTTAAAATAACATTTGGAATTTTATTCTTTCCTTTTCTCAAATTTAATTTAAAATGGAGATTTCCTATTTTTATAAAAAAAATCATTTTAAGTATTTTATATAATGATAATTGAAATTAGAGTTGAATAAAAATATCTACTTGGTTTATAATCTTTTAGTTCTAAATAAAAGAGATTTTGTAATTTATGGACTTATTTTAAATAATGGTTCATTGAGTAAAATTACTTAGGAAGTCATATTGTTCATTTTTGGACAATTGTTAAAATACTTAAGCATTTTAATTAATAGAGTCATTAGTTAGTAATTAAATAAAAGTGGGAATTTGATTCTTGTTGGGTTGGAGATTATAGCATAAGGCTCGAATAGATTAAAATAGTTGAGAAAGAAAATTTCCTAAGTCAAGTTAGCTGTACATTATCTCTTATCTTCTCATTTCAGTTAATAGTAAAACAAAATAAAGCAAGACTTTCCCGTTTTGTAACCTAGAAATCTAATCCCCAAATCTTTTAATTCTCCTACAAATTTAATCATCTTTTGAAGCTAAGTAATTCAGGTACTGCTATTTAGATTTCAGAGCTACTATTGTTGGTTTTATTAGATAAATTGAAAGGACGTGTGAATAAAACTCACTGCTAATCCTACTTGTGATCGCATGCTATCGATTTGAGTTATGCTTGTGAATATTGGAAGATGGTTGTTGAATTTACCGACTGCCTAGAATTTATAGTAACATAGAGTTTTCTGGAACTTATAGAATTGTTCACATTAGTCCGTTGTGTGGTATTTTGATGACTGAATGATGCATGTTGCTGCAGGTAGAAATTTATAGTACTTTGGATGTTAATAATCTTGCTTAAGTGGCCAAAATCGAGTGGAATCATCACCTGAGATGATGCCTGGAGTTTTCATGCTAGGTAACATCACCGATCGATCGATAGCTTCCACCGATCAGGTTTTTCTAGGCATGCTTATGTGTAAATTTCAGCCCGTTTCCTTCTGTTTTCCTTCTAACTTTCTTGTGCTTTTCTAATTTTTATTATTGATTTGTAATGCTAATTTTAGCATTGTGAAATCATGGACTTTCTATTCAATGAACTTGGGGAAAATTTTCAATAATTATGATTATTATATTTTTTTTTTAAATTAAGATACTTTAAGAAATAGATTTGTAGAAAATCATATTATATAATATATATTTTGAGTATCAACTTTATGAATTCTATACATTTTTCCTATGATAATATTTGAGAATTCAAATTATTATATGATATAGATTATTTAATATTAATAATTCTGAAAGCAAAGAAATGATATTTAAAGGCTATATTTAAACAAGAAGGTCTTTTTATCTATTAAGTATAGTCAATAGACATATTTTCAATTGATTTCTAAAAAGAAATAATTTCCTATAAAATATTACTTCTATGAAATGAGAATTTTAATTAATCAATTTAGTAGTACTAGTGGTAAGAAACATTAGCATCACTATATCGATTAATTCTTTGACTTATATGATAGATTATTTTATAAAGTGGAGTTTACTATCTTGTAATAAATATTCAAGGGTCACTGAGTGTTATGGGACGTTAAGCGGATCTTGTGTATTTAATATTAGAAAGTATATAACACTTTTGGGATATGGTGACTCGCTTTTAGGCTTGCTCACCAAAGTTCTTTCATGTACGTATTTGCATGTTGATCTATTTTTAGACCTATCGTCAATGTATTCCTATGTACACCTATTGTGAAGATATTAGGCTCGTCTCTACAATTACATGCATCTAGGCATGTTTGACGACATTATCTTGTCTTTTATTTTGCACTCATCTAAGCATGAATGGCGACACTAGGCTCATCCTGATAATTCGCTTTCATGTGGGATCTTTGATTCATGATATGCTTTATGAGATTTCTATTACCATATTTTGAGATTGCTTTTGATAAGTAATTTATTGATTTATGACATGGTAATTTGATGAATGGTATACTTGTTTTAGTTAAGACTAGCTTTCATGCTTGTCTTTGATTTTGACTTGCTTTAATGCATGTCTTTTGGATTTCACTTGCTTTCACACAAGTTTGTGATTATGACTGTAAGATATTGATTCATCTCAGTTTGATGATGAATTATTTGAGTTAAGCCATTATTTAGTTAGATTTGACTTATTACAGAATTGTGGCTATAGTACTATGATTCATATATGTTATACCATTTGATCTCACTTTTATTGAATTAGAATTAGCCTGGCCTATGTATTATTTTTATAATACCCAGGTCAGACTGAGTCATTTCAGGTACTGAGACTCAGTGGCCTTCTGATGTTGTCTTAGTTAAGAGTTAGTTATGTACATTATGTGTGTGTGTGTGTGTGTGTGTGTATATATATATATATATCTTTTGGATTTAGATCATGTATCAGTATTTGTCTATTGTTGAGATTATAACGACCCGTAATTTCGCTACTTTGAAAACTAGAGATTTTTCTTATTTTTAAATTTAATAGAATTTTAAAACATAAATAAATAATTTATATATAATAAATAATAATAGAGAAATTACTTATTCTTATAGTTGTTAATTAAAAAGCATAATTTGGATTTTATCACAAATTAGCAAAAGTTATGTTTTGTTAAAAACATCTAATAAAGATTATAAAAGTATATTGAAATATTTAAAAGTATGTTAATAATCATTTTACAAAAATAAGCAAATTTTATCGCTTTTTGTCAGTTTGACATACACTGTAAAATTAGAGATTTCAATATTATTTAAATATGATTTAAAAAGAGACATGTTTTAATTTATTTAAATAAGTAAGAAGTCCATTTTTAAGTTTGGTTTACATAAATGAATAGTTTAACTAAAATGCAAAATGTGACCATAAAACATTTTGTCGAAAATCAACGTTTTATTGGTTAAAAGTTGTCACAGCATTGTTGCACCTTTATTTTCTTATATATGAACATATATCCAAATAGTATAAGTATTATTTAATTCACTAATCAAGTTTACTTTTACTAAACAAGTTTAGAAACAATTAGCAAAAGTAAACACAAAAGGACAAAATATGTCATATCAAATCCAACCAAATCTTTACTTTTCTTTACTTAAATATTAAGTGATTAAGACATAAAGCGATGATGTGATAAGATGATGGTAAGTGTCGAAAAAGTAAGATAAAGTGAGGATATTTTGGTAATTTTGTAAAGGGTAAGTTTTGTAATTCATCACTCCTTACTTTTTCTATATATAACCGTCCATTCTTCTCATTTTCTTCACACTTCTCATTCTTCTTATTCTTCCTTTAAAGCTATTCTAATCGATTCTCTCTTTAAGAGAGGTGGGAGGGTTAAAAATAGTGGAGTGCTTAAGCACTAATCTACTTGTTGCTCTCTAACCTCTTCTTATTTAACTTCTTCTTCTTCTTCTTCTTAAAAATGGCCTTAGGCCGTGAGTTGGGGAGTTGACAGAGGGAGGACGTGAGCAATATTGAAGGGGAAGGCTATGGCCAATAGCAAGAAGGGATGTGGGGTAGTGGCTGAGCAATTGAAAAAGGAGAAAGAATGTTTAGGTGGTGGTTTAACGAAGCATTAAATTAAATGAATGTTGGTAGGAAGTTAATCAATTTGGTAAAGGTGTGAGAGATTTCTCACCCTATATAATTTATATTGATTGATGAATTGATTTAATATGATAAGATAATCACTGTTTTATAATATGGATGTTTGAATACTTCTTTGAATGTTGGATAGTCCAAAGTAATATTATGACATTTACCGTACTATACCCATATTGAAAATGTTAATGTCATATGATTGTTTGTATAGTTGTGATGTTAATATGGACATCAAATTTCTATCATTTTTTATTAAGTAATCTCTTTTTTAAAGACCCAATTTTGGTGGTATGATATGCTTTAGAAAGTCAAGTCTCTTTTCAATTAGAATTGAAATTAAAGTAAAAATAAAAGAGGATTTGGAATTTGAAGTGAAACGGGATTGAAAAGGATAGTTAAAGTGAAATTGAAATGAAGAGTGAAATTGAAATTGAAATCGATTTGGAAAATTAAAATTGAGATTAAGATTGAATTGAAATTTAATTTGAAATTAGATCCAAAATTTTAATTGAGTTTAATTTGAAGATTAGAATGGAAATTGAATTGAAATTGAAATGTAAAATTTAATATTAAAATAATAGGAATATAATAATATTATAATATGGTAATAGTGAAAATTCATTTTAAAGGCTTTAAAAAGTGAAAATATTGATTTATAATGATTCGTAATGATTTTATATGTAATAAAATTCAATTTGAATATACTATTCCAAGTGTTGAAAAAATAAGTTAAAACTAGGTGCGTCACGCAATGGTAGTTCGCGATTTTACGTCGAAAAATTCAAATGAATGTGTAGAGTGGAATATAGCTCGGAATTCTTCAAGATAAGAAAATTGAAGACTATTATATCCATATCTTTAAATGAAGAAAGAAACTAAAAAATTTCATTGAGTAGATTTTGAATTAAGTCCAAATTAATTTTCTAGAAAAATTGCGCTAGTGTAGTTAAATGACCATAACAGGAAATCCGTTTAAATTAACGTTTTTAACTATGGAATAAATTTGATAAATCCATTTAAAAAGTTTAAAAGAGATTTGAAATGAAAAATATGAATTTTAAAATATTAAAAAGTTATTTAAATCAAATAAGTTTATATAGCACCTTCTAAAGCAATTTTATGCTGCGAATTCTACAACTTTTTGAATATGAGTTTAAACGTGACAATTTTTCCTAAAATCAACCGTGAATGTTTAAAAGGAAAATTAAGCATTTGAAAGATAATTTGGAATCTTCATAATCAATTCCAAAATAAAGTTGATAACTGAGTACTCGGAAACGACTAGTACATTTGTCCCACCTATGAGATCTGGGAAGATAAAACAGGGTGTTTGACTAAGGTTAGGGTTTGGAGCAATCGGTGCCCTGAACTTACCTGGCCTTTGTTTTCTCCTTTTAGGTGAGGGGTGGAACAGATCAAAAGGAAAGCCCGGATGCTCTAAAAAGATCGTATTAAGTTTCCAAAATAAAAGAAGATTGGTATTATTCAAAATAATTAAACTATTTCCAAAATTAGAATGATTTCTATGATCCTATTTACTCAAAAATGTTTGCTTAGATTGATTTTAGGGTTTATCGCAAACGATGTCTTAAATAACATTGTTTTTGACCCGCCTAAAAGTTAAGGAATTTGGATCGAGAGATACATGAGGAAATTTGGGATATTATCCAAAGCAAAAGAATGAATTACATAGAATTATTCTAAGTCAAAGGAGAGAGATTTTGAAATCATCCGAAAAGAATTAAAGTGAAAAGAGACTTAATAAATACGGTATACTCATATTCGCTTTTTAACGATAATTGGATTTCGAAGGAACCGGGGTCGGATTTGGGCGATTCCCAATCGAAAACCACTTCGAACAAATATATACGTTCGAATGTGAAGACATGTTGAAGATGATGATTATCGAAGACCGTGGATCTTCAAAGCATGAGGACTGCTTGTTGACATGCTCTGGGTAGCTCCTATTATTAAGTTATTTATAATAGTGGTCTCCTCATTATGGAGATTTTTCGGATCGCAAAAATTACTCGCTACTAGTAGGAGAGTGCCTTCGGTTTGTCCAGTTCCTGGACAACTTGTATAGACGTTTGTCTGACATCGCATTTCTAAAGATTATGTACATTGGTTTTTACAAACGTACATCAGTGGTGATGGAGAAGGCAAGTTCTCTTAGCTTAACACCCTCCTTGAGACGTATGATCTCAAGGGTTATATTTTTTTGGAAGGCAATTTATAGTCAGTGGAAATGGCACTGTGGCATTCACAGATGTGATATGTGCTATGTGAAAAGGTAATCGTTGCCTCAAGCCTCATCAACCGAAAATGACCGAAACAGGGTTAGATATAGTAAGGCTAAGTGGGTCATTCCCAATTAGGGTATGATCATCCCCTTCTAGATATATTTCTTCTCGCTATGACGTTGGGATGTAAATTAATGTGGTTTGTATGCTCAAGCGCCCGGTTTAAAGGTCGGTAACGACCGAGGGATGATATATTTGGTACTGTCTAGTTACAGAGATAAGTTGGTCTTGTGTTGGTAGAGGATCCATTATGATGGCCCTCGGGACATCCATCTAGAGGTGTATCCATCGGAAGGTAGTCCCTTCACATGGTCATTTATATAGAAATCCATTCCCCAATAAGAACCGACAGTTTTTTTGTACAACCTAGTATGCTAGAATTAAATAATGGTAACAATTTCGGCTAAGATTAATAAGTTTATTTGCAAATGCTTTCAAAGAGATGTCATTAAAAATAGTATCAAATGTTTTGATATAAAAGTGTTTTAGTTATCATAAGGTAAAAACCCATCTGTGTTTATGTGTGCGCGTGGTCTTATGAGACATGCTTTCTTTACAAAGGATTTTATTCAAAGGAGGATATATGACACTATCATTTATTATTGAGTTTTTCTCATGCTGGTTTATCAAGCCTAATTCGGTTATTTTCAATACTCAGGTCAGATCCGAGTAGTTTCAGGTTTAGTCGAAGATGGTTGGAGTTTCCAGAGGAGAGCTGGAGATATTCATCTATGTATGGACAACTTCTATTATCTGATGTGCTTTATTTGTTTTGTTTGATGTGTGTCAGCAATTGTAAGGATAGAAGTTTATAACTGTCCAACGCTGAATTTAAGTTAGACTCTAATATATGTAAAATAAAAGTTTTCCACTGTAAAAATATTTGTTCAATATTATATATTATTCCATTTGTATGAGATTCTGTTTTTTACTATTTCCTTTATTACCCTTCATATTTCTTCATTTCGTGCAATTTGAGTTGGACATGCGTGGTTTATTCTCGATTCAAAGGGTACAGAAAAACGGTTCGTGAAGAGATATGACTCATGTTATGTACATGTTATCTTGGTATTAGCCTTAGGCTTGATTTGTATATTATGTGAGTCTAGTATTTTATTTTATTTTGTAGACTCGTTTATGTATGTATTTTCATTTTGATAATTTATATTCTGTCAAGTTCTATGATTATGTATACTTGTGATGTGATACATTGTTCTGAACTACTTTTTAGTCATCGTATTTATTGCTTTGTGCTGACACGTCAATTATTCAGTTCAGATTCTCAAAACATTCAGTAAGTTAGATGAATGTGTTAGCCCAAGGGAATATTCATGCTTGGTTGCTCCTAACCCGCCTTAATCTTCGTATTAGCAGACAATATTACTTAGTAATATTCTTTGTTATTATGGGTATCGAGGTGAGGTGTTACACAAGTCCAAGTACAAAAGAATGAAATATGCATGTCCATAGTCCACTCAAGTATAAGAAGTCATATGCATGTCATAAGTTCAATAATCGATCAAATATTTTTGTTCAATTGAAGTATGCTATGCAAAGTTCATGTCTAAGTCCTTATGTGCAAAAAGTCAAAAACGTACAACAGCTCTATGATCCCCAAATTAATTTAGGGTCACAACTTTGAAAATGTAAGAAATATGGAAAGAGAAAATTCCCCTTGTGTCCAAGGGAGTCTACTTATAGGAGTGCCCCTATACGAGATGATTGACATGTGGCACAACCATGAATTGAATGGTTCCGATAGCTTTTTCATGATAAATCTCGGCATCTTATTGCAGAGATTCGGTGCCTAGCATTTGTATAAGCTTGAGGAACTTTGGCGTCTCCTTACATAGATTTTTCACCTCTTACTTGTATAAGCTTCAATATCCCTTGTTATCTATAAAAGCTCAGAACCCTTTACTAGCATTGAAGCTCGACATCCCTTGCTATTCGATGCTCCACAACAGTTACTATTATAGAGGCTTAATAATAGTTCATGTAAGATAGGCTTGTTATTCATAAGGATTCGTTATACTCCATTTGCAGTTATATTTTTGGCATCCTTTAATGGAGTGGCATCCTTCTTCTATTATATACTCTACAACATTGTGTTGTAAAGGTTCGACACCCCTGATATCATTAGATTTGGCAATTCTTCATGTTGTAGAAAATTAATACCCTTAAATACTTGCCATCATGATATCTCTATTTCCTTTTTAGGAATTCGATAACATCTTACTGCTAGGCACTCGTTACCCTCTTTCTTTGTTAATGTTCGGCATTGTCTATTTGCTTTAAAGGTTCGATAACACTTGACGCCTTTTAAAGATTTGGCATTTCTTCCATACCTATTAATTACTTTCGACATCTTTGGAAGCTCGATGCCTTTTTCTTATTAAATGCTGATTGTCAATTGACTTGGTTTTCTACTGGCTCAATACCCTTTCGTGTTATATTTATGTTTGACATCCATTGCAATGACCCCACCGTTATACCCATATTATTAAAGAACATTATAAGTAACGTTGTCTAATAATACAGAGAATATGGCTGGTAAAGGGCAATCAAATGTGAATATATCTTTGTACTAACACTGACACGACATTATTACTTTTTTAGGATCTGAACTAAAAATTTGACGTCTACAATATTAATAAAAAGTTATAAACACACCGATTTAAAACATTCAGAACAGTATATAATATAAATAAATCAGAATCAAAGTCATAGATCACATCGGAATAATATACATCATATAACATAATAAAATGTGAGCATATAAATATTTGCACTAGACCCATATACTATATACATCACATCCAAAATACTATATTAGGTACACAGCGAGTACTAAATAATACACATGACATCTCCTCTTAAATGTCAATATATATAATAATGAAGTAAATTAAATAGTCAAAATGGTCTACTTCAATGCTATCACAAAATCCAGAGGTCAACGAGTCCCTATACCTATGGAGTCTCGACCTGACTCGAGTATTTTAAAATGAATAGGTCAGACTATATCTAAAAAAGAGATAAGATAATGATATTGAAATTTTACGACTTAACACTAATAATGAGTCATAAATAAATATGTCTGGAACCATAATCATAATAAGGCATATAACCAAAATCACCATTTCATAATTCCATATCAAGTCTCAGTGAACTATCCAATTCCAAATTCTCTAGAGCCAAAAGATAATATATCTCCATTCCAAAATCTTTGAAGAAACAATCATCACTAATGAAATAATGATGGTAGTCACCTATTAGTTTAATATAGCGACACAGAGTCTAACGTATCAAAATAAACTACGCCACATAATGTGTAAGTCTAACGCATCAAAGTAGACTACCATGCGAATTTACCTAACATATCAAAATAGGAAAACATCGTCAAACAGTATACCCAAAATAAACTGATAGGTATTAATCATCTAGTCTGTAGACTAATCATGCATGTAATACTTGTCCACAAAACAAAAGGCCAGTTGTGTCACATCATAACAAACCTAACTCAACAAAATAGGCCTGCCTACCCAAATCTAAGAATGTATCGATTTTCAGGTTGATGAAAAATGAGTTGTTGTATCATAGGGATCTATCAGACTAAAAATGAAATCTGAACACCCTAAGATATTATAACTCTAAGTGCAGATCGCTATCACTCAAGTAATCATAAAAATTTAACTAACTATCTCATAACAAATAGTAAATTTTGATATTTACTATAAGCTAGTAAAATCCTGAGACGACCCAACTTTTTTCTCCATAGAAAGTCGCATCATCTTGAAGAAAGAAAGGGATAGAAAAGAGAAAAGATAGAGAAGAAGAAGAGACAGCAGCAGAATCTAAACAGCGGAACGAATAAATTATATTAATCACATATAATAGTACATAATATACAACAATTATCAGAGTTACACAGATTATACATCACATACTCGATAGTTATAAATACCTATCTAGTTATACAACTCAATACACAATACAGATATCAATACAGAGATCAACACAACGGAACTACTATATATATCTACAACATTGAAGCCTCCTGCTCCATCGCTCCTCCACAATTCGTCAAAGCTAACCTGAATCCCTTGGCTACTCGTAAAATTTTTAGTACCCAAGAGTTTAAGAAAAACAGAAATAAACTCCGGGTCAGACATGGGTCTGGTGTGAGTAACAGGTTAAGGTTGCTTAACTTTGAAAAACCTTTGAAATCAAAAGGTATCACGTAAGAATCCCCACACATAAACATGGTAAGTTTCTACCTTACGCTAACCAAAATATTCGATAGGAAATCCGATGATATTATAATAGGTCTAGGGTTTTCAAGTAAACAAGAAATAGCTGAAATTGTTGCATGATTAAATTCCAGCATACTAGCCACAAAGTGGGTAATACAATCAAATCCGATGGCACTTATTGGATTTTGGATTCCATACAATGGGAGGGCTACTGGGAGACCTCCCGTCACAGTACGTGGCCTAGATCAACGTACCGAGGATTACTCCCAATCCCTTGCAACACAAGGCCGGAACCATCCCTTACTGGGCCGTCCCGAACTAGACAACCCCGGCAGTTGGAGCTCACAACTACCCATACAGCCGAATAAAAAGGGACCTCTAGACAGGGGAAAATCTCGTCCTACTTGGGTGCTACTCACTTAGCCTTGTTGCACCTTCCCTGTTTTAGTCATTCCCGGTTGATGAGGTTTGAGGCTACGATTACCTTTAGAGAACACATCTCTTAGAATGCTCATTGTCCACCTAACGATGTTCTGAAAGCATTCGATCCATACAAATTCGTTTCGGGTTCGAGCGAAACAGAAGGCATTATCTCGTTACACTCATTTTGGAATCACCCTCAGAGTTAACGACGATAACCCTTGCACTCTGAATCTTCATCTCACTTGAGATTCACGACCTATCGTTAATTTGGATCGATGTAGTTTTTGGATATCCAAATCTGGAAACCTAATCCCGGTCTCATTGAAATCCAAAACGTATCTTAAAGGCCAAGTTGTTTTTAAAGTTAAAGCCAATTCAACTCCATTATCTATATACATACAGATAGATAATTCACAATATCATAATAGATAATCCACATTTTCATCACAAACACGTAATCCACATTATCATTACAAACAGATAATCCATATTATCATCACAGTAGATAATCCACATTATCATTATACTTTAATCAAAGTATCCATAACACACAACATCACTTATCTCATTTCTGAGATCTCAAACCATTCAAGGCAAACAATATCATTCATCCATACATAAGCAAGGATTTACTTAATCACACTATAATTAATTAAAATGAATTAAATTAATTACTTGCATCTTTAATTAATTTAAAGAGAACTAAATTAATTACTTCATCATAAAAACTCTTGCTTACTTAAACATTAATTAATTACAAATCAATTAATTAATCATTCTCTAATTATCCACCTTAATTAATCATCCCTGATTAATTGTTCTTTAATTACGTTCAAGTAATCATCCTTTAATTAATTTCACAAATTAATTATCTTTAACCACTTATAGTGATTAACCTTCAATTACTTCATTAATTAATTAACTATAATTAGTTACATTAATCCTTAATTAATTACATTAGTTAATTACCTTTTAATCACTTATTATTGATTAATTAATCTTAATTAATCAACCCTAATTACATCATTAATTATAATGATCCTAAATTATATTTTAATTGATTACTTTATTAAATTAATTACATTAAGTAATTAATCTTTAATTAAACCATAATTATTAATCACCCTTGATTAACCATATTCAGTAATTAACTACCCATAATTACTTCATAAAATAAATTAATTACTCCATAATTAATTATCCTTAATTAATTCCTTGATTAATTACAAAAAGTAATTATACTCAAATTACTTGCATTATTAAATCATCTCCAATTAATTACATCCAATTATCCATTAATTACTTCACTAAGTAATTACACTTCATTAATTACATTAAGTAGTTATACTTACCAAATCATCTAGTGATCATCTTAAATTAATTAAACTTAATTAATTAACTTAAACAAATCAAATTAAACACAATTAATTACATTAAGTAATTAATTCCGTAATCACTTCCATTAAGTAATTACACTTAAATATTTCACAAATGATTATCTTTAAATTAATTAATCTAATTATTACTAAAATAAATCACATTAATTAATTGTACAATAATCTTAAGTTAATGACCTTCATTAACTATTTGAAATTCTTTAATTACTACTCTAAAGTAATTAAACTTAGATTAATCAATATTAATCACAAATTAATTTATCTTAAATAACCAATGAATTAATCTTTCATTATTTAATTAATTAAGTGCTTAAATGTAACTTAATTAATCTATAATTATTTGATTAATTAATCTTTAATCATTAATTATAATCTTATCTTATCTAATTAATGATCCTTAATTACAAATTAATTATCCTTAATTAATTAAATTAAACGTTAATTAATTAATTTAAAACTCATAATTACTAATTTAATTAATCCAAATCATTAATTAATTAAATAATTAAATTATCCATTTTTAATTACCTTAATAATTTAATGAATTACAAATCATTAAATCTTCATTTACTCTAAGATAAAACTTTATTCTTGTTAATGATTAAATTATCATTAACAAAGCATTTAAAAACAATTTACCTTAAATTTTCTTTCAAATTTCATTTTAAATTTAAGATTTAAAATGAATACAAATTAACTTTAACAAAGTTTAAAACAATTCAAAAACCTTTTTATTTCATAAGTCAAAGAAATATTTATCTTATAATAGAACTTTAAAAGAATTTTAAACCAAAATTATTTTTAAATTCAAATCAATTTAAAAATACTCTTTAACATTCAAAGTTGTTTAAATCACTTTAAATTTAAAAACTTCCATTTATTTCGAAACTGGAATAAAAATTTAAATTTGATTCCAGATTAATCTTAGATTTAAAACCCTACTTACATTTCAAAACTTCATTTTTAAAATTCAAACTATTTAAACATTTTATAATAGTTAAAACAATTTAAATTTAAAAACTTTATTTTATTTTTTAAAACTGAGATTTAAACTTGAATTCCAGATTTTAAAAACTTAGATTTAAAACTTGTTTAAAACTTTGCTTTACACTTTAACTTCAGTTTTAAACAAAAATTAAAAAAACATTGACAGGTTTCTTTAAAACCTGTAACAAATTATTAACCCGAGGCAAACCTATTTCGCTTCGAGTCCAACCTATCCTATCTTCGAGCCAAACATTACATTACTTCGAGTAAACTTGAGACCACAAAACCACTGCCCAGACCAAGCTTCATCAGACAATACAGTGCACCGTGCACATGCACCCATACACCCAAATACGATCATCAGATCGCCCTCCAAATTATCGAAATCGAATTCGACATCACAACCAAACCTGAAACAATAACCTGGAACAACACTCAACCTGGAAAACATCTCGTCTTCGTATCTCCGACCATCAGAAGTTCTACAACTCCGGCCAAGTCTTCATCAACCCACCAACTTCCATCACCCAAAGTCTCGTTGAACTAGATCAAATGGAGAAACTGTGGTGATCAAATTACTTACCTAGATAAAACTAGGGTTTCAGAGAAGAATCCATCACCGCCGCCGCCATAGTGAAATGCATCACCATCTGATATTTTTCCCATCATCCTCGATTACCCCTCCATCAATACTAAAGATCCCAACCTCCCAGTCCACAGAGATCATCAGAAAATCCCCCATTCCCATTTTCAGTTCATCCCAGAACTGCACACTCAATCCCAAACTAAAAATCTTGATTTTAGTTTTAAAATTCATGTTTTTAAATGTTGTTTCAGATCCTACCCCTAAAACAAATAAATTGTGATATTTAAATTTCACTTATTTAAAACTTGATCGGTAAATTTGTTTCCAGTGATAATACAAGTTATATTAACTTAAGTAAAATTCTAAACTAAATTTTGAAATGAAACAAACAAGTTTCATTTGAATCTTAAGTCTAAACAAAGATTAAATTAAAAGATTTTGATTTTAAATCAAAACTTGAACCTATGAACAATAAAACAGAGAGTACTCCGAAAAACAACAGGCATACCATACATCCATTATATTCACAACAGATTTCATTCATATATACATACAATACATTTTTATCACAAAGATTTAACGTGCAACCTTATTCATAAACTTAAACTTTTGAAAATATTGATTATACTCACCTGATTTTGAAGAAGACAAAGCTTCCATTGATTTGAAAACAGCTTTGAAAAAAACTGGAATCCTTTCTACATTAAAATTTTGCACTTAAATGCTGAAATGCTTTTTCTTATTTTGGAACTGAGTTGCTTGCTTTAAAACGTTAAAACTGTATGCCTCCAGATTGAAGAAGAGTAATGCACAGGCTTGCTCCAGATTTGAAAATGTACAGGTTACAGATTTGCTTTACATTTTGGTTTGAAGATTTGTTTACAGGTTTTGGAAATTCGAACTTTAAACTTTAAAATGAATTACAGGGATTTGATTTACAGGTGTGTTTTTGATTTGAGGAGTTTGATTTGAGTTTCTTTCATTACTGATTTTGTTCACAGATTTGGTTATGAGGGAATCGTTCTCAGATTTGTTTTAGAGTTAATGAGTTTCGGCTGAGAATTTTTCTTTAGTTTAGAAATGAAAATGAGAAAAGAAAACGAGAAAGGAAGAACGCAAATGCTTATATAAACTGAAATGATTTAAAAATAAAATTAAAGAAAAAAACTAAATTTAATGACATTGTCATCTCCCTTAATTAACACATGTGCTTAGATTGATTTACTAACTTACATTTGTAATTTTACATGCAAAATTAATTTATAAATGTGAATAAATATTTTATTAATTAATTTCCTAATAACTAAATACTTATTTTAATTTATATAAATGAGAATGCTTTTTAAAGAAATAGAATAAAACAAACTATATTTATACAAAATCATTTATGCCATACTTTTAAATCCAAAATCTATATTAAGGTACATATATCATCTCTTTTGAAATCCAACTATAAATTTAATTCAATTTTTAAATACAGTTTAAAATTTTAAAAAATTAATTTGATATATATATTTAAACAACCACCATTTCAATTTGAAAATAATATTCTACTTAAAATCTAGATTTACGTATATATATATATATAACAGTATTATTATAGTTTTGAAAATAACACATTTATCAATTTGAAATAATTTATAAAAGAAATTGTCTTATTGTTAATGAATTACTTAAATGTATCAAAATCTCATATTTATTAAGCCATATTTTAAAAAGAAAATAAAAAAACCCTTTGTTAATTAATTTAAATTTAAACTTAAGCCAAAATCATTTTAAACAATTTACCTTAACAATTTAAAACCATATAGTTATTTATTTAATAGCTTTTGCAAAGCTCAATATTAAATAAAATCAAGTTTCCAAATTACCAAAAATATTAGAATTAGAAAAGATGCTTTATTTGTTAAATTTAAAACAAAGTTTATCTATTTACAATATATACAAATAAATATATACACTATAAATAGAAAACCATTTATTAGCTTTTAAAAAGATAAAATTCACCAATTAAATATTTGCCAAAAGAAGATTATTAAATTAATTCAAATTTTATTAACAAAAATTATCAAATCAATTTAATTTTTAATGTAGATTATTAAATTGATATTGCCCAAAAATCCTGGGATACCCCCCCTAAAAGAATTTCGTCCCCGAAATTTAAAACAAAGGTAATTTAATAATCTATTTAAAGATTTTAATTTTAAATCATAAGCATGTATTATCAATCATATGCTAACAACCATAGCAACCAATTCATCCAATCAAACAAATCTAACTATCCAGACAAAGTTCTAGATAGGAGTTTCCCAGGTATAAACACCGGAATACTCGCTCTACATAATCCAAACTATTTATACTACTAAGCTATAGAGCTTCTACTCATCTAGATCTATAAAACTAGATAGGATATCAGACTACAGACAAGTCTGACTCAACCACCAAATCCTTTTGAACTGCTGGTTCCAAACAAGAGATGGATCATACACGTACTCCCTCAGAGATACGTGAAACACATCGAATCTCAGTTATCCAAACTGGCAATTCGATCCTGAAGACCAAACACTTATCCTCACAAGAACACAGAAAAGATCCAATACACCTTGGAGCTAGCTTCCCAGCCTTACCCAATCTTATAGCTCCTTTGATCGGAGAAAACTTATTAAAAATCAAATCTCCGACTTTGAAATCCAAATTTCTCCGTCTCTTATCCACAAAACTCTTTGGACGATCCTTGGCTGCTTACATCCTTCCTGATCAGCTCAACCTTCTCTGATGCTTGCAGAAACAAACTAAACCAAAAACGACCCAACAAAATGATATCTCCAATATCAACCAAAATCAAGAACACAAACCCTACTCCTCAAACATCAAAAGACTGAACTTACTTCTCCTATCTGGAAAAGATAAAAACAGATGCACTCCCAAACTGCTTCCACTGCCCAACTCTGATCTGAGGTAGATAAGAATGTCGTCGATGAATACGAGCACAGACTAGACAACACATCACAGAAATAAGGTTTCTCATATCCATAAAGAGAAAACACAGAAGCACCAAGAAATCTTGAGCTGCTTCACCAAACTCTATCTCTAGGAATCATCCTTTTACTCAGCTGAACCACCGGTAACACTCCTGGAATCCTAGTCGATAAGAAAACTCAATCTCCAGATGCGGACAAACCTCTGACTTCCTTGAAGACATCCGAAAAATCTCTAATAATCAAAGAGAACACTCAGATATCGCAAGTCAATTTTGAGATAAACCCATCATAATTCCAAAGAAAACTGTTCTCTCTTTACCAATCAGAGCAGCTTATGCTTATCTAGCCAATCCATCGAAGAAATGGATCCACTCTGCTACTTCTGAACTCCTCCTCTAGAAAACTGCTAAGCCAGAAGACCTCCCTGCCGGCACGCAGAACACCCAAGCTGCACTGCTGACACAAATGACAAAGACTTCCTAATCCAGAAACTCCTCGAGAAACTCGAACCTCAAACCAAACAGAAACACCCTGCTAAACTCAGCCACAACACCGAAGCAGACACGCTTCCTTAAACTTTCTCCAGAAGAAGCATTTTCAGAGATATCCATAGTCACTGCGTCTCATCACGCAGCTACTACTTCCTGAGGTTTCCAAGATACCATCACTTGCCTCTGCTCAACTGATAGATCCAAACTTTACTCATCGAAACTGCACTTCAATGATAGACTTCGAACCTTAACAGGTTTCCTTCATTCGATGAAATCCTTACACCACAGCAAAGCTTACTCGAGATGGTTGTTATCCCACCTTTTGGTCAAGGTTGGAATACCAACAAATTGGCAAGGATATATGAATATCAGGGTTGGAGATCGATTGGAAACAAGGTTGCAATCGATGTCGTTAAAATTTTGTCAAGCTCCAATCAGGACGGAATCGATTGGAAATGATGATCAAAGCAAGGAGAAGCTATATTTCAAATTTCAGGTTAATCGGAGTTCGTATGAAGGAGATATGATCGATGCAAGGTGAAAAGAATATGCTGTACGTATCCATCGGTGGGTTGAGGTGATGGTTTGTTCGAATCAATCATATTCGTATCCATCAGGAAATCATGACATTGGCTCGTTCGAATCGATCGGTTTCGTATCCATCGGAACGACACCGCCTCAGTTTGTTCAAATCCATCAGGAGCTAGCGACTTCGAATCGATCATCTTCGAATCAATTAGAAAGACCTCACCTCGGCTCTGTTCGAACCATCAAGTTCGAATCGATCCCGGGCCGTGCTATTCGTGTCCATCGATTTCGTATCGACCAGAGAACCCCTGATCATGTCCATCGCATGCCATGTTCATGTCTACCATACAACTGCTGTTCGTATCGATCCACAAGCGCCACTAGTTCGTATCGATTTGATCGCCATGAACTGGACCAAGATCGATCGGTACGAACAATGATAAATTACCAGTGCGAACGGAGCTGCATGCGATGGATGTGAAATGGTCCTCATCAGTAAATGATGATGCGAACAAGGCGCACGAATAACTCGGTCAATACACCACAAAAATTGGATCGATCCAAGAAACTCGCTCCACATCACTCCACGTCACTGTGCGCACGTGCTCCTGATCGATGCGAAAGGGATGGGTATGAAGCCATGGATTCGAACCTGATAGCCTTCCGACGAACATCAACTCGTATCGATCATATTTCCTAAACCGCTAATCCAAATGCAACAAAATTTACATAGGAGCTTGCATACAAGGTAAAGAATGTTCCTGCCAAGTTTCAGCCCAATTGGATCAATTCTTGATCGATACGAAATCAATTCGTATCGATCACAGATCGAGTTGAAACTTGGTGGGATCGGTCGCGTGGGCCCACTCACGTGCTAGAAGAAGTCTCCCAAAGTTTGAGCACGATATCAGCCTCCTACGCCTATAAATAGCCCCTGAAGCCTACAGGATAAGGATCTTTTGGCTATTCGACGTCCAGACTCTACCGGATTCAATTCTATACCTAATTATCGCTGTTGTATCCAAATTACTTAATTGTAATCGCTGTAATCACCTGTAACCAGCAAGGATAATCAATAAAGATAAAACTATGAAGTGGACGTAGGCCGGAGATAGCCGAACCACTATAAATCATGTGTCCCTGTTCGTTATTTTGATATTGCTGTTTGTTTTTTGCTGAGATCTGCAACTTGTGCTTGAATATTGCCGATTTATATTCATAGGTTGGTGCTTTCAGGATACTTGGGGTTTGTGACCATTTTTGGCGCAAACACTTTGGTGCTTTCACTGAGAAGGACTAGCACCCGCTACATCGGATTGAAGTTCATATTTGAAAAGCGTGAAGAGTCTAGATTTGTAAGACAATGACTCGACAGACAAGCAGAAGACAAAGGGCTAAGAGAAGCCAACATGAAGGAGGTCAAGAAGCATCCTCCGAAGCTGGAGAAGGACAGGCTTCGGTCTACATAACCAGAGATGAAATTGAAGCTATGGCCAATTCATTACAAGAGAGACTGTTGAAGAGTCAACAGGACATGATGCAGACTTTCTTTGAACAGATGAGAGCTGCAGGAACACAAAACCTTAAACCGACTACAGTGACTGTAGATGTGGAACAAGGAACTAGGGTCGTGGAACCTAATGGAGGAAAGAATACAGGACCAAAGGGCAATCAATAAAGGCTTGGGGGCAGGCCCACAGGATCTGACACAGGAAGGCCCTTGGATGGAGCTCAACAGGCTAGAGCTAGCGCTAACATTAGTAAACCGCATGAGGAGTATGTACCAGAATTCCCTTGGGGGCACGGGGGGCAACCTTTGACAGATAATGCTGGATTGGCTGAAATTATTAGGAGAACTATACGTGGAAGTCTGACCAATAGAGATTTGAAAGGAGTGAACAAGAGTCCGTTTACACGGGAAATCAGGATGGCTCGAAATCTGCCTGATTTCAAGCTACCTAGTGTGGAAGTATACAATGGCACGGCTGATCCGATAGATCATCTGATGAGATACACTAGACACATGGAAGTGCTGGGGGCATCGGAGGAAGTTATGGCCCGATGTTTCCCTCTGTACTTAACGGATATAGCCGTAATGTGGTTTAGGCAATTCGAGGAAGGATCTATAAGAACATGGATGGAGTTGGTGGATAGGTTTCTGAGGCAATTTCGGTTCATATTAAGAGGCCTAAGAACGTGATGATGCTAACGTCTGTAAAGCAAAGGATGGATGAATCACTTAGAGCTTTTCAAACTCGATTCAATGCGGTGGTTGCTTCGGTGGATCGGCCGGATCCATCGATGGTCTTGATGGCGGCAGTATCAGCAATCAGAGAGGATTTGGATTTCAAGGTATCTTTGATATGTGACCCACCACTCGATCTCGGGGAATTCTTTCACGAAGCTGAGAGATTCCTTCGACAAGAGGATGCATGTGCAGATTTAAAGTTGAAGGAAGTGAATGCGACTGAGGGTGGAGGACCATCCAACAGGGGCTCGGATTAAGATAAAGGAAAAAGGAAGTTGGATGATGATTCTGGAAAAGCTTGGAAGTGATGGAAGGATCCAAAGTTTTCCACATACACAGGATTAAACGAGACGCTGGAGCGGATATACCTGGAAACTCGGAATCGCCTTCCCTACCGAAGGCCAGCTAGGAGAGAACTCTCTGAACGGGAGAGGGCGTAAGGAAGGCACTACCTCTTCCACGATTTGGATGGGCACGATACCAAAAGCTGTAGGCACTTGAAGGATATAATCGAGGAGCATGTAAGGAATGGACAATTGCGACAATATGTCGAAACTCGGAATGCAGCGGTGGAGCACGAGCAACCACCGCCTACCTCGAGCAACGATGGTATGAGGCCCAGGAATGATGGTCGATTGATTATCAATTGACCGGGATAATGTGAAATAAGTAGCAAGCTATTGGCAAACAGCTAAGTCATTTACACATGTACGGGGACGGAGATAGCCCCTAGGCATGCTCTGAATGATGATAAACCACGATGCCATGGTTTGTGAAATCTATCTTTTGCTTCCGAATTGGACATTTATTTTTCTGGTTTGGTTTTGGAGTTTGGTTTGAACTCCTGATTTTGCTTACTTTCTGGTTTGGATTCTCGTTTGGATGGTTGTTTTCTATTTTGGATGTTGATTCGGATTTCTGGTTTTCTGATTTGATTTGGATTTTGGATTGGATTTTGATTGGATTTTTATCTGGTTTTTGGTAAACGGTCGTCAGGTATGGATTATATCTTTTAACGGGTAAGTCTCTTCGTCCGCATGTGGCGAATTGGCTTATTCAGGTCGTTGAGTATGGACTATGCTCAACAAGGGTCTGGAGTGACCAGGATTCGGCCTAGGACCTAGGCCCTATATTATCGATTATTGTTTCAGATCGCTGAGTATGGACTATGCTCAGCAAGGGTCCGGTGGGACCAGGATTCGGCTTAGGACTTAAGCCATGGTATTGTATAACGTCCAGGGACGCTGGACCATGGTCGTCAAGTGTGGATTGCGCTTGGCAAGAACCCGGAGAGGTTACGGATTTGGATATCGACCTGGCGAGGTCTTGGATTCGGTTATTGGCTATTGGATAAGGATGGATTAGAACTCGGTTGTCGAGTTCGAATGGATATGGAATTGGCTAAGGATTTGGTTATTGGATTTGGAATTGGGCATCGACTTGGAGCAGTCAAGGATGATGTACTCTGATGATATGGCTATGGACTTCGGATATCGGATTCGGAACTATTCAAAACACGCCTTATTATCACAAGGCATGTTTTGGAGGGCAAATGTTATCCCACCTTTTGGTCAAGGCTGGAATACCAACAAATTGGCAAGGATAGATGGATATCAGGGTTGGAGATCGATTGGAAACAAGGTTGCAATCGATGTCGTTAAAATTTGGCCGAGCTCCGATCAGGACGGAATCGATTGGAAATGATGATCAAAGCAAGGAGAAGCTATATTTCAAATTTCAGGTTAATCGGAGTTCGTATGAAGGAGATATGATCGATGCAAGGTGAAAAGAATATGATGTTCGTATCCATCGGTGGGTTGAGGTGATGGTTTGTTCGAATCCATCATATTCGTATCCATTAGGAAATCATGACATTGGCTCGTTCTAATCGATCGGTTTCGTATCCATCGGAACGACACCGCCTCAGTTTGTTCGAATTCATCAGGAGCTAGCGACTTCGAATCGATCGTCTTCGAATCGATCAGAAAGACCTCACCTCGGCTCTGTTCGAACCGTCAGGTTCGAATCGATCCCGGGCCATGCTATTCGTGTCCATCGATTTCGTATCGACCAGAGAACCCATGATCGCGTCCATCGCATGCCATGTTCGTGTCTACCATACAACTGCTGTTCGTATCGATCCGCAAGCGCCACTAGTTCGTATCGATTTGATCGCTATCAACTGGACCAAGATCGATAAATACGAACAATGATAAATTACTGGTGCGAATGGAGCTTCATGCGATGGATGTGAATGGTCCTCATCAGTAAATGACGATGCGAACAAGGCGCAAGAATAACTCGGTCAATACGCCACAAAAATTGGATCGATCCAGGAAACTCGCTCCATATCACTCCACGTCACTATGCACACGTGCTCCTGATCGATGCGAAAGGGATGGATACGAAGCCATGGATTCGAACCGGACAGCCTTCCAAAGCACATCAACTCGTATCGATCATATCTCCTAAACCGCTAATCCAAATGCAACAAAATTTACAGAACAGCTTGCTTACAAGTTAAAAAAATGTTCCTGCCAAGTTTCAGCCCAATTGGATCAATTCTTGATCGATACGAAATCAATTCATATCGATCACATATCAAGTTGAAACTTGGTGGGATCGGTCGCGTGGGCGCACTCACGTGCCAGAAGAAGTCTCCCGAAGTTTGAGCGTGATATCAGCCTCCTACGCCTATAAATAGCCCCCTGAAGCCTACAGGATAAGGATCTTTTGGCTATTCGACGTCCAGACTCTGCCAAATTCAATTCTACGCCTAACTATCGTTGTTGTATCCAAATTACTTCATTGTAATCGCTATAATCACCTGTAACCAGCAAGGATAATCAATAAAAGATAAAACTTTGAAGTGGACGTAGGCCGGAGACAGCCGAACCACTATAAATCATGTGCCCCTGTTCATTATTTTGATATTGCTATTTGTTATTTGCTGAGATCTGCAACATGTGCTTGAATATTGCTGATTGATATTCATAGTTTGGTGCTTTCACGATACTTGGGGTTTGTGACCATTTTTGGCGCAAATAACGGTATTAGGTCTACAGTCTCGACAGATACACTTCCAAACTCAAACATTCAAACTCCAACCAATGGTAGTCATCATGTTACACACACCACTACCCCATCTACCTTTATAACTTATATTGGAAAACCCGAACAGGTAACCCAACAAATAGGGGGGGTGTGTGTATGTGTATCAAAATTAGAAATACCTCTCTCAAGCAAGAAATCACTCCAAAGCCTAGGTATTCACTCAACCTAGCGCTCTGATACCGAATGAGACGACCCAACTTTTTTCTCCATAGAAAGTCGCATCTTCTTGAAGAAAGAAAGGGATAGAAAAGAGAAAAGATAGAGAAGAAGAAGAAACAACATCAGAATCTAAACAGCGGAATGAATAAATTATATTAATCACATATCATAGTGCATGGTATACAACAATTATCAGAGTTACACAGATTATACATCACAACTAAACAGTTATAAACACCTGTCTAGTTATACAACTCAATACACAATACAAATATCAATACAGAGATCAACACAGCAGAACTACTATATATATATATATATCTACAATGCTGAAGGCTCCTGCTCCATCGCTCCTTCATAATTCGTCAAAGCTAACCTGAATCCCTTGGCTACTCGTAAAAAATTTGAGTACTCAAGAGTTTAAGAAAAACAGAAATAAACTTCGGGTCAGACATGAGTCTGATGTGAGTAATAGGTTAAGGTTGCTTAACTACAAAAAACCTTAGAAATCAAAAGGTATCATGTAAGACTCCTCACACATAAACATGGTAAGTTTTTACCTTACGCTAACCAAAACATTTGATAGGAAATCCGATGATATTTTAAGTAAATAAGAAATAGCTGAAATTGCTACAAGATTAAATTCCAGCATACTAGCCACAAAGTGGGTAATACAATCAAATCCGATGGCACTTATTGGATTTTGGATTCCATACAATGGCAGGGCTACTGGGGTACCGCCCGTCATAGTTCATGGCCTAGATCATCGTACCTAGAATCACTCCCAATCCCGTGCAACACAAGGCTGGAACCATCTCTTACTGGACAGTCCCGAACAAGACAGCCCCGGCAGTTGGAGCTCACAACTACCCACACAGCCGAGTAAAAAAGGACCTCTAGATAGGGGAAAATCTCGTCCTTCTTGGGTGCTAACCACTTAGCCTTGCTGCACCTCCCTTGTTTTATCCATTTCCGGTTGATGAGGTTTGAGGCTACGATTACCTTTAGAGAACACATCTCTTAGAATGCTCATCATCCACCTGACGATGTTCTGAAAGCATTCAATTCATACAAGTTCATTCTGGGTTCGAACGAAACCAAAGGCACTATCTCGTTACACTCATTTTGGAATCACCCTCAGAGTTAACGACGACAACCCTTGCACTCTGAATCTTCATCTTCACTTGAGATTCACGACATGTCGTTAATTTGGATCGAGGTGGTTTTCGGATATCCAAATCTACATTATTATCACAAACAGGTAATCCATATCATCATTATAAACAGATAATCCATATTATCATCACAAATAGATAACCATATTATCATTATACTTTAATCAAAGTATCCATAACACACAACATCACTTACCTCATTTCTGAGATCTTAAACCATTCAAGGCAAACAATATCATTCATCCATACATAAGCAAGGATTTACTTAATCACACTATAATTAATTAAAATGAATTAAATTAATTACTTGCATCTCTAATTAATTTAAAGAGAATTAAATTAATTACTTCATCATAAAAAATCTTGCTTACTTAAACATTAATTAATTACAAATCAATTAATTAATCATTCTCTAATTATCTACCTTAATTAATCATCCCTGATTAATTGTTCTTTAATTACATTCAAGTAATCATCCTTTACTTAATTTCATAAATTAATTATTCTTAACCACTTATATTGATTAACCTTTAATTACTTAATTAATTAATTAACTATAATTAATTACATTAATCCTTAATTAATTACATTAATTAATTACCTTTTAATCACTTATTATTGATTGATTAATCTTAATTAATCAACCTTAATTACATCATTAATTATACTAATTAATGATCCCTAATTACATTTTAATTAATTACTTTATTAAATTAATTACGTTAAGTAATTAATCTTTAATTAAATCATAGTTATTAATCACCCTTGATTAACCATATTCAGTAATTAACTACCCTTAATTACTTCATAAAATAAATAAATTACTCCATAATTAATTATCCATAATTAATTCCTTAATTAATTACAAAAAGTAATTATACTCAAATTACTTCCATTATTAAATCATCTCCAATTAATTACATCCAGTAATTATCCATTAATTACTTCACTAAGTAATTACACTTCATTAATTACATTAAGAAACTATTCTTACCAAATCATCTAGTGATTATCTTAAATTAATTAAACTTAATTAATTAACTTAAACAAATCAAATTAAACTCAATTAATTACATTAAGTAATTAATTCCTTAAATACTTCATTAAGTAATTGCACTTAAATATTTCACAAATGATTATCTTTAGATCAATTAATCTAATTAATTAATAAAATTAATCACATTAATTAATTGCATAATAATTTAATGACCTTTATTAACTATTTAAAATTCTTTAATTATTACTTTAAAGTAATTAAACTTAGATTAATCAGTATTAATCACAAATTAATTTATCTTAAATAACTAATTAATTAATCTTTAATTATTTAATTAATTAAGTGATTAACTATGACTTAATTAATCCTTAATTATTTGATTAATTAATCTTTAATCATTAATTATAATCTAATCTTATCTAATTAGTGATCCTTAATTACAAATTAATTATCCTTAATTAATTAAATTAAACCTTAATTAATTAATTTAAAACTCATAATAACTAATTCAAGCAATCCAAATCATTAATTAATTAAATAAATAAATTATCCATTTTTAATTACCTTAATAATTTAATGAATTACAAATCATTAAATCTTCATTTACTTTAAGATAAAACTTTATTCTTGTTAATGATTAAATTATCATTAACAAAGCATTTAAAAACAATTTACTTTAAATTTTCTTTCAAATGTCATTTTAAATTTAAGATTTAAAATAAGTACAAATTAACTTTAACAAAGTTTAAAACAATTCAAAAACCTTTTTATTCAAAGAAATATTTATCTTATAATAGAAGTTTAAAAGAATTTTAAACCAAATTTATTTTTAAATTCAAATCAATTCAAAAATACACTTTAACATTCAAAGTTGTTTAAATCACTTTAAATTTAAAAACTTTCATTTATTTCAAAACTTGAATACAGATTTAAATTTGATTCCAGATTAAACTTAGATTTAAAACCGTACTTACATTTCAAAACTTCATTTTCAAAATTCAAACTATTTAAACATTTTAAAGTAGTTAAAACAATTTAAATTTAAAGATTTTATTTTATTTTTTTAAAACTAAGATTTAAACTTGAATTCTAGATTTTAAAAACTTAGATTTAAAACTTTGCTTTACACTTTAACTTCAGTTTTAATTTTTTTTAAAACACTGCCAGGTTTCTTTAAAACCTGTAACAAATTATTAACCCGAGGCAAACCTATTTTGCTTCGAGTCCAACCTATCCTATCTTCGAGCCAAACCTTACACTACTTCGAGTAAACGCGAGACCACAAAACCACGGCCCAGGCCAAACTTCATCAGACAATACAGTGCACCGTGCACATGCACGGTGGCGCTGATCATCTCTGGCCACCACCGATGATCTTCTCACATCAGCAAACACCCATACACCCAAATATGATCATCAGATCGCCCTCCAAATTATCGAAATCGAATTCGAGATCACAACCAAACCTGAAACAATAACCTGGAACAACACTCAACCTGGAAAACATCTTGTCTTCGTATCTCTAACCTTCAGAAGTTCTACAACTCCGGCCAAGTCTTCGTCAACCCACCAACTTCCATCACCCAAAGTGTTGTTGAACTCGATCAAATGGAAAAACTGTGGTGATCAAATTACTTAACTTAGATAAAACTAGGGTTCCAGACAAGAATCCATCATCGTTGCCGCCACAGTGAAATGCATTACCATCTCATATTTTTCCCATCATCCTCGATTACCCCTCCATCAAAGATCCCGACCTCCCAGTCTACAGAGATCATCAGAAAATCCCCAATTCCCATTTTCAATTCATCCCAGAACTGCACACTCAATCCCAAACTAAAATTCTTGATTTTAGTTTTAAAATTCATGTTTTTAAATGTTGTTTCAGATCCTACCCCTGGAACAAATAAATTGTGATATTTAAATTTCACTTATTTAAAACTTGATCAGTAAATTTGGTTTCCAGTGATAATACAAGTTATTTCAACTTAAGTAAAATTCTAAACTAAAGTTTGAAACGAAACAAACAAGTTTCATTTGAATCTTAAGTCTAAACAAAGATTAAATTAAAAGATTTTGATTTTAAATCAAAACTTGAACCAATGAACTATAAAACGGAGAGTACTCCGGAAAACAACATGCATACCATACATCCATTATATTCACAGCAGATTTCATTCATATATACATATAATACATTTTTATCACAGAGATTTAACATGCGACCTTATTCATAAACTTAAACTTTTAAAAATAGTGATGTTATTCACCTGATTTTGAAGAAGACAGAGCTTCCATTGATTTAAAAACAGCTTTGAAAAAAACTGGAATCCTTTTTACATTAAAAATTTGCACTTAAATGCTGAAATGCTTTTGCTTATTTTGGAACTGATTTGCTTGCTTTAAAATTTTAAAACCGCATGCCCCAAGATTGAAGAAGAGTAATGCACAGGCTTGCTCCAGATTTGAAAATGTACATGTTACATATTTGCTTTACATTTTGGTTTGAAGATTTTTTTACAGGTTTTGGAAAATGATTCAGACTTTGAACTTTAAAATGAATTGTAGGGATTTGATTTATAGGTGTGTTTTTGATTTGAGGAGTTTGATTCGAGTTTCTTTGATTACTTATTTTGTTTTCAGATTTGGTTTTGAGGGAGTTGTTCTCAGATTTGTTTTAGAGTTAATGAGTTTCAGCTGAGAATTTTTCTTTAGTTTAGAAATGAAAATGAGAAAAAGAAAACGAGAAAGGAAGAAGGCAAATGCTTATATAAACTGAAATGATTTAAAACTAAAAATAAAAGAAAAAAAACTAAATTTAATGACATTGTCATCTCCCTTAATTAACATGTTAACACATGTGCTTAGATTGATTTACTAACTTACATTTGTAATTTTACATGCAAAATTAATTTATAAATGTGAATAAAGCTTTTATTAATTAATTTCCTAATAACTAAATACTTATTTTCATTTATATAAATGAGAATGCTTTTTAAAGAAATAGAATAAAACAAACTATATTTATACAAAATCATTTATGCCATACTTTTAAATCCAAAATCTATATTAAGGTATATATATCATCTCTTTTGAAATCCAACTATAAATTTAATTCAATTTTTAAATACAGTTTAAAATTTTAAAAAATTAATTTGATATATATATATATATATTTAAACAACCACCATTTCAATTTGAAAATAATATTCTACTTAAAATCTAGATTTACATATATATATATATATATATATATATATATATATATATACATATAACAGTATTATTATAGTTTTGAAAATAACACATTTATCAATTTGAAATAATTTATAAAAGAAATTGTCTTATTGTTAATGAATTACTTAAATGTATCAAAATCTCATATTTATTAAGCCATATTTTAAAAAGAAAATAAAACAAACCCTTTGTTAATTAATTTAAATTTAAACTTAAGCCAAAATCATTTTAAACAATTTACCTTAACAATTTAAAACCATATTGCTATTTATTTAATAGCTTTTGCAAAGCTTAATATTAAATGAAATCAAGTTTCCAAATTACCAAAAATATTAGAATTAGAAAAGAAGCTTTATTTGTTAAATTTAAAACAAAGCTTATCTATTTACAATATATACAAATAAATATATACACTATAAATAGAAAACCATTTATTAGCTTTTAAAAAGATAAAATTCACCAATTAAATATTTACCAAAAGAAGGTTATTAAATCAATTCAAATTTTATTAACAAAAATTATCAAATCAATTTAATTTTTAATGTAGATTATTAAATCGATATTTCCCAAAAATCCCGGGATATCACAAATCCACTCCAACTCTATTTAACAAATTATAATAATAAGCGAAAGAATTGTATGAAATGTACCATAATAGTCTGACAATTCAATCGTTTGTGAAAATTCTTTGTTTCATAGAAAAGCACAAAACCTTGTTACAATATCAAATCCATGATAAATAAGTTAAAAAAGTTTTTAAAACCATATAATTATTTCTAGAAATGAGTAATTCATTTTAAAATATAAGTGCAAAATTTACAAAGGCTTTTAAACTCTTTCTAAAATTATCTAAAGAGTTTTTATAACTAAAATTAATTAAAATCGAATTTATTTCTTTCATAACCGCATTTCTAAAATAATACGATATCTTATCTTTTTCCTTTAAAACATTTCAAAAAATATACACTTATAAATGGTAAATTTAGAAAAATTGTAAATAATTATAACTCGTTTTAAAAGCTTTGAATAAAAATTTTGAAATAAGAAATAAGTTAAGATTTAAATATAATTAATCTATATTTTATAAATTAAATTCCCATAAGGATAAAAATAGATAAAATCTCATTTTGAATATCTTTTTAAAATTAGATAAACAATTTAAACAGTGAATTCATCAAAAATTCAACTCCTAGAGCCATCATTGCTTTATAAGATATCATTATATAATATGGAATTATTTAACGATACAAGTTGCTTTCCGACATCTTTGATCACTCAAACAATGTAACCCCATAATATGATCTAGCTACAAAAATAAAATGCATTTTTATGGTTTTCACATACATGTTATTTCACAGTCAACTATCGATTCAAATCCAATATTTCAAACACACAAATCAACTAATTCCAACACCAAACTAATTGAATTATAAGATGTAATTTTATTTCAGCAATATCAATGATTCGTAACCAAAAATTATCAAAATTCCTAATTTAACAAGGTATGCAAGAGGGATATAATTACTCAAATATAGATGTATGAGTTATAAAATAACTCACCTTAACAAATTGTTGGTTGAAGCTTCATTTGCAACCGCCATCACCAAAACCCTAGCTGCCATCATGTGTACAGAAATTCGAGAATGACACTCCTAATTATACGATCAATCTTGTGTGAAATTCCGTCTCACGCACATCAAAGCTCCTATTTATGCTCCACCACGACATTGCAGCTCCATGTCGTTGCTGCCAAGGATTGCGACCATCGTCAGTCGTCGCCATTTTCACACTCGCATGCTCTCCCTATAATCATATGTCATTACCAGTCCGACCTACCTTACAGTAGCTAGAGTCGCGAGAATCCTCCACTGTCGTCCACACTCCTATATCATCGTGCCCTTCACCAAGTGTAACATCCACCACTTGGAGGCCAAGAACTAACGGCTATGGATACTTCATTCATCTATAGTTATTAATCCTCGACAACCAAATATAGTAATGTTAGATACATTAATATAATAGACACATATGGATATGGAAAAAATTTAAAATCATAAAACAACTTTCACATTCCATTACAAATCATTTCAAATTCATTACATGATCCTAATATAGGAATCACGTTCGAAGAAAATATAATTATTACAATATATGCTAAGAGCGAAAATGAAGATGCCCCTTGGATGATCGGAGTATATAACTAGGTAATTAAACAACTTTTCCTTTACAAAAAAGGCCGGCGGTAGAAAAATAGAAAAGAATTCTAAATAGCTATCATGCCTCGTGCACATCTTCGGAAGTTTATTTGTCTACTGAATACCTCTACTCTCAAACTACTCAAAATCAATTGAGCACCCGAGATTTTAAAGGGAAAACATAAACTTCAAGTCAAACATAAAGCCTGATATAAATAATAATCTACTATCTCAAACCATTTAGAAATCTAGTGAGACCACGCCATTTAACGGAACAGGTTTTCCCCCTTACTGGTATTTCATTTAAAACTTTATAAAAACCATATACAGTTCTCCTGCGTACACAATGGTTAAAACATAGCATTTCAAATTTTATGATGATATGTAAATGAGTAAATCAATTATGAATTTCCCATCCTCATTCATTTTTGACTATTTGTTTCATTTAAAGTTTCTAGGGTTACTATAAACCTATTAGTTTTCATGAGCTGACTAATAAACAGTTTAAAGCTTATGGACTCCCTATCCGGTTTCATAGTTTTCATGGGATCACTAAGAACCTATTGGCCCTTGCTAATAACTTCATCATTAATGGGTCCTCCTTGAACCTATTGGTATCTCTAATAACTTCCCTCTTATCATAGTTTTCATGGGTTGACAATGAACATGTAGACTTCTGTCAATAACTTAATCTGGATATAGTTTTCATGGGTTCACTACAAACTTATTGGCCTCCGCCAATAACTCTTTCTTATCATAGTTTTCATGGGTTTACTATGAACCTATTGGTCCCTGCCAATAATTTTTCCTATACATAGTTTTCATGGGTTTACTATGAACCTGTCTATCTGACAACTTCTTTAACTAGTATTTAGGCATCATATGTTCTAGTCTACCTAACCTCCTAGATGCAATTCTACTCATTCAGGAGTTAACTTAATTTATATTCACTACAAGGTCAACCTAATTGGTTATTCTGTCCCTTTTCCCCAACATACAGTTATGGGTCCATATTAAAGTGAATATGTATATTAGAAGAAGCAAACATAATGACATAATAATATCAACACCTGCAGTTTGAAATCAATTTCATATAAAACATGGTTAATCCCTTTAACATATTATTTTATCAAGGAAAGCTTCTATAAAAACTTCATAGTTCAAACCATATCAAAACTCCTTTATTATTATGCCATTATTTTCCTTTAAAAATGAGACTATGTTCCTTTTTTGAAAACTATGGCTTTCGAAAACCTTTAATCTTTAATTTTGAAACCATTAGAAAACTTCCTTTCGAAAGCATTCAAATCTTCTTTTCGAAACACTGAGCACCTGCCTTTTGAAAACTTTAAAACCTTTCTTTCTAAATTTTCGAATGTATTAAAGTATTACTATTCAATTGTAGAAGCAGAGCTTTGAAATCATTTGAAAGTACTCCTTTAGAAACCATTGGTTTAATTTAAAACATGTCTTGTTGGTTCTAAGTGAATATGAGCAAAAGTATCCCTTTCGAAACCATAAAAAAAGAGTTCGGGGAAAAAAGATGGCTTCGACACCATCCTTTCGAAAGCTTAGACTATTTAAGTACAACATTTGAAGGATAGCTTCAAAACCCCTTTTCGAAGCCATTGCCTTCGAAACCCTTGAATCGTTTTGAAAAAATTTAGGAAGTGGCTTAGTACAAAAATGAAACAAAGCTACCTTATGAGAGCATTGGTGACTTCAATCTCTTCGAAAGGCACAGGAATGGCAGAAGGGTTTCAACTTGGTCAAAACTAATCTTTTCGAAAGCATTGGTTTTAAAACTAAGTAACTCCTTCGGAAGCTAAAATTTTGAACAAAAGGTGGCAACCTCTTTAGAAAGACCCCTTCGGAAGCATCTATTTCGACTCTTTCGAAAGCATTTAGTAAAAATAGGTAAATGCATTTCTTTAGGAAGTAAAATGTAACGACCCGTATTTTTAGATATTTTTAATTATTAAATTTAGGTGATTACTGAATGGAAATGGTTATTAATGTAATTTGTTGAATAATTAATATTGAAAATTATTTAAATAAATTTAATATGATAGAAAATGATGTCGTAAGTTGATTTAAATTTTATATATACAATAATTTAGATTGTTAATATTTAAAATTGGATTTAAATGTGAATAAATAAAATTGAAAATTTTATATTTTACTTAACAAGTTAAAATAGTCATTTTGGCCACTGTCTCGGATTTCGACGAAACCAGTTTCATCGAATCCTTAATGGTGAGTTATTGTAGGATTTCAAGTTTCGCAGTGCTCGGACTAATTGTTTGGCCATGTGGCTTGAAACGCATAGAAATTTAATTTCGAATTTAATTAAAATAATCGACTTTGAAAAGCTATCTTCAACATACGATCGAATTTGGCCTCAAAACTAGTTCCTTTGTGTTCAAAATGGGGATATAACATTATATACACCAGGCAGTACGTCTCATTTGGAGCTTGAGAAATTTCGGACATTAAACGTCAAATATTTTCAAATCAATTAATTAATAATATAAATATCTACATTCAAACCCACGTTCATTAACCTCACCGTATATCACTCTTTTTCCCCCTTTTATCTTCTAATCTAAGATCTAAAACGAACGAATATAAAAAAAAGGGCATCAGATCGATTTAAAATTAGAAGAGGAATAAAAGAACAAGATCTCGGTATAAAAAAATCGATCATAGTGAAAAATAAATCAAAGAATGGCGGTCGGTGCAAGCAGGTACACACTCACGTGCGCTCGAGGGTAAAAGGCAGCATGGAGGCCTAGGTTTAGGTGCAATACAGATTGAGGTTAGGTTTTGAGTTCTCTCATTCTCGAGCGTGGCGGCTGTTGCGACTAGGGTGGCATGAGTCACGAGCTCGGCGACGGCGCGCATAGATTAAGGTGTTCGTGTTGCGTGCGTTGTTGGTTGGTGGTCGAGCGGAAAGTTTGGTAGGAGATGCGGAGTCGATAAAGGGTTCTAATCGCCTGGAGCTATCGTTCATTCACTAAAGAATTTTTTTTTGAAGCGTTCATGTTCCCTGGGAAGAAGGGTTTGTGGCTTAGGCTGTGATAAGATGGTAATATTTGTTAAATTAGTATAATCATTAAAATCATATTAAGTTAATTTATCTCCAAGTGTTTAACAGTCCGTAATTTATTCGTTCAAACCTTTGTGTGCTATCTGCTACGATGGAATTGTATCGACTGAGGCTACGGCTTGGATGGAAATCAGATTTGTTTGAACCTGGAAAAGTTTTCAGTTTCTAATGAAAGGTGAGTTTTTATACGCTCAATTGAATAAAACATTTTTATGTTAGTTAAATTTTATCATGAAGTAATTAAAATTTTATTGATTGTTGTTTGATAAGTTTAATTGACATATGAATTAACTGATAAATTTTAAATTGAAAGTTAAAATTGAATTAGAATTATAACTGCTAGTAAACTTCCCGAATTATAGATAATTGGTTGATTATTGTGAATTTTATTGACTGTTTGGATGATTGGTTGTGATGGATGTTATTGGTTGATATTTGGATGTTTATTTAATTAGATATTTCATTTTATCATCCTACATGTTATTTTCAGTTTATAAAAATGTAAATTTAAATATTTTGAGTACATTAAGAAATAGGTTGAAATGATATATACCTACGACATTTATTTTCGATTGAAATGATATATATCCATCCCTGAATTTAATTGAAATAATTGATTCACTTGGCCATAGGATAGAGAATTATATACGAACACCGAGTTGGTTAAATTAATTAATTTTAAAATTTTCATTTTGAAATTATTTATATGATTTGTTTTAAAATAATAAAATTGAATTTATGGAAATCAGATTATTTCTTGAATTTGACCTCGAAATGATAAAATTTAAAATTGGTAAATGAAATTGTTTAAATGATCGAATTTGAGATTTTTAAATGGTAACCGAAATATGATGTGAATTTCAGAAATTGATTTGTTTTAAAAGATTGAACTTTTTATTCGAACTTTGAATATTGTCAAGGAAAGGCGATATAAAACGATATGTTGAAATTTAACTCGGATTTGAACTATATTTAAAGATTTGGATTTTAAATTGGATATTGAAGGAAAATTTGATTAAGTGTTTTAAATCAACATTTTGGAAATCAAATTTGGAATTTGCATAAATCAAAATGGTTTAAATTTGGTACTGGAGTTTAAATTAACTTGGAATTGGAGCTGAAATTAGTTTGGAATTGGAGTTGAAATTAATTTGGAATTGGAAGTGAAATCAATATGGAATTAGAATTGATATTAATTTGGAATTCGAATTGAAATTGATTTGGAATTGAAGTAAAATTCGACTTGAAATCGGAATTAAATCGGTTAATTCGAAATGGAAATTAGAACTGATTTGAGTTGGAAAATTTGAGAAGTGAACCGGTTTGATTTTGAATCTATTTTTAAATGAATTATTTTAGTATAAATGGTTTAAAAATCTATATCATTTCAATTTTCAAATTATTTTTATTTTTCAAACTATTTCACTATATAAACCATTTTTATTACTCAAAATATTTTCTACTAAATTATTTTAACTATTTTAGAAATATGTAAACTATTTTCTAAAAATTCAAACCGATCAAAGTTTGAAATGTTTATATTTTAAATCTTGATTTAAATACGAATTGTGTTAAAGTGAATTATAACCAAAACTGTAATTCGAACCCAATTTTGAAGTGAAATCGACATGTCGAGTTGAATTGACATTTTGAAGCAAAATGTGATTTTTGAGTAAATATGATGGTTTCAAAAATGTTTTTGATTTTTGAAACAAATACGATAGTTTAATATCAAGTACAAATTGTTTTGATACGTAAAAGAATCAACCGGTGTGTAAAATAACGATTGGTTGTTAAAGAGACCGTGGCCTCCTATTGGCATACTCTCTGTCAACGTTGGAACCACTTTGAAAACTGTGTACGCGGTGGATGATATCCAGATTGTAGTGGTTGAATTGGCGAAGTTTACTGGAATGAAGTAATAGAACGATGATGGATAGCCTTGACATTCGTGTCATAATTAAAATGACTAAAACAGGAGCCTATGTCTGACCATTGAGGTTAGCTACCTCTAGCGACGTTGATCCCTCGTATTATTATTGTGGCTTCGGATTCGATGGGTGCACCTTTTTGTCATTTGGATTCATTGTCGCGGATACGACCAGCCAGAAAGGGTAAACCGGTAGAGTGCTACCTTGGGCATTGCCTCACATGCCTTGTCATATTTATCCCTATATGAGCCCATTACGACTTTGGTTTAAACTGTAAAAATGTGTTAGGTGGATCAATGTAAAGCCTTAATGCTATTTTGATATTTATTTTACCGATAGACATTATCTATTATAGCGTATACTATTATATATAAATAGTTTAATGGGCCCTTAGGAGATGGAAAATCCCGTAACATATCTTAAGTTATTGCACTCATATTTATGATATTGATTTGAATTACATAAGAGTATTTTAGTCCTTACTCGAATTTTTTGTCTTTTCATTACACTCGGGTCAGTCCTGAGTTTTTTTTAGTGTATTGAAGACTATTCTCTGGAGGACGAAGACGGATTTTTGGTATATTACTACTATCATTTTCCCCTGCATCATGATATTCTGCTGTATTGATTATCTATCCCTGATGTATAGATATAACTTTGATAAATGTGTATAGACTATAATCAGATGTATAGTAAACAAATTTTGAATTGTTTATTTGATTATTATATTTTATCGTTTCCGATGTGAGATTCTGTGTTTGATTTCTTCTTCTCTTCATACTTTTCTTATTTAACCACATTGATTATCTACGTTCCGGATTGTTTAAGATGGACATGTGTGGATTATTGTCAATTTAAACCTTCCGAAATGTGGGTCGTCACAGTTGGTATCAAAGCCAGGTTTAGTGATACCTTGGCTTTGTGGGGTTTGATTCATTAGAGATAGGGCAGTAATACCTTAGAATGAGTCTGTTTGAGTGTATATATACGAGAGAGCGTATTTATTAGTGTTATAAAATGTTTTATAATTGTGTTTACTTATCCGTTGAGTTGTTCATAATTCTGGTCGATGTACGAAATGTCGTGTTATCGATAGAGGTTTCTAAACACTTAAACAAGGCAAGTGGACATAATATTGTTTTAAATCGTGTAAACAGAATAATCATCCTAAATTATATTATATATATAAAATGACAAATTTTTAATGAATGATAGTTGTTATCATCGATTATTGGTTGAATTAAAAATAAAACAAAAACTTAATGAACTTTATTTTATGAAGCATTTGGTAATTTGAATTGAAATCAAATTAGAAAAAATTGTTTGGAATAACAAATTTGTAAATGAACGAAATATTTTCATAATGAAGTAATGAAATTTTAGGTGTATATTAAATATAGCATATAAATAGAAGTGATTTTAAAAATTAAGAATTTTAGAATTTAAAATTCTTTTGTTTTCAAAATTGTTTCAAAGCCTTAAAATTAATATTAGTATTATTTGGAAGGGTTTTGACTAGAAAAAATATGTTTTGAAAGGACTTTTGGAAGAAATAAAAGCATTAAACTCGCTTGGTCGCTGGGAAATAATTCTGGAGATGACTACAACATTGCCAGTATTCATTTCCGAGTTTCTGGGTGAGAATTGCTACTAGAAGAAATTTATTATAAATTAAAACAGGTTTTGATTATGAAAGAAAAATATATTCTAAGTATGATTTAGAAAATATATGAAATAGTTGTACTTAAAATTGGAAATAGTATATTAGAAATAAGTTTGTAACTTATAAATTTCAACAAGAAAGTAAAATTTAAATTTAAAACTATTGGATAATTTTGATTTAAGCAAATAAATAAATTTGAATTTGAGAAATGAAATAAATTAATTAACTTTAGAAATGTTAAATTAATTGAGTTAGTGAAATGAAGTAAATAAAATACAATTAACCCAAGAAGCTTAAAAAATTAATAATAAAATGGAATTTTGAATGAATAAATTATATAACTTATAGATTTGAGTATTTTAAGCTAAAAATAAGTTTTGAAATTTGTAAAATGGAAATGATAAGAAATTTAGCTTGAATAAAATTAGATAAAATGAATAATGAATCAAAATGAAATGAAGTTTACTTAATTTTTAAATAAGTTGAATTGGATATTAAATGAAACTGGATATAGTAAAGTGAATTAATTTCATTTAAGCTATAAAATGATTTAATCAAATGAATTCGAACTAAAAGTTTTATAAAATGAAATGTAATTTAAGCATATAGAAATCGAAAAAAAATGAATGTAAGGAAAATTAATATGATTAATTGAATTTAATTTAAATTGGACATACATAAATAAAATGCAAGTGGAGTAGTTTAAATAAAAATTTGAATGTTAACTAGTATAATATGGAATAAGTTAATGAAAAAAATTATAAGTTAAATTGGACTTAAGAAAAGCTAGATGAATTAATTGTGAAAAGAAAAAAAGAGAAATTTATTAATATAAATTGAGTTATAAAATAAGATTTACTTTGGTAAATTAATAATATGAATTTGAATAAATGAAGTGAATCGATGAATCAATAATAAATAAGATATGAAACAATAATAATAAAAGTGACTTGTGTTGTATAAATTATTTATAATAAACTTAGCTAACTTATGATGATGTTAGTACAATTAAAAGGAGGATATACTAAGTGGAAATAAAATAAATTCAACTTAAGCAAGATTAAGTGAAATAATTTTATAAAAAATTCACCAATTAATTTACATAAATAGGCTAAAAAAAGTGAAACAATTAGAAATTCACAAATTAAATTAAATAAAAAGTGAATATAATAAATTTGTAACGAGTGTTAATAAATTGAAAGAATTCATTAGAATGTAAACCAATTAAATATGGATGAAATAAATATAAATAATTGAAACAAAGCGATTAATTTTAAATACATTGATATGTATTCAATCAAATGTGAATACAATGAATATTGGTTGATTGAATAAAAAAATGAATTGAAACCAAATTAATTAAATATAAATAAATTAGTTGTGAATGAATTGAATATAAGTCCATTGTATGATTAACGAAATGAATATTAATTGGTGAATGTGAATAAATTTAAAATATATGGAACATAATATGGAATTGAATTATTTAAGTGAAATTAATTATATGAATTATTGAAATGAAATAATGGACGAAAAAAATGAATGTAACTGTAAACGAGTGTAAATTAATAGAATGTAAATTCGTTAATGCTGATAAGTGCATGCAATTCAATTGGAAATAAATAAATTGAATGAAAAATCAATGGAACGTGAACCTAATTGAATAAAAGTTGGTTGAATGCAAATAAATCGAAAGGAATCAATTAAAATGTTAATGAAATGAATGCTAAAAAGAGATGAAGAGTATAAAATTAAAAATTGACAATTGATAATGTAAAATTCACATTGTTATGAATTAATTGGATTAAGTGGACGGATATTGATGATTGGATGGTTTCTTTTGTTGCAAACCATTGTGTTTACTGTTTTGATTGCATATGATTGTTGTATGGTTGTGTATTTGTGCTCGTGTTTGAGATTTGGATTCAAAATCTATGTTTTATACTTATTGTAACTTATAAGTATTCTACATCTTATTATAAGTAACTAACATTCCAAATTGACTTGAGATAGGTACATACGAAGATAGTTTGGGGTGTATATGAGGATTCATATTCTTTTGCTTGCTTAGTACGAGAGAACTCGCTCGTATTATAAATAATAAGGTACGTATCTCGGATTAAATATCGCGATTTTATATTTTTGCCCTTCGGGATGCCTCATCATTGAGATGAGATGTATATTTGATATATATTGGTTATATTTGTGTTATGTATTGAATTGTAGAAAAAATTCGATCGAGCTGCGCAAAGGAGACTCTGCCGAAATTTTCCATAAATCCGGTAGTTAGAAAATTTTTGAAGTTTTAAAAATTTTATAACTTGTTTTCCTATATGTATTATATTTTCCATAAACCGATAGCGAAGTGGCGTAGTAAAAGTGTAGTAAAGATTTTCTTATAGGATTTTAAGTTATAAGTGATTATTTGAATAAATCCATTATATGTTAAATTCTTTACTTAACGCCTTTTCAAGAACGAAAAGTTTTGAGTGGAGGAGTACGTAACGACCCATATTTTTAGTAATTTTTAATTATTAAATTTAAGGTGACTATTGAAAGGAAATGGTTATTAATGTAATTTGTTGAATAATTTAATATTGAAAATTATTTAAATAATTAAATTCTGAATTTAATATGATAGAAAATGATGTCGTAAGTTGATTTAAATTTTATATAAAAAACAATTTAGATTGTTAATATTTTGGATTTAAATGTGAATAATTAAAATTGAAAATTTTATATTTTAATCAACGAGTTAAAATAGTCATTTTGGCCACTGTCTCAGATTTTGACGAAACCAGTTTCATCGGATCTGTAATGGTGAGTTATTGTAGGATTTCAAGTTTCGCAGCGTTCGGACTTGTCGTTTGTTGTGCGAGCTTGAAACGCATAGAAATTTAATTTCGAATTTAATTAAAATAATCGACTTTGAAAAGCTATCTTCCACATACGATCGAATATGGCATCGCAACTAGTTCCTTTGTGTTCAAAATGGTGATATAACATTATAAACACCAGGCAGTACGTCTCGTTTGGAGCTCGAAAATTTTTGGACGTTAAACGTCAAATATTTTCAAATCAATTAATTAATAATATAAATATCTGTATTCAAACCCACATTCGTTAACTCATCGTATATCACTATTTTTTCCTCCTTTTATCTTCCAGTCTAAGATCTAAAACGAACGAATATAAAAAAACGCATCTGCTCGATTTAAAATTAAAAAAACACAGGGATTTAAACACATATGCTCGATTTAAAAAACGCACGTGAGCGCATCCCTGCTCGATTTAAATTAATTATCACGTGCGCTCGAGGGTAGAAGGCGGCATGGAGGCCTAGGTTTAGGCGCAATACAAATTGAGGTTAGGGTTTCGAGTTCTCTCTTTCTCAAGCGTGGCGGCTGTGGTGACTAAGGTGGCGTGAGTCACGAGCTCGGCGATGACGCGTATAGATTAGGGTGTTCGTGTTGCATGCGTTGTTGGCTGGTGGTCGAGCGGAAAGTTGGGTAGGAGATGCGAAGTCGATGAAGGGTTGTGATCGCCTGGAGCTATCGTTCATTCACTAAAAAAAATCTTGAAGCATTCGTGTTTCCCTAGGAAGAAGGATTTGTGGCTTTGGCTATGATAAGATGGTAATATTTGTTAAATCGGTATAATCATTGAAATCGTATCAAGTTAATTTATCTCCAAGCATTTAACAGTTCGTAATTTATTCGTTCGAGGTCAAATTTGTGTGATATCTGCTACGATGGAATTGTATCGACTGAGGCTACGGCTTGGATGGAAATTGGATTTGTTTGAAGCTGGAAAAGTTTTCAGTTTCTAATGAAAGGTGAGTGTTTATACGCTCACAATTAACTAAAACATTTTTATGTTAGTTAAATTTTATCATGAAGTGATTGAAATTTTATTGATTGTTGTTTGATAAGTTTAATTGACATTTAATTGATATCTGAATTAACTGATAAATTTTAAATTGAAAGTTAAAATTGAATTAGAATTTCAACTGTTAGTAAACTTCCCGAATTATAGACAATTGGTTGATTATTGTGAACTTTATTGACTGTTTTGATGATTGGTTGTGATGGATGCTATTGGTTGATATTTGGATGTTTATTTATTTAGATATGTTATTTTATCACCATGCATGTTATTTTCAGTTTATAAAACTGTAAGTTTAAATCTTTCGAATAAATTAAGAAATAGGTTGAAATGATATATAACTATGGCATTTATTTTGGATTGAAGTGATATATATCCATCCCTCTATTAAATTAAAATAATTGATTCACTTGGCAATAAGACAGAGAATTATATACGGACAACGGGTTGGTTAAATTAATTAATTTTTAAAATTTTCGTTTTCAAATTATTTAAGTGATTTGTTTTAAAGGAATAAAATTGTATTTATGGAAATCAGATTATTTCTCGAATTTGAGCTCGAAATGATAAAATTTAAATTCGATAAACGAATTTGTTTAAATGATCGAATTTGAGATTTTTAAATGGTAATCGAAATATGATGTTAATTTCAGAAATTGATTTGTTTTAAAAGATTGGACTTTTATTCAAAGTTTGAATCTAGCTAAGAAAAGATGGTATAAAACTATATTTTGAAATTTAACTCGAATTTAAGCTATATTTAAAGATTTGGATTTTAAACTGGATAATGAAGGAAGATTTGATTAAGTGTTTCAAATCAATATTTTGGAAATCGAACTCAGAATTTGTATAAATCGAAATGGTTTAAATTTGGTGCTGGAGTTTAAATTAATTTGGAATTGGAGTTGAAATTAATTTGGAATTGGAAGTGAAATCGATATGGAATTAGAATTGATATTAATTTGGAATTCGAATTGAAATTGATTTGGAATCGAAGTAAAATTCGACTTAAAATCGGAATTAAATCGGTTAAATCGAAATTTGAAGTGAACCGGTTTAATTTTGAATCTATTTTTAAATGAATTATTTTAGTATAAATGGTTTAAAAATCTATATTATTTCAATTTTCAAATTATTTTGATTTTTTGAACTATTTCATTATATAAACCATTTTTGTTACTCAAAATATTTTCTACTAAATTATTTTAACTATTTTAAAACTATGTAAACTATTTTCTAAAAATTCAAACTGTCAAAGGGTGAAATGTTTATATTTAAATCTTGGATTTAAATACGAATTGTATTAAAGTGAATTATAACCAAAACTGTAATTCGAATCAAGTTTTGAAGTGAAATTGATATGTCAAGTTGAATTGACATTTTGAAGTAAAATGTGATTTTTGAGTATATATGATGATTTCAAAAATGATTTTTACTTTTGAAACGAATACGATATTTTAATATCAAGTACGAATTGTTTTAAAATGTAAAAGAACCAATCGGTATGTAAAATGACGATTGGTTGTTAAAGAGACCGAGGCCTCTTATTGGCATACTCTCTGTCAATATTGTAACCGCTTTGACGACTGTGTACGCGGTGTATGATATCCATATTGTAGTGCTTGAATTTGCGACGTTTATTAAAATGAAGTAAGAGAACGATAATGGATAGTCTCGGCATTCATGTCAAAATTATAATGACTAAAACAGGAGCCTATGTCTGGCCATTGAGTTTAGCTACGTCTAGTGACGTTGATCTCTCGTATTACTATAGTGGTTTCGGATTCGAAGGGTGCACCTTATTTGTCGTTTGGACTAATTATCATGGTCGGCCATGAATGGGTTACAACCAGCCAGAAAGTGTAAACTGGTAGAATATTACCTTGGACGTTGCCTCACGTGCCTTGTCATATGTATCCCTATACGAGCCCATTACGACATTGGTTTAACTGTAGAAATGTGTTAAGGTGGATCAATGTAAAGCCTTAACGCTATTTTGATATTTATTTTACTGATACACATAATCTATTATAGCCTATACTATTATATATAAATAGTTTAACGGACCCTTAGGAGATGGAAAATCCCGTAACATCTCTTAAATTATTGCACTCATATTTGTGGTATTGATTTGACTTACATAAGAGTATTTTAGTCCTGACTCGAGTGTTTTGTCTTTTCATTACTCTCGGGTCAGTCTTGAGTTTTTTTCAATGTATTGAAGACTATTCTATGGAGGACGAAGACGGTGTTTTGGTATATTACTATTATTATTTTCCCCTACGTCATGATATTTCATTGTATTGGTTATTTATCCCTGATGTATAGATATAACGCTGATAAATGTGTATAGATTGTAATCAGATGTATAGTAAACAACTTTTGAATTGTTTATTTGATTATTATATTTTTATCGTTTCCGCTGTGAGATTCTGTGTTTGTTTCTTTCTTCTCTTGTTATTTTTCTTATTTAACCACATTGATTATCTACGTTTCGGATTGTTTAAGTTGGACATGTGTGGATTATTGTCAATTTAAACCTTTCGAAATGTGAGTCGTCACATAAAACAAAGGTTTCGACCCCATCGAAAGCTTTGTTTCGACACCATGCTTCCTCCATTCTCCAATCCACTACGTACCAACATTGTGATACGTTGTGTATTGGTTTCGGCTTAGTTGCTTTCAACCTAGTAGGTTTTGGCTTGGTTGAAGATAGAAGCATAGGGTCAAAAGGTTCTTCTGAAAGAGGCAGAACCCACTTTTCTACGTAAAGACTGATTTAATGCCAATTAAAGCAAATAATTTATAACTAACCTGCCTATTTGTAAACATTTGATTGGTTGCCATACAAAAATAACTACTGCATAATTTTAGATCTAAATATGGATTAATTTAACAAATAAGCCGTTTCATTAAGTAAAACCAATAAAATAATTATGTCATTCATCTAAAATAATTTTATTTCCATAGTAAATTACTTAGAAAAAATTCCCAAAAATTACAGAATTTCACTTTCAGTATCTCATCTAACATATAAAAATTGCAGACCCAAATTCTTTATAAAATAATCAAAATAAATTTATAAACCCAATTGTACATATTTTCCTTTGAAAATTCATAATAAATTTTCCATTGCTTGAAAAATTATAAAAATTAAAAATCATCTCCAAAATCATATTTTACGTAACATAAAATTTCCTTATGGCATTCGAAATTCATTATAATCGGTTTTACCCTTAAAACCATTTAAAACTATATTCAAACAATCTTGTTTAAATCGAACATATTATAAAATCCAAGCATATCATCATCAAAAACATCATTATAATGGATTTAATCTTAAATTAAAATCAAATTATCATAAAAACAAAATAGAGATGATTTAGATTATAATTCACCTTGATTAGGATAAAGACTTTGAGAATTGATTGAGATTAATCCTCTTGCTTTTCCTTAGTTTGATTGATTTTCCCCTTTTCTTACTCCTTAGTAATGGCGGGCTTAAAAAGTTTGATTTGCATTTTTATGAAATGAAAAATGAACATGCATAATGAGGGAAACGAAATATATAAGGATTATGGTGTGCAATTACCCTAAATATCCTTGCGTTAATTACTCTTCTAATTAACATATATAACTATTTATAAGCTCTTTCTTTAATTTATTAATTTAGCTCAGCCTTTATTTTGACTTTTCAAATCTCAATCTCCTTATCAATCTAATATTTACATTATTATATTTAATTTATCTAATTAAATTTCCTGAATAACGTTATCAAAAATTAGGGTTGTTACACCAAGTCGAGCTCGTGTCTCGGTCGATAATAGTTTGCAACGGTATTTATTTTTCAAATGTGATTTTTCCTATTTCGATTTTAGTCTAGGGCATCTGAATGAGACAAAGGAGACAGGTTTTAATGATTAAGGGGTTCATTTTTTTTGTTATGGCTGGACTTAGTTATTAGTTCGAATTGGCTCTTGGTTAGCTTTTAGGCCTGATTTGCTTAAGGGTAAAATTTCCACTTGCTTTCCATTTAATTCTTATATTTGAATTTAAATATTAACCTTTGTTTTTTATTTATAAATATATCCCAACCTAATCAAGATTGATTTATTGATATTATTAAATATCAAGTAAAACTATTTTTTATCTATTTCATTTACATAAAATTATCTACACTTTTAAATATTTTAAATTTCACAATAATACTTTACCCAGTTTAATATATTTTCGGAATAGAATTTAGTTTGTTAAAACAAAAATCTATTATTAAATAGACTCCAATTAAGTAAAAAGTGAAGTTTAAAAATAATAGTTATAAAAGAAATCAAATATGGACAATTTATATTAGTAAACTTCGTATAATATTACAGCTTCGAAAATAGGATTGTTACAAACCCCTTTGTAACGACCCATAATTTGATAACTTTAATTAAGGATATTTAATTTATTTTAAATATTCAAAGATGTATTATTTTCAACGAATAATCAAGTTTTAAGTGATAATAATAACAATGAAGTTATTTTGGAAAAATATTCGCAAAAATATTTACTTTAGAAAAATATCGATAAAAGGAACTGAAAACCATTTTATCGATAAATAGCTTTACAATCGTAAAACATCGTGCATGGAGCTGGATACATACACTTATTTTTATAATTGAACAATAATATGAAATAAAATCGATTATTTTATTTTTTGAAAATTAAATGTGTTTATGACATCATCAATGTCGCTCTTATATTTAAGTATAGATTTATGAATTTAAATTGGGATTTAATGATTTAGTAATTATTAAATTATTCAAATAATTGTTTGCAAAGAACAATAATTCATTTTAGTTAGTTATTGAGTGATAATAAATCATTTGTAATAGTTTTATAAAGATATATACTTGATTTGAAAATATAAGAAAAATTCCTATAACAGCGATTTTTGTAAATAATTGTTAATGTTTGTTTATATGGTCTTATAATTCAAATGTGATCACTTTAATTAACTAATAACGATCATAAATTTATTTTTAAATTTTGTTTACATATATATACAATTTAAAGTATAAGTGAAAATGTAATCGAAAATCGATTCTCTGATATTCAATAGTTTAACGAATAGAAGTTGTTCAAAATGATCGAAGCATTGTTATTCACTTGTGCACATCCATGTACATATACATACATGTGACATGCACACTTAAACACATACAAACAAACACATATTCATATACATTTATATATAAACATATATAAGAAAAATATACAAGATATTTCCTAAAATCTTTAATCTTAAGCTTTCTCTAAGTCAACCCTTACACATGAAAGGGCACACACATAAGTTCACACATGGGAGGAGGTCATATCGGCTGTGATTGATGTGGTAAGGTGGAGCATGTGGGGTGATGAAGTGATGATGTGTTGATGTGAAAAAATCTAGATATTTTGGGCACTTGCTTTGGCTATAAATATCCATATTTTTTCTCTCTTTTTCACTCCACCATAACTCCCTTAAACCAGACCGTAAATGAGAAATTATTTTTTCTCAAATCATGTGAAATTCCAATGGCTACAACTTTCTAGTTTACCACCTTTTCCCATTCTATGCTTAGCTATGCTCAAAACTCTATTCTTTCCAGAGCATTTCTCGAGCCCAGTCTTTTAGGTCCGAGAATGGCCTCCCTTCTTTTGATCATATCTTCCTCATAATAAAACGAAATCGAGTGTTTCTTTTTCTATAAATTATAGAGAATTTTTTTTAAGAACTTTACTTCTAACCACTTATCAAAATTCTTTGACTAGCATGTCCAAAATTCAGTTAAAAGTTGACCCATTTTCGAGTGTGATTTTTGTAAATCCAAGAATGCCTCTTCTTTCTTTTAACCATATCCCATTCAAAACTAATCCAAATTGGATGATTCTTTCATGGAAACCGTAGAGAAAATAATTTCATACAACTTTCATGTTAACAACTTTACCAAATTTAGAGGGTAAAATGCCCAAAATCCACGAGAAGATGATCTATTTTCGGATCTATTTTTTGGTAAATTCAATAATAATCCTAAGTCCAACACCTCACTCCATATGCGTGGTCGAGCACCATTTTTGGCATGGTATGGTCGAGCACGTTAGGAGGCAAGAAGTAATGATTCGTGATCTTGAATCGCGAATTAGTGAATCTATCCACTTTTCCAGTAAGAAATCAATGTGAGAACTCTAACTTTAAACCATTATAAGTAGTTATAAATGTCTAACTTAACTATTTGGGTGTTAATGATGTTTGAATGTTTGGTTGATGAATGTTTGAAAAAGTAATTAACAACATATAACTAAAAGTGCGAAAGTCCTGAACTATTGTTATATATGTTATTGGATGATATATATATATATATATATATATATATTTGGATATGATTGTTAATGATATTGTTTAATATGTTTGTTGAATATATATGCAAGTCACATTAATATACGTCGATAAGTACAAAGGAAATCACTTCCCTTTATTTAATGAAATAGTGTATATAGAATGTTCAAACCTATTAAAATTGGTTTAATATGATTTAGAAATGTTTTGTAAACATATAAAAGTGTTTTGGAAAAGTTAAATGAGTATTGAAAATTAAGTCAAAAGTAGGTGCGTCGCATAACGTTTGTTCGCTATTTCACGCCTTAAAGATCAAACGAATATTAGAATGGAATATAGCTCAAAATTCTTCGAGATATGAATTTTTTGAAATATTATATCCATATTTTTCAAACAAAGAAAGAAAATTGAAATTTTGATAAGTAGATTTTGAAATATGGATAAACAAAGTTTTCAAAAAATCGCGGTTTTTGCGGTTCGAAATCCATAAAGGGATTTCTTTAAAAATCATATTTTAAAATTATTTAAAAATATGAGATAAAGTCTAAAAATATTTTAAATTTTTTAAAAAGTTATTTGAGTTGTAAAAATGAATTTCCAAATGATAGAAAAGTCGTTTTGATCAATATAGTTTAAAAAGCACCATTCATAGCACTTTTCTATAACTTTTGAAATATAGTTTTAACTTAACGATTCTTTTCCAAATTTTTTATAAATGTTTTCAAATTAATAAATAAATATTTTAATAATGATTTGGAAGTTTTACAATTTATTAAAAATGTTTAAATAAACTATTTAAAGAAAAGCTGTAAAAAATTAAATGATTTAATCTTGGCTGTGTAAGCCGACAAGTAGACTGGATTTTTCTATTTGTGAGATCTGCATGAGGTGCTTAAACCCAGGAGCAACCAGTGCTCTGGCTAACCCGGCCTTTCCTGTGCAAGGGATAGATAAGGTCGAAATGTCGGAAACGAGTTAAGTATAAAAGGTTAAATTTTCCAAATTTAAACAATTTGGATTTTATAGAAATAATCTTCTTGTACTTGATGCTAAACTCGAAGAGGGAACTTGTACTATTCATGGAATTTATAAGGTGATTTCACCGTTATTCCTCCTATAGTACTTGTTGAATACGGGAATTGATATTGAGTAGAATTAGACGATTTTATAGATTATGCTCACTTAATATTTACTGATATTGGATTAACATCCTAGATAGCATGGTTTTAACTCAATCAAAATTTTGATTTTGAATTAAGAAATCTTTGTTAATATTTAAGTGAATGATTTGGAAATATTTTCCTAAGTAAAGAATGAAATGATTTGGAATATAAAAAGGTTTTAAATAATCAAAGGATTTGATAAGAGAGGTTTAATGAATCCATATATGCCGAAAAGAAATGCTTTGAAAGATATATATCTCTTGAAGATAATTTTTATAAAAAGAAATTAATCAATCAAAGAATGATTCCCTATTCACCAAACATTTTTATCGATGATTGGTTCGAAGGAACTTGGATCGGATTTGAAATAATTCTTATCCGAAAACCACATCGAGCCAATTTACGTATTCGAAGTGAAGACATGGAAATGATTTGGAAGATGGAATGTAGGGCTTCTTCTCACTGACCCTCGGGGAAATTTTTCCATATCATATTATGTGGCAATAGTTCTTCATTTGAGATCTTCAATGCAAGGGATCCTCATTACTAATTGTATGGGTAATTCCCGATGAGATATGGTAGGAGAGTTTCTTTGGTTTATCCTATTCTTGGACAACTTATATGGGCGAATATTGGACGTTGCATTTCTAATTACATAAATTGATATCTATGAATGTATCATCTATTTGGTGGTGGAGAAGGAAACTTCTCTTAGCGTAACACTCTTTCCTGAGACGTATGAGCTCAGGAGTTATACATCTATAGAAATTAGTTGTGTGATCATGGAATGGAACTATGGCATTCAAAGTGGAATATGCTATGTGAAATGTAAAACGTTACCTCAGGCCTCATCAACCGAAAATGGCAAAAACATAGTAGATGCGGCAAGGCTAAGTGGGTCACTCCTATTAGGATATGTTCATCACCTTTCTAGATAACTCTCTATATATCGGGTGTGTTGTGTATGCTATGAGATATCTCGGATAGGTCGATAACGAAAGAGGTGATGTCATATTCGGTACTATCCAGCAAAGGGATAGGTCGGCTCTGTATTGGAATAGGCGCCCAGTATATAAACCTAGATACATTCCACTAGAGATGTAGTGTACGGAAGGTAGTCCCTCACTTGTCATTGTATGGAATCCATTCTCCGAACGAGCCCTGTAAGAGTTTTGTTTATAGAGCCTAACATATCCAGAATTTAATAATGGCAACAATTTCGGCTAAGATTCATAGGTTTACCTGCAAATGTTTTCAAAAGAATGACATTAAAAATAATATCCCCATGTTTTATGTAGCAAATAATTTGGTTATCATAAGATAAAAACTAATACCATGTTTATATGCGGCACGGTCTTATGATATACCTTTGTTTTCAAAATTCATATTTTGAGTTTCTCACACCAGTCCCATGACTGACCTGGAGTTTTTTTTCTTTTCCTTTAAACTATGGGTAACCTAATATTCTTGGATAGTCTAGTAGTCAGGTTTAGTTAGAAGAAATCTAGAAGAGCTCGGAGCATGGAGTTAGAGGATTCTTCTGAAGACTGTTATCTGTTTCCATCACACTTGTGTTATCATTTATGTAAAGTTATAGACTTTTATTTCATACCTAAGATTAAAAGATTGAAGCATTTTGTTAGCATTAAATTTAAACATATATGTTACATAAATTGCAATCTTCGTATATGTGTGTGTGTGTGTGTTATTTTGAAATGAATACATAACTTGCAATTATTTATACATATAGATATACATGTGTTCCTGTTATTTTAATCTAAATCAAAACGAACCTTTCTGTGAAACTGTAGAATCTAATTTCAAGCTCTTACTTAATTGAAACCTTTGTTATGATTGTTAATTCTTGTTTTGACAAATTCATATATATATATATATATATATATATAGGAAAACTTATTTTAACATGTATATGTGTAAACTTATCAATTATTATACATGTACATTTTATTACTTAAAAAAACTTGGACAACAAAGGCATATGCAAATTCTATTGTAATGCCATTTAATATGTCATTCAATTAACTAAAAAAAGCGAGAAACGTAAGGGTGTCTCTCTCCACATTTACAACCTTATATTTTCTGAATTTATTATACATGTCAAGGGAAAGAAAATCAAATGTTTTCCTTCTCTAAATTTTCTCATGCTTAGTTACACAAATATACATTTCTTATATATTACACTTATATTTCACAACATGATTGTATTTGATACATTCATTCCATTAGACATAAATATATACATAAGAGTATATGTGATATAGTCTAATTTAATACAAATTAAATTAAAGTAAAACTTTATTTATATTAAATAAAATGTTGATTTTATTTAAAAGAAATTTAGAAAAGCTCTAAATGAATTTAGACATCATAGGACTATTAATAAAAAAAAATAGTAAAATTTTTGAAATTCACCCATTTCTTCCGCTGTGAGCAAGCCTAGTTCCTTCAAATGGTATCAGATCACAATAGCCTATGCGGTCTAAACTAGTCATGTTAGGGCTAACTAATTAAGCTTATGCATTTAGTATGGTGTCTAGGAAGGTGATGTCTACTATTGGAATTGGGTAATCAAGTAACCTGTCCTACCTGGTTACCTGCTTGGCCTAAAAGGTGATCTGAGCCCAAAGGTTGCCCTTAATAGAAAAGGCCCAATTTGAATTGGGCCTTGGGCTAATTTTCGAAATAGTTTTGAAAATTAAAGCATGATTTTAAATTTAAAAGTTAAATTTAAAATAAAAACATGCTTATTATAAAAGGTTATATGTAACGACCCGATATTTTCAACCATTCGCGTCCGCACATGTCGGACTTGAATTGCTTAAAATACCGCGTTGTAAATAAATTTTGGCAAATCACAGACACAAAGTAAATAATAATGCAGCGGAATTAAAAGAGAAAGTACTTCATGAAGCTACTATATAAAAATAAGATACATCAGAGTTAAATACAACAGAAGAGTAACAAAATACATTAGGTACAAATCAGAATACATCACTGAAATCACTGGAAAAAAAAGGCAAAATAGATGGTCGGATCTTCAAGGAAAGCTCTAACTCCGAAGGTGAATCTTGAATGCTGAATCACTTAATCTGACTCGAGCTTAAAGCAAAACACAAAACACTCGAGTCGGGACATAAATACTTATGAACTGTAGATCAACTCAAGTGAACAGTAACAAAAATGCATCAGTAACTTAAAGGATGCTTGGAGTCGCCCATCCTTTAAGGATCCGTTAAACTATTTACTATGTAGTAATATTGCGCTATTATAATAATGTCTATAGTAAAATAAACTTACTTTAAAATAGCGTTGAAGGGTTACCCATATTGCCCCCAACACGTAATAGTCCCAATAGTCCATCCAGTATCAGCATATCTCTAGATCGGGAGACTACCCTAAATATTCCATAGGCTACGGGAGAAAAACAAACTCGTAGTAAAGGCTCAGTACGGTAGGCGACACGACACACAAGGCAATGCCAGGGTAGATATACCAATTACGCACACGGGCCGGCGGTAACATAGTAGCCACTACGCCCACCTCGAAACACTCTCCCAATCAAAATCGAAGGATGGCCATCAAAACAACCACAAGTAAGAGTAGTATCGAAGAAATGTGTCCGACGAGAGGAGCTACCCCTTTTGGCCCGAGATCGCTCCTGTTTTAGCCACCTTATGCCAACTCACGGGAGTTGGGTCCACATAATATACCTCAAGGATCATCGCCACCATCCTACTTCATTCTGTAATCTTCACCGCGTACACAGTTGTTAAAGTGGTTTTCGGAGTTGGCAGAGAGTATGACAACTTTCGATTCCAGTCTCTTTAACAACCAAACATTATTATAACACCGTGGTCATTTCAAAAATCATATACTTCAAAAATCAAATCAATTCATTTCAAAACTATATCCCTTTCAAAATAGTTTATACTTCGAAACTAAAACCATTTTATTTCAAAACTATATTCAAATCAAAATAGTTTATCATTTCCATTTCAAACATGTATTCATCTTTCAAAAGTCATAATACTTTCAAAGTTATAACTCTTTCGAAAACCAAAACACTTGAAATCATTACGCTTTGAAAATCATAACATTTCGAAATCATACACCTGAAATCATGAAGCATTCCTTTAATTCTTTACATTTTACAATTTATTCGATTAATCCCAAATTTCAAATTTCCAACTTAATTCAATTCAAACCATCAGTTTCAACAAAATTTCCCAACAACCATTTCAAATCATATCAATTTCAAATATAGATTGGATACACAAAATAAACTATTTAAATTTTAATATATTTCAAAGCTTTAATATCCATATTTCAAAATTAAATTTTATAATTTCATATATCTCAAATCTAGTTTCATCATTACTTGGTTTTGAAATATTCATTTCATAAATCCAATATTATTTAAATAAACTCAATTTACAAATAAAATAAATATCCTTTCATACCAATATGAACTTCAAATATTCATTTATCAAAAGTACATATCATTCCAATTCATATTCTTTATCAAAATAAAGATCAAATCATTTCCAAACCATTTCAATCATCAAATATCATATCTTTTCAAAACCCCATTATTAAATTAGTATCTAAATTCAAATTCAAATATCTAAATTTAAATATCATTTTTAAGTCAAATAAGTCATTCGTTATTATTTCGAATATCATTACCAACATACATTTCAAAAATTCCATTCAAAAAATCATTTAACACATTTCATCCCATTTAACACATAACAAAGTAATCATTATTAAAATTCAAATTCAATTTAAATTCCTTAAAAATTCAAATTTAAATATTAAATTATATTCAAAACTCCTTAAATTTCAAAAATAATCAATTTCAAAAGTTAAATCATTTAACACTTTACAATATAACTCAAATAGTGTTAAAATCTATAACATTTCAAAACATTGTCAAATTATAGCAACGACAGCATTAAAAAAATGCTATCGTAGCTTATAGTTTCAAAAATAGTTTAGCTCAAGAATAACGGCATTTATAAAATGCCGTAATAGATATTTATTTATTTCAAACATAGTTAAGTTCAAAACAACGGCATTTTCAAGTGTTGTCATAAAACTACAGCATTTTAGAAATGCTATTAATAAAATTCTAGATTTTATTATGACTTTTCGAAAACAATAAAACTTCAAATTTTTGATATTCTAAACTTATATATCATATTTCCAGACTTCAAAATTTCACATTTAAATAATTTTAACATATGATTTATCATAATAAAATTTTAAATCAAATATCCAATTAAAAATTCAATTCATTTGTTAAGTCAAAATTTCACTATTTCTTAACTTATAAATTTAACAAGACTTAACATTTTACTTCAAATATCATTTCAAAACATTAAATTTAGTTTCCATTATTTATTACATTTATAAAATAAATTTAAAGTCAAAATTCACGTTTACTTCAAATTTACATACTTAAATCACAAATTCAATACTAAATATTTAGCTTTCTTAAAACCATAAAATATATATATTCAAATCAAAATTCCATACTTTAAAAATACATATCTTAGAAAAATCATTTAAAAATATACCACGGGGTCTGTATATAATTTTCTAACCTAGATCAAGTGATACAGATATATATCATTTCAATCCGCAATTTAAAAAACCCGGGTTCTATCATTTCAAACTCGCAATCCAAAGTAAATAAAAATCGCTCCCCGAAACGATTTTTCCCTATTCTAAAGTCCATTCGGGTATGTATCATTTCAACCCATAGTGATTCTATTCTATCAGGGAACTTGCAGTGTGATCATAAATAAATAAACAGTATAAACAATGTCAATGTCACAATATAATGTCAAATATCATATGTCAGGTGATAATAAACAGAATTAACCTGGTAATAACAAGGCATAACATCATATGATCATCATTAACTTGCATAAACATTTTTATGTACTAAGCACTTGTTATCGATTCACCATTTCATAGTAAATATGTTAGAGTGAGAAAGACTCACCTTTTCGAAGCTAGAGACCACTACAACACACAAAACGATTCCAAAGGCACGACAAGAACGATTTGATTTGAATGGATGGAGAGCCTTGTAAATAACACACAAAATATAACATACATAAGCACAAATATAAATATTTTACATACAAATATAATCAACAACTTAAGTTTGCAAAACAATTGCAAAACATGAAAGATAATCCAACCTTAGAAGTAAAAGACTTGCACAAGACAACATAGGCTTGGCCTAAATGCAAAAGGGCTTGATCTTATCACACCTAGGCTTAGCCTAGGTCATGTGCATACGGCCATGAGTCATGAGATATGGCTATGGGAATGAAAATGGAAGGCAAAGGCATGGAGAGGCAAAGGTAGGCAAAGGGTCAAGGGATGGAAGGTTTTGGTGCAACATAGACTTGACTTATGCCAATATTTGGCTCGGCCATGCATTGTTTCAAGTCAGGTAAGTGATTAGGCTGGTAGCCATAGGTCAGGTCATGCTAGTGGTGGAGCTAGGGGTGGTGGCCAAGGCAAAGTATGGAGGTGGTGGTGGAGTTTTGGTCGGTTAGGCTTTGTTTTATGGAATTTTAGCAAGGATTTAGTGGTGTTTACTCATCCTATAGGTCACGGCCTGTTATGGACTGAGGAGAGGCATGGTTGTAGGCTGTGGATGATGAGGAGGAGATGATGTTGGTGGTTGGAGGAGATGGTGGTGTTGAGGCCAAGCAAAGCATGTGAAGATATCATGCAAAAATCAATGGAAATGAATAAGAAATAAAGAAGATGGAAGCCATATTTTCTTTATTTCCATGCCGTGAGTTTTTGAGGATGAAGAGAAAGAATTTTCACGTGAAAACTGAAGGGTAACATACAGCAAATCAATAAAATGCACAGCCAATCAATGAAAAGACAAAGAAAGAAATGAAAAGGCAACGGTAAATGAAAAGTCAATGGAAAGTGAAAGGTTTTGTCTCTTTAAATTTCTATTTCTTTTAAATCAAAATAAACTAAAATAAATCGGTAAAAAAATAGAAAAAGAAAACAAAATAAAGTGAAAAATAAAATAAATAATTATTTTAAGGAAAAACAGAGAATAATTAAGAAAATAGCTTAATAATTGAAACTAGACTTTAAAAATTTGAAAACAAAATAAAATCAACATATAAAAATTATAACAACGCTTTAAAAATGTTTTAAAAATAAAATATATGCATAACATGTCATGTTACACATATATTCACAAATTAGAACAAACAAAAATATTATTTATATAAATTAAAATAAACAATTTTGTTAAATAAATCAATTTACACACAATATTGTAAAAAGCATAACTTTCACAATATAAATCAAATTTCAACGAATCAAAAAGAAGTATTCTTGAAATTTTATTTATGTCCATAATAAAAGATAAAATTCAAATTTTCGAATTTTAAATTTAAAAGTCAAAGTTTGACCATTTTTGTAAAATATTCAATATATTCAGGTTTGAAATTATAATTCACATACAAATCAAAATTAATATTTAAAATAATGAAATTATTCATTTTAATAAATAAAATAAAGTTTTTAAATCAGGAATTTCAATTAAAATAATCAAAATATACAATTAAAATAATCACAAAATACAGTGTTGTTACACTCTCCCCCACTCAAAACTTTTCGTCCCCGAAAGGGAATGAGGTACGGGAAAGCATAGAAAAGATAGAATGAAATAGGATTAAGACAAGATGACAAGAAGATTGAAATTTTACCTGATAAATGTTGTTATAGATAAGTTTAACAAAGTGGAGATAATTTTTCCAAGATTCTTCAGAATCAAGAACACAAGCACGAAAAGATCTTCTAGAATCTGATTCACCCTTTCCACTTGACCAACAGTCTGTGGATGGCAACCAGTGCTCAGACTGGTATAAGCAATAGCCTCTCCATTCTGTAGCAAGATAAGAAAAATAAGGACAACTAGAAGATAGTTTGAAAAATAAAATAAGATCATAAATTTGGAACCATGAAAATTTCTACATAAGTTACATAAATCTTAAACTTTTCTAATTTCGTTATCTTATCATCCAATTATCTTAAATTAACAATTTCAAAAGTCATCGATTTGAAAAATTATTTATTATACTCAAAATGTACAAAATAAAATTTTATTCTTCTTTATTCCTAATAAAAATTAAATTTATTCCTCTCAGTATATTTTATCACCTATGTTAAATATGTTTACACTTATTATAACTGTCTTAAATTTATTCTTAGTTCCTTAACATTATTTTATATTATAAATTATTCCATTCCCTTTTTTCTCTTTATTTACCTCTGTAAATCTTTTTATAACTAAAATTTAAGTGTATAATATTATTATAACCACCCAAATTTTATTTATAAAAATCCTTTTTATATTGTATATTATCCAATTACATAATCAACTTCTGAAAATTTAGGTAAGTTATATTTGAATGAAATTGTGTATTATACAAATAAAACTTTCTAATTCAATCATTTCAAGCTTTAATATTTATCCATATCTCGAAATTACACTTAAAAATTATCTTTCAGATAAAATTTAGGAATTAAATTTTCGATAAATTCCAAACTATTTAGAGATAAATAAATGCACATATACTATACATAACCATTCAAGTTTAAATCGTATATTAGCATATGTTATAAATCCAATCTTATTTTAGAAATTCAAATCAATTAAATTTTCCAAAACAAAACTGTAGCAAGACTACAGTACGGTCTCTTCACTTCGAAACTCGAAAATGAATGTCGATGATGCTGCAGTCATCACCGAAATTATTTTCCAGCGACAAAGAGAAGAGCACTAGTTTTAAACTTTAAAATTCTTTGGAAACAAATTTCTATTCGAAAATACTTTAAATAATATATCCATTAAAACTTCAAACACAAGGTTTGAAATCCATCGAAAATTAAATTCTCAAATTTTTGTTTTATATTCATTCTAAATTTCCAAATAAATTTATAACCATGTTTATAGTTCCATTATTTATGTATGAAACAAGAGATAATGATATATACACATCAAATTATTATTTCTTAACAACCAATTGAATAAAAATCCAGAAAAATTATAATATAGTTACAAATTTATTTCATTACTAAATTCGAAAAAACAACATATTGTGTCAGTTTGCTCTGTTCAAGTGTTTTGGAAATCTTATCGATAGCGTTGATCAGATGAATCGATTAGAAACCCAAATCAACATCAACAACTCAAACAACAAAATATACAAAACATTTTAAATATTAGTTTACAAATACACTTTAAGAATGATTTGAAGATAAGTTGGAAACAAAGATGAGATGATTAAATAATAGAATAGGAAGATGGATAAGCTTATATAAATCGTGGGCAACCTTAACCGGGTCAATCGTGACTTAAAGAATAAGATCGATGCGGATTTCTGGGGTAAATCAACATTCGATCTTCAAGATATAGAGTTTGAAATTATAAGAGATACTAACACCTAAACCGAGGATATAAAATCTCTGGTGAATCGATGCTGTTGTAAAGGAGTTTCCCCTTTACAAATCAATTTGAGATTGGCGAGACCGCCGACTCATTATAAAGATCACGTGAAGTGGAGTTATGGGATACTCCAGAATCAAAAGAAGCCGAATAGTGAGGGACACGAATGAATTTTGGAACCATAGGGAACGTTCCAAAATTCAAAGGAATCGAGTCAAAAAGAAAGAGATTCAAACTCGAATGTAAGTGATTCTGTAAATACGTTTACCATATATGTTATGCTTTGCCTAGAGCTACCAAAGCTCTGATACCAAATGTAATGACCCAATATTTTCAACCATTCGCATCCGCACATGTCGGACTTGAATTTCTCAAAATACCGCATTGTAAATAAAATTTGGCAAATCTCAGAATATACAGTAGATAAATAATCACAAAGCACAGACACAAAGTAAATAATAATACAGCGGAATTAAAAGAGATAGTAGTTCATGAAGCTACTATATAAAAATAAGATACATCAGAGTTAAACAAAATACAACAGAAGAGTAACAAGATGCATCAGGTACAAATCAGAATACATCACTGAAATCACTGGATAGAGAAAGAAAAATAGATGGCTAGATCTTTAAGAAAATCTCTTACTCCGAAGGTGAATCTGAAATGCCGAATCAGTCAATCTGCCTTGAGCATAAAGCAAAACACAAAACACTCGAGTCAGGACACAAATACTTATGAACTGTAAATCAAATCAAGTGAACAGTAACAAAAAATGCATCAGTAAGTTAAAGGATGGTTGGGGTCGCCCATCCTTTAAGGATCTGTTAAACTATTTACTATGTAGTAATATTGTGCTATTATAATAATATCTATAGTAAAATAAACTTACTTTAAAATAGCGTTGAAGGGTTACCCATATAGCCCCCAACACGTAATAGTCCCAGTAGTCCATCCAGTATCAGCATATCTCCAGATCAAGAGACTGCCCTAAATACTCCATGGGCTATGGGAGAAAAACAAACTCGTAGTAAAGGCTCGGTATGGAAGGTGACACGGCACACAAGGCAATGCCAGGGTAGATATACCAATTACGCACATGGGCTGGCGGTAACATAGCGGCCACTACGCCCACCTCGAAACACACTCCCAATCAAAATCGTAGGATGACCATCAAATCAACCACAACTAAGAGTATAGTATCGAAGAAATGTGTCCTACTAGAGGAGCTACCCCTTTTGGCCCGAGATCACTCTTGTTTTAGTCACCTTATGCCAACTCACGGGAGTTGGGTCCACGTAATATACCTCAAGGATCGTTGCCACCATCCTACTTCATTCTGGAATCTCCACCGCGTACACAGTTGTTAAAGTGGTTTTCAGAGTTGGCAGAGAGTATGACAACTTCCGATCCTGGTCTCTTTAACAACCAAATGTTATTATAACGCCGCGGTCATTTCAAAAATCATAATACTTCAAAAATCAAATCATTTCATTTCAAAACTATATCCCTTTCAAAATAGTTTATACTTTGAAACTAAAACCATTTTATTTCAAAACTATATTCAAATCATAATAGTTTATCATTTCCATTTCAAATATATATTCATCTTTCAAAAGTCATAATACTTTCAAAGTTATAACTCTTTTGAATACTTGAAATCATTACACTTTGAAAATCATAACATTTCAAAATCATACATTTGAAATCATGAAACATTCCTTTAATTCTTTACATTTTACAATTTATTCAATTAATCCCAAATTTCAAATTTTCAATTTAATTCAATTCAAACCATCAGTTTCAATTAAATTTCCCAACAACCATTTCAAATCATATCAATTTCAAATATAGATTGGATCCACAAAATAAACTATTCAATTTTTAATATATTTCAAACCTTTAATATCCACATTTCAAAACTAAATTTTATAATTTCATATATCTCAAATCTAGTTTCATTATTACTTAGTTTTGAAATATTCATTTCGTAAATCCAATATTATTTAAATAAACTCAATTTACAAATAAACTAAACAGGAAATTATTGTTAGGGACAAAATTTCACAGCTTTTTAGCCTCAAGGACAGACCTTCAATATTTTATCCTGAAGGACAACTTTCCGTAGGTATCAGTTTTTAGTTATTGATAGCAGTTTTTAAGTATCAGTTTGTAGTTATCGATATCAGTTTTTAGGTATCAGTTTTTAGCTCGGTAGCAGTTTTGTTGTCCATATGAATAATTTTGGAAAATGTTTGTCCTTATGAATAATTCTTAGAAGAATGCTTGTCCTTGTGGTAAAAATATTGAGGTCGCGTCCTTGAGGCAAAAAAATATACAAATCTTTGTCCTTTAAATTAATTCCCCTTAAACTAAATATCCTTTCATACCAATATAAACTTCAAATATTCATTTATCAAAAGTACATATCATTCCAATTCATATTCTTTATCAAAATAAAGATCAAATCATTTCCAAACCATTTCAATCATCAATATCATATCTTTTCAAAACCCCATTATTAAATTAGTATCTAAATTCAAATTCAAATATCTAAATTTAAATATCATTTTTAAGTCAAATAAGGCATTCGTTATTATTTCGAATATCATTACCAACATACATTTCAAAAATTCCATTCAAAAAATCATTTAACACATTTCATCCCATTTAACACATAACAAAGTAATCATTATTAAAATTCAAATTCAATTTAAATTCCTTAAAAATTCAAATTTAAATATTAAATTATATTCAAAACTCCTTAAATTTCAAAAATAATCAATTTCAAAAGTTAAATCATTTAACACTTTACAATATAACTCAAATAGTGTTAAAATCTATAACATTTCAAAACATTGTCAAATTATAGCAACGACGGCATTAAAAAAAATGCTATCGTAGCTTATAGTTTCAAAAATAGTTTAGCTCAAGAATAACGGCATTTATAAAATGCCGTAATAAATATTTATATATTTCAAACATAGTTAAGTTCAAAACAACGGCATTTTAAAGTGTTGTCATAAAACTACAGCATTTTAGAAATGCTATTAATAAAATTCCAGATTTTATTATGACTTTTCGAAAACAATAAAACTTCAAATTTTTGATATTCTAAACTTATAAATCATATTTCCGGACTTCAAAATTTCACATTTAAATAATTTTAACATATGATTTTTCACAATAAAATTTTAAATCAAATATCCAATTAAAAATTCAATTCATTTGTTAAGTCAAAATTTCACTATTTCTTAACTTATAAATTTAACAAGACTTAACATTTTACTTCAAATATCATTTCAAAACTTTAAATTTAGTTTCCATTATTTATTACATTTTTAAAATAAATTTAAAGTCAAAATTCACATTTACTTCAAATTTACATACTTAAATTCACAAATTTAAAACTAAATATTTAGCTTTCCTAAAACCATAAAATATATATTTTTAAATCAAATTTCATACTTTAAAAATACTTATCTTAGAAAAATCATTTAAAATATACCACGGGGTCTGTATTAATTTTCTAACCTAGGTCAAGTGATACAGATATATATCATTTCAATCCGCAATTTAAAAAACTCGGGTTCTAGCATTTCAAACCCGCAATCCCAAGTAAATAAAAATAAATAAAAATCGCTCAAGCCTATCATTTCAGCCCATAATGATTTTTCCTTGTTCTAAAGTCCATTCGGGTATGTATCATTTCAACCCATAGTGATTCTATTCTAACAGGAAACTTGCAGTGTGATCATAAATAAATAAACAGTATAAACAACGTCAATGTCACAATATAATGTCATATATCATATGTCAGGTGATAATTAACAGAATTAACATGGTAATAACAAGGCATAACATCATACGACCATTATTAACTTCAATAACATTTTAATTTACTAAACACTTCTTATCGATTCACCATTTCATTAGTAAATATGTCAGAGTGAGAAAGACTCACCTTTTCGAACCTAGAGACCACTACAACACACAAAATGATTCCAAAGGCACGACAAGCACAATTTGATTTGAATGGATGGAGAGCCTTGTAGAGAACACACAAAATATAACATACATAAGCACAAATATAAGTATTTTACATCAAAATATAATCAACAACTTAAGTTTGCAAAATAATTGCAAAACATGAAAGATAATCGAACCTTAGAAGCAAAAGACTTGCACAAGACAAAATAGACTTGGCCTAAATGCAAAAGGGCTTGATCTCATCACACCTAGGCTCGGCCTAGGTCATGTGTGCTCGGCCATGAGTCATGAGATATGGCTATGGGCATGAAAATGGAAGGCAAAGGCATGGAGAGGCAAAGGTAAGCAAAGGGTCAAGGGATGGAAGGTTTTGGTGCAACATAGACTCGACCTATGCCAATATTTGGCTCAGCCATGCATTGTTTCAGGTCAGATCAATGGTTAGGCTGGTGGCCAGAGGTCGGGTCAGGCTAGTGGTGGAGCTAGGGGTGGTGGCCGAGGCAAAGTATGGAGGTGGTGGTGGAGTTTTGGTCGATTAGGCTTTGTTTTATGGAATTTTAGCAAGGATTTTGTGGTGTTTGCTCATCCTATAGGTGACGGCTTGTTATGGACAGAGGAGAGGCATGGTTGTATACTGTGGATGATGAGGAGGCGATGATGTTGGTGGTTGGAGGAGATGGTGGTGTTGAGGCCAAGCAAAGCATGTGAAGATATCAAGCAAAAATCAGTGGAAATGAATAAGAAATAAAGAAGATGGAAGCCATATTTTCTTTGTTTTCATGCCATGAGTTTTTGAGGATGAAGAGAAAGAATTTTTCACGTGAAAACTGAAGGGAAACATACGGCTAATCAAAAAAATGCACAGCCAATCAATGAAAAGACAAAGAAAGAAATGAAAAGGCAATGGTAAATGAAAAGTCAATGGAAAATGAAAGGTTTTGTCTCTTTAAATTTCTATTTCTTTTAAATCAAAATAAACTAAAACAAATCGGTAAAAAAAATAGAAAAAGAAAACAAAATAAAGTGAAAAATAAAATAAATAATTATTTTAAGGAATATATAAAATAATTAAGAAAATAGCTTAATAATTGAAATTAGGCTTTAAAAATTTGAAAACAAAATAAAATCAACGTATGAAAATTATAACAACACTTTAAAAATGTTTTAAAAATAAAATATATGCATAACATATCATGTTACACATATATTCACAAATTAGAACAAACAAAAATATTATTTATATAAATTAAAATGAATAATTTTGTTAAAGAAATCAATTTACACACAATATTGTAAAAAGCATAACTTTCACAATATAAATCAGATTTCAACAAAACAGAAAGAAGTATTCTTGAAATTTTATTTATTTTCATAATGAAAGATAAAATTCAAGTTTATAAATTTTAAATTTAAAAGTCAAAGTTTGACCATTTTGACCAAAATTCACTTTTTTGTAAAATATTCAATATATTAGGTTTGAAATTATAATTCACATACAAATCAAAATTAATATTTAAAATAACGAAATTATTCATTTTAATAAATAAAATAAAGTTTCATCCATAAATAAAATAAAAAAATTAAATCAAGAATTTCAATTAAAATAATCAAAATATACAATTAAAATAATCACAAAATACAGGATTGTTACATTATAATATAACATAAATTTTCAAAATGTTTGAAAATGTAATGAAAATTTCAAAATGTTTGAAACTGTTAATTGAAAATTTTAAAATTTGTTAATAAGATTAATAAAATAAATTAATTAAATGAGTTTACTAATTAATACTTATTTGCATGTATTATATATGGTGATATATTTTATGTTATTTTAAAGTATTAAGATAACATAAGTATACATGCATGCAAGATAAATTTTGAAATTGATATAATTTAATTAAAATTGTTTAGTTAAAAAATTAATTAAATAAAAATACGTATATATAAGATATATGTGCTATACTATAAAGGTTGTTGCATACACTATAAAGGTTATAATAGATATGTCCAATATAAAAGTTGTATTGAATACTAATTTGAATTTAATTAAAGAGTTAATTAGTTAAAATTAATTAAATAAGATTTAATTAATAAAATATCATACATAAGACTATCATATAAGTAGTATAAAATATAAAAGTTACATTACAATAAAACTTATACGATGTGAATGTACAAACTAAAGATGGAACATTAAAGAAATCCAAATAAACTTAAAGAATAAATACATATGTAAATGTACGTATACTATGATTTTTGATGTGTCTGACACTTGAATCACGAAGGTATTTCATAAGAAATACATTATTCCATATGTCGATATCACTCAATATAATATATTGAAAAATACGAATCTTCGATATAATGTTGTCCTCTACCATATATATATTAATTAATTACTTGCATACTCCTTAGTTGTCGAGAAAACTCAAGATGGAAATGTTATGTGTAGTATTATTAATACATTGAACAAATGAGGTAAGATGAATATATGTATTTGTTGAGCAAACTCAATGTACATATACTATACTTAGGCCATCACAATATGGTAGGTACAAGTGAATAATTTCTTTTCAATTTATTGAGCAAACTAAGGTCGAAATGAGACTAGAACATGGAAAAATGGGTTAGAAGTTGTATGTGATACAACCGATAAGGAGTTATCCATCGTTTGTGGGGCTATGATTTGTTGAGCAAACTCAAGGTCATAATACCAGGATAGACGAGTCCTAACACCCACTAGTGAATTCAAAAGACTTCTATGTTTCATCTTAGGGTTTGGAGAAAAAAACTAGTGGGAGCCTTATTAGAAAAATGAAATGGTAACATTTAACCTTTCTAATATTGTAAGAACATAAGCTAAATAATGTTATAATTATCTACAATGATAAATTTATGCATTTAATATGATTGATAAAATGTTTATCAACTAACATATACAAACGAACTGAATTGAAAATTGACATATGGAAACATAAAACCCACTATTAAATTCCTATTGCATGTTAACGTTTCAACACCCATGCAAATGCCTAATTTTACAACTACTGAATATATTCGTGGTTTGGTCACTTACGCATTTATTTGGTCAAGATCGTTACTGCATTCTATGAGTTCGAACTCTAAAAGCAATACAAGATTATGGATATTTGATCCATATAAAATTGCATATAAATGTTATATGGTGAATGGTCAAAGTTTGTAATGTACAATATTTCGATGAAATTAGTTCATCCAAAAAACCAAATAAACCTTAGTGTAAGATCGAGTATTCATTCTAATTGATTATAAAAAGGATCATATTGTGTTAATGTAACGCAAGACCAAAACTACAAGATAGATCTAAGAACTCGATCATTGAAATGTCATTTTGATCGGTTTATGTAAATGCAACATATTTGATGTCCTTAACTGATAAGGATAATCGAATGCACTTCCGTAAAGAATTTGTTATGATATTGTAGTAAGGTTTTCTTTTGAATAATTTGACCCTTGAAAGGAAAACAAATGTATAAAAATAGATGTAATTTAAGGTATAGTTGGGATGAAGAGAATGAATAGTCACTTCTGCTACATAGAGAAGCATTAGAGATGGGAATTGTAATAATAATTTATATTTAATACTGGAATAAGTAATATGATTTCTATTTTGAAATGTATTTTCATATAAAAATTATTTCTATGACATTTATTTTTTTGAGCTCAAGATATTTAATCAACAAACTCTCCACTGTAAATAGTTGCAATGTATGAAATAAACAAATCGTATTAAGTGAATGACGGACCTCCGAATTTAGTACGCTATTATAGTAATGGTGGATTTGTGGGAGCATGCCATATAGAACTCATTAATTACATCATAGTATGAAAATTGTTCTCATAAAACTCATCATACATTATTGATGAAATAATGATTATTTTTCGGTATCGACTGAAAAAAAGACGGCTATATTTCAATATGAATATTCTTTATAAAATTAAACTATAACGTGGTAATTTTTTATAATAAAATTGATGCATTAGAAAATACAAAAGTATCTAATATTATTTACAGTTATTTTGGAATTGTAGACTAAGCCGTAGTTTTGAGAAATAATTTTATTGTATGATTTTGAATCATATGATACTTGTTAATTATACCTCAAACAATAAAGGGCTATGCACCCATTTAGTGGGAGTATCATAAGAGTTAACGAACTCTTCAGATTGATACATACAAATGTATGCAAACGTAATTCTATAAATACCAAAACGGTTCCACGTACTTCGTCATATTCCCCAATGAGTTATCGTCAATGTTGACATGTGTATTTGATACACATGTAGTATGTCTATGGTAAACTTATAGAGTATAAAACTAAAGTAAATAAAATAACATGCTATAAAAATGATTTGATTTGATTGAATGAGTGAGTATATTGGAAAAAGTTTCGAACGTACCTAAAATGAATAAAAATTCAATCTCAATAAAAAATTTTTTTTTTGAAATGGTACTTTATATACAACAAATCATTGGGACAACATATCCCATGTCAATAAACGTTCGAAAGTAAGTTTCGAACTTGTGACCTCTTGCACCAAATCCGAATCAATTAACCACTTGGACAATGGTGTTTGTCATTCAATCTCAATATTACTCCTCCATGTGATACATAATGATGCATCGATATTGACTAATCGAACTTTGTTGGACAATGTATGATTGATTGTGAGTGCAATTGAGTTAGTTTCTTCTATAAGGTAATGTACTTAAGGGTATTACACTAAGTTAATATTATTTCATCTGAATAACAGTTTATAAAATTTTACAAGATAAGTTTTTATAAGAAACCCCAACATATCCTAGGCTAAGGAGTTGGCAGGCTGTGCGAGTCGAAAGATTGCATGTAAAATTGTTCGTAAGGGATCTTGTATGGATCTCCCCAAAAGAATTTTTGGAAGACTATCATTTGATGACATATTCATGTTTTGAATATAAGTTTTGTAAACTGAAACCAAATCATTTTTATAAATAAATAAATTCATAAAAAAATTATGAATACCTATTCTGTTGTACTAAGAAACAATTATTGTTTTAAGATATACCAACTTCATTGTAAAGAAATTTCTTTGCGAAATATATTGGTAGTAAAAATGGAATTGGATACGATCCACGATAGAACTGATTATATGAGATGAAATGAAATTAACTAACCTAAACGAACACACGGTATTAGAATGTCTAATAAGTTTCTCGCACATCGGAGAGAAACTATGAATTTCTTATTAATGTTGAAAATATATAATCCAAGATTGTTTAATTAAACCATCAAGAGTGTTGACTCTATATGTTGTGATGCACAAACCCGAAAGAATTCCAAGTACGCTATCAAAATATAGGTTTTGGTGGTGGTAACTGAAGGGATATAATCCATCGACCCCGACCGTGTCTTATGAGTAAGAATAATGTAGTAGGAATTAAATGAGCAATGTTGATAAGAATAATATCACAAATTTCAATCGTTGAAATTAGCATAATAGATTGGATATTCAACATGTTCAAGTCAATTCGGCTTTACTTACAAAATTTTCGCTTGATAAGTCCTAGTGTTTTAGAACATATGTATTGAAACGGAAAATTCTAAATAACGATTTAGAGTAAGTTGTTTACACATATTAACCAAAATGTCTCAAAGTCAGTGGGAGCGATATTGAGTTTGTGAGTCTTTGGATATGATCAAAATGAACGAAAGTATCATTTTAAAGTATTAGGATTGAATAAGTATTTTGATAGAAATATCAAATAGTTTGATTTTCAATCTAAGTGTATAGGAAGCATGTGTTCATAAGAATGAACGTTAAAGGTACGATGATATTTCTAAACTATAAGTAAACATCACGTTGTTGATTTTAATGGTGTATGTATGTTAAAATCAGCCTTAGCTGTTTTAATACTCGACATTGGATTAATAAATGATGTCTTTTATAGTAAGTATAAAAGATGTTTTTTTTTTTTTTTAAAACCCCAACTTTGGAGAGCAGAGTCAAGGAATTCAGCTATCTGCCACACTGACCCTGTTTTAATGCTAGCCCAACCTAGATCATCAATCTCTTATCGTCTCTTATATTAAGTAAACAACATGCTTTTCTTTTCAAAAATATTAAAAATCAAGCATTTTTTCCCTCCTTTTCAATTTAATGGCAGCTGAACCTATTCTGCCCTGTCCCCTCCTAACTTGTCCTTTCACCGTACCTCTACCGACATCCCCCCATACCTAACCCATCTCCTCCTCCATCCTCTCGTCCTCCTGACTAGGGCTGTCAAAATCGACCCTAACCCATTTACCCAACCCAATAACCCTACTATTACAAGGGTTGGGGCCGATCCTTTTATTTTTTTCCTTCAGTTTTTACCCAACCCGTTTGCAAGTAGCAAAAATCATTAGCAGCCCAACCCAACCCGTCTAACCTCTAACCCTACTTCTTATTTTTCAATTTTCTTGATCGAACTTCAAATCTGTAAAAGGGAAGAATCGCCATCTTCGATTTACAGTGTGGAAATCGTCTGAATTTGAGACGGCAACGACAGCCTGATCTTTCGTTGTTTGAGACAACGACGACGCCCTAATTTGAGAAGACGAAGGCTTACCTTCCCGCGGATCTTCCTCGTATTGATGTCTGCAAGTGCGAGCTAACCCTAAGTTGTTAGTTTTAATCTAGTAAGTACTAACCCTAAGTTAATTTATACGAGCATATGAAACTATACGAGCATATGGCTGTTTGCATCCTTGATTTATAACTGTGCTGCAAATTTTGCTCATTTTCTCATCTGGGTGTTCTTAATCTTGTTCGTAAGGTATGTATATCTTTTCCAAAACTGTTTTTTAGAATTATTTTGTATATAAATTTTGACAGTAAGGCTGATATATTTTCCTATACTAGTTCTATTTTGATTGTCCTTCGTAGTCGCTTCTAGTGTTTTGGGTTTGGTTTGGATCTGAGTTAAGTTGACAAGATCTTGATTTAGTTTGAATTTTGATTTTGAAGTTTGTTAAAGGCTTCAAGTTAATATTGCAACTAATATTTTTTTTCCCCTTCAGGTTATTGATCAGTGACTAAAAATGAATGGAGCAGTTCTTGTTGCAATTGCAGCTACAATCGGCAACTTGCTGCAGGGTTGGGATAATGCTACTATAGCAGGTAACTATTGTCTTTTAACTTTTACTTGAAAAAAATAAATTCAATCTGTTCAAAGATACCCAAAGTGGTTAGATAAATAATCATGGAATATGGAGAAGGAGATCATTATAATTTGAACAAAACTTTGGTACGGAGTAAGAATTTTCTACTGCTTTGGTCTATTTGAGCTAGATGCTATTTTTGTCACAAGATTTTTAAAAGCCTAAAAAGCATTGGAAAAATAAAGCTAGATTTGTGGAGGATTTTCATATATAAAATGGATCTAGCACAATAACTTGTATCAAATTGTCTGCATATGCTATATGAGCAAAATGTATCATCAAGGATGGAGTGGTAAAAATATCTGTCAAACTCTTTTCCTGAAATGACACATTTTCATTGAAGTTGCTAATTGAACTATAAGCAAGTTGAAATAAGGAAAATAAAAATAAAAATCTGAAAATAAACTCTCAACTTAAACTGCTGTTTCTGCACCCTTTACAGCTTGTATTAACATACTAATACAAAAGGTGCGGTCAGCAATTTATTGCATGAAAATGGTTCCAACTTAAAGTTAACTGGTAGTAAAAATATGCATAAAAAGTATGGTATGTAAAGTTAACTGGTATTTTTTTCATTATATAGTACTTGATGTATCAATTGCAACGCAGATGCATATTGGATAAAGGTGAACTTTGAACATGTCACAAAGATTAGAACAATTAAATTTTTTGCTTCCAGTTATCGGAAGAAATTGATTTTCAGTTGTAATAACCACATTAAAGTATTTCGAATGTAATTGTATCCGTACACATGATATAATGATTCAGTTGCCCATATTACCTCGGTTAAACAAAGAGTCATATTCATGCAACTTGTATGTTCATTGCAGTTTGGGTAATAATCCAACATGTTGTTTCCCTCTTTAGCTAAATTTTTAAAGAGCAAAAACTCCCAATAAATTTGTACTTCCACTCTTTAATGCCCATTTATTCATGTATAAAGATAGGAATGGAAGTATTAGTATTGCATTCTTAGATTATAGTAATGGATTAGGAAATTAGTGCTCTACACATGTAAATAATAATGAAGTTATTTTGTTGTGGTCAATTGATGAACACGGTTGGTATGATGTGGCAGTTGCATTCACCGTTATATAGTGTGAATAAGGTTAAGTATGGTATGTAAAAGCTGCATGAAGTCGGTGCAATGCTGTGTTGTATGATTTTTGAATAACTATGCGGTTGAAAGATAGGCACATGGTTGTAGTCTCGTGCAATCACATAATCAGCTTTGGTAAGCTTAACATGATACAACAATGACATATAATAGTCCATGGTAATTGTACAATACTAATAGCAGTAAGTTGAATTAGCAATGGTGTCTCATTAGTTTCATTCTATCTTGATAGCGAGTCAGCAACAATATTCTCTTTCCCAGCTTTATATTCAATCTACTAATCAAAGCTATGAAGTTTGGTTGACAATTTGTGTTGTATGCTATTTGCAAACTTCTGTACTAACATGGATTTCATTTTGTAGGAGTACTAGTCCAATGCCAGTACCAGAAGCATCACACTCTAATATGAAATATTTTGATAAATCTGGCATAGCAAGCACTGGTGGATTCATCAGTCTAATTTAAGTTCTTGAAAAGAAGTTTGTGCATCTGGATTCCAATGGAAGGAGCTTTTCTAAAGCAAGCCATTTGGAGGCTTTTTAATGCTTCCATGGTCTTTTATAAACTTCCTTTAATACCTTGAAAGGTCTAGAAACTCTCACAATGACTTCAAGTTCTTTAGTACAGGCCATTCGTTAATAGCTTAGGTGTTAGCTATATTTACTGCTACTCCATTATAAGTAATGATATGGCCTAAGTATTCAATTTGTTGCTAAGCAAAAGAACATTTTGAAATCTATAGGGTTACAAAATTTCAGCAATGTAGATATAAGAATATGTTCCTATATGATAGTTTATTTCGCTCAAGTTTTTTTTCTGGACAGTAAAAACCTAAGAATTTTTTAAAACACCATTTTTATTGTTGAATGCCAGACTATAGTTGTTTACATTGATCTATGACACAATGTTTTCCGTTTGTTAGCTGTTAGTTTTATGATACAATGTTTTCTATTTGTAATATCATTATTCTTGCATATCATTTACTGCAAGTTTGAGAAATTCAACGCAGTGAATTGTCTAACAGCTTAATGAAGCATTTACAGCTGATTGTTTGTGCCATATCAGGATTACAAGGCTGTGCTCAAGGGCTTGGGGACTATAAGACTATGCTCAATTGTTGTAGAACTTTCAATATTTTGTAGTTTTGTTATTTATGTATGGCATGATGTTGTTTTTTAAGTAGCTAGTTCAGTTTATTTCAGTTATTTTGATGCACTTTTTGTATTCAACTATGGAGTTTGTCACCTAAAAGTATATCATGTTGAATCTTTTAGTTTTTATTGTTGTAGTTTGTAATTGTACTATGGAGGATCTTCAAATACTTTCTAGTTTTTGCAATATCCAGTTCAGTTTGCAATTTTCTGATGCAGGTTCTTGTATTTTTATGTAGAATTGATTATTATATGGTGCAGTTTTTCATTTTTTGATTCTGTTTTTATTAAATGATGCAGTTTTTTGTTAAATGGTGCGGTATTGATAATATAATGGTGCAGTTTTTTATTTCATTGTGCGGTATTTACTGCTTATGCAACAGTTTTTTGTTAAATGGGTCGGGTCGGGTCAACCCTTTTAGTAAATGGGTCGGGTTGGGTTAACCCGTTTATTAAATGGGTCAAACGGGTTAGGGTCGTTTATGTCTTGAATGGAACGGGTCAAATTCTATCTGATCCATTTATGACCCGACCCGACCCGTTTGACAGGTCTACTCCTGACCCAGTAACAATCACTCCCCTTCCACCTATCGTATCTGAACTTTCATCTTCTCCTTTTCCTTCTTATTCTCATCCCCCTCCTAAACCCTTCCTGCCTTCTTCCACCTGTTTCTACTCTGATCATCTTCCTTCCCCTTCTTTTTCTAACGAACTTGCATGGACTTCTCTTTTCAAGAACCTGCCACGTAATGCGGGTAAGTACACGCCTGTTCATATGAACATATGTTTCAATGGTAATGCAATGGTTCCTCCATCTCCAGTCATAGCTGATGGTGTTGATATATGGAAAGACTACATAGTCGGGTTCTTCTTAAACAAGCCCTTGTCTTACTCATATATGATTGAGAATCTAAAATGCAGATGGCATTTAAGAGGTAATATTAAAGTCAAGTCAAATGGTTCAATCTTCCTATTTCTTATTTCTAACGCTACTGATAGAGAGAGAAAAATTAGAAGTGTCCCCATAGTTATGAAGAACAAACTGTTTATATTAAAATAGTGGGATCCTATGATAAGTAATGTTTGTGGAACAATTAGATCGGTTCCAATCTGGGTACAACTCTCGAATATACCAATATATCTATGGTCACCTCTGGGTATCAACTGGTTAGCTAATAGGTTGGGTAAACTGGTGTGCTTAGAGGAAGCAACTGAATCAATACAAAGAATACAACATGCTAAATGTCTTATTGAAATATCTCCTAACGATGAACTAAATGATTCCTTCCCTGTTCTAAATACAGATGGAACTAAGCAAATTATAAACGTATCATATCTCTGGAAACTAGATATTTGCACTTATTGCAATGTTTTTGGTCATAAAAGTATGTTTTGCCAGAGGAATTGAAAGCCAATAAAAATGGGAATGTCTGGATGCAGTGTGGTCCAGTCAGCAGTTGAAGATGATAAACAAAAAAAAAATCAGATCCATGTGTGAGCCAAAAAAGGGTAAGGAAAAATATAGTGAAAGGGAATAGAAATGTACTGTTGTGCAAATCACTGTTACAGCCGATGTGCACTCTAAAACTACATGCTTTTAGAAAGTATACTAATAAGACCAAAACTGGGAAGATAATGACAAAAGATTCCAGTCAGAACGCAAATAGAACTGGAAATGAGAATACAAACATGAATGCTATCCAAACGAGAAATACATTTTCAGTTCTTGATTTGAAAGAAGGAGAACTTATTAAGAATGTAGATAATGTGAGTACTGATAGATATGGATGTTGAAGCTGTTGTTATATATGATAGAACTTTTGCTAAAGGAAAAAAGATATAAGAAGTAATAAGAAGAAACACCTCCGTTGGATTAAATGACAACGAGATAAGCAAGATAACAAGTGCAAAAGTGAATAGCACTGAAACAACAGAGCATTAATCCAATATCAATATGCAACCTATGTCTGAATGCATGAATGCTATTGATAATGTGCTATTAGACCAAACAGTAATAGAAACTGCACATCTTATCCCCTGATGATGCTCAACCCAGGCATAGTCAGTCACACAATATAGTATCCTCTTACCATACTGATACTACTCTTGTAGTGATCAAATCGAACCCAATACAATAAGATAATTGCATCCTCCCCCAACTTGCCACCTCTGCTTCCTACTCCAACTGGTCTATAGCATCTGTGCACATCTCTTGTATTTGCACGCATGCATAAGGTATCACAACATACAAATCATAACTTTTCCCAACTTTCTGACATGATGAGCATTGGATCCTACAGTATTTCTTCGCTATTTAAAGTACCATCATTTCAACACTAATACAACCTACTACTGCCAGTATTGATTATCCCCTCTATAACTACACCATCTACCATTTCCACCTCTTCCAAAATCTCTAAAAGGAACCATCACTCAAACAAAAAGAAACCTACCTTCATGAATGCTTCATCCAAGGAAAACAAAAAGAAAAAGACTATGTCCACCATGAAGAACAGCCTGCTTCAATCTCCACTCTCTTTACCTATAGATTCAGAAAATGAATTAGATACACCCACAAAAGAGTACCGAGAGAAAAACCCATCTTCTAATGTGAGAAGAACAAGAAGCTTGAACAAAAAAAACGTCAAAGGTTAATCAATGATCAACAAGATAGCAGCATGGAATATAAGAGGAGCCCACAAACATGCAAAACTTGACCAAATAAAATCTCTGATTAATAATCATAATCTATCTTTAATCTCTATTTATGAAACCAAACTCAATTCTAATCTAACTCCAAGAGTTGCTAAATACATAAACTCAAACTGGAAACCCTTAACCAATCATTTCCATGCCCTATATGGTAGATTTCTTATTCTTTACGATCCTTCAATTTTCATCTTATCTCCTTTCTTAACAGACAGCCAATTCATACACATACATGATGTACACCTTCCTTCTGATACATCAATGTATTTTACTTTCATATATGCCAATAATTACCCTCATATCAGAAAAAAATGCATGAATACATACCTCATTTCAGTCAGTCTTCTCACACTTGGATTCTGATTGGAGACTTCAATTGCTCATACCTTTCCATGCATAAAAGTGGAGGTATCCATTATCCTTATCTGACCTCTCTGCATTAAATAATTCCATCCATAATACCTCCCTGATTGAAATACCAACACTGGCTAAAATTTCACATGGACTAATAAAAGCCACAATAGACCTCGTACTCTCTCTAAAATTGATCATGGATTTATGAACTACAAAACTCTATTGCATTGACCTTCCATAAATATACACATCCCTATGCCCCTCCTATCTAATCATTGCCCTCTAATCCTAAGTATTGGATTAGTAGCCATACACAATTAGGTAAAATTTAAATTTTATGATGAATGGACTCGTAACAACAGCTTGATGCAGGTAGTTAATGAAGCTTGGAAAATCCCCACCTTTGGAAATCATATGCTCAGATTGCAGAAGAAACAGAAGAATTCAAAAGCAGCATTAAAAACATGGGCAAGAAATATATATGGTCAAGGTAATAAGCTATCCACTGATATAGCAGCTCAACTTGAACAAGTTCAACAAATGATCCCAAATCTAAACTTAGATCCTGCCTTAAACAAAAAGGAAATTGATCGAATCTCTTAGCTTGAGAAAGCCACAATGCCGAAGCAAATATGGTGATGCAAAAAAAAAACTGGTCTACTTATGGAGATAGGAACACCAAACTCTTCCATGCTTCCTTAAAAATCAAACAGGAAAAAACAATGATTCATCAGATCATTGATATGCATGGTGTATCTCAAGCTACCCCTCCATAGGTTAATGCTGCTTTCCTCAACTATTTCACTACATTACTTGGTGGCCTTTCCTCATCTTCTGACAATATCATTATTAACAACCTTTCAATCCCAAAGCTTTCTAGTGAACTGCAGTCTGCTTTGACAAATCCTATATCAGATGAGGAAATAAAGAATTCCTTATTTACTATGAGGAAATCAGCGTCCCCGGTACTTGATGGATTCACAGTTACTTTCTATACCCATTGCTGGGAAATAATTTCAACTGATGTGTATAAGGTAGTTCACAATTTTTTCAAAAAAAGCAAAATTCTATCCTCCATCAACTCTACCAACCTTGCCCTTGCCTCCAAAACATCTAACCCTACTAATATTTCCCAGTATAGTCCTATAGCTTATTGCAATGTCATATATAAGTCCATTTCATAGATCTTAGCCACAAGGCTTAAAAATGCTCTACAAACTATAATTTCTCCCAACCAAGCAGCCTTCCTTCCAATAGAAGTATATTGGATAATGTCCTATTAACACATGAATTATTGAATGGATACTCTTCTCCTTACGAATCCCATAGAGCTATGATGAAAATACACATTACAAAGGCATTTGATACAGTTAATTGGACAGCCATTATGACCATTCTTGATAGAATTTTCCTCCTAAATTCAATAATTTGATTTACCAATTCATTTCGACAGTGAGATATACTCTAGTCTTCAATGCTCATACTGTTGAGTATTTTAAAGGCAATAATGGATTGAGGCAAGGAAATCCCATCTCTGCATACTTGTTTATAATGATTATGGAAACTTTCACGCTTGCAATTCACAAGCAGGTTGAACGAAAAAACTTTGATCTTTATCCAAAATGCAGAAAGCCCATGGTGATAGCTCTAGCCTTTGCTGATGACTTGTTAATATTTACCAAACCTTCTGCTAAGTCCCTACAATATATTATGAAAACCCTTTCCTCATTCTACAAGTTCTCAAGTCTACAAACTAACTCTCAGAAATCTCACATATTACTTGTTGGCATGTCTAGTCACCAAATATCAGATTGCTTGAACATCACTAAAATGCTTCCTCTTAACACCGACATGGCATACCTTGGTATTCCTCTAGCAACAAAAAAATCACTATTGCTCAATGTGTTCCACTCTATGAAAAAATAACTGCAGTATTGAATAGATGGGAGAATCGATATATTTCACGGCTTGGGAGGCTTGCAATAATTAATGCAGTCATCCTCTCTAAGACAGTATATTGGAGTAGAACCTTTCTACTGCCTATAAAATTAATAGCCATGACCAGATCTGCTATAATAAAAATTTTATGGTCGGTTCTATGCACACAAAAAACTGTCTCCTACTGCATTCAGGAAACTGGAAATTCCTAAAAGTAAAGGCTGGTTTGGGATAAAGAATAAAGAAGAATTGGAATATTGCTGCCTTGTCTAAACACTTCCAAAATCTTAACACCAGATCGGATTCGTTATGGGTTCAATGGGGCATTAAATACAATTTAAAAGATGAAGAAATATGGGTTGCTGAAACTAAACAAGCTCAGAGTTGGGTATGGAAAACTATGATCAAAATATGTAATGTATTGCTTCCTAATGTAAAACTCCTCCTATCCTCTGATAGTGAGTCTAAATTTTGGATAACCCCTTAGATTAAGAAAGGCATGATACTTCAAAGATTGCTTTAATATGAAAATATATCTCAGACTGGAATTTCTATAAATGCTATAGCCACTAGCTACATAATAAATGGTAGAATCTCCCTCCCTCACACCAACAATTCCACTGTAAATGCTCTATGGGATCTAGATAATGATATTCCCTATAGATACATCCAATATGAAGATCATGAATGGATAAATGACCTCAGAGACCACTCAATACATACTGTATACTCTACGCTTGTAGGAGAGATGCACCAAAACAACTTCCTATGGTATAAAAGAATATGGAACAAATATGCAGAAGAAAAGTATAACTATATGCTATGGAAAGTGTTTAGAAATGCTCTGCACACTCTTGGAAATCTAGCATTGAAAGGGATAACTGTCTCAACCACCTGCTTATTTTGCTCATCTACGGTAGAAGATATACATCATTTATTCTTTACCTGCTCCTTTACACACTTTATATGGTCCAAAATAAAGTCTAGATGTGGTTATGGCAATATAACAGAGAAATAGTAAGATTGAATGGATGAATACATACAATGCAACTAGGTGAAAGCAACAATCGAAGTATAAACTCTTAATCTTGCTCAGTAATGGTTACGGTAATATGGAAGGAAAGGAACAAAAGAATTTTCAATCTATATGCAAGAATCGAATGCAGATATATTTTGAGACATGTAGACATATTCACACAGTGATCACTATGTCTCCCTACCCATTTGATGTTGAAGCTCCGGTCAAGTGCCCTTGATTTTATTTTGTTGCGTTCTTCTTCCTGCCTTCCTTTTTGTTTTCTTTTCTTATATTTTCTACTTTCTTCCTTGTATCCATGTTTCTCACTTATATTGTAAGTTTTGTTTATTGATATAAATAAATGGTAAAGGACATTCAACCCCGCTGGCTTTGCAAAAAATATATATAAAAGATGTGGGGATTGTCCCAAATAATATGCAGGGACATCTATTAAAATGTTTAATACGAAACATGTCAGATTGATTCCTTTGCATTGGCCAAAGGAATTATCATACTTGTTGTGTTGTCCACGATATCATGATTTTCTTATGTATTTGATACATGGAGCAAATATCAAATCTAAATTGATATCACAAAATGGTTGTTTGAAGTGTTCTCGTTTATTTATGAAGTACTGCAGAAATGTCCACATGAACAAAAATTCCTTATGAAGGAGTGTTTGACCTCAAACTTCATGAGTAATATTGAATATAGTATGTCAATAAATTCAAGTTAAGAATCTTTAAGTTGGAAATGTTCCAAATGAAAAACCATGGCTGATTCAATGAAAAGGCTATGTACATTGCCTTGAACATTGCCACAATAAAAACAATGTACATAAAATTATAAGTGCATAAATTTATAACCAAGCCGATCAAAATGTTGAGAATGTCATAACATTGTTATATGATAACAATGTTGCGACACGGTACGTAATAGAACTTAGATCTCATTAGAGGTTGAGAGACATACTCCGAATTGTTTCATATGATAAAGCTGTTTATCACCGTCGAAGAGAGGTCATTGACATTTTAGATATTTGAAACATAATAGCATACCTATTAATAATGGGACTAACCCAACTAGTTTTGAGAAACCGATTTGAGAATCCATAATTAACCCCAAGTGCTAGTGGTAGTTAATAGAGTTAGGGGTATGCCCTAAGGGAAATTATGTAATTTGTTACATCTATCTAACTCGTTGAACAATCTTATTCATAATAAAGGTGTTTCTTACTATTATACACTTGATATAATGTGGTTATATTAATTAATAAATTTAATTAAAATGATATTTAATAGAAATTTCCATAAATGACATATTTCGTGATAGTAGATACAAAATGTTGTAAACGTGAGTAATTTATCATAATAAAACAAATATACCATTTTAAATGTTCCTAGTGAAGATGCATTGAGACTAGATATCGATGTTTCCATTAAGACTAAAGTATGTAACGCTCTCCAAATATTGGGTAATGTATTACTCATGACTGCTGAGGGCACCTAGTGGTTACATACTGATATTTATTAGATAACTATGGAATGACTCACTCGATAGTTTTCTATTGGTTAATATAACTAAGGTCAAACAGAAAATATCGATGTGACTGATTTACACGGCTCTCTCGACTTGAGAATACCGTGGATCTTTAATATGAAAGTTCCACTTTGATTATAGTCAAATCATGGCATGGCGTTCCATCGAGCGACTATAGTTGGGTCAAGTGGAAGTTTTTGAAGAAAAGCGCTATTAAAGAAAGGATTCTTTTCCTCAGTTATATGAGGTTAGTATCATGGTCAACTAAGTCAACTCAAAGTCAAAGTTTTTGGCAAGAGCATTTTGGTTAAAAATAATTGTTATTATTGAATCAAGGAGTTTGCATTTGGGCTATAAAGTTGAATGTGGATAATATTGAAATTTTGACCATTACCAAATTTCGTAAATCCAAAATGATATAATTTTGACAAAGAGAATTGGTATAAATAATTGTCACTATTAGTCACCACTTACGATAAGTAAAATTGAATTTTACCAAAAGACGTGTAAGTGTGGTAACTACACTACTAAAGAGCCGCAAGTTATTATAGTTATTATTGAGCAGATTTCAATTCTCGATGGTGATTTCTACTCAATATTAATTTTGCATAATCACTTTACAGTTTTTAAAACAAAAAATCATTCCTCAACCAATCATTTTTATTATACCTTGTATTATTTATAAAGTATATTTTCAAATTCCAAATTTAATTAGAGCATATTAATTATCATTATATATTTACAATTATTAATTGCTTAGACATTTTTATTATTCATCGGCGATTCTATTTCGTAGAACCTGTTGGCTTTTACTAATAATTAGGTTCGTCAAATTCAAATGGGATTATAAATTATTTGAGTGATATTGTCTTATTCAATTCTGTTAGAACCTCCACTCTATGGTTTCAATGATAACAACTATACAATCACATATATTATATATCTTATCAATTTACAAGTATACACGGTAAGAGATTGTTATGCTCAAAGATATCGGGACTCAAAGACAAACAAAGATTTATGGACCATACTGGTCATACTAATGTGTCAATAATCTTAGATAAACAATTTAAGATCTCCTTGAGTATATATATGTACACAAACTCAAATATATAAAGATTTGCATCAAAACAAATTTCATTTCTGGAATGGCCAGCAACAGGCACCTGTAGACAACCAACAGATGTCTGTGACGAGGCTTAGGATTTTTATTCGTGAAGCTACGACATCTGTGGAAAACCAATAGATGTCTGTCACATGGTTTAGGATTATTATTCCCAAAGCCACAGACGTTTATCATTTTACAATAGACGTCTGCTATCAAGGCAACTGCAATATGATGAACGGATCTTTTGTTCATATTGAAAGAAATCCTCTCATCCTCAAAAGTTGTAGCCATTAGGTCAAAGAGATTTTATCTAGCGATAACAGCTCTTCATTTACATCTCCTTGATTCTATAAATACATCAAAGATTGAGATTACAAAGACTAACTATTCTCTTGATTTCTACTACATCCTATCTTCATATTTGTGCACTCTTTGTTTACACGTTATCAATTAATGGTGACTAAAATATTATTTAGGTTAGATCACTTCCTACAATTCAAAGCGTTCACTTTCATATACTCAAAGGAGATTATAGAAAGAATTGTACAATCGATCAATATTCGTGTTATTTGGAACACAAGATTGTCGAAGAAATACTTTTGTATTAGCCTATTCATCCAGGCGAAGTGAGAGTTATTGGTTAAAGGAATTACCTAAGGGGAGCTTTGGGATTTGACGTAGCATGAGAGATCTGAACTGGTATAAATGCTCTGGTGTGCTCGTTGTTATTATTTACTCTATTAATTTACCCTACTTAGTATAATTATTAATATATACTCTCACATTATTATATAAGTTGCATTATATAAGATCCTATAGAATTTCATTTGGTATCAGAGCAAGGTTATTTCAATTTACAATAACACGTAATTGAGAACTTTCTAATATGGTAAGTACATTTCAAGAAGGTCTATCAACCGCTCATCCCCCACTATTTAGTGGTTCTATTTATGCTTACTAATCAACACAATGCAAATTTTTATGAAAGCCAATGGTTAAAATTTGGCAAACTACTCAAACTAGATATGAAGAACCTATTGTGGACATAAGCACTTGGGCCGATGCACAAAAAAACACAGCAACTAATAATGCCAACGCCATGAATGTTTTATTTTGTTCACTTGATAAAAATGAATTTTCTCGAGTTATGCTTTGTACTACTGCATATAATATCAGGCGTACTTTGAAAATTACTCATGAAGGCACGTAAAAAGTCAAGCAAACAAAGATCTCTATTTTACAAAATCAATTTTTATCATTTAAAATGAAAACAAATGAATCTATTAGTGACATGTGTTCTAGATTTCAAACTGCATAACACGATCCCATGGCACTAGGGGTCAAATTCACTGATTTTTATTTAATTACACGAATCTTAAATTCTTTCACTATGGAATGGGAAAGAAAGGTTTAATCCATAGAGGAAACTAATGAACTCTCTCAACTCAAAGTCGAAGAAATAGTAAGAAATATGATGTCATATGAAGCTAATTTACAGGCAAGAAAGAAGAAATATCAGGAAAAGAAGAATATTGCTTTTCAAGCACATAATGGAAATTCCAACTTGGTTGAAGAAGAAATTGTATTCATTGCTAAGAATTACAACAAATTCAAGAAATGTATAAGGATGACAAAATTTCAAAATGGTGGCAATTAAAATTCATCAAATCAAACATCAATCAAATGTTATGCTGTGAAAAATTCGACCATATGAAGAAAAACTGTCCACAGCTTAATAATGACAAAAGGGAAAGCAAATTCAAAAAATTCAAAAAGAAGAGAAGAGATTTTCAAGTAAATTGGGATGACTTCGGTTCATCTTCTTCCTTTGACTGTGATAGCGAAAACGACGCAGAACAAGCTATTGTATGTTTTATGGATAATACTAATGAGGTACGTCTTGAATTAACATATGATGAAGTTTTGAAAACAAGTACAGAATTAGATGATAAAGATTGAGAATCCAAGAAACTAAATAAAGAATATATAGGAAAGATGAATAGAGCAGATATAGAAATTGGTTTATTAAAAGATGAAAAACTATTCTAGAAGAAGAACTAGAATAGCTCAAAAATGATGCAAAAAGTTATCTTCTCAAAATGCTACTCTATTACATAATTTATAAAATAGTAGATATGAAAACGCAAACTTAAAAAAGAAAAACTAGAATTAAAACAAGTGTAGATTATAACAATATTGAAATTTGTCATCTTAAGAACAAGTTGGATAAAATTACTAATAAAGTATCAAAATTTAAAAACGGAAAACAAAACTTAGAAAGTTTAATCAAAATATCAAGACCATCAGAAAATCGAAATGGGCTAGGATTTAAAGCTAAGCAAAAACATAGAAACTATAGTACACTATATACTAAATTCAAGAAATCTATTTTAAAAATTGATATTAATACTCTTGAAACAAGTAGTGTCAAAATATGGATTTCTAAATCAAATAACAAATTTATAAGGCAAAAAGATATAGATGAATACTTGAAAAAAATTGTTCATAATAAAATTATGTTTTTAAAGGTCCCAAACCCACTTGGGTATGGCTACTTTCACCCACTAATCACATAGGACCCTGACAAGAGGAAATGGGTACCAATTAAATCTTTACTATTTTGCAGATACTCAAATAAATTTAAATGTAAAAAGAATTGGATACTTGACAATGGATGCACTAAAAAAATGATGGAAATGTGCACATGTTAACAAATATAACATATATCAATAGCGAAGTTTTGATATTTGGAGATAACTCAAAAGTATTTGTCACAAGCAATGGAGATGTTATCAACGTCGGTATATCCACTTCTTCTATTATTACTAATGTTTTGATAGTAGAAAATCTTAAACATAACTTACTAAGTATGAGTCAATTTTGATTTCGAAAAAGAAATATGCATTATTTTTTATCAAAATAAAATTTTAATTTGTGAAAATTTAGAAAGAAAAATATGTAATATTTAAATATAAATATTAAAAATAATAGTGATTTATGCCTAACCGTCAATTATAATGATCCATGGCTATGGCACAAATGTTTTTGTCACTTCTTCTCATACGTTTGAGCCAACCATTGACTGCTAATAAAGGCCAATTCATATATATCTCTTTTACCCTCACTTCAACTTTTTACCAAACTATGTTCAAATCTAAATATCAACTCTAAACACTAACTTCTCAAAACTCTAATTCATCAAAAATGGCTCCCAGAGGAACAAATCCCATTAGCAAAAGATCAAAAGGAGGTCAACCTTTATCCTCTCAAACCTATCTTATCACCGATGCCCACATTCAAGAATGGCTTCGAAATAGCACAATTACAAACAAGAGATTTGAAGAACTAAAACATAAAAGGCTTTATTCTGGTCCATTCTATCAATTGTGCAAGTTTGAAGAATAGGGAATTTAAGAACTCACCATCCCCTCCGGCTGTTGAGATTTAATCAATTTTGACAAAAATGAGGTACAAATTAATCAATTGACTATCTTTCTTTTTTACGCAAACTTATGTAGTAATGATATTTGGACACCAGAGAAAGAAGATGGTTGGTTATGGAAAAGTGCTTACGGCCGCGTTTTGAAAATTAGAGTAAACATAATTGGTCGTTTACTTGATTTTTCCTCAATTGGCTTGATTTAGAGGTGATGAAATAACACGGCAAATTTGGGAGGATAGAATGCCATAGTGGAAATTCATTTATTTACGCCAAAAAGAGAGTTGTTAAATCGTGTGATAATCAATATGATAATTCTCCATTTAGGAAGTCATGAACAAATATATGAAAATGACCAAAAAGCCCTCTATGCTATATTTGGTGGGATTCAAGTAAATTGGGCTAAATTTATTCATGACGGAATTAAAAGCTTTTGGTCTCACCATCGATGCATAATTATATATCTAACATCCCATATCTAGAGGCCCAAAGTTAAGCGCTACAGATGCTATAGTCATCCATAGTATTAACTTCCGACGACTAAATATGGCTATGTTAATGGTATCAATAATATCAGAAGCACTTGAATATGAAACAAATCACAGATTTCAAAACAATATTTTTCCATTACATTTCAAAACTGATGTTCCATATTCAAATTAAATAATCCCAAACATTTCTCAGGTAATGATAAAGTATACTTATTACAAAATACGCCAAGAGCGACATATAAAGATGCCACCTTCGAAGATTAGAGTCATATAGTCATAATTGACATAATACATACACATAGAAAAGAAACAACAAAACAAAGAACTGCAACTTTTAAATAGCTATCTGTTAGCCTCCTTCTCTCCTCCGGTAGCTTCATTCGTCATTCTACTAAAACCTGAAAGAACCTCAACCTTTAGCCTACTCAGAATGATTTTGAGCACCCGTGAGTTTAAGGGAAAACATAAACTTCGAGTCAGACATGAAGCCTGGTGTAAATAATAGTATACATCCCGGTTACTAATGTTAAAAGATACAACGTCGCTTAGTAGAACGATTTTCCCCTCGTTAACATCCTTTTAAAACATATCTTTAGCAAACCTTTATCCTGCAATCAAATCTGGTTAAAACTATAAAGTATTATTTTGTAAACATATATATCATGTAACAAATGGACTATCTGTTTGAACACTATAGTTTTGTTTGGCTTACTATTAACCTTTGGCTAACTCGGGCCTACCAAACAAATTATCAGAATTTATTTAGACATACTTCTTCTGGACGGCTTGTCCTTAACTATCTGTTAAATACTTCTCTTCTAGACAGTGTGTCCCTAACTTAACATCTCCTAGGGTCACCTTATCCTAATGATTTTGCGGTTTCACCAATAACCTATCTGTATGCAAACATATATTGCCTTCTATGTGTAATCATAATTTTAGTCTTACCTGACAAAGCCCTACACGCTAGAATTTTGGACTAAATTAGCTGGGGCCACTAGCTAATGTATAGGGCACGACCCCATACCAATCCTATCTGGTATTCTAACATCCGAGTCATTTTCTCTTGGGGATACCTTCCTATAGTTTTCCTTGAAAACCTTTTCATTTGAAATTGATTTAAAACCTGTAGACTAAATTTAAACAAGGAAAACATTTGAAATCTATGCTTTACTCAAAATCACATTGCCATGAAATATATATACTTTACTCAAATCTTTGTTGATGAAAACCTCTAAAAATTTGAATGTACCCCTTTCGATCTTATTGAAAGTACCCCTTTCAAAACCATTCATATAAACCTTTCGAAACCATTGAAGTGCATTTTTCCTCGAATTTCAAAAAAAACCATGGACATCCCTGATCTTTAAAACTAGTAGACATTGCCTTTCAAAAACATTAGAATAACCTTTCCTTTCTTTGCATCAAAATCTTTGAAAACAAAAGGAAAAACCTTCCCTTTCGACCCTTGCGAAACCCTAGGGAGCCACCCCTCCGAAACCATTCATTAAAACTCTTTCAAAAGCATTAAAACACTAAACCTTTCGAAAGTCTTTGTGTTACATTTAAAACATATGGAAACCTTTTAAAACCATTCAAAGTTTAGTTTTTTGAAACCTTAAAAAACCCATCTCGGTTGAATTCTTTTGAGTTATTCCTTCAAGTAGAGCAGAAGGATAAGAAGCCCATTGAAGTCGAAAGCACTTCTTTCAAAACCATTAAAACTATCCCTTTCGAAACCATCTGGGTTAAACTTCAATTATAGAAAAGGATATTTAAAACATTTAAGTCGAAAGCTTCTATTTTGAAACCATTTTCTAAGTAAAGAAGTGATGTTGTCGAAACCGTCCCTTCGAAAGCATTGGAGAAGTGGCCGATTTTTAAAAACTAAGTATACCTTCTGAAACCATTGGCTTCAAAAGGTGGAAAAGCAGCAGCTAGGGATTTCGGCTTAGTCGAAAGCAAGCATCTGAAGATAAAGTGCAAACCATTCAAAACATTCCTTCCTAAATCCATTGACCCAGTCGTAAACTAACTGAGTCGAAAGCCATTTAGTTGAAAGCAAGCTGGCGTATTTTAATTTAAAAACCAAGTGATGCTTTGACCCCTTTGGAACCTATGATTTCGACCTCATATCTTTCGCCTTCTATCCAATTCACTACATACCAATTTCTTGATACCAGGCGCATTGGTTTTGATGGTGATGAAGGTAGAGGGACTCGGTCGAAAGCCAACCAAGGCGGAAGAAGGTATCGAAAGCAATAAAACAGTTGAAAAGCCTGAAATAAACAGTTCTTTTCACCTAACCTGCTTTATGTGTAAAATTTTGATCGGTTGCCTCTTTTCTTTACCACTAAAAAGTGCTTCACATTTTACAGCTAATTAATTAATTCAAATCATTTGCAAAACACCCTTTCTCCTTAGTTAAATATATAAAACACTTAAGTCTCATACCTTAAATAATTTTATATATTCATCAAAACACTTAGGAAAATTCTATAAAGATTCCACCACCATAATTCAGAAAATTATGAAAATTGAAACCCATTTTAAATATCATTTCCGATCTACACTAAAATCTGCAAGGCATTTGGATGTCATTTAATAGGGATTTCATATCAAACATATCATAAAAACTAATATGTACATGTATAAATCCCCAAAAAGTATATATAAACTTCCAATCATCCAAAACATGGAATTATCATGCAAAATCATTTCGGTTTACCCTTAAATCCAAAAACCATAAGAAAAATCGGATGTAGTAATCATTCACCTTAGCTTTGTGATTAAAGATATGAGATTTGATGTTGAACAAGTTAATTTACTTCTTCTTCTTGAAATCCTAGCTTTATCTTCTCTTGAGATTGAAAATGGTGGCCGACCTTTGAATATTTTTGCTTGCAAAAAATGAAATGAACATGTGTTTGAATTCCTAAGGGTTTAGGGTATAAGTTCTATCATTTCCCTATTTTTCCCTCCCTTATTTCCTAACACTTTTATTCATGTTATCATGTTTTGATTTACATTTAACATGGCACAGCTACCATTGGTTAAACCAAATCTCAATCTATTAATCATCTTACATTATTTTACTTTATTTAGCTAATTAAATATTCTAAATAATGTTACTAAAAGTATAGGGTGTTATAATCTCCCCTCCTTAAAGTATTTTATCCTCGAAATTACGATAAGAAACACATCAAACAATTAAAGGTCTTCACATCAATTGCTCATGCCAAGTCTGCTGCAATTGGCAATTTCATTGAATAAGTATTGGTTGTCAAGGTAGATTGAGAAGAGGACAATCTTACGCACCTTGAGAGAGAAATTTGCTCTACGGTAAAACATACCATCAAAAAAAAAATCAGGATAAGCGTCTCTAATCCTGCTCTCGATCTCCCAGGTATAGTCTCTAGCATCATCAGTCCGTTGGACTTTCACTAATCTGACTATCTTGTTCCTTAACTTTTTCTCATCTCTTATGATTATCCGAATAGGCTTCCTAATTATAGTCATATCTGGTTCTACTACTAAATTTTCTAATATAGTCGGTGCTATAGTAGTGTCTGGATTCCTAACGCATTTCCTCAGAGGAGATACATGCAAAAACATCGTGGACTCCTGCTAAATTACTCGGTGACTCTACTTTCTACGCGTGTTTTTCGATCCTCTCTAAAATAGGGAAAGGTCCTACAAGCCGTGGTGCTAACTTCCCTTTCTTTCTGAACCTGATAACGCTTTCATTGGTGATACTTTGACAAAAACATGATCTCCAACAGAGACCTCCAAATCTTTTCGTCTTCTATCATCGTAGCATTTCTGCCTGGATTGAGCTTCCTTCATTCTTGCCTTTATCAGCTCAATCTTTTCTGCTGCCTCTTTTACCAAATCAGGACCAAGGACCAATCTGTCTACGGTCTTTAACCAACATGCGAGGGATTTGCATGATCTTCTATACAAAACCTCAAACGGTTCCATTCCTATACAAGTCTGATAACTATTGTTATACGAAAACTTGACAAGATGTAGGTGGTCTTCTCGTGATCCCCCGAACTACAATGCACAAGCTCGTAACAAGTCCGCCAAGATCTTGTTAACTCTTTTCGTCTGCCTATAAGTCTGTGGATGGTAAGCTGTACTCATCTTGAGCTTGGTTCCTAAGCTCTTCTGAAGACTTTTCCAGAGCTCGCTAGTAAACAAAGAATCCATATCACTAACAATACTACAAGGAATTTCATATAGTCTAATCACATTCTTCACAAATAACTTGGCCAATACAGGTGCCGTCTTGTTTGCCTTAACCCGAATGAAATAGACGCTCTTGGTCAATCTATCTACTATGACGCGTATACTTTCATTCCCTTATTAGATCTCGGCAACCCATTAATAAAACCCACAGAGATGGAATCCCACTTCCATACTAAAATGCCCAATGGCTGAAGTAATCCACTCAGCTTCTGATGTTCGGCTTTTACCTACTAACAGTTCAAACACTATTTCACCCATATGCCAACATACCTTTTCATGTCTTCCCAATAGAAACTTCTCTTCATATCTTGATACATCTTCATTCCTCCTGGATGGATAGTGAACTTTGAACGATGGAATTCTTCCAAGACTTCTTTCCTTATGTCTCCCACATTCGAAACACATAATCTGCTCTTCTTTCTCAACCATCCATTTTGATCAAGACGGAAATCCTTTAAGTTATCGCTCTTCGTTCCTTCCTTTAACTTTCTGATCCATTCAGCCAAAGCTGGATCCTCCTCCTTTTTAGAAGTTATCTTCTCAATCATTACCGGTTGGACTTCTAAACAAGACAACCTAGCAGACTCTCCACCAGACTCGGCTCCGGATCTCCTCAGTATTCTACAAGCTGACAATGATTCCAAGTCTTTCCATTCTGATATCATAGCTAACATTATATTTTGATGCTTCCTACTGAGCGCATCTGCAACCTTATTTCCTTTTTCGGGTTTGTACTCTATTTCAAAATCATAAGCGGAACTCCAATCATTTTTGTTGTCTCGTGTTCAACTCCTTTTGAGAGAACAAGTACTTCAATGACTTATGATATATAGAAAGCTCAAACTTTTCTCCCAAAAGGTAATGCCTCCACACCTTCAATGCAAATATAACTCCAGCCAACTCCAAGTCATGCATTGGATACCTAACCTCATATGGTCTAAGCTGTCTAGAAGCATAGGAAATCACTTTACCCCTCTACATCAGTACAGCTCCCAACCCAGAACCACATGCATCAGTATAAATAACTAAATCTTGATTCCCCTTCGGAACCACCAACACAGGTGCATGGGTCAGCAAGTGCTTCAAGCTCTGAAATGCTTCCTTACACTTGTCGGTCCATACAAACTTTACATCCTTTCGTGTTAGCTTAGTCATCGGTGTATCCGTGAAAAATCCTTTATAAATCTTCAATAATATCCTGCTAACTGAAGGAAACTTCGTATCTTAGTTATTGTTTCTGGCCTTTTTGAATTATTAATGGTTTCAATCTTTTCTAGATCAATTGAAAATCCTTTCTCCAAAACCATGTGACTAAGAAACTTCACATCTTTCCTCCAAAAATGGCACTTCGAGAACTTTGCCTTTAGCTGATACTACCTCAGTGCCTCTAGCACAACTCTAAGATGAACTTCATACTCCTTCTTATCCTTAGAGTATATCAAAATACCATCTATAAAAACCAACACGAATATATCCAAGTGCTCCTGGAAGTTTTGATTCATCAAATCTACAAAGAATGGTGGCGCATTAGTGAGTCCGAACGACATAACTAACCATTCGTTTGACCCATATATTATCTTGACTATCTTCTTCCACCCTAAGCGGATGAAACACAATCGCCAAATCTAACTGGGAGAGTATCTTATCCCCACTCAATTGATCGAACAAATCGTCAATCCTTAGTAGTGGATATTGATTCTTTATCGTCTTCTCATTCAGCTTACGATAATCGATACATAGCCTTAGCAATCCATTCGGTTTCTTAGCAAATACAGCGGCTGCTCCCCAAGGCGAACTACTTAGTCTAATAAAACTATTTCCTTCCAACCAACTGAGCTTTCAACTCCCTCATCTCTGTTTTTGTCATCCTGCTTGGCGGCGTACTCACTGGTTCTACACCAGGCACTAAATCAATCTGAAACTCAATGGCTCGTTTCGACGGCAATCTAACTGTAGCTCAAACACATCTGCGAATTCTCAAACTACGAAAACGTGATCCAACTCATCTTCCAACTCCATAACACCCAATAAAGAATTCACCTCAAAATTGGGTTTTCTACAGTATAAACTATCTGACTACTACATTCCTGGCGCCTGAGGGATATTTTCCTATCTAGGAAAAATATCTTAGCATCATAATTACTTAACCAATCCATACCCAATATAATTACAAACCCACAAAATCAAATACATGCAAAATACAAACAAAGATGCAACCTAGCAGGTCAAACTCTAAGTGGTCACGCTTCATCCCAAGCGTTGCATACCCTCCTATCGAATTTGCAACTCTTAAGGAAGTAACTAAACATGTAGGTTCTAGATTAAGTTTATCTACCAGAAATCTAGATATAATAGATTAAGATGCACCGGTATCAAATAAAATGATAATAGATATATCATAGATCTGAAGCGTACCTCCTAACACGACATTTCCCTTCTACTGCACTGTCGGCTTTGACGTAGCAGGCTCCAATGCAAACACTTGGCCTTTATCCCCTTTTGCTAGCTCTTTGTCCTAGTTCTTGTAGCGCCCAATTTGATCATAGTTAAAACATCTAATCCCTTTCTTCTCAATAGCCTTCTTGGCTTTGCCTATCCAACACTCATTAGCATAATGGCCTTTCTTATAACACTTATAGCAGACTACCTCAGACTTTCCTTTCTTTGCCACACCTCCTTTTTGAGCATTCTTTCTGTGGAAAAACTTTCACTTTTGGCCATGTCCGACCTGGACCTCCTTCTCCTTTTTCTTCTCCAAGCAAGCTAACATCTCTTCATGTCTTAACTCCATTTCCACTACGACATCATACGGATCACTGATGTGTGGTAAAGTAACTGTAGCCAACTCCGGCTTCAAATACTAATAAACTTTCATTTCTCATTAAAATTGTGTCAACAGTGGCATACCTACACCTGGCTAACTCTTCGAATCTACTAGCATATTCCAGAACTGACATTTCACCTTGCTCCAGCTCAGCAAACTTACTGATCAAGACAGACTGCGCAATTACTAACATGAACCTTTCTTGAAACCTCCTCCTAAACTCCACCTATGTCATAGTCTCTTCATCCACACCAGCAGTTACAGTATTCCACCAAAACAAAGCGGCGCCTTGAAGTTGTCTTGAAGCAAGTCTTCTTTTCTGCTCTCATTGAGTCCTAGGTCAGCAAAAATCCCCTTGCAATGTAGTAGCCAGTTTTATACTTCCATAGCATCCTTTGTTCCGATAAATGGTTTTCCTCCAAGCTTAGTATAAGATCTGGTCAAATTAGCGTACTGATTGACCATGGAAGCTTCCTGAACTCCTCCTCCAGCAGCATTACCTCCAACAACTCCAGCTGTGATTCTAGTTTGCATCATTTTTACGAAAAACTGATACATGGCTCTTATATCTACTTGGCAAACCCTAGCACCAACGTTTTCAACTTCAGCCTAACTTGGACCTCTTCTAGCATTTGGTCGGGCATTTCCATTTGTGGTGGTGCTCTCTCCTCCAAGGTTAACTCTGCCTCTTCTTCCATCCATATTTGTACTCAAGCCTCGTGAGACATAGAAAAATAGCCTAATAAAGATACGAGTCTAGAGATAAAGCATATACTTAAATATATATATATATATATATATATATATAGCAAATACAAGTACACTATTATAGTGTTATCCCATACCCTGATCCTGTCTCTAATTCCAAAGGATTATGTTTTCAAAAATCATTTTTACTTAAAGTATTTCATAAACCTATGCTATGATACCAAGTTGTAACATCGCATATCTAGAGGCCCAAAGCTATACGATATGGATGCTGTAGTCATCTACTGTGTTAACTTTCATGACTAAATACGGCTATATTAATGGTATCAATAATATCAAAAGCATTTGAATATGCAACAAATCAAGCAACATTTTTCTATTACGTTTCAAAATAGATGTTCCGTATTCAGATTACATAATCCCAAACGTTTCCCACGTAATGATAAAACATATTTATTAAAAAATACACCAAGAGCAACATATGAAGATGCCCCCTTGGATGGTCAGAGTCTAATAGTCATAAATGACTTAATACATACACGATGGAAATAAACAACAAAACAAAGAACGGCAACTCCTAAATAGCTATCTGTTAGTCTCTTGATCTCCATCGGTAGCTTTATTCATTATCCTACTAAAACCTGAAAGAATCACAACCCTCAGTCTACTCAAATTGATTTTGAGCACCCGAGAGTTTAAGGGGAAAACATAAACTTCAAGTCAAACATAAAGCCTGGTGTGAATAATACTATACATCTCAGTTATTAATGTCAAGTGAGATCATGCTTCTTAGTGGAATGGGTTTCCCCTCACTAATATCTTTTTAAAACATATCTTTTGCAAACATTTATCCTGCAACCAAATTTGGTTAAAACTGTAAAGCATTATTATGTAAACATACATATAAGGTAACAAATGGACTATTTGTCTGAACATTATAATTTTGTTTGGCTTACTATTAACCTTTGGCTGACTCGGGCCTACCAGACAAAGAATCAAAATTTATCTTACATTGGTTAGACACACCTCTTCTGAACGTCTATCCTTAATCATCTAATAAATACTTCTCTTCTGGACGGTCTGTCCCTAACTTAACATCTCCCAGGGTCACCTGATCCTAATGGTTTTACGGGCTCACGAATAACCAATCCATATACAAACATATATTCCCTTTTGTGTGTAATCATAATTTTAGTCTTACTTGACAAATCCCTAAACACTAGAATTTTAGACTAAATTAGTTGGGGCCACTAGCTAATGTATTGGGTGTGACCCTATTCCAATCCTATCTGGTATTCTAATATCCGAGTCATTTTCTCTAAGGGATACCTTTCCATTATTTTCCTTAAAAATCCTTTCATCTATAATTGATTTAAAACCTTTAAACCAAATTTAAAAAAGGAAAACATTTGTACCTATGCTTTACTCGGAATCACCTAGCCATGTTGTACATACATACATACATATATGCATACACTTTACACAAATCTTTATTGATGAAAACCTCTAAACATTTGAAAGTACCAATTTCAATCTCACTGAAAGTACCTCTTTCAAAACCATTCATATAAACCTTTTGAAACCATTGAAATTCCTTTTTCTTCGAATGTTAAAAAACCTTGGACATCCTTCTTTAACACTAATAGACATTGTCTTCCGAAAACATTGGAATAACCCTTTCTTTCTTATCATCAAAAGCTTTGAAAACAAAAGGAAAACCTTCCCTTTCGACTCCTTCGAAACCCTGGGGAACCACCCCTCTGAAACATTCATTAAAACTCCTTCGAAAGCTTTAAAACACTAAACCTTTCGAAAGTCTTTGAATTCAATTTAAAACATATGGAAACTTTTTGAAATTGTTCAAAGTTTACTTTTTCAAAACTTTAAAATACCATCTCGGTCGAAACCTTTTGAATTATGCCTTCAAGTAGAGCAAAATGATAAGAAGCCCATTGAAGTCAAAAGCACTTCTTTTGAAACCATTAAAACTATCTTTTTCGAAATCATTTGGGTTATACTTCAATAATAGAAAAGGGGTCTTTAAAACATTTAAATCGAGAGCTTCTGTTTTGAAACCATTTCCTAAGTAAAGAAGTGATGGTGTCGAAACCATCCCTTCAAAAACATCAGAGAAGTGGTTGATTTTTAAAAACTAAGTATATCTTTCGAAACCATTGGCTTTGAAAGGTGGAAAAGCAGCAGCTAGGGATAGCTTCGAAAACTTCCAATCATCCAGAACATGGCATTGTCATGAAAAATCATTTCGGTTTACCCTTAAATATGAAATCTACAAGAAAAATGGGATGTAGTAAACATTATCTTAGCTTTGTGATTAAAGATATGAGATCTGATGTTGAACAATTTGATTTACTTCTTCTTCTTGAAATCCTAACTCTATTTTCTCTTGAGACTGAAAATAGTGGCCGGCCTTTGAATATTTTTGCTTGAGAAAAATTAAATTAATGTGTGTTTGAATTTCTAAAGGTTTAGGGTATAAGTTTTATCATTTTCCTATTTTACCCTCCTTTATTTCCTAACACTTTTATTCATGTTATCTTGTTTTGATTTACATTTAACATAGCATGGCTATCCTTAGTTAAACCATATCACGATCAATTAATCATCTTACATTATTTTATTCAATTTAGCTAATTAAATATTCTAAATAATGTTGCTAAAAATATGGGGTATAACAACATGTTTATATGTTGTTTATATATCTATCTTATATTGTGTATAATTTCTTTAATTATGTTTTGATAATGACAACCGGAAGGGGAATATATGCATAAACATGAGAGGAGATAAAGTTAAGGGGGAGTTATTTTCATCATGACTAATGATTGTATAGTTATCATCATCAAAAGGGGAGAGAATGTTAGAACCTCTACTCCATGGTTTCAATGACAACAACTATACAGTCACATATATTATATATCTTATCAATTTACAGGTATATACTACAAGATATTGCTCTGCTCAAGGATATCAGGACTCGAAGACAAAGAAAGATTTACGTACCATACTAAGGTCACACTAATGTGTTAATAGTCTTAGATAAACAATGTAAGATCTACTTGAGTACACATACGTACACAAATTCAAATTTACGGTGATTTGCATCAAATCTAATTTCATTTCTGGAATAGCCAGCAACAGACGTCTATGGACAATCAATGGATGTCTGTGACAAGGCTCAAAATGTTTATTCTTGAAACCACGTACGTCTTTGGAAGACCAATAGATGTCTATCACATGGCTCAGGATTATTATTCCCATAGCCACAGATGATAATCATTTTCCAACGGACGTTTTTCATCTGGGCAATTACTATATCTGGGCAACTATTTTCTTGATTTCTACTACTTTCTGTCTTCGTATTTATACACTCTTTGCTTACAAATTCTCAATTAATCATAACCAAAATATTGTTTTGGTTACACCACTTTCTACAATTCAAAGCATTCACTTTCATATACTCAATGGAGATTATATGAAGAATTGTACTATCAGTCAATATCCTTGTTATTTGGAACACAAGATTTTTGAAGAAATACTTTTGTATTAGCCTAGTTCCCTGGACGAAGTGAGGGTTATTGGTTAAAGGAATTACCAAAGGGGAGCTTTTGGACTGGATGTAGCATGGGAGATCTGAACCGGTATAAAAACTCTGATGTGATCATTTTTATTATTTATCTTATTTATTATATTAATTTACCCTACTTAGAATAATTATTAGGATATAACATTAGTATATAAGTTGCATTATATAAGTTCCTATAGACTTTCAAATTCCATAATTTAAACTAACCATAAACAAAACAAGCATTGATGCAAACGACATATATGTCAATCAAACGAACAAATAATCTCCTTTGGCGGAAAGCTATCTTCCTGCTTCTGCTGTGCAACTACGAACACTAACAGACCAGGACACCACAATTCAATTATAAGCCATCTATTAAATCTCACTCTTTACAGAAGTGAGTTCCACATTGAAAATCAATTACATGATAATAATTTTTGTAGTAATCCAAAATTTTACAAATATGTCCCGATGATTATTCCAAACAATCATTTAAATTTATATCCTAAATAAGAATATAAATTCTAATTATACCCTACACACCCAAGGGATGGGACTCTAAGTCAATCTAGGTTTACATCTCGACTTTGTGTCACCTATATTTTATAATGTTCCAAACATAGCTCTGATACCAAGCTGTAACAGCTCTACCGTTATACCTATATTATTAAAGAACGTTATATGTAATGTCATCTAATAACAAGGAGAATATAATTGGTTAAGGGCGATCAAATGTGAATATATCTTTGTACTAACATTAATACATCATTATTACCTTTTTATGATCCGAACTGAAGATTTGACATGTACAATATTAATACAAAAGAAATTAATACACTGATTAAAAATATTCAGAACAGTATATAATATAAATAAATCAAAATCAGAATCGTAGATCATAGCGAAATACTATATATCATATAACATAATAAAATGTAAGTTTAAAAAATATCAGTTTTAGGCCCACATACTAGATACATCACATTCGAAATATTATATCAGATACATAGTGAATACTAAATAATACACATGACATCTCCTAGATGTCAATATGTACAATGATGATGTAATGGTTTGTTTTCCCATACCCTTTGGATCGACAATAAATCACACATTTCCAATTCAAATTGTATGAAAAGATGGATCATTAAGGGTAGAAAGAAAAAATAGATAGAACAGAATCTCACACGGATGGAATAACATATAATATTGAATAAATATTTTTACAGAGAAAAACTTTTAAATACATATATCAGAGTCTAACCTAAATTCAGCTTGGACAATTATAAAAATCTGTCCTTACAATTGCCGGCAAACATCAAATTAAAACAACTAAATACAACGGATAATATAATATGCTCATATGTATGATGAATATCTCCAGCTCTCCTTTGGAAACTCCAATACTCTTCGACTAACCTAAAACTACTCGGATCTAACCCGAGTATTGAAAATACCTGGATCAGGCTTGATAAACCAACGTGAGAAAAACTCAATAGTAAATGACAGTGTCATATATCAGCCTTTTTATAAATCCTTTGAAAATAAGGAGTATCTCATAAGACCACGCCCATACATAAACACGGATGGGTTTTACCTTATGATAACTAAAACACTTTTATATCAAAATGTTTGCTATTATTTCTAATGACATCTCTTTGAAAACATTTTCAAATAAACTTATTAGTCTTAGCTTAAATTATTACCATTATTAAATTCTAGCATGTCTACAAACAAAACAGTAGGTTCTTATTGAAGAATGGATTTCCGTACAAATGACCAAGTAAAGGATCTACCTTCCGAAATGGGTACACCTCTAGATGGATGCCTCGAGGAACAACACAAAGGAACCTCTACCAACACAAGACCGACCTACCTCTGTAACTAGATAGTACCGGATATGTCATCCCTCGATCATTACCAACCTTTATCCGAGCGTTCGATTTCCATACACCACGTTAATTTACATCCTGAAACGTCATAGCGGGAAGAAATATATCTAGAGGGGGATGACCATAACCTACTTGGGAATGACCCACTTAGCCTTGCTGCAACTAATCCAGTTTTGGTCATTTCTAGTTTGATGAGGCTTAAGGCAACGATTACCTTTTTATAAAAGACATATCACATCTTTGAATGCCACATTGCCATAACTACTCAACGCCTTCCACAAAAATACAACCCTTGAGCTCGTACGTCTCAAGGAGGGTGTTAAGAAAAGAGAAGTTTCCTTCTCCGCCATCGTTGATGTACGTTTGTAAAAACCAATGTACGTAATCTTTAGAAATGCAATGTCAGACGAACGTCCATACAAGTTGTCCAGGAACAGGACAAACCGAAGGCACTTTTCTACTACCACTGATAGAGAGTAGTCCTTGCAATCCAAAAAATCTCCACAATAAGGAGACCACTGCTATATATAACTCGGGAGCTACCCAGAGCAAGTCAACAAGCAGTCCTAACGCTATAAAGATCCACGGTCTTCAATCATCTTCAACACGTCTTCACGTTCTAACGTATACATTGGATCGAAGTGGTTTTTGGATAGGAATTACCAAATCCGACCCCAGTTCCTTCGGAATCCCATTATCGATAAAAAGTGAATATGATTATATAGGATTTATTAAGTCTCTTTTCACTCTAATTCTTTTTGAATGATTTCAAAATCTCTTCCTTTTGACTTAGGACAATTTCTAAGAAATTCATTCTTTTTCTTTGGAAAATATCGCAAATTTCCTTACTTAATTCTTGATCAAATTCTTTAACTTTTAGGCGGGTCCAAAACAATGTTATTTAAGACATCGTTTACGATAAACCCTAAAATAGATATTAGCAAACATTTTTGAGTAAATTGGATCATAAAAATCATTCATTTTGGATATTGCTTAAATTTTGGATAATACCAATTTTCTTTTATTTTGGAAACTCAATATGATCTTTTTATTAAAGAGCATCCGGGCTTTTCTTTCGATCTGTTCCACCCCTTGCCTAAGAAAAGAAAACATAGGCCAAGTATGTTCGGAGCACTGGTTGCTCCATCCCTAACCATAGTTAAACACCTCGTTTTATCTTTAAAGATCTCACAGGCGGGACAAAGATACTAGTCGTTTCTGCATACTTATATTTTCAACTTTATTTTGGAATTGCTTATAAATATTCCAAATTATCTTTCAAAACGCTTAATTATCATTTTTAAAACATTCTCAATTGATTCTGGGAAACTTCATTACATTTAAACATATATTCCAAAAGTTATAGAATTCGCAGCAGAAAGTGCTGCGGAAAGTGCTATATAAGCCTATTTGATTTAAAAAACTTTTAAACATTTGATAACTCATAATTTCCAATCAAAATCTATTTTAAAATATTTAAATAGATTTATCAAATTTATTTCATATTTTTTCATAATTAAAAACATTCATTTAAACGGATTTCCTGTTATGGTCACTTAACTGCACTAGCTCGATTTTTCTGGAAAATTGATTTGAACTTGATTCAAAATTTATTTATCAAAACTTTGATTTTCTTTCTTCGTTTAGAAGATATGGATATAATAGCTTGGAATTTTCTTGTATCAAAGAATTCTGAGCTATATTTCATTCTACATATTCATTTGAACTTTTCGACGCGAAATCGCGAACTACCGTCGCGCGATGCGTCTAGTTTTAACTCATTTTTCAATACTTGAAATAATTTATTCAAATTGAATTATGTTACTTATAAAATCATTACAAATAATTTAAAATCAGTATCTTCACTTTTTAAAGTACATAAAATATATTTTACTATTACCATATTATAGTATTATTTTATTCCTATTATTTTAATATTAAATTTTAAATTTCAATTTCAATTCAGTTTCAATTCTAACTTCAAATTAAACACATTTAAAACTTAGATTTCAAATCTAATTTCAGTTTAAACTTCAATTCAATCTCAAACTAAACTTCAATTTCCAAAATTGATTTCAATTTCAATTTCACTATTCATCTCAATTTCAATTTCAAATTAACTATCCTTTTCAAATCCATTTCACTTCAAATTTCAAATTCTCTTTTATTTTGACTTTAATTTCACTTCTAAATGAAAATGGACTTATTTTTCCAAAATATCTCATATCACAAAAATATGGTGTTATTAACAAAGTGATTACTTAATTAAAATGAACATAACCAATATCCATCTTTATCACTATCATAACATCCATTTAATCATCATATAACATATGATTTCAAATCCAACATTCACTATTTATACCATAACGAAATACATTATCATAATTCAATTATCTAACCAACAATCAAACATCTGTATTAACAATCAAATAAACATTCATATGTCATAAAGGTATAGATATGATTATTTTAACATAATCAAAATAAAAATTCGAAAGCGATGAGAATTTCTCACCTTTACCCAAAACGTTTAACTTCCTACCAACATTCATTTAATTCAACGCTTCACTAAACCACCACCTAAACATTCTTCCACCTTTTCCAAATGCTCGGTTATCACTTCTACCTTTACTTTGATCTCGACCATGCCTCCCCACCTCCATATTTCTCACGGCCAAGGACCATTTTTTAAGAAGAGAAGAAGAAGAATTGAATTAAGAAGAGGTTAGAAAGTAACAAGTTGATTAGTGCTTAAGCACTCCACTATTTTTAACCCTCCTACCTCTCTTAAAGAGAGAAGCCACTAAAATAGCTTAAAAGAACAAGAAGAAGAGAATGATTTATGTGAAAATGGAAGAGCTATGCATGGCTATTTATAAAAATTTAGGATAAAATATTATTATGTAAAATGACCAAAATGTCATTTACTTACTTTTTAAGAAGCCTTACTTTTTTTAACACTTAACATCACGCTTTAAATCATGTTTTATGTCATTTTCACTTAACAAGATAAAAAAAGTAAAGTAATAATTATGTTTGGTTTGATTTGACATATTTTGTCCTTTTGTGTTTACTTTTGCACTCTTTTGCCAATACCTTTTGAATTATTTGTAAACTTTAACTTTTCAAAGTGCATTTGTTAAATGTAACATGTAACATAGTTTATTAAGTTGTATTTATATATTAGAAAGTGTATCAAGTTGCAAAAACTTGTCTAGAAAATGTATCAAGTTGCAAAACTTGTCGACAACTTGTTTCGGTTGAAAACGGTGTTTTTGTCGACAAATTTTACAGTCAAAATTCGACCTTTTTGTTAAGCTATATATTGAAGTAAACCAAACTTTAAAATAAAAATTTTACTTCTTTAAATAAAATAAAACATTTCTATTTACATTTTAAAATCATATTTAATTAATATCAAAATCTCTATTTTTACAGTGCGTGTAGAACCGACAAAATGCAAAAAAATTGGTTATTTTTTTAAAACGATTATTAACATATTTTTAAATCTTTTAATATACTTTTATTATCTTTATTAGATGTTTTAAATAAGATTTAAATAATCAAATAAATATTTAAACTTATTTATTTAAGCCTTTATTTATTATTAACAAAACTTAACTTTTGTCGATTTGTTCTAAAATCCAAATTTATACCTTTTAATTATCAACTATAAGAATGATTGATTATTTATTATATACAACATATTTATTTTAAGATTTAAACTCCTTTTTAAATTTAAAACGAACGAAATCTCTCGCTTCCAAAGTAGCAAAATTATGGATCGTTATAGATGAAGTAAACTAAACAGTCAAAATAGCCTACTTCAATGCTATCCCAAAATCCAAAGGTCAACGAATCCCTGTATCTATGGAGTCTCAGCCTGACCTGAGTATTTTAAAATAAATGGGGCAAACTATATATAATAAAGAGATGAGATAATGATATCGAAATTTTATGACTTAATACTAATAATAAGTCATAAATAAAAATGTGTCTGAAACCAAATAATCACACTAAGGCATATAAACCAAAATCGCCATTTCACAAATCCATATCAAGTCCTATTGACTATCCTCTAAAATATGGAGATAACAATTCCAAATTCTCCAAAGCCAAAAGGTACTAAATATTCATCCGAAAATATCTGAAGAAACTATCATAATAAAATAATAATGGTAGTCAACTATCAGTTTAATACAATGACCTAGAGTTTAACGTATCAAAATAAACCCCACCATATATGTATAAGTCTAACGTATCAAAATAGATTACTACGCGGATTTACCTAACATATCAAAATAGGCAAATATCGTCAAATTAAATACCCAAAATAAACTGATATGTATTAGTCATATGGTCTATAGACTAATCATGCATGTAACGCCTATCCACAAAAATAAAAGGGCAGTTGTATCACATCATACCAAAACTAACTCAATGAAATAGGTCTTCCTACCCAAATCTAAGAATGTACCAACTCTTAGGTCGATGCAAAATGATTTGTTGTCTCTCAGAGATCTACTGGCCTAAAAACGAAAAGAATACCCTAAGATAATACAAATCTAAGTGTGGAACACTATCACTCAAGTAACCATAAGAATTTAACTAACTATCTCATACCAAATAGTAAATTCAGATATTTTGTATAAGCAAGAAAAATCCTCTCCAAAACTATTTAACAAATTGTAATAATAAGCGAAAGAATTGTACGAAATGTCTCATACCAATCTGACAATTCAATCGTTTATTAAAACTTTGTTTCATAGTAAAGCATGAAACCTCACTAATATCTCAAATCCATAATAAATAAAATAAAAGAGTTTTTAAAATAATTAAAACCTTATAATTATTTCTGGAAATGAATAATTTATTTTAAAATATAATATGAAATTTCCAAAGGCTTTTAAACTTTTTGTAAAATTATTCAAAGAGTTTTTAAAATATTAAAACCTTATGATTATTTCTGGAAATGAATAATTTATTTTAAAATATAAGTATGAAATTTCCAAAGGTTTCTAAACTTTGTATAAAATTATTTTAAGAGGTTTCATAAATATAATTACTTGAAATTGAATTTCTTTCTTTCATAACTACTTTTCTAAAATAATGTCATATCTTATATTTTTCCTTTAAAATATTTCCAAAACTAGATATTTATAAATGGTGACTTTATAAAACATTGTAAATAATTATTACTGATTTTTAAAAGATTTGAATAAAAAATTTGAAACAATAAATAAATTAAGGTTTTAATATAATTTATATATATTCAATAAATTAAATTCCCATAAGAATCAAAATAGATAAAATCTCATTTTCAGAATCTTTTAAAATCATTTAAACAATTTAAATAACAAATTCGTCAAAAATTCAACTTCTAGTGCCATCATTACTTTATAAAATATCATTCTATAATATGGAATTATTTAGTGATCCAAGTTTCTTTTCGACAACTTCGATCACTCAAACAATGTACAACAATAATAGATCTAGTTGCAAAAATATAATGCATTTTTATGGTTTTCACATGCAAGTTATTTCATAATCAACATCGATTCAAACTGTAACCATTTGAAATTTTAACACTTTGAAAATGGGATAATTAATTATTTTAAATATTATTAGAGTTTTCAAACCTAAACAATCATGTTTTACATGATAAAAAAGAATGGAAAACCTATTTTTGATATTGAATAAAGATTTTGGATTTCTATTGTAAAATTGACAAGAGTCAGATTCCGATAAAGTAGGATAAATATTCAAGAAATTTGTTTAATGGATAAATAATTCCTTCTAAATATATATAAAATCGATGTCAAACTCATTTGATAATAATAGTAATTTAATTTATAGTGGTTCAATAAATATATAAAGCTTGCTTTATAAAAAAGATAAATTTCATCGCATATCGATGTCGTATTTTTATAAGAAGATTTGAATATTGTTTTATATTATTTTATAAGTCAAATATGCTGTTTTAATTATTTAAAGATAATAAGAAATTTATTTTCAAGTTTGTTTTACATGAATAAATAATTTAACAAAAACGTCAAATATGACCGGAAAACGTTTTGTGAAAAATCAACGCTTTGTTCAAAATAATTTGCCACAATGTTATCGCATCTTTGTTAACATGTTTTAACATATATATTACACATTTAATAGCCAAAACATGTTTATTTTTACTAAATAGGATTAGAAAACTTTTAGAAGTCATTAGCAAAAGTAAGTAAGAATTAACAAAAATAAAAAAAAGTAAACAAAAAATCACATCAAATCAAAATCCAACAAAATAATTACTTTTCTTAACTTAATTTTTAAGTGATTAAGACATAAAGTAAGAAGTAGAAGGATGATGTTACTATTGAAAAAGTGGATATTGCTTTATGTTGATGTAAGGATAGTTTGGTAATTTGGTAAGAGATTATTTTGGTAAATTTACCACTTCCTTTTTTATATAAATACCCATCTCATTCTTCACATTTATTCACGTTTCTTCTTCTTCTTTTCTCAAGGTTTTTCACCTTCTTCATCTACTCTTTAATGGCTTCCAAGCTATAGGAAAAAATAGAATGTCAAATATTTATAAAATATTCAAAAGAAATCAACGTTCATTCCCTTCAAATCAAACTCCTTTTTTCTCCATATTTTACCTATTCTTCTCTCGGCCATAACTTCATTAAAACTGAACCAAAATGTAAAATTATTTTTTTCAAATCATGTATTTTTCAGTGGTTACAACTTTCATGTTGACTACTTTGCCTCTTTCTGAATGCAACCATGTCAAAATTTCACTTCTTTTCAATGCATGCTCTGGTCCAGTTTTTAAGCCAGAGAGTAGGCCATTTTGTTTTGATCATAACTTGATCATAACCGAACCAAATTAAGAAATAATTTTCTTAACTCGATATGAAATTCTAGTGGCTATAAATTTTATGTTGATCACTTTTTTCAGTTTTGTGGTTTGCTATACCTGAAAATCAATTCTTTGAAGTACATTTTCGAGCTTTATATTTGGGAATTCGAACTTAGCCCTTTTTCTTTTGATCATATCTTTCTCAAAACCAATCAAAATCAAGTGATTATTTTTCTTATATTCAAGAGAATGGAATTTTCAACAACTTTTTAGTTAACAAGTGTTTCATGTTTTGAGAGTAAGAGGGTCAAAAACAAAAGAGAATATGACCTATTTTTTGGTTTAATTTTAAGAATTCAAGGTCAAATCTCTTCCACTTCTTCTCTATACATTCGACCCGCCTCCTTCTCAGCCCTTGGCCAAGCACTTCGAAGGAAGGAAAAGTTTTTTACTAACTTTTAAGTGGAGTAGGAAGTAGTTAGTGAAGCGTGGGTTAGTTTGAATGTTGGTAAGAAGTTAATCGCTTTGGTTTATGGTGAGAAACTCTAATTAATATCTATATTTATATATACATGTTTGATGATGTGTTATGATTTCTATGATGCTTATATATTCTTTGATCATCAAGTATTGATTTTATGATATGATTGTTAAATTGTTTTACCAGATCATGTTAATACACGCCGATAAGCACAAAGGAAATTACTTTTCTTTTGAAAATGAAATGGTGTATATGGAATGCTTAAACCTTTCTGAAATAGTTTTAAAATGAGTTAGAAATGTTTTATAAATATTTAATTATGTTTAAAGAAATAAAGAAAGAAAATCAAGATTTCGTCTTTTATATTTGAAATATGTCCAAAACAATTTTCTAAAAACATCACGGTTTTGCAGTCCGGAATCCAAAAAGGGGTTTCTTTATAAATGATATTTTTAAATGATTAAAAATAAGAAATAAATTTTATAAATCTATTAAAATGGTTTAAAAGAGATTTGAAATGGAAAATATGAATTTTTAAATATTAAGAAGTTGTTCAATTCAAATAAGCTTATATGACACTTTCCGCAGCACTTTTATGCTGCGAATTCTAAAATTTTTTGAATATAGTTTTAAACTTAACAATGCTCACCTATATATTTTATGAATAATTTTAAAGAATAATTAAGTAATTTAAAGATGCTTTGGATGTTTTAATAAGAGTTTGAATAAATGGTTAAGAGGAATTGTTTATACCACTTAAATAAAATGTTAATAATATTGAATGTATTAACAAACTATAGTACATTTGTCCCGCCTGTGATATTCGAGAAGATAAAACAAGGTGTTTAACTTAGGTTAGGAATGACACAAGTAGTGCCCTGAACTTACCTGGCTTGTGTTTTCTCTTTTTATGCGAGGGTGGAATAGATCGAAAGGAAAGTACGGATGCTCTAAAATATCATATTTAAGTTTTTCCAAGATAAAAGAAAAGAAACAAATTCTTTGAATGTTATTTAACCACTTAAAATTTTTATTCGATGATTGTTATGAAGGAACCAGGATCAGATTTGGGTGAAACCTATCTGAAAACCCCTTCAAACTAATTTTCAAAATAAAACATATTGAAGACAAAGATATTCATAATGTAGGATTACTTGCCATTAGTCCTTGGAGGTGAAATTTACCACATCTAAAGTGGCAATATTGCTCTGTTACGAAAATCTTCGATTTGCAAGAATATGATTTGTAGTTAAGGAGAAATATCTTTGATTAAGATTTAATAAATGATTTGGGAATATTTTTCCTAAGTTAAAAGTTATAACTTGAATGAAAGAAATCTTTGATTTAAATTTAATGAATGATTTGAAAATGTTTTCCTAAGTAAAAGAGAAAATGATTTGGAAATATTCCAGGATTTAAGAAAGGTTTAAATAAATCAAATGATTTAATGAATGAGTCTTGATGATTCCATATATTCTTGAAAAGAAAATGGAATAAATTAAAGAGAATATATCTAAGAAAGATATTTGACTTAAGTAAAAGATGAAGTAATTGATTTATCATTGATATCCACATATGAACTTAACATCTTTTAAAGCGATGACTGGCTTCAAAGGAACCAGGGGTCGGATTTGGGTAATTCCTATCCAAAACCACTTCGAACCCTTTTACTTGTTCGAAAATTAAAGATGTTTAAAGACAGAGATATTGAGATGAATAATAACGAGGGACTTCTTATTGATTAATTAGGGATAAACTCACGATTCACTATATTGTAGCAGTGGCATCTTTGTTAGGAAACACCTCCAAACCACAAGGGCTTCTCGCCTAGTAATGGCCGAGGAAAGTGCCTTCGGTTTCATCCAACCTTAGGACGAATTTGTATGTATAACTGTCTGACCTTGCATTCTAAATCACAATGAATGGTCCCTATAAAAGTAAGTCATTTGGTGGTGGAGAAGACACCTTCTCTTAGCTTAACACCCTTTCCGAAGACATACGAGCTCAGAAAGTTATACTTTTGTAGAAATTAGTTGTGTGAATATGGAATGGCAATATGGCATTCAAAATGAAAGAATGTGTTATGTGAAAAGGTTATCGTTGCCTTGAGTCTCATCATCCAAAAATGACCGAAACAGGATTAGATGCAGCAAGGCTAAGTTGGTCATTTCCAATTAGGGTATGATCATCCCCTTCTAGATATATTTCTTTCCGCTAGACATTTGAGATGTAAATTAATGTGGTTTGTATGTTAGAGCGCGCTCGGTTAAAGGTCGGTAACGACCAGAGGATGACATATTCGGTACTATCTAGCTACAGAGGTAGGCCGGTCTCGTGTTGGTAGAGGGCATATGCTCTATGCCTTGGGACAACCATCTAGAGGTGTACCCATCAGAAGGTAGTCCCTTCACCTGGTCATTTGTCTGGAAATCCATTTTCCAATAAGAACCTGTGGGTTTTTTTTGTATTGGCGTAATGAATAGTCTCGAAGTGCTATATAGGTAACCATTTCGGATAAGATTAATAAGTTTTTTTGCAAATGTTTTCAAAGATATGTCATTAGAAATAATATCAAATGTTTTGATATATAAAAGTGTTTTAGTTATCATAAGGTAAAAACTCGTCTGTGTTTATGTGTGGGAATGATCTTATGAGATACTCTTTCTTTTCGAAGGATTTTATTCAAAGGCTGATATATTACACTGTCATTTATTATTGAGTTTTTCTTACGCTGGTTTATCAAGCCTGATCCGGGTGTTTTTGATACTCGGGTCAGGTCCGAGTAGTTTCAGGTTTAGTTGAAAACGGTTGAAGTTTCTAGAGGAGAGCTGGAGATATTCATCTACGTGTGGACATATTCTAATATCCACTGTGGTTTGTTAGTTTTAGTTTGATGTTGTCAGTAATTGTAAGGACAGATGTATAACATTCCAAACTGAATTTAGGTTTGACTCTAATATTGTATTTAAAAGTTTTCCGCTGTAAAGATATTTGTTCAATGTTATATATTATTCCATTCATGTGAGATTCTTTTCTGTCTATTTTCTTTAGCACCGTTCAAGTTCTGTATTTTCTTGCAATTTGATTTAGACATATATAGTTTATTGTCGATTCAAAGAGTACGGAAAAACAGGCCACGACATCTGGTATCGAAGCTTTTGGTTGAGCCAACATCGAAGCCTGATAGAGATAAGACTCATTAAAGATAGGGTTAGTAATACCCTAGGATGTGTCACTCATTATGGATAGGGTTAGTAACATCATAGAATGAGTTGAGAGTATTATACATGACCACATATTTGTTAATATTATATATAAAGGTATTGTTTTTAAAAATTTGTGAATGAAATAATTTTACCAAGGATTATATTTTGATGATAGAGTATATATTTTGAAAAGTTATATAGTTAGAAATCAAGAACAGTGAAATTTAAATATGAACATATTGTGATTAGAATTTCACAGTTTGAGTATAAGGTGTTTGATAATAAGATTGGTTTAAGAAATGAAAATATAAGATAAAAATGCATTTAACAAATAGAAAACGATTATGTAAAAGGTAAATGTAAAAGGAACGAGAATTTAAATTTGAGTGATTTAAAAGAATTATGGTTATTTAAGTGAAGTTAACTAATATAAGATAAATTTATAAAAAGAACTTATAAGATAGGTTTTATAAATAAAAGTAATCTCTAGAGGATTTTCAAATTGATATTATTTTAAATAAAATGATATATTTTATGATAACTAGTTCGAATGGCTTGAAAATAAACTAAAACTGGGCAGGAGATGTGTTCGGATGATAAGCATTTCTCTTAAGCATTACTCTTTTTGTTAAGAGGATATATGATACTATTGGTAGTACCCGCTTCCTTGGTATTATTTTGGAGTTACTCGATCTATATAATTTTTTAAGTTAAAGAGATAATGTGAATCATTAATTGATAAATTGATTAGTAATATTCGTAAAAGTGTTTAAACCAAAGATAAATTTGGAATCACTAATTAATAAGATAAAGCGAGATTCTCGATGATTTTGGACAGTCGAAAATTTTTGAATCACACCAAACTCAAAGCTTTGGAATTTATGGAATATTTTGGCAAAAGATAAACCATTGCAAAATATTTTAAGTAAATGAAATTAGATAAGTATAATTTATAAATGTGATTATACATAAAAAGGGTTTAAGTGGAGAAATTTATAATAACATTGAGTTGGAAATAAATATTGTGATTATGAATTTGAAAGGATAACAACCTACAACAAACTATAATTCACCCGGATATAAAACCGATCGAGAATTTAGGATATGTATATATACACTGTTAGAATGTATAAAGGTATTATATAAAACTAGATTTAATTCATGAGTTATTTATATACTTATGTAAAATCATGACTCTTTAAAATGTAATTATAACCTGGAAAAAGTATTATTAATGAATTCTACCATTAATTATGGATTTGGACTTAAGTTTTTTAAAAGTGATGGATTTGCATAGTTGTGTTCGTAATATATAATAAACTTAAGCAAAAGTTTTATGAAATGATTCATAAACAATATTAGTATTAAGGAAAATATGTTAAAAATAAAATGAGTGTGAAAAAAATTAATTGATTTGGTATAATTGAGAAAAACCAATAGGAATAAATATGTAATTTATACGTAAATCATTTTGTCACACAAATTTTGATCTAATATCCGAGTACGGAACTTTGAGGTATTTACACTGATCCGAAAATTAATTTATCACTCGATTTCTTGATGGCGAGCATTGATGATGTGTTGTGGTTAGTTACTCGAGTTTTCTATCATAGTTGAGAGCTATGCAAGGAAAGCAAGTGTATTTGATCTATAACCTTGATCAGGGTCTGCACTAGAGGATCGGAGGATCTATACTAGTTCGAAAATAAAACTGTGGATTCAAATAGAAGATTAAACCAGATATTTTATACGAACGATTTGAGTACATCTTATGGGTTTAAGTTTGTGAGATAATGATTTAGGTGAAAGATTGTGGGTTTAGGTTCAGGACAATTTCGGGGACGAAATTCTTTAAGTAGGGGAGAATGTGACGACTAGTAATTTTAACACTTTAAAAATTGGATATTTAATTATTTTAAATATTAAAATATAGAATTTTAAAACTTAAACAATCATGTTTTGTATGATAAATAAGAATGGTAAACTTATTTTTGATATTGAATAAAGATTTTGGATTCCCATTGTAAAATTGACAAAAGTGAATTCCGATAAAGTAGGATAAATATTTGAGAAATGTGATTAAAGGATGAATAATTCCTTTTAAATATGTATACATAATCGATATCAAACTTATGTGATAATAATATTAATTTAATTTATAATGGTTAGATAAATATATAAAACTTGATTTATAAAATTGACAAATTTTCGTCACATATTGATAAATCGTAAGAAGATGTGGATATTGATTTATATTATTTTATAAGTCACACATAATTGTTTTAATTATTTAAAGATAATAAGAAATTTATTTTTAAGTTTGCTTTACATGAATAAATAGTTTAACAAAAACGTCAAAAATGACCTGAAAACGTTTTGTCGAAAATTAACGTTTTGTTCAAAATAAGTTGCCACAACGTTATCGCACCTTTGTTAACATGTTTTAACACATATATTACACATTTTAATAGCTAAACATGTTTAATTTTACTGAATAGGATTAGAAAACTTGTAGAAGTAATTAGTAAAATAAGTAAGAATTAACGAAAGTAAGAAAAGTAAACATCAAATCAAAATCCAACAAAATAATTACTTTTTTTACATAATTTTTAAGTGGCTAAAACATAAAGTTACAAGTGAAAGGATGATGTTAAGTATTGAAAAAGTGGATGTTGCTTTAGGTTGAAGTAAGGATAGTTTGGTAATTTGGTATGAGGTTATTTTGGTAAAATTTGCCACCCACTTCTTCTCTTTCATTCTTATTTCCTTTTCTTTTCTCAAGCTTCTTCACCTTCCCCCTCTTCTCTTTAATGGCTACCAAGCCACAGGAAAAAACTAGAAAGTAATATTGCCAAAATATTTATAAAATATTCAAAAGAAATCAATGTTCATCATTTACAAATCAAACTCCTTTTTTTTCCATATTTTACCTCTTCTTCTCTCGGCCATAACTTCTTCAAAACAGAACCAAAATGTAATATATATTTTTTCAAATCATGTATTTTACCACTTCTTCTCCATACTTTCGACCCACCTCCATCTCAAGCCTTGGCCGATCACTTCAAAGGAAGGGAAAGTTGTTTACTAATGTTTAGGTGGAGTAGGAAGTAGTTAGTGAAGCATGGATTAGTTTGAATGTTAGTAGGAAGTTAATCACTTTGGTTTATTGTCAGAAACTCTATTTAATATCTTTAATTATATATATGCATGTTTGATGATGTGTTATGATTTCTATCGATTCTTATATATGCTTTGATCATCAAGTATTGATTGTATGATATGATTGTTAAATGTTTTATCAAGTCACGTTAATACACGTCGATAAGCACAAAAGGAAATTACTTTCCTTTTGAAAATGAAATGGTGTATATGGAATGCTTAAACCTTTTGAAAATGGTTTTAAAATGAGTTAGAAATGTTTTATAAACATTTAAATATGTTTAAATAAATAAAAAATGAAAATCAGGATTTCATCTTGTATATTTGAAATATGTCCAAAACAATTTTCTAAAAACATCGTGGTTTTGTAGTTCGAAATCCAAAATGAGATTTCTTTATAAATGATATTTTTAAATGATTAAAAATATAAAATAAGTTTTATAAATCTATTAAAATGGTTTAAAAGAGATTTGAAATGAAAAATACGAATTTTCAAATATTAAAAAGTTATTTAAATCAAATAATCTTATATAGCACTTTCCGCGGCACTTTTATGCTACGAATTCTATAACCTTTTGAATATAGTTTTAAACTTAACAATTCTTTCCTATATATTTTATGAATAATTTTATAAGAATAATTAATTGATTTAAAGATGGTTTGGAATTTTTAATAAGAGTTTGAATCAATGGTTAGGAGGAATTGTTTATACCACTTAAATAAAATGTAAAGAATATTGAATGTATTAAGAAACTGAGTATGCATAAATGACTAGTACATTTGTCCTTCTCATGAGATCTAGGAAGATAAAATAAGGCATTTAACTAAGGTTAGGAATGGAGCAACCAATGCCCTGAACTTACCCGGCCTAGTTTTCTCTTTTTAGGCGAGGGGTAGAATAGATCGAAAGGAAAGCCCGGATGTTCTAAAAGAACATATTTAAGTTTTTTCAAGTTAAAAGAAAAGAAACAAAAATTTTGAATGTTACTTAACCACTTAACATCTTTTATTCGATGATTGGTACGAGGGAACCAGGATCGGATTTGGGTGATTCCTATCTAAAAAACCAGGATCGGATTTGGGTGGTTCCTATACAAAAACCCCTTCAAACTAATTTTCAAAATAAAACATATTGAAGACAAAGATCATTGAAGACAAAGATATTAGTGATGTAGGATTACTTGCTGTTAGTCCCTGAAGGTGTAATTTACCATATCTAAAGTGGCGGCAGTTCTCTGTTATGAAAATCTTCGATTTGCAAGAATATGATTTGAAGTTAAGAAGAAAATATTTGATTAAGATATAATAATTGATTTGGGAATGTTTTCCCTATGTTAAAAGTTATAACTTGAATGAAAGAAATCTTTGATTTGAATTTAATGAATGATTTGGAAAGATTTTCCTAAGTAAAAAAGAAAATGATTTGGAAATATTCCAGGATTTAAGAAAGGTTTAATAAATCAAATGATTTAATAAATGAGCCTAATGATTCCATATACTCTTTAAAAGAAAACGAAATAAATTGAAGAGAATATATCTAAGAAAGATATTTGATTTAAACAAAAGATTAAGTAATTGATATCCACATATGAACTTAACATCTTTTAAAGCGATGATTGGCTTCGAAGGAATCAGGGTCGGATTTGGGTGATTCCTATTTGAAAACCACTTTGAACCAATTTATGCGTTCAAAAAATGAGGATGTTTGAAGACAAAGATATTGAGATGAATAATAACAAGGTACTGCTTGTTGATTAATTGGGGATAAACTACTAAATTACTCTATTGTAGCGGCGGTCTTTTTGTTAGGAAAAACCTCAAAACCACAAGGGCTTCTGGTCTAGTAATGGCCGAGGAAAGTGCCTTCGGTTTCGTTCAACCCCAAAAGAACTTGTATGGTGATTGTCTGACCATGCATTCTAAATCACAATGAGTGGTCTCTATAAAAGTATATCATTTGGTGGCGGAGAAGACACATTCTCTTAGCTTAATACCCTTTTCTGAGACATACGAGCTCAGGAAGTTATACGTTTGTAGAAATCAGTCGTGTGAATATGGAATGTCAATTTAGCATTCAAAGTGAAAGAAGATGTGTTATGTGAAAAGGCAATCGTTGCCTGGAGCCTCATCAACTGAAAATTACCGAAATAGGGTTTTATGTAGCAAGGTTAAGTGGGTCATTCTCAATTAGGGTATGATCATCCCCTTCTAGATATATTTCTTCCCAATATGATGTTCGAGATGCAAATTAATGTGGTTTGTATGCTAGAGCGCGCTCGGTTAAAGGTCGGTAACGACCAAGGGATGACATGTTCGGTACTATCTAGTTACATAGGTAGGCCGATCTTGTGTTGGTAGAAGGTAGATATTCCATGCCTTGGGACATCCATTTAAAGGTGTACCCATCGGAAGGTAGTCCCTTCACCTGGTCATTTGTATGGAAATCCATTCTCCAATAAGAACCTGCGGTTTTGTTTGTATTGCGTAATGAATAGCCTCGAAATACTATATTGCTAATCATTTTGGATAAGATTAATAAGTTTATTTGCAAGTGTTTGTCAAAGAGATGTCATCAGAAATAATATCAAATGTTTTGATATATAAAAGTGTTTTAGTTATCATAACGTAAAAAGCCATCCGTTTTTGTGTGGGCATGATCTTATGAGATACTCTTTCTTTTTTAAGGATTTTATTCAAAGGCTGAAATATCATTTATTATTGAGTTTTTCTCACGTTGGTTTATCAAGCCCGATCCAGGTATTTTCAATACTCGGGTCAGATCCGAGTAGTTTCAGGTTTAGTTGAACATGGTTGAAGTTTCCAGAGGATGGAGATATTCATCTATATATGGACGCATTCTATTATCCGCTGTGGTTTGTTAGTTTTAGTTTGATGTTGTCATCAATTGTAAGGATAGATGTTTATAACTGTCCAAACTGAATTTACTCTGATATATGTATTTAAAAGTTTTCCGCTGTAAAGACATTTGTTCAATATTATATGTCATTCCATTCGTGTGAGATTATGTTATGTCTATTTTCTTTATTATCTTTCATTTTCTGCCTTTTCGTGCAATTTGAGTTAGATATGTGTGGTTTATTGTCAATTCAAAGGTACAAAAAAATGGGCCATGACACAAATTTAATACTTCAAACACATAAATCAACCAATTCGAACATCAAACTAATTGAAATATAGCATGCAATTTTATTTTAATAATATCAATCATTCACAACCAAAAATTATCAAAATTCCTAATTTAAACAAGGCATGCAAGATGGATATAATTATTCAGATATAGATGTATGAGTTATAAAATAACTTACCTTAACAACTTGTTGGTTGAAGCTTTCATTTGCTATCGCCAACACCAAAACCCTAACTTCCATTGACGTATATAGCAATTCCAGAACGACGCTCCTACATTCTATGCTTAATCTTGCGTCAAATTTCATCTCACCAATATTCAAGCTCCTTCCAATGCTCACCACGACGTTGCAACCCCATGTCATTGCTGCCAAGGATCACCACCATAATCAATCATCGTCGTCTTCACGTTCACATGCTCGCCCTACAATCGCGTGCTATCGCCAGTCCACCCTACCTCGTAGCAGCTTAAGTCACGGGTGTCCCCAAATGACGTATGTGCTCCCACGTCATCGTGCCCCTTACCAAGTCGAGCTCGTGTCTTGGTCGAGAATTGTTAGTAGCAGTATATTTTTTTTCACACATGATCTTCCCCGTTTTGATTTTAATTCTAGGGGATCTGAACGAAGTAAAGGAAACGGGCTTTGAGGATTAACGAATGCGATTTTCTTTTGTTATGGCTGGACCTAGTTATTATTTTGAATGGGCTTTTTGTTAGCTTTTGGGCCTGATTTGCTTAAGAATTAAATTTCCACTTGCTTTCTATTTAATTCTTTTATATATGAATTTAAATATTAACCTTTTTGTTTATTTATAAATATATCCCAATCTAATCGAGATTGATTTATTGATTTTATTAAATATCAATTAAAACTTCTTTCTATCTATTTCAAATACATAAAATTATTTACACTTTTAAATATTTCGCGTTTAACAATAACACATTACCCAGTTTAATATATTTTCTAAAAAGCATTTACTAATTAATTCAATTTGTTAAAACATAAATCTATCATTAAATAGAATCCAATTAAGTAAAAAGCGAAATTTCAAAATAATAGTTATAAAAAATTCAAATGCAGACATTTTTATTTTAATTAAATTTGTATAATATTATAGCTTTGAAAATAGGATGGTTACATCTATCATGCTTGTAAACTGCTTGGAATTTGATGCCCCTCAAAGCTTGACATTCCTTTTACACTCGGGCATTCGACACCCCTTGGATATTGAGGTTAGACACCTTCTTGAGATTGCTTGAGGCTTGCAATTCTTTACTAAACGCCAAATACTTCTCCTACTTTATAGTCGACATTCTCTCTAGATGTTCGATATCCATATTTGTAGTAACTAAAGCCTAAACGGGGCAGTTTTACACAAGTACAAGTTTGACGCTTTTCGAAATGTTACTTAAATTTTTATCATCCAATCTTTTATAACAAAAAGTGTACACAATATACATCACAAGTATGGAGAGACCCCTAACAATCTCTCTACATAGTTCCATAAAAATTATCAAACTCAAGGAAATTCCTAAGTGCATCTATAGACTATAAGAGCACTTTCAAATCCAAGTCCTACCTAAACCAAATTTCAAATAAAACATATGTGCTTTGTTTCAAGGCAATGCTATAAGTAATAAAAATCCCTTCAAGTCCGTTCAAGTGCATACATATGGATTACATATATCATTTGATTTCAAAGCAAGAATCGAAACCAACATTACAACATATGTCAATACTAACTCAAACAACATATACATAATCAAACACAAGTACGTATACACAATATTTCATTAAAGGTAGTGAGTTAGCTCACCCTTAACAAAGTAAACAAGCAAGTCCAAGCATCCACTTCCTACCTCAACCTTGCAACACCTAACTTCCTACCACTTCCATTTCTTTTGCACTTGCCTAGGGTAACATACCCAACAAATAACTCACAGCTTAAGGAGGTTTGTGGGTCTTGTGCTCCAAATATTCTACTCCAAGTTTCTAGGTGGTTTTTTGATGTTGTCCTTAGGCTCCAGTCCAAGTTTGAGTTGAATTGGAGTTGTTTTGAATTTATTTATTTTTAGGAAATTATGTGGAGAAGCAGGTGAAATAGAGCTTGCTTTTATTTTTTAAATTAGTAAAAGTGTTTTCATGGTGTATGCCCTCTCTTATATAGGCTCAAGATGGTATTCTTTAACCTTGCTCTGACACCCCCCTCCCCGGTCATGCCATGGAAGGCTCACCCCTCCACTTTCCCATCACTTCTCCTTTACATCTCTTATCTTTCGCAAATTACCATAATACCCTTTATTTGAAACCTCTCTTATCCCATAGAAGCTTCTAGAACATTCCATTTACTTTATGCAGAAAAGTGTGTTAATTAGTTGTTAATGTGTTCATATGTTCATTAGCTTAGTACAAAAGAGTTCCAACAACTTATATCGATTAAAAAGATGTTTATCGATAAATTAACTTATGGTTACATTGTCGATATTTCTTCGAAGTTTTTATTTTTGCAAACAAATTTCATAAAAAAATTCTGGTCATTAGTTATTATTAAAAAGGGGTTAACAAGGTTATTAAATCAAGTTAATCACATTAAATCTATGATTCAAATATTTAAATAATTCAGATATTTAAATACGAAATGTCTAAAGTTCTGGGTCATTACATTCTCCCCCGCTTAGAAGATTTCATCCTCGAAATTCCAACATGAGCAACCAAAGAAACATCACACATCAATACTTAAAGTATTAAATTACCAACAAATAAACCCGTGGTTTACTCGAATTCAAAACCCTCTCATCGCACAAGGATGTTAAATAATTTACTAAGCATACCTTACGCACAATAGCCTCAAACTACTACTTAGATGATTATTCATGCCACCATAGAAAAAATTGGAAAACCACTCCCTAAACTCTCTATAAGACAACATAACATAGTATACAAACATTACTAATGCCCATATAATGCACATGGACTATCCGTACGCAACATCTAATTTGATCACTTGCTCGATCGTATAAATTTCACTTCCAAACTAGTATCGATTACTCGACCTCTCTAGTGCGGACCCCGCTTGGTTCCTTGATTAGAAACCTATGTCTTCCTTATATAGCCATATACTATATGATAGAAAACATCAAGTGTAAAATCCTTGTTCAGACCGGTCGAAACCACGTACTCGAATACAAGATCAAGAACAGTCATGCGAATAAAATGATCTACGTACAACTTACACATTCGTTATTCATTTCCTAATTCCATACTAAAATCATTTATGAATCAGTTTTTACTTGAAATTTATAAACCATTTATAACTTAAGTTCATCCTTATTATTCCGCTACATCCTAAGAGTATATACGAAACATCAGATTCATTTTACTTAACAAGGACGTTCAATAAATTTAAACTTGTTTTAACCTACTACCTTCTCCATTCAAGAGTTACAAAAACTCATCTTTATATTTTTACAAAACACTTAGCTTCAATTTCTATAACTATTCAAAAGTTTCTAACTATCCAAAATCGTCAAAAATTCTGTTTCATTTTAATAAATGAAAACTACCAAATAACATATCATACCATGATGCGCATTCATATTATCCTAATGCATAGACTATAAGCATCCGTAAAATAACTAAACAAGAAAACTTTAGAACCAAACACCAGGTTTCATTTCAAATTTTTTTTGAAATAATATATACACATAACTTTTGTATATCAACTCATACTTTTGGAATTTTAATCAAAATCTAACCAAAACACTTTTAGTAAAATACTATAGTAGCGTTCCCTACTTTGAAACCCGAAATTGATCGTCGATGATGCTATGGTCAATATCAGAATTATTTTTAAGTGAGAGATATGAGTTTAGTATTCTCAATCGTACTTTTCAAACTTAACCAAAATCATTTCCAAAGCTGTATCAAATACCTCGTAAATATTACGACGTACCATGATCTCAATTTCATAAAACGGTTTCTTAACTATTTATTTTCAAATAATAATATTATTACTTTCTCTACCATCTTGCAAAACTTTTTCAAAAACAACGGGATTTTAGTTCTCAAATTCTTAGTTTAAATCCTCTTTTTAATAAATCATGTTTTATCCCCATACTTATATAAAATCTTTTCACAAATGTTTATTTACACAATACCTTATCTCTCCTTTAGATTATGGTAAACATCTTTTACTAAAGATGACTTTTAACCCAACACTGTCACTAAATGCCTTATAGCCAAATTGTGAAACTAAATTCAAAAGTTATTCATTCCAACATACCCACAATTACTATCTACCCAACCCATGATGTAGAATGGTAAAACTGCTCATTAACTAGTCGAGCACAAATCAATAATCAACAAATCATAGTCAATGCATATAAAATGGCCAAGCATGATTAAGCTAACCAATGAGGGATAATAGATGAACATCATTAATCTCTACATAAATTAGATTACAATATGAACTTACTTGTATATACTACTTATATAACAAATACATATATGCTCTCATATATACAATACACTCAACGCATGTTATGTCATTCCATTACTCTATTTCTTAATGAGTCATACTTGACCAAAGCCAAGGTTCTAGCTTAACCTTCAACCCTAATACCACATATAACGACTCATCTTTTCGACCTTAAATGTCGACACTAATACATCCACGTATTCGTATATCGAGAACTCAAGTGTCGAAAAGATAAATTGTCAGAGTAAAATAAAGGAAAGAGGGGAACAAAACATCAGAATCTCACAATGAAATGATAACACATAATATCTAAAGATAGTACAAACTGTCACTCTAAGATACAGAACATTTCAGAGTTACAATCATAAGTATTATCATCAGCCTGGATAGTTATAAAACTTATCCTCACATATGTTTATATATACATTGTAGTAATGTAGTGGAAATAAGAATACTATGGTAGGTGTATGGAAGCATCCAGCTCATCTCTAGAAGCTTCAAAGAACATCAACGAAAATTCGTCTTTCTCAGACTACTCTAAAGAGCACCCAGGGAAATAAGGGAATTATAAAACCACGAGTTGGGTATAAGTCCTGTGTGAAGAACTCAATTAATATGTGCGATGTATAACAACATCTTTTGAGACCGCATGGAATACAATAAGGTTATCCCCAAAGAAGAGCCAAGCATCTATTAAGTACATAATTTGATATAATATATAACGTCTAGGGTATATAATATAAGCGAGAAATAACTATGGTATATGTACACCATAATAACAACTGGGTATACAATTAAGAACCACTAAGGCATGTTCATAAAATTAAGTAGGATTTCTGTAGATGTGCCCTTAGTACATCAAGAACGGTCCTTCTGCACAAGAATCAGAGATATCTTTCCCAGCAACGTATATATCTAGATAAAATATACCATAAGGTAGTCCATAGTTGGCACTAGAGACGTTAACCAACATCCACTCCCACTAGCAATACCGATAGCGTCTTTTGATTTGAAGATGATATACACTATTTGGGCTCACTAAACCCTTCAAGGCTATGTATCATATCTCTGGTTTTAGTTATTTACTGACGTTGAGGCTACATTCGTCATCTCTCACATGAGTCTTCATCACTTGAACAGAACACAAATCCCCAAATGGATTCCATCATCTTGAATAGATCATGAATTGCTACATGGATTCGACATCTTAGACAAATCTTGAATCTCCATATAGATTCTCGTAAAAGTCCTCCAACAAATGCTAAACTTGAATACTCCCTTAAACTTAACCTTAAAATAGACAGTTCGACTCTATAGCATTATTCTGAAATGTTAACATTGGCCTCTCCCTTAGAGTTAACCTTAGAATAGACAGTTCAGCACTATAACATTTCACTTCACGATCGCTTCCAAAACATAGTCGCGTATGTAATGACCCGTATTTTATGCATCGAAGGATCGTAAAATATTTTTATTTTATTTATATGAGGTTGTATGATTCTATAATTTTGAGATATGACTCTTAGGGACATTTTACACAATTGTGATTTTCTCGAATTTCTATGTGAAAATTTTGACCCTGAAAATCTTGTTTGAGCTATAACTTTTGATAGGAGTTGAATTAGGGTCTCAAACTAGTTCCATTGCTTTAGGATGATGATTACCCATTTCGTAGAATGGTTATAATAGAAAAATGAACTTATAGTTAGGATGTTATGCATTTTTTAAATTTAGATAGCTGCTGGCCAGTATTACTGTGTAATTAATGAAGCACATGAGTAGGCTCATTAGTCAAGTTTGAGATTAGTATAAGGGGCTATAGGAGTCAATTAAAACTTTTCTCTCTTTTTCAAATCAGACGTAAACCCCTAGTAACCTAAATTTCATCCAAAATCGCATAAATTACTCTCTAACCCTACCAAATCGTTAATTAGAGAGAAGATTATCAAATAGAAGTTAGAGATTATCGATTTGTTTGATTTGCATTGCTTTCTATTGTTGCTCACATTAGATCTAGGAGAGAATTGGTTGATTTTGGTAATGGGTGAGTAGTTTATGCCTTCTCACTATCATATGCATGTTTATATAGTAGAATTATAGGTTTCAACGTGATTTTTGACCTTGAAATTCTTTTCTAACTTAACATGTTGACATATGTTTATGACCTACATTGATGGATTCTAATATGATCTTTAGTGTTTGTTTTGTAATTCACCTTATTCATATTAATATTTCACTGATTGCTTAGATTCGGATTAGAATGTGCTTGATTACTATAATTCTATATACTATTATATGAATAGATGTATATGCATGTTATTCTCTGCTTGTATGTTGTTCTTTAATGTTGTCTGCTAATGTTTCAGATATCTAGGAAGATAGGCTGGTGAATTTGGCCAATCGAATGCAAAGTTGGTCAAAATTGGATAAAACTTGGAGGAGAGGCTATGGAACATGAGAGGATCTTGCAGAATAATCTGTGCCTTAAAATTTATTAAGGACTAAACTTGGCACCAAGTTGAAGAGTCAGTACTGAGTTTTTTTAAAGGCTTTGATGGATTGATCAACTTGATCGATGAATAGAGCATGGCTAGTAGAGGTTTTCCATAGCAAGGTGTCGGAGATTGGCTAAGTGTTGGATACTATGCCCAGTTGTTTCTAGAAATTGGAGTAGAATGCTTTGGAATGGAGGTCGAGTTATTTTGATGAATGGTTTGGTGTCTAAAGCACTTGAGAAGGAAGTACTAGAGGCAGAGTGATTTACTTAGGCAAAATTGGCTAAGTAAATGACTCATGACGAGTCATTTTGACTTGGCGCCTAGTTGTTTTGATGAGAATTATCGGTTCAGGCATGTACAAGGAGGAAGCAACAAACTCTGTAGATCATGTTGGAGGTGTTGGCTTATTCGCTTAAGGATTGGATAGAGATGTACCAACATGATAAAAGCTATGTCTCTTCGGTTTGTGACTCGTGAAGGGAGTAGATACCGAAGATAACAGCTCAATAAAGGAGGAAGCCGTGGAATAGGAATGTGAAGGGTTTCGAATAATGAAAATTAGATTGAGAAAAGGAAGGGCTAGGATCTAAATGGATAAAATAAAGGCTCGGATATATGTGTTAAGGAATCGTTGATAGTCGGAATATTTTTTATTGCACTCGAAGTAGGGGTATTATAAGTGGGATGCCCAAGGATCAATGGAGTGAATCTAAATACCCTGGACTAGTAGCTTTGGGTCTAGTGTCTAGCTTTGGGCTATAAGACACGTATCTAGCTTTGGGCTACATGATATGAGAGTACACTGAAAACTGGGATTTCCATTAGTCCCTGGCAGTAAGGAGGCCATACGAGTTATCATATGTTCAGAGCACATAGAATGATAGTGGGGATTGCTTAATGGATGTTATGGTTGCTACAATTGCTTTAGTTGCTTTCTAAGCTGTCACTTGGAGATATCATTGGGAGTATGTATTAGGGATAGGAATACCTGAAGTGTTGTTATCCTTTATTTTGATTAGAGAACCTTTATATTATTTGTAGAGTAGCATATTATGATGTTATGTGCAAACTCTTTGGTAGTAGAGACGGGTCAGGTATGATTCCTATAGCTCTATTCCCTACTATATTTACCTACATAGTATTTTACGATTCATTTACCACTCATACTAGACCGTGATCTGACCCAAGGTTTGATGCTTTGTTTCTTATTATCTTGGGTACTCCTAAATGAGTAGACTAGATAACATGTCTAGATGATACAGTAGCTGTGCGGAGGAGGAGCTATCTCATACTATATACTTACATGGATTTCTATGCTTATTTCCTTGTGCAGTACCGAGGAGCCTTAGCAGCGACAGCTTATTTTCTTGCTATGAGACAGTTATTGCATTCATTTTCATTGTATAAAATTTACTACATTTGTATATAACTTTGTGTATCTGTGTGCTAATGATTTTTTTCCACATAGTTATTATTGTCTCTCCTGTCATATCTATGGTATTATATTTTATCCATGCACCATAAGATATTTGACAGGTTATATGTTGCATTTGTTTCATTTTCAACCTTGATGATCATCTTGTATCGACCAGGAACGATTGCAATGCACTATTTTGATATTATCTATACCAGTGGTATAGGGCGGTTGTCACATTTAGTATCGGAGGTTTGGTTACACGATTAACCTGAGTTGATACCATGATCCAATAGAGATAAGGAAAGAATTATTGCCTTGTACTAGATCTAGAATGTGTACATATATGAGAGAGTTCATATTTGTTATGTATTTTGGTTTTTAAAGCTATATAGTAATTTATTATATGGTATAAGGCACATGCACATGAGCACTATAGACATAGTTTTCTTTATGAGAGACTGGCCATTCTTGTTATAGATCAAGAATGAGCTGGCATATAAGAAATACTATGAGGAATTCTACTTCGATAATTGAGGAAGGAGCAGGGTCAAGAGTTGCTACACCTAAAGTTCAAGCGATGTTGAATGTTATGATGGCAACTATAATAATGAATGTTCAGGCTACTGCTTCTGGTGTGGATATTGGAGGAGGTACTTTCATGCAAATTATGTGGCTGTTCTGTAAAGTGGACTAAAGATTATTCTACTCTTGGAGGAAAACCATTTCATGGAATGGATTCAGCCATAGAAGTGCATGATTTGTTAGATAACTTCGAGTGCATCTTTAGTGAAATGGCAGAGGATGAAGCTATGAAGAGGAAATAGGCCTCTAGACAACTTCATGGATGAGCTATGAACTGGTGGAAATGCCATTACCATTGCCACTCCAGAAGATCGGTTTACTTGGGACTAGTTCAAAGCAAGGTTTGAAGAGAAGTTCATTCTGGATGCTCAAAAGTCGGTAATGTTTAGAAAGTTTGTTGGCCTTAAGCAAGGGCAGATGTTGGTTTCTAAGTATATTGCATAATTTGATGCCTTATCAAAGTATGAGATATCTTTTATCGACACTCCATTAAGAAAGAATAAGAAGTTCATCATTGGTCTGGATGATTACCTTGGAGGGAGCTAGTAGACCAATTTATAAGCCATTTGAGAAGCTTGTTGAGAAAATTCTTCGTCATGGTAATTTGTATCCAAAGTCTAGAAAGGTTGTTGTTGTTTTGGCTATGAAGGAGGAGCCAAAACTGGAGCAAGGTGGTGGAGGTAAGAAAGTGGAATTGAAAGAGGAAGTAGTCTCAAGGGGAAAATGGCTAAAAGAAAACTAAGTAGGAACCTACTTTCTATGGGTGTAAGGAGAAGGGTCATTTGATTAAGGATTGCAAAGTAAGCGAGAAGAAGAAGTGCTACAATTATAACAAGCCTAGGCGTTTGAAGAAGAATCGTCTGGAACTGGTAAAGAATAAGCAGATTGTGAAAGCATACGCTTCGGATGCTGTTCCGACTTCATCAAGTGCTCTGCGAAGGAGAAAGGAAAGGGAGTCATTATTTAAGGTATGATTTCCATTAATGATGTTTCCATTTGTGTTTTGTTTAATACCAGGGCTTCACATTCATTTATATCTAGTGACCTTTTATACAGATTGGGATTGAGACCTAAGATAGTAGACCGATCCTTAATTATGACAAACCCTGTTGGAGGCTCTACTTGCCTTTTCATGGTTTGTCGTGGCCTAATGTTATCGAGTCATGCATACTCTTTTTTTGTGATTGCTTTGTCTTGAATTTTGTCGGGTTCAAGATTATCTTAGGAATGGACTAGCTTTAAGAAATATGTAGCGATAGTGGATTACGAGAAGCTGTTAGTAACAATCGAGGATATGGAAGGGCGAATGGCAGTGATTGGCTTCCTACCAGAGGATTGGGTGATGGTAAGCTTTCTATATTCACTTAAGGTTCCATATGAGGGGTTGTCATCCATGCCTATCGCTAGGGAGTATCCGGATGTATTTGAGGAAGTGATCAGATTGACACCACATAGATATATTGAGTTTCAAATAGATTTAATGTAGGAAGCTAGACCTATAGTTATGCCTTTGAGGTGTATAGCACCCAGAGAGCAGAAGGAATTAGAAGTGCAAGTGAATGACCTATTAAGGAGAGGGTTTGTTCAAAATAGTATATCTGAGTGGGATGCACATGTAGTATTCACTACTAAAGCATATGGCTCTTTGAGGTTGTGTGTGGATTATCGTGAGCTGAACAAACTAAAGAAGAAGATCATGTATCCACACATATTGATGAGTTGTTTGATCAGCTTCACTGTGTGCAAATGTTCCTTCAAATGGATTTGGCAATAGGATTTCATCAGCTGAGAGCTGCAAAGGAGAATGTGTATATTACTACGTTTCGTACGCAGTCGGGTTTTAATGAGTGGTTGGTCATACTGTTCGGATTGACTAACGCTCCAGTGTACTTCACGAATCGGGTGTTCAGAGACCAACTAAACAAGTTCGTTCTTGTGTTCAAGGATGATATTCTGATTTATCCCAGAACAGAAGAGGAGCACATGACGTATTTGAGGATTGTGTTAGAGGTGTTGAGAAAGCACAAGTTGAGAGTGAAGTTCTCTTAATGTCACTTATGGAGAAAAGAAGTAAGATTCTTGGTTCACATCGTTTTTGGATAGGGTAAGCAGTAGATCCTACGAAGATGGCAGCGGTTCAAGGTTGGAACCAGGCCAAGATTGCTATGGACGTGAGGAGCTTCCTAGGATTTGCAGGATACTATAGGTGTTTTATCAAAGACTTATCAAAGATAGCAGCACCATTGACCAATTTTACGAAGAAGAATTGGACTTTTGTTTGGGACGCGAAGGTGAGCATGCATTTGTGAGTCTAAAAGAGAGGTTGACGAGTGCACCTGTATTGACCATTCCAAGTGGAAATTAGGAGTTGATGGTATATACAAATGCATGTGGTACTGGATTGGGTGTGGTGTTAACGCAGAAAGCAAAAGTTATTGCTTATGTTAGTTGGCAGCTAAAGCCACATGAAAGGAATCATCCAACTCATGATTTGGAATTGGCGGCGATAGATTTTACTTTGAAGATGTGAAGGCATTATCTGCTAGGAGAAAGGTTTGAGCTATTTACAGACCATAAATCTTTTTAAGTGTCTTTTCTCTCAGAAGGATCCTAACCTTCGTCGACAACGGTGGTTAGAGTTCTTAGTCTCTTATGGTTTTAGCATTTCCTATACAGTAGGAAAAGGGAATGTGGTCGCCGATGCATTAAGTAAAAGACATGCTAGTTTGAGAGCAATTTTCTTGGAATAGAAACAGATTGAGTACATTGTTAGAGATGATTTTGGCCCTCATTGCGAGCTGGAACAAGAGATGTTGGCAAATTTGTCGATTTGAGCTACTATAATAGAAAGGATCAGTGCTAGTCAGAAGCAAGATGATGGACTGACGAAGATCATAAGGAAGATAGTAGAATGAGTAGAATCTAAAGATACTGTTATCCAGCCTTCTGACCAGGCAGTATATGGACGAACTTAATGAGTCAAACTTGAAAGCTATTAAGGTAAGAATCCCAAAGAGATTGCCATAGAGTCCGCAAACCAAGTACAAAGAAAGTTACGGGGGCAAGCACAAACTATCCTAAGAATCCAAAGTTCAAAAATCCAAAAAGTGTTGGATATGTTCCGATCCAACACTTTGATCGGTACCGATCCACTGCACTTTACCCATTTTAGCCTTTACTTTTCTTTCTTGCAAGTGATGATGCTAGAAGCCTATTTCAAGTTCCTTTGCATCGATTCCATGTCATTCTCTTTCAATTTCCTCGAGCACTTGAAATTAGCAACTCAATTCTACCATCGATCCATATTTGGACTCAAAAATAAGCTAATGATATTGCAAACAAGATGGAAATCATGAAGCTAACCACGAATTGAACTTAGACAAAGAATTCAGAATGATCCATATGGCAGTCTTTTGGATCGGTACAGATTCAAGCACGTGGATCGGTACCGATCCACGGATATTGATGAGGCATCGCTAATTTTTCTCGGGAGAACTAGTCCAGGCGTAGAAAGCAATGTGAAGATCGTAGGGGTGAGTTTTTCAGGCAACCTCCGGCTATAAATAGGCATGGGTTCATTTTTAAGCATCTTATTCTTTTTCACTTCTTTACAAATTATCTATCATTACCTTTTACTCCCACAGATCCATACCGATCCATAGGAACAAATGTGTAAACAGCACTATAAACCATCAATAAGTGGACGTAGGCAACAATTAACCAAACCACTATAAAACTCTAGTTCTTGTTTCTATGTGTATTTTATTTAGTTTCTTCCATCATTTCTCTACTATACTCATTTGGGTATTTGTATCTTTTTTGGTATAAACAGACATGAAGCAATACAAACTTGATTAAGAAAGTTGGCTTCGTAAGGATGGAAGACAGTTTTTCCCGATATTGATGGATTACGAGATGAAATGCTACGATAATGCTACCATTCTAGGTTGACAATACATCTTAAAGGTAATAAGATGTACTGGAATATGAATCAGTCCTATTATTGGAAAGATATGAACAAGGATATTGGGACATTCATCTTGAAGTGTATGACCTGCCAATTGGTAAAGGCTGACCAAAAGAAACCCAATAGATTGTTGCAACCGCTAGAAGTTCCTAAGTGGAAATGCGAGCATGTACCAATGGACTGCCAAGGACTCGAGCAGGGTACGGTAGCATTGGGATTGTGGTTGATCGGTTGACTAAGACCGTTAGATTTATACCCGTCAAGTCAAGTAGAATGGCATCTAAATTGGTAGAGTTATATGTAAAGTGGATAATACGATTTCACGATGTGCCAAGCAGCATTTTGAGTGACCGAGACTCGTTGTTCACCAACGGGTTTTGGAAAGCTTACAAGAGGCATTAGGAACATAACCACACCTTAGTATAGCTTATTACCTATAAATGGATGGGCAAACCAAAGGAGTAAATAGTATATTGGAAGGTCTTTTGCAAGCATGCATTATAGATTTTGGATGATCATGGGATGACCATCTACATCTAATAGATTTTGCATAAAATAATAGTTATCACTCGAGTATTGGTATGGCTCCTTGTGAAATATTGTATGGCCGACCGTGTAACGCTCCTTCATGTTGGTGGAAAGCGGATGAGAAAATGATACTTGAGCCAGATATGATTAGAGAAACTTCAGAAAATATTGGGATTGTTCGACAATGAATGAAAGCCATTCAAGATTGAAAGAAGAGCTATGTTTAAAAATGACCTAGAGATTTGGAATTTTCTGTTTGGGATATGTTTTTTGTGAAGCTATCTCCTTAGAAGAATTTTATTCGATTTGGTAATAAGTGGAAGTTGGCACCGAGATTTATAGGTCCTTTTTCGATAGTAGAGAGGATAACGAAGCTAGCATATAGGATCAACTTACCTTAGAAGATGATGGGCATGCACAATGTCTTTTTTGTCTCTTATCTATGGAAATTTGTACATGACTCAGGCATGACGATTACACTAGATCAACTTAAAGATGTTGAGGTAGAAGCAGAAATTTTGAAATCTCGAAGGCCGGTTCATATAATTGGACACGATAGGAAACAGCGTAGAAGAAAGTCGGTGAAGCTAGTAGGAGTGAAAGTGAAGATGATTTTATGTGATAAACTGAGGAGAGCATGAGGACTACATGTCTAGAGCTTTTTAAATGGTAAGATCCATTGTTTATCATATCGACTCTCACTATGCGATATATGATATGTCAGTATTTTGCAAGCAAGAGTAGGATCACCCATTCTATTGATTGCATGATTGCTTGTTTGATACGGTTGATGGTCGCATATGGTAGTTAGGCATGCGGAGTAACTATGGTTGCTTATTTCTTGATTTGTTTAGGAATATCGAAGGCGAAATTCCTAAGGAAGGAGAATGTAGCGACCATTATTTACATATTAGGGGATCGTAAAATATTTTTATTTTATTTATATAAGATCTTTGATTCTATAATTTTAGGATATGACTCTTAGAAATATTTAAGCACCTATGATTTTCCCCGAATTTCTACGTGAACATTTTAAGCTTGAAATTCGGCTATACTTTTTGATAGAAGTCGAATGAGGGTCTCAAAATAGTACCATTGCTTCAGGATAATTTCCATTCTATAACGTAATCATAATAGGAAAATGAACTTATGATTAGGAAGTTATGCCTATTTTAAGTTTAGACGGCTGTTGACCAGTATTAGTGTGTAATTAATTAAGCCCATAAGTAGGCTAATTTGAAACTAGTATAAATAGGGGGCTGTAGGAGTCAAATTAAAACTTTCCTTCTTTACCAAATCAGTACTAAACCCCCATTAACCCAAATTTCATCCAAAATCATACAAATTACTTTCTAAACCTATTAAATCACTAATTAGAGAGAAGCTTATCGAATAGAAGTTAGAGATCATCGGTTTGGTTGATTTGCATTGCTTTCTATTGTTGTACATATTGGATCTAGGCAAGAATTGGCTGATTTTGGTAATCTATGAGTGGTTTATACCTTCTCACTATTCTATGCATGTTTGTATGGTTGAATTATAGTTTTAACATGATTTTTGCCCTTAAAATCCTTTTCTAACTTTATAACATGTTGGCATATGTTTATGACCTGATGAGTTCTAATATGATCTTTAGTATTTGTTTTGTAATTCACCTTATTCATATTCATATGTTCATTTGATTACTTAGATTTGGATTAGAATATGCTTGATTGTTATAGTTCTATGTATTATTGTATGAATGGACGTATATGCATGTTATTTTATGCTTGTGTCTTAGGCTTTAATGTTGTTTGCTAGTGTTTTGGATGTTTAAGAAGATAGATTGTTGAATTCGGTAAATCAAAAGTAAAGCTGGACAAAATTAAACGAATTTCGAGAAGAGGCTCCGGATCATGAGAGGAGCTTGCAAAATAATTCATACATCAAAATTTGTTATCAACTCGACATTGAGTTGAAGAGTCAGTGCTGAGTTGTTTTGAAGGCTAGGATGGATCGGTCATCTAAATGGATGGATCGAGCATGGCCAATGGAGGTTGTCCATAGCAAGATGCAGGAGATTGGCTAAGTGTTGGATTCTATGTCAAGTTATTTGTAGAACTTGGTGTTGAATGCTTTGGGGGCCGAGTTGTTTTGATGAATAGTTTAGGGTCTAAAGCAATTGAGAAGGAAGTACGTAGGAAAAGTTAGCTAAGAAAATGACTCATTTATAAATCATTTTGAATCAATACCAAGTTGTTTTGGTGAGAGTCATAGGGTTAGACTTATACAAGAAGGAAGCATGGGACTCTGTAGATCATGCTAGAGGTGTTAGCCGTTCACTTGAGGATTAGACGGTGAAGTAAAACATGATAACAACAACGTATCTTTAGTTTATGATTCATAAAGGGAGTATGTACCGTAGGTAGTAGCTAAATAAAGAACGAAGCCGTGGAATTTGAGCATGAAGGGTTCCAAATAATGGAAAGTAGATTGAGCAAAGTAAGGGCTCGCATCTGAATGGAACAAAGGAGGGCTTGCATGTACATGCTAAGGAATCATTGATACTCGGGTTTTTTTTTGTACTTGAAGCAGGGGTATTGTAAGTAGGGATGCACATGGATCAATGGAGTGGATCTGAATACCTTGGACCAGTGGCTTTGGGTTTAGTGTCTAGCTTTGGGCTACGAGACACATATCTAGCTTTAGGCTATATGACATGAGAGTACACTAAAAATCGGGATTTCCATTAGTCCCTGGCAGTAAGGGGGCTATACGAATTATCATATATTCAGAGCATATGGAGTGGTAGTGGGGATTGCCTTGATGGATGTTATGGATGCTTTAGTTGCTTTCTAGGCTATCACTTGAAGATATCATTTGGAGTAGGTATTAGGGATAGGAATACCCGGAGAGATGATATCATTATTTTGAGTAGAGTACCTTTATAATATTCGTGGAGTAGCATATTATGATTTTAGGTGCTAACTTTGGTTGTAGGGACAGGTTAGGTATGATTCGGGTATCTCTTTTTCTTACTATATTTACCTACATAGTATTTTATGATTCATTCACCACTCACACTAGACTGTTGTATGACCCAAGGTTTTGTGCTTTGTTTCTTATTATTTTAGGTGTTGTTGAATGGGTAGACTAAATAATAGGTCTACGTGATGTAGTGCTTATGCGAAGGACGAGTTGGATGGTGCTACCTCATATTATATACTTATATGGATTTCTACGCTTATTCCACTATGCAGCACTGCGGAACCTTAATAGTGACTACTTATTTTCTTACTATGAGGCAGTTATTGGGTTTATTTCCATTCTATAAACTCTACTATATTTGTATATAACTTTATGGATCTATGTGCAGATGATTTTTTTCACATAGTTATTATTGTCTCTCCTGTTATATATGTGATTTTATATTTTATCCATACGCTGTGAGATATTCGGTAGGTTATATGATGCATTTGCTTCATTTTCAACCTTAACAATCATCCTATATCGACCAAGAATGATTGCAGCGCACTATATTGATATTACCGATGTTGGTGGTATAGGACAATCATCACATCGTATATGATTTTGAAGTGGTTATGGGTTCGAGTCATCTCATATTAGTACACGCCTCCACTTACCTTGGGGGATTTTTTTATGCCTTAGGTAATTTTGTTCATGACAACCCTAAAACTAAAACCCTAAAATTCCCCCAAATGAAATGTCAATTTCTATGTTTATCAAAGTCTCAATTATTTTACATTAAAATAGTAGAATTTGTTTTGTCATTACAATTTGAATATTCTATATTCTACTCAAATTCCATCTTTTATCTATTGATATGATAAAGGGTTATAAAAAGAAATAAGCTAGGAAATGGTGTGTAAAATAAAAATTCTCCTACTCATAGTTTGCACTGCCTATTTCCATAATATAAATATATGAATCCCTTTTTCATTTTCAATTTACATATGTAGAAGTTAAATAGAATATAAAGGGTTTAAATTGTACATCATATTCCTTGAAATTGAGGCATTGATTCTACTATACTAATATAAAATAAGTTTGGTATTTGACTCTATTTTGTTAATGCAAGCTATTGTTTGACTAAGGATATTGGCTAATTTGTATGATATTGTATGGAGTTAGACTTGTATGAATTGAAAGTTTTGACAATTAAAAAAATTAGTATTGGATGCAAAAACCTTCGCACGCTTAGGAATATTTAGTTAGCCTATATTATGTATGTATAAATATGTGTGTATAAATATGTTATTAACGTATAATTAATAACATAGCAGTCATATTATATAGAATGAATGGGTTAATAATTAGCCTTAAACCCGGTAGGACGGAAGCAAGAATTATTATTGAAATTAACCCATAATTAAGGATGGAATAAGAAGTTTTCCTTACACGGTCTTAATGCAAAATGCGGTGAGGTATACAAATGTGTACGTACATGTGTGTGTATCTATGTGTGTGTGGTAGTATGTTAAGGGAATGGAATTATGACTAAGGTATAGGGATGTGAGGTCAGTCAAAAGGGCATAAAAGTCTTCCCAGCTAATCTGGCAACCGAAAGTGTGACTATGGAACTAATGTAAGACATTGCCTAATATAAGTATCCACGAAGGATGCGAGGTTAGTCCCAACTCTATAGGATAACTATGCCTAGTTAATCTAGCTGTCGACACTTATGAATAGTTGGACTAATGTGAGATGTTATCATTTGAGTTACTAGTCATAATGCGTAAGAGCTACTTCTGGGTTGGGATATTAAGTGGATATTGTAGGGTCCACCTCCTTCCAATATAAGAAGCATTAGGTGGTCAAGATTATCGCTTATTTGTTGTAGTGGAAATCTTAGGAGGGATTCGCTATGGGGTCAAGGTGTTAAGTAGCTATTGTCAAATCACTCTCTTCCAATAAAGAAGTATTAAGTGGCCTGATGAGATTTTATACGATGTCAGCTAGGGAATACCAGAGAGGGGTCCGCCTTATATTAGGTATTAAATGACGGGCATCTGCCTAGGATATAAGTATTTTTTGGTTCAGATTCTGCCTAGTTCCCATTAAAAGGTATTAAATGGCTTAGGTACTTTCTCTCACATTGTTAGTACTTGATTGGCAGTAATTTCTTGGGAATGGAAAGGGCATTTGCCTATAGTTAAAGGTATGTTATCATTTGGACTAGAAGAGCCTTTGGGATTACAGTATGAGGTATATTTGGTAGAATGTGGTATAGGACGCGTAACACATATTTTTGATCTGAGTGATGCTACATGAATACTGTTATGGTAAGGCTTAAGATTTTCATTTACAAGACATTGTTATTCTAACCCCCTCCTCATTATAACACATAGTTAGTGGAGAGGATGTTGATTGATAAGATGAAGACATAGGCAAAGTCTTGTGGCAGTTTATTTATATTTTATTTTTTTCTTATATTTTGATGTACCCAGTTTCAAACAAGATGTTATTTAAGGATATTGTATTTGAGATCATATGTTGTATTTCTAAGATTTGAATTTTTATGAAAGGGGTACTTATTTCTGATATTATAGTTTATCCATTCAACTGTGAGATTCTGATAGAATAGATATATAGCTCTATATATTATTCATTGTATCAATTTTACCAACTAACACCTAGTTTGGAATGGGCTTAGGGTTTGATGGGCTTTTAGTGGGTCGAAAATTAAGCCCGTTTCGAGGTGGGTTGTTACATTTGGTATCAAAGCTTAGGTTACCTAATCAACGAGAATAGGGATACATAAGAGAGCGTATTTATTATTCTAAAAGTAATTTTCAAAACTCTATTGTATATATACACACACTTTTATGAACATACACAAACACACTAGGCAAATCTTTTGTTTCAGTAAATACTACTATCTTAAGAAGTTGTAACTAAAAGCTCTAGCCTATAGGTAGTTGATTATGGTTGAAAACCATTCCTCTAAGGCTAGGAACTCCTCCATCTAGGAAATATCCATAATTCGAGAAATGAAAAAAATGGTTTAAGCAAGACCAGAGGCATGTAGGAAAGTTCTCATTCTTCAATAAGCTGCACCAGGGGCACCCACTGCTCCATATGTTGAAGCAGCACCTCGCCCACTAGACTTCCCTAAATTATGTAAAGGCTTCCATAATATGGGAGTGCAGGTGCATATGGGAGCTAAAGGTTTTGTGGAAATAAAGGCTTGGATTAACAGCTGTGAATGTATATCTCAGGAGCTTGGAGGGAAGGAATGGATCATAAGGAAGATGACTATGTGGCATCTCAAAGGGGAGCGCTGGATTGGTGGACTATTGTAGTTGAGGAGAGTGCAGAGGAAGGAATCACTTAGGCTGAATTTAGAACTCTTTGAATCGCAATTCATGTACAGAGTTGAAGTAGTTTGCAATTAGAGAAGTTTATATAACTTAGGCAGGCACATTGAAGGAGTATTTTAGTATGTTCATTAAGCTATCTAAGTTTGAATTGAGTTTGATTGAGACCACCACGAAGAAGGCTATGAAATCGTCAAAGGCTTGAATTCCCTACTTAGGGAGCTGCTTTTGACCAAAGTACCCATGACCGCCACTTATGAGATGATATTTAAAATGGCACTGATGTAGGCTGCGAGTATTAAGGAGAAGGTGTAACCAGCCTAAAATCAAGGTGGAGCTAAGAAAGAAGGATTTTAGACAAATAAGAAGGCCGAGGAGAAGATTAAGAAGGGAAGTATATCATGCCATAGATGTCATAAGAAGGGACATGTTGCTAAGCAATGCAAGATGAGCTTGATGAGGAAGGAGTTAAAGTAAGATGCTACCACTACCATAAGGAGGGACACTACAAGAATCAGTGTCCAAAGCTAACTAACGAGGGTCAAAGTGGCCAAGCTTATGCTATTAAGGCTGTACCTATTTTAAGTAGACCTCCTCCTAGAAATCGAGTAAAAGCTGCAATGGAAGGTACAACTGTTATTTCTAGGAATACTATTCGTACCTTATTTGACTCGGGAGCATCATGTTCATTCATGACTAGAAATGTAGTTAACTCCTTGAATCTAAAACCTAAGTTGTCACCACCTAATAGTCGCGTCAAATCCTATTGGGGGGTCGACACATCTTTCTTTGATTTGTAAAGACCTACTTGTGGATATATGTAACATTGACTTACATATAATGTGTATTCTTGGTTTTAAGGAGTATGGACATATTCAAGGGAAAGATTGGTTAACTTACGATGTGACTGTCTTAGATTATGATAGGAGGATTATATGGTTAAAGAGTTGTAAGGAGCAAGATATAGATGTTCATTATACACCCCAAAACTCAATCAAGTTAAGGTATTTATGTTCTCTTGTCTACCACAAGATAAGCTCTAGTCTGTGCCCATAGTTTGAGAACTTCTTGACGTTTTTGAAGAAGTCTCGAGTCTCCTGCCTCAAAGGGAGATGAAGTTCTGGATTTATTTGGAGAAGGACGTTCAACCCATTGTTCTACCATTAAGACGTATGACCCCTAAAGAAAGGTGAGAGTTGGATAAGCAAATTTCAAAGCTGTTGCATAAGGGATTTATCTGCCATAGTACTTCATAATAGAGAGCAGCAGTTATCTTCACCATTGAGGCAGACGGTTCTTTAAGGCTATGCGTTGACTATAGAGAACTCAACAAGTTGACCAAAAAGAATAGGTATCCCTTACCTAGAATATATGATTTGTTTGAGCAGCTTGTTGGAGCCAAAACCTTTTTCCAATTGGACATAGCCATTGAATTCCATCAATTGAGGATAGCCGAGGATTGTAAGTAGAAGACTACTTTATGCACTCTTGATAGATCATATGAATGAGAGGTTATGCCTTTTGGGTTGAAAAATGCCCCGCGTATTTTGTAGATTTGATAAGGGGGCAGCTGAATAAGTACATTGTAGTATTTGTGGACAACAATCTAGTGTTTTTCAAAAGTGAAGATGAGCATAAAAATCACTTAAGGAAGGTACTAGGAATCTTGAGAAGGCACCAACTAAAAGATAGATTCTCAAAGTACCATCTCAAAGTATCATTTTTGGAAGAAGGAGGTAAGATTTCTTGGCCATATTATCTCCAAGATGGGATTGTCCATGGACTCCGTAAAGATAGAAGCTGTTAAAGAATGGAAGATTCCAAAGAATGCCATGGAAGTTAGAAGTTTTCTTAGACTGGAGGGTTACTATAGGACATTCATCAAGTAGTTTGCAAAGATAGCAGTCACACTAATTTGCTTAACCAAGAAAAATTTAGTGTTGCAAGGGATGAGAAATGCACAAAAGCATTCAAGAAGCTTAAGGAGTTATTGACTAGTGTTCCCATTACTTACCATTCCCAATAGTACGAAGCCTTTCACTGGTTACATCGACGCATATGGGGATTAGGAGTTGTTCTTATGGAAGAAGGCAAGGTAATAGTCTATGCAAGTAGATAGTTGAAGGACCATAAGAAGAGGTAACCAACTCACAACTTAGAGTTAGCAGCCATCATCTTTGGTTTGAAGATATGGAGGCACTATCTTTTGAGAGAAATCTTTGAGTTATTTACCGATCACAAACCTCTTAAACACCAATTTTTCCAAAAATATTTGAGCCTTAGGTAGTAGTGGTGGATGAGGTTTATAGCATCATATGAATTTGAGATATAGTATATCCCAAAAAGGACATGTTGTTGCCGACGCCCTTTGCCGGAGGCATGCTTCTCTAGTGGTTATATATGGGTGGAGGTGGTTAGAGTTCCCGTTGAATCTTAATTTCTAATCGGCGATAGAATCCACTCTAGGATATTGGCAGCAAGGTTAGACCGACATTGTTAGGCTGCATCGGGCTAGAACAGAACAAAGATGCCATGATAGTACATATTTTAGGCAATTTGAGTAGAGGAGAACATTTCCCTTATGGCAGTAGGTATGCAATTAACGAAAGAAGATGTTTGAGAAGAGATGGATGCGTTTGTGATCCTATGATGGAGGACGTTTTAGAGGAAGTTTTGGCCATGTGTCACCATTCTTAGATGATAATTCGCCCTAGTGGAGACAAAAATTTATAGGGATATGAAGCAGATATTCTATTGGCCAGGAATGAAGAAGTGGGTAGCGAAGTACGTTTCTAGGTGCTTGATGTGCCAAAAAATAAAGGCGGAACAAGAGAAGCCTAGAGGATTGTTATTACCGTTAGAGGTGCTAACTCAGAAATGGGAGCATATACCGATGGACTTTATAAATAGGTTGCTAGAAGTCAAATAGGCAATGAAGTTATTTGGGTAATAGTGGATAGACTCACTAAAATCACCCACTTTGTTCCTATTGGGAGTAATAGGACTGCAGCATCTCTGGTGCAAATTTATATTAAGGAAGTAATATGAATGCATAGTGTTCCAGTTAACATTATTAGTGATAGGGACCCCTATTCACTAGTAAATTTTTGAGGAGTTTGCATTCAGCTCTAGGAATGACACTGGATCTTAGCACTACTTACCACCCATAGACTGACGGTCAAATGGAAAGGGCGAATTGGATTTTGGAGAATTTGTTGAGGGCTTGCATCATGGATTTCTAAGGACATAGTGAATAGCACTTTCCCTCAGTAGAATTCATATACAATAATAGTTACCAAATGATGATTATCATGGAACCCTTTGTAGCGTTACATGGGAGGCCTTGCAAATCACCAAAGTATTGGTGGAAAACCACCGAAAAAATTCTTCTTGACCAAATTTGATTCGCAAGACCTTAGAAAAGATAGAGATGATCAAGTGACGAATGAAGCTGTAGAGGACCGTCGAAAATCCTATGTCGATAAGTGAAGAAAGGAATTGGAGTTTATGGTAGGAAACATGGTATTGGTTAGGGCTTCCCTACTTTGAAAGTTATGAGATTTGGAATGTTGGGAAGTTGGCATCAAGGTTTATTGGGCCTTTCCCAATTTTAAAATAGGTAAGGAAACTTACATATCGAGTAGAGGTTTTGGATGAGTTAGCAGGAGTTCGTAACGTCTTTCATGCTTCACACTTGAGGAAATGCCTTCACGACACCGCCACTATAGTAGAGCCTGATCAATTAGTAGATATTGAGATGGAGCCAATAGCATCTCGTGCCACCGCACGCATAGTAAAGCATGAAACTAGAATGCTTCGTAACAAAGAAATTAGGCTGGTTCGAGTACAATGGGGAGATAATCCAGCGGAAAGCACATGGGAAAACGAGGAGAAGAGGAAGGCTTCTCAATCTAAACTTTTCTTTGGTGAACTTTAACTCTTCAAATTTTAGGTTTTTGGTTGCATCGTGGTTGCTAAACTGGATGTCAGGGGATGGTTGACACACTTTTTACTGTTATTTCTACACTCATGTAGAATTTTATGCATAATTAGGAGCTTGCATACATGTCCATATGTCACGGTCTTGCATTCACGCTATAACTGAGCTCACTTAGAGTATGTTGCATACATAATCACATTGCATTTTCAGCTGAGTAGATGGTTGTGTAGAAAATGTGGTTGTATAACATGGTTGTAGAATGTGTGTTACACTACTTGTCCCTTAGGGATTTCGGGGGCGAAATCCAACTTAAAGGGGGAGAATGTAGTGCCCCTTGAAAATTAATAAGAAATCAATTAATAATAAGGTTAAAAATGTAAATTTTGTAAATGTCGTAATTTGGGCACTAAATTCTATAAATGTTGGAATTCTGATCAACTTTCATACATAAAGTTTTATATCGGAGCTCAAATGGAAAAGTTACTGACGTTTCAAGTTTATGAATTTAAAATAATTCAAACAAATTCAAAATTTAAATTTAAATGACGTTAGTGTAAAAATTAAATAGGGAAATAAATGATTGCAACTAAATTAGCCACAAACACCCAATTATGTAGAGAAGTAAGTGAAGAAAAACAAAATTAAACTGAGAAAATGATTTAATTAATAATATATAAGAAGTAATAATCAGAGATATTGTGATTTATAGTGGTTCGGCATTGAATTCCTACATCCACTTTGAAGGATATCTTTTATCGATCACTTATAAATCTAATTACAACAGTAAGGAATAGCACACACTTGATTACATAGAGCCTAGAGTAACAAGCAATGTAAAGATCCCTAGAATGACCCGTTAGGCTAGTATTTATAGGTGAAAACGAGCACCAATCTCTATGAAACTTCAATTGAAGGACCTTCTAATCCACATGGGCCCATTAGAGGGATCACCAGGCCCAATTCCTAATGAGGAGGGATCGGTATTGATCCCTTCATTGGTCGATTTTTGGGCAACGATCCCTATGGTGGCTTCTCCATGCTAAAATATGTTTGTCCTTCAATTCTCATGTCATTTGGACAACTGAAACTCGAGTAATTTCTCAATCTTTGACTTGATATGACATGTGTACTGTTTGCAGCCGAACCCTCCAAAGGGATGTATGTCGATCCTTTAATGGTTGTTCTTATGACGTGCGATCCCTAGAGTAGGATCCCTAGGGTCCGTTTACCTTGGCCTCTAACTTTCATAGGCTTTGGACATGTAAATCCTAAGACATTGATTGTTGTATGCATGAATTGACTTAATCCTTGACGGATGTGGATCCCTCTACAGTGAAGTCGATCGATCCCTCTTAATCAAGTACACTGATCCCCCACAATTTACCATGCTAGTCAAACCCTTTCATTCGTTGAGCCATATTCCATGCTTTGAGCATCCTACATCATACATTCATCAAATCCATTCAATTCTAACTTCATATGATCATCTGCACTTGACTTCCGGTCCCCACAATTATCATTCTAGAATCATTGGCCTTGATGGCAGTCGGATCTAACTCGTGCAGTTAGTTTAATTTAGCCGGACTAGAATGCCGGATAACACTTACCCTTAAGTACATCTTATGATTAACATGACGTGCTTTGAATCATTGAGAATGAGATCGATCTAGCTTTCTAAACAGTTGTTAGCCCTTAATCGAATCATTTTTTTGAAGCATAGAATTCCTTAATGATTGTCATGACGCTTGGTTGATTTCCTATAATATAAATCTAGTGCTATATTCCATCATTTGATATATATATATATAAGTTCGGTTCTACGTGACTAATAAGCTTTTGTTATCTGGTCCAGACTCAAACTCGAAAGTTTCAAGTTTGATTTCAATTTCTGTCGATTTCAAAAAATTGAACTCTTGGGTCATTCATATGCACATTCATATACACATTTTTTTTTGTTAGCTCCTGGACGCGCTCTCATGTTCACAGGTCATTGCCAACTTTCATAGTAATTTGTATGTACAACCTTTCAATAATTTTTGTGCCTATATATATTCGTGTTCATACCTATAGCTGATCCCCATCCTTCATTCTTTCTTTTCCTTCTTTTTAGCATTTGTAGGGATCGGTATATATTATGTCGATCCTTTTTTGGGTGCATGCTAATATGGGTCGGCATGACTTTAACTGTCCCTTCCCTCCTATGCCAAGTGCACAGCCGACACCCCACTTCCTTATAAAAGCTCACTTCACCCTTCTCCTTTCTCACACTCTTTTACCTTCCATCCATCCTTCTATCTCTGAACCCTCTCTTTACTTAAAAAAGGAAAACCCGACCCCTACTTTTCCATTTATCCATTTCTCTGATTAGTAAATACATCTTTTTAGTTAGTCCCCGCGCCTTCAAATCGATCCGTGACCCAACCTTTTCTTTCTACGGTTCGTCTTCGACTAAATAAGGTAAGCCTTTCACCTTGCTTTTGACTTTAAGGTGAGGTAATAGAGATATGTGAGGAAGTGGATGACTGAGGATATAGGTTGTTTTGGGAAGACGAAGTATGGGAAGGAGTTATCCTTGGTAGAATTATGGAGGAAGAAGAAGAGGGAGTGGAGGAGGGATCAACGTCAGAGGCTTGGGCATAAACTGATCCCTTGTTTGTTGACAAGGGATCGGTATTGAGGCCCGACGAGAGGATGGTAAAGTAGAGTCATTGGCGTGATTAGGGATCGGCAAACCCATGCTCAAATAATAGGATCGGAGGTATAAGGAGAGAGGGTTGGTAGGATTTGTAGAAGGAAAGGGATTGGAGTGTTTGGTAGAAGATAGTGAAGCAGAGGGTGAAGTGAAGGGATCGGTGGGACTTGGGTGAAGAGAGAGATCAATAGAGAGGCTTTAGGATAGGGATCAGTATGTAGGGTTCGGTACACAGGGATTGGCATAAGGACTTATTGGGGTTCTTTGAACTTATGAACTAGTTTAACCTAACTTGTTTGAACAGTTATTACTAGTTTATAACGAACTTGGCCACATGATGACGATGAACAGTAAAACATGCATATTTACTACCGAACTCGAGATTGAACAATCAAATCCTTAGATCCTTTGACATAGACTAAAGACTCAAATATGGACTTGAAAGACAAACTTCACACTGCAATATGCTAATAGTCGATCCCAAAGCTTTTACAATCGATCAATCTCTCCGCCAGTTGAGACGATCAGCGATGACGGTCACCCTGGTCGAAACCTAAAGTTTCATCATTTAACTTCATCTTCTGAATGTAGGCTTGTTTACTTCTACTACACACTTCACTACACTACACTAGCTTACATTTAACACAGGGGGAACATGTAAACTTTTCTAATCTTGATTATTTACTGAATATAGCTAAAATGGACTCCAGACGCTAAGAGCATTTAGCTGGTGTGTCTTTCGAATCAGCCATGTAACACATCGATCCTGAAGCAAAATCAAGTTCTACGACTATATGTGGTAGACTTTCTCCTAGCCATCAAGTAGAATAGATGAAAGTTTCTGGCCGACCGGTCAACCTTTTTTTAGATGTTTCAGTTTTTTTGACAAAGGATTTAAGTCCTGCTCCTGATGCAGTGGATGCTGCCATTCTTTTAGATAGCCCAATAGATTCTCAAGCCCTCCAAATTGGCGAGCCTGGTATTCACAGGTAGTGTTCCATTCATGGAATTCCATTTGTAGACATCCCGGTTCCTTCAATAAACGACAGGCCTCACCTTCCCTTGGAGGGGTACACGGCGTGTGAAAAATTTATGTACTGGGCAGGATGTGTACCGTTCTTTAATTGGTTTATTCGAGAGATGTTGAGATATCTTAGAATAGCTCCCACACAACTCCATCCAAACGGTTACGCCTTCCTACATGGAACTTGTTGCTATTTATGAATGTTCTATTTCGTCCGCCAACTCCTAAAGACATAAGGTTCATCTACAACTTTAAACAGCGGTTAGGAAGTCCATTAATGTTTTTTAAACCTTCTCCTAACTGCCAAGTCTTAACTAGCACTTGGAACAAACTCTCTTTGTTTAAGAACGAGTCGTTTTATATTCGATGTCCACCTAGCTTCGCGAGGCGATGGTCGGGAGGAGGTAAGCGTTACATTCATTTCATTCTTACGTCCTTTAATCCAAGTCATATTTTTGAATCTATTAACATTCAAAATTCCTATAGGTGTCCGCCCACATCCTGAAGGCATTGGTTTTTTAAGAGCGGTCGCTGCTATTCATACTACCCCTATAGCAGATAGGGATATCAATCTTCTTGTTACCGATGAGTTACTATCTTTATTCAGGCTGTTAGAAGGTGGCTGTAGCATTGAGCTCCTTGAAAGCACAGCATTGCCGAGAAACATTACAGAGCAAGAAAGGGTTGTCATCAATCCTGGCGTGCCCCTGTTGGGAAGACTTAGGATGGCATTGAAGAAGGTGAGATTAAGGATTTCCAGGCCAACAAATCCGACGACGCTGAACGGGCCTAGGCAAGGCGCCTTTTGTCGAACCGTCACAAGGTGCACAATCTCAAACACCCACCAAGAAAAAAAAAGAAGCTAGCATACAAAGTTTGTAGGATAAAAACTACCGCAGACCCAGAATTTATCATTACTTCTATTGAAAAAGAATCACCTTCCCAACAGTTGGAAAGTTCAACGAAGGGATTTTCAAATCTCTAAAATTTCAGACGATATTATGACTTACGGCTTTCCTAATATCAACATCGAAGGGCTCAATTATCCTACTAGGAGTGGTGAAGGCATTCATCCTACTGATAAAGGAGAGAAAACACCGTAAGCAAGGCTACGGCCACCGATCTATCGAGAGAAACATTAGGACACTCATGAGCATGTGCACTTCACTACATGCTCTTTATTATTCCTTTGCACGATAGTTACTCACATGTTTTTATTTGGTCTTTGCATGTGCGATGATTCAGTCTTAGGCCATTGATAGCTTAAAAGGTTCTTCGACATATCATCGATCTAGTCGAGACTAAGAGTCTGGTAAGTGTAGGTAAAAAGACAATGGATGGGAAAAAAGTTATCATTCAAAGGAATCCTCCTCTTCCAAGCACAAATCAACTCTCATACATCTTGCCAGGGAGATCGGCATAATTTTCCAGCTTATAGAGTAGACCAGCCTCCTTACCACGGCCCACAAATCATCACATCACTTGAGCAACACTCTAGTTCTTCGAGCTCAAAGCAATCTCGTTACCACAGATCAAGCAAGCATCCATTTGCCACTTTTGATCCATCCTTGCCAACTGTAGCTTCTGGCACTTCTACAGTGGAGAAGTCGGCTGAGATTAAGGCCACTTTTTCGAAAAACTGCTTCAATGGGCTTAAATTCCTTCCCATAATACATATGATCCCAGAGTACGCCAAAAAAAGTTCCCTCGCATGTGTTAATATGTAATAGATCATCACAAGTTGGAGGCGATACATTATGAAGACATAATCAAACATCAAGATGACGAACTGTCAGAATTGACAACAAAACTTACCAAGGCGGAGAAAAGTGCTAAAGAAACATTGGAGGTAGTGAGTCGTTTATATGCTTCCTATAAAAAGGACCTCAATGTTGCCCTCAATCATAATGAGGCACTCGCTCTAGAAAAAGATTCCTTGCAAAGGAAAAATATGTCTTAGGCCACCGCGTCGAGGAACTTGAGGAGCTTCTCAAGAAAGAAAAGGAAGAGAAAATTGAGGCCTAGGAAGAATCACAAAGGTATTGAGAAGAGGCTATTGAAGCTAGGATCCTGAAAATTAAACTAGATGAATAGTTTGCCAAGACAGAAGCTCCTAAAAAGGAGGCTCGAGAGGAAGGCTGCAAGGAGATGATGGGACAAATTGAGACTCGAGTATAAGATGCTAAAGAGTCTGATCAGAATGAAATCAAGGACTTGTTTGATCCATTGATCATAGAATATAATGCCAAAGTCTTCATCCACCATGACTTGAGTTTTCCTAGCGAAGGTTATCTTGAATCACTTACGGAAGCCTGGGAGCATATCATCGAGATGAAAAGGAGAGAATTGGGCGGAGATGAGCTTGATGGAAAAAAAAATTAGTGCACGACATTCTCCTTAGAAACGAACCCCTAGATCTTTTCATCGCGAGACTTTGGTACGTTGACGTTTCTACACCTTCTGACAAAGGTGAATGTATTACCAGATCCTCGAAGGTTGATCCTAAGGGTCCCTTTTCTTCCCAAGCGACTAGAGCATTAATTTCCTTTGACCCATAATAGGACTTGGGCTATGATCTAGATAAGCCCGGTTATCAATCCAAAATATCCCATATTTGGGAAGGGGTCCCTCCATCTACCACCGAGAGCCAACGGGATATAAGTATTCCACTTTATCCTCCAATTTATGAAAGGTTTTATTCTTCATGCCCAATGGTTTCAGGATTATCTCCTTATTTTGACAAATTTGCAAGTCTTCCAGGTCCCAGTCAAACTCCTAAAAGCAATGCAGCTGTGGAGCAACAAGAGAAACTAGCAGAAATTTCGGTGGCCACTGGTGTACCAAGGCTCGATGCTCAAGTCATTAGAGCTCTTGTGATAAGATTGACGATTCACTCCCAGCAGATGAATTTAACGATGTTATGATTACCGGTTCCTTTGAACGTATTGATGAGATTAGCTTGAAAGAGCGTATCGAGAAGAAGGAGTTGCTAAAGAAAAAGGCTAAAGCTAAGCCCGTTGACATGGACATCAACGATCCACACCTTATGCCACTAAAAGTTATTCCACCAGACGGGTTGATTCCCAATGAACTCCCTGTTAGCTTTATAAGCTCTCCCGCAAAAGGAGGCAAAGGATCCAGGAAAAGAATCATAGAGGGCTCAAGTGGCACCTCTCCCGAAAAATCCAAAAAGGAGAGGAGGTCAAAGAAATAGCCATCACTTCGGCTCCATGTGTGCATAGTCCGCCTGGTTGCTTGTTTGTCATTTCTTTTATTATTTATGGTTGTACGGGTATGATTCCAGGTTTTTTTGAAATAACTTATACCACAATCTCGAAAACTATCATGTGAATAAAAGTTCTTGTTTTGCTGTTGAGCTTTCATGTGAATTGCCATTTACGTAGTCGAAATATTACTTTCCGTTCAATGTACTTATAATTCGTTGTTCATTTATGCTGGTAACAATCCACTAACTCTAGCCCAAGGCCTCCATGTGGTCATGACCTTGAGTCGTACCAAACACTAGGCTCGAGCTTTAATGTTACGTCGTCAAATTCAGTGGTTTTTGAGTAACTATACTCCTGCCCCAGTCTTGGATTAGAGAGGTTAGACGTTGGATAGTCAAACTCCATCCTTAGCGAGTTTATACACCTCGTTTTGGTTTCAGACCAGAGTTCATGGGATAGTGAATGGGCAAACCTCATTCAGCCATCTGTTTATGCTCATATCTGCACTCTGTAGATAAGAGTTAGCTGACGGATGGTCAAGTCGCACTCAATCTATGTTTATACTTTAATCCGCTCTCTAGGGACTTAGAGTTATTTCACGGTTGGTCGATTCACGCCGATTTGTGTTTATATTTCAATCCACACTATGGGGATTTAACTTATGTTGCAGGTGATCGATTCACATCCGATTTATATTTATACTCCGGTTCGCACTCTAGGGACTTAGAGTTATTTTTCGGGTGGTCGATTCACACCCAACTTATTTCTATACTCCGGTCAGCACACTAGGGACTAAGAGTTATGTTGTGGGTGGTCGATTCACAAACAAATTATGTTTATACTCTGGTCCTCACTCTAGGGAATTAGAGTTATGTTGTGGGTGGTTGATTCACACCCGACTTATGTTTATACTCTGGTCCGCATTCTGGGGATTTAGAGTTATTTTGGAGAGTAGTCGAATCGTACTCTCCTTAATTGATTGATTTACCCCTCAAGGTCTGAGGTTTAACTTAGCGAGTGACCGGTCGTGTCATGTTCGCTCTCATATTATCTCAGTTCCATAGTTTTGTAGGATTTATTCGATCATCAGATGGCTGAGCCACGTTTATTCCTCATGGTGTATCCCGTCCATTGGATTATGAGTGGGAATTATCAAATGAGCAAGTGGACCAAGCTCATCTTGTTTATTCCCATTGGGAATTAGCGTGATTGATTAATTCCAAACTTAGGGAGCCCTTTTATACATATCGAAATCAATTAGTTTTGTCATGTGACTGATACATAATACTACAGTAAACATAAATATAAAGGAAGTCCGAAACTTTATTCGTTAAATGGAAAGGAATGCCATAATCTGTCATATTATGCATCGGGAAAATCAAATGTTAAAGCAAAATTCTAAAAGAAAATACAATTAAAATGAAAAAGAAATAAACTATGTGAAATAGCATCGTAGATGCTTTCTATTACATGCCCTTGGAAGTATGATGCCATCAACAGTCGCTTGCTTCAAAGTTCCCTCTCGGAGCCTCTATTCAATGACATATGATCCTTCCCAGATTGGATTTATGTGCGATGGGGTAAGAAAAACCAGTTTTAGGATGAGATCCCCGATTTCAAAGGTTCTAAGTCAGAATTTAATGTTGTAATACTGGGCGACTCGGAGTCGATGCGCAACTGCCCTCGATCGGCTTCCTCACACTTCTCATCTACAAAATCGAGAGAATCCAAGAAAAGATCTTTATTCGTTTTGGGATCATAGTAAGTCACTCAATGAGAAGGAACTTTGAACTTAACAAGAATGACGGATTTAGGACCGTAAGCAAGAACGAATGGAGCATGGCCAGTCGTGGACTTATGGATGGTCCTGTAAACCTAAAGTGCTGTAGGGAGTTCATCCACCCATCAACCTTTAGCCTTCTCCGAATGCTTCATCAGAATGGACTTTATGATTTTGTTTACAGCTTCAACCTATCCATTTGCTTGAGGGTGAGTGGCCGCTGCAAATCTTTTTTTAATACGATACCTCCGACAGAAGTCTTTGAATTTAGCACTGTCTAATTGAGTCCCATTATCTATCACAATAGTTCGCGAAAGACCGAAATGACATATGATGTTTTGGACAATAAAGTTGATTACTTTCTTGGTCATAATTCCGCTTCAGCCCATTTGGTGAAGTAATCAACTGCGATGATAGCGTACTTTGCGCCACCTTTGGAGATCGGCAAGGAACCAATAATATCTATACCCTACAAAGCAAACGGCCATGGGCTGGCCATTTGCATGATTTCCATTGGCGGAGCTCTTGGAACTTTTGCATATATCTAGCACTTATCGCATTGTTTTACATAGTCAGCAGCGTCTCTATTGACAGTTGGCTAAGAATACCCGTAAAGAATTATTTTCTTTGCCAAAGTTTGCCCCCCGGTGTGGTTGCCACATTTCTCTTCATGAACTTCTTTTAGGACACATTTTATCTCATTGTTAGCGACACATCAAAGTAGGGGAATCGAAAAACTTTTTATGTACATAATCCCTTCTTGCATAAGATATCGCAAAGCTTTATGGAGGACTTGTCGCTTTTCGGATCATTTATCTGGTAGGACTCAATGTAGCAAATAGTCTTTTATTAGAGTCATCCATGACTCCCTCTCAGGCTCCGCTTCTGGTGTCTGGTCAATTTCTATCATGTTTATACTTAGGGCATTTAATACTTCGACCAGAACCAAGCCCATCTACTATGCATCACCGATGCTGGAAAATTTCACCAATAAATTAGCCTCTCTATTTCAATCCCATGGAATATGTGAAATGTTATATGTTACTCCGCCTTTTGGCAAGGTCGTGATATCATCGACTTGGCTAAGAATAAATGGTCAACCGCCTTGGGAATCACTTACGTACAGTACTATAGACGATGGTTGGGTAGATTTGAATCGAGATCCAATCAAAGTGCAATTAGCATGGAGTAAATAGCATGGCCTTGTTAAGTTATATTTCAAATTTGGAGTTGATTGGAGTTCGTATGCTCAAGTTACAAAAGAAGCAAGGATTTGTATGGATCAACTAAGAACGATCTATGAAACAGTTCAAGTTATAGGAGGATGTTCAATATCTCAAAATCCATGAGGCCAATTCATTTAAAACATTTAGAACATCAATAATATAAAGAGGGAAGCCTGCCAAAATGACCACATATCACAAAATGAAGGTTTGAGGATGACCGATCGATATTGACCGATCGTTTTTGCTGATCCATCATAATGATCGCATATCACAAAATGAAGGTTTGAGGATGACCGATCATTATTGACGATCATTCTTGATGATCCATCATACGATCGCATATCACAAAGTGATGGTTTGAGGATGGCCGACCCGTTATTGATTGATCGTTCTTGTCGATCCATTATAACGATCGGTATAGTTCAGTGCATAATTCAACTTCAACCAAGATCGATTCATATCTCTCAATTTACAACTCAGAATGATCCATCTTTCAGAAGCAATATCAAGAGGCACGTGGGAACCCCAAAACAATTTCACCATGGTTGAAGCCAAGAAAAAGGACCGGCTAACATTAGGCCAATCGTTCTCAATCATCAATTTATCATAGCCTATCGATATTGCTGGCCACTATGGACCTAGAGAGCATTCTGCCAAAGTCTTAGCGAAATATCTCATCATCTCTCCCTTTAAATACAGGCCATGTGGGTCATTCTAGGGGTCCTTTACGTTGTCTGTTACTTGTGTCCACATTGTAATCAGGTTCTTCCTTATTTTGTGCAGCCGTAATCAAACTCTTTATGGATCAATAAAGAGAATCTTCAAATTGGACGTAGGCATACAACGCCGAACCACTATAAATCTGAATGTTCTTGGTTATTGCTTGGATTTGCTTGTTAGTTATTCTATTCCTCAATTTAATTTTACTTTCTTCATTTACTTCTACCACAAATCTATTCTTGGATGTTTGTGACCAATTTGGTTGCAAATATTTTGGTGCTTTCATTGAGAGATGAATTCTCAGCTTGATTGGATCTTATCTTCTACTTATGGATTTTCATGTTCGCAAGATAGATCTAGCTTTCGGTCGATAAGTTTCCTATTCTACTCATATTTGAAAGAGATCTACAAGGAAACTATTAACCATAGCCAGAGAAGCCAAGTCTACTTTCCCTGCATAAGAAGGAAATCATGATATCAGTGATCGATTAGTCATGTGTTTACATTTTCAAGTTTTGAAGCATATATGAACGATCGGTCATCTGCAGTGCCCCATACATACTCAATGAATGATCGTTTCCTACAAATCCATGTGCTACATCATCGTGCATGATCGTTCCACACGATCATTCTCATTGGTCATTCAACCAACATGAATTTGGCTGATCGTTTTTTCTATACGATCATAATCGTTCTTGTATGAGCATCCCACAACTATGTGGATTTACACCGATCGTTTCTATACGATTGTTTTTGTATGATCGTTCTAGTTAACCTCTTCAACAATCATTCCAGTTGCCATCTTCACCGATCATTCTAGTCGCCATCTTCACCGTATTACTAGTAACATCTTCACCGATTTTTTCTTATTAACATTTCCAACCATCATTCAATTTACAGTTGGTCACAACGCTTTGGCATTTCAACCGTTCATTTTCAACCAATTGTTGTTTTAATCGTTCATTTTTTTAAAAACTTTTTCAGGCACGATCTAAATTTTAAGAAAAAGGCTCTAAAAAATTTTTTGCCCAAACCCATGCCGCAGCATAGTGCCCCCGCATTCTGCATTTGAAACTCAATTTAAAGACGATGCATTTTATCCATTTCCCTTACGTCCTGTGACTGACCGGGGCATAAAGGATTAAGCGGCAACTTCTAAATTGCAACCAAGGAATAGACAAGCAACCGCTACTCAAACGATACTCCCAAAGGTTGGAGAACATAAGCGGTATGACTCCAAGCACCATTCTTCACTGACCCAGCATTTCGAATTCAGTCACTCCAAGCAAACCAATTGCTGATCCCAATCAAATAACATATTTTCTTGAGTCCGACTTCAAGTAACTTACTACGAATCCATTAATACTGGTCCATCTTGCTTTGCTCATATCTTGGGCATGCATACGTCATTTATAAGCATAACAAGTAGTTGTAACTTAAAAATGAACCAGATTGACGATGATTAAACCATCACCCCTAGTTGAAGCCTATTCATTGAAGCCGTTCAACGTGCAGAATATCTGAGGAGATTTAATGCACCAATCATATCGGTTAACTCAGGGAAAAATAATCCTGGACTATATCTAATGAAATATAAGTGGCATATGAATTCCGCCAGAGTGACATGTGCCATCGAATGCATATGCTTTCCTATGTTCCTCGAAGGTGTATCGATCATGTGGTTTATGCAATTGTCTCCCAAATCCATCTCCTCATTCAATCAACTAGATCGGAAGTTTGTTGAGCAGTTTAGAATGCATACAACTCACACCAAGGATGTGATATCATTATCTAATTTTTTCCAGATGCTAGGCGAGCCACTCAAAGACTTCCTGCAGAGATTCAATGTCGTCGTCGTCGTCACCAAAGTGAGCAATCCCAGCGAGGATATCAAACAAATGGCATTGATAAGGGAATCGACCCCATGTTAGATTTCAGTGATTGGTTAGCTGGAGAGCCTCTTTTAACTTAGACCACTTCCTTTACAGAGCGAACTTGTGCCTACATAAGGAGGAGGCAAGGCATGCTAGATAGAAGAACAATGCAAGTCCATTGGCTGAAGGAAGCCAAAGCGAGGGAAAAGTTGAGGCCTTAGATGAGGACTCAGATTCTAGGAGACGACCCCGAATCTCAAAATTCAACTCATATACTCCTTTAAATGATTCAATCAATAACATCTATTTGGAGACTCATGACTCAGAGCAATACTGGAAACCATTATTGAGTGAGTCCACCGAAGTCCATAGGAAATCCAATGAATGTTGTATATTCCAAGGTACGCATAGTCCTAATGCTGGCGATTGTAAACTCCTCTAAAATGAGATCAGAAAGCTTATTTGAAAAGGAAAGTTTTGACAGTACGCACAATCCCCATGGAATAGCAGGCAGGGAACATCCAACCCCTATCAGTAAAGAACTTTGGTTATTAATTGGATCACCCACGGTCGACTTCCAACTGATAAAGGCTTGGACAAAGTGGAACAGCGAGCATACGACATTGCTTAACTTACCAATGAGATTTATTCCGAACTTCTTTGAATTATTTATATTCAATTTCAATTGTGTAGTGAACTGCGACCAACTTGAACTAAACTACTTCCAAACGATGCAGGTTACCAAGTACCTAGAGTTGGAGTCAACCAATCTCCATGGACCATGATCGGACCTTTGGAGTTTCATCAACATAAGCATGATTCACCGCTCATCAGCTACCATATGCCCCTGACTTAGGGCCAAGGACTTGAATTGGAAAAGCCCGTTGGGGTCAGGATCTAGCAAAAAGTGGACATAACTAATTGTATACTCATTAACTTTCACACCTGACTTGGAGACCAAAGAAAGACTTGGAGTGGATGCAACCCGACCTACTCCCTAGGTCATACTTGAAGTTTGCTAAAATACTTATTCCTCTCCCAAAGCTCAGCATGATCGAGTTTTAACTAAAGTGGACGTGATTCGACCGTCCACGCATTAACTCCTGCCCTAAACATAGGAGTCAATTTGAAATCTTGACTAAAAAAAGGCATGACTGACGGCCTACTCATCAACCACCGCCATCAATACATTCACACATGTAACATCCCCCTACTTGGAGGCCTAAAACTAACGGCTATGGATGCTGCAGTCATCCGTAGTTATTAATCATCGATGACCAAATACGACAGTGTTAGATTCATTGATGCACAGTTACACATGAATATGGAAAAAATTTAAACTTCAAACAAAATCACAACTCATTTCAAAATATTTCCAATTCATTACAGAATCCCAATATCTGCAAACCACGTTCAGAGAAAATATATTTTTACAACATATGCCAAGAACGACATATGAAGATGCCCCCATAGATGATCAGAGTGTATATAGGCAATATAACAATTTTGTTGTTGTAATAAACACAGCGGAATCAAAAAAAGAGAACTCTAAATTGCTATCATGCCTCCTGCACGTCTTCGGAAGCTTATTCTTCTTAAGAGGTACCTAAAAATCTCAACTCTCAAACTACTCAAAATCGATTAAGTGCCCGAGAGTTTATGGGGAAAATATAAACTTCGATCAGACATAAAGTCTGGTATCAATAATAATCTACCATCTCAAATCATTTAGATATCTAGTAAGACCACGCCGCTTAGCAAAATAGGTTTCCCCTCACTAATTTCTCAAAAACCTTTATTAAACCACATACTGTGCTCCTGCATCCAATTTGGTTAAAGCAATTCAAAATAATATAATATGATGATATCAAAACAATTGAATTAATTTTGGATTACTCATCCTCATTCAATTTGGACTATCTGACTCAATTTATAGTTTCTAGGATTACTGTTAACCTAGTAGTTTTCATGGACTGGATTATAACTGGTTAAAAATTTAAAGACTCCCTATCCAATTACAAAGTTTTCAAGGGATCGCTATAAACCTATTGGCAACTCCAATATTGCTCTTATCCAAGTTTTCATGGGTTGACTAGAAACCTATTGGTAACCCCAATATCCTTTCTTCTTACCTTATTTTTCATGGGTTGACTAGGAACCTATTGACATATGTCAATATTTCATCCGGATATGGTTTTCATAGGCTAACAACAAATCTACCGGTCGTACCAGTATCCAAGCATAGTTTTCATGGGCTTACTATGAACCTGTCTATCCGACATCTTCCTTTGCACATAGTTTTCATGGGCTAACTATGAATCTGTCTATCTGATATCTTTCTTTATACATAGTTTTCATGGGCTAACTATGAACCTATCTATCTGACATCTTTCTTTATACATAGATTTCATGGGTTAACTATGAACCTATTGGCGCTTGTTAGTATCATACATTTTTCATGGGCTTACTATAAACCTATTGGCCCCTACCAATATATTTCCTTTATATTTTAGCATTCTATATTCTGGTCATCCGGACCTCCTAGATGCAATTCTACTCATTCAGGGTTTGTTCAATCTATATTCACTATTGGTTAACCTAATCAGTTCTTCCACCCTTTATCCCCAAAATGCGGTTATAGGTCCATTTAAAAGTGAATATATTCATATTAGATATATTCATATTAGAAGAAGCAATATAACAACATAGCAATACCACTCCTATGGGTTTAATATAAAACATGATTAATCCCTTTAACCTATTTCTTTATCAGAGATAGCTTCTTCTTAAACTATTATAAAAACTCCTTTAGTGTTGTCATGGATCTTTCCTTTAAAAATAGAGTTTGGGTCATAAAAAAACTTTCAAAACCTTCGAAACCTAGGTTTCAACTTCATAGGAAATCCCTTTTGAAACCATAAAAATTTGGGTGAAACATTGGAAAGTTGGGTAAAACATTGGAAAGCTTTCGAAAGCATAAAAATTTAGGTAAAACATTGGAAAGTTGGTGTCGAAACCCCTTTTGAAACCATCACCTTCGAAATCCCTAACCCCTTTCAAAAGCTTTAGGAAGTGGCTTAAGCTTTACAAAACAAAATACCTTTTGATAGCATAGATATCTTCACAACCATCGAAAGACTATAAAATGGCAGCAGGGTTTTGACTAGGTCGGAACCCTTTCTTGTAAAACATTCTTTCATAAGTAAAGAACCCAGTCGAAAGCAATTATAAGTTAATGGCAACTCTTCCGTAACCTTTTTAATTCCTCTCTCAAAACCAAGTGCTTCGACCCTGTCAAAGGCTTTAAAACAAAACAAAGGCAAGCGCTTTTCTTTTAAAGACAGACTAAGGTTCCGACCCCTTTCGGAAGCCATGTTTTCGACACCTACCTTCCGCCTATCTCCAACCCACTACGTACCAACATGGTTATACTTTGTGTAACGGTTTCGGCATAGTTGGTTTCGACAAGAATGAAGGTGGAAGCTACTGTGTCATAAGATGCTTTCCTAAGTAGGCGGAACCACTTTTCTGAGCAAACCTGGTATAATTCTTGTTTAAGCAAAATTTTCTCTAACTAACCTGCCACGTGTCAACACAAGATTGGTTGCCTTAACTTTTTCAATTTTTTTTCAAAAATAACTGCCGCTAATCCAGATTTAAACATTGATTAAGTTAATCAATTAAGCCCTTCCAATTATTGCAAAGAAGTCCCTCTTGTAAAGCAATTTATTTTGCATAGCAAATCGCTTTGGAAACCAAAAATTCCTGAAATTCACTTTAATCATGTTATTTAACATATCAAATTTCAGACCCAAATTCACAACATATTCTCCAAAATAAATTAGAAACCCAAATAATCATATTTTCCTTCGAAATTCATAGCAATCTTTCCATAGCTTGAAAAATTCTCAAAAAATGAAAGCCAACTCCAAAATCATGTTTCTCATAACATAAAATTTTCTCATGGCATTTAAACAGCATTAAATCTTTGTTTTGACCTAAAACCATGCAAAACTCTTTTGAACAACTTTGTTTAAATCAAATAAATCTTAAATCAAGCACATCATCGTCCAATATATCATAAAAATGAATTTATCCCTTAAATCTGAAATATATGATTTAAAATAAAAAAGAGATGGAATTATTATTCACCTTGATCTAGATAAGGAGATTGGGTTACGAATGATTTCCCCCAAGCTTGATTTTCTAGCTTTAATTTGAATTTCTCCTTCTTTCTTAATGGCCGGCCATTCCTCTATATTTTGATTTGCATTTAAAATGATGTGAATGGGAGGAACAAAAGTATATATAAGGGTGGGAGTTTTGGACGACAATTTCTTAATATACCCTTATGTGGTTTAATTAACCAAAAACTCATTCTTTAGCCCATTAATTAGTTTATTTGGCATGGCCTTAATTAATTAATTCAATTTTCAATCCCCTTATCATTTACATTATTCTATTTGATTTATCTAATTAAATCTCCTGAATAATGTTATCAAAAATTAGGGGTGTTACAGGTTCCCCTCCTTAAAGAATTTTGTCGTCGAAATTCAGTAAGGACTAAATACTAAACATAGCAATCATCTGTAATGAATCCTAGCAACCATACTAGTCTACTTGACCAGGAAATACCTATATAAATCTAATATAGACATTCCCTTAAAGCAGATCAGAATAAGTATCTCAAATTATGTCCTCAGCCTCCTAAGTACAATCCTACTCGTTGTCGCTCCATTGAGCATTCACTAACTTGACTGTCTTATTCCTCAATCTTTTCTCATCTCTTGCAACAACCGAACTGGTTGTCTCATAAAAGTCAAATCAAGCTACACTACCAGTCCTCCAACTCTATCTAAGGAATGGTAGTCTTTGGATCATGCACATACTTATGAAGATGAGACATATGAAATACAATATGGACACTTGCCATACCGCTTGGCAACTTTACTCTATATGTGAGCTTTCCAACCTTCCTATAATCTGGAAAAGACCGACATATCTCAGGGCCAACTTCCCGATTTCACAAATTGTACTACACCCTTCATCGGTGGTACCTTAATGAAAACCCTATCTCCCACTGAGAACTCTAGGTCTTTACGCCTCTTAACTGCGCAACTCGTCTATCTAGATTGAGTTTCCTTCATCCATTCTTGGACTAACTCAATCTTCTGTGATGCCTCCCTTACCAAATCTGGACCTAAGACCAATCTGTCTCCAGTCTCTAACCAACATGCATGAGATTTGCATCTCCTTCCATACAAAGCTTCAAAAGGTGTCATTTCTATACGTTTGGTAACTATTATTAGAGGAAAACTCAATCAAATGCAGGTGATCTTCCCAAGACCCACCAAAGTCCAATACAAAATCTCTCAATAAATCCTCGAGCACCTTATGGACTCTCTCTATCTGCTCATCCGTCTGTGGATGATACATGGTACTCATCTTGAGCTTAGTGCCTAACACATCTTGTAGACTCTTCCAGAATTTGCTAGTGAATTAAGCATATTTGTTGCTGACTATGCTACTAAGAACTCCATGAAGTCTAACTATATTCTTCATTAACAACTTCGCCAAAACAGTTTCCGTCCCGGTCGACTTTACTGGAATGAAATGGGCGCTCTTGGTCAACCTGTCCATAATAGCTCATATGCTCTCATTTCCTCTCCTTAACCTTGGCAACCCGTCAATAAAATCCATGGATATCAAATCCCATTTCCAAACTAGAATATCAAGAGGCTGAAGTAATCCACTAGGCTTTTGATGTTCGACTTTCACTTGTTGACAGTTTACACACTGCCTAATCCACAAGCCAGCATCTCTCTTCATGCCTTCCCAATAGAAGCTTCTTTTTATATCTTGATACATCTAGGTTCACCTAGGACAAATCGTAAACTTGGATCGATGACACTCCTTAAGAACTTCTTTTCTCAAGTTCCCCACATCTGGAACACATAACCATCCCTTCTTTCTCAACCATTCTCTATGGTCAAGACTAAAATCTTTCAAATTATCGACCTCGGTTCCAACCTCAAGCCTTCTGATCCTTTCAACTAATAATGGATTCAATCAACACCGATCGAACTTATAAACTGGATAACATGGCAGTATTCTGATTAGAAATAGCAGTCGATCTTAACTGTACACCAGAACTGGCCAAAGCTTCTTGATCCTTCCATTCTGCCAACATAGCCAACACCATATTCTGATATCTTCTGCTAAGAGCATCTGCTACTTTATCACCTTTCCCTAGGGTATACCCTATACCAAAATCATAAGCAGCCAAAGATTCCAGCCATCTCTGTTGTCTCATATTCAACTCCTTCTAAGAGAATAAGTATTTCAAAGACTAATGATCAGTATATAACTCAAATCTCTCTCCTAAGAGATAATACCTCCAAACTTCAAGGCAAAAATCACCGTAGCCAACTTCAATTCATGATTAGGATTTCTTACTTCGTGCGGTCTAAGTTGCCTAGATGCGTAAGCAAGGACTTTTTCCCTTCTGCATCAACACTGCTCCCAATCCAATCCCATACGCATCTGTGTATACCACCAACCCTTCATTTCCATCTGGAACTGCAAACATGGAGCATTGATCAACAAATGCTTCCTCACATTTGTCGAATCAAATAAACTTCACTTCCTTCTTTGTAAGCTTAGTCAAAGGCGCTGCTATCCACGAGAAATCCTTAATGAATCTTCGGTAATTGCCAGCAAGTCCAAGAAAACTACCGATCTCGGTTATCGTCTCAGTCTCTTCCAATTGTTCACAGCTTCAATCTTATCTGGATCGACAGACAATTCTCTCTCTGAAACCACATTACCAATAACTTAATCTTTTTCTTCTAAAAATGACACTTGGAAAGCTTCGCCTTTAGCTGATTCTGCCTTAACGTCTCTAGCACAACCCTAAGATAATCTTCATGCTCTTTCTCATCCTTAGAGTATACCAGAATGTCATCGATAGACACCAACACGAATCTATCTAAATACTCTTGGAAGACTCGGTTCATTAAATCCATAGAGAAAGCAGGTGCGTTCGTCAACCCGAATGGCATCACTAACCACTCATACGAAACATATCTAGTCTGAAATGCAGTCAAAGGAATACTATCCTCTGCCACTCTCAACTGATGGAACCCTATCGCCAAATCCAACTGGAAGAACACCTTGGCTCCACTTAACCGATCAAACATATCATCAATTCTCGAAAAAGGATACTTATTCTTTATCGTCCTTTCATTCAGCTTACGATGGTCGATACACATCCTTAATGACCCATCTGGTTTCTTCACGAATACTACAGCCGCTCCACAAGGCGAACTGCTTGGTCTAATAAAATTAGTTCCTTCTAGATCCACTAGCTGCATCTTCAGTTCCTTCATCTCTATCGGTGCCCTCTTAATAGGTGGTCTACTTACAGGTTCAGCTCCCGGCACAAGATCTATTTGATACTAAACAGCTCGTTTCGGTGGTAGCCCTGTGACTGGCTCAAACACATCTGCAAACTCCCTTGCAATACGAACCTGACTTAACTCTTCTCCCACTTCCATTGCACTTAACAAAGCACAACTAATCCGGTCATAATTCTCTACTAAGAATATAATTCAGTTATGACTAACAAGGTGTCTCAAAGATATCTCCCCATCCTGGTAGAGTATCTTGGCCTCATACCTCCTCGACCAATCCATACCCAAAATGATTTCAAAATTGTAAACATAAAAAACTACATGCAAACTTATGACCCAACAAATCAAGTTCTAACTGGTCATATCTTATCCCCAGAGTTGTATACCCTCATATTGGATTCGCAACCGTTAAGGAAGTAACAAGGTATGTGGGTTCTAAGCATAACCTATCAACCAAACACTGGGATATAAATGAATGTGATGCACTGGTATCAAAAAGTATCCTAACTGGTATACTCTGAATCAAAAACATACATTCTATCACAGTCTTTCCTTTATCAGCTGCAGTGGGCTTAGCTGATGATCGAATAGCATAAACATTCCCTTATCCACCCTGGCTAGCTTTGGACATTGGTTCTTGTAGTGCCCAACTTGATCACAGTTAAAGCTTCACGTTCTTCTTATCTGCAGCCTTCTTACCCTTGCCTAACCAGCACTCATTCGCATAATGACCCTTCTTGTCACATTTGTAGCAAACCAAATCAGTCTTTGCCTTCTTGGAGGCATTCCCTTTCTAGGCTCCCTTCTTCTTAAAGAATTTCCTTTTCTTTCCCTAAGGACCCTGGGATTCAACTAGCTTCTCTCTAGCTGAAATAACAAGCATCTCTTCATGGCAAATGGCCATGTCCACAACCATGTTAGAAGGATCTAAGATATGGGTCATGGTCATCCTAACAAGCTCAGGTCGCAGTCCTTGAATGAACCTTTTATTCCTTCTGACATTAATGTCAATCAAAGCATATCCATATCAAGACAGCTCATTAAACTTAGCAGTATACTCGACCACCGACATCTCTCCTCGAACAGATCCATGAACTTCCTCATCAATGCTGACTTAGCAACTTCGGAAAAAAACCTTTGCTCAAACCATCTCCTAAAATCATCCCCATGTCATCTATGCCTCCGGTACTCCAGTGGTTACACTATTCCACTAATGAAGCACTGCCCCTTGCAACTGTCTAGAGGCTTGCAAGAGGCTAGCCTTCTCTTTTTCCAATCATGCAAGCCTAGATCGGTACAGATCCTTTCACAACTCAGTAGCCAATTCTCAACTACAACAGCATCCTCCGTTCCAACAAATGGCTTTCCACCCAAAACCGGTGCGGCCTCTGCTTAGCTTAGCATAGTTATTCCTAATTGGAGCCACAGGATTAGCTTCTCCAACATTACTAGCAACTCCAGCTTGCAAAAGATTAGCTAACAACTGATACACCATCCACGCATCTATTGGCGGATTTCCAGCAACATATTGGCATTAGCATTTGGATTAACATTAGCATGTCGACCTTGATTCCTCTTGGCATTAAGTCGAGCATTTCCGTTGCTTGTGGTACACGGTGCTTCCTCCACCTAGATTTACTCTTTCGTTTCCTGCTTCTGTATCTTCTTTCTCGTAAATCTACATACGAACCTTAGTAAGATATATAAGAATGGTCTAAGAGAGGGGAATACGTACTTAAATACATATATCTATATATCAAATACAAGTACATTACTGTAGCGTTAACCCAAACCACAATCATATTTTAGAATTCATTGGATCACGTTTCAAAATCATTAAGGTTTAAGTTTCTTTTAAAGTTTCATAAACCCATGCTCTAATACAACTTGTAACATCTCCCTACTTGGAGGCCTAAAAACTAACGGCTACGGATGTTGCAGTTATCCATAGTTATTAATCCTTAGTGACCAAATACGGCGGTGTTAGATTTATTGATTCACAGAAACACATGAATATGGAAAAAACTTTAAACTTCGAACATAATCGCATCTTATTTCAAAATATTTCCAATTTATTACATAATCCCAATATTTGCAAACCATTTCAGAGAAAATATATTTATTACAACATACGCCAAGAGCGACATGTGAAGATGCCCCCTTGGATGACTAGAGTGTATACGGGCAATATAAATACTTTGCCATTATAATCAACACAGTGGAATCGAAAGAAAAGAGAATACTAAATAGCTATCATGCCTCTTGCATGTCTCCAGAAGCTTATTCATCTTAAGAGATACCTAAAAATCTCAACTCTCAAACTACTCAAAATCAATTGAGGACCCGAGAGTTTAAGGGGAAAAGATAAACTTCGAGTCGAACATAAAGCCTGTATGAATAATAATCTACCATCTTAAATCACTTAGATGTCTAGTGAGACCATGCCGCTTAGCGGAACGGGTTTCCCCTCACTAGTTTCTCAAAAACCTTTATAAAACCATGTACTGTGCTTCTGCATCCACAATGTTTAAAGCAATTCAAAACATTATAATATGATGATATGCAAAACAACTGAATTAATTATGGATTACTCATCCCCATTCAATTTTGACTATCTACCACAGTTTACAGTTTTTAGGATTACTATTAACCTAATAGTTTTCATAGGCTGACTAATAACCGGTTAAACATTTAAAGACTCGCTATCCAATTACATAGTTTTTAAGGGATTGCTATGAACCTATTGGTAACTCCAATATTTCTCTCATCCAGTTTTCGTGGGTTGACTAGAAACCTATTGGTAACCCCAATATCCTTTCTTCTTACCCTGGTTTTCATGGGTTGACAAGGAACCTATTGACATCTGTCAATATTTCATCTAGATACAGTTTTCATAAGCTAACTACAAACCTACCGGCCCTGCCAATATCCAATCATAATTTTCATGGGCTTACTGTAACCTGTCTATTTGACATCTTCCTTTATACATAGGTTTCATGGGCTAACTATGAACCTATCTATCTGACATCTTTCTTTATACATATTTTTCATGGGCTAACTATGAACCTATCTATCTGACATCTTTCTTTATACATAGTTTTCATGGGCCAACTATGAACCTATTGGTGCTGCCAATATCATACAGTTTTCACTGGCTTACGTAAACCTATTGGCCCCTTCCAATATCTTTCCTTTATATTTTAACATCCTAAATTCTGGTCTTCCTGACCTCTTGGATGCAATTCTATTCATTCATGAGTTTGTTCAATTTATATTCACTACTGGGTTAACCTAACTAGTTCTCCTACGCTTTATCCCCAAAATGCAGTTATGGGTCCATTTAAAAGAGAATATATTCATATTAAAAGAAGCAATATAACAACATGGCAACACTACTCCTGTAGGTTTAATATAAAACTTGGTTAATCCCCTTAACCTATTTCTTTATCAAAGATAGCTTCTTCTTAAAACCATTATAAAAAAATCCTTTAGTGTTGCCACGGATCTTTCCTTTAAAAATAGAGCTTGGGTCATAAAACCTTTCAATACCTTTGAAACCTAGCTTTCGACTTCACAAGATAACCTCCTTCGAAAGCTATTAAAAATATTAGGCTCCTGCCTTATAATACTTTAAATTCAACCTTTCGAAACCTTTCGAATATATTGAAGTATTAGCATTTATCTTTAGAAGCTTAGCTTTCAAAACCAGTTGAAAGTACCCCTTTCGACACCATTGGAAGTAACCTTTCCGAAATCATTTGAAGTATCCATTTTGAATGCATTGAGTTTATGCTTAAAACATAATTTTGGGTCAAAGCAAATATATTCGAAAGCATATGTTTCAAAACCATCCTTTACCATATCATATGAAATATTGGAGAAACTTGATGGCGTCAGCACCATCTTTTTCGAAAGCATAAAACATCTGGGTAAACATTGGAAGGTTGACGTCGAAATCTCTTTCGAAACCATCACCTTTGAAACCCCTAACAACTTTCGAAAGCTTTAGGAAGTGGCTTAAACTTTACAAAACAAAATGCCTTTCGATAGCATAGATATCTTCAATACCATCAAAAGACTATAAAACGGCGGCAGGGTTTCGACTAGGTCGGAACCCTTTTTTTAAAACATTCTTTCATAAGTAAAGTACCAAGTCGAAAGCAATTATAAGTTAATGGCAACTCTTTCAAAGCCTGTGTAAATCCTCTTTCGAAACCAAACGCTTCGACCTTGTCGAAGGCTTTAAAATAAAACAAAGGCAGACACTTTTCTTTTAAAAACATACCAAGGTTTCGACCCCTTCAGAAGCTATGCTTTCAACACCCTACCTTCCGCCTATCTCCAATCGACTATGTACCAACATGGTGATACCTTGTGTATTAGTTTCAGCAGAGTTGGTTTCGACAAGAATGGCCTAAGTAGGCGAAACCACTTTTCTGAGCAAACTAGGTATAATTCTTGTTTAAGTAAACTTTTCTCTAACTGACTTTCCACATGTCAACACTAGATTGGTTACCGTAACTTTGTCAAATTCTTTTTCAAAAATAACAGATGCTAACTCAGATCTAAACCATGGCTAAGTTAATCAATTAACCCCTTCCAATTATTGCAAAGAAGTCCCTCTTCTAAAATAATTTATTTTACATAGCAAATCACATTAATCATGTTATCTAATATATCAAAATTTCAGACCGAAATTCTCAATATATTTTCCAAAATAAATTATAAACCCAAATAATCATATTTTCCTTCGAAAATTCATAATAATCTTTCTACGACATGGAAAATTCTCAAAATTGAAACCAACTCCAAAATCATGTTTCTCATAACATAAATTTTTCCCATGGCGTTTGAATAACATCAAATCTCGATTTTCACCTACAACCATGCAAAACTCTTTTAAACAACCTTGTTTAAATCAAATAAATCGTAAATCAAGCATATCATCATCCAACATATCATAAAAACGAATTTATCCCTTAAATTCAAAAATATATGATTTAAAAAAATAGAGATGGAATTATTATTCACCTTGATCTAGATAAAGAGATTGGATTGAGATTGATTTCCCTTAAGCTTGATTCTCTAGCTTTAATTTGAATTTCTTCTTCTTCCTTAATGGCTAGTCGTTCCTCTATATTTTGGTTTGCATTTTAAAGTGACATGAATGGGAGGAAATGGAAGGAACGAAAATATATATAAGGGTGGGAGTTTTGGACGGCAATTTTCTAATATACCGTTATGTGATTTAATTAACCAAAAACTCATTTTTTTAGCCCATTAATTAGTTTATTAGGCGCGACCTTGATTTATTAATTCAAGTCACAATCCCCTTATCATTTACATTTTATTTTATTTTATTTATCTAATTAAATCTCTTGAATAATGTTATCAAAGACAAGGGGTGTTACAACACGGCTGCGGCTTAAGGTTGATGTGACCTGACCATCCAACCCAAGCATGGATGTGATTTGACAATCCATCGCCTACTCCTTTCCTTGGCTTGACAAGAGGAGCTACAACTACCAAGCAGATACAGATAGATCATCTCCCTTGCCAAGTTCTGTCCTTGATGCAAGGGGCATAATTCCATTCCATGAATGAACGTGATTCGACCGTTCATTCGATAACTTTTATCTTGACTTGGTAGATAGAGTATAAATCAAAGATAGGTGTGATTGACCACCCATAAAACAACTCTGAGTACCCAGAGTACGGACTAGAGTATATACATAAACTGGGTGGAAACCGACTGCCTGTAAGATAACTCTGAGTCTTCGAAGTGTGAGAGTATAAACATAAACAAACCGACTGCCTACATGATAACTCTGAATCACTATAGTGCGGACAGAGTATAAACATAAACTAGGTGGAAACAGACTGCCCATAAAACAACTCTGAGTCCCTATAGTGCGGACTTGAGTATAAACATAAAATAGGTGGAAATTGACTGCCCCTAAGATATCTCTGAGTCCTCGGAGTGCGGACTAGAGTATAAAAATAAATTGGGTGGACACCGACTACCCGTAAGATATCTCCGAGTCCCTAGAGTGTGGACTAGAGTTTAAACATAAACTAGGTGGAAACCGACTGCACGTAAGAACAACTCTGAGTCCCCAAAGTGTGGACTAGAGTATAAGCGTAAACCCGACGGATACCAACTGCCCACAAAATAACTCCAAATCCCCAAAGAGCGGACTGGAGTATAATAATGAATAAATGAGTGGATTTCGTCCATTCTCTATTCCGCAAACTCAATGAATAATTGAGTGGATTTCGACCGTTCTCTATTCCGCAAAATCCATGAATAGCTGAGTGCATTTCGATCATTCTCTATTCCACAAACTCCATGAATGGATGAGTGGATTTCGACCATTCTCTATTTTGCAAACTCCATGAATAGATGAATGGATTCCGATTGTTTTCTATTCTGTAAACTCCATGAATATATGAGTAGATTCCAACCGTTCTCTATTCCACAAACTCCATGAATAGATGAATGGATCCCGAACGTTCTCTATTTCGCAAACTCCATGAGTAGATGAGTGGATTTCGAACATTCTTTATTCTGCAAGCTCCAAGAATAAATGAGTGGATTTTGATGGTTCTCTATTCTGCAAGCTCCATGAATAGATGAGTGGATTCCAGCCGTTCTCTATTCCATAAAGCTAGCCTGAAATCGACAAGAGGAAAATAAACTCGCTAAGGATGGAATTCGTCCATCGAACTTATGCACTCACCAAATCAATGCAGGGGAAAAGCACAGTTACTCAAAAAACCACTGAATTCGATGGCGTAACACTAAGGCCCAAGCCTAGTGTTTGATATAACCCGAGGCAATGATCTTAAGGAAGCCTTAGTTTGGATGAATTAAATCAACATCCCATATAACGAACAACGAACCCCAAGTGCATAAAATGAAATATTTGATGTTTCGAACATTTGAACAAGTAAATGCAGGAATCATGCACAAGAATAAAAGAATTCTTATATACGCTAAAATGGTTGTACATCACACAAGTCTATCCAAAATGCAAGACAAAAGTGGAAGGCCATGCCCAAACAAATACAACCGACAAAAAGAAGAAATGATTATCTAAGCTATTTACATTTCCAGAGATTATTTCTTTGATTTCCTATCTTTCCTTCACTTCTCTGGGCTCCTTCTAAACTACCGCTCGACCCTCTCTTCGACCCTTTGACGCCTCGGCTTTTCTTCAAAGAAGCACCTCGATTGTGTGAATCGAGGCGGTATCATCTTTGGAAGTAGGAGGGATGGAGGCACTCTCAGCACCAAAAGTAAGAGGAAAGTCATCCCAGGGAATTTTCCCGCCAGGGGAGATTATCTGGAGCAGGATGAGGAATGGTTCATCGAAAACTTATTCAGCAGGCTTAACTTTCATCTTCCTTTTTAACATTTCTTTGCTTTTAATGCGCTCTTTCATGTTAAGCTCCCTAGTGGGGTCAGAAGAACCTGAAATCATGACATCTTCATCAAAATGAATTTCATGGTGCGGGTCGCTTCCCTCTTCGAATAATGCCTTGATGAATTGGTTGTCAATAACAAATGCATCTTCTTTAGCGCTTTGAGCGGCAGCCGAAGTTGCAACTTTAACATATTTTCTCACGACTGTTTGCGGATCCAATTAAGCTCCTATGAAGGGAGAGGAGCGATGCTTGGCAGATTCAAAGCTGAGAAAAAATAGGTGAAAAGATTAGAAATGTCAATTGATAACACCTCAATTTTATGGAAGACGAGAAAAGTCGATGGAATACCTTCCGTAATGTGACTCCCAGGTTGAGCCAAAGCATCCTCAGAACCGTGCTCGAGGATTAGAGATAGTTGTGCCTTGTCTGGATCATACCTAAGAATGGTCGAGGAGAGTTCTATAGAAGACATGACCTAGGATGCTAGGGGCAATTCGATTGAAATATCTGGTTGCAACGACCCAGATCCCTCACCCACTTCTTGTGAAGAAGCAACCACAGACTCTTTCTTGAGAGAAAGCTGAATATCATGCAATATTTTAGGTTCTTCATCCAATAGAGTTTCACTTTCAAGTTTTTATAAATCGAATTTCTTTGAGTTTAGAAGTTTTTTCTCTTCCACAATGAGAAATTCCCAAGCACAACAGAGCTGGTAGGGATAATCTTCACCGAGCCATGTCAAGTTCCTATGTTTGAGAACAATGGCATTGTAGAGAAGGAGAAGCGGGTCATGCTCATTCATTATCTCTTCCCTTACCTTGTATTTGGAAGCTTCTGTTTCTCATTGAATGATTGCATCAACATTTTTAGCCTTTTTCAATAGCCGTGTCCTTCTCAAGTCTTACGCGTACCAGCTCATCACAAGAGTCCTGAGCAATCTACTGAGTATCATCTTTTTCTTTATTTGCATACTCAAGTTTGGCCTTGAGATCAGCTATTTCCTTCAAGGCTACAAACTCATTATTACGAGTTGTATCTTGCTCAAGCGTTATCTCTTGGTTCCAATGATGCAATACTTGGATCATATCGAGATGGCTGGATTTCATCTCTTCCATAGATTTCATAGCAGAATTAGATTTTCCTTCGGCTTGTAATAAGGAGGTTCTAATGGCTCCAGCTTATTTGTCAAAGTCGATGATTCTTTTGTCCTAAGCCTCCTTATATTTTAGCTTTTTGATCTCTACCATGCGCTCAAAGGAAACTTTCGACATCTTTTCTGCTGCCTTCATCCACTCCTAATATTGCATATGAATGTTAGTGATGCAGTCAGTGGTTCTCTTCTGAACATGATCCAGAACTCTCTTCAAGTTAGGAGGAAAATAGAATCCTTCAAAGCATAAATTCAAAAATTCTTCACGAAGTGTGCCATACGAGCAGTTGGATCGATTGTAGCATCTTTGGTAGCAGCTTCAACTTTTGTGCTTTCTTTGCCAAGTTTGTAGGCTGTTGTACATTCGCCATGGCAACGGCGATCGCTCGACCGCTAAGAATGAGATGGAATTAAGGGTTGTATATGCACTGTAATGGTGGAAGGGCCATGAGAGGGATCGATGGGCAGATCCCTATGCTTAGTTGGTCTTTCAGGACCTTTTTGACGAGGAGATCTCGATCTCGATCTATGTTTACCCTGGGATGGGATGGCTTATCCATGTCATCTCTATCTTGATAACTCCAATCGCGGCTGGGACAATAGATAGAATAATAGTAATCTTGACTGTCGTGGTTGGAGTTGGTGCGCGAACTTGATGACTGATGATGTATATCTCAGAGAGAGTCGAACATGTTCCTCTTCCTCACCATCATTTCTACAAAGAAAAACAGATGTCAGTCAACTTTGAGCATTAAAGAGTACAAGTCAAGCACAGTGCAGTGTTGAAGGGTGCAAGTGTGTATAAGTGTCCCAGTGTAATCCCTCGACAGACCAGATGCAGGAGATTTGCTCATTAGTTTGACTTCCCCTACAGAAATGGAAATCTCAGATCCAATTCTAATGGGAGACTCCGACCCTCCAATGCTCACATCAGTAAAATGGAAGGCATCGAGGTCAGGTGGAGTTGGTAGACCAGACAAAGGGTCAAGTCGTAAACTCAAACGCTCCGACGGTTGGGAGGGAGATTCATCTTGAACATCCTTAAGGGCTATTGATGACTTGGATTGGTTAGAGAGGCAACCTCTTGGAAGCTTATGTATGAATATTTTCTTTTCCTCTTATTTGCAACTGGGTTTTGTTAGACTTGCGAGTATCCAGCATCGACCCTAGGATTGGATTTACCGCCATTATGACCAAGTGCATTGTCACTATGTCCTTCGGCATCAATATCAGCAACTTCTTGGGTACTCGTGACCGAAGGCACCATGGGGTTGGCTTGATTATCTTTTTGACCGATTACGGCCCATGATCTTATCCCTGCCGTCTGGGCAATTTTAGTTAGCCCTACGCTGAGGCCTTCCTCTATCAAACAAAAAGTGACGAGATGATCGTCCCTGAGCAAATATTCGATATTACTGTCCTCTGGTGGAGCATTCTTTAGTATTGAGACTCCCTCTTCATAGATATCACAGTCGAGCCGGGTAACGACACCTGTAAATGAGTAATATCGTCAGAAAGGCAACCTAGGTATCATTTTTCTATGTTATTATGAAACTAGTGGGTAACACTTACGCCTTTCTAGCCATTGTCGAGCAAAGCCAGGCAGGCAACGAACAAAGAACCATATACTCTTGAAGGCACTTAGTTTGTTCCATGTGCAGGTCAGAATTTGGCATCTTTTTGCCGACTCAAGAAATGGGAACAAGAGACTCCCTGTCCATCGCTTAAAAGTAAAGATAAATCCAATATCTTCGATGGTAGGAGGACGGTGCAGGAACTCATAAATACCATATACTTACAATTAAGGAGTGCGTAACCATTCTGATAGAATTGTGCTGGAGTTATCCTTAAATAATGTAGGATCTCTCGAATGTATGAGTTGAAAGGCAGGATGCATCCCTCCTAGCACATAAACCTATTGCATGTTGTATACCCTTATGGAGGTCCATGAGGCTTATCATCTTGCGACAAAACCAACATACTGTCGAAGGGAATTCCATGCCTTATATAAATTATTTGAAGAGCATCTTCTTTAATTTTTAAAGCTTCCGAATCAGAAGGATTTTCAAGGATGATTGCATCCTCTAGAATATCAGGCATAGGAATAACCTCTGGCGAAAGATAGAACAATTTCAGAAAGATCAAACCGAGGACCTGAGCTTTCCAGGTGTTCCCAATCGTGTCTGAATGACAAACTATCAGATTCAGTTGCCGAACTTGAATCTATGCCAGAATTATTATTTTGGGAAGATGATCTAACCAGCAAAGTCATGGAGCTCCCAGAACATCTTGATCCCATTACTTTTAAACTTAGTACAAAACATAATTAGAAAAAGTAACATGTACCTCCCATTGCATAATGAGTGCCAGTGTATTGCGATAAAGTGTTATTCAATATGGTAATAACTTGTGCAAAACTGAAGACATAAAGGCAACGAGACTTAGAAGTTTGGCTAGAAAGACCGGCATTTCTAACCGTCTCAACTATCTCTGCGTTTTATCGAGAAATGAAGCAGCTTAAGTTTCACAGATGATTGTTAGCCAGCAAAATTTTGGTTGTTATCTAAGTTACATATGAGATTCAAGATGATAGTTAAAGGCATTAGTTCATGTCATTTTTCTAGAGCAATTTTCTACCAAATATGCAGTTTTGTTCATGTGCAGGTCTTGAACAAGTCCTAATGTTTGTCTAAGTATGAAAGGCCATGGCTTGTTGTTTAGTTCAAGTTTATCCATCTAAATTCTATTTTATAAAAAGAAGGAAAGGTTCATATGTGGTTTAAGTCATCATTTAACTATAAGGATATAGGCTAAATAGCATTAGTCGATCATTCACCATGAGTCTTTTCCCATCGATCGTCCTTAAGAGGCTATAACTCTAAACTATAGCCGATTGTTTATAAGCAATCGTCAAGTTTCAATGTCCTAGAACTTCGCCGATCATCTAAGAGAGATCATGGACGATCGGTGTACAGCTTCTTCACACCTAAGGCACTATCTCTATCAATGAATGATCAGTTAAAGATGTGACCCACTAATCCTAATCCACTTAGTTTCCATTACACACGATCGTAAGAAATAGGAAAGAAAGGAAGTAAGCCACCAAATGAATTGAATCGCCATATTTCAAAGTTTCGATCTTAAAATTATGAAGCAAGTATGGGATTCAAGCTATCTAAATTCGAATATGTAAAAGGAGAGTGTGAAATCATTAGGAGAGCGACGACTTTGTTGTGATTAATGGAAGGATCGATAGGAAGAAGCGTAGAGAAACGTTTGTTTTTTAGCTTCGGAATGGAACGAAGAGGTAGAATGAAAGAGAAAGACCAAGTGTAGAAGCTTATATAGGAGTTGGATATGGCCGATCGTTCTCGGTCCAAGCCTTAGGCCGATCATCCCTAATCCATGCCTTAGGCCGATCGTCCCTAATCCATGCCTTAGACCGATCGTCCCTAATCCATGCCTTATACCATGCCTTATGTCGATCGTTCCTTATCCAAGCCTTATGCTAATTGTTCCTTATCCAAGCCTTAGGCCGATCGTCCCCTATCCAAGACTTAAGCCGATCATCCTTTATCCAAACGTTGTGCTGATCGTACCACAACCTAGCGTATGCCGACCGTTTCCATAGTTATGAGTAGTTTGAAATTTGTTTCCAAGCATAGGAGAGTTATATGTATATAAAAAATGTATAAAAGAAAATTTTCAAAAAAAGAAATTGAGTAGTCACTTGGAGCCGATCGGAGGAAAACTAAAGCTAAGTTGGTGAAGCATGGAAATCGCTAGAGTAAAACAATACGATTGTTAAAAAGTTGTGATCCCGTATCCATACTATTGGAAATCGAGCATTCGTCACGATGAATAAGAAAACAACCCGATGGAAGGATAGCGACCATTTGATGAACCAGATGGTTTATCTCAAAAGGTTTCAAGTTTACGACGATTCAAAGCATGTCATATATAATAGAAGACGTACTTTGGGGGGCAAATGGTATCCCGCCTTTTGGCAAGGCCATGATTTCATCGACTTGGCTAAGAATGAATGTTCAACATCCTTGGGGATCACTTACGTACAGTAACATAGACGATGGTCAAGCAAATTTAAACCGGGACCCAATCGAGGTGCAATTAGCATGGCTCCTTGAAATTGTATTTCAAATTTGGAGTTGAATGGAATTCGCATGCTCAAGTTACAGATGAAGCAAGGATTTATATGGATTGACTAAGAATGATCTATGAAGCAGTTCAACTTATAGGAGGACACCCAGTATCTCGAAATCCATGGGGCCAATTCATTTAAAACTTTTAGAGCATCAATAAAATGGAGAAGAAGCCTACCAAAATGATTGTTTATCACAAAGTGAAGGTTTGAGGATGACCGATCATTATTGACCGATCGTTCTTGCTGATCCATCATAATGATCGCATATCACAAAGTGAAGGCTTGAGGATGACCTATTGTTATTGACAGATCATTCTTGCCGATCCATCATAATGATTGCATATCACAATGTGATGGTTTGAGAATCGCTGATTGTTATTGACCGATCGTTCCTGTCGATCCATCATAACAATCAGTATAGTTTGGTGCATAATTCAAACTCAAAAAAGATCGATCCATATCTCTCGATTTACAAATCAGAGTGATTCCATCTTTTAGAAGCAGTATCAAGAGGCATGTGGGGCGCCTAAAAAACGATCGCACCATGATTGAAGCCAAGAAAAAGTATCGGCTAACTTTAGGCAGATCGTTCTCAATCATCAAGTTAGCATCGTCAATCGATATTGTGGGCCCCTATGGACCTAGAGAGCCTTCTACTGAAGTCTTAGCGACATATCTCGTCGTCTCTCCCTATGAATATAGGCCTTGTGGGTCATTTTGGGGATCCTTTACGCTGCCAGTTACTTGAGTCTGCATTGTAATCAAGTTCTTCCTTATTTTTTGTGGTTGTAATCAAACTCTTTGTGAATCAATAAAGAGAATCTTCAAAGTGGACGTAGGCATACAACGTCGAACCACTATAAATCTGTGCATTTCTTGATTATTGCCTGGATTTGCTTATTAGTTGTTCAATTCCTCGGTTCTTAAATTCTGCCAAAAACTCTTGGACATGGGTAAGATTTGGAGTAAGCTATTACCACTTAGCTTGATAGTCTCCCATGACTTGGTAAACTACCAACTACGAATCATAGAAGATTCCAAGAGATTTTATTTTGAGTTCTCTAGTAAGTTTGAGTCCAGCAATTAGAGCTTCATACTTAGCTTCATTGTTTGTCATTGAGAAATCAAACTTTAAAGCATAACAAATTGACCGATCTTCGGGAGTTACAAGCATAATTCCAGCTCCAGAACAATGATCATTAGACACTCTGTCAATATACAATTTCCACCTTATGGTAGGTATTTCGCTGCCTTCCGAAGAATAATCCTGCATAGTAAACTCTGTTATAAAATGTGCCAATGCCTGAACATGGATAGCCCTTCGAGGGAGATAAGTAATATCGAATTGACTGGGCTCGATATTCTACTTGAGTAAACTTCCAAATGCAAGGGTCGCTTTAAGACCTATCGTAATAGTTGGTTGGTGTAAACATTGATCGGGTGTGCCTGGAAAGTACAGATACGAAGCTTTAGTTATGCAATCAGTAGGCAGTATGCCAGTTTCTCTATTTTCGGATAGTTCCTTTCAGCTCTCGACAATCGTTTTTTGATGTAATACACCGACCTCTAGATTCGATCCTCCTCAAGAAGCAATGCCGCACTTATAGCATGTGCCTATACAGCCAAATAAATGTACAAATCTTCATGATTCACTGGCTTTGACAAGACGGGGGTCTCTCCAAATGATTCACCAAAGCTTGAAAAGCATCTTTACAATTCGGCATCCATTCGAGGTTTCTTTACCCTTTCCTAATCAAATCAAAGAAAGGAATGCATTTGTTGGTAGCCCTGAAGATAAGTCGGCTTAACGAAACAACTTTCCCATCAAGACTCTACACTTGTTTGATAGTCCTCGGTGCATGGATATCGTGGACACCTAAATCTTTCGAGATAAGCATCAATTCCATGGGCATTAACAATAAAACCCAAGAATTTCCTTGATGCAATACTAAAAGAACACTTCAAAGGATTAATTTTCATCTTTTAATATCGGAGGATGTCAAACATTTCTGCCAAATCTCTAATGTGGCCGCTTGTTCGTCGTAACTTCACAAGCATATCATCCACATACACTTACATCTTTAAACATCTTGCTGACTAAGCGCTGATAAGTCGCTCCTTCATTCATTAATCCAAACGGCACTAGTACATAGCAGTACAATCCAACATTGATAATGAAATTGGTGTTCTCCTGATTAGGAATATGCATCGGGATTTGGTTATATCCGAGTACGCATCCATGAAAGATAGCAATTTGTATCCTGAAGTTGAATCCACCAGCTGGTCGATCCTTGGAAGGGAAAAACTTTATTTTGGGCACGCTTTGTTCAAGTTTGAATAATCAATGCATGTTCTCTATTTCTCATTTACTATTCTCATAAGTACAGAATTAGATACCCATTTAGGGTAGAGGGCATCGTGGATAAACCTGTTGTCTTTTAATCTATCCTCCTCCACTTTAAGAGCAATGGAATCATGCCGTGTTTTCTTGCTTCATCCGGACATACCTCAGATCAATATTCAATGCATGGCTCATAATGGCAGGTGAGATTCCAGACATGTCAGAGTGAGTCTAAGCGAATACGTCTAGATTCGCTCAGAGAAAACCAACAAGTTCTTTCATCATTGGGGGAGGGGGGCTGAGCTGTGATCCAATCTTTAAAACTTGAGATGGGTCATCATGGCTGATCGTGATATCAATTGTCAGCTCGATCGGCGCAGCCTTAGTCTCTTTGGGCTTCTCTTCATCATCTCTTGGATCTATATCTCTATAGAACCGACTGTGGCGCCCGAACTAAGGCTCAGGCGCTAGTAGTCAATCTTCGATAGCTTTGATGCAGACAGTCTTATCCACACACTTGCCTTTTTCTTTGCGCTGAGCGTCCCTCGACTCAGCTGCATAATAGGCATGTTCAGTCGCCTGATCGCCATAAACAACTCCAACACCATTATATGTCAGAAACTTCAAAGTCAAACACCATGGTGCAAGAGCTGCCTGGAATTCAGCTAGGGCTGGTCGACCCAGAAAAGCATTGTGTGGAGAGTCAACATCTAAAACAACAAATGACAAGATTTGCACTGTCTTTCATTCACCTTCCCTCAACACTATAGGTAACTCCACATAACCAACAGCTTCAGTTGCAATGTCGTTGAAATCGTCTATCGAGTTTTAGATAGTTTTAAGTCTTTGGCTTCCAGTCTCATCCGATATAAGCTTTTTTGAAGATTATATTTACCGAACTTCCACAATTAGTCAATATCCTTCTCACCAAAGCGGGGATACTCATGGCCGAAATAACCATTGGGTCGATTGTCAAAGCCTTAACCTTATCTGCATCTCTGTTTCTAAATACAATATCATCCACCGTCATGCGTTGCTGTTTTGCCAGAGCTCTATCTTCCGTATTTGAGCGGAACTCAAAATCCACATACCTAATCACGCTAGCATAGCTCTTTATCTCTTGCCAACTCTTACCTGTTGGGTGCGGTCCTCCTACTATCGTGTTTATCAGCAGTCTTCCACCAGTCCGCACAGGCTCCTCGGCCCAACACGACGCTTGTCCTTAGTTGGGGTCAATGTCCCCTACCCACCATCCTGCGGCGCCTTCATAAACTGCTGTAATTTCTTTCTTGAATCATTTTTTCTATAACATCTTGGAGATGCCTGCATTCATTTGTAGTATGCCCATAACACTGGTGAAACCGGCAATATTTCTCGGTCTATTTCTGCTTCACTGTTGATTTCTTTAGAGGTGGCTTCCTATACTGCATGGTACAGCAAATCGACAGATAGATATTCTCCAACGACGTATTCAACGATGTGTAAGTATTATAAATCAGAGTCCTAAGCTTTCTTCATCCAGAATCCCTCTTTTAATCGCGGTTCCTATCTCCGCCTCTTTTTTGTTGATTTGGTTTATTCTCGACATACATTTGGACTTTTCCAAAACTGTCATCAAAGTGTTTTATTGAAGTGCTACTTTGTACTCCCTCTCCGCTTATTCTCGCAACATTCTTCTTCCTGGAGGACCTGGCTTCCTCCACTCTTAAATGCTAAATTGACTTTGCATAAAAGCACTCCAACTTTGCAGGTGACTTATCGACTAACCAATCGCCAAACTCAGACTTTGGATCAATCCCTCTCATCACGACCATGAGTATCGCATAGTCATTCGGGTTACTGACCTCTGTATATGTTGTATGAAATCTCTCCAAATAATCTTTCAACGACTGTCCTGGAGCCCGAATCATGTTAGAAAGGGATATCACATCTTTGGACGGTCGCATGTATCTGGAACTGCTCCACAAACTTGGTTGCCAAATCATCGAATCTAGAAATCGAATGTGGAGGTAGGTTGTGAACCATATCGTCGCTATTTCAGAGAGAACTATACGAAAGCATCTACATTTAGTCGCATCATCGATCCACACAGAATCCATCAGCCATTCGTATCTCATGATATGCTACATGGGTTGGTCTTTCTTTCGTAGGAAAGCATTGGCGGCATGTTGAACTTCCTTAGATACCGTGCATGTAATACACTATCAGTGAATGGGGTATAACTTCTTGAGATTCCCCAGTCATTGTTGGTTAAGCCTTGGCTCTCCCTCACTAACTGTCTGACCATAGCCAATAAGTCCGGCGTTTGGATGGTTGGTGACAAGCAATGGTCGTGCTCCACCTCACGTGAATGGTCCAGTCAATGTCTGCAGGCCGTTTCATGCTTTCTTCGTTCATCGTCTTCCCATTGTGTATTTTGTAAATTTGTTTTATCATCATTCCAAGAAAGATCTTGGTCAGGATCCAATTGAACTCCAGCATCCAAACCAATCGTAGCAGCTCTAGGTTGATTGTCACAAGGAATGGATGAATTCCCCTTTCTGGTGGAGGGATCAGTACTCATCCCTATGGAGGGGTCGACACAGATTGATCCTAGTAGACCATGATGGTATGAAAGTTGATGCCCCGAATTTTCTATGCGATGTTCGTTTGTTCTACGATGCCTATGCCTATGATACTCGTTTGATGAGCTAGAACTCTTCAATGCCGAGTAAGGAGTGGGGTCCCTCCTAGCTTTCCCCTACTACTGCTGATTGATTTGGTTCATCAAGTTGATATTGGTCTGAATTTTTTGATTTAGTTATCGATGGCTCTAAAATAATTCTCTCATTAAATTATGAAATTCAACTCTTGTATTAAAGTCAGTGGGATTCTTAACTTCAACCGGATCAACATTCACATTTATTGGTTGATTGCTTAGGTCTCCTTGTCGAAAGCTAGTATTCTTATTTCCTTCCATATTATTAAAAGTAGATCTAGTATGTCTCACTATTATTAATTACCTTGCTTAGATTTCTACAAATCTGAGTAGTACTAACAACTTCTTGAAGATAGCCAAAGATCTCCTTTGAGGGATTTATCCAATCCCGTAGCAACAAAGGGATCTTAGCAAGCTTAGAATCAAGGTTCTCAGTGAAAGTACCAAAATGTTTGCATCTAAATTAGTCACAAACATCCAAGAATAGATTTATGTACAGAAGTAAGTGAAGAAAAACAAAATTAAACTGAAGAAATGATTAAACTAATAACATATAAGAAGCAATAATCAGAGACACGGAGATTTATAGTGGTTCGGCATTGAATGCCTACTTCCACTTTGAAGAATATCTTCTATTGATCACTTATAAATCTAATTACAGTAGTAAGGAATAGCAAACACTTGATTATAATAGAGCTTAGGGTAACAAGCAGTGTACAGATTCTTAGAATGACCCATTAGGCCAGTACTTGTAGATGAAGACGACCACCAATCTCTCTGAAACTTCAACTGAAGGGCCTTCTATTCCACATGGACCCACGAAAGGGATCGCTAGGCGTAATTCCCAACGAGAAAGGATCATTACTAATCCCTTCATTAGTCGATTCTTAGGCAGCGATCTCTAATAGTGGCTTCTCCATGCTAAAATATGTTTGTTCTTCAATTTTCATGTCATTTGGATAATTGGAACTCAAGTAATTCGATCTTTGACTTGACGTCACTTGTGCGCTGTTTGCAGCCGAACCCTCAAAAGGGATATATGTCAATCCCTCAAAGGCAGTTCTTATGACGTGCGATCCCTAGGGTAAGCTCCCTAGGGTCCATTTACCTTGCCCTTTAAATTTCATAGGCTTTGGACATGCAAATCCTGATATATTGATTGTTGTATGCATGAATACACTTGATCCTAGATGGATGTCAATCCCTCTTCAGTAAAGCCGATCGCCCGCGATGTACCATGTTATGTTGAACCCTTCCACTTGTTGAGCCATATTCTATGCTTTGAGCATCCTACATCATACTCCCATCAAATCCATTCAATTCTGACTTCATATCATCATCTGTACTTGACTTCCGGTCGCCACAATTATCATTCTAGAATCATCGGCTTGATGGCAGTTGGACCTAACTCATGCAATTAGTTCAATATAGCTGGGTTAGAATGTGGGATAGCAAAAAATATTTTGCATGTTAACAGATAATTAACATTAGAGAATAATGTTAGCGGAAGTGATAAAATAGGAATTAAATAAAAAAGAAATAACAACAATAATTCACATTCCAAATAAGTGGACATATCAACCCCCTCACCTTGGTCGGTCGACCGCTAACGGTTGATCGCTTAAGGGTGAGCGGTCGATCGATGCTTAAGAGGTGGTTGGAGTTAGGTTATGCACTAATGGCCTGGATTTTATTATTTTAAATTGATCTCAATGCAACGGTTTTGGTGCATTTTAACCATAACAATAAGAGACTTGGCCTCTCACTTTTATTGACAAAAATATTTGAAATTTCGATGAAGCTTTATCAGTCTTCTTCATCGATTAGATTTAAGAGCTCAAGTTCAAAGGGGAAATGGTAATAGGTTTATACACATATATATATTTCTATTTTATTCTTCTCTCTGAATTCTTAATCTAATATACAGTTGAATTATTGTTACATTTCAAAGAGATTAATCTAAAAAGTAGCTAGGAAAATGCATATTCAAATCCAAAAGGAAGTTAGAAATCGCCTATGACTGGAAATCTTAGTTTTTCACATTTTTAATATTTGTATACTAGAAGTTTGGATTTGTTTTTTGCCTTGGGGATTTTATTCACGAAAACCCTAATAATAAACCCCAAAATTTCCCCAAACGAAATGTTTATTTGATTTGTTTTGGATTTATTGTAATTTATTTGATTTGTATAGTAGAAGTTTGGATTTACTTTTTACCTTGGAAATTTATTGTAATTTATTTGATTTGTAGTGGATTTTAGAAATGAAGAGAAAGAAGTTAAGCTATGTGAATTATGGAAGAAGCAGCATCTGGATGCTTAAATTTGTGAACGTTCAAATATTCATAAAAGTAAAAGAAGTATATGGAAATGGAAAAATTTGGATGTCGGGGGAACGGGGGTTTGGGCTTGGATTAAACGATTTGGGCTTAATTAATTTATTTTCTAACCTTATTTTCTATTTTCCCTTCCATGAAACTATGTTTATTTTCCCATCTTAACTCACTCGTTAAGCCAATAAAATCTCATTTAAACTCTCTTAATTTCTAATTAATATTATTTACATTTTATAAATTATTTTCTACAATTTAAATCTATCCATTATAATATTTTCTTTTAAACTTATTTGTAAAATAATTTTTTATTTCCTTTAATAATTAAAAATAAAATTATTTTAATAATTTATAATTGCATTTATTTTAGAAATTATTCTTTATAAACTTTATACAATCATTTTATTCCATCTTATTATTAGTTAATACTTTAAATTTTAAAATAATTAAATAAGTTTCCATATCAATATTTATCATCATAAAAATTATTTTCATTTCAATAAAAATTCATTTTCCATTTATTTTCCAAATCATTCCCATAATTTCACATTTATGATATTAAACATATTTAACTAAGTAATCTTTATTATTTATTCCCAATTAAATGCTTTTCGACATCGGGTTGTTATGGATTTCCCCTTATGAAAATTGTATCATCGTAATTCCTTATTACAAAAAATTTATAACTAATTAGTCAAATTCTAGCTCATCTACATTATTTATTAATAACTAATAAAGAACAAAACAAATAATCGACCTATGTGCATCAGATAATAACTCGGGATAAAACCATTCCATATGCTCCTGAGTCTTCTAGTACAATCCAATGGGTTGTTAGCCCACTGTAACTTTACTAAAGAGACTCTCTACTGAGTTGTCAGACTTCTGAGTCAACAATCCTAATAGGATATTGCATATAAGTCTGATTAGGGGCTATCTTTACGTCTCTCGGCTCCACTACAGTCTCTATATCCAATAAATGCTTCCTTAGTTAGGAAACATGAAAGATATTATGAAAATCTGATAAGTGATTTGGAAGGGCAATTGTATAAGCAACTCTTCCAATTCATTAAATAATCGGATATGGGCTGACATAGCGAGGTGTCAGCTTCCCCGATTTACTGAATATCATGACTTCCTTCGATGGAGATATCTTCACATAAACAAAATATCCAATTTCAAAGTCTATCACCTTCCTTCTTTGATTAGCATAAGACTTCTAACAATCTTGGGCCTCTTTCATCCTCATCTCATTAACAATCTTATCTGATGCTTCTTTGATATAGTCTGGACCCAAAACAAAATTTTTTTTGCATCTTAAGCCAATAGGATGGTGATCAACATGGTCTACCATATAAGGCTTCAAAAAATGCCATGCTGATGTTATATTAATAGCCATTATTATAGGCAAACTCAACTAAAAAAGATATTCTTCTCAGCTACCACTAAAATCAAGCACATAGGCTCGAAGCAGATCATCAAAAATATGATCCACCCACTCTGTTTGACGATCGGTCTGCTGATGATATGTTGTGTTGAAGTTTAGCTCCATTCCTAAAGCTGCCTCAAAGACTCCTCCAGAATCAACTTGGTAAACAAGGGATCACAATCACATAATATAGTACTGGGAACTCCATGAAGTCTAACTACTTCCTTCACATACAGTTTGGCCAGATATGGTGTGGTTCAGTTCATCTTCATTGGCATGAAATATCCCAACTTAGTCAACCGATCTACCACTACCCGCATGCTTTCATGACCACTCCTTGACTGTGGTAATCCATCTATAAAATCCATTCATATCTGCAACAACAATTTTTTTTAATTATAGTGGTATTTGTATAAGCAAACTAACAAATTACTACCAAATCCCATTTCCACGAAGGAAATTCTAATGGTTGAAGCAAACCGCTAGGCTTCTAGTATTCATCACTAGCTGATATGTCATACATTCCTTCACGAACTTGCCAATACCATGCTTCGTCCCTTCCTAGTAGTTTAAATATTTCATGTCTATATACATCTTACTACCACCTAGGTGAATAGTGTATTATGATCAATGTCAATCTTCCATTACCTCTTTCTGGAGATCATCAACATCCAAATACTAATCTATTCCTTCTCCATAGAAATCCATATGAATCAAGAGAATAGCCAACAAAATCTTCATCTTCATCACCTGATTCCAATCTCTGAATAAGTGCTAGAATAACCAGATCTTTCTTCTAGGCTTCAACAACCCGATCCTTTAGAGATGGTCTAGCTGCTAGACTAACTAGCATTGCTCCCGAATAAGTTAAAGTTTCTCTATCATGAATCCTGCTCATAGATACTACCTCAAGATCTTTCGATTCTGCAATCATCATAGAAACCACTGCTTGGTGCTTCCTGCTTGGTGCATTTGCTACTTGGTTGTCTTTCCCAGGCGTGTGTTGGATTTCAAAATCATAGGTTACTAGGAATTCTAGCCACCTTTTCTTTCTCATATTGAGATCCTTCTAGGTAAACAGTTATTTCGATCACTTATGATCTGTGTATAACAGGAATCATTCTCCAAGCAAGTACCGATGCCAAATTTTCAATGCAAAGACTATGACTGCTAGCTTAAAATCGTAAGTACATATCGAATTTCATTAGGCCTCAATTTCCTTGACGCATATGCTACTACCTTGCATTATGCACTAACACTACATCCAATCTAGAAGAACATGTATCTGTGTAAACCTCTAGGTCCTTGTTACCTTCTAGGATAATAAGCACTGGTGCATTAGTATGCAATTCCTTGAACTTCTTATATGCTTCCTTGCACTTAGATGCAATTAGAACTCAACTTCTTTCTTTATGAGATCAGTGAGAGGCTAAATGATCTTTGAAAAATCTTTAATGAATTGCTGATAATATCCGGCCAATCCCAGGAAAATTCTAATTTTCGAAATCATCTCCGGTCGCTTTTAGTTTTAAACATCTTCTACTTTAGCTGGATCTACTAAGATACAAGCCTCTAAAACAACATGGCCTAAAAATTTAACTTGCTTCCGCCAAAAATGACAATTAGGAAATTTAGCTTTCAACTTATTCTGCCTTAGAGTCTCCAATACAATTATGAAATACTTCTCATGTTCTGCCTTGGACTTATAATAGACTAGAATATTGTCTATAAAGACTAAAATGAATTTGTTTAAATAATCTTTGAAAATCTATTCATTAAGTTAATGAAGTATGCTGGAGCATTCGTCGTTTCGAACGGCATCACTGGCCATTTATAGGATCCATATCTAGTCCTGAATGCTATCAAAGGAATATTATCCCCAGCAATCCTAAGTTGGTGAAATCCAGTTGCCAAACCAAGTTGTCAAAAGATCTTAGCTCCGCTTAATTGATCAAACATATCATCGATTATTAGCAAAGGATATTTATTCTTGATGGTTAACTCATTCAACTTCCGATAATTTATACATAACCTAAAGGATCCATCCGCTTTCTTCATAAATGCTGCAGCAGCACGCCATGGAGAACTACTCGACCTGATAAAATGCTTAGACTCCATATCTATCAATTACTTCTTAGTCTCCTCATTTTCCTTTATGGACATTCTTGCGGAGGTCGATTGACAGGTTGAGCTCTAAAAATGAGATCAATTCTGAATTCCATCGATCTCTTTGGAGGAAGATTAGTTATAGATTCGAAAATAACTGGATATTCCTTAACAACTAGGACTTGAGTAATATCATCTTCTTCTCAAGTTTCAAGAGCATAAAGTGATCCACTCAAGTCCTCATCGACACACCAAAGAACTATGCTAACTCGTTCCACTGTATCCAGATGGTTGAGGGTAACTATCCTTTTAGGACCTAATAAATGTGCCTCATATCAATCTAACCAATCCTTTCCAACGTTGATGCTGAATCCCAAATATTCAAATATGTGCAAATCACAATAAAATGATAGCTTACACAATACTAATACAACACTTTGAACATTATTCCAAGGGTTGCATATCTTCTAATAGGATTAGCAATCCTTACAGATGTAACTAAATATATAACATCCAAGTCAAACTTATCAACTAATTCATTTGATATAAAAGAGTGGGATACTCTTATATCAAATAGACTTTTGATAGGTAAATCTTTAGATAAGATCGTATCTTCTAAAATAGTTGGTTCCAAGTATAACAAATCCCTTTTAGTATAAAAGAAGAGCTTCAAAGAGGAGCTATAACTACATAATTGATTAGAAATGGAAAATCATAAGATGTTGGCTACTGAAGAGAAAGAGGAAAATTAATCGGTCATCTCCGGGCGCAATGGATGAGAGATATCTTCTTGCCTGCTTAACAGTTTATAAATGGAGTATTTATCTTAAACCTTAGTATAGTATAACCACTTAAAAGTACCAGGTAAATAACCACTTGCTTGAGTTAAAGAATCACTTACTTGATAGATGGCTAGCTAGTTCAGTTAATTTCTGATTTCAATTGGGACTTGACCCATTACATAACTTAGGATAGGACTTTAAAGTTAGGCACTTCTTATTACATATGACCCCTTAGATAATTTAGGAGGAGTGATAACTGGGGATATCTAAACGTAGGATAAAGTTAATAAAAACCACTTGAATTATGATTTGACTTGACTTATGAGTTGGTTCTCTACCAAATAATAGGTTATACTTGGTTCAGGGGATTTTACTTGTTGTTGGTTTCCTACATACAGGACTAAATGCGAAGATCTCTAATTTATTTATGGTTGCTCGTTCGCTAATACATGAGAATCATATAGTTGAGGGAGTTGGTTCTCGCCACTAGAATCTACCTTAGAGTTATGATCTGAAGGCTTGTTGATAGTTTCCCACATATGAGATTGAAATTAGGGTTTTTTTACCTAGCTTATATGGCAATGACGATAATCTAATTTGAGATCTCGGTAAGTAATGGGTAGCTAAGGAAACTAATTATGCCAAAGAAGTAAGTATAACTAAATCCTACATAATCTTAGCTAATTATTGAAGGCAATTTAGGAAAGAGAATCTATGTGAATCACTTTAACGGTTCTTAGCTGGTGCAACATGTGACTTTTTCAGTTTCCCTTTAGTCTGAGATTTCTCACTAGTTGAACCAAGGACATTTAATTTATCAGCTTTTTTTAGGCACAAACAATCAAAATGTCCGACTTCCTTACATACTTTGCATCTTGGCTAAAAAAAATCCTAGCTTAGAACATTTCCTAGAGTATTGGCCCTTTTCTCCATGATTACAACATACGAGATGATCACTAAAATGAGCCTTATCTCCTGCTACACTACTTCACACTTGCTTCATATTGAGGAATCTTGTTCTCAGTCTCTTGAATTGGAATTTGTGCTTCTTCCCAAAACTGACCTTGCTCTTAGGTTCCATCTCCGGTCTCTTTTTCTGCTTCCTCCAGCCTAAGTGTTGTATCAACTAGCTTCTCAAAAGTGGCATCCAGCTATGGGAGGAGAGCTTTCCTCAAATCTTTTACTCAAATCATACATAAACTTCTAGTTCTTCTTTAGTGGAGTATTTATGAAATCTATTCCATATTTCGGTAGTGCTTCAAAGGTGGCAGCAATATTATGCTATAGACATCTGACACTACTTGAAGTTTACAAATTAATGAACCATTTCTTCTTTATCATCTTTTGGAACAAATTTCTGCTCACAATGGTTCTTGAAGTCTTCCCAAGTTAGCTCAACTATATTTATCTTTGCAGCAAACAGCTCATACCAATCTAAAGCTCTCTCATATAGCTGGCTAGATGCTACCCAAACCTTCTGCTAGTATGTAATCTCAATATGCATCAAAATGCACTCACACATCTTAAGCTAAGCTTATATTCCAATCACTTCTTCTGTGTCCTTGTAGGTCTTCCCTTTATGGCTACAATAATCACTATGTTGTCTAGCAAAATCAAATCAAGGAGTGGGAGGAATGGGAGTTGTGGAAGCATTGGATAGTTGGATGCTCCTCACAAACTCCATTAGCTGCTCTCTAATCATATGAACTCCCTCAAATCCACTAGGTTGACCTGGGTCCGCCCGACCAAAGCGAGGACTAGCCATCTCACTACTACAAAGAAGTGAGATTCAGATTAAAAATAAATAAATAAGATGTAAAATTAATACATATATCAATCACATAGATAACAAGTACGCACCCAGACAACTACTCATTGTAATCACCATGTATACCTAAGTGTTATATACATACACATACACATATATACCTATATATACACACCCAATACCCAAGGGATAGGGAATCCTAAGTCCATCTAGGCCAATGACTCGTGTCATTTGTAACATGTATTGTTCTAATCCTGATCTGATACAAAATTGAAACACCCTACCTCTATACACGTACAATCCAAGAGTATTACTAGGTTATATTATTGGATAATACAGAGAATGAGACTATATAGGGTACACACATGAATATTCCTTTATATTAACATCGATGCATATCTCAAATCATGGGATACTTACCATAGAGTACATGGTCTCAGTACAAAGCAATAAACACATGTGCTTCCACGACAGAACAATACACAATCACAAAATATAATAGAGCACGTAAAATTCGAACACATCAGATAAAATATAATATATCACATGATACGAAGTCTAGTAGGGGTACAAATGATAGCCTCTAGCCCACTATATACGTACATCATCTAATATATCATAATATATACATCAATAAGGCAATAAAATGCATATGGATTGTATCATCCTATATAACTACTAGCCTCCTAAAAATCAGGTGAATCCAGTTGCCTACTGTGTATCAGATCTTGCAATGTCTCGGAATGACCCCAGTATTATAAATAACGCACGAGTAAGACTATGTCTATAATGAAGCATTAATAAAGATAATAAAATGATACATACATATATACATATATGTATGTTTTAACATATATAGCAAAGGAAATGTGTATGCATTGACAAGTTAATTTACATTTGTTCAAATATTTCATTCAAAGGTAAATTCATATTATGTATCCATATATCACAAAGTAATTATAAGGACAAGTCCAATGCCCTTAATCATGTGCGTGTGTGTGTAACGACTTGATTTTTCGACGCCCGAAAATCGATATCAATACGTCCATTGTATTAAATACCGAACAATCGAATGCCGAAAAAACAGACTGTTAGGGTTAAAGAAGAAAAGGTAGAAGAAGAAATAGAAAACAAAATCAGAATCTCACAATCGCAGTGGAACAATATATAATAGATAACAACGGACTTTTACACAAAAGAATCTGTAACCATTTATACATTACATCATCAGTGTACGACACAAACCAACAAGACTATTCAGAATAGTTCTAAAAACTTGTCCTCCAAAGCTGAATACATAGCTTATACTACACAGCAGAATATACATCAAGTATGTATGATACGTCTCGCCATCCAGCTCGTCTTCTAAATTCCACAGTATCCTATCCTGTATTTCATAATAATCGGTCTGACCCGAGCATTATAGTGAAATAACACCCAAGTCAGTCTGGAAAACCGCGTAAGAAAACACACTCAATTGGATTATTAAAGTTTTCAAAATCCTTTAAAAATTAAAGGTATCTCGTAAGACCAGCCACAAATAAACATATCGGGTTTTTACCTTACGATAACCAAAACATTTCCTATCAAATCCTCTTATATTATAGTAGTGTCTATATACAAATACTTATTCAAATAGCCGAAATTGTTACATTCATTAAATTACATCATAATAAGCATACAAACAAGTCCGAAGGCACAATGGCAGGGCTACTGAGGAACCGTCTGTCACATTACATGGTCAAGATCATCGTACCGAGGGTCCACCCTGATCCCCTACTACACGAGACCGGAGCTACCCCTTACTAGATAATCCGAATAAGATCACCCCGTAGTCGGGATCAGCAACCGCCCACACAGCCGAATAAAAAGGAACATCTAGACAGGGATGATCTTACCCTAATTGATTTCTAGCCACTTAGCCTTACTACACCTTCCCTGTTTAGCCATTCTCGGTTGATGAGGCATGAGGCTACGTGTTACCTTTTTAGCACACATTCACTTAGAATGCTCACCGTCCATCTGATGATGGTCTGATAGCATTCATCCATACAAGTCTATTCCCGGTCCGAACGGAACCGAAAGCACTACTCCTACTACATCCATTTTGAAATCACCCTTAAGATTAGTAGCGATTAGCCCTTGCACTTCACTGCTCCATCTTCGACTCCAAGCTCTTGTCTTCCTCATGAAATGTTCAAACTAGATCGAAGTGGTTTCAAGAAATTAATCCTGATCCCGGTCTCTTTGAAACGATCAACGCATTGGCCAATATTGATAGTTGGTTATTTAACTATCAACTAACATCCATAAACAATCATCAGGCCTCAACAATTTCAATTTTTTTTTATTTGAAATATCTTTGCAAGATATTTTTCTCCATTCCAACCCTTTGAAAATAGTTTACAAATCAATTTTTCTCTCGCGGAATAAATTTCCACCAATTGTTTTATTTCCATTGAAAATCACCAAGTCTTAATATTTTAGATTTAAAATAATTTAAATCACTTATCCAAAATATATACTTAAACATTTTAAAATAAAACTATTTAAAAGATTTTGTTCAAAATAAAAGTTATGAAATTCTATACTAATTTCCCAAATAATTTTTTTAGCCAAACTACTTTTAAAATAAAGCTACTTTATAAAATGTAAGTATCAATAATTACCTTTTAAATCATAATACCAATTTAACCTTTAAAATAATTACTACTATAACTAGCTTAATAAACATTTAACTTTAAAATTTTAAACAATTTAAATAATAATTTCTCAAAGCATTCTTTTAAAACAACCTTAAACCTCGAACTTAAAAATCTCCATGAAAATAGACTTGGTTTTATGGGGAAATACACTTCCATTTCGGTATAACCCATATAATCTTTTATAAGTCCTGCTCGATTTATCCTAATTTAATTTACGTTCCAATCCCGTAAATTTCTTTCAACGTTTTAAAAATAAAACCACTATTTATTTTTAAAACACATTTCCCATCTCCTTATAATTACTTTCAAAAGCATATACATAAAACATTTATATTAAGGCTACTAAAATTACTTAAATAAAAATAATACTTAAGAAATTTATAAGGGTTTCTGAGTAAAACTTAAACCAAAATTTCCTTTTTAAAATAAAGTTATTGTATCAAATATTTATGTTAAAATTTCCTTTTAAAAATCATAATACTAATTGCCTTTAAAAATAGTTAACTACTATAATTAACTTGATTAAATATTTACTTTTCATTTATAAATAATTAAAATAATAAATTTTCTAAAACATTCTAAAGAAAACATTTTTAAACTTCTAGTTTATACTTTGAAATCTTTTCTTTGAAAATATACTTAGTTTTCCAAGAAATATACTTTCCAACTTTTTGAAATAAAATCACCATTTTATTTTTTAAAATGAATTGCAACTTTTCTTATAGATCTCACCAGAATCTATACTTCTAAATTTATCCACTAATAAATATTTCTCTTCATTTACAAACCCAGTTTACAATTTCCAATTCTGATTTTCCTTTAAATCGTCGTTTCCAAAGCACCAAATCAGTTTCAAACTGATTTCCTATATTAAATTCCCTTTAAAATTTATTACTCGATTTATCCAAATCCAAATGATTATTTACTTAAGAATTTTCTTTTCATTTCCTTTAAAAATCCGAACTTTATATGTATATTTTTCCATTTCTCAAAATACCAATATATATTAAACCAAGCCATAACATTCAATAATTTCGGTTCCCAATATAGTCTATATAATCTATCACAGATCATCAAATAAATTACAAAGCTGAATATAAAATAAATTCAATGTTTTGCTAAATCCAGTTGGATCCCCCAAACCTGTTTCCCTACATCCACAGATATTAGCACAATATAAAAATACCAATCCCACTTCAAGGGGATATTGCGGTATATAGGGTCATCCACTATTATGCGGGGCGCATAGAGTCTCATTCGCTATATAATGTGGGAAATCAATCATTCCAATATATATACTACTATATATAATATCACATCCAGTCAATTCAATCATTCAACCAATAATTTAAATTTAACTATTTAAATCTAAATGGTAATCCAAATGAGTGAGATTAACTCATCTTTGATTCTAATTGCAACCCAGCCCAACCCGGCCTTGAATAAACATTAGATGATTTATTAATATTCAAACTAATCGAATAATCACTTATCATTAAATAATTTAATTAACAAATAATTTGGTTTTAAATGAAATAACTTAATTTTACCTAATTTCCCTATAATAAGTTATTTTTAAGAACTAAAATAGATAAAGAAAATTTAATCAAACAAGTTAATCACTATTTACATTAATTTAAAAAAAACTAGTAAGTTTAGAATGGATATAGGTATTTTCCATTTAAAAAACCTACATATATAATATTTATAAAACAATCCATATAGATTTTAAAATCAAATATTTATACAAATTTCTATATTTCAGAATTAATCTAATAAACTAATCTTCTGTTTCTATAAATGACATGGCAATTTACTTTATACCTTACTGCAATTTATTATACAATTTTTTTTCCTATGCATGGGCATGTATATTTAAATTGAAAAAAAAAGAATCATATATATGTATATACCTCACTGACGGTGGCCCATCGATCTCGACCACCTTCGTGTCGCCACTGACTGCACACATCCCATGCACGCGCACAAACGCCTTCATCCACCAATTACCTAACCCTAATCGCATGCGAAGCCACCGCCACCAACATCGCGACTTCAATTCTCCACTTGCTCCTGCTCGAGGTCCCCGGGTTGCGATCGATTCCCATGAACAAAACCCAAATCCCAACCCTAGACGTCGTAAACTCTATTGCAAAAACCCTCCTTCTCTGCTCGTCACTGGACAAAGTTGAGCACTTCCTACCGATGTCGCGCCTCACAACCAATAGCGGCCTCGAAGAGAAATTAAAATCTGAACATACAACTGGTTTCCATTTCCTTTGGCTCTTTTTTTGCAAAATCGATTCGAGAAGAGGAAATAAGAGCCGTGCTTGAATTTGAAAGGAGGATCGGGTGAAATAATCTGGAGATTGAAATTTAAAGCTCGGCCATTTATTATTTTTGATTTGGGTTTTTAAAATGCTCGGTTGTTAATAAAAGAAGAAGGGGATATTTGGTACATGTAGGTGATAGATGGCATGAACTAGAGGACAAGTGGCTAGGGTATGGAAAGATAAAGTTCTGATGTTTCAATAAATTGACCAGTCAAATTATTCAAATTTTAAATTTCATCGTCTCGATTTCCGTAACTCACAATCTTGATCTCCAATCGAGGTATGCCGCTAGGCGTTTATAATGTCGAACCCCTATTCCGAACGCAATGGAAAAGGTTTCAAGTCCTAACTCGATCGTATGGAGAAGATAGCTTTTTGGACCCAGTAATTATATTAAATTTTTGATATAGATTTCAGTGTGTTTACAAACCGTACGGTCACATGTCAACTCCAATCACTACGAAATTTGAAATCCGATAATAATGCACAATTACGGATCCAATGGAACTGGTTTCGTCAAATTCCGAGACTGTGACTTGGAAGACTATTTTTAAATATCGATTTAAACGATATAATTTCAAAACATAACAGATTACCTTTAAATTCGAATTTAAAGCTTCATTATTTTCAGTATTATCAATATGAATTTTATAAGCCTTATAAATATTTTTAGCAAGCTTATAATTCAAGAGTAGATATTTTACCCAACTTTCAATTTTTAATTCAGTAATTAAATCATCCAATACATAGTTATATTTGAAATTCAAGAAACTAACTTTCAAATATTAAAATCAATTAAATATTTCAATTTCGAATATCTAAAATCTCGGATCGTCACAGCGTGTGTATTTCAAAGTAAATTATGATGGGGAATGACTGTACGATAGGCTCAGGGTCTCAAGTAAAATCATATTCCGACATGTGAGTCACCTAACCCATATTTATATTTAGGTGAGATGCATAAATAGTAGATTCCTATCTACCGTTGTACTAGAACCAAACGGAAGGCTGATAGCCCATTTGCCTTCTCCAGAGTCACACACATGGGTCACCTAACCTAATTCTATAGTCCTGGTAACCTCGACGGTCATCGTGATACATATCCACCAGTTCCTCGCCTATGTGTAGACTCAGTCATGACCCTACTATTTCCCCTATAGTTAACAGAATGCTAGTCTAAAAGGACATAAGAGCTAAAAGGTACCTACCCGATAGGCCACATAACCCAGTAATACTCACTAAGGTGTTATGGATCAATGGCACGACCCCTCGATCAGGCCGATAGGATGGATGCTAGCCTAATCTGGTTCTTTCCAATGTTAATAATAGGAGTACATCAGGTAGACGTACATCAGGTAGACGACACACATAAGCATCAACTCACATAAGTATTATCTCAACATCACTATTCCCGTCACTTGAGTGTCATCCACTTACAAAGAATAACCTAATAAAAATCGTAGTAGCGTCTCATACCACCGTGCGATATCCAAACGTTTATTGTATGCTTATAAACTACACTCAATCACCATTGTTTTCATAACGATTCATTTTTCGATCCTTAGAAGTCGACACCAATACATCCATGGCATTCTCGGGTCGAATAACCAATTGCCGGAAAGACAAATTGTTTAGGGAAAAGAAAAGGATAGAACTAAATCTCAAACGTGATGAATAATATATAATATTCCAAATTCATCTTTACAAAAAAAATCTTTTAATACACAAACAACATCAGTCTAACCTATTATCAGCCTGCATAGTTATAACAATCTATTCTTACAAATGATGATAAATACACATAAGAAAAACATAACAAAAATACTAATACGAAAGACACGTTTTGGGCATCCAACTTGACTCCTGAAGCTCCAGAGCATCCAAAGCAAAACTCTAGAAACTACTAGGACCTGACCCGAGCATTTAAGAAAAAACATCCCGGATCAGTTTGGTAAATTAGCGTGAGAAGCTCAAATCATAAGGAATTTTATTATATCTTGTAAAACCTTTTAAAATAAAAGGTATCTCCTAAGACCACGCTGCACATAAATAGGGACGGGTTTTTAACTTACGATAACCAAACCATTTGATAAAAAATCTCATGATATTATAATAACGTCTAGGGTTTGAAATAAATTATGAATATAGTTGGAATCCTTGCATCTCATGTTCTAGCATAGTTGGGTACAACTAAGTCCGCATGATACTTATGGGAGAAGGAATTCCATCAATGACAAGGCTATTGGGTACCGCTTATCACAGTACATCTCTAGATAAAATGTACCAAGGTCGAACCTATCAACCCCGGCATGGCAAAACCAGCCTAACCCTTACTGGATGGTACTAAATATTTCATCACCCTAGTTGCTTCACAACCTATCCCAAGAGCTCTCATGCACAATCAGATCCACAAATAATAGTCTAAAAGGATGATGACAATACCCTAATGGGTGTGATCCATGTAGCCTTACGACATATCCCCTATTTTAGTCATTCTTGGTTGTTGAGGCTTGAGGCTACATTTTACCTTTTGATAGCAATCCCGCTTGGAATGCTAATTTCCTTCCAGGCATCAATGCAATGTCGGCATTCATCCGTATAAGCTGTTCAGGATATGAACAAAACGAAGGTGGTACTACTACTACATCCATTTTGGAATCACCCATGAGATTAGCAGCAAATAGCCCTTACACTTAAAAGAGTAGTGTCTTTGATCCTATCATCTTTCAAGATGTCTTTAATTTCGTACGCTTATGCTAGTTCGAAGTGGTTTTTGGATAATATATCTGATCTTAGTTTCTCCAAATAGACAACGATAATTTCCAGTAAATTCTCAACTTCGGTTCTTTCAAAAATAAACACACAATACGTAGGATCGGGGATCATTCCCTAATCATTTAAGTGGATGAATTTCCTTATCATTTAGGAGAACAAAACAAGATTTATACGCATAGTACTACATCATCGAAGGTGACTGTGTCATATAACTCTCAGATTTTTCCTAGATATTTCTAGAGTTAAAAATATGTCCAAATTTGATAGTAGATTATTTAACTATCAATTAAAACAAACAATCCAAACAAAAATTCAAACTCTAGATGGTATCTACTAAGCCTCCAATTCAATTATATACAAAATTATTCATATACTTATCTCACTGGTATAAGTATATTTCCAACCATTTACTTTCTATATTTAGCAAGTCTTTACCGTATTCTTACACATTAGTATAAGAATATTAACTAAACATTTAAGAAAAGATTTCTTATTCCAAACATATTTAAATGGATCAAAATAATGTCTTTTGAAACACTGATTATTATGAACCCCAAAATCACTAGTCCTTCGGTGTTAAGTAGGGAAAGGCTTCCATACCCAAAATTAAGAAGGATTGTTAATTTATTAAATTCATAACTTAATTAGTAAAATTGATTCAATTCTTATGATATCAAAGTCTAAAGACCCAAATCATATTTTCCAAATTCCAATATCTCTTCCCAATTATAACTTTAACAACCTATATATCTGAAATAGTTTTCTTTAATGAACAATTTATTATTTTAAAAACTTTTATTTATTTTAAATTGATTACCTCACAAAAACTCCATGATGAAAAATTGATCAAGGTTTTCAAAACAGTATTAGTAGATAAACTTAACTTAAATCATTATTAATACATAATTAATAACTTAATCACTACTAAATAAATGATTAACTAACACAAGCCATTGTTAATAAATAATTAATAAATTTTCAAAACATCATTACTAAATAATTAACTAACTTAAAATATCATTTATAAAAATAATTGATAAACGTTAAAATAACTAAAATAAAATAAATATTATCCTTTTAAACAACTTAAATAAAATGATCAAATAACTTAGATGCATATAAATTAAACAACTTAGGTAAATATAATTTAATAAATAATTGGTCAACTTTAAAATATTATAATTAGAATAATACTAACTTAACCATTTACATATAGAAATTACTTTACTTCAAAATAATTTAAAGTCCAAGTAAACCCAAATCCATTTTCTTTTCCAAAATTTGAAAAGGCTCGACGACCACACTGCTACTTAAATAAGTCACCACTTATTTCAATTCAACAACCAAGATCATATCACTAATAAAGCAACAAATATGTAAATAAAATTCACAATTGACAAGCAACGGATACTGTCATCTGTCTAAGTCATTGATATACAATCAAATGCCCAAATTTATAATATAGTAGAGCGGTGATTTATTCTGCTAACTAGATGTCCCATAATATCTATTAAATATAAGTATAATCGAACGATGTTTTATTCTGCTATCAAAAGGACAATGGTAAAATATAATTACCAACCAATGAGATTATTTACTAGTACCCAGTGTCGAAATATACGGGTTAGACGGACCCTATTTGGATACATACAAATTTATTTAAGTTCAAACTTTTAAAAACATAAAAGTCAAATTTACCCATTTCTAAAACCTGATTGGGCCAAGCCCATACCCAAACCTACTATCCTAAACTTCCTTCTTCTCAAAAACAAATTTCCAAACATCCTTCCTATATTCCAAATCCTAGAACAAGGAACCAGTGCACACATGTGCACTTGTGCACATGTACACTCTCGCCCAACCAACAATCGCCACCACTCATAAGTCCTAATGACCTCACGCCACCACCATGTGCCACCATCAACGACTCCATGGCTTGTCCTCTATTTCAACAATAACACCAAATTTGGAAAATTGGAACGCGCACCTCACCAAAACCGACCTCAACCCAACGCCTCAGCCCACGCCATCCATCGCCACCACTTCCAGTCGAACCCCCAACCTTCCCTTTACCTTCCTCCACAACATCTTCAAGCCTGATCCCTCCATAACCCCACGTACGACAAAAAAAATCCATGCTCAAAATCATACTCTTAACTCTAAGTCCACCTCGTCTGAGCACCATAGGGCCTCATTCATCCTACGACTACTACCCTAGCATCACCATATCCCTAAGTAGCCCCTCCTCCAACAGCTTATCACCTCACCGCCTAGATCGCATGAAATTATTTTTAACCCAAATCCAATCAACTAGAAATCTCGATCTCACACACCACTAGAAATCATGCAAATAGCTCCTAAAATCTTGGGTTAACTATACGAACATGGTGGTATAGGCCATTTGTCGATTCATGATCGACAAAAAACAGACAAAGTCTACCCACTTGCTGTTATTTACACTTTTCTCCCAACCCACTCGACGGAAAACCCTAAAACTATTTTAAAAAAACTAGACTTCGAGCTAAACGTCTTACTAGTTGATAGTTTTCGGAAACTCAGAATGGTTTGTGAGATATTGATTTTAGAAATCTAAGATAGGAAGGTTTTCTTATTTTTAACCAAGAGCAGTAAGTGAATATTTTTACAGTAACATTTCGGTAAACATATTCCCTTATTCCTAATTCAAAATTTGATTTTTAACTATATTTTTACATAAAAGAATTTTGTAGCCAATTCAAACAAATTACACATAAATTTCCAAATTTTTATCACATATAAAATCAAAACAAATAAACATCGTAATTAGAGAAGCTCACCTTCTAAAATTACTGCAAACCCAAGATAATCTTATTTTTCAAGCAAAATGATGATCTTTATTCTCTTTCAAATGATCCTTGAGTGATGCATAAAAAGATGAACTCGGAAAAAAATGCTAGGTGTGAAAATAAGAAAATGGAAGTAGTGTTGAATATGTGATTATATGATTTTTGTTTGATGATAATATATATATATATATATATATATATATTCGTGTAAATGTATTTGTTAATGTACTATTTTATTTTTCATAGATTAAATAAATATTTGCTGAATAAAAAATAAATAACATAGAATTTTTATTCAAACAAATATTTATCACAATCTTTGAATAGTACAAAGTTCAAGCTCTCACTATATATTCAATTTCAATTACAATACAAATTTGATTACATCACAATTTCACATTTACAAATGACCTCACTACATATCACTCACACTCGTATTTATCTTCAACTTTATTCCAAATTGAATCCAGCATCTGAGCAATCTGCAAAAATAAATATTGACGCGGTAAAATTGAAAAGGAAATATTTTTGCAGTATAAAACAAAATGTGAGTTTTGAAAATAATATTTGCCTCGGTTATTTGGGTCATTCGTCGTCATTTAATTTTCAATTCATCATACACGAACAGCTTGTGACATACACAGTGTATCACTGTATATGCCACAAGGCCGTGCACACTGATATATACACTTGACAAATTTACATGGACAGGTGAGCACAGGTCAAACCCAAAACGCCAGGTTCAACTCAAGTGCAATAAAATAATGTCACAACTTTCAACACAAGGTCAAATCCGTGTTATAAGCTGGATTCAACACAGGTGCAAGTTCAAGACAACTAAAACAAGCCTCGACCAAAAATCCAAATGTACAAAACCATATGCAAACTGAAATAGGTAGTGCACATGTGAAACAAACTACAAGTACTACATGAAACAAATATCCAAACTGCCTCAAATGATCAAGTCCAGCTACCACATAAATGAATAAACACATCAAACATCAATGAACCAACGTGTACACATGAAGGCCACAATAAAGCATGAAGCAGCTCATATATACAACAAATATCCAAACTGCCTCAAATGGTCAAGACAACTACAATGAAGCTATAGTAACTCAAAGCAACTAGTAGAGCAGGTCTGAACAACACAAGTGCACCAAAGATATGGCCAGAACCAAACAGCACACAACAGTGACACAACAACCATGACACAAAGCATATACAAGACTACACATTTAGGTCTGGACACACATTAATACAACTCGAAGCAATGCTTAGTGCACAGCATACATATGAACCAAGTTCATATGTACAACAAACACAAAGCTAATGAACAGCAAGTGATACAAGACCAACAATGCAACTGTATGCAAGCTGCCTGAAGAATACAAGTTAAAACTGCAACACCTACTACAAGTGACAATGCCAGGCTCATGTCAATAATACAACATGATTATCAAGTGTATACATGATGAAGCAACCAAGTTAAGTGGCTGAAATCAACATATGACAGTGAGTGAACTTTAGAACAAAGTCAAGTGTATCAAGCCAGAAGCAATAGAGTAAACAAAGTCAAAGCCGTGTTTTATCAAAATCAAACAAGTCCAGGTTGACACAAATAGCCAAAATCCACAGAGTACGGTTAAATATCAAAGCAATGGTGATGGCCGAAGTCATGGAATCGCATACACAAAGTCAAAGCTGAAGTCAACGTAAATTTAAATACCAGCGAATTCAAAACCGTGGTGAGCAAGGAAAACAGTGTCAAAGAAAATCAAAACCGTGTCAACCAAGTAACACGAAAAGAACGAATTGAATAAGTCAGTGAAATCATCAACATCCAAACGAAATCGAATGACCGAAGCATAATTTTGAAAATATCAGATGAACGGAAATCTAGGGATTCAAATCCTATATAAACCATAACATCATCGGCAACCAAAATCATCGAGTTCAAGTACGAAAAACATTAAAGCATAAAAGGATAAATACATACCGAAGCAAACATCGAACTCGATCAAATAGAAGCAAAAGTGAGCAACTCAAAGAAATAGTCGATCGACAAAGCGAGGACCTAAATCAATCATTCGATCGAGGAACTATCGGCAGCTTCTAAATTAAAAGCCCTAATTTTTAATCAGGAGGAACGAACGAAGAAAGCCGCCATTATCTCAAAAAGGAACGGGCCGAACTCATAAAAATAAAAGAGAGCGTGTTTTTGGGCTGGCTTGATTATTATTTAAGGCTTTGGTTAAATTAGGGTTTAGTTTTGTTTTTTAATTTGTAATTTCTTTTTAAACCATTGTAATTTCTAGTCATGTGACTAGGGGACAAACTACGTGGCGTAGTTTGAGAATTCGCAACTCAGTGGCTGAGTTGTGGCAGGGTTTTGAGCATAGAGTTAGGTTAGTCAGTAGCGGGTGTTGCGAGTTTACATGTGTAAGCGTGTGACAACTTAATTTCTAGTAGAAACCTTGAGGGCAGCATGTAGGCAGGGTTTTGCCGAAGCTGGGTAAATTTTGTGTCATTCCATCTCTGCATTTATTATTCTGCTATTATCTGTGCTGCTATTATTCCGTGATCTGTGTTGAAATTATTTTATAAGCTTCCGCAATTAGTTTTTATAATTGACAATATCACCCTATTCACCCCCCTTCTAAGGTGAAATCGATCCTACAAGTAGTGTATGCATGTATATAAAGAGGAGATTTAAAAAGAATTAAAAATAAAGAAATAAAATGAAGATATTCCTTTCAACTACAACATCGATCTCATAACCAACTAAGTACAGTACATGTAAGATCATGGTGGGTATTAGGGTGTTTTTAAGTTCTTTTGTTTATTAAGGGAATTAAGGAATTTAAGTGTCATTTCTTATTTAAATCTTTACTTTTTACCATTTTCATTTACTTATCCTTTTATATTTTCAAACTGTAAAGTTTCACCCTTTTTCAAATTTAAATATTTGTTTTAAAACATATATAAGGGTATTTATGATTTCTATACTTGCCATTTGATAAAAAGCCAAAAATCCAAAAAGCGGGTTTCGGTCACATTTTCATTTTTCCGTCGAATTGTCTTTTTATGTAAACAAAATCCAAAAATGAATTTTATATTATTATTTATAAATTCAAAAAGAGTTACTTATTTATTAAAACCAAATATCCAATATTTAAAATAACTTAAATATCAATAAATTAAAGTGCCCTTAAAAGAATTTTGACTCTGAATTTTCACCACAATCCAGACTCAGAAAAACAATGCTAATAGAATTCTTATCCCTTACAAACTATTTACTGAGTATAGAGAAAACTTGAATAAAGGAAGTCTAACACCATATCATAACCTAACAGGTTCAACACATATACAAGAAATACCAAACATACAACAATGGTATCTTCTAAGATGCCCAATCCAACTAGCTTTACACAAAATAGGTACAATAACATAACCTGATAAGTTACTATAAATATTACAAATATATCATAACTAAACAAGACACAACACATTACCCCCAAAAGAACTACTCAACAAACCCAAGCCAACACCATGGATTCTGTCTCATCTTTGAAAATCCACCCATTCATGCCATGCAACCTAGCCCCTATCAGAACTTCATGCTTTACCTCCGTCTCACATACCACTACCTCACCAGGGTGCTCTAAAAAATCTCACCCATCTCTAGGAAACCATCATCCTCGTCTGACTCTAACCCCTCCCCATCCATTGTTCGCACCCCCTCTACGGGCTTCTCCTCCTCTACAAGATCCTCCTACTCTCCATGCCACAACTAGCCATAGCCTTCCTGAACCTCTCTCTCACTCTCTGACTCTCCTCTCTATCCTCACCCTCATCACCAGAGATAGGCTAGTCAAAGATCCCCATAGCCTCAAACAACTTACGAACTGGACTAGGCCCCCTCAACAAGTCCTCAATAATAGCTCTGGCAACCATCCTAATATCAAAGCAACACAAAACCTTAAAATCATATACTAAGCTATGCTAAACTCTAACAACACTATATATATCCTTAAATACATATACCATGGATTAAGAACTCTATTGCTAAGATTTTATTTTAGGTATGTTCAGATTTGGGCTCATTTACGATTATACAATGATAAAAGGAATAATTTACTAAGTTCACTATCATGTCCATCTAAGCAAACATCCAACCGTCACTTAGAAGATTATTCAAATTGCCACAAAATAAATCGAGACGATCTCCCAAACTATTCGAAGAAAATAAATGCTCTTTTAAAAATTACTTTGAAATATTCATACTTAAAGATTGCTTAAACAATCCTTATTATAACTTCTCTTCTTCAAAAATTGTTGAAAAACCTTTTCCTAAACCAACTGAATTTAAATTCTCAAAGAATTCCCTCTATTTCATATAAATCAAACTAATAAAATCATCCTTATATCACAACTCCCTTAATTATGGAAACCCCTTCTAACCAAGAAAACTTGCTAAGCCTACTCTATTAACGAACGAACTATAGTCAAATCATAAAATCGAATTCACTAGGTATTTGCATTTTTTTTCTAATTAAACTACAAATGCCAAGAACTACCTGAGCATAAGTAGGCATTCAGCTTAAAGATGATAAATAAATACCATTATTTCATAATCGACAACCACCAGAAATAAACTATACCTATTTTGAAAATTATTCTTTTATATATAAAAAATCTAGTTAAAATTATTTCATCTACTCAATTTCAAAAAAATAATTTGTCAGTTTGCCTTGTTCAAGAGTTTAGAAATTCCTATCAATACTATTGTACCTTCTATACTGACCAAATTCATAAACCATCCGAGAAATTAACACACTATAAAACATTTTATAACACTAACAACTACGTGCTCTTATATATAATACATCCAAACTCATTCTAAGGTGTCACTTATTTTATACTTACTGAGTTTACCCCACCAGGGCTAAGATTTTCACTTAACTTTCAACTCTGATACAAAATGTAACGACCTGTCGTTTAGATCCTCAAAAGTCAACACTAACACATCCATGGTATTCTCATGTCGAGCAGTCAAGTGCTAGAAAGATAGATTATTTAGGGAAAAGAAAAAGGAAACGATAGAACAAAATCTCACAATGTGATGAATAATATATAATATTCCAAATTCATCTTTACAAAAGCAATTTTTTTAATACACAAACAACATCAGAGTCTAACCTATCATCAGTCTGGAGAGTTATAACAGTCCGTCCTTACAATAGCTGATAAATAAACAGAAGAAAAATATAACAGAAATACAAATATGAAAAACACGTCTTGGCCATCCAACTCGGCTCCTGAAGCTCCAAAGCATATAAATCTAATCTCTAGAAAACCACTCCGTTCTGACCCGAGCGTTTTATAAAAAACACGCGGATCAGTCTGGTAAACCAGCGTGAGAAACTCAAATTAGAAAGAATTTTATTATATCTTGTAAAACCCTTTTAAAATAAAAGGTATCTTGTAAGACCACATCGCACATAAACACAGACGGAATTTACCTTACGATAACAAAACCATTTATAGAAAATCTGGTGATGTTATAATAATGACTAGGGTTTAAAATAAATTACGAATATAGCTGGAATGCGCGCATCTCATGTTCCAGCATAGTTGGGCACAACTAAGTCCGTATGGTGATTATTAAAGAATGGATTCCATCAATAATAAGGCTATTGGGGCACTGCTTGTCATAGTACATCTCGAAATAAAATGTACCAAGGTTGAACCTATCAACCCCTGCATGGAAAGACCCCCCCTACTGGATAGTATCGAATATTTCATCACCTCGGATGTTTTGCAACTTGTCTTGAGAGCTCTCATGCACAACCAAATCTATAAATAATAATCCAAAAGGGTGAAGATAATACCCTGATGGGTGCGAACCCAAATAGCCTTGCGGCATATCATCCATTTTAATCATTCTCGGTTGTTGAGGCTTGAGGCTATGTTTTACCTTTTTGATATTAATCCCACTTGGAATGCTAACATTATCCTCCAAGCGTCAATCCAATGCCAGCATTTATCTATACAAGTTGTTCTTGGTAAAAACAAACTGAAGGCATTACTTCTACTACACCCATTTTGAAATCACCATTAGGATTAGTAGCAAATAGCCCTTGTACTTCTAAGTGCTTTGTCTTCGATCTTATCATCTTTCAAAATGTCTTCCATTTCAGACGCTTATGCCGATTCAAAGTGGTTTTTGGATAATACATATAATCCCAGTCTCTTCGGGCCGACAACGATAGTTTTCGGTAAATTCAACTCCGGCTCTTTTAGAAATAAACACACAATGCATAAGAGCGGGGATCATCCCCTAATCGTTTAACTAGATGGATTTCCTTACCATTTGTCCTAGGAGAACAAAACAAGATTTATACGCATAGCACAACATCATCGAAGATGGCTATGGCATATAACTCTGGTTTCTCCTAGATATTTCTAAAGTTAAATCTAGGTCCAGATTTGATGGTCGGTTATTTAACTATCAAACAATCCAAACAATCCAAACAAAGATTTAAATTCCAAACGGGTTTGACTGAGCCTCTTAAATAAATCTTCGTTAATTGAATCCCCTTCAATTATACACAAAAATATTCATATGCTTATCTCACTAGCATAAGTATATTTCCAAACCATTTACTTTCAATATTTGTAAAGTCTTTGTTGTGTTCTTAAGTAATGGTATAAGAATATTCACAAAACATTTAGCAAAAGGTTTCTTATTCCAAACATATTTAAACAGATCAAAACAATGTTTTTGAAACATTGAATATCATGAACCCCAAAATCACTAATCCTTTGGTTTTAAGTAGGGAAATGCTTCCATACCATCAAAATTAAGAAGGATTATTAATTTATTAGATTCATAACTTAATTAATAAAATCGATCCAATTCTTATGAAACCAAAGTTTAAAGACCCAATTCATCTTTCGCTAAATCCAAGATCTCTTCCTCATTCTAAATTTAAACACCCATATTTTTGAATTCTTTTTAATAAATAATTTATTATTTTAAACACTTTTATTTATTTTAACTTGATTACCTTACAAAAAGTCCTCAATAAATAATCGATCAAGGTTTTTAAAAGGTTATTGGTAAATAATTAACTTACTTTAAATCATCATCAATACGCAATTAATAACTTAATCACTATTAAATAAATGATTAACTAACTTAAACCATTATTAATAAATTTTCAAAACATCATTACTAAATAATTAAATAACATAAAATATCATTCATAAAATATATAATAAACTTTAAAATAACTAAAATAAAATTATTGATTGTCCTTTTAAATAACCTAAATAAAATGACTAAATAACTTAGATAAACATAAATTAAAGTACTTAGATAAATATAATTTATTAAATAATTAATCAACTTTAAAATATTATAATAAAATAATATTAACATAACCATTTATATATAAAAATTATTTTACTTCGAAATAATTTAAAGTCCAAACAAACCCAAATCCATTTTTTTCCTAGAATTTGAAAGAGGCTCAATGACCGCACTGGTACTTAGACAAGTCACCGCTTATTTCAATTCAACAATTCAGATCATATCATTGATATTTACATAAGTAACGAATATGTAAGTAAAATTCACATTGGCAAGCGACAGATAACACGTCATACATCCAAGTCACTGACATACAATTAATTGTCCAAATTTGTAAAGTAACAGAACGAGGATTTATTCTGCTAACTAGATGTCCAATAATATCTGTTAAATATAAATATAGCAGAACGATGTTTTATTCTGCTATCAAAAGTCAAGTGGTAAATATAATTACCAACCAACGAGATCATTTACTGTGACTATAAATTTAATAGTATTTTAAACTCCTATAAAGCTATCAAATAACTGAACGTATGTGATCTGTTAGTCGATATGTACCTAGTGTCGAAATCTACAGGTTGAACGAATCTCGATTTGGATACGTACGAATTTATTAACAAACTTTAAAATTTTAAAAATCAAATTTCCCCATTTCTAAAACGTAATTAGGCCATGCCCATGCCCAAACTCACTACCCTAAATTTCTTTTTTCTCAAAAACAAATTTTCGAAAATCCCCCCCACATTCCAAATCCTGTAACAAGGAACCAGTGCACACATGTGCACTTATGCATGTGTACACTCCCGCCCTACCATCGATCACCACCATGCCACCACCTACAAGTACCAATGACCTCGCGCCACCATCATGTGCCACTATCGACGACCCTATAGCCTCGTCCTCCATTTCGACAATCATGCCCAAATTTGAAAAAATGGAAAGCGCGCCCTACCCAAACTGACCTCAACCCAATGCCTCGTCCCATGTTATCCATCGCTACCACTTCCAATCGAACCCCCAAACTTGCCTTCACCTTCAACCACACCTTATTGAGCCTAGTCCCTCCACCACCGCATGCGCGACGCGGAAAACCTTAGCACTAAAATCTTGCTCTTAACCTTAATTCAAGCTCATCCGAGCACCATAGGCCACCGTCCACCCTACGACTGCTAACCTAGTACCGCCACATCCCCAGGTAGCTTCACCTCTAACCGCTCGACCCCTTACCACTTAGATCGCTTGAAATCGATTTTTAACCCAAATCCGATCAACTAGAAATCTTGACCTTAATACACCACTAGAAATCATGTGAACAACTCCTAAAATCTTAGTTGGACGATACATACACGATGTTATAGGTCATTCGTTGAATCATGATCGACGAAAAACCGATAAAGTCTATCCACTTACTGTTATTTACATTTTTCTACAAACCTACCTGATGAAAAACCCTAAAACCATTCTAAAAAAATTAGACTTCTAGCTAAACATCTTACCATTTGACGGTTTTGGCAAACTCGAAATGGTTTATGAGATATTGATTTTAGAAATCTAAGACGGGAAGGGTTTTCTTGTGTTTAACTAAGAGCAGCAAGTGAATATTGTTTACACTAACATTCTAGTAAACATATTCCCTTATTCCTAATCCAAAATTTGTTTTTTAAACTATATTTTTACATAAAAGAGATTTGTAACCAATTCAAACAAACTATACATAAATTTCCAAATTTTATCACATATAAAATTAAAACAAATAAGCATGGTAATTAGAGAAGCTCGCCCTTTTCTAATTATTGCCAACCCAAGCTAATCTTGTTTTTCAAGAAAAAAGATGATCTTTACTCTCTTTCAAATAATTCTTGAGTGAAGAATAAAAAGACGAACTTGGAAGAAAAGGCTAAGTATGAAAATAAGAAAACGGAAGTAGTGTGTGTATAAAGAGAAGATTTAAAAAGAATCAAGAATAAAGAAATAAAATGAAAATATCTCTTTCAATACATCATTTTATAACTAACTAAGTACATTACATGTAAGAGCATGGCGGGTATTAGGTGTTTTTAAGTCCTTTTGTTTATAAAGACACTTAAGGAATCTAGGTGTCATTTCTTATTCAAATATTTACTATTTACCCTTTTTATTTACTTATCTTTTATATTTTCAAAATGTAAAGTTTCACCCTTTTTATAAATGTAAATATTTGTTTCAAAACATATATAAGGGTATTTATGATTTTCTACACTTGCCCTTGATAAAAAGCTGAAAATCTGAAAAGGAGGTTTCAGTCACATTTTCAGTTGTCCATCGAACTATTTTTTATGTAAAACAAAATTCAAAAAGGAATTTTCTGTTATTAGCTATAAATTTAAAAAGAGTTATTTATTTATTAAAACCAAATGTTGAATATTTAAAATAAACTAAATATCCATAAATTAAAGCGATAAAATTTCGGGTCATTACAGTTGTCTATGCAGTGAGTCGAATATGTGTGTGTATGGATGTATGCATGTATGTTTGTATATATGTATGATTTACAAGGCAATAATTCATTTAGATAAAAAGTATATTTCATTTAAAACATTTAATAAAAGAAGTTTTATTATATTATAATAATTAATTTGTTAACTTACACTTCCTTTTAATATATCTTAAAGTCAAATAAACTCAAATTCTATAATATTTTAATATAATCGTTGACTATATATTTTATTTTCAATTTTAATATTTAAACTTTAAATATTGAATTCCTACGCACATGCACATATATAATATATAGTGTCGTCATTTTATATATTAATAATCTATAAAATAACAATTTTATACAATATTATTTTCTAAGGTTTATTTATATTTATATTTATTTTATTATTATTTTTTAACTAGGAAGAGCACAAAAATAGCGCAAACTGATCGACCGTTAATAGTTGACCGGTGGACGATCGATCGGTGGCTGGTACCCACTATCGATTGCCCGAAGCCCTAGTTTGATCATTTTGATCAAATTCCGTCCTTCTTCCTCATTATCCTCTTCTCCTATTCATTTCACATAACTCTATACTTCAATCCAGTCATGTCCACATACATTCAAATATGATATAGGATTCAAGATCATTAACAAAAGGGCAAAGTTTCATTATAGTAATTGTGGTAACATGATTGCACAAACACATTATATTCAAGGAATACTCAAAACAATATAGATATAGATTGTGAGATATATTACTCACCAAAAGAAGAAGAACGTTAATTTCCTCTTTTGTTCCTTATTCTAACTTGCTTGCATTTAACTGTAAATTACCAACTTCGATATTTGATGATCAAAGCTTGGGTTTCTCCTTAGATATTAGTATGGATTAATGTCATAAAGCACATAGTTGAGTTTTGGAAATTTATTGTAATTTATTTGATTTGTTTTGGATTTTAGAAATGAAGAGGAAGAAGTTGAGCTATGTGAATTATGGAAGAATAACTTTGCGAACATATCTATATTTATAAAAGTAAGAAAAATACGTAGAAAAATATGGATATTAGGGTAATGGAGGTTCTAGGCTTAGTTTAAACGTATTGGGCTTAATTTATTTATTTTCTAACCTTATTTTCTATTCCCCTTCCATGAAACTATTTTTATATTCCTATCTTAACCCACTCATTAAACCAATAAAATCTTATTTAAACTCTCTTAACTTCTAATTAACATTGTTTACATTTTATAAAATTATTTTCTACAATTTTAATCTATTCATTTTAATATTTTATTTAAATACCTACTTAAACTTGTTTATAAAATAAATTTATAATTCTTTTAATAGTTAAAAATAAAATTCCTTTAATAATTTCTAATTGCATTTATTTTAAAAATTATTCTTTATAAAATTTATTCAATCCTTTTCATTTCATTTCATTATTAATTTATACTTTAGATTTTAAAATAACTAATTAAATTTCCAAATCAATATTTATCAATATGAAAATTCTTTTCATTTCAATATAAAATATTTTCCATTTAATACCCATAATTTCACATTTATTTTGTCAAATACATTTAACTTACTAATATGTATTATCAAATTCTAAATTAAATGCTTCTCGGCACTAGACTGTTGCATTTATGGTCTCTAACATTTTAGATTACTTTTCAATACCATAGTTAACTATGTTAAATTTTGGTGATATAAAATCATAAATAAAGGGAAATAAATATACAAAAGAAAGAAAGAGAAGATTTTGTTTCCTCTAATTAATAGGCATTGAGTATGTTTATTTTTCTTTCTAATTGGCTAATCAATTTTTTTTGCTATCTAATGTTAACTTGGGCATTAAGTAATTGATTATATAAATAGATACTATAAGAGAGGGTAAAAGTGCGGTGGAAAAATTATTTGCTAATTTTCTCTCCATCGTTGTTCTTTTTCTCCAACAATTTTAGCCATATAGATATCTGCTTCCTTTCTCAATTTGGTTATAGATTCAATGATATTTTATTTGCTTTAGCTTTGTTCTATTAATTGCAAACAAAATTTTCGTGAATCAATAAAGTGGGTGATTGGGTGGAATATTTTATGCTATTGTGTTTTGATTTCAATTTCATCTTGTTTTCAATCAAAGTTATCTCTTTGTGATTTGGATGACAAAGATCCATTGATAAAAGCTTCCGTAAAGTGCTACTTTTTTCATAATAGTTTGGTACCAAAGCACAGATCATCGCAAAGCTTAGAGTAATTTTGGTTTGAAAAATTGATGTCGGATATGATTTCGTTTTCAAAGATGGCTATCTTGGATGGGAAAAATTGAGGTATTTAGAAGCCTAAGATGGAGGATGTTCTATACCTCAATGATCTTCATAATCCGATTGATGGAGACGGAAAGAAGTCCTTTGATGTAGATGAGGGAAAATGAAAGAAGATGGATAAGGAGGCGATTGATTTGATTCGCCAGTATCTTGATGATTCAGTTTTTCATCATGTGGTAGTTGTGAATCCACGAAGGCTTTGTGGGACAAGTTGGTTTCTTTGTATGAGTCAAAGAGTGCTACTAGGAAGGATTTTCTAGTTTGAAAGTTGGTACAACTAAGATTATATGAAGAGAAGTCTGTTGTAGAGCATTTGAATGAATTTCAAGATGTAATAAATCAATTGGCAAATATGAAGGTCAATTTTGATGACAAGTTACAGGCTTTTTCATTAATGAGTTCGCTTTCAGAAAGTTGGAAAACTTTGGTTGTTTCATTGAGTAATTCCAATGCTAATGGAACTATCTCTCTGGAAACTTCTTGAAGCAGTCTTTTGAACGAGGAGCTTAGAAGAAAAGGGTCAGATATGAAATCAATTCAAAGTGAGGCTATGGTGGTAAGGGACTCGAAGAAAGATATAATTTGGAAGAAGGACGCTACTGGTAAATGTGTTATCACTTGTCATTATTGTAATAAGAAAGGTCACATACGCAGCAAGTGTTATGCTTATAAAAGAGATCGGAAAAAGGCTATACGTGGTGATACCAGTAATGATACATATGCAGGTTTTGCTGAAGGTACCGATAGTGATGCTTCTTGTGATGTCCTCTTTAATGAAAATATGCCTTGGAAGATGGATTCGGAAGCCAGTTTTCACATTTGTAGAGATGTGAATTGTTTTTCTTCTCATGAGAAGAGTGTCGGCATGATTAGGACAGTCAATAGAGAACAGCTATCGATTTGTGGTATTGGATCTATCCGATTTCATGTGCATGATGGTGTGGTTAGAGAAGTCTCTGGAGAGAGACATGTACCCACTTGTTCGCATAATCTTATTTCTCTCGGTCAGTTGGATAGCCGTGTTTGCACTTATGAGACTCAAGGTGGGGTTTTGAGAGTGAAGAAAGGTGGTCGTGTAAGGATCAGAGAAGTATTGGAAGAAGGAAACCTTTATAGCTTGGTTGGTTCTGTAGTTGATAATGGAAAGCGAGTGACGGATGAAGGACCTAGTCCACAGCAAGGTGGAGAGGTTAATGTGGTCACTGCTTATGTTTCTAGCATTGAGGATCATATTTTAGACAAGGATCTTCATGTTGAATGCTGATGATGCTTGAGAGATCGATAGTGATCAGGTAATGAGCTCAGATCGAGTGATAGACGGGTGACGAATTGCAAAATCCACAAAGACAAGACGGAGATCTTTGTGGAATTACAAACGTTTTTTAGACCGGTTTTATATGGTGCACCTTATGTGTGAGATGCATCACTTGTAGACAATGGTTGATGTTTGTAATTTAGTGTGCTTGAGATATGGGGATTTGTGATAGATCTAGATATGACATGCTTGATATGTTGGAGATATGTGATTTTGCATCAAGGTGGAATGCTAAATTTTGGTAATACAAAATCACAAATAGAAGGAAATAAATATGCAAATGAAAGAAAGAGAAGATTTTGTTTTCTCTAATTAATAGGCATATTTGAGTATGTTTATTTCTCTTTCTAATTGGCTAATCAAATTATTATTTGCCATCTAATGTTAACTTGGACATTAAGTAATTGATTATATAAATAGAGACTAGAAGAGAGGGTAAAAGTGTAGTGGAAAATATATTTACTAATTTTCTCTTCTTCATCTTTGTTCTTTTTCTCCAATAATTTTAGCCATACAGATATTTGCTCCTTTTCTCAATTTGGCTATTGATTCAATGGTTTTTTGTTTACTTTAGCTTTGTTCTATTAATTATAAATAAAATTTTGGTGAATCAATAAAGTGGGTGGTTGGACGGAATATTTTGTGTTATTGTGTTTTGATTTCAATTCCGTCTTATTTTCAATTCAAGTTATCTCTTTGTGATCTGGGTGACAAAGATCCGTTGATAAAAGCTTCCGCAAAGCGGTACTATTTTCATAACAAACTATAGTGACGGTGCAGGTTGTTTTACTGTCAACCTTCTAGTTTTTTCAACAAACAACTCTATAGATTTATATACGACAGAAAAAATTAATTCAGCGTTGTTATCATCAACAATTTTTATTACTTTAGATCTGGAATCTGTAAGTCAATTACAAACTATATCAATATCAGACGCATCCGGTTTTATCTTCATTGCTTTGTAAACCGATTCCTTCAATTGTTCTAAGTTGGAGCCTTTACGAACTTTTATCGGCTTATAAGAACCACTAACGTACTTTTCACGTATTTGTTCATCAATAATCAACTCACCATCAATAGTAAATAGTTGAAACAATATTGTGAGCCATTATACAATAACAAGGAATACAACATTACATAATTTTCATTTACAGTTACCAAAAGAAAAATTTAACAAAAATAATAATTATGGTTTACAAAATCAAACCTTGATTGATTCGAAGCAAGGAGATATTGTTATTCTTGAAATAGATCGACTCAAACATAAGTATTGATTGTATTTGATGCAAATTGTAAGAGATTCTAGCAAAAGAAAGTAGAGAGAGATTGAGTTTTTATGATACAAGTTTGGTAAAGTTAGAGAGAGAGAGAGAGAGAGAGAAAGGAGGGCTGCTGTTTTTACAGAGTTAGAAATATGTGTGCCATTTCAAAAAGTGCTAATAGCGGCATTTCAAAAGGCGTCTACTTGAAAGTGAATAACAAAACATATTACACGTAGTTGGCGCCATTTTAAATTTCACCCCATAGCCATCTAAAATGTCGTTAACCATGTTTAATTGAAAAAAATACGACCGATATTTGAAATCTTGTATGTATACTTTTGGCCAGCGTGGTGTTGAACTAGCCAGAAGTAGTATATTATATTTATAATTAGTTTTCAAATTGACATATCTGCGTAATAAGTTTTCAAAGCGGTCCAAATAGGAAAAATGAGAAATTTTAGCATGCATTCTTATGATTATAAAAAATTAGTACTAGGTCTCGTTCAATTTTCTTTTATGAATTACATCTCTATTTTAAAAAAACAAAGATGAAATTCAAAAAGGTATTTGGATAATTTTACCAACCTTTAGCATGTGTTATTAGGTATACGTTCATAACTTATAATCGTCGTGACATCTTTTAAATTTGAAAATGAAAGAAGCAAAAGAGAAGAAAAAGAAAAAATAAAGCACATTGAAAATAGTTTCTAAAAGGACAAATTTTGCTTGTAGGCTTGAGGAAATAACAAATTATGCATCTAGGCTTCAGAAAAAACTAATTAGCAAAATAGGCCTCGTTTGGTTTATATTTGCGCAAATATGGAATGCGCAAGTTATATTTTTTTTAAAATAACTTGCGCGTTCCATATTTGCGCAAGCTTTATTTTAAAGCTTGTGCACTTATGGAATGCGCAAGCTTGTTTTTGGGCATCAAAAACTCAGACAACTGAATCTATATTTCATTTCTTCCGCAAACCCAAATTTTAACAAAACCCTCCCCATTTCCAAATCCAAACTCATTTCTCTTTTACATCCAAATCCACAATCACCTTATTAACCAAAGAGTTGCTAAGCGATATATGAAATCATCTTCTTCATCGTTACAAAACAAAGATAATAATTAATGTTTTTGACAATTAAGATATAATTTTGCTATTGTTGATGTTGTTGAAAATGAAGAGTTATTGATGGTAGTTGTGTTAATTATTAGAGAATGGTGTTGTTGTTGAAGTAGTTGTTAGTGTTTAACAAACTAGGAAACCCAATTTTAGTATCAGTAAACTGAAATCATAATTTACACCTTAATTGTTTATTATGACGGTAGACATTAATGATTGGGAGATAGACGATGAAACATTGATGAAACATTTTGATGAGGTTGAAGGGAAAATCGGAGTTGCAAGTTCAAGTCACATTGACTTTGATGTCGATCATGTTTTGGAAACACAGTTCGAACCAGTACCGCATAAAGTCCATTCAGGATCATCAACTTTACACGCTCGTTTACACGAAGTTGTTTCTGTGGAAATGCCCGGTCTTCAACATACAATTGACGGAAATTTGCTACCGCGTATACGTTCTGTTAGTCCATCCGTGTCAAGGGGACAACGACCATTTCCAAACCGTTGTTGCGGAGATATGTGTGTAGTGGTTGTTTGCGGAAAAGAAAAGAATGCTGGACGTAGATTTTTCGGGTGTAGTTCGTACAACGAACATAAATTGAATCCTCGTGAATATAATTGTTGCAATTATTTTAAATGGATTGATCAACCCCTGTGCGAAAGGGGACTTGAGTATGCCCACGAACTGCAAGCTGAAATAAGTCGTTTGAAAAGTGTGAATGAAGAACTAAGGACAAACAGCGGAAGGCCTAGAATGTGGTAGATGTTGGGAGTTGGTTAAGTGGTCATATTTGGATTTTATGTTGAACCGTTGTATCTGTAATATGTTGTTGTAAAAATGTTTCTATTTATTGTAACCCGTAACGTGTGCAAGGTAGATAGTTTATTATGTTGTTGAAATGCATTTGATATTGTTGACTTTGTTGATGAAATATATTGGTTACGTTGTTATATTGATTTTCCTGTTTGGGTTTTTTTAAAGATTGAGTTGACTGCTTTTGGTTGAAGATTGCCTGCGGAAGCAAAATCAACTTAGAAAAATAGGTAATAATTCATCAAATTGATGTTTATAGTTATGTAAGTGAACAAAAACTAAGACTGTGGTATTGGAACTTATTTTGCAGACAATGTCAAAGGTTCCGACTATATTTTACTTTGATGGCAAATTGTTGGTTGATGATGAAGGTAAACCTAGATATGTGGACGGAAAGCAAAAAAGATCGGCAATAAAAAATCATTGTAGTTTCGAAGAGCTTAAACAAAGGGCATATGAAGTGACAAAAGCAAATCCTGTGATATATGATTTAAAATTAGCGGTCAAATGGGTTCGGGATGATGGTGCATCCGCTATTGATTTGGAGGACGACGATGATTTGAACTCCACCTTTTCAGTTGGGATGAGAGTTATAGAAATCTACGTTGTGAGAGTGGAACATGAAAATGTGGTTGAAACACAAGCGCCAGTAATCTCTGGGGGTGAGTATATGCATACCACACAGTTACAAGAAACACAATGGTCGGCGCATCCATCATATATTTCAAGCCATCAAGGTGGAGAGTTTACAGACTTACTTCACAGGTACAGCGGAATGGTTGGAGTCCCTTCTAGTCAGGAACAAAATATGATGCAGAACGCTATAAATCCAAATCAGTCGCAAGCATTTGAAAAGTGAGTACTATTATACATTGGCACTTGTATTTTGACTTATGTTAATGCAAAATATATGACGATTGTTTTTTGTATTCCTAGTGGCGTAGATGCATTTACTGGTTGTGACGACAACGGTGTCGATTATCATGTTGATACTCCACAAGAAATTTGTAGTCAATTGGATAGCATGGAAGTTTCTTGTGCGGATTATGAGGATAGAACTTAGATACATCAAATGGAAGTTAACAATGATGCAATCATATATGCAGATATTGAGGAGGCTGATGATGTAAATGCGGAAGAAAAACAAATCACATATGAAGAGGCTCTGGCCGATGATTTATGCACGGCATCAATGATGGCGAAATCAATAATGGAAAATTGTCAACTAGACGTTGAAGTTTTTGGAAGAGAATGTGTGGAGAAAGGTCCACGAGTTGGGTTGATTTTTGAAAGTAAGCAGAAGCTTGTTGAACAGTTATGTGAATGAGCGATTAGATGTTCAGTTTCGTTTTAAGTTCTGAAATCACGTGCAAATCAATACACGGTCCGCTGTGGTGTAGAAGAAACATGCCCTTGGCGTGTTCATGCAAGCCTTTCGGTAAGAAAAAATTCAAATTGGTGGAAGATAACTACATATGGTGGCGATCACACTTGTTTAAATGCAACCATCAACTCAAACCATCGACAGACAACTGCTAAGTTTATATGCAACAAAATACTTCTGTTGATTAAAGCTGAAACAAACATGACTGCAAGAACTGTTCAAGAGACAATGTCCAACATGTTTCATATTAAAGTGAGTTATTTTTGAGTCTGGCATGGACTGCAGAAAGCTGTTGCAACGATTTATGGCGATTGGGAATCGTCGTACGCGGAATTGCCGAAATATCTTAGAGCCCTACAACATACCAACCCCGGAACCAAATATGATGTTATTCATAGTCATGGTGTTTTTGATGGTGCTTTTTGGGCTTTCGGACCTTCTATTCAAGGCTTCGACCACCGTCGACCCATATTGTCTATTGATGGCACTCATTTATACGGAAAGTATATGGGTACATTACTAGTAGCAACTGGGGTGGATGCAAATCAAGGGCTATTTCCTTTAGCTTTTGCTATTGTACAAAAGAGTCGTGGCAAACGTGGAGTTGGTTTATTCGTTGCATACGGAATTATATTCCATCCGTACGTACTAGATGTATCATCTTTATCTCGGATCGTATGAAAGGAATTCCACGTGCGCTTAGAGAAGCTTGGACAATTGAACATCATCATCGATTTTGTATCCATCATATTAAAGCAAATTTCAAGAAAGCGGGGTTTGGTACGGATGAGCTACAAAATTTATTACACGCATGTGCCACGGCATAAGAGATCGTAAAATATAATGATTTTCGAAAACAGTTAAAGGATGTAAATCGAGATGCCGATGCGTGGATTGAAAGAAGTTTGAAAGACCAGGAATCAAACTGGGCTCTTTGTCATGACGACGGAGTAAGGTTCAATATGATGACGACCAACGTTTCCGAAAGCTTTAACGGTGTCCTCAAAGGAACTAGGAATTTACCCATTAGATCATTGGTTGCACGAACGTTTCATCGACTGAACCATTACTTCGTCAAACGACGAACTCAATGGGAAGAGTGGACGTCCCAACTCGCACCTAGGTGGGAAGCACTAGCGCAGAGAAGAATGAAAGAATCGAGGCTCATGTCTATAGAGAGATATAGCTTCGTTGAATGGTAGGTGAAAGATGTGCATATGTTTGACTATACGGTGAATATCGAAGATAATGTTGCCAAATGTTCGTGCAACATGCCGACATTATATCATTTTCTGTGCTCCCATGTATTAGCGGCTTGTTCACGTGGTTCGGGTGGTGCTAATAGAGCGTATTTTGACTTAATCTCCACGTGGTACACGGAAGCTATGTATTCCGCAGCGTTTGCTCCTTTATTCCACCCTGTACCAGATAGTCGACATTGGAACGTTTACGATGGTGCAATTACACAACCACCGCCTGTACGTAGGAATTCAGGTCGTCATCGGTCTACTCGATTAAAAGGTTCATGGATCCGCCATGTTCATCCGGCCATAACAGATGTAGCAAATGTGGTACTATTGGCCACAAGATGAAAACTTGTACACGATGAATTATAATAGAAGTAGAACGTCTATGTTACTGTATGACTTGTTGACTTTGTTATGTAATGATGTTGTCATTCGAATGGTGTTTGCGTGGTATGTAGAATGTTGTTAGGACTTTTTGTGTGATAGTGTGTAATGTACGGTATTGAAAGTGTTTTCTGTCTTGGACAGGGTCAAAAACATGCTTGCGCATATATGGATTGCACATGATATATAGCTTACGCATTCCATATGTGCGCAAGCGTGTTTTTAAAATAACCCGAAAACAGCTTGCGCAAATGTGGAGCGCGCAAGCTATATTGGAAATAAAGCTTGCGCATTCCACATTTGCGCAAGCTGTTTTTTGGGGCAGTTCAAAATAGTGAGCTGCTATGCCAATTCCTTCACCAAAATTTGCAAACTCTTAACTTCCCAAAATATGCACACAACATTCCATTAACAATACCATCTCCAAACAAAACAAATAGCATGATTCAACTGGCAAAATATATAGACTGAATAAGTCGTACAGGTCTTACAGTAAATAGATTGAACAAGTCGTACAATAACCCCTTTACCAACCCAAAAAACAACAACAACAATAAGCTCAAGTGATGGTGTTGTCTTTATTCTTCTTCTTCTTCCGTTTGTACATGATGGGAGTCGATCCTTGGCCTTCTTCAAATGTAGGAGCGGGTGTCGGCAATGGAGTTTCTTGTGGTTGGCTTGGCTCAAAAACGAGTTCTTCTTGTTGAATTTCCCATTGCGACGCCTCTGGCGCATGCTCGCATGTCGACTGTCCAACATATCCGAATTGTTGTTCTCCTTCATGCCAAACGGGCCAGTTAGCTTGAGTTTCTCCACCGGTGTATTGCTGCTCTACCTCGGGCCAAGCGGGCCATCTAGCTGTAGTTTCGCCACCGGGATGTTGTGAAGTCTCCCCCTCCACGTGTGCCTCCTCCCATTAGGCTTGTCCGCCCGCTACCGTGGTATGTACTCCTCTGTACAACGTGATGGCTCTTCTACAATGCGTAGTGGCTTGACCGGCCTTCTTAGCTTATTCCGACCCAAAATCGTGTCAAGTATTCGTCGTAGGTCAATACACTTACTTTTGACCTTGTCCGGCTCCATATGACTTTCTTCTATTTCGTCCACGACATCTAAAGCGCTGTATATTCCGCTTACCTAAACCATAAGTCATAACAATGCATCAATATGATATACAAATTGAACTATAAATTTTTTGAAATGACAATACTTACCACATCACGTTCTAGAGGAACACGGGGAGTGTACGCAACCAACTTCCTTGCCGATTTTTTAAGAATATAACGACGAGTAATTCGCCAATACCAATACTCGTACTCGCTCAAAGGTATCGGAGGCTTGCGTGCTCGTTCGGCACGATCAATTCTTGATTGCCAAATAGCAATACTTTCCTCCAAAAATGCCATCCAACTAGTGGGTTCTGGATCAAGAGGGACGACAGGATCGGGAATGTACTGATAATCGAAGGAAAACTATCTCATAACCCGATCGGGTGCATACAACTCAAAGTTTAAAAATAGAATCAGTCGGCCCTTGGAAATCCAACATGCGAACACATACTCAATTTCCGGATGTCTAAACTTATTCACTAATGAATAAGGTTCTCATGTAACCGCATCATCCGCCAACAAATCCAACTCATTACAGTAAAACTGTACATTTCTTGGCGTCTCACGCCAACTCCTAGCACAATTCCACCTAGCCCCGAATGGAAGATATAGATCTTAGTCGGTAGGAATTCTAATAGACGGTCGTCTAATAGCAATACGCGACCATGACCATAGTTGTAGCAACGTTGCAGAACCCCTTAAAACTTTTCGACGTTGCAAGGCAACCTGTGACAACTCACTATACAAATAGCATAAAACAGCACTACCTCAAGAATGATATCCACAGTTAGCCAAATCATCCAAAAAAGGTAAAAATTTCAAACTTAATCTCCCTTTCGAATGATCGGGAAATAATCGGCAGCTCAAAAAATACAATATCACGGCACGAGTGCGGCGAAATATATCTAAATCGGTCGTCCCTTCGGGTGGTGGTTCAGAAAATTCACTTTTAAACCAAGTCATTGATAACTCACTTTTAGACTTAACTGCCTCTCTAGGTGGAAAAATACCAAGCAAGTCATGAGCCAATTCGATGTAATCGATATCTAAATTTTGCAAACATACCGGACGACCGTCTGCTTTAAGACCGAAAAGAAAATGCACATCCGCTAGAGTCACTGTCATCTTCCCGACTCTCATATGAAACGTATTTGTTTCCGGCCTCCATCTATCGCATAAAGCGGTAATAAGGTGATGATCAAGACGAATGTAGTCAATTTGCATAGCTTGCCAAAATCTGGAGTTTCGTAGATTCGCCTCCAATCTTGGATCTTTAAAATCGATCTCCTTGAGTTTGCTTGAATGATCGCATATCTTCACAGTTTCAACACCCTGAAATGTATAAAATAAATAAATTTGGTGCTTCATATTTGCATTTCTCTGGTTTACCAATATTAAACATTTACCTCCATTAATATATCGTTTTGGCTTCTATGTTGTTCTTGAAGATAGAGAACACTTCTATCTTCGGGTCCGGGAGACAATTCTACAAACAACAACAATCGTTTATCACTACAAAAACTTTGTACAAAGTTAGAGTTTTGCCTATATAAAGACTACGCATCCTTTTGAATTTTCAAGAAATAAACCAACAATTAGAGCACATTGACATCGACATCATCATGAACACCAATTTCATTAACAACATCAATCATTATTAAAGTAGCAATCAATTTGCAATCAAAATAAAATTACCTCTAATCAAAGAAGAAGAAGAGTCTGCTTCTATTTTTTGCTTAATCTAGTGGTTGATTGAAGAAATAGATCAAAAGGAATGTTTTAGAGTTAATAGATGTAGATGTAGAATAGGTTGAAGGTTGGAAATAGGGAGGGTTTTGTTAAAATTTGAGTTTGGAGAAGAAATGAAATATAGATTAAGCTGTCTGTCTTTTTGATGTCCGAAAACAAACTTGTACATTCCATAAGTGCGCAAGCTTTAAAATAAAGCTTGCGCAAATATGAAATGCACAAGTTATTTTTTTAAAAAATATAATTTGCACACTTCATATTTGCGCAAATATAAACTAAACGAGACATAGTTTGCTAATTAGTTTTTTCTGAAGCCTAGATGCATAATTTGTTATTTCCTCGAGCCTACATGCAAAATTTGTCCTTTTTAAAATAAAAGGAAGTGAAACAATGAACTTGAAAAAAAGACGTGTTTTTGATTAAGAAAACTTTCCCCACAACGTGAAAGAATTGGCCGCAGGAGCGAGCCGCCATCTCACAATGGCAACTGGAGTAATTACTCGCGCGAATTAAGGGCAGGTTTATCCACATGCAATCAGAAAGGAAACGCCTGGAAGTTCTGTGGAAAGAAAAAAGAGCAGAGAGATTCATTTCACTTCCAATAAATAAAATAGCAACGAAACAAACGAAAATAAACAGAAGGAAGGAATATCGAGTTATGGCTGAGAGCGACAGCGGCGGAGCTCTGTTCATCTTGTAGCATATTTTTGCCGGTTCATGGAACCTGCGGCAGCGCTCCGACAGCTTGTTGGTCAGATCCAGGAACTTTCCGACTTTTATGGTTCCTCTCATGCTCTCTACCGAAGGCAATCATTCCTTTTCTCCATTTTTACTATTTGTTTATCTTCTGAATTGAATTTGTACCTATTTATGGTAGAATTGTTCGCTTTTGATGTTATCTTATCACGTGTATTTTGGTATTCTATCCCATTTTGCTATTTGTGTTGCTTATAGTGGCTTTTATATGTAATGGTACTCTAATCCTATCCTTAAATTAAAGATGGTAAAGTTATGGAGGATGAAGATTAATGATTGATTACTTTATACGAAGGATTTAAACATGTGTTGTCTATATTCTTAATATTCTAAGACATGAGAATCTTGGAACTGTGAAACTGGGAGCGCTACTGCAGTTATTCTTGATTTTTACTAGTGTATCTTGATGTTACCATATTTGTTGGTTATTTTTCTTTCATCTTCATTGTGATTACTATATGTGAGATCTAATGCCACGCGCAACGCGCATGCAAGATAAATGATTAATATATAGGGTAGACAATCAATAAGTAAAATGCAAAATAAATAATACCAAATGACGTCTATGTGTGAAAGACATTAAAAGTACAAAGACCCCAAGCTCCACATGGTGAAATATAAAAATTTATAGTTTGAAATTCATAACATCAATTCAATGTATGTGAAACTTGTATGGAGTTTAATATAATAAGCATGGTGGTTCAACATATATCAAATATCGTTGTGCGATTGCATTTTCTTCTTCCTTTTCCAATTGTACATTAATGTTGGCAGCAAAAAGATTATATATGAGGATTAGAAACCTTTTTAAAGAGTATTTTGATGTAATTCGCAATGCTAATTAGAATAACAATTATCGTTCCTTTTATTTTAGCCTTAGTTCATGCTTTGTCATTGTTTACTAATTGTAAAAGCAAATACTAATTTGACCGTTGAAAATTGTTTATGAATGAAATTTAAAAGAAAATAAATATGTTCTGTTAGGTTGTAAGTACTTTGACACATGCATTGCACGTGTTTTTCAAAAAGTTACATTTGAGCAAAATACATATTTAATTGAAGTAATCAAAATTTTGCCTGTAGTTTTAGTTGTTTTTAAGCTGATAATTTTTTTTTTAAATTTCAATTCTAGATTAAAAATAATTTAAAGGACCAAAGGTACACGCACGCATATGTATAATACAAATATACATATGTATGTAAAATTTTAATTTTCCATTGCAATAATTTATCTCAAAAACTCTTTGAAGTATGAGAAAAAACGAACTTTACATAAAATACTAGTATGAACCCGTGCTTTGCACACGGATGTTTGAACATCTATCGAATCATGACATAATTGTTATTATTTAACACAACATAATTAATTGATGGCATAGGGGATCAACCCAAATTATCTTGGTAAACAATCTGTACCTTATCGCATAGAAAACATCCCATGGTATAAATATTATATTTGTATAGAAATTGCTATATTTTTTTATATAAAAAGTGCCATTTACTACATAAAATTGTGTTCATTTGCAAATAATTGATTTATATGAACATCTTTATTGACACGTCGATTTGCAAACTCTGCTTCCTAAATAGAGTTTTGAACTAAAGTACCTGATAAATATTCATAACTTTAATAGAACCGCCTTAATCATAAAGCTTCCTTCTTTGCTGAACTTATTCTTTAGCAAATAAATAGTGTGTCAAACATCTTGTTGTTTTACTATATATATTATATCGTCAATTACTTATCCTTCTAGTGATTTATTACATGGTAGAAAAAGTGGGCCAGTGTAATTAAACAAATATACATTGTATTGGTTAATTGTTAATTGATCAAAAAACTCCCAAGGATGAGAAACCTAGATGTAAAATTAGTGTATATAGATTGCTATATCTGTTTGCATCAAAAATGACACGGACACCCAATGAAGTAATAAATATGAAAATTATCAAGAAAAAACAAGAAATAGCAAAGAAGAACACACAATAGTGCTTTGGCGAATTCGTCGGCAAACGTCCACTTAAACTTAATTATTGGATTTCTGTGACTTTTACACGGTATTCTTGGATCGGTGGAGATCTAGCAGAGTTTCGTGGTCAGGTGAATAAATTTAGAAAAGACGAAAACTCCCGTTCAAATGCATCTCCTTTCCTACTTATAGTCGAAAATCCCTAAAATTATCTTCGAAACATCCTCAAGCACATTTCCCACGTTTACACGGCGCTCCACCAAAGTTTCGGGATCAACTTGACCCATGACTTCACAGATCGATGCCGATCCATGGCCCAACTGATTTAGAGTCCAACCCGAGAAATTTAGGTGTTTCCTTCGAACTTGACCTGAGAATTTCTTAAGGTTGTTGTGTTTGAGTTTTCCTTTGCTCGCTTGGAGTCTGACCTGTTTGACCCGATTCAACTCGGTGCCGATCCATGGCGGTCGAGTTGAAAAACTCAAGTTGATTTTTTTGCTCATTTTTTGATATTTCCTTTATTTTGCATTTTTATGATGTTTTCCTAGTCTTTTGGTCATTTTTTCGTCGTTTGCTCGTCCAATTCAATCATTTAAGTCTGTGCAAAGGCTGTTGAAAATTTAGCCGTAACAGTACCATAAATACAATTGCCAAGGAAAAGTATCAAATAGAATGCAGATGATGTCCATATACATAATATATCAACAGTTGCATTGGTTACGAGGAATATTAATAGGAAGGCGTCTATTAATACGAGCGTTACGGCACGCGCTTCGCGCGTGATGATGGATCACACTTCGTGCATGAATTGTTTTTTTTATAAATTGTATATGCTTAATTCGTTCGAAAAAAATAAAATTTTTGCGTTGAAATGATATGCGGTTAGTTTCAATTTTTCTTTCTAAATTGGGCCATCTAATTTTTTTTGTTAGTTTGAATTTTTATTTCTATTATTAATTACTAAAGAATGGATTTAATTTTATACTGGTTTAATTTTTTTCTTCTGTTATTAATTAGTAAAAAACGACTTTAACTATTTACTCATTATGTAATCCAACGATCTCGTTTAAACATCCTTAACACAAGCACATAACTTTGTCCTTAATTTTTTTTCCATGTGCTTTAGTATTTAATGTAACTCTTCATATTAAATATTATGCTAGCTGTAACTAAATAAGTGTTTATTGAAGTTGAAATTAATTTGGGCTATACCTTGATGTAAATATAGAAGTAAATCTTGACAAAGGTCAATAAATATTGTATATTTGCTGCTACATGTAACTGCATCGGTTTTATAATTCAGGATAAATTTGAGACAAACAGATATAACAATACCGAATTTGCCAAGATGCGCAATTATTGTTGAAGTTGCCTAGTATCCTAAATTTCGTAAAGTCAAGTTAAACGACAGATGAAATCCTTTCCGAATTATACTTTTGAATTTCATAGGCGTTTGATAAATTATATGTTTGAATTTTATCTTTTCTTATAAGGTTATTGGTTCGAAGCTAATTGGCAGAAGTTGAAAAAAAAGTTATAAGAAAGTTAAGAGATCAAATTAAATTAGGATACAAGAGTTAACTAACATACACGTATACTTAACTATATGTTATTTAACATATATTTATATATTTAACATAGTTAAATAAGGGCATTGGTAAAAGAACTAATTTTGGATAAGAGGTATAATTTTTAGGGTACTCCGTCCAAAAAATTGTTATGGATGGGATATGATAAATGAAATCAAATCAAATGACTTACCATTTCATTTCGGAACAAAGCAAATTCGGCAACACTCCGTCGAAAAATGAAAAAAAAAACTGATGGTCCATCGATCGAAAACTAATTTCAAAGAGGAATTTGTTCGAAAAAGAATCATAAAATGGTGCGGATATACCCAAAAAATTGCAAAACAATGGTTGTAACGGAATTGTTTTGGATTTGTTATGAGAGGGTGAATTTGTTAGTACCCCTTATAGCAATTTTTTAAAAATAGAAAAAATAAATGGCCATTCTGTTTAACAGCGTCGTTAAATAACATATGTTAATAAGGCATTGACATGTATTTAAATATATATTAAATATATATGGTAATGGTTATGTTTAATTTAATATCAGATTAAACATAACTTAACATATATTTGACTTTGAGATAAATCTATACTAAATATTTATTATCTCGATATGAAAATTAAACTAAATTATTAAATTTACATGCCAAATGCAGACAACATTAACTTTGAGATATATATGAATATTCTACTATTTTCCATGTTGAGAAACATTTAATAATAAAAACCGAATATTAGAATCATGCCAAGATGATCTCTATAGTGAGTCATCATATACAACATACCATCTTGCAGGGAACATCTTTCTTACGAAAATTATCGTCTTTTATTACCAAGGGCTTACGCTTAGTTGAACTTCTCTCGACGATATAGTAAGAAAGATATGACTAACATGGCATGAGAAACCTTTGGTACAATTGTTTTATTGGATTTTTTAGCACCTTTGTTGTTCTCTTTTCCATAAGGATGAACACCAAGATCTCGTAGTCAATTTATGTTGGAATTACAACCTTGGTTCTTGGGTTCCAATATTGAAAATACCGCAAAATAGCACCCGTCTTATTTTTGCAATTTCTAATCTTCTGGATGGTGCATAAAGTTCTAGCGAAAGAGCTTACCGTCTAATGCATTGTATGTTTAGCAGTGGTAGTCCAAACATAGTTAGGTTTGTATAATAAGCCACGATCATCATGTGTGGGCATCAATTTTATTCCACGTCAACAATCTGAAAGTAAAACAATATGCATTTTTTCAAAGCACATAAAAAGTGTATATCGATGTACGTTAAGTTCTACCAATTTTAATGGAAAAAGGTGATCATATTATTCTATGATGAAGCGATGATTGATATAGTTAATATACTGTCTATGTTTTTTGACAACGGATCAATTTAAGTAGAAAGTGGGATCCAACACTTATCTTCAAACTTAGAACATGTAAAACTCTTCTCAAAAACGGGTTTTGAATTACCCTAAATAATTTTTGATAAATTTTGTTTTGCTTTTGAAAAGGAAAAAAGTGCACCTATCGAAGGTTAACATAACCAAACTAAACTTTTTCTTGAATTTTTTTGCACTTTTTACTGCAAAAATTTGCCGTATTAATTGAAAATATTTGTTGCATTCACCGTTGTAAATGTTCGCAACAATTTGGCTGAAATTACATATCGGGATGTTTTGTGAAACCTATTTTTGGGTGGGGGGCTGTTGCGTATTTATAATTTAAAGCCAGTGTTTTAAAAAGTTCCCTTAATTTAATCCAAATCAAGTTCCTATATAATAAATTATCTAGACGTATATGCATTAAATATCAAAATAAAATTAGTTATCAAAAGGCGAAATATTTGCAAGCATAATATAATCATTACATTATCTTTAACCTAGTTACTAAGAGAGTTTCAAGTCTATAGAATAGACGAACATCCAAGAAATGAAGCCGACGTAATAGATTTTAGCGGAGAAAATGAGCTGCAACATGATAATTAGCAATATAGCAGTAACAAAATATGAACCAACTTCCTTAATCAATATGGATTTTAAATTAATGAATACGCATTACCTTTGGGTGGGTGGGGTTGGGTAGAGTTGGGGTGGCTAAGATCTTCCTATAACACGAATAATGATTAAGAGAATAGTACTTGACATCAAGCGATTAAATTCTTACTCATATACCTTGCCTTTATGCAGGTTAGATTAAATAACTTGTTATATTATTAAAATTATGCTAGCCAACATTTCCATCTTCTTCTTAGCTTCGAGCTTTTAAACTGTCAAGATGATATCTTTTCTCTCTTGTTTTTTTTTTAATTTCTATTATCTTCTTACGACTGTAGTTTAAAAAAACACATACTTCACTTTAGCTTGCATATCGTAATGTTAGATATATAGAAAAAATGTATACAAACGAGCGAGTGCCTAACACTTGGCTCATATTTTATACAACTAATGTAACTATGGAAATAAGTAAATTATAAATGCCTTATAATCACAGTTGAGCTATAAAACAAACAAACAAATAATAAATAACCAATAAAGGTAATGTACAAACTAGAAATTTGAAAATATGCATAGTTTTAAATAACCTTTATCAAACAACCTAATAAAAAAATTGGAGTTCAAACAATAAAAAAGAAAGAGATTTCAACACCACTGTGCTTTTAAGAACCTTGTGATCAGTTTTTGAAAATATTTGAACCATACATCTATATTGAAAAAACCTATAATGAAACCAAATTCAGGCATTATTATTATGATGTATTGAATGGTGAGCATAAATGAAACCAAATTCAGGCATTATTATTATGATGTATTGAATGGCGAGCATATGACAGGCTGTTGATGTTATCTATAATTGACTAAACTCCGACTAACTTACCATTGTAGCTAACTTATACAATTACAGTTTACATATAAAAAAATGAAAAAAATTATAACCAAAGCAAAAAACTATAACAGTTGAATTTGAATGTCTTAATGTCAAAAATATGACAAAAAATATACAATCAAATATGCTAGTGCTTAACATTTTGCTTTCAGCAGCTAAGCGGTTCTCAAGCCTCATGTAATACAGTTAATGTAAGTATGGAAAATAAGTAAATTATAATTAACTTATAATAATTACATTTAAGCTACAAAACGAATATGTAAATGGGATACGCTGCGTCAACCGGTGGAATGAGGCACGGGATGCACAAATTATAGGCGTACAGACTGATTTCAAGGGGTATTGTATTTTCAATGGTAGATTTGGCCACGACACTCAAAATCAGGCTGTTTTGCCAATCGAAAGAGCAATTTTATATATAAATTATATATAACCTATATAATGAATGTACAAACTATAAATCTAAAAACACCCATAATGATAAATAACAAATGTCAACCACTAAATTTAAAAAATTGAAGTTTTAACCAAAATAAAATTTAAATAAAATTTCAACACCTCTATGCCTTTAAAGGTCTGGTTATAGAATTAACAGAACAGATGTATATTTGGAAGAAAGTTTTGAAAGCAACAATCATTAATAACTTTATTTCATTTGACTGATTAGTTCAAAAGAGTTGAACCATCATTTCACATGACAAATATATTATCATCAACTATAAAACGTTGGGCATATAATAGGCCGCTGAAGTTATATTAAATTAACTATATTATGATAGACCAACAGTTGTAGTTAACTAGTATTACTATGGCAAAAATAAATAAAAATAAAATAGATTATAACCAATATACACAATGGGCAATCAAACTATAAAGATTAAACCAATAACAGTTGACCATACCAATCCACATCGGTTCCATTATTCATTCTTGCTGGATAGGTAATATAATTAAATCTTAAAAAATAGATGGAAAAAAATCAACTAGGATGCATATATGTGGAAATCGAAGTAAATGTTCAAAAAGAAGTAAAAACATACCTATAAAGTTCTACTTAATGGGAGAATGATGTAATAAAGCGAACGTGGGATGGAACTGAAGTATCCATCGCTGCAAATTAGAGTCGAATCAAGTTATGGAGACAAAAGGTTTGTAGGAGAAACATATGAAATTTAAGGAAACCCTTATTTTAAGGAGAGGAAACGAATATGATTTCAGAGAAAGAGAGAAAAATAATTTAGTTAATAATAAATGAAAATAGAAGCCAAATGGGCGATTGTTAGAGTTGAGCTAATTTGAAGCAGTGGAGACTACACAGGGGGAGAATGAAAATATTCACATGAATCAAGGAGAAGTCTCCATTTGGATCAAGGTAAAATGAGGTAAAGGAATACAATGGGTCAATTATTCGGTTTTTTATGTAATAGAATAGATCACTTATAATTCTAATGTTATTAACGATTAAATGAAATGGTTTTTCACAAAGTAAGCTAAAATTGTATAAAAATCAAAATAAAGAGTGCATTTGATGTAGCTTTGGAATAAATAAAAATATATTCATATTTATTGATACTTAAAATCGAAAAGACATTACAAAATGGAAAATATAAAGAAAAGCTTTATATGAAAGATTGTGATCATTAAATTCAAAACTACAACTTTAATAATATTGTAAACATTACAAATAACAATAAAGATTGCCAAGAGCGGGGTTCGAACTTGTGACCTCATCGTCCTCATCTCTGCACAGTAATGGGGTATTTGGAACTTCACGGTTGGACTGAAATGTTGCTACTTTATTTCAATTATTAATAAAGATTTTTGTGTTTGGCTAAACTATTTACTTGCATTGGTCATGCACATTATGCTATGTTGCTAAGAAATGAAAAAAATATATGTGAACATAGAAATACGAAAAGCTTCCAAAGTAATTTGGTGGTAATTGTTTGGCATTCTTCATTTAGCTTAATGCAATTGATGATAAATACAACAAGGCACATAGCCTATACATTTGTTATTTTAAAATACCCATACATCTTTAGAAATTCCCAAACCATTGGTCCTGGGAAACATTTGAGGGTTAATTGGCTATCTTAAATGTGAAGAATGCAATATGAATCATTTCAAAATTTTCTTGTAATGTTAGTACCGATGTTTATGTGACTACTTATCTTCTTCTCTGTGAATAATATCTTAGAACTCTTTTAATATTATTATTCTTTTTTAAATAATAGTGTAAAATAATACTTATTCTTGTTTTTTAATGGAGTATATTTCATTATTATTGCATACTAGTTGTTGGGTTCCTTCTCATATGTATTTCCTATGAGACATTTCTTGAAAGCCTATATTTATGCAAAATCAATTTTTTTCAAAGTGCTTTAAGGTGTGTTAATCATTATGGGGATGTTTGGCCAAATTTCTAGAATCCGATAAGGCGATATTAAAATAAATTACCAAATGAAACGCAATGGACATTGTAGTTACTTATTAAAAACATATCAGTTGACATAGAAAAAGAAAACTACATTGTTATTAAAGGCTCACCATGGCACAAGTTGCGATGGTGTGCAATGCAGGAATCAAATGTCATTTTATTCAATGGAACGATGCACATGAGAATGCACACCAAGTGAGCACACCGTTCATGTTTTGAAAATGATGCACTACAAAAAAAACCATGTATTTTTGTTTTTGTTTTAAGAACATTACTTTTAGATGTTAAAGAAAAATATAGCATCTTGTTCTCGTCCATGAAGTATAAACAAAATAAGAGCATGAAAAAACAACATTTTTTATGGAACAATTTAATTTCTAGAACACGTTTCCATTATCATTCTATATATTGTTATCCTTAAATAAACTTTCTACGACTTATCTGCATAAACTAAATAATACTTTTATGGTTTGATGTGCGTTGTCTCATCTACGTGTCTATTTATTTTGTTACATAAATACCAAAGTTTTAAAGTATTTAAAATGATTACATGACATCACATGTCGTTCACACAATAGTATTTGAATAGATTGGTTAAAGAGTAGTGTCATTATGATTTGTATCGAGCGCGCATTAATCTACAAAAGCACATGACATACATTGTGTTGTGCATCAAGCTTAGGTGGGTTTTGAACAGACAATAATGGTAATTCATATGATGTACTTTGAAATTGTTAATTGTTACTTGCATTATTATTGTAAATATGTCGAGTACTAGAACTCTCGGTCGCACTATACACTGATGTTTTGTTATGTTTGAATTTGAGTTGACTTTGCAAATGGGTTTAAGTTACCATCATACAACATCGTATAACGTACTTGTGAAAATAACTTGTCTATCTACCCATGTGAGCGATAGAAATAGATGCGAAGGTAGACATATTATTTTAGCTTGTTCAGTATGTTGTATCATTAATTGGCCCATGTTAAGTGTAAATGGTAGTATGAAGTACGAACTTGCTAGTTTAAGTTTTGATAATCACCATTGATATTTAAAAACTAGCTAAAATATGCACTGTTGGTTGTTTCAATGTTTGTTTCACGATCCATCTTCCAATTTTAGTTTTTAAGGAAGAGTGAGTGGTATCGCAACTCATCGGTTGCTTTTAAATATTCGAATTTGTTAAGAATGATTGTTTTACTTTCTTGTTTGCTCATTCGTTATTAGTTTGTGTTTAATTTAGTACCAATACGAATAACTGATTTCTTATGCCCCTTAGAAAAACAATCACCAATTATTTTAATGGTTCTAGTCTTTTGCCGTTTTCTCCTTCGTTTTTTCCAGCCTTTTGTTTTGCAAGGAAGAGTAGGTGGTATTGAAAGCGACTAATTGCTTTTGAATATTTGAATTTGTTATGAATTGTTGCTTTTCTTTCTTGTTTTCCATTTTTTATTTTTGTGTTTTTAAGATCCAAAGAACCCAACTTTGTTTGTAAACTTCGAGGAAGTATGTACGGTGTTCTGGTTTATACTTCGGATATATCCACATGTGTAGTGTAGCTAGTGAGAATCAAACTTTACACATCACTGGTGGAAGTCGGCTACCTCAACCAACTGCACTTTAAGCATTAAATAAAAGAGTATTCCTTTCATGTAATGACTCGTGATTATACAATCACCAATCATGTTGATGGTTTGTTGTCTTTTCAATTTTCCCTCACGTTCTCTTTAAGCATTAAATACAAGAGTTTTTGTGAAAAGCGGTAAATATTGTAAATCGTTATTGTATTACAGTCAAGTTGTTTCTTAAAAGATAAATTCTTTAGTTATGAACACAAAGATCTTTTGATTGAATCCAAAATCTACTTTATTTCTAGTACCAATACAAAATGCACATCTAAAGAAAAACATGTGTTAACCTATATTTATTGTTAATTAGTATAAATAAATGTGCACTAAAATTAAAATGATCCCGAATGCTTTAGGTTAGATATTTAAATGATCCTTCCATAAGTTTTATAAGATAGTTAATCTAGAAATTAAATATGTAATAGAGAAAAACAAAATATTAAGTTATTAACATTTGAAGAGTAAAGCAAATATGGGTAAGAAAGAGTTACCAAAATGTCTTTTGTGCTATTTATTTTATTTTATTATTATTACTGGAGGAGGGTAATTTTGTAAATTCAAAAGCTATAAATTGACGTATTCCTATATATGTGTGTGTGTATGTATGGACAAGGATCAAATGCACCTCAATTCCCTCTTGATTTCCACCACGCATTCCGAATTAAATAATATAGTTAGTGGAAAGAGAGAGAAAGTGCTATTATTTAATTCGGAAAGTGGTGAAAATCATGGAAGAATTGAGGTGTAACCGATCCTTGCCATATATATATATATATGTATGTATGTGTGTGTATACAAGACTATTATTTAATAATATTATTGAGATAAATGTATTCTTTTTCTTCCATTTGTAAATTTCAAAATATAGTTAACGCTATATAAATTAAATCGTTGTTTATTGATGAAACAAATGTCTTGATATCTTGCTTGAAATAGCTAATAAAATGGCATTAACTATATATTTGATTTATTGTTAGCTAGTTATCATTTATGCTTCTGGTTTGATGCTCAATTCTTGAACGCTTGTTTGGACTTCATATCAAAGCAAGCAACCTGTTTATAATCTTCAATCAAATTATATTATGTGGGACAAAAATAGAGTTGGGAGTGAAATAAATGATTATGGATCAAGCAATCTCTTTATTGTCTTCAATCAGGTTTGCTATATTACCCAAAAAATAAAGTAGTGGTTGAAATAATTTATTTTATGTCAAGCAACAAATTTTGATGTAGAAAATCAAGTTAGGTGACTCTAATTTTCAGCCAGTCATAATTTTTAAGTTAAGATGAATATAATACCAGCTATATATTGAGTTTGAGTTTGCAATAACGTTTCTGTGAGATTGGATAATAATCGGACCTACTATGTATGTCCAGTTTAACCTCTATACGTGGTTCCTATCACCTAATATATAAATTAATATCATCTTGTTCGACTTATAATGTATCACATTTGAAGGGGGTGTCAGGGAATAACCACACATTGAAAAATTGATAGCAATGAAATCTGTACAATTACTGAAATTTACATAGCCAATTGGTTTCGTGATATAACTTATTCTTTAATAGACTTATATCGTCTTATTTGCAAACCATTTTATCAATGAATTCAGTTATATTAGGTATTCTCATTTATTTGCTTATTTAATTAGTTATTTAAACCTTTTAAAAGATGCTAATATTTATAATATTAAACTTTTTGCCTTCACACACACATATATCATACATATGCACGCTCTCGCGCGCGCATTTTAATTTATTTTGTTAAGTATATATGTTTTATAATGATTGGATTTACATTTTGTATTTATTTTGCTGAGATTTTATCATCTATCTATTATGGTAGTTGTATTCTTCCATCCTTTCAGAATGATATGTCCTCGAAGGTTTCTAGGTCATTTTGAAAGGTTGCAAGTTAATTTTTTTTAACACATGGTACTAGTTAAAACAACATTATAGCGGTGATGTTTAAACTGTTTTCATTTTCTTGTTGGGAGCAAGAGGTACAGTTGAAAATTTCAGAAATAACTATACTTTGGTTCAATAACAAAGATGATATTTAATGTACACAAGTTTATTAAAATTTGGTTTAAAGAAATAAGCATATCTTAATTTTGATTGTAATATATTAAACATTATAAAAAGTTCTAGATGCTGCAAACATTATTATCATTAACATTTGTAAACACCGGTGAACACATGTTTAATGGAGTATACGTTTGTGTATGCAAGTGTAACATACACAAATACACAGGCAAAAGGTGTGAAAAATAATAACACGCAACACTAATTTTACATACAATGCATTGAATGTTATTATTTTAACCGAATGATAGAAAAATGACCAACTCAAAAAATTCAAACGTTAGTTTTAAAAAGTAAAATTTCAAAAAATAAAATAAATAAACTTTTAAAAATTAAAAGTAAAATGATACTTCTCAAAATTTTTGATTTTTCAAAATTTGAAAATAGAACATCTAAACGAATAGAATGGAAATGTTATTTTAATTGCTTTTATTATGAGGAAACAACTGTTGTTTTTTCCAATATCAACTTGGATTTTTCTCCAAAAACCCCATGAGCAAAATAAAGTAAAGTAAACGAATTGTTCATTCAACATTTAAGTTAAACTGTTTTTGAGAATACAATATAATGATGCAAAATCAATTTGAGTTAAATCAACATCACTTCAAAAGCATTAACATAACAGGAAATAAACTAATTTTATAATTATAACTCTCAATAAGGCACACCAAAATGAAATGAAATTGGTTTTTTTTGATTTGATATGTGTATCTATATAACTAAATTTATTTATCTTAATATTTATAAATGAAAGAATTTTTTTTCTTCAAAACAGTATTTTGATGTCCTTTATACATACAACTTAAATATTGTAAAAACTTAGGCAATTGATTTCAAATTTTATTCTTTATCATACATATACATATACACAACACAAACCTACATACGTACTTACACACACATACACATATATATACGTATATGCATATAAATGTTTGTGTGTGAATAATATATACAGACACACACACGGAGACAATGTATAATGATCATTATATATTTTAACTCAAGCTGGAAGGGAAACAAATTGAAAGGAAAAATAGTTGTTAAACTTATTAATTTCTCCCCTCCCCATGTCTCATTATAATATTTTCATCCAAACCCAGTTCAAAAAAGTTGACATATATCACATTTACTTATAAGAGATCATCCAACAATTTTGCAAGCCCAAACAGTTTACGACACAATCAAATATTATGTAGGGGTAGACATGCTTGAAAAGTAAAAGATGTTGATGTTGGAAATTGTTCTGTGTGCTTAGAAAAGCTTGAAGAAATGATGAAGAAATGTTGTTTGAAGATTGTCAGCACATGTACCTGATATGCCTAATATGCTCATCTTAGACCGACCTTAAGGAAAAGTTAACAGATTATTTTATCTCTTTAATATTGGTTAGACAAACCTTGCAAAATATCTTGTGACATTCTTTGCATTTTAGACTTCAATTGCGTATAATCACTTGCAAAAATTTCATGTTTTTATCATCATTACCTTTTTTGCAATGGTAAACTTGGGAAGTACTAGTTTCATATGTTTGTTCTTGATTAATAGATGAGATACGAGAAGAAAATGTGATCAATTTTTATTTATTTACTACGCACAATTCATTTTGTTAACCATGAAAAAGCTTCAAGTCTCTACATTTTCTAATTTTTCAATTAGCAAATGATGTATATGGATGCTTTAAGATAAATAACTTCAGCAATACAATAATATGAATCAATGAACATGTTATTTCCACAAATTCAAATGGCGCTTTCTATTGTTTATTTCAATAAATTAAAAAAATAAGCCGGCTAATTTCATTCGTTAAGATTAAAACCAAGATTTTGAAGTTTTGGCCGAAACACCAAGACGCTAACCATTTTGGTTTTTTTTGAAGCCTGGATGAAGTCCAGTGATGACGTTCAGATTTTTATCATAAAATCAACTGAAAATAATTTTTTGGCCTCGAAGAATCAACCCATAGTAAAATAAACCAAGTTTTTTTTTTCATTATGATAATAACAAAAATATAAATAAAACATACTGAAATTCCATCGAAGCATAAATGCCTCATTTAGTTTAGACCGAAGTAAAATGGACCCTAATTTTTTTGTCGCGGTAGTAACTGTAGTTTTTGTTGAGCGGCTTGAATAATTGTTTTCTTCAAATTTTGTAGTGCTTGTTAGTAAAATTGAGTTATGGATAAGTGTTATAAATAGTTTGGATTTATTTTGTAGGTTTGGGTTGTTATATTGGTTAGTTTATGTGCAGTTAAAGCCTCGCTATAGCGCATAGCGCTCTTCTGCTACTACGCCTTTTAAATAGAGGGCTATTAAATAGTAGATCGGCTTTAAAGCACTCGCTATTTTCCGCTACATCGCTAAATCAACGCTTTTTAGCATCATTTTTAATAATATTAATACAAAAAGGTTTATTTGACTGGTTTTCGTTTGAACCATATCAACAAAGCTAATTTTAAGGCGTAAGTGTTCAATATAAGTTAGAAATCTATTGTAGTCATCAAATCCAGTCTGCATCAATCACGCGGTTTTGTTATATAGGATTAAACAATATTTCTTTTTTCTACACAAATAATATGTAAATGAGTATAAATTAATTTTAAATATTTGGGTTTTATATCTAATGAAGCTTTTTGCACATCCACTATTCTCTGCTATATCTTCGCTATAACTTTTTTCCACCTCCATCGCCATGGAACTGCTAAGCGCTTTAACTGCATATGTTAATTTTGATAATTTTATTTTATGTTACTTATGATTACTATTATAGTGTACTAATAAAGTTATTATTATTAATAGTTGTACCATAACTATTATTTGAATTTGTTGTTGTGATAATATACCAATGTAATTCTGTCTAAATGTTTTTTCTGGAAAACAAGTTTCGAAATACGAAATCGAATTCAACAACAACAACAAAGCCATTATTCCCAAACAAATGGGGTCGGCTAGAGATGAAATCCAAAATTAAAGGACAAAGTCAATTTAAAAATCATGATAATTATAATAAAGTAAAATAATTAAACAAATAATAACAATAATAAATAAATAAAGAAAATATAAAAATATAAAAAAAATTAAAGAAATAAAAAAGACCATGATGTTAATAGTAATAGTAATAGTAATAATGGTACTAACAATAATAGGGACCGAAGATCAAACACTACGTCTTAGGCTCCTATCTATCATCAGCTTAGGGTTTCGTTACGTGGATCGCTAACTTCCAAGCGCTTCCGTCTGGCATCAGCTATTCGAATATATTCCAACATTTTAAGTTTCTTTTTACCACTTCCTCGCGTGTCAATCTTGATCGATATCTACCTCTCTTTGAGCATTCGATACGGCTTATAATTCCAACGCACACATGTGTCTTGGGAGGCCTCCGTTGAAAATGTCCAAACCATCTTAAGCGGTGCTGGACCAGCTTCTCTTCAATTGGTGCTACTCCAAGTTTATCACATATATCATCATTTCTAATCCGGTTTCGTCTTGTATGACCATAACTCCATCGCAACATACATATCTCCGCTACACTTATCTTTTGGCCGTGTTGTCTTTTAATAGACCAACATTTTGCACCATACAATATCGCAGACCTGATTACCATTCTGTAGAATTTTTCTTTAAGCTTTTGTGGGACTTTCCTGTCACAGAGAATGCCAAACGTTAGTTGTCATTTCACCAATCCCGCTCGAATTCTAAAACTAATATCTTCATCGATTTCATCATTCATACTGCAATATTGATCCTAAATATCGAAAGGATTCTTCTTGGGCACTACTTGTTTGGCTAGAGTGACATCTCCATCCTCTGACCTGACACCGCTGAACTCTCATTTTGTATAACTATGTTTTAGTTTTGCTAAGCCTAAACTCTTTTGATTTTAAAACCTATCTCCACAACTCCAGTTGTCTATCAACTCCTATCTTATTTTTGTCAATAAGGATAACATCACCAATGAATCTTATGTTGTATACCCTTTGTAACTAAGGTAAAATGAATGGACTCAAAGCCGACCCTTGATGAAATTCTATGTTAATGGATAAGTCATGGGTTTCACCATTGCATGCTCAGACACTACAACCTCATCGTACATATCCTTAATAAGGGTAATGTACTTAAAAAGATTTTGAAAGTCTGAAGCGATCGAGGGGAGCAGAGAGAGAGATTCGAACCCTCGGTACAAATAACTCGTACAGCGGATTAGCAATCTGTCGTTTTAGTCCACTCAGTCATCTCTTCCAATTAAAATTGAAAATGTTGGAATTTTCTTCTTTTCCAGAGCCCACTACATAATCTTTCTCTGTACGTTGTCATAAGCTTTTTTCAAATCGATATATATACCATGTGTAGATCCTTCTTTTGCCCCCTAAATCTCTCTATAAGTTGCCTTATCAAGAAAACCGCCTCTGTGGTCGACCTCCTCGACATGAAACCAAATTGTTTTTTTAAAACGCTTGTCATCCTTCATAATCGATGTTCAATGACTCTTCCCCAAAGCTTCATTATATGACTCGTAAGTTTAATTTCTCCGTAGTTTGTGCAACTCGAACATCTTCTTTATTCTTGAAGATTGGAACTAATATGCTTCTCCTCCACTCATCTATAATCTTGTTTAATTTGAAAATATTATTGAATAGCTCAGTTAGTCAGGCTATCCCTGCATCCCAAGACATATTCACATCTCAATGGGATGCCATCAGACCCCCAACGCCTTGTCTGCTTTTATGCATTTGAATGTCTCTTTTATCTCTGACTCTTGAATTCTCTGAACAAAATGTCTAATGGTGTTATCAAAAGAGTCGTCCAGCGTGATCATAGTGCTATCACATTCTTCATTGAATAGCTTGTCGAAGTATTCTTTATATTTTTTTTATCTCATCGTTCTTCACTAAAAGTCTATTATTCTCGTCCTTGATGCATTTAACTTGGTTGAAGTCTCCCGTCTTCCTCTCACGGAGCTTAGCTATCCTATAGACGTTAGCTTTTGATATAGATCTTTATACGTTCTTGACCTCTTGATTCACTCATTGCTCTCTTTGCGTTTTTTTTCCACTTTTTACTTTCTTGTTGTCCTTGCTCCTGTGACGGTGATGCAAGCATTTGTAAATTTTTGAAATCGATCAAAATATTCAAAAGGTTGAAAACAAAATTGAAATTGAGATATAATTTCTTGATTATGACTAGGATCATGGTTAATCAACATGTTAATTTTCTTCTATGGTGCGATGCTGGAGCGAAGTATTGAAATTTTTAAAAATTCAAAGTACTAAACGTACTGTAAAAGGCGAGGCATGACTTTAAAACACCATTAGCTGATTGAATGTCAATCTCATAGAGGAAAACTCAGACACAACCTAATGGAGCTCGAGTGAATCCCCTTTGACGAATGTTTTTCCTATAACTTTGTGTGTTAGTTCTAATATCAGTTTTGTTTATTTGTTTGTTGTCCAAATGCAAACAGGTTGCAAATATGTTTATCTTAATTTAAAGTCTATATCATCTTGACAATCATTAAGAAGATTGATTCTAAACACGAGCTTAACACTAGGATAAAGTATTTCAAAAATCTGCACATTTAAAGCACAATAATAGAAGACTTAAAAATAACGAATAATTTAGGACGAGGTCTTTATATTTCCACACCAAAAGGCCCAAAACATTGAATCGTTGCAATTTATTCTTGAAATTGTTTTGAACTTATCTACAAATTGTACTTAAATTATTTCGTTAAAAAAGTGAGAAATAGTGCAAAATTGGAAAAACACGTTACCTTCAGTTTTAATGCATGTTGTTTCTTTCTTAATTTTATATAACCACATTAATCATCTTAGTTGTTTAAAGTTAATGTATGTACTTATATCCATATATAATTCGGTAAATAAAAAATATATTACATAATGTTCCATGCTTCGATTTTTCAGTTTAGAATATTGAAATTTAGGCTCTCTCTTATCAGTTTTGTTAAGTGGCGGTCCGAGGTGGTGTTCAAATTAAAATCCTAATCGAAAAAAGATGCGAGGAGGAAATGATTTTATCACGTTAGTGGACGAGGAGTAGAGATAGAAAACGTAAAAAGGAAAATAAAATTAGATACCAACCATTAGTTTCTGCAGCGGTAGCAAGGAAGAAGGGGGTGGTAAACAAAAGGGAATGTGTGAAGAGAAAAAAGGAGAGGAGGAAAGGGAAAACATAGAGGAAAGAAGGGGAAAACAATATGGGGCAGCTAGCCTATGACATATCTCTCTCTCTCTCTCTTGTTTTTAATGCTTTAATTGCGCTTTAACCCAGAATAATTTAATAATGTGTTGCATGTAAAATGAGAGAAACTACACAGTTACAAATTATCAGAAATATTTATTGGACAAATAGGAATAAAGTTATAAAACTATCAACTATTAATATCATTAATCAACTAGCTATAGTTAGAAAAATCTCCAATTAAATTAGTTCAAAACCATTATAAATATTCATTATTTATATACATAGAAGTGTAGCTCGAAAATTGTCAACTATTAAAGTCATTATTCAAATATAGTTAGAAGAATCAACAAAATTGAGTTTAATCACTAGAATGTTTTAATTATATTTTTACCAACTATTCAAAAGTCAGAAATTAAGAATTGAAAGATCAAAACCGATAGTGAAACCAAGTTCTCAAACCCATTTCCAATTTACTATCAAACGAAGTAGTACTCGATGATAAAATATGCCTTGACAACGAAGAAGCAATGTATAGAAGTAGAAAAGGAAGTGAGGTTTGAAATCTCATTTTTGAGAGTATAGTAGCATACACAATGTTTAAAAAAAGACATCTTTATTCTGTAGTAATAATCTCAATTTATATTTTGAGATCACAATCAAAATATCAAATATGCCTTGATATGTTATCTTTATTCTAAATTATGCATCTTGGGATTTGAAGCAAAATTTTAATTTTTAAAAGACAAAGGCATGGCCTTTTTACTCATGCAATGAGGCATAAACCTAAAAAACGTTGAGGTATAAGTTTTTTGAGTAAACGTTGAGGCGTAAGTTAATATTAATATCTTCTCATTAATATTTTTTATTAATAAATAAAAGTTAATTTTTAACCATATGAAACTGTAAATACATAACATTATAAACACTTAACTTCAAAAAAATCACTCTTAATCATTCCTCATTATTCATTAATAAAAGTTAAGCATCTAACAATAGGCACACACATACACACGATTTGGCCCTCTGCTATTAAGTTTGAAGAATCAGATTCAATTTTCAATTCTACAACACATATGTATTATATTTTTTCCTTCTCTATTTCTCTTTAACTTTTTTTTAAATGTTTGAAATGATCTTTGTTAATCTGTATTACCAGGAAATAACTGGAGGTATTCTTTTGTTTTTTTTTCGTCTTTACCAATTTTAATTGACAATCAAAATTTATTTGGAGGTTCAATGTCGACAATCAAGATTTTTTAAAATAGCATTTAAGAAATCCATTACGTAGCTCTCGAGCGTGTTCAAAAAACAATCTTACTCAATCAAGTTGATATTAAAATTGAGAACTAAAAACCACCGATTTTCATTTTCTTAAGTTTTGTTCTTTCTTCACTTGCTATTAAAACAACTAAGGTTGTGTAACCTCTGTTAGGTCCAATTTTTATAATTGGAGGTAAATTTTTCTTGAGGCCAGTGGACTGAAGCGTACGTTTGATACGCTTGAAGCCACTGGGGTGTAAGTCTCATATGTAAAAGGTCCTTTTAAGCAAGTCTCAAAGTGTTTTACCTCTTCTTGCCTTGGAACGCTTCTTGAGGCGAGAATTGAGACGAGTCTTTTAAAATATTGGTTTGAACCATAATGATAATTGTTTTCCTTTTAACTATAATTTAATGCGTTCAATTGATATTGTTTTTCTAATGCACTGTTATTTGTAACCTTTTGTTTCTATTAGGAAACCATATTATTTACTTCCTTAATTTTAACATATATTCTTCCACTTCTATAATATTAAGTATTTCCATACTAAATATTATAGAAATACTTGTATTCTATTGGTTTGCAAATTTAAAGATGTACTTCTCCAAAACCTAAACATTTAATTTTCGCAATTTAGTTTTGTGATAACTTGATAAACCATGAATATCATGCATCAAAAACAATTTAAGTGAAAATAATCAAGAATCTATTATTGTATTTTGATGCATAAAGCATTTGAATATAATAACAAAATGAATTTTGTATATAGAAATATGAGATATCTTTTGTGATGTACATTCGAGTTGCATTGACCTCATTGAGATCATAAATCTATTAGATTTCGTATATGAAATTTTAATCTAAAGGGAACCTAAGTAAGATTGGAGATCTTATATTATTATTTTCATCATTGTAGAATACATATTCATTTTGTTCACACAAAAGAATTTTTTCAATGTAATTTTCTTTGCATTGTGAAAATTACAATCTAACTTTTGTGTTACTCCAACCACAACTTTTATCTCACATGGTATGGATAGCACGAACTGTAATTGCAATTTTTATTTGGTCAGATTCTTTTGTATCTCAACGTTTCAGAGTTTTATATGATTTTTGAGATAATGATTTGTATATGCAGTTGCACCTTGTTAGACAGCAAGTCCATACAGATCAAAATATATTGTGTTCTCTCATAATTAATATTGCATGGTTTGTAATAAAAATTCTGAAATTAATAAATATTAATTCAAACTTGAGAACATGTATCCTAGTGGATCTGTAGTAATATGTTATGGAATGCAAGGGAACTAAGATGTTTACTTCCCCTGAAATGTATTACTATGAAGTGCTCTTTTAGTTTCTCCTTATTTATATTATATAGACTTCTCAAATATAAACCGTTATATGGCTTAAAAGGTATATGTGAGTATGCCTTATTTATACCAAATAGTGTTTTGGCCTACGTTTTCAGATGCAATATATTTAATAAAAAGATCCACTCATGTTATTTATATCATATTAGATTTTTAGGTGTTAAGACATTTCAATGCAACAATTTTCGGAACATTGAGACGCATCTCATGAACATATATTGTGATCCTTTTCATTTCACTCTTTTTCATGAACACCAAATATGTAGAAGTGCTGGAAAATTTTACCATTTGGGGCCACACATGTGAAATAAAATGTTTCATATTATTTCAATGCCAAACCTAATAAAGTGATCAAATTTTAACATGTGAGGCCACACGTAGAAGTGTTGGAGAATTTTAAAAGGCTTAATGATCTAATTGTCATGGTATTAATGCGTAGATACCAGATGAAATTCAAATTTGTTTAAGGGCCAAATTAGAAATTATCAATATTCTAAACATGGGTTTATGACCCTAGATTACACAAAATGTATTAGGGTTTCTTCCATTCTGGAAGACCAAACCAATTCTTTTTCTCTTTTAATTAACAACGCTGTGGATTTGGATATGACTTTGGCAAATTTATCTAATTTTCTTTAGTTTATTCATATTTAGAATCAAAATGGGTTATTTTTTCGAATCTAGGGTTTCATGATTGATCAAATCTAAAGTGTTTTAAATTCTTAATAAGTGGTGTTAGAACTGCTCATTATTAATTTTATTGTGGAAGTTTGATATCAAAATTTGAAAACTATAAAATATAACCAAAAAAGAAGAAGGATTTTGAGCTAAAAATATATATAAAATATTCTATATTCACCGATCATGTACCAGATTCACCTTTGAATTGGCAGATAGATCGGTCGAGGGAGGGGGGGGGGGGGGGGGTAATTGTCATAGTACTACATCATAACAAGGTAAATTAAATCAAAACATTGGCACACATTATACTTTGTAAATATTTTAGCGGTACTTCATACTAATATATGTTCCAACAATCATTGAATGTTTTGTTTAAAGTGACTTGAATTATACGTTCCTTGTCAAAGAACAAAACAATGTTGAAATGAGCTATACTAACACATTAAATTATATTGTACCAATCTGTATTAGGTGTTTCAGTTAATACAAAATTGGGTGGTTACTGGATTTATGCCTATACTTAATCAATTTAAATACTTATTAATTTGTATTTGCTCTTTTTGGAATTTAACATCTCAAATAAGTTTATGTCTTGTGTTTTTCCATATTACGAAATTTATACCATGAATAAGGTATTTAAAATCATTAGTATATTAATTAATCGATTATCCATCTATGTCATGAATAATTCTATACCATAAATGAACGAACGAATAAAGGATGATTTGTAGCCGTAATTAGGTATAGATAAGTAAATTAGTTAGATTTCCATAACGAGTTTTGTTTCTAGTTTAATTAATTTAGTAGGATCTCATATTTTGTTCTCTTTTAAAGAAAGTAGCAAACATGTCCATATTTGACACCAGTAATTAATGAAATCAACTATCTTTCTTAGGGTATGTTCTTGTTGAACACGAAAGGAGCATGAGAAAATGACATTTGAAAGAGGAATGAAAGGAGAATGTGTTTGTTGGTGTATTGAAAGAGGAATAAATTGTTTAGTTATTATCAATTGTGTATGAAAGTATTAATTATTTGTATTGGAAGAGGGAACTGGCATTAATGTCTGTGTGGGAAAGAGGCAACAAGAATTAACTGATATTAATTACTACTGGCGTCCAACACCAACATGTCAATTTTGTTAGTTCATCTCAGGTGGGTCCCACCTTTGACCCATGCAGACGCTTTCGAAACATCAAATGCGACGCCGACACAAACCTGACATTTTCCTTTCCGAACTCACTCTTAATCTCTTTCTCAAACTATTTCATGGATTTGTTTTGTAAAATTGAAATAATATTATAAAACAGAGTAGAACTAAAATTAGTATACTTTTCATTTAGTACACTATGCTCCTAATTTAAGGGATCAATGATGATGCAACTTGGGTCTCTGATATGCTATATAATTATTAAGAAATAAATCTTGAAAGTTGGTACTACTAGGGATTATTTCTAAAAAGGTTGCATCTTTGTGGATATACTGTCAACTTATATGGTTAATAGGGATAGTGTTATTAAAATGTAATCTTATATGGTTAAAATTTATATATATTATTAGAAGTTATCCATGTAAATAATGCTAACCTAGCTTGCTTTGTTTTTTATTCTATATTTGCTTGATTTCAAATCATTGTGCCAATAATGCAGATGACAAAGAAACATCAAAGCATTTGAAATTACTCACTAGTTTAAAATCGCATAATTTGAAGTTGCTCCAGACTGCCAGTTCAAAAATGACTAGATAAGTGCTGTAATTTGTAATCAGTTTTGAAATAAGGCTATATTCCAAAATACTTTTCATAAGTGGTTGGTAGCCCAAAAGAAAATTTGTCGTAGTGCAAGTCAAAGTCAAGTTTGTTGCTACTGTTTATGCTTTTTTGTGAACTCTGACGTAAAATGCATTTTGTATGAATTTTTTGTATGCTAGATTCTAGCATCGTGTTCTTATATTTTCTGCCCAATTGACATGTATGAGACAATTAATAAAGTTATAATATATCGAGATGAATGTTGTCAGATCGAATCGAATTGTTTTGTGTTTTTGAACAGTTATTTTTTCAACACCAAGTCTTCTTAATAATGTTAGATATTTTTTATATTGAATATTGTCCTAACATATTGCTGACTGGGAACCAGAGGGATTGATTTGGTAATGTGTGTAAGTTTATGCATAGTTACATCGTATTATAATTTTTTTTGACGTATTGCTTAAACATTTTGATTTGGTACCAAGTTTTTGGGTTCGCAAGTATTTGAACAAAATTGGGCTAATAACTTTGTTAAATTTCGAGGTAAAATTAGTACTTTGGCACTTGCATTGTACATGCACATAAAAATATAACTATACAGTAGTTTGTTCTTAAATCAAATTTTGTGTAAACAAAATAAAACTTACATTACTTGATCATAATGATTAAAGTTAAAGCTTACCATCAGTTTAAAGATGTATACTTTTTTCTTCTTCTAAAATTGGGTACTTAGATTGTAGTACATATTAGCACTACAAATCTTAGGTAGTATACACCATACTACATGTTAATACATATTAATACTACAAATCTTATGTAGTATACAACGTAAAATATGTCAATATATGTCCAACGGTTTGAATCACGCTACGAAGTTTCATACTTATGATCTCTCGCACCGAAGTCGTAGTGCTAACCACTAGGACAATAATGTTGGTCAAAAGATGTATGCTTGATTTTGGTACATACCAATTTTCTTAATAGGATAATCTCTTTATTTTTTCTTACTAGTGTACCCAGCAAAATATAGGAATCAAAATCAGAAACGAAGTTTACAAGCCATTGGTTACTTGGTTTTCTTCGTCAAAAAATAAAAATAAGAACACAAAAAATTGATTTTTTTTTCCTCAAAATTAGATATTAAATGGACTATTATTTTTGTAGAACATACTACTAAATAAAACAATGAATTATCTTTTTAGCAAAAAATATCATGATTAAAAATCAAAACATAGAAATTTAAATTTTAAATCATAATAAATCCAAAAAAATTAAATGATTTTTGAAAATTTCATTTTTGTTAAATCAACTGCAAATATACAATAACAACTAAGTCATTATTTCCAAACAAGTTGGGATCGGATAGAGATGAAATCCAAAACTAAATGACAAAGTCAATTAAAAAGTCATAATAACAATAACAATAATAATATTAATAAGCATGATAATAATAAAATAAAGTCAAACAAATAAACAAATAACAACAGCAACAACAACAACAACTAAGTAAAATAAAAATAAAGATAAAAAACCATGATGATGGTAATAGTAATACTAATAGTAATAATGGCACAAATAGTAATATTGACTGAAGACCAACACGTCTTAGGCTTCTATTTACTAGTCCTATAATTTAAAACTTATAACACTATTCCTAAACCAACCCTAAACAAAAAAAGCTCCTAGCTCATGGTTCTGATATGTGGATCGCTAACTTCCACGCATTTCTGTCCGACACCAGCTCTTCAGATATATTTCAAACTTTCAAGTCTCTTTTTACGACTTCCTTCAATGTCAACCTGGATCAACCTCTATCTCTCTTTGAGCATTCGACGCGGCTTATAATTCCAACACGTGCAGGTGCTTCAGAAGGCCTCCATTGGAGATGTCCAAATTATCTTAAGTGGTGTTGAATTAGCTTCTCCTCAATTGGTGCTACTCCAAGTTTATTACGTATATCATTATTTCTAATTCGGTCTCTTTTTGTATGATTGCAGCTCCATCGCAGCATAAACATTTCTTCTACACTTATCTTTTGGACGTAATGACTTTAGTGGACCAACATTCTGCACCATACAACATCGCATGTCTGACTGCCGTTTTGCAGAACTTTTCTTTAAGCTTCTGTGGAACTTTCGTGTCACAGAGAATGACAGACGCTTGTCATCATTTCATCCATCCTGTTTGAATTCTAAAACTAACATTTTTATCAGTCTCACCATCATACTGCGATATTGATCCTAGATATCGAAAGGATTTCTTCTTGGGCACTACTTGCCCGCTAGAGTGACATCTCCATCATTTGATCTGATACCGCTGAACTCGCACTTCATATACTCTGCTTTAATTTCGCTAAGCCTAAAACTCTTTGATTTTAAAATATGTCCTCACGACTCCAGTTGTCTATCGACCCCAATTTTACTTCCGTCAATTAGAACCACATCATCAGCAAAGAGCATACACCAAGAAATCTTACATTGTATACCTTTCGTAGCCTCATCCATCACTAGGGCAAAAACGTAGGGGCTTAAAACTGAGTCTAGATGTAATCCTATGTTAACGAGAAAGTCACTGGTTTCACCCTTGCTCTGACATCAGTCACAACATCATCGTACATATCCTTGATAAGAGTAATGTACTTTGTTAGGACTCTTTTTTTTTCCAGAGCCCACCGCATAACCTTTCTCGGTATTTTGTCATAAGTTTTCTCTAAATCGGTTAATACCATTTGTAGATGCTTCTTTTGCTTCCAAAATTTCTCCGTTAGTTGTCTTATCAATAAAATCGCCTTTGTGGTCGACCTCACATGCATGAAACCAAATTGATTTTTGAGACGCTTGTCATCATTCTTAATCAATGTTCAATGACTCTCTCGCAAAGCTTCATTGTCTGACTCATAAGCTTAATGCTTATGTAGTTTGTGTAACTTTGAATTTCTTTATTTTTAAAACTTGGAACAAAAATGCTTCTCCACTCATCTGAGATCTTGTTTGATTTGAAAATATTATCGAATAATTTAGTTAGCCAGACTATTCCTACATCTTCAAGACATCTTCACACTTCAATGCGATGTCATCAGGCCCCAATGCCTTGCCTGCTTTCATCCGTTTAAGCGCCTCCTTTACGTCGGACTCTTGAATTCTCCGAACAAAAATATTTATTGGTGTCATCAAAAGAGTTGTCCAGTTCGATCATAGTGCTACCACATTCTTCATTAAATAGTCTGTCAAAGTAATTTCTCCATCTATTTTTTATCTCATCATCCTTCATTAAAAGTCTATTATTGTCATTCTTGATGCATTTAACTTGATTGAAGTCTCTCATCTTCCTTCCGCGGAGCTTAGCCTTCTTATAAACGTTTTTTCATCCTCCTTCGTTCTTAGCTTTTGATAAAGATCTTCATATATCTGATCCCTTACTTTACTCACCGCTCTTTGCGTTCTTCTTCGTCACTTTGTACTTTTGCATGTTGTCCTCGCTCCTGTGATGACGTAAGCACTTATAGCATTTCTTCTTCTCTTTGATAGCCTTCCACCACCACAAATCTTTAGCTTCGCGTTTATTTTCTCTCGTTATCCCAAACACCTCAGTAGTTGCTTTCCGAATGCGCGTTGTCATCTGATCCAACATTCCATCTCATCCCACATGTCAAATCAACTGCAAATATATTAGAAGAAAAATCAAACTTGATTTCTTTCTATGTATCTATATATTAAAAAAAAAGTTGTATTAGATTTCATAATTTTATCTAACTGTGATTCATAGAATATTTTCTGTTGATATTTTTAGTGTTTCTGTTATGCAATTTATATTTGTTAGTCTTTCTTTTAATTAAATATTACTTGTATTAATTTTGTCATGAAACATTTTTTGGTTGAAGTTGGTTACATAATATTTGGTGCTATTATTTATTAGTAAGAATTTGTAGCAATCTTATCATGTTGTAATAAAAAACTAATGTAATATCTGCATGTTTCGTTAATCCCTTCAATTTTTCTCATAGTTTTTATTGATTTTTGCTCCCATTTTTCTAGAATATATGCTGGTAATAGTTGAAATATTATGGGAAGTTTATGTTTATACAAAAAAAAAAATGTAATATCTGCATGTTTCCTTAACGTTTTATCCCTTCATTTTTCTCAAAGTTTTTATTGATTTTTGCCCCCATTTTTCTAGAATATATGCTGGTAATAGTTGAAATATTATGGGAAGTTTATGTTTATACAAAAAAAAAAAAAGTGTGATATCAGATGCGTTGCAAACTTACAACTATGTTCAAAGATAAAGATGATATGCTGTTGGTGCTTAGTAGACCGTTAAGTTTGTGTGCTACAATCCACTAGAAGTATTTCTGCGTCTCATGGCCACAGACCTAGAGATTTCATTGTTTTACCACTGCATCCTTTGAAAAAGTAGTCCAATTCGGTTTGCATGCTTTTGCATTTTAACTGGCAAAGAATCACATATGTTGAATTTTATCATGAAAATTCATCATTGACATATATAATAATTTTCATCTTTCTCATTGTGTGTTTGTGAATATATAAATTGCAATTTTATGAATTACAATTACGTTCTCTATCTTAGATTCATGTGAAGCCAAGCTCTTATGAAAAATTAATTTTGGAAGCATGGTTATATCTTAAAAAATAATCAGCAAATGTTTAACATCATTTAAATTGAACGTTCTGTCTATTTAACAGATGGTGTTTGCTTGCTATTGCTCATAGCTCTGTAAAAGTTGAATCCTGTGATCTCATAACAAGCGAGAAATCTGAAATATTAACTATGGTTGATACAGACAATTCACCTCCCGCTAAAAAATGCTGTAGAAAAAGTACCATTGATAAGTTGCTTACTAATTCTAGTTCAAAGGAAACAATGGAACAAATATGGAAAGAATTACCTGAGGATCTTATAGAAGCTGTAGCTGCAAGACTCCCAGTAGATGCATGTATTCGCTTCCGTACTGTGTGCAAAAAATGGGACTATCTACTCACATCTTCTAGTTTTCTCCAGCAATACTCAGAAACTAAACCATCTCATCCTTGGTTCTTCACAATTACACTTGAAAATATCAACAAAGGAGCCATGTTTGATCCTTCTTCGGAAAAATGGCATCACCCATCCATCTCTTTCTTGCCCTCGAAGATGGTTTTCCCTGTCGCTTCTGCTGGAGGTCTTGTATGTTTCTTAGACATTGGCGATAGAAATTTCTATACATGTAATCCTATAACTAATTCGTTCAAACAACTCCCTCTAAGATCAGCTAGGGTTTGGTCACGAATAGCAGTTGGAATGATGCCTAATGGAAGCAATCCCAAAGATGGCTATAAGATATTGTGTTTAGGGTGTGATGATGATTATCATGAGATTTACGATTCAGTAGTGGGCACTTGGACCCGACCGGGAAGTTTACCATCTGATATCAGACTTCCTCTGAACTTATATCACAAGTCTCAAGCAGTGACCATAGGCAGCAAGCTTTATTTTATGAGAGGCGATCCAGATGGAATATTGTCTTATGATGTTATTGCTGATGTATGGGAGCAGTACACTGTACCATCACCGATGCATACGACAATTGATCACACGCTTGCCGAATGTGGAGGTAAACTGTTGTATGTGGGCCTAATTTCAAAAAATGCAGCTACCTGTGTTTGTGTTTGGGAGTTGCAGAAGATGACTCTTTTGTGGAAGGAGGTTGACAGAATGCCAAATGTGTGGTGCTTGGAGTTTTATGGGAAGCACGTACGGATGACTTGCTTGGGAAATCAGGGTTTACTTATGTTATCTTTGAGATCTACAAAAATAAACCAGTTAGTTACTTATGACGTGATGAAGAAGAAATGGAAAAAGGTACCAGATTGTATTGTTACTCATGTTGGAAGAAAGCAATGGATTGCTTGCGGCACAACTTTCTATCCTTGTCCCACTGCTTTACCTTGATATTACTTTCATGACGTTCTTGAGTATGGTATGTTATACTGACATCTCAAATTCATTTACCGGTTTGAGCATGTGATATAGGTGTGTCGTAGGTGCCCATTAAAATTATCTTACATTTAAGCTTGACAAGATTACATGGATAATGGTTGAAATTGCCATCTTTTGCATTTCAAATTAATAGTCAGTTATTTTTTAGTTTGAGTGCAATTTTGGAAATGACTATACCATAATCTTCAGTGTAAGCTATTGAGCAAAATCAAAATCAAAATCCCAACAAAAGAAGCAAAAAAAGAAAAAAAGAAAGTAATCCATGTAAGAGGAAATCTAGCCGAAATCAAAACTTGAGCAAACTGAGAGAATGAAATAGCGACAAATGAATTTCTAGTTTCTTTTTAACTGTTTACGGTGGTGTACAGAGAATTCTGTATAGTGTCTTCATATGAAGAAAAGATTGTATTTTTCAATTATCTGTACCATAACTACCCCCCTCACTTTCTTATTCTATATTTTGCACCGGCATTGAGATTGTATCCTGGCTTTGTCCCTGTTGTAGTAGAAAAATTGGTCTGGTGTTTGGTAGCTCTAAATACAAACTTGTTGCTTTGAAAGCATTTAAAATCCTTGGTTACACCATTCTATTTTATTCAGAAACGGATTTCAAAATGGGGCTTTTTGATAAAGGTCTTTGTTATCAGAAACTAATAAATTTTGCATATCTCTCGTATCAACAATAAGAACAAGGTTCATTTTTTACAGTACATTTTCTGTCACATCTAAATTGAATAAGTCATGTTAACTTATATGTAAAGTAGTGATTATTTTTCTTGTAGAAACTTCGAATTAATTTTGTTTTCACAGTTAAATCAAATTTCAACAAAACTCATGTTATATCTGAAAGTAATATAATACTTGCATACAATATTCGCTAGTAAAATTTTTGGTACATCGAAATAAATTGGGGAAATTTTCACCTACTCAAAGCACATATTTACACAAAAATGATAGTATAATTCACATTTTTCGGTGTCAATATTTTTAGTTAGCCTGTAAATTATAGTTTTTCAGCGTAAATATTTGTAGTTGGGAAAAAGACTACAAATCATGGTTCAAGATTTATGTCGGAACGTTGGAACCATTTCGGTCTAGTGATTCTTGAGATGAAATGCCGTCTAAATTTTGATTTTAGTCTAAAGTTTGAATCCTGTCTAAATTGTAGTTTTAGTCTTCGAATGCTAAAAAAATTACAAAAAAAAAAAAAAATGTAAGAAATACAACAAGCATGTAAAAGAATAATAAAGTTACGAATCCAACGATACAATACAATACAAAAATGCACAAAAGACTAAATTTTCATGTTAGAAATGTCAAGCTTTTATTTTCCAACTTACTTGCGAGACCGATAAAAACCAATAATAATTGAGTCGATTTTTGAATTACAGGCACAACACATATTCTATTTTCTTAAATATAAGCTAAATCTCCTTCATCTCACCCGAGATGTCAGCCCGATATTTTCTCTGAATCCGAGATTTGACAACTTGTTAGGGGAGTTTTAAACCTCCTTTAGTTCAGCCGAGATATCATCCTAAGATTTTCTCCACAATCCGAGATTTGAAACCTTAGCATGCACTATCTATGAAAGTATTTCTGTAAAAAAAATATTGAAATCTAAAGTCCAAACTGTAACCATAACCATATTCAGTTTTGTTTCACCAATGCTTGTAGGCCCTTCATCGGATTTTTGACATTGCATGAAATAGAAATGAATAAAAATTTCATAAGCATATAATATAAACTAACAAATAAGTTGAGAGAAAATATGAAATTGATTGCCTACTTTAAACATTGATGTACGTACTTTAAACTTGATGGGAAGGATCAAAATAACTTGCGGATGTGTGGATGAAACAAATATGAAAGTATGTGCGTGTATGTACACACACAGAGGCATTGTTTGAGCATCAGCACACAAGGGTTTTTTTTGCCCTGTTAATGGAAAGTGGTCTTCATTTGTGAAATGTACCTAAATGTGCAGATGGTTTGAATAGTATCATGTTTTGTTAAACAAATCTTTAGGCAAATTCTATTCAAACACCAATCACCAAAAAAAAAAAAAATCACAAATCGGTATACATCAAAAATTACTTAACATATATACTTTTTCTTTATAACAAAATTACCCTTATTCTCATATTCATTACCTTATTTCTTTCAAACTTAAGTTAAAACTATTCACATAAAATCTAGAAATTTCTACTATTAGATCAAGGTTAAACTAAATCAACTCTAATTTTTAGCACTAATACTACTTCATTATTTCTTGATTTTTTTATTTCAACGAAATCTACTTCAATTTTGAAAAAAAAAAAAAAGTTAAATACTTTAAAATTAGAGCAATTAGTGGAGAAAGTTGTCTTAGCTAATATTTTAGGTTCATGATAAAAAATTTCACTAACTTCATCAAAATATATTGATATCAATTTTGTAAGGATTTCATTCACTGTGTCATAAGAATGATAACAAAGATGCAATTAAGAAGGGTAATTTAAATCTTTTCCTAGGAAAATAATATTGTATCTTAGGTAATTTTGGATGTATGAATAGAATTTGCCTAAATCCTTCATTGTATTTTTTTGTTACTGTACCTTTCATGAAGGCATATTTTTCCTTTTTTCGTGATTACATATTTAGTTGTATTAGCCTTTAGGTTAACATAATAACTTTCATGTTATGCATAGAACTTGAACCAACAAAAATACCTGAAGGTTAGTTTGATTGGCTGTACTTTAAAGGTGATATTCAACCAAATTCATTTTGTAATCTGTTTGGAATATATTTGTAACAAAAATCTTCGTATTTGCTTAGGAGTTAAAATATTTGACCAAATTCAATTGTTATGGACTTCTATAATTTACCTGCATTTTGCATGGATAAAATGTTCAGTCCTTACAAGTTCATATTTGATCAATCCTTGGAACAGAATGATACAACATTATTTTTTGTTGAACCACGTATCTTTGTATAACAGGCTTTAAGCTTTTATGCTATGTATTACCTCGTATCTTATTTTCTCATTTTCAGTGCATAGTCTGAACAGTATCCATCATTTGTTTTTGAACGGTGGTCTACTTTTATGAGCTGTTTCATAAGCCTCATCATGGAACTGCATTCATTAGCTTTATCTTTTGTGTTATATTCTTTTTAGTTTTACAGGACCTGAAATTTGTTTTTCTGCTTTTCAGATGTGTCTCGGATGATGGTTGTCTACAATCAAGATTTATCTTCAGTTGATTATGTTTCAAATTCCAGAATTCCTTTCTTGTGCTAACAATCTTGTTGTACCCTGTACAGGGTACCTTAAAGCACCTGTGTTATTTAAGGGGTGCTTGTATATTTCCATACTTATAAACTGATGAAATAAACATGTTTGAAATATTAGCTCTGAATATGTGACTTTTTTTTTTAAATTTTATTTTAAAACCTATTAAGAATTGGATCAGGATTTGTATGTGTTGAGTGTTTTCTCCATAGACTTGTATGTATAATGTGAATTTTGGTAATGATCGTACTTGAAAAGTCTAATGATAAATGTTTTTGGTTATGCGACGTTTCAACTATTTTTTACTTCAAAAGTATCTGTTCCGATAAATATCATATCCACATTCAGAAATTCAATTCTGATTTGATTCAACAGAACTGGTTTGTTAATGGTAAATTCTCCGCCACTGTACCGTTACCGACTGGTCGGTTATTATTTTTGGGTTAAGTCGCGATTGGTACAGCAACAAATGTACCATTTTTAACTGTAAAACATTAGTGACGTTAAAGATAATTTATCGTTTTGTTTGCATTTTTTAGTTATTTTCTTAATACATTTCTAATAAAAGCATGTGATCATTCATGCATACAAATGTGTGTGCATTATAAATCAGATGGATACGATTTAGGTTGGCAGCGTAGAAACATAAGTGAGTAAAATCAGTTACTGCACAACCCTGTGTTCCTGCAAAGGTAGCTCTGCGTTGCTCTGAATAACGGTTCAGTTATCGATTATCCGACGATCACAAGTAAGATTGGACACAGTTCCATCATGCGATGGAGCTTGTTTACCAGCACGAGCGGGCTATTTACATAGAATGTTATGTTCCATTCGTCGTGTATGAGACATAGGATACACGTTGCATAGATGGACGCTCTCCATTGGCATGGTCTACTTTCAAAATCTGATTAGTCAACCCATGTTGACATTCATTGGATTTTAAACGTCGGGCGGACGAGTTTATATTGAGATATAATTTCAAAACAAAACATACTCGACCGTTTTCACTGTCAAGTTTTTAAGTCTAGAATACTATTCACCTCGTTTCAATGTTGGCATTGGACCGTCAACTCCTGAAGCCGAGTTTACCACGGCTCAAGCCTCGACATCCATACCCTTTGGAACCATCCTCTATCGCAGTTGGGTTGAAGGGGGTGATAGTACTAGTAGCTCCGATCCAGGATCCACCCCATCCTCTCAATGAACACGTCGGTTTAATGGTTTTGGACCATCCCTTAGAACAAATGTCATTAGTGTTAACAACCAAATCATTTCGATATATGCTCTCAATATGGAATCCCAGAAAGCGACGTCTTGCTACCAACAGTTGACCAATGGGCGCACAATCCTCAACAAGATTATCTAGCGTGCAATAAGTTCATGTGCCTAGGCGGGCCTGTACCACCCTTCAATTCATTCCTCCGGATGTTTCTCCAAGAACTTGGGCTCGGTCTCACTCAAGTAGACCCCAACGAATATGCTTTGCTGAACTCCCTATACGTTCTATTCAACATGTAACTTCATCAGTATCCAACCCCTTTGGGGAGTCAACACACCTTCTGAGCCTTAAACAACGGGGCGAGTCACCATCCTTAATGATCATAGAAGCCTGGTGCCGATGTAAGTTATCGATGCACTTCACAAAAAATGCTCATATTTCAAAAATGAGCACTTCTTCATCTGATGCCCCTTTGGATTTAACCGATTTTGGTTGTCCGGAAGTAAGACCTCTTCCTTTCAATTCCTTTTTGTACTTGGATTCTTATCGTCCAAGTGTCTAACTTCTCATTTTCTCTCTTCATAGATATTCCTGCTCGAGAGAGAAGCGACGCACACTACAAAACTCTAAAGACTTTTAAAAGAGTGAACATTCGATTTCGCACCACCACTTACCTCTTGACGAATGAGAATCTTCGCCAATGTGGCCTCCTACACCCTGAACGATTCGCAGTTCTAGCCAAGCTTCGAGGGTATATAGTATCTACCAAGTCTTCTACCCCCATTTGCATCTCTAGCAAAGACATACAAGGGGGTGCTGATGGCCCATCGGGAGTGGTGAACGTCGACGAAATCATTGATAGAGCAGTGGAAGCAAGTATTATTGGTGGAGTGCAAGCAGTGAGAGAAAGGAGTGTGGAGATGGAAACAATAAACGAAGGGGGAGAAAGAAGAGGAGTAAAGGAGGAGAAAGAGGAAGGAGAAGAAGGCGACAAAGATGAGGATGTCGAAGGAGACGATGATGATGAGGGCTTTGGCCAAGAGGGAGAGGAGTCATATGGAGAGACATTCTATGAAATTTCTACCTTATCGAATCCAAAGCGAATAATCATCAGACAACCCAACAGTCCACTAAACCAAGTATAACGCCAACAATCAAGGTAATTCCTCCATCCGGTCCTTTAGAAAATAAATCTGACTCACTAAACAATCTTGACATCCCAATCGACAATCTTCTCAAGGAGTATCCTTCAAGTTTTATCTTTCCATCCTAGAGCCTCCTAGTTGAGGGGGATGAAACCTCATCCTCACAACCTTCTGAACATGGTTCGTAGAGTAATTAGGGCAACACCAGCACTTCATACACTTCTAGGATCACGAACACCCATATCCTGCATTCACCCTTACTTTATTTGTTCTAAAACTGATGTGACCCTTCTTTCATTTCAGGTACCATGGGCAAAGATCGATTCCACTATATACGCTCTCGCATTGGTGAACGTCGAGGAACCACTCTTGAACCTTATCCTTGTTAGGAATTGAGTTGATGATGTTTTGATGACAACAACCTTATATAGTTATTATACTTTACTTTATAAAATATATACTAACATTTTCATATAGATAGATATATATATGTATATAGGAAGTATATGCAGGTATTGTCGAAGACTGATCAGTATAAAGACTCAAGCATCAAGATGAAGATTAGAGATTCAAGATTCAAGACTCTAGAGAATCAAGATTTCAAGATCTCAAGATAAATGTCTAGTATTTTGTTAAAACTTCATAATAGCACTCTCATCTTTCTTCCAATTTTCTTTTGGGATGGAACCCAATTTCTATCGAAACCAGTGGCTTACAAACCCACGACAAGTAGCTTACAAACCCATGAAAATAAAAATCATTTAAACTACTTTGTACAAGTTCTCGAGTCCTATGGAGGAGCTCTGTAGGAAGGTTCTTGCAATTTCAGTTTGAACAGATTTTTCAAAATATTTTTAAATCTGTTTTCAAAATGTTTTAGCTTTCAAAATCATGTTTTCAAAAATGTTTTCAAACTTTGTTTTAGCCTTGAAATATTCCTCCATTCCGATTTTAAAAACTTCTATTTTTAAAACACCAAAACTTATTCTGATTTTAAATATTACTTATATAATTGACGGTCTATATCAATTATATATATATATTTAAAATAATATTTTATATTCATTCTCTATCTCAAAATATTGTTTAAACACTTTATTTTGCTTCGGAGAAGTTTCAACTTGTTTTAATTCAAATGCTTTTACAAAACAACATCTCTACAATTTTGAACTGAGGGATGTCGACATATGGGGATACCCCATGTCGACATGGTGACAGTTGGATTCAAAATTCAAATTTCAAAAGAAGTGTCCATTCGTTCAAAAACCTTTCGCCAATGGTTATGACTGTTGAGCATCTATATAAAGGCTTCCACAACGAATTTTTTTAATAACTACTTTCTTATTTTCTTCACTCCTTCTTCTCCACCATTCCATATCCATAAAACTTCATATTTTCAAGATCGCGCCATCATTCTGCCAAATTCTCAATAGGAAATCATTTAGATACTCTCTCTATTTGATTCTCCATCATTCTACTAAAGATCAAAGTGCTATTCAGAGTTATAGGATTAATTTGTATTCAAAAAGTCCATAGAGTCTATCCATTCAAAAGGATTGTTATTAAGAAGTATTAGGGTGATCTTGTGTCCCCTAAATCAAGAGAGTTTACCCCATACTCGGAGATAGGAGGGTTCCTCAAGGCCTTAGAAATTGAGGGTTGTAATTTGGATATTGGCTTATAAAAATCTGTACAAGGATATTGCCTTGGTGCAGGACTGGATGTAGGAGGATTCCGAACCAATATAAAATCCGGTGTGTTCTTTCCTTTTACTTGCTTTACTTTACTATTTGCATTTGTTATATGTTCTGTGATCATTCTGTGTTAGAATTCTGTTTAGATTTGTGATTGAAAGTTTTAATTTAGTCATATAGTTCATATGTTCCTTAAAACACTATTCACCCCCCTCTAGTGTTATTTCTGCCTTAAGATCCTTAATCCGCATCCTCAACAATTGGTATCAGAGCATTGGTTTTCATTGTTTTCATAATCTGAAATTTTGAAAAGTTTTAATGGCACAACACACTAGTAATGTCACTCCTGTCACTACTACTTCTGTCAACACAAGCACTAACACTAGTTCATTTGTAGAAGGTCAGTCTATTGTCAGACCACCACTTTTTAGTGGCAGTAATTATGCATATTGGGCATGTAGGATGAAAATTTATTTACAATCCATAAGTTTAGATACTTGGAATATGACACAAATTGAATATGTTGAACCAACTACTAATTTTTCCCAGTGGACTACTGAGAAAAAGACAGTTGCACAAAACAATTCTAAGGCTATGAATATACTATTTTGTTCACTAGATAGGAATGAGTTTAATAGAGTCTCTGTTTGTAAGTCTGCATTTGAAATCTGGAAAACTTTGCAAGTAACTCATGAAGGAACAAGCAAAGTTAAACAAACTAAAATTTCCATATTAACTAACCAGTTTCAATTGTTTAAAATGCATGAAAATGAGTCCATTTCCGACATGTATTGTTGATTTCAAGATATTGTACATTCATTGATTGCTTTAGGAAAGGGTTTCTCAGAAGAAGATCAAGTCAGAAAAATACTCAATTCACTCACTTCAGAATGGGATCAAAAGACACTTACTATTGAAGAGGCAAATGATGTTAGTCAAATGAAGATCGAAGAGTTAATCGGTAATCTAATGTCTTATGAAGTTCAACTACAAGGGAGAAAAGAATCTAAGGCAACGGAAAAGAAATCGATCGCATTCAAAGCAACAACTGGAGATTCAGAACAAGAGAGTGATGAAGAAATTGCTTTCATGACCAGAAATTTCAGGAAATTTCTGAAGTATAGAAAGATGAATAACTTTAAAAGAAATGATCAAAGAAATTCTAGAAATACTTCGGAGAACTACAACAACAACAATAATGGTGATAGATGCTATAACTGCAACAAAATAGGGCACTACAAGATGGATTGTCCATATCCAGACAAACAGACATTTCAACCAAACAACGAGCAACCAAAGAAAAGAAAGAAGGCATATGCAGCAACTCTTGACGATTCAGATTCATCCAGTGATGACGAGAAGAAAACTGATAATTCAAATCTGTGCTTCACGGCTATTCTCGAATCAGAAGACGATCGGAGTTTGGATCTAAAAATAGGTACACATTTATTTTAATTTTATTGGATGCTTGCTTGCTTTGATTTTGTTTACAATTTCTTGAATTTTTAAATTCAAAATCGCCCTTTGAAATTTGAATTTTTAAATTCAAAATAATAATATTTTAATAATTTTTTAAATATTAAAATATTTTAATATTATTATATTTAATATTATTACTGAATTAAATATAGATATAGAATATAGATTAGTTTTCTTAGGATTTTAGCAATTTATTAGATTTTAAAAATAGACACCTCCTTTCAAATTCAACAGGCACATGTCGACATGACATGATACCCCATGTCGACATGCCTCTCAGAAATTTGATTTCAAAATTTGAATTCAAACTTTTGAATTTCCCTCCACCTTTTCACTTACTTCAAAATTCTGAAAAGACACCTCTTGACCAGAGAACATGACTTTAGAGAATCTATTTGATATACTTCTCTTATCATCTCTTTTCACTTTTATTCTCATAATTCAAACCTTCTTCATTATCTTCTACTCCTCTCAAACACTCATCAATGGCTTCCTCAAGTAACCCATCAACTATGAGGCTGCCCAAATCCATCAAAAATGATCTTTTCAATGACCCGAAGGCTATCAAAGCTTACATAAGCTATGTAAACTATGGTAAAGTCAATACGGGAAAATTTGCCATTTTTGAAGATTTTTCTTCTTATGAAATCGATCAACTTTTTGAACAAAACTCCATTCTTAGCTTGATTGATAACAAGCAAAATGATTTCGTTTGTTATCCAAACCTTGTCAAAATGTTTTATGCAAACCTAAATCGTGGATTTTATAATGGAAATGAAGATCAAATTTGGAGTAGTGTTAAAGGAACACTTATTGTTTTGGATTCCGATATTTTGGGTACTATTTTGGGTTGCAAATCTACCGGTATGAATCTCTCGGAATTTCAAATCAATGAAACCGATCGAGAGACTTTTCATCACATTTTTGAAAGCGATGAGCACATGGATTTTTAGAATCGCTTTTTCCGCCCAAAAGCAAGAATTGTCAACCTTCTTATTCAACACACAATTATTCCTAGGTCAGGAAACTACAATAATCCCACCTCAAAAGTGTGTAAAGCTCTTTTTGCTATTTTTGGAAAATATGATATTAATTGGGCACAAACTATTTTGGATGAGTTAAGACCCAAAAATTATGGGAGAAAACACTCTTTATCATGGAATTTACCTTACTCGGATTTTCAATTATTTTTGTGTGGATGTTAAAAAGGAAGAGTTTGTAAGTAGAAAAGTGTTCAATCATGGGAACATTTCTCTTATGAAAATCCCACTTACGTTTCAACCATATGAAACACTTGCCGAAAAGGAAGAGAGACTCGCTCATGAAGAGATGGAAGAAGAGGAAGAAGAAGAGGAAGAAGAAGGGGAAGGAATGGAAATTGAAGAAGAGGAAGATGAAGATATCTCTTTGGAAAGTATACAGTATCCACATACACCCGTCAATCCATCCAACAAAACCATACTCAAGAACCAAAAGATACTTGCTCAAAACCAAAAGGTTCTTAAGAGATCTATTAGCAAGAAAATGGATAAAATCTCTACAAAGATCGACAAGTTCTTTAGGAAGATAGACAGGAAACTTGGCTTGTCTTCATCATCATCTTCATCAAACTAATCCTAGCCATTATCTCTCTAGCTATCGTTTATCTATCTTTGTATTTTCTATTTTTTTAGTTAAGATTATGTAATGTTAACTAATATAAGTAATGCTATCTCATTCTCTGTTTTCCAGCTTCATATATCTCTGTTAGTTATTTATTTTAAGTTTATATAGGTCCACGAGTACAAAAATAAACTTAGAAATCAAAAATAACTCAACTTGGTCATTCTGTCTAGACCATGTCGACATACCCCATCCCCCCATGTCGACATATAACAGTCAGAAAGTAGTTACAATCTCTAATTTCAAATTCTTGTAACTACCAAGTGACAATTCATTTTGAACGGCCAATAACTCCTATAAATACCTATTTTTTTCAGAAAAACTTCTCAACCTCCATTTCTATTCATCTCCTCTCATACTTCAACTTATTTCTTAAATTATGGCTTCTCCAATTAAGAATTTAAGTGAAAATCTTGAAGAAACTCTTACTTCTTTCAAGAATATTCTTTCTTTTATACTTAGAAATCAAAGGCACTTAGAATTAAGCCAAATGCAGATGATCAAAGAGTAAGAGAAACACTTCGACGCACTTCGTTGGATGATCTCAAGCCTTAGCAAAGACGATCCCGAAGCAAATACACCAGTCACTCTCGACAAAGATAATTGGGATGTTATCAAAACTGATCCTATCTTTGAAGAAGATGGATGGGTGGAAGTCCCAAGGAATGTCTGATCATTCTGTATGTATGTTTGTTTGTTTGTTTGATTTGATTTGATTTAGATTTGATTAGGATTTGGTTGAATTGTTTACTTAAGTTTGATTTGGATTTGGTTTGTATATAACTTCATATACTATACATGATTGGTTTGCTATGTATGATGTTGATTTGATTGTCAAGTTACACTTATATATATGCACACACACTTGATCACTTACACGTTCACTTTACACTTTTATTCTATATATACTTTAGAACAGGTAAATCTTTTATTCCTTTTTGTTGATGACAAAGGGGGAGAAAGTTATAAAAATATATGTGCTTGGTGTAAGGGGGAGTCATGGAATAAAGGGGAGTTGTAGTTTTAAGAAGAAGTCACGGAGTAAGGGGGAGTTATGGAGAGTTATGGTATGGTAAGAATATTTTATAAATAAAGGTTGTCATCATCAAAAAGGGGGAGATTGTTAGGAACTGAGTTGATGATGTTTTGATGACAACAACCTTATATAGTTATTATACTTTACTTTATAAAATATATACTAACATTTTCATATATATATATATATATATATATATATATATATATATATATAGGAAGTATATGCAGGTATTATCGAAGACTGATCAGTATAAAGACTCAAGCATCAAGATGAAGATTAGAGATTCAAGATTCAAGACTCTAGAGAATCAAGATTTCAAGATCTCAAGATAAGTGTTTATTATTTTGTTAAAACTTCATAATAGCACTCTCATCTTTCTTCCAATTTTCTTTTGGGATGGAACCCAATTTCTATCGAAACCAGTGGCTTACAAACCCACGACAAGTAGCTTACAAACCTACGACAAGTGGCTTACAAACCCATGAAAATCAAAATCATTTAAACTACTTTGTACAAGTTCTCGAGTCCTATGGAGGAGCTCTGTAGGAAGGTTCTTGCAATTTCAGTTTGAATAGATTTTTCAAAATGTTTTTAAATCTGTTTTCAAAATGTTTTAGCTTTCAAAAATGTTTTCAAACTTTGTTTTAGCCTTGAAATATTCCTCCATTCTGATTTTAAAAACTTCTATTTTTAAAACATCAAAACTTATTCTGATTTTAAATATTACTTATATAATTGACGGTCTATATCAATTATATATATATATATATATATATATTTAAAATAATGTTTTATATTCATTCTCTATCTCAAAATATTGTTTAAACACTTTATTTTGCTTCGGAGAAGTTTCAACTTGTCTTAAATTCAAATGCTTTTACAAAACAACATCTCTACAATTTTGAACCGAGGGATGTCGACATATGGGGATACCCCATGTCGACATGGTGACAGTTGGATTCAAAATTCAAAATTCAAAAGAAGTGTCCATTCGTTCAAAAACCTTTCGCCAATGGTTATGACTGTTGTGCATCTATATAAAGGCTTCCAAAACGAATTTTTTTAATAACTACTTTCTTATTTTCTTCACTCCTTCTTCTCCACCATTCCATATCCATAAAACTTCATATTTTCAAGATCGTGCCATCATTCTGCCAAATTCTCAATAGGAAATCATTTAGATACTCTCTCTATTTGATTCTCCATCATTCTACTAAAGATCAAAGTGCTATTCAGAGTTATAGGATTAATTTGTATTCAAAAAGTCCATAGAGTCTATCCATTCAAAAGGATTGTTATTAAGAAGTATTAGGGTGATCTTGTGTCCCGTAAATCTAGAGAGTTTACCCCAGACTCGGAGATATGAGGGTTCCTCAAGGCCTTAGAAATTGAGGGTTGTAATTTGGATATTGGCTTATAAAAATCTGTATAAGGATATTGCCTTGGTGCAGGACTGGATGTAGGAGGATTTCGAACCAGTATAAAATCCGGTGTGTTCTTTTCTTTTACTTGCTTTACTTTACTATTTGCATTTGTTATATGTTCTGTGATCATTCTGTGTTAGAATTCTGTTTAGATTTGTGATTGAAAGTTTTAATTTAGTCATATAGTTCATATATTCTTTAAAACACTATTCACCCCCCCTCTAGTGTTATTTCTGCCTTAAGATCCTTAATCCGCATCCCCAACAATCCTCGCCGCTCTTTCTTCACACCGAGAGACCGAAGAAGAAAGACAGAAAAGGAAGGAAAAAAGGTTACTACAAGGATAAGTATAGGAGGAAGCGATACGCTGAGGAAAGAGAACAATATGACAAAGGGAAGAAGTCCTGCGATTCTCATGACCGTCATAATCCTATCTCTGGCTCTTCCCAGCCACGTTCTTGTTGGAACAGGACCAGCCCACAGTGAAAGCTATGAGTGAATATTAAACAAATTTCCCTTATTGGATCTATATTAAGCCCGTGAAGTCTAATTTAGTTAGAACATTTCTAAATTTAATTTAAATAAAATCTCTTATTTTATTTAAATCTGTAAATTATATACACAATTTTATTTAAATTTATATTATATACATATATAAATTTATACATATGTATCATATACATATATGTATGTGGCTGCATGTGTAACATGATAACATGTGCAAGGTATAACGTGTTCGTACATAGATGTTGAGATTTATATCGCAAATGACATGTTAGCTCATTCGATATGTAATTTATGTTGTCCAAGTATATGTATGATTGTAAACTTTCTAATTATATAAATATTATAAATCTACACACACACACACATATATGTATAATTTATATATATATATATATATATATGTAAAATATTAAAATTTATGTATACATGTATTATTGTAATAAATATTAAATAATACACACACACACACATATATATAATATACATACATATACATAATTTTTTTAAATTATGAATATATATATATATATATATATATATATATATTTACAGCAAAAAATAATTTTTTTAATATGCATATATATAAGCATATTTGTAATATACGTATACTAATTAATAAAGTTAAATAATTTTTTTTAAACATTTATATATCATATTCATGGCACAACAAAATTTATAATTATATCATATTAAAATATTATAAATCATATTAAAAATATATTCAAATCGATTAATTAATTAAAAAAATAACATATTAATATAAATTACTTTCAAAATATATTATTCAAATTTAAAATTTGCATGAAATTTAACATGATATTTTGAGGTTAGGAAAAAATTTCCATAATTTTTCTCAGTCAAAATTTATATTTATAAATTAATTGTTTTCTACCGTATAATATAATAGTTTATAAAAATATAAAAATGATTTTTAAATTATCATTTTCTATCCTAGAGCTCATTTCATGATAAAATAATTTTAAGAAATTTAAAGGTTAATTTTCGAAATATATTTTATTTTATATAAATTATTAAGATAGTAAATTAATTTAAATAATAGTAAATAATTATTAAAAATTAACTTACCACTACTGAAAATTATAGTTATTTTAAATATTCATTTATAAAATATATTTTCATTTATTAGCATGATATGAAATAAGATGATATAATTAAGTACAAATCAATAATTATAATTAAATGATATATTAATATATATATATGTTAATTAATAAAATAAAAATTATTATAAATAAAATATTTGACCGTGCATATCAGATCCATCGATGAAAAATTATTATTTTTAAATGAATATATACATATAAGCAATCTAGTATGTGATAACAATACATATAAGAATCGTCACCTAACTAACGATATGATAATAATATGCATAAATAATTGAATGTTATTTAGAAATTATAAACTATATAATATAGTAAAAAAATACCTAAAACTAATACCTTAAGGCACACCTAGTTTTGATGAATTCTTTCTCATTTGAAAGCTTCTCGATCCGGCATGCACTAATCCTTGAACCGTAGACCTTTGACTATCCAATAGTAATTGTCTTTTGAATTGATTTGAGTTGGATATGCTTGAGATCCTAGAGGATGAAATCGGCTAATAATGGAGGGGTAATTGTAGCCAAATAGATCAAATCTATTTAGGGTTTTGAGGTCTTTAAATAGTGGATGAAAGAGAGAAAGTCAGCGATCATACTTTATGGTAATTCTCACTAAATCTAAGCCATAAATATTTGATACCTATCCTATTTTAGCCGCCCCCTATAGTCCTCGTTATAGCCGAAATTATCAACCTATCATCATTGGCCAGTATCCATTTAAGCCTAAATAAATATTATTAATTAAATCTAATTTAATTGCTTATCGACATCGCATATCGATCAATATATTTATAACTATTATAAATATATATACAATAATATGTATTCCTCAATTCATATTCAAAATTTTATAATTAATATTTCATAGATGTTGATTTATTCAATTAATTTATAACATTTATAAACTAATTAAATCATTTGATCCAAAGAAAATTCATCATTTCAATATGTGATTTGTTTGGTGTAAATTTGGTCAACGATTAACATCGAATTATTCAAATGTAAATGTTCACACGTCATTCAGTAGGTGGTGTGGCATTTTGGTCAAATTTATTGCTTAGATTCAGTAAAATCCAATTTCACTTTATTAAGCGTTACCTGGTTGTGATTTTTATTTACACCAATTCTCTTCGTCAAAACTATATCACTATAGACTTATGAAATTTGGTAATGGTCAAAATTCCAATATCATCCACACTCAATTTTATAGTCCAAACACAAATTTCTTGGTTCAATAATAACCATTATTATTGACCGAACTGCTCCGGCTAGAGACTTTGACTTTGAGTTGAGTTGAGTTGACCATGACACTAATCTCACAAATTCTCTCTTGAATAGTGCTTCACTTCCAACACTTCCATTTGGCCCAACTATAGTCACCCAACGGACGTCATGTCACGGTTTGACAATAATCAAAGTGGAGCTTTCATATCGAAGATCCATAGTATTCTCAAGTCAAGAGAGTTGTGTAGATCAGTCACATCGATATTTTCGTTTGGCCTTACTTATGTTAACCAACAGATATCGAGTAGATCGTTCCATAGTTATCCGATAACTATCGGTACGTAACCTATAACGCTCCAGCACTCATGAGCAATACACTGTCCAACATTTGGAGAGCGTTAGGTACTCTAGTTTCAATGGATTCATCAATACCAAGTGTAACACCCTTAATTTTTGATAATATTATTCAGGAGATTTAATTAAATAAATCAAATAGAATAATTTAAATAATTAGAGCGATAATGGTATTTAGGTCTGAAAATAAAACTAAGGGTTGAGCTTAATTAAATAAATGGGCTTAAGAATGGTTTATAAGCAAATTAATTTGCACAAGGGCATATTGAGAAATAGCCGCACCTTATTACCATAACCCTTATATATCCACGGCTTACCATCCATTCACGTCCATTTCTCATTTTCATAAAATATAAAACACAAACATAAAAGAGGAGCCGACCATTGTTAAGGAAAAAAAAGAAGAGCAATTCAAATTAAGCAAAGGAATTAAAGCAAGAGGAATAAATCGTAATCTCAATGCAATCTCCTTATCCTAATCAAGGTGAATGATAATTTATACCATCTCTATTTTGTTTATAATCATTTTTTTCAAATTTAAGATTAATTTCATTTTAATGATGATTTAGATGATGATATGCTTGGATTTGTAACATGTTTGACTTAAATCAAATTGTTCATATATGGATTTATTCGGTTTTTAGGGTAAAACTGATTGTAAATGATTTTGAATGCCATGTGAAAATTTTAAGTTATGCAAAACATGATTTTGAAATTGGGTTTTATTTTTCATAATTTTTTAAGTTATGGAGAATTTATTATGAATTTTCAAAGGAAAATATAGTTAATTGGGTTTAGAAATTTATTTTTCAGAAATTATATTGAGAATTTGGGTCTGAAATTTAGATATGCTAGATAACATATTAAAAGTTAATTTCCATGATTTTTGAGAATTTTTCCTAGGCGATTTACTATTTGAAGTAAATTATTTTTGATAGGAGGACCTAAATGATTTAATTATTTTACTTAATGAAAGGGCTTATTTGTTAAATTAATTTTGGTTTAGATCTGAAATTATGCAGAAGTTATTTTTATAAAGAATCTGAAAAATTTAGGCAACCAATCACATGTTTACAAGTAGGTAGGTTAGTTAGAAATTATTTGCTTTAATTAGCAATAAATCAATTTTACCCAGAAAAGTAGGTTCTGCCTCTTTTAGATGCATCTTTCGACCTTATGCTTCTGCCTTCAATCAATTCGAAACCCTGCAAGTCGAAACCAATACACAAGGTATCAACATTGGTACGTAGTAGATTAGAGGAAGCTAGAAGGCATAGTGTCGAAAGCATTGCTTCCGATGGGGTCGAAATCTTTGCTTTGTTCTAAAATATTAAGCGCCTATATTATTTTACTAAAGTTTCCAAAGGAGTAGAAACATAAGCTATCAAAAGGGGTTTTCTAAATAGCTTTCGGAAAAAGTTGCCATTTTTTCATTTTTTTAAGTATGAGCTTTCAAATGAGTCCCTTGTTTATAAAACAATGCTTTCGAAAATGGTAGTTCCGACCTAGTCGAAACCCTGCTGCCGTTCTTTTTCCTTTGGAGCGTATTGAAATCATCAATGCTTTCGAAGTGTAGCTTTTGTTTTATGGATGTACTAAGCCACTTCTTAAATTCTTTCGAAAGGGTTCAAGGGTTTCGAAGGTAATGGCTTTGAAAGATGATTTCGGTGCTAACCTTCAGTGTTTTGTTTAAATGTTTTGAAGCTTTCGAAAGGATGGTGCCGAGGCCATCAAACTTTACCCAAACAATTTTATATGAAGTTTAAAGGTTTCTAAAGGGATACTTTTGTATATATATTCACTTTGATCGAAAAGATGTTTTTGAGTAAACCCAATGGTTTTGAAAGGGGTACTTTCATTGGTTTCGAAGCTATGTTTCTTAGAATTATTAAATAATGTTTTGATACTTTCGAAAGGTATATTTTGGTTTCGAAATAAGAGCTTCAAAAAGTATATATTTAGTGTTTTGAAAAGATTTTTTCTATGCTTTCGAAGGAGGTTATCCAGTGGTTTCAAAAGTATAAGGTTTCGAAAGCCTTAGTTTTCAAAACACACAAACCAATCTCATTTTAAAGGAAAACCATGGTATAAATGAAGAGTTTTGAAATGATTTTGAGTATGCATTTTTTAGACGTTTTCCTTGATTGATAGGTTAAAGAGATCAACTAAGTTTTACAAAATGATTTCTAGGATATTGAACCACATGTGTTGGCATTATTATGTTAGTATGTTTACTTCTGCATACACACACACATACACACACATATATATTCACATTGTAATGGACCTATAACTGTATTTTGGAAAAGGGAAGAATAACCAGCTAGGTTGATCCAGTAGTGAATATAAATTGAATTAACTTCTAAATGAGTTGAATTGCATGCATGAGGTCAGACGGACCAGAATATAGGATGCCTAAATACTGAAGTTGTCAGATAGACAAGTTCATGGTAAACCCATGAAAACTATGATTAGAAAGAGTTGTTGGCAGGGGCCAATAGGTTCATAGTAAACTCATGACAACTATGATTAGAAAAGGTTGTTGGGTAGGTGCCAATAGGTTTGCAGTGAACCTATGAAAACTATATCCGGATTAAGTTATCGACAGACGTCAATAGGTTTCTAGTCAACCCATGATAACAAAGATAAGAGGGAAGTTATTGAAGTTACCAATAGGTTCAGGGAGAACCCATGAAACAATGATGTTATTAGCAAGGGCCAATAGGTTCTTAGTGAGCCAATGAAAACTATGAAACTGGCCAGGGAGTCCATAAACATTAAATAGATTATTAATAAGCCCATGAAAACTAATAGGTTAATAGTGACCCTTGAATCTATAAATGGGAGAGTTAGTCAGAATGAAGGGGGAAGGAAAATCCAGAGTTGATTTACTTGTTTGCATATCATCATATTGTTTTGAATTGTTTTAACCATTGTGGATGCAGGAGCATAGTACATGGTTTTATAAAGTTGTAGGATACCGGTGAGGGAAAAACCTGTTCCGCTATGCAGCGTGGTCTTACTAGATTGGTTTGAGATGGTAGATTATTATTCAAACTAAGCTTTATGTCTGACTCGAAGTTTATGTTTTCCCCTTAAACTCTTAGGTGCTCAATTGATTTTGAGTAGTTCGAGAGTTGAGGTTTCCAGGTACCTCTTTAGATGAATAAGCTTCCGAAGACGTGCATGAGGCATGATATCTATTTAGAGTTCTTTCCTATTTTGATTCCGCTATGTTGTTGTGGTAAAGGCAAAGTTGTTTAATTGCATATATATACTCTAAGCATCCAATGGGGCATCTTCATATGTCGCTCATGGTGTATGTTGTAATAAATATATGTTCTCTAAACGAGGTTCTCGTATTGGGATTATGTAATGAATTTGAATTGGGATGAAAAAGTTGTTTGTTGAATTTTAAAATCTTTCTTATCCATGTATTTCTGTTATATCAGTGTATCTAACATTATCGTATTTGATCGTCGAGGATTAATAACTATGCATAAATGTAGCATCCGTAGCAGTTAGTTTTGGACCTCCGAGTAGGAATGTTACATCCAGTCTCTAAGCATCTTAACTAGGAACATTTAAAATGGTATATTTGTTTTCATTGTGATAAATTACTCACGGTTATAATATTTTTAATTACTATTTCAAAAAATACAATTTATGGATTTTTTATTAAATGTACTTTTAATTTAATTAATATACCACATTATATCAAGTATATAATAAAAAGAAAATAACTTTTATGACAAACAAAATTGGTTATCGAGTTAGATATATGTAACAAATTACATAATTTCCCCTGGGGTATAGCCATAATTCTATCAATCTCCCACTTGCACTTAAGATCAATAATGGAATCTTAAAACCAATTGGGTCAATTCATCAATGAATGAGCATGCTATTTTGTTTTAATTATCTCCAATGTCAATCAAATCTCTTCGTCACCTTTATCATGTGGAACAATTCGGAGTATGTCTCTCTACTTTTAGTGAGCTCTACTTTCTGTTACTAACTATATCATGACATTGCTATCATATAACAATGTTACGAGACTCTCAATATTTGGAATTACCCTCAGGCAGTTACAAATTTATGCATTTATATTTATATTCGCTGTTTTTATTGCGACACTGTTCAAGGCAATGTACTTAGCCTTTTCAATGAATTAGCCATAGTCTTTCATTTGGAACATTTCCAACTTAAAGATTCTTAACTTGAATTTATGACATATTATATTCAAACTCAATGTCACTCATGAAAGTTTGAGTCCGAACACTCCGTAAGGAGTTTGTTGTTTCTATAAAAAATTCTCCAGTATTTCATAAATACATGCAAACACCTCAAACAACCATTTAGTGGCATCAATTTGGACTTGATAATCAAATACATAAACGAATTACAATATCGTAGACGACATAACATATATGATAGTTCCTATTGCAAATGCATATGGAATCCAATTTATATGTTCCGTATTAAACATTTTGATAAGGTGTCCTTGTAGGATCTAGATTAACCCTAGAGGGCGGGGGGGGGGGGGTGAATAGGGTTATAGCAAATTTTCTCGATTTAAACACAGAAATAAACTGCAGAAATAAATATGCTGAAAAGTAAATCACACACAAAATTTACCCAGCTTCGGAAACCCCTGCCTACTGCTGCATTCACAGATTTCTATTAGAATTAAATAGTATCACGCTTACAACAACTCTACTAGACTCGCAGACCCTTTTGCTCTCGCTCACAAACACTCTATTAGACTCGCACACCCTGCTCCCGCCTATAGAGTTTCGCTCACTTGCAAACACTGCTCCCGCCTATAGAGCTTTGCAAACTCGCACACCCTGCTCACTGAACTAATTCAAAATAGACAATCTGACACTACCTAACCTAGGTGGTGATTTACTAACTTTTTGGTTCGTAAAATAAAAACAATAAATTAAAAACAATAACCCTAAAACAATATTAATAAAGCCTATAGAAACAAAACCCCTTTTTTACTTGGACCCTAAATAAAACTTTAGCCCTTTTATAAAACAAAACCGGCCCCTTGTTTTTATTAACCCGATCCACTTTCTTTTGAGAAGAAAAATGGCGGCCTCTTTCTGATTAGGGCTTCGTTCCCTTTTGTTCCAGTTAGGGCTTCAGCTCTTTGTTGGCTTCGGTTTCTTCAATTGATCTGTGATATGTTTCCATAGCTCGCTGCTTCTCTGATGGTTGACTATTGGATGTTTTGCAGTTGCTCGATCGAGTTCGTTGCTTGTGAATTCGGTATGTACTGTGTCCTTTTGCTTTTCTAAATTGATACTTGAACTCGATCCATCTAAATGCCGATGATGATTAGGGTTTTAATAGGATGAATTCCTATATTTGCGTTCATATAAATTTGATTGAATTTGTCAAATTCTTTATCTCGGCCACTTGATGATGCTTGAATGATTGAGATCGATTCTGACTTTTTCATATGCGTATTTTTGTTTCTTGCGTCCCACGGCTTTGATGTTGACTTGTTCATATTTCTTGCTTGGTTGGTCACGGCTTTGAATTGAATTCGTGATTTGTGATATTTGACTTTGTCAATTTCGTATATTTTCGACTGTTGATTAGTTGATAATTTGAGTCTGCAATGTTATTCTTTGACTTGTCTACTGTCACTTCTTCGAGCTAAATTGTTGTTTGTGGTCAATTGCTTCGAGTTGATCTTCTAGCTGGTGCCAGTTTGCTGTGACATTGTGCATTTCATTCTGTTTGATGTTGCACTTGGTTATTTTGTTCATCTGTGTATTGCTGCAATCTTCATTGAGCTTGTATGCTTCAAGTTGCCTTGACTGGTTCATACTTGTTGAACTGGTTTTGGTTGTTGCAGTATGTTACTGCATTTGGTCTGAGTCACTTGTATCCATTTTCGAGTTGCACACTTTGATTTCACCCTGTTGAGTACCTGTAGTTGCTGTTATATCACTTCCTATTGCATTTATTTGCCTGTACTTGTGTTCTGGTCATTGCTTTGTTGTGTAGCTGCTATGCAGTTGCTATGCATCACTGTGTATCATGTAGCTTTCATACTTGTGTACCTGTTCAGGTTCACCTTTGCTTCAAATTGCTTCATACTGCTACTTGGTTTATTGATGTATTCATGTCAGTTGTCATGTTGTTTGTGCACTTCACTGAATTTCACTGCCATACTTATACTTGCATTGCTGTTTGGTCATTTTGTACTTCTCTTATGTACACTTGCACCTGTACTTTGACACTTGCATGCATTTCTGTAGCTGGTCTTTGTTGCATTCATGTTGCTCCCCTGAACATAGTTGCATTATGTTGGCCGAGCTTTGATCAGTTGCATTGTTCATGTCATGTTGTTTATGTGCATGCTTTGTACTAGTTGTTGGGTCTGTTCCATGAGTCTTGGTCTGCACTTTCACTGTTGTGTCTGGTTCCATTTTCCCTGTTGAGTCTTTGGTGATGCTGCACTTGTGAACTTGTGGTTGTACTTCATGTTGTATTCATGCAGCTTGTTTTCAATGTTGCATTTGAACTGGCTGTTGTCTTTGTGTACACGTTGCCTGGTTTTGTGGCACTGCTTATAGTCTTGTGGCATGTTTGTGGCTGTGCTTGCATTGACATGTTGTGGCCTGAACTTGTATGCATCATATATGCACTGTGCACTAACTTGAGTCTGGTTTTTCACTTGGAATTGCACTTCCTGTTTGCTGTCATGTTCTTGTAGTCTTCGCCATGTTGCAGTTTGTAGTGTTTGGTCACTGATGCATTACTGTAGTTGCAATATCTCATGCTCAAGCTCTTTGCATACTTCATGACTGCCTTGTGTTGAACCCAGTTTTACAGCTCGGGTTTGACCTTGTGCTCGTGTCGTGATTTTAAATATATTGCTCGTGAGTTGAACCCGCTTTGCATTTGGGTTTGACCTGTGCTTACCTGTCCCTGTAAATCAATCAAGTGTATATATCGGCGTGCACGGCCTTGTGGCATATACAGTAATATACTGTGTATGTCACAAGTTGTTCGTGTATGATGAATTCAAATTTAAATGATGACGAACAACCCAAATAACCGAGGCAAATATCATTTTCAAAATTCACGTTTTATTTTATATCGCAAAAATATTTTATTTTCAATTTTACTGCGTTAGTTTATATTTTTGCAGATTGCTCAGATGCTGGATTCAAACCGGAATGCATTTGAAGACAAAATACGAGTGTGAGTGATATGTAGTGAGGTTATCAATGTAAAACTATTTGTGATGTAATCGTGATGTAATCAGAAATGTATATGTATAGTGAGAGCATGAATTTGTACTATTCAAGTTTGTAATATATATTCGTTTGAATAAAATATCCGTTTGAATTCAAAAACTGTGTAACTTGTTCTGTTTGAATTCAAATTCAAATTCTGTGTAATTTATTTTATTCAACAGATATTTATCTAACCAAATACATACTATACAAAATATTTGTTTGAATAAAATTTCTGTTTGAATTCAAAATCTATTTAACTTGTTTTGTTTGAATTCAAATTCAAATTCTGTGAAATTTAATTTTATTCAACAAATATTTATTTAAACTATGAAAAATAAAATAGTACATTACCAAATACATTTAAATGAATGTATATATGTTTATTATCATCAAACAAAAATCATATAGCGCAAAGCGCATATTCAACAATCTCCCCCTTTTGATGATAACAAACATATATTTAAGATTTTGAATATATTAAATGTATTTGATAATTTCATTTCATTTGCTCCCCCTATTTGAATGCTTCCTTTATATGTGATACTCCCCCTACATATATGGCTCCCCCTACATATATGCATACAAATAAAAATATGTAAATGCGCCTATATGCAAATTGAAAGTTATTTGACCTTTGCTTGATTCTATTTGACAAAATCTTAACTTTTCTCTCCCCCTTTTGTTATCAGCAAAAGAATAACAGTGTTATAAAAATAGGGATGAAGTGATAGACATGAATCAAACATTTAACTCAATTAAATATAAATATCAAATTTCAATAAACTTCAAACAAAAATCATAATTACCCATGTCAGACGCATATTCCACTTTCAGAAATGATGAGGATAAATTCATAAAAATCATACAGTTCTGTCTATTTGTGGTATATTTATTTCGGGAAATTTTAATATCTACTAACCATGCATAACCGTTAGGACTTTTGAATGAGATTAGTAGTATTCCAATTTAATTTTAAAAATGAAATCAAGTATCTTCTAACCACGCATGACCGTGAGGACTTTTAAATGGGATTAGAATCAACTTGTCTATTAAATCAATTATTTTTAATATGCGTTCCATACATGCATAACCGTGAGGACTTTTAAATGAGCATGGAAGCACATAATCGAAAATCCAAGTAATTCACCCATGCATGACCGTGGGGACTTTTAAATGAGAGTGAATACTTTGGATATTTATTTTTAATTGCTGAATATAAGAAATTGAAGCACAAATAATTTCCTTCACCGATTTAAAGATATTGAAGAACAAATGATTTCCTTTGTAAACTACCACAAATTTACATATTAAATATGATCTTGATGAGTGATGTTCGATAGAAAGATGATAGAAATAGAAATGGTCATAGAATTATTATCCAACAAAAAGTTTTTATAACTCTTGTTATGAAATTCTAAAGAATTTTTTTAATTATACTTTCGCGAGTTATAATATATGATAAATATCAACACTCATCTCTTTTTCAATCACTATTTATCTTTTCGATAATCAAAGGGAGTCAGATTAGTCAAATTTGTCATTTAAAATCAAATTAAAAATTATAAAATCAATTTTTCAAAAATAACTAAGCTGTAAATATGGTCAAACATGATTTCTTGAGGGGAGTTTTATAAGAAAATTTTCTGCTATTTGAAAATTATTTTAAGTGAAAAATATGCAGACTTTTTCTTTAAAAAAAACGATGCAGCAAATGAATGTTTCACAAATTAATCACGCTACACTAATAATTTTTCTATCAACTATATTACCAGTGTAATCCGCATCTGAATTTAAATTTCACTCAATATTCACTTGTTGAATCAAACCATGAGACATGCACCAAAAATTTCAAAACATCATTCTTTTGAATTTTGAATTTAAGCTGTGTTAACACTCAAACAAATATCATGATGTTAATTTCAGAAACCAGAAGATAAACAATTATTTTCATGAGTAATCAACAGTCAATCAACATCATAATTATTTCAAAAACAATTTCTTAAAAATCCTTTTTCTCATGAATTTGAAATTGTGCAAATTTACAAACAGTGATCAAAATGTCAGAACCAATATATCTATGTGTAGCATGAGTAACCAGCATTTGACCGAACAAATTTATATAAATTAGTTCAAAATTGAAAATCTGATTGGTCATCAATTAAGCACAAATTAATGCCATAAATAAGAACAAGTCAAAAATCATATCAATTAAGTTCGAATCAGTCAACCATCATAATTACTCCAAGTAATTCTCTTTAAAGATGGTTAGTCAATATTTTTTAAAAAAAATCATTTTTTGTTCATCTCAATATTGGCTGATTTTAATTTAGAGTGTGGTGCATATAATCACATTTAAAAACAATTACCTGTTTTACCTTTACGATAATTTTTCGTGATTGCCCATTGTGATTCTGTCACCTTTATACTAGGCTAAGGAACTTTGTTTTCTCGCCCGTTGTGTTTCTGGAACAGACGAAATCCAGAGAACACTGTTGTTGTTCCTTAGCCTGCCACCACACCTACACGATAAAAGATTTGTGTGACCTATTTGTTTTTATAGGTCCATTGTTGTTAGTGGCAGAATATGAAAAATATGTTTTTGGAGACTCAAAACTGTTTATATATGTTCCTTTTGGCACCCAAATTTGTTTGACTTTCAAAGATTTTATATTTGTGCCTTTTGGAACCCAAATTGGTATAGTTTTCACGTGTTTGGGTCTATACCAACAATTATTTGGATTGTGTCCAAATTCTCTACAAAACGTGCTCATTAAATTGACTTGATTAAATTTTGTGTTCCTATGACTATGATTTTCAACCTGATTTCCAATTATTTCAGATCGAGCAGCACTTTTACCTTTATCATCATCTTATGATTTTCCAAAACCTAGTCTTTTTCTATTGTTAGCAAAAATTTGATTTCCCAATAGCATGTTGAAAGATTTTTCGCCTCTTGAAAAGTTATTCAAAGATTTCTCAAGATTTTAGACTTTGGTTTTTAATGTTGTATTTTCAGCGACAAGTGATGTGCATCGATTTATAAAGTCCTTTTTTCTAGTGTCAATGTTTTCTTTAAGACTCAAGTTTTCTTTTTCAAGATTCTCAGAGTTATTCCTAATTTTTGATAGTTCCGAATCTAAAATTTTACATTGGTTACATTCTAGGTTTTGAATATTTTCAAGTTCAGTTTTTAACCTAAAATTTTCACGAGCAAATTCTCTCCTATCAGATTTCAGTTTTTCAATTTTAGATTCAAGAGTATCCACTACCTTAGTAAGGTCAGAACACATAAAAACAAGTTCTTTATAAGAAAACTCACCTGCCTCACTAGATTCGTCGGAGGTTGCTTCTGATTCTGATTTTGCCATGCAACACAAGTTAGCCTCCTCTGGGCTGCTATCCGAAGCTTCCTCTCCTTCTTCATCTTCCCAAGTCGCTGCAAATACCTTCTTCGCCTTTTTCTTTTCTTTGTTGTTTTTGAGAAGTGGGCATTTTGGTTTGATGTGGCCAGGCTTGTTGCAGTTATAACATATCAGTTCATTATCAGAATTTTCGGAATCTTTTGACCTATTGCCCTTTGTTTCTTCTTGCGTGGCTTGAATCTAGACCATCTTCTAAGATTATTGACAGCCATTGCAAGCTCTTCAATTGGATCTTCTTCATCGCTTTCTTCTTTACTTTTTAAGGCAATCATCTTCTTCTTTGGTTCGGAGTTGTTGCGTTCTTCCTTTGCTTTTAACTCAAGCTCATATGTCATCAAGTTGCCAATCAACTCCTCCATGCTTAGTTTGCTCAGATCTTTTGATTCTTGGATTGCTGTGACTTTTGCCTCAAAGTTCATTGGTAAAACTCGTAGTATCTTCCGCACAAGCTCTACCTCAGTGAATACCTTCCCAAGCGCTCTAGCATTGTATACCAAGGTTGAAAAGCGTCCAAACATATCCTTTATGCTCTCGTCTTTGTCCATCACAAAGTTTTCGTATTCATTGCTGAATAGGGCTAGCCGAGACTCCTTGACTTGAGAAGTTCCTTCGTGTGTTACCTCCAAAGTATGCCATATTTCCTGTGCTGTTGTACAATGAGAAATTCTATTAAATTCATTTTTATCAAGAGCACATATCAAAGCATTCATGGCTTTAGCATTTGTCGTTTTCAATTTCTTATCGTTTGCATCCCACCTATCCTTAGGTTTAGGAATCTCAGTACCACCAACGATTATAGTGGGAGGTTTATAGCCAGTTTCAATAATATCCCAAACATCATAATCAACGGAACTAAGATAAATACTCATCCTAACTTTCCAATAAGCATAATCGTTCCCGTTAAACATGGGTGGCCTAGCAATAGATTGCCCCTCAGAAAAAGCATTATTTTGTAGACTCATGACTCTAGAGTTAAATAAAAAATATACCGGGCTCTGATACCACTTGTAGGATCTAGATTAACCCTAGAGGGGGGGGGGGGTGAATAGGGTTATAGCAAATTTTCTCGATTTAAACACAGAAATAAACTGCAGAAATAAATATGCTGAAAAGTAAATCACACACAAAATTTACCCAGCTTCGGCAACCCCTGCCTACTGCTGCATTCACAGATTTCTATTAGAATTAAACAGTATCACGCTTACAACAACTCTACTAGACTCGCAGACCCTTTTGCTCCCGCTCACAAACACTCTATTAGACTCGCACACCCTGCTCCCGCCTATAGAGTTTCGCTCACTTGCAAACACTGCTCCCGCCTATAGAGCTTTGCAAACTCGCACACCCTGCTCACTGAACTAATTCAAAATAGACAATCTGACACTACCTAACCTAGGTGGTGATTTACTAACTTTTTGGTTCGTAAAATAAAAAACAATAAATTAAAAACAATAACCCTAAAACAATATTAATAAAGCCTATAGAAACAAAACCCCTTTTTTACTTGGACCCTAAATAAAACTTTAGCCCTTTTATAAAACAAAACCGGCCCCTTGTTTTTATTAACCCGATCCACTTTCTTTTGAGAAGAAAAATGGCGGCCTCTTTCTGATTAGGGCTTCGTTCCCTTTTGTTCCAGTTAGGGCTTCGGCTCTTTGTTGGCTTCGGTTTCTTCAATTGATCTGTGATATGTTTCCATAGCTCGCTGCTTCTCTGATGGTTGACTATTGGATGTTTTGCAGTTGCTCGATCGAGTTCGTTGCTTGTGAATTCGGTATGTACTGTGTCCTTTTGCTTTTCTAAATTGATACTTGAACTCGATCCATCTAAATGCCGATGATGATTAGGGTTTTAATAGGATGAATTCCTATATTTGCGTTCATATAAATTTGATTGAATTTGTCAAATTCTTTATCTCGGCCACTTGATGATGCTTGAATGATTGAGATCGATTCTGACTTTTTCATATGCGTATTTTTGTTTCTTGCGTCCCACGGCTTTGATGTTGACTTGTTCATATTTCTTGCTTGGTTGGTCACAGCTTTGATTTGAATTCGTGATTTGTGATATTTGACTTTGTCAATTTCGTATATTTTCGACTGTTGATTAGTTGATAATTTGAGTCTGCAATGTTATTCTTTGACTTGTCTACTGTCACTTCTTCGAGCTAAATTGTTGTTTGTGGTCAATTGCTTCGAGTTGATCTTCTAGCTGGTGCCAGTTTGCTGTGACATTGTGCATTTCATTCTGTTTGATGTTGCACTTGGTTATTTTGTTCATCTGTGTATTGCTGCAATCTTCATTGAGCTTGTATGCTTCAAGTTGCCTTGACTGGTTCATACTTGTTGAACTGGTTTTGGTTGTTGCAGTATGTTACTGCATTTGGTCTGAGTCACTTGTATCCATTTTCGAGTTGCACACTTTGATTTCACCCTGTTGAGTACCTGTAGTTGCTGTTATATCACTTCCTATTGCATTTATTTGCCTGTACTTGTGTTCTGGTCATTGCTTTGTTGTGTAGCTGCTATGCAGTTGCTATGCATCACTGTGTATCATGTAGCTTTCATACTTGTGTACCTGTTCAGGTTCACCTTTGCTTCAAATTGCTTCATACTGCTACTTGGTTTATTGATGTATTCATGTCAGTTGTCATGTTGTTTGTGCACTTCACTGAATTTCACTGCCATACTTATACTTGCATTGCTGTTTGGTCATTTTGTACTTCTCTTATGTACACTTGCACCTGTACTTTGACACTTGCATGCATTTCTGTAGCTGGTCTTTGTTGCATTCATGTTGCTCCCCTGAACATAGTTGCATTATGTTGGCCGAGCTTTGATCAGTTGCATTGTTCATGTCATGTTGTTTATGTGCATGCTTTGTACTAGTTGTTGGGTCTGTTCCATGAGTCTTGGTCTGCACTTTCACTGTTGTGTCTGGTTCCATTTTCCCTGTTGAGTCTTTGGTGATGCTGCACTTGTGAACTTGTGGTTGTACTTCATGTTGTATTCATGCAGCTTGTTTTCAATGTTGCATTTGAACTGGCTGTTGTCTTTGTGTACACGTTGCCTGGTTTTGTGGCACTGCTTATAGTCTTGTGGCATGTTTGTGGCTGTGCTTGCATTGACATGTTGTGGCCTGAACTTGTATGCATCATATATGCACTGTGCACTAACTTGAGTCTGGTTTTTCACTTGGAATTGCACTTCCTGTTTGCTGTCATGTTCTTGTAGTCTTCGCCATGTTGCAGTTTGTAGTGTTTGGTCACTGATGCATTACTGTAGTTGCAATATCTCATGCTCAAGCTCTTTGCATACTTCATGACTGCCTTGTGTTGAACCCAGTTTTACAGCTCGGGTTTGACCTTGTGCTCGTGTCGTGATTTTAAATATATTGCTCGTGAGTTGAACCCGCTTTGCATTTGGGTTTGACCTGTGCTTACCTGTCCCTGTAAATCAATCAAGTGTATATATCGGCGTGCACGGCCTTGTGGCATATACAGTAATATACTGTGTATGTCACAAGTTGTTCGTGTATGATGAATTCAAATTTAAATGATGACGAACAACCCAAATAACCGAGGAAAATATCATTTTCAAAATTCACGTTTTATTTTATATCGCAAAAATATTTTATTTTCAATTTTACTGCGTTAGTTTATATTTTTGCAGATTGCTCAGATGCTGGATTCAAACCGGAATGCAGTTGAAGACAAAATACGAGTGTGAGTGATATGTAGTGAGGTTATCAATGTAAAACTATTTGTGATGTAATCGTGATGTAATCAGAAATGTATATGTATAGTGAGAGCATGAATTTGTACTATTCAAGTTTGTAATATATATTCGTTTGAATAAAATATCCGTTTGAATTCAAAAACTGTGTAACTTGTTCTGTTTGAATTCAAATTCAAATTCTGTGTAATTTATTTTATTCAACAGATATTTATCTAACCAAATACATACTATACAAAATATTTGTTTGAATAAAATTTCTGTTTGAATTCAAAATCTGTTTAACTTGTTTTGTTTGAATTCAAATTCAAATTCTGTGAAATTTAATTTTATTCAACAAATATTTATTTAAACTATGAAAAATAAAATAGTACATTACCAAATACATTTAAATGAATGTATATATGTTTATTATCATCAAACAAAAATCATATAGCGCAAAGCGCATATTCAACAGTCCTTGCATATCATATTGGGGCATTCCGAACAACTTTTGTACTTACTATAAAAGATATCATTTATAAATCCATTTTCGAGTATTAAAACAACATAAAGCTGATTTTAACACAAATACATTATTAACGATCAGCGACGTGTTGTTTACTTATGGTTTAGAAATATCTAAGTACCTTTTTATCTTTATTTCTTTTGAGCACATGCTTCCTCCACATTTTGATTAACAATCCAACTATTTGATATTCTTACCAAAACATTTGTTTGATTTTGATACTCGTCGAATGATATTTTCGTATCCGTTCTTAGATTATATCCAAAGATTCACAAAATCAATATCGCTTCCACCGACTTCGAGACACTGTGGTATATAATATGTCATAAATTAGTCATCCAATGTCATAAATCCGTTCTTAGTTTTATGAATTGCCTTATATAAAACTGATTTTGGATTAGTTCATAATATACGTATATTTACGACATAAGTTAGTCATCAAGTGACATTGTACTCAAACTTCTTTTGGATGATTCAAACAAGATCCCTCAAGAACAATTATTACGTGCGGACTTTCGATTTGCACAATCTACTAACTCCTTGGCCTAGGATATGTTGGCGTTTCTTATAAACCCTCATCTTTTATGATTAAGTAAACTATTATCTAGATGAAATAACATTAACCTTGTGTATTAATCTGAAGTACATTATCGTATAAAATGAAGTTAACTCAACTTCACTCATAACTAATCGTACTTTTTCTATTAAAGTTTGATTACTCCTTATCGATACATCATTGTGTATCATAGGGAAGAGTGAACTTTTGAGTCAATTTTTTTATTTATGTTAGGTACATATAGAACCTTTCTAATATGCTTACGCATTCGATCAGATCGAATCATTTCCGTCGCATGTTACATTATTTACTTCCATTTTATATTCTATGAGCTTATCTTACACTTATACATGTATATCAAATGCACATGTCTATGTGTGTGATGACCCATCGGTGAATATGATGAACTACATGGAAACATTTTTGTATTAATAAATTTACGATTGCATACATCTATATGTATCAATCCAAAGAGTTCATCAACTCCTATGACGCTTCCACTAATGGTGCATTGCCCTTAAATGTTTGAGACATAATTTGCTACATATAATAAAAATTATTTCTCAAAACTACTACTTAGCCTATAATTTCAAAAATAATTGTAAATAATTTTAGACGCTTCAGTATTTTTAGTGCATCACTTTTATTGTGAAAACAAATACACAGTACAATTTTATTTCATAATGAATTTTCATAATATACACATTGAAATACAACCATGCCTATTTTTCAATTGACACCGAAAAATAGTCATTATTCCATAAATAATGTTCCGTATGTTTTACGAAAATAATTTTTGTAATTTGATGCAATTAATAAGTGCTATATGGCATGCTTTCATTATTTTCACTATTATTATGATAGCGTTCTAAATTTGAAGGTTCATGGATTATTTATTTCTCATGCTACAACTAGTCTACAACGAAGAGTTCTTTAATCAAATATCTTGAACCCAAAGAAATAAATCCCATAGAAAACAATTTTCTATATGGAAATACATTTCGGAATAGAAACCGTATTTCTCATTCCAATGTTATGTATCAATAATAATTTTTATTTGGTTTCTAATGTTTCTTTATGAAGTAGAAGTGACTATTCACTCTCTTCATTCCAATTGTACCCTTAAATCACATCTAATCTTGTACATTTGTTTTTCTTTCTAAATGATCGATCATTAAAAAGAAAACCCTTATTACAACATCATAAAGAATTCTTTACAAAGACGCTTTTGATCATCCTTAACATTTAAGGACATCAAATATGATGAACCTTACGTAAACTGATCAATTTGACATTACAAAGATTGAATTCTTAAATATTTCTTATAGTTTTGGCCCAGTGTTACATTTAAGGCAATAAAATCCTTTTTAATCAATCAAATTGAATACTTAATCTTACAGTATTATTTATTGGCTCAGTTTGAATGAATTAACTTCATTGAAGTGTCGCACAATATGAAAAGTGTCTGCTCTCCATATAACACTTATATGCAATAGTGAATGGATCAAATATCCACAGTCTTGTATTGCTTTCAGAGTTTGAAACTCATAGAATGTAATACACAATCTCGACAAAATAATGCATAAGCCATCACATTACGAATGTATGTAGCAGGATGATTTAAATAAAAGATAAATTAAATAAATAAATAAATTATGGAAAGTAATCTTTAAATAGGAAATTTGAAATGAAATGAATGATACGTTTCATAAATAAAAGAGAAAATAAAACAAAGTTAATTATTAAAACAAAGCCCAACTTGTTAAGACAAAACCCAAAAACTAAGTTTCCTGATTTTTCCAGTCTCCCAACAATTCCATTTCTTGATACTTCGTTCCTTTTATAAATATAACACAGATATTTCATTTGAAGGGGTAGGGAAGAAAACTAAAATCTTATTTGACTCTATAATCCTAGTTGTAATTTAAATCTAAATAAAATAAACTTCCATAAATCTTTAACATAAAATATAAGTAAGTTAGAATGAAGCAATTCATGGTAATTGATTTACACTGCTCATTTTAGGCAATAAGTGGCTCTTAATCCTAGAAAATAAATTCTCCTAAATCGCAACAAGTTAATCGATGTAGTTTGAAGCATTAACCTTAAAAAGCGATGAAGGACTTTTGAGGTGAATACGGGGTTGTGCGATCATGGTCGGGAAAATGGGTTTCTACCTAGGGTTTGAAACCATTAGTGATTGAGGCTGAGGTGGATCGAAGCGATAATGGCGTTGGACTCATGATTTGGAGGAGCACCTCTAGAATATCTTTAGGAAGGAGCGGTTATGATTGATGTCGCAACTTTCTTTTCCTGTCGCATAGGTGTGACGGTAACGTTTTGATTAAATGCAAATAAGGTGTTGATAATGGTGCATACGTGTCAGATTGGCTAAGGGCGTGATGTTGGCGAAGACAAGCGATTAATTGGTTAACCACAATTCCATATCACTACTTGGCCGTGCACAAGGATGGGTAGTGTGCACATGTATAGGTTGTTGGAGGTAATAATTTAAGAAGAAGAAGAAAAAGAATAGGAGGTAAGCTATGTTAGCCAATCAGGTGCTTATCTCTTTTTTTTAATTTGTAACGTTTACATATTAATGCCTTCTTGGAGCTACAATTGCCTGTGTGTCTATAGGTTTCCTACTTGTGAGCGAGTATGTATTTGTTTAGTGAAATGTTTGATCTTAGGGTAAAGTCTGATATGTGTGGGTTTGTATTATTTATATGTTACGCGTGTATCTTCCTTTTGGGTTCTAGTTAGATATTTTTAAATTCAAGGACAATAATACATGTTATTTTGGAGAGTACATTTAATTTAATTTTATAAAGCAGAGTAGAACATAAATATTTTACTAATATATATATATATATATATATATATATATATATATATATATATATATATAAACGTTGTTCCATATTTTGTAAATATACTTATACAAGTTTGTTATACTTGTAAGTTGAGATGATTTCGTGTGTGTACACACACACACACACTTATTTGTTTATTTGGATCATTTATTCTTGAGTTACTATTATAATAACTCTTTTCTTATTTATTGGATGGAATTGCATGAAATAATTCCTAAATTTAATACTTAGTTTTATAAACTATTTTGAGGTTTAAAATGAGATTTCAAATGTTATTAGTAAATGTTCAGCAATCAGTTAATTTTAGAAAAGGTGGAGAAATAGTTATTTATGGTATAGAATATCCTATTTTTGAGTTTGGTTAAATATCTAATCAACTCTAGAATATATAATGATTATGTATTATTCTATTCTAAGTATTAATTTTGTTATATAAAATTATATGCTGCAATTAATTTAATATTGAATGTTGAATTGCTTATTCTATCTTTAAAATTTTATTTTATTTATCTATTTTATCTTTCTTTCTTTGATTTTACTTTCTTTTAATTGAATTTATTTATCGAATGATTCACCATTGATATTGATTTGGTAGTATTTTTGATATGATATGGTAATGATTTTCTATTGATTTTGTGGGATTTCATTTCTTTGTGATAAGAAATTTGAATAAACGGTTTAGTGATACTTTATGGTATGGGACTTTCGCTAACAATTTTTCGTTTTTAGCGAACTTGTCATGTAGAAATATCTAGTGTGGATTGAGTGTAGTTTATGAGAATTGAATAACTATCCGAGTAACTTGTGGTGGTATGAGACGCCGTTATGTTATTCATTTGATTATTCTTGTAAGTAAATGTCACTCAAACGGGAATTACTCATGTATGTGATGATACTCGTTGTAGTGATTATATATAGTCACGTGGTGACCCGTGGGTATAGCCATGTGTCGGCATAGTATTAGAGCTCTAGTATATTATTGTCACATGGTGATTATACAGAGTCGTGTGTTGGCTTATGACTAGAGTTGTATGAGTTGGATATGAGTATTATATGTCATCCACTTGTTGTCCAACTCCCTTTATGGTGTGGGAGTGAACCAGATTGACCAGTATCCATCCCGACGGCCTGATCATGGGGTCGCGCCCAGATTCACAACATCATTATTGTTATGATATTTGATGCGCATTATGAGATTAGAGTTGGTTGCCCCTTGTGTCGCATAGGCCGACAGTCATTTACCACAGGGGTATATGTCGGCAGTCAAGGTTGAAGAGGCTACGCTTTGTCGAACCCATAGTGGATCATTGTCATGATACTGAGAGAGGAGAGGTAATGATAACCAATGATTGTAGGAACTAATTCAACTATTAGCGGGAGGCTAGTAGACCGTGGGTTCCTATAGTGTGCTTTGTGCTATCTGTCTTCCTTTCTTGTCTAAGGTTGTGTATGTGATATGGGTTGACATATATTATTCACTATCCTATGAGGCGGCTATACTAGAGATTCTATGTCTAAAATGTAGTCAGTCCCTGTATATCCATATTGTTCCGACTTATTCATTTATGAGGAGATGAGATTATATCTGGATAAGTGTCTAGAGTATGATAGATCCTTATATCTTTCATTATGTATCAATAGACAACCTATCTTATTTTGGTATATTAATGATGATATATTACTATCGAATGATGTTATATTTTCGGTGTGATTAAAAGATAATTTGATGATAGTATTAGTGATTTCTTGGTTTTGATGTGAATATCTAGACTCGAATGATTTACCTGTTGTAGTTGATTCTGTAACTTATTAATTTACTTTGATATCGGTGATGACATGTGTATGTGTGTACACATAGTTATGATACTTGGAATTTATAATATTTAAGATCTTCTAAGATATTGTGATTAAATACTTTATATATTTTATTGTGTGTTTAATAATGGGAAGGATGTTTTATACTATTATATTAAACTTATACATAATGCATAAATATATGTTAAACCTTGATATAGACATAGTGTGACTTGAGTGTTATTTATACTACTTGAGTTAGTCATAGATGTTTCAGGTTTCAGGACGAGGTGACCTGCGTTAGTTTTACTGGGTTTAGGGGAACTTTAATTTATGATTGATAAAATGACATTTATAAGGTATTGGTTCACTGTATATGATTGACACTGAGCTGTAAGTTAATTGTTTATCGTATTACATTGAAATAATTGACATTTTGAGTTTGTTTTATTCTAATAACTCTATTGTATTATTTATTATATGTTATTGCTACGAATGACTCTGTGTTCTTCGATATCTATTGTATATTATGTAATGTTCTATCCTGGAGGCACATATGTTTATTGTTTGTACTAATACTGTGTACGTATAAATGAGTTATTTATTTGAAGTTTTGATATGTACCTGTGTTAGCGTAAGAGAATACTCACATGTGTACCTTTTACAGCCTCATTCTCCATATTATCTGACTCTATTGCTCAGTTATACTCTTGGAAAATCATGGGCATATAGGTGGGGTTGTCACATCAATTTTCAATCCAGCTCTTTTGTATATCTTAATTGATAAACGTCTTATCAATATTTCAAATGCACAAATTTATCAACATAGATTATTATAACATTATATAGCATATGTTCTTACAAAATTAGAAAGATTAAATGTTATTATTTCATTTTTCTAATAAAGCTTCCACTAGACTTTTATGTTTCTCCAAACCTTAAGGCGAAACATAGATTTCTTTCGACTTCACTAGTGGTGTTAAAATTCGTTTATCTTAGGATTATGACCTTGAGTTTGCTCAACAAGTCATAGACTTATAAACAATGGATAACACTTTTGCCGATTTTATCACATACAACTCCTAACCCATAGTTCCTTGTCCTAATCTCATTTCGATCTTGAGTTTTCTCAACAAATTGAAACGGAGTTATTCGCTTATACCTACCATATCGCAATGACCTAAGTATACTATGTGTACCTTGGGTTTGCTCAACACACACACACAGAGTTATCTTACGTCGTCTATTCAATATATTAACAATACTACACATAACATCCCTAGCTTGGGTTTGCTCAACAACCAAGGAGCATGCAAGTAATTTATTAAAATATATATATATATATATATATATATATATATAGGGGTAAATGACAACATTATATTGTAGATTCATAATCTTAAATATATTATATTGAGTGATATGGACTTATGAAATAATGTATTTCTTATGAAATACTATCGTGATTTAAGTGTCGGGCACATCAGAAATCACTGTATACATACATTTACTTATGTATTTATTCCTTAAGTCTATTTAGGATTTGTTTAATGTTCCACCTTTAGTTTATACATTCATATTATAAGTTTTATTATTATATAACTTTTATATTTCATATCACTTGTATAACAGTCTTATGTATAATATTATATTAATTAAATCATGTTCAATTAATTTTATATTAATTTAATATACCATTTGTATTGAATAATTATTATATACTATAACCTTTACAATATAACACATATATCATATATATATGTTTGTGTGTGTATTATTTAATTTATTAACTTTTAGTTAATTTGTTTAATTGAACAATTTTAATTTAATTTATATTAATTTCAAAATTCATTTACATATATACATGTATACTTACGTTAATTTAACATTTTAAAACAACATAAAATATAACATAATATATAATACATGTATATATTTATTAATTAATTAACTTAATTAATTAATATATTGTATTAATCTTATTAATAAATTTTATATATTTTAAAATTATATATATATTAGTTTTCAAACATTTTGAAAATTTTCATTATATCATAACATTTATAATATGTATATATTACATTTGATATTTAAATTTTAAATTTTAAAATCTTATATTTTCAATTTTCAAAATAATATGAAAATTTATATTATAACATTTATAATGTTTTTCATATTCTAAATTAAATTTTAAATTTCAAACTTTTAATTTTAAATCAAAATATTTTTTGAAATTAGCCCAAGGCCCAATTCAATTTAGGCATTTTCGATTAGAGATAACCTTTTGGGCTTACCTCATCATTCCGGGCCAGGTGTAACAACCCGGTTTTGAGAAGTAATAAATTTATGTTTTAAAGTTAAGATTTGATATTAAATAAAAATCAAATAACGATAATTTTATTGGGAAATTTGTGATAATTTGATTAGAGTATGAAATTTAATGTTTGAGAAGTTAGGATAATGATAAATCTATTGTTTTAAACCAGTATTGCCAATTCAAATTTAGATGTAGCCTTAAATATGTAATAAATGATAACTTGGAAGTTACTTAAACAAATGCTTCGTTAGATGGACATTCTAAGAAGTAATATGTGATTGGTAATAGAAAATATATATTATTATAATGATAATGAATGAATTCAAATATAGGATGAATATTTATTTTGTCAACATGAAGGAATTAAAAGGCTGAGCCATGAATTCATAATTAATAGAGTAATGAATGATAATATTTAATTTATAGTAGTAAACTTGTTTTTATAGAACTAATTTACTGGAAATGACCTTTGGGTGTGCATATTAATGCAATGATTGATATGCTAAATTATGAAAAAGGTAATTTTTGAGTTTAAGTTTACAAATTCATTTTATGCTAAAATGAAGATTTGATTTAGAATTGTTCATTTATTTATTTGTAAGAAAGTGCAATGATCTTTAATTATCTAAAGGTTCATTTAAATGGTGCATTTAAAAGGTGGTTTTAAAACATTGCATTAAGAAATAAATAAAAGGGAAATACCCTTTATATATGTTAACATAAAATTTAATAGTGATGTTGTTCATTAGAACATAAATCAGAAATTTTCAAATTCAAGAAGTTAAGTTAAAATGATTTATAACATAGTTTGATAAAGAAGGAAACAAATTGTTTATTTAATTAATGGGTTTTGGGTTTGGTTTATAATCATTTAAGCCCACTTAGTAAATAAAAGAGAATATGCATTTCTTTTCTTTCTCCTTCTGGTACGTTCATTTTCAAAAACTCAAAAATAAAACTCCGTCTTCCTTCTCCTTAAACCTAGGTCTTTAGAAAATCAAATCAAATTCAACAAGTTCTTAAAATCACCAAAATAGAAACATATTTCTCAACACCATTCTTCATCCCTTAGACCCAATTAGCTAGAATTTTAGCCATGCTTGAAGGCTGAAGTTGGTTGAATAGCAAAGAGGGAAAGTGAGAAATCTGAAGCTGAAAATGCGAGTTGGTAAAAAAATCATAACTATTTCAATAAAATCCATAAAAATCTGATACATTGTTCATAACTCATATGTACAAATTTTTAAAAATTTCATAGGAAAATGTTGAGTTGTGCTATACCAAACCCATACTACACCGAGGACCAAAATGCAGTAATTTTTGTGATCCGGCCTCGTGATTGATGCATGCAACTTTGGAGTTTTTGGATGCTAAGGTGAGTAAAAATAACATCTAATTCTATTGTAATTGCATATGATTGATTGTGTTGAATTGTTATGATTATTGAATGAAATGTGATTGTATTTAGTGTCTGTTTTCATTTACAGTGTTTACTGCTTCCTGAAATTGAGATAAATGCTTACAATAACCTCCCCTATGACATTTTGGTGATTGAATTATGCAAATTGGTTGTACATATGAATAGGTTGTAGTTATGTTGCTAAAAGACTTGTTCTAGTGGTTGTTTCAGGTCGACCAATCATAAGTCCTGGAGCCTGCGTGCTCAAGGCAAACTTGTTATGTTATGTTCATCTTTGTTTACTTTTAGATTTTTGATTTCTTACTTCTTGTGCTTCCTTGATTTCTGGAATTTTTGGAATTCTGATGATTTCATATTTTGGGAATTTCCATTATTCCAAATTATCTGAAATAGAGTGTGTGTGTGTATTAAATATATTACGTACGAATAAAAAAATCATCTTTAAGCTAGTTATGTTAAATATAGCCGTTAGAAATCACTTATAAAGCTTATTTAAAATATATTACTGATTTCTAAATCAGGGATTCGAAATATGGTTTCTGAATCTTATATTTAAATGTACTTTGATGAAGAATGATTCTCATAATTATTTTTAATAATAATAGTGTTTATAAAAAATGGATATAAAATTATATATATTAGCTTTCTATATGAAAGAAATGACACGTGTGCATGTGTGTGTGTGTGTGTCAATTTCGATTTAATGACTATATTTAAGTAAGAAGTGTTTTTCAAAACATCTAATATGGTTATTAGACCAACATTTGAATGTTTTCAAGATATGTAATATCTATATAAAAGGTTTATGGACTTAAAAGAAGAGATTTAAAAGCATATAAAGTATTTAAAATATCATTTTTGCTTTATAAACGATTACTTCTCTTTTGAAATCTTTATGGTTTTTCATGAAAATTAGCCTTTATGTTAACTTTTTCTATGAAATGAGAAATTCTTTTTACATAGTTTGTAGTAATAAATGGTTATGGGACATTAGCTATCGCTTTATTATTTTATTATACGACCTGCTTGTGTAGAGTATTTGATAGTGAAATTTACTAACTGCTTGAGAGGTGTTAGCAAGTCTAAACAGCTTGAGAGGTGTTAATGACCTAATCCAAACTGCTTGAGAGGTTATAGCGACCTAGTCCAACTACTTATTATTCGTAGTGTTTGCATTTGGAAATGAATTACTTTTTGTGCTTTCAAGATTTAGATAAATTAGCATCATATTTGAGATGATAGTCCATGAGAGACTTGTCTCGTTTTCATGCTTGTCTTTTGGTTGACTCGTTTTCATGCTTGTCTTTGATTTTGACTTGCTTTCATGCTTGTCTTTTGAGATCGACTTGCTTTTGTGCACAAATTTTTAATTTCACTTGTTTCATGCAAGTTTATGGTTATGATTATGAGATATTCTGATTAACCTTATTTTGATGATGAATTATTTGAGTTAAGCCATTATTTATTTAGATTTTGGCTTATTATAAAATTATGGCTACTCTTTTATGATTCACATAGGTTATACCTTGTGATCTTATTTTTGTTGAATTAGAATTAACCTAAACCATTTATTATTTTCATAATACTTGAGTCAGACTGAGACATTTCAGTTATTGAAACTTAGTGAACTTTAGATGCTGGCGTAGCTTGAAGATAATTATATATATGCAGTATATATGTATCTTTTTGGGTCCAATACATGCATCAATGTTATATTATGTACATATGCTTTGGTACCAGCCTTGGGCTTGACTTGTATATTATGTGGGTCTAGTGTTATCTTTTGTAGACTCACTTATGTATCTATTTTCATATTGTTAATTTATATTCCACCATGTTCTATGATGTTGTATTTTCTATGATATTATATGAAATTCTTTTTTGGGCATCATGTTTATTGCATCGTGCTAATACCATACACGTCAAATATGTAGTTTAGATCGTCAAAGTTTTAGAAAGAAAGATGTGTCAGTGTTAGCCCAAGGGAATAATCATAGATGTTCGCTCATAACCAGCCTTATTCTCCGTATTAGCAGACAATATTCCTATGTAATATTCTTTGTTAGTATAGGTATCAAGATAGGGCGTTACAGTAGGTTAATAGCTAGGTAGGACATAGTACTTGATTATCCAAACCTAATAGTAGACACTACTTTTGTGACGACCCGGAATTTTGAGCAATATCAATTTAATAATCTTTGATAATAATTAAATTGATTTGATCATTTTATATTATAAATTGACAAGTTAAATTTATTTTAAAAGGTTAATGATAATAATTTGTAAATATCTATCAATAATTTTCTTAACAATATAAATAGGCAAGATTAATTCTTTTGAAAATTTATAATAATCTGATTTGAAAATATTTATTTTGATAAATAAGAAGTTTTAATGTAATAAAACTTTATATTCAAATTATAATATATACGAATGTATATATATTGTGATTTGATATTTGTTTTAAAATTTAATTTGGAAATTAATAAATTTAATGTTAAAATACTTTTCTATTTGAAATGTGTATATATATTTGTATATATATGTTTGAAATAGGAATTATTAATTTGAATTTAACAAGAGTTTTCAAACTTGAATGAATATTTTTAAAAGATAAGTATGCATATTTTATAATTCATATGAATATTACATATACATGTATATTAGACTTAAATAAATTGTTAAAGACAAATAACATTTAAAAGAAACATTTAATAAAACAATTATAACACATGTAAGAATATTAATTTACATTAAAGACACTTGTAAATAAATTGGCATAGGTGTAAGCTAATTAGAATGTAAGATAGACGAATGTCACTCTCTTGTAAAATTTAATTTAAAAATTAAATTGTAAATTATAAAGGATAAGTTTTATACTTCAGCTGAAACATTTTCTTCAACTAAAACAAGAATGCATGTAAATCAAAAACCAAAGATCTGAAAAAGAAAAATGGAATCTGTAAAGAAAACTGAATGAAAAGTAGAAAGAAGCAAAATCTGGATATTCAAATCAAATGTAAGGTCATCTTCAAAATTATCAACCAACTCAGAAATCAACTGCAAGTAAAATCTTCAACATGCATACTGGAAATAAATCATCACTTCAACTTGCAAGGGGAATTAAAAAGCCTGGAAACAATCATGCAGTCTTTCTTCCACTTAAATACAGGTGAGTAAAACGAATTTTAAAAACAGTTTTAACTTGATTTCATCTCTGTTTATGTATGAAAATGTTATGTTTCTCTGAATTCTTGGATTTTGAATGAATGCATGCTCTGGAAGTTAAAAAAAGTGAATGCCTGAGAAGTAAAATCATTTGCTCTGCCTTCTGTTTGAATCTAGTGAGTAAATAAATCTTTTAAAAACTGTTTGAGCATTTGATTCATCTTGTTTCTATGATTTAATAACATGATGTTGATGGAATATTAGATTTTAAATTTGATTGCATGTTTAAACTTTGTATATGAGTTGTCTGTAACATCACAAGGAAATGTCACTGTGTTTATAACACAGTTTCAATATTTCAGAATTAAATTCAATATCAAAATTTTTGATTTGAATTAGCATGTAAGTTGTAAACTATAGTTGTGTGGAATCATGCTATCTTTCTTCTAAAATAATTATAGGATTTTGTAATGGATATTTAAAATAAAGTTCAAAAATTTACAGTAAATCTTAATTCGGGTCAAAACTAATTGAATCAATTTTGAATTTGGTTTATATAATTGAATTCCTAGGGAAAAATCATGATTTTTAAGTTTTGTATCATGGTTTATAGATTAGAAATTAAAGAGGATTTTCGTGTTAATGGTTTTGGGGTTTTTGGCCGATTTTTGATGAACGGTGATGAACTGGGTTTCGGGATTGAGCATGAAGATGAAGGGGGCCATGGGGATCATAGGAAAAATGAGATTTGATTTTATTTTGGATCGAGTTGATCAGGAATTGAAGGATTAGGGTTTTATCACCTGTTTTGGCCGTTGTGTTCATCTTGACTTCGCGACTTCGTGGGAATTCTGGAGGCCATCGCGAGGGGTTAGGGAGTTGATGGGAAGTGAGATGAAGCTGCAGTGATGAAGGCGTGGTCTCTGGTGAAGGCAGTGACGGGCGGTGGTGGTTTACAGGGAGGGATTCTTCGAACTGTTTGGGTTCGAATGTTGTATTTCGATTTTCGATCGTGTTTGGATTTCTGGGTTGAGCATTGGGATGGAGGGGTTGAACGTGACTTGTGGTGGTCGGAATGGTGGTCGTTGGCGATGGGAAACTCGGTGCACGTTGCACGGTGGGGTGGTATCAGTTGCTGTTGGGTTGAATGAGAGAAGATGGTGAAGAACTCGAAGCAGGCACCGTGTTTTGTGCTGTGGAACTCGAAGCAAAGGGTAGGCAGGGGAGTCTCGGGATGTTACTGGGTGTTTTGTTGGGTTACTCGAGTTAAAGCTTGGTTACTCGAGTATTTAAATATCCAGACTTTAGGACTTGATGTTTAAGTTGTAACTCAAAGAATTTGTTTTTAGGAATAAGGTTTTAAACGAAATGGGTTAAACAAGTTTCAGATTAAATTTGTTTTCAAGTTATGTCTTAAAAACACGATTTTATATATATTTTAAATGTGGAAATTTTAAAATAAATAGGTGGGTTTGAAATAAAGTTTATGTTAAACTTTATTTAAATAAATTTGGAAAAGATTTAAAGATTTAAAAGTTCAATTTAAAATATGTTTAAATTATAATTGATTTCTAAATATTATATTATTTTAAATAAAGTTTAATGATTTAGAATTTGATAATCAATTGTAATAAAGATTATCTTTAGTAAGTTTGAATTTAATTTAATTAAAGATAATTAAATTTGTAAAGATAATTGAGATAATTAAATTATTTTTAATTATCAAGTTTTAATTGTTAATAAATGATTTAATTAAGATAATGGTTTCTTAATCTAGTATCTTTTAATATAATAAGATTAAGAATCATTTAATTAATTTTAAATGATTAGTTAAATAGTTAATTAAGTAATTAACTTGTGATTAATTAAGATAATCACTTTGGATTAATCTAATTACTTAGGGTAGTAATTAAGTAATTAAGTGATTAATTACTAAAGGTAATTAAGTAAAGAATAATTACTTTATGAAAAGAAATTAAGTAAATGTGATTAGGGAATAATCACTTTAGTTATTAATTAAAGAATTAATTAATAATTGATTAAAGGTTTAAATTATTTGATTAATGATAAATAAATTGAAGTATTAAGAGTAATTAATTAAGTCCTTAATTACTTGTTAAAGTAATTAATTAAGATAGAATTTAATTAATGATATAATCATTAATTAATGGAAATAATTAATTAATTGTTAATTAATAATTTAAGAGCAATTAATTTATAATTTAGTTTTAATTACTAAATGTAATTAAAGTAATTAATCAAAGGTGATTAATTAAAAGTAATTAACTAAGTATGATTAATTAAAAGTAATTAATCAATGTGATTAATTAATAATTATTAATCAAGTGTAATTAATTAAAGATAATTAAGGAATAATTATCAGAATAATTAGAGAATAATTAATCAAGGTTGATTAATTTAGAAGTAATTAAGAGGTAATTACTTAATTTAATTTGCAAGTAATTAATCAGGATGATTAATTAATTTGGAAATTAAGTAATAATTACTTATAGTAATTAAGTGAAAATTTATCAAGGAAGATTAATTGAGTTGGGTAATTAAGTGATGTTTGTTAATTAATTTGTAATTAATTAATGAATAGTATTGGATTGAAGATAATCCAAGTGTTTAATTAAGGATTAATTTAATTTAAGGATTAATTAAATTAATCGAGTTTGAATCAAACTTGTTTATGAATGATAATTGATTTGATGATATATCATTGGATGAGTTAATGATATTGGATGTTGTTGGATGGCATTGATTGATGGATGATGATATGTATATGTTATATCTGATTGTGATATACATGTTGCTTTGTGATATGTATAGATGCATGTGATAATAGATGCTTATCTATCTATGTTGTGAATACACCCATTTATGCTAAGTGATATTTTCTGAAATATCTATTGTTTAAATCCCTTAAGTACAACTTGGACATTAAAATGGCGTTTGGTTTCGATGAGACCGGGATCGGGTTTCCATATTTGGAATCTGAAAACCACATCGATTCCAATTAAACGTTAGGTCATTAATCCAAGTGGAGCAAGTGAAGACTCGAGGTGTAAGGGCTATACGTCAGTATAACTCTGTGGGTGATTCCGTAATGAGTTTGACGGAATAGTGCTTATAGATTCGAGATGGTGAATCAGAGTGCAAGGGCTATGGTCGTTGACTCTGAGGGTGATTCCAAAATGAGTGCAACGAGATAGTGCCTTCGGTTTCGTTCGAACCCGGAACGAACTTGTATGGATTGAATGCTTTCAGAACATCGTCAGGCGGACGATGAGCATTCTAAGATAATTGGTCCTATAAAGGTAATCGCAGCCTCAAGCCTCATCAACCGGGAATGGCTAAAACAGGGGAGGTGCAGCAAGGCTTCGTGGGTCGCGCCCACTGGAGGGCAAGATACATCCCTGTCTAGAGGTCCCTTTATATTTCGGCTGTGTGGGCAGTTGGTCTGCAGCCAACTGCGGGGTGGTCTTGTTCGGGACTGTTCAGTAAGGAATGGTCCCAGTCTTGTGTTGCAGGGGAGTTAGGGTGGCTCCTCGGTACGGTGATCTAGGCCACGTACTGTGACGGGCGGTACCCCAGTAGCCCTGCCATTGTTGGAAACCCATTTTCCCTACGAGACCCTACGGTTTTGTTTGTATTACCCACTTTTGTGGCTAGTAGCTGGAATTTAATAGATGTAACAATTTCGGCTATTTCATATTTACTTGAAAACCCTAGACACTATTATAATATCACTGGATTTCCTATCAAATGTTTTGGTTAGCGTAAGGTAAAAACTTTTCCATGTTTATGTGTGGGAAGTCTTACGTGATACCTTTCTTTCAAAGGTTTTTCTAAAGTTAAGCAATCTTAAACCGTTTACTCACACCAGACCCCTGTCTGACCCGAGTGTTTATTTTCTGTTTTATTAAACTCTTGGGTACTCATATTATGTATGAGTAGTCAAGTGATTCAGGTTATCTCTTGACGAATTCTGGAGGAGCTTTGGAGCAGGAGGCTTCAGCGTGTAGATATGGTTAGAGTTTCCGCTGTGTGTTTTAGCTATGTGATGTCATGTATTGTATTAGACAGAAAAGTTATAACTGTCTATATTGAGATGTTCAGTTGTGTACTCTGATGTATATGATACTATGTATATGTTCTATGTTATATTTAAATCGTTCCGCTGTGAGATTCTGATGTGTTGTTTTCTCTTTCTTCTCTTTCTTTTCTTCTTCTATCCCTTTCTTTCTTAATTAGTGATGCGATTTTCCGGGAGTGGAAAGTTGGGTCGCTACAACTTTTTAAGACACCCTACTATTTCGGTATGCTTTAATCAGTTAACCCTAACATGACTAATTTAAATCGCATATGCTATTGGGCTTTGATTCCATTGTTGAAACTCAACCATCCCACAACAGAAATTATAAGTGAATTTCAAAAAAATTCCAACCCTATGAATTCTAATTTAGTTAGAATATTTCCAAATTTAATTAAAATAAAATCGCTTATTTTTTTTTAAATTTGTAAACTATATATATATATATATATATAATTTTAATTAAATTTATATTTTGTGCATATATAAATGTACACATATGTATGTGTATGCATGTGTAACATGATAACCCATGTAAGATATAACATGCTTATACATAGATGTTGGAATTTACATCGCAATGGACATGTTAGCTCATCCTATACATATATCATTATCCAGATATATGTATGTGTGCAAAATTGTTATTTATATAAATATTATAAATTTATATATAGTTATATAGACACACACGTATATGTATAACTTATATATATATGTGAAATATTAATAATTTATGTGTACATGTGTTATTGTAATAAATATTAAATAATATACATGCACATACATATATATGTATATGTATATGTATATATACATAATATATAAAGGTTTTTCTAAAATCATGAATTAATATATATATATATATATATATATATGTATGTATGTATGTATGTATATGTATGTATGTATTACAGTGACAAAATATTTTTTTAATATATATATGAGAGCGTTCAACTGCATCCCAAACAGTTCAGCACCCCTACAACCCCCCGATATCCACCCCATATTTTCGTTTCTCTCTCTTCCCTCTAATTCTCTCTCTCCTCAAATCATTGTTTAAATAGAGACTTGTGGCTGAAAATAAAGGACGATTGGGGTGCTCCCAAATAAGGGCGCCATGGAGCGCTCCTTATATATATAAGCATATTTATAATATATATATATATATATTTACATTTATATATTAACTAATAAAATTAAATATTTTTTTAATCATTTCTAGATTATATGCATTGCACAACAAAAAAATTTATTATAATTTTATTATATTGAAATATATAATTTGATTAATTAGTTGAAAAATAATAAAATATTAATAAAATTATTTTCGAGATATATTATATAATTTTTAAATTTTCAAAAAATCTAGTATGATATTTTGAGGTTAGGAAAACTTTACCATAATTTTTCTCAATTAAAATTTACTTTTCATGAATTAATTATTTTCGGTCGTACATTATAGTCATCTTTAAAAATATGAAAATGATTTTTTAATTCACATTTTCTAACCGAGAGATTATTTTATGATAAAATAATTTTATAAAATTTAAAAGTTAATTTTCGAAACTTATTTTATTTTATATAAATTAATTAGATAGTATATTGATTTAAATAATACTAAATAATAATAAATAATTGTTAAAAATTAATTTAAACTACTGAAAATTATATTCATTATAGGTATGCATTTAAAAAATGCATGTTTAATCATTATCATGATACGATGAAATAATTAAATACAAATCATATAATTATAATTAAATGACATATTAATCTATGTATATCAATTAATAATTATTAGAAATAAAATATTCGGCTGTGTATATCATATCTATATACGAAATTTTTCCCCCAAATGAATACATAAATATAACTAGTCTAGCATGTGACAACATCAATACATTTAAGAATCATCACCTAACTAACAATATAATAATATTATGTATGAATAATAGAACATAATTCAAAAATTATAAACCAACAATATATAAAACATACCTAAAACTAATGCCTTGAAGCATGCCTGGTAACAATGAATACTCTCTCCTTTGAAAGCTTCTCAATTTGGCAGACTATTAATCCTTCAACCATAGACCTTTGATAATCCAATATTAATTAATCGTCTTTTGAATTAATTTGAATTAGATTTACTTTAGCTCCTAGGTGATGACAAGCAGCAATGAAGGGGATAGTAGTAATCAAATAGATCCAATCAATTTAGGACTTTGAGGTCTTTAAATAGTGGATGAAAGAGAGAAAGTTATGGATCATATCTCATGCCAATTCTCACTAAATCTAAGCCATCCGTTTCTAACACCTCTAACCTAATTTCGCCCCCTATAGTCCTCATTACAACTAAAATTATCAACCTATCATCATAGGCCAATATCCCATTTAATCCCAAATAAATTTTTTTAATTTAATTTAATTTAATTGCTTATCAATATCGCATATCGATTGATATATTTATAACTATTATAATACGATAATATGTATTCCTCAAATCATATGCAAAATATTATAATTAATATTTTATAGATATTAATTAATGTAATCAATTTATAATAATTGTAAACTAATTAAACCATTTATTCTAAAGATAATTCCTCATTTTGGTTGTGTGACTCGTCAGGAGTAAATTTGGTCAGCGATTAACATCAAATTATTCACGTTAACGTTCACGTGTCACTTAGTATGTGATGTGACATTTTGGCTAAATTTTTCGTTTACATAGATTTAGTAAAATCCAATTTCACTTTATTAAGCATTACTCGGTTGTGACTTTTATTTACACCAATTCTCTTTGTAAAAACTATATCATTTTGGACTTATGGAATTGGTAATGGTCAAAATTCTGATATCGTCCATATTCAACTCTATAGTCCAAACACAAAGTCCTTGGTTCAGTAATAATCAATATTATTAACCGAACTGCTATGGCCAGAGACTTTGAGTTGATCGTGATACTAACCCTATATAACCGAGGAGACGAATCCTCTCTTGAATAGTGCTTCACTTTCAATACTTTCACTTGACCAAGCTATAGCAAGTCTGGCCGTCGGTCTATGGTGGTAAGCGTCGAAAAGAACTGTGTCAATCGGTGTGGCCATCGGTCTATGGTGGTAAGCGCTGCAAATATTCAACGTCATTCCTAAAGCTGACTGTGAACTCCACCAAAATTCTCTAGTGAATAAGGGATCCATATTACTTACAATGATGATAGAAACTCTGTGCAGTCATATTACTTCCTTGATATAAACTTGCGCTAGAAATGTCGTCATTCCTAAAGCTGACTGTAAACTCCACCAAAATTCGCTAGTCAATAAAGGCTCCATATTACTAACAATGATGATAGAAACTCTGTGTAGTCATATTACTTCCTTGATATAAATTTGCGCTAGAGATTTTGCATTCCTATTACTCCTAGCGGGAATAAAATGGACTCATTTAGGGAGTCTATCCGCTATTACCCAAATAGCTTAATTGCCTCTTTGACTTCCAGGAAACCCATCTATAAAGTCCATCGATATATACTCTCATTTCCAAGTTGGTACTTCTAGCGGTAACAATAATCCCCCGGGCTTCCCTTATTCCGCCTTTATCTTTTGACTCGTCAAACAACTAGAGACAAATTCTGCCACCCACTTCTTCATCCCTGACCAATAGAAAATTTGCTTCATATCCTTGTATATTTTATCTCCACAAGGTGAATGTTCGTCCAAGAGTGGTGACACTCAGCCAAAACTTCCTCTAAAACGTCCTCCACCAAAGGAACACAAAGGCATCCACTTCTCAAATATCCACTTCTGTCAATTGCATACCTACCCCATGAGGGAAATGTCCTCCTCTACTCAACTTGCCCAAAATATCTATTATCGACACATCCTTCTTCTACTCTTGCCCAATGAAGTTTATCAAAGCAAGTCTAACTTCCATGGTTTCCAAATAGCCTAGAGAGGGTCTTGTTGGTAGTTGGAAATTCGAGAGGAACTCCGATTGCCTTTACTCATATATAGCAACTAGAGTAGCTGCCTCCGGCTAAGGGCGTCGATGAACATTCCCTTTCTAGGGCAGGGGTGTACTGTATCTCAAAGTCATATGATGTTATAAACTCCATCTACTTATGCTGCCTAAGATTCAAATCTTTTTGGAAAAATAGGTATTTAGGGGATTTATGGTCGGTGAATAACTCAAACCTTTCTCCCAAAAGATAGTGCCTCGATATCTTCAAAGCAAAGATGACAGCTGCTAACTCAAAGTCGTGAGTTGGATATCTCTTCTTGTGGTCCATCAATCATCTACTTGCATAGGCAATCACTCTTCCTTCTTGCATAAGAATAGCTCTTAATCCCATATAACGTTTTCCAGTGTAAACAATGAAAGGCATCGTCTCATTGAGAATGCTAAGTACTGGCGCACTAGTCAACAACTCCTTTAGCTTCTCGAATGCTTCCGTGCATTTATCATTCCATGCAAAAACTATATTTTTTTAGTTGAGCAAGTTAGTGGGACTACTTAGTCCTTGATGAACTTCCTATAGTAACCCGCTAACCTTAGAAACTCCAAATTTCTGTGGGATTTTTTAAAATCTTCTAGCTTTAATAGCTTCCACCTTTGCAGGATCCATAGACAATCCCTTCTCGAAAACAATATGACCGGGAAGTCTCACCTGTAGGATCTAGATTAACCCTAGAAGGGGGGGGTGAATAGGGTTATAGCAAATTTTCTCGATTTAAACACAGAAACAAACTGCAGAAATAAATATGCTGAAAAGTAAATCACACACAAAATTTACCCAGCTTCGGCAACCCCTGCCTACTGCTGCATTCCCAGATTTCTATTAGAATTAAACAGTATCCCGCTTACAAACACTCTAACAGACTCGCAAACCCTACTCCGCTTACAAACACTCTAATAGAATCGCACCCCCTGCTCCCGCCTATAGAGTTTTGCAAACTCGCAAACCCTTGCTCCCGCGTATAGAGTTTTGCAAACTCGCACACCCTGCTCACTGAACTAATTCTAACTAGATAATCTGACACTACCTACGACCTAGGTGGTGATTTACCAATACTTTGACTCGAAAAGAAAAAAACAGATTTCAAAAATAAAAGCAGGAGCAAAAATTAAAATACAAACTTGACTCCATCATTTTTACTCAAATAAAACCCAAAACAAATTAAACAAAAAACCCATTTTAAAAAAAAACTAAACTAAATCCCCTTTATAATAATAAAGCCGGCCCTTTTATTCTTTAACCCGATCCACTTCTTTTGGCTTGTGAGAATAATGATGGTCGATCCCCTTTTCCACTAAATTAGGGCTGCGTTCCCTTGTGAAAATTGGGGCTTTGTGCTTTGATTCTTTGTTTGATCTGACTTGTGTTGCTCTGGCTCGCTGCTTCGCTTATGATTGATTCTCTGGTTGCGTTGCTCCTCTGTTGATTGATTTCGTTATTGCTTCGGTATGTAATCTGTGCTTTTGCTGGTTTGATTGTTTGCTTTTTAACTCGATGCCTATGATGACAATTGGGTTTTGGTATTTATATGAATTTGAATACACTTGAATTTGTTCGTTATGAATTCATACTTTCCTAATTTTTGCGTTCTGTGACTTGATGCGCACGACTTTGTTTTTGAAGCGTTTGATTTACCTTGATTAACACGGCAGAGACTTTCCCTTTTTACTCTGTGACTTTTTCAAAAATACACACACTTGATTTCTGATATACCAATCCACAACTCTGCACTAAAATCTTTGACTTCGAACATGCTTACATTATTCATGTTCTGGCTTCACTGCTGCACTCGAGTTTTGTTACTTGAGCTGCTGGACTTGTTGTTGTACACTGCATAGTGTGATCTTGTGGTCATGTTGCTTTCATTGCTGTTGACATTTGTTCACTTCAGTTTTCACAGTTGCACATACTTATTTGAGTTTGCATTGGTGCATTGCCTTACTGAATTTGGTCGAGACTTGTTTCTTTGATGTGTTTCATTTGGCTTGACTGTGTTGATCCAATTTCACCATGCATTGTTTCACATGTAGTCTTTGGCCTTGCATCATGATGCAGTCTTCATTAGCTCGTGTACCTGAACTTGATTCACTTGGCCATCTTGCATTTGTGCATTGCCCTTGTGTTGCTCACCATGTTGCAACTGCTTGTTGTAGCTATCTGGTTTTAGTCTTGTTTCATGTTTGAACATAGCATTCATATTGTTGTTGGATACTTAGAACTGTTAAGAACAGTTCGACTTCGACTTGGTCTTTGGGCATTGCATTACTTCATGTATGTTGAGCTCTGGTCATTTGCACTTGCACACTCCATACTTTGGTATTGTTCCATGTATTTGCATTGTATCATGCTATTACCTGGTGTACTTCTGTTGCAAGTGTATGGTTACATTCGACTTCTTTCAGTCATGTTGAACTATGTACATTTACCTGAGTTTGTTTACTTGTTGTATACTTGGTTCATGAATTTGCAGCTTTCATTGTTGGTTGAAGTTCTGATGCCTTTAAGTCTCGGCTTCGAGTTCATTGCTGTATTGTTTCACTTGATGTTGTTGATCTGACTTGAACTTTTCTTGAGTCTGTAGTGTTCATTTGAGGTGTGTCTGACCATGTTGCTTGCTGTTACTTGCTTGGTGCATTGTGTAGTTGTACTGCACTGTTGCCTTGAGTTTCACCTCTCTTGTATCATTGGTGTCTGCACTGTGTTGCATTACCATCATTGCTACCTGGTCGACTTGATTCTCTGCACATATGATCTTGGTGGCATTTCTTTGTGGTCTACATTTGGTTTATTGATGCATTCATGTCTGCTTTGTACCATTCTTCATGTTGCCTTGTGTTGAACCCAGTTTTAAAAACTCGGGTTTGACCTTGTGCTCGTGTTGTGATTTTAAATATATTGCACGTGAGTTGAACCCGGCTTTACATTTGGGTTTGACCTGTGCTCACCTGTCCCTGTAAATCGATCAAGTGTATATCGATGTGCACGGCCTTGTGGCATGTACAGTGATACATTGTGCATGTCACATTGTTCGTGTATGATAAATTCAAATGTAAATGATGACGAACAACCCAAATAACTGAGGAAAATCATATTTTCAAAAATCATATTTCATTTTATATTGCAAAAATATTTCTTTTTCAATTTTACTGCGTTAGTGAATATTTTTGCAGATTGCTCAGATGCTGGATTCAAACTGGAATGCAGTTGAAGACAAAATACGAGTGTGAGTGATATGTAGTGAGAAAATTATGTAAACATAATTGTGATGTAATTAGAAATGTATATGTATAGTGAGAACTTGAATTTGTACTATTCAAGATTGTAATAAATATCTGTTTGAATAAAATTTCTGTTTGACTTCAAATTCCATTCAAATTCTGTGTAATTTATTTTATTCAACAAATATTTATTTAATCCATGAAAAATAGAATAGTACATTAACAAATACATTTAAATGAATATATATATATATATGTTTATTATCATCAAACAAAAATCATATACTCGCATATTCCACATCACCTCCATCTTCCAAAAGTGACACTTTGAGAATTTGACTTCTAGTTGGTACCTTCTCAAGGTCCTTAGTACTTTCCTTAAATGATTTTCATGCTCATCCTTGCTTTTAGATAACACTAGAATGTCGTCCACAAATATTATGTCAAACTTATTTTGCTGCTCTCTAAAGAATTTACTCATCAAATCTACAAAGTATGTAAGGGTATTCATCATACCGAAATGCATCACTTCTCATTCGTACATCCCGTCCAAATTATGGAAAGTGGTCTTCTGCTTGCTATCATCAGTTATCCTCAATTGATGGAATACAGTGGCTAAGTCCAATTGAAAAAAAGATTTTGGCTTCAACAAGCTGATCAAACAAATCATTCATTCTAGGTGAGGGATATCTATTCTTCTTATTAACTTGTTGAGTTCTCTATAGTCAACGCGTAGCCTTAAAGAGCCATTTGACTTAGTGGCAAAGATAATAAGTGCTCCTCATTCACAAGTACTTCGGGAATAAATCCCTTCTACAATAGTTCCAAAAATTTGTTTATCCAACTTGCACCTTTCTTTGGAGGCCACGTGCAAATAGGTCTAAAATCCTTCTCAAAATTAATCCTAAATTCGATCTCCCTTCAGGGTGGGAGACCGGAGGTTTCTTCAAAAAAGTCTGGAAAGTCTTGGACTACGGGCATAGATAGAGTTTAACTTGAGGTAGTCTTAGTGAATATAAATAGTCTACTCGACCGAGTTTTAGAGTGTACAAGGAATATCTATATCTCACCCCGTATAACTCCTTAACCATACAATCCTCCTATCATAATCTAAGATAACCCCATAGTAAGATAACCAATCCATCCCTAAGATATGTCCATACCCCTCAAAACTAAAATCAACATGCACATTACATGTAAAATCGACGTTCCATATATCCATAACTAGATATTTACAAATTAAAGAAAGGTGTATCGATCCACCAATAGGGTTTGACACACTATTGGATTGGTGACAAACTCAAGGAGCTAACTGCATGTCTAGCTATTAATGAAAGTGATGCTCCCAAGTCAAATAGAATAGAATAATATTCCCATAAATAACAATTATACCTTCCATTTCAGCTTTTCCTTGATCCATGGAAGGAGGTCTACTTGAGATAGGTACAACTACAATGGCATTACCCTGTCTACTTTGTCCCTCCTTAGCTAGCTTTGGACACCGATTCTTGTACTGTCCCTCCTTATGGCAGTGGTAGCATCTTCCTTTGAACTCCTCCCTCACTAAGCTCACCTTGCAGCCCTTAGCAACATGTCCCTTCTTCTAACATCTACAAAACATTACTTCCCTTCTTGATTTTCTCCTTAGCCTTATTATTCACCCAAAATCCTTATTTCTTACCTCCAACTTGATTTTTCATCAGTCCCATCTTCTCCTTCTCCTCACTACCTACAGTTTGCGTTAGGGCCACTTCAACTATCATCTCATAAGTGGCGCCCACAGGTACTTGGGTCAAAAGAAGCTCCCTAAGTGGATAATTCTAGCCTTTAATGAACTTCATAGCCTTCTTCATTAGGATGTCAATCAAACTCAATCCAAACTTAGCCAATTCCATAAACTTACCGATATACTCCTCCAACGTGGAGTCTCCCTAGCTAAGTTGTATAAACTTCTCTAATAATAAAATTAATTTAGGTTTGGACATGAATCGCGACTCAAAAGAGAGTTTTGAATTCAACCCAAGTGATTTCTTCTTTAGCATTCTCCTCAGCCACTATAGTCCATTAATCTAAGGCCTCTCCTTTTAGATGCTATGCAACCATCTTCTTCTTGATCTGGTATTCCTATCCAAGCTCTCAAAATATACGTTCATAGTCGTTAATCCAATCGGTTGTTTCCATAAATCCTTCATCTCTTGTATACACTCGTCCTCCCATGTTCTAGAAGTCATTACACAATTTAAGGAAATCCAATAGGCATGGTGTTGCTTCAATAGGCGGAGTAGCAGGTGAAGCTGATGTAGCTTATTAAGGAATAGGAACTCGCCTTTCATGCCTCAGGTATTGCTCGAACCATTCTAGAATTCCCAAATTGTGGGTATTTCTTTGGTAGAGGGGTTTCTAATCTCAAAGGAATGATTTTCAGCAATAATCAACTATTTTTAGGTTAGAGCTTTTAGTTACAACCCCCTAAGATAGTATTATTTGCTAAAATAAAAGATTTTCCTAGTGTGTTTATATGGGTCCGAATAAGTATGTGTGTGTGTATAGTAGGGTTTCTAAAGTGCTTTCAAAAATAACAAATACGTGCTGTTACATATACCAATCCCCATTGATCAGGTAACCTAAGCTTTGATATCAAATATAACAACCAATCTCGAAACGTACCTATTTTTTTGACCTAATAAAAGCCCATCGAACTATAGGCCCATTCCAAAGCTGGCTGTTAATTGGTAAAATTGATATAATGAACAACATATAGAGCTATCTATATGTGCTATTAGAATCTCACAACAGAAAGGATAAAATGTAATATCAGAAACTAGTACCAATTTCATAAAAATTCAAATCTCAAAATACAACATATCATCTCAAGTACAATATCCAAAGTAAAAACTTGTCTGAAACTGGGTATTGCAAAATATCAAAAACATAAATAGACAGATAAATTGCCATAAGACTTCACCTCAACCTTCATCTTCTCGATTAGCATCATCTCCCATAACCTATGTGTCGTAATGAGGAAGGGGTCAAAACAACATTTTCTGATGAATGAAAATCTCAAGTCTTACCATAATAGTATTTGCGTATCATTTAGTTAAGAAATATGTCTTATGCATATTATACCATATCATACATACATGGAATACCTCTAATTGTAAGTCCAAAGGCCTTTCCAGTTCAACTCCATAATGTACCTTCAACTATAGGCCAAAGGCCCTTCCTAGCCACTTAATACCTCTTTAATGGGAATTAAGCAGACTCTATGACATCCTGAAATTTTTTCGAAAATAAATGAGAAATATAATTAAAGTTAATAATGAACTTAAAACAAGATCTTTGCAAATGTCCATATTGGGCAACGGGACTTGTGCCATTATGTCCGTAGCAATTTTTCGGATGATTTTTATTTATAACTTGTCATAATCCAGATTAGAATGAGAGTGTTACGAATATTAAAGATTAAATGATAATTTAAAAATAAATAGATTAAATATTCAAAATGATGAAGGAGTCTAGTTGATGTTAGGACCCTAGGTCGACCGTGGCCTAGGGCGGTCAACCAAAAAGCCTAATTAACGAATATTTTTCTCATGCGAGCTTTGTTTGAACGGCACCGATTCATGCAAGCTGACCAAGAAATGATGGAGAATTAGGATCTGATCAAGGGTTGATGTGATGGCTATGGATATTTGGTTACGTCTATAAATTAACACTAAACCTAAACCCTAATTTCTAATTTTCAAAGTCAGTAACGAAGTGCTGCCAAAACTTTCTGTCTCCTCAAACCCTAATTCCCAAATTAAATCCTATTTCTCAAACCAAACCCAAATCTCAGTCTAAATCGAATCTAGAGCTAAATTAAAATGACATCTAATAATTAGTGAGTAGTCTAAGGAGATCTAAGGGAAATATGCTATTTGAAGATCAGATCTGAAGCTTAGGATCGAGATGAGTGGGTACAGATTAATTAAATGGTTAAATTAATTTGTTTTAAACTGATTTTAAGTAGACTAAATTGTTAAACTCCCAAATTGAACTGTTAGTCTAAAAGTTTAGATTAGAAAACTATAGATCTGTAAATTAAATGGAATTTGATTTAATTCCAATTATTTGGATATGTTAAACTACAAAACTTTTTTATTTAAAAGTAAATCTGTTGGATAAGTAATTAAACATGTGTATGGATTAGAATAATATGCATGAATTGGATAATTAATTGAACATGCGCATGGATTAGAATAATAGGCACTAATGGATAATTAAATTGGATCTAAATTGGAAGTAAAAAAAATATATTAATCTTTCCTATCATCAAGTGCTAAACCCTAATCTAGGCCCCAAATTTGTTTAAATTGAATATTGAAATATGGATCAGGCTCAAAATAGAAATTTAGCTAATTACTGTTGGTAATGACAATTAACTAGGTTAAAATTAACAAACGACAATTAGTTAACACAAAAATTAATTAACCAAGCATACAGTTGAACCTTAAGAAATTGCACTAGAATGATCGACTGTTAGGACCCCGGTTGACCATAGGCGATCGATCGTGGGCCTTCCAGATTGACTGTCTTGACCATTTAATGAAGGAATTGGACTTTTAGACTTAAGGCCCGTTTATTGAACGAATTTGATGAAATGAAAAACTGCTTATTGCACTATTTTGAGATATGTGTGAGAGAGTAGAGACTTTAGTTTTTTTACCTAAGTTGTAGGACGAATTTACTTCGCTATATGGATAAAATCCAATAGATCTATAAACGTAGGCAATCAGAGCAGTCTGTTAGGTGGATGTGGAAACTGGGTTGGGTATGGTTAGTTCCTAAGGGGCCTGGTCCTAGTGGTGATTTGCATACGACAAACATCAGAGTAGGAAATAAGTGGCCGTATGAGTTAAGATGAGACCCGGTGGGGCGGTGATTTGCATGCGATGAACACAAAGTAGGTAATAAGTGGCTATAGGTCTTATGTCGATACTAGGTGGGAGCCTGTTCCTGGCAGTGATGAACACAAGAGTAGGTAATAAGAGGCATTTTACCATTACGATCGAGAGATAGGTATGGGTACGTATGATGAGTCATTCTATGAGTTTGCATTTCGTATTCTCCCTCTCTAGGAGTAATGGAGTATGTGAGAGATAGTAGATCCGGTTTAGCCGATCGATAGTGTGAGATTGACCTATAGATCTGACCCTATGAGTTAGATAAATATCCTTAGGTATATGACCTCAGGAATGCACTGACACACTATGTACACTCCATGACACTTGTAGTAAATTTAAAACAGACCGCACTTAATATCTTATTCTTCTTGTTCTAATTTACTAGACTTTATGTTCGACCCACCCCCATTTTTTTCCATTTTCCCCTACCACAGGATGACATGTTAGCAATAATTGGACATAGTAAGGGAAACAAAGGATCTCAATGATGGAGTTCTAATATTTTCTATTGCTCTCTTACAATTACTTATTGTATTGGAATGTAAAGTTATATTGTCATTTGGAAATAATGTATTTTGTAAAGCTACTATTTTGGAGAATATTTTTATGAAATGTCTATCCTTTTGTGTTTCTATTTTTATTACTTCCATTGTGAGATCTGAAAGTGTAGGATGTCTTAAAACTCTATCTCTATAATTATGCTCTGTAATGTTTTCAAAACCTAACAGCCCATATTTTCTCAGCATGATCCGTGTTAGAAAGTGCAGGTTCTTACATTTGATATCAGAGCTTAGGTTTAGGATTACCTAAGATTTAGGCACATATGCAGAGAAAATACTTGAAAATATTAAAAAAAAAATAGTTTTTCAGGAAGTTTTTCAAATTTTTTCTAAGAAGTTTTCAATAAAAAAGTGCTTTAGGAATATATGTGTATATGTATAAATAAAAGTGTTTAAAGAGATTTTTAAAGATTTTATCTATAAATGTCGAAATTCCTTCTATTCCTACCTATACTATCTGTAGGGAAAATTGAAAAATAATTCACCGACATAGATAGCGAGAATGAGAATAAGTTTTAGGGAACATAATAGACCTTTCATATTTATTTTGGTGAGAAATGCTAATAAAGGTTTCTTATACCAACTAGCAGTGATAGATAATCTATGGATTTAAGGGTGAATAAAGAAGATTAGCAACTGGAGACCCATATGATGAGATGAAGATAAAGCATAAGAATATGAAAGAGGACTATATGAACTTTAGGCAAATCTCCTAAGTCAAAGCAGAAACCCTATTGGCATTAGTTATAAGGACTCACATTTACTAAAATAATAGCTAAAGCATTTCCATATTTAAGCACTATATTTGGAAATAAAACTTGATTTGACCACCTTTGGTAAGAAGAACAGAAAAATCTATGCGTTTAAGGCACTGTTAGGTAAAAGTGGGCTTAGGTAATTAGGTTCTTATTGTCTACTCCAATCTAAGTGATAAACTATTGTAAATGTTTTCCAAATGTCAGAAATGGTAGATATATGGTATTTTAAATGGAAAAGAAGTTGATTTATGATTTGATATAAAATAATTAGATAAATTTATAGGATTCATATAATTTTTTTTAAAGAACTTGGTAAAGAGTTATTTTTTAATAACTATTGTAAAGCTTTTGTTTGTTTTAGGCACGTTGTTGTATTTACCCTCAATATGTATTTTGCTTTTAGTAAGAGGACTTTTGAAAAGATTGTAGTAGATGTCAGATATTTTAAAACAAAAAATAAGTTAGTTTATGATTTTCTAATAAAATAATCAAACAAACTGTGTATTTTTTTTGGAAAAGTGAGATTAAAAGGACTTGACAAGAAATAAATTTTTATAATTGCCTTCTAGGCTCATTATTACACTTACCTTCAATGTGTTCTATGCTTTTAAAGGAAGCTTTTGAGAAAAAGGGGTTGTGATTTTACATAAATAGTTAGACAACTTTAGGGAATTTGTTTAAGAAGTAAAAAGTATAGAAACTGATGAAATGCTATTTTCCAATAATTGTTTTCGAACTTTTGTTTTGTCTTTTATGCACAATGTTGCACTTATCTCCAATGTGCACTATGTTTATAATAATAAAACTTGAGGAAAATTTTGAAAAGCTGGTAAGGAACTACTAATGAACTCCTTTTATGATTAAGTAATGAGTATGTATTTGAAAATATTTCATAAGTATTTTTGTCATACTTTAAAAGAAAAGTTAATGAAAATAATAAAGTAATAACAATGGGTTAAACATGCTTTTGTGAAAATACCTTATTTACAAAGGAAGATCTTAGAAATGTATGCTTTTATGTATATTTTGACAAGTTCAGTTTGATCATTTTTGATAATTTGAGAGAATTTCATGATCCTAATAAAAGAATATTTTACGTGTTTTGTGTACTAAGCTAAATTAATCATTTTGGCGATTTGATTAAAGAAAAACATCGTTATTTTAATAAAAATGAAATTCTTCGTAAAAATGAAAAGAGAGTTTTATAGTTTTAAAAATTACTTGTATTGTGGAAAAGAAAGTTAAAAGTCGTAAGGATTTAAAATTTTAGGCAACTTACTAGATGTGTGAAAATGGTAAAAATCAAAAGTTTTGATTTAATTGGTAAAAATAAAAAGTGGACTTTACAGTTTTAATGACCTATTAGTTTTGTGTAAACTATGTTGAAATAAAGAGATTTTTGTTAAAAAGGTAAAGTTAAAGTGTTTTGTTTATCACTTAAAAGAAAAGAAATAGATTTAGAGTTAGATAAATATGATTAAACAGCCCACTTGGATAAGACTGACTATGGAATTTGAAATAATTAGAAGACAAAAAGGTAAAATGAGAATTTAACGACCTTTAAATTCAATGGTTAAAAGTAATAAGTCAAACTTTCTTAAATAGCGAAGAGTAAATACCACCATGTATCTTTCCATCCAAGTATGGTTGAAATTGTAGGATCCGTGTATAAGGAAGATTTAAAAGTTTGATTTAGAGAACATATTTCCAAGTAAGGAAAAGTAGGCTAAGATGCTTTATTACATCAAGAATGCTATAGATGAAAAAAGTTCTTCGGTATAAAGGGTAAGTGGGCAAAGTAGGGTCTACTTCGATCCTTATAGGGAATGTTAAGTAACAAATATGCATTTTCTTGATTACATTAGGCAATCTAACAGGAACAATAAGTATAGGCTCAACACTAGAGCTGTGAGGTTGATACGATATAGGTAAGGATAGGATACCTATAGGCTACGGGTAGTCTAGTATTATGTTGCTCCCCTAAAGGCTACATGCGGACCAGGTGGACATGAATGTGGAAGTATACCTTTTAGTTTATGTTATTGGTTTATATCAATGTAGGTGTGTTTCACGTATGCCTAATGTGCATCTTGGAATTGTAGGATTAAGTATAACATGTATTGGAATATGAAAAATAAGAAGAGAAGTAGTCCCTAAACTAATAAGAACCTTCATAAAGGAAATGGTATGATAAGTTCTAGATTTATAGACCTACATGATTTGAGCAAAGAATAATGTAGAGTTAGCCATCACAGAATTTTTTTGAATAATTGATATGGCGTAGTAAACACCAATTCAGAAGTTGTCATAAGGTGGAGTGGGATTTAAGTAGCATTTTAATTCATTGGAATGAAGTACGTAGCAATGAAAATTTCTATCAATTATCCTTTTTCAATATAAAATAGTATCGTTTATAAAAACAAGGAATATACCCCAAAAAAAAGAGATGCACAAAATAGGGATAGTCATCATATTTTGTACTATCTATGTCAATGTTAACCGAAAAGATAATTCTTTATAATTTCAAACATGAAACAAATCCTCTTTTAGATAATTTATGGAAAGTCATAGAGTTCACATTTCCTATTTGGAAAAGACGTAGTTCCAATGCATCAAAACGCAAAAGTAAGTATAAACCAAAATACTTGTTATTAGGCTAACTGGATTAGAACGAAAGGGATCATTTCATATTTAGCTATCCCAACCATAGGGTGATTAGAATGGAGTGAGAAGAGGCTATGTTGGTAATGGTCTCATTTGTAAGATGACACCAAGGAATAGAAAACGAACATATTTGAAAATTCAAAATGCAAAGAGGATATCCTAAATGATAATTTGGTCAAGATTTTAGAATGGATAATTAATCCAAGAATTTAGGTGTCAGTTAAGAATAGGTGTTGTTATAACGCGCATTGAGAATGCGAAGGAAATTTTCACATAAAAGAAGATCAGAAAAAAGAATTTGGGTAAGATTTAAATAAGGGGATAAAAAGATTCTTCTCAAACCTCGCTTGGATTGAAGGGATGTTATTTTCTTAAGAAAATTTATGGAAGGCTGACACATAATGCACGGTCATGTCCGTAACAACCATATGTGGATGAAGTAACCCTTAAAGGGATACTATTTTAGTTATAATGATCTTGGGCTATAAATCTAATGAATTTTAGGTGCGTATGGAAGTGTCTATGTAGGGTAGGTACCTTAGTCAAACCATTTTAGCTAGATAAGCTTAGATTACCTTTGAACTTAGGATTTAGGTGGTAGACTATCTGAGGTAGAGACCTTTGGATGATTGGTATGTTTGTAAACGTGTCAATATGACATGTTATTGGTAATATATGCTAATGGATGTATATGGATGTTCATGGATGCAAATGGTTGCATTCTATGCACTAGGATATTGAGACCTTTAGGCACACGTTAGAATGCTTGGTCATGTAGGTACACACAATCATATCATGTGTATATTATTTCTTGATTGGTTGCTACATATGGATGTCATGCATATGGATTTCACATATGCAATGTATGGTTGAGCATACACGTAGAATTATTAGTTATCATTAGGATCTTGCATACATTTGGATGCATAACATTAACATATTTTCTCAAAACAGGAGGTCGACTGAATCAGTAGACCAACTACTCTTTTCTATTTGTATAGGTTCATATGCATTCCATGTTGCATATATACATACATGTGTTAGAAATATTAATGACTATGGTTGCTATAGATGGTGGATGAGTAGATGAATGTTGATTTCAGATGTTGTTTGTTAGTTGCATTTTTCTATCCTTAGAGATTTTGAAAATGAAATCCTTCTAGGGGAGAGAAGCAACACCCCCGAAATTTTTCGAAAATAAATGGGAAATATTATTGAAGTTAAGAATGAACTTAAATAAAAGATTTTCACGAACGTCCGTATTGGACTTTGGGACTTGCACCATTGTGTTCGTAGCACGTTTTCGAACAATTTTCATATATAACTTATTGTAATCCGGATTACTATAAGGGAGTTACGAATATTGAAAGATTAAAAGATAATTTAAAAATAAAAAAGATTTAACTTTTAAAATAATGAAGGGGTCAGGTCTACAGTTAGGACCCTAGGTCGACCATGGCTTAGGGCAGTACCCGAAATCCCAATTAACAAATGATTTTTCGTCCGTGCAAGCTTCGTTTAAACTGCATTAATTCGTGCGTACGGACCAAGTAAATGATGAAGAGTCAGGATCTGATCATGGTTTGATCTGATGGCTAGGGCTAGTTGGTTACCTCTATAAATTAATAGTAAACTTAAACCCTAATCTCTAATTTTCAATATTAGTAATGAAGTGCTGCCAAAACTTTTTATCTCCTCAAACCTAATTCCCAAATTAAATCTTATTTCTCAAATTAAACCCAAATCTCAATCTAAATCAAATCTAGAGCCAAATTAAAAAGAGATCTAGCAATAGAGAGGAGTCCAAGAAGATCTAAGGGAAGTACGCTGTTTGGAGATTAGATCTGAAGCTTAGGACCGAGATGAGTTAGTATAGATTAATTAAATGGTCAAATCAATTAGTTTTAAATTTATTTTAAGTTGATTAGATTGTTAAACTTTCGAATTGAACTATTAATCTAAAAGTTTAGATTAGGAAACTATAAATTTGTAAAATAAATAGAATTTGATGTTAAATCTAATTTTTGGATATGTTAAACTATAAACTTTATTATATTTAAAAGTGAACATATTAGATAATTAATCGAATATGCATATAGATTAGAACAATAGACATGAATTGGATAATTAAATGAGCATGCGATTATAATAGTAGGCACGAATTAGGTAGTTAAATTGGATCAAAATTGAAAGTACAAAAAATTATTGATCTATCCTATTATCAAGTGGTAATCCTTGATCTCGACTCCAAATTTATTTACAATTGAAATATTGAAACATGGATTAGGCTGAAATCAGAAATTTGGATAATTACTTTTGAAAATGACAATTAACTAGATTAAAATTAACAAAAGACAAATGCACGAAATTAATTAACGAAACAATCACCCGAACCTTAAGAAATTGCACGAATGATCGACCATTAGGACCCCAAGTTGACCACAGGCGATCGACCGTGGGCCTTCCAGGTCGACCGTCCTGCCCATTTAATGAAGGAGTTGGACTTTTAGGCTTAAAGCACGTTTAATGAATGAATTTGATGAATTGTAAAACCATGTATTGTACCGTTTTGAGGTATGTCTAAGAGAGTAGGGAATTTTGTTTCCTATTTGAGTTGTAGGAAAAATTTAATTCACTGAGTTGGTAAAATCCAATAGATCTGTAAGCGTGAACAATTGGAGCAGTCCATTTGGTGGATGTGGAAACTGGGTTGGATATGATTAGTTCCTGAGGGGCCCGATCCTGGTGATGATTTGTACATGGAAAGCATTGGAGTAGGCAATAACTGGCCATAGGATTTGAAACGAGACCATTTGTAGTCCGGTCCTGATAGTGATTTGCATGTGCCGAATATCGGAGTAGGCAATAAGTGGCTATAGTTCTCGTGAATAATAGGTGAGAGCCCGATCCTAGCAGTAATTCGCACGAAGGTAAACACTTGTGTTTGCACCAAAAGTTGGTACAAACTCCTAATAAGAATTTTGTAGAGAAACAAATGAAGAATAAAAAATGAAAACAGAGGAGACAAGCAAATAAATAACAGAATATAAGCTATAATGAGAAGACAACGATTTATTGTGATTCCTGTTAAAAGCCTATGTCCACTTTGGAGAAATAACTTTACTAAACACTTGAATCGCTGAGTACATAAGGATGGATCAAAGTAGAACCCCTATTGACAAAAGAGTGTAAAGCGACAAGTAGCGTAAAGATCTTGAAAATGGACAATCATGTCTATATTTATATGAAAAGACGGTGAAATATCCTCCTAAACTTTTGGCAACGGAATCTCTAGATCCAGAAGAAGTCATGGTTTCGATCATGTGTCCCACATCTTTCATATTAACAATTAGTGCCGATAGTTTGATGGGACCATTTTGGCATGCAATCGATATGATGGGCTCCACAATTATATATATTAATGTTCCCAAAGTTTCATGTGTATCCGACTTGTAGATTTTAGGATATCAATCGTTTTCCATTAAGTTGAACTGTAATAACGATATGGTAAGATCCATAATTGGTGAATATGGATCATACCTTATCCATTTTAGTAAATGGTATATTTTCATACTTTTATCATTCTACTGACTTTGTCTTCTGCTTTCACTTCGCCACTGCTTCATATTATCATCTATGCTTGTTCTCTGGGCTTCATGATTGTTAATATGACTTGTCGATCTTGATGACAGTCTAGTTTAACTTGTCTATTCAGTTCGAAGATAGCCAAATCAAAAGGTTGGATAACACTTGTCCCTACATGACGTGCTTTTGATCGATGCAAGTTACATTCATCGGAAAGGAATCCATTCAGCTTTTTAAAAAGTTCTCATCCCTTCGATGAATCGCTTTCCTTGAAGGGTCGTATATCTTTCTATTTGACATGATGATCGAATGATTTCCAGTAGCATAAATTCTGAATTGCAATCAACCAGTTGGTATCTGTGCCCAGTTTCATTGAGCTAGTAAGCCTCAGTTATCTAATTCGGTTCTTTCTCTTATAACTCTAGATTGTGTAGTTAAAGCGCTCGACAAATTCAATATGGTAGAAGTGCAAAAAGTCACAGCGGGGATACAACGAGGATATAGCAAGATATAGTGGATGACTCCAAAATAGCATATAAAACTCATACTTAATGTTTTTACAAATATAAAAATGGTAATTAAATGAAAAGTTAACATTCAATTGAATTATAATTAATATACAAATAATTTTAAATAAAAATATGTGCGAATATACGGTAAATAAATATAAAATTATTATATAACATAATTGAATTTAGCAGAATATCGGATTATTTTTATTTTAGAAAATGTATTATAAATTCAATCAAATAAATTAATTTCATAATTTTTATAATGTATAAGTGTCATTTTTTAATTCATTTCCTTTAAAGAAGATATAGCGGAAATAGCATAATATCGCAGGAATAATGGGATATAGCAGAAATAGCGGGGTTTACAGCGGAAAGGCTATATTTGGGGCTATATTGAAAAATCATAGCGGTAGAAATCTGCTATGAGATATAGCACGGTTATAGTGGGGTAAAGGCAAGGCATTAACTGCACAGACTTCAGGTGAGAATTCAATTTCCGTCGATTTCAAAAAATCGATTTTTTTGGAACGTACACTAGCATGTATATGCATTCATTCCTGACTCTCGATTATGAGTGCATGTTCATTGGTCGTTGTCAACTTTATGCATATACTTCACCCCCCCTTTATTAAATTGATTGGCATGAATACATCAAGTTATTGGATCATACTTGATCCATTTTTAACATGGATCGGGTCAGATTCATTTAGGATTGCTTCCTGCCTGATCGTTCTGCCCTCTCTTATTTTCCCTTTTTTATATAGCCCAAGAAAGAAAATGATGGATCATTCCAAAGGCGTTAGTTTCGGATCGCATATTATCCAAGCATATGTTGAACAAACCAATTGCACTGTGTATTAGAGAGAAGGATCGACATACATCTACCACAGAACGATCGCGCCCGATCGTTTCTTGATTTGGCCATTTGATTGAACTGTAGTGTAAGAAGAGTGGGTTGGCGTAGGGCCATCACAAATCGATCATACCCAATCGTTTATCAGTAGGGAACTTCGATGGTTCGTATCACATCCTTCGTATATATACTTGGATACTCAGATTATTTTATTCACTTCATTTCATTTTCGATCATTGTTACTCGAACCAAAAGAGAAAACTCCATCCTCATCTTCTTCTTCCCCATCGATCCACCGAGCTTCCCGATCTAAGTCCATACTTATCTCATAACCATCTCCATAGGTTGGCCTGCTTCCTTGCTTCATCAACCGTCATAGCCGCCATCCTCTACTGATCTTATTCCTTATTCGAATCCAAATCGCCTTCGCATTTTCACTTTTACACATAGGTAGGTTCAATTTTCTTCTTACTTGCTATAATTTAGTGATGAGATGATGGAATCTCGTTCTATTTTACATGATTCAAGTCATGTTGATTCGATTTATTGGAGCAGAGGGGGATATGATGATGTGGTGTTAAGACTGGATGGAATGCACTTGTTTGAGGTTGAAAGTAGAGGATCGTTCTCAACTGATCGTCTTGGAGTTCCAAAACTTGGTTTTTCGCCGATCATTTCTAATGAGGTGGATATGGTGAAGTTGTTAGCATAGGGGAACAAAACGGAGTTCGACCGATAGTTATGATGGATTAGTATTTGAAAAATTGTAGAGAATTTGGACTGATAGTTTCTTGGAAGAGGTCTCCGTCGAACATTTTTGGATCGGTGTTTGAAGTCTTGAATTGAAGTGAAGTGTGGAACTGGAGTCCAAGGTTGGATTGATCACAATGATCGATTAGAGAACGATTGATGAAATAACGATCGACTGTGAAATGATTATGCATAAATGATTGATTATGCACAACAGTATCGATTGGTTGTTGCATTATTTTGGATCGGTTGTTGGTTTAACTTTGATGAATATAAATAAAATCTTTAAATTTTAATTATAAATTTATGATAAGCTTCGGCCTTGAACGCTTGAATGGTCATACATGACTTGCATACAAAATGTACTGCATATTCAGACATGTATGACAATCGAACTGTAGAACGAACTTGACTAATTTCCTACATATTTATGTTTGTTATCAATGCCTTAGACAAAATTTTAAAGCTCATCCACTTCTAAACGAACAATTTGAACTTCGATACGCCAACAACTGATCCTAATGCTTAGACTGAATTCTTCACCAGTGATGTGGAGAATCGGTTGAGACGGTCAGCAATGACGATCACTCAAGTCGAATCCCAAAGTCTCATTACAGTTATTGTCTTTAATTCTGAACTATTTTTCATTGCATTGCATGACACGCACCACTCTGCACTAGCACACACTTTGCACGGTGGGTAACAAGTTATTTTTTTATAATGATGATTATCTACTGAGTTTGATGGTCATGGGTTCCAAATTCTCGGGGTGTTTAGTTGCTATGTCTTCTGGGAAGCCTTCACAACACAACAATAACAGTACCGAATCAAGCTCCACAACTACTTTCGATAGACTCTCCCCTAGACATCAAGCTGAACAACCGAAAAATCCCTATTTGTTACCTGACCTTTTCTTTATTGTTCCTGTCCTTTCAACATGAGTGATATACCCTGCTCCCGACACTCTAGAAAACATTATATTTTTGAAAGATCTAGAGGATTCTGTGGATTCGAAAAATAATGAAGCCTCTCTTCACAGAATCTGTGCCAAACATGGGATTTCGTTTGATGATGTGCGAATCCCAACTCAGGATGATGGAGTTCACATAGCGCCTCAGGGGTTCAACGCATGCAACAAGTTCATGTGTTGGGCAAGATGCATCCTTCTCTTCAATTCATTTACCCAAGAGATGCAACATCATATGAGGTTAGCGCAGATACAACTGCATACAATCAGCTATACCTTGCTTAACTATACTTACATTGCATTCATGGAGTTTTTATTTTGTCCTCCAACTCCTAAAAACATTCGATTTCACCTTCAAGTGATGAAAGGGAAGCCTTTTGTTCACATTCCTCAAGTTGGCCAAGAAGTGCCAGATTTTGACTGACACTTGGAATAAGTTGAGCGCTTTCAAAAGCAAGTGGTTCTATATTTGCTACCCGCCCTGCTTTGTTAGACGGTGGTTATAAGAACATAAGTATTACTCCTTGCTTAATTTCTTGAATGCTTGTATCTAGGTCATATCCTAAATTAAGCAATTTTTCTAGTTTGTCCATGTTCTTATCCATAACTCGATGAAAAACAATACATAGGTGCGGTCTCGGAGCTCAAAAGGGTTCCACTAGAAGATAGAGATATTGAGAATCTCCTTGCTGATGAACGCCTCATTACCTACTGCTTAATGGAACAGTGCCGTAGCATAACGCTACCGGTCATAGTTAGAGTTATAGTGACTGAGCAACAGGATGCGGATGATGATGAAGACCATGAAGCTGATCCTCTTATGCTCTCAATCGAGGGGGCTCAGGAAGCTACCGATAAAGACGTGGCGGGAGATAAGGGTGACGACCTTGGTGTCAATGACGGGGTTCTAGTTTCGATGCTACGGTCGGATCTTCGCAAACCTCATAGCTTTCCTCTCTCGAAAAAAGAAAAAGGAAGAAGATTTTTTGTAGGTTCCCTAAGATTTGCCTCTTTAAATAGCCCAATGTATCCGTTAACCCTTTGGTAATTCCGGATCAGTCTACTTCTCAACCTTAAGAACACTTGGACGAAACATTTGAGGCATTATTCGATCTTTTGATACGGAATGATGTTGATGCCTCTTATTTTACTGACATGAGCATCGGTGAATCAAAATCACCTTCTAGAGCTAAGGTTGGAATCCCTCCTACCACTAGTGAAGAGGTTACTCCTGTCAGCAAAGCCTCAATAACTGGTCCATTGGGGGGACGTAAGGCCACACATGTTCGCATGCACTTCACAATATTGCATTGTACTTGCATTGAGTCCTTCAATACTTAAGCTGATTCATCCTTTTTCTTTCTATGTAGAAACAATAATAAGGAAGAAGCACGTGTTTCCGTCTCTATAGGAAATATCATGCTGGAATCCCGATTTTCATTCAGGCTTTTAGCTCCAAGTTAGTGGTCATGAATATGACCTTAGCTATCGCTCCAACCTAGATTGGGATTATCAAAATAGAGGCAACATAGATAGGTCTTCCGATGATAAACATCGGTCCAAATCTAGATCTCCTCCTCCTAAGGCAACAAGATCACTGCGATGATGTTCCTCCCATTTCACCTCTCATGGTCCTCTTACCACTTCAGTTTCTTCGTAATCTCTTGTTCCATCTCGTCCTCACTGACCTAGCATCATTGTCATCATAGTGAGTATGATGTTCATCAACAAAGGCCGGCCAAAGAAAGTAGTGACACCCAAGTTGTCACTAAAGCTCAACAAGTCGATGCTACTGCTCGCATGGCCCAACTTAAATTAGATTTTCCAAATGTATGCCTTGATGGGATTTTTTGGTACTAATCTTAAGAAAGTTCCTAAAAAAGTCTAGCAAATGACTATAGAGTGTGTGAATGGTGTCCACAAGTAGTATAACGAGTGAATAGGAGCGGCAGAGAGGATTTCTAAAGTATCTTGAGAGAGAGTGGTAGAGATTGAGAAGTTGAAACGCCAAGGGGCCCCGGACAAGCAGATCATCGAAACTCTAAACAATGAGTTAGAATCTTTAAGGAGCTCATAGGCAGAAGCTGAGAGAAAGTATAAACGACCATCAAGGCACTCGAAGATGAGAAGGTTAGGCACTTGGCCAAGGTTGAAGCGCTTCATCATTAGAATCATAAATTGGTGCTAAAAAGGGTTGCGGACCAAAGAAGCACAGCTGAGCACAAAATTAAGTTTGAGCATGAATCCAAAGATACAGAGGAGGCACAAAAAATAGGTCAGGATGCCTTTGAGGAATTGGTTATCATCAGGCTTGAAAGAGACGTGGTTGTCGCAAAGGCCAAAGAAATGATGCCCTAATTAAATGAAAAGTGGAGGCCACGTGGGAAAAGGTTAAGGATGAGGTCATGAAGGAATTAGATCCATTGCTCATTATTTACAATGCTAATGTTTTGAAGTACAAAAACTTAGAGTGGCTCCGGGGTAACTACCTTTACCATCTTGTACGTTCATAGGAACATCTTATTTGGGAGGAGAAGGTGTCTCTCGGCACTAAACAAATTGATTTGATGATGCAGGAAGGAAAAATTCTATTGGATGATAAACCTAAAGTTCTACATAAAACCCAGCTTATACTCCAAAAAGAGCATGCCACAACCTCTCAACATGAAGCTAGCAAAGGTTCTAGATTCATGTCACACAATGTCGCAGATGATCATAATTCGGTGGCCCAAGCTATTCCCAGCAACACTGTGGATTCTTCCATCGAGCCCTGTTACAATTCGAAGAAGCTGCATATTGCTACATCTAGTGGGCTCTCCTCGATTTTAGAAGGAGGTTCTGGTGGCACTCCGGCTCATGTGGGGGATCAATCTAGAGAAGGTATTTCATTAAACTCACATATTCTTTGGAAAACTGGAGTGTCCCCGGTCGATATATCCAATCTTTTTAGTTATGTTTCCTCTGCTTTAGATCCGTTGGTTGTAGTTCCACCACTTCTTCAAGAATCTCAACCAGGACCACAGGTGCCAATGACGGGGTCGAGTACTATCGTGACTTTTGCAACAACCCAAGATGTCCCGAAAGAGGAAGCTTTTATGATCGATGAGCACCTGGTGGATGCTTTGTTGAGGGAAGAAAGCGATCCGTGTCAAGAGATTTCTATTGATGACGATGTTGTGACAATTGGAGGTTCCCAATCCTTGTTAGGCCCATCTATGCAAGAAAAGGCACAAAAACATGAAGCATACATTGACTTAAATCAAAAGTCAAGTAGGAAAAAATGGAGATTGTTTCCCCTCCCATCTATAATGTTTTTCTTGAAGAAACTGTGGATGCCTCCTATCCTTAGCTAAAACTTGCTCAAGATGCACTTACTAGGTCAACCCAGTCTACTCGGGTTAAAGGTCAAGGAAGCAGGAAGAGAGGGGAGATGAGGAGTGGAGAAAGTTCAAGTGAAATCTCTCCCGATTCCACGAAGAAGAAAAGGAAGCCGAGGAGGAAGTGATTCATCATGTGCACTCATGCTCCTAAGTCTTTTGGGTTTTGTTGGCTGAATTTGTATAGGATCGGCCGTCTATTTTGATTCTTTTGCTATGAATGCTTGTACTTGACTTTCCAAGCTTATATAAATAAAGTTCATATAATTTTATTGAACTCTTGTGTAAATTTACTTAAATAGTTGAGCTATTACATTTTTTGTTCAATGCACTTGTAATTCATTGCTAATTGATTCAGATAATCGTCCATTAATTTTTACTCAAGGCCTCAAGTTGTACCAAATACCGGGTTGGAGTGTTAGTGTTACGTCTCGGATTTAGTAATTTAAGTGATTATACTCCTATCCATAGTCTTGGGTAAGCAGAGTTAGACAGTGAATGGTCGAAATCCATCCTTAGCGAATTTATACTTCTCCTGTCAGTTTTAGGTCGAAGTTTATGGAATAGTGAGTGGTCGAACCGCACTTATCTATTTGTTTATAGTCAATTCGCACTCTGGGTATAAGAGTTAGTTGGCGGGTGATCATATTGCATCCAAATAGTGTTTATACTTCAGTCCATGCTCTGGGAAGTTATTTCGAAAAATCTGGACCGTAATTTCCATAATTGATTGATTTGCCCCCAAGTCTGAGGTTTGACTTAGCGAGCGATTAGTCATGCAACGATTGCTTTTGATTCATGTCTGTCCAATCACTTGGTCGGATTAATTTGATTATTAGATGGTCAAGTTGTATCCATTTCTCGTTAGGTACTTCGTCTATCAGGTTGCGAGGGAGAATCATCGAATGAACTGTTGAATCACATTCATTTTGTTTAGTTCAGTCATGAACTTGTGTAATCGGCTGGCTCCAAATCCTGACAACCTGCTCAGACATGTCAATATTAGATAGCCGGCTGTTGCAACTAACATGCAGTGCTACAACAATCACAAATATGAAGGAAATTTCAAACTTATATTTTCCAAATGGAAAGAAATGACATAACTTGTCTTATTACACATCTGGAAAACCAAATGCTAAAGAAAATTCTAAAATTAGATTCAATTGAATGAAAAAAGAATAAACTAAGTGAAATAGCGTCGTAAATGCTCACTATTCCATGCCCTTAGGAGTGTGACGCCATCAACAGTTGCTGATTGAAAAGTTCCTTCTCCAAGCCTTTGCTTAATGACATATGGTCCTTCTTAAGTAGGATTCATGTGTAACGGGATAGTAGAAACCCGTTTTAAGACAAGATCATTGATTTCAAGGTCTTAGGTCGGAATTTATTGTTGTAGTATCTGTTGACTCGATATCGATGTGCAGCTGTCCTCAAATCAGCTTCTTTGCGCTTCTCATTTACCAAACCTAGAGATTCTAGGAGGAGATCTCTATTCATTATTAGGTCATAGTAGGTCGCTTGATGTGAAGGGACTTCGAGTTTAATAGGAATGACGGCTTCGTAACCGTAGGCAAGAGTGAATGGAGTATGACCGGTCCTGGACTTGTGGGTGGTTTTGTAAGCCTATAATACTGTTGGGAATTCACCCACTCACTTACCTCTAGCCTTTTCCAAACATTTCTTCAAGATGGACTTAATGATTTTGTTTACAGCTTTAAGTTTTCCGTTTGCTTGAGGGTGAGAAACTGCCGCAAACCTCTTTTCAATATGATGCCGACGGTAGAAGTTTTTGAATTCAACGCTATCGAATTGAGTTCCATTGTCAGTTATATTTTTTCATGGAAGGCCAAAATGAAAGATGATGTTCCAGACAATGAAATCGATTGCTTTCTTCATCATGATCGTGGCTAAAGGTTCTGTTCGACCCATTTGGTGAAGTAATCAATATTGAATATGCGAATGTATGATTTTTGTTTGATGATAATAACATATATATATTCATTTAAATGAATTTGCTAATGTACTATTTTATTTTTCACATAATTAAATAAATATTTGCTGAATAAAATAAATAACACAGAGTTTAAATTCAAATAGATATTTTATTCGAACAAATATTTATTACAATTTTGAATAGTACAAATTTGAGCTCTCACTATACATATACACACACAGAAATTCAATGATAATACAAATTCGATTACTTCACAATTTATCATTTACAAATGCACCTCACTACAATTCACTCATTCACTCGTATTTATCTTCAACTATATTCCAGATTGAATCAAGCATCTGAGCTATCCCAAAAATACACACCGACACAATAAAATTGGAAATAAAATATTTTTGCAGCGTAAAATAAATTTAATTTTGAAAATATTATTTGCCTCATTTATTTGGGTTGTTTGTCATCATTTAAATTTGAATGAACAACTTGTGACATGCACAGTGTATCACTGTACATGCCACAAGGCATGTGCACACCGATATACACTTGATAAAGTTATAGGAACAGGTAAGCACAAGGTCAAACCCAAATCAAAATCCGGGTTCAAATCAAGTGAAAATAAAGTCACGATATTAGCAAAAGGTCAAACCCGACCTATAAGCTAGATTCAACTCAGTGCATAGTAACTATCCGATGCAGACTCGAATGATCAATGGACAAAACTCAACACACCTCAGACTTTCAATTGATATAAAACTCAACTAAATATAGTTTGATTACTCAGGATAGTGACCATAGAGTCAAGCTACAACATGTACACATATATAGGCAGTGCACATGTATACAGACCAGGGATGTAATTCACAAGCTCCAAGTTCAAAACAACATGGCACAGAGACACAATCCAACAAACAAAGCAACCAAACCCAAGTGGATATACAATGGAGCAAAAATATAAATGCAATGAACTAGTCAGAGCAATTACTACTTAAGACAAGACTGCACAATTATAACTTCATGAATGCTATGATCAAAGTATGCATATATACATATCGACCAGGCAGCAAACAAAGTCAACAAAACATGCATCATATACATGGTAACCAAACTGAAGTATAGAGCATAAAGCAAGTATCAATGAACTGGTCAGAACAAAGGCATGAAAGTAGACAACAAACTGTAACAGTACTCAACACAAATGAAATGGTGATACCAGTGACATGAACACGACTCGAAGCAACCAGACTTCGATTCAAGCAGTGGACAGGGAAACCAAGTGTATACAACAAGTTAAATGACTAGAAGCAAGAAGACTCAAATCCATATAAAGTAATATAAAAACAGAAAAATGACTGCAAATACAAGCCAGAGAAGAATGCACATATAAACAGTGGTAAGTACAAATTATATGGTGATACAGCAATGAGCAGTCGAGACAAGTCAAACTAACATCAATGGTGCACATGCATATCAAAGTACAAACTGCACATGAGACAACAAGCTACATGAAGACCAACGAATAAATGAAACAGCATGCATACATATAGGCAGCTTGAATAAGACTATATCAAGTCATGGTTCAAACCAGTAAACACTGTGAAGCCATAAGGTTCCAAATTACCGAAGTCAGATAATACAAAGAACAGAATCAATATCAAGTGACCGAAGTCATGGCCGATATCAACATCATAAAGATCGAATTAAAGTCAAGCCAGAAATTCACACTACAGAATCAAAATGGCCGAAGTCAACCACAATCAAAGTCAAGTCGATGTCAATAGAGAATTCAAAGCCATGGGAATCAAGCTAATAAAAGTATATGAATTGAGCAAGTCAGTAATCATCTCAACATCCAAACGAAGATTAATGGCCAAAACAAAATAATCGACGAATTCTAATAAATTCAAATGAATGAAAATATAGGAATTCAAATCCTATAAAACCCACAATCATCATTGGCAGCAAAGGCATTCAAGTTCAAGCAATATCACAGTGCATAGAATCAATTCAGTAACTCGAATCAAAGGTCGAGCAGAATCAATACTGAAAAAGGGAAAAAAATTGCATACCATTTTGACGATCGAACTCGACCTAATTGAAGGAGCAACAAACGAATCAATCGAAGAAAGCAATCAAAGCATTAGCTATCAATTTAAGCGGCGATTTCAAATTACTCAGAAGCCCTAATTTTTCAGAGAGGAATGAATGAGCTATTTTCAAACAAGTCGGGCCGAAGATATAAAAAGGGAAAGAGGATAATGTTATGGCTTAACTATATTTGGGCTTAACATTTTAAATTTTGGGTTTTGTTTTTAAATTATTGTTTTAAAATTGTAATTTACTTTTAAACTCTTGTAATTACTAGTCGTGTGACTAGGGGACGAATTACAGTGGTGTAGTTCAAGAATTTGCAACTCGGTGGCTGAGTCATGGCAAGGTTTTGAGCATAGAGTTAGGTTAGTCAATAGCGGGTGTCGCAACTTTATGTGTGGAAGCGTCTGACCATCTAATTTATGGTAGAAACCTTGGGGGCAACACGTAGGCAGGATTTTACCGAAGCTGGTTAAATTCTGTGTTGTTCTATTTCTGCATTAATTATTCTACTATTGTCTGTGCTGCTATAATTCTGATATATCTGTGTTGAAAATATTTTACAAACTTCCACGTTAAATTTTTATAATCAATAATATCACCCTATTCACGTCCCTCTAGGGTAAAACCGATCCTACAAGTGGTATCAGAGCTAGGAACAAAAGCCATTTTTGTTTTAAAAAGTTTGATTTTTTCAAAGACCAATTTTTCTTAAAAATTTGAATTTTAAAACGGCTTCTGTTAATAATGTTTTTACTGTGGGTCGGTCCATTATTATCCCTTCTATTTTTGACGGAACATATTTTTTGAATTGGAAATTAAAAATAGAATTTTATTTAAAATCTGTTAATTTTAAATGTTGGGATATTATTGAAATGGGTGTGATATAATAAATGAGAAAAATACTTTGATTCATGCCCTTTCTATGCATATAATATATTCTCATATTAATCAAGATATTTTTAACTTTATCTCTCATTGTGAAAGTGCATAGGAAATCTGGAATACTTTTAATGAAATATATGGTGCAAAAATCAACAACCGTGAGAGATCCCCCATAATCAAACCATAAATTAAAGAAACATGCTTAGCAGGATTTGTAAAAGTAAGTAGTATTGATAATGATGATGGAGCAGCTGAGCTGGTGTTACTAATGAAGAGATTCAAAAAGTGGAACTGTAAATACAGAAATCCAGCTCTAAATCAACAATGGAAAAACAGAATAATCAAAGCACTAGACAACCCAAAATAATGGGAGATCATCTGTCACAAATGCATCAAACCCGGACATATCAAGCCTAATTGTCCTCAGAATCGATACGGCATAGAAAAGAAATTAAAAAGGAGAAGTTTTGCAGCCACGTAGAATAAAAGTGATGATAATTATAAAACTACTAGCAGGAAGAGTGAAGAGCAGATTTGTGCCTACGAGGTAATATAACTGATAGCGACGATGACGAGCCAAGCGAGGTACCAAAATTCACTCACTCGGAATTACTTATATATTTCCACGAAGTAAATGGCTGTTTTGAAAGACTTAGGGAGAAATACACTAAAATTGAATCACAAAGAGATGCTTTGATAGAATCAAATAAATAACTTGACCAATTAGTTAAAACTATCAAAGTAGGAGCCTTAGTGTAATAAGTGTCCAACATTCGAAGAAGAGATAAAAAAATCATAAATTAGAATTAAATCGCTTGAAAATGAAATTCCGATTTTGAAAGAGAGTGAAAATACTAGAAGAGAAAATTCTATTAAAAAGTTCACTCAATAATTGAATGAAAATGAATCACTAAAAACACAAGTCCAACAACTGTCAATGACTTTAAGAACATTTTCCAAAGGATAAAGATCGTTGAATATGCTATTAGGGAAACAAACAGTTAAAACAATTAGACAAGGACTTGGGTATAATCAATCTAAACCTGTTAAAAGCAAAATTAAACAAGTCAATTCCATGTGCACAATTTGTAGAAAGATTGGACACAATCATAATATTTGCTGGTATAGACCCAAAAATATCAAAACCATTCCAATTTGGGTTCCAAAAGGCACAAATATAAAATCTCTGAAAGTCTAACAAATCTGGGTGCCAAAAGCCACAAACATATTTTTCAAAATCATTTGCCACTAACAACCAAGTTGGTGTGGTGGCAGGCTAAGGAACTACAATAGTGTTACTCGGATTCTGGCTGTTCCAGGGACACAACAAGCGACAAAGCAAAGTTCCTTAGCCTAGTACAAAGGTAGCAGAATCACAATGGGCTACAATGAAAAATTATCTACAAAGGAAAAATAGGTAAAGATATCTTGAACGATATATGTGAAAATCTGCACCTTAATTTGAATTTAAATCAGCCAGTTATGTTATAAAGAGATGAATGATGATAATGATTCTGACTCTTTTAAAATTGTTGGCCAATTATATTTCTATGTCAAGAACACTATAAAAATTTCTCGAGTCTTTGGACTATTTCATATTGATTAGCTTGGACTAATGATGGTGTTATATTGGTTGATGATAATACATTTGGCTGACTCTATATTCACGATTTTTGTTTATTAGCAGGGCTTCAATTAAAATTGAAAAGAATTTCATTCAAAAAGGTCTTCAAGAATTTGTTGCAACATCACGGTCTGGTCTATAGCATCCAACTAATGATAATCTCGAGTGAAAGAAAATTCAGATGCAGATTATACTGGTAATCTAGTTAATAGAAAAATTACTAGTGGAACGTGATTTATGTTGAGACATTCGGTAGCTACATTGTTTTTCAAAGAAAAAATCTACATATTTTTCATTTCAAATAATTTTCAAATTAGTAGACATCTTTCTTATAAAAACCCCATCCAGAAAATATTTTTTGGCCTTGCGTCAGATTAGTCATCTTAAAATATTTGATTTTATAATTATTTTTAGATTTGAACTTAAATGGCTACGTTGACTAATCTGATTCCCTACCGATTACCGAAAAGATAAATAGTAATTAAAAAAGTGATGAGTGTTGATATTAATCATATATTATAAATTGAGACGGTATAATTAATAAATTTCTTTAGAAATTTAAACAAGAGTTATAAAAACTTTTTGTTGGTAAAAAATCCATAACCATCTGTAGTTCTACCATATTTCTATCGACCATCACTCATAAAAATCCAATATAGTATGTCTATGTGTGGTATTCTAAACAGGATATTATGCGCTTTCATTTTATTATATCTTTAGCAATAAAAACATCCAAAGTATTCACTCACATTCAAAAGTCCTCACGGTTATGCATGGGTGAATTACTTGGGATTTTTGATTATGTGCTTACATGCTCATTTAAAAGTCCTCATGGTTATGCATGTATGAAATGCATATCAAAACTGATTGATTAAATAAACAAATTGATTCTAATCCCATTTAAAAGTCCTTACGGTTATGCGTGGTTAGAAGATACTTGAATTCATTTTTTTAAAAATAAGAAAAATTGGAATACTACTAATCTCATTTAAAAGTCCTAACAGTTATGCATGGTTAGTACATATTCAAATTCCTGATATAAATATACCACAAATAGGCACAACTATATGGTTTTATTTGATGACATTATCCCTATCATTCTAAAGTGGAATATGCATTAAATAGAGTATTTATGATTTTTGTTTGATTTTTTATTAAAATTTAATATTTATACCCATTTGAGTTTTAATGTTGTATTAATGTCTATCACTTTATCTCTATTTCTCTAACACCATTACTCTTTTACTGATAACAAAAGGGGGAGAGAAAATTTAAGATTTTGACAAATAAAGGTCAAATATTTTCTATTTGCATCTAGGCTCATTTGCATATTTTTATTTATATGTATATATATAGGGGGAGCCTGGTGTAGAGAGGGATCATTCAAATAGAGAGAGCAAATTGAATAATCAAATATATTTAACAAATTCAAAATCTTAAATATATGTTTGTTATCATCAAAAGGGGGAGATTGTTGAATATGCGAATATGTGATTTTTGTTTGATGATAATAAACATATATATGTTCATTTAAATGTATTTTTTAATGTACTATTTCATTTTTCACATAATTAATAAATATTTGCTGAACAAAATAAATAACACAGAGCTTAAATTCAAATAGATATTTTATTCGAATAAATATTTATTACATTTTAAATAGTACAAATTTGAGCTCTCACTATATACATACATACATACAAATTCATGACAATACAAATTCGATTACATAATAATTTATCGTTTACAAATGCACCTCACTACAATTCACTCATTCACTCGTATTTATCTTCAACTATATTCCAGATTGAATCCAGCATCTGAGCTATCTGCAAAAATACACACTGACATAGTAAAATTGAAGGTAAAATATTTTTGCAGTGTAAAATAAAATGTAATTTTGAAAATATTATTTTCCTCAGTTATTTGGGTTGTTCGTCATCATTTAAATTTGAATTCATCAAACACGAACAACTTATGACATGCATAGTGTATCGTTGTACAAGCCACAAGACCGTGCACACCGATATACACTTGATAAAGCTACAGGGATAGGTGAGCTCAAGGTCAAACCCAAATCAAAAGCCGGGTTCAACTTAAGTGAAAATAAAGTCACGATATTAGCAAAAGGTCAACTCGAGCTATAAGATGGATTCAACTCAGTGCACAGTAACTATTCGATGCAGACTCAATTGATCAGTAGACAAAAGTCAATGCACCTCAGACTTTCAATTGATATAAAACTCAACTAAATGTAGTTCGATTACTCAGGATAGTAACTAGAGAATCAAGCGACAACATGTACACGTATATGGGCAACACACATGTAAACTAAACCGAGGATGAAATTCACCAGACAGCATGGCACATAGTCATAATCCAACAAACAAAGCAACCAAACCCAAGTGGATATACAATGGGGAAACAATATAAATGCAGTGAATTGGTCAGAGCAATTACTACTAAAAACAAGACTACACAATTATGACTTCACGAATGCTACGATCAAAGTATGCATATATACATATCGACCAAGCAGCAAACAAATTCAACAAAACATGTATCATATACATGGAAACCAAACTAAAGTATAGAGCATAAAGCAAGTATCAATGAACTGGTCAGAACAAAGGCATGAAAGTAGACAACAAACTGCAACAATGCTTAACACAAATGAAATAGTGATACCAGTGACATGAACAAGACTCGAAGCAACCAGACTTCGAGTCAAGCAGTGGACAGGGAAACCAAGTGTATACAACAAGTTTAAATGACTCGAAGCAAGAAGACTCAAAGTCATATGAAGTAATATACAAACAGAAACAAAGACTGCAAATACAAGCCAGAGAAGAATGCACATATAAACAGTGGTAACTACAAACTATATGGTGATACAACAATGAGCAATCGAGACAAGTCAATACTAACATCAATGGCGCACATGCATATCAAAGTACAAAGTGCACATGAGACAGCAAGCTACATGAAGACCAGCGAATAAATGAAACAACATGTATACATATACACAGCCTGAATAAGACTACATCAAGCCACGGTTCAAACCAGTAATCACTGTAAAGCTATAAGGTTCCAAATTACCGAAGTCAGATAATACGAAGAACAGAATCAATATCAAGTAATCGAAGTCATGGCTGATATCAACATCATAAAGATCGAATTAAAGCCAAGCTAGAAATTGACACAGCAGAATCAAAATAGCCAAAGTCAACCATAATCAAAGTCAAGTCGATGTCAATAGAGAATTCAAAGCCATAGGAATCAAGCTAATAAAAATATACGAATTGAACAAGTCAGTAATCATCTCAAGCATCCAAATGAAGATCAATGGCCAAAACAAAATAATCGACGAATTCAAATAAATTCAAATGAACGAAATATTGGAATTCAAATCCTATAAAACCCGTAATCATCATTGGCAGCAAAGGCACTCAAGTTCAAGCAATATCACAGTGCATAGAATCAATTAAGTAACTCGAATCAAAGGTCGAGCAGAATCAATATTGAAAAAGGGAAAAAAATCACATACCATTTTGACAATCGAACTCGACCTAATTGAAGGAGCTGCGAACGAATCAATCAAAAAAGCAATTGAAGCATCAGATATCAATTTAAGCGGCGACTTCAAATTACTCAGAAGCCTTAATTTTTCATAGAGGAACGAATGAGCTATTTTCAAACAAGTCGGGCCGAAGATATAAACAGGGAAAAGAGGATAATGTTATCACTAATTTGAATTTGAGGCCGACTTAATTATATTTGGGATTAACTTTTTAAATTTAGGGTTTTGTTTTTAAATTATTGTTTTAAATTTGTAGTTTACTTTTAAACTCTTGTAATTACTAGTCGTGTAACTAGGGGACGAACTACGATGGTGTAGTTTGAGATTTCGCAACTCAGTGGCTGAGTTGTGGTAGGGTTTTGAGCGTAGAGTTAGGTTAGTCGATAGTGGATGTCACAAGTTTACGTGTGTAAGCATCTGAATATCTAATTTCTTATAGAAACCTTGGGAGCAGCACGTAAGCAGGGTTTTGCCGAAGCTGGGTAAATTCTGTGTTGTTCTATTTCTGCATTTATTATTCTCCCATTATCTGTACTACTATAATTCTGATATATCTGTGTTGAAAATATTTTACAAATTTCCACATTAATTTTTGTAATTAATAGTATTACCCTATTCACCCCCTCTAGGGTGAAATTGACCCTACAATCAACTGCTATGATGGTGTACTTCGCACCACCTTTAGAGATCAATAAGGAACCGATAATATCTATGCCCCATGTGGAAAATGGCCATGGACTGACTATTTGTGTAATTTCCATTAGTGCAGCTCTTGGAACTTTCACCTACATCTAGCACTTGTCGCATCGCTTAGCGTAATCAGCAGCATTTCGAATGACAGTTGCCCAGTAATACCCAAAACCGATTATTTTCTTTGCTCAGGTTTGCCCTATAGTACCACGTTCCTCTTCATAAACTTCCCTTAGGACTCATTTTATTTCATCACGAGCGATATACCGAAGTAGGGGAATAGAAAAACTCTTTCTATAGCTGACTCCTTCCTGAATGATATAGCATGAAGCTTCATGAAGCATTTGTCGTCTTTCATTACTTCGTTCGGTAAGGACTCTCTGTAGCAAATTATCGTTAATTGGAGTCATCCACAACTCCTTTTCAGGCTCTGTCTCTAGTATCCAATTGATCTCCATCTGGTTTGTGATCGGAGCGTCTAATACTTTAACTGGAACCAAGCCCATTTGTTGTGCATCCCCGGTGCTAACAAACTTTTCTATGAGTCAGTCTCCTTATTTTGATCTAGGGGAATGTGTGTGATGTCATAATACTCAAAGTCAGTCAATAAATCTTGAACTCGAATACGTATGGAGCGAGTCATTGTCCTTTAGCCTGATAATCTCCCCTGACTTGGTATACCACCAATTGGGAATCACAAAAGATTTCAAGAGATTTTATATCCTGCCCTTTGGCAAGTTTTAGTCCAGCAATTAGAGCTTCATACTCAACTTTGTTGTTCGTTGCTGGAAGGTCGAGCTTCAAAGCGTAGAAAACTAATTGATCCTCTGGAGTTACTTGCATGACTCTGGCTTCATAACAACGATCTTCAGATGCTCCATCCATATACATTTTCCACCAAATGGTAGGGGCTCCACCGCTCTCTGGGAGATCACCCTGTATAGTAAATTCTTCTATGATGTCCGTCGGTTCCTATCCTTAGATGACTCTCCGAATGAGATAAGTGATATTGAATTGGCTCGGTTCGATGTTCCACTTCATTAACCTTCCGAACGTCTGGGTCGCTGCAAGACCTTCTGTAATGACTGATCGGTGTAGATGTTGATGGGATGGGACTGAAAATAGGGTCGAAGCATTCATGAAGCAATCAACAAGAAGTACGCCAATTTCTCTATTTTTGGATAGTTCCTTTTAGCTCATGTCAATCGCTTGCTAACATAATAGATCGGCCTCTGGATTCGATTCTCCTCGCGAAGCAGTGTGGCACTTATATAGCGTGTACTGAGATGGCCAAGTAGATATACAAGTCTTCGTGATCCACCAGTTTTAACAAGATGAGAGATCTCTCTAGGTGGTTTACCAAATCTTAGAATGCATTTTCATAGTCCCGTGTCCATTTAAAGTTCCTTTTCCCTCTTCTAATCAAGTTGAAGAACATAATGTATTTATCGGTGGCTCTGGAAACAAACTGACTCAAGGCAGCAACCTTCTCATTTAGGCTCTGTTTGTTTGATAGTCTTTGGCACCTAGATGTTGCGAATAACTTGAATCTTTTGGCATTAGCTTCGTTGCTGCAAACATTAATAATTAAACCCAAGAACTTTCCCAATGCCACACAAAAAGAACATTTCTAAGGATTGATCTTCATTTTGTAATATTAGAGATGCCAAACATTTTTGCTAAGTCTTTATTGTGGTCGCTTGATCATCGTGACTTCACGAGCATATCATCCACACATCAATTTTCCAATTTGATCTTTAAACATTCTGTTGACTAGGCGCTGATAAGTTGCTCCAACATTCTTCAATCCAAATGACATTACCATATAGTAATATAATTCCATGTTAGTAATGAAACTAGTGTGCTTTTATTCAGGGATGTGCATCAAGATTTTATTATGTCCGAGTATGCATCCATGAAAGATAGTAACTCATGTCCTGCAGTTGAGTTCATCAGCTGGTCAATCCTTGGAAGGGAAAATTATCATTCAAATAAGCTTTGTTTAAGTCCGAATAGTCAATGCACTTCTCCACATTCCATTCGCCATTCTCACAAGTACAGGATTGGATACCCATTTAGGGTACAGGGCGCCGTGAATAAAACGATTTCTTTTGAGCCTATCCACCTCCTCTTTATGGGTGGTAGATCTCTCTAGATCCATTCTTTTTCTAGTTTCATCGGGACATGCCTCAGGTTGATATTTAATGTGTGGCTCACAATTGGAGGCAAGATCCCACACATGTTAGAGTGAGTCCAAGCGAACATGTCAAGATTCTCTTGGAGAAAATAATAAGTCCTTTCATCGTTGAGGAGCCGAGATATGATCCGATTTTTGGACCTGAGATGGGTTATCGTGGCTGACTGTGATGTCAATCGTCAGCTCAACCGATGCAGCCTTGGTCTCTTTGGGCTCCTCATCATCATCCCTTAGATCTATGTCTTTATAAAACCGACTGTGGCGCTCGAGCCAAGACTTAGACGCTGGTTGTCAATCTTCGGTGGCTTGTATGTGAAGAGACTTGTCCACACCCTTACCTTTCTCCTTCCGCTGAGCGTCCCTTAACTTAGCCATATAGCAGGCACATCCAATCGCCTAATCTTCATGCAAAACACCACCCCATTGTCAGTTAGGAATTTATAGCAAGTTCTTTCATCGTCGAGGGGCCGAGCTATGATCCGATTTTTAAGACCTGTGATGGGTCATCGTGGCTGACTGTGATGTCAATCGTCAGCTCAACCGATGCAGCCTTGATCTCTTTGGGCTCCTCCTCATCATCCCTTAGATCTATGCCTTTATAAAACCGACTATGGCTCTCAAGCCAAGGCTCAGGCGTTGGTTGTCAATCTTCGGTGGCTTGCATGTGAAGAGACTTGTCCACACCCTTACCTTTCTCCTTCCGCTGAGCGTCCCTTAACTTAGCCACATAGCAGGCACGTCTAATCGCCTGATCTTCATGCACAACACCATGCCATTGTCGGTTAGGAATTTCAAAACAAACACAACGGAGCAAGAGTTACCCGAAATTTATCTTGGGTCGGTCGGCCCAGAAAAGCATTGTATGGAGAGTCAACATCCAAGACAACAAATGAAAACATCCGCACTCTCCTGTAGTCACCTTCTTCGAATTCCACGGGCACATTGACATAATCGGCAGATTTGATCCTAGCACCGTTAAAGATATGAATACAGACTTTAGACGGTTTCAAGTCCTTGGCTTCCACCCTCATCTGATCGTAAGACTTTTTGAAAATATACTTATGAAACTTCTACAGTCTACCAAGATCCTCCTCATTAAGGCGGGGCCGACATAGCCGAAATGAGTATTGGGTCAATCGTCGGTGCCTCCAACTTGTCTACATGTCTGTTTTCGAATACAATGTCATCTGCCATTATACACTGATGTTTTGCCAGAGCCCCATCTTCCCTACTTGAACAACACTCAAAATTCATATGCTTGATTATGCCAGCATAGCGCTCCATCTCATGCTAACTCTGATCGGTTGGATGCGGTCCTTCGACTATTGTTTTGATCACTAATCTACCACCAGTACATGTATGCTTCTCAGCCCTATGCAGTGCTTGTCCTTGGTTAGAGTCGGATGTCCCCTGCTCGCCATACTGTGGGGCATTAACAAATTGTTATAGCATTACTTCTCGAATCAGTTTCTCGATAACATCCTACAGATTCCTACATTCATTTTTGTTGTAATCATAGCATTCGTAGAACCGACAATATTTTCCTATTTTTTTGTTTCTCCACGATTCCTTCAGAGATGGCTTCCCATGCCGCATGGTATTGCATGTAGACAAGTAGACGTTCTCTAGAGACTTATTCATTGGCATGTAGGTATCATACATTTAAATCCTTGGCTTTCCTCTTCTAGAATACCTCTTTCGTTTACGATTTCTATCACCGCCTTTCTTTTGTTGATTCAATTTATTTTGGACGTTTACTTGAACTTTTCTAGAACTCTCCCTGCATTGCTTCACTGCAATGTTACTCTACACTCCCACCCTAGTCGGTCCGTCAACATTTTTTTTCCTAGAGCAACTAACTTCCTCTTTCCTGTAATGCCGAGCTACTTTGCATAGAAACGCTCCAACATTGCATGTGGTTTGCCAGCTAACCATTAGCCAAAGTCAGAATCTGGATCGATTCCCCTTGTTACCTCCATCAATATTGAATGGTCGTTTGGGTTACTGACATCTGTGACAGCCGTATGAAATCTCTCCAAGTAATCTTTCAACGATTCTCCTGAAGCCTAAATCACGCTTGATAAGGATATTACATCTTTGGGGCGAGTTACATGCATACATAACCGCTCCACAAACTTTATTGCTAAATCGTGATACGGACCGTGGGGGTAACCGCATAAACCACATCGTTGCTATGCTAGAAAGAGTGATGGGAAATGTAACATCCCGCATTTTTATACGCTTTAAATTGATGATAAACCACACATGTCAGACTTAAACCATACAGAAAGGCAGATTTTTATGAGGTAAATAAGAAAAAGCAGAGAAGAAAAAACAAAATAGAATCTTACAGCGGAACGATAAAGTATAATAATCAAATAAACAGTTCATGAAGCTGTTTACAAAACATTTGATTATACTTATACAATACATATCAGAGTTTCACATACCACAGAATAATAAAATGCAGCGGAGTACATGATGCAGTGAATAATAAAATAAATAATAGTAATAATATCTTCATTTTCTTCGTCCAAAATTAGCCTTCAAATCCTGAAATGCTCAGACTGACCCGAGCGAATTGAAAAGACAAAACATTCGAGTCAGAACTAAAAAATCTTCTGTAAGTTAAATCAACTGAAATAAATATGAGCGTAACGACGTCATAGATGTTTACGGGAGTTAACATCCCCTATCCAGTGTCAAATGTGAGTGCAGTAACTTAAGAGATGCTCGGGATTCGCATCTCCTAAGGATCCGTTAAACTATTTACCATGCAGTAATATTTCGCTATTATAATAATGTCTAATAGTAAAATAAACTTACTTTTAAATAGTGTTAAGGGTTTACCCATATAGCCCTTAACACGTAATAATGCCAATAGTCCATACAGTACCGTAATACCTCCTGATCGGGAGGCTACCAGAGGATACTCCATAGGTACGACACAAATCAAACTCGTATAAGGCGTGCTAGGGTAGGTGACACGGCACAACTAGGCAATGCTAGGGTAGATATACCAATTATGCTTCCGGACCGATGGTAAAGCATAGAAGCTACTACCGCCCACCTTGAGCCACAACTCCAAAATCAAAAAGGACCCCAATCAATCACAAAGCAATAGAATGGTGTCAAAGGAGCGTGACAATAGAAGGTGCTACCTTCTTAGCCCGTCGATCGCTCCTATTTTAGCCACTTTATGCCAACTCACGGGAGTCGGGTCCATGTATATACCTCAAAGGAAACGCCGCCACCATCCTACTTCATTCTGGAATCTCCACCGCGTGCACGGTTGTTAAAGTGTTTTTCGGAGTTGGCAGAGAGTCTGACAACTTTCGATCCCGGTCACTTTAACAACCAAACATTATTATAACACCGTGCTCATTTCAAAATAAGTATACTTCAAACCCAGAATACAATATCCATTTCAAAACCATATAAATATGATATCATTTCCGTTTCCAAAACCAATCAATATGATATCACTTTATTAAAACCCAAATCAATATAATATCATTTTTATTTCAAATATATCCTTTCCAAAATCATAGCACTTTCAAAATTATGATATTTCGAAACCAAACGCTTGAAATATAACCTTTCGAAACATAATACTTCGAATCTCATAGCTTCTAAACCATAACTTTCAAAACTTAAATGGTTTGGATATTCAAACAGTATATAAAATAAAATAGTTTGAATTTAAAATTTCTTTATAAAGTAAAAGAATTTCCTCGACTTCACAATTTTATTTACTTTAAATTAAATATCGATCCATAACCTTCAACTCACTTTCAGTTTCAACAAACCATTTCAATTTCAATATATTTCAAACTTTGAGTATTAAACAATTTCAAAACTAAGGTTGGTAATTACGATTCAACAATTCAATGTTCTATTTTTAGTTTTGAAATAATTACATAATAAATCCATTTTCATTTAAATAAAACACAAATTTCAAATAACTAAATATTTCCTTCAATTTATTTATACTTGAAATATTTGTCTAATTCGTCTTAAACCTAAAAATCTAGTTATAAAAATCATACCTTTAAAATCTCAATTTTATTAAATTTCAAATCAATTTCATATTTATCATCACACCTTATTCTCATTTAAGTCATCATAAACTCCAAAAATATAATTTAAATAAACACTTAACCATATTATATCTTGCTAAAATCAAACTTTATTATTAAACTTATTTTATACTTTAACCCAATTTTATACATAGCTTAAAACTAAAAATTTAACTATATATAAAAATAACATTTATAAATATCCAAATTAATATCTCATAAAATCATATATTTCTTTACCAAACCATAGAAACCATTTCAAATTTATATATACACACACACACACACACACACCACGGTGTTTGTATATAATTTTCTACCTTATTGTCAAGTGATACAGATATTTATCATTTCAATCCGTAATTTAAAATAAAAATATGGTTATGTATCATTTCAAACCGCAATCCCGAATGAAATAAAAATGCATAGCAACTTGCAGTTTATAACAATATAAAATACAACATCCATTCATCCAATATCAATCATCAACCATTTATCACAATCATTATCCAATTCAAACAATAACATCAATATATAAAAGATAATAAACAACAGGTATTTACAGCCAGTTTATATTCAATAATAAATTAAACAACTATTTAACTAGCAGTTTATATGCAATAATAAATTAAATAACAATTTAACCCAACAAATTCATTTAACTGAAATATGCCACATAGTCATAAATAAATTTTCTAATCACATCAAAAATTAATTTAACACACATAAGAAATTTTAGAAGTTGTGAGTGGGTTAAAGTCCTCACCTTTTGAATTTAAATCCAATTTAAACCCAAAATTTGAACAGTCTCAGAGTCATCCAAACAAGCGTCAAAATGTCCGGAATTTCAATACGATCCCAACGCAATACCCGCGCGTGAATTGGACCTCATATGTGAAAGATATACGTGTTAGAACGATTTAAGGATTAACTAAAAAATAAAATAAGAAAATAAAAAAAACACTCGCCTATCACGCAGCGCCACGTCACGCATACAAACTCCATCCAGTGAAAGCCCAATATGCACGAGATTGACATCAAGACCCAAAACCATCTACGGCCGCCACTTCGACTACCAATCCAGATCGCGACCAAGCCAGATTAACTCGCAGACCACGCCTCCGCGCCTCCCCATGTCTGCCACGACCGACGACATCGACCCCACCTGAAACGCACAGCCCCCACCACCATTTGACAACCTTAATTGAATTTTCGTCGTCGATCAGACCGTCAAATAACAAAACAAACCGCATAGAAGCACTCCTCTCAGTCCCCTCTACAAAACCCGACCCTCCAATCGACGATACGTCGAAGATCGTCAAACGCCAATGAACGGCCGTGACTAAATCGACCAATTCCAGCCAGCAGGAAATCCTGATCCAAAAATGAACAATAGAATTGACTTGCGCTCGTCGAGAGCTTCAAATCGATATATAATTTGATGTAGTTTGTGGAGATTGAATTTTGGCTTGATTTTGAATTGCAATTGTATTTGGACGTGATAGTTTGTTTGTCTGCCATTGAGGAGGAGAGACAACTGAATTGTACGTACATAAATGAGGAATAAGAAATATGCTAGGGTTTATAACGAGGTATATATAGGCTGAACAAAGTAGAAACGAATGGGCTAGATTGGTTTGGAAAATTGAACGACATGTGGTTCGAAAAGCCCTTTTCGACTCTGGAACGAAAATGGGTCAACCCATATATCAAAATAGATGTTTTTTACTATTTTAAACTCGGTGAAACAAGTTTCAAGTCCAAAATCCATCGTATGAAGAATTATGCTAAAATCAAATTATTTCAGATTGATTTCAGTTGGTTCCAATTAAATAGATTTCTTGGCGTTTCGTGTTCGTACGATCAAACGACAAGGTCGATCTCTACGAAACTTGAAATCCTATAATAGTTCACTGTTACGGATCCGATGAAACTAGTTTCATCGAAATCCGAGTCAGTGGACAAAATGGCTATTGTCCACATTATTAAATTAAATTAATATTTAATTAATTAAATCACTTTTTCGTTTCAAATTTAAAAATTCACAAATTTCATCATTTTTGATTTCTTAAACAATCACAATAATTTAGACAGCTTAGATATCGATTCAAAGTTAATTGATTTCCCATTACTGTAATTAATTTCAATTTTAAATAAATTCATTAATTATCCACTGAAATTCCAATAAGTCCATTGATTTGATTTAAAATCTTGCTATTCAATAAATTGAGATCTTATGGATATAATTAACATTGATTTATATTACATTACATTAATTTATTATCATTTCATATTAATACCCATTAACGTAAGACTTTATTTCATTTAATTTTAAAAATCCATCTATTACAGCTCAAAACCCAATAAATTTATCAAACATGAATTTCAATTGTTTTCATTCAAATCAACTTCCATATTATGGATAGAGTAAATGTTATTTCCCATTATTAACTAAATTTACATTAGCAAAGTATTTAATTTATATTTATTGCAATTCATACCAAATTTAAATTAATAGGCTAAATAAATAGGTAACATAAAATATTTATTACCATTTACTTTCAATAACACTTATAAGTTATTATTCCCAAACAATTGTTACAATTATTTACATAACACAAATTTCATCCAATCATCATTAACAATGTATTATTTCATAATTAAATTACAAATTTTTTATTTCTTCATTTTTAAATTACCCAAAATATTATTAAATTAACGAATTTTAATTATCAAAAATTATGGGTCATCACACTCTTCCCCACTCAAAACTTTTCGTCCCCGGAAAGGAAAAAGAAGGGGCGAAGAAAGAATTAAATAGTCAATACATCTTATTCAAAATATTAATTTTATAAACAATAAATTTACAAAATTTAATAATTTAAATAAAAGATACTAATTTATAACCATTAAATCTTTTTATACTTAAATTAATAATGTTTGGAAAACATTTTTCAAAATTTTCTAAGTCCAAAATTTACGAAAAATTTCGGCAGAGTCTTTTTTGTACGAAGAGGCTCGGAAGAATATACAATATCAAATATAACAATATACAACATATATTTTGTAAAATAATATATCCCGTCATGGGAAAAATATAATAAGGCTAGAAAACCGCAATTCGAAAACGTACCTATTTGTCGGGCAAATAAATGCTTAATTATGAAACCAAAAGCAGTAGCAATTGCTTCCATAACCTGTATTCCACTTATATAATCCAAAAGGAGTCAATAATTATATAAAATGATATATTTAAAGTTGTTTCAACCACTGACAAACAAATCAATATAAACAAAAATCACTTGCAGCAAAGCATCCAACCATCACATAAAATCAACACAAATCAATTATCCATTCAGATCAAACAAAATAAATAGTTGTTCGTGTTCAAAACTTTAAATTGTTTAGAATGGAAAATGACTATTAAGTGCACCATTTACTCAACAGTCTTTGATGAAACTAAATAGATTATTCATACATCCAATCCAAATTTAAAGTATCATAGCCCAGACAACCATAAACCAAACAAACAACAATTCCAACAATAGATCAAGTTCATTTTTATTAATTTCATTTCATAATATTTGTTGTTTGATTTCTTTCTTTCATATAATGATTTATCTTTTTATTTTACATTATTTCTTGCAAATTTCAATTTCCATCCATTAATTCAGCGTTTATTCCACTTGTTTGCACTCATACTTACAAGAATTCATTTTTTATTGATTCATATTATATAAATTTTCTTTTTATTGCTTTACACTCACATTTCATTTACTACTTAATTTTTCTTTTACTCATTTATTTATAATACTTACATTTCCATTACATTAAGTTAGTAGTCTTTCAATTATACTTAAGCTTATAACAACTACAACATCAATTTCTTATTTATTAAAGAATTTCATTGAATACTTTAATTATTTCAAATTTTTACTTGTATAATATCCCATTACATTTTCTTATTAAACATTTGAACTTTTAAATCTTTGGTAAGTTATATACATGCTTTTTAAGAATGCAATTGAAAGTTATACAAGTCTATCTCTTTTCTTTTAAACTAATTTACGGTTCAATAATCATATCCTTTGTTTTATAGGTTACAATTTCAGCTTTCTTGAATTTCATTTATAACCTAGCATTCAATCTCTTATTTTAATTAGAGGTTTCAATTATTAATTAGTTACATTCCATTTCACTACAATAATTGAACCATTAATTAACGAAAACTGAAGAACTAAATACCGAGTTAAGTTTTAAATCATTTTAAAATAATAGATAGATGTATACACTTACAATTTATAATCCAGTTAGATTCAAAACAATTTGAAATTTATATTTGTTCATCAAAATGAATCTACAGTAAATCTACTGCAGTGGCTTTCCCACTTCGAAACTCGAAAATGAATGTCGATGATGCGTGCACTCATCACCGAAATTATTTTCCAGCGACAAAGAGCGAAGTACAGAACTTATTTCTTTCCAAAGTTTCTTTAAAACAATTCTTTCAATTTATATTGAAATATTTATATCCGAAAATACTTATAAACAATATTATTATATTCCAAAATCCTTTGAAAGAAATTTTCAAAACCTTGGGACTTAAGTTCTAAATTCCCAAATTTCATTTATTTTATTTTTCAGTCTTATTTCAACTATTATTTATAAATTTCATTACCTAAAAACCAATATTTTGCAACCAAATATATATATCATTTATAAAATTTTATTATATATATAGAAAATATAATAGGATAAGGTATTTCATTCACCTATATTCAAAACAAATATTGTGTCGGTCTGTCCTATTAAGTGTTTAGAAATCCCTATTGATGTCATAGCGTCCTATGCACCAATTAGAATTCATAAATACAAAACGGAACAAATTAACACAATATCAAAACTCTTTTATAACACTAACAAATATGCTCTCTCATATATATACACTCAATGACTCATCATAGGGTATTACTACCCTATTAATAAAGAGTCAGACCCCACAAAGCTAAGGTTTATCGCTAAACCAAAACTCTGATACCAGGTGTAACATCCCTCCTTTATATACGCTTTAAAATGACGATAAACCATACACGTCAGACTTAAACCATACAGAAGGGCGGATTGTTATGGGGTAAATAAGAAAAAGCAGAGAAGAAAAAACAAAATAGAATCTTGCAGCGGAACGATAAAATATAATAATCAAATAAACAGTTCATGAAGCTATTTATAAAACATTTGATTATAATTATACAGTACATATCAGAGTTTCACATACCAGAGAATAAAAAAATGCAGCGGAGTACATGATGCAAATAATAATAATATAGACAATATTAATAATATCTTCGTCCTCCATAATAAGCCTTCAAATCCTGAAATGCTCAGACTGACCCGAGCGAATTGAAAAGACAAAACACTCGAGTCAGAACTAAAAGATCTTATGTAAGTTAAATCAACTGAAATAAATATGAGTGTAACGACGTCAGATATGTTTACGGGATTTGACATCTCCTATCCAGTGTCAAACGTGAGCGCAGTAGCTTAAGAGATACTTGGGATTCACATCTCCTAAGGATCCGTTAAACTATTTGCTATGTAGTAATATTTAGCTATTATAATAATGTCTAATAGTAAAATAAACTTACTTTTAAATAGCGTTAAGGGGTTACCCATATAGCCCTTAACACATAATAGTGCCAATAGTCTATACAGTACTGTAATACCTCCTGATCGAGAGGCTACCAAAGGATACTCCATAGGCACGACACAAATCAAACTCGTACAAGGCGCGCTAGCGTAGGTGACACGGCACAACTAGGCAATGCCAGGGTAGATATACCAATTATGCTTTCGGACCGGTGGTAATGCATAGCGGCTACTACCGCCCACCTCGAGCCACACCACCAAAATCAAAAAGGGCCCTAATCAATCATAAAGTAATAGAATGGTATCGAAGGAGTGTGTCTGATAAAAGGTGCTACCTTCTTAGCTCGTCGATCACTCCTACTTTAGCCACCTTATGCCTACTCACGGGAGTCGGGTCCACGTATATACCTCAAAGGAAACGCCGCCACCATCCTACTTCATCCTGGAATCTCCACCGCATACACGGTTGTTAAAGTGGTTTTCGGAGTTGGCAGAGAGTATGAAAACTTCCGATCCCGGTCTCTTTAACAACCAAACGTTACTATAACACCATGGTCATTTCAAAATAACTATACTTCAAACCCAGAATATAATATCCATTTCAAAACCATATAAATACGATATTATTTCCGTTTCAAAAACCAATCAATATGATATCACTTTATTGAAACCCAAATCAATATAATATCATTTTTATTTCGAATATATCGTTTCCAAAATCATAGCACTTTCAAAATTTTGATATTTCGAAACCAAACGCTTGAAATATAACCTTTCAAAACATAATACTTCGAATCTCATTATTTCTAAACCATAACTTTCAAAACATAAATGGTTGGGATATTCAAATAGTATATAAAATAAAAAAGTTTGAATTTAAAACTTCTTTATAAAGTAAAATAATTTCCTCGACTTCAAAATTTTGTTCACTTTAAATTAAATCTCGATCCATAACCTTCAACTCACTTTCAGTTTCAACAAACCATTTCAATTTCCATATATTTCAAACTTATATATATATAGACCATGGCGTCTGTATATAATTTTCTACCTTATGGTCAAGTGATACGGATATTTATCATTTCAATCCGCAATTTAAAATAAAAATACGTTTATGTATCATTTCAAACCGCAATCCTGAATGAAATAAAAATGCATAACAACTTGCAGTTTATAACAATGTAAAATACAACATCCATTCATCCAATATCAATCATCAACCAATTATCACAATCATCATCCAATTCAAACAATAAAATCAATATATAACAGATAATAAACAACAGGTATTTACTGACAGTTTATATTCAACAATAAATTAAACAACTATTTAACTGGCATTTTATATGCAATAATAAATTAAATAACAATTTAACCCAATAAAATTCAATTTAACCAAGATGATGGTTAAAAATATGCCACACAGTCATAAATAAATTTTCTAATCACATCAAAAATTAATTTAACACACATAAGAAATTTTAGAAGTTGTGAGTGGGTTAAAACACTCACATTTTGAATTTAAATCCAATTTAAGCCCAACATTTGAATAGTCTCAGAATAATTCAAACAAGCGTCAAAATGTCCGGAATTTCAGTACAATCCCAACGCAAAAATTACAGGTGAATTGGACCTCGTATGTGAAAGATATACGTGTTAGAACGACTTGAGGATTAACTAAAAAAATAAAAAATAAATAAAAAAACACTCGCCAATCATGTAGTGCCACGTCACACACGCAATCTCCATCCAGTGAAACCCTAATCTGCACGAGATTGACGTTGCGAACCAAAACCATCTACGGCCTCCACTTCGACTACCAATCCAGATCGCGACCAAGCCAGATCAACTTGCTGACCTCGCCTGCACGCCTCCTCACGTCTGCCATGACCCATGGCGACATCGACCCTATCTGAAACGCACAACCACCGCCCCCATTTGACAACCCTAATTGAATTTTTGTCGTCGATCAGACTGTCAAATCACCAAACAAACCGCATAGATGCACTCCACTTAGTCCCCTCTACAAAACGCTACCCTCCAATCGACGATCCGTCAAAGATCATCAAACGCCAATGAACGACCGTGACTAAATCAACCAATTTCGGCCAGTAGGAAATCCAGATCCAAAAACGAATAATAGAATAGACTTGCGTTAGTCGAGAGCTTCAAATCGATATATAATTTGATGTAGTTTGTGGAGATTGAATTTTTGGCTTGATTTTGAATTGCAATTGTATTTGGAAGTGAGAGTTTGTTTATCTGCCATTGAGGAGGAGAGACAGCTGAACTGTACGTATAGAAATAAGGAATAAGAAATATGCTAAGGTTTATAACGAGGTAAATATAGGCTGAACAAAATAGAAATGAATGGGCTAGATTGGTTTGGAAAATTGAATGACAGGTGGCCCGAAAAGCCCGTTTTGACTACGGAACGAAATTGGGCCAACCCATAAATCAAAATAGATGTTTTTGAATATTTTAATCTCGATGAAACAAGTTTCAAGTCCAAATTCTATCATATGAAGAACTTATGCTAAAATCAAATTATTTCAAATTGATTTCAATTGATTTTAATTAAATCGATTTCTAGGCGTTTCGCGTTCGTACGATCAAACGACAAGTCCGATCGCTACGAAACTTGAAATCCTATAATAGTTCACTGTTACGGATCCGATGAAACTAGTTTCGTCGAAATTCGAGTCAGTGGCCAAAATGGCTATTTTCCACATTATTAAATTAAATTAATATTTAATTAATTAAATCACTTTTTCGTTTCAAATTTAAAAATTCACAAAATTTCATCATTTTTGATTACTTAAACAATTAAAATAATTTAGACAGCTTAGATATCAATTCAAAGTTAATTGATTTACCCATTACCGTAATTAATTTCAATTTTAAATAAATTCATTAATTATCCATTGAAATTCCAATAAGTCCATTGATTTGATTTAAAATCTTGCTATTCAATAAATTGACATCTTATGGGCATAATTAACATTGATTTACATTACATTACATTAATGTATCCTCGTTTCATATTAATTCCCATTAACGTAATAGTTTATTTCATTTAATTTCAAAAATCCATTTATTACAGCTCAAAACCCAATAAATTTATCAAACATGAATTTCAATTGTTTTCATTCAAATCAACTGCCATATTATGGATAGAGTAAACGTTATTCCCATTATTAACTAAACTTACATTAACAAAATATTTAATTTAGATTTATTGCTATTCTTACAAAATTTAAATTAACAGGCTAAATAAATAGGAAACATAAAATATTTGTTACCATTTACTTTCAATCACACTTATAAGTTATTATTCCCAAGTAATTGTTACAATTGTTTACATAACACAAATTTCATTCAATCATCATTAACAATATATTATTTCATTATTAAATTACAAAATTTTATTTCTTCATTATTAAATTACCCAAAATCTTATTAAATTAAAAAAAATTAATTATCAAAAATTACGGTTCGTTACACTCTCCCCCGCTCAAAACTTTTCATCCCCGAAATGGAAAAGAAGGGGAAAAGAAAGAATTAAGTAGTCAATACATCTTATTCAAAATATTAATTTTATAAACAAATAAATTTACAAAATTTAATAATTTACATAAAAGATACTAATTTATAACCATTAAATATTTTTATACTCAAATTAATAAAGTTTGGAAAATATTTTTCAAAATTTTTCTAAGTCCAAAATTTACGGAAAATTTCGGCAGAGTCTCCTTTGTACGGAGAGGCTCTGGAGAAAATACAATATCAAATATAACAATATACAACATATATTTTTCAAAATAATATATCCCAACACGGGAAAAAATATAATAACGCTAGAAAACCGCAATCCGAAAACGTACCTAATTGTCGGGCAAACAAACGCCTAAATATAAAACCAAAAGCAGTAGCAATTGCTTCCATAACCTGTATTCCACTTATATAATCCAAAAGGAGTTAATAATTATATAAAATGAAATATTTAAAGTTGTTTCAACCACTAACAAACAAATCAATATAAACAACAATCACTTGCAGCAAAGCATCCAACCATCACATAAAATCAACACAAATCAATTATCCATTCATATCAAATAAAACAAATAGTTGTTTGGTTTCAAAACTATAAATTTTCAGAATGGAAAATAACTATTAAGTGCACCATTTACTCAACAGTCTTGGATGAAACTAAATAGATAATATTAATAATATCTTCGTCTTTGTCCTCCAAAATAAGCCTTCAAATCCTGAAATACTCAGACTGACCTTAGCGAATTGAAAAGAAAAACACTCGAGTCGGAACTAAAAGATCTTATGTAAGTTAAATCAACTGAAATAAATATGAGTGTAACGGCATCAGAGATGTTTACGGGAGTTGACATCTCTTATCCAATGTCAAATGTGAGTGCAATAACTTTAGAGATGCTCGGCATTCACATCTCCTAAAGATCCATTAAACTATTTACTATGTAATAATATTTCGCTATTATAATAATGTATAATAGTAAAATAAACTTACTTTTAAATAGCGTTAAGGGGTTACCCATATAGCCCTTAACACGTAGTAGTGCCAATAGTCTATACAGTACCGTAATACCTCCTGATCAGGAGGCTACCAGAGGATACTCCATAGGTACGACACAAATCAAACTCGTACAAGGCGCGCTACGGTAGGTGACACGGCACAACTAGGCAATGCCAGTGTAGATATACCAATTATGCTTCCAGACCGATGGTAACGCATAGCAGCTACTACCGCCCACCTCGAGCCACACCCCCAAAATAAAAATGGGCCCTAATCGATCACAAAGTAATAGAATGGTATCGAAGGAGTGTGTCTGATAAAAGGTGCTAACTTCTTAGCTCGTCGATAGCTCCTACTTTAGCCACCTTATGCCAACTCATGCGAGTCGGGTCAACGTATATACCTCAAAGGAAACGCCGCCACCATCCTACTTCATTCTGGAATCTCCACCGCATACACGGTTGTTAAAGTGGTTTTCGGAGTTGGCAGAGAGTATGACAACTTCCGATCCCGGTCGCTTTAACAACCAAACGTTATTATAACACCGCGGTCATTTCAAACTAAGTATACTTCAAACCCAGAATATGATATCCATTTCAAAACCATATAAATACGATATCATTTCCATTTCAAAAACCAATCAATGTGATATCACTTTATTAAAACCCAAATCAATATAATGTCATTTTTATTTCGAATATATCCTTTCAAAAATCATAGCACTTTCAAAATTATGATATTTCGAAACCAAACGCTTAAAATATAACCTTTCAAAACATAATATTTCGAATCTCATTGCTTCTAAACCATAACTTTCAAAACATAAATGGTTTGGATATTGAAACAGTATATAAAATAAAAAAGTTTGAATTTGAAATTTCTTTATAAAGTAAATTAATTTCCTCGACTTCAAAATTGTATTCACTTTAAATTAAATCTCGATCCATAACCTTCAACTCACTTTCAGTTTCAACAAACCATTTCAATTTTAATATATTTCAAACTTATATATATATATATACACCACGGTGTCTGTATATAGTTTTCTACCTTATGGTCAAGTGGTACGGATATTTATCATCTCAATCCGTAATTTAAAATAAAAATACGTTTATGTATCATTTCAAATCGCAATCCTGAATGAAATAAAAATGCATAACAACTTGCAGTTTATAACAATGTAAAATACAACATCCATTCATCCAATATCAATCATCAACCATTTATCACAATCATCATCCAATTCAAACAATAACATCAATATATAACAGATAATAAACAACGGGTATTTACTGACAGTTTATATTCAATAATAAATTAAACAACTATTTAACTGGCATTTTATATCCAATAATAAATTAAATAACAATTTATCCCAATAAATTCAATTTAACCAAGATGATGATAAAAAATATGCCACACAGTCATAAATAAATTTTCTAATCACATCAAAAATTAATTTAACACACATAAGAAATTTTAGAAGTTGTGAGTTGGTTAAAACACTCACCTTTTGAATTTAAATCCAATTTAAACCCAAAATTTGAACAGTCTCAGAATCATTCAAACAAGCATCAAAATGTCCGGAATTTCAATACGATCCCAACGCAATAACCACGTGTGAATTGGACCTCGTATGTGAAAGATATACGTGTTAGATAGACTTGACTAAAAAAATTAAAAAACACTCGCCAATCATGCAGTGCCACGTCACACACACAATCTCCATCCAGTGAAACCCCAATCTGCACGAGATTGATGCCGCGAACCAAAACCATCTACGGCCGCCACTTCGATTACCAATCCAGATCGCGACCAAGCCAGATCAACTTGCCGACCTTGCCTGCACGCCTCCCCACGTCTGCCACGACCCACGGCAACATCGACCCCATCTGAAACGCACAGCCGCGGCCACCATTTTACAACCCTAATTGAATTTTCGTCGTCGATCAGACTGTCAAATCACCAAACAAACTGCATAGACGCACTCCCCTTAGTCCTCTCTACAAAACGCTACCCTCTAATCGACGATCCATCAAAGATCATCAAACGCCAATGAACTACCGTGACTAAATCAACCAATTTCGGCCAGCAGGAAATCCAGATCCAAAAACGAATAATAGAATAGACTTGCGCTCGTCGAGAGCTTCAAATCGATATATAATTTGATGTAGTTTGTGGAGATTGAATTTTTGGCTTGATTTTGAATTGCAATTGTATTTGGAAGTGAGAGTTTGTTTGTCTGCCATTGAGGAGGAGAGACAGCTGAACTGTACGTATAGAAATGAGGAATAAGAAATATGATAGGGTTTATAACGAGGTAGATATAGGCTGAACAAAATAAAAATGAATGGGCTAGATTGGTTTGGAAAATTGAATGACAGGTGGCCCGAAAAGCCCGTTTTGACTCGGGAACGAAATTGGGCCAACCTATATATCAAAATAGATGTTTCTGAATATTTTAATCTCGATGAGACAAGTTTCAAGTCCAAATTCTATTGTATGAAGAAGTTATGCTAAAATCAAATTATTTCAAATTGATTTCAATTAAATCGATTTCTAGGCGTTTCGCGTTCGTACGATCAAACGACAAGTCCGATCGCTACGAAACTAGAAATCCTATCTGTTACGGTCCGATGAAACTAGTTTCGTCGAAATCGAAGTCAGTGGCCAAAATGGCTATTTTCCACATTATTAAATTAATATTTAATTAACTAAATCACTTTTTTGTTTCAATTTAAAAATTCACAAATTTCATCATTTTTGATTTCTTAAACAATTAAAATAATTTAGACAGCTTAGATATCAATTCAAAGTTAATCGATTTACCCATTGCCATAATTAATTTCAATTTTAAATAAATTCATTAATTATCTATTGAAATTCCAACAAGTCCATTGATTTGATTTAAAATCTTGCTATTCAATAAATTGACATCTTATGGGCATAATTAACATTGATTTATATTACATTACATTAATGTATTCTCATTTCATATTAATTCCCATTAACTTAATAGTTTATTTTATTTTATTTCAAAAATCCATTTATTACAGCTCAAAACCCAATAAATTTATCAAACATGAATTTCAATTTTTTTCATTCAAATCAACTGCCATATAATGGATAGAGTAAACGTTATTTCCCATTATCAACTAAATTTACATTAACATAATATTTAATTTAGATTTATTGCAGTTCTTACCAAATTTAAATTAACAGGATAAATAAATAGGTAACATAAAATATTTGTTACCATTTACTTTCAATCACACTTATAAGTTATTATTCCCAAGCAATTGTTACAATTATTTACATAACACAAATTTCATTCAATCATCATTAACAATATATTATTTCATTATTAAATTACAACATTTATATCTTCATTATTAAATTTCTCAAAATCTTATTAAATTAACAAATTTTAATTATTAAAATTTACGGTTCGTTACGCTCTCCCCCGCTCAAAACTTTTCATCCCCGAAAAAGAAAAGGAAGGGAAAAAGAAAGAATTAAGTAGTCAATACATCTTATTCAAAATATTAATTTTAGAAACAGATAAATTTACAAAATTTAATAATTTAAATAAAAGATACTAATTTATAACCATTAAATATTTTTATACTCAAATTAATAAAGTTTGGAAAACATTTTTCAAAATTTTTCTAAGTCTAAAATTTACGGAAATTTTTGGCAGAGTCTCCTTTGTACGGAGAGGCTCGGGAGAAAATACAATATCAAATATAACAATATACAACATATATTTTCCAAAATAATATATCCCAACACGGGAAAAAATACAATAATGCTAGAAAATCGCAATCCGAAAACGTACCTAATTGTCGGGCAAACAAACGCTTAATTATGAAACCAAAAGCAGTAGCAATTGCTTTCATAGCCTGTATTTCACTTATATAATCCAAAAGGAGTTAATAATTATATAAAATGAAATATTTAAAGTTGTTTCAACCACTAACAAACAAATCAATATAAACAACAATCACTTGCAGCAAAGCATCCAACCATCACATAAAATCAACACAAATCAATTATCCATTCATATCAAATAAAACAAATAGTTGTTTGGTTTCAAAACTTTAAATTTTCAAAATGGAAAATAACTATTAAGTGCACCATTTACTCAACAGTCTTGGATGAAACTAAATAGATTATTCATACATCTAATCCAAATTTAAAGTATCCTTGCCCAGACAACCATAAACCAAACAAACAACAATTCCAACAATAGATCAAGTTCATTCTTATTAATTTCATTTCATAATATTTTTTGTTTGATTTCTTTCTTTCATGTAACGATTTATCTTTTTATTTTACATTATTTCTTGCAAATATTTCCATCCATTAATTCAGTGTTTATTCCACTTGTTTGCACTCATACTTACATGAATTCATTTTTTATTTATTCATATTATCTAAATTTTCATTTTATTGCTTTACACTCATTCATTTCATTTACTACTTAATTTTTCTTTTACTCGTTTATTTATAATACTTACATTTCCATTACATTAAGTTAGTAGCCTTTGTTTTATATTTAAGCTTATAACAACTACAACATTAATTTCTTATTTATTAAAGAATTTTATTGAATACTTTCATTATTTCAAATTTTTACTTGTATAATATCCTATTACATTTTCTTATTAAACATTTCAACTTTTAAATCTTTGGTAAGTTATATATATGCATTTTAAGAATGCAATTGAAAGTTATACAAGTTTATCTCTTTTCTTTTAAATTAATTTACTGTTCAATAATCATATCCTTTGTTTTATAGGTTACAATTTCAGCTTTCTTGAATTTCATTTATAACCTAGCATTCAATCTCTTATTTTAATTAAGGTTCCAATTATTAATTAGTTACATTCCATTTCACTACAATAATTGAACCATTAATTAACGGAAACCGAAGAACTAAATACCGGGTTAAGTTTCAAATCATTTTAAAATAATAGATAGATGTATACACTTACAATTTATATATCCAATTATATTCAAAACAATTTGAAATTTATATTTTTTCATTAAATTTTTTTTGCAGTAAATCTAGTATAGCGGCCTTCCCATTTCGAAACTCGAAAATGAATGTCGATGATGCATGCACTCATCACCGAAATTATTTTCCAACGACAGAGAGGGAAGTACAGAACTTATTTCTTTCCAAAGTTTCTTTAAAACAATTCTTTAAATTTATATTGAAATATTTATATCCGAAAATACTTATAAATAATATTATTATATTCCAAAATTCTTTGAAAGAAATTTTCAGAACCTGAGAATTAAGTTCTAAATTTCCAAATTTCATTTATTTTATTTTTCAATCTCATTTCAACTATTATTTATAAATTTCATTACCTAGCAACCAATATTTTGCAACCAAATATATTTATCATTTATAAAATTTTATTTTATGTATATAGAAAATATAACAGGCAAAATTATTTCATTCACCTATATTCAAATCAAATATTGTGTCGGTATGTCCTGTTAAGCGTTTAGAAATCCCTATTGATGTCATAGCGTCCTATGCACCTACCAGAATTTATAAATACAAAAAGGAACAAATTAACACGATATCAAAATTCTTTTGTAACACTAACAAATACGCTCTCTTATATATATACACTCAACGACTCATCATAGGATATTAATAAAGAGTCAGACCCCACAAAGCTAAGGTTTATCACTAAACCAAAGCTCCGATACCACATGTAACATCCCGCCTTTTTGTACGCTTTAAATCGACGATAAACCACACACATCAGACTTAAACCATACATAAGGGCGGATTGTTATTGGGTAAATAAGAAAAAGCAAAGAAGAAAAAAATAATATAGAATCTTGCAGTGAAACGATAAAATATAATAATCAAATAAACATTTCATGAAGCTGTTTGCAAAACATTTGATTATACTTATACAATATTATCAGAGTTTCACATACCAGAGAATAATAAAATGCAGCGGAGTACATGGTGCTATGAATAATAAAATAGATAGTATTAATAATATCTTCGTCTTCGTCCTCCAAAATAAGCCTTCAAATCCTGAAATGCTCAGACTGACCTTAGCGAATTGAAAATAAAAACACTCGAGTCAGAACTAAAAGATCTTATGTAAGTTAAATCAACTGAAATAAATATGAGTGTGACGGCGTCAGAGATGTTTACGGGAGTTGACATCTCCTATCCAGTGTCAAATGTGAGTGCAATAACTTAAGAGATGCTCGGGATTCACATCTCCTAAAGATCCATTAAACTATTTACTATTCAGTAATATTTCGCTATTATAATAATGTCTAATAGTAAAATAAACTTTCTTTTTAATAGCGTAAGGGGTTACCCATATAGCCCTTAACACGTAATAGTGCAAATAGTCTATACAGTACCGTAATACCTCCTGATCAGGAGGCTACCAGAGGATACTTCATAGGTACGACACAAATCAAACTCATACAAGGCGCGCTAGGGTAGGTGACACGGTAAAACTAGGCAATGCCAGGGTAGATATGCCAATTATGCTTCCGAACCGGTGGTAACGCATAGCAGTTACTACCGCCCACCTCGAGCCACACCCCCAAAATCAAAAAGGGCCCAATCAATCACAAATTAATAGAATGGTATAGAAGGAGTGTGTCCGATAAAAGGTGCTACCTTCTTAGCCCGTTGATCACTCCTGTTTTAGCCACGTTATGCCAACTCACGGGAGTCTGGTGCACGTATATACCTCAAAGGAAACGCCGCCACCATCCTACTTCATTCTGGAATCTCCACCGCATACACGGTTGTTAAAGTGGTTTTCGGAGTTGGCAGAGAGTATGACAACTTCCGATCCCGGTCGCTTTAACAACCAAACGTTATTATAACACCGCGGTCATTTCAAACTAATTATACTTCAAACCCAGAATATGATATCCATTTCAAAACCATATAAATACGATATCATTTCCATTTCAAAAACCAATCAATGTGATATCACTTTATTAAAACCCAAATCAATATAATATCATTTTTATTTCGAATATATCCTTTCCAAAATCATTGCACTTTCAAAATTATGATATTTCGAAACCAAACACTTGAAATATAACCTTTCAAAACATAATACTTCGAATCTCATAGCTTTTAAACCATAACTTTCAAAACTTAAATGGTTTGGATATTCAAACAATATATAGAATAAAATAGTTTGAATTTAAAATTTATTTATAAAGTAAAATAATTTCTTAGACTTCATAATTTTATTCACTTTAAATTAAATCTCGGTACATAAAAATCTCGGTACATAACCTTCAACTCACTTTCAGTTTCAACAAACCATTTCAATTTCAATATATTTCAAACTTTGAGTATTAAACAATTTGAAAACTAAGGTTGGTAATTACGATTCAACAATTCAATGTTCTATTTTTAGTTTTGAAATAATTGCATAATAAATCCCTTTTCATTTAAATAAAACTCAAATTTCAAATAACTAAATATTTCCTTCAATTTGTTTATACTTGAAATATTCGTCTAGTTCATCTTAAACCCAAAAATCCAGTTATAAAAATCATACCTTTAAAATCTCAATTTTATTAAATTTCAAATTAATTTCATATTTATCTTCACACCTTATTCTCGTTTAAGTCATCATAAACTCCAGATATATAATTTATATAAATACTTAACCATATTATTACTAAAATCAAACTTTATTATTAAACTTATTTTATACTTTAACCCAATTTTATACATAGCTTAAAACCAAAAATTTAACTATATATAGAAATAACATTTATAAATATCCAAATCAATATCTCATAAAACCATATATTTCTTTACCAAACCATAGAAATCATTGCAAAAAATTATATATATATAGACCATGGCGTCTGTATATAATTTTCTACCTTATGGTCAAGTGATACAGATATTTATCATGACAATCCGTAATTTAAAATAAAAATACGGTTATGTATTATTTCAAACCGCAATTCGCTAATGAAATAAAAATGCATAACAACTTGCAGTTTATAACAATATAAAATACAACATCCATTCATCCAGTATCGATTATCAACCATTTATCACGATTATCATCCAATTCAAACAATAACATCAATATATAACAGATAATAAACAACAGGTGTTTACTGACTGTTTATATTCAATAATAAATTAAACAACTATTTAACTAGCAGTCTATATGCAATAATAAATTAAATAACAATTTAACCCAATAAATTCAATTTAACCGAGATGATGATTAAAATATGCCAAACAGTCATAAATAATTTTTCTAATCACATCAAAAATTAATTTGACACACATAAAAAATTTTAGAAGTTGTGAGTGGGTTAAAACACTCACCTTTTGAATTTAAATTGAATTTAAATCCAATTTAAACCCAAAATTTGAACAGTCTCAGAATCCATCCAAACATGCGTCAAAATGTCCGGAAATTCAATACGATCCCAATGCAAGAACCCGCGTGTGAATTAGACCACGTATGTGAAAGATATACGTGTTAGAACGATTTGAGGATTAACTAAAAAACACTCATCAATCACACAGTGCCACGTCACGTATGCAATCTCCATCCAGCGAAACCCCAATTTGCACGAGATTGACGTTGCGACCCCAAACCATCTATGGCCGCCACTTCGACTATTAATCCAGATCGCGACCAAGCCAGATCAACTCCCCGACCTCGCCTGCGCGCCTCCCCACGTCTACCATGACCCGGTTGAATTTTCGTCATCGATCAGACCGTCAAATCACCAAACAAACCGCATAGATGCACTCCTCTCAGTCCCCGCTACAAAACGCTACCCTCCAATCGACGATGCGTCGAAGATCATCAAACGCCAATCAACGACCATGACATGAATTTCATCATTTTTTATTTCTTAAACAATTACAATAATTTAGACAGGTTAGATATCAATTCAAAGTTAATTGATCGTGACCCGGTTGAATTTTCATAATCGATCAGACCGTCAAATCACCAAACAAACCGCATAGATGCACTCCCCTCAGTCCCCTCTACAAAACGCTACCCTCCGATCGACGATGCGTCGAAGATCATCAAACGCCAATGAACGACCATGAGATGAATTTCATCATTTTTGATTTCTTAAAAAATTACAATAATTTAGACAGCTTAGATATCAATTCAAAGTTAATTGATTTACTCATTACCGTAATTAATTTTAATTTTAAATAAATTCATTAATTACCTATTGAAATTCCAATAAGTCCATTGATTTGATTTAAAATCTTGCTATTCAATAAATTGACATCTTATGGGTATAATTAACATTGATTTATATTACATTACATTAATGTATTCTCATTTCATTAAAATTCCCATTAACGTAATATTTTATTTCATTTAATTTCAAAAATCCATTTATTACAGCTCAAAACCCAATAAATTTATCAAACATGAATTTCAATTGTTTTCATTCAAATCAACTGCCATATTATGGATAGAGTAAACTTATTTCCCATTATTAACTAAATTTACATTAACAAAATATTTAATTTAGATTTATTGCAATTCTTACCAAATTTAAATTAACAGGCTAAATAAATATGTAACATAAAATATTTGTTACCAGTTACTTTCAATCACACTTATATAAGTTATTATTCCCAAACAATTGTTACAATTGTTTACATAACACAAATTTCATTCAATCATCATTAACAATATAATATTTCATTATTAAATTACAAAAATTTTATTTCTTCATTATTAAATTACCCAAAATCTTATTAAATTAGCGAATTTTAATTATCAAAAATTACGGGTCGTTACAGGAAAATATCTGTATTTTATGGCATCATCGGCTCATGTGGAGTCCATTAACCATTCATATCTTATGATGTGCTGTCTGGGGTCAATTTTTCCCTTTTAGGCAAGCATCGACAGCATGCTAAATCTCCTCAGATATTCCCATGTGAAATATTGTCAATGAACGGGATATGGCTCCTTGTGGTTCCCCAATCTTCATCGGCCAAGCCTTAGCTTTCCCTTACTAGATGTCTTACCAGAGCCGTCAAGTATGGCGTCTGGATAGTTGGAGCCAAGTGGTAGTCACGCTCCATCTCATGTGAATAGTCTGGTTGATGTTTGTGGGCCATTCCATGCCTTCTTGGCTCAACATCCTCTCGATGTGTATTGCGCGCATTCACATTGTCGTCATTTCGTAGGGGTAACTAATCTGCATTAACTTGAACTCCAATATCCAGATCAATCGCGACATTACCAGCGTGCATTCTTCCCGACATTTGCTGTAACCTAACTCCAAAAGTTGGATCGGTACCGATCATTTCATATGGATTGGTACTTATTATTATCGATCTATTTGGATCAGTTGGATAATGGTGGGTTGATGTTTCGGTGTGGTATCCGTCGGTTCTGCGACGTCTATGTCTTTAGTAGTCATCTGACGAGGTTATGCTTTCCGATGCAGAATAGGGAGTTGGCTTCCTCCCAGTTTTCCCGTATTATTGATCCCTAATTTGATTCATTAAATTGATACTGGCTTGAATATGTTGGTTCAATTGTAGACGGCTATCCATGAGCTCTCTCATCAGATTCTGAAAATAGTCTCTTGTGATGGATTCAGCTGAATTCTGCATATTAACTGGAAAGGTAGTATTAACATCTATTGGTAGATTGCTCTGGCCTTCTTGCTGGATGCCGGCGTTCTCGTTTCCTATGCGTTTTGAGCGGTAGGTCTAGTGTTCCTAACCATTTTGATATTTTTCCTTAGACTTTTACAAATCCGAATGAATGGATAAACTACTTGAAGATAATTCTGGATCTCTTCCTAGTATTTATGCAATCTAGTAGAAGCAAAGGGATCCAAATAGAGCTGAGAATCTCCTTGTCAGTAAAAGCACTAAAATGTTTGCACAAAAAGTTGACACAAACGTCCAATAGAGATTTTGTAGAGAAACAAATTAAGAATAATAAAAGAAAATACAGGAGACCAACAAGTAAATAACAGAATATAAGCTATAACGAGAAGACAACATTTTACAGTGGTTCGGCATTAAAAGCCTATGTAATGCCCACATCTATACCCATACTATCCAACAGTATTACATAGTAACACTGTCAGATAATACGAAGAATAAGGCTATATGGGGTACACACATAAATATTCTCTTGGACTAACGCTAATACGTATTAAAATATCTAATATACAACTCATCTATATGTACGCAGTATCGGTACAAAGCAGTAGACACGTGTGCCTCCAAGATCGAACAATATATAACATATAGTACATCATATAGGACACAACCAATTGTAGTAATAACATATGATATTTAATACAATAATGCCATAAAGATATAATATAATTCAAATGTCATTTATATATACATGCAAAGAATCAATGTTACACTAATATCATGTACAATCCTAATATAATACTCCTCTACGCCGAATGAACTACTAGCTGGTCATATTGTCCTTGTACCCGAAAAGTCTCGGACTGACCCGAGTATTATAAAATAACACACGGATCGGACTATGTCTAATCATGGATCATAGATAAGATGATACAGTATAAACAAGGAAGAATAATATGATATCTCTAATAAAGATACTTAAAAATCCGATGGCATATCAAAGTATATATACAGAATAATCCTCAGGGCATTAAATTACCTAAATATCTCAAATCCATATAAAGATGTCATCACCCATTTATAACACATTAAATTAGAAATCACTTAATCAACACAAATGGGTGAATTATACATACACAAAAACCATCGTCTAAATCCAGAAAACAACATATTAGATATCACTAAGTATATTAGGCTAACACGAAGCAATGCCCCAATTATCTATCAATCTCATATTATAGGATATCATTATCAAAACTCTAAAATCAATAACAAAGATCCGAGCCAGCTCATGACAATGCACAAATATAATCAATAAGAAATAAGTTGTCAGCCTATAAAGAATAGGCCATCTGCTTGAGAAGGGTACGAGGTTGATCATACTATGGACACAGTCTCAAGTATAATCTAATTTATACATAGTATATGTCTACCTACTACTCACATACGTGCACCCATACACCACATATATCAGAACCAGACGCAAGACTGACAACATACTGCTTGCTTCAGGAGCCACACGTGGTCCATATGAATCTCCGTTATAAAACACACGCACTCACTAACTGACTAACACATATACGTCAACATTGGTAGCGAAGTGGTCACTTGGGTGACTTGACAGTTTAAATATAAGAGTGTATATACTTCTATCTTAATTTGTATTCTAAAACATTTGTAATTCTATAACTTAGATCAAACTGTTCTCAAATATATCTATATATTTAAGCTTGAGTAAAAGTTTGGCTTAGTTTAATCTAATACATAAGAATATTTAATCTAATATATAAGAATACACACACACATTATATGCTTTCAAATAACAGTAGAGGAACCAAAAAACAAATTAGCTAGAAAATCAATCCTCTTGGCATCGTGACAACGATCCACCATAGGCTCGACAACACGTAGCCTATTTGGCGATGACTACCGACATGTGCCCCTATATGGTAATTGACTACTGGCCTATGCAATATAAGGGGCAGCCAACTATTTATCTCATGATGTGCATCAAATATCATAACAACAATAATGGTATCGTGAATCTGGGGCACGACCCCACGATCAGGCCACTAGGGTAAATACTAGCCAATCTGGTTCACTCGCGAAACATAAAGAGAGTCAGACAAAGATAGGTAGACACATAATGTATACAACTATGTGACTACCTAGTAGCCACCATACGTGCTCACCGCAATGAGTCACATAACATACACAGCATACCCCCATATGAGTGTTGTCTACGAGCAAATAATAACTGAATAAATAACACAACAGTGTCTCATACCACCGCGTGTTACTAGTTTATTTATTCAGTGCTCACATATCATACTCACTCCTCATATAATCTATATAACGAGTCCAAAGAATAACCGAAAAAGTGTTACCGAAAGTCACATACCAGATAGTGTCACTAATTCGTTTATTCTGATTTCTCGTTACACAGAATAAATAACAAATAATAAAACAAAACGAATGCCACCATCGTATCTTATTAAAATATAACTCAGATCAAATCAAGATCAACAGTGAATTATTCATATAATCTTTACATAATTAAACAAGGAAGAAATATCAAAAAAAAAAAGATTATTCTAATAAATATAATATAAAAGATTCAAATAGAAGTAAATAAACAATTCAATATATAACAATAAAACATTCTCAACATATGATTTCAGGTAACAAAATTAACACTTAGAATTATATAATTAATTAATGAGTATATTTTAGAATTATTTAGATAATTAATTAAATTAAAATATAAGATACTATATAAAAAAATTCTCAATCTTTTACAAAAATAAAAATATTAATTTAGTATTCAAATATAACATTAGAAAATCCTTTTCTTCCATTTGATAATCAAAGAAAATTATTTGAAAGCTAAAATCACCCATATGAATTAATATATAATTTATATTTCAAAATAACTGTAGAAAACTCATTGCTTCCTTTAATTACAATTTCACTCTACTAACGATTCTTTTAATTATAATTCTTATTATTTACCTAAGTTATTAATTAATATATATATTATATATAAATAAATATAAATAACGGCTCAGCATATGGCCATTAAACGGGGTATACTAAAATATAACTCGAAAGGCATTGAAATATGTAAGGAATCATGTGAACAAGTCATGTACGCAAAGAAGTATATGCAGGTAAGTACAATAACAGGTGAAACATGCATACATACGTATACATACATACATACATACATATATACGTGTGTGTATTATACTAGCTAGGAACAAGAAGACAAAATGAATAGAGTACTACGAACAAGAAGACAAAATGAATAGAGAACCTATAAATACACACGCTATTAACGACAATTAGGACCATTTGAATAATATTACTAAAATCACTTTACAAATTTATTAAACTTATATTTACATAAAGTAGTAGAATTTAGATATAATTCGATTTTTTTAAATTTCAAATATAATGGTATATGAACAAGTACCCAACAGTAGGAATGTGTGTGTGTGTGTTTATACTAGGAACAAGAAGACAAAATGAATAGAGAACCATTAAATAAACACGCTATTAACGACAATCAGGACCATTTGAATAATATTACTAAAATCACTTTACAAATTTATTAAACTTATATTTACATAAAGTAATAGAATTTAAATATAATTCGATTGTGTTAAATTTCAAATATAATGGTATATGAACAAGTACCCAAACGTAGGAAAGTATATAGATAACAAAGTTAAACAAATTATAGTATATGAGCAGATATGTAAATACTGACATAGTTAGACATTACACGAATGAAAATAGAAGCCATACAAGTTTATAATAAAATGCTTCAACACACATTCTTACGTCATTAAACTCGCTTGGTTTGTTTATTAAACAGGTATACTCTTCTACGTAGATAGAATAACTGATACATATACATACAATAATAATTATAACATACCTAGGCTTACAAACATAATGTAACTCTATAGCTACAGCTCATATACATACACCGATCCATCAATTCAAGGATCAACAGAGAACACGCATAAACAGGCTCAGGCACGCAATACAATCTACACATGCTAATCTCCGTTATAAAACACACGCACTCACTAACTAACTGACACATATACGTCAACATTGGCAGCGAAGTGGTCACTTGGGTGGCTTGACAGTTTAAATATAAGAGTGTATATACTTCTATCTTAATTTGTATTCTAAAACATATGTAATTCTATAACTTAGATCAAACTGTTCTCAAATATATCTATATATTTAAGCTTGAGTAAAGGTTTGGCTTAGTTTAATCTAATATATAAGAATACACACACATTATATGCTTTCAAATAACAGTAGAGGAACCAAAAAACAGATTAGCTAGAAAATCAATTCAAGTATAAAAGTATGCAAGTTATAAACATAGAAATAGGCATATATGAAATGATGGCAACCTACAAATTGCCAGATTCCAAACAATACGATGGCAATAGGATAAAATATAACTCATAAAACAAATGAGGCAGCATAAAAACATATGTGTATAATCTCACGCAAGCAATCTCACAGCAAAAAAAAAAAAGAAGGCAATGGATCCCTATAACCTATTGCAAAGAATGAGTTCGCCTGGAACTTATCGGTTCCAGGTTACAGTCGGTCCCATAGGACTGGTCACGACAATGATGAAGGTAGATATCGCCTGTTTCAGGCGATTTGCCTCCTATCTCGTTCGTTTGCCACTTGATGATACCCAGTTTTTTTTAATCTCATGAAGCACGTAAGGAATTAGTTCCATGGCAGCTTAAACAATTGGTGTAAATAAGAACATAGGTGCGTGAGTGATCACCTCATGTTAGCGTTCCTTGCTTTACCACCTTCGAACTTTCGCGCACAGAGAATCGTCGCTTCTCAAACACTCGATCCGCTTGCGTATATAGGTATAAAATGATATCTAAATGCTCCAGCTTAGCTATGGAAAGATTCGGAATTCATAATGGTTAATTTGAAATTAATTTGATTTATAAAAGATGGAGTTTGTTGAAATAATGATTTTCTGAAGCCCCCTAACGTAGTTGTTCTCAATGTACTTATAAATGGAGAAGAAGGATATGGAGAAAGAAAGTTAAATATAAAAGTGAATATGCTTTTGTGTTTTTCTATTTAGTCTCACATCATAGGATATGTTCAATATCATACCCCAATGCATATATATAAAGGAGCCTATGTAATATAATTGTATCAATCAATTTCTAGTAGCTGATATCAGTGTGAATAACATTTTCTTCTTTTTTCTAATGGTTTCTTACCTCTTTTTAGTTTATAACACGTTATCAGCACGAATTCTGACTCGACTGTGTTGGATATTCCAATCTAGAAGACAGTTACTGAAATCAGATCCATCTATTCCTCTTATTCAACCAATGAAATTGAATTTGCAATTTTCTGGATATGCTTTTCTAGACTTGTTTTGCGATCAATTTAGATCCATATTTAAGTATCCTTTTGTTCAATAATATATTTGTTAAGATCTATTATTTTGAATGTTTGCGTATATTCACATTGGAAGATCTCTAGTTTCCATTTTTGTGTTGATATTTTGGTTTTTTTTTTTTTTTGGTATTTTGGTTTTAGGCTCTGTTCAGTTGCAGCTTTACTATTTGATATAAGAAGATGCTTCAAACAGTATTTAACCAACATAGTATTGTTTTATTTTTAACATGCCTTAATGCATGGATTATGCATGCGCATCTTACTGTTAATATTCTAGAGCACACATTTGTCCAAACTGCATGAATCTTCTTTTTATACATAGTTTAATGCAAATGCAGGTTGGTTAATGAGAAACTTAGTTATAGTATGAATTGAATTGTTGAAATGATGTTGTGTACCTCCCTTGCTATTTTATCAATTGTGATGCCATGAATTATTTTGTCCCTGCCATGAGCACATAATCAAGGATAGGTCACTAAAGCATTTTGCTTACGTATTTATTTCGTCCCTATCAGTGACCATGACTTATCCCTTTAAAGAAAATTACATGATATTCTATTCTTGTTGATTTTCGTCTTTGCCTTGTATAATTGTAGCTGCCTTGACTTTACAACATGTTTGCAACTTGTACCATGGAATTGAAATTGAGTAAGCATTATTTGAATGGAGAATAGATTCCTATTTGATTTTTCACCCTGTCTCGTTTTGTTATCTTACTTAGATGCTATGTACATCCCTGCTAGTTGATCATGGGCACGCATGGATTTAAAATAAGAATGCAAAAACTATTGCCTTGAATATTTTCATTATTGCCATGCTACTGCCCAGTTGCTTTGAAACTTAAACTGCTATTGTACATACCTCTCACTTTGAATTAACATCACTTTATAATTATATATACAAGTCTACTTGCCTGTACATGTAAGGGTAACAAAGCACATAGCTTCATCTTTAATAAACAAAGAAATTTTGTTTTGATATGGCATCACTTTGTAAAATTATATATATGGTTACTTGCTTGTACTTTCTAACTTTCAAATATATAAAAGCAGTGCATGTGCATGTTAGGTTAGTAGCCTAACTTTGTAAAGGTACACATGAATTTCGAAATATGATGTTGCACATTGCTTGCTACAATTTTTTTAGCTTGACTTGGATACTTTTCTTTCTTTTTGTACTAGTGCTTGTTTGCTTGCTTTACATTATTTATTGCCTTGACCTTGTTAATTTCTTTTACTTGCACTATTGCATAAAAAAGGTGGTCGCGTATTGTATGTTCCAAGCAAGCATCCTTGTTTCCAATTTAGTCTCTACTCTTTCATTTCTTATTTTATAATATTTAATTTCTTTGTAGTTCACATAGATAAGCAAGTATCATTGCTTCAATAGGCAATAAAACTATGAGGTAATGATGCTGCATTCAAGGGATTACAAAAATTCCCAAATGAGTTATACCTTACCTTATACTTTCACATTTACATTATGTTAACCAAATATCCTGAAGATATTATGTTATATGATATTTCAAACATCATTGTATGTGTGTGTGTATAATAATCTCTTGAAGAGATGCTTTAGAGATTTATTTATATTTATATTGCAAAATCCAATATCCCAAAAAAGATGTCATAGGAATTTTATTTTTGTTATATTGCAATTCCTTGAAAGAAAATACTATACTCTCTGAAGGAATATCATACTAAAGTTTCAAAGTAATAACAAAAATTTATCTATAAAAAAAGGGAATTGTATACCAATATTACACTTCAGAAGTAGTGGTTTTATCTTCGCATCATACTTTCATTTGCTATCTAATTTTGTTACTATCTTTAAAGTTTGATATGTCATTTTAAGGATAGTTACAACAAAAATCTCCAGTAGGGATGTTTTGCGTTATTGTAAATGTAGTAATTATGTAATTTCTACAAAAGAAATATTGTACATTGATATGACATTCCAATAATGCATATATATCTCTAGAAGCGATAAATTCACTCCAGAAGTAGTGATAATAAATTAACCCTAAAAGAGACTAATAAATTAGGAAACGATAACATATCACTAGAAGAGATTTGTTTATATATTTGACAATTTTATTAAACCAAATAATTGCATAGAAATTTGATTATGAAGGATCATCATTTAGTTTAGATTAGATCCTAAAAGTTTGAGAGCTATGCAACATGTATCATATATTTCATTATAATTATATCAAACCTTCCAAATAGGTAAGAAATTAAATTATCTTTAGAATATTTTTTTCTATGTTCATATGTCTAATTACATATTGTTCTATGTTCATATGTCTAATTACATCATAAAGGTCATGTTCCTAGTTATTATTTCATAAGAAATATTACACGTGTAATCAATGCTTGAAGATATGTCTTTAGATATTCCCTTGAAGAGATGGTCTATATTTCATATCATAATTTTCATGCAAGCTATACATACAGTCTTGAGGAGATCTGTATCTGTAACATTCCAAGTATCCAGAAGATACTTTTAGATGATATGTTCCTAGTTATTAGTCTTGTTCTCCTTCACCAGACTTTATGTCTGACCCACCTTTTTTTTTTCATTTTCTCCCACCACAGGATGACGAGTTAACATTAATTGGACATAGTACAGGAAAGAAAGGAGCTCAATGATGGAGTTCTAATATCTTCTGTTCCTTTCTTACAATTACTTATTGTATTAGAATGCAAACTTATATTGTAATTTGGAAACAATATATTTTGCAAAGCAGGTATTTTGGAGAATGTTTTTATGAAATGTCTATCTTTCTGTACTTATATATTAATTACTTTTTCTGTTAGATCTGAATTATAGAATGTCTTAGAATTCTATCTCTGAAATTATGCTCTATAATGTTTTAAAAACCCAACAGCTCGTATTTTATCGGTATGATTTGTAACATCCTGTATCTGGAGGCCAAAAACTAAGTACTACAGACGCTGTTGTCATCTACAGTATTAACTTATAGCAAAAAATTATGGTAATGCTAATGGTATCCATAATATCAGAAGCACTTGAATATGAAAAAAAATCCCATAATTCAGTAATAACCTTTTGCTAATTACATTTCAAAACAAATTCATATCCAAGTTACAAAATCCCATAGCATTTCCCCGGTAAAGATCAATTATACTCATTACAGAAATATATTAAGAGCAACATAGACGATGCCTCCTTGGTTGATCAAAGCAATATAATCATATCTGACTTCATACACACAGTGGAAATAAATAGAATAAACCGCAACTCCTAATTAGCTATTGGACAACCACCTGCTCGTTTCCGAAATCTTTATTCGCCAAAACTAAAACCTATAAACCTCAACCCTCAACGTACTCAAATCAATTTGAGCACCCGAGAGTTTAAGGGGAAACAAAAATTTCGAATCAGACATAAAGTCTGGTGTGAAAAATACTGTTACATCTCGGTTTACTGGTATAAAGTGAGACCATGCCGCTTAGCAGGACGAGTTTTCCTCACTAATATCCTCTTCAAAACGTAGATTTTGCAAATCTTTTCCTACGACCAACCTAGTTAATCAAACTGATTATATAATAATAGCAATGACTGTTAAGCTATAATCAGGTAACTAATGGACTATCTGTCCATAAGTCATAAATGGCATATCTGTCCGCAAACTGGACTAACTGTCTGAATAAAAAAGGACTATCTGTCCGAATCATTTTGTTAGGGTTAACTACCCTTCATCTTTTTCCTTGAAAAACTTTCCAAAATGATTTAACCTTTAACCATGCCTTTCGAAAACATTAGAAAAACCTTCCCTCTTAGACCTTTGGAAATCACTGGGGAACCTCCCCTTCGAAACCTGCATTTAATATCCTTTCGAAAGCATTAAAACACCGAACCTTTCGAAAGCCTTTGGGTTCAATTTAAAACATGTGGAAACCTTTCGAAATCATTTAAAAATTTGCTCCTTCGAAACCTTTGAAAACCGTTTCGGTTGAAACCATTTGGATTATGCCTTCAAGTAGAGCAAAAATATCAAAAACCCATTAAAGTCGTAAGCGTTCCTTCCAAAATCATTCCTAAGTAAAGAAGTGATGGTGTCAAAATCATTCCTTCGAAAGCATTGGAGAAGTGGTCAAGTTTATAATGCAAAGCGACCCTTTCGAAACCAATATGGATTGAAAAGTAGAAAGAGGTAGTCATGGGTTTTGATTTAATCGAAAGAAATTATTTAGAAACAAAGGTGCAACCTAATCAAAACTATTTCTTTAAAACCAATTGACTTGGTCGAAAGCCAATCCATTCGAAAGCTATTCAGTCGAAAGCAAGCAGACGCATTTTCATTTAAAAGCAAAGTATCGCTTCAACCTTCAACCCCTTCGAAATCCCTGGTTTCGACGATATACCTTTCGCCTATATCCAATTCACTATGTACCAGTTACCTGCTACCATATGCGTTGGTTTTGATGGAGTCGGAGGTGAAGGTAAGGAGGCGAAAGTTTAGTGCCGAAAGCATCGAAATAGTAAAAACCATATAGATTTGTCCTTTTTAAACAATTTCTTTGTACGTAACTTGCCTTGTTTGTCAAATTATGAATGGTTGCAAGTTTCTCTTTTCTAAATGTACAGCCAATTTCTAGAAATAACAATTTTGAATTATTTACAGAATGTCCATTCTCTTTTTTATAAATATAAAAAACATTTAAGTCCCATACATTAAATAATTTTATATATCCATTAAAACATTTAGAAAAATTCTACAAAAATTCCGGAAAATCACTTTTAGTATGTTTTCTAACATATATTAATTTCAGACCCAAACCATTAATTATTTAACTGTAATTAATTTTTAGCCAAAAATAATATTTTCTTTACTAGAAAATTCATATAAAATCCACATAAATTCAGAAAAATCTGAAAATTGAAACTCATCTCTAAAATATTATTTTTGGTATATATAAAAATTCGCAAGGCATTCTGATGTCATTTGGTAGGTTTTTCACTTTAAAACATGTCATAAAGTCTATATGAACAAACATAATACATCAACAAGTATACATAAACATTCCATCATTCAAAAACATCGAAAATCTTTACAAATAGGTTTGGATTTCATCTTAAAACCGAAAATAACAAGAAATTTGAGATATAGTCATTATTCACCTTAGCTTTGGAGATTAAGGAGCTTGAGATTTCAATGGATTTGATTTGATTTAGCTTCTTCCTAGCTTTTCTTAATCTTCTTCCTCTTTTATCTTTTTAATGGTGGTCGGCCTCAAGTTTAAAAATTTTGATAAATGAAAAACGAACGTGTATGGAGATACATAGCCAAGGTTTAAGGGTATAAGAATGGCCTCTTTCCTATTTTGTCCCTCCTCTATTCCATTTTAACTCTAATTTTAATTCATTGGTTAAATGATATAACTTTCCCTTAATAAAAATCAAATCTCAATCCTCTAATCGACCCATTATTTTATTTAATAAACTAATTAAATATCCTAAATAATGTTGCCAAAAATATGGGGTGTTGCAAACTCCCTTCCTTAAAGAATTTCGTACACGAAATTACGATAATGTGCAAAAAAATCAATCAAAATGGTAAAACATACCATCAAACAAGTCTGGATAAGTATCTCTAATCCCGATCTCAATCTCCCAGGTACAGTCCCTGTCATCGTCCCTCTACTGTACTTTAACTAATCTGATTGTCTTAGTTTTATGCCTTTTCTCATCTCTTGCAATAATGCGAATCAGATTTCTCACTATAGTCAAGTCTGGTCTTACCACTAGGTCATCTAGCACAGTCGTTGCAATAGCAGTCTCCGGGTCTCTAGCACACTTTCTGAGATGAGAAACATGGAAAATGTCATGGACTCCTACTAAACTACTCGGTAACTCGACTTTATATGCAAGTTTCCCGATCTTCACAACAATACGAAAAGGTCTAATGAATCTCGGTGCCAACATTCTCGATTTTCCGTATCTAATCACACATTTCATCAGTACACCTTAACGAAAACCTAATCTTCAACTGAGAACTCTAAATCTTTTCATCTTTTATCTGCATAATTCTTCTGCCTAGACTGAGCCTCCTTCATCCTAGCTAGAATGATCTCAATCTATCCTGCAGCTTCTCTAACCAAATCTGGACCAAAAACCAACCTATCCCCAATCTCTAACAACAAATGGGAGTTTTTCATGGCCTTCCATACAAAGCTTCAAATGGTGCCATCCCAATACTAGTCTGATAACCGTTGTTATATGAAAACTCGACTAAATGTAGATGGTCTTCCCATAATTCCCTGAAATCTAATGCACAAGCTCTTAATAAATCTGTTACCCCGCCTTTTGCTTAAGGCCGGGATATCAACAAATTGGCTAAAATGGATGGATAATAGAATTGAAGATCGACTGGAAACATGGCTATGATGATATAGTCAAAATTGGACCAAGCTCTAATTAAGGTGGGATCGATCAGGAATGGTAAACAAGGCTCGTTGTGGCTACACTTTGAATTTTAGGTCAATCAGAGTTCATATTCTCAAGTTATGGACAGATCAATATTCTTGAAAAAATAGGCCCGTGTCGATGCTCTCGTATCCATCACTATGGATACCGAATGATGGATACCAGCTGATGGATAAGAAATGATGGATAACAGCTGATGGGTACGAAATGATGGATAATGCTGATGGGTACGAAATGATGGATATTAGCTGATGGATATGAAACGATGGTTACCGGTTGATGGATATGAAACGATGGTTACCGGTTGATGGATATGAAACGATGTATACCAGATGATGGATATGAGTTAATGGATATGAAATCTTCAGCCTACACTTGCAAGCTTGAATTTGGTTCGATCTTATCTCACAATCTACGCGTTGGAACTTCATGAAATTTGGAGAGAAAGGACTTTGCACTATCACCTTTCACCATGATCGATCTCAGCTCGATCAAAGCAGTTTATGATCGATGAAAACTCACTATGAATCGATCAAGGATCGATTCCGAAGTACTCCAGATCGATCATGCAGGTCCACTTGGGCTTGATAAAGAGTACTATAAGATTCAAGGTAGATAATTTTAGCTCCACGCCCATAAATAGCACCTCTATTTCAACTAAAAAGGGATCTTCTTCTTCTTTTTTGGCTAAGCTCTGCCATTTTGGTTATTGATATTCAAAGGATTGTAACTATAATCACAGTATAAAGGGAATAAATAGTTCAATTCAAAATGGATGTAGGCTGGAGATAGCCGAACCACTATAAATCATGTGTCTTCTCTTACTTTCTTTCATTTTAATTTTGTTATTTCTTCATTTTTACTCTCTGCATCATTTGGATCTGAGATCTGTGACTGGATACTAAGGATTTGTGTGCAAGTACTGGTGCTTTCGTTAAATTTGGGGTTTGAAACCATTTTTGGAGCAAACACTTGTGCTTTCACTGAGAAGGACTAGCACTCGCTATATCAGTTTCAGGTTCGGATTTGGAAAGCTAGAGGATCGGATCTAGAAGGAACCATGGTTAGGCAATCATCTAGAAAGGCATTACTAGAGAGGAGCCATCAAGGGGGAAGTTAAGAGGCTTCCTCCAGAGGAGCAGATCAGGAATCCATCTACAACACAAGGGATGAAAAGTTGAATCTTAGGTTTTGATTGCTAACAAGACACAACAGTTCACGAATCTACGACTATGAAAACATCCGAACTCATCAACTCAAAATATGGTTCGTATAGTTATATATTTTAACAAGAGTCAATACATGTATATATAGAGTCTAGTTTAGTGCTTTGTTAACATCTTGCCTCAAGAATCATCACTCACATCATTTACAATAAAACTTCCATTCATTTTTAATCACATTCAACACATATATTCCATTGCACTAACAAGCAATATTCAGTCGACTAGGTCAGTGTAAAAAATTTAATATATTACATGGACCAGTCGACTGAACACACTTGGTCAGTCGACTGAGTCTATACATGACTCATGTACACGTTTTGAATTCAGTAGATTGAACTTGCATGTCCAGTTGACTGACTTGTAACAGTCAAGTTTTTTGGAAAGACACTTTCATTTATCAAGAATTATCTCCTTTCTAAAGAGTTACATCCATTAGCTTTTCATAAATAACTTTTCCAGAGGTTGTAACTCATCATACACTATAAAAGCATTCAAGATTCAATGATCAAATCACCTAATTTTCTATTCTCTCCTGATCTAACGAGCATTGCATTCTTGATTCTATTATTTATAAATCTCTATACAATCATTGCTTACGATTCCATTTCCATATACTTCAAGCAATACTAATCTTCCTATTCTTCATACGCACACAATTATACATATCGTTCTTGAGGAAAAAATTATAGGAAGGGTGTACTACAAGTGACAAATCCATGTGATTTAGAACATACAAAGTCAAGTTAATCCACTTTGTAAGAAAGTCCTGTTCGGTTGCTCAAGTGGGCAAGTCCTATTTTGTTGCTCAGCGGTCAAGTCCTGTTCGGTTGCTCAGTCAATGTCTGTTCCTCCGGGTTAAGTGAGAGTTGCTAGCTTTAATTCCAAAAGGAGTCTGGGACTGGACGTAGAACAGGAGTTCGAACCAGTATAAAAATTCCTGGCGTCATTTTACGTTACTGCTATTATTTTCTTCACTAGTTATTTATTACTTGATCCTATAGCACAGTCACTTTCATTTGGTATCAAGGCAAGGCCATCATATAACTGTAACATAGTTATCTGATATATTTTTTTAATATGAAAAACAACACTAGCACTGCAACTAACAGTACTTTTCTTGAAGGTCAATCTACTGCACGACCTCCTCTATTTAATGGAATGAACTATAACTATTGGGCTACTAGAATGAGAATTTATATACAAGCAAGTAGTTATGGAACCTGAAACATTATAAAATTTGAATATGCTATGCCTACTGCAGAATATTCACAGTGGTCTAACACACAAAAACTAGATACCACTGAAAATGCTAAAGCTATGAATATGCTGTATTATGCATTGGACAAAAATGAGTTTAACAGAACAAGCATGTGTAAAACTGCTCATGAAATTTGGCGTACACTTAAAACTACACATGAAGATATAAACAAAGTCAAACAAAGTAAAATTTCTATGCTTAAAAATTAGTTCTAGAATTTTAAATTGAAGCAAGATGAGACTATAAATGAAATGTATTCTAGATTTCAAGATATATACCATTCTTTGATAGCATTAGGAGAAACTTATACAAATTTTGGTATTGTTTCGAAAATCCTCAACTCTTTAACGGATAAGTGGAAATGAAAAGTCTTACCAATCGAAGAAGCTAACGACATTTCAACCATAAAACCAGAAGAGTTGATAGAAAATCTAATATCTTATGAATTTAATCTCCAAACAAAACGAGTACATGCTAATAAGAAAAATATAGCATTCCAGGCATAAAAAGATGAATCAGATTTAGATGAAGATGATATGGCGTTCATTGCTAAGAATTTCAAAAAGTTTTTGATATATAGAAAGAGCAACAATTCTAAAATAACAAGAACAGCTCCGACAACAATAATAACACCAACAAACCATCATCATCTGCTTTAGAATGTTATGAATGTCACAAGAAAGGCCACATCAAGAAAGACTGTCTTAAGAAAAAGAAAGACAAACGTAAGCACAAGAAAGACAGACTCAAGAAGAAATCTTTCTATGTCACTTGGGACGACTCAAAACCATCTTCATCATCAGATAGTGACTTAGACAGTGATACAGAACAAGCCAACGTTTGCTTTATGGCCACAAAAGATGAGGTGAGTGATCTAACTTTTGATGATCTATTAGGAATAAACTCATAATTACTTGATAAGCTAAAAGACATCAAAAGAAAATATAAAAAATCTCTTGAAAAAATAAATAGAACTGAAATTGAAGTGGATGTGCTAAGAGATGAGAAACAAATCTTAGAAGAACTTTAGGTTACTCAAGAATCTTGTTCTAATATGACATCTCAACTCTCTATGCTAAGTCAAGTAAAAGAAACACAAAAAGAAAAGGATGATGCTCTATTAATTAAAAATCATGATCTTAAAGAAAATGTCAAGATTTTGGAATTAGATAACTCTAGCCTTAAAAAAAAGTTAAATGATATTACTAAAAATGTCTCTAATTTTAATAAAGGCATAGATAATCTTTCCAAATTTGTAGAAAATTCTCAAATTGCTTCAAATAAAAGAGGACTACGATATAAGCAATCTTCTAAAATTAATCCAAAGAAAAATAATTCTTCATATAAAAAGAATACTCATATTGAAAAACCTTGCTCTAAAGCTTCAAATTTTGCTAAATCGATTAAAATTTGGGTTCCTAAATCAGATATTTCTTTGATTAGGAATAAGGATAAACAATCTTTTATAAAAACTGCTCATATGAAAAAAGATTTTATTTTCAAGAGGAATTCTGAACCCTCTTGGGTTTGGCTTCCTAAGACCTAACTCTTCAGACCTAAATAAAATGGTGGGTACCAATGTTAATTCTGTATTTTGCAGGTACCACCTAAAAAGAGAGGAAAATGGATACTAGACAGCGATTGCTCAAAACACATGACAGGAAACGAAGAGATGCTAACAAATATCAACTACTCAGATGGAGGTTCTGTCACATTGGAAGATAATTCCAATGGACATGTCATCGGCAAAGGCGATATGAGCAATAACGGCATAACTAATTTACCCCTTATTACAGACGTTTTATTAGTTATAAATTTAAAGCATAATTTTCTCAGTATCATAACGGTGTGTTTGTGTGATAGTTTTCTTGTCTGGGCCAACTACGTAATATTTACACTAAGTTTCTATGGTTATGTGTTTCTCTGTGGTTATGTGTTCTTGTTTTTGAGTTATGTGTTTCATATGTATCTTTGTTCTATGTTATGTGTTACTATCATTGTTCATATTATAATATTCTATACTTTGAGATCTCTCCTTTTTGTCAACGACAAAGAGGAAGGAAATATTAATTATTTCCAGGGATATATAACATAGATTCAGAGAGAGAAAACTATAGCACAGTTGGAGGAATATATTCAGGGGGAGAAATAAATCAACAAAGCTTGTCGAGATACATTCGTAGAAAATGGAGTTTTCATCATCAAAAAGGGAAAGAATATTGGATCATAGGTTTTGATTGCTGACGAGACATAACAATTCACGAATCTATGACTACAACAACCTTCGGACTCATCATCTCAAAATATGGTTCGTATAGTTATATATTTTAGGAAGAGTCAATACGTGTATATATAGAGTCTAGTTTAGTGCTTTGTTAAAATCTTGCCTCAAGAATCATCACTCACATCATTCACAATAAAACTATCTTTAATTTTAAGAAAGGCAGAGAAAATCTTTCCAAAGTAATAGAAAATTCTCAAATTGGTTCAAATAAAAGAGGACTACGATATAAGCAATCTTCTAAAATTAATCCAAAGAAAAATAATTCTTCATATAAAGAGAATAATTAAGTTGAAAAACCTAGTTTTAAAGCTTCAAATTTTACTAAATCAATTAAAATTTGGGTTCCTAAAAAAAATATTTTTTCGATTAGGAATAAGGATAAAAAAATCTTTTATGAAAATTGTTCATATGAAAAAAGATTTTATTTTCAAAAGGAATTCTGAACCCTCTTGGGTTTGGCTTCCTAAGATCTAACTCTTCAAACCCAAATAAAATGGTGGGTACCAATGTTAATTCTGTATTTTGCAGGTACCACCTAAAAAGAGAGGAAAATGGATACTAGACTGTGATTGCTCAAAACACATGATAGGAAACAAAGGGATGCTAACAAACATTAACTACTCAAATGGAGAATCCGTCACATTGGGAGATAATTCCAAAGGATATGTCATCAGCAAAGGCGATGTGAGCAATAACGGTATAACTAATTTACCCCTTATTACAGACTTTTATTAGTTAAAAATTTAAAGCATAATTTTCTCAGTATCATAACAGTGTGTTTGTGTGATAGTTCTCTCGTCTGGACTAACTACGTAATATTTACACTGTGTTTCTATGGTTATGTGTTTCTCTATGGTTATGTATTCTTGTTTTTGAGTTATGTGTTTCAAATGTATCTTTGTTCTATGTTATGTGTTACTATCATTGTTCATATTATAATATTCTCTACTTTGAGAACTCTCCTTTTTGTCAATGACAAAGGGGAAGAAAAGATTAATTATTTCCAGGAATATATAACATAGATTTAGGGAGAGAAAACTATAGCACAGTTGCAGGAATATATTCAAGGAGAGAAATGGATCAATAAAGCTTGTCGAGATTCGTTCGTAGCAAATGGAGTTTTCATCATCAAAAAGGGAGATAATGTTGGATCTTAGGTTTTGATTGCTGATAAGACATAACGATTCATGAATCTGGGACTACGACAACATCCGGACTCATCATCTCAAAATATGGTTTGTATAGTTATATATTTTAGGAAGAGTCAATACATGTATAAATAGAGTCTAGTTTAGTGCTTTGTTAAAATCTTGCCTCAAGAATCATCACTCACATCATTCACAATAAAACTTGCATTCATTTTTAATCAAATTCAACACATATATTTCATTACACTAACAAGCAGTATTCAATCGGCAGTATTCAGTCGGCTGACAAAGTGGTACCACCGGCCGATTGATTCAATGTAAAAAATTTAATATATTACATGGATCGGTCGACTGAACACACTTGGTCAGTTAACTGAGTCTGTACATGACTCATGTGCACGTTTTGAATTCAATCGACTGACCTTGCATGTTCAATTTACTGACCTGTAATAGTCATGTTTTTTGAAAAGACACTTCCAATTATCAAGAGTTATCTCCTTTCTGAAGAGTTGCAACCATTAGCTTTTCACAAATAACTTTTTCCAGAAGTTGTAACCCATCATACACTATAAAAGCATTCAAGTTTCAATGATCAATTCACCTAATTTTCTATTCTCTCTTAATCTAACAGGCATTTCATTCTTGATCCTATTATTTGCAAATCTCTATACAATCATTGCTTACGATTCCATTTTCGTATTCTTCAAGCAATATTAATCTTCCAATTCTTTATACACACATAATTATACACATCATTCTTGAGGAAAAGATTATAGGAAAGGTGACAAGTCTGTGTGATTCAGAACACACAAAGTCAAGTTAATTCAGTTTGTAAGAAAGTCCTGTTCGGTTGCTCAGGCGATCAAGTCCTATTCTGTTGCTCAGGCGATCAAGTCATGTTCAGTTGCTCAGGCGGTATAATGCATGTTCCTCCCGGTTAAGTGAGGGTTGCTAGGTTTAATTCCATAAGGAGTCTAGGATTAGACGTAGAACGAGAGTTCGGACCAGTATAAAAATTCTTGGCATCATTTTACTCTACTGCTATTATTTTCCGCACTAGTTATTTATTATATTCCATATTACTTGATCCTATAGCACAGTAACTTTCATGAAATGTAGACTATGATGGATTCCAGCAGGTGCGATTGCTGACAAGGCAGGAGGAGATGATGTAGAACCTTCTCAGATAGTTTGAATAGGCAGGAGTAGCAGGAGCTGCTGGAGCATGGATCCATGGAGCTGGATCACAGGGACTCAACAGGCAATCAGATAGAGAAGTTCAGTAGGGAGCAGCCCCCAATCAACACATAACTATAAATTTGGATGGATCTAGACTCGGGGGCACAACCCGTGTAATGCTGGACCAATTCGTGAAATAATGTCAGGAGGAGCTGCACAGCCCGACGCCAACAGGAATACAGGAGTGCGTGACGAGGAGTACGTACCAAAATTCCCTTAAGGACTTAGTGGTAGTTAAGAAATGAAGACAGGGGCAACCCTTGGTGGAAAACACTGAATTGGCTGAAATTATTAGGCGAACAATGCGTGGAGGTTTGAAAAATAAAGATCTGGAGGAAGTAAACAGGAGTCCATTTACCCATAACTTCAGGATGGCTAGGAATCCACCGGAGTTCAAGCTACCTACTATAGAAGTATATAATGGTAAGATAGACCTTACCGATCATTTGATGAGGTATACAGGACACAATAAAGCGCTGGGGCATCGGAAATTGTTATGGCACAATTTTTGCCCATGTACTTGACAGATATAGCTTCTATATGGCTCAGACAGTTGAAAAATGGATCTATTAGGACATGGATAGAATTGGTGGATAGGTTTTTGAAGCAGTTTAAGATTCATATCAAGAGGCCGAAGAATGTGATGACAATGACATCGGTGAAATTAAAGACAGGAGAGTCGCTCAGGACTTTCCTAACCCTGTTTAATCCGGCAGTTGCTTCGGTGGATTGGCCGGATCCATCACTGATACTAATTGCAGTAGTGTCAGGAGTTAGAGACAACTCGGATTTCAAGATATCATTGATAGGGGATCCACCAATGGATCTCATGGAATACTTTCATGTGGCTAAAAGATTCCATTGGAAGGAGGATTGCTAGTTTGGATATGAAACCAAAGAAGGTAAACATGGTCAAGAATGGAGGACCATCCGGTGAAAGCTCGGGTAAGGATAAGGATAAAAGGAAGTGGAAGTCGGATGATGATTCTGGCAGGGCAAGGAAGTGTTGGGGAGAACCAAAATTCTCCGCTTACATAGGACCAAATGAGGCATTGGAAAGGATTTACATAGAAAATTGGGATTGCCTTCCTTACTGAAGGCCGGAAAGGAGGGAAACCTCGGAAAGCGAGAGGGCATCGAGAAGGCATTGTCTCTTTCATGACCTGGACGGGCATGATACTAATGGCTATAGGCATGTAAAGGATATAATCGAGGAGCACGTAAGGAGTGATCTGTTGCAGCAGTATGTTGAGACTCGGAATATGGCGGTTGAATAGGAGCAACCACTTTCTACCTCAAATAACGACGGTATAAGGCCTGGGAATGATGGTCGGTTGGTTATCAACTGATCGGGGTGGTATGGAATAAGTAGCAAATTCTGGGCAGACGGCTAAGTCGCGTACTTATGTATGGGGAAGGAGATAGTCCCTAGGCATGCTTTGAGATGATGGTAAATCATGATGCCCTAGTTTATGAAATCTGCCTTTTCTTTCTAGCTTGGACATTTGCTTTTTCCATTTTGGTTTTGGAGTTTGGTTTGGATTCTTGGTTTTCTGGTTTGGATTTTGGCTTAGATGCTAGTATTTTGGTTTGGATGTTGGTTTGGATTTTTGATATGGATTTCTTGTTTTCTGATTTGATCTGGATTTCAGATTGGATTTTTATCTAGTTTCTGGTAAAAGTTCATCGGGTATGGATTATGCATGACAAGGGGTAAGTTGCTTCATCCGAACATGGTGAATCGACTTATTTTAGGTCGTCGAGTAAGGAATATCATCGGCAAGGTCCAAAGAGATCAGGATTCGGCCAAGGAATTTGGCTCCATATTATCTATCATTTGTTATAACAGGTCGTTGAGTGTGGATTACGCTTAACAAGAACCCAAAAAGGTTATGCATTCGGATATTGGCTATGAACAGTTAAGGATTTTAGGCATGAACGCAGAGTGGTCCCAGATTTGGTTAAGGGCCAGGAGCAGTCCTGGGTTTGGATAGCGACCGAAGAGGTCATGGATATGGTTATTGGTTACTAGGTATGGGACTGGCTAAGGATTTGGTTACTGGATTCGGAATCGGATATCGACTCAGAGCAGTCGCTCATTTAGATAAGGATATGGATATTGCACTTGGATAGAATGACTTGGTAATGGATTGGATTATGGATCGGATGATGTGGCTATGGATGGAATATGGACTTTAGATGTCGGATTTAAAGCTATTCAAAACACGCCTTCCTATTGCAAGGCATGTTTTAGGGGAAAATGTTACCCCGCCTTTTGGTCAAGGCCGAGATATCAACAAATTGGCCAAAAAGGATGGATATTGGGATTGGAGATCGATTGGAAACAAGACTATGATTGATACCATCAATATTGGACCAAGCTCCAATCAAGGTAGGATCGATCGGGAATTATAAACAAGGCTCGATGAGGCTATCCTTCTAATTTCAGGTCAATCAGAGTTCATATGCTCAAGTTATGGATGAATCAATATTCATGAAAAACTGGCCCATATTGATGCTCCCATATCCATCACTATGGATACCAGATGATCGATACGAAATGATGGATACCGGCTAATGGATACGAAATGATGGATACCAGATGATGGATACCAACTGATGGATATGAAATGATGGATACCAGTTGATGGATATGAAAGGATGGATACCAAATGATGAATATGAGTTGACGGATACGAAATCATCAGCCTACACTTGCAAACTTGAACTCTGATCGATCATATCTCACAATCAACGCGTTGGAACTTCATGAAATTTGGAGAGCAAGGACTTTGCACTATCATCTTTCACTATGATCGATCTTAGCTCGATCGGAGCAGTTTATGATTGATGTGAACTCGCTATGAATCGATCAAGGATCGATCCTAAATGACTCCAGATTGATCATGTGGGCCCATCTGGGCTTGAGAAAGAGTATTCCAAGATTCAAGGAAGATATTTCCAGCTCCACACATATAAATAGCACCTCCATTGCAACTAAAAAGGGACCTTCTTCTTCTTTTTGGGCTAAACTCTATTATTTTGGTTATTGATATTCTAAGATTATAACTGTAATCACAGTATAAAGCGAATAAAAGGATCAAATCAAAGTGGACGTAGCCCGGGGATAGCCGAACCACTATAAATCTTGTGTCTTCTCTTACTCTATTTCATTTTAATTTTGTTATTTCTTCTTTTTTATTCTCTAAATCATCTGGATCCGAGATCTGTGATTGGATACTAAGGATTTATGTGTAAACACTGGTGTTTTCATTAAATTCGGGGTTTGTGACCATTTTAGCACAAAAAATCTTCCAAGCTTTTGTTCACTCTTTCCTTTTGCCCATCTGTCTACGGATGGTAGGCGGTACTCATCTTGAGCTTGGTTCCTAAAACTTCCTGTAGAATCTTCCAGAACTCACTTGTGAATAAGGAATCTCTATCTCTTACTATACTACTAGGAATTTCGTGCAGTCTAACTACAGCTTGCGTAAACAAATTTGCTAAAATAGGTACCATTCTGGTTGACTTAACTGGAATGAAATGGGCACACTTGGTCAAATTTTCTACTATGACCCGTATACTTTCATTTCCTCTGTTCAACCTTGGCAACCCGTCAATGAAATCAATAGAAATAGATTCTCATTTCCATACCGAAATATCTAATGATTGAAGCAACCCACATGGCTTTTGATGTTCGACTTTTACTTCTGGCAGTTCAAACACAGCTTTACCCGTAAGCCCACATCTCACTAAATATCTTCCTAGAAGAAACTTCTCTTTATATCCTGATACATCTTAGCTCCTTTCGGATGAATAGTGAACTTCGAACGATGACATTCCTCCAAAACTTCTTTCCTTATGTTTCGTACACTTGGAACACATAATCTCCCTTTCTTTCTCAATCATCCATTATGGTCAAGACTGAAATCCTTTAAGTCATCGCTCTCGGTTCCACCTCTTAAATTCTTGATCCATTCAACTAACGTTGGATCCTCGTCCTATTTAGAAGCAATCCTTTCGATCATCACTGGTTGAACTTCCAAACAAGATAATATAATAGTCTCTTCACTAGACCCAGCCTCGGATCTCCACTAGACTCTACAAGCTGACAAGGCTTCTTAATCTTTCCACTCAGCAATCATCGCTAACACCGCATTCTGATATTTCTTGCTAAGTGTGTCTGCAACCACGTTTCCATTCTCCGATATGTACTCAATTCCAAAATCATAACCAGCGATAAACTCTAACCGCCTCCGCTGTCTTATGTTTAGCTCCTTTTGAGAGAACAAATACTTCAACGACTTATGATCTGTATATAACTCAAACCTCTCTACCAAAGGTAATGTCTCCACACATTCAACGTTAAAATCACTGTAGTCAATTCCAAATCATGCGTCGGATATTTGACCACATGCGGTCCAAGCTGTCTAGAAGCATAGGCATTCACTTTACCTTTCTGCTTCAGCATAACTTCTAATCCTATTCCACACACATCTATATAAACCACCAAATCTTGATTTCCTTTTGGAACAACCAAAACTGGTGCATGGGTCAGTAAGTGTTTCCGACTCTGGAATGCTTCCCTACACTTATAAGTCCATACGAACTTCAAATCCTTCCTCGTTAGCTTGGTCATCGGTGCTGCTATCCGTGAGAAATCCTTAATGAATCTCCGATAATAACCAACCTATCCAAGGAATCTCTTTATCCCAGCTAATGTCTTGGGTCTCTTTCAACTATTCACCATTTCAATTTTAGTCAGATCTACTGACAATCCTTTTTCTGAGACCACATGACCAAGAAACTTCACTTCCTTCTTTCAAAAATCTCACTTCAAAAACTTCGCCTTTAGCTGATGCCGCCTTAGCATCTCAAGCACCACTCTAAGATGAACTTCATGCTCCTTCTCATCCTTAGAGTATATCAAGATATCGTCTATGAAAACAAACATGAACCTATCCAAGTGCTCTTTGAAAACTCGGTTCATCAAATCCATAAAGAATGCCGACGCATTAGTCGTTCCGAACAGCATAACTAACCATTCGTATGATCCATATCTGGTTCTAAATGCCGTCAAAGGTATACTATCCATTGCTATTCTGAGCTAATGGAAACCTATCACCAAATCCAATTGGTAAAATACCTTTGCTCCACTAACTGATCGAATAAATCATCAATCCATGTTAATGGATATCAATCCTTTATCATCCTCTCATTCAACTTGTGATAATCGATGCATAGCCTTAATGATCCTTCCAGGTTCTTAGGAAACACTACGGCTGCTCCCTAAGGTGAACTACTCGGTCTGATAAAACCCTTGCCTTCCAGATCCACTAACTGCACCTTCAACTCCCCTATCTCTATAGGGGTCATCATGCTTCGCGGCCTTCTCACTGGTTCTGCTCCTGGAACTAAATATCCAAAAATCAACGGCTTATATCAATGGCAATCAAACTACAAGCTCAAAAACATCCGCGAATTCTCTGACCAGAAAACTCGATTCAGCTCATCTTTCAATACCATAACACCTAACAAGGTATTCACCTCGCCTCTAGAACCTTTTATGCCATGAACAATCCTGTTGCTACAATCAGGGTGCCTAAGTAATATTTTCCTATCATGGCAAAATATCAATGCATCGTACTCACTTAATCAATCCATACCAAGAATAATTCTGAACCCCACAAAATCAAACACATGCAAACCGCAAACAAAAGTATGATCTAACAAGTCAAATTCTAACTAGTCACATCTCAACCTTAGAATTGCATATCCTCCTATTGGATCCGTAACCTATAAGGAAGTAACAAAATATGTGGGTTCTAGGTTAAGCTTATCTATCAAACATCTAGATATAAAAGAATGCGATGCACCAGTATCAAATAGAACGCTAACAGACATAGCATGAATCTGAAGCATACTCCTAAAACTGCCTTTCTTTTCTTTCTGAGCAGTTGGCTTCGAAGCAGCAGGCTCCAATGCAAACACCTTGCCCTTTTCATCCATAGCGGGTTCCTTGCATTGATTCTTACATTGGTCAATTTGGCAGCAATTGAAGCACTGGACATTCTTTTTCCTCGCCACTTCCTTTGTCTTTCCAACACGATACTCATTAGAAAAATGCCTCTTCTTTTCGAACTTAAGCAGACAACCTCAGACCTCCCTTTCTTAGCTGCTCCACCCTTCCGAGCACCCTTCTTAGGAAAGAATTTCCTCTTCTGACTCTGCCCTATTTGGACCTCCTTAGCCTTACTCTTTTCCAGAGAATCAAGCATCTCCTCATACCTTAAGGCCACCTCCACTATAAAATTAGAAGGATCTTTAATATGAAGTAATGTAGCACTTGCTAACTCAGGCTTCAACCCCCTAATAAACTTCTCATTTTGCTTCATCACTATATTCACCAAAGCATACCCATATCTGGCCAACTCCTAAAACCATCTAGCATACTCTAAACATACATCTCTCCCTGCTCTAACTCAGCAAACTTTCTAATCAAAACTGACTGTGCCATCGTAGACATGAACCTCTCTAGGAACCTCCCCTTAAAATCTGCCCATGTCAAGGTTTTCTCATCCACACCAGCCATCACACTGTTCCACCAAAATAAATCTACTCCCTGAAGTTGTCTCAAAGCAAGCCTCCGTTTCTTATCATCATTGAGCCCCATGTCTACAAAGATTCTCTCACAGTGCAGCAACCAACTATCCACCTCTATAGCATCCTATGTTCCCAAAAATGACTTCCCTCCAAGCTTAGCATAATCTCCGCTTGGCTTAGCATGATGATTAACTACTGGAACTTCCGAAACTCCTGCTCCAACAGCATCTCCTCCTACCACTTCAGCTGCAATTCAAGCTTGCATTATATTCACAAAAAATCTGATACATAGCTTCCATGTCCACTTGCGGGACTCCAGCATCCACATTCTCTGCTTGCGCATGACCTTGCGTCCTCCTTGTATTAGGCATTGCATTCCCATCGGTGCCTTCCCCTCTTGGGTTAACTCTTCCTCTTCTACCATCCATATCTGCATTCAAACCTCATAGTTATAGAAAAATAATCTAACAAAGATAGAAGACTAGAGATAAAGCGTATACTTATATATAGCAAATACAAGTACGTTACTATAGCGTTATCCCATACCCAATCCTACTCTAATTCCTTAAGATTATGTTTTCAAAAATCAATTTTAATTAAAGTCTTTCAAAACGTATGATCCGATACCAAGTTGTCACATGCCATATCTGGAGGCCAAAAGCTAAGCGCGACAAATGCTGTTGTCATCTCAGAAGGAGCTGAATATGAAAGCAGAGGTGGTTAGAGTTTTTAGCTGCTTATGATTTTGGAATAGAGTACATGCCTGGGAAAGGAAACAAGGTTGTAGATGCAATTAGTAGGAAGCATCAGAATGCATTGCTGGCTATGATAGAAAAATTGAACGATTTGGAAGCCTTCACAGCTTGCAAAGTGCAGTGGAGATCCGAGGCTAGGTCTAGTGGAGGATCTGCTATATTGTCTTGTTTAGAAGTCTGACCGATATTGATTGAGAAGATTGCTTTTAAACAAGAAGAGGATCCAGTGTTAGCTAGAAGGATCAAGAAATTAAAGAATGGAACTTAAACAATGCGGGATTGATTAACGGATTGAGATTTGTAAATTAATTAAGAGGTAGTTGTGCCATGTTAATGAGTAAACAATGAATCAAAGAATTAAGGTGTTAGGAAATAAAGGAGGGCAAAATAGGAAAATGATTAAACTTAAACCCTAAACCCTTAGGAAACCAAATCACATGTTATTTCATATTTTCTCAAACAAAAACACTTCTAAGGCCGACCACCATTAGCAATCTTAAGAGAAGATACAGCTAGGATTTAAGAGAAGAATTAAATCAGTTAATCGAGATCAAATCTCGCAACCTTAATAACAAAGCTAAGGTGAATAATTACTACATCTCATTTTTCTTATAGCTTTCAGTTTTAAGGATAATTCGAAGGTTTTTGCATGATAATGCCATTTTTTGAATGATTAAATGATTATATACACTTGTTGGTGACTTATACATGTTTATATTGATTTTTATGATATGTTTTGGTAAAAAAGTCTATTAAATAACATCTAAATGCCTTGCCATTTTGGATATAGATCAGAAATAATATTTTAGAGATGGGTTTCAATTTTCATAATTTTCTAAATTAATGTGGATTTTATATCAATTTTCTAGTGAAGAAAATGATTTACTGGGTTATAAATTATTTATCGCTAAATATTTAATCATTTGAGTCTGAAATTTATATATGGTAGAAAACATGTTAAATAGAATTTTTTGGAATTTTATAGAATTTTACTAAGTGTTTTGATGAATATATAAAATTATTTAAGGTATGAGACTTAAATGTATTATGTATTTAACTAAGGAGAAGGGGTATTTTGTAAAATAAAATTATTGTTTTTTCTAAAAATATTGGCATCACTTTTGAAAAAGCTACTTAGCAACCAATGAAAATTTGACAAAAATTAGCAGGTTAGTTGAAAAGTGCTTCTCTTTTAAGTCAAAAACATACATAACATGTTTTTAGTATGTTCCGCTACTTTCGGTACAAGAGGTTCCGACTAGGACGTTTCGCCACCATGCTTTCGAAACTAAGGCACGTGGTATCAAGTTACCTTGTACATAGCATATTGGATAGAGGTAAAAGGTATGTAGTCGAAACATTGGGTTTCGAAGGGGTCAGAGTATGCCTTGGTTCTAATTAAAGGTAGCGCCTGCTTTGCTTTTGAAAGGATAGCTTTCGACTCCGTTGTCTTTCCGAAAAAGTCAATTATTTTAAAAGAAGAAGTTTTGAATGGGTTGGGCTCTTTTGTTTCAAGTGATGCTTTCGAAGGGGTCGTAACCCTAGCTGCCACCTTTCTACCTTTCAAAGTAATCGGTTTCGAAAGGTATACTTAGCTTTTAAAATTAGCCGCTTCTCCAATGCTTTCGAAAGATTGGTTTGACACCATCACTTCTTTGGATAGGAATGCTTTCATAAGGTAGGCTTTCGACTTAAATGGTTTTATAGACCATTTTTGTTCTATTGAAGTACAACACAATGGTTTCTAAAGAGAAGGTTTAAATGGTTTTGAAAGGTGTTTTTCCACATGTTTTAAACTGAAACCATGTACTTTTCGAAAGGTTTGAGCTTCTAAAGGTTTGATGCTTTCAAAAGGCTTTAAAAATGGTTTTGAAGTGGTGGTTCCCCAATGGTTTCAAAGGATTCGAATGGTTATGTTTTCTCATTATTTCGAATGGGTTGAAGAGATAGGTTTTTCCAAGGGTCTCTAAAGGCTATGTTTTGAAATGTTTTAAGATATGATGTCTAAGGTTTTATAGCTTTCCAAAGAAAGGTTTTAAAAGGTTTTGAAAGGGCTTTTAGTATGGTTTCAAAAGGAAGGTTTTGGCCTTTCGACCTAGATTAAATGAAGGGTTTTACTTGGTTTTGAAAAGGGAACTTTCAATGGAATTGAAAGGGGTACTTTCAAGTGTGTAAATGTTTTCATCAACTAAGGTTTAAGTAAAGTGTATGTATATATAGATATAAAACATGGCAGATTATTATTTTGATTAAATCATAGAGTATAATTATCTTCCTTGTTTAAGTTTGGTTTTAAAAGTTTTAAATCAATTTCAGAAGAAAACGTTTTCAAGGAAAATTTTAGGAAGTTATCCCTAAGTAAAATAACTAAGATATTAGAATACCAAATGGGACTGGTATGAGATCGTGCCATATACATTACCTATTGGCCCCGGCTAATTTAGTTCAAAATTCTAGTGTGTGGGGCTTTATAGTAGGTAAGACTAAAATTATGACTACACATAGAAAGGAATATATCTTTGTATACAGATAGGTTATTAGTGAGCTCACAAAACCATTAGGATCGGGTGACCCTAGGAGATGTTAAATTAAGGACAGACCGTCCAAGAGAGAATGATTTAATAAATAGTTAAGAACAGACCATCCAGGAAAGGCATGTCTAACAGATGTTAGATTATTTTATTATATTGTCTGGTAGGCCCGAGTCAGCCAAAGGTTAATAGTAAGATATAAAAAATTAGTGTTCGGAAAGATAGTTCATTCGTTGCCCGATATGCATGTTTACATAATAATGTTTTATAGTTTTAACCAGTTTTGGTTGCAGGATTATGATTTGCAAAAAATATGTTATAAAAGAATGTTAGTGAGGGGAAACACATTCCGCTAAGCGGCGTGTTCTCACTTAGCATTGAACAATCGTGATGTATAGTATTATTCACACCGGGCTTTATATCTGGCTTGAAGTTTATGTTTTCCCCTTAAACTCTCGGGTGCTCAAAATTGATTTTAGTAGGCTGAGGGTTGAGGTTTTACTAGTTTAAATAGGTTGATGAACAAAGCTTTCGGAGACGAGCAGGTGGCTGGATGATGGCTACTTAGGAGTTGTCGTTTTGTTTTATTTTCTACTGTGTTGTATCTAAGACGGTTATGTCTAAATAATACTCTGGCCAACCAAGGGGGCATCATCATATATCGCTCTTGGCGTATTTATGTAATAATTATATTTGATCTTTACTTGAGATACGTTGTGGGATTATGTAATTTGAATGTGAAACATGCATTTTGAAATGTAATGAAAATTGTTATTTTGAAATCTATAATTTGTTTCATATTCATGTGCTTCTGATATTATGAATACCATTAACATTACCGTATTTGGTCACCGAAAGTTAGTACTGTGGATGACTGCAACATTTATAGTGCTTAGCTTCGGACCTCCAAATAAGAGATGTTACAACTTGGTATCAAAGCATAGGTTTGTGAAATACTTTAACTAAAAATTGTTTTTGAAAACATAATCCTTAGGAATTAGATTTAAGATCCGGTATGGGAAAATGCTATAGTAATGTACTTATATTTGCTATATATACACGCTTTATCTTTAGTCTCCTATCTTTGATAGGTTATTCTTCCATATCTTATGAGGTTTGAATACAGATATGGTGGGTAGAAGAGGTGGAGTTAAGCTAGGAGGGGACAACACCACCACCAATGGAAATGCCCAACTCAATACAAGGAGGACTCAAGGTCAAGTTCAAGCCAATAACATAGGCGCTGGAGTCCCATAAGTAGATATGGGGCTACGTATCAGTTTTTCATGAACATGATGCAAGCTAGGATCGCTGCTAGGGCTATTGGAGGAAATGCTATGGGAGGAGTTCAAAAAGCTCCAACAGTCAACCACTATGCTAACTTGAGTAGAGATTTTGTTAGGATTGGAGGGAAGCCGTTTACCGAAACCGAAGATGTTATAGAAGTAGAAAACTGGTTGTTGCACGGTGAAAGGGTATTTGCTGCCTTAGGGCTCAATAACGAGCAGAAAGGGAGGCTTGCTTCAAGACAGCTTCAAGGAGCAGCTTTATTTAGGTGGAACAGTGTGACAGCTGGAGTAAATGAAGAGGAGATGACATGTGAAGAGTTTACGAGAAGGTTCCTGGAGAGGTTTATGTCAGTATGGCACGGTTTGTTCTGATCAGAAAGTTTACTAAATTTGAAGAAGGAGAAATGTCTGTTTGGAGTATGACAGTAGGTTTGAAGAATTGGCTAGATATAGGTATGCCACTTTTGGCACAGTGATTAAAAGCAATGAAAAGTTCATCAGAGGATTGAAGCCTAAGTTGGCTAGGGATATCTTACCGCATATTAGAGATCCCTATGATGTGGTAGTGGAGATGGCATTAAGACATGAAAAGATGCTTGCTTGTTTGGAGAAGAAGAAGGAGAAGGAGGTCTAGGTTGGGAAAGGTCAAAAGAGAAAGTTCTTTCAAAAGAAAGGTGCTCAGAAAGGTAGAGCAACAAAGAAGGGGAAGTCTAAAGTGGTCTGTTACAAGTGTGATAAGAAATGCCAATATGCTTGAGTGCCGAACAGGAAAAGAAAAGAAGGTTGATGAAAAGAAATGAGTTAGATGTTTCAATTGTGATCAAATTGGACACTACAAGAACCAGTACAAAGAGCCAACTAAAGGAGATAAAGGCTAAGTATTTGCATTGGAGCCTGCTACTTTGAAGTCGATAGTGTAGGAGAAAGGAAAATAAGTATTGAGAGGTACACTTCAGATCCATAATATGTCTGTTAGCATTTTGTTTGATACTGGTGCATTGCACTCTTTTATATCTCCATGTTTGGTAAGTAAACTTAACCTAGAACCCACATATTTAGTTACTACTTAAGAGTTGCAAATTCGATAGGTGGGTAAGCGACACTTGGGATGAATGTGACCATTTAGAGTTTGACTTGCTAGGTTACATCTTTGTTTGTAGTTTGCATGTATTTGACTTTGTAGGGTTCAGAATTATATTGGGCATGGATTGATTAAGTAAACATGATGCTAGGATATTTTGCCACAATAGGAAAATATCACTTAGACACCTAGACCGTACTGATTGGATAGTTTATACCATAGAAAACCCTAGCTATGAGGTGAATGCTGTGTTGAGAGTCATGGTGTTAAAAGACGAGTTGAATCACATTTTCATAGTAAGAGAATTTGCAGATGTCTTCGACTGGTAGTTGGATTACCACCGAAAGGGCCATTGAATTTCGGATAGATTTGGTGCATGGAGTAGAACGGTAAGTAGACTGCCAAGCTGGATGGCACCTGCAGATAAGAAGGAGTTGAAGGCTCAGTTGGTAGATTTGGAAGGCAAGAGTTTTATCAGACTGGGTAGTTCACCTTGGGGAGCATCCACAATATTTGCTAAGAAGCTGGACGGATCGCTAGGGCTATGTATCGATTATCGTAAGTTGAATGAGAAAACAATAAAAGATCCAATATCTGTTGCCTAGGATTGATGATTTGTTCGATCAATTGAGTGGAGCCAATATATTTTCTCAGTTAGATTTGGCTACAGGTTTTCATTAGATTAGAGTGGTATAAGATAGTATACCGTTAACGGCGTTTAGGACAAGGTATGTCATATGAATGATTAGTTATGCCGTTAGGATTCACTAATGCGCTGGCATTGTTTATGGATTTGATGAACCAGATTTTCCAAGAGCACTTGGATTGGTTCATGTTGGTTTTTATAGATGATATTCTGATATACCCTAAGGATGATAATGAGCATGAAGTTCATCTTAGAGGTATGCTTGAGACGCTGAGGCAGCATCAGTTAAAGGCAAAGTTTTCGAAGTGCCATTTTTGAAAGAAGAAAGTGAAATTTCCTAGTCACGTGGTTTCAGAGAAAGGGTTGTCAGTCGATTCAAATAAGATCGAAGCCGTTAATAATTGGAAGAGACCAGAAACAATAACTGAGGTAAGAAGCTTCCTTAGATTAGCTGGATATTAATGAAGGTTTATTAAAAAAAATTCATAGATAATAGCACTAATGACCAAGCTAACGCGAAAAGATGTGAAGTTTATATGGACCAATAAGTGTGAGGAAGGGCTCCAGAGCTTGAAATACTTGTTGATCCATGTATCTATGTTAGTGTCTCCGGAGGGGAATCAGGACTTAGTAGTTTATACAGATGCGTGTGGTACTGGGTTAGGATCTGTACTAATACAGAGGGATAAAGTGATTGCCTATGCTTCTAGACAGCTTAGACCGTATGAGGTTAGATATCCAACGAATGACTTGGAGTTAGCTGCAGTTATTTTAGCTTTGAAGGTGTGGAGGCATTACCTTTTAGGAGAGAGGTTTGAGCATTATATGGATCACAATTCGTTGAAGTACTTGTTCTCTCAGAAGGAGCTGAATATGAGGCAACATAGGTAGTTGGAGTTTTTAGCCGCTTATGATTTTGGAATAGAGTACACACCAAAGAAAGGCAACAAGGTTGCAAATGCGCTTAGTAGGAAGCATCAGAATGCAGCGTTGGCTATGATAGCAGAGTGGAAAGATTTGGAAGCCTTAACAGCTTGTAGAGTGCAGTGGAGATCCGAGGCTGGGTCTAGTGGAGGATCTGCTATATTGTCTTACTTAGAAGTCCAACCGGTATTTATTGAGAAGGTTTCTTCTAAACAGAAGAGGATCCAGTGTTAGCTGAAAGGATCAGGAAATTAAAGGATGGAACGAATAGTGATGACTTGAAAGAATTCAGTCTTGACCAAAGCTGATGGTTGAGAAAGAAGGATAGATTATGTGTTCCAAATGTGGGAGACATTAGGAAAGAATTTTTGGAGGAATGTCATCATTCAAAGTTCATTATTCATCTAAGAGGAACAAAGATGTATCCGATATGAAGAGAAGTTTCTTCTGGAAAGGCATGAAGAGGGATGTTGGCTTATGGGTGAAATGTTTAAACTGTCATTAGGTGGAAGCCGAGCATCAGAAGCCAAGTTGGTTGCTTCAGCCATTGGATATTCCGGTATGGAAGTAGGATTCTATTTATATGGATTTCATAAACGGGTTGCCGAGATCTAATAAAGGGAATGAAAGTATACGGGTGGTAGTGGACGGATTGACCAAGAGTGTCTATTTCATTCCAGTTATGTCAAACAGGGCGGCACTTGTATTGGCTAAGTTATTTATAAAGAACGTGGTTAGACTGTGCATAGTTCCTAGTAGTATTGTTAGCGATAGAGATTCCTTATTCACTAGCGAGTTCTGAAAGAGTCTACAGAAAATTTTAGAAACCAAGCTTAAGATGAGTACCGCTTACCATCCATACACAGATGGGCAAACGGAAAGGGTTAACAAGATCATGGAGGACTTATTACGAGCTTGTGTATTATACTTCGGGTGATCATGGGAAGACCACCTATACCTAGTAGAGTTTTCATATAACAATAGTTATCAGACTAGTATAGGGATGGCACCGTTTGAGGCTTTGTATGGAAGACCATGCAAATCCCCTACATGTTGGTTAGAGACCGGAGGTAGATTAGTCCGTGGTCCTGATTTGGTAAGAGAAGCAGTAGAAAAGATTGAGTTGATAAGGGCGAGAATAAAGAAAGCTCGGTCTAGGTAGAAAAGCTATGCAGATAGAAGACAGATAGATTTGGCATTCTTTGTTCGAGATCATGTTTTCATCAAAGTATCGCCAATGAAAGGTGTTATCAGGTTCGGAAAGACGGGGAAGTTAGCACCAAGGTTCGTAGGACCATTTCCTATTTTAGAAAGGATCGGGAAAATCGCATATAGAGTAGATCTACCGAGAAGTTTGGCAGGAGTTCGTTATGTTTTCTATGTATCTCATCTGAGGAATTATGTTAGGAATCCAGACACTACTATAGCACCGACCATGTTCGAAGATTTAGTAGTGGAAGCAGACATGAATACAATTAGGAAGCCTATCCGGATAGTTACGAGAGATGAGAAGAAGTTGAGGAACAAGATAGTCAGATTAGTGAAAGCCCAATGGAGTGACGATGCTAGAGATTGTACTTGGAAGACTAAGAGCAAGATTAGAGATGCTTATCCTGATTTGTTTAACTGTATTTTTTACCTTTGATTGTTTTGTTATGTACCTTATCATGATTTCAATGATGAAATTCTTTAAGGAGGGGAGATTTTAACACCCCATTTTTAATGACATTATCTAGAAAATTTAATTGGTTAAATTAAATAATGTAGGATTGATTAATGGATTGAAATTTGTTAATTAATTAAGGGGTAGCCATGCATTGTTAATGAGTAAACAATGAATCAAAGAATTAAGGTGTTAGATAATAAGGGAGGGCAAAATAGGAAAATGGTTAAATTTAAACCCTAACACTTAGGAACCAAAATACACGTTCATTTCGTATTTTCTCAAACAAAACACTTCTAAGGTCGGCCACCATTAGAAATCTCAAGAAAGATAAAGCTAGGATTCAAGAGAAAAAAAATCAAAAATGAAGACTCACATCCTTAATCACAACGCTAAGGCGAATAATTACTATATTTCATTTTCTTATAGCTTTTGGTATTAAGGATAATTCGAAGGGTTTTGCATGATAATGTCATGTTTTGAATGATTAAATGTTTATATATACTCCCTGGTCTCCAACGATTGATAGGGCCTGGAGGCTGCGCGATGACCTCCGTGTTAAGCTGGTTGACTCCTTGTACTTCCTGTTGTTCTCCTCCTCTGAGGAACGTAGTCGTGTTCTTGAGGCGGAGCCTACCTTTTTTGATGGAAAACCATTTATTATTACTCCATGGTCTCCAACGGTGGAAAGTGCTCGTGAACAAGTTTTTTCTATCCCTGTTTGGGTTTATTTTTCTCAAATTCCTTCTGCTCTTCAACTGCTGCTTGGTTTGAATTGGATTGCTTGCAATGTTGGTAAATTGAAATTTTTTGACTCTAATACAGTTTCGCATGAAAAGCTGGTATACGCTAAGGCTCTGATTGAGATTACTCCCCATAAGCCTCTACCATCTGCTATTCCTGTTCAGCTTGCTGTTAGCCATGTGGTGGACGTCCGTGTTCGTTATGGATGGGTCCCTAACATTTGTTCCTCCTATCACTCCTTTGGCCACTTAGCTTCCGCCTGCTCGCACTCTGTTGTATCTGCTGCTGCTCCTAAGATCCCTCTGCCTCGACCTTCGCTCAGGAAATGGGTTCCCAAAGTCTCTCAGGTTGCTTCTCCTCCTGCAGTTCCTTTATCTGACTCTAGCCCGCCGCCTTCTTTTGCTCAGCCTGCATCCCCTTCGGCATCAATAGTCCCTGGTGATGGTTCTGAGGTTCCCATTGTTGTGTCGGATCTTTCTCGGCCTCACTTGCTTGTTGTTTGGCCTGAGTCTGAGCATTGTTGGGTTGATCGTCGTTCTGATATGCGATTCAACCCCATGAATGATTCCTATTTTAGATTTGTTTCTGATGATCTATTGGACCTTCGATGCCTTTATTATAGACCTTCTGGTGATTCCTTGGTTCTTGACTTGGACGGTTCGTATGCTGACTTAAATTCCGTTATGCTTGCTGATACTACCTGGGATCGATCTTTTATTTATTCTTCTGATGCTGTGATTTATGATCCTTCACTTGCTGTCCTTTTTTGCCCCTATTCTGGTCTTCTTGGGAATGGCTCTTTGGTTTCTTCCCAGGTGGATGTGGACGTTGGTAATTCTTCCTCTTCGGAGGAGAACTAGTCTTGTTAGTTATTTTTAGTAGCTATGACATGTCTGTCATACTCCTGTGCTGTATTTTCTTCTTTCTTTTTTGTAGTTAAGGTGCCTCTACCTTACTCCTGTACTTCATGTTTTTATTACGTTCGTAATAAAAAGTGGACGGTTCACTATAAAACCAGTTGGCCTTGCCAAAAAAATGTTTATATGTACTTGTTCGTGATTTATACACGTTCATATTGATTTTTATGATATGTTTTGATAAGAAAACCCTATTAAATGACATCTAAATGCCTAGCGATTTTGGATGTAGATCGGAAATGATATTTTAGAGATGAGTTTCAATTTTCATAATTTTCTAAATTAATGTGGATTTTATATTTATTTTCTAGTAAAGAAAATTATTTATTGGGTTATAAATTATCTACGGCTAAATAATTAATTATTGGGTTTGAAATTTATATATGTTAGAAATTATATTAAATAGGATTTTTTGGAATTTTCATAGAATTTTCCTAAGTTTTTGATGAATATATAAAATTATTTAAGGTATACGACTTAAATGTTTTATATATTTAATTAAGGAGAAGGGGTATTTTGTAAATAAAATTATTGTTTATTTCTTAAAAGATTGGCAGCACTTTTGAAAAAGCTATTTAGCAACCAATGAAAATTTGACAAATAATAGCAGGTTAGTTGAAAAATGCTTCTCTTTTAAGTTAAAAACAAAAGTAACATGTTTTTTGTATGTTTCGCTACTTTCGGTACAAGGGGTTCCGACTAGGACGTTTCGCCATGATGCTTTTGAAACCAAGGCGCATGGTATCAAGTTACTAGGTACGTAGCGTATTGCATAGAAGCGGAATGTACATAGTCGAAACGTTGGGTTCCCAATGCCTTGGTTTTAATTAAAGGTAGTGCCTGCTTTGCTTTCGAAAAGATAGCTTTCGAATTTGTTGTCTTTCGACCGAGTCAATTGTTTTAAAAGAAGAAGTTTTGAATGGATTGTGCTCTTTTGTTTTAAGTAATTCTTCCAAAGGGGTCGAAACCCCTAGCTGCCGCCTTTCTACCTTGCAAAGTAATTGGTTTCAAAAGATATACTTAGCTTTTAAAAGTAGCAACATCTCTAACGCTTTCGAAAGGTTGGTTTTGACACCATCACTTCTTTACCCAGGAATGCTTTCAAAAGATAGGTTTTGACTTAAATGTTTTACGGACCCTTTTTGTTCCGTTGAAGTATAACCCAATGGTTTCGAAAGAGAATGTTTAAATGGTTTCGATGGGTGTTTTTCCATATGTTTTAAATTAAACCCAAGTGCTTTCGAAATATTTGAGTTTCTAATGGTTTGATGCTTTCGAAAGGATTTAAAAATGGTTTCGAAGGGGTGGTTCCCCAATGGTTTTGATGGAGTCGAAAGGTTACATTTTTTTGATTGTTTCAAAAGGGTTGAAGGGATAAGTTTTTCCAAGGGTCTCTAAAGGCTATGTTTTGAATTGTTTTATGGTATGATGTCTAAGGTTTTATAGCTTTCTAAAGAAAGGTTTTTCAAGGGTTTCGAACATGCTTTCAAAAGGAAGGTTTTTACCTTTCGGCCTAGGTTAAATGAAGGGTTTTACTTGGTTTTGAAATAGGAACTTTTAGTGGAATCGAAAGGGGTAATTTCAAGCAGGTAAATGTTTTCATCAAGTAAGGTTTGAGTAGAGAGTGTGTGTGTGTGTGTGTGTGTATGTCTATGTGTGTGTGTGTAATATGGCAAGGTGATTTTGAGTAAAGCATAGAGTATAAATGTTTTCCTTAAGTTTGGTTTAAACGGTTTTAAATCAATTTTAGAAGAAAAGGTTTTCAAGAAATTTTTTGGAAAGGTATCCCTAAGTAAAATGACTCATATATTAGAATATTAAATGAGACTGGTTTGGAGTTGCGCCCTATACATCAGCTATTGGCCCTAGCTAATTAAGTCTAAAACTCCAATGTGTATGGCTTGTTACAGGTAAGACTAAAATTACGATTACACAAAGAAAGGAATATATGTTTGTATACATACAGGTTATTGGTGTGTCTGCTAGACCATTAGGATCAGGTGACCCTGGAAGATGTTAAGTTAGGACAGACCATCTAGAAATGAAGTATTTAACTGATAGTTAAGGACAGACCGTCCATGAGAGGTGTGTCTAGCAGATGTTAGATTGTTTTGCTATATTGTTTGGTAGGCCCAAGTCCGCTAAAGGTTAATAGTAAGCCAAACAAAACTATAGTGTTCGGATAGATAGTCCAGTTGCCACCTGATATGTATGTTTATATAATAATGCTTTACAGTTTTAGCCAGTTTTGGTTGCAGGGTTATGATTTGCAAATGATATGTTTTAAAAGGATGTTAGTGAGAGGTAACCCATTTCGCTAAGCGACAGGGTCTCACTTAACATTAAATAACCGAGATGTATAGTGTTATTCACACCAGGTTTTATGTCTGACTCGAAATTTATGTTTTCCCCTTAAACTCTCGGGTGCTCAAAATTGATTTGAGTAGGCTGAGGGTTGACGTTTTATAGGTTTAAGTAGGTTGACGAATAAAGCTTCTGAAGACGAGTAGGTGGCTGATGGATGGCTACTTAGGAGTTGCTATTTTGTTTTGTTTTCCATTGTGTTGTATCTAAGATAGTTATGTCTATACGGTACTCTGGTCAAACAAGTGGGCATCATCATATGTCGCTCTTGGCGTATTAGTGTAATAATTATATTTGATCTTTACTTGGAAAATGTTATGGAATTATGTAATTTGAATATGAAACATGCGTTTTGAAATGTAATGAAAAATGTTATTTTAAAATCTGTGATTTGTTTCATACATGTGCTTCTGTTATGATGGATACCATTAACATTACCGTATTTGGTCATTGAAAGCTAATACTATGGATGACTGCAGCATATGTAGCGCTTAGCTTTGGCACTCCAAATAACGGATGTTACAGTTTCCCAGGTAAAGATCAATTATAATCATTACAGAAATACGCCAAGAGCGACATATGATGATGCCACTTTGGTTGATCAAAGTAATATAGTCATATCTGACTTCATACACATAGCGGAAAAAACTAAATAAATCGCAACTCCTAATTAGCTATCCGACAGCCATCTGTTTGTCTTCGGAAGCTTTATTCGCCAAAACTAAATCATATAAACCTCAACCCTCGGCCTACTCAATCAATTTTGAGCACCCGAGAGTTAAGGTGAAATAAAAACATCGAGTCAGACATAAAGCCCTGTGTGAATAATATTGTTACATCTCGGTTTATTATTATTAAGTGAGACTATGCCACTTAGGGGGGACAGGTTTTTCCTCGCTAATATCCTCTTCAAAAAGTATATTTTGCAAATCTTTTCCTACAATCAAACTTGTTAATCAAATTGATTATAATAATAATAGTAGTGGCTATTAAGAAAGAAATCGGTAACTAATGGACTATCTATCCACGAGTAACAAATGGACCATCTATCCGAAAACTGGACTAACCGTTCGCAAACTGGACTATCCGCAAAACTGTCCGCAAACTGGACTAACTGTTTGAATTAGAATGACTATCTATCCGAATCATTTTCTTAGGGTTAACATCTTTTTCCTTGAAAATCTTTTCGAAATGATTTAACCTTTTAAATCATACTTATGCAAGGAAAATATATTTTTAACTTTACTCTAAGCTATTTTTCCGTGTTATATATACTTTGCTTAAAATAATATTGATTGACTTTAATGAGGATTACCTATCCCCACAAAATAAGTTAAAACCCATTTTAACTTAAAAACACATACGATATGCTGCCTTGTTAGTATATCAACACCTTTGTTTAAAACCTTTAAACAACCATTTTCGAAATCCTTGAAAGTAACCCTTTCGAAACTAGTAAAAGTACTCCTTTCGAAACCACTGAAAGCACACCTTTCAAAACCATAGAAAGTAACCCCTTCGAATGCATTAAAAGTAACCCTTTCGAAGCCATTTAAAGCCTTCCCATCAAAAGCTTTAAAACATCAGACATCCTTCTTTACAACCTTTAAACCATGCCTTTCGAAAAAATTGGAAAAACCTTTCCTCTTTGACCTTTCAAAATCATTAGGGAACCAACCCTTCGAAACTTTCATTTAAAACCCTTTCGAAAGCATTAAGACACTGAACCTTTGAAAGACTTTAGGTTCAATTTAAAACATGTGGAAACCTTTTAAAACCATTCAAAAATTTACTCATTCGAAACCTTTAAAATCGTTTCAATCAAAACCATTTGGATTATGCCTTTAAGTAGAGCAAAAGAATCAGAAACCCATTAAAGTCGAAAGTGTTCCTTCCAAAATCATTCCTAAGTAAAGAAATGATGGTTTCGAAAGCATTGGAGAGGTGGTCAAGTTTAAAAAGCAAAGCGAAGCAACCCTTTCAAAACCAATCTGGGTCGAAAGGTAGAAAGAGGCAATTTTGGGTTTTGAATTAGTCGAAAGCAATTATTTAAAAATAAAGGCGCGGCCCAATCGAAACCATTTCTTTAAAACCAATTGACCTGGTCGAAAGCCAACCCAGTCGAAAGCTATTCAGTTAAAAGCAAGCAGGCAAATTTTCATTTAACAGCAAAGTATCTCTTCTACCCCTTGAGAACCCCTTGTGTCGACCCTATACCTTTCGCCTATATCTAATTCACTACGTACCAGTTAACTTATACCATGTGCATTGGTTTCGATGGAGTCGGAGGCGAAGGCAAGGAGGCGAAAGCATGGTAACGAAAGCATTGAAGCAGTAAAAACCATGTAGATTTGTCCTTTTAAACAATTTCTTTGTACCTAACTTGCCTTGTTTGTCGAATTGTGATTGGTTGCAAGTTTCTCTTTTTTTAAAATACTGCCAATTTCCAAAATTGACAATTTTGAATTATTTACAAAATACCCCTTCTCCTTTTTATAAATATATATAACATTTAAGTCTCATACCTTAAATAATTTTATATATCCATTAAAACACTTAGAAAAATTCTAGAAAAATTCCACAAAATCACTTTTAATATGTTTTCTAACATATATTAGTTTCAAACCCAAAACCATTATTATTTAACCGTAAATAATTTTTAACTCAAAATAACATTTTCTTTACTAGAAAATTATTATAAAATCCACATAAATTCAAAAAAAATTCTAAAAATTGAATCCCATCTCTACAATATCATTTCTAGTCTATATAAAAATTCACAAGGCATTTGGATGTCATTTGATAGGATTTCACATTAAAACATGTCATAAGGTCTATATGAATAAACATAAATCATCAACAATTTTATATAATCATTCCATCGTTCAAAAACATGGAAAATCATTGCAAATAGGTTCAGATTTCATCTTAAAATCGCATTATTCACCTTAGCTTTAGAGATTAAGGAGCTTGAGATTTGAATGGATTTGATTTGATTTAGCTTCTTCCTTAGCTTTTCTTAATCTTCTTCCTCTTTCTCATATTAATGTTGGTCGGCCTCAAGTTTAAAAATTTTGATAAATGAAAACTGAATGTGTATGGAGATACATGGCCAAGGTTTAAGGGTATAATAATGGCCTCTTTCCTATTTTATCCCTCTTCTATTCCATTTTAACTCTTATTTTAATTTATCGGATTGATTGTTGCTTTGTTCAACTACGGCTACTACAACGTATCGAGATTGAACGATGCTTTGAATTGGTATGTTTGTTCCTTTTTCATTTTATACTATACTCGATTTTGATTCGATTTGAATGATTATTCCTCTCTGTTGTTGCTTGAAATCGAATGCTTTTTAGGCCAATGATGACTTTAGGTTTTATAGGGTTCGATTTCCCTAATTATCGTTCATATAAATTCATTTGAATTATGCTCGACCACTGATCTTTGATTGAACGCATGTGATTTTTTCTGACTTCTTTAATTCATATAATTTCTTGCTTGATTATCACGGTTTTGAATTGCTTTGACGATGTTTTCTTGGTCATCATGGCTTTGATTTTTGGCTTGACATTGACCTGGTTATTTTGAAACTGCTACTACCTTGATTTGAAACTGCTACTAGATTTTTGTAAAAGCTGTAAACTGCTCTAGCTTGTTCGAACTCTACCTTGGTCAATTATTCTGTAGTTTGACGATTTATATGTTGTTGCCTCTGGTTTCATAGCACACACTCGCACGCACAGACACACACAATATATATATATATATATATGTTCACGCATGTATATATTCACTGCCTCCATTTTTATGTTGAATAGTCTGTTGGTTCATCATTGTTTGATTATTAGTTTGGTCTGGTTCTATCGTTGCCAGGTCTAGTTGCTATTGATCCTGCTTTGTGATTTTGATACATGTCCTTACACATATGTATATTGCATCACTGTATCTTGTATTATCATTGGTGAATTTCTGGCATTAATGTTGAAGTCTGATATGATATGCACTGCATATATGTATGTATACATGTGTGTATACATATGCATATGTTTGTTTGTTGTTTAAAATTTGGTTCGAGTAAAAAACGAGTTATGATAGCCTGGTTCCATTTGTCATTGTTAGACTTCATGTAGTCTGGTGGCTTTACTTTGGTGTTTGCAGTCTTCATTGGTCTCTGTGGTATTGTGTCTTCGGTTGTAGCTTGTTCATTGGTCTGCACTTGCTCATTCGGGCTGTTGTCTTCACTGCAACCATATTGTCTCATGTCTGATTATGTATGTTGTCATGTGAACTGCCTTTGAACCCATATATGTGTACACACACACACACACACACACACACACACACACATATATATATTTATGTGCTTTATGTGCAGCCTTCTCTGGCTTGATGTACATTGATTACATATACTTGTATTTGAACTTGACTGCGCTTTGTACTTGAGATGTTGATCCACTTGGTTGAGCATGTGCTTTTATTTTTGTACTGGGTTGTAATTTCTGTTGCTTCAAGTCAGTTTATTGTTTGTACTGATTTGTTGCTGGTAGCCGAACTATCTATATCCTGGCACCCTTTGTATATTTGAGCTTGTTGAACTATTCCATTGTTTTCCTTGACCATCATACCTGATTTTTTACATTCTTCCTAGAGTAGTTCATACGTACTAGGTTGGTTCATTGAGCTAGCTCTGGTATTTGTTTCTTGATGCAGTCTTGTTTTATGTAGCGTTTGAGGTTGCTGTTTTGTTCTTATTTGCTGCCTGGTCGACACTTGCTATTGGTCTTCACTTCAGTTGATTGCATTGTTCATTGTCATATGTTGAAGTTTGTTATCAATTTATGGTGCACTGCTCTAGTCCTGCTTTCACTTGTGTAGTTCTGAACATACACAGATGAATTTTGTTGCACTATGCAATTTTCATGACCACATGTATGCTTCGAGCCTCTATTTCAGTGGTCTTGTTTCAGTGGTTTACTTGGGCATGTCGCTTTTCATTTTGTTTTCACTTGAACTTCATCTTGATTTCTGGAATTGCACCTGAGTTGAATCCAGCTTATAGCTCAGGTTTGACCTTGTGCTCATGTTGTGACTTTATTTTTATTGCACTTGAGTTGAACATGGATTTTTATTGGGTTTAACTTGTGCTCACCTGTCCCTGTAGATTTATCAAGTGTATATCGGTGTGCACGGCCTTATGGCATGTACAGTGATACACTGTGCATGTCAAAGGTTGTTCGTGTATGATGAATTCAAAAATGAATATGATGATGAACAACCCAAATAACAGAGGTAAATAACATTTTCCAAATACACATTATATTTTATACCGCACGAATATTTATTTTTCATTTTTACCGTGTTAGTGTGCATTTAAAAATAGTGAACATAGTGACAAATCTAGAAATAAATATTTCCGCGTATATCATGAGTAATCATCAATATAAAACATCATCAATAATCCAGACAAATCTATATGAAGTAGTTTAAATACTCTACATGTACATGTAGAGTTCTCGGCATAAAAATTAACTGGCCAACAATTTTGAATAAGTCAAAATCAAAATGAACATTCATTTCTTTATCACATAACTGGCTGATTTAATTCAGATTATGGTGTAGATTTTCACTTTTAATAAATCGTTCAAAATAAATATACCGTTACCTATTTTACCTTTACGATAATTTTTCGTTGCTCCCCATTGTGATTATGTCACCTTTGTACAAGGCTAAGGAACTTTGATTTATCACCCGTTGTATGCCTGGAATAGCCAGAATCCTGGTAACACTGTTGTTGTTCCTTAGCCTGCCACCATACCTACATGATAGAAGATTTTTGTGACTTATTTGTTTTTATAGGTCCATGGTTGTTACTAGCAAAAGATTTTGAAAAATATAATTGTGTAGACCCAAAACTATTTATTTATGTTCCTTTCGGCAGCCAGATTTGTTTGACTTTGAGGAATTTTGTATTTATGCCTTTCGAAACCCAAATTGGAACGGTTTTTATGTATTTGGGTCTATACCAACAAATATTCTAATTGTGTCCAGTTTTTCCACATATTGTGCATTTTGAATTGACTTGATTAATTTCATTTCTAACACGTTCAGATTGATTATACCTAGGTCCTTGTTTAACAGTATTAACAATTTGTTTCCCTAATAGCATATTAATAATCTTTCACTTTTTGAAAATTCTCCTAAAGTCATAGACAGCTGTTGGACTTGTGTTTTGAGAGATTCATTTTTATTTAATAATTGTGTGCACTTATTAATAGAATTTTCTCTCCTCGTATTTTCACTTTCTTTCAAAATCAGAATTTCATTTTCAAGTGGTTTAATTTTAATTTCTAATTTTTTAATTTCTTCTTCAAATGATGGACACTTATCGTACTTAGGGCTCTTGGTTTGATAGTTTTTCAACAATTGATCAAGTTGTTTATTTAAATCCATCAAATTATCTCTTTATGATTCAATTTTAGCATATTTCTCCCTAAATCTTTCGAAACAGTCGTTTACTTCATGAAAATATATAAATAGTTCTAAATGAGTAAGTTTTGATACCTTGCTTGGCTTGTCATCATCACTGTCAATTATATCACCTTGAAGGCACATATCTTCTGTTTCACTCTCACAGCCAGTGCTTTTATCATATTCATCAATTTCATCCCAAGTGGCTGCAAAACTTTTCCTTTTTGATTTCTTTTCTAGGCTGAGTCAATTCTAAGTACAATTGGGCTTGGTGTGACCAGGTTTATTGCACTTGTGACAGATGATCTCCGGCTCTTCTGGGTTGTCTAGAACTTTAACTATTCTGCTTTTAAGTTGTTGATTTAGAGTTGGATTTCCAAATCTGTGATTCCACATTTTGAATTTCTTTAATATCAGCGCCAGCTCAACTGCTCCATCATCATCATCATCTTCATCATCACTTTTCATTATTCCTTTAAGAGCTATTGATTTCTTTCGAGTATCACTTCCTTCTCGTTCTTCCTGGAATTTCATTTCTAGCTCATAAGTGGTGATATTTCCAATGAGTTCTTCAATTTTAATTTGTTTTAAGTTCTTTGATTCTTGAATGGCTGTAACTTTCGCTTCAAAACTTCGTGGAAGGATTCTGAGAATTTTTCAGACTATTTCCAACTCCCTGTATGATTTTCCAAAAGCTTTTGACTTGTATATGATATTGGAAAGTTGTCCATACATCTCTTTGACATTTTCATCCTTGGCCATTGTGAAGTTCTCGTATTCGCTACTTAGCATGGCAAGGCGAGATTCTTTGACTTGAGATGTTCCTTCCTGAGTCACTTCAAGTGTATGCCATATTCCCTACGCAGTTAGATAATGTGAGACACGATTAAATTTAATTTGATCCAATGAACCAATGATAGAATTCATAGCTTTGGCATTAGCATTTTGTAATTTATTTTCTAGATCCGTCCACTGATCCATCCGATTATCCATCTACTGATTATCTACCACAATAGTTGGTGTCTTATATCCTGTCTAAACTATATTCCAAGCATCAATGGTTTTCAGAAAAATTTTCATTCTATTTTTCCAGTAAGCATATTCACTATTAGCACCAGAATTGGTCACTAACGCCTTTAAGAGAGTTTATGTAGAGAGATAAATGAAGAAAGTAAATTAAAACAAAGAATCGTATGCTAAATTAAATGCAAAAAAACAAGAACACCGGATTTATAATGGTTTGGCGTAACTGCCTACGTCCACTCTAAGTTTTGATCTTTATTACTTTCACGGATGATTGAATACAGATACAATCCATACATATTGATTTGAATACAAGTGCTAAGCAGAATAGAATAAGTCTTGAATGTATTAGAGTCTCTCCAGTATTCTGGAAAAAAAGCCTTTCACTGTCCCCCTGCCCTTTTATTTATAGACGAAGATGGGTTGGACTTCCCTCATGGGCCTAGGAGCAAGATACCTCGGCCGTGGTAAGTGACTTCTACGCGTCGAGCCGTAAATGCCGAACGGCAATTGTCGAGCCACATTTCTAGGCCGAACGACATTCGTATGCCGATCAAGGAGGGCATGCCGAATGGTACCTATATGCCGAACGAGGCAGTGCGCTCACTGAGTGAGGAGTGAAGGCCGAATGAGGCTTTATGACGGTAGGTCGAGGGAAGATGTCGAGCGACTCACTTATGCCAAGCGAGGCTTCATGCTGAATGAGGAAATATGTCGAACGACATGGAAGGGATTCATAATGTCTCGCTCGGCATGACATTCTCCAATTTAGGGCTTCATACAAGATTCGAATCCGTGACTTTCATCTAACTCAAAGATGATGGAAGTCACATAGATTAGGAAGATGGATCTGGTGGTTTAAACGAGCCCTAGGATTAGATGGAGAGGAAGGAGAAAAAGGCATCGGCCCAGTAGGGGTCGGTGAGGGTTGATACTGTTGGTCGAGGGTGGCATGCGATTTGAAGTAGCGAACGATTGGCCATTTAGGAGGATATTTAGTTTGTTTGAAGGAAGAAGTTGGAGAAAGACATATTGATGTGGCCCGACTTGGCTTCCTCATGCCAAACGATGGATAGTGAGTGTAGGAGTGAAGTTGAAGTTAGGTTTAGCACGTCGAGCGATGTGGCTCCGTATGACCACGGCTTGACATGACTCCCTTATGCTGAACAAGGTAAGAGGGAGTGCAGGAGAAAAATATAAGATGGGAAAAATCCCGAGCGATGTTGCTCGGCATGATTTGAAGAAGGACTCATCTATGCTGTGTTGAATCACTAGTTTTGATTCATGACAAGATGGTCCAGAAGCTAAAGAAGAATTTGCATTCATACATGACAAAAAGAAGACAACATAGGATCAAGACTACAACTCTATGCCTAAAGTAATTATTATATGTGTTGAGTCTTAGACATATGTTAAAATCAATCCTCAAGTTTTCAATTTTTTAATTTTTTCTTTACAAACAGAGCTCACTGTGCAATATATGCACAGCCAGTCGACTGACTATTCGTGCCAGTCGACTGACTGTACATATGCATAACAGTGAACACTGCTTATAAATTTAAACGGGCAAATATTTTTAAATTTTCAAACACCAGTCGACTGATCAAATATACCAGTCGACTGAACCGACTTCAACTGTCAAATTTCTGAACGGACGCCTTCTTCCATGAAGAGTTGCACTTCGTCAACAGTTGTCTCTCTTGGCTGAAACTCTTCACTAAGAGTGGCATCTCTCTATAAACTATATATAGGAGTTATCTCATACTTCATAATTACCAATTTTCTGATTCTAATTCTTTCTATTCTCTCTTGTGATTACTCTAGTGCTCTCATACTTTTCACTGCTTTGAATCTTTGATTTATACTTTATATACTTTGATTCTTAGCAATATTCTTCCTTTCAAATCTTCACATACTCTTTATATTCTTGAGGAATTGATTATAGGAAGTTTGTAATCTTAATAGACAAATCAGTGTTATCAAGAACACATTGAGTCAACTACTTTTATACTTTGTTAAAGTCCTGTTCTGCTGCTCAGGCAAGGGAAAGTCCTCTTCTGCTGCTGAGGCAAAAATCATGTTCTGCTGCTCAGGTGTTGTTTACCTATTCCTCCGGGTTAAGTGAGGGTATTGTTAGTTAAAGCCAGAAGTTAGTCTGGGACTGGACGTAGGACGGTGCTCCGAACCAGTATAAAATCTCTGGTGTCATTTTATTTACTGCATTTATATTCCGCATTATTTACTATTTATACTCTGCATTACCGTTTATCCATATTATACGGTCCTACACACTCTCATTTGGTATCAGAGCAAGGCATCTTATAACCGTCACAAAGTTATCTGATATCTTGCCAATATGGAAAATAACACCAGCACTACCACTAACACTAGTTTTATTGAAGGTCAATCCACTACACGACCTCCAATTTTTAATGGTTTGAATTATAATAATTGGTCTACTTGTATGAGAATTTATGTGCAGTCTAATAGTTTTGAATCATGGAATATCACATAGATTGAATACATTTCTCCTACTAGAGAATACTCCACTTGGTCAAACACACAAAAATTAGATGTTATTGCTAATGCTAAAGCTATGAACATGTTATTCTGTGCACTAGATAGAAATGAATTTAATCGTGTTAGCATGTGTCAAACTGCTTATGAAATATGAAGAACGCTTAAAATCACTCATGAAGGAACTAACAAGGTCAAACAAAGCAAAATCTCCATGCTCAAAAACCAATTTCAAAACTTTAGAATGAAACAAGATGAATCCATCAATGATATGTACTCTAGATTTCAAGATATATATCATTCACTATTAGGATTAGGAGAAAAGTACACTAATTTTGATATTGTATCAAAAATCCTAAATTCTTTAACGGATGAATGGGAAAGAAAAGTCTTGGCTATTGAAGAAGCTAATGACCTCTCTACCATAAAACCTAAAGAGTTAATAGGAAATATAATGTCCTATGAAGTGAATTTGCAGGCAAAGCGAGTACAAGCACAAGATAAAAAGAACATAGCTTTTCACGCTGAAGAAGAAAAAGATTAAGATTCGGATGAAGAGGATCTAGCATTTATTGCTAAAAATTTCAAAAAGTTCTTGAAATTCCGAAAAAATAACAAAAATAATGGAAAAAGGAACTTTCCAAACAAACCATCATCTTCAGTTCTAGAATGTTTCAATTGTCATAAGAAAGGTCATATTCAGAAGGAATGTCCAGAATTAAAGAAAAAATATTACAAAGGCAGAAAAGACAAGAAAAAAAAGCATTCTCGGTAACATGGGATGATTTAGACACTTCTTCATCAGAGAACAGTAGTGACAGTGAAAACAAGCAAGCAAATGTCTGCTTCGTGGCTACTGAAAACGAGGTAAGTGATTTTACTTTTGATGATATGATTGAGATAAATACAGAACTAGTTGACACTCTAAGAAATCTCAAAAGAAAACATAAGGAGACTCATGAACATCAGAACAAAGCAAAATTCGAAAGAGATATGCTTAAAGATGAGAAGAAAATGTTAGAGGAAGAACTTGAAAAATTACAAGAATCATTCTCTAATATCAATTCTCAACTCACTCTTTTGAGTCAAGAAATTGAAACTCAAAAAGAGAAAAATGATGCTCTTGTTTCTAAAAATCATGAACTAAAAACAGAAGTAAAATTGATAGAATTGGATAATACTAGTCTCAAAACTAAGTTAGAAAGCATCACCAAAAATGTTTCGAACTTTAATAAAGCAAGAGAAACTTTATCAAAACTTATTGATAACTCTCAATTTGTTTCAAGTACGAAAGGATTAGGATATGTTCAGAAAACAATAGCTCCATCCAAAAAGAAAATTAGGAGAAATATTAATCCTACTACAGTTTAGACAAAAAGGAATTCTTACTCAAAAAACATGAAAGTTTGGGTTCCTAAAACAAACAACAATTTGATTAGAAAATATATATAAACACCTTTTTAGAAATTGTTCATAAAAATAAAGATTATATTTTTAAATGGGATACTAAGCCCTCTTGGGTTTGGTTTCCTAAGATTTAACTCTTAGGACCCGATTAAAAAGGTGGGTACCAATATTATCTTATATTTTTTTTAGGTCCCACTCAAGAAAAGAGGAAAATGGATACTCGACAGTGGTTGCTCAAAACATATGACAGGAGACAAAGTTAAGCTATCAACTATTATTTACTCAGATGGAGGCTCCGTCACTTTTGGAGACAACTCCAAAGGATATATCATCGGTAAAGGCGATGTGAGCAATAATGGTATTTCAAATTTACCTCTTATTTCAAATGTTCTTGTTGTCAAAAATTTAAAACATAATTTACTTAGTATCAGCCAATTGTGTGACAAAGGATTCAAAATCACTTTTCCTGTAGACAAATGTAGTATTTTTGATCAAAACCAAAATCTTATCTTTTAAGGGAATAGAGACAGAAATATCTATGTTCTAAATATGAAAATAAATCATAATTCAGATATGTGTTTAATAGCCAAAGAAAATGATCCTTGGTTATGGCACAAACGATTCTGTCATATTAATTTTCAAACTATAAATAAGCTTTCTAAAAATGATTTAGTAAAAGGTCTACCAAAAATGAATTTTAAAATAGATCATATCTGTGATGCATGTCAGTTAGGAAAATTAACTGAATCATCTTTTAAATCTAAAAAGGTTATTTCAACCTTACAACCACTTGAATTACTGCATATGGATTTATTTGGACCAACACAAGTACAATCCATTAATCACAGTAAATATGTGTTTGTAACCGTTGATGATTTTTCTAGATATACTTGGACTATTTTTATGAAAAATAAAAGTGATACTTTTGATAATTTCAAATCGTTTGTCAAAAGAATTCAAAATTTTAAAGGATTGAAAATCAAAAACATAAGAAGTGATCATGGAGGTGAATTCGAAAATGAATCCTTTGAACATTTCTGTAAGAAAAAAGGAATATTCCATAATTTTTCGTTTCCTAGAACTCCACAACAAAATGGGGTTGTAGAACGTAAAAATAGAACCTTACAAGAATGTGCAAGGATTTTGTTAAATGGAAGTACGTTACCAAAACATTTTTGGGCTGAAGCAGTTGCAACAGCTTGTTATGTTTGTTTCTATTCGACCACTAACTAAGAATACTCCTTACGAACTTCTTAATGGACGAAAACCAAACATTTCCTATTTTAAAGTTTTTGGTTCAAAATGTTTTATTTTAAACACAAGAGATCATCTTGGTAAATTTGATCCAAAATCCGATGAAGGAATCTTTTTAGGATATTTGGATCATAGCAAAGCTTATCGAATTTGTAATAAAAGAACAAATATCATCGAAGAAACTCTTCATGTATCTTTCGATGAGAATTTTAAACCAACTCCAAGTACAATAGATGATGAAGATTTCCCAGATAATACCACAAATACAGAAACTACAACTTTTGAAATTAATGAAAACATTGCTCACAATAACAATGAACTAAGATCTCCACCTAGAGTATTAAGAGATCATCCTTCTATTAATGTTATTGGAGAACTAAATTCATCTGTTAGAACAAGAAGTCAATTAAATCAAATGGGTCATGTAGCCTTCTTTCTTATATTTAACCTAAAAATATTAAAGAAGCATCTACTGATGAAAATTGGTTAATCGCTATGCAAGAAGAACTAAACCAATTCGAAAGAAATGGTAATTGGAATTTAGTTCCACGGCTTAGTGATCAATTAGTTATTGGTACAAAATGGGTTTTCAAAAATAATGCAGATGAACAACGAAATATTACTAGAAATAAAGCAAGATTAGTTGCTCAAGGTTATAATCAAGAAGAAGGAATTGACTATAAAGAAACGTTTGCTCCAGTCGCTAGATTAGAAGCAATACGAATCTTACTAACATTTGCATGTTTTCATAACTTTAAATTATACCAAATGGATGTCAAAAGTTCTTTTTTAATTGGTTTTATAAAAGAAAATGTTTACGTTGAACAACCTCCATTATTCATACACGAACAATTTCCTGACCATGTCTATAAGCTCAAAAAGGCTTTATATGGTTTGAAACAAGCACCCCGTGCTTGGTACGATCGTCTTAAAAGTTATTTAATAAATTCTGGTTTTGAAATTGGAAAGGTTGATCAAACTCTTTTTATTAAAAAAATAAACAGGATATTTTAATTATTCAATTATATGTTGATGATATAATTTTTGGCTCTACAAATGAAAAGCTTTGCTAAGAATTTTCTAAAATAATGACAAATGAATTTGAAACGTCACATATAGGTGAGTTAAAATATTTTCTTGGTTTACAAATAAAACAACTAGAAAATGGTATTTCTATTAATCAAGAAAAACATTGTGACAATCTAATTAATCGCTTTGGAATGAAAAATACTTCTATCAAACCAACTCCTACGAGTACAACAATACATCTTGATAAAGATGAAAATGGAAAAAGTATTGACCAAAAATTATATCAAAGTATGATTGGATCGTTACTATATTTAACAGCTAGTAGACCTGACATAATGATGAGTGTTTGTTTGTGTGCACGATTTCAAGCAGATCCCAAAGAATCACATTTACGAGCAGTGAAACGTATACTATGGTATCTTAATAAAACCAAGGACTTTGGACTATTCTATCCAAAGGAATGTCCTTTTGAATTAGTATCATATAGCGATGCTAATTTTGGAGGAAGCTGGACAGATAGAAAAAGCACAAGTGGGACTTGTCATTTCGTTGGACGGTCTCTTGTATCCTGGTTTAGTAAGAAACAAAACTGTGTTTCATTATCGACATGTGAAGCAGAATATATTTCTGCCGCTCTGGCATGTGCTAAAGTTATCTATATGCAACAAACACTACAAGATTTTGGTTTCAATTTGTCTAAATCAACTATTTACTGTGATAATTCTAGTGCTATTAATTTATTTAAAAATCCTATTAATCACTCACGAACAAAACACATTGACATTCGTCATCATTTTCTTCGTGATAATATTGAAAAGGATTTGATAAATCTAGAATTTGTTTCCTCTGATAAACAATTGGCAGATATATTTACAAAACCTTTAAACGAAAATACCTTCATTAATTTAAGACGAGAACTTGGTATTATCTCTTTTAAAAATTTATAAAATTTTACATATATGCTATCTATATTTGTAGCTTCTAATAACACATCTTGACAAAATATATATATACATATATGTGTGTGTGTGTGTGTATAACTTTCACTCAAATTTTATCAAAATAAAAATAAAAATTTTATGACTCTAGCAAGACTTGAACCCATGACCTCTCCTTTATTGTGTTTCAAATGCTTCCTACCATTTGAGCTATGATTATTTCTTGTTTCATCTAGAAGAATGGTTTTAACTATTCTGAAAATTTACATTCAAAAATAAAATAACATAGCCACTGGAGCTTGAACTTGGGTCTCCTAGCTGGTAGTTCAATATCTTACCAGTTGTGTCATGAATGTTTTCCTGATGAGTCATATGTATCATCCATTCTTAACCATTTATCCTTCGACTAATTCTCATTCACTATTATTTATCTCTGGCTGTTAGCTATTGATTATTCATAACCACTCAATCTCAGCTGAAATGCATCTATATAAGCTGCATTCTTTTTTATTTCTTAACATCCTTACAAACTTTTCAAACGAACATTAAAAATTCAAGCTCCTCATCATTGGCCTCTCATGACTCTTACGATTCCTCAAACTCCAAATTGTCCTTTGCAACTCCAACATCCTCCAGTAGCTATAAATCATCCAGTAGCTCGACGCCATCATTGCCAACTCCAACCCCTGTACATGAACCAGGTCGATATCACACTGGATTTTCACCAAAGACTAAAAAGTCTCGAAGATCATTGTTTATTTCACCAAAAACAAAAGAAAAAAATTGATGAAATCCATCATTACCAACAGGAACAAGTCAATCTACAGAGAGAAATGTTTTATGAACAACTGATGATTCCAATCGCTTAGCATTATAGAATCTATCGCCCTAAAATTTTGTGGAAAATCATCTAAACATGACGATGTTCAACCTTCAACATCTCTTCAGCTAAATTCATCCGGCTGGAATAAATGGGAACAAACTCCACCTCAACCTCCGGCATCTCCAAACTCATGGGAATGCCAAAATTATTGGTCTCCTTTGCGACCTTATGTTGAGAACGCCAAGGTTGAACCACAAGAATCCTTTCCCAAAAACTCCTAAATAATCATCATTTCTTTTATATTATTGTTCCTGATTATTTGTATTTCAATCATGTATTTTTTTTATATAACATTTTGTTTTTAAAACTTCACTGCAGTTTTTACCTCCAGTCAGTCGATTGAAATTATAAACCAGTCAACTGTTTACAGGTGCTCAAAACTCTCGGGAAAACAGTCGGTCGACTGACCTAACACGATCAGTCGACTGGCTGTTCATAATTTTTGTACATTTCAGTATACCAGTCGAATGAATGATTTTCTCAGTCGACTGTCTGTTCAAAACTGCTACTATCTTCCTTATTTAATTACTATTTTTTGAAGTTTCACTTTACCATTCCTAGTTTTAACCTAAATCTATTTCGTCCACAAACCCTAAAACCCCAATTAAACTCATTTTTTTCACTAAAATATCAATCAAATGGCTCCTCCAAAACTTTATAGGGAAAGCTCTTCTTCAGTCGATCCTACCAATGCCCAAATTGCACAATGGCTATATGATGATGTAGCAATAACAAGATGGCATAAAATGAAAAACTCAAGGATCTTTGAAGGTTCATTCATGGTCTACAGCGATTTCGCGGCTTATGTTTTACAAGAACTCTTGCGTAGATCCGGATTGGAATCTCTACTTGACTTGAATGTTAATTCTCACAAGATCAATCAACTCATGGTAAAGCTTTTTTATGCATACTTAAATCTTCCTCATCAACGTCCATCAAATAGGGATGATTGTGTTTGGAGTTTAGTTTGTGGGCATCAAGTTTTCCTCTCCTTAGATCGAATGGCACACATTCTTCAAACTCCCAATCATGATATTCCACTAGATGATGTCGATTGTAATATTCGACAAAGGGATCGAGTTAGTCATATGTTCATGGGTGATAATATGACGGAACAAAAATCTATTCTCCTTCGACCAAAAGCAAGAATTCTTCACAAAGATTTCGTAGGAGTATCCTTCCAAGAACAGGGTCATATGAACTTATCTACCCAGAAAATTTCAAAGCATTATATGCAGTATGGGGAGGAATTCAAGTCAATTGGCAAGAATATTGGATGAGTTTCTCACCTTCAACAACGGTAATATGAGAACAATTTATTTCGAAGAATATATAATCAGTTTGCTTTTAAATATGGGTGCACCTCAACCGGAATCCGAAACTTCTTCCATTGGAGTTATTAACATTCGCACATTAAGTCTCATGAAACTACCGTCAGCTCCTCCAGCTTTTACCTCATATGAAGAATGCAATCGCCAGCAACAACAACGTCCATCAGGCGGACCAGTTATTCAAGAAAGAACATCTCATCCCGAAGAAGACGAAGAAATTCGTCGCAAAATCGGCTAGTTTACGAGAATCCGTAGAGATCCTTTCTAGAAATCAACAAATACTAGGATCTCATTTAAAGAAAGTTGATAAAAAATTAGACAAAGTAAAAGGATTCTTTTCTATACTATGAGATGCAATTTCATGTTCGTCTTCCACAACTACTTCTTCAATAGCACATGGTAAACGTCCAGAACCAAGATTTACATGGTCAACTTCCAAAGAGCGTACTAGTGGTGATACTAGTGGCACAGGCAGTGGTGCTCAAGGAACTTGTAGGCCAGGAAAGGAGCCCACACTAGAGGAAGAATACAATTGGAATCTTGATGACTAGGTCTTTTGGTGAGTGAGTTGGGTATGAATTATTTGCTTATCTATAACTTTATTGTCAATTTAAACATATTGAATCTTGCAACTATTTATCTATTGAGATTTGTATTAAATAGTCTCTCTTTTATATTTATTTCTGCACTTTACATTTATATTTTGTTTGTTGTATCTCCTTTTTGTCGATGACAAAGGGGGAGAAAAAGTATGTGAACTAACATATTTGATGTAGGAAAAATATATCATACATTCAGGGGGAGAAATTTTTTCCCTCTAAGATATATACAGGTTGTCATCAATCAAAAAGGGGGAGAATGTTGAATCACTAGTTTTGATTCATGACAAGATGATTCAGAAGCTAAAGAAGAATTTGCATTCATACATGACAAAAAGAAGGCAACATTGGATCAAGACTACAACTCTATGCTTAAAGTAATTATTATATGTGTTGAGTCTTAGAAATATGTTAAAATCAATTCTCAAGTTTTCAATTTTTTAATTTTTTTCTTTACAAACAGAGTTCGCTATGCAATATATGCACAGCCAGTCGACTGACTATTCGTTCCAGTCGACTGACTGTGCATATGCACAATAGTGAACACTGCTTATAATTTTAAACGGGCAAATATTTTTAAATTTTCAAACACCAGTCGACTGATCAAATATACCAGTCGACTAAACTGACTTCAACTATCAAATTTCTGAACGGACACCTTCTTCCATGAAGAGTTACACTTCGTCAACAGTTGTCTCTCTTGGCTGAAACTCTTCACTAAGAGTTGCATCTCTCTAAAAACTATATGTAGGAGTTATCTCATAATTCATAATTATCAATTTTCTGATTCTAATTCTTTCTATTCTCTCTTGTGATTACTCTAGTGCTCTCATACTTTTCACTGCTTTGAATCTTTGAGTTATACTTTATATACTTTGATTCTTAGCAATATTCTTCCTTTCAAATCTTCACATACTCTTTATATTCTTGAGGAATTGATTATAGGAAGTTTGTAATCTTAATAGACAAATCAGTGTTATCAAGAACACACTGAGTCAACTACTTTTATACTTTATTAAAGTCATGTTCTGCTGCTCAGGCAAGGGAAAGTCCTCTTCTACTGCTGAGGCAAAAATCCTGTGCTGCTGCTTAGGTGTTGTTTACCTATTCCTCCGGGTAAATTGAGGGTATTGTTAGTTAAAGCCAGAAGTTAGTCTGGGACTGGACGTAGGACGGTGCTCCGAACCAGTATAAAATCTCTGGTGTCATTTTATTTACTGCATTTATATTCCGCATTATTTACTGTTTATACTCTGCATTACTGTTTATCCATATTGTACAGTCCTACACACTCTCATGCTGAGCGGTAGAGATGGAGGGTAGGAAGGAAGTTGGAGTTGAGGGCAATGTGTCGAGCGATGCGGTTCGGCATGTCTACGGTCCAGCATGATTGCGGTTCGGCATGATTTGCCGCGTGACGAACGGTGGAGAGGGAACATAGGAGAGTGGTGTACAACAAAAATGTAGTCGAACATAATGCATAGTTGACTTAACATATTTTTTATGCCCAAACATATGATAGTGAACAAGTACAAGGACTTACGCAGTTCAGCATATCGGACAATCCAGACTGGTAACTCCTCTGTTTTGACAACTACAAACCTAAACTAAACTTGATTAAAATGGATAATAACCTTTAACGTATAGTGTCGATGTCGAGTTCAAAACATAAACCATCTTACGACAAGCTCTTGTAGACGGTCAGCGATGATGGTCATCGAAGATGATAGTTCAAAACCTAACTTTATTCCATTAACTCTATGACTTTTAATTTCTTGGCACTTATATTTGAATGTTTGCACTAATTCACACACCACATGGGGGAGAATTTTTTTTGTTAAGTCCATTGTTGATTGTTTTTCAAGTATAGTTCAAATAGGTATTTCTTCAGATCCAACGTTTACTAGAGATGTCCAGAAAGTCTAGTTCTGCCATGGCCTCAGACAGACCTGCGTTAAGAAGTAGTTGGAACTTCAAATCCATCAACCATTCCTGTTCAACATATTTTGAGTCCCACGATCGCATCCGTCGACTTGGTCCCCGATGTCTTGGATGCAGCGATCTTTTTAGATGATCCGATCGATTCTTAGGCCTCGAGAATTAACGAAAGCACACTTCATCGCATATGCTCCATACACGGGATTCCTTTTGATGACATGTTGGTTCCATCAGGGCAAGATCGTCCTCACCTGCACCCAATCGGATACACGTCCTGTAACAGATTTATGTGTTGGGTTGGTAGCGTGCCGCCATTCAACTCCTTCCTCCGCGATCTGTTACAGTATACTAAGATCGCTCCATCGCAATTACATCCAAACAGTCATGCATTTGTATATGGCACATGCATTCTCTTTATGAGCGTCCTCTTTAGACTCCCGACTCCTGGCGATATCCGGCACATTATCGTTTCAAGAGACGATTGGGCAGCCCATCTTTTGTTTTTCTCGAACCACACAACAAATGTCAAATTTTGATCGGGGCGTGGAGCAAATTTGCCCAGTATAAGCAGGAGTGGTTCTACGTGCGTTGCTCCCGGCTTTGCAAGGAGATGAGTGGAAGGGAGTAAGTCTTTTTTCTGGTTCAATACTCTCACTCGGCGGAAATTACACATTTTCTAACTCTTTCTCAATTTTTATAGGTATTAACCCACATCCCAAAGGCTTCGGGTATTCTGAAGCTGTTAAAGCTATCCGAGCTATCCCCTAGGAGACCGGGAGATTAGATCTTTCATTTCAAACGAATCGCTCTCGAAGTTTGGGCTGCTGGTGGAAGGTCACCGAATAAGCCTTCCTCAAGGCGTCACTATAACCAGACCTGCTTTGGGCAAAGGAAAAAAGCAGATCGGGCCTTCATCACGTAATTCCCCTGACACATCTGAAGAGTGGGAGATTAAAGAAGCTGAAATGCCTGAAGTACATGGTGGGAATGATAGCCCCGCTCAGGAGCCAGCAGTCGAGGTTCATGATATCGAAACGACGCCTTCCCCTTCGAAGGGAAAAAGAAACTGACCTACAAATTGAGGAAGAAAACAGTGGGTGGAACCTCTAAGGTCACCCTTATTCTAGTGGAGAGATATCCTTCCCCTCAGCACTTAGAGAGTTAATTGGAAGGCCTGTCGAACCTCACTATCCCTGATGATCTGCTTAACTATGGCTTCAACGATCCAAAAGCCCTTGAGCTCCATTCGCCCATGAGAGGTGATACAAGTGCTCAAGCCCAAAACCTGGGAGAAAAAACTCCTATTAGTAAAAATAAAGAGATTGGTCCGTCGGGCGAAAACACTAGGACACACACAGACACGTGCACTTCACCTTACACTTAAATTTCTACCGTCGCTCTACTCTTTACTAACTTGTCGTAATTTAAATTCTATGCAGGTGATATGGGATGTACACACGGACTCGATCGTCTTCGCGGGTCATCTATCTTTCACCACTCTAGACGGGATTCGGGCTTCGGAAGATGTTTGGGAAAGAGATGATGATGGCGACAGGGATTATAACTCCCGGGATTCATCATCTCGAAAGAAAACTTATCACCATCCTTCACACCATTATAATCCTCCTTCTCACTTGGAGCAAGGCAGGGAGAAATACAGCCTCAAGGGGTCCCAATCTGATGCCCCCCGTGATCAACACTTTGGTTCATCTAACACACGGCAATCCTGGGAACCCCACAAGAAAAATGAACTCTCAAAACCATCTTCCTCTATTCCTGCAATAGATCCGACGATGTCGGAGAGGCTAGCTGGCTTAAGGCTAAGTTCCCTAAAATATGCTTCGATGGTCTGAAGTTTCCCCCAGCAATCCATCACATTTTGAAACACGTCAAACAAAGCGCCATTGGTCGTAACAATGATGTTTATGTTCAACATGACGCATTTGTTTTAGCTGAAAAAGTCTTGGAAGTCTCTGTTGAGCGTCAACACGAAAATGATCACCTGAAGCTTGAAGCCATTCACGATAAACACATTGTCAAAGCTCAAGATGAAGAGATCTCTTCATACAAGTCTCAACTCGAAGCCATTCAATAAAGTGATAAAGATACTACAGAGGTTGTCAATCATCTGGAGGTGATATATAAGAAAGAAATTGACGAAGTGATCCAACGTTGCGGGGACCTGGCTTTAGAGAAGGATTCTGTTTAGAAGGAAAGGGATGCATTTGCCCTCCGAGTCAAAAAGTTGGAAGATCTACTCTGCAAAGAGAGAGAGGAAAAAATTTCTGCCTAGGAAGAGTCGCAGCGATATTACGATGAGATTTTTGCTACGCGACTCCTGAAGGCAATGCTCGATGATGAGCTCTCTAAGGTCAGGATGTTGAAGGATGAAGCCCGTGAAGAGGGCAAAAGAATAGCAACCTCTGAAATTGACTCTCGCCTCGAGGCGGCTATAGAGGCTGGCAGGGAGGAGATAAAGTGCACGTTCGACCTGCTTATAGCAGAATACAACGCCCGTGTCATCTTGCATCAGGGCATAACTTTTCTTGGCGAAGGCTACCTCGAGTCTCTAGCTGAGACATGGGATACTTTGATAAAGATCAGGAAGGTCGAGCTAGGCATCGACAAGGTTGACGAGGAGGCTTTGGTGAAAGAATTTTTTAGGGGGAACAAGCCTTCAGACTTGTCTGCAGCGAAGGCCCTTTACTGCAAAGGTTCCTCCTCATTAAAAGGAAAAGATGTCATTGCCGGTCCGTCTGGAACCGAGTCTCTACTCTTCCTCCTACTCAATAGGCTGATCGGCCAGTACTTGATCCATTCGAGCAACATGCTGGTTATGACCCGGAAGATCCTGGTCTTGACATTCATGTTCTATCTCCCATTCCAGAGAGTGAGACTCCTCGGACGGTTGAGACCCAGAAGAAGCCGGTATATAACTCTTCTTCTTAAAGTTCAAAGAGCTGTCGTTTTCGGTGAGAGGTCATTGTGTCCTAACGTTTGTCTCTTGTGATTTTGTGCAGGTTGTTCTGATCCTTAACCAACTCCAGGGAGCGCTGGCGCCAAGGAGGGGAAGGGGAAAGCAAGCGAGGCTAGTCATGCAGGAGAGACTCCCGGTCTAGATGCTCAAGTGATTGAGGCGCTTGACGAGGACAAGTCTGAGACTTCGTCTCCCGTCGAATAAAGTTATGAAACTGAGATCACAAGAGCCTCTGGAGACACTTCAAAAATGAGCATGAAGGAGCAACTCGCGAAGGAAAAGAAAACGATAGCTGAATCAAAATTGTGCCCGGAGTTGTGGATCTAGATGATCCTTTGAACAGGCATTTGAAGGTCATCGTTCCTGGTGGGTCCAGGCCATTAGAAGTCCCTCGTTCATCCTCGGATGTTACTTTCCCATCTAGTAAGGTATCCAAGCAAAAATGCATGGAGGAGGAATCGTCACAGAAAACGAGGGAGGAAAAGAAACCAAGGAAATCAAAGAAGTAGTTGTTGCTCTCGTTCAACGAAAGTCAGCTTAGATTATGTGATTATTTTTATTTATTTTTGTAGTCAATGTAAGTAAACTTTTGACTCCGAGTTTTGGAGGAATTGTACTAGAATCTGATTTTGGATAAATAAAACTTAGTTCTCTTGTCTTTCAAACGACTTTTATCGTTCAGATTTCTGTATAATTGTGGTCGAAACTCGAGCTATTGTGAGTTACATAAACCCCCAAATCATCTTCATATAACTCGGAAATTCTTTGGGATTGTACATCCTTTATTCCATGCTTCAGGTACTTAGAATATTTTCCAGTCCATACGCTAGAGACTTGATGACTTTAAGTCATTTGTACTCTAGTCCGCACTATGGGGACTTAGAGTACTCTAGTCCGCACTCTGGGGACTTGGAGTTTTCAAGTCGTTTATACTCTAGTCCGCACTCTAGGGGTTCAGAGTACTCTAGTCCACACTCTGGGGACTTGGAGGTTTTTAAGCCGTTTATACTCTAGTCCGCACTCAGGGGACCTAGAGTACTCCAGTTAGGGGACTTGGCCATTTTAAGTCGTTTATACTCTAGTCCGCACTTTGGAGATTTGGAGTACTCCAGTCCATACTCAGGGGACTTGGAGATTATAAGTTGTTTATACTCTAGCCCACACTCTGGAGGCTTAGAGTACTCCAGTCCAAGCTCAGGGGACTTAGAGATTTTAAGTCGTTTATACTTTAGTCCGTACTCTGGGGACTTAGAGTACTCCAGTCCGAACTCAGGGGACTTGGAGATTTTGAGTCGTTTATATTCTAGTCCGCACTCTGAGGACTTAGAGTACTCCAGTCCACACTCAGAGGACTTGGAGATTTTAAGTCGTTTACACTCTAGTCTGCACTCTGGGGACTTAGAGTACTCCAGTCCGCACTCAAGGGACTTGGAGATTTTAAGTCGTTTATACTCTAGTCGGCATTCTGGGGACTTAGAGTACTCCAATCTGCACTCAGGGGACTTGAAGATTTTAAGTCGTTTAAACTCTAGTCCGCACTCTAGGGACCTAGAGTACTCTAGTCCGCACTCATAGGACTTCAAAATTTTAAGTTGTTTACACTCTAATCCGCACTCTGGGGACTTAGAGTACTCCAGTCTGCACTCAGGGGGCTTGGAGGTTTTAAGTCGTTTATACTCTAGTCCGCACTCTGGGGACTTAGAGTACTCCAGTCCGCACTCAGGGGACTTGGAGATTTTAAGTCGTTTATACTCTAGTCCGCACTCTAGGGACTTAGTGCTCCAGTCTGCACTCAGGGGACTTGGAGATTTTAAGTCGTTTATACTCTAGTCTGCACTCTGGGGACTTAGAGTACTCCAGTCCGCACTCCGAAAACTTGGAGATTTTAATTCGTTTATACTCTAGTCCGCACTCTGGGGACTTAGAGTACTCCAGTCTGCACTCAGGGGACTTGGAGATTTTGAATTGTTTAAGCACGTACGTAAGTCAGATAGAATAATATAATTCTAGTTGTTTTCCATAGAATTATCATACACAGAAACATTAACAATTCATGGAAAAGATGGCTTCAAGCCTTTATTAATGAAAACAAGCTAAATTGTCTTATTACATGCTGAAAACTAAGAATCAACGAAATGAAAACATATTGAAAATAATTGCAACAAAGATAGAAAATGAATAGACTAAGTATAATAACGCCGCAGATGCTCCCTATTCCATACTTAGGGGAGTGTCACGCCATCAACGGTCGATAGCTTGAAAGTTCCTTCTCGAAGCCTCCGTTCAATGACGTATAGACCTTCCTATATGGGATTCAGATGCAACGGGGCCGGAAAAACTCGTTTCAAAATGAGGTCACCCACATCAAATACTCTTGGCCGGACTTTTTCTTTATAATATCGAGCGACTCGGTGTCTATATGCGGTCGCTCTTAAATCGGCTTCTTCACATTTTTCATCAATGAAGTCTAGTGATCCCAGCAAAAGTTCCTGATTCATCTTGGGGTCATAATGAGTTACCCGATGTGACTAAACTTCAAGTTCAACGGGAATAATAGCTTTCGTGTCATATGCCAATGCGAATGTAGTGTGGCCAGTCGTGGATTTGTGGGTGGTTCTATAAGCCCATAGTGTTGTTGGAAGTTCATCCACCCACTTGCCTCTAGCCTTTTCCAAATGCTTTTTCAATATGGACTTGATTATTTTGTTCACGGCTTCCGCTTGTCCATTGGCTTTTGGATGAGCAACTGCTACAAACCTTCTTTCAATGCCATACTTTTGACAAAATTCTTAGAACTCTTTGCTTTTGAATTGAGTTCCATTATCTGTAATGATAGTCCGTGGGAGGCCAAAAAAGCATATAATATTTCGTACAATGAAGTTAATGACCTTCTTGGTGGTGATCGTGGCTACGGGCTCTACTTCTGTCTACTTAGTAAAATAGTCAACCGCAACTATCGTGTATTTCACACCACCTTCAGATATTGGTAAGGAACTTATTATATCGACCCCCCACATTGCAAACGGCCAGGGACTAACCAATTGCGTAAGTTCCATTGGCGGAGCTCTTGGGATTTTTGCATACTTCTGACATTTGTCACATCTCCTTACGTAGTCTGCAGCATCTCGATTTACATTTGGCCAATAGTATCCATAGCGGTGGATTTTCTTTGCTAATGTCTACCCCTAGTATGGCCACCACATTCTCCTTCATAGACTTCCTTCAGGACTCGTTTTATCTCATTGTGGGCAATGCACCAAAGTAGGAGAGTCGAGAATCCTTTTCGATACATTATTCCGTCCTGCACTACATATCGTAAAGCCTTACGAATGACTTGTCGTCTTTCGCTCCTTCTTTCGGGCAAGATCCCATGTAGTAAGTATTGTTTGAATGGGATCATCCATGACACCTTCTCGACCTCTGTTTCTGACACGAGATCTATCTCCATTACATCTATACTCGGAGCATGTAAGGTTTCAACAGGAACCAATCCCATTTGCTGTGCATCGCCAGTGCTTGCAAATTCTGCCAATGAATCGGCTTCTTTGTTTTGATCATGCGGGACATGCGAAATATCATAATATTCCAGATTTGCTAGCAACTCTTGAACCCGTGCAAGGTATAGGACAAGTCTCTATCCCTTCGCTTGATAGTCCCCCCGCACCTAGTATACCACCAATTGCGAGTCACAAAAGATTTCAATCGACTTACTCCCAGCTCTCTGATGAGTTTCAAGCCAGCAATCAATGATTCATAATCGACCTCGTTATTTGTCGTTGGAAATTCGAGCTTCAAAGCATAACAAACTAATCGGTTTTTAGGGTCACAAGAACTATGCCAGCTCCCGAGCAACGGTCGTTAGATGCCCCATCGGTGTACATCTTCCATTGAACGAGAGGTACGACATTGTGACCGCTTGATTCGTCTAACACGGTGAATTCAACAATGAAGTCTGCTAGCGCTTGTCCATGTATGGCTCTTCGTGGTAGGTAGGTAATATCGAACTTACTCAACTCAATATTCCATTTTAACATCCTTCGAGAGGTTTCCGGTCATTGGAGTACCTATCGCAAGGGTTGGTCGGTATAAACACTGATTGAGTGTGCCTGAAAGTAAGCCCGAAGCTTACGTGATGCAATCACCAAGCAATAGGCTAGTTTCTCAATCTTAGAGTAATTTCTTTCTGCCCCATTAAACGTTTACTGAAATAGTACACCGTCTTTTAAACTCGGTCCTCCTCGCGAACCAAAGCCGTACTAATAGATACAGCCAAGTACACGTACAACATCTCATGATCTACCGGTTTTGATAGCATAGGGGGACTTTCTAAATGCCTTACCAGATCTCGGAACTCTTCCTCCCAGTCAGATGTCCACTTGAAATTTCTCTTTCCTTTCTTTGTTACATCGAAGAAAGAAATGCATTTATCTATGGCTCTGAATATGAATCGACTCAGCGCAGCCACCTTTCCATTCAAGATTTGTACGTGCTTTATAGTTCTGGGCACTTGTATGTCTCGAATAGCTTGAATCTTCTCCAGGTTAGCTTCGATTCCCCGCGCATTTACAATGAAACCTAAAGACTTCCCTGACGCAACACTAAAGAAACACTTTAAAGGATTGATTTTCATTCCATAATGTCTGAATATACCAAACATCTCCGCTAAGTCTCGAATGTGGTCGTTTGACTGTCGTGACTTCATGAACATGCCATCCACATAGACTTCCATTGTTCTACCAATCTGGTCTTTAAACATTTGATTCACCAGACATTGATAAGTCGCTCCTGCGTTCTTCAATCCGAAAGGCATCACAACATAGCAATGTAACCCAACATCTGTGACAAAACTGGTGTGTTCTTGGTCTGGGATGTGCATCGGGATCTGATTATATCCCGAATACACATCTATGAACGACAGTAACTCATGTCCAGCCGTTGAGTCGACCAGCTAGTCGATTCTGGGTAAAGGGAAACTATCCTTTGGGCATGCTTTGTTCAAATCAGAGTAATCAACGCAAGTTCTCCACTTCCCATTCGCTTTCCTTACTAGCACAGGGTTGGACACCCATTCAGGGTAGAGGGTGTCACGGATGAACCATTGGCTTTGAGTTTGTCCACCTCCTCTCTGAGAGCAGCGTCACGGATGTTCAAATCTGAGAGCTTGCAAAGGAGAAATCCTGCACATGTCAGAATGTGTCCAAGCAAAAACATCCAGATTCGCTCGGAGGAAATCAGTGAGATCCTCGGCCACTGACGGGTCATGTTGTGATCCAATCTTGAGTACTCGTGATGGGTCATCTCGACTGACTGGAATGTCAATCGTCAATTCAGTCGATGCAACTTTTGCTTCCCTGGGTTCCCTATCATCATCTCTCGGATCTATGTCTTTATGGATCCGAGAATGTGGCCCGAGCCAGGGCTCGGGCACTACTTGTCAATTGTCAATATTCCGGATGCGGACGGAGTTGTCCGCAATCTTTCCTTTCTCTCTCCGTTGGGCCTCTCTCAGCTCAGCCGCATAACATGCGCGACCGATCGCCTGATCGCGATGCACAATGCCAACTCCTTTGTCTGTCAGAAATTTCAAAGTCAAACACCACGCGGCCAAAGCTGTCCTAAACTCTTCTAGGGCCGGTTGACCCAGAACACATTGTATGGAGAATCAACATCCAAAACTATGAAATGTAGGATTCGTACCCTCCTACGTTCACCTTGTCCCAGTTCAACTGGCAACTCAACATACCCAACTGCATCAGACGCTGCACCATTAAAGGCATGGATACAGGCTTTAGATGGCTTTAAATCTTTTGTCTGCATCTTCATTTGATCGTACGCCTTTTTGAAGATGATGTTAACGGAACTTCCACAATCAATTAAAATTGTCTTCACATATGCTAGCTCGATTGTCGCAGATATAACCATCGGGTCGACGGTAGGAGCCTCCACCTTGTCCGCATCTCGACTCTTAAATACTTTATCATCCATCATCATGCGTTGCTGCTTAGTGAGGGTCCCATCCTCCACATTCGAACAACACTCATAATATGCATACCTTAATGAGTTAGCATACCGCTCCATTTCCTGCCAGTTCTTGTCTGCGGGATGAGGTCCACCGACGATAGTGTTTATGATCAGTCTCCCTACAGTCCGGGCAGGTTCCTCTGGAATGCGTGGGGCCGGCCCACGTCCGGGGTCCGATGTTCCTTGCCTACCTTCCTGTAGGTTCTTGACAAACTTCTGCAATTTTTTCTACCTAATCAACTTTTCTATGGCATCAAAGAGGTGTCTACACTCTTCTGTATTGTGCCCATAAGTCTCATGGAAGCGACAATACTTCCTAGTCCGCTTCTGTTCCTTTGTTGACTCCTTTGGGCGAGGCTTTATGTATTGAAAAATGTTACAAGTTGACAGGTAAATATTCTCAAGAGATGCATTCAATGGGGTGTATTCGTTGTAGGTTAGAATCCTTGGCTTCCCTTTCCCTCCTACTCTTTTCTTTCCAAGATTTCCTCCTCCGGACCCTTTAGATTGCCCAGGTTTATTCTGGACATTGACTTGAACCTTCCCTGAGTTGTCACCGGACTGTTTAACAGCGATGTTTCTTTTCACAGTCTCCTGAAAAGGCCCTGGTGCCTTGTCTCTCCTCGTCCATTCGGCTTCCTCTCTTCTTATGAATTGATGAGCCTTTGAATAGAAACGCTCCAGCGTAGTGAGAGGCTTACCTGCCAACTAGTCTCCAAACTCTGAATCCGGATCCACACCTCGCATTACCGCCATCAGAATTGCATGGTCGTTAGGATTGCTAACTTCAATAGCCGCAACATGAAATCTTTGCAAATACTTTTTCAATGAATCCCTCAGAGCCTGGATTACACTAGATAGGGACATCACATCCTTGGGACAAGTGGTGTGTATCCTGAACTGTTCCACAAATTTCGTTGCCAATTCGTCAAAGCTGGATATAGACCGTAGGGGAAGTCGAGTGAGCCACATGGTGGCAATTCCGGATAGAGTAATTGGAAAGCATCCACACTTGATCGCGTCATTTTCTCTAGCCGAATCCATCATCCATTCATACCTTATCACATGCTGTCTAGGATCAGTCTTCCCTTCGTAGTCCGGGATAGTTGGCATGCTAAACTTCCTAGGGTACTCGGCCTATAGAATAGTATCCGTGAATGGAGTCTGACTCTTGGATATCCCCCAATCTTCATTGGTCAAGCCTTGATTCTCTCTCATCAACTGTCTGACCATAGCCAATAAGTCCGAGGTTTGTATGGAGGATGGAAGCTTGGACTCTGTTCTTCGAGACCGCTCGGGTTAGTGTCTCCTCTGTTGGCAGTCTGACAAACGTGTGTCTTGGAGATCAGCTTCATTAGGGTCTTGGTGAGCCGGGAGTCTAGTTTCAATGCATTTTCCTGATCCTAAGTTTCCGGCTCCATCTTGGGTGTGGTCTCCAAGATACAAGTGATCCCTAGTTGATCGATCAGCGGCACCTGCTTGTGCAGTATTCATTTTGCAGCATCTACGCTTGGAAGGTTCATCGGACGAGGTCGAACTATCAAATGAAGAATAAGGAACGGGGCTACCTCCAACATTCTGATACTATTGCTGAGTAAGCTGAGTCATAAGGTTAGCATTAGCTTGAATTTGTTCGGCAAGTTGTCTTGCTTTCCATGAGTTCTCTCATCAGGTCGTTGAACTCTATCCTGGTAACAACTTCCGTCTGGCTATGGGTTCCGGCAGTCCCTATGCCAGGATTAACTTTCTTATTGCTAGGTCCTATCTGTTGTACGCTAGCAGTCTCATTGACGTCCGCGTTATGAGAGGCAGATGTGGTACAAGGTCTTCCCATAGTAGAGTTGTTGGTAGAAACTCTGAGTAGATTCAACGAATGTCCTGTGAATGAGTTGGATCTCCTTCGAGGGATTTATTCAATCAAGTAGCTACAAAGCATATCCTAGTGGCCTGAGAATCCAATTCTCAGTGAAAGCACCAAAATGTTAGCACCAGAATTGGTCACTAACACCCTTAAGAGAGTTTATGTAGAGAGATAAATGAAGAAAGTAAATTAAAATAGAGAATTGTATGCTAAATTAAATGCAAAAAAACACCGGATTTATAGTGGTTCAGCGTAACTTCCTACGTATACTCTAAGTTTTGATCTTTATTACTTTCACATGATTGAATACAGATACAATCCGCACTATATTGATTTGAATACAAATGCTAAGTAGAATAGAATAAGTCTTGAATGCAGCAGAGTCTCCCTAGTGTTCTCGAAAAAAGGTCCCTTTCACTGTGCCCCTGCCCTTCTATTTATAGATGAAGATGGATTGGACTTCCCTCATGGGCCTAGGAGCAAGATACCTCGGCCCATGGTAAGTGACTTCTGCGTGCCGAGCCAAAAATGCCGAACGGCAATTGTCGAGCCACATTTCCAGGCCGAACGACATTCGTATGCCGATCGAGGAAGGCATGCCAAACGGTACCTGTATAACGAACGAGGTAGTGCGTTGAGTGAAGAGTGTAGGCCGAACAAGACCTATGCCGAATGAGGCTTTATGCCGGTAAAGGGGAGATGCTGAGCGATTCACTTATGCTGAGCGAGGCTTCATGCCGCACAAGGGAACATGATGAACGACTCTTCTACGCCGAGCGAGGCCTTGTGTCGAACGACCTTTCTATGCCAAATGAGGCTTCACGCCGAGCGACCCTTCCATGTCGATCGAGGCATCATGCTGAACGAGGCTCCATGCCGAGCGAGGCACTATACCGAATGACCTTCCCATTCGAACGGGGCAAGATGCCGAACGACCTTTCCATGCCGAATGATGCTCTGTCGAGCGAGAGGAGGTGTGCCGAGCGAGGCCTGTGCCGAGCCTCTTGTTACATGGTCAAACAACCGGTTAACACTCACCATTGAACATTGGTGGTTTAACTACGGACTGACCCTCTGCAAAATCATTATCAAAAGAAGCCAATTTAAAAACTCAAATTTTTAAAACAAAAATTGCTCTTTGAAAAAATCAAAATTTTAAATCAAAAATTGACTTTTGTTCCTAGCTCTAATACCACTTGTAGGATCGATTTCACCCTAGAGGGGGATGAATATGGTGATACTATCAATTATAAAAATTTAATGCAGAAGCATATAAAATAATTTCAACATAGATATAGCAGAATACTAGCAACACAAATAATAGGAAAATAATAAAAACAGAAATAGAATAATAAAGATTTACCCAGCTTCGGCAAAACCATACTTACGTGCTGCCTCCACGGTTTCTACAAGAAATTAAGTAGTCGAACACTTTCACATGTAAACTCACGACACCCGCTGTTGACTAACCTAACTCTATGCTCAAAACCTGCCATAACTCAACATTGAGTTGCGAATTCTCAAACGAGACCGCCGTAGTTCATCCCCTAGTCACACGACTAGAATTTACGTCTTTTGAAAATAAATTACAAATAAAAACAATTTAAAAAACACAAAACCCTAATTTAAATAATTAAAGCCCAAAAGATATTTTATGTCGGCCCAAATACAATATTCCTTCTTTTCATTTTATATTATATTAGCCCGTATCATTTTATTTCTTTGTTCGATCCTCTTTCAATTTTAGGGATTTTCGATATGTTGAAGTCACCACTTTGAAATGATGCTTCGATTGAGATATGGATTGATGGCTGCTTTGTTCAACTTTGGCTCCTTCAACTTATCGAGATTGAACGATGCTTTGAATTGGCATGCTTATCCCTTTTTCGATTTATACTATACTCGATTTTGATTCCAGTCAAATGGTTATTCCTCTCTGTTGTTGCTTGAACTCGGATGCTTTTTAGGCAAATGATGACTTTGGGTTTTATAGGGTTTGATTTCCCTAATTATCATTCGTATAAATTCATTTGAATTTTTGATTGGCCACTGATCTTTGATTGAACGCATGTGATGTTGTCTGACTTCTTTAATTCATATAATTTCTTGCTAGATTATCATGGATTTGAATTGCTTTGACGATGTTTTCTTGGTCATCACGGCTTTGATTTTTGGCTTGACATTGACCTAATTATTTTGAAACTGCTATTACCTTGTTTTGAGACTGCTACTAGATTCTTGTAAAAGGTATAAACTGCTCTAGCTTGTTCGAATTCCACCTTGGTCAATTGTTCTGTAATTTGGCGATTTATATGTTGCCGCCTCTGATATCACTGCACACATAGATATATATATATGTATATGTATATGTATATGTATATGTATATGTATATGTATATGTATATGAATGTATATGTATATGTATATGTATATGTATATGTATATATATGTATATATGTTCATGCATGTATATATTCACTGCTTCCATCTTTATGTTGCATAGTCTGTTGGTTCATCATTGTTTGATTATTAGTTTGGTCTGGCTCAATCGTTGCCAGGTCTGGTCGTTGTTGATCCTGCGTTGTAATTTTGATACATGCCCTTATGCATATGTATATTGCATTACTGTATCATGTATTGTCACTGGTGAATTTCTGGCATCATTGTTGTAGTCTGGTATGTTATGCACTGCATATATGTATGTATACATGTGTGTATACATACATATATATATGTATGTATGTATGTATGTATGTATGTATGTATGTATGTTTGTTTGTTGTTTAAAATCTGGTTCGAGTAAAATACGAGTTATAATAGTCTGGTTCCATTTTTCATTGTTAGACTTCATGTAATCTGGTGGCTTCACTTTGGTATTTGCAGTCTTCATTGATATCTTTAGTATTGTGTCTTAGCATGTTCATTGGTCTGCACTTGCTCATTCGAGTCGTTGTATTCGTTGCAACTATATTGTCTCATGTCTGATTATGTACACCATCATGTGGACTGCCTTTGAACTCATATATGTGTATACATATATATATATATATATATGTGTGTGTGTGTGTGTGTGTGTGTGTGTGTGTATGTATATATGCATATATGTATATATGCATATATGTATATATGCTTACATGGTATTTATGCAGCCTTCTCTGGCTTGATGTACATTGATTACATATACTTGTATTTGAACTTGACTGTGCTTTGTACTTGAGATGTTGATCCACTTGGTTGAACATGTGCTCTTGTTTTTGTACTGGGTTGTAATCTCTATTGCTTCAAGTCAGTTTATTGTTTGCACTGTTTTGTTGCTGGTAGCCGAGCTGTCTATACCTTAGCACCACCGTTTGTATATTTGAGCTTGTTGAACTATTCCATTGTTTTCCTTGACCATCATACCTAATTTTGTACATTTTGTCTAGAGTAGTTCATATGTACTTGGTTGGTTCATTGAGCTAGCTCTGGTATTTGTTTCTTGATGTAGTCTTGTTTTATGTAGCGTTTGAGGTTGCTATTTTGTTCTTGTTTGCTGCATGGTCGACACTTGTTGTTGGTCTTCACTTCAGTTGACTGCATTGTTCATTGTCATATGTTGAAGTTTGTTATCAATTTATGGTGCATTGCCCTAGTCTTGCTTTCACTTGAATAGTTCTGGACATACACAGATGAGTTTTGTTGCACTATGTAATTTTCTTGACCACATGTTGCTTCGAGCCTCTGTTTCATTGGTCTTGTTTCAGTGCTTTACTTGCGCATGTCACTTTTTATTTTGTTTTCACTTGAACTTCATCTTGATTTCTGGAATTGCACCTGAGTTAAATCCGTCTTATAGCTCGGGTTTGACCTTGTGCTCATGTCGTGACTTTATTTTTATTGCACTTGAGTTAAATTCAGATTTTGATTGGGTTTGACCTTGTGATTACCTATCCCTGCAGATTTATCGAGTGTATATCGGTGTGCACGGCCTTATGGCATGTACAGTGATACACTATGCATGTAAAAGGTTGTTCAAGTATGATGAATTCAAAAATGAATATGATAACGAACAAACCAAATAACCGAGGCAAATAACATTTTCAAAATACATATTTTATTTTATACCACACAAATATTTCTTTTTCAATTTTACTGCATTAGTGTGTATTTTGCAGATAACTCAAATGCTGGATTCAATCTGGAATACAGTTGAAGAACAAATACAAGTGAATGAGTGAAATGTAGTAAGGTGCAAATGTATGTATAGTGAAAAAATGTGATGTGATTGAAACTGTAATGTAATTGAAATTTGTATATATAGCGAGAGCTCAAATTTGTAGTATTCAAAATTGTAATAAATATTTGTTTGAATAAAATATCTGTTTGAATTTAAATTCTGTGTTATTCATTTTATTTAGAAAATATTTATTTAATTATGTGAAAAATAAAACAATACATTAAAAATATATTTAAATGAATATATATATATATATGTTTATTATCATCAAACAAAAATCATATACTTACATATTCAACAAATTTCCCAAGACATAAATGTAGGATCGATTCCACCTTAGAGTGTGTGAATAGGGTGATTCTAATAATAATAATAATTAATGTGGAAAAATATAAAATAATTGCAGCACAGATAATAGCAGAATATTAAAAGAAGAAATAGAACAACACAGATTTACCCAACTTCGGCAAAACCCTGCCAATGGGCTGCACCCAAGGTTTCTATTAGAAATTAAGTAGTCTGATGCTTACACACATAAACTTACATACCCGCTATCGATTATCCTAACTTTACGCTCAAAACTCTGCCACAACTTAGGCACTGAGTTGCGAATTCTCGAACTACACCACCGTAATTCGTCCTTAGTCACACAGACTAGAATTTTACAATAGTTTAAAAGAAAATTACAAAACAAAAACAATACAAAAACAAAAAACCTTTTATGTTTAATCCCAAATAAACAAATAACCGGCCCAAAACACAAATTAACTTCCTTTCTTTGTTTTGGCAGAGTTCCCTTTTATTTATCTTTTAGGAATTTAAGGTTTTATTGAATCCCTTGAAGCCGTAACTTAGAGTCCAAATTCATAACCTTCGTTCTTCAATTCGCTTCACTTGCTTCTAGTTGCTTCAAGGTCGAGTTCGAACCTGTGAAATTGGTATGTGACTTTTGCCGTTTTAAATCCTCTGTCGATTGCTTTGGTTCGAACTTGATTCGAGATATTGATCTGGGATTTTATTTGAAACTTGGCTCTGTGATTTTGCTTCAACTCGAATCTATTGGTTTTAGTCGAAGATGATTTTTGGGGTTTAAATAGGGATTAAAGTCCCTAAGTTTTTGTTCGTATATTTGATTGATTTCATCATGTTGCTATGCTCGGCCATACGATTTTGATCGATTGCTTATGATGTGTTCTGATTATTTCAATTTGTATGTTGCTTGAATTTTTTTTGAGTCGAGTCCATTATTGGTTCCTTTGATTTCGACCATTTGAAATTGTGATAACCTAGACTTGTTCGACGCTACCTTGGTCATCGCGACTTTGAGTTTGTTAAAACTATAACCATTAGTCACGAATTTTCATGAATTGCTTTGTTGCTTGATTAGTAGTACATGTTCACTTGTTCTGTAGCTCGACCATTGATTTGCTCACTTGTCTTCACTGTTGAGGCTACATTTAGTGCCATTCGATGTTTGGATTGCATCATACTCATGTATATACATGTATGTTGGTCTAGTCTTGCACATTTCATTGATACATCATGGTCATTTCTGTGTTAAGGCTATACTGTTCATCAAATATGTCCTCGTGCACTTAGTTTTATGTGAGTCCATGGTACTAATGTTTGTGAGTCTGGATTGTTGTTTTGATTCTCTGAACTTGTTCATTGTTGTGTCTTCTGTTTAATTGGTTTTCAAAGTTGGAGCCGAATTCTAGTTGTTATTAATTTGTTGTTGCATACATACTGTCTAGTTTCTATGTCTAACCGCATGTATATATGTATACATATGTGCAAACATATGTATATATGTATGTAGTCGTGTTGATGTATATGCATGCTCCAGTTTTGTAGCTATTTGATGTTGAGGCTTTGCTCAATTGACTTGTACACGGTTGCATTATAACTTGCATTTTCTGGTTTGCTTGGTTGTTTGGAACTGATTTAGTATGTGGTCTGCACTTGATAATGATCTCCATGATCTTAGAGTGGTCTGGTTAGATGCTCTTGTATATGTCTTCATCATCGTTGTTGTGTTGCTTCATTAATTCATTGTGTTGAGGTTTGGTTCATTGATGATGCTTTGAGTCATGTCCATATGCATATGTATACATATGCCATTTTGTTTACTGCTTCATTGCATCCCATATTGTCACTACGTATAAATACATGTATACATGTGTGTTTGTGCATGTGTGTGTCTATATATATATATATGTATGTATGTATAGATATATATATATATATATATGTATGTATGTATATATATATATATATGTATGTATGTATGTATGTATATATATATGTATGTATGTATGTATGTATGTATATATATATATATATATGTATGTATATATATATATGTATATATATATATGTATGTATGTATATATATATGTATGTATGTATATATATGTATGTATATATATATATATATATCTATGTATGTGTGTGTGTGTGTGTGTGTATATATATATATATGCCTGTGATTTTGCTTTGCCTCCATTTAACCTGGTAGTCTAGTTCCATATATACTCTGATTTATGTTGTAACTGAACTTGTTCCGCTTGAGTCATTTATTTCAAGTTTTTCATCTGAAGTGGTTTGTTTCCATATGAAGTCTTCATTGGTTTTCACTCTATTCTTGTTGTCTTCTCTGATCTGATGAATCTGTGGCTTTGGTGTCACTTGAGTCTGAGCTTGTGCCTTATCTGGTTCACCTGAACTTTGAACTTGCTCCTATTCATGCCTGATTTTGTTATCTCCTACATGTTGGGTTGACTTTGTATCCACTGCTCTATTGCATTGACTTGCACTACTTTGTATTTGAGGTGTTGATATACTTGGTTGAACATATGCTTGGTTGGAGTCTGTAACTGAACTGTACGACAGGTATTTTGGAATATGGTTTTGGACTTGAGTCTTGTATATGCCTCTGAACTTGTTTGAGGCATTTCATGTTACTGCCTTCTCATACTTGCATTTCTTGTTTCCTCGGAGTTGCATTTTATTATATGTTATGTATGGTGGCATGTTGTATGTACTAACTGTTCCTCTATGATCATTTCATTTTGATGATAACTATGCACATACAAACATGTATATACATATACATGTATGTATGTATGTAGATATATATGTATGTATATATGTGTATAATTATTGCGCCTTTGTGTACATTCTGTTTGGAGCAGTTCTTCATGTGTATTGAACTGTTGAGGATACGCTTGCATGCTCTATTGTCACCTCTTGAAATCTAGTTTGAGATGTGTATATTTTATGTGTTCCATGTTGTTTTGCATGCACCTGAGTTGAATCCACCATTTGGTTGGGTTTTCCTTGTGCTCACCTGTCCCTACGGTTTTATCAAGTGTATGTCGATGTGCATGGCCTTGTGACATGTACAGTGATACACTATGCATGTCATGGTTTGTTCGTTTTTGATGAATTCAAAAGAAAATGACGATGAACAACTTAAATAACCGAGGCAAATAATATTTTCAAAAACACACATTTTATTTTACACTGCAAAAATATTTCTTTTTCAATTTTAATGCGTCAGTGTTTATTTTGCAGATAATTCAGATGCTGGATACAAATTGGAATATAGTTGAAGAACAAATATGAGTGAATGAGTGATATGTAGTAAGGTGCAAATGTCAATGACAATTGTATAGTGAAAAATTGTGTTGTAATTTTAAATTGTATTGTAATTGAAATTTTGTCAACATAGTGAGAGCTCAAATTTCGTACTATTCAAAAATGTAATAAAATATTTGTTTGAGTTTAAATTCCGTGTTATATATTTTATTCAGCAAATATTTATTCAATTACGTAAAAATAAAATATTACAATGAAAAATACATTTAAACGAATATACATATGTTTATTTTCATCAAACAAAAATCATATACTAGCATATTCAACAATCTCCCCCTTTGATGATAACAAAAACATATTTAAGATTTTGAATTTATTGAATGTATTTGATCATTGATGAACTTTATTTGCTCTCCCTATTTGAATGCTCCCTCTCTACAACAAAGCTTCCCCTTTATATATGCATGGAAATAAATAAAAATATGCAAATTAATCTAGATGGGAATGTGCAAATAAAAAATAAAATATTTGACCTTTATTTATCAAAATCTTAACTTTTCTCTCCCACTTTTTTTATCGGTAAAAGAGTAATGTGTTAGAAAAATAGAGATAAAGTGATAGAATAAAATACTAATACCCAATCGAGTATAAATATTAAATTTCAATAAAAAATCAAACAAAAATTTTAAACACTCAGTTAGGCGCATATTCCACTTTAGAATGTTATAGATGATGTCGGCATATAAAACCATATAGTTGTGCCTATTTGTGGTATATTTATATTAGAAATTTGAATATCTACTAACCATGCATAACCGTTGGGACTTTTAAATGAGATTAGTAGTATTCCCAATTTTTATAAAAAATGAATTTCAAGTACCTGCTAACATCGCATAATCGCGAGGACTTTTAAATGGGATTAGAACCAACTTGTCTATTTAATAATAAATTTTGATATGTGTTTCATACATGCATAACCGTGAGGACTTTTAAATGAGCATGAAAGCACATAATCAAAAATTCCAAATAATTCAACCATGCATAATCGTGAGGACATTTAAATGAGAGTGAATACTTTGGATGTTCTTATTGTTAAAAATAAAACGAATAATTTCCCATTTAAAATACCACATATTGACATACTATATTGGATTTTCATTAGAAATATGGTAGAAATAAAGATAGTCATGGAATTTTTACCCATCAAAAGTTGTTATAAATCTTGTTTGAATTTTTAGAGAAGTTTACTAAATATACTGTCTCAAGTCATAATATACGATTAATATTGTTTGCGTCAAAATTTCTCACTAACATCCAAATCCAAATGAAAGCACCAAGTCACAGTCACAGATCACAAATAGAATCATGTACAGAGTATAAATTTGAAGAACGGTAAAAATTAAAAAGAAAGCAGTAATAACGCAAGATTAATAGTGGTTCGGCTGACTCCGGCCTACGTCCGCTCCAGAAATTTCCTTTTTATTGATATGAGAATCAATTACAGTTACAATCCATAGTTTTTAAAGCAATAAGGACAGAGTGGCCTTAATGGGGTAGAAGGAGGAAAATAAAATGAAGATCCCTTTTTTGAACCCCCACATGTTGTATTTATAGGAAAAACATGAGTTACTGGGATTCCTGAATGATCTGGGCCCATCAATACCATAGCCGATCCAAAACCCAACACTACGACCAACCCCTAGTTCAGAATAAGCCGGCCTGATATCCCCTGGGCATGACCCGAAGCAGGCCTGCTGATGACTCGGAGTAAACTAGACCAGAACTCAAAGCAAGATGACACTGTTCCCACCCTTTAACATGCCGACCCATAGTTTGCTGCCAACCTACTTCCCTATACCGATTCGGGGATATGCCAGTGCTGACCCGAAGCAAATAGCTCACACTCATTCATGACGAACGACCCTAAAACCAAGTTGACAACCCAAGTATGTTCGAGTACTGACCTGAAGCTTGCTGCTTACCGACCCGAAGCAGAAATGGAAGCCGACCTAAAGTGCTCTTCCCATGCCGATCCCATGGCTTGCCGATCCAGAAATGAAAGGCCGACACAAGCATGTTTGAGCATTGACCAAAGTATAATCTAATGCCGACCCCGATCCACTCAACCATGCCGATCCACTACATCATGACCGAACCACCTTCCTGCCAACGCCGATCCACTCAACCATGCCGATCCACTACATCATGACCGAACCACTTTCCTGCCGACCCAAAGCCTTCACAACACCGACCGAGTGGCTATGCCCGACCGAACCAAAGCCTTCACAATACCGACTCGGTGTATATGCCCGACCAACCCAAAGCATGCTGAACCACTACCTTATGCCAGTACACTCCATCATGATCAAATCATCGTCCTACTGACCCAATCAAATTGCACCGACCCTGAATGACCGACCCATATGGCCGAACTCCAATGACTGAACATTCATGACCGATCGTCTATCCATCCAACAGGCTCAAACCCATCTTATTCCAGTCTCGACAAACAAGCATTCGAGTTTAGTTAAATCCGCCTGTATACGGCCTTTCCAAAAGATGGGTTAAAATTTGCCCCCTAAATAGTAATTTGAATAGTCTCAAATCCTATATCTGAAATCCATGTTACATTCATTACCAAGCAATTCTATCCAAATTTGATAGTCTACTCCACCACTTTTCCGAGTCGTTATCTAATTCCGAATCCACGATCTCTCTAGATCATTTTATCCGAGTCTGCGACTTCTTCGGGTCGCATTATCTAAATTGGGGACCTTGCCAGGTCCAAATCCTATACCGGGACCTCATGAGTCCTAAAATCCATATCTAGGACCTCGCCAGGTACAAATCCTAAATCAAAATCCGAATTCGATAGTCGAGCTCTAATCTATCGATATCCAATAACAAATAAATGAAGCCATGACCTCTTCGTGTCAATATCCAAATCCGGGACCACTCCGAGTCCACGCCCAAACTCTTAGCTGTTCATAGCCAATATCCAAACTCATAACCTCTCCGGCTTCTTGCCAAGCGCAACATGTACCTAACGACCTGTGTCAAGTAATATCATTGTGTTCCTGGTTCAGTGTCCCTAAAGTTGAGTAATGCCATGGCTTATGCCCTAAGCCGAATCTTGGTCCCTCCGGACCCTTGCTGAGCATAGTCCATACTCGACGACCTGAAATAGTAATGATAGATTATATGGGGCCTAATTCCTAGGTCAAATCCTGATCTTTCTGGACCTCTGCCGATCATAGTCCATGCTCGATGACCTTTTAGCCAAAAACTAGAGGAAAATCGAATCAAAATCCAAATCGAACCAGAAAACCAGAAACCCATATCAAAAACCCAAACCAAAAGGCATATGTTCAAACCAGAATCAAAAACAGAAAACAAGAAAAACCGGGAGTTCAAACCAAATTCCAAAACCAAACCAGAAAAAGCAAGCATTCACGCCAAAAAGAAAAACGGATTTCACAAACTAGAGCATCACGGTTTATCATCGTCTCAAAGCATGCCCAGGGGTTATCTCCATCCCCGTATATGAGTAAGCGACTTAGTCATTACCCAAAGTTTGTTGCTTATTCCAAACCATCACGATTAGTTGATGACCAACCGACCACCATTCCTAGGCCTCGCGTCATTGTCGTTCAAAGTAGGCGGTGGCTGCTCCTATTCCACCGCCGCATTTCGAGTTTCGACATATTGCCACAACTGACCATCCCTTACATGTTCCTTGATTATATCCTTTAGATGCCTGCAACTATTAGTATCATTCCCATCCAGGTTATGAACGAGATAGTTCCTTCTCGATCCCCTTTCGTGTTCTAAGGGTTCCCTCGTCGTCGGCCTTCGATAAGGAAGGCGATCTCGAGTGTCGAAGTATATTCGTTCTAATGTCTCATTCAGTCCTATGTAAATGGAGGATTTTGGTTCTCCCCAACGCTTCCTCTTCCCTTTATCCTTATCTTTACCCGAGCTTTCACCAAACGGTTCTCCATCCTCAACCATGTTTACTTCCTTTGACTTCATATCTAAACATGCATCCTCTTGTCGAAGAAACCTCTCAGCTTCGTGGAAAGATTCCCCGAGATCCATTGATGGATCCCTTGTCAACGATACTTTGAAATCTGAATTATCCCTGACTCCTGACACCCCATCCATTAGAACCATTGATGGATTCGGTCGATCCATCGAAGCAAGTGCAACATTAAACGAGTTAAAAAATTCCTATGACATTCTCTCATCTTCTACTTCACCGATGTCAGTGTCATCACATTCTTCGGCCTCTTGATGTGAACACGAAACTGTTTCAAAAAACTGTCCACCAATTCTGTCCATATTTCAATAGATTCATCTTCCAGCTGTCTGAACCGCATAGTAGCTATATCAGTCAAGTATAGGGGGAAGCACCGGGCCAAAACCTCCTCTGATGCCCCCAGCACTTCCATATGCCTTGTGTACCTCATCGAGTGGTCAGCGGGATCTGTCTTACTGTTGCATACTTCCATAGCGATCAGCTTAAAATCGGGTGGATTCCTAGCCGTCCTAATGTTACAGACAAATGGACTTTTGTTTACCCCTTCAAATCCCTGTTTGTTTGACCTCCACGAATAGTTCGCCGTATGATGTCAGCCAACCCAGTGTTACCTGCCAAGGGTTGCCCTCCATCTACATTTCCTAACTGCCCTCCAAGTCCTCGAGGGAATTACGATACATACTCCTCATCACGCACTCCTATATCCCTGTTGGCACCAGGCTGCACCGTGCCATCTGGTATGCCTTCATGGGTTGGTCCTGCATTACCTGGTGGTATGCCCCAAATCTAGGTTCGTCCGAGTTGACAGCTATATGCTGATTGGGGGCTGTCCCCTGTTGAACCACTCCATCCACTTGCCTGTTGAGTCCTTCTGATCCAGCTCCATGGATCTGAGCTCCTTTTGTTCCTGCTCGTCCAAATTGTCTGAAAAGTATGCATCATTTTCTCTTGTCTTTTCATCAATTGCTCCTGCATGGAATTCATCATGAACTGCATCTTATCCCTATTGATGTAGACCGAGGCTTGATTAGCTTGAGAGGAAATCTTCTGGTTTTTCTCTTGTTGACTTCTTTCCGTCCTCTGTCTCCTGGTTGATTGCTTTGCCATAGTCTCCAGAATCCAAGTTTTGAAGTCGTTAAATCCAAAATTCTAGCTTTCTAATCCTTGAGTGCTAGCTTTCTCAGTGAAAGCACCAAAATGTTTGCGCCAAAATTGGTCACTAACACGTAAATCTAGATGAAAGCACCAAATCACGGTAACAGAACACAGATATAATGTATGTAGAGAGTATAAATATGAAGAACATTAAAAATTAAAAAGAAAGCAGTAATAACTCAAGATTTATAGTGGTTCGGCAGACTTCGACCAACGTTAACTCCAGAAATTTCCTTTTATTGATATGAGAATCAATTATATTTAAAATCTAGAGGTTTTAAAGCAATAATGGCAGAGTGGCCTTAATGGGGAAGAAGGAGGAAAACAGAATGAAAACCCTTTTCTAAATCCCCACATGCTATATTTATAGGAAAAACTTGAGTTATTGGGCTTCCTGAATGATGCGGGCACATTAATACCATAGCCGATCTAAAACCCAACACTATGACTAACCCCGAGTTTAGAATACGCCGACCTAATATTCCCTGGGAAAAACCCGAAGCAGGCCTACACATGACTTGAAGTAAATTAGACCTAAACTCGAAGCAAGATGATGCCGATCCCATCCTTTAACATGCCGACCCATAGTTTGTTGCTGACCTACTTCCCTATACCGATCAGTGGATATGCCATGACCCGAAGCAAATAGCTCACACTCAATCATGCCGACCGACCCTGAAACCAAGTTGACAACCCGAGTATATTCGAGTACTGACCCGAAGCTTGCCGCTTACCGACCCAAATCAAAAATGGATGCCGACCTAGAGGGCCCTTCCCATGCTGAACCCATGGCTTGCTGATCTAGAAATGAAAGGCCGACCCGAGCATGTTCGAGCATTGACCCAAGTATAATTTTGTGCCGACCCTGATCCACTCAACCATGCCGATCCACTACATCATGACACAACCACCTTCCTACCGACCCAAGCGCTCATAACACCGACCGAGTGGCTATGCCCGACCGACCCAAAGCCTTCATAACACCGACCTAAAGCATGTCGAACCACTACCTTATGCTGGTCCAATCCATCATGATCGAACCACCTTCCTACCGACCCAATGAAATTGCACCAACCCCGAATGACCGACCCACATGGTCGAACTCCAATGACCCAACGCTCATGGTCAATCGTCTATCCATCCAGCTGGCGCAAATCCATCGTATTCTAGTCTCGACATATGAGCAGTCGATTTTAGTTAAATCCACTTGTATACGGCTTTGCCAAAAGGTGGGTTAAAATTTGCCCCCCAAAACATGTCTTGCTACTGGCAGGTGTGTTTTTAGTAGTCTCAAATCCTATATCCGAAGTCCATGTTACATTCATTACCAACCAATTCCATCCAAATCTGATAGTCTACTCCGTGACCGTTCTAAGTCGTTATGCAATACCGAATCCATTAACCAAATCCATGTTCTCTCCATATCATTTTACCTGAGTCCGGGACCTCTCCAGGTCCATAGTCCATATCGACTACCTTGCCGGGTCCAAATCCTAAAACGGGACCTCATCGGGTCCTAAAATCCATATCCAAGATCTCTTCGGGTCCAAATCCTAAACTGAAATCCGAACCCAATAGCCGAGCTCTAATCCATCAATTTCCAATTACCAATAATCGAAGATATGACCTCTTCGGGTCGATTTCCAAATCCGAGACCACTCTGGGTCCTTGCCCAAACCCTTAGCTGTTCATAGCCAATATCCAAACTCGTAACCTCTTTGGGTTCTTGCCAAGCGCAACCTGCACCTGACGACCTGTGTCAAGTAATATCATGGTTTCCCTGGTTCAGTGTCCCCAAACACTAAGTAATGCCATGGCTTATGTCCTAAGCCGAATCCTGGTCTCTTCGGACCCTTGTTGAGCATAATCCATACTCGACGACCGGAAATAGTAATCAGTAGATAATACGGGGCCTAAGTCCTAGACCGAATCCTGGTTTTTCTAGACCCCTACCGAGCATAGTCCATGCTCGACGACCTTTTAGCTAAAAACCAGAGGAAAATCTAATCAAAATCCAATCCAAAATCCAAATCGAACTAGAAAATTAGAAATCCATATCAAAAATCCAAACCAAAAGGCAAACGTCCAAACCAAAATCCAAGTAGAAAACAAGAACAACGGTGTAACATTCCCGATTTTTGAGTCAAATTTTAATTGGTAATTAATTTAATTTTTGGAATCGAATTATGAATAAATGTGAATTTTTTCAAATTTAATAAGATATTTGTATATAAATTTATTTTAAATCGAATTGTGGGTTTGAAACTCAATAATAAATATGTTGAAAATAAATTGGATTTGAAAATACTATGTTTAAATTAACAAGTTTTGTTTTCTAATTATAATATAATTGTTTAGAAGTTATATTTTGAAATTAATATAATAATTTTCTAAAAGTTAAAATTGAATATTTTCGATACTAGTATTATTTATATAAATTTAAGTATAATAACTTAGTTTTAATTTTAAATTTATACATAACTAAATGTAATTTGTATGTGTGTATATATACATTTAAAAGTATAATAAATTAAGTTTAAAATAGTATTGGTTATAAATATTAGAAAATTTTCTTTCAAAATTATAAGTTTGTAAATATACAAAAGTATAAATAAGAAAACATAAAAACATGTTTCATAAATTTAATTGAATTAGGGATTTAAAAAAACAAAATTTATAAAATTATTTAAAAGAGGGATTTAAACATAAAAAATACATATGTTAAGTTATAAGATATAAATACTTAAGGGTTTAAAATGTAAACTACAAATTAAATAAGATAGGGGTTTAAAACAAAGTTTATAAATTAAAATAAGTGAGGGGTTTAAAACATGACTTATAAATAAATTAAAGAAAAGGATTTAAAACATAAATTTTCTTATTCACGACATTTGTAAAGTTATAAAAACATGTTTAAACCATTTGTAAGCTTCCTATGCTATGAAATAAACAAGTGGCAACTAATCTCTTTTAAATTTAAGTAATATGAAAATATATGTAAGAAGAAACAAAACCAGATTTCGTTTTCTTCTCATTTTCAAAGCCTGGAAACAAGAAAATAAAACCAGATAAAAGGAATAAAATCAAAAGCAAGTTTCAGATCCTCTTATATCTAATGTAAACAAACAACTACAATCTCAAATCAAATTCAAAGCAATCAAGCAAGCAGCCAGATCAAAGTTTAGTAATAGCTTTCCAGATTTTCAAAAGATTTAAAGCAAACAAAACTTCAAAACATGAAGCAAAAGTTCAACTCATACAAATCAAGTTACAAATTTAAGATCAATAATTATGCATCAGATCCAGGCTATAATTCAAAGAGATCAAATCTTCTCAAATTTTTTCCAGTTTCAAGCTCAAGTCTCTGTTCACTGCTCTTCCTTGCCAGTGAGCAAACTGATCCCTTTAAAATTTAATCTATGATGCTTTGTGAAGTAGTTGTTGTAAAAATGATAAACGAATATAAATATCTCTGCATGTATATATGTTTGTATGTGGATTGAAGTATCCATGCCTGGGTATATATGTATATACTCTGTTGTGTTTCCAGACCCAAGCACAACCAAAGAAAAAAATTCATATCTTTTTGTCCAATCTATTTCAAGCTATGATTCCTAAAATAAAAATGTTTGTAACATGATAACGTCATTTCTAAAAATAAATTCAAGAGTATTTGTTTAGTAATTATTTCAAAATTTTGAATTTATAGTGAAAACTTGATATGTGTCAAAATTTGAAGATATGATTTTCAAGTTTTGATTTTAGGAATGGAATCGCATTTGGAAATAATGAATTTTGACAATAAAATCTTGATTTTAAATTAGGAAATCTTACGAATGATCGAATTGAACAGAAATTGTATTTTTGTCAATATCCGATGGTCGATGTTGATGCATTGGTCGAGGTTGATGACCAAGGTAGGGAGAGGTTGGCGAGGCTGGGAAAAATGATTAGTGATTTTTTTGATCACTGGAAAGGCAGCGCGGCGAGATTCTAGGGTTTAAGGGTTCGTCTTGGACGATGGCAAAGTCGAGACCGTTGCGACGTCGTCGAGGCTTCGGACGTAACCGGTTCAGAGGGTAAAGCTTCGTGTATCATCGGAGTAGCTGTGGTTAGAGTCGTGGGGATTCTGCTGTCATCATGTGGTGGAGCGAATCGATTACTGTTGAAGGAATGGGTTATAGGAATAGATAAATTGGCTCGATTTTGTTTTGTCGATAAAATTGTCGAAGCTGGGTGGTCAAGGGAGCTAGACTGGTCGTCGATGATGTGCGGGAGTGAGTGACGTCGGTCGAAATCCACCCTGGCGATCGTGCATATGCACGAATATCCTCATGTATCTGGTTTGTTTGGTAGTTTGGGGAAGAAAAGTGTGGCTCGGGTAGAACATGAAAAAAGAGGATTTGGCTCGAAATCGAGTGGAGTTGCGAGTGTCTCGAGGGTTTTGTTTGGGTTGCTCGGGAAAGTTTGAAATTTGCTCGAGAATTTTGTGCTGTGGCTTGGGTCTGGGTAATTTAGTATAAAAATAGTTTTTAACTCTTAAAACAAATCAAGTTTTACCTAACAATTTTTTTAAAAGAACCGCTTCTTTTCATAATTATATATGTTTATTTAAGCTTGGGATTTGCAAAAGGTTTTAAAATAAAATTACTTTGAGTTTAAAATGTTTTGATATATATACATGTGCCTTTATTTTTAAAGTTTATTTTAAATAAATTTAATAATGTGATTAAGAAATTAATTAAGAAGAGATGTCTTTGAAAGATAACTAACTTAAAGGACTAAGTTGATTGGTTAATGATAATTAATTATAAGGTTTATTAATAAAGGTTTAAATAATAATTAAAGTAATTTATTAAGATAAATGGTTGTCTTTAAATTAATAAAGGTTAATTAATTAATGTAATTATTAAAAGTTTATTTAATAAATGAAAGTAATTAACGATAATTAATTAATGTGCTTAATTAATTAAGGTAATTAATTTGAGAATAATTAATTAAAGGTTAATTAATTATTGTAATTAATTAAGGATAATTAATTAAATGGTGATTAATTGAGGGTTAATTAATTAATGTAATTAATTAAGGATAATTAATTAAAGAGTAATTAAAAATTAAGGGTTAATTATTTAATGATTAAAGGTTGATTAATTAATAATCAAAGGTTAACTAATTTATCATCAAAGGTTAATTAATAAGAGATTAGGGGATGATTAATCAAGATGGTTTGTAATTAATTAATATTAATTAACCAGGATTAATGATTTATTCATAAGTAATTAATCTAATTTAAATTAATCAGATTATAAATTGATCTTACTTATGGATGTTTGGATTCTAATGAATGTTGAATTGTTTGATATCCCTGATGTATGATGCTCTGTTTTGATTTTAGCTGTGATGAATGTAATTATCTGCGATGAATGTAATTTATTTATCAGTGATAAATTTATATTATCTGTGAATCTGTGAATGAAGATAAGCGTTATAGATTATACCGCTTATCGATATTGATATGATTGAATATGTGATGAGTGATGTTGTTGCACTATTGTGTAAAACCCTTGGACTACACCATATACACGCAAATATGGATTGCACAAGGAAATTGGTTAAGTCACGGATATTTGAATTTAATGAAATGGTTTTAAAGTTGAATTTTGAAATCCAAATGATTGTGGAAATGGAATTGGATTGAATATTAAAAGCTTTTGAAAAAGGAGGTTTGAGATTGAAGATCGGTTTAAATATAATATATCTTGTTTAAAGTTTTGAAATTATTTTGGAAACTATGATTTGAAAAGTAGTGATACAAGTTATATAATATATATGGATTTTAAAATCATCTTTAAAGTATTTTAAAAGTATTACTTTGGGAATTTAAAATTAACCCAAGTTTATACTTTAAAGGCTATAACTTATATATATTTGATCGGATTTTTTTGAAACAAGAAGTAATTATTTTCAAATGATAATAGCTTTCAAATAAAGGAAAGGATATCCGACTTACGAATAAATCAAATTTGAAAAGGAAATAGTTTTGAAAGCTATCTTTGTTAAAGATTTGGTAAATCTTGTTGTTGAACTGAAGTGGATCTTTTACTTAAAAGATTAAAGGCTATAAATGAATCTTGGTTAAAGATTTTGGTGAACTTTGTTTCAAGCTAAAGAGGATCTCAAAGATAGATCTTTTGTTTATATTGTGAATGAATCTTTGTTAAAGATCGGTGAATTTTTTTACAAAATAAGAGGATCTTAAAGGTGTATCTTTTGTACAAAAGATTTAATTTTTTTATAGTTTTGAAAGCTATGAATTAATCTTTGTGAAAGATGGGTGAACTTTGTGAAGTGGATATTTTTGTTTAAAAGATTTGAAAATGGTAATTTGTTTAAACCATTTGAAGAAAAGTTTTTGGGGAATAAGTTATGACTTAACTAAGATCCCATATATCCATATGTTTTCAAATATTGTGCTCATTATTCGGTTTAGCCGGGAGAGTACTTTGTGTCATTTAACCCATTCCGAATAATGATACGATGTAATGGATTGCATTTAAAGGCCGGTGGTGAATACCGGATATTTTCAAAAGCGAAAGGATAACCCGTCGAATGTCTCTGCACCGGCTGATCCTCGGTATAGAGATTTGATCACCCATTGTGATGGGGATTCCGGACATGATTAGGGATTATCCGGATTTACAAGGGCTTCTTTTAAAGTGCCTTTGGTTCTATTCGAACCCGGAACAGACTTGTTTGGTTGTGTGTCTGACATTACACTTTGAGATGTAAAGCTGGTTTCCATCAAATACATTTCTTTTTGGTGGCGGAGAATTTATTCTCTTAGCTTAACACCCTTCTCTGAGATGTACAAGCTTAGAGGTTATGTAGTTGATGGTTACTAGTAATACATTCCTAATTTGGTGATGTGGCATACGAAGTGCTGTTGATCATGTGTTGATCGAAGCATGACTTTTGTGAAAAGCGTGGCTTTGTGGATGAGAATTTGTCGAGCCTCACAACCCGAAATTGGTCAAAACCGGAATGTTGCAGCAAGCTTATTAGGGGTCATGCCCCTAGGGTATGTCTATTTCCTTCTGGATAAAAAGTGGTATCATGGTATGGAGCCTAGATATTTAACCTATGTGGTTGCTGCAAATCTATTGCTTTGTGGTTGTTGGTTGAGGGCCCTCGGATAAAGGTCGGTAACGACCGGGGATGGCATACTTGTAGGTGTTACCTAGCTACAGAGGTAACCCGGCCTTGTGTTGGCAGTGATCCAGTTTGGTTCTTGGGTGCGTCCCTCCAGAGGCGTTCTATTCAGTGAGGAAGTTCCTTAGCCTTACCATTGTTGGAAATCCAATCACAAATACGCGCCTTGTATGGTTTTAGTTATATAACCTGCCATTTACTTATGGTGGTGCCCCACTGTTTAGATGGTAGCTATAGTAGGCATAGTACGAAATGTCTATGCTGGCTATGATTAATATTATACTTGCAAATGTTTTCCACTATGCACTAATAATAATATCAAAAGGACTTTACGTTTCAAGCATGTTTGACTATCATAAGGAGAAATCTCCTCCAATTGTGCGTTTGCATTGTGTGTGTGGCGGGAGGCCTTATGGTAGTTTCATTTTCCAGAAAGCATTGCGGATTTCTTTTTAAATTCTTTTGTTTATTTTTGTTCACGATAAAAATGTTTTTGTTTGCTCACACCAGTCCCATGGCTGACCTAGAGTTTATTGTTCCCTTTCTAAACTCTGGATGCCCACAATTTCCACACGGGCAGTCTAGAGTTAGATTTTTCAAATAGTCAGATAATAGATATACACTCGATATCTTTGGAGTCATTAGAGTTTGGCGATCGCATCGATGACTGGCCTTGCTTAATACATCTTGATAGTGGTTCGAGCTTATTAGATTGGAGACCTTTTGGTGCATTGGATTGGAATGCAGTTTTGGATTCTTTCTTTCTCTCTTGTAGATCATGTTGGAGTTATCTCTTCCATTATTATCTTTTCCGCTGTTATGTATTGTCTTTGATATTGTTGTAACCATATTGTATCAACTGTTGTATATCAATTATATTATTCATTTTCTTCCGCTGTGTTGTTGTACTTAATGTGTTATCAGCTCTGGCGAATCGGATTTTTACGGTTGAATCTATGGCACTCGAATACGGGTGATGTATTTGGTGCCATTTTCGAACGCGAAAATCCGGGTCGTCACATTTGGTATCAGAGCTAAGGGTTGAGTAAGAACTTTAGCTACGGAGTATAACACATTAGGTGACTCATTAGAGGTAGGGTGAAATATACCGTAGAATGGGTATATTCCCTAAGATATCTTGTTCGTATGCCTCAGTAAATTCTCTTACTATTCGCTGATAGTGAGTATGAGTGCAAGAAGAGGATGAGATAGGGGATAGGGAAGTACCACTACAAATGGCCAATACCCTGTAACAACAATGGAAACAACTTTCTCCATCAATCTCTTTTGATCGTCATTCAATTTCAAATTCTATAATGTCCTCGTGGCAGCTCCGAGAGGAAGCTTTGGAGTTGTGCTGGCCCTGCGAATTGTTATAGAAAGATTCCTATTTCGTATTCTCTTCATCGATTTCTTATCAGCTGTTCATTTTAACTTTAACCAATTTGAAATTTAATTTGAAATAAATTGGTTAATAAAATTAAATTGTATCGATAAAAGGATTTCGTTCAAAACCAAAATTGGAAAATTTTGTTTCTTGTGTGGATCCAAGTCCGAAGATAGACAAGCTAGTGCATATTTTAGGATATTTTGACCGGAGTTGAGTATCCATTTGTCTGTTCTTTTGGGATCTAGACATATTCTACGAATGGCTAGTTATCCCTTCGGACTAACCAATCGCCCCTACATATTTCGTAGATCTGGTGACCCGAGTATCTAGTGAGATATGGAATGAGTTCATTCTCATATGTATTGATAATATTCTGATTTGGTAAGCCAAATGTGGAATAAATATTTCAAATTGATCTGATAATCCATTTTCCTATCGTTCGTCTTTCTTTGTTGTCTCCCTAGCAAATTTCGAGGACGAAATTTTCTTAAGGGGGAATCTGTAACATTCCCGATTTTTAGTCAAATTTTAATTGGTAATTAATTTAATTTTTGGAATCAAATTGTGAATAAATGTGAATTTTTCCAAGTTCAATAAGATATTTGTATATAAATTTATTTTAAATTGAATTGTGGGTTTGAAATTCAATAATAAATTGTTGAAAATAAATTGGATTTGAAAATACTATGTTTAAAAGTAATGAAATTTGTTTTCTAATTATAATATAATTATTTTGAAGTTATATTTTGAAATTAATATAATAATTTTCTAAAAGTTAAAATTGAATATTTTCAATACTAGTATTATTTATATAAATTTAAGTATGATAACTTAAGTTTAATTTTAAATTTATACATAGCTAAATGTAATTTGTGTGTATGTATGTATACATTTAAAAGTATAATAAATTAAGTTTAAAATAGTATTGGTTATAAATATTAAAAAAAATTCTTTTAAAATTATAAGTTGGTAAATATATAAAAGTATAGATAAGAAAACATAAAAACTTGTTTCATACATTGAAGTAGGGATTTAAAAAAAAATTATAAAATTATTTAAAAGAGGGATATAAACATAAAAAAATACATATATCAAGTTATAAGATATAAATACTTAAGGGTTTAAAATACAAATAACAAATTAAATGAGATAGGGGTTTAAAACAAAGTTTATAAATTAAAATAAGTGAGGGGTTTAAAACATGACTTATAAATAAATTAAAGAAAAGGGTTTAAAACATAAAATTTCTCATGTATGACATTTGTAAAGTTATAAAAAAACATGTTTAAACCATTTGTAAGCTTCCTATGCTATGAAATAAATAAGTGGCAATTAATCTCTTTTAAATTTAAGTAATATGAAAATATATGTAACAAGAAACAAAACCAGATTTCATTTTCTTCTCATTTTCAAAACCTAGAAACAAGAAAATAAAACCAGATAAAAGGAATAAAATCAAAATCAAGTTTCAGATCCTCTTAAATCTGATGCAAACAAAAAACTACAAACCCAAATCAAATTCAAAGCAATCAGACAAGCAGCCAGATCAAAGTTTAGTAATAGCTTTCCAGATTTTCAAAAGATTTAAAGCAAACAAAACTTCAAAACATGAGGCAAAAGTTCAACTCAGACAAATCAAGTTACAACTTTAAGATCATTAATTATGCATCAGATCCAGGTTGCAATTCAAACAGATCAAATCTTCTCAAAAAAATTTCCAGTTTCAAGCTCAAGTCTCTGTTCTCTTCTATTTCCTGTCAGATGAGAAAACTGATCCCTTTAAAATTTAATCTATGATGCTTTGTGAAGTAGTAGTTGTGAAAATGATAAACGAATGTAAATATCTCTTCATGTATACATGTTTGTGTGTGGATTAAAGTATCCATGCCTGGGTATATATGTATATACTCTGTTGTGTTTCCAGACCCAAGCACAACCAAGGAAAAAAATTCATATCTTTTTGTCCAATCTATTTCAAGCTTTGGTTCCTAAAAGAAAAATGTTTGTAACATGATAACGTCATTTCTAAAAATAAATTCAAGAGTATTTGTTTAGCAATTATTTCAAAATTTTGAATTTACAGTGAAAACTTGATATGAGTCAAAATTCGAAGATATGATTTTCAAGTTTTGATTTTAGGAATGGAATCGCATTTGGAAAAAATGTATTCTGACAATAAAATCTTGATTTTTAAATTGGGAAATCTTGTGAATGGTCGAATTGAATAGAAATCGTATTTTTGTCAATATCCGACTGTCGACGTTGATGCATTGGTCGACGTTGATGACGAAGTTAGGGGAGAGGTTGGCGAGGCTGGGAAAAATGATCAGTGATTTTTTTGATCACTGGAAAGGCAGCGCGGCGAGATTCTAGGGTTTAAGGGTTCGTCTTGGACGATGTCAAAGACAAGATCATTGCGACGTCGTCGAGGCTTCGGACGTAACTAGTCCAGAGGGAAAAGCTTCGTGGATCATCGGAGTAGCTGTGGTTGGAGTCGTGGGGATTCTGCTATCGTCATGCGGCGGAACGAATCGATTACTGGTGATCGAATGGGTTACATGAATAGATAAATTAGCTCGATTTTGTTTGTCGATAAAATTGTCAATGTTGGGTGGTCAGGGGAGCTAGACTGGTCGTCGATGATGTGCGGGAGTGAGTGACGTTGGTCGAAATCCACTCCGGATATCGTGCACGTGCACGAATATCCTCATGTATCTGGTTTGGTTGGTAGTTTGAGGAAGAAAAGTGTGGCTCGGGTAGAACGCGAAAAAAGAGGACATGGCTCGAAGTCGAGTGGAGTTGCGAGTGTCTCGAGGGTTTTGTTTGGGTTGCTCGGGAAAGTTTGAAATTTGCTCGAGAATTTTGTGATGTGGCTCGGGTCTGGGTAATTTAGTATAAAAATAGTTTTTAACTTTTAAAACAAATCAAATTTTACTTAACAATTTTTTTAAAGAACTACTTCTTTTCAAAATTATATATGTTTATTTAAGCTTGGGATTTACAAAAGGTTTTAAAATAAAATTACTTTGAGTTTAAAGTGTTTTGATATATATACATGTACCTTTATTTTTAAAGTTTATTTTAAATAAACTTAATAATGTGACTAAGAAATTAATTAAGAAGAGAAGTCTTTAAAAGATAACTAACTTAAAGGACTAAGTTGATTGGTTAATGATAATTAATTATAAGGTTTATTAATAAAGGTTTAAATAATAATTAAAGTAATTTATTAACATAAATGGTTGTCTTTAAATTAATAAAGGTTAATTAATTAATGTAATTAATTAAAAGTTTATTTAATAAATGAAAGTAATTAAGGATAATTAATTAATGTGATTAATTAATTAAGGTAATTAATTTGAGAATAAATAATTAAAGGTTAATTAATTATTGTAATTAATTAAGGATAATAAATTAAATGGTGATTAATTAAGGGTTAATTAATTAATGTAAGTAATTAAGGATAATTAATTAAAGAATAATTAAACAATTAAGGGTTAATTATTTAATGATTAAAGGTTGATTAATTAATAATCAAAGGTTAATTAATTTAACATCAAAGGTTAACTAATAAGAGATTAAAGGATGATTAATCAAGATGGTTTGTAATTAATTAATATTAATTAACCAGGATTAATGATTTATTCATAAGTAATTAATCTAATTTAAATTAATCAGATAATAAATTGATCTTACTTATGGATGTTTGGATTCTAATGAATGTTGAATTGTTTAATATCCCTGATGTGTGATGCTCTGTTTTGATTTGAGCTGTGATGAATGTAATTTATTTATCTGTGATAAATTTATATTATCTGTGAATCTGTAAATGAAGATAAGCATTATAGATTATACCGCTTATCAATATTGATATGATTGATTATGTGATGATTGATATTGTCGCAGTATTATGTAAAACCTCTGGACTACACCATACACACACAAATATGGATGGCACGAGGAAATTGGTTAAGTCACAGATATTTGAATTTAATGAAACGGTTTTAAAGTTGAATTTTGAAATCAAAATGATTTTGGAAATGGAATTGGATTGAATATAAAAAGCTTTTGAAAAGGGAGGTTTGAAATTGAAGATCAGTTTGAATATAATATATCTTGTTTAAAGTTTTGAAATTATTTTGGAAACTATGATCTGAAAAGTAGTGATACAAGTTATATAATATATATGGATTTTAAAACCATCTTTAAAGTATTTTAAAAGTATTACTTTGGGAATTTAAAATTAACCCAAGTTTATACTTTAAAGGCTATAACTTGTGTATATTTGATCGGATTTTTCCGAAACAAGAAGTAATTATTTTCAAATGATAATAGCTTTTAAATAAAGGAAAGGATTTCTGAGTTATGAATAAATCAAATTTGAAAAGGAAATAGTTTTGAAAGCTAACTTTGTTAAATACTTGGTAAATCTTGTTGTTGAACCGAAGTGGATCTTTTACTTAAAAGATTAAAGGCTTTGAATGAATCTTGGTTAAAGATTTTGGTGAACTTTGTTTCAAACTAAAGAGGATCTCAAAGAGAGATCTTTTGTTTATATTGTGAGTGAATCTTTGTTAAAGATTGGTGAATTTGTTTCCAAAATAAGAGGATCTTAAAGGTGTATCTTTTGTATAAAAGATTTGAATTATATATAGTTTTGAAAGCTATGAATTAATCTTTGTGAAAGATGGGTGAACTTTGTGAAGTGGATCTTTTTTTTAAAAGATATGAAAATGGTAATTTGTTTAAACCATTTGAAGAACGGTTTTTGGGTAATAAGTTGTGACTTAACTAAAATCCCATATATCCATATGTTTTAAATATTGCGCTCATTATTCGGTTTAGCCGGGAGAGGACTTTGTGTCATGTAATCCATTTTGAATAATGATACGACATTATGGATTGCATTTAAAGACCAGTGGTGAAGACTGGATATCTTCGAAAGCGAAAGGATAACCCGTCGAATGTCTCTGCACCGGCTGATCGCCGGTATAGAGATTTGATCACCCTTTATGATGGGGAGACCAGACGTGATTAGGGATTTTCCGGATTTACAAGGGCTTCTTTTGAAGTGCCTTCGATTCTGTTCGAACCCGGAACAGACTTATAAGGGTGTGTGTCTGACATTACGCTTTGAAATATAAAGCTGGTTTCTATCAAATACATTTTTGTTTGGTGGCGGATAATTTATTCTCTTAGCTTAACACCATTCTCTGAGACGTACGAGCTCAGAGTTTATGTAGTTGATGGTTACTAGTGATACATTCCCAATTTGGTAATGTGGCATACGAAGTGCTGCTGATCATGTCTTGATCGAAGAATGGCTTTTATGAAAAGCATAACTTTGTGGAGGAGAATTCGTCGAGCCTCACAACCCGAAAATTATCGAAACAGGAATGTTGCGGCAAGCTTATTTGGGGTCGCACCCCTAGGGTATGTCCATTTCCATTTGGACAAAAGGTGGTATCATGATATGGAGCCCAGTTATTTAACCTATATGGTTGCTGCAGATCTATTGCTTTGTGTTTGTTGGTTGATGGCCCTCGGATAAAGGTCGGTAATGACCGGGGATGCCGTACTTTTAGGCATAACCTAGATACAGAGGTAACCCGGCCTTGTGTTGGCAGAGATCCGGTTTGGTTCTTGGGGTGTCCCTTCAAAGGCGTTCTATTCGGTGAGAAAGTTCCTTAGCTTGACCATTGTTGGAAATCCAATCACAAATACGTGCCTTGTACGATTTTAGTTGTATAAATCGCCATTTACTTATGGTGGCGCCCCAGTGTTTAGATGGTAGCTATAGTAGGAATAGTACGAAATGTCCATGCTGGCTAATATTAATATTATACTTGCAAATGTTTTCCACTATGCACTAATAATAATATCAAAAGGATTTTGCGTATCAAATATGTTTGACTATCATAAGGAGAAATCCCCTCCAATTGTGCATTTGCATTGTGTTTGTGGCGGAAGGCCTCATGGTAGTTTCATTTTCCAAAAAGCATTGCGGATTTCTTTTTAAATTCTTTTGTTTGCTTTTGTTCAAGATAAAAATATTTTTGTTTGCTCACACCAGTCCCATGACTGACCTGGAGTTTATTGTTCCCTTTCTAAACTCTGGATGCCCACAATTTCCACACGAGCAGTCTAGAGTTAGATTTTTCAGATAGTCAGATAATAGATATACACTCGATATCTTTGGAGTCATTAGAGTTTGGCGATCGCATCGATGACTGACCTTGCTTAATATGTCTTGATGGTGGTTCGAGCTTATTGGATTTGAGATCTTTTGGTGCATTGGATTGTAATGCAGTTTTGGATTCTTTCTTTCTCTTTTGTAGATCATGTTGGAGTTAACTCTTCTATTATTATCTTTTCCGCTGTTATGTATTATCTCTGATATTATTGTAACCATATTGTATCAACTATTGTATATCAATGATATTATTCATTTTCTTCCGCTGTGTTTTTATACTTAATGTGTTATAAGCTCCGATGAATCGGATTTTTACGGTTGAATCTACGACATTCGAATACGGGTGATGTATTTGGTGCCGATTGTTGAACGCGATAATCCTGGTCGTCACAAACTGGGAGTTCAAACCAAACTCCAAAACTAAACCAGAAAAAGCAAGCGTCCGAGCCGAAAAGAAAAATGGATTTCACACACCAGAGCATCACGGTTTATCATCGTCTCAGAGCATGCCTAGAGGTTATCTCCGTCTCTATACATGAGTAAGCAACTTAGTTGTTAGCCCAAAGTTTGTTACTATTCCAAACCATCATGATTTGTTGATGACCAACCGACCAACATTCCTAGGCCTCGCGTCATCGTCGTTCAAGGTAGGCGGTGGCTGCTTCTATTCCATCGCCGCATTCTGAGTTTCGACATATTTCCGCAACTGACAATTCCTTACATGCTCCTCGATTATATCCTTTAGATGCATGCAACTGTTAGTATTATGCCCGTCCAGGTCATGAAAGCGATAGTGCCTTCGTGATCCTCTTTCGTATTCTGAGGGTTCCCTCCTCGTCTGCCTTCGATAAGGAAGGCGATCCAGAGTGTCCAAGAATATCCATTCCAATGTCTCATTCAGTCCTGTGTAAGTGGAGAATTTTGGTTCTCCCCAATGCTTCCTCTTTCCTTTATCCTTATTTTTACCTGAGCTTTCACGGACGATTCTCCATCCTTAACCATGTTTACTTACTTTAACTTCATATCCAAACATGCATCCTCTTGTCGAAGAAACCTCTCAGCTTCGTGGAAGAATTCCCCGAGAACCATTGGTGGATCCCGTATCAATGATACTTTAAAATCTGGATTATCCCTGACTCTTGACACCGCAGGCATTAGAACCATTGATGGATACGACCGATCCACCAAAGCAAATACTGCATTAAACCGAGTTAAAAAAAGTCCAAAGCGATTTTCCCGTCTTCTGCTTCATCGACGTCAGTGTCATCACATTCTTCGGCCTCTTGAGGTGAACACAAAAATGTTCCAAAAACTTGTCCACCAATTCTGTCCATGTTCCAATAGATCCATCTTCTAGGTGTATGAACCGCATAACAGCTATATCAATCAAGTATGAGGGGAAACACCGGGCCATAATCTCTACTGATGCCCTCAGCACTTCCATATGCCTTGTGTACCTTATCAAGTGGTCAGTGGGATCCGTCTTACCATTGTATACTTCCATAGCGGGCAGCTTGAAATCGGGTGGATTCCTAGCCGTCCTAATGTTACGAGTAAATGAACTTTTGTTTACCCCCTCCAAATCCCTGTTTGTCAGACCTCCACGAATAGTTCATTTTATGATGTCAGCCAATGCGGTGTTACCTGCCAAGGGTTTCCCCCGTCCACATTTCCTAACCGCCGTCCAAGTCCTCGAAGGAATTTCGACACATACTCCTCATCATGCACTCCTATATCCCTGTTGGCGCCAGGCTGCGTCATGCCATCTCGTATCCCCTCATGGGTTGGTCCTGCATTACCTGGTGGTATGCCCCTAAGTCTATGTTCATTCGGGTTGACAGTTGTTTGCTGATTTAGGGTTGCCCCCTACTGAACCACTCCATCTACTTTCCGGTTGAGTCCTTCTAATCCAGCTCCATGGATTGATCTCCTGTAGTTCCTGCTCGTCAAAATTGTCTGAAAAGTGTCTTCATTATTTCCTCTTGTCTTTTCATCAATTTCTCTTGCATGGAGTTCATCATGACCTGCATCTCGTCCTTAATGATGTCGACCGAGGCTTGATTAGCTCCTGAGGAAGCCTCCTGACTTCCCTCTTGCCAACTTCTTTCCATCCTCTGTCTCTTGGTTGATTACTTCGCCATAGTCTCCAAAATCCAATTTCCTAAGCCTTTAAATCCAAAATTCTAGCTTTTCAATCTTTGAGTGCTAGCTTTCTCAGTGAAAGCACCAAAATGTTTGCCCCAAAATTGGTCATTAACACCCAAATCCAGATGAAAGCACCAAATCACAGTCATAGATCACATATAGAATGTATGTAGAGAGCATAAATATAAAGAACAGTAAAAATTAAAAAAAATAGAGTAATAACGCAAGATTTATAGTGGTTTGGCTGACTCTGGCCTACATCCACTCCACAAATCTCATTTTTATTGATATAAGAATCAATTATAGTTACAATCCAGAGTTTTTAAAGCAATAATGGTATAGTAGCCTTAATGGGGAAGAAGGAGGAAAACATAATGAAGATCCTTTTTTTGAACCCCATATATTGTATTTATAGGCAAAACCTGAGTTACTATGCTTCATGAATGACCCGAGCCCATCAATACCATAGCCAATCCAAAACCCAAAACCATGACCAACCCCGAGTTCAGAATACACAGATCTGATATCCTCTGGGCATGAACCGAAGCAGGCCTACTCATGACTTGGAGTGAACTAGACCAGAACTCGAAGCAAGATGATGTCGATCCCATCCCTTAACATGTCGACCCATAGTTTATTGCCGACCTACTTTCCTATACCCATCAAAGATATGCCAGCTCTAACCCGAAGCAAATAACTCACATTCAATCATGCCGACCGACCCTGAAACCAAGTTGACGACCCAAGTATATTCAAGTATTGACTCGGAGCTTACCACTTACTGACCCAAAGCAGAAATGGATGACAACCTAGAATTCTCTTCCCATGCCGATCCCATGGCTTGCCGATCTAGAAATGGAAGGCTGACCCGAGCATGTTCGAGAATTGACCTGAGTATAACCCTATGCCGACCTTGATCCACTCAACCATGCCGATCCACGACATCATGACCGAACCACCTTCCTACCGACCTAAAACCTTCACAATACCGACCGAGTGGCTATGCCTGATGGACCTAAAGCCTTCACAACATCTACCCGGCGTCTATGTCTGACCGACCCAAAACATGCCGAACCACTACCTTGTAGGATCGAATTAACCCTAGAGGAAGGGTGAATAGGGTGATACTGTTAATTATAAAAATTATTGCGAAAGCTTATAAAATTATTTCAACACAGATATATTGGAATTATAGCAGCACAATTATAGCAGAGTAATAAATGCATATATAGAACGACACAGAATTTACCCAGCTTCGGCAAAATCCTGCCTACGTGCTGCCCCTAAGGTTTCTACTAGAAATTAAGTAGTCACACGCTTACACACGTAAACTCGCGACACCCGCTACTGACTAACCTAACTCTATGCTCAAAACCTTACCACAACTTAGCCACTGAGTTGCGAATTCTCAAACTACGCCACGTAGTTTGAATTCTCAAACTACGCCACGTAGTTTGTCCCCTAGTCACACGACTAGAAATTACAACGGTTTAAAAAGAGAAATACAAATTTTAAAAACAATTTAAAAACAAAATAATTAACGCAAAGCCCTTAATTAATAAAAGCCCAAAACTAGGTCGGCCCCAAGCAAGTAATTAACTCCTATTTCTTTCTATTATACGGCTTCGGCCCAAATACGTTGATTAATGGCGGCTTATCCGTTTTCTTTGCTTGCAAATTAGGGCTTTGTTTAAAATTGAAGAAGCCGGCTTTAATTTGTTCGATCAGGTTGATTGTTCTTCGTGATTGCTTGATGATCGATTAAACTTTGCACATGGCTGCTCCTTCTCGATCGAATTCGGTGATTTGGTATGTGATTTATTCCTTTTGCTTTTCTGTTTGCTTGAACTCGATTGATTCTTCAACCGATGATGATTATGGGTTTATATATAGTTTGATCTCATTATTTTTCGTTCGTATATTTCATATGAATTCGTCAATTATTTTTGCTTGAATTCATCTCGGCCACTCGATGTTGCTTGGATGTTGATGAATTCTCTAACTTTGTCAATTTCATATAATTGTTGCTTGATATTTACGTTCCTGATTCATGGCTTAATCAATTGACTTGGCCGCCATGGTTTCGGTTTGAAACTGTTACATTTGATTTTATTTGACGATGTTGATTTCTTTTGTGCCTTTGGCTTGATATTGTGATAATGTTTGACTTCGGCTCTGACTCGTTTAATTTGAAATTTCTGATGCAAGCTTTCTTTCTTTGGCTTGTACCTGGCTTGACATGGATTTGTTAGATTTTGTTTATTTGAAATAATTCCTGGACTTCGGCATGTCTGTTCTTTTCTCTGTTTGGCATCGGCTCCTAATAACTTTGAGATGAAACTGTTGATTTCGACACTAGATTGAATTCCTTGTAATTTTTACATCACTGCACCCTGTACTTTTGAAGCTTGATTCTCTAGTCGACACTTTTATTTTGTTGCACTATGTTTGACACGGTCTTGTAGCACTTCTCTGCACACTGTTGCATTATATCTGATATTGAATTATTTCGAGTTAATGCTTTGAGATTTGTGGTCTAGGTTGCATATCAAATTGTTGTACTCGAGTTATTCTAGTGTGCCATGATTTGTGTACTTGTCTCTGCATACGTGTAGTTTACTGTATCATTGTTGAGGCCTGAACATGGTTTGAATTTCAAACCTGTAGCATGCACTCGATTCATGGTAGCAGTGACTTGAACTTTGCATTTTCTTTTTGGTTTAGTTTCACATTGCTATCACTTGTAGTTGCCGTAGTGTTGCAGTCTTTAACTTGTACCATTCAAGGCAGTTTGCATATTTACTTGTTGTTGTATTTGACTTGATGCATATTGAACTGTTGTTGATTTGGCTAGTGCTGCTGCATTGAATTTGACTTGAGAACTTTTGTGTTATGCTTTTTTTTGGTGCACATTCTTGTCCTATTGCAGTGTTCATGTACTTTTTTTTATAGCCACTGGTTCATTAGTGTTTGATCATTGATGTTGACCCACTTACTAGTTCTATGATCTGTTCATTGTGTTGTTGCTGTGTTATGTAGTAGCCTTTGTGCGTTGTTGCCATTCCTTTGGTGCACTTGGTTTGTAATTATATTGGGCCGAGTTGTCCTATCTGCAGTGCACTGTCCACTATTCTATATGTTTGCTTCATGCTTCATTGTTATCCGGTAGCACTCGAGTCTGTTGGCATTGGTTCGAGTATATGAGCAGTTTTACTTTGTTTTGGTTGTTGCATTTACTTGATATTGTCATTTGTTCATTGTAGTTTGATTTGTGCACTGACTTGAGTTCAAGCCTTTTTTGTCATACTGTTGGTTGATCAAAACTGCTACTTGGTTTTAACTTTTTACTATGATATTGAACTTGATCATTTCATGAACTTGCACCTGTATTGAATCCAACTTGGAGCTCAGGTTTGACCTTGTGCCGATTATTGTGACATTATTTTTATTGCACTTGAGTTGAACCCGGCGTTTTGGGTTTGACCTGTGCTCACCTGTCCTTGTAATTCTATCAAATGTATATATCGGTGTGCACGACCTTGTGGCATATATAGTGATACACTGTATATGTCACTAGCTGTTCGTGTATGATGAATTCAAAATTAAATGATGACGAACAACCCAAATAACTGAGGCAAATATTATTTTCAACATCCACATTTTATTTTATACTGCAAAAATATTTCTTTTTCAATTTTACTGCGTCAAAATTTATTTTGCAGATTGCTCAGATGCTGGATTCAATTTGGAGTGAAGTTGAAGATAAAATACGAGTTGACTGAATGAGTGATATGTAGTGAGGTCAAATGTAAATGTGAATCGTAATGTAATCAAAATTGTACTGTAATTGAAATTGTATATATATATATATATAGTGAGAGCTTGAAATTTGTACTATTCAAAGATTGTAATAAACATTTGTTTGAATAAAATTTCTGTTTAAATTCAAATTCTGTGTTATTTATTTTATTCATCAAATATTTTATTTAATTTATGACAAATAAAATAGTACATTAACAAATACATTTAAAGTGAATATATATATATATATGTTTATTATCAACAAACAAAAATCATATAATCTCATATTCAACATACCTTATGCCGGTCCATTCCATCATGACCGAACCACCTTCCTACCAACCCAATCAAATTGCACCGACCCCGAATGACCAACCCACATGGTCGAACTCCAATGACCGAATGCTCATGACCGATCGTCTATCCATCCAACTGGCTCAAATCCATCGTATTCCAGTCTCGGCAAACGAGTAGTCGATTTTAGTTAAATCCGCCTATATACGGCCTTGCCAAAAGGTGGGTTAACAAGTATCAACCCTCATCACTTTTTAATCACTATTTATCTTTTCGATAATCAGTAGGGATCAGATTAATTAATGTAGTCATTTAAGATCAAATTCAAAAATAATTATAAATTCAAATTTTCTAAAATAACTAATCTGAAACATGGTTAACAAAAACTATTTTCTGGAAGAGGTTTTATAAAAGAAAATGTCTTGTAATTGAAAATCATTTGAAATGAAAAATATGTGGATATTTTATTTGCAATTAATGAATGTATCAACGTGAAACACGTTCCACTTGTATTTTTCTATCAGCTAGGTTACCAATGCAATTTGCCTCTGAATTTCTCTTTGACTTAGGATTATCATTAGTTGGATATTATAGACATGGCCGTGAAGTTGCAACAAATACCTTAAAATCCTTTTTACAACTTTTAAATGAAATTCTTTTGGATTTGAGTTTAAAATGTGCAAATAAACAAACGGTAAACATAATGTAAGGTCTAGAATCAGTAAAATAAACAAATATATCCACATGTACCTAGAGTAATCATTAACCAACACCAAAAAACATCTCTTTTCACCTAACTTTGCAATATAGTTAGTCCAAGCAAATCTTTATGAAATAGTTCAAAGACTCTAGAGGTACTTATAGTGCTTTCAGCCTAAAAAGATAATTGACCAACAATTTTGCATAAATCAGAATTAAAATCAACATTCATTTCTTTATTACATAACTGGCCGAATTTAATCAGATTATGGTGCAGATTTTCTCATTTAATATATCATTTAAGATAAATGTACTGTTACCTATTTTACCTTCACGATAATATTTCCTTGTTACCGACTGTGACTCTGCTACCTTTGTAGTAGGCTAAGGAACTTTGATTGCCCGTTGTGTGCCTGAACAGCCAGAATTCAGATAACACTGTTGTTGTTCCTTAGCCTGTCACCATACCTAAACAAGAAGAAATTTTTGTGACCTATTTATTTTTATATATCCATGGTTGTTAGTGGCAGATAGTTTTGAAAAATACATTTGAATAGAGCCAAGACAATTTATATTTGTTCCTTTTGGCATATAAATTTGTTTGACTTTAAGGGAATTTACATTAGTGCCTTTAGGAACCCAAATTGTATGTTTTTCATGTTTTTGGGCCTATACCAACTATTGTTCTGACTGGGTACAACTTTTCTACAAATTGTGCACTCGAATTTGACTTGATTGGTTTTACTTCTAGCCCTTTCAGATTAAGTGTACCCAAGTCCTTATCTAACAGTATTAATAGTTTGTTTCCCTAATAACATATTTAGCAGTCTTTCTCCTTTCGAAAATTTTCCTAAAGTTGTAGATAATTGTTGGACTTGAGTTTTGAGAGATTCATTTTCATTCAATTAAAAAGTGCACTTTTTAGTAGAATTTTCTCTTGTCGTGTTTTCACTTTCTTTCAAAATCAGAATTTCATTTTCAAATAATTTTTTTAATTTCTTCTTCGAATGATGGACACTTGTCACACTTAGGGCTCTTTTTTCGATAGTTTTAACCAACTGATCAAGCTGTTTTTAATTCTATCAAACTATCTCTTTGTGATTCAATTTTAGCGTATTTCTCTCTAAATCATTCAAAACAGCCATTTACTTCGTGAAAATATGTAAGTAACTCTGAGTGAGTAAGTTTTGATACCTTACCTTGCTCATCATTATCACCATCAGTTGTTTCTCCTTGAAGGCACAGACTTCCTTTTTCACTCTCTCTGTCGCTGCTTTTATTATCTTCATCAGTTTCATCCCAAGTGGCTGTAAAATTTCTCCTTTTTGGTTTCTTTCCTTGGCTGAGTCGATTCTAAGGATAATTTGGATTAATAAGACCGGGTTTGTTGCATTTGTGACATATGATCTCCTGCTCTTCTGAATTGTCTAGTACTTTGACTATTCTGCTTTTCAATTGTTGATTTAGAGCTGGATTTCTATATTTGTGATTCCACCTTTTGAATTTCTTTATTATCAACCCCAATTCAGCTGCTCCATCGTCGTCGTCACTTTATGTTGTTCCTTTGAGAGCTATTGATTTCTTTCGAGTATCATCTCTTTCACGTTCTTCCTTGAATTTCATTTCTAGCTCATAAGTGGTGAGATTTCCAATGAGTTCTTCAACTTCGATATATTTCAAATCCTTCTATCTTGAATAGCAGTGATTTTGGCTTCAAAATTTCATGGTAGAACTCTAAGGATTTGTTGGACTATTTCCAATTCTGTATATGATTTTCTGAGAGCTTTTGATTTGTATACAAGATTAGAAAGTCATTCATACATCTCTTTGACATTCTCATCCTTAGCCATTGCGAAGTTCTCGTATTTGCTACTAAGCATGGCAAGGCGAGATTCATTGACTTTAGATGTTCCTTTGTGAGTCACTTCAAGTGTGTGCCAGATTTTCTACGCAGTTAGACAATGTGAGACCCAATTAAATTCAATTTGATCTAATGAATATATAATAGAATTCATAGCTTCGGCATTAGCATTCTATAGTTTATTTTCTAGATCTGTCCATTGATCCATCAGTTTTTCAATTTCTTGATTATCTTCCATTATTGTTGGTGTCCTATATCCTGTCTCAATAATATTCCAAGCATCAATTGTTTTCAGAAAAATTTTCATTCTATTTTTCCAGTAAGCATATTCACCATTAAACATGGTTGGTCTAACTATGGACTGACCCCTAGCAAAAGCATTATCAAAAGAAGCCATTTAAAATAAAAATTGGTTTTTGAAAAAATTAATTTTTTAAAACAAAAATTGGTTTTTGTTCCTAGCTCTGATACTACTTGTAGGATCGATTTCACCCAAGAAATGGAGGGGGTGAATAGGGTGATACTAATAATAATAAAAATTAATGCAGAAACATATAAAATAATTGCAGCACAGATAATAGTAGAATAATAAATGCAGAAATAGAACAACACAGATTTATCCAGCTTCGACAAAACCCTATCTACGTGCTGCCCCCAAGGTTTCTACTAAAAATTTAGTAGTCAGACGCTTACACACGTAAACTTGCGACATCCACCATCGACTAACCTAACTTTACGCTCAAAACCCCGCACAACCCAGCCACTAAGTTGTGAATTCTTGAACTACACCACCGTAGTTCTTCCCTAGTCACACGACTAGAATATTACAATAGTTTCAAAGAAAATTACAAAATAAAAACAATACAAAAACAAAAACCCTTTTATATTTAAGCCCAAATAAACAAATAACCGGCCCAAACACAAATTTACTTCCTTTTATTGTTTTGGCCGACTTCCCTTTTATTTCTTGTCCAGGAATTTAGGGTTTTGTTGAATCCCTTGAAGCCGCTACTTGGAGTCTAAATTTATAATCTTTCGTTCTTCAATTCACTTCATTTGCTTCTAGCTGCTTCAAGGTCGAGTTATGTTTAACGGTGGAAATTCTATGGGCTAGAAAATCGCCGATAAATTTAGAAATAAAATTTATATCGCAAGCGCATGGCGTACTATTGAAGTACGTGACGAATACGGGTTGATCTACAGGGAATTGATGATTTTAAAAATTCTATTCAATCAAATTAAACCAAAATCGAATGAAAAGTTAAGCAAGGGAATAAACTAACTAACTAAAAGAAAAGAGAAGCAAATATAAGAGTTAAGTGATAATTTAGGAAACAAATCCACTCTATAGATCATGTAGTTCAACACATATGAAATCATGATCTCTCTTTTATGGTCATCAGTGCTTTAATTGATGTGCTTATCATAAGTATGGCATATTTGTGCTATTGATTAGCCAACATAAGCCATCAAACTATAACACATCCATTAAACCACTTACTAACTTTCATGAAACTTGACAAAGAAAATGAAAATAAAATCTATTTTAAGTGTGAACTATTAACTATTGATTAGAAATATAGACCATCAAATTTGAATTACAAATCACTTTCTTATGCCATAATCATATTTCGATGAAGAGGCATTTGTGTTAGTGATTGTTTAAGCATAACTTATTTGGTGTCAACAATATATGCTATCAAATTCGAAGCAAGAACAACAAATAAAACACTTCATTGATCATTATTAAGCACAAAAGAGAGCATGAATTAACAAATAGTTGAAGCTACATAATTAGAGAGCTACATTACCCCTAAATTGAAGGGGTTTAGCCTCTCATATTTCTCATTTGATTAAAAAATGTAGCTTGCAACATGAATGAAAAAGAAAAGAAAAAACAAAGCAATGTAAATAAAAACTATTCTACTTACATGAAAAATAAATCTATGCAACAATATGAAATAAAATAAGCATGAAAAGGAAAAGAACATGTATTGAAGTTGCATAAAAAAAGGAAAAATACATGAAATAGAAATGGCCAAGTAGCCATGAAAGAAAGAAGAGAGCTTGGTTTTATTTTGAGCCTAAAACTAACTAAAAAGAGACTAAGGTAGAAGAGAGTTACATGAAACATAAGAGTATATATAAATGTGTTAAACCCTAATTCATATTTTTGGGGAATCCCCAAAATTCTCTTGTAGGAAGTGTGGTGGCCAAGTTATCATTAGCTTCAATAATCCCCCACTTCAATGTACATGAAGCTTCAATGACCTTTTATCATGTGCACTAGCTCATAATTGAAAATAAAGGTAAGTGGGTGGGGTCCTCCATGTTCTTCACTTTGAATTATTTCCATCTTCATTCTTTTGTATCTTCTTTGTGCATGCATATTCCTTCATGAAACCATTTGTAATCGAGTATAACTTCCTCAAAATAATATAGAAATTTTCAATTAAATTTTCTCAATTTAATATATGCACAAAAATGACCATTTTGCCCTTGGATGAAAATGAATATGTGACAATTTCAAATAATTTGAATTTTGATTTAGACAAGTTAAAATACCCAATATGATCATTTTTTCAATTTAAATAGATTAAATATGATGGTAAAAATATGCACATTTACGTGCACATCAAGTACCCCACACTTATCTTTTTATTCGTCCTCGAATAAACTAAAACTGAGATAAATCTGTTTTCATAGGAAGCACAATTGCATTGAGCGTATGCAGCAAGCCGTTAAACCTCTAGGTGTCCCCACTAGGATGAGTGTTGTCTCGTGAGGGTTTTCAGCGGATACTACCTAAAAAATCCTAATGTAGGATGAAAATATTTACAAATTAAAAATTCCTAAATGCAAGATATATTTACAATGATATGGATGCAAGTTTTTGAAATTATTTACAAATGAATGATTTACTTTTAAATGGACACGAATAAGTTAAATATAAGTTTTGATTATTATCTTGAAAATTTATGTCATTTACTCATCAAAATTTCCAATAAAAATCAAGTTATCGTAACAAGTGTACTATATTTTAACTCGTTGTTTCGGTTGATAACACAGTGTAAACTATGAAACTTAGTTGATTATCAAAGTTTATCAAGGTGGTATATTTATTTCTTTTCAATAACAAGTCAAATCAAATAAGTTAAAATAGTGCTTGGATTTCATTTGCTTACTCTCTCTTTTTTTTTGAAAATTTTATTGATATTTACAATATTTACATATGCCTAACTCAGATAAACTGAGGCCAGATATATTACCCATGCACTGCCTTGTGGACTTATGTGAGGGAAATACAGAGCGTGGCGAGTGAACACATGAGTGTGAACACCTATTGACTGTAGGCATTATTAAAAAGAATTTTTATATATACACCTAGCTCAGATAAACTGAGGCCATATATACCGATCATGTACTGCCTTTCGGGCTTACGTGAGAAAGGTACAGAGCATGGTGAGCTTACACACAAGTGTGTGCACCTGTCGACCGTAGGTGTTAATAGAAAATATTTGCATATAAAAAATTGTTTTGTTTTTTTATATATGTTTTTTTTTCAATTTTTTTTCTTCGAAAGAGAGAGTTTTGCAAAATAATTTTAGCACCACTTAACTAAGAAGACAAAAAATGGTATATCCTTTACTTTAAATCTACCACTTTTTAAAACAAAGATTTTCAATTAGGATGTATTTCATAATTAACATGTATGAATCTTCCTATATACTATTTAAACCATTGTTATTTATAATCAAACTTCATTTTTCTTAAGACAAATAAACTTTCAAAAATTTCAATTTAATAAGCCAAAACCATATATTTATCCTAAAGTGTTTCTTTAAAAATAAACCAAAAGTGCTTAAATAAAACAGTTTTTTTAAAGATTTTTTTGAAAGAAAATGTAAAAATAGATATGAAAAATTAAAAATTAAGATGAGACTCCCCGCACACTTGATTTTGACTGTGTCCCCACAGTCAACCCAAGTGGAAGAAGAACAATAAAAATAAAAACATGAAATTATTTAAATGAAAATTAATGGTATTTACACGAGATTAGAAAGTATATCGTCAAAAGGTAAATGAAACGGTCTTTCCAAAGACCGATTCATTTGTCTCGCCAAGTGTGTAAGACACAACTTAAGCGCAGAAAACCAAATCGTAAATGATTTTGGAATCGAATGTGGACTTGGAAAACGAATGTTGTTTTATTGAAAATTGTATGAGTTGTTTTGTTTTCGATGATTTTTGGGGTCGATAAAACAATTGATTGAAGTTCAAGTTTATTTTCACCAATTTGAATTCAAGCTTATCTTTGAAAACATTTTCAGAGTTATTGGTTTTAAAATCAAAATGGTGATTTTCATCTTCCCCGTCGGAATCTAACAACTCGTCATCGAAAAGTCAAAAAATTTATGTTTATTAAATTCGTCTTCCTTTGTTGGATTATCAATTACTTCATTTCGTATCTCAAGATCAAAATCCAAAGCTGTTGTATTCAAATTTTTGAAATCGAGAAAAGTAAGATCGAATTTTAAATTTGGTTCCACACCCTCAAGAGAATTGAAATCCAAGTCAAATATCAAATTTTCAATAACTTCGTTAAGATTTTTATTTTCAATTTCAAAAGTTGTTATGTGAAAATCATCGATTTGGGTAAAAGATGGATTATTACTCGACTGTTCACACGTTGGAATTTGATTTTGTAGTTCACATTGTTTCATATAAGTTTCAAACAACGAATCCATGTGATCACCGTAAATTTCATTCATTTGCTCAACAAAATTGAATGTATAGTTATTAACTTGAGGATTTTCAAATTGAAATTGTTGAGAACAAAGATTTTCAATCGTATCGTAGTCGAGATTATTTCAATTGCCAAATTCGTTTGAAAGTTGTTTCCATTTTCAATTTGAGTTTGAAATTCATTTTGAAGATCGAAATTGAATTGGCATGGGTTATTCTCGAAATCATTTGAATTTTGAAGTGAATTCAAATTTTGATTATTTTAAAATTTTTGACTTAATTTATTAGACAAATACGAATTATACAAATCATTTATCTCTTGATTTTGTTGTGTTGGGATTTCAAGTAGAGATGAGATACTATTTTCAAGATTTGAGGGTTATTCGTAATTTTGAAAATTTTATGGTTCAAAACACGAATCGTTTAAATAGTAGTTGTTGTTTTATGAGTAAGAATTTGAAGTGAAATTATATGGATTATATGATTTTTACAGCGAAATTCAAGTGAGTAAGGAAAAAGAAACTCAGACATTTTCAAGATTTTTTTTGTTTTTTTATAAAGGAAAAATATTTACAAATTTATTTATTTTTCAAAAGGGAAATTGATTTTTATTTTTCAAATTTTTTGAAAAGATTTTATATATTTTTTTGGATTTTGGATTTTCTAAAAAAAACTAAGTAAATTTTCTTTTTTCGATTTTTTTGGAATTTCGAATTGAAAATTTGCAAAGGAAAAGGACAAAAATTAAGTTAATAAATATATACAATTTTTTTTAGTTTTGGATTTTATTTTTAAAATATGCATGAACTAATGCAACTAAATGAATGCAATAGTCTAATTACAAATTATATATCCTAGGTTAACCCAAAATTGTATAATCACAAATTGTCTTAAATCAACATGATAGTTCTCAACCAGGTAAAGGACAGGAGTTATCGGTGCACCACGAATCACCGTAGCAATGCAGCCGAATGTTTAAGTACCTTTAGAGGAACAACCACTATAATATTTATGAATCACTGCAATATTTATAAATGGTTATTACTTTGCCGTAGCCTAGACACCAAGAAATAAAATTGTTCAAAGAAGACAAATTGTTAATATGCAATTAAGAGCCATCGTTATTATTAAACAAAATTCTAAGATGAAATGTACAGCAGAAATTAAACGTGTATTAACAATGCAACTAAGAATGGATTTTTGTTTTTGATTTTTTTATAAAATGCAAATGCAAACAAACAACAATGCAGTTCAAATAAAATTAGAGATTAAAGCAACAACTTTTTTTTGGGTTTAATTTCTGGCAAGCAGTTATTCGGCAGCGGTTCCTTCCTCTATCTGCTTTGGCAAGCTGAAAATGAAAAACAAGATATACATACAGTTTTTTTTTTCTTTTGAAAAGAAACTAATAAAAATATGAAACCAAATCAATATATTTTTTGTCTTTAAAGAATAAGACAAAGAAAAACTAAAAACAAACCGAGCAAACATTTTTTTCCTCTCTTTTTTTAAGTAAAAAAAAAAGAATATAACAGAAAAAACCTAAAACAAAGGAACAAAAATCAAGAAACAAACTTTATAAACACTCTCTCTTTATTTTAAACAAATTTCTTTTCTTTTTTTAAATAGAAAAGGAAAAATAGGCAAAAAGAAAGATGGCAAGTAAAAAAAGGAAATTTAAAACAAGTAACAACCAGGCAGCAATTGAAGCTGGGATAAAATTAATTTAAAGAATAAGATAAAACACAACGCCAAAAATGAAATGAAGTTCATTTTCTTAATTCACGAAATAAAATTAACAGAACACCCTCATTCACAAAATCTCGCAAATCTCAATTCTTACAAATTCCGTCACATGAAAATCTCCAACAGCCTCGCTAATTCGAATTCACTCAATCGATCAAAAGATGTCAGATGAGGTCGTGTGCAGCAGTTGCGAGTTGCGATTTTGGTCAGCAGTCGAGTGTCGATTAAGGTGTGGGAGGAGGTTGCGAAGTGAGTTGTTTGTAATCGAGTTATGGTTTCGATTTTATTTTTATTTTGGTTTTTTGGTTGCAAATTTGGAGATCGAACAGTGGTGAATTGAAACAGTAGTAGTAGAGGGTGTTGTTTGAAGATTTTGGAATGTTTTGCAAGCTTCTCGTATGGCGAGTCAAAGCAGGGATGTGAGGCTGTTGTATTGATGGATTGACAGGGAATAATTTGATGGTAATGGTGTTGTGGTGGTTATGTGAAGGAGGAGGTGATGAGGCTAGCAGTGAGGAGGTGAATGAGTAATTGGAGCTTTTTTTTCTTTTGTTTGAGTGATGCTTGCTGTGGTTAGTATGGCAGTTGAAGTGATTGTGGTTTCTATGACAGTTGATGGTCGAGGATCGATTGGTGGCAGTGCAAGTGACAGGGTGGAAGTAGAAATTTGTATGTGGGTATGTATGATGGCAGAGGAGAGTATGTAGTAGGAGTATGTGCTTGATGGTTTGTGACAGTAGGGGTGATGGTGAGCAGATGGTAGTGAAATGAAGTATGGGTAGGGGTGCAACAGTGGGCAATAGTGTGTGTTCAGGGGATATGTGAACTGTTGCACAGCAGTATGATGGATTGTATATGGGTGAAGAGCAAGTGTGTTTGAAGAAATGTACAGTTTGTGCAGTGATATGGGGGATGTAGAGAAGTATCTTCAGGCAGCAATTGAATGGCTAGTTTTGTTGAAGGCAAGTCGTAATGTGGCAGTGACTAGAAGTGTTACAGAGGCAAGAGATGTAGACACTGTGCAGGGAAGAGGAGGTTGCAATGCGAACTGTAACAGAAATTTGTAAAATGAAAATCGAAGTTATATATGAAAATTGTAAATGTAAAATGTGAAAAGCAATGGTGGAACTTTTTTCCAATTGAAATTGTGTATTTTTTTAATATGAAATGCAAATGCAAAAACAAGAAAATAACAAACACACAATCAAATGGACAAAAAACACACAACAATATTTTTTGTAATGCAAATAAACACACAAAACAAACACAATAAAATTAAAAAAAAAAAATCGAAGAATAGAAAATTAAAAATCAAAAAAAATTCCCCAGCAATGACGCCAAAAACTTGTTTAACGACGGAGATTCTATGAGCTAGAAAATCGACGATAAATTTATACCACAAGCGCACGACGTACGATTGAAGTTCGTGGCGAATACGGGTCGATCCGCAGGGAATTGATGATTTTAAAAATTCTATTCAATTAAATTAAACCAAAGTCGAATGAAAGTTAAGCTAGAGAATAAACTAACTAACTAAAAAAAAGCAAATATAAAAGTTAAGTGGCAATTTAGGAAATAAATCCACTCTTTACATCATGTAGTTCAACACATATGAAATCATGATCTCTCTTTTATGGTCATCAGTGCTTTAATTGATGTATTTATCATAAGTATGACATATCTGTGCTATTGATTAGCCAACATAAGCCATCAAACTATAACACATCCCTTTAACCACTTATTAACTTTCATGAAACTTGACAAAGAAAATGAAAATGAAATCTATTTTAAGTATGCCCTATTAACTATTGATTAGAAATATAGGCCACTGAATTTGAATTTCAAATCACTTTCTTATGCCATAATCATATTTTGATGAAGAGGCATTTGTGTTAGCGATTGTTTAAGGATAACCTATTTTGTGTCAACAATAGAGGCTATCAAATTCAAAGCAAGAACAACAAATAAAACACTTCATTGATCATCATTATGCACAAAAAGAGAGCGTGAATTAACAAATAGTTGAAGCTACACAATAAGGGAGCTTCATTACCCTAAATTGAAGGGATTTAGTCTTTCATATTTGTCATTTGATTAACAAATGTAGCCTGCAACATGAATGAAAAAGAAAAGGAAAAAGAAAGGTAAAGAAAGCCTATTCTACTTACATGAAAAATAAATTAACACTGTAACATGAAATTAAATAAGCATGAAAAGGAAAATAACATGTATTGAAGTTGCATAAAAAAAGAAAAAATACAAGAAATAGAAATGGCCAAGTAGCCATGAAAGAAAGAAGAGGGCTTGGTTTTGTTTTGATCCTAGAACTATTTAAAGAGGGACTAAGGTAGAAGAGAATTACATGAAACACAAGGGGTAAATATTCATGTGTTAAACCCTAATTCATATTTTTGGAGAATGCCCAAAATGCCTTTGTAGGAAGTGCGGTGGCCAAGTATCATTAGCTTCAATAATCCCCCACTTAAATGTACATGAAGCTTTAATGACATTTTAACATGTGCATTGCCTTCTAATTGAAAATCAAGGTAAGTGGATGAGGTCCTCCATGTTCTTCACTTTGAATTATTTTCATCTTCATTCTTTTGTATCTTCTTTGTGCATGCATATTCCTTCATGGTACCATTTTTAATCGACTTTAATTTCCTATAAAATAATATCGAAATTTCCAATTAAATTTTCTCAATTTAATATATGCACAAAAATGACCATTTTGCCCTTGGATTAAGATGAGTACGTGACAAGTTCAAATAATTTGAATTTTGGTTTAAACAAGTTAAAATACCCAATATGATCATTTATTCAATCTAAATAGATTAAATATGGTGGTAAAAATATGCACGTTCTGCACATCCAGTTGGAACCTGTGAAATTGGTATGTAATTTGCCGTTTTTAATTCCTCTGTTGATTGCTTTGGTTCGAACTTGATTCTAGTTATTGATTTGGGATTTTATTTGAAACTTGGCTATGTAATTTTGCTTGAACTCGAAGCTGTTGGTTTCAGTCGGTGACGATTTTTGGGTTTAAATAGGGATTAAAAGTCCCTAAGTTTTCATTCGCATATTTGACATGATTTCATCACATTGCTATGCTCGGCCATACGATTTTGATTGGTTGCTTGTGATGTGTTCCGACTATTTCAATTTGTATGTTGCTTGAATTTTCTTTGAGTCGGTTCCATTATTAGTTCCTTTGATTTCGGCCATTTGAAATTGAGATAACCTGGACTTGTTCGATTCTACCTTGGTCATTACGGCTTTGACTTTGTTAAAACTGTAGCCACGAGTTATGAATTTTCATGAATTGCTTTGTTGCTTGATTACTAGTACATGTTCACTTGTTCTGTAGTTTGACCATTGATTTGCTCACTGGTCTTCACAGTTGAGGCTGCACTTTGCGCCATTCGATGTTTGGTTTACATGAGCTTGTATACAGCCATGTTAATTTTCTCTGGTTGCATCATACTCATGTATATACATGTATGCTGGTCCAATCTTGCACATTTCATTGATACATTGTGGTCATTTCTATGTTGAGGCTGTATTGTTCATCTAATCTGTCCTTGTTCACTTAGTTTCATGTAAGTCCATGGTACTAGGGTTTGTGAGTTTGGATTGTTGTTTTGATTCTTTGAGCTTGTTCATTGCTGTATCTTCTGTTGCATTGGTTTTCAGAGTTGCAGTCGAATTCTGGTTGTTACGTATTTGTTGTTGCATACATACTGTTTGGTTTTGTGTCTGACAACATGTATATATGTATACATGTGTGCAAACATATGTATATATGTATGTGGTCATGTTGATGTATATGCATGCTCCAGTTTTGTTGCTATTTTATGTTAAGGCTTTGCTCAGATGACTTGTACATGATTGCATTGTAACTTGCAGTCTTTGGTTTGCTTGGTTGTTTTGGAACTTATTTAGTATGTGGTCTGCACTTGATATTGATCTCCATGATCTTAGAGTAGTCTGGTTAGATGCACTTGTATATATCTTCATCATTGTTGTTGTGTTGCTTCATTAATTCACTGTATTGTGGTTTGGTTCATTGATGATGCTTTGAGTCATGTCCATATGCATACGTATACATATGCCATTTTTTTTACCACTTCACTGCATCCTATATTGTCACTACATATAAATACATGCATACATGTATGTGTGTGTGTATATATATATATGCTTGCGATTTTGCTTTGCCTCCATTTAACCTGGTAGTCTGGTTCCATATATACTCTGGTTTATGTTGTAACTGAACTTGTTCCACTTGATTCATTTATTTCAAGTTTTCCATTTGAAGTGGTTTGTTTTCATATGAAGTCTTCATTGTTTATCCCTCTATTCTTGTTGTCTTCTCTGATCTGATGAAGCTGTGGCTTTGGTGTCACTTGAGTCTGAGCTTGTGCCTTATCTGGTTCACCTGAACTTTGAACTTGCTCCTGTTCATGCCCGATTTTGTTATCTCCTACGTATTGGGTTGAATTTGTGTCCATTGCTTATTGCATTGACTTGCACTGCTTCGTACTTGAGGTGTTGATACACTTGGTTGAATATATGCTTGGTTGGAGTCTATAACTGAACTGTACTACATGTATTTTGGAATATGGTTTTAGACTTGAGTCTTGTATCTGCCTCTGAACTTGTTTGAGGCATTTCATGTTACTGCCTTCTCATACTTGCATTTCTTGTCTCTTAGAGTTGCATTCATTTGTATGTTATGTATGGTGGCATGTTGTATGTAATGACTGTTCCTCTTTGATCATTTCATTTTGATGATAAATGTGCACATACAAACATGTATATACATACATACATGTATGTATATATGTGTATAATTATTGTGCCTTTGTGTACATTCTGTTTGGAGTAGTTCTTCATGTGTACTGAACTGTTGAGGCTACACTTGCATGCTTTGTTGTCACCTCTTGAAATCTGGTTTGACCATATGTATATTTTAAGTGTTGTATGTTGTTTTGCATGCACCTGAGTTGAATCCACCATTTGGTTGGGTTTGACCTTGTGCTCACCTAATACAGTTTTATTAAGTGTATATCGGTGTGTACGGCCCTATGGCATGTATAGTGATACACTGTGGATGTCATAGGTTGTTCGTGTTTGATGAATACAAAAGAAAATGATGATGGACAACCTAAATAACCGAGGCAAATAATATTTTTAAAAACACACATTTTATTTTACACTGCAAAAATATTTCTTTTCCAATCTTACCACGTAAAGTTTATTTTTTAGATAATTCAGCTGCTGGATACAAATTGGAATATAGTTGAAGAATAAATATGAGTGAACGAGTGATATGTAGTGAGGTGCCAATGTAAATGGCAATTGTATAGTGAAAAATTGTGTTGTAATTTGAAATTGTATTGCAATTGAAATTTTGTATATATAGTGGGAGCTCAAATTTTGTACTGTTCAAAAATTGTAATAAAATATTTGTTTGAATAAAATATATGTTTGAATTTGAATTCTGTGTTATTTATTTTATTCAGCAAATATTTATTCAATTATGTGAATATAAAATATTACAATAACAAATACATTTAAATGAATATATATATGCTTATTATCATAAAACACAAATTATATACCAGCATTCAACAATAAAAAATTCCAAATTTCTACTATACAAATACTAAAATGTGAGAAACTAAGATTTTCACTCATTAATAATTTTTTTGCATTCCTTGGATTTGATTCACGTGTGCTCTTAGTTCCTCCTTCACATTTCTTCTATTTGGAATATATAATAATTCAATTGTATATTGATTAGATTCAAAATCAGAGGTTTGGAAAGAATAGAATTAGAAAACATATATATATATATATATATATATATATATATATATATATATATATAAGTATCTAAAATCCTTTACCTTCAAATCCAATTGATTCTGAACCATAGTTGAAGAAGAAGATTGACAGAGTTTTGCTAGATTTCTAAATATTTTCGTGAATAAAAGTGAGGGGCAAGCCTCCTATTTATAGTAGATAAAAGGCCTCCAAGCCATTGGATTTAAGTCGATTTAAAGTAAAAAAATCAAGGCCATTCGCATCTAACAAACCCTAGCTACCACACGTTTTACCGGTCGATTGCTCCTCCCTAGGTGGTCGATCGATCTTTTATATTGGAATGGATGTAATTGCTGTTATTTTTAACTAATTTCTTTCCTATTTTAATATTATCATTAACATTTATTCTAACATTTCCTTAAACCCTAAGGTTTTTCTTCAACATTGAAATATTTATTGATGTCATTAATTTCAAATATTAACATTACTTAAATTTTAAATTTAAATTAGTTTCCAATTATTTTAGATTCGAAAAATTCAGACGTCAATCACTTTTCCGTTTATGCTACGATTACTAAACTTTATATACGAAAGTTGATCCTAAAATCGCCATGAAAGCACTAGTATAACTTTTGTAGCCAAATTTAGACATTTATAAAGTTTCCATTTTTATCCTTGTCATCAATTAATTAATTTCTTATTAATTTTTATCGGGTGTTGCAGGGCTAATCGCCTCGGTCCTTCCCTCTAACTTCATTTCCGGTCCTAATTTGGAGAATATCGAGGCTCTAGAGGAATTTGATAGCACCTCATAATCCTTAGGGGAAGACATCACTATCACTAGTACTACGGGCCCAACTGATCCTATTTCCATAGCGGGGATGGAAGCTTGACCTATCGAAAATTAAAGTCAAGTAGAACCTAGGAATGAAGAACCTACCAACCCAGGACAATCAAATTCTATTCCAAAGATTTCCTTCCTCAAAATCAAGCCTCCAAAGGGTAGCGGTACTGATGTAACACCCCTCTCCAAATTGAGGTAAATTTTTAGCCTAATAATAGCTCATCGAACCTTAGGTCCATTTCAGAGCCGGCTGTTGGTTGATATAATTGACTTAATAAAACAATATCCAAAGCTATATATTTATGCTTTCGCAATCTCATAGTGGAAGAAATAAAATATAATAATAAAATAAAGTACCTATCTCATAAAACCAAATTACATGAGTAAAATAATGCATAAAACATGCCTGATACATAGTATGGGTACATCATACAAAATAGAATGATAACTATAATAGATAACTTCCCACCAAGTCTCCACCATCTTCTCCACACTTACCTTTACACCTAAGTTGTAGGTTGTAATGAGGAGGGGGTCATAACAACAATGTATGGTGAATGAAACCTTAAGTTTTACAATAACAGTACACGGGTAGTAAGGAATTGAACACGTATTAAGTCTTACGTATTTATTATACTTTCCTTGGTATATCTCCAATAGTAAGATAATGGCCCCGCAAGCCTAAATTCATGACTATATATGCCAGTGCAATGCAACTATGGAGTATATTGAGTTCAATGATGCATCTCTCATCCAATTAATAAGATGAACCATTTAATACCTAGACCTAATATGAACCTCTTTTGGTACTTCCCAGCCGGCCTCGTAGAAAATCTCTTAAGATCACTAAATAATTCTTAAATAGGGAAGAGCAGACACTTCGGCCATTTAACACCTCAATCCCAAAGTGGATCCCTAAGAGGTTTCCACTAATGCCCTTAAAAGATAATGCCAACCATTTAATACTTTATAAATATGGAAGAGGAAGACCCCAAAAGCCATTTAATACCTCAACTCGGAAGTAGGCTCATTGTGGAATTACCCAATGTTATTTATGAGAAATTACCTAAGTCATTTAATACTTCATAATGGGAGGAGGCAGATCCTAAACCATCCATTTAATACCTCAAACTCGAAGCAGATTCCTCTTGGAATTTCCTCGTCCTTATGGTCCATAACCCATCTGTGACATCTCACATTAGTTTGACTATTTTTAGGTGCTAGTAGAAAAATCATCTACGCATGCTTGTCCTACAAAATTAGGACTAACCTCAGATCCACAGTGGTACTTATCATAGGCGATGTCCCACATCGATTACAAAAGTCACATAGCTGGTAGCCAAGTTAGCTGGGCAAACTTCTGTATGCTTTCAAATGACCTTGCGTCCGCATAACCTAATCATATTCCCACTCTCTAAAATTAAATGGTGAACTATGCTAACATATACATACATACATACATACATACATACATACATACATATACCTCTGTGTGTGTGATGTGTGTGTGTGTGTATATATAATATATACATTCCACGCCGTATTTATGCATTTAATGGCCTTATAAGGAAAACTCTGTATTTTGCCTTTCTTTATGGATTAAATTATTTAATTGTCCTTAACATATATTATTAGGTTTATTATTGATTGTTAATTTTCATTTGTTTGTCAGTTTTTTCATTAAATGCCTCATTTGTTACATATAGTACATGTTTGTAATTTTGGTTGGTCAATTTAAAATTGAAAAGAATATGTTACTATTACATTTATGTCTAACTTTAATTTATGGTTAATTTGTTTCAAATAATTTATTTGTTTCTTATTCGGGATGATATGTTGTTTTATTGTGTCAACAACTGTAATTTCTATACAAGTCCAATCCATTACAGTAAATTACATAATAGCTAACATCATCAATAAATTAACTATACTAAATGGATTTGTGTACATTAGAATTGGAATACAAAACATTCAATTCATGTCATGTAATATAGTAGAACCATGGCCTATTTTACTAATGAAGCAAATATACAATTTCAATCTTTTATATTCCATTCGACCTTTTAAGTATATATCATTGAAATGAAAAAGAAAGTATATTTATTTTAATTGTCAATACAGGGACTACAAACTATGGATAAGAGGGAAATCTCCTTTTTCTCCACTCTACATACCTATTTCTACTTTTCATGTTTTGAATTCTTTGTTATTACAATCAAAATTTGAGAGGTGGAATTAAATGGAATACAAAATATTCATATTGTAATAATATGAGTATCCAATTCCAATATATTGGAGTAAATATTTAGAATTCCAAAAATATCACAAATTACATTTTTTGAGGAAATTTTTGGGGTTTTAAATTGATAAATTTCCGCATATAAAATTTCCCAAGGCATGGTACAAATCCAAAAATAAACTACATAAGATACTATTAAGGAAAATTTTAAATTTCCTCTCACAGATTGTTCCGACTGAAATCTCCTTGGATTTGCCTTATGTGCTATTGCTTATCTCTTCCTCTGATTTGTCTCCTTTTTATTATATATTCTACAAAAATTTATTGGCAAGTTAGATTTAGAGAATTGGGAATTAAGGTGCTTTAGAATATAGATTTATCAATATAAGAATTCGTACCTTTATTCCTTAGCTTGTCTTCTTTAATTCTTCCCCTAATCCCTGAATGTATATATTTTATTTTTGCTTTTAAGCTTTAAAAGTTATTGTGGAGGAAGAGAATTTTTGCATAATCATGTTACCAAGTTTAGATTCGTATTGAAAAATAAGGGGGCTAGCCTATTATTTTAGCTGTTTGGATGCGGCAGGATCGTCGGATTCAAAACCATCAAATCCAGGCCATTTAGGTAGAATAAACCCTAGCCGTCACACACCCGATCGACCGATCACTATGAGCTATCGACCGCTAGCTGTCGATCGACCCATGTACGAGGTCAACCGATGGGTCCCAACCATAGTTAATATTAACGCTAATTTTTTTTGAATTCATTTTGAATCATTTTTAATTTGAAATCTTTAAATGTCAATAATTTCTTTGTTTGAACTCTAATCGTGTAGCTTAATATATGAAAGTTGCTCAGAAGTTTATCACGAACGCAATGGTGGATGTTTCATAGCCAAATTCCGATGTTTGCTTAATTTCCTTTTTTAGTTTTATTATTAAATAATCAATTTTAATAATTAGTTTTTTTTGGATATTTTACAGGATGTTACATTCCTAGGGGATGGATAGTGTAACACACACTTTACAACCATGTTTTATAACCAAGTTATATATACAACCATTTACTCAACCAAAAGTGTAATGTGATATGCATGCAACATATCTATAAGTGAGCTCAACCCTAGTGTGAATGCAAAATCGTGACATATAAGCATGTATGCAAATAACCTAAATATGTATGAAACTCTATATGAGTGCAAAAACTATAGGAAAAAGTATGGAGACCATCCCCTACTATCCACTCTAGAAACCAGGATGCCACCAGAACCTATGTAATAATAAATCTAAAGGGACTACTAAATAAAAGCTCTAGATGAGAAGCCTTCATCTTTTCTTCTGTTTCTTAGGTGCTTTTCGTCAGATTATCTCCGCACTGTACTCGGACTAACCTATTTCTTTATTATGAAACTTCCTAAATCCATGCTTCACTATGCGTGCAGTGGCACAACATTATATTGGCTCTGTCTCTATATCTTCTAACTGATCAGGCTCTACTATAGTGTTTATGTTGTGCAAACACTTCCTAAAGTGCAATACATGGAAAACATTATGGACTCTAGCTAAGTTAGCTGGAAGCTCTACCCGATATGCAAGTTTCCCCACCTTCTCCAAAATCAGGAAAGGCCTAAGAGATCTCAATGCCAGCTTCCTCGAGTTTCCAAACCTCATAAGCTTCTTATGAGGGAAAACCTTAACAAATATTATGTCTCCGTCTAAGAATTCCAACTCTTTCCTTCACCCATCGACATTGGATTTCTATTGGTACTGAGAGGTCTTCATTCGCTACTTAATTACCTTAATCTACTCCATAGTCACTTCGATTAAATCTACCCAAGTTGAATTTTATCGGTGTTTTCCCATTCACAATTTGGTGCCTTGCATGGCCTCCCGTATAAGGCTTTAAAGGGTGACATACCTATCTTGCCTGTTAGCTATTATTATAGGTGAACTTTACTAAAGGTAAATGTTTCTCCCGGTGTCCTTCAAAATCCATGATGGAAGCCCTCAACAAATCCTCTAAGATCTGTTCACCCTTTCCGTCTAACTGTTGGCCCAAGATTGTAAGCGATGCTAAGATTTAGCGTTGAACCTAAAGCTGATTTCAAACTCTTCCAAAATTATCTAGTGAATAAGGGATCTTTATCATTGACAGTATTGACCGGAATTCCATGCAATCAGACTACTTCCTTAATATAAATCTATGCTAGAGATGTTGTGGTCCTATTATTTCTTATCGAAATAAAGTGGGCATTTCCAGTGAGCCTATCCACTGTAAACCAAATAGCTTCATTGCCTTTTTGATTTCTAAGCGGCCCATCTATGAAATCCATCAATATGTGATCCTACTTCCAAGTTGGAACCTCCAATGATAATAAAAGGCATTTGAGCCTCCTTTATTAAGCTTTGATTCATTAACATGTCAAACACCTAGAGACATATTCTACCACTTTCCCCTTCATTCTCAGCAAGTAGAAAATCTGCATCATGTCTCTATACATCATATCTCCACTAAGATGAATAGTCATCCTAGAGTGATTATACTCAGCCAGTACTTCCACCAAATAATTCTCCACCACTGGAACATATAGTCATCCATGATGTGCACGTAAATGTGCATATACATACATCCATATTTTATCTCATTCTATTTAAATAAATACCATATTCGGGTATTTTAACATGATTAAAACCAAAGTTCAATTGTTTTCAAATCATCATATATTAATCTTCATTCAGGGGCAAAATAGTCATTTTTGTGCATGTATCAATTTAAAATTTTTGGTTGAACATTTTTTATGATTTTATAGGAAATTTTGATGCATAGGAAAGAGGGATTCATGAAGATATATGCATGCACAAATGAATACAAAGGAAAGAAGAAGGAAAAAATTCAAGTCCAAGATCATGGAGGACCCCACCCACTTGCCTAAATCTACAATTAGAAGTTAATGGACAGCTAAGTGAAGGTTAAAGTTTCATGCACATTTAATGAAGGACTAATTAGTGGCTAATGGTTACTTGGTGGATACGCTTCCTAAATGGCATTTTGGGCACTCCCTAAATATTGAATTAAGGTTTTATGCATGCATAAATAGCCCTCTTATGTACATGTAAATATTTTCTACTCTTTCACAATTGTTAGGAAATTAAAAATGAAAGTTGTAAGCTCTATGTTCCATGAAATAAAAATGGCTTCCTAGCCTCTTTCTCTTCTCCTTTCTACTTGTGTTTATTTACTTTTATGTTCATTTTCTTTACTTCTATGCTCTCTTCTTTCCTTTGTTAGTAGATTAGATTTACATTCATGCAAGTAGTGTAGTTTTTTTAATTTCTTTTATGTAAGTGACTTAATAGTTAAGCTCATTTCCTTCTTTTTTATTTTCTATTTCTTTTGCTTTTAATGTTGAAAATTACATGTGTTGATTTGATAACACAAATGAGTAGCTAAATCTCTTCAACTTAGGGGTACTGAAGCTCTTAAATTTTATGTAATTTCAACATTTTTATGATTTATGATCTCTTTAGCCCGTGCTTCATGAAAGTGAATTTCGATGTAATCTTATACAAGTGGGTTTGATAGCTTATATTGTTTATGCAAATGAGCTATTCTTATTAAACATAAACACAATTTACACCATCATTTGCTAATTGATTTTTAATTTTGAAATGAAAGTAAGATGAAATTTGATGATCTGTATTACTAATTACAATAGTAAATAGATCATACTTAAAATAGCTTTTGCTTTGACTTCATTTTCATGAGATTTTATAAGTGGTTTATTTGTTGCATTATAGTTTGATGGTTTAAGTTATGTTAATTAATAATATAAATAAACCATACTTATAATAAATGCAACAACTATTTCATTTAATGTCAAAACTAGAGATAATAAATTCTTGTTTGTTGACTTACAAAAATATAAGAGTGGATTTATCCCTGAATTGCTCTCTAGTCTAATAGTTTTTAAATCACATTTCAATTCTAGCTTTATCTTCATTTTTGTAGTTAACAATCTCCTCTTACTTTGGTCTAGTTTGATTGAATTGATAATTTTAAAATCTTAAAAATTCCATGCGGATCGACCCGTACTCACCACATGCTAAAATTGTACGCCGTGCGCTTGCGGTTAAATTTAATTTGAAAATTTTCAACTATTTTCTAAACCGATAGAAAACTAGCCGTTAAATAAGTTTTTGGCACCGTTGCGGGGAAATAGTTTCGATTTTGATTTTCTATTCTTCGAATTATTATTCATTTGATTTTATTGTGTGTGTATATTTTATGCATTTTCATAAAAAAAGGAAAAAAATTGTGTGTTTGTTGTGTGCTTTTTGCTTGCATTTTGATAGTGAGTTTGTGGTTGTTCTATTTTCATTTGCATATTTCTATAACAAAAAAAAACACAATCTCACAAAAACAATGAAAAATATTTTATTTCTCATTTACAATATTGCATTTACATTTTTAATATTTCATTTTCCTTTTTCCATTTACATTCAATTTTTTTTACCATTCTTTCTACTATGCAATGTCTGCAACTGTTCCTTGTGCAGCACTCTGTGCACATCAGCCCATTTCTGTCAACAGACCCATCACCTAGCCCCTCCCACTACTGCCCTCGCCAATCACTTCTGACTATCCTCTACAACCATCAGCTTCATATTACAAACATCTAAACATCAACTTTCTTTGTTCTAACCATTCAACTAACTACTTTACACCACCACCATCATTCACAGCCATATACAGGTCAACAACTCTACTTCCATTCAATCACCTCCACCACATTCACAAACAGATACTTCAAAATACAAAACTACATCAACCCCGTAAACCTTATCACTTCAATACACTTTCATCACTGACTGCCTTCAACTACTGCTATCACAGTCTCAACCATCACAGTGCCATAAACCACAACCTGATCCCATTTCAGACTGCCTATACAAACCTCATCCTTGCCTCGACAACCAGCCTACACAACTACAATCACCAAACTCCACCAATTCTGGTACCAACTACTAACCATTACACTTCCCCCTTCAAAACTTGCTTCATCTGACCAACAATTTCTCCTGAAACTGCAACACTCAACCATACACTATCACAACAGCTAGTACAGTGATCCCAAACCCACTGTGAACCACTTAACATCACTGCTACCTACATACACCTTGCCTATAGTACACACGACACTGCCTCTAACAATCACACAACCAAACCATTCCCCCACATTACTGCTTCCCCCAAACTTTAACAAAACTGTGCATTGGCCACACATAATACCGCTGCTTCAGTCAATAATAACCACATCACCACCTCTTCAACGCTTCAGTGAAACTGCCTCCTTGATCCATAAACTGCTCCAGCCTTATCCATCATACATCCAGGGCCGGCCCAAGCAAATTAGTCGCCCCTGCCTAATAAATAGCAGCAGTGGTAAAATTAAAACAGCATGCTAAGATTTGAACCCAGGTTGCCTCAGTTAATACAAGATGATACAAACACCAAACCACAAAGCCAATTAACAATGTAACAATACAAAACATTTATCATAATAAATTGCTAAATCCATCACCACCTCCTACCGTTTCCCCTACCGAAATGGATCCCCTAGGCGGTTGTCTTGCTCGTCTTGCCCTGGGGCCGGGCCTGCATACATCATCACCACCTCACTGTTATAACACCACATCATCCAATCTTACAACTACATCACCACAATATCGCTGCATACACATAACCTCCTCTGCCAATACCATTTCATCCACCCTGCTGCTCCTTGTCAACAAATCCTTCAACAACCACTGCCTATAACCTGAACATACAACAAACCAAACAAATTGCAACAAAATGTGAACACGAACCTCAACTACCCCGACCACCATCCCCATCAACTACAAAACTGCAACAACTTCCCTGCATTTCAACCAAAACCGTCCAATCACTCGCGAATTACTTACACACAACACCAAATTTCCAATTCCCAACTACGCCACTGCTCGCGACCAATCGCAACACTTCTCTAACCAAAACCGTAGCACTCAAGTTTCATCAGAATTGAACTAACCACCACTGCAATCGAAAATCCTCAATCGAGAAACCACCACAAGCGAATGCAATTCACAAATCCCCATTCTCCTCGAACCCTACTTCCCTCGAACATCATTAGATAACAATTCGAACATAATTTTGATTTGCAGAATTTACATTAGTTTGGGGACGAATGAGAAAGTCGGTGATTTTGATTTTATTTCATTTCATCTGTTTTGATTATCATGGGTTAACATTAGGTATTAAAGGTTGGGTCGGGTTTTTGTTTTTGTTTTTTGTTATTTTGAATTGTTAATTTATTTTTTTGTGTTATTTTAATTTATTTTATTTAATACTTTTAAGTTCCATATTTTAAAAAAGAAAAAATATATGTGTATACATGTGTATATATTTTTAACACCTACATTCATGTGTTCATACTCGTGTGTTCACTCGCCATGCTCTATGCCCTTCTCATGTAAGCCCGAAAGGTAGTGCATGATCGGTATATCTGGCCTCAGTTTATCTGAGTTAGGTGTATGTATATAAAAATTCTTTTTAATAATGTCTACAGTCGATAAGTGTTCATGTTTGCGCAAAAAATGGGCAAACACCTCAAAGTCGTATGATTCCGTTGATTTTACGTTGTTTTTAGTGATTTGGGTGATTTATGCAAATATATAAAAAGCAGGGACTAAACTGTAAAAGACACACAGATTTATAGTGGTTCGGCCAGAACGTGCCTACGTCCACTTTATATGTTATTCTCCTTTTCTCCTCAGATTACAAGTACAAAGCTTGATTACAAGTCACTGAAAGTTGTTTGAAAGTTCTATCCGTGCTTGAGCTCTCAAACTTGTCTCTCATTGTTGTACCCCTGCCCCTCTATTTATAGAGTGAGGTTAGGGGCAGGGGTCTTGGATGTATATAGCTGTTGATGGGTCTGGGCTGAAGCAATCTGGCCTGGCATATCTGGTTTGGTCGTAGCTGGGATGGATGGACCGGTGGTAGGTTGGTCCGGTGGTAGGTTGAGTGGAGTGTTGGTCCGGTGGTAGGTTGAGTGGAGTGTTGGTCCGGTGGTAGGTTGAGTGGAGTGTTGGTCCGGTGTGGGTTGAGTGGAGTCTGGTTCGGTGTGGGTTGGTTCGGTGTGGGTTTGGACCGGTGGAGCTTGGTCCGGTGGAGGTGATTCGGTGGAGCTCGTTCGGCAATACATGGAAGTGTGGTTGGTTCGGCTAGGAAGGGAAGTGGAGTTGGTTCGGTGATGAGTTGGGAATGCCGAATGCTTCTATATTTAGGAGTGCCGAATGAGCTCTTGTATTGGGAACGCCGGATGAACCAAGGCATCTTGAATGCCGAATGAGACTTCACTCTACATTACCGAATGAAACTTTAAATCTTTGATACCGAATGGACTTTTATACTTGAATCATGAGTGAAATTCCAGACTTATATACGCTTGCTTGCTTCTTTTTGGTTCGGTCGTGGTGGAAACACACATAACATTGATATTCCAGTTTTGACCAAAAATGGGATCACACTTTGCCCCCCAAAACATGCCTTGCGATAGGAAGGCGTGTTTTGTAATGCCATGAGCTGGATGTTCATATCCTGTTGATGTCCTGTAAAGAGCTTGATATTTTATATGGCCCCAAATGACGACCGTTCGGGATCGAGCTATTTGGGATGAAGCGCGGTCGTTCATGGTCAAGCGCCTAACTTCAAATGACGACCGTTCGCGATCGAGTCATTTGAGGTGAAGTGCGACCGTTCACGGTCAAGCGTCTAAATCCATGCGACGATCGTTCGAGATCGAGTCATTTGCGGTGGAATGTGATCGTTCACGGTCAAGCGCTTTACTTCAAATGACGACCGTTCGGGATCGAGCCATTCGAGGTAAAGTGCGACCGAGCCCGGACAGAGGGCGGACCTCAAATGGCGACCGTTCACGATCAAGCCACTTGGGGTGAAATGTGACCGTTCACGGCTGGTGCCGTTCGCAGCAAAAGATGAAATGGGACCGTTCGCAGTCAAGCGCCTTACTTCGGATGACGATCGTTCGAGATCGTGCCATTCGTGGTAAGGTGCGACTGTTGGCGGTCAGGGGGTGGACCTCAAATGGCGACCTTTCGCGATCAAGCCATTTGTGGCGAGATGAGTTGTGCCGTTCGAGGCGAGTGTGTGACCGTTCGAGGTCGGGTGCCATTCGAGGCGAGTTGTGACCGTTCGAGGTCGGGTGTCGTTTGAGGCGAGTTGTGACCGTTCGAGGTCGGGCGCCGTTCGAGGCGAGTTTGCGACTGTTCGAGGTCGGGCGCCGTTCGAGGAGAGTTTGCGACTGTTTGTAGTCCGGTGCCGTTCGAGGCGAGTTTGCGACTGTTCGTAGTCGGGTGCCGTTCGAGGCGAATTTGCGACTGTTCGTAGTCGGGTGCCGTTCGAGGCGAGTTGTGACCGTTCGAGGTCGGGTGCCGTTCGAGGCCGATTGTGTGTGCCCGGGGGGCTTAATATTATCAGTGTCGGAGTTATTATTTGGGGGAGTTTCCGAATCAAAGACTTCGGCAGTTCACTGCCATGCAAGAGGTGCTCGTGGACCGTTCGCGATCCACGGGCATACAAGTAATTTTTCCATAGAATTGTAAATGTTAAAGCAATAATCATATGAACCTTACAGCAGACATGTCCAAACAGGAAGAATTTAAGTGTTCAAATCAAAATCAAAGCAAAGAGCAGAATGAAGATGTCAAAGCGTAAACTCTTACTATAACGCGGCTGGTAGTCATTCAGAGTATGCCTATGGATCGTGCGCGATCGCTCACATGTGTAAATGATTTAACCGTGTTAGCGAGAGGTTTACAACTTGTTCATCGTTATTTTAATCAAGCAATCAATGGATAATCAAACGGTGCCCCGATCCAGGGTCTCCTCTAGCCGATGTAGACGGTGATCGCTCTGGCTCCACAGCTGGAGTTCGCCTCCTCACATACTGAAGGTGCATACCGTTCCTGATATGCCCTTCCCACCTCGTCCTTCAAATGCCTACAATCATTAGTGTCATGACCGTTTAATTCATGGAATACACAAAACTTATCTGATTTTCTTTCGTCAGAGGTTGGATCCCTTCGTATTGGTCTACGATACGGAACATGCTCCTTGGTATCCTGATAAATTCGTTCCAGACTTTCATTCAGCTCAGTGTGAGTGGTGAATCGCGGCTCCCTCCGTTGCCGCTTTGTCCTGTCATCATTATCCTCAGCCTTTCTCTTTCCTTTGTTAGTCTCCGCACCCTTTCCAGGTGGGTTTCCGCTCTTGATTGCGTAAACGTCATCTTCTTCCTCTCTTTCTGCACTAGCATCTTCCAAACGCAGAAACTTTTCAGCCTCATGATAGAACTCTCCCAGATCCATAGGCGGGTCCTTGGTTAATGAATTCTTGAACTCTGTACTATTAGCTATTCCAAATACAGTCGCCATCATGACCATAGATGGATCTGGTCGATCCACAGATGCTGCCGCCGCATTAAATCGCGTTAGAAAGCTCCTCAAAGTCTCTCCAGTTTTCTGCTTCAAGGTTTCCAAAGTCATCACATTCTTCGGTCTCGCAATATGAACCCTGAATTGCCTCATGAATCTCTCGGTTAAATCTGCCCACGTTCCTATGGAGCCGCTTTCCAGTTGCCTAAACCATAACGCTGCAATGTCCGTAAAATACAGTGGAAAGCACCGGGCCATGATCTCCTGTGATGCCCCCAGCACTTCCACGTGCCTCATATACTTAGTAAGATGGACCGCAGGGTCTGTCCTCCCATCGTACATCTCTACTGATGGTAGCTTGAACTCTGGTGGGTTCCCAGCCATCCTAATCGCAGAAGAAAAAGGACTCCTGTTTACATCTTCCAAGTCTCTGTTTACTAAACCGCCTCTCATAGCTCTTCTAACCATCTCTTCTAATCTGTCATTGTCTCCAAGCTGTAGGCCTCGTTCACTGCCTTCGACCTGCCCCCCGAGTCCGCGGGAGTTTTCATGTGTATGCCTCCATGGCTGAACGTTCATTCCTCTATTGCTACCAGGTGGCTCGGATGCTCCCATCTCTCTTCCCGGGGTCGGATCAACATGCTCTGCATGAGTGCCCCCTAGCTCTGGTGCTACGCCAGATGGTCCTGCTCCGTTCTGAACTCCAATTGCTCCTTGGTTTTGTGCTCCAAGTTGTCCAATTTGCTGAAGCAAGTTCTGGATCATATCTTCTTGTCTTCTCATCATAGCCTCCATCTCATCCCTGGTGATGAAGGCTGAAGCTTGGTTTGCTCTTGAGGAAGCCTCTTGACTCCCTTCCTGTTGACTCTGCTCTGGCCTTGGCCTTCTGCTTGATTGTCTCGCCATGACTCTTCCAATCTGAATCTCTAAACCCTCAAATTCAACATCCAAGCGGTAGGTCCTGAGTTCAGCTCTCAGTGAAAGCACCAAAAATGTTTGCGCAAAAAGTGGGCAAACACCTCAAAGTCGTATGATTCCGTTGATTTTAAGTTGTTTTTAGTGATTTGGGTGATTTATGCAAATATGTAAAAAGCAGGGACTAAACTGTAAAAGACACACAGATTTATAGTGGTTCGGCCAGAACGTGCCTACGTCCACTTTATATGTTATTCTCCTTTTCTCCTCAGATTACAAGTACAAAGCTTGATTACAAGTCACTGAAAGTTGTTTGAAAGTTCTATCCGTGCTTGAGCTCTCAAACTTGTCTCTCATTGTTGTACCCCTGCCCCTCTATTTATAGAGTGAGGTTAGGGGCAGGGGTCTTGGATGTATATAGCTGCTGATGGGCCTGGGCTGAAGCAATCTGGCCTGGCACATCTGGTTCGGTCGTAGCTAGGATGGATGGACCGGTGGTAGGTTGGTCCGGTGGTAGGTTGAGTGGAGTGTTGGTCCGGTGGTAGGTTGAGTGGAGTGTTGGTCTGGTGTGGGTTGAGTGGAGTCTAGTTCGGTGTGGGTTGGTTCGGTGTGGGTTTGGACCGGTGGAGCTTGGTCCGGTGGAGGTGATTCGGTGGAGCTCGTCGGGCAGTACATGGAAGTGTGGTTGGTTCGGCTAGGAAGGGAAGTGGAGTTGGTTCGGTGATGAGTTGGGAATGCCGAATGCTTCTATACTTGGGATTGCCGAATGAGCTCTTGTATTGGGAACGCCGGATGAACCAAGGCATCTTGAATGCCGAATGAGACTTCGCTCTACATTGCCGAATGAAACTTTAAATCTTTAATACCGAATGGACTTTTATACTTAAATCATGAGTGAAATCCCAGACTTCTATACGCTTGCTTGCTTCTTCTTGGTTCGGTCGTGGTGGAAACGCACATAACATTGATATTCCAGTTTTGACCAAAAATGGGATAACAGTTCACACTTATATGTTCACTCATCACACTCTGTATTCCCCTCACGTCAGTCCGCAAAGCAGTGCATGGGTAACATATCTGGTGTCAGTTTACCTGAGTTAAGCATATGTAAATATCGTTAATATCAATAAAATTTTCAAACAAAAGAGAATAAGCAATTGAAATCCAAGCACCATTTTAACTTGTTTTATTTGACTTGTTATTGGAAAGAAATGAAAATGCCACTTTGCTAAATTTTGATAATCAACTAAGAATTTATTTCATAGTTACACTTTGTTAACACACAATGAGTTAAACTATTGTCTATCTGCTATGATAACTTGATTTTGCTTGGAAATTTTGACGAGTAAATGACTTAAATTTTCAACATAATGGCCAAGACTTATATCTAACTTGTTTCTGTTGATTTAAAAGTAAATCCTTCATTTGTAAATATTTTCAAAAACTCGCATTCATCTCTTTGTAAATAAATCTTTATTTTGTAAATATTTTCATCCTGCATTTGGATTTTGTGGGTAATATCTGCTGCAATCCCTTACAAGACAACACTAGTCCTATTGGGGACATCCAGAGGTTTAACGACTTGTTGCGTACGCTCAATGCAATCGTGCTCCCTAAGAGAATGGATTTATCTTCGTTTTCCTTTATTCGAGGATGGATAAAAAGATAAGTGTGGGGGTATTTCATGTGCACGTAAATGTGCATATACACACACACACACATCCATATTTTATCTCATTCTATTTAAATAAATATCATATTTGAGCATTTTAACATGTTTAAAACTAAAATTCAATTGTTTTCAAATCATCATATATTCATCCTCATTCAGGGGCAAAATGGTTATTTTTGTGCATATGTCAATTTGAGAATTTCTACTTGGACATTTTTTATGATTTCTACAGGAAATTTTAATATATATAGAAAGGGATTCATTAATATATATGCATGCTCAAATGAATACAAAGGAAAGAAGAAGGAAATAATTCAAGTCCAAGATCATGGAGAACCCCACCCACTTGCCTAAATCTACAATTAGAAGCTAATGGACAACTAAGGGGCGGTTAAAGCTTCATTCACATTTAATAAGGGATTAATTAATGACCAATGGTTACTTGGTGGCCACACTTCCTAAATGACATTTAGGAAAGCTCCCTAAATATTGAATTAGAGTTTTATGCATTTATAAATAGCCCTATTATGTACATGTAAATATCTTTTACTCTTTCACATTAGTTAGGAAATTAAAAATGAAAGATGTAAACTTTATGTTTCATGAAATAAAAATAGCTCTCTCGCCTCTTTCTCTTCTCCATTCTACTTCTGTTTACTTAATTTTATTCATTATTTTTTACTTCTATGCTCTCTTCTTTCCTTTGTTAGTAAATTAGATTTATATTGATGCAAGTAGTGTAGTTTTGTTTTATTTCTTTTATGCAAGTGGCTTAATAGTTAATCTCATTTCCTCGTTTGTTAGTTTCTATTTCTTTTGCTATTAATGTTGAAAATTACATGTGTTGATTTGACAATACAAATGAGTAGCTAAACCCCTTCAACTTAGGGGTAATGAAGCTCTCAAATATTATGTAATTTCAACATTTTTATGTTTTATGGTCTTTTTAGCTTGTGCTTCACGAAAATGAATTTTGATGTAAGCTTATAAAAGTGGGTTCGATAGCTTATGTTGCTAATGCAAATGAGCTATTCTTATTCAACATAAATATAATTTACATCATCATTTGCTAATTAATTTTTGATTTTGAAATGAAAGTAAAAATGAAAATTAACGATTTATACTATTAATTACAATAGTAAATAGATCATGCTTAAAATAGCTTTTGCTTTGGCTTCATTTTCATGAGATTTTATAAGTGGTTTATTTGTTGCGTTATAGTTTGATGGTTTAAGTTATGTTAATTAATAACATAAATAAACCATACTTATGATAAATGCAACAATTATTTCATTTAATATCAAAACTAGAGATTATAAATTATTGCTTGTTGACTTACAAAAATATGAGAGTGGATTTATCCCTAAATTGTTCTCTAGTCTAATATTTTTTAAATCATATTTCAATTCTAGCTTTAGCTTCTTTTTTGTAGTTAACAATCTCCTCTCACTTTGGCCTAATTTAATTGAATTGAAAATTTTAAAATCTTAAAATTCCTTGCGGATCGACCCATACTAGCCACATACTAAAATTGTACGCATGCGCTTGTGGTTAAATTTAATTTAATTTTTTTGGCTATTTTCTAAACTGATAGAAACTAAAAACAATCCATCTCTTTTTAGCCACCCTTTTTCATCGATCAAATAACTGCTGATATGGAGGAAATACTTCCCCTATTAAAATTAGCCAGAATATCAACTATCGTTGTATCCTTTTATTCTTGACCGATGTGGTCCATCAATGTCGATCGTACTTGTATTGCTGCTAGATACCCTGGAGTGAGTTCTAATGGCAATTGGAAATCAAAATTTAAAAGGAACTCCAACCGCCTCCACTCATATATAACGCCTAGAGTAGCATGCCTCTAACAAATGGCATCAGTAATGACATTCCTTTTTCTGGGGGTATACCGAATCTCGAAGCCATATGATGTTAATAACTTCATCTATCTTTGCTGCCTAAGGTTCAAATATTTATGGGAATAAAGGTATTTACTGGAATCATGATCAATAAATAACTCATAACTTTCTCCTAAATGATAATGCCTCCAAATCCTCAAGGCTAGTATGATAGTCGCTAATTCTAAATCATGAGTTGGATACCTCTTCTCACAGCACTTCAATTGCCTACTTACATAGGCTATCACCTTTCCTTCAGCATAAGAACATGTCCCAAACCTGTATCGCATGTAATGGTGTAAGCAATGAAAGACTGCGATTCATCCGGGATCATTAGTACCAATACATTATAATAGCTCTTTCAACTTCTCGAATGCTTTCATGCATTTCTCATCCCATGTAAAGACTAAGTTTTTCTTGGTTAGGCAAGTCAATGGTACTGCTATCTTTGCAAAGTCCTTTATGAACTTCCTATAGTAACCTTCCAAACCAAGAAAACTTCCAACTTTAGTAGTGTTCGTTGGAGCCCTCCATTCCAGATAGCTACTGCTGCTTTTGCAGGGCCCGTTGATAACCCTTTCTCAATGGCGATATGATCGAGAAACCTTACATCTTTCCTCTAGAAAAGACACTTTGAGAATTTAGCTTTTAGCTGGTGCCTTCTCAATGTCTCTACTACTTCCTAAAGTGGTTTTCACATTCATCCTCGCCTTTTTAGAATAATAGAATGTCATCCACGAATACTATGACGTACTTGTTTAGTTGCCTGTAAAGATTCTGCTCATCAAATATATAAAGTATGCTAGGGCATTTGTCAATTCAAAAAATATTACTTCACATTCTTCTCTATGTTATCTCAAGCCACTCTTAATTGATGGATTCTATTGGCCATGTCTAGCTGAGAAAATACTTTGGCGTAAACAAGTTTGTCAAATAGGCCATCTATTTTAGGCAAAGGATACACATTATTTTTAATAACTAATGCATAGCCTTAAAAAGCCATCCGCCTCAGTGGCGAAGTATGACAACCTGCATCTTCCGACACACCGATCCAAAGCCTAGTGTGACTTTCGAACTCTTGTCATGCCGAGAAACACAGGCTATCAGGGGTTTTTCTTAAACATTATAAAGATTAAATTAACAGACATAATCTAAGATATACTACACTTTCAGAACTTACAGTGGAAGGAAAAAACACATAATACCAAAAAATACCCATCTTGGAAAATATCCAAATCACGGTATCAGAAAACAGTACGTGGTCCAATATAGAGTAAATAAAATAAATAACTCCAGGCCTGATAAATGAGATAAATTGTACTAATAACATAGTTAAATACATGGAGAGAAAATATGAAAATAGCAGTCTCCAAAGATAATCTCGGCCCTTTAAGTATCAAAAATATGCCAATCACCTGCTGCCTTATCTACCTGAGGTGGGGAAAAGAAGGAAAAAGAGTGGGTCAGACCAAAGTCTAGTGAATGAATACAAGTTTAATGTATGATGATCATGTGCAGTTAACTTTAATGCTACTCTATATGACACAGGGTGTGTTACAAGTGTCCATGAATTTCTAAAGTCCATTAGCTAAGGGTCTTTTCTAATACATACCTACACTACAACTTGTATGGACTACTACAAGGATTGAACTATGTATCGAGCCTCTCAACCAATGATTAATCATCGTTGCTAGAGCTACCCAATAAGGAATCATTGGAACTAGGCTACTATGGAAATAAATTTCCACCTACATCACCGCATAATGCTAATGTGGAGACTACTCCACACTAATATCACCTCCACTAGGCTACTAGAGAATCGATTTTACCTTAACTACGACTACTATACATAATCCCAACTACACATTGAGGGGGAGCCCGCACTACCTACTTACCGAAGTGTCTCATCGTATGCATCCGTATCCACTTCTCAATTGTAGCGTTTGCCTATTATAGCATGCCTCGGGATCCTCCATCAGAACAATATCATGTGGAGTCAGAAATCGGGCACATTAGGATTCACGTTATACCGGGCTATGCTTCATCAAGCATTCTTACAGTGCTGTGCATCCACCATGGAACCTCCTGCAAATGCCTTTTACGATAAAAAATGCCCCTATCGGTTAATCTGCTCTTAAGTTGGGTAAATAACATTTACCCAACACTGTAACGATCCAACGTCCAATGATAGGAACTAGCTTCATTACTATCTCTAACATATGCCTTTAACCCTAAATTAGGCTCAAACAAATAATTAACATTTATATACTTTTTATTACTAACTCGGCCTTAGGCCGAGGTTCAAATTATCCATTTTACGTGCTTACCAGTCGACCGCTAACCCAAACCAATCGACCACTGGGATCAGCGGTGGACCGGTCATACATTAAATTTTAGAGTTCATTAATTTTCTAATGTCAATTTTAATGTAAATCTTTATTTCAGTTAATTTCGGTTGTTGATTTCAGTTTACATGAACCCTAAGCACAAATTTGACAAGTCCATGTTTTCTAATTCAATTATTAGATTTAGGATTTTATGGATTTTAGAATTTATAGTTGAATAATCAAAAGGGTATACTAGAATTAGATTTGGCAATTCATGGTGATTTCAAATCAACCCTAGATTATAAGTTTCAAATTAGGGTTTTACAGTTTAAATTTCAAATTACTAACACCCTAAATTAAATAGAATATATTAAATCTAACTGTAATAGTCATCTTATCAAATTTATTCTCACTTACTTCAAGCCTAAGCTCTTCCTACTGCTTTTCTTAAGAATCGTCCCTCTATATGTTTGCTCCGCTTGTACCATATAGACCCAATTGATTGTATTCTTCTGGTTTGATGTTATTTTGATTTTTGAAAAATTTAGTAGAGAGGTTAGAATTGGATGGAGTTTCTGTACAGTAAACTATTATGAGAATTTTAGGGTTACGGTAGGCTTGAATTTATAGGAGTTGGAAAATAGTTTAAGCCGTTTGATTAAGGTTGGCGAATCTTTACAGTGATCACGCACACTCATCTGATACTTGGCAATGAAGTAATGCATCACCACTATTCGAACATTTCGGAAACAACTCAATTTAACGCAGCCAAGGTCGACTGCTACCCCATCTGGGTCAACCACATTGGTCGACCTTCGACCCCCTTGGGTCGACCGGTCGCCTTGTTAAATTGTGCCATTGTTATTTTTTAGTTTTTACTCCATTTTTAATTATTCCAATGTCCGTAACATTTTCGTATTGACTTCAATTTTGATGTGTTATATATGAAAATCATCCAGAAAATCGTTATGAATGCAATGGTGCAAGTTTCATGGCTAAATTCGAATACGTGTGAATATTTTAACCTATTCCTTATTTTATTTTAATTTAATTTTCTTATTAATTTTCCATTAAATTTTTGGAATGTTATATAAACACAACCGATGCTCCCCATTCTAAAGTACTACGATGAACAAACTTCTTTTGTAATAGCTCTAAAATCTACTTGTCCAGTTCTCATCATTCGTTAAGGGACATATGCCTCAATGGTAGTGTGATTGGTCTTTCGTGTTTCTCTAAATCAATCCCGAACTCTATTCTCTTCCGTGTTGGAGACCGAAGACTTATTCAAAAACATCTAGAAATTCCCGAACTATGAGTACAAATGGGAGTTAATGTTATAATAGGCTCTGTGCAGTTAATGCGCTTGGCAGATTCAAAACGGTGGAGGTGCAAACAGTCAAAGTGGAGATACAACGAGGATATAGCGGGATATAGCGGATGGCTCTAAAATAGCATGCAAAACCCGTACTTAATGTTTTTACAAATATATAAATGGTAATTAAGTGAAAAATTATCATTCAATTGAATTATAATTAATACATAAATATTTTTAAATAAAAACATGTGCGAATATACTTTAAATAAACGTAAAACTGTTATATATAACATAATTGAATTTAGTAGAATATTAGAGTATTTTCATTTCTGAAAATATATTAAAAATTAAATCAAATGAATTAGTTTCATAATTTTTATAATGTATAAATACAATTTTTCAATTCATTTTATTAAAGAAGATATAACGGAAGTAGTGGAATATAGCGGAAATAACGGGATATAGCGGAAATAGCGGGGGCTTAAAGCGGAAAGGCTATATTTTGGGGCTACATGGAAAAATCGTAGCGGTAGAAATCCGCTATGAGATATAGCAGGGTTATAGCGGGGTAGTAGTGGGGAATTGACTACACAGAATAGGCTAAAAGAATACAAATAGCTCAATATAGCTGGGTGTAACGACCCGTAAATTTTTAATAATTTTGTTTGTTTTGTTTATATATTTAATTGAAATTTTGTGAAATTTTAAACGATAAAATTTTGAAATAAAAGCTTAATATTTGGAATGCGTCTAGTTAAACATAGCAACTGGTAAATTTTTCTCCGAAAATATGAAAATTTATTTCGTGCGTAAATTTACTTCAATTTAATCAGTTAAAAAGCGATGAAAATAAAATGTTTTCGGAGCCTAAATATTTTTACATAGAAAAATTCTAAACCATCTTCTGAGCAAACGCTATTTTTCGTTTTTCCAAATTCGGACATCTTTAGCTCCGTCGATCTTATTTTTCTGTGTTTTTCATGCATTTTCCGCTAGTAGAAAATTCGAATTTTAAAATTTCAATCATACCATTGATATCCATATACCATTTTGATCATCTCGTGAAGCTGATCTCAGTAGTATATTCATTCGTGTGTCTCGGTGTCTGGTACGCGACAAAAACCGCGAACGGTTAATCGTCTATGTACACATTTCTCGAGCCTTTTTGTTTGCTTTCTTTTCATCTCCTCGTCAGTGAACAAACAGCCATTCACATTTATTATTCACAAAATTCGTGCAGACCTTTTACTTTCCATTGGTTCGTTCACTTTTCTTTCGGCTACTTGCTATCAATTCATTTATATGGATTTGCATTTTTGGCCTGTATAAACTGAAGCGTCCCTTCCTCTAACCCGCTTTTCTCCTCCCCTCATTTTTCTTTCACCTCCTTACTCCCTTGTACGCACCCACCATTTCATCTTCCATCTCCATGCTCATGCATCCGAGCTCACCCACTCACCTCCGACATTTACCTTGACAACAAAACGGACCTGCCTCGCCTGAGCAAACGCATGCTCCCTCCGGCCGCCTTTGCTACAACTAACCTCGGCCATCCTACCGTACCCATCAACCAAGATTAGCCACGTGCCGCCTAACACCGACCCACCACTCTAAAATCTCCGCCTTCCGCTGCTCTCCCCTCCTGCGCCGAACAACACCCAAATCCAGGCCTTCAGCTTCCCTCCGTTCATGTTCCCTGCCTTTCGCCTAGCATAGCCGCAAGCCCACGCCGAGCACCATCGACCCATGCTCTACAACTCGACATCTCCCCCTCGTTTTGCACTCCGTCCATCATCTCCAAAGCCAGCCATGTCCTCCACATGAATACAGTAGCAGCCGTATCACCTTGCTCTGACCTTTACTCCTCCTTGACCACTCTGCCACCGGTGCCGCCGCCTACAGCTTGCTGAAACCCACCCGAGACCTCTCAAGCCTGCATCGGCAGCTGAACATGACAAGACCCAACTTCCGCCTCCGCACCACTTTCCGACTAACTCGAGCGTGCCAAGCAACTGCACACGGCCTTCAATCAGTCAATGGCCTCCTGCCCTCTCCCTCATGTAGCCAACTCGTGCATTTTCTGTATATATGCTCAGGTGTGCATAAATATAGTTATTTTATATGCCATATATACAGTAAGTTTGTGTCGATTTGTAAGGTATATAACAGTTTGTATATGTTTAAAATATTATAAAAGCTTATTTTATATGTATATGCCACAGTATAAAATCTACTCATTTCGTTTACATAAACTACATATATTACTTTTATATATTACTTTTATATTACAATATATATAGGTCGTACACTGTTATATATTACTTTTACTTTAACTACATATATGTGTAAGTCTATATATATCTGGCACTGTTCAAAGGGTTATACCAAGTTACCTTCAACGCATTAGTTAGGGTAGTATTGGTTTGATGTTTCAAAATTTTATAAGTTACAGTCATTGTTATGCTTGTCAAAAGAAGATTTTTTTTTTATATGATAACCATACCAGTTATTTAAGTTTTATATGTATCTGTAATTAAGGTTCTATACAATACGTTAGATCAAATAACATTTGCATTTTTTTTTGGGTTTAGACAATATATATTATACATGGATTTTAAGGGAACTGTGTTTAAGATGAGGTTGAAATATAACGTGTACACTTCATGTTGTTTTAAATATAGATGTATGTTTTATTTTATAATAGTATTATATATCTGATATTTTAAGCTGCCGCATAGCATATATACTATAAGAAATATAAAGTATAGATCTAACATATGAGTTGTTTATATTGTTGTGATATATATATATATATATATATATATATATATATATATATAGTTTTAATGGTAATAGCTGCAGTTGTATAATGTCGGTTTACATATCAGTTTAAATTATATAATAGTATTATGTGTCGATTTTCATATATATTGTCGTGCATAGATGGTTGCATAGATTTTCATATATATGTTAATAGTAACTTTAATATATTTTGGGAATTAAGATTTTGGGTATAATATATTTAATATGGGTTTAAAATTCGTATTGATATGAAAATAAATGTCTTATATAATATTGTATGTAACTTAGAACTTTACGCATATGTTGTTTATAATTTGGAGATTTTTGCTTACTATATATGATATAATACATACGTAAAGACTTATGTACATACAGTGTTGAGCATATATTTCATTATGTAAGTATATATAGGATATAGTATAAATTTGAAAATAAATATACGTTTTAAATTGATTTCAGAAAAATAATATATCTTTAGTTCAATTTATGTTAATTAATTTTAATTGTTCTCATCGATTTTCCATTATCAGTTTTGTCCGTCGTGCCTGTTTTCTTCATCAAATCATGTCCATCTAGTGTTGCTCTAGATTCATAGTTTTTTTTTATAATGCCAAATTTCTCCAGCCTCGAAAGGTGAGCAATCACTCACGATTAATATTCTTTTATTTATTAAATTTAATTTCAATTGAAACGACAATTGAAATATGCTGCTGTTAATTATGTACACTGTTATATATGCTATTACCTGTATCTGTTCACCTGTGACATCTGACACCATTATCTGTTAATTATTTATGCGATGATATACAATTTGGCTGATAATTGTTTGATTGTTTGTTGTTTATATTGGTCGTTAAAATTGTAATGTATAAAGTGATAAATATTATGCAATTGAATCTGACGTAAGATAGTAAAATTTTTGAATCGACATATGTGTTGAAATTGATTAGTTTAATTTGTATAATATGACCCCTTAAATGTTTAATTATTTGACATGTAGGAATAGTTAATTACCCTTGAACCATTTGAATTTATGTTATATTAATTGATGAAGTATGAAATTGAATAACTGATGTAAAGTGTAGAATTGCATAGAATAATAAGTGAATAATCTTTAATCTACATGAAATGATAGTGTAGATTCTAGAAATAATTATATTAGTTTGCACAAACAACAATGTGAATTAATACGATTACTTCGGGATTATTTGAATTGATTGTTGAATTGTTATGTATGGATGCTATTGATTGTTTATTTACTTTGACATCATCCCAGTTATCACACTACAAGTTCCCTTTGTTATGCTTGATTTTAAATTGAATTGGAATCGGGTTGAAATGATATATACCCAAATGAACTTGACTTAGGATAGAGAATTAAATTAAACCCGATTGGTCAATAAATTGATTTAAATAATAAAAAATTTATTTGAATAATAATAAAGTTTTGAAGTAAAATTTGAATTAAAATTTTTAATGAAGAGAAATGTGAATATTTGAAATTTGAAACAAAATATTAACGTAGTAATTGATGAAAGAACGTTGTTTAATTTAAGAAATGATTGAATTAAATTATGAAATTATTTGATAGTTAAGTTTTGAAATTATTTTATAATTAAGTTTGGAATTACTTAATAATTAAGATTAGAATTATTTAATAATAAGGTTTTGGAATTTATTGATAATTAAATTTGAGATAATTAATTTAGTTTTGAAATTATTTAATAATTAAATAAAACTGAATTATTTGATAATTAAATAAAATTTGAATTCTTTGATAAGAGAAATTGAACTTTTGAATAAGTGAATTTTGAACTTCGTTAATAAATGAAATTGGATTTCTTTATTTATTAAGTTTTGGAAAATTATTTAAGTAAGTTAATAAGTGAAATTGAACTTCTTGAATATGTGAAATTTAGTTTCTTTATTAATTGAGTTTTGAAATCGTAACTAAGTAAGTAAATAAGAAAAATTGTTTTTCTTTAATAAGAAATAAAGTATGATTTCTGAGACTTGCAATGTAAAGAATTTGATTTGACGAATTTAATTTAATGCAATTTGTAAGTTTTGATATAATAAAGTTAAAGTAAGTAATTGATTTAACGAACTGGAAATTAAATAGAAATTGTTTTGAATGATAAATTTACTTAACGAATATTGAATGAAACCGATAAATGAATTTAAATTGATTTGATGTTAAATTAAATTAATTTAAATGATTTTGGAATGAAAACTTATATACGAACTTGAATCAATATTTGAATTGTTTAAAATAAATTGAAATTGAATTATAAGATTTTGAAATGGTAATTTAGAAGTTTGAAACGTAAATTTTGGAAAGTGATTTAGAAAGACGAACGGAATGTTGATTTACAAATTCTAATTGAAATTGAATTGATTTGGTTTGAAATTTATTAAACGACCAATCGGGGTAAAAACTACGAAAGTTATTAAAGAAACCGGAATCGGTTATGGACATACTCTCTGTCTAAACCGAAAACCACTTTAATAACTATACGTGGAGTTGTGATCCAGAATGAAGTGGTTGGAATGATGTACGTGTTGACTGAAGAAAGAGAGCGATAATGGATAGCCTTGACACTTGTGTCAAATTGGAAATGACTAAAACATGAGCCGTGCCGGGCCAAATGGGGTTAGCTACCTCGAGCTAACACACATCTTCGTAAACTACTCATTACTTGTTATTGATTGGTGCACCCTCGGAATTTCAGGAGTGTTGTTTCGCGGTGTTGCGATCGTTGCGGCGATGCGTTCTCACCAGTCCGGATCAGGCAAACGGTAGTTTCGCTACCTCGGGTATTGCCTCATGTGCCTTGTCATACTTGTATCCCTATGTACGCGACCACTACGAATTTGTTTTGTGTTATACGTATGGAGTACTCCCTGATATCCCATCAGTTTACGGTGGAGTTTACAGTGCTGTATAGTCTATAACGCTTATATAAAATGTGTTAAAGAAGATAATGGTAACGCCTTAACACTATTTTGATATTCTATATTACTGATAGACATTATCTATTAGCGTATATTACTACATAGTAGATAGTTTAACGCATCCTTAAAGGATGGTTATTCCAACATCCTTTGAGTTATTGTATTTCAATTGCTATTTCACTTGAATTGGATTTATTGATATAAGAATGTTAATCCTAACTCGAGTGTTTATGTTTTGCTTTACGCTCGGGTCAGACTGAGTGTACCAGTATCCGAGACTCACCTTTGGAGTTGGAGCTTCGCTTGGAGATCCGGCTATCTATCCAGCTTTCAGATATTCAGTTGATTCCAGTGATGCATTCTGATTTTTGTATTTGACTATTGTATTCGAGACTTCTGTTGTAACTTATTTAACTCAGTTATATATATAGTAGCTTCATGAACTACTATCTTTTGCTTCTTCTGCATATTTATTACACTGTGTCTGTGATCGGTGATTATTTATTTACTGTATATGTCCAGTTTTGCCAAATTTTAAATTAACAATTCGGTATTTTGAATTATTCAAGTCCGACATGTGCTGATGCGAATAGTCCAAAACAGCGGGTTGTTACACTGGGCCTTAGGGTATGGAGTGAACATCTATATCTCTCCCCCATAACTCCTCAATGATACAATCCTCCTATCACAATCTAAGATAGCCCCATAGTAAGATAACCAATCCATCCCCAAGATAAGTTCATATCCCTAAAAATCCAAAATATATGCATTACATATAGAGTCAACGTTACATATATCCACAACTAGGTCTTTGCAAATGATAGAATGACGTGTTGACCCCTCCAAACAGGATTCAACACAACTATAGGGTTAGTAACAGGTTGGGTTTTTAATTCCAAGGCGTTGACTACATTTCTAGCTATGAATGAATGTGATGTTCCTGAATCAAATAAGGTATGAGTGGCACTCTCAGAAATAACTGTTATACCTTACATAGAAGCTTTTCCCTTGTCCTTAGGAGGAGGTTTTCTTGAGACAGGTGCAAATTCAATGGCTTAAGCTCGCACAACATGTCCCACCTTGGCTAGTTCCAAAGATTGGTTCTTGAAGTTCCCTTCTTTATTGCGATGATAGCTTCTCCCCTTAAACTCTTCTCTCATCAATCTCACCCTGCAATCCTTAGAAATGCGACCCTTCTTGTAGCATCAACGACAATTCTAAACTCCCTTCTTAAACTTTCCTTTGGCCTTCTTATCTTTCCTAAACCTCTCTTTCTTTGTTCTAGCTTGGTTATCAGATTACCCTACATTCTCCCTTTTTTATTTACCAATAGTCTGGAGCAGGGCATTTAGACTAGCATCTTATAGATGGCGCCTACGAAAACTTGAGTTAAGAGTAGTTCCCTTAAGGGAGAATTTTGGCCCTTCACAGATTTCATCACCTTCTTTGCTTGGGTGTCTATCAGACTCATCCTAAATTTGGCTAATTTTGTGAACTTGTTAATATACCCCTTTACCATGGAGTCCCCTTATTTTAGATGGATGAACCTTTCTAATTTTAGATTTACTTATGAGTTACATGAATCACGACTCAAAGTGAGTCTTAAATTCAGCCCAAGTTATGCCTTCCTCATAGTTCTCTGCATTCACTACTATCGACTAGTTTAGCGCCTCCCCATTCAAGTGCTATATAGCTAGCGTCCTTTAGATTTGGTCCTCCAACTCTATTTCCTTGAATAAGCGATCGCAATCGTTGATCCAAGCTTTGGTTTCTATAGAGTCCTTCGTATCTAAGAATACTCATGCACCTATATTATAAAAATCCTTACATAACTTAGGGAACTAGTGGATGGAATGTTGGATAAGAAGGCACAGCAACTGGGATCACAGGTGAAGCTTACTGAGGAATGGGGAGTTGCCCCAACGAATCTCAACTAATGTCGAAACTATTCTAGCATGCCTGATATGGTGGGTATCTCTTGGGTGATGTGGTCCCCAATCTCAAAATCATTGTTTTCAGCATTATCAACTATTTGCAGGTTAAAGTTTAGTCACGACTTCTTATGATAATATTACTTGCCGAATTAAGAATTTGCCTAGTGTGTTTCTGCATGTCTTTATTTGTATACTCATATGTATAGTTGGGTTTTTTAAAATATTTTCAAAAATAACAAATATGCACTCTCACATATCCTATACCCACTGATTGGGGAACCTAAGCTCTGATACTAAATGTAACAGCCCTCTTCGAAACGGGCCTAATTTTTGACACAATAAAAGCCCATCACATCTTAGGTCTATCCCGAAGTTGGTTTTTATTTGGTATAATTGATTTAACAAAATATATGTATAGCTATCTATTTATGCTTTCAGAGTATCAAAGCAGAAGGAATAAAATATGATAAAGTACCCATCTCATAAAACCAAATCACATGAGTACAATGTTAAAATAGTGCATAGAACATGTCTGATACATAGTCTAGGTACATCATAACAACATAAATAGATAACTATAATAGGTAACCGCCCGCCAAGTCTCCACCATCTTCTCCACACTCGCTATCGCGCCTAACTTATAGGTTGTAATGAGGAGGAGGTTAGACCAACAGTGTTTAATGAATGAAAACCTTAAGTTTTACAATAATATTATATGGGTAGTAAGTAATTGAAAAAGTATTATGTCTTATGTATTTATTATACATTTTTAAGTATATCTCTAACTGTAAGATAATGGCCCTACAAGCCTAACTCCATGACTATACGTACGAATTCAATGTAACTACAAAGTATATTAGATTCAATATCCTATCTTCCATCCGATCATATCCTAACTATGAGAGAGGAAGTGCCTGCGTCACTTAGACCTTTTAAATAAGGAATAGGTAGACTCTCCATCCAGGTGAACCCGTCCTGGTACTTCCTAACTATCATTGTAGAAAATCTCATAAGGCCATTTAACATTGCTTAGATAGGGAAGAGACTTACCCTCTGGCCATTTAATACATCAACCCCATAGTAGACCCTCCTAAGGGATTTCCACCAACTTCCCTAAAGATAATCCTAATAATTTAATACTTCTTAGATAGGGAAGAGGTAGCCCCTAATAGTCATTTCATAACTCAACCCCTTTAGCAGGCCTGTCTTGGAATTACCCAACATTATTTATGAGAAATTCCTTAAGTCATTTAATACTTCTTAATAGGATAGCAGGTAGACCATAAACTAGTCATTTATACCTCAATCCCAAAGCAGACTCCTCTTGGAATTTCTTTGTCCTTTTGGCATGTAACCCATCCATGGCATCCTATATTAGTTTGATTATTTATAGGTGTAGGTAACCGAATCAGTTGGGAAGCATTACCATACAAATTGGGACTAACTTTGCATTCACCATGGGTACTTATTATAGGAGATGTCCAACATCAGTTACAAAAGTCACATTGCTAGTAGCCATATTAACTGGGTAAACTTTTGTGTGCTTTCAACCGAGCTCGCATCCAACTTAGCCATATTCCCACTCTCTAAAATTGTATTTTGAACTATGATAACACACACATGCATGTATTTGTGTCTATGTGTAATATATACACCTCACCTGTATTTACACATTTAAAGGCCTTGTTAGAGAAATTCCTTATTTTGCCTTTATTTATGGATTAAATTCCACAATTTTCCTTAATTCATTTTGTTAGATCTATTGTTGATTGTCATTTATTTGTCGGTTTCTTTTTCAAATGCCCCGTTTATTATATACATTGCAAGTTTGTAATTTTGGTTGGTCAATTTAAAATCTAAAAGAATACGTTGTTATTTTGTAAATGCCTGACTTTAATTTATGGTTAATTTGTTTCTATATGCATTTACGTAATTTGTCCATTTCTTATTTAGAGTGATATGTTATTTTAATTTGTCCACAATTGCAATTTCTATATAAGGCCTAATCCATTATAGCAAGTTACATAATAGCTAAGATTATCAATAAGTTAGCTACACTAAATAAACTTTTATATATTCTAATTGGAATCCAAAATATGCAATTAATTTTATGTTCATATATAAACCATGGCCTCTTTTTCCAAAGAAGAAAATTTGCAATCCTAATCCTTTTTATTCCATTTAACTTTTTTTAGTGTATATCACTGAAACGACAAAGAAAGCATATCTACTTTGATTGTCAAAATAGGCACTGCAAACAGTGGATAAGTGGGGAAAAAATTTCCATTTTCCCTACTCTACATACCCATTTCTAGTTTTCATGTTTTGAATCCTTTGTTATTACAATAAAAATTCGAGAGTTGGAATCAAATGAAATACAAATATTCATATTGTCATAAGAGCAAATCCAATTCCAGTATATTAAAATAAAACATTTAGAGTTCCAACAAATTTTACAACTTACATTTTATGGGGGAATTTCAGGGTTTTAAATTGGTAAATTTTCGCATGTAAAATTTCCTAAGGCTGAGTACGAATCCAAAAGTCAAACTACATAAGATACTATTGAGGGGAAATTAAGATTTCCACTCACAGATAATCCTAATTGAAATCCCCTTGGAATTGCCTTTCATGCTATTGCCTTTCCCTTCCTTTGATTTATCACCTTTTTATTGTATATTATATAACAATTTTTTGTTGTGTTAGATTTAGAGAATTGGGGATTAGGGAGTTTGAGACTAAAAATTTACTACCTTTTTCCTTTGCTTGTCTTCTTCAATACGCTCCCTAATCTATGAATGCATATATTTTACTTATGCTTTTAAGTTTTAGAAGTTTTTATGAAGGATGATAATTAGGTTGAATCCTTTTACTAGGTTTAGATTTGTGTGCAGAAAAAAATGTGGGGGCTAGCCTTTTATTTATGGCTACAAGGATGTGCTAGGACCGTTGGATTCAAAATCATCAAATCTAGCCCGTTTAGGCCAAAAGAAACCCTAGCCGTCGCTCACCAACTAGTCGAGTAGTCACTATGAGCGGTTGACCAGCCTATAGAGGCAGTCGACCGGTGGCTCCCTGTTGTAGTTAATGTTTAAAGTTAATATTTTTTCCTTTTTGAATTCCTTTTGAATTATTTTCGATCTAAAATCTTCAAAGGTCGATAACTTCTTCGTTTAATCTCTTATCATGAAGGTTTAGAAAGTTGCTAAGAAGATCACCATGAACGCAATGCTGCAAGTTTTGTGGCTAAATTTTGAAGTTTTTTCAATTTCTATTTTTAGCTTAATTATTAATTAATTGATTTTCCTAACTAATTTCTTTTAAATTTTACAGGGTGTTACCACTGGTCGCTCTTTGAAACCCTTCAATCCTGCCATTGATAAGCTTGTAGATCCTATTATCATCACTATCAAAGGAGAGGCTACACACTTTGAGGGTAGCATCTTTGGGAAGGGAAAGCCTAGGAAGGACAAATCCAGAAGTGCCCAGTGAAGGACGATCCTAAGGGTTACAACAATATAGGAAAGAAGAAGGAAGAAGTAGGCTTCTTACATGGATTCTATAAAAGTAGCTTCAGTTCGATGAGTTTCGAAGACAGTTTCCCTTGGTCTTCTTTTGTTGTAGCTGGGCCAACCAGCACCGAAAGTTATGGATGAATTTCGATTTTTTTAATCCTATTGGATCTTTATTGTTGGGCCTATGAAGTCTAATTTATTTAGACCATTTCTAAATTTTATTTAAATAAAATATTTTATTTTTCTTTATTTAAATTTATAAAATGATATTATATTATTTAATTTATATTGTATTAAATGTATAACTTTATCATATACACATATATAAATGTGTGCATGAGTAACATATTAATCAGTGTAAGATCACATTACCATATATAGATATTGGGAATCACATTGCAATAGACATATTATCTCATCCAACATACAAACATTGTCCAAATGTATGTACGTATATATGTACGCTATTACTTTATTAATAAAATATTATAATATTTATGTATGTGCAAAATTTTATTTATATATAATTTTGTAGAAACACACACATATACACATACATATACATAAATATAGAATATTAACAATTTGTATATATTTATAACTATACAAATTTATTTAAACCATTTATAAAATATAATTTTTTTACAATGCCGAAATCTATACATGTATAAATATTTTTTACTCATATATATATATATATATACGTATGTATATATAAATGTATATAAATTAAAAACTTATATATGTATATGTATATGTATATATAAATGTATATAAATTAAAAACTTATATATGTATATGTATATGTATATGTATATATAAATGTATATAAATTAAAAACTTATATATACTAATAATAATAAATATAATATTAATGCACATAAAATCATAAAATATTATATATTTAAATATATAATAACCTAGTCTTGTGCGTGGATCAAGTTTTTTTTATTTTTTTATTTTAAATATATAAACATATATTAATAAAACCGAATTAAATTTTAAAAGTTAATAAAAATTATTTTTTGAAATCAAAATTAAATTTTAAATTTCCAGTAAAATTATAGATAATTTTTTTATAATTTGAGAATTTTATATAATTTTATAGCTTAAAACAATTTAAAATCAATTTTTTATTTTCTGGTTTATATTTAAATATTTAAAAATATAAATTTTTTTCTTTTAATTTTAGCCGTGACTAATTATATAATTTTATTAATTGTAAATCAAGTTTTTAATATATATATATATATATGAATTTACATAATTACTTATAGGATTAATTGATTTAAATAGTATTTAAAATAATATATAAATTTAAAAAATTATTTCCTGCCAAAAATAGTATACTTTTAAACATTAAATAGAAAATTATATTTTCATACTTTACATCTGTATAATAGAGTATTTAAATTTTAAACTATATATATATATATGTGTGTGTGTGTGTGTGTATTACATATTACATTATTTAAATAATTAATTTTTTTTATTCTAAGTCGTGTTGCACTAAGGTTTCATAATTTTTTTTTAAACATATATACATGTATATGCAACTAATTAGTATTGTGACAATATATTTATATGATTGATTTGTTATCTAACTAACGATAACATATGCATGTATGTGTGTGTATGAGTATAGAAGGAGCGTTCAATGGCACCTTAAACAGTGCCACACCCCTATGGACCCCTGATTTCCACCATACGACCCGAATTAAATAATAGGGCTTTCTTTGCCTTCCCACTAGCCTTATTATTTAATTCGGGATATGTGGTGGAAATCAATGGGTTATAGGGTTGCTACGCTATTTAAGGTGTCATCGTTGAACGCTCATATATATATGTGCATATATATATATATATATATCCGTGTGTGTGTGTATAACGAACACTATAGTTATTTTTTTAACATTTGTAATCATATTAGAAATGTACCTTGTAGCCAAAGCACTCAAGCCTGTGAAATGATGAAGAATGCTCTCTGAAATAATTTCTGATCCAAAAGAGTGCTAGTCCTTGATCCGTTGATCACCAGCAATTGAATAGCAGTTGAATTGATTGATTTGAGCTTAGGGAATTAGAGAGATAGGTGGGGAGTTGGCCAACAATGTATGGAGATGGAGGCTCCAAAAGATCAATATCAAATGAAGGTAGAGATGCTTAAATAGAGGAGGATTGGGATATCATATTTTACTCAATCCCCTTTCATCTTAGCCATCCAAACCAAGCCTATCCTGCCTATGTCATAGCCGCCTATAACCCTTATATGAGCCGGTCTTATTAGCTCCCTTAATGGGGTTTAAATCTATTTAAAATCCAAATAAAATATGCAATTAAATCTAATTTAACGCTTATTGATATCGTATATCGATTAATATATTTATAACTATTATAACTATTTTAATAATATTGGTTCATCGTATCTAAATAATTTTTTTAATTAATATATCATAAATATTAATTAGTTTAATTAATTTAATTAATTTATAATAATTACAAATTAATTAAATCGTTTAGTAAAAAGAGTGTTTATCATTTCGGTTGTATGACTCGTTAGGTGTAAATTTGGTCAGTGATTGATATCGAACTATTCAATTACACTTTCAGGCAGTGTGACATTTTGTCCAAATTTATCGCTTATTTGGGTTCGATAAAATCTGATTTTATTTTGTTAAGCGTTACCTGGTTGTGGCTATTATTTACACCAATCCTCTTCGTCAAAACTATATCACTTTGGACTTATGGAATTTGGTAATGTTCAAAATTCAAATATCATCCACATTCAACTCTAAATTCTAAACACAAAGTCTTTGGTTCAATAATAACAATTATTATAACCAAAATGCTCTAGCCAAAGGCTTTGACTTTGAGTTGACTTAAGTTGACTATGATACTAACCTCATATAACCCAGAAGACAAATCCTCTCTTGAATAGTGCTTCACTTTCAATACTTCCACTCGATCCAACTACAACCACTCGATGGATGTCATGCCAGGATTTGACTATAATTAAAGTATAGCTTTCATATTGAAGACTGATAGTATTCTCAAGTCGAGAGATCTATGTAATCAGTTACATTGATATTTTATGTTTGACCTAAGTTATATTAACCAACTAAAAATTATCGAGTGGGTCATTCCATAGTTATCCAATAACTATCTATATAAAACCCCTTGGTGCCCCCAAAAGCTATGAGTAATACACTACGTAACATTTGGAGAACGTTATGCACTCTAATCTTAATGGATATAACGATATCCAGTCTCGATACATCTTGGCTAGAAATATTTAAAACGGTATATTTGTTTGCAATGTCATAAATTACTCACAGATATAACACTTTGTAACTATTATCACAAAACATATCATTTATGGATTCTGTTAAATATACTCTTAATTAAATTAATTAATTAATACAACACCATTATATCAAGTATATAACATAAAAAACATCTTTTATTTCGAACAAGATTTGTTATCGTGTTAAGTATATGTAACAAACTACATAATTTCCCCTAGGGCATATCCTAACTCTATCAATCTCCCACTTTAACTTAGGGTCAACTATGGAATCTTATTACAATTTCTTCAATTCATTTCCTAACAACTAATTTGGGACAGTCCCTGGTGAACATGTATGTTATCCTATTTCAGTTGTCTACTATATTAACCAACTCCTTACGACGTTGATAAACTTCCTTTGTCATATAAAACAATTTGGAATATGTTTCTCAATTTCCAATGAGCTCTATGTTCTATTACAAACTATATCACAAAATTGATATCACATAACATTGTTATGGATTCTCTGCATTTGGAGTCACCATTGGCTCAATATAAATTTATGCATTTATTACATATACATAACATTTATTGTGGTGCTATTAAAGTCAATGTACTTAGTCTTTACATTGAATAATCGACAATCTTTTCTAACATTTCCAACTTAATGATTATTAACTTGAATTTAATATTGATATATTATACTCAGTACTACTTATGAAGTTTGTGTCCGAACACTGCTTCATAAGGAGTTTGTTGTTTTTGTAAAAGGTTCTCTAGTATTTATTAAATACATGAGAACGCTTCAAACAACCATTTAGTGAAATTTATTTGGATTCGATATTTGCTTCATGTATCAAATACATAAACAAATCACGATATCGTAGACAACATAATATGTATGATCATTTTTGTTGCTAATGCATAAGGAATCTATCTTACATGTTCTGTATTACACATTTTAATAAGATGTCCTTGCTTATCATTTGGGACATTCCTAATATCTTTATATTTACTAACATCATTTAAAAAATCCAACGTTGAGTATTAAAACAACTAAAAGTTAATTTTAATATGAGTGCATTGTTAACAATCAGCAGTGTTTGTTTACTTATGTTTTAGAAATATCAATGCACCTTTTAACATTATTTCTTATGAGCATACGCTTCCTCTGCATTTTGATTGATAATCAAACTATTTGATATTTCTACTCAAAACATATGTTCAATTTTGTTGCTTTTCTGAATGATACTTTTGTACCGTTCTCGCATCATATCCGAGAAACCCACAAATTCAACATCCCTTCCATTGTTTTCGAGACACTTTGATTGTTATGTGCAAATAGTCCAGTCTAAATCTATATTTATAACTTTCCACTTCAACACATATCTACCGAAACATAAAGTCAAAATAGGCGATAACATTGTTAGTAAGATCTGAACTAACTTAATTACGTTGAATAGTGAATCTATTACGTTAGTTTCAACAATTGAAATTCATGGTATTATTCTTATAAATTGGCTTCGTATGTTCTAACTGCATTTGTCTTTGTCTTAAAGACACATTTACAGCCATGGATCGTATCCCTTTGGGTACTAATATCAAAATCATATTTTGATGACATTCTTGGAATCTATTTTAGATTTTTGCATCATACCATATCATAGAATCAATATTCTTAATAGTTTAATTAAACAACCAATGATTATTTATTCTTGACATTGATAAGAAATTCACAGTTTCTCTTTAATATACAAGTTTACTCATTAGATGTTCTAATGTATTCATGTTCATTTAGGTTCGGTCAATTTCATTTCATTCCTTATAATCAGTTTTCTCATTGGATCTGTTTGCACCAAAAATGGGCAAACACCCTTCGGAAGTTTTTGAAGAGATAGTAAATAAAGAACTTGAATTGGAAATAGGGACTATCTAACAAAAACTCCAAGTCACAGAAAAATAAATTGCACAGAAGACAAGGATTTAGAGTGGTTCGGCTATGCGCCTACGTCCACTATGAAGTTTTTTCACTTTATTTCTTAATACTTGAAGATTACAAGTGCTTTTCAGCAAATTACAGCGGGAAATGGACTTAAATTCCAAATTGACAGCAATTGAGACAGCATGGAGTGATCCTGGCAGCGTTTAGACTTGTTCTTCTTCCCCAAATTCTCCGACCCCCTTTCTGAATGACCGGGGGCTCTATTTATAGGTGTGGAAGGCCAAAATCCCGCCTAAATCATGGAGAGACTGCTTGGCACGTGACGGGGGGCCCACAGGCCCGCGTCCTTGAAGTGCGTGCCCAGTTTGGGATCGATTCGAAGTTAACTTCGAATCGATCAAAAAATTGTCCAATTGCGATGAAACTTGGCGTGGACGTTCTTCATCATGTAGACAAACTTCTGTAAAAATTTCATGGGATTTGGATCAGTAAATTGGGAGTTATGATCGGTTCGAAATTGGGTGTTCGGCATGCTGTTTGGTTCGAATCGATGGAATCGATTCGTTCGAATCGATGCATGGCCGAAGCGAATACTTCGAATCGATTGGGGCGCGCCTGTCTTCGAGCCGATCCATGTTCGTGCTAGCTTAGCTGCTTTGTTGGATTCGAAGGTCGTCTTTGAATCGATGGAGTGGATTCGAAGTTGTCGAAGTCGATGGAGTCGAAGGTGAGTGATGGAGTCGAAGATGATGGATGGATTCGAAGGTGAGCGATGGAGTCGAGGCTGTGATGGGTTCGAAGCTATTAATGGATTCGAAGCTGTGGTGGATTCGAAGCATAGGAAGGACTCGAATTTGTGATGGATTCGAAGTGGGGAGTTACTTAGATGGATTCGAATGTCGCCTCTTCCTATGGGTTCGAATATGATGGGTTCGAAATAGATGGCTTCGAACACGATGGTTTCGAACACGATGGGTTCGAATATGATGGGTTCGTACATGATGGATTCGAACCGAGCAATGTGCACCTTCTTAACTTGAATCCATCATAACTTGAGCATATGACCTCGGATTGACTTGAAATTTGAAACGCGGACTTCTATGATCTTTCTGGTCACGTCCTATCAATTGTAGCTCAATCTGGACTCGGACAAAATTCATCGATATCCATAGTGAAGAGAAGTGCAACCAATCTCTGAGACGAACTGTCCTTTGTTTTTGGCCAATCTTTTGGTATCACGGCTTTGCCAAAAAGCGGGATAACATTTTGCCCCCCAAAGTACGTCTTGTGGGAACATGACGTGCTTTGAATAGCTGCCATTTCTTTCTGAAAAATCATTGCTCTCTTTTTGTTGAGACTCATATACCGTATTGCCGTAACCTTGCCTTGATATGATTGATTACTGTGCGACTGTGCTTAATCGTTGGCTGTCGTTGCTATAACAGGGTGAATATTTGATCCCTGTGCATGTTCAAAATCGAACGTTAGTTCGTTATGTGTGCACATACATTAGCTCCGCCCTTATTAACGTCGTGTGTCCATGAGTCATGTCGGTCTTTGTTTGCTGCCGAACTCCGTCCCGGTTTTCTCCTGAATCGATTTTAGATTCAAGCCAAAGTGTTGCTAATTAGTGGTTTTTGATGGGTTCGAAGCTTAGAAGGATTCGAAACTCCTGATGGATTCGAAGCTTAGATGGATTCGAATCAGTGATGGATTCGAGGACTCTGATGGACTCGAAGCCCTTGATGGATTCGAAACTTGGATGGATTCGAAGTTTCCCATGGATTCGAAACTTGGATGGATTCGAAGTTTCCCATGGATTCGAAACTTGGATGGATTCGAATCAGTGATGGGTTCGAAGACTCCGATGGATTCGAAACTGGGATGGATTCGAAAGTGGTCGTTCGAATCGATGGGAGTCGAAGTGACACTAATCCCTCTTGGAATCCGTATAAATACATGAGGTTGACTTCATTTTCACTTTTTACCTTTTACCATTGCTTTAGCTACTTCTCTGAATCGATTTCCCAGAGCCAAATCAAACGTGCTTTTTCACGAATCGACCAAATTCCTTCTAGCTTCCATTTGTAATCAAACTAAACCAGGTAATCAAGGGGTCGATTCGGTTTTGAGAATGATAGATTAATCTTTTTTGGCATTGATTCGACCCCTTCTTCTGGAAATTTTTGGAGAGTGTCGAGGTTTGAACGAAGTAGGCCGACTCCGTGGGACTGAGGAATGCAAACCTTTGAGCCGTATCGATCAGGGGTGCGCGCTTTGAGCTGGTTTCGAATGTGTAGCTTCGAACCGATGATTGCAGGAGAACACAACAAAAAAGGCGTGCGGTGATGGATTCGAAACAGTGGCATTCTGATCGATTCGAAGGAGCTCACTACTGATCGATTCGAAGCAATGATACGTTCATCGATTCGAAGGAGTTCAACTCCGATGGATTCGAAGCTAGGTGGGACTCCGTGGATTCGAACCGCCCTTGATGGATTCGAAGGAGCACGATTTCGATGGATTCGAAGCTCCGTGGATTCGAACCGCTCTTGATGGATTCGAAGGAGCCCGACTTTGATGGATTCGAAGTCAGGTGGGGCTCCATGGGTTCGAGCTGCGCTGATTCGAGGTTCACCGATCTGACTCGTGTCGAATCAAGTCGATCGATTCGAACGTTCTTGCTTTTGAACTACGACCACTTTTAAATCGAACTTTTAACGAACTCACCAAATTTTTAGCATATTTGATTCCGACGAGCTTCGTCCTTCGCATGATCAAAGTTGAATTGACCTGCCTTTTTGAGCTCGTCGATGGCACCGTGACTTAAACGAATTCACACTTGAATTGGTCAGTAGTATCCGAGGGACGCGAAAGCGACGGTCAGTGATGACGGTCGTTTTCGTTCTCTGATTCAAAAGCCTAGTCGTTCAGACACCGTCTTTTACTCTTGTAAAATTTGTTTTAGTTATGTATTTGAATTGCACGGCATATCCATATGCTTCACACCGGGGAATATACGGGCTTTCTTCGTTTTTAACGCTGCTTTTTCGTGAGTTAGTTAGTTATGGAGTCTTCGGGTTCTGAACAACAAGAGTTACAAAGCTTGCCTCCTCTGATGCTAGAAATTCCAGAGATCATTCCTGAAGTAATAGATCCTGCTCCGGACGAATTGCCGGAGGCCTTATTTATCGAGGATCCCATAGATTCCGTCCGATCTAATATTTCTGGAGCATTATTGGGTCGGATATGTTCGAAGCATAGCTTATCCTCGGATGATGTTTTGCTACCGGGAGTTGATGATAGGCCTCACAATCCACCCGAGGGCTATACTGCTTTTTATCGCCACGCTTGTGCGGCTGGAACTCTCCCCCCGTTTAACCAATATATCAGGGAGATGCTATCGTTCATTGGAATCGCTCCCGCACAACTTCACCCTAACGGACACGCGTTACTGAACAGTGTTTTCATCTTATTCATGGACCGCCTTTTTCGTCCGCCTAGGCCAGCTGAGATTAGACACATATTCAACTTCAAGAGCAGGGGTGATAGTCCATCGTTCACCTTTCTGGAGGCAGTTAGAAATTGCCAGATTGTGACGGGAGCCTGGACCAGACTCAGTTACTTTAAGAATGAATGGTTCTTTGTCCGATGCCCCCCAGGATTCGCTAGGCGATGGCTGTCCAGACGTAAGTATCGTAAATCGGGTTAGCCTTCTTTAATGGTCATTGTCAACACTTGAACTGACATCAGGTGTTTTTTTTTGCAGCTATCATATCAAGGCCAGACGGTGGTCGATACAGAAACGTCATTCAATGCCTACAAGAGGTTCCGAGTGACCTGCGGCACATTGACTTGGTCTTAACCGATGATAACTTAAGGACGCTGGGCTTAATTGAGACGAACCAGAGTATTGTCGTTGAAGGGTTTGTGAAATCGGCTCCGAAGGCAAAGAAGAGGACCAGTGTAGTGATAAGAGGAATGGGCGATGATGAGAGGACGCCTACTGACACCGGGCTAGCGGCTGATTTTCCCCAAGCAGGAAAAAAACGGAAAGGCAAGGCCGTTGTTCCTAAATTTGCGAGACGGAAGTCTGTAATCGTGTCTCGCTTGATTTCTGGAATTATTTCTTCCGACTCCGCTCTTTGTCCATCAGGAAACATTTTCACAGGACTGGATGACGTTCCCATCCCGGAATGCGTTTCTCTTTATCACAAGTCCAGGTTGGTTGAGCTCCGAGAAGCGTTAGACATAAGCGGGCTTTTACCCATTAGTGCAGTCGAAACCTCTGGTTGGTCGGGGGCTTTGCACATTTGCATACACTCTCATGACACTACATGACTGCTTCACTCGCCCTATTGATTTTTCCTGGTACTTAACTGAACTGTATCTCTTTTCCAGGTAACATGGCTGGTCGTCAGACTACATTGGACAAACTCCGGAGAGTGCATCACCCCTCAACCTATTATGAATCTCGTCATGGAGGCCCCGATCGTGATCGTGACCGGAGGCAATATGGCCAGGTGTATTATGCAAAGGATCATCGCCGTGGTAACTCCAGCCAGGAACGATCAGACAGAGATCGTAGGCATCGCTCCCCATCTCGATCTCCTCCGCAATCCCGAAGTCATGTCCAGGTATCCGAGCCTCTGCGACATCAATCATCTTCGCAGGTTTCGAGGCCTGAGCCACATCATTCTCGAACCGGGGTCGCAACGTCTATGTCTGGGGAGGAGACCCTTATTGGGTCTTCTGGCGAAGGGGCCATCAGGCTTGCACAACCGAGGAAAGATTTTCCAGAGATTTGCTTTGATGCTTGTATTTTTCCTCCCAATCTTAAAAGAATTCCCGATGATGCCGCGACTTCGGCGCTCAACTACACCCGTGACTTTTTTGCTCAGTACAAAGAATGGTACAAAGCGGCTGTTAAGGCTTCCAAAGCTGCCTTCGACCGGGCCCAAATCATTGAGAAGCTAGAGGCCGACTTGGCTCAAAAGAGTCGCATCGTCGACATACTCCAATCTGAGGCGGAATCTTCCCGCAAGGCCGAGGTTGAGTCGTTACAGAAGGTTGATGAGACATTAGCTGAAATGGCGAAAATGCAACAGGCACATTGTACTTTAGTTGAAGACTTAGGCCATCGATACAAGAACGTTGAATCTGAGCGGGATGCGGCAGTGAAGGAACTAGAGGAGCTAAAGGCTAGGTTCGCTGACATGAATAAAGAAAAAGACGACGCGAACGTGGCTGCGCAAGAGGCGTGTGAGCAGGCTGTATCTTTTCGGGCCGAGCGCGATGCGGCAATTGCAAGGGTTAAGGAGGTTGAATCGGAGTTGGAGGAGAGAGTCCAAGCAGAGAGGTTCAAGATGGAGGCCGAATTCGACGATCTTTTGGACACATATAATGCCAATGTATTGGAGCATAGAAATCTCTCCTGGCTAGGGGATTACTCGATGCCTCTCTACAATGCTTGGAAGAAATTAGTGGAAAACAAGAGGATGTCTTGCCCGGATTCGGTATTAGATGAGTTTGAGCTTGAGTCACGTCTGCTCAGCGAGGATGAGAGGAGGACCCTTCATGAAGCAATCATTTCTGTTGAAAAAGAAAGGCTTGTCGTCCATCGAACGGAGGTTGGCGAAGGTTCGGGTATCGTGCACCATAGCGAGAATACTGAAGTCCCTGTTTCGACTTCACCCGAAGCTGCTGCCGTGGTTGATTCACAAGCTATTCCCGCCTACAATCCGGACCAACCGGAACTGTCTTCGGGCAAGACGCTCGTCCCCGAGCTTGTTCAAGCTCCAAGGCAAGGTAAAGTAGGTATTTCCCTTTACGACTTAAAACATTGATTTTCGAGGGAATTTTTTGGTCTGATAGCTCTAATTTTGGTTGTTTAGTGACCGAGAGTGTCGCACCCGTGCTCCTTGTCCCTTCGGCTTTACATCCTACACGTGGAGTTATTGTCACCGAGGCGATTTCAACTGCCGCCATGGTTGGTGATACGGGAGAGGGAGGCTCAATATCATTCGATGTCCAAATGTTTGAAGAGCTATTTGGTCATCCTCTTGACCCCATGCCCGACCTCTCTTTTGTGACGAGCGGAGCTACTCCAGTTTCTGGTTCGATCGTGACGACCACCGGCGTACCTAGCGCAGCTCAACTGTCTCGAGAGCAGGAGATTTTAGCAGAGATAAGTGTCGAGATGGCCAAGACAGTGACAGTTGGTCCCGGTGGTGACGCCGTTCCTTCAAGCTTATCTTCTCTAATGATGATTTCTCCTGGTGGCACAGTAACCGTCTCGAGTGTTGCTGAACAAGTATCCGTTACTGCTCCCATGCCCCTGGCTCGTCCTTATAAAAGGATCTCCATCCCTTCCAGTTCTGAGGAAGATGTTGATATCATGCCGGAACCGGAGGATGTTCCAAAGAAAAGCAAAAAGCCTCATAGGAAGCCAGGCAGTAGGTCTAGCGGCTCAACTCCGAGGAAGAAACACCGGAGGAAGAAAGAGTGAGCCCCTCGCTTTGTCGTGAGATTTACAGATAACAATTCTTTTGCCTTTTCTTTTGTTCTTTCTTGGGCCATGTGTATGTATGGATGCGGCCTCCACTTAATTGAAACATCTTTACTTGCCATGTAATCAAACTTGTTTTTGTTGGTTGATGAAATGGGAAGTTACACTTTTCTTCTTACCTGAATGCCTTGCAGTATTTGTGTTGTATCTGCTCAGTATTTATATAGCTTCGTGTCGTGATTTAATGAATGAGTCGGATTCTGAGTATGTTATCACTTAAGCCAGCGATTAGCACCCAGCTTTTTGCCCCTTAGTTGCGGGGAATAATACTCATATTCTGGTGGCTGATTGCGTTTATTGTAAGCCCTGAGCACATGCCCCCCCTTCTGGGGATTCATGACAATTTGAGATTGATAATCTGTCCTGCATTCCAGGAATCCGAGGGTTATCGATGTCTACACTCCATTCCACGCTATGGGAATTGGGAGTTGATATTGATATCTCGGCCCGTATTTCGGGAACTTCGAATTGTTACTTGTACTTTGATTCGCGCTTCGGGAATCTGGATTAGATGTTTATACTCCAATTTTCACTCTGGGAAGTTGGAGTCCGTTCGCGTTCTGGGAACGATTTATTGGATGTTTATACTCCAATTCACACTCTGGGAAGTTGGAGTCCGTTCGCACTCTGGGAACGATTTATTGGATGTTCATACTCCAATTCATAATCTGGGAAGTTGGAGTCCGTTCGCGCTCTGGGAACGACTTATTGGATGTTTATACTCCAATTCATACTCTGGGAAGTTGGAGTCCGTTCGCGTTCTGGGAACGATTTATTGGATGTTTATACTCCAACTCTCAATCTGGGAAGTTGGAGTTAGTAAAAGGATTGTCGTGTATCAATCCCTGTGAATGCTGGTATTGTGTTTTGCCCCCGAGCTCGGGTCTCATTTAGTAAGTGACTGGTCGTATCACAGTTACTCCCTATTTAGATAAATCCCACCGTGTGATGGAATTTAGCTCTTCGTGCAATGTGATATTATGTGCTATTTTCAGTGAACCACAACTTTTGGCTCGAAGAGATGGCGTTTTATTGCTGAAACAAAAGAAGCATGACAACATTAGTTGCCTTATTACAAGTTCAAATTTCAAGATGCAAAAAACAAAATGCTAAGGAAGAAATTGATAGAAAGATAAATGAAGCCTGTCAGGTGTAGTAGTGACGGAGGCTTCCGCTATTCCAGGCTCTTGGTAAGGTGAGACCATCAACAGTCGATAACTTGATTGTGCCATCTCTGAGTTTTTGTGAAATCATATATGGCCCTTCCCAATTTGGGTTCATGTGCGAAGGAACCGGGTAAATTCTTTTGAGTACCAGGTCGCCGGGTTCAAAAGTCCATGGGCGGACCTTGGCGTTGTATATTCGAGCGACTCGACTTCGATATGCAGCTGCCCTCACGTCGGCTTCTTCACGTTTCTCATCAAGCAGATCTAGGGATTCAGCAAGTAATATAGCATTCGTTTTCGGGTCGTAGTATGTCACACGGTGAGAGTGAACTTCCATTTCGACCGGGATAACTGCTTCAGAGCCATAGGATAGAGAAAAAGGGGTGTGTCCGGTCGCGGTTTTGTGAGTTGTTCTGTATGCCCACAGAGCCATTGGTAGTTCATCGACCCATTTGCCCCCGGCTTTCTCCAATCTCTTCTTCAATATAGACTTGATAACCTTATTGACGGCCTCGACCTGACCGTTTGCTTGTGGGTGCGCTACTGCTGAGAATCTCTTATGGATGTGAAATCGCAGACAGAAATCCCTGAATTCAGTACTGTCGAATTGGGCTCCATTATCGGTGATAATAGTATGCGGGAGACCAAATCGGCAGATGATGTTGCGCACCACGAAGTTGATTACCTTTTTTGTTGTTATCGTTGCAAGGGGCTCAGCCTCAGCCCATTTGGTGAAGTAATCAACCGCAACTATGGCGTACTTTGCACCCCCTTTAGCTAAAGGCAATGCACCGATTATATCCATTCCCCACATTGCAAATGGCCACGGGCTGACCATTTGGGTTATTTCAGAAGGCGGGGCTCTAGGGATCCGAGCGTGTCTCTGGCATTTATCACATCTCTTGGCATATTCCATAGCATCGCGGTTAACGGTAGGCCAGTAATATCCGTATCGAAGTATTTTCTTGGCAAGCGCTTGCCCCCCAGTGTGATCGCCACATTCTCCTTCGTGCACCTCACGCAACACTCGCTTGATTTCGTTATGCGCGATACACCGGAGAAGAGGAACAGAGTAACCTCTCCGATACATAACTCCGTCTTGAATGACAAATCGTGACACCTTTCGAAGAATCTGTCTTCTTTCACTTCGTCGTTCGGGCAGTGTGCCATGCTTAATATAATCTTGGTAGGGAGTCATCCATGATTCCTTCTCGGAGGTAGCTTCTAATGTGGATTCATTCTCCGTTCGATCAATGCTCGGAGAGGATAATGTCTCGACAGGGACGAGTCCTAAGTGTTGAGCTTCGTCTGTACTTGCCAGCTTTGCCAATGAATCGGCTTTCTGATTGTGTTCTCGGGGTATGTAGAAAATGGTATAATAATCAAACTGATCCAGTATTGCTCGGACCCGGGCTAGATAAGCGGCTAGCCTTCGATCCTTGGCTTGATATTCACCCCGAACTTGACATACCACCAACTGGGAATCGCAGTAGATTTCCACAGCGATAATTTTCAGGTCTCGGGCCAACTTCAACCCGGTGAGCAAGGCTTCGTATTCAGCTTCGTTGTTGGTTGCCCGGAAATCAAACTTTAAGGCGTAGCAGATGGATCGGCCCTCGGGGGTCTCAAGCACAATCCCTGCGCCCGAGCATCGATCGTTGGATGCGCCATCAGTGTATAGTTTCCATATATCTTCGGGGGAGTCACTAGTTTCGGGTAAGTCTTCAGGAACAGTGAATTCGGCAATGAAATCTGCTAAGACTTGACCGTTTATGGCTCTCCTTGGAACATATGCGATGTCGAATTGACTCAGCTCAATGTTCCACTTTAGTAACCTGCCAGACGTCTCAGGTCGTGTGAGGACCTGTCGTAACGGTTGGTCGGTGTATACAATGATAGGGTGAGCCTGAAAATATGGACGGAGCTTCCTCGAGGCGATAACTAGGCAGTATGCCAACTTTTCTAGCCTTGGATAATTTCTCTCGGCCCCGGTTAATCGTTTACTGACGTAATAGACTGGTTTTTGTGTTCGGTCTTCCTCTCGAACCAATGTAGCACTAACAGCGTTTTCAGATACAGCCAGATAAAGGTATAATTGCTCGTGATCAACAGGTTTTGAAAGAATCGGTGGTGTGGAAAGATGCTGGATTAGCGATCGAAACGCGCCCTCACATTCCGTAGTCCATTCGAAGTTTCGTTTCCCTTTTCGGATCAGATCGAAAAAGGGTATGCATTTATCCGTTGATTCGAGATGAACCTGCTCAGTGCTGCAACCTTTCCGTTGAGACTCTGAACCTGTTTTATGGTCCTCGGGGTTTGAAGATTCCTAATTGCCCAGATCTTCTCGGGGTTGGCCTCTATTCCCCGGGCGTTGACGATGAATCCAAGGAACTTTCCGGAAGCAACCCCAAAATGACATTTTAACGGATTTAGCTTCATCCCATATTTCCGGAGGACATTGAACATTGACTCCAAGTCCTTGACATGATCAATGGAGTATCGTGATTTTACCAACATGTCATCCACATAAACCTCCATGGTTTTCCCGATCTGATTGGCAAACATCCGGTTGACTAAGCGTTGGTAAGTGGCTCCGGCATTCTTTAAACCAAAAGGCATGACCATGTAGCAGTATAGTCCTAGGTCAGTTACGAAGCTTGTATGTTCTTGATCGGGCACATGCATGGGTATCTGATTGTACCCAGAGTAAGCATCCATGAAAGACAATAATTCGTGTCCGGCCGTCGAATCCACAAGTTGATCGATTCGAGGAAGTGGAAAACTGTCTTTTGGACAAGCCTTATTTAAGTCAGAGTAGTCGACGCACGTTCTCCATTTTCCATTCGGTTTGCGGACAAGTACAGGATTGGATACCCATTCCGGGTATAAAGCATCTCGGATAAACCCATTCGCCTTCAACTTATCGACTTCTTCTTTGAGGGCGGCAGATCTCTCTGGATCCATACCGCGTCTCTTTTGCTTGACCGGGATGTATCGCGGGTCAATATTTAAGGTATGGCTCGCGATGTTCGACGAGATTCCACACATATCGGAGTGCGTCCAGGCGAATACGTCTAGATTCTCTCGGAGAAATTCGACCAATTCCTGTTGTGCTTGTATGCTTAGCTGAGACCCAATTTTCAATATTTTCGAATCGTTATTGTCATCAATTGGAACATCGATCGTCAGCTCGGCTGGAGAAGCTTGATTTTCTTTGGATTCATCATTATCTTCAGTGTCTCGAGGGTCAAGATCCTTCTGGAATTGGTCGTGGTGCCCGGGCCGAGGCCCAGGCGCTAATTGTCAATCGTCGGCAAAGCGGACGCGGAGAGATTCCCCCACGCCCTTTCCTTTCTCCTTCCTTTGCGCTTCTCGTAGTTCAGCAACATAACAGGCTCTCCCGGCAGCCTGGTCCCCTTGAATGACCCCAATCCCGTGGTCAGTAGGGAACTTTAGAGTCAAACACCACGGGGCAATTGCTGCCCTAAATTCTGCAAGGGCTGGTCGGCCCAAAAAGGCATTATAGGGTGAATGGATATCCAGGACAACAAACTGTAACATTCGGACTCTACGGCGTTCTCCGTTTCCCAATTCTACTGGCAATTCCACCATCCCGGTGGGTATATTAGCACTTCCATCGAAGCCGTGGATCCTACATTGACAAGGCTTTAGATCTTTAGCTTCCATCTTCATCTGATCATATGCCCCTTTAAACAAGATGTTTACTGAGCTTCCACTGTCTACCAGGATCCTCTTCATCCAAGCAGGACCAACCTGTGCGGATATGACCAGTGGGTCTATGGTCGGGGCTTCGACTTTGTCAGCATCTCGGTTTCTAAAGATGATATCATCCGTCATCGTCTTCTGTTGTTTAGCCAGAGCCCCTTCATCAAGTGTACTACAGCTTTCAAAACTTACGTGCCTGATCGAATTGGCGTATGATTCCATTTCCCTCCAACTTCGATCCGCTGGATGAGGGCCACCACTGACTGTATTTATGACCAACCTTCCGCTTGTACGGGCAGGCTCTTCCTGTTTTTCTTGGTTCTGCGCACGATTTTGGTTTGACGGGCCCACACCACCGGTTTGTGGTGCTCGCACAAATTGATCCAACTTCCTCTCTCTGATTAGTTTTTCAATAAGGTCTTGCAGATGCCTGCAGTCATTGGTGTTGTGCCCATAGCTTTCGTGAAATCTACAAAACTTCCCCGTTTGAATCTGTTTCTCCGATGATAATTTCGGAGTCGGCTTCTTATATTGCATTGCATTAAAGGTTTGTAGATATACGTTTTCCAATGTCGTATTCAGTGGTGTATAGTTTTCAAACATTTGCGCCCTACGTCGGGGGCCACGGTTCTGATCCTGCTTCTTATTCCTATTATCGCCATTCCTTGGCTGGGTTTGCTTGTTCTGAATATTCAACTGCACCCTTCCTGAGCCCTCTCCTGACTGTTTAACCGCCACATCGCTTTGAACCCCCTCCTTGTTGGGCCTTGCATCGTCCTGCTTCCTAGATTGTTTCGCATCCTCACGCCTTAGGAATTGGGCGGCTTTGGAATAGAAACGATCCAACGACGCGGGAGGTTTTCCAGCTAGCCAGTTTCCAAAATCAGAGTCGGGGTCAATCCCCTTAGTAAGAGCCATCAAGATTGAATTATCATTGGGGTTAGTGATTTCTGCGCAGGCGGCGTTGAATCTTTCCAGGTATCGCCTGAGTGTTTCCCCAGGAACTTGAGTGACACTAGATAAAGTGTTTACGTCTTTAGGCCTGGCGATGTGCATACAGAATTGTTCGATAAACTTGGTTGCCAACTGGTCAAACGAGGAGATAGACCGTGGTGGTAATCGTGTAAACCACATTGTCGCAATCCCCCCCAAGGAAATAGGAAAACTACGGCACTTTACTGCATCATCAGCTCTTGCAGCAGTCATTGACCACTCGTACTTTAGAATATGCTGGCTAGGGTCGGAGTTTCCTTCATACATGGGCAAAGCCGGCATTCTGAATCGCCGGGGAGGCTCAGCATATAATATGTCATCGGTGAACGGGGTGTGACTTCGAGAGATCCCCCAATCGTCATTCGTCAAACCTTGACTTTCGTGAACCATTTGGCGGACCATAGCTGAGAGATCAGGTGTTGCTGTATTTGAAGGGTGTCGAGCCAAAGTGTGGTCGGGCTCCACAGTGCGAGGTGGGATCGGGCGCTGTCGACGATCCGAATCTCGCCTCCTTGGCTCGACATCTTCTGGGATATTCGGTCCTGGGACACGTTCCTGTGGGTGGCAGTTTGGACTGGAGTGATTTCGGGTGTCGACTCCTGTGCCAACTGCGGTGGCTTGGTTATCTGCGGTGTGCTGTGGCACAGTGCCTCCTCGAGAGGAGGGTCCCGTATGAAAACTGGCGGAGGGGCCAACTCTTATTTGCCCTACAGTCAATGTCTGCCGGAGGCCAGAAGCATGCGCATGATTTCCGTCTAGCCTGGGGCGCGTAGATCTGCCGTTATAGTCGGATGAGGCAGAGCTTTCCGCGGAAGAATGCGGAGCGTGGTCCCTCTTTGATCTCCTTCGCCCTTGATGGTTTAGTTGGTTAGCTAATTCAGCATTGATACGTAGCTGCTCAGTTAGCTGTTGTCGGCTTTTAGTTAATTCCTGCAGTAATGTTTGGAACTCCTGTCTTGTAACCGGACCCGACTGATCCGCTTGCCCAACGGCATCCTGATTGGCTGACTGTAGCTGTGCGGGATTCTGCCTATCCTGACCTTCTTGGTTACCAATGTTGGAAGTGGTTCTCGTACTAACCATCCTGTAGGTTAGATTCCTATCCTAGATTTTGAGCAAACCTGAAAAGAATGGGTGGAATCTGAATTTGAAGTCTGGATCTCCCTCTTAGATTTGTGCAATCCGGTATCGAAGATAGATCCACGGAGCGGGAGAAAGAACTGGTTCTTTTTCGCTCTCAGTGAAAGCACCAAAATGTTAGCACCAAAATTGGTCACTAACACCCAAATGTAAATGAAAGCACCAACTAACAGTAATCCATAAAACAGCAACACAGATCACCAAATTAAGCAGATAAAAAGAAGAAAAGATAAAAGAGACGAAATTTTTATTGTGGTTCGGCAAAATCTATGGCCTACATCTACTTTATAATTTATTCATCACTCGTAGTTTCATATTACAAGAGATTTTGAGGAGCAGAGGAGAAGTCATATTTTCTATTTCATTTTCTTCCCCTTTTTTCTTTTGCAATACTTGGTGTCTTTATAGCTGTAAGCCTTGACCCGGTGATTGTGTGGAATTGTAGTGACGCTGATTAGGCTGGTATTAATTGCAGCATAATCTTCTTATTTAAGATAAGGATGAAGGGAATTAAGGAATATTTGATATAGAAATGGTTGGCATTAATTAGTAATAAATAAGCAGGTTATCATGGCAATTTTGGGCATTAAATCCGGCTTTGGTGGGTACTGGTATTTATGGTGGAGATATGGCTGTTTTTTATTAATTATTTGAGGTAATAAATGAAAGGAAATCAGGAAGTAAATCTTTAATTTCTTCTTCAAGGATGGTGACTAATTTGCTGGATAACATTTAAAAATGTTAGCACCAAAATTGGTCACTAACACCCAAATGTAAATGAAAGCACCAACTAACAGTAATCCATAAAACAGCAACAAAGATCACCAAATTAAGCAGATAAAAAGAAGAAAAGATAAAAGAGACGAAATTTTTATAGTGGTTCGGCAAAATCTATGGCCTACATCCACTTTATAATTTATTCATCACTCGTAGTTTCATATTACAAGAGATTTTGAGGAGTAGAGGAGAAGTCATATTTTCTATTTCATTTTCTTCCCCTTTTTTCTTTTGCAATACTTGGTGTCTTTATAGCTGTAAGCCTTGACCCGGTGATTGTGTGGAATTGTAGTGACGCTGATTAGGCTGGTATTAATTGCAGCATAATCTTCTTATTTAAGATAAGGATGAAGGGAATTAAGGAATATTTGATATAGAAATGGTTGGCATTAATTAGTAATAAATAAGCAGGTTATCATGGCAATTTTGGGCATTAAATCCGGCTTTGGTGGGTACTGGTATTTATGGTGGAGATATGGCTGTTTTTTATTAATTATTTGAGGTAATAAATGAAAGGAAATCAGGAAGTAAATCTTTAATTTCTTCTTCAAGGATGGTGACTAATTTGCTGGATAACATTTGCCCCTCGAAGTACGCCTTGTTGGCAACGAGGTGTGCTTCGCTCAAGAACTTGTTTTGGTGAAAGCAAATTTGTTGGCATCAAATTCTCATCTCTCTGAATGTTTGAGAGATGTTAAGTGTCTGACCATTCCTGCATAAAGAGATAGAGTTAATCATTCATATTCGAGAGCATCCATATTCTAAAGAGAGCAGTTCTCAAGTCGCTTCTATAACCTTTGATTGAAAGCAAAGACGATGTTGTAAAGATTTTTGAAAGGTGTCACCCTTAGGAACGAATCAGAGCATGGCTGTGGACCGTTCGTGGTCGCTCATCACATGTGTAGGTCGTTCTCTAAGCACTAACCTTTACAACTAATTTTATGCAAGAAATCATTTTTTTTATGAGTGTCGCTCATGGAAAGGAATCAGAGTATTGGACCGCTTACATTCGGGATTGCTTACATGAGTAAATCGCTTCCCAAATGCTAAATTTTAAAGCATTTTTTGATGATGCATAATTCAAATGCAGAAAGGAATCTAAATCCTAGATCTCATTTTATTTAGTTCAGTTCATTTGATGATAATTTCTATTTGATTAGCAGACCCTAGAGTTGTTTACTTATCTGGGTGAGGGGCTTTGCATGCTCCCTGTTTCTGGTTCTTGCTGATTGCCCCTAGGTATTTGCTTCATGGTAGAAGGAAAGTTTGAATGAGAGGATGCCTCCTAGTTGCCCCCTTGCTGAGTTCCTTCCATAGCACTTTTTTTTATATGAGGCTTCTTCATCTTCTAAAAGCTAGATCTAGGATCCTGTTTTCTAGATCTAAATCTTTTCTTTTAGATCTAGAGTTGGATCTTCTTCCTAACATAAAATAAGCTTCAGATCTGAGATTTCTTTGTTCTTCTCAGTGAAAGCACCAAAATGTTTGCACCAAAAATGGGCAAACACCCTTCGGAAGTTTTTGAAGAGATAGTAAATAAAGAACTTGAATTGGAAATAGGGACTATCTAACAAAAACTCCAAGTCACAGAAAAATAAATTGCGCAGAAGACAAGGATTTAGAGTGGTTCGGCTATGCGCCTACGTCCACTATGAAGTTTTTTCACTTTATTTCTTAATACTTGAAGATTACAAGTGCTTTTCAGCAAATTACAGCGGGAAATGGACTTAAATTCCAAATTGACAGCAATTGAGACAGCATGGAGTGATCCTGGCAGCGTTTAGACTTGTTCTTCTTCCCCAAATTCTCCGACCCCCTTTCTGAATGACCAGGGTGCTCTATTTATAGGTGTGGAAGGCCAAAATCCCGCCTAAATCATGGAGAGACTGCTTGGCACGTGACGGGGGGCCCACAGGCCCGCGTCCTTGAAGTGCGTGCCCAGTTTGGGATCGATTCGAAGTTAACTTCGAATCGATCAAAAAATTGTCCAATTGCGATGAAACTTGGCGTGGACGTTCTTCATCATGTAGACAAACTTCTGTAAAAATTTCATGGGATTTGGATCAGTAAATTGGGAGTTATGATCGGTTCGAAATTGGGTGTTCGGCATGCTGTTTGGTTCGAATCGATGGAATCGATTCGTTCGAATCGATGCATGGCCGAAGCGAATACTTCGAATCGATTGGGGCGCGCCTGTCTTCGAGCCGATCCATGTTCGTGCTAGCTTAGCTGCTTTGTTGGATTCGAAGGTCGTCTTCGAATCGATGGAGTGGATTCGAAGTTGTCGAAGTCGATGGAGTCGAAGGTGAGTGATGGAGTCGAAGATGATGGATGGATTCGAAGGTGAGCGATGGAGTCGAGGCTGTGATGGGTTCGAAGCTATTAATGGATTCGAAGCTGTGGTGGATTCGAAGCATAGGAAGGACTCGAATTTGTGATGGATTCGAAGTGGGGAGTTACTTAGATGGATTCGAATGTCGCCTCTTCCTATGGGTTCGAATATGATGGGTTCGAAATAGATGGCTTCGAACACGATGGTTTCGAACACGATGGGTTCGAATATGATGGGTTCGTACATGATGGGTTCGAACCGAGCAATGTGCACCTTCTTAACTTGAATCCATCATAACTTGAGCATATGACCTCGGATTGACTTGAAATTTGAAACGCGGACTTCTATGATCTTTCTGGTCACGTCCTATCAATTGTAGCTCAATCTGGACTCGGACAAAATTCATCGATATCCATAGTGAAGAGAAGTGCAACCAATCTCTGAGACGAACTGTCCTTTGTTTTTGGCCAATCTTTTGGTATCACGGCTTTGCCAAAAAGCGGGATAACAGGATCATATCCAAATTCATTCTAATACCAATAATTTCACAAAGAAATTCCTTCCATATGAAGTTGTTATTTGTTGAAATAACAGTTGTTTCTTAGTGCAGTGGAATTACCATTCAAAAATATTTAACAAACTGCCTTATATAAAACTGATTTTGTGTTAGTTCACAATATATTTGTGTTTATAATATAAATTAGTCATCTAATGACTATTGCTTCCAAAATTCTCTGGGATGATCCATTAAGATCCCTTACGTACAATTATTACATGTACTCTATGACGCCCTACCTCTATACCCACACTAGCCAAGGACACTACGAAGTGATGCCGTCAACTAGCGTGAAGAATAAGGCTGGTGAGGAGCGACCATCCGTTTAATTGCTTTGTGCGAGTACCGATGCGCCATATTAAAAATATAATATTTTCATCTCGAAAGGGAATCCGACGTACCAACACAAACTCAAAGCTATTACGCAGTGGCTATATGTAATCTTCGGAAACAAATATAGAAATATCATAACATAAATCAGTCACAGAAGTTCATATCTCAAAGGCAGAAACAGATATGAATATAACATATAGGAGTGTATGTCAGAGTAGTGGTCAAACAAGATCCACAGTATCTCATAAGAATAGATACAAGTGCTAGACAAAAGAATAAGTATACATCAATGAGTCTATATCTCGAGTGTATAATGACAAAAAATACCAATCTAATGCAGTTAGCCAAAAGTCAGATAATACTCCCAGATGAGGAGTCAAGCAGAAGCACCTGTAACATCTCGGTCTGACCCGAGTATTATTTAATAAGAAAATAATAAACGGATCAGTCTAGCTATAAATATCAGATAAAATGAGACAGAATAAGATATATAACAAAACGTATGATAACAATAATGCCATACTATGAAAAGTATACATTTGACAACAACAAAAATCATACAATATCTCAATAATCTCCAAGCATAAAAAAGAATGTTATATTCTTTATTTTATTCACCAAACCACAAATATTGACATCATATTGCTGCCAATCATAAATGCTGGTGAAACACAAATTCTAGAAATCATCAATTAGAAATCCAGAAATCACAAAGGGGGGAAGGCCTATCACAAACGGGAGCATGAAAACTCGCCAACACGTGTATCACAAACAGGACGCTATCCCATGGTCACTAACCATAAATTCCGAACATCGACGCAGTACAAACGGTATGTCAAATGAACCAAAAAGCCCGGACATCGATGTGGTACAATAATGGTACATCCGATAAACTGAAATTCAAACAATTCGGAACGTCGACGTAGTACAATAATGGTACGTCCAATGAACCGAAAAGCCGAGACGTCGATGTAGTACAATAACGGTACATTCGATGAACCGAACATCATAAAAGGACATGGGTTACTAGCCCATAAAGAAATGAGGCGAAGCTCAATAGAACGAGATACATTCCTCTATGTGGACAAAGAGACATCGCACATTGCTAGTCTAAACCATAAAATGATCATCATTGATCATCAAGAAGTGTCAATTACACTAAGCCAGTAAATATATGAGCTTAGCTTCATGTCCCATAACCACTAGCTTAACTTTAATATTTACGAACAAATTGTAGATCTCCACTCGAAAATTGCCACAAGAGATTCAATCGAACAAGTCCAAGAATTAACCGACGAAGTAAATGCAAGCGTTTCATACCACTTGTTTTACTAAGCCATTTAATTAGATTTCTCATACGAGAAAGGTAAAGGTTTGTATATGCTAGTAGATTGGAAAACGGTTTAAGAAATGAGCTTTGTAATAAAATAGTGTTGAAATCATTTTGATGAAAGAGTTTTGATCTTTACTACTAGTAACGAAACCTTTATATTTTTAAAGTGACAGATCAAAGAAATAATTGTAGAAACAATCAATCACCAAAAATCCACATTAGAAGACGTGAATTAAATCCAAAGAAATCGATACCAAATCCATCAAAATGGATATTCCTAAAAGTTCCAACGAAGATGTTATCAAAGCCAATAAGGTGATAACAACTAGTCGGAGGATGAAGAATCGATTAAAAAGTGGAAACTCAAACCCAAAAGGCAAATTGGGCAAAAACAACAATTCAGTCGACTAGACCAGAGTGGTCAGTCGACTGAATCATGCTTGGAAACCTTCGGTTTCCAGGTTCAGTCGACTGACCCAGAGTGGTCAGTCGACTGACTCTTGCCCAGGAAATTTCCTGGGTTTGGTTCAGTCGACTGACCCCCTGGTTCAGTCGACTGAACTGAAAAATTCAGTATTCTTAGCCTATCCCCAAGGGGCAAAATCCCTGCAAATCGCAATCGGTCGAGCACGGACGCTAGGGGTTTACGCCCATCGACAACCCGGCCCTATGGGCTCCTCGATGCATCACCAAAAACATGTTCAAACCTCAAAGATAGGATTTTTAAAGATTTGACTCCAAAACACCAAAAATTGGAATATTTATAAAAACCAATTCAAATCAAAAGCAAATGATCATCAATAAGTGTTAGGAATTCATACCTAACAACAAAGATAGATATAGATATATATGTGAGATAAAAATCTCACCTTTAAACCCAAAACAAATGAAGAAGAAGCTATAGAGAAATGGTGAGAACAATCACTCTTCAATTCCAACCCAACAATCTTGAATCTAAGCTTAAAAGAGAAACATTTCGTAAGTTAGGTTTAGGAATTTCTAAAATTGATAGGAGAATGAGTTGGAGAAGAAGAAGAGAGGGCTTACCAAAGCTTCTTCTATTAATTTGGAGCTAGAACTTGAATTTGCAAATGGAAACTAGGCTTTGGATTTCCTAATTCTTTTTCTCTTTCCCCATTTTTGATGAAGCTTGAATGCATTAGGAAATTATGAAGGAATAAAGAGAAAAGGGGGTGAAGCTTGGGTCTAATGGGCTGAAACCAAACCAAAGCCCTAAGTGAAAAAGTAGAAAAATTCTACTAACTCCAAACATATCGAAGCTTATACTCAAAAAGGACGCAAACGGTATTTTGAACTCAATGGAAGTGGTCTCGAGTCCAAATTCGATTGTTTGTAAAAAGTAGGTTTTCGGATTAAAATCCGACGAACGATGCTATATCTAAATAAAATATTTAAATATACAATCGATAAATATGCAGGTTGTCACATACTCTTTCGACTCACACAATCTACCACTCCTTAGCCTAGGATATGTAGTGGTTCCTAATAAACCTATATCTTATACGATTTTGTAAACCATTCTTTGGATTATATTAATTTTGACCATATGTAATCTTAAGTACACATCTTATAAAATGATTTAACTTAACTTCATGCATCATTAATCGTGCTTTGTCCGACAACGTTCGATTACTCCTTATCAATACATCATTATGCATTATAGGGAGTGATGATATTTTGAGGTTGAATCTTTATGTATATTAAGTACATATGGAACTCTTTCCAATATACTCACACATTCGGTCAAATTAAATCATATCTGTCACACGTTATTTTATTTACTTCCGTTTTATATTCTATGAGCTTATCATAGACTTATACATGCGTATCAAATACACATGTCCATATCCGTGATAACTCTTCGGCAAATACGACGAAGTATATGGAACCATTTTGGTATGATTGCATATGTATATGTATCAATCCAAAAAGTTCATCAACTCTTATTATGCTCCACTAAATGAGTGCATAGCCCTTAATTGTTTAAGACATAATTAACTAGTATCGTACGATTTATAATCATATAATAATAATTATTTCTCAAAACTACGGCTTGGTCTATAATCCTAGAATAATTGTAAATAATTTTAGATACTTTAGAATTTTCCAATGCATCGCATATGTTGTGAAAACAAACACCACATTATAGTTTTATTTCGTAACGAATATTCATTTTATTCACATTAAAATATAACTATGTCTATTTTTCAGTTGACATCGAAAAATAGCCATTATTTCAGAAATAATGTTTGGTTGTTTCACGTATTTTTTTCTTCATAATTAGATGCAATGTCCAAGTGTTATATGGCATGCTCCCACTATTTATGCCATTACTATAATAGCATACCAAATCTAAATTTCCAAATATTCACTTAATATATATTACTTATTTTATATACTGCAACTAGTTTGCGGCAGAGAGTTCTTTGATCAACTATCTTGAACTCAAAGAAATAAATCTCATAGAAAATAATTTTCTATATCAAAATACCATTTGGAATAGAAATCATATTTCTTTTTATAATGTTAAATATCAATTATTGCTATTACAATTCTCGTTTTCGATGTTTTTTATGAAGCAGAAGTGACCATTCATTCTCTTCAACCCAACTATATTTTAAATCACATATATTCTTGTACATTCATTTTGCTTTCTAATTGGTCAAACTGTTCAAAAGAAATCCCTTACTACAATATCTTAACGAACTCTTTATAAAAATGCATTTAGACATCCTTAAAATTTAAGAACATCAAATATAATGCACCTAATGAAACTGAACAAGCTGACATTTCAGCAATCGAGTTCTTAGATGTATAGTCTAGTTTTGGTTTTGTGTTACATTTAACACATCATGATCTTTACTGTAATCAATAAAATTGAATACTCGATCTCATAGTATGGTTTATTTATTTTCTTTGGATGAACTAATTTCACCGAAGTATCATACATTACGAACTATGGCCATTCACTATTTAACACTTATATATGCTATTTATGGATTAAATATCCATAGTCTCGTATTACTTTTTAGTTCGAAACCCATAGAATGCAATACACGGTCGGCCAAATAAGCATGTAAGAAACCAAATTATGAATGTATCAAGTAGCTGTAAAACCAAGCGCTTGAATGGGTGTTAAAACATTAACATGCAATAAGTATTTATTAATAAGTATATGTTATATTTCTATTTGTCAATCTTCAATTCGATTCAATTCAATTGTATACTAATTGATAGACGTTTTATTAATCATGGTAAATGCACAAATTTATTAATATAGATTGTTATAACATTACATAGCATATGTTCTTACAATATTAGAAAGGTTAAATATTATCATTTCATTTTTCTAATAAGGCTCTCACTAGCCTATCATGTTCACCAAACCTTAAGCGAGATATAGAAGTCTTTTGACTTCACCAGTGAGTGTTAAGAATCTTATGCCTTAGGATTCTGACCTTAAGGAAAGCTCAACCAATCATAGGCCATACATGATGGATAACTCCTTATCAGTTGTATCATATATAAATCATAACATGTGGTTCCTTGTCCTAATCCTGCCTTTACCTTGAGGGAAGCTCAACAAGTAAAGTGGGACAATTTATTTGGACCTATCATTTTGCGACGGCCTAAGTGTAATGCACATACCATGAGGAAATCTCAATAAATTCATGCAGTTATCTTACCTCATCTATTCAATATATTAATAGTACTACCCATAACATCCCTAACTTAAGGAAAGCACAATAAAAAGGAGTATGCAAGTAATCTACTAATATATAAATATTAGAGGACAAATTTATATTAAAGATTCATAATCTTCAATATATTATATCAAGTGATATCGACTTATGGATTAATGTATTTAATATGAAAATACCCTCACGATTCAAGGGTCGAACTTATTAGAAATCTCATTATGCATACATTTACACATGTATTTATACCTTTACTCTATTTAGGATTTCTTAATGTTCCACCTTTAATTTGTACATCCATATTGTATAATTTTTATTATTATGTTACTTTTATATTTCATGTTACTTATATAATAGCCTTATGTATAATATTATATTAACTAAGTCTTAATCAATTAATTTAATTAATTAACACTTTATTAATTATTATATTATTCAGTTATAGCATATTATATTGTATTATGTATATTATAACCTTTATAATAATATCACATATCATATTTGTATTTATGTATGTATATGTATTTTAATTTATTAATTAACTATTAATTCATTTCGGAGACTCTTTTATACATATATGTATATTCATATTGTCTTAAACAATTCAAGACGACATAACATATGTCTTTATATATATTATACATGTACACATATTTAATTAATTAAGTTATTTAATTCATTTATTTTATTAATCTGATTAATAAATTATATTTTCAAAATTAATTTATAACATTTCAAACATTTTGAAAAATTATATTATAGCTTTTATAATATGTGTTTTGTTTTAAATTTAAAACGTTTAATTTAATTTTCAAAACAATTTGAAAACTATATTGTTAATACCAAAATTGGGTACAACACTCTTTGGACGTATTTGAAGAGGTTAAAATGAAGAATTTAAATGTAAAAAGAGGCTAATCTAACAAACACGCCAATTCAAGCAAATAGAAGTTGAAATAGACATGGATTTATAGTGGTTCGGTGTTGTAGCCTACATCCACTTTGGATGATTTGATATTTATTGATGATTGCTAATTGATTACAACAAAGAATAACTCAAACACTCAAGTTACAATGGATCTTCGGTAGAGTAACGGCGTCACAGAATCAAAAAGTCCTTTTTCTGTTGGCATTAGAGCGCTATTTATAGGTGCAGTCTAGAAATATCTAGCTTAGACCTCGGAATACCCCTCAGGTCCGACCATTGAGATATCTTTCAATGTTGGTGGAGATGTAATTATAACTTGCTCCTCATTAGCTAATCTCAATATAAAGAGGCATGATTTGTTGTTCTTGTAAATATGAAGTGAATTGGCCTTGGGAGTCGACGAATTTGCATTTTCATTACCTAAATCTTGCACTATTGATACCAACATAATCGAATGATACATACTCATATAATACATGCTTGCAAGTACATGAAGATAGCTGCAACCCTAAATTTACGATCCATAATTGGGCCTGAGAGACGTCATTATTCCGGGCATCCAGAGAAGATGCCGAATTACTCCTTTACCCACATTTTGGACATTGGAGTATAAACACATAGAGGATCAAACGAGACGCTTCACCGTGAGAACCGTTGCCTAGAGTTGGAAAATTAAATGATTCATATTCCAACAAAGCTCTCGCTTGGAGTTTGGCAGGGCGCAAACTCCTCACCCAGAGAATAGTGGGGCTAAAGGTCCATGCCTAGATTTGGGCGGGATACTCCCTAAGTATCTGAGACGTGGACACTTTAATCACCACTTTAGGTTATCAACCTTAATCCATGCCCGGAGTTATGTAAGATGGATGAAAAAATACGTAAAATGGATGCTTTAACCACCACTCTAGGTCATCATCCTAGTCAACGCCTGGAGTTAGGTGACACTGGGTAAAAACATCCATGAAATGGATATTCAAACTGTTTCCCTAAGCAACCAATTTCTGTTAAGACCTGGAATTAGGCTTGGCCGAGCAGGGGTGCTTGAATATAGGCATCCATGCAACTATTCTCTAAGATTGGCAATAAGGTAATTTTAGACATTACCATTGGTCAAACAGAACTCGACTAAAAGATAATGAAATAAAAAATTGATTTGGATGGATGATGATATGGAAATGATTCACAGGCATGTGATCAATGATCACAAACACATTTCTTAGTGCTAAAACATATAGACACAAGGCTTGAAAAGAAAACAAGTCTAATTTTTTTTAACATATTTCTTAAGCAAAACACGAGGGCTATATTTGCACAACTTCTTCCTATTTACACAGTTATTCGAACAAAACAAAAATTAAAAAAACGGAGAAGGATGCAACTAAATGATTTTCCTCCTCTTTGACTCCTTCTTCTTCTCCTTAAAAGAATGCACTCTAGACTTGCGAGGTTTCCTTCTAATTTTGTCTTTTCCTTTATGGTCCTTTAGAAGGTTGCTCCTCGAGAACTCAGAAGGCACATTCTGGACACCTCTAAAAATTGGGATGGTAACGAGAGAAAAGATAGGCTGATTGGGCAACGAGATGGACATTGTGGGGGTATACCAACGTCTTTCTCTTTTTTATCTCCTTAGCCAGTAAGACTTGAGTTTGGAGCATCTCTTCCATACTGGGCTTTGAGGCAAGATAGGAAGCCCAAATTATGGTGATGTCCTCCTCTTCCTAAGCCCTTTTGTCACTACCCTCGGTTTCTTCATTCAAAGCATGGATCATTTCAGCATCGAGACTACCAGTAATGCTCACATTAGAAGTTGGGATCGGCATCGTGGCAGATACGATGACCGACTTGGTCAAAGTGCCATGGGTGCCCAATATTAGGCCCTCTTTAGGAAAAGGAACGATGGAATGCTAACCCAAAACTTGAGAAACATAAAAGAAGAGATTAGTGATATCAACCGATGTCATATGAGCTATGTCAAATACAGGCGATGTTAATGATATACCTCTGGGAGATACAGATTCATTATGAGCCAGAGCACAGCCTAAATATCAATTACAGACGAAATGGGCAACATCGGGAGCGAAGGCTCATCAGGATTGCATTGAGAATGAGACAAAGATGCCGAAGTAGTTGAAACTCCAGAGACCACCCCAAAAAAGAGAATAGTAGTGGAACAAGAAAGAGAAGTTACAGTTTAAAAATTAATGGCTTCAGTAGTCAAAGGAGCATTAGTGTCTACCGCTGAATCGTGAAGAGTGGCACCGGAGCTCTCACCTTATTACTTTTGGACATCAGTAGGCAACTCTAAATGTAGAATAAGCATACCACTTTTGAGCACCTTTATATCTTTTTCATCTAAGAGGTCGAGCATTAATTCTTCTACATCGACCTTAGGCTCACCAGAGAGTTCCCATTCTTGATTCACAATCTCCTCCCATGTCAGGTCCAAAACCTTCGGATACCCTTCTTCAAGCCACTTCAAGTTTCCAAACTTAACCATATTTGCATTGTAGCGGATGATTACGGGTTCGAGCTCATCTTTAACCTACTTCTCTATGCTTTCAACCTGCTTCTCATCATCTTTTTCTCGGGCCTCTACATCATATCTCTCTTGTCGAGCATTTAACAACTCTTATAATAGCCCTGGTCTTGGACGAGGGTATCATCTTTCTCTTTTTTCTCATCTTTCAGCCACTTTTTTTTTAATCTCTTTTACTTCTTAAATCGCTCATTCTCTAGCAACAGATTATGGCTCCTGTAATGAACTACCTCGAGTTTCTTTTAATGATTTTAGTGCTCTAACTCCACAGACTTAGTCAGATTTTCCACTTGCTCCCTGGCCACAGTCACGATGTGTTAGGCGTCGCAAATTCCATGTCAAGGAAGTAGACGATACATTTATGTCACTCTTTTTCTAGTTTTATTTCATCGAGCTCCACTTTTCTTTTGTAGGTGCCTTTAGAAATAACCTCAGATAATCATCTCCTTCTGAAATATAGATCATGCACAAAATAGACATAAGCTACAATGTTGGTTCTAATGTGCTAAGGAATGTCCTTTAAATCAGGGACGAACTTAACGTCGTCAAAAAATATTTTTGGGAAAGTGCGCTTCAAAGCATCCATATGTGGATTAAAAACAAGCTCTTTCTTAGTTCTTTTGTCAGGCCTTGAAGGAGGAGTATTATAAATGATCAACCTTAATGGCTGCTCAGAATGCCGCAGCACATAAGAGGATCTCGTTGGCTGTGTCGATGGAGGAATGGAAGCAGAAGCAACCTTAGTAGATTGGGTATAATAAGGTCTCAATGAATGTCTATCCATTTTGTGTGGCAAAGTTAAGCAAGACCTATGTCATGGAGATGACTTACGAGATGTATAGCCTCTGTCTTAACTTCTTTGGTATTGGCCTAAGTGCCTTCCTGGATCAAAATCATAGAAAGAGCCATAAGGATGACTATATGACGTGTGCTTTCTGCGCTTGCTCCCTTGGATTTTGATAGTATCGTACACACCTCTGTGCTCCATTAAATATGCAAGTGAAACACAAATGAGTTAGCACTAACAAGATAAGAGAACTATGAAACCTAAGAAAGGTGCAGGGCCGTGTACATGTGTCCTAGTGTCCTCCCACGGATCATGGAATTGAAGTTTGTTAAGAGGGGTGATTTCTCTTGCTCGAGTGGTAGGCACTTCATCTGATAAGCAGATTGGTGATCTAATATCCCCGATGCTAATATTTCCCAAACTAAAAGAGCCGAATTAATCTAGGATCTGTCTGAAAGACCCGTAGATGCCCTCATAGGGTAGAATGAGAGTCTTCTTTTTAATAGTGACTAGTGGAAGCTATGCGGTTATCTGAGGCGAGATGACTTTTTATCTTTGATCGGCGAGTTATGGTAGATGCTTGAGCATCATCACCTCTACCACTAGAAGACTCACAGCCAATATCAACATCGTCATTATCTCTACCATCACCCCCTCCTTCCTCAGCGTGTTCAATCCTCTCTCCTCCACATCCTCCAACCATTTGACCCACTTCAGGATCAACAACATGGCTTGGAACAGGGGGCAACTCATGGCATTCACTAGCCTATGCGATGGTGTTGTGTTCTTGCGAAGAGTCGTCATCGCCATTGTCATCCTTTAAAACTTCCTAAACGTGGCCGACACTATGTCCCCTTTCTAACAAATGGTAAGAATGCAATTCTCACCCATGAGAAGTATCCTCATTTTCCTTTCATCAAGAGGAATTTGATGAAGAGCTGCAAGAGTGTTTGCTGGAGCTATACCACTAGGCCTTCTTAAATTATCTGTAATCAAAAAGAGAAGAAGTATGAATGTTTAAGGCTACAACATTCGCATTAAGAGAAGAAAGTGAGCATAAGACTTGTACCTAGACAACCATCTTAGTGTAAATTCAGGCGAAAATAAACAAAGAAAAATTCATCCCTCAAGTAGCTCAGCTTGTTTAGATGCCCATCACTATTCGACAAACCTCTGAAGGCCCAAGATAGGTAAGCAAAGGGGACACTTTTCGGCATCTGAAGCTATACAAATAACGAATCTTTCGAGTGCTGGGCTTGTAGTTCAGATAGCAGGCAAAAACAATATACATGCTACTCAAGAAAGCATAACTATTAGGGTGTAGTTAGGAACAACTAATTTCGTAAACTACAAAATTGTGCTGATAAAGTTGATGAATGGCGGGACACAACCGACTATACACATATCTTAGTTACAACCTATATGTCCTACTGGCTGGAGATGCGCTCATTGATGGCATGATGAACCAACACATCCATATAAGGGATACCATGCCTCTTGCATATTCTCCTAAGAGATGCTTCATCGAATTTCGATGTTGGGGAGTCCTGAGGATCATCTAAAATAATGGCATCGTACATATCAACGTTAGGGGCAGCCCTAATTGCAGACCACTCGGCTGGCACAAAGGATATCATTTCTAAAGTCTGTGTTGTTTGAAGAACGATCGACTAAGGAGTATATCCTACTACACGAAGTGTGGTAGAACTAAATTCTTTGCCAGACTAGGCATATGCAGGTGCCAAAGGAAATGCAGCTATAGCAGAGAGACGCTCGGAGCATCTACGATTCAGAACTATCAAAGCTTCATACGTAAGTGATATCAGGAACATTAAAGGCTATAATCATTATGCTAAAAAATAAAAGGCCCTTTATAGTCAATGTACTAAACCCAACGAATATCAATATGTGTTGATCGATCGAGTTTCGTACATCAACGACGGGCAACACTGTGTAGTGTTTATGAAGTGCATGCGTCTAACGTCATGTAGTTGTGATTTATCTTTTGAGAAAAGGATTAGCAAACAATTCATTCAAACGTCGGCGTAGTATCCAAAATGACCATCTCCAAAGACCGTCTTAGTGACTCATAAATTTTTGACCACGTTTCGACCAAGCTCGCCTTGGGACTCCACTTGAATATTTGAGAATGTAGGGTCAAATTCTCATTAATACTTCAGAGTTACTTTTCTAAGCTCTCACTCTTCATGGGTATAGATCTTATCCAACTCTAGCCGGAATCCACACAAAATAAATTCTAGTCACACCCATGAAATATTGCAATTTTACTTTATGTAAATTGCTCAAGCACTCAAGTAACACATTTTCAGTGCGAATTTGTCCAAGTCTAGGTTCAGGTACCGATTCCTAAAAGGCGGCCATGAATTTTCATCACTTTTTCAAACTTAATCAAAGCAGAGATCAATGATGACTGTCCTTAAGTCGCACCACCCACCTAGAATAATTCGCATCACTTGGGCTCTAGTTCATTCAGATTAGGAGATTGATGCACTCAAACGATTTGGTGCTTGAGGATCAGTGTAAGAACTCTAAGGCAATGCTAATGTCAGAAGGAGATGGAGGCAATGGTTCAAAGCTATAATCGGCACAGTGCTGTAAAGTTGGAGATTGAATCGATGATACAAGATCGGCAATGGAGGTTTGTAAGGGATAGAAGTTTAAAATAGAAATGAAGTGGAAATAAGAAAGTGTGGGTTTGTAGCTTTATAGGATCCAAACATAAACATACGTAGAATAATCGCCTATGTCCATGGCATCTTAGATCAGAACCAATCCCTACTCGAGGTCGGTACCGAACTCTAAAAAAACAATAATAAAATAAAATATATACATATATATATATATATATATATATATATATGCATGTAAATGTGTGTAGGTTTGCATACGAATGTCTGAGCAACATGCAAGCGGATGTATGTATATATTTTACAACGCTATTGAAGTTCTAAGAGAATAAAGTCAAACATGTAGAATCCAAATTGAAATCATTAAAAGTTTTTTGAACTTGCAATGACAGACTTGAAGATCACACTTCATCTTTATACTACATGGAAGTTACAAGGTCAAAACTGTTCGAAGCATTGCAACATTTGAAAAAAGACACTACACTCTATGAAAGCTACTCAAAGAAAAAGACAATGTCTATTTAAAGTAAAGCTTGAATCCTGATGTAGAATCTTTAATTAGTTTTGTTCTAAAGCATATCTTGTTAAAACAAGATAGTCTATAAGGGGAAAATGTTGTCCAACTTCGTGACTAGGCCCTATTCGGGCGAATCAAATCAGGTAAACTAAAAAATTATCTAACAAGGTTAAGAAATAAAGTTCATAAACTTGCCAAGAGCTTCATAAAAGGGCATACACACCATCCACTACACTTTCTAAATCCTAGAGGCCAAAATAAGATCAAAGCATTAGATCGGCACTCATCCCTGATGAAGGATTGATACCGATCCTTAGTGGCTGCCTAATTTCATTTAAGGGCACAGTCTAAATAAAATCGAAGCCATTATTAGCTAGCATATGTCATCTAAGATGTTCGCATATTATTCTCGACTCAAACGATCGGCGGATGAATCAAGTATTTTTTGCTTTACCTCCAAACAAAAGAATTCATTCAAGTATAAGCCAATAACAATGCAACAAAGTACTAAAGATGAAGACATGAGTCAATCAAGCATTCATAAGAGGTCAAAGAACGCTTCACAATCGATCTTATGGATTAGTAATGATACTTGAGGCATGGATCGGTACTGATCCCTGACCATTGTTGAGCTAGACACGATCTCTTAGGTTCAGCTTCTTCAGAACATGGGAGACATGGGAAAGAATGTGGGATACAGTTTTTCGGCGGCTATTGGCGTCAAAATTGACCAACAACACCCAATTACAAACGAAAGCACCAATATCTAGTCACATATCACAGGTAGCATATATGTAAAGGATATAATATGAAGAATAACCAAAATTAAAATAAAAGCAGTGAAAAAGACAAGATTTATAGTGGTTCGGCTAACTCCAGCCTACCTCCACGTTAGAAAATCATTTTTATTATATTGCAATTTGATCATGGTTACAATCTAAAATTTCTGAAACAAAAATGGCAGAGTAACTTTTAAGTGGAAGATGAAGAGAAAAATAATTAGAATCCCCCTTTTTGAAGCCATGCCTGCTCTATTTATAGGTTAAATCTTGCCTATAGGGCCTCCTCGCCTACATGGCCCACCGTCATGACCGTCAAGCCCAACTCGTCCTAGTACGCTAATCTGAAGTAGACAACACGTCGACCCGAAGAAAATTCAGTGCAAACCTGAAGCAAACCTATGGATGACCCGAAGTAAAATGAATGCCATCCCCAAGTAACACGAATGCCGACCCCATCCAAACTCCGTAATGCCAACCCAAGTGCTGACCCGAAGTCAATCCCAAAGTAGCAACCAAATTGACCCGAAGTAATCACATAGCGGACCCTTAGTTAAAGCAATGCCGACCCCTATGTCCAATGCCGACCCGAAGTTTTCCTGATGCCGACCCCACGTAACATGAATGCCGACCACATCCAAAGTCCTCAAAGCCAACTCATGTGCTAACCCAAAGTAATCCTAAAGCAGCACCCAAAATGACCCGACCTTTCCCGAAATCCATATTCCAAGTACCCGACATTGTTTATCCATCGACTGTGCTGAATCCTGACTTCATATTTGTATATATTATCTGTAAGTGATCATCCATCCACTTATTCAAAACAAACCCATAATATTCCAGCCTCGTTAACCATGCAGTCCATTGAGTTAAATCCGCCTGTATACGGCCTTACTAAAAGGCGGGTTAACACTTACCCCCCAAAACATGCCATGTTATTGGAAGGCATGTTTTGAATTGCCATAAGTCCAAAATCCAAAGTTCATAATCCATTGATCGCCATATCATCCAACCTTGAATCCAATTCATTTCCAATCTAATGAAGAAGCCAATCCAAAAGGCGGGTTAACCCTCCAGATCGTTAGCGAAATCCAATGATTTTGAGTCGATATCCAATTCCGAATCCATTAACTGAATCCACGATCTCTCCAGATCATTTTATCCAAGTCCAGGACCACTCCTGGTCCTGTAATTCATACAAAATGATACAACATAAGTGGTACTAAGACCATAATATATTGTACCATTTTGTATTGTATTTGATGTACCGTAATATATGTTTATATTCTGTGTTCATCATGTTTTAAATCCGAGACCTCGCCGGATCCATATCCAAATCTGGAACATCTTCATGTCCATATCCAAAGTCGAGACCTCTCCAAGTCCATATTCAAAGATGAGACCTCTCTGGGTCCATATCCAAAGCCGGACCTCTCCGGTCCAAATCCAAATCCATGACCTCTCCAGGTCCAAATCGAAATCCATACACCTCGCTGGGTCATTTTATCCTACTTCGGCCTCGACTCTCCGATCGAGGGCTTATCCGTGGTTTTTCTTCTCCGGCCTCGACTCTCCAGTTAAGGACTTAATCCATGGGGTACCCTACTCTTGCCTCGCACCCCAACTGAGGACTTAATCCATGAAGATCCTTCTCCGATCTCGACTCTCCAGTCGAGGATTTAATCCATAGGGTATCCTACTCCGACCTCAATCCCCAACCGAGGACTCAAACCTTTAATATCCTTCTTCGATCTTGACTCTCTGGTTGAGGACTTAATCCGTGGGTTATCCTACTTCGACCTTAATCCCCTATCGAGGACTTAATCCGTGGGGTGTTCTACTCCGGCCTTGATCGCCAATCGAGGACTTATCCGTGTTCAAGTCCATCCTGTCACTCTCTGGCGAAGAGGCTTGTAACTCATGGTTATTGCCTCGTCTCTCCATTCGGGACCGTAATGTGGCCTATGTTATTTATTACATTAATCCAAGTCCAATCATTACAGACTTCAATTGATAAAATAAAGGTCCGTACAATGAAGAAAACTAAATAGCCATAGTACTAGAAAAACTAAAGTTTGCAGTAAACGAAAAAACAAGATTTCATAAAGCCGAGCACCACGGTTCATCATCATCTCAGAGCATGCCTTGGGATTGTCCTCGATCTCATACATGTATAAGTGATTTAGCCATAGTACTTTTGGGTTTATAACTTATTCCATGCCATAAATCTAGTCAGCTAATAATAAGCTGAGGACGATGCCTTTATCCAGTGCCATCTTCTTTCGAGGTGGGCAATGGCTGCTTCTGTTCCAATGCCACAACGCGATCCCTTATATATTGCCGCAAATGGACATTCCTCACATGTTCCTCAACGATATCCTTCAAATGCAAATAATCATTCGTGTTGTGCTCCTCCAGCTCATGGAAAAGACAATGCCTTCCTAATTCCTGCTCGTATTCGAAGGGTTTTGTTTTTACCGGCCTTCGTTACTAGAGGCTCCCTCGAGTATCCAAATAGATCCTTTCCATAGTTTCAGTCAAATCCACGTAAGAAGAGAATTTTGGTTCTCTCCACTGCCTTTTCGATGTATTACTACTGTCGTTCGTTTTCCTTTTTCTTTATCGTTCATGTTTGATCTTCCCTAGGCGAACCTCCATCTTTTACAGCATAAACGTCAACCTCCTCTTCCCTCTCTCTATTAGCCTTCGCGTCTTCCTATCATAGAAACCTTTCTGCTTCATTGTGAATTCCCCTAGATCCATCAGTGGATCCCGTTCTAATGATATCTTGAAATTCGAATTATCCGCAATCTCTGAGACTGCTGCCATCAGATGCATCGACGGATCGGGTCGATCCATCGAAGCCACTGCCGTATTGAACCGGTTAAGAAATCCCCGAGTGATTCTCCCTTTCACTGCTTCATCGATGTTAAATTCATCACTCTTAGGTCTCGCAACGTGGATCCAAAATTGCCTTATAAACTTTTGGATCAATTATGTCCATGTGCCAATAGAACCGCTTTCCAATTGTCTGAACCATAATGCTGCTATGTTCGTCAAATACAAAGGGAAGCACCATGTTGTGACCTCCTCCGATTCCCCCAGTACTTCCATATGCCTCGTATACCTTCTCAGATGAACAGCGGGACCCATCCTTCCATCATATGTCTCCAGCGTTGGTAGTTTGAATTCTGATGGATTCCTAGCTTGCTTAGTTATGGGAGTAAAGGGGCTCTTATTCACATCCTCCAAATCTCTATTTACCAATCCTCCCCTCATTTCCCATCTAATAATGTCCGTTGGCCTATCGTTATCATCAAGTGGAGTCTATGTCTGTTGTCTCCAACTTGCCCCCGGTGTTTAGGAGGGAATCCTAGAACATGCCCTTCTGCATGAGCATCCTTATCCTGATCAACACCAAACGGCATAGCACTGCACAATATCCTGCCTGGATCGAGCCATTACGATCTAGGGGCATTGCTCTGAGTGTGGAACAATCAGGGGTAGTTCTTGGTGGATCCGCTCTATCTCGCATCCTATTTGCTTCGTTTCCTTGATTTTGATTTTGGACTTCCTCTGTTCCTACTGCTCCAACTCCATGATCCACATTTCCAGCATTCCCTACTACTCCATTCCCTTGATTTTGCATTCCAGCTTGTCCAACCGATGGGAATAAGTTCTGCATCATATCCTCCTGTCTTTTGAGCATTCTTTCCTGCATAGCATCCATCATCATTTCCATCTCGTATCTGGTAATGAAGATTGAGGTCTGATTAGCTCCCGAGGAAGCTTGTTGTCTCCCTCATGATGACTCCTCTCCATCCTCTGTTTCCTTGTTGATTTCCTAGCCATAGCTTCCTAAATCCGAGTTCCTAAACTTTCAAATCCAAGATCCAAACTTCTAAATCCCTAAGTGCTAGCCTTCTCGGTGAAAGCACCAAAATGTTGGCGTTAATATTGACCACCAACACCCTATTACAAACGAAAGCACCAATATCCAGTCACAGATTATAGATAGAGTATATGTAGAGGAAATAATACGAAGAATAACCAAAATTAAAATGAAAGCAATAAAAAAGACAAGATTTATAGTGGTTCATCTAACTCCAGCCTACGTCCACTCCAGAAAAATTGTTTTATTATACTGAAATTTGATTATAGTTACAATCTAGAAGTTCTGAAACAAAAATGGAAAGTGGCCTTTAGATGGAAGATGAAGAGAAACAGAATGAGAATCCCCCTTTCTGAAGCCACGCCGGCTGTACTTATAGGTGAAATCTTGGCTATAGGGCCTCCTTACCTACATGGGCTCACCACCACGGCCGTCGAGCCGAACTCGTCCAAGTATGCTAACTTGCAGTAGACAATACGTCGACCTAGAGAAAACTCAATGCAAACCTGAAAGAAAACTTATGGATGACCCAAATTAAGACAAACACCGATCCCAAGTAACATGAATGCCGACCCCATCCAAACTTTTCAATGCCGACCAGAGTGTTGACCCGAAGTCAATCCAAAGCCGCACCCCAAATGACCCGAGGTAGTCCCATAGTCGACCCCTAGCTAAAGCAATGTCGAACCCAAGCTCCATCTCCTTATACTGACCCCAAGCTCCATCTCCTTATGCCGACCCCTATGTCTAATGCCGACCCGTAGATGCAGACCCCAAGTAACATGAATGCCGACTCCATCCAAACTCCTCAATGCCGACCCGAGTGCTAATCCGAAGTTAATCCCAAAGCAGCACCCAAAATGACCCGACTTTTCCCAAAATCCGTATTCCAAGTACCTGGCATCGTTTAGACTATGCTGAATCCTGACTTCATATTCGTATTTATTATTCATAACTGATCATCCATCCACCTATTCGAAACAAACCCATAATATTCCATTCTCAATAACCGTGCAGTCCATTGAATCAAATCCGCCTGTGTACGACCTTACCAAAAGGTGAGTTAACAGTGGCTTACAGCTATAAATAGAGTAGGAGGGGCGTTGTTTAAGCGAGCTTTTTAGCTATTTAATGAATTATTATATCTCTTCTGTAATTTCATGGATCGTCACCGATCCCTAAGAATAGCTTTGTAAAAACACACTAGAAGTTTAAGTGGATGTAGGCCTCTGATTAGCCAAACCACTATAATTATTGTATGTTGCTACTTTCCTTGTTTATAATATATTTTCTTCATTTTATTCTCTACTTTTAATTCTGGGTGTTTGAGCCAATTTTCAGCGTAAATAAGCTTAGTTTTATTTTTTTGATTTGGGTTGTTATATTGGTTAGTTTTGAAAATTTTATTTTACCTTACTTATGCTTACTATTGCAGTATATTAATAAAGTTATTATTTTATTAATGATCATACCATAACTATTATTTGAATTAGTTTTTGTAATAATACATTAATGTAAGTCTACCTAAATGTATCTTTTGTCAAAAACAAGTATTGAAAGATGAAATCAAATTCAAAATCTTAATTTTTGAAATTGATCAAAATTTTAAAATATTAAAAAGGCTAGAAGAAAATTTTAAATTGAGATAAAAAATCTTGATTATGACTAGGATGATGGTGAATCAACATGTAAATTTTATTCTATGGTGCCATGTCCGAGCGAAGCATTGCAGTTTTTAAAAATTCAAAGGACTGGATGTATTATAGAAGATGAGGCATAACTTTATAACACCATTAACTGATTTAGTGTCAATCTCATAATGGAAGGCTTAGACAAAGCCTAATGTAGCTTGAATGAATCCCCTTGGATGAATATTTTTCTTATAAATTTATGCAGTAGTTGTAATATCAGTTTTGCTTATTTGTTTGCTATCCATATGTAAATAGCTTGCAAATATGTTTATCCTAATTTATGGTATCTATCAACTTGACAAAAACTGTTATAAACATAAGAGCTTCACATTGGGATAAAATATTTCAAAAGTCTATGCAATTAAAGAACATTAATAGAAGACCTAAAAAACAACAAATAATTTATGACGAGTCCTTTGTATTTCCATACTTAAAAGTCCCAAATGTCTTAATCATTACAAATTTATTCTTAAATGTTTATGAAACTTATTTACAAATTGAATTCATATTATTTCATTAAAAAAGTGCAAAACAACACAAAATTGGAAAACCACATATTGCCTTCATCTTTAGTGCATGTAATTATGTTCTTAATTTTATATAACTACACCAATCATCTTAGTTGTTTAAATTCAATATATGTATTTGTTTTATTTATTCATGTACAATTCAATAAAAAATATATTACACAATATGTTAATTCCATGTTCTGATTTTTTTAGTTCAAAATCTTGAAACTTAGGTCATCTCATGTCAGTTTTGTTAAATCATTATCCAAGATTGTGTTCAAACTAAAATCCTAATCAATAAAAGATGTAAGAAGGAAATTATTTTTTATTAATTAGGAAATGTGGAGGAGTGAAGAAAGAAAACTTAAAAATGGGAAATAAAATTAGCTACCAACTATTATTTTATGAAGCAGCCAGTAGGAAGGAAGGAGGGGAATGGGAAAAAAGAGGGAATGTGTGAAAATAAAAAAGGAGAGGAGGAATGGGAGAAGAGGCGAGGAAGAAAGAGGGGAAAACAATATGAAATATGTCCTATGACACATGGTTACATTCTCTTTTTCGTTTTCTTGATTTTGTTGCTTAATTTGCACTTTAACCCTGTATAATCTAACAATGTATTACATGTAAAATGAAAGAAATTACATAGTTACAAATTATCAAAAATATTAATTGGAAATAAAGCTTTATAACTGTCAAATATTAATATCGTTGATCTGCTAGCTATAGTTAGAATTCTTTGATTAAGCAAGTTCAAAACTATTATAAATATTTATTATTGATATGAATAGAAGTGTCGCTCTAAAATTATTAATTATTAATATCACTAGTCAAATGTTGTTAGAGGGTCGACAATTAATAATTTAGTTTAATCGCTAGTCTACAACCGATAGTGGAACCGAGTTCTCAAATCCATTTCCATTTGATATCGAACAAAGTACCGGTGATGAAATCATATACATTGATAACGAAAAAGAAACGTGCAGAAGAAGAAAAATAAAAGAGATTTAAAATCTCATTTTTAGGAGTACAGTTATATACACAATATTATAAAAATAGATAAATTTATTCAGTAGTAATAATCTCAATTTATATTTCGAGATCACATCGAAATACAAATATTCCTTAATATGTTATCTTTATTCTAAATTATGCATCTTGGTATTTGAAGCAAAATTTCAATTTTTAAAAGTCGAAAGCATACACAAAACGTCCTTTTTACTCATAAAAGGAGGCATAAACCTCAAAACATTGAGATCATAAATTTTTTGAGTAAATGTTGAGGAATAAGTTAATATTAATATCGCTTATCATTAATAATTTTTTATTAATAAATAAAATTTAATTTTTAGTGATATAATATTATGAATAGACAACATTATAAATACTTAACTTTAAAAAATTCATTCTTAATCATTCCTCATTATTCATTAAAATGATATAAAAAAAATTAAACAACATAAATAAATAAAAGTAGTCTATACTCACTTCTCAACATATAGCACCGCAGGCTGATCCTGTGGATTTTAACAGACTTAATACACCTCCTACTAATATGCCTCCATTGGAATTTGATCCTCCCTCTCCTGAAACCTCCATTCAGCCAAGCATTACGGTTGTTTCGACTTTTGAATACCTCCGTAGACCCTTCAACCTCGTGCAAGCATGCATCTATTGATGACTTATATGGTGGGATCGAGTACAGTATTGCAGATCATTTTCCACCTTAAGCTACCTCTCATGATTGTGCTATTGTAGGATATGTTGGCTTATGTACCATTCATGTTTTTTTATTTCTATGCTGGAATGTAAGATCTTTCATTTGCATTGTACCGAGTGACTTTGTTCTATAGCTGCTGAGGCATTTAGCTTTGCAGCTGTTTTAGTGTTCTAATAAAATGTGGATAGGACACATAAAAATTAGCTTACTTTTCAAAAATAAATAAATAAATAAATTGTAAAGACCTAGAATTTCAGCCATTCGATATTTGTATATTTAATTAATTTTAAATATTCACAATTAAAGTTTATAAGCTGAATAAATAATATTTCGAATATAATGACTTAATTGGATAATTAAATTATTAATTTAATATTTGAAACTGTACAAATAATTGAAGTTGAGATTTAATGTGAATGAAAATGATTTATAAAGTGAATTAAATCCTAGTTGAATTAGAATGATGTTATAGAACTTTTAAAATCGAATTAAAAGTTGATTTGAAGTTATTGAATATTTTAATATTTAACTGACGTGTAAAAATAGTCATTTTTCAAACGGTCTCAGATTTTGACGAAACTAGTTTCATTGGGTCCGTAATGTTATATTATTATATGATTTCTAATTTCGCGTCAATCGAATTTACAGTTTGTCCGAAGCAAGTTAAACGCGTAGAAATCGGTTTAAGTGAATTTTAAATTTTAGATAATTCGATTTGAAAACCTATCTTTCAAATATGATTGAATTGGCTCCCGATATATATTCCTTTGCATTCGGAATAGGGGTAAAACATTTTAAACGCCAGGTGGCACGCTTCATTTCTAGTTCGAAAATTTTTCTTTTCCATGGCCAGAAATTCGCATGCTTCCCCTTCGATTATCTCCAAATCCGTTAACAATTATCAAAAACGTTCAACTACAACATCGAAGAGCGTATCGAGATCGATAAATTCAACGGTTATGATCGAAAATGGAGCTACGGATTGATGAAAAACTGCTCGCGTTCGTTCAACGTTTGCACGCGTTTTTACACACGAGGAGGCGACCGAGCTTTGCATCATTTTCGACGATGATGGAGTCGGCAATGTGCTTCGACGTGGTGGCTGAGGATCATCGTCTAGACGATCATGGAGGTGGTGAAATTTGAAGCTCGGCGGCGACTTTGGGTTTCTTCGAACGGGACAAGCCTGGGGGGAGAAGGGTATAGCGTGTGGCCACGATCCCATTTTGAAAAACATCGGCCGTGATTAAAGGTTAAAAGGAGATAATAATAAAAGTTGTAAAATTTATATAATAAATTCGTATAATGTTTAAAAATTGATATTTTTTTCATACGAGGTCCATTTCACACAAAACGACTTGCATTAGATTCGTATGGACGAGAACTACAATATTGAGCTAGTTTGAAGTTGTTTGGACCTAGTGTGAATTTTGGGTAAAATTAAACGGTCGTTTAATTTTATTCGGAACAAAACACTACGGCTGCTATTGGATGCAATGTGAGTACAACTTACTCTTTATGACTCATTGATATTTTTATATAAGTAAGAACAAATATTGTTTATGATGATTGATGATTGTTTGGATGATATATGATATATTGATTGGTACTTGGATATATATATATCTACCTAGTGGAGCAGATGACCTAATATGTTCCCGTGTATGAGCGGATGACCCTTTTGCACGCGCATCTGCCTTGAAGCGGACATTGTACACATATTCTAATATGCATATCTGTTGTAGGTGACAGGTTGAAGGGATCCAACTGAATTCCTCAATAGTATTGATTTATTTACAGATATTGTTATATATTCTGTCATCATATGATATATGATGTTTTGGATGCCGTGATTATTGTATATAGCGCTGTTGCAGCATTGGGCCTATTTTTGAAATTTTAAAAATGTTTAAATGATGATTTTCAAACTTAATAGGATTTTCAAGTGATTATGAAAATATAAGTTTTGTTGAATTTTGAATGGTTAAAGAAATGAATTTATTTTAAATAAATAAATGTTATAATTTTTATGTTATAAAATTATGATTTTTGTGAAATAAAACCAGAATATGATTTTTAGAATGTGAAGTCAACTATTTTTCGAAATAGCATAAATGGAGATTTTTGATTTATTATAAATGGTTTATATAAAAGATTTATAAAACTAATATTTTATAAATTAAAATATTGGAATTATAAAACGAGTTTTATAAAATGAAGTTACAAATGGAATTTTATAAGTGAATAAGATTTATAATATGGTAAAGTTATAAAAGGATGATTTTGTAAATAAATGGTTTATAAGAAATTAACTTATAAATTGGATTTTGGCATGTAAATAAGTTATTAAACGTAATTGATTTATAAAGGGATTTTATAAGTCGAAGTTTTTATAAAATATAAAAGGAATTTATAAACATTGTTTTATAAATTCGAAATCAACTATATTTTGTTAAGAATACATAGAAGTTTACTAAAGGAACTATACTCACGATTTTGGACAGTGGGTAATCCTTTAATTTAAATGTGCAATAGTAATGAATTTGGTAAAGGGGAATATTCATGATTTTGGATAGTGAATTATCTTTTGAAATAAATGTGTAGAAGTGTTGGAATTTGTTAGAGAATTTATATTCACGATTTTGGACAGTGAATAATATTTTAAAATTAAATAAATATTTTGGGCAGTGATACTTTAAATGGATTTAAAATGTTTTGAGATGTTTTAAAATGTGTTAAGGATTGAAATCATAGATTTCAACATTCATTGTTGAAATAGACATTTCAAGAAATAAGGGAATGATGGACTATAACACTATTGTTATAGTAAATGATTTTCGAAAGGAAATATTTTTGTATAGTATAGGGATTTATATATCTACCTTATTTTTGAATCCCTATACTAGTGATTTTTGGTTGTCATAACGATGTTTTACGCAACTTTCGTTTTGGCCCGAATAAATGTGTTTAAGAGAAAGTTTTCCTTATAAAGTGAAGTATATACTTAATCCTGATTTAAGTATATATAATGTAAATAAAGATATTTGTGAATTACTTATTATTTTATAAGTATATGGAAATGTTTTTCAAAGTTGAAATGATTTTGAGAATATATCTTTTTAAAGATAATTTGAAGTGAATATTTGGCAAGTAATTTAATTAATAAAAGATTAATTAAAAGGGTCCAGTGATTGTTATGGTGCTAAATATTTGTTTGTTTGCTTTGATAGTTAAATAACCGACTATCAAGTTTGGCCAAAATTTTAGTTCCTCGGCTTGATGTGGGAACTATTTAGTCGTACACTTAGTACGTAGCCTTCTATGTAGGCTAGATTATTGTTTGTGTTGAGGATGTTGATTCATATAGTGCGGAGTATTACTTCAATCTATCGAGCTTCCTTCTTGGCCCGAAGGATAGCAAGTTGAAAGATGGAGACGTGATAAGTTTATGAGACTTAGTTTCTGTGTGAAGTTGAGAAACGCTTGTACGTTGTTGGTGTGAAGAGACCGGGATCAGATTTATCTGAAAACCACTTCGGACCAACGTATATGCAACGATTATGCAGGTTGCTTGTAGTGATATTGATATTCCGGAGTTTCATAGCAGGGGACTGCTTGTTGATCGTTTGGGGATAAAATCCCAATATACATCAAGTAGCAGTGGTCTCTTCATTATGAAATATCCAATGCAAGGACTATTCGCTACTAATCCTAGGGATTTCCCGACAGAATGTGGTAGGAAAGTACCTTCAGTTTGTCCTGTTCCTGGACAACTTATATGGATGTTTGTCTGACATTGCATTTCTATAGATTACATACATTGGTTTTTACAAACATACATCGGTGGTGGCGCAGAATGCAACTTCTCTTAGCTTAACACACTCCCTGAGATGTATGAGCTTAAGGGTTATATTTTTGTGGAAGGTAATTAGTACTCGACGGAAATGGCCGTGTGGCATTCAAAGTGATGTGATATGTGATTATGAAAGGTAATCGTTACCTCGTCAGGCCTAATCAACCGAAAATGACCTAAACAGGGTTAGATGCAGCAAGGCTAAGTGGTTCATTCCCAAGCAGGATATGATCATCTTCTTCTAGATATATCTTTGCACGCTATGACATCGTGCATCTGATTATCGTGGTTTGTATGCTAGAGGGCCCTTGGTAAAGGTCAGTAACGACCGGAGGATGACATATCCGGTACCATCTAGTTATAGAGGTGGGTCGGTCTTGTGTTGGTAGAGAAACTTTGTGATGGTTTCTCGGTACATTCTTCTAGAGATGTACTGCCGGAAGGTAGTCCCTTCACCTGGTCATTTGTATGAAAATCCAAACTCCACAACGTGTTTTCCATTTTGATTGTATTACCCAATTGGGCTATATGCTGGAATTTAATCAATATAACAATTTCGGCTATGATTAATATTATTTGTATATAGTAGACACTACTATAATATAACATGACATTTGATATGAAAATTTTAAGTTATCGTAAGGTAAAAACATGTTTGTGTTTATGTGTGGACTTGTCTTACGAGATACTTTTGTGTTGATAAAGGAAAAGTTTTGGTAATCTAATAAATTCAGTTGAGTGTGTTTCTCACGCTGGTTTACCAGGCTGATCTGGGCGTTCTTCCCTTTTAATGCTTGGGTTAGACCGAGTATATTTACAGGTTCAGATTTGGTGCTTTTGGAGTTTCAGTAGGCGAGCTGGAGATCTTCATTTCGTATACGAGTATCTGTTTTGATTATTGATTATCCATTGCATTGCTTAGTTGTTTATATTATCAGCAATTATGAGGACAGGTTATTATAACTGTTCAAGCTGGTAACTATTGAATGATTGTTGAACTCTGATTGATGTGTATATACAGTTTCTAAAGATCATTGATTTGATATTATATATTTTTCGCTGCAATGTGAGATTCTGTATTGTTCTGTTTTGTTCTATCTTCTCTCTCTTTTTCTTTCTCTTGACTTTCCGTCAGTTTGTGCTTTTTGGGTCAAACATGTGTGGATTATTGTCGATTCAAAGGGTACGGATTTGTGGGTCATCACATGTGGTATCAGAGCTTAGATTTTGTATATTCCTAAGCTTTGATTTTTACTCAGTATAGATAGGGACAGTAGCACCCAAGATTGAGTATGAGTGTATTATATATATGAGCGCGTATTTGTTAGTGAATATAAAATGTTTTATACTGTGTTTGCTTATTTGTTGAGTTGTTTGTGAATTCTGGTCGGTATATGGGACGCCATGTTATCGATAGGGATTTCCAAACACTTAAACAAGGCAAGTCGACATAGTATCATTTTAAATTGGGTAAATGAAATAATTTTGCCTCGATTATATTTTATATATAAAGGAATAATTTTTTAGAAATTATTAAAGTTTATATAAATTGAATTGATTGTTTGGTTGTTTGAAAATGTAAATATATAAAAATTAATAAAAGATGTTTGAATAATCCAAATAAAAACAACAATTGTAAAACAATAAATTATATAAGCAATGAATTTTAAAGTATGAAATTATAATTAATATGATTTACAATTGTGAAATAATCTTATATATAAGAAATGAAACAACAAGAATATATTTATAAATATGAGTTGTATATAAAAATGAATTTGAACCAAGAATTTGAAATTTTGAATCCCATTGATTTTGGAAGTTATTTTTCAAAGTTAAAGAGGTTATATTATTATAATAGAAAATAAGTGAAATGATATAAGTAAAAGATTTGTACATGTGATTTATGAATAAAAGGAATTTTTTGAAGGAATATAAAGCACCGAATTCACCATTGTTACTGGAAAATAATAAGGATGATGACTGTAGCATCATCGGTATCATTTTCGAGTTTTTATGTGATGGATTTGCTACAATTCGTGAATTAAAAATCGAAGTTTTGTTATGATAAACAAATTTGATTTAAAATCCAAGTTGAAATTGATAAAAATAAGTGAAACGAGTTTTGGACTTATAATATATGAGATAATAAAATTTTAGGTTTGGTAAAGTTGGAATAAATGCGAGTTAGCATAATAAGTATATGATTTGAAATTTAACTGAGGGAAGGTTAAATAAATTGAATTGGATTTTAACTGTATTTGATAATTTATTGAAATGAAATAATACTTAAGTGGTAAGTTATTGTAATTTGAATTTGGAAGTTTAAATAAACCTAAGTTAATAAAGTGAATCAGATTTGAAATTATAAAAAATGAGTTTAGTGAATGGAAGTGAACTTAGGTAGATTTTCACGGAATTATGAATAAATAAGTTATATAACTTATTAATGAGAAAAGGTAAGTAAAACCCATAGTTAAAATGGTTAAACAATTTTGTTAAGCAAAGCAAAATCTGAATATGAATAGTGAGATGAAATTTGACTTTAGTAAAAGGTTAATGAAATGAATTAGAGATGAACTTAAGTTGTATAGTGAAAGTAAATGTGAATGAAGATGAAATGAAACATAACTTAGGTGATGTTAAATGAAGTTGATTTTGGTATCGAAGTAAATTAATTAATAAAGTGAATTAATTATATGTGAAATTGAGTTACATAAAGAAATTCAAATTTATTTGTAGATTGAATTAGCAATTGAAATAATGAAATATGGATTGAATGTAATTCAATCGAATGTAAATAATCGATAAGGAATAGTAGATGTAAGTGTTAATTCATTAAAAAGCTAATGAAGTTGAGAATTGAATAATTGAATGAAAGTCATTTGAATGTTAAACCCAATTGAAATTAAAAGTGATGAACCAAATTGAATGTAAGTGAAGTAAATTAATTTGGTAATTTTGGATATACATTGGTTGTTAGATGGATGTCAGTTCATTGTGTAAAAAAATCATATGGAATTGAATTAATAAAATTGAAAGTAAAATAATTGAATTCAAATTGAAAGTGAAGTAAGAATAAATAGAAATGAATTTGATTTGATTTGAAAGTGAACTAATTTGAATATGAATTAGTGAATGTAAACTAATTGAATACGAATAAATAAATATTAATGAAATCCAATGTAAATGAATCAAATGTGATTAAACTGAAAATCAATTCAATGAATATTAATGAAAAGTGAATGTATATTGATTTGGTTATGGATGTTAGTTGGATGGCAGTTGGTTGATGGTTTGATTTGTTGCCTTTTGTTGCATTTGCTATATGGGCATATGTAGTAGTTGCGTTGATATATTTGTATATTGATATTAATTTCACATATACATGTTTCTCATTTGTTTGTTGAGTGTTTAGTAGGTGCGGATGGCGCTTGCTTCGCATTTGGAGCTCGCTTTCGCGCTATATTAGCCGTATATGCTCGTTAATAATATATAAGGTACATATCTCGGACTACATATCGTACTTTTACACTTTTTTTTCCTTCGGGATGGCTCATCCTTGATGATGAGACATATATTTGTGATATATATATTATTATTATTTTTCCAGATCGAACGGCGCAAAGGAGACGCTGGCAAATTTTTTTGAAAATTTAAGGCGTTAGGAAATTTTTTTGGAAAATCGATGATAAGTAAATTTTTGATATCAAGTTAAAAGTTAAACGATATTAGTTGGTTTTGAAAAGATAACTAAGCGTCATTTGAAAACTTAGAAAAGTTTTTGCAAGAAGTTTAACTAATGAATTTAGGGAAAAGTTAAAAGGTTTAAACTTTTGGTAATCTAATTTGAACGAATTGTTTTGAAAAGTTAATGGATTTTGTTACTTTTTCTTACTTAATAATTTTGAGGACGAAATTCTTTTAAGTAGGGGAGAATGTAACGATCCAGAATTTCAATCATTCAATATTCGTATATTTAATTAATTTTAAATATTCAAAAGTAAAGTTTATAAGCTGAATAAATAATATTTCGAGTATCATGACTTAATTGGATAATTAAATTGTTAATTTAATATTTGAAATTGTATAAATAATTGAAATTGAGATTTAATGTGAATGAAAATGATTTATAAAGTGAATTAAATCCTAGTTAAATTAGAATGATGTTAGAGAACTTTTAAAATCGAATTAAAAGTTGATTTGTAGAAATTTAATATTTTAATTGACGTGTAAAAATAGTCATTTTTCAAACGGTCTTGGATTTTAATGAAACTAGTTTCATTGGATCCGTAATGTTATATTATTGTAAGATTTCAAATTTCGTGTGAATCGGATTTACGGTTTGTCCGGAGCAAGCTAAAACGCGTAGAAATCGGTTTAAGTGAATTTTAAATTTTAAATAATTCGATTTGAAAACCTATCTTTCAAATACGATCGAATTGGCTCCCGATATATATTCCATTGCATTCAAAATAGGGGTAAAACATTATAAACGCTAAGCGGCACGCTTCGTTTTGAGTTCAAAATTTTTTCGGATGAATAGTTTCATCAAATTTTCTATAAAAGGCCATCTTTTTTCACAATTTTCATCAAACCCTAATCCTCTAGAGCAGCCACCATTTTCTTTTCCATGGCTAGAAATTCGCATGCTTCCCCTTCAACTATCTCCAAATTCGTTAACAATTATCAAAAACGTTCAACTACAAAATCGAAGAGCGTATCGAGATCGATAAATTCAACGGCTGTGATCGAAAATGGAGCTACGGATTGATGACAAACTGCTCGTGTTAGTTCAACATTTGCATGCATTTTTACACACGAGGAGGCGATCGAGCTTCGCATTATTTTCGACGATGATGGAGTCGGCAACGTGCTTCGACGTGGTGGCGATGGATCATCGTCTAGATGATCGTGGAGGTGGCGAAAATTTGAAACTCGGTGGCGACTTTGGGTTTCTTCGAACAGGACTAGCCTGGGGGGAGAAGGGTATAGCATGCGGCCACGATCCCATTTTGAAAAATAGCATCCGTGATTAAAGGTTAAAAGGAAATAATAATAAAAGTTGTAAAATTTATATAATAAATTCGTATAATGTTTAAAAATTGATATCTCTTTCATATGAGGTCCATTTTGCACGAAACAACTTGCATTGGGTTCGTATGGACGAGCACTACATTATGGAGCTAGTTTGGAGTTGTTTGGAGCTAGTGTGAATTTCGGATAAAATTAAACGGTCGTTTAATTTTATTCGGAACAAAACATTACAACTGCTATTGGATGCAATGTAAGCACAACTCACTCTTTCTGACTCATTGATATTTTTATATAAGTGAGAATAAATATTATTTATGATGATTGATGATTGCATGGATGATATATGATATATTGATTGGTATTTGGAAATATACCTACCTAGTGGAGCAGACGACCCTATACGTTCCCGTGTATTCTCCCTTGAAGCGGACATTGTACACATATTCTACTATGTATATTTGTTGTAGGTGACAGGTTGGAGGGATACCAACTGAATTCCTCAATAGTATTGATTAATTTACATATATTGTTATATATTCTGTTATCATATGATATATGATGTTTTGTATGTCGTGATTGTGGTATTTAGTGCTGTTGCAGCATTGGGCCTATTTTTGAAATTTTAAAAATGTTTAAATGATGATTTCCAAATTTAAAAGGATTTTCAAGTGATTTTGAAAATATACGTTTTGTTGAATTTTGAATGGTTAAAGAAATGAATTTATTTTAAATAAATAAATGTTATAATGTTTATGTTATAAAAATTATGATTTTTGTGAAATAAAACCAGAATATGATTTTTAGAATGTGAAGTCAACTATTTTGTGAAATAGCATAAATGGAGATTTTTGATTTATTATAAATGGTTTATATAAAAGATTTATAAAATTGATATTTTATAAATTAAAATATTGGAATTATAAAAAGAGTTTTATAAGTGTTAAAATGAAGCTATAAATGGATTTTTATAAGTGAATAAGATTTATATGATGGTAAAGTTATAAAAGGATGATTTTGTAAATAAATTATTTATAAGTTATTAACATATAAATTGGATTTTGGCATGTAATTAAGTTATTAAATGTAACTGATTTATAAAGGATTTTATAAGTTGAAATTTTTATAAAATATAAAAGGAATTTATAAACATTGTTTTATAAATTCGAAATCAACTATATTTTGGTAAGAATATATAGAAGTTTATTAAAGGTACTATACTCACGATTTTGGACAGTGGGTAATCCTTTAATTTAAATGCGCAATAGTAATGAATTTGGTAAAGGGGAATATTCACGATTTTGGACAGTGAATTATCTTTTGAAATAAATGTGTAGAAGTGTTGGAATTTATTAGAGAATTTATATTCACGATTTTGGACAGTGAATAATATTTTAAAATTAAATAAATGTTTTGGGCAGTGATACTTTAAATGGATTTAAAATGTTTTGAAGATGTTTTAAAATGTGTTAAGGATCGAAACCATAGATTTCAACATTTATTGTTGAAATAGACATTTTCGAGAAATAAGGAAATGATGGACTATAACACTGTTGTTACAGTAAATGATTTTCGAAAGGAAATATTTTTGTATAGTATTGGGATTTATATATCTATCTTATTTTTGAATCCCTATACTAGTTATTTTGGGTTGTCGTAACGATGTTTTATGCAACATTCGTTTTGACCCAAATAAATGTGTTTAAGAGAACGTTTTCCTTATAAAATGAAGTATATAATTAATCCTTATTTAAGTATATATAATATTTTCTAAGTGTTGAAAATGAAGAGATTTGTGAATTACTTATTATTTTATAAGTATATGGAAATGTTTTCCAAAGTTGAAATGATTTTGAGAATATATCTTTTTGAAGATAATTTGAAGTGAATATTTGGCAAGTAATTTAATTAATAAAAGATTAATTAAAAGGGCCCAGTGATTGTTATGGGGCTAAATATTTGTTTGTTTGCTTTGGTAGTTAAATAACCGACTATCAAGTTTGGCCAAAATTATAGTTCCTCGGCTTGATGTGGGAACTATTTAGTCGTACATTTAGTACGTAGCCTTTTATGCAGGCTTGATTATCGTTTATGTTGAGGATGTTGATTCATATAGTGCCGCATATTACTCCAATCTATCGAGCTTCCTTCTTGGCCCGAAGGACAACAAGTTGAAAGATGGAGACGTGATAAGTCTATGAGACTTAGTTTCTGTGTGAAGTTGAGAAATGCTTGTGTGTTGTTGGTGCGAAGAGACCGGGTCAGATTTATCTGAAAACCACTTCAGACCAACGTATATGCGACGATTGTGAAGGTTTCTTATGGTGATATTGATATTCCATAGTTTCATAGTAGGGGACTGCTTGTTGATCGTTTGGGGTAAAAACCCCAATATAATCCAGTAGCAGTGGTTTCTTTATTATGAAATATCCAATGCAAGGACTATTTTCTACTAATCCTAGGGATTTCCCGACAGGATGTGGTAGGAAAGTACATTCGGTTTGTCCTGTTCCTGGACAACTTGTATGGATGTTTGTTTGACATTGCATTTCTATAGATTACATACATTGGTTTTTACAAACGTACATCTGTGGTGGCGGAGAAGGCAACTTATCTTAGCTTAACACCCTCCTTGAGACGTATGAGCTTAAGGGTTGTATTTTTATGGAAGGCAATTAGTAGTCAATGGAATTGGCCGTGTGGCATTCAAAGTGATGTGATATGTGATTATGAAAGGTAATCGTTACCTCGTCAGGCCTCATCAACCGAAAATGACCTAAACAGGGTTAGATGCAGCAAGGCTAAGTGGTTCATTCCCAAGCAGGATATGATCATCCTCTTCTAGATATATCTTTGGACGCTATGACATCGTGCATCTGATTATCGTGGTTTGTATGCTAGAGGGCCCTTGGTAAAGGTCAGTAACGACCGGAGGATGACATATCCGGTACCATCTAGTTATAGAGGTGGGCCGGTCTTGTGTTGGTAGAGAAACTTTGTGATGGTTTCTCGGTACATTCTTCTAGAGATGTACTGCCGTAAGGTAGTCCCTTCACCTGGTCATCTGTATGAAAATCCAAACACCACAACGTGTTTTCCATTTTGATTGTATTACCCAATTGGGCTATATGCTGGAATTTAATCAATGTAACAATTTCGGCTATGATTAATATTATTTGTATATAGTAGACACTACTATAATATAACATGACATTTGATATGAAAATTTTAAGTTATCGTAAGGTAAAACATGTCCGTGTTTATGTGTGGACTTGTCTTACGAGATACTTTTGTTTTGATAAAGGAAAAGTTTTGGTAATCTAATAAATTAAGTTGAGTGTGTTTCTCACGCTGGTTTACTAGACTGATCCGGGAGTTCTTTCCTTTCAATACTCGGGTAGACCGAGTATATTTACAGGTTCAGATTTGGTGCTTTTGGAGTTTCAGCAGGCGAGCTGGAGATCTTCATTTCGTATACGCGTATCTGTTTTGATTATTGATTATCCGTTGCATTGCTTAGTTGTTTATATTATCAGCAATTGTGAGGACAGGTTATTATAACTGTTCAAGATGATAATAATTGATTGATTGTTGAACTCTGATTGATGTGTATATATACAGTTTCTATTTTGTTGATATGATATTATATATTTTCTGCTGCGATGTAAGATTCTGTGTTGTTCTATTTTGTTCTATCTTCTCTCTTTCTTCTCTTTTCTTCTTCTCTCTTCTTTTCTTTCTCTTGACTTTCCATCTGTTTGTGCTTTTTGGGTCGGACATGTGTGGATTATTGTTGATTCAAAGGGCACGGATTTGCGGGTCGTCACATAAATAAATAAAAGTTAAGCATTTAATAATAGATATTAGATTTGAAGAATCACATTCAATTTTCAATTCTATAACATATGTGTAATATATTTTTTCCTTCCTCCTCTGTTTGCCTTCAACTTTTTTTTAGATATTTGGAATGATCTTTGTCAATCTGTGTTACCAAGAAATAATGTAAGATATTTAATTATTTCTTTCTCTTAAGCAAAATTTATTGAAGGTTCAGTGTCGACGGTTATTTTTTTTATTTTAATAGCATTTGAGAAATCCATCTCATAGCCCTTGAACCATTTTTCAAAAACAATCATACTTAATTAGTTCGGTATTGAAATTGAGAACTAAAAATGCCATTTTCATTTTATTAAATTTTGTTCTTTTTCACTTGCAAATAAACAACTAAGGTTGTGTAACCTTTGTTAGATCCAATTTTGTTTGAGGTAAATATGTCTTGATGCCTATGCCTTAGTAGATTAAAGCATACATTTTATATGCTTGAAGCCACAAGGGTGTAAGTGTCGTGGATAAAAAGCCTTTTATTTCTATTAGAAAATCATATTATTTACTTAGTTTTAACATATATTCTTCCACTTTTGTAATATTAAGTATTTCCTTACCAAAATACTTGTATTATGTTGGTCTACAAATATAAAGGTGTAGTTATCTAAAACCTACTAATTTAGTTTTGCCTATATAAGTTTGTGGTAACATGATAAACCATTATATGATGTGGCGTAAACAATTTAAGTGAACATATTCAAGAATCTATTATTGTATTTTGATGCATCAAGTATTTGAATATAATAGCAAAATGAATTTTGTATATAGAAATGCGAAAAATATTTTTGAGATGTACGTTCGAGTCGCATTGACCTCATTAAGATCATAAGTTTATTAGGTTTTATATGCGAAATTTTAATCTAAAAGCAACCTAAGTACAAGATTGGAGACTGTATATTATAATTTTCTTCATCATAAATACGTATTAATTTTTTTCACATAAAAGATATTGAAATTGAGAACAAAAAAACACAGATTTCCATTATCATAAATCTTATTCTTTGTTTACTTACTATTAAAACAATTAAGGTTGTGTAAACTCTATTAGATCAAATTTTTAAAATTGGAGATAAATATTCTCGAGGCCTATGCCTCACTAGATTGATGCGTACGTTTTATAAGCTTGAAGCCACTGGGGCATAAGCCTCATTTGTAAAAAGCCTTTATAAGTAAGTCTCAAAGCGTTTTACCTCTTCTGCCCTTAGGACGTTTTACAGGCGAGCATTGAGACTAGTCTTTTAAAATACTAGTTTGAACCATAATGATAGTTATTTTCCTTTTTAATTTAGCTTAATTATAATTTATTGCGTTCAACTAACATTGTGATTCAAATGCACTGTTATTTGTAACCTTTTTTTGGTAGGAAATCATATTAGTTACTTCCGTGGTTTTAACATATATTATTTCACTTCTATAATATTAAGTATTTCAAATACTAAATATTGTAGAAGTATTTGTATTTTATTGGTTTGCAAATTTAAATATGTACTTCTCCAAAACATAAATATTTAATTTAATTTTCTCAATATAGCTTGTAATAACTTGATAAACCATGAATATCATGCATTATAAACAATTTAAGTGAAAATAATCAAAAAAATATTATTGTATTTTGATGCATCGAGTATTTGAATATAATTGCAAAATGAATTTTGTACAAAGAAATATAAAATATCTTTTCAAGATGTACATTCGAGTTGAAATGACCTAATTGAGATCATAAATTTATTAGAATTCATGAATGAAATTTTAATCCAAAGGGAACCTAACTAAGATTGGAGACCTGATATATTATTATTTTCTCCATCGTAGAATACGTATTAATTTTATTCACACAAAAGAACTCTTTCAATGTAATTTTCTTTGCATTGTGAAAATTACAATCTAACTATTGTATTACTCCAACCACAACATTTATCCCATATGGTATAGACAGCAAAAACTGTAATTGCAATTTTTATTCGGCTAGATTCTTTTGTATCTTTACGTTTTATATGACTTTTGAGATAATAATTTGTATATGTAGTAGTACCTTGTTGGGCAACAAGTCCATACATATAAGAATATATTACGATCTTTCATAATTAATATTGCATGGCTTGAAATCGAAATTATGAAATTAATAAATATTAGTTCAAACTTGAGAATATGTATCCTAGTGGATCTGTAGTGATATGTTATGGAGCGCAAGCGAACTAAGATGTTTACTTCCCCTGAAATGTATTAATATGAAGTGGACTCTTAACTTCTTATTATTTATATTATATATACTTCTCAATAATATACCATTGTTTGGCTAAAAAGATATATATATATATATATATATATATATATATGAGTAAGCCTTACTTTATATAAAATAGTGTTTCGGCCTACCTGGTAAAGTTTTTAGAAGCAATATATCTAATAAAAAGATATACTCATGTTATTTATATCATATTAGATTTTTAGGTGTTAAGGCATTTTAATACAAAAAAATTCGGAACATTGAGACGCATCTCATGAAGATATATTGTGATGATTTTCATTTCACTTTTTTTCATGAGCTTTATATACGTAGAAATATTGGGAAACTTAACATTTCGGGCCACATAGGTAAAATTAAACGTGTTTTGTTATTTTGGTGTCAAACCTAATAAAATGATCAAATTGTAACATATGGCATCACACATGCAGAAGTATTGGAAAATTTTAAAGGCTAATTCTATTCATGCACAAATAATCTTTTAGCATGCATCATAATGTGTAACAAACATATGTACACCAGAAATTACTTTGTGTATACCATCTCTTTTACAAAATTACCCTTGTTTTCATCTTCATCATCTTTTCTCTTTGAAATATAAAACTCATTGACACAAAATAAGAAATTTCTAGCACTAAATTAGGTTAAAATTTAATAACATAAAATTTTAATTTTGGAATTAACTTTTTCATTTCTTTATTTCTTTAAAAAAAACTCCCAATTTCAACTTTAATTCTAGAAAAAATAATAATCACTTAACTTAATATATATATATATATATATATATATAGTTCTGAAAGCTGCCTTAAATGATATTTTAAGTCTCATAGTAAAAAAATTCTTTAACCACTTCACAAAAATTGTATAGATTTGATCAGGTAACATTAATTCTCATGTTCTAGTTTGATACGTTATAAGAGAAGGATTAAAATGCAATTACAATGAAGGGAAATTTAGAAATATATTTTTTAATAGAAGTATTGGTGTATATTTGGTGATTTTTAGGTATGAAAAGAATTTTCCAATTTTAAAAGGCTTAAGGATCAAATTGTCATAGTATTAATGGATAGATACCAGATGAAATTCAAATTTGTTTAAGTGCCAATTAAGAAATTATCAATATTATAAATAATGGTTATGTCCCAAGAATACAAAAAAAATCCATTAGAGTTTGTGTCAATCTGAAAAAAACCAATTCTACAAGGTATCATGTCCTCATATTACACAAAATTCTATTACAGCTTGTGTCATAAAGAAATACCAAACAGTTCTTCTTATTTGTTAATCAGCAACAATTGATTCAGATACGACTTCCTTTAGTTTATCTAATTTTCTTTCGTTCATTCTCAATTAAATCAAAATGAGTTATTTATTTGGATCTAAGGTTTCATGATTAATAAAATCTTAAGTGTTTTAAACTCCTAATAAGTAGTACCAGTGCAAAACACTCATATTTGATTTTATTGTTGAAATTTAATATTAAAATTTGGAAAACATAAAATATAACCAATAAAATAAAAGGAAAAAAGATTTTCAACTAAAAAATATAAATACCCTGTATTCACCAATTATGTATCAAATTCACCTTTTAATTGGCTGAAAGATCGGTCAAGGTAAAAAATTGTTATAGTAATACATCATAACAAGGTAAATTAAACTAAATCATTGACATATGTTATACTTTGTTGACATTTTAGTAGTACTCCATATTTTGTTAAACTGAATTGTTTTGCTATTATAATTATGTACAAAAGTATTAATTATTTGTGTTGGAAAGGGAAACATGGTATAAGCATTTGTCTAGGAAAGAGGCAACAATGATTAAATGGTATTAATTACTACCGACATCTGATGCCAACAGACCAAAGTGGTCACTTTTGACACATCGGACGTACTGAAGCATCGAATGCGATGCCAACACAAACTGAATGTTTTCTTACAAAATGCACCCTTAATCTCTTCCTTTGAATATTCATGGATTCATATGCAAATTTAAGATGAGATTACAAAGTAGAGTAGAGCTAAAATTAGTATACTTTTCATTTAGTATTGTATGTTCTTATAATACTTATTTAAGGGATCAATGATGAAGTCACTCAGGTATCTGATATGCTATATAATTATTAAGAACTAAATCTTGAAAGTTGGTACTACTAGGGATTCACTACACCAAAACAGGGATTTTGCAACATTTTATTTTTGTTAATTTCTAAAACTTATAAGTGTTATAGCCTAGTGACAATAAAAAAATGTTAGGATACCTGAAAAAGTGTTGGGAAATATAAATAATATTTTTTTTAGACTTCCCAACACATCAATTATAATTTACAACACTTAAAATTGTTAGAACAGTTGGCAAATTTGTAAATAACTCACTAAAAATTGGTTCCTTTTGTAATCTTGTACATGCAGCGATTTCTAATGCTTTCCTTTCAATCTCCACTATCGTCCGCCTAATTTTTAATCTAATTAGGGTTCCCACGTTCCATTCCCATTCGCGCATCCTCCAGTTCTTCTCGCAACACTCCCGTTCTTCTCGCGTCCAGTTCTTCTCGCAACACATTTCTTCTCGCAACTCTGTTGTTCGATTTCAAACCTTGAATCAGGTATTTTCTTTTAGTTATGATTGTTCGATTTATATTTTTTCGTTGGCAAATTATTCTGGCCAAACGAAATTGAATATTTAAATTTGAATGCTCTTGAATTGATTTACTTATTTATCATCATCCATTCCATTTTGTATAATTATATATAAACGTATGAATGAGATCCCGTGGTCGCTTGGGATGGAAATATTTGGGTATTCTGATGTGTAGATCTTCCATAGAATTTAAGCTAGAATATCGTTGAACCAAATGATGAATGGCGGTTGAATTCTCTTTGGAATAACTCAATGTTTAGTTGAATTTCCTTTGACATTTTATCTTAAACAAAGAAGTTACGGTTGTTTGTGCAGTGATTTTCTCTTTAGTGTTAAAATGACTCAACGTGAGATATTTATAAAACCAAAACCATTTTTATGAAATTAAAGATAAATAGGTATGAAATTAAATACTTAAATATGGGAATAGAGGGCAAATGTTACGAAAGCTGAGACTGAAGAAGATGATATATTTTCTCAAGAAATCATATATGAAAATCCTCCTCCCAAATGTAGTAACTGCATTTGTTTCGGGAATTTTAAATCTCAATGCCCTCTTGTTAAGACGTGGATACTAAATTCTACGGAAGAGATTCATATTAGTACAGTAGAAACAAACAAAACAAATAACATTGTTAGGGAAGATTCTCAGCCAATAGACGAGTCTACGAGTCATAGTTCAACTGGAAAAGTTAAGGTAGACATGTCATACGAAGATCCCTAAAAATATATTAATTATATAGATAGCATGGTGAAGGACTTATTTGCTGCTAAACGTGAATTACTAAAGGAGTTGAAAAAAATATAGGGTAAACAATACAAGCGGATCTGAGAATCGTGAGTGTAGTGGTGTTCTCGATGAGAACAATGCTTCGGTTAAAGCAGGTCCTAAGGTGCAATAAGTGGTTCTAGAGTTATAACTATGAACAAAATATGGTTAGATAAGTCATGGGTATACTAACTGTGAAAAAAATAAGTAATAGATAAGTTATAACTGTGAACAGAATAAGTGGCCTCCTGCTGCTACTATTGCTAGATTATGTTTGATTATAGTTCCTTTCGATTTCGGGTTTGCTCGAGTTACAAAGGGATTGCGACGCTAAGTTGTTGTGACCATTGTCTTGAAATTGTGAAAGATTGTGGTGGTGTCTAAAGTTTGGGTCAGCTGATGTTGCGCATTGTAGGAGAGGATTTCGAATGTCACGGTTGTGATTGAGTATAGGGCATTTGTGTGAAGTTTGATAGGCTGCGGTTTGATGTAGGTTACAGATAGCAGTAGTCATGTTTTGGTGAAGTGGTTGGTCGAGGGGAATTGTGGATGGCTTCGGCAATAGTGGTTGTTCAATTTCTTACAGTGCAGTTTGGTGACAGTGGCAAGGGTTTGTATGGAAGGAGTTGCAGTGAGATTGTGATGGTTTGTGCAATGTGAAGGCAGTGAATACTAAAATTGACAAAGGAAGATGAATATGCTCGGTTGCAATGTGAAGATGACTGCACTGTTGGAAGAAATGAAAGAAGCAGGGTGGGGTTTTAGAGGCTGATGGTCTATAGTTGTGACTAAAGTCTGGGGCAGCCGATGTTGCGCATTGTAGGAGAGGATTTCAAATGTCGCGACTGTTGATTGAGTATTGGGCATTTTGGTGAAGTTCGACAGGCTGCAGTTTGATGTAGGTTACAGATAGCAGTAGTCATGTTTTGGTGAAGTGGTTAGTCGAGAGGAATTGTGGATGGCTTCGGCAATAGTGGTTGTTCGATTTCTTACAGTGCAGTTTGGTGACAGTGGCAAGAGTTTGTATGGAAGGAGTTACAGCGAGATTGTGATGGTTTATGCAATGTGAAGGCAGTGAATACTAAAATTAAAAAAGGAAGATGAATATGCTTGGTTGCAATGTGAAGATGACTGCACTGTTGGAAGAAATGAAAGAAGCAGGGTGGGGTTTTGGAGGCTGATGGTCTATAGTTGTGACTGGTAGGGATGTTAAGGCTGCTGAACTCATGGTTGAATGAGCTGCTGTAGTGGTGATGGTTTGATGGAACTGCAGTTGTTGTTGGTGTTGGATGGTGGTTTTTGAAGTGGATGAGATGATGGCAGATTTTTCAGTGTGGGTGATTTTTGATGTAAGTGTTGCTGTCAGTTAATGTAAGAGGAAGTGAGTAGTTGCAGACAGAGCACTGTGTAGATGACAGTGAAGAAGTTTGAAGCTATTGTTGTGGATTCAAGGAAGTGATGTATGCTGATATAGGGTGCTGGTTCGAGTTGAGTAGTGAAGTGGTTGAGTTATGTCAGTCAGTATGTTGGATGGTCGAATTGGTACTGAAGGCAGAGTTGTGTACAATAGTAATATAGTGGAGCAGTGTGCTCGATGTAGAAATGAAGGGTGAATGTCTATAATGATGTGCACAGTCATGCAGTTGATTGATGGAAGTAGATGAAATGGTTGTGATATGTCGTAGGGGGAGTCTGTGCGATGTGTATGTCAGTTGATTTAATATCAAAAGTCATGAGATTACCTTGTCACTGAGGTATCTCATTTGATTTAATATCAAAATTAATAATCATTTTCAGTTTTTGTCAAATTAATAATAAAGAAAAAATTAAACAAATACGTTTTTCTTTGATATCAAATATCACAACGGTCGGTTTCCCCACCGATGTGTGGTTATATTAGTATTTGTATATGAGTATATAGTGGAAAGGTTTTGATTTTTGTTTTCACTTTTGGCTATGGATTATTGAACGTACAACTTGATGAATTTCTGACTTGGTCCCTGTTTGAATATATTGCTATAAATTTGAACATACTTAAATATATTTGTTCTGGTTCCGTTCTTTCCTGCCTACGACTTGTTCACTTCACCATTCACTGTTCAATTGTATGATATATGTTTCCTTATGACCTCTAATTGAATTCCCTTTACATTGTCATCGTTGTGATATATATTTGAATGCAACTTGACTCTGGTTGATTCTCATTTCTGCCTTGGCATTACTTCGTCAATCTTGCTGCTTTGTTTAAATTTTTGTTCAACAATGTTTATCAGTTTATGACATTGCTTGAAATGTTGATGTTTAATGAATTTTATGCCTTCCCTTTTCTTTTGTTTCACCTGCACTTGCACTTCTGTTTGCTACGTATGTTCTGCATTGTGTTAATGTGCTTGAAATAATGTACCATGTTGTACCTTGTTGCGCTGTCGTAGGACCATTATGTTGCATATGTTGTTGTGTGCATTTCTAAGTTGCCTTTGGTATATTTGCATTGTGAGTTGATTGTGTAGACTTGATCCTATTGCCCTAGCCGTGCACCGTTTGTCCCTGGCCATGTCTGGACTTGTTTGTGCATGTCTGCCTTGTACAGTTATGTTTTGTCTGAGATTGCTGTATGTACTCATGTGTCCATTGTCGGGGCTATATCCTGTTTTGCTGCACCATTGTTTATCCATCTTTTTTTACTGTATGTTGTGCACCATACTTGTGTGTACTTGTACCTTGACCGGTATGTTGCTTGTGTACCTTCATCCTTGATTTTGTTGCTGCTTGTTGCTGCATGTGTAGTTTAGGATGGGTATCGCTGCTGTTTTAGTGTGTGGGTGTCCTTGCGTGAGTGAGTTATGACCTTGCATTTGAGAACTACTACATGGTTGTCCGGATTTAATTACTGAAAATCATAGTGATGGAAATTTTGTTACATCTTTATTTTATTCATGCAGTACACTACAGCACAAGCTTTCAAAGAAACAAAAACCAAATGATACAGGCTCCAGAGCTTACTAAAGAGAAAGTTTAATGTGTCTCTTGCTCTGTTCATGTTCAACTGTGCCGGTTTTAGTGTTTCTTCCACTATACTGAACCCTTAATAGATATGGCTACAATTATAAAATATACATAGCTCTGTTCATGTTCAACTGTGCCGGTTTTAGTGTTTCTTCCACTATACTAAACCCTTAATAGATATGGCTACAATTATAAAATATACATAGCTCTGTTCATGTATCATGCTCAATCTAGTCACACTGACATATCATAACACAACAAAATCTAAGCTTAGCGCTAACGTAATATTATATCATAAAACATATATTATTTTTCTTTGCAAATCTATATGGCACTAACGTTATATTATGTATTATTTTAGTTATGACAGAACAAACGTCAAGAGGGTGGATTAAAAATCCACGTAGAAATGAGGATGAATATAAGCAAGGTGTTCAGAACTTCATCAACTTTGTAAAGTAACACTCACCACAAGATATCCAGTTATGTGTGTGTCCCTGTAAGAAGTGTAAAAACTCCAAAAAAATCTCAATAGAAATGGTTGAGAAACACTTGATAGCTTTTGGTATGCTTTCGACATATGATGTGTGGTTCTTTCATGGAGAGAGAAACAATGCTATAGTACAAATGACTCGTGCATCAGATTCCGCCGAAGAGTTACCTATTCAAGACCAAATGCAAGTAGAAGAGCCTATTAAGGGCGCTCTTGGAAATCTCGTTAATGATGCATTTAGAGTGTATGATTGCCACAGGCTAGCGATGAAGTGAACTTCGAAGAGATACATGTTCAGAAAATGTACCATGAATACAGAAGCAAAGAAAATGAGAAAATATATCCTTCTTGTGAAGATGGACTTAAACTTTAGGTGTAATGGTTGAGCTCCGGAACTTGAAAAAAGAATTTAACTGGTCAAAAATGTCTTCGAAAAGAAAAACATTACCCGACAAGTATCCCACCATGAAAAAAATGTTAAAAGATTTGGGAATGAAGGTAAAAAGCATTCATGCATGCGAAAACGATTGCATGTTATTTTGGAAATAGAACGCTAACATAGTAGAATGTCCTCATTGTCATACACCAAGATTTAAAGATAAGGCAAATGCGTTAGGCATAAAAAATGACAACCCAACCGAGGAAAGTTCTAAGACATTTCCCTATAATTCCAAGGCTGACTAGATTGTACACTATACCGTGGATATCTCGTAAAATGCAGTGGCATAAGCATACCGATCCTTCTTGGAATTTCATGCGCCATCCCGTTGACTCGGCCGAATAGAGATCAATCAAATGTAAGTGGCCAAAATTTGCAAATGAAGGACGTAATATATGGCTTTGTATCGCTAGTGATGGATTTAATCCGAATGGGGTTCTCTCTAATAGTTACAATTGTTGGCCCATATATATGATTCCTTATAACCTACCCCCTTCGTTATGCACGAAATCACAATTTCAAATGTTAAGTTTGTTAATTCTTGGACCGAAAGCACCAAGTCAAGACATTGATGTATACTTAGAACCTCTCATTGATGAGTTGAAGAAACTTTCGACGGAAGGAGTGGCTTCTTTTGACATGGACAGGGGAGAAATGTTTACAATGAAGGCAATACTATTATGGGGAATCCATGACTTACCAGCATTTGGAAATTTTTCTGGTTGCGTGACACATGGTAAGCATGTCTAGTTTGTGCTATGGAGACTGAGCCAGAGTACATTGGTAACAAAGTTGTTTATCCAAAGTATAGAAGATTTTTGAAGGATTACCATCCATATAGATTAATAAAACATGGATGGTATAAGGATACCGAAGATAACGAACCACCAACAAGGTTAAGTGGACCATCCCTTTTGGAAAAGCTTAATTGTATAAAATATTTTCCTGGAAAATTACCAAAGAATAAGAAGCGAACGGTATATGAAGCTACCGATAAAAGTTTCTTTACAGTTGGAGATGGTGACATAGAAAAATTGTCTTGGTATAAGAAGTCAATTTTCTATGACTTAATTTATTGGAGTAGTCATAAAGTGTGACATACTATTGATGTGATGCATACGGAGAAGAATGTTGCAGAGCATCTTATCAACTTAATGTTTGACAAGGGAAATCAATCATCTAAGCTTGCATGGGACAAGATTCATAAAATGAAATGTTGTCAAGTTCTAAAAGATGCCAAACTTCCATCGTGTCTTGGGACAAGATTTGGTAGCCTTGTTACTATTCAACCCCCTACTTTGTACATAAAAAAAAACATATGAGTATCATATTTTTATGCAATACTTGCTTCCTATAATGGTTCAACATGCATATCCAAAGCTTCGTGAGTTACGACGGGCTATTTTACAAGTGAGTTTGTATTTTAACATAATATGCTCGAAAATTTTAGTTCGAGAACATGTTCAAGCCGCCAAAGATATGATTTCCGAGGCATTGTGTGTGCTAGCACATTATTTTCGTACAGACTTCTTTGATATAAGTGTTCATCTTATGGTGCATCTAGCTGACCAAGATTTGCTATGCGAACCTACAAACTATATATGGATGTATCCATTTGAAAGGTGAGATATTATTTTTACAAGGTTTGTAAACATTATTACAAAATGACAATTTCTAAATATATGTGCATGTGTACATGTGTGTAGGGCTATGAAAGAATGCAAATATATACCTAGTAATAAACGCTATATAGAAGGATCAATCGTTGAAGCATATCTTGTTTCAGAATCAGTTAGATATGCAATGGAATATATGCCAAACCCACGTGATGGAAATCATAGTTCTACACAAGCTCCTTTTTAGATGATGTTGATGATATATATGAATGCCCCATCATTGAAGGCAAATATATTAAGCTAACTAGGATGCAGCGTGTTCAAATTCGAAGGTGGATACTTTTTAGAATCGATGTTCCCGAGAGAGATGAATATTATAGGTATGAATTTTCTCCATATTATGATAAATACCGATGACATAAAATAGCGAATGTATTCACATTATAATATCTAATTTGTAGTGCATATCGCTCCTCTTTAGAAGGTGTGTCTCGTTGTAAAAGAAAAGTCACCACAATGGTGGAAGTAGTTGTACAAACTGAATTTATTGATTGGTTGCACAAAAAAGATAGTTATTTCAATATGAAAATTGTAGGTTTTGTTCCTTTTATGTTAGTCATGCAAATTTGTTTGTTCCTGACAGCTACTAGAAGAAAAATGCATGAACACAATGTTGTGGCAATATGCTTGTGTCCAAAGTGGGAAGCCAAAAGCTATCTCAAGTATAGAGTGAATGGATATATATTCTCTCCTCAACATTACGACGACGCTCTTTTAACCCAAGATAGAGGTGTTTGCATAGATGCAATCACCACATTTGTTGCAAGTGCAAAAGATATAAATCCCTACAGACGATGACACTACTTGGTATGGTATCATTAAAGATATCATAGAAGTCGATTATTATGAATCTCAACATGTAGTATTCTATTGTGATTGGATAAACATCGCGGATAAGATAATTGGTTGTAAGATTTGTACCTATTCACATTTGTTGATGGTGAACTTGAAAAGGCTCAAAAATTCTAATGGAGAGTATGATGACCCAGCTATTCTAGCAACCGAAGCAGGTCAAGTTTTCTATGTAAAAGACACTCAAAATCCTGATTGGTCCGTTGTTCGACGTTCTCCGAAGCGCAGACAGACAACATAGATGAATACACAGTACCGACCGATTTTCAGTATGTTATGAAAGAACAAGCCAACTTAGGACCATTATTGAAATGTGTTGAAATGAAAAAGATATCATTTTGAAATGAATATTTGTGTTGTTTGATATACTTGGTATTTGGTAAACTAGCATATGAGTTTATGAACTTACTTTATGAGCCTTGCTCATGTTATTTGATATATTTTTGGATGCTTTCAGATTGATTTGTGAGCTTTGCTACTTCGCTAGGAACCTACATATTATGGAGATCATCAACAAAATTAAAAGAAGTTATATTTATTTTATTTGCTGTAACATCATTGTAATTAATTGGCATGTTTGACTCTCTGTGTTGTCTACTTGGTTTATCAAAGTTTGGAAGAGCCGATGATCAAGGTATTTAATATTATTTAATTATTTCTCGACCTACAGCTTTATTTCAAATTATTCTACACAGGAAATTTTACACTGTAGATCTTGCAAATTTAATCATTTACATTTTATTTTTCTTTCCTTAAATTGAATTTATTCACTTTACTAGATTTTGAATGTATAATTGCATGGTTGAAAAAAATAAAAATCCTCTAAAGGTACAAATGCAGAGCTTGAAACATGTTTTTTGAATGAATTCAGCGAAGATGTCATGCCTGTACTTTGAAATGACATTTTAAGTTTCATTGTATACTAAAATCTTTTTTATGCAGGTCTAAATGTCGAACAATTGCAATGCTAGTGCATCTAAAGGTACAAATGCAGAGCTTGAAGCATATAATCCTCCTCAGATTAGTGATAAAAAAATACCTAATAAGTGTTGATCTTGAGGGTGTTAAAGGTAAATATGAAGCTAAATGGAGCTCCAGATGCGGAGCCCTATTTCGTTGTCATATACCGATTGGCTATGACGAGTAGAGAAATGTAGATGATTATTACAAGAATATTTTGTGGCAAGAGCTATTGGTATGTCACGAATTCATCTTATTTAGTCATTTATGTTTTGCACAAGATTTATCCTTAGTACTAAAATTTCTTTGTTAAACAGAATGAATTTGACATGGATATAGATCCCGATCTAGCTCGGCCAATTTTAGAAAAAACTTCTCCACGATATTATCGTACGGTAAAGTCTACTTTGCGGAATAAATTGCTCAGAGTCGGAAGAACCACCATACCCAAGAATATTGCTATTACTAAATGTCCCACGGACATTGACAGAGTATGGTGGAAAAAGTTTATAGATAATGAATATTCAGATAAAAAAGAGCAATGTAGGAAAAACGCCGAAGCCAAAGCTAAAAATACTATCACTCATACACTAGGAAGAAAATCATACCGTAGAGTTTACGACGAAATGGTAAGAGATAGTATAAAAAATATTTCTTGTAAATATTAATAACGAATAGTTAATTAGTTTAAAAATATTTGTTCTTGCAGGTCAAGGAAAATCCGAAAGAGAAAGTTACGTGGACAAAGGTTTGGAAGGCGGGACATATAAATAAGAAATCTAGACAAGTTCTTCCATCTGCGGCAAAAGCCTATGTAAGTATTTTTACTTTAGCACGAATTACTGATCAATTGTAAAAATTTTGGTAAAGCTTTATATGTATACATTGGCATCTTCTTTGCACTTAATTTATTCTATATAATAGAATGCCAGTTAACTATCTAATTGTAATTTTACAAGTGGTTTAAAGGTTAGGAAAATGAAGATTGTTTTGTTCAAGAGTGGGTGTAAGTGTGTAGAGGAGTGGTAGTGGCTGTCGCAAGTTTGTATTCGAAGAGGTGATGCTAGCAAATGCAGTGCAACAGTGGAATGGGTTGATAGTTGAAGCAAAGGTGAGTGAACTGTTGCCATTTTTTGATGGTTTATTGTTGTGGGCTTGTGCTCGTTAGCAGTGTAGTGATGTGCTGATGTGAGGAGCAAAAGGCAGTGGATGTTGATGGTCGAAGATGATTTGAGGAGGTAGTGGATGGCCAAGAGTTGTTTTGTAGTGAAGTGTGCACGGTTGGTTGAAAATGGACGAAATAGTGGTTATGTTGGTGAAATGTACTAACCAAAAGCAAGAAAAATTGGTGGTCAGGCAACAAGCAATTGTTGACAGAAGTGAACAGTTGAAGGGTGTTGAATGGTGGTAGGTCAGTGTGGTTTTGTGCCGGTAGATGTTGTGTGGAAATACTATCTGCAAGGAATTGCAGTTAGATGAATGGTACAACTGAAGTGTTGAAAAAGGCAGTGGGAATTTAAGGAGTTTGATGTAGCTTTTGATAGTATTGGATGTGGTGATTTTTGTATGTTGTTGGTGGAAGAAGTGGTGGTTGATGTTTTGTGAAGTAGTCTGGGTAGCAGTACACATTAAGTTGATAAGAGTTTCAAACTGGGTTGGGAGTTAAAAGACTAGTAAATACAGTATATATAAGTGAGCACGTATCCTGGTTTGCATAAAGCCAGTATAGGCTAAATTCGAGGATGAGCATGAATTTGAAGCATGGAACAGTATTGTTGCCTGCTGTATGCAATTAGCTGAACATGTGACTAGGTGGCCTGCTGAATAGGAGGAGTTAGGAATGTATTTGCTGATGAGTATTGTTGCTTGGAGTGAAGTAGATGACTGTGCATGGAGCTAGCTTGTGACAATAAAGTTATGTATCAGAGCAGTACATTTATGTCTGATGCTTCAAGCTCAATGGGTAATTGTGCAGGTTGACATTTTGCTTTAGGCAGATAATATGGAAAATAACGACCAGGGTATTCTGTACGTTTGATAGTTTATAGAAGCATAAGCACTTGTGTCTAAACCATGGGCAGTACATTCTATCTGAACATTGATCTTACGAACAGATTCAGTTTTTAGGTAATGTCAAACATGAAATAGACTCTATCAGCTTACGAACAGATCTGGCAAACATGATTCAGTTTAGGTAATGTCAAACATGAAATAGAGTCTATCAGTTTTGTAGAAGTATAGAGTTGGCCAAGGTGACTTTTTCTATATGCATTTGGCAGGAATAGAAAGAACGCAATGAGAGAATTTTTAGCAGTGAACATAAGCCTGAAAATGTAAAGGAAGTGTATATGCGTATTATGAATGTGGTAAGTGTGAACATTTTTTTTGTTTTATCGAGTTCCTTGATGATAATTCATAGATTTGCAAAATCTTCAATGACCTTGTCTTTTGGCAGTAATATGCTGTTGATTGTTACAGCCTATTATGCAGTAGTCTGCGGGTTGAACTTTGAAAATGTTGTTATGCACCATGATATATATCTGGATGCAGCTTTTAAGATGTTCAACTAGGTGGTTCTTTATTTGTTTTGCATGTAAAAAAAGTTTATTTCATTATTGTTGATTTTACTCTAAAGAATATACATGTGTATGTCAATAATAAAACCTTGACCAAACCCTCAAATTAATACAAACTTTTATGTCATTTGATATAATCCCAACGTGTCCAATTGTTTATTATTTATCTTATCGCTTCTCAACCGCTAATCTTTGTACTTATTGAATACAGGCACTTGTGGAGGAAGAGGAAGAAAAACAGAAGTTGGAATGTAGCGGTAATGAGGAAGCAAACACATATGAGCTTGACAACGATCCCATCTCTAAAAATTTTGGGTCCGATAGAAAGAAAAACTATTGTCGTGCAATTAGCTCCACTTCCTCTACAAAACAAGTAAAGTTGATGCAAGCTTCAAAAGCAATTGCCGATAAGAATAAAAAGGAAGATTTTCGTCAATGGTCATCGGATTTACAAAACCAAGTGGCAAATCAAGTGGCAAACCAAGTATCGAGCCAAATCAATGAGGCTCTTAAATCATTTGCTTCATCTTTCTTAACTATGGTACCAGGGTTACAACATAATCTTAAAGGTGGTTATGTGACGCCTATGACTGAAACCGCTTCTAACTTGAATAAATCTCCTTCGAATATTGGAGTTGCTAGTATTCCGTCAAATGATGTTGGATCATCTACAAGAGGTAAACAATTTGTAATGCTACTATCACAGGATACGAAGAAGGATGTAGCAAAAGCTTATATTGGAACACAAACTATGTGTCATTTCAGAGAGATAGTTCCAAATATTAAGAAAGTTGTTTGGATAACAGAAGTTTTAGAACCGGAAGCACCAATTTGCGATGGTCCTCAAAGTGGGCACCACAAGCTTTGTGAATTTTCGGATGGGGGCTTTGTGTTAGGAACTGAGTTGATGATGTTTTGATGACAACAACCTTATATAGTTATTATACTTTACTTTATAAAATATATACTAACATTTCCATATATATATATGTATGTATATAGGAAGTATATGCAGGTATTATCGAAGACTGATCAGTATAAAGACTCAAGCATCAAGATGAAGATTAGAGATTCAAGATTCAAGATTCAAGACTCTATAGAATCAAGATTTCAAGATCTCAAGATAAGTGTCTAGTATTTTGTTAAAACTTCATAATAGCACTCTCATCTTTCTTCCAATTTTCTTTTGGGATGGAACCCAATTTCTATCGAAACCAGTGGCTTACAAAACCACGACAAGTAGCTTACAAACCTACGACAAGTGGCTTACAAACCCACGAAAATCAAAATCATTTAAACTACTTTGTACAAGTTCTCGAGTCCTATGGAGGAGCTCTGTAGGAAGGTTCTTGCAATTTCAGTTTGAATAGATATTACAAAATGTTTTTAAATCTGTTTTCAAAATGTTTTAGCTTTCAAAATCATGTTTTCAAAAATGTTTTCAAACTTTGTTTTAGCCTTGAAATATTCCTCCATTCTGATTTTAAAAACTTCTATTTTTAAAACATCAAAACTTATTCTGATTTTAAATATTACTTATATAATTGACGGTCTATATCAATTACATATACATATATATTTAGAATAATGTTTTATATTCATTCTCTATCTCAAAATATTGTTTAAACACTTTATTTTGCTTCAGAGAAGTTTCAACTTGTTTTAAATTCAAATGCTTTTACAAAAAAACATCTCTACAATTTTGAACTGAGGGATGTCGACATAAGGGGATACCCCATGTCGACATGGTGACAGTTGGATTCAAAATTCAATTTTCAAAAGAAGTGTCCATTCGTTCAAAAACCTTTCACCAATGGTTATGACTGTTGTGATTCTATATAAAGGCTTCCAAAACGAATTTTTTTAATAGCTACTTTCTTATTTTCTTCACTCTTTCTTCTCCACCATTCCATATCCATAAAAATTCATATTTTAAAGATCGTGCCATCATTCTGCCAAATTCTCAATAGGAAATCATTTAGATGCTCTCTCTATTTGATTCTCCATCATTCTACTAAAGATCAAAGTGCTATTCAGAGTTATAGGATTAATTTGTATTCAAAAAGTCCATAGAGTCTATCCATTCAAAAGGATTGTTATTAAGAAGTATTAGGGTGATCTTGTGTCTCGTAAATCAAGAGAGTTTACCCCAGACTCGGAGATAGGAGGGTTCCTCAAGGCCTTAGAAATTGAGGGTTGTAATTTGGATATTGGCTTATAAAATTCTGTACAAGGATATTGCCTTGGTGCAGGACTGGATGTAGGAGGATTCCGAACCAGTATAAAATCCGGTGTGTTCTTTCCTTTTACTTGCTTTACTTTACTATTTGCATTTGTTATATGTTCTGTGATCATTCTGTGTTAAAATTCTGTTTAGATTTGTGTTGAAAGTTTTAATTTAGTCATATAGTACATATATTTTTTAAAACACTATTCACCCCCCCCTCTAGTGTTATTTCTGCCTTAAGATCCTTAATCCGCATCCCCAACAATTGGTATCAGAGCATTGGTTTTCATTGTTTTCATAATCTGAAATTTTGAAAAGTTTTAATGGCACAACACACTAGTAATGTCACTCCTGTCACTACTACGTCTGTCAACACAAGTACTAACACTAGTTCATTTGTAGAAGGTCATTCTACTGTCAGACCACCACTTTTTAATGGCAGTAATTATGCATATTGGGCATGTAGGATGAAAATTTATTTACAATCCATAAGTTTAGATACTTGGAATATGACACAAATTGAATATGTTGAACCAACTACTAATTTTTCCCAGTGGACTACTGAGCAAAAGACAGTTGCACAAAACAATTCTAAGGCTATGGATATACTATTTTGTTCGCTAGATAGGAATGAGTTTAATAGAGTCTCTGTTTGTAAGTCTGCATTTGAAATCTGGAAAACTTTGCAAGTAACTCATGAAGGAACAAGCAAATTTAAACAGACTAAAATTTCCATATTAACTAACCAGTTTCAATTGTTTAAAATGCATGAAAATGAGTCCATTTCCGACATGTATTGTCGATTTCAAGACATTGTACTCTCATTGATTGCTTTAGGAAAGGGTTTCTCAGAAGAAGATCAAGTCAGAAAGATACTCAATTCACTCACTCCAGAATGGGATCAAAAGACACTTACTATTGAAGAGGCAAATGATGTTAGTCAAATGAAGATCGAAGAGTTAATCGGTAATCTAATGTCTTATGAAGTTCAACTACAAGGGAGAAAAGAATCTAAAGCAACGGAAAAGAAATCGATCGCATTCAAAGCAACAACTGGAGATTCAGAACAAGAGAGTGATGAAGAAATTGCTTTCATGACCAGAAATTTCAGGAAATTTCTGAAGTATGGAAAGATGAATAACCTTAAAAGAAATGATCAAAGAAATTCCAGAAATACTTCGGAGAACAACAACAACTACTACTACTACTACTACTACAACAACAACAATAGTGATAGATGCTACAACTGCAACAAAACAGGGCACTACAAGATGGATTGTCCATATCCAGACAAACAGACATTTCAACCAAACAACGGGCAACCAAAGAAAAGAAAGAAGGCATATGCAGCAACTCTTGACGATTCAGATTCATCCAGTGATGACGAGAAGAAAACTGATAATTCAAATCTGTGCTTCACGGCTATTTTCGAATCAGAAGACGATCAGAGTTTGGATCTAAAAATAGGTACACATTTATTTTAATTTTATTGGATGCTTGCTTGCTTTGATTTTGTTTGCAATTTCTTGAATTTTTAAATTCAAAATCACCCTTTGAAATTTGAATTTTTAAATTCAAAATAATATTATTTTAATAATATTTTAAATATTAAAATATTTTAATATTATTATATTTAATATTATTACTGGAATTAAATATAGATATAGAATATATATTAGTTTTCTTAGGATTTTAGGAATCTATTAGATTTTAGAAATAGACACCTCCTTTCAAATTCAATAGGCACATGTCGACATGCCATGATACCCCATGTCGACATGCCTCTCAGAAATTTGATTTCAAAATTTGAATTCAAACTTTTGAATTTCCCTCCACCTTTTCACTTACTTCAAAATTTCTGAAAAGATACCTCTTGACCAGAGAAAATGACTTTAGAGAATCTATTTAATATACTTCTCTTATCATCTCTTTTCACTTTATTCTCATAATTCAAACCTTCTTCATTATCTTCCACTCCTCTCAAACACTCATCAATGGCTTCCTCAAGTAACCCATCAACTATGAGGCTGCCCAAATCCATCAAAAATGATCTTTTCAATGACCCGGAGGCTATCAAAGCTTACATAAGCTATGTAAACTATGGTAAAGTCAATACGGGAAAATTTGCCATTTTGATGATTTTTCTTCTTATGAAATCGATCAACTTTTTGAAGCAAACTCCATTCTTAGCTTGATTGATAACAAGCAAAATGATTTCGTTTGTTATTCAAACCTTGTCAAAATGTTTTATGCAAACCTAAATCGTGGATTTTATAATGGAAATGAAGATCAAATTTGGAGTAGTGTTAAAGGAACACTTATTGTTTTGGATTCCGATATTTTGGGTACTATTTTGGGTTGCAAATCTACCAGTATGAATTTCTCGCAATTTCAAATCAATGAAACCGATCGAGAGACTTTTCATCACATTTTTGAAAGCGATGACCACATGGATTTTAAGAATCGCTTTTTTGCCCAAAAGCAAGAATTGTCAACCTTCTTATTCAACACACGATTATTCCTAGGTCGGGAACTACAATAATCCCACCTCAAAGGTGTATAAAGCTCTTTTTGCTATATTTGGAAAATATGATATTAACTGGGCATAAACTATTTTGGATGAGTTAAGACCCAAAAATTTTAATATGAGAGAAAACACTCTTCATCATGGAATTTACCTTACTCGGATTTTCAATTATTTTGGTGTGGATGTTAAAAAGGAAGAGTTTGTAAGTAGGAAAGTGTTCAATCATGGGAACATTTCTCTTATGAAAATCCCACTTATGTTTCAACCATATGAAACACTTGCCGAAAAGGAAGAGAGACTTGCTCATGAAGAGATGGAAGAAGAGGAAGAAGAGGAAGAAGAAGGGGAAGGAATGGAAATTGAAGAAGAAGAGGAAAATGAAGAAACCTCTTTGGAAAGTATAGAGTATCCACATACACCCGCCAATCCGTCCAACAAAACCATACTCAAGAACCAAAAGATACTTGCTCAAAATCAAAAGGTTCTTAAGAGATCTATTAGCAAGAAAATGGATAAAATCTCCACCAAGATCGACAAGTTCTTTGGGAAGATAGGCAGGAAACTTGGCTTGTCTTCGTCTTCGTCTTCATCAAACTAATCCTAGCCATTATCTCTCTAGCTATCATTTATCTATCTTTGTATTTTCTACTTTTTTAGTTAAGGTTATGTAATGTTAACTAATATAAGTAATGCTATCTTATTCTCTGTTTTTCAGCTTTATATATCTCTGATAGTTATTTATTTTAAGTTTATATAGGTCCACTAGTATAAAAATAAACTTAAAAAAATCAAAAATAACTCAACTTGGTCATTCTGTCTAGACCATGTCGACATGCCCCATCCCCCCATGTCGACATATAACAGTCAGAAAGTAGTTACAATTTCTAACTTCAAATTCTTGTAACTACCAAGTGACAATTCATTTTGAACGGCCAATAACTCCTATAAATACCTATTTTTCTAGAAAAACTTCTCAACATCCATTTCTATTCATCTCCTCTCATACTTCAACTTATTTATTAAATTATGGCTTCTCCAATTAAGAATTTAAGTGAAAATCTTGAGAAAACTCTTACTTCTTTCAAGAATATTCTTTCTTTTATACTTATAAATCAAAGGCACTTAGAATTAAGCCAAATGCAGATGATCAAAGAGCAAGAGAAACACTTCGACGCACTTCATTGGATGATCTCAAGCCTTAGCAAAGACGAACCCGAAGCAAATTTACCGGTCACTCTCAACAAAGATAATTGGGATGTTATCAAAACTGATCCTATCTTTGGAGAAGATGGATGGGTGGAAGTCCCAAGGAATGTCTGATCATTATGTATGTTTGTTTGTTTGTTTGATTTGATTTAGATTTGATTAGGATTTGATTGAATTATTTACTTAAGTTTGATTTGGATTTGGTTTGTATATAACTTCATATACTATACATGATTGGTTTTCTATGTATGATATTGATTTGATTGTCAAGTTACACTTATATATATGCACACACACTTGATCACTTACACATTCACTTTACACTTTTATTCTATATATACTTGATTATCTTAGAACAGGTAAATCTTTTATTCCTTTTTGTTGATGACAAAGGGGGAGAAAGTTATAAAAATATATGTGTTTGGTGTAAGGGGGAGTCATGGAGTAAGGGGGAGTTGTAGTTTTAAGAAGAAGTCACGAAGTAAGGGGGAGTTATGGTATGGTAAGAATATTTTATAAATAAAGGTTGTCATCATCAAAAAGGGGGAGATTGTTAGGAACTGAGTTGATGATGTTTTGATGACAACAACCTTATATAGTTATTATACTTTACTTTATAAAATATATACTAACATTTCCATATATATATATATATATGTATATAGGAAGTATATGCAGGTATTATCAAAGACTAATCAGTATAAAGACTCAAGCATCAAGATGAAGATTAGAGATTCAAGATTCAAGATTCAAGACTCTATAGAATCAAGATTTCAAGATCTCAAGATAAGTGTCTAGTATTTTGTTAAAACTTCATAATAGCACTCTCATCTTTCTTCCAATTTTCTTTTGGGATGGAACCCAATTTCTATCGAAACCAGTGGCTTACAAAACCACGACAAGTAGCTTACAAACCTACGACAAGTGGCTTACAAACCCACGAAAATCAAAATCATTTAAACTACTTTGTACAAGTTCTCGAGTCCTATGGAGGAGCTCTGTAGGAAGGTTCTTGCAATTTCAGTTTGAATAGATATTACAAAATGTTTTTAAATCTGTTTTCAAAATGTTTTAGCTTTCAAAATCATGTTTTCAAAAATGTTTTCAAACTTTGTTTTAGCCTTGAAATATTCCTCCATTCTGATTTTAAAAACTTCTATTTTTAAAACATCAAAACTTATTCTGATTTTAAATATTACTTATATAATTGACGGTCTATATCAATTACATATACATATATATTTAGAATAATGTTTTATATTCATTCTCTATCTCAAAATATTGTTTAAACACTTTATTTTGCTTCAGAGAAGTTTCAACTTGTTTTAAATTCAAATGCTTTTACAAAAAAACATCTCTACAATTTTGAACTGAGGGATGTCGACATAAGGGGATACCCCATGTCGACATGGTGACAGTTGGATTCAAAATTCAATTTTCAAAAGAAGTGTCCATTCGTTCAAAAACCTTTCACCAATGGTTATGACTGTTGTGATTCTATATAAAGGCTTCCAAAACGAATTTTTTTAATAGCTACTTTCTTATTTTCTTCACTCTTTCTTCTCCACCATTCCATATCCATAAAAATTCATATTTTAAAGATCGTGCCATCATTCTGCCAAATTCTCAATAGGAAATCATTTAGATGCTCTCTCTATTTGATTCTCCATCATTCTACTAAAGATCAAAGTGCTATTCAGAGTTATAGGATTAATTTGTATTCAAAAAGTCCATAGAGTCTATCCATTCAAAAGGATTGTTATTAAGAAGTATTAGGGTGATCTTGTGTCTCGTAAATCAAGAGAGTTTACCCCAGACTCGGAGATAGGAGGGTTCCTCAAGGCCTTAGAAATTGAGGGTTGTAATTTGGATATTGGCTTATAAAAATATGTACAAGGATATTGCCTTGGTGCAGGACTGGATGTAGGAGGATTCCGAACCAGTATAAAATCCGGTGTGTTCTTTCCTTTTACTTGCTTTACTTTACTATTTGCATTTGTTATATGTTCTGTGATCATTCTGTGTTAGAATTCTGTTTAGATTTGTATTGAAAGTTTTAATTTAGTCATATAGTTCATATATTCTTTAAAACACTATTCACCTCCCTCTAGTGTTATTTCTGCCTTAAGATCCTTAATCCGCATCCCCAACACTTTGTGATATGGCCTGTGTTTTGTCTTCGCAGTATCTAAAATTCTATTGTAATTTGGATATGATATTGTGATTTTGAAATTTGGATATGATATTGTGGTATTTTGAAATTAGAAAGTTTGTAGCCCATATTACAGTATTATCTAAATATGATATTGTTGCATTTGAGATATGGAAGCATTTTAGACTTCATATTGAATTGATATGATGAATTATATATGATATGGACATCATCATTTATGAGATATTATATTCATTTGTTTTAAGAATTAAATATCAATTGTTACTAAATAATCATTTTTCAATACTTATAAGCGTTACCGTATATTTCTGTACCAACACTTATAAGCATTACCGCATATTTCTATACCAACACTTATAAGTGTTACCGCATATTTCTGTAACACTTATAAGTGTTACCGTATATTTCTGTACCAACACTTATAAGTGTTAGTAATACGTATGTTCGTAACACTTATAAGTGTCACAAATTTGGTCGCTTCATTCCTCACAGTCCATTAGTAACACTTAAAAAGTGTTACTGAAATTATTTGTAACACTTATAAATGTTAGGATTTGCCTGTTTTGGTGTAGTGATTATTCTAAAAAGGTTGTATCTCCGTGTATATAATGTTAACTTATATGGCTAATATAGATAGTGTTGTTAAAATGTAATCTTATTTGGTTAAAATTTATACTTATTATTAGAATTATCAATATAGATAAGGATAACCAGTAAGGAGTAATATTATTTTAAATTGGCCTAATTATGTATGCTCTATTGAATTTTTGGCCATTTATTATGTTTATTACCATATTTTAATTAAGTAATAAATATGGCTAATTTAGTCAAATCAAATGTATGTATTTTTCTGTATAATTCTTTAGACAACCATGGAAATACCAAAAGAAACTTCCATCATTATTGATATTTGTAAAAATATTTTAATTCTGTAAAATGTTATTTGATGCATAGTAAAAAAATGGTATTTGATGCACAATAAAAAAAAGGTAATTTAAAATTAAAATATTCTGATATCCCTTCGGTAAATCAAGTATGATTGTCTTACATTTCAAATCAACTAATCGGAAAAACATGTCATTAAACCGATCTCTTTTGAAAATTGTTTATAAGGGTGATCAATATTTATGTATATTAGTCCATGCGGATGTTATTCGACCTAAAGGAAGGTTAATGTTTGACCAGCTTACGTATATATATGTGATTATCAGTATGTGACAATTATAAGATTTTACAAGTAAATATCCAGTCAGCATAAATGAAGATTGTTGTTTGACTTGAATTTATTGTGAGTACTTGATTATTCCAACAAGAGTATCATTTACATCTAACACTGTTTAAAAACGAGATACAAATATTGCACTAGGTTCTTGAGAAGAGACTTACCAATTATTTGAATTGATTATGCTTGGCTTTTAATGCGAGCATATTTGGTGAATTATTTTATTCTTGTTTTTAGCTAATTTAAGTATAATATTTGCTAGTTTTAATAGCATACTCGTTTTTTGAGATTAACTTCAAAGAATTATAGAGAACATAACTTTTTCATGGTTGCATTGATCTAGATCTTACATCTAGGGATTACATGTACCCCTCTTATGGTTAACTGTTTATACAGTGTTACAAAGAGCATTGAGAGGTGAGATAGTCCAAATTGCATGATTCGAATGATCATAAGGTGCAACATTTTTATGGCTTTCAAGGATGCAGAATCAAAAAAGGAATTGTAACAATTTTGATGATGCTTAATTTAGGGTTTTGGGGAGAGGGACAAAGTTGGTAGGTCTATCAATGAGTATTCAAAATATTTGAAATCTGTTCACTTCCGCATTCGAAATTTAGAAAAATATCCATTATCCGAAAAGTGGATGAAGATATTCAATATTCGAAATATATTTCGGATATGGATACGGATATGGCAATATCCATATTCAATAAATATCTATCCAGTTTGAAATGAAATACATATCTTATCGTTATCTAATATGTTATATTGTAAAGATTGGGTGATTTTCGACCCCCAAAAATCAACACTCACTGTATGGAGTGCCTAACAATCAAGTGCCGGAAATACCACATTGTTAAGGTTTAAAAAGAAAAAGTTAGAAAAAGAAACAGAAATAACAACAATATAGAATCTCACAAACGAAGGGGAACAAAATATAATATACAATAAAAGCTTTTTATACAAAAGAAAAACTATAACTATTAAGATACATACAAATTATCAGAGTACAATCATCAACGTATAAATCTGGACGACTATAATAACTTGTCCTTAAAATGCTGAATATACAGCCTACAATACATATCGGAATATAATCAAATACGTGCAATACGTCTCGGCCATCCAGCTCGTCTTCTGAGCCCCAAAGTGTCCTAACATGAATCTGTATACGCGGTCTGACCCGAGCATTACAATAAAGTAACACCTGAGTCAGGCTGGAAACCAGCATGAGTAAATACGCTTAAATTGAACTACTATAGTTATCAAAATGCTTCACAAAACCAAGGTAAATCGTAAGACCGCGTCACAGATACACGATGGGTTTTTATCTTACGATAGCCAAAACACTTTTATAGAAAATCCATCGATATTTTAATACTGTCTAAGTATAAATACTTATCTAGATAACTGAAATTACCACGTTAATCCAATTCTAGTATAATAGACTCTATAATTAAACCCATAAAGGTTCCTAGTGGTTATTGGATCGAAATGGTTTGGATAATATCCGATCTCGGTGTCTTCGAGCTTAAAATGATAAATTTTAAATGTCCAAGTCGTTTTAAATAAACAATTCATATGCAAGGTGTCAACACCCACATATAAGAATTTATTACATAAGTTCATTTCAAATAAACGTGTTAACATTTTATCTATCATTTTAACTGGTTTGGCTACTAAATGGCACAAACAAAGAACAATTGAAATAATATCCAAGTGAAATAAACCAAGCATAAATCATTAACTAAATTAATGTTTGATAATTAATATTGAACAATTTACAAACCAGAATTTAATTAACTTTGATTAATTGAAATCGTTTATATTTTTAATCCAAAATTTCTTATAAATTAAAGAAATTTTAAAATGATTTATTATTAGTTGAAACAATCCATCTAGTAACTAATTTACTAAATAAAATAAGAATAAATCAATTAAGACTTTAATTATTTATTCTCTTAAATTATTATAATAACCTAATTTTATATTATCGCAACTTAACAAAATAATTTTAGATTATAAATCTAGGTGATATGATTACAATGCAAAAACTTTCATGTTTGATTGGGTTTTAAATGAATGATAAAACATTGTTTTTTAATTTAAAGATTATAAATATAAATTTATTAAATTACCTTATTCTTTTTATAAAACAAAACCCAGCCCGCTTCGGCCCAAGAAAAAAATACCTAGGCTCCACTCCTTCTTCCTTCTTTCCTTACCTCTTTCATTTGTTCTAGTGCACGAAAACATGTGCACGCATATGTGCACATATACACACCCACGACCCACCTTTTCTTACCATTGATTATCACCAAGAGACACCCTCTACCTCCACAACATGCTCCACCAATTGAAACCACAAACGAGGCCAATGTTCGAAAATTCAAACTCGAACCCAATATCTTGGAACCAACACCGAACCACCTCAATGCCTCATCAAGCCATCACACACCACCATTCACTACCAAACTCCACTAGAAGACTCGCCACCCTCTCCTCTTCCATTTCCCCAATGACCACATGCTCCATTATTTCCCCCGTCACTGTCATTTGCACATGAACCAAGTCCAAGATGCACACACCTTAAATCCTAGTTCCAACTAGTCCGGCCACCACAAGCATCAAAAAAATGCCATGCCATTTTTTGTCAGTGCCCCATCCTCTAAGCCTCCCCCACGCCAAGCCTCGAGTCACGAAAACGTGTGCGTTGCCGGAATTTGGCCAAAGACCCACTTTCGATCATCTCTTTCTTTCTCACTAAATACGCAATTAAAAATCATTAAACCACCACCAAAAATCACGATTTTCAATCGCAAACACATTTATATGATCAATCGATTAAATTATGCCATCTGAATTTTGGTCATTTCAAAGTTGTTTACTGTAAAATAAGCTTTTCTCCTTCTATGCTTCATGATGCTTGATGAAACAAATTTTAGAATAAACTACATTAAAAAACGCACAACTTTATTTTTGTAATCATAGCCTAAAATTTACTAGGTTAAGGGATAATAATTTTTGAAGCTATAAGATATTAACTTTTCAGAAGAAACAGAGTTATATTCATGTTACTGTGAGTTTTTACAGAGCATATAACATAACTACGCATATGTATATAAAGGATATATACTATGAGAACATGAATACTTGACAAAATAAGGAATTCATTCAATTCTACAAGCACATGTATGCACACAATGATTTTCATTAAGTAAAATTTTGAAATTATACTCGCCTGCATTAAATAAATGACACACCGATTGCTTTCTTTTGTTTGATTCACTTCCCTGAGGCTTTTAAGTGTTTGATTTACTTCCTGGCTTATTTAGTCACTAAGGTTTTTTTAATAAAAAATGGCAGTTCTCGTCTCTTTTTTTGGTTTAAAATCTTAGAATGTAAATGTGAAGATAGCATAGGTATATATATAGAGAGGAGAGGGTCAGGTTGGTCTCAAGGCTGAAGCCTTGATTCATGTATAGGACTTCACCTTTCCCTTTTTTCTAATATGATTTGAAAATTTATGACTTGATTTGAAAATAAGTAGACTTGATTTCCTAATTGACATGAAGGTTGAGTGATTGATTTGATTAAATTTGTGCTTGACTAGATATTTCTTCATCATCATGTTCTCTTATGCTTACATATAAATACCTTCATACACACACACACACACACACACAAAAACAAACACACACACACACATACATATTTATAGATTTCCTATACTCTTTTTTTACTATATGCTTTCATGCTTACCTAATATCATGTTTCATTTATTATTTTTAAACACACACACACACACACACACACACACACATATATACATTTGTTATCATAAAATTTGTGCTTCTTTGTATATATTATTGCATATATACTATATTTACAACATACACACACACATATATAGACATTTACATATACACTATTTTGTATTAACATATATATCTACCTATTCATTATTTTATATAACATATACATGTATACATTTACCTACATATATTTATCATCATATATGTATGTTTACATTTATACATATTTTCATATACATTACTTCATACAGGCATACATACACATACACACAAATACACACACACACAAAATTATATTTTTTAAACAGTATAAACTTGTATATACTTATATATACACACACATATATGGATAGTCCATCTTAAATTTTAAATGGTGGAGCTTATATATATATATATATATATATATCTGTAAAACTTATCATATCTAGAAATCTATATTTTAAAATTAAATATAGTTTTAATCAATTTATGGATTTAGACATTTAAAATATCGGAAAATTTAACTATTCAACTTATAAGAATTTATATTTCAAAAACTAAAATTAGTTAATCATCCCAAAATCGGATGATTGAAAATCCAGATCGTTACATTCCTTCCCCCTTAGAACTTTTCGTCATCGAAAAGGAACGAAGTAAGAATCAATATTTTGATGTACATTATTAAATAAATCACTCTTTAAAAATTTAACACTCTTACTCCTTTATTATACATTCAGGATATATCCACTTTAAAGTGCATAGTATTACCAAGCTAGTTTGATATTAAAACATTTTTCATAACTCGATGTCTTATAAAGTCCATCTTTGTTCTTACAAAAATTTAGTCATATGTTGATCATGCGTAGGACTTAAAATCTCTAAGTACTTAGTGAAAATACTCAAAAAAAATTTCAAAAAATGATATGGAAAGTATCACCCCCTTTTCCTTCTTTACCACCATGGATCGCAGTTAACACGATGATTGCATCACCATCCCGGCGAAATCATCAGTAAACTGTAGGCCTCAACACCTCTTGACTTACGCCATGGGAACACAATAGTCCGCAGCTACACGATGTTTGTGTTGCTATCACAGCAAAACCGTAAGTTTCTGTAGGTAATCACTGCCCCTCGAATTACGCTATCAAAACAAAACCACATAGATCGTAGCTACACAAAGGTTGCATCACTATCCCAATGAAATCAAACATAGATAGTAGGCAATTGTTGCCTCCCGAATTATGCTATGGAACCAAACCACATAGATCGTAATCTATCGATGTTACGTCACCATCCTAGCGAAATCAAACGTAGATTGTAGGCAATCGTTGCCGCCCGAATTACGTTATGGAACTAAACCACATAGAGTGCAGTTGCACAAAGATTATGTTGCTATCACAGCAAAATCAAATGTAACTGTAGGTATGATACCCTTCGATTTACGCTATGCAAACATATGATCAACAGGAACTCATGAGTTTTGTTCAAACATGCTCAAGGATCCCAATTCTCATTGTACCCACCCTGTGGATTCCTAGGTAAAACCACCCAGTGGATTGGGGTGCCTTTCCATACTTTTAGTCTTAAAACATATCATATTGTATACGTAGTACCTTTCAAACCATACACTTCATATGTATCACATATAAGTTTTATCTATACAAAATCGATATCCTTAAAGCTGATAGTTTTTAAATTGGGTTTACCCAATTTCCAAAATCGACTATTTGCCAAAATGAAAGTCTTTAAAAATCAATAGATTCCAAAACTATTTCAGTTTCATTCTCATATACATATAAGATCATTCTTTCCAATTCGAATAATTGAAGGATCAAATGTTTCTGAGTCCACCTCATACTTATATAAACTCCATTTAATATTTCAAATATCTTTCAATGATCATTTCCTTCTGGTTATAAATTCAACAAGGGGAGTTTGAACATATCACAAACTTATATAACCTCATTAGTGCCAATCGAAAATTTCCAAGTTCGATTTCCTATTAAAGTTATTGGTAACATTTCTTACTTCTTATAAAGTAAATTTCAGTTATAATAACTACTAAATCCTCATTCAAAATCATTATATTTACTCAAAATATACTATTTCACTTCAAAGTCATTTTTGCCTTAATATCTTGATTTCTGTTCCAATTCAAAATTGCTTCGGATTTCCATTTGGGTTATAACTTCAATTTAACCCAATTTGTATTTAAATCCATGATTTAAATATAAAAAAATTCCACTCTGACCAGTTTGAATTTCGAAAATAGCTTGAATAGTTTTAAAATAGTCAAATAGTTAATATAAGATACTTTAAGTTTTAAAAAAATGGTTTGTACAACAAAATAGCTTGGAAAATCAAAATAATTTGAATATTTCAGAAGATAGATTTTAAACAGTTTATATTAAAATAATTTATTTGAAAATAGTTTCAAAGTCAAAATAATTTTCCAATCTTCCAATTCAAATAAATTCCAATTTCCACATTAGTAATTAATTAATTTTTAATTTATGTTCAAATCAATATAAAAGTGATTTTATATAAGATCGTATTTCAACAAAATGTTTCACAACATCAGTAGACTACAACACTAGTAAGTTCAAACATTACATCCATTTATCCATATATAAAGTCTTACAAAAGATCATAAATCTTAATGCCTTAACAACTACATAGGGGTTTAGAAAAGAACAAAGCCCTACTTATATTACAACGAACCCTACCCGCCTTCACTCACCACTCTACACCCTTTATAAAAACTTACTTAAGTATTTCCTAACATCTCGTCAAAACCGCTCGTGCAATCCGTAACAGTGTGTCCCCACTTCTTGCATTTACCACAAAAGAACTCTATACTCCCATCTTCAAGGATGATTTTTACACTTTCCACGCGGCATTCCCCAACTTGCTCTTTATTCCGTCTCTTGGTACAATCTCGAGCGACGTGTCCCATCATTTTACAATAGTAGTAAATGGTTGAGCCATCGACTGGTACTACGGGTTTATGTTTCATCTTCCTCACCTTAGGGCAATGGTTTAGTAAATGTCCTTTTCTTATGACACTTAAAGCATAAAATCTCAAAGCGAAACCGTTTGACTTCCTCATTCTTTTCCTTTCTTGGTTTACTGCACTTAGCTGCATAATGCCCTTTATCGTGACATATATTATCATAAGGGCCTGGCCCAACTCTATCACTAGTATGTTTCTCATGTTCCATTATTGCTTCCTCTCATGTCTTATGTGAAGCTACTCTCCACTCCCCACTCCTTGCCTTCCATTCTTCTCCTTTTGCCATCTTTTACAAGTTGGACTAGATTCCAGTAGGACTTCCTAACCTATAATTAAAACCTCAATTAGTCGAATTTTTAGCTTTTATTCTTATTTCTAAATATCCTTTTATTTGTTCTCGGTCATTTTTATTTACTACAAATAAATTCTATTTTCTTCGACTTCCTTATTTCACTTAGCATAAGTTAAAATTTTCATATCCAAGATTAAATTTATAATTTAATCCACTAATTTGAAAATCTGGTTCATTTTAATTTCCAGAATTTGAAACACGTTTTATTTCAAAAATCATTTCGGAATCATTCATACATAACTTCGTTTGCACCTTTTATCAAATCTATATCTTTTTTTACAATTCAATTTATTTAACCCCCATAAGTTAAATTTTAATTTCACCTTAAAATTTCCAATCTCAGGTTACAAGTCACAAACTTATTTAACTTGGCCTGAGTTGATTCCCAATTCGTCCAACCCTTTTAAACTCAATTTAATTTTTACATTCCAAAATTCAATTCTTATTAATATCACTTCCCACTTATAAGTTCAAAAACTTATTTTCCCTTTGGTTCTACTTCTCATCTTAATGGGAATCCCATAATTCAAACACCTGGTGTTTATTTCAAATCAACTTTGAAATCATATATATATATACACACACATATACATATACATTCCATTTATATACAAATCACTATTTAAATTTAAACCAACCTGGGTTTTTATCCAAAAAAATCCTTTGGAATTTGCAAAACAACTCTTGTTTTCAAAAAGAAATTCACATCAAAAATATTATAAATAATCATACTTATTAAAACACCATGGAACACATTTCAAAATTTTCGGGACTTAGATTCAAAACTCCTTAATTTAAGTTCATTTTAATTTATAATTCGTATTTATAAATTATGCTTATATAATTCCACTTCATTAAAACATTTCACCATGTTTTACCATTGCGCATCTTGTAATTAACATCCTCATTAAGACACAACACCCAATTTATGATAATATTCAATACATCATATCTAGAAACCAAACGCACCATGTATTCCATATAATTTCTTGAAATTTTTTTTCTATATATAAAATATAATCAGGGTAAACTTATTTTATTTCAAAACACTTTGAAAAACCCCTCTAAAATTTCCAAGATTTAATTTCTGGTTTGAATCTATTTTTAGCTTCACCCACTTGTATAGTTCATTCTTAACAAATTTCTATTTGGTTATATACATATATAACCACTTAAATCTTATAATCTTATTTGGTTACCATAATAACACCCAATCACCTTAATATACTATAATAATTCAGAAAAATTATTTCTTTTTATATCAAAGAAAATATATAAAAATTATTTTGAAATCGTTTATCCTTTAAAATAATTATATAAGAAAATAATAAGAATGATCTCATATACAATACCCTCAAATCATTATAAGGTACTACTAACCCTATCTCTAATGAGTAATTCCCACCAGAGGCAAGATTCTCGCTTAACCATCAGCTCCGATACCACATGTAACGACCGAGTGATTTTCGACCCTCGAAAATCGACACTAGTACATACACTGTATAGAGTGTCGAGCAATCGAGTGCCGGAAATACCAGATTGTTAGGGTTTAAGAAGAAAGAGATAGAAGAAGAAACAAAAATAACAACAACACAAAATCTCACAAACGCAGCGGAACAAAATATAATACACAATAACATCTTTTTGTACAAAAGAAAAAATTTAACTAATAATATACATACAAATTATCTGAGTACAATCGTCAACATACAAATCTGGATAGTTATAATAACTTGTCCTCAAAATGCTAAATATACAGCCTACAATACACATCGGAATATAATCAAATACGTGCAATGCGTCTCTGCCATCTGTGTAAAATGCGGATTACGGATCTTAAGGCTAGGATTAACGCTAGAGAGGGGTGAATAGTGTTAATAAAGAATTACTAAATATTTTTTGATCTATGTTAATTTGGATACCGATGTATGCAATATACAAACACAGATATGATCATAGAAACAAACACAGATGCAGAAATAAAATAAAAGCAGTAAAGGAAAGAACACACCGGATTTTATACTGGTTCGGAGTTACCTACATCCAGTCCCGCAACACAAGTACAGATTTCGTTTCAAAAGCAATTGTATAATTACACCCTCGGTTTCAAGGCTACGAGGTACACCCTCCAGAATTTCGATCCTCTGGGTAGAGATACTTGATTTCTGGGCCTCAAGTTTACCCAATTGATTTACCAAGGCTACAATCACACCTTTTCTTTCTTGATTGATTTTCAAGGATACAATCACACCTTTTCCCGCTTAATAGATTACAAAGAAGTCTATAACTCTGAATAGCACTGAGAATCTTGAAGAGAGAGTGATAGAGAATCAAACTAGAAGTAATCGAGTTCAATTCAATGTCGATTTCGGCAGAGTAATGATAAGAATATGTATTAAGAAAAGTGGAAGAAGAAGAGGAGTGAAAAACCATAAAATCTGATATATAATTCGTTGAAACTAACCCCTATTTATAGAAGAACAACAACATGTCCATTCGTGAAGAGTTATGGCGAATAGACACTTCTTTTGAAATTTAAATTTTGAACTCAACTGACACCATGTCGATATGGGGTACATAGGCATGTCGACATCCTAAAGCATTTTTTGATGTTTTGATTTTCTTTGAAAATAACCTTTGTCTTATATTAAAACTAATTTAAACTTTATAAATATACTTGAATATAGTCAAAATTCATAAGTAAATATAGAGAATAATATATATATAATATAACTCTAATTTTATATTTTAAATCTAAGTATAAATATTTAAAAGTTAAATATATTATATTAAAAGATAGTTTAAAATCAGGAGTAATTTGACTTTGAAATTAAAGATAATTTTGAGGCTAAAATTATTTAAAATCAAGATAGAGGGTTTTGAATCTTTTAAAAGGAAAGTTTTGGAAACATTTTGGAAACAGGTTATAATTTTGAAAAATCATTTTGAATAAAAAGTTAGCGGATACAAAATAATGTTCCACTAGATTTTTCGTAGGTTCCATCCTACTTAGGGTTCCATCCCTTTAAAAGGCTCGAAATGGATTCCATTCGACGAATGAATTGGATTTAAGATGCCAGTGCTTTTCTATGAATTTTAGCAAAATTCCTAAGAAAAAATACTTAACCTTGAAATCTTGAACTCTTGATAATCTTGATACTCATGAGTCTTCTATCTTGACATCTTGAATCTCTATACTGTACAGTCTTCATTCTTAGTACCTGCATGGTTAAATCCTGCATATACATATATATCTAAACTTATAATGTTAGTATTTATATTTTATAATCTATTCTAAGGTTGTTGTCATCAAAACCATCATCTCACGAACTAATAATCTCCCCGTTTTTTATGATGACAACCTTTGTTTACAAAATTTTACTTCTATCCTAATAACTCCCCCTAAAACTAATAACTCCCCCTTAATCTATGCCTAACTACCCTATTTTATATTTCTCCCCCTTTGTCATCAACAAAAAAATCAATGTAAACTATATAACTTCAAACTATATAACTATATAACTCCAAATTATATAACTCTATGACATGTGATTATAATGATAGTGTTATCATAAGTAATCATCACTTAAATCTAATACTAGAACATAGTCCTAAACTATCAATTATCCTAAGTAAGAATTCACGATAGTATTTATAATTAAAAACATATAAGAACACGAGTTATTTATTACGTATGAAGTTGTATATACATGAACGTTTAGAAAACATAAAGAAACACAAACAATAATGGAGAAGAAAGAAAAGAAACTATTGTGTGTTATTAAACATAGGAGATCTATGAATCTAACAGTTTGGATAGTGGAAACAGAAGTTTGCACATTGTTCGATAAGATTCTCATTCATGTCAAAACACACTTCTCCAACACACACGACTTGGTCATCATCCTCCTCGTGCGCTTCTTCCATGGGTTCTTCCTCTTCTTCCTCCTCGCTGGCCTCTTGTTCTTGATTGAGTGAAGAGTCTTCATCAATCAAGATAGGGTTGGCCTGGTTATCCATTAGGAATTTTTGCAAATTCCTAAGAATCTTGCCTTGCCTTTCCTGTTCCTTTGCCATACGAAGTTGAGTCACTTGAATTTCAGTCATCATCTGAAGTACATCCTTCATAGATTCCTCCATTTTAGTCACACGAGCGAGAGTAGTACGTTGAAATGGACCCGACGTAGGAGAGGGGAATGAAAAGATTGATTTTATGTTTGATTCGGAAGAGAAGGCCATTATTTTATTTATTTCAGAAGATAGATTAAAGAGAAAACAGAGAGAATGAACAAAAATTCGAAATAGAGAAGAATATATAACTAAATTTTTTGAATTTTGGTGGGAAAAATTTCAAAATTTAAAAACATTGCATGTCGACATGGGTATATGGAGGATGTCGACATGGTCCTTTTTATTTTATCTCTTTGAATTATTTTAATATTAATTATTAATTATACTTGTTATTTATATTTTATATTTCAGTTATAGAACAAATACCTAATTCTCTTCTTAATTTAGTAAATATTGATTCATTTAAGGGTTTTATTAAAATATCAGCAATTTGATTCTCAGAATTGATATACTCGAGAGTAACTACTTCCTTACTTATATTATCTCTGAGAAAATGATGTCTGATATCAATATGTTTAGTTCGAGCATGTTGAGTAGTATTTTTGGATAAATTTATCGCACTTATATTGTCACAATAAATTGGTGATTTTGAAAATTTTAAACCAAAATCTTTTAAGGTTTGTTGCATATATATTACTTGAGAACAAGCCAAAGCAGCAGAAATACACTCTACTTCAGTTGTTGATAAAGAAACTATGTTTTGCTTTTTACTAAGCTAAGAAATCAGAGAATGCCCCAAAAAGTGACAAATCTCACTTGTACTTTTTCGGTCTGATTTACAACCAGCATAGTCAGCATCACAATAAGATATTAAGTCAAAAAAATCAATTTTAGGATAGAATAAATTATAATCAGATGTGTGTTTAACATATCTTATGATTCATTTTACGGCTTTTAAGTGGGTCTCTTTAGGTTGGGATTGATATCTGGCACAGAGACGAACACTATGCATGATATCAGGTCTACTGGCAGTAATATAGAGCAGTGATCCAATCATTCCTCTATATAGTTTTTGATCTACATCTTTCGAGAGATCTTCTTTACTAAGGTACTCATTGGTTGCCATGGGAGTGGGTTTTCCACTCGCAGTAGTCAAACCAAATTTACTAATTAGGTATTTAGCATATTTTCTTGACTAATAAAGATACCATTATCTAATTGTTTTATTCGTAATCCTAAAAAGAAATTTAATTCTCCCATATGACTCATCTCAAATTCTTTTGTCATTATTTCAGAAATTCTTTATTCATTTCAAAATTAGTTGAACCAAAAATGATATCATCTACGTAAACTTGTACTAGTTGAATATCATTTTTATTTCTTTTAATAAAAAGAGTATTATCTACTTTACCAATTTCAAAATTAGATTGCAATAAATAAGATTTTGTCTATCATACCAGGCTCTAAGTGCTTGTTTTAGACCATATAATGCCTTTTTAAGTCTGTAAACATGATTTGGTAATTTATCATTTTCAGAAAGCGAGGGTTGTTCAACATATACTTCTTCTTTTACAAATCCATTTAAAACGGCACTTTTTACATCCATTTGAAATAATTTGAAATTATTATGATTTGCGAAAGCAAGTAGAATTCTAATAGCTTCTAATCTTGCTACGGGAGCAAAGGTTTCATCAAAATTTGTTCCTTCTTCTTGACAATAATCTTGAGCGACTAATCGAGCTTTATTTCTAACTACCTCTCCTTGTTCATTCATTTTATTTTTATAAACCCATTTAGTTCCAATTATAGTTTTATTTTCTGGTCTAGGAACAAGTTCCCAAACATCATTTCTAGTAAATTGATTAATTCTTCTTGCATAGCCAAAATCCATGAATCGTCAGTTGATGCTTCTTTTGGATTTTTGGGTTCAATAGTTGATATAAAAGCTACATTACACATTTGACTTAGTTGACTTCTAGTTTTAATAACAGATTGCATATCTCCCAGTATATTTTCTATAGGATGATCTTTTAAAAGTTTAATCCTTTTATTAGGATGATTAATTTCATTATTAGTTTCAATTGATTCTTGATTTTGAGTGATTAAATCCTCTTCATCATTTGTATCTTCAAAAAATTTAAAATTTTCATCAAATGAAACATGCATTGTTTCTTCAATGGAATTAGTTTTTAAATTAAACACTATGTATGTTTTACTTCTATTAGAATATTCGATAAAGATACCTTTGTCGAATTTATGATCAAATTTATCTAAATTATCTTTTGTATTTAAAATAAAGCATTTACTTCCAAAAATTCTGAAATAAGATACCTTAGGTTTCTTTGAATAAAGAAGTTCATAAGATGTCCTATCAGTTAGAGGTCTAATTAAAATTCTATTCAATATATAACAGGTGGTAGCAACTGCTTCTGTCCAAAAATTCTTTGGTAAATTACTATCTGTAAGCATAGTTCTCGCACACTCTTGAATTGTCCTACTTTTACGTTCTACTACTCCATTTTGTTGTGGAGTTCTCGGAAATGAAAAATTATGAGTTATTCCCTTTTTATTGCAGAATTCCTCAAACTTTTCATTTTCAAATTCACTACCGTGATCACTTTGAATAGTTATAATTTTTAGAGAAAATTGTTTTTGAATTCTTTTTTAGAATGTTTTAAAACATTCAAAAGTATCACATTTATGTTTTAAAAATATTGTCCATGTAAATCTAGAATAATCATCTACAATTACAAAGATATATTTACTATGATTTATTGATAGAATTTGAGATGGACCAAATAAATCAAGATGAAGTAATTCAAGAGGTTTTGAAGTTGAAATCATATCTTTTAACTTAAAAGAACTTTTTCTAATTTTCCTAATTGACAAGCATCACATAAACTATCTACTTTAAAATTCATTTAGGGAGACCTCTTACTAGATAATGTTTTGACAGTCTAGATAAGAGTTTGAAATTCAAATGTCCAAATCTCTTGTGCCAAATCCAAGGGTCACTTGTATTTGCCAACAGACACAGGTTATCATTTGAAACTTTCATACTAAGAATATAACTATTCTTTTTCCTGACTCCCTCAAATATAATGGTTGAATTATTATCTTCAATATGACATTTATCTTCTTCAAATTTAATTTTATATCCTTTATCACATAGTTGACTTATACTTAGCAAATTATGTTTCAGATTCTTAAATAGCAAAACATTAGTGATAGTAGGAGTTTTAGAATTACCGACTTTGCTGATGCCAATCACATATCCTTTTGAATTGTCTCCAAAGTTAACCAATCCTCTGTCTTTTTATATTATATCACTCGGTATATCTGGATTTCCAGTCATGTGTCTAGAACACCCACTATCAAGTATCCACTTGTTCTATCTAATCTGCACAATTTTTCCATTGTGGATTGATTCCTCAACACCCATAAAGCATGATTCCTACACATCAAACAATCTTGGTAGACAACTTGAATTTGAATATTTATTATATGCAGACTCAAGAAATGATGATGGTTTGAATGCTTCTAAACTAGTATTAACAAATATAGCCATTTTAAAAACTTTTCAAAAATCAGATTATGAAACTTTGAAAACCTTGCTCTGATACCAATTGTGAAAAATGCAGATTATAGATCTTAAGGCTAGGATTAACACTAGAGGGAGGGTGAATAGTGTTAATAAAGAATTACTAAATCTTTTTTGATTAATGTTAATTTAGACACCGATGTATGCAATATAGAGACACAGATATGATCAAAGAAACAAACACAGATGCATAAATAAAGTAAAAGCAGTAAAGGAAAGAACACACCAGATTTTATACTAGTTTGAGGTTACCCTACATCCAGTCCCGAAACACAAGTATGTATTTCCTTTCAAAAGAAATTGTACAATTACACCCTCGGTTTTAAGGCTACGAGGTACACCCTCCAAAATTTCGATCCTCTGTGTAGAGATACTTGATTTCCGGGCCACAAGTTTACCCAATTGATTTACTAAGGCTTCAATCACACCTTTTCTTTCTTGATTGATTTTCAAGGCTACAATCACACCTTTTCTCGCTTAATAGATTACAAAGAAGTCTATAACTTTGAATAGCACTGAGAATCTTGAAGAGAGAGTGATATAGAATAAAACTAGAAGTAATCGAGTTCAATTCAATTTGATTTCGGTAGAGTAATGTTAAGAATATGTATTAAGAAAAGTGGAAGAAGAAGAGGAGTGAAAAACCATAAAATCTGATATATAATTCGTTGAAACTAACCCCTATTTATAGAAGAACAACATCCATGTCCACTCGTGAAGAGTTATAGCGAATAGAAACTTCTTTTGAAATTTAAATTTTGAATCAACTAACACCACGTCAACATGGGGTACATAGGCATGTCGATATCCTAAAGCATTTTTTGATGTTTTGATTTTCTTTGAAAATAACATTTACCTTATATTAAAACTAATTTAAACTTTATAAATATACTTGAATATAGTTAAAATTCATAAGTAAATATATAGAATAATATATATAGAATTTAACTCTAATTTTATATTTTAAATCTAAGTATAAATATTTAAAAGTTAAATATATTATATTAAAAGATAGTTTAAAATCAGGAGTAATATGACTTTGAAATTAAAGACAATTTTGAGGCTAAAATTATTTAAAATCAAGATAGAGGGTTTTGAATCTTTTAAAAGGAAAGTTTTGAAAGCATTTTGAAAACAAGATATAATTTTGAAAAATCATTTTGAATAAAAAGTTAGCGGATACCAAACAATGTTCCACTAGATTTTTCATAGGTTCCATCCTACTTAGGGTTCCATCCCTTTAACAGGCTCGAAGTGGATTCCATTCCACGAATAAATTGAATTTTAAGATGCCAGTGCTTTTCTATGAGTTTTAACAAAATTCCTAACAAAAAATACATAACCTTGAAATCTTGAACTCTTGATAATCTTGATACTCATGAGTCTTCTATCTTGGTATCTTGAATCTCTATACTGTACAGTCTTCATTCTTAGTACCTGCATGGTTAAATCCTGCATATACATATATATCTAAAGTTATAATGTTAGTATTTATATTTTATAATCTATTTTAAGGTTGTTGTCATCAAAACCATCATCTCACGGACTAACACCATCTAGCTCATCTCTTAAGCTCCAAAGCATCCTAACCTAAATCTGTAATATTCCGTCTGACTCGAGCATTATAATAAAGAAACACCTGAGTTGGGCTGGAAACCAGCATGAGTAAACGCACTTAAATTGAACTACTAAAGTTATCAAAATCCTTCGAAAAACCAAGGTAACTCGTAACACCGCATTAAACACGATGGATTTTTATCTAAGTATAAATACTTATCTAGGTAATTGAAATTGTCATGTTAATCCAATTCTAGTATAATAGACTCTATAATTAAACCTGTAAAGGTTCGTAGTGGTTATTGGATTGACGTTGTTACGGATAATGCTGATATCCGATCCCGGTCTCTTCGAGCTTAAAATGATAAATTTTAAATGTCCATTTCATTTTAAATAAACAATTCATATACAAGGTGTCAACATCCACATATAGGAATTTATTACATATATTCATTTCAAATGAACTTGTCAACATTTTATTCTATATTTTAACCGGTTTGGCTGCTAAATGGCACAGACAGAAAACAATTGAAATAATGTCCTAGTGCAATAAACCAAGAGTAAATCATTAACTAAATTAATGAATTAGTATTGAACAATTTACAAACCAGAATTTAATTAACTTCGATTAACTGAATCCATTTATATTTTTAATCCAAAACTACTTACAAATTAAAGAAATTTTAAAACGACATATTATTAGCTAAAACAATCCATTTAGTAACTAATTTGCTAATTAAAATAAGATTGAATCAATTAAGACTTTAATTAATAATTCTCTTAAATTATTATAATAACCTAATTTTATACTACCGCAACTTAACAAAATAATTTTAGATTATAAATCTAGTTGATATGATCATAATGTAAAAACTTTCATGTTTGATTAGATTTTAAATGAATGATAAAACAATGTTTTTTTTAATTTAAAGATTATTAATATAAAATATATTAAACTACCTTATTCTTTTTATAAAACAAAACCCAACCCACTTCGGCCTAAGAAAAAATAACCAGGCTCTACTCCTTCTTCCTTCTTCCCTCTTTCCTTACCTCTTTCATTTGTTCCAGTGCACGAAAACATGTGCACGCATGTATGCACACACACACCCACATCCCACCTTTTCTTACCGTTGACCATCACCAAGAGTCACCCTCGACCTCCTCCTCCACCCCTCGAAACTATGAACGAGGCCAACTTCAAAAATTCGAACTCGAACACAATATCCTGGAACCAACATCGAACCAACCCAATGCCTCATCAAGCCATCTCACACCACCATCCATTACCAAACTCCACCGGAAGACTCGCCACCTCTCCTCTTCGATTTCCCCCACAATGGAATGCTCCATTGTTTCCCCTATCGCTGTCGTTTGTACACGTACCAAGCCTAAGCTGCATGCACCTTAAAACCAAGTTCTAACTCGTTTGACCACCACAAGCATCAGAAAAATGCCGCGCTATTTTTCATGAGTGCCCCATCCTCCAAGCCTCCCCCACACCAAGCCTCGAGTCACGAAAACGCGTGGGTCGCCGGTATTTGGCCAAAGACCCACTTCCAGTCATCTCTTCCTTTCTCACTAAATATGCAATTAAAAATCATCAAATCACCACCAAAAATCACGATTTTCAATCGCAAACACATTCATATGATCAATCGATTAAATTAGCTCTCTGAATTTAGGTCATTTCGAAGTTGTTTACTGTAAAATAAGCTTTTCTCCATCTGTGCATCATGATATTTGATGAAACAAATTTTAGAATAAACTACGTTCAAAAACACACAACTTTGTTTTTGTAATCATAGACTAAAATTTACTAGGTTAAGGGATAATGAATTTGAAAGCTACAAGATATTACTTTTTAAAAGAAACAGAGTGAAATTCATGTTATTTTGAGTTTTTACAAGGTATATAACATAACTACACATATGTATAAAGAATATATACTCTGAGCAAATGAATACTTGACAAAATAAGGAATTAATTCAAATACACAAACTTGTGGATGCACATAATGATTTACAATAAGCAAAATTTTAAAGTTTTACTTACCTGCTTTAAATAAATGACACACTGATTGCTTTCTTTTGTTTCATTCACTTCCCCGAGGCTTTTAAATGCTTGATTTACTTCCTGGCTTTGAGTATTTAGTCGCTAAGGTTTGTTTTTAAAAAAAGGCAGTTCTCTTCTCTTTTTTTGTTTGAAATGTTAGGAAGTAAACATAAAGATATCATATGTATATACATAGAGAGGAGAGTGTCAGGTTGGTCTCAAGGCTGAAGCCTTTATTCATGTACAGGACTTTACCTTTCCCTTTTTTTACAATATGATTTCAAAATTTATGACTTGATTTGAAAATTAGTAGACTTAATTTCCTAGTTGACATGAAGATTGAGTGATTAATTTGATTAAATTTTTGCTTGACTTGATATTTCTTCATCATTATATTCCCTTATGCTTATATATACCTCCATATATATATATATATATATATATATATATATATATCATATACTCTTTTTTGACCATATATTTTCAGGCTTACCTAATTTCATGTTTCATTTATTATTTTTAAATATATATATATATATATATATATATCTACACATGTATATATTTTTATTTATTATCATAAAGTTTGTGTTTCTTTGTATATATTATTGCATATATACTATATTTATAACATACACACATATTTATAGACATTTACATATACACTATTTTGTGTTGACATATATATTTATCTATTCACTATTTTATATAACATATATACATATACATTTACTTACATATATTTGTCATCATATATGTATACATTTACATCTATACATATTTTCATATACATTACTTCATATGGGCATATATATACACATATATGTACTTATATGTTTTAAACATCATAAACTTGTATATACTTATATATATATACATATATGGATATTCCATCGTAAATTTTAAAAGGTGGAGCTTATATACATAAATCTATAAAACTTATCATATCTAGAAATGTATATTTTAAAATTAAATATAGTTTTAATCAATTTGTTTATTCAGACATTTCAAATGTCGAAAAATTTACGTATTTGACTTATAAGAATTAATATTTGAATAATTAAAATTAGTTAATCATCCCAAAATCAGATGGTTAAAAATCCAGGTCGTTATACACACACACACATTACAGGAAAATCGGCTGAAGGAAAAACTTAGCATTTTTTTTGGAATGAAGGACATGACAATTATTTTTACGTTTTAGGGACGCAAGTTTTATTCTTTTGCCTGAAGGAAATTCTTCATGAAAAAATTAGACTATTTTCAAATCTCGTTCTCAAATCAATATGACTAGAGGCAGCATCACAGGAATAGATGGCATTGCATCACAAGAACAAATGATGGTGGTGCAACCGCGGAAGAAGACGGAGCTCGTTCAGGCGAAGGCGGAGTTCGATCGTCAAGCGAAGGCGATGGACTATAGGTTGCGGCGACTACTTTGAAGGTTTGCGGTGAATTGAGCCATGACTTTTATGGCCGATTTGAGATGAGCGGCGGTGGAGTAGAAGTTAGGATTGCTGGTGATGCCAGAAGTAACGATGGCGATTAAATGTGTTGAAATGAACTAAGAAAATAAAATTATCATTCTAATTCTATATGTATAATACATAACTGAATGTTATATTTTGTATTGCAGTTGTTATAATTTATGCATTTATAATAGTATGATTGAATGTTCCTAATTTTCAAGGAGCCGAACTAAGTTTTGTTTTATAAATCTGCAAAAGATGCAATTTTGATTAGATAAAATTACTTATATGTTTCACAAGATGATAAAATTGCATAAAACATAATGCATCAGTTGTTTGTTTACTTTTTATTGTGTTGCTTTACTTTGAATGTTACAGATATCATAAATAAAATGCTAGTGTACTTCATAACTAAAATGCTATATTAAACTATCATTTTAAATATTCTAAACATACTATATTAGTCTATCATTTTGCATATCCTAAAATGCTATATTAAACTATCATTTTTCATAATTAAAATGCTGTATTAAACTATCATTTTGCATATCCTAAACATGCTTGTAGACTTTGTAATTGAAATGCTACATCAAACTATCATTTTGTATAACTTAAACATGCCAATGGGTATCATAATTAAAATGATATATTAAATCTCATTTTGCATATTGTAACTTTGTATTGGACTTCACAACTAAAATGCTATATCAAACTATCATTTTGCATATTTTAAACATGATAATGGATTTTATAACTTAAATGCTATATTACACTATCATTTTGCATATCATAAACATAGTGGTGAACTTTTTGATTAAAATGTTACATTAAAAATACATATGCTATATGCAATTATCATTTTGCATTTGGTAGTCATTTTGTATATTCTATTCATACTACTTCACTTTAAATATACTTATGCTAAATTCAAGTTCATTTTGCATATTTTTTCATCCTTATTCAATTGAAATATACTTATGCTATATCCAAATATCATTTTGCATAGTTAGATAATTGCACTATAGTTTAAAAGTATAAATGCTATATTAGTCTATCATTTAGCATATTAAACACAGTGTATTGTGTTTCGGATGTAGAAATGCTATATCTAAATATCATTCAACATGTGATTAAAACTTTTTGACTTTCTTCTTCTTCTATGTTTTGCTTCTTTATTTGTTTCTTACATCTAGATTTAGTGGCACTCGAATTTAATTTGCATGAAATTTCTAATTTACGCTTGCATTGGAGTGTCGAATTAGGTTTTTTTCAATTTTGGAATGGACGGCAGAAGCTTCGACGATGGCGGAGGCTTGGACGATGGTGGCTTGGGTGATGGCGGCTACGAGAGGTTAGGGCTAGGGTGGCGGTGGCTACGGCAGGTTAGGACTATGGCGGCTATGACAAGCTTCAGACGATGGCGTTGAATGATGGAGCAAAACGGTTGAAGTTGGTTGAATAGAACGTGCTACTGTGCTTGAGCCTCAATATTAAAAGTTCCGTCCCACATTTAAAAATTAGCATAAAGTTTTTCCTTTAAACTAATTTCCTCTACATATTATGTCCATTAGTTTGTAATATACAAATACGCTAATAATAATAAAAAAGTCCTATAATACTAAGCCGGTAAGCCCATTAATAACACTATCTGTGCCTGACCTATTTATCAAACCGACGTTAGGGAGGTTTGCTTAATGTCTCCTATCCCGCCTTTTAGCAAGGCTGAGATATCAAGGAATTGACTGAAAACCAAGGATCGCTCACCCCAAATATTGAGTATGCACAGGTTCACTATGGATGTCGATAAAGTTTGTCTGAGTCCGGATCAAGCTAAAATTGACAAGGCATGACAAGCAAGGCCATAAAAGCTAGAATCCAAAATTTTAGGTCAACCGAGTTCGTATGCTCAAGATATGATCGATACAAATCAAGGAAATCAACACAACCACGTCCATCACCTCGCAACCATCTGTTCGTATCCATAAAAGGTTTTCCATGCTTGAATCCATCGATGGGTTCGTATCCATCGAAATATACTACTTCGTATCTATCAAAGGAAGAGACTTAGTTCGCATCCATCAATTCGACTCCATTAGCAAATGACTCCGCTTTGTATCGATCGGCAACTGTTTCGTTCGTATCCATCAAAGAAAGACTTCTTTGTATCCATTAGAAGCTCACTTCCAACCAATCGCTATTGCCTATTTCAAATCCATTGACTGTGATACGAAAGCTTAGTTCGTATCGGTGAAACATCATGAGTATTCCGTATCGATCCACTATAGATCGATACGGAAATAGCCATTTCCCATCGATACGAATAGAACCAAGCGCTTGATGTTGTAGAATATAATCGAGCAATCGATCGATACGAACAGGACCAAGTACTATCGATGCCAACAGAATAACTAGCATCGATACGAACGAGGCTGAAGTTAATCGATACGAACAAGGCATCGATATTGGATGCGAATAAGGAAGCAGTCAACTAGGCATCAAAAGTGAAGCGATCCAAAAATCAAGCACCACGTCAACTCGCGAGCATGTGTTCAGTATAGATTCGAAGCAATCGATGCGAACAGATGGATTCGAATTCGAAAGCATTAAGAAACAAAAATTTGCGTTGATCATAACTTGAAATCCACAAGTCCAAATGCTATGAAATTTTCATAGGAGCTTGTGTACGACCTATATAATGTTCGTTCCAAGTTTTGACTCGATCGGGTCAAATCTTGATCGATACGAAATTCGTTCCTATCGATCATGGATCGAGTCGAGATCGCCTGGGATCGATTGCATGGGCCTATCTACGTGCCAGAAGTGGTCTCCCGAGATTTGAGCGAGATATTTGCATCCTATGCCTATAAATAGCACCACAGAGCCTATAGAAAAAAAGGATCTTTTGGCTCTTTGACATCCAGACTCTGCCGAAACCATTCTCATACTCCAAGGCTGCTGTTGTACTCAAATTTTACCACTGTAATCCGCTTTAGTTAGTTGTAATCAGCAAGTGAATATCAATAAAGTCATCAATTTCATACTGGACGTAGGCCATACGCCGAACCACTCTAAATTACTATGTTCCTACGTGTTTTCAAATTTTTTTTGAAGTATTTGTTAGAAAATCCTCGTTTTACATTTCTATTCTTCATTTTTATCTCATCAAATACTTCCGAAGAGTGTTGTGCCCAATTTTGGTACAAACACTTTGCTGCTTTCACTAAGTAAACATAGCTTTTCTCTTGCTCTTTGGATCTACTGTCAATACCGGATTGCATAAATCTAAGAAGAAGATCAAGATCTCAAGTTCAGAATTCTTCCAACCTATTCAGATTTGCGTCAAATCTAGGAAAGGACTTCATCGTTCGCTATGGTTAGCACAAGGACCACCTCCACAGCTGCAGATCAAGAAGGAGAGGACTGACAAAATCCCATACAACTGCCTCCATCCAACCAGAATGCTGTCGGACCGTCAGATCCATCAGGTCCTATCACCCAACAAGAGTTTCAAATGCTTATGCAAGAGCTGACTCAGAGTCGTTAGCAACTTACTGAGCAACTATGCGCCAATGCAGAGTTGATTAATCAGCTAAACCGCCAACGGTATAGGAGATCCAGGAGGGATCAGACCTCCTACTCATTCACCGAAAGTTCAGCCTCATCTGACTACCATCGTAGGTCTACACACCCACGACTAGACGTAAGCTACACCCAAGCCATCGGACATTGACCTACTTTGAACGTTGGACAACTAAGAGTTGTCCCATCGAACTGCTACCAGATTGGACCCTCCTCCCGAGGAGGTGTTGTTCCTCATTATACCGTAGACATTTGCGCTGCTGCCATTGCTGTTGAACCAGGGGTTGATGCCCTGAATGAACCAGATCTAAACCATCGTCAGCATGGACGTACTCCCGAACCCTACATCCTCGAAGACTTAGAACAAAGGAGGCAGTACATGGACCATCGAGCGCGTCCAGTCCAGCCTCGCATTGTGGAACCTGACCACACCTTCGCTCAATGTGCACAGAGTGTCCAGATGCCGGATATACCAACTATGATTCATCAGATGATCCGTGAGAGATAGGGTCTCACTAATGACGACTGGGGAATCTCCTGGAGTCGTACCCCTTTCACTGATGACATACTATATGTTGAACTACCTCGGCGATTTAGAATGCCAGCTTACCAGTCTATGAAGTAAGTTCTGATCCAAACCAACACATTCTGAAGTACAAGTGGTTAATGAATGCTGCATGGACTGATGATGCAGTTAAATGTCGAAGCTTCCCGATTTTACAAGGGGTGTAGCTACTATGCGGTTCACTCGTTTGCCACCTTGATCCATTTCTTGTTTTGATCAACTGGCAACCAAGTTTGTTGAGCAGTTTTAAATGCATGTCGCAAAGCAAAAGGACATTAACACTCTATCTAATGTCACTCAAGCTCCTGGAGAGACACTTCGACGTTATTTAGAAAGGTTTCCCGATCTTACAAGGGGTGTGGCTACTATGCGGTTCACTCGTTTGCCACCTTGATCCATTTCTTGTTTTGATCAACTGGAAACCAAGTTTGTTCAGCAGTTTTGAATGCATGTCGCAAAGCCAAAGGACATTAACAATCTATCTAATGTCACTCAAGCTCTTGGAGAGACACTCCGACGTTATTTAGAAAGGTTTCATGCTGTGTGTGCTAAGATCAACAACCGAAATGATAACTCCATTCTTATGTCCTTGACTAAGGGGATTGACCCCGATTCTGAATTCGGCAACTGGTTGGCCGAAAAATCGCCTGCGTCATTGGACCGTTTCTATTCCAAGATAGCCTAATTCTTGAGAAGGGAGGATGCGAAACAGTTTAGGAAGTAGGATGACATACGATCGAGCATGTAAGGAATTCAAAGTAATGTTCCAGTCAAGCAGTCCAGGGAGAGTTTCGAAAAATTTCGGTTAAACATTCAAAACAAGCAAACTCAGCAGAAAGACAGTGGGAATCAGAATAGAGAGCGAGATCATAACCGTGGCCCACGATGTACAGCTTCCATGTTCGATAATTACACTCTCTAAATACGTCACTCGAGAATGTATATCTACAAACTTGCAATACGGTGCAGTACAAGAAGCCTGCTTCGAAGCCATCATCGGAGAGGCAGATTGAAACAGGAAAATTTTGTACATTTCACATGAGTTATGCCCACAGTACGAATGAGTGTCGCCATTTGCAAGATTACATTGAGAAGCATATTAGAGAAAGGAAGTTGGAACAGTTTGTGCGTGCACTGCAGTCTGGAGGTGCGGGCCCATCAAATCTGAATAATATACCCAATTAGGCAAGACAGGAGGAACCCGCTCGTACCGGTGGGAGGTTGGTGATAAATACAATATGTGGTGGTCCTTATCCAGCAGACCGAAGCTGGAGGGAAATGTAGTCGTACACTAGCTCTATTAGGCATGCAAACTACGAATGTTGTAGTAGTTGTGATGGTGGGGCTCCGACCAAGCAACAAAAGATGATGAATGACGACATCATGTTTCAAAACAGGGACGCTGATAAGGCCGAAGCCCCAATATCAATCCACTGGTCATATCAGCTCAGGTAGGTCCTGCTTGGATTAAGAGGATCTTGGTTGACAATGGAAGCTCTATGAATACTTTGTTTAAACGAGCATATGATCAAATGAAAATGGAAGCTAAAGACTTGAAGACTTGTCAATCTCGCATTCATGGCTTTAATGGAAGAGCTACCGTACCCACCAGAGTAGTGGAACTACCAGTGGGACTCGGAGTTGGAGAATGCCGGAGAGTCCGGATACTGCGGTTTGTTGTGTTGGACATGGACTCCCCTTACAATGCTTTCTTAGGTCGACCGACCCTTGTTGAATTCAGGGTAGCCATTGCATCGTGATGCTTGACTTTAAAGTTCCCTATCGATCGTGGGGTTGGAGTCTTTCAAGGAGATTAAACTGCCAGATGAGCCTGTTATGTTGCTAAGCTGCACGAGGCACGACGAAAAGAGAAAGGGAAGGGCGTAGAGGAATCTCTCTGCGTTCGTTTTGCTTACAATTGACAATTGGTGCCTGGGCCAAGACACGGGCACCCCAACCAATTTCAGAGGGATCTTGATCCGAGAGACACTAAAAGTGAAGATGAAACCAAGAACAGTCAAGCTTCCCTGGCCGAACTGACAATCGACGTCCCGATCGACGATGATGACGATTCAAAGATGATAAAGATTGGATCTCAGTTAAGCCAACAGACACGGAAGGCATTGGTTGAATTTCCCTGGGCTAACCTGGACGTATTCGCCTGGACGCACTTTGACATGTATGGGATGTCACCGGACATCGCGATCCACACTTTGAATATTGACCCGTAGTATGTCCCGGTCAAACAAAAAAGGCATAGTATGGATCCAGAGAGATCTACCGCCCTTAAAGAAGATGTCGATAAGTTGAAATCGAATGGGTTTATTCGAGATGTGCCATATAACCGGAGTGGGTATCCGATCCCATACTTGTCCGAAAGCCAAATAAGAAATGGAGAACATGTATTGATTATTTAGACCTGGACAATGCTTGTCTGAAAGACAGTTTTTCACTTCCGTGAATTGATCAGCTCACAGATTCAACGGCTGGGCATGAATTATTATCTTTTATGGATGCTTATTCCTGTTACAACCAGATACCCATGCAATTACCAAACCAAGAACACACCTGCTTCTAACCGATCTGGGACTCTATTGCTACAAAGTCATGCCTTTCGGATTCAAAAATGCCGAGGCAACATACCAAAGATTAGTCAATCGAATGTTCGCCAACCAGATCGGAAAGACTATGGAAGTATACGTGGACGACATGTAGGTAAAATCATGATTCTCCACTTATCATATTAAAGACTTGGAATCGATGTTTAGTATACTTCAAGAATATAGAATGAAGCTCAATCCACTGAAATGTCATTTTGGGGTCGCATCCGGAAAATTCCTCGGGTTTATCGTCAATGCTCAAGGAACCGAAGCAAATCCGAAAAAGATCCGGGCAACCATAATCTTGAAACTCTAAGAGCCATAAGGCAAGTCCAGAGCCTCAATGGGAAAGTGGCAGCATTGAGCAAGTTCATTTCAAAGTACACTGAAAAATGCATTCCTTTCTTTGATTTGATTCGAAAAGGGAAAAGGAATTTTGAATGGGCCGTGGAATGCGAAGGCACAATCCGACCACTAATTCAACATCTCTCCACACTGTCGATTTTGTCAAAGCTTATCAATCACGAGCACTTGTATCTTTACTTGACGGTATCAGAAAACGCATTCAGTGCTGCCCTAATTCGGGAGGAAGATCGAGTGCAAAAACCGATCTATTATATTAGTAAATGACTAATCGAAGCCGAGAGGAATTATCCAAAGCTAGAGAAGTTGGCTTATTGTCTCGTTATTGCCTCAAGGAAACTCCGTCCCTATTTCCAAGCTCATCCTGTCACAGTTTACCCCGATCAGCTGTTATGACAGGCTCTTACGCAACCTGAGATGTCTGGTAAGTTACTCAAATGGAATATCGAATTGAGCCAGTTGGATATTACTTACACTCCGAGGCGAGCTATTCGAGGACAAGTCCGAGCAGATTTCATAGCCGAATTTACCATCCCAGTGGACTTACCCGAAACTAGTAAATCTCCCGAGTATATCCGAAAGCTTCATACCGATGGTGTATCAAATGACTAGTGCTTGGGTGCTGGAGTTGTACTTGAAATCCTCGAAGGCCGATCCATATGTTATGCTCTAAAGTTTGAATTTCGTGCGACCAGTAATGAAGCTGAATACGAAGCCTTTCTTAACAGATTGAAGCTCGCCTAAGATTTGAGAATTTTGCCATGGAAAATTATTGTGATTCACAATTAGTTGTATGTCAAGTTAGGGGTGAATATCAGGCAAAGGATCGGAGACTGACTGCTTATCTAGCCCGAGTCGAGGAGATAATTAATCAGTTTGATTATTAAGCCGTCTTCTACATACCCCGTGAACGCAATCAAAAGGCAGATTCATTGGTGAAGTTAGCAAGTATGGGCGAAGCACAGCAAATAGGCTCGTTCCCGTGGAAACGTTACCTTCCCCAAGTATTGATCAGATGGAGACGGCCTGGATATTTAAAATCACTTCTGAAAAGGAGTCGTGGATGACTCCGTTTCGAAATTACCTCGAGCATGGAACGCTGCCTGAGCGTAGTAGTGAGAAAAGACAGATTCTTCGCAAAGCTGCATGGTTCACTATTCAGAATGGAGTCATGTATAGAAGAGGGTACTCCATTCCTCTACTTTGATGTATCACCCATGATGAAATTAAGTGAGTGTTACATGATGTTCACGAAGGAGAATGTAGCGATCACAGCGGAAGGCAAGCTCTCGCTAAGAAAGTATTTCGATACAGATATTATTGACCGACTATAAACCATGACGCACCAGACTACGCCATGAAATGTGATAAATGTCAAAAGCATGCACGAATTCCTAGAGCCCCACTTACTGAGATAACCCAAATGGTCATCCCATGGCCATTTATAGTATAGGGTGTCGATATCATTGGCTCTCTACCTCTGGCTAAAGGTGGTGCGAAGTACGCCATCGTCGCAGTTGATTACTCTACCAAATGGGCCGAAGATGAACATCTTGCTACAATCACGACGAAGGAAGCAAGCAATTTTGTAGTTCGCAACATTATCTGTCGATTTGGTCTTACGCATACCATTATCACTGATAACGGAACCCAGTTCGACAGTGTTGAATTCAAGGACTTCTGCCAACGATTCCACATCCAAAAGAAATTCTCTACAGGTGTACATCCTCAAGCGAATGGCCAAGTTGAATCTGTTAATAAGGTTATCAAGTCTATTCTGCAGAAATGACTGGAAAAGCCGAAGGCAAGTGGATAATGAAATTCCTACGGCTTTATGGGCTTACCGGAAAACACAAGTCCACGACCAGACACACTCCATTCTCTCTTTCCTATGGCTCAGAAGCCGTTATTCCAGTCGAGATAGAAGTACCTTCTCATCGTGAGACTTATTACGATCCGAAGACAAATGCCATACTACTTGCCGAATCCTTGGATTTGTTGGATGAGAAGAGAGAAGAGGCTGATTTGAGGGCAGCTGCATACCGAAGTTGATTCTCTCGATTATGCAATGCTAAGGTCCGACCCCGAACCTTTGAACTCGACGATCTCGTCCTCAAAAGAATTTATTCGGTTCCTTCGCACATGAAACCAATGTGGAAAGGACTGTATGTGATTGAACAAAAGCTCGAAGATGGCACATTCAAGTTATCGACCGTAGACGGTCTTACTATGCCAAGAGCCTAGAACAGTGAGAGTCTCCGTCGCTATTACACATGAGAGGCTTTATTTATTTTAGTTTACTTTTCATCAATAATTTTTTTCTGCATTTTGAAATTTGAACGTGTAATAAGTCAATTGACTTTGCCGTATTTTCTCATTTCAGCACTAAAATGCCATCCCTTCGAGCCAGAGCTATGATTTATTGAATATGACATGCAACCATTATGATGCATGAAGAGCTAAGTTCCATGATACGGTGGAATTTATTCAAATAGGGAGTGACTATGATACGACCGGCCACTCACAAAGTGAAACCCAAGCTCGGGGGCAAGCTGTCACACTGAAGCCCATAGAGGATTGACACACGACAATCCTTTAACTAACTACAGTCTCATAGAGTGCGAGCTGGAGTATAAACTTGTAAGTGCGATTTCGAAGAGGGTGTACCCATCCACCTAACGACTTCGACCGTATCCTAGCCAAGTTCGAGGAAGATGGATCCGTCCATCTAACAACCTCACTTGTTAACTTGGGGTGGATGTGAATCGACCATCCATGATCCTGATAAATCCATCATTCTCGGAATGCGAATGAATCCTAAAAGCCTAAACAGGTGTGATTGACCATCTGTTTAATAACTCCAAATTCCCAGAGTGCGAATTGGAGTATATACATCGACTCTAAATTCCTAGAGTGTGAATCGGAGTATAAATATCAACTCTAAGTTCCCAGAGTGCAAACTGGAGTATAAACACCAACTCCGAATTCACAGAGTGCGAGTTGGAGTATAGGTATCAACTCTAAGTTCCCAAAGCGCGACCTGGAGTACAAACATCAACACTGAATTCCCAGAGTGCGAGTCGAAGTATAAACATCGACTTTAAATTCCCAGAGTGTGATTTGGAGTATAAACATCAACCAACTTCAAGTTCCCAGAGTGCGAACTGTAGTGCAAACGTCGATTATCTCTAGATTCCAAAAGTGCGAACCAGAGAATCGATCGCAAATAACTCTGGGTCCCCAGAGTGTGGTTAGAGTATAAACATGACACGGGTGTGAACGACTGCTCGCAAACTAACTTTAGTCCCCAGAGCATGGGCATATACTTAAAACTTAAACAGGCGTGATCAACCGCCAACATACAAATGCAAATCCCCAGAGTGCGGATGTGATCATTGATAAGTGAGCGAGTGTGATTCGATCACTCGACTGTCACTTGTTTTAGCATCGATCCAACGATGTTAAGCTCGAAGAAATGAAGGTGAAATGTAATCGCTGGCTGAACTTTAAAACTCATCCCCAAAACTGGGGATAGAACTTAAGTGTCAACCATTAGCTGAAGCAGTGCAACATCAAAGTTCAACTTAATCCCCGGTCATGACTCGTGTCTGTTATTTTTAGATTTGACAAATAAAAACAAACTCGATTCAAAGGATTGGAACTTCGCAAGTGCACTGGACTAGAATTCAAATACTAGAACACTTAATCATAAAAAAACAATAATAGAGTTGAAGCTAAAAAAGAGTTTCATTTCAACTATCAGTGAAAGAAGTTCAAGTACAAGTTATTTCCAAAATTCCTACTAGCAGAAGCCAAACCAGCATCTATACACGGCCTACAAAAGCTAAAAGAAAATTCCTATCTACTCACAAATGTGCCGAAGAGGCCTATCTACTCTTTTTTCTTCCTCGGCTTCTTCTTCGGTGTAGACCCGCCAGAGCTGCTGCTTAGTTTTCTCTTCGAGCTTTTGCCTTTCCGTGGCCGATCTTCGGGCGGGGGCATAATCTCAACGTCTTCCTCCGAACTCGAGTGTACAGGGATGCTACTTGCAGGTAGAGTTAGAGGGGTCGGATCCACTACAGGAGGCGGAATAGACACGCCGGTATCAATAATTGTACCACCAGGAGATATCATTCTCAGCGGATCCGGGCCAGGTGCCGCCATTCCACCTCTAGAACTACCACGACGAGCTGCTGCCTCCATTTCAGCGTCGATTTCGGCTAATATCTCTTCCCCATGAGCTTCTTGAGCCTCACTGGTAACATCAGTAGTCGGAATTGAAGAGCCAGTAGTAGGTGCGATTCCACCCATAACAAATGGTAGGTCCGCAAAAGGGTCACGGTGGCGACTGAGGAGTTCCTCCATAATCTGCTCGTCGAAGGAGAGTGTGCACCCCTACGTTCCATCGATCAGTGTAGTCATTGTTGTAATGGTAACCTCAGTAATGATGGCCTCCTACGCTTGATGCGATACTTGAGTTGAGGAGGTGGTGTCAGTGTAACTCCAGCCACTGGATAAGAAAAAGACAGACTATTAGTAAACACTCCAAATCGAGTTCCTTATTTTGAATACACATGAGAAATGTTAAGAGTACGTTCCTCAGTTTGGCTCGTGGATTGCTGGAAGACCTCAAAAGTGTGCTCTTTAGCTGAAGATAACTGCGGTTGTTTCGGATTGTAAGCAGGAATGAATTGGGGATCAACCGCTGGTGCAGGTTCAGGTTGGGTTGGCGCAGGAATCTCAAGACTAGCATCGTGATGCTCAACACCTGAATCTTCTCCAACCTCCGGGTGTTTGGCGCCGAGCTTCTCCTTTTCGTGCGAAATCAACAACTCATGGAGAATATTTCTTTTATCTTCGGTTAACACACGATTCTCAAGTTCAAACTCATCAATTGATTCATCTGGATGCACCGCCTTCTCCTCCTCAACCAATCGGCTAGATGTTGTGACGATGTATCGGATAATTTTTGAGCCAGGCTATGTTCCTGTGTTTCAGCACATTAGCATTATAAGTGATGAGGACATCTTCGATATTAGCCTCTAGCCTGGACTCCGCCATTTGGATCCTCTCCTTGACCTCGGACTCCACCACACGGACTTTCGCCACTGTCACGTCCCGTTCACCCCAGAGCACTACCGCCTGCTCGCATGCCTCTTGTGCTGCAATATTGGCGTCATCCCTCTCTTTAATGATTTCAGAAAATTTGGCATTAAGCTTGTTAAGTTCTTTAAGAGCTGAATCCCTCTCGGCAGTAACTGTGGTATTTCGATATTCATCTCCTCTACCAGGGCATAGTGCGTCTACCTCATCCTCTCCATGGCTAAGTTCACCTCGACAGCCTTTTGAGTGGCCTCTATTTTTTACTTTTGGGAGGAATCAGCTTCAGTATTAAGCACTTGGATAATTCGGTCCTTCTAGGCAAGCTCATTCTCTAACTTCTTTTTTGGTGGCCGCCCACTCAAAGGCCAGTTTCAAAGCTTTCTCTACGGCTTTCTACCATTCCTTATACTGAGTATAGAAGTCATGAATACAATCATGCATCATATCCTCCGCCTCCATTGGAATTCTCTTTAAGTGCGGAGGAAAGATGTAGCCATCAAAGCAGATGTTCGAGAAATCCTATTTTAGCTGTGCAATTTTAATAGCCCCTTCCCCGTAGGGGTCAGTAATAACCTGTTCGACATCAGTAGGAGTTTCGGTCTCGTGTCTCAAATGGTGAGGATCAGGCCTCTAAGCATGGAAAAGTGGTTTATGACGCGAAGGCTCCGAGGGAGCTGTAACATAAGTAGAAGGTTGTGTAAGGATTCGAGGAGATGGAGAGCGTGATCGAGATCGATACCTCTGCTCTAGGTTCCTATCCCTATTCCTATCTCTATTGTAGTATTCTTGACTGGAATAACCACGGTCGCGGTTTCTATCATCTTACCTTCTGCGGGCTCATAGTATGAACTCGATGACTCGCACACTGAACGGAGGCCTCCAAGAACAGAATCTTGCCTAGTCATTGTGCCTGCGAAATAAATGAAGAAAAGAGTTAGCAATCTCCCAAAGTAAACAACTTATGATCGGGAATCATGTAGTGCCGTGAAGTGTATATGTATGTGCAACCCCCCGACCAATCGAAAATGTGACTAGTGGGAAGAGACTCGCTTAAGTCTAAAGCATATTGAAGCCCCTCCAATCCGACATCATGTTGAAGTGACACGTAATCCAGAATTAAAATGTCGATGAGCCCTTCGAAAAGGTTTTCCGCCTACGAGGAAGGAGCCTTCAAAATTCTAATCTCAGGAACAGGAAAAGACACGACCATGGATTTCCATCTCAAGGATTTAGGGCGTTTGAAAGCAGCTACCTTGCCTTTTCTATTTCCTTTGGAACCCTAAAGGGCATCAGAAGGCCCGGCTACATGTTCATCGTCGTTATGTGTCCTTTTCGAATCAACCCCTTTAGTTATAACAACTCCAGGCGTCTTACATTTCACCCATTTCTTCGAGACAACCCTTAGTGCTCCCTCAAGCCTTATACTTTGGCTAAGCTCGGTTAACCCAATGATGCTCAAATTTCTATCTATCAGAACCGAATCGATTTCTCTCATTTCACTTGGGACTTCTTGGAGAACCGGTACTATCTCTTTAAAATGCACACCTTCGGATCATGTAATTACAGCTGCAAATAAAAGGAGATATTAATTTGACATCGGTTCTGATCACCATATTAATTACTTGGAAAGACTGTGATGCTTACGTCTGAATAACCATCGGCTGGCGAATCCTGGAGGGGGTTGGACATAAAACCACTCCATTTCAAAATAACTTAGCCTGGTCCAGGACCCCGTTACCACTTGAAAATTCAAAACCGCTTCTAGAAATGTAAAAGAAGGGTTATCCCCCCGGCTCTTGACATTGAATAAGTACCTGATTTCGAGTGGGGTCGGTGGCCGGAAGAGATGCTCCATAAATACGGTAAACATGCTATTCAATAGAGCATATCCGTTGGGATGTAGTTGAGATGGAGCGATTCCAAAGAAAGACAGCACTTCCCTAGAGTATTGGTTAAATGAAGGAAGTGTCCGAGCTATGCATGCATGGCGATTGAAAGTAGTAAACCCCTCCAGTGGATAATGTGGTCTATCATTCGATCCTTGTAGTTGCACATCGTCCAGTGACAAGCCATGCCTTAAGCATATCTATCCCAGCATGTCTTCAGAAACGTTGGACTGTACAGAATCTGGCAGACACCAATAAACATAGGGCCTGGTAGCTCATCCATAGCTGGATCTATAACTTCGGCCGCGATGACCGGTATATCGATTTTTAAGGGAAGTGAACTCTGAATTTCCTGCAGTTGTGAGCTTATAGACTCCATAACTAACTAACTTATGAAGAATTATCATTAGATGATAATAAACCCGTGTATCCCCCAGTGTGAAGTGTGTAAATGTGTTGTGCAGTGCTATGCTACATATTACTTGAGAAATTCTACATAGTCAAAGAAAACATTTAAATGACGAGACTTTGAGATTCAACTGGAGTGGTCGTCATCGCTGACCGTCATAACCATGCTATCCATACTTTAGATACCGATCCGAGTTAAAGTTCATTAAGATTTTGTTAAGTTACAATTTCATCGAGAGCTTCGAAAGGCAGTCAAATATGCAGTGAAATAATTAAGTCCAACTATGCGTGGCAGAAGCTCATCCAAGTTAAATGTTTGAGTGTTTAAAGATTTTAAATCCATCAAAATTCTGACTTGGATCATTCCGAAAAAGCCATTATTTCGTATCGATTTGGATTCATTAAATTCGCACCCATCGGTTTGCAGAAACTTCGTATCAATCCATGTCCATAAACTTCGTATCGATCTGGGACCGTTAACTTCATATCGGTCGTGTGCAGAAACTTTCGATGCGAAGTCATCGAGTGTAGATCGATATGAAACCTCACGTTACAATCGATGCGAAATTAAACACCATCTTCTCCAATCCATCGATACGAAACAAAGGCCGGTCCACCATCTACCATAATTTCTCATAACCCTCCACTCTTCGTCTTCTCCAAAACCACTCGAGTGCCACCCTCTTCCTCTTCGACCTCATAACAATTGCCTTCGGCCACCAATTCATCAGAATCGGTCACGGAGGCAAGCAGGATTTCATGGAAGTCCAAGTATCATTGTTTTTCGACACAAATTCATGTATTATTTACCTATTTTTGGTAATTGGTTGGAAGGATTAGAGTTCGATTCAATTTGAAGGCAAGAATGGTTTCCCTATTCAATGAGGCCTGGAGCGATATGAACATCAGAAGAAAAAAGTGACGAGTAGAAAGTTTGGCTAAGTCCTAAACGTATTTATATTCACTTGAATGTCAAAGGGAAACGATTCGTATCCCGGTGATAACGAACCGGCCGAGCTTCCTTCGTATCCATCTATGGAAGACTATGAATGAAACTGTTCGAATCCATCAATTTATCGATGTGAAAGGAGCAACCAAGCTGCACTGAAGCCATGTAATTTCATCGGAATGAAGCATTATTTCGTATCCATAAGCTTGGAGGCTAAGCTTTATATTATTAATTCAAATTGGAAATTTTGCATACGTCACTTTGAAGACCATAGGGATTCGAGACACATCGATACGAACTGCACTGTTCATGTCCATCAACACACAACCCATGAAAGTTGATATCTATCGATAAGGATAATGCATGAAGAACCAACTGCTCTATTCGTATCCATCATAAGTCCATCGAGTCGAAGTCACAACTTTGTACCCACTGCTATGGAGTCCACCGAAACTCGTATCTATCGATGCGAATGTTTACTTCGTATCCATCAATGCGAATTACATCAATACGAAAACCTTCTCTCAACCTTTTACATCGATCCTAGAGAGAATTGATACGAAGGGACATTCCGAAACAACCATCAATCATTGTTACAACTTGAATTTCACATCAATTCAGGAAAGGATCGATACTGGATTCGATACGTAAAACTGACAACGACTTGTAAACATGCGAACATTAACAAGGGTGAGGTTAACACATGTGCATGTATATCAGACTATTTTTCAATTTTAAAAATTCGTAGATCGAATGCCCATCTGATGACGATTACAACCACAAACAACTAATCGCTATCATACATCAATTGGTTATAACAGTACACGGTACAACAGTTTGCAGTCAATGTTCATATTATTGAAAAACCAGTCAAGGATTACAATTTCCAACGAGAAGACGGTAACCGTTTAACAAGTTAAATGGAACTATTCGGAGTGAGCATTGCAGTATTTCAAAGTACGTAATGTTTACACAAGACGTACTTTGGGGAGCAAATGTTATCCCGCCTTTTGGCATGGCCGAGATATCAAGGAATTGACTGAAAACCAAGGATCGCTCATCCTGAATATCGAATATGCATAGGTTCACTATGGATGTCGATAAAAAATTTCTGAGTCCGAATCAAGCTATAATTGGCAAGGTATGACAAAGAAGGCTATAAAAGCTAGCATCCCAAATTTCAGGTCAATCCGAGTTCGTATGCTCAAGATATGATCGATACAAATGGAGGAAATCAACACAACCACGTCCATCACTTCGCAACCATCAGTTCGTATCCATCCAAGGTTCGGCATGTTCGAATCCATCGATGAGTGTCTGTTCATATCCATCGAAATACACTGCTTCGTATCCATTAGAGAAAGAGACTTTGTTCGCATCCATCAATTCGATTCCATCAGCAAACGACTCCACTTTGTATCGATCGACAACTTTTTCGCTCGTATCCATCAGGAGCTCACTTTCAACCAATCGGCAATTGCCTATTTCGTATCCATTGACTGCGATACGAAAGATTAGTTCGTATCGGTGAAACATCATGAGTATTCCATATCGATCCACCACAGATCGATATGAAATAGCCATTTCCTATCGATACGAACAGAACCAAGCACTTGATGTTGTACGAATATAATCGAGTAATCGATCGATACGAATTCGAGTTTCATGAAAAAAGATCTTTATCGGATTTGAACCGATGACTTACGCCTTACCATGGCGTTACTCTACCACTAAGTTAAAAGGGCCTGCTCAATTCATGACTTAGCCATTTTCCATTATGAGTCCAGGACCAAGTACGATCGATGCCAATAGAATAACTAATAGCGATACGAACGAGGCTGAAGTTGATCGATACAAACAAGACCAAAATTGATCGATACGAACAAGGCATCGATATTGGATGCGAATAAGGAAGCAGTCAACTCGGCATCGAAAGTGGAGGGATCCAAAAATCAAGCGCCACGTCAACTCGCGAGCATGTGTTCAGTATTGATTTGAAGCAATCGATATGAACAGATGTATTCGAATTCGGCAGCATTGAGAAAACATAAATTTGCATCGATCATAACTTGCAATCCACAAGTCCAAATGCTGTGAAATTTTCACACGAGCTTGTGTACGATCTAAAGAATGTTTCGACTCGATTAGGTCAAATCTTGATCGATACGAAATTCGTTCGTATCGATCACGGACCGAGTGAAAATCGCCTGGAATCGATCGCGCGGGCCCACCCACGTGGCAAAAGAGGTCTTCCGAGATCTGAGTGTGATATTTGCATCCTACGCCTTTAAATTGCACCACAGAGCCTACAGAAAAAAGATCTTTTAGCTCTTTGACGTCCAGACTTTGCCGAAACCATTTCCATAGTCCAAGGCTGCTGTTGTACTCGAATTTTACCATTGTAATCTGCTATAATCAGTTGTAATCAGCAAGTGAATATCAATAAAGTCATCAATTTCATATTGGACGTAGGCCATATACCGAACCACTCTAAATCATTGTGTTCCTGCATGTTTTCATATTTGTTTTTGAAGTGTTTGTTAGATAATCCTCTTTTTACATTACTATTCTTCATTTTTATCTCTTCAAATACTTTCGAAGAGTGTTGTGTCCAATTTTGGTACAAATACTACTAATGTCCAATCAAATTCTTTGAGGCCCAATAAACATGTATCCTTGCCTCCCACGATTTACTTAGACAAACATTTTCCTCCTTTTAAGTTTGTGTACAAAGTTATCTCCATCTCCAATCTCTCATTCAAATTCTAGTTCCAGATAAATTTTCATTAAATATGAAAAATATCAAATAGATTTTAAGTCAAACTAATGCATTGAAGCTCTAAATAGATTGAAATCCCAAATCACACATCTAAACCCTACATTAATATATCAAACTTGCTTAACTCTTTATTTACGGCTTCCTTTATCAAATTCAAGCAATATTGACCTAACCTCCACCTTTTGTTCCATCTATTTTCAAATTTCGAGATATTCAGTAAGCATAAGATTTGGTCAATAGTAAGGTTCACCATGAAGCGTTTACTTTATGATGGGGCTTCCAACATGCTCGCTACTTTTATCATCCAATATGACGGTCAAGGTAATATTTTCTTGTTCTGCTAATGATTTTTTAGACTTTATTAATAGTGAGATTTGACTAAAAATGTTATATACTTACATACATATACATATGTGTGTGTATGCTTACTGGAAATTGTCTTCATGGGTTGAAAACTTTTTAAGTGATACATACAATTTTATGCCCAATGTTTAGAGTAATTAAATATGTTATTTGATTGATTAAATTAGTATATAATTAATATTTTCATTCATAATCCAAGCTAGGTGATAAGATATTTAGAGTGCTTTCAATAATATTCCATATTGAGACCTTTGACGAATTTTCAATAATGACTAAATATTTGGGGTTATTTTATTTTGTTTATTTTCCGTTCATAATATATTGGAATATTAGACAATCTTTATAGCTTTATTTAAGCTTATTTCATTTAAATATTTTACTAAATTACGGCAGTATGCAATATTAATCTATGTTCTAAATGTTTCATTACTTTGATTTACTTACTTTTACTCATTGACGTTCTTAAAATTTCTCTTACTCTTTAATGTTAGACAAGGAATTAAAAAGTTCTAATTTATTGCTAAACCATTTAAAAAGGAAACAAAAGAAAATACATTTTTTCAATGGTATTATGATATTGAATAGTATTTCATTTTGTAGCTTACATAAATTTTATCTTTATATCAAAGCATTCTGATATAACAGCTAAAAAATGAAGCTTACCATTAAGAAATGTGTGCCATCTATAACTTCCTCTTTTATAGTAAAACTTGGAAATCGATCACCATGAATGGAACTGATATGTCAGAGACAATAGGAGGAAAGCGCCTTGTTTTTATTGGAGATTCTTTGAATAGGAACATGTGGTAGTCTCTTATTTGTTGTTAAAGAGTTCGGTGAAAGATAAAAGTAAGGTATATGAAGTTTCTAGTAGTAACAATTTCAGAACTTCAGGCTCTTATTCTTTTCTATTCAAGGTATAATTTTGTATGTATTACTCTATTAATGTTGAACATTTTATTTGGCTGCAATATGGGTACATCACTGCTTTATTACAGTTTTGATCATGTTTATAATCTAGATATATACATATGTACATATAAAATATATGATGTATATGTGTAGATGTATATGTATATGTATGTATGTATGTATGTATGCGTATGCTTTTTACTTTAGTTACGATTAGTTAATGTATTGTGATTGTGGTATATTGGATTACAATGCAATTGTAAATTTATTATTGTCTTCTTTTTTTCAAGAGTGTGAGATGCATAACAGAAATGCTATGTAAGAAACCTAACGTCTTGATATAATTGAGAAGTCGTTGCTTTAACACAAGGATGCTCATAGATATATCATAGTTTTCAATATGGGACATTGGTGGACATATGAGAAGATTTCAAAAGAGTAATACTAACAACACCTTAAACTTTAATTGTCAAAGATTCTTTTTCTATCTCATATGACTACAAGTATCATGACAAAATACAATTTTCTATTGAAACAGTGTTGCTAGTTTCTAATACTTTTTAGTTTTGTTCTGTAATATAATGTCATTGTTTACACAGTTTGAAATATACACAAGAAAGATTATTAGTAAGAAGGCAATAAGGTTTATAATGAACTTAACATTGCGATAGCATTTCATAAGGCTTTTACATGGGCTAAATAGGTCGATGTCAATGTTGATCTAACCAAATCTTTGGTCTTCTTTCGTGGATACTCTGCTTCTCATTTCAGGTAAATGGTGCTTTTATGAATTTCTTTGTGTCTCTAGCATTATAGTAATGAATTGTGCTAACCATTAATGCACTATTTATTTTAGCAGATCATAATTTCTTAACAGCATGCATATTGTTGAAGCTTCTGGTGGGTTTACTTGACTATAGTTTACATATAATAGATGCTTCTGATGGATTGGAAAGAGGACTTTCTTTTTTTCATCCTTTTAGGATAAGCAAAAATCGTTTTAGCTTGAAATCATACTAATAATTTATTTCGATGACTCATTGTATAATTTGTATTTCTTAATCATTAGTTTATATTTGAGCAATATGGTGGTTGATTCAGAGAAAGTTCAGCACATTGACTTTTTTAGGCTGGTAAGTAATTCAATCTCTTAGCATTCGAAACATTTATAGAAATATGTATTCTTAAATTTATGTTTATCCACAAATATAATAGTATACATTGAAGGACATCATGAATTATCTGCAAAAACAAAATATTGTTTTCCAGTGCAATTGCCTTATGGGGATAATGATTTTATCACAAGGTTGTAACGATGTCCAAGTTAACATATGTAACATCCAGTTCATTTTCAGTATGCATGAAATAAAATCATTTAGTGTAAATCAATAAGTGTCATACTCATGGTATATCTATTTATCCAAACAGATTTTACAAAAAAAACTCGCTCTTTCACTATGATGGTTGGATAAGCGAGTGGGATAAATACAAGAATGGTCAAGCATGTTTCATGTCAGTGTAGATAAGCAAACAAAATGGTGATTGACAAAAATATGTTAATTCTTACTATTATTTGTTATCCAAATTTTACATATTTATATTTATTAACATTTCATTTGTGTTCGGAATTTTGCGGTTTGAGATGGATTAGATGGCGATAGTGATGAAAACAATGTTGTACTTCTGACTTTAAGGATCCATGGAATAGATTCTCTCAAACAATAGTTCAACCCACCAGGTACAAACGGGTTATCGAACTATCGACTTTGAGGATTCAATGAAGCCCTATAACAGCGTAATCGGATTCAAAGTTTGTACGACTTTGATCCGACCAAGAACACTTTAGAACGGTTTCTGATGATGCAATTTTTTGGGATAGAAATGAAGAGAAGAAGAAGAAACAAATCTGCAACGATCCAGCGTTTGCAACACCTTCAGATGTTACAAAATAAAGAGTTATTTGGAAGTGCAGCGATTAGCAACACTTCGTTGGCGTCGCAAATCTATGCAAGAAGAAGAAGAAGAGCGTAGAAAAAAACTGTTTGAAACATGTTTTGGACGTTGTTATTTATAGTGGTGGAAAGGTGTCTATTCGCCAAGCGTCACAACCGTTTGCAACGGTCGCTCTATTCATTTTTTAACGGTTCACAACTATTACAAACGGTCGCGCACATTCATTTTGGAACGGTTCACAACTGTTAAAAACGGCCGCGTCCATTCATTTTCTAACATTTCAGAAAACGTTACGAATTTCCCGCCATCAGTTCAAATTTAGCATTTTAGGTTCTGGGTCTTTAACGGGCTGAAATCTGGCCCATTACTGTTCACATATTATCCAAAAATATTTTTGGATCTGAACCCGAAACCCGTACCCGGCCCGACCCGGTTCGGTCGGGTGGACGGCGGCGGTGCGTGTGTGGTGTTGCATGACTTCTCTCCTCACAACAAAACAAACATGTGGGAGCCCCAAGGCACCAACATCCACATGAGAAAACTATATTTATACAAATTAGTCTTCATTCTTCTAGCATGTGGGACTTTTTTCTTTTCTTCTTTTCTTCTTTCTCTTCCAAACAAAGACCCAAAGCCCCCAAAGCAAGTTTGAAAATTTTACAACAATCTCCTCCAATTTTTAAAATAGATAAATACGACGGCTGCATCACTAGAGTGACTTCCTACATACCTAAGTGAGATCAAGCCTATGTAGTTCTAAGATCAAGTTTTGCATCATCGTGAAAACCAACACATAAATAAAAGGTATCTTTTGGATTTGAACCTTTACTTAGTGTAAACCATTCAAAGCCTTATCGAGATTCTATGGGGAACGAATCTTGAACCAAGTATCTAAAACCGGAACAATCATACCTGTTGATTTCCTTAGGTAAAGTGTTCTGTATTGCTCAGCACGTTGATGGCCATGTGCTTAAATCCTAGTTCATGAGTCAACTTAGAAAGCGATCTTACTTTCCAAAGAAATGGCCTGATTTCCATACTCATATAGGTAAGTCTCTTAAGGTGTTTTTGCGATACACCTTTTAAGGTTTCTAGACTTATTAAGGATATATATCCGTTCTTTGTTCTTGCAGAATCTAACACTAAATATTAAGGGATTATCAATTTAGTGATCCATAATCATTCTCTTAGCTTGTTGGTACCCATTAAACTTTGTCTATCCATTTCAAGACATAAGTTGGGTTTCTGTTAAGGATGATCAACCTTCGTTCACTGACCTTAGTCCCATTTCTTGTGACTTTATAGAAATCATTACCTTTGGAAGACTCTTTGTAAGTGGGTCAGCTAAGTTTTTCTTCGTTTCCATGTAGTCAACAGTTATAAATCCTCTTTAGAGTAACTGTCTCACCATTTGATGTCTTAGGCTCACATGTCTAGACTTTCCATTATATGTCTTATTAGACACATTGTATATCGTTGCTTGATTGTCATACTTAATCAAGACTGCTGGAGATGGCTTCTTCCATAAAGGGATTTCCATTAATAAATTCCTAAGCCATTCTTCTTCTTTACAAGCATTTGCTAATGCAATCAATTCTGACAACATTGTTGAGTTAGAAATACAGGTCTGCTTCTTGGAAGCCCAAGAAACAACAAGATCTCCGAATGTAAAGATCTATCCAGTCGTAGACTTGGTTTTGGATTCTACATTGTATCAGGTTGCATCACTATATCCTTCTATTACAGCAGGATATCCTTTATAAGATAAACCATATTCAATGGTTCCTTTCAAATAAGCTAAAACTCTGGAAATAGCTTTCCAATGTTCGAAACCTAGATTACTCGTAAATCGACACAATACACTTATAGCATGTGCGGTGTCTGGTCTAGTGCAATGCGTAGCATACATAAGACTCCCAATAACACTGGAATACTCTAGTTGAGACATAGTACGTCCAGTGTTCTTTTCTAATTTAATACTAGGATCTAATGGAGTTGGTGTTGGTTTGTCATCGTAATGACCATACTTTTGTAGGAATTCCTCTATGTAATGAGATTGAGTTAGTAATAACTCCCCCTCTTTCCTAACAATTTTAATTCCCAAAATTACATTAGCCTCTCCTAGATCTTTCATATCGAATTTAGAAGACAAAAACTTTTTAGTTTTATCCACACAGGATATATATGAACCAAATATTAGCATGTCATCAACGTATAAGCATATTATAACAATACCGATTTTATCCGATTCGCTATGAATATATTTATCAGCATCATTAACAATGAATCCATATGACAGTGTAACTTTATCAAACTTCTCATGCCATTGCATGGGAGCTTGCTTCAGGCCATAAAGAGATTTCACTAATTTGCAAACTTTCTTTTCTTGGCCTGGGGTTTTGAAACCTTCAGGTTGTTCCATATATCTCTTCTTCTAAATCTCCATTTAGAAAAGCAGTCTTTACATCCATTTGTTGTATGACTAATTTATGAATTGATGCAAGTGCAATTAAATAGCGTATCGAAGATATGCGAGCAACTGGAGCATATGTATCAAAGTAATCTACTCCATCTCTTTGCTTATATCCCTTAGCAACTAATCTGGCTTTACACTTATCAATGGATCCATTTGTATTCAACATTTTATTGAATATCCATTTACATCCTATAGGTTTAGCACCAGGAGGTAAATCAGTTAAAACCCAAGTTTGGTTTAACAGTATGGAATTCATTTCATCATTGATAGCTTCTTTCCAGAAATTGGAATTTCTGAAACTCATAGCCTCAGAATAAGTTTTGGGATCGTCATCGATGTTCATTACATATTTAGTCACATTAAGGACTTCGTCCTTACTACCTTCTACAAGATATGTAATGAAGTCAGGATCATAGTCCTTCTCTATTCTTGCTATTTTACTTCTTTGCTGTTCAGTACTATTATTTGGTACTGACACTTCCTTGCTATTTTGAGCAGGAGCATAATCATCGTCATTGAAATCATTAGTCATATTAGGTCCTAGACTAGATGATCTCAATGGGATCTCAGCAGTTTGATTTTCAAAAAATTCTACATCTACAGATTCTATAACTTCTAGGGTGTGTAGAATAATGAATCTATAAGTTATACTATTAAGTGAATATCCTATGAAAACACATTTAAATGCTCTATTTCCTAACTTTGGTCGTTTAGGGTCTGCTTTTCTAACATATGCTAAGCAACCCCAAACTTTAAGTCTAGTTAGGTTAAGTTTCGTATTAAACCATAATTCATAAGAAAAACATTATTCTTTTTAAGTGGTACTCTATTTAAAATATAACATGCAGATAATATAGCATCACTCCATAGATTATAAGGTAAATTAGAACTTATGAGCATGGCTTTAACCATTTCTACTAAAGTTCTATTTTTCCTTTCAGCAACACCATTTTGTTGTCGTGTATATGGGGCAGTACATTGGTGAACTATACCTTGTTGTTTACAAAACAAGGTGAATTCATTTGAGAAATATTCACCACCACGATCTGAATGTAATATTTTAATTTAACTTCTAATTGTGTTTCGACTTCTGCTTTGTAAATTTTGAATTTATCAAAAGTCTCATCTTTAGTTTTCATTAGATATACATCTGCATATCTAGTATAATCATCAATGAATGTTATATAGTATTGGTTACCACCATAGGTGATATGACTTTTTAAGTCACCCACATCACTATAAACCAAATCAAGCAAACTAGTTTTCCTTTCTACGGATTTAAAGGATTTCAGGTGTGTTTTTGCTTGAACACATATTTCACATTTAGAGATGGATCGAAATCACAATCAAAAATTAATCCTAATTTATTCATATTTCTAATTGATTTATAATTAACATGTCCTAATCTATCATGCCATAAATTAATAGAATCAACAATATAAACAGAAGATTTCTTTATTAGATTCAACTTAATCATGCCATTACAAGAGTGTCCATGTCCAATGAATTTACCATTCTCAGACAACACTAGCTTATCAGACTCGTACACTATCTTGAATCCTCCTTTGTTAAGAAGGTATCCAGAGACCAAATTCTTCACATATCAGGTACATAAAATACATTGACTAATGTAAGAACTTTTCCAGAGGCGAGAGGAAGTTCTATAGTGCCTTTTTCCAGAACTTTGCTTGAAACCTTATTTGCTCCAGTAACTTCGTCGGCTTCTCCTTTATTTTCTTCGTAACTCTTGAAAAGATTGCGGTCTTTACAAATGTGAATGGTTACTCCAGTATCAAACCACCAATCATTATCATTGCACTAAAGAAGTTCGCGTCTTGCATTATAGCCACAAACGAGTCTTCGACCACATTCACTTTTTGTTGTTTCTTCCGCAGACGGCAGTCTCGGGCATAGTGCCGGGCTTGTTACAAAAATAAAATGCACCTTTCTTTTTGTTGTTGGTTTTGGAATAATTTTTCTTCTTAAACCGTGTCTCATTCTTTGGCTTTAATTTACCAGTAATTTCAACATTATTTGCCTTAGAATGAGACTCAGTTTGCGGATTATCATCTAGATCGCGTTTACGAGAGTCTTCTTCAATACGAAGATGATGCTGCAAACTGTCTAAATCATAATCCGTTTACGCATGATTCATCTTTTTCCTATAATCATTCCAACTATGCGGAAGTCTAGAAATTATAACTCCAACAACAAAATATTCAGGGAGATCAATTCCAGCATCTTTAAGTTGATTCACCAACAGTAAGATTTCGCTTACTTGTCCAATTATGGACTTATTGGTGACCATTTTGAAATCCATAAAATTAGAAATAAGAGACTTTTTATTACTTGGCTCGGATATGCGGTACTTATTCTCCAAGGAAGTCCAGAGTGCATCTGCTGTTTCCAAGGCCCTATGAGCATTGTAGACTGGGGTAGATAGCACATTCAGAATATGGCCTCTACATAGAAAATCATCCTCTTTGCGCTTTACACGTTTAGCCTTTAGAGCATCATCTTTATCAGTTTCCTCTAGGACTTCTTCCAAGTTATCTTCCAAAATGTAGAACCTTCCATGGTTCTTGCCAACGAGATGCATCGAAATCACAATCAAAAATTAATCCTAATTTATTCAAGAGCATCATCGTCTCTTGCCAACGAGTGAAATTATCGCAATCAAAACGCTCCAATCGAGTTAGATGCTTATTCATAACTTGTAAAGCGCTCGAACCTTCCATGGTTGAAGAATATTGTATGAAATTTGTTAGGGATTTTGCGGTTCGAGACGGATTTGATGGCGATAGCGATGAAAACAATGTTGTACTTCCGACTTCAAGGATCTATGGAATAGATTTTTTCAAAAAATAGTTCAACCCACCAGGTACAAACGGGTTATCGAACTATCGACTTTCAGGATTCAATGAAGCCCTATAACAGCGTAATCGGATTCAAAGTTTGTATGACTTTGATCCGATCAAGAACACTTTAGAACGGTTTCCGATGATGCAATTTGTAGAGAAAGAGATGAAGAGAAGAAGAAGAGACAAATCTGCAATGATCCAACTTTTGCAACACCTTCAGATGTTACAAAATATAGAGTAATTTGGAAGTGCAGCGATTAGCAACACTTTGTTGGCGTCGCAGATCTGTGCAAGAAGAAGAAGAGCGCAGAAAAAACTGTTTGAAACATGTTCTGGGCGTTGCTATTTATAGTGGTGGAGATGTGTCTATTCGCCAAGCGTCACAACCGTTTGCAACGGTTGCGTCTATCATTTTGTAACGGTTCACAACTGTTACAAACTGTCACGTCCATTCATTTTGTAACGGTTCACAACTGTTACAAACGGTCGAACGTTACAAATTTTCCACCATCGGTTCAAATTTAGAATTTTCGGTTCTGGATCCTTAACGGGCTGAAATTTGGCCCGTTACTGTTCATATATTATCCAAAAATATTTTCGGATCCAAACCCGAAACCCGTACCCGACCCGACCCGGTTCGGTTCGGTCGGACGGACGACGGCGCGCGTGTGGTGTTGCATGACTTCTTTCCTCACAACAAAGCAAACATGTGGGAGCCCCAAGCCCCAACAGCCACACAAGATAACTATATTTATACAAATATAGTCTTCATTCTTCTAGCATGTGGGACTTTTTTCTTTTCTTCTTTTCTTCTTTCTCTTCCAAACAACGGCCCGAAGCCTCCAAAGCAAGTTTGAAAATTTTACAACAATCTCCCCCAATTTTCAAAATAGATAAATAGGACGACTGCATCACTAGAGTGACATCCTACATACCCAAGTGGGATCAAGCCTATGCAGTCCTAAGATCAAGTTTTGCATCATCGTGAAAACCAACACATAAATAAATGGTATCTTTTGGATTTGAACCTTTACTTAGTGTAAACCATTCAAAGCCTTATCGAGATTCTACGGTGAACGAATCTTGAACCAAGTATCCCTAATGATATAACCGGAACAATCACACATGTTGATTTCCTTAGGTAAAGTGTTCTGTATTGATCAGCACGTTAATGGCCATGTGCTTAAATCCTGGTTCATGAGTCAACTTAGAAAGCGGTCTTACTTTTCTAGGAAACAGCCTGATTTCCATACTAATATAGGTAAGTCTCTTAAGGTGTTTTTGCGATACACCTTTTAAGGTTTCTAGACTTTTGAGGATATATATCCATTCTTTGTTTTTGCAGAATCCAACACTAAATATTAAGGGATTATCAATTTAGTGTTCCATAATCATTCTCTTAACTTGTTGGTACCCATTGAACTTTGTCTATCCATTTCAAGACATAAGTTGGGTTTCTGTTAAGGATGATCAAACTTCATTCACAGACGTTAGTCCCATTTCTTATGACTTTATAGAAACCACTGCCTTTGGAAGACTCTTTGTAAGTGGGTCAGCCAAATTTTTCTTCGTTTCTATGTAGTCAACGGTTATATTTCCTCTTTTCAGTAACTGTCTCACCATTTGATGTCTTAGACTCACATGTCTAGACTTTCCATTATATGTCTTATTAGACACATTGTATATCGTTGCTTGATTGTCACAGTTAATAAAGACTGCTGGACATGACTTCTTCCATAAAGGGATTTCCATTAACAAATTCCTAAGCCATTTCACTTCTTTACAAGCATCTGCTAATGCAATCAATTTTGATAACATTGTTGAGTTAGAAATACAGATATGCTTCTTGGAAGCCCAAGACACAGCAGCGCCTCCTAATGTAAAGATCCATCCAGTCGTAGTCTTGGATTTGGATTCTACATTGTTCCAGGTTGCATCACTATATCCTTCTATTACAGCAGGATATCCTTTATAAGATAAACCATATTCAATGGTTCCTTTCAAATAAGCTAAAACTCTGAAAATAGCTTTCCAATGTTCGAAACCTGGATTACTCGTAAATTGACACAATACACTTATAGCATGTGTGATGTCTGGTCAAGTGCAATGCATTGCATACATAAGTCTCCCAATAACACTGGAATACTCTAGTTGAGAGATAGTACGTCCAGTGTTCTTTTCTAATTTAATACTAGGATCTAAAAGAGTTGGTGCTGGTTTGTCATCGTAATGACCATACTTTTGTAGGAATTTCTCTATGTAATGAGATTGAGTTAGTAATAACTCCCCCTCTTTCCTAACAATTTTAATTCCCAAAATTACATCAGCCTCTCCTAGATCTTTCATATCGAATTTAGAAGACAGAAACTTTTTAGTTTCACTCACACGGGATATACTAGAACCAAATATTAGCATGTCATCAACATATAAACATATTATAACAATACAGTTGTTATCCGATTTTCTATAAATACATTTATCAGCATCATTAAAAATGAATCCATATGACAGTGCAACTTTATCAAACTTCTCATGCTATTGCATGGGAGCTTGCTTCAGGTCATAAAGAGATTTCACTAATTTGCAAACTTTCTTTTCTTGGCCTGGGGTTTTGAAACCTTCAGGTTATTCCAGATATATCTCTTCTTCTAAATATCCATTTAAAAAAGCATTCTTTACATCCATTTGATGTATGACTAATTTATGAATTGATGCAAGTGCAATTAAACAGCGTATAGAAGATATGCGAGCAACTGGAGCATATGTATCAAAGTAATCTGCTCCATGTCTTTGCTTATATCCCTTAGCACCTAATCTGGCTTTAAACTTATCAATGGAACCATTTGTATTCAACTTTTTCTTGAATATCCATTTACATCCTATAGGTTTAGCACCAAGAGGTAAATCAGTTTAAAACCCAAGTTTGGTTTAACAGTATGGAATTCATTTCATCATTGATAGCTTCTTTCCAAAAATTGGAATCTTTGGAACTCATAGCCTCAGAATAAGTTTTGGGATCGTCATCGACGTTCGTTACATATTTAGTCACATTAAGGACTTCGTCCTTACTGCCTTCTACAAGATATGTAATGAAGTCAGGACCATAGTCCTTCTCTATTCTTGCTCTTTTACTTCTTCGTTGCTCAGTACTATTATCTGGTACTGACGCTTCCTTGTTGTTTTGAGCAAGAGCATAATCATCGTCATTGATATATTAGTCATACTAGGTTCTGGACTAGATGATCTCAATGGGATCTCAACAGTTTGATTTTCAAAAAATTCTACATCTATAGATTCTATAACTTCTAGGGTGTCAAGAATAAGAAATCTATAAGTTATACTATAAAGTAAATATCCTATGAAAACACATTTAAATGCTCTATTTCCTATCTTTGGTCATTTAGGGTCTGGTTTTCTAACATATGCTAAGCAACCCCAAACTTTAAGTCTAGTTAGGTTAAGTTTCCTATTAAACCATAATTCATAAGGGAAAATATTATTCTTTTTAAGTGGTACTCTATTTAAAATATAACATGCAGATAACATAGCATCACCCCATAGGTTATAAGGTAAATTAGAACATATGACCATGGCATTAAGCATTTCTACTAAAGTTCTATTTTTCCTTTCAGCAACACCATTTTGTTGTGGTGTATATGGGGCAGTACACTGGTGAACTATACCTTGTTGTTTACAAAATAAGGTGAATTCATTTGAGAAATATTCACCACCACGATCTGAATGTAATATTTTAATTTTAACTTCTAATCGTGTTTCGACCTCTGCTTTGTAAATTTTGAATTTATCAAAAGCCTTATCTTTAGTTTTCAGTAGATATACATATGCACATTTAGTATAATCATCAATGAATGTTATATAGTATTGGTTACCACCATAGGTGATATGACTTTTTAAGTCACCCACATCACTATAAACCAAATCAAACAAACCAGTTTTCCTTTCTACGGATTTAAAGGATTTCGGGTGTGCTTTTGCTTGAACACATATTTCACATTTAGAGATGGTATCGAAATCACAATCAGAAATTAATCCTAATTTATTCATATTTCTAATGGATTTATAATTAACATGTCCTAATATACCACGCCATAAATTAATAGAATCAACAATAAAAAAACAGAAGATTTCTTTATTAGATTCAACTTAATCTTGCCATTACAAGAGTATCCCTGTCCAATGAATTTACCATTCTTAGACAACACTAGCTTATCTGACTCATACACCATCTTGAATCCTCCTTTGTTAAGAAGGTATCCAGAGACCAATTCTTACACATATCAGGTACATAAAATACATTGACTAATGTAAGAACTTTTCCAAAGGGGAGAGGAAGTTCTATAGTGCCTTTTCCCAGAACTTTGCTTGGAACCTTATTTGCTCCAGTTATTTCATCGGCTTCTCCTTTATTTTCTTCGTAACTCTTGAAAAGATTACGGTCTTTGCAAATGTGAATGGTTGCTCCAGTATCGAACCACCAATCATTATCATTGCCACAAACGAAGTTCGCCTCTTGCATTACAGCCACAAGCGAGTCTTCGACCATATTCACTTTTTTTGTTTCTTCCGCAGACGGTGGTCTCGGGCATAGTGGCCGGGCTTGTTACAAAAATAATAAGCACCTTTCTTTTCGTTGTTGGTTTTGGAATAATTTTCCTTCTTAAACTGTGTCTCATTCTTTGGCTTTAATTTATCAGTAATTTCAACATTATTTGCCTTAGAATGGGACTCAGTTTGCGGATTATTATCTAGATCGCGTTTACGAGAGTCTTCTTCAATACGAAGATGACACTGCAAACCATCTAAATTATAATCCATTTCTGCATGTTTCATCTTTTTCTTATAATCATTCCAACTATGCGGAAGTCTAGAAATTATAACTCCGACAACAAAAGATTCAGGGAGATCAATTTCAGCATCTTTAAGTTGATTCGCCAATAGTAAGATTTCGCTTACTTGTCCAATTATGGACTTATTGGCGACCATTTTGAAATCCATAAAACGAGTGAAATTGTCGCCATCAAAACGCTCCAATCGAGTTAGATGCTGATTCATAACTTGTAAAGCGCTCGAACTTTTCATGGTTGAAGAATATTGTCTGAAATTTGTTGGGCATTTTGCGGTTCGAGATGGATTTGATGGCGATAGAGATGAAAACAATGCTGTACTTCTGACTTCAAGGATTTATGGAATAGATTCTTTCAGACAATAGTTCAACCCACCAGGTACAAACGGGTTGTCGAACTATCCATTTTCAGGATTCAATGAAGCCCTATAACAGCGTAATCGGATTCAATGTTTGTACGACTTTGATTGGACCAAGAAAACTTTAGAACGATTTTTGATGATGCAATTTGTAGATAAAGAGTTGAAGAGAAGAAGAAGAAACAAATCTGCAACAATCCAGCGTTTACAACACCTTCAGATGTTACAAAATATGGTGTAATTTGGAAGTGCAGCGATTAGCAACACTTCGTTGGTGTCGCAGATCTGTGCAAGAAGAAGGAGAAGAAGAGCGTAGAAAAAAACTGTTTGAAACATGTTCTGGGCATTGCTATTTATAGTGGTGGAGAGGTGTCTATTCGCCAAGCGTCACAACCGTTTGCAACGGTCGCGCGTCTATTCATTTTGTAACTGTTCACAACTGTTACAAACGGTCGCGTCCATTCATTTTGTAAAAGAAAACGTTACAAATGTGCCGCCATCAGTTCAAATTTAGAATTTTTGGTTCTCGGTCCTTAACGGGCTGAAATCTGGCCCGTTACTGTTCACATATTATCCAAAAATATTTTCGGACCCGAAATCTGTACCCGACCCGGTCCGACCGGACGGACATGACTTCTCTCCTCATAACAAACCAAACATTGGAAGCCCTAAGGCCCCAACATCCACATGAGAAACTATATTTATACAAATATAGTCTTCATTTTTCTAGCATGTGGGACTTTCTTCTTTTCTTCTTTCTCTTCCAAACAAAGACCCAAAGCCCCCAAAGCAAGTTTGAAAATTTTACAACAATTTGTCCTTTCCTATATGGTGTGCAAAGCGCATTTTGCATCCAGCTATTGTTCCAGCTTATGATTACATATTTATATAGAATGAAGATCTTGGAGTGGAACACTTTGATGCAGAGAAGTATTTTTTTCTTACAAATTAGAAATTTAAGGTATCGAGTAGCTTTCTTTCCCATTAGGCATTTCCAAATAAGTATATTTAGATAATTAAAAAACATGGATTGAATTTCCGATGTTAAAATGCCTGTGATGGATTGAGTGTTTGGGAGGACACTTAAAGATTGAATGTCCAGGTGTGGTGAGCTCGCATTAGGTGTAGTATGTTTTGATAAGAGGGGAATTTTTGGTGTTGGTGCAATGCCTGAAGATGAAATTTTGAAGGAGTGGAAATGCATGTGGATTGTTTGATGGATGGATGTGGACTTGTGATAGTGTTTTGTAGATTAGAAGTATGCATACTGGAGTAGGACATTAAAGAAACCAAAGTGATTGAATGGGAGGCAGGCTTTGCTAGGTGTACAATTTCTGGTAGGGGGAGTTTGTCAGGTAGACGATGGCTGGTGAGGTGCTTGTTGAAATATCTTCTAGATTCGTAGATAAGGAGAATAAATGGACTATAAAGGGAGGTTTAGTGCATAGAACATGCAGATTTACATGCATTATTTGAAGCGAAAGTACGTGGCAGTTTTTGATTATGAAGGGAACAAGAAAAATATGTTATAGACCAGAAAGTTGGATTCGATTTGAAGCAGTACCGACAATTCCAGATTGACATATGTCAATGTGTTATTAGTACTTTTTGAAATATCTCGAAAATATTTGTGTTCATATTAAGTTCTATGTATATAGCTTTTACTCCTTTTTGCCTAGATGCTGGCATTTCTCTCGCATGATTAATGGTGCAAAGTTAGTGGTTTTCGATGGCTTTTCTTTTGAGTGATACATTCTTATTGGATCTTACAATAGAGGTACCAGTTTGGACTGAAGTGAGTGATCATAGACACCGCTATCTAGACTAAATGGGTCATTGTTGTAGGTGTATGGGGTCGAGGAACCATTGATGTTTGGTGGTTTGGCTAAGAGTTGGCTAGTAAGGTTATGACCGTGTAACGTGTTTAATTTGGATTTGAGTGAAGGAGAGCCATGCTGGAAGTTTGTACCAGGTTGTCGTATGCCTAAAGCACGGAATATGTCTAGGATTAGCCCACTGCTCGGTGATTAGTGAAATATATGAGTTTTCTTTAGCCAATTCTCAATATGAAGTGGATGAAGATTAAGGAGTTGTGTGGATTTTACGGACAAGGATTATTTGAAAATCATTATGGATGTGTTTATTGTTTAATATAGGATATATGGATTGTATTGGTACTATTATATGAACTATTTACTAAGTTTTGTCCTCCTAATTATATACTGTGATAGCGATGATCTATCATTATTAACAAGCATGTAAACCAACTTATGCTTGATTGAAACTAATGATAAACCTCAAAAACAAAAATTCTAAATTATAGAACCGAATGGTCAGTTTTTCCCACAGTTATATGGTTGTGCTAGTCTATTCACGAATCACAATTAACTAATCCATTCCTAAACGCTACTTCACAGTTCGCATTGTTAGCTGTAAAAAAAACCCCTAGATCTCTTTCTTTTACTTCGCGATTGAAAAAAATCGAAGGCGCTTATGAACAAGGCGAACGAACGTAGACGATTCGAGAATAGGCAATTAGGGAGTGGACGATTCGTAGGTAGGCAAAGCTAGACGAAGGGTGCTTAGGCAAGGTGAACATGGCAAGGCGATTCGAGGGTTGATAGTTCAACTCAGGCAAGGAAAATTAGGCACGACAAGGTCGATTCTGTCTAGTTTCATTTTTTTATTGAGTGAGGATACGAAATAAATCAAATTGATTATTCGACAAAAAAAAGTGAAATCTTCGGTTTCTTCCTTTCCCTCTATCACTTAGGTACAATGTTTGGTTTGAATAGCAAAGTCAAATTTCAAATAAGGTCAGGTAGTGTTTCAGGTAAAAATATCATCTCTTTGCTTTGGTGTTTTAATCTAAAGTTTGATATAATCTGCAATGTGCTATAAATTTTTGTTGACAAAATCTTCTTGTTGATAAAATATGAAGTTTGCATAGATTTGATTATAAAACTTGTTAATGAACTAATATCATGAAGTTTATTTACTAATGAAAAATGTGAATGAAATTGTATAATAATACAATTTCGTTGATCAAAATTTATTGATAAAATTGTTGTGATAAACATCCCAAAAATTGTCATGAAATTTGCAAATAAACTCAGCATTATATTATAATACATTTGCTTCATAAAAAAGTCAACGAAATTTATTTTACAAAAATAATTAATGAAATTTATTTATTTTGTTATTGTAGAGTTTTGAAAATAACGAACACCTCATCAAGTTGTAGTAGCAAGACCATTGCTGCATCAATACTTCCAACAACAATGTAGTTATGGAAGAACCCCAAAACACGGGCTCTAGTTTGCCAAACATAAAAAATCTTTCTATGGATATAGACAAATACTGGAGTTTTGTAATCTAATGTATGGAAAGATTTTAATAAAAGTAATAGAAGGAGTTATTAAAGCCACTTATAAACATTGTTCTAGATTATTTAATGGAGCTACTTCAATGGGAATAACTCACTTGAAAAACTATCTAAAATCTTGTCCAAAAGCTCCCGATCATATAAGAATATCCGGAAAGCAACTATTTAATACCAAAAGTTCTCCCAACAAACCAATCAAATTATTGATTCGGAAGTTTGATCAAAATATAAGCCGAATGTGTTTTGCGTGCATGATTGCTAAACATGATGATCCATTTTGATATGACTGAACATGTATATTTTCAAGAATGTGTTAGGAGTATTAATCTGATGGTTAATTCTTTTATAGAATTACAGTTCGATGTGATGTTCCAAAACTTTTTGTTGACATGAGAAGTTTATAAGAGATGTTTGATTGTTCATCACCCGTGTTAGTCTCACCAAAGATTTATGGACATCTAAACATAAAAATATATGCTACTTTTGCATAACTTGTCATTTTACCGATGATGGTTGGAAATTACAAAAAAAATCATTGCTTATTATGATTTTCCGTCACCACACACTAGATCTGCACTTAGCGCTTCTATTAAATAGAAATGATTGCATTAGAATATTGATTAGAAGTTATTTGCACTTACGGTTAATAATGTTTCAAATAATGATGTGATGGTAAGAGATCTAAAGGAAAGGTTAGTTGGTGAAAATGTGTTGCCTCTCAAACTAGATTAATGGGGAAAGAAATTTCTTATGATGTTCCAACGCGTTGGAATTCAACATATCAATGCTTGAATGATATTGAACTGCATTCGGCATTTAAGCGATTGGTTGATTTAGCATTACATATGCTTGCCATCAAATGAAGAATGAGAGATACGAAAAGAAATACGTTAATGCTTGAAAATATTTTACAGCTTTACACTTAAATTTTCGATTGTTAAATATCAAACAGGTTAATTTATCTTTTAAAAGTGTGTTTGATATCCACGAAAGTATTTTAAGTTGGGAGCAAAATGAACATGAACATATTCAATATATGGCCTAAAAGATAAGAATTAAATTTGAAAAGTATTGAAATACTTGCAGTCTAACGATGAGTATTGGTATGGTTTTGATTTCCGTTATCGAAAGACTTATACTGAATTTTTCTTCGACTTGATTTACAGTGAACATTCACAAGTTCATATTACAAAAATCCAGAGCCTTTGAAAGCTCTACTTTCTTTGTATGAAATGGAATGCACTTGTTCTATGATGCAAACCATCAATTCTTCATGTGATACTTTCGATTCTTTAAACATCTGTTCTAAAAAGAGAACAAAAATAGACTTAAAATGGAGAAACTATGTTAAGCAAAAAGTTGGAAGCTCTAAAGTTTGAAGATGCAACCGGATAAGTATTTAGAAGATGAATTATTACCGATGGGTGAAGATGAAGACAATTTTGATATTTTGATGTGGTGGAAAACTAATGGTCCTACTTTTCCTATTCTTGGAAGGATGGCTTGTGATATTATAGCCGTTCCGGTATCAACCATAGCATCCAAATCATCGTTTAGTATTGGAGGTATATTTATTAACGAGAGTATATCTTCATTGTCTTTGGATATTGTAGAAGCTTTGAGTTGTATAAAGGATTTGTAGCCATCCGATATTGGTTAGACTTTTATATACATTTTTTAACTTTATAATTGTTTTATATAAATACTTTTATGTTCCTTCTTTTAAAAGTCACAACGTTGAGTTTGTTGATGATGCATTGATTTCACTATAGACACGCTTCACATTGGAGGGGATAAGTTATTTACTTTGTACGTGTGCAAATAGATGTAGAATAACATTTAGCATGAGCTTTATACAAGTTAGCTTGATATAATACATACAAGTGATTATGAACTAAATTTTAGGGGTAAGTTGTTTACTTTATGAACTAATGTAGAATATCATTTAGCATTTAGCATGAATTAGAGGGGGTAAGTTATTCACTTTATGAACTGATATAAAATAACCTGCGCAAGCTTGATGGTGCAAATGTAAGATCTTCCTTCAGTTTATGAAAAGAATCTTGTTTTGAACCTTTTTCTGTAACTCTCAAAAACAAGTTTCCATTTCTATTAGATGCATGCACTTTATACAACTCGGCCCAATATAATACATACAAGTGATTGAATTAAGATATCCATTTATTGAATAAATAAATAAACTTAAATGCAGCTAAAGATTTTGACTGCATTTTATTGGGTCTAAATTTTAGGGTGCTGAAAATGGGCTCTTAGAAGCCTATAATTTTTCTGTGTACTATATTAGTAGTTAAAACTAAGGTTCGAGAACTCGGTTTCGGTCTCGGTTTCGGTCATTTGAAATTTTGTTTGTTTTGGTCAGTTTCGGTCATTTCGCTTGTTTCGGTTTTGTTTCGGTTTCGGTCTTGATATTGGATTTTTGCATTTTTAAAGAAAACGTAACGATAAACGATTCAAATTCATATAGAAATATAGCATACAATAAATAATAATGTTACAAACACTACTACATCCAGAAACTATTTGTCGAAGCTACATATGGATTGTTTTCATAATTTTCTTCATCGTCTTGTGTTGTATAATATGATGGATAACCATATCGCATTTGCCATGGACCCATAAATGTCACCATCATATTATCAAAAGACGATGGTTCATCATTTTGTGTTGTATATGTAGCTTGACTGTTTTGATCACTCGAGATATCACTATATGTGTTACCACCTGTATAGTCAGAAGTAGAATACCTATATGTTGGTGGATCAGTTGAAGTATATGGATTGTGGTGCACATAATCATGTTGATGTCCGGATTCAACATTTAAATTACTATCTCTTCGGTTAGGATTGCCGCCCGCACCCCTTCTTCTTGAATATGTTTGAGTTGGTCTATATAATTCACCACCATCACTAGAACCAATACCATAATTACTTGTTAAACCAACGCCACTTCCACCTGCATTACCATGATCATCATTTGACGAGCTGCTACTATTTTCATTGCTTTGACTCTTTGTCGCTCGTGCAGGTATGCCATCAACAGCAGCGACTACATCATTCAATATATTGGTCATCCAAGGGTCGTTGTCCGACAAGGCTGGTTCAATTTCAGTAGTCCATTCTGCTAATGGATCCTCTTCAAGGAATATATAATCTAGATCGATCAACTGACTTTCAGTGTCGCGGCGTCTTGAATTTTTTGCTCTTAGTCTCATGTTGTAATGCACATATACCAATTTTTCAAGATTTTTCATTTTTATTCTATTTCATAATTTTGTATGAATCATTGAAAATGTAGTCCAGTTTCTTTCGCAGTTTGAAGATGAAACTGTTTGGCTTAAAATATGCATTGCTAAACGTGTTAAATTTGAAGCATCCTCTCTTCCAATTATGGACCACCATTGAGCGGGAAAACATGTCTTAACGGCTGCATATGCTTTTGCAGAACCAAATGCACCAATTTTCATTCTATATCTTTCTACCCGTGATGTGAAGTTAAATATTTAATATGTCTTAAACATTAAATGTTTAACATAACTACTATATATATTAGTTTTACCTTTTTTCCAATTTCAATTTGTTTTACAATGTCTGGCACCATTCTTTCAACGACGTTGTTAAATCCATTTAATACTTCTCCATCGTTTGTTGCATCCCCATATTGAATGATAGGATTAAGAAAATAACCTATATAGGAAAGATTTAAAATATTATTGAAATGTTATATATTTCATTATTTCTATGACGATAAGATAAAACAAATTACCTGCGGCGTGAAGAGGTCGATGTAACTGTCTTTCCTATCTTTTGCCTATTATATCCCACCATTTTTGGCATTGCATTCCACCAACATTTTTCTAATCGATTATTTTGCTCGATCCATTGCTTCATAAAGATATCCCATATCTGCTTTGTCATCACTATCTACCATTCGTAAAACTTTTACCAATGGCTCAAAAACAAGGATGACGGAAGCAGCACCAGTCCAAAAAGCATTGTTGTAAATCAGTGTAGAGACAATATTTGTTGTTCTTTTGTCTTTAGTATTGAGTCTAGGAACTCTTGATATCCACTCTATTGAAGCAATCATCCATCTCAGGTCATCTTTATGTTTATGAATAGAGTCCAGTGCGATGAAATGGGTTGCAAATCGTGTCACTGCCGGTCTAATCAATTCTTTATTGTTGGTTTCTTTTCTCATAATGAAAAGTAACCAACCATGATTGTATATAAATGTTGTTATTAACTGACAATTTGTGATAACGGTCGTTACCTCTGGTTCTTTGAAAATATCTTCTAAAAATAAATCAATGCAGTATGCCATACATGGTATACAATATAAATGCCTTCTTTTCTGCATCAATAATTGACCGGCAGGTTTGTAGTTTGCTTCATTATCTGTAACAACTTGCACTATTCTATTTTCGTCAATTGTTTCAACGTCATCATCATTAATCCACAAATATATTCTCCACTGGGCATCCATGGATTTAATAAATACCGTTCCATGGGTAGAGTACACGAGAAAATTTATTATTTTTCGACGATTCTGTGTACTCCAACCATCACACATTAATGTGCAACCATATTCATCCCAGAAATTGTGCAATGTTTTAATATATTGTCCAATTTCTTCTATTTCCATTTCAAGATACGAGTGTGATATTTCATATGCAGATGGTGGATCAATTCCACGACCGCATTCTGCAATCGCGTCAACCATTGTCGTATAATATGGACTATTAGCAACGTTATGCGGAATATGGTTGAAAAAAAGAACTTATAAATTGCTCGACCTATATGTTTTTTGGCATCTTTAATACCTTTTATTGCAGATTTAATATAAGGTTGAGTTCTATCTCCTCGTTCTTGCATGTATGATTCGATTCATCCAGCAGAATTATTGTCATAATCGTTATCTACTCTGATAGATTTTCCAACAGTATTAGATCTGTGCAACGTTTGACTTGAACCACCACCCGATCGTCGAACAATATGAGATCTGCGCAGCTCTACATCTCTAAATGCATCTCTGCTTTGCCGCATGACATGTTGAAGTTCTTCATCATCTTCAGTTTCATTGTCTGATAGTTGGTGCAGTCTGCTCATTAACTCCTCTTGTAAGAGTTGTTTGTCTAGTTTTTCTTTACTTCGTTCATTTCTCTTTTGAATGATATGTGATCGAACAAGTTGTTTAACTTCTTTAGGGACAATTAGACATGCTGATACATCGCCGCCCACTCCTGCCAGATGTTCTTTCAAACGTGTCACACCAGCGCCATTAATTAGTTTATTGCAGAAGTTACATTTTGTTTTTCGAAGATTGCCGTTGATCACAGTACCATAATTCCAACCAATTTCATTTGGATTTGCCATGACGTACCTGCGATTATAAATAAACGATACAATATTCCAAATCAAATCAAAAATAAAATAAATGCATAAATAACATTAATCGAAGTCGTCAGAATTCATTGTTCAAGTTCTACATTTCGAGTCCAATATTCCAGTCCAATGTTCAAGTCCATATTCCAGTCCAACGTATTCAAGTTCAACATTCAAGTCCATATTCAAATCAGCATATTCAAGTCCAATATTCAGGTTAGTACAACATATTCAGGTCAGTCGACTTATTTAAGTCGGTTCAACATATTCAATGTCGTTTGCATATGCAATATCAAACAATGTCCATGTTCAATATATAGTAGAAAAAAGGCAAGGCTTAAAAAAAATAAACGATACAACATTCTAAATTCAATGCTAAGCAATTTAATATTTCAAATCAAATCAGAAATAAAATACAAATGCATTAATAACATTCATCGAAGTCGTTAGAATTTATTCTTCAAGTTCAACATTTCAAGTCCGATATTCCAGTCCAATGTTCGAGTCCATATTGTAGTCCAAGATATTCAAGTTCAACAGTCAAGTTCATATTCAAATCAGCATATTCAAGTCTAATATTCAAGTCAGTACAACATATTCATGTCAGACGACTTGTTTAAGTCGGTTCAACATATTCAAGGCCATTTTCATATTCAATATCAAACAATGTTCAACATATAGTAGGAAATAGGCAAAGCTTCAACAAATGAAAACAATGCCTATATTTACCGTTTATGTTAAAAAAATAAAAAATAAAAAAATAAAACAACACAACGGTTTCGAACACAGGCCCAACAAATAAAACAAAGGCCGTTGTTTCTTTCGAACTAAGTAGATGAGTTAAAAAGAAAAGGCCGAGCACGAAACAGAAACGTACAGACGCGATTAAAAAAAAAGCGAAAGCTAGGGCAGAAATTTCACCTTCAATCCGATCGAATGTTGGCGAACTTGAAGAACCGAAGCCGAGCGCCCCTGCTAACTCAAAGAACGGTGACGCTAATTGAAGCCGAGCTCCTCCTCCTTGCTTCAGTGCCACGAATTGAAGCCGAACAACGCGCGACTTAGACGAATCGATGGATTATTTTTTTGCTCGAATTGATACGATTGCTAAAGCCTGAAGCACAAGTGGTAATTAATTCACATATGCTCGAATCGGTGGATTATTTATAAGCGAATTTTTTTTAGCTTTTCACTGTTGAAGCACGGGATGTTTTATTTTGCCTTTTCAACTTTGGATTTTACGCAATTCGTTTTCATGTTGTTTATTAACGTGTTCGCAGCTAAATTTTTTTTTATCGTGCAGTTTAACAGAGACGGGATTTTGACCTAATCCCATCTCGGTGATGGCCGGAACCGATACGAGATGGTCGGAATCTCGTGGTTCCAGCCGAATCCTTAATCAATGGTAAAACACTTTGCTCTTATCTTATTCTGTAAAGGTTAAGTTTATAATTTCATCAATAACCTTTACAACACGTCTTTAGGTAAATAGTAGTAGTAGCATTGGATTTAATAATCTTCTGCCTTATCTAACCTAAACTTTTATGATTGGGCTCACTGACTAGTGTTGATTTTAAACCTTAAGCAAAGCGAGATGTGAATAGTGGCATCAGTGGAAAGATTAACTAAGCATTGATAGAACAAGAAAACCTCTAATTTTGAGTTATTTTCTAGGTGCCCAAACCATCATGATTCGATAATCCTGATGACGTTGATACAGTGCCATTCTACCAAATTTCTTGTACTAATTCAACAGGATTGTACTAGTTAATGTGTGGCTTTAGTTAGTGATATTAATGACCTCACTAGACTTTTGTTGTTGTTGAGCAGTTAACAGCAAAAATATCTTTTATTCTAAACTTCTTCTCTTTGGCAACATATTCATGTAAACGTGCATATAGAACTTACATCCTGAATAATTTTTGGATGCAGGTTGCAGAGGTATAATTTTGGAGAAGTTGCTATGTACTCAATGGAAAATGAATGCAAAAAGTCGTGCTATATTTTTGTTTGCTGACGTTGGTTATGTTTTAAGACTGTTTGCTTCTATGTTATAAGACTCTTAGAACATTTATTATGGAGTTTAGCATGGCCTACAAGTATTGCTTTTATGTCATGTGATTTTAACATTTTTGATTTGGACACTCTTAAAATATTTATAGGATATCTATGGAATTTCTGTGGTATATGTGCTATTGTTGATTTCATATATTGAGCTATTTTTTGAAATATTTTATGAATTATACTTATGTTATTTTTTGTCAATTTTTCTAAATAAAAGTGAAAAACATCGTTTAACGTTTTATTATTAGATATTTTCGGATATCAAAAAATGTCCTTATCCAATATACAATTTTAAATTTCAAATACGGATATTTTCAGATATATGGAAATATCCATATTTGTTAAGCCATATACAAAATTTTCAAATATCCAAATATACCCATTGATATAAACACTATGCTTCAGTAAATATCCATGGATATTGGATATGGATTCAGATATGGATTTTCATTTTCAGATACGGATACAGCATTATCCGTATCCGTCGGCATCCGTTTACATGCCTAATTGGAAGCATTGTCTTTTGGAAGAATTCATCTTTGATTCCTATTGCAATTGTTACTTCAGGTAATGTGCAAGTTTTCATTCTTATCATTACTTAAAGAAATATATATGAACCCTCGATGAGACAACGTTTAATTAAAACCCTTACCAAGTTGAGGTTAATATTTTGGAAAATCAAACTTAACAATCTCAAAATGCAAGCTACCTAGCAGATCATCAAGAAATATAAGAAAGACTATTTCAGATGATTATATAGTATTCTCTATAATCGGAAGTAACAGATCTTTTAAGAATATTTTATCCACATACATTAATTCGTGTAAGATATTGGTTTTAATTGTGGATTTAAGATAAGAATATATGGTGTAAATCTATAGAGGACAATAAAGTTTGTAATCTCCTCTACTTCTAGCTAAGAAGCCCACTATTTATGAAAGATAATTCAAAACCAAGAGTGTTTCAATGGATAATGTGGAAAGATATAAGGCTCGTCTTGTAGAAAAAACTACGTTCAAAAGGAAAACAATGATTTTGACTACGGTTTTATTGAAAGACTTTCCAGAATAATTTTAGCGCTTGTTGTAGATTTCAATTTTACGCAATATTAAATGGATATTATTGTCATATTTCTCAATGGAGACATTGATGAAACCACTTAAGGAATCTACTTATGGACTTATATAAACTTCTCCTCAAAAGTACCACAATTTTCATCATGTTATCACCACATTCGACTATGATGGAAAATATCATGGACAATATGTGTGTCATATAATGATACATGTTATCACCACTTATGCATGCTAAGGCATGTATGAATCCGAGTACTGATATATTTATGTTCATTTGGAATATAACATAGTGACCTTGAAAGTGGATCATCGGTTAGGCAAGTATGAGATATCTTTAAGAAACAAAAATAAAATAAAATTATATGCTCATATGTAAAAGAATGGATTAGTTGGAGATCATAATTTATTACGATCCGTACTAGTTGGATGCTAACAGAGCAAAAGATCAATTTCAAGCTATATCTTTCATAAGATAGTGGAGCTATATAAGGAAAAAGATGTCATGCAAACATTTGTAGCTTTCTCAACTACGAATATATTGTTAACGATTAGTTTTGAGGCATTCAACCATGGAAAATAAGTTTGAAATTTTATCACAAAACATGGGCTGTTGAGCAAGAAATTGAAAGACCAATAAAGTAATATTGTGATAATAAATAACACTATTCTTTTCCAATGAGAAGAGTGCAAAATTAATTGACATCCATAGAAAATTTTAAGTCAAACTCCATAATAGTGGATCCACTTAAAAGGATTGTACCTAGGTTCTTTCGTGAACATGTTGCTCAAATAGATAAACATTTTATGTAAGGATATTTTGGGTCAGAGGGAATTTGTGTTTGACACGGTTATATGATGTTGCTCTATAATTGGTTACAGACATATTTAGTATTACTTTTTTCTGACAGAAAATAAAGTAATGAATTTTATTTGCACTCCATATTGTTCAAATATTGAACCTTTTTTATCTCACTAAAGTAGGGCCGGTTGAAAATAAACATGAAGCGGTCACATTCCATGTAATTTCCATATACAAATCCTTGATTAATCAATGTTGTTTAATTGTACCGCTGTTTGTGACCATTGATGAGCTTATGTAACACCATCCAATTCTCAACCTAAAACGAGTGCCTACAGTCTTCACCAGATTTATTTTCAACCAAATACGTGAGTTCTGTTTATATGAATAACAGTCTAAGTAAACAAAATTGCTAAAAGTTCACATCACATAAAAATTACTATAATATCCATTACATACACTTTTTCATTATTAAATCCTCAAAGTCGGGCCAATGCTGAAATTAAATTACAATTTAAAAATAACATAGGGAGAGTCGGTCAACATATGATGATGCTTCCTGCACTCCTAAAACAATGGAAATAAACATTCTTTATTAGCTAGCAAAGCCTCTTGCTTCATCTTCGGTTTGCATCCTTTGGCTCCTTTAATGAAACTACCTAACCAATAAACTTAGCATGCTTACCAAAGACTTTATGGAAAAAAACAATAATAAAAACGCAGATTAGACATACAATCTAGTATGAATAATACCTTACCCAAAAACATAATATGTAGTGACTATGCTGCCATGTGCGCAATGAGTTTTACCCTTACAAGTATATACATCCAACATAAAAGCAATCAACATCAAAGTATAAGTTCAAACTGTCAATCGAACACCTATCTACCACAAATACCCTACCCATGGTCCCATTTCCATGCATTATCCTTACATTATTCATTCCAAAAATGCACAGTTCACTCTAGTTCAGTTATTCCCTTAGTTTATGCTACAAAGACTCACCACATGTAGCCATGATTTATTCAATATACACAACAAAGAACCAACCCTATGTAGTTCCATTTCATTTTATTTCATTTATACCACAATTTATCAACCATGTGAGGTTTCACTTTATTTTAATTTAAGCTGCAAAGAATCAACCAATGTAGCTCCATTTTATCTTATTTAATTTATATTGCATAGAATTAAACAAACGCATTTTAATTTCATTTTATTTGATTTATACCACGTAGGTTCAGCCACATGCAGTGCTACTTTATTTTTTAATTTATACTACAAAGAAACAACGATTTGCGTTTGTTATTACTTTAATCGGCACAACAAAGAAATAGTCACATGCAGTTTCACATTTGGACATCTCATGTTCTTTGGAAGGTGAGTGCCTCACCTCACCTTCCTAAGGTGTGCATCCAAGTGAGCGTCCCCACTTAGCATCTATAGTCTTCCTAACTCTAACCTCACCTTCCTAAGGTGTGCATCCAAGTGAGCGTCCCCACTTAGCATCTATAGTCTTCCTAACTCTAACCCAAACGTAGGACCTCTTCCTACTTAGTTAATTTAAGCTCCCAAGCTCTTCCTAATTATCATACATCAGGTTTGGGTTTTGTTTTGTCTTGGTGCAGTACAACCTATCCCCTACTTATACGGTGTTGTAGTGCTTCTCTTTTATATTGTGACGCATTATAATTCCTTACTTAGTTCCTTTAGCTCTCCGAGCTAAACCTAACTATTATATATTAGGTTTCTACTTACTCACATTGCGACGTTATACTTCCTTGCCTTCTTTCGGCTTTAGCGCTGCATATGTTACTATAGTCTTAATAAGCACATCCTTTCATCACCGGCATAGTCCTCGCTTATACCTTCTAGTCTTAGGCTTTTTCCTGCATTACATCGTTTAACATATCACTCCTTAGCGCAGTACCGACCTCTCCCCGGAGGTCTTTGAGTTCCCTTGGCAATTCACTACGCTGGACCAAAATACTTGGTTATCTTCTCAACCCTCACATAGTTCTTACTCTATACCCAACATAGTTTGACATGCCTATCACCATCTTTACACATGTTGCCGCCAAATACATTGAGACACCTCTTTTAGTTATTAACAGTGTCCTTTATTTATCTTTTCATCTTTTATATGGGATCATGTCCTCTAGTTGTTAATTATTTTCCAGAATATTAATTTATTTTGGACTCTTGCATGGATGCCTCTCACCATCGTAGTTCCTCAATAGTAGTAAATTATTTTTAGTTCAGAAAAGCTTATAATTTTTTTAGAAAATTCATTAATAATTCCTTTAACAAACTTTACTCTTTATTTCTATTTTTCTGGGTCATTTTCCCTATAGATTAACTAGGTATTTCCCTTCAAAAATCCATAAGAAATCAATTTTACATTGAAAATTCCTTAAATTAAAAACACATCTCTACATTCATGACTTAGACATCCTACTAAATTTTCATAGTGTTTTGAAAACTTTAGAGTAAGCAAAATATATCAAACATCTCATGTTCGTCTGTATTTTTTCGAAACATTCACTAAAACATTATTTACCTCATTTAAACACTATTCCATATGAACTCCATCATAATAAGTCAAAATCGAAATCAACATTTGGAAACTAGTAACCTAAAATGGGGCTTAGTATTACCCACTTATTTCTTTGAAATATCTTATTTTAATCTTCTTTCCTTCTTTAGCTTGTGTTTACCTTTCCTTCTTATTTTCTTTTTCTGGTCCGCCATCATTAATGTTCCACTCAAGCTCTTTTTTTGGTAGATCAAAATGAAGAAATGGAAAAGAGTTATTCTTATTATCCCATAATAATTTGGGCCTTGGCCCTCATACCTTTTTTCATTAGTTCATTACCCACTTCCTATTTTAATTTGTCTTTTATAACATTTTCAAGTTCATCTTAACTCTTTAATTAATTATTATTTGTGGGGTGTTACAAGCTTCCCTTCAAAGGAATTTCTCTTTCGAAAATCCATCAAGGCACGATAGTGATTGCCAATCAATCATATGCTTACCCTTAGCATGCTTATTAATTCCCAATTCATATACCACAATTTAAAAACATACTAGTGCCAACTACTAATTCAAACAATCAACCATAATACTCATATGTATTGTTTACACCAAAAGTTGGCATAAACACCTAAAAGGTTATAAAAGAGAATAAAGTAATGAAAATAAATGAAAAATGAGTGGAAATCATGCACAATAATTATAGTGGTTCGACTAATTATCCGCCTACGTCCACTTGAACTTTGTTTTTGATTTTACAAATTTGTACAGAGGTGATCTTATGGATCGGTAGTCTATGGATCGTTATTGACTCGAGATATTACAATATAAATTTTAAATATAAGAAAAAATATCTCCTAAACAATGACCATCACTCCCTATTTATAGAGAAGATTGACAAATTTTTTTCCACCATGCTCTATGGATTGGTATTGATCTATAAGATGGGCTGTAAATCCTTCTTTGATCCCTTGATATTGTTTGAATGGCTCGTGTATTCATATATAAAGTTTGGATGTATTGGTACAGGCTCAAACTTAGAGTGGAAATCATAGTTCGGTGTAGATTCAAACATGCGGTTTAATTGTTTTGAAACCTAGTTTGTCCATCAATCGTTTGAGTCATGAGTTGCTAGAAAACCATCTTGTATGGCATGTATTGAATAAAAATTTCTTTAGTTTTCCACGACATGAAACATTTGGTGGATTTGAGATATTATTAGGGATCCATGACTATGGATCAGTACCGATCCAAGGCTTATCTCGATTCTTGGGTTTTGGATTTTGCACTTGGAGCGTTCCTCGAGCTTCACCAAAACCACTCCTGCCCTCGAGCAATGCTCATTAGATGCTTCATCAAGGTAAAACTTCCATTGAGCACTCCGCTCCGTAACCTCTTCTTTCTCATCATTCTGAGTTGTGAACTCAGCAATGAAGTTGGCTAATGCTTAGCCTAGGATTGCTATTTTAGGATGATACGATATATCATACTGACTCAATTTGATGTTCCACTTCAATAATCTCCCAGAAGTCTTAGGTCATCCAGGACATGTCTTATGGGTTGATCAGCCAACACCTTAATTGAATCATCCTAGAAGTAGGGAAAGACTCTCCTTATTCGATCAACAAGCAATTAGCCAACTTTTCCAACCTTGGATTTTTTTTCCGCTCCTAACTAATCGCTCGCTGCTATAATATATTGGCCTTTGAATTTCTATTTCTTCATGTACAAGTGAAGCACTCAAAGAATAAACAGACATTGCCAAATAAACAAGTAAATATTCTCCTTCCAAAGGCTTTGATAAGGCTGGCGGTCTACCCAGATGATCAACCAAGGCTTGAAAAACATCCTTACATTCTTGCGTCTAGGAAAATTTTCTCTACCCTATTTTGAGGACATCAAAGAATAGCATACATTTATCCATGGCCTTTGAGATAAATTAGCTTAGCATGGCTACTTTTCCATTTAGACTTTGCACATCCTTTATCGTCTTTAGGGTTTCAACATTTCTTAAGGCTTCGATCATCTCTGGGTTAGCCTCAATCCCTCTCAAGTTTACAATAAAACTTAAGAACTTCCCTGAGGCAACCCTAAACGTGCATTTCAGCAGATTGAGCTTCATTCCATATCTCCGGAGCATTCCAAACATTATTGACAAACCATCCAAATGGTTCTTCGACTGTCGTGACTTTACTAGCATACGGTCTACGTAAACTTCCTATGACATCAGATCTAGTCGATGAACATGGAATCTACCAATCTCTAGCAGGTGGCTCCTGCAATTTTTAGACCAAATGACATGATGAGGTAACAGCATAATCCCAGGTTGGTTATGAAGTTAGTATGTTCCTGGTCTAGGATGTGCATTGGAATCTGATTATAATCAGAGTAAGCATCCATGATAGACAGAAAGTCATGGTCGACCATCGAATCCACCAATTGGTCGATCCTTGTTAGTGGGAAATTGTAATTCGGGCATGCCTTATTCAAGTCTGAATGATCGATGCATGTCCTCCATTTCCTATTGGACTTCTTAACTATAACTGAATTGGACACCTACTCAGGGTAAATAGCATCGCGAATGAAGCTATTGGCTTTTAGCTTATCCACTTCTTCTTTCAGCGCAACAAATCGCTCTGGACGTAGGTTGTGCCACTTCTGTTTCATAAAGAGACATCTTCGGTTCACATTCAATGCATAGAAGCTATCTCCGGCAAGATTCCTCCAATGTCCGAATGAATCCATGTGAAAATATCTAGGTTTATCGGGAGAAAACCCATTAATTCCTACTTCATCATCATGTCAAGTTGAGACCCAATTTTTAGGACCCCGGTCGGATCATCCTAACTAATCGGGAAGCTAACCGTCAATACTGCCACTACCGCCCTTGCATCCTCTAGATCCTTCCTTGGATTTATAGCTTTATGGAACTTGCTATACTGATCGAGCTGGGGCATAGGCAGTGATTGCTATACATCCATTGATTTGATACAAAGAGTCTTCTCTTTGTCCTTTTCACCATGCCTCGTTGCTTCCCTCCGATCTGCAATGTAGCAATCTCATCCTAGATTCCGATCACCTTGAATAACCCCCACCCTAATCTCCATGGGGAATTTCATTATCAAGCATAGAGCCAGGGCCACTTGGAAGCTAGCAAGGGCCTGTCGGCCAAAGAAAGCATTATACACAGAAAAACATCCATTACAACAAAGGTCACAACCTGCACTTTCTTGTAGTCACATTCACCTAAAACCATAGGTAAGTCCATACATTCCAAAGGCCCTACAACCTCCCCAGTAAATCTTTGAATCTAGGATTTACAAGGCTTTGGATCCTAACCATCCATCATCATCTAGTCATAAGCCTTTTTGAATAGTATATTGAAGGAACTTCCACAATCAATAAGAAATTTCTTTACAGTTTGTCGGCTTAATCAGGGTTATTATCACCAAGGGGTCAAGCGTAGGTATTTCGATCCTATTCGCATCTCAGCTTTTAAATACAATGTCATTCATCATAGTCCTTAATTGCTTTACCGAAGCTCCATCTTTGATGGGAAAACAACTTTCCTATACTGCGTGTTTCAAAGAACTCCTGTACCTTTCCATCTCATTCCAACTCTTTTAAGTTGGATAAGGTCCACCACTTATTGTGTTGATGACAAGTCTTTTCCTAAGTTTCCTAGGCTTACCACCACTAGGCCCAACTAAGCCTCGTTGGAGTAGTTGCCCTTCGGGTTGAGAATTTTCTTGCTCACAATCCTGTGTGGCTTTCACATACTGTTAGTGCTTCTTGTTTTGGATCTGATCCACAATCACATCCCACAAATGTCTGCATTCATTTGTATTATGGTCATGTATCACATGAAAGCCATAATACGTTCTCGACCTTTTCTCCCTCTCAGTTGACTCCCATGGAGCCGCCGGCTTCTTGTAATGCTCAATGCCTTGCATCACAAAGTATATATTTTCAAACATGCTGTTCAATGACATATAACCCTCGTACTTTGGAAGTAACGGACATTTCCTAAAATCCAGCTTCGTCGACTTGCCTCACAGCCACATTTCTTTGAGTCACATTAGTCGATTGTCTATCATCTGCTTTTCTGGTGGTCACACTTTCCTCTTCTAAGTGTAAGTATTGAGTCGCCTTTCTATATAAGTCCACTATGGTTGGAGGTGGTTTTATCTTCAACCATTTACCAAAATCTTTACCAGATGTATTCTAGAGATCAAACCATCAAAAAATGTCTTCTTTTGCATTGTTGACTTTCATTACAGCAATGTTAAGTCTGCTCAAAAAGACCTTTAACGATTCTCCAGAAATCTAAAAGAGGTTTGATAATGACATGATATTTGTCAAACGGGTTGCATGCAACCAAAACTGCTTGAAAAATATCCTAGCTAACTAATCAAACATGGATATGGATATCGGCATGACCCGAGTGAACATCGACATCTCACACCATCTGTTGCTTTTGCTATGTCCATATGCCAATCATGTTTCAACGGGTGCTGCTTTGGATCCATTATTACACTATATAATGACATTGTAGGCATAGTGAACCTTCAGGGATATTCCTCATGCATTCTCTTCGGTGAATGGCTTCTTACTGGGAGAAGAGCTACATTCAACATTGTTTCTATGCTAGTTTTCATTCACTAACTTATTTACCATATTCGCCAAAAATTCTGGTTCTATAGGATCCACTTAATGGTGATAGTTATGGCCCACGCCAAGTGTTTGGCTCTGCAAATGGTCTCGGTTAATCCCATGATACATGGGTTCTCCTGTCTCCGCGAGAACCTTTTTGATCTAATTGACCCGTTTCTACAGTTTCTACGCGATGGATTGACAACGGCTGCCTGAACTTCAATATTCTGGCCATTAGCTACACGACTATCTCCACCGCCAACATTATCATCTAAGATAACGTCGCCTCCTACATCAAAATCATGGTGACAAGTTTTGAAACCGATCATTAGGGATGGATCGATGTTCTTGTATTTTGAGCATTGTCCAACTTGTTTCCCAAGGTTCAATTTATTTTCTTCTCATTTTATACTTCCCTTCTCTGTGGTTTCCACCGAATGATGAAGACCTATGCTCATTTGAATCGAAAGGCAATAACTCCTTCATGTTCCTTTTATGAATTTGAGAAATTAGTTTAGCAAGTCTGGACTTTCCTTCATATGTTTCCTTATTTCATCCCGGCTTTCATGCAGTTTGTCATTCAAATCCTTCATCAGCTTATCCTTCTCAACCCATGTTATCATACCCGAGGGGCTGTAAATTTTAGCAGTGTTGGGTCGTGTGACTTCTTTAACATGTTGAGAACTAGTGTTCTCAACACCGTTAGCAGGCCTAGAGGCGGCTGATTTTTCTCTAATGTCTCATGGAGCCATTACATTAGTTAATCATATGATAGATTTTGTAGAAATCTAAATAGCCATAGATTATAGGAATGAAACTAATGGATCTACTTCATGGACTAAGGCAATCCAAAAGTAGAAAATAGATCCAAATAGCAAGAGATCGATAAGTTCTCAGTGAAAGCACCAAATATCATGCCAAAAGTTGGCACAAACACCAAAATATTATTTAAGAGAATAAATGAAGAAAATAAATGAAAAACGAGAGAAAATCACACACAATTATTATAATGGTTCATATAATCATTGGCCTACATTCACTTGAACTTTGTTTATGATTTTACTAAGTTTTTATATAGGTGATCTTATGGATCGGTATTGACCCGAAAGATTACAACAGAAGTACAAATTTTCTGAATATATGCAAAAAGATCCCCCAAACAATGCTTACCACCCTTTGTTTAAAGCTGAAGGTCGACAGATTTCTCTTTACTACATTCTTCCCCATGTTTCCCACGTCTAGAGGAGTTGCCTCAAAGAGATCATGGCCAGATCGGCAATGTCCAGGGATCATAATATACCATGCTCCATGGATTTGTACCGGTCCATAAAATGGGCTGTAAATTCTTCTTTGATTCCTTAATGTTGTTTGAATGGCTCGTGTCTTCATATGTAAAGTTTGGATGTACTGGTATGGGCTTGAACTTGAGTAGAAATCATGGTTCAATGGTAGATTCAAGCATGTGGTTTAGTTTTTCTGAAACATGATTTATCCAGCGATTGTTTGAGTCATGAGTTGCTAGAATACCATCATGTATGGCATGTATTGACTAATAATTACTCTGGCTTTCCATAGCACGAACCATTTAGTGGATTTGAGCTATTATTAGGGAACGGTACCGATCAATGGCAATGGATCGGTATCGATCCATGGCTTATCTCATTCTTAGATTTTTGATTTTGCACTCAGAGTGGGTTGATGTGTAGGCTAATCTTAGAGAATCTTGGCAAGCTTATGGCTTTATTCATTGATCCTACTTGGTTCTTGAGTACAAAAGTGATTGTTATGGACTTCTATTCCGTTATTTTCTATTTGATCATTTTGAATCATCCAAACACGGCTTAGTCACAGAGCTGGATAACATGTTTATATGGTCTATAACAATACAATACATAGCTAACATATGCTAATCTAAACAAATAACTAGATAGGATCTCTTAACCTTATCCTCTGTTTCCATGTGTAGTCCCACCGATCCATACTCCGTTGGAAATATACTAGCTCCACTACCTTATTTCGAAGCCGCTTTTTATCCCGATCGATTACTCAAACCAGCATCCTCATGTAGGTAATATTTGGCTCTGTGGCCAAGTCTTCTACTACGCTCTGATTAATAATTGCATTTGGATCCCTAATGCACTTCTGCGAATGTGATATTGAAATACATTACGGATCCTTGTAAAAGCACTTGACATTTGTACCCTATATGCCATCTTCCCAACCATCCATATGATCGAAATGGCCCACATATCTGGGTACCAACCTCCTAGCCTTCCTAAAGTGCACCACACTACGCATTGGAGAAACTTCCACGAACACCCAATTGCCTTCTACGAACTCCAGTTCCTTCCTTTCTGTATCGGCATAGCTCTTTTGCCTAGAATGTGCCATCTTCATTCTAGTTTGGATCAGCTCTATTTTCTCAGTAGCATCTTTAACCACATCTAGTCCTAGCACGAGCCTATCCTCCATCTTTAACCAACATTAGAGTTACATATATGGCCTTCTATACAATGCTTCAAATGGGGTCATCCCAATACTGCTCTGGTAATTGTTATATGAAAACTCTACCAAGTACAAATCATCTTCACAAGATCCCCCAAAATCTAATATACATGCTCTTAGCAAATCTTCTAGAATCATGTTGACTCTTTTGGTCTACCCATCTATCTATGGATGATACGCGGTACTCACGCAAAACTATGATCCTATAGTACTCTGCAAACTATGCAAAAACTCACCAATGAACAGTGGATCTAGGTCACCAACAATAGTATAAGGCACTCCATGCAGTCTCACTACTATCTTAACATATATCTCATCCAACATTAACACGGTTCTTGTGGCCTTCGCTGGAATGAATTGGTAAAACTTAATTATTCTATCAATTATGATCTATATACTTTCATTCCCTGCTCTAGACCTTGGTAATCCATCAACGTAGTCCATAGGCACTAAATATCGTTTCCAAACTGGAACCTCCAAAGGCTGTAATGCCCACTTAGCCTTTGATGCTCTGCCTTGACCTAATGGCATGTAAGACATCTCTTCATGTACTCTCCAGCATCCATTTTCATTTCTTCCTAAAAGAAACTTCTCTCATGTCTCGATACATCTTGTACGCCCTAGGTGAATGGTGAAATTTTAACAATGACATTCGTTCAATACTTCTTTTCATAGTCCTTCTATACTTATGACATACAACCTTTCTTTCCACCGCAGTCTTCCTTGTCTATCAATATTGAACTTCTTTAACTCTGCTACCTCATTTCCAGGTTCAAAGCTTCTTATTGTGTATATACCGATGTGATTCCCCTTCAGTAGTTCTATAATTTTCTCTACTAGTGTAGGCCAAACTTCCAAGCACGACAGTATTCTGTATGTGTTGATCGGACTTGCACTAAACCAAAACTGCATATTACATGCAGCCAATGCCTCAAGACATTCCACTCCTCTATCATAGCCAAAACATAATTATGTTGTTTTCATATTAATACACCAGCTATGCGACAACCACCCTATAACACCGACACAAATAATAACTAAATAGTGCACGACAGTCATACCCGACGGGCATACGACGATCATCAAGGTTGAAATAAATCAATATAGCATATAATCTATCATATCTCACAACATACGGATAAAATATAATACACAAATAAAACAAAAGAGACAGTAATAACAATGAAAACAAATCATCAGAGTACAGATCCACATAGTTATACATCAGATCCATAGAATTTATACAATGTAAACAAACTCAATAACTGTCTCAAATACAAGTATAAGCAATCATTGCTAAGGCTCCCTAGTGGTGCACAATGGAATAAGCATAGAGTCTGTATAAGTATATAGTACGAGTTAGCTCTATCTAGCTCATCCTTCGAACAATTACTACGTCACCTAGACTTGTTATGTAGTCTACTCATTTAATAGTATCTAAGATAATAAGAAGCAAAACATAAAAGCTTGGGTCAGAAACAGCCTAGCGTGAGTGATAAATGGATCTCAAAATACTAAATAGGTAAATATGGTAAGGAACAAAAGTACACGAAGCATACCTGACCTATTCCTGCAACTAAAGAGTTAGCATATAACACTATGATATGCTACTCTATAATATCATAAAAATATACCACAAACCAAACAAAGGATATCAGTCTTCCAGGTATTCATCTCTCTAATACATACTTCCCATGATACATACGAGTGACAGCCTACTAAAGAATACAAACCAAAGCACCCATAGAATTCATCAACCGTACTAACTATCACTCCTTATGCCCTGAATATATGATAACTCAAATGGCCCCAAGCAAGGGACAAATGGAAATCTCGATTCTATGTTGTACTCTCATACCTCGTTGCTTAAAGTTGGATACAAATATCATAGCCCAAAGTTGGAAACTAAACCCAAAGCTACAAGTCTAAGGTATACAGGTCCCTCAATTGACCCATGGGCATCCTTACTTACAATATCACTGCTTCGAGTAAAACTGAAAACTCTCTAAGCATCAATGATTCCTTCGCATATATACCCGAGCCAACCTTTGCTCCATTTGGATACCAACTCCTTCTTGCTCAATCCAATTTCCATTATTCACAAGGAACCTATTCACAGTCCTCGACCATGGACATCCCTCCTTTACGAGCCACCATCTTCAGAACCTACTCTCAACATGAGCCAACATCCGAAGATCATAGCTTTTGATCATGTTGTTAAATCGTCATTCAACCTGATACAAATGAGCCAACACCTCCAACACGATCTACAAAACCTCAAATACATTCCCTACAAGTTCCAACTTTATATCATGCACCATGATAACTTGGTATCGAGTTATAAGTACAACTCAATGCCAAGTTATACACCTAGAAAACTAATGTCTAATTCCTCTTTCATGTCTCTAGTACTCCCCTTTCCATGCCTTGGACCCCGGCTCATACTTCTTTGATAACTCGACATTCGATCCAAAGCTCCTTCTGATAGTTCTAGAGATAACTCGGTGGCACACTCAACCCTTATCCACATCTCATGCATCTTTGATATAAAACACATCATCTAGCCAGGCTCTATCCATCCATGCAGACAATCGACTCATAGCCTTCTTCCATATAACTCGGTATCGAGTTATAGGAATAACTCATTGCCGAGTTATGTACTAAGCTCCATTTGAATTGTGACTTATCATGTGTCTTCCCACTATACTCCAGAGCACATCGACCAAGTTTCGTCCAATTTTGACCAACAATTATAACTCATTGCCAACCTAACTTGATAATTCATCATAAACTCAAGCACTTAGCCAATCTTCCAGAACCTTGCCATAGACAACCTCTATATATCATAGTTTTTGAAGCCCTCATTGTTGGATCATAGGTTTTGATTGCTGACATGAAACAACAATTCACGAATCTACGACCATGATTACGACAACATCCAGACTCAACGACTCAAAGTATGGTTCATGGTTTTTTTTTAACAAGAGTAATCAAATATGTATATAGAGTCTAGTTAAGTGCTTTGTTGAAATCTCTCCTTAAGAATCATCACTCACATTCAAATAAACTTGCATGCATATTTTAATCAAAATCAAGTTTTTAAAAAATGCATGGAGCAGGGCTCAAACTCGGGTCACTAGTTTAGAAGGCAAGTGCTCTAACCAAATGAACTATGGTGATATTTGATTATCAATAGAAATCAGTTGACTAAAGAATTCATTTAGTCGTTGAATATCTATAAACAGCCTACTAAACTTAAGTAAACTGTGCATATTACATAGATTTTACCAGGTCAGTCGACTGACCCAGAGGCTCAATCGACTGATCCAGAAAATTCTATGCAGCATGCACAGTTACATAAATATACGAATTTTAAATTTTAAATTATTTTGAATACTCAATCGACTGAACCAGAGGCTCGGTCGACTGAATTTCTATAACAGCCACTTTTTTGAAAGGACATGACTTTTGTGAAGAGTTGCGAACCTTTAACAAAAAGATTCGGACACAACACTTCGATCGAAACTCCTCACCAACAGTCGCTGCTTTCTAACCTTTATAAATACAAACTCCAACTTCATTTCAAATCACTGAATCACAATCGATTTCTCTTATTCTCTAATCTAACTTTCTAAAATCTATTTACTATCATATTTTCTAATATTCTACAATAAAGCAATACTATACCTTTCTATTCTTCATATACTTAAAATATAAATATTTATATTCGAGGGGAAGATTAGAGAAGGGTGTACTACAAGTGACAAATCCGTGTTATCAGAATACACATTAGTCAAACTATTTTCTGCATTAGTTGAAGTCCTGTTCTGCTGCTCAGGCGAGTGAAGTCCTCTTCGGCCGTTGAGGCAAAATCCTGTTCTGCTACTTAGGTCCCTGTTCGGCTGCTCACGGGTGTATAGACCTATTCCTCCGGGTTAAGTGAGGTTTGTTGTTTTAGTGAAATTCCAGAAGGAGTCTGGGACTGGACGTAGGACGGTGCTACGAACCAGTATGAAAATCTCTGGTGTCATTTTACTATACTGCATTTATTCCGCACAATTTATAGTATTATTATCATCATTATACTTTGTATTATTGTATATCCATATTACATGATCCATAGCACATTTCAATCAAATCGACCATCACTCACCAGCTACCACCATAAGTTGGTTCTGACCTATCCTCTTAACTTGAGTCTGACTTATCACTTTACATCCAATCAATGTGCGAGTTATCTTATAGGCTCCTGCCGTGCTCCAGAGCCATCCGCCAAGCTTCATCTGATTCCAACCAACTTTGCCTCTAATTTGCTCAATTCTCGGACCTGTCTTTCTATGTAATCACAACATTAACAAACAACATCAAAGATCGACATACAAGCATAAAACAACATGCACTTACATCCATTCATGCAATCAAATCATAAGAATATGATAAACAAGTCAATAATCTAAATCTACATAACACATGAACATATGAGCAAGAATAAAACATGAATAAGGTGGATTTCTTAACCAATTCAAATCATATACATAGATTAACATATAATTAAAGTTAGAAAAGGTTTCATGGTCAAAAATCATTTTAAATCATGCAATTTAACCATAAGAAAATGCATAGAATAGTGAGAAGGTACAAAACACTTCGTCAATTATCAAATCCAATCAACTTGTGTGTAGATCTAATCTGGATTGCAAAAAAAGCACTCTAAATCAAGCAATTTGATGATCCCTAGCTTCTAATTGAGGATCTAATATCTAATCACAATCTAATTTGATTTAGAGAGCACTTTGAGTGATTTTGTATGAAATTAGGACGGATCTAGGGCTAGTTAGGGTTTACACCTGATGTAGAATGAGAGGGAAAAGATTTAATTTGACTCTTCAGCTTTCTATTTATAGTTTTCTCTAATTAGACTAATGAGCTCATGAACGGGCTTAATAAATTGCACAATAATCTTAGCCAATAGCTTAAAAACTTAGAACATATATAACTTTTTAAACGTAAGTCTTTTTTTATTATGACCACCCTATGTAATGAGAAACCATCATCTTGAAGCAATAGAATTGGTTTGAGATCCAAATTCAAATCCTATCAAAAGATATAGCCCAAAATATATTCAGGGTCAAAATGGTTGTAGAGAAATTCAGGAAAATCATAGATGTGTAAAATGTGACAACCCTATTGTTAACCACTTCACTAATTAAATTTAATTGGGGAAAATTAATGCTAAACCGTGGAATTGAATTGTGAAACTGAATTTAGTTTTGAGAATAATTGATTTGATTTATTTAAGAAATGAGTTTCATTTCTTAAAATAGATTTCAATTTAAATTTGAAATATGATAATTATTTAAATTTTGTGTTTGGAGTAAAATGTTAATATGGTGATTTGTTGTTGAAATGTAATTTTTAAATTTTTAATTGGTTTTGATAAATGGAGAAACTAATTTTGTGATTTTGTAAAAGATTGTTTAGTGTAAAATAGGGAGTTATAATGTGTAAAACAAAATATTGATATTAATAAAATTTATTTTACTTATTGGGTTCAAATGAAAGCCCAAGCCCAAATAAAATAACAAGTTTACCTTAAGAGAAAATCCTCTTTCTCTTATAATTCACTTTTACTTCATTTATAGTAAAAATAAAACAGAAAACATTTTCCTCCTCAATGTTAAACCCTAGATTATATAATCAACAAATTCTAGTGCAAATCAAAGGGGTTTTGTTCAATAATGATAGGGTAAGTATTATAAACTCTATCTCTATCTTTTAGAACCATAAAAATGTGATTTTGATCTCGTTTTTGATATGTATGATGTAAGTTGGATTTTTGGTTTTGAGCTTTGAGGTGCAATTGAGGTTAGCACAGAAATTGCATGGTCTAGCAAAGCTTAGGTGAAGATCTAGCAAACATTGGAGGTTAAAAAGGTAAGTTAATCACTCACATACCTATTTTTAAATCTTTGTTTGCTGCACATAATTGTTTGAATGATTATTGATTGAACTGTTTGCAATTTGGTTGAAAACTTGTGTGATTCTTGTGTTATTGTTTGTTGGAAATTTGGTGTAAAAATCGCTGCAGTAAAATAGCGACAACATGCGGCAAATCCAAATTGGCTGAGTTATTTTGCGGTAGAAAGTTTTTTCAATTAGCTACAAGTTGTCTTTTAATCATATTTTGAAATTTTGCTGTTTAATGGATCAAAATTGAGTTTGAAACTGATGTTATAGCTCAGCCATATAAAATATTTTTGAGTTAATACCTGAGAGTAAAATGAACATAAGTTTTGACTGATGAATCCAATTGTGTTGAAACTTTTTGCAATAGAAAGATAATTCTCTAAGAAAGATCTTTTGCTATAATCATTTTATTATATTTTGAAAATTTTTGGGTCAAAATCAATCTTATAACAGAGTTATAGTCTCTGCCATGTCAAATTTTTTAAGCTAAAACATTGTTAGTATTTTAAGCATCACTTTCTCATTTCTTATCGAATTTTGATAATTTGGAAAGTTCTGGAAAGCATAGGCTTTGTGATACGACTTTATTGTTTTGAGTTTTGCATAATTTTGAAGTTTAAATGATCAAAAATTCATTCCTTTGTCACTGCCATGTCAATGAAAGATAGAGTTAATAAATCTAAATCTGAAAATTATTTCGGTCATAACTTTTGATCCGTAAATCCAAATTGGTTGATCTTTTCTTGTTTGAAAGCTGAGACTGCTATATATAACTTTCATGTTTTAACTTTTATACAATTATGAGATTTAGGTGGTCGAATTACAGATCTTTAAATCATAAATTTGAGTTAATGAAATAAATAGATAAGCTTCATATATAAGTAATTTTACGAAAGAGAACTATTTATACTTACAAATCTTAGAATTATTTCTAAATTAAGTTAATAAATATTAAAAATGTTTTTTTAGCAAGTTATTTATATATTAAGCGTGTTTAGTAAAATATTTATGGATTGGAAATATGACTTTGAAATACAAATCTAATCTATTTTTACATAAAAGTGACTATGTATTTGGAATATAAGTATTACAATTTTATTTAGTAAATAATATAGGATTCATGGAATTCGATAATGTAGTTTTGAAAGATATAAATTTAATTTATTTTTTTAAATAAAATGGTTGTATTTTAATATGGATTTAGAAGAGTAATTAAATATGGTTTTGAAGCATAGTTTTGTGAATAATACAACCATATGGGAATTTGCGACAACTTTGTGTATATAAGTAAAATCTTGGAACAATTCAGAGTTATGGAATATTTTATAAAATCTGGGAATATGTTTATAAAGTAAAATAATAAATAGATTTATGGAAATTATAATAAGTGTTTTAAATAATAAACTCAAAAGAGAAAAACATTTTGAGAACCTTAATTCTATAATTTGAAGAGTACTAATAATTGACTTAGTTGCATCGATTGGTTTAAATGCATTCGAATAAGACTTCGTCGAATATGGTATAACTTATTTAATAGAATGTTTGAGTGGAACTTACTATTCGATTAGCGAATACTCAAATTTCACTGGGTAGTATAGGATGCCTTGGTTAAATTCGTGTGATGCTACTAGTAAGTATTTTACACTTTAGAGTTGTATTTTCTTACGGTGTGCAACAAATGGTTGTTAGATCATTAAGAGAATGCATTTTAGGTTTTCCAGTTATATCCGTAATAAGTGATATTTACCATCTTTTAGAAAATACTTGGATTTCACCATACAATATGCGACGTATTAGTTAAATCTTAGTGATTACCGAAGGTGATAGTATTTGACACTTTAGAGTTTACTCTCTTTTAGTGTGCGGCAAGTGGCTGCTAGATCCTTAAGAAGTTTATTCCTCGATTTCTTTTCGAACATAATAATATAATAATATTAAATAAATGTTGATTTATCGAGTCATGGTTTCTACGATCACCTTGATTGGTATGGACTATCCTTGAGATCATTATATGATTCTGTGTTCTCATTTTGAGTATGATCCTTGGTATCAGATCGATTCAAATGATACTAATTTTTTTATTTGTTTGCCACGGGTTTTGAATACAATCATTGCGATTTTTCTGGACGATTGTTACGATCGGTTTGGATTGTGATCTCTCGGATTCTTAATAGTTGAATTCTGTGTTTGTGAAATAAATATATATTCTTATGTCGTGTGTCGGTGAAATAAATATATATTCTTGTGTCTTATGTTAGTGAAATAAATATATATTCTTGTGTCTTGTATAAGTGAAATAAATATATGTTTTTGTGTTTCATGATGGATCTTAAGTTAGTTCTGTTATTCTGTGTTTAGTGACTAATATGTGATTGTGACTTAAATGTATAACCATATGCCTTATGATGAACTCTAAGTTAAATTAATTCCCATAACTTGCTATTTCATGGACATCTATATTTACGTATATATTGTTTTTTATTGTGTTATATATTGTTCTCACCCTATTGGATATTTAGAGATAGTCTTACCCAGACGTTATTTTGCTTGGGTTGGGCCGAGACTTTTCAAGTTACAGGACAGGTTGACCTTTGAATGGCTATGCTAGCAAGGAGATAGATATTTGGACTTTAGTTTCTCCCATTTAGGAATTTGGACCTTGTATATAAAATGTATAATTGAGATTAGAGAATTGTTGTATATTATGTGAGTTTAGTGTTTTATTTTGTAGACTCAAAATTTGTATATGTATATGAGATTATTATTCCGCTGTGATCTATGACTGATGCTTATACAATATATTGTTCTAATTTTTAGAAACGGTGTGTTTATTACTTTGTATTAATACTGTACACGTCAAATTTCAGTTCATATATTAAGTAAAAAGGTATAAATGATGTGTCAGTGTTAGTATAAAGATATATTCACATTCGATCGCCTTTAACAAGCCGTATTCTCTGGACTAGCAGATGCCATTATTTGTAATGTTCTTTGCTAATATGGGTATCGCGGTGAAGTCGCTACAATTTGGTATCGAAGCTGTTTCAGAACATTATAGCCTATACTATTACGGATCTGATACCTAGACAACTTAGAGTAATGTCCTTTGGGGCGTATGGCAGATAGTTATATTAATTATCTAATTAGGGATAAGAAAATAAAATGATTATCAGGATAATCATTTATGGCATAAATTGATTTTAAAAAATTTAGTTGATAAATTGGAATTTGCGACATTAAAACTTTAGAAGTTAACGAATAAAATATTTTAGGGTTTAGAGAATTTTGGAACTAAACTGGAATGAATTAAATTAAAGTGAACTATTTTCTTTTAATAGAAAATTTAGGAAATTTGAGTAAACAAGTTTAATATTTAATGAATAGGAATAATCAAAGTTGCGCAGCGGAATTTCAGACATTGAATTGTTCCGCTGTAAGTGATTATGTATGTTTTGGTTGGTTGGTTGACTAGTTGCTAGTAATTGATTGCTTAGTTGCATTTATTTAAAATTCGATGCATGAATATTAGTGATAATAAAACAAATGCATCTAAATTTTTGATTATCCATTGCGTTGACTTATCGGATGTTGTTTAAGGATTCTAGTTAATTTATGGGACGCCATGTTATCGATAGGGGTTCCAAAACATCAAACGTGATATTTTGATGCATGTAATAATTATTAAGTACAGATTTCTTTCGTTATAGAATATTATGATGTCAATCTAATTAAAGTGTAATCATGAATTGTTAATATCTCCTATATGATATGAATTTGATATTAAATAATAATATAAAATTTTGAGAAAGTTGTAGGTATTTGAAGTTAAATAGATATCGTTTAAAAGATTATGAATTAAATGCTTAAGGAATATTAGCAGGCTCGCTAATATTTCAAATATAAGGTACATATCTTAGATTACATATTGTATTTTCATGTTTTTCTCTACGAGATGCCTCAATAATGAGATAAGATGTATATTATGTACTTATATCCATATTGAAAATTTTTGAAATGTTAGATGCGCAAAGGTGACGCTGGCGAAATTTTTCGCAAATTGTAGGCGTAAGAATATTTTTGAGAATTTTAAGAAATTTTGATATCTAAAAATTTGAGTTTATCATTATAATTTGGAGTGATATTAATTGAATGTTTTGGAAATGAAATTAGAAACCATTTAATAAAATAATTATTTCAAGAGAAAATCTATATTATGGATCTCTTTCATTATGGAAATTGCGGGGACGCAATTTCTTTAAGGAGGAAAGTCTGTAACAACCCTGATGTTAACTACTTAATTAATTAAATTTAATTAGGAAAAAATAATGCTAAATTCTAATTTGTGAATTTAATTGTGAAATTTAATTTAGTTTTAAGAATAATTGATTTGATATTTTTAAGAAATGAGTTTTGCTTCTTAAAAAGGATTTCAATTTAAATTTAAAATATGATTGAATAATTATTAAAATTTTATGTTTAGCGTAAATTGTTTATAAGGAAATTTCTTGGTGAAAGTAATTTTTAAAATTCTAATTGATTTTGATAAATGGAGAAGTTAATTTTGTGATTCTGTAAAAGATTGTTTAGTGTAAAAGATGGAGTTATAATGTGTAAAACAAAATATAGAAATTAGTAACATTTATTTTCATTATTGGGTTCAATTGTGTTAACCCGTCTTTTTGGCAAGGCCTTAAGCAGGCGGATTTAACTTAATCGATTATTCGTTTGTCCAAATTGAAATGCAATGGATTTGAGCTGGTTGGATGGATAGATGGTCGGTCATGGGAGGTTCGGTGTCTGTCGTTCGGTCAAGGTGGCTCGGTCTTTGAACGGGTTGACATTGGGTATGGCTCGGCATTGGTGGCCGGCGTGAAGCAGCCCGACATTGGTGACTCGGCATGGAGTGGTTCGGCGCTGGAGGTCGCTCGGCACAGGACACCGTTCGGCATAGGACACTGTTCGACACAGGAAACCATTCGGCATAGGACGTCGCTCGGCATAGGACCCCGTTAGGCATTTGGATCGCTCGGCATGGTGGTGAGGCCATGTCGCTCGGCAAGTTGGCTTGGTCTTTGAACGGATCAGTATTGGAGGTAGCTCGGTATGGTTTGGGCATGGTTCGGTGTGCTGGAGTTCACGAGTGGGTTGGCATAAGATAATGGTCCGGCATGAAGGTCGTTCGGTCATAATGGAGTGGATCGGGATCAGCACTCATCTAACTCCGACCTGGCAAGCAAGTTACTTTGAGTCGCTGAGCACTTTACCTCGAGTCAAGGTTAGGGACACTTCAGGATAGTACCTTGGCTACTTTAGGTTGGCTTACTAAGGAATGGGGATCAGTGGATGCGGTTCAGTCTACCTAGCTCGGTCATAGTGTTGAGCCTGGGTCGGCAATGGCCTTGATGGGCCTGGGATACTCAGGATGCCCGACTTCCTGGGTTTGTCTATAAATACAGCATGTGGGGTTTAAGAAAAGGGGGATCTTCTTCTACCTGCTCTCTGACTTTCTATTTTCTAAGTATAAGGCTACTCTACCAGTTTGTAACTGTAATCGATTCTAATATCAATAGAAAGGAAATTTCTGGAGTGGGCGTAGGCCGTAGTCAGCCAAACCACTATAAATTCTGTGTTTTTACCGCTCTCTTTTTAATTTCTACCGTTCTTCATATTTATACTCTCTACATGCATTCTATCTGTGATATGTGACTGTGATTTAGTGCTATCATCTGGATTTGAGTGTTAGTGATCGATTTTGGTGCTAACATTTTGGTACTTCACTGTGAAGGCAAGCAGTTGGGAATTTTGGAGCTAGGAACTTGGACTCTAGGAAGTAATGGCTAGGCCAATGGCAAGGAAACAAGTGATAAAAAGAAGTCAGCATGAAGGAAGTCAAGAGGCTTCCTCTGGAGCTAATCAGGCTTTAATCTATATCACGAGATACGAGATGGAGATGATGCTGAAAAGGCAGGAGGACATGATACAGGACCTACTTCGACAGGTTGGACAAGTTGGAACACAAAGTCAAGGGAATGGACCAACCACGACTGTTGGCAATGCAGAACCAGGAACCGAAGCTGTAGAAGTTTCTGGAGGTCAAAACCTGAACCAGGCTGGAGAGGCAGGAGGAAATCAGCCAAGGCCTGGGGGCAGACCTCTAGGATTGGATACTGAAAGAGCGGTGAATGAAGCTCCGCAAGCAGGGACCAACGTGAACGTAAATGGCCAACATGAAGAGTAATACTCAGAGTACCCCTAGGACACGGGGGGCAAGGTGGAGATGCAAACAGGGTACTGCCCCCAGATGGAGATAAGCGAATGGCTAGATTAATAAGAAGGATTATGAGAGGACTACCGAGCAGAGGCTTGGAGGAGGTCAGTCGAAGTCTGTTCACTCTAGAAATCAGGAATGCAAGGAACCCTCCAAAATTCAAACTGCCAACACTAGAAGCCTATGATGGAAAATTAGATCCAACTATGCATGTAACCGATACATCAGACATATGGAAGTGCTGGGGGCATCTCAGGAAGTGATGGCAAGATGTTTCCCTTTATACTTGACGGATTTTGCTGCGCTTTGGTTCAGGCAGCTGGAGAACGAATCGATCAGGACATGGGGCGAGCTGGTGGAACACTTCATGAGACAGTTCAGGGTCCATGTGACGTGACCCAAGAGTGTAATGACACTGGCATCAATGAGGCAGAGGTCAGGAGAGTCCACGAGAGGTTTACTATGCGATTTGATGCAGCTGTGGCCTCGGTAGTTCGTCTTGATCCATCAATGATTTTGACGGCGGCGGTAGCAGGGATTGCGGAAGGCACGAAACTCAAGGATTCGTTAGCATGGGATCCACCACAGGATCTTGGAGAATACTATCATGAGGCTGAGAGATTCAATCAGTTGGAAGATTCACGGACCGAGAGGTAGAAAAATAAACGCCATGAAAGGCGACGGAACCTCCAAGGAGCAGTCTGGAATAAATAAAGGAAAGCGGAAGTAGGATGATAGATACGATGGTTCTGATAAATGGAAGAAATTATGAGAACCTAGATTCAAACAATACACTGACTTGATGGCAAATCTGGAACAGATTTACATGAAGACTCGAGGGCAACTCCCCTATCAAAAACCACCCAGGAGGGATCCCATTGACCGAAAACGCAAGAGCGGGAAGTACTGCCTATTACATGAGCTGGGAGGACACTCCACGGATGAATGTCACCGCCTGAAGAATGTGGTGGAGGAGCAAGTTAGAAGTGGCAGGTTGCCATAGTACGTAAGAAATCAGACAAGAGCAATGGAACACGACCAACTACCGCTTGGATCAACCAGGAACGACCCTGGGATGGGGTCACAACTCGTCGTCAATTGATCATGATGGCATTGGCCAAGTTCAGGACTTGAACTTTGGTCGATTACATTTCTTACATTTTGATTTCAAAATAAAACGGCTATTCCACTTACGCATGTAAGGGAACCGGAGAGATCCCCAGGCATGCTCTGAGATAGTAATAGACCGCCCTGCCCAGAGTGGCAGCATCTAGATTTATCCTTTGTTTGTAATTGAACGTTTGGAATTTTAATTTAACAAATGAACTTGAATTTCGCAAAATAAACCTTTGACCGAAGAGTTAAAGGATGAATGTTGGAAGTCAACTTGAAATTAATCGCTTTATGTCCCTACATGGAGAGAGGGGTCCGTAGTGCAAGAAGTGAGTTGCTTCGTCGGAGGGCGACAGGAACAACTCACTTAACATCGTTCCCATTCACCGAAGAGTGATTGGATCAGGGTTCGATAAGAGTCTGGAGTGGATGCAATAGGCCTAGAATTTAGGCCATGACATCGCTTAATGTTCAGGGATGCTGAACTGGAGTGCAGGGGGTGTTGCCGCTTCGTCGGAGAACGACAGGATCAGCTCACTCGACGCTGTTTCCCCTTCATCGGAGAGTGACAGGATGGGATCCAGCAATAGCCGGAAGAGGCTATGATCAGTTTAGGATGACCAAGACATCGTTGAATTCCCTCGTTGGGGCCAGAGTGCAAGGGATAGAAAGTGGCACTGGAGTGTGACATGATCTTTCTATTTGATCATTAAGTTTGGAATGGACTTAGCAAGGGTTCAAAGTGGCCTTCGATGGTCCAAAGAGGCCATTGGATTGGATTGCTGATTTCCACAAGTTGACATGGATACTGATTCGAATTCAAGTAATTACGAACCTGATTGAGAATACATTAGCTATGGATAAAACATGGACTTTGGACATTGGGTTTGAGTCTATTTCAAAACACACCTTTCGATAGTAAGGCATGTTTTGGGAGCAAATGTCAACCCATCTTTTTGGCAAGGCTTTGAGCAAGAGGATTTAACTGAATCGACTACTCGTTTATCGAGATTGAAATGCAATGGGTTTGAACTGGTTGGATGGATAGATGGTCAGTCATGGGAGGTTCGGTGTGTGTCGTTCGGTCAAGGTGGCTTGGTCTTTGAATAGGTCGGAATTGGAGGTGGCTTGGCATTGGTGATCCACATGCCACGACCTAGCATTGGTGATGATTGCGCCAAAATTGGTCACAAACACCTGATAGTCGATAATTCACAATCACAGATCACTGATGAATAATAAGTATGAAGATCACTCAGAAAATTCAAAGGAAAGCTATAAACAACACAGAATTTATAGTGGTTCGGCAATCTGGCCTAAGTCCACTCTGAAGTTTATGAATGTATTGATTCACTTGATGATTTCAATCAATTACAGTAGGTTACAATAGGTTATAGCCCTGAAATTCGAATACAACAATGGTGGTGAAGTGCACAATTGAATCTGGCAGAATCTGGATGTTTCAAAGTTCAAAGATCCCTTTCTGTTGACCCTAGGGTACTATTTATAGGCGTATGAGGCCAATATCATGCTCAAACTTCTAGAGACTTCTCCTGACACGCGAGTGGGCAATGCGATCGATCCCAGCAAGTTTCAACTCAATCCGTGACCGATGCGAACCAATTTCGTATCGATCAAGAAATGGTCCAATCGAGCTGAAACTTGGCAGGAACGTTCTTTAGCTTGTACGTAAGCTTCTGTGAAAATTTCATAGCATTTGGACTTGTGGATCTCGAGTTATGATCGATATGAGTTGATGATCTTCGGAATGCTGTCCGATTTGAATCCACGGTTTCGAATCGATGTTCTTCGAATCGATGGAGCATGTGACAACGCGGCGGCGTGGTGCGCACTCCTCGCATCGATCCACCTTTTGCTTCGAGTTGACCGATTCGTTTCCATGAACTTTGCCTCGTTTGTATCGGTGACTATTGCGCATTTCGTATCGATGGGAATACCCTACTTCGTATCGATAGAGGCAGCCTTGTTCGCATCCATCGAGCCAACCCTTGTTCATATCGATCAAAATTACTACAACTTGATGGATATGAACTAGCAGTATTATGATGGATTTGAATTGGTGGCAATGCTACATGGCTCAATGGCCACGAATAACGATTGCTCAATGCATATGAAGTATGGCCACTTGAAGGATACGAATTAGAGATAACCGATGGATTCGATTATGACTCTTCCAGCCGATGGATACAAAGTAGGTGATGGATGATCGACACAAAGTGAGGTCGTCTGATGGATACGAGGCTGCTCGATGCGAAGTTCATGGATACGAAGATGTGGCCGTTCTGATCGATGCAAAGTCGTTGCATTTGAATTGAGGTGTGATGATGGATACGAACCATATGGATATGAAATTAGAGCTTACTGATGGATACGAAACCAAGGCCGTTTCCTCCAATTTGCATCGATCGTAACTTAAGCATACGAACTCGGGTTGATCTGAAACTTAGAACGTTGGCTTGATTAGCTTTGCTTATCGTGTCTTGTCGATTGTAGCTTAATCCTGACTTGGACAAAATTCATCGATATCCATAGCGAAGCAGTGTATAACCAATCTTCGGGATGAACTGTTTTTGGTTTTTTGTTTAATCTTTTGGTATCACGGCCTTGCCAAAAGGCGGGATAACACTTGCCCCTCAAAACATGGCTTGTGGTAGGAAGGTATGTTTTGTAATGCCATAAGATGGATGTTCACATCCTGTCGACGACCTGCAAAAAACTTGATAGTTTCATATGACCACGAATGACGATCATTCGAGATCATATGTCGTTTTAGGTGAAATGGGACCGTTCGCGGTTGGATGCCGTTCGCAGCAAATGGTGACCGTTCGTGGTCGGGATACCGCTTCAAATGAAGGGCGGCTGTTCAAGGTTGGACGTCGTTCTAGATGATTTGCGATCGTTCGCGATTGGGTGTCATTCCGGAAAAATTGTGACCGTTCACGGTCGAATGTCGCACGAGGCAGAATGTGATCGTTCACGATCAAACGCCGCACGAGGCAGAATGTGATCATTCGTGATCCGATTCCGCATGAGGCAGAATGTGATCGTTCACGATCGGATGCCGCACGAGGCAGAATGTGATCGTTCGCGATCGGATATTGAGGGGGGTTTGGCATTACTAGAGTCAGATATCATGTTTGGGTGGATTTCTGAATCAATGACTTTGGTGATTTGCCACCATACAATAAAGCTTGTGGACCGTTCGTGATCCCACGCATATACAAGTAACTTCTTTCACAGAATTGCAAATATCAAAGTAATATTCATATGAATTCCATAACAGAAATGTTCGAATAAACCGAATGCAAACGTTCAAATCAAAACAAAAACCAAGCAAAGATGTCAAAGTGTAAACTCTTACTACGATACGGTGAATAGTCATTCAGAGCATGCCAGTGGATCGTTCGTGATCTCATACATGTGTAGATAATTTAACCATGTTAGTGAGAAGTTTACGACTTGTTCATCGTTATTCAAATCAATTGATAACCATCCGGTGTCCCGGTTCAGGTTCACCCCTATTTGATACAGACAGTGGTCGCTCTGACTCCATCGCTGGAGCTCGCCTCCTCACGTATTGAAGTAGCCTACCGTTCTTGATATGCCCTTTCACCTCATCCTTTAAATGTCTACAGTCATTTGTGTTATGATCGTTTAGCTCGTGGAACAAGCAATATGTATCTGATTTTCTCTCGTCAATAGTCGGATCCCGTCGCATTGGTCTACGATAAGGAATTTGCTCTCTGGTATCTTTGTAGTTTCGCTTCAAACTCTTATTCAGCTTTGAATAAGTGGTGAATCGTGGCTCCCTCTGTGGTCGCTTCGGCCTGTCATCATTATCCTCAGCTTTTCGTTTTCCTTTACCAGTCTCTGCACCTTTTCCAGGTGGATTTCCGCCCTTGACTGCGTGAACATCAATTCCTTCTTCTCTTTCCGCACTAGCATCCTCCGATCACAAAAAAATTTCGGCTTCATGATAGAATTCTCCTAGATCCATAGGCGAACCTTTAGTTAACGAGTTCTTGAACTCTGTGCCATCAGCTATTCCGGACACGGTTGCCATCATAACCATAGATGGATCTGGTCGATCCATCGATGTTGCCGCCACATTAAATCGCATCAGAAAACTCTTCAAAGATTCCCCGACATTTTGCTTTAGAGTTGCCATACTCATCACATTCTTGGGTCTCGAAATGTGAAACCTGAATTGCCTCATGAATTTCTCGGTTAAATTAGCCCATGTTTCTGTGGATCCGCTCTTCAGCTATCTAAACCATAATGCTACGATGTCCGTTAGATACAATGGAAAGCACTGGGCCATGACCTTCTATGATTCCCCCAGCACTTCCATGTTCCTCATATACTTTGTCAGATGGACCGCAGGATCCGTCCTCCCATCATTCATTTCCACCGATAGTAATTTGAATTCTAGTGGGTTCCTAGCCATCCTAATCGCGGGAGAAAAAGGACTCTTGTTTACATCTTCTAGATCTCTGTTTACTAACCCTTCTCTCATGGCTCGTCTGACCATTTTTGCCAATCTACCATTGTCCGCAAGCTGAAATCCCGGAGTATTGCCTCCATTCTGTGCCCCGCGTCCGTGAGAGCTTTCAAAAGTCTGCCTCCCGGCTGAGCGTTCATCCCTCTATTATCACCAACTTTCTCGGATGCCCCTGACTCTCTCCCCGAGATTGGATCAACATGCTCTAGGTGTGTGCCCCTAGCTCTGGTGCTACATCGGATGGTCCTGCTCCATTCTGAACTTCGGTCGTTCCTTGATTTTGCACTCCAAGTTGCCCAACCCGTCGAAACAAATTCTGGATCATTTCCTCTTGTTTTCTCATCATCATCTCCATCTCATCCCTGGTGATGAAGATTGATGTCTAATTTGCACCCGAAGAAGCCTCTTGACTCTCTTCATGCTGGCTTCTTTCCGCCCTTTGTCTTGTACTTGTTTGCCTTTTCATATCTGAATCTCTAAGCCTTCAAATTTAACTTCCAAATGATAGAATCCCTGAGTTAGCCTTTCCAGTGAAAGCACCAAAATGATTGCCCCAAAATTGGTAACAAACACCCGATAGTCGATAATTCATAATCACAGATCACCGATGAATAATAAGTATGAAGATCACTCAGTAAATTCAAAGGAAAGCAGTAAACAACATAGAATTTATAGTGGTTCGACAGTCTAGCCTAAGTCCACTCTGAAGTTTATGACTTTATTGATTCACTTGATGATTTCAATCAATTACAGCAGGTTACAGTAGGTTATAGCTTGGAAATTCGAATACAACAACGGTGGTGAAGTGCACAATTGAATCCGGCAGAACCTGGACATTCCAAAGTTCAGAGATCCCTTTTCTGTTGACCCTGGCGTGCTATTTATAAGCGTAGGAGGCCGATATCACGCTCAAACTTCGGGAGACTTCTCCTGGCTCAGGAGACTTCTCCTGGCACGTGAGTGGGCTCACACGATCGATCCCAGCAAGTTTCGACTCAATCACTCAATCCGTGATCGATGCGAACCAATTTCGTATCGATCGAGAAATGGTCCAATCGAGCTAAAACTTGGTAGGAATGTTCTTTAGCTTGTACGTAAGATCCTGTGAAAATTTCATAGCATTTGGACTTGTGGATCTCGAGTTATGATCGATACGAGTTGATGATCTTCGAAATGCTGTCCGGTTTGAATCCATGGTTTCGAATCGATGCTCTTCGAATCGATGGAGCACGTACCAACGCGGCGACGTGGCGCGCACTCCTCGCATCGATCCACTTTTTGCTCCAAGTTGACGGAGTCGTTTCCATGAACTTCGCCTCGTTTCTATCGGTGACAGTTGCACATATCGAATCGATGGGAATACCCTACTTCGTATCGATAGAGACAGCCTTGTTCGCATCCATCGAGTCAGCCCTTGTTCGTATCGGTCAAAATTACTACAACTTGATGGATACGAACTAGCAGTATTATGATGGATTCGAATTGGTGGCAATGCTACTTGGCTTGATGGTCACGAGTAACGATTTCTCAATGGATACGAAGTATGGCCACTTAAAGGGTATGAATTAGAGATAACTGATGGATTTGATTATGACTCTTTCAGTCGATGGATACGAAGTAGGTGATGGACGATCGACACGAAGTGAGGTCATCTGATGGATACGAGGCTGCTCGATGCGAAGTTCATGGACACGAAGATGTTGCCGTTCTGATCAATGTGAAGTTGATGGATTCGAATTGAGGTGTGATGATGGATACAAACCATATGGATATGAAATCAGAGCTTATTGATGGATACGAAACCAAGGCCGTTTCCTCCAATTTGCATCGATCATAACTTGAGCATACAAACTCGGATTGACCTGAAACTTAGAACGTTGGCTTGATTAGCTTTGCTTATCATGTCTTGTCGATTGTAGTTTTATTCAGACTGAACAAAATTCATCGATATCCATAGCGAAGCAGTGTATAACCAATCTTCGGGATGAACTGTCTTTGGTTTTTTGTTTAATCTTTTGGTATCATGGCCTTGCCAAAAGGCGGGATAACAGGTGACTCTGCATGGAGTGGTTCAGCGCTGGAGGTCGCTCGGTATAGGACATCGTTCGGCATAGGACACCATTCGGCATAGGAAGCCGCTCAGCATATGACCTCGTTCGGCATTTGGATGGCCTGGCAAGGTGGTGAGGCCATGCCACTCGGCAAGGTGGCTCGGACTTTGAACGGAATGGTATTGGACGTGGCTCGGTATGGTTTGGGTATGGTTGGGCATGCTGGAGTTCATGAGTGGGTCGTCATAAGATAGTGGTCCATCATGAAGGTCGTTCGGTCATAGTGGGGTGGATCTGGATCGACATTCATCTAACTCCGAGCTGGCAAGCAAGTTACTTCGAGTCGCTGAGCATTTTACTTCGAGCCATGGTTAGGGACACTTCGGGACAGTATCCTGCCTACTTCGGGTTGGCTTACTGAGGAATGGGGATCGATGGATGCGGCTCGGCCTACCTGGCTCGATCATAGTGTTGAGCTTGGATTGGTAATGGCCTTGATGGGCCCGGGATACTCAGGAGGCCCGACTTTTTTGATTTGTCTATAAATACGGCATGTGTGGTTTCAAAAAAGGAGGATCTTCTTCTGCCGACTCTCTAACTTTCTATTTTCTAAGTATAAGGCTACTCTACCAGTTTGTAACCGTAATTGATTCTAATATCAATAGAAATGAAATTTCTGGAGTGGACGTAGGCCGAAGTCAGTCGAACCACTGTAAATTCTATCTTTTTACTGCTCTTTTTTTACTGTTCTTCATATTTATACTCTCTACATATATTCTACAGCAAAATAGGCGTAGGGAAGAAGTTGTGAAAGAATTTTAGTCTCATGGATAGCAGTTTTGCCTTTTAGTATGAAGGATATTTTTTAGTGTAAACAGAAAATGATAGTTACAACTATCATTCTGTGATTTGCAGTAAAAAGTGTCCTTGAGCCTAAAAAGAAAACTTCTTTTCCCTAGAACTAAATTTTTCTACAACTTTTTTATTGAGCTTAAAATCGCCTATATTCTATCTGTGATCTATGACCGTGGTTTGGTGCTTTCATCTGGATTTGGGTGTTAGTGACCAATTTTGGCATTAACAAATTGCAAGCACAAGCCTAAACAAAATAACAAGTTTACATTAAGAGAAGATCCACTATCTCTTATAATTCATGTTTACTTCATTTACAGCAAAAATAAACTAGAAAATATTTTCCTCCTCAATATTAAACCCTATATTATATAATCAACAAATTCAAGTACAAATCAGAGTGTTTTGTTTAATAATGATAGGGTAAATATTATAAACTCTATCTCTATCATTTAGAGCAATAAAAGTGTGAATTTGATCTTGTTTCTAATATGTATGCTGCTGGTTGGATTTTTGAGTTTAAGCACTTAGGTGTAATCGAGGTTAGCAAAGAAATTGCATGGTTTGGCAAGGCTTAGGTGGAGATATAGCAAATCATAGGAGGTTAAAAAGGTGAATTAATCACTCACATACCTATTTTTAAATCTTTTTTTGCTGCAATAATTTTTTGATTGATTGTTGATTGAACTGTTTGCAATTTGGTTGAAAACTTGTGTGATTGTTGTTTGCTAGAAATTCGGTGTAAAAATCGTTGCAGTAAATCATCGATAACTTGCGGGAAAAACATTCAAATTTACTCAATATTTTTAAAGTAGAAATTTCTTTCAATTAGCTACAGGTTGTCTTTTATCATATTACGAAATTTTTGCGTTTAATGGGTTGAAATTGAGTTTGAAACTGATGTTATAACTCAGCCATATAAAAATTTCTGAGTTAATACTCGAGAGTAAAATGGACATAACTTTTGATTGATGAATCCAATTGTGTTGAATATTTTTGCAATAGAAAGATAATTCTCTAAAGAATAATTTTTGCGCTAATCACTTTGTTATACTTTGAAGATTTTTGCGTTAAAATTGGGTTTTTATGGGGTAACGGTCTCTGCTCCGTCAAATTTTCTGAGCTAAAACGTTATTAGTAATTTAAGCATAATATTCTCGTTTCTTATTGCATTTTGATAATTTTTGAAGTTCTGGAGATAAAGACTTCGTACTACAACTTTCATGCTTTGAGTTTCGTATAATTTTGAAGTTTAAATGAATAAAAACTCATTTCTTTTTTGCTACTTTATTAATGAAAGACAGAGTTAATAAATTTAAATCGGAAAATTATTTAAGTTATAACTTTTGAAAAATAAATTCAAATTGGATGATATTTTTTTTGTTTGAAAGCCAATATTTTTATCTATAACTTTCATGTTTTAAGTTTTGTAAAATTATGAAATTTATGTGGTTGAAATTGCAGATCTTTAAATCATAAATTTGAGCTAAATGAAATAAATAGATAAGCTTCGTATATAAGTAATTTTACAAAAGAGAATTATTTATATTTATAAATCATAGAATTATTTATAATTAATTTAATAAATATTAAAAATGTTTTTTTAGCAAGTTATTTTATATATTAAGCATGTTTAGTAAAATATTTATGGATTTGGAAATATGACTTTGGAAATACAAATCTAATCTATTTTTACATAAAAGTGATTAGGATATAAGTATTACAATTTTATTAAATAAATAACATAAGATTCATGGAATTTTGAAATGTAGTTTTAAAAAGTGTAAAATTAATTTATTTTTTAAATAAAATGGTTATATCTTAATAGTGATTTAGAAGAATGATTAAATATGGTTTTAAAGTATAGTTTTGTGAATAATACAACCATATGGGAATTTGAGACAATTTTGTGTGTACAAGTAAAATCTTTGAACAATTCAGAGTTATGGAATATTTTAGAAAATCTACGAATATTTATATAAAGTTAAATAATAAATAGATTTATGGAAATTATAATAAGTGTTTTAAATAATAAACTCAAAAGAGAAAAATGTTTTAAGAACCCGATTCTATAGTTTGAGGAGTACTAATAATCGACCTAGTGTCATTGGTTGGTTTAATTGCTTTCGAATAAGTCTTCTTTGAATATGTATAACTCATTGAATAGAATTTTTTAGTGGAACTAACTAGCGCACTCGCAAATACTTGAATTTCACCAGGTAGTATGAGATGCCTTGGTTAAATTCGTGTGATTGCTATTAGAAAGTATTTTACACTTTAGAGTTGTATTCTCCTATGTTGTACGATAAGTGGTTGCTAGATACTTAAGAGAATGTAGTTCACGTTTTCCAGTGGTTCCCATAATAAGTGACATTTACGAGCTTTTAGTAAATATTGTGATTTCACCGTATGGTATGGGACGTATTAGTTAAATTCTAGCGATTAATGAAGGTGGTAGTATTTCGCACTTTAGAGTTTACTCTCTTTTGGTGTGCGGCAAGTGGCAGCTAGTTCCTTAAGAAGTTTATTCTTGGATTTCTTTGTGAACACAATAATATAATAATATTAAATAAATGTAGATTTATCGAGTCATGGTTTCTACGATCACCTTGATTGGTATGGACTATTCTTGAGATCATTCTGTGATTCCGTGTTCCTGGTCTGAATATGATCCTTAGTATCGAATTGATTCGAGCGATACCAATTTTTTTGTTTGTTTGCCATGAGTTTCGAGTATAGTCATTACGATTGTTTTGGACAATCATTACTGCAACGATCCATAATTTTGCTACTTCAAAAACGAGAGATTTTGTTTATTTTAAATTTAAAAAGGGTTTAAAACTTAAATAAGTAAGTTATATGTAAAAAAATAATTGAGGAATTATTAATTATTATAACTGCTAATTAAAAAGTATAAATTTTGATTTTAGAACAACTGAGCAAAAGTTAGGTTTTGTTAAAAATAAATAAGCTTAAATAAATGGATTTAAATATTTATTTTGAAAGTTAAATCTTATTAAAAATACCTAATAAAGATAATAAAAGTATATTGAAAGATTTGAAAATATATTAATAATCGTTTTACAAAAATAACCAAAATTTATCGCATTTTGTCAGTTTTACATACATTGTAAAATTAGAGATTTTGATATTATTGAAATATAATTTTAAAATATGAATAGGCATGTTTTAATTTATTTAAAAGAAGTAAAAAATTCATTTTTAAATTTTATTTACATAAATATATAATTTTACTAAAACGTCAAAATGTGACCGTAAAACACTTTGTAGAAAATCAACGTTTTGTCAATTAAAAGTTGTCGCAACATTGTCATGCCTTTATTTTCTTATGTATGAACGTATATTAAATAGTATAAGTATTAACTAATTCACTAATCAAGTTTACTTTTTACTAAACATGCTTAAAAAATTCTAGAATTTCACTACGAAAAAGTAAATATGAAATTCCAAAATATGTCAAATCAAGCCAAATTACTTTACTTTTTTTACTCCTTAAGTGAAAGTGACATAAATATTGATTTGAAATGTGATGTTAAGTGTTGAAAAAAGTAGAGTTTCTTAAAAAGTAAGTAAAGGGTATTTTGGTCATTTTACATAATAATATTTTATTCCAAACTTTTTCTTATAAATAGCCATGCATAACTCTTCCATTTTCACACAAATCATTCTCTTCCTCTTCTTTATTTAAGCTATTTTAATGGCTTCACTCTTTAATAGAGGTAGGAGGGTTAAAAATAGTGGAGTGCTTAAGCATTAATCCACTTGTTACTCTCTAACCTCTTCTTAATTCATTTTTCTTCTTCTCTTCTTAAAAAGGGCCTTAGGTCATGAGTTTCGGAGTTGATAGGGGAAGGACTTGAGCAATATGGAAGGGGAAGGCTATGGCCAAGAGCAAGAAGGGATGTGGAGTGGTGGGCGAGCACTTGAAAAAGGTGGAAGAATGTTTAGATGGTGGTTTAGTGAAGCATTGAATTAAATGAATGTTGATAGGAAGTTAAACGTTTTGGTTAGAGGTGAGAAAATTCTCACCGCTTTTAAAAGATCGTATTTTTATTTTGCTATAATAATTATCTTATGACATATGCAAGTATACACTCTTAAATTTTTGGATCCAATTTCTTCTTGAATTTCTTGAAATAAATATTAAACCCACTTATATCATATTTTTCAATAAAAATTCATAATAAAATTTCCATAGCTTGGAAAATTCTAAAAATTAAAACCATCTCCAAAATCATGTTTTACTTAACATAAAAATTTTCCATGGAAATCTGAAATCGTATATTCTTGGTTTTATTCTAAAACCATACAAATTCACGTGCTTATGAATTAAAAAAATCATCATAATATAACTCAAGCATATCATCATCCAGTTTATTACAAAAACGAATTTAAATCATAAATTCGAAACCATATAATCATTGAATAAAAATAGAGATGGTAGAAGATTATTATTCACCTTAAACTTGATAAGGAATTTTAGATTTGTTGTTGATTAATCCCCTCTAGATTTTTCTTAGTTTTAGATTAAAATTCCTCTTTTCCTTCCTTGGTAACGACCAGCTTTTGCTTAGGGTTTAGAATTTTCGTTCGTGAAAGTGGAAATGAAACGTGAAACGTGAATGGACAATCAAAAAAGGATAACAGTATAAAATAAATAGCTATTTATGAATATGCCCATGTGTAGTTTAATAGACCAATAAACCATTTTAAAGCCCATTTACTTTGTTAATAAGAATGGCCCTATTATGTAATTTAATCAGATCTCAATATCCGTATCATGACTATCCTATTAATATCTAACTAAATTTTCTAAATAGTTATCAAAAATTAGGTATGTTACACTTACCATTCAAGGAGCTCTAGACACCTGGTCTTCATGTTGTCTTCCGTCTTCCACATACAATCGTCATCACTTCCGCTCCATTGTACTTTTACTAGCTTCACCATCTTTCTCCTAAACTGTTTTGTATCATACCCAACAGTATGAAGCGACCTATGAGATCTAGTAACTTTTGGTTCTACCTCTACATCTTCTAGCTGATCCGGTATAATCACCATGCTTGAGTCATTCATAGACTTTCATATATAAGAGAAATGAAATACGTTTGGTATGCCCGCTATCTTCTAAGGTAAGTCAACATTGTACACTAGGTTTTCAACCTTCTCAATTATCAGAAAAGGACCTGCGAATCTTGGTGCCAACTTCTCTTTTCTATCAAACCAAGCCATATTCTATAGAGGAGAAACCTTCACAAATACCTTACCTTCGATAGAAAACTATAAATCTCTTCGTCTCTTATCCACCTATCTTTTCTATTGATCCTAAGCAGCTTTCATTCGTTGCCAAAATGACCTCAATGTTCTTCGAAGTCTATCTAATCATATTTGACCCAAGTATCAGTTTCTTGCCTACTTCCTACCAACACGAAGGATCATTACATGGTTGGCCATACAATTCTTCATACGAAGCTATACCAATACTCGATTGATAATTATTGTTGTATGCGAACTCCACCAAATGCAAATGATCGTCACATGACCCACCGCAGTCTATAATCATGCTTGCGAAAGATCTTCCAACATACAATTTACAATTTCAATCCACCCATCCATTTGCCGGTAATTAGTTGTACTAAGTTGCGGCTATGTACTTAATGCCTCTTGCAAGCTTTTCCAAAACCCACTAGTGAATGATGGATCTCGGTCGCTCACAATGCTCTTCGCACGCCGTGATATCGTACTATCCGTTTATATATAACTCTGCCAGCTTGGATGTCGTTCTACTTAACTTAACGGGTATAAACCTTACACTCTTGGTTAATCCATCGACTATAATCTAAATGCCGTTATACCCTGCTCGAATCCTCGACAATCCATCAATAAAATCCATCGATACTTGCTCCCACTTCCACTCAGGAATCTCTGATGGTTGCAACAAGCTACTAGGTTTCTTCTGCTCTACCTTCACCAACTAATACTTTATACACTTTGAGATGAATTCCCCAACATCCCTCTTCATACCTTCCCAGTACTAGGTTCGCTTCATATCTCGGTACATCTTGTTACCAACATGATGAATAGTCAGCCCAGAATGATGACACACTCTCTTAGGACTTTGTCTGGCGATCCATCAACATTGGGAACAAAGAACCTCCTGTCCTTATGGAGCCAACCTTCTCAGTCGAGTTCATATTGCTTCATGTCATCAGTTTCTACTCATTCCTCTATCTTTGTTATGATCTCCCCTAGCCTAGCTTTTGACTAGCACCGATCCTGTCAATCAGAGTAGGTCTAGTCGATATGCTTGCCAACATTTCAAGTTCTAGCACATAGTGAGACCTGAAATCAAATCTAGCAATATACTTTACCTGCTTCCATTCCAAGAGCATTGCTTCCAACCCAGCATGTCTTCTACTCAACACACCGACGACCGCATTCCCTTTTTGTGGAGTACAGAAAATACTAAAATCATAAGAGGCGAAGAACTCTAACCACCGTTGTTGATGAAGGTTGAGATCCTTTTGAGAGAAAAGATATTTCAAGGATTTGTGGTCCGTAAACAGCTCAAATCTCTCACCCAATAGATAGTGTCTCTACACCTTCAGGGTAAAAACGATCGATGTCAACTCCAATCATGAGTTGGATAATTCCCTCGTGCAGCTTTAGTTATTGACTAGCATAAGAAACAACCTTTTCTTTCTGCATCAACACTACACCTAATCCAATACCACATGCATCTGTGTATATTATTAGCTCTTCATTTCTACTTGGAATAGGCAACATTGGTGCACTTGTTAACCTCTCTTTTAGAATCACGAACGCATGCTCACACCTTGCGTTCTAACCAAAAGTCTAATTCTTCTGCGTCAAATTAGTCAATGGTATTGCTAACTTTAAGAAGTACTTGATGAAGCGTCTATAGTATCCCGCCAAACCTAGGAAACTCATAACATCCGTATCATTCTTGGCCTGATTCCAATCTTGGAACACTGCTACTTTCGCAGGATCCACCACTATACCTTGTCCCAACACGACATGACCCAAGAACCTCACTTCTTCTCCCCAAAAGTGACATTTAGAGAACTTCGCTCTCAACTTGTGCCCCACTTAATATCTCTAGCACAATCCTTAAGTGTATCCCATGTTCCTCTTCAGTTCTGGAGTAGATCAGAATATAATCCACAAACACGAACTTATTCTGTTGGTTTTTTAAAACCAGATTCACGACATCCACAAAGTATGACGAAGCGTTGGATAACTCTTATGGCATCACCAAATACTCAAAAAAAACCCAACGACGTACAAAACGAGGTGATAGGTCCACTCTCCGTCGCTACTCTATGTTGGTGAAATCTCGTTACCAAGTCCATTTGAGAGAACATCTTCGCTCCATGCAGCTGATCGAATAAGTCATCAATGTGTGGGAGTGGATACTTGTTCTTCTTCATCTCTTTATTCAGCTCATGATAATCCACACATAACCTCAAAGTGCTATCTGCCTTAGTTGTGAATACAACAGGTGCACCCCACTTAGATATGCTTCTTCGAACGAACCCTTTCCTTAATAGGTCATTCACTTGCACCCCCAATTCCTTTTGCTCTCTAGGTGCCATATGCCTCAATGGCATAACTATCGATTGGCTTTCATAACCAAGTCTATCCGAAACTCTCTCTCTCCATTAGATGGCAATCAAGTCACGTCCTCAAAAACATCTGGATACTCTCTAGCGATAGGCACAGATGACAACCCATCGTGTGGAACTTCAAGCGAATGTAGAAGCTAACCGTAATCATCCTATGGTAGGTAGGTAATCACTACCATCTGTCTATCCACATCTCTAATTATCACTAATAGACTTTTGCAATCTACTATGGTCGCATAGTTCATAAGCTAGTCCAATCTCAAGATAATTCCAAACCCAACAAAATTCAGAATGAAGCAATCACAAATAAAAGGGCATCTATGACTCGATAACACAAGGCCACGACAAATCATACAAGGACTATTAGAGCCACCAATTGGGTTTGTCATGGTTCGGAGTGGGTCTACTATCTCAAGTCTCAATCCTAATCTGTGTAACGGGTCACTTGAGTAAGGACTCCCTTTCTCTTCTCCTTCACCGAGGGAGCACTCAATGAAGTCGGGACTACGTCCAAAGCATACGCCTTTACAACCTGCTTATCTTTCATCGATTCTGGACAATCCTTTTTCAAACCATGCCTTAAATTGTTCCCAATTGAACTGATCTTTAGGTGTAGCAATAGGTATGCCATTCCACCAATTTGCCCGCTCCTGAATTTGTTTGGAAGCCAACTTTCTCTTCATAGGATCATCCACTTCCATATCACTAAAGATGCGCTTATAAATATCAACACAATCTTACACTTCTATGGTTGATTCTATTCCACAGAATGGCTTCCCTTCAAGAGTAAAGTAGTCCTTGCTCAACTTGGCGAAATCGGCCATAGATGCTTGCATGGGAGCATCTTCAACAATTGCCATACAAGAAGCATTCCTCGTCATCATTGCCGTCATAGCATTGAACATAGTTTGAAAATCGGGTGTAGCAGCTCATGATCCTACTCCTTCTTCAACTCTTGAAACAGATATCATAGTATTCCTTGTATGCTAACTCATTCTTATCTATAACAAGAACGATCAGTCTTTCAAAAAGAAAACTATGTCTATATTGCCTATGTGCATGCGACTTATACTATATATTATATTATTATACAGCTTTGAAAACCAAACTTATAAAAGTATGTACTTTCTTGTATATATATACACACACTCTCGATCCAATCTAAGGGTTACATCTTGTTTATCTTAACTGGATCAAGGGATCAACTCTGGTTAATTGTGTAGCCAAAGCTCTGATACCAAATGCAATGACCACCCTATACCACCGACATAGATAATAAATAAATAGCACACTGCAGTCGTGCCTGGTCATTATAGGATGATCATAAAGGTTGAAATAAATCAATATAATATATAATCTATCATATCTCACAGTGCATGGATAAAATATAATATCACAGATATAAGAAAAGAGACTATAATAACGATGTGAACAAACCATCAGAGTACGGATCCACAGAGTTATACATCAAATGTCATAGAGTTTATACAATGGAAACAAACTCAATAACTGTCTCAAATACAAGTATAAGCAATAACTACTAAGGCTCCTAGTGTTGCACGGCGGAATAAGCATAGAGTCTATATAAGTATATAATACAAGATAGCTCAATCCAGATCATCCTTCGAATAGCTACTATATCACCTAGGCTTATTATCTAGTCTACTCATTCAAGGGTACCTAAGATAATAAGGAGCAAAGTATAAAAACTTGGATCAGACAACAGGCTAGTGTCAATGATAAATTCTATCTCAAAATATTGTATAGGTAAATACGGTAAGGAACAAGAGTACATGAACCATACTTAACATATCCCTATAACCAAAGAGTTAACATATAACCCTATAATATGCTACTCTACAATATCATAAAGATATACCACAAACTAAATAAAGGATACCATCTTCCAAATATTCCTATCTCCAATACCTACTTCCCATGATACCTGTGAGTGATAGTCTACTAAAGAAAACAACCAAAGCATTTATAACATCCATCACAAATCCTAACTGTCACTCCTTATGCCATAAATATATGATAACTTGTATGGCTCCCAAGCTAGGGATTAATGGAAATCCCGGTTCTCTATTGTACTCTTGTATCTCACAGCCCAATGCTGGATACATGTCTCACAGCCCGAAGATGGACGGTAGACCCAAAATTATAGGTCCAAGATATGTAGTCCCTCAATTGACCTATGGTCACCCCTATTTACAATACCCCTGCTTTGAGTACAAATGTAAACTCTCCAAACATTAATGATCCCATAGCATATATACCCGACCCCATCTTTACTTAATTTTGATACTGAACCCTTCATGCTCAATCTAGTTTCCATTAATCATATGGAACCCTTCCATGCCTCTGATCATAAGGCTTCTTCCTTTAGGAGCCGCCATCTTTGGAACCTGCTTCAAACACGAGCCAACATCCGAAGACCATATCTTTTCATCATGTTGTTATATCATCATCCGACCAAATATGAACAAACCAACACCTCCAGTATGATCAATAGAACCTCAACAACAATCCCTAGAAGTTCCAAGTCCATATCATGCGCCATGATAACTCGGTACTGAGTTATAGGTATAACACGATGCCGTTTTGTACACTAGGCCAACTAATAGCGAATTGCTCTTTTATGTCTCTAGTACTCCACTTCCAGTGCCTTGGACTCTGGCTCTTCCCTCTTTAATAACTTGGCATTTGAACCAAAGCTCCTTCTTCTAGTTCTAAAGATAACTCGATGGTACACTCAACCCTTAGCCAAATCCCTTGCATCTTTGGTATATAACGCGTCATCTAGCCATGCTCTATCCATCCATGCTGACACCACTCATTGCCTCCTTCTCCATAATTCGATGCTGAATTATAGGAATAACTCGGTGCTCGGTTATGTACTTAGCTCCATTTAAGTTGTGACTATTCATGTGCCTTCCCATCATACTCCAAAGCACATCTACCAAGTTTCGTCCAATTCTAAACAACCATTAAAACTCGTCGCCAACCTAACTTGATAACTCGTCGTAAACTCAAGCACTAGCCAATCTTTCAGAATCTTGCCATGGACAACCTTTATTAATCATACTCTTCCAAGCCATTAAATCAACCATCACTCATGAGCTACTACCAAAAGTCGAATCTGACCTATCCCCTTAACTTGGGTCCGATTTATCACTTTACATCCAATCAATGTGCGAATTATCCTTTAACCTCCTACCGTGCTCCAGAGCCTATTTGCTAAGTTTCATCTGATTTCCACTGACTTTGCCTCCTATTTGCTTAACTCTTCGACCTATCTTTCTATGCAATAACACGCTAGTATACAACAAAAAAGCACAACATAAAATCATAGAATAAGATGCATATACATCCATTCAAGTAGTTAAATCATAAAAATATGATAAACAAGTCAATTCAAATCTAAATCTACATATCATATGAACATAAGAATAAGAATAAAACATGAACAAGGTGGATTTCTAAACTAATTCAAATCATATGCATAAATTAACATGTAATTAAAGTTAGAAAAAGTTTCATGCCACTAATCATTTTAAATCATGCAATTTTACCTTATGAACATGCATAAAATAGTGAGAAGGCACAAGCCACTCACCAATTATAAAATCCAATCAATTTGTCTATAGATCTAATTCGGATAGTGAAGAAAAGCACTCCAAACCAAGCAATGTGTAATCTTATTTGATTTAAAGAGCGACTTATGTGATTTTGGATGAAAGTAGGATGGATCTAGGGCTAATTAGTGTTTAGACCTGATTTAAAATGAGAGAGAAATATTTTAATTTGACTCTCCAGCCCTCTATTTATATTATCCAATTAGACTAACGGGATCACTAATGGGCTTAATTAATTACAAACTAACGATCGCCAATAGCTTTAAACTTAAAATAGGCAACTTTCTAACCAGAAGTTAATTTTTCTATTATGATCACTATATGGAATGGAAAACCATCATCCTGAAGCAATGCATCTAGTTTGAGACCTTAATTCAACTTGTATCAAAATTGATAGCCCAAATAAGATTGTTAGGATCAAAATGGTCACATAGAAATTCAACGAATCTCTAAGAGTCATATCCCAAAAATGTAGAATATATGACCTTACACGAATCAGATAAAAATATTTATGATCTTTCGATATATATCGTTATAAGCTACTTTATTTTCCTTTCCTGAGGTGTACTCTATCCTAAAATCATAAGATGCTAAAAAATCAAACCACCTCTGCTACTTCATGTCCAACACCCTTTGAACAAGCAATCATCTCAAGGATATATGGTCAGTATATAGCTCGAGTCTATCTACTAAGAGGCAATGCCTCAAAATCTTTAATGCAAAGACGACAACCACTAATTTTAATTAATGAGTAGAGTATCAGACTTCATGGGGTCGCAACTACCTAGATGCATAGGCTATTACCTTACCCTTCTGCATCAACAGTGCTCCTAACCGTGAGCCAGATGCATCAATACATATAGTCAAATTAGCATTCTCTTCTGTTATCACTAGCACAGGAGCATTCGTTAAATGATGCTTCAATTTATGGAATGATGCCTCATGCTCCTTTGTCCAAACAAACTTCTCATCTTTTCGAGTCACCTTTATCATTGGCGTAGCTACACATGGGAACTTAATGAATCTCTAGTAGTAGCAAACCAAATCAAAGAAACTGTGCACCTTAGTCACTGTCTCAGGTATTTTCCTCCCATTTACTGTGTCAACATTCGAAGGATCTACTACTCGACCTTCTTTCGAAAGCACATGGCCTAGGAACTTCACTTCCCTTCTCCATAAATGACATGTAGAAAATTTCGCTTCAACTTTGTGTTGTCTCAGTGTTTCCAACATAAGCCTTAAGTGAACAACATGCTCCTCCGCATCGTTTGAGTATACTAAGATGTCATCTGTGAGCCATTAGAACTGGGCTAGCACGCAGCTGGCTAAATGGGTAAATTAAAAAAATTTACTCCATTTTGGCTTTTAATAGGCTTATAAAGTCTAAATAAAATTAGAATGGATTTCAATTTATTTAAATAAAATCAATATTTTATTTGAGTTATAAAGAAATTTTATTTTATTGTTATTTTGCTGTTATATAATATAAAATGTGTATCATATACACATGTGTGTGCGCATGTACACGTGCAACATAAACAATGTACATGGTTTAATATACCTATATATAGATTTCGAGATTTTCACCGTAATGGACATATTATTCTCTCTATTTTTATATATATGTCGCCTAATATGTAAGTGTATATATGTGCATATACTTATATATACATATATATTTTAAAAAATTATATTAGTAATATATATATATATATATGTTAATGTAAATACATGTTTATACATATAATTAATATTATAATATGAAGTGAATGCAAGTTTAATATACATAACAGCAAATTCAAATTTAAAATTTAGAATTTAAAATATAAATTTCGGATCTAGATCTACTTAGTAAATATCTACTAAATTCAAATTAAATCAGTATGTTAATTTATGTACATGTGTGAGCGTGTGTGCACGTGCGTGCATGCATGTGTGTGCATGCACGCGTGCGTGTGTGTGCACGTATGTGTGTATTTTATGTGTGTATTTTGAAACTTTGAATTTTTTATTTTAAATACAAACACACATACACACATATGTATATATGCACATTAAATTAATATTAAGAATTCTATATGTAGTAGAATAAGTACACACAAACTTTGATGTAAATAAATAATTAAATATATATATACACATACTTTTGGCCAAAAAAAAATTTTTATTTAAATTTTACAGTTTAAATAATTATTTTTTTTGTTATTGGTTTTCACATGGAAATCATTTATATATATATATATATTCAAAAGCAATATAAGACATGTACAGATTTTATTGAATGATTATTTACATATTATATACATATGTGTGTAAATATACATATATATTTAAAAAATATATAGATATTGTAAAACTTAGATTTTATGTTCAATAAATTGTATATAATATATATTGCTTTCAAAAAATTATTTTTTACTTCAAAAGCATATTATGTGTATACGTTGATAATATATATATATATATATATATATATATATATTAAATATATAATGTATACATATGTTTTAAAATCAAATTTGTTTTAAACATTATTAAACTATTATTTTTGAAAACTAGAATAAAAATTTAATATTTTTTAATTGCCAATTGATATAAGAATATATATATATATATATATATATATATATATATATATATATGAAATTATTTTATCAACACACATATAAACAAACATATTCATTTATTTTTTAAACTAGAATAAAAATTTAATACTTTTTAATTGTCAAATGATATAAGAATATATACATATATATTTATTTTATCCACACACATATAAACAAGCATATTCATCTCATGTTGATGGCACTGACATATAGTATACATATAAATAAAGGCATCGTAATGACATGATAAGTGATATATAAATATAAATGACAATAAATTAGGTTATTACCTTTCCACGGCCTATAAATAACACCTTGTTATGTTGAATCAAATAATTCTTTGAATCTGTGTTCAATCCTTGAGAGCTACCAAACCGAATGTAGCCAGCACCGATCATTGATTTATGTGTTTGGAAGATTGAATATGAAGAGGAGGGCTTGAGAAGGGGTTAGCCTAAATTGGCATTTGGAGGAGCAAAATAAAGAAGGAAATAAAATGGGGCTAGAGATGAATATACAGAGAGATACTAAGAAGCAAAAAGGGGTTCTGAATCCACCTCTTACTCTTACCATTTCATCTCCTTTTGAATCAAAATTCAAGGCTCCATGCACCATCCTATACCAACCTCTATTTGGCTCTCTTAACTACTTAAAGCCTAATGAAATAAATATGCATTTAAATTCAATTCGAGTGCACATCGATATCATATATCAATACATGTGTTTATAACTATTATATACATACTATTTGATATTAATCAACACAAATTAAATAAATTTTTTAATGTTTTCTAAATATTAACTAATATAATTAATATACAAAAGTTATAATTAATAAAATAAGGTGGTAGTAGGAGTATCCAACATTCTGGTTGTGTGACTCCTAGGTGTACATTCGATCAGCGATTAATATCGAACAATTCAAATATCAACGTTTGCACGTCACTTTAGCTCATGATGTGACATAATGGCCAAATTTATTGCTTACATAGCTTTCGTAAAAATTCAATTTTATTTATTTAGACATTACTCGGTAGTGATAATTATTTAGACCAATTCACTTTGCCAACATTATATACAATTAGGACTTACAGAATTTGGTAATGGTGAAAATTCCCAATATCATCCATATTTAACTATATAGTCCAAACACAAAGTCTGTGGTTTAATAATAATGATTACTATTAATTGAATAGCTTTGGCTAGAGACTTTGACTTTGAGTTGACTTTAGTCGACTGTGATACTAACTCCATGTAACTAAGGAGATTAATTCTCTCTTGAATGGCTTCTCACTTCCAATGCTTCAACTCGACCCAATTATTATGGATCGATGCACACCGTGTCACGATTTAAATATAATCAAAGCTATTTTTCTTCGTTAAAGCTCAACTGTATTCTCAAGTCGATGGAATTGTGTAATATTGTCACATCGAGATTTTTTGTTCGACCATAGTTATATTAACCAATAGAAAACTATCGAGTGAGTCATTTCATAATTAACCAATAATTATCAGTATGTTACCCCTTGGTGCCCCCAACAGCCATGAGAGATACACTACCAACCAATTGGAGAGTGTTACATACTCTAATCTCAGTGGATGTATCAATGTCCAGGTTTAATACATCTTTCCTATGAATATTTAAAATGGTATGTTTATTTTATTGTGATAAATCACTCATGATTACAACATATTTTAACTATTATCGCAAAACATACTATTTATGGATTTTTTTTTTAAAATATTATTTTAATTAAATTAATTAATTAATATAGCACCTTATATAAAGTACATAATAGAAAGAAAACACTTTTTCATTCGAATAAGATTGATTATAAAGTTAGATATATGTAACAGTTACATAATTGCCCATTGGGCATAACACTAACCCTATCATCTCGGACTTAACCTTGGGGCCAATTGTAGAATCTCCGTCCTATCACTTTGTTCTGTTTGATGAGAAATAATCATGTTAGACCCTTTGTGAATGGATATGCAAAGTTGTTTTAATTATCTACTCCTTTAGTTAACTCTCTCTGACGTTGATAAACTGCCTTTATCATGTGGAACTATTCAGATTATGTTTTTGGACTTCTAGTGAGCTCTTATCATTACATTGTTATCATATAACAATAATGTGGTATTCTTAACATTTGGAATCACTCTTAGCTCAGCATAAATATGTGCATTTATCTTTATACATTCCTATTATCGTAGCGTTATACAAGCTGATATGCTTAGCCTTTTCATTGAATTGGCCACAACCTTTTATTTGGAACATTTCTAGCTCAAAGCTCCTTAATTAAGGTTTGAACATGAATTTAATATTGAAATGTTATATTCATTATCACTTATGAAGTTTGAATCCATACACTCCTTCAAAAGGAGTTCGTTGTTTCTATAAATAGTTCTCTAGTATTTTGTAAATATTCGAGAACACTCTAAACTACTATTTAGTGATCTTAATGGGGATTTAATATGCTTCATGTATCAAATACATTAGCTAAGAACGATATTGTAGACAATACAATATGTATTATAATTCCTATTGTCAATACATAAGAAATCCATCTTGCATGTTTCATATTAAATATTTTAATAAGGTGTCTTTACATAAACATTTGGGACATTCTAGCATCCTTTGCATATAAAAGGTACAATTTACAAATCCAATATTGCGTATTAAACAACAAAACTGGGACTGATTTTATCATAAGTACATCGTTAATAATCAATAGTATGTTGCCTACTTATAGTTTATACATATCTATGTACCTTCTAATGACCTTTCTTGTGGACATATGCTTCCTCTACATTTTTTTTTGAAAATTAAATCTTTTGATATTTCCATTAAAACATTTGTTCAGTTTTGATACTTATCGAATGATACTTTTGAATTAGTTCTTGGATCATGCCTAAAATCATTATTTAGAATTTTATGTTTCAACACATACGTACCAAAAAAATAACATCGTACCAGCGATAATTTTGTAAGTAAAATCTGAATCGACTTAAGTAATTGAGTGGTGAATATGTTATGCTAATTTCAACAATTGAAATCACTATTCTATTCTTGTCGATGTTGCTCACTATATTCCAACTACATTAGTCTTTCTCTTGAAGACACATTTGCCGTTGATGGATTATATCCTTTCGATACAACTATGAAAATCATATTTTTGTAATGTACTTGAAATCCTTTCAGATTTATGCATCATACCATTTGGCAGAGTCAATACTCTTAATGGATTAGTTGACAACTAAGGATTCTTGACATTGATAAGGGAAGTTTATCTTCAATGTGCGAGTATACTTATAAGACACTTTAATACATTGTGTTCAACTAGTTTGGTTAGTTTTATTTTATTTCTCGTAATTATGTTTATCATTGGATCGCATTCAAATCCATTTCACTACCAATAATTTCTAAAAGAAATTCTATTTCTAGGAAGTTGGTATTTCTTGAAACAACAATTGTTTCTCAATGAAACGGAATATGTATTCATGAACATTTTATGAATTGCCTTATCTATAAAACTGATTTAGTTTTAGTTTACAATATTTATGTTCAAAACACAAATGGCCAGCCAATGACTATTGTTCCCAAACTTCTTTTGGGACATTTCATACAAGTTCCCTTATGCACAATTATTATGTGCAGTCTTTCGACTAGCGCATCTTTCCAACTTCTTCACCTAATTAGGTTTTCTTATAAACCCTTATCTTATATGATTTTATAAAATATTCTTTTAGATGAATTTAATTTTAACCCTTGTACCACTCTTAAGTACATGACCTTATCGAAAGAAGTCAACTAAACTTCGCTTATTATGAATCAAATTTTGTTCAATAAGGTTCCAACTCCTTATCGATACATCATTCTGTATAATAGGGAGGAGTGAATTTTGAAACTGAATCTTTATTCGATCAAATTGAATCATTTTTCTGTTACATGTTATTTAATTTACTTTTGTTTTATATTCTGTAAACTTATCATCTAAATGCTACATGTATATCAAATACAAATGTTCATGACTGTGGTAATTCAATGGTGAATTCTACGAAGCATGTGGAAACATTTTGGTATTATTAGACTTACGATTGCATGCAAACATACATACATACTTACATATGCACACATCTATGTGTGTGTGTATATCAATCTGAAGAGTTCATTAACTCTTATGTCGCTCCCACTGAATGAGTACTTTTCCCTTAATTTTTAAGACATAATTCACTAGTACCATATGATTCATAATCGAATTATTCCTCCAAACCGTAGCTTAGTTCATAATTCAAAAATAAGTGCAAATAAATTTAGATACTTTTGTATTTTCCAATGCATCACAAATACCACTAAAATAGTTTTTTATAATGAACAATCACAATATTCATATTGAAACAAAACTTTCTATTTTCAGTGAATATTGAAAAATGTTATTATTTCATAAATAATGTTTGGTATATTTTACGAAACAATTTTCGTAAATTAGTGTGAATGATAAGTGTTATAAGCCATATTCCCACTATTTCTACCATTACTATAATAAAGTATGAAATAACGAGCTCCCTCAACCACTTAATATATGCTATTTATTCCATATAGTATAACCAATTTACAATTGATGGTTTTCAGACTAAATTCTTGAACAAAGAAAGAAATCTCATTGAAAACAATTTCTATGTGAAAATACAATTTTGGAATAGAAATCATATTTATCATTCCATTGATAAGTATCTATTAGTATTTTACAGTTCTCATTTCTGATGTTTTTTTATGAAACAGAAGTGACCATTCACTCTCTTCATCCCAAATGTGCCTTAGGCTACATCCACTCTTATGCACTTATTTTTCTTTCTTCACCCTTGAACCATTTAAAAGAAACCGTGCTATAATATTGTAATGACTTCTTTAGAAAAGTGCATTTTTTCATTCTTGACATTTAAGAATATTAAATAATTTTTACATTACGTAAGCCAAGGTTTTAAATCTCGCTCATCTAGACCGAGATCTCGTTTTCAAGCCTGGGAGATTCGAAATCGACTATCTCGTTTGAATCTCGTCTGATCCAAATCTCGAACGATATTTCAATATCTCGTCCGATATCTCGAACGAGATTTAACAGCGAGATATCGACCAAGTTGTTGAATTTTGGAAAAAAACAACTCCTATTGCGTATTGCGCTGGCTTATCCTTTACTTTAATTTAAGCCTTCTTAATTGTACTTTTTTTAACCCTTAGTTCTCATATATATCTCATTTAATCTTCGACTCTTATTTTACGGCAGTGATGAGTGTAAGAAGATGATAAAATCTACATCGATTATGGTAATTATTTCACTTTATGATTTTCATTTAGGTTTCTTATCCAAATTAATATACATCCGATTTCATTTTCCTTTTTTCGATACTTTCTTGAGTTTTTTCCTAACTGTATTTTTTTGGCTATAAATTTTGGGCTTGACTTATTTAACTTTATATTCAAATGAATTCCAAATTTGATTTCATTTAGTTTTTGCTGCTATAATTTTTTTCCTCAAGGTTTATTTTTAAGCAATAAAGGAATTCTCTTTCATCTATTAATTTCATTTGATGATTACATGTTCATTCGTACATCATTTTTTTTCCTTTTTTTATAATATTACTAAATGTTTGAATTTTTTTTGCATTATGTATGCTGTTTTCTACGTTTGTTTGAAATATCTATGCTATTAGTTGCTTAATGTGATTTTGCTTGCTAATGATTCAATAGTATAATCATACATAAAATATCTTAATTCTACTTGTAGACTTTTGTATTTAAAGTTATAAAACTAAGATTTCCCTTGTAGCACTATAGATCATAAAAGGTAGAAATGAGACATTATATTGTGTAGGAAAGTTAAGTGAATGATGAAACAAAGTAAAGGTGCATATGTTATGGTTTGTTTCTTGTCTATTTTATCTCATATGATATTACATTGAACATTATTCATAAAATATAGTTATTTGTTTATTTTACATGATACAAGTGATATTTTTCCATACTAAATTACTAATGATAAGCGTGTGATATATTCAAGGTAAGTGCATAGTGTTTTTCTTAAGGTAGTGACTAGTATTATAAATTTAGGTGTATGGAAACAAATTTTCGACATGACATATACTCCGAGATAACTCCGAAATGAATTTTAGAAACCGAGATGTAAATCCGAGATCAACGATCGAGATACACTAATCTCGTTCGAGATCCCGCCCGATATGAGATAAGCTCTCTAAATTCTTCGAGACGAGACGTGATCGAAATCCGAGATTTAAAACCTTGACGTAAGCTGATCAAGATGACATTTTAGCAATTGAACTATCAGATCCATTTTGTAGTGCTTGGAATAGTGTTATATCTAGCACAATAAGAACCTTATTATAATCAATCACACTGAATACATGATCTCATATTATGGTTTACTTGCATTTTAGAATAAATCAATTTCATTTATCTTTCATACATTACGAATCATGACTTTTTCACCATATAACATTTATACACGGTCGAATATGGATCAGACATCCATATTCTAGTATTGCTTTTATAGTTCAAAACTCAAAAATGGACAATACATAGCCTCGAGCAAAGAAACACATAAGTGATCACCAATTATGAACGTATCTCATAGCTATAAAATTAGGCGCTTGCATGGGTATTAAACAATATCATGCAAAAAAATATTAGTAAGTATATTTTATATATCTATTAATCAATATTCAGTTCAATTCATTTATATATTTTAACTGATAAAATTTTTATCAACCATATTAAATTCATAAATTTATTAATGTGGATTACTTTAATTTATACTTAGCAGATGTTCTTACAATATTAAAAAGGTTAAATGTTACCATTTCATTTTTATAACAAGGTTCCAACTAGTTTTTATGTCTCTTCAAACCCTATGATGAAACATATAAGTCCTTCAACTTCATTAGTGGGTGTTAGAACTTGTTTGTCTTAGGATTCTGACCTTGAGTTTGCTCAATAAGTCATAGCCCAACAAATAATGGATAACTCCTTGTAGGTTGCACCCTATACAACTCCTGACCTATGCTTCCTTATTGTAATCTGATTTCGATCATAAGTTTTCTCAACAAATCGAATGAGATTATTCACTCGTACCTACCATTTTGCGACAACCTGAGTATAGTATGTGTACCATGAGTTAGCTCAACAAATAAATATAGTTATATTACCTTACCTTTTCAGTATATTAACAATACTGCACATAATGTCTTTAGCTTCAGGTTTTTCAATGAACAGAGAGTATGCAAGTAATTTATTAATATATAAATGGTCTAGGACAACTCTTATATTAATTATTCATAATATTTAATATATTTAGTTAAGCAATAACTACTTATGGAATAATGTATTTCTTTAGAAACACCATCGTGACTCAAATGTCGAACACATAAAAAATAATGGTATACGTACTATACGTATTTATTAACCATTAAGTCTATGTGGATTTCTAACTATTCCAAAATTAATTTATACATGCATATTATATAAGTTTAATTATCGTATAACATTTTATAATTTAATTAACTTATATAATATCTAATGTATAACCTTATATTAATTTTATTAATTAAATCCTGTTTAATTAATTTAATTAATTAATTAACATTTTTATTCATTTTTATTTTATTTATTTTTAACATTTTAAACTGAAATATGCACTACAACATTTATAGTTACACACATATATCTTACATATGTATTAAATTATTTATTAATTAAAATTTAATTAGTTTATTTAATTAACTATAATTAATTTCAAAAAGTATATATATTACATTAATATCTTAAGAAAATGTGTTATATATATTAATATATATGTTATTAAATTCAATTAATTAAATTTAAATAATTATTCAATTTAATAATTCAATCAAGAATTGATAATTTCTGAAAATAATATTTTATTTTCAAAAAAGTTTAAAAATTATTTATAACATTCATAAGATCATTACTTATTTTAAATTTAACTTCCTAAAACTAAAATATTATTTTTGTTCATTTAAATCTAACCTTTTAAATTAAATTTTTATTTTAGTTTCAAGATAGATTTTGAAATTTAGCCCAAGACCCAAATCAATTTGGGCCTTTGTATCGAGAATAACCTTTAGGCTTACCTTATCGTTTCGGTCTAGGTCAGTAGTCAAGTAGGGCAGAGTACTTGATTACCCAAACCCAACCTCAAGCATTACTTTTTTAGATATTATATTATATGGGTATGCTATAATAAGTCATCCCTAATACTACTAATTTAGACCGCATATTCTTTGTGGCTTTGATACCATTGTTGAAACTAGGCCAACATACAACGGAGTAAATGGGTAAATTTTTAAAAAATATATTCCATTTTGGATCTTATTGAGCCTATGAAGTCTAAATTTATTTAGTCATATCTAAATTTATTTTAAATAATAAAAATTAATATTTCATTAATATATAAATAATGTTTATTTTATTGTTATTTTAATACCGTATAATACAACATGCGTATCATATACACATGTGTGTGTATATACACATGCAACATAGATATTGTGCATGGTTTAACATACTTATGTATAGATGTTGGGATTTACATCACAATGGAAATGTTAACCCCTCCACATACATATATGTCGTCTAATATGTGAATGTATGTATGTGCGTACATTTATATATACATATATTTTATAAAATTATATTCGTAATGTGCGTGCATGTTATATATATATGTAGTTAATATTATAATATAAAGTGATTGCAGATTTAATATACATACCAACCAATTCAAATAAAAATTTTAAATTTTAATTTCTAATAGATTTGGATTTGCTTAGTAAATATCTAGCAAATTTTTAGTACATTAATTTGAATATATATATATATACATATCATATATATATATATATATATATATCATATATGTAAATTTGAAACCTAGACATTTTTTATTTTAAATATACACATACATACATAATCATATATATATATATATGCATATTAAACTAATATTAAGAATTCTATATATAATAAGATATATACACAAACACACACATATATACTTTGATGTTCATAAATAATTAAATAAATATATATACATATTCGGCCAAAATAATAATAATTTTTTTATTTAAATTTTATGGTTTAATTTTTTTACTATTGATTTCCGCATGGAAATCATTTAAATATATATTAAACTATTTTCTAAAGCAAATTAAAAAATGTACAAATTTTGTTAGAGAGAACTACCAAGCTGGAAGTTACAACTACTTACCTTCGATTTTTATCTAATTTGCATATTTGGAAGCTTGAATATGAGGAGGAGGGCTGGAGTAGGAGCCACCTAAATTGGTCTTTAGAGGAGCAAAATTAAGAAGGAAATAAATGGGCCTAAAGATGAATATATAGAAGGATACTAAGGAGCAAAAGGGTATTCGGATCCACCTTTTTCTCTTACCATTTCAACTCCTTTTGAATCAAAATTATAGCTTCCTTACACCCTCCTATGGCCATCCATACAAGACCATTTTTGGCCTTCTAACTTCTTCAAGTTCGATCAAATAAATATGCATTTAAATATAATTCAAACGCCAAACGATATCGTATATCAATAGTGTGTTCATAAATAGTATATACACACTATTTAATATTGATCAACATAAATTAAATAAATTTTATAACTAATATTTCATAAATATTGATTAATTTTATTAATTTATAAAAATTACGATTAATTAAACAGGTGGTAGTAGGAGCATTCAACATTTTGATTGTGTGATTCTTAACTGTAAATTCGGTCAACGATTAATATCGAACAATTTAAATATTAATATTCACACATCACTTATCAGGTTATGTGATATTATGGAAAAATTTATCACTTATATAACTATGGTAAAATCCAACTTTACTTATTCGGGCATTAGCCAGTACTGATAATTATTTACACCAATTCTCTTCGCCAAAACTATATCACATAGGACTTATGTTGGTAATGGTCAAAATTCCAATATCATCTGTAGTCAACTTTATACTCCAAACACATAGTCCTTAATTCAATAACAGTTATTATTAACCGAACTAATCTGGCCAAAGACTTTGACCTTGAGTTGACTTCAGTTGATTGTGAGATTAACCCATGTAATCGAGAAGACAAATTCTCTCTTGAATAGAGCCTGACTTCCAGTGCTTTCACTCAATCCAACTATAGTCATTTGATGGATGCCGTGTCATGATTTAAATATAATCCAAGCGGATTTTTCACATTGAAGCTCAATAGTATTCTCAAGTCGAGGGAATTATATAATATTATCACATCGATATTTTTTGTTTGACCTTTGTTGTATTAACCATAAGAAACTTTTGAGTGAGTCATTCCATAGTTATCCAACAACAATCAGTATGTAAACGCTTGGTGCCCCCAAACAGCCATGAGTAATACACTTTCCAACATTTGGATAAGATTATGTAATTTAGTCTCAACAGATGCATTTATATTCAATCTCAATACATCTTGACTAGGAATATTTAAAATGATATTTTTATTTATTGTGATAAATCACTCATGATTACAACACATTTTAACTACTTTCACAAAACATACTATTGATGGATTTTCTATTAGATATACTTTTAACTTAATTAATTAATATAACACATCATGTCAAGCATATAATAGAAAGAAAACCTCTTTTAGTTAGAACAAGATTGATTATCAAGTTAGATATATGGCACAATTACATAATTTTCCCTCGGGCATACCCTTAACTTTATTATGAACACAGATACCTATATGTCCAACTGGTCCTATAAAATTTTATTTATCAAGTCTATAAAGAATGTAGGTACATTTTTTAGTCCAAATGGCATAGCCACTCATATGAACCGTAGCAGATAAAGAAACTGTTCAACCCGAAGCCAAGTCTAGTTGCAAATACCCTTTAGCTCTATTCAACTAACCAAATCCATTCTTGGCAAAGGACATATATTCTTGACCATTCTTTTACTCAGCTTCCAATAGTCCATGCATAGACTTAATGTCCCATTAGACTTCTTCACAAATATTGTCATAGCTCCTCAACATGAGTTGCTTGGCCTTACAAAGCTCTTACCTTCCAAATCTACCAACTACTTCTTTAACTACTCCATCTCTTTTCGAGGCAATCTGATAGGGGATTAACTAAATGGTTTGGCTTTTAGTAGAACCTTTATACAAAAATCCACTGACCTCAAGGATGTCAACCCCAAAATCAGTTCAAACACATCGGGAAAGTCCATTACTCATACTGCTCCAAGATCCTCCTCTAAAGCTAAAGAAAACAAAACACTTCTATGACTAGTTTTGAATTCTTTCAAACTACAAATATTCTTCCATTCTGCCTCGGCGACTCAAGGTTACTGTCCTTTTGCACACTATAATCTAGCATGGTACTTCTCCAACCAATTCATCTCTAAAATAACTCTAAAGCCTATGAAGTTAAACACATAGGGACTACACAAAAACTTACACCCACCCATACTTCTAGGTTAACGCATCTCAACCCGGGAGTGGCATATCCCTCTTAAGGATTTACTGCATATATTGAAGTGACTAAATAGGTAACCCATAACCCAAGTCTATCAACCAAACCTTTAGCTAAAATGAGTGTGTAACACTAGTATCAAATAGTACTCTATTCTGAAATTGTAAATAATGAGTACTTAATTAAGGATGCTAAAAGTGTAAATGTATGTGTTTTTAAGTGAAAAGAAGGATGCGATAATTTGTAAGTTTAGAAATTAAATAAAAAAAGAAATCATGACATGTCACTTTCATCTTACACCTTAAGTACAAATGCATTAAATGCATATTGGTTTAAAGGGGAACAATTAGTACAAATATAAGAAATTATGTGAGGAGGTGATGACATGGCAAATTCTTAGTAGAGGGTAGTGTACTATAGGGTATTTTAGTAATTTTTTGTTCTAAATTTATATAAAAACTAAGTCCATCTCTCTCTTTCTCCCCCCTTCCATTTCATTTTCTATTTTTTTCAAAAGTTCATCTTCTTCTTTTAAGCTTTTAACACTCTTTAATGGCATCCAAAACATTTTTAAAGTTTTAAAATCACTTCTTTTCTTCCTTTTAGTTCCTAAAAATGCTTAAAAATCACTCATTTCTTCTTCTTACACCGTCCTCCTTCAAAATCAATCCTACATCCACCTCTACCGCCCTTAGCCATGCCCTATTTACACTAGGCCAATCCCATAGCATCATGGCCAAGCCCAAGGCACCATGATCGAGCCCACTTTACATTTTTTAGGTCTAGAAATCAAATTTTGCTAAAGGGTTTTCAAAGAACTAGGCTCTTTTCAAGTTTAGAAATTGTTTAGTTTGATGAGTAAAAGCTCACTTCCTCTTGTAAAAATTATGTCTTTAAGTTATGTTAGCATTAGAATGTGACATTGTTTGGTTATTGGTTATTTACAAGCTTGTAGGTGATTTTATATGTACTTATGATTGGAAATTGCCTTAGATTTGATATATAAGTCTAAATATGCTATGGATGTAATAAAGTTTGGATTTTTAGTTTATTTGTGGTTATTATTGTACTAAATGTTGTGCAATAATGTATGTAGTAGTATGCTAAGAAAAGTTAGCACATTTGTATGGTTTGGCGACTTGAAATCAATATGTAAACAATTTGGTTATTTGTTTTCAAAAATCAAAAGATTTTTCAAGTTTCAAACATTGTCTTAGTTTTCAAAAACTCTTACTTTATGCTTGAAAAGGTTAGTAAATTCAAAATGGAAAGCCAAGACAATTTTTTGAAGTTATGGTCCATATAGCGATAGTCGATATGGATGCAGTTTCGTTAAAAGTCCAATTTTTACAAATTAAGTTTTTATACTTAAAATACTTTGGAAATATTCTATAAAACTTAGTTAATAATGATTAAGGAGTTAACTAAGGATTTATTAATTTATTATTAACAATTATTTTTCATTTAAGTTTGCTAATTAATAATTAATTAAGTATTAAACAAGGTTTATTAATTATAATTAAGTGGAGATTAATTACCAATTAATTATCTTTTAAAAGTAAGATTAATTTTAGTTAAATATCGATTAAGTAAGATTAATTTTTAATCAATTATGAATTAAGTATATGACTTATTTTTAATTAATTATTAAGTAAGTATAGGATTAATTATTAATTAATTATTAAGCAAGTGTTTAATTATTCTAATTATAAATTAATTAAGGGTTTTAATTTATAAATAAATTATTTAGTAAAAGTTAATTATTTATTAATGAATAATTAAGTTAAGGCTTAATTATGATTTAATTATGTTTTTAAAAAGGATTAACTTGTGATTAATTATTTAAAAAGTGGTTTAAGTTCTTAATCACTTTGTTTTCCAAGGATCAATTTTTTAAAGGCAACTTTCTTTTACAAAGAATAATTTTGAACACAAAGGATTTGATTATTGATGCCATTAAGTCAGCATACAAATGTGATTAGGTTATACTAAACTTGACATATGTTTAGCGGAATAAATCCCCATTCTACTATAACTCAATAGTTTAATTATATGGACATCTCTTAGCAGAATAAATCCTCGTTCTTCTATATTAAACTCAATAGATTGTTTGGATATCTATTTGGCAGGACAAACCACCATCTAGTTATTATGTTAACTGGACATGTATGTGACATTTGGTTTGTATTGACATGTTATTCCCTGATTTGGTTATGGATTTTTTTACATTTATGTTGGCTTATCTACTATTAATAATGAGAATTTAATAAATAAGATTTCGACCATGTCTTTTTGAAATTCTGAAAATACCTTACACCCACCAATGGAATCTTACTATCAGTTTGCAATCTCCACCACCATCTCTCTTCAGACCACCCATCAACGGAATTTTACTATAAATTTACAACCGACACCACTAATAAAACTTTTTGAAATAAAAATACTATGACCATCAAAGCTAATAGATGCACGTATGTGCGATTTATACTAGTGTAAATAACTATTATGTTACTTGGGGTCAAAATTTAATTAAAATGGCAATCTGATTCAGTACCATTGTGGTCACTAAGCCTCCAGTCAAATTTGTAAAATTATGGTTTTTAGTTGGCTTTAACTCTATATCAATTTAAGGATAAGTGTTCAAATAACTTTGTAAGTTATCCAATTATTTTGATAAAGGTATTTACAAATGATTTTTTTAAATGATATTTTATAAAGGATTTTTTTAAAGGAGACATACAAATGATAATTGTAAATGATATTTTAAGAAAAGGGAACTATAAATAGAGAATTATAAAAGAGTTTAATAAATGATTTTGGAGATTTATAAAAAGTCTTTTAAATGACTTAAGATATTCATACAACAATTTTATAAATGGTTTTGGATATTTATAAAATAGTTTTATAAACGGATTTAGACTTAAAAAAAGGAGATTTATAAATGGAAATGATTTATTAAAAGGGTTTATTGAATAAAATTTATAAAAGAATTCGGTATGGGATTTTCCTTCAACTGACCTTCTTATTTATGGTGGTGTGGATAACTGTTCCATGCTTAACACAAAAGGAATGGTATTTGGGGTTATCCTTATCTCCAGTTTAAATAGTATTTGTTTAATCCTTTTAATATGATTTTAAAATGAGAAATCGTTCACAATGTTTTGGAAATATACTTATTCCAATATGATAAGTATATGAATATTTTGATAAATATTGTGGAAAGAGATTTAATAAATGAATATTTGTTTTGAGGTTTAGTGGTTGCTATGGGAAAATTAAATCTCTGGATTATTATTTGATTGTGTATTTGATAGTTAAATAATCGACTATCAAACCTTGATATGTTTTAACTTAGAAAGAATGTTGTGTATATTCGAGTTCCCGATGAGGACTCGAATGCTTGTTGCATACTTCCAAAGAATCGGAATTGAGTTAGACAATTTTTTTGCTTAGTTGGAAGACACGTTTCCAATAAATATGATTTATCTAAACCACTCCAAACTAATAACATTCATGATGGATCGTTATGAAGTATGCTATGGAGATATACTATTCTTCCTAAGGGTGACTTCAAAAATGGAAGATCGTAAATGTTGAATGTTGGTTGGATTCTTGAAAAACTTGTATGGATGAATGTATGCATGGCATTTTTTCCTAAAGGGTAGTGTTAGCATTCCAAAATGGTCTAAGGAAAAAGGTATTTGTGGCCTCTCAAAGCCTCACATGCCGAGAATAGCAAAAACAGGGTAGGCCGTAAGGCATATAGTCGCACCCACTAGGGTATGATTGTCCTAAGATCTAGAGTCGATATCTTTATGTATGCGTCGGGGCCTATTTTTGGTTATTGATCAAAGCCAAAGGGTGATCATATTGGGTACTATCCAGTAAGGGATCGGCCAGTTTTATCATGCTGAGGACTGTATATTTTATCTAGAGGTGTACAGATTTTCAAAAGGTAGTCCCCTGCCTTGTCATTTGTTGGAAATCCATCCTCTAATAAGTGCCTTTGGTTTTTGATTGTATACCTATAATTGCTGTCATGTACACGCATCACCACCACTTGATATATTTACTTTAAACCCTTAGGCACTATTATAATTTCATTGGATTTTATAATGAAAAAGTTGATCGTAAGGTAAAAGCTTATCCATGTTTGTGTGCAGCATGGTCTTACGAGATACATAAATTTAAAGGGAGGGTGTAAGTTAAAATAAAATTCCTTATGATCTGAGTTTCTAACACTGGTTTTACCAGATTGACATGGGGATTGTTTTCTTATAATGTTTGGATCAGACCGAGTATATTTTCTAGATTAGCTTTGGATGCATTGAAGCTCATGAAATGTGCTAGAGGCCAAGACATATATATGTGTTTCTTTATGTTCCACTGCATGGATTTTTATTTATGAGAAATTGTAAAGAGAGGTGTTATAAATGCCCAGGTAGACGATAGGATATTACTTCAATGGATGTATGTATATAAATGTTTCTTTTGCAAAGATCATTTTATATTATAGATTATTTAATACGATGTGAGATTCTGTGTTGTTTAGTTTCTTCTTGTCTTCTTTCCCCTAACTATCTGCCTTTTTGGCTATTGGCTATTTGGCATAAGAATACCATGGATATATTAATGTCAAAATCTAAGGGTCGAAAAGGCGGGTTGTTACACTTGGTATTAGAGTTGAAGATTAAGCGAGCACGTAGCTTTTGGTAGGGGGTAATCTCATTAGAGATAGGGTAAGTGACACCCTAGAATTGAGTTTGAGTGTATTATATTATAGCGCGTATTTGTTAGTGATATAAAAATGTTTTATATTGTATTAATTGATCTGTTAAGTCACTTACGAATTCTGATCAATGTGTCTGGCCAACGTAATCGATAGGTGTTCCTAAACACTTGAATAAGACCAATCAATGGTATTGTTTTAAAATTATTAATGAAATAATTTTACCTAGGAATATATTTTATATATACAAAAATGGATTTTAAAAAATAGTATAGTATCTTTGAGATGCTTGTTGAATAGGAAATGATAATATTCTATGATTATCATTTAGGATTTGGTTTAGTGGTGCTCATCCAGTTTGAGCATTGACTGTTGTTAAATGTTATAGGTAGCTTCTATTTTTAAACATGGGTTGGGTAAATAGAAAATCGGGAATCATTGAAACAGACACCTTGTGAATTAAGTTTCACAATTTGACTATAAGGTGTTTGATATTAATATTGGACTAAGGACTTGAATTAATAAAGGATGTTTATTAAAAGAAAACTTAGAGTATTTAGAAATGATTTTATATAAGAAAATGAATTTATAAAACTGGTTTACGAGATATGACTTATAAATAAAAGGAATTCAAGTAGAAAACTTAAGTACATAAATCCCGATGCTTTTGAAGAATGATTTCAAAGGTTTTGAAAAGTAATAATAATATTATTTGGAAGTATTTTTGTTAAGAAAAGAGAAATTTTTAGGTCTGGAAATTTTGAGTAAGAAGTATTTTGTTTGGATTGGCTCGAGTAACGATTCTTGATTTGTTTTGTGATGATCTAAATATTCTTCTAAGTGGATGTTTTCTTAGGCGAACGTTGTAGTGCACTTAGTAAATTATTCTCTTTATCATTGTATGATCGAAACAAGCTCAAATCCGAACTAACCCAAAACAAGTTGGTAATAAATATTTTGTTGAAATTATGTAAAGTATTGTTTCAAAAAGGAGGGTTTTGAAATATATGAGGTATTTTTAAGTCAACTATTTCGAGTGGCTTGAGAATAACTTAAAATGGAAAAGTGATGTGTTTGGACGGTAAACACTTCTCTTGAGTATTGCTCTTCTTGTAGGGGAATGTATGATACTTTTTGGTAGTACCCAGTTCCTCAGTATCATTTTGGGGTTACTTGCCTTATATGTATATTTTCTATGAATTAAATATATAGTATTATTCAAAAGATTTTTGAAATAAAAACCGGGTATTTGGCTCCTAAGTTTTCAGGATATAAAGGTATCTTGATGTAAAGTGGTTAATAAATGAAGTTTAAAATTGAATCAATTTAATAGGAAGATTTAATAAACTTGGTTTTATTAAACAGTGTCTTTTGAATTTTGAACTTAGGAGGCTAAGTAGTATTTAATATTATTGGGGCAGCTAATAAACACCTTTACCTTAGAGGTGTCCAAGAAAAAGTGGAATCTAGGATGGAGTTTGGATACTAGCATTCTACCCTTCTTAGCTACTTACCAGATCAAATCGGTAAAGTGGTTGAATTAGTCGACTCGGTTTTAAAGGCCCAAAATTGTTTTTGTTCTACATCTGAATAGTTGAAAGTGAATAAAATTAAAAATCAGATGTTTGTATATATATACTCTTAGGATATAGGAGGGTATTATCCAAGTTAATAAATTTAGATGATTTTATGAAAGACTTCATAAATAAGTTATATAATTTAGAAATGTTTGACTAAGTTGGAATTTTATGAATTAATTTCATAAATATTTATGGAAGGGTAAGAAGGTAAATGGGAAAATAATAACCTTTAGATGAGTACATAGGCTGTACGTCCCTTTCTCATATAGTTCTCGGTCCAAGATTTGAGTACATGACTTGAGGTGTTTTACACCACTTTGGGTAAGGATTTATCACTCGATTCTTGACGGAGAGCACTTGATAAGGGTTTTGAATAGGGAACCAAAGTTTTTTATCATAGCATATAGCTACGTAAGAAGAGTGGAGGTTTCTAGTCAAGAAACCTGATCGGAGTCTACACTAACGAATCAGGTGAGCGATACTAGTTCGGAAGCAAAAATATATAATCGAGTGAGGATCGAATCAGATTTTATATATGGATAATCTATGAACATCATGCGGACTTACAAATAACATTGGGTGTACATGGGGTGAAATTCCGAGGATGAAATTCTCTTAACGGGAGAAGAATGTAACGACGCAGAATTTTATCACTTTGAGTTATAAATATTTAATTAATTCTAAATAATAAATTAATGGGTTTAATAATTAAAATAGCCCTCTTTTAATTTATAACTAATGATAGAAAATTCTTTTTTGAATTTTGTTTACAAAAATAATTAGTTAAAAGGAAATTAGAAAATGTGACCGGAAAGCTTTTTCCAAAAATCCCGATTTTTAATCTTCTAAAAGCTGTTAAAAGATTGGAAAACACTTTAATGCACTTCTCATTTGTAGATAAAATTCGAAAGGTAGCCCCTTACCTTGCCATTTGATAATGCAGAGATCGAAAGGTTTTCGATATCACAATACATTTTATCTAAAGGTGTACAAATTTTCACACGGTACTGCTTTACCTTGCCATTTGTTGAAAATTCATTCTCCAATAAGCGCCTTCAGTTTTTGATTGTATACCTATTATTGCTGACATGTACACACATCGCTTCTACTTGATATATTTACTTTAAATCCTTAGGAAGTATTATATTATCAGTGTTTTTTATAATAAAAATGGTTTGGTTACCGCATGATAAAAACCCGTCCATGTTTATGTGTGGTGTAGTCTTACAAGATACTTTGATTTAAAAAAATGTTGTAAGTTATACTAAAATTCCTTGTGATTTGTGTTTCTCACACTACTTTTATCAGACTGACTCGGGCATTGTTTTCATATAGTGCTCAGGTCAGACTGAGTATATTTTCTAGATTAGCTTTGGATGCATTGGAGCTCAGGTAACGAGCTGGAGGCTAAGAAATATCTATGTATTTCTTTATGTTCAGCTGCATGGCTTTATTGTACTTATCAGAAACTACAAGGACATGTGTTATAACTGTCTAGGTCGATGATAGGCTAGTACTCTGATGGATGTATGTATATAAAAGTTTCTTTTGTAAAGATTATTATATTATAGATTATACATTACGATGTGATATTTTGTTTTGTTTTGTTTCTTGTTGTCTTCTTTGTTCTTCTTTTCCCTAACTATCTGCATTTTCGGCACTTGGTTATTCAGAACGTGAATACCGTGGATGTATTAATGTCGACTTCTAAGGGTCGAAAAGCCGGGTTGTTGCAAAAATAGCATAAATCAAAGCCATTCCTTCTAAGATTTTCCCTTTGCCTTCCTCTTCGGCGGATGGCCTTTGTAACACCCCACCTTTATACTCGTATTATCCAAGAATATTACAAGTAATATTGTCAAGAAATATAGAGAATAAGGCTGGATATGAGCGACCATCCATGTCTATTCCCTTGGGCTAATACTATCACGTCATTTATTCCCTCATCACATCATATATGGATGTGAATAATCTTGGAGCAGAGTAATAGGCACATTGGCTTTAGAACAGAACTGTATATCACATAATATACAATACATAATCATACATCACAACAGAAATATAATACACCAAATATCTCTCAAAGTGTGAGTCTACGAAAAGAGAATTGCTACACATACATTTATAACTTATATATATATATATATATATATATATATATATATATATATAGACCAAGGCGTTGAAATAAACATGAAAACTTAAATCAACACTACAACCAAATATACAACAAGTATACATATAAGAACAGCAACTCAAAATGAAACTCTATCACATAAATAACATTGCATATATCTACTCTAGCTAGTCCACATCCAAAGTCACTAAGTCTCTATACCAGTCAAGTCTCGGTCTGACCCATGTATTATAAAAATAATAAATGACTTAGACTATCTTCAAATATCCAAAAAGGTGACATCATAATAGTAAGCATGCATAAACATCAGAGATATAGAAATCTGTATAGTACATTACATAAACATCATATGGTCTCACACTGAAATCATCCACTAACAAACTGCATAAAACACAAGCATATTAAGAACTGTATACTATGTTACATGCAAATAAAAGATAACAATACCAAATCACCATGTCACTAAGTCTTCTCATGCCCATCAATGACAATCATCTCAAGTATGGTGATAAGGAAACTATTATCCCACCTTTTGGTCAAGGCTGGAATATCAACAAATTGGCAAGAAAGGATGGATATCAAGAATGGAGATCTATCGAAAAAAGGCTGCAATCGATGCCGTTAAAATTTGGTCTAGCTCCGATCAGGATGGAATCGATGGGAGATAATCACCAGGACTAGGACATGCTACGTTTCAAATTTCAGGTCAATCGGAGTTCGTGTGGTTGAAATACGATCGATGCAAGTTAGTAAAAGATGTTGTTCGAATCCATCATAGAGCTTTATTCGAAACGATGTTGTTCGACTCCATCCGGATCTAGGCTCTTCACATCGATCCAGTAATGGCAGTTCGAATCCACGGAGCAACGTCTTGTTCATATCCATATGGTCATACCTCATTTCGTATCGATCGGGGGTAGTTATTCCTATCCATCCACCCCGTGAACCTCGTTCATATCCATCAGACTCCTGGTTCTTCGAACCGATGGAGTTCGTATCCATCGTAATCTTATACTCGAATCGATAGGAATTCCTCAAAACAAGTCGCTTCGTATCGATCAGGATGCAATGATCGATACGAAGAACGCCATCGATTGTCGATTTGAATAGGAGTTGGAATGAATGGATACAGGCAGTTTGTTAGAGAGGGATGCGAAGGAAGTTTGCAGGGATAAAGGCTCGGTCCATGCGGCGAGGAATGTGGACCTACCCTAGTTCATCGCTCCACATTGGCAAATGAGCACGTGCCGTCGATCGAGACGAAGAGGATGGAGATGAAGCGATGAATACGAAATTGACAGCCTTTGAAAAACATGAGATTGCATCGATCATATCTCTTAAACCACAGGTCCAAATTCTAAAAAAATTTCACAGGAGCTTACGTACAAGCTAAGAAACGTCCTTGCCAAGTTTCAGCTTGATTGGATAATTTCTTGATCGATACGAAATTGATTCGTATCGATCACGGATCGAGTCGAAACTTGCTAGGATCAATCGCGTGGGCCCACTCACGTGCCAGAAGTAGTCTACCGAAGTTTGAGCACGATATCAGCCTCCTACACCTATAAATAGCCTCTTGGAACCTACAGAAGAGGGATTTCTTGGGCTATTCGGACATCCAGACTTTGTCGGATTCAATTCTACACCTCACCATCACTGTTGTACACGAATTTCTTCATTATAATCGCTGTAATCATCTATAACCAGTAAGGAACAGCAATAAAGGATTACTATTTTAAAGTGGAAGTAGGCCGAAGATAGCCGAACCACTATAAGTCTCTTGTCACTGACTGTTATTCCTTAATTGTTACAAGTTATATTGCTTAGATATGAATTGTTGCTTGGATATTGTTGGTTTGCATTCATATATCGGTGCTTTTACGATACTTGGGGTTTGTGACCAATTTTGGCGTAAACACTTTGGTGCTTTCATTGAGAACAACTAGCACCCGCTACACCAGATTCAGAGTTCAGATTTGAAAAGCTTAAAGAACTTAGATTTTGAAGACAATGACTCGACAGACAAGTAGAAGACAAAGAGCTGAGAGAAGCCAACTAGGAGGATGTCAAGAGGCATCCTCCGGAGCCGGAGAAGTACAAGCTTCGATCTACATCACCAGGGATGAGATGGAAGCTATGGCAGATTCATTACATGAGAGGTTGTTGAAGAGACAACATGATATGATGCAAACTTTCTTTGAACAGATGAGAGCCGTAGGGACATAAAACCTTGGACCGACTACAGCGACTGTGAATGTGGAATAGGGAGCTAGGGTTGTGGAAACCAATGGAGGACAGAATACAAAGCCAGAAGACAATCAATGAGGGCTTGGGGGAAAGCCCGTAGGATCTAGCACTGGATGACCTATGGATGGAACTCAACGGGCTAGGGCGAACGCTAACGCTAATGAGCCACATGAAGAATATATACCATAGTTCCCTTTGGGGGCATGGGGGGCAACCTTTGACGGACAATGCTAGATTAGCTGAGATTATTAAGATAACTATGCGCGAAGGTTTGACCAATAGAGATTTGGAAGGAGTGAACAAGAGTCCGTTTACTCAGGAAATCAGGATAGCTCGAAATCCACCTGAGTTCAAGCCACCTAACATGGAAGTATACAATGGCAAGGCTGACCCAACCGATCACTTGATGAGATACACCAGACACATGGAAGTGCTGGGAGCATCGGAGGACGTAATGGCCCGATTTTTCCCTTTATACTTGACGGATATAGCTGCGATGTAGTTCAGGCAGCTGGAAGAAGGATCTATCAGAACATGGACGGAGTTTGTGGACAGGTTTTTGGGGAAATTTCGAGTTCATATTGAGAAGCCAAAGAACGTGATGACACCAGCGTCAATAAGCAAAGAACGGATGAGTCAATCAGAACTTTCCAAACTCGGTTCAATGCGGTGGTTGCTTCGGTGGATCGGCTGGATCCATCGATGGTTCTAATGGCAGCAGTTTCGAGAGTCAAAGAGTGTTCAGATTTCAAAGTATCTCTGATACAAGACCCACCACTGGTCTTGGGGAATTATTTCATGAAGCTGAAAGACTCCTTCGGCAAGAGGACGCATGTATAGATATAAAGCTAAAGGAGGCGAATGCAACTGAGGGTGGACGACCATCTAGCAGAGGATTGGATAGAGATAAAGGAAAGGAAAAAAGGAAGTTCGATGACGATTCAGAAAAGGCTAAGAAACGATGGAGGGAGCCAAAGTTCTCCACCTACACTGGATTGAATGAAACATTGGAGTGAATATACTGGAAACGAGGAATCACCTTCCCTACCGAAGGCCGGCTAGGAGAGAACCTTCTGAACGTGAAAGGGCATCAGGAAGGCACTGTCTCTTCCATGATTTGGATGGACATGATACCAACAGCTGTAGGCACTTGAAGGATATAATTGAGGAGCATGTAAGGAATGGACAATTGAGGCAGTATGTTGGGGCTCGGAATGCAGCGGTGGAGCAGGAGCAACCACCGTCTACTTCAAACAATGATGGCGTGAGGCCCAGGGATGATGGTCGATTGGTTATCAATTGACTGGGATTTTATGAAATAAGTAGCGAGCTAGTAGGAAACGACAAAGTCATTTACACATGTACAGGGATGGAGATGGCCCTAGGCGTGCTCTGAATGATGATAAACCGCGATGCTATGGTTTGTGAAATTTGCGTTTTATTTTTGGATTGGATACTCGTTTCTTTGGTTTATTTTGGAGTTTGGTTTGAACTCCTAATTCTATCTGTTTTCTAGTTTGGACTTCTGTTTGGGTGGTTGTTCTCATGTTTGGATGCTGGTTTTGATTTTGGATGTGGATTTTTGATTTTTTGATTTGGTTTGCATATTGGATTGAATTCTGGTTAGATTTTCGTCTGGTTTTTGGTAAACGGTCATCGCGTATGGATTATACCTGGCAAAGGGTGAGTCGCTTTGCCGGAACGTGGTAAATTGGCTTACTCAGGTCGTCGAGTATAGACTATGCTCGACAAGGGTCCGGAGCAACCAGGATTTGGCCTAGGAATTAGGCCCTATACTATCGGTTATTATTTCAGGTCGTTGAGTATGGACTATGCTCAACAAGGGTCCGGAGAGACCAGGATTCGGCCTAGGACTTAGGCCCCGTATTATTAATTATTATTTCAGGTCGTCGGGTATGGACTATACTCGACAAGGGTCCGGAGTGACCAGGATTTGGCTTAGGACTTAAGCCATGGCATTACTCAACGTCCAGGGACACTGGACCATGGTCGTCAGATGTGGATTGCACTTGGCTAGAACCCGGAGAGGTTACAGATTCAGATGTTGACCCGGAGAGGTCATGGATTCAGTTATCGGCCTTTGGATAAGGATGGATTAAGACTCGGTTGTCGAGTCCAGATGGATATAGAATTGAATAAAGTCTTTGGTTACCGGATTTGGGATTGGGCATCGACTCGGAGCAGTCAAGAATGATGTACTCTGTTGATACGGCCATGGATTTCGGACATCGGATTAGGAACTATTCAAAACACACCTTATTACCGCAAGGCATGTTTTGAGGGGAAAATGTTATCCCACCTTTTGATCAAGGCTGAAATATCAAAAAATTGGCAAGAAATGATGGATATCAGGAATGGAGATCTATCATAAAAAAGGCTGCAATCGATGCCGTTAAAATTTGACCGAGCTCCGATCAGGACGGAATCAATGGGAGATAATGATCAGGACTAAGAGAGGCTACGTTTCAAATTTCAGGTCAATCGGAGTTCGTGTGATTGAAATATGATCGACGCAAGTTAGTAAAAGATGTTGTTTGAATCCATCATAGAGCTTTATTTGAATCGATGTTGTTCGACTCCATCCGAATCTAGGCTCTTTGCATTGATCCAGTAACGGCAGTTCGAATCCATTGTTCGTATCCATACGGTCATACCTCATTTCGTACCCATCCATTTTGTATCGATCGGTGGCAATTATTCGTATCCATCCACCCCGTGAACCTCGTTCGTATCCATTAGACTCCTGGTTCTTCGAACCGATGGAGTTCGTATCCACCGTAATCTTCTACTCGACTCGATTGGAATTCCCCAAAACAAGTCGCTTCGTATCGATCAGGATGCAAGGATTGATACAAATAACACCATCGATTATCGATTCGAATAGGAGTTGGAATGAATGGATACGGGCAGTTTGTCGGAGAGGGATGCGAAGGAAGTTTGCAGGGATAAAGGCTCGGTCCTTGCAGCAAGGAACGTGGATCTACCCTAGTTCATCGCTCCATGTTGGCAAGTGAGCACATGCCATTGATCGAGACGAAGAGGATGGAGACGAAGCGATGGATACGAAATCGATAGCCTTCAAAAAACATGAGATTGCATCGATCATATCTCCTAAACCACAAGTCCAAATTCTACAAAAATTTCATAGGAGCCTATGTACAAGCTAAGAAATGTCGCTGCCAAGTTTCAGCTCGATTGGACAATTTCTTGATCGACACGAAATTGATTCGTATCGATTACGGATCGAGTCGAAACTTGCTGGGATCGATCGCGTGGGCCCACTCATGTGCCAGAAGAAGTCTCCCGAGTTTGAGCGCGATATCAGCCTCCTACACCTATTAATAGCCCCCGGAACCTATAGAAGAGGGATCTTTTGGGATATTCTAACATCCAGACTCTGCCGGATTCAATTCTACATCTCACCATCACTATTGTACTCAAATTTCTTCATTATAATCGCTATAATCATCTGTAACCAGCATGGAAAATCAATAAAGGATTACTATTTTGAAGTGGACGTAGGCCAGAGATAGCCGAACCACTATAAGTCACTTGTCACCGACTGTTATTCCTTAATTGTTACAAGTTATATTGCTTAGATCTGAAATTGTTGCTTGGATATTGTTGATTTACATTCATATATCGGTGCTTTTACGATACTTGGGGTTTGTGACCCAATTTTGGCGCAAACAGAAACCAACTTCGAAATTACAGGAATAGAAGAGACTGCATAAAAGCAAGTCAAACTTTAGAAAATATAAGATTGTTAGAAAGCGAGTCAAAAGCAAAAGACTAGCAAAAAAGCGAGTCACAAATCATAAAATCATAAAGACAAGCACATCACAAGTCAAAATAAAAGCAAGCGCCTTGCAAGCTACAATAATAGACAAGCGCTTCGTGCGCCAACATAGAAGACAAGCGCTTCACAAGTCAATAAAAATGTAAGCACTTCACAAGTCAATAGGAATCATTCAAGTAACGACCATGCGTCCCATACACAAGTTTAGTTGAATATTTACTATAAGTTCGTAAACTCCTCTCGATAAGCGTAATATACTCTTGATTGGTAATTGATTGAGTATCGCCCAATGTCCCATAACCACTTTGTGATGCTTAAATATTTTGTAAAATATTATAAATCCCACTAGACTTCAATATTCAATCGAATGAGTCCAAGAATTAACTGATAAAGTGAAATAAATGTTTCATACCACTTGTATTGCTAAATCGTTTAATTAGATTTCTCATTCAAGAGAAGGTAAAAATTGCAATAAATCAATAATTCCAAAAGTCGCACAAGAAATGCCAGAAATAGCATATATAGCCAAGTGGCTAAGCACAATAAAAACCAAGAGGAGTTTATAGTTTTTGAAAGCAATTTATCCAAATTCACTACATATGAAATAATTTATAATACAATATATAGTACATTCAAACTTCACCTTTTAAAATTCCTAATTAATTTATTATTTATTGCTCAACTGCATATATTCTTAACATTTGATAAATAAATAATAACATTAAATTGATCTCAAAGTGTGTTAAAATATATAGTTGTTTCAAAACCCCATTATAAAGGTATCCGGTCTACAAACCATATTCCAAAAACTACATAGACATATAAACATTTATTTATGAAATCATAAGGTTATATTTCAAAACCATACTTCTAAAATTAAAGCTATTTCTACTTAGCTATATTTAATATATATATATATATATAAAGTTAATTATTATAGGCATTTATAAAAGGGATTAAATTAACTTGGAAACAAGTTTGAAATTAATAAATTATTATAAACTTCCTTTTATAAATTGCTTGAACTCCAACCATATACATACATACATACATACATACATACATACATATATATATATATATTAAGCAGATATATGTATATAATTTCAAACATTTGAATCAAAGAATCATCAAGATTCAGAGAATCAAATCTTAGAAATAAAAAAAATAAAGCAACTGGAAATCATCAAAATTAGGTGAAGCAAAATAGGTTCAAGCAGGACAACAAGGAGGGGAAGTTTAACAGCTGGAACTCACGTTCCAGTTGTTTGACCATTCATCAAGGACCGGTCGATCGGTGGGATCTTGGGGCATGAGCACCATGCATCCTTCTCCCCATCATCGACGCACCCCGATTCCGACATGGTTTCTTGCATTATGACACTTGAATTTGCAAATACAAATCCAACACTAACACTAGCATTCAACTAACAACACTCCATACATTCAAAGCATAGAAATGAGATGATGACAGTAAAAATTTCACTAAGAGTAAACTAGTTTCGGACAAAAAATGGATTAGAGGTTTGTAACCACAGAAATAACAAAATCATCATTTTAATTCTTCAATATTTAATATAAATTCTAACATGCATGTAATTAGAATTTTGGAGATACATTATGTAAGGTCTAACACACCTAGAATCCTTGAAAAGATTGAAAAAAATCTATAATTCAACAATTTTAGCAAACCCTAGAACTTATTGCATACACAGAACAAATATAGGAATCAACTACTATAGAAACTAAAATCAACCAGTCTAAATGATAGAATAAGTTTCAAAATCAGAACCTTAATTTTATTGGATTTTCTAGCAATTTGTTCTTATTTTAATTTGATAAATTTCCTTCTAGGGTTAAAAGGAACTTGGTTTTCTTTTTCTGAATTTTTTGTTTACTATAAGCTGAGATAGAAAATAGTATGTATTGAATAACACTTTAACTTAAGAAAAGTTCTCTTAGGTGAATTATTTGATTTTGGCTTTAGGAATTAATTTCCTAACCCAACAAGATAATCAAATATCTTCTTTTTAGTATAATTCACTAATGTTTCGTAAAACAAAAATGTTCAATTGCTCAAAATAATAGCTCAAAAATTCATATAGAGAATCCCTTAAGTAATATTTAATAATGAATACTTATTATAGAAAGTTAACACTTCTCCAAATATTCTTTTATTTAAAAATAAAAGATTAGAAGAAATTAATGTTTTCTTTCCAATATTAAATTACAAAATCTTTAATCAAAACATTCTAAAGGTTTTATTATCTTTATAAATGAATAAAATTCACATTTTCTACTTAAATCTCAAATTTAAGCCATTATTTATTTTATTTAATCAACTTAAAAATCTGGGTTGTTGCAGTCTTTCCCTTGGTCACTCCAATGCATAAACATGCGCTTTAAGGCGCAGTTCTTTTTCGGATGCCCCATCTTGTCACACTTGAAGCACTTCACCCTTCCAACTTTGTTTGGTACTTGACACTTTGTCACATAGTGACCTTTCTGTCTATAGGTAAAACAAACAACTTCTATTGCGGTAGCTTCTCTACTCCTTCCCTTCAAAATGCCTTTCTTGCCTTTGGCATATGATATAAACTTCTTCTTCTATATCGCCGTAGGTTCCATTTTTACTCTCTTACGTTCCTGACAACCCATCATCCAGCCATGTAAACTACAAATTCAAGACGAGATGCTAAGCGAGCCATCACCTTAGGATCAAAACCCTGCTTCAATCCCCTAATGAACTTCTCATTTTTCTTCATCAGAGTATTAATGATTTGCCTGCCATACTTAGCCAAAGGTTTAAACTTTATGGATGTGCCCATCCATAGTTAGGTCACCATGCTTTAGACCGATGAACTAAGATAGTAGTACACTCTACTGGGACTCTGATATGAACTGAGCCTCAAACCTATCTTTAAATTACACCTAGGTAATCTCCTCCTTCGAGGTCTCTTTAATTACTATCTCTCACCAGTCTAATGCATCTTCTTGCAATTTCCTTCATGTTAACCTCCTCTTCTACACGTCATTCGACCTTATGTTTCCAAATATTCCCTTATAGATTCCCAACCAATTCAACACTTCAACTGCATGCTCCTTCCCCATAAATATCTTCCCTCCCAAGTTCATGTAATATTGGTTCACCTTTAGGAAGTCCTCCCTCAGTAAATCTAGTCATGGCTCAACAGCTTTCGATGCATCTTCCCTTATCATCTACCAGATAAAATGTCTAAACAAGTCATTCAAATCCATGCTTGCCACATTATCGGGCTGAGCAATTTTGGCACAAACTTCTCGGTATTAAGCCTTCATTCCTTTCATTAATCTACGGACTTTTAGTCCCCGTCCTTGCATTTTCTCGTCCAACCGTAACTCATCCACTTCTCAAATCCATCTTATTTTTCTGTTAAACAAGTCTTTAATATAAATTAAAAGAAAGGGAGTGGAACAATAATAGAAATAGAGATATATCTTTCTATGTATTTCTATACAGAAAAATACAAATACATTATATATAATAGCAAATACCCTCTCGTGGTATTCATTTTATTGTAAGTACCATTTGTTTTCTCTTGATCTAGTTTACTTAGGTGCCTCCTAACATATGCTCTAATACCAAACTATAACATCCCTCGCTTCTCAATTTGAAAATGAACACTGATAGTGATGTAGTTATCACTAGAGTTATTTTCAAGCAACATAAGTGACAAGAAACATAAGTGAGTTCTATTTATTATAATAGTATAAGTAAATATAGTAGGTGAAAGTTAATATCACATGGAAATTACTTTAATATCCATTACAAACACTTTTTCATCATTAAAACCCCCAAAGTCATGCCCACGTAGGGGTCAAATTACATTATAAAAGTAACAAAGTGGAGAGTCAAGCCAACATACGATGATGCTGTATGCACTCCTAAAACACTGGAAATAAACATTCTTTATTAGCTAGCAAAGCCTTTTACTTCATCTTCAATCTACTTCCTTTGGCTGCTAAAATGAACCTAACTCAGCCTACTCAAATAAGTACTTGTGATTTTATAAAGAAAACAATAATTAAAATACGGGTCGGACACAAAGTTTTGTGTGAATAATACCTTATCAAAAAACATAATATGCTGTGAGACCACGTCACCACATGCGAAATTGGTTTTCCCCTTAATAGTATATAATCCAACATAAAAGCAATCAACAACAAAGTATAAGTTAAAACGTGCATGAAACACCCATCCACCGCAAGTACCCTACCTATTGTCCCATTTCCAAACACTGTTCTTACATTACTCATTCCATAAATGCATAGTTCACTTTAAGATAGCTCTTTCCATCCTTAGTTTGTGCTATAAAGACTCTGCCACATGGAACCATGATTTATTCGATTTAAACTGCGAAGAACAAGCCCCATGCAGTTCCATTCTATTTTAGTTGATTCATACCATAAAGTATCAACCACATATGATTTTATTTTGTTTTAATTTAAGCGGCAAAGAGTCATCTACATGAAGTCCCCACTCAGTATCAATAGCCCTTCCCGACTCTAAACCGATGCGTGAGCTTTTCCTACTTAATTAATTGATCTTCCTGAGCTCTTCCTAGTTATTATACATTAGTTTCAGTTTCGTTTTGTCTTCGCATAGTACAACCCTGCCTCTACTTATACGGCGTCGCAATACTTCTCTTATATTACAGCTTGTTATAATTCCTTACTTTATTTCCTTAGATCCCTGAGCTAAACCTAACTGTTATATATTAGATTTCCTTTCACTAACATTATGGTGCAGTATTTTCCTACATTCCTTTAGCTTTAGCACTGCATACGTTACTATACTCTTAGTTTACATGACCTTACTTCACTAGTGTAATTTTCACTTACCCATTCCAGCCTTAGGCCTTTGCCCATGTTACATCCTTTAACACAGCACTCCTTAGCGTAGTATTGATCTCTTCCCAATGTTCTATGAGTTACCATGGCAATTTACTACACTGGCCTGAAATATTCGGTTACATTCTTAACTCTCACACAGTTCTAACTCCACACCCAACATAGTTTGATACACCTACCACCACTTTTATACATGCTGCCATTTAATACATTGAGACACCATTTTCGATTATTAACAATGTCCTTTATTTATCTTTTCAGCATTTATATGGGATCTTGTCTCCTAGTTGTTTATCATTTTCCAATATATTAATTTATTTTGAATTCTTACACAAATGCCTCTTAGCAATGCAATTCCCTACCGGTAGCAAATTATTTTTAGTTAAGAAAACCTTATAAAATTTTCACAAAATTTGTGGAACTTTACTCTTTATTTCTATTTTCTTAGGATGATATCCTTATATATTATCTACGTTTTCCCTTCAAAAAATCATAACAAATTATTTTGATGTTGAAAATTCCTTAAATTAAAACCCATCCATAAGTTTATGATTTAAACTTCCTACTAATTTTGCATAGTGTTTTGAAAACATTAGAGTAAGAAAATACATCTAAACTTCCCATTTCATCTAAGTTTCCCTAAAACATTCAATAAAAACATTATTTCCCTCATTTAAACATTATCAATTTGAACTCCATCATAAGAAGTCAAAATCAAAATCAACATTTGGAAAACCGTAACATAAAAAGTGGCTTAGTATTACTCACCTACATTTTTGAAATATCTTATTTTCATCTCCTTAATCTTCTATAGTTTGAGTTTTCCTCTTCTTCTTCTTATTTGCTCTTTTCAAGCCACCGTTGCTCATGTTTTTCTCAGACCTTTTTTTAGTAAAATGGAACGAAGGAATGGAAAAGAGTCATGCTTATTGTTCCACAATAATTTGGCATTGGCTCTCATACCCTTTTTCATTAGTTCATTACTCATTTCCTAGTTTAATTTGTCTTTTATCTCATTTTCCAGCTGATCTTATCTTTTTAATTAATTAATTATTAGTTGTGAGGTGTTATAGTTTATTACGATAAATGGATGTCGTTTTAATCCTTTATCAATTCAATCAATAAACGAATTTTTTTTGGATACATTTAGGTTATAAATAACAAATTTTAAACTAAACACGTACATAGTTTTATTATATATATGGTCCATATGGAATTTGTTGAGAAAATTTAAAATGTAAGGCCACACATGTAAAATAAAACGTGTTACCATATTTCGATGTCAGGCCTAATAAAGTGATCAAATTTTAAATTAGAAATAAAAATTATAGATCTAATTATTGTGACATTAATGCGTAGATACCGGATATAATTCTAATTCGTTAAAGAGTCAAATTAGAATATCAATATTATAAATAGGTGTTCGCAGTTTTCAAACTACACAAAGCTCTATTTATTCTCCTAACACATTCTATGGAGATAATTTAGATATAGGGTTTGTATTAATCTATAAGACCAAATCAATTCCTCTCTTCTAATTGAAAACAATTGATTCAGGCATAACTTCCACTAATTTAGTTTTCTTTAGTTTATTCTCAATTGATTCAAGCATGTCAAATTCAAGTTTGTTGTTATTGTTTATGTTATTCAGTGAACTCTGGTGTAAAATAAGTTTTGTATTTATTTTGTGTATTCTAGATTCCAGCATTATGTTTTGATATTTTCTGGCCAATTGACATGTGTTAGATAATTAATAATGCTACAACTCATCGAGACGAATGTTGTCAGATAGAATCGAATTATATTGTGTTTTTGAACGGTTATTTTTTTGATCCCAAGATTCTTAATAATGTTGGATATTTTTTATATCGAACATTGCGCTAACTTATTGCTGACAAAGAACCAATGGGATTGATTTGGTACTATATGTAATTGTATGCATTGTGTGTGTAAGCTTATGCATAATTACATTCTATTATAAACAATTTTGACCTATTGCTTACACATTTTGATTTAGTATCAAAGCTTCTGGTTCACGAGTAGTCGAAAACAAAATTGGTCTAATAAATATTTCTTAAATTTTAAGATAAAATCAGTACCTTGGATACTTGCATTACACATGCACATAATTAAATATATCTATGCCGTAGATTGTTCTTAAATCAAATCTTAAGTAAATAAAATTAAACTTATATTACTTGATCAAAATGATTAAAGTTAGATCTTACCATCAACATAAAGATGTATACTTGATTTTGGTACATATCGATTTTCTTAACAGAAATAATCTCTTTGTTTTTTCTTACTAGCGTGCACAACAAAGTTTAAAAATCAAAATAAGAGACAAAGTTCATAAGTGGTTGGTTGCATGGTTTTCTTCGTCATAAAATAAAAAATAAAAATAGAACACAAAATTTTGATTTTTTCACAAAATTAGAAATTAAATAATTAATGAACTAATATTTTGTAAAACATACTAGTAAATAATTTAATGAATTTCCTTTTTAGCGAAAAATATCATGTTGAAAAAGCAAAAGCATCAAAATTAAAATTCTAAAAAGATTAAATCTAAAAAATTAAATGTTTTTGAAATTTTCATTTTTGTTAAATAAAGTACAAATATAGTCAAACTTTAATATATCTATATTATATAAAATAATTATACTGAATTTCATAATTTTTATCTTTCTTTGACTCATATAATAATTGCTTTTACCAATAATGGCACAAAAACCCCAGATATTGTGTGGAGAATAAAAAGTGAAGAAAAATATATGAAAAGAGCAAGAAAAGAACACAACAGTTTATAGTGGTTTGGCTAATCTTGGCCTATGTCCACTTAATGATGTTATTGATTACATCATCAGGTTTATAAATAGTTGTTCTTACAGATCGGTATAAATTCGTGGGTTATTACAAGAAATTAGAGTAAGAAAGAGCTAGAGCCAAAAGATCCTTAAAAATGAACTATGTCCCCCTATTTATAGCGATAGGAAGCCTAAAACCTCGCCTTCATGGTCTCCGCCTCATTTTACAGGTCCTAGACCATTTCTTCAAGAAAATAGGTAGATATCTCAGCAATATTTATAGGTCGGTACAGATCAATGGGCTTGGATCATTATCGATCCATAAGATGGTCAAATGGATTGTCTTGAACTCTTTGTCCAGGCTCGATTCGTGGTTAGCTTCATGATTCCAAACTTGTTTGCACCATTATTAGCTTATTTCTAGGTCCAAACGATGGATCTATGGAGGAATTGAGTCGCTGACTTGGGTGCTTATGGGGATCGATAGAGAATTGCATGGAATCAACGAAGTAGTACTTGAAATAGGCTCATGGATTATCATTAGCATGTAGAAGAAGATGGGGAAAGTTTGGACTGAACTTCGTGGATCGGTACCGATCCGTGGTGTTGGACGGGTATCGATCCTACACATGTTAGCTTTTCATCCTTTGTTTCTTTGAGTTGTTTTGTTTTGGACCCTTAGCTCTACTTGTACTTGGTTTTTGGACTCTTGGGTTACTCTTAAGGCTTTTTTCTATCGATAGTTTCCAAGTTAGATTCGTCCAGTCTATTTGAATATCGTCTAGTCAAAAGGCTGGAAAACACTTGCCCCCACAAAGTACATATTGTTTTGTACATGACGTGCTTTGAATCGAGAAAAATTGGGATTGTTGCGAAGGACTCCATTATAATGTTCAAATGGTCGATACCTTTCCTGAAATAATTACTTGTGAAGAGTAATGTTTGTAGCCGTTCGTCGCGATGCTTTACCAGCGTCTGGCACAATAAAACAAGAGTATACTTTCATGATCTATCATTCCAAGTTCAATAAGTTTGGACTGGTTCCTTATATGGACTTTCCAGGTTTGAGTCAGATTCCCTTGACTCTAGTCATTTGGGGTTTGATATGTACATGCACACATATACCCATGCACATTCTCCATTATGAAACAAATACGCACACATGCTTGTAAACAAGGATGGTCAACAACATTTTCTCTTTTTTCCTTTTCTTAAAAAAAATCACGACTCGATACCATACCAACTCCTTGGATCTGTACCGATTCGAGACTTGGAGGAAGTCCATAACTCTATTTCCTGGACAGTCAACCTTATTTGGTTATATGACATGAATCCTTTCTCTTCCTTCTTATTTACTAGTGTGAACCCGTACTACGCACAGGGATAGTTGATAGTCCTTTTTTCACATTTTGCAAATATATTTTTAGTTGCATGAAAACCCAATGTAATACCAATTGTTTAAATGTATATTATTATTTTACCTTTAAATAAACAAAATATGATTGTCCACTATTTAGAAGAAAACAATTTTTTAAGATAATATAATATTTTGCAGCACAATGATCAAGCTGTAATCATACATCCTATTGAAATTCAAAATATATGCATGTACTTTTTGTTAACTTGTTTGGACATACCATAAAGTAGAGCTTTATATGCAAATTGAATATATTGGGTGGGTAATAGTTTTTCAAAAGAAGGATGCCTCCAATTTTATTTTTCAAAAAAGAAGAATAACATGGGGAACATGACCAATAAGTGTCACAGGGCAGCAAGCATGATGCTAAGTGAATAAAGCAAAAGTACCTTTTGTCATATCGGTATAACAAATTGGAACACAGTGATGCAAGAAAGGAAAGAATACCAAAATGCAGTGTTCATTAACATTTGGATTTTTAGTAAATGGCATATTTGTAGGAAAAAAATTATAGCATGAAAATTAAGGCACTAAGAATCCTAATGCTAATACGCAAAAAGGAGGGACATCAGTCCATGCACGCTAGCAAATTGTAGATGAGGAAGACTTGTATATAATGTTGTAGGGTACTCTAAGACATATCCAACCCTAAGAAATGCTGCTAATGAATCGTCGAAATTATGTACTACGTTGGCTTTGATGTACAATTGCAACACAAAGTTAGAGCATGAAATGTAACAGTCTAAAGTAATAAGCCTATATAAACATCCAACATACAAATGCATATGTCATAAAACTAAGATTATGTCTAAATGATTGCAGTAAATTGCTTACCAGTGCATCCTATAATCATTGCACAAAAGGTTAAGTCTTAACAGATGTAAAGGATAAGAATTCAAAGTAGCCAATAAAAGTCTAAATCAATCTTGATTGCCACTCATGCCATGTTTTTTCAAATAGTGACATAATTTTTTTTGTAGCAATGCTTAATCACCATATTGAATTTTTTTTCTTTATCTAAGAGTCAATACATTTCACATCAAGTAACCAAAGTGAAAGTTCTAATGTGAATCCTAAGCTTCCATTGTGTTTATATGAAATATAGTTAGGCTGTTTGTATACTGACACAATCAAGTGCCACCAAACAAATGAAAGAACTGATAATGCGTTAGAAAGAAGTTTGCAAATTAGAATAATTATGGCATACATAGTATTTTTATGATAGCAGTGAATTAAAGCTAGTGTAGAGTGATATTGAATGTGTTAGCATTTAATATAAAGCAGTTCAATATATGGTTGAAATAATAATATAATATCGAGAAAGTCGATGGTTTATATGATACATACTACGTTTGATAGAAATGTAGTTCGTAGCATTTAGAAGAAAACTGTAATTAATTTTGCATGTAGTAAAAGGGTAAAAATGGAGAGCTTATAATTATAAAAAATAACAGAAATAACGTTCGTGCAAATATATAACCATAAGATGTAAAGAAACAAAAACATTTTACAATTCATTTAAATGATAATATAAAAATATATTTACAATAAGTATAAAACATGGCGCTACTAATTTAGGTGCCAAAAAGAACTTGCAGATCCCTCATGAAAGATTCACTGTAGTAAAAATCATATTCGATAGTAAAAGTAGGGAAGTAATACATTTGCATTGTGTGGAAAAGGTAGTACATAGCTACTTTAATATTTGAGAGGGAAACGTGAAGATTCTTAGAAAAATGGATAGACCAAATCCAATGTAGTGGATCACAAACTAAATCAAATATTTCAAATAGGGAACAACCTCCATTTCAAAATCGCAATCATTTCAGAATAGTAAGCACTTCAGAATAATTAATCCATGAGCAGACTTTATTTAAATACCTGTCATTTAAATGCCAATAACTGATGACTTGGATGGTTGTTTTTTCTGTGCCCTTTTAGGTGTTTAATTTAAACGCGTATGTAAGGAGTATTTGAAAATAATGGGTGTAATGTTCGATGAATGATTGGTGATAATTAAGAGGTGCAGTATTTTTGTTATATAGTATGAAGTAAGTAGCGGAAATTAGTGGATCGGTACATAATGGCCTCTCACCCATGTAATTTGCCTCGATTTACCAAGCAGTCTACATACCGTTGCATATTGATATTTCAGTATAAATAACTACCATTAGCATGGTAGAAAGCAATGGTTTATAGATTATGGTTAGAAAATGAGTGACTACGGTTACAAAATGAGATTTTGATATAAATACAATGTATATTGTTCAACATTGCTAGAACAACAATATTCATCAAAGTTCATTTTCTTTGTTTCCAAACTCAGCATATGGACGGGAGAAAAAGTATTGTTATCGGTTAAAAAGACCAATCATATAGGCTAAGTTATTAATTTTATGAGGTTGGAATTTTCTTACTATAACCAAATCTTTATCATGTGTTAGTTGAGAACAAATTTCATAGAGATTGAACCTACATGTGTATTTTAGTGTTCATCTTTATCTTTGCAGCATAAAAAAAATAAACAAATCGATCAATGTGTAATGTAAGGCAAAAACTGATGCATTGTTCAAAATCAAGTTGTTTGGTGCATAATCTGATAGCGTTCAGCCATTTCATAAATTTGTATAAACCTTCCAACTAAGTTAAATTATTATATGTCGTAGTCACTAAATAGTTATAATTTTCTTTTTCCATTTTTTTTATAAATATCATTAGTAAATTACTTAAAAGGTTATACTTTGGTTGTCATTGCATTTCAATTAATAATGTACTTTACACACATAGTAAAGGACTCATATTGGGTCAGGTAACCCGATGCTTTAGAGTTCTCAAACATGACAATGACCTGTGCATGAAAGGGCAGATCGGCGATCAGATATTACATATATGCTCTGGTATCACTTTGAAAGAACGATAGTATAGTTGGTTGGTAGTGGTGGAATTATATGTTTGTATTTTAATTTGACGACTGTAAATCAGAGAGTTCAAATCACCTTATTTTTTCAATTCCATAGTTGATCACTGTGTCAAGGTATATAGCTCTCACATTCTTTTATTTGCCTCTTCAAATCTTGTTGGCCCGCTTAGTAATCCCAGACCTATTACACGATACATTAGTATGTATTAATAATTGCATGTAGAATGTAAGTAATTTAAAGCAACGATGTGATTTAGCCGGGTCCTCACATTGTGCACATCATCTGCTGTAGCTTGGCAAAGTAGATGTCTCCTTTTCTGTCGTATTTGGTCAACAGCACTGGCCATCTCATTTTTAGGCTGGGAAGAAATTGAATTTCAGTTGCCGGTTGGGAAGATGTAAGTATATGTGGTTCGCGTGTAGGTGTGGTAGTAAATTGTTGACTACATACCAAAAAAGCTGTTACATGCACTTCAATCCCCTTTTCTTGCAATATGATTGCTACTACTTCTATATTTTCATCCATCCATGAATAGTGACATGGGAATCATTGATATTATCGTCGGTTGTTAGATTAGGAGACATATGGAATGTTCGGGACATATATAAAACTAATAGTTAGCATAAACCTTCGGTTCTATCTCCTTTGTAGAATTTACTGGTTAGGATGAAAGGTGTGATATGTATCTGTCAGCCAGCATATCTCGAAATATTTTTGCACGGTTGAATTTGAGTAGTATAACACCCACTATTGGTTAATAGAAAAAGGTAAGTCACAAGTGTAATAAAGGACTTTATTGGTAATTGGTCGTATACATGTGGTTAGAAAATCACTGACAGTAGACAGAGGGCAGTTCTCATTTAGAAGTTAACAGAGCGAGAACAAACAATGGAAAAATAGTAAAATCACCGTACAATATAGCATGATTAGGAAAGCAGTGTATAATGGATTTAAAATACCAGTAGATGTCTTGTTGATGAGATATGGTGAAAGACATTGCACTACATAAAATAAGACAAATGCTAATGAGCAAAATGTCAAGTAGGACAAAAAAATTAATGCTTTATTTGACACCACACATGGACGAAGTTTAAAAAATGCATTACAAAGTAGAAATTAGTGGTAGATAACCAAGTAAAGTCATTCAAACCACATAACGGTCATGCGCTCTTTTTCATTTTAGTGGTCACTTCCATTTGGAATATAGTGTTGTGGTTCATGTTGTTGGTGGTGAGTGGTATATCTGATAGTTTCATGGTCAGTGTAACAAATTTATTTTTTTATATTAATTATGTCAAGTGTTTGCTCTCTTTGTAAATGTATGTAAATTGGCTTTAACTTGTCAGCACCATGTTTTCCACGCAACTGCACACTATCCTCTGTTGCAGTGGTGACCTTGCTTGCTGCCCTTATGTGACACATCACCATGATTCCCGTTAGCCTTTGAAAAATCCTTCCACTTTTTCAATGCCATTAACCTATAAACAAAAGAATCTTCAGTTCAATTCTGTTTCCCCTTTCTTTGTAGTCCATTCAAAAATTTACAGGTAGGAAACATTTAGATAAGTAATCAATAATGAAGACAATACCATTTAAAACCAAATGTAGCCAAATGAAGTTATGCACAACAAATAAAATGAAGGTATAAGAGAAAATTTGACGTATAGGTATCCAGCAGCCAGTGCTTATTTCTTTGATCATCTTCTAGAAAGCTGATAGGTAATTTGTGAAATATTTATGAATGATTTAACATAACTTTATCTTGTTTTGTATATACAGCTGCTGTGATTAAGTATAACCTCACCTCCAACACAATGACGGAAGAACATTAAATAAATAAAGACTACAAAAACTGGTCAAAGAAAGCCTATAATTGCTATGATTAAAGCACAAACGTTCAAACTCGTCACACGTTCACCAGCATTAATAATTTCGATAGATGCTAAATTTATTCTAAGACCCATAAACAATTGCATAAATGGAATTTAGATATAAACAACAATAGGAAAGAAAGAACCATACCTAATACTGAAGAAGATTGCTATTTTACGTCAACGAGATGAGGAAGGTCGAGCAGGCCACCGCAGTAGCCATAGCTATCAAGCAATCCATCGATTTGAATAGAAGCCGAAGAGACCATCTAATCGATAATAATCAAATTTTGAAGATTGCAATCGTTTATCGCTTATCGTTGTAGATCAATAAATTTCGGTTGCTTCCCGACCTAAAACCTGATTTCCATATCACTAAACATCCGCCATTGTACCCTGATGAAATACCTCCACGCAGCGATAGGTAATAGACGATTGCAATCTTGAAATGAAAACAAAGTGAATTGTGATAGAAGAAGAAAAACTGATATCGACAATAATAGGAAGAAAAAAAAGATGGAAAGGACGTCGCGACCATTGAGTCCAAAATTTCAGTAGAATGCTTGTGCGCTCTTGGAATGGAACTGAGTAATAATATATAATATAGATTTCTACCGATCCAAAACTTAAGCTCATCTCTACCATTAAAAACCTTTCAAATTGACAATTAAACCCGGCTTCCCCCATTCAAACCTAAGATCGTCGCCACTAATCTCGTCGGAATCTGACTTCACCTGTCTCACCATAGTTGAACTTTGTTCATCGATCCAAGAATTGACTATTCCTAGCCAATTGATTCCATCTATATCCAAAACTTGCACTAGAATTCCTCTTGTAATCTTGCTAAACTAGGTGGGTGGAGATGGGGTGATGACTAGACATGGACGGGATTTAGGTCATTGGCAGCCATGACATGGAATGGAGACAAGAGGGGGAAGGAGGATGAAATTTCCCCAAGGGGTTGGTTTGGTAAAAATCCAGCCTTTAAGTAAATTCGGTGAACTCCAAGTTCACATGTGAACATTGCCTTGTGGAACAAGGATTTGTGTCGAATCTCTTCTTCTAGGTATTAAAACATTTCCAATGTTGGCCGACAGCGTGATGCTCGTCGAGATGGTCAGTGAAGATGGTCACCACGGGCGATATCCAAACACCTAAAATGAACAGTTATATAATATCTAAAATCTACATTGCACTACACCGCGTGACACCGCACTAGATTTTACATCAGTACATGAGTACAACTTATGATTAATCTGATGTTGATCATCTATTGAACTTTTATATAAACGGATTGTAGACTTTCTAAGCATCTCGCCACTCAAGCGATAGGTTCATCTACTTCCAAATATGCCGAATCTGATACCGAGTTGAGCTCAACTATAGTTTCACTTGCATAGCAATCTCCAGCCCAGTCCATACCTTTAGTTGACAATCCATAAACAGCGATTTCATCAAGAAGTCCTTCAAGTACCTATGGGCGGTCCTGAAGTTGAAATAGAAGCTGCTCCTAATACTCTCGAGGATGCCGTCATTCTAGAAGATCCTTTAATTCCATCACTTCAAAGATAGAAGAGGGGTCACTTTGTATAATCTGCGATAAACATGGAATTTCATTTGAGGACGCACTAGTCCCTTCTAGTCACTAGAGAGCTCACAATCCCAAATGGTTATACTGGTTGTAATAGATATATATATATATATATATATATATATATATATATATACTTGGAGGGATGCATTCTACCATTCCATTAATTCATTCTTCGAGTTCTAAGTTCTAAACTTTAGGAGATTAACTCGAAGAAACTACATGCAAACAGCTAGACCTTCCTTCACAACACATATATTATCTTTACTCAACATTTGCACTAAGTACCCAGTGGGGAGGAGACTCGATATGTATAGTTTCAAGAGATGGAAAGGAAGCTCTTCTCCGATTTATTTGGAACCTGCTTAGAACTGCAGAGTTATTGTTGGTACATGGAATAAATTAATCTATTTCAAGAGTGAACGGTTCTATGTCCACTATCCACCTAGATTTTCCCAAAGATGGTTATCTGGACTCAAGTTATACTTCATTTGTTTGCCGTGAACTCACCTTGTGACTTTCCAAGCTTAACTCGTATTCTTTTTGTCAATCAGACGTTCTGGCGAGATTCAGAGGCAAGACACTTATAGATGTCATAAGAGTTCTTGTGGCACTCTCGGAAGAGGATAGGGATATTGAAGTTCTTCTTTCTGATGAGAATCTCTTGGCCCTTAGCTTGTTGGAAGTGGGCTGTAGCACTAGTCAGGTCCATGTAGCTTCCGACGATGATGGTGATGATAATGATGATAATAACTTGCTTGGAGGTGGTGATGTAAATCTCGACCTGCCATCATTTTTATGTCCAGGGGATGAAGTTAAAAGAGAGCAAGGACACGTTGAGGAAGTTGAAATCGTAGGCAAAGGTGGTGAAGCTTGCCATAATGATGTTGATGTAGGCCACGAACCTTCCTTTGAATAGTCCAAGGATGGCCAACAGTTCGTTCTTAAAAAGAGGCATCATAAAACTTCCTAAAGACAATCCTCTACATTGTCCCCGTCAGTGACATCTAAGAAGAAAACTCCTTCACTCCCTTCTGAAGATGCTTTTGCTGCTTTGGGACCGATTCCTAGCGAGTTCGGATCTTTCGGCATTGGTAATATAAGCCTTGAGGGTCTTGACTCTCCTCTCTGCTTTGATGACAATATACGTCCTGTTAGCATAGGAGAGATCGCTCCTATGAGCAAAGCTTAGTACACGGTCCATCAAGAGGGGACACTAAGATACTCACACATACGTGCACCGCACTACGCCTATTTCGTGTCCTTCTCTATTAATACTAACTTATCCCTATTTCATTTGCAGAATCCATGGAAAGGAGTATAATATGCATTAATCCTTCGAAGAGAATGTATCCTGACTACAAAGGCATCATCCAAGCATGTACTGTCAAGGCAGTGGTCGAGATTCTAAGTCTAGCCATTGGTCAAGCCGCGATAGAGGTAGCCATGACAAAGACTATCTATCTCATGACTATGCCTCCAGATATCATTCCAATTCTACGTCATCTCCGCTAATAAGATCGGACAAACATTTTGATCACCGTGATGAATTCTGCAACATCCCTCTACTTGGAGGCCCAAAACTAATGGCTACGAATGCTGCAGTCATCTATAGTTATTTATTCTCGATGACCAAATACGATTGTGTTAGATTTATTGATACATAGAAACACATGAATATGGAAAAAAATTAAACTTCAAATAGAATCATATTTCATTTCAAAATATTTTCATTTCATTACATAATCCCATGTTCGTAAATCATGTTCACAGAAAACATATTTATTGCAACATATGCCAAGAGTGACATACGAAGATGCCCCATTGGATGATCAGAGTATATAATGGCAATATAACAACATTTCCATTACAAAGAACATGACAGAATCAAAAGAAAAGACAACTAAATAGTTATCATGCCTCCTACACATCTTCGGGAGCTCATTCGTATAATGAGGTACCTGGAAATCTCAACTCCAAATTACTCAAAATCAATTGAGTACTCAAGAGTTTAAGGAGAAAACAGAAACTTTGAGTCAGACATAAAGCCTGATATGAATATTAATCTATCATCTCAAATCTTTTAGATATTTTGTGCCGCTTAGTGGAATGGGTTTTCCCCTCACTAGTATCTCAAAAACTTAATAAAACCATATACTGTGCTCCTGCATCCACAATGGTTAAAACAATTCAAAACAATATAATATGATGATATGCAAAAACAAATGAATCAATTCTAGATTACCCATCCGCATTCATTTTAGACTATGCGTATCAATTATAGTTTTTGGGATTATTATTAACCTATTAGTTTTCGTGGGCTGACTAATAACTGGTCAAATATTTAAGTACTCCCTATCCAATTACATAGTTTTCATGGGATCACTAAGAACCTATTGGTAACTCCAATATCTTACTCTTATCCTAGTTTTCATAGGTTGACTAGTAACCTATTGGTGACCCCAATATCCTTTCTTCTTACACTAGTTTTCAAGGACTGACTAGGAACCTATTGACATCTGTAAATATCTTAATCCGAATATATATTTCATGGGCTAACAAAAAATATCTCGGCCCCTGCCAGTATCAAATCATAGTTTTCATAGCTTACAACGAATCTTTCTTTCTAACATCTTCCTTTATGCATAGTTTTCATGGGCTAACTATAAACCTATCGTCCCCTGCTAATATCTTTTTCTATACATATATTTCATGGGTTTACTGATAACTTATTGACCACCACCAAAATCTTTCTTATATATATTTTAGCATCCTATATTCATGTCTTCAGGATATCCTAGATGTAATTCTACTCTTTTAGGAGTTTAATCAATTTGTATTCACTACTGGGTTAACCTAGCTGGTTCTTCTACCCTTCGTCACCCAAAAGGCAGTTATGGGTCCATTATAATGTGAATAATTTTATATTTCAAGAATCAAACATAACAACATAGTAGTACCACTCCTATGGGTTTAAAAAAAAACATGATTAATACCTTTAACCTATTATTTTATCAAAGAAAGCTTCTTCTCAAAACGATGACAAACACTTTAATTTTAGGTATGGGTTTTACCTTTTAAAAATAGAATTTGGGTTATACAACCTTTCGAAACCTTCGAAACTAGGCTTTCGACTTCATAGGATGACCTCCTTCGAAGCCTTAAAATCTATCTTCAAAATAATATGCTCCTGCCTTTATAATACTTTATAACCTTCCTATTGAATCATAAGTTTTGATTCATGACAAAGAGCTTAAACAATCAGTGATGAGCCTATATGATCAAGCAACAAAAAGAGAAAGAGATATGCTGTTGAACTACAGAGGAGACAAGACTTCATATCTGAGTATAGTATGCTTATTTATTGAAGTTTTAGTCCTAAATTGTTAAAATCTATCCACAAGTAGATTACACAAAATCAAAGTAGTTTTTCAAGATTCAAATTTTTAAGAAAATAGGCAAATTGTGCACTGACAACCAGGTCAGTCGACTGATCGAAAACTACCAGTCGACTGACCATTGACAGTGCATAGATATGCACTGTTTTTTCACTGTTTTAGAAGTTTTAGTCAACTGATCATTTTTCCCCAATCGACTGACCGATTTTAGCGGTCATTTTCTCTAAAGAGACACTTCTATCTGCGAAGAGTTACAATTCAATTTGAACGGATATGGCTGCATTTTTAATCGAAACTCTTCGTGAAGAGTTGTAACTATTTGTTTACTATATAAACATGTTAGAATCATTTCTCAAACAACCAATTTTTATTTTTATTTCTTGTTATATTCTCCACTATCTATCTCTACATTCTACAAGCAACCACAATCTATATATTGCTTGAATCTATGAATTAGTTAACATATTCTTCGATTCTAAGCAATATCTTCCTTTCTAACTTCAAACACAAAATATGTACTTGAGAAAAAGATTGTAGGAAGGGTGTACTATCAAAGAAAAATCATTTTTATTAAGAACATAAAGTGTCAACAACTTTATCGAAATTGTAGAAATACAGATGGTTTGTGTCAGCCGGAAAAGTCCTCTTCGGCTGTTGAGGCGGAAAAATTCTGTTCGGCTGCTCAGGTGTTGTATACCTATTCCTCTGGGTTAAGTGAGGGGTTATTGAGTGAATTTCCAGAGAGAAGTATGGGTTAAGTGACTATTGTGGACTTGTCACACAATAGTCACTTTCATTTGGTATCAGAACAAGGACATCCTATAACCGTCACATAGTTATTTGATATTTTTTTGTAATATGGATAGTAACACCAACTCTAGCATTAACATTAACTCTAGTTTCACTGAAGGTCAGTCAACCTCTCGACCACACGCTATTTGATGGTCTTAACTATAATTACTGGTCAACTAGAATGAGAATATATATGCAATCTAATGGTTTTGAAACCTGGAATATTACCGAAAAGGAATATACCATGCCAACAGAAGATTTTTCAACTTGGACTACTGCATAAAAAACTGATGCTACATCAAATGCTAAAGCTATGAACATGTTATTTTGTGCATTAGATAAAAATGAGTTTAATAGGTTCAGTAGTGTACAACTGCTTATGAGATATCGAGAACTCTAAAAATAACTCATGAAGGAACGAACAAAGTCAAATAAAGTAAAATCTCTATGTTGAAAAATCAGTTCCAAAATGAAATCAAACGAAAGTATAAATGACATGTACTCTAGATTTCAAGATATATATCACTCACTATTGGCACTAGAAGAAATTTTTTCTAACTTTAATATAGTATCAAAAATCCTAAACTCTTTAACGGATGAGTGGGAAAGAAAGGTCTTAGCTATTGAAGAATCGAACGATCTTTCCGCTATGAAACCAGGAGAGTTAATAGGAAATCTAATGTCATATGAAGTAAATTTGTAGACAAATAAAGTTCAAGCACAGGATAAGAAGAATCTAGCATTTCAAGCAGAAAAAGATGACTCAGACTCAGATAAAGAGGATATGGCACTTATTGCTAAAAATTTCAAAAAGTTTTTGAAATTCAAAAAGAATAACAAGTTCAGGAGTTACAAAAATAAATCCAACAATAACAATAATAGCAATAAACCATCATCTTCTGTCATGGAATGTTATGAATTTCATAAAAAGGGTCATATGAAGAAAGATTGTCTAGAGAAACAGAAAAATAAATTCAAGAAGAACAAATTCAAGAAGAAAGCATTTTCAACAATATGGGATGATTCAGATTCTTCTTCATCATCAGAGAGTGAAAGTGATATAGAGAAAGAAAATGTATCCTTCATGGCTACAAGTGATGATGTAAGTGAACTAAGTTTTAAAGATTTAGTTGAAATTAATTGAGAACTAGTGGACTTTGTAAAACAAACTAAAAAGAAAAATAAAAGGTTACAAGGAAAACTAAATAGATCTGAATTAGAAATTAGTATGCTAAGAGATGAAAAGAAAGTTCTGAAAGAAGAACTTGAATTTCTCAAGAATCTAATTCTAATTAAGATCTCAACTTTCTATGATAATTCAGGAATTAGAAATTTAGAAGAATAAAATGATGATTTATCAGTAGAAATTAATGATTTAAAATCTAACACTAAAGTATTAGAGTTAGAAAATTTTAGCCTCAAAACTAAGTTAGAAGATATTAATAAAAAATATTTCTAATTTTAATGAAGGATGAGAAAATCTTTCTAAAATAATAGAAAATGCTCAGTCTACTTCAAATAAAACGGGACTTGGATCTAAGAAAATTGTAAGTCCAAAGAAATCTGGAAAGTTTAAAAATAAGTTTAAAAACGAAATTAAGAAAGATATTAAGAAAATAGTTTCTAAAGATTTTAAAAATATTAAAATATAGATTCCTAAAACAGATAATAACCTAATTAGGAATAAGCATATCAAAACATTTATGGAAACTATTCATAAAAATAAGAATTATATTTATAAAGGGAATTCTAAACCCTCTTGGGTTTGGTTTCTTAAGACCTAACACTTAGGACCCTAAAAAAAAGTGGTTACCAACTTAATCTTTATTTTTTGCAGGTACCACTTAAAAAGAGAGGAAAATGGATTTTAGACAGCGGTTGCTCTAAACACATGATTAGTAATAAGGATATGTTAACAAACATTGTCTACTCAAATGGAGGATCAGTCACATTTGGAGATAATTCAAAAGGGTATATCATCGGCAAAGGCGATGTGAGCAATAACGGTATCTCTAACTTACCTCTCAATACTGATGTTTTATTAGTTAAAAACTTAAAATATAATTTATTAAGCATAAGTCAATTATGTGATAAAGGTTTTAATATATCCTTTTCAAAATAAATGTAATATTTCTGACAAAAATCAAAATTTAATTTTCGAAGGTATAAGAGATAGAAATATTTATGTTTCAAATATGAATATAAATTATAACATAAAACATGTGTTTAGTAGCTACAGAGAATGATTCTTGACTATGGCACAAAAGATTTTGCCATATAAATATTAATACTATTAATAAAATAGCTCAATGGCTTTATGATGCCACCGCTATTCAAAGATGGAACAAAATGAAGGAAGCTCGTTTTCTCGAAGGATCTTTTGTTGTGTTTCCAGACTTTGCTTCATATAGAATTCAAGAGCTTTCAAGAAGAAGTCGTCTAAAATCTCTTCTTGACCACAATCAGAACAATCTCAAAATTAATCATACTATGGTAAAACTCTTTTATGCAAATTTAAGTTTGGGTCATCAAAATCCACGAAATCGTGACAATTGCGTATAGAGTTTAGTTTGTGGTCAACAAATATTCTTGTCATTAGATAGAATTGAACACATTCTCCACACACCAACTAATAGTATTCTGTTGGAAGATTTAAATGTTCCTATAGGCGAACGAGATGAAGTAAGTCATAGGTTTTTGGAAGATGACATGACTGAACTAAAATCCATCGCCTTATGTCCTACAGCTCGAATTATGCATCGATCCTTAATGCGTACAATTCTTCCTCATACTGGTTCTTATGAGCTTTTATATCTGGAAAATTATAGGGCGTTATATGCAATTTAGGGAGATGTCCAAATCAATTGGCTAAGCATATTCTTGACGAGTTTCTGTCTTTTAAACAAGTTCGAATGAACATCGTCTCTTACGGCAAGTATATTATGCGGCTACTTATGAACGTACAAGTTCCTATTTCGAAATTCGATACCTCCATTACTAAAACTCTAAATAGCCACACAATTAGTATAATGAAATTGCTTCCTAGACCTCCCACTACCATGTCTTTCCAACACTGGCAATCACGACCTCGTCAACAAGCTGCCACTCCACAGCAACAAAGAGATGATGTTCGTACACCAAACCCATTCTAAAGCACCCGAGAGTCCATTGATCTACTAGTGCGAAATCAAGTCATTTTGGATTCTCGCATCAAAAATCTCGACAAGAAGATCGATAAGAAGTTTGACAAAATTAAAGCCTTGTTCGGGATTTTATGTGATGCAGTCTCTTGTTCCTCTTCCAGAACTGCGGGCACTTCACATCGTGATTCGGGTAAACGTCTAGCTCCTCGTTTTAATTGGTCTACATCCGAAGAATACACAAGTTCTGACACAAGCGGAAATGGGGGTGGCAGACAATCTGTGGAAAGTTCTTCAAGAGGCAAAGGACCGCAAGTGGAAGAAGAAACAAAGTCTGACTCTGATGAGTGATATTGATATTTCTTGGTGGTAGTTAGTTTTTTATTATTTATTTGACAACCATTCCACTACCGTTTATTTTTATGAGCTTGTATAAGTAGCTCAGTACAATTCGAAACATTATTTTGTGATTGTTATGTTGTTAGTTCACAATGATGGAATTATTGTTTATTTCCTTTTTGTCGATGACAAAGGGGGACAAATTATGTATGACTAACCATTTTTTACAGGATTAGTTTTGTCGTCAGATATTCAGGGGTGTGTGTATATATATATATATATATATATATATATATATATATAACTTCCGTTATATATTTCTTAAAACATATAGTATCATCTAAAAACAGGTTGTCATGAATCATAAAAGGGGAGAATGTTAAATCATAAGTTTTGATTCATGACAAAGAGCTTGAACAATCAGTGATGAGACTATATGATCAAGCAACAAAAAGAGAAAGAGATATGCTATTGAACTACAAAGGAGACAAGCTTCATATCTGAGTATAGTATGTTTATTTATTGAACTTTTAGTCCTAAATTGTTAAAATCTATTCTCAAGTAGTTTACACAAAATCAAAGTAGTTTTCCAAGATTCAAATTTTTAAGAAAATAGGCAAATTGTGCACTGACAACCAGGTCAGTTGACTGACCGAAAACTACCAGTCGACTGACCATGGATAGTGCACAGATATGCACTGTTTTTTCACTGTTTTTGAACTTTCAGTCAAATGATCATTTTTCCCCAGCTGACTGACCGATTGTAGCTATTTGTTTACTATATAAACATGTCAGAATCACTTCTCAAACAACCAATTTTTATTTTGATTTCTTGCAATATTCTCTACTATCTATGTCTGCCTTCTACAAGCAATCACAATCTATATATTGCTTGAATCTCGAAATTAATTAACATATTCTTCAATTCTAGGCAATATCTTCTTTCTAATCTTCACACACAAAATATATACTCGAGGAAAAGATAATAGGAAGGGTGTACTATCAAATTAGTGTTATCAAGAACACAAAGTGTCAACAACATTATCGAAATTATAGAAGTCCTGATAGTTTGTATCAGACGGAAAAGTCCTCTTCGGCTGCTGAGGCGGAAAAATCCTGTACGGCTGCTTAGGTGTTGTATACCTATTCCTCCAGGTTAAGTGAGGGGTTATTGAGTGAAATTCCAGAGGGAAGTCTGAGACTGGACGTAGAACGAGAAGTTCGAACCAGTATAAAAACTCCTGGTGTGCTTATTCTTATTTACTTTACTGTTATTATCTGTTTCTGCATTTAGATTTTAATACATTCCATATTACACGATCCTAAGTGATAACTAGCCATACAGTAGTTACTTTCACTTCCTTTCGAATTCTCTCGATTGTATTAAAGTTTTAACATTTAATTTTTGAAGCATAGTTTCAAAACCTGTTGTAAGTACCCTTTTCGACCCCATTGGAAGTAACTCTTCTGAAACCATTGAAAGTTCCCCTTTCGAAACCATTGGGTTTATACTAAAAACATTATTTAGGTCAAAGTGAATATAGGTGAAGCATCTCTTTCGAAACCATCCTACGTCATATAAAAATATTAGGGAAACATGACGGTGTCGAAACCATCCTTTCGAGAGCATAAAACATTTGGGTAAAATAGTGGAAGGTTGGCTTCGAAATCCCTTTCGAAACCATTGCCTCGAAACACCTAACCCCTTTCGAAAGCTATAGGAAGTGGCTTGAACTTATAAAACAAAGTACCTTTCGACAGCATTGATATCTTCAATACCATCGAAAGGCCAAAGAACGACTGTAGGGTTTCGATTAGGTCGGAAACCCTTCTTTCAAAACATTCTTTCATAAGTAATGAAACCCAATCGAATGCAAAGTTAAGTTAATGGAAACCCTTTTGAAACCTTTTAAAAACTCTTTTGAAACCATATGCTTCGACTCCGTCGAAGGCTAAAACAAAACAAAGGCAGATTCTCTTCTTTTTAAAAATAAACCAAGGTTTCGACTCCTTACCTTTCCCCTTCCTCCAATCCATTGCATACCATCTTTGTGACGCCTTGTGTATTGGTTTCGGCTTAGCAGGTTTTGACTAGGATGAAGGCGGAAGCTTCTATGTTGAAAGGGACTTCCTAAAGCAGGTGGAACCAAATTTTCTGAGTAAACCTGGTTTAGTTCTTCTTAAAGTAAACTTTCTCTAACAAACCTGCCACGTGTCAACACCAGATTTAATTTGCATAGCAAATCACTTTTGAAAAATCCCCAAAAATTCTAGAAATTCACTTTAATCATGTTATCTAACATATCAAAATTTCAGGCCCAAATTTTAAATATATTCATAATAAATTTATAAACCCAAATAACTATATTTTCCTTTGAAAATTCATTATAATCTTTGCATATTTTGGAAAATTATCAAAATTGAAACCCAACTCCAAAATCATATTTCCCATAACGTAAATTTTTCCCGTGGCATTTAAACATTGACATGTCTCGGTTTTACCTTAAAACCGTATAAATCCTTTTAAACAACTTGTTTAAATTAGACAAATTTGATCTTATGCGTATCATTATTCAATCCATCTTAAAAACAAATTTATCCCTTAAATTCGAAACATAAGATTCAAAATAAAAAAGAGATGGAATTATTATTCACCTTGATTTAGATAAGGAGATTGGATTGAGATTGGTTTCCCCTAAGCTTGATTATCTAGCTTTTAATTTGAATTCTTCTTTTTAATGGTCGGCCTCTCTCTTCTGTTTAGTTTTCAAAATGACGTGAATGAGAAGTAAAATGGTAGGAACGAAAATATACAAGGGTAAGGGTTTTGGGCTACGAATATCCGAATATACCCTTATGTAACTTAATTAACCAATAACTCATTCCTAAGCCCATTAATCATTTTATTAAGCATGGCCTTATTATATTTATTCAAATCTCAGTCCCTTATCATTTTACATTTACATTATTCTATTTGATTTATCTAATTAAATCTCCTGAATAATTTTATCAAATATTAAGGGTGTTACAGGCTTCCCTCCTTAAAGAATTTCATCATCGAAATTCAGTAAGGACTAAATACTAAATGTGGCAATCATCTGTAATGGCTCTTAAAAACCATACCAATCTACCTAACTAGGAATTCTCTTTCATCCATTCTTGGATCAACTCAGTCTTTTTTAATGCTCCCTAACCAAATTTGGACCTAAGACCCATCTGTCTCCAGTCTCCAACCAGCATACAAGAGAATTACACGGTCTTCCATACAAAGCTTCAAAAGGCTCCATTTCTATACTAGTCTGATAACTATTATTATAGTAAAACTCAACCGAATGTAGGTTATCCTCCCAAGATCCACCAAAATCCAACACACATGCTCTCAGAAAATCCTCGAGTACCTTATTGACTCTCTCTGTCTACCTATCAGTCTATGGGTGATGTGCGGTACTCATCTTGAGCTAGTGCGTAACACATCCTTAGACTCTTTCAGAATTCGCTAGTGAATAAAACATCTCTATCACAGACTATGCTACTAAGAACTCCATGAAGTCTAACTATATTCTTCATGAACAACTTCACCAAAACATATGCCATCCTGGTCCACTTTACTGGAATGAAATGGGCACTCTTAGTCAACATGTCCACAATAACCCATATACTCTCATTTCCTCTACTTGACCTTAGCAGCCCATTGATAAAATCCATGGATATCGAACCCTATTTCCATGCTGGAATATCTAGAGGCTGAAGTAACCCACTCGGCTTTTGTTATTCAGCCTACACCTGTTGACAGTTTACACACTGCCTAACCCAAACACCAACATCCATCTTCATGCCTTCCCAATCGAAGCTCCTTTTCATATCTTGATATATCTTGGTCCCTCCAGGATGAATCGTAAACTTGGATCAATGACATTCCTCAAGGACTTCTCTTCTCAAGTTTTCAACATCTAGAACACATAACCGTCCTTTCTTTCTTAACCATCCTCTCTAGTCAAGACAAAAATCTTTCAAATCCTCGACCTCAGTTCCAACTTCAAGCCTTCTTATCCTCTCCGCTAATAGTGGAACCTCCTTTTTCTCGAAGCATTTTTCTCGATCAATACTGGTTGAACTTCTAAACAGGACAACATGGCGGCACTCTAACTAGAACTAGCAGTTGTTCTTAACTGCACACCACCACTAACTAAAGCTGCTAGGTCTTTCCATTCGGCCAACATATCAAATACCACATTCTGATGTCTTCTGCTAAAAGCATTATCCACCATATTACCTTTCCCTGAGGTATATTCTATACCAAAATCATAAGCAGCCAAAAATTCCAGCCATCTTTCCTGTTGCATATTCAACTCCTTCTGAGAGAATAAATATCTTAAAGACTTATAATCGGTAATCTCTCCCCAAAGACATAATGCCTCCAAATCATTAAGGCAAAAATCGACGCAGCCAACTTTAAGTCATGAGTAGGATATCTTACTTTGTATGGTCTAAGCTGCCTAGATGTATAGGCAATGAATTTTCCCCTCTACATCAACACTGCTCCCATTTCAGTCCCACATGCATAGATGTACACTACCAACCCTTGGTTTCCATGTGGAACTGCTAACACTAGAGCATCGGTCAACAAATGCTTTAACTTAAGGAATGCTTCCTAACATTTATCGGACCAAACAAACTTCACTACCTTCTTGGTAAGCTTAGTCAAAGGCGCTAATATCCATGAGAAATCCTTAATGAATCTCTGGTAATAGCTAGCAAGCCCAAGAAAACTTCTAATCTCGGTCATCGCCTCTAGTCTCTTCCAATTGTTCACAGCTTCGATCATATCTGGATCGACTGAAAATCCTTTCTCTGAAACCACGTGACTAAGAAATTTAGCCTCTTTTTTTCCAAAAATGACACTTAAAAACTTCACCTTATTTGATTCTGCCTCAGCGTATCTAGAACTTCTCTAAGATGATCTTCATGCTCTCTCTCATCCTTAGAGTGTACCAAAATGTCATCTATATAAACACCAACACGGATCTATCCAAATACCCTCGGAAGACTCGATTCATAAAATCCACAAAGAAAGAAGGTGCATTAATCAACCCAAATGGCATTACTAACCATTCATACGAACCACTCTTAACTGGTGGATCCTTGTCACCAGTCCAACTGGGAAAACATCCTGACTCCATTCAATTGATAAAACAGATCGTCTATCCTCGACAGAGGGTACTTCCTCTTTATCGTACTTTCGTTCGACTTATGATAATCGATACACATTCTTAATGACCCGTCTGGTTTCTTTATGAAAACCGCAGCCTCTCCCTAAGGCAAACTGCTTGGTCTAATAAAATACCTTCCTTCTAGATCCATTAGCCACAACTTCAGTTCCTTCATCTCAGTCAGTGTCATCCTGCTAAGTGGTCTACTTATAGGTTCGGCTCCTGGCCTAAGATTTATCTGAAACTCAACAGTTCGTTTCGGTGGTAATCCTGTGACTAGCTCAAAGACATCTGCAAACTCTTTTGCTATTCAAACCTGACTTAGTTCTTCTCCCACTTCCATTGCACTTAACAAAGCACAACTCTTCCGATCAGAATTCTCTACTGAGAATATAATTCGATTATGACTATCAGGATGTCTCAAAGATATCTTCCTACCCTGGAAAAATATCATGGCCTCATACCTTCTCAACCAATCCATACCGAAAATGATTTCGGAATCTATGAAATCATTAACATACAAAATGAGTGCAAACTTATGACCTAACAAATCAATTTCTAACTAGTCACATCTCATCTCTAAAGTTGCATACCCTCCTGTTGAATTTGCAACTCTTAAGGAAGTAACAAGGTAGGTGGGTTCTAAGCATAACCTATCAACAAAAGACTGGGATATAAATGAATGTGACACATCGATATCAAAAAGTATCCTAACTAGTATACCCTTAATCAAAACTGTAACTTACATCACAGTATCAACTATAGTTGGCCTCGTTGATGATCCAACAACAAAATTTTCCCCTTATCTGTCCTGACTAGCTCTGCACACTGGTTCTTGTAATGCCCAACTTGACCACAGTTAAAGCATTTCAAATTCTTCTTATCTGCAGCTTCTTCCCCTTTGCCTGACCGGTAATCACTTGCATAATGACTCTTTTTGTCCCATTTGTAGCATACCAAATCAGCCTTTGCCTTCTTGGTAGCATCCCTTTTCTGGGCTCCCTTCTTCTTAAATAATTTCCTCTTCTTTCCCTGAGGACCCTGGGATTCAACTGGCTTTCCTCTAGCAAAAAACAAGCATCTCTTCATGGAGAGTGGCCATCTCCACCACCACATTACAAGATTATCGAATATGGGTTATGGTCATTCTAGCGAGCTTAAGTCTCAATCCCTGAATGAACTTTCATTCCTTCTAACGTTAGTGTCAATCATAGCATATCCATATCAAGATAGCTCATCAAACTTAGCAGCGTACTCGATTATCGATGTATCTCCTTGAACTAGATCCATGAACTTCCTCATCGATGCCGACTAAGCAACCTTAGATAGGAACCTCTATTCAAACCTCTTCCAGAAATCAGCCCATGTCAGCTCTTCCTTTGAAACTCCGACAATAACACTATTCCACCAATGAAGCGTTGCCCATTGCAACTACCTAGAGGCCAGCCTCCTCTTTTGCTATTATACAATCCTAGATCAGTAAAGATCCTCTTACAGTGCAATAGCCAACTCTCAATTTCAACAACATCCTCCATTCCAACAAACGGCTTTCCACCTAAACTTGTGTAGTCTCTGCTTAGCTTAGCATAGTTTTTCCCAATTGGAGTGACGGGACTAGCTCCTCTAACATTACCAGTAACTCCAGCTTGCAAAAGTTGGGCTAACAGCTAATACACCTCCCCTGCATCAACTGGCAAATTTCCAACACCTACATTGGCTTCAGCATTTGGATTAGCGTTAGCTTGTCGACCTTGGTTCCTCCCGGTATTAGGTCGAGCATTTCCATCAGTTGTGGTGCTTCCTCCACCGAGATTTCCTCTTCTATTTCCTGCTTCCATATCTTCTTTCTCGTAAATCTACATATGAGTTTTAGTAAGATACAGAAGAACGAACTAAGAGAGAGGGAACACATGCTTACATATATCTATATATCAAATACAAGTACGTTACTATAGTGCCAACTCAAACCCGGATCATTTTTGATTTATTGGATTATGTTTCAAAAAAATTTAGGTTTAACTTTTCTTTTAAAGTTTCATAAACATATGCTATGATACCAACTTGTAACATCCCTTTACTTGGAGGCCCAAAACTAACGGCTATAGATGCTACAATCAACTATAGTTATTAATCCTAGATGACCAAATACGGCGGTGTTAGATTCATTGATACACAAAAACACATGAATATAGGAAAAAAATCAGACTTCAAATAGAGTCACATTTCGTTTCAAAATATTTCCAATTCATTACATAATCCCATATTCGCAAATCACATTCAAAAAAAATTATTACAACATATTCCAAGAGCGATATATGAAGATGCCCGCTTGGATGATCAGAGTATATACGGGCAATATAACAACTTTACCATTAAGAACAACATAGCGGAATCAAAAGAAAAGAGAACTCTAAATAGTTATCATGCCTCATGTAGTCTTCGGAAGATTATTCGTGTAATGAGGTACCTGGAAACCTCAACTCTTAAACTACTCAAAATCAATTGAGTACCATAGAGTTTAAAGGGAAAACATAAACTTCGAGTTAGACATAAATCTTGGTACAAGTAATAATCTACCATCTCAAATCGTTTAGATATCTAGTGAGACCAAGCCGCTTAGCGAAATGGGTTTTCCCCTCACTAATATCTCAAAACCTTTATAAAACCGTATACTGTGCTTTTGCATCCACAATGGTAAAAACAATTCAAAACAATACAATATGATGATATGCAAAAAGGATAAATCAATTCTGGATTACCCATCCTCATTCATTTTAGACTATGTGTCACAACAATAGTTTCTAGGATTACTGTTAATCTATTAGTTTTCATGTACAGACTAATAACCGGTTAAACATTTAAGGACTCCCTGTCCAATTACATAGTTTTCATGGGATCACCATGAACCTATCAGTAACTCTAATATCTTACTCTTATCCTAGTTTTCATGGGTTGAGTAGGGAACCTATTGGTAATTGCAATATCCTTTCTTCTTTCCCTAGTTTTCAAGGTTTAACCAGGAATCTATTGACATCTGTTGATATCTTAATTCATATTTAGTTTTCATAGGCTAACTATAAACCTTCCGGCCCCTGCCAGTATCAAATCGTAGTTTTCATGGGCTTACCATGAACCTTTCTTTCTGACATCTTCCTTTATACATAGTTTTCATGGGATAACTATAAATTTAATGGCCCCTGCCAATATCTTTCCTATACACAGTTTTCATGGGTTTACAGAGAATCTATTGGCCCCTGCCAATATCTTTCTTATATATATTTTAGCATCCTATATTTCGGTCTTCCTGACCTCCTGGATGCAACTCTACTCATTCAGGAGTTTAATCAATTCATATTCACTACTGGGTTAACCAAGCTGGTTCTTCTACACTTCATCGCCCAGAATGCATTTATGGGTCCATTATAACGTGAATATATTTATATTTGAAGAAGAAAACAGAACAACATAGCAATATGTGGGTTTAACATAGTGGAAGGTTGGCTTCGAAACCCCTTTCGAAACCATTGCCTCAAAACTCCTAATCCCTTACGAAAGCTATAGGAAGTGGCTTAAACTTGTTGAATATGCCAGTATATGATTTTTGTTTGATGATAATAAATATATATATATATATATATATTCATTTGAATGTATTTGTTAATGTACTATTTTACTTTTCACGTAATTAATAAATATTTGCTAAATAAAATGAATAACACGGAATTTAAATTTAAAAAAATATTTTATTCAAACAAATATTTATTAAAGACTTTGAATAGTACAAATTTGAGCTCTCATTATATATATACAATTTTTATTACATTACAATTATCATTTACATCAACACCTCACTGCATATCACTTGTTCACTCAAAATTAATTTTAAATTCATTCTAGATTGAATCCAGCATCTGAGTAATCTGCAAAATAAACACTAACGTAGTAAAATTGAAAAGAAAATATTTTGCAGTGTAAAGTAAAATGTGATTTTGAAAATATTATTTGCCTCGGTTATTTGGGTTGTTCGTCATCATTTAATTTTGAATTCATCATACATGAACAACTTGTGACATGCACAGTGTATCATTGTATAGGCCACGAGGCCGTGCACACTGATATACACTTGATAAAGTTACAGGGACAGGTGATCACAAGGTCAAACCCATTCGAAAGCCGGATTCAACTCTAGTGAAATACAAATAAAGTCATGACATTAGCATAGGGTAAAACCCAAGCTATAAGCTGGATTCAATGCAGGTACATCCAATACAAGTCAATGTATCAAGATTCTAAGCATACTACACAGTCGGACTGCGACCTATACATGAATATGTACATGAAGGTCAACTATGCATAAGAAACAAGGCTAAGACCAGTGAACTGCAAGTGTCGACCAGGCAGCAAACAAGAAAAGTGATGCAACATACATATGCTTAATGATATGGATTGATATAAGTAGTGACTCGGTGCAAACAAAGCATGCACCGGTTCAATATGCTATGCAACCTGAACCACAGATCCAATATTTCACAAATACTACAAGATAATAAAACACAAACCATATACAACCAAGGTCACACTTCAGACTGCAACTCACAAGGAGCGACAATGACCAGACTCGAAGCACACTGCACATCAACTCACTACACAATGCAACCTCCTCGGGTCAAAATGAAAATGTACAAGTTCAGGACTAAAGTGATAACACATGCCGGGAAACAACAATGAAGTACACAAATGTACACATATACGGTGAACTTACTCAACAGTAGTGAACAGGACAACAACGAGGCATGTACAAGCAACTCACTACATAATAAACATAGGTTGAAGCTTACATGAATATAATGAACTGGTCAGACGCAAGAATGAAGCAACTAGACCTGGCAAACAATGAAACAAAGACCAGACTCTATGCAAACCTGACTACAAGTGTAATGCACAGTGAAGACAAAACAAGCATGGTGAATGCAATAAACTGGTCGGTGCAAGTTCAGGTGCTCGACAAATTACAAACTGCAAATGAAACAACATCTCCACCAAGAAACCAAACACAATACATCATAGCAGTATGGAGACAAGCTACATGAAGACTAACAGTAGCAGTTTCAAAATAATTAAGTACATATCTACATGAACAACAAGTTACATATATATGCTACAGAAACCTAAGAGACCAAGCTACAGATTGAAGCACACGGTAGTGAAAATGAACAGTACATATACTTAAGGCTGAGACAAAATCAAGCAGGGAAATTTATTGATAATAAAATCAAATTCTCACAAAATCAAGTGGCCAAAGTCAAATGTAACAGTAGTTTCAGATTGAACAATGCAATGCCGAAGTCAATTTTTTCTCTCACGGTAGTTAATATAATGTCAACTTCAAGACCAAGTATAAAGCAGAATACAGTGAGCAGCCGTGAGCAAATGACCAAAGTCAGGCGATGTCAAAAACCAAGTCAAAGCAGAAAACAAAATATATTATCACCATAGCCGAAGTCGTCAGAAATTCACGGAACCAAAAATCACAGCAAAGTCAGAGCCGTGGAAATCAAGGAATCGAGCAGGTTCAAATTCGAAGCCATGCTAAACAAGCAATTAAAATATACGAATTGAACCGGTCAGGTTCAATCACCACATTCAATCAAAATCATATGGCCAAGCAAATTATCAGAACGAACGATAATCAAGGGGTTCAAACACTATTTAAACCTGGTAACATCATAGGCCAATACTCATTCAAGTTCGAGCAAAAAAGATACCAAAAATATAATCAACAACTCGAATCTGATCAAGTTTGAGCAAGTTAACAGTAAAGCAGAAAAGCATAAATTACATACCAGATTTTTCGAATCGAACTCGATCAACAATGCAACCGAAACTAAACTACGAAGAGACGATCGATCGACAAGCAAAGAAAGCAAAATCACATATTCGATTGATCAAATTAAATTCGAAGGCTTCAATGATTCCCAAAGCCCTAATTTAGAGCAAAGAAAAAGAGAAACGAGCAAAGGAATAAGGTCAACCTTTTTGCAGAGCAAAGTAGAGCAACGAAATAAAAGAGATAAAAGGGGCCGGCATTTTTTTGATAATGTATTTTGGGCCGACTTATATAAATTGGGATTTAGTTCAAAATTAGGGTTTTGATTTTAAAATGTCTTTAAATTTGTAATTTCTTTTTAACATTGTAATTTCTAGTCGTTTGACTGGGGGACAAACTACGGTGGTGTAGTTCGAGAATTCATAACTCAGTGGCTGAGTTGTGGCATACTTTTGTGCATAGAGTTAGGTTAGTCAATAGCGGGTGTCATTGATTTACGTATGTAAGCGTTGGACTATTTAATTTCAAGTAGAAACCTTGGGGCAGCGTGTAGGCAGAGTTTTGCCAAAAGCTGGATAAAACTGTGCGTTTTGTTTTTTATATTCTACTATTATCTGTGTTGTTATTATTCTGCTATGATCTATGTTGAAATTATTTTATATAAACTTCCGCAATAATTTTAATAATTAATAGTATCATCATATTCACCCCCTCTAGGGTGAAATTGATCCTACAAGTGGTATCAGAGCTAGGAACAAAAGCCCTTTTTTTTAAAAAAATTGATTTTTCAACGACCAATTTTTGCTTTACAAATTTGAATTTTTAAATGGATTCTTTTAATAATGCTTTTACTGAGGTCAGTCTAATATTATTCCTCCTATTTTTGACGGAACAGATTTTTTGAATTGGAAATTAAAAATGGAATTTTACTTAAAATCTGTTAATATTTATTGTTGGAATATGATTGAAAATGGATGTGATATAATAGACAAGAAAATTACTTCGATTAATGCTCTTGCCATGCATATAATATATTCTCATATTAATCAATATAGTTTTAACTTTATCTCTCACTGTGAAAGTGCATAGGAAATCTGGAATGCTTTTGATGCAATATATGGCGCAAAAGTCAACAACCATGAGAGATCCCCCATAATCAAATCAGAAATTAAAGAAACATGCTTAGCAGGATTAGTAAAAGGAAGTAGTGATGATAATGATGATGGAGCAACTGAGTTGGCATTACAAATGAAGAGATTCAAAAAGTGGAACTACGAATAGAGAAATCCAGCTCTAAATCAAAAATTGATAAGCAGAATATTCAAAGCACTAGACAACCCAGAAGAACAGGAGATCAACTGTCACAAAGGCAACAAACCCGGACACATCAAACATAATTGTCCTCAGAATCGACACGGCCTAGAAAAGAAATAAAAAAGGAGAAGTTTTACAGCCACGTGGAATAAAAATGATGATAATTATAAAAGTACTAGCAGTGAGAGTGAAAAAGAAGATTTGTGCCTTCGAGGTGATATAACTGACAGCGATGATGATGATGAGCCAAGCGAGGTATCAAAGCTCGCTCACTCGGAATTACTTGTATATTTCCACTAAATAAAAGGTTGTTTTGAAAGACTTAGGGAGAAATATGCTAAACTTGATTACAAGAGATACTTTGATGGATTTAAATAAATAGCTTGATCATTTAGTTAAAAACTATCAAATAAGATCCCTAAGTGTCCATCACTACAAGAAGAGATTAAAAAAATCAAAAATTAAAATTAAATCACAAGAAAATGAATTTCTGATTTTGAAAGAGAACGAAAATACTTGAAGAGAAAATTCTATTAAAAAGTGCACTCAATTATTAGATGAAAATGAATCACTTAAAACACAAGTCCAACAATTGTCTACAACTTTAGGAAAATTTTCAAAAGGAGAATGATTGTTAAATATGTTATTAGGGAAACAAACTAATATTGTTAAGCAATGACTTAGGTATAATCAACCTGAACGGGCTAGTAATGTAATTAATCAAGTCAAATCCGAGTGCACAATCTGTAGAAACATTGGACAAAATCACAATATTTTCTAGTATAGACCCAAAAATATCAAAACCATTCCAATTTGGGTTCCAAAAGGCATAAATATAAAATCTCTAAAAGTGCCAAAAGGAACATATATAAATAGTTTTGGGTCTATATAGAAATATTTTTCAAAATCATTTGCCACTGACAACCATGGACCTATAAAAATAAATAGGTCACAAAAATCTTTTATCGTGTAGGTGTGGTGGCAGGCTAAGGAACTACAATAGTGTTACTTGGATTCTGGCTGCTCCAAGGACTCAATGAGCGACAAAGCAAAGTTCCTTAGCCTAGTATAAAGGTGGCAGAATCACAATGGGAAACAATGAAATATTATCGGCAAAGGTAAAATAGGTAATAGTATATTGAACGATTTACTGAATGTGATATTCTGCATCTTAATTCAGCCAGTAATGTGATAATGAAATAAAAGTTGATTTTAATTTTAAAAATGTTTATTATGATTATAACTTTCTCAAATTTATTGATCAATTATACTTTTATGTCAAGAATTCTATAAGAGTCTTTGCATTAGTTCATATTCATTTGTTCGGATTAATGATGGTGTTTCATTGATTGATGATTGCTCATGGTACACATGGATATATTTGTTTATCATACTGCTTTTGGATATGACGTTATGATCACTGTTTGCATGGCTTCAATTCAATTTCATTTAAAATCTTTTAAAAATGATGTTGACGTATTTTATTGCACACTTCATCGTTTGGTTTATGACATTCAATGAATGATAATTTTGAGTCAAAAGAAATTCAGATGCAGATTACACTGGTAATCTTGTTGATAAAAAAATTACTAGTGGAACGTGATTTAGTAACTGCATCGTTTTTCAAAGAAAATATCTACATGTTTTTCACTTGAAATAATTTTCAAATAGCAGACATTTTTCTTATAAAACCCCTTCCAGAAAATAATTTCTGCTGATCTTATTTCAGATTAGTCATTTTAGAGAATTTGATTTTATAAATTAATTTTGGATTTTATTTTAAATGATTACGTTAATTAATCTAACTCCCTATCAATTATCAAAAATATAATTAGTGATTGAAAAAGTGATGGGTGTTGATATTGATCATCTATTATAACTTGAGACGGTATATTTAGCAAATTTCTTTAGAAATTCAAACAAGAGTTATAACAACTTTTTGTTGGCAAAAATTCCATGCCATTTCTATTCTTATCATATTTCTATCGACCATCACTCATCAAAATGCAATATAGTATGTCAATATATGGTATTTTAAATGGGAAATTATTCGTTCTTCATTTTATTATATTTTCAGCAATAAAAACATTCAAAGTATTCACTCTCATTTAAAAGTCCTCACGATTCTACATGGGTGAATTACTAGGAATTTTTTATTATGTGCTTCCATGCTCATTTAAAAGTCCTCATGGTTATGCATGTATGGAATGCATGTCAAAACTGATTAATTAAATAGACAAGTTGATTCAAATCCCAATTAAAAGTCCTTACGGTTATGCGTGGTTAGAAGATACTTGAATTCATTTTTTTAAACTTTGGAATACTACTAATCTCACTTAAAATCCCTTACGGTTATGCATGTTAGTAGATATTCAAATTCCTGATATAAATATACAAAAAATAGACACAACTATATGGTTTTATTTGATGACATTATCCCTATCATTCTAAAGTGGAATATGCGTCAAAAGAGTATTTATAATTTTTGTTTGATTTTTTATTGAAATTTAATGTTTATACTCTATTGGGTATTAATATTATATTAACGTCTATCACTTTATCTCCTATTTTTATAACACTATTACTCTTTTGCTGATGGCAAAACGGGGAGAGAAAGGTTAAGATTTTGGCAAATAAAGGTCAAATACTTTATTTTGTATTTTCTATATCCATCTAGGTTCATTTATTCATTTTTATTTATTTACATGCATTTATGAAGGGGGCTTTGTGTAGAGAGGGAGCATTAAAATAGGGGGAGCAAATTGAATGACCCAATACATGTAATAAATTCAAAATCTTAAATACATGTTTCTTATCATCAAAAGGGGGCGATTGTTGAATATGCTAGTATATGATTTTTGTTTGATGATAATATATATATATATATATATATATATATATGCATTCATTTAAATGTATTTGTTAATGTACTATTTTATTTTTCACGTAATTAATAAATATTTGCTGAATAAAATGAATAACACAGAATTTAAATTCAAACAGATATTTATCCAAACAAATATTTATTAAAAACTTTGAATAGTACAAATTTAAGCTCTCGCTATATACATACAATTTTGGTTACATTACAATTATCATTTACATCAGCACCTCACTACATATCACTCGTTTACTCAAAATTGATCTTCAACTTCATTCCACATTGAATCCAACATCTGAGCAATCTGCAAAACAAACGATAACGCATTGAAATTGAAAAGAAAATATTTTACTATGTAAAGTAAAATGTGATTTTGAAAATATTATTTTCCTCGGTTATTTGGGTTGTTCGTCATCATTTAATTTTGAATTCATCATACACGAACAACTTGTGACATGTATAGTGTATTGATGTACATGCCACAAGGCCGTGCACACCGATATACACTAGAAAAAGTTACAGGGACAGGTGAGCACAAGGTAGAACCTAATCGAAAGCTGGGTTCAACTCAAGTGAAATACAAATAAAGTCACAACATGAGCATAGGGTCAAACCCGAGCTATAAGCTGGATTTAACTAGGTGCATGCAATACAAATCAATGTATGAAGACTCCAAGCATACTGCACAGTCGGATGCGATGTATAACATGAATATGTACATGAAGCTCAACTATGCACAAGAACCAAGGCCAAGACCAGTGAATTACAAGTGTCGACCAGGCAGCAAACAAGAACAGTGATGCAACATACATATGCATAATGATATGGACTGATACAAGTAGTGACTTAGTGCAAACAAAGCATGCATCAGTTCAATATGCTATGCAACCTGAACCACAGACCCAACGTTTCACAAATACAACAAGACAATACAACATAAACCATATACAAGCAAAGCCACACTTCAGACTACAACTCAAAAGGAGCGACAATGACCAGACTCGAAGCATAGTGCACATCAACTCACTACACAATGCAACCTCCTCAGGTCAAAATGAAAATGTACAACTTCAGGACTAAAGTGATAACACATGCTGGTGAAACAGCAATGCAGTACATAAATGTACATATATATGGTGAACTTACTCAACAGTAGTGAACGGGACAAAAACAAGGCATGTACAAGCAACTAACTACATAATAAACACAGGTTGAAGCTCACATGAATATAATGAACTGATCGGACACAAGAATGAAGCAACTAGACCTGGCAACCAATGAAATAAAGACCAGACTCCATGCAGACCTGACTACAAGTGTAATGCACAGTGAAGACAAAACAAGAATGGTGAATGCAATAAACTGGTCATTGTAAGTTCAGGTGCTTGACCAATTACAAACTGCAAATGAAACAACATCTCTACCAAGAAACAAAACACAATACATCATAGCCGTATACAGACAAGCTACATGACGAATAACAGTAGCAGTTTCAAAATAATCAAGTACATATCTACACGGACAACAAGTAACATATATATGCTATAGAGACTAGAGAACCACGCTACAGATTGAAGCACATGGCAGTGAAAATGCAGAGTACATATACTTTAGGCCGAGACAAAATCAAGCAGGGAATTTCAATAATAATAAAGTCAAATTCTTACAAAATCAAGTGGCTAAAGTCAAATGTAACAGTAGTTTCAAATTCAACAATACAATGCCAAAGTCAATTTATTTTTTCTCACGGTAGTTAATATGATGACAACTTCAAAACCAAGTATAAAGCAGATTACAATGAGCAGCCGTGAACAAATGACCAAAGTCAGGCAATGTCGAAAACCAAGTCGAAGTAGAAAACAAAATATATTATCACCATAGTCGAAGTCATTAGAAATTCACGGAACCAAAAATCACAACAAAGTCAGAGTCGTGGTAATCAAGTAATCGAGCAGGTTCAAATTTGAAGTCGTGTTAGACAAGCAATCAAAATATACGAATTGAACCAGTCAGGAACAATCACCACATTCAATCAAAATCATACGGCCAAGCAAATTATCAGAATGAATAATAATCAAGGGGTTCGAACCCTATTTAATCTCGGTAACATCATAAGCCAAAACTCATTTGAGTTCAAGCAAAATAGATACAAAAAATCAGATCAACAACTCGAATCTGATCGAGTTCGTGCAAGCTAAACAGTAAAGCAAAAAAGCATAAATTACATACCAGATTGTTCGAATCGAACTCAATCAAAGAAGCAATCGAAACTAAGCTACAAAGAGACGGTCGATCGACAGAGCAAAGAAAGCAAAATCGCATATTCGATCGGTCAAATTAAAGTCGGCGGCTTCAAAGATTTCCCAGAGCCCTAATTTTAAGCAAAGAAAAAGAGAAACGAGCAAAGGAATAAGGCCAACATTTTTACAAAGAAAAGAAGATCAACGAAATAAAAGAGATAAAGAGGGTCGGCATATTTTAGAATAATTTATTTTGGGGCGACTTATATTAATTGGGCTTTAGTTTAAAATTAGGGTTTTGATTTTAAATTGTCTTTATATTTGTAATTTCTTATTAACATTGTAATTTCTAGTCGCGTGACTAGAGGACGAACTACGGTGTAGTTCAAGAATTCGCCTCGGTAGTATAGTTGTGGCATAGTTTTGAGCGTAAAGTTAGGTTAGTCGATAGAGGGTGTCGCGAGTTTACGTGTGTAAACGTCTAACTACTTAATTTCTAGTAGAAACCTGGGAGGCAGCACGTAGGCAGGGTTTTGCCGAAGCTGGGTAATCTGTGTGTTCTTTTTCTGTTTTTTATATTCTGCTATTATCTGTTCTGCTATTATTCTGCTGTGATTTGTGTTGAAAATATTTTATATAAACTTCCACAGTAATTTTTATAATTAATAGTGTTGCCCTATTCACCCCCCTCTAGGGTGAAATTGATCCTACAAAATTTATAAAACATAGTACCTTTCAACAGCACTGATATCTTCAATACCATCGAAAGCCTAAAGAACGGCAATAGGGTTTCGACTTGGTCGGAACCCCTTCTTTCAAAACATTCTTTCATAAGTAAAGGAACCCAGTCGAAAGCAAACTTAAGTTAATGGCAACCTTTTCGAAACTTTTCAAAAACTCTTTCAAAACCATATGCTTTGACTCCTTCGAAGGATAAAAAGACAAAGCCAGGCGCTCTTCTTTTTAAAAACAAACAAAGGTTTCGACTCCTTACCTTTTGCCTTCCTCCAATCCAATGCGTACCATCTTTGTGATGCCTTGTGTATTGGTTTCGACTTAGTAGTTTTTGGCTAGGATGAAGATGGAAGCTTCTATGTTGAAAGGTACTTCCCAAAGCAGGCGGAACCAAATTTTTTGAGTAAACCTAGTTTAATTCTTCTTAAAGTAAACTTTTCTCTAACTAACCTGCCATGTGTCAACGCCATACTGGTTGCCTTATTTTTTTAAATTGTTTTTCTAAATAATTGCCACTAATTTCAGATCTAAATCATGGTTAAGTCAACAATTGATCCCTTTTATTAAAAAAACCAATTTTGTAAAGAAGTCCCTTTTCTAAAATAATTTAATTTGCATGCCACATCATGTTGGAAAAATCCTAAAGAATCATAGAAATTCACTTTAATCATGTTATCTAACATATCAAAATTTCAGACCCAGATTGTAAATATATTTTTGTAATAAATTTATAAACCGAAATAACCATATTTTCTTTTGAAAATTCATAACAATCTGTCCAAAGTTTGAAAAATTATCATAATCGAAATCCAACTCCAAAATCATGTTTCTCATAACTTAAAATTTTCCCATGGCATTTAAACATCAACATGTCTCAGTTTTGCCTGAACACCGTATAATCCTTTTAAACAACTTGTTTAAGTTAAAACAAATCTAATCTCATGCATATGATCATTCAATTCATCTTAAAAATGAATTTATCCCTTAAATCCAAAACATAGGATTCAAAACAAAATAGAGATGGAATTATTATTCACCTTGATTTAGATAAGTAGATTGGACTGAGATTGATTTCTTCTAAGCTTGATTCTCTGGCTTTTAATTTGAATTCTTCTTGTTAATGGCCAATCTGTTCTTGCGTTTAGGTTTCAAAATGTCATGAATGAGAAGTAAAATGGTAGGAACAAAAAAATATAAGGGTAAGGCCAACCTGTTGTAACTTAATTAACCCTTATGTAATTTAATTAACTAAAACCTATTCCTAAGCCCATTAATCATTTTATTAAGCATAGACTTATTATGTTTATTCAAATCTTACCCCCCTTATCATTTCACGTTTAAATTACTCTATTTAATTTATCTAGTTAAATTTCCTAAATAATGTTATCAAAAATTAGGAGAGTTTCAACTTCCATTCGAGAGATATTTCTCGTGCATCCCCTCCAAATTTCATTCCCTTCCAACACATGAAATCAACTCATACCAATCGATCTTCTGATCTCAGGCACAATAAGGGCGGTTCTGAGGCCTCTCATCATAAGGCTAGTATGAAACCAATCGAAGCTCTAGTCGTCATCGTGGAGTAATAACTTGATGTTGACCCCCGCATGGCTAAGCTGAGGGAATAGTTCTTGGATATGCTTTGATGGGCTCATGTTTGTGCCCAACTTAAAGAACATTTAGTATAATGGTTTAGATAACCCTTTCCAAGATAGTCATGTCTGATCATGCCAAGCTCTGGGTGCTTGTTAAGCTAACTACTTCAGATCGTAGGATGCACATCCTTGTCCAGGATGTTTACCTTCAATCATGCCTAACTCTAGATGTTGATCAAAGATTATACGTAAGATCCCACCTTATGCCGGGTACGTATCTTCTGTCTTTCTTATTCTGGGCAAGATGTTCGTGACTGGATAGTTATGTCACTTCTACTTTGAATTATATTCCTACCCTTACATCATGAGCAAGAGTTGGCTAATGGACGGTAAATTATGTCCTATTTGGTTTATACTCCTACTCTCACATCAAGGATAAGAGTTAGTTGGCAGAAGGTCAAATCACATCCTTTTAGGTTTATACTCCTGCCCTCACATCAAGGATAAGTGTTAGTTGGCGTCTATTTTTTAGCACTAAAAATGGTTGACCTCTAAGGTTCTGATCATGGAATGTAGAAGTTTGATCGACACCTAACTTAGGTGCCTACACACCTACATTATACACATGTAGATTCATTCGAATTGGTCATATTTCACAACTCTTAAGTTATGTAAAAGACAGAGACATGGATTCAGAAAGCCATTTCTTTTATCGAAGATGGGAAATGGAAGGTTCTATCTTATTACATGGCTTTATAAATTTATTTCTAAGTGAAATAGCATCGTAACTGATCATTATTCCATGCCTTTAGGAGTGAGATTCTATTAACCACCGCAAGCCTAAAATGCCATTTCCACGCTTTTGCTCTATTAAGTACAGATCTTTCTAAGTTGGATCCAAGTTTCCAAGGCTTAGGGGGATACGTTTGAGCACCAAGTCGCTAATTTCAAAGGTCCAATTCTTGACCTTGGCATTTTAGTATCAAGCGACTCAGCTCCGGTGTGTAGTTGCTCTCAAATCAGCTTCATCGCGCTTCTCATCAATCATATCAAGAGATTCTAACAGGAGCTGCTCATCCGTCCATGGATTGTAGTAAGTTTTCCGATAAGAAGGCACTTTTAGTTCAACCAGAGTCATAGCCTTTGATTCGTAGTCTAAGGTGAATGGGGAGTGGCTAGTTGGTGACTTGTGAGTTATTTGATAAGCCTAAAGTGTCAATGGAATTCATCAATCCACTCGCCATTTTCCAACCGCTTTTTGAGAATGGACTTAATAATCTTGTTCACGGCTTCGACTTGTCTATTCGCCTGAGGGTGTTCCATTGTAGCAAATCTCTTCTCTGTGTGATGTTAGTGGCAGAAAATGTTAAACTCGATGATGTCAAATTGAGTTCTATTATCGATAGTGATTACTTGTGGAACTCTAAAACGACAGATGATATTCCGGACTATAAAGTTGATTACTTTCATTGTGGTAATTATGGAAAATGGCTCCACCTCAGCCCATTTGGTGAAGTAATCAACTGTGACGATGACATATTTCACGCCAGATTTAGATATCGGTAGTACACCGATAATATTGATTCCCCAAACTGCAAATGACCTGGGACTAACCATTTTAGTAATCTCCATCGGTGGAGCTCTCGAATCTTAACATACCTATGGCACTTGTCACACATTATATGTCTTTAGCTACGTCTCGGTTGACAGTTGGCCTAAAGTATCCATAGTGGAGAATCTTCTACGCTAGGGCTTGGCCCCTGGTGTAGTCGCCATAGTCCATTTTGTGAACTTCTCTCGGGACTTATTTGGCCTCATCATTAGTGATGTCGTAACAGTGGCACTGAGAATCCTTTTCTGTGAAGTATTCCATGTTGAAAGATATATCTCGAAGCTTGGTGAAGGAGCTTCCATCGTTTTCTCTTCTAGTATAGAAGGATTACCCTCTGCAAATAAATCTTTATTGGAATCATCCATGACTCCTCATGATCGGCCTCCAAGATCCAATTGAAATCCATATGGTTGATGCTCGGGCCTACAATACCAAAACGAGGCCCGTGAGCTTCCTATCTTTAGAATTGGCAAGCTTGGTCGGTTATTCAGCCTTTGAATTTTCCTCTTTGGGAATATGCATCATTGTGAAATATTTAATGTCATTGAGCAGCTCTAGGGTCAGGTTAGATAGGGAAACTAGCCTCGCTCCTTTTGCCCGAAACTCTCTCCTAACTTGACACACCACCAGCTGGGAATCACAAAAGATGTGTAAAGTTTTAACTCCCAGTTCCTTGGCGATTTTGAGTCCTCCAATCAACGCTTCATGTTCTCCTTCATTATTTTTTGTAGGAAAATTAAGTTCTAAGGCATAACAAATCGAACGTTCCTTGGGAGTGACAAGTACAACTCCAACATCAAAACAACATTCATTTGATACACCATACGTGTACATATTCCAACTAGAATTTTGCTTGCCAGTGCTCTTTGGAGTATAGTCTTGTACAGTGTATTTAGCTATGTAGTCCACCAAAGCTTGGCCCTGGATAGCTCTCCAAGGGTGATAAGTTATATTGTATTGGCTCAATTCAGTGTTCCATTTCAAAAGCCTTTCGAAAGTCTCAGGTCATTGCAAGACTTGTCTCAAAGGCTTGCCAGTAGAACTTTGATCGGATAAGCCTGAAAGTAGGGTGGAGCTTACTTGAAGTGATCAAAATGCAGTATGTAAGCTTTTCCAGCCTTAGATAATTTACGTTAATGCCTCGGTTATTGATTTTGATGATAACAACCTTGATAATAATTATACATTCATAAAAAATATGGATGCTAATGTTTTGCCAAGTTATATAGTATATAGTGCCCGATATTATATAGATGTTGAATCAAAGACTGTATGGCATAGAAACTCAAAAAATTGACATGAAGACTCATGAGTATAAAGATCAAGATATGAAGGTCTCAAGACTATACTAAAGTTTATGGAGTTATAGAATATTGTTAAAGTCCCGCATAGAAATCTTTGATCTATATTTTCTTATTTTCTAATTCTTTATCTTTAAAACAAAATACATTTAAAAATATTTTATAATTTTTTTAAAGGTTAAATGTTTATAAACTACGTTTAAACTATTTTACAAAGTATCAAACTATTTTACATAGTATAGGAATTTTAAAACATTTTAAAATAAATAAATTTTCAAATTACACTAGCCTATGTCAACATATAGGAAGATGATATGTCAACATACATGCATCAATTTTGAAATTCAAATTTTGAAATGAAGTGTCTATTCATGATAATTCTTCGTGAACGGACATTTCTGTTTATTCTCTATATAGATAGGGTTTTCAAACGAATTTTTAACAACTACTTTCTTATTATCTTCTCTCCTCTTACTCTACCAAAATTTCTAGTAAAAAATATATTAAGATCTTCTCAAATTAAACCAGAATCAATTCAATCTTCATTGTATTGGTTCTCCACTATTTACTCCCCGATTTAAATCATCTCTCTCTCAATCAAAGATCAAAGTGCTATCTAAGGGCTATAGGGTTCATTATAATCAAAGATCAAGAAATTATCTCTGGAAAAACCATAAAACTCCAGTTGTATTTGCTTAGGTATGATTATAGCCCATTCAATTCAATTGGATGTGCTTAGTGGTTCGTAAAGCCGAGTGGGCATGCTTGTAGCCCGCCCAAATCAGGTGGGTGTACCTTGATCTTGAAAAATTGGAAGGGTGTCTCTCACAGCCTCGGAATTAAGATTGTAATTAGGTTTGCATTCTACCCGTTTAAAGATTGGCATTTGAAAAAAAATTATACAAGCAGTTGTATAGGACTAGACGTAGGGTAACTCTTAAAAATCCTGATATGATCTCTCTAATATACTTTTTACTTTAATACATTTAAACTTATCTATGTTTGCATCTATGATTGTTGATTTTGCATCGGTTCATGATAATCTTGAAAGAATTTCAAAAAGATTCACAAAAATTAGAAAATGCTATTCACCCCCTCTATTGTTTAATTAGCCTTAAGATCCATAATTCTGCAATCCATAATTTTTTTTCTACTCCCATCAACTAGTTACTGATGTAGTTAATATCTTGGTGGGATTCTTCGCGTACAAGTGCGGTGCTCGGAGCATGCAACGACACTACCAGATAAATAAACATGTCATCATCATCCACCAGCTTCTAGAGAATAAGGGGTCTCTCCAAGTGATCCACCAGAGCCTGGAATGCATCTTTACACTCCTGTGTCCAAGCGAAGTTTCTTTTCCCCTTTTTAATATAGTAAAAGAGAGGAATGCATTTGTCCGTTGCTTTGGAGTTGAATTGACATAGGATGGCGACCTTCCCGTTTAAACTCTGGACCTTCTTGATTGTCTTTGGGCCTTGATGTTTCTCAAGGCCTGGATCTTTTCTGGATTGACTTCAATCCCATGGAAGTTACAATAAAGCCGAAGAATTCCCCTGATGCAATGCCGAACAAGCATTTCAAAGGTTTAGCATAATCCCATATTTTCAAAGAACATTAACCATCCCAGCCAAATCATCAAAATGGTTTCTCAATCGCCATGACTTCGCGAGCATGTTGTCCACATAGACTTCCATCGAACGCCAATATGATCTTTGAACATCCTGTTGACCAACCTTTGGTAAGTTGCTTAAGCGTTTTTCAATCCAAAGAGCATGACCAAATAAAAATACAGTCCTAGGTCAGTAATAAATCTAGCATGTTCCTGGTCCAGGATGTGCAATGGAATCTGATTGTATCTGGAGCACACATCCATTAACGATAATAGTTCATGTCCAGCTATCGAATCCACTAGCTGATCAATCCACGGAAGCAGTAAGCTGTCCTTTAGGCATGCTTCATTTAGATCATAATAGTGAATGCATGTTCTCCATTTCCTGTTTGACTTTTTCACCAGGACCAGATTTGATACCCATCTCGGGTATAAGGCATCGCAGATGAAGCTATTGTCCTTCAGCTCTCCACTTCTTCTTTGAGTGTAGCAAATCTCTCCGAACCCAGGCTGGGGCACTTCTGTTTCGTAGGAACACATTTGGGATTAATGTTCAGAAAAAAAAACAACTCTTTCATCGCTCTCACGTCGAGCTGTGAACCGAACTTTAGGACTGTAACGACTCGATATTTTCGACCATTCTCATCCGCACATGTCGGACATAAATTGTTCAAAATACTGCGTTGTAAATAAAATTTGGCAAATCTCAAAATATACAGTAAATAAATAATCAAAAAATCACAGACACAGAATCAGAATACCCACAGCGGAATTTAAAAATACTTAGTGGTTCTTGAAGCCACTATAAATAATCTCAATCAAATAAAAATTACATAATCTTTAATCCAAATATAGTTTTAAATCATCAGTAGAACAATCCAAATATCCACTAGTCTTGATTTCAAAAATTTAGATAAAGAACTGGAAGGGAAGTTTGCCAGCAACTTGAAAGTGATCTACAGAAATCCTAGCTCTGGGATGAAACTGAACTGCAACTCAGGCTGACCCGAGCGTGAAATAAAACATGAACACTCGAGTCAGGACATACATACATATACAGTGTAAAATAATTCATGGGTACTATAATATAGAGCAAATAACTTAAAGGATGCTTGGGACCGCCGATCCTCTAAGGATCCGTTCAACTATTTACTATATAGTAATAATTTTGCTATTATAATAGTGTCTATATTAAAATAAACTTACTTTTAAATAGCGTTAAGGAGTGACCCAATATTCCCCTTAACACGTAATAGTCCCAGTAGTCCATCCAATATCATAGTCCCTCCTGATCGAGAAGCCACCAGAGGATACCACACGGCTACGGGAGAAAACCAAACTCGTACGAGGCTCGCTATGGTAGGTGACACGGCACAACTAGGGAATGCCAGGGTAGATATACCAATTACGCTTCCGGACCGATGGTAACGCATAGCGCGCAGCTACCGCCCACCTCGAACAACACTCCCAAATCAAAGGTGCGCACCAATACAACCACAAAAGTAATAGAATGGCATACGAAGAAGTGCGTCCGATCAGAGGTGCTACCTCATTAATCCGTCGATCGCTCCGGTTTTAGCTACCTTTAGCCAACTCATGGGGGTCGGGTCCACGTATTTACCTCAAAGGAAACGTCTACACCATCCTACTTCATTCTGGAATCTCCACCGCGTACACGGTTGTCAAAGTGGTTTTCGGTATCGACAGAGAGTATGCCAGATATCCGATCCCGGTCTCTTTAACAACCAAACGTTATTATAACCCGTGGTTACAACTTTTAAAAATGGTATTTATACTTTAAAAATCAAAATAAATTTCAAATTCATTTCAATATCATAATATCATTTCAAACATCATTTATTTAAACATCAGTCATTTTATTTAATATAAAATACCATTTAAATCTATTCAATTTATTTAGGAATTAATTGCCTTTCAACTCACATTTAAAAGTTAAATTCTTCCATTTAAAACCATTTAAAGTCAATTCCTTATTTTTATTAATTACATATTAAATTCCAAAATTTAAACCTTTTCCCCAAAGATTATTAAATTTTATTAAAACAATCAAAAATTCAGTTTCCGTAGCACTTATAAAATGCTACCTAAAGTTATAGGTTAAACCGTTCATTTACAAAAGACAACATTTAAGTGCTGTAATAGATTTCTTTATTTCCAACTAAACTTTAGTTTTCTTTATCAACTATAGCACTTACAAAGTGCTATAACAGCTTTTAGTTCAAATTAGCCTTTAAGTTCATTTAAATTTAACTACAACATTTACAAATGTTGTAATATCGTTTATATTTAAAATTTCAAGGTTTAACTATGATTTCATAAGTAAGTAAAATTTTCATATAAATCAAATATTTTCACATTATAAAGTCATCATTTCAATACTCATATTTTTATGAATTTATAAGTAAATTTTCATACAAAAATCAAATTTTATTATGAATTTATTATTTAAATCCAAGTATTAAATTCCCATTTCTTTAATTAAATTATTAACTTAACAATTAAGTTTTAAATTCCCAAAATATAACTTATTATCAATTATTTTACTTAAGTAAAATCTCACTTTTAACAAAAATTCAGAATTTCCGAAAATAAGTTATATTTCAAAATTTTACTTAAACATTCGTTTATTTAACATTTCGACTCATTCGAAAATCGTTATAAATTTTATAAAAATCATTTAAATACATTTTAAACCAGAATATTATAAATTTTCCATTTAAAATATTTTTAAAACATTTCAGAAAAATATTATATAAACCACGGGTCTGTATATAGTTTTCTAGCCTAGTCAAGTGATGCAGAATTATATCATTTCAATCCGCAATTTACAAAGAAAACCCGGGTTCTATCATTTCAAACCCATAATCCCAAGTTAAATAATAAATAATTAAATAATTAAATAAATGAATAAATAATTATCGTTCAGGCCTATCATTTCAGCCTGTAACGATTTCTATTCTACAGGGAACTTGCAGTGTGATTCAAACAGTAAATAATAATAAATAGTATAACTACAAAATATAACAATAGATAATACAACTGATGATGTGTCAATTAAATAATGGGGTTTAACATTAATATCACAGGCAGATAAAATTAAATAAAATAAGTTTACAATTACACTTGTGATTAATTCACAAATATACAAGCATGTTTGTCTGGTAAGGAATACTCACCTGAATGCCTTCGAAGATTTGATTTAAAACGATGGTCACACTTGAAAAAAAGAAAACGTACGGAAGCACGATCAAACTGATGCGGAGGCTGCGACCAGATTTATATTTTTGAAAAGGAAACGAATTAATTAAAAAAATCAAAACTAAGAAAAAAAAAGTTAACACGAAATTTCAAAATAGACTGGACGGATGGAATCAAATTTGACTCGACCACTCCACCACCTAGCTCAACCCAAAACAACGAAGTTCGCCCTGCCCAAATCTTAAGTAAATGAATGTACGCACGCACCCTATATGTTTTTAAATTCAACAATGCAAAGTGATGCACCCTCCACAGGCCTAGACTTAACTTGTATAGGTGACCAACCATATTCTCCGCTTGCATATCATTATTCTTCTTCTTTATTTATATATATTTTATTTCAAATGGGGACTCATCTAGATGTTGTGTATTGTCCGAATAATTTGAAACAAAAGAAATATGAAATGCAGATGCCGATGAATGTAACTAGTAGGTGAAAATGCATATAAGATTGAAGAATTTTTATGACCAGTGATATACAATCCGTAGTTGCATTTTTGTCTTTATAAATTGTACTTTAGTAAATCAATGTAAATTGCTACATTAATAGTACTGCTATATAATATAAATGCATTTGTAAATTACTTGTTTTAGTACGTAATCTAGATGAGGAAAGATGGAAAATAAAGAGAGAAAATTATCATATGTAAAGGTTAAAGATTATTATACGTACAGGTGGCAATCCTATCTTCTCATGCATTTCTTCCTTCTCCCTTTTTATATACACACGTACAAACTTTAATTTTTTTAACGCATACGCGTTATAAACTTACGTATGCATTTCCTCTCTTCTTTCTTTCGTATTAACACTTCTTTTCTCTCTTTTTCTTATTATTTTTTTTTCTTGCAAACATACTCACGTTGCAGACTACGAACTCCAACCTATAACCCATCTACCCTTCTCGTCATGCTCATGCAAAATATTTTGACTCAAAAAGCAGGACTCGGCTACACTATGTGGGGATGCTTGGCTACGTATAGAAAAGAGGCTGTGACAAGGTGGTGGAACAGTGGAAGAAAAACAGAGGAATACGAAAGAAAGAAAGAAAGAGAAGAAAAAAAAGTGCAAGAAGAATAAAAAGAAAAGAAGAAGCAAGAGGAAAGGAAAACAGCCATACCTGAAGAAGCTTGCGCAAGAACAAAGGCTGAAGCTAAAATGAGATGTACAGAAAATATTGTGATGTGTCTAGTAATTATAGGGGAAATTTGCTTGGAACACACGAAATGAAAATAGGCGTAATTTATGGTATGCGATTTTTTTTTGTTTAGTCAGGAAACGAAATTATTTTTATTACCATTTCTCTTCGCATGCGATTTATTACCCGTAGAAGATGTGTTGAAAAATGGTGTAAAGGGAAAGGAATTTATCAGAAAAGAAACGGCTTTCACTAGAAATGGAATTTGAAAAGAATGTATACGTGCGTTGATTGTGGTAAAAGATAGGCAAGAAATTAATGAGGATTTGAACGTTATTTTATTCAAAGTTTTATACCAAATTAAAACAAATGAATGTTATCACAAGTGTAACGTTTGGCTAGTAAATTTTTAACTGATTTATTTATGCATATATAATTGCGGTATGAATTTTAAAATGCGTAGGACCCACGCAAAAATATTCACCCAAATATACAAAGGTAACTTTTTTTTTAAATTATTACGTTTTACTATTATATACGTTATTTATTCCATTAAAAATTCGTGCCCTTTTTATGCGTAATTTTAACAGTTTGTTAGTACACTGAGTTCTTAAAAGTTATTCCTTAACATGTTTACATTATTCTGATTTATTTACCATTTCCAACGAAATTTATTATTCAAAAAAAAATATTACACATTTTTAAAGAAAGTAGATAATCCATTTCTTTATTTAAAATTCCAATTAGAGTTATCCTTAACAAAGTTAAAAATTTCAGAAACTTTCATTTTTATTATAGAATTTTGGGAAATGATTTACTCAAATTAAAAATTTATATTAAAATAAATTCCAAGGTTTTATAAATAAAAGAATAAAGTGCTTGTAATATTTTTCTCTCTCTTAGGAAATGATAAAATAAAGAAGATGAGAAAAAGAGAAACGTGTACGTGAATTGCAAGGCAAAATATACGGCTAAACTAAAGGAATGAATGGCTACAAAGGAACAAATGTTAGGAAAACTAAAAGGCAAGAATTAAGGCAACCTTTCGTTTCTTTCCCTAAAAACAGGTAATTAATTTAGAGCTTCATTATGTATATGGAGAGAGAAACCTTTCATTCTTTCTCTAATCAAATTGATTGATTAATTAAATGTCATTAACAAGCTATTTATTCATGGCATGGAATGTAACCATGTCCAAATGTATTCTACAGTAAATCATGTAAGTGCAATATTAGATTGTGTACAAAGATGATGTTTCCTTCATATATATCTTTATTGGTCATAGTATTATTAAAAACATATACGTATACGTATATATATATAATAGACTTATACATATAAATGTGTTAAAATTAAGTTTCACTATTTTATGAGCCTAAAATTGAAGACAACAATTTTGAACCTGATCTCCAGATTAAAAGGGTTTAAGATTAAAAAAGTTATGACTTGCATACAAGTCCATCTTATAAATCTTAAGTCAAATTAACGCACACACATATGTATATACAAATCATTGTAAATAATGTCTTAAACTTAATACAACATATTTATGTTAAAATTTATAACTTAGTAAATTCTTTAATATTAAGCAATAAATTAAGGTCTAACGTTAGTTTAAAAGAAATAAAAGGAATCGTGATATTTTGTAATAAATTCAAGTTATTTTTATAAAGAAGCCCCCCCTTTTTTTTACTTTAAACAAAAGTATGCAAAAACCAAAAGATTGGATTTAAATAATGAACACATGAAAACATTAATAAACTACATATGTTTTCTATTTGAATCAATAACATAAATATTACATTAATTAAGGCTTAAATTTAAATTACAATAAAAAAAATTTCCCTCTTTTTTTTACCATAACTTATTAACTTAAAAATTTAATTATTGAAAATTCTACTTTTTAAAAAAAAACGTTTTCGAGTAAAACTTAATTAAAATACTTACAAAATTATGGGTTGTTACACTCTCCTCCACTCAAAACTTTTCGTCCCCGAAAAGGAAGGAGGTAGGAGAATAGAAACACCCTGAAAGAAAACTAAATTGAAACTCAAAATGGAATAATTGATTTAAACCATATAAATTCAATTTAAATTAATTAATATTCAATAATTGATTTAATCCATTTGATTTTTACTGAAGTTAAATCAATCTTAACTATTTCCAAATTAATTATCTTATTATCCAATTATTTTGAAATTAACAATTTCAAAAATCATAAATTTGTAGTCATTATAATAATCATCTTTTACTCAACAAATTTAATTCTTCTTTATTCCAGATTATTATTAAATATATTCTACTTAATATATCTTATCACATATATTAAGTAGATTACATTTATTATAACTATTCCAATTTATTTCTAAATTTCCTTTAACACCATTTGATATTGTATATTATTCAATTATTTTTTTATTCTATTTACCCCTATTTGTCTTTTTGTAACTGAAACTTTAAGTGTATAACATTTATTATAACCACTCAAATTTTATTTAAAAAAATCCTTTTATATTGTACATTATCCAATTACATAGTTAATTTCTGAATGATTTAGGTAAGTTATATTGGCATGCAATTTAATATTATACAAGTAAAAGATTTCCAATTCTATTATTCAAGTTTAAATATTCATTCAAAATTTGACTTTTTTTTATCATTAGAATCACCTTTTAACATAAATTTATGAATTAAATTTCCAATTAACTTCAAACACTTTAGAGATAAATAAATACATACATATAGTATATGTCAAATCAAATTTAAATCATATATTTATATATATTGTAAATTAAGTCATACTTTAGAAATTCAAATCAATTAAATTTTTGAAGCAAAACTACAGCATGGTCTCTTCAATTCGATACTCGAAAATGAATGTCGATGATGCTGCAGTCATCACCGAAATTATTTTCCAGCGACAAAGAGTAGAGCGCTAATTTTTAAAACTTTAAAATTCTTTAGAAACAAATTTATATTCAAAAATAATTTAAATAATAATATATCCTTTTAAAACTTTAAACATAAGGTTTGAACTATCAGAATTTAAATTCTTAAATTCTTGTTTTAAATTCATTTTTGTTTCCAAATAAATTTATATCCATGTTTTATAGTTCAATTATTTATATAAGACAAGACCAATAGTTTACAAAACCATAAATAAAATCAAACACTATTATCTCTAAACAACTAGTTAAATTCTGAAAATTACACTTATATATATAATATTAGATTTTTCCCAAATATAGTAATAAATTTTTCAAAACAAGTATAGAGATTCAAATTTGAAGGACTCAAATCAAAGAGAATTTTGATTTAAAGATAAGTTGGAATCAGAAGATCCGATGATTAAATAACAGAATAAGGAACCAGATAAGTTTATATAAATCGCGGGCAACCTTAACCGGGTCAACCGTGACTTAAAGAATAAGATCGATGTGGATTTTCTGGGGTAAATCTACATTCGATCTGAAGAGATAGAGTTCAGAATAACCAAAGATACTAGCATCTAAACTGAGGATAAATATAAGTCTCTGGTGAATCAATGCTAATTGTAAAGGAGTTTCACCCCTTTATTAGTATATTGGTGAGACCTCCAATTCACTATAAAGATCATCCGAAGTGGAGTTATGGGATACTCCAGAATCGAAAGAAAATGAATAGTGAGGGACACAAATGAACTTCGGAACCACAGGGAACGTTTCAAAATTCGAAAAGGAAGAGATTCAAGCTCGAATGAAAGTGATTCTGTAAATCAAATTTACCATACATTCTAAGTTTTGCCTAAAGCCAAGGCTCAGATACCAAATGTAACGACCCGATATTTCGACCATTCGCATCCGCACATGTCGGACATGAATTGTTCAAAATAACGCGTTGTAAATAAAATTTGGCAAATCTCAAAATATACAGTAAATAAATAATCATAGAATCACAGACACAGAATCAGAATACTCACAGCGGAATTTAAAAATACTTAGTGGTTCATGAAGCCACTATAAATAGTATCAACCAAATAAAAATTACATAGTCTTTAATCCAAATATAGTTTTAAATCATCAGTAGAACAATCCAAATATCCATTAGTCTTGATTTCAAAATTTTAGATAAAGAACTGGAAGGGAAGTTTGCCAGCAGCTTGAAAGTGATCTACCGAAATCCTAGCTCTGGGATGAAACTAAATTGCAACTCAGGCTGACCCGGGCGTGAAATAAAACATGAACACTCGAATTAGGACATACATACTTATACGGTGTAAAATAATTCAAGTGTACTGTAATATAGAGCAAATAACTTAAAGGATGCTTGGGACCGCCCATCCTCTAAGGATCCGTTAAACTATTTACTATGTAGTAATAATTTCGCTATTATAATAGTGTCTATATTAAAATAAACTTACTTTTAAATAGAGTTAAGGAGTGACCCAATATTCCCCTTAACACGTAATAGTCCTAGTAGTCCATCCAATATCATAGTCCCTCCCGATCGGGAAGCCACCAGAGGATACCACACAGGCTACGGGAGAAACCAAACTCGTACAAGGCTCGCTATGGTAGGTGACATGGCACAACTAGGCAATACCAAGGTAGATATATCGATCACGCTTCCGGACCGATGGTAACGCGTAGCGCGCAGCTACCGCCCACCTCGAACAACACTCCAAATCAAAGGTGTGCACCAATACAATCACAAAAGTAATAGAATGGCATACGAAGAAGTGCGTCCGATCATAGGTGCTACCTCATTAATCCGTTGATCGCTCCTGTTTTAGCCACCTTATGCCAACTCACGGGAGTCGGGTCCACGTATTTACCTCAAAGGAAACGTCTCCACTATCCTACTTCATTCTGGAATCTCCACCGCGTACATGGTTGTCAAAGTGGTTTTCGATATCGACAGAGAGTATGCCAGATATCCGATCCCGGTCTCTTTAACAACCAAACGTTATTATAATCCGTGGTTGCAAATTTTAAAAATGGTATTTATACTTTAAAAATCAAAATAAATTTCAAATACATTTCAATATCATAATATCATTTCAAACATCATTTATTTAAACATCAGTCATTTTATTTAATATAAAATACCATTTAAATCTATTCAATTTATTTAGGAATTAATTGCCATTCAACTCATATTTAAAAGTTAAATTCTTCCATTTAAAACCATTTAAAGTCAATTCCTTATTTCTATTAATTACATATTAAATTCCAAAATTTAAGCCTTTTCCCCAAAGATTGTTAAATTTTATTAAAACAATCCAAAATTCAGTTTCCGTGGCACTTATAAAATGCTACCTAAAGTTATAGGTTAAACAGTTCATTTACAAAAGACAACATTTAAGTGTTGTAATAGATTTCTTTATTTCCAACTAAACTTTAGTTATCTTTATCAACTATAGCACTTACAAAGTGCTATAACAGCTTTTAGTTCAAATTAGCCTTTAAGTTCATTTAAATTTAACTACAACATTTGCAAATGCTGTAATTTTTCATATAAATCATATATTTTCACATTATAAAGTCATAATTTCAATACTCATATTTTTATGAATCTATAAGTAAATTTTCATACAAAAATCAAATTTTATTATGAATTTCTTATTTAAATCCAAGTATTAAATTCCCATTTCTTTAATTAAACTATTAACTTAACAATTAAGTTTTAAATTCCCAAAATATAACTTATTATCAATTATTTCACTTAACTAAAATCTCATTTTTAACAAAAATTCAGAATTTTCGAAAATATGTTATATTTCAAAATTTTACTTAAACATTCATTTATTTAACATTTTGACTCATTCAAAAATCATTATAAATTTTATAAAAATCATTTAAAACATTTTAAACCCGAATATTATAAATTTTCCATTTAAAATATTTTTAAAACATTTCAGAAAAATATTATATAAACCACGGGTCTGTATATAGTTTTCTAGCCTAGGTCAAGTGATGCAGATATATATCATTTCAGTCCGCAATTTACAAAGAAAACCCGGGTTCTATCATTTCAAACCCGTAATCCCAAGTTAAATAATAAATAATTAAATAATTAAATAAATGAATAAATAATTATCGTTCAGGCCTATAATTTCAGCCTGTAACGATTTCTATTCTACAAGGAACTTGCAGTGTGATTCAAACAGTAAATAATAATAAATAGTATAACTGCAAAATATAGCAATAGATAATACAACTGATGATGTGTCAATTAAATAATGGGGTTTAACATTATAAGTTAATATCACAGGCAGATAAAATTAAATAAAATAAGTTTACAATTACACTTGTGATTAATTCACAAATATACAAGTATGTTTGTCTGGTGGGGAATACTCACCTGAATGCCGTCGAAGATTTGATTTAAAACGATGGTCACACTTGAAAAAAAGAAAACGTACGGAAGCACGATCAAACTGATGCGGAGGCTGCGACCAGATTTATATTTTTGAAAAGGAAACGAGTTAATTAAAAAAATCAAAACTAAGAAAAAAAAAGTTAACACGAAATTTCGAAATAAACTGGACGGATGGAATCAAATTTGATTCGACCACTCCACCACCTGGCTCAACCCAAAACAACGAAGTTCGCCCTGCCCAAATCTTAAGTAGATGAATGTACGCACGCACCCTATATGTTTTTAAATTCAACAATGCAAAGTGATGCACCCTCCACAGGCCTAGACTTAACTTGTATAGGTGACCAACCATATTCTCCGCTTGCATATCATTATTCTTCTTCTTTATTTATATATATTTTATTTCAAATGGGGACTCGTCTAGATGTTGTGTATTGTCCGAACAATTTGAAACAAAAGAAATATGAAACGCAGATGCCGATGAATGTAACTAGTAGGTGAAAATGCATATAAGATTGAAGAATTTTTATGACCAGTGATATACAATCCGTAGTTGCATTTTTATCTTTATAAATTGTACTTTAGTAAATCAATGTAAATTGCTACATTAACAGTACTGCTATATAATATAAATGCATTTGTAAATTACTTATTTTAGTACGTAATCTAGATGAGAGTAAAGATGAGGAAAGATGGAAAATAAAGGGAGAAGATTGTCATATGTAAAGGTTAAAGATTATTATACGTATAGCTGGCCATCCTATCTTCTCATGCATTTCTTCCTTCTCCCTTTTTATATACTCACGTACAAACTTTAGTTTTTATTTATTTATTTATTTATTTTTATTTTTTTTATTTTCTTTAAAGCATACGCGTTATAAACTTACGTATGCATTTCCTCTCTTATTTCTTTCGTATTAACACTTATTTTCTCTCTTTTTTTTAATTATTTTTTTTTCTTGCAAACATACTCACGTCGCCGACTACGAACTCCAACCTATAACCCATCTACCCTTCTCGTCATGCTCATGCAAAATATTTTGACTCAAAAAGCAGGACTCGACTACACTATGTGGGGGTGCTTGGCCACGTATGGAAAAGAGGCTGTGACAAGGTGGTGGTACAGTGGAAGAAAACAGAGGAACACGAAAGAAAGAGAGAAAGAGAGAAAGAGAAGAAAAAAAATGCAAGAAGAATAAAAAGAAAAGAAGAAGCACGAGGAAAGGAAAATAGCCATACCTGAAGAAGCTTGCGCAAGAACAAAGGCTGAAGCTAAAATGAGATGTTGAGAAAATGTTGTGATGTCTCTAGTATTTATAGGGGAAATTTGCTTGGAACACACGAAATGAAAATAGGCGTAATTTATGGTATGCGATTTTTTTTGTTTAGTCAGGAAACAAAATTATTTTTATTACCATTTCTCTTCGCATGCGATTTATTACCCGTAGAAGATGTGTTAAAAATGGTGTAAAGGGAAAGAAATTTATCAGAAAAGAAACGGTTTTCACTAGAAATGGAATTTGAAAAGAATATATACGTGCGTTGATTGTGGTAAAAGATAGGTAAGAAATTAATGAGGATTTGAACGTTATTTTATTCAAAGTTTTATACCAAATTAAGACAAATGAATGTTATGGAAAATGTAACGTTTGGCTAGTAAATTTTTAACTGATTTATTTATGCATAAATAATTGCGGTAAGAATTTTGAAATGCGTAGGACCCACGCAAAAATATACACCCAAATATACAAAGGTAACGTTTTTTTTTAAATTAATACGTTTTTCTATTATATACGTTATTTATTCCATTAAAATTCGTGCCCTTTTTATGCGTAATTTTAACAGTTTATTAATACACTGAATTCTTAAAAGTTACTCCTTAACATGTTTACATTATTCTGATTTATTTACCATTTCCAACGAAATTTATTATTCAAAAAAAAAATTACACATTTTTAAAGAAAGTAGATAATCCATTTCTTTATTTAAAATTCCAATTAGAGTTATCCTTAAGAAAGTTAAAAATTTCAGAAACTTTCATTTTTATTATAGAATTTTAGGAAATGATTTACTCAAATTAAAAATTTATATTAAAATAAATTCCAAGATTTTATAAATAAAAGAATAAAGTGCTTGTAATATTTTTCTCTCTCTTAGGAAATGAGAAAATAAAGAAGATGAGAAAAAGAGAAACTTGTACGTGAATTGCAAGGCAAATATACAGCTAAACTAAAGGAATGAATGGCTAGAAAGGAACAAATGTTAGGAAAACTAAAACGCAAGAATTAAGGCAACCTTTCGTTTCTTTCCCTAAAAAAAGGTAATTAATTTAGAGCTTAATTATGTATATGAAGAGAGAAACCTTTCATTCTTTCTCTAATCAAATTGATTGATTAATTAAATGTCATTAACAAGCTATTTATTCATGGCATGGAATGTCACTATGTCCAAATGTATTCTACAGTAAATCATGTAAGTGCAATATTAGATTGTGTACAAAGATGATGTTTCCTTCATATATATCTTTATTGGTCATAGTATTATTAAAAACATATACGTATACGTATATATATAATAGACTTATACATATAAATGTGTTAAAATTAAGTTTCACTATTTTATGAGCCTAAAATTAAAGATAACAATTTTGAACCTAATCTCCAGATTAAAATGGTTTAAGATTAAAAAAGTTATGACTTTGCATACAAGTCCATCTTATAAATCTTAAGTCAAATTAATGCACACACATATGTATATACAAATCATTGTAAATAATGTCTTAAACCTAATACAACATCTTTATGTTAAAATTTATAACTTAGTAAATTCTTTAATATTAAGCAATAAATTAAGGTCTAATGTTAATTTAAAAGGAAATAAAAGGAATCGTGATATTTTGTAATAAATTCAAGTTATTTTTATAAAGAAGCCCCCCCTTTTTTTTACTTTAAACAAAAGTATGCAAAAACCAAAAGATTGGATTTAAATAATGAACACATGCAAACATTAATAAACTACATATGTTTTCTATTTGAATCAATAACAGAAATATTACATTAATTAAGGCTTAAATTTAAATTACAATAAGTTTTTTCCCCTCTTTTTTTTTACCATAACTTATTAACTTAAAATTTTAATTATTGAAAATTTTACTTTTTTTAAAAAAAAACAACGTTTTCCAGCAAAACTTAATTAAAATATTTGCAAAATTATGGGTTCTTACAAGGACCCATCTCAAATCATCCTGGCTCACCGGAACAGTGATCGCCAATTCGACGGGAGGTTCTCTTCCATCCAATGGCTCTTTTCACAAATCCATATCCTTATGGAACCAACTGTGTTGCTTGAGCCAAGGCTCAGGCGGTGGACGCTGTGCGTCCAAAGCCATAATGCAGTGGGACCCCTCTACACTTTTCATTTCTCTCTTCACCTTCCCTCCTATAGCCCGACGACATAACATTCATGGCCCAACTTCTTATCTCCCTGTATTATTCTCACACCGTTTCCTATAGGAAACTTCATCCTTAAGCACTAAGGAGCTATAACCGCTCTAAATTCAGCCAGGGCTAGTCGGCGCAAAAATTTATTGTAAGCAAATTAAATATCCAACACCAAAAAAGGCATGAACTGCACTTGCTTGTGGACACCCTCTCCAAGTAGAATCGATTATTCCATATATCCAACTGGCTTCATAGCCATCCCATTAAAACCCTGTATCTAAGACTTACATGATTTCAAGTCCTTACTTCCAAAAGCATCTAGTTGTAATCTTTATTAAATAAAATATTAACTGAACTTCCACAGTCAACCAACACCTTTCTTATAAATGTAGGGCCAACCATGGCTGTACTCATGAGTGAGTCAATCGTTGGGGTTTCCACCCCCATCAACGCCTCTGTTCCGAAAAATAATGTTGAGCGTCGTGGTTCTAAATTATTTTTCCAGAGCTCCATCCTCCATAGCTAAACAACACTCATTCTTGGTATGCTTTAAAGCACCAATATACATATCTATCTCACTCAAACTCTTATTGGTTGGATGCGATCCACCGTGTTGAGCACCAAACATTTTTCGAGTCACCTAGGCTCTCTACTACAAGGCCAAGATTGCCTCCATTGGGACGTCGTCCCAAGAGGGTTGGAATTTACTTGTCCGCCATCTAGGAGGCTTTCACAAATAGTTGCAGCTTCTTTTTTCGAATCGTATCTTCAATCATATCATGCAAGTGTCTGTATCTATTGGTATTATGACCATGCATCTCATGAAAATTGCAGAACTTGCCAGATCTCTTCTATTTCTCAGTCGACTCCCTCGGAGCCGACTTCTTGTATTGCTTAGTACCTTGAGTAGCCAAATAGATATTCTTAATTGTGTTATTCAACTCGATATAATTATCATAATTAGGAATCCTGGGTCGATTCGTATTATCAAGCTTTTGATTTCTGGCCCCATTATCATTCTGTTTCTATCTATCACTCCTATTGTCTACATATACATCTATATTCCCTGAAGTCCCTCTGGACAGTTTTACAGCAGTGTTGCTTTGTATTGCTTCAAACGAACTTCCAGCCACACCTCTATGTTGATGATTATGTGCCTCCTCTAAACATAGTAACTGATTATCCTTCCTATAGAAAATATCCGTCGTTGACAGGGGATTCATTTCCAACCATCTTCCGAAATTGTTCTTGGGATGAATCCCCCTGATCAATGCCCTCAATACTATGTCATCATTAGGATTTGTTACTTTCGCCACAGCAGTATTGAACCAGTTCAAGAAATCCATAAATAACTCTCTCGCGCCCTGGAAGAGGTTTGAAAATGACATCACATCGTTCAGACGTGAAGTATAAACAAAATTGCTTCAGAAATCTTTGTGACAATTCTACGAAAGACGATATGGATCTCGGTGGGAGCCAAGTGAACCACATCGCCACTACTCCATCTAGGAAAATTGGAAAGCAATGATATCTCATGACATCAAATACTCTGGCAGAATCCATATGCCACTCGTACTTTATCAGGTGCTACTATGGATCTATCTTTATAACGTACAACGAAATCATAGGCATTAGAAAAATTCGTGGATACTTCACGCATAGAACTTTCTCAAAAAGCAGATTTTGATAGAAGAAGTGCCCTATTCATCATTGCTTCCAAACTGATTTTCTTTCCCAAGTTTCCTGACAATCTTGTCTAAATAATATGGTTCTATAGGCTCGGCTGGATGGTGGTAGTTGTGATTAGTTCCGAGTGTTCGGCCCGATGAACCTCTCGGTTCATACACTCGATTCATGGGTTCTCTATACTCTTGGAAATCCATTCATCCAGCAGTGCCCCTTATTTGATTTTTGAAATGTAAATCGTCCACAGTAGCTTGATATTCTAGATTCAGATCATCAACGGCACGACCATATGTCATATCCATGCCATCATCCAGAGGGAGAGGTCCAGCACAGCGTTGGCCGGATTGATACCAATCCAACCCTTGGATTGGTATTGATCTAAAGACCCTTTCCACGGGTCTGCCTTAGTTCTTGATATAAGGCTTCGACTGTGTTTTGCATCTTCTTCTACTTTCAATCCCTTCGTCTCTGCTTGAGTGATAAGGAACTATCAGATTCTTAATCAGCTGGTGTTAAGTCCCTCCTGCTCTTTCTGTGGCGACTCTGAGTCCGCTCATTCAGTAGTCTTAAGTTCTTCTACATCTGCTGGTTCATCTCATTATAGCTCTCCTGTAACCAATCCTCCAACCATTTCATTATACGATCCATCTCCATTCTAGTCGCGACATCAGTTGGATTCTGGATCTCTAGTTGGTTTTACTAGGCAACTTCATCCACACGTAGAGTACCTTGATTCTCAACGTTATCGACAACTCGAGAGTTTGTGGCACGTTCCTTGCTTGTTAATAAGAAAACTTGTCAACACCCCATAGCAGAGTTTAAAGTGTAGGAGTCTCCTTTGAAACCCTTTTTTATTGGGTAAGGGCGGTTAGAATGTTATTACTCACTTTAATCTAACTTTCGAATAGGTCATTGTAGTAAAAACTTCTCTTTATTCAACCTTTCGACTTAGTCAAAAATCTTATATCCCTTTCTTTTAAGTCTTTCAAAATTACTTAGTTGGTTTAGTTATCCTTTCTAAACCCTCGTTTGAAATAGTTGTGATGTCTTAAAGGTTAGCTCTAATGATTTAAGGATAGTTTAAATGGATAGGTTCCGACTTCGTGAAAGCTGGCTAATTTGTTGGCTTGGGTTTTGTCCTATAAATCTAAGGAAATAGGCGGAGTTAAAGGTTTCGACTCACTCGAAAGGTGACCTTTTGATATCTTGAAGTTAGGGGCTATGACTCTAAGAACATGTGTTGAGCTAGGGGTTTCGACTCATTCAAAAATTCACCCTCCGACCAAGTCGACACAAGCATATCATAATTGAATCCAATAAGAGTTTCAAAACAATTGCATATTCAAAAGTATCATAATCTTGCTTTCATTAAGTTTATGTTGTACAAATTGATCAAATCCCCAATTTGATTTCAAAATTATAATTTACAAATTTAAGAAAGTATAAGAATGGAGTGAATAAATTCGGATCCCTAAAACCAGATCCCTAGGGTTTTATTTATAGGTGCGGGCTAGAACCTTTAAACTCAGTGTTTTTTGTTAGTTCTTGAGAAGATGGTTTTGATGACAACAACCTTATAATAAGATTATAAAATATAAATATTAACATTATAGTTTAGATATATATATATATGTATGTATGTATGTATGTATATGCAGGATTTAATCATACAGGTACCAAGAATGAAGACTGTATAGTATAGAGATTCAAGACTGAAGATATCAAGATTGAAGACTCATGAGTATCTAGATTATCAAGAGTTCAAGATTTCTATAATAAGTAATTTAATTAGGAATTTTGTTAAAACTCCTAGAAAAGCACTAGCATCTTAAAATCCATTTTATTCTTGGCATGGAATCCACTTCGAGCCTATTAAAGTGATGGAACCCTAAGTAGGATGGAACCTACGAAAAATATAGTGGAACATTGTTTTTTATCCACTAACTTTTATTCAATTGTTTTGCAAAATTATATCTTGTTTTAAAAATGATTTCAAAACCTTCCTTTTTAAAAGATCAAAAACATCTATCCTTGTTTTAAAATACTTTTAGCGTCAAAATAATCTTTATCTTCAAAATCAAAGTATCCTTGGTTTTAAACTATCTTTTAATTATAATATATTTAACTTTTAATATTTATACTTAGATTTAAGTATAAAATTATAGTAAAATTTTATATATACCAAAATATTATTCTCTATGCTTATATATGTATTTTAACTATAGTTAAGTATATTTATAAAGTTTAAAATTGTTTTAATACAAGATAGAAGTTATTTCCAAAGAAAAACAAATTACCAAAAATTGCTTAGGCCTATCGACAACCCCAATATACCCTTGTCGACAAGGTGGCAGTTTATTTCAAAAATTTGAATGTCAAAGGAAGTGTCTATTCGTCATATCCTTTCACGAATGGACATAGTTGTTGTTCTACTATAAATAGGGGCTGTTTTAAACGAATTTATATTCATATTTTCTCTGATTTCACTCCTCTTCTTCTTCCATGTTTCTTTATATATATTTTTACCATTACTCTATCGAAATCACCATTGAATCTAGCTAGATCATTTCTGGTTTGATTCTCTATCACTATCTTAACAGATCCCAGTGTTATTCAAAGTTATAGGCTTCTTTGTAATAAATTAAGTGAGAAAATGTGTAATCGTAACCCGTGAAATCAATCAAGCAAGAAAAGATGTGATTGTAGCCTATGAAATCAATTAGGCGAACTTGTTATCCGTAAAATCAAGTATCTCTAACCAAAGGATTGTGAATCTGGAGTTGTGAACCTCGTGGCCTTGAAATCGAGGGTGTAATTGTAAAAATTGATTTTGAAAGGAAATCCATACTTTTGTTGACTGGATGTAGGGTAACTCCGAACCTGTATAAAATTTGGTGTGTTCTTTCCTTTATTACTTTTACTTTATATCTGCATCCGTGTTTGATTATGTGATTATATCTTTGTCTGAATATTGCATACATTTGTGTTAAAATTAATATAAAGTCAAAAAGAATTAGTAGTTCCTTAAAACACTATTCACCTCCCCCCTCTAGTGTTGATTCTAGCCTTAAGATCCGTATTCCGCATTTCTCACATTTGGTATCAGAGCAAGGTTTTCAAAGTTTCATAATCTGAATTTTGAAAAAATTTCAAAATGGCTACCAACACTGGTACTGTTAATACTACCAACACTGGTTCTATTATTCCTGTCACTAATTCATTTGTAGAAGGTTAGTCTATTGTCAGACCACCACTTTCTAATGGAAGTAACTATGCATATTGGGCATGTAAGATGAAAATATATTTACATTCTGTAGGACTAGACACTTGGAATATCACACAGACTGAATATTTTGAACCCACAACTGATTTTGCATAGTGGACTGCTGAGCACAAGACCGTTGCACAAAACAACTCTAAAGCCATGAATATTTTGTTTTGTTCACTTGATAGTAATGAATTTAATAGAGTGTCAATTTGTAAGTCTGCATATAAAATTTGAAAAACTTTACAAGTTACTCACGAAAGAACAAGCAAAGTTAAACAGACCAAAATTTCAATGCTCACCAATCAGTTTCAATTATTTAAAATGAATTTTAATTAGTCTATTTCAGATATGTATAGTAGGTTTCAGAATATAGTGAATTCTTTAATATCCTTGGGAAAGGAATTTTTGGAAGAAGATCAAGTCAGAAAAATCTTAAATTCTCTTACTCCAGAATGGGATCAAAAGACACTTGCGATGGAAGAGGAAAATTACATCAGTACCTTAAAGATAGAAGAATTAATTGGAAATCTAATGTCGTCTGAAGTCCAAATGATTGAGAGAAGAGAAAGCAAAGCATCTGAAAAGAAATCAATGGCATTCAATGTGTTGAACGATGGATCAGACTCAAACAGCTATAATGATGAAGAGATGGCCTTTATGACCAAGAATTTTCGGAAATTCCTGAAATATAGAAAGATGAATAGTCTTAAGAGAAACAACTATAAGAACTTTGGAAATCAGAATGTAGTACCAAACTATATCAAATGTTTCAACTACGATGAATCAGGCCATATCAAAAGAGACTGTCCGCAACTAGATATGCAAAATCTTCCTATAAACAATGATTCCGCAAAGAAACGAAAACGTGCATTTATTCCTACTCTAGATGACTTAGACTCATCCACAAGCGATGATGATCAGAAGACAGATAATTTAAATATGTGTTTCACGACAGTTCATGACTCCGACGAACTCAAAGGAACGGACTCAGAAAAAGGTACACGTTTACAACACATTGGTTGAAATTGCATGCTTAGAATTGGATGCTTGATTGGTTGATTTTGAATTAGTGTTATGTTTGAATTTTAAAATTTTCATTTTTATTATTTTTTTACAATTTTTTTATTTTTATTTTTTCGTAGTATCATAATATTTTATGGAATATACTATAATTCCAGTAATATTCCAGATATATATAGACATTAAAAATAATAATAAATAAATATATGTATATTAAAATACTTAAGAGAAATAATTCATGAAAATTCAGAGACACCTGTCGACAAGGTCCCCACCATGTTGTCGACAAGGGTACATAAATTTGAAATTCAAAATTTGAATTCAAATGTTGAATTTCCCTCCATCTTTTCACTTCATTCAAGACTCTGAAAAGGCACCTTTTGACCAGAGAACATGTCCTTTGAGAATATATTTATTTACTATTTCTTATCACAACTTTTCACTTTACCTCTCAAATTCAAACTCTTATTTCAAAATATCAAGCTCTCTACTCTCTACTCTAATGGCTTCTTCAAGCAACCCGTCCGCAATGAGATTTACAGAAAGATAAAAGAGCAAGTTTTCAATAATCTGGAGGCTATAAAGGCATATATCAACTATGCTAACATGGAAAATTCCATCCAAAAAAGTTTGCTTTATTTCAAGATTTCTCTACTTATGAAATTGATTCTCCTTTTGCAAACAACCAAGTTCTTAGTCTTGTTGATGCTTCAGAAAATGATTTTTTTTGTTATCCAAATCTTGTTACAATTTTCTATGAAAATATCAACCATGGATTTTATAATGGAAATGATGATGAAATTTGGAGTAGTGTCAAAGGCACTAGCATCATCTTAAATTGTGATCTTTTGGGTACCATTCTCAATTGCAAGAGCGTGGGAATGAATCTTTCTAGTTTTAATATCGATGAAAATGATCGTGAGACATTTCTTCACATTTTCGAATGAGATAACTTTGAATTCATAAATCGAAACTTTCGATCAAAATCTAGAATTGTTAATCTTCTTTTACAACATACTTTGACCCCAAGATCGGGGAGTTTTAACAATCCACATCAAAGTTTGCAAAGCACTTTTTGCTATTTTTGGAAATTATAATATTAATTGGACGCAAGTTATTTTTGATGAATTTCGTCCCAAAAATCTTGAAATGGGTGAAAACACTTTGTATCATGGAATCCATCTCACTCGAATTTTTAATTATTTTGGAGTAGATTTCAAAGGAGAAGAATTTGTTTCAAGAAAAGTTTTTAATCACTCAGACATTTCTCTTATGAAAATTCCATATGTTTTTCAACCATATGAAACTCTTGCCAAAAAAGAAGAGCGTTTGGCTCATGAGGAGATGGAAGAGGAAGAAGAAGAAGAAGAAGAAGAAGGGGATGAAATGGAAATAGAAAAAGAAGAAGAAAGTGAAACATCCTTGGAAAGTATTGGCTATCCCTCTAATCCAACCAACAAAACCTTACTCAAAAATCAAAAGAACATTGTTGAGAATCAACGGATACCGTTAGTAAGAAATTGGATAAAATGTCATCCGAGATGAACAAGTTTTTCTCCGAAGTCAGCAAGAAACTTGGATTATCTTCATCTTCATCATCCTCTAACTAGTTCTACCTTTTTGTGTCATGTTGTATTGGTTTTAGTTTGTTTTGATTTGAATGTTCGTGTAGTTCTTTATGTTTAATCATTGTATCGTTCTATTATGAAAATGATAATTGGGATGCCATTAAAACAGGCCCTATATATGGAGAAGAAGGATGGGTGGAAGTTCCCCGTAATGTTTGATTTTTTTTTATTGCTTTGTTTGATTTGAATTGATTGCTTGGATTGATTTTGTTTTATTTTATTTGGTTTGGTGTGGATTGATAATTGGTGTGCAAAACATAATATCTATAAAAACACATTAGTTTCTCTTCTCTCTTTCTTATCGTTATATGATCTTACTTATGTTTTCTACGCAAATGAAAATATAACAATATATAATTAATAAATGATTTGTATTCTTATATTTGAATTCTCACATTATCACTATTATAAGTATTATCATATATGGTTTCTTAGTTAGGATAGTTAGTAATTAAGGACTAAGTTTTAGTATTAGAATTAAGTGTTGATTATTTATGATAACACTATCATTATAATCACATATCATATAGTATTAGTTTTAGGGGGAGTTATATATTTTGGAGTAAGTTTTTGTTGATGACAAAGGGGGAGAAGTATAAAATAGGATAGTTAGGCATAAATTAAGGGGGAGTTATTAGTTTTAAGGGGAGTTATTAGGATGGAAGTAATATTTTATAAACAAAGGTTGTCATCATCAAAAGGGGGGAGATTGTTACTCCCTAAGAAGATGGTTTTGATGATAACAATCTTAGAATAAGATTATAAAATATAAACACTAACATTATAGTTTAGATATATATGTATATGTAGGATTTAACCATGCAGGTACCAAGAATGAAGACTGTACAGTATAGAGATTCAAGACTGAAGATATCAAGATTGAAGACTCATGAGTATCAAGATTATCAAGAGTTCAAGATTTCTATAATAAGTAATTTAATTAGGAATTTTGTTAAAAATCCTAGAAAAGCACTGGCATCTTAAAATCCATTTTATTCATGGAATGGAATCCACTTCGAGCCTATTAAACGGATGGTACCCTAATAGGATGGAACCTATGAAAAATCTAGTGGAACATTGTTTTGTATCCACTAAATTTTATTCAAATGTTTTACAAAATTATATCTTGTTTTAAAAATGATTTCAAAACCTTCCTTTTAAAAAGATCAAAAACGTCTATCTTGGTTTTAAAATACTTTTAGCCTCAAAATAATTTTTGTCTTCAAAATCAAAGTATCCTTGGTTTTAAACTATCTTTTAATTATAATATATTTAACTTTTAATATTTATACTTAGATTTAAGTATAAAATTATAGTAAAATTTTATATATACCAAAATATTATTCTCTATGCTTATTTATGTATTTTAAATATAGTTAAGTATATTTATAAAGTTTAAAATAGTTCTAATACAAGATAGAAGTTATTTTCATAGAAAAACAACATACCAAAAATTGCTTAGGCCTATCGACAACCCCAATATACCCTTGTCGACAAGGTGGTAGTTTATTTCAAAATTTTGAATTCAAAGGAAGTGTCTATTCGTCATATCCTTTCATGAATGGACATGGCTGTTGGTCTACTATAAATAAGGGCTGTTTTAAACGAATTTATATTCATATTTTCTCTGATTTCACTCCTCTTCTTCTTCCACATTTCATTATATATATTTTTACCGTTACTCTACCGAAATCATCATTGAATCTAACTAAATCAGTTTTGGTTTGATTCTTTATCACTATCTCAACAAGACCATAGTGTTATTTAGAGTTATAGGCTTCTTTGTAATAAATTAAGTGACAAAAGGTGTAATTGTAGCCCGTGAAATCAATCAAGCGAGAAAATGTGTGATTGTAGCTTGTGAAAGCAATTAAGTGAACTTGTTGCCCGTAAAATCAAGTATCTCTACCCAGAGGATTGTGAATCTGGATTGGTATACCTAGTGGCCTTGAAATCGAGGGTGTAATTGTAAAAGTTGATTTTGAAAGGAAATCCGTACTTTTGTTGCGGGATTGGATATAGGGTAACCCCGAACCAGTATAAAATCCGGTGTGTTCTTTTCTTTATTGCTTTTACTTTATATCTGCGTCTGTGTTTGATTCTGTGATCATATCTGTGTCTGAATATTGCATACATTTGTGTTAAAATTAATATAAACTCAAAAAGAATTAGTAATTCCTTAAAACACTATTCACCCCCTTTAGTGTTAATTCTAGCCTTAAGATCCGTATTCCGTATTTCTCACACTTTTGACCTGGTCGAAAGGTGGCTTTGTAGACCTTTTGTTGCCATCAATGTTTCGGCATTCTTCTACACTACATTTGAATGGACTTTAGTGCTTTCATCTTCATTGAAGGGGTAGGTGTGACCTTCCACCCAAAGCATCCTTTGTTGTTGCAAGTAAAAATGGGCATGAGCTTTCGACGCCGTCAATAGGTACATCTTTGGGGTTTCGGTGGTATTGAAATACTATGATTTTCAACGTCGAAGTAACTTTCGAAAACATACTTGTGGATTGATGTGGAACCCCTCTTAGTTGTGAAAGGTTTAGATTGGTTTGAAAGGTTTAATTATGCTTTCGAAAGGGTTGCTCTAACAATACATCTTTTTGAGTAATTTGAATGAAGGAGAAACCTTCGGTTTCGAAAAGTTTGGCACGCATGTGAGTGGCTGTTATTTGCTGCCTTTGAGAGGTATTCCTCAACATAGTTGAAATGTCTTCATGCAGGTAAAAGAATCTATTTCGAAAGGAAGAAATTGAATTCTAATGGATATTTTTGATTCTTTCAACCCCTTCAAAAGCTAGTGACACATCTGACTTTTGGCTATAGAATCCCTTAAACTCCTTCGAAAGGCTTTGTTGATGCTATCATCTCTTGTGCATCCTTCTTTTCTACTCATCTTGCTTTTGACAAGGTTGAAGTGAGAATTGGTGGTAACACTTGCCCCTCCCTTGTGAAGGGATGCCTTTGATTTTCAAGTCATCTGCTTTGATGCTCCTCTTTACTTTAGCATAGAGATTTCCCGCCTTTTCATATTCTTGCGTAAATCCTGGTCATTTATTTAAATTTGATCATACGATCTGACCTTCATGTTGACTTTTCTTATAAATCACTCTTCTTTCTTCCCCTCTTTCATTTACCTGTGATTGATAGAAACTTCTATCAAGAATTAAAATCCTTAATTTCTTAATAAACTCCTATTTCCAACAAATAGAAGCTCGAATTCAAAGTAAGTTATTATCCTGATTTTTGAACCAACTTTCCACAGTTTGAATTATTGTTCTAATTTCATAAAGATAATTTATGTTTTTTTGTTCATATGAAAGTATCCTTTGGTTCCTTTTTATGGATTATTTTGTTCCATTTCCCATGTCAATTATATTTAGAATTCATCTGAATTGGGTTTTATTTACGATTCGAATTTACCTTTTAGGGATTTTTGTGATTATTGATTGTAAATCTGCGCTCAAATCAATTTTGTTATTAATTTTTTAAAGTATTGGCTTAAAATTGAATTTCAGGAAGAAAGGTTTTTCTAGTTACTTCATAGAGAAATTTAAGCCGTATGAATTGCAACTTGACATTGTAATTTTACCTTTCTACCCCTTCGAAAGGGTTTAAGGTGGCTATATTTCTTTTTCTTCTTCAACCTCTTTCGATGGGGTTGAAAGGAAGTTAAGCGTCAATCTCCTAATTGATCTCGTCGAAAGTGTTAATGTAGTTAATATGAAGTGGACTTCTTCGAAAGCATAAGTATGCTTTAGTATATTCTGATACCTTTCAAAGAAATTGCCTAATGTGCTTCGCTAAAAGATTGCACAGTACACAGTTTTGAAAGCGTAATTTTTATTTTATAGGCTTCGAAACCTCTAGTGCATGCCTTATTTAAATTTATTTTAGGAGATGTTGGGAGTTAGAAATTCATTCTTCTTTTCATAGATTAGATTGAGGAAAACATATTTTGTTTAAGTTGAAAATCAAACCAAACCTTTCGACTTGATCAAAAACTACTATATTGAATCAGGTTTGGTTGTTTGTACGTTTTTGAAGCCCTACACCCTTTTCGACTTACTCAAAACCCATTATAGTTAATTGGGATTTGGTCATCATTTTATACAAATACTATCAAAACGTCCCAAAACCCTTTCATTTATATTGATTTTACTCAAACCCAAATCTTTCAACTCAATTGGCCTATAGGGTTTGACGACATTCATATTCTGTTATCCGACCTTTTGGCCTAGCTATATTCAAACTCACTAGATAAGTTAGACTAGACGATAATTGAGGAAGACAACCAAAAGATATGATTATTAGGCTCAGAGATCAAGCGCAGGTAATGATATAAAGCGATTATCAACCGAGGCTAACTGATAGACTCTCAAGAATATCCTAAGTATGGAATAATGCCTCCTCTAGGTAGGGGTTCAGCACTTATTCCTTCCCTTGAGGGATCGGTACATATCCTCGATTAATGTTTCAAACTTAGTAAGATCTGTACAGAGTGACAAGGAAGGCCCCTTGAGTCTACATTCCAAGTTTAAAGTCATTTGGAGTTCGTATGCTCAAGTGATGGGCAAATTACTTCACTTATCAAAAGAGATCGATATAAAAGGGATCGTCCATATTCAATTTCACTACATACTGCAACAATGATCGTTCAATAACTCAAAATCCACAGAAGCTGTCAACATGAAACTTGGATTATAGGCTAACTATGACATGTGGAACACCCTACAAGGAACGTATGGAATTTGGAGAAATTTAGAGGGATTGATACATATCCCTCTAGAGGGATCATCGGAAATCAGAATTCAAGCAACACTACTTTACGAAAAATGCGACATCTCACTAACCGTAGGTCGGACTTGCACGAAATTTGTAGAGCATGCACCTAACATCATGGGGCATCCCTTAAAGGGATCATAGCCCATTTGGATGCATCCGTAGGTATTGGTACTAATCCCTTTTTTGGGTCCCGGTGGGTCTGCAAATTTTTAAGTCGCCTCGTCTTGGTCTCCGAACCATCTACCAAAATTTTGGTCTGATCCATGCACGTCTTCCTCGATAAATACAGTAGGCATGTCATCAGAAAATGGATCCTGCTTTCTCTACCAAGGTTCTCCCATTTTTATTCTTCACTTTTGTACTAATGGATTTAGACTGATCCAAATACTCTTGAAATCATAATCAAATATCAATAAAAATATAAAGTGGACGTTAGGCCAAGATTGCCGAACCACTATAAAAATTCTACATGTTCATTTATAATTTCTGCTCTATTTTAATTTTATTCTTCATTTAATCTCTACTTGATTCTATTAGATGTTGATGCCCATTTTTGGCGTCAACATTTTGGTGCTTTCACTAAAAAAATGAATTCTTAGCTTGATTGGGTGTCATCTTCTATTGGTGTATTTCCATATTTTCGAGATAGATCCAGTTATTAACCAACAAACTTCATTTTCTACTCAGATTTGAAGAAAAACTAAAGGAAGCTAATAGCCATGGCTAAAGGGACTAAGTCTACTTCCTGTGTTTTTGTAGGATCCAATTATGCTAATGTTCTTCTTTGGAGTCGTTCATGTGTTCATGTTTGTTAAGAAGGGATCAAATTCACTCATATATGCAAGTTCTTGGGATTAGTTTGCACTCGAGTTAGCAAAGGGCCGATCCTTCTCTTAAGGCCTAGATGGCCGATCCCTCTCTAAAGGCCTAGATGACCGATCCCTCCAGACTTACTGAATACTAATTTCCCTAAAAATCTTATATATCAATCCCTCCAAAAAGCTTGTATACCAATCCCTCCAAAAGCTTGAATATTCATCCCTCCAAAAAGCTTGTATACCGATCCCTCCAAAAAGCTTGGGTACCGATCCTTCCAAAAAGCTTGAATACCGATCCCTCCACAAAGCTTGAATACCGATCCCTCCACAAAGCTTGTATACTGACCACTCTCCAAGGTATGTATATACCATTCTTTCTTCAATATATATATACATACAGACATATATATATATATATATATATATATCCCTCTTCATAGTATATATGCCGATCCCTTAAGCCATACCGATCCCTCAAGCCGATAATCATGCTTGATATCGATCCCACTCTCAAAAACCCATGTGACCGATACCTATACCAAAAACAATTTATGGATCGGGTTTGATCCATTTTTAAAAAATAATTATGATTTAGAATTTCTATCCATTTCCCTTACATCCTGTAACTGACAGTGGCATAGAGGATCAAGCAGCAGCTTCTGAATCGCAGCCAGGGAATAGACAAGCAACCGCTACTCAAACGATACTCCCAAAGGTTGGAGAATATAAGTGATGTGACTCTAAGCAAACCCAAGAAACTTTGTTCCAAAGACAAACTCGGGTAAAACCCAGTTTTTCTCCAAGCAAACGACAAGATGACTCCAAGCACCATTCTTCGCTGACCCAACACTTCGAATTCAGTGACTCCAAGAAAATCAATTGTTGAATCCAAGAAAATAGTAGATTTTCTCGTGTTCGACTCCAAGTAACTTACCACTGATCCGTCAATACTGGCCCATCTTTCTTTGCTGATATCTCGAGCATGCGTGCATCATTCACAAGCATGAGAAGTAGTTGTAACTTAAAATGAACTGGATTGACGATGACTGAAGCATCTCCCTAGTCGAAGCCTATTTATTGAAGTTGTTTAGTGTGCAATATATCCAAGGAGATTCGATGTATCGATCAAATCAGTTTACTCAGGGAAAACCGACCCTGGACTACATCCCATGAAAGCCTATATTCGTCGAAGGTGCATCGATCATACGAATTATGCGATTATCGTCCAAATCCATCTCCTTATTCAATCAGCCGGATCAAAAGTTTGTCAAGGAGTTTAGAATGCTTGCGACTGACACAAATGATGTAATGTTATTATCTAATTGTTCCAAATGCTAGGTAAGCCGCTCAAAACTTCCTATAGAGATTCAATGTCGTCGTCGTCACTAAAGCGAGCAATCCGAACGAGGATTTCATACTGATAGTGTTGATGAGGGGAATCAATCCTAAGACAGATTTTAGCAGCTAGTTAGATAGAGAGCCTCCTATGACCTTGGATCATCTCTATTACAAAGTGAATCAGAACCAAAGCAAGGAGGAGGTAAAGCAGACTAGGAGAAAGAACAATACTGGCCCGTTGGCTAAGGACTCGGATTCCAGTAGATGACCCTAGATCTCAAAATTCAACTCATATTCTCCTTTGAATGATTCAATCGATAGCCTCTACTTGGAGACTCACGACTCAGAGCGGTATTGCAAACCAGCCTCGAGAGGGTCCACCGAAGCCCAGAGAAAATCCAAGGAATGTTGTATATTCCAAGATGCACATGGTCCTAACACTAGCGATTACAAACACCTCCAAGATGTAATCGGAAAGCTGATTCGAAAAGGAAAGCGTAAATAGTATGTGCAAGCCCAGTAGAATGGCGGGCAGGGAACATTCGATGCCTATCAATAAAGAACTCTGATTATCAATTGGACCGCTAATGGTTGACATCCCGCTGAAAGGAGCTAGGGGAAAAGTTGAAAAGTGAGCACACGATGCTGCTTCACTTGAATGAGATTTATTTCGATCTTCTTTGAATTACTTCTATATCAATTTCAATTGTGTTGTGAACTACGACCAACTTGAACTAAACTACTTCAAAAACAATGTAGGCGACCAAGTACTAAGAGTTGGCCTCCAACCAATTCCCACAGATCATGATCGGGCCTATGGAGTTTCATCAAGACGAGAGTGATTCGACCACTAATCAGCAACCATGTGGCCCTGATTTGGGGTCAAGGTCTAAAGATGGAAAAGTTCATCAAGGTCAGAATCCAACACAAAACGGGCATGACTGACCGTACATTCATCGACCTCCATATTTGAATTGGAGATCTAAGCAAGCCTTGTAATGAATGTGGACCGATCATCCCCTCCTCGGGTCACAAAATAAAGTTTGACAAAATACAAAAGGCTCTCCTAAAGCTCAGTGACGCCGGGATCTAACTAGAGTGGACTTGATTTGATCATCTATGCATCAACTCCTGCCCTGAACACAAGAGGCAGTTCGAAAGCCTGACTAGAAGTAGCCATGATGGACTGCCTACTCATCAACCACCACTCTCAACACATGGACACGACTGCACCCTTAAATGGATGCAACCCAACAATCCACTCAATAGATCTCTACCTCTATTTGATCGAAAGAATACGAAGCAAATTGTACAAGACTTGATTATCAAACTCTAGCATGGATGTGATCCAACCATCCATCATGTACCTCCTTCCTTGACTTGATTGGAAGAGATACTCTCACCAAGCGGACGAGAATCGACCGCCCATTTGTCAAGTTTCATCCTGGATGCTAGGGGAAGAATTCCATTCCATGGATGAGCATGGTTTGACCATTCGTTCCACTGCTCTGACCTCGAGTTGGCAACTGAAGTATAAATCAAATAGGTATAACCAACTGCCAGCGAGAAAACTCTAAGTCCCTGATTGCGGACCGAGGTATAAACCATTCGGGTGGAAACACAACTGTGCACGATAAAATTTCTAGGTCCCTGATCATGGACTATAAGATCCTAAGTCCCTGACTATGGAATAAAAAAATTCTAAGTCCTTGACCGTGGACTAGAAAATTCTAAGTCCCTGACTATGGACTAAAAAAAATTCTAAGTCCCTAACTACGGACTAGAAAATCCTAATCCTGACTACCGACTAAAAACATTTTTAAGTCCATGACTGGGCTAGAAAATCCTAAGTCCCAGACTACGGACTGAAAAATTCTAAGTCCCTGTTTGTAGCCTAGAAAATCCTATGTCGCTGACTACGGACTAAAAAAATTCTAAGTCCATGACTGCGGACTAGAAAATCCGAAGTCCCTAATGCGGACTAGGAAATCATAAGTCCCTGACTACGGGCTAAAAAATCCTAAGTCCCTGACTACAGAATAAAAAAATCCTGGTCCTTGGTTGTAGACTAAAAAAAATTCTATGTCCCTGACTGCGGACTAGAAAATCTTAAGTCTCTGACTATGGACTAGAAAGTCCTAAGTCCTTGACTGCGGACTAAAAAATTCTACGTCTTTGATCATGGACTAGAAAATCCTATGTGCCTGACCGCGGACTAAAAAAAAATCTAAGTTCTTGACTGTAGACTAGAATAACTCTATGTCCCTGACCGCAGACTAGAGTATAAATTGTTTGGCGGAAAAACAATTGCCACGGGCAGAAACATGACTGTCCATAATAAAATTCTAAGTCCACGGCTACGGACTAAAGTATAAACCATTTGGCCAAAAAAACGACTGCCATGGGTGGAAACATGACTGTCAATGACAAACTCTAAGTCCCTAACTATGGACTAGAGTACTTTAAGTCCCCGACTAGGACTAGAGCATAAACTATTTGGTGGAAAAAACGACTACCGCGGGCAAAAACATGAACTTCCCATAAGAAACAAATATAAGTCCCTGGAGTGCGGACTAAGGCGTAAACATAAATCCATCATGAACCGACCGATTGCTAAATAACTCTAAGTCCCCAAATATAGACTGGTGTATAAACAAGGATGAATAGATGAGTGGATTTCGACCATTCTTTATACCATGAACTCCGGCCTAAAATCAACAAGAGGAGTATAAACTTGCTAAGGATGGAATTCGTCCTTCCGACTTACAACCTCACCAAATCAATGCTGGGGGCAAGAGTACAAATCACTAAAAGATGAACACCATAGCTCATTATAGCTCTGGCTTGGTTTTCTTTACAACTTAAGGCAATGACTGAAAGGAGGCCTCAATACAAATCCAATCGAAACGACATCTGAATTTACGAGTGACCGACTATATGGTACCATCAGATCGAGGGTCAATATCAATCCGCACCAAACATAAATGGATGTAACTCGAATGTCCTTCGAAAGATTATAATCATCAAAGTGTGGAAAGGAGAATATACCATGAAGACTTGATCATTAATTCTCTAGCATCCTCCTTTGATCCGTCAGGAGGAGTATGAAAGTGGATGAGCATGACACAATTGCACTTGAGCCAACTTTCCCCTAGATCCGATTACATAATATGAATCAAAGTGGATGTGGTTGACCGCCCAATACCCAACTCATGCCCGAAATCTGATGAAGCATCAAAGTATTCCTTTTAGAAGGAAAAACCATAATACAATCTAGGATAAGCGAGAGTCCGCCTTCCAACAGCCAACCAGATCACACGATTCAACGGGAAAGAGTATAAAGCTAAAGTGGACATGGCTTGCCTTCCTACTTGTCGATGTATGCCCCATACATAGGGGCACGAGCGAGAAACAAGATGAATGTGAACCGACCATTCAACAATCAACTCTATGTTTTTGGAGCTTAGGTGGGAGTATAAACATAGCTAAGACGTGACTCAACCATCCATGCAGAACATTTATCTACCCGAGACCGGGAGCAGAAGTGTGATCATCCAAAGACTGGCCGCGTTAGCTCAATATTGTAAGTTATATATAGTGTTTACAACCAGTCAAGGCTACAACCGAAAGGTTGCCTAGAGATAGAATCATCGAATCGATGCCCAAGCTAATAGGCAACCTACTACCATTCCAATGTGAACGACGAGCAATAGTTTGCTGGTACTATGAATGGAAAGCACGTTACTCGAATACACAAGTAGATTCAAACTCAAAGAAAGAGCCAACTACGCAGTTGCACTCAACTCAAGGCTGACCCCTATTCGACATTGTCTTCAACGTGCTTCTAAGCCTGATCTTTGGTTATTTTCAGATAATCGCTCAAAGCATTTACAGCTCTTCACTATCAAACTTAATAGCTCATGATAAGACTCTGGGACTCAACCGGAGTAACCATCATCATTGACTATTCCAATAAGATTTCACGTTGATTATTGCGTGAAACAGTTCCATTTGAACTCAAAGAATCCAAGACTACCCGCTAAGCTAATAGTCGACACTGTAGTCAGCCATGCCGACCCATCATGGGCACATAAGATCGGATCGCAACTTAATGCAATGAGGATGAAGGAATTAACTAGCTTTCTCTGAATGAATCTTCATGTGTTCGCTTGGACCCATTCTAACATGCATGTGATCTCACTGACTATCGCAAGCCATTCATTAAATATCGAACCGAGGCATGCCTCGATGAGACAAAAGCAATGCGCCGTAGATCTGAAGAGGTCTGTTGGACTTAAAATGGAAGTGGATGAACTCAAACACAACAAGTTTACCCAAGGCACCCTCTATCCGAAATGGGTATCCAATCTAGTTCTTATGAGCAACGCTAATAAAAGTGGTAGACATACATCGACTACACTTACCTGAACAAGATATTCTCGAAAGCCAGCTTTCAAGGACCGAACAGCTGGTAGACCCAACTGCTAGAAATGAACTACTTTCATTTTTGGATGTGTACTCCAAATACAACCAGATCTCAATGCACGTCCTTGACCATGAGCACACCAACTTCATTACCGATCTAGGGTTATATCATTATCTTGTGATGCCAATTGAACTAAATAATGATGAAGCTACTTACCAGAAACTTGTCAATAGGATGTTAAAAGACTAGATCAGGTGATTGACGAGGTATATGTGGATAACTTGATCGTGAAGTCATGGAAATTAAATAAGCACATCAATGATTTGGTAGAGATATTCAGTTCTATCTAAAAATATTGAATCAAACTCAGTCCCTTGAAATGCTATTTCAACGGTGTGTCAAGGAAGTTCCTGGGTTTGATGCTCAACTCTTATGGAATCGAAGCCAATCCTGAGAACACTTAGGCAATCAAAGACATATAGGTAGCGAATACAATCAAGCAGGTATAAAACCCAAACGGGAAGGTCATCGCCCCAAATCGATTCATCTCTATGGCTACTGACAAGTGTACTCCCTTCTTTGACCTAATCAAGAGATGCAAAAGGAATTTTGAATGGACATAAGATTGTAAAGAAGCACTTCAAGCTTTGGTGAACCACATAGAGAGACCTCTTATCTTGTCAAAGCCGATGGATCACAAAGATTTATACATCTATTTAGCCATGTTGGTATATGCCATAAGCACCACAATATTATGCGAAGAGAACCGGATCCGAAGACCGGTATATTATGTAGCCAAGAGATTGACAGGTAATAAGAGAAAACTACCCAAAGCTACAAGAGCTCGTGGAATGCCTATTGATTTCATCACGTAAGCTCCGCTCTAACTTTCAGGCTCACCCTATTAACATCTATGCCAACAAGCCTTTGTGACAGGTCATACAATGACCTGAGATGTTTGGAAGACTGCTCAAATGGAATATCGAACTAAGCCAATTCAATATCACTTATTTCCCTCGAAGAGCTATTCAAGGGTAGAAATTGGAAAACCTCATATCTGAATTCACCACATCAGACAACTATTCGAATACAGTGGAGAACCAACCAACAGATGGAAAATGTACATGGATGGAGCATCCGATGATCGGTGTTCTGGCGCCATAGTTTTGTTAAAGAATCCTAAGGAACGATCAATCTGCTATGCCCAGAAACTCGACTTCCCTACAACAAATAGTGAAGCTACGTATGAAGCATTGATCGCCACGCTCAAACTTACTAGAGAACTGGGAGTGGAAATTTTACATATCTTTTGTGATTCTTGGTTAGTACTATGCCAAGTCAGGGAAGATTATCTTGCCAGAGGGCAACATCTTGCTCCTTATATCAGCCGGGTCTAAGAGCTACCAGTTGACTCCTAGAATTACACCATTACACACATCCTAAAAGAACGAAATCGAAAAGCCGAGTCACCAGCCAAGTTGGCCAGTTTTTGGGACATGCAGCAAATAGACTTTTCCCGGTTGATGTATATGATATCCCAAGCATTGATAGATGGAGATCAACAAGATCTCAGAGATAAAGTTAGAAAAGGAGTCATAGATGACTCCTATCAAAGACTATCTACAATGGGAAACTCTTCTTGGATGGAGGAATAAAAAAATGACAAATCCTCCTTAAAGCTTCAGGCTGCATTATCCAAGAAGGAGTCAAGTATAGAAAGGGCTTTCTCCATTACCCTGCTTCGTTGTACCACCCATGATGAAAAAAAAACGAGTCTTGAGAGCAGTCCATGAAGAAGAATGTGGCAATCACACTAGGGGCAAACATTAACAAAGAAAATACTCTGCTGCGAGTACTACCGGCCAACTATCAATCAAGATGCAGTCGAACACGCTAAACAATGCGACGAGTGCTAGGCAAAAATTATGAGATCCCCGCCGATGGAAATTACTCAAATGGCTAGTCCATAGCTGTTTGCCACTTGGAAACATTGACATTATTGTCTTTCTACCAATCCTAAAGGTGGTGCGAAATACGCCATCGTAGCAGTTGATTACTTCACCAAATGGGAAAAAGCAGAACTTTTAACCATGATCAATATGAAAAAAATAATTAAATTCATTGTTAGGAATGTCATCTATCGTTATGACCTTCCATGAACCATTGTAATTGGTAATGAAGCCCAATTCGACAGCGCTAAATTTGAAAACTTCTATCGTCGGCATCATATTAAAAAGATATTTGTGGTATTTGCTCTCTTTCAAGCAAATGGACGGGTTAAAGCTGTGGACAAAATCATAAAGTTCGCTCTGAAGAAAGATTTGGATAAGGCTCATCAGCATTATAGGCATACAGAACCACCCACAAGTCCACGACTAGCCATACTCCATTGAATCTTGCCTACGGCTCTGAGCCCTTCATCCCTATAGAACTTGAAGTCCCCTCTCATCGAGTGACCGTTTACAACCCCTATTTCATTATAAAATAATATATAAACAATAAATTATGATCCAATTTCTATTAAACTAGAAGGAATTAGTGATGATTCGTGAGTGTATAAATGCATCCGAGAGCCAATGACAAGAACGTGTGCCTGATTGTGCACATGTTTATTAAAAAATTAACTTCTAAAATCAATAGAAATTGAATTTTCACTTGGAGTTACTAAAGAAAAGAAGCGGACACAGTTAGCCAAAGCTTACTAGTCCTGTAGAACCGGACGTAGATAACCATCGATGGAATACAACCCAGAATTTATACTATTGGTAATCGACCAAGAGTCATGACGATCAAAGAGGGTACAACACTTTGGGAAGATAAAACGGAAGGATAATGACTACTCATGAAACTGGATGGATTTCTTTCGAGCGACTCTAACTTGCTTCGATTCAAAGCACATCATATATGCAACAAGATGTACTTTGGGGAGGGGGCAAGTGTTATCCGACCTTTTGGCTCGGCTATATTCAGACTAACTAGATAAGTTAGACCAGAAGATCATCGAGGATGATAGCCCAAAGAGATGATTATTAGGCTTAGAGATCAAGAGCAGGCAATGATATGAAGCGATGATCAACCGCGGCAAACAGACAGACTCTTCAGAATATTCTAAGTATAGAGTAATGCCTTCCCTAGGCGAGGGTTCAGTGCATATCCCTTTCCTTCGGGGATTGATACATATCCTCAATTGGTGTGCCAAACTTGGTAAGATCGATACAAAGTGATAAAGGAGGCCCTATGAGGCTATATTCCAAGTTTCAAGTCATTTGGAGTTCGTATGCTCAAGTGAAGGACAAATTACTTCACCTATCAAAAGGGATCGGTATAAAGGGGATCGTCCATATTCAGCTTTCACTACATATTGCAATAATGATCGATCAATAACTCAAAATCTAGAGATTCTATCAACATGAAACATGGAGTATAAGCTAATTAGGACACGTGGAACACCATAGGGATCATACGACATTTGGAGCAAGTTAGAGGGATCGGTACCATCCCTCTAGAGGGATCGGCAGAAATTAGAATTCAAGAAACACTACACGAAAAATGCTATATCTCACAAGCAATATGTCGAAATTGCACGAAAGTTGGAGAGTAAGTAGCTAACATCATGGGGCATTCCTCATAGGGATCTCAGCCCATTTGGATGCATTTATTAGGATCGATATCGATCCTTATTGTGGGTCCCGATAGGTCAGCAAATTTTTGGGTCACCTCGTCTTGGTCTCCTGAACCTTCTGCAACAATTTCGGTCCGATCTATGCACGTCTTCCCTATAAATACAGCAAGTATGGCATCGAAAATGGGATCCTGGTTTCTCTACCAAGGCTTTAACATTTTTATTCTTCACTTTTGTACTAATGGATTCCAACTGATCCAAACACTTTTGTAATCATAATCAAGTGGAATATCAATAAAAATATGAAGAGGTCGTAGGCCAAGATTGCCGAACCACTATAAAAAATTTATATGTTCATTTATTATATCTTCTCTGTTTTAATTTCATTCTTCATTTAATCTCCACTAGATTCTATTGGGTGTTGATGCCCATTTTTGGTGTCAACATATTCTCTTAGTAAAACAAAGTTCATGGGTTTCGACAGTGTCGAAAGGTTTATTTGTCTTGTTTATTGAATGTTGTTAGTGTATATTAATATTCAAATTAGTTGTGTAGGGTTTAACTACTCCTTTCAACAATAAAGTTTTCCTTGGGCTTTTAACATTGTCTAAGGGTGTTTGTTGGAGTTCCAATTCCATTTTCCCTTTCGACACTGTTGGAAGCTCAACGAATTTCATTTTTCTAAACTGGCTCTAACATTCTTTCAAGAATATAAAATTTCATATTTTGATTGATGTTTGAATTGTATTAATAGGTTTTGATTATCCTTGAAAGATGTTGATTATACAACAAATTATAACTTTTTACTGAAATGATGTCACCTGGCAGGATCATGGGTGTGAAAAAGACCTCTGAGAAACTAGAAAAAGATATAGTACTGGTGACAAAATTTTCTCCAAAGAAGATTAAAGTTGTTTCCAAACATTCTTTAATATCCTTCCAGGATAAGGTGGACGCTATTCTAAATGACTTTGGCATCACTAAGGCAGACGGTTTTCCCATAGCGATAGCGACACCATTCAAAATCCTCTTGAAGGATATTTAGCCTATACTGCTATCCATATTTGGCACGGTGGCTTCATGCCTTTCCTGGATTTCTTGACTAAATTGTTGACCCATCTGGGCACTGCTCCATCCAGCAATATCCCATTGTATACACATACCTTCTTTCTTTGGAACTCATGGCTCTGGAATCAGGAATTCCTTCATTAAGTGCTGAAATTCTTAACTATTTGGTCTGCTTAGTCAAAATTAGCAACTTAAACAACCAAATCTTCATGGTTGATCCCCCAAAAAACTAATCTCTAAGGGGGTAAATAAATTAGAGACCGGGAGATGCAATTCTTCTTCATCAAATGCTTTTCCAACATTAGTAGAGTGTTTTCTTGAAACACCTACACACCCCTTAGTATACCCAAAAAGGACACACTAAAGGATATAATGCATTATGGGTATAGCAAAAGCATCACAGAGACTAAGATTCACAAGATAAATAAATAATAATAGTGAGTACGTCTCAAATACCAAATACGCATGTCTTATGAAAAAAGTAATCTCAGTCACATCATCAGAGTACACAATAAAAATCATCCGTCTCATAAGGTACCAATACATCCAAAGTCAAATGAAAAGAAAACTGAAAGGAAGAAGAAAACATGAAGAATGAGAAAGCTCTGCAAATGGATCTCCATGAAATCCAAATCTATTGCCTTTGCCTCTACTGGCCTGGGGGGAAGGGGAAATAGAGGAGTGGGTCAGACTATTAGTCTGATGAGTGAAGGTAACTACTAGTATTTTTAAGAAAGATAAAGATAATAGACTTAACAACAGTTCTAGTATAAAAGGAAATAAAGGAAAGATAAAACTAGAATAAAGTACTGTTTAACTGTTTGCTTTGATTGTGATTGTTTGCACTTGTCTTAAATAGTTGCTCTGATTAGGCCGAAATTCTAATCCTATTTTAATTAGGCTGAAATCCTAATTCTACACGTTGATCGGCCTTCTATTTCTATTGTGCCACTGTGAGCTAGTCCCATTTTGTGGGTCCCACAGCAAAAGACACATGTCTAGCACCTGGAACGTAGTAGCAAATTACAACCCTAATCGACGTCGCACGCTCGGTCAACATTGGTACATACTCGCTATCGCCCCCTCTTGTGACCTCTTACTCACCCTATCTGCATAAGCGTGCCTAGCCTCACCCAATCTATTGTCAGACCATCATTCCTAGCCTTAAAGGAACCTAGCCAACCTCACCTAAGTGTTTTGTGAGACCATCAGTACTAGTCTGAAATAGAATGATGTTGGTATGGGTCCTATCAAACAAAATCTAGTTGCGCTCCTTACCCAAATCCTCCAATTTGACTTCTATCTATTGGCCACTTGTTTACCCTGTGTCCCAGCCTCACCTAACTATTGTGAGACCATCAATCCTAGTCTGAAAGGGTCCTGCCCAGCCTTACCTAATCTATTGTGAGATCATCAATCCTAGTCTGAAAGGAAATGCTATTAGTATGGGACCTATTTCTGTTCTTGCTTATTAGCGTAGTGTAAGTTCTAAAATAAGCCTCTTCTATTATTTCTGCTCTGTTTGCTTATTAACTTAATCCAAGTCTTTAAAATAAGACTTTTCTTTTTTCTTTGCTATATTTGCTTATTAACTTAATTATAAGTCTTTAAAATAAGCCTTTTCTGTTATCTCTAATTATGACCTATGTCATAATTTGCTTTTTAACTTAGTCAAAGTTTTAAAATAAGCCTTTCTGTTCTTTCTGTTTAATTATAACCTACGTTATAATTGTTACTCTTCTGTTTTATCTTTTTAGTTATAACCATTAGATATAAACATGCTTGAAACGCCTCAAATTTGCCTATTTCAGTCTATCTTCCTTTTATTACAGTTCTTCTTATTTTACATCTAATTTCTGTAAATTTAGTGTTTATTTCTATTTAATCCATATTTGCGAATTATTCTCTTTTTAGTGTTCTATTTGCGTAAAAAGGAATTAAAAAAACTAACATTTACAGGCTAAATTCTAATTTAAAACAGATGTAAATAAAATAAAAATAAATGTAAATAACTGAATAAAATAGCTAAATAAAAATAGCTGACTAAAATAGACTAAAAAGAACTTTAAAAATTAAATGTAAATGTCTTATGTAAAAACTGTCTCAAAATTGCAGAAAAACAACAACTATTAAGAACCCTATTATTTTAAATTACTTAAAAATCTAAAACACTTACAAAACACTCACCTGTGGTCCTTAGCTCTAGTCCTTAGTCTTCCTTGATCCACTTCTAGAGCGTAGAATATTTTTATCAAAAAGATTTTCTCCTTAGAAAAATTTTCTATTTAGGGTCCAGCATCTGGCAATGAACCCAAAAAGGAGAAAATCTAAATGAGAAAAATAGCTAGGCCTAGGGTCTTATTTATAGTGTAGTTTAGGGGTCTCAAGCCGTTGGATTTGGGATTAAATCTGGTGCAACCAGGTCATAGGCTCACTAGGAACCATCGGACAGAAGCACGAACGCATAGGATAGAAGAAAATTGGAAAAAACACGTCACATTTGAATCTGGAAAAAACTACGTCCAACAAAACAAAGGCAGGTCCACCCAAGATGTGTGAGGGTCGACCCTAGGGTCGACCTTACTCTAGCCTGGGTCGACTTATAGGTCAATCTGGCTTTGGTCTAGGTCGATTGACCCTTTTATATTTTTTTTTCTTTTTGTTGTTTTCGTTTTCTTCATTTCTTGTTTAATTCGTATCTTCTTCATTTTAGCTCGGATTTTGAAAAACTATATACGGATATTGGCAAGAAAATTACCACGGACACAACGGTACAACTTCTACGGCTCAATTTTGATAATTTCACAAACTTATTTTATTATTTAATTAAATTGTTAATTAATTATTGTAGTTTAATTTTCGGGTTGTTACATTCTCCCCTCCTTAAAGGATTTCGTCGGCGAAATCTCCAAAGACAGAAGAATAAAATAAATATTTTCATCCAAATTCTACAACCATATACTCAACCACCATCCATTACATCCATTGTCCTTAAGTTTTCTAGGCGGTCTACTGATTCAGTCAATCTCTATTTTATGCAATCATGTCCGTGCTATGTATCCAAATGAATGCAAATTCCCTAATGATAACTGATAGTTCTATATGCATGCTACAATCATCATCCAAATACAATAATCATATGATAATAATCCATTTATAGCTACCATGGAAATAAAATAAAAATGCAAATGCACACATATGCATATGTTTTTGCGACCTAGTTAAGCCGATCCCTAAGAGATAATAGTGCCTAGTGTATAAACATGCATCCATTAGCATCCACTGGCAAACACTAGCATCCATCATTATATAACATGTTCTAGTAACATGTTTACATTTAGTCCTACCATCCATAGATTAAATTCTAAGATCTACCTTCCTAAAGGATACTAAAGGAAAGAACCTATTCACAACTAAAGGTGGAAATAAAAAATTCAAAACGTACTATCGAAAAGATACAGATAAGAGATACGTACTTTCTCTTCTGGCACCCATGTAGCGTCTTCAACGTTATCTCCCCACTTCAACTTCTTCAAGTTGGCTTGGTTCCACTACCTCTATTAAGTCATGTAAGAACTTTCTCAAGTGCGAAAAATGGTAAACATCATGAACACCTACGAGCCTCTCCGATAGCTTTATTTGACACGTTATCTTCCCTACTCTTTCCATAATGGGGAACAGTCTTACGAATCTGGGAGCAAGTTTCCCACTTGATCCAAATCTTCCTACCTTTTTTAGTGGAGATACCTTAATGAAAACCAAGTCTCTTACCTTAAACTCAATATCCTTTCTTCGCTTCTCTACGTAGAATTTATTTCTATCTTAGGCTATCTTCATTCTTTTTCGAATCAAATCAGTTTTTTTGAAGTTTCCCTAATCATGTCAGGACCAAGTAGCAACCTTTCTATAGACTCCAACCAACACGAAGGCGACTTGCAAGGTCTTTCATAAAAAGCTTCAAAACGTAACATCCCAATGCTAGCTTGAAAACTATTATTATATGCAAACTTCACTAAAGGAAGTTGCTCCTCCCAAGTTCCTCAAAAATCAAGAATGCACATCCTTAACAAATCCTCTAGAACTCTATTAACTCTCTTCGTTTGGCCATCCGTATGAGGGTGATAGGCCGTACTCAACCTAAGCTATGTTCCTAAAGCCTCTTGCAAGCTTCTATAAAATTCTCTAGTAAAAATAGGGTCTTTATCGCTCACTATGCTAGAGGGTACTCTATGAAGTCGGACTATCTCATGAAGATATAAGGATGCCAAATTATGTGCTGTCCTTTTATTCTTGACCGAAATGAAGTGGTCACTCTTAGTTAAATGATATATAATCACCCAAATACTAGTATTCCCCTTCCTAGTTTAGGGTAAGCCATCTATGAAGTCCATAGAAACACTATCCCACTTCCATTCGGGTACACCCAACGGCTGAAGCAATCTGCTGGGATTCTGCTGCTCCAGCTTAACTCTTTGGCAAGCAAGACACTTATTCACAAACTCTTCTACATCCTTCTTTATGTTGCTCCAATAAAACACACTCTTCATGTCCCTAGACATCTTATCACCATCCGGATGAATAGTCATTCGAGAATGGTGTGCTTCTGCTAGTGCTGCTCTCATCAAATCATTAGTGCGGGGGACACAAAGTCTTCTATCTCTCCTTAGCCATCCTCTACTATCAATGGAATAGCGTAGGAGATGTCTAAAGACTACTCCTCTGCTAATTCTCTCTAGAATATCCATAAGCTTTGAATCCTCTTGCTGCCTTGAGCCAATTTGATCTATGAGGGTAGGCTTAACCTCAAGTGCTACCAATAATCCAGGAGTAATGTCTGTAAAGGGCTTAAAATCAAAGGTGGAAATAAACTCTAGGCTTTTCCACTCCGTAAACATTGGTCTAAGGATTGCTTTCTTCCTAGTTAATGCATCCGTAACCACATTCCCCTTACCAAGGGTATAGGATATCTCAAATTCATAAGATGCAAGAAACTCCATCCAACGCTGCCGCCTCAAGTTTAAATCCATTTATGAGAAAAGGTAATTCAATGATTTATGGTCAGTGAGAAGCTCGAACCTCTCTCCTAGCAAGTAATATCTCCAAGACTTGAGGTCGAAAACAATAACGCTAACTTTAAATCATGGGTGGAGTAGTTCTTCTCATGAGTTCTCAACTATCTACTTCCATAGCATACTACCCTCTCCTCCTGCATCAATACTGCTCCAAGACCCATTCCACATGCATCGGTGTGTACTGTAAATGGCTTAGCTCTATCGGGTAAAACTAACACTGGTGCAGTAATAAGGGCCTTCTTTAGCATCATGAAAGAATCCTCATAATCTACATCCCACACGAATGTCGCATTCTTTTTAGTGAGGCGAGTAAGCTTTGCTAAAATCTTAGCGAAATCTATGATAAAATTCCTATAATAGCCAGCCAAACCTAGAAAGCTTCTAACTTTGGTACCGTTCTTAGGGGCCTTCCAATTTTGTACCTTAGCGGGATCCACAGCTAGATCCTCTCTTGGGACTAAATGCCCCAAGAAACGCACATCCTTACCAAACGTGACACTGCGAGAACTTTGCCCTCAACTGATGAACACGAAGTATACAAAGAACCTCTTTTACATGAATAACAAGCTCTTCCATACTCTTGGAAAACACCAAAATATTGTCCAAGAATACAACTACGAACTTATTTAGGACGTCTCGAAAAACATGACTCATCATGTTCACAAAATAGGCTGGAGCATTAGTTAGCCCAAACAGCATAACCCACCGCTCAAAGATTTCTTCATGTGTCCTAAATGTTATCTTATCAATGCTATCGTTAGCGACCCTAAGCTAATGAAATCCTATAGCCAAATCAAGCTGAGAAAATATTGAAGAGCCAACTAACTGATCAAAAAGATCGTCTATCCTAGGAAGTTGGTAACGGTTCTTCGTAAACTTATTCAACTCTCTATAGTCTACGCAAAGTCGAAGGGAACCATCCGCCTTTTTAGCGAAGACGACTGGCGCTCCATACTCATATATGCTCCGTCTGATGAAGCAATTCTCTAATAGCTCACAAATCTGCTTGCTTAACTCTTTCCTCTCCCTAGGAGCTATATGTCTCATGGGTAATGCCATTGGCTTAGCAATGCCATTCAGGTAGATTCTAAAGTCGAGCTCTCTCTTAGGGGGTAGTCCCCTAACTTTTTCAAAAACATCTGGGAAATCTCTAATGATTGGAATGGAATTTAACTCTCCTAGTGATGAATCAAGGGAATAAAGGAAGCTCAACATGACTTACCCATATGGGTCATAAGAAACCTCGAGAGTTCTACCATTGCATGTCTCTTATTTGAAGACTCTCCTCTCGCATTCCAATATCGCTCCATAAGTGGATAGTCAATCCATCCCCAAAATCATCCCATATCCTGAAAATCTTAGTACATTGGCATCACAATCAAGCTCTACGCCTAGTATATAAATTTTCACTCCCCTACAAATCATGGATAAATGTGTTGATCCTTCTATGGGGTTTGAAATAACTATAGGGTCCACTACCAGAGAAATATCTAAGTGCAAACAATCAACCAAGGAACTCGAGATGAAAGAATGAGAGACTCCAAAGTCAAAAAGAGTCCGACTAGGAAAATCCCAAATAAAGATCAATCCTTCTACAGTGACTTTCCTACCTCTATCTAGTCCACCACTAGAAGGTGCTGCATCCAGAGCCTATACTTGCACCGTAGGTGAGCCGGCTCTCTGCTCCGTCTTCTAAGGAAAAGCTCTACTAAGGTGACCAGGCTGCCTATAGTTGTAACACCTCCCCTTCATTGTGTCCTTTTTACAGTCCTTTGTGAAATTCCCAACCAATCAACAATTATGACATTTTCGCATTTCTTGATGTGCATTTGAGGTCCTCCTTCTTTCCTTTTGTCCTTATCCTCCTTATCCTTCCACCATTGCTTCTTAGAGTTTTGTGATTTAGGAACCTCTTTAAGCTCTCCCTTCAGTTGCCAAGATGCAAGCTGAACTCTCTGTCCGTCCTACAATCCTAACAACCCAAATTCTGCTCTATATTCCTTAACCAAGCTCGTGCCTTCATGAAATCCTCCATGTCAAAAAACGTTCTGCCTCCTAGACTAGCGAAGTCCTTGCATAGCTTAGAAAAATTTGATGCTGCGAGTGGATTGACGGGGTCTCCAATTGCTGTTGTTGTATTAGTGATTGCACTTGCACCTATGGTACCGTAGCTCTATGGAACTAGTCAGACATAGCATGCAAAGAAAAGAAAATTTAGGCTCGAAAAAATCGAAAGAAGTTTGAACTGGACTTTGAGGGGATTTTTTTATAATAACTCTTTTATACTTGAAAACCATTTCTACAATAAGGGTTTCTTTTGGAAAAATAATTTTAGTTTGAAGATAAGTTATTTTTGAAAAATACTTTACTTTTTAAAACAAGTCTTTAGGAATCCTGTAACCTTAGGCTTTGGTACCAAGTGAAACACCTCATGCCCCTTAGTATACCCAAAAAGGACATACTAAAGGATATGATTCGTTATATGTATAGCAAAAGTATCACAGAGACTAAGATTCATAAGACAAATAAATAATAACAGCGGAAACATTTATATAATAACTTGATATTCGAAATTAAACTTTATAAAATAATGTCATAAAACAGAGTATGTCTCAAATAACAAATACACATGTCTTATGAAAAACATAATCTCAGTCGCATCATCATAGTACATAATAAAAATCATCCTTCTCATAAAGTACCAGTACATCCAAAGTCAAATGAAAAGAACAATGAAAGGAAGAAGAATGCATGAAGAATGAGAAAGCTCTGCAAATAGGTCTCCAAGAAATCAAAATCTACTGTCCTTGCCTCTGTTGGCCTATGGGTGGGGAAGGGGAAATAGAGGAGTAGGTCAGACTATACGTCTGACGAGTGAAAGTAACTACTAGTATTTTTAAGCAAGATAAAGGTAATAGACTTAGCAAAAGTTCTAGTATAAAAGGAAATAAAGGAAAGATAAAAGTGGGATAAAATACTGTTTAACTGTTTGCTTTGATTGTGATTGTTTGCACAGTCTTAAATAGCTGCTCTGATTAGGCCGAAATTCTAATCCTATTTTAATTAGGCTGAAATCCTGATTCTACCCGTTGATTGGCCTTTTATTTCTGTTGTGCCACTACGAGCTAGTTTATAATTTTCTTATTAACTTAGTCAAAGTTTTAAAATAAGCTTTTCTATTCTTTCTGCTTAATTATAACCTATGTTATAACTATTACTCTTTTGTTTTATCTTTTTAGTTATAACCACTAGTTATAAACATGCTTGCAAACATCTCAAGTTTTCCTATTTCAGTCTATCTTCTTTTTATTACAGTCCTTCTAATTTTACATCTAATTTCTATAAATTTAATGTTTATTTCTATTAAATCCATATTTGTAAATTATTCTCTTTTTAACGTTCTATTCGCGTAAAAAGAAATAAAAAGAAACCAACATTTACAGGCTAAATTATAATCTAAAAAGATGTAAATAAAACTCAAATAACTGTAAATAATTGAATAAAATAGCTGAGTAAAGTAGACTGAAAAAACTGCAAATATCTTATGTAAAAACTGTCTCAAAATTGCAAAAAAACTACAACTATTGAGAAGCCTATATTTTAAATTACTTAAAAATCTAAAACAATTACAAAACACTCATCTGTGGTCCTTAGGTCTAGTCCTTGGTCTTCCTTGATCCACTTCTAGAGCGTAGAAAATTTTTATCAAAAAGATTTCCTCCTTAGAAAAAATTTCTATTTAGGGTCCACCCTCTGGCAATGAACCCAAATAGGAGAAAATCTAAATGAGAAAAATAGCTAGGCCTAGGGTCTTATTTATAGTGTAGTTTAGGGATCTTAGACCGTTAGATTTGAAGATTAAATCTAGTGCAACTAAGTCATAAGCTCATGGGGAATCATCGGACGGAAGCATGAACACATAGGGATGAAGAAAATTGGAAAATACGTCATGCTTGAATCTGGACAAAACTACATCCAAAAACACAAAGGCGGGTCGATCTAAGATGTGTGAGGGTCGACCTTACTTTAGCCTAGGTCGACTTGACCCATTAACATTTTTTTTCTTTTTGTTGTTTTCATTTTCTTCTTTTCTAATTTAATTCGTATTTTCTTCGTTTTAGCTCGGATTTTGAAAAACTATATATGGAAATTGACCAAAAAAATTACCACAAACACAATGGTACAAATGCTGTGGCTCGATTCTAAAAATTTTAATTTTTTATTATTATTTAATTGATTCATTAGTTAATTAATATAGTTTAATTTTTGGGTTGTTACATTTCATCTCCTCGTAAGTTGATCATAGCCTTTTCTTTATTCAATTACTTTCCTTTGCTAATCTACGCTTATTTCGGTCCTTCTACTAAAGAATTGAATAAAGAAGATAAGAAAACTGTAAAACTGTTGATTGCCGCCTCAACTAGCATTAAGAATAGGCTTACTCTGTCGAATCCCTTAAAGCTTCAAAAGCGTTCTCTTCTTCCTACCAGACAGAGAGTCCTTGGTCAACCTCCCCTAGTTCAACACACTTCTCGGAGCAAACACTTCTTACCCTTGGGTGATCCTAAGAACTTCTCCTCTATATCTTCGATTTGCCCCGATCTCTCTGGTAAATTAGACATAGTTCTTGCAGTTTGTGTTACTCCTTTAATTACTTCACCGACTTGTAATTTTGTGAACCTTCGGCAACTGCTCCTCGGGTTCAACCAATCATAAGTGATCCAGCTCTCTCAACTTCCACATCTTGTGTGTCATCCTTGACTTAGGCCATTGCTAAGTCAAAGATGATTGTTAAAAGAAAACTGGGCAAGGTGGCTGTTATGGGCCCATCCCTTAAGAAGGCCAAGATTGTTAAAGTTTCAGATTCTCCACCATTAGAAGAGGGTGAGACTGTTGATATTGGCAAAACATTAGAGAGTCCAATTATTGAAGCTTCTATTGATCGATCCAAGACAACTCCCTCAAAGGGCAATCCCTTATCTCGCATTGTTGTTTCCTGCTCTCCTCGTGTTATTGAGCAGATGCAAAAAGACATGAGAAATTCAACTCCCTCTTAGACGTTGAACCATTCTAGAACCATGTTAGTCGTGCCTACAAGTGATTATGGAAAGATAGTTCAACATTGTTTCTACATTATTTTCCTTCTCTACATTGTTTCTCTCTAAATGCTAACTTGCATCATACTTTTCTTTTCAGATTTTCAAAAGCTGGCTCTCTCTTTAGGAAAATGCATCAAAATCTTCTGCTAAGACCTCCAGGCTTCAAGAGGAAATTTCAACTTTGAAAAGCCAAATCACTTCTCTATCTGCTGACAAAGATATTGCTATGATGGAACATGAAAGAATGAAAGCTTCTCTCGCTCAGGCAGAATCCACTATTCTGAAGAGAGGAAACCAAAATAACTTCTAGCTAATGAAAATATGGCTTTGAAAATGGCCTTGAAAGAAGCCAAAGATGAGAAAGCTCAAATGGTGATCAAACAATACTCTCTCATGAAAAAGTTGGAGAAAAAGAAAAATTCTCTGAAGTTGGCTATCAATACTATCTCTGATGTTAAGCAATAGGTGTCACAATTTCTGAACACTTCCATTGATGATATTATTGAAAACTCTTATAGGACGCCTTGATGCTTGCCTATGCCGACAACATTAAAAAAGCCTAGATTTGAGCTTTCCATCACTCGAACCTCTTCTCGTCAAAATATTTATGGACAAAGTCAAAAGAATGGAGCAAGGAGTAGAAGTTCCTAAGAGAAAGGAGATTAATGCCTCCATAATCTTATCCTACGCGGTCCCTTCTATCGAAATAGACTCAGATTCTGATAAAGAAGGTGACGAAGATGAACCCGCCACTGAAGAAGGCGACAATGACGATGGCAATGACAATGATGATGGTAATAATGATTATAACAAGGATATAGGCCAAGGTTCTGATGGCGACGGAGGTTGTCATACCGATATTCATGAAAAAGTTAATGATGACATCACTTGGGCTTTAGAAAAGGTCAACCCCGATCCAAGTATCCTTAAAGAAAGCCCACCTAAACCCCAGAACCTTCTGACGTTCAAAAAGAAACTGCGAACATCAACATTAAGGAAAAACGAGAGAAGAAGAAGGTCTCTCAAACTATAATTCCCATTTCTCAGGTATGAGATTCCTTGTATAAATGGCTTTCACTTCTAAGATAATAATAGTTTACATCATTTATTTTAGATAAGGTGGAAATCCATTCACCTCTATAAAACCAAGCTTGAAATAAAACAAGCATAAATAAATAGTATGTATGGAGAGTTACATAAGCAGTTAAAAGAACATAATCGTCATGTATCATAGGCTTAATAGAAGTGCAATACTGTTTGCATCTTTCAAAGATCAAGAAGCTGCTCACGACTGAGGTGGGCACGCGTTCGATATGATAATCTTTTAAAAGAGAATCAAGAGTTAGTTATGCTCTTTTTGATATTGTTGAAGAGAGAAACATCCCCATAGACTTCCTGTACAAAGCCTATTGTAGACACCCAAGTATAGATTTTTTATACTTAGAAGACTTTAGTGGAGATCTACTTAGGCGTTCATGCTAGGAAAATTTGGATGAATTTGTATCTGATCCACATCCAGAAGCTGCGTGAATTTACCACGAGTCAAATCGATTCCCCATAAGTTGCCTCCTGAGAAACTTAAATATTATAAGGAAAATTTTATTTCAAAGCTGCTCAAAAAAGTTGTACGAACCGGATGAACACTTTGTTAACCCGTAAGATGATGGTTTTGATGACAATAACCTTAGAATAGAATTATAAAATATAAATACTAACATTATAGTTTAGAAATATATGTATATGCAGGATTTAACCATGCAGGTACCAAGAATGAAGAATGTACAGTATAGAGATTCAAGATATCAAGATTGAAGACTCATGAGTATCAAGAAAATCAAGATTATCAAGAGTTTAAGATTTCAAGTAATTTATTTTTTAATTAGGAATTTTTTTAAAACTCCTAGAAAAGCGCTGGCATCTTAAAATCCAATTTTATCGTGGAATGGAATCCACTTCAAGCCTGTTAAAGGGATGGAACCCTAAGTAGGATGGAACTTACGAAAAATCTAGTGGAACATTTGTATCCGCTAACTTTTATTCAAAATTATTTTACAAAATTATATCTTGTTTTCAAAATGTTTTCAAAACCTTTCTTTTAAAAGAATCAAAATCATCTATCCTGGTTTTAAGTACTTTTAGCCTCAAAATAATCTTTAATTTTAAAATCAAATTATCTTTAATTCTAAACTACCTTTTAATAATAATAAATTTAACTTTTAATATTTATACTTAGACTTGAATATAAAATTATAGTAAAATTTTATATATACCAAAATAGTATTCTTTATATTTATTTATATATTTTAACTATAATTAAGTATATTTATAAAAGTTTAAAATAGTTTTAATATAAGATAAAATATATTTTCAAAGAAAAACAAAACACCAGAATTTCCTTTGGGACGTCGACATGCTCAATACACCCATGTCGACATAGTGTCAGTTAATTTCAAAATTTAAATTTCAAAAGAAGTGTCTATTCGTCATATCTCTTCACGATTGGACATGGATGTTGTTCTTCTGTAAATAGGGGTTGTTTTCAACGAAATTTTAATCATATTTTGTGGTTTTCATTTCTCTTCTTCTTCCACATTTTTTTGTACATATTACTACCATTACTCTGTCGAAATCAACATTGAATCTAACTAGAATATCTCTGGTTTGATTCTATGTCGCTATCTCAACAAGATCCTCAGTGCTATTCAGAGTTATAGGCTTCTTTGTAAACAATTAAACGAGAAAAGGTGTGATTGTGGCCTTGGAAATCAATCAAGCGAGAAAAGGTGTGATTGTAGCCCTGGAAATCAATTGGGTGAACTTGTAGCCCGTGAAATCAAGTATCTCTACCCAGAGGATTGTGAATCTAGAGGGTGTACCTCATAGCCTTGAAATCGAGGGTGTAATTATACAACTGCTTTTGAAAGGAAATCCGTACTTGTGTGCAGGAGTGGATGTAGGGTAACTCCAAACAAGTATAAAATCCGGTGTGTTCTTTCCTTTACTGCTATTACTTTATTTTTGCATCTGTGTTTGATTCTGTGATCATATTTGTGTCTGAATCTTGCATACATTTGTGTTCAAATTAACAAAAACTCAAAAAGATTTAATAATTCCTTAAAACATTATTCAACCCCCTTCTAGTGTTTATCCTAGCCTTAAGATTCGTAATCCGCATTTCTCACATTTGGTATCAGAGCAAGGTTATCAAATTTTCATTACCTGAATTTTGAAAAGTTTTCAAAATGGCTACCAACACTGGTACTGTGTCTAACACTAGTATTCCTGTCACTAGTTCATTTGTAGAAGGTCAGTCTACTATCAGACCACCATTTTTTAATGGCAGTAACTATGCATATTGGGCATGTAGGATGAAAATATATTTACGATCTATAGGACTAGACACTAGGAATATTACATAAGCTGAATATTCTGAACCCACAACTGATTTTGCACAGTGGACCGCTGAGCAAAAGATTGTTGCACAAAATAATTCTAAAGCAATGAATATTATGTTTTGTTCACTTGATAGAAATGAATTTAATAGAGTGTCAGTTTGTAAGTCTGCATATGAAATTTGGATAATTTTGCAAGTTACTCACGAAGGAACAAGCAAAGTTAAATAGACAAAAACTTCCATACTCACAAATCAGTTTCAATTATTTGAAACGAATTCTAATGAGTCTATTTCAGATATGTATTGTAGATTTCAGGATATTGTGCATTCTCTAATATCCTTGGAAAAGGAATTTTCGAACGAAAATCAAGTCAGAAAAATTTTAAATTTTCTTACTCCAAAATGGGATCAAAAGACACTTGCGATCGAAGAGGCCAATGACGTCAGTACCTTAAAGATAGATGAATTAATTCGAAATCTAATGTCGTTTGAAGTCCAAATGACCGGCAGAAGAGAAAGCAAAGCATCTGAAAAGAAATCAATGGCATTTAATGCATTGACTGATGGATCAGACTCAAACAGCGATAATGATGAAGAGATAGCCTTGATGACCAGGAATTTTCGGAAATTTCTGAAATACGGAAAGATGAATAATCTCAAGAGAAATAACTATAAGAACTCTGAAAATCAGAATGTAGTGCCAAACAATGTCAAATGTTTCAACTGTGATGTACCAGGCCATATAAAAAGAGACTGTCCATATCCAGAAAGGCAAAATCCTCCTATAAACATTGATTCAGTAAAGAAATGGAAGCGTGCATTTACTTCTACTCTAGATGACCCAGACCCATCCTTAAGCGATGATGATCAGAAGACAGATAATTCAAATTTGTGTTTCACGGCAGTTCATGACTCCGATGAACTCAGAGAAACGGACTCAGTAAAAGGTACACATTTACAATACAATTGGTTGAAATTGCATGCTTAGAATTAGATGCTTGATTGATTAATTTCGAATTGGTATGTTATTTGAATTTTAAATTTTTTTACTATTATTTTATTATTATTTTTATCATTATTTTTATTAGCATAATAATATATTATGGAATATACTATAGTTCCAATAATATTCCAGATATATATAGACATTAAAAATAATAAGTATATATATATATATTAGAGTACTTAAAAAAATAAATCATAGAAATTCACGAGCACATGTCGAAATGGTCCATATCGTGATGTCGACATGGGTACAGAATTTGAAATTCAAATTTTGAATTCAAATGGTTGAATTTACCTCCACCTTTTTGCTTTATTCAATTCTATGAAAAGGCATCTTTTGACCAGAGAATAAGTCCTTTGAGAATCTATTTATTCACTATCTTTTATCACATCTTTTCACTCTCATTTTCAAATTCAAACCCTCTCTTCAAAACTTCAAGCTCTCTGCTCTCTACTCTAATGGCTTCTTCAAGAAATCCCTCCACCATGAGAATTTCCAGAAAGACAAAAGAGCAACTCTTCAATGATCCAGAGGCTATAAAAGCATACATCAATTATGCTAACTGTGCAAAAGTCCATCCCGAAAAGTTTGCTATATTTCAAGATTTATCTTCTTATGAAATTGATTCTCTTTTTGCAAACAATCAAATTCTTAGTCTTGTTGATGCTTCTCAAAATGATTTTGTTTGTTATCCAAATCTTGTCAAAATTTTCTATGCAAATCTTAATCATGGATTTTATAATGGAAACGATGATGAAATTTGGAGTAGTGTCAAAGGTACTAGAATTATTTTGAATTGTGATCTTTTGGGTACCATTCTCAATTGCAAGAGTATGGGAATGGATCTTTCTAATTTTAAAATCGATGAAAATGATCGTGAGACATTTCATCACATTTTCGAAGAAAATGATAATTTTGAATTCAAAAATCGAAACTTTCGACCAAAAGCTAGAATTGTCATTCTTCTTTTATAACATACTTTGACCCCAAGATCAGGAAATTTTAACAATCCCACTTCAAAAGTTTGCAAAGCACTTTTTGTTAAAATTATGATATTAATTGGACGCAAGTTATTTTGGATGAACTTCGTCCCAAAAATCTTGAAATGGGTGAGAATGCTTTGTATCAGGGAATTTATCTCACTCGAATTATTGACTATTTTGGAGTGGATTTCAAAGGAGAAGAATTTGTTTCTAGAAAAGTTTTCAATCATTCCAACATTTCTCTTATGAAAATTTCATTTGTTTTTCAACCTTATGAGACTCTTGCCGAAAAGGAAGAGCATTTGGCTCATGAGAAGATGGAAGAAGAGGAAGAAGAAGAAGAAGAATGGGATGAAATGGAAATTGAAGAAGAAGTTGAAACTTCTTTGGAAAGCATCGACTATCCTCCTAATCCATCCAACAAAACCTTCTCAAAAACCAAAAGACCATTGTTGAGAATCAACAGATTCTTAAATGATCCGTTAGTAAGAAGTTGGACAAAATTTCATCCAAGATGAACAAGTTTATTTCCAAAGTAAGCAAGAAGCTTGGATTATCTTCATCATCATCATCCTTTAACTAGTTCTACATTTTTGTGTATTTGTTTTAGTTTATTTTGATTTGAATGTTCGTGTAGTTCTTTGTGTTTAATCATTGTATCGGGTTATCATGAAATGAGATTGATTTCCTTTTCTGTTATCTAGCTTATCTTATCTCCAGAATAAATGTTAGTATATTATATATATACATATATATATATGCACAATTATTCACAAAATCAAAATAAGCCATCAAAATTCACTACACCATGTCGACATCCCCCCTATGACCATGTCGACATGTACTGGTCAAAAATTACATTTCATTTTGAATTTGAAATTTGAGTAACTACCTTATGTCTATTCATTTCAAATGAATTTCTACACCTATAAATACCTATTTCTTCCAGAATTCATCACTGAATATTATTTCTTATCCACTTTGTCTCTCATTCTTCTCACAAACTCGAATATGGCCAATCCAATTCATAATCTATCAGAAAGTCTTGAAGATACTCTTAATTCTTTCAAGAATATTCTTTCGTTCATTGTACGTAACCAGCGACACTTAGAATTGAGTCAAATGTAGATGATTAAAGAGGAAGAAAGGCATTTCGATGCAATATGATGGATGATTTCCTCCCTCCACAAGGATGATAACGAAGCACATCCTCCAGTCTCTCTCGCTAATGATAATGAAAATTGGGATGACATTAAAGCAGACCCTGTATTTGGAGAAGAAGGATAGGTAGAAGTTACTCGTAATGTTTGATTTGATTGGTTTGTTTGATTTGGTTTGACTGATTTGGTTTGATTGATTTGGTTTGTTTGATTTGAATTGATTTGGATTTATATTTGGTGTGAAAAACATATATATGCATTAATATTTGTATGATCTTTAATTAATTATCATGTCTATCAGTATGATTATCTCTTAATCTATCTATTATATATTCTATTTGTATAGTTTATTAATGCAGGTACTTTAGTCCAAGAATGACGGGGAGTTATATAGTTTGAGATTATATAGTTTAGAGTTAGTTGAAATATAAAATAGGATAGTTAGGCATAGATTAAGAAGGAGTTAATAGGATAGAAGTAATATTTTATAAACAAAGGTTGTCATCATTAAAAAGGGAAAGACTGTTAGTCCGTAAGATGATGGTTTTAATGACAACAACCTTAGAATAGGATTATAAAATATAAATACTAAAATTATAGTTTAGAAATATATGCATATGCAGGATTTAACCATGCAGGTACCAAGAATGAAAACTGTACAGTATAGAAATTCAAGATATCAAGATTGAAGACTCATGAGTATCAAGAAAATCAAGATTATCAAGAGTTCAAGATTTCAAGTAATTTATTTTTTAATTTGGAAATTTGTTAAAACTCCTAGAAAAGCACTGGCATCTTAAAATCCAATTTATTCATGGAATGGAAACCACTTCGAGCTTGTTAAAGGGATGGAACCCTAAGTAGGATGGAACCTACAAAAAAACTAGTAGGACATTGTTTTGTATCCGCTAACTTTTATTCAAAATGATTTTACAAAATTATATCTTGTTTTAAAAACCTTCCTTTTAAGAGAATCAAAATCATCTATCCTGGTTTTAAATACTTTTAGCCTCAAAATAATCTTTAATTTCAAAATCAAATTATCTTTAGTTTCTATACTTAGATTTAAATATAAAATTGTAGTAAAATTTTATATATACCAAAATATTATTTTCTATATGTATTTATGTATTTTAACTATAGTTAAGTATATTTATAAAATTTTAAAATAGTTTTAATATAAGATAAAATATATTTCCAAAGAAAAACAAAACACCAAAATTTCCTTTGGGATGTCGACATGCTCAATACACCTATGTTGACATAGTGTCAGTTAATTTCGAAATTTAAATTTCAAAAGAAGTGTCTATTCGTCATATCTCTTCACGAATGGATATGGCTATTGTTCTTCTATAAATAGGGGCTGTTTTCAACGAATATTTAATCATATTTTTGGTTTTCATTTCTCTTCTTCTTCCATATTTCTTTATACATATTCCTACCGTTACTCTACCGAAATCAACATTGAATCTAACTAGATAATCTCTGGTTTGATCCACTATCACTATCTCAACAAGATCCTCGGTGCTATTCAGAGTTATAGGTTTCTTTGTAATCAATTAAACAAGAAAATATGTGATTATGGCCTTGGAAATCAATCAAGCGACAAAAGGTGTGATTGTAGCATTGGAAATCAATTGGGTGAACTTGTTGCCCGTGAAATCACGTATCTATACCCAGAGGTTGTGAATCTGGAGGTTATACCTCGTAGCCTTGAAATAGAGGGTGTAATTGTACAATTGCTTTTGAAAGGAAATCCGTACTTGTGTACGGAACTGGATGTAGGGTAATTCCGAACCAGTATAAAATCCGGTGTGTTCTTTCCTTTACTGCTTTTACTTTATTTTTGCATATGTGTTTGATTCTGTGATCATATTTGTGTCTGAATATTGCATACATTTGTGTTCAAATTAACAAAAACTCAAAAATATTTAATAATTCCTTAAAACACTATTCACCTCCCTCTAGTGTTTATCCTAGCCTTAAGATCCGTAATCCGCATTTCTCACACAATTATAATTTTGTAATAATGTCAATTTGTAGTTTCCTATTCTAACTTCCTTTTAAACTTAATTACATTTTATTACGTTATCACAGAATAAATGTGTTCCAAACGGCCTTGTTTCTAGAGTTTATTTAAGCAAATATGTTAAATTAAGAAGATATTATATAGAAAAGGCTTCACTTTTGAAATCTTCAAAATTAGCCAGATGCAGCTTTCTTAGAGACTTGTAGAGATTTTACATGGAACATCCTCGGCTTCATTTCAATTTTCTTAGCGAAGATAAAGAAAAACTTCTTAAGGAAATTCGAACATATCACACAAGATTAATATGCGGTTGTGATAGTCCTCCTACCAAGGAATGCGATTATAGAAAATATTCTTCGGTTATTACTTCAGAAGGATTTAATGTTCCTTTTGATTCGACAGTTATTCTTTCGGCTAATTCCTTGAATAAAGTCAAAAAGGCAGTTTCTCAACTTTAATTGTGAAACAAGTGTCCAATGATATTGTACCTTCTGTTTCATTTCAACATAAGTTGTAATCCTTTATTGTTATAATAAAAGAGATTGATTATTCAAGTCTTGACTTTATTTTCTTTTTGTTTGTTTAAATAGGAGTTACAGTTATTGACAATGCCTGTCTCGTTAGATTCAACATCTCATTTTATCAGTATCAGATATAGGTTGTTAGCAGACATTGAAAAATAGCTCCTTAACCCCCCTTGTCTGCTCATCTTCAAGGCAACACTAAAACATTGGAAGGGTGTAGGAAATTTTTGCTTCAGAAGACGATTGTTAGGGGTCTTAATGATCAGATTACAAGTCATGCGGTGGACATTAAGAACAAAGATGAAACAATTTCTCAATAAAGCATCAAGTTAAATCAAATACCTCGATTGACTTTGATCAAGATATGTCCGACCTCCTCGGTAAGATCCCCAATTTTGATAACATTATTCAGGGAAATTTAAGTAGATAAATTAAATAGAATAATTATGATAAGGGGATTGAGATTTGAATAAATTATGTAAAAAGGGTCGTGCTTAACAATTAAATTAATGGGCTTTAATTTGTTTAAAGGATAATTAGTTCACACATGGAAAAATTAATAAAATAGCCTCTTTATTTTACACGGTTATACATTTCTCACTATTGTCCATTCACGTTAATTTTTCTCAAATCAAAAGCAAAACGCAAAAGCCCTAAGGTGCTGAGCATTATCAAAGAGGAATTCAACCAAAAGCTAAGGATCAAAGCTAGGAAGGATTAATCAATAAAATCTCAAATTCCTTATCATATCTAAGGTGAATAATAATTCTATATCATCTCTATTTCATTCTATGACTATGTTTTTCGAATTGTGTTTAAATTCGTTTTTTAATGGTATCGATGATGGTAGGCATGAATTATGTTATTGTCCAATTATTTTAGTTCATATACATATGAATTTTCTTGGTTTTAAGGGATAACCAAGGGTTTACGATTTTCGAATGCCAAGGAAAAAATTTATGTTGAATAACACATGATTTTGGTGACGGGTTTTGATTTTTAGAAAGTTTCAAGTTATAGAAAATTTATTATGAATTTCTAAAGGAAAATATAAAATAATCGGGTTTTAAATTTGTTTCAAGTATTCCAAGAAGAAATTTGGGTCCGAAATTTTGATATGTTAAATTATATGATGAAATTTCTCTTATGTGATTTTTGGGGATTTTGCCCAATTGATTTATTTGGGAAAATAAATTATTGTTAAAGAGGGACATTTCTGCAAATCTGGTTGTCATATAGAAGGGTTCAACGTTATAAAGCTTTGATTTAGATCTAATTAATGCAACATTTTTAATTGTAAAGTATTTGAAAACTTTTAAAGTAGCTAACTAAGGAGTTACAACTAGCAGGTTAGTTATAAAGCAATTGCCATGTTTAGCTATAAATCAACATTTCAGAAAAAGGTGGTTCCACCTATTTCGGAGGCACCTTTCCACTCCTTTACCCCTGCACCATGTTAGTCAAAATCATCTCTGTTGATACCCACATAATGGGAACCAACGCACATGGTATCAATAAAGTTGGTACGAAGTGAATTGGTAAGTGGTGGAAGGTAGGGTGTCAAAAGCTATGCTTTCGTTAGGTTTGAAACCAAAGTTTACTTTTAAAAAGATAAACGCTTGCCTATTTTTAGATGGTCTTTCGACTGAGTCAATAACCTGTAGAGTCAAAACCTTAGTTTATTTTCTAAAGTTAAATTTCTACCTTGTAATACTTTAAGCTTTCAACATAGTCGAAAGCCATGCTTTTGAAAGGGACCTTATAAATAGCTTTTGAAGGGGAAATTTTTCCTTAAATAGGAGCTTCCGAAAGGATTGGTTACGATCAAGTTGAGACCAAGTCGCTTATTTACCTTTTCACTGTACTGAAGCCATTTATGCTGTTGAAAGGTTATCTCTATTTTAATCAAAGATAAGCCACTTTCTAAATGCTTTCGAAATGGGTTAAGGGTTTCAAAGGAAATAGTGTCAAAATGGGGTTTCGACATTATCCTTCAATATTTTAATTTAAAAGGTTGTTGCTTTTGAATAGATGGTTCCGACACCATCAACTTTTCCCCAAAACAATTTTATAATTGGTTTCGAAAGGGATACATTCACGTATAATCAATTTGACCCAAAGAATGTTTTAAAGGTTAAACCCATGCTTTAAAAGGGTACTTTAATTTATTTCGAATCTATGTTTTAAGGAAGGTTTTTGATACCATTGAAAGGTATCATTGGTTTCAAAAGGGTTGATTATAGAGCTTCGAAAGGTATATACTTAGAGTTTTGAAAAAAGGTTTTTTATGCTCTCGAAGGAGGTCATCCAGTGGTTTCGAAAGTAATGTTTAAAGTTTCAATACGAATAACCCATTCTCATTTTAAAAGAAAATACCATGTCATAAATAAAAATTTCGAAAATATTATTCATATTGTTATTAACCTATAAATGTACGTTGGGGAAAAGCAGAATAACCAGATAGGTTGATCCGGTAGTGAATATAAATTAAGGAATGTTAAAACCTTAAAACTAAAGATATTGGCAGGGGCCAATAGGTTTAAAGTAAGCCCATGAAAACTACATATAACTAATGATATTAGCAGGGCCAATAGGTTTATAGCCAGCCCATAAAAACTATGGTTTGAACTGGCAGAGGCCAGTAGATTTGTACTTAGCCCACGAAAACTATATCTGGATTCAGATATTGACGATCAATCAATAGGTTCCTAGTTAGCCTATGAAAACTAGGAAAAGAGACAAGATATTGGAGTTACAAATAGGTTCTTAGTTATCCCATGAAAATTATGATGTTGGACAAATAGTCCATAAACATTTAATAGGTTAATAGTTATCCTAGAAACTATAATCGAGACAGATAGTCAGAATGAATGGGGATGGGTAATCCAAATTTGATTTCTTGTTTTGCATATCATCATAAAGTTTTTGAAATAATATGTTTTAACCATTGTGGATGTAGGAGCACAGTATATAGTTTTGTAAATTTTTTGGATACTAGTGAGGGGAAAACCCGTTCTGCTAAGGCGAGGACTCACTAGATATCTAAATGGTTTCAGATGGTAAATTATTATTCATTCCAGGCTTTATGTCTGACTCAAAGTTTTTATTTTCCCCTTAAACTCTCGGGTACTCAATTGATTTTGAGTAAGTTTAAAGTTAAGGTTTCTAGGTGTTTTTTTAGACGAATAAAGCTTCCGAGGACGTGAATGGGAGTTCTTTTATTTCCGCTGTGTGTTTTGTTTCTAAAGACAAATTTTTCTTGCCTGTCTATATACTATGAACTGCCAATGGGTCATCTTTATATGTCGCTCTTGGCGTATTTTTTGAACATGTTCTGCGAGTTGAGATTATGTAATCAATTTGGATTATTTTAAAATGGAATGTGAAATTTATTTGTTGTTTGAAAATTTTCCGTATTCTTGTGTTTTTGTGTATCAATGTGTCTAATGTTGTAGTATATGGTCGTCAAACATTTATAACTGTGGATGAGCGCAGCATCCGTAGCTATTAGTTTTGGGCCTCCTAGTAGGGGGATATTAAAAGTTGGTATCAAAGCATAGGTTTATGAAACTTTAAAAGAAACTTAAACCTAAAAGATTTTTCTAACCATAATCCAGTGAATCAGATGATAAGATTGGGTTTTGGGTTAACGTTATAGTAACATACTTGTATTTGCTATATATATTCCCCGCTCTCTTAGACCATTCTTCTGCACCTTACTAAGGCTCGTATACAGATTTATGAGAAAGGAGATATGGAAGTAGTAGCGTAAGAGGAAATCTCGGTGGAGGAAGCACCACAACTAATGGAAATGTTTGACGCACTACAGGAGAAACCCGGGTCAACAGGCTAATGCTAGTAGTCAAAATGCTGATGCCAATGTGAATGCTGGAAATCCACCAGTAGATTTGGGGAATGTATCTATTCTTTGTTGGTTTGATGCAAGTAGAGGTTGTTGCTGGAGTTGCTGTAAATGTAGAAGGAGCTAATCATGTGGCTCCAATTGGAAATATTGCTTTGCTGAGTAGAGATTACAGTAGTTTGGGTGGGAAGACATTCTTGGGAACGGAAAGTACCGTAGAAGTTCAGATTGGTTGTTGCATTGTGAGCGTATATTTATTAATTTAGGCCTGAATAATGGACAAAAGAGGAGGTTGGACTCTACATAGGTGGAATGGTGTCACTGCAAGAGTTCCATAAGAGCAGTTAACATGGGTTGATTTTAAATGAGATTTGAGCAGAATTTGTATCTGAGTTTGCTAAATCTGAGCTGATGAGGAAGTGTATGGATTCAGTTCAGGGAGAGATATTAGTAGTCGAGTATGCTACTAAGTTTAAAGAACTATCTTGATATGGATATGCTGTAATAGATACTGACATCAAAAGGAATGAGAAGTTCATTTAGGCATTCAGGCCCGAGCTTGCTAGAATGACCATGACACATGTCCATGATCCTTGCAATATAGTGGTGGAGATGGCCATTTTCCATGAGGAGTTACTTGCCGATTTAGCTAAAGAGAAGTCAGTGGAAACTCAGGGTTCTTAGGGGAAGAAGATGAAGTTCTTTAAGAAGAAGGGAACATAGATGGGAGAAACTACAAAGGCTGGGGTAGTTTGTTATAAGTGTGACAAGAAGGGTCACTTTGCTAATGATGCCGGTTAGGAAATGGGAAGAAAGCTGCAAATAAGAAGAATGCAAAGTGCTTCAATTGTGATCAAGTTGGGTATTACAAGAATCAATGTATATAGCCAGTTTGGGAGGACAAAGGAAAGATCTTTGCCATTGGATCAGCTAGGCCTACTGCAGTAGATAAGGAAAGAGTATGATGGAAGGTACGCTTCTAATTCAGAGTATTCCAGTTAGAGTACTTTTTGACATCGGTGCATCATATTCATTTATATCTTACTGTTTATTTGATAGATTATGTTTAGAACCCGCCTACCTTGCTACTTCCTTAAGGGTTGCAAATTCAATAAAAGGTTATGCAACTCTAGGGTTAAGATGCGACCTGTGAAAATTTGATTTGTTAGGTCATAAATTTGCATGTAGTTTGTATGTTATTGATTTCATAGATTTCGGGATCATTTTGGGTATGGATTGGTTGGGTAGGTATGAGGCCAGAATATTTTATCGGGATAGGGAAATGTCACTGAGATACCCTGATAGTCATAACCGAGTGATATTCTCAATAGAGAATACTGACCAGAGTGTTATACTATGCTCAATGCTATGGATGTAGGAAATGAGTTACGTCTGGTTTAGGTAGCAAGAGAGTTTGCAGATGTGTTTGAGTCGGTCATTGGACTACCCTCGAAAAGTGATGTTGAGTTTAAAATAGATATTTTGCCAAGAGACGAACCTATAAGTAGACCACCTAACACCAATTGAGATGGAGGAATTAAGGGTGTGGCTGGTGGATCTAGAGGGAAGGTGTTTTATTAGATCAAGCAGTTCGCCTTGGGGAGCAGCCGCGGTGTTTGTAAAGAAATTGGATGGTCGTTACGGTTATGCATTGACTATCACAGGTTAAATGAAAGGACGATTAAGAATAAGAAACCTTTGCCAAGAATAGATATCTAATCAGTTGAGTGAAGCTAGAGTGTTTTCTTTGTTGGAATTTGGCGAAAGGTTTCAATCAATTAAGAGTGGCGGAGGATAGTATTCCTTTGACAACATTTCAAATTAGGTATGGTTCATATAAGTGGTTGGTGATGCCATTTGGATTAACAAATGCACATGCTTTCTTTGTGAATTTGATGAACAGAGTTTCCTGGTAAATTTGGATAGGTTTATGTTGGTGTTTATAGATGACATTCTAGTCTACTCTAGGGATGAGAGAGAGCAAGAAGTTCATCTTAGAGTGGTACTTGAGACGTTGAGGCAAAATCAGCTAAATGCAAAGTTTACCAAGTGTCATTTATGAAAGAAAGAGGTAAAATTTCTTGGTCATATGGTTTCAGAGAAAGGATTGTCAATCAATCTAGATAAGATCGAACCTGTAACGACCCGTAATTTCGCTACTTCAAAAATGAGAGATTTCGTTCATTTTAAATTTAAAAGGAATTTAAATCTTAAATAAAAATGTTATATATAATAAATAATCATTTATTCTTATAGTTTAAAAATTAAAAAGTATAAATTTGGATTTTAGAACAAATCAACAAAAGGTAAGTTTTGTTAATAATAAATAAAGTCTTAAATAAATGGATTTAAATATTTATTTAAGAAGGTAAATCTTATTTAAAACATATAATAAATATAATAAAAGTATATTAAAATATTTAAAAGTATGTTAATAATCGTTTTACAAAAATAACCAAAATTTGTCGCATTTTGTCAGTTTTACATACACTGTATAATTATAGATTTTGATATTAATTAAATATGATTTTTAAATATAATGACACTTGTTTTAATTTATTTAAAGAAGTAAAAAGTTCATTTTAAAGTTTGGTTTACTTCAATATATAGCTTAATAAAACATCAAATTTTGATTGTAAAATTTGTCGACAAAAACACCGTTTTCAACCAAAACAAGTTGTCGACAAGTTGTTCCAACTTGATACATTTTCTAACTTATAAATAAAAGTTTACAAACTATTTAAATACTTTACATTTAGCACTAAAAGACAAAAAGAGTTTACATTTTAAAAGTTAAGTTAAAATAAATAAATTTAGAAAGACATGATTTGACATAAAAACAACATCATTACCTTACATCTCATCTCATTAATAAGATATAATACTTTACATAGAAAAGGAGCAAAACTATATGATTTAACAACTACAAACCATAAGAAGGTAACACCTCTTTGCCTCTTAACATACTTTTCCATAACCATCATTTCCATGCATTTAATGCAAATCAGATCAACATAAAGTCTTCTCTTTAAAATGCAAAATTTATGAAAGTAATCATTTCTATTTTTACCATCACCATAAATGCATATCAAATCTCTCTTTTCACATAAAAGAAAATGTATATTTAAACTCAAAAATGAAGAGGGTATTAATGTCATTTGCCACTAAAAATCTTCATTTATAAATACAAACACAAATCTCTTCATTTCCGTTTCACTTTCATTTCACAAAATTTCTAAAAAAACCTTCTCTACTCCCACCATTTCTCTTCTATCTTCAAGCTATCACCTGTACTCTAAACCAACAACTTACATCACCTTACACAAGCCATTCTACCACCTACCCACCTCCTCCTCACCCCAAAACCCACGGCCTATCCCCTACACCCCCCACGGCCGAGCCAAACCCACCAAGCCAAGCCCCTAAGCCCAAGGCTGAGCACCACCTCACCAAAACCCGAGCCCATACCCTTCTACACCCTCCTACACGCCATACCCTCCTCCACACCAAGGTCGTATCCTCCTCTCCATATAAAAAAACAAAATAAAAAGGAGAGAAAAAAAAGAAAAACAAAAGGAAAGGAAAAACAAAAGTGTTCGGAATGGAAACGGCAAAAGTCGAGACGTTGGAAATAGCATGTTAACGAGAGATGAAAATCTTACGTTAAAGTTTGACTGAGTGGATATGAAGGCGAGAAATTCTCACCGCTATTTAAATTAGATTGATTATCATGCTTAATTGTTATGTTAGATAATCACTATTTGATGATATGGAAGTTTGATTGATTGTTTGAATATGTTGGATAATCCATAATAATGTTATGGCATTTACCATATTGAATATGCTAGTATTATATGATTGTTGTATGGTTGTGATGATAATTTGGACATCAAATTCCTATTAATTAAGTAATTCCTTTGTTTAATAAGACCTATTTTGGTAATATGATATATTTTGGAAAAATAAGTCTCTTTTCATTTAGAAGTGAAATTAAAGTTAAAACAAAAGAGAATTTGAAATTTGAAGTGAAACGAATTTGAAAAGGATAGTTAAATTGAAATTGAAATTGAGATGAATAGTGAAATTAAAATTGAAATCGATTTTGAAAAAGTGAAGTTTAGTTTGAGGTTGAAATGAAGTTTAAATTGAAATTAGATTTGAAATAAGTTTTAAATATTTTTAGTTTGAGATTAGAATTGAAATTGACTTAAAATTGGAATTTAAAATTTAATATTAAAATAATGGAAATATAATAATATGGTAATAGTGAAAATATATTTTAAATACTTTAAAAAGTGAAAATATTGATTTAAAATGATTTGTAATGATTTTATAAGTGTTGAAATCCAATTTGAATAGATTATTTCAAATATTGAAAAATAAGTTAAACCTAGGTGCGTCGCGCAACGGTAGTTTGCGATTTCATGCTGAAAAGTTCAAACGAATGTGTAGAATGGAATATAGCTTGGAATTCTTCGAGATAAGAAAATTCCGGACAATTATATCCATATATTCTAAATGAAGAAAGAAAATCAAAGTTTCGTCATATAGATTTTGAAATAAGTCCAAATCAATTTTCCAGAAAAATCGCGCTAATGCAGTTAAGTGACCATAACAGGAAATCTGTTTAAATTGATGTTTTTAATTATGGAAAAATATGGAATAAATTTTATAAATCTATTTAAAAGATTTAAAAGAGATTTGGATTGAAAAATATGAATTATCGAATGTTTAAAAGTTGTTTAATGAAAATAAGTTATTTAGCACTTTCCGCAGCACTTTTCTGCTGCGAATTCTATAATTTTGGAATATGGGTTTAAATGTAACGATGTTTTCTAGAATAAACTGTGAATGTTTTAAAAAGGATAATTAAGCGTTTTGAAAGATAATTTGGAATATTTATAAGCAAATCCAAAATAAAGTTGAAAATCCGAGTATGCGGAAACGACTAGTACATTTGTCCCGCTTGTGAGATCTGGGAAGATAAAACAATGTGTTTAACTAATGTTAGGGATGGAGCAACCAGTGCACTTAACTTAACTGGCCTATGTTTTCTTTTCTTAGGCGATGGGTGGAACAGATCGAAAGGAAAGCCCGGATGCTCTTAAATAAATAGACTGTATTAAGTTTTGAATTAAAAGAATATTGGTATTATCCAAAAGTTAAGCAATCTCCAAAAATGAATGATTTCTATGATCCTATTTACTTCAAAATGTTTTCTAAGATTGATTTAGGGTTTATCGTAAACGATATCTTAAATAACATTATTTTTAACCCGACTAAAAAATAAAGATATTTGGATCAAGAATTAAGTAAGGAAATTGAAGATATTTTCCATAGCAAAAGAATGAATATCTTAGAAATTATCCTAAGTCGAAAGAGATTTCGAAATCATTTGAAAAGAATTAAATTGAAAAGAGACTTAATAAATCCTGTATACTCATATTCACTTTCTATCGATATTGGATTTCGAAGGAACCGGAGTCGGATTTGGTTGATTCCTATCCAAAAACCACTTCGAACCAATGTATACATTCGAACATGAAGACATGTTGAAGATGACTGAAGACCGTGGATCTCTATAGCGTGAGGACTGCTTGTTGACTTTCTCTGGGTAGCTCCCGAGTTATATATAGCAGTGGTCTTCTCGTTGTAGAGATTTTTTGGATTGCAAGGACTACTCGCTACTAGTGGTAGTAGGAGAGTGCCTTCAGTTTGTACTTTTCCTAGACAACTTGTATGGACGTTTGTCTGACATTGCATTTTTATCAATTACGTACATTGGTTTTTACAAACGTACATCAGTGGTGGGGAGAAGGCAACTTCTCTTAGCTTAACACCCTCCTTGAGATGTACGAGCTCAAGGGTTGTATTTTTGTGGAAGGCAATTAGTAGTTAACGGAAATGGCAATTTGGCATTCAAAGATGTGATATGTGCTATGTGAAAAGGTTATCATGTGCCTCAAGCGTCATCAAACCTGAAATGACCAAAATAGGATTAGATGCGGCAAGGCTAAGTAAGTCATTTCCAATTAGGATATGGTCATCATCCTCTAGATATATCTTTGCATGCTAAGACGTCGTGTATCTGATTAATGTGGTTTGTATGCTAGAGGGCCCTCGATAAAGGTTGGTAACGACTGAAGGATGTCATATTAGATACCATCAAGTTATACAAGTGGGACGGTCTTGTGTTGGTAGAGGATCCTTTGTGAGGGTCCTCGAGACATCCATCTAGAGGTGTACTCATTTGGAAAGTAGATCATGCGCCTGGTCATTTGTATGGAAACACATTCTCTAATAAGAACCTACGGACTTGATTGTAGAGTCTAGTATGCTGGAATTTAATAATGATAAAAATTTCAGTTAAGATTAATAAGTTTATTTGCAAATGTTTTCAAAGAGATGTCATTAGAAATAATATCAAAGGTTTTGATATAAAAGTGTTTTAGTTATCATAAGGTAAAAAGCCGTCCATGTTTATGTGTGGGCGTAGTCTCTTGAGATACTCTTTATTTCAAAGGATTTATAAAAAGGATAATATATGACACTGTCATCTATTATTGAGTTTTTCTCACGCTGGTTTATCAAGCCTGATCCGGGTATTTTTAGTACTTGGGTCAGATTCGAGTAGTTTCAGGTTTAGTCGAAGATGGTTGGAGTTTCCAGAGGAGAGCTGGAGATATTCATCGACGTATGGACATATTCTATTATCCGATGTACTTAACGTATTTTGTTTGATGTTTGTCAACATTTGTAAGGGCGAGTTTTATAATTGTCCAAGCTAAATCTAGGTTAGACTCTGATATTGTATTTTAAAATTTTCCGCTGTAAGGATTACTATTGAAATAATATATGTTATTCCATTCGTGCGAGATTCTGTTCTGTCTTCTTTTCTTAATTACCCTTAAAGATCCGTCTTTTCATGCAATTTGAGTTAGACATGTGTGGTTTATTGTCGAATCAAAGAGTACGGGAAAACGGGACTTTACATTTGGTATCAGAGCTGAAGGTTAAGCGAGAACCTTGGCTCTATTATGGGTAAGTCTCATCAGAGATAGGATTAGTAATATCCTAGGATGAGTAACTCATTAGAGATAGGGTTAGTAACACCCTAGAATGAGTTATGAGAGTATTATATATATACGCGTATTTGTTAATTTTATAAAGGTGATTTTATTTTAAAAAAAAGACGGTGAATGAAATAATTTTACCTTGGGTTTATATTTCAAATATACAAAAGGGGATATAATTATTTTAGGTTTAGAAGTTAAGGATTGTTTGTAATTTTGCTTAGAAAAAAACTAAAATATGAATATCTTATGATTATAATTTCACAATTTGACCATAAGATATTCCATATAGAATCAACTAGTTGAAAGCTAGAATTTAGAACTTTAATCATATACCCTTAGATATTTAGTATTAAGAAATAATAATGATTAAGTGATTATCATAATATATGGATTTAAAAGCTAAGTACAAATACCTTGTGAAGTAAAATTCACAATTTGATTATAAGATATTTGATGATAATATTGAAGTTAGAAGTTGTAACTAGAGAAAGTAAAAAGAAAATGCATACTTAGAGGAAAAAAATTATTATCAATAAGATAGAAAAGAAGCCAAAATTGAAATTTTGGGTAAATATAATATGAAGGGTAAGTTGTATAACTTGTAAAGGAGTTAAGATAATTTAAAATTTAGACACTTTGACTAGGTTAAAATCAAAGTGAAATTTAGGAATAAAAGATATAAGAAATATCATCTTAATATAAAAATTTGAATTAATGATACATTTAGGGTAACATTTGTAATTCAAAATGAAGTAAGAGTAGAAGTAGATAGTTTTGAAAAATATGGTTAGTAGGTTGATTGTTGGATGAAAGAGGTTAATAACAAATACCATGTGAATTAAGTTTCACAATTTTACTATAAGGTATTTGATGGATATAAGATTAAGAAATTTGATTTAGAAAATGGATAGGCAAATAAGTTAAGCAGTTAATCATAGAATCAGTGAGAAAAAGATGTACACCTAGTAAAGTTGTCTTATTAATATATGGATTGGATAAATAATATTAGCTAAATGAAAACCTTAGGTAAAGAAAACTAAGGGTTGAGTTTTATAACTTATTAATTTGAGATAATATTAGAGTTCCATATTAGTTAAACACCTTAGTTGAAGTAATAACAATTTGAAGTTTGGGAATATGTATATATACTCTTAGGAAGTAAAGGTATATTATACAAGTTTAAGTCATATCTGTATGCTTAAGTAATAATGTATTTAGAAGGAAGTAAATGGTTGTGAAATAAAGTTGGATTAATAGTAAGTTTAAATGAATATGTTATGTAAAAATGAATGTGAATAAATACTTAAGTTATACGTAGATTATTTCGACATATAAATTTTTGATCTAAGATTTGAGTATAGAGCTTTGAGGTGTTTACACCAATCTGAAAAAGGATTTATCACTCGATTCTTGACGGTGAGCATTGATGGAAGTTTATGATTATGTACACGAGTTTTCTATCATAGTTGAGAGCTATGCAAGGAAAGCATGGGTTTATGATCAAGAAGTCTGTTCAAAGTCCACACTAGAAAATCAAGGGATCAATACTAGTTCAAAAGAAAAGTTGTGGATTCGAATAATAGATCGAATCAAATATCACATATAGTATGATGTGTTGGGTCTGTCTACTTAGTAGTTGGATAGTTTTCTCAAATAGTAGGCACTAAGATATAGTGGTTGGACTGATGTTTTGGTATGCCTATATATAGACCTCAGATATAGTACATGCTCAGGACAGGGAATGAGTTATGTGGTTATATTCATTTATCTTGATATAGTATCAATGTGGTTGTTTTTTTATAATCTTGTTTGGTTGTTGTATATTCTATCTTAAGTGCGCAATATGTACTAGGATGAGTACAATAGAAGTTTAACTTGATGTATGTGTATAAAATCGTAAGTACGTGATATGTACTCAAGTTAGTGTGGGGAATCTCTGTATGTATGACATCATTTGCTTTTAGTGTTATTATGATATCGACCTTCTTCTTTTCTATCATCAGTAGAAATAAGTCAAATTATTTGAGGATATGAGTATGAGATAGATTCCTTTATCTAACTTTCATTTTGAGGACGAAATGCTTTTAAGTAGGGGAGAATGTAATGAACCGTAATTTCGCTACTTCGAAAAAGAGAGATTTCGTTCGTTTTAAATTTAAAAGGAATTTAAATCTTAAATAAAAATGTTATATATAATAAATAATCATTTATTCTTATAGTTTAAAAATTAAAAAGTATAAATTTGGATTTTAGAACAAATCAACAAAATGTAAGTTTTGTTAATAATAAATAAAGTCTTAAATAAATGGATTTAAATATTTATTTAAAAAGGTAAATCTTATTTAAAACATCTAATAAAGATAATAAAAGTATATTAAAAGATTTAAAAGTATGTTAATAATCGTTTTACAAAAATAACCAAAATTTGTCACATTTTGTCAGTTTTACATACACTGTATAATTAGAGATTTTGATATTAATTAAATATGATTTTTAAATATAAAGAGACTTATTTTAATTTATTTAAAGAAGTAAAAAGTTCATTTTAAAGTTTGGTTTACTTCAATATATAGCTTAACAAAAACGTCAAATCTTGACTGTAAATTTGTCGACAAAAACACCATTTTCAACCAAAACAAGTTGTCGATAAGTTGCTGCAAATTGATACATTTTCTAACTTATAAATACAAGTTTACAAACTATTTAAAAACTTTATATTTAGCACTAAAAGACAAAAAAAGTTTACTTTTTAAAAGTTAAGTTAAAATAAATAAATTTAAAAAGATATGATTTGACATAAAAACAACATCATTACCTTACTTCTCATCTCGTTAATAAGATGTACTACTTTTACATAGAAAAGGAGCAAAACTATATGATTTAACAACTACAAACCATAAGAAGGTGACACCTCTTTACCTCTTAACACACTTTTCCATAACTATCATTTCCATGCATTTAATGCAAATCAAATCAACATAAAGTCTTCTCTTTAAAATGCAAAATTTAGTAAAGTAATCATTTCTATTTTTACCATCACCATAAATGCATATCAAATCTCTCTTTTCACATAAAAGAAAATGTATATCTAAATTCAAAAATGAAGAGGGTATTAATATCATTTACCACTAAAAATCTTCACTTATAAATACGAACACAAATCTCTTTATTTCCACTTCACTTTCATTTCACAAAATTTCTAAAAAATCTTCTCTACTTCCACTATTTCTCTTCTATCTTCAAGATATCATCTCTATACTCCAAACCATCAACTTACATCACCTTACACAAGCCAAACCATCACCTACCCATCACCTCCTCACCCCAAAACCCACGGCCTACCCCCTACACCCTCCACGGCCGAGCCAACCCACCAAGCCGAGCCCCTAAGCCCAAGGCCGAGCACCACCTCACCAAAACCCGAGCCCATACCCTCCAACACCCTCCTACACACCATACCCAAGGCCACACCCTCCTCCACACCAAGGCTGTACCCTCCTCTCCATATAAACAAAACAAAATAAAAATGAAAAGAGTAGAAAAGAAAAGGGAAAGGAAAGGAAAAACGAAAGTGTTCAGAAAGAAAACGGCAAAAGACGAGACGTTGGAAATAGCACGTTAGCGAGAGACGGAGATCTCACGTTAAAGTTTGACGGTGTGGATATGAAGGTGAGAAATTCTCACCGCTATTTAAATTATATTGATTATCATGCTTAATTGTTATGTCTGATAATCACTATTTGATGATATGGATGTTTGATTGGTTGTTTGAATATGTTGGATAATGCATAGTAATGTTATGAAATTTACCGTATTGAATATGCTAGTATTATAAGATTGTTATATCGTTGTGATGATAATTTGGACATCAAATTCCTATTAATTAAGTAATCCCTTTGTTTAACAAGACCCTATTTTAGTAGTCTGATATATTTTGGAAAAATAAGTCTTTTTTCATTTATAAGTGAAATTAAAGTTAAAATAAAAGAGAATTTGAAATTTGGAGTGAAACGGATTTGAAAAGGATAGTTAAATTGAAATTGAGATGAATAGTGAAATTGAAATTGAGATGAATAGTGAAATTGAAATTGAATTCGATTTTGAAAAAGTGAAGTTTAGTTTGAGGTTGAATTAAAGTTTAAATTGAAATCGGATTTGAAATCTAAGTTTTAAATATATTTAATTTGAGATTAAAATTGAAATTGAGTTAAAATTGGAATTTAAAATTTAATATTAAAATAACGGGAATATAATAATATAATAATGTTATAATAGTGAAAATATATTTTAAATACTTTAAAAAATGAAAATACTAATTTAAAATGATTTATAATGATTTTATAAGTGTCGAAATTCAATTTGAATAGATTATTTCAAATATTGAAAAATAAGTTAAAACTAGGTGCGTCGCTTAACGGTAGTTCGCGATTTCGCGTCGAAAAGTTCAAATGAATGTGTAGAGTAGAATATAGCTCGGAATTCTTCGAGACGATAAAATTCCAGACTATTATATCCATATCTTCTAAACGAAGAAAGAAAATCAAATTTTCGTCTTATAGATTTTGAAATAAGTCCAAATCAATTTTTCAGAAAAATCACGCTAGTGTATTTAAGTGACCCTAACAGGAAATCTGTTTAAATGGATGTTTTTAATTATGAAAAAATATGGAATAAATTTTACAAATCTATTTAAATGATTTAAAAGAGATTTGGATTGAAAAATATGAATTATCGAATGTTTAAAAGTTGTTTAATGAAAATAAGCTTATTTAGCACTTTCTGTAGCACTTTTCTGCTGCGAATTCTATAACTTTTGGAATATGAGTTTAAATGTAACGACATTTTCCAGAATAAATTATGATGTTTTAAAAAGGATAACTAGGCGTTTTGAAAGATAATTTGGAATATTTATAAGCAATTCCAAAATAAATTTGAAAATCTGAGTTTGCGGAAACGACTAGTACAGTTGTTCCGCCTGTGAGATCTAGGAAGATAAAACAAGGTGTTTAACTAAGCTTAGGAATGGAGCAACCAGTGCCCTGAACTTACCTGGCCTATGTTTTCTTTTCTTAGGCGAGGGGTGGAATAGATCATTGGCTTATCAAATTATTGGAAAGCCCGGATGCTCTTAAATAAAAAAGACTATATTAAGTTTTGAATTAAAAGAAGATTGGTATTATCCAAAAGTTAAGCAATCTCCAAAAATGAATGATTTCTATGGTCCTATTTACTTCAAAATGTTTGCTAAGATTGATTTAGGTTTTATCATAAACGATATCTTAAATAACATTGCTTTTGAACCGACTAAAAAGTAAAGAAATTTGGATCAAGAATTAAGGAAATTTGAGATATTTTCCAAAGTAGAAGAATGAATTTCTTAGAAATTATCCTAAGTCAAAAGAAAGAGATTTAGAAATCATCCGAAAAGAATTAAAGTGAAAAGAGACTTAATAAATCATGTATACTCATATTCACTTTCTATCGATATTGGATTTCGAAGGAACCAAAGTCGGATTTGGTTGATTCCTATCCGAAAACCACTTCGAACCAATGTATACATTCGAACGTGAAGACATGTTGAAGATGATTGAAGACCGTGGATCTTTATTGCGTGAGGACTGCTTGTTGACTTGCTCTAGGTAGCTCCCGAGTTATATATAGCAGTGGTCTCCTCGTTGTGAAGATTTTTCAGATTGCAAGGACTACTCGCTACTAGTGGTAGTAGGCGAGTGCCTTCGGTTTGTCCTGTTGCTGGACAACTTGTATGGATGTTTGTCTGACATTGTATTTCTAACGATTACGTACATTGGTTTTTTAAAAACATACATCAGTGGTGGTGGAGAACGCAACTTCTCTTAACTTAACACCCTCCTTGAGACGTATGAGCTCAAGGGTTGTATTTTTGTGGAAAACAATTAGTAGTTAACGGAAATGGCAATGTGGCATTCAAAGATGTGATATGTCCTATGTGAAAAGGTAATAGTGTGCCTCAAGCCTCATCGAACCGGAAATGACCGAAACAGGATTAGATGCGGCAAGGCTAAGTGGGTCATTCCCAATTAGGATATGGTCATCCTCTTCTAGATATATCTTTGCATGCTATGACGTCGTGTATCTGATTATTGTGGTTTGTATGCTAGAGGGCCCTCGATAAAGTTCGGTAAAGACCAAAGGATGTCATATTCAGACCATCTAGTTATAGAGGTGGGTCGGTCTTGTGTTGGTAGAGGATCCTTTGTGATGGTCCTTGGGACATCCATCTAGAGGTGTACCCATTCGGAAGGTAGATCCTGCGCTTGGTCATTTGTATGGAAACTCATTCTCCAATAAGAACCTACAGACTTGATTGTAGAGCGTATTATGCTAGAATTTAATAATGGTAACAATTTCAGCTAAGATTAATAAGTTTATTTGCAAATGTTTCTGTCATTAGAAATAATATCAAAGGTTTTGATATAAAAGTGTTTTAGTTATCGTAAAGTAAAAACCCATCCGTGTTTATGTGTGGGCGTGGTCTTATGAGATACTCTTTATTTCAAAGGATTTATAAAAAGGCTGGTATATGACACTGTCCTCTATTACTGAGTTGTTCTCACGCTGGTTTATCAAGCCTGATCCAGGTATTTTCAATACTCGAGTCAGATCCGAGTAGTTTCAGGTTTAGTTGAAGATGGTTGGAGTTTCTAAAGGAGAGCTGGAGGTATTCATCGATGTAAGGTCATATTCTATTATCCTCTGTACTTAGTGTATTTTGTTTGATGTTTGCCAGCATTTGTAAGGGCAGGTTTTATAACTGTCCAAGCTGAATCTAGGTTAGACTCTGATATTGTATTTTAAAAATTTCCGCTGTAAAGATTATTATTGAAATAATATATGTTATTCTCTTCGTGTGAAATTCTGTTTTGTCTTCTTTTCCTAATTACCCTTAAAGATCCGTCTTTTCGTGCAATATGAGTTAGACATGTGTGGTTTTTTGTCGATTCAAAGAGTACGGGAAAACAGGACTTTACAGAACCTGTAAATAATTGAAAGAGGCCAAAGATGGTGATTGAATCAGGAGTTTTCTTGGACTTACTGGTTACTGCCGGAGATTCATTAAGAATTTCTCGTGGATGGCAGCACCGTTAACTAGGCTAACTAGGAAGGAAGAGAGATTTATTTGGTCCGATAAATGTGAGGAGGCATTCCTTAAGTTAAAGAATTTGTTGACCAATGCACACGTGTTAGTAGTTCTAGATGGAAATCTAGGATTGGTAGTACTAATGCACATGGAACTGGATTAGGAGCTGTTTTGATGTAGAATGGTAAAGTCATTGCCTAAGCATTTAGGCAGCTTGGACTGCAAGAAGTTAGATATCATACTCATGATTTGGAGTTGGCGGATGTGATAATCGCATTGAAGGTTTGGAGACATTATTTCTTAGGAGAGAGATTTGAGTTGTATACCGATCATAAGTCTTTATGGTATTTATTTTCTCAGAAAGAGTTGAATATGAGATAGCAAAGGTGGCTGTAGTTTTTGGCTGCATATGATTTTGGTATAGAATATACACTAGGAAAAGGTAATAAAGTGGTTGATGCTCTTAGTAGGAAACATCAGAATATGCTTTTAGCTATGTTAGCGGAGTTGAAGGAGTTAGAAGCCTTAGTCAGTTGCGATGTGCAGTTAAGATTAACTGCTGGTCCTGGTTAGAGTACCGCCAGGTTGTCTTGTTTAGCAGTCCGACCGGTATTGATTGGGAAATTCCTTCTAAGCAGAAGGAGGATCCAGTATTAGTTGAAAGGGTCAGAAGACTGGAGGTTGGATCAAAGATCGATGATTTAAAGCATTTTAACCTTGACCGGAAAGGATGGCTAAGAAAGAAGGGATGGTTGTGTGTTCAGAATGTGGATGACTTAAGGAAAGAAGTTCTTGGAAAATATCACTGGTCCAAGTTTACGATTCATCTTGGAGGGACCAAGATGTATCAGGATATGGAAAGGAGCCTTTACTGGGAAGGCATGAAGAGGGATATTGTCTTGTGGATCAGGCAGTATGCAAATTGTCAACAAGTGAAAGGTGAGCATCGGAAACCAAGTGGGTTGCTTCAGCCTTTAGAGATTTCAGTTTGGAGATGGCATTCGATATCTATGGGTTTTATAGATGGGTTGCCAAGGTCAAATTGAGGTAATGAAAGTATATGGGTCATAGTGGACAGATTGACCAGAGTGCCCATTTCATTCCAGTCAAGTCAACCAAAATGGCACCTATTTAGCTAAGTGGTTCATAAAAAATATAGTTAGATTACATGGAGTTCCTAGTAGTATAGTTAGTGACAGAGATTCTCTATTCACTAGTGAGTTCTGAAAGTGTCTATAGAAAGTGATGGGTACCAAGCTTAATATGAGTACCGTTTATCACCCTCAAACAAATGGGCAGACAGAGAGAGTCAACAAAGTAATTGAGGATCTACTGAGAGCCTATGTATTAAACTTTGGTGGATCTTGGGAGGATCGCCTACATTTGGCTTAGTTTTCCTATAATAATAGTTACCAGACTAGTATGGGAATGGCACCGTTTGAAGCTTTATATGGAAGAACATGCAAATCACTAGCATGTTGGTTGAAGACTGGAGATAGGTTAGTCTTAGGTCCAGATTTGGTTAGAGAGTCGTCAGAAAAGATTGAGTTAATCCGAGGAAGGATGAAGGAAGCTCAGTCAAGACAGAAGAGTTATGCAGATAAGAGGCGTAAGGAACTAGAGTTCTCAGTTGGAGATAAGGTTTTCATTAAGGTATCCCAATGAAGGGTGTGATACGATTTGAAAAATCAGGGAAGTTAACCCCAAGATATGTTGGTACATTCCAGATTATAAAAAGGATTGGAAAGCTCGCATATAGAATAAAGTTGTCGAGCAGTTTTGCATGTGTCCATAATGCATTTCATATGTCTTACCTTCGCAAGTATGTGCATGATCCAGAGACTACTATTCCTTTATCAAGATTGGATGACTTAGTGTGGAGCCTAATTTAACTATTGTTAGACAACCAGTTCGAGTTGTAGCTAGAGATGAGAAAAGATTAGGGAATAAGATAGTCGGGTTGGTGAAAGTTCAATGGAGTGACAAGGAAAAGGACTGTACTTAGGAGACATAGGACAGGATTGGAGATACTTATCCTGATCTACTTTGAGGATATGTCTATATTAGATTTTTGTAGATTGTTGCTAGTCAGTTAGAGTAGTATGGTTATTAGGAGTTGTTATAGATGATTGCTATGCTTAGCATTTGGTCCTTTCTGAATTTCGAGGACGAAATTCTTTAAGGGGGATAGCCTGTAACATCCTAAATTTTGATAACATCATTTATGGAAATTTAACTAGATAAATTAAATAGAATAATGATGATAAGAGGATTGAGATTTGAATAAATTATGTAAAAAGGGCCATTCTTAATAATTAAATAAATGGGATTTAATTGGTTTAAAGGATAATTAGTTCACACATGGGCATATTAGTAAAATACCCTCTTTATTTTACACAAGTATACTTTTCTCACTATTGTCCATTCACGTTCATTTTTCTCAACTCAAAAACAAAACACAAAAATCCTAAGGAGCCTGCCATTATCAAAGAGGAATTCAGTCAAAAGCTAAGTATCAAAGCTAGAAAGGATTAATCAATAACAAATCTTAAATTCCTTACATATTGAGGTAAATAATAATTTTATACCATCTCTATTGTATTCTATGATTATGTGTTTTCGGATTTATGTTTAATTTCGTTTTTATAATGGTATGGATGATGATATGCTTGAATTATGTTATGATCGAATTATTTTAGTTCATATACATACAAATTTGCTCGGTTTGAAGGGAAAACCAAGGGTATATAATTTTCGAATGCTATGGAAAAAATTTATTTGAATAATTCATGATTTTGGAGAAGGGTTTTAATTTTTAGAATTTTCTGAGCTATAGAAGATTTATTAAGAATTTCTAAAGGAAAATATAAAATAATTGGGTTTAAAATCTATTTCAAATATTTTAGGAAGAAATTTGGATTTGAATTTTTGATATGTTAAATTATATGATGAAACTGATTTTCTATGATTTTTAGGAATTTTTCCTAGTTGATTTATTTAGGAAAATAAATTATTGTTAAAGAGGGACTTTCATGCAATATTGGTTTTGTCATATGGAAGGGTCCAACGTCATAAAGCTTTGATTTAGATCTAATTAATGCGGCAGTTTTAATTGTAAAGTATTTGAAATTTTTTAAAGCAGCCAATCAAGGAGTTACAACTGGTAGGTTAGTTATAAAGCAATTGCCATATTTAGCTATAAATCAGCATTTCAGAAAAAGGTGGTTCCACCTATTTTAGAGGCACCTTTCGACTCATTTACCCTCACACCATCTTACTCGAAACCATCTCTGTCGAAACCCATATAGTTGGAACTAAGGCACATGGTATCAACAGAATTGTACCGAAGTGAATTGGCAAGTAGAAGAAGGTAGGGTGTCGAAAGCTATGTTTTGTCAGGGTCGAAACCAAGGTTCGCTTTTAAAAAGATAAACACATGCCTATTTTTAGATGAGATTTCAACTTAGTTGATACACTATAGATTCGAAAGCTTAGTTTGTTTTTAAAGTTAAAATTTTTCCTTGCTTTACTTTAAGCTTTCAACGTAGTCGAAGGCCATGCTTTCGAAAGGGAGCTTATAAATAGCATTCGATGGGGAACTTTTTCCTTAAATAGGAGCTTCTGAAAGGATTGGTTTCGACCAAGTCAAGACCAAGCCGCTTATTTACACTTCGACTGCATTGAAGCCATCTATGTTGTCAAAAGGTTATCTCTGTTTTAACCAAAGATAAGCCACTTCCTAAATGCTTTTGAAAGGGATTAAGGGTTTCGAAGGCAGTGGTGTCGAAAGGAGGTTTCGACACTATCCTTCAATATTTCAATTTAAAAGGTTGTTGCTTTCGACTAGATGGTTTCGACACCATCAACTTTTTCCAAAACAATTTTATAATTGGTTTCAAAAGAGATACTTTTGTATATAATCAATTTGACCCAAAGAATTTTTTAAAGAGTGGACTCAATGCTTTCGAAAGGGTACTTTTATTTGTTTCAAAACTATGTTTTTAAGAATGTTTATGATACCATCGAAAGGCATCATTGGTTATGAAAGGATTATTTATAGTGCTACTAAAGGTATATACTTAGAGTTTTAAAAATAGGTTTTCCATGCTTTCAAAGGAGTCATCTAGTGGTTTCGAAAGTAATGTTTTAATGTTTCAAAACGAATAACCCATTCTCATTTTAAAAGGAAATACCATGGCATAAATAACGATTTTGGAAATATTATTCATATTGTTATTAACCCATAAATTTATGTTTGGGAAGGTCGGAATAACCAGATAGGTTGATCCAGTAGTGAATATAAATTAAGGAATATTAAACCTTAAAACTAAATATATTGGCAGGGGCCAATAGGTTTACAGTAAGCCCATGAAAAATGTATATAACTAATGATATTGGCAAGGGCCAATAGGTTCATAGTCAGCCCATGAAAACTATGATTTGATACTAGCAGAGGCCAGTAGGTTTGTAGTTAGCCCATGAAAACTATATCTGAATTAATATATTGATATTCAGACGATAGGTCCCTAGTTATCCCATGAAAACTAGGATAAGAAATAAAATATTGGAGTTACCAATAGGTTCTTAGCGATCCTATGAAAACTATGGTATTGGACAGATAGTCCATAAATATTTAACAGGTTAATAATAATCCTAGAAGCTATAATCGAGACAGATAGTCAGAATGAATAGGGACGGGTAATCCAGATTTGATTTAATTGTTTTGCGTATCATCACAAATTTTTTGAAATGCTATGTTTTAACCATTGTGGATGCAGAAGCACAGGTAAATGTTTTAGGATACTGGTGAGGGGAAAACCCATTCAACTAAGCGATAATGTCTCACTACATATACAAATGGTTTGAGATGGTAAATTATTATTCATACCAGTCTTTATGTCGGACTCGAAATTTTTGTTTTCCCCTTAAACTCTCGGGTACTCAATTGATTTTGAGTAGTTTGAGAATTAAGGTTATCAGATGTTCATTTAGATGAATAAAACTTCCGAGGACGTGTAGGAGGCAAGCTTATTAGTAGAGTTCTTTTATTTCTGCTGTCTGTTTTGTTTGTAAAGGAAAATCGTTTCTTACTTATCTATATACTCTGATCTACCATGGGGGCATCTTCATATGTCACTCTTAGCATATTTAGACTGAATATGGTCTGCAAATTGGGATTATGTAATCAATTTGGAATATTTTTAAATGGAATGTGAAATTTATTTGTTATTTAGAATTTTTCCATATTCCTGGTTTCTGTGTATCAATGTATCTAATGTCGTCATATTTGGTCGTCAAATATTAATGACCATGGATGACTGCAGCATCCATAGCCATTATTTTGGGCCTCCTAGTAGAGGGATGTTACATCCTCCAACAAATAAGTGATTTAGAGATAAAACTAAAAGACAGTCAAGCCTAGTGTAAATCCCTGGAGTTTATTATAGGGGACAATATTCAAAATATTAATTTTCCCACTTCTCTATCTGCCTCGTCTATTGTGAAATCGATAAAGTCCTCATCTTTAGCTATTCAAAAATTTCAAGCTATGACAAACTCTCCGCTTGGCTTAGACGAGAACGTAGTAGGAGAATGGTGCAAAAGGGTCAAATTCGAAATGATGAGATATTTTGACGACCAAAAGAAAGTAAGGTACTCATGGTGCAGAAATGAGTATGCTGCTAGGATTCAGAAACTTGAACATGATAAATATCTTCTTCGAAAGCACATCGTAGATTTAGAAAGGAAAAACAAGACCATCAATAGTGCTAATAAAGCTTTAAACCGTTATTTAAAGGATCGCGTTGATTCTATCGATGATGCTGACGAAATAAGGAAGAAGGAAAAGAGTCTTAAAGAAATTCTTCGTATAGCAATTCGGCATAATATTGATCCTTTGTTTACTGAAAATTTGAATAAGACCATTCAGGATTTGTAATACATACGCTTGTGTTATATTCTCGTAAACAATCTTATAAATTATGTAAACTATGTATATATCACGTGGTTTGTAGTCCTTTCTTATAATGTTGTTTCTGAATCCTCTTTCTAAAATCTTGGACTATGGCTTTATATTTGTCGCCTTATTCAGTCTTCTTTACGGATTTCATTTCCTTGAAAAGTTTGAAGCAACAATATTCTTCATCATTAGCTTGAAATCTATTGAGAAGTTTATCTACATTATTACTATAGGTTAACAGATCATTATGTCGACATATGATAATAAGTGAAAAGTGACTGAATACCGTTGAACGTTTTGAAATCCATCTTTGGCGATGATGTAAGAACCAGGAATTCAACTTCAATTATATTAGTGGAATACCAGAAATCCAATGGTAGAAAACCATCAGTTCAATATTGGATTTAATTATATATGTTTAAAAATTCATCTTTTGGAGATAGCTAATAGAAATACGATAATAATTGTGTATTAGAAGTCAAGAAATCATTGATTGAAAGTAGTAGGAGTTCAGTGACCTAGATTCGAGCATCAATAAACGAAATTTAAAAGTTAGAAAATCTGAAAGCCAAATTCGGGTACTAATGGATGATAACCAGAAGTCCATAATAGTAATCTTCTTAATAGAAATCTTAAGCCCAGATTCGGGCATTAATGAATGAAGTTCAGTAATTAATAGCGATAGCCCCGATACCCAGATTCGAGTATGATGAAGACCATAGATTAAAAGACCCAAAACCTAGATTCAAGTATTAATAAGTGATGTACCGAGCTTAATAAGAAAAGATCCGAAACCCAGATTCGGATATTAATAGGTGAAATTCAAAAAGTCTTCTTTAATGATTAATTGGAGGCTGTAGATTCTTATTTAAGCCATCTGTTTTGTACCGCTCCTTTGGTTTTGACTCTTTTGACATGTGTTAACCCTTTAAGCCTTGTATGTTGTTGCCATTTGATTTCCCTGCTCGAGCTCGGAAGTCTTAGTCTGTTGTCTGAAATACCGCTTCTTACGATCGAACGTCTTAGTTTGTTGTTTGATATGAGCTTGGACGTCTTAGTCAATTGTGTGATATGCCACTTCTCGGGCTTGGACATATTAGTCCATTGTTGTTTAGTGTGCTTAGTTAGCTTATCCACAAGTAAGACCCGAGGACTTACCCAATCTTCCTCCTAGAGGCGCCTTGACCTGGCCATAGCGTGGCGCGATCAAGGGCTTGTTAGGTGCCTTGGCCAGGCCATAGCGTGGCGGGTCCATTGGCTTACTTCATTCTCCCTCCAGGAGGTGCCTTGACCTGGTCATAGCGTGGCGCGATCAAGTGTTTGTTAAGTGCCTTGGTCGGGCCTTTGCATGGCGAGACCAAGGGCTTACTTCGTCATTCCTCCAAGAGGCGCCTTGACCTTGCCATAGCGTGGCGCGGTCAAGGACTTGTCAATGCTTTAACCTGGCCATAGCGTGGCGCGGATAAAGGCTTACTCTAACCTCCCTCCAAGAGGCACTTTGACCTAGCCAACATGGTGCGGACAAAGGCTTTGACCGTTTGAGGTATTTTCCAAGTGCAAGGAGAATTTCACTCCCAACCATGTAAATTTTTCTTAGTAATGTGGTTCTTTATTGAATCCAATTAGGATCTCTTTACAAATTCATTGATTTTTCCTTGCTTGAAGAAATTGATCACCATTCCTTCCGGTGCCCTGCACTAATTTGTCTCATGTCCATTCATCATGTGGTAGTAACAATAGGATCCTTCCAGATTCCGTTCATATTTAGGTTTTTTCTTCTGTGATGGCCAATAATTGAGCTCTTCCTTTGTTAGTAGATAAACATTCTTGATTAATGTTGTCAAAATGCATTTCTTAAGGAGTCTCGACTTGAAGCTTATCATTTGAGGATGGTTTCTAGATTATTTTTTTTATTACTTGATTCTGGAGCTTCATCCTCAACGACTTGTTTTCTTTTTAAAACCCTTTGAAGTTCTTATGTTGAAAATGTCCCACTTTTTGCTTGGTGCCACTTATGTGCAAAGGCGTTGTAATCAGCCATCATTCCCTCATCAAAGATTGTGCCTTTGGCGTAGAGTTGAATTGTTTTCCTCATTTAGTTAAACAAGTTGTTGCTTTCATTTTTGTTCCTCCTAAGGCAAAGATTGGTGTAGGGACAACGTGAAAAAGGTTTAAACTCCATTTATCAAGATTATAAGATTCAGCTTTCTTTTTCTTCATGATCTTTAAAGCTTCCAATCTCAACATTTGTTCTTCATGAAGTTTAGAATCATTGACTATCCTTTGGGAGACTCCAATTGGATGTGGCTCAGAAGATCCTTGTTCAGATCTTTTGATCTTTCTAAACATGATGATGTATAGTTTAAAGTAGGCAAGCATAGGATAGGATTGGGTTAGAGGTAAATGGAGTCGAAAGTTCAATAAGAGCGGAGGTTTAAGCCCTTCTTCTAACGCCAAAAATGTTAACAAGAAAACTTATCAATACCCCAAAGTAGAGTTTAATGTGAAGGGCTCCTCTTTGAAATCCCCGTTTTATTAGGTAGGGGCGGTTATAATATTATCGCTCCCTTTAATATACCTTTCGAATAGGTCATCGCAGTAAAAACTTCTCTTTATTCAACCTTTCGACTCAGTCGAAACACCTATATCCCTTTCTTTTATGTCTTTCAAACTTTCTTAGTTTGTTTGGTTACCCTTTCGAAACCCCCTTTTGAAACAGTTGTGATGTCCTAAAGGTTGGCTCTAATGATTTAAGGATATGGTTTAAATGGATAGGTTCCAAATTCGTTGAAAGCTGACCTCTTTGATGGCTTGGGTTTTGTCCTATAAATCTAAGGAAAAAAGGCCGAGTTAAAGGTTTCAACTCTCTCGAAAGATGAAATTTTGATATCTTACGGTTAGGAGCTAAGATTCATTGAATATTGGTTGAGCTAAGGGTTTCGACTCATTAAAAAATGACCCTCCGACCAAGTCGACACAAGCATATCATATTTGAATCCAATAAGAGTTTCAAAACAGCTGCATATTCAAAAGTATCATAATCTTGCTTTCATTAAGCTGATGCTATACGAATTGATCAAGTCCCCAATTTGATTTCAAAATTAGGGTTTACAAATTTAAGAAAGTAAAAGAATGGAGTGAATCAATTTGGATCCCCAAAACAAGACCCCTAGGGTTTTATTTATATGTGCGGTATTGGCACTTTTTGACTCGGTGTTTTCGACCTGGTCGAAATGTGTCCTTATAGACCTCTCATTGCCGTCAACGCTTGGGCATTCTTCTGCATTGCATCTGAATGACTTTAGTGCTTTCATCTTCATCAAAAGGGGAAGGTGCGCCCTTCCACCCAGTGTTGCTTTGTTGTTGCAAGTAAAAAGGGGCATGAGCCTTTGACTCTGTCAACCAGTACATCTTTGTGGTTTTGAATGTGTAACGACCCGTGAATTTCGTTAATTTAATTTGTCATATTAATAAGATTTTGGAATTTAATTTATAAGGAAATATAATTTTTATAATTTTTAATGCAGTAAATATTAAGAATTAACCTATGAAATATTATATTGATTAAAATAGACTTAATTAAAAATGGTTGAATTGAATAAATCCTATTTATTGGAACCTTATTTATTGCTATACAAATTTATAATAAATGAGTTATTGTAAGAAATTGAATAGAATTCTAATGAATGAAAGTAGTGAAAAGATTATACCCGGATGTAATTGTATATGAGAAATAAAGGAAAGTATTAAATTGATTTATGTAATAAAACACTGTTAACAACATTTGATTGTAAATTAAGGAAACGTGTTAATGCAAGTTAATATTTAATGAACTTGAATGAACGTTACAATTTAATTAAAATTCAAATATTATTGCTTAGCTATAAATAGAATAAAATAAAAACAAATACAATCAATGTTAGAAACGAAATTTTAATGTTCGTTGTTGATAATAAACCTTACTTTAATTATTATTAGTATGGTAACGGAAATGTAAATGAAAATTAATAGAAACATAAGATTATTTTAAGGTAGTAATTGATAAATTGGGAAGATAGTTCATAGTGTGTTAATTTATGAATTAATACGCAATGTATGTAGAGTAATAAGTTGGTTTAAGGATGAAATTAAGGTAAATTCATTTATTAGTTTTAAAACCTTAATTAATGCATTTAATTGATAGAAGTACATTTAGGAGTATAATATTTATTCAAATTAAGTGGTACATAGGCGTATATTAATGTCATGAAATAAAAATTTAGCGTATATGAAATTATAAATCTGAATCGATAAGTAACGAACTTATGAATGCAATTAAAAGAAAATAGGGGGCAATTAATATAGGTTGCTTTTTTATTCAATATGTCAGATAAATTTTTGGTAATCGATTACAACAAATCTTAATTTAACATTTGGTTAATATAAATTGAAATAACAATTGATGTAATAAAGAATGGAAAGCCTATTAAATGGGATTATTGAAAATAAAATTGGTAATTTCTGAATTAGTGAAATTGGAAGTAAGGATAGTAACTATTGTAATATTTAAAATGGGAGTCAATTAGAATTTAATGAACCTTAATGTATATTAATGAGAATTTAAGGCAATAGTCACCAGATATGAAGGAAATAGGATGAATTGAAATGTAGTTTATTTGTAAAACAATAAGTGATGTAATATAGGAATGAAATCAAAATAGATAAGTTTAATTGAGACTTTAATTTCAAATAACGTGTGAAATTGACCAAAATATAGTAAATGGGAATATGATAGTTAATAAATAAAGGATGAAATGAGAGCATTAATGTAATGAATGTAAAATAGATATTAACTATGATTATAGAAAGGTTTCATAGAGAATGGAAGGATTGAAATCAGGTTTAAAGCAATGTATTGTAAGTAATTATAAATAACAAGATTTATTAAATTGAAAATAAATTAATTTAAACATCTAAATATTACGTTAATAGAGATTTAAGTGGAATCTAAGAATATTAAAATAATAGATTGTGAATCCAATATTAAATCCATCTATTTGAAATTTATGGATGGAATAATCATTGATTTATTTAATTTAATAGAATTTTTGGAAATTTAATATATAATTTTGAATATAATGAAATTGAAAATTTGACACTGCAATTGATAAATTAATCAATTTTAAATTGACATCTAAACTTGTTTAAAATTTTGTATAAATGTTTAAGAATTATAAAGTGATAAATATTGTCAATTTCAGAATTTAAATAGGAAATTTGATTTAATTAATTTATTTTAAATTTATTTAATTAATATAAAAAAAGCCATTTTGGCCACTGACTCGGATTTCGATGAAACAAGTTTCATCGGATCCGTAACAGTGAATTATTCTAGGATTTTAAGTTTTGTATCGATCGGACTGGTCATTTGATCGTACGGACTCGAAATGTCTTGAAATAGATAAATTGAAATCAATTTGAAAATATTGATTTTAGCATAACTTCTTCATACGATGCAATTTGAACTTGAAACTTGTTCCATCGCGTTTAAAATATTTTAAAACACCTATTTTGATATATGGGTTGACCCAATTTCGTTCCGGAGTCGGAACAGGCTTTTTGGGCCACTTTGTCGTTAGTGCGTACATCTGTCTTATCTGATCCACCCTATTTCGACTTTGCCTATAAATATCCAGTTATAAACCCTAGCAGCCTCCATTCCTCATTTCTATACATACAGAAACTTCTGTGCTCCTCTTCCTCAATGGCTGCAAACTCTAGATCCAATTGCAAATTCAAAAATCTAATGAAAATTCAAACTCCTCAGAAAAATTAAGCAAAAATATATGTTGAAGCTCTCGAAGTGCGTGATCTTTTGGTGAAATTCGTTTTTCATTTTGGATTGTCGTTTGACCAGTAAAAGTCGAAGAAATCTTGGCCGTCCATCACGCGTCGGTGAAAGTCGTCTGATCGTCGAACCCTTTCTGGGTATAGAGAGAGCACTGAGGGGATTGCATCGGCAAAGGTAGTACGTCGATTTGACGGTTGGATTTGTCGCGAAAATTCACTAGGGTTTCATTTTTATGGTGGCGGCTGCTAGGTCTTGGGGCGAGCGGAGGAGCTTGGCCTCAGTCTATGGATGTGGCGTGATAGGGAGGTGGCTTGGCATCGTCCATTCTAGTCGTAGATCATCAGGGCAACGGCAATTTCGACGAGAACGGGGTTTTTCGTGTTCTGGGTGACGGCTTCAAGGGGTTCGCGTGCGTGTTGCTTCTAGGTGGAGATGATGATGTGTAGGGCTTCTTAATCTAATAGTTTTAATTATTCAATTTAAATTTGTATTATCTTCTAGTTCGAATAACTATTGCATACGATATCTGATTTATGAGAATTTTTTTTTTTAGGATCGTATTGAAATTCCGGACTTTATGACGCTGGTTTGGGCGAATTCTGAGACTTTCAAATTTTTGGGTTTAAATTGAATTTAGATTCGATTTAAATTCAAAAGGTGAGTGTTTTAATCCATTCACAACTTCTAATATTTCTTATGTTTGTTAAATCCATGTATGATGTGATTTGAAATTTATTTATATCTGTTTGGCATACATTTCATCATTATCTCAATTAATTTGCCTTTATTTAATTAACTTGTTATTTAATTCATTATTGCATATTAACCGCCAGTTAAATTGTTATTTACTTTATTGCATATAAACTGCCAGTTAAACAGTTATAATTTATTTTTGAATATAAACTGATAGTTGATACCTGTTATTATCACCTGCTATATATTGATGTATTGTTTGAATTTGGATGATGATTGTGATAAATGGTTGATGGTTGATATTGGATGAATGGATGTTGTGCTTATATTGTTATAAACTGCAAGTTATTATGCATTTTCATTTCATTCGGGATTGCGGTTTGAAATAATATATAACCGTAATTTTTATTTTAAATTACGGATTGAAATGATAAATATCCGTATCACTTGGCCATAGGATAGAAAATTTTATACAGATACCGCGGTATGTATATATATATATATAATTATTTTTGAAATGATTTTTCTATGGTTTTGGAAAGAATATGGTTTAATGAATATTGATTTTTGATATTTTAAATATTATTTTTATATATATTTAAACGCTTGAATTTAAGCTATGTATAAATTTGGTTTAAAGAATAAGAGAAGTTTAAAAATAAAAGTTCAATTTTATTTAGATATAATACGGTTAAGTATTTATTTAAATTTATTGATGGAGTTTATAATGTCTTAAATAAAATAAATGTTGGAAGGTAAATTTGAATTTGCTTTGAATTAAGGTATTTAAGAATTATCCTCGAATAAAATTTATTTGAAATTTTAATTAATTTGGGGTTTTAAAAGGTATGATCTTTATAACTTGATTTTGGTTTAGAGGACTTAAATGAATATCAAGTCGATTTAAATGAATATTATCAAGTTAATTAAATTGAGAGAATATCCTGTTATTTGAAGTTTAAAGGTTATACTTAAATGATATTTGATTTATGAAATAAACATTTCAAATCTAAACAATAGTAATTGAATTTGATATACATGAAATTATCAAAGAATAAGTTTTGAAATGGTGGAATAATTAAAGCTTGGAAATATATGGAAATTGAAATGGTTTATTTGGGAATTTAAACCTATATTTGGAATTCTTTTGTGAAATTTAAAAAGATATTTTGTTATGCAAAGCGATTTAATACTTAAACCATTTAAGTATTAGAAATTTTGTTTCAAAGCTATGGGGTTTAAGATATATATTTGAAAATATTATGATTTGGGAAAAGGGATATTTATAAAATAAAAAGGATATCATATTGATTTAGGGTTTTAAAAATATAAATGATATCGTATTTATATGGTTCTGAAAGGGATATTATACTCTGGTTTTAAAGTGCAAATTATTTTGAAATAACCGCGGTGTTATAATAACGATTGGTTGTTGAAGAGACCGGGATCGGAAGTTGTCATACTCTCTGTCAACTCTGAAAACCACTTTAACAACCGTGTACGCGGTGGAGATTCCAGAATGAAGATGATGGTGGAGGCGTTTCCTTTGAGGTAAATACGTGGACCCGACTCCCGTGAGTTGGCATAAGATGGCTAAAACAGGAGCGATTCTCGGGCCAATGAGGTAGCACCTTTGATCAGACACATCCCTTCGATATTATACTTTGAATTTTTGAATTTATTCGGTGGCCACTTTTGATTTTTTTTTTATTTGAGGGTGTGGCTCAAGGTGGGCGGTAGCTGCGGTTATGCGTTAGCACCAGCGCAGATAGCAATTGGTATATCTACCCTGGCATTGCCTAGTTGTGCCGTATCACCTACCCTAGCACGCCTTATACGATTTTGGTTTTGTACCATACCTATGGACTGCCCTCTGACGAAGCCCAGTACGGGGGAGATTACGGTATAGACTATGGGAATATATAAATGTGTTAAGGTGGAAAATGTAAAGCCTTAACGCTATTTAAAAGTAAGTTTATTTTACTAATAGACATCATTATAATAGCGAAATATTACTACATAGTAAATAGTTTAACGGATCCTTAGGAGATGTGAATCCCGAGCATCTCTTGAGTTACTGCACTCACGTTGACACTGGATAGGAGATGTCAAAACCCATAACATCTCTAACGCCGCTCCACTCATATTATTTACTGTTGATTTAACTTACATAAGATCTTTTAGTTCTGACTTGAGTATTTTGTTCTTTCAATTCGCTTGGGTCAGTCCGAGTGTTTTAGGATTTGAAGATTTTATTCAGAAGGATGGAGACGAAGATTTGTAATACTATTATCTATTATATTATTCCACTACACCATTAAATTCCGTTGCATTAATTATTATTCTCTGGTATGTGTACTCTGATATTGTATTGTATAAGTAAAGAAAATCGAATATTTTGTAAAACAGTTTCATGAACTGTGTATTTAATTATTATATTTTATCCTTCCGCTGCAAGATTCTATTTTGTTTTATTTCTTCCTTCTTTTTCTTATTTACCCTATAACAATCCGCCCTTCCATATGGTTTGAATTGGAACGTGTGTCGATTTAAAGCGTGCGAAAAGGCGGGACGTTACATCTGGTATCAGAGCTTTGGTTTAGTGAAAACCTTAGCTTTGTGGGGTCTGACTCTTTATTAATAGGGTAGTAATACCCTATGGGAGTTGCTAAGTGTATATATGAGAGAGCATACTTGTTAGGGTTACTAAAAGGTTTTAATATTGTGTTAATTTGTTCCGTTTTGTATTTATAAATTCTGGTTGGTGCATGAGATGTTATGACATCAATAAGGATTTCTAAACACTTAATAGGACAGACCGACATAATATTTGACTTTAATATAGGTGAATGAAATAATTTTGCCTATTATATTTTCTATATATACGAAGTAAATTTTATAAAGTTTATATTTGGTTGAAGTATATTGGTTGTTAGGTAATAAAATTTATAAATAATAGTTGAAATAAGATTGAAAATAAAATAAATGAAAATTGGAAATTTAGAACTTAAGTTCCGGGCTTTAGAAAATTTCTTTTGAATGATTTTGAAATATAATAATAATATTTTAGATGTATTTTATGATATAAATATTTCAATATAACTTGGAAGAATTGTTTTAAAGAAGATTTTGGAAAAATAGTTATGTACTTACCTCTCTGTCGCTGGAAAATAATTTCGGTGATGAGTGCACGCATCATCGACATTCATTTTCGAGTTTCGAAGTGGGAATGCCACTGTAGTAGTTTTCACTACAGATTTATTTTAATAAACAAATATAAATTTTAAATTGCTTTAAATATAATCGGATATATAATTTACAAGCATATGTTTATCTGTTATTTTAAAGTGATTTTGAATAAAGACCCGGTATTTAAATTCCTAAGTTTCCGTTAATTAATAGTTTCAATTTAGGGTAGTAAAATGGAAGTTAATTAATAATTGGAACCTTTAATTAAAATAAGTAATTTAATGCTAGGTTATGAATGAGATTAAATGTAATTTGAAATTTTAACTTATAAAACAAAAGATGTAATTATTGAACATTAGATTAAATTAAAAGAAATGAGGTAAAACTTGTATAAGTTCATTTGCATTCTTTTAACATATATACAACTTACCAAAGGATGTAAAAAGTTGAAATGTTAATAAGAAGATGTAATAGATATTATACAAGTAATAAATTTGAGGTAATGAAAGTAATTATTGAAATTCTTTAATAAATAAGAATTTGTTGTTCTAGTGGTATAAACTTAGGTATAATTGAAATTGCTTCTAATAAAGTATAATATAAAGATATTGAATATAAAAAAAAGATCTTAAACTTAAGAACATGAAATTAAACAGTGCATAAATGAATGTAATATAATAAAAGAAAATTTCATGCTATGAATAGGTGAAAATGAGACTTTGTTAGAAATGAATAATAGTAAGTGAAACTGTAAGAAGAAAAAAAAAGGGGCAAATTAAAAAGATAAATTATTATATGAATGAAATTAATAAACTTGGTCTATTGTTTGAATTTGTTGCTTATGGTTGTTTGGGCAATGATACTTTAAAATTGTTTGGATGAATGAATAAATCTATTTAGTTTCATCAAAGACTGTTGAGTAAATGGTGCACTCAGTTGTTTATTTTTCATTCTGTACAATTTGAAGTTTTGAACCCAAACAACTGTTTGCTTTGTCTTAATGAATGTTTGAATTGTGTTGATTCTGTATGAAGGTTGTATGTTGTTTGTTGTGTGGTTGTTGAATTGATTATTTGTTTGTGGTTGTACAACTTAAATATTTCATTCTATGTAATTGCTAACTCTTATCAGATTATATAAGTGGAATACAGGTTATGGAAGCAATTGCTACTGCTTTTGGTTTCATAATTTAAGCATTATTGCCCGACAAATAGGTACATTTTCGGATTACGTTTCATAGCGCTATTATATTGTTTTCCCCGTGTTGGGATATATATTGTTTTGGAAAATATATGTTATATATTGCTATTTTTGATATTATATTTTCGCTCGAGTCTCTCCGTACAAAGAAGACTCTGCCGAAATTTTCTGTAAAAATTTGGACTTAGAAAAATTTTGAAAATGTTTTCCAAACTTTAACGATTTCAGTATAAAAAGATTTAATGGTTACAAATTGATGTATTTTATCTCAATTAATTAATTTTGTAAATTTAATTGTTTATAAAATTAATGTTTTGAATAAGAGATATTGATTTCTTAATTCTTCTTTTCCCTTCTTTTTCCTTTTCAGGGACGAAAAGTTTTGAGTGGATGAGAGTGTAACGACCCGTGAATTTTGTTAATTTAATTTGTCATATTAATAAGATTTTGGAATTTAATTTATAAGGAAATATAATTGTTATAATTTGTAATGCAGTAAATGTTAAGAATTAACCTATGAAATATTATATTGATTAAAATAGACTTAATTAAAAATGGTTGAATTGAATAAATCCTATTTATTGAAACCTTATTTATTGGTATGAAAATTTATAATAAATGAGTTACTGCTAGAAATTGAATAGAATTCTAATGAATGAAAGTAGTGAAAAGATTATACCCGGATGTAATTGTATATGAGAAATAAAGGAAAGTATTAAATTGATTTATGTAATAAAACATTGTTAACAGCATTTGACTGTAAATTAAGGAAACATGTTAATGCAAGTTAATATTTAATGAACTTGAATGAACGATACAATTTAATTAAAATTCAAATATTATTGCTTAGTTATAAATAGAATAAAATAAAAACAAATACAATTAATGTTAGAAACGAAATTTTAATGTTCGTTGTTGATAATAAACCTTACTTTAATGATTATTAGTATGGTAACGGAAGTGTAAATGAAAATTAATAGAAACTTAAGTTTATTTTAAGGTAGTAATTGATAAATTGGGAAGATAGTTCATAGTATGTTAATTGATGAATTAATACGCAATGTATGTAGAGCAATAAGTTGGTTTAAGGATGAAATTAAGGAAAATTCATTTATTGGTTTTAAAACCTTAATTAATGCATTTAATTGATAGAAGTACATTTAGAAGTATAATATTTATTCAAATTAAGTGGTACATAGGCGTATAATAATGTCATGAAATAAAAATTTAGCGTATATGAAATTATAAATCGGAATCAATAAGTAACGAACTTATGAATGCAATTAAAAGCAAATAGGTGGCAATTAATATAAATTGCTTGTTTATTTAATATGTAAAATAAATTTTTGGTAATCGATTACAATAAATCTTAATTTAACATTTGGTTAATATAAATTAAAATAACAATTGATGTAATAAAGAATGGAAAGCCTATTAAATGAGATTATTGAAAATAAAATTGGTAATTTCTGAATTAGTGAAATTGGAAGTGAGGATAGTAACTATTGTAATATTTAAAATGGGAGTCAGTTAGAATTTAATGAACCTTAATGTATATTAATGAGAATTTAAGGCAATAGTCACCAGAAATGAAGGAAACAGGATGAATTGAAATGTAGTTTATTTGTAAAACAATAAGTGATGTAATATAGGAATGAAATCAAAATAGATAAGTTTAATTGAGACTTTAATTTCAAATAACGTGTGAAATTGACCAAAATATAGTAAATGGGAATATGATAGTCAATAAATAAAGAATGAAATGAGAGCATTAATGTAATGAATGTAAAATAGATATTAACTATGATTATAGAAAGGTTTCATAGAGAATGGAAGGATTGAATCAGGTTTAAAGCAATGTATTGTAAGTAATTATAAATAACTAGATTTATTAAATTGAAAATAAATGAATTTAAACATCTAAATATTACGTTAATAGAGATTTAAGTGGAATCTAAGAATATTAAATTAATAGATTGTGAATCCAATATTAAATCCATCTATTTGTAATTTATGGATGGATTAATCATTGATTTATTTAATTTAATAGAATTTTTGGAAATTTAGTATATAATTTTGAATATAATGAAATTGAAAATTTGACACTGCAATTGATAGATTAATCAATTTTAAATTGACATCTAAACTTGTTTAAAATTTTGTATAAATGGTTGAGAATTATAAAGTGATAAATATTGTCAATTTCAGAATTTAAATAGGAAATTTGATTTAATTAATTTATTTTAAATTTATTTAATTAATATAAAAATAGCCATTTTGGCCACTGACTCGGATTTCGATGAAACAAGTTTCATCAGATCCATAACAGTGAATTATTCTAGGATTTCAAGTTTTGTATCGATCGGACTGGTCATTTGATCGTACGGACTCGAAATGCCTTGAAATAGATAAATTGAAATCAAAATCAATTTGAAAATATTGATTTTAGCATAACTTCTTCATACGATGCAATTTGAACTTGAAACTTGTTCATTGCGTTTAAAATATTTTAAAACACCTATTTTGATATATGGGTTGACCCAATTTCGTTCCGGAGTCGGAACGAACTTTTTGGGCCACTTTGTCGTTAGTGCATACATCTATCTTATCTGATCCACCCTATTTCGACTTTGCCTATAAATATCCAGTTATAAACCTAGCAGCCTCCATTCCTCATTTCTATACGTACAGAAACTTCTGCGCTCCTCGTCCTCAATGGCTGCAAACTCTAGATCCAATAGCAAATTCAAAAATCTAATGAAAATTCAAACTCCTCAGAAAAATTCAGTAAAAATATATGTTGAAGCTCTCGAAGTGCGTGATCTTCTGGTGAAATTCGTTTTCATTTTGGATTGTCGTTTGACCAGTAAAAGTCGAAGAAGTCTCCGCCATCCATCACGCGACGGTGAAAGTCGTCGGATCGTCGAACCCTTTCTGGGTATTACAGAGAGCACTGAGGGGATAGCATCGGCATAGATAGAACGTCGATTTGACGGTTGGATTTGTCGCGAAAATTCACTAGGGTTTCGTTTTTATGGTGGCGGCTGCTAGGTCTTATGGCGAACGGAGGAGCTCGGCCTCGGTCTATGGATGCAGCGTGATAGGGAGGTGGCTCTGGCGTCGTCCATTCTAGTCGTAGATCATTAGGGCAACGGCAATTTCGGTGAGAAGGGGGGTTTTCGTGTTCTGGATGACGGCTTCAGGGGGTTCGCGTGCGTGTTGCTTCAAGTTGGAGACGATGACGTGTAGGGCTTCTTAATCTAATTGTTTTAATTGTTTAATTTAAATTCGTATTATATTCTAATTTGAATAACTATTGCATACGATATCCGATTTACGTGAATTTTTTTTGTTAGGATCGTATTAAAATTCTGAACTTTAGGACGCTAGTTTGGGCAAATTCTGAGACTGTCAAATTTTTGAGTTTAAATTGAATTTAGATTCAATTTAAATTCAAAAGGTGAGTGTTTTAACCCACTCACAACTTCTAAGATTTCTTATGTTTGTTAAATTCATTTATGATGTGATTTAAAATTTATTTATAGCTGTTTGGCATATATTTCATCATTATCTCAGTTAATTTGCATTTATTTAATTAACTTGTTATTCAATTCATTATTGCATATTAACTGCCAGTTAAATTGTTATTTATTTTATTGCATATAAACTGCCAGTTAAACAGTTATAATTTATTTTTGAATATAAACTGATAGTTAATACCTGTTATTATCACATGTTATATATTAATGTATTGTTTGAATTTGGATGATGATTGTGATAAATGGTTGATTGTTGATATTGGATGAATGGATGTTGTACTTGTATTGTTATAAACTGCAAGTTATTATGCATTTTCATTTCATTCGCGATTGCGGTTTGAAATGATATATAACCATAATTTTTATTTTAAATTACGGATTGAAATGATAAATATCTGTATCACTTGACCATAGGATAGAAAATTTTATACAGGCACCGCGGTATATATATATATAATTATTTTTGAAATGATTTTTCTATGGTTTTGGAAAGAATATGGTTTAATGAATATTGATTTTTGATATTTTAAATATTATTTATGTATATAGTTAAACGCTTGAATTTAAGCTTTGTATAAATTTGGTTTAAAGAATAAAAGAAATTTAAAAATAAAAGTTCAATTTTATTTAGATATAATACGGTTAAGTATTTATTTAAATTTATTGATGGAGTTTATAATGTCTTAAATAAAATAAATGTTGGAAGATAAATTTGAATTTGCTTTGAATTAAGGTATTTAAGAATTATCCTCGAATAAAATTTATTTGAAATTTTAATTAATTTGGGGTTTTAAAAGGTATGATCTTTATAACTTGATTTTGGTTTAGAGGACTTAAACGAATATCAAGTCGATTTAAATGAATATTATCAAGTTAATCAAATTGAGAGAATATCTTGTTATTTGAAGTTTAAAGGTTTTACATAAATAATATTTGGTTTATTAAGTAAACATTTCAAATCCAAATAGTGGTAATTGAATTTGATATATATGAAATTATCAAAGAATAAGTTTTGAAATGGTGGAATAATTAAATCTTGGAAATATATGGAAATTGAAATGGTTTATTTAGGAATTTAAACCTATATTTGGAATTTATTTGTGAAATTTGAAAAGCTATTTTGTTATGCAAAGCGGTTTAATACTTAAACCATTTAAGTATTATAAATTTTGTTTCAAAGCTATGGGGTTTAAGATATATATTTGAAAATATATGATTTGGAAAAAGGGATATTTATAAAATAAAAAGGATATCATATTGATTTGGGGTTTTAAAAATATAAATGATATCGTATTTATATGGTTCTGAAAGGGATATTATACTCTGGTTTTAAAGTGTAAATTATTTTGAAATCACTGCGGTGTTATAATAACGATTGGTTGTTGAAAAGACCGGGATCGGAAGTTGTCATACTCTCTGCCAACTTCGAAAACCACTTTAACAACCGTGTACGCGGTGGAGATTCCAGAATGAAGTAGGATAGTGGCGGTGTTTCCTTTGAGGTAAATACGTGGACCCGACTCCCGTGAGTTGGCATAAGGTGGCTAAAACAGGAGCGATTCTCGGGCCAATAAGGTAGCACTTTTGATCGGACACTTCCCTTCGATATTATAATTTGACTTTTGGATTTATTCGGTGGCCACTTTTGATTTTTTTTATTTGGGGGTGTGGCTCGAGGTTGGCGGTAGATGCGGCTATGCGTTACCACCAGCCCGGATAGCAATTGGTATATTTACCCTGACATTGCCTAGTTGTGCCGTGTCACCTACTTTAGCGCGCCTTATACGATTTTGGTTTTGTACCATACCTATGGAGTGCCCTCTGACGGCGTCCAGTACGGGGGAGATTACGGTACTGTATAGACTATGAGAATGAATAAATGTATTAAGGTGGAAAATGTAAAGCCTTAACGCTATTTAAAAGTAAGTTTATTTTACTAATAGACATTATTATAATAGTGAAATATTACTACATAGTAAATAGTTTAATGGATCCTTAGGAAATGTGAATCCCGAGCATCTCTTGAGTTACTGCACTCACGTTGACACTGGATAGTAGATGTCAAAACCCATAACATCTCTGACGCCGCTCCACTCATATTATTTACTGTTGATTTAACTTACATAAGATCTTTTAGTTCTGACTCGAGTGTTTTGTTCTTTCAATTCGCTCGGGTCAGTCCGAGCGTTTCAGAATTTGAAGATTTTATTCTAGAGGACGGAGATGAAGATTTGTAGTACTATTATCTACTATATTATTCCACTACACCATTCAATTCCACTGCATTAATTATTATTCTCTGTTATGTGTACTGTGATATTGTATTGTATAAGTAAAGAAAATCGAATATTTTGTAAAACAGTTTCATGAACTGTATATTTAATTATTATATTTTATCGTTCCGCTGCAAGATTCTGTTTTGTTTTATTTCTTCCTTCTTTTTCTTATTTACCCCATAGCAATCCGTCCTTCCGTATGGCTTGAATTGGCACGTGTGTCAATTTAAAGCGTGCGAAAAGGCGGGACGTTACAGAAGGTATTGAAATACTGTGGGTTTCAATGCGGAAGGTAACTTCCGAAAAAATACTTGCGGACTGATGCGGAACCCCTCTTAGTTGTGAAAGGTTTCGAATGGTTCGAAAGGATTAATTATGCTTTCGAAATGGTTGCTCTAACAAAACATCTTTCTAAGTAATTTGAAAATGAAGCCAAAACCTTTGGGTTTCGAAAAGTTTTGGCGTGTATGTGAGTGTCTATTATTTGCTGCATTCGAAAGGTATTCCTCAACTTATTCGAAACGTCTTTATGCAGGTGAAAGCATCTGTTTCAAAAGAAAGCAACTGAAATGAAAGGGAGCTTTCTATCATTTCAACCCCTTCGAAAGCTTGTGGCACATCTGACTTTGGGCTATAGTATCCCTTCGACTACTTCGAAAGGCTTTGTTGAGGCTATCACCTCTTGTATATCTTTTTCTTCTATTCATCTTGGTTTCGACAATGTTGAAGTGAGAATTGGTGGTAACATTCCTGGGGGTCATGGCGAATAACTTCTAGCAGATTCTTCAAAATCTGGATAATAGAACAGTAAGGTTGAAGATTGGATCTTTCTCTTGGATCTAAGAAATCCAATAATAGATGATGGATCCAAGTAGCCTAAGAATATCCTTCTCAGTAAAAGCACTAAAATGTTTGAACTAAAAATGGCACAAACACCTAAGAGATTATGTAGAGAATAAAAAGTGAAGAAAATAAACAAAACAAAAACTAGCAAGAAAAGAACACACAATAATGGTTCGGCTAATCTTGGCTTACGTCCACTTAGTGATTTTATTGATTATATCACTTGTTTATAAGCAATTTTTCTTACAAATCGGTATAAATCCATGGGTGATTGCAAAAAATTAGAGTAAGAAAGAGCTAGAACCTAAAGATCCTTAAAAATGAGTCATGCCCCTCTATTTATAGCAGTAGGAAGTCTAAAATATCACCTCCATGATATCCACCTCGTTTTCTATGCCACCGACCATTTCTCCAAGAAAATAAGTGTACACCTCAGATATATTTATGAATCGGTACCGATCCACGGCTTCGTTCAGTACTGATCCATATGATGGTTAGATGGATTATCTTAAACTCTTTGTGTAGGCTCAATTCATGGTTAACACTATGATTCCAATTTTTTTGCACCATTATTAGATTGTTTCTGGGTCCAAACAATGGATCTATGGAAAAATGGAGTTGCCAGCTTCGAGTGCTCATGCAGATCGATAGAGAATTGTATGGAATCAATAAAGTAGTGCTTGAAATAAGCTTCTGTGATCATCACTGGCATGAAGAAGAAGTGGCGGCAAGTTTGGACCAAACTTCATGGATCGGTATTGATCCATGGCATTGGATGGGTACCGATATAACACATGTTGGCTTTTTTTCCTTCGTTTCATCGAGTTGTTTTGTTTTGGACCCTTGGCTTCACTTGTACTTGCTTTTTGGACTCTTGGGTCATCTTTGCGGGCTTTCTGCCTCGATAGCTTCCAAGTTCGATTCATCAAGCTTATCCAAATATCGCACAGTCAAAATCCTAGAAAACAATATTTTTTTTAATATTTTTAGTGTTTTTATTATGCAATAATATTTGTTAGAGCCTTTTATTTAATTAAATATTACTTCTATTAATTTTCTCATGAATCCGTCGAAGACAGTTACATAACGTTTGGTGCTATTATTTATTAGCTAGAATTTGAAGCAGCCATATCATGTTGTAAAATAAACTAATTTAATATCTAGAATGTTAACTTGGGGTCCTTATTTATTGTTTTAAATGTAAATGGGGTCAGTGCCAATAATTTTTTGTAAATTAGGTTTCAACTTCTTTAACATCACGCTAGTCAAATAATACAATCCGCTAACTCATTTAATTTCAATCTTTAAATGTGATAACCTTTTGTAGATAAATAAGATTTATGAATCGTTTTCACCCTTAAAATCGCAAATTTAATAAACTTTTTAATAATATCCATTGTTGATAACCAAAATTCTATTTTTTAAAAAAATATATTTCTAAATAGCAGTTTTAACTTCATTAAGAAAATTCAATTATAACTGGAATATGAAAATTTTATTTAATTTTAAGTGTACTTGTGATGTAGTAATAATTTCGGTTGCAAATATGATAGCTTTAATTGGGTTAAGAAAATTGCAGTTATATTTGCGCTAAGAAAATTTATTCAATTTTGGCTACATTTATATGATATAGCAATAGCAAAATGCATATTTAATAATGTACTTTAAAAGTTATAATAGCAAAATGCATATTTAATACAGTTATAACCGTGATGGTTACAACTGTATCTCTTTTCCTGCTTCATTTTCAGAGTCGTTTGTTGATTTTTCACCTAGTACGTAATTTGTAGGGCATGAGATGATTGATTATTGGTTTCTTCTTTAACCACATTATTCAGAGGTATCAAAAGGATTGGTATTGTTTTAATACTAGTTTCACAATGTGTTGAAGTTGATGCCCAATTCAGGTTAATACAATCTTAATGGCTTCTTTAAAGAGGAATTACATACTGTTTTCAATTATCACTATGCAGGAAAGAATTTGAGACTCCATTTTTCAAGCAAGAAAAAATAGTCTAAGCTGTAACAATGATATTTAATTATTAATCAACCGCTGTATAATGATGTAATATCAGAGATGATCGTGTATCTAAACAAAAACTAACTTAATTGTGTAATCTAATCTATAATTATTTTATCTGTATGTTGTTTACTATTTGGAAGAACTACTGACTAATGTGAAATGTCATTGCATATCCAATGTGGAATATCTGTGCATATCCTAAAATAACTTGCAGCTCCATGTTTATTGGTTTGTAGATTCCATCATGTGCCTTGGCATTTAGCCTTTTTCTTTTTTATTCAAATGTATGTTATGTAACATAAGCTGTTCGATCAATATGAATCAATATGCAATTTTATGTGTGGTCCTATATGTTTTTTGATGGTTATAGTAAATCTTTTTTGATAATGCATTACATACATGTTAGTAAGTATCTCAGTATTGTTTGACTCTGGTTAGATTTTACGATTCTGAAATTTATATATGATAATATTCTAGGTATATCCAGTGCAAATGTAAATGAACACAACATTGTCATAGATGTAATTATTATGTCTGAAATGTTATATTAGACAGTGTAAATTATTGGATGGTCTTTTTACCAATTGTCAATTCTGTTGTATGATGAAAAAAAGATGATTAATGTTTTGCTAAGAAATATTTCGAGACCAAAAAAATCTTGCTAAGTCGGTTTCTTTTGTCATAGTAATACAAATGTTGAAATTAATCCTAAACTGTAATTAACATTTAATTTTTGAAACTATACAACCCAACGGTCAGTTTCTCCAACGCTATACGGTTGTGCTAGTAGTTGAAAGTATTATGGGACGTTTTTGTTTATACAAAAAATGTGTGATACCAGATGCATTACAAACTCACAATTTTGTTTAAAGACAAAGATATATATTGTCGGCGCTTAGTAGAACGTTAAGTTTGTTTACTACAATCCATTAGAAGTATTATTTTTAGTGCATCTCATGGCGTAAGACCTAGAGATTTCATTTTTTTACTAATGAATCCTTTGAAAAAGTGCTCCAATTCGATGCGTGCTTTTGCATTTTAAGTGGCAAAGAATCACATATGTTGAATTCTATCTTGATAATTCATCCTTGACAAACATAATAATTTTCATCATTTTCTCATCATGTGTTTGTGAATAGATAATCTGCAATTTTATGAATTACAATTACATTCTCTATTTTAGATTCAGGTAAAGCCAACTCTTATCAAAAATTAAGTTTGGAAGTATGGTTATATCTTAAAAACTAATCCGCAGATGTTTAACATAATTGAACATTCTTTTTATTTAACAGACGGTGTTTGCTTGGTCTTACTCGTAGCTCTGTAAAAGTTGAATCCTGTGTTCTCATAACAAACAAGAAATCTTAACTATTAACTATGGTTGATACAGTAATTCGCCTCCCCTCAAAAAATATGTAGAAAAGGCACTATTGATAAGTTATTTACTAATTCAGTTCAAAGGAAACAATGGAACAAATATGGAAAGAATTACCCGAGAATCTTATTGAAGCTGTAACTGCAAGACTCTCAGTAGATGCATGTATTTGCTTTCGTACCGTGTCATTTACTGAATTTGTATACGTTCTTTGGTTTGAGCATGTCATATAGGTGTGTCGGAGGTGCCCGTTAAATCATCTTCCATTTAAGATTGACAAGATAATATGAAAAATGATCGAAATTACCATCTTTTGCATTTCAAATTACTAATCCTTAATGCTGATTGGAATACCTTCAGTGTCATGCTTTTTTGATATCAGCATAAACAATCAAAAATTCTCCTAATATCAAATTTTAATATCACTTCAAAATATGATCTAAAAACTAAATTTCTTTAACAAATTCAAAACATCCGTCCACAAATACTATCAAATTTTAATATCATTTAAAAATAGGATCCGACGAATAAATTATTAGTTAAAAATATAAATTAAAATTCAAACGTAAAAAATAGATGTTCCAACCTAGAAACAAAATTTAAACTAACAAAAATGATTTCAATGCAAAAATATGGTTAAATATATTTAATAATAGTTGTAATATCTTCGGTGTCAACTTTTTGTGTCAATGTGAACTACCAAAAAATTTCCTAATACCAAACCTTAATATCACTTGAAAATAGGATCTAACAACTAATTTTTTTTACAAATTCAAAACATCCGTCTACAAATGTTATTTAATCTTAATATCACCTAAAAATAGGATCTGACGAATAAAATTCTTTTACAAATTTAAAACATTCGTCTACAAATATCAAATTTTAATATCAATTAAAAATAGGATCTAACATGATTTTAAATCTCCTATATCTCGCCCGAGATGTCGCCCGAGATCTCATTTTCACACTTAAACGAGACGAGACATCAAATCTCCTTCATATCTCCCTCGACACTCATCTCGTCCGAGATATTCAAATCTCACCTGATATATGTATCCAAATCTCAATCCGAGATCTCACCCGAAATTATACATTTTTCTTATTTTCCATAATAATTTTTATTTTCATATTGATTCAAAAGAAACTACTCAATCTAATTATAATTTACCAACTTCTTAAACATATTCTTTACTTTTTATCTTAATGAGTCATAGCGAAAGGTTTCACTTCTTTATTACGTTCAAATAAAAGGATATTATTCAATCATTACCAAATCAATTAAGCTAATCAAGCTACTACTCTTCTAAAAATATTTCTTTTCCCATGTAAATTAAGTATGTTACCATTTTTTATTTTTACTAAGAAAGTTATAATCGTTAAATAAATTTTTGACACATCAATTTTAAACACATAAGTACATCCGAGATATTCCCGAGATGCATTATAATACCCGAGATGTCAATTCGATATGCACATCCGATACGTACTCATCTCGTCCGAGATCTCTCCCGATACGAGATAACTTGTGTAAAAATTACGAGACGAAACGTGACTGAAATCCGATATTTAAAACCTTGGGATCTAACAAATAAATTATTATTTCTAGCAAAGCTAGCCGACTTTATAGTGGGTCGTACCACTGTATAAATAATGAAAAAACATGTGTTCTGCGCATGCACAGAGCAACTGAATGGGAGCAATCGGCCCAACCATAAAGGGGAAAAAAGGAACAGGAGCTAGGCAAAGCCTAGACTACTAAACAATAAGACTACGCGAGGGAGAGGCCAGAACTGACGTCAGACGACGGGCTAATAACATGCACAAACCTGGAGAAAAGAGCAGCTAGATTTGGATCATAACCATTAGAAGCGGACGAGTAAATAAATTTTTTATCCCAAGTTACATCATAGAACTTACTTTTATTGTCCTCTCCAATCTCACCAGTCCTGAAAAAAGAAAGACCCTCATCGCCGATATGATACAAAAGACTATGACTCTCTCCCTCAACATCACTGATAAATGCATAGTAAGTATTAGATTCTAGAGAGTATCAGAAGGAACATAAATCCAGACTCGCTCCTCAGAATTCCAAGCAATAGAATCCGACAAAATAGCAGCTGCTTCCACAGACTGGGCCTCACCAACATGATCATCAATAACAGGAGGGACAATAGCTAGAGTCTCAAAAGCAGAAATGACAATAGGAGCATTAATAGCAGGAGCATTTACAACAACTTAGTTTATATTACTAAATTATTAATTAGTAATATAAATAAAAATTCAAACTTAAAAAATAGAAGTTGCAATTTAGAAATAAAATTTAAACTAATAAAAAAAGATATTAACGTAAAAAAATGATTAAATATTTCTATAAATAATTTTCTCTTGAATGTGCTAAACGTATATAATTTGTAGAAAAACGATTCACGCGAGAAGTACGTGTCATCATCACACACGAAGCGCGTGCCATAACGCTCGTCGGTTATTTTTAGTTTGAGTGCAATTATGAAAATGACTACACTATAATCTTTAATGTAAGCTATTACGCAACACTTTGAAAAAAAGAAAGCATCTGAGCGTTTCAACACCAAAATCAATTTCTGCATATATATATATGGTGGATTATTTCATTAATTGTGACTTGAACGTTCATCACAGATCTAACCATCATTTAAGCAGTAGACTTTTCAAAACAGATGCTCTTCTTTTTGGGTTCATCGTTGTCATTTCATTAACAGAAATTTTGGAATCCAATAGCTCTTGTTTACCTTGACAATATCAACTCATGACCCCATCTAGTAGCAACTAACATGTTATCTAAGGAAGTTACATGCTTGACATCATCATCGCTATTAATAAATGCTATATTCAGCTCAGTTACACCAATACTTCTGGGTCCTTCACCGGATTTGGGTGTAATGTAACAATGCGGGAAATAGCAGTGAATAAAAATTGATAAAGGATATAGTAATAACTAACAAATAATTTGGGAAAAAATAATGAAATTGACTGCGTGCTTCAATCATTGGCATGTGCGCTTTGAAGTTTGATGGGGAGGATAAAAATAACTTGCGTATTTGTAGATGAAACAAATATGAACGGTACGTTTGTTATATACACATTGCCATTTTTTAGCATCGGCGCATAACGGTTTTTTTTGCCGTATTAACAGAAGTGGTCTATATTTGTGTACCTAAATATGGAGATGGTTCAAAAATTATCTTGTTTTGTTAAATATATTTGCAGGCAAGTTTTATTCAAACACAATCACCAAAAAATATCACAAACTATCATACATCAAAAATTACTCAACTTACATTATCATCTTTTTATACAAAATATCCCTTATTGTTATCTTCTTTGCCTTTCCTCTTTCAAATTTAAAACTCGGTCACACATAAACTAGAAATTTCTACTGTTAAATTAAGGTTAAGTTAAACAAAATAAACTCTAAGTTTTAACATTAATACTATAACTTCCTTGCTTTTTTTTTTTAATATTCTTCGATTTCAACAAAATCAACTTTAATTTTGAAAAACAAAAATTAATTACTTTGTAATTAGAACAAACAACGGTGAAAGTTGTTTTTACTAATATTTTAGGTTCGGGGTAAAAAAATTCACTAGCTTCATCAAAATATATTGATATTGATTTTATAAGGTTTTCATTCGATGTGTCATAAGAATGAGAATATAGATGCAATTAAGAAGGGCAATTTAATAATAATTTTTTAAGATATTTACTTCGAATATGTTATTTTTTCTATTAAGATTTGGATCTTGTATGTGTTGAGTGTTTTCTACATAGGCTTGTATGTATAATGTGAATTTTGGTAACGATTGCAATTGAAAAGTCTAGTGATAAATATTTTTGGTTATTCAACTTTTCTACTATTTTTTAGACCTTTTATTGAGGAATCATGTTTCGAAAAAGATCGTATAATATTTGAAATCTCAGCTTTGATTTGATTCAACAAAACCGGTAGTACCATGTAAGATGTTGTGTTAATGGTAAATTCTCCACCATTGTACACCTACCAACCCATCAGTTATTATTTTTGAGTTAAGTCATTATATTAGCGCAAATGGTACAATTGCAAGATATATACTATTTTTAATGGTAAAACATTGGTATAAAAATTTCAAAACAACATTAAGGATAATTTTTCATTTTCTTTTCATTTTTTCTAAAGCATATGATCATCTTTTAAAATTCAATTCAAGATTTTTAATTGCACGAAAATTCCTTTTCGCTTATAATGTCTGTGTGTATGTGGGTTTGTGTTGTTTGTGTGTGTATATAAAAACAGATGGATATGATTTACGTTGCCAATGCAGAAACATATGAAAGTGACTAAGCATCATTAATATGGAAGATTAAATAAACAATCTACCTATGCCGAATGTAAATGTAAAAGTAAATTAATAAAGTAAATGACACTAGAGATTTTTATACTGGTTCAGACTTCACGTTATACGTCCAGTGCCAAACTCCTTTTGGAATTTAACTATCAACCATCACTTAACCTGGAGGAACAGGTATTACGTCGGCTGAGCAATCGAACGGGACTTCAACCACCTAAGCAACAGAATAAGACTTCATCCGCTTAAGAAAAGAACAAGACTTCAATAATACAGAAAATTATCTGACTCAATGTGCTCTTTTAAGAGTACGGATAAGTCTTTAGAGTATACCCTTCCTATAATCTTCTCCTTTATAGTATATCATGTAATTTGTGAAGACATGAAGTTTATTAGATCAACAAAGAAGTATTATTGAATGAACAATTCATCAGAATGAATTTTTTAAATATTGAATGTTTAGAGTTCAAATAGCAAGATAGATTAGAAATGAATAAGAATTGATTATGAAAACAATGGAATTCATGGCTATTTATAGAGATTAGGAGTTGTATTAGTTCATGAAAGGTACCTATGAAAAGATATGAAAGCTACTCTTGAATCAAGAGTTGTTTTTGTTCATTGAAATGAAACATTTCTTGGAAAACTAGCCACTATGAAGATTCAACCGTCTGAATGGAGCAACTCAGCAAGCTGAATCGATTCAAAATCTATATAGCAAAGAAATAGTGAAAAAATGGCATCATTTGTTGGATCATAGGTTTTGATAGCTGACAATACACAACAGTTCACGAATCTACGACTACGATAACATCCAGACTCATCGGCTCAATACATGGTTTGTATAGTTATATATTTTAACAAGAGTCATCAAATATGTATATAGAATCTAGTTTAGTGCTTTGTTAAAATCTTTCCTCAAGAATCATCATTCACATTCAAATAAACTTGCTTGCATATTTTAATCAAAATCAATTTTTCAAAAAATGCATGGTGTGGGGCTCAAACCCGGGTCATTAGTTTGGAAGGCATGTACTCTAACCAAATGAGCTACTACTGTTTTTTATTTAACAATAGAATTCAGTCGACTGAATAACCTGAGTCAGTCGACTGAATCTGTGCAGTTTAACATATTTGTGCACAATTTCAGTCGACTGAATTTCCTGCACAATCGACTGAATTTGGTCCCGAAAATTTTACTTCATATTTTCAGTTGACTGAATTCCCTGCTCAGTCAACTGAATTTGAACCTGCGAATTTTCTCTGAAAAGACACCTTCTTCCTCCCAAGAGTTGCAACCTTTCATCAATGGAAATGGAAGCATCTCTTGTTTGCAACATTTGACAACATATGCATCTCTTCTACAAGTATATATACATGATTCTAACATCATTTAATTTACCGAATTCTCTTGTTTTAATCTAACTATTCTCTTGTTCATATGTTCTAAATATTCTCAAAGCATTCACTAATCTATTGCTTGAATCATTGTTTTTGTTTATAACATTCTTTTGATTCATAGCAATTCACATTTCCTAAATCTTCACAAACGCATTGCATACTCTCGAGGATAAGATTATATGAATATTGTACTACATTAGACTCATTAGTGTTGACAAGAATACGACAAGTCGAATATTGTATTTTAGTAATTGAGTTGAAGTCCTCTTCGGTAGTTGAGGCAAGAAATCCCGTTCGGTTGTTCGGGTAAGTTGTAAACCTATTCCTCCGGGTGAAGTGAGGGTGTTAGTTAGTGAAATTCCTAAGTGAAGCTTAGGGACTGGACATAGGACGAGAGGTCCGAACCAGTATAAAATCCTGGTGTCTCTTTACATTTACCTACTTTATCTACCTAGACTTTTTCCATATTACACGATCCTACCGCATAGCCTCTTTCAATTGGTATCAGAGCCTGGTATTCTAGAGATCGTAACAACATCCTAGAATAAATGGCTATAAGGAGATCTAGTCAAGGCAATAAGAAGAGGAAGAGCAATAAAGAAAAATCAAAGGAGCAAACAAACAAATTCTTCATGGCAAAAGATAATGAGGTTAGTGATCTAACTTTTGATGATATGATAGAAATAAATTCAGAACTTCTAGACACTTTAAAAAGTCTCAAAAGAAAATATAAGGAAACTCTAAAAAATCAGAAGAAAGCACAATTCGAAAGAGATATGCTTAAAGATGAGAAGAAATATTAGAAGAAGAACTTGAGAAAATTCAAGATTCACTCTTTGACAATTCTCAACTCGCCCTATTAAGTCAAGAAATAGAAGCTCAAAAAGAAAAGAATAATGCTCTAGCTTCTGAGAATCATGAGTTAAAAACAAAAATTAAAATTGTTGAGATAGATAACACTAGTCTCAAAACTAAGCTTGATGACATTACTAAAAATATTTTCAATTTTAATAAAGGGAGAGAAGATTTATCCAGGATTATTGAAAATTCTCAACCTGCTTCAAATAAGAAGGGATTAGGTTATGTTAAGAATTCAAAAGCTCACAATGATAAAAGTGGTTTAGGATATAATAAAACTGATCGTAGAAATAGCACTAGATATGCTTTCATGTATAGTAAAAATGATAGTGCTAGTACTAAATTTCGAGTAAAGCCTAAATCCAATTTTTACAGAAATTCAAATACTACTATGACCTATAATGTTGGTAATTTCTTTAGAAGTACAAAATCATTAACAGGAAATATGAATAAAAATTATCTAAGTATTTGGGTACCTGTTAATTGGAAAAATTAAGAAAAATACATTGATGATTATTTTGATATGGTAGTTAATAATGAAAATTATATTTATAAAGGTTCAACCACACCCAAATGGGTATGGTTTCCTAACAATTAGGAAATTATAAGAACCTTGGATATCGCATGCTTTAAATGTTAATTTTTTTTTTTGATACCTTACATTATAAGTAGTAGTTATTTTGTTTTATATTGCTTTATGTTAACACTTATGTAAAATATATTTTATATCATCATATAAACTCTCCTTTTTGTCGATGACAAAGGGGGAGAAAAATATTGCTCTAACACTATTTGCAGGAATAAACCATGCAAGCACATATTAAGGGGGAGAAAAGATTAATTATTTACAGGAATATATAGCATAGATTCAGGGGGAGAAGCAAGCACAGATTAAGGGGGAGAAAAGATTAATTATTTAAAGGAATATATAGCATAGATTCAGGGGGAGAAATCTAAAGCACAATTACAGGAATATATTCAGTGAGGGAGATAAGATCAACAAAGCTTGTCAAAAATTCGTTCGTAGCAAATGAAGTTGTCATCATCAAAAAGGGGGAGAATGTTGGATCATAGGTTTTGATTGCTGACAATACACAACAGTTCACGAATCTACGACTACGTTAACATCCAGACTCATCGGCTCAATATATGGTTTGTATAGTTATATATTTTAACAAGAGTCATCAAATATGTATATAGAGTCTAGTTTAGTGCTTTGTTAAAATCTTTCCTCAAGAATCATCAATCACATTCAAATAAACTTGCTTGCATATTTTAATCAAAATCAATTTTTCAAAAAATGCATGGTGCGGGGCTCGAACCCAGGTCATCAGTTTGGAAGGCATATACTCTAACCAAATGAGCTACTACTGTTTTTGTTTAACAATAGAATTCAGTCGACAGAATAACCTGAGTCAGTCGACTGAATCTGTGCAGTTTAACATATTTGTGCACAGTTTCAGTCCACTGAATTTCCTGCACAGTCGACTGAATTTGGTCCCGAAAATTTTACTTCATATTTTCAGTTGACTGAATTCCCTGCTCAGTCGACTGAATTTGAACCTGCGACTTTTCTCTGAAAAGACACCTTCTTCCTTCCAAGAGTTGCAACCTTTCATCAATGGAAATGGAAGCATCTCTTGTTTGCAACATTTGACAACATATGCATCTCTTCTACAAGTATATATACATGATTCTAACATCATTTAATTAACCGAATTCTCTTGCTTTAATCTAACTATTCTCTTGTTCATATTTTCTAAATATTCTCAAAGCATTCACTAATCTATTGCTTGAATCATTGTTTTTGTTTATAACATTCTTTTAATTCATAGCAATTCATATTTCCTAAATATTCACAAACACATTGCATACTCTCGAGGATAAGATTATATGAATATTGTACTACATTAGGCTCATTAGTGTTGACAAGAACACAACAAGTCGAATATTGTATTTTAGTAATTGAGTTGAAGTCCTCTTCGGTAGTTGAGGCAAGAAATCCCGTTCGGTTGTTCGGGTAAGTTGTAAACCTATTCCTCCGGGTGAAGTGAGGGTGTTAGCTAGTGAAATTTCTAAGTGAAGCTTAGGGACTGGACGTAGGACGAGAGGTCCGAACCAGTATAAAATCCTGGTGTTTCTTTACATTTACCTACTTTATCTACCTAGACTTTTTCCATATTACACGATCCTACCGCATAGCCTCTTTCATAATTCAGCCAGCTGAATTATCTTATTCGGCCGTCTGAATATTCAAATTTATTTATGCACATGCATAGCAGTCAGCCGGCTGACTCAACCCATTCAGCCGGATGAGTTTGCATTTTTAGGTTTTTTCAATTTGTTTTGATGAACTTTATATGTGTGTGTGCGCATATACCACTTCGGAGAGATTTTAACATATATTTACTACTAAACTCAGACCTTAAACTTAATACTTTACCAAAGCTTCAATCAAGAATCTGGTCTTCAAATTGTGAGATATTTCTCGAATAAAAATAATATCTTCTCCTGCAATTTTAGTTAGATCTAAATGATATATTTACTTATATAGTTGTTGCAATCAAAATACCAAAATTCAAGGTTCTAGCATTCTCCTCATTTTTGATGATGACAACTATATAAGTTGTAAGTAAAAATAGATATATGCTACCACTGTATGAATACTCCCCCTATCGTTACGACGTACCTTTTTCTCTTCCTTTGTCATCGACAAAAAGGAAAACTTAATAGATAGGAGAAATATTAAAAATATACGTGATGTTGATATGATCAAAATGGACAAATTAGACAACTATGAAATTTTTTTGGAATATATCTCACTCTTTATATGTGGTGTACCTGCAAAAAAATGATATATATGTTTTGGTACCCACTTCCTATGTTATGGTCCGGAGGTTAGGTCTTGGGAAGCCATACGAATTTGGGTGTGGTTGAACCTTCATAAATATAATTTTCATTATTAACTACTATATCAAAATAATCGTCAACGTAATCTCCTCCGTTTTTTCAATTAACAGGAAACTAAATACTTAGACAATTTATGTTCATATTTTCCGTCAATGATTTTGTACTTCTAGAGAAATTATAAATATTATTGTCATAGCGGTGCTTGAATTTCTATAAAGATTTGATTTAGACTTAACTCGAAATCTAGTACTAGGACTAACATTTTTACTATATATGAAAGCGTTTCTAGTGCTATTTCTACAATCATTTTTATTACATCCTAAACCACTTTATCATGTAAAGGTCTAGACTAGATAATATCTTGTTTAAATCATTTTGACCTTTATAAAATTTCATGAATTCATTTTTACGTTTTTCAAATTTAGTTTTAAAGTCACAATTATTATTTTCAAAAGAAATATTATCATTTTTCAAAATATTAATTTTCTCATTTAATTCAAAATTCTTTTTTTTAACGTACGGTTCTCATTTTTGAGAAGAAAATTTTGAGATTCTGAATTATCCAAAGAGGATTGTAATAAATCATTTTGTCTTTCCAAATCAAAATTTTCTTTTGAAATTTTTTCTCCTTTTCAAATAAGGTGTTTTGTTCATCTACAAATTCTTTAAGAGTTATAAAATTATGTTTTAAAACACCAAGTTGGTTTTCTAAATTTAATTTCTCATTTTTCAATTTCTCATTTTCAAGTTCGGTAAATTTCATCTTTTCTAGAATAATTAAGTTAAGCTTTGAAATATTATCGCTTATACTAATTAATTCATTGTTATCATTACTGAAAATCAGAAAGTATATTTTTGTAGTCCTCATTAGTGGCTTTGACAATGATTTTGCTTGTTGTATTTCGATTGGATCTTCTGCCATTATTCTACGATGTTATGACGATCGATAGAATTACAGTCTCTTATACCAATTGAAAGTGACTAAGGATTGTCTAATATGGAATATTAAATAAACTATCTACTTATGCAAAATGTAAATGTAAAAGTAAAGCAACAAAGTAATTGACAAAGGAGATTTTTATACTTTTTCAAACTTCTCGTTCTACAACCAATCCCAGACTCCTTTTGAAATTTAACAATCAACCCTCACTTAACCCAGAGGAACATGTATTACACCGCCTGAGCAACTAAATAGGACTTCAACCGCCTAAGTAACAGAATAGAACTTCAACCGCCTGAGCAACAGAACAAGACTTCAATAATGCAAAAAATTATCTGACTAAATGTGCTCTTCTAATAGCACAGATAAGTCTTTAGAGTACACCCTTGCTATAATCTTCTCCTTTGTGGTATATCGTGTAATTTGTGAAGACAAGAAGTTTATTAGATCACCAATAAGGTATTCTTGAATGAACAAGTAATCAGAATGAAGTTTTTAAGTATTGAATATCTAGAGTTCAAATAGCAAGATAGATTAGAAATAAGAATAAGAATTGATTATGAAAACAATGGACTATTTATAAGAGTTGTATTTGTTCATGAAATGTATCCATGAAAAGATATGGAAGCAACTCTTGAATCAAGAGTTGTATCTGTTCATTGAAATGAAGTGTCTCTTGGAAAACTAGCCATTATGAAGATTCACCCATCTGAAGGGAGCAATCAGCCAATTGAATTGATACAAAATTGAAACAGCAAAAAAAAGTGCAAAAATGGCATAATTTAGCCAGTTGAATTATCATATTTAGCCGTTTAAATATTCAAATTTAGTTATGCACATGCATAGTAGTCAGCCGACTGACTCAAGCCATTCAGCTAGTTGAATTTGTATTTTCTGGGTTTTTCAATTTGTTTTAATGAACTTTATATATGTACATGTGTATATACCACTTCGGAGAGATTTTAACATATATTTACTACTAAACTCAAACTTTAAACTTAATACTTTGCCGAAGCTTCAAGCTGGAATCTAGTCTTCAAATTGTGAGAATATTTCTCGAGTGAAAATAATATCTTCTCCTGTAAGTTTAGTTAGATCTAAATGATATATTTACTTATATCGTTGTCACAATCAAAACACCAAAATTTGAGGTTCCAACAACATTCTGATGTAAAATCATAGCAGGCTTTATATAATAGCGACCTCAAAAGGAAACTAGTACATTGTTTCAACTAACACATCACCAGAAGAAGTCACCTTAAAAGCTAAAATTCAACATTAATACGTGATATAGAACAATGGAATGTTGTAGTTTCACGTAGGAAACACACACTTTTGCACAAAACAAACTATATAACATACAAACTAACAAACACACATATATCACATACACCAACATAAGACACTACCAACTATACTTCATTAATCCTCTTTGGGAAATGAATCATCGACTTCCTTATTTGTATAAAACTTCATTCTAGCAACATTGGACCTCCTAGCTTTGACTATCCTTAGAAATGCATTATCCCTCTGCCCGTATTCATAGCACTCTTGCTCCTTACACATGTCTATAATTTAAATCTTTTCAATACATTAAACAAAAGAGTTTCCTTAATGAAAGAAATGACACTAAGGAGATGAGATAAGTGAAGTGAAGAAACTAAAATGTTATATCTGAGTTTTATTCTTGTTATTTTCGAGACAGTGAGTAATACATGTTGCTGATATATATAGGCGCACCTCTAGCTCTTATTCTATATTATTACAAGAATACCCTTTTCTTATGTTATATGTACTTGCAATCACATGCGGTCACTTATTTTCTTTAACTCCTTCCCTCAAATAAATGTCCCTGCTCTTTCCTCTTCTTCAACTCTTCACTTTTGTCACCTGTTGCTTTTTATACCTCTTTATTAATGTTGACCATCATCAGTTATACTCTTAACTTTACAAATCGCTTCAATGACGAAGGCCTGGTAAGAATGTTGGCCTTTTGACATATAGATGGTAAGTGATTGTTGTTGATTCTTCCTTTCTCAACAGGCTATTGTAACGACCACCATACACATCTGATGCTTATATAATCAGATGGTGCGTTGTTGGAGCATCCGTTCTCGAAAATTTTCAGCTACGCAGCTCATAAATGTACTCTTTGAATCCAGGACATTCTCCATTCGTTCAAATTCTCCGGTGCGTCGATATCATATACCGGCGTAATACATGAAACTACCGAAAACGCAAAAATTAAACTTAGGTTGAAATCGTCCGATAAAATTACTATGGGTCAGAAATATCAATACTTGACCACGTCCAAAATTATAGAGTCATATGCCGATCTTTCAATATGTACAGTAAGGGTCGTTACAGTTCTCTTATGAAGTATAAATCTAGTTTCATATACTTTATTCTTGAGTGCAATGCCAGATTGGTTGTAAGAGAGACTGTGCTTAAATTATCATATCATAATATTCGTATATTAATTGTTTGTACTTTTACTTTTGACAACAGGGATTCAAGCCACATGATTTTGGCCGTGGCACTTGCAACGCTTCTGTATTCAGCCTCGATGCTTGATTTGGAAACTGTGGGTTGCTTCTTGAAGCATCATTATATGACATTTCCTCTAAAGTACACAATATCCACTTGTAGAACTTTGATCATCTAGGTCAGTACCCAATCTACATCCGCATATGCACTTATAGTAAGTGTTTGATTGGCTTGCAACTTCATACTGTAGTCCAATGTGCCTTTTAAGTATCTAAGTGTTCTCTTTACTACCTTCTGATGCCCATCACATGGATTTTTCATAAATTGACATACCTTGTTTACACTTAGGGCTATTTTAGGTCTTTTTATCATTGCATACTGCATTGCACTCACAATTCTTTGAGTGAAATTTATATTCTTAAGTGTTGGGTCACGTTGCATATCGCATTATTACTACTTCCAGAGATAAGAAAGTCATCAACACATATTCATATATAAGTCACCGTTCATTATTAAATTTGATGAAAAGTGAGTTGTTTGATTTGTTGAGTGATACCCTAGAACAGTCAATATCCTCTTAAGCTTGTCAAACCATACCATTAGGTATTGCCTGAGCCTATATATTGCTTCATTCAATCTGTACACCATTTGATCAGTCACTGATTTCTCAAAACCCTGAGGTTATTACATACAAACCTCTTCTTTCAATTTCCCATGCAAAAATGCATTCTACTTTCTTGATTTTACATCCTTTATATGATGATACTGTAATAATGACTAACTGTTATTGGCATTTCAACTGGTTAAAATGTTTCACTAAAGTCAAAACCCTATCATTGAGTGTACCCCTTAGCTACTATCTAGCTTTATACTTTAAAATTGTTCCATTCGAAATTCTTCTTCAATTTATAAGTCCATTTACATCCCATGGCCCTTTTATGCTTGGGTAACTTGACTAGCTCCAATGGTTGTTCTTTACAAGAGCATTATACTCTTTAATCGTGGCATTTCTCCACTTTAAACTTTTTCCCTTCCTCTTAGGTTGTTGCTTCTTCCGATTGTAAGATAGCGACATGTATTTTTGGTTTGACTATGCCACTTTTTTGCTTGAGAAGAATGTTTTCTTGTACAGTTAATTTGATAGCTTGATGACTCTATTGCATCACAATGTACATAGTTTGAATTGTCTTATATTGCTGTTGATACCTTGTTAGGTCTGGAGTGTGTTTGTTCGTTCATGTAGACTGGTATGGGTGGTCTAAACATTATGGGATTGTATATCTTCTCAGTTGTATTTTTTTCATCGCTAGCAAATGGAAACTTAAATTCATTATTAAACTTGATATGTCTTGTTATGGGCAATTTTCGTTTCTTATCCAGGCAGTTATACCCCTTTTGATTTGTGGCATATCGTAGAAAAGTACATGGTGTTGATCTGAAGTTAAACTTATATGCATTATACGATCTTAGATTAGGAAAACACAAATATCCAAAAGCTCTTGGATGATGATAATCACGTTTTAACTTGTTTAAGATCTCCAATGGACTTTTAGTACTCAATACTGATGTAGGCAATCTATTAATTAGACATACAATGGTTTGAAATGCTTCAGGTCAAAACTTGAGAGGCAGTGAAGCTTGTGCCAATAGAGTTAGCCCTGATTCAACAATGTGTCTATGCTTTCTCTCAGCAATTCCATTATGTTCCGATGTGTAGGGACATGTAACCCTATATGATAGCCCTTTGGTTTTAAAAATTCATTCAATGGTTTATACTCTATCCCACCATCTATTTGGAACACTTTTACTTGATGCCTTAAATGATTTTCTATCTACTTGATGAATTGAATGGTAACTTTTGAACATTAAGATTTGGTTTTAAGCAGATATATCCATGTGTATCATGAATAAGCATCAACAAATGAAATATAATATTTAAATCCTAATAAGCATTTATTGGTGCATGACTAGATAAATCTAAAACAATCAACTCTAAATGCTTATTATATGTTGTAACTCATTTCAAAAAAGGTAATTTATGACTTTTTCCCATTTTATGGCAAGTACATGTATAAGGAATTTTACAGAAGTATGTAAGAGATCACTTTCATTCGGTACTTGATTTACAATTCTTGCAGTTGCATGTCCTAAACAGTAATGCAAAACATAAAACATAGATATACCATTACTGGCATGTACGTTGTATATAAAAGCTTCACTGCATCTTCTTAATTCCTTAGGCGAGTCGTGGTTGAGTAGATCAAGTTGTACAGTCGCATATTAACAGTGCCATGTAGTAATATCTCCTTATTTAGTTTGTCTTTTACAAAGCACACTTTAGAATGAAACTCAAAATATAGATTGTTATCCTCAGCAAACTGTGATGCACTTATCAAGTTCTTCTTTATGTGAGGAACTGTAAGCAAGTATCTTAAGGCTAGTGCCCTATTATTGATACTTTTAAGACTTGCATTTCCAGTATGAGTGATTTTAAGAAGTAAGTCATTCCCCATGTAAATAAGTTCTTTACCTTTATATTCATTTCCTCCTAATTCATGTTTCCATCATGGTTTGTGACATGATTTGTAGCTCCAGAGTAAGGGTACCAGCTCTCATCATTGATATCTTCAATTCTTGGAAGCTCTTGCTGATCATTCTGGTGAGTATTTCTTAAGTGATTACCTCTTCTTGCAACAAGATTCAGTTTAGTTTTATTAGCACAAAGGCTTTTATGGACTGAATTATTGCCTTATTGTACACCATTGTGTTTCTCATCGAACCTGAAATAGCACTTTGGTGTAGTGCCTTGCTGTGCAGCATTTAACTATTAAATATTAGATTTCCTCTTACTCACAATATGGTCGGTATTGCCCTACCTTCCTTTAGCTTTAGCACTATATACATTGCTATACTCTTAGTTTACACGACCTTACTCCACTGGTGTAGTTCTCTCTTGCCCATTCTAGCTTTAGGCCTTTGCCAATATTACATCCTTTAACATAGCACTCCTTAGTGTTGTATTGATCTCTCCCCAAAGGTCTATGAGTTACCATGGCAATTTACTACACTGGCCCTAAATATTTGGTTATCTTCTTAACTCTCACACGGTTCTAACTCCACACCTGATGTAGTCCGACACACCTACCACCGCTTTTATACGTGTCGCCATTTTATACATTAAGACACCATTTTCGGTTATTAATAATGTAATTTATTTATATTTTCAGTATTTATATGGGATCTTGCCCCCTAGTTGTTTATCATTTTCCAATATATTAATTTATTTCGGATTCTTACACAAATGCCTCTTAGCATTGCAATTCCCTACAAGTAATAAATTATTTTTAGTTAAGAAAACCTTATTAAAATTTTAGAAAATTTGTGAAACTTTACTCTTTATTTCTATTTTCTTAGGATAATATCCTTATATATTATCTACGTATTTCCCTTAAAAAAATCATATAAAATTATTTTGACGTTGAAAATTCCTTAAACTAAAAACCCATCTCTAAGCTTATGATTTAAACATCCTACAAAATTTTCATAGTGTTTTGAAAACATTAGAGTAAGAAAATACATCTAAACATCCTATGTTTATCTATATTTCCCCAAAAAATTCAATAAAAACATTATTTACCTCATTTAAACATTATCAATTTGAACTCCATCATAATAAGTCAAAATCAAAATCGACATTTGGAAAACCAAGACATAAAAAGAGGCTTAGTATTACTCACCTACATTTTTTAAATATCTTATTTAATCTTCTTAATCCTTATATAGTTTGATTTTTCCTCTTCATCTTCTAATTTCCTCTTTTTAACCAACCATTGCTCATATTTCTCTCAGACTTTTTTTAGTAAAATGGAATGAAGAAAGGGAAATGAGACATGCTTATTGTCCTACAGTAATTTGGGCGTTAGCCCTCATACCCTTTTTCATCAGTTCATTATTCATCTCCTCTTTTAATTTGTTTTTTATCTCGTTTTCAAGATCATCTTAACTTTTCAATTAATTATTAGTTGTGAGGTGTTGTGGTTTAGTTACAATAAATGGATGCCATTTTAATCCTTTATCAACATAGTTAATAAATGAGACTGTTTTGGATACATTTGGGTTATAAATAACAAATTTTAAAGTAAACACGTATATAGGTTTATTACATGTATGGTCCATATGGAATTTGTTGAGAAAATTTAAAATGTAAGGCCACACATGTAAAATAAAATATATTATTTTATTTCTGTGTCAAGCCTAATAAAATGATCAAATTTTAAATAAATTAAAACTTAAAGATCTAATTGTCATGACATTAATGTGTAAATACCGGATATAATTCTAATTTGTTAAAGAGTCAAATTAGAATGTAAATTTTATAAATAGGAGTTCGTGGTTCTCAAATTACACAAAGCTCTATTTTTCTCCTAACATATTCTATGGAGATAATTCAGATATAAGGTTTGTATCACTCAAGAACACGGAATCAATTCCTCTCTTTTAATTGAAAACAATTGATTTAGGCATGACTTCATTAATTTATTTATTTTTCTTTAGTTTATTCTCAATTGATTCAAGCATTTCAAATTCAAGTTTGTTGTTATTGTTTATGCTATTTAGTGAACTCTAATGTAAAATAATTTTTGCATTTATTTTGTGTATACTAGATTCCAGCATTATGTTTTGATATTTTCTGCACGATTGACATGTAGTAGACAATTAATAACGTTATAACTTATTGAGACGAATGTTGTCAGATAGAATCGAACTGTTTTATGTTTTTCAATAGTTATTTTCTTGATATCTAGATTCTTAATCATGTTGGATATTTTTTATATTGAATATTGTCCTAACTTATTGCTGACAAAGAAACAAAGGGATTGATTTGGTACTATGTGTAACTGTATGCATTATGTGTGTAAGTTTGTGCACAATTACATCCTATTATAAACATTTTTGGCATATTTCTTACACATTTTGATTTGGTATCAAGCTTTTGGGTTCACGGGTAGTCGAAAACAAAATTGGCTTGAGGTAAATTAGTACCTTGGCACTTGCATTATACATGCATATAATTAAAATATAACTATGCAGTAACTTGTTCTAAAATCAAATCTTGGGTGAATAAAATTAAACTTATACTACTTGATCATTATGATTAAAGTTAAGTCTTACAATCAACATAAAGATGTATACTTGATTTTGGTATATATCAATTTTATTAATAGAAATAATCTCTTTGTTTTTCCTACCGGCGTAATCAACAACATTTGAGGATTAAAATGAGAAACAAAGCTTACATGCCTTGGTTGCTTGGTTTTCTTCGTCCTAAAATAAAAAGTAAAAGTAGGACACAAAATTTTGATTTTTTTTCACAAAATTAGAAATTAAATAATTAATGAACTACTATTTTTGTAGAACATACTACTAAATAAAATAATGAATTTCCTTTTTAGCAAAAAATATCATGAAAGCTTTAAAATTCAAATTTTAAAGAAGAATAAATCCGAAAAACTAAATGTTTTTGAAATTTTCATTTTTGTTAAGTGAACTACAAATATATTGAAAGAAAAATCAAACTTCACTACATTTATATTATATAAAAAAATTGTACCAAATTTCATAATTTTATCTTCCTTTGACTAGAATAATTGTTCGAACCAAAAAGGGCAAAAACACCACAGAGATTGTGTAGAGAATTAAAAGTGAAGAAAATAAATGAAAATAAGAAAGAAATGAACAAAATAATTTATAGTGGTTTGGCTAATCTTGGCCTACGTCCGCTTAGTGATTTTATTGATTACATTACTGGTTTACAAGTAATTATTCTTCAAATCGGTATAAACCCATGGATTATTACAAGAAATTGGAGTAAGAAAGAGCTAGAGCCAAAAGATCCTTAAAAATGAAATGTGTCCCTCTATTTATAGCAGTAGGAAGCCTAAAGTCTCACATCCATGACCTCCACCTCATTTTCCTTGTCATGAATCGTTTCTCTAAGAAAATAAGCAGACACCTCGGCAATATTTACAGATCGGTACAGATCAACGGGCTTGGATCATCACTGATCCATAAGATGGTCAAATGTATTATCTTGAACTCTTTGTCTTGGCTTGATTCGTGGTTAGCTTCATGATTCCAAACTTGTTTGCACCATTATTAACTTGTTTCTAGGTACAAACGATGGATCTATGGATGAATTGAGTTGCTGACTTTGAGTGCTTATGGAGATCAATAGAGAATTTCATGGAATTAACAAAGTAGTGCTTGAAATAGGTTCTTGGGATCATCTCTAGCATGTAGAAGAAGATGGGGTAAGTTTGGACTAAACTTCATGGATCGATACAGATCTATGGTGTTGGACAGGTACCGGTCCAACACATGTTAGCTTTTCAACCTTTGTTTCTTTGAGTTGTTTTGTTGTGGACCCTTAACTCTACTTGTATTTGGTTTTTGGACTCTTGGGTTATCACTTCGGGCTTCCTGTCTTGTAGTTTCCGATTAGATTAGTCCGGTCTATTTGAATATTGCCTAGTCAAAAGGCTAGATAACACTTGCCCCCACAAACTACATCTTATTTTATACATGATGTGCTTTGAATCGAGAAAAGTCAGGATTTCTGTGAAGGACTCCATCTAGGGTTCAATTGGTCGATATCCTTCCTGCGAATCGTTTTGGTGAAGAGTTGTTTGTAGCCATTCATCGCGAATTTTTACTAGCATCTGGCACTATAGAATAGGAATATACTTTCGCGGTCTATAATTCCAAGTTTAGTAATTTTGGACTGATTCCTTTCATGGACTTTCCAGGTTTGAGTTTGATTCCCTTGGCTCTAGTCGTTCGGTGTTGGATTACATGCACACATATACCCGTGCATATTCTTAAGTAACTCCATTATGATACAATTACACACACATGCTTGTACATAAGGATGGTCAACAACATTTTCTCTTTTTTCCCTTTCTTAAAAAAACCATGACTTGATACCAATCCAACTCCTTGGATCGGCACCGATTCGAGACTTAAAGGAAGTCTCCAGCCCTATTGCCTGGAAAGTCGGCCATGTTGGGTTATATAACCTCATTCCTTTCTCTTCCTTCTTACTTTATTTTTATCGATCCAAAGCTTGAGGTTGCCTCTGTAATTAAAAATCTTTCAACTTAACAATTGAACCCGACTCCCCATTCAAACCTAAGATTGTCGCCACTAATCTCGCATGAACCTGACCTCGCCTGTCTTGTTGTGGTTGAACTTTGTTCATTGATCCAAGACTTGACTACTCCTAGGCAATTGACTCCATCTATATCTGAAACTTGCACTAGAATTCCTCTTGTAATCCTGCAAAACTGTAGGTGTAGATGGGGTGATGACTGGCATGGACGGGGTTCATGTCATTGGCAGCCATGACATGGAATTGGAGACAAGAGGAGAAGGAGGACGAAATTTCTCCAAGGGTTGGATCTATAAAAACCCACCTTTTGGTGAATTACATGAACTCAAAGTCCACATGTGAACATTGCCTTTTGGACCATGGATTTGTGTCGAATCTCTTCTTCTTATTATTAAAACATTTCCAACGTTGGCGTACAACGTGATGCTCGATGAGATGGTCAGTGATTATGGTCACCTTGGGCGATATCCAAACTCCTAAAAAGCATAGTGATATAATATCAAAAATCTGCATTGCATTACAATGCATGACACCACACTAGATTTCACTTTAGTACGGAAGTACAACTTATGATTAATCTGATGTTGATCATCTATTGAATTATTATAGAAATGGATCGTAGACATTCTGAGCATCTTTTCACTCAAGCCACAGATCCATCTACTTCAAAATATGCTAAATTTGATACTGATTCGAGCTCGACTACAGTATCACTTGCACAACAATCTACAGCCCAGTCCATACCTCCAGTTTCTAACCCATAAGCGGATCAGTTTCATCCAAAAGTCCTTCAAGTACCTATGGATGGTCCTAAAGTTAAAATATATGTTGCTTCCAATACTCTTGAGGATGCCATCATTCTAGACATCCCTTAAATTCCCTTGCTTAAAAGATAGAAGAGGGGTCTCTTTGTATAATCTACGATAAACACGGAATTCCATTTGAGGATGTACTAGTCCCTTCTAGTCGTCAGAGAGCTTACAATCCCCAGATGTGCCTGGCGGGATGCATCCCACCATTCAATTAATTCATCCTTTAAGTTCTAAACTTCATGAGATTAACTCCAAGCAACTACATCCAAACAGCTACGCCTTCATTTACAGCACATATATTTTCTTTGCTTGACATTTGCACCAAATACCCGATGGTGAGGAGATTCAGTATATATTGTTTCAAGAAATGGAAAGGAAGCTCTTCTTTGACTTATTTGGAACCTGCCAAGAACTGCAAAGTTATTGTTGGTACAAGGAATAAATTAATCTATATCAAAAGTGAATGGTTCTATATCCATTGTCCACCTATATTTTCCCAAAGATAGCTATCGAGACTTAAGTTATACTTCATTTTTTTTGTTGTGAACTTGCCTTGTGACTTTACAAGCTTAAATCGTATTATTTTTTGTCAATTAGAAGTTTCGACAGGACTCAGTGGCGTGACACTTGCAGATGTCATAAGAGTTCTTATGGCACTTCCGAAAGAGGATAAAGATATTGGAGTTCTTATTTCTGATGAGAATCTCTTAGCCCATTGCTAGTTGGAAGTGGGTCGTAGCACTAGTCAGGTCCAAATGGCTTTTGCCGATGATGGTGATGACGATGATGATAATGACTTGCTTGGAGGTGGTGATGTAAATCCTAACATGCCCCATTTTTAAGTACAGGGGCTGAAGTTGAAAGAGAGCAAGAATTCGTCGAAGAAGGCGAAATTGTAGGCAAAGGTGGTGAAGCTGGCCATAATGGTGTTGATGTAGGCCACTAGCCTTCCGGTTGAACGGTCAAAGGATGGTCAACAGTTTGTTCTTAAAAAGATCTCATTGTAAAACTTCCCAAAGGAAAATCCCCTACACTGCCCCCGTCAATGAAAACTATGAAGTAAACTCCTTCACTCCCTTCTGAAGATGCTTTTGCTAGATTCGGACCGACGCCTAACGAGTTCTGTTCTTTCGGCATTGGTAATATAAGTCTTGAGGTTCTTGACTCTCCTCTCTGCTTTGATGATGATATACGTCCTGTTAGCATGGGAGAGATCTCTCCTACGAGCAAAGCTTAGTACACGGTCCATCAAGGGGGACACTAAGACACTCACACAGGCACTGCACTACACTTATTTCGTGTCCTTCTCTATTAATACAAATCTATCCCTATTTCATTTGCAGAATCCATGGAAAGGAAAAGTATGTGCTTTAATCCATGGAGAAGAATGTATCTCGACTACATAGGCATATTCCAAGCACATACCATCAAGGCAATGGTCGATATTTTGAGTCTAGCCATTGGTCTAGCCGCGACAAAAGTAGCCATGACAGAGACTATCTATCTCATGACTCTGCCCCCAAATATCATTCCAAGTCTAGGTCATCCCCGCTAAGAAGCTCAAACAAACATTCTAATCATCATGATGACCTCCAATCAAGGGATATTTCTCGTGCACCACCTTGAAGCTCCGTTCCCGTCCAACACATGACATCAACTTGTACTAATCGATCTTCTGATCCTAAGCACCATAAGGGCAGTTCTGAGGCCTCTTATCATAAGGCTAGTATGAAATCGATCTAAGCACTAGTGATCACCGTGGAGAAATAACTTGCTGTTGATTCCTGCATGCCTAAGCTGAAGGAATAGTTCTCAAATATGCTTTGATGGGCTTATGTTTGTGCCCAACTTAAAGAACATTCCAAAAGAGGTCAAGGACATGACAGTCGCTTATGTAGCAGACTCTCACACCCAGTATAATGAGTGGAAGCAGGTAGCTAAGAAGATCTCTTAGGTTTTGGGGAAAAGAAAGCTTGAGATCGATAATCTGAAACTCTTAAAGATGCTAGATAAAAGGATCATTGCCCATCTCGACACTATGGTTGAAAACTTAAAAATTTCATAGGCTAAAGCCAAAAAAAGGCTAAGGGTGCTATCAAGGCACTCGAGAGTGGAAGGACCAAACATCATGATGATATAGAGACTGCACTTCATCGAAAGTGTGACTTTGTGCTAGAGAAAGATGTTTTGAACAAGAAAGTAGATGAGATGTCATCCAAGCTCCAAAGAAAGACAAAGCAGAAAAATGAAGCTCTCTAAGAGGCTCAAAGGTATTGCGTAGAGCTAGTTACTTCTCATAAGGAAAGGGAAAGGCGATTGAACATGCTAGAGACATGGATGTGCTTGTCAAAAGGGAGGTTAAACACCAGAGAAGCGGATGATGGAGAGTTTCAAACCAATGCTCATCAAGTACAATGCCTACGTGCTCATGTTTTGTAAGTTAGAGTGGTTCGATGATGATTACCCTAAGACTCTGGCTATGGCCTAGGGAAGGGGAGAAGGAATTTATTAAGGGTGGTGAGGTAGACCTAGCTTAGTTAGAGGAAGAGACCCTTATAGGAGATGAACCCAGGGTGCTAAGTGAGGGTGAACTTATTCTTCATTCAAAGTGTGTCGCTATAGTGCAAAATAACTTCGGCGATGGCTCTTGATCATCACCACATCATGCCATTAATAGGGACACGTCCGGACCCAAAACTACAACTGATTTATCTTCGATCCCAGGATGTAATTCAAATCAACCCCAAATGCAAAAGCCCACTGTCCTTCTTCCCATCTTGGATGAGAATTCCAACGGCACTTTGGCCCACACTGAATCCCAGCCTAAAGAAGGTATCTCATTGATTTTCTAATATTTGAGAGAATTTGTATGTCGTTGATTGAAGTCGCTAATATATCTTTTTATATCTCTCAAGTTTCAAGTCAACCTCAGTTCATCTCGCTTCTCGATGAAGGTCTCCAGTCAAGACAACAAACATCTATAACAGAATCTATGACAGTGACCACTTTAACGATGGTACCAATTAGCTCGACCGATGAGACTCCTGGGCCTGGTGAGCAAGTGGTAGATACTTTATAGGATGAAGGGACTGTTGAGCTTCAGGGAGCCTAGACTGACGATGATGCTGTTATCACTGGGTTCTTCGAGCCCCTGTCGGGTCTCATCACGAGTATGCTTGAGCAAGAACTTCGCATATCCAAAGAGGTCATGCTAGAGAAGATAGAGGTCATCCCCCTCCCTTGTCAGTGGCTTTTCTTAGTTAGACTATCCTTTTCATAGTCACTCTTCCTGCACCTGGGAGCACTTAAAGAATTCATGACGGATCATCGCAGGTCACTCCATCCAAAGGCCAAGAAAGAAGCAGGAAGAAATGTAATCAGGTCACATCTTCCTTTGGAGAAGAGAAGGTTCAACAGGAAAACGCATAAGAAGTGATCGTTGGTTTGTTTTGTAAAGATAGACTTACTTTTGGTTTGCAGTCGTAAGAGCCTATTTTTGATTTTAAGCCAGCGTTATGCGGGTTTGGCCCTTGCTTTTGTTTTCAGCTTAGGTGTAAATAAAACTTGTACTTTTTTATAATTTTTTACTTTGACTATTAATAATAAAGACTTTTGTTTTGTCAAATCTTCGTATGAATTTATCTAAGCACTTAATAAATGCATTTTTCATTATATATACTTGCGATCCAGTTCTTTTCACGATTAAGGTTGGACTAAGTCATTAGCCTATTTCGTGATCCGCTAGCCTTTTGTGGTTCTAATGAATGTGAAGCGATCGTTGAAGTGCCAAGCTCTGAGCATCGGTTGGGGTAAGCCATTTAGTATAATGGTTTAGATATCCCTTTCCAAGATAGTCACATCCGATCATGCAAAGCTCTGGATGTTAGTTGAGCTAACTACTTCGGACCGTAGTATGCACATCCTTGTCCAGTATGTTTACCTTCAATCATGCCTAACTTTAGATGTTGATCAAACATTATATGTAAGATCCCACCTTATGTCGGGCATGAATCTTCCATCTTGCTTATTCTGGGCAAGATCTTAGTGACTGGATGGTTATGTCACTTCTATTTTGAATTATACTCCTACCCTCACATCATGGGTAAGAGTTAGCTAATGGATGGTTACGTCCCATTTGGTTTATACTCCTACTACCACATCAAGGACAAGAGTTAGTTGGGGTCAAATCACATCCTTTTAGTTTTATACTCTGCCCCCACATCAAGGACAAGAGTTAGTTGGCATCCATCTTCGACCGTCAAAAATGGTTAAACTCTTAGGGTCCGATCATGGACCGTAGAAGTTTGATTGGCACCTTATAAGGTACCTGCTACTTACATTATAAACATGTATATTCATTCGAGTTGGTCATATTTCATAAATATTAAGCTATGTAAAAAACAGAGACATAGATTCAGAAAACCATTTCATTTATTGAAGAAGGGAAATGACGGGTTCTATCTTATTACATGGCTTTATAAATTTATTTCTAAGTGAAATAGCATCGTAAATGCTCATTATTCCATGCCGTTGAGAGTGAGATCCTATCAACCATCGCTAGCATGAAAGTGCCATCTCTAAGTTATTGCTCTACTGCGTACGATTTTTCTAAGTCAGGCCCAAGTTTCAAGGGCCTAAGAGGATCCGACTGAGAACCAGGTCACTAATTTCAAAGGTCCAATTCTTGACCTTAGTACTGTAGTATCGGGCGACTCGGCTCTGGTGTGCAGCTGCTCTCAAATCAGCTTCATCGCACTTCTCATCCATCATATCAAGAGATTCCAATAGGAGTTGCTCATCCATCCGTGGATTGTAGTAAGTTTCCCGATAAGAAGGTACTTCTAGTTCAACCAGAATCATAGCCTCTGACCTGTAGGCTAACGCGAATGGGGAGTGGCTAGTGGTGACTTGTGAGGTGTTCGATAAGCCCAAAGTGTCAATGGAATTCATCAACCCACTCGACATTTCCCAACCGCTTTTTGAAAATGGACTTAATAATCTTGTTCACAACTTCGACTCGTCCATTACACATAGGGGTGTGCCACCATAGCAATTCTCTTCTTTATGTGATGTCAATGGTAGAAATCATTAAACTCGATGCTATCGTATTGGGTTCCATTATCGATAACGATTACTTGTGGAGCTCAAAAACGATAGATGATATTCCGGAACATGAAGTTGATTGCTTTCTTTATAGTGATTGTGGCAAATGGCTCCACCTCAGCTCATTTGGTGAAGTAATCAACTGTGATGATGGCATATTTCGCACCACCATTAGATAGCGGCAATACACTGATAATATTGATTCCCTAAACTACAAATGGCAAGGGACTAACTGTTTGAGTAATCTCATCGGTGGGGCTCTCAGAATCTTAGCAAACCTATGGCACTTGTCACACTTTCTAGTGTAAATAGCCGCGTCTCGGTTGACAGTTGGCTTAAAATACCCATAGTGGAGAATCTTCTTCATTGGGGTTTGCCACTTAGTGTAGTCGCCATAGGCCACTTCATGAACATCTCTCAGGACTTGTTTGGCCTCATCGTTGGTGGCGCATCATAGAAGCAGGATTGAGAATCCTTTTCTGTAAAGTGTTCCATGTTGAAAGATATATCTCGAAGCTTGGTAAAGGAGCTCCCATCATTTGCTCTTCTTGTCCAAAAGGATTACCCTCTCCAAATAATTCTTTATTAGAGTCATCCATGACTCCTTCTCATGCTTGGCCTGTAAGATCCAATTGAAGTCCATATGGTCGATGCTCGGAGCCGACAATACCTATACCAAAACCAGGCCCATGAGCTACCCATCTTTAGAACTAGCGAGCTTGGCTGATGATTCTGCCTTTGCATTTTACTCTCTAGGAATATGCATTAGTGTGTAATATTTAATGTCACTAAGCATCTCAAGAGTCGGGTTAAATAGGGAAACTAGCCTCGCTCTTTTTGCCTGAAAATCTTTCTGTACTTAACACGCCACCAGTTGAGAATCATAAAAGATGTGCAAAGTTTTAAATCCCAGTTCCTTGGTATTTTAAGTCCCCCAATGTATGCTTCATATTCCGCTTCGTTATTTGTTGTAGGACAATTGAGTTCCAAGGCATAACAAATCAAACGTCCCTCCGAAGTGACAAGTACAGCTCCAGCACCAGAACAATGTTCATTGGATGCACCATATGTGTAAATCTGCCACCTAGCATTTTGCTCACCACTGCTCTTTGGAGTATCATCTTATGCAGTGTATTTAGCTATGAAGTCCGCCAAAGCTTGGCCCTAGATAGCTCCCCAAGGGTGATAGGTTATATCGTATTAGCTCAATACAATATTCCATTTCAACATCCTTCCAGAAGTCTCAGGTCATTGCAAGACTTGTCTCAAAGGCTTGTTGGTAAGAACTTTGATAAGCCCGAAAGTAGGGGCAGAGCTTACTTGAAGTGATCAAAAAGCAGTATGTAAGCTTTTCCAGCCTTAGGTAATTTATGTTAATGCCTCAGTTATTGATTTTGATGATAACAACCTTGATAATAATTATACATTAATACAAAGTATGCAATTTTTCCAAGTTACATAGTATATAATGCATGATATTATATAGATGTTGAATCAAAGACTGTATAACATAAAGACTCAAAAAATTGACATGAAGACTCATGAGTATAAAAATCAAGATATGAAGATCTTAAGACTACAGTAAAGTTTATAGAGTTATAGGATATTGTTAAAGTCCTTGATAGCAATCTTTGATCTCTATTTCTCATTTTCTTATCCTTCGTCTTTAAAACAAAATATATTTTTATAATATATTTAAAATTATTCTATAATTTTTTTAAAGGTTAAAATGTTTACAAATTATGTTTAAACTATATTACAGAGTATCAAATTGTTTTACATAGTTTAGGATTTTCAAAACACTTTAAAATAAATTGACTTTCAAATTACACTAGCTTATGTCGACATATAAGCAGATGATATGTCCACATACAAGCATCAATTTTGAAATTCAAATTTTGAAATGAAGTGTTTATTCATCGTAACCCTTCGTGAATGGATATGTATGTTTATTATTTATATATATGAGGTTTTCAAATGAATTTTTAATAACTACTTTCTTATTATCTTCTCTCCTCTTACTGTACCAGAATTTCTAGGAAAATATATATTCAAATCTTCTCAAATTCAACCAAAATCAATTCAATCTTCATTGTATTGATTCTCCACTATTTACTCTCTGATTTAAATCATCTCTCTCAATCAAAGATCAAAGTGCTATCTAAGAGGCTATAGGATTCATTACAATCAAAGATCAAGAAATTGTCTTTGGAAAACCCAACAAACTCTAGTTGTATTTGCTTGGGTGTGATTGTAGCCCGTTCAAATCAATTGGATGTGCTTAGTAGTTCGAAAATACGAGTGGGTGTGCTTGTAGCCCGTCCAAATAAAGTGGATGTACCTTAAGCTCGAAAAATTGGAAGGATGTATCTGGCAGCCTCGGAATCAAGATTGTAGTTGGGTTTGTCTTCTACCCGTTTAAAGATTAGCATTTGAAAAAAAATTGGACAAGCAATTTTATGGGACTGGACATAGGGTAACTCTAAACTAGTATAAAAATCCTGGTATGATCTCTTTAATTATTTACTTTTTACTTTACTACATTTAAACTTATCTGCGTTTGCATCTATGATTATTGATTTTGCATTGGTTGAAAACAATCTTGAAAGAATGCTAAAAAGATTCACAAAAATAGAAAATACTATTCACCCCCCTCTAGCGTCTAATTAGACTCAAGATCCATAATTCTACAACCCATAATTTATTTCTGATCTTGTCAACTGCTTACTGATGTGGTAGACCGGTTGCTGGATATGGAATTCTTCACGTACGAGTGCGGTGCTCAGAGTGCTTACTACATTCGAACAAGAATTTCAAAGATTTAGCGTTATCCTATATTTTCAAAGAACATTGAACATCCCAGCAAAATCATCAACGTGGTTTCTCGATCGCCATGACTTCACAAGTATGTCATCCACATAGACTTCCATCGAACGCCAATTTGATCTTTGATGACAAGATAACAATACAGTCCTAGGTCAGCAATAAAGCTAGCATGCTCCTAGTCTGAGATGTGCATTGGAATCTGATTGTATCCAAAGCATACATCCATTGACCATAACAGTTCATGTCCAGCTGTCGAATCCACTAGCTGATCAATCCTCGGAAGCAGGAAGTTGTCCTTTAGGCATGCTTTATTTAGATGATAATAGTGAACGCATGTCCTCTACTTCCTGTTTGACTTTTCACCAGGACCAGATTTGATACCCATCTCGGGTATAAGGCATCACGGATGAACCCATTGTCCTTTAGCTCTCCACTTCTTCTTTGAGTGTAGCAGATCTCTCCGGACCTAGGCTGGGGCACTTCTGTATCACAGGAACACATTTGGGATTAATGTTCAGTGCACGACTCGCTATCTCCGGTGAGATCACATGCATATCAAAGTGCGTCCAGGCAAACACATCGAGGTTTTCTAAGAGAAAACCAACCAACTCTACCATCACTCTTACGCCCAGCTGATAACCGACCTTTAGGACCCATGTCGGATCATCCCGGCTAACTAGAACATTAATCGCCAATTCAGGGGGAACTTCTCTTCCATCCATTGGCTCTTTTCACAAATCCATATCCTTATGGAACCAACTATGTTGTTCGAGCCAAGGCTCAGGCGGTGGTTACTATGCTTCCAAAGCCATAATGCAATGGGCCCCCTCTAGATTTTCCCTTTCTCTCTTCACCTTTCATCCTTTAGTCCGATGACATAACATTCGTTGCCCAGTTCTTGATCTCCCTTTACTATTCTCACACCGTTTTATGTAGGAAACTTCATCCTCAAGCACCAAGCAGCTATAACCGCTCTAAATTCAGCCGGGACTAGTCATCCCAACAATGCATTGCAGGTAAAGAAAATATCCAACACCACAAAAGGCATGACGTGCACTCGCTTGTGGTCACCCTCTCCAAGTAGCATTAGTATTTCAACATATCTAGCTGGCTTCGCAGCCATCCCGTTAAATCCCTATATCCAAGATTTACATGATTTCCAAGTCCTTTCTTCCAAAAGCATTTGGTCATAATCTTTTTTAAATAAAATATTGATTGAACTCCCACAGTCAACCAGCACCTTCCGTATAATCGTAGGGCCAGCTATGGTTGTAATCATGAGCGAGTAAATCACTGGGGCTTCCACCCCATCAACATCTCTGTTCTTAAAAACAATGTTGAGTTATGGTTCTAAATAATTTTATTAGAGCTCCATCCTCCACAGCTAAATAGCTCTCATTCTCGGTGTGCTTCAAAACACCAACATACATATCCACCTCACTCAAACTCTTATCGGCTAGGTGAAATCCATCGATGATTGTGTTGAGAACCAAACATTTTTCAAGTCACCTAAGCTCTTCACCACAAGGCCCAAATTTCCCTCGTTGGGACGTCGTCCCAAGAGGGTTGGAATTTACTTGTCATCCATCCTATGAGGCATTCATAAACTATTGTAACTTCTTTTTTCAAACCAAATCTTCAATCATATTATGCAAGTGTCTGTACTTGTGTCTTATGGCCATGCATCTCATGAAACCTGTAAAACTTGCCAGATCTCTTCTCTTTTCCAATCGACTCCCTTAGTGCCGACTTCCTGTACTGCTTAGTAAGTAGAGCAGCCAGATAGATATTCTTAATCGAGTTATTCAACTCAGTATAATTATCATACTTAGGAATCCTAAGATAATTCCTATTATTAAGCTTTCACTTTTTGGCCCCATTATCATTCTGTTTCTTTCTATCGCTCTTGTTGCCAACGTATACATCCATATTCCTATAACTCCTTCTGGACTACTTTATAGCAATGTTGCTTTGTATCACTTCAAATGAACTCCCAGCCACACCTCTATAGGGATGATTGTGTGCCTCCTCCAAACACAGGAATTGATTAGCCTACCTACAGAAAATATTCATCATCGGAAGAGGTTTCATTTCCAACCATCTCCCGAAGTCGTTCTCGGGATGAATTCCCCTGATCAATGCCATCAATAATATATCATTATTGGGAATTATAACTTTCGTCACGGCAGTATGGAACCGGTTCAAGAAATCCATAAATAACTCTCTCGCCCCTTGGAAGAGGTTTGAAAATGACATCACATCTTTCTTACGTTAAGTGTGTAAACAAATTGCTTCAGAAGTTTTTGTGACAGTTTTGCGAAAGACGATATGGATCTTGGTGGGAGCCAAGTGAACCACATCGACACTACTTCTTTCAGGAAAATTGGAAAGCAACGACATCACACGACATCAAATGCTCTGGCAGAATCCATATGCCACTCATACTCATCAAGTGCTGCCTTGGATCTATCTTTCCACCATACAACGGCATCGTTAGCGTTACAAAATTTCGTGGATACTTCATGCATAGTGTTATCCCAACTTTTGGAAAAGTTGAGATATCCAAAATTTACTGAAAGTCAATGAATACTATTCATGAATATCAACCAAGCATTGCAGGATAACCATGGATATCAATGGATTTGTCCGAGTCCGGAACGGGCCACAGTTGATAAGACACGACAAGAAAGATCATAGAAGTCTGCATTTCAAATTTCAAGTCGATCCGAGGTCGTATGCTCAAGTTATGATGGATTCAAGTTAAGAGGAATGGGCGTTGCTCGGTTCGAACCCATCACCCTGACTGGTTCGAACCCATCATGTTCGAATCCATCAGCCAACGACTCCATCCCGCTTCAACACCATTGACTTCGACTCCATCACGATGTCCTCTCTTCGAATCCCTCCAGGTTATGGAGTTCGTATCCATGGAGTTGCCATTACCTCGGATCCATGAGAAATGCCCTCGCTTCGACTCCATCAAGCAAACCCCCAGATAGCCTTGCTCCGAATCCATCCACGACCTGACTTCGAATCCATGGACTGAGCCTTGCTTCGAATCCATCCAAGTCACCTCGCCCCATGCTATCTTCGAATCCAACGTGTTAAGACAACTTCGAATCGATCCAAGGTGACGCGTTTGGATCGATTCGAACAAACGACATTCCATCGATTCGAAGATGAACCTCGAATCCAACCACGGAGCCATCCAGCAAACTCGGCAGAGAACTCGGACTCGACTCATTCAACTCGGCGAAAAGCTTAGCTCGAGCCGAAGAAGGCGCGCCACGTCACCCCTTGGATCGATTCGAGGTACTCGAATCAAACAGATCGATTCGAAGAAGACCATGGCATCGATTCAAACCAAACAGAAAGCCGAACACGCCAATTTCGAACCGATCATAACTTCCAATCCACTGATCCAAATCGCATGAAATTTTTACAGGAGTTCATCTACATGTTGAAGAATGTCCACACCAAATTTCACCATGATTGGACGATTTCTTGATCGATTCGAATCTAGGGTCGAATCGATCCCAATATGGGCCCGGATCTCCAGGTATCGGCCATGTGGGCCCCCTCACGTGCTGGAAGTGGTCTACCTGATTTCTAGGAGAAATATCAGCCTCCTACGCCTATAAATAGAGCCCCAGGTCATTCAGAAAAGGGGGCGGATTCTCTTTGGCAAAATCAAGACTCTGAAGCATCAAGACTCCACCAAGGCTCTACTTTGCACACAACAACCACCGTTGTACTTGAATTTCAGAACTACAATTCATTGTAATCCGCTGTAATCGATTGTAATCAGCGAAGAACATCAATAAAAGGAAAAACCTTTAAAGTGGACGTAGGCCAGAGATAGCCGAACCACTATAAATCGTGTGTTCTTGTTTACATTTATTATTTTGCTACTTAAGATCTGTGATTTGTGTTTGGATATTACTGATTTATATTCCAACACTGGTGCTTTCACATTCATCGGGGTTTGTGACCAATTTTGGCGCAAACACTTTGGTGCTTTCACTGAGAACAACTAGCACCCGCTACATCCAATTCAGAGACAATGACTCGACAAATAAGACAGAGGATTGATAGGAGCCAACAAGGAGGAAGCCAAGAAGCATCCTCCGGATCAGGAGAAGGACAAGCTTCCGTTTACATCACCAGAGACGAGATGGAAGCCATGGCCAAATCATTACGCGAAAGCATAATGAAGAGTCAACAGAAGAATACGTACCAGAATTCCCTTCAAGGCTCGGGGGGCAGGACAGGAATCTGACGAAGGGCCAACCCCTAGACGGAGATGAGAGAATGATAGGCCTAATGCAACGAATCATGAGAGGAGGATTGCCTAGCGGAGGCCTAGAAGAAGTTAGTCGGAGTCCATTCACTCTAAACATCCGAAACACAAGGAACCCTCCAAAGTTCAAACTACCAGCGCTAAAACCATATGACGGGAGATCAGACCCGACCATGCATATTACAAGATATATTAGGCACATGGAAGTGCTGGGGGCATCCGAGGAAGTGATGGCACGATGCTTCCCTCTATATTTGACAGATTTAGCTTCATTATGGTTCAGACAAATAGAGACTGGATCAATCGGAACATGGAGCGAGCTTGTAGATTGCTTCATGAGACAGTTTAGGGTCCACGTGACGCGACCCAAGAGTGTGATGACCTTAGCATCAATCAAGCAGAGGACCGGAGAGTCCATAAAAGATTTTCTGTTAAGATTCAATGTGACAGTGACTTCTGTAGATCGCCCGATCCATCAATGATTTTAATGGCGGCGGTGGCAGGAGTCGCGGAAGGCACCAAATTTAAGGATTCTCTAACTAAAGATCCACCGCAAGATCTTGGAGAGTTCTTTCATAAAGCTGAAAAGTTCATTCGGTTAGAAGAATCACGAGCCGAGAGTCGTGAAATAAATACCACACAAAGCGTAGGAACCTCCAGAGAACAGTCCGGCGCGGACAAGGGAAAGAGGAAACAGGATGACAGACACGATGGTCCTGATAAACGGAAGAAATTCCGAGAACCAAGATTCAGGCAGTACACCGATCTGACTGCACGCCTAGAAAGAATCTACACTGAAACTAGGGGGCAACTCCCCTATCGAAAGCCACCTATAAGGGATCCCACTGAGCGGGAGCGCAGGACTGGAAAATATTGCCTATTCCATGAGCTGGATGGGCACACTACAGATGAATGCCGTCACCTAAAGGATGAGGTGGAAGAACATGCCAGGAGTGGTAGATTGCCGCAATTTGTCAGAGAACGGACAGCAGCGACAAGGCTTGAACAACTACCACCTCCACCTAACAGGAACGATCCTGGATCGGGATCACGACTCGTCATCAACTGATTGAAGATGGCAACGGCCAAGTCCAGGATTTGGACTTCGGTCAAATAATTTTATTTAGATTTATTTTCAGAATAAACGGTTACTCCACTTACACATGTACGGGAACCGGAGAGATCCCTAGGCATGCTCTGAGATGGAGATAAACCAATATGCCCGGAGAGGCAATGTTTAGTTTTTTCTTCTCTGATGTTTGAGATTGAACATCTAGAACTTGAATATTAAACAAATAAATTAGAACTTCTTGCAATAAACCTTTTGACCGGAGAGTCAAAGGATGAACATTAAATATCAATATAAACATGATCGCTTTATGACCCTACCCGGAGAGACGGGGTCCGGAGTGCAAGAGGTGAGTTGCTTCGCCGGAGAGCGACAGGATCAACTCACTTAAGCGTTGTTTCCCCTTCACCGGAGAGTGACAGGATGGGATCCAGCAAGAGCCCGGAGAGGCTATGATCGGTCTCGAACGACCAAGACATCGCTAAATGTTCAGATACACTGAACCGGAGTGCAAGAAGTGAGTTGCTTCGTCGGAGAGCGACAGGATCGACTCACTTAAGCGATGTTTCCCCTTCACCGGAGAGTGACAGGATGGGATCCAGCAAGAGCCCGGAGAGGCTATGATCGGTCCAAAACGACCATGATATCGCTATACGTCCTAACTGGGACCAGAGTGCAAGGGATAGAAGGCAACGCCAGAGTGCGATAGGATCTTTCTATTCAATCACTAAGTCTGGAACGGACTTAGTAAGGGTTCAGAGCAGCCAATAATAGTCCGGAGAGACTACGAAACTTCATTCTCAACTTCTACGGAAAGAACGAATATTGATTTGGCTTCGAACAGCCACAAACTTGATTGATAATATCACAGCTATGAATGAAACATGAATTCCTTACACTTGATATAAGACCATTCAAAACATACCTTTTACAAAAAGGCATGTTTTGGGGGGCAAAATGTTATCCCAACTTTTGGCAAAGTTGAGATATCCAAAATTTACTGAAAGTCAATGATTACTATTCATGAATATCAACCAAGCATTGCAGGATAACCATGGATATCAATGGATTTGTCCGAGTCCGGAACAAGCCACAGTTGATAAGACACGACAAGAAAGATCATAGAAGTCTGCATTTCAAATTTCAAGTCGATCCGAGGTCGTATGCTCAAGTTATGATGGATTCAAGTTAAGAGGAATGGGCGTTGCTCGGTTCGAACCCATCACCCTGACTGGTTCGAACCCATCATGTTCGAATCCATCAGCCAACGACTCCATCCCGCTTCAACACCATTGACTTCGACTCCATCACGATGTCCTCTCTTCGAATCCCTCCAGGTTATGGAGTTCGTATCCATGGAGTTGCCATTACCTCGGATCCATGAGAAATGCCCTCGCTTCGACTCCATCAAGCAAACCCCCAGATAGCCTTGCTCCGAATCCATCCACGACCTGACTTCGAATCCATGGACTGAGCCTTGCTTCGAATCCATCCAAGTCACCTCGCCCCATGCTATCTTCGAATCCAACATGTTAAGACAACTTCGAATCGATCCAAGGTGACGCGTTTGGATCGATTCGAACAAACGACATTCCATCGATTCGAAGATGAACCTCGAATCCAACCACGGAGCCATCCAGCAAACTCGGCAGAGAACTCGGACTCGACTCATTCAACTCGGCGAAAAGCTTAGCTCGAGCCGAAGAAGGCGCGCCACGTCACCCCTTGGATCGATTCGAGGTACTCGAATCAAACAGATCGATTCGAAGAAGACCATGGCATCGATTCGAACCAAACAGAAAGCCGAACACGCCAATTTCGAACCGATCATAACTTCCAATCCACTGATCCAAATCGCATGAAATTTTTACAGGAGTTCATCTACATGTTGAAGAATGTCCACACCAAATTTCACCATGATTGGACGATTTCTTGATCGATTCGAATCTAGGGTCGAATCGATCCCAATATGGGCCCGGATCTCCAGGTATCGGCCATGTGGGCCCCCTCACGTGTTGGAAGTGGTCTACCTGATTTCTAGGAGAAATATCAGCCTCCTACGCCTATAAATAGAGCCCCAGGTCATTCAGAAAAGGGGGCGGATTCTCTTTGGCAAAATCAAGACTCTGAAGCATCAAGACTCCACCAAGGCTCTACTTTGCACACAACAACCACCGTTGTACTTGAATTTCAGAACTACAATTCATTGTAATCCGCTGTAATCGATTGTAATCAGCGAAGAACATCAATAAAAGGAAAAACCTTTAAAGTGGACGTAGGCCAGAGATAGCCGAACCACTATAAATCGTGTGTTCTTGTTTACATTTATTATTTTGCTACTTAAGATCTGTGATTTGTGTTTGGATATTACTGATTTATATTCCAACACTGGTGCTTTCACATTCATCGGGGTTTGTGACCAATTTTGGCGCAAACACATAGAATGTTTAAAAAAGCGGATTTTGATAATAGAAGCACCTCTTTCATCATTGCTTCCAAACTAATTTCTTTCACAAGTTTCCTGACCATATCGGCCAAATAATCTAGTTCTATAGGTTCAGCTGAACGGCGGTAGTCGAGATTAGTTCTGAGCGTTCGATGAACACTCTCGATTCAAACTCTCGATACCTGGGTTCTCCAGACTTTGGGAGATCCATTCATCCAGCAGTACCATTGTTTGAATTTTAGATGGTAAATAATTGGTAGTAGCTTAATATTCTGGATTCTGATCATCAACGGCATGACCAGAGGTCACATCCATGCCACCATCCAAAGGTAGGGGTCCAGCACAGCACTGGTTGGATCGGTACCAATCCAACCTCTTGGATCGGTACCAATCCAACCTCTTGGATCGGTATTGATCCATAGACCCTTGCCATGGATCTGCCTTATTACTTGATATGAAGTCCCGACTATGTTTTGCATCTTCTTTTGCTTTCTATCCCTCCATCTCTACTCGGGTGATGAGGAACTATCAAATTCTGAATCAGTTGGTGTTAAGTCCCTTCTGCTCCTTCTGTGGCAATTCTGAGTCAGCTCATTCAGTAGTCTCAAGTTCTTCTATATCTGCAGGTTCATCTCATTACAGCTCTCATGGAACCTGTCCTCCATCCATTTCATCATGTGATCTATCTCCATTCTAGTCATGACATCAGTTGGATTCTGGATCTCTAGTTGGTTTTGCTAGGCAAGTTCATCCACATATAGAGTACCTTGATTCTCAGCGTTATCAACAGCTCTGGAGTTTGTGGCTAGTTTCTTCCTTGTTAATAAGAAAACTTGTCTACACCCCAAAATGGAGTTTACAGTGTAGGAGTCACTTTTGAAACCCCCTTTTTATTAGGCATAGGCAGTTAAAATCTTATTACTTACTTTAATCTACCTTTCGAATAGGTCGTCGTGGTAAAAATCTCTCTTTATTCAACCTTTCGACTCAGTCGAAAATCCTATATCCCTTTCTTTTAAGTCTTTCAAACTTGCTTAGCTGGTTTAGTTATACTTTCGTAACCCTCTTTTGAAACAGTTGTGATGTCCTAAAAGTTGACTCTAATGATTTAAGCATATGGTTTAGATGGATAGGTTCGGACTTCTTCGAAAGCTAGCCACTTTGTAGGCTTGGGTTTTATCCTACAAATCGAAGGAAATAGGCTGAGTTAAAGGTTTCTACTCACTTGAAAGCTGACCTTTTAATATCTTGAGGATAGGAGCTAAGACTCTAAGAATATTGGTTGAGCTAAGGGTTTTGACTCATTTAAAAAATGACCTTTTGACCAAGTCGACACAAGCAGATCATAATTGAATCCAATAAGATTTTCAAAACAGCTGCATATTCAAAAGTATTATAATCTTGCTTTCATTAAGTAAATGTTGTACAAATTGATCAAGTCATAAATTTATTTCAAAATTAGGATTTACAAATTTATGATAGTCCAAGGATGGAGTGAATGAATTCGAATCCCCAAAACCAGAACCCTTGGGTTTTATTTATAGGGGTGACTTTGCACCTTTCGACTCAGTGCTTTTGACCTGGTCGAAAAGTTACTTTGTAGACCTTTCATTGCCGTCAATGTTTGGGAATTCTTCTGCATTGCATATGAATGGACTTAAGTGCTTTCGCCTTTGTTGAAAGGGGTAGGTGCACCCTTCCACCCCGTGTTGCATTGTCATTGCAAGTAAAAATGGGCACGAGCTTTCAACTCTGTCAACAGGTACATCTTTGGGGTTTCGACGATATTGAAATACTATGGCTTTCAATGTCGAAGGTAACTTCCGAAAACATACTTGTTGATTGATGTGGAACCCCTCTTAGTTGTGAAAGGTTTCGACCGGTTCGAAAGGTTTAATTATGCTTTTGAAGGGGTTGCCCTAACAAAACATCTTTCTGAGTAATTTGAATGAAGGCGAAACCTTCGGTTTTGAAAGGTTTGGCGCGCATGTGACTGGCTGTTATTTGCTGCCTTCGAAAGGTATTCCTCAACTTATTCAAAACGTCTTCATGTGGGTGGAAGAATCTGTTTATAAATGAAGCAATTGAAGTGAAAGGGTGCTTTCGATCCTTGCGACCCCTGAAAACTTATGACATATCTGACTTTTGGCTGTAGCTTCCCTTCGACTCCTTCGAAAGGCTTTGTTGATGCTATCATCTCTTATACATCCTTCTCTACTATCATCTTGGTTTCAACAAGGTTGAAGTGAGAATTGGTGGTAGCACTTACCTCCCTACGATGGGATGCCTTTGACTTTTCAATTCGTCTGCTTCGATACTCCGCTTTACTTTAGCAATGCAATTTCCTGCCTTTTCATATTCTTGCATAAATCCTGGCCATTTATTCAAATTTGATCGTATGGTCTGTCCTTCATGCCGACTCTTCTTATAAATCGCACTTCTTTCTTCCTGTAACGTCCCGTAAATTCAGTCAAATTTTAAAAGAAATTTCATTTCAATTTTTGAATTAAATATTTTAAATTTTAAATAAATTTGAATTTAAGTATCAATTTTTGGGATATTGAGTAATATATTTTTTCAAATTCAATAAAATAGAAAATTTTCTAAATTTCAAATTTTGGTCAAAATTTGACTTTTGGTTGAAAATTTAAAATTTGAAATTTGAAGTTTTATTCCTTTTTATGAAATTAGACTGAATTCTAATCTTCTCTCCACTTTTCATTTCATTAAAGTCCAATTCCTACATCTTTAAATCTGCAGTTTACAGCGTAAAAACACACATTTTAGACGGTGTTTATGTGCGTAGTTTACCTGTATTTTTCCATGTATTTGTCTCTGTATTTTGTTTGTATTTGTACTAGTATTTTGTACATTATTATACTAGTACATATATGAATTGATGCTTGACCCTTGGGGTAGGTGAAGTGGTTGGTTGGACCAATACCTTTGGTTGAACCAACACCTCACCCACCTGTTTAGACTACATATAGAATAACAAGTACGTACATTTTTCTCATCTCCTCCTTCTCCTTCTTCTCACTCCAGAAACCAGTAAGAAAATCTAAACCCAATTTCCCAAATCCCTCCACCTTGCTCCTCCGCTTCATCACCCAAACCCTAGCCTGGCCACCATCTCCTTCCACCTTACTCCTTCACTCCTTTCCCTTCTGGCCGCACCCTAAATCTCCCCTCTCTCTCCTCCATTTTACCTCACCCCTTCCCTCCTTTGTCGCCACTAGTGACCATAACCCACCGCCCCTCCAACTGCCGACCACCAGCCCTCCCAGTGTCACCCTAGCTCTGCCTTCCAGCCCTAGCCCATGGCCTAGAACCCTTGGTCGAACTCCACCTCACATAAAAAAGAGAAAAAAAGAAGAAGAAAAATTTACTTCAAAGTTCAAATCTTGATTCGGGTTTTGATTTGCAAGCTTGGACCTGATTTCCGTTCGTGTCCATTCGTTGTGTTTCATCATGTCTACTCGTCATTCTTGTAAATTTCTCTAGCAACGAAAGATGAGCAATCACTCACGACTGATATGCTTATTTTAAGTGAATTGACACCATTTGAATTGAAAGTAAAATGTTAGAATTGTTCTAGTTAACATGATATATATTGTTATGCTCATTATACATGTCTACAATTCAAATATTTTCAACACACTAAACAAAAGAATTTCCTTAAAGAAAGAAATGACACTAAGGAGATGAGATAAGTAAAGTGAAGAAACTGAATTGTTATATCTGAGTTTTATTCTCATTATTTTTGATACAATGAGTAATACATGCTGTTGATATATATAGGCGTACCTATAGCTCTTATTCCATATTATTACAAGAATGCCTTTTTCTTATGTTATGTGTAGTTGAATTACATGCGGTAGCTTATTTTCTTTAACTCAGCTTATTTTCTTTAACTCCTTCCCTCAAATAAATGTCCCTGCTCTTTCTTCTTCTTCAACTCTTCACTTTTGTCACATATTTCTTTGTATACCTCTTTATTAATGTTTATCATCATCAGTTCTACTCTTAGCTTTACAAATCGCTTCAACGACAAAGCCATAGTGAGAATGTCGTCCTTTTGACATATAGAAGGTAAGTGATTAGTGTTGATTCTTCCTTTCTCAATAGGTTCTTGTAACGATCGCCCTACACATCCGATGCTTATATAACCGAATAGTGCGCTGCTGGAGCATCCGGTCTCAAAAAATTTCAGCTGCGCGGCTCATAAATGTATTCTTTGAACCCAGGTCATTCTCTATTCATTCAAATTCTCCGGTGCGTCGGTAAGGTATACCGGCGTAATACGTGAAACTACGAAAACGCCGAAAATTAATTTGGTTTGAAATCGTCCAATAAAAACACTATGGGTCAAGAATATCAATACTTAACTGCGTCTAAAGTAAAGAGTCCTACGATCTAATATAAATTTAAAAATAATATTTCATGGTCTTTCAATACGTACCGTATGGGTTATTACAGTTCTCTTACGAAGTACAAATCTAGTTTCATATACTTTATTCTTGAGTGCAATGCCAGATTGGCTGTAAGAGAGGCTGTGCTTAAATTATCATACTACAATGTTCGTATATTAATTATTTGTACTTTTACTTCTGACAGCTGGATTCAAGCCACTTGATTTCGACCATGGCACTTGCAACGCTTCTGTACTTAGCCTGGGTGCTTGATTGGGAAACCGTGGGTTGCTTCTTAAAGCACCATGATATGACATTTCCTCCAAAGTACACAATATCCACTTGTAGACCTTTGATCATCAGGTCAGTACCCAATCTACATCAGCAAGTGCACTTATAGTAAGTGTTTGATTGGCTTGCAACTTCATACCATAGTCCAATGTGCCTTTTAAGTATTTGAGTATTCTCTTTACTACCTTCCGATGCTTATTACAAGGATCTTGCATAAATTGACATACCTTGTTTACACTTAGGGCTAATTTAGGTCATGTTATCGTTGCATATTGCAGTGCACTCATAATGCTTCTGTATTGATGTACATTTTCAATGGAATCACCTTTGTGTAAGCGAGTTACTTATCATTGGTATAGGCAGTGAATTTTCCATATCCATCTTACTTTTGATTAGGAGCTCTTGAATATATTTCCTTTGACTTAGGTATATTTTTTTGTTTGATGTTCTTTTGATTTCAATGCCCAGGAAATAACCGAGTTCTCCCAATTCTTTGAGTGAAAATTGTTTGCTTAAGTGCCAGGTCACGTTGGATATCTCATTATCACCACTTCCAATGATAAGGAAGTCATCAACATATATTAGAATATAAGTCATCGCTTTATTATTAAATTTAATGAAAAGTGAGTTGTTTGATTTTGTTGAGTGATACCCTAGAACAGTCAATATCCTCTTATGCTTGTCAAACCATACCATTGGGGCTTGCTTAAGTCCATATATTGCTTTATTCGATCTACGCACCATTTGATCAGTCACTGATTTCTCAAAACCCTGAGGTTGTTGCATATAAACCTCTTCTTTCAATTTTCCATGCAGAAAGTCAGCTTGATTTTCCATCCTTTATATGATGCTATCATAATAATGACTAATTGTTATTGGCTTTTCAACTGGTTAAAATGTTTCACTGGAGTCAAAACCCTATTGTTGAGTGTACCCCTTAGCTACTATCTAGCTTTATACTTTATAATTGTTCCATTCGGAATTCTTCTTCAATTTATAAGTCCGTTTACGTCCCACGACCCTTTTATGCTTGGATAACTTGACTAGATCCAATGGTTGTTTTTTACAAAAGCATTATACTCTTTAGTTATGGCATTTCTCCACTTTAAACCTTTTTCCCCTTCCCCGTAGGTTGTTGGTTCTTCTGATTGTAAGATGGTGACATGTATTTTTGGTTTGAATATGCCACTTTTTGCCTGTGATCATAGGGTGTCCAACTGGTTATGCACTTTCAACTTATGTGGCTTGTCCTACCTGTTGCTCACTATAGTTATCTCTATCAGTAGCCGGTTTATGAGGCTCTTCCGACACTTGATTATGAGAAGAATGTTCGCTTGTACTAGTAAATTTGACATACTTGATGACTCTATTGCATCACGATGTTCATAGTTTGAGTTGTCTTATATTGCTATTGATACCCTGTTAGGTCTGGAGTGTGTTTGTTCGTTCATGTAGACTGGTATAGGTGGTATAAACATTCTGGGATTGTATATCTTCTCAGTTGTATTTTCTTCATCACTAGCAAATGGAAACACAAATTCATTATTAAATTTCACATGTCTTGATATGAGCAATTTTCGTTTCTTATCCAGGAACTTATACCCCTTTTGATTTGTGGCATATCCTAGAAAAGTACATGGTGTTGATCTGAAGTTAAACTTATAGGCATTATACGATCTTAGATAAGGGAAACACAAACATCCAAAAGCTCTTAGATGATGATAATCAGGTTTGAACTTGTTTAAGATCTCAAATGGACTTTTATTACTCAATACTGATGTAGGTAATCTATTGATTAAACATTCAACGGTTTGAAATGCTTCAGGAAAAAACTTAGGAGGTAGTGAAACTTGTGCCAATAGAGTTAGCCCTAATTCAATAATGCATCTATGCTTTCTCTCAGCAATTTCATTATGTTCTGATGTGTAGGGACATGTAACCCAATGTGATATCCCCTTGGTTTTAAAAAATTCATTCAATGGTTTATTCTCTGTTCCACCATCTGTTTGGAACACTTTTACTTGATGCCTTAAATGATTTTCTATCTACTTGATGAATTGAAGGGTAACTTCTAAACCTTAAGATTTGGTTTTAAGTAGATATATCCATGTGTATCTTAAATAAGCATCAAAAAATGAAATATAATATTTAAATCCATAATCAGAATTAATTGGTGCATGACCCGATAAATCTGAAACAATCAACTCTAAAGGCTTATTATATGTTGTAACTAATTTCAAAAAAGGTAATTTATGACTTTTTCCCATTTGATGATAAGTACATGTATAAGGAATTTTACAGAAGCATGTAAGAGATCACTTTTGTTTAGTACTTGATTTACAATTCTTGCATTTGCATGTCCTAGACGGTAGTGCCAAACATAAAACATAGATATATCATTACTAGCTTGTACATTGTATATAGAAGCTTCACTACATCTTCTTGATTTCTTACGCGAGTCGTGGTTGAGTAGATCAAGTTGTACAGTCCCATATTAACAATGCCCTATAGTAATATCTCCTTATGTATTTTGTCCTTTACAAAGCACACTTTAGAATGAAACTCAAAATATAAATTGTTATCCTTAGCAAACTGTGATGCACTCATCAAGTTCTTCTTTATGTGAGGAACTCTAAGCAAGTTTCTTAAGTATAGTGCCCTATTATTGATACTTTTAAGACTTGCATTTTCGAAATGAGTGATTTAAGAGGTAGGTTATTCCCCATGTAAATAAGTTCTTGACCTTTATATTCAGTTCCTCCTAAATCATGTTTCCAACATGGTTTGTGACATGATTTGTAGCTCCAGAGTTAGGGTACCAACTCTCATCATTGATATCTTCAATTCTTGCAAGCTCCTGATGATCATTCTGGTGAGTATTTCTTGAGTGATCACCTCTTCTTGCTTCAAGATTCAGTTCAGTTTTATTAGCACTGAAGCTTTTATGGACTGACTTATTGCCTTGCTATGCACCATTGTGTTTCTCATCGAACCTGAAATAACACTTTGGTGAAGTGTGACCAAATGTCTCACAAATTTGACATCTTGACCCATTGCTACTCCATCTACCACTCCTTCCGCTTGATCTTGCTGAATATCCATCTCTACTACTTTTGTAATCATCTCTTGGCCCAGACAAAGACATATTTCTGTTATACGGTGATTTATTCACATTATTGTTCTTTGAGTTTGCAGCATGATTGAGTGAAAGTGCATAATTTATTGAGTTCTTTTGTTCCAGTCTTCCTAAATAAGAAAGTAGTATTGAATGCACATATTGTGGAGATGGAGTAGTATTTTTGGAAGAAATCACTGCTATAACAGCCTCATACTCATCATCCAGTCCATTCAAGATTAAGAGCACATGCTCGGTATCTGAAACTTTGCGATTTGCAGCCTCCAAGAGATCACACAAAGTCTTGATTTTAATTAGGAATTCTTTCATTGGAAAGTTCTCCTTCTTTATATTATACAATTGCCTCTTGTTACGCATGATTTTTGCTTCTGATTGCGAATTGAAAATTTCTTGTATGGTGCTCCAGATCTCATTTGAGGATTTGCAGTCGATGAGTTGAGGCAACAACGAGGCTGAAATAGATGGTAACAGCCAAGAACTGAGGAGGTGATCTTATCTTTGGTGTATTGTTTATGCTTTGTTGTGAACTGGTTTTGTTCCTTCATTTGCAGTGATTTTTGGTGGGATAGTCATGGTTCCTTGAATGAAACCTTCAACTCCATAGCCTTTGATTGCAGTTTCTACCTAGAATTTCCACGATATGTAGTTGTTTTCATCTAATTGTATCGTGGTCAATTGACTTTGTGGGCTTATGATGGTTTTGAGTTGATCATCAACAGTTTGTTGGCTATTGGTTGTGTTTACATTGCTTGCAAAGGAATTGGAAGGTAAGTTTCCTTCATTGGCCATTATTTTATGATTCTTGATTACCTGCTCCTTTTCTTGATCTTGATCCAAGATTATGTGCGATGTTAGACTTTGATTCAACTCTGATACCAAAGAAGAAACGGTACGAAGGAGATGAGATAAGTAAAGTGAAGAAATAGAAATGTTATACCTAGGTTTTTTAATTATTATTTTTAGTACAGTGAGTAATACATACTGCTGATATATATAGGCATACCTATATCTCTCATTCTACATTATTACAAGAATCCCTTTTCTTATGTTATATGTACTTGCAGCCACATTCAATTACATGCGGTCACTTGTTTTCTTTAACTCTTAAAACTAGGTTTGCTTTTAAAGATATGCAGATAAGCGTACTATAATATTCACTTTATCTAGGTTGCTATTCACGTTCAACATCACTAGCACTTTTTCTTAAACCTTCCCAATACCGAAATTGATTATCAATATCCACTTAAACACCCTGTCCGCAACTACATAAAGCTTTAACCCATGCAAATGAACTTTAATCTCTATCATAAAAGAGGTGACTCGAACTTTCATATGTCAATCCATAAAGTGCGCATATCTTCTCCGCCAACAAACCCTTGTTACAAAGTAAGGTTAAAATATTTAAACTTTCATGTATAACTAAGCGTATGCTTTTAAATATACTAGAGATCTTGGCACGCTAAACAACAAACGAAAATCAAAATTTTCAACCATCGAAATTAAGAAACTTATCCATACATTTCACTTTATATTTCTTCTTGTTGCTACCCAAAACATACTCATCCTCCACCACTCCCCCCCCCCCCCCCCCCCCCCACACCCCCAAAAAAAATCTTCCTTCAACGCAACTTAATCAAATATGGTACTTCACAAAACCCAGATACATATTTGTAACAATCCATATCGAGTACAAATTATGAGAAAAGAAATAATTTAATTAGTATGATAAATTTATAGAGTTGATTTGATAAGATTACTCAAGAAAGAGTTTAATTAACAAAGTGTATATTGACACGAAGAAAGGAAGTTAAATTTGATGATTGAGTAATTAGAGTAAAGCTTTAACAAGTGGCTTTACAAATATTATTTTATAAGCAACTTATAACTTAATAAATGATAAGCAATGGATTAAGACATTTAGGATCACACAAAGGGTATGGAGTCGTCCAAGCCTATGTAATAGCCCGGTACATTAAATCTTTCATTACTTTCATTCATACTCATCTATACTATACGATTAATACTGAATACTTCACAGAACCGAGATACATATTTGAAAAGAAATCAATGTAAGAATATATTTAAAAAAAAAAAAAATACCATCAACATTTGAAATACCACAAATACATTTTTGATCAATGTAGCGCCGAGTTGGTCAAAAATACACTATTTTTGTAATAAATTTGTGAAATGACCTAATTGTGTAAATGAATTTAAAACCGGCCCAAATTTAAAAAATTTCCTATATAAAAACATAGAATTATCAATAACACTTAAATTCAAATCCAAATTGACATTTTAAACTTCAAGCTTAGGGCACGCATGCTGTGTAAACTTTTATATTCATATAAAAAGTGAAAATGTGCAAATACAGAATCAGCCACTTAACATCGAGAACGTGCAATTTACATTCGTATGACTGCTATTTAACATGTATCAAAATTGCCAATAGAACACTGCTACAACAATGATAAAAAAAATAAACAAGCTTGTCAACAACTTCTCCAGAAACAAAACTCAAATTTTATTTCACGTTAATAAATGTGCAGGCGCTTCAAAGTTATCAAATTGAATATTTCTCGTGACCAAGACAGAAGAAACCATCCTTCAAAAATCCTACAGAGCTGATACCAAAATAAATATCAATTGTAATTTTCTTTGCAAAAATTAAGTATACACTCCATCCGAAGAGGAGCAAACAATTCAAAGTTTGTTATTAAACTCAGGTGAAAAATTCAAGCATCTTCTAAATACGACGCAAGCGCTCATTTTGCAGGTACTGCAGCAGGAGCAGCTCCACCAGTGGTTGGTCTGCGAATAAGAAAAAACAAGTTATAAGCAAATATATAGTTATATATATAACCTCAAGAAGCTTAAACCATAAATTAGAAAGTTATTAATGCCTAGATTATACAGATGCACTGTTTTAGTGCTATATTGTTTGTCCACCCACACATATAAATTGGCAGTTTATACTCAATTGCACAAGGTATTGGTCACTTCCTTATACAGTTACGCAGTATGGGTAAAGAAGAAATATTCAGATTACTTTAATTCATCAAGCTAATTGTTGTCTAAGTTTGTACTTCATAAAAAGTCAGTAGGAAGGGATAGTAAGATAAATAATACATACAGTCCAACAAAGACTTTAAAGGCGTCATAAATTCCCCATTGTGCTCCTGTAAGAGTACCAATCATAACAATTCGAAGTGGAAGCCCACGAGTAAACAATCCCCATACTCCAAGTTTCTTCACAGCCTGATATTACCAAATGATAATGGTGAATTATCACATGAAAACGATTAATGCCAAAGTATTTACATAAAAATTGGAGTAATTATGGGTATAAATTAGAGAGTGTGTGTACTTACATCACCAACAGTGGCACCCTTAGCATTGTTGAGGAAAGAAACAAGATTGTCAGCAGGGTGAGAGACAATGGCACAGAACACTCCAGCAACATAACCGCCTGCAAAACTAACTCCAAGCTGAAGACCTTTGCTGCATTGGTCTTTTGGTGTGGGGATCGCATATTTGTACAGCATCTCAACAATGGTCTCGAAGGATGCAAACTTCATCATTGTATCTGGAAAAATATACATGGATATAAGAAATCTCGAACATGCATATAGCTCAAAACCGGTTTATAATAGAGTGCAAATTTTTTGGAAAAGTAAGTATCAAATTCCCTAACAAGTGTAAATGATTATAGCATCAATATATAACAGAATAATGCAGCATGTGAGGCTGTGGACCTCATCATTGGAGCATGACTTCACAAAATTGAAGATAACTCAAACAGAGAGGACAGTTGTTAGAAGCATATATCAAGACCTTGAAGAAGCATTGTTATAGCTTTCAAGGAACTCAATGACCAAAATATTCAAGCGTATGCACAAGATAACATCACAGCAAGACGTGCAATGTTAACAAATGTGGTATAGAATTCCGATAATATAGGATTGAGTATTATTTAAAGTGCAACAAAATTAACATTAAGTGTTATAAAATAAATAAAAAACACTATTTTTGCAAAACAGTTATTGGTGGCAGCAAATGCAGATCTGTAATTTATAAACCATTTACTTCAAATTTTATTCTAAAATTTGAAGAAAACACATTGGAGTGTAGCCCCACAATGTTGGAGAGAACTTAGGAAGACACAAAATTTGTTTCACACAAAAGAAAACTTCAAAAGGCATTACTGGCTTTCAAAGAGATCTATGTGGAAATAATTGCAGGATATGCAACAATCGGATCTAACCATTACTAAAAAAATGCTGCGGGAACTAAGAAGTCATGTATTGGTAGAAAAAAAAGTTAGGAGCGCAACTCTAGTAACATGGAATAGAAATATAGTATCTTGAGATATAAGCAGATAGAAACATATCTATGCAAACATAAATTTTGTGGATCGTTGTAGTATTGTAAAACAAATCATGTGAAAATTAAGAAAAATAGTTCACTGTGTTAAACAAAATGGATCCGTAAAGTGACCAACTGATGAAGATGTCAAAAATTTTAATAACAATGTAGGCCACATCATTGAAGTTTAGATCCATGATTTCGGAGAAAAACTCAAGCAGAAATGGCAATATTTTATATGCACATATAAAATTTTGGAATGCATTATTGGCACCCAAAAGGAACAATGTGCAAAATAAGAGCATAGGAACCACCTAAAAGACAAAAATCGAGATAAAAGGAAAGAAGTCGAGATAAAAGAATGAAGTGTGATTTAATCAAAGATAGTAGAAGTCTGAAGAACATATCATTGAAACGCAACTCCACAGCTATTGCTATTAAAGCAGGGAAAAATTTGCATGCCAAATCATATTAGCTAAAGATTTAAATAACCATGCAAATATAGAGCACATCATTAGATGTATGATGTATCAAAACATTCTTGGGTAACAAGAAGAAAAATTGCGCAGGGTTCATGATGCTTCAATTGCACAAATCAAGTATGCAGCAAACAAGCATGATTTAGCCTAATTTTAAAGTGAAAAATAATGAAGAAAACACTTGATTGTGCAAACTTGGAGCGCAGACATGCACATAATGAGGTAAGCAATAAAAATTATATTTGCTTACTGAGCAGGGCAAGTTGATTTTAGTAATGAAAAAAGAAGACATAATAGAATTGCAGAAATATTAATTAGAATTAACTACTAGAAATGTAAATCAAGGGTCTCGTCTTTAAACATAGACACGTACATGGGAGCTATAGAGGAAATAAACAACTAAAGATACACGAGCTCTAGTGGCTCAGAATTTGATACACATATTGAAGCCTTAAATTAAATTACTGATAAACCAATGACTGAGTAGCCCAATTTAAGGCAAAGCTAATGGCCGGTTTGAATGGACTTAATAAGCTACTATTTTTCTTTTTGAAAGGCAAAACCAATTTATTTTGGTTTTCAAAAATCGAAAAGCAGCTTATTTAAAGTCGATCCAAACGGAGCCTAAATTAAATTTGACCAAGGATCGGAAAGTTTGGCATGTGTTATCAAGAGGCCATCCAATAAAACCTTCGCAATGCTAATACTTATAGTTTACTCAAACAAATATACAAAATATCAATCCATAAGACTCATCAGGCCAAAAAAAAAAAAAAAAAACTTACAAGGAATTTGACGTCCCCATAGTGGCACGAGTCCTTTGTACAGCCTATAAAAGAATAAGCACAATTAACATAAATAATTTGAAAGTCTAAAACACATCATCGTATTAGAAATATCAACAAAGTGGAAAAAAAGATTATACCCCATGGCTCCTTCGGCTTTAACAAACTTAGGCAACCCATCACTCAAACCTCTAGCAAAACCAGGCTGGGTCTGAACTCTGACCTTTACAGCCTCCATAGGACAAAGTGCAATATCAGCAATAACCTCAGCAGAAGCAGAACCAGCAAGATAGATTAAAGTTTTGTACTTAGCGGCATACTCGGGTCCAGCAATGTCGGAATAGTACTTCTTAAAGAATTCATAGAACCCAAACTTACAAGCTCCCTGAGCACTGTAACCAAGCAAGGTTGGTACCCATCCTCTGAAGAAACCACGGGCTCCTTGCTCTTTGAGCAAGACTCCGAATCCTGATGAGATGCTCTTGTACTTTGCAGGATCAATCTAAATAAATAAAATATGAAGAGTATCAGCGCTTCTAATAACGCAGTCATTGCAGAATTTGAGCTTTTATAATAACACTACAGTTTCCACCAGTTCTTTGACTAGATTATACATCAACTAATTTTTCATCATCCACCTTAATAAACATATCAGATAATTAAGCAAATTTAGCTATATCCTGACAACCCAAGACATCTTATATAGCAGGTAAAGGTCAGACATGAACAACAACTGCTAACTAGCATACACAAAATCAGATCTATATGGTAACAAATACAGATCCAACTTCAAACCACTTCAGATCAAAAACTAACAATGATATATATATTATTTAAAATAAAAACGAGATCTGATTAGATCTGCACAGTAAAATTACCTGCATATTACATTTGACGAGATCTAGAGGAGTAACAGCCATATGAGTCAAACCACAGCTTAAAATCCCACCAAAAGTACAAGCAGCGTAGAAGGTAGGCGAGTACATTTCGATTTTCCTTTGTTCATTCGGTGCCTGAATCATGAACGACTTGTCGATCGCCGGAGATGCATTTTCCGCCACCGCCGTCGTCAGATTCCGGCTGTTGATGAAGGAAGCGAGGCCAGGATTCATTGAAGATGACTGTGACGAGGAGTAAAGATAGGAGGGGATCAGGTTTTGGCGTCTGGATTCGGAGAGAGAAGCCATTAATTTAGATTTTGATTCTCTTCCTCCGAACAAAAGTAAAAAAACAAATAAGCGTAGGGAGGAGATTGTGAAGGGTATGATATAAATAAGAAAAGGATTCCTAGTTTATGGAAATCGACCACGAGATTGATTCCAATGGACCACTTCCATCTTTTCTCGCCAATTGAGAAAAGAGATGTCCCTTCTGTCCAATACGGTTTCAAACATTTACTGCTGATTTTCATGTTCAAAACTGACCTTATTCCGAAGCTTTTGACCACATAATTTAAAATTAAACTTAAAAATACTAATATTTTTTCACTAGTTTTAGTTAAGTGTCAAATGATAATACGTAAGAAAAGGTTTAGAATTTTTCGTTAATTTTAGTTAAACATCGAACATTAATATGTTAGAAAAAAAAAACTAATCTATTAAACAATGGTAAAACAGAAGAAATTCAAACTTTCGTATATTAACTGTAGAAGCTTTATCTACTCCGCTTGATTCTCTCTGTATATTTTAGCTTTAAACTTTTATTATTTATCATTTTATAGTCATTCTACTAAACTTTTAACACGAAGTAATAATCAAATACATACTTCTAGAATTTTCTATATGATTATTCACAAATGTCTTCTTAATTCTCTTCTAATATTTTACGTTTAAATTAATTACATAATTCAAAATTTAAACAATTTGATAGGCTCAGTTAAATAATATTCGATACATCATGTAAATTCAAAAATATGTCAATTTCAAAAGTATACCATAGTAGCATCAACAAATGGGTAAAACAAAATTTTCATTTGCATACAAAGATATGTAAATCGCATAGCATAAAATATATGCATCAACAATAATAACAAATTTATTGTATAATTCGTTTATCTCAGTGATGTTATCTTGCATTGCACTAAAAAATTATATTTTTAACTTTAAACACATATATTTTTAATTTTCATAGTTCTTACAAAAAACCTTCTCAGTTCTCTCCTAATATTTTTTACTCATATATACGTGTTTAACCAATTATGTAATCTTTATTTTAAATCATTCAAATAAATTCAATTTACTAATATTTATTAATTCATCTAATAAATCTCAAAATATATCGATTTAAGTATGCAAACAACACTAATATATATATATATATATATATATATATATATAAGTGAAGATGATAAAATTGTTATTTTTATTCATATATAAAGATACGGATTGCATAACATACAATGTATACATAAATAATAATATATTTTTAATTTATAATTGATTTATCTCAAAAAAATATTATACATTGTAGTACAAAACCATTTTTTACAACTTTTAAAGGTTAAATTTATACTTGACAAGATGCGAAGCACGTATTACTCTAATGCAAGTTAGGTTATGTCGACATTCTCAGTTTCAACATGATATTAAAATTTACCCAACTCATAACTCAAATTAACTCAACAAATTTATTTGTTTGTTTGTTTTTTTGCAAATACTGAAGTTGTAAACATGACACCCCTGCAACAACACAAAATTTATGATTAACTACTAAATTAAAAAAAACTTACTAATTGAAGTCTCAGATAATGAATAAAAAATCAATTCTATACAAGTTAATCGTAAGATGTTTTTCTCAACCACAACTGCATACAAAGCTCTTCTCACTTTTCCACCTCCTTTCTAATATTTAGCTCTAGATATTTAATTAGTTAAGCCGATCATTGATTTAAAACTAGCGTGAACCCGTGCTTCGCACACGGGTTGGTCAAAGTAGTTGTATTAAAAAATTAATTTAGAAATAGTTGAAAAGCACTTTAAGGAATTGATTTTTCATTTTCAACTGCAGTAAACTTTGAGCAGCAATGTAGCATTACACCTATTCACCATTTGAAAGTTGTAAAATAAAGGAATGTTAGTATTCACACTTTGTTGGCAACCTATGTACCATTTTTGTATTTTTGTGGCATATCACAATGGGTAATAGAGCGGTAGTTCGGATTAAACAGATCCTTATAAATAATGACAGTGGAATATAGTAGGCATGAATTGCTATAATGTTGAATAAAGTTCGGCGTGGAGGGAATAAAGTGTAGCGTACACATGCATAACAGTTTATTGAGATAATGCCTAATTTGTAGTCATAAATCAAACGTCAGATGTGAAATAAAATTAGGGAAAGTGAAACATGGGTAAGGTATGTATGAACCATGTTGATTATCATAAGCTGTAAATATATTCATTGCCGACTAATTCAAAAAAATTGTCCTTGCATAATGGCACGTGATACAGATAACTGTAAATATATTAAATTATGATTAGTAGAAACTACAACCCTTAAAATGTGTTGAAGAAACAGTCGAGCAAACCAAAGTCTGGAAGTAACAGTTAAATAATCTGTCAAGACAGCGTTTTTACATGGCTGTTTATTGATTATTAAACCATGACTGAAAATAAAATTTAAATGATTGAGAGGCGGCAGTGTCAACTATTTTTTATTCCTATCTGTGAGCCTTATTCCACCTATCCACGTGGTTCATGTTACACGTGTTTGCACCTACGACAAAAAATGATGTTGTTGTTATAATATAAATTGTGAATATGCTATATACTGTTTTGTATTTAGTCTCACATCGTGGGATTAGTTCTATCCCAAGCTCTTAGGCCTTTATATAAAGGTGCTAATGTGATGAAAATGCATTACTAATCTCTGAATGAATAAAATTGTTCTCTCTCTAATGGTTTCTACTTTCTTTATTTTATAACATGTTATCAGCACGAAACTCTTATAAATCTTCTAAACGGTTAGCTATCTTTCTGATCTAATTGATTAAATCTTTCAGATCTCATTCTATTAATTTTATTTTTCTTTTAGATCTCATTGTATCGTTAATCTAATTATTTAGATCTGATTATATTTGTACATCTTATTTTTTTGTCTATGTATTTCAGATCTTGTTTTGTTGTAGATCTTTTTTTTTAATTCTAATTTTTCAGATCTCTTGTAGATTTTACTATCATGTTCATATGATATATTTTTTAGATCTGTAGATTTTAATCATCGGATCTCTTATTTAATTGTCATTCATGTCTATCCATTTTTGTGATAATTTTAAATTTGATCTGAGACTAAAGTTGTTCCATATACTAAAATGTAATTTTTGACCTTATTCTGTTAATTTTCTCTTTAGATCTTATCTATCATAGATCTAATTTTCCAGATTTCATTATATATATACATATACATACATACATATGTACATACATATGTTACTTGATAGATCTTGCTCTATCAATCTTATCATTTTAGATCTCATTTTATTGTAGATCTAAGCTTTTAGATCTCATTCCATTATTTGGTGAAAAAAAAGATTTTCGTTTTGAAATTTTTTGTTTGGATTTCAGTTTGAATGAGAACTGTAGAAATAATTTTACCACATGATTTATATTTCCAAAAGAGATATTTCCCAACAAAAATACTCTATTACAACGCCCTTTTTACAACGGGTATTGGCTGCCCATTGTAATAGTAGGCTATTACAATAATAGATGCCCTATACAACGCCTTTTTTACAATGGGCAATGACTGCCCGTTGTAATAGAATGCTATTACAACGGTCCTTTCATGCCCGTTGTAATAGATGTCAATTTTACAACGGTCACAAAATGCCCGTTGTAATAGATACCAATTTTACAACGGTCACAAAATGCCCATTGTAAGAGGTGCCAATTTTGCAATGGGCTAAAAATACCCATTGTAACAGGTGTCAATTTTACGACGGGCTAAAAATGCCCATTGTAATAGGTGCCAATTTTACAATGGCCATAAAATACCCGTTGTAATAAATGTTTGTTGCCAATTTTTAACAACCAGTAATTACAATGCTTTCTTAAAATTAATATTTATTATTTATTAATATTTAATAATTATTCATTAATAATATTATATTAATCTTAGGTTACTAATTACTAATTATAATATTATATTACTAATTACTAACCATTAATAATATTATATTATTTATTAATATTTAATAATTAATCGTTAATAATATTATATTAATCATTTATAACTTATAATAATTAATGATTATTATTAAATAATCACTAATTACTAATTGTTATACATAATCAATATTCCAAGAGGCTTAATTTTACTTTCCAATTATTAGTAAGTAATATCGAGTAATTAATATTAAATATATAATAAGTTATAATTAATAATAAATATTAATAATTTATGATTAATAGTTGCTATTAAAATTAAAAATTGATAATATATACATATTAATTACTAACGGCTAATAATTAACATTAAATTTTAATTAATAAATATGAAGTAACATTTAATAATTAATTTTTACTAATTAATAATTACGATTAAATAATTAATTTTCTCGATTATGTTCATTAGTCGTAAATTTTTCAGCTCCGTCTACTCTTGTAATAGATATCAATTGCAACTATTTTCTTATGTTGTAGTAGATGCCAATTTTCAACAAATCTTAACTGATCATCGTTGCCTTCAATTAACGTTTAATGATTATTATTAATGTTTAAATAATAATAATTAATTTGAAACATGAAACAATTACCATTAATAATTAATATTAATAATTACTATTCAATAATCGATAATTAATAAATAATAATGATTATTAAATAGTTAATAATCAATAATAAGTATTAATGTTTAATAATTAATAATTAACATTAAAAGTTAATAATTAAGAAGTAATACTCAATATTAATAATAGGTAATGATTAATGTTAGTAATTAATATTTTATAATTAATAATATGATAACTTATAATAAATAATATCAATATCTAATAATAGTTAAATATTAATTATATTGAATAATTAAAAATAATGTTTAATTATTAATAATTAACGGCATTAATATTTAATATTAATTAATATTCAACAATTTGTAATATTTTTAATTTATAATATTAATAATTTATAATTAGTAATATTTGGTTTTTCTTTCATTTTCTATGAATTGTTGACATGGTTTCCATACTAGATTCAAAGTAGGGCAGATGCCCTTAACCATAAACAAACGGAGAAAGCACAACTCCACAAACTCGTAACAATCTACGTCAATCTAATTGTATTCATCCATCCGTTCAGATGTAAATATCCAACGGGCACCATTCATTCAATACCCATCACGAAGATTGCTCTCGTCTAGAACCAATCTACCCTATTCATCCACAAAACCGTAAATTATCCCAATTCGAGCGAGATCCGCAACTCAATTTCTAGGGTTTCAAAATGTCAGGAAGAGGAAAAGGCGGCAAAGGTCTAGGAAATGGCGGCGCCAAGAGACACCGCAATGCGAGTGATTTGGCGATGTAGGAGGACGAAGTTTGATTTGGGTGTTTTGGGTTTTAACGAAGCAGAAAGTTGCGAGGGGTGTTCGAATGAAGGTTTGTGATTGATGGCGATCGTTTAGTGGTTGGAGTTGGGTTTTAAGGTCGAGTGGTTAGCGACTGAAGTTGCGAATTGGATGAGGTTGAAAATCCAATGGTTTAGGTTGCGGTGAGGTGTTCGAGGCGAAGGAGTTCATGTTTTTAGGAGAGGCGACTACAGGTTGGTAGTTCGCTTCTGGCGCGGGTTCGTGGAGATTTGTTGTTGGTGGTTGCGATTCAGTTAAATGATAGGTGAGCTTTAGGCGATTTATTGGTACAAGGTTGCAGTTTGTTTGAGTGGCAGTTGAATGTGAGATTCGTTGTATTGTAGTGGTAAGTTGGATGTGTTGTTGTACGGAGATCGGATGATGGGGCATAGAGGAATAGCAGTGGGGCGTTGTTTGTTTGGTATTGACAGTTAGCAGTGGTTTATGCAGAAGAGATATGGAACCAGAAGTTGATAAGGTTTAAGGCAATGATAGCAGTGATATGTATGTGAAAGTTTGTATCGGCTAGTGGTTGATGTATAGGGTGAATAGCAGAACGACGACAGTTTTTGTGGTGAAGGGGTAGTATATGTGGGTGATTGCAGAGATGCTCAAAGGTGGATGTCAGAGTGTGGTCAGTGAGAATGGTTGTGGTTTTTGAATTATATGGCAAGGTTGTGGAGTTGTGAATAACATTGTTTATGAAAGGGGATGAAGGTGAGTATGCAGTGGGGAAAAATGTAGAATGGTTGGTGGAAATGATGTCTGATGGTAGTTAGTTGGTGGTCAGGGGTGAAATTCAGAGCTATTTGAGGAGATATGGTTGTATGTGTTGATGGTAGGATGTTGATAATATTGTGATGATGCAATGGCAGGGTTATGAAAGTTCCATTCAAATAGGAAATTACTAAGCCTGCCATCCGCCGCCTAGCAAGAAGAGGAGGTGTCAAGAGAGTCGGCGGTTTGATTTATGAGGAAACCAGGGGCGTTTTGAAAATTTTCTTGGAAAACGTGATTCGTGATGCGGTCACTTACACTGAGCGTGCAAGGAGGAAGACCGTTACTGCCATGGATGTCGTTTATGCTTTGAAGAGGCAAGGAAGGACACTGTATGGATTCAGCGGTTAAACGTATCGATTTTGGTATGATGGCTCATGTTAGTTTGATAAGAGTTATTCTCTTGGTAGTTTGTTTGTTAACGTTGGCTAAGATGGATGTAGTTATGATATCAGTAATGAAATTTGCATTATTTCTATCTATGTTTCAGCAATCCTGTGTTTGTTGTAATTTTTTTTAAAATTTGCATTTATTTTGCAACGGGCAATGTGCGTTGTTATATGAGCTTCTTACAATGGTCAATGCACGTTGTATTATAGTCTATTACAACGCTCATAACCCGTTGTAAAAAGGTATACTGCAACGGTTTTTACAACGTGCTTTGCCCGTTGTAAAATGTGGTGGATCTATTACAATGAGGCCTATTAAAACGGGCACATGCCTGTTGCGAAAAGCATATTACATCGGGCATTGCTCCTTGTAAGAAGATTGTTTTGTTGTAGTGTTCACTGTTTCTTAGAGAAACAAATATAAGGTTAATACGTATCTATAAGATCGTATTAAGTCTATATGAAAGAATAAGAACCTGAAGTTCATATGTACAAAGGTGAAAGATTAAAGTTTTCATAAGCTGAAATAAATCCATGAAAAAAATAAGCGAGCAATTCCAGAAGAAGATGTTGAGATGTCCAAAAGACATAACATAAAAATAATACGTTGAAATAACATTATAAATGTGGTAAATACTATTTCCTCGAAGAGAAATAGTATTATGATTCTCATGTTCGAATACAATTATGAAGAGTCCTCTTGTTTCATTGTATTTATTAAATATTGGAGACCTGAAGTTCTCAAATAAAATTATGCATATAAGTATGCATTCCTGAAAAAAAATGGTTTATATATCAAAACTCAAATATATAAATTTAAGATGTGAAGCTTTGAATTATTAGAAAAGCTAATTCAGATTATGGTAAATTCCAATTGCAATCAAACCTGAAGTTTGATAATGAAAATCAAGTTGTATCATTTAGGATCTAAAGTACTAAACAAAGACTTTATTTTAAAGTAAAATTGGAACCTGAAGTTCTAAAAATATTTGCCAATGTATTAACTACTAATCCAAATAAATGTATAGAAATTTATTCACTCCAGAAGTGGTGATAATAATAATAAAAAATCTCCAGAATAGATTTGTTGATATATTTGGTGCTTTTACTAAACGGAATAAATACATAGAAATATATCTATTCTCCTACTTTCTTTCTTTCTAATAGAAAACAAGGTATTCTAATAGGAAGTTTATTTCCTAATTTTTTTTCCTTCTTCCATGCATCCAATCATGTCTTTCAAAAGGTAAAATGTAATAGATCAAGTTTCTTTTCTCTGGCTCATCAAGTAAGTATTTTGGATTCTTCATAAAATGAATGTTAATATTTATACACACATTAATTATATTATATTATATATAAAACTCATTCATCTTTCCTCTTTCAGCAAAGAGGTATTCCAATGTTTACTATTTTATATGTTTAATCTTTTACCTATTATTGTCATGTCACAAAAATATACTTATTGATTGTTATCAATAGCTATAACTCATACAACATACTTTTTAGTTGCCAATTCAAACTATTTTTTTTTCATGATATTATTCATACACTATGTGATGTACAAATTTTCGCATATATTAACTCATATATTAATTCATATATTAATCAGTAGCAATTAATAAATCAATAAATAAAATTTATTGATTAATGAGAATGGTCCAACAAAGATGTGTTTGAATGCTTCATACATTTATTCTTCTTTTATATCTCTTATCGTAGACAAGGATCATAACATATATACATGGTATATATTTCTTTTTCTCACTATTGTAGTTGTTATGAATTAATAAATGGTATTTAATACTACATATTCATATTCTTAAATCTGCCTATATTATAAAAATAAACATGATAAAGTCAGCATAATTTTTTGATTATAATTCATCATTTCTCCACCAATCAACCCATATAAAGGTCTTTCCATATTTTCAAGGGTAATTTTTCATTTTCAAGGAAATTAATGAATGAATAAATGAGATTGAACCTCGATCTATCAAAAGGATGTAAATAAGAAATTATAGTCGCTTTTATAGATGGTTGTCTTTTACTATTTTCCATATCATTTACTATTTTTATTTCCACTTATAATTGATAATATAATAAACATAGCCAAGCTTGAATTTAAAGATTTGGACTTATTAGAAGATAACCTTTGTCATAGTTATTGGATGTTGACATCCAATTACAATCTCGTTGCTTAGAAAATACCATAAAAATGATGATCCAATAGGATAAAACAATGGCTCTTATATTTTTAAAGTATCCATGACAAACTTAAAATAAAACATTTAACTGAAAAAGATCATCTTTACCTATGGAACTCCCTAAAGGAGCGATATGACCACCAAAATATAGTCACACTTCTAAACACTTGACACGAGTGGTTGAACTTGAAGTTTCAAGTCTTTAAATCTATTCGGAATACAATTCCTCTATATTTAGAATTACTTCTAAACAAAAATTATGTGAAAGGATTGTCTAGTAATACTAACCTGAAGTTAGATCATATCTTCGAAGTTGATGACGGAAACTTCATTAATGATGAAAATCTAAGTGCAACAATAAATGATATGGTCGAATTGACCAATAGTAGCAATCTGAAGTCTGCTATGTGGATTTTATTCTATTTCAGTTCAATAAATCAGTTGGAAGTTGGTGCTTGTATGTTTTTCCTTTCATAATTAATTGAAATAATGTGCCGATAATGTTGGCTTTAATCTGTAGTCTATTTTGAATTTTTGGAAAGTACTAGCATTTATTTATGCTTATAAATTTAGTAGTTGACTAACTATATTGTCCTTTAGTTTTTAAGATATGGACCATCAATATTTGAGTGATAATATATGCCTACTAGATTGTGCAACTACCCACATTATTTGGAAAAACATAAGTTTTTTCTTCGAAATATCCGAAAATATTTAGCTAAAAATTTCAACCACAGCAAATTTGCTAATACAATTGAAGTGTCCGAAAGAGCCCATATAGTATTACCAAATGGTACATATATCTTAATTCAAAATACATTATACTCAAGCAAACTTAAAAGAAATTTGTTGAGTTTTGAGGATATATAAATGAATAGCTGCCATATTGAAACTATAATGAAAACGTCAAACAATATCTTTGCGTTATTTCTAAAATTGAAAGCCAGAAGCTTATTTAGAAAATTTAGTATAATTTCAACTGGATTATATTTCATGAAAATTGGGCATAATTGAATCTCATATTTAAACATAAGCCAGAAGCTCACCAATGTCACTTGAATGCATCTTATCAATTGATAAAAGAATTATCCTCCTATCATTAATATGTATGGTGTATTTGCTAGTAGCAATATGATAATGGATCAAATGAGAATCCAAAGATGATTATTATTTAATGTGACAATGTTTATCAACATTGAGGGGGAGGATAAAGCGATACAAGTTCATTTTGATCTTCAGTGTTAAATATTTGTTAAAATATACAATGATGCAAAATATTAAGTAACTTGAATAAATTATCAATAATATCCCTGGTAGACTTTCTCCAAATAGATTTGAATCCCTGAAGGATCAAAATGTGTAAACCACATCTAAAATATGGTACAAAAGTCAGTTTAAAATAATTTTGGTGTAAGTAATAAAGATGTCAAAAAAAAGAGATGAGTGTTCTTGAAGAAACGCTTAAGAGTGCTCTTGAAGAGACTAATAATATGATTGTCAAATTACCCTACAAGTGGTTTAGGTACCTAAAACATGATAATTAAAGAGATCTCAATAAATCATGTCTACAACTGACAAAGAAATAATCATCGATGATAAATTTATAAGTAGTAAAGCGCTTATGTTTATAAAAAGATTAAATATCTTGAATTAGGGGAAGCATGAATGGCCAGCATGAATCCTTTACCAATAGAGAAATATGGACATGTAGTCCGCAAAGTAGCAAAAGTACTTGAAATGCTTAATATACCCCGAAGGTATAAATATGATTTGAATCATATTAAATTATGAAAGTATACAAATTCTTGAAGGATATAAATAACTTTTGTGGTTATAAAGAATGCAAAGAACAAAAAGCATAGATTTCAACCTACTTTGAGTATTGTTGTAATGAAAATCTTGATATAATTCATGATGAGTAGATTACTTCCTATTTTTAAGTATCGTTGTAATGAAACTTTTAATATACATTGAAATGTTAGTTGCGATATGCAAAAATAATTCCCGAAGAATATAAATAACTATGATGATTATAAAGAATGCAAAGAACATGGAATGTTGACTACAACCTTCTTCTAAGTATTGTTGTAATGAAAATCTTGATGCACTTTAAGATGAGTAGATTACTTCCTTCTTTTAAGTATTGTTGTAATAGAACTTCTAATATTCATCAAAGATGTAGTTGCAATATGCAAAAATGATTTGAAGCATAAAAACGAAAACACATGATGTGTTTTTGATAAAGGTAGCAAACAAAATGCATAAAATGCAAATCATATTTGGATGGAAAATTTTGATTGTATCGAAGGAAACTATTAATAAATTGTATTATTAATGAGATACATATTTATGGATCCAGAAGTATCTATAACCAATTTAAGTTATCGAAAGACGAATACGAACTCAGAGGAAACTTTAAATCAGGGGGAGCATCCATAGGTATTTTATAATGCACTCTTTTTTCTTAACTAAGATTTTCCTCACTGGGTTTTTATTAGTAAGGTTTTAATGAGGCATTATCTTGATATAGAAGTATCAACTCCCAAGTAACATTTGAAAATAAGTTACAATGTAATCTTTTCTCTTATTTAAGATTTTTCCCACTGTGTTTTTCTTACTAAGGTTTTAACGAGGCATTGTCTTGATCTAGAGGAATCAAAAGTATTTTCAAGAAACAACATCTCAAATATGTTATTTAAGTTAAATTGTATTTTTATCCTTGACTAAGGTTTTTCCCATCGGGTTTTCCTTTGTAAGGTTTTTAATGAAATATTATATTGATCCAGAAGTATCAAGCTCTATTTGATTCTGTAAATTATTGAAATATCTCATATTATATTGTACTCTTTTTCCTTCACTAAGATTTTTCCCATGGGATTTTTCTTAGTAAGGTTTTAATGAGGCATCAGTTTGATCCAGAAATATCAAACTTCATTTGAAGAGATGAGAAAATAAGATATGTCATTGTGCTCTTTTTTTCCTTCACTAAGATTTTTCCCATTGGGTTTTTCTTAGTAAGGGTTTTAGTGAGGCATTATATTGATCCTGAAGTATCAAACTCTTGGAAGGAATATCATTGTATGATATCTATGATCTCAAGTTGCACTCTTTTCCTCGTTCAAGGTTTTTCCATTAGGTTTTCCTAATAGATGTTTTTTTAATGAGGCAACGGACAATATCTAGATCGACTGAACGAATAAGCGCAAGCAAGATAACAATGAAGGGGAGCAATCATTATTCACATTACAAAAGAGATAATTTCAAGTTATCAAAGGATTCAAGATTTTGAAGACGCGTATTCAACGGGGGTGTTATAATATAAATTGTGAATATGCTATATACTGTTTTGTATTTAGTCTCACATCGTGAAATTAGTTCTATCTCAAGCTCCTAAGCCTTTATATAAAGGTGCTAACGTAATGAAAATGGATTACTAATCTCTGAATGAATAAAATTATTCTCTCTCTAGTGGCTTCTGCTTTCTTTATTTTATAACAGTTGTTAGTTATAGGTATGTATAACTTATAAATAGCGGAATAATGCAGCAGCATTACCAGTTTTATATAGAATTACGAGTGTATTTGTAATGAAGATGATACTTATATCAAAACTAAAGCTTGTTAAATTTCTTTTGCAGTAGAAGTAAGGGGTGAAAATGGAGATATAGATTTCCTTACAGTGTAGTATGCGCAGCTGTAGGCTTTTAGGTTTTTTGTTGAAGGTTGCAACATGATAAAGTGAGGATAATTGACTTGACCAATTCATTTATTTTATTTTTTAGCAAATATTTTTAAAAGTTCCAATCAATATTTTTTCCTATCTAACTCATTTTAAAATGTTTGTTTTGGTCCATGCAACAAAATAAATTTTGCAATCTACCATGCTCCTAAAAGCAATCTGAAATGACCACCTAATCTTTTTCTTAAAATAAACTTAGTTATAAAAGGAAAATGATGTATGGAATAAACATAAAGTGATTTGGATGCACTTCACTGAAATAATAACATGAAGACCAACCTTTAATGGTTAGATTGTGAAAAGTTGATCAAATGTGAAAATTCATTTATTGTTGGAGTTGAATGAAGAACTAATATATAAACATACACCTCATTCTTTGTAGAACTAAGATGAAAATGATTTATACATTGCATTTCAAGTTCACAATATTAGATAACACTTCTAGATACTATACAAAGCTAAAGAAATCCTAGGATTTGATGCGTTAGCTCAACAATAATTTAAACACAAGCTTTGCATACATGGTTCAATGCATAAACTCTTTATAGATGAACTGTTTACTTTATTATTCGCCTTGAAAACTTGAGTCTGCTGACAGTTAGTGGTAAAATATGAATGTTTGATTTATTGATCCCGTAGTATATTATTCATTTGGATGAAATGAAAATAGACCACATTATCCAATCATTTACAAAACAATCTATGTTTGTCATGTAGAAAACAACATTTGGCACTTGATGCATAGTTCATTTATTGAGAATCTGAAGATGACAAAATTTTATGTCAACTTAAGTTTGGTAGAAATCTGTAAAATGACTTTAGCATTATGCTTTTGCATTGTATATATAAGACCTGTTCGCACCATATGTAACATGCCGACATATACTTAACAAAATGTTTTAAACCTCTATATTTAGTTTCTAAAACATATTTATAAAATGAATTAACTAATTTTCCTTGCAACATCGTCCTTCGACACAACTCTTAAAGTCCAAACATAAAGAATAAACATAGAAATAAAAATTATCCATGAAGAAAAAAATGTAGAAATACAAACCACCCATGATTCAATCAACAGAAGAAACCTACGCAACACACACGGTTTCGTTTACAAAACCTGTCACCATGTATTGTACGATTTATTTTGATAATTATAGTTGTTTAAAACATCAAATCAATCTTTACTTCAAAGTTCACCCTCTTTTGATGTTAAATCTTTTGCATTCTTAGTGCTACTATTTTTAATGACTTAGGGAAGTCACAATCATGTCTATTTGTCCAAACAAGTAGCCTTAAATAGGAAGCAAAAAAAAAACAAGATTTGCAAACAAACCTGAGTTTAAAATAAAGATAGCCAATATTAGTAAGGAGAGAGTGTACATAATTCTTCCCCTACGAAAATATTGTACAGTCACAAACACACACTTAATTTCAATGAGAAAAGACCAAAAAAAGAATACAATCGAATTTTAAAAGCGAAAAACCTTTTATTTTTTAAGGTTAAAATAGAAGTGAAGCCTAATTGCAAAAATTAGGATTAGAACTAAAATCATGATTATACTCTGTTTGTATCGTTTGTCTCGTTTGTCTCCCAAATTATACAGTGTTTCTATTTACATTGTTGAATTTTACGGCTTTTAAATTAAAAACATACGGTGCTTTCAAACTGATTTAAGTTTTTTTATTTCTACTTCTAAGATTTTAGTTCCATTGCCTACCTCTGTTTTAGGCTTAAACCTCTCGTTTTAAAAAATATAACCATGATTTCATAAGGCAAGAAGGACAATTATTTCAAGTTTTGCACCATAAATTTGTAAATACTTATAAATTCACATGCATTAAATTTTCAAGCAATTTTAATAATTTGATAAATGCAAAGCACATATAGATATACAAATCAGAGTGAATTTTTTTTCAAAATAAAGTCAAGAAGTTTACGCCTAAAGAGAAGTAACCAATTAATATATAGAGAAACAAAACAAATAAAGCTAAACTAAAAATACTTGTAATAGTTTGAGGAAAACTCGATGCTTAAACACACTCAAGTTAAATGCTCAAAATTAGTATGAAACTAATAGTATTTTTAGTGATGGGAAACATAAAGCATGTATGTAAATGAAAAAGAAAGCTTGATCAAAATTAAAACAGTACATTCTCATGCAAAATAACTTTGCTTTGTTTGGTAAATTCCTGATAAGCACAGTGTGCAACGAATGAACTGCTAGCATGCGATTTGTTGGAAGGTGCATCTCTTTTAAGAATGAGCAGATAATGGGAAATTTGTAATCCTAATTTTAACAGTTAAAATAACCCTGGTACATTATCCACTCAAAATCGAGGAACTAATGGCACTGTATGAATAATTGTCAAATAAATTGTATAGGTGCGCATACATTCGAGCAGTCATTTATAATTTAAGTTAAATTTCCAAAAAATTTCCTAAAAACTGAAAATGTGATGAGTGAGAACAGCAGAGAAAAAAATTTGTCATTAAAATAGTAAATGTACAGTCACAAACACATACTTTATTGTGCAGCTGTAACTTTGAATGCCTAAATTTTATAAACATTACATATGTTATCGACGAAAAACATAAGAGTGAAGAACGTGTTTTATAAACTTTGAATGCCTAAATTTTATCAACTTTTAATGCCTAAATTTTATAAACATTTCATATTGCTCTTCTCACACAATATACGCTTCAATTTATGGTTATGTTTCCTTTTTTATTAATTTTGTTTTCATAACTTTTTTTCCATTGTGCGAAGGGTATCAAAAACCAAATATATACAAGTTCAATTGGGATATCCATATTATGATGAGTAATATTGGTCAACCTAATTATTTCTCTTTTATAAATTCATTTAGACACGATTTTTGAAAATTTTCTTAGTTTTGTATTTGCTAGAGCAAATAGTATTCATGTTAACATCCCTAATTGATCAAATTTCTACATTAATGGCAACTTGTACTAATTAAAATATCCACCGTACAATTTTAGAAAGGCAGAAAATTCGAATTAGGTAAATATATCAGGTGATATGAACTTAAATTATAAATTATATTTGGTTAGAAATAGACAAATTAAGCATGGGAACACAAAACTATATTTAAACGGTATTTATCAAAATATTTTTGCAATTTATAGTATGGAACTCTAATACTTAATTCACTAGAACATCCATATGACTCAACACTAAATATCCCTTGATAAAATGGCACATTATAAATATTTGATAATTTATTCACAAAATGTTACCAATAAGAATGAAAAGGCGACATGAAATAAAAAAAATATTCTCTAGTTAAACTATTTAAAAACATGTAGAAAGTGTTGTACAAAATTAAAAATAGGAAATACTTCTTCTAGTAAATCTACTGACATGAATAAATGCAATAAATCCATTCACAAATGGTAATATACAACCAACTTTAAAAAAAGGTTCTAAATAGATTCCACCACATTCCTATAACATACAAAAATATGAGCAAGGTATATTTTTCTTGTACCAATCACACACTCTTTGTTTTTGGTAGGAATATCGTGCAAATTTTGTGCATATACCTATCATTTCCATGTATAACAATTACTGTGAAAAAAAACATGTGAATCAGTAAGTACTATAAATTGATTTGAAATGCATGTATTAAATTAGTGAATAGTTTACTTATTTGAGTTATAATACCTAGTAGAACAAATCAAATCAATTTCAGAATGTGAATAACATTAATTAGTTCATCGGAGGTAATAAGCTTGGCATCTTAATCACTAATCACTGGATCTAACAGAAATTAGGTTTTTTTTTACCTCCAATAGGACATGCAATTGGGCAAATAGCACATACAGCTCCTCTACACCTTCAAATGCAAATCAACCAAGCATGGCTGAGCTCTGGTACAGTGGAAGCAGACGAAAAACAACGACGAGCAAGGAACTATGAAAATGAAAACCGATCGAGAGGCATAAACGTCTCAGTATTTGACAATGTGGGGTAGAATTCGATGGTAAAGGAATGGCTAAGGTACAAATTGAAGGCAATTTATCGATTCCCAATGGAGGAAAAGGGGGAAGAGGAGATAAGCGTAAGGATATTGGTGATGGGGAGAACGGAATTTTCAGATGGAGGAAAATGGGAAGATACAAAGAGAAACTAATTAGGAGACGGTTCGGTTTCAAAATTCAAGGGGGCCTGTGCGCTCTTGAAATCAAACTCACTATCATAATATAGTATAGACATTTAAATATATTCAATTATGTAATATTCATTGTTTAACTATAAATCATTGTAATTTTATATTTAATATCCATATTAATAGAAAAAGAAAATTCAATTTTTTCATCCATTTATACAAAAAATACATGTATCACATAACATCAACTGTTTACATATATATATATATATATATATATATATATAGTAATAGTTATATATATATGCTTGTGTGTGTATTTATGTGTGTGTGTTTGTTGCGATTACCGAGTTAGGACAGTAATTCCGACAAGAATATGTGGTTAGCGACCCTCTATCTTACATCTGAGTATTGTATGTCATTTTAAATTATAAATTTTTTATTTCAATAAGTTTATCATATAACGCTTTAAAAAGGTAATTTTTAATAATAATTAAAATTTAAATATTTTTTTTTAACAATATTACCGTGTGTAACGCATGGGTTGCACCCTAGTATTAAAGAGATGTGAGGAGACATTAATGGAGAGAACATATTAAATAGCATCCGAGATATTCAAAAAACATGTTTTTTGTTTTTTTGCTTTGAAAATTTATTGGGACACAAAACCTATACACATTTGATGACACAATGGATCTCCGCTATCAGATTGCCCCATGATTTTCGCCTTTAAGTCCATAACAAACAAACCTCTACAATGATCGGTTTGATAAGTAGAAGTGCTTGGATGAAATATGACTTCTATGTAAAATATGTTTGATTAAACTTACATATGAAATTGCTTCATAAGTAATAAATGGTTGTTTCTCATATTTCTACTTATTAGCCCCTTTTGCAAACTACTTATAACAAGTTAACGAACATCAAAATTGAAATAAATTACTTTTAAATGGTATTCACTTCTTATAAGGAGTTGTCAAACATGCTCCTAATACCGTTTCAATAACTAGTTTTGCTACTACATTATTTGTTTAATTGATTATTTCTTAGCAAAATAATTCATCGTAATTGTTGCTATTTTATCCTCTTTTCTCTTATGGAAAAAAACTGTTTTAATGCACTGCATAAATTCTAATTTGACCAAAAATTCAAAAAAAATTCTTTTTCCTACCATGTAGGCAAAGCATTTTGAGGTAAATACAGTGTGTTGCAAAAGGTACACAGTTTTACTCTTCTAATAATATATGTCATACCTAAAAAAATTAATCTCAAGAGATTCTAACATGGAAGCTTATAAACAAAGATTGTCCTCGATCTAAAGCAAGTCTTATCAAGGATCTAAAGTAAAGCCATCGTCAATCTAAGGGAAGTTCCATCAAGCATTTAAACTAAAGCTGTCATAAATCTAAAAAAAGACCATTGAAGATCTAAAATAAATATATCGTGAATCTAAAGTAAAGCCATCATCAATCTAAAGGAAGTGGTATTGAGTGTCTAAAGTAAAGCTATCATCAATCTAAGGAAATGCCATCAAGGATTTGAAGTAAAACTATCGTCAATCTAAAGAAAGACTATCAAAGATCTAAAATAAAATATATCATGAACTAAATAAAACTACCGTCAATCTAAAGGAAGTGTTATCGAGGATCTAAAGTAAAGCTATCATTAATCTAAATGAAGTGTTATCGAGGATTTAAAGTAAAGTTATTATTATCCAGCTTTATTACCAAGTCATATTCGAACGACTTAGATTGGTTGAACAAAAATACTATCAAGCAGGAACACAAAGCGATAACTGTCAAACTCATATATCAAACAAGATCAAGAGATTGAGCAATCAATTCACTAAATCATTCAAATGCCAAAACAAAAATCTCACACCAAGTCATGGATCGGTATCGATTCATGATTGGGGATCGGTACTGATCCCTAAATCTTGCTCAAGTTCACTTCAAACTTTGTGCCATAGAAGACCTTAATGGTTGTTAGCCAATGCACATTACAAAAGAAGGTTCTTTCTTAATTCTCAACTCAAATGGTCGATAGCCAAATCAAGTGTTGCCATCAAACCTTCGAGCCAAAGGATTCTCTCAAATCCAAGTTCGTAGTGCAAACAAAACGCCAAAGATAAAGACGCTAATCAACCAAACATCCAAAGGAATAAAATCAAGATATATAGAATCAGCACCGATCTCTTAAAGCTGCTTAGTCAGCCACAATCTTCTCAGCACAACTTCTTTTGGATGTGGGGAACATGGGCAGGAACATGGTTGAGAGATTTTTGATGATCTACGACTATAAAAGGGCATTTTTTATAGGATCTTTTGGCTCTTCTAACAATTTTCTGTACTTTTTATATAATCTCAGGGATCATCACCGATCCACAAGAATGATTTTGTAAAATTTCGACAAGAATTGAATAACAAAGTTTAAGTGGATGTAAGCCATAGTATTCGTCAAACCACTATAATAATTGTGTTTTCTTCTTTTCCTTTTTTACGTTTTCTTGAAGTTTTCATATTTATTGTTTCATTGGGTGTTTGTGCCAACTTTTGGTGCAAACATTTTGGTGCTTTCATTGATAGCGCTCGGATTTGTCAACTTGAAACATGAAATTGAAGAAGATGATGAGTTCATCAACTAGGAAAACTGATATTGGAGGAAGTCAAACAAGGGCATGTGGGCAGCCAAGAATTGTCCTCAAGATCAAACCCCCTTCCATCTATATAGCCAGAGATGAGATGGAAATAATGATAACAGAAATTCAAAACCGAATGATAGCCCGCTAGGAAGAGACGATGGAAGGTTCTTCAAAAGGATGAGATAATAAGAAGCAGCCAAAGTCGTTGCAGACCAGAAGCAGATGCCAGAAGCTAGAAACAATTGCACATGGAAACGGAATGGAGCAAAGTGGAGTAACCCCCAAGAGGCACCACGACCCGATGCTAATCCCTGAGAACTTGGAGGCATGATGAACTTGAACTTGTGCAGGGATGGGACATGCCTGAGAAACGATGTTGAACACCATAACGTGAATCAAAATGCAAATGCGCAACCAAATGAGTATGTGCCAGAATTTTTCTGCAGGAATCAGGGGCAGAATGAAGATGTGGAATGAAGACTTCCATTAGATGATGACTTTAAAATTGCTAAAATAGTTAGATAAGCGATAAGAGGTGGACCGCTAGACTAAATTCTAGAGGCTATAAAAAAATGCATTCACCCCTAACATCCGGTACATGAGGAATCTATGCGATTTGGAGCCGCAGATGCTGGAAATGTACGATGGAAAGACTGATCCAATGGTTTATCTGATGAGATACATCCGACATATGGAAGTGTTGAGTGCATATGAAGAGGTAATGAGGCAGTCTGTTCCCCTTACATTTAACAGACTTAGCAGTGATGTGGTTAAGACAACTGGAAAAAAGATCCATTAGCACATGGGCTGAGTTAGTGAATAGATTCATGAGGCAGTTCATAGCTCACATTTCATGACCAAAGAACGTGATGATATTATCGAGCTTGAAGAAAAGGGCTAGATAAACCCTTAGGAGTTATTTGACATGGTTTAGTGCGGCAGCCGCTGTAGTTCATAAGCCGGATCCATGGGTGTTTCTGATGGCGGCAATTTAAGAAGTTGCTAGTAAAACAGATTTTAAGATTACTTTGAAAAGGGATCCATCAGCGGGTCTAGTGGAGTTTTACTATGAAGCTAGGAAATACTTGCGTCTAGAGGACGCTAAAATTGAAGACGCAGATGTTAATGCTATAGATGGTGAAGGACCATCCAGAGCAGGGTTTGGTAAGGATAAAGGGAAAATGAAGGTGGATGATGACTTTGGAGGACCAAAGCGACAGAGAAGGAAACTGAAATTCTATTCTTATGTTGAGTTAAACGAAACCCCAAAGAGAATTTATCTTGAACCAAGGGGCAGATCTCCTATCAGAAACCAATGAAGAGACAACCCATGGATCGAGAAAGAAGATCGGGAAAGTATTGCATATTCAATGAACTAGATAGGCATAAACCAAATAGGTGCAAGCATCTTCGTGACTTGATTGAGGAATAGGTTAGGAACAACTGGCTGCAGTAGTATGTGAGGAACCAAACTACATTGATGTAATAGGAGAAGCGAATGTCTACAGCAAATGGAAGCAGCATGGATTAAGGTTGAGAATAGTTATCTCATAATCAAGATGGAAGTGAGTCGGACTCAATTCCCACACTTCGCCTTTGTTTTCAATAAATGATACATCATTACAGTTAGGCCATTTACTCATGTATGGGACCTCGGTCGGTCTATAGGGCTCTAAGTTGAATGTAAGGTTGTAATGCGTGAATGGATGCTGTAATGTTTGTTTGGTGTTTAAATTTGAATTCTATGAATGACTGGTTCTAAAAATCACGAGAACTAATTGATACTGATTTGTGAATTAATTGATCAAAAGTCCTGTCCAAAGAGACATGGCAATGATTGTAAGGTGCAAGTCCCTTTGTTGAAAAGCGAGTGGATCGGGCTTGTACAATAGTGAGTTGATGGACTTGCTTGGAAGTTAGTTCCCCTTATCGGAGAGCGAGTGGATTTGACTCGGTAAGGATCCAAAAAGGTCAAAACCTAGTTTGAACGCTAAATGATTCGAAGAGATTGTGGATGGAACCGACGATCCGGAGTGATCGAGATTTAATTAACGGCACAGAAAGGTCGCAGATTCTACCAACGATCCAGAGAGATTGAAATTTTGACTAATGATCAAAAGAGATCATAGATTAAACTAACAAACCGAAGAGATCGTGGATTTAACTGATGATCCGGAGAGATCATGGATTTAGTTAACAATCCAGAGAGATTGTGGATTTAATTAACGATATAAAGCGGTCGAGCACCTGGAAATATCTAAAGCGAACCCGAATACTGATAATGCAATCCGGAGAAATTAAAAGCTAAACTTTGGATATAAACGCCATTCGAATTTGAAATGACTTGATAATGATTGTATGATTAAGTCACTGCTTTGTTTCGAGTTGGCACGCTTATGAGATTCTAGGCAACTCTAGATAATTTATAAATGATGTTCCAACGGTAGCAATAAACTTCCACGATTTATTGTCCCATGGTTACCCAACACACGGTTTGTATGTCGTAGCTTGGATCCCGGATGTGGGATAACATTGATTTTGATATGTGATTAGTAACTCTCGAATGAATACGGGATGATCTTGATTTGTGATGTAACATATGATCTAATGATTCTGGGAGAACATAGAATGATGATTATTTTGTTTGCCCAAGCTAGGACTCGGTTCTCGGTTATAACAGTCTAGAATGACCTTTGACTTACAGGTGAACCTAAAGGAACTTGACTATTCATTGCAGTTTGGTTGGATAACAGCTGGAAAATTCAACTACTAATGTTTCATAAAGTTCGATATTAGCTCTTGGGCAAAGACACCTTCAATTCTCAAGACGTGCTTTAGGGGCAAATGCTACCTAGCTTTGTGACCAAACCATATTCGAACAACTCAGATCGGTTGAATAAAAAGGCTTCCAAGCAGTAATCCAAAGCTATAACTACCAAGCTCAAATATCAAACAAGATCAAGAGATTGAGAAATCAACTCACCAAATCATTTAAGTGCCGAAAGCAAAATCTCACACCCAATAATGGATCGGTACCTATCCATGATTTGGGATCGGTAAAAACCCTAAATTCTGCCCAAGTTCACCTCGAACTTTGTGCCGTGGGAGACCTTTATGGTTGTAAGGCAATGCACATCACAAAAGAAGGTTTGTTCATAGTTCTCAACTCAAATGATCAATGGATAAATCATGTGCTGTGCGAAACCTCCATCCAAAGGATTCACTCAAATCTTCGAAGTAGTTCAATCAAACTCTAAAGACAAGGATGAAAATCAACCAAATGTCCACAAGAATGAAACCAAGATGTATGGAGCCAATTCATGGATCGGTACCGATCCCTACTCATGGATCGGTGCCGATCCCTGAAAGTTGCTTAGTCAGCCACAATTTTCTCAGCACAACTCCTCCTTGATATAGGGAATTTAAGCACAAACGTGGTTGAGAGATTTTCAATGACCTGCTACTATAAATAGAAGAGAAGGGGCATTGTTTCGAGGATCATTTGGCTCTTTTAACAATTTTCTATACTTTTTATATAATCTTAGGGATCATCATAGATGCATAAGAACAATTTAATAAAAAATCAACAAAAATCAAATAACAAAGTTTAAGTGGACATAGGCTAGAGTATTCGTCGATCCGCTATAAAAATTATGTGTTATTCTTTTCCTTTTCTTGTCTTTTCTTGAAATTTTCATATTTATTATTTCATTGGGTGTATGTACCAACTTTTGGCACAAACAGTTATCGTCAATCTAAAGGAAGACTATAAACGATCTAAAATAAAGTCTATTATGAATCTAAAGTTAAGCCGTCATTAGTCTTAATTAATTGCTATTGAGGATCTAAAGTAAAATGCCGTCAATCTAAGGGAAGTGTTATCAAGGATCTAAAATAAAGTTATCGTCAATCTAAAGGAAGTGATATCGATGATCTAAATTAAAACTATCGTCAATCTAGAGGAAGTGCTATCGAGGATTAAAGTAAAGCTATTTTCAATCTAAAGAGAAAGTTATTGCAAGGCTAAAGAGAAAGCTATTGTAAGTCTAAAGAGAAACTAAAGATTAAGCCATCACAAGTCTAACGAGAAAGCTATCGTAAGTCCAAAGTAGAGGCTATCGTAAGTCTAAAAGTTAAGGCTATCGTGAGTCTAAAGTGAAGGCTGTCGAATATTTAAAAGTAAGGAAAATCGAAGATCTAAAGTTAATTGATGTTTAAAGAAAGAAGCACCACAAGTTCAAAAGAAAAGTGTTGTCAAGGACCTAAAGTGAATGCTATCGAAAATCTAAAATAAAGTCTACTGGGGAATCTAAAGAAGTAACCATCGAACCTCTAACAAAAGTACCATCGAAATCAAAAAATATTGGAAATCATCCACGTGTCAACTCCTTATTAGTTCAATTGTGCCATATAGCATGAAAATGAGCCACTTAAGCCAAAAGAGCCACATGTCATGCTGATAGCTTGCCATGTCACACGTTAGCCAAGATGATCTCAATCATCCAAAATTGCACCGGCTACATATAAAGATCCAACGATGTAATTTTATTATAAATAGGTATGGACCTCCACCTAAGAAAAGTCATTGTTTCAAAATTCTCTTCTTTTTGAATTTTCATTTGTAACTTGTACATGAATAAAAAGTTTGATTTGAGACTTCCATGGCCGCATAGTCAAATTGTAATTGACAAATCATATAAAAGGACATACGAATGGCATATTGTTGCACCAAAAATAGCACAAAACCAATAGAAGTTTTAAAGAGAAATAAATGAAAAATATAAAATGAAAATAGAGGATAATAATAAAAAATAGTAGTAAATTGAAATAATAATACGCATACAACGATTTATAGTGGTTCGACGTTGTTTGCCTACGTCCACTTTGTATATATTGCTTTATTAATCACTTTATAAACTGGGTACAATAGAGATCAGATGAAAATACTTAGTTACAAAAGAGTATAAAGCAACTAGCAGCTAAAGGTCCTGAAAGTGAATAACCAAGCCTGTATTTATAGATGAAAATGGCCAAATATCTTCTTGAAAATTCGATAAGAGGACCTTTAGAACCATATGGACCCACAAGAGGGATTACATGGCTTCATTCCCAAAGAAGAGGGATCGGTACCCTACTTTGGTGGAATTTTAGGGTGTGATCCCCGTGGTAGCTTCTTCATGCTAAAATATTCTTAGCCTCCAAATTTCATGCCAAATGGATCAATAGAACTTGAGTTATTGCTTAATCTTTACTTTAACATGGGTTGCTTGCTGATTCCTACCGATACCAACTAAGGAAAGAGTGTTGATCCCTCTGACTTCATCTTCTTGAGGTGCGATCCCTGGTGTAGGCTCCCTAGTGTCCTTATATTTTGCTCACAAAATTTCATATGTATTGCACTTATGGATCTTGAGATATTAATTATTTTCTAATGAAATGCACTTGCTTCCTGAAACATACCGATCCTTATGACGGAAGTTAATTTATGTCGATCTATTATATATATATTGAACCATATTTCATACTTCGAACATTCTGCCTTGCATATATATCAATTCCATTCAACATGGACTTCATGTTATCATCTGTACTTGACTTTTGGGCCCTACAATCATCATCATGTACTCATAAGCCTTACAGTCGAATCTAACTTGTGCAATCAGATCAATATAACCGGGACAAAATGCCGGAAAACACATACCCTTCAAAGTATGTCTTATGCTAAACACGATGAGCTTTGAGTCGAAGCAAGTTATAGTTGTCAAAAAGAAACCCTTCCAGTTTTCTAAATAGTCGCTATCCCACTGTTGAATTATTTTCCTGAAGTGTTGTATCTCTCTTTGATCATCACGATGCTTGATCGATTTTCGGTAGCATAAATCTAGGGATACCGTTGGCGTCAAAATTAGCCACCAACACTCAATTATGTGAAAGCACCAAAATCCAATCCAGTCACTGATATATGAAGAGAAATAAATGAAAAATAACATTAAAACAATCAAAAAGCAAGTAAATTGAGATATAGATTTATAGTGCTTCGGTTGATTCCGACCTACGCCTACTCCAAAGATTTTCCTTTTATTAGTTTATACTGCTGATTACCGTTACAAACCTATGAAATTCAAGAATAAAAATAACATAATGTAGCCTAGGTAGAAGACGAAGATAACCAGAATAAAGATCCCTTTTTCTGGGGCCATGACTGCTATAAGCTGAAACTTCGGCTATAGGGCCTCCTTATCTATATGGTCCCACAATAGGGGTCGCTAGGCCAAAAGCCTAATAGATAGTGATCGATACCAATCCTTTCCTTGGTTGATTTTTGAGCAGGACTCTCATGGTGGTTTCCTCATGTGGAAATATACTTAATCCCAAAGTTTCATGTCATTTGGAGCAAGGGAGCTCAATTCGATCCATACTTTCTTAATTATGCTCGTCCCTTAGATTCCATAGTGCAACACCGACCCTCTGATGCCACTAGGTCATGCCGACCCTTCTTATTGTACTGAGTTATGCTGATCTTTCTCTTGCACAATGCTATTGCCGATCCATCTTGCTTTATATAGCTATGTCGATTCCTCCTTTTCTATAATGCTGGGCTGAACTATCACCCCTTCAATGTATTATGCCAATCCTTCATCTTAAATACCAGGCCAATCCCTTGAGCACTAGCGAGCCATATCGAATTAGACACCATCACCTTTTCCGATCTCTCTAATACTTCATCCATGTTGACTATCCATCCAACTAACTATGATGATCCTTCCTTTGTGGGGCATGCCAACTGATTCGCCATTATTTATGTCAATCTCTCCATCTCGCTGAGCTGCTGAACTATACTGATCCCTCTAGATTGAACATGTCGATCCCTTCATGGCATAGCCTGCATCGTTTACCTATCGACTCCAATCAACTCTGGCTTTGTCTAACCATTTGCACTTTACTTTCAGGTCCTACAACCATCGCTTTATACTCATCGAACTTGATAGTTGTGATGTCTGTTGGGTTAAATCCGCCTGTATACTACTTGACAAAAGGCGGGTTAACACTTTGCCTCTCAAAACATACCTTCCGATAGGAAGGCGTGTTTTAAATTGCCTTAAGTTCAATGTTCGAAACCCGTTGATGACCTGTAAACAAATCAGTGGTCTTGCCTAACTGTTAGTGACGATCATTCGAGACTGTTAATCTTCATGGACGTCCCATGCCGATGATGATCACATGAGAAGAGTGTATGTTTGAGATAAAATATGATTTTTCGAGATCGTCTGCCATACGAGGAGAAATGTGATCTTGTGAGCTCGAGTGTCATTTAGGGCGAAAGTGATCGCACGAGATCAAGTGCCATGCAAGGCAAAATGCGATCATTCGAGATCGCGTGCCATTCGAGGTGAAATTTGATCATTCAAGATTGAGTGCCATTCGGGGAAAAATGTGATCGTTCGAGATCGAGTGTCGTTCAAGGTGAAAGGTGATCGTTTGAGATCGAGTACCGTTCGAGATGAAATATGATCGTTCGAGATCGAGTGTCATGAGAGGCGAAATGCGATCGTTCGAATGGGACTCAAAATCATCGATGTCAGATTTCATGTTCGAGTGAGTTTAAACAAGTACCAAAAGAGAAACAAAAACTAGAGACTACAATGCATGCATTTATAGGTGTGATGGTTCATTGTCATTCAGAGCATGCCTAGGGACCGTTCTCGATGCTGTAAATATGTAAGTGACTTAGCTGTTTCATTGTGGAGTTTTTACTTATTATTTGCCATTCTGGTCAATTGATGACCAGTTGACACCTAGATCATGGTCATTCGATGCGAATGGTGGTTGTTCCTATTCCACTGCCGCTACCCGAGTTCTCACGTATTTCAACAGCCTGCATTTCTAGACATGTCCCTCGATCTCACCCTTTAGGTGCCTGTAGTCGTTTGTGCTATGCCCATTCAGCTCATCGAACAGAAGATATTTATCTGATTTCTTTTCATTGTTTGTAGGATCTCTCCTCATTAGCCTTCGATGGGGATCTGCTCCATAGTATCCAGATATATCTGTTCCAATGTTTCAATCAATTTTGTGTAAGAGGTGAATCTTGGTTCCCTTCGTGGATGGTTCGATCCATAAAAGCCATCCTCTGCTTTCTGTTTGCCTTTTTCATTCTTATTTACATCTACTGACGGTCCTCCACTTTGCACAGCATTCGCCTCCAGATTGTCTGCTCTTACCTCTTCCTTTCGCATGAACCTTTTTGCTTCATGATAAAACTCTTCCAGATCCATAGGTGTATCCCGTGCCAGTGAATCCTTGAACACTGTGCCATCAGCAATTCCAAATACACCTTCCATCAAAACCATGGATGGATCTAGACGATCCACTGATGCCGCCTCAGCATTAAACCATGTTAAGAAACTCCTCAGGGACTCTCCAGTCCTCTATTTCAGTGTTGCCAAACTCATCACTTTTTGGGTCTCGAGATGAGAAACCTAAACTGCCTCATAAACCCTTCAATTAATTCCGTCCATGTTTTGATAGAGCCACTTTTCAACTATCTAAACCATAGTGCAGCTATATACATCAAATACAAAGGAAAGTACCGTGCCATGACTTCCTCCGACGCCCCCGGTACTTCCATGTGTCTCATGTACTTCGTCAAATGAACAGCGGATCCGCTCTTCTACCATAAGTCTCAAGCGTTTAGTAGTTTGAAATTTAGTGGATTCCCAACACGCCTGATATTTGGAGCGAATGGACTTTTATTTACATCCTCGAGATCCCTGTTCATAATCCTCCACGCATAGCTCGCCTTATCATCTCTGCAAATATGCCATTGTTTTCTAATGGTAGCCTCCTATCGTCTTGCACAATCTCCCCTCGTGTCTATAAGGGAATTATGGAATGTATTCCTCCAATCGAGCACCCAAATTTCGGTTCACACCAAGCTCCACGGGATTGATCGCAGATCCTCTAGCATCAAGATCAACCAAAACCAGCGGCATGCCCCTCAGCCCATGGGGATCGATATCGACACCTCTGGAGGGATCGGTGCCGACCCCTCTTGGTTGGTAAGGGACTGGTCCCGACTGCTCTGTTCCATTCCCTTGTCTATTTACTTTGTTCCCATGCTCCCAATTCTGATTTTGGTTTTGCATTCCAGCAACTCCTATGGCTCCAGCTTGTCCAATTTGTTGGAGTAGATTCTGCATCATCTCCTCTTGTCTTTTCAATATCCTCTTCTGCATAGCATCCATCATCGTTTCCATTTCATCCCTGGTGATGTAGGTGGACGCTTGATTAGCTCCAGCTCTCGAGGAAGCCTCTTAACTCTCTCCGTGGCGACTCCTTTTCAGTAGCACTCTCCTTGTTGATTGCCTAGCCATTGCTTTCTAGATCCAAGTGTCCAAGTTTCCAAATCAGCGGGTGCAAGTTCTCTCGGTGAAAGCACCAAAATGTTGGCATCAAAATTGGCTACCAACACCTAATCATGTGCAAGCATGAAAATTCAATCCAGTCACCGAAATATGAAGACATATAAATAAAGGAAAAATTAAAACAATATACAAGCAAGTAAATTGAGACATAGATTTATAGTGGTTCAAATGACTTCGGCCTACGTCCACTCCAAAGATTTTCCTTTTGTTAGTTTGTACTGTAGATTACCATTATAAAATCTGTTAAATTCAAGAATAAAATTGGTAGAGTGTAGCCTAGGTAGAAGATAAAGAGAAGCATAATGAAGGTCCCCTTTTTAGAAGACAAGACTACTGTATTTATAGGTGAAACTTCGGCTACAGAGCCTCCTTATCCTTATGGGCCCACCGTAGAGGTCGTTAGGCCCAAAACCCAATGGATAAGGATCGCTATCGATTCCTTCCTTGGTTGATTTTTGGGCAGCAACTCCTATGGTGGATTCCTCATGATGAAATATACTTAATCTAAAGTTTCATATCATTTGGAGCAAGGGAGCTCAGGTCGATCCATGCTTGCTTGATTATGCTCGTCCCTTGTACTCCATAATTTAACACCGACCCCTCTGATGCCACTAAATCATGTCGATCCTTCTTATTCTATGGAGTTACACCGATCCTTCATCTTGCACAATTCTATTGTCGATCTATCTTGCTCTATATATCTATGATGATCCCTCTATTTCCATATTGCTAGGCCGAACCATCATCCTTCAACGCATTATGCTGATCCTTCATCTTAATGCCATGCTATTCCCTTGAGCACTAGCGAGCCATATCGAACCAGGCATCATCACCTTTGTCGATCTATCTAGTACTTCATCCACGTCGACTATCCATCCAACTGACTATGCTGTTCCTTTCTTTATGGAGCATGCCGACCCAGTCGCCATTATTTATGTCGATCCCTCCATCTCATTGAGCTACTGAACTATACCGATCCCTCCAGATTGAACGTGTCGATCCCTTCATGACATAGCCTGCATCATTTACCTACCAACTCCATACAACTCTAATTTCGTCTGACCATTTTTACTTTACTTTCGGGTCCTACACTGTCGCTCTTCACTCATCAGACTTGATAATCATGAAGTGCGTTAGGTTAAATCCACCTATATGATGCCCTGACGAAAGGCGAGTTAACAGTTATATTTCATCTGTTGATATACAAGTCCGCTTCCACGAGCTTAATAAACTTTGGTTATCTGGTTTAGCCTCGAACTTGCTTCAGGTTTGATTTCATTTTTTGTTGATTTCAAAAATTGAACTTTTAGACCATACACGTGCATGTTAAGATACATGTTCTTGTTGTTGGCTCCTGGATGCGTTCGTATGCTCATGGGTCGCCACCAATTTTCATTGAGTAAGATGCAATTTCATTGCATTTTGTACATACGCGCTTTGAACAATTTCTAGGCCTATGTTTGTTTGCATACATGCTTATAGCCGATCCCTATTTTTTTTCCTTTTCTTCTTCTTTTTTAGAGCATTTGCAGAGATTGGCATATGTTTAGCCGATCCCTCCTTCTTCTCTTTTTTTATTTACAGGGATCGGCATATTCCTAACCGATCCCTTTCTCTCTCTCCCCTTTTTCTACGCATGCTTATAGGGACAGACATATGTTTAATCGATCCCTCCTCCTTGCTTCGAGTCGAAATCATGGGCCAATCCCCTATTCCCTATATATAAATCAACATTCTTCTTTCCAATACTTACTTATTTAATTTCCTTACCATTTCCTCTCATTCCTCAAAATACCAAACCTTCCTCATTCCATAATTAAATCCAATCCCTCCCTTCTTTCTTCTTCCCTTCATTTTGAAATGAATTCTTCTGCAATCTATCTTTCTTTTACTAGCCCACTTTTTCTTATCATCCATCTTAATCTTCCCAAGCCACTTATCACCGCCATTAACATATATACTTACGTAGGTAGGTTTTCTGGTTTTTAATTTTTGATTTTATGACTAGGCGATGGATTCTATTCCATTGGCGATGATTTGGAGTTCGATATGATGGATAATTGATGGCCGAAGTTGGTTGGAGAGGATGAAAAGTTGGATGTTGTAGGGTTCATCCAAAAATTTTTAAGGGTAGCACAAGGAGGTAGAAGGAGAAGGATCGACCGTCTTCGATTCGCATAGAGGGGTTGGTAGTTTTGTTGGATAAAAGGGGGATCGGTTGGAGTGGTGAAGGGAAGGGATCGGTGGTATAAGTTAGCATGGAGGGATCTGTATTTTTGTTGAAGGAAAGGAATCAACATTATTCACCTGGATAGAGGGATCAATTTTTTTGCTTTGGGAAAGGGGTCGGCCAATAAGGATTGACAGATAAGGATTGGCTATTTATACTTGGCTAATTCTAGTCTTCGAATTGAACTTGAAAACTAATCCACAATCACTTGATTGAACGATCAAAACTAGTCCCATCTCAAAGAAGTTGAACATATGACAATGATGAACAACAGAACTTGCATATCTACCAATGAACATAGATTTGAACGACCAAATCCATGGGACTTAGAACATGAACTAAAACTTAATATATGTACTTTCATAATGGATTTCACACTTCGATATGCCAGTGGTCGATCCTAAAGCTTACATAACCGATCAATCTTTTTGCCGGTTGTGATGGTTAGTGATGACGGTCGCCCTAGCCGGAATCTAAAGTCTCATCATTTACTTTGTTTTGTTTTGTTTTGTTTTAAGCTGCTTATCTCTGCATTACATGACATTGTACCACACTAGCTTACATTTAACATGGGAGGATATGTAAAATTTTCTAATCTTGACTATTTACTGAGTGTAGTTGACATGGACTACAGACATTCAGATCATCTAGCTGCGATGTTTTCCGGACTAACTTCACAACATAGTAATCAGGAAGCCGAGTCGATTTCCACAACTATTTCTTGCAGGCTTTCCTCTAGTCATCAAACTGAACAAAAGAAAGCTTCTGACCCATTTTCCGACCTTTTCTCTGATGTTCCCATCCTCTCGATGGAAGATATATGTCCTGCCCCCGATGTTGTAGAAGGCGTTATATTCTTAGATAACTCGATAGATTCCCAAGCCTCCAGAATTGGTGAGACCGCTCTTCGCAGACTATGTTCCAGACATGGAATTCCATTCAAAGATGTTCAGGTTCCTTTGGTGAACAACACGGCTCATTTTCCCATAGAGGGGTCTACAACATGTAGTTCATGTGCTGGGCAGAATGCATGTTGCCCTTTAATTCTTTTATCCGGGAGATGCTAAAGTATCATAGGATAGCTCCTACTCAACTACATCAGAACAACTATGCCTTTCTCTGTGGCACTTTCTTACTATTTATGAACATTTTGTTCCACTCGCCAACTTCTGTGGATATTAGGTTTATTTATGACTTCAAACGACGGATAGGGAACCTTTCCTACATTTTCCTCGAGCCTTCGCCCAATTATCAATTCTTAACAGGTGCCGGAAACAAGCTCAGCCTCTTCAAACACAAATGCTTTTATGTCCAATGTCTGGCTGGCTTTGCAAGGCGATGGTTGGAAGGGCGTAAGTGTCGTATTTGCCCTATTATCAAATTCTTTAACCCATCTCATATCTTGAATAAACTAAAATTTCTAAAATATACAGGTGCTCACCCATGTCCAGAGGGAGACAGTTTTTCAAGGACAATTTCTGCGATTTGTGCCACTCCGGTCGAAGAAAGGGACATTAGACGTTTTGTAATTGACGAATGGTTATCTCTGTTTGTGTTGTTGGAGGAGGGTCGCAGCATTGGGCTTCCAAGAAGTACTGTATTACCAGGATATGTTGTAGAACAAGAAGGTTATATCAATAACCCTGTCATTCCCCAATCGAGGGGACTCAGGATGACACCGAAGAGGGCGAAATTAGGGGTGCCAAGACGAATGAGCCTGGGGATGATGATGCAGGTCTGGGTAGTGCGTCCATGGTCAAACAATCATAAGGCATGCAATCTCACATGCCAGCTAGGAGAAGAAAGAAGCTTGCATTCCATAGGAGAAAAACTGGTAAGGAGCCTGAGTGTACTCTCACTTCCATCGACGAAGAGTCATCCTCCTAATGTTTAGGAAGCTCGATGAAAGGGTTTTCAAATCTTTAAACCCCTGATGACATCATGACTTATGATTTCCCCAACATCAGTATTGAGGGGCTCAATTCTCCCACTAGAAGTGGTGATGGCATTCTTACCACCGGCAAAGAAGAGAAAACTCCTATGAGCAAGGCTGCAGCAACTGGTACGTCGGAGGGACACTGGACACTCACAATCATGTGCATTCACCACATGATCTTCATCTATCTTTTGTATAATATCCACTCATACACTTTTTTTCGGTTTTGCGGGAACGATATCTCAATCTCGAGCTTTTGATCGCTTGAGCGGCTCCTTAATGCAATACGATCCAACCATGATTCAAAATTAGGTAGGCATAGAGAGAGGGATGATGGTCGAGAAAGAAGTTGACGTATGAGGGAATCTTCATCATCCAAACATAAGTCCCAGTATCGGTTGTCCCATCAGGAAGTTCAACCTAATCTTCCTGTGCACAGTGGCGATCAGACCTCTTTTCATGGTCCTTAAGTTGCCGTACCACCTGAGCAATGTTTTAGTTCATCCAGTTCCAAGTAGTCCTATGATTGTAGGTCAAGTAAACGACCAATCGTCGCTTCTGATCTATCTTTGCCGACTATGGCTCTTGAAGCTTCTACAGCAGAAAAATTGACCAAGCTTAAGGTCAATTTTCCAAAGATTTTATTCAACGGGCTTAAGTTCCTCCCTTTCATTCATATAATCCCAGGGAATGCTAAGGCAAGTTCTCTCGCATGCGTCAACGACATTTTTATGCAATATGAATCATTCCAGCACTTAGTAGAGAAGATCTCTGAGGTGTCTATCAAGAGACAGCATGAAATCGATCATCTCAAGCTAGAGGCTATCCATGATAAATATATGATTAAACATCAAGACACCAAGATCTCGAATTTGACGGTGAAGCCGACCAAGGTAAAAAAAGTGCTACGGAAACATCTAAGGCAGCGAGTCGTCTAGAAGCTGCCCACAAAAAGGGACTTGATGATGCCCTCAACTGTAGTAGTGCGCTTGCCTTGGAAAAAGATAACTTGCAAAAGGAGAAAAATATTTTGACCCATTGCGTTGAGGAGCTTGAAGAACTACTTAAAAAGGAGAGGGAAGAGAAAATTGAAGATCAAGAGGATCGCAAAGATATTGCAAAAAAGCCGTTGTAGCCATAAATTTGAAGACTAATCTTGATTAGCAACTCGCTCAAATTGAAGTCCTCAAAGAAGAGGCAAGAGAAGCAGGCCACAGTGAGATGAGAGAAGAGATTGAGGCCTGGGTAGAGGACTCCAAAGAAGCCAATCAAAATGAAATTAAGGACATATTTGATCCCCTGATCATTGAGTACGATGCTAAAGTCCTTATCCACTGTGATTTGAGCTTTCTTCGTGAGGGTTATCATGAGTTGCTCACCGAGGCCTAGGAATATATTATTGAAATGAAAAAGAACTTGGCAAAGCTGATTTAGACAAAGAGAAACTAGTACGTCAAATTCTTCATGGGGATGAACCTCTAGACATTGCTGCCGTAAGACTTCGATATTTTGACATTCTAGCACCCTCCGGTAAAGGTAAAAACATTGCCGAGTCTTTGGAGTCCAATCCTAAAGGCCCCTCTACTCTTCAAGCAGCTGGAGCATCAGTTTCTCTTGGCTCGAGACAAGATATAAGCTACGATCCGGATAGGCTCAGTTGTAAATCTAAGGTGATGACTCATATTCTTGAAGGGAGCACTCTAGTGATTATTGAGAATCAGCCGAACGTAGGTGTTCCGCTTTATTCTCCATTTTTCAAGAGATGTCGTTCTTCATGCCCAATAGTCACGGGCTTATCATCTTGTTCCCGTGAATCTACAGGTCTTCCATGTCCCAACCAAACTCCAAAAAGTGGTGCCATCATGGAGCAACAATCGACATCTATTGAGATTTAGGTAGCCACCGACGCTCCAGGACCCAACTTTCATGTAATCGGAGCACTTAATAAAGACAAAGATGAAGACCTACATGTACCTGGTGAGTCCGATGATGTTGTAATTACTGGCTCCACTGAACATACCGATGAGCTCGACTTAAAAGAGCGCATCGAGAGGGAGGAATTGTTGAAGAAAAAAACTAAGGCTGAACCTGTCGACATAGACATTGACACCCAAATCTTATTCCATTACAAGTCATCCCACCTGGCCGGTCGGTTCCCTAAGAACTCCCTCCAACTTCTAAAAGCTCTCTTGCCAAGGGCGGCAAAGGATCAAGGAAAAGGATGGGTGGAAGTTTGGGCGGTGGCACTCCCAAGAGATCTAGAAAGGAGAAAGAGCAAAAGAAATAGTCATCACTCCGGCTTAGTTTTTATATAGTTTGCATAGCCGTTTTTCTCTTTTGTTGGTTTCTCTTTTGTTGGCCATAATTACAAGAGTGCAGCCCCCATATTTGAATAAACTTGCTTCATTTTTGAAGTTTATTATATAACTAAAAGTTATTCATTTTCTGTTGAACTCTTATATGACTTTTTTATTTAAGAAGTCGAGCTATTACATTCCATTCAATGTATTTTTAATTTGTTGCTCGTTGCTTTGGATGATAATCCATTTATTCTATCCCAAGGCCTCCATGTGGTCGTGATTGTGGTCTTGAGTCATACCAAACATGGGGCTCAAGCCCTAATGTTACGCTATCGAATTCAGTGGTTTGGATGATTATACTCCTTCCCCCAGTCTGGGGTTAGCGAGGCTGGGCAGTGGATTGTTGAACTCTATCCTTAGTGAGTTATACTCCTCCTATCGGTTTCAGGCTGGGTTTATGGAAAAGTGAGTGGTCAAACCACACTTTTCTATATGTTCATACTCATATCCCCACTCTGGAGATAAGAGTTAGTTAGCGGGTGGTCGAATCGCTCTCGACTTATGTTTATACTCCACTCCACACTCTGAGGACATAGACTAATTTTGAAAAATAGTCAGATCATACTTTCCTTAGTTGATTAATTTGCCTCCAAGTCTAGAGTTTAACTTAGCAAGCGATCAGTCGTGTCACGATCGCCTTTGATTCATATTTGCCCCATCATTTGATAGAATTAAGTTGGTCACTGGATGGTCGAATCACATCCATTCTCGTTAAGCATTCTGTCCATCGGGTTTTGAGCGTGAATCATCAAGTGAACGGTCGAACCATTCTCATTTCATTTAGTTCAACCGGGAACTTATGTAATCGGGTAGCTCCAAACTCTGGAAACCAGCTCAGACATGTCAATACTAGTTAGTACGGTATCATAACTAACATGTAATGCTATAACAAACATATACATGAAGAAAATTCAATTGCCAAATGAAAAGAAATGACATAATTTATCTTATTACATATCTTTGAAAATCAAATACTAAAGCAAATTCTGAAATTAAATACAATTGAATGAAAAAGAAATAAACTAAGTGAAATAGCATTGTACATGCTCACTATTCCATGCCGTGTGATGCCATCAACAGTTGCTAGCTTGAAAGTTCTCTCTCCAAACCTCTGTTCAATGACATATGGTCCTTCCTAAGTAGGATTCATATGCGATGGGGCAGAAAAAATCCGTTTCAAGATGGGATCGTCGATTTCAAAGGTTCTAGGTTGGAATTTAGTGTTGTAGTACTGGGCGACTCGGTGTTGATGCGCAGTTGCCCTCAAATGAGCTTCTTCGCGCTTCTCATCTATAAAGTCTAGAGATTTCAAGAGGAGATCTTTATTCGTTATAGAATTGTAGTTGGTCACTCATGAGAAGGAACTTTGAGCTTAACAGGAATATCGACTTTGGAACCGTAAGCAAGGACGAATAGAGTATGGCCAGTCATGGACTTATGGGTGGTCCGGTAAGCCCATAGTGCTGTCGGAAGTTCAACTACCCACTTACCCCTTGCCTTTTCCAAACGCTTCTTCATAATAGACTTTTATGATTTTTTTTCACATCTTCAACTTTCCTATTCGCTTGAGGGTGAGCGACTGCTTCAAACTTCTTTTCAATATGATGCCGAAGGAAGAAGTCATTGAATTCAGTACCGTCGAACTAAATCTCATTATCTGTTACAATAGTTCGTGGATGACCACAACAACAGACGATGTTTCAGATGATGAAGTTGATTACTTTCTTAGTTGTGGTCATGGATAAAGGTTCCATTTCGACCCATTTGGTGATGTAATCAACTGCAAAGATAGCGTACTTCGCACCACCTTTAGAGGTCGGTAAGGAACCGATAATGTATGTACCCCACATGGCAAACAGTCATGGGATGACCATTTATGTAATTTTCATCGGCGGAGCTCTTGGAACTTTTGCATGTATCTGGCACTTTTCGCAGCGCCTTACATAATCGGTAGCATCTCGATTGATAGCCGGCCAATAATACCCATAACTGCTAGGTTTGCCCCCTAGTGTGACAGTCACATTCCCTTTCATGAACTTCCTTTAGGACCCCTTTTTTTCATCATAAGAGATACACCTCAGCAGGGGAATGGAAAAATCCTTTCTGTACATAACTCCTTCCTGTATGATATATCGTGAAGTTTTACAGAGGACTTGTTGTTTTTCATTCAAGAAATCCTTGTAGTAGATAGTCTTTAATCGGAGCCATCCACGACTCCTTCTCAAGCTCCGTCTCTAGTACCCGATTGATTTCCATCAGGTTTATGCTTGAAGCATTCAATAATTTGACTGGGACCAAGCCTATTTGTGGTGCATCCCCGGTCTAGCAAACTTTTCCAATGAATTGGCCTCTTTATTTTGATCCCAAGGAATGTCTATGTAACATTCCCTACTTGAAGGCCCAAAATTAATGGCTATGGATGTTGCAAGCATCCATAGTTATTAATCCTCGGTGACCAAATACGGTAACATTAGATACATTGATATAATACAAACACATGGATATGTCCATATTCCATTTAACAAACATTTCAAGTTCATTACATAATCCAACAATTGTAACTACATTCAGACAAAATATACTTATTACAACATACGTCTAGAGCGACATATGAAGATGCCCTCTTGGTTAATTAGAGTATATAATAAGGCAATAAAACAGGTTTGCCTTTGCAACCAAAACACAATGGAATATAAAGAACTCTTATTAACTAGCTTTCCTCCTGCACGTCTTTGGAAGCTTTATTCATCTAAAAGAACCTGAAACTGTCACGGCCCTGGATTTTTGGACTCCAAAAATAGACATCAATACGTCCACTATATATAATGTCGAGCAATCGAATGCCATAAATACCAGGTCGTTGGGGAAAAGAAGAAAGAGATAAAAGGAGAAAATAGAAATGATAACACAGAATCTCACAATGGAGCAATATATAATAGATAACAACTGATCTTTATACAAAAGAAACTATAACTGTTTTTATGCATTACATCATCAGAGTACAATACATCTATAACACAACACTTGACAGTTATAATAACTCGTCCTCACAAAGACAAATATATAGCCTACAATACATAATGGAATAAAAGTCAAGTACGCGTGATACGCCTTCGTCATTCAGCTCGTCTCTTGAGCTCCATAACATCCTATCATGAATCTATAATACTCGGTCTGACCCAGCCATTATAATAAAATAACACCCGAGTCAGTCTGAAAAACCAACATGACAAAACACACTCAATTCGAATTATTAAACTTCAAAATTCTTTGAAAATCAAAGGTATCTCGTAATACCACGCCATAAATAAAAACAAAGGGTTTTTACCTTACGATAACCAAAATATTTCATATCAAATCATCTGATATTATAATAATGTCTAAGTGCAAATACTTATTCAAATATCTGAAATGCTTGCATCTCACATTTCAGCATAGTTAGGCACAATCAAAACCGTACGGCGCTTATTGGAGAATAGATTCCAACTGAATGACTAGGCACTGGGATACCATCTGTCACAGTATATGTCTAGAAATACTGTACCGAGATCGAATCTATCGATCCCTGCCAACACAAGACTGGACTCTCCCTGACCTGGATAGACCGAATAAGCAATCAACCCGGTTGTTCCTACCCTTTCCGACTCCTTTCACATGTAGTGATGACATTCGAGGTTATCTAGAAAGGTGATAGACATACTCTACTTGGGTGCTACCCACTTACCCTTACTGCATCTTCCCTGCTTTTTAGTCATTCCTGGTTGATGAGGCTAGGGGCTACGATTACCTTTTTAGAAATATTCAGTTAGAATGCTCATTATCCTCCAATGCCAATGTACTGATAGCATTCATCCATACAAGTCCGTTCCCGGTCCGAACAGAACCGAAGGTACTATTCCACTACATCCATTTTGGAATCATCCTCAGGATTAATAGCGATTAGCCCTTGTACTTCACTGCTCCATCTTCGACTCCCTGCTCTTGTCTTCATTACGAAAATGTACTCGTTGGATCAGAGTGGTTTTCGAATAATTTATTCGATCCTGGTCTCTTCGAAACAACGTTCGCTATTTTCGGTAAACTCAACCCTAGTGTTTTTGGGAAATAAAAAGACGAAAATAAGATCGAAGATCACCTCCTAACATTAGTGGACGGATTTCCTTATAAACATCCTAGAAGAATGGAGCGAGATTATGATTACAGTATAGCACCTCGAACGGTAATTTTACCATATAATTCTCGTATTTCCCTAGATATTCCCAAAGTTATATTTTTGGTCCAGATTTGATAGTTGGTTATTTGACTATCAAATGAACAATCATTCAACCAAGTATTCCATTTTCACCGAATAACTCCAAATCTCTTCTTAATTTAATTAAATCAAATCCCTTCATCCACAATATATGCTTACCTTATCGAGTTAAGTAAATTCACCAAAACTATTTTTTCAAAGATATTCGAAAAACCTTTAAAATAAATTTGGAAGGTACCACTACGGTTTCGAACCATGGATTCATAGTTCAATGGTTACATCTTTATCCCAGAGAAATTCAAGATTAACTGCAGGCACTCACTGCCTTGGATTGTGCCAGCGAGTATACCAATACTTCCCGAAAACTCTATTTAATAATTTTCAAAATAATACTTATGAAATTTCTATAATAATTCTCTAAGTAAAACTTTAGACAAAAATTACTTTTTAAATAAATCTATTATATAAAAAATATTTATTTAATAATTATTCTTTAAAATAATAATGCTAATTCAACCTTTAATAATAATAATTAACTACTATAACTAACTTAATTTATAAATAATTTAATAATTTTTAACAACTAAATAATACCTTTTTTGCAAACATTCTTATAAACACTTTTAAATTTTCTAATTAATACTTTAAATCCTTTCCTTTTAAAATTATTTAACTTCTCAGAATGTTGTTGATGGATTTCAAATATGGTGTATACTACAGTCAGGTTCTTGTAACGGTGTAGAGGCTCACACAAATGCAATGGACATAAGAAATTCAGAAAGTGCAGACATTCAGAATGCAAATAAATAAAGTTACTTCCCTCTGGCATTACAGGTTATTAAAGATAAAGCTATTGAATCCGATGCTCCATATACTTCAATTACCACCATGAAAGAGACAGTAGCAAACAAAGCTCTTGCTCTGGTAAATAATTCAGAGGACTCCATGAATGTTGATCACTATCATTCAAAATGTCTGGTCCTCCCTGATTTACATAACCCACCAGATAACACAGGTATAACATTTCTTCCAGGCTCACTAACTCCATAAATTAAAAAGCCTATATCTGGAAAAGCTATTCAAGCAGTAGTCAATGCTGTATCATCTCTAGCATCTGTAGACAAAAACAAGAAAAGAAGAAAAACCAGAATAAGAATCAAAAGCTTAAATGATATTTCTTCTGTAGAACATGTTGAGCATGCAGCATATAAAGAATTCAGAGAAAGGCACATTCCTAAAAATGATAGATGGGAAAAGCTTCTAAAGGTTAAAAAAGATTCAGCATACAAAATGATAGGGAAGAAGCTTGTAGTGCAGAAAGATGAGACAAATTTAAATGCAACATAAAATTTCAAAATTGAAATGGATGAAAATTGACAAAGAAAGCTTTCTTTTTTAATTTTCTGTATGGGTTGTTTAGGACTCGAACCCGAAACTAGTCGGATGAAGTAGATCCTTTTTCTTGTTGCTAGAGGAAAAAGACCCCTCCCCAAATGGTGCTTGCATTTTTCATTGCACAAGACTTTCCCTATGTATACAGACAAAAAACATACATATCAAGAAGAAGTATAACAATTTTGAGTATTCAGGGGACTATCACTGTAACTATCTATATATCCTTTGAGTATCCTTTATTATTCTTTTTATTCATTATTTTAAATATATTTATCATTTTATGGAATGTTTATAATTCGATAGGGGGCTTAACTCCCCTATCAGAAAATTAGATTTTTCTAATTTAATTGTTTTTGAAAAGCCTAGCATATTAGGTCTTTTAGAGCACAAATTAGATGATAAAAAGTTGTTAAATATCATACCAGACAACTCTCCAACTGGAATATCATTCATAACAATCAAATGGGGGGTAATGGTAGAATTTTAATATTATGGGATTACAGCATTTGGAATTTAGTTAGTCACTTTTTAAATTACTAATATATTCACTATTTGTTTACAAATAAAGGTGGTCTAAATTTGGAAGTCACGTTTATATATGCATCAAACTTTGAAAATGAGAGACTTATTTTATGGAATCATCTTGAGAAGTTAAATAAGACAATAACTCATCTTTGGATTATAATGGGTGATTTTAACACCATAATGCATGCATATAAAAGAGGTGGCCTTCATGTCCATTTTAGCAAGATGGAATTTATTAACAACTACTTTCTTAGGACAGGCATTGTTAAAGCTAATATTATAGGCAAAAAATTTACTTGGAAGTCTGGTAAGTTTAGAAATATTCACTATAAACTTGGTAGGATATTAATCAGTCAAAGGTTTTTAAGTTTATTCCTATATTACAAATGTTTTACTCTTCCTCAAGCTACAAGTGATCACACATCTTTACAAATTTTGCCCACAGACAATGTTTTATACAATAAGAATATTCCATTCATATTTATAAATGGATGAGTGTTTGAAGATAATTATAAAGATATCATAAATAAATGTTTGTCATTTAAAATTCGTGGATCTTCTCAGTATAAAATTTTCAAATTTCCGCAGATTACTAAAGGCGTATAAAAAAATGGAATAATAGCAGAAACAAAATTGAGCTTAAAAAATTAAGAGCAGACTGTGAGAAATTATAGAATGATCTTGATAATAATTACTCGGACAATAATATTATAAATAGTTTTTTCAGGCTCAAAATAAGCTTAACTCATCCCCGCATGTTCCTTCAGTTAATCTTAGGAAAAAGGCTAAAGTTGACTAGCTAACTAATGGGGATGAAGCTAGTAAAACAAATTTATGGCAGAATGACCATTAGGAAAAATAGAAATGTCATAGGAAAACATATTGATGCGAATGGGAATGTTTTAAAGAATCTAAATGAGATTGAGGAGGAAGCCATAAATTATTTCACAGAGTTGTTTAATTCTGATGATTATTTGACAACTTTTCCTAATATCAATACTAAATCTTATTAGAAGAGAGTAGCCAGGACCTTCTTTTACCTCGTGTAAGTATTTCGAGTATTAAAAATATTATTTTCAATGCTGATAATGATAAAAGCCCAGGACCGGATGGATTTAGTGCTAAATTTTATAAAACTCACTGGCCTGATTTTAATAATGATATTTGAGAGGTTATTTCTAAATTTTTCAGGACTGGTAAGCTTTTAAAATCCTTCAATCACACTTTTATAACACTTGTTTCAAAAATTAACAATCCAATTGGGTTGGAAGATTATAGACCTTTTTTATATTGTAACTTCATTTATAAAATCATATCCTCCATTTTATGCAACATGATTAAAGTGTTTTTTAAAAAATTAATTGCTGAAAATCAATGTATCTTCAATCCAGGAAGGCTCATTACTGAAAACACTTTTTTGGCACATGAGCAAATTAGAAATTTCAACAATAAAAATAAAGGTGCCATGTGTATTAAAATTGACTTACACAAAGCCTTTGATAAATTAGTAGACACTTCATTATTCACATGATGATTCAAATGTGTTTCAATGAAAAAATTTATGCTCTTATAAAAGAATGTATTGACAATGTTATGCTCTTATAAAAGAATGTATTGACAATGCAGCATACTCTATGATGATTAATAGCTCCCCAAAAGGAGACATTCATAGCAACAGAGGAATTAACAAGGAGATCCCCTCTCTCCTTATCTATTCACTATTGTTATGGAATATTTTACCTTTTTAATTGATTCTGAACATAAAAAGGGTAATCTAAAAGCTATAAATAGAATCAAACCTTCCATTACTCATCTTTTATATGTTGATGGTTTGCTTTTGTTCATTAATGCAGATGCTAAAAGTGCTAATACTATTGTCAGCATTTATAAAAAATTAGAAATCTTTACTGGTTTAAAAGTTAATGAGTGCAAGAGAAAAATTTATTTCATCAAAGGACACAAACGAAAAGAGGAAATTTTAAACATTCTTAAATTCAATAAAGGCAGTTTGCTAATCAAATATTTAGCCTGACATTAAGTATAAATCAGCTTAATGATAGGGATTGTTCAAGATTGTATGACATTATTCAAAATAAACTTGATGGGTGGTCTAGTAAAATATTATCTCAAGCTGGTAGGCCAGAACTCACCCATACTATCATCACTGCAATTGTTATGTACTGGGTTCAAGCTCATAATATTCTAGCAAAAGCAATTTGCAAAATTAAAAAAATGTGTGCTAACTTTATTTGGCAAGGTAAGCAACACAAAATTTCTTGGGATAAAGTATGCATGCCTAAAAGTGCAGGTGGTTTGGGACTTAGAAATATTAGAGAATTGAGGGAAGCAGCTAAATCTAATGTTTTTTTGGAAATTTATTGATGGTAAATCTCTTTGGGCCAGGTGGACGAGAAAAAATACCTCAGAAATAAAAAATTCTGGATTGCTGAGGCTAAAAATCATCATTCATATACCTGGAAAAATATCCTCGACTATAGGGAGAAAGGTAAAATTCTTTTAGAAAGGAAGTTTAAAGATGGCAGTCTGACCAGCTTATGGTTTGACACTTGGATTTTTCGAAAATCTTTAATTGATTGACTTGGTTGGAGCAACATATATCTATTTGGAGGTGCTAATGACAAGGTTCAAACATCATTCACAATCAAGCATTGAATACAAAAATGCATCAAGATGCAAACATTTACAGAACTGCTATTGAAAATATCTCAACTGATCACAATCTTCAAAGGGATACTTGGATTTGGAAGCTAAACTCAAAAGAAATTTTCTCTTTTAAATAAGTTAGGAAATTTGTTAAGGGTGATGATACTGAAGTCAGTTGGCACAAAGATAATTGGAGTAAATCATACTGTCCTAAAATGTCTCATTGTTCCTATTTCACCATTCTCAACCGGCTACCAAAAAAGGAAAGATGTGCCAAGTGGACTAAAAATGTTGATAACGCATGCCTGCTCTGTAAAAATGGTGTGGAAAATGCATACCATCTTTTATTTGATTTATTCTTTTCAAAACTTGTTTGGTATATTGCTAAGAATACTTTAAGATTTAATCAGCATCAGTCCATTCAAAGCATAATGGAAAGTATTCAGTACATTCAGAGCAACTATAAGCCCAAATAAAAAGATTTTAAAATAGCATCTATTATGCTAACTACTGCCATATATCATATATGGAGAGAAAGAAATCAAAGACTTCATCACAAAATTGAGAAAAGTAGCAACCAACTTTGGAATAACATATATGCAGACTTTCAAATTCTCAACAGGAAAACAATCAAGCAACATGAATGCTATGAAGGTACTAAGCTTAATTTAAACAAGCTTGACATATATGAAATTGGAGTTGAATATTTCTTACTTAGGGGGAAATCATCTATTGATATTCCCCAAAAAGGCATGGATACTGTCAGTGTAATGCTTACACTCCTACTAAGGACATAACTTCCCCTGGTCATGAAAGCTACTCCCGGAGATATCTCACTGGTGGCGGCCAATCTCCAAAGGTGAGTTTCAAATGTTGTGACACTCAGTCTGATCTGAGCATAAAGCAAAACACAAAACACTCGAGTCAGGATTAACATTCTTATAATAACAAATTCAACTCAAGTGAAATATCAACTGAAATACAAGTAACTTAAAGGATGTTTGGGATTCCTATCCTCTAAGGATCCATGAAACTATTTATTATGTAGTAATATACACTATTATAATATGTCTACAGTAAAGTAAACTATTAAAATAGCGTTAAGGCGTTACCCATATCCCCTTTAACACATTTTATATAATGCCATAGTCTATACAGATACTGTAAACCCCACTCGCAAATGGGCTATCAGGGAGCACTGCATAGGTAGGACACAAAACGAACTCGTAAAAGACGCGATAATGCATGCGACACGGCACTCAAGGCAATGCCATGGTAGATATACCATTTGCGGATCCGGACTGGTGGTAACAACTACTACCGCCCACCTTGTGACACACTCCCATATCAAAGGATGCACCCAATCAAATCACAAAAGCAATAGAATGATATCGAAGGAATGTGCCCGATCGGAGGAATGACCTCACTTAGCCAGGCGTGGCTTCTGTTTTAGCCACATCTAGCTGACTCACGGGAGACAGGGATACGTAAATACCATATAGAATCGTCACCGAACCATCCTACTTCATTCTAGAATCTCCACCACGTACACAGTTGTTAAAGTGGTTTTCGGTATTGGCAAAGAGTATGACAATATCTGATCGCGGTCACTTTAACAACCAAACGCTTATTTCACACCGTGGTCATTACATTTCAACTAGTTCATACTTCATATTAAAATATCATATTCGTTTCAAAACCATATCAATTCGATATCATTATACACTTCAAATAATATTCATTTTCAGAATGTAACACTTTCAAAATTTATAACACTTTCAAAACCATATCACTTTGAAATCATAACACTTTGAAACCATATCACTTTGAAATCATAACATTTTCCACCTAAACAGTTTAGATGTTGAAAATAGTATATATATTGAAATACTTTATAAACTAAAGTAGTTTATGTATATTATAAAATACTTTATATAATAAAATTAGTTTCCTCCAAGTTCGCAAATCGATTTAAATCACTTAAGTACAAAAATTCAATTTAAATCAATTCTAGTTTAATCATTTCAATTTAAAGTTCAAAGATTCAAGTTTAAATATTCAAACATTTGCAACATAAATTTCATTTCAACATTTAATTTTTAATTTATTCAAATTATATATTATTCCCTTAACCATTTTTATAACAATTTATTTAAATCCCAATTTATACATTTAAATAAGTATTAAATATTCAATCTCAATTTTATTCAAATTTGAGAATATTCATTTAATCACTTTTTATCAAATCAAGTTATAAATCCACTTATAATCATATCTTTTCAAAATCTCAAAACTAATAAGTTTAAAGCAAAATTCAATTTTTAACCAATTTAAATTCTAAGCCAACATTAATTTATCGTCCAACCTTTATTATTAAAGTTATAAATCTATTTTAAAATATTAATATTCATTTTTAAATAAATAATTTAAAACATATTATATACTAATTAAATTAAATCTTATTATTAATTGTATTTTGTATTAAATCTTATTTTATATATTTTTAAAATAATAACTATAAGAAAATCTTATAATTTATTTTTTGCAAAACTAACTTATAAATTAAAATTTCCAAAACATATAAATTTAAATAAAATTTTCAAAATAAAATATCTTTACATTCTTAAAATCCGTATATTTCCTTTCAAAATTCCAAAATCATGTTTCAAAATAGACCACGGTGTCCGTATATAATTTTCTATCATATGGTTAAGTGATACGGATATTTATCATTTAAACTTGCAATTTAAACATTTATGGGTATATATCATTTCAACCCGCAATCCCAAAAATTAGAATAAATGAAAATCGCTTGGTTTATCATTTTACCCATAACGATTTGCTCATATTCTACAAAATCATTCGGGTATGTATCATTTCGACCCATAGGAAATTCTATACTAATAGCGAACTTGCAAGGTGAGAATAATTATGATAATAATATAACACATCAACAACAGGCATATATCATCAATAACAATAAAATAAAATATAAACAACAGGATATGGTGTCATATCCCATAGGTGAACAATTACAAATAATAGCATATCATATATAACAATTAAATAGTTAACAGTTCAAATTAACAATTTCAATTATCGTTTCAAGCGAAATCAAACTTAATAAAAGTAAGAATGTTAATCGCGAGTGATTGCTCACCTTTTGAGGCTAGAGAGACAAGAAGATGACACAGACGCATATACGCACACGGGACAACAACAAGCAAGGAATTGCTACGAAAAATTCGATATTGAAATGTAAGTCAAGATGATACGAGACCGATGAACCGAGATATATGTTACATATATGCAAATTTTCTAAAATCCATTTAAAACACTTATTTTCAAATTGATATCAAATTCAAACACAAATAAAATTAAATATAAAATCATTGTTTTAAATTAAAACATATATATTTAAAACACAATGTTAAAGTTAAAACACATATAACTTAAAGTCGGAATATTTTACATTTTCAAAACAACACTTAAACAATATTTGTAAAGCGATATTTATATAAAATTGAACACATAACATATAATACCATTACTTTAAAAGTCAAGATTACTATAACATATATATAATACATGTCAGCCACAATGCAAATCTTTGGAAAACCTATATATTTAATTTACACATTAGTAAATATATATAACCACCGCAAAATACACTATACCTGATTTTCATTATATAACAAATATAACTTATGTAAACAGGTTATATATAATATTGTCTTTAAAATAAGATATATGCTTATGTATACAACACAGATTATACATAACATACATAGCTTATATAAACTCACACCTATATAAACAGGACTTATGTACATACTTATTTTTAAATCACTTATTATTATAGAATCAATATGAACCTACCATACATAACCTATTGGAAATAATATAAACACGTATATAAATCTACACAAACTCTATTTTAAGATGTCGATATAAATCTAAACAAAATCTATCATATAAAATATGTGTATTTCCCTGTTGCTATCGACTATATTGATAGCGGTCTTCTTTTTTTCAAAGCATATAAAAATTCCAAAAATATATAAACAATACATACGAACATGACTTCCATTGCAAATGAATCAGTATACACACACACACATACACACACACACATATATACACAGCAACTATTTACAGTTTGTATAAACTTGTGCCATGTACTAACAACACATACCACTTTTATAACTTGTATGTATATATACAAACTAAACAAAAAGAGAATTGAAAGCTAACCTTAGGAGATGGCTAGACAGGGAGATGAATGAAGTGGTGTTATGGTGGAGATGGTCACTGTTGGTGAAGGAAAGGCTTCAGGGTGAGGGGATGGATGGCGAGGCAGAGAAGAATAAAGTGTGGATGTTGATGAGTTTGGCCAGGTGGAAGGTTGATGGCGCATGAGAGAGCAAAAGCATGGCCGGCGATGAATGAAGAGGCGGTGATGGTTCGAAGGCTTGGATGGAATGAAAGGTCGAGGGTGAAGGGTGCTGCGTGGGTATGCTTCGGCCTGGAGAAGAAAAGAGATAGGTGGGGCGAAGACGAGAATAGGCATGGTGGTGGAGCTGAGTAGCTGGCAATTTATAATGGAAATAGGAAAAGTCATGTGAAGGAGGAAGAATGAATAGGGTTTGGAAGATAAGCCGACTAAAAATATAAACTTTAAGTAAATACAAACGGTAAATATTATAGTTTAAATCTCAAATGAATGCACAAAATAAAAAAGTAACGAACGAATGAATATGAATGAACCAGCAAATTAAATGAATACAAGGAATAGAGAAAGTCCAATATGGAAATAGTAATACTCATGTCTGAATTGATAAATGTTGATGACAATTGGTTTACACACAGTGAGAAATGAATGGTCACGAAAATCCAAAAGCCAAATTACGGAACCAATATGGAAATCATTCCGTGAATTGTGAAGGCCCGCAAATCCGTACCCCTTTTGAGCTGTCAAACTTCCACAACAATTCAGCCCAAAATGGAACAAATGTACGAGTCTTCGGGTTTAAAGAAGGAAGAGGTAGAGAAGAAGAAAAGAAAACAACATCAAAATCTCACATTTCACAGCGGAACAAATATAATAGATAAATGAATATCATTAAAACAAAGAACTATATCAGTTGTTACATTACATCACATTACATTATCAAAGTTTACAACGACACCATTCAACACTAGGCATTTACAACATCTAATCCAAATTAAAACTGGACTTACAACAATCCCAACGCAGCGGATAATACATAATATAATGATACGTCTCGCCATCCAACTTGCCTTCAGATTTCTACAGCAACTCTTTTCTGACTTCACTTTAGAATAATGATAACCTGACTCTAGGCTGCCCATGTGAAAAAAATTGTGGGCACCCAGAGTTTAGAAAGGGAACAATAAACTCCAGGTCAGTCATGGGACTGGTATGAGATCTTAAAAACAGTTATTTTCACAAAGAAAGGAAAAGAAATCCGCTATGCTTTTTGGAAAATGAAACTACCATAAGGCCTTCCGGCACACACATAATACAATCGTAGACTTCGAGGAGATTCCTCCTTATGATAGTCAAACATGCTTGATACGTAAAATCGTTTTTAATATTATCATTAGTGCATAGTGTGGAAAACACTTCGAAAGTATAATATTAATCTTAGCTAGCATAGGTACCATTATACTATGCCACTATAGCTGCCATGTTAAATGGCAGGTTCTACCACTAAAACCGTACAGGGTTCGTATTAGAAATTGGATTTCCAACAAATGGTCAGGCTAAGGAACTTCCTATGCCACATGGGTATGCCTTTGGAGGGACATCCCGAGAACCTAACCGGATCTCTGCCAACACAAGGCCGGGTTACCTCTGTAACTAGGTAACTACTACACAAGTATGCCATCCCCTGGTCGTTTGCGACCTTTATCCGAGGCGCTCTCAACCACAAAGCAATCACAAAGTAATAGATTTGCAGTGACCACATGAGTTAAGTATATGGGCTCTATACCATGATACCACCTTTTCCAGAAGGAAATGACATACCCTCATGGGGCGCTACCCTCAAAAAACCTTGCCGCATCTTTCATGTTTCGACCATTTTCGGGTTGTGAGGTCCGACGAGGTCTCGTCCACAAAGCTACACTTTTTCATAAAGTCATGCTTCGATCAACAAATGATCAGCAGCATTTCGTGTGACACATTACCAAATTGGGAGTATATCACTAATAACCATCAACCACATAACCTCTGAGCTCGTACGTCTCAGAGAAAGGTGTTAAGCTAAATTCTCCGCCACCAACGGAAATGTATTTGATAGAAATCAGCTATATATATCAAAGTGTAATGTCAGACACATATCCATACAAGTCCGTTCCGGAATCGAACGAAACTGAAGGCACTTCAAAAGAAGCCCTTGCAAATCCAGATATTCACTAATCACGTCCGGAATCCCCATCACAAAGGGTGATAAGATCTCTATACCGGAGCAACCCGGTGCAGAGACATTCGATAGGTAATCCTTTCGTTTTCGAAAATACCCAGTCTTCACACCATCTTCAAATGCAATCCCATTTCGTCGTATCATTATTCGGAATGGGTTTTATGACACAAAGTCCTCTCTAGGCTAATCCGTATAATGAGCGCTTATTTTTTTTTAAAATAAGTGTTCATTCAAATTTCAACAAATCACATCAAATTTTCCACTTTGATCTTTTTAAACAAAAGATCCATCACAATCACAAAGGTTCGATGTGGGTTTCGAATATCCATTTGGAATTCGACTCTCGGTCGCATCGAAATACAAATGCCATTAAAAGGCCAATATTAATGGTCAGTCATTTAACTATCCATCAATAAATTGCAACAATCGCCAATTCTCAAATGATTTTCCCCAATTATTTATTTTCGACATATCATCGCAATGTATATTCTCATATTCCAACCTTTTGAAAACAAATTTTAAATCAACTTCCATATTTTAATCCTTCGAAAAAAAATTCAATTCATTTTCCTCATGCGAAAAATATTTCCAAACATTTATTCATTTCCACTGAAAATCTGCCGAGTTAAAATAATTCAAAATAATTTAAAATGCTTATCAAGATATACTTAGAGATATTTAAAATAAAACTATTTTGAAAAACTTGCTTAAATATTAGTTATGAAAATATTATACTAATATCTCATATAAAAATTCAGGTCCAAAACTAATTTTAAATAAAACTGGTGTATAGGATATAACTATTTAAATATTCAATTTCTAAAACCAATATCAATTAAATCTTTAAATCATTACTTCCATAATTAATTAAATAAATCCTTACTTTAAGGATTTACAAAATAACTTAAGAAACTAATTTCTCCAAATCATTCTTTTAAAACCAACTCTAGAACTTTTAATTTATATTTCAAAAGCTATTTTACAAACATACTCGGCTTTTCAGGGAAAATACACCTTTCTTTTCAAAATGGATCATTTTTAGTAAATCCTTCTGGATTTATTTTAATTTTACATTCCAAATCCCCTTTCCACACTTTTAAAAATAACCAAATGTTTATTTTTAAAACAAATTTCCCTTTCCTTTATAAAATTCCCATTGTGAATCTTAAATTTTCAAATTTCCGCAGATATACGACTTTTAAATCAATTCCCAAATATTCACCTTCAAGACCAAATCCATTTTCAGAATTGGTTTTCCAAAATTTATTTTTAAACATCAAGTCAATTTTAGATCGATTTTCCAAATATTTATTATTTTCGCCAAATCAATATCAAATTGATTTTCTAATTTATTTCAAGCACCAAATTTATTATCTTGTGAAACAAATTCCTTCTTTAAAATTTATTCAATTTTCTAAAATTAATTTACTATAAACTTTCTAATAAATTTCAGAAAATCCAATTTGATCTATTTCTGGTATCTTACGATACCAAAAATATATTTGGCTAAATTATAGCCTTCAACAGTTTCAATCACAAATAGTCACACACAGATTATAAATAATCAATACACAATATTGAAACTAATTCAAATATTTGAGGAATCCAGTTGGATCCCTCCAACCTATTTCCCTGCATCCACAGACGTTAGCACAACATTTAAATACCAATTCCACTTTGAGGTGGAATATCGCGGTATATGGGAATTGTAAAATATCATCCGCTATTATGCGGCGCTGGTCTATTCCAAAACAAATGATAAAAATTTATCATCCAAGCACACAATCAAAATTTTTAATTTTAACTATTTGAATTTTAAATAAGAATTTTTTTGATTGAGTGAGAAGATATCACCTTTTATTTGCAATCTGATTCAATCCAGCTTGTTCCCATGATTTTATACCTTGTATAAACTGTTAGGGATGCGGATTAAGGATCTTAAGGCAGAAATAACACTAGAGGGGGGTGAATAGTGTTTTAAAGAATATATGAACTATATGACTAAATTAAAACTTTCAACACAAATCTAAACAGAATTCTAACACAGAATTATCACATAACATATAACAAATGCAAATAGTAAAGTAAAGCAAGTAAAAGGAAAGAACACACCGGATTTTATACTGGTTCGGAATCCTCCTACATCCAGTCCTGCACCAAGGCAATATCCTTGTACAGATTTTTATAAGCCAATATCCAAATTACAACCCTCAATTTCTAAGGCCTTGAGGAACCCTCCTATCTCCGAGTCTGGGGTAAACTCTCTTGATTTACGGGACACAAGATCACCCTAATACTTCTTAATAACAATCCTTTTGAATGGATAGAATCTATGGACTTTTGTATACAAATTAATCCTATAACTCTGAATAGCACTTTGATCTTTAGTAGAATGACGGAGAATCAAATAGAGAGAGTATCTAAATGATTTCCTATTGAGAATTTGGCAGAATGATGGCACGATCTTGAATATGAAGTTTTATGGATATGTAATGGTGTAGAAGAAAAAGTGAAGAAAATAAGAAAGTAGTTGTTAAAAAAATTCGTTTTGGAAGCCTTTATATAGATGCACAACAGTCATAACCATTGGCGAAAGGTTTTCGAATGAATGGACACTTCTTTTAAAAATTGAATTTTGAATCCAACTGTCACCATGTCGACATGGGGTATCCCCTTATGTCGACATCCCTTAGTTCAAAATTATAGAGATGTTGTTTTGTAAAGACAATTGAATTTAAAACAAGTTGAAACTTCTCTGAAGCAAAGTAAAGTGTTTAAACAATATTTTGAGATAGAGAATGAATATAAAACATTATTTTAAATATATATATATATATACACATATAATTGATATAGACCATCAATTATATAAGTAATATTTAAAATCAGAATAAGTTTTGATGTTTTAAAAATAGAAGTTTTTAAAATCAGAATAGAGGAATATTTCAAGGCTAAAACAAAGTTTGAAAATATTTTTTGACAACATGATTTTAAAAGCTAAAAAATTTTGAAAACAGATTTAAAAAACATTTTGAAAAATCTATTCAAACTGAAATTGCAAGAACCTTCCTACAGAGCTCCTCCATAGGACTCGAGAACTTGTACAAAGTAGTTTAAATGATTTTGATTTTCGTGGGTTTGTAAGCCACTTGTCGTAGGTTTGTAAGCTACTTGTCGTGGGTTGTAATCCACTGGTTTCGATAGAAATTGGGTTCCATCCCAAAAGAAAATTGGAAGAAAGATTAGAGTGCTATTATGAAGTTTTAACAAAATAATAGACACTTATCTTGAGATCTTGAAATCTTGATTCTCTAGAGTCTTGAATCTTGAATCTCTAATCTTCATCTTGATGCTTGAGTCTTTACACTGATCAGTCTTCGATGATACCTGCATATACTTCCTATATATATATATATATATATATGGAAATGTTAGTATATATTTTATAAAGTAAAGTATAATAACTATATAAGGTTGTTGTCATCAAAACATCATCAACTCAGTTCCTAACAATCTCCCCCTTTTTGATGATGACAACCTTTATTTATAAAATATTCTTACCATACCATAACTCCCCCTTAACTCCCCCTTACTCCGTGACTTCTTCTTAAAACTACAACTCCCCTTGATTCCATGACTCCCCCTTACACCAAGCACATATATTTTCATAACTTTCTCCCCCTTTGACATCAGCAAAAAGGAATAAAAGATTTACCTGTTCTAAGATAATCAAGTATATATAGAATAAAAGTGTAAAGTGAACGTGTAAGTGATCAAGTGTGTGAGCATATATATAAGTGTAACTTGACAATCAAATTAATATCATACATAGCAAAGCAATCATGTATAGTACATGAAGTTATATACAAACCAAATCCAAATCAAACTTAAGTAAACAATTCAATCAAATCCTAATCAAATCTAAATCAAATCAAACAAACAAACAAACATGCATAATGATCAGACATTCCTTGGGACTTCCACCCATCCATCTTCTCCAAAGATAGGATAAGTTTTGATAACATCCCAATTATCTTTGTCGAGAGTGACCGGTGGATTTGCTTCGGGTTCGTCTTTGCTAAGGCTTGAGATCATCCAACGAAGTGAGTTGAAGTGTCTCTCTTGCTCTTTGATCATCTGCATTTGGCTTAATTCTAAGTGCCTTTGATTTCTAAGTATAAAAGAGAGAATATTCTTGAAAGAAGTAAGAGTTTCTTTAAGATTTTCACTTAAATTCTTAATTGTAGAAGCCATAATTTAAGAAATAAGTTGAAGTATGAGAGGAGATGAATAGAAATGGAGGTAGAGAAGTTTTTCTGGAAGAAATAGGTATTCATAGGAGTTATTGGCCGTTCAAAATGTATTATCACTTGGTAGTTACAAGAATTTGAAGCTAGAAATTGCAACTACTTTCTGACTGTTATATGTCGACATGGAGGGATGGGGCATGTCGACATGGTCTAGACAGAATGACCAAGTTGAGTTATTTTTGATTTTTAAGTTTATTTTTATACTAGTGGACCTATATAAACTTAAAATAAATAACTATCAGAGATATACAAAGCTGGAAAACAGAGAATAAGATAACATTACTAATATTAGTTAACATTACATAATATTAACCAAAAAAATAGAAAATACAAAGATAGATAAACGATAGCTAGAGAGATAATGGCTAGGATTAGTTTGATGAAGATGATGATGAGGACAAGCCAAGTTTCCTGCCTATCTTCCCAAAGAACTTGTCGATCTTGGTAGAGATTTTATCCATTTTCTTGCTAATAGATCTCTTAAGAACCTTTTGGTTTTGAGAAAGTATCTTTTGGTTCTTGAGTATGGTTTTGTTGGACGGATTGGCGGGTGTATGTGGATACTCTATACTTTCCAAAGAGGTTTCTTCATCTTCCTCTTCTTCTCCAATTTCCATTCCTTCCCCTTCTTCTTCCTCTTCTTCTCCCTCTTCTTCCATCTCTTCATGAGCAAGTCTCTCTTCCTTTTCGGTAAGTGTTTCATACGGTTGAAACATAAGTGAGATTTTCATAAGGGAAATGTTCCCATGATTGAACACTTTCCTACTTACAAACTCTTCCTTTTTAACATCCACACCAAAATAATTGGAAATCCTAGTAAGATAAATTCCATGATAAAGAGTGTTTTCTCCCATAGTAAATTTTTTGGGTCTTAACTCATCCAAAATAGTTTGTGCCCAATCAGTATCATATTTTCCAAATATAGCAAAAAGAGCTTTACACACTTTTGAGGTGGGATTATTGTAGTTTTTCGACCTAGGAATAATGGTGTGTTGAATAAGAAGGTTGACAACTCTTGCTTTTGGGCGGAAAAAGCGATTCTTAAAATCCATGTGGTCATCGCTTTCAAAAATGTGATGAAAAGTCTCTCGATCGGTTTCATTGATTTGAAATTGAGAGAGATTCGTACCGGTAGATTTGCAACCCAAAATAGTACCCAAAATATCGGAATTCAAAACAATAAGTGTTCCTTTAACACTACTCCAAATTTGATCTTCATTTCCATTATAAAATTCACGGTTTAGGTTTGCATAAAACATTTTGACAAGGTTTGGATAACAAACGTACTCATTTTGGTTGTTATCAATCAAGCTAAGAATGGAGTTTTCTTCAAAAAGTTGATCGATTTCATAAGAAGGAAAATCATCAAAAATAGCAAATTTTCCCGTATTGACTTTACCATAGTTTACATAACTTATGTAAGCTTTGATTGCCTCCGGTTCATTAAAAAGATCATTTTTGATGGATTTGGTCAGCCTCATAGTTGATGGGGTACTTGAGGAAGCCATTGATGAGTGTTTGAGAGGAGTAGAAGATAATGAAGAAAGTTTGAATTATGAGAATAAAGTGAAAATAGATGACAAGAGAAGTATATTAAATAGATTCTCTAAAGTCATGTTCTCTGGTGAAGAGGTATCTTTTCAGAATTTTGAAGTAAGTGAAAAGGTGGAGGGAAATTCAAAAGTTTGAATTCAAATTTTGAAATCAAATTTCTGAGAGACATGTCGACATGGGGTATCCTGGCATGTCGACATATGACTGTTGAATTTGAAAAGAGGTGTCTTTTTCTAAAATCTAAGAAATTCCTAAAATCTCAAGAAAACTAATCTATATTCTATATCTATATATAATTCCAGTAATAATATTAAATATAATAATATTAAAATATTTTAATATTTAAAATATGATTAAAATAATATTATTTTGAATTTAAAAATTCAAATTTCAAAGGGTCATTTTAAATTTAAAAATTCAAGAAATTGCAAACAAAATCAAAACAAGCAAGTATCCAATAAAATCATAATAAATGTGTACCTATTTTTAGATCCAAACTCCGATCGTCTTCCGATTCGAGAATAGCAGTGAAGCACAACTTTGAATTATCAATTTTCTTCTCGTCATCACTGGATGAATCTGAATCGTCAAGAATTGCTGCATATGCCTTCTTTCTTTTCCTTAGTTGCTCATTATTTGGTTGAAATGTCTGTTTGTCTGGATATGGACAATCTATCTTGTAGTGCCCTGTTTTGTTGCAGTTGTAGCATCTATCACCATTGTTGTTGTTGTTGTTGTTGTTGTGATTGTTGTTGTTCTCCGAAGTATTTCTGGAATTCCTTTGATCATTTCTTTTAAAGTTATTCATCTTTCTATACTTCAGAAACTTTCTGAAATTTCTGGTCATGAAAGCAATTTCTTCATCACTATCTTGTTATGAATCTCCAGTTGTTGCTTTGAATGCGATCGATTTCTTTTCCGTTGCCTTAGATTCTTTTCTCCCTTGTAGTCTTCATAAGACATTAGATTACCGATTAACTCTTCGATCTTCATTTGACTAACATCATTTGCCTCTTCAATAGTAAGTGTCTTTTGATCCCATTCTGGAGTGAGTGAATTGAGTATCTTTCTGACTTGATCTTCTTCTGAGAAACCCTTTCCTAAAGCAATCGATGAATGTACAATATCTTTAAATCGACAATACATGTCTGGAATGGATTCATTTTCTTGCAATTTAAACAATTGAAACTGGTTAGTTAATATGGAAATTTTAGTCTGTTTAACTTTGCTTGTTCCTTCATGAGTTACTTGCAAAATTTTCCAGATTTCAAATGCAGACTTACAAACAGAGACTCTATTAAACTCATTCCTATGTAGTGAACAAAATAGTATATTCATAGCCTTAGAATTGTTTTGTGCAACCGTCTTTTGCTCAGCAGTCCACTGGGAAAAATTAGTAGTTGGTTCAACATATTCAATTTGTATCATATTCCAAGTATCTAAACTTATGGATTGTAAATAAATTTTCATCCTACATGCCCAATATGCATAATTACTGCCATTAAAAAGTGGTGGTCTGACAGTGGACTGACCTTCTACAATGAACTAGTGTTAGTGCTTGTGTTGACAGAAGTAGTGGTGACAGGAGTGACATTATTATTGTGTTGTGCCATTAAAACTTTTCAAAATTTTAGATTATGAAAATAATGAAAACCAATGCTCTGATACCAATTGTTAGGGATGCGGATTAAGGATCTTAAGGCAGAAATAACACTAGAGGGGGGAGGGGAGGGTGAATAGTGTTTTAAAGAATATATGAACTATATGACTAAATTAAAACTTTCAACACAAATCTAAATAGAATTCTAACACAGAATGATCACAGAATATATAACAAATGCAAATAGTAAAGTAAAGCAAGTAAAAGGAAAGAACACACCGGATTTTATACTGGTTCGGAATCCTCCTACATCCAGTCCTGCACCAAGGCAATATCCTTGTACAGATTTTTATAAGCCAATATCCAAATTACAACCCTCAATTTTTAAGGCCTTGAGGAACCCTCCTATCTCTGAGTCTGGGGTAAACTCTCTTGATTTACGGGACACAAGATCACCCTAATACTTCTTAACAACAATCCTTTTGAATGGATAGACTCTATGGACTTTTTGAATACAAATTAATCCTATAACTCTGAACAGCACTTTGATCTTTAGTAGAATGATGGAGAATCAAATAGAGAGAGTATCTAAATGATTTCCTATTGAGAATTTGGCAGAATGATGGCACGATCTTTAAAATATGAAGTTTTATGGATATGGAATGGTGGAGAAGAAAGAGTGAAGAAAATAAGAAAGTAGTTGTAAAAAAAATTCGTTTTGTAAGCCTTTATATAGATGCACAACAGTCATAACCATTGGCGAAAGGTTTTCGAACGAATGGACACTTCTTTTGAAATTGAATTTTGAATCCAACTGTCACCATGTCGACATGGGGTATCCCCTTATGTCGACATCCCTTAGTTCAAAATTATAGAGATGTTGTTTTGTAAAGACAATTGAATTTAAAACAAGTTGAAACTTCTCTGAAACAAAGTAAAGTGTTTAAACAATATTTTGAGATAGAGAATGAATATAAAACACTATTTTAAATATATATATATATATATATATATATATATATATATATATATATATATATATATATAATTGATATAGATCGTCAATTATATAAGTAATATTTAAAATCAGAATAAGTTTTGATGTTTCAAAAATAGAAGTTTTAAAAATCAGAATAGAGGAATATTTCAAGGCTAAAACAAAGTTTGAAAATATTTTTTGAAAACATTATTTTAAAAGCTAAAACATTTTGAAAATAGATTTAATTTTTTTTTTTGAAAATTCTATTCAAACTGAAATTGTAAGAACCTTCCTACAGAGCTCCTCCATAGGACTCGAGAACTTGTACAAAGTAGTTTATATGATTTTGATTTTCGTGGATTTGTAAGCCACTTGTCGTAGGCTTGTAAGCTACTTGTCGTGGGTTTGTAAGCCACTGGTTTCGATAGAAATTGGGTTCCATCCCAAAAGAAAATTGGAAGAAAGATGAGAGTGCTATTATGAAGTTTTAACAAAATACTAGACACTTATCTTGAGATCTTGAAATCTTGATTCTCTAGTGTCTTGAATCTTGAATCTATAGTCTTCATCTTGATGCTTGAGTCTTTATACTGATCAGTCTTTGATGATACCTGCATATACTTCCTATATACATATACATACATACATACATACATATATATCTATATGGAAATGTTAGTATATATTTTATAAAGTAAAGTATAATAACTATATAAGGTTGTTGTCATCAAAACATCATCAACTCAGTTCCTAACAATCTCCCCCTTTTTGATGATGACAACCTTAATTAATAAAATATTTTTACCATACCATAACCCCCCTTACTCCGTGACTTCTTAAAACTACAACTCCCCTTTATTCCATGACCCCCCTTACACCAAGCACATATATTTTTATAACTTTTTCCCCCTTTGACATCAGCAAAAAGGAATAAAAGATTTACCTGTTCTAAGATAATCAATTATATATAGAATAAAAGTGTAAAGTCAACGTGTAAGTGATCAAGTGTGTGAGCATATATATAAGTGTAACTTGACAATCAAATCAATATCATACATAGCAAACCAATCATGTATAGTATATGAAGTTATATACAAACCAAATCCAAATCAAACTTAAGTAAACAATTCAATCAAATCCTAATCAAATCTAAATCAAATCAAACAAACAAACAAACAAACATACATAATGATCAGACATTCCTTGGGACTTCCACCCATCCATCTTCTCCAAAGATAGGATCGGTTTTGATAACATCCCAATTATCTTTGTCGAGAGTGACCGGTGGATTTGCTTCGGGTTCGTCTTTGCTAAGGCTTGAGATCATCCAACGAAGTGAGTCGAAGTGTCTCTCTTGATCTTTGATCATCTGCATTTGGCTTAATTCTAAGTGCCTTTGATTTCTAAGTATAAAAGAGAGAATATTCTTGAAAGAAGTAAGAGTTTCTTCAAGATTTTTACTTAAATTCTTAATTGAAGAAGCCATAATTTAAGAAATAAGTTGAAGTATGAGAGGAGATGAATAGAAATGGAGGTAGAGAAGTTTTTTGGAAGAAATAGGTATTTATAGGAGTTATTGGCCGTTCAAAATGAATTGTCACTTGGTAGTTACAAGAATTTGAAGTTAGAAATTGTAACTACTTTCTGACTGTTATATGTCGACATGGGGGGGATGGGGCATGTCGACATGGTCTAGACAGAATGACCAAGTTGAGTTATTTTTGATTTCTAAGTTTATTTTTATACTAGTGGACCTATATAAACTTAAAATAAATAACTATCAGAGATATATAAAGCTGGAAAACAGAGAATAAGATAGCATTACTTATATTTCTTAACATTACATAATATTAACCAAAAAATAGAAAATACAAAGGTAGATAAACGATAGCTAGAGAGATAATGGCTAGGATTAGTTTGATGAAGATGATGATGAGGACAAGCCAAGTTTCCTGCCTATCATCCCAAAGAACTTGTCGATCTTGGTAGAGATTTTATCCATTTTCTTACTAATAGACCTCTTAAGAACCTTTTGGTTTTGAGCAATTATCTTTTGGTTCTTGAGTATGGTTTTGTTGGACGGAGCGGGTGTATGTGGATACTCTATACTTTCCAAAGAGGTTTCTTCATCTTCCTCTTCTTCTTCAATTTCCATTCCTTCCCCTTCTTCTTCCTCTTCTTCTCCCGCTTCTTCCATCTCTTCATGAGCAAGTCTCTCTTCCTTTTCGGCAAGTGTTTCATACGATTAAAACATAAGTGGGATTTTCATAAGGGAAATATTCCCATGATTGAACACTTTCCTACTTACAAACTCTTCCTTTTTAACATTCACACCAAAATAATTGAAAATCCGAGTAAGATAAATTCCATGATAAAGAGTGTTTTCTCCCATAGTAAAATTTTTGGGTCTTAACTCATCCAAAATAGTTTGTGCCCAATTAATATCATATTTTCCAAATATAGCAAAAAGAGCTTTACACACTTTTGAGGTGGGATTATTGTAGTTTCCCGACCTAGGAATAATGGTGTGTTGAATAAGAAGGTTGACAATTCTTGCTTTTGGGTGGAAAAAGCGATTCTTAAACTCCGTGTGGTCATCGCTTTCAAAAATGTGATGAAAAGTCTCTCGATCGGTTTCATTGATTTGAAATTGCGAGAGATTCATACCGGTAGATTTGCAACCCAAAATAGTACCCAAAATATCGGAATTCAAAACAATAAGTGTTCCTTTAAAACTACTCCAAATTTGTTCCTTTCCATTATTAAATTCACGGTTTAGGTTTGCATAAAACATTTTGACAAGGTTTGGATAACAAACGAAATCATTTTGCTTGTTATCAATCAAGCTAAGAATGAAGTTTTCTTCCAAAAGTTGATCGATTTCATAAGAAGGAAAATCATCAAAAATAGAAAAATTTCCCGTATTGACTTTACCATAGTTTACATAACTTATGTAAGCTTTGATAGCCTCCGGGTCATTAAAAAATCATTTTTGATGGATTTGGTCAGCCTCATAGTTGATGGGGTACTTGAGGAAGCCATTGATGAGTGTTTGAGAGGAGTAGAAGATAATGAAGAAAGTTTGAATTACGAGAATAAAGTGAAAATAGATGATAAGAGAAGTATATTAAATAGATTCTCTAAAGTCATGTTCTCTGGTCAAGAGGTATCTTTTCAGAATTTTGAAGTAAGTGAAAAGGTGGAGGGAAATTCAAAAGTTTGAATTCAAATTTTGAAATCAAATTTCTGAGAGACATGTCGACATGGGGTATCCTGGCATGTCGACATGTGACCGTTGAATTTGAAAAGAGGTGTCTTTTTCTAAAATCTAAGAAATTCCTAAAATCATAAGAAAACTAATCTATATTCTATATCTATATATAATTCCAGTAATAATATTAAATATAATAATATAATAATATTTTAATATTTAAAATATTATAAAATAATATTATTTTGAATTTAAAAATTCAAATTTCAAAGGGTGATTTTGAATTTAAAAATTCAAGAAATTGCAAACAAAATCAAAACAAGCAAGTATCTAATAAAATCAAAATAAATGTGTACCTATTTTTAGATCCAAACTCCGATCGTCTTCCGATTCGAGAATAGCAGTGAAGCACAGATTTGAATTATCAGTTTTCTTCTCGTCATCACTGGATGAATCTGAATCGTCAAGAGTTGTTGCATATGCCTTCTTTCTTTTCCTTAGTTGCTCGTTATTTGGTTGAAATGTCTGTTTGTCTGGATATGGACAATCTATCTTGTAGTGCCCTGTTTTGTTGCAGTTGTAGCATCTATCACCATTGTTGTTGTTGTTGTGATTGTTGTTGTTCTCCGAAGTATTTCTGGAATTCCTTTGATCATTTCTTTTAAAGTTATTCATCTTTCTATACTTCAGAAACTTTCTAAAATTTCTGGTCATGAAAGCAATTTCTTCATCACTATCTTGTTCTGAATCTCCAGCTGTTGCTTTGAATGCGATCGATTTCTTTTCCATTGCCTTAGATTCTTTTCTCCCTTGTAGTTGAACTTCATAAGACATTAGATTACCGAATAACTCTTCGATCTTCATTTGACTAACATCATTTGCCTCTTCAATAGTAAGTGTCTTTTGATCCCATTCTGGAGTGAGTGAATTGAGTATCTTTCTGACTTGATCTTCTTCTGAGAAACCCTTTCCTAAAGCAATCAATGAATGTACAATATCTTTAAATCGACAATACATGTCGGAAATGGACTCATTTTCATGCATTTTAAACAATTGAAACTGGTTAGTTAATATGGAAATTTTAGTCTGTTTAACTTTGCTTGTTCCTTCATGGGTTACTTGCAAAGATTTCCAGATTTCAAATGCAGACTTACAAACAGAGACTCTATTAAACTCATTCCTATCTAGTGAACAAAATAATATATTCATAGCCTTAGAATTGTTTTGTGCAACCGTCTTTTGCTCAGTAGTCCATTGGGCAAAATTAGTAGTTGGTTCAACATATTCAATTTGTGTCATATTCCAAGTATCTAAACTTATGGATTGTAAATAAATTTTCATCCTACATGCCCAATATGCATAATTACTGCCATTAAAAAGTGGTGGTCTGACAGTGGACTGACCTTCTACAAATGAACTAGTGTTAGTGCTTGTGTTGACAGAAGTAGTGGTGACAGGAGTGACATTATTAGTGTGTTGTGCCATTAAAACTTTTCAAAATTTCAGATTATGAAAATAATGAAAACTAATGCTCTGATACCAATTGTTAGGGATGCGGATTAAGAATCTTAAGGCAGAAATAACACTAGGGGGGTGAATAGTGTTTTAAAGAATATATGAACTATATGACTAAATTAAAACTTTCAACACAAATCTAAATAGAATTTTAACACAGAATGATCACAAAACATATAACAAATGCAAATAGTAAAGTAAAGCAAGTAAAAGGAAAGAACACACCAGATTTTATACTGGTTCGGAATCCTCCTACATCCAGTCCTGCACCAAGGCAATATCCTTGTACAGAGTTTTATAAGCCAATATCCAAATTACAACCCTCAATTTCTAAGGCCATGAGGAACCCTCCTATCTCCGAGTCTGGGGTAAATTCTCTTGATTTACGGGACACAAGATCACCCTAATACTTCTTAATAACAATCCTTTTGAATGGATAGACTCTATGGACTTTTTGAATACAAATTAATCCTATAACTCTGAATAGCACTTTGATCTTTAGTAGAATGATGGATAATCAAATAGAGAGAGTATCTAAATGATTTCCTATTGAGAATTTGGCAGTATGATGGCACGATCTTGAAAATATGAAGTTTTATGGATATGGAATGGTGGAGAAGAAAGAGTGAAGAAAATAAGAAAGTAGTTGTTAAAAAAATTCGTTTTGGAAGCCTTTATATAGATGCACAATAGTCATAACCATTGGCGAAAGGTTTTCGAACGAATGGATACTTCTTTTGAAAATTGAATTTTGAATCCAACTGTCACCATGTCGACATGGGGTATCCCCTTATATCGACATCCCTTAGTTCAAAATTATAGAGATGTTGTTTTGTAAAGACAATTAAATTTAGAACAAGTTGAAACTTCTCTGAAGCAAAGTAAAGTGTTTAAAAAATATTTTGAGATAGAGAATGAATATAAAACATCATTTTAAATATACATATATATATATAATTGATATAGACCGTCAATTATATAAGTAAAATTTAAAATCAGAATAAGTTTTGATGTTTTAAAAATAGAAGTTTTTAAAATCAGAATAGAGGAATATTTCAAGGCTAAAACAAAGTTTGAAAATATTTTTTGAAAACATGATTTTGAAAGCTAAAACATTTTGAAAATAGATTTAAAAAACATTTTGAAAAATCTATTCAAACTGAAGTTGCAAGAACCTTCCTACAGAGCTCCTCCATAGGACTCGAGAACTTGTACAAAGTGGTTTAAATGATTTTGATTTTCGTGGGTTTGTAAGCCACTTGTCGTAGGTTTGTAAGCTACTTGTCTTGGGTTTGTAAGCCACTGGTTTCGATAGAAATTGGGTTCAATCCCAAAAGAAAATTGGAAGAAAGATTAGAGTGCTATTATGAAGTTTTAACAAAATACTAGACACTTATCTTGAGATCTTGAAATCTTGATTCTCTAGAGTCTTGAATCTTGAATCTCTAATCTTCGTCTTGATGCTTGAGTCTTTATACTGATCAGTCTTCGATGGTACCTGCATATACTTCCTATATACATACATACATACATACATACATACATATATATATCTATATGGAAATGTTAGTATATATTTTATAAAGTAAAGTATAATAACTATATAAGGTTGTTGTCATCAAAACATCATCAACTCAGTTCCTAACATAAACATTATACGATTTTATTCACATTTTTAAATAATCAAACAAATTAATTACCATTTATTAATTTAAGTTAACTAATAATTTAATTTTAAATTAATTTTCCTATAACAAATATTTTTAGTAACTAAATTTAATAAGTTTATCAAATAAATAAATTAATCATCCTAAATACATTATTTTCTTTTGAAATACGTACATATATATATATATATGTGTGTGTGTGTATATATATACTTATAAAAATAATCTACATAGGTTTCTCTTTTTTTTTTAATTAACCAGAACTGGGATTACCTCACTGCCAAACTTCTATCGCACACCCAGGCCCGAGACCATTCCCACGCCGTTACTGGCATCGTCACAACGACCTCATCGAGGGCCTCCACCATCGGTCTCGAGTTCCAGCCCAACGTCGCCCCACAATCGAATCACGATTTCGACTTCATCCTCCTACCCGAGCCACCCAAAATCGATCGCAGCATGAAGCTTCCACCAAGCAAAACCCTAAATCGTGAATTCCTTCATAATTTGCCATCGCAGACCCTCAATTGCTCACACATGCTCATAGCCCTCCCTACTATGCACTCTCGCCTTGCTTCGATTTCATGCGACTACTCGATTTTAGGTGGCGATTATTTGAACATTCGTGATTTTCTGAAGATAAAAGGGCAAAGGAGAGGTATTGGTTTCGCTCGTAACTGGGAAGGAGAAAAGAAATCGAGCGGCCATTATTATATTTCATTCTGCTCTTCGATTTTGTTTTTATTTTTCTCTGGGCATTTCGATTTGATTTAAGTTTGAAGATAAAGGAAGTCTCAGATTTTTTTGTTTGAACAGTTGGATTTCAACTGTGAAATAAAAGAAGGGACGTGATGTGAAAAGGAGGTGGCTTGCAGGAGAAGGTTGGCTACAGTGCTTCGGAAAAGACTGGAAAAAGGGCTTATACGAAATTAATTTGACTAGTCAAGTAAAGTACTTACTCGTATTTAAATTCAAATTGTCTCGGAAATGCAACTTGAAATTTTGATTTCCTATCGAGGCATGCCGCTAGGCGTTTATATTCCATACGATCACACGATAACTCCGAAAGCTACGAAACTTGAAATCCAGTAATAATTCAATATTACGGATCCAACGGAGCTGGTTTCGTCGAATTCCGAGACTGTGCCTCAGAAGGCTATTTTTAATTATCTATTTAAACAATAAAATTTCAAACTGAATAAATTATTTTCAAATTCAATTCTGAGGCTTCCATTATCTTCAGTATTATCGATATGAATTTCCCAATCCTTTGAATTATTTTTAATCGGCTTATAGCTGAAGATTCAAATTTTTATCCAACTTCAATAAATTAAATTTAATAATTAAATTGCCAAATTCATATTCATACTTTAAATTCAAGTTAAAATAACTTTCAAATATTTAAAATCAATTAAATATCTCAATTTCTAATGCTCAAAATTCTGGATCCTCACATAAATTTTGTTGTCTCCTAGACTCCAAAACGCACAAACGAATATACCGAGGAGATCAACACGACGAGACGATTAAAATGGTATACAAATATCAGTGATAGGACCATCCTATCAAAAGTCATTATTTGGTACCGAAAATGCTGCTAAAATGCCGAAAATAAGATAAATGGTGCAACAGTAGTTTAAATTTTGCAAAACGAAATATGACGTCTCACTCGGAAGATGATTTACTAATTTATCGTACAAAAATATTCAGGTTTGAAAAATATTTTATTATCATCAATTGTTAAACGATTTTATTATAATTTAAATAAAATTACACAAGAAAATACACTTTCAAATTATCTGATGAAAATTTACCATTTGCTGTGTTTGAATAGACGCATACCAAATATCAAATTTTCATCTCGTAATTTAATTGTTATAAATTTCACAAAAATTTAATTAATTACATTATAAAACCATTAAAATTTATGGGCCGTTATAAGGGAAGCTTCTCCCTCTAGATCTAAAGAAGAGAACTTGTCCATTTCTGGTTTGAACATGTAAAATTTAAAGGGTAAACATAAGGAAGCAGTTGCTAGACCAATAGAAGAGCTTGCTGGAGGATGTCGAAGTACTCCCTCCTAAAGAAAACAACTCAATAGTGAGAGGAATCGACACGGTACCGAGATGTTTTATAGACATCGTTTGGGCAGGGTGTGAAAGCGTTTGGCTTATTCGATTTAGAGGATGATCTATAGCTTGATGATAAAGATTATGAAACATATTTGAAGTTAATGGTGTTGAAGTTCAAAAAGTTGCAGTAGAACCAACTAGGAGTCAACGGAAGATCAAAGGAATGGTTCTGGCAAAGTTTGGAGAGCTTAGACATCAACGGGCAAACTGAGAGCGTTTACAGAGCCAAACACTCGGGTGCAGCCCCTAATAGTTGTCCTTTTAAATACCATGTCAACAATACATAAAATGGTTAAATGGTTGGTGTATGAAAGAAAAGGTAGGAAAAATGAAGATTAGGGTTTCGTGCCATGTCGAACTCTATTTATGGAAAACATTCTATGAGAAGAGTATTCGAGAAAGTTTACGATGCCGACAATGCCATCATATAATGGGACTACTAATCCTAGGCAACATTTACTCAAGTATTAATGGTGCATGGATAGTGCAATGTATATTGTTCATTGTACATGTTTCCCTATTTTCTAGTAAGGTATTGCGTCGATGTGGTTCACTAGGTTTGCTTCGAGATCCATATTAACTTTTGGCGAATTAGCTAGAAAGTTCATGGATCGGTTTCGACTCAATGCTACATGATCTAAGAATATGATGTGATGTCCTTGTCGAGTCTGTCTCAAGGGCTCAAGTAGTCGTCGAAGGGGTTGTTGGATCGATTTAATGTTGCCATTACAAAATTAAGTAATCCAAAGAAGATCTTGTATTCATGGCGTTGGTTTGAGGCATACACCGGGACATTGATTTTAGTGGATGGCTTGAGATAAAAGAAACTATGACCAAATGGTAAAGTTTCATCAGAAAGTTAACCAGTTTCTATAGTTAGAAGAGGCAAGTCTAGCTTCAGGGAAACCGATGACGGATAGTCCAAATTCAAAAATTCATTATCATGGATGAGTACTTGGCATTTAACTCATTTTTAGGCCGATCGACTCTTGCTGATTTCAGGATAGTTCTGGCTCCTTGGTGTCTAATGATTAAGGCCGCTATAGGGAACAATTTTGGATCGATAAGTGGAGACCAGAGTGTAGGAAGGGAATTCTATATCGCATAGCTGAGAGAAGTAAAGCAATGGGAGAAAGGAAACACTACAAGAAATCTGACATTTACCTATCAACATTTTACCTACCTATATATATGGGTAGGTAAAGATAACCTTTATCTACCAATATTTAATGGTAAGATTTATTGGTAGGTAAATATTGCCTATATTATAACATTTTGGAAGGATGATTATCTACCAATAAATATGAGTAAGTAATAAATATTACCTATGCATATACTGCATGGAAAGTTTTTTGCAATTAGGGCATATATTTCCCTCCTATCATTTTAACTTTTCAGTAAAAATAAATCTGAGTTGTGTGATGATGTGTCAAAAACCTTATGCTAGCAATTTTATTTTTGGAATGAAGATTTCGTTTGCATATCCTAGCAATGTTCCTTGTAAGGTCAATTATTTATTAATTATTAATATTTATTTTGAAATATGACATAATTAGCAACTAATAATTAATAAACAGTAATTAAATTTAAATAATTATTATTAAGTATTAAATAATCATTTATTAACAACTAATCATTTTTAGTAACTTTTCATATATTTCCATTTTTATTCAAGTAATGGACTATCAAAATGTAAGTATTGTAATTTTTCTAAAAACTTTCACAATTTCATACCAATATGTCATTATCTAAAATGGCTAAAATATAATCTACCCAATTTATTAGAGAAGCACAATCCATACCATACCCTCTAGCTACATATCTAACAGTTTATTCTAAATAAAATCTAACGGTACAAATCTCAATCCGCGTATTCCCTTTTGATTGGCCACACTGGAAACTGATAGGAACCACTATCCACCTTTGAATCCCCTACTTCTCCATTCTCCAAGGTACTATTCAGATCCCCAATCATCTCATCTTCCTAAACCCTAATTCCCAAATTAATCAAGTAAGTTTTTTAAGTTCACTATGGCAGGAAGAGGCATTACAAGAAAAATTGTTAATCAAACAAGTTTTACTCCCCTTCTCTCCTTTTTGATTTAATAATGAAATTAGTTTTCCGTTCCGTCAAAAGGTAACCATTTTGTTTATTTTCTGATTTATGCTTCCTCTTAATTTTTGACTAAATTATGCTTCATCATTAATTTTCTATGTAAACCGCATTATGTAGTTTTGTGAGAATGGAAGATGATATATTTTGAAGGGCCATCTGGAGAATGTTATTTAGACTACAACCAAATTCTGGATCATCATCTTATGCTGCTGCATTGATTAATATTACGGTAAAACATGCACTTATTCGAATGATTTATAAATTTTTTTCCATATTTTATTTTTCCTCTACAAGTATTAGCACATGAAGTTCTTAAAAATAATACCCTAAGAAATTATAGCAATCTTGAGTTCTTCATTTCAAATTTTTATGGATTTTATAACATTTTTTATGATATTGTCATTGATTCACTTAATTGGTAAGGCTGTAAAGTTACGTAATAGAGCATTGATTTCCTTCAATACATCATTAGTAAAATGCTAAATTGGCTAAATATTATCAAAAAGCTTGACTAAATGATGCGCCCTTAGTAATTGTAATATTAAATGTAACTATCCTGTAGACAATAAATACGAATATTTTTATTCTATGTTTGTTAGTATTTTGGATTTGATTTTTCATCAAAATTAGTACTTACTAATTTCATCATTGATTCACTCATTTGGTAAGGTTCATTTTATTATGGCCTTCCATGAATGGATAGATAATTAAATGCTTAATTATGTTCAATATATAAAATTATTTCTTAAATGACATACAACATACTTGATTATAATAACAAATGGAATATTAATCGTGCCATTTATGTATCAATTTTATATAATGAAAATAATTAAGAAGTTAGTTGTCTGTCCATTTTAAGTTATATAGGGCTTGAATTACCTGAAAGATGATATTTTTTAAAATAAATGCAACCTCTCTTTTTCTGATCATCTTTGCCTCAAAAAGGAAAGTTGATTTATTTTTTGGCGCTATTTTTGTTAGTCATTAATTCCTTACTAAATTCAAATGAAATCATTCAATTTATTAGCTATTAATTCCTTACTATTTCTCACAAGAAACCTCCATATCTTGCTATTGTATTGACATTTCCTTCTATTTAGCATTAAAAATCGATTTTCCTCAAGCTTTAAGATTTTCTAGCCCATTATTTGGTAATGCATGGAGTTTATTTTTTGATATTCAAACACTTCGACCAACCTTCGCCTGATTTTTTGTTTTTTTGTTTTTAAATATGGTATTCAATATTGGAATATAATTTAAGTATACCAAATTAAACAGGTAAATAGGCACAAGGAAGAAGTTGAAAAAAAAAATTAATCTCAGGGACAACAAGTTTGCTTTTTAGTCTGAAGGACACTTTTTAGTGTAAACTGAAATGATAGTTACTTTTTAATTAAATTGATAATTATTTCTTTGAGGTTTACCCTTTGGCTAGATTTATTTCCTTTTTTGGTTATATTTCATACATTGCGCCTAAAATTGCTTTTGTTCATTGGAATCATATTTCATTATTCGTTTGAAATTATTCTAAAAGTTGTCCACTTCCATACTAAAGTCAGTTTTTAAGAAAAGATTTGAATGAATTAGAGTTTGGTATGTTACATAAGTTTTCCAACATATTTCAATTACGTGTTTCATTTTATAAGCTTAAAAATTTGTTTCCTTTATTATGTTAATGTTATGGACATTTACACTTGCATTTTATCTTGACTATGATTTTTTTCATTGAAGCTTGCTTCCTTCCAAGTCTAGCATCACTTCCTTATTTATTTTGTTCTTTAAAACAATATTAAGAATGCAATACTTAGAATAAACAAGAATATAGAGGTATCTGATGATATCCCTGCTAATAATTTTATTTCCAAATTAATATCAATCTCCTTTAAGGTTGTTACCAATCAATGGTTTCTTTTTATTTCTCAAGATTATATTGCAAATATCTTTATTTATGTGGAAATTATATGTAATGTGAGGCGTGAATAATCTATAAAGACGACGTCTTTAAAAAAGTGACCTCTCTTTCAAAAATAAAGGCACTGCCTCAAAAAAGTAAATTCATTTATATTCTGTCACTACGCTTTATGTGTTTATCTTTCCAATTTATTAGCCACTAATTCTTTGTTACTCATTTAACGCTTTATGTAGTTCTTGAAACTAAGAGTAGTGCATGCCTTCAACAGGTGACTACTTGATCTTGAGAACCTACTCTCTTAGGTTATTTTCTTACTGCTTAATTTGTTGTCTTTTCCTATAAGGAACCTATCTATCCTACTATTTTATTAATGTTTCCTTAATTTTAGATTTAAAATTGCTTTTTGCACCCTTTAAGTCTTGGTAGCCTTTCATTACTAATCAAGGAATTTTATTAATTTTACTTTCATCTACTTCTCTTACCATATTCTAAAGTTTAATACATTTGAAATTATAGTATGAAACTCTTTAAGAATCAACTAAAACAAGTGTAGGTTAGAAATATTAGAAGTCTGTGAGCTATAGAGAAAGGTATATAGTATTCTTAGATTATAAGTTACTTGCAACTATATTTTTGTATTTGTTTCAATAATCATGAAGCAACGTACTTAATGCATTACAGCCACTCATTCACTATTTGTTTATTAATCTACCTCTAGCTTAATCATGTTGTAAAAATAAAAACTTCTACTCTTTTTCTTTATTTGTGTTTTCAAACATATCTTTAAGTTCGTCCAAAAACAAAGCAAATTCTCATATATCATATAATATCACATCAAGCTAGGTTATTTCTAAATAAGTAAAAAAATACTACTTAACAAATTTATTATAAATATGTTTTATCCATAATAAAATCTTTGCTACATGGTCCCAGGCTAATAGAAAAAGGAATCTTCAAATTTGGCCAGAGCTTAGCATAAACATATAAGAGTGTTTGTTTTACAAACAAAATCACTGTATAAATTATATCTTCTCCACTAGAAATACAATTTATTAGCCCACAACACTTTTTTTGATGAAATATCTACCTTCCTAAGCAAGTTTTCTTGTTATTTTAGGTAAATCAAAAATGAATCAAGTAAAAACAAGCTATACATTCAATTTGAAGACTTAATTCTAATAATCATTCTTCAATTGACCACTGAACGATGTCCTTACTAGTCTTTTGAGCGGAAGACTCGTCAGAGAGAAGATAAGACCTGTAGTACAAAGTCAGGTAACATAAGTTAAATCATTATACTATAGACTGATGTTTCATAAAGCTAGAATTGATATTTACATTATGTATATATGTATATATATTCTTTGTAGATGAACGCAACAGACTCCCTAGTAATCACATTCCTCAACATATTCAATACGGAAGGCACAAAAGGCATTTCATAAGATACAATTGATAAAATTGAAACAATTAAGATATAAATGAAGAGTGGTACTTATGCATCGGAGTCAGTATGCTGGTTAGTTTGCCTTTAGATATGACTTCTATTGCAAAATATTTTCTTGATATGTTAAGCCTAATTATTAATTAATGATTAACAAAGTATTCATTTTTTTGCATGATTTTGAAATCGAAGAAAGCACGAGGAGTCTACTAATGTAAACATGTTTTTCATATGTAGTGTATCGATAGCTGGCTTATCAGGCATGCTTCATGTCCATTGTGCAGGAGAGACATCTAATTTTTTCAACTTATTTTCTGTAAATTATATATACATGGGCATCATCTGTTTGTACATATATAAGTGTGAATTTTATGTACGCTATATATACATTTGATTGAATATCACAATGACTACAACTGCTTTGATTTGGTTATTTGGGTTGTTTGATATATTAATTTTGTAGATAATAATAATGTATGCTTTTTCCTAGTTTATTTCTAATATAGAACATTTATAAATAACTATTATTTTCTTTTACCTTTACATAAACATTAAATTTGACCAAAATATGAATTGTGCAACAGGCAAATAAAATGATGCCATATGGGCTAATAAAATAATGCCACATGGTCCAATAATATTATGCAACGTAGACCAATAAAATGATGCCATGTGGCAAATCAGATAATGCCATGTGGATTAATCAAATGATGCCACGTGACCTAAGAAAAACGAAGCCATATATACTAATCAAATGGTGACACGTGGACAAATTGTTGTTTGGTACATGGACCAACAACAAGATGCCAAGTGGAGGTAGTGATGTATGCTATGTATATGCTATTATGGCAACCATGTATGCAGCCATGTAGGATGACACATCATCAAACACATCAGCCGATGACTCATCATTTGATTCATAATTTAGTGGGGTCCACGGGTGCTTCTACTTACCAATATTAATAAGTGTAGGTAAAGACTCTTTCCCCAAGAACCTTTACCTACCTGTTTATACCAATTCAATAATGGTAGCTAAAACATATTACCCACCATTATGCTAGTTTTACCTACACTTGCAATTGGTAGGTAAAGACCCCATTTTCTTATAGTGAAAGAATGTGGAGGGAAACCTCCTTGTTCGAGATTTCTAAAAAGCAATTAAAGCCAGAACCTAAGGAAACCATAGGAGGTTTGATAAGGCTATGAATCCCAGGAAGAAGTCAGGGGAAGGGTGACTAATACTGGTAGACCTGACGGTGAATGCTCTAATCAACATGGACAAATCTACTCTAGTCTTGTAGATTGGATCTCATCTCAATGCTAACTTAAGGAAGGAATTGGTTGACTTCCTCTAAGGAAATATGGATGTATTTTCTTGGACACATTCGAAAATGTGGCACCGAAGATAGCATGTCGTGCATTGAATATCAATCCAAAATTCACACTATTAAAGCAAAAAGGGTGCAGTCTAGGTTCAAAGCGATCTACTGCATTGAGACAAGAAGCAAAAATTAGGGTAGCCGACCAGTAGAAGAGGATAGCATGACAATTCAATGCCAAGGTTCACAACCGCACCTTTGAGGTAGGGGATCTCGTCTTGAAACAAGTTCTCCAGGGCATGGGGGCGCTTGGCCCGAACTAGGAAGGACCTTACGCAATCAATCGAAAGCTTGGAGACGGAACATTCAAGCTAGCAACTGTTGATGGAATCCCTATTCTACATGCATAAAATAGCGATCAACTCTAGCACTACTACAATTAGTCTTTCTCTATTTGTTTTCACAAATAAGAAACCCAAAGACACTAGGGGCAATGTAATAAGGCAGGACTTGCCACTTCTCTTGTTCGTAAATAAAGTCAGCTTCTCAATCTAATGGAACTGTGTTCTCGTAAGAAAAACCTTTGTACCGCATGATTAGTGGTACAACCAGGAGCATACTCCTCTAGACTTGTATAACCGATGGGGAGTATGTTTCCAGGGCCTGATCAGATAATTCAGCCCAGTTCTCCAGGACCTACGAAGGGGTCGATCGGATAATTTGACCATGATCTTTAGGAATTCGTCATTGCCTAGAGATTGGCAATGGTGAGAAGGTTTGACGATCTATCCTTATGGAATTTGGCATTGCTTGGAGATAGTCAATGCCAGGAATGAAAACCGTAACCTTTAGGAATTTAGAATTACCCATAGATTGGTGACGTTAGGAAGGTAAAACCTCAACCTTCAATTTTCCTTAGAGATTGGCTATAATGAGAAGGTTTTATGATCCTATCCTTTAGGAATCTAGCATTTCTTGGAGATAGGGGATGCCATGAAGGAAAACTCTATCCTTAAAGAATCTGTCTTTGCGCGAAGGTAGATGAGGCTAGGAAGGAAAAATCTATCCTTCAAGAGGCATTGCTCGGAGACAGGAGATGCCAGGAAAGAAAAATATATCCTTAGGAATTTGGCGTTGTCCGAAGATAGGCAACGCTAGGAAGGAAAACTCTATCCTTTAGGAATCTGGCATTGCCTAGAGATAGGTGACGATAGAAAGGAAAATCTGAACCTTCAGGAATCTGAAGCTGCTTAGAGATTGACATCGTTAGGAAGGTGAAATCCTAACCTTTAGGAATCTATAATTTCTTGGAGATTAGCAATGTCAGGAAGGCAAAACCCTAACCAACATGAATTTTCCATTGCTCGGAGGTAAGTGACGATAAGAGGGTGTAACTACTCAAAATCAATATAGGGTCAGTTGGATAATTTGATCCCAACCTTCTAGAATCTGGCACTGCCCGGTGATTGGCAACGTCAGGAAGGCAAAAAACTAGCAAGGGTCAATTAGATAATTCAACCTTGACCTTACATGTACATGCTACTGCCTAGAGTTTGACAATGTTAAGTAGAACTAATCACGCGAGGGTTGATTGGATAATTCAACCATGGCTCGTAGATACCGGCCATTATCTTGAGGCTAGAAACATCTAGGAGGAATGTCATAAATTGAGCAGTTAAACTATCAATTCTTGGAAACAGGAGCTAGAGTCCAAAATGGATTTCTACGACTATGCTAGCAGCCTAGCAAGAAATTCTCGACCGAGGATAAGCGAGGATAGTCATTGGATGCTAAAAATAAGTATTATTGGACCCTTCCGATCTAAGATCAGGATTGGAAAGGAGCAATCGAACTAAGGGCAGTAAACAATTTTCCCCATAATGTTTAACTCCTACAGGTTCTCGAAGCTTGGGATTTTGAATAAAGTTTCCATGAAAAGGATTTAGTTTGTGGTAGGAATATATATATAAGAAATAAATATTGCAATTGATTCCCTGTGGCAATAGGAAATAAGATGGAACTTGGATTATTTAGGATTAGTAGCTAGTTGAAAGAGACTCGGCCCAACACGAATAGGAATGACCACAGAGTTGGTTAAACAACGGTCCTATTTCACTAAGAGCAATGCTTTGGTGACTATAAACGGGGATAAAACAATGGTATATAACTAGAGCAATCATAAGAATTCCATTTGCATCCGTAGAGTTGCGGTAAATGGAAGCGTTACATGAAAATAGGTATATAATATGGATAAACTATAGGACAAGCAGTTATATTATATACATAGGCAGTTGTATATAAGAAAGTATACAACAAAAAAAGTATGGACAGCAAAAAAGAATAAATACTACTAGACAAAAAAATCTTTCATTGCTTAAACTAATATGTACAAAGAAGGTGTTGGCCACATTCGCACAAACACTATCTGTAAGCACCAAAAAACCGTAAGTATAAAGAGTACAACAAAAAGAGCCACCACACCCACAAGCTTCGAAAGTCACCCTACTTACTCTTTACTTTCTTTCTGCCCTTGCTACTAGAACCTCCAGGATGCATCTTGTGCTTTTTCTTGTCCTTGATTACACTTCCTTTAGCGGTGTCACCCTCGAACATAAAAGTCCCACCTAATAGCGGATGAGGCTTATCGGTCTTTCCGGTAGAAGTCGAGGAGGGTTTGATCATGAAATTTGGTGGCCTCATCTTAATCGCGGGAAGCTTGGATGTAGATCTTGTAGGAAAGGAGGTAGTATGCGTAGTGGTGCCAGGCTCGGGCTTAACTTTAATTTTTTTGAAATCAACCTTCAACCTTTCCGCCGTGAAAGCATGATACGTAGGGTCTACAATGCTGGTTATGACAATGACTTCCTTCTAGGACATAGCAACACCTTCTAAGCTCTCTAGAGTAGCTCTTTTTTAAGAATCAAACCCTAGACCATGAGGAAAGATAGGAGAAAAGATGAAAATTCTCATGGAGACATAGTTTTATGTGATGAAGATAGCTATAGATCCCAAATCCTGAGTACTTGACGATGAAGGAAGAAGATGTTGTTAGCCTACAAGTAGGCAAACAGAATGATAAAGGTCAGTGATGGACTCTTATGAGAACAAAAGTTTCTCAAAGACTGATGAAACAAGAGATATACCCAAACCTAAACTTCGCTCTGTGGAAGATTTGACGAATTCCCCTTCTTCGATCACAAACTCCCCTGCTTGACCTATAAAAGAGGGAATGTACGGATTATCGAAAGTTATCGCTACAAAACCGGAACGACATAGGTGGTTTTTCGAGCTAGCTCTCATGGTTGCAGAAATATCCATCATGAGCTCCTTAGATTCTGGGATGGATGATTCATGCTGGCCCGATGAATTAGAGCCAACACAAACCCCGATGATGACAGCAGCAATAGCATCTTCTTTGGCTAGCAAGGCCTTTTCCTATGCAAGTTTCCAAAAACATCGAGGTATCTGGCCATTAACTACTCTTCGGTGGGCCTTCATGGGTTCTTCAGAACGATGCAGCACCAACTCCCATGCCTCCACGAGAGTCTCAATGTAAGATCTCCCCAACCACTTCATACTCTTATATTGAGTGACACTTGCGTCATATATTTGAGAGTTTTGCTTAGCTCTTTTCTCTCGCTAACCTTCTCCTCCTTGAGCTCCTTGACCTCTTGTTGAGCGACGACGAGCTCTATACCAGTATTAAGCTTTTTATTTTTAGGAGGAGTAAGTCGTAAGCAAGCTTCTATTTTTCTTCTTGGAGATTTTGAAGCTCAGTTGCATCTCCTCAATAGTCTTTTCCATGTCCTGGATGGTTTCATCCTTGGCAGTAAGGGCCAGGTTCTTCTTGGTAAGATGTGTTTTTAATACAATGCCTTCTTCATGATCAACCTTCAGCGTATTTTGTAGCATAATGACGGAATCTTCATGGGCCTTATTCACTTCGGTCATCAGCTTCTTGGCGCTAGCTTTGGACTTGAAGTTAGAGTCTCTCTCCACTATCGCCTTCACTACATCCTTCTTATGACCATCAATGATCCTTTCGTAAGTTCCCTTCTCGGATTCAAAGGACTGGATATTGGTATAATTGATTTTTTTGGCTAGGAGAGAGCAAAGAAGAGTTTCTACCATTTATGGTCCTCATTGACATAATTTTGAACCTATAGGACATCCCAGTCCATCTCCTCTTTTGAAAAGTCTTCGGTATCTTGGTCGAACATGACACTTTGGAAGAAAAGGCTTGGAAAAGTAGCCCACAAGAATGGCAGAGCAGGCATGAGAGAAAATAAGGGAGCTGAGGTTCCCTTGGATTAAGGAGGAGCAATGATGGTCAAGGATTATGAGGTAGGAACTCATTGGTGAGATGTAAGATTGGGTTCAGTATGCGGTAGTGGAATAATAAAAGAGGGAACATCACAATCATATGAATCCTTATATGGCTTGGTTTGATCATGTGATGGCCCTCTTCGACCTTCCTTTTATTTCTTTCTGTCTTAGCTTGGCGTTTGTCGCCCGCTACTCGTTCCTTCCTCTTGAGTCTTTCCCCATCAGTTTCATAACGACCCAAATAGCCAGGATGAGATGGACATGGATCAGGGGTTCATCCTCTAGACTCAGTTTATCTATGCTGAAGATTTTTATATCTATCCTTGTCCATGAACTTGAAACAAGAAGAAAAACTATATAAGTATTGGAGTTTAGGAATGTAAGCAAATGCATGGATGTGTTTGTGATCCTTATGAAGTGCAAAGTACTGGCAACCTCCTAAGTATCCTACATACAATGTTCACATAAAAGTAAAGATGGTGTCTCGCCACCTGCATCTGAGATATCCCCAGACAAGAAGCTAAAGTGTGGCGAACCATCAGCAAGAAGATTGACAATGGAAATGTTGAAATCGCTTAAACAAATGAAGACATCTCCTAGGAAATGAGCTAGAGGAGTTTCGTCGCAAGAAGGCAAAGCACTCGTTTCTCCAGCCTTTACGATAATGGTGCATTCTTAATGGGGCAAGGCAGGAAGTTTAGGACCTTCGAGATACCTCTTGCTATAAGATTCATCTCCCTCTACACCAGCATTATAGTCGCTATCATTGTCATCAGTGCCTTCCTCATCCTTCTCTTCTTCCTCATCCCTCATCTCCTCTTTTCCTTCTCTCCTCCTAGCATTTTTTTATCCTTCTCTGGGATTTTTGACATTCTACTGTCCTCATTTTCTCCTCTTGGGGCATCACCTTCCGCTGGCTTTGTTGTTTCCTTCCAATAGGCTCTTACACATACATTGTACCCGACAAACCTTTAACTTCCCTTTAAAGGTTCCCACTAGAGCTGTCGGTGCAGGTGGAAGATTTGTCTAGCACTCTAGATCTGCTCAATGGAGGCGAATTTGGAGCAGTGAACCTATTAAGGAGCAGAAGATCACACCATTGAAGGTTCTCGTTGGTCAAAAGATATGTGTTGTTGTGATGCTGGAAGCCGAACTCTTTTAGAGCGGTCGAAGTGTCAGTGTGCTCGTCCTGAACATCTAGAGAAAAAGGTAAGGGGACTTACTTCTGAAAATCCAATGCCTGTTGAAGCCCTATAGGCATTGGATGAAGAAATATTCGTTCATAAAATAAGAACATTTGTTGTGAAGCTTCTCAATGACCTTGCGCTTGCACCAGGTTTCGATATCATATAATAAGTTGATTTGCGTCTTTGCTTGAAGTGTAGAAGAGAAGCTAACTCATTGAAGTACGGAGGCGACTGAAACTGATTCATGAAGAGCACATATGGAGAGCTCAAGAGAGCATACTCGTTTGGGTGAACTTGGCATAGAGCCAGCCCAAGCTCTTGAAGATCATGCACAGAAAAGGATTGAAGGAAGGACAGAACCACCTAAGAATATATAGTTGTTGCATGTCGTGTATCCCCGTGGAGGATGGTGTGCTTGTTTACCTAGTAATGGGAGAAGTACATTGCCATCAGGAATTCCATATTAGCGGCATATGTTTTGGAGCATCTTCGGAGTAAGAATTATCGGCGTTTGTTCTGGCGGGTCATCCACTATCGAAAATATTCATTCAAGGGGTAAGTTGATTTTAGAATGGTTCTTCTAATATAACTGCGCCCTGTAACTCGACAATGATTGAATGACCGGGCCTGACAGGAACGGGTTGTGAAGCTAGAGCTATAGAGGACCAGCTTTGGAAGGAGTAGATGTCCCGACACTAGTCTAGAGGCATGGCGATCTATGCATCATTGTAAATAGAAAAATTGGGCATTCAACAGGATCTAGTATGTTTTAGAAGCCCGTGTAACCAACATCCAAAATCCAAAGAATTTCAACGCGTGCTGACCGACCAGATTCTGAGCATTGGCTGGAGCAAGTGAAAATGTTAATCTATGTAGTCTGAGTCCTATGTCCCGTACACGATAACAAACCATCATGTGTAGATAGCTCACTCATGCTAGAAAACAAGTAACTCCACATAACGAAGTCATTGTCTGAAGAGACGTAGAAGCTTCTCTTTTACAAGAATACGAGAAGTGTAGAATTGAATGCCAACAAATGCAATGAAATTGTTCAATATGACCATTCTCAAAATAAACCTTCCTACTAGAATTTGAACTACAATACATGGCTATCCGAGTTATGAAAAGGGTTAGGCAAAGTCGATAAGCAGGCATCTCTTCGGAGCAACTTGAGCACAACCAGAACAAACTTAAGTCCATCCTAGATTGGACCTAAGTCAAACCCAAGCCTACCCCGACCAACCCCCATCATCACCACCGACCAGGTCGTCGTCTCTGATGTAGAACGCCACGACATGGAAGATTAACCAACCTCAAAATTTGGCCAAGATTTGGAGTTGGATCTGGAAGCAAAAGCGATCGTTGATGAGTGCTTTAGGGTGAGCGACAACCAAAAATAGCAGTGACAAAGTCAAGGACGTGGCGGAGACTTCATGGGATTAAAGATGAGTGATTTAGTCAAGGAAGAAAAAGTAATAGGAACTCGATATTAAAGCTATTTGTAAGAACAAATGAGAAAGGTGGAGGAAACAATTTTAAGTGTTTTTTATTTATAAGAGCCAGGGTCGCGAAAAGACCTCTTGGTACCGAGAGGAATTTTGGAGCCCATACTAAGTGAAAAACACGTGAAGGAAAGATCAGGCTTAACTAAAGCATGGCACGGTTTCCAAAGCACAGATCTTGTCCTTAGAATGGAGAATGGAATTATAGCTATACAAAGCAGTAGAAGGTGCATTTGCATGACAAAGGCTATACTTCAAAACAATTCCTAAACAATGGACAAAACTGGGAGATAGCAAGGCAGAACCTGTCTCGATCCAGATCATGCTTTTTTTCATCGAAATCATACTATGGGGAGGCAAGTGTTAACCTAATTTTTGACTAAGATGACTTTTAACAGAAGTTAGAAAATCAAGATGAAGACGAAGCGATCCACAGACTTGGAAACAGGATTAGGAGAATAGAAAGGATGGGCTTAAGAAGTTATGAGTGGGAAGGAGTTAATAAACCAATCGGTACCGAGAGCTTTCTCTTGGTCAACCATCCTTCAAAATCCCTTGTACTCAAAGTACTACATCAGTGATTGCCATGAAGTACATTTCCCAAAGAATAGACCGGCAACTCTAAGAATCCTTGAAAATAAAGAAAATAAACATGAAAGGATATCAAGGAAATCATTGGAAACAATCCAACCTCCGAGGAAAATTATTTGGAACGCAAGAAGTCAGAGATAGAAAGGAAAAACAAAGGAAGAAGATGGATTTCTCCCCACAAAAATCACTTAGTACCGAGAGGATATTATTGATATTTGGGTCTCTTTGGCTCTTCTACACCTTCGGCTTAGATTTGGATCTTCTTCTTCGTGGGTTCTGAGTGTATTAGCGAATTACACTATTAATACAAACCTCATAGCAGCCAAGAGAGGACTTCTGGCACTTTATCTTTTCATCTCCTATCTCCCTTCACATAGTCACTAAGGCATATACTCTTGGCAGTTCTAAGCTTAAGAACCAGTCAATCCTTTGTATATGTTACTTATAAATCTCTCTAATCCTCTCAAACTCTCTTCTAAATTATAATCAGTAAAGATAACAGTAGACGTAGGTCAGAGATTGTTGAACCACTATAAAAATTCTTTTGTATTCTTTGATTTTCTTACAGTATTTGCTAGATCTCAACTTTTTACAACTTTTTGATGTCGTGCCATTTTATCGTCAACAATATATATATAAAGCTATCAAATATATGAAGGGACCAAGCTAGTCTACAACGGGTGAAATTGGTATATTTAAAAAAAGCCATGTTTGCATCATAGTAGGCCTATGAAGCCTAATGATTTTCATTATATCCTATTTGGATGTTAAATAAATCATTTTTGTTTAACATTCATTTGCATCTGCATCTATTAATTAATCATATTATTATTCAACTGAATATTTTAGTTTTGAATGTACTATGTATGCATTCAATAACAGCATATTATAATATAATATAAACATGTGTATAACTATATATATACATATATACATATAGACATTGTGATTCAAATCTATTGTATATACATATATATATTACACTTACGCATACATATAATAAATTCACATGCATATTGGAAATATAAATGCCTGGCATACACATACGTTTGGATAGACTACAATATATATGGTTTATATACACATACTGATAATATCATATACGCACTTATGTGATATTTTATTGGCACTTGTATATTTTTAATATATGTACATATATGAAATTATGAAAATAAGTCTACGTAAAATTAGGCATTTCAAAGTAAGAAAAAGCTAGAAAGGTGAAGATGATAATAAAATTTTACGTTAGATTTATATCTAAAATCTAATCAAATCAGAGTAAAAGGAAATAACATGATTTAATACCTTAATCCCTTTTTTCAAACACTATTACATAATATATTTGATATCGTATAAAATTCCATACTTGAACACAACAAAAATACAAACCCTTAAAATTTGCATATCTAAAAATACACACAATCAACTTTAAGAAAAATTAAAACCTTTCAATTTAATGCATTGCACCAATGAAAAAATCAATTCAACAACACATATTTGTTTGATATATAGTAAACCGATATGTAATTTCAAAACGTATATTTGACAAAGCAATAAAATCGAATAAATTAATTTAAATTAAATTGATTTAACAAAAGGTTTAACTTGATACTGGTTCATAACTAAATGTGATTTAAAAATTATATACATACATACGTGATTTAATTAATAGAAATATTAGCACCTTGATTATTAAAGAATTAAACTGAAACGCCAATAATAAATTCCATTGCAGCAAATCATATGATTTAATATCATATCCAATAAACAAGAAAAATTATTTTAGAACACAAATCAATCGATCATAAATTGGTTTTAGTCAGATAACTAATTGACCAATTATGGTAAAAAATATATATAACAAAAACAAATCTGTAATAACTAGTGATTTAAAATCCAATCAATATAACATCTACACTCAAAATAAAAAATACATAAGGGAGATTTTGCATTTAACCATAATAAACAAAATAATTTAACAGTAGATTCAATAAGCGGTAATGAATATACATATATATAAACTAAATTAAATCTACACACCATGAATGAATTTAAGATGAAAATCAAACCCGAAAAGTTTGGCCCTTTACAACACCTTGGTTTAAGATTTCCTTCTCAAATATCTAAGTAGGTCAACACCCAGCTTTGCGAGAAGGATGAACCATTTATTTATAATTTTATTTGATGTTTTTACTTTGTTTTGGAGTTGTGTTTTGCAGAAAACAACATAGTTAATTTTGGCCATGATAAGAGAGAGGAGAAGATGAGAGAAAAAAATTAAGGGACGAAAAACGAATGAGAATATTTGTTTCAATGAGAGAATAATTTTTTTTATTCTCTCTTTAAACTTTGTAGCACCCATAATTTTGAACAATTTGTATTTAAATATCTGAATTATTTAAATATTTGAATCTTGGATCAAATGTGATTAAATTTATTTTATGACAATGTTAACCCCTTTTTAATTAATAATTATCGATGGTAAACTTTTTTTCGAAATATGTTTACAAAAATAAATACTTCGAAGAAGTATCGACAACGTGATCAAAATTGTTTTATCGATGAACAACCGTTTTCTCGATTAAAGTTGTCCGAACATGTTGAGCTTGCTTAGGATATTGTTGTGTAATTAATTAGCAACTAAAAATATTTTCATTGACATGGCTAACTAAATGTGAATAGTAAAAAGATTAGCAAATGGATCAAGAGAAGATATTTTGATGAATAGTGTTCAAGATTTGTTTTCAAGAGTGTGAGGTGTAAAGCAAACACATTAATGTGATTACTTTGGCTAGTCAAATGGGGGAGGCAAGAGAGATCATTTACCTCTTGTGAAAGCCACATAATAGTATTCACTTGTTTATAATTTTATTTTCTAAGTTTTGTGAAAAAACCTCAGTATTCAAGCTCTTTTCTCTTCTTCAATCTTCATTTTCTCTATGCAAATCGAACCCGAACTCCACCAATCTTTGGCATGGGTCTTGGCATAGCCTAGGAACATGAAATAGCATCCCAAATCATGAAGGAAGTGGGCACAATAGGCTAACCTTTTCTGGCTGTGAGCAATGTATGAGGTAGGATGGTGGTTGAGTTCTTTTAACAAGCAAAGGTGGAAGCTTTGGCATGTGGGTGATGATAGGAATTGGTATTGTGTTCCTCTGCACTTGTTCCTGGATTTGGAATAAATTTAGGTGAGTTATCTCACCATTTAATTTATGTATATATAAATATGTTGTGTGTGTATTTGCTATATATAAATATAAAGTTCAGTTGGGAACTATGCAAGTTATAACTTGTTGGGTGGATTCTCACCCAGGAGATCTCGAGACCAAGAAGCATTAGTTCCATCTGGGTTTGCCCACTCCATTCGTTCCATTCCATCCGGTACCTAAGCTCATCCGGTACACAGGCCACTGCCGAACCACCTACTCGCCGAACCAAAATAACACCGGTCCAAAACCATCTCCCTGCCGGACCAACCTCCATCACCGAACCAACATCTACCGGTCCAACACCTCTCCCTGCAGAGCCGAACCAAGCTCCACCCACTCACCACCGGACCATGCCCCACCGAGCCATGCTCCACCGAACCAACCTACCTCCATCCAATGCCGGACCAGAAACGAAGGAGGACACGACCGGACCGATTCTGTCAGGCCAGATTGCTTCAGCCCAGGCCTACCAGCAGCTATATACGTCCAAGACCCTTGCCTCCAGCCTCACTCTATAAATAGAAGGGCAAGGGTACAACAATGGCAGGCAAGTTTAAGAGCTCGAGCACGGAAGGAACTTTCAAACAACTTTCATATACTTGTATACCAAGCTTTGTACTTGTAATCTGAAAGAAAAAGGAGAATAACATATAAAGTGGACGTAGGCACGTTCTGGCCGAACCACTATAAATCTGTGTGTCTTTTACAGTTTAGTCCATGCTTTTCATATATTTGCGTAAATCCCCCAAATCACTAGAAACAACATAAAATCAACTAATTCATACGACTTGGAGGTGTTTGCCCATTTCTTGTGCAAAAATTTTTGGTGCTTTCACCGAGAGCCGAGCTAGAAGCTACAGCTTCTCCTACTCAACCTTCTTCCTCACAGCATCGTTCCTCGCTCCGACAACATGACTTCCAGGCATAGGGGAGATGTTAATAAAGGAAAGAACGTCGCAAGTATCAGTATCCCAGATCCAGTGGCCCCGAATCAAGAGAATCATCCCATTTTAACAGCAATACCAGATGAAAATCGAGCAATTCCATCAGCTCCTGCCGCGGAACAACCAATTACTAGGGCAGATCTAGACAGGGTTGTGGCTGAAGTAACTAACCGCTTCGCATCTCAACAAGAAGCCCTGGTGGACCAACTCATGTCACGCCTAAGGGATGCTGAAGAATCCAACCGCAACACTGAATCATGGGGTGAGTCCCAATCTGGAGGATCTGGGAGGCAACAAAGACTTTTCTTCTTCGAAGAAGTTAACAACAGAAATAGCCATGGTAGGGGCTGAGCCCGGACTCAGCCCGAATTCCGACCCGAGAAAACACTTGGAACCGAACCCGACGGGGGAGGTGCCAGGCAGGGGTCGGATGTAGCTGAGCCTGTCATGCTACCTAACCATGAAAACACCAGTAGACGTGGCCGAGCTGGAGTCCAGCCCGTAGTTGGACCCGAGGAAGCGCTGAGAACAGAACCCAGCAGGGGAAGATCAAGGCAAGGGCCAACTATGGCTGACCCCAACATGCCCCCAAAAGAGCAGAGGCAGCCTTTGGAGAATGTTAGGAGTGACAGACGATACCATCCCTACAAGTCATCTGGACGGAATCAATCCCGCAGGGAAGAACCAAACTCATTTTTGTCCGCTCCAAGTTCTGATGAAAGGATGACGCGATTGTTCAGAGAGTGCGTCCAACGGGAGCAAAGGGATCGGGGGATAGGTGCTAGGGTAACCAGCCCCTTCACTCGCAATATCGAAACTGCCATCACCCCCCGAGAATGGAAGATGCCAACGATGGAACCTTACAAAGGAACCTCTGACCCCATCGTACACTTACAGAGGTACACCTAGCATATTCTCATGAGCGGAGCAACAGAGGGAGTGTTGTGTAAATGCTTCCCACTATTCTTGGCAGATCTAGCTACCTCCTGGTTCTGCCACCTACCCCAAGGGTCCATCAGCTCATGGGAAATGTTGAAAGAAAAGTTCATTAGTCAGTTCCGCATTCATGTGGAGCAACCCAAGGACGCTTATTTCTTATCTAATATCAAACAGAAACCCGGAGAGACATTGCAACAATATCTAACCCGATTCAACGCCGCGGCAACCGCAGTCCAAGATGCCGATGAGAAACTTATCCTAATGGCCCTCTGCAGTGGTGTACATCCAGATACTAAATTTGCTAGAAGACTAACTAAGGAAAAACCAGCTACTTTACCTGATTTCTTCCATGAAGCTGGAAAGTATATGAGACTTGAGGACGCTGCCACTGAGAGGCAATCAGGGCAACAGGCTAAGACGGCTACAGACAGGGTTCCCGCTGGAGCAAAGGATGTTCGAAGAAATGACTCTAGGGACAATGCTGGAGGCAAAAAGGGAGAAAAGCGCTTATATCGACCAGGACCAAGATTTGACTCTTACACTCCTTTGAATGAAACGATCGAAAACATCTTCCTAGCCACTCAAGACGAAGTTAGATACAAGCACCCCCCGCACAAGAAGGAGTCAGATAGCGCACTCAAATCTGGAAAGTTCTGCCGCTTCCACGAATCCCACGGACATGACACCAATGAATGCCACCATCTTCGGGACTTGATTGAAGAACACATCAGAAGGAGGAGACTGGAGCGCTATATGAAAGGCCAGAACAGGACTTCAACTCCTACCAATGAGAATCCTGGACTACCCCCCCCCCCAGAAGCAGGCAGGGGAAATCGCAACACCAGCGGCTCTAGTCAAGAGAAGATAGTGGTCCACACCATATCAAGAGGACCGCACATCGCCGACAGAAGCTGGGCGGAGATGGAAAGATACGGTAAGTCACTGAGGAACGCTGAAGGCTGCGTTAATTCTGTTATGGAAGAACGCCACCCGAAACGGAAGAGAATGACGACATCACATTCAATAGGCGTGATCTAGAGGGAAGACAGTACCCACACATGGATCCTATGGTCATCTCTGCTTGGTTCAGACCAGCCAAGGTTTTTCGGATTTTAATAGACACTGGAAGCTCGGTGAATATCATATTCAAGCATGCTTTCGACAAAATGAAGCTATCAATGAAGGATGTGTCTCCCTGCAACAAACCACTACATGGTTTCACTGGAGATACGAAAATGCCCCTCGGGCAACTGAACCTTTTTGTTGAAATAGGAAGTCATCCCCGCTCCGCTGTGTGGAAACAAATATTTGTGCTAATAGAGAACCACTCGGCCTACAACGCCTTTTTGGGAAGACCAGCCTTGTCTGACTTCCAAATTGTCCTAGCCCCGTGGTGCCTGAAGATGAAATTTCCAACCGATAACGGAATAGGAGAAATAGAGGGAGATCAAGAGGCTGCTCGAGAGTGCTATGTAACTGAACTTCGCAATAACCGCAGAAAAGATAAAGGGAAAAATGCAGAGACCACTCTCTGCATGAAAAGCTTGAAAGCATAGCAACTAAAGAAAGCCCCTCCTCTTCGATATACTAGTGATCCTTTCAATGAATTAGACCCCAGGGATAAAGAGGAGGAGGCCACCGCCGAGCCTGCAGAGGCTATGGAATTCGTATATGTAGACAAACACGACCCAAGTAGACTGCTGAGAGTCGGGTCTCAGTTAAAAAAAGAACTAAAGAATCAACTCATTGATTTTCTTCGCCACAACATGGATGTATTTGCATGGACGCACGCTGACATGACAGGAATCTCCCCAGACGTAGCATGCCACATGCTGAACATCGATCCCACCAAGGTGCCAGTGAAGAAGAAAAAGAGGAGCATGGGGGCAGAACGATCAGCAGCCCTCGAGGAAGAAGTAAAGAACTTGCTTGTCAATGACTTCATACGGGAAGCCATCTACCCAGAATGGATCGCCAACCTGGTACTGGTAAAGAAAGCTAATGGGAAGTGGCGAACATGCATCGATTTCTCCAACTTAAATGACGCCTGTCCAAAGGACTGCTTCCCACTTCCCAGAATCGACCAACTCGTGGACAGCACAGCCGGACACGAACTCTTATCTTTTATGGACGCATACTCAGGATATAACCAGATCCCTATGCACGCCCCCGATCAAGACCACACTAGCTTCATCACTGACCGAGGATTGTACTGCTACAAGGTAATGCCATTTGGACTTAAAAACGCCGGAGCTACTTATCAGCGCCTTGTCAACAAGATGTTTGCGGAACTAATAGGACGAACTATGGAAGTTTATGTGGATGACATGCTGGTAAAATCGAGGAAAGCCAACGACCATATAAACCATCTAGACGAGATGTTTCAAGTACTTTGCCAATATGGAATGAAACTGAACCCTCTAAAGTGCTCCTTCGGAGTATCATTGGGGAAGTTCTTGGGATTCATCGTTCATGCTAGGGGGATTGAAGCAAACCCCGAACAAGTTCGAGCTTTGCAAGATATCAAGATACCATCCACTCGAAGAGAGATGCAAAGCCTAAACAGAAAAGTGGCCGCCCTAAGTAGGTTCATCTCTAAAGCAACCGACAAATGCATCCCTTTCTTCGAAGCTCTAAAGAAAGACAAAGGAAAGTTCGAATGGACTGACGAATGCTCGACAGCCTTCCTTAACTTAATCAGACACCTCCAGAAACCACCGGTTCTCTCAACTCCAAATGAAGGCGAGAAACTATACCTATACCTTGCTGTATCGTCCCACGCTTTGAGCGCCACTTTGGTGAGAGAAGACAACCGCGTGCAGCGACCCGTATACTTTGTAAGAAAGAGATTCACAGGGGCAGAAGCCAGATACCCTAAACTTGAAAAGCTAGCATACTGTTTGCTTATCACGTCACGGAAACTGCGACACTATTTCCAGTCTCATTCCATCAGAGTTTTAACCGATCAACCGCTAAGGCAAGTGCTCCATCGCCCGACACTTCTGGGCGATTACTTAAGTGGTGCATCGAACTAAGTCAATATGATATCACTTACCATCCTCGCACCGCTATCAAGGGGCAAGCCATAGCTGATTACATTGTCGAATTCACTACTAACGAAGGTAAGGACCAATCTGAAATAGCAAAAGATATCAAGTGGAATCTCTTCGTAGATGGAGCGTCAAACGAACAAGGCTCGGGGGCAGGTGTTGTGATAATCACCCCCAGGGGAAGGAAGCTGCACTACGCCCTAAGGTCGGAATTCGCTGCCACCAACAATGACGTAGAATACGAAGCGGTGATAGCTGGATTAGAACTGGCCTTGGAGATTGGAGTCGGCTCTTTATGTCTCCATAGTGATTCTCAACTCATTGTAAATCAAATACTGGGAGACTTCCAGACTCGAGGAGAACGACTTACAGCATATCTAAAAAAGACCAAGCTACTGCTCAATCAATTGAATCACTATCAAATCAAACACATTCCTCGAGAAGAGAACCAAGAGGCCGACGAACTAGCAAAGCAAGCTAGTATGAAGGGAGCATTAACCATCTCAAAACAGCCGGCACCAAGTTTCGAGCAAGTGAATCTGATAGCTGCGATCGACGAAGAAACTTGGATGACTCCTATCCGAAAATATTTACAAGATGGCACACTACCCGACAGGCGTAACGAAATCAAGAAAATCTTGAGGAAAGCTTCCCGCTATACATTACAAGAAGGCATCCTCTATCGGCGTGGCTTCTCTAATCCGTTATTAAGGTGTATCGCTGGAAGGGAAGTCAAGGAAGTCTTATCCAACATCCATCAAGTAAGTTGCGGGGATCACACTAGAGGGCAGACTCTGACAAAGAAGATACTCCGATATGGATATTACTGGCCCACTTTAAACAAAGATGCCTTGGACTTCGTCAAGAGATGTGACAGATGTCAGAAATTTGCCAAGATTCCTCGACTACCCACAAATGAGATTATTCAAATGACCAGCCCTTTGCAGTATGGGGAATTGACTTGATTGGCGAACTGCCAACGGGCCGAGGCGGAGGCAAATATGCTATAGTGGCGGTTGACTATTTCAAAAATATAGTGCCCTCTCAAGATCATATCAGACAACGGACTTCAGTTTGACAGCGAAGAATTCGCCGATTGGTGCCAAGAGCACGGAATTCACAAAAGCTTCTCATCTGTAGCTTATCCTCAAGCAAACGGACAAGTCGAAGCTGTAAACAAGATTCTCAAAACCTTAATCAAGAAGAAACTTGAAAAGTCGAAAGGCGCTCGGGTGGACAAACTTCCTACGGCACTTTGGGCCTATCGCACATCTTACAGAACTTCAACAGGGCATACCCCTTTCTCTTTGGCATACGGATCGGAGGCCATGCTCCCAGTTGAAACTATAGTGCCCTCTCACCGTAGGATCCACTATAACCCGAAAGAGAACGAAGAACTCCTCCTTATGTCTTTGGATCTAATTGAGGAGAGAAGAAACGATGCAACACTCAAAGCAGCAGCTTATAAGCAAAAAGTCGCAGCACAATACAACTCAAGATCATATCAGACAACGGACTTCCGTGACTGGAAGTTTTACTTTTCCTATATTTCCATTCCATTTAAATACTTTTCTCCTATCCTGTGTAACGGTCCCTAAAGTACAGAACACCGACTAGGAGACATTCGCTCATAAGGATCGAAGCCCGCAAACTGGATAACAAGGCACTCAGTTGTATCCATGACCAATTACACAAGACGCTCAACGCTACCCCCTGCAACTAAAACATGAAGGGCGGTACTCTCTTCTCTTGTACATAAACATGTAACTATAACTTATTCATACATCACACCAACATTGCAAAATATGAAATTATATTTCAAGCAAGAGCTTAGCATCAAACACAACTAAATCACAGGCACATGCATAGTTATACTTCTTATGTAGCACATCAAAATAATAACAACATTCAAAACATGACAGAATCAGCTTGTATTATAAACTTACACAAAGTCGTTCAATGACATAATTACAGCTCGAAAGTACATTAATGTTTTGAACTAGCATACACAGGAATGTCAAGCAAACCAAATAAAATAACCAGCTGCATAAGTGCTAACCACTACGCCTCAGAACCAGCTCTCCGAATCTACTTGGTTGCTGGATCGGAACTCGCAGCATGTTGACCAGAGGTCCCACCTGTCCAATTCAGGAGAAGAATCCATCAGATAAACAGCGAATGATCAAGTTATGAAAAGCTAAAAAGGGAAAACTCACCAACACCCGCTTCTTGGTCCTCATCCCCCAACTGCACACCGGCTTCCTCCGTAGCAAGTAGCCGCATCCCCTCCTTCACCGCTACCTTCTCCTCCTTTGAGAACTGGGCGGTAACCATATCCATCCTGAACGCCGCTCCACCTTCCTTATCCGCATCAGCCTTGGCCTCCTCCAAAGCCCGGAGATATATCCTAGCCATGATCCGGGGATAGTCATCCATCCAGGATAGATTACCCTGTTTCCAGGTACGGAAGTACATATCCTGCAACATCTCATCCATCATCCCCTCATTCTCCTCAAGCTCCCTCACCCGGGCCTCGGAGGACAACAACTTGGCAACGGCAACATCCCTCTCCGATCGATATCTGAAGCGGTCAACCTGGAGTGACCTCCTCATTTCCTCCATCTCTTCCTTTAGCCTGGCCTGAGCAAGCTCTGCGGCCTCAAGCCTCCCAGATAACTCCTCTACCTGCTCGAGATCCGCCCTCTGAACCTCGTCCATCGTAGCAATGGCTATGTCAATCCGCTCCTTGCAGGCGGCCTCCATCTTTCGCAACTCAGCCTTGCTAGCCTCCTCCATGGTTTTCTTTAGTCGTCGGGAGGCCGCCTCATGCTGAGATATCTGGATAGCCTGATCGGCAAGCTGTTTGGCCTGATCAGAAACCTGTAGCCGCAACCGGATGTTAGCACTTCCGATTTCCTCCCCAGCCCTGGCCAGTCGAGCGTGATGCTCCATTAGCCTCTTGGTTTCCTCAGCCACCGATCGATGCATGCCTTGGCCTCATTCCCCATGGTCACAATCCGAGTAGTAAGCAAATCGAGGTCTAACGACTTAGCCTCATCAAGCACCCGTACCATGGGATTGCGGGGAAGAAGATGCTCACCCGTGACCTCATCAAAAGAGATATCCTGAAAACTCGGGTCCAGATCCGGATGGTCGGCAAATGGGTTGCGATACAAACCTGGGCGGTCTATCGGAGTGACGGTTGGATTTTCGGACATATGGGGGGAAGGCATAAACCCAGTATCCTCTTCAGTAGTATCATTTGGACTGGAGGCTGAGGGCCAAGTGAAGGTTCAAACGAAGATCGGCCCCTCTTCCTCTTTTGCATATCTTCTTCAATAACTCCAAGAAGAGGGCGATATCTAACTTCATCCCCAGGACGACTAGTTGGCGGCTATGGTTTGGCAGAAGCTTTGAGTAGCTTATACTGTTCGAGGCGGTGCCGAATATTTGATGTCTTAGCCGCCTTACCTGCTCCTGGAATAGAAACCAAGCGTTACGAACATACAATGATCCATAATTCAAGAAATATGTTAAGTTAAGAAGAGTGAGAAGGCACATCTGTTATACAAACTCTGCGGAGGAGTGGGATACTGCAATAAGTCCTGAATCTCATTCTAGGACGGAAGCGAACCATAAAATATTCCTAAGTCCCTATCGTAAATGGAGTCTGCAGAAGTCAAAAGTTCACCTTGAATCGCTGGAGTCGCCTTAGCTGAAGAACTCTCAGAGAATGGATCGGCGCCAGCCCCAGTCTTTTCAACCCCCTTAGCCTTCTCAACCAAAGCCGATCCTTCCTCTGACTCCCCAAAAGCTTGACGGAAAGCATCATCCGTCCACTCATGAATCTCTCCCACTTGCCGGGAGGTTAAGGCACCAACGCCACTACCGCTCTGTCCATCTCCTCCTTCACCCTCACCTCTATCTTCCTCCACATCTTCCTCTCCCGGAGCAATTGGGCAAGTGCTAGGAGAGGGACCATCAGACTTCTTAAGCTTCTTACCTCCGTCAACGGGAGGCTTTGTAAATGGTTCCCTCTTGCCACTCTTCACCGGGGCCCCTTCCTTGGCTTTGGCAGCCTTCCCCTCAGCCGTATCTCTCTGCTTAACCACGGACTGGTGTGGCAGGATCAAGTTGTGCTTCAGGAGAGTAGCATTCCTGATCAGGAAAGAAGCCGACCTGTCCCGTCCCGAAATGGCCTTTATTTCCGCAGCCATCTGGACCAGGGAATCACTTTCTACGACTGCAAAACCACCTGTCGCTAGCAAGAAATAGAAGCATATCAGAAGAAGCACTGCAGTCGGAACAAGGAAACTGTAAATAAAATTCAACTTACAGCCAGAAGTGAAGAGGCGGAAGGAGACAGAATCGTCCTTGATAAAAAACCATTCTTTCTTAAACATGGTGAACTTTGAGTATAAGTCCAAGACCGGTTTGAAGGGCACGGCCACTTCCAAACTAACATACGGAGACCCCTTCTTGTAGCCTCTCAGATTATACAAGTATCGAATTTCCCGGTTAGAAGGAGGGCGTCCATACCTCCTCTGGAAGATAACGAATAAGCACACCAGAATAGCGTAGGAATTGGGCTGGAGCTGGAGAGGGGCCACCTTCAGATAGGTAAGGAAGCTGACTATCCATGCGTTGATCGGAGGAATGGCCCCACACATACAATGGTATCTGCTGTAAGCAAAATATCCTTCAGGAGGGTCATATGGCATAACCCCCTCTCCCGGCAACAGCATGCGAGCCCTGTCAATCCCGAAGGAACGAGAGATGATATCAAGCTGCTCCTCCCTGAGGGAGCTAGGAAAACAATCGGGCGGAGAATTCAGAAGCTCCTGGGGGCCATACCCATCTACTAGCGACCTCGGGGTAGGTCCATGACGTTCCGGTCTTGGCTGGGCGGGAGGCACGGAGGAGGACTCTCCTTCGCCCCTAGACTTCCGTTTATCTGATCGAGTTTCTGCTTTGCGAGACATTATCTGCAAACACCGGAAGAACAAATTAGAACAAGGAGTATGGAAACATGAGTAAATAGGTACATGCAGCTTGAAGACTCGCTCACAAATTCAAAATTCATTCGCAAAAATAAAAGTTTTCAAGCTCATTCGGCTTTCACATTCATTCGGTTTTCACATTCATTCGATTTTCACATTCATTCGGTTTTCACACTCATTCGGTTTTCATATTCATTCGATTTTCACATTCATTCGGTTTTCACACACATTCGGTTTTCACACTCATTCGGTTTTCACATTCATTCGGTTTTCGCACTCATTTGGTTTTCAAGCTCATTCGGTACTCAAGGACCGCGAGCACATTCGTTAAAACAAAGAAACCACATTCGGCGAAAAGAACGCACCTGATTCAGCTCCAAGTTGATTCGGCGCTAAAATGATTCGGCGCTAGGACGATTCGACACTAAGTTGATTCGGCACTTATGTGGTTCGGCTGTCTCGTATGATGGAGGTTGAACGAAGGCCTAGGCCCCTACTTATAGGCGAGCACAGGTACGACCGGACTAACAGGTTCGACACTTGGGGCCGAATGAAAGTGCCTAAGCTAAATAAACTAAAAACAAAGCGCGACATATGCAGGCATATGCCCCACTTTGGGGGGCAAATGTTGGGTGGATTCTCACCCAGGAGATCTCGAGACCAAGAAGCATCAGTTCCATCTGGGTTTGCCCACTCCATTCGTTCCATTCCATCCGGTACCTAAGCTCATCCGGTACACAGGCCACTGCCGAACCACCTACTCGCCGAACCAAAATAACACCGGTCCAAAACCATCTCCCTGCCGGACCAACCTCTATCACCGAACCAACATCTACCGGTCCAACACCTCTCCCTGCAGAGCCGAACCAAGCTCCACCCACTCACCACCGGACCATGCCCCACCGAGCCATGCTCCACCGAACCAACCTACCTCCATCCACTGCCGGACCAGAAACGAGGGAGGACACGACCGGACCAATTCTGTCAGGCCAGATTACTTCAGCCCAGGCCCACCAGCAGCTATATACGTCCAAGACCCCTGCCTCCAGTCTCACTCTATAAATAGAAGGGCAAGGGTACAACAATGGCAGGCAAGTTTAAGAGCTCGAGCATGGAAGGAACTTTCAAACAACTTTCATATACTTGTATACCAAGCTTTGTACTTGTAATATGAAAGAAAAAGGAGAATAACATATAAAGTGGACGTAGGCACGTTCTGGCCGAACCACTATGTGTGTCTTTTACAGTTTAGTACCTGCATTTCATATATTTGCGTAAATCCCCCAAATCACTAGAAACAACATAAAATCAACTAATTCATACGACTTGGAGGTGTTTGCCCATTTCTTGTGCAAACATAACTTTTGGATCCCTCCTACTCTGGAAAACAAGTGACAATTTTATATGTAATATTATCTCTTCCATTACCCTCCAAAACATGTACCATCGCTACACTATATTTTTAAATATTTGATAATGTTATATGTAATATAGAAGTGTGTATAGGAATGTTTGTAGCGACATAGTCACTATGAAAGCACTTTGAAATCCCCTTGCTTTAACTTGCTTATTTTGATGACATGTTAATATATTATGATATATTATACTTTTATTGTTCTCTATATATATTTTGGTATATGAGACAGTAAAGAAATGACTTGGAAAATTATAGAACTTGTTGAGGAAAGTTGCAAAAATTGTAGCACGAATGATTGCTATATGAGTACTTTGAAATCACCTTGTGTTCGATTATTTTCAGTTTAATTTTGATAGAGATCCCTAGAGCTATGAATGCACTTTGAATGCCTAGGTTGACGAAGTTGAAAAAGTTAGAAGCGAAATATTCACTATGAATACACTTTGAAAATTATCTTATTTTTCGAATTTTTAGCATGATTTTTAAAGATATCCTTAGGGGTTTCTTTACATTATTTTTAAGTATTATAGATATGCCACTTACTTAAAAAATTTGGAACTTAAATCATTTATATAAGTGGTTATAAAACTGGCCACAAAATTGATGTTTTTTCTTTATTATTCTATGATCAGGACCTTCTATAGCACTTATAAATGCCGTCTTTGGTCTACTGCAGCGCTTCTAGCCTTGTTCATTGTTTTGATTTAAAGCGCTATTTTGACCAGTTTCTCATGATTTAATAGTTTATAATCTACTGTCACTATGGAATTGTTTAGGGAAGTTCTAATAACATGGATTAGAATATGAAAAAAGATTAGGAGTTTAAATATTTTGTAATAGTTACTTATGAATTTTTGAAGTAAAGGGTTTTAAAATACAAAACATATTTTTCTAATGATTTTTTTTCAAATTTACAAAGTAGTTATTTTTAAATAATTTTTGTATAGATATTTTTAAAACCTATTTGTAAGTATTTTTGTATATAAGTTTGGAAAATTTAAGTATTTTATAAAAGAGTAGGGGTGGTTTTGATTATAACATTTAATTATAACAAAATGTTTTTGAGAAGTTAATCAAAAGTATATTATAATGTGAATAAGTATACATAGATCTTTTAAAAGAATATTTTAAATAAAATGCTAAGTGTAAAATGGTTTGGGTTTATAGTAACAATGTTTGAGCAACATTGGTTTTTAGCCCATTTAATTATGCTTTTGAAAATAATTAGATCTTTAAAAGGAATGTTTCAAAAATAATGTTAAGTATAAAATGTTTTTAGGTTTACAGTAACAATGTTTTTAATAAAATTTGTTTTTAAGCCATTTAATTATACTTTTGAAAATGTGAAATATTGTTTAAGATGTATGAATATGCTTATACCACTTGGGATAAAAATATGAATCCATTTCTAAGTATTGAAAAGAGTAGAAATGGATGGTGAAAGAGTAGAAATGAATAGTGAAAGAGTAGAAATGAATAGAGAAGGAGTAGAAATGAATAGTAAAATAGTTGTATACATGTATATATCTTTTGTAAAGGTATTTTAAATATATATGCAAGTATTTACAAAGAAGGTTTAATTATTAAAAGAATAAATTAAATAAAAAGAGGATTAGAATTCTCTTATGTGACTTAATCATGCTTCGAGTGACTTATTCGTGCTTTATATGACTTAATCATGCTTTGTGTATTTACTTATTTATGGAAAGTATTCAGTCCTATACTTGGCACTAAAAGCCGATAAAGTAGATTTATTCTATCCGTGGGAGTTAAAAATGATGTTTTTAGTAAGGTTAGAGCAAACAGAGCTCTAACCTACACGCTTCACTCTTGACTGAAGGAATGTATAAGTTGAGTAAATCGAAAACGTGATAAGTATAGGAGGCTTGGTTTTTATATGCGATCATTTCTATTTTGTACTTGATAGTCAATAATCACGTAGCTAGATTAGCTTTGAAAGTATATGTAAGCATCATGTATATCCCTCGAGGCGGACTCAATCATATGAATCATCTCTTGCTTTAAGAACGTACGTATAAGAGCCCCTCGGAGATGACTTCTTTATATCGTCCGTTTACCTCTTAAAGAACTGAAATTAAGTTAATTGGAAATTCATCGGTTTAGTTTTGAAGAATCCGAAATCAAATAAGTGAGTTACTTACCAAAAACCACTTCAAAATTGATATACAAGTTCTTTATTGTGAAAGCGGTTATGGAGTAGAATGCTATAGAGTAGAACTGTCTATCCTAAGGTTAAGTCCAAGAGAGATGTTAGCATTAGCATTCATTGGATGACTTATGCTCGAATCCATGGAGAGATTCATGAACTGTTCGAGATGCTGGAATCCATAAAGTTGAGATCTACTTGAGTGATGAAGACTTGTGTGCTAGGATGTTGAATGTGACTTCACCATCGAAAATGATATAAAATTGAGTAGGGGCATAGTTATGGGGGTTTGGTTAACCAAAATGGTACATCAACTCCTAATACCTAAAGATGCGTTTGATTGAGGTGCGTAGGAGCTGTTGGTATTTGATATGACGTGTTTGAGCATGGAATGGTTGCATTTCCTTTGTAACATATTTTATCTAGAGGTATGTGTGGTTTTGGAAGGTAATTTATGACCTTTCTAAGAGGTCCCTTCAATTTGCTGAGGTTGTCGCCAACGGAAATCCTTATGCAAACATACTTTAGCAGTTTTAGTTGTGTTTGTAATATTGTTATGCTGTGCAATGCAAGAAACAAAGCTATTTTCTGATTTATATTCTACATTCTAGACATTATATATTATATTACCTTATGTGCTTATTAGATGGTTCGGTTCTTTTGAGGAGAAAACCGCTACGGTGATTCGAATGGTCTCAAAAGTTATTGTTATACGCTAGCTGCATATTTCTTGAGTTTCTCATACCTAACATATGTCTGACTCATGGTTTTATCTTTCCCTTAATTACATGTGTGCTCTTTTGAGTAGTCTGAGAAGGAAAATTTTCGTTGATATTTGAAGCTCGAGGAGACAAGCTAGATGCATTCACCTAAGGTAGTATTCTTCTTTTCGTTGCACTGCTAGTATGAATATATCAGTGATTGTGAGGATGGGCTGTTATAACCGTCCAGGCTAATGATGGTACTTAGGACTGTAACTCCAAAATGCTATGTATCTTTAAGTGAGACTTTGTATTATCTTTTTGATAGTATATGTTATCGTTCGTCTATGAGATTCTAATGTATTGATCTCTTCTTTCTTGTTATTTTCTCTTTTTTTTTTACCCTAACATTTTTGCCTTTTTGGCACTTAGGTGCTTGATATGTGAATATCGTGGATGTATTACTGTCGACTTTTAGGGATCATAAAAGCATGGCTTTACACTTGGTATCGGACAAAAGGTTAAGCAAGAACCTTCACTTTGGTTGGGTATGGCTCATTAGAGACAACGTAAGTGACATCTTAGAATGAGTTAAGTGTATTATATATATGAGAGTACAACTATATTTGTTATAAGAATATGCCTTAAATGTATTTTAACTATGAAAATTGTAGATCTTATATGAGGTAACTTATATAAGTATGAATTACTAAAATGTAGTTTAATTAATACAGGGATTGATAATGTTCATTAATTACTCTTATTGATTAGTTTAGCCGTACTCAGCCAGTTTATGAACAATGCTATCCTTTGTAGAATGACTTAACATACTCGGCTAGTTTATGAGCATTATTTTCATTTGTAGAACTATTAGCTTAGTCTTGCTTAGCCAATTTACGAGCATTATTATAATTTATAAATAGTTATGTTTATCCAGTTTATGAGCATTTATTATGTCTATGGATTATTAATTTGTGCTCGACCAGTTTATAAGCAATTTACCTTTTGCTATATGGGTTAGGTACATAGTAATTGTGAGTGCATTGAAACGAAAACCTTGAGAATTAAGTTCCACGGTTTGACTATAAGGCATTCGGTGATAATGTTGAGTTAGAAGTTTATTCTATAAAAAAAGAAGTTTAGTTTAAATTTTCTAAAGAAGCGATCTTATATAAGTATGATTTATCAATACGTTTTATAAACAAATAGGAATTAAACTGATATTTTGAGAACATGAATCCCGGTGTCTTTGAAAATGTTTTTTAGAATTTAAAAAATAGTAGTATTATTAGAAAGCAGTTTAAGGTTTGTTCGAGCACGAGGTTACTCTCGGAATCAATGAATCAATTTGGGAACAAAGTATTTTTATGTTATCTAGTTCAAGTGGTTTGAAAGTGACTAGAAATGAGCAAGAGATGTGTTTGGATAGTAAGCACTTTTCACGAGCATTACCCTTCATAGTAAGCAAATATATGTTACGACTTGGTAGGACCCGCTTCCATGGTATCATTTTTGTGTTACTCAATCTATATGTATATTTTCTATGAATTTTCAATAAAATATTTATGAAATTAGTTAATAAATTAAAATTATTATACTAAGTAACATTATATGAAATATTTGATACTGCTTTGAAAATGATTTCGATTTGATCCCAAAAGAATGATTAGAAATAAAACCCAATGTTTAGTTCTAAAAGTTTTCTTAAATGAAATTTGATATAGAATATTAATTAACTTAATATGGAGTAGTTTTGGGTAATACAGATTTTGATATGACCTTCTGTAGAAAAGATTTAAATGTATGCTATGTTAGGGAGCCCAAGTGGTAGTGGAATAACCTAAACGGCTATGAAACATATTATTGTTTTTCCTTTTAAGTAAAGTATGTTTAATAAATAAGTTTAACTTTGAAAAGTTGTTTTATTGATGCATGTATCATATACATTAGGATAGCGTGATATGTTCATCTTGTTATGGTATGCTTGTTTGATAATTTTCATTTGCTAGAACAAAGCGGATCTTTCGGTGATTTTGGACGCTAAAACATCAAATCGTTATAAAATTTAAAGTTAAGTACTTTTATCAAAATATAACGACGGATTTAGATAATACTTTAATTGAAAATTAGTAAGTTAACATGTTTTAAATAGGTTGGAACATCTACGTCAATTAATTATTCAATGTTATTGGGCCAGCTAGTAGACATCTTTACCCTAGGGTTGTCTAAGGAAAGTAGGCTATACGCGTAAGTTTGGATATCAATGTCTTGCTCATCCAAGCTACATGCCTAACTCAATGTTTAAAGAAGTTAAAAGGTTGACTTAGTTATAAGCCCTAGATTCATTTTGGGTCTTCATTTGAATTTTAAGAAAGTAAATTGAATTTGAAGTTTTGTATATTCTCATAGCATGTGGTAGATTATTATATGAGTAACAACTTGGAGTAGGTTGTTATGAATGTTTTATGAATAAGGATTTATCTTTATAAAATGTTATAAACTTGGGTTAAGTTTTATTAAATGGTTTATAAATAATATTGAATGATATCCTATTTGTGTGAATGATTGTGATATAAAAAGTAATTAGTGTAGTTAAGAAACCAATATGATAAACTACGAAAATTGTACATACTAGTTTTATTTGCATGACTATTCTTGATCCTAGATCCAAGATATGGTTTCTAGGTGATTTACACCAGTCCGGACAAGGATTTTTCACTCGATTGGTAATGACAAACAATTTAATCGATTCTTGATATGATCCTAAAGTTTTCTATCATAACGTATAACTATGTAAGGGAAATAGAAGTTTCTAATCAAGGAACCTGATTGGAGTCCGCACTAAAGAGGTTACGTGATCTATTCTACTTGGGAAGTGAAATTTGTGAGAACGAGCAAGTGATCAGATTGGATATTGCATACGGATAATCCATACACGTCATACGAGCTTAAGCATATGTAAACTATGTTTCGTTGGCTTATAGGGAGTTCAGGGTATGATTCTTTTGACTTGTTATAAGGTAGCATGACTAATCGTCTAATTTAAAATAACCAGTTAACCCGCTTTTTGCCAAGTCAATTTCAACTGGACTTAGAAGGCCAAAATGAAAATGAGAAGAGTCATGAACTAGGGAACATGCTTAGAAAGGCTAAAAGATTGGACTCAGGAAGTTTGATAGAAATTTAATCTAAATAGACTACTAAGTACCGAGATGTTTTTCTTTTACTTGGCACCCTCCTAAACCCTCTACACTTCAAGTATAACTTCAACCAATCATCGTCATATGATTTTCTTGGAGAACGACAAGAAACCTTGAGGAATGATGAGAAGAAACCAAAGAAAATAAGAAAAGACAAGTGATATCAAGCGAATCACCAGAAGAAACTTGATCTTCAAAAAAAAAGAGTATGAAATACATTGAATCAGAGATAGAAGACTAAGCACGTAAAAAATATAAGTTTTCACTAGAACGAACCACTCAGTATTGAGAGGAATCTATCGATATCGAGTAGTTTTGTTGGAGACTGGGCTGGCGTGTTCACTTCTGTATGCTTTGACCTACATCTGGACTTTATTTAATGTGGGCTCCTAAGTCTATTAGCGAGTATCTTTATAAATACTAGCCACATAGCAACTGAAAAGTGGATTGACACTTCGCATCTTTAATCTCATCTCCTTTCCCAAATATACTCGAGAAACCCTATTGTCAGTCTAAGATCCAACAGATTGTGGTTAGATCTGATAAAAATAGTTGTAATTCCATGAGAAAAAACTAATATGAAGATTAAAGTGGACGCAGGCCGGAGGATTCGTCGAACCACTATAAAAATTATGTCTTCTTTTATGTTGTTACTTATATTTTATTAGAACTAGTGCTTTCATCTGATAGTTGGGTGTTGGTGCCTTCCTTCTAGTGCCAACATTTTAGTGCTTTCATTGAGAGAGAGGAATTTAGGCGTAGATCTAGATGTCCGCTGTAGATTGGAAGAGTCCAAAGGTTAGCTCCAGATAGTTCTCATTCAGATCTAGAGGAATTTTTCAGTAATTACGATTTGCTGAATAAGAAGAGGCCTAACACTAGATCTAAGATTGGAGGAAGTCAACTAAAGCATGAGGGTAGCCAAAAGGTGATCGCAAATTCCAATCATTCCATCTACGTAACCAGAGAGGAGATGGAGAGAATGATGAAGGAAATACCAGAAGGATTTTTCCAAAGGTTAGGACAACAAGGAGCAACTGGAGTTTAGAACCAAAGACCAGGAACTAATGTAGGAGTATATAGAATTGGAGCACATCAAATTAGAACAATGTCCCTACGACTAGAATCGGTTGCTGTCAAACTCAATCCTTTCGATACCGAGAAGTTACTTGGGGGCATAGTTGATTTGGATCTAGGAGAATTCCTAATGCTCGGAACGGGTGATGCTAGAGCCAGAGAGAAAGATCGGAATGCTAATACGCAACAGTAGGAGCTGGAACTAAAATCTCGCGAAAGGAATGGGGGTGCAGAATTAAGTTATGGATCAGAGACTTCCATTGGATGATAGCCCTATAATCGAGATGGATTTGGGTCAGGTTTGATTCTCTTACCTTGCCTTTAGTTTTACATAAATGTTTCTATATTACTATCAGACCTCTTACATATGTATGGGATCCTATGTATGGGATCCTAATCGATCCTGATCGGTCCTAGGCATGCTCTTAATTGGAAGCTTGAAGGTGTACTTGATAGTATTAGATAGTTTGGTGTTTGCTTAATGCCTTGACTCAAGCTTCATGAGTGATGATCGAAACCAATTAGGAAACACCAACGGATATTGGTGGCCCCTAAAATTGATTAAGATTATATATACCGCTTGTGCGTAATAGTTATTACTAATTGATCGTGGTAGTCCTGACCAGAAAGACGAGGTGATGACTACAAGAAGTAAGTCCCCCTACCGAAGAGTAAGTAGATATACTTGCGTGTTATTGAGTCCCTCATCGGTAAGCAAGTGAATTAGGCTCAGGAAGGATCTAGATAAATTACAAATAAGTCCCCTCACTAGAGAGTAAGTAGATAGACTTGCTTGTCATTGAGTCCCCCCACCAAAGAGAGAGAAAATTGGGCTTAGCAAGGATCCAGAGATATTAAACCCTAGATTAGATGATAAATGATCCAAAGAGATCGAATCCTAGATTGGATGACAAATAATCTAGAGAGATCAAATCCCATATTAGATGTAAAGAAATTCGGAGAGATCACACCCTAGTTGGATGAAACCCTGGATTCGATGGAACCCTACTTTGAATGTTAAACTAGAGATCGGGTCCAAATGTAGATGTTAACTTGACTTTAGGATTTGAATACCTTATGATTATACTAGAATATATAAATCTCGAATGAACACAGAACGATTTTGATATACAATGTGATAACTTTGGTTGAAAACAGACTGGTTATGATTCATGACTAACATTTAAGCAAGAAATAGAGTCCTTAGCTATGCAGTTTGGAATGACCATGGATTTGCGGGAGAATCCGAAGAAACCAGATGACTCACCATAGCTTAAATCGACGGATAGCTAGAAATCTTGATTGCTAGAAGTTGACTACTATTGGAACTTGTTCTTGAGCAAAACACACCTTACCTTCGTAAGGCGTACTTTGAGGGGCAAGTATTAACTTGATTTTTAGCCAAGCCGATTTCAACTGGACTTAGAAGGCCAAAAGAAAAATGAGAAGAGTCACGATTTAGGAAATAAGCTTAGAAAGGCTAAAGGATTGGACTCGGTAAGATCGAAGCTAAGTAGACCACTCGGTACCGAGGGGAACGTCTTGGTACCGAGAGGTTTTTTTTCCACTTGGCACCTTCCTAAACCCTTTACACTTCAAGTACGGCTTCAACCTATCATCGTCAAGTGCTTTTCTCATAGAATAGACAAGCAACCTTGATGATTGATGAAAGATAACAAAGAAAGCGTGAAAGGGTAAACAATATCAAGAAAATCATCAGAAGAAACTTGATCTTCATACAAAAGAATTTTCATTGAGTCCGAGATAGAAAAACAAGCAGATGAAAACACTAGAACAAAACACTCGGTACTTGGATCGGTGTGTTCACTCCTGTACACTTGGACCTGCATTTGGACTTTATGCAACGTGGGCTTTCGAGTCTACTGCTGAGTTCCTCTATGAATACCAACCATATGAAACTAAAGAGCGGATTGAAACCCTATATCTTCTTCACTCTCATCTCCTTCATCAAATATACTCTAGAAAATCCATTGTAAATGTGATATCTCGGAATTTCAAACAATTTAAAATGTGATAATCTCCTTTATTTATTATCTAAAATTGGCATAATAGTTATTTCCAAACAATAATAGTAATGTGTTGTTTATATATATATATATATATATATATATATATATATATGTATGTATGTATGTATGTATGTATGTATGTATATATATATTTTAATAGAATTATTATTTATTTTCAAAATGAATTTGTGTTTGTTTATATATATATATATTTAGTTTGATTTTAAATTGGATTTTTAAAATTGAATTTGAATTTGAATTCAAATTTGAAATTTAAAAGATAAATATTTTAAAATATTTTGAATTTAAAAATATATGAACAATATTTTTATTAGAATAAGATTTGTTTTATATTATTTTCTTTAAAGGATTTTATTTATCTAAAATTAAGAAAAGCATTTATTAATTAAGAAATGTACTTATTAATTAGAAAATTTTAATATAAAAGCTTTTAAATCATTTTAAAATAATTAAAAATGAATAATTACAAGTGTTAGCGTTTAAATCATGTTAAATACATGCGTAATGAGATTAAAATATGAAATGACAAATGTAAGTTGAAATAACAAGTGTCACATATTGTTTTTATTTTCTTTTATTTTAAATAAATCATAATTTAACTCTATATAAACTCCTATCCACTCTCTTCTATTTCTTTTCCTATTCTTCATTTCAAAAGCAAGAAAACTAAAACCTGTAAACATTCTCAAAACATATCAAACTAAAAAAAATCTGTAAAACATTATTCAAATCCACAAGAAAATCAACTCAAACTCTAGTTCAAAACCCTATAACTAATTCCCAAATCTGGAAATTTATTCAATCAGCAAATCAACTATATTTCAATCTAATCATCAGCAAACAAGCTACAACCTATAATTTAAAGCAACAACAAAGGAGTTCCAGTTCAACAATGCATTTTCTTCTGCAATTCAGTTTTCAAAATCAAGCTCTCTGTCTTTTAAAATTTGTGAGTAAACTAAAACATAAATACCTTTAGATTTGATGCATGTGATAAATGTATGAAGTGAAATTGTGATGGACGTTTGAAATTATGTATGTATGTTTGTTTTAAATCTGAATGCATGTATATATGAATGTTGAAACCTGTGTGCATGTGTGATTTATCTATGTGTATCTCTGTTCATATTATAGAGTTTAAACTTGATAAAAAATTCAAATCTTTTTATCCGTTTCCTGTTAGGTCTTGAGATTCAAACAAAATAAGTTAATCTAAGCATAATCTAGGTGCTAAAATTTTGTTCAAGCATAATAGGATTGAAAATCTGCTGGGATCAAGATATTACAGTAGAAATTTTAAAACATGATTAAAATCAAGTGTTGAAATTTGTTGATTCAATTACATAACTTGAATCTACTTTGTAAAATATGATTTTTAAAATAAATTCATGAATTTTAGCATTGTATCGAGTGGGCATTTTGGAGATGATCAGAAAGATGATTTTGAGCGATTTCTAGTGGTCGGAGGTTCTAGGGTGATCGGGGCTTTGTTTGGAGGTGGCTGGGGAGTTGTCGAGGCCAGGAAAAATAGTGGAAGGAGGTTTAAGCCACCATGGAGGCGGCGGTAGGTCGAACTAGGTTTTAACCCTAGTTTATGTTGAGGTTGGATTTGTGGTCACCGCGACGTCTCTGGTTGATCGGAGTGCATCGAATCTGGGGCGTTGGTTGCATGGAAGTTTAGCGAAGCTAAGGAAGTGGTTGCATGATGTCTGGTGGTCGGAGATGTGGGTTCGAGGAGTTTTTCTAGCATGGTATCTGGTTCCAGGTTCGACTATGAACCTCGATTTTGATCAGTGGCTTGTGCTTGTGGTTTGAGGGGCAAGATCGAGGGATTAGCAAGGGTCGGTGTGCCGGAGTTTTCACTGGTGGTCGGAATAGCATCGGCCGATGGTGCACGTGCACGGTGGTTTTGGTGTGTCAGTAGGTTTAGTTGTACAATTGACTCGAAGGAAGGATTGAGTGTACGGGGTTGTTGACTCAAGTATAAACTCGAGTAGTTTGTGGGTGATAAGCCTACATGTTTTAACTTAGAAAATAAACAAACTAAGTTTTGAAAATGGGAAAGAAGAAGGGAAACTCGGGTTGATCTTGGGGAAGGTTAGGTTCGACCTGAAGCATGTTTAAAAACAGTTTTTAAAAGTTTTTAAAGGTTTTACAAAAGCAAGTTTCTAAATTTGAATTGAATTTAATTTAAACTATTACTTAATAATTGTTTAAGTTATTTGATTTAAAAAGTTATATAATTGGTTAACTTAAATTTGTTAAGTTAAAATTATGTTAATGTTATTTTAAACTAAATTTAGTAATATAATTAAGTGTTAATCAAGATAAGATGTTTTAAATCTAATTTAAACTATTTTATGATAAATGTTTTTTTAAAATTTATTTGATTTAAAGAAGTTATATGAATTGTTATCTAAAATTTGTTAAATGCTTAAATATTTTTAATATTTAATTTTTTTAAATAAAATTAAGTGTTAATTAAAGATAAAACGTTTTAATGATAATTAAGTCATTAATAAAGATAATGTTTTATCTTAAGGTTAATTAAGGTTTGAATGAGTTAAGATTAAATAAGTTAATAAAATATAAGTTTACTTAATTAATTTAATTAATTAATGATTAAGGATTTATTAATTATTAGAGGTTAATCAATTTGTAATTAAGGATCATTAATTAGGTAATTAAAGATTATTAATTAATGATTAGAGGATTAAATTAATTTGCAATTAAGGGTATAATTAATTAATTGATAATTAAGAATTAATTAATTAAGAAATTAAGATTGATTAATTTTATTAATTAAGTAATTAAGATTGCGTTAATTTTATAATTAGAAATTAATTAATTAAGTAATTATAGATTAATTAACTGGTAATTAAGAAGTATTTAATTTGTAATTAAGTTTTATTGATTAACAAATAGGTTTTATAAATTAAAGGATAATTAATCTGTAATTAAAGATTAATTAAGGATTAGTTAACTGTTAACTAAGGGTTGATTAATTTTTAATTAAAGATTAATTAATTTGTAATTAAGTTTTGTTAATTAATAATTAAGGTTTATTAATTAATAATTATGGGATAATTAATTAGTTAATTAAAGATTAATTAATTGATTATGAAAGTAGTTAAGGATTAATTAATTTGTTATTGAGGGATATTAATTAATGATTAAAGTTTATTAATTAATACTTAAAGAATAGTTAATTTGTAATTAGAGATTAATTAATTGATTATCAAAGTAATTATAGAATGATTAATTAATTAATTAAATGGATTGTTATTAATTAATTAAGCAGGGAATTGGAGATTAATTCTTAAGTAATTAATTTAATTTAAGTTAATTAAATAAGTTATAATATGGATTCGTAATTCTTGCTTATGGATGATTGTTTTGAGTAGAATGTCTGAATTGGTTGATATATATTGGATGATAATTTGTGATGTTTTGTGATGTGATAATGGACATAGCTGTGATAAATGTGTGAAATTTATCTACGATGAATGCTGTGCGAATTCAAGTATTGAATTGAATTAAATTGTTTAAACCTTAAACAACTTGGCCTTTAAGAAACGTTTGGATTTCGATGAGAGCGAGATCGGATATCAGATTTGATTATCCTAAAACCATATCAGTCCAAGTTAAACATTAGGCCATAAAATCATAGGTGAAGGTAAAGACTCAAAGTGTAAGAACTAATTGTCGTTAAAACTCTGAGGGTGATTCCAATATGAGTTTGACGGAGATAGTGCATTCGGTTTCGTTCGAACCCGGAATGAACTTGTGTGGATTGAATGCTTTTAGAACATCGTCAAGAGGACGATGAGCATTCTAAGATAGATATGTTCTATAAAGGTAATCGCAGTCTCAAGCGTCATCAAACGGGAATGGCTAAAATAGGGAAGGTGCAACAAGGCTAAGTGGGTAGCACCTAAGTATGATAAGATTTACCCCTGTCTAGATTCCCTTTTTATTCAGCTATGTAGGAGGTTGCTAACTACAACTACGGGTTGTCTTATTTGGGACTATCCAGTAAGGGATGGTTCCGGCCTTGTGTTGCAGGAGATTTAGGGTGGATCCTCGGTACGATGATCTAGGCCATCTACTGTGACGGGCGGTACCCCAGTAGCCCTGCCATTGATGGAAACTCATTATCCCTACGTACCTTTACGGTTTTGATTGTATAACCCACTTTGTGGCTAGTATGCTGGAATTTAATCATGTAACAATTTCAGCTATGTGAATATTTATTTGAAAACCCTAGAGCCTATTACAATATCACTGGATTTTCTATCAAATGTTTTGGTTAGTGTAAGGTAAAAAGTTACACATGTTTATGTGTGGGAAGTCTTACGTGATACCTTTGTTTTCAAATGATTTTTTTAAAGTTAAACAACATTAACCCGTTTACTCACACCAGACCCATGTCTGACCCGGAGTTTATTTCTGTTTTCTTAAAAGTCTTAGGTACTCAAATTTTTATGAGCAGTCGAGTGATCAGGTTTGGCTTGACGAATTTTGGAGAAGCTTGGAGCGGGAGTCCAGACGTATCTATCTATCTATTTCCATTGTGTAGTGTCTTTGACTATTGTGTTTTGATTGTAATGGATCGACAGGTCTTTATAACTATCTAATGTGATGATGTTGTTGTAATCTGTGTAACTCTCATTTATTGACTATATATATCTATGTGATATATTGTATTTTGTTCCGTTTCCGCTGTGAGATTCTGATATTTTTTAGTTCTTTCTTCTATCTATTCTATTTCTACCTCTTTCTTTCTTATTGATGATTCGTCTTTCTGTGAAATGAAAGGTTGGTCGTCACATTTTGGTATCAGATCATAGGTTGAGATAATACCTAGGCTCTGGAGTAGTGTCTACCTTAAGAGAGCGTATTTGTAATTTTTATATAACTATATACTTATCTAAATTTGTTGGGTTACCTGTTCGGGTTTCCAACATGAGTTCTAGAGAATTTTCATCTTTTCCTTTGTTTGGTTGACCGTCCTATCTTTGTAATTAATCCTATAGATAGGGTAACCAAGTTAGATAAGATCTGTAGAGATGTAAGGCTTTCTTATCTCCCCCATAGTTTTTCTTGTGACCCATTTGTATTGGATTTCAAAGGGTTTGATCTTATGCTGGGTATGGATTGGTTGGATAAGCATAAGGCTGTTTGATTTGTGAAGAGTGGATTGTGTCTTTGGAGACTGTGTTGGGAAGAATCACAAAAGTGACTTGCGATAATTCCGGAGTTCATTTGAGTAATCTTTTGCATGGAAGCAAGGCATCTCCAGAAGGCGTAGAGTCCATCGAGGTGGTCAGATATTTTCCAGATGTTTTTGAGGAAGTGAAAGGTTTGCCCCTTCATAGGGAGATAGAGTTTCAGATCGACTTAGTTCCGGGAGCAGTGCTTGTTGTTCAGCCCAGTAGAAGGATGGCGCCAAAGGAGAGAGAAGAGTTGGTGAAGTAGACCCAAGATTTCTTAGAGAAAGGTTTGATTCAGCTTAGTTTTTTTCCAGTTAGGGTTAATTCGTAGTCTTTGTGACCAAATCGGATGGGTCTTTGAAGTTCTGTGTGGATTTGATGACCCGAGTTTTTCGGAGATGTGTTGAATGAGTTTGTTCTTGTGTTCATCAATGATATTCTTGTCTTCTCCAAGTTTGAAGAAGTGCACAAGAAACATTTGGGAATAGTGTTAGAGATTTTGAAGAGACATGTTTTGAAGGCTTAGTTTTCAAAACGCCATTTTTGGAAGTCGGAAGTCAGATTTTGGGGCATATTGTTTCTGGTGAAGGTATTTCTGTAGATCCAGCCAAGGTAGTTGCTATTCAGGAGTTGAAGCGGCCGCAGACTCCGTCAGAAGTCCGCAATTTTTTGGGTTTGGCAGGGTACTACAGGAGTTTATTAGGGACTATTCTAAGATTTCTTCGCACTTAACCAAGTTAACTCGGAAAGGAGCAAAGTTTAAGTGGACCCTTGAGTGTGAAGAGGATTCCTAGGATTTGAAGGCAAGGCTGACCAATGCGTCTGTTCTAACTATTCCTGATAGCAAGATTAAGTTTGAGGCCTACATGGACGTTTGTGTGTGCCAGAGGTGGATGGATTAAGTCCAGGATGGTCAGTTTTCTAGTTTTGAGATTGATGGCCAAGGAACACTAAGGATCAACGAAAGGATTTGTGTTTCGAATTTCAAGGATGTGAAGCAAGAAGTTCTATCAAAGAGTCATCGCTCCAGGCTAAATATCCACCCAGGTATTTCAAAGATGTATAAGGATATGAAGTGAGGCTTCTGGTCGAAGGGTATGAAGAAGGATGTAGCTACTTTTGTCAATGGATGTGCGATCTATCAGCCGGTGAAAGGTGATCAACAGAAGACCTTAGGTTTGTTGCAGCCTCTGGAAGTTCCAAAGTAGAAGTGGGAAATGATTTCTTTGGATTCCGTCGACGGTTTGCCACCAAAAAGGGAAACGAAGGAATATGGATAATTGTAGTCCCGTTGACCAAGAGCGCCTATTTTATCCCGGTTAAGGCAACCCAATCTACAACAAATTTTGGAAGGCTTTGCAGATAGCTTTGGGTACAGGATTGAGTTTAAGTACAACCTATCATCCTAAAACCGACGGACAGATAGAAAGGCTGAATAGAATTCTCGAGGATATGTTAAGGGCTTGTGTTTTGGATATTGGTGGATTTTGGGAATTCTCATACAATAATGGTTATCAGGCGTGTATCAAGATGGCACCCTACGAAGCTTTTTATGGAAAACCTTGCAGATTTCCATCCCGTTGGGTAGAGTCAGGAGATCGTCTTATTCTTGGTCCAGATTTGATCCGTGAGGCATCTGCGAAGGTGGAGCTTATCAAGAAGGGAATGAGAGCAGCGCAGGATCGCCAGGAGAATAGGCGGACAAGAGACGAAGACAATTGGAATTTGAGATCGAAGATTTTGTCTTTGTCAAAGTTTCCCCGATTAAAGGAGCGATAAGATTCAGAAAGACGGAAAAAATTGCTCCAAGGTATATTGATCCTTTCCGAGTGCTTGAGAGGATTGGTGCTGTGGCCTACAGGATTGAATTGCCAGTCCGGATGGCTGGAATTCGAAATGTTTTTCACGTATCTCATATGAGGAAGTACGTGAACGATCCATCCCTTGTTGTGGAGCCAGCGTGCATGATGATTTAAGGATCGAGCCGGACTTATCTGTTGTTAGACATCCAGTCCAGATCGTTGATCAAGATGAGAGGCAACTCAGAAGCGAGATGGTATAGCTAGTCTAGGTGCAGTGAAGCGAGGATCCTAGAGATTGTACTTATGAGACTCTGGATAATTTTAGGAAGCTTATCCGAAATTGTGTCCGGATAGCTAGTGATGTTTGTTTGAGTAAATTGTTTATTAAATGAAATTGTTTGTTTGAGTGAATTATCGTTGGTTGTTAGTATATGGTTGATATGTATGCTTGGATTGTTGAAATAAAACTAAAAAGTTTTGGATTATCTTTTGTTTTAAATTTCGGGGATGAAATTCTTTTGAGGGGGAGGAATGTGATATCCCGGATGTGATAATCTCCTTTATTTATTGTTTAAAATTGGCATAATAGTTATTTCTATACAATAATAGTAATGTGTCGTATATGTATATATATATATATAGATTTTAATAGAATTATTATTTATTTTCAAAATGAATTTGCGGTTGTTTAAATATATATATTTATTTAAGTTGATTTTAAATTGGATTTTTAAAATTGAATTTGAATTTGAATTCAAATTTGAAATTTAAAAGATAAATATTTTAAAATATTTTGAATTTAAAAATATATGAATAAGATTTTTAATAGAATAAGATTTGTTTTGTATTATTTTCTTTAAAGGATTTTATTTATCTAAAATTAAGAAAAGCATTTATTAGTTAAAAAATGTACTTATTAATTAGGAAAATTTAATATAAAAGCTTTTAAATCATTTTAAAATAATTAAAAATGATTAATTAAAAGTGTTAGCCTTTAAATCATGTTAAGTACATGTGTAATGAGATCAAAATATGAAATGACAAATGTAAGTTGAAATAACAAGTGTCACGAGTTGTTTTTATTTTCTTTAATTTTAAATAAATTATAATTTAACTCTATATAAACTCCTATCTACTCTCTTCTATTTCTTTTCCTATTCTTCATTTCAAAAGCAAGAAAACTCAAACCTGTAAACATTTTCAAAACAGATCAAACTATAAAAAAAAATATAAGACATTATTCAAATCCACAAGAAAATCAAACTCAAGTTCAAAACTTTATAACCAATTATGTAAACTATTTCTCAAATATGGAAATTTATTCAATCAGCAAATCAACTATATTTCAATCTAATCATCAGCAAACAAGCTTCAACCTATAATTTAAAGCAACAACAAAGAAGTTCCAGTTCAACAATGCATTTCCTTCTGCAATTCAGTTTTCAAAATCAAGCTATCTGTCTTTTAAAATTTGTGAGTAAACTAAAACATAAATACCTTTAGATTTGATGCATGTGATAAATGTATGAAGTGAAATTGTGATGGATGTTTGAAATTATGTATGTATGTTTGTTTTAAATCTGAATGCATGTATATATGAATGTTGAAACCTATGTGCATGTGTGATTTATCTGTGTGTATCTCTGTTCATATTACAAAGTTTAAATTTGATAAAAATTTCAAATCTTTTTATCTGTTCCTTATTAAGCCTTGAGATTCAAACAAAATAAGTTAATCTAAGCATAATCTAGGAGCTAAAATTTTGTTCAAGCATAATAGGATTGAAAATATGCTGGGATCAAGATATTATAGTAGAAATTTTAAAACATGATTAAAATCAAGTGTTGAAATTTGCTGACTCTATTACATAACTTGAATCGACTTTGTAAAATATGATTTTTAAAAAGAAATTCATGAATTTTAGCACTGTATCGAGTGGGCATTTTGGTGATGACCAGAGAGACGTTTTTGAGCGATTTCTTGTGGCCGGAGGCTTTAGGGTGATCACAGTTTTGTTTGGAGGTGGCTAGGGAGTTGTCGAGGCCAGGAAAAATGGTGGAAGGAGGTTTAAGCCACCGTGGAGGCGGCGGTAGGTCGAACTAGGTTTTAACCCTAGTTTATGTTGAGGTCGGATTTGTGGTCACCGCGGCATCTCTGGTTGATCGGAGTGCATCGGACCTGGGGCGTTGGTTGCGTGGAAGTTTAGTGAAGCTAAGGAAGTGGTTGCACGATGTCTGGTGGTCGGAGATGTGGGTTCGAGGAGTTTTTCTAGCATGGTATCTGGTTCCAGGTTCGACTATGAACCTCGATTTTTATCAGTGGCTTGTGCTTGTGGTTTGAGGGTCAAGATCGAGTGATTAGGCGTGGGTCGGTGTGCCGGAGTTGTCACTGGTGGTCGGAATAGCATCGGCCGATGGTGCACGTGCACAGTGGTTTTGGTGTGTCAGTAGGTTTAGTTGTAGGATTGACTCGAAGGGAGGATCGAGTGTATGGGGTTGGTGACTCGAGTATAAACTCGAGTAGTTTGTGGGTGTTAAGCCTACGAGTTTTAACTTAAAAAAATAAAATAAGTTTTGAAAATGGGAAAGAAGAAGGGAAACTCGGGTTGATCTCGGGGAAGGTCCGAGTTTGACACGAAGCATGTTTAAAAACAATTTTTAAAAGTTTTTAAAGGTTTTAAAAAAGCAAGTTTTTAAATTTAAATTGAATTTAATTTAAACAATTACTTGATAAATGTTTAAGTTATTTGATTTAAAAAGTTATATAATTGGTTAACTTAAATTTGTTAAGTTAAATTTTTTATTATTATTTTAGACTAAATTTAGTAATATAATTAAGTGTTAATCAAGATAAGATGTTTTTAAATCTAATTTAAATTATTTTATGATAAATGTTTTTTTAAATTTATTTGATTTAAAGAAGTTATATGAATTGTTGTCTAAAATTTGTTAAATGCTTAAGTATTTTTAAAACTTAAAATTTTAAATTAAATTAAGTGTTAGTTAAAGATAAAATGTTTTAATTATAATTAAGTCATTAATAAAGGTAATGTTTTATCTTAAGGTTAATTAAGGTTTGAATGAGTTAAGATTAAATAAGTTAATAAAATACAAGTTTAATTAATTAATTTAATTAATGATTAAGGATTTATAAACTTATAATTTAGAGTTATAAGTTAATTAATGATTAGAGGTTAATCAAATTGTAAATAAGGATCATTAATTAGATAATTAAAGATTATTAATTAATGATTAAAGGATTAAGTTAATTTGTAATTAAGGGTATAATTAATTAGTTGATAATTAAGAATTAATTAATTAAGAAATTAAGATTGATTAATATTATTTATTAAGTAATTAAGATTTGGTTAATTTTACAATTAGAAATTAATTAATTAAGTAATTAGAGATTAATTAATTGGTAATTAAGAAGTACTTAATTTTAATAATTTGGTTTTATTAATTAAAGGATAATTAATCTGTAATTAAAGATTAGTTGAGGATTAGTTAACTGTTAATTAAGGGTTGATTAATTGTTAATTAAGGATTTATTAATTTGTAATTAAGTTTTATTAATTAACATTTAAGGTTTATTAATTAATAATTAAGCGATAATTAATTAGTTAATTAAAGATTAATCAATTGATTATGAAAGTAATTAAGGATTAATCAATTTATTATTGAGGGATATTAATTAATAATTAAATTTTATTAATTAAACGTTAAAGAATAGTTAATATGCAATTAGAGATTAATTAATTGGTTATTAAGGTAATTAAGGAATGATTAATTAAATGGATTACAATTCATTAATGATTAATTAAGCAGGGAATTGGAGATTAATTCTTTAGTAATTGATTTAATTTAAGTTAATTAAATTAATTATAATATGGATTAACAATTCTTGCTTATGGATGATTTTTTTGAGTAGAATGTCAGGATTGGTTGATATCTATTGGATACTAATCTGTGATGTTTTGTGATGTGATAATGGACATAGCTGTGATAAATATTTGAAATTATTCTGTGATGAATGCTGTGTACGAACTCAAGTATTGAATTGAATTAAATTGTTTAAACCCTAAACAACTTGGCCTTTAAAAAACGTTTGGATTTCGATGAGACTGAGATCGGATATCATATTTGATTATCCGAAAACCACATCGGTCCAAGTTAAATGTTAGGTCGTGAAATATCAGGTGAAGATGAAGACTCGAAGTGTAAGAAGTATTTGTCGTTAAAACTCTGAGGGTGATTCCAATACGAGTTTAACGGAGATAGTACTTTCAGGCTCGAGATGAATATTCAGTATGCAAGGGCCATGGTCGTTAACTCTGAGGGTGATTCCAAAATGAGTGTAACAAGATAGTGTCTTCAGTTTCGTTCGAACCCGAAACGAAATTGTATTGATTGATGCTTTCAAAACATCGTCAAGAGGACGATGAGCATTCTAAGATAGATGTGTTCTATAAAGGTAATCGCAGCCTTAAGCTCATCAATCGGGAATGGCTAAAACAGGGGAGGTGCAGCAAGGCTAAGTAGGTAGCACCCAAGTAAGATAAGATTTACCCCTGTCTAGAGTCCCTATTTATTCGGCCGTGTGGGCGGTTGCTAGCTACAACTGTAGGGTTGTCTTATTCGGGACTATCGAGTAAGGGATGGTTCCGGCTTTGTGTTGCAGGGGATTTAGGGTGGATCCTCGGTACGGTGATCTAGGCCATGTACTGTGATGGGCGGTACCCCAGTAACCCTGCCTTTGATGGAAACTCATTATCCCTACGTGCCTTTACGGTTTTGATTGTATAACCCACTTTGTGGCTAGTATGTTGGAATTTAATCATGTAACAATTCCAGCTATAAGAATATTTATTTGAAAACCCTAGACCCTGTTATAATATCACTGGATTTTCTATCAAATGTTTTAGTTAATGTAAGGTAAAAATTACCCATGTTTATGTGTGTGAAGTCTTACGTGATACCTCTGTATTCAAATGATTTTTTTAAAGTTAAACAACTTTAACCCATTTACTCACACCAGACCCATGTCTAACCCGGAGTTTATTTCTGTTTTCTTTAAACTCTTGGGTACTCAAATTTTTATGAGTAGCCAAGTGATTAGGTTTGGCTTGACGAATTTTGGAGAAACTTGGAGCAGGAATCCAGATCTATCTATCTATTTCCACCGTGTAATGTTTTTGACTGTTTTATTTTGGTTGTAATGGATAGACAGGTCATTATAACTGTCTAATGTGATGATGTTGTTGCAATCTGTGTAATTCTGATGTATTGACTATGTATACCTATGTGATATATTATATTTTGTTTCGTTTTCACTGTGAGATTATAATACTGTTTAGTTCTTTCCTATATCTATTTTATTTCTACCTCTTTCTTTCTTCTTGATGATGCGTCTTTCTGTGGAAAGAAAGGCGGGTCGCTACAGTAAATCTAAGATACACTAGGTTTGGTCAGATCTAATAAAATAATTGTAATTCAAAGAGAAAACAACTAATGATAAATATTAAAATGAATGTAGGCGGGAGGATTCTGTAAAGACTCAGGGATGTTCGACCATCGAAAATCGACACTAGTACTTCATTATGTTGCGTGTTGAGAAATCGAATGCTGGAAAACCCGATCTAGGGGAAAAGAAGAAGAAGGAAAGAAGATAAGAAGAAAACTAAAACAACATAGAATCTAACAACAGAATGAATAATCTATAATATACAACAAATCTTTACACACAAAAAATGTAACATATATATAAATACATCAATCAGTGTATACTAACCTATTTCAGCCCGGACAGTTATAACAACCTGTCACCATAATTGCTGATAAATATAATAATGAATGCAGGGGAAAAATAACCATGTATATGTATAGTCTATAGGCCTGCAGCTCATCTTCTGAAGCTCCAAAGCATCCAAATACAAACCTATAAATAAACTCGGTCTGATCCGAGCATTAAAAGAGAAGAATGCCTGGGTCAGTCTAGTAGCATGAGAAAAACACACCCAAATAGAATTTAATGTTTATCAAAACCTTTCAAATAAAGGTGTCTCGTAAGACCACGCCGAAAATAAACAAGGATGAGTTTTTACCTTAGATAACTAAAACATTTCTATAGAAAATTCAGCGATGTTATCATAATGTCTGAGGGCCAAAGTAAAATATGAATATACTGAAATGCTTGCATCTCATGTTTCAGCATAGTTGGGTACAACTAAAACATAAAGCTCGTATTGGAAAATGGGTTCCATGCCATGACAAGGTAAGGAGCTACCTTCCGATGGTACATCTTTAGATAAAATGCACCAAAGTCTGACAAGAACATCTTATACCCCTGCCACAAAGAATTGGCCTACCACCTGACTAGTAGTACCGAATATGTTCACCCCACTTTGGGCCCCGAAGCATACATGAGTAGATAGTAATCGATCTAGATTTTGGAATGACCATATCTTGATAGGAGCGACCCACATGGCCCTGTTGCATGCTCGATTTTTGTCATTTCTAGCTGATGAGGTTTGAGGCTACGTTTTTATCTTTATATAGCACTCCCCCCTTGGAATGTTAACACCGCCCTCCAAGCAGTAATGCAGTGGCAGCATTCATCTATACAAGTTGTTTTGGACATGAACAAACCGAAGGCACTACTTTTAATACATCCATTTTTGAATCACCCTCAGGACTAGTAGCAAGCAACCCTTGCACTTCAAAGAGCTCTGTCTTCAAATTCTATCATCTTCAGGATGTCTTTACTTCGGAATGCTTGAGTTGGATCTATGTGGTTGTTGGATAACATATCGGATCCCATTCTATTCGAAAAAACTTTCAATAATTTTCGGTGAACTCAAACCTGGTTCTTTAGGAAATAAATAGTCAAAGACAAGAGCGGGGATCACCTCCTAGCCATTGCTGAACGGATTTCCATATCTTTTGTTTTAGGAGAATGAAATAAGATTTATACGCATAATACTGCATCATCGGAGACGACCGTGCCATATAACTCACATATTTCTCCTAGATATTTACAAAGTTATGTTTTTGGGTCTATATTTGATAGTCGGTCATTTAACAATTAGGTAATCAAAAATTTCATTCATAGATTTTATTCCTTAAGGAAAATAACACTGTTTAAGCACAAAGCAACTCTAAACCTCTTAAATTAATCTTTTCATTAATTTAAAGCTACTCTGGAAAACATTTATACACTTATCTCAATGGTATAAGTATATCTAAAATCTTGAGAAAAGATTCTTGCTTCAAATTCCACTTAATCTTGGGTAATTAAGTCATTTATAACAGTGATGATAATTATTAAGTAGGGGAAAGAATATTCCCTACCACCATAATTAAGAAGGTCAATTCGGGAAACCAAATACTTATTATAAATAACTTTTAAAAAATTCCTTTTTATAAATATGAGCTGAAACTTCACTTATAAAGTTCCTTCCCAAAATCTTATTTATAAATATTAAAACATGTTTCCAGTCTCTTTATAATTTCCAAATCTAATTTAACAACTTCTTAAATTCATCCTTTATTTCATTTCTAAAATCCTATATAGACTTCTTTTATTACAATAACCCGTCGTCGGCTCATTTTATAAATTCCCATCTTATTTGCAATTCTTTTGTAAACTCCTAATTCGCTTATAAAGACCCTTTAATAATTTTCCAAATAGAGTTTGCAAAACTCCTTTTTAAATCAAAGTTCCACAATATAATTATAAAACTTGTTAATTTTCATAAAATGACCATTTCCTCAATCTTCAATACATTCCTAAATGGAATTTATCTTCTCCATTTATTAAATAACATTGATTTCCTTTTTAAAAGATATTACTTAAGGAAACATTTCTTTTATCTATATAATCATTTTCACAAAACTATTCTTCACCTTTTAAACAAGATTTAGACATTAACAACATTTTATACAAATAGTTCACAAATATTATTTCAATTTTTCAATCTTCCTCAAAGCCTCAAAACTCCCTTTAAATATAGATAGTCCCTTTAAATTTCCTTTCAAAAATAAATATTTATTATTGTAATATTTTCTCTAAAAATAATACATTTGAAATAATTATTTAGAAACATTAACTTAAGAATATATATTAGCTAGAAAGAATAAGTGAAGTAATTCAAAAATAAAATAGAAAAGTTTTGAAAAACCTTTTAATTTAAAACATTATAGAAATTCTAAAATATTCAAATTTGAAATCATTTCCAACTGGAAATCATTACCAAACCACGTTCATAATTTACAATATTTCAACATACTATATTTAGGCCCACAGTCACTATAGCACTTAACAAATGCTATTACTACCCAATTTAACTAAATAGGGTTCAATTTTCACATATGTCGACGTTACGTTCAAAATGGCCAATAGTCAAATTCGACATCTAACGATTCATTTACGGTAATGTAATTGAACATATAACAACATGAATATACTAGCAGTCGTAAATTGTTATTATGAGGAATCCAAATTTCACAACATATTTTACTGTTATTTCAATTTTTAACTGTCAATTGCTTTTAACGGATATTCGAAACAAACGGTCAATAATTTCAACCAAACACAAACAGTAAAATTTTATTACTATATAGAAAACTGATAAATCAGAAAGGCGAGTTATACTCAAAAAAATTCCAGTTGTTGCCGAAGTTTTCCAGTTTGGAACTATAATCGAACGACATCCGATTTTAGCCCAAATTTTCACTTGATCCAAATTCAACCAAACCAGTTTCAAGTGAAATGTCCGTCATTATGAACTTAACGCAAAAATCAACGCCTTGATTGGAACTCGCTGGCCGAGATATTAAATTTATAAGTTTCTGATTTGAAATTATAATTAATTTATTAATTACAAATAATAATCACTAATTACCCTCATTTAAATTAACCCTCCTCCTTCCTCTTTACATTCATGTCCAGGCTCTTGACTCACCATTGCTGCACGGTTCATCACATCCTCTCTCCCTCTCCGATGCAATAAAATCAAAACCGAAAACACCGTCTTCCTTCTCTTCACGAGCCAAACCCGTCCATCACCATCATAACCCGATCGAACCCTAGGCAAAATCATGACTTCGACCATTATAAAATTGATCGTACGGTCGCGTCCTCCTCTCCTTAATCGCAACCCACCCCAATTCGCGCCAAGGTGCTCTTTGCCTTGCCATACCTCAATACACCGTCCAATTGATGAATCGACGCCTAGATCTAACGAAACCACAGACCTTAGATTCTATTTACCATTACGGTAAATGGTCGATCAACCAAAAATAAGGTCGCGACCTCCAAACCTTCTGCCGATGGAGGATCTGGGCTCACTAAATCCAAAGCACAAGCTTTAGTTTTTCTTGGATTTTATTTGAATTTCTAAAAATCAACATTTAACTTTTTTTTCCTTTTTGCTACTCCGTGTACTTGCATGGTACATTTTGATCAGAGAAGAAAGTGAGTTGTTTTGGCTGAAGATGGTTAAGTGCAGTGTGTGTATATAAAATAGAAAATCTTAGTATCATGCTGCACTTCTTTCCATTTCGTATATGGACTCCAAACAGCGAGACAAAAATACAATTATGCTCAGAGCTGTAGATAAATTTGGCCATTTATAACTGTAGATAAATTTACAAATGAATTCACCATTATTGTTTATTGATTTAAATAGGTTAAATAAGTCCATTTAATTGATTGATTAATATTCAATTAATAATTCAGTTATTTGGAACGTTATTCAAATATAAATTCCCCAGTTATTGTAATTGATCTCTATAAGTGAATTCAAGTTATTAACTTTAATTAAAACCTGTATTTGGAAATTTGAATTATTTAACTTTTAAACTAATATTTTAATAGAGCTTTTTAGCCTCAAGCAAAAAGTTGAAGAAAACTTTAGTTTTAGGGACAAGAAGTTTACTTTTTAGGCTGAAAGACACTTTTTAGTGTAAATCACAGAATGATAGTTGTAACTATCATTTTCTGTTTACATTAAAAATGTCCTTCAGACTAAAAATCAAACTTGTTGTCCTTGAGACTAAATTTTTTTTGTAACTTCTTTCCTGTGGCTATTTTCCTGTATTTTAATAATTAATCAATTAAATATTCGAGTGCCCACAATATCGGATCGTTGTAGATTCGCCAAACCACTATAAAAAATATGTCTTCTTTTGTGCTTTTATCTTTATTTTATTAGAACTCATGCTTTCATTTGATATTTTGGGTGTTGGTGCCATTTTTGGTGTCAACGTAACCTGAGGCTGTAGAGGGCAAGGTATACTTAGTATATTGTCTGTCGCCCATGTACAATGAGAGAGTTTCTAAACCTGAGCAAATCACGAGCTTTGTTTGCTTTTGACTTTGAATGCTATTAAGACTTCATTGTGCTTATTCCTTTTAATTGTGATTGTGTTGGAATTTCGAAAATGAAATGTTTTAAGCGGAGGAGAATACAACGACCTGAGATTTTGAGCACTTCGTATTTAAATATTCAAATCTTGTATTAAATTTGATAAAACTTAGTTTATAACTTTATTAACCCCTTTTAATTAATAACTAATGATGATAAACTTGTTTTTAAAATATATTTTGAAAAATAAATACTTCAAAAAAAATATCGATAATGTGACCCAAATCATTTTATTGATAAACGATTGTTTTTCAATAAAATTTCAAACGTTTTGAGATTTCTTAGAATATTAATGTGTAATTAATTAGAAAATAAATTTTTTTCCCCATGATATGGCAACTAAATGTGAATAGTAAAAAAAAGTTAGCAAACGGATTAAGGGAAGATATTTTGATGAACAATGTTTTACATATTTTGTTTTCAAGTGTGTAAGGAGTAGAGCAAACACATGGGGGAGGGGGTTTCTTTTGCTGGTTTGGAGGTGGGGTAAGAGAGGTCATTTACCTCTTTTCAAAGCCACATAATAGTGTTCACTTATTCACAATTTATTGGCTAAGTTCTATGAAAAAAATCTAAGTATTCAAGTCTCTTTTCTCTTCTTCAATGTTCGTTTTCCTTTTGGAAATCAAGTCCAAACTCCACCAAAATTCGATAATAGTTTTGGTACAGCCTAGGGACATGAAATAACATCCACAAGAATGAAGGAATTTGGCACAAATGGGCCAATCATTTCTGGCCACGAGCAGTGGATGACGTAGGAAAGGTGGCTGAGTTCTTTTAAGAAGCAAAGGTGGAAGCTCTAGCATGTGGGTAATGGTAGGAAGTGGTATTGTGTTCCTTTTTTTTGAAATGGTACTTTATATACAACAAATCATTGGGACAACATATCCCATGTCAATAAACGTTCGAAAGCAAGTTTCGAACTTGTGACCTCTTGCATCAGAGCCAAATCAATTAACCACTTGGACAATGGTGCTTGTCGGTATTGTGTTCCTTTGTGTTGTGATTGGATATGGCTTGAATTTAGGTGAGTTATCTCACCATTTAATATGTATATACTGTGTGTCTATTGTGTATAAATATAGAGTTATGTGAAGTTAAAAGCTATGCAAGTTATAACTTTTGGACTCCTCCTTGCTTTGGAAAGCAAGCGACAACTTTATGAGTAATATCATCTCTTCCATTGCCCTTTAAAATATGTATCATTTCCTAGACTATATGTTTACATGTTTGATAAAATAGCATGTGATATGAAATGTGTATGCTTGTTTGAGTTGCTATGAAAGCACTTCGAAATTCCCTTGCTTATTTTCATGATATGTCAATAATTATGACATAATATATTTTGGTTGTTTTCTACCCATATTTCTGTGCATGGAATAATAACGAAATGATCTAGGAAGTTATAGAACTTGTTGAGAAAATTTCTAAAATTTATTGCATGAATAGTTGCTATATGAGCACTTTGAATTCGTCTTGTGCATGTTGATTTTTAATCTAATTTTGAAATACATCCTTAAGGTTTTCTTTGCTGTTTTTACAAGTACTACATGTTTACTTCTTGCTATAAAAATATTAATGTATAAAACGTCTCGAAACTGGTTGAAAGAAGTTGTAAAAATTAGTTGGAAAATAGTTGCTATGAATGCATTTGGAAAAATAACTTGTTTTTCCAAAAAAATTAATATGATTTTGAAAGATATCATTAGGGATTTCTTTACATGGTTTTTGAGTAATATAAGTATAATACTTATTGTAAAAATGATGTCAAATTATTTATATACGTTGTGAAAAGTGGTCACAAAGTTCATGCTTTTTCTATGTTGTTCTATGTACACAACTTTCTACATCACCTATAAATGTTGTCTATGGCCTGCAACACTTTTGGGCTTGTTACATTGTTTTGGTTTAATGTGACATTTTGACTAGTTTTTCATGATTTAAATGGTTTATAATTTATTATTTTCATGGAATTTTTTTCGAGAAGTTCTAATAACATGGATTAGAGTATAAGAAAAATATTAGGAGTTTAATATATTTTTAACAATTATTTATGAATTTTTAATGTAAAGGGTTTTAAAATATAAAACACGTTTTTTTTATTATTTTTTGTTAATGTTTTGTATAGGTATTTAAAACCTATTTATAAGTGTTATAAAAGTGTGTGTATATATATATATATATATATATAAGTTTGGAAAAGTCAAGTCAAGTATTTTATAAAAGAACAGATGTGGTTTTGATTATAACACTCAGTTATAATAGATGGTTTTGAGAACTTAATAAAAAGTATATTTTTTTGCAGCAAAATAAAGTATTATTATTTTACTTAGGCAAGCTAGTTTAATGTAATACATGTTTAGCATAGGAGTCGGACAATGAGCCTAAGCTACTAAAGACGCTAGATGTTGCATAAAGCAAAAACAGTTTTGAGATCCAATGACTCAATTACACAAAACACAAAGATTCCTTCACTTGACAACATTCTGATTACAAGATTCAAACCATTGAAGCACTTACATAGATCGCTACCAACTAGCACATAGGATCCAACAAATAGCAAAACACTATACACAATTGGGAAGAAAATAACCATAGCAACAAGGAGGTGGACATGTAAAATGTAGATAGAAAGCCATATGGCTCAAGAAAGCATTGCAACATCACTTAAAGGAAGCACCCCTGTTGCAAAGAGCAATCACAGAGGTAAGAGAATACCTAGAGCATACAATAAAATCCACCACAACATTGAAAATAATTTTGACAAGAAACAAACCAATGACATGATTGGAGCCCGCGGCTCCCTAGTAAAAATCATCATGGAATATTCCAAAAGAATTACATCCAAAAAATGAAACAAGAGTTCAACAAGCTGATGCCATAACATTTCCAATATAGGGTCTATAAGCAAGGCAGGTAACATGCACAACAGAACATGGACAATGCTTGGCCAGAGCAGAACCGAATAACAATTTCAGAAATCATGACGATAAAGAGAACCAGTGGCCAAAAACCATAAGCATATAGATAAGAGCTACCTAATCATATACGAGTTACACAAGCTAAGAGAATACCACCACACACAATTCAGCATTGCAAGCTACCAATGACATGGAGAAAATCCCGTTGTAGAAGCAATCGTTAAACTTTCAGCAGAGGTAACAAAAAGACGGAAACAAAGCTCTCAACCACACTCGCATTCGCCCAAAGACCAAGGAAAGGAACAACCAAGTAGCAACCTGGTACAAGTAAGTAGCAAAAGCCCAAAGTTGCCGCTTCAGTAACCAACCCAACAAAATCACAGGAATATAAAAATGGAACTAAGAAAGGCGCAAGGGAGATTGATGGTACGTGACAACTTAATTGGCAGCAAGAAGTCGACAGATTCAAAAGCAAGATGGCAAACCACTTGAGAAAAATACAGCCTTGGGTTCTGTGAGATCTATGGAGCAGTAGAGAAAACTAGGTTTAGGATAAGAAGGGAAATGATAAGAAAGTGGGATTGTGGAGGAGATATATGGAAAAATTAAGGGAAAAAGAGGCAAATGAAAGGCGAGTGAAGAAACAACCCTTGTTCTTATTGATACACAATGAATAAAAGTGTATCATCTTGTGTTAATAAGTATATGTCTTTAGGAAGAATGTTTTGAAAAAAATTCTAAGTGTAAAATGGTTTTGGGTTTATAGGAACGATGTTTGAACAACACTGGTTTCTAACCCATTTAATTATACCTTTGAAAATAATTAGATCTTTAAAAGGAATGTTTTAAAGATAAAGTTAAGTATAAAATGCTTTTGGATTTATAGTAATGATTTAAAAACATCCGATTTTAACCCATTTTCTTATACTTCTAGAAATGTGAAATCATGTTTAAGATTTGTGAATATTCTTATACCAATTGGGATAAAAATATGAATATATTTCTATGTATTGAAAAGAGTAGAAATAAATAGTGAAATAGTAGTGTACATGTATATATCTTTTGTAAATGTACTTTAATTACATATACAAGTATTTACAAAGAAGTTTTAATTAATAAAAAAATTAATTAAACAAAAAGGGGATTGGAAGTCGCTTCTGTGACTTAATCGTGCTTTATGTGACGTAATAGTGCTTTACATGACTTAACTGCGTTTTTTGTGTTTGCTTCTTTATGGAAGTATATAACCCTATAGTTGACACTAAAAGTCGACAAAGTAGATTTATTCTATCTATGAGAGTTAGGAATGATGTTCAAATACAGTTTAGAAGCTTATACTGCTCTAACCTACGGGTTTTACTTTTAACCGAGGGATAGTATAAGTTGAGAAAGTAGGAAATGTGATAAGTATACGAGACTTGGTTTCCATATGCGATCGTTTCTATATTATACTTTATAGTCGATTAGTCGACTATCGAATTTGATCAAATTAACTCTGTAAATATATGTAAGCAACATGTATTGATATGGTTCGAGATCCCTTGGGGAGGACTTATTCATATGAATCATCTTTTGCATTAGTACGTGTATATACAAGTTACCCAGAGAAGGACTCATTTATATCGTTTGTTTACTTTTTAAAGAACCAAATTTGAGTATTAATCTAAAATTCATCGATTTATTTTGAAGAGTCAAAAATTGGATAAGTGTATTACTTACTGAAAACCACTTCAAAACAGATATGCGAGTTCTTTTTTGGAAGCGGTTATGGAGTGGAATGCTATAGATTTGAACTGCCTATCCTAAGGTTAAGTCTAAGGGAGAGGTCAGCATTAGAATTCGTCGGATGACTTATGCTGGAATCCATGGAGAGATTCATGACCTGTTCAAGATGTTGGAATCTAAAAAGAGATTCGAGATTTATTCGAGTGATGAAGGTTTGTGTGTTGAGATGTTAAACATGACTCCACCATCAAAAATGACAGAAAATAGACTATGGGCATAGCCATGAGGATTAGCTAATCCAAAGGGTACATCGACTCTAAATATCTGGAGACGCTATTGGTTGTGGCGTGCGGGAGTTGTTTGTATTCACTATCACGTGTTCAGACATGTACCAGCTATGTTTTCCTCCGTGACATATTTTATCTAGAGACACTACAAGAAAATAATCATTTGGTTGTAGAAATTTGTGGCATTTTTATGTAAGTGCACCAAAACTATTTCACCTTATATTATAAACATAACCGAAAAAATTATTCATTCCCGCAATTATTAAAAAAAAATTCACGTGACCTTTAAACGTAACCAAAAAATTTGCCGCTATGAAATTTTAGTTAGCCGCTCGAATTTCTTCTTCTCATGCTCATTCTTTTTATTATTTATCTCCTTAGTATCCTTCTAAAAGGAAGAAAACCTTAAACTAACATTTTTCCAAAGTCGACTTACCAAATCTCATGTTATCACACACTTCAAATCTTCGATTTGCCTTGCATAGAATAGCTGGTGCAGAAGAGCTTCGTTGAATCCAAACTCAAACTAGACCTAACAAAGCCATCCATATTATTTGATCATTAACATGCAGTTTCACCATCGATTGACAGATCTAGAAGTAGAAGCATTCAATTACCATAACCACAAATCCACCATCTTCAATTTGGAGCTTACTCATTAAAAAAAGGAAAAATATTTCGATCTCTGTTGAAGGAATGAAAAGCTCGGGATGTGAGACCGTCATGTTGATGAGGTGCTCGAAGGAGATGCCACTGTGCCCGGAGTTTGTGAGTTCAAATTTGGAAGTAAAAGTGTCAGTGCCTAAATTTTTGTTCGCATGTGTCATTTTAGATCTCTTGTATGCTAGAGATAGACCGTCACCATCTTTTTCTTGGATCTGAGAAATATGCTACTATAACTAGAAGTTAAGCTCATTTAAAAAGAGGTCGCAATGTTCAATTTCCTCTTGTGATGACCGGTTCTATTTTGGGCGGCCGACGGTGCCGATGGATGCATCGCATTTTGCAATGATGTTGATCTGCTCAAAGGATCATATGGTAAATCACTTGCCTCTTTTCCTCAAGTTGTATATTTGAAAGTTTTAGTAAATACTTAAATTCAAGGGAAAATTTAAGCATAAAACTTTTAGTTGTGACATTTTGTTTCTAAAATTTATGAGCTCATTAGTTCAGCTTAATACAAATTCAGATCTAATGATCACAAGTATGTAAAATAGGGTGTTTTTATTCAAGCAATCTTGGAGGTCTGAAGAGTCATAAGATACCAAACAATAAAGTGTCTGGAACCCGAAGATGAGCTTTGTGGTGCCACTTTCCAGGTTCATTTTATGGCTTATCTATTCATTCTTCGGAACTCTTCTAAGTATAACTTATTACAATTTTATCTTTCTTTAAAGATGTACGAGCATGGTAATGTTGATGAGTTATGTATAACTTGTAGCCAGGTGTGGATCATATTTTATTTACTTAGTTTAGATATGAAAAATAAAAAATATTGAAGCAATATGTATACTAAAAATTGGTCATTTCTTATATAGAAATAGGTCATAGGCCAACCATATGCTAGTTTTTCTAATGAATGTGAAATACAAGAAGTATCAAATCATGCTGATTATATTTTCTTAATTTAGAAAGCCATTATTGAGTTTACAGTTATGTGTGTATTTAGTTGAAAACCAAATGATTGAGAGTATCTTTCAAAATCTTTGCTAGAAGAAAAAAAAGTTGAAATACAACATAACCGAGTGAATGGTTTTGAAGCGTTCAACAGAACAGTTATAATCCATAAGTTAGTTATTGTCCTTCATTTATAGCAAGCACATGAAATATTATGGTTCCTCACAAATTTTTAAGCTGTATTATTAGTATCAAATTCTCAATATACTAATCTGATTGTTATTAGTTCAGCATGCCTTATGCTGATTTATGCAATATAGGATAGTGTCTATCGAAGGTTTCCTGGTTGCTGAATTTGGTTGAGCAAATTGAGTGGCCAAAGTTCAAAAGGAGTAAATTGGGTGATTGGTTCTTAAATAGGTACGATAATAAACCGATACTTGTTATATCTTAACATCTGTTTTTCCTTTTATACCTACCATTCTTTGCACTATTTCAAACTAGAACAGAAATGCAACTCTTTCATTTCTTTGAACAACATTATTTAGCGTATTACATGGAAACATGTCAACACATGCATATGGAGCCAGCAATGTTATCTTAGAGTATTATGAATCATATGTGCATATTTTGCACGCAAGTGTACCTCATAACCTAATATCTATTCTGATCATGTTTGCATGAAATTTCCATCATCATGTTTGATTGCTTGCATACTTAATTTTGTTTATTAATAAGAAGATCAAATGTTATTCATATTGCATATGCTTTTACAAAATGTCATAATAGTTTCAATATATGCGCGCTGTAAAATAATACAGTTCTATAAGGGTAGGATTACTTTCATACCACAAACCGCTACACTTTTTACTATTATATAGTTCTTGTCTTCTAGAATAATTAATAGGGCATAGCAATAATTATTTTAGCTTGTGCTAAAGAAGTAAAAAATGGTAACAGTAGCATCAAAGAGATCCACCAATCACACTCACCCTCACAGTATAACGAGTTTAATGTAGGGAAAAACACCACAATCATGGATAATCCAAAACTGAACCAACCCTTTCCATCATTTTTGTCATACCAACAAAAAACATTTCAACTATAACCATAGGATATACTAACAAATTTTAAGATTTTCTTATGCAAAGCAACTCTAAGTTGCTTCAACAAAGCAACTTTGAGTTGCTGAAGCAACTCAACTCTGAGTTGCTTCAATAAAGCAACTCTTGAGTTGCTAATGCACTCTAATTTACTCTTGTTTTAAAGTTATGCACTGGATAATCTTTTTAAAGTTTGTTTCATGGGACATCTTTTATATGGCGCTTTACTATCATAGGGTACTTCTATTCTTTGTGTTATGCAAATCGAGTTATTTCTACGGGTGTTACAATGTAGAATGAGATTATTTCACTTGATGTTAGGTATTAGAACGTGGTCCTTTAATGGAATATTTATCCAGTGGCTAGCAGGAATTTTGTAAAGTGAATCAGAAATGTAGCAGGGAAAGTTGGTTTAGAGGTGGAACTACTCGATTTCTTACTTTTTTTCCCTTTTTTAATTCAAAATTACCTAAAGTATAAGTTTGAGTTCTACTTTATTATTGGCCAAGTTTTATCATTTTGTCAAAGTAAAAAACATCAAATTATACATCTAAATTTCACACATAGGGACAAAGGATGGATATCTGAGCTTTTATTTAAATATGGAGTGTTGTAATTTTATTTCAAATAGCAGGGTTAAGGGAAAAAAGGGTATACGAATATTGATTTTCAGGAGTGATGCATGGTATTGATTTTCACTTGTTTCATGAGCCATTGTACATGCTCATGAAGGACATGGTTCCTTTTCCCTACTATTTTCTTTGGACTCATTTAGTAAGCTTATAAGCATGCATGTAATATTCTCACAAAATTATTAAAGTGGGTTTTAATAATAACAATAATATATTAACTAAGTTTATAAAAATTAACTAAGTTTATAATAATATAATAATAATATACCTAAGTTAGCTGAGTTTTAATAATAATAATAGTAAACTAACCTAGTTAACTAAGTTAATAAAATTAACTAAGTTTTGTCAAGTTAAATTAGTTTATAAAATTAACTAAGTTTAAGTTAACTAAATTTTAAAAATAACAATAACATAAATAATTTAACAAAGTTTGATAAATAATGATGATGATAATGAATTAACTAAGTTTATAAAAATAACTAAGTTTATTATAATAATAATAATATAATTAACATAATCGAGTTTTAATAATAATAATAATAAATTAACTAAGTTAATCAAATTAATAAAAATTAACTAAGTTTTGTTAAAATTAAACAAGTTTTATAAAATTGGCGAAATTTAGGTTAACTAAATTTTATAAATAATTATAGTATAGCTAATTTAACAAAGTTTTATAAATAATGATGATGATGGTGAAGATGATGATGATGAAGAATTAACTAAGTTTATAAAATTAACAAAATATATAATAATAATAGTATAATTAAGTCAACTCGAGTTTTAAAAATAATAATAATAAATGAACTAAGCTAATCAATTTAATAAAAATTAACTAAGTTTTTTTTTTAAATTAACAAGTTTCTCAAATTAACTAAATTTAAGTTAAATTAATTTTATAAATAATAATAATGTAGCTACTTCAACAAAGTTTTATAAATAATAACGATGATGATGAATTAACTAAGTTTATAAAAATTAATTAAGTTTAAAACAATAATAATAATATAATAAATTGCATGGTGTATTATAATTTGGTTGTTTTTAATTGTGTCACACAAGATTTTCAATTTTTGATATCAGATTTGAAGTCCTGCAAATTAACATAATTGTTTGACTACATTTTGTACCTTCACTTGTGCAGGCATTGGACTTTCAAAACGAGCAAGTTTGGACTTTTATGGTGCTGGCTTTCACTTGTGCATACAACAAAGTATTATGGGTAATCAAGCTTTTTGTTTGCACTAGTTAGTATAACATTTTATTAGTACTAGTTGTGTAAATCTGTATACAAATGGTTATTATATGTGAGTTTGGTCATTTTGTTAAAAAAACTATTGTATCAGAACGGTATGGATATCTTATTTGATTAAATGTTTAATGTATATTTTTAATTGTTTGAATATGATGATTATGGGAGTGATTGTTGATTGATATAGTAAAAAAAAATCGACCATAAACAAGAAATAATAGCATGAAAAAATGCTGCAAAATAATCAATAACTTTTATTAATGTTCGAAAAACGTTATAGTGGCGTTGAGTAAACGCAACTTTAAAGTGGGGGTAAAGTTGGAAACTTTATAGGGGACCAAAAAGCCTTTTAGTTTTTAGAAAGCTACAAAAATATTTATGGTTGTGTTTGAGAAATGCTGCAATAAAATGATTTATAGTGGTGTTGAAATAAATGCAGTAAAAATCATGGATTTTTAGTTGCGGGTTTTATCACGGCGTTCATTAAAAGGCTACCGTAAGTTTTGGTATCGTTTTTATGAACCACCAAAAATACTTTTTCGTGTAGTTAGATTTGCGTAGTTTCAAAAGATAATTTTTGACCCTTGTCAGGAGGCCTACTTCAGTTTACTAGGGGCTCCTCCAATGGAAATGTTTATGCGAATATACCTTAGTAGTTTTTAGTTGTACTTCTAATTTTGTTGTATTGTGAGATGCAAGCAAAATAGTATTTTTTGATTTATTTTCTACACCCTAGACATTACCCACCATGTCACCTTATGTAATTATTAGATGGTTCAATTTCTTTTGAAGAGAAAACCGTAATGGGGAGTCAAAAGGCCTTAAAAGTTACTGTTATATGCTAGCTACATATTTCTTGAGTTTCTCATACAGACTTATGTCTAACTCGTGGTTTTATCGTTCCATTAATTCCATAAGTGCTCTTTTGAGTAGTCCGAGAAAGGAAGGTTTTCGTCGATATTCTTTGGAGCTCAAAAAGACAAGATGGACGCTTTCACCTACTATAGTGTCATTTTTTTGCACTACTAGTATGTATATATCACAATTGTGAGGACATGCTATAATAACCATCGGGCCAATGATAGTACTTAGGATAGTGAATTCGAAATGCTGTGTATCCTAAAGTGACACTTTGTACTATCTTTTTATAATATATGTTATCGTTCCATTGTGCGGGTCTGGTGTTTTGTTCTCTTCTTTCCTTTTCCTTTTCTTTTTCATTTTATTTTACCTCAATATCTGTCTTTCTGGCACTTGGTTGCTTGGCATGTGAACACAGTGAATGTATTAGTGTTGACATTTAGAAGTGGAAAAGGTAGGTCGATACAAACTTCCACTCTTAATTCATAATCAATTTTTATCAAATCTCATCCATATATTTCCCTCTCTCTAGCACGGATGACCACGTCATTCCATCATATGGATAATTATTTCCACAAGCTTGTTAAGCAATTAGCTATATTTAAAACATGTCTAAATGTATACTGATATCGCGTATTGGCACACACATATATAACTTTGACATTTACATTCAAATCATTACTAACAATAACAAAAACATCAAAAAAAATTCTTCAAAATGTAGAATAATGGTGACCTTGTTTCCGCCACCATTTTTGTCTTATCAGTTCCATTTGCTCTTACCATTCACTCTTCATCTAATCACCATCAAAAGCCTCTGTATTTCTTCTCTTTTCTTCTCTCCCTTACTTATTCACTGTTGATTTACGTTTTGTTCTTTCTATTGTTGCTTACTTTGTGTGCATCCCTCCTCTTTTCTTCCTCGCTCATCCCATTCGGATCAAGAGATCCGGATCCGTCGCTTCACTTCCAACACAACCGCGTCCATAGCTTTTTCCCTCTCGTACCTTCTCCTCTGCATCTATAGGCCTATGTCATGGAAACTCTTGCAAAGGTTTTGGTCTAGTTTGAGGTCGAATCTGTGTATTCATGTACCTCTCTTCTACCTCGATGTAGAATATGTAGGAGTCGTGTTTTCTTGCCTCCTTATCAAGTTGGGGTGAACGTCTATTGTTCTAGATTTGCTTATGATGCTTGCTGTTTTTGAGAGTTTTTGGGATAATGTATGCAGCAAGTTATGGTAAATGTTTCCCAGTGTTTGAGTGGTGATGCTTTGTTGGTTAAAATTTTACTATAGCCTTGACTATTTCTCACTTGGCATCATTAGTGCCATGGAGACTGCTTCTATGCAGCGGATGTGTTTCATGGTTGGTCAAATTTCGCTTCATGGCCTTTATGGCTGTTGATTGAAGTTAGGTTGGTAATCACCAACGCTGTTCTTCTTCTTGGTTTATTCGTTATTGGTTTTGCTGGGATGTTTGTCCCTTAGGTAATTGCTTAGTCATTTTTGCTTTGATATTCCCCTGTGGGATAATATAATGAAACTTGCTTCTTTATGGAAATGTACTGGTTCTTATTTTACATTTCAACAGGCTTTTGTATGTTGGCTCTTTAGTAATAAGTGGGCTTGTCCTGAGTGTGTAATGTATTTGATATCATGTCAAATTTATGTAATATTTCAATGTAATCATAGCATAGAATCATGTCATAGTTTTAGTAGCCGAGACAATGTAGTCTTGCTCCTATTCTGTACTATAATTGTGCAGTTGTTGAGACATCTTTGCCTCACACCTATAATCATAATCCGGTTGCCTGTACAAAATAATAATATTTTATTTTGTCTGCAAAACAATAACGAAACATCAAATAAATTAAATAATAATCAATATTTCTCAAACGTTAACGCATTTAATTAATTTACAACATTTTATAAATTAAATCGTATGTTTTCCAAAGAATTCACAAATATGATTATGTAACTAAGCACCATGAATTTAGCCAACAATTAATTTTGAACAATTCAATTATTAGTGTTCACTGTTATCTCTAGCAATCGATAATTTCGAACACTTCGTCTTTAATATCGCAACGTTTTGAAATCTACTTAAGTTTTATAAATATGATTTTATAACCTTGTTAAACATCTTTAACTGATGTATAATGAAAAGAAACTTGTTTTTGAAATTTGTTTACAAAAATATATACTTTAAAGAAAATCGGTTTATTGATAAATAATTTTTTATCGATATAACAAACTCTTTTGTACTTAGTTAGTAAACATGTGAACACACTAGGAATTAATTAATACACTTTGCTTAAAGCAAGTGGAATGTTCTAGAAGCTTCTAAAGGATTAAAGATATTTTCATGTAAGAGGTAGTTTGATCATTTACTTAAATGAGGCAGGAAGGAGATATGAAGAAGCATGTGTGGAGGGAGAGAAGGGGGCGTGTCTTTCATGGAGAGTGAGAGCAAAGCATATGCTACCATATCGAGCCTATAAGAGGGGGCATACCACTTTAAAACACTTCAACCAATTTACAAAATAAATCAAATTCTCTTTCACATCTTTCTCACCATAATTTCCTAAAGAAAAATAATTTCAAAACAACTCCAAATCAATTGAAACTTGTACTAAAGCCTTAGGACAACATCACAACACCTTCCATTAACTTGGATCAATAAGAAACAAAGAAAAAAAACCATATACTTGAAGGCCATGAGAAATTTTAAGGATAATTAGGCATTGGGCTAGTGCAATGCAAGGAAGAGGTAGGAAGTGAGATGTAAGCAAGGTTGAGGTAGGAAGTGGTTGCTTAGACTTGCTTGTTTACTTGCTTAAGGGTTATCTAACTCACCATTGAATGGAAATATGTTATGTATATGTGCTTGTGATTGTTTTTTTTTCTTTGTGATTGAATGTATACTGATTTTTGTTGTAATATTCGTTGGACTTTTTCTTTGAAAGAAAATGGCATATGTATGGAATTGATTGGACTTGTATTACTTGTAACATAGCATTGAAACAAAGCACATAGGTTGTAGTTGAACACAGGATCGAATGAGACATGGATTTGAAAGTGCTTTTGTTGCATTAGTAGTTATAGATGCACTTAGAAGTTGCCTTGCGTTAAGCAATTTTTGAGGAATTTCATAAAGAGATCCTTAGGGGTTTATTGCCATATTTGTGATGTTTATTATGTATGTATGCTGCTATAAAAAGTTTGGATGACGAAATATTGAGTAACATATTGAAAAGCAACCATACTTTTACCGGTGCAAAACTGCCCACTTTCAGCCTTTGTTTTGAAATTTAAAGGTTTGAAAATATATTTAAATTTAAGTATTTTTTTTTCATTCTTTTTAAAAGTGTTTCTAACTCTTATTAGATTATTTTAAAAGTGGCTTGACATTTTTATGAATTTTTAAGGATTAATTATGAATTTTTAGAGTAGAAGGGTTTATTTTAAATACAAGGAAAATATGTTTTTTCCAAGTTTTAAATATTTTCTAAAGTTGTTATTTTAAAGTAATATTTTGAACGGGTGTTTTAAAACCCATTATAAGTACTTTAAATTATTTTAAAAGTATTTTTAAGTATATCTAATTTTTAGAAAATGTGTTGACTATTTTATTAAGGTATTAATATCTTATTGTTAACTGGGTTTTTAACCAAGCAAAATTCAAAAATAGTTAGTACATCAGATTAAGCTACAACAACTAGAAACTTGATCGAAAGGCCTAAAAATACAAGCTAAAGGAATCGAAGAAGTTTGGACCATTTTTATGCTTACATTTTGGATCGATACTGATCCAATCTGATCGGTATCGATCCGAAATATTGCTATATTAGTTGTCCATTTCACTTGTCCTACACTCTTGTGTATCCACTAAGCTTATCAACCAAGTTTGGTAACATTCCATATCCGAGTTTAAGAAGTAAAGACTTATCTGACTAACCCATAGGTGAATCACCTTTAAAGCAAGTCATCAAGCTACGAAATTACATGGAGAGCATCAAAATGAAGCAAGGAAGACAGCCAAATAGTCGAAGCATAAAAAATGCTTAATTATTTAGATGAGTACCAATCTGACCCAATTGGATGGGTACCGATCCGATCTAATTGGATCAGTACCAAACCAAATATTTAGCTCCTATGACTCCCAAATTTTCTGGGATCCTTCTTCACGCTAAGTCAGGCTTTTGGTAAAGCGGCTTTGGCCGAAGTGCTCTCCAACTCCTTTAAGTACCATCCCATCTGTAAGAAAAAATGGATCTGTGGACTGGCCGCTACAACTCTACCATTACTATTTTTTGCTCTTCTTCTCCTATACAACAGTCATAAAGGAGCAACTGAGATCCTCCGGTTACCTCCAAGTACTTGTGATTAGATCTAACTTAGGTGATTCAACCATATTGTAAACCAAATCAATCTTGAAACAGCAATCATCTAATAAAAGCTATAAAATGGACGAAGGCTTCATTAACAGCCAAACCACTATAAAAATCTTCTTGTTTCTTTACTATTTGTGCTCTTTTTACATTTATTCTCTATATTGTTTACTCTAAGAAACAAGACTAGTGCTTTCACACTCAATCCAGGGTGTTGATCCATTTTTGGGTAACATTTTGGTGCTTTCATTGAGAATTGAACTTAAGCATGGATCTAGTTTTCCTCTTTGGATCCGCAAGATCCAGAAACTAGATCCATTAAATCAGCTCTAGGGAGTTTGAAGCTTGCTATCGAAGATCAATGGCAGGGAGTAAGAGAACTTCTTTCGGAAGATCCATAGGAGCTGTTATAGCTGGAGAAGAGACCAATCCTCAACAAGTTGAAGTCAACAGTGCCAATAATCCATTAACTAGAAAAAATTCTGGAATCAACACAGGAGATCAGGTGTCGAGATCTACCCAAAGATGGTTGATGAAATCAACCAAAAGATGTAGAACAACCAAAAATCTCTTATGGACAAATGAAATGGCCTCCTAACCTTGCAATCACTAGCTGCTTTTAGAACCATGCCAGAACCCATGGCTGCCATGGAGCAGGAAAAATCTTTAATTTCTTGTTTAAATGGAAGAAACGGAAAGCAGAAGTAGAAAAGAGTGGTGGATGGAGCCGTAGGAATCATCGTAGAAGGAAACATAAGCACTCCTTCAACTACAAAGTAACCTACTACAACTTGAATCTAGGGGTGAAATCCCATGGGATGATATAGCGGTGGATCTCTCCGACTTTGAAAATGGTGAGCAACTTGACGATGAAAAGTTTAAAGAAAATGCTAATGCACTAAATACCGGCAAGGAGGCCCAGATTGCCTCTTCTCGACTAATCACAAGCCAATGGAACTCCAAGAGAGTAGATCTCCTAAAGATAGAAGAGCGTGCTTCAGCCCACTTACCAAGATTGTTTTCCAAATCAAACACTTGGCATAGTCACTAACAGTTGACCCATGGACTACCGAAAATCAGAGGCATATATCGAGGATATGATCAAGAGCTTAATGGACAAAAGTAATGATAGGAGAGATGATGAATAGGATCCATTCCAAGCCAGACTCCCTTCACTAATGACATTTTGAATGAACCGCACTTTGAAAATTTTACTTGCCGACCAGTCCACCTTACGATAGCACCAGGGGTCCGAAACCTCACTTATATAAGTATAATTGATACATGGATATAGAAAATGCTTCAAATGTTATTCGATGTAAATGTTTTCCTAGGTTCTTAGAGGGAATTGCTTCTATATGGTGCACCAGGCTCCTACCCAGATCCATCTCCACTTTCAACGAATTAGACACAAAATTCCTTGATCAGTTTAGGCTTCACAAGGCACTACCAAAAGATATGATTCCTTATCTGGTCTATTCCAGGGACAAAATGAACCTTTGAAATCCTTCATGAGTCGGTTCAGCACCGCGGTGACTGAAGTAAGTAACTAAAACGAACATATGGTCTTCATGACCCCGGTCCACGCCATCCACCCTAACACTAAATTCAAAAAATGGATCAAAACGAAACAACCTACCACTAGGAAGAACTTTAACCGAAAGGAAAACCGCTACTTGAGATTGGAAGAGGCGGAAGAGCTAGAAAGGAAAACTTGCTAACCCACAACCAACAACCTTGGCCAGAATGGAATAACAGCTAATCAAGGTGCAAACACATCTAGAACCGTTGTAGGAAACGCGTGGAAGGATGGGAACCAAAAAAGGAAGAACCATAATTCCAACAAGTGAAATGGAGGTAACAAGCGACTTAATGGATTGAGGTTCAAAGACTACAGCCCTTTCGACGATACTCCAGAAAACATCTACCTTGTGATACAAGGACGAAGGAGTACAAGAAGCCGCCTAAAAAGGAAGCACTGAACAGAAAACGCATTATAAAAAGTACTGCCGCTTTAATGAAACACATGATCACAACAGGAATGAGTGCAAACACCTGAAGAGCCTGATTGAAGAGCTGATTTGGGAAAGCAAGCTTCAACAGTATGTGAGAGAACCACAAAATCCTGACCAGCCTGTTGCATCCCAAGCTCCTAAAGACCGATGAAACCAAGCTAGAACCAACAAAAAGGGATCTAGAAGGACCGACCAAGACCCATCATCGGAAAAATATCTAGAGGACCTCATCCCACGCAGAAGAGTTAGGGAGAAATGGAGCGATATATAAGCTCATTGAAACATGTTCCCAAAGATTCGTGCTTCGCAATTGAAGATGGAACTCCCGCTAAACAGCAGAGAATCCTAAATGATGATATAGTATTATAGAGTCAGGACACTAAAGGAATAGAGGCTCTGACTCTCGACCCCATGGGTCATGATGGTGGAAATTGAACTAGCCATGGTCCGACGAGTATTGGTGGATAGTGGCAGCTTTGTCAACATCCTATTCAGATACACATTTGATCAGATGAAGATTAGAATGCTCTTATCGAACAAAGATCCAGGGATTCACCGGTGAACCTAAGCAACCTATCGAACAATTGATTTTCCCGTAGAACTTGGGGAAGGCGACCGAAAAATTGTCCTCTTCTAAATCTTTATGATCGTTGATGAAATGTCCACCTACAATGCTTTCTTAGGGCGGCCTGCTTTGGTAGATTTTAAGATTACTTTAGCTCACTGGTGCTTAACCATGAAATTTTAAACAGCAAATGGAGCTAGGGTGATCAAATGAGACCAAAATGTCGCTATAGAATGCTACATCATAGAACTGCGTGAATATAGAAGAAAAGAAAAGTGGAAGAGTGTGGAGAGAACTCTCCACATTCTGAACCTACCGCATAGCAACTATAGAGACACCCATAGTTTGGAGCCGATTCGACAAGGCTTTAGACCTTAGAAAGAAGAGTTCAGGGGAGGATCGGGCAGCACCAACCGAATTGATGGTGCCTGTCCCAGTCGATATGGATGACCCAACTCGATTCCTGAAAATTGGATCACATCTTGGAAACAAGATGAGATAGGAACTAATCAAATTTCTTTGTGCCAACCTGGATGTATTCGCTTGGACGCATTATGATATGTGCAGGCTGTCACCGAAGATTGCATGCCACACACTAATATCGATCCCACGTATACACTAGTGAAGTAGAAGAGGCGCAGCCTAGGACCCGAAAGGTCCAAAGCCCAAAGAGAAGAAGTGGAAAGTTGACAGCAAATTTCTTTATCTACGATGTAACTTATCCTAAATGGGTATCCAACCTGGTCTTGGTCAAGAAATCCAACGGAAATTGGTGAACTTGTAGCAACTACTCAGACCTAAACAAAGCTTGCCTAAAGGATAGCTTTCCACTGCCCAGAATTGACAAGCATGTGGGTGGGACAATAGAACATGAATTAATATCATTCATGGATGCTTACTCGGGATACAACCGGATCATATACGAACCAGACCAGGAAAACACCAGTTTACTTTGATTTGGGATTATACTACTATAAAGTGATGCTATTCGGCTTAAAAATGCTGGGGCAACTTACCAACGACTAGTGAACGCCATGTTCAAACATTAGATCGGGAAGATTATGGAAGTCTATGTAGATGATAGGTTAGTTAAATCATGCATAGGCACAAATCACTTGGACAAACTTGCTGAAATGTTCAAGATACTCTGTAACTATAAAATGAAAATTAATCCACTTAAATATGGGGTAACCTCTGGAAAGTTCCAAGGATTCATTATAAGGGCCAAAAGCATCGAAGCTAATCTCGAACAAATTACCGTTTTGCGGAAAGTCGAGGCCCTAAGGAACAAGAAAGAGTTATAAATTTTAAATGGAAAAATTAAAGCGCTAAGCCGGTTCATCTCAAAAGAAACCGACAAATGTATACCATTCTTTGACGCACTAAAGAAGGGAAAGAAGTACTTCGAATAAAATCAGGCTTGTCAAACTACCTTCAAACAGCTGCTGCGATATATGGAGACACCGCTAGTCATATTCAAGCCTATGGACAGAGAGGACTTGTTTATCTACTTAGAAGTCTCACCCTATGCACTAAGTATCCTCTTGCACGTGAAGAAGCTAGGGTCCAACGACTCGTATATTACATCAGTAAATGGCTTAATAAAGCCGAAAAGAATTATCCAAAGTTGGAAAAACTAGCTTATTGCCTCTTGATCGCACCTAGGAAATTACGACCATACTTCCAGGCGCACCCAATCAAAGTACTAACAGATCAATCCTTGAAGCAGGTGTTGTTCCACCCTGAGATCTCTGGATGGCTTATCAAATGGAACATTGAATTGAGTCAATATGAAATCACTTTCCATCCTCGAAGGGTGATCAACAGACAGGCACTGGCGGACTTTATTGTCGAGTTTACAGTTTGAGATAATGAAGAAGAAATTACTCCAAAAGTGGAGACACACTGGAATTTATTCATTGATGATGCATCAAATAACTTTTTCTTAGGGACAACAGTCGTGCTCGAAACTCCCAATAGACGATCCGTTTGCTATGCCTTACGCTTGGAATTCCCTGCAACAAACAATGAAGCGAAATATGAAACATTGATGGCCGGACTAAAAGTTGTAAAGGAACTGGGGATAAAGTCCATACATATTTATAGCAACTCTTAATTGGTCGTCTTTCAGGTGAGAGGCGAATATCAAGCCCAAAGAGAGAACCTCGTCTCGTATCTATCCAAAGTATAGTAATTGTTGAACGACATTAAGCAGTACATACGGCTGTCAACGGATACTTTCGGATACAGATGTGCCATATCCGTATCCGTATCCGAAATCATTTTTGAATGTCAGATATCTGTATCCAGTTAATTTTCAGATGTCGGATAACCGTATCCGTTTAATTTTCGGATACAGACGGATATCAGATATTTATCCGCTTCATCCATAATCAATAAATTTAAAAGTATAAATGAAAAGATTTCAATCGACATAAAACATTTTTTGTACTAATGTTCATAAAAAACCAAGGAATAAAAAATATGATGATAAAACATTGTTTTATACCAAAATCCGTATGTGTATCAAAAATATTCAAAAATTAAACACTAAAACTATACGTTTTCACTAAAAATGAGCAAAAAAATCAAATTGTAGTAACATCCAATGGTTAGGAAATAGTTGGAAAATCATATGTTAATTAAATATATATGAATCAGTTAATTGGATGGATATTTTTCGGATATGGATACCACAATAACCATATCCGTATCCAGAAAGCTTTTCGGATATCGAATATCTGTATTCGCTTTTTGGATAACGGATATTTTTTATATTTTCGGATATGGATTCGGACGGATACCAAATTTTTCGAGTACCCATTGATAGCCCTAGCAGTACACCATAGCTCATATCCCAAGGGAATAAAACACGAAGGCGGACTATCTAGCTAAATTTGCCAGCAATGGAGAAGCTCGGTTAATGGGGCTGGTCTCAGTTGAAACTCTAACTACCCTAAGTATAGGCGAGATGGATATCGAGTGGATTTTCGAAACGTCCCATATATATTTTTGGCCGACGGTCAACCACGATGCAACGAATTATGCGAAATGGTGTGACTAATGCCAAAGATTTGGCAAGATGAAAAGAACTCCTTCAGCAGAGCAAACAAAGATGGTCAGCCCGTGGCCATTTGCGATTTGGAGAATCGATCTGATTGGTGTATTGCCGATAGCCAAAGGAGGAGCCAAATGCGCTATTATTGTTGTTGACTACTTCACCAAATGGACCGAAGCGGAACCACTGGCCACAATTACTATAAAGAAAGTTGTTAAGTTTGTCTTTAAAAAAATTATTTGCAGGTTTGGAGTGCCACGAAAAATCATTACGGATAACGTGACTTAATTCGAAAGCACTAAATTAATAGACTTTTGCAAATGCTTTCAAATTGAGAAAAGCTTCTCTGCTGTTGCACATCCACATGCAAACAGGCAAGTGGAGCCAGCAAACAAGATTATCAAGTCCACCATCAAAAAGAAGCTAACTAAACCTTAAGGAAATTAGGTTGATGAACTTCCACTTGCACTATGGGCTTACAAAACAACACAAAAATTTGCAATTGGTCACTCTTTGTTTGCCATGGCATATAGTTCAGAAGCAATAATCCCAGTCGAACTAGAGGTCCCTTCTTATTGAAGGTGAAACTTCAATCAACAGTAGAACGCGTAGCTCCTACTTGAATCGCTTGATATGGTCGATGAGAAGCGGGAAGAAGCCAAGCTAAGGACCGCCGCTCACCAGAAAAGGGTCTTAGGACATTTCAACTCTAAGGTTCGTAACCGTACCTTCGAAGTAGGAGACCTTATCCTTAAATGGGTCTGTCCTATGCCAGGAGCATTCGGACCAAACTGGAAAGGACCTTGTGTGATCGGCCAAAAGCTAGGGGACGACATGTTCAAGCTAACAACCATTGATGGAACCCAAATTCCACATGCATGGAACAACAAATTGCCGTGTCGTTAATTTATCTAAGACGATCTTACGTATTTCCTATTTTACACAAGTAAGCCATCATAGGATACCGAAGGCATTGTAAATAGGCCGAACTTGCCCAACTTTTATTTCAATTAATGAATTTACTTTGCTTTCTAAACCAATGAAACCGTGTTTGCATAAGTAACCTGCTGAGTCGACGGGGTCAAATCGACTCAAAACCATCTGATCACTGCTTAAGATAGTAGAACCATGCTCAAGTACGCCCCATCCACCCACCGAGTCGACGAAGCTAATCGATTTAAACCGTTGGATCGACTGAACTAGATCCTAGCCTTTTAAGAACCAGTGTTACTCTGGCGATACCAGGAAGGTCCAAATCAAAGCTGCACATTTTGTATGCCATGCACCATCTCTTGGACTAAGAAATCACGTCCAAGTGAACACGGTTACCCAAGACGCGCATCTCATAAGTAGTGCATCACTTCTTGGTTTACAAAAATACAACCGGGCAAGCCTCGATTCCAATGTATGCATTTTGTAAGCCACACACAACTACTTCGATCAGCAAAATTGCATCCAAAGACAAGGAACTCTCATACTATAGAAAGCCACACATCGCCTCAGAAGCCAAGGAAATAGCACTCCAAGAAGCAACATATGTGCATAGTAGCCTGAAATGTCAACATTGTGACAGAATCACTTAATAGTATTTCAAATAATCGGTGTTGCTTTGGCATCACCAATCACTTAGTAAAATTCTTAAGTGCATAAATTATTCGCCGTAAGGTTGTCAAAGAGCTTTACGGATATCTCAAGTTAGAAATCAAAATGGAATATCTAAAATGAGGACAATAAAACCAAAAGCTCCCAAAGATATGAGTTGCATTATGAATCCGACTATGGGCATCGAGTAGACAACAAGGGGTAGCCAGTCTCTTATCAAGTGTTTAGGGTAAACAATCTCGTGAATTAGGAGACACACTCACCAACACTCAATCAAAGTAGCAAAAACTTCACAGTTATGTTGCCTCAAACAAAAAATTTTGGCGGTAATTACGAGATTGAATAAAATAGTATAGGAAAAATATAAACGAATACTCATATATACAAAATCATGCTGCATAAAAAAATTGTAGTATAAAAAGGCAACAATGCATGGAATGTAGATAATTAGACAAGTGAAGTTACAATCAAAATTTCAATAGTATTATTACTTGTAATGTTTTTCATGTACAACAACAAACTGGGGTGTCGCACCCACACAATATTGGCCAAAGAAAGGAAAATATGAAAACCACTTTGCAACAAGAACAAATGCTAAGTGCAGAATCTGCACTTGTACAAAAGCGACTAAAAAGCAAAAGCTCCACTTCACAGATACGTGGACAGATCATAGCTTCTTGTCGCTACCACCTCTGTTGCCTTTCCCACCTTTGATCGACAACTTCTCAAGCTTTTCCCCTCCTAGGTTGATCTCACTTTCTGAAACATTACCACAGGCAGACCCTCCTTTTCCTTTATTCCTAGGGATTTGTGAAAACTCTTTGAAGACCTTTTTTACTTTTCAACCTTCTCCTTCTTCACTCTACCATCTACTGCTCGGTCATATGATGCTCGTTCTCTACTTTATCTGGTTGGCTAGTTTGATCCGCTTGCTCCCGTGTGTCAACGGCTACCAAACCCTCGTCTTGAGATACAAAGGGGTCATCCAAACAATGCAGCTTTACAATTTACTCGGAGTGTGAATTAGGCTGCGAGCCAGATGCAAAGACGACAGTTGATGCGGTTAGAATGGTAGTACATCCGACACCATGAGGAGGAGATAACTTGGCAGGAAGAGAGGGTTGATCTATAATATTTGAATAAAGGGCGGTTATCTTGGCAATTTCATCCGGCATAAAATGGAAGCCTTCAAACATGTACAAGATAAGAAAATTACCTACTGTGGGGGTCTGCTCATGTGCCACAACTTCAAATCCCTCGTTGTTTCCCTCTTTTGATGGCTGTTAATCATAAGAGAAATAGAAATGATCCCCACATCAACACGAAGATGTAAAGACGACTCATTAGGGACTAAAGGAAAATGCCTGGTTATAGCCTTAGTGGTGGCCGTTGCATCAATAGCTTCTTATTCCCTCTCCAGACTCAAGATTTCATAGCCCTTCCCTAAAGCTTGGCGGGACTCTTCGTTCAAATATGCATGAAATAACTCCTCTTTTGTATAACTGCCATTTGTGTCTTGAAATCCGGCCAGAATCTTTTTCCATACCACAGCAAGTGTACGAGGGAACAACAGACCCAAGTAACCAAGACTCTCCTGATGCAGCATGGAGTTGACATAGAAGCCCAAAATAGTGGCATCCAAGCCTTCCATCTTCTTTGTAAAGGTATTTGTAATCTCTAAAAAGCTAGCATCCGTATTAGCCTTCTCTTCCACCAGCTGTTTCTTCCCGGCATCCAAATTAAAACTTGTTCACGAGGAGAGGCAATTTCTTAAGCCTGCTTGGTGATGGTGTTATTATGCAACTCAACCATCGCCTCGCTTGTCCTCAACTTTTCTTTTAAAGCTGCCTCATCTGTATGGCACTTCTTTATCTCATCTCTAAATATTATTGCGGCTCGGCCAGTAGATTCTTTTGGCTCCTTCAGCAAAGAAGCACTTTGTCTCGAAGCACTTTGTCTCTCCCTCTTGAGGGCGTCATCTCTCTCTTTCTTTATCCTCTCAATCTATGCATCACGATCTGCATGCTATTTATCATTCTCATTTTTTCGGACTCAAACAAGAGGATCTCCTGGCAGTTGTTCCAGATAACAATAGTCAATTATATGCATAATTTTTTCCACCCTTCAGCTTGCTCCAAACTGCTCTGAATTGTTTGGAAATGGGGTAAATAAGATTTGGCACGAACTGACTTCAGATTGGGCTTATCAAACATAACCCCTCTTAAGAACAAATTAGGGAATGCAGCTTGTAAATGTAGGGGACCAACAGGAAGAATGCTAGGCATACACGTAGAAATCTGAGGAGTGGCGTCATGACAGTATGAGTGTAAGTGGTCATTGCATCGAAAGTAGGGATATTATTCCGGTGGAAGCCGGAGATTATGAAGCGGATTCTTGTTCTTGGTCTCTTTTCGACGTCTTTGACATATCTCCCCGCTTGGTAGGGCTCTTCATCTTTTTGTTGTCATTTCTCCTATCCCTGCTTTGATCTTTCTCGGCATGGCGATGCTCTTCCGCCTCCCTCTCCTTCTTTCTTTTCCTCTGCTCATCATCTTCTAAGGAGCAGGTACCTTGAAGAGTATCTCTGCAAACACTGAGACTCCAAAACTCGATCAAGGTAGTTGCAAAGACCACAAGACATGATTCCTGTAGTAAGCGATAAAATGGCTTTAGGAAAAAGTTGTTTGATGAACTAAAACATCCTAAAAAAGAAATAATATAATGTGTGTGATCCTAGTAAAGTGTGTGTTGCAATTTAATAACCCAACGAAATGCACAAACCAGATCGGTCACCAACTAATGTCAGAACATTGCTTCCCGCAGGAATAATCTGAGTAGACTGGGAATGCAACCCTTCAGAAGTAAAGTCATCCATCAAGTCATCCATATTCACAAAAATGTTACTCGTAGCTCCTAAATGAATGTCAACCCCTTCTGACAGAGAACTACAAGCTTAGTCTTAGGAGAAGCTCTATCAATAGGTTCTTTCAAAGAAGACGATGATACATGACCATGGATTAATTCCGAGGCCTTGTCGCCTAATTTGACATCACCCACATTAGTGTCCCATTCTATTTCATCCTCATTTAGAGGATGCTCCTCATTGATTTCTCCTTCTTCCTTCTCTTTAATAAGCGGAGCCTTGCTTTTCCATTGAATAAACTCTTCCTCTTTCTCTTTTGGAGTCGATGGCATTTTGGGCGGATTGTCGACTCTAACTTGAATATGGATCTCCTTAGAGGTCTTCTCTGACCCATCAGATGTGCCACTTTCTTCATCATCATCATCTTCACCCGAGTCATGGGAAGAGGGAATGGAATGAGTTCAGGTCTAGAGAGGGAAGGAGCACTAACAAATCCAATGGATCTCCCAAGGTGTAAAAGCTCACATCAACGAAGGTTTTTATCTGTAAGCAAGAATCCAATCCTGCGCTACTGAGCATCGACCACTTTCAAGGTGCTAAGAACGGTGTCGAGTGTTGGGTCATTATTTATGTTCGAAAGAACTACAAGGAATATATGAATGTACAAAAAACTTATGGCAATTAAGGAAACTCCGAGCATAGTAAATGATACTTATCCACTGTGGTCCATAAAAGAGTGAATCCTTCTGGACATTTAGAAAAAAAGAACCGATTCTTAAATGAAGGAACTTTACCGGGAAGATCCAATATAAGTTTTTGGCTACAGTGCGCTTCAATATAAACAAGTAATGGATTAGCCTCTCTCTTCTTGATCAATAAAAGATAATACAGCTCAACGAAGCTCGAGGCGCGATTAAGCGTCTACATGAATAGTACATATAAGCACAGCATGGCATATCCATTTGGAAGAATCTGGAATAGAGCCAACCCTATGTTTTGAAGTGTTGTTATTAAGAAGTGATTGAATGAGGGCACTGCACCATACATACACATATATTGTAGGCAAGCCACATAGTTAGAAGGTGTCCTATGAGCAAATTCTCCTCTCGATGGCAAAAGCACATGATCCTCTAGGATACCATATTGCGAGCAAATGCTTCACAACATCCTATATACAAGAATTATGGGAGCTTTCTCTACAGGATCAAGCAAGAATATGAAATCAGGAGGAGTGCGATCGATGACAGGACCGATTGGAATCAGATGACCATACTGACCTGAAGTTATGGAAGTGGCGGATCCAGCTAAGATCGACGGAGTCATCGATGGTGACTCCGCCTCAAAAGGGGTAAGTTCTCCTTAACTAATTTGTGCTGAGAATGTTTGCGCATCATTTATATAAGAAAGCTTTTATTCAAAACAGATAGGTATGCCTAATCTCTAAACAATAGACCTTTGCATGGTTGACACTTGAAATCCAGGAGATAATTGATGTGTACCAATGTAACACCTTAGATTTTTGGTAACATTATTTAGGATATTTAATTAGTTAGATTAAATATAATAATGTGTTGATTAGGGGATTGAGATTTGATTTAATTAAAGGGTAGTCGTGCCATTTAAATAATGAATTAAAAGAAGGGTTTAACATGAAATATGGTAGGGGTAAAATGGGAAAGAGGCAATTCCTATATCTATTCCCTTAGGCCATATATCTCTGCACGTTCATTTTATTTCTTAAAATTTTTAAACTAAGGCTGGCCACCATTAACATGAGAAAGAGGAAGAAGACTAAGAAAAGCCAAGAAAGAAGCTAAATCAAATCAAATCCATTCGCATCTCAATATCTTTAATATCTAAATCTAAGGTGAATAATGTTTATATCTCATATTTCTTTTATTTTTGTTTTTAGGTTGAATCCAAACCTATTTGCAATGATTTGCCATGATTTTGAATGTTGAAATGATTATATATACATGTTAATAATTTATGTATGTTCATATTGATTTTATGATATGTTTTAAGGTGAAAACCCTAAAAATGACATGCAAATGCCTTATCAATTTTTATGAAGATATAAATGATATTTCAGAGATGGGTTTCAATTTTTAGAATTTTCTAAATTTTCATGGAATTTATATGAATTTTCTAGTAAAGAAAATGTTAATTTGGGTAATAAATTATATTACGGTTAAATAATAAAAGGTTTGGGTCTGAAATTTATATACGTTGGAAAATATATTAAAAGAGATTTTCTGGAATTTTTGTAGAATTTTCCTAAGTGTTTTAATGGGTATACAAAATCATTTAAGGTATGAGACTTGAATGTTTTATATATTTATAAAAGAAGAAGGGGAATTTTGCAAATAATTCAAATAGTTGGTTCCGAAAATTGTAGCACTTTTTACTGGTAAAGAAAAGAGACAACCAATCAAAATTTGACATGTAGAGCAGGTTAGGTGAAGAGAACTATTTGTTACATGCTTTTTACTGTTTTTGTGCTTTCAGCACCTGTATAACACCCTTAATTTTTGATAACATTATTCATGAGATTTAATTAAATAAATTAAATAGAATAATTTAAATGTAAGTGATAAGGGGATTGAGACTTGAATTAATTTATTAAGGGTCGAGCTTAATAAACTAATTAATGGGCTAAAGAATGAGTTTTTGGTTAAGTAAACCATATAAGGGTATATTAGGAAATTGCTGTCCAAAACTCCCACCCTTATATATATTTTCATTCCTCTAATTTCTTCTCATTCATGTCGTCTTAAAACGCAAACAAAAATGTAGAGGAATGGTCGGCCATTAAGAGATCAAGGGGAATTCAAGTTAAAGCTAGAAAATCAAGCTTAAGGGAAATCAATGCCAATCCAATATCCTTATCTAGAGCAAGGTGAATAATAATTCCTTCTCTATTTTGGTTAAAATCTATGATGACCTCCCCTCTTGACGCTCAAAAAATCGACATAATATGCCCATTGTATAACATGCTGAACGATCGAGTGTTGGAAAGACAGATTGTTGAGGGAAAAGAAAGGAGGTAGAAGAAGAAGAGACTAAAACAAAAAACAGAATCTCACAACGGACTGAACAACATAAGTATGCATAGTACTTTACAAAATCAATAATTGTAATATACATATCTAACATCAGAGTACACAAATCAATAATTACTAGCTTGGGCAGTTATAACAACCTACCCTCACAATTGCTGGTAATTTCAACAAAACACTACAGGGGAAATAAAAAAAGTACGAGTAATATGCCTTCGCCATCCAGCTCGTCCTCTGAGCTCAATAGCAGCCTAACCTGAACCTGAAATACTCGGTCTGGCCCGAGCATTATAATAAAATAATACCTGAGTCAGTCTAGAAAACCAACATGAGAAATACGCTCAATTTGAATTATTAAAGTTATCAAAATCCTTTGAAAATCAAAAGTATCTCGTAGGACCACGCCACATAGGTTTTTACCTTACAACAACCAAAACATTTAATATCAAATCCTCTGATATTATAATAGTGTCTAAGAACAAATACTTATTCAAATAGCTGAAATGCTTGCATCTCACGTTTCATCATATTTGGGCATAATCAAAATTGTATGGAACTTATTGGAGAATGGATTCCATCTGAATGACTAGGCACTGGGGTACCACCTGTCACAGTACATGTCTAGAACAGCGTACCGAGGACCATGCCGAAATCCCTTGCTATACAAGATTGGACTATCCTGACTCGGATAGATTGAATATGCTATCACCTCGGGTGTTCCCACCCTTTCCGAGCTCCTTCCATAACCATAGTAATAATATCCAAGGGTATCTAGAAAGGTGATAAACATACCCTAATTGAATGCTACCCACTTAGCCTTGCTGCATCTCCTCTACTTTTTTGTCATTCTCGGTTGACGAGACTAGAGGCTACGATTACCTTTTTATAAATATTTACTTAGAATGCTCATTGCCCTCCAATGACAATGTTCTGATAGCATTCATCCATACATGTCTGTTCCTGGTCCGAACGGACCAAATGCACTATTCCAACTACATCCATTTTGAAATCACCCTCAGGATTAGTATCGATTTTCCCTTGCACTTCACTGCTCCATCTTCGACTCCAAGCTCTTGTCTTCATTTCGAAAACGTACTCATTGGCGAAGTGGTTTTCGGATAACAAATCTAATCCCGGTCTCTTCGAAACAACGTTCGCTATTTTCGACAAACTCAATCCCAGTTCTGTAGGAAATAAACAGACGAAAATAAGATCAGAGATCACTTTCTAACCGTTAGTGGATAGATTTCCTTATAAACGTCCAAGAAGAACGAAACGAGTTTCCACGTACAGTATAGCACCTCGAACGGTAACTGTAACATATAAATTCCCATACTTCTCCTAGATATTTCTGAAGTTATATTTAGGTCCAGATTTGATAGTCGGTTATTTAACTATCAAATAAAAATCAATTCAACCAAACTTCATTTTCATTGAAAACACCCAGTCTCTTTTTAATTTAATTTTAAATAAATAAATTCCTTTATCCAAATTGTACATACTTAGCTTATCGAATTTAGTGAATTTACAAACCGTCTTTTCAAAAATATTCAAAAGAAACCTTTAAAAAATAATATGGAAAGTAAATTATGGTATCAAACCATGGGTTACAGCTTGATGGTTATGTCTCTATCTTAGTGAAATCTAAAACTTAACTGCAGGCACTCACTGCCTCCAATTTTCGCCATGTAAGTATACCATTACTTTCGAAAACTTTATTTTAAAAATTATCTCAAAATAGTGCTTGTAAATTCTAAAATAAATTTCAAGTTAAATCGAGCCAAATATACTTAAAAAAGTTGCTATACAAAGCCATATTAATATTTAATAATTATCTTTAAAAATAATAATGCTGACTAATGATTAAATAATAATAAATCTCTAATAATCATTTCTAATTAATAATAAAATATGCTTTAAACAATTTAAAATAATTAAACAACTAATTTTCTAGAATATTTTAACACTTTTAAATTTACTGTATTAATGATTAAAAATGCTCTTTTAAAAACAAACCCCAATGTCTCCATTCCAAATCCATTTCGTAAATTTGAAAATCTCACTTGAACTCCAGTTTAATCAATTTTATTCTTATTTCCCAAGTTCACTTCTATTCTTCAAAATATTTAAAATATCGATTTTAAAACCTTTATATTTTTAAACAAGTACCGTTTATAGATTTATTATTTAAAAATCCTTTATTATATACTTTTATTCCAAATCCTATTCACAATATCCCGATTTCATTAAGTACCAATTCAAAATCATTTATTTTATCCAATTGATTAACCCTAATTTCTTATAAAACATTTTGGTTCAAAAACCTTCTAATTTTCTTTTCCAATTTAAAACATATATTACTGGTATTTAAAATACCAGAATCTAGGTTAAAACCTGCCATAACATCCAATCAATTCAAATCATGCAACAATCTATCACATATTATCCAGTCAAATCATATACCAATAAATATGAAATTTAATTCAACATTTTTGAGGAATCCATTGGATCCCATCAACTTGTTTTCCCTACAACCATAGATGTTAGAACAACATAAAAATACCAACTCCACTTTGAGGTGGAATATCGCGGTATATAGGGCCATCCGCTATTATGCGAGGCGCATAGAGTCTCATCCGCTATCTATATGTAGGAATATCAATCACTCCAATATATATACTACTATATATAATATCACATCGAACTGATAAAAATGCTTTAATCTAACCAATCAATCATTTATTAATTTTAGCTATTTAAAATTAATCACTAGATGTTAAAAATTGAGTGAGCTTAACTCACCTTAAGTTTTAATCGCCAAATGTTCCAATTTCAAATTAAATCGAGCACGTTCGATTTAATCTAAATTTTTGCTAGCTTTGATCGACTCTAGATTTGTACCACATCGTAGTGCTCGTCGCTATTATTCTGACACCGCTTGTTTCGTCCGATTCCGACCTCGTATGACCAAGATATGAATTTTACAACTTTGAATATAAATTTATAATATATAAATTTACAAAATCAATTTGTATTATACCTAGAAAAATCATGGTTGTACGATTTTGAATTGAAGCAATCGCGGTTGAAGTCTTTCTTCCTCATGCATTTTCCAGTCGATGGTCGCTACTCCTCGTCCCCCTAGAACTTGATCAATGACCATCACTTGAAAGGCCATTGTGGATTCCACCACTAGCTGAAGCTTCGGTGAACTTGGCACCCCAAAGCCTCAGATTTCGTGCTCGAACCCTTGATGAACGCGGTCGATTTCTGCCTTCAATTGATGAAAATAAATATCCACCGTCGAATTCCTAGACTGTGCCTTGGAAAGCTATTTTAACGCATCGATCAAATTAAATGATTTTCAAAATCATCTAAAATTTCGATTTTTAAAACTTACTAACTCCATTATAATTCAAATAGAATTTATATTCATATTAGAAATCATTCTGATTCATTTTAAATCAAAGTCCAATTATTACATTTTCTCCATATACTAATTTCACCATTAAATTAATATATAAATTCCAAATTTTAAATTTATAGACTTTTAAATCCCATTCAAAAATTAAATATTATAAGTCTAATCCAAAGAATTTAGATTGACTTAAGAATCATTTTTTTTCATGTTTAACTCCAGATCCGCATAACTCCCAATTTCAAATATTAAATCATATTTTACCAAATCAAATTTATTGCTATATTTGAAATTATAAACCATTTCACTGATTCTTCCATATTCAAAATCAATTAATAATTCAAATTCAAAATTCAAATTAAATTAAATGTTCAAAATTAAACGACCAAAATCCCAGGTCGTTACAAAATCATATATTTTCATTTTTAAGGGATAAATTCATTTTTATGATATATTGGACGATGATATGCTTGATTCACGATTAATTTGATTTAAACAAGGTTGTTTAAAAGGTTTTTGCATGGTTCTAGATCAAAATTTAGATTAAATGATGTTTAAATGCCATGGGAAAATTTTATTTTATATGAAACATGATTTTGGAGTTGGGTTTCAATTTTTAGAGTTTTCCAAGCTATGGAAAAATTATTATGAATTTCCAAAGGAAAATATGGTTATTTGGGTTTATAATTTATTTTGGAAAAATATGTTGAAAATCTTGGTCTGAAATTTTGATTTCTTAGATAACATGATTAAAGTGAATTTCTGAAATTTTTGAGGATTTTCCAAAATGATTTCTATGCAAAATAAATTGTTTTAAAAGAGGGGCTTCTTTGTAAATATTGGAACGGCTTGTTTGATTAACTTAACTATGATTTAGATCTGGATTAGCGGCAGTTAGAAAAAGAAGGTTGAGGCAACAAATCTAGTGTTGACACATGGTAGGTTTGTTTGGGAAATGTTTGCTTAAATAAAAATCAAACTTGGTTTAGCTTAGAAAGTGGCTCCACCTACTTAGAAAAGTGCCTTTCGAACAGTAGTTTCCGCCTTCATCCTTGTCGGAACCAACTATGCCGAAACTAATGCACAAGGTATTACTATGATGGTATGTGGTGGATTGGGGATATGCGAATGGTAAGGTGTCGAAAGCATAGCTTTCAAAGGGGTCGAAATCTCGGTTTGTTTTAAAAGAAAAGCGCATGCCTTTGTTTCGTTTTAAGCCTTCAACAGAGTGGAAGCATAAGGTTTCGAAAGAGGTTTTAAAGGGTTTTGAAAGGGTTTCCAATAACTTAAGATTGCTTTCAATCGGGTTCCTTACTTATAATGGAATGTTTTGAAAGAAAGGGTTCTAACCTAGTCGATACCCTACTGCCATGCTTTGACCTTCCGATGGTGTTGAAGATATCACTGCTATCAAAAGGATATTTTGTTTTATAAGTTCAAGCCACTTCGTAAAGATTTCAAAAGGGGTAAGGGGTTTTGAAGGTGAAGGTTTTGAGAGGGGTTTTGGCACCAACCTTCCAATGTTTTACTCAGATGCTTTATGCTTTTGAAAGGGATGGTGTTAATGCTATCAAGTTTTCCCCAATGTTTCTATAATTGGTTTTGAAACAGATATTTTTGACTATATTTACTTTGGCCCAAGTAATGTTTTAAGTATAAACCCAATGTTTTCAAACGAGGTACTTACAATGTTTTCAGAAGGGTTACTTCGAAGAGTGTTGAAAGAGGTACTTTCAATTGGTTTCGAAGGTAAAGATTTTAAAGGTTAATTATCAATACTTTAATATATATTCGAAAGGTTTCGAAAGGTAGAATTTAAAGTATTAAAAAGGCAGGAGCATAATGTTTTTAAGAGCTTTCGAAGGAGGTCATCCTATGAAGTCGAAAGCTAGGTTTCGAAGGTATCGAAAGGTTTTTATGACCCAAACTCTATGTTTGAAGGAAACACCCATGGTAATATTAAAGGAATTTTTATAATGGTTTTAAGAAGAAGTTATCTTTGATAAAGAAAAAGGTTAAGGGGATTAACCATGTTTTATATTAAACCCATAAGAGTGGTATTGTTATGTTGTTATATTCCTTGTTCTAATATAAATATATTCAATTTATTATGGACCCATAACTGCATCTTTAGGATAAAAGTAGGAGAACCAGTTAGGTTAATCCAGTAGTGAATATAAATTAAATAAACTCCTGAATGAGTAGATTTACATCCAGGAGGTTAGGAAGACCATAATATATAATGCTAAAATATAGAGGAAAGATGTTGGCATAGGCCAATAGGTTTGCAGTAATCCCATGAATACTGTATGATAATGGTAGAGGCCAATACGTTCATAGTTAGGCTATGAAAACTATGTGTAAAGAAGATGCCAAATAGACAGTTTCATAGTTAACCCATGAAAACTATGTGAAAAGGAAGATGTCAGATATACAGGTCCATAGTAATCCCATGAAAACTATGATTGGATACTGTAGGGCTAGTAAGTTTGTAGTTAGCCCATGAAAATTATATTCAAATGTAATATTGACAAATGTCAATAGGTTCCTAGTCAACACGTGAAAATTAGGGAAAGAGTAATATTGGAAATACTAATAGGTTCATAGTGATCCCATGAAAACTATGTAATTGGACAAGGAGTCCTTAAATGTTTAACCGTTTATTAGTCAGCCCATGAAAACTAATAGGCTAATAAATCATCCTAGAAACTATAACTGAGACAGATAGTTTATATTGAATGGAGATGGGTAATCCAGAATTTATTCAATTGTTTTGCATATCATCATATTATAATGTTTTGAATTTTTTTAACCATTGTAGATGCAGGAGCACATTATATGGTTTTATGAAGTTTTTGAGATATTAGTGAGGGGAATCCCATTCCGCTAAGTGGCGTGGTCTCAATAGATATCTAAATGATTTGAGATGGTAAATTATTATTCATACCAGGCTTTATATCCGACTCAAAGTTTTGTTTTTCCCCTTAAACTCTTTGGTACTCAATTATTTTGAGTAGTTTGAGAGTTGAGGTTCTCAGGTACCTCTTAAGACAAATAAGCTTCTTGAGACGTGCATGAGGCATGATAGCTATTTAGAGTCTCTTTTCTTTTGATTCCGTTGTGTTGATTGTAATGGCAAAGTTGTTATATTGCCTGTATATACTTTGATCATCCCAATAGGCATCTTCATATGTTGCTCTGGCCGAGGATTAATAACTATGGATGACTGCAATATCTATAGCCGTTAGTTTTGGGCCTCCAAATAAGGTAATGTTATAAGTTGGTATCAGTGCATAGGTTTATGAAACTTTAAAAGAAAGTTAAACCAAAAAGTTTTTCAAACATAATCTAATGAATTTGAAAATATGATCAGGGTTTGGGTTAATGCAATAGTAACGTACTTGTATTTGATATATATAAGTATATATATATATATATATATATATAAGTATATATATATAAGTATATATATAAGTACATGTTCCCCTCTCCCTTAGACCGTTCTTCTATATCTTACTAAGGCTCATATGAAGATTTACTGTGACAAATGCGGATTACGGGTCTTAAGGCTAGAATTAACACTAGAAGGGGTGAATAGTGTCTTAAGAAGTTACTAATTCTTTTTGAGTTTATACTAATTTAAACACAAACGTATGCAATATTCAGACACAGATATGATCATAGAATCAAACACAGATGCAGATATAAAGTAAAAGCAATAAAGGAAAGAACACACCAGATTTTATACTGGTTCGGAGTAACCCTACATCCAGTCCTACAACACAAGTACATATTTCCTTTCAAAATCAATTTTTACAATTACACCCTCGATTACAAGGCCACGAGGTACGCCGCTCCAGATTCACAATCCTCTGCGTAGAGATACTTTATTTTATGTGCAACAAGTTCGCCCAATTAATTTTCCAGGCTACAATCACACCTTTCTCGCTTGATTGATTTTACAGGCTACAATCACGCCTTTTCTCACTCAATTAACTACAAAGAAATCTATAACTCTGAATAGTACTGGGATCTTGTTGAGATAGTGATGGAGTATCAAAGTTCAATGGTGATTCCGGCAAAGTAATGGTAAATATATATATAAAGAAATATGGAAGAAGAAGAGGAATGAAATCAGAGCATTTATGAATGTAAATTCGTTTAAAATAACCCCGATTTATAGTAGAACAACAGCCATGTCCATTCGTGAAAGGATATGATGAATAAACACTTACTTTGAAATTTAAATTTTGAAATAAACTGTCACCTTTTCGACAAGGGTATCTTGGGGTTGTTGACAGGCCTATGTAATTTTTGATAATTTGTTTTTCTTTGAAAATAACTTCTATCTTGTATTAAAACTATTTTTAAACTTTATAAATATACTTAACTATAGTTAAAATACATAAATAAGTATAGAGAATAATATATATAAAATTTTATTATAATTTTATATTTAAATCTAATTATAAATATAAAAAGTTAGATATATTATAATTAAAGGATAGTTTAAAACCAAGGATAATTTGATTTTGAAGATAAAGATTATTTTGAGGCTAAAAGTATTTTAAAACCAGGATAGATGTTTTTGATTCTTTTAAAAGGAAGATTTTGAAATCATTTTGAAAACAAGATATAATTTTGTAAAACATTTGAATAAATGTTAGTGGATATAAAACAATGTTCCGCTAGATTTTTCGTAGGTTCCATCCTACATAGTGTTCCATCCTTTTAATTAGCTCGAAGTGGATTCCATTCCACGAATAAAATGGATTTTAAGATGTCAGTGCTTTTCTAGGAGTTTTAACAAAATTCCTAACTAAATTACTTATATTGTAATCTTGAACTCTTGATAATCTTGATACTCATAAGTCTTGAATCTTGATATCTTCGATCTTGAGTTTATTAATTCTTGAATCTCTATATTATACAGTCATCTTTCTTCATTCTTTGGTACCTGTATATATATATATCCTGTATATACATATATATCTAAACAATAATGTTAGTATTTATATTTTATAGTCTTATTCTAAGGTTGTTGCCATCAAAACCAATTTCTCAAGGACTAACAATCTCCCCCTTTTTGATGATGGCAACCTTTGTTTATAAAATATTACTTCTATCCTAATGACTCCCCTAAAACTAATAACTCCCCCTTAATCTATGCCTAACTATCCTATTTTATACTTCTCCTCCTTTGTCATCAACCAAAACTAACTCCAAACTATATAACTCCCTCTTAATCTAATACTACATGACATGTGATTATAATGATAATGTTATCATAAATAATCAACACTTAATTCTGAAACTAAAACTTAGTACTTAATTACTAACTATTCTAACTAAGAATCCATATATGATAATACCTATAATAGTGATAATGTGAGAATTCAAATATAAGAACACAAATCATTTATTAATTATATATTATTATATTTACATTTGCGTAGAAAACATAAGTAAAAGCATACGATAAGAAAGAGAGAAAAGAAACTAATGTGTGTCCTTGGAAAGGAAGATCTATGAACTGAGCAATTTGGGTAGTGGAAACAGAAATTTCCACGTTGTTCGACTAGATTTCCATCCTTGTCAAAGCACACTTCGCCGACGCAAACAACTTTATCGTCATCTTCAGCATGCTCTTCTCCCATGAGGGCTTCTTCTTCCTCGCCGTCCTTTTGCACTTGATCACCTGAAGATTCTTCATCAATCAAGATGGGATTGGCGTGATTGCCCATTAGAAACTTTTGCAAGCTTCTAAGGATTTTGCGTTGCCGTTCTTGTTCTTTGGCCATTCTGATTTGCACTACTTGAATTTCAGTCATTAGTTGCAATGCATCCTTCAAGGAATCCTACATTTTTATCACTCGTACAAGCGCAGTTCATTGAAATGGTCCAGTAGAAGGAGAAGGGAACAAAAAGGTTGAATTTTTATTTGATTTCGAGGAGGAGGCCATTGTTATGTTGTTTTCAGAAGATAGATTAGAGAAAGGACAGAAAGAATGAACAAAATTTTGAAATAAGAAGAATATACAACCAACCATTTGAATTTTGGTGGGAAAATTTCAAAAGAAAAAAATAGTTATATGTCGACAGGGGTAAGGGAGGGTTGTTGACATGGTACCTATATTTTTACTATTTGATTTATTTTAATTTAATTTTTTAATTATACTTTGTCATTTATATTCTATATTTCAGTTATTGAACAAATACCTGATTCTCTTCTTAATTTAGTAAATATAGATTCATTTAAGGGTTTTGTTAAGATATCAGCAGTTTGTTTCTCGAAATTGATATAATCGAGAGTAATTACTTCCTTACATATATTATCTCTGAGAAAATGATGTCTGATATCAATATGTTTAGTTCAAGCATGATGAATAGGGTTTCTGGATAAATTTATTGCACTAGTATTATCACAATAAATTAGTGATTTTGAGATATTTAAACCAAAATCTTGTAAAGTTTGTTGCATATATATTACTCGAGAACCAGCCAAAGCAGCAGAAATATACTCTGCTTCGGTTGTTGATAAAGAAACTGTGTTTTTCTTTTTACTAAACCTGAAAATTAGAGAATGCCCCAAAAAGTGACAAGTTCCACTTGTACTTTTTTGGTCTGATTTTCAACCAGCATAATCAACATCATAGTAAGATATTAATTCAGAAGAATCATTTTTAGGATAAAATAAGCCATAATCAAAGGTGCATTTAACATATCTTATGATACGTTTTACAGCTTTTAAGTGAGTCTCTTTAGGTTGGGATTGATATCTTGCACAGAGACAAACACTATGCATGATATCAGGTCTACAAGCAGTGATATAGAGTAGTGATCCAATCATTCCTCTATATAATTTTTGATCTACATCTTTCGAGAGATCTTCTTTACTTAGGCACTCATTGGTTGCCGTGGGAGTGGGTTTTCCACTTGCAGTAGTCAAACCAAATTTACTAACTAGGTCTTTAGCATATTTTCTTGACTGATAAAGATACCATTATCTAATTGTTTTATTTGCAATCCTAAAAAGAAGTTTAATTCACCCATATGACTCATCTCAAACTCTTTTGTCATTATTTTAGAAAATTCTTTATTCATTTCAAAATTAGTTGATCCGAAAATGATATCATCTACCTAAACTTATACTATTTGAACATCATTTTTATTTCTTTTAGTAAAAAGAGTATTATCTACTTTAACAATTTCAAAGTTTGATTGTAATAAGTAAGATCTTAGTCTATCATATCATGCTCTAGGAGCTTGTTTTAGACCATATAGAGCTTCCTTAAGTTTGTAAACATGATTTTGTAATTTTTAATTTTCAAAAAATGGTGGTTGTTCAGCATGTACTTCCTCTTTTACAAATCTATTTAAAAAGGCACTTTTAACATCCATTTGAAATAATTTGAAATGATTATGATTTGCGAAAGCAAGTAGAATCCTAATGGTTTCTAATCTTGCTACGGAAGTGAAGGTTTCATCAAAATCTATTCCTTCTTCTTGACAATAATCTTGAGCGACTAACCGGGCTTTATTTCTAACAAGCTCACCTTGTTCATTCATTTTATTTTTATAAATCCATTTAGACCCAATTATAGTTTAATTTCAAGTCTAGGAACAAGTTCCCAAACATCATTTCTAGTGAATTGATTTAATTCTTCTTGCATAGCCAAAATCCATTAATCATCAATTGATGCTTCTTTTGGATTTTTGGGTTCAACAGTTGATATAAAGGCTACATTGCTCATTTTACTTAGTTGATGTAACAACAGATTGCATATATCCTTGTATATTTTCTATAAGATGATCTTTTAAAAGTTTAATCTTTCTATTAGGATGATTGGTTTCATTATTAGTTTCAGTTGACTCTTGATTTTGAATGATTAAATCCTTTTCATCATTTATATCTTCAAAATTTTTGAGACTTTCATCGAATGAAACATGCATTATTTCTTCGATGGTGTTAGTTCTTAAATTAAACACTATGTATGCTTTACTTCTATTAGAATATCCGACAAAGATACCTTTGTCTGATTTAGGATCACAGTTATCTAAGTTATCTTTTGTATTTAAAATAAAACATTTACTTATAAAAAATCTAAAATAAGATACCTTAGGTTTCTTTGTGTGAAGAAGTTCATAAGATGTTTTATCGGTTAAAGATCTAATTAAAATTCTATTTAAAATATAACAGGTGGTAGCAACTGCTTCTCCTAAAAATATTTTGGTAATTTACTATCTGAAAGCATAGTTCTCGCACACTCTTGAATCGTCCTATTTTTAGTTCTACTACTCCGTTCTGTTGTGGAGTTCTTGGAAATGAAGAATTGTGAGTTATTCCCTTTTCATTGAAAAATTCCTCAAACTTTTCATTTTCAAATTCATCACCGTGATCACTACAGATGGTTATAATTTTTACAAAAAGTTGGTTTTGAATCTTTTTTGTAAAGTTCTTAAAACATTTAAAAGTATCATTTTTATGTTTCAAAAATATTGTCCTTGTAAATCTGGAATAATCGTCTACAATTACAAAAACATATTCACTATGATTTATTGACAGAATTTGAGATGGACCAAATAAATCAAGATGAAGTAATTCAAGAGGTTTTGAAGTTGAAATCATATCTGTTAATTTAAAGGAACTTTTTCTTAGTTTTCCTAATTGACATGTATCACATAAACTATCTACTTTAAAATTCATTTTAGGGAGACCTCTTACTAGATCATGTTTTGACAGTCTAGATAAGAGTTTGAAATTCAAATGCCTACATCTCTCATGCCAAATCTAAGGGTCACTTGTATTTGCCAAAAGACACAGGTTATCATTTGAAACTTTCATACTAAGAATATAAATATTCTTTTTTCTAATTCCCTCAAATACTATGGTGAATTATTGTCTTCAATGTGGCACTTATCTTTTTCAAATTTAATTTTGTATCCTTTATTGCAAAGTTGACTAATACTTAGCAAATTATGTTTTAGATTCTTAACTAGCAAAACATTAGCAATAATAGGGGTTTCAGAGTTACCGACTTTGCCGATGCCATTCACATATCCTTTTGAGTTGCCTCCATAGTTAACCAGTCCTCCATCTTTGTATATTATATCATTCAGCATATCTGGATTACCAGTCATGTGTCTAGAGCATCCACTATCAAGTATCCATTTATTCTTTTTGATCTGCATAATTTGTCTATTGTGAATTTATTCCTCAACATCCATAAAGCATGTTTCCTGCAAATCATACAATTTTGGTAGACAACTTGAATTTGAATATTGATTATATGTAGACTCAAGAGACAATGATGTTCTGAATATTTCTAAACTAGTATTAACAAGTTTATTAAACATGGCCATTTTAAAAGCTTTTTCTATAATCATATTATGAAACTTTGAAAACCTTGCTCTGATACCAATTGTGGGAAATGCGGATTACGGATCTTAAGGCTAGAATTAGCATTAGAGGGGGGGTGAATAGTGTTTTAAGAAGTTACTAATTCTTCTTGAGTTTATATTAATTTAAACAACAAATGTATGCAATATTCAGACACAGATATGATCACAGAATCAAACACAGATGCAGATATAAAGTAAAAGCAATAAAGGAAAGAACACATCGGATTTTATACTGGTTCAGAGTTACCCTACATCCAGTCCCGGAACACAGGTACGGATTTCCTTTCAAAATCAATTTTTATAATTACACCCTCAATTTCGAGGTCAAGAGGTACACCGCTCCAGATTCACAATCCTCTGGGTAGAGATACTTGATTTTACAGGCAACAAGTTCACCCCATTGATTTCCCAAGCTACAATCACACCTTTTCTCGCTTGATTGATTTTACAGGCTACAATCACACCTTTTCTCACTGAATTAATTACAAAGAAATCTATAGCTCTGAATAGCACTTGGATCTTGTTGAGATAATGATAGACAATCTGACCAGAGATGATCTAGTTAGATTCAATGGTGATTTCGGCAGAATAATGGTAAAACTATATATAAAGAAACGTGGAAGAAGAAGAGGAATGAAATCAGAGAATATATGAATGTAAATTTGTTTAAAACAGCCCCTATTTATAGTCGAACAACGGCCATGTCCATTCGTGAAAGGATATGACAAATAGACACTTCCTTTAACATTCAAAATTTTGAAATAAACTGTCACCTTGTCGACAAGGGTAACTTGGGGTTGTCGACAGGCCTATGTAATTTTTGATAATTTCTTTTTCTTTGAAAATAACTTCTATCTTGCATTAAAACTATTTTTAAACTTTATAAATATACTTAACTATAGTTAAAATACATAAATAAGTATAGAGAATAATATATATAAAATTTTACTATAATTTTACATAAAAGATAGTTTAAAACCAAGGATAATTTTATTTTGAAGATAAAGATTATTTTGAGGCTAAAAGTATTCTAAAACCAGGATAGATGTTTTCGATTCTTTTATAAGGAAGATTTTGAAATCATTTTGAAAACAAGATATAATTTTGTAAAACATTTGAATAAAATTTAGTGGATACAAAACAATGTTCCACTAGATTTTTTGTAGGTTCCATCCTACTTAGGGTTCCATCCCTTTAACAGGCTCGAAGTGGATTCCATTTCACGAATGAAATGGATTTTAAGATGTCATTACTTTTCTAGGAGTTTTAAAAAATTCCTAACTAAATTACTTATATTGAAATCTTGAACTCTTGATAATCTTGATATTCATGAGTCTTGAATCTTGATATCTTCGATCTTGAGTTTAATAATTCTTGAATCTCTATACTGTACAGTCTTCATTCTTCATTCTTTGGTACCTCTATATATATATCATGTATATACATATATATCTAAACAATAATGTTAGTATTTATATTTTGTAATCTTATTCTATGGTTGTTGTCATCAAAACCAACTTCTCTGGGACTAACATTTACGAGAAAGAAGATATAAAAGTAGGAAACGGAAGAGGAAATATAGGTGGAGGAAGCATGACAACTAACGGAAATTCTCAACCTAATACTAAGAGGAACCAAGGTCGACGTGCTAATGGTAGTCCAAATGCTGAAATCAATGTGAGTGCTGAAAATCTACCAGTAGATGCAGGAATGGTATATCAGTTGTTAGCCAATCTTTTGCAAGTTGGAGTTGCCAGTAATGTTGGAGAAGCTAATCCCGTGGCTCCGATTGGGAATAACATTGCTAAGCTAAGCAAGTATTACACAAGTTTGGGTGGAAAGTCGTTTTTAGGAACGAAGGATGCTGCTGAAGTTGAGAATTGGCTGTTGAGTTGTGAAAGAATCCGTACTGATCTAGGCATGGATGATGGGCAAAAGAGAAGGCTAGCCCCTAGACAGTTGCAAGGAGCAGCACTTCATTAGTGGAATAGTGTTACTACCGGAGTTCTGGAGGAAGAGCTGACATAGGTTGATTTCAGGAGAAGGTTTGATCAGAGGTTTCTGTCTTAGGTTGATGTTTACATTAATGAGTAAGTTCATGGATCTGGTTTAGGGAGAGATGTCAGTGGTCGAGTATGCTGCTAAGTTTGATAAGCTGTCCCTATATGGATATGCTTTCATTGACACTGATGTTAGAAGGAATGAAAGGTTCGTATGAGACCTTAGCTTGCTAGGGTGACCATGACCCATATCCGAGATCCTTCTAATGTGGTGGTGGAAATGGCTATTCGCCATGAAGAGATGCTTGCTATTTCCGCTAGAGAAAAGCCAGTTGAATCCCAAGGTCCTCAAAGAAAGAAGAGGAAATTCTTTAAGGAGAAGAGACCCTAGAAAGGGGAGCTACCAAAAAGGCAAAGGCTAATTTGATGTGTTACAAATGTGACAAGAAAGGTCATTATGATAATGAGTGCCGGTCAGGCAAGAGAAAGAAGGCTGCGGATAAGACGAATGTAAAGTGTTTTAACTGTGATTGAGTGGGGCATTATAAGAACCAGTGTCCAGAGCCAGCTAGGGCGGACAAGGGAAAGGTTTTTGCTTTTGGATCATCAACTAAGCCCCCTCCAGCTGATAAAGGAAAAACTATTATGGAAGGTACATTTCTGATTCAGAGTATACCGGTTAGGATACTTTTTGATACTAGTACATCACATTCATTTATATCCCGATGATTGGTTGATAGGTTATGCTTAGAATCCACATACCTTGTTACTTCCTTAAGGTTGCGAATCAAATAGGAGGGTATGCAACTCGAGGATAAGATGTGACCAGTTAGAGCTTAATTTGTTAGGTCATAAGTTTGCATGCAGTTTGTATGCGTATGATTTCATAGATTTGGGGATCATTTTGGGTATGGATTAGTTGAGGAGGTATGAGGCCAGGATATTCTGTTAGGATGAGGAGATATCATTGAGACACCCAGATAGTCATAACCAAGTTATATTCTTAGTAGAGAATTCTGACTAGAGTTGTAGTGCTTTGTTAAGTGCAATGGAAGTGGGAGAAGAACTAAGTCAGGTTCGGATTGTAAGGGAATTTGCAGATGTCTTTGAGCCAGTCATAGGACTATCCCGAAACTAGCTGTTGAGTTTCGGATAGATCTTATGCCTAGAGCTGAATCTATGAGTAGACCACTTAGCAGGATGACACCGATAGAGGTGAAGGAATTAAAGGTGCAGCTAATTGATCTAGAAGGAAAGAATTTTATTAGACCAAGCAGTTCGCCTCGGGGAGTTGCCCGTTATTCATGAAAAAACCAGATGGGCCATTTAGGATGTGTATCGACTATCATAAGCTGAACGAAAGGAAGATAAAGAATAAGTATCCTTTGCTGAGAATTGATGATCTGTTTGAACAGTTGAGTGGAGCCAGAGTGTTTTTCCAGTTAGATTTGGCAATGGGGTTCCATCAGTTGATGGTGGTAGGGGACAATATTCCTTTGACTGCATTTTGAACTAGATATGGTTTGTATGAGTGGTTAGTGATGCATTTGGATTGATGAATGCACCTGCTTTCTTTGTGGATTTGATGAACTGTGTCTTCCGAGAGTATTTAGATAGATTCATGTTGGTGTTTATAGATGACATTTTGGTATACGCTAAGGATGATAAAGGGCATGATGATCATCCTAGAGTTATGCTAGAGACGCTGCGGTAGAATCAGCTAAAGGTGAAGTTTTTAAATTGTCATTTTTGGAATAAAGAGGTTAAGTTTCTTGGTCATGTGGTTTCAAATAAAGGATTGTCAGTCGATCCAGATAAGATCGAAGCTGTGAACAATTGGAAGAGACCAGAGACGATGACCGAGATCAGAAGTTTCTTGGACTTGCTGCCTACTACCCGAGATTCATCAAGGACTTCTCGCGGATAGCAGCGCCTTTGATTAAGCTTACCAGGAAGGACGTGAAGTTTGTTTGGTTCGACAAATATGAGGAAGCATTTCTTAAATTAAAGCATTTGTTGACCAATGCTCCAGTGTTAGTAGTTCCAGATGATGACCAAGGATTAGTAGTATACACAGATGTGTGTGGAACTGGATTGGGAGCAGTGTTGATGCAGAAGGGCAAAGTCATGGCTTGCGCATCTAGGCAGCTTAGACCGCACGAAGTAAGATATCCTACTCATGACTTGGAGTTGGCAGCAGTGATTTTTACCTTGAAGATTTTGAGGCATTATCTCTTGGGGGAGAGATTTGAATTATAAACCAATCATAAGTCTTCAAGATATCTATTCTCTCAGAAAGAGTTGAATATGAGACAACAAAGGTGGCTGGAATTTTTGGTTGCTTATGATTTTAGTACATGATATACCCCAGGGAAAGGTAATAAAGTAGCATATGCTCTCAGTAGAAGATATCAGAATGTGGTGTTGGCTATGTTGGCAGAGTGGGAAGACCTAGAAGCTTTGACCAGTTGTTATGTGCAGTTGCGATCGACTACTAGTTCTAGTCAAAGTACTGCCATGATGTCGTAGAAGTTCGACCAGTGTTGATTGAGAGAATTGCTTCTAAGTAGAGGGAAGATCCATTATTAGCTGTGAGGATCAAAAGGCTTGAGGGTGGAACCGAGGTTGATGATTGGACATATTTTTGTCTTGACCAGAGAGGATGGTTGAGAAAGAAGGGACGGTTTGTGAAGAACTTGAGAAGGGAAGTTCTTGAGGAATATCATTGATCGAAGTTTACGATTCATCGTAGAAGGACCAAGACGTACCAAGCTATGAAGAGGAGCTTCTATTGGGAAGGCATGAAGAGGGATGTTGGCTTGTGGGTTAGCAGTGTGTAAACTATCAACAAGTGAAAGCCGAACATCATAAGCCAAGTCGATTACTTTAGCCTCTAGATATTCCAGTTTGGAAATGGGATTCGATATCCATGGATTTTATAGATGGGATGCCAAGATCCAGAAGAGGAAATGAGAGCATGTGGGTTATTATGGACAGGTTGATCAAGAGTCCCCATTTCATTAAAGTATAGTCGCCCAGGACGGCGCCAGTTTTAGCGAAGTTGTTGACGAAGAACATAGCTAGACTTCATAGAGTTCCTAGTAGCATAGTCAGCGATAGACATGCTTTATTCGCTAGTGAATTCTGGAAGAGTCAACATGATATATTAGGCGCTAAGCTCAAGATGAGTACCGCATATCATCCACAGGCAAATAGGAAGACAGAGAGTCAATAAAGTGCTCGAGGATTTGTTAAAAGCTAGTGTATTGGACTTCGATGGATCTTAGGAGGATCACCTGCATTTGGTTGAGTTTTTCTATAATAACAGTTAACAGACTCATATAGGAATGACGCCTTTTGAAGCTTTGTATGGAAGGTCATGCAAATCTCCTGCATGTTGGTTAGAGACTGGAGACAGATTGGTCTTAGGTCCATATTTAGTAAGGGTGGCATTAGAGAAGATTGAATCCGAGAATGGATGGAGGAAGCTCAATCTAGGCAGAAGAGCTACGCTGGTAAGAGGCGTAAAGATCGAGAGTTCTCAGTGGGAGATAAGGTACTCATTAAAGTATCACCTATGAAGGATGTGGTATATGTTGGTCCATTCCAAATTATAGAGAGGATTGGAAAGCTCACATACGGAGTAGAGTTGTCGAGCAGCATAGAGGTGTCCATAATGTGTTCGGTGTGTCTCATCTTTGCAAGTATGTCATGATCCAGAGGCCACTATTCCTCAAAAAGAGTCGGAGGACTTGGTAGTGGAGCCTGATTTGACTTTTGTTAGATAACCAGTTCGGGTTGTGTCAAGAAATGAGAAAACATTGAGGAACAAGACAACCAAGTTGGTGAAAGTTCAGTGGAGCAACAACGAGAAGGACTATACTTTGGTGACAGAGGAAAGGATTTGAGATACTTATCATAATCTACTTTGAGGGTATATCTATATTTGATTTATATAGATATTTCCTAGTCAGATAGACTAGTATGGTTGTTAGGAGTTGTTATAGATGATTGTTATGTTTAGTATTTAGTCCTTACTTAATTTCTAGGACGAAATTCTTTAAGGAGGGAAGCCTGTAGCACCCCTAATTTTTGATAACATTATTCAGGATATTTAACTAGATAAATTAAATAGAATAACGTAAATGAAAGTGATAAGGGGATGGAGATTTGAATTAATTTATTAAGGGCTAAGCTTAATAAACTAATTAATGGGCTAAAGAATGGATTTTTGGTTAAGTAAACCATATAAGGTATATTAGGAAATTTCCATCCAAAACTCCCACCCTTATACATATTTTCATTCCTCCTATTTCTTCTCATTCACATCATTTTGAAATGCAAAAAAATAGAAGAACGACCGGCCATTAAGAGATCAAGAGGAATTCAAACTAAAGCTAGAAAATCAAGCTTAATGGAAATCAATCTCAATCCAATCTCCTTATCTAGAGCAAGGTGAATAATAATTCTATTTATATTTTGGTTTAAATCATATATTTTCAGATTTAAGGGATAATTTTTTATATGATAAATTGGATAGTGATATGCTTGATTCATGATTTATTTGATTTAAACAAGGTTGCTTAAAAGGGTTTTTGCACATTTTTAGATCAAAACTAAGATTTAATAACGTTTAAATGTCAGGGGAAAATTTTAAGTTATGTGAAACATGATTTTGAAGTTGAGTTTCAATTTTGAGAATTTTTCAAGCTATGGGAAGATTATTATGAATTTTCAAAGGAAAATATAATTATTTGGGTTTATAACTTATTTTGGGAAATATATTGAGAATTTTGGTCTGCAATTTTGATATGTTAGAAAACATGATTAAAGTGAATTTTTTGGGATTTTTCTAAAGCGATTTGTTATGCAAAATAAATTGTTTTAGAAGAGGGACTTCTTTGCAAAAACTAGAAGGGCTTTTTAATTAACTTAACTATGGTTTAAATATGGATTAGCGGCGATTATTTTTGAAAAAGAATTTGAAAAAGTTAAGGCAATCAATCTGCTGCTGACACGTGGAAGGTTAGTTAGACAAAAGTTACTTAAACAAGAATCAAACCTGGTTTTCCTTGGAAAAGTGGTTCCGCCTACTTAGAAAAGCGCATTTCGACACAGTAGTTCCCGCCTTCATCCTTGTCAAAACTAACTGTGCCAAAATCAATACACAAGGTATCACCATGATGGTACGTAGTGGAGATAGGCAGAAGGTCGGGTGTCGAAAGCATCGCTTTCAAAGGGGTCGAAACCTTGATTTGCTTTTAAAAGAAAAGCGTCTGCCTATGTTTTGTTTTAAGCCTTCTGCAAAGTCGAAGCATGAGGTTTCGAAAGAGGTTTTAAAGGGTTTCGAAAGTGTTTCCAATAAATTAATATTGCTTTCGACTGGGTTCCTTACTTATAACAAAATGTTTTGAAAGAAAGGGTTCCGACCTAGTCGATACCCTACAGCCGTTCTTTGACCTTTCGATAGTGTTTAAGATATCAATGTTGTCAAAAAGATATTTAGTTTTATAAGTTCAAACCACTTCCTAAGCTTTCGAAAGGGGTTAGGGGTTTCGAAGGTGAAGGTTTCAAAAGGGATTTCGATGCCAACCTTCCAATGTTTTACCCAGATGTTTTATGCTTTCGAAAGGGATGGTGTCGACGCCATAAATTTTCCCCCAATTTTTATAATTGGTTTCGAAACATACGTTTTTGACTATATTCATTTTGACCCAAGAAATGTTTTAAGTATAAACCCAATGCTTTTGAAAGGGGTACTTTGAATGTTTCCGGAAGGGATAATTCCAAGAGTGTCTAAAAGGGTACTTTCAACTTGTTTCGAAGCTAAAGCTTCTAAAGATTAATTATTAATACTTTAATATATACTCGAAAGGTTTCGAAAAGTAGAATTTAATGTATTATAAGGCAGGAGCCTAATGCTTTTAAGAGCTTTCGAAGGATGTCATCCTATGAAGTCGAAAGCTAGGTTTCGAAGGTATCGAAAAATTTTTATCACCCGAACACTATTTTTGAAGGAAAACCTCTTGGAAATATTAAAGGTATTTTTATAGTAGTTTAAGAAGTTATCTTTGATAAAGAAAATTTTTAAGGGGGTTGACTATGTTTTATATTAAACCCACAGGAGTGGTATGTGTTGTTATATTGCTTCTTCTAATGTGAATATTGTTATCTCACCTTTTGGTAAAGACCGGGATATCATTAAATTGGCTGGAAAGGATGGATATCAGAGATTGGAGATAGATTGGAAATAAGGTTATGATCGATGTCGTCAAAATTTGACCGAGCTCCAATCGAGACGGAATCGATTGGTAATGGTTAACAAGGCTAGGAGAGGCTATATTTCAAATTTCAGGTCAATCAGTATTCGTTTTCTCGAGATATGGAAAGTTTAAGATTCATGGAGATTGGTTCGTATCGGTACAGTTGTATGGATCGCGTGGTAGCTCATGGGTTCGAATTGATAACTTCGTATCGATCAAGATGGGAATGGCAACATACTTTGAATCGATGACTTCGTATCCAAGTAGCATATATCGGTTGAATGGTTGCGGCAAGGCACACTTCGTATCGATCAAATCTTGGATCGATATGAGGGGACATCACTTGGAATCGATAAAAACAAAACAAAGGGTCGATACGAAGTAAAGAGTAGCTGATGGGTGCAAAGGACGGATAAAGAAGAAGGGGTGGATGGATACAAATAAGTGGATGACTCGGTTGAACGACACAAAAGGTGGATCTTTCCTGGATCTTCGAGACACGTCATCGATGCGAACTATATCGATACAAGAGAGGAGAATGTGGAGTGGGAGATCGATGCGAACGCGACAACTAGCATGTGAACACAATTTTGCATCGATCATAATGGACAATCTACAAGTCTAAATGCTATGAAATTTTTAGAGGAGCTACTTGATGCATTCATGAACCTCCATGATTGATCTCGGCTCGATTGGACCACTTTCGAATCGATACGAATTAAACGCGCATCGATCACAATTCGCTATGGATCTGTCTGGTTTGCCCGCTTGCGCAAGAGAAGAGGTATTCCAGGTTTTGGGGCGGATATTTTTGGATCTACACCTATAAATAGGAGTCCAACGACAACTAAAAAAGGGATCAGCTCCTTCTTTGACGCTGAAGCTCTGCCATTTTTGTAATTGATACTAAAGGCTTGTAATTGTAACTGCGGTACAAAAGAAATAAAAAAGATTGATTCAAAGTGGACATAGGCCGGATTGTCGAACCGCTATAAACCTTGTGTTCTTTCCTGCTTTCTTCCATTTTAACTATACAATTTCTTCATTTTTATTCTCTACTTAACTTGGATCTGAGACCTGTGTTGGAAAATTGTGAATCTGTGTACATTCACTAATGCTTTCACTACTTTTTGGGTTTGTGCCCATTTTTGGCACAAACACTTTGGTGCTTTCACTAAGAACGACTGACACCCGCTATACTAGGTTTGGAGTTTAGAGTTGGAGAGCTAAAGGATCAGATCTTAAAGGAACCATGATAAAGCAATCAACAAGGAGACAAAGAGTGGAGAGAAGTCTGCATGAAGGATGCTAGGAAGCATCTTCAGGAGCTAATCAGACTTCGACCATCATCACCAAAGATGAGATAGAGATGATGATGGGAGCTATGCATGAATAGCTTCTAAAAAGACAGGAGGAAATGATGCAAAACCTTCTCAGACAGTTTGGATAGGCAGGAACAACTGGAGTTGCTGGAGTTCAGATCCATGGAGTTGGAATGGAAGGATTCAACAGACAATTTGGATGGAGTAGCTCAACGAGGCGCAGCCCCTAATCACCACACAACTGTTAATCTGGAGGGATCCAGGCTCGAGGAACACCACCTGGCAATGATGGACCGATTCATGAAGGAATTCCAGGTAGCACCACTCAACAAGATGCTGGCAGGAATAAAAGAGTACGTGATGAAGAGTATGTACCAAAATTCTCTTGGGGACTCGTGGGGCAACCCTTGGTGGATAACGCTGGATTAGCTGAGATTATCAGGCGAACTATACACGGAGGTTTAGCAAACAGAGATCTGGAATGATTAAAAGGATTCCATTTACCCATGAAATTAGAATGGCCCAGAATCCACCAGAGTTTAAGCTACCTACTTGGAGGTATACAATAGTAAGGCTGATCCTACCGATCATCTGATGAGATACACAAGACATATGGAAGTGCTGGGTGCATCGAAGGAAGTTATGGCCTGGTGTTTCCCTTTGTACTTGATGGATATAGCTGCTATGTGGTTTATGCATTTGGAAGATGGATCTATCTAGACATGGGAGGAATTGGTGGATAGGTTTTTAAAGCAGTTTCGGGTTCATATCAAAAGGCCAAAGAATGTGATGACGCTAACGCCGGTGAAGAAAAGGATAGGAGAATCGCTCAAGGCAGTCTTGACTAGGTTCAATGCAACGGTCGCTTCGGTGTATCGACCAGATCCATCGATGGTTTTGATGGTGGCAGTGTCCGGAGTCAGGGATAGCTTTGATTTCAAAGTATCATTGATACGAGATCCTCCAATGGATCTCGGGGAGTTCTTTCATGAGGCCAAAAGATTTCTTCGATTGGAAGATGCATATTCAAAAGTGAGGTTGGAGGAAGTAAATGCGGCTGAGGATGGAGAACCATCCGGTAGAACCTTGGGTAAATATAAAGATAAAGGAAAGAGAAAGTTGGATGATGAATCTGGAAAAGCGAGGAGGCTATAGAAAAGCGAGGATGCGACGGAGAGAGCCGAAATTCTCCACTTATACCGGATTGAACGAACCATTAGAACAGATATACATGGAGACTCGGAGTCACCTTCCTTATCGAAGGCCGGCTAGGAGGGAAACCTCGGAACGCAAGAGGGCATCCGGAAGGCACTGTATTTTTTACGGCCTAGACGTGCATGATACCAACAGTCGCAGGCATTTAAAGGATATAATCGAGGAGCATGTAAGGAGTGGTCAGTTGTAGCATTATGTTGGAACTCGAAATGCAGCGATGGAACAGGAGCAGCCACCGTCTACCTCAAACGACGATGGCACGAGGCCCAGGAATGATGGTCGATTGGTTATCCACTAACAGGGATGATATGGAATAAGTGGCAAACTCTGGGAAAACAGCCAAGTCACTTACTCATGTACGGGGATGGAGATAGCCCCTAGGCATGCTTTGAGATGATGATAAGCTACGACGCTGTAGTTTGTGAAATCTTATTTTTCTTTTTTGGTTTGGACACTTGCTTTTTTGTGGTTTAGTTTTAGAGTTTGGTTTGAACTCTCGGTTTTGTTTGTTATCTGGTTTGGACTTTAGTTTGGATGCTTGCTTTCTGGTTTGGATTTCTAGTATGGGTTTTTTGTTTTCCAATTTGATCTGTTTTTTGGATTGGATTTCGATCGGATTTTTTATCTGGCTTTTGGTAAATGGTCGTTGGGTATGGATTATGCCCGACATAGGGTAAGTCGCTTCGTCCATCGTGGCGAATCGACTTATTCAGGTCATCGAGTATGGAATATGCTCGGGAAGGTCCGAAGAGACAAGGATTCAGCCTACGACTTAGGCCATATATTATCGGTTACTAATTTAGCTCATGGAGTATGGACTATGCTCGACAAGGGTCTGGAGAGACCAGGATTTGGCTTAGGACTTAGGCCCTATATTATCGGTTACTATTTTAGATCGTTGAGTGTGGACTATACTCGGCAAGGGTTCGAAGTGACAAGGATTCGGCTTAGGATTTAAGTCATGGCATTACTCAGCATTCAGGGACACTGACCCAAGAACACCAAGGTGTGTTCAATGCAAGTCGTCAAGTGTAAACTACGCTTAGCAAGAACCAAGAAAGGTTATGGATTCGGATATCATCTTTGAACAGCTAAGGATTTGGGTATGGACCCGGAGTGGTCTCGGATTTGGATACCGACACGAAGAGGTCTTATATTCAGTTATTGGATATGGATGGATTAGAATTCGGTTGTCGGGTTCGGATGGATATAAAATTGGCTAAGGATTTGGTTGCTGGATTCGAAATCAGACCTTTTCAAAACATACATTCTCACCACAAGGCATATTTTGGGGGCAAATGTTATCCCACCTTTTGGTCAAGGCCGAGATATCAACAAATTGGCTGGAAAGGATGGATATCAAAGATTGGAGATCGATCGAAAACAAGGTTATGATCAATGTCATCAAAATTTGACCGAGCTCCAATCGAGACGGAATCGATTGGGAATGAAGAAGAAGGCTAGGAGAGGCTAGGTTTAAAATTTCAGGTCAATCGGAGTTCGTATGCTCGAGATATGGATGGATCAAGATTCATGGAGATTGGTCCATATCGATACAGTTCGTATCGATCGCGTGGCAGCTCATGGGTTCGAATCGATGACTTCGTATCAGTCAGGATGAGAATGACAACATACTTTGAATCGATGACTTTGTATTGATGTAGCACACATCGGTTGAAAGGTTGCGGCAAGGCACACTTCGTATCAAACAAAGCTTGGATCGATACGAGGGGAGATAACTTGGGATCGATATAAACAAGAACATAGGATCGATACAAAAGGCAGGCATTCAGGGAGCATTATGAAGTAAAGAGCAGCTGATGGGTTCGAAGGACGGATATGAAGAAGGGATGGATGGATATGAATAAGTGGATGACTCGATCGAACAGAATGAAAGGTGGATCTTTCCTGGATCTTCAAGACACGTCATCGATGCGAACTATATCGATAAGAAGAGAGGAGAATGTGGAGCAGGAGATCGATGCGAATGCGACAGCTTGCCTGTGAACACAAAATTGCATCGGTCATAATGGACAATCTACAAGTCCAAATGCTATGAAATTTTGAGAGGAGCTTCCTGATGCACTCGAGATCCTCCAGATTGGTCTCGGCTTGTTTGGACCACTTTCGGATCGATATGAATTAAACAAGCATCGATCCCAAATTGCTCTGGATCGGTCTAGTGGGCCCGCTTGCGCAAGAGAGGAGGTATTCCAGGTTTTGGGGTGGATATTTTTAGATCTACGCCTCTAAATATGAGTCCAATGGCAACTAAAAAAGGGGATCGACTCCTTCTCTGACGTTGTAGCTCTACCAATTTTGTAATTGATTCTAAAGGTCTGTAATTGTAACTACAATATAAAGAGATTAAAAAGGATTAATTCAAAGTGGACGTAAGCCAGATTGTCGAACCACTATAAACCCTGTGTTTTTTCATGCTTTCCTCCATTTTAACTACACTATTTCTTCATTTTTATTCTCTACTTAATCTGGATCTGAGATCTGTGTTGGAATATTGTGAATCTGTGTGCACTCGCTAGTGCTTTCACTACTTCTGGTGTTTATGACCATTTTTGGTGCAAACAAATATATTCACTTTATTATGGACCCACAACTACATTTTGGGAATAAAGGGTAGGAGAACTAGTTAGGCTAACCCAGTAGTTAATATAAATTGAATAAACTTATGAATGAATAGATTTTCATCAAGGAGGTCAGGAATACAGAATATATGATGCTAAAATATAAAGTAAAGATGTTGGCTGGGGCCAATAGGTTCATAGTAGGCCCATGAAAACTGTATGATATTGGCAGCGACCAATAGGTTCATGGTTAGCCCATGAAAACTATATGTAAAGAAGATGTCAAATAGACAAGTTCATAGTTATCCCATGAAAACTTTGTGAAAAGGAAGATTTCAGATGGATATGCTCATAGTAAGCCCATGAAAACTATGACTGGATACTGGCAGAGCCAATAAGTTTGAAATTAGCCCATGAAAACTATATCCGAATGTAATATTGACAAATCTCAATAGGTTCCTAGTCAACCCATGAAAACTAGGGTAAGAGTAATATTGGAGTGATCAACAAGTTCATAGTGATCCCATGAAAACTATGTAATTGGACAGGGAGTCCTTAAATGTTTAACCAGTTATTAGTCAGCCTATGAAAATTAATAGGTTAATAGTAATCCCATAAACTATAACTAAGACAGATAGTCTAAATTGAATGGGGATGGGTAATCTAGAATTTATTCAATTGTTTTGCATATAATCATATCATAATGTTTTGAATTGTTTTAACCATTGTGGATGCTGGAGCACATCATATGGTTTTATGTCAAACTCGAAGTTTACGTTTTTCCCCTTAAAATCTTGGGTACTCAACTGATTTTGAGTAATTTGAGAGTTGAGGTTTTCGGGTACCACTTAAGTCGAATAAGCTTCCGGGGATTTGCAGGAGGCATGATAGCTATTTAAAGACTATTTTATTTTTATTTTGCTGTGTTGATTGTAGTGGAAAAGTTGATATATTGCTTGTATATACTCTAATCATCCCGGGGGGCATCTTCATATGTCGTTCTTAATGTATGTTGTAATAAATATATTTTCTCTGAACGTGGTTTGCAAATATAAGATTATGTAATGAATTGGAAATATGTTGATATGGAATGTGATTTTGTTTGAAGTTTAATTTTTTTCCATATTCATGTGTTTCTATGTATTAATGAATCTAACACCGCCGTATTTGGTCGTCGAGTATTAATAACTATGGATGATTGCAGCATTCGTAGTCGTTAGTTTTGGGCCTCTAAATAAGTGGATGTTACAATCTGCTGCTACCTTGGTTGGCTTTCGATTAACGCCCTCCTCCTTCAACACCGTCGAAACCAATGCACATGGTATCAATATATTGGTACGTAGCGAATAGGATAGAAAGTGAAAGGTATTTAGTCGAAAGTAGGGGTTGAGGGCATCACTTTGCTTTTAAATTAAAAATGTACATGCTTGCTTTCGACTAAATGGATTTCGACTCAGTTAGCTTTCGATTAGATTAAATGGATTTAAAGGAAATGGTTTCGGTTGGGTTGTGCCTATGCTTTTAAAAAATTGCTTTCGACTAAGTCGAAACCATTTACTGTCGCATTTTTACCTTTCGACCCAGATGGTTTTGAAAGGGTTGCTTTGTTTTTAAAATATGATCACTTCTTAATTACTTCCGAAGGGGTGGTTTCAAAACCATCAGTTCTTACTTAGGATATGGTTTCAAAACAGATGCTTTTGACTTAAATGTTTTAAAATCCCTTTTTTATGATTGAAGTAAGAACCAAATGGTTTTGAAAGAGACAGCTTTAAATGGTTTCGAAATAGATGCTTTTGACATTAAGGGGTTTCTGATCCTTTTTCTTTACTTGAAGGCATAATCCAAATGGTTTCGAATGAGGCGATTTTCAAAGTTTTTGAAGGGGTCAAATTTTGAATGGTTTCGAAAGGTTCCACATGTTTTAAATTAAACCCAAATGCTTTGGTAAGGTTTACAATTTTAATGCTTTTGAAAGGGTTTCAATGAATGGTTTTGAAGGGGTTATTCCCCACGGTTTCAAAAGGGCCGAAAGGAAAGGTATTTCTATGTTTACAAAAGTATTTAAAGGTTATTAAGAGGGATGTCTAATGTTTTGAAGCTTTAAAGGAACGGCCTCTATTGGTTTCGAATGGGTCACTTTCAATGGTTTTACGGGGTTATCTGTAGAGATTTCGAATGGGTTATTTAAAGGTTTTAAAAAAGGTTTCGAATGTATTAAGTAGGCAATATAGCCTAAGTATTTTAAAGTTAAAAGGGTTTTAATTTTTTTGTAAAGATGACTAATCCTCATTAAAATTCATCAACATTATTTTGAGTTAAGTATATATAACATGGCAAAATAGCTTAGAGTAAAGCTAAGAATATATTTTCCTTATACAATTATGATTTAAAAGGTTAAATCATTTTGAAAAAGGTTTTCAAAGGAAAAGATGAAGGGTAGTTAACCTTAAGAAAAATGATACGGACAAATAGTCCATTTTGATTCGGACAGTTAGTCCAATTTGCAGGCTGTCAGCCCAATTTTCGAACAAATAGTCCATTTGCTACTTCTGGACAGATAGTCCGTTAGTTACCTGATTATAGCTTAACGGACTTGCTATTGTAACCATACTATATCAGTTTGATTAACCAGTTTGGTTGAAGGAAAAGATTTGCAAAATATATGTTTTAAATAGGATACTAGTGATGGGGAACCTGCTCCGCTAAGCGGCGTGGTCCCACTTAATATCAGTAAATCGAGACGTAATAGTATTATTCACACCAGGCTTTATGTCCAACTTGAAGTTTTTGTTTTCCCCCTAAACTCTAGGGTGCCCAATATTGATTTGAGTGGGCTAAGGGTTAAAGTTTAGAAATTTTGGAAAATAAAGATTTTGACGACAACTAGGTGGCTGATGGATAGATAATTATGAATTACTGATTATTTCATTTAGTTCCGCTGTGTATTAAGTCAGATATGACTATATTGCTTTGATCAACCCCAAGGGGAATCATCATATGTCGCTCTTGGCGTGTTTTTGTAATGAATATAATTAATCTTTACTTGGAAAATGATATGGGATTATGTAACTTATATATGAATTTGTTTTAAAATGTAATCAGTAAAATGTTGTATTTTTCATATTCAAGTGCTTCTAATATTATGGATACCATTAGCATTACCGTATTTTGTCACCAGAAGTTAATACTATGGATGACTGCAACATCTGTAGTGCTTAACTTTTGGCCTCTAAATGCAGGATGTTACAACTTTGTATCAAAGCAAAGGTTTATGACAAAAATGATTTTTAAAATCATTGTCCTAAGGAATTAGAGTAAGATTAGGGTATGGAATAGCTTTATAATAACGTTTGTATTTGCTATATATAAGTATACGCTTTATCTCTAGTCTCCTATCTTTGTTAGGATATTTTTTTGTACCTCATGGGTTTGAATATAAATATGGAAGGTTGAAGGGGAAGAGTGAGCCTAGGAGGGGAGGGCATCGATGGGAATGCCAGGCCTGATGCGAGGAGAGGTCAAGGTTAGGCACAAGCAGAGAATGTTGGTGCTGGAGTCCCGCAAGTTGGAATGGAAGCTATGTATCAGTTTTTCATGAATATGATGCAAGCAAGAGTTGCAACCGAAGTGTTAGGAGGAGATGCTGCAGCGGCAGAAGTTCCGCTAGTTAATCATTATGCTAAGCTAAGTGGAGATTACGCTAAGCTTGGAGGGAAGCCTTTTCTGGGAACAGAAGATGCTACAGAGGTGGAAAATTGGTTGCTGCACTATGAGAAAATCTTTATAGACTTGGGGCTCAATGATGAGCAGTAGAGGATGCTTGCTTCGAGACAGCTTTAGGGAGCGGCTTTGTTTTAGTAAAATAGTGTGACAGCTGGTGTGGACAAGGAAACCTTGACATAGATAAATTTCAAGGGGCGATTCTAGGAGAGGATTATGTCTGTGATGGCACAGTCTGCTCTGATCGAAAAATTTGCTGAGTTAGAGCAGGGAGAGATGTTTACTTTCGAGTATGCCAGAAAGTTCGAGGAGTTAGCCAGACATGGGTAGCTTCAATGGATGCAGTAATGAAAGGGAATGAGAAGTTTATTAGGGGCTTGAAGCCTAAGTTAGCAAGGGCTACATTACCTCATACTAGAGATCCTTCTGGCTTTGTAGTGGAGATGGCCTTAAGGCTTGAGGAGATTCTTTGTAACAACCCGCATATTTAACGATTTTATATTTAAATATTTTATTTAAATATTATATTGTTAATTGGATTTTGGTCCGGAAAGCTACTTTTTGCAAATGGTCAAATTAGGACTCGAGACCACTTCCGTCGAGTTCGAAATGCCGTTCACAACTTTTTTAAGTATAAACATCGATATGTTTGGAGTCAGTGGAATTTCACTAACTTTTCCCGCTTTGGACTTTGGGTTGGTTTAGCCCATTAAAACCCAAGTCCCAACCCCTTCTCCTCACTCTTCATAAATTCCTAACTAACTCAAGATTTCCATTAATGGTGAAGAGAATGGGAAATTAAAACTCCAAGCTCAAATTTAATTGCTAATCCAACATTCAACTCCAAATTCAAGTAGAAGACATTGGATCCTAGCTTGTAGTTGCTTCTCTATTGATTTCAAGCTTCCTCTTCATTGAATTTGTGCAAAGGTGAGATTTTTACCTCACATTCTTGTCTATAACTATCACGGATGTTTGGGAATGATTTCCTACCACTTTAGCATGTACATTTGCATTTGGTTTGGATTGGATTGGCGAAAAATTCCAACTTTTAGTGTTTTTGGTGAAAATCTGCCCTTATGTCGCTCTGCCTTTGCTAGGTCGTTCGCGTGGAAAAGTCTCGGCCTTCAAATAGCTCGTTTCCGACCTAAAATGGCCTATAACGCTAGGTCGCTCGGCGCTTCGGAATTAGGTCGTGGGTCATTGGGCTTTAGGTCGTGGGTCGCAAGCTGCTTAGGTCGTAGGTCGTTCGAATGTTAGGTCGCTCGGCCCTTATCCCCTTAGGTCGCTAGGTCGCGACGTTTTAGGTCGCTGCATCCTATGCCTCTATAGGTCTCTCGACCTCGTTTATGACCATAGGTCGCTCGCCCCCTCTTCGTTAGGTCGCTCGGCCTTGCCTTCCATTTTTAGCTCGCAACACTGTTAGGTCGCCAGACCTATATACCGTTAGGTCGTTGGACCTATAACCCGTTAGGACGTTGGACCTATAACCCGTAGGTCGTTAGACCGTTAACCCACTAGGTCGTATGACCTCTAACCTGTTAGGTCGTTAGACCTATAAACTGTTAGGTCGTTGGACCTATAACCCGTAGGTCGTTAGACCGTTAACCCACTAGGTCGTATGACCTCTAACCTGTTAGGTCGTTAGACCTATAAACCGTTAGGTCGCGTGACTTTTGCCCCTTTGTTCCATTAGGTCGCGTACCCCCTTAAGTCGCTCGATCCTATCCTCCCTTAGGTCTTCACTAGGTCGAACCCTGTAGCAGGGGCGTTGCCCCCGCACCCCCACCTTGGGGGGTTGCCACCCCCCTGGAACCCCCTCCGTAGGGGATCTTATCTGAAAAACGTTCAACAGAACTTGTTTTGTTGAGATGCGGAGTTGACCATTCTTCGAGACAAGCTATCTTGGGCTTCTTGGTCGATTGTATGGATTTTTGAATATCTATTTCGATGGATTCTTTATCGATTTCTTTGGATTTTATTCGCATCTTCGAATGTGATCTTTGTGATAGATTGTTTCTACAATCGCTTCTGTGATTTGTCACTTTAAAATATAAAGGTTTCAATACTAGTAGTAAATATCAAAACTCTTTCAACAAAATGATTTCAACTCTATTTTCAATAACAAAGCTCTTTTCTTAAACCATTTTCCAATCTACTAGTATATACAAACCTTTACCTCACTCGTATGAGAAATTGAATTAAACGGCTTAGTAAAACAAGTGGTATGAAACGCTTGCGTTTGCTTCGTCGGTTAACTCTTGGACTTGTTCGATTGAACCTTTTTGTAACAATTTTCTAGTGAAGATCTACAGTTTGTTCGTAAATATTTGAGTTAAGAAAGTGGTTATGGGACATGAAGCTAAACTTTTATATTTACTAGCTTAGTGCAATTAACACTTCTCGTTGATCATGACGATCATTTTATGATTTAGACTAGCAATTGTGCGATGTCTCTTTGTTGCAAGGTCAGACTAGACCTCATAGGTGTGATTCCGACTCACGCATATCTCTTTGTCCGCAAGGTTAGTCTAGACACCATTTGTGTGATTCCACTCACACATACCTTTTTGTTGCGAGGTTAGGCTAGACACCATTTGTGTGATTCCACTCACACATACCTTTTTGCTTTTTGGTTAGCCTAGACCTCGTCTGGGTGATTCCGACTCACCCATATGGGGTAGCTCCCCATGGTCTTCGGACCGTCATGTGATAGGCCTCTTTCCCCTTTTCTGTGATTTCTGGATTTCTTGTGTTGATTTCTGGAATTTATGTCATTGACTTGTTATGAGTACAAGTTTAGGGTATGATGCCCTCTTTGGATCTTTGAGAAGATTCTTGTGATATTGATTTATCTCTTATTGATTGATCTTCTGTTGATCATCATTTGCATACTTATAGTAGTATGTCAGTATGGATATTTTATGTTTATGCCATATCTTTTATTTTATATCATGTCATCTGATATTTATAGCTAGACTGATCCGTTTATTATTTTCTTAAATAGTACTCGGGTCAGGCCGAAATGTTACAGGTGCTTCTGCTTGACTTCTTCTCGGGATTTGCTACTCTGACTTTTGGCTAACTATTTAGATTAGCAGTTTTTGTTGTATACACTTGAGGTATAGACTCATAGTTGTATTCTTTTGTACAGCACGTGTTGCTATTCTTTTGTATTATTGTGGATCTTTTTGACCACTACTCTGATGTACACTTTCATGTGTTAGTTATATATTCATATCTTCTTCCGCCTTTGTGATATGGATGTCTGTGACTGATTTGTGTTATGCTTATTTCTACGTTTGTTTTCGAAGATTATTTATAGCCACCGTGTGATAAGCAATTACATGGATGGTCGCTCCTCAACAGCCTTATTCTCCATGCTAGTTGATAGCACTACACCGTAGTGTTCTTGGCTAGCGTGGGTATAGAGGTGGGGCGTCAAATTCTTGATTCTCTAAAGAAATGTAAGGCTAAGGAAATCTTTGTTGGGAAAAATTAGAAGAGAAAGTTCTTCCCTAAGAAGGATGCTCAGAAGGGTGGAGTAGCTAAAAAAAAGGAAGTTTGAGATTGTTTGTTTCAAGTGAGACAAGAAGGGGCACTTTGCTAATGAGTGCCATGCCAGAAAGGCAAAGGAGGTAGCCGAGAAGAAGAATGTCACGTGCTTCAATTGTGACCAAATTGGCCATTATACGAGCCAGTGCAAGGAGCCCACTAGAGATGGAAATTGCAAGGTGTATGAATTGGAGCATGTTACTTCGAAGCCAACAGCTCAGGAGAAAGGAAAGGCGGTTTTGTAGGTATGGTTCAGATTCATGGTGTGTCTGTTAGCATTCTTTTTTATACTTGTGCATCGCATTCTTTTATATCTAGATGTTTGATAGATAAGCTTAACCGAGAACCCACAAATTTAGTTACTTCCTTCCAGGTTACGAATCCAATAGAAGGATACGTAAATCTAGGATTGAGATGTGACCAATTAGAGTTTGATGTTAGGTCATACTTTTGTTTACAGTTTGCATGTGTTTGATTTTGTGGGGTTTGGGATTATTCTTGGGATGGATTAGTTAAGTGAGTATGATGCTAGAATATTTTTCCAGGATAGGAAAATATCACTTTGACACCCTGATTGTAGCGATCGGATTATTTATACCATAGAAGGTTCTAGCAGTGAAGTGAATGCTTTGTTGGGTGTTATGAAGTTGGAAGATGAATTGAATCGAGCTTTCATGGTTAGATAATTCGTGGATGTTTTTTAGGCTATAGTTGGAATGCCATCGAAACGAGCTACCGATTTTCAGATAGATTTGGTTCCGGGAGCAGAAGTAGTTAGTATGCCACTGAGCAGGATGACTCCTACATAGATGAGGGAGTAAAAGGTGCAGTTGGTGGAATTGGAAGGCAAGAGCATTATCAGGCTGAGTAGTTCGCCTTGAGGAGCAGCCGTAGTGTTTGATAAGAAGCCAGATGGATTGTTGTGGCTATGTATCGATTATCGTAAGTTGAATGAGAGGACGATAAAGAATCGATATCCATTGTCGAGGATCGACAATTCATTCAACCAGTAAAGTGGAGCCAAGGTATTCTCGTAGTTGGATTTAGCGATAGGTTTCCATCAGCTCAAAGTAGCAGAGGATAGTATACCTTTGACCGCATTTAGGACCAGATATGGTCATACAAATGGTTAGTTATGTCGTTCGGACCGACTAATGCACCAGCATTCTTTGTGGATTTGATGAACTGAGTTTCCCGAGAGCACTTGGATATGTTCGTATTAGTTTTTATAAATGATATCTTGATTTACTCTAAGGCAGAAAAAGAGCATGAAGTTCATCTTGACTGGTGCTTGAAACATTGAGGCAACATCTGCCAAAGGTGAAGTTTTTGAAGTATCATTTCTGAAAGAAAGAAGTGAAGTTTTGTGGTCATGTAGTCTCAGAGGAAGGGTTGTCCGTAGATCCAACTAAGATTGAAGTGGTGTATAGTTGGAAGAGGCTCGAGACAGTGACGGAGATAAAGAGTTTCCTTGCATTGGCTGCTTATTATTGGAGATTCATTAAGGATTTTTCAGGGATAGCGGCAACGATGACCAAGCTAATGAGAAAGGATGTGAAGTTTGTGTGGACCGATAACTATGAGGAAGCATTCCAGAGTTTGAAACACATATTGACCCTTTCACCCGTATTGGCTGTTCCGGAAGAGAATCGGATTTGTTGGTTTATACAGATACGTGTGGAACAGGATTAGAAGGTGTGCTAGTGCAGAGAGGTACAGTGATTGTCTATGCTTCTAGATAATTTAGACCGCATGAGGTCATATATCCGACGCATGATATGGAATTGGCTACAGTAATTTTTGCATTGAAGGTGTGGAGACATTACCTTTTGGGAGAGAGGTTTGAGTTATATATAGATCATAAGTCGTCGAAGTATTTGGTCTCTTGGAAGGAGTTGAATATGAGACAACGGAGGTGGTTAAAGTTTATCGATGCTTAGGATTGAGTACACACCAGCGAAAGGCAACAAGGTTGCGGATGCATTTAGCAGGAAACATTAGAATACAATGTTGGCGTTGATCGCTAGTGGAAAGATTTGGAAGATTAGCATATTGCAAAGTGAAATGGAGATCTGAGACTGGGTTTAGCGGAGAAACCATAATATTATCTTGTTTGGAAGTTCGATCAGTGATGATCGAAAAGATTGCTTCTAAACTGAAGGAAGATCCTGTATTAGCTGAACAGATTAGGAAGTTAAGGCATGGAACCGAGAGCAATGACTTGAAAGATTTCAGCCTTGACCTGAATGGGAGGTTGAGAAAGAAAGGAAGATTATGTGTTTCGAGTGTAGGAAACATAAGCAAAGAAGTCTTAGAGAAATGCCATCGTTCGAAGTTATCTATTCGTCTGAGAGGTACTAAGATGTATCAGGATATGAAGAGGAGTTTCTTCTGGGGAGGTATGAAGCGGGATATTGGTTTATGGATAAAGTAGTGCTTGAATTGCCAATAGGCAAAGGCCAAACACCAGAACCCAAGTGGGTTGCTTTAGCCATTTGATATTCTGGTATAGAAGAGAGATTCTATTTTCATGGATTTTATTGACGGGTTGCCAAGGTCGAACAGAGGAATGAATGTATATAGGTTATAGTGGATAGATTGATCCAGATTGTCCATTTCGTTCCAGTTAAGTCAACCATAATAGCTTCCGTTTTAGCGAAGTTTTTTATGAAGAATGTGGTTAGATTGCATGGAACTCCTAGTTAGTGACAGAGATTCCTTGTTCACTAGTGAGTTCTGAAAGAGTCTATAGAAAGTTTTGAGAACCAAACTCAAGATGAGTATTGCTTACCATCCCAAACGGAATGAGTTAACAAAATCTGGGATGATTTTTTACGAGCTTGTGTTCTAGATTCGAGGGATCACAAGAAGACTATCTGCATTTAGTCGAGTTTTCATATAATAACAATTATTAGACTAGTATTGTGATGGCACCATTTGAAGCTTAGTATGAAAGGCCATGCAGATCTCTCGTATGTTGGTTAGAGACCGTGATATGTTGTTTCTTGGTCCAGATTTGGTCAGAGAAGCTACATAAAATATTGAGGTCATTCGGGCTAGAATGAAGGAGGCTCAGTCTAGGCACAAGAGCTATGCAAATAGAAGACAAAAAGATTTAGAATTCTCAGTTGGAGAACATGTTTTCGTCAAAGTATCACCGATGAAGAGTATGATTTGATTTGGGAAATCAGAAAAGTTAGCATCGAGATTCGTTATACCTTTTCCTATTGTTGAGAGGATTGGGAAGCTCGTATATAGAATTGAGTTACGGAGCAGTTTGGTAGGGTCCACTATGTTTTCCATGTTTCTCATCTTAGAAAGTGTGTTAGAGACATGGAGACTACTATTGCACCAACTGTGCTAGAGGACATAGTAGCAGAACCATATTTGACTATAATGAGAAAGCATATTCATATTATTGTGAGGGATGAGAAGAGGCTTAGAACCAAGACAGTCAAATCAGTCAAAGTCCAATGAAGCGACGATGACAGAAGCTATACTTGGGAGATCGAGAGAAGGATTAGAGATACTTATCATGACTTGTTTGATGAAATGTTTTACCTCTTTGTTTTATGTGTTGTGTACCTTATCGTAATTTCGAGGACGAAATTCTTTAAGGAGGGGAGTTTGTAACACCCCAGATTTTTGGTAACATTAGGATATTAAATTACTCAAATTAAATAAAATAATGTATTGACTAGAGGATTGAGATTTGATTTAATTAAGGGGCAGTCAAACAATGAACTAAAAGAAGGGTTCAACATGAAATAGGGTAGGGGTAAAATGGAAAAGAGGCCATTCCTATATTTATTACCTTAGCAAGTGTATCTCTACACGTTCATTTCATTAAAAAAATTAAACTAAGATCGACCACCATTAACAAGAGAGAAGACTAAGAAAAGCTAAGAAAGAAGCTAAATTAAATAAAATCCATTCACATCTCAATTTCTTTAATCTCTAAAGCTAAGATGAATAATATTTACATCTCATACTTCTTTTGTTTTTGGTTTTAGGATAAATATGAACCTATTTGCAATTATTTCCATGATTTTGAATGACGAAATAATTATATATACATGTTGATGTTTTATGCATGTTCATACTGATTTTTTAATACTTTTTAAGGTGAAACCCTATAAAATTGCATCCAAATGCCTTGCGAATTTTTTGAAGATCATAAATGATATTTTAGAGATGGGTTTCAATTTTTAGAATTTTCTAAATTTTCGTAGAATTTATGTGAATTTTCTAGTAAAGAAAATGTTAGTTTGAGTTATAAATTATTTATGGTTAAATAACAAAAGGTTTGGGTCTGAAATTTTTAAACATTAGAAAATATATTAAAAGAGATTTTCTGAAATTTTTTTAGAATTTTCCTAAGTATTTTAATGGGTATACAAAATAATTTAAGGCATGAGACTTAAATATTTTATATATTTATAAAAGGAGAAGGGGCTTTCTATAAATAATTCAAATAGTTAGTTCTGAAAACCATAGCACTTTTTAATGGTAAAGAAAAGAGGCAACCAATCAAAACTTGATTGCGTAAAGCAGGCTAGGTGAAAATAACTATTTGCTGCCAGAGTTTTATTATTTTTGTGCTTTCAGCACCCTACTTCCGCCTTGGTTGGCTTAAGTCCCTCCGCATTCAACACCACTGAAACCAATGTGCGTGGTATCAATATATTGGTACGTAGCAAATTAGATAGGTGGCAAAATGTAAGTAGTCGAAACCAGGGGTTGAGGTATCATTTTGCTTTTGAATTAAAAATGTGCCTGCTTGCTTTCGACTAAATGGATTTCGAATAAGTAGTTTTCGACTCAGTTAGCTTTCATCCACATCAAATGGATTTAAAGGAAATGGTTTCGATTGGGATGTGCCTATGTTTTTAAATAACTGATTTCAGCTAAGTCGAAACCTTTTGCCACCGCCTTTTTACCTTTCGACCTAGATGGTTTCGAAAGGGTTGCTTTGTTTTTAAAATATGGCCACTTCTCCAATTCTTTTGAAGGGATGATTTCAATACCATCACTTATTACTTAGGAAATGGTTTCAAAATAGATGCTTTCGACTTAAATGTTTTAAAGATCCAATTTTTTATGATTGAAGTAAGACCCAAATGGTTTCGAAAGAGACAACTGTAAAATGGTTTCAAAACAGATGCTTTCAACTTTAAGGGGTTTCCGATCCTTTTTCTCTACTTGAAGGCATAATCCAAATGGGTTCAACCGAGACGATTTTCAAAAGCTTCGAAGGGGTGAAATTTTGAGTGGTTTCGAAAGATTTTCACTTGTTTTAAATTAAACCCAAAGGCGTAAGAATTTTAATGCTTTCAAAAGGGTTTTAACGAATGGTTCGAAGGGGTGGTTCCCTAGGGTTTCGAAAGGGTCAAAAGGAAAGGTTTTTCTATGTTTTCGAAAGGCGATATTTAAAGATTTTTAAAAGGGATTCTAATGTTTTTAAGCTTTCAAAAGAAAGGTTTTTAATGTTTTTGAAAGGGTCGCGTTCAATGGTTTTGAAGGGGTCACCTTCAGAGGTTTCGAAAGTGTTGTTTAAAGGTTTTAAACGAAGGTTTCGAACGTATTAAATAGGCAATATATCCTAAGTATTTCAAGTTAAAAAGGGTTTTAACTTGTTTTGAAAGGATAATTAATATTCATTAAAATTCATCAATATTATTTTGAGCAAAGTATATATAACATGGCAAAATAGCTTAGAGTAAAGCTTAGAGTATATTTTCATTGTATAAGTATGATTTAAAAGGTTAAATCATTTTTAAAAGGTTTTCAAGGGAAAAGATGAAGGGTAGTTAGCCCTAAGAAAAATGATTCGGACAGATAGTCCATTTTGATTCGGACAGTTAGTCCAGTTTGCAGACAATTAGTCTAGTTTGTAGGCAGTCGGTCCAGTTTTCGGACAGATGGTCCATTTGCTACTTCTAGACAGATAGTCCAATAGTTACCTGATTTTAGCTTAACGGCTAGATATTATTATCATTATTATATCAGTTTGATTATTCGAGTGCTTCTGATATTATGGATACTATTAGCATTAACGTTTTTGTCACCAGAAGTTAATACTATTGATGACTGCAACATCTTTAGCTCTTAGCTTTTGGCCTCTAAATACTGGATGTTACAACCAACCACCAATCGAGTCCCAAGTGTTAACCGAGAGTGTGTGTGATGTGTAATTTAAGAGAGAATGGGTCTGATGTCCTAAACGCTTTGAACAAACCATTCCATGTAGATAGCTCATTCACATCGGAAAGAGCGATCCATATCATCTGTTAATTTCATTTTTCTATAAATACCCGTTATCAATCAATGATCGATAACGGATCCATTGTCAACATGAAAAGCCCTCTCTATTCCAGGTACACTAACTGTGCAATGATAGAACAATCTGAACCAAGCAAATATATATTGATTGGTCTAAATCAAGTAAAGAATTCTCAGCATAAGTCGATTCTAGTTCTCTAGAAGGTGATGATAGCATGAGCTGCACATAAGTCACAACCCTAAGCTATTATCATCTTCTAGAAAAACAAAAAACAATCTGCAAGAGCTGTGCTGGGGTCGACTGTGTAACTCGGTGCAAGTCAATTCTAACTTTGTATGTGAAGATAGCAAAACATGTCAGGTACCGAGGCAAATCCCTAGCTTCGTTCCATGAAAAATTCAAGACTCGGTTTGCTATCTTCTTCCATAAAGTCCAATCAACTCGAATATTTCACTGCATCCGACACGAACACGACTTCATCACCAATCGCTAATGTATAATATGCCAAAATCCATGCTACCAACCTTGGAACTGGAGAAGATAATTCAATCTTCAGTTTAGGGAAACCAAAAACTAGGGTTTCACTTGTATTAGATTGGTTGTATTCGCCTAGGTAGAAGCTTTGGCGGCTATTCCTTGCTCATGTCATCGACGACGATTTGAGAAGGCAATGGCTAGAGGCGATGGTGGCAAAAGCCAACGATGGCGGTTCCTTGGTGGCAGAAATGCTTGGATCGACTCGATAATGGATTTGTATCGAATGAGGCAAGACTACAAGTGAAGAGACTGGGTCTGGTCGGTTGGTAAATTAATAAAAAAAATGTTCTTTGGCAAAAATTTATCCAAGTACTTAGATTGGTACCGATCTGACCTAATCTGATCGATACTGTCCCGAAATATTTCGCCTATGCCACACCAAATTTCTCCAGCATGACCTCCTTGATGATCATATACATCCCTGAAAAACTTAAGTCCAATTACTAAGCAATCACGAGTAATGAAGGTCCACAACGAAAACTGAATAGCTCACCGACATATCAAGAGATAGCTTAACACGATCAATGAAAACCTTTAAATGAAAATCCAAAGATAGTCAATTCCAGAGCACACCTTGTTTTTAATGAAAGCATATTCTAGATGAAAAATGTTAACTGGGTTTTTAACCTAGTAGAACTCAAAAGGATTTAAACATCCGAATTAAGCTAGAACGACTCAAAACTTGATCGGAAAGTCTACAAATACAATGTAAAGGACCCTGAGAAGTTTGGACCATTTTTAAGCTAACATTTCGGATCGATATCGATCCAATCCAATTGGATCGGTACCATTCAAAATATTTCTTTATTAGTTCTCTATTCCACTTGTCTTGATCCTATGTCTCCACTAAGCTTATCAACCAAGTTTGCTAATATTCCAAGCATCCGAGTTCAAGAAGTAAAGACTTATCCAATTCGGACTTCAGATTAGTCAAACCTGTAGGTGAATCACATCAAAGCAAGTCGATAGGCTAGGAAATTACATGGTGAGCATCAAAATGAAGTAAGCATGACAGCCAAATAGTTGAAGCATAACGCTTAACTATTTGGATCGATACCGATCGATCCAATCAGATCGGTAGCGATCTAAATAGTCAGCTCCTATGACCCCAAATTTTCTGGGCTCTTTCTTCACACTTAGTGTATGATTCTAGTAAAGAGGTTTTGGACCAAGTGCTCTCAATCTCCTATAAATACCATCCCATCTATAATAGAAATGGATCTGCAAACTGGCTGTTGCAACTCTACCATTACCATTCTTCACTCTTCTTCTTCCATACAACAGTCACAAAGAAGCAACCGGGTCCTCTAATTGCCTCTAAGTACTTGTGATTCGATCTAACTTGGGTGATTCAATCATACTATAAACCAAATCAATCTTGAAACATCACAGCTAACAAAAGCTATAAAGTGGACTTAGGCTTCATTAACAGCCGAACAATTATAAGAATCTTCTTGTCTCTTTACTATTTTTACTCTTTTTACATTTATTCTCTATGTTCTTTGCTCCAAGAAACAGGGATGACGCTTCCACACTCAACCCAAGGTGTTGATCTATTTTTGGGTTAACATTTATGTAATATAATTATTAAAATATCTATTTCATAAATAAATTACTATGCATACATACATACATCATTTCAAAAAGGGTTTTTAAAGTATAAACAAATGATTTTAAAAGGGGCTAGGAATTTCTTAGTGTCTAAGTGGTTATTTCTTTAGTTACTTGTTTGAAAAGTAATTAACCATGATTAACATTAAAAGCTAATGAAGTAGGCTTATCTATTTATGAGTGTTAAGATTACTGTTCGAGTAGGGATAGAATCAATAGTGCTCTAACCTACCACCTTCACACTTGATCGAGATATAGTTAAGTTGGGAAGGTAAGAAACATGTTGGTCATGTTGATTTCTTACTCCTTTATGGAAGTCATTGTTATGCTTAACACTAAAAGCCGATGAGGTAGACTTGTCTATCCGCAAGAGTTAAGAATAAAGATGTCTAGACAAGGATTTGACATGCAACCAGTGCTCTAACTTACCCGGCTCCACTTATGACCGAGGGATAGTATAAGTTGGAATGTCAGAAATGTGTTAAGTATACGAACCTTGATTTCTATATCCAATCATTTTTAACTGGATATTTGATTAGTCGGCTATGGAGCTTGACCAAATACAAGTTAAGAAGTATCTAAAAGCTTTGCAACTTCATACCCTTTAAGAACTCTTGGGGAGGACCATTGGTATGAAATGCCTCTAGCTTTAAGAACTTGTATATATGAGATCCCCAAGGAATCCTCTTTATATAGTTTGTTTTCTTATAAAAGAATTGAAACTGAGTTTACCGAAAATTCATCGATTTAGTTTTGAAGAGTTCGGGATTGGTAAGTGCTTTACTTATCGACTACCACTTCAAAAATGATATACATATTCTACGTTTTGGAAGCGATTATGTAGTGGATTGTTATAGAGCTGAAATGTCTATCGTGAGGTTAAGTCCAACGGAGAGGTCAGCGTTAGCATTCATTGGAGGACTTATGCTAGAATCTATATGGAGATTCAAGATATGTTCAAGATGTTCGAATCCATGTAGAGATTTGTGATTTTTTCAAGATGTTATAATCTATTTTGGGATTCGTGTTTTGTTTGAGTGATGAAACTCGTGTGAAAGAGTCCGATGTGATATCGATTTTGAAAGTGGCTAAAGACAAAGTAGGATGCACTATCTCGAATTTAGTTGACCCATGAGGGTATATCAACTCCAAATCTAGTGTATTCTTATCGATTTGTTGCGTGTAGGAGTTCTTGATACTTGGCTCCACACAATTCACCGTTAAACCAACTATGTTTACAATATCGTATATTTTATCTAGAGATATACGATGTTTGGAAGGTAGTTTTTGATCCTTGTGCGTGGAGTTTGGATTTGTCTTGATCGAAGTGATCTTCGTGGGAAATTCATATGTAAACGTCCTTAGCCGTTTTGATTGTACTCGCAATATGGTTGTGGGATGATCAATGTAAGCATTACAACTATTTGATATGATTTATATTCTACACCTTAGATATTATCTATCATATATATATTAACTGAATGAATGGTTGGTTTCTTTTAAGGGGAAAACCGTTATGGAGATCCGTATAGTCTCAACAGTTATTATGACAAGTTGCATGTATCTTAAGTTTTTTTATACTAGAATTATTTATGTATTAGAGTAACCCGTTATACTATCCTTTTAATATTATATATTATCATTCTGCTATGAGATTTTGATGTTTTCTTTTTCTTTCTTGTTCTATTCATTTTCTTTTATTTATCCTAACTATTTGTCTTTCTAGCACTTAGGTGCTTCGCATACGAATACTGTGGATGTATTTAGTGTCAACATTCGAGGTCGAAAAGTCAGATCATTATATTTGGCATCACAATGAGGTTGGGAAAACACCTTCGCTTTGGTTGGGTATGGCTCATTAAAGATAGGGCAAGTGAGCCTTAGAATGAGTCAAGTGTTTTATACATATGAAAGCTTATTTGTATTTTCAGAACTAGACTTTTTAAATGTTCATTAGCAATATCTCTTTTCTTAGTAATCCTTTCTTAATAACCGTTTCCTTGAAATAACTCTATCTTGAAGTATTCTAAAGATGTTCTATTATAACACAGATAGTAACTTATGAGTATTCGTGCTACCAATGTTAAGGAGGCAAAGGTAGTACAGTCAACAATGGAGGGACTCAAGCTCAAAGGAATGCTGCGCCTATAGCTGAACCTAGGATGAATGTTGTAGAGGAAGTGGTGCAAGTTTAGCCACCAATAAAATTTTCTTTGCTTTGTCCTGATTATGAGAGGTTGGAGGTAGGAGGTTTATTGGCCTAGAGAATATCGTAGAAGTTTAGACTTGGATTAGATTGTGTGATCAAATATTTGGAGATATGGAACTGGATGACATGATGAAGTGTTGGTTATCATCGCGACATCTGACAAATGCAGCCATGGATTAATGGAGTTCTCTTACAGATAATGTCCAAGAGAATGACTTCTCTTGGGCCGAATTTAGGGAGGTATTTGAGATGAAGTTTGTTTCGGAAGTCGAAAATAATTTATTGTTCAAGTACTTCTTGGATTTGAAGTAGGGGGCCACGATAGTAGCAGAGTATGAGAACCGGTTGATTGCTTTATTTTGATTTGGGTTGGGGTTAGTTGACATGTCACTGAAGAAGAATGATATGTTCACTGTAGGTATGCATTCTGAGTTCTAGAAGGACATGACCAATCACATCATGGGGTCTTTTTAGGTTTGGTGATGGCTTTGAGGTTTGAGAGCTTGGCACCAAAGCCTCTTGTTTTTGTATTACTTTAGAATACAAATGGGTCACTTTTCTAATAAGTGTAGGTCAAGTGGAGGAGGGCAGATGGTTAAAGCATCAATCTATCACAACCCATTTTTTCGTACCGATTTAAACTGACTTTAAAACATACTTTTCAGTCAAATTGCACGGGAAACAGATAGTGAAAGAAGAAAGAAGGTAGAAATCAAAAGAAGATAGAAGAAAGAGAACAATCAGCATCTCACAGCGGATCGGATGAACTATAATATAAATAGATCTTTACACGAAACCAAAACTGTTGCTTTAGCAACTATATACAGACTTTAAATCAGAATTGCAGCACATAACTCAGACAGTTTATATCAATCCTGTCCTTACAACAATGACCACACAACCAAATACAGACCTAATATAAGCATCTACGTTAATACGTCTCATGATTCCAGCTCCACTACTGAAGCTTCCACTTTTCCAGCTAAACCTAGAAATATGCTCGGTCTGACCCGAGCATATAGGAAAAACACCAAGCCTGGGTCAGTCTGGTAAACCAGCATGAGAAACACGTTCAACTTGATTTATTAAAGTTTGAAAATCCTTTGAAAATCAAAAGCATCTCGTAAGATCACGCCATAAATAAACATGTCGGGTTTTTACCTTACAATAGCCAAAACATTTCTTATAAAATCCCCTGATATTATAATAGGGTCTATATACAAATACTTATTCAAATAGCTGAAATTGTTACATTATTAAATTACAGCATACTAGCCACAAAGTGGGTTATACAATCAAAACCATAAAAGGCATGTAGGAAGAATGGATTTCCAATGAATGACTAGACTCTAGGGTACCACCTATCACTGTACCCAGTCTAGATCAGCGTACTGAGGACCCCTCCGTTCCCCTGCAACACAAGACCGGACTATCCCTTACTGGATAGCCCGAGTAAGATCACCCCGCGGTTGGGATCAGCAACTGCCCACACAGCCAAAAAAGGACACCTATACAGGGATGACCTTACCCTACTTGGGTACTACCCACTTAGCTTTGCTGCATATCCCTTAATTTTCAGTCATTACCAGTTGATGAGGCTCGAGGCTAAGCGTTACCTTTTTAGATCATATCATTTAGAATGCTTACTGTCCACTTGACGATGTTATGAAAGCATTCTTCCATACAAGTCCGTTCTGAGTTCGAACGGAACCGAAGGCACTATTCCTACTATATCCATTTTGGAACCACGCTCAGGATTAGTAGCGAGTATCCCTTGCACTTCAATGCCCCATCTTCAACTCCATGCTCTTGTCTTCGTCACGAAAACGTACTCCTCGGATCGAAGTGTTTTTCAGATTTCAAATCCGATCCTGGCCTCTCCGAAACAACATTCGCTATTTCCCGGTAAACTCAACTCCGGTTCTTTAGGAAATACACCGACGGAATAAAAGATCGGAGTTCATCTCCTAACCGTTTGTGGATGGGTCTCCTTATAATTAGTCCTAGAGAACAAACGAGTTTATACGTACAGTATAGCACCTCGAACGGTAACCGTACCCTATAATTCTTGAGTTTTCTCTAGATATTTCCAAAGTTAGGTTTTGTCCAATTTTGATAGTCGGTCGTTAAACTATCAAAAACAATCAATCGATTCAACCAAGTTATTTCCCTTTGCAACCCTTAAGCCTTGTTCACATTTAAAATCTAATCGGATTAAAAATTACTAAGAAAGCTTATTTCATTTGATAAGTATATATATAAAACCATTTCTCTCCAAATCATACTTATGAAATTTCCAAATATTATTTTCAAATATATTAAAAAATTACTCTTTATAGAAGTTACTATAATACATTATTTAAAACAACATTTATTAAATAGGTTTATATTCAAGGAAATATACTTAAATGTTAATTTAATAAAAATTAATATTTAAAAGAACATTACAAAATAGTTTAAATAATATCTACTTATAAAAATTATACCTTTAAAAAGATTACCAAAAATAATAAATAAACTACTTCTGATAATTCCAAAATATTTATCAATTCTTTAAAACATTTCTAAAAATGATATTTATTTCTAAAAAACCAGTTTCAAAATCAATCCAAACAGAATAAGGCTTATCAGTCTCAATGGTACTTACCAATTCACAATTCACAGTCCACACAGATATTCAAAATCATTCAGTTCCATAGTTCGATTCACATTGTATTCTCAAGTATAATTAACAGACAAATAATCAGATATATGCATGAATAACAGATCAGAAATTATCATTTACTAGAAACAATTATACAGATAAAATCAGATAGATGAATTATACTATCCACAGAAATTTAATTAACTATTCAGAGGAATGATGTCTGTTTCCGCTGTCCAGATGTCAACCAGTAGAATAATCTACAGTCTACACAACTCCTAAATTGGGCACATCTTAACAGCCAAGTCGTATACAACTAACAACGGCATTCACTCTCAGTGGTGATTAAATTCAGGCTGAAACAAGCTTATAAAATCTCACTATTTAATTTCACAACGGGTCGACGACGGCATAACATCCATCTTTACGAACCATCTTCTTAATACCACTTTATTTAGATATGAAATAAAATAATTATAATAAATATAATATCACTTAAGTACTTGAATCAAATCAAAAATTTAACATTTAATTTCCCTTAACTATCTTAATTATACTTAAATTTATTCAATTAAACTCAAGTATTAATAATAATGAAAATTATTATTTTTAAACTTGTCTCAATTATAATAAAATAACTTATTTCAATGTCCTAAAAATCTTAAAACAAACAAAACTTATTTTCCAAATTCCCTTAGTCTATATAAACTTTAATAATCATTTAAAATATAAAAGAGGATGGTTTTAAAATATTTATATTAAACAACGTGTTTGGTATAAACTTTGGAAATAAAAATGGATTTTGGATTTTCTTTTAATTTATATCCAAATTCTTTTATTAACAAATCTTGCTTTAAAATAACAAAACCCGGCGGGCCAAAACCCGAAACCCATTACTAAACAACCCCGTTGCTATTTATTTACGCAAATCCAAACCTGCCGTAGCCCAAACCGACAACTATCGCTTCTCTTCATCTTCCTCTTCTACTACCGGACCGACCAAAGTTCTGTTCAATCATTAGAAAACACTACCAAACACTATTGACCCAGGCACAAAAATCCAGCTTGATCGAATCAAGTACACTACCACAAAATTCGAGACTACGCTTTCCAAAATGCACGCAACAACAAACACGAGAGCACTTCGCCTGGATCACTCATGCATGGTAACCTACGTGCACGTGCACACCCATCTCCCTGGCCTTCACACTGTCGTGCCATCGCCGACGAGTCGCATCTCGTCTCCAGAATGGGTTCGCCCTATCGCCGACGCCCACATTGCCTCCAATCGTAAATCGATCTCCAGCCCACTAAATCACCTACCATAAATCGAACAACCCCCAAAAATCAAGCTACTGCACCCATGTTGGACCCCTATTCCACACACCACCCACCTCGCTCGAAAGCCCACACATGCAGTCACCTCTCCGCCCAAAATCCTGAACTCCGGTCACTCCATCGCCATTCAGTTCGACTCTGTGTCCATCATTGCCGAAACTGCCTTAAAACCCTAAAATCCAATGACTTAACCAAACCAAGATCGAATCCAAAAATTGGCTACGGTCGATACCTTTCTGATGACCACTAGCCCCTCCCAGACGTGGCCGCAACTCCTCTCGTCGACGAGTTTGATGAAAATAAATTTTTGAACAAAAAACATTTATCTGACAATATCTCACTAAATGCAACACTAAAAATTATAATTCTATCACTAAAATTCATATTTTCATACAACAATCAAAGCTGCATGTTAAATCCTAGAATTGAAAACATTTATTTTCACCTAAATTGCATTGTCTACTCTAAACAGAACCCCAACGAACTACACAGCATAGTTTTCTCACGAACAAATTTTAACATAGACTATACCCAAAATTAAACATGTTCCTAGTTTATAGCATCCATAAACATAAACTAGATAATGAGATAAAGAATTTTGAATACTTGAATCAACAGAATTTTCACAGTTTAACAAATAATAGAAAAAATTTATTTCCAGGTTAAAACAAAGGTTTCTCACCTTCCACATCTTGGTTCCAGAAGTTTTAAAAGTTGACGTTGAATTCTTGATTGAAAAGTTGAAACCTTTAAAACTGAACTTGAATTGCTTTTAAAAATCCCTTGATGGTTTGAATATAAAACAGAGATGCTTTCTGACTAGTTACAGAGTTCCAACTTTTTTTTTTTTTTAATTTCGATTTTTTTTTTCAAATGCTAACAATTTGAATAGAGGCAACATACTTTTTTTAAATTTCTAAACAACAACTCTGAACTGAAATGCTCATATATATGCATGCTTGAATTCACTAGAAAAAGGAACAGAAATGACAATTTGGTGGCTAGGAAAGATATTGTCTTTGCTAAGTAAATTTTAAAAAGAAAATAAAATAATTGTGTTAGATTTTGATCAGGTGATTGATGCCAGATGTTAAACATGTTTACTGATAAAATTTATTACCTTCTACCCATTGTTTATACCTTGTACAAAACTATTTTTGGATAACCAGTTTTGCTACTAGTCTTATATTAACCAGTTTTTAGTTTTTTTAATTTGCAGTAAATTATTTGCAAACTCTTCCATTAGTATATTTTTAATAATGTAAACCATACTCTATTAAAAGCATATGCAAGTATATTCAAGATTTTAAACAACCCATAATTTACGTCATTTGTCAAAGTAGTGTTTGTGTTGTTTCTATACATTTAAAAATAAAATGCAAATGAGAAACTATACTAAAATAACACTTCTTTGTTAATTTATCTTATATAAATATATGCGTTAATTTAAACAAAGATTATAAAGTGTCTAAAAAATTATCTTTTGCTTTTGACTAAGTTGTATTTTCATTTGTCACTATTACATTTTAAAATAAAGGTAAAAACTAGAAAATTAAAATAACCTCTTCGTTCATTTGTTCTATATAAATATATATATGTATTTTAAACAAAAAGAAATAATATTCTATGTTAAATGCCAAATATACATATGTTACTTAAAAGAAGAACTACAAAGTGGTGTAAAAATCATTTTTAAATCCTTCATGTATATACATAACCATATATACATCTTTTATTTATTATATAGAAATATATTATTTCAAATAAACTAAATTCACTAGTTATCTATATATATCGTCTCTCCTATTTATTTAAGTGATTTTTATACACATCAATTTACAACATTTTTATCTATTAAATATTATAAATTTTCCTTTCAACTTAACATAACACACACACACACATATATATAATTTCCTTATTCAATGTATATATTATTTAAAAACTTAAAACTCCTTTATTTAATATAAACAATATTGTTCATATATACCCAAATCAAAAATATCACTTTTACTTCACTATGAATTTCCATCCAATTTTATTACATATAAATTTATTATCCTATATGTAGAAATATTTGATTTTCAATAAATTTAAAATTTCTATTATATTTCACCTTTAGAATAAAATATACATATTTTTAATCCAAAACAATATTTGCATTTGTGCTTTTAAACCAAAACATACATATAAGAAATTCCATTTAAATTAAATTTGTAATTTGATGTGGATTTGAAAATTCAAGTTACACTGGTTTAGAAAATTGTATACAATCATTAATCAAAAATTAATAGGAATATTGTATATTAAAATACAATATTATTGAATATTATAAACTAATATTCACAACTCAGGATGTCTAAAAACCCGGGTCGTTACATTCCTTCCCCTTTAAAAGAATTTCGTCCTCAAAATTCCGTAGCTAGTTTAGAAATTATCCACACAAATTAGAACAGATCAGTAACAATCCAATTACTTCAGTAAACAAATAGATTCATACTGTATATCAAAATATATGTTACTTCCTGCCAAAATACTTCTACACATGTTATCATCATCCAAACAAACATACATATATATACAGATATATTATCACCCTACAAACATTTAACATCCAAGACGTTCATGGATCAAAACACATACAAAAAGGTACACACCACCAAGAGAAAGCAACCCAAACTAACTATGGACTCTTACTATCAGATTACTCCCTTTTGGGTCATGACAATTCCCTAGACTCTACATCACTGTCCGAGACCAAATAGCTTCTGGACTAGGCTCCCTAGGAAGGAAATCTAATCCAGCAACTGGCTCCTCCACGGCCTCCCAAATGACTGCATCGTCATTCTCTGATTCGGGATCCTCCTCTACCATGAATTCTTCTTCGTCGTCGAACTCCTCATCTTCGCCTTCGACTTCGAATTCCTCTTCACTGTCAAAATCCTCCACTGGATCTTCTTGTTGAGGCTGAGGTTGCTCAACAGGCTCTATTGGTACTTCTGGCTCTTCTTCATATAAGGAGGATTCGTTAAGATCCTCCCGAATTCTTTCGACCCGATCAAGATCACCATCTCTTCTTGCCCTAGCCAGTGCTCCTCCACGATTAATACTACGGGTTCTCTATAATCAATACCGAAACCCAAAGATGAGATATTAAGGTTTATAATTCTATAGGCTAAGGAGTACATCAAGGTTTACATTTCTAAATTTATTCCTCCTTAAAAAAAATTTATTACCTAGATTTAATAAAATCATCTTCCAAAAATAGTTTTAAGTATATATTTGAAAAGTGATTATAGGTAGAGAAAACAAACATATACATATATATATATATATATAGTAAATTTATAAACAACTCATTTCTACAATTTATAAATTCATATATATATATATATATATAACAAATGAATTGTTATAAGGTTTTAAATTCTCAAATATCCCCTTTTTAGAAACCAATTATTCAAATATTATTATCAATGGTGGAAAATTTTCCAAAATATTAGTTTAAAAGTTTTCTAAATCCCTTTGGTAAATAAAACTCAAATAAAAATCCATTTTCCAAAGATTCAAATTCTAAAGGGTTCAGATTTCTAAGGGTATACTCAAGTTAAAAAGGGCCACCAATAAATATACTCAAGGTTGACACTAAGACCACTCAATCCCAGATGATAAATTACTATCATCTCAACCAATCATTTTAAATACCATATATTTTTAAAAATCATACCCCATTTATATAGAAAATATATTTTGGGTAAATTATTTCATCTACCCCATTAAAACAATATTGTGTCCGTTGGCCTGGTTCAAGTGTTTAGAGATCTCTATCACTAACGATAGCTACCTATGTTGACCAAAATCCATATGCCACTTAACCGATCAATTAACACAAAACAAAAATCATCTTTATACAACTAACAAATATGCGCTCTCGTATATATATATATACACTCAGACTCAGCGGGTTGCTACAGACTCTATCCAAATGAGCAAATTACCCGAACCTAGGTATTCACTCAACCTAGGCTCTGATACCACAATGTAACGGTCTAGGCTTTTCAACCATTGACAGCGGCCACTCTCTGCCGTGGCATACAGTGGTACCTCGAATTTGCTTTTACGGCCAGCCTCTCGACTCGCAACCAATCCAAGGCCTTATACTATCTCTCAGGGACATGTAAGGGTAAGAGTCTCCTCTTCGCCACCAAAAGCGAAGCGAGAACCCCTTACCATGCTTTACTGAAGCAAACCTAATCCCGTCTCTTCGGAACAACGTTTGCTATTTCCTGGTATACTCAAACCCGGTTCTTTAGGAAATACACCAACGAAATACAAGATCGGAGTTCACCTCCTAACCGTTTGTGGAAAGGTCTCCTTATAATTCGTCCTAGAGAACAAATGAGTTTACACGTACGGTATAACACCTCGAATGGTAACCGTACCCTATAATTCTCGAGTTTCCTCTAGATATTTCCAAAGTTAGGTTTTGTCCAATTTTGACAGTCGGTTGTTTAACTATCAAAAACAATCAATCAATTCAACCAAGTTATTTCCCTTCGCAACCCTTAAGCCTTGTTCACATTTAAAATCCAATCGGATTAAAAATTACTAAGAAAGCTTATTTCATTTGATAAATATATGTATAAACCATTTCTTTCCAAATCATACTTATGAAATTTCCAAATATATTAAATAAAATACTCTTTATAAAAGTTACTACAATACATTATTTAAATCAACATTTATTAAATAGATTTATACGGAAGAAAATATACTTAAATATTAATTTAATAAAAATTAAATTTTAAAAGATCATTACAAAATAGTTTAAATAATATCTACTTATAAAAATTATACCTTTAAAAAGATTACCAAAAATAATAAATAAACTACTTTTGATAATTCCAAAATATTTATCAATTCTTTAAAACAATTCTAAAAATAATATTTATTTCTAAAAACAAAACTAATTTCAAAATCAATCCAAACAGAATAGGTCTTAGCAGTCTCAACGGTACGTTCAATTCACAATTCACAGTCCACACAGATATTCAAAATCAATCAGTTCCGAAGATCGATTCATATTATATTCTCATGTATAATTAACAGACAAATAATCAGATATATGCATGAATAACAGATCAAAAATTATCATTTGCTAGAAACAATTGCACAGATAATATCAGATAGATGACACATACTATCCACAGAAATTTAGTCAACTATTCAGCGGGCTGTCCAGATGTCAACCAGTAGAATAATCTACAATCTACACAACTCTTAAATTGGATACATCTTAACAGCTAAGTCGTATGCAACTAACAATGGCATTCACTCTCAATGGTGATTAAATTCAGGCTGAAACAAGCTTATAAGATCTCACTATTTAATTTCACAATGGATCGTACGATGGCATAACATCCGTCGTTGCGAACCATCTTCTTAATACCACTTTATTTATATATGAAATTACATAATTATAATATATATAATATCACTTAAGAACTTGAATCAAATCAAAAATTTAACATTTAATTTCCCTTAACTATCTTAATTATACTTAAATTTATTCAATTAAACTCAAGTATTAACAATAATAAAATTATTATTTTTAAAGCTTGTCTCAGTTATAATAAAATAACTTATTTCAATGTCCTAAAAATCTTTAAAAACCAAACTTATTTTCCAAATTCCCTTAGTCTATATAAACTTTAATAATCATTTAAAATGTAAAAGAGGATGGTTTTGAAAGTTTTATATTAAACAACGTGTTTGTTATAAACTTTGGAAAGAAAAATAAATTTTGGATTTTCTTTTAATTTATATCCAAATTCCTTTATTAACAAATCTTGCTTTAAAATGACAAAACCCGACGGGCCAAAACTCAAAACCCATTACTTAACAACCCCGATGCTATTTATTTACGCAAGCCCAAATCGGCCGTAGCCCAAACCAACAATTACTACTTCTCTTCATCTTCCTCTTCTACTACCAGGCCGACCGAAGTCCAGTTCAATCATCAGAAAACACTACCAGCCATGATCGACCCAGGCACAAAAATGCAACTTGATCGAATCGAGTAATCGAGTACACTACCCTAAAATTCGAGAGTACGCTTTCCAAAACGCACGCGACAACAAACACGAGAGTACTTCGCCTGGATCACTCATGCATGGTGACCTACGTGCATGTGCAACCCATCTCCTTGGCCTTTACACCGCCGTGCCATCGCCGACGAGTCGCATCTCGTCTCCAGACCCGGTACGCCCTGTCGCTGACGCCCACATTGCCTCAAATCGTAAATCGATCTCCAGCACACCAAATTTCCTACCAGAAATCAAACAACCCCCACAAATCAAGCTACTGCACCCACGTCCGACCCCTATTCCACACACCACCTATCTCGCTTGAAAGCCCACACATGCAGTCACCTCTCCGCCCAAAATCTTGAACTCTGGTCACTCCATCGTCATACAGTTCGACTCCGTGTCCATCATTGCCGAAACTGCCTTAAAACCCTAAAATCCAACGACTCACCCAAACCAAGACCAAATCCAAAAACTGGCTATGGTCGATACCTTCCTGATGACGACCAGCCCCTCCCAGACCTGGCCATAACTCCTCTCGTCGACGAGTTCGACAAAAATAAATTTTTGAATGAAAAACGTTCATTTGACAATATCTCACTAAACATCTCACTAAATATAACACTAAAAATTATAATTCTATCACTAAAATTATATTTTCATTGAAAACATTTATTTTCACCTAAATTGCATTGTTTATTGTAAAATAGAACCTAACGAACTATACAGCATAGTTTGCTCATGAATTTTTTTTAACATAGACTATACCCAAAATTAAACATCTTCCTAGTTCATAGCATCCATAAACATAAACTAGATAATGAGATAAAGAATTTTGAATACTGGAATCAATAGAATTTTCACAGTTTAACACATAACAGAACAAATTTATTTCCAGGTTAAAACAAAGGTTTCTTACCTTCCACATCTTGGTTTTAGAAGTTTTAAAAGTTGATGTTGAATTCTTGATTGAAAAGTTGAAACCTTTAAAACTGAACTTGAATTACTTTTAAAAATCCCTTGATAGTTTGAATATAAAACAGAGATGCTTCCTGACTAGTTACAGAGTTCCAGCTTCTTTTTTTTAATTTTGATTTTTGTTTTTCAAATGCTAACAATTTGAACAGAGGCTACATACTTGTTTTAAATTGCTAAACAACAACTCTGAACTGAAATGCTCATATATATGCATGCTTGAATTCACTAGAAAAAGGAACAGAAATGACAATTTGGTGGCTAGGAAAGATATTTTCTTTTCTAAGAAAATTTTAAAAAGAAAGTAAAATGATTGTGTTAGATTTTGATCAGGTGATTGATGCCAGATGTTAAACATGTTTACTGATAAAATTTATTACCTTCTACCCATTGTTTATACCTTGTACAAAACTGTTTTTAGATAACCAGTTTTGCTACTAGTCTTCTATTAACCAATTTTGAGTTTTTTTAATTTACAGTAAATGATTTGCAAACTCTTCCACTAGTATATTTATAATAATGTAAACCATACATTATTAAAAGCATATGCAGGTATATCCAAGATTTTAAACAGCCCATAATTTACATTATTTGTCAAAGTAGTGTTTGTGTTGTTTCTATACATTTAAAAATAAAATGCAAATGAGAAACTATACTAATATAACACTTCTTAGTTAATTTATCTTATATAAATATATGTGTTAATTTAAACAAAGACTATAAAGTATCTAAAAAATTATCTTTTGCTTCTGACTAAGTTGTATTTTCATTTGTCACTAATACATTTTAAAATAAAGGTAAAAACTAGAAAATTAAAATAACCACTTCGTTCATTGTATATATATATATATATATATATATGTATTTTAAAGAAAAGAAATAATATTCTATGTTAAATGCCTAATATACATATGTTACTTAAAAGAAGAACTACAAAGTGGTGTAAAAATTATTTTTAAATCCTTCATGTATATACATAACCATATATACATCTTTTATTTATTGTATAGAAATATATTATTTCAAATAAACTAAATTCACTAGTTATCTATATATATAGTCTCTCCTATTTATTTAAGTGATTTTTATACACATCAATTTACAACATTTTTATCTATTAAATATTGTAAATTTTCCTTTTAACTTAACATAACACACACACACATATAATTTCCTTATTCAATGTATATATTATTTAAAAACTTAAAACTCCTTTATTTAATATAAACAATATTGTTCATATATACCAAAATAGAAAATATCAATTTTACTTCACTATGAATTTCCATCCAATTTTATTACATATAAATTTATTATCCTAGATGTAAAAATATTTGATTTTCAATAAATTTAAAATTTCTATTATATTTCACCTTTAGAATAAAATATACATATTTATCTTTAAAACAAAAATACATATTTTTAATCTAAAACAATATTTGCATTTGTGCTTTTAAACCAAAACATACATATAAGAAATTCCATTTAAATTAAATTTGTAGTTTGATATAGATTTGAAATTCAAGTTACACTGGTTTAGAAAATTGTGTACAATCATTAATCAAGAATTAATAGGGATATTGTATATTAAAATAAAATATTATTGAATATTATAAACTAATATTCACAACTTGGGATGTCCAAAAACCCGGGTCGTTACATAATCATAAAGGTTGCGAAGTTTGAGCCACAGAAGGCCAAGGCATAGTTTGCTCCAAAGAATTGCTACAACTGCCACAAGCCAGATCATTTTGACAAGATTGTCTGATTCTTCAGATATGAAAATAACCAAGAGTTTTCACTTGCCTCAACACCTTCCATTTCTGCAGCTGCAAAAGGGAAGTAGATTCTTAAGGGTATGCGATTTGTTCTGGCTTCTCTGTTCGTATTTGGTTTGATAATAGTGCCTCTCATAGTTTTATATCCTATTAACTTAATGATTGGTAGTCATACTCGGCATGTTAGGAACATTGGTAATTGTTTGCTAATTGTTGTTTGAACTCCTTTAGTTTGTAAGTAGCTTACCTTTTTACTACTTGGGTTAGGTAGGTAGTATTTATATATACATTGAAATGAACACCACATGAATTCAGTTTCGCGGTATGACTATAACACGTTCAGTGATAATGTTGGGTTAGAAGTTAAATTTAGTAAAAGACGTTTATCTTAATTTAAAGGAAAGATAAGATATTTTGTAAATAAATATTTGTGAAATAATTTTATATAACAAAGTGATTTTGTATAAATATAGTTTATAAATGAAGAGGATTTAAACTGGTATTTTGAGAACTTAAATCCCAATGTCTTTGAAAATGTTTTCCAAGATTTGTTCGAGTTCGAGGTTGCTTTTGGAGTCGACGATTCAATTCGGGAATAACATATTTTCATATTATTTAGTTCAAGTGGCTCAAAAGTGATTATAAACGGGAAATAGATGTGTTTGGTTGTTGAGCACTTATCATAGGCCTTTTCCTTTTTAGTAAGGGAATATATGATATGACTTGTTAGGACCTGTTCTCATAGTATCACTTTTGTGTTATTTGATCTATATGTATATCTATTATAGAACTGTAATGTAAATATTTAGGAAATTGGTTTACGAAATTATACTTAGTACCATTATACAACATATCTGATATTGATTGGCAAATGATTTTGGTTAAGTTGCAAAAAGAATGATTGAGCGTACTGAACTTACTTTTGTCATTTAAAAATAATTCTTGTGATGACTGCAGCATCATTGCCTACAGCATCACTGGCTTCCATTTTAGGTTTTTAAGTAAGGAATGCTACAGGGTAGTTTTGGTAAAATAGATTTTTATTTAATTTCGAAAATACGATTTGATGTATAAAAGGTGTATATATATATATATATATATATATATATATATTATTTTAAGATGATTTGGAGTAAAACCTAGGTATATAGTTTTAAAGTTTTTCTTCAAAAAGAAATTGAAAATTTGTTAAGTTATTCTATGGATTCATGTGGCCATGCGTTAAGACAGTATATTATGTGCATCATGTTATGGTATGTTGTCTGGTAGTTTTCATTTGATAATATGAAATGAGTTTTTGATGATTTTGGATTGTTAGAAACTTTCGGATCGTTATAGAACGTGTAGCTAATTGCTTTTGTAAAAATATTAGAGCTGAGTTTTTGTAACTCTTTTATTGAGAAGATAATAAATTAAAACAAATTTTAAGTTGTTGAACTTTTTGTTAAATAAAATAAATTTGATGCTTTATACATACACGTAGGATATATTAGAGTAATATACGAGTAATAAAGTAAAGTAAGTTTTATGAAATGTTTCGTAAAGGAAGTATAAAATGTTGATGAATTTGGAGTTATGTTTCTATGAAATGGTTCACAAATGATTCTAATATTAGTGAGATATACTATTTGTGTAAAAGAATGTGATAAGAAGATATTTGTGTAGTTAAGAAACCAATGAAATAAATAAGTAAGTTGTATGTAGATCGTTTTATTTGCATGACCATTCTTGATCTAGAATTCGAGCATATGGTTTCTAGGTGGTTTACAACGGTCCAAACAAAGATTTTTCACTAGATTCTCGAACAATGAAGATTGGATATAGATTCTTTATTTGATCCCAAAGTTTTCTATCATAGTGTATGGCTATGTAAGGAGGACAGAGGTTGCTAATCTAGAAACTTGATTGGAGTCCACACTAGAGAGCTTAAGTGATCGATACTAGTTTTATGACGACCCACCCTTCTCAACCCTCGAAAATCAACACAAATATGCCATTGTATAATATACCGATGATCGAGTGCCGAAAAAGACAGATTGCTGAGGGAGAGAAAGAAGGAGGTAGAAGAAAAGAAAAAAACAACATCAGAATCTCACAATCGCAGCGACACAATATATAATAGATAAATGACTGATCTTTATGCAAAAGTACTATATCTGTTTATATATTACATCAGAGTACAACAAAATCAAAAGAAAAATACTGGACAGTTATATTAATTTGTCCCCACAACTGAATGCACAGCATACCCAACACAACGGAATATACATCAAGTACGAGTGATACATCTCGCCATCCATCTCATCTCCTGAGCTTCACAACATCCTATCTTGTATTTATAATAGTCGGTCTGACCCGAGCATTATAATAAAATAACACCCGAGTCAGTCTGGAAAATCAGTGTGAGAATATACACTCAACTTAATTATTAAAGTTTTCAAAATCTTTTGAAAATCAAATGTATGTCGTAAGACCACGCCACAAATAAACATGCAGGGTTTTACTTTGCGATAACCAAAAAATTTCTTATAAAATCCTCTGATATTATAATACTGTCTAAGTACAAATACTTAAATCAAATAATCAAAATTGTTACATTCATTAAATTCAAGCAATTACTAAGTTCTACAATCATAACCGTAAAGGGCACGTAGGGAGAATGTGTTTCCAACTAACGATTAGGTATTGGGGTACCACCTGTCACGGTATCCAGTCTAGATCAACATACCGAGGATCCACCCTGATCCTCTACAACACAAGACCGGACTACCCCTTACTGGATAACCCGAATAAGAGCACCCCACGGTTGGGATCCGCAACCGCCTACACAGCCGAAAAAAGGGACATCTTGACAGGGATGACCTTACCCTAATTGGTTGCTAGCCACTTAGCTTTGCTGCATATCCCTTGGTTTTAAGTCATTCCCGGTTGATGAGGTTCGAGGCTATGCGTTAACTTTTAGAACACATCTCACTTAGAATGCTCATCGTCTCCTGACGATGTTCTGAAAGCATTCATCCATACAAGTCCGTTCCGGTTTCGAACGGAACCAAAGGCACTACTCCAACTACATCCATTTTGGAATCACCCTCAGGATTAGTAACGATTAGCCCTTGCACTTCACTTTAAGCTCCTGTCTTCATCATGAAACTATACTCGTTGGATCGAAGTGGTTTTCGGATAGCAAATCCAATCCCTGTCTCTTCAAAAAACTTTTGTTATTTCCCAGTAAACTCAACCTCGGTTCTTTAGGAAATTAACAGACGAAAATAAGATCGAAGATCACCTCCTAACCGTTAGTGGACGGATTTCCTTATAAACATCCTAGAAAAAATGAACGAGTTTATACGTACAGTATAGCACCTCAAACAGTAACAGTACCATATAATTTCTGCACTCCTCCTAGATTATTCCAAAGTCTTAATTGAATCCACATTTGGTAGTCAGTTATTTAACTATCGAATAAACAATCAATTCAACCAATTATTTATTCCCGCTGAAAATACTCCAAATCTTATTAAATTATATTTATAATAATTTAAATCACTTTCCCAAAAATATATACTTAAAACTTTTAAAAATGAAACTACTTAAATCACTTTACTCAAAATGATAGTTATGACTTTTATAACAAATTTCCACTAAAACTTAAGCAGCAACTATTTTTAAAATAAAAGTTTTATATAAAGTAGCAATATAAGAAAATTTCTTTTAAAAAAACATAATACTAGTTTAATTTTTAAAATAATTCCTACTAAATAAAATTTTGAAAATATTTACATTAAAATTCTAAAACAATTTAAAATAATAAATTTCTCTAAAACATGCCTTTTAAACAATTTAAAAAAAAAACTTATACTTATACATTAAATTATCCTTTGAAAATATACTTGGTTTTTTAGGGAAATACACTTCCATTTCAATATAACCCATATAATTCTTTATAAATCATGCTCGATTTATCCGAATCTAATTTACGTCCCAAACAGTAAATTCCTTTCAACACTTTAAAAATAAAACCACATTTATTTTTATAACTCATTAAGGTTACTAAAATTACTTAAATTAAAAATATTTAACAAATTCTATAAGAGTTTCTGAGTAAAATTTAAACCAAAATTTTCTTTTAAAATAAAGTTATTATATCCAATATTTATGTTAAAATTCCTTCTATAATCAACCTTCAAAAAATAATTAACTACCATAACTAACTTAAATAAATATTCACTTTTCACTTAAAAATAATTAAAATAATAAATTTCTAAAAACATTCTAAAAAAACATTTTTAAACTTCTAGTTTATACTTTGAAATCATTCTTTAAAATATACTTAGTTTTTCAGGAAAATATATTTTCCATCTTTTTAAAAACAAAATCACCATTTTATTTTCAAAATTAATTACAACTTTTCTTATAAATTTCCATCGGAATCTATATTTCCAAATTTTTCCACCGATAAATATTTCCCTTCATTTATAAACCCAGTATACAAATTATCATTTTCTTATTTTCCTTTCAATCATAGTTTCCAAAAACTGCTTAATCGATTTCAAATCGATTTCCTGAGTTAAATTCCCTTTAAAATTTATCTCTTGATTTATCCAAAAATCAATTTCAAAATCCATTTACACCAAATTCACCCTTCATCATGATATAAATCTTTATTTAAATCTGAAATATCAATTTCATTCTTTATTCAAAACTACCATTTTATTTTCCTATAAAAATCCCACATTCATATATTTGATATCTTAAAATACCCAAATATACTCAGCCAACCAAGGCAATTAATAACATCAATTCCAATATAATCTATCACAGATTACCAACTAACATATCATAGTTTACGAAAATAAATTCCAACATTTTGAGGAATCCAGTTGGATCCCTCCAACCTGTTTCACTGCATCCACAGAAGTTAGCATAGTATAAATACCAATTCCACTTCAAGGTGAAATATCACGGTATATAGGGTCATCCGCTATTATTCTGGGTGCATAGGGTCCCATCCGCTATATAATGCGGAAATATCAATCACTCTAATATATATATATATATATATATATATATATGCTACTACTATATATATAATATCACATTCAGTCAATTCAATCATTCAACCAATAATTTAAATTTAACTATTTAAATTAGTTCTGGATATCCAAACGTGAGTGAGATTAACTCACCTTGCGTTTTCGTCGAGCGTTCCAAATTTTAAATTAAATCGATCGCCTTCGATTCGGTCTAAAATCTTCATGAGCTCCAAACGCCTATAGATTCGCACCGCAGCATAGATCTCATCGCTGTGATCCCGGCGCTTCTTGTTTCGTCGAATTTTGATAATGCATGGATTTATAAAACAATTTCCTATTATTTTTACCAAACAAATCATGGTCGTATGTTAGGCAATTCAAATCAAGGATGATGCCTGCTTCATCTCGTACATCACATTCTAGGTTTAAAAAAAACCCATAGCCGCCGATGGTCTACAAATTTTAGCAGCAACCTCGACCTACTTGGCCACGATCAGGACCAACCATGGCGAAGCTCGTCGCAAGTTCCACCCTTGGTCAGAAGCATGCTCGACTCGGCCCTACATTAGCCTAGAAAAAAGCAAACGAACGTTGGCCCTTCCATTGCAATATGCCGACAACACAAAGCTCTAATTTCGATCACCACCGGTCGATTTATAGGACTCAACGAGTTCTATGATTCTTCAGTTGGAGGATTTCGCAATTAATTGATGGATTTAGAGTAAAATCGAGATGATGTTTGAAGGTTTTCGGCCATTGAATGCTATAGTGGTGGATGCGAATTTCTTTCCTAGGGTTTTTTGAAAACGTGAATATATATACGATTTAATGCAATATTTTATTATTAATTTTCACCAATTTACAAGATTTTCGAACGAACTCCGAATTAGCCATGCCGCTAGGCGTTTATAAGATTTTACTCGCATTCCGAACATAATGGAATGTGTTTCGAAGCCCAATTCAAATGATAACTCCAAATATTACGAAATTTGAAATCTAATAATAATACACTATTACAGATCCAATAGAACTGGTTTCGTCGAATTCCGAGACTGTGCCCTAGAAGGCTATTTTAACTCGTCGATTAAATCGAACGATTTTCGAAATCGTCGAAATCATTTAAAACTTCACTTTTAAAACTTCACTAGCTTAATTATAATTCATATAGAATTTATATTCACATTAGAAATCATCTTGATTCACTTTAATCAAAATCTGATTATTTACATTATTACCATATACCATATCTCCTGAGCTCCACAGCATCCTATCCTGTATTTATAATACTCGGTCTGACTCGAGCATTATAATAAAATAATGCCCGAGTCAGTCTGGAAAACCAGCGTGAGAATATACACTCAACTTAATTATTAAAGTTTTCAAAATCCTTTGAAAATCAAAGGTATCTCGTAAGACCACGCCACAAATAAACATGTCAGGTTTTTACCTTGCGATAACCAAAACATTTCTTATAAAATCCTTTGATATTATAATAGTGTCTAAGCACAAATACATAAATCAAATAGCCGAAATTCTTACATTCATTAAATTCCAGCAATTACTAGGTTCTACAATCAAAACCGTAAAAGGCACATAGGGAGAATGGATTTCCAACTAATGACTAGGCACTGGGGTACCACCTGTCACGGTATTTGGTCTAGATCAATATACCAAGGATCCACCCTGATCCTCTGCAACAAAAGACCAAACTACCCCTTACTGGATAGCTCGAATAAGATCAACCCGCAGTTGGGATCAGCAACCGCCCACACAGGCGAAAAAAGGGACATCTAGACAGGGATGACCTTACTCTAATTGGTTTCTAGCCACTTAGCCTTGCTTCATATCCTCTGATTTTTAGTCATTCCCGGTTGATGAGGCTTGAGGCTATGCATTACCTTTTTAGAACAAATCTCACTTAAAATGCTCATCGTCCTCCTGACGATGTTCTGAAATCATTCATCCATACAAGTCCGTTCTGGGCTCGAACGGAACTGAAGGCACTATTCCTACTGCATCCGTTTTGGAATCATCATCAGGATTAGTAGCGATTAGCCCTTGCACTTCATTGCTCCATCTTCGGCTCCGAAGCTCTTGTCTTCATCACGAAAACGTACTCGTTGGATCGAAGTAGTTTTCGGATCTCAAATCCAATCCCGGTCACTTCGAAACAACGTTCGCTATTTGTCGGCAAACTCAACCTCGGTTCTTTAGGAAATACACAGACAAAAATAAGAACGAAGATCGCCTCCTAACCTTTAGTGGACGAATTTCCTTATAAACGTCCTAGAAGATCGATTTATCTCAATTTAATTTCCGTCACAAACTGTAAATTCCTTTCAAGTTTTAAAAATAAAACCACTTTTATTTTTAAAACACATCAAGGCTGCTTCAATTACTTGAATTAAATAATACTTAAGAAATTCTATAAGAGTTTCTAAGTAAAACTTAAACCAAAATTTCCTTTTAAAATAAAGTTACTATATCAAATATTTATGTTAAAATTCCCTTTTAAAATCATAATACTAATCTATCTTTAAAAATAATTAACTACCATAATTAACTTAAATAAATATTTATTTTTCACTTAAAAATAATTAAAATAATAAATTTCTAAAACATTCTAATTTTTTTTAAACTTCTAGTTTATACTTTGAAATCTTTCTTTACATATAGTTAGTTTTCCAGGAAAATATATTTTCCATCTTTTAAAAATAAAATCACCTTTTTATTTTTAAAATGAATTACAACTTTTCTTATAAATTTCCACCGGAATCTATACTTCCAAATTTATCCAGTGATAAATATTTCACTTCATTTATAAACCCAGTTTACAAATCCTCATTTTCTTATTTTCCTTTCAATCACAGTTTCCAAAAACTACCTAATTGGTTTCAAATCGATTTCCTGAGTTAAATTCCCTTTAAAATTTATCTCTCTTTTTATCCAAAAATCAATTTCAAAGTCCATTAACACCAAATTCACCCTTCATCCTGATTTAAAATCCATATTTAAATCTGAAATATCAATTTCATTCGTTATTTCAATGCCCCCATTTTATTTACCTTTAAAACTCCCACCTGTATATATTTGATATCTTAAAATACCCACATATATTCAGCCAACCATAACAATCAATAACATCAATTCCAATATAATCTATCATAGATTACTAACTAACATATCACAGTTTATGAAAATGAATTCCTACATTTTAAGGAATCCTATTGGATCCCTCCAACCTGTTTTCCTGCATCCATAGATGTTAGCACAATATAAATACCAATTCTACTTCAAGGTGAAATATCGTGGTATATAGGGTCATCCGCTGTTATACGGGGCGCATAGGGTCTTATTCGTGATATAATGCGGGAATATCTATATATATAATATCACATTCAGTCAATTCAATCATTCAACCAATAATTTAAATTTAATAGTTTAAATTAATTATGGAAATCCAGATATGAGTGAGATTAACTCACATTGTGATTTCGTCGAGCGTTCCAAATTTTAAATTAAATCGATCGCCTTCGATTTAATCTAAAATCTTCACAAGCTCCAAATGCCTCCAGATTTGCACCACAGTGTAGGTCATATTGCTGCGATCCCAACGCTTCTTGTTTCGTCGAATTCTGATAATGCATGCACGAGATATAATTTTTTAAAGGTTTTAATAAAATTTATAAAACAATTTCTTATTATTTTCACCAAACAAATCGTGACCATACCTTAGGCACTTCAAATCCAGGCCGATGCCTGCTTCCTCTCCTACATCGCGTTCTAGGTTTTAGAAAAACCCATAGCCGTCGATGATCTACAAATTTTCGCAGCAACCTTGACCTACTTGGCCACGATCAGGACCAACCACGATGAAGCTTGTCGTAAGTTCCACCCTTGGTCAGAACACGCTCGACTCGGCCCTACATCAGCCTAGAAATAAGCAAACGAACGTTGGCCCTTCCATCGCGATTTGCCAACAACCCGAAGCTCTAATTTCGATCACCACCGGTCGATTTATAGGACTCAACGAGTTCTATGATTCTTTAGTTCGAGGATTTCACAATTAATCGATGGATTTAGAGTAAAATCGAGATGACGTTTGAAGGTTTTCGGCCATTGAATGCTATAGTGGCGGCCGCGAATTTGTTTTCCTAGGGTTTTCTGAAAACGTGAATATATATACGATTTAATATAATATTTTATTATTAATTTTCACCAATTTACAAGATTTTCGAGCGAACTCCGAATTAGTCATTCTGCAAGGCGTTTATAAGATTTTACTTGCATTCCGAGCACAATGGAATGCGTTTCTGATACCAATTCAAATGTATGTGGTTGATAGCTTTTTGAATCGATTTAAAATATTAAATTTTTGATTTTTAATTCAACGCGTTTCTCACCCGTACGAACAAACGGTAACTCCAAACGTTACGAAATTTGAACCCCGATAATAATGCATTATTAAGGATCCAATGGAATTGGTTTCGTCGAAATCCGAGACTGTGGCTCGGAAGGCTATTTTTACTCGTTGATTAAATCGAACGATTTTCGAAATCGTCAAAATCATTTAAAACTTCACTTTTAAAACTTTACTGGCTTAGTTATAATTCATATAGAATTTATATTCACATTAGAAATAATCTTGATTCATTTAAATCAAAATCTGATTATTTACATTATTACCATATACCATATATATTAAATTCCATTATTAAATTAATATAAATTTTCAAATTTAGCTTATCGATTTTGGATTCCATCCGACGTTCCAATATTAAAATTCAAATCCAACTAGACTTAAATAAATTTTAGAAACCATTTCCATATTTATATACAACCAGATTCACAAATTATCTCAATCTGAAATATTAAATTATTATTTTCCAAATCCAATTTAATTGTCATATTTGAAATTATAACAAATCTTATTGATTTAATCAAAATCTTCTTATTTTAAAATCAATTAACAATCCCTATTCAACATCTAAAATGAATTAAATGTCCAAAATCTAACGACAAGAATTCCGGGCCGCTGCAAGTTTGGAAGTGAAATATGCATGATCGAGCAAGAATTAGAACGAATACTGCAGACAAATGGTCCACGTACATCGTAGAGGCTTCAGTACATTTGTATGATATGTTATACCGGCTTATGAAAAGTCTGGGGAATGACTCTTCGATTTGTTTTGAGGTAGCATGAATAGTTGTTTAAGTAATAACCTAATGCTGTTGATCATTGTACACTTAGTAGATTATTTATCATCCTAGGACGATGAGGGAATTTTGAACCTCGACACACTGTGAGCCTTGTTTACTAGTGATTGTGAATGTCATTGGGTGTTTTGCGTATACTTGTTTCTTTGATAGGTTAGTTAAAGTGCACTAGGGAGAGGATGCTCAGGATTGTACAAATAAGATGGAGGATAGTTTTAGGGAGTTCTATCTAGAGTTGCTTATAGACTAGGGGTTCCTTCTTATCTTATGTTTGCGCCAAAATTGGTCACAAACCCCAAATATTGTGAAAGCACCAATGTATGAACACAGATCAATAATATATGCTCAAAAATCACAGATCTATGTAATGTAGAGAATGATAAATGATGAATAATAAACTTCAAACGGAAATAAATAGAACGATATGCAAGGTTTATAGTGGTTGGGCTATCTCCGGCCTACGTCCACTCCAAAATTTAATCTTTTATTCACTTTCTTCACTAATTACAGTTGACTACAGCGGTTTACAATAAAGAAATTCGAGTACAATAGTAGCTTAATAATGCAAAAATGTTTCATGCAGAGTCTGGAGGTCGGATAGCTAAAGATCCTTTTTCTGTAGGCTCTGGGCTCTATTTATAGACGTAGGAGGCTGACATCTCGCTCAAATCTCAGGAAACTTCCTCTAGCACGTGAGTTGGCCCACGCGATCGATCCCATAAAGTTTCTGCTCGATCTGTGATGTATACGAATGTAATTCGTATCCATCAATATTTTGTCCAATGGAGTCAAAACTTGGCGTGAACATTCCTTAGCTTGTACATAAGCTTCTGTGAAAATTTCATAGCATTTGGTCTTTCAGATCTCTAGATTGATCGATACGAATTGTTGTGTTCATGTGACATTTCGCTCGTGTCAGTCAATTTCGTATCGATACTGGATCGTATCGATATCACGCATGTGTTTGCTGATGATGTGGTGCTATTTCCAAGGCTTGGTCCTATTCTCATGCTGAGTCGAATGCTTCTTCCCTGAAATTATGCTCGCCTCTCGTTCATGTCCAAAACGTGCTTCGAACCCATTATTTCGCATCCATCAGTTTGTATCGGTCTTATTCGTATCCATGAATTCGCATCTGCTTCGTACCGGTGCCGGTTGCACACTTCATATCAATCTTATATGTGTCGATCGATGCGAAGTAACATTAGGTGATAGGATCGATACGAAGAAGGTGTGTGAGGATGGATACAAAATACGGCCTTTCATGGATACAAATAGGGCATGGATATGCCCTACATCTTCTGGATGGATACAAAGGCATCGAATCGAATAGCCTCGAGTCAAACAAACCATCACACGCCTACTATCCAATCCGAGTTCACTGCCATCGAGTTGAAAAATGCTTATCCTCTCTATCTGATTGATGCGAACGTCTAATTCGTATCCGTGGACATCGATACGAATAGTATCGATATGAACCATTATTCATGTATTTTAACATATCCATATCTCGAGCATACGAACTCCGATTGTCCTGAAATTTGAAATGAAGCCTTTTCTAGCCTTGATCATCATTCCCAATCGATCCTGCCTTGATTAAAGCTCGGTCCAATTTTGACGACATCGATCACAGCCTTGTTTCAGATCGATTTCCAATCCTAGTATCCATCCATTCCAACATACTTGTTGATATTCCAGCCTTGACGAAAGGGTGGGATAACATTTGCCCCCCAAAACATGCCTTGTGATAAGAAGATGTGTTTTGAGTACTTCCAAATCCGATATCCGAAGTTCATATCCCGTCTGTAGCCATACCATCCAAGTGCCTCATTCTTGACTGCTCCGAGTCGATGTCCAATTTCGAATCCGGTAACCACAGCCTTAGCCCATTCCCTATCCATCCGAACCCGTTGACCGAGTCCTAATCCATTCGTATCCAATAACCAATGAACGAATCCAGGACCTCTCCGGGTCGATATCAAAGTACTTTGTCGTTCATAGCCAATATTCATATCCATAACCTCTCCGGGTTCTTGCCAAGTGCAATCCACACCTGACGATCATGGTCCAGTGTTCCTGGACGTTGATTAATTCCATAGCTTATGTTCTAAGCCAAATCTTGGTCGCTCCGGACCCTTGCCAAGCATAGTCCATACTCAATGACCTCAATAAGCCAGTCGCTACGTTCGGGAAGAGCGACTTACCCCTTGTCAGGTATAATCCATACCCGACGACCATTTACCAAATGCCAGTAAAAATCCAACCAAAATCCAATCCAAAATCCGAATCAAATCGAAAAACCAGAAGTCCACATCCGAAATCAAAAACAATATCCAAACATGAAAACAATCATCCAAATAAAAATCCAAACCAGAAAACAGATAACATCTGGAGTTCAAACCAAACTCCAAAACCAAGCCAGAAAAGATAAATATCCAAACCAAAGAACAAGCAGATTTCACAAACCATAGCGTCACGATTTATCATCATTCAGCACATGCCTAGGGGCCATCTCCGTCCCCGTACGTGAGAAAAATGACTTGGCCGTTTGCCAGTAGTTTGTTACTTATTTCATATCATTCCTGTCAATTGACAACCAATCGACCATCATTCCTGGGCCATGCACCATCATTGTTTGAGGTAGACAGTGGTTGCTCCTGTCCCACCGCCACACTCCGAGCCCCGACGTATTATCGCAGCTGTCCGTTTTTTACATGCTCCTCAGTTATGTCCTTTAAATGCCTGCAGCAGTTGGTGTCATGTCCGTCCAAATCGTGAAAGAGACAGTGCCTTCCTAATGCTCTTTCACCTTCCATGGGTTCTCTCCTAGCTGGCCTTCGGTAGGGAAGGCGGTTCTGAGTGTCCATGAATACCCGTTCCAACGTCTCATTCTATCCCGTGTAAGTGGAAAATTTTGGCTCTCTCCACCGCAAACTAGCTTTTCCTGATTCATCGTCCAGCTTCCTTTTTCCCCTATCTTTATCTGAGCCTCCGCTGGATGGCCTTTCGTCCTCAGCCGCATTCACTCCTTTAATTTCATATCTGAACACGCATCTTCCTGCCGAAGGAATCTCTCAGCTTTGTGAAAGAATTCCCTAGATCCATTGGGGGGTCCCATATTAGAGACACTTTGAAATCTGAATTCTCTCTGACTCCTGATACTGCTGCCATTAGAATCATCAATCGATCTTGCCGATCCACCGAAGCAACCGCTGCATTGAACCAAGTTAAGAAAGCTCTAAGCGATTCATCTCTCCTTTGCTTTACTGAGGTTAGCGTCATTAAGTTCTCTGGTTTTTTAATATGAACCCGAAATTGGTTCACAAACCTGTCCATAAATTCTGTCCATGTCCCTATAGATCCTTCTTTCAGCTGTCTGAACCACATAGCAGCTATATCCGTTAAGTATAGAGGGAAACATCGGGCTATAACTTCCTTTAACGCCCCCCAGCACTTCCACGTGTCTCATGTATCTCATCAAGTGATCAATTGGATCAGCCTTGCCGTCGTATACCTCCAGTGTAGGTAGCTTGAAATCTGGTGGGTTCCGAGCCATTCCAATTTCAGAAGTAAGTGGACTCCTATTTACCCCTTCCAGATCTCTATTGGTCAATCCTCTATGCATGGTTCGTCCGACAAGCTCAGCCAATCCAGTGTTGTCCGTCAAAAGGAGCCTCCCGAGTCCCTAAGGGAATTCTGACACGTACTCTTCGTCATGCGCTCCCGCATTCTTGCCAGCATCTCACTGTGCGGCTTCACCTGGAATTCCTCTATGAATTGGTCCATCGTTACTAGCAGTGTGCCCCTATGTCTGGATCCATCTCGATCAGCAGTTGTGTGCTGATTAGGGATTGCACCTAGTTGAGCAGCCACATTCGATTGCCTGTTTTGTCCTTCTGCTCCATATCCATGGATCTGCACTCCTGAAGCTCCTGTTGTTCCTGCTTGTCCAAACTACTGAGGAGGTTCTACATCATTTCCTCCTACCTTTTAAGAAGCTCTTCATGCATAGCTCCCATCATCATCTCCATTTCGTCTCTGGTGATGAAAGACGAAGTCTGATTAGCCCCTGATGAAGCCTCCTGGCTTCCTTTATGCTGATTTTTCTCTGTTCTTTGTCTTCTACTCGATTGCCTTGTCATAGCTCTTTAGATCTGAATCCTTAAGCCTTCAAATCTGGGTTCCAAATCTTGTATAGCGGGTGCTAGTTGTTCTTAGTGAAAACACCAAAGTGTTTGCGCCAAAATTGGCCACAAACCCCAAATATCGTGAAAGCACTAGTGTATGAACAAAGATTAATAATATATGCTCACAAATCATAGATCTAAGTAATGTAGAGAATGATAAATGATGAATAATAAACTTCAAACGGAAAGAGATAGACTGATACGCAAGATTTATAGTGGTTCGACTATCTCCAGCCTACACCCACTTCAAAAGTTAGTCTTTTATTCACTTTCATCGTTGATTACAGTTGATTACAATGAAAAAATACGAGTACAATAGTAGCTTAATAGTGCAAAAATGTTTCCGGAAGAGTCTGGACGTCGGATAGCCAAAGATCCTTTTTCTATAGGCCCTGGGGCTCAATTTATAGGCGTAGGAGGCTGACATCTCGCTCAAATCTCGGGAGACTTCCTCTGGCACGTGAGTGGGCCCACGTGATTGATCCCATGAAGTTTCGACTCGATCCGTGATCGATCAAGATTTTGTCCAATGGAGTCGAAACTTGGCCTGCCCATTCCTTAGCTTGTACGTAAGCTCCTGTGGAAATTTCATAGCACTTGGACTTGTAGATCTCCAGATATGATCGATACGAATTGTTGTTTCGTGTGACATTTCGCTCATATCGGTCAATTTCGTATCGATATTGGATCGTGTCGATATCACTCACGTGCTTGCTGACGATGTGGTGCTATTTCCAAGGCTTAATCCTATTCTCATGCCGAGTCGAATGCTTCTTCCCTGAAATTATGCTCGCCTCTCGTTCATGTCCAAAACATGCTTCGAACCCATTACTTCACATCCATCAATTTGTATCGGTCTTGTTCGTATCCATGAATTTGCGTCTGCTTCGTATCGGTGTCTATTGCACACTTCGTATCAATCCTATACGTTTCGATTGATGCGAAGTAATGTTAGGTGATAGGATCGATACGAAGAAGGCATGTGAGGATGGATACGAAATACAGTCTTTCATGGATATGAACAAGGTATGGATACACACTATATCTTCTGGATGGATACGATGACATCGAGTCGAACAAACCATCACACGCCTACCTATCCAATCTGAGTCCACTGCCATCGAGTCGAAAACTGCTTATCCTCTCTATCTGATTGGTGTGAATGTCTTGTTCGTATCCATGGACATCGATACGAACAGTATCGATATGAACCATTTTTCACGTATTTTAACCTGTCTATGTCTCGAGCATACGGACACCGATTGTCCTAAAATTTGAAACATAGCCTTTTCTAGCCTTGATTATCATTCCCAATCGATCCTGCCTTGATAGGAGCTCGACCAAATTTTGACGACTCAATCACTACCTTGTTTCCAATCGATTTCCAATCCTGATATCCACCCATTCCAAACTACTTGTTGATATTCCATCCTTGACCAAAGGGTGAGATAACATCCTTGTAGTGTATATCTTTTATACGCTCACCGCTTGAGGTGGAGTCGCTTACTATGCAGTGATTTGCAGTTTGGTTTGAATATAGTTTTAGAAGCACTCTATATATGTATTCAGTTTCTTCTATCTTCTTTGATTATCGTTCTTAGTTTAATTTCGAGGATGAAATGTTCTAAGTGGGGGAGAATGCAGCGATGCGTAATTTCGAACTCTTCGTCTTGGAATATCGTAATGTTTTGTAATATATTTAAACGTTGTAAATATGATTTTGTATCCTTGTTAAACATCTTTTAACTAATGAATAATGTTAAGAAACTTGTTTTTGAATTTTTTTATAAAAATATATACTTTATATAATATAATATCTTTTGAAGTAATATGTTGAATGGGTGTTTTAAAAACTATTATAAGTACTTTAACATATTTTAAAATTATTTTTATATATATATATAGTTCTTAGAAAATGTATCGACTATTTTACTAAAGTATAAATATTTTATGTAATATAATACCTTTTAAATTATTTTATTATGCATCTAGTTTTATAAATAAATCATCTACATATATATATATATATATATATCATTTAAAAAAATGTTTTAGAAGTACAAAAAAATGATTTTAAAGGGGCTAGGGACATTGTAGTGGCTAAGTGGTTATTTGTTAATTATTTTTTTGAAAAGTAACCAACTATGCTTAACACTAAAAGCCTACGAAGTAGGCTTATCTATTTATGAGTGTTAAGATTGATGTTCGAGTAGGAATAGAACCAATGCTGCTCTAACCTACCATCTTCACTCTTGACCGAGGAATAGTTAAGTTGAGAAGGTCGAACAACCCCCACAAATCAAGCTACCGCACCCACGTCCGACCCCTATTCCACACACCACCTATCTCGCTTGAAAGCCCACACATGCATCACCTCTCCGCCCAAAATCTTGAACTCCGGTCACTCCATCGTCATACAGTTCGACTCCGTGTCCATCATTTTCGAAACTGCCTTAAAACCCTAAAATCCAACGACTCGTCCAAACCAAGACCAAATCCAAAAATTGGCTATGGTCGATACCTTCCTGATGACCACCAGCCCCTCCAAGAGCTGGCCACAACTCCTCTCGTCGACGAGTTCGACAAAATTAATTTTTTGAATGAAAAACGTTCATTTGACAATATCTCACTAAATATCTCACTAAATATAACACTGAACATTATAATTCTATCACTAAAATTCATATTTTCATACAACAACCAAAGCTGCATGTTTGAATCCTAGAATTGAAAACATTTATTTTCACCTAAATTGCATTGTTTATTGTAAAACAGAACCCTATCGAACTACACATCATAGTTTGCTCACGAACAAATTTTAACATGGACTATACCCAAAATTAAACATCTTCCTAGTTTATAGCATCCATAAACATAAACTAGATAATGAGATAAAGAATTTTGAATACTTGAATCAATAGAATTTTCACAGTTTAACACATAACAGAACAAATTGAAATCTAGGTTAAAACAAAGGTTTCTCACCTTCCACATCTTGGTTCCAGAAGTTTTAAAAGTTGATGTTGAATTCTTGATTGAAAAGTTGAAACCTTTAAAACTGAATTTGAATTTCTTTTAAAAATCCCTTGATGGTTTGAATATAAAATAGAGATGCTTCCTGACTAGTTACAGAGTTTCAGCTTCTTTTTTTTTTAATTTTGATTTTTTGTTTTTCAAATGCTAACAATTTGAACAGAGGCTACATACTTGTTTTAAATTGCTAAACAACAACTCTGAACAGAAATGCTCATATATATGCATGCTTGAATTCACTAGAAAAAGGAACAGAAATGACAATTTGGTTGCTAGGAAAGATATTGTCTTTGCTAAGAAAATTTTAAAAAGAAAGTAAAATGATTGTGTTAGATTTTGGTCAGGTGATTGATGCCAGATGTTAAACATGTTTACTGATAAAATTTATTACCTTCTACCCATTGTTTATACCTTGTACAAAACTGTTTTTGGATAACCAGTTTTGCTACTAGTCTTCTATTAACCAGTTTTTAGTTTTTTTAATTTACAGTAAATGATTTGCAAACTCTTCCATTAGTATATTTATAATAATGTAAACCACACACTATTAAAAGCATATGCAGGTATATCAAAGATTTTAAACAGCCCATAATTTACGTTATTTGTCAAAGTAGTGCTTGTGTTGTTTCTATACATTTAAAAATAAAATGCAAATGAGAAACTATACTAAAATAACACTTCTTAGTTAATTTATCTTATATAAATATATGTGTTAATTCAAACAAAGACTATAAAGTATCTAAAAAATTATCTTTTGCTTTTGACTAAGTTGTATTTTCATTTGTCACTAATACATTTTAAAATAAAGGTAAAAACTAGAAAATTAAAATAACCTCTTCGTTCATTTGTTCTATATAAATATATATATATATATATATATATGTGTGTGTATTTTAAAAAAAAGAAATAATATTCTATGTTAAATGCCCAATATACATATGTTGCTTAAAAGAAGAACTACAAAGTGGTGTAAAAATTATTTTTAAATCCTTTATGTATATGCATAACCATATATACATCTTTTATTTATTGTATAGAAATATATTATTTCAAATAAACTAAATTCACTAGTTATCTATATATATAGTCTCTCCTATTTATTTAAGTGATTTTTATACACATCAATTTACAACATTTTTATCTATTAAATATTATAAATTTTCCTTTTAACTTAATATAACACACACACACACACACACACATATATATATATATATATATATATAATTTCCATATTCAATGTATATATTATTTAAAAACTTAAAACTCCTTTATTTAATATAAACAATATTGTTCATATATACCAAAATCGAAAATATCACTTTTACTTCACTATGAATTTCCATCCAATTTTATTACATATAAATTTATTATCCTAGAAGTAAAAATATTTGATTTTCAATAAATTTAAAATTTCTATTATATTTCACATTTAGAATAAAATATACATATTTATCTTTAAAACAAAAATACATATTTTTAATCGAAAACAATATTTTCATTTGTGCTTTTAAACCTAAACATACATATAAGAAATTCCATTTAAATTAAATTTGTAGTTTGATATAGATTTGAAAATTCAAGTTACACTGGTTTAGAAAATTGTATACAATCATTAATCAAGAATTAATAGGGATATTGTATATTAAAATACAATATTATTGAATATTATAAACTAATATTCACAACTCGGGATGTCTAAAAACCCGGGTCGTTACATAATCGTAAAGGTTGCGAAGTTTGAGCCACAGAAGGCCAAGGCATAGTTTGCTCCAAAGAATTGCTACAACTGCCACAAGCCAGATCATTTTGACAAGATTGTCTGATTCTTCAGATATGAAAATAACCAAGAGTTTTTACTTGCCTCAACACCTTCCATTTCTGCAGCTGCAAAAGGGAAGTAGATTCTTAAGGGTATGCGATTTTTTGTGGCTTCTCTATTCGTATTTGGTTTGATAATAGTGCCTCTCATAGTTTTATATCCTATTAACTTAATGATTGGTAGTCATACTCGGCATGTTAGGAACATTGGTAATTGTTTGCTAATTGTTGTTTGAACTCCTTTAGTTTGTAAGTAGCTTACCTTTTTACTACTTGGGTTAGGTAGGTAGTATTTATAGATACATTGAAATGAACACCACATGAATTCAGTTTCGAGGTTTGACTATAACACGTTCAGTGATAATGTTGGGTTAGAAGTTAAATTTAGTAAAAGAAGTTTATCTTAATTTAAAGGAAAGATAAGATATTTTGTAAATAAATATTTGTGAAATGATTTTATATCACAAAGTGATTTTGTATAAATATAGTTTATAAATGAAGAGGATTTAAACTGGTATTTTGAGAACTTAAATCCCAATGTCTTTGAAAATGTTTTCCAAGATTTGTTCGAGTTCGAGGTTGCTTTTGGAGTCGACGATTCAATTCGGGAATAACATATTTTCAAATTATTTAGTTCAAGTGGCTCAAAAGTGATTATAAACGGGAAATAGATGTGTTCGGTTGGTGAGCACTTATCATAGGCCTTTTCCTTTTTAGTAAGGGAATATATGATATGACTTGTTAGGACCTGTTCTCATAGTATCACTTTTGTGTTATTTGATCTATATGTATATCTATTATAGAACTGTAATGTAAATATTTAGGAAATTGGTTTACGAAATTATACTTAGTACCATTATACAACATATCTGATATTGATTGGCAAATGATTTTGGTTAAGTTGCAAAAAGAATGATTGAGCGTATTGAACTTACTTTTGTCATTTAAAAATAATTCTTGTGATGATTGCAGCATCATTGCCTATAGCATCACTGGCTTCCATTTTAGGTTTTTAAGTAAGGAATGCTACAGGGTAGTTTTGGTAAAATAGATTTTGATTTAATTTCGAAAGTATGATTTGATGTATAAAAGGTATACGTATATATATTATTTTAAGATGATTTGGAGTAAAACCTAGGTGCATAGTTTTAAAGTTTTTCTTCAAAATGAAATTGAAAATTTGTTAAGTTATTCTATGGATTCATGTAGCCTATGCGTTAAGACAGTATATTATGTGCATCATGTTATGATATGTTGTCTGGTAGTTTTCATTTGTTAATATGAAATGAGTTTTTGATGATTTTGGATTGTTAGAAACTTCCGGATCGTTATATAACGTGTAGCTAATTGCTTTTGTAAAAATATTAGAGCTGAGTTTTTGTAACTCTTTTATTGAGAAGGTAATAAATTAAAACAAATTTTAAGTTGTTGAACATCTTGTTAAATAAAATAAATTTGATGCTTTATACATACACGTAGGATATATTAGAGTAATATACGAGTAATAAAGTAAAGTAAGTTTTATGAAATGTTTCCTAAAGGAAGTATAAAATGTTGATGAATTTGGAGTTATGTTTCTATGAAATGGTTCATAAATGATTCTAATATTAGTGAGATATACTATTTGTGTAAAAAAATGTGATAAGAAGATATTTGTGTAGTTAAGAAACCAATGAAATAAATACGTAAGTTGTATGTAGATCATTTTATTTGCATGACCATTCTTGATCTAGAATTCGAGCATATGGTTTCTAGGTGGTTTACAACGGTCCAATCAAAGATTTTTCACTAGATTCTCGAATAATGAACACTGGATATAGATTCTTTATTTGATCCTAAATTTTTCTATCATAGTGTATGGCTATGTAAGGAGGATAGAGTTTGCTAATCTAGAAACTTGATTGGAGTCCACACTAGACAGCTTAAGTGATCGATACTAGTTTTATGACGACCGCCCTTCTCAACCCTCGAAAATCAACACAAATACGCCATTGAGTAATATACCGACGATCGAGTGCCGAAAAAGACAGATTGCTGAGGGACAGAAAGAAGGAGGTAGAAGAAAAGAAAAAAAACAACATTAGAATCTCACAATCGCAGCGACAAAATATATTATAGATAAATGACTGATCTTTATAAAAAAGTACTATATCTGTTTATATATTACATCATCAGAGTACAACACAATCAATAGAAAAATACTGGACAGTTATATTAATTTGTCCCCACAACTAAATGCACAGCATACCCAACACAGCGGAATATACATCAAGTACGAGTGATACATCTCGCCATCCAGCTCATCTCCTGAGCTCCACAACATCCTATCCTGTATTTACAATAGTCGGTCTGACCCGAGCATTATAATAAAAAACACCCGAGTCAGTCTGGAAAACCAGCGTGAGAATATACCCTCAACTTAATTATTAAAGTTTTCAATATCTTTTGAAAATCAAAGGTATGTCGAAAGACCATGCCACAAATAAACATGCAAGGTTTTACCTTACGATAACCAAAAAATTTCTTATAAAATCCTCTGATATTATAATAGCGTCTAAGTACAAATACTTAAATCAAATAATCGAAATTGTTACATTCATTAAATTCCAGCAATTACTAAGTTCTACAATCAAAACCGTAAAGGGCACGTAGGGAGAATGGATTTCCAACTAACGATTAGGCACTGGGGTACCACCTGTCACGGTATCCGGTCTAGATCAACATACCGAGGATCCACCCTGATCCTCTACAACACAAGATCAGACTACCCCTTACTGGATAGCCCGAATAAGACCACCCCACGGTTGGGATCCGCAACCGCCTACACAGCCGAAAAAAGGGACATCTTGACAGGGATGATCTACCCTAATTGGTTGCTAGCCACTTAGGCTTGCTGCATATCCCTTGGTATTTAGTCATTCCCGGTTGATGAGACTTGAGGCTATGCGTTACCTTTTTAGAACACATCTCACTTAGAATGCTCATCGTCTCCTGACGATGTTATGAAAGCATTCATCCATACAAGTCCGTTCTGGTTTCGAACGGAACCAAAGGCACTACTCCAACTACATCCATTTCGGAATCACCATCAGGGTTAGTAACGATTAGCCATTGCACTTCACTCCAAGCTCCTGTCTTCATCATGAAACTATACTCGTTGGATCGAAGTGGTTTTCGGATCACAAATCCGATCCCTGTCTCTTCAAAACAACGTTTGCTATTTCCCGGTAAACTCAACCTCGGTTCTTTAGGAAATTCACAGACGAAAATAAGATCGAAGATCACCTCCTAACCGTTAGTGGACGGATTTCCTTATAAACATCCTAGAAAAAACGAACGAGTTTATACGTACAGTATAGCACCTCAAACAGTAACAGTGCCATATAATTTCTGCACTCCTCCTAGATAATTCCAAAGTCTTAATTGGATCCAGATTTGGTAGTCGGTTATTTAACTATCGAATAAACAATCAATTCAACCAATTATTTATTCCCACTGAAAATACTCCAAATCTTATTAAATTATATTTATAACAATTTAAATCACTTTCCCAAAAATATATACTTAAAACTTTTAAAAATGAAACTACTTAAATCACTTTACTCAAAATGATAGTTATGACTTTTATAATAAATTTCCACTAAAACTTAAGCAACAACTATTTTTAAAATAAAAGTTTCATATAAAGTAGAAATATAAGAAAATTTCTTTTAAAAAAACATAATACTAGTTTAATTTTTAAAATAATTCCCTACTAAAATAAAATTTTGAAAATATTTACATTAAAATTCTAAAACAATTTAAAATAATAAATTTCTCTAAAACATGCCTTTTAAACAATTTAAAAAAAAAGCTTATACTTATACATAAAATTATCCTTTGAAAATATACTTGGCTTTTTAGGGAAATACACTTCCATTTCAATATAACCCATATAACTCTTTATAAATCATGCTCGATTTATCCCAATTTAATTTACGTCTCAAACAGTAAATTCCTTTCAACACTTTAAAAATAAAACCACTTTTATTTTTATAACTCATTAAGGCTACTAAAATAACTTAAATTAAAAATACTTAACAAATTCTATAAGAGTTTCTGAGTAAAATTTAAACCAAAAATTTCTTTTAAAATAAAGTTATTATATCCAATATTTATGTTAAAATTCCCTTCTATAATCAACCTTTAAAAAATAATTAACTACCATAATTAAATTAAATAAATATTTACTTTTCGCTTAAAAATAATTAAAATAATAAATTTCTAAAACATTTTTAAACTTCTAGTTTATACTTTGAAATCTTTCTTTAAAATATACTTAGTTTTCCAGGAAAATATATTTTCCAGCTTTTTAAAAATAAAATCACCTTTTTGTTTTCAAAATTAATTACAACTTTTCTTACAAATTTCCACCGGAATCTATACTTCCAAATTTTTCCACCGATAAATACTTCACTTCATTTATAAACACAGTATACAAATTCTCATTTTCTTATTTTCCTTTTAATCATAGTTTCCAAAAACTGCTTAATCGATTTCAAATCGATTTCTTGAGTTAAATTCCCTTTAAAATTTATCTCTTGATTTATCCAAAAATCAATTTCAAAATCCATTAACACCAAATTCACCCTTCATCATGATATAAATCTTTATTTAAATCTGAAATATCAATTTCATTCTTTATTCAAAACTCCCATTTTATTTTCCTATAAAAATCCCACATTTATATATTTGATATCTTAAAATACCCAAATATATTCAGCCAACAATGGCAATTAATAACATCAATTCCAATATAATCTATCACAGATTACCAACTAACATATCATAGTTTACGAAAATAAATTCCAACATTTTGAGGAATCCAGTTGGATCCCTCCAACCTGTTTCACTGCATCCACAGAAGTTAGCACAGTATAAATACCAATTCCACTTCAAGGTGAAATATAACGGTATATAGGGTCATCCGCTATTATTCCGGGTGCATAGGGTCTCATCCGCTATATAATGCGGGAACATCAATCACTCTAATATATATATATATATATATATATATATATATATATATATATATGCTACTACTATATATATAATATCAAATTCAGTCAATTCAATCATTCAACCAATAATTTAAATTTAACTATTTAAATTAATTCTGGATATCCAGACGTGAGTGAGTTTAACTCATCTTGCGTTTTCGTCGAGCGTTCCAAATTTTAAATTAAATCGATCGCCTTCGATTCAGTCTAAAATCTTCACGAGCTCCAAACGCCTATAGATTCGCACCGCAACATAGATCTCATCGCTGTGATCCCGGCGCTTATTGTTTCGTCGAATTTTGATAATGCATGAATTTATAAAACAATTTCCTATTATTTTTACCAAACAAATCGTGGTCGTATGTTAGGCAATTCAAATCCAGGCTGATGCCTGCTTCACCTCCTACATCGCGTTCTAGGTTTTTAAAAAAACCCATAGCCGCCGATGATCTACAAATTTTAGCAGCAACCTCGACCGACTTGGCCATGATCAGGACCAACCACGGCGAAGCTCGTCGCAAGTTCCACCCTTGGTCAGAAGCATGCTCGACTCGGCCCTACATTAGCCTAGAAAAAAGAAAACGAACGTTGGCCCTTCCATTGCAATATGCTGACAACACAAAGCTCTAATTTTGATCACCACCGGTCGATTTGTAGGACTCAACGAGTTCTATGATTCTCAGTTGGAGGATTTCGCAATTAATTGATGGATTTAGAGTAAAATCGAGATGGTGTTTGAAGATTTCGGCCATTGAATGCTATAGTGGCGGCAACGAATTTCTTTTCCTAGGGTTTTCTGAAAACGTGAATATATATAGATTTAATGTAATATTTTATTATTAATTTTCACCAATTTACAAGATTTTCGAACGAACTACGAATTAGCCATGTCACTAGGCGTTTATAAGATTTTACTCGCATTCCGAACACAATGGAATGTGTTTCATAGCCCAATTCAAATGTATATGGTTGATAGCCTTTTGAATCGATTTAAAATATTAAAATTTCGATTTTTAATTCAACACATTTCTCACCCGAACGAACAAACGATAACTCCAAACGTTACAAAATTTGAAATATAATAATAATACACTATTACAGATCCAATAGAACTGGTTTCGTCGAATTCCGAGACTGGGCCCTAGATGGCTATTTTAACTCGTCGATTAAATCGAACGATTTTCGAAATCGTTGAAATCATTTAAAACTTCACTTTTAAAACTTTACTAGCTTAATTATAATTCATATAGAATTTATATTCACATTAGAAATTATCTTGATTCACTTAAATCAAAATCTGATTATTTACATTATTACGATACACCATATCTCCTGAGCTCCACATTATCCTATCCTGTATTTATAATACTCAGTCTGACTCGAGCATTATAATAAAATAATGCCCGAGTCAGTCTGAAAAACCAGCGTGAGAATATACACTCAACTTAATTATTAACATTTTCAAAATCCTTTGAAAATCAAAAGTATCTCGTAAGACCACGCCACAAATAAACATGTCGGGTTTTTACCTTGCGATGACCAAAACATTTCTTATAAAATCCTTTGATATTATAATAGTTTCTAAGCACAAATACTTAAATCAAATAGCCGAAATTGTTACATTCATTAAATTCCAGCAATTACTAGGTTCTACAATCAAAACCGTAAAAGGCACATAGGGAGAATGGATTTCCAACTAATGAATAGGCACTGGGGTACCACCTGTCACGGTATCTGGTCTAAATCAATATACCAAGGATCCACCCTGATCCTCTGCAACACAAGACCAAACTACCCCTTACTGGATAGTTCGAATAAGATCACCCCGCAGTTGGGATCAGCTACCGCCCACACAGGCGAAAAAATGGACATCTAGACAGGGATGACCTTACTCTAATTGGTTGCTAGCCACTTAGCCTTGCTTCATATCCTCTGATTTTTAGTCATTCTCGGTTGATGAGGCTTGAGGCTATGCATTACCTTTTTAGAACACATCTCACTTAAAATGCTCATCGTACTCCTAACGATGTTCTGAAAGCATTCATCCATACAAGTCCGTTCTGGGCTCGAACGGAAGTGAAGGCACTATTCCTACTACATCCGTTTTGGAATCATCATCAGGATTAGTAGCGATGAGCCCTTGCACTTCATTGCTCCATCTTCGACTCCAAAGCTCTTGTCTTCATCACGAAAACGTACTCGTTGGATCGAAGTAGTTTTCGGATCTCAAATCCAATCCCGGTCACTACGAAACAACGTTCGCTATTTTTCGGCAAACTCAACCCCGGTTCTTTAGGAAACACACAGACAAAAATAAGAACGGAGATAGCCTCCTAACCTTTAGTGGACGAATTTCCTTATAAATGTCCTAGAAGAACGATTTATCTCAATTTAATTTACGTCACAAACTGTAAATTCCTTTCAAGCTTTAAAAATAAAACCACTTTTATTTTTAAAACACATCAAGGTTGCTTCAATTACTTGAATTAAATAATACTTAAGAAATTCTATAAGAGTTTCTAAGTAAAACTTAAACCAAAATTTCCTTTTAAAATAAAGTTACTATATCAAATATTTATGTTAAAATTCCCTTTTAAAATCATAATACTAATCTATCTTCAAAAATAATTAACTACCATAATTAACTTAAGTAAATATTTACTTTTCACTTAAAAATAATTAAAATAATAAATTTCTAAAACATTCTAATTTTTTTTAAACTTCTAGTTTATACTTTGAAATCTTTCTTTAAAATATAGTTAGTTTTCTAGGAAAATATATTTTCCATCTTTTTAAAAATAAAATCAACCTTTTATTTTTAAAATGAATTACAACTTTTCTTATAAATTTTCGCCAGAATCTATACTTCCAAATTTATCCAGTGATAAATATCTCACTTCATTTATAAACCTAGTTTACAAATTCTCATTTTCTTATTTTCCTTTCAATCACAGTTTCCAAAAACTACTTTATTGGTTTCAAATCGATTTCCTGAGTTAAATTCCCTTTAAAATTTATCTCTCTTTTTATCCAAAAATCAATTTCAAAGTCCATTAACACCCAATTCACCCTTCATCCTGATTTAAATTCCATATTTAAATCTGAAATATCAACTTCATTCGTTATTTCAAAACTCCCATTTTATTTACCTTTAAAACTCCCACCTTTATATATTTGATGTCTTAAAATACCCATATATATTCAGCCAACCATAACAATCAATAACATCAATTTCAATATAATCTATCACAGATTACTAACTAACATATCACAGTTTATGAAAATAAATTCCAACATTTTAAGGAATCTTGTTGGATCCCTCCGACCTGTTTTCCTGCATCCATAGATGTTAGCACAATATAAATACCAATTCCACTTCAAAGTGAAATATCGCGGTATATAGGGTCATCCGCTGTTATGCGGGGCGCATAAGGTCTTATTCGTGATATAATGCAGGAATATCTATATATATAATATCACATTCAGTCAATTCAATCATTCAACCAATAATTTAAATTTAACCGTTTAAATTAATTATGGAAATCCAGATGTGAGTGAGATTAACTCACCTTGTGTTTTCGTCGAGCGTTCCAAATTTTAAATTAAATCGATCGCCTTCGATTTAATCTAAAATCTTCACGAACTCCAAATGCCTCTAGATTTGCACCGCAGTGTAGATCCCATCGCTGCGATCCCGGCGCTTCTTGTTTCGTCGAATTCTGATAATGCATGCACGAGATATAATTTTTTTAAAGGTTTTAATAAAATTTATAAAACAATTTCTTATTATTTTTACCAAACAAATCGTGACCATACCTTAGGCACTTCAAATTCAAGCCGATGCCTGCTTCCTCTCCTACATCGCGTTCTAGGTTTTAGAAAAACCCATAGCCGTCGATGATCTATAAATTTTCGCAGCAACCTTGACCTACATGGCCACGATCAGGACCAACCACGACGAAGCTCGTCGTAAGTTCCACCCTTGGTCAGAAGCATGCTCGACTTGGCCATACATCAGCCTAGAAAAAAGCAAACGAACGTTGGCCCTTCCATCGCAATTTGCCGACAACCCGAAGCTCTAATTTCGATCACCACCGGTCGATTTATAGGACTCAACGAGTTCTATGAATCTTTAGTTGGAGGATTTCACAATTAATTGATGGATTTAGAGTAAAATCAAGATGACATTTGAAGGTTTTCGGCCATTGAGTGCTATAGTGGTGGCCACGAATTTCTTTTCCTAGGGTTTTCTGAAAACGTGAATATATATACGATTTAATATAATATTTTATTATTAATTTTCACCAATTTACAAGATTTTCGAGCGAACTCCGAATTAGCCATGCTGCTATAATATTTTACTTGCATTCCGAGCACAATGGAATGCGTTTCCGATGCTAATTCAAATGTATGTGGTTGATAGCTTTTTTGAATCGATTTGAAATATTAAATTTTCGATTTTTAATTCAACGCGTTTCTCACCCGTACGAACAAACGGTAACTCCAAACGTTACGAAATTTGAAATTCGATAATAATGCATTATTAAGGATCCAATGGAAATGGTTTTGTCGAAATCTGAGACTGTGCCTCGGAAGGCTATTTTAACTCGTCGATTAAATCGAACGATTTTCAAAATCGTCGAAATCATTTAAAACTTCACTTTTAAAACTTTACTAGCTTAGTTATAATTCATATAGAATTTATATTCACATTAGAAATAATCTTGGTTCATTTAAATCAAAATCTGATTATTTGCATTATTACCATATACCATATATATTAAATTCCATTATTAAATTAATATAAATTTTCAAATTTAGCTTATCGATTTTGGATTCCATCCAATGACCCAATATTAAAATTCAAATCCAACTAGGCTTAAATAAATTTTAGAAACCATTTCCATATCTATATACAACCAGATTCACAAATTATCTCATTCTCAAATATTAAATTATTATTTTCCAAATCCAATTTAATTGTCATATTTGAAATTATAACAAATCTTATTGATTTAATCAAAATATTCTTATTTCAAAATCAATTAACAATCCCTATTCAACATCTAAAATGAATTAAATGTCCAAAATCTAATGACAAGAATTTCGAGACGTTACAAGTTTGGAAGTGAAATATGCATGATTGAGCAAGAATCAGAACGAATACTGCATACAGATGGTCCATGTACATCGTACAGGCTTCAGTACATTTGAATGATATGTTATGCCGGCTTGTGAAAAGTCTAGGGAATGACTCTTCAATTTGTTTTGAGGTAGCATGAATAGTTGTTTCAGTTATAACCTAATGCTGTTGATCATTGTACACTTAGTAGATTATTTATCATCCTTGGGCGATGAGGGAGTTTTGAACCTGGACACACTGTGAGCCTTGTTTACTAGTGATTGTGAATGTCATTGGGTGTTTTGCGTATACTTGTTTCTTTGATAGGTTAGTTAAAGTGCACTAGGGAGAGGATGCTCGGGATTGTACAAATAAGATGAAGGATAGTTTTAGGGAGTTCTATCTAGAGTTGCTTATAGACTAGGGGTTTCTTCTTATCTTATGTTTGCGCCAAAATTGGTCACAAACCCCAAATATTGTGAAAGCACCAATGTATGAACACAGATCAATAATATATGCTCAAAAATCACAGATCTATGTAATGTAGAGAATGATAAATGATGAATAATAAACTTCAAACGGAAATAAATAGAACGATATGCAAGGTTTATAGTGGTTGGGCTATCTCCGGCCTACGTCCACTCCAAAATTTAATCTTTTATTCACTTTCTTCACTAATTACAGTTGACTACAGCGGTTTACAATAAAGAAATTCGAGTACAATAGTAGCTTAATAATGCAAAAATGTTTCATGCAGAGTCTGGAGGTCGGATAGCTAAAGATCCTTTTTCTGTAGGCTCTGGGCTCTATTTATAGACGTAGGAGGCTGACATCTCGCTCAAATCTCAGGAAACTTCCTCTAGCACGTGAGTTGGCCCACGCGATCGATCCCATAAAGTTTCTGCTCGATCTGTGATGTATACGAATGTAATTCGTATCCATCAATATTTTGTCCAATGGAGTCAAAACTTGGCGTGAACATTCTTTAGCTTGTACATAAGCTTCTGCGAAAATTTCATAGCATTTGGACTTTCAAATCTCCAGATTGATCGATACGAATTGTTGTGTTCATGTGACATTTCGCTCGTGTCAGTCAATTTCGTATCGATACTGGATCGTATCGATATCACGCATGTGCTTGCTGATGATGTGGTGCTATTTCCAAGGTTTGGTCCTATTCTCATGCTGAGTCGAATGCTTCTTCCTTGAAATTATGCTCACCTCTCATTCATGTCCAAAACGTGCTTCGAACCCATTACTTCGCATCCATCAGTTTGTATCGGTCTTATTCGTATCCATGAATTCGCATCTGCTTCGTATCGGTGATGGTTGCACATTTCATGTCAATCTTATATGTGTCGATCGATGCGAAGTAACATTAGGTGATAGGATCGATATGAAGAAGGTGTGTGAGGATGGATACGAAATACGGCCTTTCATGGATACAAACGAGGCATGGATATGCCCTACATCTTCTGGATGGATACAAAGTCATCGAATCGAATAGCCTCGAGTCAAACAAATCATCACACGCCTACTATCCAATCAGAGTTCACTGCCATCGAATTGAAAAATGCTTATCCTCTCTTTCTGATCGATGCGAACGTCTAATTCGTATCTGTGGACATCGATATGAACAATATCGATATGAACCATTATTCATGTATTTTAACATATCCATATCTCGAGCATACGAACTCCGATTGTCCTGAAATTTGAAACGTAGCCTTTTCTAGCCTTAATCATCATTCCCAATCGATACCGCCTTGATTAAAGCTCGGTCCAATTTTGACGACATCGATCACAGCCTTGTTTCAGATCGATTTCCAATCCTAGTATCCATCCATTCCAACATACTTGTTGATATTCCAGCCTTGACGAAAGGGTGGGATAACATTTGCCCCCCAAAACATGCCTTGTGACAAGAAGATGTGTTTTGAGTAGTTCCAAATCCGATATCCGAAGTCCACATCCCGTCTATAGCCATACCATCCAAGTGCCTCATTCTCGACTGCTCCGAGACGATGTCCAATTTCGAATCCAGTAACCATAGCCTTAGCCCATTCCATATCCATCCGAACCCGATGGCCGAGTCCTAATCCATTCATATCCAATAACCAATGAACGAATCCAGGACCTCTCCGGGTCGATATCAAAGTTCTTTGTCGTTCATAGCCAATATTCATATCCATAACCTCTCCGGGTTCTTGCCAAACACAATCCACACCTGACGATCGTGGTCCAGTGTTCCTGGATGTTGATTAATTCCATGGATTATGTTCTAAGCCAAATCTTGGTCGCTCCGGACCCTTGCCAAGTATAGTCCATACTCAATGACCTCAATAAGCCAGTCGTTACGTTTGGGAAGAGCGACTTACCCTTTGTCAGGTATAATCCATACCCGACGACCATTTACCAAATGCCAGTAAAAATCCAACCAAAATCCAGTCCAAAATCCGAATTAAATCGAAAAACCAGAAATCCACATCCGAAATCAAAAACAATATCCAAACATGAAAACAATCATCCAAATAAAAGTCCAAACCAGAAAACAGATAACATCTGGAGTTCAAACCAAACTCCAAAACCAAGCCAGAAAAGATAAGTGTCCAAACCAAAGAACAAGCAGATTTCACTAACCATAGCGTCGCGATTTATCATCATTCAACACATGCCTAGGGGCCATCTCCATCCCCGTACATGAGCAAAATGACTTGGCCGTTTGCCAGTAGTTTGTTACTTATTTCATATCATTCCTGTCAATTGACAACCAATCGACCATCATTCCTGGGCCATGCGCCATCATTGTTTGAGGTAGATAGTGGTTGCTCCTGCCCCACCGCCACACTCCAAGCCCAGACGTATTGTCGCAGCTGTCCGTTTCTTACATGCTCCTCAATTATGTCCTTTAGATGCCTGCAACAGTTGGTGTTATGTCCGTCCAAATCGTGAAAGAGACGGTGCCTTCCTAATGCTCTTTCACGTTCTAAGGTTTCTCTCCTAGCTGGCCTTCGGTAGGGAAGGCGGTTCTGAGTGTCCATGAATATCCGTTCCAATTCTATCCCATGTAAGTGGAAAATTTTGGCTCTCTCTACCGCAAACTAGCTTTTCCTGATTCATCGTCCAGCTTCCTTTTTCCCCTATCTTTATCCGAGCCTCCGCTGGATGGCCTTTTGTCCTCAGCCGCATTCACTCCTTTAATTTCATATCTGAACATGCATCTTCCTGTCGAAGGAATCTCTCAGCTTTGTGAAAGAATTCCCCTAGATCCATTAGGGGGTCCCATATTAGAGACACTTTGAAATCTGAATTATCTCTGACTCCTGATACTGCTGTAATTAGAACCATCAATGGATCTTGCCGATCCACCGGAGCAACCGATGCATTGAACCAAGTTAAGAAAGCTCTGAGCGATTCATCTGTCCTTTGCTTTACTGAGGTTAGCTTCATTAAGTTCTCTGGTCTTTTAATATGAACCCGAAATTGCTTCATAAACATGTCCACAAATTCTGTCCATGTCCCTATAGATCCTTCTTTCAGCTGTCTGAACCACATAGCAGCTATATCCGTTAAGTATAGAGGGAAACATCGGGCTATAACTTCCTTTAACGCCCCCAGCACTTCCACGTGTCTTATGTATCTCATCAAGTGATCAATTGGATCAACCTTACCGTCGTATACCTCCAGAGTAGGTAGCTTGAACTCCGGTGGGTTCCGAGCCATTCTGATTTCACAAGTAAATGGACTCCTATGTACCCCTTCCAGATCTCTGTTGGTCAGTCCTCTACGCATGGTTCGTTTGATAATCTCAGCCAATCCAGCGTTGTCCGTCAACGAGAGCCTCCCGAGTCCCCAAGGGAATTCCGACACGTACTCTTCGTCATGCGCTCCCGCATTCTTGCCAGCATCTCATTGTGCGGCGTCACCTGGAATTTCTCCATGAATTGGTCCATCGTTACCAGCAGTGTGCCCCCATGTCTGGATTCATCTCGATCAGTAGTAGTGTGCTGATTAGGGATTGCACCTAGTTGAGCAGCCCCATTCAATTGCCTGTTTGGTCCTTCTGCTCCATCTCCATGGATCTGCACTCCTGAAGCTCCAGCTGTTCCTGCTTGTCCAAACTATCTGAGGAGGTTCTACATCATTTCCTCCTGCCGTTTAAGAAGCTCTTCATGCATAGCTCCCATCATCATCTCCATTTCGTCTCTGGTGATGAAAGCCGGTCTGATTAGCCCCTGATGAAGCCTCCTGGCTTCCTTCATGCTGATTTTTCTCTATTCTTTGTCTTCTACTCGATTGCCTTGTCATAGCTCTTTAGATCTGAATCCTTAAGCCTTCAAATCTGGGTTCCAACTATGGTATAGCGGGTGCTAGTTGTTCTCAGTGAAAGCACCAAAGTGTTTGCGCCAAAATTGGCCACAAACCCCAAATATCATGAAAGCACCAGTTTATGAACAAGATTAATAATATATGCTCACAAATCATAGATCAAAGTAATGTAGAGAATGATAAATGATGAATAATAAACTTTAAACGGAAAGAGATAGACCGATACACAAGATTTATAGTGGTTCGACTATCTCCAGCCTACGCCCACTCTAAAAGTTAGTCTTTTATTCACTTTCATCGTTGATTACAGTTTATTACAGCGGTTTACAATGAAAAAATACGAGTACAATTGTAGCTTAATAGTGCAAAAATGTTTCCGGAAGAGTCTGGACGTCGGATAGCCAAAGATCCTTTTTCTATAGGCCCTGGGGTTCAATTTATAGGCGTAGGAGGCTGACATCTCGCTCAAATCTCGGAAGACTTCCTCTGGCACGTGAGTGGGCCCACATGATTGATCCCATGAAGTTTCGACTCGATCCGTGATCGATCAAGATTTTGTCCAATGGAGTCGAAACTTGGCCTGCCCATTCCTTAGCTTGTACGTAAGCTCCTATGGAAATTTCATAGCACTTGGACTTGTAGATCTCCAGATATGATCGATACGAATTGTTGTTTCGTGTGACATTTCGCTCGTATCGGTCAATTTCGTATTGATATTGGATCGTATCGATATCACTCACGTGCTTGCTGATGATTTGGTGCTATTTCAAAGGCTCGATCCTATTCTCATGCCGAGTCGAATGCTTCTTCCTTGAAATTACGCTCGCCTCTCGTTCATGTCCAAAACGTGCTTCGAACCCATTACTTCGCATCCATCAATTTGTATTGGTCTTGTTCGTATCCATGAATTCGCGTCTGCTTCATATCGGTGCCTATTGCACACTTCGTATCAATCCTATACGTTTCAATTGATGTGAAGTAACGTTAGGTGATAGGATCGATACGAAGAAGGCATGTGAGGATGGATATGAAATACAGTCTTTTATGGATATGAACAAGGCATGGATACGCACTACATCTTCTGGATGGATACGACGACATCAAGTCGAACAAACCATCACACGCCTACCTATCCATCTGAGTCCACTGCCATCGAGTCGAAAACTGCTTATCCTCTTTATCTGATTGGTGTGAACGTCTAGTTCGTATCCATGGACATCGATACGAACAGTATCGATATAAACCATTTTTCATGTATTTTAACCCGTCTATGTCTCGAGCATACGAACACCGATTGTCCTGAAATTTGAAACATAGCCTTTTCTAGCTTGATTATCATTCCCAATCGATCCTGCCTTGATAGGAGCTCGGCCAAATTTTGACGACTCGATCACGGCCTTGTTTCCAATCGATTTCCAATCCTGATATCCATCCATTCCAACCTACTTGTTGATATTCCATCCTTGACCAAAGGGTGAGATAACATCCTTGTAGTGTATATCTTTTTTACGCTCACCGCTTGAGGTGGAGTCGCTTAGTATGCAGTGGTCTGCAGTTTGGTTTGAATACAGTTTCAGAAGCACTCTATATATGTATTCAGTTTCTTCTATCTTCTTTGATTATCGTTCTTAGTTTAATTCCGAGGATGAAATGTTCTAAGTGGGGGAGAATACAGCGATACGTAATTTCAAACTCTTCGTCTTTGAATATCATAATGTTTTGTAATATATTTAAACGTTGTAAATATGATTTTGTATCCTTGTTAAACATCTTTTAACTAATGAATAATGTTAAGAAACTTGTTTTTGAATTTTTTTATAAAAATATATACTTTATATAATATGATATCTTTTGATGTAATATGTTGAATAGGTGTTTTAAAAACTATTATAAGTACTTTAACATATTTTAAAATTATTTTTACGTATATATAGTTCTTAGAAAATGTATCGACTATTTTATTAAAGTATAAATATTTTATGTAATATAATACCTTTTAAATTATTTTATTATGCATCTAGTTTTATAAATAAATCATCTACATATATATATATATATATCATTTAAAAAATGTTTAGAAGTACAAACAAATGATTTTAAAATGGGTTAGGGACATTGAAGTGGCTAAGTGGTTATTTGTTAATTATTTGTTTGAAAATTAACCAACTATGCTTAACACTAAAAGCCTATGAAGTAGGCTTATCTATTTATGAGTGTTAAGATTAATGTTCGAGTAGGGATAGAACCAATGCTGCTCTAACCTACCATCTTCACTCTTGACCGAGGAATAGCTAAGTTGAGAAGGTCGAAAACTTGCTAACCGTGTTGATTTCATACTAGTTTATGGAAGTCATTAATACTTAACGTTAAAAGCCAACGAGTTAAACTAGTCTATCTGTGAGATTTAAGAAAGAGGTATATAGGCAAGGCTTTGGTATGCAACTGGTGCTTTAACATATTTGGCTTCACTCTTGACCGAGGGATAGTATAAGTTGGAATGTCAGAAACATGTTAAGTATACAGACCTTCATTTCTAAAGTAGTCGTTTTTAACTGGATAGTTAATTAGTCGACTATGGAACTTAACCAAATATAACTTAAGAAGTATCTAAATGCTTTGCAGCTTCATACCCTTTAAGAATCCCAAGGTAGGAGCATTGGTATAAAATGTCTCTAGCCTTAAGAACTTATATATATATATATAGGAGATCCCCCAAGGACTCCTCTTTATATAGTTTTCTTGCTTCTAAATGAATTGGAACTAAGTTTACTGAAATTCATCGATTTAGTTTTGATGAGATCGTGATTGAAAAGTGTTTTACTTATCGAGCACCACGTCAAAATTGACATACAAATACTCTATTTTGGAATTGATTGTAAAGTGGAAAGCTATAGAGTTGAAATGTCTATCCTGAGGTTAAGTCAAAGGGAGAGGTCAACGTTTGCATTCGTCAGAGGACTTATGTTGGTATCTACATAAATATTCCAGATCCGTTCGAGATGCTTGAATCCACGTAGCGATTCTATATCTATTCGAGATGGAAGAATCCATTTGGGGATTCATGTTCTATTTGAGAGGTGAAGACTTGTATGAAAGAGGCCTAAGGCGACCTCGACATCAGAAATGCACAAAGATAGAGTTGGATGCACAACATTGGGTTTAGCTGACCTATGAGGGTATATCAAATCTAAATCTAGAGTATGCTTATCGATATGTTGTGCACGGGAGTTGTTAATACTTGATTCCATGCATTTCACTATTGGGCTAGTAATGTTTACCTTATGATATATTTTATCTAGAGATATACGATGCTCAAATGGTAGTTGTCGATACATGTGCACGGGGTTTGGATTCGGCTTGAATGGGGAGATCTCCGTGGAAAATTCACATGCGAATGTAACTTAATGGTTTTGATTGTACCCTTAATATTATTATGGTGTGATCAACGTAAGCATCACAAATATTTGATATAATTTATATTCTACACACTAGACATTATCTATCATATTGCTTTATTAACTTAATGAATGATTGGTTTCTTTTGGGGGAAAAACCATTATGGGAATCCATACGGTCTCAACTGTTGGTGTTAGATGTTGCATGTATCTTGAGTTTTCTTACATTAGTCTTATGTCCGACATATGGTTTTTGTTTTCCCTACATTCCTCATGTACTCTTTCTAGTATGTTGAGTAAACCAGGTTTTACTTTGGACGCTACAGAGTTCAGGACACAAGCTGGAGGATTTCAATATCCGTCTATTCCTATTTCTATTGCAATGTATTATGTATGTATTTATCAGCATTATAAGGATAGGAATCTATAAGTGTCCAGGCTGATGGTAGTACTTAGGTTTTATAACTCTAGAATTTCTATATTCGGAGTAACCTTTTGTACTGTCATTTTGATATTATATGTTATTATTCTTCTAAGAAATTTAGATGTTGTGTTTTCTCTTTATTGTTTTATTCATTTTCTTTTATTTTACCCTAGTTATCTGTCTTTTCGGCACTTGAGTGCTTGGCATGCGAATACTGTGGATGTATTTAGTATCGATATTCGAAGGTCAAAAAGTCAGGTCGTTACATCATCTTAGCTAAAAGTGTGACAGTTTAGTCAAATTCATTGCTTACAAACCCTTTTTGTAAAATCATATTTTATAATTTCTTAAGCAGTACCACTTAGTAACCTTATTTTCACAGATTCTCTTTGTCAATACTGTATCACATTAGGACTTATGGAATTTGGTTTTGGAATTTTTTTTAAATATTGTCCACATTCTACTTAGTCAGTCCATAAACAAATTCCTTTGTTTAATAGTAACAATTATCATTAAACATACTATTCTTCTTAAAGATTTTGACTTTGAGTTGACTACAGTTGACCGTAGTACTGCCATATATAATTGATGAGATGAATTTTCTATGAATAATGTTTCACTTTCAATGCTTCAACTCATATCCAACTGTAGTCGTTCGGTGGATGACATAGGACAGTTTAAGTATAATCAAAGTGGATGCCTGCATGAAGTTCAATAGTATTCTCAAGTCGAGAGAACCATGTAACATCGTTACTCCAAGATTTATTATTTGACCTTAGATATTATTAACAAACATAAAATCCTCAAATGAGTCATTCCCTAATTATCCAATACATACCAGTATTTAATCCCTTGTTTCCCCCAATAGCCATGAGTAATACATCGCCCAACATTTAGAGAGCATTACATATTATAGTCTCAATGGATGTATCGATATCCTTTTTCCAAACATCATGACTAGGAATATTTGAAATAAAATGTTATTTGATATCGTAATTAATTACTCACTACTGTAACTATTTGCACCTATAATCACATAACATTTCATTTAAGAATTTTCTTATTTATACATTGAATTACTTACTTAATTAATCATATCACTATATAACAAAGTATACAATAGAAAAAAAATACCATGATCTTCAACAAGATTGGTGTAGAGTTAGATGTATGTAACAAATTACATAATTGCCTCTAGGCAAACCTCTAACTGTATCAATCTCCCACTTGAAACTTGGGGTTAATTACGGAATCGTATTCTCATTCTTACCATCAGTTTCCAAAAGCGATCAAGCTAGCCCCTTAAATGGATACGCTATATTATTTTAAACATTTAGACTATCAATCGACACTCTACGACATAGACAAAATGCCACTACCATATGGAACTTTCCCTTGATGTTTCTTGAATTGTAACGAGCTCTTATTTTTTTGACGTATCACAACATTATTATCATAAAACATTGTCATGGAATTCTCTATATTTGGAACCACCCTAGCTTAGTTATAAATTTGCACATCTTTGTGTGTGTATGTGTGTAGACACATACGCATGCATATTACTTTTATTATTCTGCTTATTCAAGGCGATATACATAGCTTAATCGTTGAATTAGCCGCAATCTCTTACTTGGAACATTTCTAATTCAAAGTTTCTTAACTAAGATTGATCATGAATTCAAGATCGACATACCATACTAAAAATCCCTTATGAAATTCGAGTCCGAACGCTTCTTCACAAGGAGTTTGTTATTTCTATAAACAATTCTCTAGGATTTCATAAGTATTCAAGAATATTTTTAACTACCATTTAGTGAACTTAATTCAAATTTGATGCTTGCTTTATGTATCAAATAGATAAGAAAATGTGATGTTTAGACAATACGACATGCATGATAATTCGTATTGCTAATGCATAAGGAATTATCATAAATGCTCCATATTAAACATTATATATGGTGTTTGTATATCGTTTGCGATATTCACAACATTCTTTTATATTGATTATAAAAGTACTTTTCAACTCCTATATAAAGAATTAAACAACCAGACTAAAATAATTTTAACAAGGGTGCATTATTAATAATCATAAGTTTGTCATTTACTTAGAATTTTAGAAATATTTTAGTAATTTTAATGTTCTTACTTATAAACACACACTTCCTCTGTATTTTGACTGATAATCAAATTGTTTGATTTCTTTATGGAAATATTGCTCGATATTGATGCTTATTGAATGATACTTTTGTATTAGTACTTGGATCATATATTGTGACGACCCGAAAATTTTAACAATTTAAATTGGAATATTTAATTGATTTTAAATATTTAAAAGATAATATTAACTTGAATTCAAGGTATCAATATTTACTTGACAATTAAATCATTGAATTATATGGTTTAAGAAATGAATTTAATAATTGAAATTGGGTAAATTGTTGAATCTGGAATTTCTAAGCCTGTTTAAAATAATTTGAAGGCTTATAAAATTTATAAGGATGATTCTGAAGATAACTGAATGGTTGAAATTTAATTTAAAGGTAATTTGTACAATTTTAATAATATAGCGTTTAAATTGACATTTTAAAATAGCCTTCCGAGGCACAGTATTGGAATTCGACGAAACCAGTTTCATTGGATCCGTAATAGTTAGTTATTATCGAATTTCAATTTTCGTAGCAACCGGAGTTGTCGTTTGACCCTAGCAGCTCAAAACGCTTAGAACTATTTTAATCGATTTAATTTTAATTTGATCGTTTTCTTTTGTAACTCGCACATACAATCAAATTAGCCTCCGAAACACGTTCCATTGTGTTCGGAATGTGGGTAAAACCTTATAATAGTCAAGCGGCATTCCTTAAGAGGAGTTCGAAATTCTTATTGGCATTTTTAGGAGACGTTATTAAATTTTATAATATAATATAATTTTAAATCAAAGGGGTCAAAGATATTTTCTTTAACTCGTACTCGTAAAGCCTCTCACCCACTTATTTTTATTTCCCCGTCTCCCTCACAAATGAAGAAGCAGAATCGAAGAAAAAGAAAAGAAAAAATGGCCGTAGCCGACCTCATCAAAATCGAATCATAAGTGGCGTCGCTCTCTCTCTCTCTCTCTCTCTCGCTTCCCATGCTAGCTCGATTGCGATGCTCGGTGAGGGTTTGATTTCGACTGGCGATGGCCGATCGAATTTAGTCGCGACGAGGGATAGCGCGCTAGGGTTTCGGCGTGGGTCGCTGCTGTGCGTGCACGAAATGAAGGAGCTCGCGATGAGGTTGAGGTCGCTTCGCTTTCCAGGCCGTGCAAACGAGGATGCTTCTGGCGACTGTTCCTTGACAGCGCGTTAAGCTGAGGTAACGGTGATCGAGGTGAGATATTTTATCTGAGTTTCCCTCTGATTACTTTGAAATACCTGTGGATAGCATCACCATCAAACGTTCAAGTATACGATTCTGTGGCACGATAATCTCTGAAATAAGTTGTTTGGTGAATATATTTTTAAGAAAACACAGAGTGTATATATGAACATAAGGGTGTGTACATTTGTTGTGTGTTGGAATTTTCCCTGATTTTGGTTTTCAGGCTCAAGAGCAAATTAAAAATCTTTTGCACATAATTCGATCTAGGTGAAAGCTTTGATCTGGAACAAAATATGATTGTTGTACTATAGATTTTGGTTTAAAAATTTGGTTAAGTTAAATAAATTGTTTTCTCCTATGGAAAAGACAAACAACAGAGCAACATTAAATTTAGTCAAAATTGAATTATCACGATTTATGGATTCAGGGATATAAATAAAAACTTGAACTAAAACTTGATTTTTGAAACTATGATCATGATTTCTTGAAGAGGGGTTAGAGTGTAAATCGGGTTTGGCTAGAAAAGTGAGTTCGAGCAATTCCTGACGATCTAGGTGATCTGGGACGTTGTGATTCTTTCTAGAGGTGTAAGAGTGACCGGAGAATCTAGAAAAAATAATTGATGGGCATTCAGATGATGGAGAAATCGAGGATGTTGGATTTTTATTAGTAAACCTAGTTTATTGCAAAGTCGGGTTTGGGATTTGGTACGATATCTTTGGAACATTGAGTGCAACATAACTCAAGGAGTTGGAAGTTTGGGGGTTTTCAAAGGAAATGGTTCTTCCTAAGCTAAGTTAGATTTAATGACTCGAGGTTTTATTAAATTAATAACTCCAGAATATAATTAACAAAGTTATAAAGGTGTTTTTAAATTTATTGACTAAGAATTAAGTTAAGCAATAAGTTTAATTACTTAGAAATGTAATTAGAGAGTTATTGATGGTTAATGAAATCATTAATTGGGAATTAGTCTAACAATTAATTAAATAACTAATTTTAAAAATTTGTTTGATTAATTAATTAAGGAAATCCTTCATGAAATTTGGTTGGTATAATTGCTGAATGAAAACACTTAAGGAATTAAGTACTTAAAGTAATTAATTGAGTTAATATGATTAGTTTATGATAATTAACTAAGATAATTAATTTAAGATGGTCACTGGATGATTTGATAAGTTATTGCTTAATGTGATATAGGAAGTATAATCACCTAGGGAAGTAATTACTGGTTAATTGCTGAATGTAATCAGTTGAGGGTGGTTTATAAAGGGAAGTACTTTGAGTTTAAATTATTTTGCTTAATTAATCAGGAAGTTAACTAATTAAGGAGCAAATTAATTTGTTTAAACCAGCAATTAGGGGAGGATCGTTGATGTAATTAATGTTCGTGATTAAAGGTATAATTTTTTAAATAAAATGAGGATTGTGTGAATTTGTAAGTGATGAATGAGTTACCTCGGGTTTTAAGTGAGTATGTTTATTGGTATTTCTTGTTAGATGGGTTTTACTCACGCTGGTTTCCAGCCTGACCCGTGTGTTACTTTGGTGCAATGCTCAGGTCAGACCGAGTATTACAGATTTTCAGGTAGGTACGTTCTGGAACTCAGGAGTCGAGCTGGATGGCAAGAACGTATGGAGTGCTTTCGCCCTATTATAATTATTGAATATCATATGACATGATAATTGTTTATTCAGTGACTGTATATATATATATATGTGTGTGTGTGTGTGTGTGTGTGTGTGTGTGTGTGTGTGTGTGTGTGTGAAACTCTGATGTATATTTAAATGTAATCGACAGATATAGTATTCTTTTGTAAACTGTTATTATTTATTATTATATTTTATCCGCTGCGAATGTGAGATGTTTGGTGTTTCTGTTCTTCTTCTTCTATCTCTTTCTTCTTTTTTATAACTATCTGAAATTTTCGAGTTCGAAAATTTCGGGTCGTTACATTTGGTATCAGAGCTGAAAGGTTAAGCGAGAACCTTGGCTCTAGTGAAGATTACTCATTTAATAGAGTCTGTAGTACTCTAGAATAAGTTGAGGATATATATATATGTATATATATATATATATGAGCGCGTACTTGTTATTTTCTTGTATAAAGATTTTAAATGATTGTATATAAAATTTATTTTGATATATAAAGCAATATTTCCTTCTAATAAATATTAAAATGATTGGTTGTTAATTATTGAAATTAAAATTAAGAAGTAATATAATGCAACCAAATTGCACTCTTGAATTGGAATTAAATTAAGTAAAAACGGAAATACAACCATATTAAAATTTAAATCACTAGAAAATGAAATTCTAAATCTGATCCCAGAATTTGAAAATTTTGTTTCAAAGTAATGAAAAATAATAAATAAGTATTATTTGGATAGCTGGGACTTGTTGCAAACAATGGGTTGTTTGAAAATTTATTTGAATTTAAAACCAAAGGTGGTTTAAAATTTTAAAACATGGCTGGGAGGGCCAAGAAATAAATATGTATATATGTATGGATATACATGATATCAAAGATAATTTGAACTAAACTCTAAGAGGTTGAGTTTTGATTTTTTTCCCTGAAGTGTGATGTAAAAACCCAAAGTGATATAAGTTTTGAACTTATAAGAGGGAAAGAATTTTGAAGTTTGAAGCGGGAATTCAAATTGAGTAAGGTTGATTGGATTAAGTAAACTGGAATTTAACTTGGAAAGTTAAATGGTTGATTTGAATTGGGAATTTGTGTGATCTCAAAACAGGTTTGAGATTTAAAAATTGAAAATGGATGGACGTTTTAAAATAAATTAGATGATATCATCCTATTGTTAATAAAAAGCGTTAAATTGAGAATGGTATTGTATAAATAAAATAAATTTGAATAGTTGAATTGTAAAATAAACTTGTTTAAGAACTGGCTTCAAACTGGAAGATAAAATTGAATAATAAATTAAATTTTGAAAACAAATAAAATTGTGTTGAAATATATAAGTAAAGCTAATTTGAAATGAAGAATTGGACTCAGAAATTTAAATTGTTTAAATTTTTTAAATAAAAGTTAATTTGGTTTAAAGAGTTAAAGCAACCTTTGAGAATTCAACTCGAATTTATATAATTCGAGATGGGTTAAAGCAGAAACTTGGATTCCATTTGTACCAATTGAATTAAGGTTGAATTAATTAGAATTGAAGTTGAATTGGGTTTAAATCAATTTCAATAGAAATTGAAGTTATTCAAGTTAGCATTGAGTGAATTAAATGGAAGTGGAAATTTAAGTTGAATTGTTGGGAAAGTGAACTGTTTGACTCTAGACTATTTTAAATAAATTGTTTTCATATAAACTTATTTTTCTAAGGTATTAAATATGTACAACCTTTCTTTTTAAAGCTAACTTATTTTATATTTGTTTTACTATTATTTTTGGAACTATCTAACTATTTTTCAACTGTTTTCTAAATTAATTACTATATTTCCACTATTTCACAAAACTAATTTCTATTTTACAGCTATTTTGCAATTATTTAAAATTTCTGAAACTATTCAACTATTCTCCGACTATTTTACAATAGTTAACTATTTTATAGCTAAATTGCAAACTAATAATTATTTTTTTAACTACTTATCCATTTTTAAAATTTTCAAGCTATTTTCTAAATATAAACTCAAATTGTTATTGATTTAAATACCCAACTGAGATAAGAATTGAAGTAATAATTCAATGAGAATTAAGGCAATTGTAAATAAGTGAAAGGGAATTAATGGAAATGTGAATAGAGAGGGAATTGATTTGGCTGATAATCAATGAAAATAAATACGTGGGATGTACGTATATTATTCTATTTACATAGTGATTTGATCCAGATTCGGACACAGAATTTCGAGATAGTTTATCGATCAGAGTTGGGATTTTTCACTCGATTTTCGATGGCGAACCTGGATATGGATTGTTGATTGGTTCTGGATATTCTCTATCATAGTTATAGCTATGCAAAGAGAATGATGGTTTATGATCAAGAAACCAGATCAGTGTCCGCACTAGGAAGTCGGGTGGACGTTACTAGTTCGAAAGTGAAATTGTGTGATCGAATGAGCGATCAGACTGATATAGTGTATGAATGATATGTGTACATCGTACGGATTTGAATGAAATTGATGTTAAAAGGAGTAATCAAATCTGAATATTTGATTTTGAATGAACAAAGTTATATATCTTTTCTATATGTAAGATGAAACTCCCCTTGTTAAATCTATTGCTGGAAGAAAAGGATTTTTGAAGGTGTTTGAAGTATAAAAGGAGTTTTATATAAGTTTGAAATGATCCAAAGTTTTAAAAATTATATACATCTGTGTGTGTGTGTGCGCGCGTGTGTGTGTATAAAGGATCCTATGAGGATTTTAGAAAAGGTTTTGGGAATCTTTGGATTTGGAAAGGCTTTTGATTTTTAGGTAAAATCAATATTGAAATTTGAAAGCCTAGCTTGAGAATTATCGATTTTGGAATAATCGATTTTGTGTAAAGAAGTTATGTATGAGATCATACTAGGTGTATGATTTGAAGATACTCTATGTGTATATTATAAAGTGTTTTGATGATGGCTCTGAGGAAAAAGGCGCTCCCTTGAAATGAACTTCTCAGGAGTGCCACCGGGTGGTACTGCCTTGAGCCCCAAGGGGGTTCTAAAGTTGATCCTGTAAGGAGTCCAGACAAAACTTGTTCCTGAGGATTATTGGGTAGCGAAAGCCGAGGGCACTGATGCCTACATGGGCATTTGGGTTATGCTGTGACGACAGTGTAACTCGATGTCACTGCGATTTACTGTGGGGACCATAGCGAAAATCGTGTGGAGGATGAGTACCAACAGTCTACACTTGATTTTGCCGGGAAGGCAACGCAACATCGGTAGACTGCGATCTATGGTCAAGTGGAGTGGAGAAGTTTCATTTTTGGCAGCGAAATTCGAGGGCGTTGACGCCTACAATTATATGGGGTTTTGCTGTGATAGCTACGTAACCCCAGTTGTAGCTGCGATCTGTCGTGGGTTCCATGGTGTAATTGAGGTGCGCGGAGGCCTACAGTTATTTATGGATTTTGTCAGGATGGCAACGTAACCATCGGGTTAACTGCGAACATGGATGGGGTGATGATTTCCAGAGCATCCTCACCAAAGATATCTCCTCTATTTTCAAAAACTATTTTCTATATTTTCAATAAAATTATTTTCCAAGTATTTTCACTGGGTGTTGAAAACGGGTTTACCAAGTACTTATAGATTTTCAGTCCTACGCCTGATCAACGTATTACTGAATTTCTGTGAGAACAAGGATGGACTGGTTGAGACATCGAGTTATAAAAAGTATTTTTTATAAAGAGTTATTTTAATAGTGTGATGTGAATTTAAAAGGCATTTCTAAAAATTTTAAATAAAGGTGTTGAAATTTTGGAATATGAAGAAATCCAAACTGGAATTTTAATGAAGTGAATTTGTAATTAAAATCGAATATTGATTTAGAAGTTGAAAGTAAGCTAATTGACTAAATAATTATTTGATTGAATATACTAACAAAATTTAACTTGGGAAAATAAATGGTTTGTAAGTTGATAATGGGTTTGGGAATGAATTCGAATTTTAAATAAAATTCGACTTAGATTTGATAATGAATTAAATAAGAGGAGATGTTGTAAAAAAATATAAAAATAAATAAAATAGAGTTGGATTGGAAAATGTGATGGTTTGAATTACAAATAAAATTCAAGGGTGATTTGAATAATATAGAGAAGTGATTATAATAGAAATTGTTTGAGTTGCAAAACAAAACCCAAGTGAATAGAAATAAATTGAGAATGGCCTTGTATTAATAAAATAAATTCGAAAACGAATTAAGTAAGTAAATGGAAGTTTTAAAATGGGTTAATTGAATTAAATAATAATTGGATGAAGTCTGATTGAATAAAAAAACTAAACTAAATCAAGTTGTGATTGGGATTGGATTATCAGACTGAACTTAAATTTGGTGGTATATTAATTTGAAGTATAAATGAATTAAGTATGTGCTTGGATATTATCTTGATAAATTGAGAAGGTGAATTAAAATTAAAGTTAAAATGGAATGGAATTAAATGAAATTAAGTCGGAATCAATTTAAATTGGTTATAAAACTTAAGTAATTATTTATTCACATGGATATCATCAATTTGCGTAAAAATGGGTGTCGTTTGTCGTAAACGAGATTTAATTAAATTCTATGAAGTAGTGGATGCAAATATAATTGATTTTTGAATCAATAGAAGTGAATACGAGCTTGTTTGGATTGAAAAATAAACTGAATGTAAGCACTTGAGTTGTAAACTATTAAAATGGAATGAAATGGCATATGAATTGGATGAAAGCATTTGAATTAGCTTTAAAGTTATATAAATCGCTTATGGGAAGCGTTTGATACTTGTTGTTTATGTAATACTTGTGTTTAGCTATTGAAAGTGAGTAAATGCTAATAAATTCTCTATATGTGGCACTTACATATTTAAATTGAGATAGCACAGGTACCTAAAGGCTGTTTGGTTGGTTTGGATTGCGCTAATTGCTTAAATTTATAAGCTGCTTGCTTAAAATGCTAAATAAAGGTACGCCTACGCAATAAACATAGGAAATATGAACTGTTTTTGCTTTTTCCGACCGGGTGGGTCGATGTATATATATTTATATCTCTTGTCAAATTGCAAAAACTCCTCCGTACAAAGGAGACTCTGTCAAAAAATTTTCCAAAATTTTGGGAGTTAGAAAATTTTTGAAAATTTTTAGGGAAATTTTGTTAACGACAAAAAAATTTCAAATTTCAAATTTAAAGTAAATTTGTAAACGAACTAATAGGAATCAGTTATACTTGAAAGATAAAATTTAATATTCAAAATTTAAGGTTAATTGAATTCGTAGGAAAGTGGGGAAAACTAATTTGAAATAGATATGAAGCTTACGTAGGAAAATGTATACAATGATTTGGAAGGGTTACGATTGGATATTATTGTCAAGTAAGATATGCAAGTATTAAAGGGAAAAGAAAATTGGATGTGATTCCAAAAGATAAATTTGAGTTGCCCGACAAAAAGGTATGTATTTAAATTTCTGTATGAAATTGGATTGGGTTTTTGATCTAGCCACTTGGCTTTCTGTTTTCTTTTTGGAATTTGGGAGCCCGTAGAGGCCTTTTGTAGCAGTACCGAGCTAGTCGCGCAAAGGAGACGCTGGCAAAAAATTTCGAGAATTTAGATAGTTAGAAAAATTTTGAGAAAATTTTGATAATTCAAAATTTGGTTTTAAATTGAAATTTAAATAATTGAGCAGAAGGATATTGATTGAAACTATAGGAGGTTTTGGGTAGTTGGTTAAGGTGATAGTGGGTATTTAATAAAAGACAATTGGAAGGATGTTGATATAACAATTAGTTTTGGGAAAAGTAAATGGGTATTGGTCCATTCTTCCTAACTAGTAATTTCGGGGACGAAATTCTTTTAAGGGGGGAGGAATGTGACGACCCAGAAATTTTAACAATTTAAATTGGAATATTTAATTGATTTTAAATATTTAAAAGATAATATTAAGTTAAATTCAAGATATCAATATTTATTTGATAATTAAATCATTGAATTATAAAATTAATTTAATAATTGAAATTGGGTAAATTGTTGAATCTGGAATTTCTAAGCCTGTTTAAAATAATTTGAAGGCTTATAAAATTTATAAGGATGATTCTGAAGATAATTGAATGGTTGAAATTTAATTTAAAGGTAATTTGTACAATTTTAATAATATAGCGTTTAAATTGACATTTTAAAATAGCCTTCCGAGGCACAGTCTTGGAATTCGACGAAACCAGTTTCATTGGATCCATAATAGTTAGTTATTATCGGATTTCAATTTTCGTAGCAACCGGAGTTGTCGTTTGACCCTGGCAGCTCAAAACGCTTAGAACTATTTTAATCGATTTAATTTTAATTTGATCGTTTTCTTTTGTAACTCGCACATACAATCAAATTAGCCTCCGAAACATGTTCCATTGTGTTCGGAATGTGGGTAAAACCTTATAGTAGTCAAGCGACATTCCTTAAGAGGAGTTCGAAATTCTTATTGGCATTTTACGAGACGTTATTAAATTTTATAATATAATAAAATTTTAAATCAAAGGGGTCAGAGATATTTTCTTTAACTCGTACTCGAGAAGCCTCTCACCCACTTATTTTATTTCCCCGTCTCCCTCACAAATGAAGAAGCGGAATCAAAGAAAATAAAAGAAAAAAATGGCCGTAGCCGGCCTCATCAAAATTGAATCATAAGTGGCGTCGCTCTCTCTCTCTCTCTCTCTCTCTCTCGTCCCATGCTAGCTCGATCGCGATGCTCGGTGAGGATTTGATTTCGACTGGCGATAGCCGATCGAATTTAGTCGCGGCGAGGGATAGCACGCTAGGGTTTCGGCGTGGGTCGCTGCTGTGCGTGCGCGAAACGAAGGAGCTCGCGATGAGGTTGAGGTCCCTTCGCTTTCCAGGCCGTGCAAGCGAGGATGCTTCTGGCGACTGTTCCTTGGTTGCGCGTCAAGCCGAGGTAACGGTGATCGAGGTAAGATATTTTATCTGAGTTTCCCTCTGATTACTTTGAAATACCTGTGGATAACATCACCATTAAACGTTCAAGTATACGATTCTGTGGCGTGATAATCTCTGAAATAAGTTGTTTGGTGAATATATTTTTGAGAAAACACAGAGTGTATATATGAACATACGGGTGTGTGCATTTGTTGTGTGTTGGAATTTTCCCTGATTTTGGTTTTCAGGCTCAAGATCAAATTAAAAATCTTTTGCTCATAATCCAATCTAGGTGAAAGCTTTGATCTGGAACAAAATATGATTGTTGTACTATAGAATTTGGTTTAAAAATTTAGTTAAGCTAAATAAATTGTTTTTTTCCTCTGGAAAAGACAAACAACAGAGCAACATTAAATTTAGTCAAAATTGAATTATCACGATTTATGGATTCAAGGATATAAATCAAAAACTTGAACTAAAACTTGATTTTTGAAACTATGATCATGATTTCTAGAAGAAGGGTTAGAGTGTAAACTGGGTTTGGCCAGAAAAGTGAGTTCGAGCAATTCCTGACGATCTAGGTGATCTGGGACGTTGTGATTCTTTCTAAAGGTGTAAGAGTGACCGGAGAATCTAGTAAAAATAATTGATGGGCATTCAGATGATCGAGAAATCGAGGATGTTGGATTTTTATCAGTAAACCTAGTTTATTGCAAAGCCGGGTTTGGGATTTGGTACGATATCTTTAGAACATTGAGTGCCACAGAACTCAAGGAGGTGGAAGTTTGGGGGTTGTCAAAGGAAATGGTTCTTCCTAAGCTAAGTTAGATTTAATGACTCGAGGTTTTATTAAATTAATAACTCTAGAATATAATTAACAAAGTTATAAAGGTGTTTTTAAATTTATTGACTAAGAATTAAGTTAAGTAATAAGTTTAATTACTTAGAAAAGTAATTAGAGAGTTATTGATGGTTAATGAAATCATTAATTGGGAATTAGTCTAACAATTAATTAAATAACTAATTTTAAAAATTTATTTGATTAATTAATTAAGGAAATCCTTTATGAAATTTGGTTAGTATAATTGCTAAATGAAAACACTTAAGGAATTAAGTACTCAAAGTAATTAATTGAGTTAATATGATTAGTTTATGATAATTAGTTATGATAATTAATTTAAGATGGTCACTGGATGATTTGATAAGTTATTGCTTAATATGATATAGGAAGTATAATCACCTAGGGAAGTAATTACTGGTTAATTACTAAATGTCATCAGTTGAGGGTGGTTTATAAATGGAAGTACTTTGAGTTTAAATTATTTTTCTTAATTAATCAGGGAGTTAATTAATTAAGGAGCAAATTAATTTGTTTAAACCAGCAATTAGGGGAGGATCGTTGATGTAATTAATGTTCGTGATTAAAGGTGTAATTTTTTAAACAAAATGAGGATTGTGTGAATTTGTAAGTGATGAATGAGTTACCCCGGGTTTTAAGTGAGTATGTTTACTGGTATTTTTTGTTAGATGGGTTTTACTCACGTTGGTTTCCAGCCTGACCTGGGTGTTATTTTGGTGTAATGCTCGGGTCAGACCGAGTATTACAGATTTTTAGGTAGGTACGTTCTGGAACATAGGAGTCGAGCTGGATGGCAAGAACGTATGGAGTGCTTTCGCCCTATTATAATTATTGTATATCATATGACATGATAATTGTATATTCAGTGACCGTATATATATATATATATATGTGAAACTCTGATGTGTATTTAAATGTAATCGACAGATATAGTATTCTTTTGTAAACTGTTATTATTTATTATTATATTTTATCCGCTGCAAATGTGAGATGTTTGGTGTTTCTGTTCTTCTTCTTCTGTCTCTTTCTTCTTTTTCATAACTATCTGAAATTTTCGGGTTCGAAAATTTCGGGTCGTTACATATATAAAACCCACAAATTCAGTATCTCTCCTACTAACGTCGAGGTACTTTTGTTATTATGTCCAAACTATATATTCTAGATCATTATTTAGAATTATATTTCAGCATAAATGACCAAAAACTTAAATCATATTGGTGATAATTTTGCGAGTAAAGTTCGAATTAACTTAAGAATATTGAATGACGAATCTATTATATCATTTTCAATAATTGAAATTTATTATGTTCTTCTTAACAACGTTGCTTACTATATTCAACTACATTGATCTTCTTCTCAATGATACGTTTGCGGCTGGTGGATCATATTCCTTAAGGTACAACTATCGAAATCGTATTTTGATAATGTGCTTGGAATCTATTTATGATTTGTGCATCATGTCATTTCGTAGCCAATATTTTTAGTGAATAGTAGACATTTGAAGAAATTCTTTTCTTAACACTAATATGAAACTCATAGTTTCTCTTTAATGTGCGAGAACTTTTATTAGACGTTCTAATAATTGATGTCTATTTTATATTGGTTAATTTCATTTTATCTTATGTAATCAATTTTATTTTTAAATTGTGTCCAAATCCATTTACCACCAATAGTTTCTAAAATAAACTCATTAGCCACGAAGTTAGTGTTCCTTGAAACAACATTTATTTCTCAATGATGAAATAGGCATTCATAAAAAGTTTATGAATTGCCTTTGTATACATATAAAACTAATTTAGGTTTGGGTTTATGATAAATTATTTTCATAATATAAAACAATCAATCAATATTTGTCAATCCCAAACTCCTTTGGGTGATCCGCACAAGATCCCTTACAAGCAAGTATTACATGCAACCTCTTCACTCACACAACCAATTAACTCCTTAACCTAGGATATGTGGGGAATTGTTATCAATTCTAATCTTGTACGATCTCGTAAATTATGCTTCAGATGAAATTATAAAGTTAACCTATGTACTTACTCTTAAGTTCACGTCCTTATAGAAAGAAATTAAGTCAACTTCACTTGTCATCAATGTAGTTTGTCCATCAAAGTCTGATGACTTCCTATCAATACATCATTATGTATCATAAGGAGGAATGACTTTTGAGATCGAATCTTGTTCATTTTTAGGTTTCCTTTTCCAATATACTCACCTACTCAACCAAATCAAACACTTTTATTTCCTTTGCTATTATTTTTTCTACTTTCGTTTCATATTTAATGTAATTATCATAAATACACACTTGTGTTTCAAATATAGATGTTCATTTCTACAATAACCCATTCATGAATTTAACAGAGTAAGTGGATCTATTTTGGTATCACTAGACTGAATTACATATACCAATATGTACTAATTTGAAGTGTTCATCGGTTTTATGTCACTCTTACAAAGTTCTTTGCCCTTAATTTTTGACATACAATTCACCAATACCATATAATTCATAATCAGATGACTAAAGATTATTTTCCGAAATTGTGGCTCAATCCATAATTTCAAAATAATCTAAAATTTCCAGATACTTTTGTATTTTCTAATGCGTCACTTTTCTTATGAAAACAGTTACTATTATTACAGTTTTATCTTATAATGAATATCTACGGAATAAATATTAAAATAAATCTATGTTTATTTTTAGTCAATACTTATAATACTAATTATTTCACAAAAAATATTTGGTTTATTCATGAAATTTTCTCTCTCAATTTGATGCATCCATTAAAAAGTGTTGTATGGTATCCTCCCATTATTTCATTTTCCACCATTACTATAATAGGTTTGAATATAAAGCTCAACCACTTATTATGAAATTTTATTTTATACGACGCAACTAGTTTACGGTCAAGAGTTTCAAATAAAATACTTTGACCTCGAAGAAAAAAACTTTCATGAAAAATAATTTTCTATACGAAAATACATTTAGAATAGAAATCATATTTCTCTTTCCATATTTGTCTTTTAGTATTTCATACAATTATCGTTTCCAATGTCTCTTCATGAAGCAGAGGTGATCATTCACTCTCTTTATCTCAACTTTGTTTAAGTTACATCTACATTTGTACATTCGCTCTCCTTCCAAATTGGTCGAATCATGTAAAAGGAAACCATCGCTACAATACTACAATGAACTCTTTACATAAACGAATTTGGTCGTACTTAACATTTAAAGATAACGAATAAGTTGCACATACATGTAAATTGATCAAATTGACATTCATGACCATATACATAGGTAGATCTTGTAACTATGTTTTAGTTCTACATCTAACACAATAAGATCGATAGTGAATACACGATCTCGCAATATGATTTATTTGCTCACTTTTGAATGAAATAATTCCATCGACGTTTCGTACATCACGAATTGCAATTATTTACCATATAACATTTATACATGATTGAATATGGATCAGATATCTGTATTTTTGGACTGCTTTTAGAGTTCAAAACTCATGGAGGACAATACATAGTTTCATGCAAATAAACACCCAGGTGACTAAGATACGAATGCATTTTGTAGCAGTATAATTTGGCTTTTGCATGAGGCTTGATTGAAAACATGCCAAAAGGTTTATTGATAAGTATATTTTATAATTCTATGTCAATCTTTATTTAGTTCATTTACATATTTAACTGATAAATATTTTATCAATTAGAATTGTCGCACAAATTTATCTATATATATCATTTTAACTTGTATAGCATATATTCTTATAATATTAGAAAGCTCACATATATTCATTTTTCTAGTTAGGCTCCCACTAGATTTTTAATGTTTAAAACCCTAAGAGAAAACATAGATATCTTTTGATTTCTCTAATGGGCATTAGGAATCGCTTGCCTTGGGATTTTGACCTTTAGAAAGCTCAATAAATCACAGGCATGCAAACACTTATCTATTATATCATATATAACTCTTAGCCGGTGGTCCTTATCCTAAAGTCATCTCGACCTTGAGTAAGCTCAACAAATCAAAAGATATTATTCACTCGTACCTAACATTTCACGATGACCTAAGTATAATGCACGTACCTTGAGGAAGCTCAAAAACATGTGTATGTATCTTGTCTTGTCTAGTCAATATATCAATAGTACTACACATAACATCTCTAACTTGAGGAAGCTCAACAATTGAAGAGCATGCAAGTAATCTGTTCATATATAAATGGTAGAGGACAACTCACATACTAAGAATTCATACTCTTTAATACACACACACATAGAGTGATATCCATTTAAGGAACAATGTATTTCTTTAGAAATGCACCCGTAATTCAAGCGTCGGGAGCAGTATATGTACAATTGTACTCGAACCATAAATCTACATTGGTTATCTTACGGCTCCACTTATGTTTATACATATAGTTATATAAACTTTAATATATTTATAACCTTTATAATTTAATTAACTTATATGTATATATCTTATTAACTAAATTACATCTAAATAATTTCATTTTTTATTAATTAAATTATATTTAATCAGTTAAAATTATTTAATATAGAATTCCTAAAATTTTATATTATTCACTTATACTATTTAAGATATATAATCAATTATAATGTTTATTTGTTGGTGTACACATGTACGTATATGTATACATTTTAACTAGATAACTTTTAATTAATTTTATTTGATAAATTCTTTCATTTAATCACACAATTCAATTAAATATTTAAATTAAATCAAAATTTGATTTTATTAACCCTAAACAAATTTAAGACGAATATGTGACTATAATAATTATAGTTACATGCATATATCATAACATATACGTATTTGTATTAATTAACATTTAATTAATTTGTTTATTAAGTGTTACCAGGCCTTTTGATCAGGCTATAATTAGACTGGTTGGACAAGTTAGACTCGATGATAGACAAGGCAAGTGGCCTAAAGAGGTGATCATGGAGTCCAAAGATCAACCAGTATAAAGCAACGATCACGCGAGACCAAGATAGAGACTTTGGAATATTCTAAATATGGATTAGTGCCTCTCCTAGGCAAGATATTGGTACCTATCCCTTCCTTTATGCAAGGAATCAGATCGTATCACTATGGTATGAACAACACAAATCAGCAATTCAACCCAACGACAATCAATCAGTATCTCTAAAAGCATGAAGGAAACTATGCAAATAATTTTGTAAACATGAAGCTAGATAGAGGGGGATCCACCATACCGATCACACGATGCAATGTGGACTCTAAGACCAATTAGTCCGATCGCCTAATATTGGAATTGGGCAATGAAACTTTTTGGGTGACCTCTACATCTTAAGATTCTATCGGTGAATTTTCAAGAAGATATTCGAGCGTCTACCCCTATAAATATAGAATTCATTGTTCATTTAAAGGATCTTTATGTCGCTATTTTACTTTAACTCTATTGTAATCAAGGATCAATTCTGATCCGATCCATCTATTCTTAGAATTAAGTGATTAATAAAGCAATTCCTTCAAAGTGGACGTAGGTAATCAGTGTCGAACACTATAAACTTATGTGTTCTTGTTTTTGACATGTTTCTCTTCATTTTAAGTTTAATTTTTCATTTTATTTCTCTACTTTCAATCTATTGGGTTCTTGGGCCAACTTTTGGTGCAAATATCAAGTAATTATTTTATTTAGTTAAAAAATTAGTTATATATTTTATATAATTCAAATACTGTATTAATTTACCTTGAAAATTTTAAGATATATATCTATATATATAACATATATATCTAACTATAACATTTATAGTTATAGATATACATATATCATTATAAATGGTTTATTTTAATTAATTAACTCTTAATTAATATAATTAATTAAAATTAATATATTTGAAATTATTAAATTTAATTTCGAAAATAATTTTGAAAAATATTTTATAAAATTTATTTTATATTGTAAACGTAGCTTTTAAATTTAGAATATACGTTAAAATTTCAAACTAAAATTTAAATATTTTCCCAAGGTCTAAATCAATTTGGCCCTTTACAATTAGGTAACCTTTTTGACTTACTCCACATGTTAGGCAAGGCCGGTAATCAAGGAGCGGAGAATACTTAATTATTCAACCTAAAGGCTAAACATTATTGTAACGACTCGCCTTTTCAACCTCCGAATGTTGATACTAATACATCCATGGTATTCACATGTCGAGCGTCCAAGTGCCAAAAAGATGAATTATTATGGTTAAATAAAAAGAAAAATAAACAAAATAGGGACGGAGGAATACAATATCATAATCTCACAGCAGAACGATAATATATAATATCAGTAGACAATGTAAACTATCATTTTAAGATATAAATTATTTTAGAATTACAATAACCAACCTGGACGGTTATAACATGTCCTCACAAATACTAATGATATAATAGTAATGTAGCGGAAATAAATACTACTGTAGGTATTCTTCCAGCTCATCTCCATAAGCTCCAAAGCATCCATGGCTAAATTTAGAGACATAAACAGGGCTGACAAGGGCAACATAAGAAAATAACACCTGGATCAGTTTGGTAAACTTGCGTGAGAAACTCAAGAAACATGAGACATGTAGTAGTAACAATTAAGACCGTACAAATTATTATAACGATTTTCCCCTCAAATGAAACGAACTATTCTTTAAGTTTAACATACAATGATATGATAGAAAATGTCTAGAGTATAACACATAAATCCTATCAAATAATTGCTATGCGAATGCCACAACAAAAATATATACACGATCAATACAGCTAAGGCACATTCGCATAATGGATTTTTCACGGAGATCTTCTCGGATCTAGACCAATCTGAACTCCATGACAAGGATCAGAAACTACCTTCCAAGCATTGTATGTCTCTAGATAGGATATGCTCTAGGGAAAACATAATTGGATCGCCCTCGGTGAGAGATCCGGATCATATCAACTATCGCTATCAACAATCGATAAACATCTCTAGATATGGAGTTGATATACCCTTAAGGTCAGCTAAACTGATCCGGCCATGCCCCTTCTCAGTTTTTTGTTAGATGTCGAGGCTACATTCGGCATCTCTCACATGAGTATTCATCACTCAAATAGAACACGAATCCCCAAATGGATTCCATCATCTTGAACAGATCACGAATCACTACATGGATTCGAGCATCTCGAACAGATCTCGAACCTCTGCATAGATTCCCTGTATAAGTCCTTCGACGAATTCTAATGGTTATCCACTCTCTTGGAGTGCTACTTAAGATAGACAGTCCTACAAGGTAACATCGTTTGAAATGTTAACCCTGACCTCTCCTTTGGACTTAACTTAGGATAGACAGTTCAAATGTATAACATTTCACTTCACAACCACTTCCAAAACATAGATCATGTATATGGTTTTAAAGTGGTTACGGGCTTGAGTCATCTCATATAAGTACGCTCTCCCTACTTATTGAATACTCCAAAACTAATCAATGAATTTTTGGTAAAACTCCAGTTCTTTTGGATATAAACAGTCAATACATAAGAGCATAGATCACCTCCTAACCGTTTAAGCAGATGGATTTCCTTATTATTTGTCCAAGAAAAACATATCGAGTTTATACGTACAGTATAAATCACTGAAGATAATTGTTTCTTGTAATTTCTAAGCTTCTTCTAGATATTCCCAAAGTTATATTTGGTCAATTTCGATGGTCGATTATTTGACTACCTAGTACAAGATAGATTTATGTAAATGGAAACCAAATCAAGTATACTTCCCATAAACTAATTAACATTCACAATCCTATCAAGTCATACAAAGCATGATCAAGCCATACAAGTTCGGTTAAGCTACTTTAGTAACTCCTAGTCCCTTTTTATTTAATTAATCCTTTTATTAATTAAGAACTCCTTTATTAGTAAATTATTTTATCTAATAAACTTCTAACTTTTTCTATATTTTTCTAAAAGATTCCATGCCTTTAATTTCCTTCAAAAGATCTATTTCAAGGATCCAAGTAATTTTACAGATCTATTCAAAAGGTTTAAGACTAGTGTTACTTAAACATTGTCACTTTAAACTCAAGACCATTTAGCTTATGCTTTTCTGTAAATCATTCTTTTAATGATTTATTTACATCCCTAAGTTTAATCAAAAAGGGTTAAAGATGAATGTCATTAACACATTGTCACAACAAACCCAAAACCATTCTTAAACTTGTTTCTATCTTTGGAAACATTTCTGTTAAAGATCTAAGTTCATATTCTGACAAATTCAGTATTTTACCGGTTAACTATCAAGTTCTAAAATCAATTGCTTATAGAAATCACAGTTTGTACGCTTAACTTGTTTTCGACATTCCAACTTAACCATTCCTTGTTCAAGAGTGAAACAAGGCAAATTAGAGCATTAGTTGCATCAAAGCCTTGCCTAGAAACTTTATTTCTAAACCTCGTAAATGGATCTGCCTAGCTCATCGGCTTTTAGTATTAATTATAGCATTAATGATTTCGATAAACAATAAGAAATCAACATGATTAACATGTTTTTATTATTTTCCAACTTAGTATTCCTTGATCAAGTGGGAAGCCCGTTAAGTTAGAGCTCTATAGCCCTGCCCCTACTCGACATCAATCTTAACTGTCACAAATAGATAAGCCTTACCTCGTCAGCTTTTAGTGTTAAGCAAAGTTAATTACTTTTCAAACAATTAAATAAACAACTAACCATTTGGCCATTTAGCAATTATAAAACCTTTTCAAAAACATTGTATATACTTGAAAATACTTGAAAATACTTATAATATGTTTTAAAACATTTATCTAAAATATTACATGAAAATAACAAGTTTATAAAATACTTTAAACTCAAAAAGGACATGTTTTCTATATTTTTGATAAAATATTGCTTTTTTAGAAATTCACAACTAATTCTTAAAAATTCATAAAGGTCTCAAACAAGTTTTAAAATGCTCTAATAATAGTCATTAAGCATTTTGAAAGAATGAAATAAAATACTTAAATTTAAATATCTTTTCAAACCTTTTAAAGTTCAAAATCAAGGCTGAACGGGGCAATTTTGCACAGGTGAAGTTTTGACCACTTTTCGAGATGTTACTTAACTTTGTATTATTCAATCTTTTAATAGCGAAAATCATACATATAAAATATCATAATTAAGACGATAAACCCCTAAGCCTCTCTCTACAAAGTTCCATAGAAATCTCTGTAATGATCTGCCTTTCTTACACCTAAAGACGACACTTAATACATCCTCGATATTTGTGCGCGATCACTTGTGTGTCTGAATGATGGCCATTGGGGGCGAAAAGAAAGAAAGGTAGAATGGATAAGAAGAAATTAAATAATGATATAATATCACAATGCAATGGAATAAATATATTAATCAACATAATACTTCACAAAGTCATTTCAAAAATGTACATCAAAGTCGTACTAATAAAATTCAACCCTTGGACATTTATAACAGCCAATCCCTACCCAACTGATACAGGATACATATAATACGGCGGAAAGAAGTTAATAACTAGCTCTCGATGAAGCTATTTTAATTAATAAATAATTTATTTATTAATTAAACCCTTAATTAATCCTTAATTAATTATTAAATAATAATTTAAAACCTTTATTAATAATTGGATATTAATTAATATCAGTTAAATAATTAAATAATCATTTAATTGAAACTTAAATAATAAATTAAACCTTTAATAAATAATTATTTTAAATTAAAACGTTAATTAATTTATGATTAAAGATAATTAACACTTGATTAATAATCAACTAATAATTAACCCTATATTTAAATAACAACTAATTAAAAACTAATTATATACTTAATTCATAATTAAATAAAATTTATCTACCTTAATAATTAATTAATTTTAAATTAATCTTACTTCAAAATATGATTAATTAAGAACTAATCTCCACTTAATATAATTATTAAACCTTGCTTTATAATCATTAATTATTTAAAAATTAATTATTAATTCTTAATTAAATTTTTAAAACATCATTATTAGGTTTATAAAACATCTACAAAACTTTCAAAGGAGAAAAAAAACTTAAACTTTCAAAAGTTGGATTTTTATCGGAAATGCATCCATAGTGACTATCGCTATGGATGCCATTTCTTGGAATTGTTTCCATAATTCGTTCTTTGATAACCTATCATTCGAAAGCTTTCTAAATTTTTGGAAACACAAATTTAGTGTTTTTTTTAATCCGAACAAAGTTTCTAACTTTAATCAAATGATTTTTGATCTTTAAAACCAAAGCTCGTATTTTCACATAAATATTCTACGTCGATAAACCAATCAAATTGCTAACTTTTCTTAGCAACTAACACATAATCTTGCCCATACAATATACACATGAAACAAAACAAAACATAAGCAAGATCACAACATATAACCGAAGTTTACAGCTTTCCAAACAACACCATATTTAAGTTCAATCTCAAGTCTGACTTTTCAACTTATAAAACAACCTTTAAGCATATTCAATCACATCATATCTAACCAATTCAAGTCACAAATCATATACAATTCATATAATACACCAAAATTAAAACGTGAATTTTTAAAAAGCTAAAGTTTACTCACCAAATATTTTAGAAACTTTTTAGAACTTGTAAAGCTTGGAAAACCAAACAAAAATCACTTAGAAATGGGTCATTTTCTCCTCGATGTTTAGACATCTTACTTTTGGAATTTGGACAAATGGAAAAATTGAAAATTTTAGGAAATTATTTTCTCTATAATTTCAAATAAAGAATCACTTAATTGTGATTTCTATTGAGGGAGATATCGTCAAAAGAAAGAGTGGTATTTTTGAGCTTGAAAATATTGGTCTGAAAATGATTCAGAAATAAATGCAATTTTGAACCACAAATATTCGAAATTTGAAAATTGGCGTAAATAAAATTTGTAGTTCATTGGAACTCTATATGATTTGGAAAAATAAAATCTTGATTTGGAGTAGTATGGAGGAAGTTGTCGCTGAATAAAGTGGGAGCTAAATGGAGAAGTTTTTGAAATGAAAAGGAGGAGATTAAACAAGTTTGAAATCATTTTAAAAGTTTAAACTTGGATTTTTAAAAACTTAAAATTATGAATGGAAGCCAATTAAGAATGTTCAAGCTTAAGGAAAACTTTTCCAAGTGAAAAGGGAATGATAAAAATTGAACGAAAATTATGAAAATGAGTGTTTATACTAAACAAACATTAATTATCAATTTACCCTTATGTCCTTTAACCTCCACACACTTGCTACCACCTCACCACCTTATCCCTTCTCCTTATACTAACATTTTTGCCCTGTCACCTTCAATGAAAACTTGACTGAACATGATTTATAAGTAGTTGTACTAAACGTCTTCTTAAGTTACCAAAAGGTCACATCATGTCCCCTTATGTTTCCTTAAGCATCTTATCCTTTTTAAACTTCATATACGTTGGTATAAATACATATACCTACATTCATACACACATATTATTGACTTATTTACAAATTTATGTATTCACACTAAAAAGTTCACAATGTTTCAAATAACTTTTAACCGATAAAAAATCGAAAAATCAAAAAACGAATTCCGGTCACTTTTTCAATCTTTCTTCAAACCAATTATTTTTGTAAACAAAATTTGAAAATGATTTCACCATCATTAGTTATTATTTAAAAGATTTTTATTTTAATTATAAAAACCATTATCTTAATATTTAAAATTAATTAAATATTCACAAATCAAAGTAGTGAAATTCAGTGTTGTTATATTCTCCCTCCTTAAAAGAGTTTCATCCCCAAAATTACATCTCAACCTATTCTAGAAAACACTTAACACTATATATCAATTTGCATGATGTACATAGATCATTTTTATACAAAAACCTGATTCGATCTCTACTCGAATACATAACTTAACCTCCAAACTAGTATCATTCACCTGATTTTCTAGTGTGGACTCTGATCAGACTCCTTGATTTGGAACCTCTGTTATCCTTACATAGTCATGTAATATGATAGAAAACGTTAGTCCCATACCAATAATCCTCATCAAATGCTCACCATCAAAAAATGAGTAATAGATCCTTATTTGGAATGGTGTGTAACACGTCAGAGCCTTGTACTCGAATCTTAGATCATAACAATATGAAACAAGAAATGATCTACATCTAACTTACGCACTTATTTAATTGGTTCTCCTAATACCAATTCTATTCCCACTAAATTATTTATAAATCATTTCATAAAAACTGAAGTTAGATTCAAATTGTATAATACTTCTCTACATCTTAAGGGTATATGCCTCTATTAGATTCACTATTCCTTTTTGCATTCATTTCCCTATGAAAAATCAATATCCAAATACCCGGGTTTTGTTTCAAAAACTTTTTGAATTGAAATAATATATTTTATATATATATATATATAGCCAGTGTAACTCCAAAATGATTCTAAGGAACTTGGCACAACCAAACAGAACCATAAACTCCCTTACTAAGAAGGGTAATACTCAAGAGAAGCGTTTGCCATCCAAACACATCTCTTCCTCAATTTCAAGTTATTTTGAGCCACTCAAACTAGTTAACTTAAAAATGTTACTTTTATTTCAAAATCCCATTTCTAAAACAGCACTTCTCATATTTCCAACAAAATATTTATTACCAACTTGCTTTGTTCGTTCAGAACTGAACTTGCTTCGGTTGTATAATGATAAAGAGAATAATTTACTTAGTGCACCACAACGTTCGCCTAGGCAAACATCCGATCGTCACTTAGAAGATTATTCAGATCATCACAAAACAATCAAGACTCATTTCCTCCAACCAGTCCAAAGAAAATACTTCTTACTTAACATTTTCATCCCTAAAATTTTATTCTTGAACCAAGATTGCTTTCAAATAATACTATTATTATCTTTCAAAGCTGTGAAACATTTTCCAAAAGCCCAGGTATTTAAGTTCTCAAGTTTTCAACTTAAATTCTTTTAATTAAAGGACACATTCCTATAAATCCATTTTATAAAACATTTTCCAAATATTTATTTCAAATATTCTAAATTTTAATAAACATCTTTTATTAAATCAAATTTTAATTCGATATTAACATCGACCGCCTTATATTCAAATTGTGAAACATAATTCACAACGTGTTTGTTTCAATATTCTCCTTGTTTCTATTTACCCACCTCAAATCTTAAAAAGGAAAAGTACCTACACAAAGTGATAATAGTCAATGCTCACTGGACAAACATGACTAACAAAATCCTAATTGATAATAATATAATATTATTATATCTTAACAAACAACACATCAACTAATTATACCATACCATACTATTTCAAAAATCATTCTTTATATATAAAATATATTCTAGGTAAAATTATTTCATTTACCCAATTTCAAAACAATACTGTGTCCGTTGGTCTTGTTTAAATGTTTAGAATCTCTATCGACAACGTTGATCAGGCGCGCTGACCAGAACTTATAAGCCACTCACCAGATCCAGCAACACAATATAAAACATTTTATATCACTAGAAAATATGCGCTCTTATATATATAATATACTCATACTCATTCCAGGGCCTCATACCTAATTCAAATGAGTTTACCCCACCAGGGCCAAGGTTCTTACTTAACCTCATGCTCAAATACCAAATGTAACGATCTGTCTTTCTTACACCTAAAGATGACACTTAACACATCCTCGGTATTCGTGTTCCAATCATTTAAGTGTCTGAAAGACAAGTCAGTATGGGTGAAAAGAAAGATAAAATAGATAAGAAGAAACTAAACAATCATAAAAATCTCACAACACAATGGAATAACGTATATTAATCAACATAATACTTTACAACATCATTTCAAAAATGATATATTAGAGTCATACTAGTACAATTCTACCCTTGGACGGCAATAACAGCCTATCTATACCTAACTAATGCAAGATACATATAATATAGTGGAAAGAAGATAATAATTAGCTATCGATGAAGAGTTCTGCTCCAAGCTCCTCCAACTACATCCGTGCTACTTGGCAACCCATAAAAATTTGTGCATCGAAGAGATTTAGGAAAATAAAATAAAATTCTAGGCCAGACATAGATCTGGTGTGAGTAAACTCAAACGATTGAATTATTATGTTTAAAAACCCTTTTAAAATCAAAGATGTCTTGTAAGACCACGCCACACATAAACACGGATGAATTTTTATCATACGATAACCAAACCATTTCATATGAAATTCTCTGATATTATAATAGTGTCTAAGATACGAATACTTATTAATCATAGCCGAAATTGTTACGTTTATTAAATTCCAGCATAATAGGTATACAACTATGACCGTAAAGGCTCGTATTGGAGAATGGATTCCATGCAATGACTGGGTTACTAGGGTATCGTCCGTCACGGTACATCTCTACATAAAATAACACCAAGGACCTCAATGGAATCCCCTGCTGACACAGAAACGGCCTACCAGTTGACTAGTGCTACCAAATATGATCACCCCTTAGTTAATCGGCACCGAAGCGTACAAATGAGAGGTATTAACAACTCTAGATAGAGATGATCATACCTTAATTGGGAGTGACCCACTTAGCCCTGCTGCATCTCCCCTGTTTCAGTCATTCCTAGTTGATGAGTCTTGAAGCTATGTTTTACCTTTTATATAGTACTTCCCACTTGGAATGTTAACACTGCTCTCAAGGCACCGATGTAATGCCAGCGTTCATCCCTAGGACTAAATAAAACAAAGGCACTACCTACACCATACCAATTTCGGAGTCATCATCAGAGTTAGTCGCAAATAGCCTTGCACTTCAAAAATCCATCTTTGATTCCATACTCTTCTAGATGTCTTCAGTTGAAAACGCTTGAGTTGGATCGAAGTGGTTTTCGGATAATATATTTGATCTCGGTCTCTTCAAAACAACTTTCGATAATTTTCTGTAAACTCAACCTCAGTTCTTTAGAAAATAAGTAGACAAAATATAGGAGCGGAGATCACTTCTTAACCATTAGTGGATGGATTTCCATATCATTTACCCTTGAAAAACAAAATTGATTTATACATACAGTACAGTATAACTAACGGTGACTGTACAATATAATTTCTACATTTCTCCTAGATATTTCCAAGGTTACGTTTTGGGGTAGATTTTGATAGCCAGTTATTTAAATATTAAACCAAAAAACATTCAGATATGGATTTAATCCTATATGAAATCCATTAAGCCTTAATTAATTAATTAATCTTTAATTAATTAAAAACACTTATAAACATTCAATCAAAAGATCTCTACAAAACACTATTCCTAAAACCTTACTTCCCCTTTTTGCTTGGAAAATATTTATACTTATCTTAGGGGTATAAGTTCGTTATCAAACAATTTGGAAAATTCTTCCTTTCAAATGTCTTTTTGAAAACTTTACTTACTATAAACCAACCAACTTATCCTTTATAAAATTCCCTTTTAAAAGCTCCCTTCACATTTAAATACCTTTATAAATTTTCAAAGTCAATTTATAAAACACTTTTATAAGTCTACAAATCAATTTACAAAACCTCTTTACAAACCTCTAAAATCATTTATAAAACATTTCCCCATTTCAAACTCCTTTGAGAAATCTTCTTTAAGAAAAATCCTTTACAAAATATCTTTTGCAACCCATCCTCTTAAATCACTATGAATAAATCATTTTACTTTGTAAAACCCATTTTTATAAACAAGTTATTATTTATGAATACCTTTATCAGATAATAATATAACTTGCAAAATTCATTTATAAACCTTGACCCCAAATTGATTAAAGAATTGTAATTAATTCAAAACCATACTTTATAAATTCAAAAGGAGCTTAGCAATCCCATTGGTACTTAGTTAAGTTACCATTTAGTTTCAATTAAATTTCAAGTCACTTACTAATTATTTGCATAAGCCAATATACTTGTAAATCAAATCCATTATCAGATTAGGGAATAACAAATCAATAAAACTCAACTAGCATATACATGTCCAAATAACATAGTGGCAGGATGGTGATTTATCCTGCTAAATGGATGTCCAAAGCTATCTACACAAACAACAATTTCATTATAGTAGAATGAAGATTTATTTTGCAATCAGATTCCAAACAATCAAACAATCAACTTATAACAGAACAGAGATTTAATCTGCTCACACATGTTCACACAAACAAAGCATTTACATAACATATTCACAATTGTTTATCTACCCAATTGTATCGACATTAGAACCCCTTGTGTTTAAAACCATCTTTGGAAAAGAAGTACCATTAAAACAATTTGTTCTTGGAAACAAAGCATCTAAAACCTAAATTCCCTTTTAAAATGATTATTTACAAGTTAAACTCTTTATAAAATCATAATTAATCTTTATTACAACTGAAATTAATTTAATTATAAATTAATAAATAATTAAACTTATATAAATAATTTATTTATATATTAAACCCTTAATTAATCCTTTGTTAATTATCAAATAATAAGGTAAGACCTTTATTAATAATTAACTATTAATTAATCTCAATTAATTAATTTAATAACCTTTTAATTAAAACTTAATAATAAATTAATCTGTTAATAAATAATTATTTTAAATTAAAACTTAATTAATTAATAATTAAAAATAATTAAACACTTGACTAATAATCAACTAATAATTAGCCCTATATTTAAATAACAATTAATTAAAAATTATTATATACTTAACCCATAATTAAATAAAATTTATCTAGATTAATTAATAATCTATTTAAGATTAATCTTACCTTAATATATGATTAATTAAGGACTAACCTTCACTTAATTATAATTATCAAACCTTGTTTAATATTTAATCAATCATTAATTATTTAAAAAATTTTAATTAACTAAGATTAATTTATACATAAAACATCATTATTGGGTTTATAAAATATCTACAAAACTTTCAAAGGAGGAAAAAACTCAAGCTTTCAAAAATTGGATTTTTATTGAAACTGATCCATAGCGACTATTGCTATGGATGTCATTTCTTGGAATTATTTCCTTAATTCCTTCTTTGATAATATACCACTTGAAAGCTTTCTAAATTTTGGAAACATAAAGTAAGTGTTTTTTTGAAACCAAACAAAGTTTCTAACTTTAGCAAAATGATTTTTGATCTTTAAAACCAAAACGCATATCTTCGCACAAGGATTCTTCATCGATAAACCAATCAAAGTGCTAGCTTTTCTTAGCAACTAACACATAATCATGCCATAACGGTGTACATATGAAACAAACTAAAACATAAGCAAGATCATATCATACAACCAAAGTTTACAACTTTGCAAACAACACCATATTTAACTTCAATCTCAAGTCTAACTTTTCAATTCATAATAATAACCTATAAGCATATTCAACAACAACATATCTAACCAATTCAAGTCATAAATCATACGCAATTCATATAACATATAGAGGCTAAAACTTGAATGTTTAGAAAGCTAAAGTTTACTCACCAAATATTTTAGAAACTTTTTAGAACATGTAAAGCTTGGAAAATCACACAAAAATCACTTAAAATTGGGCCATTTTCTCCTCGATTTTTAGCCATATAACTTTCGAAATTTGGACAATTGGAAAGAAATGTTTTAGAAAATTCTTTTCTATACAATTTTGGAAAAAGAATCACTTAATTTCGAATTGTTTTGAGTTGGATATGGTCAAAAGAAGGAGTGGTATTTTCAGGCTTGAAAATAAGATTCCAAAAATGAGTCAAAAAGAAATGCAATTTTGACCAAAAATACTCAAATTTTGGAAAGGCAGTGTAAATAAAAGTTGTAGCCATTGGAATTATATATGGTTCAAAATAAATAAAATCTTGATTTGAAGTAGTATGGAGGAAGTTATGGCAGAATGAAATGGGACGAAAATTTAGAAGTTTTTAGATTGAAAAGGAGGAGATTAAACAAGTTTGAAATCATTTTAAAAGTTTAAATTTGGATTTTTAAAAACTTAAATTATGAATGGAAGCTATTAAAGGATTCTTAATCTTTAGGAAATTTTTCCAAGTGAAAAGTGAATGAGAAAAAAATGAATAAAAATTATGAAAATGAGTATTTATACTAAGACACATATTTTTTTTTTTGGCAAAAAGGCCAGCCTGTTTTTATTGTGGTCAGTCCACATTTATTAAATATTAAAGGAAAAGAGTTACAGAGCCATAAGAAGTAAAACAATTAAAAGTACATGGCAATAACGCAAACATAATGTAAAACGACAGTCAGAAAACAATCATCTGATGATATTACTTAGCACGGCCGTGAGAGAAGAATACTTGTTGGCAAAGCGACGATTGTTTCTCTCTTCCCAAATAGCAGCCACCGTAAGCTTAAGATATTTGAGTAGGCAAATGGATGAATTCGATTTCCATCGCGTTGCTTTGAAGATTCGTATCCATTCTAATTTATAGTCACGAACAGGTGAGTGTGCATTTATGTGTAAAAGAGTTCGTCTCCACAGTTGAAAGGAAAAAAGGCAGTTGAAAAGAAGATGGCCAACATTCTCTGCCGCACGATTACAAAGGATGCATTTGGATTGATCGATGAAATTCCTCCTCATAAGATTGTCTTGCGTGTGTAGTGCATTGTTGAGGCATTTCCAGAGCAGTAAGTTATGCTTAGGTTTAGATCCAGTTTGCCAAATTCTAGAGTACCAGGCAAAATTAGAGGTTGAAGTGCTGCATATTATTGAGTTGTAAACATTAGAAATGCTGTGAGATTTAGCACACCAAGCAAGGCCATCTATGTTCTGATTAGTGAATTTATCACTGATATGGCTCCAAACAGCAGACAGAGTGGTCGATGAAACATGGGGCAATTGAACACCATCATCAGTGATAAAATCATTAGCAGTAGCATGCATTGGGATACCAGAGTTAGCGATAAGATTGTAGTCAACAAGATTTGAAAGAATCATACCAGGAGAGCACCAAGGAGAGAACTAGAAGGCATTGTTTTTGTCACATTGAACCCAAGGTAAAAATATCTGCCTATGCTTTAATATTTTATTCCAGAGGTAACTAGCATTGTTTTCAGGTATCATAGTCCAGAAATTATTATTTTTAAGGTTATAGTGCCTATTCCAGATAGCCCAAAGACCAGTCTTATCAGTTAATAATTTATTGACATAATTAGAGTTAGCAGCTATATTCCAAGTTTTGAGATTGATTATGCCTAATCCCCCCATTTTGAAAGGTGTGATTAACTTTTTATAAGCAATAGGTATGAGTTTGTTAGAGTAAATGTTCCCATGCCAAATAAAATGGTTAAAAGCACGATTAAGCATGTTAATAAGTTTAGCAGGTATGATAAATAAACGAAAATAATAAGTGCACATGGCAGTTGCAATACTTTTGATTATCATAAGCCTACCAGCTTGAGATATATAAGCAGTATTCATAGTATTCAGTTTTTGGGTTATTTTTTCAAACATTGGGAGGCATTGAGTAGTATTAATTCTAGATTTACATAAAGGAGCACCTAGATAAGTTGCATTGTTATCCATATTTTGAAGACCTGAGAGTTGCAGAATGTTTGTGTACATAATATCAGACACACCAGCAATACTGATATGAGATTTGCACTTGTTAATTTGCAATCCAGTCATATTTTTGAATGTATCTAATGTAGCAAAAGTATTAGTAATAGATTTGTTATTTGGTTTAGTGAAGAGAAGAAGATCATCAGCAAACATTAAAGTGGAAATTTTATGAACTTTGCATTTAGGGTGATAATCAATAAGTTTGTTATTATTATCTCTGCATAATAGTTGAGTTAAAACTTCCATAACAATGACAAAAATAGAGGAGGATATAGGATCCCCCTGCCTTATACCTTTCCCAGTATTAAAATATCCAAAACTTTCACCATTTATTGCTAAAGTTATCTTAACAGTGGAAATGCAAGAGTGAATCCAAGCTAGAAAGGGAAGGGGGAAGTTCAATCTGGACATAATAGATATTATAGCTTCCCATTTAATTGTGTCAAAAGCTTTTTGAATATCAAGTTTAAGGAAACATCTAGGAGAAATATTTTTCCTATTATATCCCCTAATTAATTCTTGAGCTAGCAATATATTGTCAGTAATTGTTCGACCAAGAATAAATCCATTTTGATTAGAAGATATTAAATCTTTCAAGCAATTTTTCATACGTTTGGATATGACCTTTGCAATGCATTTATATATTACATTGCAACAAGCAATAGGCCTAAACTCAGTGACACTTTGTGGTAGGTTAGTTTTGGGGATTAAAGCAAGTTTAGTATGATTAATGCCTTTAAGAAGAATATTAGTCTTAAAAAAGTGGAGTATGGCATTACAGAAATCAGTGTTTATTAAACTCCAACATATTAAATTACCAATTTACGTTTATGTCCTTTAACCTCCACACCCTTGCTTCCACCTCACCACCTTGTCCCTCCTCCCTTTACTCACGTGTTTTCCTTGCCCCCTTCTATGAAAACTTGACCCAATATGCATTTATAAGCAATTGTACTAAATGTTTTCTTAAGTTTCCAAAAAGTCTCATCATGTCCCCTTATGTTTCCTTAAGCATCTTATTCTTTTTAAACTTCATATACGTTGGTATAAATACATAAACATACACTAATACACATATATATGAACATATTAACTTATTTACAGATGTATGTATTCACACCAAAAATTTCACAATGTTTCCGGTTACTTTTAGCCGACGAAAAATCGAAATTAGGAAACGAATTCTAGTCACATTTTGAATCTTTCTTCAAACTAATTATTTTTGTAAACAAAATTTAAAAATTATTTCACCATCATTTTTTAGTATTTAAAAGATTATTATTTTAATTATAAAAATAATTATTTGTATATTTAAAATTAATTAAATATTCACAAATCAAAGCAGTGAAATTCAGGGTCGTTACATCATCGAATACTAGACAATTCCAAGCTGCATCTATAGCGACTATCACTATAAGTGCCCTTTATCCAATCTAAACCAAAGTACATCTATAACCTATGTTCTTTGTTTAAGGTCTTATCTCAAATCATACAAGTTTATTCAAGTCCTTTCTAAGTTCGTTCATGTCCATATGCACGGATCACATATGTCACTTATTTTCAAAGTAAGAATTCAAACCAATTTTTAACATAAGTTAACAACAATTCAAACAATATAAACACAGTCAAACACCACATATATATGTTATATTTTCCATTAAAAGTGAGGTGTAAAATCTCCTTTAATCTAGCAAATAACCAAGATCCAAGAACCCAAGCCTAACCCTATCCTTGCAACACCTTTCCTCCTCCCCCTCCTTGCTTTACGCTTGCCCTTTTGCCTTCCTTCCTCCCCTAATGCTCATGGCCTCTAAGTAGAATGAAACTATTGCTTCAATTCTTCAAGTTTTGGGATGGTTAAAGGTGTTCTAATATTGTACTAAACCCTGTGGCAAAGTTTAAAGTGATTTGGAGTTGATTTGCAACTATTTCATTTGAGAACATAAAAGAAAAAGAAGTTAAAGAAGACATTAATGGGCTTGGTTTTTCATTTGTGTTTTTATGATTTATTCCTAAGGGTATGCCCCCTCCTTTTATAGGCTCAATATGGCGCTCTTTAGTCTTGCACTCCCCCTCCCCCCCCCCCCCCCAAAATCCATGGAAGCTTTACCTTCCATCACTTCTCCTTTATGCATATTACTCTCATACCCTTCTCATAATATCTCTTACCCATATGAAAGCTTCTAGAACCTTCCACTGTCTCATGAGGAGGACAGTGTGTTAGTTAGTTGTTAATGTATTCATTTGATCATTAGTTAAATGCATAAGAGTTCGAACAATTAATATCAATCAAGAAGCTATTTACCAATAAAATGATTTTCGGTCACATCATTGATATTTCCCAAAGGATATATTTTTATGAACATTTTTCCAAAACAAGTTTACTATCATTAGTTATGATTTAAAAGGAGGTTAAAAAGCTTATAAAATCATTTTGATAACATTTAATCCAAGATTCAAATATTTAAATAACTCTGATATTTAAATATGAAGTGCCCGAAATTCCGGGCCTTTAAATTCTCCCCCACGTAAAATGTTTCATGCTCGAAATTCCATCATGAGCAACCAAAGAGACAATCATCCATGGATACTTAACATTATCATAATCAGTAGCAAACAAAGCCAATAGTTTGTTCGAGTTCAAAAACCCTCTCATCACACAAGGATGATAAACAACCTACTATACATACCTTACGCTCAACAGCCTCAGGTTATTATTTAGATTATTATTCATGCTACCTCATAGAAAATTGAAGCGTTGTCAACTAAACCCTCCATAGTTCAACAAAACCTAGTGTGCATACATACTAAAGCACGTACGATGCACATGGACAATTCATACGTAATATACGATCTAATCACTTGCTCGATCACATAAATTTCACTTCCCAACTAGTATAGATCACTTGACCTCATGTGGACTCCAATCAGGTTCCTTGATTATAAATCTCCATTCTTCTTACATAGCCATATACCATGATAGAAACTTTCGAGATCATATCAAGAATTTGTATCAAGTGTTTACCATCAAGAATCTAGTAAAAAATCCTTGTTCGGACTGGTGTATACCACCTCGAAATCACGTACTCAAATACTGGATCTAGAACAGTTATGCAAATAAAACGATGTACATTCAACTTTCGTATTTATCCTATTGGATTCTTAACTACACAAATTCCTTTTAAATCACATTCATTTATCCAAATAGTATGTCACTCAACACTAAAATCATTTCATAGAAACCTAACTTCAAGTTTATAAATATTTTACAATTTAAGTTCCATACCCATATAATACTCCATTACATCCTAAGAGTATATACAAAAACATCAAACTTGTAATAGATATGGTTAACAAATTTAGAACTTGTTTTAACTTGCTATCTTCTCAATTCAAGTGTTATATAAACTCAACCTTATATTTTGAAAAACACTTAACTACAAGTTTTATAACAATCCAAAAGTTTTTGACTATCCTTAATCGTCAAAATCACATTTCATTTTAGCAAATGAAAACTACCAAACAATATATCATATCATAATGCACTTCAATACTTTCCTAATGCATAAGCTACACATGTCCATGAAACAACTTAACATGAAAACTTTAGAATAAACACTGATTTTTATTTCAAATCATTTTGAAATAATATATACGTATAACTTTTGTATATCAATCCCACTTTGGATTAAATCAAAATCTATTTTACCAAAGCAACTTTATAGCATCGCACACTTAGAAACCCTAAATTAATGCCGATGATGTTGAAGTCATCACTAGAATTATTTTCAAGCATTATAAGTGAGTTCAGTACATCCAATTTATGCCTTTTGGACTAAACCAAAGTCATTTCAAAACAGTATCAAATACTTTGTAAACGCTACTAAGTACCATAATCTCAGTTTTATAAACCAATTTTCCAAATGCTTATATTCAAATAATACTATCATTATTTTCTCCAAAAGTTTGAAAACATTTTCAAAGATACCGAGTTTGAAGTCCTCGAATTCCCTATTTAAATCCTTTTCATTTATAAACCATGTTTTCATAAAGTTGCTTTCTTATCTAAATCATTTCACAAATGTATATCTTTGTTTAGATTATAATAGACAACTCTTATTAAAATTTAAATTTTAACCCAACATTATCATCTAACGCCTTATAGTCAATCTGTAAAACTTAATTCACACAGTGTTTGTATTTAATGTTCCCATAAGTTAACTATCTACCCAACCCATGTTGTAATAATGTGAATTTCCTATAGATTAACAAACTATAGTAAATGCTCATAAATTAGCCGAGCATACTAATCAAACAATAAATGATAATAATTGAATATTATCATTTCCTACCAAACAAACCAACATTTCATAAATAACTATGTCAATTTATGAAATTATATAATTTTATATAAAATATAATCTTAGGTAAAATTATATCATTTAACTATTTTGCAAACAATACTATGTTAGTTTACTCTATTCTAGTGTTTAGAAATCCCTGTCGATACTATGGCATCTCATGTACCGATCAGAATTCATAAACCACACAACATACCAAAAACAGAATATAAAACAATTTTATAGTACTAACAAATACACTCTCATATACATAATACACTCAACTCATGCTAGGGCATTCCCTTACACTATCTCTTAATGAGTCATACCCAACCAAATCCTAAGTTCTTGCTTAACCTTCAGCTCTTATCCCAGTTGTAATGACCTGCCTTTTCAACCCCCGAATATCGACACTAATACATTCACGATATTCACGTGTCGAATATCCAAGTGTCGAAAAGACGAATTGTTAGGGTTAAATAAAAAGAAAAAAAGAAAATAGGGAAGAAGGAACATAATATCAGAATCTGACAATGGAACTATAATATATAATACGAAAAGACTGTATAAACTATCATTCTAAGAGACAAAGTTTTTCAGAGTTATAGTAATCAACCTGGACAGTTATAACAACCTATCCTCACAAACATTGACGATATAATAGTAATGCAGAAAAAATAAATACTACAGTAGGAAATCATCCAACTCATCTCTACAAGCTCCAAAGCAACAACCCCTAAATCTAGAAATATACGCGAGGCTGACCCATGCGTTATAAGAAAATAATTCCCAGATCAATCTGGTAAACCTACGCGAGAAACTCAGAAATATAAGACAAGTAATAGCAACCATTGAGACCATACAAATTTTCATAACTGTTTTCCCCTCAAATGAAACCAACCACTCAATAAGTTTAATATATAATGATATGATAGATAATGTCTAGGGTATAGCACATAAATCATATCAAATAGTTGTTGTGTGACACCACAACAATAATACGTATACAGTTAATACCACTAAGGCGCATTCGCATGATGGATTTTCCACAAAGATCTCCTCCGATCTAGCCGAATCTGACCTCCATGACAAAGATCAGAAACAACCTTCTCAGCATCTTATATCTCTAGATAGTATATACTCTAAAGTAAACATAAGAGGATCACCCTCGGTGTGTGATCTAGATCATATCTACTCCCGCTAGCAACAATCTACAAACATCTCAAGATATGGAGTTAATATATCCTTGAGGTTAGTTAAACCCCCTTGGCTATGTCCCTTCTCTGTTTTCTGTCATTTTCTTGATGTCAAGGCTATGTTCAGCATCTCACACAAGTCTTCATTGCTCGAACAGAACATGAATCTCTAAATAGATTCCATCATCTTGAATAGATCATGAATCACTACATGGATTCAAGAACCTCGAACAGATCATGAAATTCCATAGAGATACCTCGCATGAGTCCTCCGACGAGTGCTAGCATTGTCCTCTCTCTTGGAGTACTCCTCAAGATAGACATTCCTACATGATAACATCATTTGAAATGTCCACGCTGACTCCTCCCTTGGTCTTAAGTTAGGATAGGTAGTTCAACTCTATAACATTCCACTTCAAAATCGCTTCCAGAACATAGATTGCATATATGGTTTGAAGTGGTTACCGATTCGAGTCATCTCATATAAGTATACTCTCCCCACTTACCTTACGCTCTAAAACCAATCAATGAATTTTCAATAAACTCAACTCAAATTCTTTAGAAAATAAACAGACAATACATAATAGCGGAGATCATCTCCTAACCGTTTAAGTGGACAGATTTCCTTGTCATTTGTCCTAGAAAACATAACGAGTTTATAATTACAATATAACATCACCGAAGATAACCTTACCATATAATTTCTGTGTTTCTTCTAGATATTGCCAAAGTTATATTTGGTCAATTTCGATAGTTGACAAGTCGACTATTTGATACAAGATAAATGTTTGTAGATGTAAACCAAATTGAATATACTTTCCATAAATAAATGAACATACAAAATACTATCACGTCATACAAAGCATGATCAAGCCTAGTTACACAACTTAACCAGTTTCTGATCCGTTTTATTTAATTAGTCCTTTTATTGATTGGAAACTCCTTTATAGAAAACTACTTTTATCTAATAAACTTCTACTTTCTCCAAAAGATTCCACACTTATAATTTCCCTAAAAATATCCATTTTAAGGATCTAAGTATTTCCCAAATCGGTTCAAAAGGTTTAAGATCAATGTTACTTAAACATTGCTACTACGAACCCATGCCCATTTTGCTTATGCTTATCTTTAACTAATTCTTATAAAGATCTATATACATCCCTAAGTATAATAAAACAGGATTAAAGATAAATGCTTTTAACATATTGTCAAGACAAACCTAAAACCATTCTTAAACTTGTTACCATCTTTGAAAACATTAGCTTTAAAGATCTAAGTTCATATTCGGACAAGTTCAATATTTGACTAGTTAACTATCAAGTTCTAAAAACGATTGCTTATAGAAATCACGATTCATATGCTTAACTCGTTTAAACATTCCAACTTAACCATTCCCCGTACAAGAGTGAAACCTGGTAAGTAAGAGCACTAGTTGCATTAAAGCCTTACCTAGATACTTCATTCTTAAATCTCACAAATGTATAAGTCTTCCTTGTCGGCTTTTAGTATTAAGTATAGTATTGATGATTTCCATAAATAATAAGAAATCGGCATGATTAATGCATTTTCGAAATTTTCCAACTTAATATTCCTCAGTCAAAAGGGAAGCTCGACAGGTTAGAGTTTTGTTGCTCCATCCTCACTCGACTTCAATCTTAACTCTCACAAAGAGATAAGTCTTACTTCGTCGGCTTTCAGTGTTAAGAACAGTTAATTACTTTTCCAACAAGTAATTAAACAACTAACTATTGGCCATTTAGCAATTCTAGCCCCATTTCAAAAACATTTGTATGTACCTTTAAAATACATGAAAATGCTTATAATAGATTTAAAACATTTATCCAAAATAATACTTGAAAAAAATAAGTTTATAAAGTCTTTAAAACTCGAAAATAACATGTTTTCTATATTTTTAACAAAATATCTCTTCTTTATAAATTTACAACTAATTATTAAAAATTCATAAAGATCTCAAATTAATTTTAAAATGCTCTAATAATAGTAATTAAATTCTTATAAAAAGAAAAAAAATACTTAAATTTAAATACCAAACCTTTAAAGTCCAAAATTAAAGCTAATCGGGGCAGTTCTGCACAAGTGAAGTTTTGGCCAATTTCGAGATGTTACTCAACTTTTTATTATTCAAATAAAAAAAAATAAACATACATATAAAGCATTATAAATATGATGAGAAACCCCTAAGGATCCCTCGAAAAAGTTCCATAGAAATCGTTGAATAATAGGCAATCCCAAACTGCATCTATAGCCACTATCACCATAAGTGCACTTTGTCCAATCTAAACCATCTATAACATATATGCTTTGTTTAAGATCTTGTCTCAAGTCATACAAGTTCATTCAAATCCATATAAATGGATCACATATGTCACTTACTTTCAAAGTAAGAATTCAAACCAATGTTTTAATATCAGTTAACAACAATTCAGATAACATAAACACAATCAAACACAACATATGTTTGTTATATTTTCCATTCAAATTGAGGTGTTAACTCATCTTTAATCCAACAAATAACCAAGATCTAAGAAACCAAGCCTAACACCATCCTTGCGACACCTTTCCTCCTCCTCCTTCTTACTTTGCACTTGTCCATTTGCCTTCCGCCCTCTTCTAATGCTCATGAACTCTAAGCAGGGTGAGAATATGACTTCACTTCTTCAATTTTTGGCATTGTGGAAGGTATTCTAATATTGTACTAAGCCTTGTGGAAAAGTTTGAAATGATTTGGAGTTGATTTCCAAATATTTCATTTGAGAACATAAGAGAGAAGATGAAGGAGCCATTAAAGGAGCTTGGTTTTCCATTTATGTTTTTGTGATTTATTCCTAAGGATGTGCCCTTCCTTTTATAGGCTCAAGATGGTGCTATTTATCCTTGCACTGACTCCCCTCCATGCCATGAAAGTTTCACGGCCTATTACTTCTCCTTTATGCATATTACTCTTATAGCTTTCTCATGGTATCTCTTATCCATATGGAAGCTTCTAGAACCTTCCACTGTTCATGGAGAATAGAGTTTGTTAATTAGTTTCTAATGTATTTGTTGGTCATTAGTAATGAATAAGAGTTCGATCACATTATCAATGTTTTCCCAAAGGATATATTTTTGTAAACATTTTTCAAAAAGTAGTTTACCATCATTAGTTATCATTTAAAAGGGGGTTAATAAGGTATTAAATCATTTTTATAACATTTAATCCAAGATTCAAATATTTCAATAATTCAGATATTTAAGTACGAAGGTTTTGAAATTCCAGGTCGTTACTCTATTTTGCAAGACAACATCAGATAAGTTGCCTTAATTAGTTTGACTTAAGTTACTAATTAGACCATATAACAAGGCTTTGATAATATTAAAGGAACCGGGGAGATCTACAGCGGCTGAAGTGGGTAGATTTCAAAATTTTCCTTTTTGGATCATAGTGGATCTATGATGTCTAATGGGCTCACTCGATCCAATCTAGTTATTAAAATAAATCATACTTATTTAAATTTATTTTACATTTTTTAATTAATCATATTATTTAATTTAAATAAGTATAATAATTTTGAATGCATCATGTATACATTAAATAACAACATAATACAATGTACTATAAGCATGTGTATAACTACTACATATACATATAGATATTGGGATTTATTTCCCTTTATATACATATATATTATACTTACATATACATGTATAAGTTCACATCCATATCAAGAATATAAATATGTAAGTACATATATATGTTTGGATGTCCTACAATATACGTTTGTTGTTATATACACATATTAATTGTACCATATATACAGTTTAGACATACACACTATAAATCCCCTACTAGGATGCCCAAAACCAATGGATGCTACAGTCATCCATAGTTATTAATCCTTGATGACCAAATACGGCGATATTAGATACATTGATCCACAGAAACACAAGAATATGGAAAAAAATTAAACAGCAAGCAAATTCCACATTCCATTTCAAAATATTCCAAATTGATTACATAATTCTAGTTCGCAGACCACGTTCAGATAACATATAATTATTACAAAATACGCTAAGAGCGATATATGATGATTCTCCCTTAGTTAATCAGAGTATATAAATAGGAAAGTAAACAAATTTTCCTTTACAGACAAAACGCACAGTGAAAAAAAGAACTCTAATAACAAGCTTGCCTCTTGCATGTCCACGAAAGCTTTATTCGTTAAAAGAACACTTGGAAACCTCAACCTACTCAAAATCAAATAAGTACCCAAGAGTTTAAGGGAAAAATAAAAACTTCAGGTCATACATAAAGCCTAGTATTAATAATATTTTACCACCTCAAACCATTTAGATATCTAGTGAGACGACGCCGCTTAGCGGAACGAGTTTTTCCATCACCACTATCCTAAAACATTTATAAAACCATATACCGTGCTCTTTCTTCCACAATGGTTAAAACATTGTATTTCAAAAACATTATGATGATATGCAAAACAAGCAAAAAAAATTGGATTACCCATCCTCATTCATTCTGACTATTTGTCCCAATTATAGTTTCAAGGGTTACTATTAACCTATTAAATGTTTATCGACTATTTGTCCACTTTCATAGTTTTCACGGGATCACTAAGAACCTATTGGTAATTCCAAATATCCTTTTCTCTTATCCTAGTTTTCATGGGCTAATTAGAAACCTATTGACTAACTATCAATATCTTAATCCGGATATAGTTTTCATGGGCTAACTAAGAACCTGCTGGCCCCTACCAGTATCAAATCATAGTTTTCATGGGCTGACTGTGAATCTGTTGGCCGCTACCAATATCATTATTATATACAGTTTTCATGGGCTTATTGTAAACTTGTCATCCCCTGCCAATATCTTTATTTTTAAGGTTTTAACATTACTTAATTTATATTCACTACTGGGTCAACCTTTCTGGTTATTCTGCCTTTCTCGACATACATTTATGGGTTAATAACAATGCGAATAATATTATCAAAATCTTTATTTATGCCATGGTATTTCCTTTTTATAAGTGAGAGTGGGCTATTTGTCTTGAAACTTTTAAAACGTCGCTTTCGAAACCTCTGAGTGACCCCCTTCGAAAGCAAAAACCTCTTTTCAAAACATAATAAACATACCTCTCGAAGCCTTTGATAAATATTCTCTTTCAAAACCAAATATACCTTTCGAGGGTGTCAAACCATCCTTTAAACATAACTTTGAAACAAATGAAAGTACCCCTTTCGAAGAAATTGGGCTTACTCTTTAAAAACATCATTTGGGTCAAAGTGGTTATATACAAAAGTATCTCTTTTGAAACCAATTATAAAATTGTTCATTGGAAACATGGATGGTGTCGGAACCATCTAGTCGAAAGCATAATCCTTCAAATTAAAACTTTGAAGGATAGAGTCGAAACCCTCTTTCGACTACATTACCTTCGAAACCCTCAACCCCTTTTGAAAGCATTCGAGAAAAAGGCTTAGTTTAAGTTAAAAAAGAGGTAACCCTTTGATGGCATAGATGGCCTTAATGCAGTCGAAAGGTAAATTATCAACTTGGTCTCGACTTGGTCGAAACCAATCTTTTTAGAAGCTTTTATTCAAGAAAAAAGTACCCATTCGAAAGCTAACCCTTTACATAATATAACAACCTTCTTTGAAGCCATTTATAAAAACTTTTCGAAAGCATGTGTTTCGACTATGTCGAAAGCTTTAAGTAAAGCAAGGCAAGAATTTAACTTTTGAAAACAAAGCAAGGTTTCGACCCTATCGAAAGCTTACCTTTCGACACCATGGGCTTCTACCTTCCTTCCAATCCACTTCATACCATCTAAGTCAGACCTTGTGTATTGGTTTCGACTATATGGATTTCGACTGTGTAGGATTCGACTAGTATGAAACGGAATCAATGGAGTCGAAACGTGCTACTATTTGAGGCGGAACACCTTTTCCTAAATTAAAGGATGAAATGTTGCAACTTTTAATAATTACTTTATAACTTCTTGCCTATTTGTATGATTGGCCACCATAAAAACTTTTCAAATACTTTACATTTAAAAGTACCGCACTTTCTTCAGATCTAAATCATAAAATATAACGTTTAAGCCCTTCCCTATATCAATACCAATTATTTCAAAAAGGTACTTCTTTTTAAAATAATTTATTTTCCCTCATAAATCAATTGGGAAAAATCCCCAAAAGTCACAGAAATTCAATTTCATTCTGTAATCGAACATATTAAAATTTCGGACCCAATTTGTCCCTGGAATTCTCGAAATAATTTTTTTCCCAATTATATCATATTTCCTTTAATAATTCATAATAAAATTTCATAGCTTGGAAAATTTTGAAAATTAAAAATCGTCTCCAAAATTAGATTTTTGCTTTACATAATTTGTTTCCATGCCATTCAGAAATCACAAACCCTTGGTTCTCCCATAAAACCGAGCAAATTCATAGGTATATGAATTAAAATAATTTGAACATAACATAATTTAAGAATATCATCATCCATATCATTATAAAAACAAATTTAATCATAAATCCAAAAACACGTAATCGTGGAATAAAATAGAGATGGTATAAAATTATTATTCACCTTAGATTTTGATAAGGAATTATAGATTTGTTGTTGCTTAATTCTCCTAAGTTTTGATCCTTAGTTTAAGATTGTAATCTTGCTCTTTTCCTCCTTGTTAATTGTCGGCTCTTAGGGTTTTTACGTTTATTTTTGATTTGAGAAAAGTAAACGTGAATTGACAGTTATAAAAGGTCACAGCCATGTAAAATGAAAAGCTTATTTTACTAATGTGCCCATATGTAATTTAATTAGTTTACTAAACCAATTATGCCCATTTACTTTATTAATAAGCACAGCCCTATATGTAGTTTATTCAAATCTCATTCCCCTTATCATCATTACTCTATTTAATTTTATCTAATTAAATTTGCTGAACAATGTTATCAAAAATTAGGGATGTTACATGCTCCCCCTCAAAGAATTTCATCTTTGAAATTCAGTGAGGATCGAATACTAAACATAGCAATCCTATGTAATAAATCCTAACCGCTATACTAGTCTAATTGAATAGAAACTATCTACATAAATCTATACGCATACCCTCAAAGTAGATCAAGATAAGTATCTTTGTCCTATCCTCTATCTCGCAAGTACATTCTTTCTCATTGTTGCTCCACTGAATTTTCACCAACTTGATTGTCTTGTTCCTTAATCCTTTCTCATCTCTAGCTACAACCCAAACAAGCTGTCTAATCAAAGTCAATTAGGCTCTACTACTAAGTCTTCTAACCCTATTTGAGGAATAGTAGTCTCTGGATCATGCACATACTTGCGAAGATTAGACACATGAAATACATTATGGACATCTGCCAAACTACTCGGCAACTCTATTCTGTATGCATGCTTTCCAATCCTCCCTATAATCTAGAATGGACCTATATATCTTAGGGCCAAATCCCCTGACTTTCCAAATCATATCACACCCTTTATTGGTGATACCTTAATGAAAATATTATCTCTAACCGAGAATTCAAAGTCCTTATGTCTCTTATCTGCATAACTCTTTTGTCTTGACCGAGCTTCCTTCATCCTTCCTCAAATTAACTCAATCTTCTCTGATGCCTCTTTGACCAAATCTGGACCTAAGACTAGTCAGTCTCTAGTCTCCAACCAATATGCTTGTGATTTGCATGGTCTTCCATAAATATATAGCTTCAAACGGTGTCATTCCTATACTTGTCAAGTAACTGTTACTATAGGAAAACTCGACCAAAATGTAGGTAATCCTCCCAAGATCCACCAAAGTCCAATACACATGCTATCAGTAGATCCTCGAGTACTTTGTTGACTCTCTTTATCTACACATCTGTCTGAGGGTGATACGTAGTACTTATGTTAAGCTCGAGTATTTTTGTCACTGACTATACTATTAGGAAGTCCATGCATTCTAACTATGTTTTTTAGGAACAACGTAGCTAAACATGTGTCGTCCTGGTTGACTTAACTAGAATGAAATGGGGACTCTTGGTCAGTGTATCCACTATAACCCATATACTTTCATTGCCTCTATTAGACCTTGGCAACCGTCTATAAAATCCATGCATATTGAATCCCATTTTCAAACTAGAATCTCTAAAGGCTGAAGCAACCTTTCGGTTTCTGATGTTCAGCTTTCACTTGTTGACAGTTTACGCACTGCTTAACCCACAAGCCAACATCCCTTTTCATGCCTTCCCAATAAAAGCTCCTCTTCATATCCTGATACATTTTGGTCCCTCCAGGATGAATTGTAAACTTGGACTGATGACATTCTCTAAGAATTTTTTTCCTCAAATCCTCCACATTCGGAAAACAGAACCATCCTTTCTTTCTCAACTATCCTCTCTAGTCAAGGCTAAAATCTTTTAGTTCATCGCTCTTAGTTCCAACCTCAAGCCTTTTATTCTCTCGGCCAATACTGGATCCTCCTTCTACTTAGAAGAAATTTTCTCAATCAATATTAGTCGAACGTCTAAACAAGACAAGCTAGTTGAACTCCGACAAGAACCAACGGTCGATCTTAACTGTACATCGCAGCAGATTAAAGCTTCTAAACCCTTCTACTCTACCAACATAGCTAACACTCTAATGTTTTCTGCTAAGAGCATCAGCCACTTTATTACCTTTCCCCGGTGTATACTCTATACCAAAATCATAAGCAGCCAAAAACTCCAACCATCTCTGTTGCCTTATATTCAACTCTTTCTAAGGGAATAAATACCGTAAAGACTTATGATCGGTATAAAGCTCAAACCTCTCCCTTAGGAGATGACGTCTCTAAATCTTCAATGCAAAGACCACAGCTACCAACTCCAAATCATGAGTATGATATCTAACTTCATGTGGTCTAATCTGCCTATATGCGTAGGCAATGACTTTACCATTCTGTATCAACAATGCTCCTAATCCAGTTCCACATGCATCAATATAGACCACCAATCTTTGGTTTTCATCTGGAACTACTAACATAAGTGCATTGGTTAGCAAATGCTTTAACTAAAGGAATTCTCTCTCATATTTTTTTGACTAAACAAATCTCACTTCCTTCCTTATTAGCGTAGTTAAGTATTCTGTTATCCACGAGAAATCCTTAACCAATCTCCGGTAATAGCCAGCAAGTCCAAGAAAACTCCTGATCTCAGTCACCTTCTCTGGTCCCTTTTAATTATCCACGGCTTCAATCTTATCTGGATCGACAGACAATCCTTTCTATGAAACTATGTGACCAAGAAATTTTATCTCTTTCTTCTAGAAATGACACTTGGTAAACTTCGCCTTTAGTTGACTCTGCCTCAGCTTCTCAAGTACCACTCTAAAATGAACTTCATGTTCTCTCTCATCCATAGAGTAGACTAGGATGTCGTCTATAAACACCATCACAAACCTATTCAAATACTCTCGAAAAACTCAGTTCATAAAATCCACAAAGAAAGAAGGTGCATTCGTTAATCCAAATGGCATCACTAACCACTCATACGAACAATACCTAGTTCGAAATGCTGTCAAAGGAATACTGTCCTCCGTCACTCTTAACTAATAGAAAGATGTCGCCAAGTCCAACTGGTAAAACACTCTGCCTCCACTCAGCTGATCAAACAGATCATCTATTCATGGAAAATGATACTTATTCTTAATTGTCCTATCTTCTAACTTACGATGGTCGATGCACACCCTTAACGACCCATCTGGTTTCTTCACCAACACCGTGGCCGCTTGCTAAGGCAGACTGCTTGGTCTGATATAATTCCTTCCTTCTAGATCCACTAGATTCACCTTCAACTCTTTCATCTCAATAGGTGTTTTCTTGCTAGGTTTTCTACTTACAGGTTCAACTCCTAGTACAAGATCTATTCTAAACTCAATAGCTCTTTACGGGGGTCGTCTAGTGACTAGCTCAAAGACATCTGCAAACTCTCTTGCTAACCGAACCTGACTTAACTCATTTCCTACTTCCATAGCATTAAGCATAGCATTAAGCATAGCATTAAAACTCTGGTCAGTATTCTCTACTGGGAATATCATTCGGTTATGACTATTAGGGTGTCTCAGTGATATTCCCCAATCCTTGCAAAATATTCTAACCTCATACCTATCCAACCAATGCATACCCAAAATGATTCCGATATTTATGAAATCAATAGCATACAAATTGCAAGTAAAATTATGAGCTAACAAGTCAATTTCCAACTGGACACAACTTAACCTTAGAGTTTCATACCCTCCTACTGGATTTGCAACCTTAAGGAAGTAGCAAGGTAGGTGGGTTCTAAACATAATCTATCAACCAAACACTGAGATATAAATGAATGTGATGCATTGGTATCAAAAAGTACTCTAACTGGAGTACTCTAAATCAGAAGTGTACCTTCCATCACAGTCTTTCCTTTATCAGCAATGGTAGGCCTAACTGGTCCTATAGAAAAAACTTTTCCTTTATCCTTTCTAGCTATCTTTGGACACTGATTCTTGTAATTCCCAACTTGATCGCAGTTCAAACATTTCACATTCTTCTCACTTGCAGCTTTCTTCCCACTTCCTGACTAGCATTCATTAGCAAAGTGACCCTTCTTGTCACACTTATAACAAACTACCTCAGCCTTTGACTTTTTAACGGTATCTCCCGTCTGGGCTTCCTTCTTTTTAAAGAACTTCCTCTTCTTCCCTTGAGAACCATGATTTTCAACTGACTTCTCCTTAGCAAACTAAGCAAATAACTCCTCCTGGTGAATGGTCATCTCCACCACTATATTACAAGGATCACAAACATGTGTCATGGTCATTCTAGCAAACTCGGGCCTCAATCCCTGAATGAACCTCTCATTCCTTTTGATGTCAGTATTTATAACAACATACCCATATCGAGACAGCTCTTCAAACTTAGTAGCATACTCGACTACTGACATCTCTCCTTGCACTAAATCCATAAACTTCCTCATCAGCTCAAACTTAGCAAAATCAGGTACAAACTTCTACTAAAATCTCATTTTAAAATCAGCCTAAGTTAAATGCTCTTTCAAAACTCCGATAGTAACACTATTCCACCAATGTAGCATCGACCCCTGCAACTGTCTAGAGGCCAACCTCCTATTTTGCCCATCATTCAGAGCCAAATCGATAAATATATGCTCACAATGTAACAACAAATTCTGGACTTCTATGGCACTATCCATTCCCAAGAATGGTTTCCCATCCAAACTGGTGTAATCTCTACTCAACAAAGCATAATTATTCCCAACTGGAGCCATGGGATTAGCTTCACCTACATTTCCATCAACAACAGCAATAGCTCCTGCTTGCATCAAACCAACAAAGAACTGATACATCACCCACATATCTACTGGTGGACTTTCAGCACTCACATTGGCATCAACATTTTGATTACTAGCATTAGCCTGTCGACCCAAGTTTCGCCTGATAGTGGATCGACATTTCCATTAGTTGTCGTGCTTCCTCCATCAAGATTTCCTCTTCCATTTCTTTCTTCCATATCTCCTTTCTCGTAAATCTATATATGCGCCTTAGTAAGATACAAAAGAATGGTCTAAGAGAGCAGGGAATATGTACTTATATATATAACTATTTATATCAAATACCAGTACGTTACTATAACGTTAACCCAAATCCCAATCTTATTATCTAATTCATTGGATTATGTTTGAAAAATCTTTTAGGTTTAACTTTCTTTTAAAGTTTCATAAACCTATGCTCTGATACCAACTTGTAAAATCCCCATACATGGAGGCTCAAAACTAACGACTACGGATGCTGCAGTCATCCATAGTTAATAATCCTCGGCGACCAAATACGATGACATTAGATAAATTGACACACAGAAACACAAGAATATGAAAAAAAATTAAATATCAAACAAATTCCACATTCCATTTCAAAATATTCTAAATTGATTACATAATAACAGTTCGCAAACCACGTTCAGATAACATATAATTATTATAAAATACGCTATAACATCCCGTATCTAGAGGCCAAAGCTAAGCGCTATACATGCTGCAATCATCTATAGTATTAACTTTCAGTGATAAAATATGGTAATGTTAATGTCAGAAGCACTTAATATGAAAAAAAAATCATATATTACAAAAACAACATGTTACCGATCATTTCAAAATGAATTCGTATCCAAGTTACATAATCCCATAATCATTTCCCAGGTAAAGATCAATTATAATTACAATAATATGCCAAGGGCGATATATGATGATGTCACCTTGGTTGATCAGAGTCAATAAAGTCATATCTGAATTAATATACACAGCGAAATCAAAACGAGATAAAACTCCAACTCCTAATTAGCTATTCGTTAGCTACCTGCTCGTCTACAAAAGCTTTATTCGCCAAAATTTCTAAAACCTAAAACCTTAACTCTCAACCTACTTAAATCAATTTTGAGCACCCGAGATTTAAGGGAAAAAAATTCGAGTCATACATAAATCCTGATGTAAATAATACTGTTACATCTCAATTTACCGATATTAAGTGAGACCATGCCGCTTAGCAGAACAGGTTTTCCCTCACTAATATCCTCTTTAAAACATATATTTTAAAAATCCTGCAACCAAACTAGTTAATCAAACTGATATAATAATGACAATAATAGCTAAGTCTGTTAAGCTATAATCAGGTAAATAATGGACTATCTTCCCATAAGTAGTAAATGGACCATCTATCCGAAACTTGGCCGACTACTTGCAAACTAGACTAACTGTTCACAAACTGGACTAACTGTTCGAATCAGAATGGACTATCTTTCCGAATCATTTTATTAGGGTTAAGTACCCTTCATCTTTTCCTCGAAAACCTTTTCAAAATGATTTAACCTTTTATATCATACTTATACAAAGAAAAAATGTATTCTTAGCTTTACTCCAAGCTATTTTGCCTTGTTATATATACTTTACTCAAAATAACGTTGATGAAGTTTAATGAGGATTGGCTACCTTACAAAACAATTTAAAACCCTTTTTTAACTTGAAAATACTTAGGCTATATTTCATATTTAATACATTCGAAACCTTTGTTTAAAACCTATAAACAACCCTTTCGAAACCCTTGAAGGTAACCCCTTCAAGACCATTGAAAGTGACCCTTTCGAAACCATTAAAAGTCCTTTGAAAGTTTTAAAAAACTAAACATCCATCTTTAAAACCTTTAAATATTGCCTTTCAAAAACATAGGAAAAACCGTTCCTTTTAACCTATTTGAAACCCTTGGGAACCACCCCTTCGAAACCATTCATTATAACCTTTCGAAGATGTGAAAATCTACCTTTCGAAAGCATTTGGGTTTAATTTAAAAAATGTGGAAACCTTTCGAAATGATTCAAAAATATAATCCTTCAAAACCTTTGAACATCGTCTCGGTTGAAACCGTTTGGATTATGCCTTAAAGTAGAGCAAAAGGATTAGAAACCCATTAAAGTCAAAAGCATCTGTTTTGAAACCATTTAAAACTGTCTTTTCCGAAACCATTTGGGTTATAATTCAATCATAGAAAAATTGCCTTTAAAATATTTAAGTCAAAAGCATCTATTTCGAAACCATTTCTTAAGTAAAGAAGTGATGGTGTTGAAACCATCCTTTCGAAAGCATTGGTGAAGTGGCTATATTTTAAATGTTTGTGCCAAAAATGGACACAACACTCTTCGAAAGTATTTGAAGAGATAAAAATGAAGAATAGAAATGTAAAATGAGGATTATCTAACAAACACTTCAAGAATTGATAACGAAAACACACAGAAACAAACAATTTAGAGTGATTTGGCTTATTGCCTATGTCAAATATGAAGTTTGATGATTTTATTGACATCACTTGTTGGTTACAACTGATTTTAGTGGATCACAGTGGATTAAAGCGTTGAAATTCGAGTACAGCTATGGAGTGCAAAGTTGAATTTGGTAGAGTCTGGATGTCCTAGAGCCAAAAGATCCTTCTTCTATAGGACCTGGGGCTCTACTTATAGGCGTAGGAGGCAAATATCTCGCTTAGATCTCGAGAGACTTCTTCTGGCACGTGGGTGGGCCCACGCGATCGATCCTAGACGATTTCGACTCGATCCGTGATCGATACGAACGAATTTCGTATTAATCAAGATTTGACCCAATCGAGTCGAAATTTGGCAGAAACATTCTTTAGGTTGTACGTAAGCTCCTATGAAAATTTTATAGCATTTGGACTGGTGGATTACAAGTTATGATTGATGCAAGTTCATGTTCTCGGTAGGCTGTTTAGTTCATATCGGTGCCTTCGTATCGCTCCATTCGAATCGATCCAGGCACGTGCTCAGGAGATGACGTGGCACATGATTTTAGATCAATCCGCTCTTGATGCCGAGTTGACCAAGTCATCCCAACATTTTAGCCTAGTTCGTATTGATGACGCTTCGAATCAATGGAGGATGCACAGTTTGTATCGACGGATGTTCCTCAGTTCGTATCAATCATTATGCTTTGTTCGTATCGATTGATTTCGCCCCGTTCGTATCGATCATTTCTTATCTGCACCAATTGTGTGTGTTCCACTTCGCATCGATGGGAGGTGTATATTTCATAGCGATCGGTGGTCGATCGATATGCAGTGTGTCTAAGATTGAACGACGCGAAATAGACTTCCATTTCATTTGCCGTTGGATACGAAGTAGACTCTGTTTGATCGATACGAATCAGAGATAGATTGATCAACACAAAACAGGTGGACTTGGATCGATGCGAAGTGGACTCACCTGTTGTAAATGGATTCAAAACTATGTGTAGTCGATCGATTCGATACAGATCGATACGACAAAGGAGTTTCTCTGGTTGTTTGATGGATACAAACTATCGATGCCCGATGGATTCGTACAGGACCCTCCAGCTAATGGATATGAAGTGGCGTGCTCTGATGGATATCAATTGATGGATGTGGAATGACATATGCGACTTGTTAATTCCCTTGGCTTGCATCAGTCATATCTTGAGCATACGAACTCGGATTGAATTGAAATTTAGAATGTTGGCTTCCACAGCTTTGCTTGTCATGTCTTGTCAATTGTAGCCTGATCCGGACTCGGACTAAATTTATTGACACCGAAGCAAACTTGTGCATATTCGACATTTGGGATGAGAGATTTTTGGTCTTTAGTCAATTCCTTGATAACTCGGCCTTGCCAAATGGCGGGATAACATTTGCCCCCCAAAGTATCTTGTGATAACATGATGTGCTTTGAATAGCCGCATCTTTCATCCTGAATAGTCCTATCCGACTTGCGGAATGATTGTCATTTTTCCATTGAAAATTATAACTCCTGACCGATTTTTCAATAACATGAGCTACTGATTGCCAACTGTTATACCCTGTACTGTTGTAACTGATCTCTGCATGATAGCGGTTAGTTGATTGTTGTTCTAATTGTCATTTGTGAGCATCCGACCTATGAATTTTGAAGATTGAAAATTGTAGATTAGTTTGACATACATGTGTATATGTTAGCCTGACTCATATTAACATTCACACGTTTACAAGTCGTTGTCAGTTTTTTCGTATCGAATTCCGTATCGATCCTCTCCTGAATCGATGTGAAATTCAAGTTGCAACAATGCTTGATGGTTGTTTTGTAATGTCCCTTCGTATCGATCCTCTCCTGGATCGATGTAAAAGGTCGGAAAATTGCTCTCGTATCGACGGAATTTGCAGTGATGGATACGAAATAAACATCTTGTATCGATGGAGAGCACCTACTGTGAACTCCCTGTAATTTTCTAAATGATGGATACGAAGCTGTAGTTCATATCGATAGACTAATAAAGGATGTGAATAGAGCGATGGGTTCCCTGTACACATTTCGTATCGATGGATACGAGTCTTTATGGGTTGTATGTTGATGGATACGAATAGTACAGTTCGTATCGATGCCCGTAGATGGGGTCGAAAACAATGGATACGAACAGGCATTTCGTATCAATGGAATCTGGTGTCTTAGAAAAATATTCGCTGCAAATATCGTACCGATAAAACTAAAATACATGGATACGAATAGCTTATTCATGTCGCTCTGGGGAAAACCTGTGTCTACCAGTCGAGGCAACTTTGAGGCGAATCGTTTCTTTTCTTTGGTTTTTTTCTCCCACATAAATAGTTCTGTACTTAGACAAATTTCTCACTTGCTTTTATTTCTTTGTTCCTTCATATCGATAAAGAACATAAGAGCACCCAAGTTGTTTCTATCTCCAAATCGAATAGCTCATTAATCTCTCGAACTAACCGTTAAAATCAGGTAATTAAAGGTAAACTCGCACTAGAACGACGAGATTCAAATTCAATAGCTAATTCATTCGCATACATGGCCAATTTTCGATGATGCTGAGGTCAGAATTGGCTCAGAGTAAAGCCGAGAGAGGAACGAAATGAAGTTTTGGCCATTTGGGGAAGAAGGAGTGAGGAAAGAGACGAAGGAATTGTTCGGCATGGATTTTATATCGACGGGGGGTTAGAAAAACTGGATATTGTATTGAACCTCAACCGGATGCTTCGTATCGATCCCCCTTCTGTGACTTCATATCGATTGATGTCAGACGAAACATAGCATTTTTTATCATGGCGAACCTCATCATTTTCGACCAATACGAAACATCATATATCCTGATCGATACGAAGCAGTCAATCAATGATCGATACGAACTTAACATTTTTGATCGATTCGAAGTAAATGCACAGCCTATAGATATGAAATTGAAATCTTTGATCGATACGAGATTGAGGTCTTCGAACTGATCGATTCGAACATCGCCCTTAATGGACACAAACTCCATGCAGATCTACACATTTAACTCCGATAAGCTTCAGCCTTGATAATCGGACTTCGATCGTTTCACTACATATCTGACTTCCCTTCGAGGCTCGTTGATGGAACTGTAACTCGATAAAATTTTAACAAACTGTAACTTGGATTGGTCTCTTAAACTTGGATGACATAGTCGTGACAATCAGCGATGACATTCACTCCAGCTGAATTTCGAAATCTCGTCGTCTACATATTTTCTTAAACTTTATATGATTTTTCGAGTCATATGTAGCACTGCACAACACATTCACACACTTCACACTGGTGCATGCATGGGATTTTTATCATCTAATAATGATTTCTTATAAGCTAGTTAGTTATGGAACCTTCAAGCTCACAACAGCAGGAAGTTCAGAGTTCATTTCCTCCAAGAATCGAGATACGGATCATCGCGGCCGAAGTCATAGATCCAGCCCCGGATGAGCTACCCGACGCCTCGTTTATTGGTAATCCGCCAGACTCTGTACCGTCCAATGTTTCTGAAGACATGTTGGGATGGATATGTTTAAGGCACGGCCTGTCACTAGACGATGTGCTATTATCGAGACTGAATATGTAACGACCCAGAAAAATTCGGTAATTAAATTTCTTAATTTAATAAGATTTTGGTGACTTGATATTGAAGGAAGTAAAAATTTAGTGAATCATTAACGGAAATAATAACTTGGATAAGATTGGTAAGTCAATTTTTAATAACTTGAATGTAACAATATAAATGTAAGTAAATTGTTAATAACTTGGATGTATTTCCAACAAGTGAAACAATGTAAATGTAAATTTTATTCTTATTGTAATAAAAGAATGTTACCACGATGTAATGATTAAATTAATTTAAAATCTTAATTAATGTGTGCATTAATTTATAATGGGATATACAAGGTAAATTAGTAATTTAAATGTTGACTTACTAATAAAATAATGTATAATAAATGGAATGAATTAGTGTATGAACTAATGGTAGCACTTGTTGTAAAATACTAAGTAAAATAAAACGTAACAATAATGATTAAAGCTAATTATTGATAAACTGAATGTAACTACAATAATTTAAAATGTGTAAAATGTTATACTAGTCTTTGGATTGAATATATGGAAATAAGTGTAGCCTTGGTAATTAACATTTATTTTTGACAATAGAAGTGAAACCCCAATAAAAATAGGGTTAATTGTTGCCCTTGGGTCTGTAAACAATAAACTTAAATGTAGTTAAAGTAAACGAAGGCAATAATTATGTGTTGCCCGTTATTCAGTCTATTAATTGAAATGAGAAAATAAAATTTGAATAAATATAAAAAAAGTTACATTTATGTGGGAGGTATTACAATGTTTAGAAGTTGTTAAATTAGAGTATATTAGGGAATAGAAATTGGATTGCAATCAATTGCAATAAATCTAAATAAAATATTACGTTAATATTAATTAAGGTAATATTTGGAAATAAATATTTATTTATGTAAAACTTAATAAATGGATAAATTGAAATGAAAGAAACGAATGTAAATACCTGATTTGCTAATGGAATAATAATAATAATATAGTTAATGGTAATTAAATAAAAGCATAAGTATTTAAGATCTGTAACGGTTGCTTGATAATAAGGAATTCATGAGTGCAATTTAAGGCATGGTAACACTTGTATAAGTTACTTGTTTATTTCATTTAATAATAAAATTGGAAATCAATTAGAGTAAAGGAACCTTAATGTTATAATAATAAGAATTAATGCAATAACTAAATTAGTGCACACCTTATTAATTGAAACAGATTGTAAAGTTATGATTGAAATTAGTAAATTGAGAAATGAATTCAAAGTTATGTTAACTGATGAAGTAATACGTAATAAATTGGAAATTTATACAATCAATGTCCGGAAAGTAATTATAATGTTTATGGTTGATAATAAACGTTACTTTAGTGATTACAATACAATAACGGAAGTGTGAATTGACCAAAATATAGTAAATGGAGATATGATAGTCAATAAATAAAGGATGGAATGGGAGAACTTATGTAATGAACGTAAAACAAATATTAACTATGTTTATAGAGAAAAAATAATAGAGTGAAAAGTAAATTAATTGGAATTATTGGAAAATTCAATTTATAATTCTTGAATATAGTGAAATTGAAAGTTAACACTAAAATATATAGATTTATCCAAATGGACATTTAAATTTGGTTAAACTAGTATAAATGATTGAGAAAGTTAAAATTTATGAATATTGTCAATAGTAGAATTGAAATTGAAAAGTGATTTAATTAATTAATTAATTAATTTATTTTATTAATGGAAAAATAGCCATTTTGGCCACTGACTCGGATTTCTACAAAAGCATTTTCAGCAGATCCGTAACGGTGAATTATTGTAGGATTTCAAGGTTCGCATCGATCAGACTTGTCGTTTGATCGTATGGGCTTGAAACGCCTTGAAATCGATAAATTTAAATCAATTTGAGAAAAATATTGATTTTAACATAACTTCTTCATACGATGGAATTTGGACTGGAAACTTTTTCCATTGTGTTTAAAATATTTAAAAACATCTATTTTGATATATGCATTGACCCAATTACGTTCCGGAGTCAGAATGGGCTTTTCGGGCCATTCATCGTTCAGCGCGTTTATAAATCGGGTCCATCTACTCTTTTCCAACCCTACCTATAAATACTCTGTTATAAACCCAAGCCTACCTCTACTTCTTATTTGTCTGTACGTACAATTCATCTATCTCTCCTCCTTAATGGCAGACAAATTCCAAATCCAATTACAATTCAAAAATCAAAGTGAAATTTCAAACTCCTCAAAAAAATTCAGAAAAATTATATACCGAAGCTCTTGAAGAGTGCAATCCTCTGGGGTGTTTCGTTTTTCAATTTGGTGCACCGTTTTCCCCGAATTCGCGAATCAATTCTGTCCATTCATTTTGGATTCTGGACGATCCAACGGCGGATCTGCAGCCAATCGACGATTGGGAGGCAGGGTTGGGGAGGTGGTGACGTGCAGGTCTCGGATCTAGTATCCGTTCACCTAGATGTTAAGCGACATGCCAGATTTGGGGGTTAAAGGGCCGGCGGCGGTGGCTCGCCGTAGGGCTTCAGGGGAGGCCGCGCGTGGCCATGGGGGTCGGCCTGAGGTGTGGGACGCGACGGCGGTAGTGGATCGAGACGATAGCATGCGTGGTAGCGTGCATTTGCTTGGGTTTGGTGGCGGTTTCATTCACGACCTATAGATGGGAAACACGCGCGTGAAGGGTTTCCAGAGAGATGTGTAACGACCCGCGTAAATTCGATGTTTGAAATGAATTAAATTAATAGGATTTTATTTTAAAATTTAGAAAGAAATAAAAATCTTATTAATTTGTATGAAAGAAAATATTGAAATTTGATGCATCAAAGGTAATTAAAATTTGCAAATTAAATTATATATTGCAATTAATAGTAATAGTGGAAATTGTTGCAAGGATTGAATTTGTCAATAGAATAAAATATTGATTTACGGAAATTGAATATAAACGGAGGTAATAAAGAAATGCAAGAAAATAAATAATGTAATTAGTACAATCCCTTTTATTTGTAAACTATTGTAAGGTGTTAATTAATTGAAATATGAAAATTTGGAAATAGATTTAAAATTTATGTTAGATAAATGAATTGCAATAATTAAAGTTAGTAATTAATAGGTTAAAGGGAATACCAATTTATTCATAAATGAATATAAGTGAATGTAACAAAATAAATAGGAAACGCTAATTATTCATAAGTGATGGTTGATGATATAAACGTTACTAACTATTAATGTAGTAACGTAAGATGTAAATGTATTTTCAACGGAAATGTAACCTTATTTCTAGGTAGAAATTGCAGGTAGATTTATGAAATGGAGTTTATGAGATAAATAGAATTGAATGTTTCGTTAGTATGAGTTTAAGGAAATATGGGGTAAATTGATTAAATCAATAAAAGACAATAAATGCAATGATGATGGGTTAGTAATAAAAGTGAATAGGGAAATGATTGTATAGTAAAAATGGAATTCCAACTTGTTGGAATGGAGTAAATACACTTAGTAATAAATTTAGGATAGGAAAACGAAATGGAAATATTGAATTAATTAATTCGTATATATATATATATAGAATGGCGATTATTGGATTGTAAATAATAAACTTATTAATGGTGATCAAGAGTTGTGACCACAAGTTATTATGAGTGATACATATATATTTAATTCAATTCAATTGATTTGGAAATTATTGCATTAAATATAAATTAAATGTTACGTTGAATAAGTTAAGGTAATAAATGGATAATAACGTAAATGTTCTTCATAGATATGATAATTTGAATCTATTGAAATTTATGGAATTTGAATTAACATTTTACGTTAATTGGAGATAAAGATGGAAATAGGTAATAATTGCATTAATTTGTAAGTAGAAATAAATCGTTAATGAGAACAAGTATTTAAGATTTACCACCTATTTAGTATATTAAGTTATAACGGAAAATCAATTGCAATAATTAACAATATATTTGTTTCATTAATGATAATGACGTAATATTTGAAATATTAAATAGGATGGAATTCAAATGTATATAACGATAGAAATGTGAAATTTGGGGAATAGATTCAAAGTTATAAATGAGTTGTTAAAATAATGCATAATAAGTGCAAATTGAATGAATCAATGAGAGCATAGATTTAAGTTTAGAAAACGATATTTTGGTTTAATTAAGTATTGCAAAATAAATGAAATTAACGTTTAAATATTTCGTTTATAGAGATTAAACTAAAATTCAAGGATATTAAAATAATAGATTTTGAACCCAACATGGAATCCTTCTACTTAAAATTTTTAGATGGAATAAACATTTGATTATTTAATTGAATAGAGAAAAAGATTTATTTAGTATGTAATTTAATGCTTGTTGAAAACTGTAATTTTATAAACATGTTTGCTTGACTATAAATAAGGATTACAATGTTCACGTATTTATTTAATTTGATTTCATCAATTAGGGTCTGTTGTGAAGTGGAAGATTAAAATTAATTGGAAATAAATTTATTAATTGAAAAAGGAAAAGAAACAAAGTGCAATTTATAAAATTTATGTAAGAATGTTTTCATTATGAATGTACATTATTTGGAAATATAAGAATTGATTTAATATTGTATAAGTTGATCATTTTAGAATATAAGAATGTTTACATTATGAATTGCAAGTAACAAATAACCATTTTAAGGAAAATAAAAGAATGTTGAGGAAATAAAGTGAACGTTTCCATTCTAAATATAAGGAAGTGGAGAAATTAACACTGCAATGGATAGACTTATCAGCTTTTAATTTACATCTAAATTTGTTTAGATCAATTTGGAAATTAATAAAATTGTGGATATATTTTGAAACGTAAACGAAACGTCTAGATTTACATTTGTAAATACGTTTAAAATAAAATGTAAATGATAAGGAATTTATTTATTTCCTAAATCCATAACGTGTGTAATTAATATTATTTATCTTTTGGGACCACCTCCGTTTGCACGTTAAAATTCGTGCACACCTATTCTTTTGCGATCTATCTATAAATAGGCGGTGAAACCCTAGCCTCCATCTTCATTCCTCTGTATAGTCTCTTCTTCAACTTCTTCTCTTCTTCAATGACAACAGACAATTTCTAGATCCAGTTTCAATCCAAATAAAAGTCAAAATTCAAACTCCTCTAAAAATTCCAGAAAAATTATATGTTGGAGTTCTCAGAATACGCAATCTACTGGTGGTGTTCGTTTTCCGTTTTGGGTTCGGTCTGGAAACATACTCGCGTGCTCCTGTAGCCAAAGCGCGTGGAAGACGATAGTGACGTGGCGAGTATTTAATTAAGGTTTGTTTTTTTATAATTTATTTGGATTTTCAAATCGTTTAAATCGCATAACTTTTTCATACGACCTCGGATTCACGCGAAACTTTTTTTGTTAGGATCGTAATTAAATTCCGGACAGTTTGAAACTAGTTTGGACCAATTCGGAGACCATCGAATTTTTGGGTTTAAATCGGATTTAAATTCGATTTAAATTCAAAAGGTGAGTGTTTTAACCCACTCACAACTTCTAAAAGTTTTTATATTTGTTAATTTATTTTAAATATGAGTAGAAATTTATTTATGACTGTTGGCGTGTTTTATTCAGCATATCTGTTAAATCGCATTTATTTAACTTAACTGTTAATTTAGTTTATTTATTGCATAAAATTTGACAGGTAGAATTTATTTTTGCACATAAACTGCTAGTTAACAGTCATTAAATTTATTTTGGAATAGGAACTGTTAGTTAATAATCTGTTATTAATTCATGTATAATTCATATGCTATGTATCAATGATTGTTTAAAATTGGATGATGATTGCAATTGATGATTGATGATTGATATTTGGATGAATGAATGCTATAATTATATTGTGTAAACTGCAAGTTATCATGCATTTTTCGTTTCATTCGGGATTGTGGTTTGAAATGATATACAACCGCAAAATTTTATTTTTAAATTGCGGATTAAAATGATAAATATCCGTATCACTTGACCATAGGATAGAAAATTATATACAGGCACCGTGGTCTATATATAAATTATTTTAAAGTGATTTAAATGGTTTGGATGTGATACGGTTTATAAAAAAATTTGATTTTGATATTTTATAAAATATTATTCTTCGATATATATACATATGAAGTTAAAAATTTGAAAATTAAGTTGTGTATAAACCTGTTGAATAAAAATGAAAAATTGAGAAAATGGAATTTGGAAATTTATCTTATATGTTTACATTTGGAAATTTTAAGGTATGATATTTATAACTGGATTTTCCAAGATGAATTAAAAATGAAAATTCTAGTATAAAGTAAATTTGAGAAAATATTTAATTGCTAGAAATTGGAGTTTTATTTATGGAATTTATATGAATATTCAAGACTAAATAATAGAATATTAATTGTTGAAAGAAGAAAATCCAACTTTAGTTTTGAAATATTAATACTCCAAATGGATATATATATATATATATATATATATATATATATATATATATATAGAAATTGAAGGGGTTCTTGGAACTTGAAGTGATATTTAAATTATGGTTTAAACTTTAAATAAAGAAATATATTTGAAAAGCCATGGAAATTATTTTTCTTTACAAAGTAACTTTAAAGTTAAACCATTTATTTTACGTTCGTTGAATATCCAAACCATTCAAGTTTTAGAAGTTATGGTTTTAAAATTTTGAATTTCGAAATATTATGCTTTGAAAGTATAAGTCAAATATTTGGTTTCCAGATATTTTAAATTTTAAAGCAGTATGATTTTGGAAAAGAAATATATTTGGATAAAATGATATCATATTGTTTTGGGTTTTAAGATGATATCGTATTCATAGTTTTGAAATGGAATTTTTATTCTGGTTTTGAAGTATAAACTATTTTAAATGACTGCGGTGTTATAATAACGATGGGTTGGCAAAGAGACCGGGATCGGATATGGACATACTCTCTGTCGATACCGAAAACCACTTTGACTAACCGTGTACGCGGTGGAGATTCCAGAATGAAGTAGGTGGTGGCGACGTTTCCTGTGAGGTAAATACGTGGACCCGACTCCCGTGAGTTGGCATAAGGTGGCTAAAACAGGAGTGATTCTCGGGCCCATACCTCTGATCGGACGCTCCTCTTCGATATTATACTTTGACTTTGGATTGATTCAGTGGCCACTTCTATTTTTGATTTTGAGGGAGTTGTTCGAGGTGGGCGGTAACTGCGGCTACGCGTTTCCACCAGCCCGGATAGCAATTGGTATATCTACCCTGGCATTGCCTAGTTGTGCCGTGTCACCTACCATACCGTGCCTTTACTACGAGTTTTGTTTTGTACCATACCTATGGAGTGCCCTCTGACGGCGCCCAGTACGGGGGAGATTACGGTACTGTATAGACTATGGGAATATATTCTGTGTTAAGGGCTATATGGGTAACCCCTTAACGCTATTAAAAAGTAAGTTTATTTTACAATTAGACACTATTATAATAGCGCAATATACTACATAGTAAATAGTTTAACGGATCCTTAGGAGATGTAAATCCCGAGCATCTCTTGAGTTACTGCACTCATATTTACTCCTGTTGATTTAACTCACATAAGATCTTTTAGTTCTGACTCGAGTGTTTTGTCTTTTCAATTCGCTCGGGTCAGTCCGAGCGTTCCAGGATTTGAGGATTCAGCTCTGGAGGACGAAGACAAAGATTTGTATTACTAGTATCTACTATATTATTTCACTACACCATTTAATTCCGCTGCATTGATAGTATTGGTATGGGTAACTCTGATATTCATTGTACAAGTAAAATAAAATATTTTGTAAAACAGTTTCACGAACTGTATATTTGATTATTATATTTTATCCTTCCGCTGTGAGATTCTGTTTTGTTTTATTTCTTTTCTATTTTTCTTATTTACCCCATAACAATCCGCCCTTCCGTATGGTTTGAATCGTCATGTGTGTCGGTTTAAATCGTGCGAAAAGGCGGGATGTTACAAGGTGGCAACGTGGTAGCATCTGTATGGTGAGGGTTTGTTTTATTTTTCTTTGCTCCATTTTATTTTAATTTAATTTCAACGCGTTCTTATCAATATAACTTTCTCATACGATATTCGATCTATGCGCGGATCTTTTTGTTAGGATCGTATCGAAATTTTTGATGTTTTGGCGCTGGTTTGGACGGTTTTGAGACTATTCAATTTTTGGGTTTAAATTCGATTTAAATTCAAAAGTTGAGTGTTTTAACCCACTCACAACTTCTAAAATTTCTTATGTTTGGTAAATTAATTTATGTGGTGATTATGCATTTATTTATGGTTGTTTCGTATATTTTTAATCATCATCTTAGTTAATTGCATTTACTGAAATTAAATCATTATTTAATTTACTATTGAATATAACTGCCAGTTAATTACCTGTTATATATTATTGGTTATATATTGATATTGATTGATTGTTTTGTATAATGATTGTGATGGATGTATGATTTTATGATGGATGAATGGATGTTTTATTTATATCATCATAATCTGCAAGTTGTTATGCATTTATTTTGATTCGGGATTGCGGTTTGAAATGATATACAACCGCATTTTTATCTTTAATTACGGATTGAAATGATAAATATCCGTATCACTTGACCATAGGATAGAAAATTATATGCAGGCACCGCGGTATATATATAAAATTATTTTTGAAATGATTTTTATGATTTTGTAAAGAAATATATGGGCCATACAAATATTGATTTTAGATGTTATATAAATGCTATTTTATTATTGATTTAGCTATATATAAGTTTGTTTTGAATTATAAAATAAGCTAAATAATAAAGTTTGATTTCTTTTATATAATATGGTTAAGTATCTATTTAAATTTTATTATATATAGAGTTTATAATGACTCAAATAAAATTAAGGTTGGAAGATAATGTGAATTTGATTTGAATTAAAGTATTTAAGAATTATCCTCGAAAAATTTGATTTCAAATGTAAATAAATTGAGATTTAATAGGTATGATTTTATAACTTGAATTTTGTTTAGAGGATTTAAATGAATATCAAATTGATTTGAATGAATATTATCAGGTTAATTAAATTGAAAGAATGTCCAGTTATTTGAAGTCTAAAGGTTTTACTAAAATGATATTTGATTTATTAAGTAAACATTTCAAATCGAAATAATAGTAATTGAATTTGATATATATGAAATTTTCAAAGAATCCGTTTTGAAATGGTGGAATATTTAAAGCTTTGAAATATATGAAAATTAAAATGGTTTATTTGGGATTTAAGTCTATATTTGGAATTAATTTGTGAAGGTGAAGAAACTATTTTATTATATAAAGTAATTTATATTTAACCCATTTAAGTGGTGGGGATATATTTCATAGTTATGAAATTCAAAGTTTTATGTTTTGAAAGGCTATATTTCAAGTGTTTGGTTTAGAGACATTATAACTTTGAAATTGTTATGGTTTTAGAAAAGGATATATTTGAAAAAGATATCATATTAATTTGGTTTTAAAATGGAAATAATATCGTATTTATATGGTTTTGAAATTGATATTATATTATGGTTTTAAAAGTATAAATTATTTTAAAAGGCCACGGTGTTATAATAACGTTGGGTTGTTAAAGAGGTCGGGATCGGAAGTTGTCATACTCTCTGCCAATTCCGAAAACCACTTTAACAACCGTGTACGCGGTGGAAATTCCAGAATGAAGTAGGATGGCGGCGGCGTTCCTTTGAGATAAATACGTGGACCCAACTTCCGTGAGTTGGCATAAGGTGGCTAAAACAGGAGCGATCAACGGGTTAATGAGGTAGCACCTTTGATCAGACACATCCCTTCGATATAGTACTTTGACTTTTGGACTGATCGGTGGCCACTTTTGATTTTTTTATTTGGGGGCGTGGCTCGAGGTGGGCAGCAGCTACGCGCTACGTGTTACCACCGACCTTGAAGTGTAATTGGTATATCTACCATGGCATTGCCTAGTTGTGCCGTGTCACCTACCCTAGCGCGCCTTGTACGAGTTTGGTTTTCTCCCGTAACCTATGTGGTATCCTCTGGTGGCTTCCCAATCAGGAGGGACAATGATACTGGATGGACTATTGGGACTATTACATGTTAAGGGCTATATGGGTAACCCCTTAATGCTATTAAAAAGTAAGTTTATTTTACAAATAGACATCATTATAATAGCGAAATATTACTACATAGTAAATAGTTTAACGGATCTTTAGGAGATGTGAATCCCGAGCATCTCTTAAGTTATTGCACTTATATTTATTTCTGTTGAATTAACTCACATAATATATTTTAGTTCCGACTCGAGTGTTTTTTGCTCGGGTCAGTCCGAGCGTTTCAGGATTTGAAGATTTTATTCTGGAGGACGAAGACGAAGATTTGTAGTACTATTATCTACTATATTACTCCACTACACCATTTAATCTTGCTGCATAATTATTATTATACGGTATGTGTAACTCTGACATGTATTGTATAAGTATAATCGAATATTTTGTAGACAGCTTCATGAACTATATATTTGATTATTATATTTTATCGTTGGGCTGCAAGATTCTATTTTGTTTTTTCTTTCTCTACTTTTTCTTATTTATCCCATAACAATCCGTCCTTCTGTATGGTTTAAGTATGAGTGTGTGGTTTATCGTCGCTTTAAAGCATGCGGAAAGGCGGGACGTTACATCTGGTATCACAACTTTGGTTTAGCGATAAACCTTAGCTTTGTGGGGTCTCACTCTTTACTAATAGGGTAGTAATATCCTATGGGAGTCACTGAGTGTATATATGAGAGCGTATTTTTTAGTGTTATAAAAAGGTGTTAATATTGTTTTAATCTGTTCCATTTTGTATTTATAAATTTTGGTTGGTGCATGGGATGCTATAACATCAATAGGGATTTCTAAACACTTAATAGGACAGACCGACATAATATTTGTTTTTAATATAGGTAAATGAAATAATTTTTCCTATTATATTTTCTACATACATAAAATAAATTTTATAAAGGTTATATTTGGTTGTAATACATTGGTTGTTAGGTAGTGATCTATAAATATTAGTAAAGTAGGATTTGAAAATAAAAAGAATAAATTGGAAATTTTAGAACTTAAGTTCTGGGGTTTTGAAAATTTCTTTCAAATGATTTTGGGATATAGTAATAATATTTTAGAAGTATTTTCTGTTATAAATATTTAAATATAATTTGAAAGAATTGTTTTAAAGAATTTGGAAAAAATAAGTTCTGTACTTCCCTCTCTGTTGCTGGAAAATAATTTCGGTGATGGAGGTCGCATCATCGACATTCATTTTCGAGTTTTGAAGTGTGAAGGCCACCGTAGTAGTTTTACTACAGATTTATTTTGATAAACAAATATAAATTTTAAATTGTTTTGAATATAATTGGATATATAAATTGCTTATCTGTTATTTTAAAATGATTTTGAATAAAACCCGGTATTTAATTCTTAAGTTTCCGTTAATTAATAGTTTCAATTAAGTGTAGTAAAATGGAATATAACTATTTTACAAATTGGAACCTTTAATTAAAATAAGCGATCTAATGCTAAGTTATAAATGAGATTAAAAGAAAGTTGAAATGGTAATCTTATAAAACGAAAGATATAATTATTGAACCATTAATTAATTAAAGGAAATAAGATAAACTTGTATGATTTTAATTACATTCTTAAAGGCATATATATAACTAACCGAACGATATAAAAAGTTGAAATGTTAATAAGAAATTCTAATAGAATATTATACAAGTAAAAATTTGAAATAATGAAGGTATTCAATGAAATTCTTTAATAAATAAGAATTAGAAGTTGTTATAAACTTAAGTATAACTGAAATAACACTAATTAAATATAACTGAAGGCAGGTATTGTAAGTAAGAAATTTCAAACTTAAGTAAATAAGTTGAGGTTATTTCTAAATAAAATTGTAAGAAATAAATGTAAATTTAAAAGGTAAATTATTATATGAATGAAATTAATAAAGATTAACTTGATTTGGGAATTTGTTGTTTCTTTGGTTTATAGTTGTTTGGGTAAGGATACTTTAAATTTGTTTGGATGTATGTATAATCTATTTAGTTTCGCCTAAGACCGTTGAGTAAAAGTGCACAATTAGTAGCTTATTTTCATTCCGTATGATTTAAAGTTTGAACCCGAACAACTATTTGTTTTGTTTGATATGAATGGATAATTGATGTGTGTTGATTTATGTGATGGTTGTTTGCTTGTTGCAAGTGATGGTTGGTATGTTGATTGTTTGTTGTTACTTGAAACGGCTTTAAATATTTCATTTTATATAATTGTTAAACCTTTTGGATTATATAAGTGAAATACAGGTTATGGAAGTAATTGCTACTGCTTTTGGTTCCATAAATAAGCGTTAATTCCCCGACCAATAGGTACGCTTTCGCATTACGGTTTATAGCATTAATATTGTTTTCCCGTGTTGGGATATATATTATTTTAGAAAATATATGTTGTATATTTTTATATTGATATTATATTTTCTTCCGAGCCTCTCCGTACAAAGGAGACTCTACCGAAATATTCCTTAAATTTTGGACTTAGAAAAGAATTTGAAAATGTTTTTCAAACTTTACTAATTTGAGTATAAAGGGATTAAATAGTTATAAATTGATATTTTATTTAAATTATTAAATTTTGTAAACTTATTTGTGTATAAATCTAATATTTTAAGTAAGATATACTGATTTTTTCCTTTCCCTTCTTTTACCTTTTCGGGGACGAAAAGTTTTGAGTAGGGGAGAGTGTAACGACCCGGAAAAATTCGGTAATTAAATTTCTTAATTTAATAAGATTTTGGTGACTTGATATTTAAGGAAGTAAAAATTTAGTGAATCATTAATGGAAATAATAACTTGAATAAGATTGGTAAGTTAATTTTTAATAACTTGAATGTAACTGTATAAATGTAAATTAATTGTTAATAACTTGGATGTATTTCCAATAAGTGAAACAATGTAAATGTAAATTTTATTCTTATTGTAATAGAAGAATGTTACCAAGATGTAATGGTTAAATTGATTTAAAATCTTAATTAATGTATGCATTAATTTAAAATGGGATATAAAAGGTAAATTAATAATTTAAATGTTGACTTACTAATAAAATAATGTATAATAAATGGAATGAGTTAGTTTATGAACTAATGGTAGCACTTGTTGTAAAATATTAAGTCAAATAAAACGTAACAATAATGATTAAAGCTAATTATTGATAAACCGAATGAAATTACAATAATTTAAAATGTGTAAAATGTTATACTAGTCTTTGGATTGAATATAAGGAAACAAGTATAGCCTTGGTAATTAACATTTATTTTTGACAATAGACGCGAAACCCCAATAAAAATAGGGTTAATTGTTGCCCTTGGGCCTGTAAACAATAAACTTAAATGTAGTAAAAGTAAACGAAGGCAATAATTATTTGTTGCCCGTTATTTAGTCTACTAATTGAAATGAGAAAATCAAATTTGAATAGATATAAACAAAAGTTATATTTTTTGGGAGGTATTACAATGTTTAGAAGTTGTTAAATTAGAGTATATTAGGAAATAGAAATTGGATTGCAATCAATTGCAATAAATCTAAATAAAATATTGTGTTAATGTTAATTAAGGTAATATTTGGAAATAAATATTTATTTATGTAAAACTTAATAAATGGATAAATTGAAATGAAAGAAACGAATGTAAATACCCGATTTGCTAATGGAATAATAATAATATAGTTAATGGTAATTAAATAAAAGCATAAGTATTTAAGATCTGTAATGGTTGCTTGATAATAGGGAATTCATGAGTGTAATTTAAGGCATGGTAACACTTGTATAAGTTACATGTTTATTCATTTAATAATAAAATTGGAAATCAATTAGAGTAAAGGAACCTTAATGTTATAATAATAAGAATTAATGCAATAACTAAATTAGTGCACACCCTATTGATTGAAACAGATTGTAAAGTTATGATTGAAATTAGTAAATTGAGAAATGGATTCAAAGTTATGTTAATTGATGAAGTAATACGTAATAAATTGGAAATTTATACAATCAATGTCCGTTAAGTAATTATAATGTTTATGGTTGATAATAAACGTTACTTTAGTGATTACTAATATAATAACGGAAGTGTGAATTGACCAAAATATAGTAAATGGAAATATGATAGTCAATAAATAAAGGATGGAATGGGGGCACTAATGTAATGAATGTAAAACAAATATTAACTATGTTTATAGAAAAAAATAATAGAGTGAAAAGTAAATTAATTGAAATTATTGGAAACTTCAATTTATAATTCTTGAATATAGTGAAATTGAAAGTTAACCCTAAAATATATAGATTCACCCAAATGGAGATTTAAATTTGGTTAAACTAGTATAAATGATTAAGAAAGTTAAAATTTATGAATATTGTCAATAGTAGAATTGAAATTGAAAATCAATTTAATTTATTTATTTATTTATTTTATTAATGGAAAAATAGCCATTTTGGCCACTGACTCGGATTTCAATGAAACCAGTTTCATCGAATCCATAACAGTGAATTATTGTAGGATTTCAAGTTTCGCATCGATCGGACTTGTCGTTTGATCGTATGGGCTTGAAACGCCTTGAAATCGATAATTGAAATCAATTTGAGAAAAATATTGATTTTAGCATAACTTCTTCATACGATAGAATTTGGACTTGAAACTTTTTCCACTATGTTTAAAATATTTAAAAACACCTATTTTGATATATGGATTGACCCAATTACATTCCGGGGTTAGAACGGGCTTTTCGGGCCATTCATCGTTCAACGCGTTTATAAATCAGGTCCATCTACTTTTTTCCAACCCTACCTATAAATACTCTATTATAAACCCTAGCCTACCTCTATTTCTCATTTTTCTATACGTGCAATTCATCTATCTCTCCTCCTCAATGGCAGACAAATTCCAAATCCAATTACAATCAAAAATCAAAGTGAAATTTCAAACTTCTCAAAAAAATTCAGAAAAATTATATATCGAGGCTCTCGAAGAGCGCAATCCTTTGGGATGTTTCGTTTTTCAATTTGGTGCATTGTTTGCCCCAAATTCGCGAATCAATTCTGGCCAATCATTGTGGATTCTAGACGATCCAATGGCGGATCTGCAGCCAATCGATGATCGGGAGGTAGCGTTGGGGAGCTGGTGACGTGCAGGTCTCGGATCTAGTATCCTGTGACGACCCGGAATTTTGGCCACATTATTTTAATAAATATTAAATTCAATCAAATAAAATGTAATACATATGGATGATAATGTTTGAGGATAACATCTATTAATTTAAAATTTAGGTATAAATATTGTGTAAAGCATCTGAATATTATTTAAAGAGTGATAATTAAGATATAAAATTTAATAACTTAAACCTATGTATCTTATCAATTTAAAAAGTGAAGTTTTGAAACAAACTATGGTCATATATATATAAAACATAAGAGGACTACGAAATTAATAAAACTAAATAATGAATAAGTAATTAAATGTTGATAGTTTAACTTTAGAAAGAAATAAGAATGAGTATTTACATCGGAAATGAATAATATCTCAAATAAATTTACGGTTAAGTGAACATATGAATGAACGTAAGTTCATTCTAGGACAGTATATGTATATTGTTAAGAGACATGGAAGACAAAAGAAATAATATAAATGAACGCATGAGTACATAATGTAAATATCTTTGGACATGGATTGCCTTGTAAACACGAAACAAGACAAGCATCATTAATGCAACACAAATTGGTATCATATCAGCCTCCAAATGAACAAATCTCTCTGACCAAAATAAAAAAAATCTTTGTACCAAATATATGTATCAGCTAATATTAATTATACATGAAGACACATACATTAAATGCTAGCACAACCTTTTGTCAATTTGAATTTGCAAGAAAATCTTTCAGCCTCCATATACAAAGTTTTGTCTGGTCAAAACAGGTTGAGACCTGTACTAGAAGCCACCATTTTGTTCAAAGCTGTATCTATATATTCATCATTCTATTCGTGCTCGTTCATAACTTAGAAAAACTGAGGTAAGGAAAAAAATAAAATTTTCTCTCTACAAATCTTAAACAACATCTCAACTAAATAAACAGAAAGATCAAAAGGGGTTTAAGCAAACAGCTTTTCAAACTTCTGAAAGTATGCTCTGTTCAAATTTGTTGACAGGTGAGTATATCCACATCCTTTAATACTAGATCTGAGGCATAATCTCGAGTAGTATTGTGTGAATAAGGCTTGTTTGTATAAATTCCTATGTTGATAAAGATAAGTGTATACTTGTTTATTTAAATTTACAGATAAACCTCTGTTAACTGCAGATTCAAGCTTAAAACCAAATAAAAATCATATTCTCTTCGTATACTTAGTTTTAAGTTATGATCTTTAAAGGAATGATGTTTGTAATAACTTGAGGATATTTTTAAAAATATTTTTGTGTGTTAATAACAAACAGTTATCTGGCAATGTGAAATTACTGTAGGATTTCCATATATATCAGAATCTCGACCCTAATAAATTGTTGTTTCAAGAATATAACTTGTTTTGTCATCAAAAACTAGGAATTTTAAAAGTGAAATCATAATTTTTAAACTTGTAAATCAAAAGAAATTGTAAGTTGACTGTGTAATGGGTTTTCGTCATTCTCTGTTGATCAGAGAAATTAGGGGTCGCGTGTTCTATGGTGGAGCAAGTTTAGAGTCTTGTGATGTTGGGAAAAATGGTTAGAAAAATTCACGAACGTCGTGGTGGCCGTGAAATGGAGAAGTAGGGTTTTCATGGTTGTGGGTGTCGTCGAGCTTCAGATGGCAATTGTGCTGTCGAGGGGAGACCAGAGTTGATCGGGAGGGGTTCTGGAGGTGCAGGAAGATGTGGCGTAGCGATGGTGGGAATGGCGAGGTGACCCGAGGCCTAGATCATTAGAGGTAGTCTATTTTTCTGGTGGTGGTCGCTTCCACGCTGAGTAGTTTTGGTATCGAATTCAATCCTCGATCGATTCGAGGTAGTTGGGTGTTCGAGTGTTGATGTCGTGGTCCTAGGTGACGTGTTGAGGCCAGAATCGAGGGTCGGCGAGTCGTGGTTGGTTGTGTACGTGCACTGTGCACGTTTGTGCATTCTAGGGACGAATTCTTTTGGGAAAAAGATGGTTCCCTCGGTTTCGAATGTGGGTTGTTAGCTGTGCGTATTTAAAGAAAATGATGAGGGGAACTCGGTCGTGTCAAGTAAATGCTGAACCTGTTGCGTTTCTGATGTTAATAATATAATTTAAGTTTTAAGAATTCACTTAGTCATTTTTATATAAAGTGGATTTAAGAGTTTGATTTATTAATTTGAATTATTTATTTTAACTTAGAAAGTTAATTCTTTAAGTTTACTTAATTTATGGTGTAATTAAGTTAAATAATTAAGAGTTGAATTATTTACTAGTAATTAAATAATGATTAATTGATCGTTAACTTTGAGATACTCATTTAGTCTATGTAATTGAAGATAATCTCCTAATGTAATTGACTAAGTATATTCTTAGTGAAGTAATTTAATAGATAATTACTAAATGTTATAAAGATTAAGTCCTTCAGGTAAGTAATTAATGGAAAAACTAATTAAGAAGAAATTTGATATATGGAAATAATTAAGGTTTAATTATTTTTGAGTAATTAATAAGGAAGATAATCACTTTGAGGAAGTGATAAAGGATTTAATTACTTGTCGTAATAACTTAAATTAATTTATTAATTAAGGAATTAGTTAATGATGGCAATAATTTAAATATACTTAATTAAATATCAGTGAAATTAATTATGGTTAATTAATTACCATGAAAGTTAGTTAATTTCCTAACGTAAATTAAAGGAAAATTAAAGGTTGATTAATTAATGGATTTATAATTAATCAATGTCAAGTAAGTGGGATTTAAAGGGGAAGAAAGTAATTAATTTAGTATGTTAGTATGGTATGGCTAACCAACCTTGTATAGACGATTTAATCGAAAACCTTGGATTCGCTGTTATCCCTAATACGTGATTCGTAATGCTACGTAATATGATATATTTAAACCATGATGGTATGGTTATCTATTGATGACGAATTAATGTGACACACTATATTTAAAGTTGAATTGTGTTTAAATGGGTAACTTGGGTATAGATAACATTGGATTCAAAGAGACCAGAGTCGGGTATTGGAAATACCCGAAACCACTATGAATTCTTATAGATTGATATGTGAATTCTATGAGCTGAATGAAGTGATGTTAGGGGATTGGACCTTCTAAATCTGAACCATGACACTTAGAAATGGATGTGTAGAATAAGTGATGTTAAAATAGATTGTGGCTTTGTATAAGTACCCGGGTTTCATATAAGTCATATGATTTGGTATTACATGTTAGTTGGGTTACTCACGTTGGTTTCCAGCCTGACCCGGGTGTTACTTTGATGTAATGCTCGGGTCAGACCGAGTATTACAGATTTTCAGGTAGGTACGTTCTGGAGCTCAGGAGGCGAGCTGGATGGTGATATCGTATAGGGTATTTCCGCTGTATTTATATTATTGTTAATCCGAGACTTGATAGTTGTGTATATTCAATGACTGTATATATATATATATATATATATATATATATGTGAAACTCTGATGTATATTAAATGTAATCGACAGATATAATATTCTTTTGTAAACTGTTATTATTTATTATTATATTTTATCCACTGCGAATGTAAGATATTGTTTCTCTTCTTCTTCTTCTTCTATCTCTTTATTCTTTTTCAAAACTATCTGGAATTTTCGGGTGTGAAAATTTCGGGTCGTTACATTTGGTATCAGAGCTGAAAGGTTAAGCGAGAACCTTGGCTCTAGTAGGGATTACTCATTAAATAGAGTCCAAAGTACTCTAGAATGAGTTGAGTATATATATATGAGCGCGTACTTGTTATTTTCTTATATAAAGGTTTTAATGATTTTATATAAAATATATTTTGATATATAAAGGAATATTTCATTCTAATAAATATTAAGGCGATTGGTTGTTAAATTATTGAAATTAAAATTAAGAAATAATATAATACAACCAAACTGAAATTTAATAAAGATAAGTTTGAAATGGATTCAAACTGAAACTGAAGTTTAGAATTGGAATTAAATTAAGTAGGAACAAAAATACAACTAAATTAAAATTTAAGTGATTGAAAATGAAATTCTAAATCTAATCCTAGAATTTGAAATTTTGGTTTCAAAGTAATGAAAATAATAAATAAGTATTATTTGGATAACCGGGATTTGTTGAAACAATGGGTTGTTTGAAATTGATTTGAATTTAAAACCGAAGGTGGTTTAAAATTTTAAAACATGGCTGGAAGGGCCAATAAATAAATATGTATATATGTATGGATATACATGATATCAAAGATAATTTGAAATGAACTCTAAGAGGTTGAGTTTTGATTTTTCCTGAAGTATGATGTAAAAAAAACCAAAGTAATATAAGTTTTGAACTTATAAGAGGAAAAGAATTTTGAAGTTTGAAATGGGAAGTTAAATGAATTGATTGGAATTGGAAGTTTGTGTGATCTCAAAATGAGTTCAGACCTAGAAATTGAAAACGGATGGATGTTTTTAAAAGAATTAGATGATAACATCCTATTGTTGTTAAAAATCTTTAAACGTAAATCAGATTTGTTTAAAAGAATGGGTAATAAAGTGTGGTAATATATCCATTATTGAGATAAAAGAGAAAAATCAAATGTTAATTTGAAATTAAGGATAAGGGATCATTTTGAGCTGAAATTTGAATAGTTAAATTTGTAAATTAAACTTGTTTAAGAATTGGTTTCAAACTAGAAGATAAAATTGGGTAATAAATTAAAATTTTAAAATAAAATTGTATTGAACGCTTATTTGAACCTTGAAATACACAAGTAAAGATAATTTAAAATGGAATTCTAGAACTTGAGCTCAGAAATTAAATTGTTTAAAAGCTTTTAATAAAGGTTAACTTAGTTTAAAGGGTTAAAACAACCTTAGGGAATTTAACTCGAATTTATATAATTCGAAATAGGTTAAAGTTGAAATTTAAATTCCATTAGATCAAGTTGAATTTATTTTGAATTAATTTGAATTGAAGATGAATAAATATGGAATTCAAATGGAAAATCTGAATTGGAAAAAAAAAGAAGCAACCTGAATTGGAAATTTTAAGATAAAATTGGAATTTAACTTGGAAAGTTAGATGGTTGATTTGAATTGGAGATTTGTGTGATCTCAAAACGGGTTTGAGATTTAAAATTTGAAAATAGATGGGCATTTTAAAAATAAATCGAATGATATCATCCTATTGTTTATAAAAATCTTTAAATTGAGAATGGTATTGTATCAATAAAATAAATTTGAATAATTGAATTGTAAAATAAACTTGTTAAGAACTGGCTTCAAACTGGAAAATTAGATTGAATAATAAATTAAAATTTTAAAATAAAATTGTATTGAATCTTGAAATACATAAGTAAAAATAATTTAAAATGAGAATTTTGAGAAATTGGGCTCAGAAATTAAAATGATTAAACACTTTGATTTAAAGGTTAATTTGGTTTAAAGAGTTATACCAACCTTTGAGAATTTAACTCGAATTTCTATAATTCGAGATAGTTTAAATTCAAGATTTAATTGAATTAGTTTAAAATTGAATTTGGTTTGAAGTAATTGGATTGGTGATTGAAGATGTCTAAGTTTAAAAATTTTAAATGGGAAATTGGATTGGATTAAATTGAAATGATTTGGATTCTTAAATTAAATTGATAATAATTCAAATTTAAAATTGAACAGGATTAAAATCAACTAGAATTTGATTTGAATTGGGAAAGGAATCAAGATTGATTCAACTTGAATTGAGAATTAATCAAGTCCAATGGAATTTGGAGTTATTTGAATTGGAATTGGGTCAATTTAAATGGAGATTTAAATTGAATTGTTGGGGGAGTAAACAGTTGGACTCTTGATTATTTTTAATAAATTGTTTTGATATAAACTTATTTTTCTAAGCTATTAAATATATACAACCTTTCTTTCTTAAAGCCAAATTATTTTATGGTTTGGAGTTATTTAACCATTTTTCAACTGTTTTCTAAACTAATTCCTATTTTTCAACTATTTCACAAACTAATTTCTATTTTACAACCATTTTGCAATTATCTACAATGTTTGGAACTATTTAACCATTCCTCAACTATTTTACAATTAGTTAACTATGTTAATAGCTATTTTGCAAACTAATAATTATTTTTCAACTACTTATCTATTTTTCAAAATTTTCAAGCTATTTTCTAAATATACCGGTCGGAGTTCAAACTGTTATTGATTAAATACCCAACTGGGATAAGAATTGAGGTAATAATCCAAATGGGGATAAAGGCAAATGTGATTAAGTGAATGTGAATAGAAAGGAAATTGATATTGGAAAGAGTAATCAAATTTGAATATTTGATTTTGGGCAAACAAAGGTATATCATTGTATATATATTCTTCCCTTGTTAAATCTGTTGTTGGAAGAAAAAGGATTTTGGAAGTGTTTGAAGTATAAAAAGGATTTTATACGAGTTTAAAGTGATCCAAAGTTTTAAAAAAATAATATATATCTGTATATATATAAGGATCTTATGAGGATTTTGGAAAGAGGGTTTTGAGAACCTTTGGATTTGGAAAGGCTTTTGATTTTTGGGTAAAATCAATTTTGAATTTGGAAAGCATAGTTTGAGAATTATCGATTTTGGGTAAAGGAGCTTTGTATGATATCATACTAGGTGTATGATTTGACGATACTATATGTATAGTATAAAGTGTTTTGATGATTGCTCTGGGGAAAAAGGCGCTCCCTTGAAATGAACTTCTCAGGAGTGCCACCGGGTGGTGTTGCCTTGAGCCCAGGGGGGTTCTATAGTTGATCCTGTGAGGAGTCCGGACAAAACTAGTTCCTGAGGATTATTGGGTAGCGTAAGTCGAGGGCGTTGATGCCTACAGAGGCATTTGGGTTATGCTGTGACGACAGTGTAACTCGATGTCGCTGCGATCTACTGTGGGGACCATAGCAAAATCGTGTGGAGGATGAGTGTCAACGGTCTACACTTGATTTTGCCGGGAAGGCAACGCAACATCGGTAGACTGCGATCTGTGGTCAAGTGGAGTGGAGAGGTTTCATTTTTGGAATCGAAATTCGATGGCGCTGATGCCTACAGTTATATGGGTTTTTGCTGTGATAGCTACGTAACCCCGGTTGTAGCTGCGATCTGTCGTGGGTTCCATGGTGTAATCGTGGGGAGCGGAGGCCTACAGTTATCTGTGGATTTTGTCGGGATGGCAACGTAATCATCGGGTTAACTGCGACCACGGATGGGGGTGATGATTTTCAGAGAATTGTCACCAAAGATATTTCCTCTATTTTCAAAAACTGTTTTCTATATTTTTAATAAAAATATTTTTCAAATGTTTTCACTGGGTGTTGAAGACGAGTTTACCAAGTACTTATAGATTTTCAGTCCTACGCCTGATCAACGTATGACTGAATTTCTGCGAGAACAAGGATGGACTGGTTGAGACATCGAGTTATAAAAAACATTTTTATAAAGAGTTATTTTAATAGTATTATGTGACTTTAAAAGCTTTTCTAAAATTTTGAAATAAAGTGTTGGGATTTTGGAAAATCAAAGGAAATCCAAACTGAAATTATCAAATTAAAACTCGGGAAAATTTAATAAAGTGATTCTTTATAATTAAAGGAAAATCGAATATTAAATTAAAAGTGAACGTAAAACAATCAGCTAAGTAAATTATTTAATAGTGTATGTTAATAAAAAATTTAACTTTGGTAAACAAATGGATTGTAAATTAATAATATTTGGTAATGAATTCGAATTATAAATAGAATTCGACTTGGATTTGATAATGAATTAAAGAAGAAGAGATGTTGTACAATAAAAATAAAATAGAGTTGGATTGAAATTGTGATGGTTTGAATTACAAATAAAATCCAAGGGTGATTTGAATAATGTTTAATGAAATTTGCAAGAAAATTGGATATAAGAATGTGATTATAATAGCAATGTTTTGAGTAGCAAAACAAAACCCAAGTGAATAGAAATAAATTGAGAGTGGCCTTGTATTAATAAAATAAATTCGATAACGAATTAAGCAAATTAAAAATTTAAAACGGGTTAATGGAATTAAATAATAAATGGATGAAGCCTGATTGAATAAAAACCAAATCAAAGTTTTAGTTGATATTGAGTTATTAGGATGGAAGGTATTAAATAAAAAGTTTGGGTTAAATTTATTTTTGGAAAATGGATATTTTTATAAGCATTTTAATAAATCTGGCTTCATTCCTTTTCGAGGACGAAAAGATTCTAAGAGGGAAGGAATGTGACGACCCGGAATTTTGGCCACATTATTTTAATAAATATTAAATTCAATCAAATAAAATGTAATACATATGGATGATAATGTTTGAGGATAACATCTATTAATTTAAAATTTAGGTATAAATATTGTGTAAGGCATTTGAATATTATTTAAAGAGTGATAATTAAGATATAAAATTTAATAACTTAAACCTATGTATCTTATCAATTTAAAAACTGAAGTTTTAAAACAAACTATGGTTATATATATATATATATAAATATAAATATATAACATAAGAGGACTATGAAATTAATAAAACTAAATAATGAATAAGCAATTAAATGTTGATAGTTTAACTTTAGAAAGAAATAAGAATGAGTATTTACATTGGAAATGAATAATATCTCAAATAAATTTACGGTTAAGTGAACATATGAATGAACGTAAGTTCATTCTAGGACAGTATATGTATATTGTTAAGAGACATGGAAGACAAAAGAAATAATAAAATGAACGCATGAGTACATAATGTAAATATCTTTGGACATGGATTGCCTTGTAAACATGAAACAAGACACGCATCATTAATGCAACACAAATTGGTATCATATCAGCCTCCAAATGAACAAATCTCTCTGACCAAAATAAAAAAAAATCTTTGTACCAAATATATGTATCAGCTAATATTAATTATACATGAAGACACATACATTAAATGCTAGCACAACCTTTTGTCAATTTGAATTTGCAAGAAAATCTTTCAGCCTCCATATACAAAGTTTTGTCTGGTTAAAACAGGTTGAGACCTATACTAGAAGCCACCATTTTGTTCAAAGCTATATCTATATATTCATCATTCTATTCGTGCTCGTTCATAACTTAGTAAAACCGAGGTAAGGAAAAAAAATAAAATTTTCTCTTTACAAAACTTAAACAACGTCTCAACTAAATAAACAGAAAGATCAAAAGGGGTTTAAGCAAACAGCTTTTCAAACTTCTGAAAGTATGCTCTGTTCAAATTTGTTGACAGGTGAGTATATCCACATCCTTTAATACTAGATCTGAGGCATAATCTCGAGTAGTATTGTGTGAATAAGGCTTGTTTGTATAAATTCCTATGTTGATAAAGATAAGTGTATACTTGTTTATTTAAATGTACAGATAAGCCTCTGTTAACTGCAGATTCGAGCTTAAAACCAAATAAAAATCAAATTCTCTTCGTATACTTAGTTTTAAGTTATGATCTTTAAAGGAATGATGTTTGTAATAACTTGAGGATATTTTTAAAAATATTTTTGTGTGTTAATAACAAACAGTTATCTGGCAATGTTAAATTACAGTATGATTTCCATATATATCAGAATCTCGACCCTAATAAATTGTTGTTTCAAGAATATAACTTGTTTTGTCATCAAAAACTAGGAATTTTAAAAGTGAAATCATGATTTTTAAACTTGTAAATCAAAAGAAATTGTAAGTTGACTGTGTAATGGGTTTTCGTCATTCTCTGTTGATCAGCGAAATTAGGGGTCGCGTGTTCTATGGTGGAGCAAGTTTAGAGTCTTGTGATGTTGGGAGAAATGGTTAGAAAAATTCACGAACGTCGTGGTGGCCGTGAAATGGAGAAGTAGGGTTTTCATGGTTGTGGGTGTCGTCGAGCTTCAGATGGCAATTGTGCTGTCGAGGGGAGACCGGAGTTGATCGGGAGGGGTTCTGGAGGTGCGGGAAGATGTGGTGTAGCGATGGTGGGAATGGCGAGGTGACCCGAGGCCTAGATCATCAGAGGTAGTCTATTTTTCTGGTGGTGGTCGCTTCCACGCTGAGTAGTTTTGGTATCGAATTCAATCCTCGATCGATTCGAGGTAGTTGGGTGTTCGAGTGTTGATGTCGTGGTCCTAGGTGACGTGTTGAGGCCAGAATCGAGGGTCGGCGAGTCGTGGTTGGTTGTGTACGTGCACTGTGCACGTTTGTGCATTCTAGGGACGAATTCTTTTGGGAAGAAGATGGTTCCCTCGGTTTCGAATGTGGGTTGTTAGCTGCGCGTATTTGAAGAAAATGATGAGGGGAACTCGGTCGTGTCAAGTAAATGCTGAACCTGTTGCGTTTCTGATGTTAATAGTATAATTTAAGTTTTAAGAATTCACTTAGTCATTTTTATATAAAGTGGATTTAAGAGTTTGATTTATTAATTTGAATTATTTATTCTAACTTAGAAAATTAATTCTTTAAGTTTACTTAATTTATGGTGTAATTAAGTTAAATAATTAATAGTTGAATTATTTACTAATAATTAAATAATGATTAATTGATCATTAACTTTGAGATACTCATTTAGTCTATGTAATTGAAGATAATCTCCTAATGTAATTGACTAAGTATATTCTTAGTGAATTAATTTAATAGATAATTACTAAATGTTATAAAGATTACGTCCTTCAGGTAAGTAATTAATGGAAAAACTAATTAAGAAGAAATTTGATATATGGAAATAATTAAGGTTTAACTATTTTTGAGTAATTAATAAGGAAGATAATCAATTTGAGGAAGTGATAAAGGATTTATTACTTGTCATAATAACTTAAATTAATTTATTAATTAAGGAATTAGTTAATGATGGCATAATTTAAATATACTTAATTAAAGTAATTAATTAAAGATCAATGAAATTAATTATAGTTAATTAATTACCATGAAAGTTAGTTAATTTCCTAACGTAAATTAAAGGAAAATTAAAGGTTGATTAATTAATGGATTTATAATTAATCAATGTCAAGTAAGTGGGATTTAAAGGGGATGAAAGTAATTAATTTAGTATGTTAGTATGGTATGGCTAACCAACCTTGTATAGACGATTTAATCGAAAACCTTGGATTCGCTGTTATCCCTAATACGTGATTCGTAATGCTACGTAATATGATATATTTAAACCATGATGGTATGGTTATCTATTGATGACGAATTAATGTGACACACTATATTTAAAGTTGAATTGTGTTTAAATGGGTAACTTGGGTATAGATAACATTGGATTCAAAGAGACCAGAGTCGGGTATTGGAAATACCCGAAACCACTATGAATTCTTATAGATTGATATGTGAATTCTATGAGCTGAATGAAGTGATGTTAGGGGATTGGACCTTCTAAATCTGAACCATAACACTTAGAAATGGATGTGTAGAATAAGTGATGTTAAAATAGATTGTGGCTTTGTATAAGTACCCGGGTTTCATATAAGTCATATGATTTGGTATTACATGTTAGTTGGGTTACTCACGTTGGTTTCCAGCCTGACCCGAGTGTTACTTTGATGTAATGCTCGGGTCAGACCGAGTATTACAGATTTTCAGGTAGGTACGTTCTGGAGCTCAGGAGGCGAGCTGGATGGCGATATCGTATAGGGTATTTCCGCTGTATTTATATTATTGTTAATCCGAGACTTGATAGTTGTGTATATTCAATGACTATATATATATATATATATATATATGAAACTCTGATGTATATTAAATGTAATCGACAGATATAATATTCTTTTGTAAACTGTTATTATTTATTATTATATTTTATCCGCTGCGAATGTAAGATATTGCTTCTCTTCTTCTTCTTCTTCTTCTATCTCTTTCTTCTTTTTCAAAACTATATGGAATTTTCGGGTGTGAAAATTTCAGGTCATTACATATCCGTTCACCTAGATGTTGAGCGATTTCGCCAGATTTCGAGGTTAAAGGGCCGGCATCGGTGGCTTGCCGTAGGGCTTTGGGGAAGGTCGTGTGTGGCCATGGGGATCGGCCTGAGGTGTGGGACGCGACGACAGTAGTGGATCGACACGATAGCGTGCGTTTTCTTGGGTTTGGTGGCGGCTTCGTTCGCGACCTGTAGTTGGGAAACGCGTGCACGAAGGATTTCCAAAGAGATGGCGATGTGGCGGCGTCTGTGTGGTGAGGGTTTGTTTTATTTTTCTTTGCTCTATTTTATTTTAATTTAATTTCAACGCGTTCTTATCAATATAACTTTCTCATACGATATCTGATTTACGGCGGAATTTTTTGTTAGGATCGTATCGAAATTTCTGACGTTTTGGCACAGGTTTGGACGGATTCTGAGACTATTCCATTTTTGGTTTAAATTCGATTTAAATTCAAAAGGTGAGTGTTTTAGCCCACTCAAAACTTATAAAATTTATTATGTTTGGTAAATTAATTTATGTTGTGATTATGCATTTATTTATGGCTGTTTCATATAGTTTTAGTCATCATCTCAATTAATTGCATTTATTAAAATTAAATCGTTATTTAATTTATTATTGAATATAACTGCCAGTTAATTACCTGTTATATATTATCAGTAATATATTGATATTGATTGATTGTTTTGTATGATGATTGTGGTGGATGTATGATTTTATGATGGATGAATGGATGTTTTATTTATATCATCATAATCTGCAAGTTGTTATGCATTTATTTTGATTCGAGATTGCGGTTTGAAATGATATACAACCGCATTTTTATTTTTAATTGCGGATTGAAATGATAAATATCCGTATCACTTGACCATATGGTAGAAAATTATATACAGGCACCGCGGTATATATGTAAAATTATTTTTGAAATGATTTTTATGGTCTTGTAAAGAAATATATGGGCTATATAGATATTGATTTTAGATGTTATATAAATGCTATTTTATTATTGATTTAGCTATATATAAATTTGTTTTGAATTATAAAATAAGCTAAATAATAAAGTTTGATTTCTTTTATATAATATGATTAAGTATCTATTTAAATTCTATTGTATACAGAGTTTATAATGACTCAAATAAAATTAAGGTTGGAAGATAATAAGAATTATCCTTGAAAATTTTGATTTGAAATGTAAATAAATTGAGATTTAATAGGTATGATTTTATAACTTGAATTTTGTTTAGAGGATTTAAATGAATATCAAATTGATTTGAATGAATACTATCGGGTTAATTAAATTGAAAGAATGATCAGTTATTTGAAGTCTAAAGGTTTTACTAAAATGATATTTGATTTATTAAGTTAACATTTCAAATCGAAATAATAGTAATTGAATTTGATATATATGAAATTTTCAAAGAATTCATTTTGAAATGGTGGAATATTTAAAGCTTTGAAATATATGGAAATTGAAATGGTTTATTTGGGATTTAAATCTATATTTGGAATTAATTTGTGAAAGTGAAGAAACTATTTTATTATATAAAGTAAATTATATTTAACCCATTTAAGTGGTGGGGTTATATTTCATAGTTATGAAATTCAAAATTTTATGTTTTGAAAGGCTATATTTCAATTTTTTTTGTTTTCCTGGAGATTTGAACAGGCAATTAGGTACTCGGCATTAGCACACTGCTCGGCTATTTATGGATCGTTCGACATTTGGGAGCGCTCGGCATCTAAGAGCGCTCGGCATCCAGGAACGCTCGGCATCTAGAGAGCGTTCGGCATTGGATAATGCTCGGCATTCAAGGTGTCCGACATTTAGGTTATTCGGCACCGCTTCTTCCGGCATGAGAATTCGATCGGCATGCGAGAGCGTTCGACATCAAATGATGCTCGACATGCGAGAGCGTTCGGCATCAAATGACGCTAGGCATGCGAGAGCGTTCGGCATCAAATGACGCTCGACGGGCAAGAGCGTTCGGCATCAAGTGACGTTTGGCATCTCTGGATGTTCGGCATGGCAAACTCGTTTGGCATTCCACGTTGCTTGGCATCCAGAGGTGTTCGGCATTGCGAAACCGTTCGGCATGAAGAGGTGTTCGGCATTTAACCCATCTCAATCATTTTCGACCATTGCTTGGCATACACTCGTCGCTCGGCACCCCACTTCGATCGGCATAAGGATATCCTTTGGCCTACTCCTTCCACTCAATACCTCATATCGTTCGGCATGAAGACTACAGTTCGGCACTTGGCCGTTCGGCATATATGGATTGGCACACGGAGCTTACTCCATTTGGGCCGAGGTATTCAGCTACCAGGCCCACCAGGGAAGTCCAACCCACCTTCGTCTATAAATAGAGAGGCATGGGCACAGTGAAAGAGATGGGTTTTTTCGAGAACATTGGGGAAACTCTGCCGCATTCAACATCATTCAAGACTTAATCTTTTACTTTGCAATTGTATTCGAGTAATTGAAAACAGATTGTATCTGTAATCAACTATCAAGTAAAGCAATAGAAATCAACTTCAAAGTGGACGTAGGCAGTTATGCCGAACCACTATAAATTTGGCGTTCATGTTCTCTGCATTTAAATTTACATATTGTCTTCTGTTTTAATTTACTATATTCATTAATCTCTCTATACAATCTTTCTTAAGGGTGTTAGTGACCAATTTTGGTCCTAACATTTTGGTGCTTTCACTGAGAATCGAATTCTCAGGCTTTTAGGATCTGCTTTGTAGCTACTGGATTGCACAAATCCCCTAGAGAAGATCCAAGATCATTCACTAGGCATCTTTTGATTCTATTCAGAGTTACAACCAACAACTCTACCATGGGAAGACCACGAACTAGATCGGCCTCCCACAACGCAGATGTCCACGAGACTGCTAGCGTGCAATAAGTTGGACCTAGAAATCAGCAAGCAACTCGAGGTGCAGATCCCTCCACCCAAAACCAAGCGGAAGTTGTTTCCCGAGCAAAGTTCAACGACTTGATAAGAGAACTCAAGGAAAGTAGAAGGCAACTTACTGAGCAGATTCAAGCCAACACTAACCTCATGACTCAGCTCACTCAGCAGCAGCGTCAGAATGATGGAGGTAACCCTGCCCCTTATTCTGAATCTGATAGTTCAACCTCAGCTGATGAACCTCCTAAGCGTAGGCTTCGTAAGGATGAAGGTGCACAAGCAGGTGTCACGGATCGATCGACTAGGGATCGAGGAGGAGACCGGACGCCCGAATCTCCAAGACCCAAATCAGGCGGGACATCAACCCGCACGGTCCTGTGGAACGGAACCTAACCTTCCATCCTCCATACAAACTCCGGACATAACAGCTATGGTCAGGCAGTTGATGAGAGAGAACCATGGCTTGAATAATGAAGATTGGGGAGTGTCCAGAAGTCATACTCCCTTTACAGATGGTATTCTACAGGCTGAGTACAACAAGAAGTTCAATATGTCGACTATCATAGCCTACGAAGGGAAGACTGATCCCAGGCAGCATGTGATGAGGTACAGATGGATGATGGATTCTTCAAAAGCTAATGATGCAACCAAGTGTAGGTGCTTCCCAATCACTCTATCCGAAATTGCCAACATATGGTTTACTCGACTTCCCCCACGATCTATATCCAGCTTTGACGAATTGGCAATGAAATTGATAGAACAATTCAGGATACACACCACTCGTCCAAAGGATGCGATGTCCTTATCAAGCGTAATCCAAGCTCCGGGAGAGTCATTAAAAGCATATTTGCAGAGATTTCATGTTGCTGATACCGAAGTGAGCAATCCAAACGACCATGCAACTGTGATGGCGGTAATGCATGGAGTGGATCCAGACTCTGAATTTGGAGATTGGCTGGCAGGAAAGCCCCCAGCCACGCTGGAGCGTTTTTATTCGAAAGTTCATCAGTTCATAAGAAGGGAAGAAGCTCGATGGACAAGATGAGATAAGGCACCAGAGCCTGCTCAGGGGACTGTGAAAAGTACCGTCACCATGAAGCAAACCGGTGATAATTTGGGAAAAGCTCAAGTCAATGCCCAAAACAAGCCTGGGCAGTCTAAAGGATCCAGAGGTGGAAATCCCGGAAAGAAAAGAGAGGCGGGGAAATCGAAGTCAAGGATCTCGACCTATAATGAATACAACCCGATGAACGCATCTCTTGAGAACATCTATTTGTCAACTTGCAACACTTTTCAATATAGAAAACCATGCCCAAAGGAATCAACGGAGGAACAAAAGCAGACTGGGAAGTATTGCCGCTTTCAAGAGTCTTATGGGCACAACACAAAGGAGTGCAGACACCTCCATGACGCTATAGAAAAGTTGATTAGACAGAAGAAGCTGCAGGAGTTTGTCAAAGACCCACAAGACGGAAGAAAAGAGACATCAGACTCCGGACGCGGGCCAGCTCCACGCCAACCAGAACAACCTGCTCAAACTGTGGGTAGATTGGTTATCAACACGATTGCTGGCGGACCTCATCCCGCGGATAAGAATTGGCTGGAGATGGAGTGATATGCTAACTCTTTAAGACATGTGGAGTATGAGTGTTGTTCGAATGTGGAGGATGGGACTCCTGCAAAGCAGCAGCGCACGATGGACGTTGATATTGTATTCAGGAGCAGAGATGCGGATAAGGTGGAGGCTCCTACCATCTACCCGATGCTCATATCCGTGACAATCGGGCCGGCGTTCGTGAAGAGAATTCTAATTGATTACAGAGTGGAGACTAAGGATTTCAAACCGTCTAAAGCTAGAATCCATGGCTTTAACGGCGCAGCAACGGATGCAGTGGGACATGTGGAGTTACCAGTTGAACTGGGGCAAGGCAAGCGTAGGAGGGTGTGAATCCTACCATTCATAGTGTTGGATGCTGACTCTCCATATAACGTATTTTTAGGACGTCCAGTCCTGGCAGAATTGAGGACAGCATTGGCCCCTTGGTGTCTGACGTTAAAATTTCCGATAAACAGAGGTGTTGGAGTGGTACACGACGATCAGGCGACCGGACGTGCATGTTATGTGGCTGAGCTGAGAGAGGCTCGGCATAGAGAGAAAGGAAAGGTTGCGGACAGCTCCGTCCGCATCCAAAATTCTGATGATTGACAAGTAGCGCCCGAGCCCTGGCTCGGGCAACATTCTCGGATCTATAGAGACATAGATCCGAGAGATGATGCTAGGGGATCCAGGGAAACAAATTATCCAAAGATTGAAAAACTAGCGTATTGCTTCGTGATTGCATCACGCAAGCTTCATCCGTATTTTCAGGCACACTCAATCAATGTCTATACTGATCAACCTTTGCGGCAGATACTCCAACGACCGAAAACTTCCGGAAGGATGTTAAAATGGAATATTGAGTTAAGTCAGTTCGACATTATCTATCTGCCGTGAAGGGCCATACAAGAACAAGCACTAGCCATCTTCATTGCTGAATTTACTATGACAGACAAATCAAACGACCACAATGTCATACCTCCGTTCGATGGAAGATGTACACCGATGGGGCATCTAACGACCGTCATTCGAGGGTTGGCATAGTTCTTGTAACTCTTGAGAACCGATTAGTTTGCTACGCTTTGAAACTCGAATTCATAGCAACGAATAACGAAGCTGAATATGAAGCGTTGATTACCGGCTTAAGACTTATCAAAGAACTGGGAGTAAAATCGGTTGAAATTTTTAGCGACTCGCAACAGGTGGTGTACCAAGTGAGAGGAGACTACCAAGCAAGGGGCAGAGACTTGCCCCATATTTGGTCCGAGTTAAGGAGCTGCTAGCGAATCTCGAGTATTATGATATTTCACATGTCTCGTGTGAGCAAAACAGAGCAGCCGATTCATTGGCAAAATTCACGAGCACTGGCGATACATAATAGATGGGATTGTTTCCTGTCGAAACCTTACATGTTTCGAGTATGAATATGATGGAGGTAGATTTCATGTTAGAAATAGAAATCGAGAAGGAATCGTGGATGACCCCAATCAAGCAGTACTTGCAATTTGAGATCTTACCCAAAGAAAGAAGCGAAAGACGACAAGTCCTTCATAAGGCTTCACGATATATAATACAGGATGGGGTGTTGTACCGAAGGGGATTCTCGACTGCCTTACTCCGGTGCGTGGCCCACAATGAGATAAAACGAGTATTAAAGGAAGTCCATGAGGGAAAGTGCGTTGACCATACTGGGGGGCAAACATTAGCAAAGAAAGTCCTCTGTTATGGATACTACTGGCCAACAGTGAATCGGGGTGCTGCGGACTATGTGAGAAGATGTGACGGATGCCAGATATAAGCAAAAATACCGAGAGCTCCGCCGATGGAACTCACGCAAATGGTTAGTCCTTGACCATTTGCAATATGGGGATCGACCTAGTTAGTTCTTTACCCATAGCCAAAGGTGGGGCGAAATATGCAATAGTCGCGTTCGACTACTTTACTAAATGGACAGAAGTAGAGCCTCTGGCCACAATAACCACCAAGAAGGTTATTAATTTCGTTGTACGAAATATCATATGCCGTTTTGGCCTTCCACAGACCATCATTATAGACAATGGAACTTAATTCGAAAGAAAGGAGTTCAAAGAATTTTGTCAAAAATATGGCATTAAGAATAAGTTTGCAGCGGTTGCTCACCCGAAAGCCAACGGACAAGTGAAAGCCGTAAATAAGATAATCAAGTCCATATTGAAAAAGCATCTAGAAAAGCCTAGAGGCAAGTGGGTGGATGAACTTCTAACGGCGCTTTGGGCCTACAGGACCACCCACAAGACTGCGACTGGCCACACTCCATTCGCATTGGCATATGGCACGGAAGCTGTCATACCCGTGGAACTTGAGGTTCCATCACATCGGGTAACTTATTACGACCCCGAGCCGAACCAGAATCTTTTATTAGAATCGTTGGATTTCATTGATGAAAAATGCGAAGAAGCCAATTTGAGAGCGGCCGCATACAGATATAGAGTCGCTAAATATTATAACGAAAAGGTCCGATCGATAATTTTTGGTGTGGGAGACCTCGTTTTGAAATGAGTTTTTCCGATCCCATCTCATATGAATCCCGCATGGGAAGGTCCATACGTCATCGAACGGAAGCTTGGAGAAGGAACTTTCAAGCTAGCGACCGTCGATGGTGCGACCCTCCCCCGAGCATGGAATAGCGAGCACTGGCGGCATTATTATACTTAGTCTATTTCTTTCATGTATTAGTTGCATTTGTTTCTAGTACGCTTTTATTTCTAGTTCCTGGCATGTAGTAAGATAATTTAGCTTGCTTTCATTAATAAAGGCTTGAAGCCATCTTTTCCATGAATTACTAATGTTTCTGCGTATGATGATCCTGTGACAGGCAAATGAAACTATATTATTCTGGCTTACGTACGAACACGTGCAGACACTTAAATCTCCAAGTCTCCAGAGTGCGGACTGGAGTACTCTAAGTCCCCGGAGCGCAGACTCGAGTATAAACGATTCAAATATCCAAGTCCCCAGAGTGCGGACTGGAGTACTCTAAGTCCCCAGAGCGCGGACTCTGGTATAAATGACTCAAAATCTCCAAGTCCTCAGAGTGCGGACTGGAGTACTCTAAGTCCCCGGAGCGCGGAGTCGAGTATAAACTTCTCAAATCTCCAAGTCCCCAGAGTGCGGACTGGAGTACTCTAAGTCCCCGAAGCGCGGACTCGAGTATAAATGACATAAATCTCCAAGTCCCCAGAGTGCGGACTGTACTACTCTAAGTCCACGGAGCGCGGGCTCTAGTATAAACGATCCAAATCTCCAAGTCCCCAGAGTGCGGACTGGAGTACTCTAAGTCCCTGGAGCATGGACTCGAGTATAAACGACTTAAAGCTCCAAGTCCCCAGAGTGCGGACTGGAGTACTCTAAGTCCCCGGAGCGCGGACTCGAGTATAAACAACTCAAATCTCCAAGTCCACAGAGTGCGGACTGGGGTACTCTAAGTCCCCGGAGCGCGGACTCGAGTATAAACAGCTCAAATCTCTAAGTCCCCAGAGTGTGGACTGGAGTACTCTAAGTCCCCGGAGCGCGGACTCGAGTATAAACGATTCAAATCTCATTTCCCCAGAGTGCGGACTGGAGTACTCTAAGTCCCCAGAGCGTGGACTCTAGTATAAATGACTCAAAATCTCCAAGTCCCCAGAGTGCGGACTGGAGTACTCTAAGTCCCCGGAGTGCGGACTCGAGTATAAACGACTCAAATCTCCAAGTCCCCAGAGTGCGGACTGGAGTACTCTAAGTCCCCGGAGAGTGGACTCGAGTATAAATGACTCAAATCTCCAAGTCCCCAGAGTGCGGACTGGAGTACTCTAAGTCCCCGATGTGCGGACCAAAAAATATTCTAAGTGCTTGAAGCGCGAAAGGAAAAATGAACAACTCTCAAAGAATCTCCGAGCTATATGAATGTGAACCGAGAAGTCCATGTTATTCACAACAGCTTGGATTTAAATCACAATCATACAAAAATTGAACGACAAGAGCCTTTTGAAAGACAGAAAAAGGAACTAAGCTTTATTCAGAAAAAGTTTCTACTATAAGCCCTCTAAAGTTCTGGGTCGACAATCTATTTACAAAGACTGCGGAAGTAGATGAAAATAATTACATAATTTAAACTAACTCTCATTGAACGAGAGTAATGATCACTTCTTGTGCTTCTTCGACTTCTTCACCTCCGTTGTCTTCTCGGAAGGCTCCTCTCCTGTGCGTTTACCTTTGGTACTCTTCTTTGATGGAGGGGTAGCAACTGAAGAAGTACGGGGAACATCCATGGGGTTGGACCCGTCCGGAAGGATAACCTTCAACGGCTTATTCAAAGGGTCGTCCAGGTCCATGACTCGAGGCTCGACCTTGATATTAGCTGTCTCTCTCTTCTCCTCGTCAAGCCGCTCCTTTATAATCAGCTCAGATGTGTGTTCGGAGGCACCTGTAATTTCTACTTCATAACTCCCATCGATGGGAGAAGAAATCTCAGATTTGTCCTCATCCAGCGCTCAAATCACCCGAGCATCTGGCTCGGGACCATCTCCTGCATGAGTGGCCTCACTTAACTTTCCCTCCACCTCCTTGGTGACATCGCTCCTCGGAGTGGGCCCGGGATTAGAACGGTCTGCGCAAAATCATGAAAAAAAAGCATTAGAATACAATAGTCCTTAATAAAGAATGATGACTTTTGAAATCTTAAAGTGAAGGGTTATCTACAAGGTTCCGGCAAGCTCTCAGCCGTCAAGGGGGTCTCACCCTCCGGAATGGGAGACAGAATATGGACGCCAAGGCCGGGGACCTTCGGATTATAACCGATATGCTACTCAAATGGATCGAGTATCGGCTGATTGGCTGATTGAGTAGGCACATGAGCTGGAGGCACGACCCCAAATGGACCGATAATAACTTCTTTCCCTTTCTTTGAGGGGGACCCTTTGCAATAAATAGCTTTAGCCGCTGACTAGTCCGAAGGCTCATTTCCCTTGAGGAATTCTTTTATCAAGGCCCCCACATCAATCTCTTCGGTACCGTGCTCGGCCTTCCTAATTTCTATCAAGGCATCCCATGCCTCGGCTAAAGATTCAAGATAGCCCTCTCCCAAAAAAGTCAAGTCTCGGTGCATGAGAACGCGGGCATTGAATTCAACGATTAGCGGGTCAAACATGCTTTTGTCCTCTTCCCTACCTTCTTCTCTAGCCGCCTCAAGACGGGAGTCGATGTCCGCAGACGCTATCTTCTTGCCCTCCTCACGGGCTTCACTCTTTAATGCCTCAACTTTGGAAAGATCGTCCTCAAGTTTTTCTTTTAAGAGTCGAGTAGCAACGATCCCATCACAATATTGTTGTGACTCTTCTTGGGCAGTCGTTTTCTCTTTCTTCTCTCTGCGGAGCTGCTCCTTAAGTTCCTTGACTCGTAGGTTGAATGTGCCCCTCTCATTTTGGACTGTGTCCTTCTCTAAAGCTAGGGCCCCACAGCGTTGTACCGCCTCGTCGATTTCCTTTTTGTGAGTCGATTCCAGACGAGTTATGGCTTCAACGGTGTCCTTGGTGCTCTGATGGGCAACCTTAAGTTCAGACTTGTCAGTTGCAATCTCTTCGTCCTGAGCTTTAATGATATCTTTGTCGTGGGTAGCCTCAAGCTTCAGGCGATTAATCTCATGTTGGCGCTCCATGAAGACTTCAGAAAGTTTTTCAGCCAAATGAACAAATGCGTCGTGTTGGACATAGACATCGTTGGTACAGGCGATAGCGCTCTACTTGACATGTCCGGGATGAATCGTCGAGAGGAATTTTAGGCCATCAAAGCAGGTTTTTGGAAATTTATCTTTAAGCTCGGCCAGCGTCTCTGATACTGTTGGATCTGTTGCAGAAGTAGGAGGAGACAGCTTTGAAAGTTCAGCTCTCCTGTGAGGATCTCGGGACTATCGAGTGGAAGAGGAATCGGAGTGTTCGTCCCGGGGGACATCAGATTGTGACCCCTTATGGCCGCGCTTATCTTTGCTTTGCTCCAGGTGAGAAGAGGTATCTTGGTGGTATTTTGGCTGATAGTAAGTTTTCTTTCGAGATGACGAGTCCCGGGAATGATAATCTCTATCGCCGGCACCATCTCTATCCCGACGTCTTCTGAAACCCGAGTCTCGTCCAGGTTGATAAAAGATAGACGAACCACGAAGGCGATCGAATTCGCGTGAACGCCTATGTCACCTGCACAGAATTTAAATAACAGCGAATTAGCAAAGAGTAGCATGATGATGAAAATCTAAGTGCAAATTGAAGTGCAAGTGTTTGTGCATGTCCTAGTGTTTCCTCCGACGGACCAGTTGCTTTACTAATGGGAGTTTTTTCTCCCTGACTTTGGGCTAGAGCACCTGTATCACCTCTGATGGGAGAGTGAAGTTTAAATGCTTCCGGATCCTCGAAGTCATAATTGAGCAGGTCATCAAGAATGGAGAGGTTCGATAGGCCCTTTAAAGAACTTTCTACATGCTGTGAAGAAGCCTCTTTCTCCATTGGAATGAGCGTAACTTTTGAAGTTCCGCCAACCTTCTCCTTCCTAATCTTGTACGTCAATCTCTTTTTCCTCTTCGAAGGGGAAGATGACGTCCGATGTCGTGCACTTGACTATCGGATCCTGAGAGGGACCCAAGTTCTCACCTTGTGCTTCGGGTGTTTCGTTCCCTTTAATTTCCCCCTCTTCTGGTGCGTCAGGAGTATGACGTGCTGATGAATCGGCTAATTTTTTCCCTTTCCCAAAGGTGGGCCTGGGTACGGTGACGCCTTGAGGAAGGCTTATCTGACGACCTTCTGCCAACAGCCCAAACCTTGAAAGTGTCTCATTCGAAATGAGAGTCCGGATGTCTCGTTCTTCGGTAGGAAGGGCTCAAATAGCCTCGACAGCCTCAAAATATCCCCGACCATCAGGACGTGGGTTGATACCTGAAAAGGCGAAACAAAAGTTAGAAAAGGCACGGCTCCGGCCAAGCATGAATATCGATTCTGAGAAAAAACTTACTTCCTTCAACCCATCTCCTCGCGAAGCCAGCAGGGCAACGCACATAGAACCATTACTTTTTGTATAGGGAAAACTTGCCCCACGCTCCGGTTAAAATCTGGCATTTGTGGTACGGCTCGAGGAACACAAAGGAGGGGCTATCTCTCCACTTCTTGACCATGTATATATATCTTATGTTGCCCGGAATTGGAGGCCTAGAGAGGACGGTCATGAAGAGGATGTAGGTACCATAGATAAATGCATGGCCGTTCAGGTGCATTTGCGACGGGGCAATGTCAACGTATTGCAGCACATCCCGAAGAAATAAATTGAACGGTGGCACGCTGCCAACCCAGCACATGAATGTATTACACGCCATGTATCCAACTGGGGGTAAGTGTGGACGATCGTGCCCCGATGGAACCAACATGTTGCCAAAAGGGATTCCATGAATAGAGCATATTCGTCGGAGCGCAACTTCATTGACCTTTGAAGCCTGAGAATCGACAGAGTTGTCCAAGAAAATTACTGCCTCCAAAGCGTCGGGAACTAAGTTATATGCAGGGGAGGTTGATGGATTTAAAACATCTGCGACTTCTTGTCCAGAGGACAGTCCGGACTATCTGAAATCGTGGCGGAGCTAGATCTCCTAGACATTTCCAATAAATATTGAATTTGGCAGAGCACCTGTTTGAACTATACTCGAAAAATAATTGGTGTTAGACTTAACAACATAAATCCCCCCCATGCGGTGTGTGATCTAGTGTAATCATTCAAATATAAATGCGGAGAAATCATAGGTCACATAGTTGATGGTGTAAAAGTTAAACTTTGAACTGTCATTCTCGAAGACCGTCATCGCTGACCGTCTCCGAAAGCCAGCCTGGAAATGTTTCCAATTTTAAACTCAGACATTGACAGTATATGCCAAAAGCTTTTATCTATTTTTATCGACTTTAGTTCAGGCTTATGACGATTGGAACTAGGAAGTTATCAGTCCAGAATAGTTTAATATGCCAGTTTGATAGTTATCAGTCTAGGTTAGTTTGATATGCTAGTTTGATTAGGCCCAGGCCTTTGTTTTTGTCTTATGCTCTGGCAAAGTTAGAATGTTGTTCCGCCTAAGTATCGACCGGCCAAACTGCCGTTCGGCCTGACTATTGTTCGGCCTAAATTTTGGTCGGCCAAACTATCGTTCGGCCTGACTATTGTTCGGCCAAAGTATCGTATGGCCTAAGTTCTGTTCGGCCGAAGTAACGTTCGGCGTAAGTACTGCTTGGCCTAAGTACCGTTCGGCATTCTATCTAATTCATACTTCCTCCCTAACCTTCCATCCCACCGCTCGACATGTGGCGAGTCATGCCGAACCAAAGTTACGTCGAGCCCCAACGCTCGGCACTCCGTCCTTAACAATGGCGTTATTTTCTCTTTTCTTCCTCCGTCCATACCGAACAACGAGGCCAAATCGTTCGGCGAGTCATGCCGAACCATACTGTTCAGCATTATAGCCAATTTCTACTCCTCTTTTATTTTTTTCCCTCCAAACTCGTTCGGCACAAGAGAACCATGCCGAACCATAATACATCTGCCATCATCTCCCTCGCGTGCTCATCTCTGGCCACTTCTCCTTTCCACCACATCATCTAGCCCTACAAAACATCCTAATCACAGTTCAATCCTTTCATCCATGAAATACCCATTGGCCACGGACCTAAGTTACGAGTTTAAGCCTCGTATCAAAACTTTTAATCAGGGAAAACAGTTAAACAGAAGGGATCGATACCTAGCAAATAGATTGAAGGCCGAGATAATTCTTGAAGTAAAGGAACGGCTTTGATTAGTTCCGAGTGATTTGGGAAAAGGGTGATATAGGGTATGAAGTTCGAGGAAAGAAGGGTAGTAAGATTCTTGGGATTTGACGAGATTCGAGAATACAGGATAGCGGAGGTAAAAAGCGAAAAGAGAAGATGGAGGAAGATGCTGACTTTTATAGGAGAAGAAGGGAAGTTGAAGAGGGTATGACCGATGGAACCGGTCAAAGCGTCATCGTTCGGCTTCGGCATTCAAAGCCGTTCGGCATACATGGAGCGTTCGGCTTCAACTGTTCTGTTCGGCATTTGCACTTCGTCCGACACACATCACGTCACTTGGTATTCACAAGAAAGCACCACCAAGAGAAATAAGCCAAGGATCAAAGCAAAGCATAGATGACACGTAATTCAAAGCGCATCATGTTCGATCACGTAATACAGTTTGGGGGGCAAGTGTTTCCTAGAGATTTGGTCAGGTAACTAGGTACTTGGCATTAGCACACTGCTCGGCTATTTATGGATCGTTTGGCATTTAGAAGCGCTCGGCATCCAGGAGCGCTCGACATCCAGGAGCACTCGGCATCCAGGAACGCTCGGCATCTAGAGAGCGTTCGGTATTGGATAACGCTCGGCACTCAGTGTGTCCGGCATTTAGGATGTTCGGCACCGCTTCGTTCGACATGAGAATATCGATCGGCATGCGAGAGCGTTCGGCATCAATTGACGCTTGGCATGCGAGAGCGTTCGGCATCAAAAGACGCTCGACATGCGAGAGCGTTCGACATCAAATGACGCTCAGCAGGCGATAGTGTTCGGCATAAAGTGATGTTCGGCATCTCTGGACGTTCGGCATGGCAAACTCGTTCGGCATTCCATGCTACTTGGCATCCAGAGGTGTTCGGCATCCCGAAACCATTCGACATGAAGAGGTGTACGGCATTCAACCCATCTCAATCATCTTCGACCATTGCTCGGCATACGCTCGCCGCTTGGCACCTCACTTTGATCAGCATAAGGATATCGTTCGGCTTACTCTTTCCACTCAATACCTCATATCGTCGGCATGAAGACTATGGTTCGGCATTTGGCCGTTCGGCGTATATGGATCGACATATGGAGCTTACTCCATTTGGGCCAGAAATTCAGCTACCAGGCCCACCAGGGAAGTCCAACCCACCTTCGTCTATAAATAGAGAGGCAGGGGCACAGTGAAAGAGATGAGTTTTTTTCGAGAACACTGGGGAAACTCTGCCGCATTCAACACTCACTCAAGACTTAATCTTTTACTTTGCAATTGTATTCGAGTAATTGGAAACGGATTGTATCTGTAATCAACTATCAAGGAAAGCAATAGAAATCAACTTCAAAGTGGACGTAGGCAGTTACGCCGAACCACTATAAATTTGGTGTTCTTGTTCTCCGCTTTCAAATTTACATATTGTCTTCTGTTTTAATTTACTATCTTCATTAACCTCTCTACACAATCTTTCTTAAGGGTGTTAGTGACCAATTTTGGTGCTAACAGTTTGGTTTAGAAACATTATAACTTTGAAATTGTTATGGCTTTAGAAAAGGATATATTGGAAAAAGATATCATATTAATTTGGTTTTAAAATGGAAATGATATCGTATTTATATGGTTTTGAAATTGATATTATATTCTGGTTTTAAAAGTAAAAATTATTTTAAAAGACCGCGGTGTTATAATAACGTTGGGTTGTTAAAGAGACCGGGATCGGAAGTTGTCATACTCTCTGCCAACTCCGAAAACCACTTTAACAACCGTGTACGCAGTGGAGATTCCAGAATGAAGTAGGATGGTGGCGGCTATCCTTTGAGATAAATACGTGGACCCAACTCCCGTGAGTTGGCATAAGGTGGCTAAAACAGGAGCGATCGACGGGTTAATAAGGTAGCACCTTTGATCGGACACATCCCTTCGATATTGTACTTTGACTTTTGGATTGATTCGGTGGCCACTTTTGATTTTTTATTTGGGGGTGTGGCTCGAGGTGGGCGGTAGCTGCGCATTACGCGTTATCACCGACCCGGAAGCGTAATTGGTATATCTACCATGGCATTGCCTAGTTGTGCCGTGTCACCTACCCTAGCGCGTCTTGTACGAGTTTGGTTTTCTCCTGTAGCTCATGTGGTATCCTCTGGTGGCTTCCCAATTAGGAGGGACAATGATACTGGATGGACTACTGGGACTATTACGTGTTAAAGTCTATATAGGTAACCCCTTAATGCTATTAAAAAGTAAGTTTATTTTACAAGTAGACATTATTATAATAGCGAAATATTACTACATTGTAAATAGTTTAACGGATCCTTAGGAGATGTGAATCCCGAGAATCTCTTAAGTTATTGCACTTATATTTATTTTTGTTGATTTAACTCATATAATATATTTTAGTTCTGACTCGAGTGTTTTGTTCTTTCAATTCGCCCGGGTCAGTCCGAGCGTTTCAGGATTTGAAGATTTTATTCTGGAGGATGAAGACAAAGATTTGTAGTACTATTATCTACTATATTACTCCACTACACCATTTAATTCCGCTGCATAATTATTATTCTATGGTATGTGTAATTATGATATGTATTGTATAATTATAAACGAATATTTCGTAAACAGATTCATGAACTGTATATTTGATTATTATATTTTATCGTTCCGCTGCAAGATTCTATTTTGTTTTTTTTCTTTCTCTACTTTTTCTTATTTACCCTATAACAATCCTCCCTTTTGTATGGTTTAAGGCTGACGTGAATGGTTTATTGTTGCTTTAAAGCATGCGGAAAGGCGGGACGTTACAGAATAATAGACCGCACTATTCCACATGAAGGGTTTACCGCATTCAATCGCCATGCGTGCGCAGCTGGGACACTTCCTCCATTCAACCAATACATAAGGGAAGTGTTATCTATTTTTGGAATCGCACCATCTCAGCTACACCCCAACAGATATGCTCTGCTGAATAGCCTATTCATCGTATTTAAGGAGTATCTCTTTCGACCCCCGACGCCGATCGAGATTAGATATTTATTCAATATCAAGAGTCGGGAAGATAGCCCTTCTTTTACATTCCTGGAAGCGATCGGGAATTGCCAAGTAGTAACAGGGTCTTGGACCAGATTAGGTTACTTCAAAACGGAATGGTTTTATGTTCGATGCCCCCCAGGGTACGCCAGTCAATGGTTATTCAAACGTAAGTACCGCAGTCTTCTCAAGTAGCTAATAAGACGATCATAGCCGATGCCAAACTTATATTTCTTTTTCCTTTACAGCTGTGATTCCGCGACCCGAAGGTACACATTTCAAAGAGATAGTTCGGGTTCTCTATGAAGTTTCGAGTGAAGAGAGAGACATTGACTCAGTTCCGATAGATAGAAACTTGAGAATTGTTGGATTGATCGAACGTAGCCAAGTATAAGGCTCAAGAGGGACTAAGGGTTGTCTCAAAGAAATGAGCTAAGCATAAGACGTCCAAAGTTGTTACAACCGAGGATGTCAATCTAGAAAGAACGCCCACCACCGATGAACTTGTGGCTGGGCCTTTTGTTGCCTTTCAGGGTTCTGAAGGAAAGAGAAAAGGCAACGTAGTTGCTTTCAAACGCTTTAAATTTGGGAGATCGAAATCTGTGGTCATGTCTTTGATTGTTCTTGGGATTAAAATTTCAAAGGCTCCTCCTTCGCAGATGGAAAACCTCTTCGAAGGGATCGTCGATATTCCAATCTCGGATTATGTGTCACTCTAGGATGACGCCGGGTTGGATGAGCTTCAGTGTGCGTTAGATTTAAGCGAATCTCTACCCACAAGCATGGCCGATACTTCCGGTTGGTCGGGGGTTGCACATTCATATACACTTCACGGCACTACACAATTCCCGACCATAAGTTGCTTACTTTGAAAGATTATTAACTCTGTTCTTCTTTTACTTTGCAGATACAATGTCCGGCCGAGGCTCGATGTTAGGGAGTCTTCGAAAAGCTCGCCAATCTTCAGCATATTATAAGCCATGCAGGAGAGAGGGAGATAGGGACTATGACCGTGGATACTCTAGTCAGAAGCGACATGACAGAGATAGGGAGTACATGCACCGATCCCGATCTCATTCTTCCCCTCCTAGAAACCCTACTCAGCCTCCTATTTATGTCTCACGTCCTCCGGAAACTTTACGGTACAAGCCGTCTTCTCACGTTTCAAGGCATGAAACTCACCATCATAGAATTGAAAGAGCGGCTTCCATAATTATAGAGCAGGTCCCTACCGAGCCCACAGGGGAAGGAGCAATTAAACTTGCCCAATTGAAGAAGGATTTTCTTGATATCTGCTTTGATGGTTATATTTTCCTCCTGCTCCTCCTGCACTTCAAGAGAATTCCAGTAGAGGATGAGAATATGACGCACGATTACATCCATGACATTTACACTCAATACAGGGAAGGGGGAAAAGCCGCGAAGAAAGCATCTAAACTGGCCTTTGAGCGCGCGACCACTATTGAGAAGTTAGTGACCGAGCTCGCCCAGAAAGACCGCATAATTCAGGTGCTTAATACTGAAGCTGAGTCTTTCCAAAAGTCAGAAATGGAGGCCATTCAAAAGGCCGAAGAGGCCAACTCGACCATGGAGAGGATGAGGCAATCACACTATGCCCTGGTAGAGGAGATGGGTCATCGTAACACCACTATTACTAACGAACGGGATGCGTCCCTCAAAGAACTTAACGAGCTTAAAGCCAAAATTTTCTGAGATTGCTAAGGTTAGGGATGATGTGACCAATGCATCCCAAGAGGCATGTGAGTAGGTCGTAGTGCTCCGAACCGAACTAGATGCGGTAGTGGAGAAAGTCCGCTTGGTAAGGTTGAGGAGAAGGTTCAGATGGCGGAGTCCAGGCTGGAGGCTGATATAGAAGATCTTCTCATCACCTACAATGCTAACGTACTGAAACATAGAAATTTGGCCTAGCTCGAAAGCTATTTGACACATCTTTATAACACCTGGGGCCGACTGGTCGAGGAGGAGAAGGCGGTGCATCTGGGTGAATCAATCAATGAGTTTGAGCTGGAGAATCACGTGGCGACTGAAGAGGAAAGGAAGATTCTCCACGAGTAAATGATTTCTCATGAAAGGGAGGAGCTCGACGCTCAACATTTAGAGATTGGGGAAGGTTCAGGTATTGAGAATCACACTACAAATATTGAGATTCCTTCTCCACCTCAACCTAAACCTACACCAACAGTTGAACCACAATCTGTCCATGCTTATAATCCGAAATAGCCGCAATTATCTCCTGCTAAAGAGCACACTTCTGAAGCCGCTCAACCATCCGCTAGCCTAACTGAGGAAGGTACTCTGAACATTCTTCACATGTGTCCAAAGTAAAAGGCTTGATTTGAAGTGCTTACTAATAGTTTTTCTTTTTATCTATCCAGTGACTGGAGTTACATTGATAGCGCCTCCTACAGCCTAAGAATCGCATCAAAAGTAGGGGGCCATCATTACTAAGGCGATTACCACAACGACGACTGCATTGATTGAAGGAATGCGGGGGGCTCACTTTCTTTCGATGAACAGATGATGGATGAACTCCTCGGTCACCACAGTGACCCCTTTGTAGACCTACCATTTGGCATAAGTGGACTCGACCATACTTCTGGCTCTTCAATGCATACTACCGATGCCCCCAACGAGGCTCAATCGATTTGCGAAGAAGAAATTTTGGCTGAAATTAATGCTGAAATGGAGGCAATAAATCGCGGTGGCAGCTCTGGGGTGGAATGGCAGCGCCTAATCCGGTTTCGTTGAGAATGATATCGTCCGGCGGTACAGTTATTGACGTCAGAATGTTTATTCCACCTCCTGTAGTCGATCCAGTTCCTTCGATTCCACCTTCTGGAAGCATCTCGATACACTCGAGTTCGGAGGAAGATGTTGAAATCATGCCCTCACCTGGAGATCGACCATCGAAAAGTAAAGGCACAAAGAAGAAAGTCACCGGCGGTTCCGGCGGGCCCACGCTGAAGAAGAAACCGAGGAAGAAGAAAGAGTAGATATGCCTCTTCGGCACATTTTTTGGTAGATAGAAACTTTTTTTGCTTTCCTTTCGTAGGCCGCGTATAGATGCGGGTTCGGCCCCTACTAGTAGGAATTTTGGAAAAACTTGCACATTAACTTCTTTCACAGTTAGTTGAAATAAAATTTTGTTTCTGGCTTTAACTCTATCACTATCTTTTATGCTTAAGTGTTCTAGTATTTGAATTTCAGTCCAGTGCACTTGCGGAGTTTCAACCTTTGAGTCGAGTTTTTTTATTTGCTAAGTTCAGAAATCATAGACATGAGTCATAACTTGAGATTATGTTGAACTTTGATGTTGCATTGCTTTAGTCGATGGTCGACACTTAAGCCCTGCCCCCAATTTCGAGGATAAGTTGTAAAGATTGGCCAGCAATTTCCTTTCGCCTCTATTTCGCCGATCTTAGCGTCGTCGAATCGATGCTAAAACAAGTGAGAGTTGAGTGGTCGAATCACACTCGCTCACTCAATGACGATTACGTCGATACTCCGGGGATCTGCATTCATATGTCGGCGGTCGATCATGCCTTTTTAATTTTTAAATACGTGTCCACACTTTGGGGACTTAAGTTATTTTACGAGTGGTCAGTCACACTCGAGTTATATTTGTACTCCGACCACACTCTAGGGACACAGAGTTATTCGCGGTCGACTCTCTGGTTCGTACTCTGGGAATCCGAAGTTAGTGTTTATACTCCAACTCGCACTCTGGGAGTTGGAGTTGATCCTTATAATCCGATTCGCGCTTTAGGGATTCGGAGTTGATGTTTGTACTCCAATTCGTACTCTGGGAATTTAGAGTTGATGTTTATACTTCAATTCGTACTCTGGGAATTTGAAGTTGATGTTTATACTTTAATTCGCACTTTGGTCATTTGGAGTTAATGTTTAAACTCCAATTCGCACTCTGGGAATTTGGAGTTGGTCGACAAATGGTCAATCACATCTGTTCAGGATTTTAGGATTTTGTTCGCACTTCGAAAACGATGGATTTATCAGGATCGTGGATAGTCGGCTCAATTCACCCCGAGTTAACAAGTGAGGTCATTAGATGGACGGATCCATCCTCCTCGAACTTGGTTAGGATACGGTCGACGTCGTTAGGTGGATGGATCCACCCTCTTCGGAACCATATTTATGGATTTATACTCTAACTCGCACTCTGGGAGTTTGGAGTTAGTTCAAAGGATTGTCGTGCATCAATCCTCTTTTGGCTTTAGTGTAGTGACTTGCCCCCGAGCTCGAGCTTCACTTAGCGAGTGGCCAGTCATATCACAGTCACTCCCTATTTGAATAAATTACATCGTATGATGGAACTTAGCTCTTCATGCGCCGTGATGGTTGTTTGTCACATTCATTAAATCACAGCTCTGGCTCGAAGAGATGACATTTTATTGCTGAAATAAAAAAATATGGCAAATTCAGTTGCCTTATTACAAATTCAAATTTCGAAATGCAAAATCAAAATGCAAATGGAAAATAGACTAAAATAGATAAAGCCTATCATGTGTAGTAGCGATAGAGACTCTCATAATTCCAAGCTCTCGGCAAAGTAAGACTTCCAACGGTCGATAACTTAAATGTGCCATCTTCGATTTTTCGTGCAATCACATACGGTCCTTCCCAAGTTGGTTTCATGTGCGAAGGAATCAGATAAATTCTCTTGAGGACGAGATTGCTGAGTTCAAAGGTTCGTGGTCGGAACTTGGCATTGTATAATCGAGCGACTCGACTTCGATATGCGGTTGCCCTCAAATCAGCCTCTTCACGCTTCTCATCCATCGAATCCAAGGACTCAGCAAGTAATATGACATTTGTCTTTGGATTATAATAAGTCACAGGATGAGAAGGTACTTCCATCTCGACTGGAATAACGGCTTCTGACCATAGGATAGAGAAAATGGAGTGTGTCCGGTCGCGGATTTATGGGTTGTCCGATAAGCCCATAAAGTCACAGGAAGTTCATCATCCCACTTGCGCCCGGCCTTTTCCGGTCGCTTTTTTAGAATAGACTTGATAACCTTATTAACCACTTCAACTAGGCCGTTCGCTTGAGGGTGTGCAACTGTAGAGAATTTTTTATGGATGTGAAATCGCTGGTAGAAATCCCTGAATTCAACACTGTCGTAATGGGGGTCCTGTTATCAGTGATGATGGTATAAGGAAGACCAAATCGGCAGATAATGTTGCGAACTACAAAGTTGATCACCTACTTTTTCGTGATTGTAGTAAGGGGCACAACTTTAGCCCATTTGGTAAACTAATCAACTGCGACGATGGCGTGCTTCGCACCACCTTTGGCCAAAGGTAGAGAGCCAATGATATCAATGCCCCGTACTGCAAACGGCCACGGACTGACCATTTGGGTTATCTCACTAGGTGGGGCTCTAGGAATTCGAGCATTCTTTTGACATCTATCACACTTTCTGGCGTAGTTTGCTGCATCACGATTTGTAGTTGGCTAATAATATCTGTATCGAAGTACTTTCTTAGCGAGAGCTTAACCTTCGGTGTGATCGCCACATTCTCCTTTGTGTACATCGTGTAACACTCGTTTAATTTCATCGTGGGTGATACATCATAGGAGAGGAACGGAATATCCTTTTCTATACATGACTCCATTCTAAATGGTGAACTGTGAAGCTTTTCGAAAAATCTGTCTCTTTTCACTCCTACGCTCAGGTAGCGTTCCATGCTCAATGTAATTTTGGTATGGAGTCATCCACGACTCCTTGTGGGGAGTGATTTCAAATACAAAGTTTGTCTCCATTTGATCAATGCTTGGAGAAGATAACGTCTCCATAGGAACAAGCCCCATTTGTTGTGCTTCGCCCGTACTCGCTAACTTTGCCAATGAATCGGCCTTTTGATTGCGCTCACGGGGTATGTAGAAGATGGCATAATAATCAAACTGATCAAGTATTTCATAGACTCGTGCTAGATAAGCAGTCAGTCTTCGATCTTTGGTCTGATATTCACCCGAACTTGGCATACGACTAATTGCGAATCACAATAAATTTCCACAGCACCCGAGCACCGGGCATTCCAGCACCTGAGCATAACATATGGACCGACCTTCGGGGGTTTCAAGTACTATTCCAGCACCCGAGCACCGGGCATTCGATGCACCATCGGTATGCAGCTTCCAGATATATTCAGAAGATTCACTGGTTTTGGGCAAGTCCTCCGAGATGGTAAATTCAGCTATGAAATCCGCTAGGACTTGTCCCTGAATGGCTCACCTCGGAGTGTAAGTGATGTCAAACTGGCTCAGTTCAATGTTCCACTTGAGTAACCTACCAGACGTCTCAGGCTGCGTAAGTACCTGTCGTAATGGCTGATCGGTGTAAACAGTGATAGGATGAGCTTGGAAATATGGACAGAGCTTCCTTGAGGCAGTAATGGGACAATAAGCCAACTTCTCTAGCTTAGGATAATTTCTCTCAGCTCCGGTTAGTCGTTACTAACGTAGTACACCGGTTTCTGCACTCGGTCTTCCTCTCGAACTAAGGCAGCATTGATTGCGTTTTCTGATACTGCTAGATAAAGGTATAATTACTCGTGGTCGATGTGCTCTGACAAAATCGGCGGTGTGGAGAGATGTTGGATCAGTGCTCGGAATGCGCCTTCACACTCCGTGGTCCATTCAAAGTTTCATCTCCCTTTTCGGATCAGATCGATGAAGGGAATGCACTTGTCGGTGGATTTTGAAATGAACCTGCTCAATGCTGCTACCTTCTCGTTGAGGCTCTGGACTTGCTTTATGGATCTTGGAGTTTCAAGATTTCCGATTTCCTAGATCTTATTAGGATTTTCTTCGATACCTCAAGCGTTGACGATAAAATCAAGGAATTTTCCGTATGCGACTCCAAAGTGACATTTCAGTGGATTGAGCTTCATCCTATATTCTCAAAGAATGCTGAACATTGATTCCAAGTCTTTGACATGATCAGTGGAGAATTGCGACTTTACCAGCATGTCGTCCACATATACTTTCATGGTCTTTCTGATCTCCTTGGCAAACATTCGATTGACTAGTCATTGGTACGTTGCCCCGGCGTTCTTGAGTTCGAAGGGCATGACTCTATAGTGGTAGAGTCCTAGATCGGTCATGAAGCTGGTATGTTCTTGGTCAGGTAAGTGCATGGGTATCTGGTTGTAATCGGAATAAGCATCCATAAAAGATAATAACTCGTAACCAACAGTTGAATCTACGAGTTGATCAATTCGGGGAAATGGAAAACTGTTTTTCGGGCAAGCTTTGTTCAAGTTAGAGTAATCAACGCACGTCCTCCATTTCCCATTCGGCTTTCGGACAAGTACGGGATTGGATACCCATTTCGGGTATAAGGCATCTCGAATAAACCTATTCAATTTCAACTTATCGACCTCTTCTTTAAGGGCGGCAGATCTTTCCGGATCCATACTATGCCTTTTTTGCTTGACCGAGATACACCGTGCGTCAATATTCAAAGCGTGGCTCACGATGTCCGATGAGATCCCACACATGCCAGAATGCGTCCAGGCGAATACGTTGAGATTCACCTAGAAAAATTCAACCTATTCCTGTTGCGTCTGTTGGCTTAACTGAGATCCAATCTTTATCATGTTTGAATCGTCATCGTCGTCGATCAGTACACTATTGTCAGTTCGGCCAGGGAACCTTGACTGTCTTCAGATTCATCTTTACTTTCAGTGTCTCTCTGTTCAAGATCCCTTTGGAAATGGTTGGGGTGCCCGGGCCTGGGCTCAAGCACCAATTGTCAATTACCAATAAAACAGACGCAGAGAGATTCCTCTACCCCCTCACCTTTCTCCTTTCACTACGCCCCACGCAGCTCAGCGACATAACAGGCTCGTCTAATAGCCTGATCTCCTCGAATGACTCCAACCCCACGATCGATGGGGAACTTTGGAGTCAAGCACCATGGGGCAATGACTGCCTGGAATTCATCAAGGGTCGGTCGCCCCAAGAAAGCATTATAAGGGGAGTCTATGTCCAATACAACAAACGGAAATATCCAACTCTCCGGCGTTCTCCAACTCCCAACTCCACTGGTAGTTCCACCACTCCAATAGGTATAGTAGCACTCCCATTGAAGCCGTGGATTCAAGACTACCAGGGTTTCAAATCTTTGGCTTCCTCCTTCATCGGATCATAAGCTTGCTTAAACAAAATATTCACGGAGCTTCCACTATCGACCAAGATCCTCTTCATCCAAGCAGGACCTACTTTAGCAGATATGACAAGTGGATCGATACAGAGGCTTAGACCTTATCAGCGTCTCTGTTTCGGAGATTTCATCGATCATCGTCCTCTGTTGCTTGACTGGAGCCCCATCATCACTACTACTGCAACACTCGAAGTCCGCATGCCTGATAGAGCTGGCATATGACTCCATTTCTCTCCAGCTTCGGTCTGTGGGATGAGGACCACACTTATTGTGTTTATCACCAACCTTCCGCCAGTACGAGTGGGTTCCTCCTGTCTATCTTGGTTTGGTACATGATTCTGAGTTGATTGGCCCGCACCACCTGATTGCGGCGCCCGCACAAACAACTTCCGTTCTCTAATTAACTTCTCGATGAGATCTTGCAAATGACGACACTCATTTGTATTGTTGCCATAACCCTCATGAAACCTAAAAAATTTCCCTGTTTGGATCTGCCTCTCCGATAATGGCTGCGGAGCAGGTTTCTTGTACTGCATAGTATTGTAGGTTTGTAGGTATACATTCTTTAGTGACGTATTCGGTGGAGTATAATTATCGAACATTGGAGCTCTACGTCATGGACCATGGTTTTGATCTCATTTTTTGTTTTGATTGCCATTATTCCCCTCTAATTTTTCTTGTTTTGGATATTCAACTGAACTTTCCCGGAGCTCTCGCTGGACTGTTTAACCACAACATTACTTTGGATCCCTTCCATAATGGGTCCCGTGTCATCCTGTTTCCTAGACTATTTCGCATCCTCCCTTCTCAGGAATTGGGCTGCCTTAGAGTAGAAACGGTCCAATGACATGGGCGGCTTCCTAGCCAACCAATTTTCGAACTCGGAATCAGGATCAATCCCCTTAGTCAATGCCATCATGATAGAGTTGTCATTGGGATTTCCTATCTTTGCACACGCAGCATGAAATCTCTCTAAGTACCGTCCGAATGTCTCTCCAGTTGCTTGAGTGACACTAGATAGAGTGTTAATGTCCTTTGGCCTTGTAACATGCATTTGAAATTGTTCTACAAACTTAGTGGCCAATTGATCGAAGCAAAAAATGGATCAAGGTGGCAATCGTGTGAACCACATAGTAGATATGCCTCCCAAAGAAATGGGAAAACAGCGGCATTTAACTGCATCACCAGCTCTCGCAGCATTCATTAGCCACTCATACTTCATAATGTGCTGGTTCGGATCAAAACTTCCTTCATAAATGGGAAGAGCAGGCATTCTAAATCGCCGAGGACGTTCGGCATAAAGTATCTCATCTGTAAATGGAGTATGACTTTGGGAGATTCCCAGTCGTCATTTATGAGGCCTTGACTCTCTCGAATCATCTGACGAATCATAGTGGGGATGTCAGGCATTTGTATATTCTGTGCATGCTGAGCCAAGGTATGGTCAGGTTCCACAATGCGAGGCTGGATCGGACGTTGTCGACGGTCCATGTCACGCCTCCTTGGTTCTAAGCCTTCGGGGACGTACAGTACGAGAGTACGTCCACGCTGATGATGGTTCATATCTAGCTGATTCCGGGCATTGACCCCTAGTTCAACAGCGGCGGGGTAGCGTGGTTGTCTATGGTGTAGTGAGGAACAAAACATCCCCGGGAGGAGGGTCCATTCTGGAAGCTGGTCGATGGGACAACTCTCAATTGTCCAACATTTAGAGTAGGTTGATGTCCGCTGGCTTGGGTGTAGCTTACGTCCAGTCATGGGCATGTAGATCTATGATGGTAGTCAGACAAGGCTGAACTTCTAATGGATGAGTAAGAGGCGTGATCCCTCTTGGATCTCCCATGCCTTTGGCGGTTTAGCTGGCTAGTCAACTCTGCGTTAGGCGCAGCTGTTCAGTCAGTTGTTGCCGACTCTGGGTCAACTCTTGAAGCAGCACCTGAAATTCTTGTCAGGTAACCGGGCCCGATGGATCTGAAGGTCTAATGGCATTTTGGTTGGATGGAGGCAATTGTGCGAGATTCTTTCTATCCCGTACTTCTTGATCTGCAGCTGTGGAGGTGGTCCTTTTGCTAGCCATGGTAGACAATGGAGTCCTTTCCTAGATTCTATGTAAACCTGAATAGGTTGGAAAGATTCTGAACTTGAGATCTGGATCTTCTTCTTGGGTTTGTGCAGTCCGGTATCGATAGTAGATCCAAGGAGCAGGAGAAAAACTGTGTTTTCTCAGTGAAAGTACCAAAGTGTTTGTACCAAAATGGGCACAACACTGTTCGGAAGTATTTGAAGAGATAAAAAGAAGAATAGAAATGTAAAATAAGAATTATCTAACGAACACTTCAAGAATTAATAACGAAAACGCACAGAAACACAACAATTTAGAGTGGTTCGGCTTATTGCCTATGTCCACTATGAAGTTTGATGATTTTATTGATATCACTTGCTGATTACAACTGATTTCAATGAATTACAGGGGATTAAAGTGTTGAATTCGAGTACAACAGCAGCTATGGAGTGCAAAGTTGAATTCGACAGAGTCGGGATGTCCCAAAGCCAAAAGATCCTTCTTCTGTAGGCCCTGGGGCTTTATTTATAGGCATAGGAGGCAAATATCTCGCTCAGATCTCGAGAGACTCCTTCTGGCATGTGGCTGGACCCACGCAATCGATCCCAGGCAATTTCGACTCGATCTGTTTCGATACGAACGAATTTCGTATCTATCGAGATTTGATCCAATCGAGTCAAAATTTGGTAGGAACATTCTTTAGGTTGTACGTAAGCTCCTGTGAAAATTTCATAGCATTTGGACTGGTGGATTACAAGTTATGATCGATGCAAGTTCGTGTTCTAGGTAGGCTGTTTGGTTTGTATAGGTGCCTTCGTATCGCTCCATTCGAATCGATCCAGGCACGTGCTTAGGAGATGACGTGGCGCGTGATTTTTGGATCGATCCGCTCTTGATGCCGAGTTGATCAAATCGTCCCAATATTTTTGCCTAGTTCATATCGTTGACGCTGTCTTGTTCGAATCAGGGGAGGATGCACAACTCGTATCGATGGAAGTTCCTCAGTTCGTATAGGCCGTTATGCTTTGTTCGTATCGACTGATTTCGCCCCGTTCGTATCGATCTTTTCTTCTCCGCACCAATTATGTGTATTCTACTTCGCATCGATGGGACGTGTATATTTCGTAGCGATCAGTGGTCGATCGATACGAAGTGTGTCTAAGATTGAATGATGCTAAATAGACTTCCACGCCATTTGCCGATAGATACAAAGTAGACTCTGTTTGATCGATATGAATTATAGATAGAATGATCGATGCGAAGCGGTATGAAAAGGTTGGATACGAAATAGGCGGACTTGGATCGATGCGAAGTGGACTCACCTGTTGCCGATCGATTCGAAACTATGTGTAGTCGATGGATTTGAGATAGATCGATACGACGAAAGAGTTCCTCTGTTTGTTTAATGGATACGAACTATCAATGCCAGATGGATTCGAACAGGACGATCCAGCTGATGGATACGAAGAGGTGCGCTATGATGTATACGAATAGGTGGATGCAAAATGACGGATGCGACTGTGTTGATTCCCTTGACTTGCATCAATCATATCTTGAGCATACGAACTCGGATTAAATTGAAATTTGAAACGTTAGCTTTCACTGCTTTGCTTATCATGTCTTGAAATTGTAGCCTGATACGGACTCGTACACAATTTATCGACATCCATAGCAGTCTTGTGCATATTGACATTTAGGATGAGCGGTCTTTGGCCTTTAGTCAATTCCTTGATATCTCGGCCTTGCTAAAAGGCGGGATACCAACAAAGCAACTCCTTCGAAACCATCTAGGTAGAAAGGTGAAAAGATGGCAGCAAAAGGTTTCAACTTAGTCGAAAGCAGTTGTTTAAAAAAAGGTGCAACCTGATCAAAACCATTTCTTTAAATCCATTTGACCTAGTAAAAAGCTAACCAAGTCGAAAACCATTTAGTCGAAAGCTAGCAGGCGCATCTTTAATTTAAAAGCAAAGTGATGCCTTAGCCCTTTCCGAACCTATGGTTTCGACCTCATGCTTTTCGTTTTCCATCCAATTCGCTACATAAATATATTGATACCATGCGCATTGGTTTTGATGGAGTTGAAGGCGGAGGGACTTGGTCGAAAGCCAACCAAGGCGGAAGCAGGTACCAAAAGCAATAAAATGGTAAAAAGCATGTAGCAAATAGTTCTTTTCACCTAACCTGCTTTATGTGTCAAATTTTAATTGGTTGCTTCCTTTTTTTACCAATAAAAAGTGCTGTAATTTTCAGAACTAACTATTTGAATTATTTGCAAAAAGCCCCTTCTCCTTTTATAAGTATATAAAACATTTAAGTCTCATACCTTGAATAATTTTATATACCCATTGAATACAGAGGGAAAATTCTAAAAAAATTCAAAAAAAATCTATTTTGATATGTTTTCCAACATGTAAAAATTTCAGACCCAAACCTTTTATTATTTAACCGTAAATAATTTATAATCCAAATTAACAATTACTTTATTAGAAAATTCATATAAATTCCACAAAAATTCATAAAATTCTAAAAATTGAAATCCATCTCCAAATAATATTTATAGTCTATATAAAAATTCACAAGGTATTTGGATGTCATTTAATGGGGTTTTTGTATCATAACATGTCATAATTTCTATATGAACAACCATAAATCGTCAACAAGTATATATAATCATTCCATCATTCAAAAACATGGCAAATCAATGCAAAATATTTTTGATTTCATTTTAAATTCAAAAACAAAAAATATGAGATGTAAACATTATTCACCTTAGCTTTAGAGATTAAAGAGATTGAGATATGAATAGATTTGATTTGAATTGGCTTCTTTCTTAGCTTTTCTTAATCTTCTTCCTCTTTCTCTTGTTAATGGTGGTTGGCCTCCTGTTTAAAAATTTTGATAAAATGAAATGAAGGTGTATAGGAGAATACACGACCAAGTTTAAGGGATACAGGAATGTCATCTTTCCTATTTTACCCCTCCTCTATTTCAATTTAACTCTTATTTTAATTCATAGGTTAAATGGCATGGCTACCCTTTAATTAAATCCAATCTCAATCCCCTAATCAACACATTATTTTATTTTATTTAACTAAATAAATATCCTAAATAATGTTACCAAAAATATGGGGTGTTACAAACTCCCCTCCTTAAAGAATTTCGTCTTGGAGATTATGATAAGGTACACAACACATCAATCAAAGAGGTGAAATATACCATCCAACAAGTTAGGATAAATATCTCAAATCCTACTTTCAATCTCCCAATTACAGTCCCTATCATTGTCGCTCCACTGGACTTTGACTAATCTGACTATCTTGGTTTTAAGCCTCTTCTCATCTCTCGCTATAATACGAATAGGCGTTCCACTACTAAGTTATCTAGCACAGTCCGGATCTCTAACACACTTTTCGAGATGAGAAACATGGAAAACATCATGGACTCCTGCTAAACTGCTCAGTAACTCAACTCTATATGCGAGTTTCCCAATCCTCTCAATAGTAGGAAAATGTCCAACGAATCTTGGTGCTAATTTACCTAATTTTCCAAATCTAATCACACCCTTCATCGGTGACACTTTGATAAAAACCTTATCTCTAATTGAGAACGCTAAATCTTTCAATCTTCTATCTACATAATGCTTCTGCCTAGACTGAGCCTCCTTCATTCTAGCCAAATGACCTCAATCTTTTCTACAGCTTCCTTGACCAAATCTAGGCCAAGAACCAACCAATCCCTAGTCTCTAACCAACATACAAGAGATTTGCATAGCCTTCCATGCAGAGCTTCAATTGGCGCCATCCCAATACTAGCCTAGAGGCCAAAAGCTAAGCGCTACCGATGCTACAGTCATCTATAATTTAAACTTCTGGTGAGAAAATATGGTAATGCTAATGGTATCCATAACATCAGAAGCACTTGAATATAAAAAAATTACCGATTTCAAAAACAACATTTTACTGATTACATTTCAAAATAAATTCATATCCAAGTTACATAATCCCGTAATTATTTCCTAGGTAAAGATCACTTATAATTAAATAATATGTAATGAGCGACATATGACGATGCCACCCTGGTTGATCAGAGTTAATATAGTCATATCTGACTTGATATACACAGCGGAATCAAAACGAGATAAAAATATAACTCCTAATTAGCTATCCATCAACCACCTGCTCGTCTCCGCAAGCTTTATTCGCCAAAATGTCTAAAACCTGAAAATCTTAACTCTCAGCCTACTCAAATCAATTTTGAGCACCCAAGAGTTTAAGGGGAAATAAAAACTTCGAGTCAGACATAATGTCGGGTGCAAATAACACTGTTACATCTCAGTTTACTTATATTAAGCGAGACCACGCCGCTTAGCGGAACGGGTTTCCCTTGACTAATATCCTCTTTAATACGTATAGTTTATAAATTCTTTCTTGCAACCAAACTGGTTAATCAAACTGATATGATAATGATAATAATAGCTAAGTCCATTAAGATATAATCAAGTAACTAATGGACAATCTATCCATAAGTAGTAAATGGACTATCTATCCGAAAAATAAGCTGACTGCCTGCAAACTAAACTAACTATCTACAGACTGGACTAACTATCTGAATCAAAATGGATTATCTGTCCGAATCTTTTTCTTAGGGTTAACTACCATTCATCTTTTTCCTTGAAAAACTTTTCAAATTGATTTAACCTTTTAAATCATACTTATACAAGGAACAATATATTCTTAGCTTTAATCTAAGCTATTTTACCATGTTATATATAATTTACTCAAAATAATGTTGATGAATTTTAATAAGGATTAGTTATCCTTCCAAAAAAATTTAAAACCAATTTTAACTTGAAAATACTTGGGCTATATTGCCTATTTAATACATTCGAAACCTTCGTTTAAAACCTTTAAACAACCCATTCGAAACACTTGAAGGTAACCCCTTTGAAATCATTGAAAGTTACCCTTTCTAAACCATTAAAACCTTTCCTTCGAAAGCTTTAAAACATTAGACATCACTCTTTAAAACCTTTAAATATTGCCTTTCAAAAACATAGGAAAAACTTTAATTTTTAACCCTTTTGAAACCTTAGTGAACCACCCCTTTGAAACCATTCATTAAAACCTTTCGAAGGCATCATAACCTACCATTCGAAAGCATTTTGGGTTTAATTTAAAACATGTGGAAACCTTTCGAAACCATTCAAAAATTTACCTCTTCGAAACTTTTGAAAATCGTCTCGTTCGAAACTATTTGGATTATGTCTTCAAGTAGAGCAAAAGGATCAGAAACCCATTAAATTCGAAAGCATCTGTTTTGAAACCATTTAAAACTGTCCCTTTCGAAACCATTTGAGTTATAGATCAATCATATAAAAAGGGTTTTATACATTTAAGTCGAAAGCATATTTTTTGAAACCATTTATTAGGTAAAGGAGTGATGGTGTCTAAACCATCCCTACAAAAGCATTGGAGAAGTAGCCATATTTTTAAAACAAAGCAACCCATTCGAAATCTTCTAGGTCGAAAGGTAAAAAAGCCAGCAGCAAAAGGTTTCAACTTAGTTGTAAGCAGCTATTTAAAAACAAAGGCGCAACCCAATCGAAGTCATTTCTTTAAGTCCATTTGACCTAGTCGAAAGCTAACCAAGTTAAAAGCTACTCGGTCGAAATTCATTTAGTCGAAAGCTAGCAGGCACATTTTTAACTTAAATGCAAAGTGATGCCTCAACCCTTTCGTAACCCTTGGTTTTGACCTCATGCCTTTCGCCTTCCATCAAATTTGTTACATACCAATATATTGCTACCATGCGCATTGGTTTTGATGGAGTTGAAGGCGGAGAGACTTGGTCGAAAGCCAACCAAGGCAGAAGCATGTGCGGAAAGCAGTAAAATAGTAAAAGGCATGTAGCATAGTTCTTTTCACCTTACATGCTTTACATGTAAAATTTTGATTGGTTGCCTCTTTTCTTCACCAATAATAAGTGCTGCAATTTTCAAAACTAACTATTTGAATTATTTGCAAAAGGTCCCTTCTCCTTTTATAAATATATAAAACATTTAAGTTTCATACCTTTAATAATTTTATATACCAATTAAAACACTTAGGAAAATTCTAAAAAATCTCTTTTAATATGTTTTCCAACATATAAAAATTTCAGACCCAAACCATTTATTATTTAACCGTAAATAATTAATAATCCAAATTAACATTTTCTTTACTAGAAAATTCATATAAATTCGACAAAAATTCATAAAATTCTGAAAATTCAAACCCATCTTCAAAATAATATTTCTAGTCTACATAAAAATTCATAAGCCATTTAGATGTCATTAGTAGGGTTTTCATATCAAAACATGTCATAAAATCTATATGAATAACCAGAAATCATCAATAAGTGTATATATAATCATTCGATCATTCAAAAACATGGCAAATCAATGCAAATATTTCGGATTTCATCTTAAAACCGAAAACAAAAGAAATATGAGATGTAAACATTATTCATCTTAGATTTAGAGATCAAAGAGATTGAGATGTGAATGGATTAGATTTGAATTAGCTTCTTCCTTGGCTTTTCTTAATCTTCTTCCTTTTCTCTTGTTAATGGTGGCCGACCGCTTGTTTAAAAAATTAGATAAAATGAAATAAACGTGTATAAGGGAATACACAGCCAAATTTAAGGGATATAGGAATGACCTCTTTCATATTTCACCCCTCCTCTATTTCAATTTAACTCTTATTTTAACTCATTGATTAAACGGGACGACTACCCTTTGATTAAATCAAATCTCAATTTCCTAATCAGTGCATTATTTTATTTTATTTATCTAATTAAATATCCTAAATAATGTTACCAAAAATATAGGGTGTTAGAATTATAATGATTTTCTGGTAGTAATTGCTTTAATCTCTGTGATTATATTTCAAATAAGTAAAACTTGTTAAACGATTTGTGAATACACTTATACCATTGAATAGGTATATGAATACTTTTTAAGTACTAAAAGAATAAATAAATAGTCAAATTTATAAAGATAAGTATATATCTTTTATAAAGAGAAATCCAATGTATTTATATATAAGTATATAAAGGAAGTTTTGAATAATAAAAGAGTATTAATTAATAAAGAAGCCTTGATTTATAAAAGATATTTTATTAGGAAAAAAGAAGTTTTACTAATAAAAAGGGTAATTAATAAAGGATGGATTAATTGAAATGGGATTAAAAGTCCTTTATGTGAATTGATCGCACTTTGGATGAATTGATAGTGCTTCTATGTTTGCTTACTTATGGAGAGTATACGGGTATTAGTTCCCTTATGCGATCTTTCGCACTATTTGTTAAATAATACCAAATTCATCGATTCAGCCTTGGAGAGACCGAGATCGGTAATTGTTCTACTTACCGAAAACCACTTCAAGGTTGAGATACGAGTTCTCTATTTGGGAAGTGAACGATGGAAACCATGTGTGGTTCTGAAATCATTGAGATGATGGAACCCATGTAGGGTTCATTATGTGATCGAGTTTTATTGCAAACTCGTGTGAAGATGCCAAATGTGACATCGACATCGGAAATGGCAAAACAGAGCAGGCCTATAGCCAACGGGGTTTAGTTAACCTCAGAGGGTACTGATCAGCTCAATTATTTGAAGTATGCTCATCGATTTTTCTAGCGAGAATTGATAGTATTCGGGACACATTCTTTGCGTAAACCAGCTATGACTTCCTCATCTTGTATATTTTATCTAGAAATATACGTCACTCGAAAGGTACTTTCTGACCCTTGCCAGGAGACTTGCCTCGAGGTACTAAGGACCCTCGAATGGAAAATCCATATATGAACGTACGTTTGCGGTTTTTTGTATACATAAATATACTGTTGAATGTAATTAATGTAACCATTTTAGTTATGTTTTATATTTATATTGAATGTCCCAGGCATTATTATAATGTCACTAAATTTTCTTATATAATGGTTCGGTTATGATAAGGTAAAAAGCCATCTGTTTTTATTTATGGCATGGTCTTACGAGACACCTTTACTCTTTAAAAGGGTTTTACAGGATTAGTAATTCAAATTACGTGGGTTTTCTCACGTTGGTTTACCAGATTGATTCGTCTATTATTCTTCTTATGATGCTTGGGTCAATCCATTGTATGTTTCCAAATATCATTGATGATTCATAAGAGCTCTAGGGAAGGAGCTGGATAATTTCCTACCATACATTTTATTTTCGCCGCATTACTTTGTTTATTTTTGTATCGATAATTATGAGGATGGGTTGTTATATCTGTCTAGGCTGATGATAGTTTAGTTTACTCCGATTATAGTATCTATGTAGTTTTCCTTTGTAAAAGTATCATTTTGATATTATATTTCACCGTTCCATAGCGAGATTCGGATATTGTATTCTCCTCTTTCTTGTTCATTTTCTTTTCTTCTTTTATTTTACCCTAACATTCTGCCTTTTCGGTACTTAGGTGCTCGGCATGTGAATACCGTGGATGTATTACTATCGACGTTTGGAGGTCGAAAAGGCGGACGTTACACACATGCCCCATGAAGTATGCTTTCTTCGATAAAAGAGCGTGCTTTGGGTCAAAACATGTCCTGGCTTGCTTTCCAGCAAATTCCAGTTAATCATTTAAGTGTTGACTCAAAATGTTGCTTTAGCTTGTAGATTTTCCTTTTTAACTATTTGGCTTGGTTATAGTTGGAATTCCATTCCTTTACACTGAGGACGTGGTCAGTGCTTTGGAGATCACTTCTTGCCATAGACGAGCATGATTTCTTTCTGCCAAGCTTTCTGGAAGATTCAAGGGGGAGAAAAATCACCTGGTGTTGAGTTATTTTACTCGATACCGATCCATTTGGTTCTTCACCAACTATTTAAGTCTAAGACTTAGAAAATTTTCCTACTTCTCATTACCAACTTTTTCTTTAAACCTGAGAATCTTCCTTCTTCACCCGAGTCTCTCAAGAATCGATCTAAATTTTTACAACCGACTTCTCCAACGCCACTGCTTGTTGCTGTTGATCAGCCGCTACTCTTGCTAATCCTCCAGCTCTACCACATCAGCTCAACACTGCCCTTTCTGGTCGTGATTAAGTTTGGCTTGAAGAATCCTAAAACCCTAACATCGATCTAAGCATAAGCGAGTTTAGGTTAGCGATCGTGAATGTCATGGCGATAATGATGGTGATAAGCGTTGGTCGACTGCAGCTGAGAGGAGACGGTTGAAGTTTAGTATGCATTTAATCTAGGGTTTTGCCATGGTTTTTTCTATACCAATCCATGGACAATTCTGGTTCTTTGGACTTGATTATCTCTTGTCAAAATTTGGCAGAACTCTCATCATTTCTTAAGTTCTAGTATGACGAATTATTCCAAGATTGGTTATACTGGATAATTCCATCACATTGCTTTTCCCTATTTCTGCACCTCCAATGTTCTTGAAAAGAAAGGATTTCCGCGTCACTCTAGACAGTAGGTCTGTTATCGATTATCCATCGATAATGGATAAGTCCAAAAATATAATCTAAAAGTACTATGCAACTCATTGTTCTAGCATGAGTGAGCTATCTACATAGGATGGTCCATTCATGGTGTACGAGATAGTGGACTCACACTACATAGATTAACAATTCCACTTGCTCCGGCTTGCGCTTAGAATTTGATGGGTAAACACATGTCTTGGATTTCGTATGTCGACTACATAGGTTATTATTTAAAATAACACATACCCGACCATGTTGAACACCAATTTTTATTGTTTAGAATGACTCGTCGATCCCCTCGATTTAAGTCCGGTAAGGGCACCTCTACTCCTTCTGAAGCCGGGTCTTTTATAGCTCAGGCTTCACCTACAATCCCCGTCAGACCGAACCAACCCATTACATATGAATAACAAGTCTCGTTGGTGTATGTTGTTCAAGTGGTGGATCAGTAGCCTCCTCTAACTGTGCTCATAGGTTTGAGAATATTGAATGAGGCACCGAAGCAAGTTCCGACGATTCTAATGGCTAGGATGCTTCACAATATCTATCTTCACCATGGGATTCTCGAAGAGGACTTTCTTCTCCCTGAGAGGAGTAAGTTTACACACAACCCCCTAAAAGGATATTTTGTATGCAATCGGTACATGTACCTAGATGGTGCTATCCCACCATTCAATCCTTTCCCCATGATGATGCTAAAAGAACTCGGGCTAGTTTCACCCAAATGGGTATTCTCATCTGAGTTTGCTTTACATCCCCTTCATGAATCAGTTCAACTGGCCCACAAGGTTCAATGAACTTACACGTTTACTTCAATTCAAGAGAAAGGGAGATTCCCCATCCTACATGATAATCGAAGCTTGTAAGGGATACAAATTCATTGAAAAGCTCCATGGTAAGTGTTCTTACATCAAGAACAAATATTTCTTCCTATGACGCTCACACGATTTTAATTAGCCCTTGCTATCTGGATCTATATCCTCATGATGGAATTTCTAAGTTTCTAACTTGATATGAGTTTTTTGTAGGCATCCGAGCATGAGACAAGAGCAATAAGAAAAAAACAGTGCTTGATGCCCTAAAAGAAGTTAGATCGCCACATCAGACCACCACTGTAGCGATCCATATTCTACATATCGGAGGATCGTATAATATTTATATTATTTTCATAAAAGGACGTATGGTTCCAATATTTTGGAAAATGACTCTTGGGGATATTTTCCACATCCACGATTTTAATGAATTTCTATGTGACCATTTTAATCCTATAAATTTTGTATAGACTATAAATTTTGGTAGGAGCCTGACTAGGGTTTAAAAAGCATGTCTATTAACTCCAGATGATGGTTTACATTTCTGTAGAGTGGCCATATTAAGAAAATGGACTTACCATTTTTGAGTTATGGCTATTTGAAGTTTTCTTCAATTTTGAGCAGCTTTAGTGGATAATTAGGGTCATCAGTGCTAAGAAAAGCAAGACCCATTTCGGAAATTGGAGTATGTGGGTGCTGATAGGACTTTACCCCCATAATTTTAGTATTCCCAAAATAGTTGGAAACCTTTGTTAACCTCCGTTTGCCAAAAATCAACGCTAAAACATACTTTAATTAGCCAAATTGCACCATTAAGAGGAGATTAGAACGATTAGCACTTGCATTAGAGATTTGATATTAGAGGATCATTGGATTTCGTGACTTTTATTGTTCATTGAAGGATTTGGGCTTTGATGTGGAATAAGTTGAGTGATTGGATCTCTCACATACTAATTAGGTCTGTAAAAGCCCTAAATGTTGTTTTAAAAATTATTTAAAAGTATAAAAAATGTTTTTAGACTATATTACACTATATAGTGTATTTTAAATGATTTAGTAATGATTTGTAAAAAAGTGCACTTATGGATCCCTAATAATGTTCTTATGGATCCCTAACCTTTACCTTAGATTTAGGTCTTGATTTAAGATGGTTTGACTATGTGTTTACTACCGATTGTTTTATGTATTGACTGTTTACTCGGGTTATGCTTGAATGGTTGAAAATGTTAATTGAATGGTGAATATATTTTTTGGTGAAATTATGGGTTCTGTATCATGGATCGATATCAGTCCATGATATTTCACCCAATGGAAGCGTGATTGAGGTGGGGTGGCAAGGAAGGCCCCATGATACTATGTACCAAGTTTCATATCATTTGGTCTACACATGATCGAGTTGTGGATGGATCGGTGGAGTTTTCAATGCATGGATCGATGAGGCTCCGAAGAGATGGATCAGTGGTAGCTTCAAGGGTATGGAACAGTGGTAGCGTTAAGGGGACAGATCGGTAGAGCTCAAAAACATGGATCGATGAAATGAGGCCAAATTCATATGAATTTGGATAAGTATTGGATCAATACGAATCAATAGGGATTGACCCAATCAAGATGTGATCTATGGTGTAGCTTAGGGAGGTGCAAGGGTTTACGTGTGAAGTTTGGGATTTTATAGATCCAAAACATGGATCGATATGGATTCAAAACTTTGATCGGTATGGAACTAAACTTGGATCGGTATGGATCCATGGCTTTTCTTCCAAACTTGATGAGATCGATATGGGGTAATAAGGAAGGCCTCATAAGGCTACGTTCTGAGTTTTAGATCATTTGGAGCCCGTCTGCTCGTGTTACATTCATCTGATGATGGATAGCTATGCTTCCAGAGGTAGAATAGGAAACGAGGAGTCGGATTGAGGGGACTATTGGAGACAAGTTATGGGATGCACGATGGCACTCTATGACTTATGATGGTTGCCTAGAGTAATTCCCAACCACGACAACTATAGGCAGGAGTTGTAAGGACGGTCCCAGATAATCTCTACGGTTGATACTCGCAAAGGGATCATTGATATTCGTAGGTTTCAATGTGTACTTATAAAGCAGAAGTATGTGAGGACGCTCATTTGGAGTGACGATGGCCCTTGGATCACATGATGTAGATCCATTGTACCCAGGACTATCAAACGGGTAGTGAGTTCCTGGCTTTTTGAATAGCATGGATTCGAGTACCAAGAAACTGGATGTTGAGTTATCCTAATGTAACGACCCACTATTTTGGACTATTCACATCCGTACATGTCGGACTTGAATAATCCAAAATACCAAATTGTTAATTTATATTTGGCAAAAATGAACATATACAGTAAATAAATAATCACAGAATCACAGACACAGAGTAATAATATGCAGCGGAAACAAAAGATAGTAGTTCATGAAGCTACTATATATATAACAGAGTTAAATAAGGTACCACGAAAGTCTCGAATACAATAGTCAAATACAAGAATTGGAATGCATCACTAGAATTAACTGAATATCTGAAAGCTGGATAGATAGCTGGATTTCCAAGCGAAGCTCCAACTCCAAAGGTGAGTCTCGAATACTGGTACACTCAGTCTGACCCGAGCGTAAAGAAAATACAAAACACTCAAGTCAGGATTAACATTCTTATATCAATAAATCCAACTCAAGTGTAATAACAACTGAAACACAACTAACTCAAAGGACGTTGGAATAACCGTCCTCTAAGGATTCGTTAAACTATCTACTATGTAGTAATATATGCTAAATAGATAATGTCTATCAATAATATAAAATACCAAATAGTGTTAAGGCGTTACCACTATCCCCCTTAACACATTTTATATAAGCGTTATAGACTATAAAGCACTGTAAACTCCACCGTAAACTAGTGGGTTATCAGGGAGTACTCCATAGGTATAACACAAAACAAATTCGTAATGGTCGTGTATATAGGGATACAAGTATGACAAGGCACATGAGGCAATACCCAAGGTAGTGAAACTACCGTTTGCCTGATCCGGACTGGTGAAAACGCATGGTCGCAACGATTACAACACTCCCGAAATTACGAGGGTGCACCAATCAATAACAAGTAATGAGTAGTTTACGAAGAAGTGTGTTCGCTCGAGGTGGCTAACCCCATTTGGCCCGGCATGGCTCATGTTTTAGTCATTTCCAATTTGATATAAGTGTCCAGGCTATCCATTATCGTTCTCTTTCTTCAGTCATCACGTACATCATTCCAACCACTTCATTCTGGATCACACTCTGCGTATAGTTATTAAAGTGGTTTTCGGTTTAGACAGAGAGTATGTCCATAACCGATTCCGGTTTCTTTAATAACTTTCGTAATTATTACACCGATTGGTCGTTATATATATTTTAAAACCAAATCAAATTCAATTTCAATTAAAATTTGTAAACCAACATTCCATTTGTCCTTCTATATCAATTTTCATAATTTACGTTTCAAAATTTCCAAATTACCATTTCAAAATCTTATAATTCAATTTCAATTTTTACTTAAACAATTCAAATATTGGTTCAAGTACGCATATAAATTTTATTCCGAAATCATTTAAATTGATTTAATTTAACATTTAAATCAATTTAAATTCATTGATCGATTTCATTCAATATTTGTTAAGTAAATTTGTCATTCAAAACAATTTCTATTTATTTTCCAACTCATTAAATCAATTACTTAAGTTCAACTTCATTATATCAAAACTTCAATTTGAATTACATTAGATTCGTCAAATCAATTCTTTAAATTACAAGTCTTACATTAATTTCAACAAATCACATTTTTATTTCTTGTTAAAGAAAATTCAATTTCAATTTTTTACTTACTTACTTTAAATAATTTCCAAAAACTTAATTAATAAAGAAACACAATTTCTTTTATTAACGAAGTTCAAATACACTTATTTAGAAGTACAATTTCTCTTATCAAATAATTCAAATTTTTATTTAATTATCAAATAATTCAATCTTATTTAATTATTACATAATTTCAAAACTTAATTATTAAATAATTTCAAAACTTAATTCAATCATTTCTTAAATTAAACAACGTTGTTTCATCGATTACTTCGTTAATATTTTGTTCGGATTATTATATATTAACATTTCTCTTTCATTAAAATTCAAATTCCAACTTCATTTCCAATTTTACTATTTATTCCAAATAAATTCCTTATTTATTCTAAAATCCAATAATTGACCAATCGGTTTATTTAATTCTCTATCCTAAGTCAAGTTAAATTTAGGTAAATATAATTTCAACCCGATTCCATTCCAATTCAAAAATCTAAGCATAGCAAAGGGAACTTGCAGTGTGATAACTGGGATGGTGCTAAAGTAAATAAACAAGCAATAGCGAACATCAATAATAAAATTAATTCAAATAATCCCGAAATAATCGTATTAATTCACATTGTTGTTTGTGCACATTAATATAATTATTTCTAGAATCTACACTATCATTTCATGTAGATTAAAGATTAATACACTAATATTTATACGGTTCTTGACTTAGTATCGATTATTCAATTTCATACTACATCAATTTAAACAACATACATTTAAATCGTTCAAGGTGTGGTTAACACTATTTCTATGTGTCAATTTATTTAACATTTAAAGGGGTCATTTATACAAATTTAACTAATCAAATTCACCACATATATCAATTTTAAATTATTAACTATCCTATATCAAATTCAATTGCATAATATTTGTCACTTTAAACATTAACAATTTAACGTCCAATGTAAACATCAAACAATCAATCAATTATCAACCAAACTGGATTATTATCGTATAAATAATAGATAATGGTGTCAGATGTCACAGGTGAACTGATACAGGTAATAGCATATATTTAACAGTGTAAATAACTATCAGCAGCATATTTTAATTGTCGTTCCAATTGAAATCAAATTTAATAAATAAAAGAACATTAATCGTGAGTGATTTCTCACCTTTTGAGGCTAGAGAAATTTATTGTTGAAATGAGTTACCAGTCCAAGCACGAATTCTGAAGCAATGCGAGAATGGCACGAATTCGACAAAGCTGACAGATATGAAATAGAATAAATCGAATCAGAACTAGATTGATGCAGAAAAATCAAAGCAAAAGTATATTTTATTATTATTTTTCTTAAAACCACTATTCAATTTAATTTACATATTATATTGATATATCTACATATTACATTTATGAAATCAAACATTACATTTATGAAATCAAACATATGCCTTAATACCCAATAATATATATTTATATACACCACTATATACATATATATACTTTGACATCAATAAACAATATAAGTTCATATAGATATGCTAATATTCATACATATAAACAGTATATACTATATTAGAAATCAATATATGTACTATAACCTATAAGCTTATGAATATATAGACATATAGTATATATGGAACTGCACTTACCATTCACGCCTATTTATATTTATATCTATCTAAATCCATACATATCAAAATCTTCATATACGTATAGAATCAATATAACCCACGTCAAAAAAAATCAATTCCTTTTAACATAAAACCCAAAATAAAAAAAAATATAACTGAAATATAACATTACGTATTTTACTAATATAAAACTTTAAATATTTTATAAAGCTGTCAAAGTATATAACACGTTAGTTTAAATACAAGTACATAATATATGTATAAATCACAAGTTTCAAAAATTCATATAAGACCTGTGAAATACCTATATAGCTAATATATATACTACTGATCTGATGCGTATAACAGCATATAAAACTTGCTTATATAATTAATAGATAACTGGTAATATATAAAACTCACCACACAGATTGAAATAAGCTACTGAAAGAATATAAAATACTTATACTAACAGATAGATATATAGACTAGCATATAATACATACTATATGAATAATGGAACTCTCTTACTTATATAAACTTAGTTCATGAATATACACGTCTCAGAATATTGTAAACATATTTATACAAATTTATACTTTCACCATATCAACATCCAATAACATATATATATTAAAATTTGCGCATGTAGGCAGTAAGCTCATATACAAATTTTATATAAACAAAAGTATTTGCAAAATAAAGTATATAATATGAACATATATATACCTTTACAACTTCTGTTGAACTACAGAACTCAACAAAGAAGGAGACGTAAGGATTTTGGAGCAAAGGCGAGGTGGAGGTGATGAGGAACGCGGCTTCTTAGTAGAGGCGAGCGTGGTTCGTCAGGGGAAGAAAAGATGGTCAGGTCGCTCAACTATGGCGACAGGGCGGCGGCAATGAGCGAGGCAAGTAGAGGAGGTGGATGGATGCATTGGGTTCTGTCGTGGTGGACATGAGTCGCAGAGTGATGGAGGTGAGGCGTGAATGGAGGGGCGAAGGCCGGTCAGAAGAATGTAATGGTGTGCGATAGACTCGGAGGTGCGGGATCGGGTTGTGGCGGTGGATTGCTAGCTTGCGTTGAAGTGAAATGAAAAAAAAATTAAGGGAAAGAAGAATATGTTACAGTTGAAGAGAGGTAAGCAAGATCCAAAGAAAGGAGAAGACTTTCAATACAACAGATAATAAAATGAGTAGGCACTGCTTCTATACTTCTAGCTGAATCATATTAATGAAGTGAACGAACAGCAGCCTCGGGAAAATGAATATAATTTGAATGTCATAGGTTCAGATGAAAAACGAAAGGTCACGCGTAATTCAAGAAATTATTTAAAGCAAGCTGCAGTTCAAAATTTGAATGTACACCGAAATCAAAGGGTTAAACGGATACCGATGCATTTGACCGTTACGCGGTTTCTGCTGCATACCGAACTTCAAAACATAGAATTTATTATACCGTAGATATCAGCACGACGAGACGATCAAAACCGTATACTCATATCAATGGTACGATTAAATTATAAAAATTCGAATTTTCTACCAGCGGAAATTGCAACGAAAACGCAGAAGAATAAGATCGACAGAGCTAAAGAAGTCCGAATTTGGAAAAACGAAAAATGACGTCTTACTCAGAAGATGAATTAGAATTTTTCTATGTAAAAATATTTAGGTTTCGAAAATGTTTTATTTTCATCAATTCTTAACTGATTAAATTGAAATAAATTTACGCACGAAAATAACTTCATATTTTTGGACGAAAATTTACCAATTGTTATGTTTAACTAGACGCATTTCAAATATCAAATTTATATCTCAAAATTTTATTTTTTAAAATTTCACAAAATTTCAATTAAATATATAAATAAAACAAATAAAATTATTAAAAATTTACGAGTCGTTACATTCTCCCCCATTAAAAAAATTTCGTCCCCGAAAAAGAAGGAGGTAGGAGAATAGAAACAACCAGAAGAAAATAGATTGAAAATAAAATAAAACAATTAGTTTAAACCTTATAATTTTCAATTTTAATTAATTACTATTCAACAATTGATTTTAAATTTAAAGTATTCCAATAAGTTGATTAAATTTCCATTTATTAATATTTGATACCAAAAGATTCCTTCAAAACAAAATTTTATTTTATTTATCTCATTTAATCTTTTTTTATTATCCAATTATCCTCTATCAACAATTTTCTAAAATCATAAATTTGAATAATCATTTATTATAATCATATTTTATTTAACAAATTTAGCTCTTCTTTGTTCCAAATTATTATTAAATTCACTCCACTTAATATCCTATCACATATATTAAGTATATTTACACTTATTATAACCACTCATATTTATTTATAAATTCCTTTAACATTATTTTACACTATATAATATTCAATTACATAGTTAACTTTTGAAAATTTGAGTAAGTTATTATATAATGCAATTGAGTATTATACAAGTAAATTTCTAATTCAATTCTCTCCAGTTTAAATATTAATTCAAAAATTTTGATTCATTTATAACTGAAATCGTCCTTTTACCAAAATTTTAAGAATTGAATTTTCGATTAATTTCAAACAATTTAGAGATAATTATATACATACAATATATCCAAGTCAAACCTAAATCAAATACTAGTGTGTGTGTGTGTGTGTGTGTGTGTGTGTGTGTGTGTGTGTATAATTTAAATAAAGTCATACTTTTAGATAATCAAATCAAATTCATTTCAAAACAAAAGTGTAGCAAGCTACTGATGGTCTCTCCACTTCAAAACTCGAAAATGAATATCGATGATGCGGCCGTCATCACCGAAATTATTTTCCAGCGATAAAAAGAAGAGCACTGTTTTAAACATTTTAAAATTCTTTGGAAATGACTTCTATTCGAAATTTATTTATATAATATGCGTTTTAAAGTTTATACTAAAGTTTAAAATCACCGGAGATTAAATTCTCAAATTCCTGATTTAAATTCATTTAAACTTCCATATCAATTTGCAAACCAAGTTTTTAGTTTAATTATTTATATATGAGACAAAAGCCAATGGTTTAGGTACCATTTTTAAATTCCAATATTATTTATTAATAACCAATTCAAGTTACTGTCAAATTCAGAAAAACATACTCATATATACAATATAATTATTCGAAATTATTTCATTCACCAAATTTGAAAATAATATTGTGTCAGTTTGCTCTGTTCAAGAGTTTCGAAAATCCTATCGATGGCGTTGATCAGACGAATCGATCGAAGACCCAAATCAACATCAACAACTCAAACAACACAATATATAAAACATTTTTAATATTATTTTACAAATACAGTTCCTCACTCGACGATACAGGAATGGATTTCAAAGAAAGAATATGGAGATTCAAATTTGATAGACTCAAATCAAAGAGACTTTTGATTCGAAGATAGGTTAGAATCAAAGATGAGATAATAAAATAGGGAGATGGATAAGTTTATATAAATCACGAGCAACCTTAACCGGATCGACCGTGACTTAAAGAATGAAATCGATGCAGAATTTCGAGGCAAATCTACATTCGATCTCGAGAAATAGAATTAGACATAGCAGGAGATAGATAGCATCGCAAACTGAGGATACAGAAATCTTCAGTAAATCGATGTCTATTTTAAAGGAATTTCACCCCCTTTGCAAACCATTCGAAGTTTGGTGAGACCGCCGATTCATTATGAGGATCATTCGAAGTGGAGTTATGGGATACTCCGGAACTAAAAGAAGACGAATAGTGAGGGAGACGAATGAATTTTGGAACCGCAGGCAATGTTCCAAAAATCAAAGGAATTGAGTCAAAAGGGAAGAGATTCAACTCGAATGAGAGTGATTCTGCAAATACATTTACCCTATATGCTAAGTTTTGCCTAGAGCTACCAAAGCTCTGATACCAACTGTAAGGACCCGCTATTTTGGACTATTCACATCCATACATGTCGGACTTGAATAATCCAAAATACCGAATTGTTAATTTATATTTGGAAAAACTGAACATATACAGTAAATAAATAATCACAGAATCACAGACATAGAGTAATAATATGCCGCGGAAACAAAAGATAGTACTTCATGAAGCTACTATATATATATATAACAGAGTTAAATAAGGTACACAGAAGTCTCGAATACAATAGTCAAACACAAGAATCAGAATGCATCACTAGAATCAACTAAATATCTGAAAGCTGGACAGATAGCCAGATTTCCAATCGAAGCTCCAACTCCAAAGGTGAGTCTCGAATACTGGTACACTTAGTCTAACCCGAGCGTAAAGAAAATACAAAACACTCAAGTCAGGATTTTTGAGTGGCGTGGATTCGAGTACCAAGAAACTGGATGTTGAGTAGCCCTAATGTAATGACCCGCTATTTTGGACTATTCACATCCGCACATGTCGGACTTGAAAAATCCAAAATACCAAATTGTTAATTTATATTTGGAAAAACTGAACATATACAGTAAATAAATAATCACAGAATCACAGACACAGAGTAATAATATGCAGCGGAAACAAAAGATAGTAGTTCATGAAGCTACAATATATATATATATATATATATATATATATAACAGAGTTAAATAAGGTACCACAGAAGTCTCGAATACAATAGTCAAATACAAGAATCAGAATGCATCACCAGAATCAACTGAATATCTGAAAGCTGGATCGATAGCCGAATTTCCAAGCGAAGCTCCAACTCCAAAGGTGAGTCTCGAATACTGGTACACTCAGTCTGACCTGAGCGTAAAGAAAATACAAAGCACTCGAGTCAGGATTAACATTCTAATATCAATAAATCCAACTCAAGTGAAATAACAACTGAAATACAAGTAACTCAAAGGACGTTGGAATAACCGTCCTCTAAGGATTCGTTAAACTATCTACTATGTAGTAATATACACTAAATAGATAATGTCTATCAGTAATATAAAATATCAAATAGTGTTAAGGCGATGCCATTATCCCCCTTAACACATTTTATATAAGCGTTATAGACTATACAACACTGTAAACTCCACCGTAAACTAGTAGGATATCAGGGAGTACTCCATAGGTATAAAACAAAACAAATTCGTAGTGGTCGCATATATAGGGATACAAGTATGACAAGGCACATGAGGTAATACCCAAGGTAGTGAAACTACCGTTTGCCTGATCTGGACTGGTGAAAACGCATTGCTGCAACGACCGCAACACCGCGAAACAACACTCCCAAAATTCCGAGGGTGCACCAATCAATAACAAGTAATGAGTAGTTTACGAAGAAGTGTGTTCGCTCAAGGTGGCTAACCCCATTTGGCCCGGCACGGCTCCTGTTTTAGTCATTTCTAATTTGACACAAGTGTCCAGGCTATCCATTACTGTTCTCTTTCTTCAGTCATCACATACATCATTCCAACCACTTCATTATTGATCACACTCCGCGTATAGTTATTAAAGTGGTTTTCGGTTTAGATAGAGAGTATGTCCATAACTGATTCCCTTTTCTTTAATAACTTTTGTAATTATTACACCGATTGGCCGTTATATATATTTTAAAACAAAATCAAATTCAATTTCAATAAAAATTTATAAACCAACATTCCATTTGTCTTTCTATATCAATTTCCATAATTTACGTTTCAAAATTTCCAAATTACCATTTCAAGATCTTATAATTCAATTTCAATTTTTACTTAAACAATTCAAATATTGGTTCAAGTACATATATAAGTTTTATTCCAAAATCATTTAAATTGATATAATTTAACATTTAAATCAATGTAAATTCATTGATCGATTTCATTCAATATTTGTTAAGTAACTTTGTCATTCAAAACAATTTCTATTTAATTTCCAACTCATTAAATCAATTACTTAAGTTCAACTTCATTATATCAAAACTTCAATTTGAATTAAATTAGATTCGTCAAATCAACTCTTTAAATTACAAGTCTTACATTAATTTCAACAAATCGCATTTTTATTTCTTGTTAAAGGAAATTCAGTTTCAATTATTTACTTACTTACTTTAAATAATTTCCAAAAACTTAATTAATAAAGAAACTCAATTTCTTTTATTAACGAAGTTCAAATTCACTTATTCAGAAGTACAATTTCTCTTATCAAAGAATTCAAATTTTTATTTAATTATCAAATAATTCAATCTTATTTAATTATTACATAATTTCAAAACTTAATTCAATCATTTCTTAAATTAAACAACGTTCTTTCATCGATTACTTTGTTAATATTTTGTTCGGATTAAATATTAACATTTCTCTTTCATTAAAATTCAAATTCCAACTTCATTTCCAATTTTACTATTTATTCCAAATAAATTCCTTATTTATTCTTAAATCCAATTATTGACCAATCGGTTTATTTAATTCTCTATCCTAAGTCAAGTTAAATTTGGGTATATATCATTTCAACCCGATTCCATTCCAATTCAAAAATCTAAGCATAGCAAAGGGAACTTGCAGTGTGATAACTGGGATGGTGTCAAAGTAAATAAACAAGCAATAGCGAACATCAATAACAATCAATAATTAATTCAAATAATTCTGAAATAATCGTATTAATTCACATTGTTGTTTGTGCAAATTAATATAATTATTTCTAGAATCTACACTATCATTTCATGTAGATTGAAGATTAATACGCTAATATTTATACGGTTCTTCACTTGGTGTCAATTATTCAATTTCATACTACATCAATTTAAACAGCATACATTTAAATGGTTTAAGGTGTGGTTAACACTATTTCTACGTGTCAATTTATTTAACATTTAAAGGGGTCATATTATACAAATTTAACTAATCAAATTCAACACATATATCAATTTTAAATTATTAACTATCCTATATCAAATTCAATTACATACTATTTGTCACTTTAAACATTAACAATTTAACGTCCAATGTAAGCATCAAACAATCAATCAATTATCAACCATACTGGATTATTATCGTATAAATAACAGATAATGGTGTCAGATGTCATAGGTGAACTAACACAGGTAATATCGTATATTTAAAAGTGCAAATAACTATCAGTAGCATATTTTAATTATCGTTTCAATTGAAATCAAATTTAATAAATAAAAGAACATTAATCGTGAGTGATTGCTCACCTTTCAAGGCTAGAGAAATCTATTGCTGAAATGAGTTACGAATCCAAGCAAGAATTCTGAAGCAATGCGAGAATGGCACGAATTCGACAAAGCTGACAAATACGAAATAGAATAAATCGAATCAGAGCTGGATTGATGCAGAAAAATCAAAGAAAAAGTATATTATATTATTATTTTCTTAAAACCACTATTCAATTTAATTTACATATTATATTGATATATCTACACATTACATTTATGAAATCAAACATATGCCTTAATACCCAATAATATATACTTATATACACCACTATATACATATATATACTTTGACATCAATAAACAATACAAGTTCATATAGATATGCTAATACTAATACATATAAATAGTATATACTATATTAGAAATCAATATATGTACTATAACCTATAAGCTTATGAATATATAGACATATAGTATATATAAAACCGCACTTACCATTCACGCCTATATATATTTATATCTATCTAAATCCATACATATCAAAATCTTCATATATGTATAAAATCAATATAACCCACGTCAAAAAAAATCAATTCCTTTTAACACAAAACCCAAAATAAAAAAATTTATAACTGAAATATAACATTACGTATTTTACTAATATAAAACTTTAAATATTTTATAAAGCTGTCAAAGTATATAACACGTTAGTTTAAATACAAGTACATAATATATTTATAAATTACAAGTTTCAAAAATTCATACAAGACCTGCGAAATACCTATATAGCTAATATATATACATATACTACTGATCTGATGCATATAACAGCATAAACAACTTGCTTATATAATTAATCGATAACTGGTAATATATAAAACTCACCACACAGATTGAAATAAGCTACTGAAAGAATATAAAATACTTATACTAATAGATAGTTATATAGACTAGCCTATAATACATACTATATGAATAATGGATCTCTCTTACTAATATAAACTTAGTTCATGAATATACACGTCTCAGAATATTATAAAAATATTTATACAAATTTATACTTTCAGCATATCAACATCTAATAACATATATATATATATATATTAAAAGTTGCGCACGTACGCAGTAAGCTCATATACAAATTTTATATAAACAAAAGTATTTGCAAAATAAAGTATATAATATGAACATATATATACCTTTACAACTTCTGTTGAACTAGAGAACTCAACAAAGAAGGAGACGCAAGGATTTTGGGGCAAAGGCGAGGTGGAGGTGGTGAGGAACGCGGTTGCTTGGTGGAGGTGAGCGTGGTTCGTCAGGGGAAGAAAAGATGGTCGGTTCGCTCGACTATGGTGACAGGGTGGCGGCAATGAGTGAGGAAATTAGAGGAGGTGGATGTATGCATTAGGTTTCTGCCGTGGTGGAGATGAGTCGCGGGGTGATGGAGGTGAGGCGTGGGTGGAGGGGCGGAGGCCGGTCAAAAGAATGCAGTGGTGTGCGATAGACTTGGAGGTGCGGGATCGGGTTGTGGCGGTGGATTGCTAGCTTGCGTTGAAGTGAAATAAAAAAAAATTTAAGGGAAAGAAGAATATGTTACAAGTGAAGAGAGGTAAGCAAGGTCCAAAGAAAGGAGGAGACTTTCAATACAATAGATAATAAAATGAGTAGGCACTGCTTCTATATTTCCAGCTGAATCAAATTAATGAAGTGAACGAACAGCAGCCTCGGGAAAATGAATATAATTTGAATGCCATAGGTTCAAATGAAAGACGAAAGGTCATGCGTAATTCAAGAAATTATTTAAAGCAAGCTGCAGTTCAAAATTTGAATGTACACCGAAATAAAAGGGTTGAACGGATACTGATGCATTTGACCGTTATGCGGTTTCCGCTGCGTACCGAACTTCAAAACACAGAATTTATTATAACGCAGAGATCGACACGAAGAGATAATCAAAACGGTATACTCATATCAATGGTACGGTTGAATTATAAAAATCTGAATTTTCTACCAACGGAAATTACAACGAAAACGCAGAAGAATAAGATCGACGGAGCTAAAGAAGTCCGAATTTGGAAAAACGAAAAATGACGTCTTGCTCAGAAGATGGTTGAGAATTTTTCTATGTAAAAATATTTAGGTTTCGAAAATGTTTTGTTTTCATCAATTCTTAACTGATTAAATTGAAATAAATTTACGCACGAAAATAACTTCATATTTTCGGACGAAAATTAACCAGTTGCTATGTTTAACTAGATGCATTTCAAATATCAAATTTATATTTCAAAATTTTATTTTTTTAATATTTTACAAAATTCAATCAAATATATAAATAAAACAAATAAAATTATTAAAAATTTACGAGTCGTTACATTCTCCCCCACTCAAAACTTTTCGTCCCCGAAAAGGAAGGAAGTAGGAGAGTTGAAACAACCAGAAGAAAATAGATTGAAAATAAAATAAAAAAATTAGTTTAAACCTAATAGCTTTCAATTTTCTATATGATGGGGTCTTACGAGTATCATATATCCAATGTATTGGGTGAGTGCGTGTGAGGATGGATGATGGAAGCTATGTTTGTTTGATTGTTCTATCACCTTGGGGACGTCACACAATGTAGACGTACCAGTGCTGATGAATAGACACCCTTAGTACTTTGATAAACAGTATTCCAATGATGATTATCATAGAGTAGCACATACCTTTATATGTGCTGACTCTATGGATGCAGGGATTGGTTAGGTTTGATTTTCCATACCATTTGTCCTAGTTTATTGTCTTTATAGTATTTGAGATCACACGCACTAGATTATTATCTGACCTGGAGTTTTACGCTTTTCTTCCTATTACTACGGGTACTCTTAAATGAGTAAATTGGGGATATCGGGTCTGACGAGCATATGGAGATGGACAGGTGGTGAGTAGGAGGCTATGTATTATTATATGTACTCGTTTGATATTCCACTGCATAGAACTATGGAGTTTCTTAGTGCCTTAATTTTTAGAGACACTTTTTATGAATTATCATTTGGTGTATAACTCTATCACTTATGTTATTTGTTGTATGGATCTATATACTATGATGCTATGATTCATTCAGTTATTTACTGTCTTGCATGTTTTATATCTGACATGTTTACTATTATATTTTATTCGATGCGCTATGAGATATAGGATAGATTATGTGTTGTTATTTTACTTTACAACCATTGATGATTGCTCCGAATAAACTGAACACTGCTATAGCACACTGTACAGGTGTATTGGGTGTCGACGGTGTAGGGTAGTAGTCTCATTTGATATTAGAACTTAAGTTGCATTGTTTAACCTAAAGGATACCGGGATCCAGTAGAGATAGGGTAGGAGTTCTCATCTTAAACTGGACCGAGAGTGTGTATATATATACAAGAGCGCGTACTTGTTATATATTTTGGTTTTCAAAACAATATACTAGTGGGTATACTATATAAGTCGCACTGCACACACGAGAACTACTTAATCCGAATTCCTTATAGAGAGACCGATCGTCCTTATTACAGATTGAATGATGACTCACCAAACAAGGAACGATGCTAGGAACTCCATCTCTGGAGTTGAGGAAGGAGCTGACTCGGGAGCTACTAATCTCGATTAGCAAACCATGTTTAATACTATGATGAGGAACATGCTGCAAAATGATCAAGTAGTCGCTTCAAATGCAATTGATGGCGGTGCTCCAGTGCAAGCGCCCAGAGCCAATTTTGTTAAGCAGAACAAGGACTTTGCTAGTTTTGGTGGTAAACCGTTTCGAATAATGGAGTCGGCATTGGAAGTGCGGGACTGGCTTGATACCTACAAAAGGATTTTCAATGACTTAGAGCTGTATGATGCTATGAAACAGGTGATTAGCTTCCCGGCAGCTTCAAGTGCGAGCAATGAACTGGTGGAATGCAGTAAGGGCTACCACTCCCAAGGACAATTCACTAAGGACCAGTTCAAAGCTAGATTTGTGGAGAAAATTATCCCTGCATCTCAAATGTCAGTTATGTTCCATAAATTTACGGATCTAATGCAAGGGGATATGACTGTCTTAGAGTATGCTACTAAGTTCGATGCTCTATCGAAATATGGGATGTCCTTCATCGACACCCTATTATAAAAGAATAAGAAGTTTATCATTGGATTGGACTTCTACTTGAGGGAGCGACTTGTAGGCTATATTGACAAGAATTTTGATACGATGATCAGGAAGGCCTTGAGGCTTGAGAGTTTGTATCCGAAACTAAAAGCCTTCGCTTCTGAAGAAGAACCAAAACCGTAATTAGATTTGGGAGCCAAGAAGAAATGGAATAATAAGAGGAAGTAGTTTCAAAACAAAGATGGCAAGAAGAAGGTTAGGTAGGAATCGGCTTACTACAACCGTGGAGATATAGATCAATTTAGGAAGGACTATAAAACAAGGGGAAGAAATGTTACAATTGCAACAAGCTTCGACATATCATGAGTGACTGTCCTGGGTTGCCTATGTAGAAGCAGTTGGTGAAAGTATATGCTATCAGTGTTTTTCCAACTTCGTTGAATGCTCCATCAGTGAAAGAGAAGAGGAACAACATTGTTATTCAAGGTATGCTTTCCATTTGTTATGTTCTTATATGAGTTTTATTTGATACTGGGCTTCATATTCCTTTATATCTAGTGACTTGGTAGATAAGCTAGGATTGGAACCTAAAATAGTTGACCAACCTTAGATTGTGACGAACCCTATTAGAGACTCCACTAACCTGTGTATGGTTTTTCATGGTTTGGTCTTATCAAGTCATGGATGTTCTTTTGATTATGATTGATTTGTTTTTGGTCTACACTGGGTTTGGTATCATTTTGGGAATGGACTAGCTTCATAGATATAGAGTGATAATGGATTGTGAGAAGTCATTGGTGCGATAGGGGTAGATGATGGACGGACGGTAGTGCTAGGATGCCTTTCTGATAATGATGTAATGGTTAGCTTTCTATATTCACTCGATACCATATGAGGAATTTTTATTAGTGACTATTAATAGGGAGTATTCAGACATATTTAAGGAAGTGATCGGACTTCTTCCATATAGAGAGATCGAGTTCCATATTGATTTAGTTAAAGATGCTAGAGCAAAAGTGATATTGTCGAGGAGTATGGCACATAGAGAGTAGATAGAGCTTGAGGTGCAAGTGAATGACCTTTTGCGGAAAAGGTTCTTTGCAGGAGTATATTAGAGTGGGGAGCACCAACATATTTGCCACAAAGGCGGACCGATCCCTTTGAATATTTGTTGATTACCGTAGCTGAATAAAGTGACGAAGAAGAAAAGGTACCCACTTCTGCATATTGATGACTTGTTCGATTAGCTTCATGGTGCTAGAGTATTTTCTTAGTTAAATCTTGGGACAAGATTTCACTAACTAAGAGCGGAGAAGGAGAGTGTGCTTATTACCGTGTTTTGTATGCCGTTTGGATTTTATGAGTAGTTGGTTATGCCGTTTAGGCTAATGAATGCGTCGGCATACTTTGTCGATTTTATAAACCGTGTCTTCAAGGATCAATGAAATAAATTCATGCTTATGTTCGTCGACGATATTCTTATCCATTCATGGGCGCAGGAAGAATGCAAGACATATTTGAGGATTATACTGGAGGTGTTTAGAAAACACCAACTGAAGGCAAAGTTTTCTAAATGTCACTTTTGGAGGAGGGAAGTGGAATTCTTAGGTCATGATGTATCTAAGAAGGGCATTACCGTCGATCCTGCAAAATTTGTTGCAGTCCAAGATTGGATTAGACCAAAAATGCTACAGGTGTGGTGAGTTTATTTTTGTTAGCTGGATATTATAGATGATTCATCCATGACTTCTCTAAGGTAGCAACACTATTGACTCACTTGACGAAAAAGAATCAGACTTTTACTTTGGATGCAAAATGTGAGCGACAATTATGAGTTTGAAGGAGAATTTGACGAGTGCACCAGTACTGACTATTCCAAGCTGGAATGAGGAAATGATGGCATAACTGATGCTTGTAGTACCAGATTGGGAATGGTATGGATGCATAGAGGCAAGGTTGTTGTGTTTGGTAGTCAATAACTAAAGCCACATGAGAAGAAATACCCGACCCATGATACAAGGTTGGCACCCATCGTGTTCGCGCCGATGATTTGGAAGCACTATCTTTTAGGAGAGAGGTTCGAGCTATTCACCCACCATAAATCACCGATGTACCTCTTTTCGTGGATGACCTTAACCTTCATCGGCAGCGATGGTTAGAGTTTCTAGCCTTCTGTGACTTTGATAATGCATATACACTCGGAAAAGGAAATGCAATTGTCGATGCCTTGAGTAGAAGACAGGCCAACTTAGGAGTTATGCTCCTAGAGTGGACGTAGTTAGAGTATATTGTTGGTTATGATTTCTGACCAAGATACGAGCTAAAGCCAGAGATGTTGGAGAGATTGACTATCAAACCTACTCTTATTAAGCGAATTGGTACTAGTCAGAGCATGATGCCAGATTAGCTAAGATCATTTCCATGATTGAAGCGGGGGTAGAGTCTGAGCATATGAGATAGTACTGATTCAACCGAGATGGTTGGCTCCAAAAAGACGCAAGATTGTTTGTTCTTTGTGTTGACCGGTTAAGGGATGAGGTGCTTAAAGAGAGCCACCATTCGAGATTGACTATACATCCTGGCGGTAATAAGATGTTCCGTGATATGAGGCAGACCTACTATTGAGAAGGGATGAAGAGAGAGGTTGGGACGATTGTCTCAAAATGTATGAACTTCCAGTTGGTTAAGGCAGAATAGAAGAAGCCTAGTTGTTTGATGCAACCGCTAAAAGCTTTTGAGTGGAAATGGGAACAAGTTTCGATGGATTTCATCGATGGGCTGCTGAGGACTCGAGCAAGGTATGACATCATTTGGGTCATAGTCGATCGATTAACCAAGAGCGCTAGATATATACCCATCAAAACAAGTAGAATGGCAGCCAAATTGGTCGACTTGTATGTGAAGTGACTAGTATGGTTCCATTGATGTGCCAAAGAGCATTCTGAGTGACCAAGACCTATTATTCTCTAGTGAGTTTTGGAAGAGCTTACCACAGGCGTTAGGGACAGCTGCACCTCAGCATAGCAACTGATGGCCATATTAAGAGAATGACTCGTATCTTAGAGGATCTCTTGTCTGCTTACATATTAGACTTTGAGTTTCGTAGGAAGATCACTTATACCTTATATAGTTCACATACAACAATAGTTATCGAACTGGCATCGGTATGACACCATTTGAGGTAGTATATGGTCAATCGTACAACGCTTCTTCTTATTTGTGGGAAGAGGGCGATAAACTAATATCGGGGCCAGAAATGGTCAAAGAAACACCGAAGAAGATCGAGATCATTCGGCAGTGGATGAAAGCTGGCCAAGATAGATAGAAAAGCTATGCTGATAGGAGATGTCGAGATTTAGAGTTCTCTGTAGGCGACCTAGTATTTATCAAGATCTCTCCATTAAAGAATGTAATTCGGTTCGGTGGTAGAGGGAAGTTGGCATTGAGATTTGTTGGTTCTTTTCCAATATTAGATAGGATTGGGAACCTCGCTTACAGAGTCAAGTTACCACAAAGAATGGCAGGGTACATAATGTATTCCACATTTCTCACTTGTGGAAGTTTGTGCACGATTTAGGCATAATTATCACACCGAATCAGTTAAATGATATCGAGATTGAATCATAAGCTTCGAGACCTCATAGGCCAATTCATCAGACGTGATACAAAGCAGCTTAGGAGGAAGACCGCAAAGTTAGTAAAGGTTCATTGGAGTAATAATGAAGGCGATTGCACTTAGATGACTGAGAAGAGCATGAGGACAACATATCCAGAACTCTTTACTTTGGTGAGTTTTCTTATTCATCACTTTTAGTTTCATATACGATATCATGAAAAGTACCATGGCATAGTATCCTGCATACTAAGATGGACTTAAATATTTTGTTTTTCCTTTGTTGTCGGGTATTCACGTTTGATGTGTGATGGTTGTGTATGCTTGTATATGATTGTTGGTCACGCAGCATGACCCTATTAACTTGATTATGGAATTTCAAGGGCCAAATTCCTAAAGAAATGGAGAGCGTAATAACCCATATTCTACGTACCAGAGGATTGTAGAAAATTTATATTATTTTCGTATGAGGTTGTATGGTTCAAATATTTTGGGAACTGAACCTTATGGACATTTTCCACATCCATGATTTTTGCTGAATTTCTATGTGACCATTTTAAACCTGTAAATCTTGTATGGACTATAACTTTTGATATGAGCTGAGTTTGCGTCTAAAACCACGTTTATTATATCCGGATGATGGTTTCTCTTTCAGCAGATTGGTCATACTAAGAAAATAGACTTGTGTTATAAGTTGTTTGAAGTTTTCTTTGATTCTAAGCTGCTTAAGTGAGTAATTATGGTCATTAGTGCTAAGGTCCATAACCCATTTTAGGAATTGGCATATGTGGGAGCCGATGGTACCTCATCTCCATCATTTCACTATTCCTAAAATTATGGGAAACCTCCATTAACCTCCATTTGCCAAAAATCAACCCTAATACATATTTTAGTTAGCCAAGTTATACCGTTAAGAGAAGTTTAGCGTGCTTAACACTTAGGATTAGAGATTTTCTATTTTAGGAGCACTGGATTTTGTGTCTTTTAATGTTCATTGGAGGATTTGGGCTTTGATTTGGATTAAGGTGAGTGATTAGATCTATTAGTTACTAATTAGCCCACTAAACACCTTAAATGATGTTTAAAAATTCTAAAAATGTTTTTAGACTATATCACACCACATATGTGAATTTTAGATGATTTGGACTTACTTTGTAAAAACGTGTTCTTATGGATCCCTAACCATTACCTTAGATTTAGACTAGATTTGAAATGGTTTGGTTTTATGTTTGTTACTGATTTTTATATGTATTTATTGCTTACTCGTGTAATGCTTGAATGGAAAAAGCCGACCGATTGGTAAATGTAGTTTTTGGTGAAATTTTGGGTTCTGTAACATCCCACATTTTGCGGTTGGAAACTACGCATTACAGATGCAGTAGTCATCTATATTATTAATTTCTAATGACAAAAGCTGTAATGTCAATTATATCGATAACACTAGAAGTACGATAATATGAAATATTTTAAACACAATTTCAAAGCAAACTTTCACATTTCATTTCAAAGATAATATTCCATATTCATTACATAATCCCAAACGTCGCACGGGTTCGGATAAATATAATTATTATAAAATACTCCAAGAGCGACATATGAAGATGCCTACTTGGTTTATCAGAGTTACTAATAGACAGCTATAACATCTATCTTTACATGCACTTCAACAAAAAACTTCAACATAACGGAATAATACTACATAAAATGGACTCCTACATAGCTAGCTTTGCCTCCTACAGATCTCTGGAAGCTTTATTCATCAAAACCTACTTATCCTGAAAAGCCCTTACCCCCGGCCTACTCAAATCAAATTTTGTGAACTTGAGAGTTTAAAGGGAAAACATAAATTTCAAGTTGGACAAAAAGCCTGGTGTGAACAAATAATATGCCATTTGATTTATAAATATCCAGTGAGACAACGCCGCTGAACAGAATGGGTTTCTCCCTCACTAATATCTCATCTAAAATAAATCTTTTGCAAAATCACTCATGCAACCACAATTGTTAAAATAGACAATATAAATGATCATCGCATGCATGCTACATAGGTAATCATGACTATCCATCAAATCAGTGGACTATCCATACCAATATTTAGTTTTCATAGTGTAACTACCAACCCACATAGTTGATTCTAGCCTACCAGATATCGAAATTTCCTAATTGACTGTAAGATGAAAACTGGGTGTTCTGTCCAAATATACTTTTCCTAGTGTTTACCTGACTATCTATCAATCTCATAGTTTCTCTAGGCTTACTATGAACCTAAAGGTTTTGTAGGCAACCCTATAACCTATCTTATCATTATGCATTCCTTTTTGTGCGCAAATCTACTTTTTTTCTTACCCCTGACAAAGTCCTATGCACTGGAATTTTGGAATTATATTAACTAGGGGCTAACAGCTGAAGTATAAGATGCAACCATATACCAATCCCATATGGTCTTCTAATCTCTGAGTCAGTTCACCCTATCACAATCTATCCAAAAGTGATAAGAATAATAATTTCTTTAATAAAATCCTGGGCTAAATACTCTTTTCTATAAACACTTTCTTTATTAATGATTTGTGACGACCGCCCAAGACTCCCGCACGGAAACAAGGAAATGGTGCGCTGAAAGGCATGCTAGGCAGCCATGTGTGACCGTCAGGGTAAGGTAAAACAGAAAACTCTATAGTACAACTCACAGCGCATGGATAAAATACAATAGAGAAATATAAATATAGTGAAGCTCCATAGAACAGAATATCATCATATAAGCATCATAGAAGTTTGATACAAACATCTAAACAATCCATACATCAAGCCTCACTACATAACACTCAAAACATATACAAGCAGCGGAACATCCAGTACATATAGTAGGAAAACAATATGTAAAAGCTTCCAGCTCGTCTTCGTCATCAGCAACGTAGATAACCAAGGACAGCACCTGTCACCTGCTACCTAGTCTGCCCATCCCAAAATGGATGAACAGCCCAAGGTAATAAGAGTTGAACATAAAACCTTGAGTCATACAAAGTCCTAGTGAGCAGTAAATCAACTATCAAACATACCAAAAGAGCATAAAGGATAAAAGGAATAGGAACCCAACCATCCCACTCCACCTTTTCTACAGTGATAGCCCCAGACACAATAAGCAGAAGCAAACATAGCAAAGCAGACATTCAAAGTAAAGCAATTATCACTCGAGTCAAGGTCGGTGTTTTCCAAATACAAACCCCCAAGGCCTAAACCAAGATCAGATAAGCACCCAGAAAACATCGCTCTTGAGTCTGAATGACGATACATCCAAACATCCATGACTCTGGCTATCACTGTTATCATTTCTTTGAAACCACCGTTAATTGAATGACCGGCACATTCTTTCAGCCGTAAGTCAAGGGCTAATGGTAACCCTGGTTCTAGACAAACTCCGCACGTCGTCGCAGCCCGTGCCTAGGACTTACCTACTCTGCCCAGAGTACTCGACTACCTGCCTGTAGTCTTTTGGGTGTCCCGACCACCTACCTGTAGTCGTTTTGGGCGCCCCATGTACTCTTGTTTTGAGTTTACTAGAACCTTCAACAACGATGAAATCCAAGCCTTCTAGTCATCCTCCTCGACGACTATTCTCATACTAGCCCAAGCTACCTCTCGAGCTATCCATTATCAACCAACTCGAACCATCCCTCGAGTTATCAACATACTTGAGATGATCCCGTCTGGATTAAACCAAGGCTATCTCACATCAAACTTTGCTTCATCGCATCATAGCAAAGTCCATCGTCATCGAATCTATCCATATGAGCCTCACCATCCGCTTCATATGCCACAAGCAGCTTTCACTATTCAAGAGCCTTTCCACTTAGCTTTTGAATCATCTTCGACCAACTTGTCCAAATCAACTATTAGCTAATTTTCAACAATCTATCAATCAAATCAATCATTAATCCAAGCAATCAAACATTCAAACAAGATCTAATAAGCAATTATACAAAAATGGCAATTTCGTAATTAAAGTGTCCAAATCTAACAAGTATGAATTATAAGCAAATATCTCTATAACTTGATGAATGAACTTGCATAAGTTATCATGTAGTAAAAATGGATATCAAGACTTCATAAACGATGGATCTACATGCAGACTTAAGGAAAATGCAAGAAATCACTATCTTTAACACACAAACGAGCCACCGATCCAATATACTCCTTTGGGTCCGTGTGAGAGATAACTACCACTCACCAAAACACCTAAACACCTCAAAAGATAACAACTTCAGATCTGGACAGCGAAGAACTAAGCTTGATCCGGCAAAATCTCGCTTCAATCGATGAAATCTCTCTTTGAAGAATGTAGATCTTTAACTTTGGATCTTGGATCTTCAACCTTGATCTTCAATCTTGGATGGATGTAAGCAATAGATTAGAGTGGAGAAAAGAAGTGAAGAAATGTTGTAGTCGAGCTCTCAAAAGGCAGCACTTCGTCGCTTCAAAATCCGGTGCCAAAAAGTGAAGATATGGACGTGTATTTATAGGCTGAAACGTCCCTTAAGTCGTCCGCTCTTAGGTCGTCCACGACCTAACAATCCCCCATGACTTACGACCTAAGACTCCCCACGACTTACGACCTAACGAATCAAGCCTCTACACGGCTCAACGACCTAACACGCACACGACTTAACCTATGCGCGACTCAACACAGACACGACCCAACACACAACAGCTTAACGACCTAATATAAGTGCGACCTAACTATATGCGACATAGCGACATAAGCCTCCTCGCGACCTAATGATAACACGGGCCACACGACTTAACTAAACACAGAAAGTCTTACGACCTAACTGAGATGCCGACCTAACCACAACTACTTCTCACGACCTAGTGATACCTATGACCTATCTTTAACTCGTCCTACCGACCTAAGCCACCATTCTATAGGTCGCTCATTATCTTAGGTCGTAACATCCTATAAGTCGCCACTTGCTAACTACTAGGTCGCTATCCCGTTAAGTCGGTCACTACCTATGAGTCGCTCAACCTATAGGTCGGTAAATCCTTAACTCGTTAACTCGCTTACCACCTTAAGTCGTTACTCCACTAACTCACTCGCTCCTTAACTCTTTTAGGTCGTCTAACGACCTAACTACAACTTAGGTCGCTCCGCCTGCTAACTCCTATAGGTCGTTAACTCGCCTAGGTCGGCCCAATCCTATAGGTCGTTACTTCTATAGGTCGCTCCACTCGACCTAACTCTCACACGACCTAAGCTCCACACGAGCTAATTCTTCATGGGCTAACTTACACATGACTTAGGCTCTAGATGACACTTAATACTAACAACCTAATTATAATTATACTACGATTTATCGACACGTACAGTACGGTTCGTTACATTCTCTCCCCCTTAGGAATTTCGCCCCCGAAATTCCAAACAAACAAGAGCACCCAAAACTATTCTGCATGCCTACCATCCATAGAAACCAACAAACCATGCATCCAATTTCTAGCCTAGCATGCAGAATTCTAAGACTAGAACAAGTTACAAATTCATGAGATGTCACGACATCTTAGGGCCATACCTCGAAGAGTTCAGGATGAGCTGCCTTCATCCTCTCTTCCTCCTCCCACGTACAGTCGTTAACATCATCACTCCGTTGTATCTTGAGCAACGTAATCGTCTTCCTCCTAAGCTGTTTCGTGTCGGTTTCTGCAACACGAAACGGCTTACGAGGTCTCGTAACAACTGGATCAACCTCTAAATCTTCACAGCTATCAGCAGAAACCACCGTATTCGAGTCGTGCACATACTTCTGTAGATAAGATACATGAAAAACATTGTTCACACCCGCCATCTTTTCTGGTAACTCCAATTTATAGGCGAGCTTTCCAATTCGCTCGATGATCGGGAATGGTCCAACAAATCTCGGAGTCAATTTCCCTTTCTTCCCGAATCGAATAACATTCTTCAGTGGAGAAACCTTCACGAAAACCATATCGCCTATGTCGAATTCCAAATCCTTACGGTGCTTATCGGCATAACTTTTCTGACGGTCTTGGGCTGCCTTCATTCGTCGCCGAATGATCTCTATACAATCCGTAGTCTGTCGAATCATTTCTGGCCCAAGTATCAGCTTTTCTCCTGTTTCCATCCAACATGTAGGAGAGTTACACGGCCTTCCATACAATGCTTCATGTGGTTCCATACCAATGCTTGACTGATAACTGTTATTATACGCAAATTCCACCAAATGAAGATGATCTTCTCATGATCCTCCGAAATCCAAAACACATGCTCTCAGGAGATCTTCCAAAACTCGGTTGACTCTCTCGGTCTGACCATCTGTTTGAGGGTGATAAGTTGTACTCAAACACAACTCGGTTCCCAAAACTTCCTGGAAGCTCCTCCAAAATTAACTAGTGAACAATGGGTCTCGATCGCTCATTATACTCTTAGGAATACCATGGAATCGAACTATCCACTTAACATACAACTCAGCCAATTTCGATGCAGTCCTAGTTGATCGAACAGGAATAAATCTTGCACTCTTAGTCAAACGATCTATAATGACCCAAATCCCTTCATTTCCCGCTCTTGTTCTAGGTAGACCATCAATAAAATCCATCGATATTTGCTCCCACTTCCACGTAGGAACTTCTAACGGCTGAAGCAATCCACTTGGCTTCTTCTGTTCAGCTTTTACCAACTGGCTGTTCATACATTTGGAAATAAAATTTCCAACATCCTTCTTCATACCTTCCCAGTAATAGGTTCTCTTCATATCCCGATACATCTTATTTCCACATGGATGAATTGTCAGCTTTGAGTGATGACTTTCCTTCAGAACTTCATCTCTCAATTCATCTATATCGGGAACAACTAATCGTCCTTGCTTCCGAAGCCAACCCTCTCGATCAACTTCGAATCCTTTATCCTTTTTTGGATCCAATCCAGATTCCAAATCACGGATAATCTTGACAAGCTTATCGTCTCGCTTTTGGCTCTCGCCAATTCTTTCCACAAGAGTAGGTCTTATTGATAAGTTTGCCAACATCTCAGGTTCCAATTCACACCTGGGCCTGAAGTCAAATCCAGCTAAGTACTCAAGGCTCTTCCATTCTGAAAACATGGCTCCCAATCCTGCATGTCTTCGACTCAACGCATCTGCCACTGCGTTACCTTTTCCCGGAGTATAGGCTATACCAAAATCATATGATGCTAAAAACTCTAGCCATCGTTGCTGTCGAAGATTCAAATCCTTTTGGGAGAAAAGATACTTTAATGACTTATGATCTGTGAACAACTCGAATCAAACTCCCAATAGATAGTGTCTCCACATCTTTAGGGCAAATACAATTGCCGCTAACTCCAGATCATGAGTCAGATAATTCCTTTCATGCGGCTTCAGTTGTCGACTTGCATACGCAACAACTTTATCCTTTTGCATCAGCACTGCTCCAAGTCCAGTACCACATGCATCGGTGTAAACCACCATCTCATCATTCCCACTTGGAATAGTCAAAACAGGAGCACTTGTCAGTTGCTCTTTTAGGATTATGAAAGCTTGCTCACACTTATCATCCCATCTGAACTCTTGGTTCTTTTTCGTCAATCCTGTTAACGGTGCGGCTATCTTGGAAAAGTCTTTGATAAACCGACGATAGTATCCTGCTAATCCAAGAAAACTTCTCACATCAGATGCATTCTTAGGTCTAACCCAATCCTGGATTGCTGCCACCTTGGCGGAATCAACCGCTATTTCATTTCCAGAGATAACATGGCCTAAGAACCTCACTTCACTCTTCCAGAAGTGACACTTCGAAAACTTAGCCTTCAGCTGATGTTTCCGCAAGACCTCCAAAACAATACGCAAGTGCGTCTTGTGCTCTTCCTCAGTTCTGGAATAAATCAGAATATCATCCACGAACATAAGTACGAACTTGTTCAACTGATCTCTGAACACTCTATTCATAAGATCCACAAAATATGCTGGTGCATTGGTTAATCCAAACGGCATTACCAGCCACTCATAGAATCCGGATGGTGTCCTAAAAGCAGTCTTTGGAACACTATCCTTTGCTACTCTCAATTGGTGAAATCCCGTTGCCAAATCCATCTGAGAAAACACCTTAGCTTCGTGAAGATGATCAAACAAGTCATCTATTCTCGGCAATGGATACTTGTTCTTCTTAGTCACTTTATTCAGCTCACGATAATCCACACACAACCTCAACGATCCATCCGCTTTGGTTGCAAACACAACTGGTGCACCCCATTCGGACACACTACGCCGAATGAATCCTTTTTGTAAAAGGTCATCAACCTACACCTTCAACTCTTGCTGTTCCCTAGGCGCCATCCGCCTAAGAGGCATCACAACGGGTCTGGCTCCCTCAACTAGATCGATACGAAACTCGATCTCCCTATTCGGCGGTAACCCTTTGACTTCATCAAAGACGTCCTCAAATTCATTCACAACCGGCATCGATGACAGTCCATCCCGTGGAACAACCAGCGAATACATGAAGCTCATGAAGACGCCTTCTTCATGCTTACATCGTATCACAACCTTTCGCCCCTTCACATTCTCGACTGTCACCTCCAGCCTCTTACAATCAACCATTGCCGCATACTTCCTAAGCCAGTCCATACCCAAAATAATTCCGAACCCCGCAAAGTTCAGAACAAAACAATCACAAACAAAAGAGCAATCATGACTCGACACAACTAGACCACGGCATACCATACACAAACAAGACGAACCCCCAACTGGATTAGTCACAACCAATGGTCTATCAACAATATCCGGTTCCAAACCCAACCGGCCTACAAGTTCACTACAAACAAAGGAATGCGACGCCCCAGTATCAAACAACACTCTAACTGGAACACCACAAATGGAAAGAGTACCTTGAACCACCACACTCTTTCCCTCTTCTACAACAGTAGGAGCTTTCAAAGATGATGGCACAGCCCCCAAAGCATAAGCTTGCACAATCTGCTTGTCCTTCCTCGGCTCTGGACAATTCTTCTTGATATGTCCCATCTTATCACAGTTGTAACACTTTCCCGGTACCTTGGGATTCTTACAATCTCTGGAGAGATGGCCCTTCTGCTGGCAGTTGTAGCAGGTCACTTCACCCTCCGGCTTCTTCTGGCCATCCTTACTCTTCTGTTGCTGCTGCTTCCTCTTCTTGTTGCCACCCTGCTGTGGTTTAGACTCCTCCTTGGTCACAGCAACAACAGATCCTTCCTTAGGAAACAGATTCTCATGCCTGAGAGCTTTCTCCACAAGCTTCTCAAATGGATCGTCCAAATGATCCACTAACTGCCTCCCAAGATAAGTGTCCAAGCCTGTCACAAACTTCTCATTCTTCTGATAAGGGGATTCAATATACGACCGAGCATACTTGGACAAAGCTTCAAACTCAAAAACATACTCAAGAACTGGTCTTCCACCTTGCTTGAGTTCCACAAACTTCTTAAACAAAATAGATTTCTGAGCCGTAGAGATGAACTTAGCTTCAAATATGACTTGGAATTGCTCCCAAGTAATCTCTTCCTCTGGAGTATCAATGGTGATAGAGTTCCACCAATCCGAAGCTCTCCCTTGAAGCTGCCTTGATGCACTTGATGCAAGCTTCCTCTTAGTTGCATCCTCAATTCCCAAGTCACCAAAGATCCTTCGATATCCATCTTTGGACTTCAATGGTTGACTCTGTTCCCAAGAAAACCTTTCCTCCAAGAGCAGTATAGTCTTTACACAACTTAGCAAAATCCACTGGTTTTGGAGCTTGAACTTGAACTCCAACATCTACTGATGGCCCTGGAGTTGGTATCCTTCTCATGATTGAAGTCATCATAGCTTCGAACATCGCAGCATAATCAACAGCTCCATCAGCACGGCCTTCCCTAGCAGCTGATCTCACTCTTCGACTCATCCTTAATATCTACAAAAAGGAATGACTTAGAACACCTTGAGAAACAACTGCATAAGGAGTTCAAATCCTTCTAAACTACTATATTATATATAGTAACCATCCATCAAAATACAATTACGTCTCTCATACGTAGTTACGTCAGCGAGCGTTGGCTAAAATCGATTCACCAAAGCTCTGATACCAAATGTGACGACCGCCCAAGACTCCCGCACGGAAACAAGAGAATGGTGCGCTGAAAGGCGTGCCAGGCAGCCATGGGTGACCATCAGGGTAAGGTAAAACAGAAAACTCTATCGTACAACTCACAGCGCATGGATAAAACACAATAGAGAAATATAAATATAGTGAAGCTCCATAGAACAGAATATCATCATATAAACATCATAGAAGTTTGATACAAACATCTAAACAATCCATACATCAAGCCTCACTACATAACACTCAAAACATATACAAGCAGCGGAACATCCAGTACATATAGTAGGAAAACAATATGTAAAAGCCTCCAGCTCGTCTTCGTCATCAGCAACGTAGATAACCAAGGACAGCACCTGTCACCTGCTACCTAGTTTGCCCATCCCAAAATGGATGAACAGCCCAAGGTAATAAGAGTTGAACATAAAACCTTGAGTCAGACAAAGTCCTAGTGAGCAGTAAAGCAACTATCAAACATACCAAAAGAGCATAAAGGATAAAAGGAATAGGAATCCAACCATCCCACTCCACCTCTTTCTACAGTGATAGCCCCAGACACACTAAGCAGAAGCAAACATAGCAAAGCAGACATTCAAAGTAAAGCAATTATCACTCGAGTCAAGGTCGGTGTTTTCCAAATACAAACCCCCAAGGCCTAAACCAAGATCAGATAAGCACCCAGAAAACATCGCTCTTGAGTCCGAATGACGATACAACCAAACCCATGACTCTGGCTATCACTGTTATCATTTCTTTGAAACTACCGTTAATTGAATGACCGGCACATTCTTTCAGCCGTAAGTCAAGGGGTAATGGTAACCCTGGTTCTAGACAAACTCCGCACGTCGTCGCAGCCCGTGTCTAGGACTTACCTACTCTGCCCAGAGTACTCGACTACCTGCCTGTAGTCTTTTGGGTGTCCCGACCACCTACCTGTAGTCGTTTTGGACGCCCCATGTACTCTTGTTTTGAGTTTACTAGAACCTTCAACAACGATGAAATCCAAGCCTCCTAGTCATCCTCCTCGACGACTATTCTCATACTAGCCCAAGCTACCTCTCGAGCTATCCATTATCAACCAACTCGAACCATCCCTCGAGTTATCAACATACTTGGGATGATCCCGTCTGGATTAAACCAAGGCTATCTCACATCAAACTTTGCTTCATCGCATCATAGCAAAGTCCATCGTCATCGAATCTATCCATATGAGCCTCACCATCCGCTTCATATGCCACAAGCAGCTTTCACTATTCAAGAGCCTTTCCACTTAGCTTTTGAATCATCTTCGACCAACTTGTCCAAATCAACTATTAGCTAATTTTCAACAATCTATCAATCAAATCAATCATTAATCCAAGCAATCAAACATTCAAACAAGATCTAATAAGCAATTATACAAAAATGGCAATTTCGTAATTAAAGTGTCCAAATCTAACAAGTATGAATTATAAGCAAATATCTCTATAACTTGATGAATGAACTTGCATAAGTTATCATGTAGTAAAAATGGATATCAAGACTTCATAAACGATGGATCTACATGCAGACTTAAGGAAAATGCAAGAAATCACTATCTTTAACACACAAACGAGCCACCGATCCAATATACTCCTTTGGGTTCGTGTGAGAGATAACTACCACTCACCAAAACACCTAAACACCTCAAAAGATAACAACTTCAGATCTGGACAGCGAAGAACTAAGCTTGATCCGGCAAAATCTCGCTTCAATCGATGAAATCTCTCTTTGAAGAATGTAGATCTTTAACTTTGGATCTTGGATCTTCAACCTTGATCTTCAATCTTAGATGGATGTAAGCAATAGATTAGAGTGGAGAAAAGAAGTGAAGAAATGTTGTAGTCGAGCTCTCAAAAGGCAGCACTTCGTCGCTTCAAAATCCGGTGCCAAAAAGTGAAGATATGGACGTGTATTTATAGGCTGAAACGTCCCTTAAGTCGTCCGCTCTTAGGTCGTCCACGACCTAACAATCCCCCATGACTTACAACCTAAGACTCCCCACGACTTACGACCTAACGACTCAAGCCTCTACACGGCTCAACGACCTAACACGCACACGACTTAACCTATGCGCGACTCAACACAAACACGACCCAACACACAACAGCTTAACGACCTAATATAAGTGCGACCTAACTATATGCGACATAGCGACATAAGCCTCCTCGCGACCTAATGATAACACGGGCCACACGACTTAACTAAACACAGAAAGTCTTACGACCTAACTGAGATGCCGACCTAACCACAACTCCTTCTCACGACCTAGCGATACCCATGACCTATCTTTAACTCGTCCTACCGACCTAAGCCACCATTCTATAGGTCGCTCACTATCTTAGGTCGTAAAATCCTATAAGTCGCCACTTGCTAACTACTAGGTCGCTATCCCATTAAGTCGGTCACTACCTATGAGTCGCTCAACCTATAGGTCGGTAAATCCTTAACTCGTTAACTCGCTTACCACCTTAAGTCGTTAGCTCCACTAACTCACTCGCTCCTTAACTCTTTTAGGTCGTCTAACGACCTAACTACAACTTAGGTCGCTCCGCCTGCTAACTCCTATAGGTCGTTAACTCGTCGGCCCAATCCTATAGGTCGTTACTTCTATAGGTCGCTCCACTCGACCTAACTCTCACACGACCTAAGCTCCACACGAGCTAATTCTTCACGGGCTAACTTACACATGACTTAGGCTCTAGATGACACTTAATACTAACAACCTAATTATAATTATACTACGATTTATCGACACGTACAGTACCGGTCGTTACATGATTTAACCCTTGAAATCATATTTAAAACAAGGAAAATTATAGCTCTTTACCTTATCCTAAAATATTTATGCCATGATATATGCTTTTTTTAAATTGTACTGATAAATCTCGTAATCACTTAGAAGTTATCTCACTTTGAAACCATTGGCTATAGAACCCAAAACAATATAAAACCTTTATATTGATATAATGTGGCAAAGATATAGTCGACGACAGTCTTCGCCCCTAAAACATGTTAAAAGCATTTATTGGTAAAATATAAGGGTATGAAGCCGAAGTTAACCACTTTATATAGCATATTGCAAAACCTTAGAAGATACTCGACCACATTGATGAGTATCGACATCAATCCTTCAAAGAAAATAGCGGCATCGTTAGTGCTATTTAATGAATAGATCTATATGCTCTAATGTTATGCTTTATTCAATTATTTACTGTCTCGCTTGTTTTATATTTGAGATGTTTATGGTTATATTTTATTTGATGCGTTATGAGATATACGACATGTCCTGTGTTGTTTATTTATTTTACAACCATTGATGATCGCCCCGCATCAACCGAGCACCGCTACAATGCACTATGCATGTATATTTTGTATCGGTGGTGTAGAGCAGTTATCTCAGCTACATTTCTACTTATGAATGAAAATCTACGACGGTAGGATATTCTTCGCCCTGATAGGTTCGGCGTCACTGAGTCTCCATCACAGAGTGACTCTAGAATTGTTCTTCTACATTGACTTATGGCTTTGATGAGAATCTTCAAGGGGAAGTTGTAAGCTCATCTAGCACGGTGCACATAGAGGTTACCCTTGAGGGAGAAATTGAAGAGCCCATAGGAGGCGACACCATGATAGATGGCATTGAAGATGTTAGAATGCCCTCAATTCTAGAGAAAGGTGAAGAAGTTGAAAGGAGAGAGGGAAAAGAGCCGATGGTCGAAGAGGAAGAAGAGGATGCCGGTGATGGCGATAGTTACTATCGCGCTAATGAAGAAGGGGACGAATCAATCGGTGAACCACCCGGGATGAGTCCTGATCTCCCAACTTGCCCTGTCAGAAACACAATACCATAGAACCTTCTGAAATGATCGAAGATCGATCTATATTGCCTACAGTAGAGATTTTTCCTCGATCCCGCCCTTTTGACAACATCTTCATTGGTTTAAGTGGCATCTTCGATATTGACTTCACTGTTCATGACATTTTGGATGAAACTGGCCCAGGCTTTACTATCTCGCTGGGAGGTTTTGTTAATGAAGGTGGAGAATCTTCATGGCCTATGCAAATGCGGTCCATTGAGTAATCAGGGGGTCATCGATAGCATATACCTCACTAGAATCACGGACCCCAATTCTTCAATTGAATCTCGATCTGTAATTCCAACATTACTTCCATTTTATTTCCTATTTTAGGTTCCATGGGTCGTGGTTACTACGGAAAGCTCTCTCTCCATGCCATATCTTATCAAGCTCAACTCTAGACTCTACCCTGCCTCATTGCGATGAAACAAAGAATGAAATGCCGAGATGGGAAAACTGTAAGGCTGAAGATGCCTACAAGTCTAATTGGGAGAAGGATAGAGGAAAAGAGAAGGATAGAAGGAAAAGGAAGGCTAAGGTCGAGCTACCTCAAGAAGCACCCAAACATCACAAAGATTCCTTTAAACAACAGAGGCCTTCTTCTACCAATGTATCGATGTATATCGAAGCGTAAAATTCCTCGATCCAGCGAGTTCAGGTATCCTAATCCATGATCACGGTTGTCCTACCTACTTCCAAAGGAGTCTCCACTCATTCGTTTACTGTTTCGCCTGGTCCTCCACGCTTGTAAGCTGCATTCCCACATCTCCTTTTACATTGTGTTTACTTTTGATCAAGACATCTCAGATATATCAAAAGAGGTGGTAATACAAAACTTAAAGATTGTCGAGAAGGGTGTCAATCTAGGGTATAAGTGGAAGAATTGTGCGCTCCTCATTCTGAAGCAAACAAGATTAATTACACCAACATTCAATCCTTTGAATCTGAGAGAGATGCCTATGAGTGGATGGCTAAGGAATGGGAGGTTGACTTGATCAAATTCACCAGAGAGAGACCTTGCTCTCAAGCAAAGGCAAAAACTGATAGTCTCGTAGTGAAGTATACTCATGATCAAATTGAAATGGTGATGCGCAATAACTTGATGCCAACATGCCATTCTTTTATACTAATATGGTGATGCATTGAAAAAGATGCCAACAATCTTGAGCTTGCGATTTCTATACAAGAGCTTTGGGAAGAGAAGGCGAAGACAAGCGAGGAGCTTGATGCCAACATGCCATTCTTTTATACTAATATGGTGATGCATAAGAACTTAAGATGGCTAGGAAATGATTGTCCTGAAATGCTTGTTGGTGCTTGGGAGGAAATATTACGCAAGTCTGCACAAGTACAAGATTATCGCTGTAACAGCCCGCATATCCGTACCCCTTGAGTCAACACTAATCTACAACAATCAACTCAAGTTGTACAGAAATACGAACCATTTGGGTTAAAGAAGAAGAGGTAGAAGAAGAAAAATAGAAAACAACAACAGAATCTAACCATCGCGGCGGAATAAAATATAATATATAATAAATACTCTTTACTCAAAACTTACATATCTCTATTTATATATTACATCATCAGAGTACATCAATCACAGCTCAACATCAATATCATACAAATGGATACACAACAACTCAAACAGCGGAATATATATATATAAACAAGTACGAGAGTACGTATCGTCGTCCAGCTCGTCTCCTGAGCTCCACAGCATCAAAACCTGTATCCTATAATACTCGGTCTGACCCGAGCATTACAGTGAAATAATACCCGAGTCAGTCTGGAATACCAGCGTGAGAAAATCACACCCAATTGATTATTAAAGTTTCAAAAATCCTTTGAAAACAAAGGCATCTCGTAAGACCACGCCACAAATAAACATGTCGGATTTTTACCTTACGATAGCTAAAACATTTTTTTTTATCGAAATCCTCTGATATTATAATAGGGTCTACATAAAAATACTTATAAAATAGCCGAAATTGTTACATGATTAAATTCTAGCTACTAGCCACAGAGTGGGTAATACAAACAAAACTCGTACAAGGCTCGTATGGAGAATGGATTTCCAACCAATGACTAGGCACTGGGGTACCACCTGTCACAGTACGGGGCCTAGATCACCGTAACGAGGAGTACGCCCGCTCCCCTGCAACACAAGGCCGGGACTATCCCTTACTGGATAATCCCGAGTGAGATCACCCCGCGGTTGGGATCAGCAACCGCCCACTAAGCCGAAATAAAAAGGGACATCTAGACTGGAATGACCTCACCCTGCTTGGGTGCTACCCACCTAGCCTTGCAGCATAACCCCTGATTTTCAGTCATTCCCATTTGATGAGGCTTGAGGCTAAGCGTTACCTTTATAGAACATATCCCTTAGAATGCCCATCGTCCACCTGACGATGTTTCGCAAGCATTCATCCATACAAGTCCGTCCCGGGTTCGAACGGAACCGAAGGCACTATTCCTACTACATCCATTTTGGAAATATCCTCAGGATTAGTAGCGAATAGCCCTTGCACTTTACTGCTCCATCTTCGAGTCCAAAATCGTTTTACGGAACGTACAAACCGAATCGAAGTGGTTTTCGAGAAATAAATCTCGATCCCGGTCTCTTCGAAACGATCAACGTATTTGTCCTATATTGATAGTCAGTGATTTAACTATCAATTAATATTTACAAACATCCATCAAACAATAAATAATTCCCCAAATTATTTATTTATTCCAAAAATATCTTCACAAGATATTTTTCACTTTCAAATTCATTTTGAAAACAGTTTCAAACATATTCCTTTCCCGGAATAACTTTCCAATATTTATTTCCACTGAAACGCCAAGTCTAAAATACTTTTAGCTTTAAAATAATTTAAAAGCACTTAATTATAAAATATACTTCGTAGCCTTAAAAATTTAAACTACTTTAATACTTAATTTAAAATATATACTTTAGGAATATTTAATAAATAAGGCTACTTTTATAAAATATAAACTAGATTTTTCTTTAAAACAAATACCAAGTCATTTAATAATTACTACGATAATAGTTTTGAAAAATATTTATTTTAGAATTTAAACATTTAAAAATAATAAGTTTTCTAAGATATGCTTTTTAAAATAACATTAAAACCTTTAACTTGTTTTTAAAACTGCTTGAAAATCGTACTTGGCTATCCAGGGAAACACTCTTCTCTTTTACATCTTTAAAAATGAATCACTATTTATTTTTAGACGAATTTCCATTCCTTTATAAATTTCCACTTGAATTCATATTTAAAATATTCACCGATATTTTATTTACCTGATATCCCAGCTTAAAATTTCCAAAATCTCACTTAATATAAATTCTTTATTCATTCAAATAATATCACTTAAGCTTTACAATTTTTTATTACCCTAATAATTCAAATTCCTCTTATTCCAAATTTGTTAGAGTTTTGCAATCACTTTTATTTATTTTATTTTCAATTCATTATTAATTTATTCCAATTCACTAGAATTATTTTACTTAAAAATTTACTCTTTTATTTCTCTCGAACATAAAATTCTAGAGATTTGATAATTTATTTTACTGAGATATTCAATCCAACCATACCATTCAATACTTCAAGTATTCATAAAATCATCACAGAATACCAAATATTCAGACCACAGAATATTAAGCAATCTAAATAATTTCGAGGGGTCCAGTTGGATCCCTCCAACCTGTTTATCCCTGCATCCACAGATGTTAGCATCACATACTATACCAATTTCAACTTATACTATACTATATCACTCAATCAATCCAACCATACAATCAATTATTTAAATTTAATTATTTAAATTTAAATTTAAACTGAGTGAGATTAACTCACCTTTGCTTTTTGTTTTGCAAACCATCCCATCTCAACTTGTTTTCCTCGATTTCAGACCTTGTAAAATCATTAGATGTTTTATTAATATTTGTTCAATTGAGCTAATTAATTCCCATTTGATAATTTAATCTTAATTAACAATAATTTTATTTAAATCAAATTTTTTTGTTTGAGAAATTAGTTTCAGAGGCTAAAATAAATTAAATATGTCAACAAAACAATTTAATTATCTTAATACATCTTTTTCTTTTTTTCATCTCAGTAAATAGCAAAAATAAATTTCTACCTTACTGTTTATAATTTCCCTAACTTATATATATTCATACATTCAAATTTAAACTGAAATAAACAAACTGTATATACCTATTTATTAAATTCAAATGAGAATAAAATTTTCTTGTGAGTAAAATGAATCAATTTAAATTGAAAAAGAAACGAAAATTCTTGCCTTACGGAACGAGATTGATGGCCTGCGACCCACCACAACGCTCGCCACCTCCATTGACCATCGCACGCAACCCCTATCTCCACTCACAACCTCGCCGCAGCCCTCATCATCGCCTAACCGAGAGCCCAACCACCAAACCCTAACTCACCCAAATCGATCGCAACCATCTAAGATCGCTCGATTCCCCTTCGTCAACTCGCGACCCCCTCTCCTCTTCACGCTCGAACAATCTCGTGCCCTAGCCTATCCATTCGCCACCCCTTCGATTTTGAATGAACGCGATATCATACGGTTTAGAACAGAAACGAGCTTCGTCCTCTCTTTTTTTATTGATGAAGTCGATTTTGATTTTCTACTCGTCGCCATTATTTAGTGCAAAGGCTTCGGCCGATTTTCTTTTTTTATTTATTTTACGATAGGGGGAAAAGAATTAGGATTTAAAAGAGAAAGCCCTGTTTGTTAATTCGGCTGAAGGTATATTAAAAAAAAAAAGAAGCGTGTCAGGGAAGGTGAGTAGTTGGCTTGCTTCAGAAGACAGGAGAATAGTTCGGCGAAAGAAACGTAAGGCGACTGTGATTTGCTCTGTGACCTAATATATTATATTTAAATTAAAACAATAATTATTGTCTAGGCAGTTTATCTCGTACGATCACACGACAGTTCGATTAACACTAATGTGAAATTCGATAATAATTCAATATTACGGGCCCAATGGAACTGGTTTCGTCGGGTTCCGAGACTGTGCCTCGGAAGGCTATTTTTAAATTCAATTTAAACGTTAAAATTTAAAAACTGAACAAACCATTGTTAATCCCAATTTTACAACTTCTATTACCTTCAATGTTATCAATATAAATTTTATAAGCCTTCAAATTATTTTTAACAAGCTTATAATTCCAGATTCAATATTTTATCCAACTTCAAATAATTTAATTTACTAATTTAATTATCAAATAAACTGTGATATCCTTGATTCAAACTAGAATTGCTCTATTTAATATTTAAAATCAATTAAATGTTCCGATTTTAAATGCTTGAAAATTTTGGGTCGTCACATTCCTCCCCCCTTAAAAGAATTTTGTCCCCGAAATTACTAATTAGCAAGAATAGTCCCATACCCGCTTATTATTTCCCTAAACCAAACAATTTCTAACAATTCGACATCGCACCAACTATCTTCTTATAAAAGACTCATTATTATTCTTATTAACCTTCCAAACTTCTCCATAGTTTCAAACTATACTATTGGTTTAACCATTCAAGTTTCAATTTAAAACCAAATTTTGAATTATCAAAAATTTTCTATTTCCCTAATTTTTCGAAATTTTTTGCCAGTGTCTCCTTTGCGCGGCTAGCTCGGTACAACTACAAAATGGCTCTACGGCCTCCCAATTCCAAAAAGAAAACAAAAGGCCAAGTGGCTCAATCCAAAATCCCAATCAAATTTCATATAGAAACTTAAACACATACCTTTTTGTCGAGCATTTCAAATTTATCTTTTTGAAATCAAGTCCAATTTTCTTTTCCCTTTATAACACCTGCATATCCTGCTTAGCACTAATATCCAATCACAATATTCCCAAAACATTTTATCGACTTTTCCACAAAATACCAATATCCATTCATCCAAATATTACTTGGAATATATTTATATTATCAATTTCCAATTAAGAACTCACTATTCCTTTCTTAAGTTTGGTATAAGTATTTAATATGCTTCTTTTATTTATTTTCATCTTACCATCTTAGTTTATATTTGTTTCTATTCAAATTGATTTATCTCCATTTCCATATGATTTCAATTTATTCTTTAACTCTAAATTTTAAATTTTATTTTTCATTTATACTGATTCATGTCATTACTTTAGTTAGTTTCATTTACTAATCAATTTTATTGCCAATTTAAATTCGTTTTTTTATTAACAAAAATTCTCCAAAATTTTCAAAAAATTTCTAACTCCCAAAAATTTTGAAATTTTTTGGCAGAGTCTCCTTTGTACGGAGGAGCTTTTGCAATTTGACAAAAAAGATAAATATATATATACATCGACCCACCCGGTCGGAAAAATAAAAAATAGTTCATATTTCCTATTTTAATTGCGTAGGCGTACCTTATTTTGCATTTTTAAATAAGTAGCTTATCTGTTGAGCAGTTAGCAAAATCAACTCCAGCCACACGGCTTCCAGGTACCTGTACTTACTCAATTTAAACATGTAAGTGCGATATATCTGAAGTTTAACAACATTTCCTTATTTGCAACAGTTAAACACATGGATTATCAAAGAAATTCACACCAAACATTTTCCCGTAAGCAATTTATATAGTTTCCATGTTAATTCAACTGTTTCAACTTATTTATATCCATTTTCATTCAATTTGAATGGTTTTCAATTCATTCATATACCACTTTATCAATTCGAAAGGTTTAAAACTCAATCGCTTACATTTAATTATTCTTAAGCAAACTGAACTCATATTTAATTCAATTGCTTTCAAAATAAATTTATTTTTACTTCCATCAACTCATAGAATTTTAATCACTTCCATTTACATCAAATGACAATTTATTCTATGCGATTCAACGAGATTTATGTGAATAAATAAGTATTTATATTTTATAACCAATTTAAATTGATTTCAACTCGGTTTATAATTAATTCTATTCCAAAAAAAAAAATAAATTCTTTTTTATTCACAATTCATATATTCTCGTTTTCATTGCATTTCAGATTTGAATCCATTCACTTGCATTTCATTTTATTAACCAAACTAGTTTTACTCAAAACCATTAACAATTCAGGTTCATCTTCATTACCAATTAAATTTCCTTTTTATTTTAATTCATTCACAACCATTTATTTAGCTTGACACATCCAAAGCTTACATATTACCAACCATTCCCGAATTAATTCAACCCAAGCTCTAGTTACTCTGCTCAGTTTATTCCATATTTGTTTATGCCAAACTATTTTATTTAGCTCGAAACAATCCAGGCTATCCCATTCAATAATTATTACTCAACTCATTTAAACCACACTTCATTTTGAGTCCGGATTTTTTTCAATACCTGCTTAAGTCAATAACTTAAGTTCATTTCCATACTTTTTTATAATAAGTTCTACTTCCATCTTTTATTTGATTCTTATTTATTCTATCCGTTTATTTATTCAATATAATTAGTTTATCCACATTCACTTAAACCATTCTAGTAAACTTGAAACATTCTATTTTCCTTATTGTTTCAAGTTATTTCAATCCCTTAATAATTTAAATGGTTTACAATATTTATTTCAGAATTTTCATTCCATTAAATATTACCTGTAACTCACCGAATTTTATTTTGATTCAAATTTATTTTCATTTGATTTAAAACCAATCCAATATTATTAAACTTTGTTTAAGTTGAATTCAATTCAACTCTTCTCCATTCATTTAGCTTAAGTCAATTTACTTCAATTTATTCAAATTTTATACTTAAGCTCATTCTCATTTTGCAAACAAGTTCTCTTTTCAATTTAACTTGATTCTATTTCAATCCAATCTCATTTTAAATCTGCAATTTCATTTGATTGGTTATTATAAAATTTTAACTTTCCAGATTCAACTCATTCAGTTTATTACAAAGTTATTTCCAAACTTCATTATTATCTCACAATTCAGCTTTTATTTAACTGCATTGGGTTCTCATTACATATTTCATTATCTAATTATAATCTAAATAGTCTTTTCCCAACTTATAATCCAGAACATGATTTTAATCTCAAAATCTCTTCATCAAATTTTCTTAAGTTCAACCTATTTATTTTATTTTATTTTATTTTTTTATAATCCTAGTCTTGATTTTCATTTTATTCTTCAATTCATCAAAAATATTTATTTTGGATTTTCTATCCCACTTTTCAAATTTAATAAGTCACAACTTATTATTTTATACAATCACATTCATTCCAGGCTTGAATGTATTCATCTTTTATTTTTAATTCGAGGTTTACACGTATTTGTAATCCAAGCATATTTTATTCTATGGATTTTTAATTCTGATTCTTTTATAAGTAATTCTAATTTATTTACTCCAATCCAATCCTTAACCAATTTATTTTCCAGCTCAATTTTATTTTAAACTCAGAATTATTTAATCTCAATTAAATTTCAACTTAATTCGAAACAACTGGATATTATTTTCAACCTATCCAATTTATTCCAATCCATTTAAATTTTTATTTCCCAATCCAAGTTAATTTCATTTTTAACTTTCACTTTAAATTTACATTCCATTATTCAAAGCTTATATTTCTTCCTGATTTAAAAATCATCTTAATCTATAAGCTTACAACTATCTCATCAGGATTTTTAGACACCCAACCTTTGGTTTCAAATCATTTTGAAATCTCCAAAATCTCAAATCATACTTCTCAAAAATTTTAAACCAATCCTGGTTTTTATTTACAACAAATTTCCGTTGAAATTTCAAAAACAACAGGTTTTCCTGAACAAATAATTTTGCAGCAATCCATCACTTAGGAATCGAAAATGAACATCGATGATGCTGCAGTCATCACCGAAGTTATTTTCCAGTGACTGAAGTGAATATAATGCTATCTCACTTCCAAAATCCATTTTTAAACAAATTTACTTCCAGAAATAACCCAAAAACAACAATAATACTATTTACCTCCAAAATACTTCCAAAATCTCCGGGTTTTAAAGTTTCAAAATCTATTTTAATTCAAATTTTAACTAAAATGCATTTGTACAGTTTATGCTTATACAAATTCCCAATTAATTATATTTCAATTTATAATTTACATTTTTAATTCATATTTATAAATTCCATTTTATAATGAAATTATTCCCTTAAATTTTTAGTTATATTTCTATTTCTTGTGACGCCCCACCTCTATGCTCACAATAAAAAGAGTATTAAAGGAAATACTGTCTATTATTACGAAGAATAAGGCTGGATAGGAGAGGCCATCCGTAGTTAGTCCTTACACTAGTATTGGTTACCTCGATAGGAGTAGTATATATTTTTAATTTTTCCATCTCTTATTTATTTACTCCCATTGACATACCCAATTCCAGTATAAAACGAACTACGATGGTTCATAATAGTTTAGGACAATATACATAATAATAACACAGACAAGCTAAGTGCGGAACACAGATAATCAAAAGTCTCATATATATATATATATATATATATATATATATATATATATATATATATAACTGAAGTCAGTTGATATACATGTGATACAATACATATGATACAACTACAACTATCGACTCTGGAAGTTACATATTCAAGTACATTATCGTGAATAATATACATGAATATACAACATCCTATACTAAGACAACGACTACTCCAAAAAGTATGAAAAGACTTCATAGCTCTAGCAGCCACCCAAAATAAGATATCAACAACCTGTAAATACTCGGTCTGACCCGAGTAATAAATTCAAAAGAAAATAATACGCGGGGCTGTCTTATTCAAACTCAGTTATTAGTGCATAGAAGCAATAATAATAAAAATCAAATAGACGACAGTCACAATAATTCTCGTCTACCCGACCCTTTAATAAAGAAATCGGATAACGGTAATATATAACACTTAACAGTGTTAAACAACAAATCAACAGATTCAAATCATCAACAAAGATAAGTGAAAAGAATATCAACGAAGATAATTTAGAAAACATCAGAATTGCCTAATTGGCAATTAACCACAAAATATAATTATGGAATAAATAATTAGAAACTCAGAATCTAATTATCGAATAGATAATTAAACACAACAAAATAATCAAAGCAAACCAAATCAATTTAACCAATTGAAAAGTTACTTAAAAACATCAAAACCGATTGGCTGCAGTACGCGCACGCGTGCACTGCCTCGCCAATACTGTCTATGAAATACGCAGAAGATCAATGAATCAAAAGTAAATGAAATATCAATAAAATCAATGCTATGTGGCTGCAGTACACGCATGCGTGCACTGCCTCGCCACTGCAGCGTTAAAAATAGAAATCAGCACAAGGTCAAATCCGAGCTACAAACTGGATTCAACACAAGCGTAATTTGAAAAACAAATCCCAATGTAATTAAGTGGTCAAGACAGCCAATTCATATACAAGCTGCCTCAACACAACTGTGTATCAACTCAAGTAAAAAATGTGCCAATCACAAAAACACAAACGAGTGCACTGGCCGAGACAGCTACAGGTAATGACATGGACAATGCACAATGGCTACACTTCAAATGAACTAATGCACAGTGAAGTATACATCAAGACCAAATGCAAATGCTTAAACAACTAATAAAGACAGAGGTCAAGCTAATGTTACATGTACTCGAGTTCAAGACAATATATCCCAAATGCACTGCACAACTAAATGCAAATTATATCAAACACTGACAATGCCAATGCAAGAAGATCAAATGACGTGTTCAGTGCAAACCTGGAACGACAGAACATGTATGCTGTGACCAGTGAACAACTAAATAAAACTGGACAGTGTAAACTTATGAATGCAAAGTGCTATACAGTGCAAACACAATGGATGCCAAATGCGACTACGTCAATCAGTGTTGAAGCAAAGAGAAAAGATATATTGCTTCTTCAAAATAAACTGCTGGACAATGCAAACACATGAACCACAATATTGCAAATGAACAGAGGCAACAAGAATGGCCAAATTGCACAGACCACATACTACTCCAAATAACAACAAAGTCGCCAACGAATCCAACAATGCCACAAAAATGAAATTGCAGACACCACGTAAATACAAGGGCAGAACTAATAAAAACTGCAGCCACCACAAGATTATAAGGGCACAGCAAATACAACCGCAACAAAATGGATGCAACTGCACTAATCAATACAACATGAAGTGGCTAGCTTTTAACTAGCAGGTGATATACGGCAGTGGACAAAATAGTGCCGCAGTTTAAAGTGGTGAGCAACAGAGGCAAAATGCCCCAAAACCGACAGCAAGCATAACGGATAATCAAAGTCTACAAGAGTGCACGTATGCACATGTATGAATGCACATACATGTCTAAATCAAATGAAACAACACTTAGTATAAACAAGTGCCAAAAGTAGTTCAAACGAATTAATAACAAAACCAGCAGGTACTAGTAAATATTCCAAATGAACAGAAGTGACAAAATTCAAAAATGAATAAATCAAAAATGTCAGGTGACCGAAGTCAACTACAAGTATCAGTTTAGAACAAGACTTAAGTGCTAGAGTCGAAGCACATAGGGTCAACAACCACCAGATTAAAGAATGCAAGCATGATGAAGTCAGTGCCAACAATAATGGCAGCAACTCGATCAAGTCACGAATCATCAAATGCAAACAGCAGTGAAGTGTCATACCCAACCAACAAATATCATCTTATAAACTAGTTCCAAATTATACTTAAGACGAGTTCAAAAACCATGGTACAAGAGTAAGTTAAAGGAGAAGGCATCGAGACAACATGGTGATAAACTGCATTCAAGCATCAGGCTAAAATTACAATAGAGAAATTTACAGGTTTTTACCAATCGAAGTCAGGTGACAGTGAACATGTCAGAGACTTAATGGCCGAAGTCGAAGCAACGGCGAAGTCAAAAATCATAAAATGCGGATCAATTGAACTAGACAAGGCATAGTTCGAATCAAGTAAAATTTCTCCAGTATTATATCAACTCAATGGAACTAAAATTCATGGAGTCGAATTCACGAAACCGGATGACCAAGTCAGAAACCAAATCAAATTCAACACTGTATTATTCAAACAAGTAGGAAATCAGTAATCAAGGCCAAATTCAATTTGACCACAGTAAGGTAAAATCACACAAGCCAAATTCCAAAACAGTTAAAGCCATGATATTCACGAATTCGAAACAATAAGAATCAAGAAATAAAAACAACAAAGGAATAAAGGCGACTTGAATTAGATGTGAGTGGGAGGCCACTCACCTTATCGAGGCAAATTGAAGGTGCCGTGAGCTAATTAGGAGACCGCCGATCGTCCAAGGAATCACAAAATCGTCCTTCAATCGCTACCCAAGTCGGCGCCATCGATTTTTGAGAGGCCCTAATTTCTGAGCGAACGAGAGAAGAACGCGGCCGCCTCCATTTTTTTCTTTTTGTTTAGGTTTAGGGTTAGAACGAAAATGAAAACGAAAAAGAGGAATGGGTCGAATTTTTATATTAATGGAACGGGCCAAATTTTTATAAAGGAGATAGTGTTTATTTTTTTTCTCTCCAAAGAATTCAAACTGGATTCAAAACTCAAATTAGCAATTAGCTAGCAGCTTAATCGTTTAATGACGATATTAAATCGATGCAAAAATCCCGGTTGTTACAGACTCCCCTCCTTGTAAAAATTGCGTCCCCGCAATTTTCATAATTAAGGCTGTCTATAACTATTATTTTTCTCACATAAACTGGTTAAGCTAGAAAAATAAAGGTCAAGAACACAACGCCAAATAAATCTTTTAATTTCAATAAAAGAAATTCACAAATTCTCAACAAAATCTAACTATCAATTAGATAAACAGAAAACAACAAAACTGAATGAATGCAATCATCAACAATATTCAATTATCAAAAACGATAATCAAAATCAACAAATATCCGATTATCAAAAACGATAATCAAAATCAACAAATATCCGATTATCAAAAACGATAATCAGAAACAACAAATATTCGATTATCAAAAACGATAATCAAAATCAACAAATATCCGATTATCAAAAACGATAATCAGAAACAACAATTATTCGATTACCAAGAACGATAATCAAAATCACAAATCAACAAATATTTAATTATCTCAAGCGATAATCAAAAACAACAAATATCTGATTATCAAAAACGATAATCAGAACTCATAACATCAAATATCTAATTACCTCAAGCGATAATCAGAAACAACAAATATCTGATTATCAAAAACGATAATCAGAACTCATAACATCAAATATCTAATTATCACAAGCGATAATCAGAAACAACAAATATCTGATTATCAAAAACGATAATCAAAATCAACAAATATCCGATTATCAAATACGATAATCAGAAACAACAAATATTCGATTATCAAAAACGATAATCAGAAACAACAATTATTCGATTATCAAAAACAATAATCAAAATCACAAATCAACAAATATTTAATTATCTCAAGCGATAATCAAAAACAACAAATATCTGATTATCAAAAACGATAATCAGAACTCATAACATCAAATATCTAATTACCTCAAGCGATAATCAAAAACAACCAATATCTGATTATCAAAAACGATAATCAGAACTCATAACATCAAATATCTAATTACCTCAAGCGATAATCAGAAACAACAAATATCTGATTATCAAAAACGATAACCAGAACTCATAACATCAAATATCTAATTATCACAAGCGATAATCAGAAACAACAAATATCTGATTATCAAAAACGATAATCAGAACTCATAACATCAAATATCTAATTACTTGCAGATAATTAGACAACATCATAAAAGTGGATCGATCCCATCATATGGCAAGTCTAGGCTACGCCGCACATGCAACATCATAATGGTCAAAGCCTACCAAGTACTCATCATAATTTTGGCGCCCAACAAATGACCCGAAGGTCCGCAGAGTGACCGGAAGGTCTAGTACTGGTATTTGACCCAAAGGTCCATCATATGACCCGAAGGTCCATCATAGTGGCTCAAAAGCACACGAAAATCATCAAATATTCAATAAACGAGTCCGGAATTAACCGAAATAGCAAACGCACATGTCCCATACCACGTGTTTTACTAAATCGTTTGATTCTCTTCATCGTTTCCTTGAACGTGTAAAATCATCAAAATCATCAAATAGCAAAGGTTTCAATTAACGAGTCCGGAATTAACCAAAATAGCAAACGCACATGTCCGACGTGTTTTACTAAATCGTTTAAATCTCTTCATCGTTTCCTTGAAAGTGCAAAATTGTGCATTCCAAAAATAACATTTCACATTCTCAAACGGACAAGTCCGGAATTAAGCGAATCAGTAAAAGAAAGGGGTCATAATCCTCGATTTTTATGAAACGTTTAAGTCACTTTCTCATTCTTCTGAAAGTGCAAACTGTAAAATTTTGAAAACAATTTCATTTATTTTATAAAAGTAAATAATTTACATTCTCAAACGAGCAAGTCCGGAATTAAGCGAATCAGTAAAAGAAAGGGTTCATAGTCCTCGATTTTGCTGAAATGTTTAAATCGCTTTCTCGTTCTTTTGAAAACGTAAACTATATAAAAATTTTGAAAAACAAATTTTTTTTTAAACGATTTGCAAATTCGTGATAAAACAGCAACATCAGTGACAATTTCGACAAGAAAATCGCACTTCTCAAAACACCGTAGAAATGGATCTCAAAATCAACATTGCGGGATAATCGCTTGAAAATCCACTTTAAAATATGACGGATACTGAAGTCAATGCGACAATAATTTTTTTTTTTAAACGTCAAAATTTCATCAAAATAAATTGCATCAAAATGTAACACTAAAGAATTTTCATTCATCAAAATGTCAACAAAACAACGTGCTTCAAAAATCTAGCACCAGTGTAAAAATCCCGTTATAAAAATAACGACAACAAACTACGTTTCATAACCCAGGATCGGTTCAACGTAAAATTAGTGTAGTAACGTGCAACTCATGTTTGCACACACACTACAAAATAAACAAAGAAATTACTCAAATATATCTTCAATGAAGATAATTCAAAACAATCAAAATCTAATCAACATGTGATTAGCATCAAAGAAAACCAACCAAAATTTCAACAAATCAAATCCACTGATTAAACAACATAATGAAATTAAATTCATTTTCATATTTTTGACTTTTAAATCAAAATAATTATCAGCTGTACTCAGCGAAGCGGTCTTACTGTTTCCGCTGCGCACTCTAATAAACAAAACACAAATCAATTAATCATCAAAACACAGTTTCACCTTTATTTTTAAATAAAGTATTTTAAAATTTCAACATATTTTTCAAACTTTAGTTTTGACTTAAAACACAAATAAAAAATCGACAGATAGTTGTAACACATGTTCCATCCAAGTTATGTTTTATATTATGTCCATAAACCCCAAGCTCTGATACCAACTGTGACGCCCTACCACTATGCTCACAATAACAAAGAGTATTAAAGGAAATACTGTCTATTATTACGAACAATAAGGCTGGATAGGAGCGGCCATCCGTAGTTAGGCCTTACACTAGTATTGGTTACCTCGATAGGAGTAGTATATATTTTTAATTTTTCCATCTCTTATTTATTTACTCCCATTGACATACCCAATTCCAGTATAAAACGAACTACGATGGTTCATTATAGTTTGGGACAATATACATAATAATAACACAGACAAGCTAAGTGCGGAACACAGATAATCAAAAGTCTCATATATATATATATAAAACTGAAGTCAGTTGATATACATGTGATACAATACATATGATACAACTACAACTATCGACTCTGGAAGTTACATATACAAGTACATTATCGTGAATAATATACATGAATATACAACATCATATATTAAGACAATGACTACTCCAAAAAGTACGAAAAGACTTCATAGCTCTAGCAGCCACCCAAAATAAGATATCAACAACCTGTAAATACTTGGTCTGACCCGAGTATTAAATTCAAAAGAAAATAATATGCGGGTCAGTCTAATTCACACTCAGTTATTAGTGCATAAAAGCAATAATAATAAAAATCAAATAGACGACAGTTACAATAATTCTCGTCTACCCGACCCTTTAATAAAGAAATCGGATAACGGTAATATATAACACTTAACAGTGTTAAACAACAAATCAGTAGATTCAAATCATCAACAAAGATAAGTGAAAAGAATATCAATGAAGATAATTTAGAAAACATCAGAATTGCCTAATTGGCAATTAACCACAAAATATAATTGTGGAATAAATAATTAGAAACTCAGAATCTAATTACGAATAGATAATTAAACACAACAAAATAATCAAATCAAACCAAATCAATTTAACCAATTGAAAAGTTAATTAAAACCATCAAAACCGATTGGCTGTAGTACGCGCACGCGTGCACTGCCTTGCCAATACTGTCTATGAAATACGCAGAAGATCAATGAATCAAAAGTAAATGAAATATCAATAAAATCAATGCTACGTGGCTGCAGTACACGCACGCGTGCACTGCCTCGCCACTGCAGCGTTAAAAATAGAAATTAGCACAAGGTCAAATCCGAGCTACAAACTGGATTCAACACAAGCGTAATTAGAAAAACAAATCCCAATGTAATTAAGTGGTCAAGACAGCCAATTCATATACAAGCTGCCTCAACGCAACTGTATATCAACTCAAGTACAAAATGTGCCAATCACAAAAACACAAACGAGTGGACTGGCCGAGACAGCTACAAGTAATGACATGGACAATGCACAATGGCTACACTTCAAATGAACTAATGCACAGTGAAGTATACATCAAGACCAAATGCAAAAGCTTAAACAACTAATAAAGACAGAGGTCAAGCTAATGTTACATGTACTCGAGTTCAAGACAATATATCCCAAATGCACTGCACAACTAAATGCAAATTATATCAAACACTGACAATGCCAATGCAAGAAGATCAAATGACGTGTTAAGTGCAACCTGGAACGACAGAACATGTATGCTATGACCAGTGAACAACTAAATAAAACTGGACAGTGTAAACTTATGAATGCAAAGTGCTATACAGTGCAAACACAATGGATGCCAAATGCGACTACGTCAATCAGTGCTGAAGCAAAGAGAAAAGATATATTGCTTCTTCAAAACAAACTGCTGGACAATGCAAACACATGAACCACAATATTGCAAATGAACAGAGGCAACAAGAATGGCCAAATTGCACAGACCACATACTACTCCAAATAACAACAAAGTCGCCAACGAATCCAACAATGCCACAAAAATGAAATTGCTGACACCACGTAAATACAAGGGCAGAACTGCAATAAAAACTGCAGCCACCACAAGATTATAAGGGAACAGCAAATACAACCGCAACAAAATGGATGCAACTGCACCAATCAATACAACATGAAGTGGCCAGCTTTTAACTAGCAGGTGATATACGGCAGTGGACAAAATAGTGCCGCGGTTTAAAGTGGCGAGCAACAGAGGCAAAATGCCCCAAAACCGACAGCAAGCATATCGGATAATCAAAGTCTACAAGAGTGCACGTATGCACATGTATGAATGCACATACATATCTAAATCAAATGAAACAGCACTTAGTATAAACAAGTGCCAAAAGTAGTTCAAACGAATGAATAACAAAACCAGCAGGTATTAGTAAATATTCCAAATGAACAGAAGTGAAAAATTCACAAATGAATAAATCAAAATTGTCAGGTGACCGAAGTCAACTACAAGTATCAGTTTAGAACAAGACTTAAGTGCTAGAGTCGAAGCACATAGGGTCAACAACCACCAGATTAAAGAATGCAAGCATGATGAAGTCAGTGCCAACAATAATGGCAGCAACTCGATCAAGTCACGAATCATCAAATGCAAACAGCAGTGAAGTGTCATACCCAACCAACAAATATCATCTTATAAACTAGTTCCAAATTATACTTAAGACGAGTTCAAAAACCATGGTACAAGAGTAAGTTAAAGGAGAAGGCATCGAGACAACATGGTGATAAACTGCATTCAAGCGTCAGGCTAAAATTACAATAGAGAAATTTACAAGTTTTTACCAATCGAAGTCAGGTGACAGTGAACATGTCAGAGACCTAATGGCCGAAGTCAAAGCAACGGTGAAGTCAAAAATCATAAAATGCGGATCAATTGAACTAGACAAGGCATAGTTCGAATCAAGTAAAATTTCTCCAGTATTATATCAACTCAATGGAACTAAAATTCATGGAGTCGAATTCACAAAACCGGATGACCAAGTCAGAAACCAAATCAAATTCAACACTGTATTATTCAAACAAGTAGGAAATCAGTAATCAAGGCCAAATTCAATTTGAACACAGTAAGGTAAAATCGCACAAGCCAAATTCCAAAACAGTTAAAGCCATGATATTCACGAATTCGAAACAACAAGAATCAAGAAATCGGAACAACAAAGGAATAAAGGCGACTTGAATTAGATGTGAGTGGGAGGCCACTCACCTTATCGAGGCAAATTGAAGGTGCCGTGAGCTAATAAGGAGACTGCCGATCGTCCAAGGAATCACAAAATCGTCCTTCAATCGCTACCCAAGTTGGCGCCATCGATTTTTAAGAGGCCCTAATTTCTGAGCGAACGAGAGAAGAATGCGGCCGCCTCCATTTTTTTTCTTTTTGTTTAGGTTTAGGGTTAGAACGAAAATGAAAAATAGGAATGGGTCGAATTTTTATATTAATGGAACAGGCCAAATTTTTATAAAGGAGATAGTGTTTATTTTTTTTAATCCAAAGAATTCAAACTGGATTCAAAACTCAAATTAGCAATTAGCTAGCAGCTTAATCATTTAATGACGATATTAAATCGATGCAAAAACCCCGGTTGTTACATTTCTTGTCAAATTCCCACTTAATAATGATAATGCTTTAATATTATTCTTCCTAACATCCAAGCAACCATATATTAGCTAAATAGTTTACAAAAACTTTCTTTATATCAAAATATATTTTTGGGTAAAATTATTTCATTTCCCCATATTTAAAATAATACCGTGTCGATTGTTCTATCCAAGTGTTTAGAAACCCCTTCGATACAGTTGTACAGACTGTGCCGACGAAGGTTCATATGCCACTCAATAAACCAATCAACACAATATTAAAACAATTTATATTCACTAACAAATACGCACTCATTTTTATTAATACGCTCAAACTCATTATAGAGTACTACGGACTCTATTTTAAATGGGTAATTCCCACCAGAGCCAAGGTTATCTCCAACCTAAGCTCTGATACCAACTGTAACAGCCCGCAAATCCGTACCCCTTGAGTCAACACTAATCTACAACAATCAACTCAAGTTGTACAAAAATACGAACCAGTTGGGTTAAAGAAGAAGAGGTAGAAGAAGAAAAATAGAAAACAACAACAGAATCTAACCATCGCGGCGGGATAAAATATAATATATAATAAATACTCTTTACTCAAAACTTAAATAAATACTCTTTACTCAAAACTTAAATATCTCTTTTTATATATTACATCATCAGAGTACATCAATCACAGCTCAACAACAATATCATACAAATGGATACACAACAACTCAAACAGCGAAACATATATATATATATATATATATATATATATATATATATATATAAACAAGTACGAGAGTACGTATCGTCGTCCAGCTCGTCTCCTGAGCTCCACAGCATCAAAACCTGTATCCTATAATACTCGGTCTGACCCGAGCATTACAGTTAACAATACCCGAGTCAGTCTGGAATACCAGCGTGAGAAAATCACACACAATTGATTATTAAAGTTTCAAAAATCCTTTGAAAACAAAGGCATCTCGTAAGACCACGCCACAAATAAACATGTCGGGTTTTTACCTTACGATAGCTAAAACATTTTTTTTATAGAAATCCTCTGATATTATAATTGGGTCTATATACAAATACTTATAAAATAGCCAAAATTTTTACATGATTAAATTCCAGCTACTAGCCACAGAGTGGGTAATAGAAACAAAACTCGTACAAGGCTCGTAGGGAGAATGGATTTCCAACCAATGACTAGGCATTGGGGTACCACCTGTCACGGTACGGGGCCTAGATCACCGTACCGAGGAGTACGCCCGCTCCACTGCAACACAAGGCCAGGACTATCCCTTACTGGATAATCCCGAGTGAGATCACCCCGCGGTTGGGATCAGCAACCGCCCACTAAGCCGAAATAAAAAGGGACATCTAGACTGGAATGACCTCACCCTGCTTGGGTGCTACCCACCTAGCCTTGCTGCATAACCCCTGATTTTCAGTCATTCCCATTTGATGAGACTTGAGGCTAAGCGTTACCTTTATAGAACATATCCCTTAGAATGCCCATCATCCACTTGACGATGTTTCGCAAGCATTCATCCATACCAGTCCTTCTCGGGTTCGAACGGAACCGAAGGCACTATTCCTACTACATCCATTTTGGAAATATCCTGAGGATTAGTAGCGACTAGCCCTTTCACTTTACTGCTCCATCCTCGAGCCCAAAATCGTTTTCACGGAACGTACAAACCGAATCGAAGTGGTTTTCGAGAAATAAATCTCGATCCCGGTCTCTTCAAAACGATCAACGTATTTGGCCAATATTGATAGTCGGTGATTTAACTATCAATTAATATTTACAAACATCCATTAAACAATAAATAATTCCCCAAATTATTTATTTATTCCAAAAATATCTTCGCATGATATTTTTCACTTTCAAATTCCTTTTGAAAACAGTTTCAAACATATTCCTTTCCCGGAATAACTTTCCAATATTTATTTCCACTGAAACGCCAAGTCTAAAATACTTTTAGCTTTAAAACAATTTAAAAGCACTTAATTATAAAATATACTTCATAGCCTTAAAAATTTAAACTACTTTAATACTTAATTTAAAATATATACTTTAGGAATATTTAATAAATAAGGCTACTTTTATAAAATATAAACTAGATTTTTCTTTAAAACAAATACCAAGTCATTTAATAATTACTACGATAATAGTTTGGAAAAATATTTATTTTAGAATTTAAATTTTTTAAAATAATAAGTTTTCTAAGATATTCTTTTTAAAATAACATAAAACCTTTAACTTATTTTTAAAACTGCTTGAAAATCGTACTTGGCTATCCAGGGAAACACTCTTCTCTTTTACATCTTTAAAAATGAATCACTATTTATTTTTAGACGAATTTCCATTCCTTTATAAATTTCCACTTGAATTCATATTTAAAATATTCACCAATATTTTATTTTACCTGATATCCCAGCTTAAAATTTCCAAAATCTCACTTAATATAAATTCTTTATTCATTCAAATAATATCACTTAAGCTTTACAATTTTTTATTACCCTAATAATTCAAATTCCTATTATTCCAAATTTGTTAGAGTTTTGCAATCACTTTTATTTATTTTATTTTCAATCATTATTAATTTATTCCAATTCACTAGAATTATTTTACTTAAAAATTTACTCTTTTATTTCTCTTGAAAATAAAATTCTAGAGATTTGATAATTTATTTTACTGAGATATTCAATCCAACCATACCATTCAATACTTCAATTATTCATAAAATCATCACAGAATACCAAATATTCAGACCACAGAATACTAAGCAATCTAAATAATTTCGAGGGGTCCAGTTGGATCCCTCCAACCTATTTTTCCCTGCATCCACAGATGTTAGCATCACATACTATACCAATTTCAACTTATACTATACTATATCACATCAATCAATCCAACCATACAATCAATTATTTAAATTTAATCATTTAAATTTAAATTTAAACTGAGTGAGACTAACTCACCTTTGCTTTTTGTTTCGCAAACCATCCCATCTCAACTTGTTTTCCTCGATTTCAGACCTTGTAAAGTCATTAGATGTTTTATTAATATTTGTTCAATTGAGCTAATTAATTCCCATTTGATAATTTAACCTTAATTAACAATAATTTTATTTAAACCAAATTTTTTTGTTTAAGAAATTAGTTTCAGAGGCTAAAATAAATTAAATATGTCAATAAAACAATTTAATTATCTTAATACATATTTTTCTTTTTCTTTTTTTCATCTCAATAAATAGCAAAAATAAATTTCTACCTTACTGTTTATAATTTCCCTAACTTATATATATTCATACATTCAAATTTAAACTGAAATAAACATACTGTATATACCTATTTATTAAATTCAAATGAGAATAAAATTTTCTTTTGAATAAAATGAATCAATTTAAATTGAAAAAGAAACGAAAATTTTGCCTTACCGAACGTGATTGATGGCCTACGACCCACCACAACGCTCGCCACCTCCATTGACCATCGCACGCAACCCCTATCTCCACTCACAACCTCGCCGCAGCCCTCATCATCGCCTAACCGAGAACCCAACCACCAAACCCTAACTCACCCAGATCGATCGCAACCATCTAAGATCGCTCGATTCCCCTTCGTCAACTCACGGCCCCCTCTCCTCTTCACGCTCGAACAATCTCGTGCCCTAGCCTATCCATTCGCCACCCCCTTCGATTTTGAATGAACGCGATATCATACGGTTTAGAACAGAAACGAGCTTCGCCCTCTTATTTTTTATTGATGAAGTCGATTTTGATTTCCTACTCGTCGCCATTATTTAGTGCAAAGGCTTCGGCCGATTTTCTCTTTTTTTTTAATTTTACGAAAGGGGGAAAGAATTAGGATTTAGAAGAGAAAGCCCTGTTTGTTAATTCGGCTGAAGGTATATAAAAAAAAAGAAGCGTGTCAGGGAAGGTGAGTAGTTGGCTTACTTCAGAAGACAGGAGAATAGTTCGGCAAAAGAAACGTAAGGTGATTGTGATTTGCTCTGTGACCTAATATATTATATTTAAATTACACCAATAATTATTGTCTAGGCATTTTATCTCGTACGATCACACGACAGTTCCGATTAACACTAAATGTGAAATTCGATAATAATTCAATATTACGGACCCAATGGAACTGGTTTCGTCGGGTTCCAAGACTGTGCCTCGGAAGGCTATTTTTAAATTCAATTTAAACGTTAAAATTTAAAAACTGAACAAACCATTGTTAATCCCAATTTTACAACTTCTATTACCTTCAATGTTATCAATATAAATTTTATAAGCCTTCAAATTATTTTTAACAAGCTTATAATTTCAGATTCAATATTTTATCCAACTTCAAATAATTTAATTTACTAATTTAGTTATCAAATAAACCGTGATATCCTTGATTCAAATTAGAATTGCTCTATTTAATATTTAAAATCAATTAAATGTTCCGATTTTAAATGCTTGAAAATTTCGGGTAGTCACAATCGCGTTGAGGAGAAGCTAATGGTCGTATACCTCGTTACCGAGGATATCGAATCTCTCTCTATTGGAAAGGCTCTCCTAACTAAATAGGTTGTCGTACTGCTGCTGCTAATGCTGCCAAAGCTCTCCCTGGCCTGAACTCTTTGGGTCGAGGTGAAACATCAGCTTTAAAATCTCAAGAGGTGGTAGCAATTATTCCCACATCCATAGGGGTTAGCTTTGTAACAACCCAGGTGATTCCTACTTCAGTAGTGACTGCACCTTATGAGTAATACATTCCTTCTATTACGATCCAACTCGGGGAGCTTGGCATCGAAGAAGGCAAATTCATTGTATCTTCTCGAGATTCCTCTATAGATATATCTCTTATTTCTCCAGTCTTCGAGAAGCTTCAATTCTCATGAGAATCCTCATTAACCTTTACCACTCTATATGTCAACTTGTAGGTGAATCACATTTTCCTCCTCTACCTCCGACTATGCAGAGGTGAGGGACTGCTACTATCTTCACCACATCCACTTCCATCTCCATAGGGACTTGCTACTTCACTCTTGCCCTCTGTATCGAGCCCCCTCCATTTCGAGCCTGGTTCTCGACTCAGAAGATCGATGCTCTAGAAGGGCCCGAGGACACGTTTGCATTCCAGGAGGAAGACATTCGGTAACATCTCCCTACTTGGAGGTCCAAAACTAACGGATACGGATGCTGCCGTTATCCATAGTTATTAATCCTCGACGACCAAATAGGACGAGTTAGATACATTGATACATAAAAACATATGAATATGGAAAAAATTTAAAACATCAAACAAGATCAAATTCCATTTCATTACATTATCTCACAATTGTTAATCACGTTCAGAGAAAATATATTTATTAAAACATATGCCAAAAGCGACATATGAAGATGCCCCCTTGGGTGATCAGAGTATATATAGGAAATTTAACAACTTTGCCATTACAAACAACACAGCAGAATCAAAATAAAAGAGAACTCTAGATAGTTATCATGTCTCCTACACGTCTTCGAAAGCTTATTCATCTAGAGAGGTACCTAAAAACCTCAACTCTCAAACTACTCAAAATCAATTAAGTACCCGAGAGTTTAAGGGAAAACTTAAACTTCAAGTCGGACATAAAGACGGGTATGAATAATAACCTGCCATCTCAAATCATTTAGATTTCTACTGAGACCACGCCGCTTGGCGAAACGTGTTTTCCACTCACTAGTATCTTAAAAACTTTATAACACCATATATTGTGCTACTGTATCCACAATTGTTAAACAATTCAAAACAGTATAATTTGATGATGTGGCAAAAAAAGTTAATCAATTCTGGATTACCCATTCCCATTCATTTTGAAGATCTATTACAGTTATAGTTTCTAGGGTTACTATCAACCTAATAGTTTTCATGGGCTGATTATTGACCGGTAAAGGAATTATGGACTACTTGTCTAGTTACATAGTTTTCATAGGATCATTAAGAACATATTGGTAACTCCAATATCTTTACTCTTATCCTAATTTTCATGGGCTGACTAGGAACCTATTGGTAACTCCAATATATTTACTTATTATCTAGTTTTCATGGGAAGACTAGGAAACTATTGACATCTGTCAATATCTTAATCCATATATAGTTTTCATGGGTACACTATAAACCTATTGGCCCCTGCCGATATCAAATCATAGTTTTCATAGGCTAACTATGTAGCTATCTTTCTAACATCTTCATTAACACATAGTTTTCAAGGGCTTAATATGAACCTATTGGCCCCTGCCAATATCTTTTCCTATAAATAGTTTTCATGGGCTTACTGAGAACCTATTGGCCCTTGTCAATATCTTCCTTCAATATTTTAGCATCCTATATTATTTTCTTCCCGAACTTCTGGATGCAATTCTACTCGTTCAACAGTTAACTTAATCTATATTCACTACTGGGTCAACCAACCTGGTTATTCTTCCCTTTCCCAAAATATAGTAAAATCCATTACAATGTAAATATATACATATATGAAGAAGCAAATACAATAACTTAGTTAATCCCTTTGACCTTTTAATCAAAGAAAACTTCTTTAAAAACTCCTTTTCAAAACATTTTACTTATTTATGCCATGGTTTTCTTTTAAAAACCGGGTTGTCTATTTTGAAAAACTAAGGCTTTCGAAACCTTCAAAATCTTGCTTTAGACCTCACTGGATAACCTCCTTCAAAAGCATATAAATTCTTTTCAAAAAATTAGGCCCCTGCCTTTTGAAACCTTTCGAATATAATAAAGTATTACTTATTAACTCTTAGAAGCATAGCTTCGAAACTAGTGAAAGTACCCCTTTCAAAACCTTTGGAAGTATGCCTTCCAAAACCATTGAAAGTCCCTCTTTCGAACCATTGGTTTTATATATTTAAAAATATTATTTGGGTCAAAGTGAATATAAACAAAAGTATCTCTTTCAAAACCATTCTTTATCATATAAAAGTATTAGGGAAAACTTGATGGCGTTGGCACCATCCCTTTTGAAACCTTCAAAACATTTAAGTCATAATACTAAAAGATAGCTTCGAAAACCCCTTTCGAAGCCCTTGCCTTCGAAATCCTTGGATCCTTTAGAAAGAATTTAAAAATAGGCTTAGTATATGGTTAAAACAAAAATACCTTTCGAAAGCATTGATGACTTTAATACACTTGAATGGCAAAAGAACGGCAGTAGGGCTTCGACTAGGTCGGAACCCTTTATTCGAAAGCATTATTTTATAAGTAAAGAAACCCATTTGAAAGCTTATTCTTTAAAACAATAGATGGCAACCCTATCGAAAGCCTTTAGAAAACCTCTCTCGAAAACATATGCTTTGACTCCTTCGAAAGCTTTAGTAAAACAAAGGCAGGCGCTTCACTTTCAAACCTCATCGGAAGCAATCTTATCGACACCATGCCTTCCACCTTTTCTCTGATCCACTACAAACCATCTAAGTGATACCTTGTGTATTGGATTCCACTTAGTGGGGTTTCCTTGATTGAAAGCAGAAGCTCTGAGCCGAAAGGTACTTCTATTAGAGGCGGAATCTGCTTTTCTGAGTAAAAGCTAATTAATGCCAATTAAAGCAAATTTTATCTAACTAACCTAACATGTGTAAGCATGTTATTGGATGGCTCAAGTTTTCAAATTCTCCACTAAAATAATTGCCGCTTAATTTCAGATCTATTCCAAGGTCGATTTAACAGTTGAGCCCTTCCCTTAAGCAAAACCAATATTGCGAATAAGTAATTCTTTTAAAATAATTTAATTCGCATAGCAAATCACTTAGGAAAAATCCCCAAGAATTAAAGAAATTAACTTTCATTATGTTATCTAACATATTAAAATTTCAAACCCAAATTCTCAACATATTTTCCGAAATAAATTTCTAAACCCAATTAACCATACTTTTCTTTGAAAAATCATAATAATATTTGCATAGCTTGGAAAATTATCAAATTATAACCCTACTCCAAAATCATGTTTTAGATAACACAAAATTTTTCCATAGCATTTAAACATCAATATCAATTAGTTTTTCCCTAAAATCACCTATAATCTTATTTAAACATTCTTGTTTAAATCAAACAAATTGTGATTCAAATATATCATTATCCAAATCATCGTAGAAACGAATTTAATCATAAATTTGAAAAACATATGTTCATAAAACAAATGTTCATAAAACAAAATAGAGATGGTATAAATTATTATTCACCTTGATTAAGATATGGAGATTGGATTGAGATTAAGATTTATTCCTCTTCTTTAATTACTTGGCTTGATATGAATCCTCTTCTCTTTTCTCCCTAGTTATGGACGGCTCCTCCTTGATTTACGTTTGTGTTTAGCATTTTTGTGAAATGAGAAATAACCATGAATGATGTAAGGGATGTGGATATTCATAAGGGTAATTGATTATGTGCAGCTAATTCCCATTATGCCCTTATGTAAATTAATTAATTTAATCCGCTCTTAAGCCCATTTAGTTAACTAAATGAGCACAACCCCTTAAGTTCTTATTCAAATATCAATCACCTTATCACTTAACATTTACATTATTCTATTTAATTAATCTAATTAAATCTCTTGAATAATATTATTAAATGTTAGGGGTGTTACAGGCTCCCTTCCTTAAAGAATTTCGTCCTCGAAATTCAATAAGGACTAAATAGTAAACAGAGCAATCATCTGTAATGACTCCTAACAACCATATTAGTCTACTTGACTAGCAATTATCTATAGAAATCTCATATAGACATACCCTCAAAGGAGATCAAGATAAGTATTTTGAATCTTGTCCTCTGTCTTTTAAGTATAGTCTTCGTTGTTGCTCCATTGAACTTTCACCAAATTAACCATCTTGTTCCTTAATCTTTTCTTGTCTCTCGGTACAATCTGAGATGGTTTTCTAACAAAAGTCAAATTATGTTCTACTAGTAATTCTTCCAACCCTGTCAGAGGAATAGTAGTCTCTGGATCAAACACATACTTGCAATGATGAGACACATGAAATACATTATGGACACCAGCGATACTGCTCGATAACTCTACTCTGTATTCGAGCTTTCCAATCCGCTCTACAATCTTGAATGGACCAACATATCTCGGTGCCAGTTTCTCCGACTTTTCGAACCGTATAATACTCTTCATTGGTGATACCTTAATGGAAATCCTGTCTCCAACTAAGAACTCTGGTATTTATGCCTCTTATCTGCATAACTCTTCTGTCTAAACCGAGCTTCCTTTATCCTTCCTTGGATCAACTCAATCTTCTATGACATCTCCCTAACCAAATTTGGACCTAAGACCAATCTGTCTCCGATCTCTAACCAACATGCTGGTGATTTGCATGGCCTTCTATACAAAGCTTCAAAAGGTGTCATTCCTAACTAGTCTGATAACTAGTACTATAGGAAAACTCAACCAAATGTAGGTGATCCTCCCAAGATCCACCAAAGTCCAATACACAAGCTCTCAACGAACCCATGAGTACCTTATTGACTCTCTCTGTTTGCCCATCCGTTTGAGGGTGATATGCAGTACTCATCTTGAGCTTAGTGCCCAACACATCTTGTAGACTCTTTCGAAATTCGCTAGTGAACAAAGTATTTTCGTCACTGAATATGCTACTAGGAACTCCATGTAGTCCAACTAAGTTCTTCATGAACAACTTAGCTAAAACATGTGTTGTCCTAGTCGACTTAACTGGAACTAAATGGGAACTCTTGGTCAACCTGTCCACTATAACCCATATACTTTCATTTCCTTTGTTTGACCTTGGTAACCCGTCTATAAAATCCATGGATATCGAATCCCATTTCCAAACTGGAATCTCCAAAGGTTAACCACTTGGCTTCTGATGTTGGACTTTCACTTGTTGACAGTTTGCACACTGTCTAACCCACAAGCCAACATCCCTCTTCATACCTTCCCAATAGAAGATTCTCTTCATAGCTTGATGCATATTGGTCCCTCAAAGATGAATCATAAACTTGGATTTATGACATTCACCAAGAACTTCTTTTCTCAAGTCCTCACATTTGGAACACACAACAGTCTTTTCTTCCTTAACCATCCTCTCTAATCAAGACCAGAATCCTTCATATCATCATTCTCCATTCCAACCTCAAGCCTTCTAATCCTCTCGGCTAATACTAGATCCCCCTTTTACTTAGAAGCAATTCCCTCAATCAACACTAGTCGAACTTCTAAACAGGACATCATGGTAGTACTCGGACTAGAACTAGTAGTTGATCTTAAATGCACACTACAAGTTGTCGGAACTTTTAAATCCTTCCACTCTACCAACATAGCCAACACTATATTCTGATGTCTTCTACTAAGAGCATCCATGTAACACATCATATTTTTATAACATTATTTAGGATATTTAATTAGTTAAATTAAATAATACAATGTGAAGACTAATAGGTTGAGATTTGATTTAACTAAGGGTAGCGCCATGTTAAATGGAAATCAAAATGAAACAACATGAACAAATGTGTTAGGAAATAAGGAAGGGAAAAATGAAAAATAGAAGAGAATTATACCGTAAACCCTTAGGAAATGAAACACACGTTTATTTCATTTTATCAAACTGAAATATATCAAGGCCAACCACCATTTCCATTCTCAAGAGAAGATAAAGCTAGGATTCAAGAGAAAGAAGTTAATCAACTTATTCAATATCAAATCTCACATCTTTTAATCTCAAAGCTAAGGTAAACGATTACTATATCCTATTTTCTCATGGTTTTCGGTTTTAATTTATATCCAAAATGATTTTGCAAGTTTATGCCATGTTTTGGATGATTAAATTTATATATATGTTGTTGAATTATACATGTTCATATTAGTTTTTATGATATATTTGATATGAAAACCTTATTAAATGACATCCAAATGCCTTGAAAATTTAAATGTGGGTCAGAATGATATTTAAAGGATGGGTTTCAATTTTTATAACTTTTGAACTAATGTGCATTTTATATTAATTTTCTAGTAAAGCAAATGATTTATTAGGTTATAAATAAATTACGGTTAAAATAATAATTATTTGGGCTTGAAATTTTTATGTGTTGGAAAGCGTATTAAAAAGGATTTTCTGGAATTTTTTCAAATTTTTCCTAAGTTTTTTGGTGAATATATAAAATTATTTAAGTAATGGGACTTAAATGTTTTATATATTTAATTAATGAGAAGGGCCATTTTATAAAATAAGGTCATTGCTTATTTATGAAATTATTGGCAGCACTTTTCTAAAAGATATTTATTAACCAATAAGAATTTGACAAACAAAGGCAGGTTAGTCGAAAAGTTATCACTTTTAAGTTAAAAACAAGAAAATCATACTTTTAGCATGTTTCAGCCATTTGCGGCATTAAAGCTTTCGACCCAGACCTTTTGACAAGGTCGAAAGCATGCTTTCGATAAGGTCGAAACCAATGCTTATGGTATCAAGTTACTTGGTACGTAATGAATTAGACAAGGTCGAAGGGTACTTGGTTGAAACCTTAGTTGCTGAAGAGGTTGGAGTATGTTTGTTTTATAAGCTAGAAGTAACGCCTGCTTTGCTTTTGAAAAGGAGCTTTCGACTTGGTTGCTTTCGACCAGGTCAAATATTAAAAAACAAATGTTTACAGCTTTTGACAACGCTGAAAGGTAAACAAGCTTTCAAAAGGTTCGAAATCCCCTAGGTGCCTCCTTTCAACCTTTCGAACTCATGCCTTCGACAAGGTCGAAAGGTATACTTATCTTTTAAAAACCTAGTCGCTTCTCCCATGCTTTCAAAAGGAAGATTTCGACTTAGATGTTTACCTTTTTAATTCCAATTAAAGTATAACCTAAGGTTTCAAAAGAGGTGTTTTAAAGTATTAAAAATGTTGGAGCCTATTATTTTAAAAGAAATTTTTTTAAGCTTTTGAAAGGGTCGAAAGAAAAGCTTTTGAAGGGGAGCTTGCGAAGGGGTTGAAGGCTAAGCATTCGAAGAGGTCGAAAGGTTTTAAAAGAGGATTTTCCACATGTTTTTAAATTGATCCCAAAGAGCATTCGAAAGGTTAAGGTTTTAAAGGTTTAATGCATTCGAAAGGTACTATTCTCTTAATGGTTTCGAAGGAGTCGAAAGCAATGCTTTTGATGGAGTCGAAAGGTAGAATTTGACAAGGTTAAAAGATCCTATTTTCTGAATGGTTTTGAAAAGGTTAAAATGGAAGGTTTTTCCTAGGTTTTCTAAGGCAGTGTTTTAAAGTGTTTTAAGATAAGATCTCTAAGGTTTTTAATGCTTTCGAAGGGTAGATTTTCAATGGTTTCGAAAGGGTTGAAGTATGGGTTTGGAAGGAACGGTTTTGGCCTAGGTAAATAAAAGGCTTTACTTGGTTTCGAAAAAGATGCTTTCAAAAGGATTTAAAAGGGGTACTTTCAATGGAATCGAAAAGGGTACTTTCAAATGTTTAAATGTTTTCATCAACAAAGGCTTGACTAAAGGGAGGGAGGTGTGTGTGTATTTAACATGGCAATGTGATATTGAGTAAAGCATAAGGATTATATATTTTCTTTGTATTAGTTTGATTTAAAGGTTTTAAATCATTTTGAATAGGTTTTCAAGGAAAACTATCCTTAAGTGAAAATGACTCAGATATTAGAATACCAGATGGGACTGGTATAGGGTCGTGCCCTATATATTAGCTATTGGCCCCAGTTAATTGTTGTCCAAAATTCTAATATGTCGGGCTTGGTCACAGTAGACTAAAATTATGATTGCGCAACGAAAGGAATATATGTTTGTATATAGATAGGTTTTTGGTGAGCTCGAAAAATCATTAGGATCAGGAAGACCCAGGAGATGATTAAGTGAGGGACAGACCATCCGAAAGAGAAGTATTTAACAGATAGTTCTGGACAGACCGTCCAGATGAGGAGTATCTAACATAAGTTATATTAATTTTATCATATTGTCTGGTAGGCCCGAGTCAACCAAAGGTTAAAAGTTAACCAAACAAAACTTACGTGCTTAAATAGATAGTTCATTTATTACCTGATATCTATGTATGTTTATATAATGATGCTTTATAATATTTAACCAATTTTGGTTGCAGGAAAAGATTTTTCAAAAGATATGTCTTAAAAGGATGTTAGTGAGGGGAAACACGTTCCGCTAAGTGGCGTAGTCTCACTTAACATATTAAACCGGGATGTACAGTATTATTTACACCGGGCTTTATGTCTGAATCGAAGTTTATGTTTTTCCGTAAACTCTTAGGTGCTCAAAATTGATTTGAGTAGGCTGAGAGGTTAAGGTCTTATTAGGAAGACGAATAAGGCTAATGGTGGCATGCAGGAGGCAAACAGATAGCTATTTAGGAGTTGCATTTTTATGTTTTTTTTGTATTTCCATCGTGTTTGTATTAAGTTGGTTATGACTATATGATTCTAATCATGCAAGGGGGTATCTTCATATACCGCTCTTAGCGTATTTTGTGATAAGTATATTTTATCTGTGCTTGGGAATGTGTAGGGATTATGTATTAAGAATAGGAACATCTGTTTTGAAATTTAATGAAGAAATTTTGTTTTTAAATTTGTGTTTTGTTTCATATTCAAGTGCTTCTGATATTATAGATACCATTAACATAGCCGTATTTAGTCGTCGGAAGCTACCATAGTTGACCATAGCATCTATAGCCTTAGTTTTAGGCCTCTAGATAGGGGATGTTACAGCTTGGTAACAGAACATATTTTATGAAATACTTTAACTAAAAAGGATTTTGAAAGCATAATCCTTAGTAATTAGAGTTAAGATTGGGGTATGAGATAATGCTATAGTAATGTACTTGTATTTGTCATATATTATTGTATGCTATATCTCTAGACTCCAATTTTAGTTAGGCTATTCATCTGTATCTCAAGAAGCTTGAATACAGATATGGAAGGAAGAAGAAGCAAAGTTAATCTGGGAGGAGAGAGCACCACCACTAATGGAAATGCCTGACCAAATGCTAGGAGAGGTCCAGGACATGCTCAAGCTGAAAATGCTGGTGTCGGGGTTCCCCAAGTGGTATGGGAGCCATGTATCAGTTTTTCGTAAACATGATGCAAGCTGGAACTGCAATTGGAGTTGTCGGAGGAAATGTTGCTAGAGGAGTTCAGGAAGCTCCAACAGTCAACCACTATGCTAATTTGAGCAAAGACTATATTAGGCTTGGAGGGAAGCCGTTCATTGGAACTGAAGATGCAAAACTGGTTGTTGCACTGTAAGAGGATTTTCGCTGACTTAGGATTTAATGATGAGCAGAAAAGGAGATTAGCTTCAAGACATCTTTAGTGAGCTACCCAATTCTAATGGAATATTGTTCTAACTATTGTTGATGAGGAAACCATGACTTAGGTGGAGTTTAAGAGAAGGTTTCAAGAAAGATTTATGTTAGTGATGGCACAATCGGTATTGTTAGGAAGTTCGTTGAACTAGAGCAAGGAGAGATGTCTGTTTTAGAGTATGCAAGATGATTTGAAGAGTCAGCCCGGTATGGCTATGCCATTGTTGATACGACAATAAAGAGGAACAGAAAGTTTATAAGACGTTTGAAGCCAGAGTTGGCAAAAGCTACCTTACCGCACATAAGGGATCCATGTGATGTAGTGGTAGAAATGGCGCTAAGGCAGGAAGAGGCATTAGCTTTTTTGGAGAAGAATAAAGAGAAGGAAGTCCCGATGGGTCAAGGCTAGAAAAGAAAATATTTCCATAAGAAGAATGCTCAGAAGGGAGGAGCATAGAAGAAGGGAAAATCTAAGGTGGTTTGTTACAAATGCGATAAGAAAGGACACTATGCTCATGGGTGTCGGATCAAAAAAGGAAAAGGGAAAGAAGTAGTTGGAAAGAAGAATATCCGATGCTTTAATTGTGATCAGATCGGCCATTATAAGAACTAATGCAAAGAGCCCGCTAGATAAGGAAAGGGACAGATGTGTGCATTGGAACCCGCAACTTCAAGGCCAGTTGTGCAGGGGAAACGAAAAGCTATTCTGGGAGGATCGCTACAGATTCACGGTATGTCTATTAGCATTCTTTTTGATACTGGTGCATCACATTCTTTTATTTCTCGATGTTTGGTAGATAAGCTTAACCTAGAACCCTCATATTTAGTTACTTCCTTAAGGGCTGCAAATTCGATAGGAGGGTATGCGATACTTGGGATGAGGTATGGTCATTTAGAGTTTGATTTGCTAGATCATACTTTTGATTGCTTTTTGCATGTATTTGATTTTGTAGGGTTTGGGATTATCCTTGGGATGGATCAGTTAAGTAAATATGATGCTAAGATATTTTTCCATGATAGAAAGATATCACTTAGACACCTGAATTGTAGTGATCGGATTTTTTATACCGTAGAAAACCCTAGTTGTGAGTTGAACGCTTTATTGGTTATCATGGATATAGAGGATGAGTTGCACTGAGGCTTTGTGGGTATTGTGAGAAATGTGGATTACGGATCTTAAGGCTAGAATTAACACCAGAGGAGGGTGAATAGTATTTTAAGGAATTACTAATTCTTTTTGAGTTTATATTAATTTGAACACAAATGTACACAGAATGAAACACAGATGCAAATATAAAGTAAAAGCAATAAAGGAAAGAGCACACCGGATTTTATACTGGTTCGGAGTTACCCTACATCCAGTCCCGCAAGACAAGTACGAATTTCCTTTCCATGTCAATTCTTACAATTACACTCTTGATTTCAAGGCCACGAGGTACACCACTCCAGATTCACAATCCTCTGGGTAGAGATACTTGATTTTACGGGCAACAAGTTCACCCGATTGATTTCCTAGGCTACAATCACACATTTTCTTGCTTGATTGATTTTACAGGCTACAATCACACCTTTTCTCACTCAATTAATTACAAAGAAATCTATAACTCTGAATAGCATTGGGATCATGTTGAGATAGTGATAGAGAATCAAACCAGAAATGATCTAGTTAGATTCAATGGTGATTTCTGTAGAGTAATGGTAACAATGTATATAAAGAAATGTGGAAGAAGAAGAGGATTGAAATTAGAGAATATATGAATATAAATTCGTTTAAAACAGTCCCTATTTATAGTAGAACAACAGCCATGTCCATTCGTGAAAGGATATGACGAACACACACTTCCTTTGAAATGCAAATATTTGAAATAAACTGCCACCTTGTTGACGAGGGTCCCTAGGGGTTGTCGACGGGCCTAAGCAATTTTTGGTAATTTGTTTTTACTTGAAATAAATTTTATCTTGTATTAAAACTATTTTTAAACTTTATAAATATACTTAAGTATAGTTAAAATACATAAGTATAGAGAATAATATTTTGGTATATATAAAATTTTAATATATATTTAAATCTAAGTATAAATATTAAAAGTTAAATATATTATAATTAAAAGATAGTTTAAAACCAAGGATACTTTGATTTTGAAGATAAAGATTATTTTGAGGCTAAAAGTATTTTAAAACCAGGATAGATGTTTTTGATTCTTTTAAAAGGAAGATTTTGGAATCATTTTGAAAACAAGATATAATTTTGTAAAACACTTGAATAAAAGTTAGTGGATACAAAATAATATTCCACTAGATTTTTCATAGGTTCCATCCTACTTAGGGTTCCATCCCTTTAATGGACTCGAAATGGATTCCATTCCACGAATAAACAGATTTTAAGATGTCGGTGCTTTTCTAGGAGTTTTAACAAAATTCCTAACTAAATTACTTATTACTGAAATCTTGAACTCTTGATAATCTTGATACTCATGAGTCTTCATCTTGATATCTTCAGTCTTTAATCTCTATACTGTACAGTCTTCACTCTTGGTACCTGCATGGTTAAATCCTGCATATACATATATATCTAAACTATAATGTTAGTATTTATATTTTATAATCTTATTCTAAGGTTGTTGTCATCAAAACGATCTTCTCTGGGACTAAAAATCTCCCCCTTTTTGATGATGACAGCCTTTGTTTATAAAATATTACTTCTATCCTAATTACTCCCTCTAAAACTAATAACTCCCACTTAATCTATGCTTAACTATCCTATTTTATACTTCTCCCCCTTTTTCATCAACAAAAATTAACTCCAAACTATATAACTCCCCCTTAATCTAATACTATATTACATGTGATTACAATGATAGTGTTATCATAAAATAATCAACACTTAATTCTAAAACTAAAACTCGATCCTTAATAACTAACTATCCTAACTAAGAATCCATATATGATAATACTTATAATAGAGATAATGTGAGAATTCAAATATAAGAACACAAATCATTTATTAATTATATATTGTCATATATACATTTGCATAGAAAAAGTAAGTGAGATCATATAACGATAAGAAAGAGAGAAAAGAAACTAACGTATGTCCTTGAAAATGGGAGATCTATGAACCGGGCAATTTGGGTAGTACAAATAGAAATTTTCACGTTGTTCGACTAGATTTCCATCCTTGTCAAAGCACACTTCGCCAACGCAAAAAACTTTGTCATCATCTTCAGCGTGCTCTTCTTCCATAAGGGCTTCTTCTTCTTCTTCCTCGCTGTCCTCTTGTACTTGATCTCCTGAAGATTCTTCATCAATCAAGATGGGATTGGCGTGATTGTCCATTAAAAACTTTTGTAAGTTTCTAAGGATTTTGCCTTGCCATTCTATTTCTTTGGCCATTCTGATTTGCACTACTTGAATTTCAGTCATTAGTTGCAGTGCATCCTTCAAGGAATCCTCCATTTTCATCACTCATGCAAGCGTAGTTCGTTGAAATGGTCCATAGAAGGAGAAGGGAATGAAAAGAATGAATTTTTATTTGATTTGGAGGAGGAGGCCATTGTTTTATTGTCTTCAAAAGTTAGATTAGAGAAAGGACAGAAAGAATGAACAAAATTTCAAAATAATAAGAATATATAACCACTCATTTGAATTTTGGTGGGAAAATTTCAAAAGAAAAAAATTCGTTATATGTCAATAGGCGTAAGGTAGGGTTGTCGATATTGTACCTATATTTTTACTATTTGATTTATTTTAATTTAATTTTTAATTATACTTTGTTATTTATATTCTATATTTCAGTTATTGAACAAATACCTAATTCTCTTCTTAATTTAGTAAATATAGATTCATTTAAGGGTTTTGTTACGATATCAGCTATTTGGTTCTCAGAATTGATATAATCGAGAGTAATTACTTCCTTACTTATATTATCTCTAAGAAAATGATGTCTGATATCAATATGTTCTATTCGAGCATGATGAGTATGATTTTTGGATAAATTTATTGCATTAGTGTTATCACAATAAATTAGTGATTTTGAGATATTTAAACTAAAATCTTTTAAAGTTTGTTGCGTACATATTACTTGAGAACAAGCCAAAGCAGCAGAAATATACTCTGTGTAACGACCTAGAATTTTTATTTATTAAAATTTGAATATTTAATTAATTTTAAATATTTATAAGTGAATTTATAAGTCGAATAAATTTTTATTTGAATTATTGGATTTAATTGGATAATTTAATCGATAATTTAATACGTTAAATTATGGAAATAATTGAAAATTGAGTTAAATATGATTGAAAATGATTTGTAAAATTTTATTTTATCATATGGGAGTTAGAACAATATTTTAGAACTTTTAAAATCGAATTAAAAGTTAATTTGTGAAAATTGAATATTTTAATATTTAATCGACTAGTGAAAATAGTCAATTTTTGAACAGTCTCAGAATTGAACGAAACCAGTTCCATTGGATCCATAATAGTTAGTTATTACCGGATTTCAATTTTCGTGTCAATCGGAGCTATCGTTTGAGCGTGGCAGCTCGAAACGCATCGATTTGTTTTTAATTTAAATTTGACGAGTGAAAATAGCCATTTTTCAAAAAATCTCGGATTTCGACGAAACCAGTTTCATCGGATCCGTAATGTGATATTATTGTAAGGTTTCAAATTTCAAGTCAATTGGATTTACCGTTTGTCCGGTACAAATTAAAACGCCTAGAAAATCGCTTAAATCGGTTTAATTCAAATCGATCGTTTATTGCCATAACTCGCACAGATGTCCGAATTAGCTTTCGAAACCCGTTCCATTGTGTCCGGAACGCGGGATAAACCCTAGGAACGTCAGTTTCGACGCGTAAATCGGAGTTCGGAATTTCCGGATGAATAGTGTTCGATTTTTCTTTATAAATAGGCTCATAAATCCAAAAAAAATAAAAAAAAGAAACCCTAACCCTAATCAAAATGCACGGCCGCCAGTTTAGGTATGAATGGCCGAAATTTTTCATATTTCTCCTCTTAATCTCTCTCAATCCATAAGTTTTTAGGAGATTCGTTCAACTACAAACTTGAAGATCTCATCAAGACCTTCGATTCTATAAGGTGATGATCGGATTTGAGGCGTTGTGGGAGCCGTTAGGGGGGTGCGTTCGGCCGTGTTTGGGCCCGAATTCCCAGGCCCAGGGGAGGCCGAGTTGCATGATATTCTGGCCGATGGTGGCTTGCTTCTTGGCCTTCGACGTGGTATACTTGGATCGAGTTCTAAGTGTTCGGTTAGTTTGCAAAAATTTAAACCCTAATTGGAGCTATGGGTTCTCTTGCGTGTTCGTGCACTGGGTATTCTTGCACGTGAGATGGAAGAAAGGGGGTAGGGGTGATGTGCGGCCACGATGAATGCAAGTTTGTAAATATAATTAATTTTAAATTTAAGTATATTAAAATCGTGTAACTTCATAATATCACAACTTTTTCATATGAGGTCGAAAAAATGCAAACTCAGTTGCGTTGGAATCGTATGGACGAGCACTACGCGATGGAGTTGGTTTGGAGTCGTTTGGAGTTAGTGAGAAGGTAAAATTAAACGTCCGTTTAATTTTATTCGAAATAAATCGCTAAAACGGAATTTAAAATCAAGGTGAGAACTTCTCACTCAATCGAATCAGTTTCGATTTTATTTTTAATAGTTAGATTTAAAATATTTGAATGCATGTTTGAATGATGATTGATATCTATTGATTATTAAAATAGACATTATACGCCGTTAGTAAGCGGATGTTATTTATTAAAAACATATACCGCGAATATTTCATAAACAGTGAAATTGGTATTATATATAATAGCAATATATATATATTGGCATATGTATAGATTGGAGTTATTGATTTCCCGCATTTTTTGTTTAGCGGATGAGACCCTATTGCGCCGTTATTAAGCGGATAATATTTAATAAGAACATATACCGCGATAATTTCGTACTGGAGCGAAATTGGTATTGTGCTAATGTTTGTGGATGCAGGAAAACAGGTTGGAGGGATACAACTGGATTCCTCAACAGTTTTTATTTGATTTCAGATATTTTGATATTTGATGGATTTTCATATTGATATATGATATCGTTGTAGTCGTGATTGACTATTTGGTGTGTAGCATCATTGGACCAAATTTTGGGATTTTAAAATGATTTTTTAAGTGATTTTTGAGAATATACTATATTTTGGAATTGATCCATTATAAACGTTATAATTTTTAAAAGTTATAATAATTATGATTTTTAAGAAATATAGTTAAAAGCTAATTTTTGAAAATAAGGAATTAATGACTTTATAAAATAGTTAAATTGGGATTTCTGAAATAATTGTGAAAAGTTTAAATATAGGATTTATAAAATTTGATTTTTTTTTATAAATCAAAATGATGAAATTATAAAGGAGTTTAAAGACGTTTTTAAAATATTAATATGAATCGATTTATATAAGAGATTTATAAATGGATATTTATAAATTGAGATATTGAAATTTTAAAACGAGTTTTTATAAGTGTTTGAATGAAGTGAAAATGAATTTCGTTAAAGAATGAAATTTATAGAATTATAAACGGTGAAGTTATAAATAAAATTTATAAATAGTAAGATTTATAAATTTGTGAAGTTATTGAAAGAATAGAATTGGTTAAATAAATGAATCTTATAAGTTATAAGATTTATGGTTTGGAAAGTCTTTAGAGGAACGATTTTGTAAAATAATCGTTTTATAAGTATTTAACTTATAATATGTACTTTTAGTTTATAATTGAGTTATAAACTGGAATAGGTTAATAAAAGAATTTATAAAAAGGAAGTTTTTATAAATAAATAGAAATGGAATTTATAAACGTTGTTTTATAAATTCGCAAATGACTTATTTTGACAAGAAAATTTGTTGAAACCTATAAATGGAGTTATATTCACATTTTTGAATAGTGAATAATCCTTTGAATTAAAATGAATAAAAGGATGAAATTGTTAATGAAGTATATTCACGTTTTTGAATAGTGAATAATATGTTAAAGAAAATGTTTGAATGAGATGTTTAAATTGAATTAAAACGATCTAACGATGTTTTAAAATGTGTTGAGATTCGAAACCATAGATTTCAACATTGATTGTTGAAATAGACGTTTTCGAGAAATAAAAGGAAATGGTGGACTATAACACTGTTGTTATAGTAAATGATTTCCGAAAGGAAATGTTTTGTATAGTATTGGGATTTATATATCTATTTTAATTTCGAATCCCTATACTAGTGATTTTGGGTTGTCGTAACGATGTTTTACGCAACATTCGTTTTGGCCCAAATAAATATGTTGAAGAGAATGATTTCCTTAAAAGAATGAAATATATACTAAATTTCGATTTAAGTATATTGAATATTTTCCAAGGGTGAAAATAAATAAAATTTGTGAATTACTTATGAATAAATAAGTATGGAAATGTTTTTCCAATGTGAAATGAAACGTTTAGAGAATTTATCTTTTTGAAGATAAATTGAAATGAATAATTGAAATCGAATATTCATAGATATTTTGGTTAATAAATTCACTAAGGAATTTATAAAAGAAAGTGGAATTTGATCTAAATAAAAAAATAAATGTTGATTTATTTTTGAAGTGTGAAAACTATATATCTAGTAAAGATATTTTTGGAAAATAAATAATTTGGAAAATTATTTGGAAACTGGTGATGTGTGCATGTCCAGTGATAGTTCAATAAACCGACTATCAATATTTCCCTTTGAATGGGTATTTGATGTGATTTGTTTGAATGTGAATGCTACACTTATTTTTGAATAAGCGCTCACTATTCGGGTTAACCGGGAAAGGACCATGGGGTCGTATAACCCATTCCGAATATGTGATACGTCGTTGTGAATTGCATTGAAGATCGGTGTTGAAGACCCGGTATTTGCGAGAGCGATAGGATGATCTGTCGATTGTCTCTGCACTTAGTTGCAGCGGTATAGAGACTCCCTAAGTGATGGGAAATCCAATCAGGATTGTGAATATCCGGATTGCAAGGACTTCTTTGTAAGTGCCTTCGGTTTTGTTCGAGCCCGGAACAGACTTGTATGGATTGTATGTCTGACATTACAGATTGAGATATAAAGCCGATTTCTTTCAAATATATTTCTGTTGGCGGCGAAGAATTTATTCTTTAGCTTAACACCCTTCTCTGAGACGTACGAGCTCAGAGGTTATATAGTTGAAGTTATCAGCGATATATTCCCAATTTGGTAATGTGACATGCTGAGTGTTGCTGTAAATGATCATTGTGTTGATTATTGTGATAGGATCATTTATTTGATCGTCTATCTTGGTGATCATTGTGTTGATCATTTGTTGACCCAAAGCATGGCTTTTGTATAAAGTATGTTTTTGTGGACGTGACTTCGTCGAGCCTCACACCCCGGAAATGGTCAAAACAGGAAAGATGCGGCAAGGTTATGAGGGGTAGCTCCCTTTAGGGTATGTACATTTCCTTCTGGATAGAGGTTGTATCATGGTATGGAGCCCAGATATTTAACCTATGTGGTTACTACGAATTTATTACTTTGTGGTTGTTGGTTATCGGGATCCCGTGAGAAAGGTCGTTTACGATCGGGGAATGGCGTGCTCGTGTCAGTAGTTACCCAGTTAGGGGTAACCCGGCCTTGTGTTGGCAGAGTTCCGGTTTGGTTCTCGGGGATGTCTTTCCAGAGGCATTCTCATGTGGCAATGGGAAGTTCCTTGGCCTGACCATTTGTTGGAAATCCAAAGAAACAATACGAAACTTGTACGGTTTTAGTTGTATAACCTGCTATGGAATGTGGCAGTAACCTGCTATTGAACATAGTTAGCTATAGTAGGCATAGTTCGGAATGTCTATGTAGGCTAAGATTTATATTCTACTTTCGAACTAAATTTTTCTCTACACTGTGCACTAGTAGTAATATCAAATGTTATTTTAAATGCGTATCAAGCATCTTTGACTATCATAAGGAGAAATCTCCTCTGATTCTGCGTTTGCATTGTGTGTGTGTGCGGGAGGCCTTATGGTAGTCTCATTTTTAAAAGCATTGCGAATTAACTTTAAAAAAAATATTCCTCTATTTTTGATTTTAAAGATAAATAAACTGTTTTGAGTTCTCACACCAGTCACATGACTGACTTGGAGTTTATTGTTTTCCTTCCTAAACTCTGGGTGCCCACCAATTTCCACATGGGCAGTTAAGAGTTAGGTTTATCAGGATATTCTGGATATTCTGGAGTTGCTGGAGGCAAGATGGATGGCATGGCGTATTACTACTGTATAGTATTTCTTTTTCCGCTGCACCATTAGATGTGTTGTTGTTGTACATTCTGATGATATGATGTAATGAAATATGATGTAATGTAATAACCGATATAGTTCTTTGTTTAAAGATTATTCATTTATTATTATATGTTGTTCTGCTGCGAATTGTGAGATTCTGATGTTGTTCTGTTGTTTTCTGTCCGTTCTATGTTTCTCTTTTCTTTTCTATTTTCTTTCCTCTCTATCTTTTCTATCTTCTTCTTCTCTTTTCTTAAATTCTTTTTCTTAAACCATAACATTTCGGGTTTTTGGCCTTCGATTTCTCGACAGTCGATAAAGTGACTGTCGATGTTGAATTTTCGAAAGTCAAAAATTTCCGGGGCGTTACATTTGGTATCAGAGCTTATGGTTAGGCGACAACCATGGTTCTGTTGGGTATTACTCATTAGAGATAGAGTCAGTAGTACTCCAGAGTGAGTTGAGTGTAATAATAAATATGAGAGCGTATTTGTTAGTGAATATAAAATTGTTTTATATTGTGATTGATTTATTGAGTGGCATATGAACTTTCGTCAGCGTGGTCTGCAAGACTATGCCGAAGGGGTTTCTAAACACTTGAATAGAACAATTCGACACAATATTGTTTTAAATTGGGTAAATGAAATAATTTTTGCCTTGATTATATTTTTATATATAAAAGAATAATTTTTCAGAATTATTAAAGTGTATATAAGTGGATTGTTTAGTTGTTTGAATAATCTAAATAAAAGAATAATTGTATAAGCAAATGAATTATAAGAATTGAATTATAATTAAAGTGAATTACAATTGTGAAATAAACTTATATATATATGAGAAGTGAAACTATATGGAATCCAATTGGAAATTAAATGAATCTTAAATAAAATTGAATTTGATTTGGAAGTGAACCAACTTGAATATGAATTAGTGAATATGAACTAATTGAAAATGAATGTTAGAAACATCCATTGTTAATAAATCAAATGTGAATTAAATTGATATGAAATAATGGATATAAGTGTTAATTCATTAAAATCTAATGTTATGGGAAAGTTGAATAAATTGGAATGGAAATCAATTTAATGTTAAACCAAATTGAATGTAAAACTAATAATTTAGTTATGTTAAATAAACATTGGTTGTTAGTTGATTGATTGTATATAATTCATTAAGTGTTAATGAAATTGAAAGCTAAAGTAATTGAAATTCAATTGAAAGTAAATAAATTTGAATAGAATTGAATGTGAATTGGATTTAAATTAGTAAATGTTAACTAATTGAATTGAGAATGAATATTGATAAAATCCAATGCAAACAAATCAAAAGTGATTAAATTGAAAAACATTTCATTGAATATTAATGAGAATATGAATGAATATTTATTGGTTATGGATGATAGTTGGTTGATGCTTGCATTTGTTGTTTAGTTACATTTGCTATGTTGACATATATAGTTATTATGTTGCTATATGATGTATGTTGATACTATGTACATATATGCATGTTCTCATGTTGTTTGTTGAGTGATTAGTAGGTGCGGATCGCGTTTGCTTCGCATTTGGAGCTCGCTTTCGCGCTATATTAGCCGTATATGCTTGCTAATAAAATATAAGGTACATATCTCGGATTAAATACCGTACTTTTACACTTTTTTCCCTTCGGGATGCCTCATTACTTGATGAGATGTATATTTGTGATATATATGCTGTCATTTTTTTTCGGATCGAGCCGCGCAAAGGAGACTATGGCGAATTTTTCCGAAAATTTAAGGCGTTAGAACAAATTTGAGAAAATTGGAAAATTTTGTAAACTTTAACTTTGATTTTGAATTGAAAGTTAAACAATAGTAGTTGTTTTAGAAAAGATAACTAAGTATGATTTGAAAACTTAGTGAAGTATTATAAGAAGTATTAACTATGGATTTTATGGAAAGTTAATAAATTCTGTACTTTTCTTACTTAATAATTTCGAGGACGAAATTCTTTTAAGGGGGAAAGATTGTAACGACCCAGAATTTTTATTTATTAAAATTTGAATATTTAATTAATTTTAAATATTTATAAGTGAATTTATAAGTCGAATAAATTTTTATTTGAATTATTGGATTTAATTGGATAATTTAATCGATAATTTAATACGTTAAATTATGGAAATAATTGAAAATTGAGTTAAATATGATTGAAAATGATTTGTAAAATTTTATTTTATCATATGGGAGTTAGAACAATATTTTAGAACTTTTAAAATCGAATTAAAAGTTAATTTGTGAAAATTGAATATTTTAATATTTAATCGACTAGTGAAAATAGTCAATTTTTGAACAGTCTCAGAATTGAACGAAACCAGTTCCATTGGATCCGTAATAGTTAGTTATTACCGGATTTCAATTTTCGTGTCAATCGAAGCTATCGTTTGAGCATGGCAGCTCGAAGCGCATCGATTTGTTTTTAATTTAAATTTGACGAGTGAAAATAGCCATTTTTCAAAAAGTCTCGGATTTCGACGAAACCAGTTTCATCGGATCCGTAATGTGATATTATTGTAAGGTTTCAAATTTTAAGTCAATTGGATTTACCGTTTGTCCGGTACAAATTAAAACGCCTAGAAAATCGCTTAAATCGGTTTAATTCAAATCGATCGTTTATTGCCATAACTCGCACAGATGTCCGAATTAGCTTTCGAAACCTGTTCCATTGTGTCCGGAACGCGGGATAAACCCTAGGAACGTCAGTTTCGGCGCGTAAATCGGAGTTCGGAATTTCCGGATGAATAGTGTTCGATTTTTCTTTATAAATAGGCTCATAAATCCAAAAAAAATAAAAAAATAAACCCTAACCCTAATCAAAATGCACGGCCGCCAGTTTAGGTATGAATGGCCGAAATTTTTCATATTTCTCCTCTTAATCTCTCTCAATCCATAAGTTTTTAGGAGATTCGTTCAACTACAAACTTGAAGATCTCATCAAGACCTTCGATTCTATAAGGTGATGATCGGATTTGAGGCGTTGTGGGGGCCGTTAGGGGGGTGCGTTCGGCCGTGTTTGGGCACGAATTCCCAGGCCCAGGGGAGGCCGAGTTGCATGATATTCTGGCCGATGGTGGCTTGCTTCTTGGCCTTCGACGTGGTATACTTGGATCGAGTTCTAAGTGTTCGGTTAGTTTGCAAAAATTTAAACCCTAATTGGAGCTATGGGTTCTCTTGCGTGTTCGTGCACTAGGTATTCTTGCGCGTGAGATGGAAGAAAGGGGGTAGAGGTGATGTGCGGCCACGATGAATGCAAGTTTGTAAATATAATTAATTTTAAATTTAAGTATATTAAAATCGTGTAACTTCATAATATCACAACTTTTTCATACGAGGTCGAAAAAATGCAAACTCAGTTGCGTTGGAATCGTATAGACGAGCACTACGCGATGGAGTTGGTTTGGAGTCGTTTGGAGTTAGTGAGAATTTTGGGTAAAATTAAACGTCCGTTTAATTTTATTCGAAATAAATCGCTAAAACGGAATTTAAAATCAAGGTGAGAACTTCTCACTCAATCGAATCAGTTTCGATTTTATTTTTAATAGTTAGATTTAAAATATTTGAATGCATGTTTGAATGATGATTGATATCTATTGATTGTTAAAATAGACATTATACGCCGTTAGTAAGCGGATGTTATTTATTAAAAACATATACCGTGAATATTTCATAAACAGTGAAATTGGTATTATATATAATAGCAATATATATATTGGCATATGTATATATTGGAGTTATTGATTTCCCGCATTTTTTGTTTAGCGGATGAGACCCTATTGCGCCGTTATTGAGCGGATAATATTTAATAAGAATATATACCGCGATAATTTCGTACTGGAGCGAAATTGGTATTGTGCTAATGTTTGTGGATGCAGGAAAACAGGTTGGAGGGATCCAACTGGATTCCTCAACAGTTTTTATTTGATTTCAGATATTTTGATATTTGATGGATTTTCATATTGATATATGATATCGTTGTAGTCGTGATTGACTATTTGGTGTGTAGCATCATTGGACCAAATTTTGGGATTTTAAAATGATTTTTTAAGTGATTTTTGAGAATATACTATATTTTGGAATTGATCCATTATAAACGTTATAATTTTTAAAAGTTATAATAATTATGATTTTTAAGAAATATAGTTAAAAGCTAATTTTTGAAAATAAGGAATTAATGACTTTATAAAATAGTTAAATTGGGATTTCTGAAATAATTGTGAAAAGTTTAAATATAGGATTTATAAAATTTGATTTTTTTTTATAAATCAAAATGATGAAATTATAAAGGAGTTTAAAGACGTTTTTAAAATATTAATATGAATCGATTTATATAAGAGATTTATAAATGGATATTTATAAATTGAGATATTGAAATTTTAAAACGAGTTTTTATAAGTGTTTGAATGAAGTGAAAATGAATTTCGTTAAAGAATGAAATTTATAGAATTATAAACGGTGAAGTTATAAATAAAATTTATAAATAGTAAGAGTTATAAATTTGTGAAGTTATTGAAAGAATAGAATTGGTTAAATAAATGAATCTTATAAGTTATAAGATTTATGGTTTGGAAAGTCTTTAGAGGAACGATCTTGTAAAATAATCGTTTTATAAGTATTTAACTTATAATATGAACTTTTAGTTTATAATTGAGTTATAAACTGGAATAGGTTAATAAAAGAATTTATAAAAAGGAAGATTTTATAAATAAATAGAAATGGAATTTATAAACGTTGTTTTATAAATTCGCAAATGACTTATTTTGACAAGAAAATTTGTTGAAACCTATAAATGGAGTTATATTCACATTTTTGAATAGTAAATAATCCTTTGAATTAAAATGAATAAAAGGATGAAATTGTTAATGAAGTATATTCACGTTTTTGAATAGTGAATAATATGTTAAAGAAAATGTTTGAATGAGATGTTTAAATTGAATTAAAACGATCTAACGATGTTTTAAAATGTGTTGAGATTCGAAACCATAGATTTCAACATTGATTGTTGAAATAGACGTTTTCGAGAAATAAAAGGAAATGGTGGACTATAACACTGTTGTTATAGTAAATGATTTCCGAAAGGAAATGTTTTGTATAGTATTGGGATTTATATATCTATTTTAATTTCGAATCCCTATACTAGTGATTTTGGGTTGTCGTAACGATGTTTTACGCAACATTCGTTTTGGCCCAAATAAATATGTTGAAGAGAATGATTTCCTTAAAAGAATGAAATATATACTAAATTTCGATTTAAGTATATTGAATATTTTCCAAGGGTGAAAATAAATAAAATTTGTGAATTACTTATGAATAAATAAGTATGGAAATTTTTTTCCAATGTGAAATGAAACGTTTAGAGAATTTATCTTTTTGAAGATAAATTGAAATGAATAATTGAAATCGAATATTCATAGATATTTTGGTTAATAAATTCACTAAGGAATTTATAAAAGAAAGTGGAATTTGATCTAAATAAAAAAATAAATGTTGATTTATTTTTGAAGTGTGAAAACTATATATCTAGTAAAGATATTTTTGGAAAATAAATAATTTGGAAAATTATTTGGAAACTGGTGATGTGTGCATGTCCAGTGATAGTTCAATAAACCGACTATCAATATTTCCCTTTGAATGGGTATTTGATGTGATTTGTTTGAATGTGAATGCTACACTTATTTTTGAATAAGCGCTCACTATTCGGGTTAACCGGGAAAGGACCATGGGGTCGTATAACCCATTCCGAATATGTGATACGTCGTTGTGAATTGCATTGAAGATCGGTGTTGAAGACCCGGTATTTGCGAGAGCGATAGGATGACCTGTCGATTGTCTCTGCACTGAGTTGCACGGTATAGAGACTCCCTAAGTGATGGGAAATCCGATCAGGATTGTGAATATCCGGATTGCAAGGACTTCTTTGTAAGTGCCTTCGGTTTTGTTCGAGCCCGGAACAGACTTGTATGGATTGTATGTCTGACATTACAGATTGAGATATAAAGCCGATTTCTTTCAAATATATTTCTGTTGGCGGCGAAGAATTTATTCTTTAGCTTAACACCCTTCTCTGAGACGTACGAGCTCAGAGGTTATATAGTTGAAGTTATCAGCGATATATTCCCAATTTGGTAATGTGACATGCTGAGTGTTGCTGTAAATGATCATTGTGTTGATTATTGTGATAGGATCATTTATTTGATCGTCTATCTTGGTGATCATTGTGTTGATCATTTGTTGACCCAAAGCATGGCTTTTGTATAAAGTATGTTTTTGTGGACGTGACTTCGTCGAGCCTCACACCCCGGAAATGGTCAAAACAGGAAAGATGCGGCAAGGTTATGAGGGGTAGCTCCCTTTAGGGTATGTACATTTCCTTCTGGATAGAGGTTGTATCATGGTATGGAGCCCAGATATTTAACCTATGTGGTTACTACGAATTTATTACTTTGTGGTTGTTGGTTATCGGGATCCCGTGAGAAAGGTCGTTTACGATCGGGGAATGGCGTACTCGTGTCAGTAGTTACCCAGTTAGGGGTAACCCGGCCTTGTGTTGGCAGAGTTCCGGTTTGGTTCTCGGGGATGTCTTTCCAGAGGCATTCTCATGTGGCAATGGGAAGTTCCTTGGCCTGACCATTTGTTGGAAATCCAAAGAAACAATACGAAACTTGTACGGTTTTAGTTGTATAACCTGCTATGGAATGTGGCGGTAACCTGCTATTGAACATAGTTAGCTATAGTAGGCATAGTTCGGAATGTCTATGCAGGCTAAGATTTATATTCTACTTTCGAACTAAATTTTTCTCTACACTGTGCACTAGTAGTAATATCAAATGTTATTTTAAATGCGTATCAAGCATCTTTGACTATCATAAGGAGAAATCTCCTCCGATTCTGGGTTTGCATTGTGTGTGTGTGCGGGAGGCCTTATGGTAGTCTCATTTTTAAAAGCATTGCGAATTAACTTTAAAAAAAAATATTCCTCTATTTTTGATTTTAAAGATAAATAAACTGTTTTGAGTTCTCACACCAGTCACATGACTGACTTGGAGTTTATTGTTTTCCTTCCTAAACTCTGGGTGCCCACCAATTTCCACACGGGCAGTTAAGAGTTAGGTTTATCAGGATATTCTGGATATTCTGGAGTTGCTGGAGGCAAGATGGATGGCATGGCGTATTACTACTGTATAGTATTTCTTTTTCCGCTGCACCATTAGACGTGTTGTTGTTGTACATTCTGATGATATGATGTAATGAAATGTGATGTAATGTAATAACTGATATAGTTCTTTGTTTAAAGATTATTCATTTATTATTATATGTTGTTCCGCTGCGAATTGTGAGATTCTGATGTTGTTCTGTTGTTTTCTGTCCGTTCTATGTTTCTCTTTTCTTTTCTATTTTCTTTCCTCTCTATCTTTTCTATCTTCTTCTTCTCTTTTCTTAAATTCTTTTTCTTAAACCATAACATTTCGGGTTTTTGGCCTTCGATTTCTCGACGGTCGATAAAGTGAGTGTCGATGTTGAATTTTCGAAAGTCAAAAATTTCCGGGGCGTTACACTCTGTTTTGGTTGTTGATAAAGAAACCGTGTTTTGCTTTTTACTAAATCAGGAAATCAGAGAATGCCCCAAAAAGCGACAAGTTCCACTTGTACTTTTTCGGTCTGATTTACAACCAGCATAATCAACATCACATTAAGATATTAATTCAAAAGAATCATTTTTAGGATAAAATAAGCCATAATCAATGGTATGTTTAACATATATTATGATACGTTTTATAGCTTTTAAGTGGGTTTCTTTAGGTTGGGATTGATATCTTGCATAGAGACAAACACTATGCATGATATCAGGTCTGCCAGCAGTGATATAGAGTAGTGATCCAATCATTCCTCTATATAATTTTTGATCTACATCTTTCAAGATATCTTCTTTACTTAGGTACTCATTGGTTGGCATGGAAGTGGGTTTTCCACTTGCAGTAGTCAAACCAAATTTACTAACTATGTCTTTAGTATATTTTTCTTGACTGATAAAGATACCTTTATCTAATTGTTTTATTTGCAATTCTAGAAAGAAGTTTAAGTCACCCATATGACTCACCTCAAACTCTTTTTTCATTATTTCAGAAAATTCTTTATTCATTTCAAAATTAGTTGATCCAAAAATGATATCATCTACGTAAACTTGAACTGGTTGAATACCGTTTTTATTTCTTTTAATAAAAGAGTATTATCTACTTTACGAATTTCAAAGTTTGATTGTAATAAGTAAGATCTTAGTCTATCGTACGAGGCTCTAGGAGCTTGTTTTAGATCGTATAGAGCTTTCTTAAGTTTGTAAACATGATTTGGTAATTTTCATTTTCAAAAAGTGGTGGTTGTTCAACATATACTTCCTCTTTTACAAATCCATTTAAAAAGGCACTTTTAACATCTATTTGAAATAATTTGAAATTATTATGATTTGCAAAAGCAAGTAGAATCCTAATGGCTTCTAATCTTGCTACGGGAGCAAAGGTTTCATCAAAATCTATTCCTTCTTCTTGACAATAACCTTCGACGACTAACCGAGCTTTATTTCTAAGAAACTCACCTTGTTCATTCATTTTATTTTTATAAACCCATTTTGTTCCAATTATAGTTTTATTTTCAAGTCTAGGAACAAGTTTGCAAAAATCATTTCTATTGAATTGATTTAGTTCTTCTTGCATGGCCAAAATCCGTGAATCACCAGTTGATGCTTCTTTTGTATTTTTGGGTTCAATAGTTGATATAAAGGCTACATTGCTCATTTTACTTAGTTGATTTCTAGTTGTAACAATAGATTGCATATTTTCAGTATATTTTCTATAGGATGATCTTTTAAAAGTTTAATCTTTTTATTAGGATGATTATTTTCATTATTAGTTTTAGTTGACTCTTGATTTTGAGTGATCAAATCATCTTCATCATTTGTAACTTCAAAATTTTTGAAACTTTCATCGACTGAAACATGCATTGTTTCTTCGATGGTGTTAATTCTTAAATTAAACACTCTGTATGCTTTACTTCTATTAGAATATCCGATAAAGATACCTTTTTCGGATTTAGGATCAAATTTATCTAAGTTATCTTTTGTATTTAAAATAAAAGATTTACTTCCAAAAATTCTAAAATAAGGTACCTTAGGTTTCTTTGTGTGAAGAATTTCATAAGATGTATTATCAGTTAAAGGTCTAATTAATATTCTATATAAAATATAATAGGCGGTAGTAACTGCTTCTGCCCAAAAATATTTTGGTAATTTATTATCCGAAAGCATAGTTCTCGCACACTCTTGAATCATCCTATTTTTACGTTCTACTACTCCATTTTGTTATGGAGTTCTTGGAAATAAAAAATTGTGAGTTATTCCCTTTTTATTGCAGAATTGCTCAAACTTTTCATTTTCAAATTCACCACCGTGATCACTATGGATGGTTATAATTTTTACAGAAAGTTGATTTTGAATCCTTTTTGTAAAGTTCTTAAAACATTCAAAAGTATAACTTTTATGTTTCAAAAATTGTCCGTGTAAATCTAGAATAATCATCTATAATTACAAAAACATATTTACTATGATTTATTGACTGAATTTGAGATGGACCACATAAATCAAGATGAAGTAGTTCAAGAGGTTTTGAAGTTGAAATCGTATCTTTTAATTTAAAGGAACTTTTTCTAAGTTTACCTAATTGACATGCATCACATAAATCGTCTACTTAAGAATTCATTTTAGGGAGACCTCTTACTAGATCATGTTTTAACAGTCTAGATAAGAGTTTAAAATTCAGATGTCCAAATCTCTTATGCCAAATCCAAGGGTCACTTGTATTTGCCAAAAGACACAGGTTATCATTTGAAACTTTCATACTAAGAATATAAATATTCTTTTTCCTAATTCTCTCAAATATTATGGTTGAATTATTATCTTCAATGTGACACTTATCTTTTTCGAATTTAATTTTTTATATCCTTTATCGCAAAGTTGACTAATACTTAGCAGATTATGTTTCAGATTCTTAACTAGAAAAATATTAGTAATAATAGGAGTTTCAGAGTTACCGACTTTGCTGATGCCAATCACATATCCTTTTGAGTTGTCTCCAAAGTTAACCAGTCCTCCATCTTTGTATATTATATCATTCAGCATGTCTAGATTACCAGTCATGTGTCTAGAGTATCCACTATCGAGTATGCATTTATTCTTTTTGGTCTGCACAATTTGTCCATTGTGGATTGATTCCTCAACACCCATAAAACATGTTTCCTGCACATCATACAATTTTGGTATACAACTTGAATTTGAATATTGATTATATGCAGACTTAAGAGACAATGATGATCTGAATGTTTCTAAACTAGTATTAACAAGTTTTTTAAACATAGCCATTTTAAAAGCTTTTTCAAAAATCATATTATGAAACTTTGAAAACTTTGCTCTGATACCAAATGTGAGAAATGTGGATTATGGATCTTAAGGCTAGAATTAACACTAGAGGGGGGTGAATAGTATTTTAAGGAATTACTAATTTTTTTTGAGTTTATATTAATTTGAACACAAATGTATGCAATATTCAGACACAGATATGATCATAGAATCAAACACAGATGCAAATATAAAGTAAAAGCAATAAAGGAAAGAACACACCGAATTTTATATTGGTTCGGAGTTACCCTACATCCAGTCCCGCAACACAAGTACGAATTTCCTTTCAAAATCAACTCTTACATTTACACCCCCGATTTCAAGGCCGCGAGGTACACCACTCCAGATTCACAATCCTCTGGGTAGAGATACTTATTTTACGGGCAACAAGTTCACCCAATTGATTTCCCAGGCTACAGTCACACCTTTTCTCGCTTGATTGATTTTACAAGCTACAATCACACCTTTTCTCACTCAATTAATTACAAATAAATTCATAACTCTGAATTGCACTGGGATCTTGTTCAGCTAGTGATAGAGAATCAAACCAGAAATGATCTAGTTAGATTCAATGGTGGTTTCGGCAAAGTAATGGTAAAAATGTATATAAAGAAATGTGGAAGAAGAAGAGGAATGAAATCAGATAATATATGAATATAAAATCGTTTAAAATAGCCCCTATTTATAGTAGAACAACATCCATGTCCATTCGTGAAAGGATATGATGAACAGACGCTTCCTTTGAAATTCAAATTTTTGAAATAAACTGCCACCTTGTCGACGAGGTTCCCTAGGGGTTGTCGATAGGCGTATGTAATTTTTGGCAGTTTGTTTTTCTTTAAAAATAACTTCTATGTTGTACTAAAACTATGTTAAACTTTATAAATATACTTAACTATAGTTAAAATACATAAGTATGGAGAATAATATTTTGATATATATAAAATTTTACTATACATTTAAATCTAAGTATAAATATTAAAAGTTAAATATATTTTAGTTAGAAGATAGTTTAAAACTAAGGATATTTTGATTTTGAAGGTAAAGATTATTTTAAGGCTAAAAGTACTTTAAAACTAGGATAGATGTTTTTATTCCTTTAAAAGGAAGATTTTGAAATCATTTTGAAAACAAGATATAATTTTGTAAAACATGTGAATAAAAGTTAGTGGATACAAAACAATATTCCACTAGATTTTTCGTAGGTTACATCTTACTTAGAGTTCCATCCCTTTAGCGGGCTCAAAGTGGATTCCATTCCACGAATAAAACGGATTTTAAGATGCCAGTGCTTTTCTAGGAGTTTTAAAAAAATTCCTAACTAAATTACTTATTATTGAAATCTTTAACTCTTGATAATCTTGATACTCATGAGTCTTCAATCTTGATATCTTTAGTCTTGAATCTCTATACTGTAAAGTCTTCATTCTTGGTACCTGCATGGTTAAATCCTACATATACATATGTATCCAAACTATAATGTTAGTATTTATATTTTATAATCTTATTTTAAGGTTGTTGTCATCAAAACCATCTTCTCCGGGACTAACAGGTATAGAATTTGCTGATGTATTTGAGCCGGTAGTTGGACTGCCACCGAAACAAGCCATTGAGTTTCGGATTAATTTGGTGTCTGGAACAAAACCGGTGAGTAGGCCACCGAGTAAGATGACATTTATGGAGATGAAAGTGTTGAAGGTGATGTTGGTGGATTTGGAAGGCAAGAGTTTTATTCGACCGAGTAATTCACCTTGGGGTGCTGCCGCGGTGTTTACTAAGAAGTCGAACGGATCGTTGAGGCTATGTATTGAATACCATAAGTTGAATGAGAAGACGATAAAGAAAGGATATCCATTACCGAGAATTGATGATTTATTCACTACATCAAAAAAGAGGATTCCCAACGAGTATAAGCGTTGCCAAAAATTTCAGTAACACTTATATGTGTCGCTATAGGGGCGAGGGCATCTATTCCCAATGCTTACAAGTGTTGGGTGATTTTTTTTGCCAACGCTTATAAGTGTTGGGAAAAAAGAACTTCCAATACTTATAAGCATTGGGGAATAATATCTTCCAACACTTATAAGTGTTCAAATAAACCAAAAAAAAAACAAACACATATTAGTAATATGAATGTTGAAAGATATAATGGTTTGAATGTTGAAAGATATAATGTAGGGTATGTTCAATATGAAATACTAAATTAATTTACCAAATTATAACCCAACTAATATCAATAAACAATATTCATAATTAGTAATAAAACAGAGTATCAATTAACAAAAGAAAAGTTCAATGCATGATTGAGTTACCAATACATAGTTTACCGCTTGATTCATATTTACTTGTTTCATATAAGTAGTAGAACTAACTGCTCGACAATAAAAAAATTCTATCGGGACCAAAAACTACCGCAATTGGATCATTTTCAAGATCTTCTACTTAATTAATTTCTATAAAACTTAGTTAATTTGGTTAATATTTCATAATTTACTATAGGTATTAGTATAATTAATATTTTAAACTTAGTTAATTTTTAGAAAGCTTAATTTATTTATTACTACTATTATTGTTGTTATTAACGATATTATTATTATTATAATCTTAGTTAATTTTATAAACATTAGTTAAAGTATTATTAATTCTATCAATTTAGTTAGTTTTTCTAATCTATGTTAATATATAATTGTTGTTGTTGTCACTATATAAATTTAATTAATTTTTATAAAACATAGATAAGTTGGTCAATATTTATAATTTATTATTTCAGTTGATTTTCATAAACATTGGTTGTTTCTATAATTATTATTATTATTGCAATTTAGTTAATTTTTATAATTTAGTTATTATTATATAAATTTAGTTAATTTTCAAAAACATTAATTGTTCTGATTATTATTATATAAATTTAGTTAATTTTTATAAACTTGGTTCAAATTATTATTATTATATAAATTTAGTTATATAAAATTCAGTTAACTTGGCTAACATTTTATAATTTATTATTTTGTTTTTATTAGTTCTATAATCATTATAAACTTAGTTAATATCCATAAGCATTAATTGTGGTTATTGTTATACAAATTTTGTTTTTATGAACTTTGTTAACTTGGTTAATATTTTGTAATTTATTATTATTATTTTATCATTATTATATTATTATTATAAACTTAGTTAATTTTCATAAACATTAGTTGTTATTATAATTATTATTACACAAAATTTAATTAACTTTGCTAATAATAAAATTATTATAATATAAATTTAGTTAATTTTCATTAGCATTAATTGTTGTTGTTATTATTATTATGTAAATTTAGTTAATTTTTATAAACTTATTTAAAATTAATAGTAATATTATATACAAATTTAGTTAATTTTTATAAAACTTAGTTAGCATGGTTAGTATTTTATAATTTATTATTATTTACTTAGTTAATGTTCACAAACATTAGTTATTGTTGTTATTATACCAATTTAGTTAATTTTTATAAACTTGGTTAACTTGGTTAATATTTTGTAATTTATTATTATTATTATTATTATTATTATCATTATTATAAACTTAGTTAATTTTCACAGATGATAGTTTTTATTATAGTTATTGTATAAATTTAATTAACTTTTATAAACTTAGTTAATTTGGTTAATATTTTGTAATTTATTATTATATTAGTATCAGTATTGTATTATTATTATAAACTTCGCTAATTTTCATAAACATTAGTAGCTACTATAATTATATAAATTTATCTAATCTTATAAACTTAGTTATTATTATATAAATTTAATTAATTTTCACAAATTTTCGTTCAAATTCTAGTTTTCACAACAAAATACTTGGAAACACGTCTTTAATTAGTTATCACAACGAATGCAATGTAACACATGTTAATAGTAATTGAATTTGAATATGAATGTTCAAGTTAGCAATAGTTAGACAAGAGGATTCACACATTTATAACAACAATCTCGATTGACAACAGAGCGTGATCCATAATTACCAATAGTAATCTAGATGACAAATTCTTAGACAATGAGGATTTAAAAAATAGTTGCAACAAAAATCATAATGTATATATGTTGGATTTTACTATAGATATTGGGTTGATGGTAGTCAATATATACAAGGTGTAATTGGATTGGCAATTTTCAAAGAAAGCGAACAGATTATCATATATGGTATGAATTTGCTTTAAAGGGTAGAGTAAGCTCGATTATTATGATTTTTGAGTTACTATTTATCCATAGATAAATATAACATTCAAATATGATTTAAAAAAAACCTAAAACATTTTATTAATAGCTTAATTGGTCAACATTTTAGAAGCACAAAAAAAGTAGCGGTAAAAGATTAAAACTCGTTTGGTTAAATGATTATAACATGTCATAACGAAGATATATATATATATTTTATCAATTTATTATATTATATATAGTATTAGCAAAGCAAAAGGCATGGAACTAAGGACATGTCATTTAGAGTAAATGGTAGGGTTTAACAGACTAGTATGAAGGCATTGTTTACTCGAATTACCAAGCTTTCCAAAATTAGTTCATTTCAATTAGGGATCATAACACACATACACAAAAGAGCCCATCATCCATTTCAAGCTAGGAAAATGCACTTTTAAAGGCTAAAGTTAAGGTGACTAGTGCCGGTAATATATTTTGGACACTCACATTTCAAAAAGGGAAAAAAGGAGGAGACATTGAAGAAAAAGCTCTGTTATAATGTCTATAGTGAAAAGACTGACTTTATTGAGTCATAACCTAACTTTAATTTGATATAAGACGACAAAAGCATATAATCCACGATTTAATATTGACAATGGTTCTTGATCATGGCTTTTTATTAAAGGTACTTTGTAATATGGCGCAAACCAAAAACCATGACAGTAAACTGTTTTATCAAAATATAAGGCATGAAGATAATGAAGTAGCAGCCAATATAATGAATCCACTGAAGGCTAATATTTAATCATCGGTCCAGAAAAAATTTGCAGCCCAAACCAGCAAGATCGATCAAATTTGAAAATCAAATATAAAAGACATAAAACTGCATGAACACCACCTAGAACTTCTAACATTATTCTTAAACAAAGATGTCCTAGTCAACTTGAGTTCGTTACTCATCCAAATAAAAGTTGCTTTCTTTTACTCATCAAAGGAAGAAGCTCAAAAACCAACTCAAAACAAAGAGATTCTTCACTTCGCTAAAATGTGATACATGTAGGTAAGAGTATAATGAAATTTCTGTCACTTAGTGCACATGTCAAATGTTTAGGCATTCTATATCAAAATTTGATAAAACTTTGCTCCATCATAGTTTTCTTTTCCAAAACATATGATTCAGGCGTAGTTACATAATTAAGCATTGAATTCCAAAAATAGTTGAAACTGTCCTTTATTTCAAATACAAATCAAATCCAATAAATTATAAATTTGTAGTTGATGAGAACATGATGTATACTATTTTATTACCTCAAGAGACACAGAATCATAAAAGAAATGCCAACTACATGCACATAATGTTGATCCAAGAGGTAGAACCTACAAAAAATAATACAACAGAAACCAAAATAAATAATACATTAGAAATGTAAATTACCGTGACATCACTGGTTGAAGCAGTGAAGTAATTATCCCTTATATCTTAACTAATCCACTCTACTGTTGGAAGATGTAGTATCAACAGCAGGTTCACTAATTATGTAATCACTTATTCCTTCTACAATACTGAATCAAAAGTATGGTTACAGAACAAAATAACATGATTTAGAGTATGTTTTGAAACAGCTTATTCAAGATAACATAGTATAAAACATATTGAAATACGACTCTAGAATAATATTATCTTATTATATATCTGTAATTATAAATAACTGAAAAGGTCCATATTAGGACATGGTTGATGAGATCAACATTTCTAAACCAATCTAACTTTCAATAGTTTTAGGTCATTTAACATGAAATCAATCTGTGTACTGGTGTATATGTACGCAAGTAGGGAATGTAATTATTTGGTTATTAAAATCAAACATTATGTTAAAAACTTAAGCAAAGAAACTGCCATGAAGAACTATGAATATCAAACTAAAGAATCATCCTGGAATTAGTAGTGGTCATATTCTTCTGCTTAACCACATCATCTGCACCATCATCTATTAAAGCTATATAATAAAAACCCTCATTATCATTTTATCAAAAAAAATCGTGCAAACCAAAAATAACAAAAATTTCTTATTCTAAACAAATTACTAACAATTTCCCACCACAATCTTGCAAGATCTGGAAAATCAATTTTAAAGGTTTAATTATGGAAGGTTGCAATTGAAAATTGGTTTCACATGCATGGAGATGGAAATGGCACTAACGTAGGGGATTTAACGACGAGGCAAAGGAGACAGGGGATCTGACATCGAGGCCGAGGTGGCGTAAGGATATGATGTAAGATGGATTAGGGTTTGAGACAATTGTTTTATTTTGTTTAGGGGGATTAAACAAGATGAATGAAAGAGACAGATGTGTGTTTTAATTTTATCATGTAGAAATTGTACCGATGTCAAGAGTGAGCTCCTGGTGTTGAAGGCGAATGCTTGAAGTCGAGGGCGAAACCGAATCTCCTGAATTCGAGGTTGAAATCGATTCCCCTTAAGTCGAGGCTAAAATGGAATCGCAAGTCGAATTTCTTTTTTTCCTTTTAGGTAGTGGTTGAATGAATAAGCATTGAGAAGGGGATAGGGGCCAGGGATGACAAAGGATGCTCATTTACTCCTTTGCCCTAACAAAAGTTTTAGTTAATTTCAGTTTAACCAGATTTTCCAATGCATATATATGTTAGCAATAAAGACATTATAAATGTGTATTTTCGGTCACACATTTTTAGCTTAGTAATGGATATTGTTGTGATTAATTTACAACACAAATAAGTGTTGGCAACTGAAAAAAAAATAAGTGTTACAGAATGGCTGTTATGATGTAGTGTTCAATCAGTTAAGTGGAGCCAAGGTATTCTCTCAGCTAGATTTGGCAACTGGGCTTCATCAGCTTAGAGTGGCAGAGGATAGTATTCCTTTGACGGCATTTAGTACAAGGTATGGATCGTACGAATGGTTAGTTATGCCGTTCGGACTAACTAATGTGCCGACATTATTTATGCATTTGACGAACCAAATCTTCCAAGAGCATTTGCACAAATTTTGTATTAGTCTTCATGAACGATAATTTTTTATACTCTAAGGATGAGAGGGAGCATGAAGTTCGTCTTAAAGTTGTTCTCAAGACGTTGAGGGAGCATCAGTTAAAGGCTAAGATTTCGAGGTGTCATTTTTGGAAGAAGGAAGTAAAATTCCTTAGTCATGTAGTCTCAGAAAAAGGGTTGTCTATAGATCCAACTAAGATCGAGGCGGTGAATAATTAGAAGAGGCCCAAGATGGTGACTGAGATAAAGAGCTTTCTTGGATTGGCTGGGTATTATCAAAGTTTTATAAAGGATTTTTCACGGATAGTTGCACCGATGACTAAGCTTACATGAAAAGATGTAAAGTTGCTATGGGCTGATAAGTGTGAGGAAGCATTCCGGAGCATGAAACACTTATTGACCCATTCGATGATGGTGGTGGTTTCAGAGGGGAATCAGGATTTAATTGTCTATACTGATGCATGTGGAACAGGATTGGGAGCAGTATTGATGCAAAGAAGTAAAGTGATTGCTTAAGCTTCTAGATAGCTCAGACCACATAAAGTTAGGCATCCAATGCATGACTTGGAGGTAGCTGCCATTATATTTGCTTTAAAGGTGAAGGCATTATCCTTTAGGAGAGCGATTCGAGCTTTATACAGATCATAAGTCATTGAAGTATTTTTTCTCTCAGAAGGAGATGAACATAAGACAACGGAGATGGTTGGAATTTATTATTGCTTATGATTTTGGGATTGTGTGCACACCAGGAAAAGGAAACAAGGTAGCTGATGCACTTAGCAGCAAATATCAGAATGCAGTATTGGCTATGATTGCTGAGTGGAAAGATTTGGAAGTATTGTCCACTTGTAGAGTGCAGTATAGATCCGAGACGAGTTCTAGTGCAGGAAGTGATGTAGTGTTTGGTTTAGAAGTTCGACCGGTAATGATTGAGAAGATAGCTACTAAACAGAAAAGGGTCCAGTCTTGGCTGAATAGATCAGAAGGATAAGGGAAGGAACAAAGAGCGACGACTTAATAGATTTTTATCTTGGCTAGAATGGATGGTTGAGAAAAAAGGAAAGATTGTGTGTTCCAAATGTAGGAGACATAAGGAAAGAGGTTTTGAATGAGTGTTATCGTTCGAAGTTCACTATCCATTCAAGAGGAACGAAGATGTATCAAGATATGAAGAGAAGTTTCTTCTATAAAGGTAAGAAACGGGACATTAGTTTATGTGTTAAGCAGTGCATGAATTTCCAACTGGCAAAGGCTAAACACCAGAAGCCAAGTGGATTGCTTCAGCCATTGGATCTTCCGATGTGGAAGCAGGATTCTATCTCTATGGATTTTATTGATAGGTCGCCAGGCTCTAGTAAAGGAAATGAAAGTATATGGGTTATAGAGGATTGATTAACCAAGAGTGCCAATTTCATTCCAGTAAAGTCAACAAGAACGACACCTGTTTTGTCAAAATTATTTATGAAGAATGTGGTTTGACTGCACGGGATTCCTATTAGTATTATCAATGATAGAGATTCTTTGCTTACTAGTGAGTTCTAGAGGAGTCTACAGGAAGCTTCAGGAACAAAGCTCAACTTGAGTACCGCTTACCATCCACAGACTGATGGGAAAACGGAAAGAGTTAACAAAGTCTTGGAGGATTTGTTAAGAGCATGTGTATTGGACTTTGGAGGATCATGGGAAGACATCTTAATTTAGTCGAGTTCTCTTATAACAATAGTTATTAGACTAGTACTGAGATGGCACCGTTTGAAGTTTTGTATGGAAGACCATGCAAATCTCTCGTATGTTGGTTAGAGACCGGCGATAGATTTGTTCCTGGTCTAGGTTTGGTGAAAGAAGCCGTAGAGAAGATTGAGTTGATCCGAGCTAGAATAAAGGAAGCTCGGTTTAGACAGAAAAGTTATGAAGATAGAAGAAGGAAAAACTTTGAATTCTCTGTTGGAGATTGTGTGTTTATTAAGGTTTCACCAATGAAAGGTGTGATTAGATTCGAGAAATCAGGAAAGTTAGGACCTATATTCGTTGGACCTTTCTATATTGTTAAGAGGATCGGGAAGCTCACTTAAAGAGTGGAGTTATCGAATAGTTTAGAAGGAGTCCATGATGTTTTCCATATTTCTCATCTTAGAAAATGTGTTAGAGACCCAAAGACTGCTATAGCACTTACAGTGTTAGAGGATTTAGTAGTAGAGCCAGATTTGACCATTGTTAGAAAGGCGATTCAGATAGTCGAGAGAGATGAGAAGAAGCAGAGGAACAAGACGGTCAAATTAGCAGAGGTCCAGTGGAATGACGATGTTAGAGACTGTACATGGGAGATTAAGAGTAGGATTAGAAACTCTTATCCTGATTTGTTTTGATGGTACGTTTTACATTTGATTGTTTTGTTGTGTACCTTGCGGTAATTTCGAGGACGAAATTCTTTAAGGAGGGGAGTCTGTAACACCCCATATTTTTATTACATTATTTAGGATATTTAGTTAAATTAAATAAAATAATGTGAAGATTAATAGATTGAGATTTGATTTAACTAAGGGTGGTCATGCCATGTTAAATGGAAATCAGAATGAAACAATATGAACTAATGTGTTAGGAAATAAGGAAGGGCAAAGTGGAAAATAGGAGAGACTTATACCCTAAATCCTTAGGAAATGAAATCTACGTTCATTTCATTTTATCAAACTAAAATATGTCAAGGTCGGCCACCTTTTCCATTTTCAAGAGAAGATAAAACTAGGATTCAAGAGAAAGAAGCTAATCAACTTATTCAACATCAAATCTCACATCTTTTAATCTCAAAGCTAAGGTGAGCGATTACTACATCCCATTTTCTTATGGTTTTCGGTTTTAACTTATATCCTAATTGATTTTGCAAGTTAATGCTATGTTTTGGATAATTAAATTTATATATATGCTTATTGTTGAATTATACATGTTTATATTAGCTTTTATAATATGTTTGATATGAAAACCCTATTAAATAACACCCAAATGCCTTGAAAATTTAAAGGCAAGTCAGAAATGATATTTTATGAAGGGTTTCAATTTTCATAATTTTCTGAATAAATGTGGATTTTATATTACTTTTCTAGTGAAGAAAATGATTTATTGGGTTATAAATTAATTACGGTTAAAATAATAGTTATTTGGGCTTGAAATTTGTATATGTTGGAAAGCATATTAAAATAGATTTTTTGAAATTTTTTCAAATTTTTCGAAAGTGTTTTGGTGAATATATAAAATTATTTAAGCTATGGGACTTAAATGTTTTCTAAAATTATTTAAGCTATGGGACTTAAAATTATTCAAAACACATATTTCAAAATACTTATATATAAAACTAAACATAGATTTTATGAAACCACATGCCAAGAAACTTAACCTCCTTCAAAAAATGACACTTGGAAAACTTCGCCTTTAGCTGATGCTGCCTCAACGTCTCAGGCACAACTCTAAGAGGATCTTCGTGCTCCTTTTCATCCTTAGAGTATACAAAAATGTCATCTATAAACACCATCATAAATCTACCCAAGTACTCCTGAAAGACTCGATTCATCAAATCCACAAAGAAAGCAAATACATTCATTCAGCCAAATGGAAATACTAGCCGCTCGTACGAACCATATCTAGTTCGAAATGCTGTCAAAGGAATATTGTCATCTGCCACTGATGGAAACTCATTGCTAAAACCAACTGGGAGAATACTCTGGCTCCATACAATTGAATAAATAGATCATCAATTCTTGGCAAAGATACTTATTATTGATCGTCCTTTCATTCGACTTACAATAGGCGATACACATACTCAACGACCCATTATGTTTCTTCACGAATACCATGGACGCTTCCCAAAGCAAACTGCTTGGTCTAATAAAATTCCTTCCTTCTAGATCTAGTAGCCACACCTTCAGTTCCTTCATCTCAGTCAGTGTCATCCTGCAAGGTGTACTACTCACTGGTTTAGCTCCTGGCATAAATCTGTCTGAAACTCAACATCTCATTTTGGTGGTAGTCCTATGATTGGCTCAAAGACATCTGCATACTCTCTTGCAACTCGAACCTTACTTAGCACTTCTTCCATTTCCATTGCACCTCACAAAGAATAACTACACCCGTTAGAATTCTTTACTGAGAATATAACTCAGTTATGACTATCAGGGTGTCTTAGTGATGTTTCTCCATCTTGGCAAATTATCCTAACCTCATACCTTCTCAACCAAACCATGCCCAAAATGATTCCGAAATCTGCAAAATTGAAAACATACAGACTAAATGCAAAATTATGACCTAACAAACCAAGTTCTAACTGGTCACATCTCATCCCTAGAGTTGTATACCCTCCAATTGGATTCACAACTGTTAAGGAAGTAATAAGGTACGTGAGTTCAAGCATAACCTATCAACCAAACACTGGGATATAAATGAATGTGATGTACCGGTATTAGATAATATCCTAATTTGTATACTCTGAATCAAAAACATACCTTCCATCATAGTCTTTCCTTTATCAGCTGCAGTTGGATTAGCAGAAGATGGTCCAACGGCAAAAACCTTTCCCTTGTCTGCCCTAACAGGTTCTCGACACTGATTCTTATAATGCCCAACTTGATCACAGTTGAAGCATTTCACAATCCTCTTAGCTGCATCCTTCTTCCCCTTACCCGAGCGACACTCATTTGCATAATTACCCTTCTTGTCGCACTTGTAGCAAACTAAATCGGCCTTTGCCTTCTTGGCAACTTCTCCCTTTTAGGCTTTATACTTCTTAAAGAACTATCTTTTCTTCCCCTAAGAACCCCGTGTTTCAACTGGCTTCTCTCTAGCACAAACAACAAGCATTTCCTCATGGCGAATTCTATCTCCACAACCAAATTGCAAGGATCATGGATATGTGTCAGGGTCGCCCAAGAAAGCTCAGGTCTCAAACCCTGAATGAACCTCTCATTCCTTCTGATGTCAATGTCTATAGTAGTGGAGCCATATTGAGACAGCTCATCAAACTTAGTGGCATACTTGATGGCCAACATCTCTCCCTGAACTAGATCCATAAATTTTCTTATCAATACTGACTTGGCAACTTTGGATAAAAACCTCTGTTCAAATCTCCTTTTGAATTCATCCCACGTCAACTTCTCCTCCAGAACCCCTATAGTAACACTATTCCACCATTGAGTGCTGACCATGCAACTGTCTAGAAGCCAACCTTCTCTTCTGCTCATCATCTAAACCCAAATTGACAAAGATATGCTCATAATACAACAACCAATTATCAACTTCTATGGCATCCTTCGTTCCCATAAACGGTTGCCCATCAAGACTGGTGTAATCCCTGCTCGACTTAGCATAATTATTCCTAACTGGAGCCACGGGATTAGCTTCTCCAACATTTCCAGCAACACCAGCAGTAACTCTTGCTTGCATCACATTGATGAAGAACTAATACATTGTTCCTATATCTACCGGTGGATTTCTAGCACCCATATTGGCATAGACATTTTGGTTAGCATTAGCCTGTCGACCTTGGTTCCACCTGGTATTAGGTCGAGCATTTCCATTGGTTGTGGTGCTTCCTCCACCGAGATTTCCTCTTCCATTTCCTGCTTCCATATCTTCTTCTTGTAATATACGAGCCTTAGTAAGATATAGAAGAATGGTCTAAGAGAGCAGGGAATACATACTTATATATATAACTATATATCAAATACAAGTACGTTACTATAGCGTTAACTCAAACCCCAATCTTGCTATCTGATTCATTGGATTATGTTCGAAAATCTTTTGGGTTTAGATTTCTTTTAAAATTTCATAAACCAATGCTCAATACCAACTTGTAACATCTCCCTGCTTGGAGGCTCAAAACTAACAGCTGCGGATGCTGCAGTCATCCATAGTTACTAATCCTCGGCGATCAAATACGGCGGAGTTAGATACACTGATACACAGAAACACATGAATATGCAAAAAAAAATTAAAACAACAAACAAGATCACATTCCTTTTCAAAACATTTCCAATTCATTACATAAACCCATAATCGTTAACCACGTACAGAGAAAATATATTTATTACAACATATGCCAAGAGCGACAGATGAAGATGCCCATTTGGATGATCAGAGTGTATATAGGCAATTTAACAACTTTGCTATTACAAACAACATAGCGGAACCAAAATAAAAGAGAACTCTAGATAGCTATCATGCCTCCCACATGTCTTTGAAAGCTTATTCATCTAAAGAGGTACCTGAAAACATCAACTCTCAAACTACTCAAAATCTCTTGGGTACCCAAGAGTTTAAGGGGAAAACATAAACTTCGAGTCAGACGTAAAGCCAGTATGAATAATAATCTACCATCTCAAATCATTTAGATATCTAGTTTTCTATTGGTAATTCAAATATCTTTCCTTCTTTTCTAGTGTTCAAGGGCTGACTAGGAACATATTGGTAACTTCAATATCTTTCCATCTTATCTAGTTTTCATGAGCTGACTAGGAATCTATTGACATCTGTCAATATCTTAATCCAGATGTAGTTTTCATGGGTTCACTATAAACCTGTTGGTCCCTGCCAATATCAAATTATCATTTTCATGGGCTAACTATGAACTAGTCTTTCTGACATCTACATTTATACGTAGTTTTCATGGGCTTACTATGAATGTATTGGCCTTTAATAGTATCTTTTACTATACACAGTTTTCATGGTCTTACTGAGAACCTATTGGCCCCTGCCAATATCTGCCTTTAATATTTTAGAATCCTATATTTTGGTCTTCATGACCTCCTGAATGCAATTCTACTCATTAAGGAGTTAACTTAATTTATATTCACTTCTGGTTCAACCTAGCTAATTATTCTGCCCTTCTCCAAAATGCAGTTATTGGTCCATTACAATATGAATATATACATACATGAAGAAACAAACATAAATACTAGGGTAATCCCTTTAACCTTTTAATCAAAGAAAACTTCTTCAAAAAATCCTTCTCAAAACATTTTATTTATTGTTTCCATTTTTTCTCTTAAAATTGAGATTGGGTTGTCTATTTTGAAAAACTAAGGCTTTCGAAACCTTCAAACCATGCTTTCGACCTCACTAGATAACCTCCTTCATAAGCATATAAATTTCTTTTCAAACATTAGGCTCATGCCTTTCGAAACACTTTAAAACCTCTCTTTTGAAACCTTCCTAATGTAATAAAGTATTAGTTATTAATTTTTAGAAGCATCGCTTTGAAACAGTGAAAGTACACCTTTCGAAACCTTTGGAAGTATTCCTTCCAAAACCATTGAAAGTCCTCTTTCGAAGCCATTGGGTTTATATATTTAAAAATATTATTTGGGTCAAAGTGAATACAAACTAAAGTATCTCTTTTGAAACCATTTTTTATTACATAAAAGTATTGGGGAAAACTTGATGGTGTCAGCACCATCCCTTTCAAAAGCTTCAAAACATTTAAGCCATAATACTGAAGGATTGCTTCGAAACCCATTTTCGAAACCATTGCCTTTGAAACCCTTGGACCCTTTCGTAAGCATTTAGGAGTAGGCTTAGTATAGGTTTAAAACAAAAAATACCCTTCGAAAGCATTAATGACTTCAATACACTCGAATGGCAAATGAACGGCAACAGTGATTCGACTAGGTCGGGACTCCTTCTTTCGAAAACATTATTTTATAAGTAAAGAAACCCATTAGAAAGCTTATTCTTTAAAACAATAGATGGCAATCACTTTGAAATCCTTTAGAAAACCTCTTTTGAAAACATAAGCTTCTAATCCTTCGAAAGCTTTAGTAAACAAAGGAAAGCGCTTCACTTTTAAAACAAACAAAAGGTATCGACCCCATCGAAAGCAATGCTATCGACACCAACCCTTCCGCCTTTCCTCCAATCCACTACGTACCATCTAAGTGATACCTTGTGTAATGGTTTCGGCTTAGAGGGGTTTCCTTGATTGAAGGCGGAAGCTTTGAGTCGAAAGGTGCTTCTATTAGAGGCGTTACCTACTTTTCTGAGTAAAAGGTCATATGCCAATTAAAGCAAATTTTATCTAACTAACCTGTCATGTGTAAACATATGATTGGTTGCCTCAACTTTTCAAATTCTTTACCAAGATAACTAGCGCTTAATTTTAGATCTAAGTCAAGGTCGATTTAACAATCAAACCCTTTCATTAAGCAAAACCAATATTGCAAATAAGTCCTTCTTCTAAAATAATTTGATTTGCGTAGCAAATCACTTACGAAAAATCCCCAAAAATTCATTTTCATCATGTTGTCTTACATATCAAAATTTTAGACCCAAATTCTTATTATAATTCCTGAAATTAATTACGAAGCCCAATTAATCTTATCTTCCTTTAAAATTCATAATAATCTTTTCATAGTTTGGAAAATTATCAAAATTAAAACCCAACTCCAAAATCATGTTTTATCTGACATAAAAATTTTCCATAGCATTTAAACATCAATATCAATGAGTTCTTCCCTAAAACACATATAATATTATTTAAACATTCTTGTTTAAATCAAAAAATTTGTGATTCAAGCATATCATCATCCAAATCATCAAAGAAACGAATTTAATATTAAATCCGAAAAACATATGTTCATAAAACAAAATAAAGATGGAATAAATGATTGTTCGCCTTGACTAAGATAAGGAAATTTAATAGAGATTAAGATTTATTCCCCTTCTTTATTCCTTAGCCTGATTTGAATTCTCTTCTCTTTTCTCCCTAGTTATGGCCGACTCCTCCTTGATTTGCATTTATGTTTTGCGTTTTCATGAAATGCGAAATAACTGTGAATGGTGTAAAAGATGTGAATAATTATAAGGGCAAAAGATTATGTGCAGCTAATTCCCATTATGCCCTTATGTAAATTAGTTAACTTAATCCACTCTTAAGCCCATTTAATTAACTAAATTGAGCACAGCCTCTTAAGTATTTATTCAAATTTCAATCCCCTTATCACTTAACATTTACGTTATCGTATTTAATTTATCTAATTAGATCTCCTTAATAATGCTATTGAAAATTAGGGGTGTTACACATTCAGGTTATTAGTGCTTCATACCCTATTGATCCATTTACCATGGCAGAGAGACTCAAAGCTGAAGTTGTAAAGCTTAAGATTGTGAAGAAGGAGCCAGGGACCACCAAGCTTGCATCTTCAAAGACGACAAGCCCCTTGTAAAAGGTTCCTCCATTGAAGATCCAACCACCTAAAATGAAGCCTACCAGGACTTCAACAGGACATCTTGTAAGCTACATACTACTATCGATAGGGAATCTACTTACTTAGAAGGTGAGAAGGTGAGACTCCTCCAATCAACGAGAGCAAGAGGAGGAAAAAGCTCAAGACCTGTTCAAGTAAAACTAGTAAAGGCAACCGAAGCAGCAGGAAGGGGGAGAATGTATAGTGTAACGACCCAGAATTTTTGTCATTTGAAATTCGTAATATTTAATTAATTTCGAATATTAACAAGTAAAATTTGTAAGTCAAATAAATTTTATTTTGAATATCTGAATTTAATTGGATAATTAAATCGATAATTTAATATTTGAAATTACAAAAATAATTGAAAATAGGGTTTAATGTGATTAAAAATGATTTATAAAGTTATATTAAATCATATTGGAGTTAGAACAATGTTTGTGAACTTTTAAAATTGAAATAAAAGTTAATTTGTGAAAATTGAATATTTTAATATTTAATCGACTAGTAAAAATAGCCATTTTTCAAACAGTCTCGGATTTCGACGAAACTAGTTTCATCGGACCATAATGTTATATTATTGTAAGATTTCAAATTTCGTGTCAATCGGATTTACCCTTTGTCCGGGGCAAGCCAAAACGCATAGAAATTGGTTTAATCGATTTAATTTAAAATTGATCGTTTATTGCCGTAACTCGTACAGATGATCGAATTGGCTTTTGAAACATATTCCATTGTGTCCGGAACGTAGGGTAAACCCTAGAAACGCCGGTCACCGCGCAAGATTTGGAGTTCGGAAAATCGAGTGAATAGTGTTTTTTGGGCAAAATTTCCTATAAAAGAACCCTTCACTATCTTCAATTTGCAAAAAACCCTAAAGCTGAGCTTCAGCCGCCACTTTCGAATTAATGGCCGAAATACATTCTTCTTCCTCCATAATTTTCTTCAAATTCACAGGTCTATTCAGAAACGTTCAACTACAAAAACGACGATCATATCGAGGTCTATAACTTCAACGGTTATGATTGTTTAAAACGAAGTGGATCATCGGCAATTGGAGCTGGAAGGCGGCGGGTTTGAGCACGTTTCTCGAGCAAGATAGGCGACCGAGTTCAATGGGTCTTCGGCCGTAGGTAGCTCTCGAGATGGGCTACAAGATGGAGGCCTCTGATCGATGTATAAGTCGTCGAGTGGATCGCGTGATTTAGGGTTTTGCACGGCATTGTTGGGTTCACGGTCGCGTTCGAATACTGGGGGAAGGAGAAGATGGTTGTTTGGCCGTGATTTCCTTAATTTGATCGTACGGCCAAGATTAGTTAGGTTTGAAATATAAAAAGAAAATGTAAATTTAATTATATTTAAATTCGTTCGAACTTTGTAATAACATAACTTTTTCATACGAGGTCGAAAACGCACGAAACGAATTGCGATGGTTCGTATTGACGAACACTACGCGATGGAGCTGAATTGGAATCGATTGGAGCTAGTGAAAATTTTGAGTAAAATTAATCGCGCGTTTAATTTTATTCGAAAAAAACACTGCAACCGTTATTGAAACCAAGGTGAGAACTTCTCACTCAATCGAAATTGTTTCGATTTAAATTTTAAATAGTTAGATTTAAAATTGCTTGATTGTATGATTGAATGATAAATTATTATCTATTGTTTTAAATAGACCCTATACGCCTTATATTAAGCGAATGTTATTTATTAAAAACATATACCGCGATAATTCCATCTTGATTGGAATTGGTATTATATATGTACTTGGAGTTGATTTTCCCGCATTATATAGCGGATGAGACCCTATTGCGCCGCACAATAGCAGATAATATTTTATGAATCCCATATACCATGATATTCCGTATTGGAACGGAATTGGTATTGTGCTAACATCTATGGATGCAGGGAAATAGGTTGGAGGGATCCAACTGGATTCCTCAACATTAATTGATTTATTTACAGATATTGTGATATATTCTGTTATCATATTTATATATGATGTTTGGATGCCGTGATTGTTATATTTAGTGCTGTTGTAGCATTGGGCCTATTTCTAGAGTTTTTAAAAAATGTTAAAGTAACGATTTTAATTTTAAAAAGGATTTTCAAGTGATTTTTGAAAGTATACGTTTTATTTAAATTTTTGGAATTGATTCATTTTAAATAAATAAGCGTTATAATTTTAATGTCATAATATTTATGATTTTTGGGAAAATGTAGTAAAAATTGATTTTTGAAATATGGAGTTAATGATTTTATAAAATAGTTTAAATTGAGATTTTTGAATTATTATAAACGGTTTATATAAAAGATTTAAAAAAAATTGATATCTGTAAATCAAAATATTGAAATTTTAAAATGAGTTTTTATAAGCGTTAAAAAGAAGTATAAACGGATTTCATAAGTGAATGAAATTTATAGATTTATAAATTGTGAAGCTATAAAATGAATAGATTTTGTAAAATAGAAAATTTTAAATAATTAACTTGAAAATTGGATTTTTGGCATTCAAATGAGATTTAAATAGAATCGGTTAATAAAAAGATTTTTATAACTTGAAATTTTTATAATATATTAATGTGACTTTATAAACATTGATTTATAAATTCAAGATTGATTGAATTTGATAAGTTAATTCTCGTAGCTGATTAAACGAAGAATATTCATGATTTTGGGACAGTGAATAATATATTAAAGTGTTTTGGGGAAGTGATACTTTAAATAGAATTAAAACAAATTGAAATTGGTTTAAAATGTATTAAGTGTCGAAAACATAGATTTCAACATTCATTGTTGAAATAGACGTTTTCGAGAAATAAGGAAAAGATGGACTATAACACTGTTGTTATAGTAAATGATTTCCGAAAGAAAATGTTTTATATAGTATTGGGATTTATATATCTATCTTAATTTCGAATCCCTATACTAGTGATTTTGGGTTGTCGTAACAATGTTTTACGCAAAATTCGTTTGGACCCAAATAAATTTGTTTAAGAGAATATTTTCCTTAATGAACGAAATATATATTTAATCATGATTTAAGTATATTGAATATTTTCTAAGTATTGAAAATAAGTAGATTTGTGAATTACTTATCGTTAAATACGTATTTGGAAATGTTTTCTAATGAAGAAATTGAAAGGGTTTAGAGAATATATCTTTTTAAAAATAAATTGAAGTGAATATCTGGAAAGTTATTTATTTATGGAAGATTAATCAAAAGGGCCTAGTGATTGTTATGGTGCTGGATATTTGGTTGTTGGCCTTGATAGTTAAATAACCGACTATCAATATCTACCTTTAAATGGGTATTTGATATGATTACTTGGATATGAATGCTACACTTATTTTGAAAATAAGTGCTCATTATTCGGCTTAGCCGGGAGATGACCTTTGTGTCTTAAATCCCATTCCGAATAAGTGATATGTCTTAATGGATATCATTTGAAGACCGGTGTTGAAGACCGGGTATTTTTGAAAACAGAAGGATTACCGTCGAATGACTCTGCATCGGCTGATCTCCGATATAGAGATTTTATCACCCTTTGTGACGGGAAGTCCGGTCGTGATTAGTGAATATCCAGATTGCGAGGGCTTCTTTGGAAGTGCCTTCGGTTCTGTTCGAACCTATAATGGACATGTATGAATGTGGGTCCGACATTACAATTTGAGATGTAAAGCTGGTTTCTATCAAATATATTTCTATTGGTGGCGGAGAATTTATTCTCTTAGCTTAACACCCTTCTCTGAGACGTACGATCTCAGAGGTTATGTAGTTGATGGTTACTAGTGATGTATTCCCAAATTTGTAATGTGGTATACGAAGTGCTGTTGAGCATTTGTTGATCAAAGCACAGCTTTTGTATAAAGTGTGGCTTTGTGGACGAGACTTCGTCAGACCTCACACCCCGACAATGGTCAAAACAGGAAGGACGTGGCAAGGTTATTAGGAGATTGCGCCCCCTTAGTGTATGTCGTTTCCTTCTGGATAGAGGTGGTATTATGGTATGGAGACCTGATACTTAACCTATGTTGTTGCTACAAACTTATTATTTTGTGGTTGTTGGTGAATCCCAGGATTTAGGTCGGTCCGTTGCGACCGGGGGATGGCATATTCGTGTCAGTAGTTACCCAGCTAGGGGTGACCCGGCCTTGTGTTGGCAGAGATCTAACCATAATGTTAGGTTAGGTTCTCGGGGTGTCTTTCCAGAGACATTTCCATGTGGCTATGGGAAGTTCCTTGGCCTGACCATATGTTGGAAATCCAAACTCCAATACGCACCCTGTACGGTTTTAGTTGTATAACCTGCCATGGAATGTGGCGGTAACCTGTTATTGAACATGGTAGCTATAGTAGGCATAAATGCGGAATTCCTATGGTGGCTAAGATTTATATCTTTACTTTCGAAATGTTTTCCTACACTTTGCACTTATAATAATAATATCAAAGAAAATTTCTACTTATCAAGCATATTTGACTATCATAAGGAGAAATCTCCTCCGATTCTGCGTTTGCATTGTGTGTGTGTGTGTGTGAGGGAGGCCTTATGGTAGTCTCATTTTCTAAAAAGCATTGGGAATCAAGTTTAAAAATATTCTTTGTTGTTTTAAAAGATAAACTGTTTTAAGTTCTCACATTAGTCCCATGACTGACCTGGAGTTTATTGTTTCCTTCCTAAACTCTGGGTGCCCACCAATTTTAACACGGGCAGTCAAGAGTCAGGTTATCAGGTCATTCTGGAATTCAGGAGATGCTATGGTGTTCAAGGAGCAAGCTGGATGGCATGGCATATCAACTAGTATATAGTATTTCTTTTCCGCTGTTTGTTGTTGTAAACTCTGATAATGTAGTGTAATGTGATGTAATGTAATAACGGATATAGTTCTTTGTTTTAAAGAATATTCATTTATCTATTATATATTGTTCCGCTGCGATTGTGAGATTCTGTTATTGGTTCTGTTACTTTTCTTTCTTTCTTCTTCTATCTTCTACCTCTTCTTTAACCTTAACGGTACGGTTTTTCGGCCTTCGATTGCACGGCAGTTGATACAGTGGACGTATTGATGTCGACCTTCGTGGACAAAAAACCGAGATCGTTACAATTTGATATCATAGCATATGGTTAAGTGACAACCTTGGCTCTGTTGGGAATTACTCATTAGAGATAGAGTCAACGGTACTCTAGAATGAGTGTGAGCGTAATCATAGATATGAGCGCGTATTTGTTAGTGAATATTAAATTGTTTTATATTGTGTTTGCTTATCCGTTGAGCTGTTTGTGAATTCTGGTCGGTATGTGGGAAGCCATGTTATCGATAGGGGTTTCTAAACTCTTAAAGGAGATAAACTGACATAGTATCATTTTAAATTAGGTAAATGAAATAATTTTACCTTGATTATATTTTATGTATAAAGGAATAATTTTTCAGAATTATTAAAGTGTATATAAAATTGATTGTTTGGTTGTTGAAATGTAAGAATATATATAAGTTAATTGAAAGATGTTTGAATAAGTTAAATGAAACATATTGTAAAAGAATAAATTTTATAAGCGAAGAATTATAAGTATGGAATTATAATTAATGTGATTTACAATTGTGAAATGATCTTATATAAGTAAAGAGAAAATACTGAAATTGTATAAGTAAAAGATTTGTAAATGTGATTTATAAATATTGAAAGAATATTAAGCACTGAATTCACTACGGTTATTGGGAAATTTAAATTCTTTGAAGTTTGAAAATGATTTTCAAAGGTTTTGGAAAATTGTTTTGAAGGAAAGAAAGCACTAAACTCTTTTCGGTCGCTGGAAAATAATTCTGATAATGGTCGCGACATCATCGGTGTTCATTTTCGGGTTTCCAAAAGAGGGATTGCTGCCAAATTATTTTAAATGAAAGTTGTTTGGAAAATTTGGGTTTGGGTTTTGAAATTCAAAGGATAATTGAATTGGTTTCAAAAATGGTTTTGAAAGATTGAAAAGACTCTGGAATGTTGTGTAAAATGATTGGAATACAATTATTAAGTTGGAAAATTAATTGTGAATGAATAAATAAAATTTGCAAGTGCAAGAAAATGAAATTGAAATCCATTTTGAATTTATAAGTAAATAGAACTGGAATTGGAATCTGAATTGGATTTATAAGTGGAAATTTAAGTTAAGTTAAACAAATGATGTTTGAAATGGAATATAACTTAAGTAATGTTGAATATGGAAGTTGATTTTGGTATCGAAGTAACATAATAAAGTGAATTAAATGGATGTGAACTTGAGTTATATAAATGAAATTCAACTGTATATGGTAAGATGAATTAGCAATTGAAGTAATGAATGAATTGAATGTAAATCAATTGAATGCAAATAAATTGATATGAAATAATGGATGTAAGTGTTAATTCATTAGAAGCTAATGAAGTTGAAAAAAATTGAATAATTGAATGGAAGTCAATTTAATATCAACCAATTGGAATTAAAAGTGTTAAACCAAATTGAATGTAAATTTATAATTTGGTTAAGTTGGTTATACATTGGTTGTTAGTTGATTGTATATAATTCATTAAATGTTAATGAAGTTGAATTGATAAATAATTGAATTTGATTTGGAAGTGAACCAACTTGAATATGAATTAGTGAATGTAAACTAACTGAATATGAATAATTGAATGTTAGTAAAAACATCCAGTGTTAATGAAATCAAATGTGATTTAAATTGAAAGAAACCAATTCATTGAATATAATGAGAAGTGAATTTATATTGATTTGGTTATTGATTGATTGGATAGATATTGGATGTAGTTGAATGATAGTTGGTTGATGGTTGAATTTATTGCTTTTGTTGCATTTGCTATATTGGCATATGTAGTTGTTGGTATATATTGTATATTGATATTACTTTGATATATACATGTTTCTCATGTAATTGTTGAGTGTTTAGTAGGTGCGGATTTCGCATTGCTTCGCTTTTGGAGCTCGCTTTCGTGTTATATTAGCCGTATATGCTCGCTAATAATATATAAGGGACATATCTCGGATTACATATCGTACTTTTACACTTTTTTCCCTGCGGGATGCCTCATTACTTGATGAGACGTATATTTGTGATATATACATTGTCATTTTTTTCGGATCGAGCCGCGCAAAGGAGACTATGGCGAAATTTTCTGAAAATTTAAGGCGTTAGAATATTTTTGAGAAAAAATTGGAAAATTTTGAAAACTTAGTAAAATTATTGTAAGAAGTTTAACTATGGATTTTGGAAAAATTAAAATGCTTAAGTGAATTTGAAATCTAATTTGAATGGTTTTGAAAAGTTAAGGGATTCTGAAATTTTTGCTTACTTGGTAATTTTGAGGACGAAATTCTTTTAAGGGGGGAAGTTTGTAACGACCCGGAATTTCTGTCATTTGAAATTCGTAATATTTAATTGATTTTGAATATTAACAAGTAAAATTTGTAAGTCGAATAAATTTTATTTTATCTGAATTTAATTGGATAATTAAATCGATAATTTAATATTTGAAATTACAGAAATAATTGAAAATTGGGTTTAATGTGATTAAAAATGATTTACAAAGTTATATTAAATCATATTGGAGTTAGAACAATGTTTGTGAACTTTTAAAATTGAATTAAAGGTTAATTTGTGAAAATTGAATATTTTAATATTTAATCGACTAGTAAAAATAGCCATTTTTCAAACAGTCTTGTATTTTGACGAAAATAGTTTCATCGGATCCGTAATGTTATATTGTTGTAAGATTTCAAATTTTGTGTCAATCGGATTTACCGTTGTCCGGGGCAAGCCAAAACGCATAGAAATTGGTTTAATCGATTTAATTTAAAATTGATCGTTTATTGTCGTAACTCGTACAGATGATCGAATTGGCTTCCGAAACATATTCCATTGTGTCCGGAACGCGGGGTAAACCCTAGAAACGCCGGTCACCGCGCGAGATTTGGAGTTTGGAAAATCGAGTGAATAGTGTTTTTTGGCAAAATTTTCTATAAAAGAACCCTTCACTATCTTCAATTTGCAAAAAACCCTAGAGCTGAGCTTCAGCCGCCACTTTCGAATTAATGGCTGAAATACATTCATCTTCCTCCATAATTTTCTTCAAATTCACAACTCGATTCAAAAAACGTTCAACTACAAAAACGAAGATCATAACTCGATTCAGAAAACGTTCAACTGCAAAAACAAAGATCATATCGAGGTCTATAACTTTAATGGTTATGATCGTTTAAAACCAAGTGGATCATCGGCAATTGGAGCTGGAAGGTGGCGGGTTCGAACACGTTTCTCGAGCAAGATAGGCGACCGAGTTCAATGGGTCTTCGACTGTAGGTAGCTCTCGATATGGGCTACAGGATGGACGACCGAGTTCAATGGGTCTTCGGCTGTAGGTAGCTCTCGATATGGGCTACAGGATGGAAGCCTCTGATCGATGTATAAGTCGTCGAGTGGATCGCGTGATTTAGGGTTTTGCACGGTATTGTTGGGTTCACAGTCGCGTTCGAATACTGGGGGAAGGAGAAGATGGTTGTCCGGCCGTGATTTCCTTAATTTGATCGTGCGGCCAAGATTAGTTAGGTTTGAAATATTAAAAGAAAATGTAAATTTAATTATATTTAAATTCGTTCGAACTTTGTAATAACATAACTTTTTCATACGAGGTCGAAAACGCACGAAACGAATTGCCATGGGTTCGTATTGACGAACACTACGTGATGGAGCTGGATTGGAATCGATTGGAGCTAGTGAAAATTTTGAGTAAAATTAAACGTGCGTTTAATTTTATTCGAAATAAAACACTGCAACCGTTATTGAAACCAAGGTGAGAACTTCTCACTCAGTCGAAATTGTTTCGATTTAAATTTTAAATAGTTAGATTTAAAATTGCTTGATTGTATGATTGAATGATAAATTATTATCTATTGTTTTAAATAGACCATATACGTCGTATATTAAGCGGATGTTATTTATTAAAACCATATACCACGATAATTCCATCTTGATTGGAATTGGTATTATATATGTACTTGGTGTTGACTTGAAAATTGTGAAGCTATAAAATGAATAGATTTTGTAAAATAGAAAATTTTAAATAATTAACTTGAAAATTGGATTTTTGGCATTTAAATGATTTAAATAGAATTGGTTAATAAATAGATTTTTATAACTTGAAATTTTTATAATATATTAATGTGACTTTATAAACATTGATTTATAAATTCAAGATTGATTGAATTTGATAATTTAATTCTCGTAGCTGATTAAACGAAGAATATTCACGATTTTGGGACAGTGAATAATATATTAAAGTGTTTTGGGGAAGTGATATTTTAAATAGAATTAAAATGAATTTTAGTTGGTTTATAATGTATTAAGTGTCGAAAACATAGATTTCAACATTCATTGTTGAAATAGACATTTTCGAGAAATAAGGAAAAGATGGACTATAACACTGTTGTTATAGTAAATGATTTCCGAAAGGAAATGTTTTATATAGTATTGGGATTTATATATCTATCTTAATTTCGAATCCCTATACTAGTGATTTTGGGTTGTCGTAACGATGTTTTATGCAACATTCGTTTGGACCCAAATAAATGTGTTTAAGAGAATGTTTTCCTTAAAGAATGAAATATATATTTAATCGTGATTTAAGTATATTGAATATTTTCTAAGTATTGAAAATAAGTAGATTTGTGAATTACTTATCATTAAATAAGTATTTGGAAATGTTTTCCAATGAAGAAATTGAAAGGGTTTAGAGAATATATCTTTTTAAAGATAAATTGAAGTGAATATCTGGCAAGTTATTTATTTATGGAAGACTAATCAAAAGGGCCTAGTGATTGTTATGGTGCTGGATATTTGGTTGTTGGCCTTGATAGTTAAATAACCTAATATCAATATTTACCTTTAAATGGGTATTTGTTATGATTGCTTGGATATGAATGCTACACTTATTTTGAAAATAAGCGCTCATTATTCGACGTAGCCGGGAGAGGACCTTTGTGTCATAAATCCCATTCTGAATAAGTGATATGTCGTAATGGATGGCATTTGAAGACCGGTGTTGAAGACCGGGTATTTTTGAAAACGGAAGGATTACCGTCGAATGACTATGCATCGGCTGATCTCCGATATAGAGATTTTATCTCCCTTTGTGACGGGAAGTCCGGTCGTGATTAGTGAATATCCGGATTGCAAGGGCTTCTTTGAAAGCGCCTTCGGTTCTGTTCGAACCCAGAATGGACTTGTATGGATGTGTGTCTGACATTACAATTTGAGATGTAAAGCTGGTTTCTATCAAATATATTTCTGTTGGTGGCGGGGAATTTATTCTCTTAGCTTAACACCCTTCTCTGAGACATACGAGCTCAGAGGTTATGTAGTTGATGATTACTAATGATATATTCCCAAATTGGTAATGTGGCATACGAAGCGCTGATGAGCATTTGTTGATCAAAGCACAGCTTCTGTATAAAGTGGCTTTGTGGATGAGACTTCGTCAGACCTCACACCCCGATAATGGTCAAAACAGGAAGGATGCGGCAAGGTTATTAGGGGATCGCGCCACCTTAGTGCATGTCAATTCCTTCTGGATAGAGGTGGTATTATGGTATGGAGCCCTGATACTTAACCTATGTTGTTGCTGCAAACTTATTACTTTGTAGTTGTTGGTGAATCCCGGAATTTAGGTCAGTTGCGACCGAGGAATGGCATATTCGTGTCAGTGGTTACCTAGTTAGGGGTAACCTGGCCTTGTGTTGGCAGAGATCTAACCGTAATGTTAGGTTAGGTTCTCCGGGCGTCTTTCCAGAGGCGTTTCCATGTGGCAATGGAAAGTTCCTTGGCCTGACCATTTTTTGAAAATCTAAACTCCAATACGCACCCTGTATAGTTTTAGTTGTATAACCTACCATGGAATGTGGCGGTAACCTGCTATCGAACATCGTAGCTATAGTAGGCATAAGTGCGGAATGCCTATGCTGGCTAAGATTTATATCTTTACTTTCGAAATATTTTCCTACACTTTGCACTTATAATAATAATATCAAAGAAAATTTCTACGTATCAAGCATATTTGACTGTCATAAGGAGAAATCTCCTCCGATTCTGCGTTTGCATTGTGTGTGTGTGCGGGAGGCCTTATGGTAGTCTCATTTTCTAAAAAGCATTGCGAATAAAATTTAAAAATATTTCTTTGTTATTTTAAAAGATAAACTGTTTTAAGTTCTCACACCAGTCCCATGACTGACCTGGAGTTTATTGTTTCCTTCCTAAACTATGGGTGCCCACCAATTTTAACACGGGCATTCAAGAGTCAGGTTATTAGGTCATTCTAGAATTCAGGAGATGCTATGGAGTTCAAGGAGCAAGCTGGGTGGCATGGCGTATCAACTAGTATATAATATTTCTTTTCCGCTGTTTGTTGTTGTAACTCTGATAATGTAATGTAATGTGATGTAATGTAATAACTGACACAGTTCTTTGTTTTAAAGAATATTCATTTATCTATTATATGTTGTTCCGCTGCGATTGTGAGATTCTGTTATTGGTTCTGTTACTTTTCTTTCTTTCCTCTTCTATCTTCTACCTATTCTTTAACCCTAACGGTACGGTTTTTCGGCCTTTGATTGCTCGGCAGTTGATACAGTGGACTTATTGATGTCGACCTTCGTGGACGAAAAACCGAGATCGTTAAATATAGTGTATGTGCTAGCAGAGCATTTGGTTTTTTTGTTGTTGTGGTTGAATCTATATTTTTCTTTTTTCTTTTTGATAGGGCATGATTGTGCGGGTATAGCCCCCGATGTTTGACTTATACATAAAAGATTACTAGTAATGAAGTATTAGCTTTTCTTTGTAATCTCTTTTATGTACTTTTCTGCATTTTAGGTATTATGTATGTTTATGTATGACTGCCTATGTATATACTACGATTACTTTCCTATATTATATACTTCTTTTTTTGTGCGATATGTTTATTTACCATAACTCTATGCATATAAATAATATCTTGCAATTGCATTAGTATATTCTGTTGCTTAGCTTTATTTATATCTGCCAAAATACTTTATTCAGTAAAAAGAACTATTGTTTAACCCACTCTCTGGCCATTCCTGCACAGGCCCTGTCGAATTCTTTTCAACCAAGTGTTAGCAAATGTGCCTCTGCCCATAAGGACGAATGTTTAGATTCGGGCATCTACAAGAGATTAGATATCCTGAGAAACTCATTTGATTGCCCCCAGCCTAATTCACATGACAGTTCCTATCTCCAGGAAATACTAACTCTGTTACTTAATTCCAAGCACATTATTTTCAATGTCGCAAATTCCTTGGCTGCAATCGAATTCTTCCAAGTCGACATCATCAACCAATGTCATTGTAGATGTATGTATTATAAAGATGCATCGTCGTCATCTTTCGTCATAACAAATTCTTCCACGTTCAATGTTGAGATACTGGTCTTATACCAGTTTCTATTACCAGAAACTAATACATGAGTAGCTTAACTCTGTGGATTTCTCCTTGTCGTTGCCTATTGTTTAAGAACTGGAGATAGTGGTTTTGATGATAACAACCTTTGTAACTTATTTTATTATAACTTATATACTAACACGGTTGTCTAAATATATATGAATGCTATTATGCAGGATATATATAAGGTAGGTATTGATTATTGAAGATTGTGTAGTACAAAGATCAAGAATGAAGAAATCAAGTTTGAAGACTCATGAGTATCAAGATCAAGGTTTCAAGATTAGTATCTTGTTTTCGATAAAACTTCATAATAGCACGGAAATCTTCATTTCGAATTTCATTTGAGATGGAATCCATTTCTACCTTCTTAGTGGCTTACAAACCGACAAGTAGCTTACAAACCTATGACAAGTGGCTTACAAACCCACGAACATCCTGGTTTTGTACAAGTTCTCGAGTCCTGGTATGATGAGATATTCTGCAGGAAGAAGCTTGCAAAACTACTTCAAAATGATTTTCATAACTGTTTTTCAAAATATTTTAGCCTTAAAATTATCTTTTCAAATGATTTTCAGAAAGATGTTTTAGCCTTAAAAATATTATTTGTTTTTGTTTTAAAATAAACTCTTGTTTTAAACTTCATTTTCAAAATGAATTTTGCACTGTTTTTTAACTAGGGATGTCGACATCATGGGATATCCCATGTCTACATGGTGACCATTGAGTTCCAAAGTTTTAATTTTCAAAAGAAGTGTCTATTCGTTTAAATCTCTTCACGAATGATCATGACCGTTGGTGCTTTATAAATAGCCTTCATAAATGAATTTTTTAACTAACTATTTTCTTATTTTCTTCACTTATTCTTCTCCACAAATCCATATTCTAAAACTTTCGTATTTTTAAGATCGTGCCAAAATTCTACCGAATTCTCAAGTGAATCAAATTAGAGATTCTCTGCCCTCTCTCGAAGATCAAAGTGTTATTCAGAATTATAGGATCAATTTGTAATAAAAGTTTATCGAGTCTCACTATAAGGTGTGGTTGTGCTTGGAAATCAATTGGGTGATCTTGAGTCCCATAAATCAATTTCTCTGGACTTGTGAGACAGGAGGGTACCTCAAGGCCTTTAGAAATTGAGGATTGTAATCCCGACATTGGTATAATAAAAATCTGTATGAGGTGGTTTGCTTTGGTATAGGACTGGATGTAGGGTAACTCCGAACTAGTATAAAATCCAGTGTATTCTTTTCCTTTAATGCTTTTTATTTACTTTACGCATCTGTGTTTGATTCTGTGATTGTTCTATAATTGAGTTCTGTATTTGTTTATATCATAATTTTTAAATTAGTTCATATAAGTCTTAGAATTCATTAAACACTATTCACCCCCCCCCCCTCTAGTGCTAAATTAGCCTTAAGATCCTTAATCCAAGCTCCCTTTCAATCGGTATTAGACATAGGTTTTCATAGTTTTCAAAATCTGAAACTTGAAAAGTTAAAAATGGCATTTTTAGGAAATTTTGTTAATACTACTTTGAATTTATGCATGTCATCAGAGTATCATAAGTCTGCATATAGGCTTTATGAAAAATGAAATTATCTATCGAATTGGCTTATTATGCAGGAACAGACATGTTACATGGCTTTTGAAGAATCTACAACCAATGGACAAATATACAAATTAAGAAAGATAAATGGATACTTTATCATGGTTGTTCAAGGCATATGATTGAAAATCCCAAGATACTCAATGACATTATATATCAAGATGGTGGACTGGTCAACTTTAGAGATAACTCAAAAGGATATATGATTGGCATCGGCAATGTCGGTAATTCTAAAACTCCTCTTCTTTTTGATATTTCGCAAGTTAGGAATTTAAAACATAATCTGCTTAGTATAAGTCAACTATGTGATAGAGGATTTAAAATTAAATTTGGAAAAGATAAGTGTCACATCAAAGATAATAGGTCAAATATTATCTTTAAAGGAATTAAGAAGAAAAACATTGACATCCTTAGTATGAAAGTTTCAAATGATAACTAATGTCTTTTGGCTAATACAAGTGACCCTTGGATTTGGCATAAAAGATTTGGTCATTTAAATTTCAAACTGTTATCTAGGTTATCAAAACTTGATTTAGTTAGAGGTCTTCCCAAATTAAACTTTAAAGAAGATAGTATATATGATGCTTGCCAATTAGGAAAACTTAAGAAAAGTTCATTCAAATTAAAAGATATAATTTCTACTTCTAAATCTCTAGAATTACTTCATCTAGATTTATTTGGTCCATCTCAAGTTCAATCAATTAATCTCAATAAATATGTTTTTGTAATTCTAGATATACTTGGATAATTTTTATTAAACTTAAAAGTGATGCTTTTGAATTATTTAAGAATTTTGCTAAAAGAATTCAAAATCAATTTTCTTTAAAAATAAAAACTATCCATAGTGATCAGGGTGGAGAATTTGAAAATGAAAATTTTGAGAATTTCTATAATCAAAGAATTACTCATAATTTCTCTTTTCCAAGAACTCCACAACAAAAGAGAGTGGTAGACCGTAAGAATAGAACGATTCAAGAGTGTGATAGAACAATGTTTTTTGATGGTAACTTACCTAAATGCTTTTGAGCTGAAGCAATCGCTACAGCTTGTTATATATTAAATAGGATTTTAATTAGACCATTAACTAATAAAACACTATATGAATTACTTACAATAAGAAACCGATAGTGGCTTATTTTAAAGCTTTTGGTAGTAAGTGTTTTATTCTTAATACAAAAGATAATTTAGATAAATTTGAACCTAAATCCGACAAAGGTATCTTCATCGGATATTCTAATAGAAGTAAAGCATTTAGAGTTTATAATTTAAGAACTAACACTATTGAAAAAACAACGCATGTATCTTTTGATGAAAAATTTAAAGATACTGTACAAATAGAAGATGAAGAAGATTTTGTAACCTTAAATAATGAAAGTAGTTGTGAAATTATTCAACCTAATAAAAGAATTAGACTATTAAAAGATCATCATGTAGAAAATATATTAGGAAATATTGAATCTATAGTTAAAACAAGAAATCAACTAAATAGAATGAGTAATGTAGCTTTTATATCAACTAGTGAACCTAAAATCCGAAGGAAGCATCATCTGATGATTCATGGATTCTTGCTATGCAAGAAGAATTGAATCAGTTCACTAGAAATGATGTTTGGAAAGTTGTTCCTGGACCTGAGGATAAAAGTATAATTGGAACAAAATAGGTTTATAAAAATAAAATGAATGAACTTGGTGAGGTCGTGAGAAATAAAGCTCGTTTAGTCGTGCAAGGTTATTGTCAAGAAGAAGGAACTGATTATGACGAAACCTTTACACCCGTAGAAAGACTAGAAGCTATCAGGATTCTACTTGCTTTCGCAAATTACAATAATTTCTAACTATATCAAATGGATGTTAAAAGTTCTTTTGTAAATGGTTTTGTAAAAGAAGATCTTCATGTTGAACAACCTTCACTTTTTGAAGATAAAAATTTTCAAATCATGTATATAAATTAAAGAAAGCTTTGTATGGTCTAAAACAAGCTCCTAGAGCCTGGTATGAAAGACCAAGATCTTATTTACTACAATCTAGTTTTGAAATTGGTAAAATAGATACAACTCATTTTATTAAAAGAAACAAAAATGAAATTCAATTGATACAAATATATGTAGATGATATAATATTTGGGTCAACTAATAACATAATGAATAAAGAATTTTTAGATACAAGGACTAAAGAATTTCAAATGAGTCATATGGGAGAACTAAGTTTCTTCTTAGGACTCTAAATCAAACAGTTAGATAAAGGAATTTTCATTAATTAAGAAAAATATGCTAAGAATTTAATTAATAAATTTGGATTCACCACTTTTGGTAGAAAACCAACTCCAATGACAACTAATGTAGCTTTAAGTAATGAAGTCATAAATCTTTAATATATTAATACTGAAAAACAAATTGCTGATATATTAACCAAACCACTAAATGAACAAAACTTTACTAAATTTAGAAGAGAATTAGGTATATGTTCATTAACTGAAATATAAATTATAAATAATACAAGTATAGTTAATAACTAATATAAATAAAAATTTCTCAAAAATTGAACTGGGAATATCAACGTGACCCATCCTCCTATGTCGACATACAGGCCGAAATTTTCAAATTTAAATTTCCCTCTAAAATTAGTTACTAAGTTATAAATTTATATATTTAGAATTTTACTCCTTTTCTCTGTACAATTCTCTGTGATAAACTTCTGAAACAGTAAATTAATGGCTTCCTCTTCTAATAATAAACCTTCATCACCCACTTCTCCTCATTCTAATCCTTTTCAACATTCCACACATGTACAATTCATCATATTGCAAGAGAAGATGAAATATTTGCTTCAAATGATGACGGAGGTTCAAGCGAGTCAACTACGAATGGCAAGAGAACAAGATAGGCAAGGCAGAATCCTTAGGAATTTACAAAACTTCCTTATGGATAACCATGCCAATCCCATTGTCATCGAAGAATCATCACAAGCCATGGATTCTGAAGAAGAAGAGCCTCTAGAAGAACCACAAGAAGATCTAAAAGAAGAACATCCTTTTCCGAATTCGGTGTTCATATGGACGAAGACGGTGACGTGATTTGCATGGGAGAGGTCCTTTTTGACACTAATGGGAATTTGGTCGAACCACGTGGAAACTTTTGCCTCCACTATCCAAATTGTTCGGTCCATAAATCACCAATATTTAAGGTTCCTTGTTAATGTGTTTTTCGTTTTTCTCCTTCTTGATTATATATTGGTTTGTTAGTTTGTATATAAGTGTTATCTTAATTAATGTTCTTCTAAAAGAATTCTTCAGTGAATAGAAACATGAATTCCTGTTGTGATGCTATATTTCATATTTTATTATTCTTATGTCATATGTTTGTTTATCTCGTTTTCTATTAAGTTCAAGGTTTATAGGTTATTTTTGTTGATGACAAAGGGGGAGAATTATATAAAATAATAGGCTTGGAGTAAGGGGGAGTTGTTGGTGTAAGGGGGAGTTATGGTATGATCGAAATGGTAAGTATATTTTATAAGATTGTCATCATCAAAAATGGGGAGATTGTTAGGAACCGGAGATAGTGGTTTTTATGACAACAACCTTTGTAACTTATTCTATTATAACTTATATACTAACACTATTTTCTAGATATATATGAATGTTATTATGCAGGATATATATAAGGTAGGTACTGATTATTGAAGACTGTACAGTATAAAGATCAAGAATGAAGAAAATAGTTTGAAGACTCACGGGTATCAAGATCAAGATTTCAAGATTAGTTTTAAGTTTTTGTTAAAACTTCATAATAGCATGGAAATCTTCATTCCGAATTTCATTCGGGATGGAACCCATGTCTACCTTCTTAGTGGCTTACAAACCCACAAGTAGCTTACAAACCTACGACAAGTGCCTTACAAACCCACAAGTAGCTTACAAACCTATGACAAGTGGCTTACAAACCCACGAACATCCTGGTTTTGTACAAGTTCTCGAGTCCTGATGTGATGAGATATTCTACAGGAAGAAGCTTGCAACTACTTCAAAATGATTTTCAAAGCCGTTTTTCAAAATATTTTAGCCTTAAAATTATCTTTTCAAACGATTTCCAAAAAGATGTTTTAGACTTTAACTAGGGATGTCGACATGGTGGACGTTGAATTCAAAAGTTTCAATTTCAAAAGAAGTGTCTACTCGTTTAAATCGTTTAAATCTCTTCACGAATGGTTATCACCATTGGTGCTTTATAAATAGCCTTTACAAATGAATTTTTTAACTAACTATTTTCTTTTTTTCTTCACTTCTTCTTCTCCACAAATCCATATTCTAAAATTTTCATATTTTTAAGATCGTGCCGAAATTATGCCGAATTCTCAAGTGAATCAAATTGGAATCTCATTCTTGTTTGATTCTCTGCTCTCTCTCTCTCTCTCTCTCTCAAAGATCAAAGTGCTATTTAGAGTTATACGATCAATTTGTAATCAAAAGTTTATCGAGTCTCTCCATAAGATGTGGTTGTGCCTGGAAATTAATTGGGTGATCTTGAGTCCCGTAAATCAGGAAAGTTTGCCCCGGACCCATGAGATAGGAGGGTACCTCAAGGCCTTTAGAAATTTAGGATTGTAATCTCGACATGGGTATAATAAAAATCTAAATGAGGTGGTTTGCCTTGGTACGGAACTGGATGTAGGGTAACTATGAACCAGTATAAAATCCTGTGTGTTCTTTTCCTTTACTGCTTTTTATTTACTTTTTGCATCTTTGTTTGATTATGTGATTGTTCTATAATTAATTTCTACATTTTTTTATATTATAATTTTTAAATTAGTTCATATAAGTCTTAGAATCCATTAAACACTATTCACCCCCTCCTTGAGCGTTAAATTAGCCTTAAGATCCTTAATCTACGCTCCCTTTCACCTATCATGGGGAAAAGGTTTGCATTTGTAAGTTAAAGTCGACCAATCCGATCAATTTGAAGTCAATTTTTCCTTTCCTTCGTCGCCTATCATCAAGCAATGACAGGTTCCATGTGTTATCGCCTGTCTTTGGGAAACATCAAGTTTTGAGAGGCTTGATTCGATTCTCATGTTGACTCGGTCGTCTGGACCTTCCTGACTTTTTCGCAGCAATGTCGATGCTTAGAAGGTATGGTTCAATTTAACCATCAACCCAACGGTTTTGGGTTTTCCTGACATTTCTAATGCAACGACGAATCTTAAAAAGTTATGGTCAGTTTCACCCTAAACCCAGCGGTTTTAGTCCTTCTCAATGTTATCGGAGCAACATTGATCCTTAGAAGGTAGGAGTCGATTTTCTCCATTGAATTGACAGTCTTGGACCTTCCTGACATTGCCAGAGCAACGCCAATTCTCAAAAGGAAGAATAGTAGTACACGAGCTATGCCTGGTGCACCTAACGAGGCCTATTTGGGTCTATCACTAGCAGCATGGCTTACTTTAGCTAATCTAACGACAAGGGCCATCAGATGCACTCCGTTAAGTCTTCAAGCATGTCGAGAATTAATTTTCACCATCGACACGATGGCTTTGCATCTTCCTGAAGTTGCCGGAGCAATGCCGGTTCTTAGAAGGAAGGGGTTAATTTTCACCATCGACTTAGCGGTTTGGACCTTCCCGATGTCGCCGAGGTAGCATAGGTTCTCGGAAGGCTAGGGTCGATTTTCACCGTCGACCTAGCAGTCTTGGACCTTCCTGACATTGTAGGAGCATCGCCAGTTCTCAAAAGGTTGGGGTCGATTTTCACCATCGACTTGGAGGTCTTGGACCTTCCCAATGTTGCTGGAGTAATGCCCGTTTTTTAAATGTAAGGGTCAATTTTCGCCGTCAATCCAACAGTTTGGCTTATGAGAACATGGTTCCATTAGTCAAGAAGTTAATTTTATTGATAAATAGAAGAAATGGTAGGTCTCACCTATTTGAAGTGCCTACAGTGTCCTTAGATGACTTATATGAAAATAATAAGAAATAAAAGATCAAGTATAGTAGTGTTGCAGCAAGTTGTTGTTTAAAGCACATGGAATCATAATCCCGTCGATAGTTGTCAGCTTGAATGTTCCATCTCTAAGCTTCTAATTGATCATAAAAGGTCCTTCCTAGTTCGAGCCAAGTGCTCCCATGCCGGGATAACTCATTTCAGATTAAGTTCTCCTATTTCCAAAGATGCGATTGTGGACTTTTGCATTGAAGTGTCGTGCCACTCTCTTTTGGTGAGAAGAAACCCTTGGTTCAGCTTCTTTTTGCTTTTCATGGATTTGATCGAGGGACTCGAGCAGCAGCTACTCATTTTCTCTCTGATTGAAGTGTCTGAGCGATGAGTTGGGACTTCCAGTTCCACTGGGATCATATCTTCTGAACTATATGCTAAAGCAAATGGCAAGTCCCCAGTCGTAGATGTGTGGTTGTCTTATAATCCCATAGTGCCAGTGGAAGTTTATCAAACCAATTGCCTTTAACTCTATTCAGTCGCTTCCTTACAGTGGATTTGATAATTTTGTTCACTGGTTACACTTTCTCATTTCCTGCAAATGTACTACCACGAAGAAGCTCTTTTCGATTCAGTACCATTATAAAATCTTTGAACTCGGCACTCTCTAATTGAGTCCCGTTGTCCATGATAATCTTTTAAGGCACTCCTAACCTAATAATAATTTTTCGTTACAAAATTAATTACCCTTTTAATAGTGATCATGCCAAGCGACTCTGCTTTAGCCCATTTTGTAAAGTAATCAACTGCACTGATATTGTATTTGGCTCCTCCTTTGTCATTGGTAGCACATCAATTATGTCGATTCTTTAGACGCGAATGGCCAGGGGCTAACCATCTACGTAAGTTCTGTTGATGTGCTCTTGGAATCTTCAAGAATCTATGACACTTGCCACATTGCTTTGTATAATCAGTTGTATCCTTGTTCAGCGTTTGCCAGAAGTATCTGTAACAGAACACTTTCTTCGCTAAGGAATCAGCCCTCATATTCTCCTCTTTGGGAATGTGAGATATCGTGTAGTGTTCAATTTCATTGAGTAACTCTCAAGCTTTCAAAAATTAAGGGGAAAGTTTTACACCCTTAGCTTGATATTCCCTTCTAACCTGGTAGACATCTAGTTAGGAGTCACTGTAGATGTGAAGAGTTTTTATTCACAATTACTTTGCAATCTTTAATTCTATTATCGACACCACATATTCTGCCCCGTTGTAAGTGGCAGGAAATTCTAGCTTCAGAGCATAGAAAATTGATCATCCTGCGGGAGTTTCAAGCACAACTCCTACTCTTGAGCGAAATTTGTTTGATGTACCATCAACGAACATTTTCCATTGGGATACTATGACTGTTGTTGTCCTACTCCTCATTATCCCAAATAGTGAACTTAGCGATGAAGTTAATCAGTGCCTGTCCGTTAATCACTCTTTAGGGATGGTGAGTCATATCGTACTGGCTCAAGTCAATGTTCCATTTTAGAAGTCTTTTTGAGGCCTCGGGTCGATATGGTACCTATTTCAACATTTGATCCATCAAGACCTTGATTAGGCGAGCTTGGAAATGCGGTCACAGCTTCCTAGATGCTATAAGCAAGCTATACGCTGGATTTTCGAACTTTAGGTAGTTCCGCTCAACTTGGTGAATCTCTTGCTGATATAATAGATGGGTCATTGAACCCTAGCTTGCGCTGTGCTTAATGCATGTGCAGACGCTGCCAGGTAATGAACATGTCTTTCCCATTCATCGATTTAAACAGAACGGTGGTGTCTCAATATATCGCAGTAATTCTTCAAAAACATTCTGGCAGTCCTGATTCCACTCAAAGTTCTTCTTGCCCTTCTTTAATCGTCAAAGAATGGTGTGCACTTATCCATCACTCTAAAGTAAAATCGGCTCAATGCTGCAAACTTTCCATTTAAGCTTTGTAACTTCTTCTTTGTTGTCGAGGGTCTAACCTTTCATAAGGCGTTAATCTGCTCCAGATCGGCCTCAATGACCCTTGCATTCATAATAAAACTAAGAAATTTCCCAAAAGCTACTCCAAGTGAACATTTGAGCAAGTCCAATTTCATCTCATACTTTTGAAGTATCTCAACACTCGTGACTTTACCAACATGTCGTCCACATACACTTCCATCGCCCGTCCGACCTTGTCCTTAAACACTGTATTTACTAGCCTTTGGTAAGTAACTCTGACATTCTTCAAACTGAACAACATTACGCGATAGCAATATAGTCCCAAGCCTATGATGAAGCTGGAGTTCTCCTAATCAGCTCATGCATCATAATCTAGTTGCACTACGAGTAGGCACCCATAAATGAGAGCAGATCATGACCCGCGGCTCCATCAGCAAGCTGGTCGATCCTGGGTAACGGAAAGCTATCGTACTGACAGGCTTTTTTCACATCCAAGTAGTCAATGTAAGTTCTCCACTTCCCATTCGATTTTCAAACCAACACTGGGTTTGACAGCCACTCAAAATATGTAGCATTGTGGATAATACCATTGGTCAATAGCTTATTCAATTCTTCCATTGATGCAGAGAATCGCTCCTAATCCCAGTTGTGTCTCTTCTGTCTCACTCGTGTGACTTGAGATCGATATTAAGTACATGACATGCTATCTTTGGCGATATCCTACACATATCAAAATGTGTCCAAGCAAACATGTTAAGTTTTGTTCGAAGAAAGTTAATCTATTCCTTTTGTAGTTTGATTCCTAGTTGAGAAACAATCTTCACGACTCTAGTTGGGTCATCCGTATCAATGGGGATAACCACCGTAATCTCCGTCGGTGATACCCGTATCTCCCTTGACTTCTTCCTCGGGTCCAAAGCCTTGTAAAGCGACTATGGTCACCAAGCCAGGGGTTGTTCTGTAATTTCACTTGTAGTTCCTAAATGTGGAGAGTCATCCCCACATTCATTCCCTTTTAATAGCATTTAGCTTTACGTAATTCAACAACATAACATTCCCTTGTAGCACTTTCGTCTCCTCTTACTACCCCTATCCCATTTCTCGTTGGAAATTACATCGTCGGACACTATGGATCCCAAGCGATTCTAAAGTCGGCCGTCGGCCCAAGAAAGTTTTATAATAAGAATACTTATCGACAATCATGAAGGTCTGAACGTGAACTACCCTGTAACATCCCCTATATGGAGGTCCGATGCTAAGCACTATAGATGTTGCAGTCATCCATAGTATTAACTTCCGATGACCAAATGCGGTAGTGTTAATGGTATCCATAATATCAGAAGCACTTGAATATGAAATATAATCACTACAGATTAAAACACTTTTCTGATTACATTTCAAAACAACATTTCATATTCAAGTTACATAATCTCAATCGTTTCCTTGGTTCAGATCAAATATAATTATTACATAAATATGCCAAGAGCGACATATGAAGATGCCGCCTTGGTTGACCAGAGTATTAAATAGTCATAAAAGACTTAATATAACACAGCGGAAATAAAACAAAACAATTCCTAAATATAGCTAGCATCAGCCTCCTGCTCATCTTTGGAAGTTTACCCGTTGACACCTAAAAATCCTCAAACCTCGGCCTACTCAAATCAATTTTGAGCACCCAAGACTTTAAGGAGAAAACTTAAACTTCGAGTCAAACATAAAGCTTGGTGTGACTAATACTATACATCTCGGTTATTTGATACTAAGTGAGACCATGCCGCTTAGCGAAATGAGTTTCCCCTCGCTAATATCCTTTTAAAACATATCTTTTGCAAATCTTAATCTTGCAACCAAAACTAGTTAAAACAATAATATCAATTTCATGAAAGCATGTAAATCAGGTAACAAATGGACCATCTGTTTGAACACTATAGTTTTTTTTGGCTAACTACTAACCTTCATATGACTCAGGCCTACCAGACAAAATAAACAAATCATCTAACTTCTGTTAGATGCTCCTCTTCTAAAAAGTTCGTCCCTGACTTAATTCTCCCTGGGTCAACTGATCCTATTGGTTTTACGGGCTCACTAATAACCTATCCTCACTCTTTATATTCCTTTCTATATGTAACATCATTTTAGTTTTACCTGTGACAAAGCCATACACATTATAATTTTGGACTAAATTAGCTAGGGGCTAATAGCTAATGTATAAGGCATGACCTTATACTAGTCTCGTCTAGTATTATAATATCTGAGTCATTTTACTTAAGGTCAACTACCCATAAATTTTCGTTGAAAACCTTTTCTTTCAAAACGATTTAATCCTTTTAAATCTTACTTTAACAAAGAAAAATACTCTATGCTTTACTCAAATCACATTGCCATGTTGTATATACTTTACATAAAACTTTGTTGATGAAAACATTTAAACCATTAAAAGTACCCCTTTTGAAATCATTGAAAGTACCCTTTTCGATACAAGTAAAACTTTAGGCTGAAAGACCAAAACATACCTTTCAAAACCATTCTTAATTAACCTTTCGAGACATTGTGAAACCTTTCTTTTGAAAGCTTTAAAACCTTAGACATCTGCTTATCAAAACACTATAAACGTTGCCTTTTGGAAACATTAACCTTCCATTTAAAACCTTTCGAAATCATTAGGGAACCACCCCTTCGAAACCTTTATTTTAAACCTTTCGAAAGCACTAAATCCTTTTCATAAAATCAAACCTTTCATAAGCGTTTAGGTTCAAGTAAAACATGTGGAATAACCTTTCGAAAGCATTTAAAACCTTTCCCTTCGAAACCTTTAGATTTTACCTTTGATGGAACAAAGGGCCGTAAAACAACAAAGTCGAAAGCACTCTTTCAAAAACAATTTCCTAAGTAAAGAAGTGATGGTGTCGAAACAAATCCTTTGAAAGCATTGGAGAAGCGGCTTTAATTTAAAAACAAAGGCCCCTTTAGAAACCATTACTTTGAAAGGAAAAAGGCGGCAGCAAGGGGTTTTGGCCTTTGTGAAAGCATTTACTTGAAATAATGGCACAACCTCTTTCGAAACCATTCCTTTAAAGCAATTTGACTTAGCCGAAAACTAACCAAGTTGAAAGCGAAAGCGAAAGCAAAGCAAGTGCATTTTCATTTAAAAACAAAGTAAAGCTTCTACCCCTCCAGAACCCCTTGTTTCGGCTATATACCTTTCGCCTATTTTCAATTCATTGCGTACCAAGTCATTTGATACCTGCACGTTGGTTTTGATTGTGATGGAGGTGGAAGTACTTGGTCGAAAGCTAGGCGTCGAAAGTGGTGAAACATGTAAAAAGCATGTTTAAACTGATTTTTAACCTTTTAAAGATATTCCTTTCAACTAACATATCTTGTTTATCAAAATATGATTGGTTGTTAATTTCTTTTCTAAAAGTACTTTCGAAAATTTTGCAATAATCAATTTAAATTATTTGCATAATGCGCCTTCTCCTTATATAAATATATAAAACATTTAAGTCCCATACCTCAAATAATTTTATATGTCTATTAAAAAAAAACTTAAGAAAAATCTACAAAAATTCCCATAATCAGTTTTAATATGTTTTCTAACATATATTAATTTATGACCCAAAACATATATATATTATCCATAATTAACTTTAAACCCAAATAACCAATTTCTTTACTAGAAAATTAATATTAAATCCACCTTATTTTAGAAAATTATGAAAATTGAAATCCATCTCTAAAATATCATTTATAATTATATACTAAAATCGTAAGGTATTTGGATGTCATTTAACATATCAAAATCTATATGAATTAACATAAATCATCAATAAACATATATCTCCATTTTAACATTCAAAACATGGCAAAATATTTTCAAATTAGCTCGAATTTAATTTAAAATCGAAATCAACTAAAAACAAGAGGGGTAGTTATTGTTCACCTTAGTTTTGTTATTAATTAAGATTTGATCTTGATTTAAGTTGATTGGCTTATTCCTCCTGATTCTTTCTTTATCTTCTATTTGATTTTCCTTAATAGTGGCCAGCCTTTAGCTTTAGTTTTTGTTTTGTGAATGTGAATAATGAACGTGTATGGGAGGTTTAGGGTATAAGAATAATACTTATTTCTATATTGCCCTTGTATATTACCCTAACACTTTATTTCATTTTCCCCTAAGGTCATTTGTATAAATGGCTCGACAACCTTTCTATTAACACAAATCTCAATCCCGTAACCATTTTACATTATTTCATTTAATTTTTCTAATTATATGTCCTAAATGATGTTACTAAAAATTAGGATCGTTACACACCTATTGTTCTCCTTCTCTGAGTTCTATAGGGAGGTCGATCGTTCGATTTAGCTGTTTAACTTAACTTGTAAATCCCTGAATCTTCATCTTATAGGCGGTCACATCCTTCATGCTAATCTTGATCTAGTCAAACGTCTTTCGAAATAGGATGTTGATCGAACTTCCATTGTCAACCAACACTAGATGCCTAACAACCAGTTTGATCCCGACTGTTATCACCATTGTGTCGAGAGTCGGTGCCTCTATGCCTTCTTTATCCTGATTCCTAAACACAGTGTCATCTATAATCATTCTTTGTTGCTTAGCTAGAGCACCATCTTCGAAGGGATAGCAACTCTAATGTTATACATGCTTCAAAGAACTGACATATTGCTCCATCTCACCCCAACTCTTCTGTGCTATGTGAGGTCCTCTTGTAATGGTATTTATGACCAATCTTCCATCTGTTTGCCTGGACCCTTTCCATTGGGTCCAAGCAGTTTTTCTTAAGTATCTGGCCCTTGGGATCCTATAGGTTGATCAACGTTTTGTGGTTTCTTCACATACTGGTGGGGCCTGTTGTTTCTTATTAATTCCTCAATTAAGTCCTTCAAATGATGACATTCATTTATGTTATGCTCGTGAGTTTCGTTGAAGAGGCAATACTTCCCCGACCTTTTCTACTGTTTGGTCGCTTCTTTCTTGGGTGGTTTGTTATACCGTTTAATTCCATAAGTGGCAAGATAGATTTTCTCCAAACTTCCATTCAATGGCTTATAGTCCTTGGGTCTCAGACTCCTCGGACATTTCCTGCCCCTGTCACGCCTACCATCATTCTGATTCTCTTCTATTAATTCGTGGTTTTTCCCCATAATTCCTGTAGCGGTTCCGGAACTATTTCCATCTTGTTTGATTGCAACATTACTATGAATCAACTCTTTCGATTGCTCATCAACGGGCTTGCCTTCAACCAACCTTGCTTCTTCCAGCCTTAGAAGTTGATTTGCCTTTCGGTAGAATTCCTCCATGGTAGTGGGTTGCTTCATCTTTATCCATCTACTCAAATATGTATCCAGGTGAATGCCTTAGACAAGTGCCACAAATGCAAGATCTTCCTTCGAATTGCTAACCTCCATAACAACGATGCTAAACCAATTTAGGAAAGCTTTTCAATGACTCATTGGATCCTTAAGAGAAGACAAATAAGGACATTATGTCTTTCGGTCATGTAGAGTAGAGCCTAAACTGCTCTAGAAATTTCTTAGTCAATTTTCAAAAGTTGATATCGACTTCGACGCAAACCTAGTGAACCATATAGAATATACTCCCAACAAGAAGATACAGAAACACTTACAACGAATAACATTCATAGCTCTAGCTCCATCCATATGCCATTTATATTTGAGTAAGTGTTATTTAGGATTGGTAGTTCGTTGTAAGATGGCACTATCGGCATTGTGAGTTTGCGGGGATGCTCTTCCCTTGGAATATTCTTAGTAAATTGAGTTCGGCTCAGCTTGGAACCCCAGTCTTTATACTTCCTGCCCCTGCTTTCCTCCACCAATCATTTAACCATGTCATCCATGCTCTTCTCATAAGCATGGTAATCCGAAGTAGACTATCAAGGGCTACACCGAGTGTTTGACTGTATAAATAGTCACGGTGTTTGAGCTAAAATTTTGTCACAAACACCAAGGATAGATTTATGTAGAGAATTAAATGAAGAAAGTAAAAGTAAAACTAAAGAATAGATCAGACTAATAGCAAATAGAAATCAATAATCAGAAACATGGAGATTTATAGTGGTTCAACGTGATAGACCTATGTCCACTTTGAAGATTCACTTTATTGATCACTAGGAATCTGATTACAATAGCAACGAACAGAGAAAACTTGATTCCAGTAAAGACTAAAGTAACCAGCAGCGTAAAGATACCTAAAATGAACCATGAGGCCTGTATTTATATAGAGAGATGATGAGATATTTCGCTAAGATTTCAACAGAAGACTCTGTAGGTCCATAGGGGCCAACCATAACGATCGGTGGACTTAACTCGACCATCAGGAATGATCGGCTATAGGTTCACCGATCCTTTTTATTGCTCCCAATTTTAGTGCGATCGTTTTTAGAGGGTCCCACATGCATCTTGACATTGCTTATGAAATATAGTATCATTCCAACTTATAACTTGGGAGATATGGATCGACCTTTGGTGAACCTAGATCATGCACTGAGATAGACTGATCGTTTTTATGGCTTAGAAGGAACGATCGACCAACAACGATCGACCAACCAATATCTTCAACTTTATGACCTGCGATCATTTTTATACGCTTCAATCTTCATTTTGTTGATGCTTTGGAAGTTTCAAGTAAGTTGACCTTGTGTATCTCATGATATCAATCATTCTATGATGATTTAAACTATTTTCATGGATCGTTCTCGATCGATTCAAGCATGCTTCATCCGAAACTCGAGCATACGAACTCTGATCGACTCCAAATTTGGTGTATAACTTTATGGAGCTATGCTAGTCACTTCATGCTGATTGCATCTCAATTGGGATCCGGTCCAAATCTGCCTGACCAGCATCTATAGTATTGTATATAATCGATTCCTAATGTTAATGACCTTTCGTTCCTAGCCAAGTCGATGATATCATGGCCTTTCCCATAATGGGATAACATTTTCCTTAAAGTATGTCTTGTGTTGTACACGACGTGCTTTGAATCGTCATAAGCCAGAATCGTCTGAAAGGAACCCATTTGGTTCATCAAATAGTCATTATACTTTCGTTGAGTTTTTTTCTTGTCGAAGACCGTATTTTCTTATTCGTTGTGATGATTGGTCGATTTCCCATAGTATAAACATGGGATCACAACCTGTTAACAATCATCTTTTTTTGACTCTAGCAATTTCTAAGCTTCGGCAATTTAGCTTTAGTTTTCCTCTGGTCAACTCTAGGTGACTATTCAGTTCTTTATCGATTTCATAAAATTAAATTTTGAAACGTATACTTGTACGTATATATGTATGTATCCGACTCCCAATCACGACTACACATCTATGAATTGTCGTCAAGTTTAAGGAAATAACTTTCTACAAACTGTTTCCACCAGTCGTCATTCTTTCCTCATGTTCCCTTCCTCACTTTATTTTATATTTTTTATACAACCATAATCCTCCTTTTTCAGAAGATAAATTTCAAATCGTTTGCGATTATGAAAAGATCGGCATACTTTATGTCATGGAACAATCAGCGCATGGTTTGTATAAATAATAATCGACATTGAGCTTTGAGGTGGATCAATTGGCTAAAAACTTGGATATGGGAAGATTGGCATAACCTTTGGGTATGGGACTATAGGCTTAATCTTTAGGTGTGGGATCATCGGCTAGATCTTTAGGTTTAGGACGATCGGCTAAATCTTTGGGACCAATAACGATAGGCATACCCCTTTCCTATATAAGCTTCGACACTTAGCCATTTTCTTTCACTTACTTCCTATCGTTGCATTCTGAAGCAAGAGAAATGAGGCTCAATTTTCTTCTCCTCGTCGATCCAAACAATGATTTGAATGTTGAAAACCACAGAATCGCCTTAGATTTCACCTCGATTCAAGTAGAAAATTTGCTCTTTTCCTAGATTTCAAACTTAGGCAAAAGGAATCTTACACTTGCTTTATAATTTTGAGAACGAGGTATTGAACTTCATTAGCTTTATATCGTTTGATGGTGGATGTTTTCATCTTTTCCTATTCTTATGATCACACATGAAGGGAATTAAATGACCTATCTCGATGAGGGATGAAATTGTGGCCTTAGCCAATCGTTTTTTGAGGAAGATAAGGCAGTGGATATGAAGAAGTCGTATAATCGATCCTTCATGATCGTTCTTGGATGATCTGTGAAGTTCTGGTTCGTTGGAGCTCGAAGATCGCCTACAAATGATCGGTTATGCTTTAGAATTGGAGGTTAATAAGAATGGTCGATGGGAAAGGCTACTATGAATGATCGGCTAATGTTGTCTAGGGAAATGATCGGCCTAAATTTGCTATGAATGGTCGGCCTTGTTTGAAACTAAACTCTTTATTTTAATAAAATGGAACTTGAATAAGTAAACTTGAACTAAACGATGAGCTTTGGCCCTACATACTTGAACAGACATTAGGACCTGCATATGGCTTGCATACGATCTGAACTGCATATTCGGTAACAAATTGCCCTAGAACCATGACATGAACCAATGGCTTTAACAATCATCTTGATGTTCATTAGTAACTTAGATAAAAACCAAACTTTTGCTGGCTGATGAACAATCGCGAAACTCAAGCTGCATCATTTCTCGATGACACATAGAAATAGCTAAGACGGTCAGGGATGACGGTCTCTCTGGTTAAACTTCTTAGTCTTGTTGTCATTTCTCTCTTCAGTTTTGCACAACTTACTACTATACTGTATAGCACTTTATCGCAGCACACTAGCACTCATTATACAATGGGGGGTAAGGTACCTTATCTAATCATGATTTTTTACTAAGTTTAATAACAATAGGATCTAGACGTACCGGCATCTTGCAGCTTTGCCGGCTAGATTATCTTCCTAAAGGGATAACTCTGACGTAGAATCAAGTTCAGCAACTGAGTCCGATGGTCCACAATCCTGTCATCATTCGGAACAACCAGAAGGTCCGGGCCCTTAGTTTGATCTCTCTGAAGCTATTCCTATATTTCCATCAGAGATTATTGATCCTGCTGCCGACATTCTAGAGGATGCAGTCATTCTGAAGAATCCTTCTTATTCGGTAGCTTCAAAAATTAAGGAAGATGCCCTTCAAAGAATTTGCGTAAGGCACGAAATCCCCTTTGACGATGTGCTGATTTTGTCGCGAGATGATATGGCTCACAAACCCCTGAAGGGTATACAGCGTGCAACAAGTTTATGTGCTGGGCGGATGCATCCCGCCCTTTAATTCATACATTCGGGAGATTCTTCATTATTTATGGATAGCTCCAACGTAGCTCTACCCAAATGGCTATGCTCTCCTTAATTGTACTTATATGATATTCATGGAGTTCCTGCATCGTCCTCCCACCATTGAAAATATTCTATTTATATTTACTTTCAAGCGGTGGATAGGGAGTCTCCCATTTACGTTTCTTGAATCAATGAAGAGGTGCCAGATTCTGACTAGTGCGTGGAACAAGCTAAGTGCCTTTAAAAGCGAATATTTTTTTTATTTGCCGCCCTCGTGGTTTTTCTCGACAATGGCTGGAAAGGTGTAAGTTTACCTACTATTTTCATGATAGAACAGAAAAATGATATCCAGGTTGCCTTCTTGATTATGTTACTCCTTTACAGGTGTCATCATCCGGCCTAGTGGCAAAATTTATAAAGAGGCGGTCTCAATTCTGAAGAATGCTCCATCTAAGGACAAGAATATCGAATATTTTATTAAGGATGAACATCTCATTACTTTTTGTTTGATAGAAGACGGCCTCAGCATAGGACTAACCAAAGTTACTCAAACGGCAGAGATAAGACCATGGCTACAATCATTCAAAGGGATAATCAAAGCCAATCCCGTAGTGCCCTCAGTTACAAGTGCCCAAGAATTTACTGATATTGACGCCGTAGGACATAGAGGTGACATGCTCGGTCATAATGACGAAAAATCCAATACTGGGGTTGATGGTGGATCCTCGCAGGCCTCTCAACTCATGATTGTTGATAGGAGAAAAAAGAAAACATTCAGGCATAAATTTCCAAGAAGGCATCTCTTTGACCAATCCAAGTCATCGATGGCTCCTGAAGTCGTTCTAGATGGATCTTCTTCACAACCGTCATATCATTCGAGTTTACCACTTGACTCATTGTCTGGTCTACCAATTCCACATGATCTAGACGCTTTCCACTGTACTAGTGTAAGCATCGAAGGGTCAGAATCTCCTACCAGAATTGGCACTAAGATTTTTATTTCTGGAAGGGAAGTTACACCAATGAGCAAGGCTCCTACACCTGGTTTGTTAGGGCGTTACACCGGGACATTTTCACACATATGCACCCCTCAACACTGCATTGTACTTGACTTGTGCTCTTTAATGCTTAGAGTTGGCTAACTTTTGTTTTTCTTTATAGAAACGATGGTAAGGAAGAGAAACATGTTTGATTCTCTCTAGAATATACACCACCAGTCATTAGGTTCTTACTCTGGCTCTTACCACGGTAGTCGAGATTATTACGATTGCAGCTATCGCCCCAGTCGGACCGGGGTCATCAAGATAGAGATGATAAGGATAAGCCAACCAGGATAAACATAGATCGAGATCGAGATCTCCTTCTCCAAAGGGTTTCGAAAAACCAGCCGATTACATGAAATTGCCTGTCGATCCCTCTCGTGGCCCTATTACCATTCCAGTGCCTTCACATCCTTTGGTTCCATCTCATTCTTAATGGCCGAGCGATCATTGCTACCACAGCGAAAATGCCGCTGCCCACAGGCCCGGTAAAGAAATCACTGAAATAAAAGCTGCTACTGAAGACTCCGCGATCAATCCAACCGCTTGCATGGTATAGCTTCGTGAAGAATTTTCGAATTTATGCTTTGAGTGGTTCTATTTTCCACTCGACTTGAAGAGGGTTCTGGACCTAGTTCAAAAGAGGACCATCGACTACGTTACCGACATCTACTGTAGTATTAGGAATGGATGAAGGCAGTAGAAAAAATGATGAAAGTTTCCCTCGAGCGTGCAGCGGAGATTGAAAAGCTAAAACGCCAAGAAGCTCAAAATTAAAGAATCATTGATGCTTTGAAAAACAAGCTAGAAGCCTCTCAAACTTCCTTAACGGAGGTCGAAGGAAAAGCTAATGCTGCTGTGAAATCCATGGAAGAGATGAAATCCAACCATCTTGATATGGTTCAAGTGTTGCATCATTGTAATCAGGAGATAGCGCTTGAGTAAGACACAACTTGGAGTAATGAATCCATGGCCTTGAAGGAGATAGCGGATCTTAAGGCCAAGCTAAAGTAAGTAAATAAATAAAAAGATGATGCTCAGAAGATTGCTCAAGACGCTTGCGATGAGTTGGTAAACGTCAAACTTGAGAGAGACACGGCTGTCGAAAGGGCCAAAAATGTCAATGCGCTTATTCAACGTGAAACTGAAGCTATCAAGGACAAAGTCAAGGAGGAGATAATGAATGAGCATAACCTGCTTCTCATTCTTTACAATTCTAAAGTTCTCAAGCATAGGAATTTGACATGGCTCGGTGAAGACTATCCCTATCAGCTCTGTCGTGCTTGGGAAATTCTCGTTGCAGAAGATAAAAAACTTCTTAATTCGGAGAATATCAATCGATCTAGGCTTGAAAACGAAATGCTATTGGACGATGAACCCAAAACATTGCACAACATTTAGCTCTCACCCCAAAAAGAGTCTGTGGTCGCTTCTTCACATGAAGTGGTGAAGGATCTGAGTTGGCGCAACCCGATATTATAGCCGAATTACCCCCGGCACCCCATGTCATTTCTAGCTCCGTAGCAAGCTCCTCGACCATTCCCGTGTATGATCTAGACAATCTACAACTTTCTTCAATTCCCTATTGCAGTTTTGAGGATGCTTCGGCTCAAACAGGAAGTCATCCAGAGAAGGTATTCTGTCGACTTTACCCATCTTCCATAAAGTTGGGTTGTTACCAGTTAATATTTCTAATCTTTTCGCCTATTTTTTCTCAGCTTTGAATCCATCAAGTGTTGCTACTCTCCCCTCATAAGAGCCTCAGTTGGAGTTGCAAGCAACCGCGATAGAGTCAATTAAACTTACAAATTCGATCGTCACTCAAAGTGCTCAAGAAGAAGCCTATGTTATTAATGATCAATTCATGGAGGCATTATTCAAGGAGGGAAGCGACCCGCACCATGAAATTCCTTTTGTTGAAGATGTTGTGATCACGGGTCATCCGAACCCACCGACGAGCTTAGTATGAAAGAGCTGGTTGAGTGAGAAGAACTGTTAAAAAAGGAGATAAAGGGTGAGCCTGTTGATTCAGTCTCTAATGAACCGATTCTTATCTCGCTCTAGATGATCCCCCCTAGTGAGACAATTCCCCGGAATGACATTCCCCTCGCTTCTAGCACTGAGAGCACTCCATCCCTCCTGCCTCTAAGGATGATCCCACCTCTACGAGAAATGCGGATTTAGGATCTTAAGGCGAAGGATAAACACTAGAGGGAGGGTGAATAGTGTTTTAGAGAATTGTTGAATCTTTGTAGTTTTTGTTAATTTAAACACAAATGTATGCAATATTCAGACATAGATATGATCACAGAAACAAAATAAAATGCAGAAATAAAGTAAAAACAGTAAAGAAAAGAACACACCGGATTTTATACTGGTTTGGAGTTACCCTACATCTAGTCCCGTACACAAGTACGAATTTCCTTTCAAAAACAATCTTTGTAATCACACCCTCGATTTCAAGGCAACGAGGTACACCCTCCAGAATCACAATCCTCTGGGTTGAGATTCTTGATTTCAAACGGGCAAAAAGTTCACCCAATTGATTTCCCAAGGCTACAATCACACCTTATCTCGCTTGATTGATTTCCAAGGCTACAATCACACCTTTTCTCGCTAAGTTGATTACAAAAAGCCTATAACTCTGAATAGCACTGAGGATCTTGCTGAGATAGTGAGAGAGAATCAAACCAGAGATAATCTAGTTAGATTCAATGTTGATTTCGACAGAGTAATGATAAGAATTTGTATATAGAAACGTGGAAGAAGAAGAGGAGTGAAAAACCAAAAAATATGAATTAAAATTCGTTGAAACTTACCCCTATTTATAGAAGAACAACAGCCATGTCCATTCGTGAAGAGTTATGACGAATAGACACTTCTTTTGAAATTTAAATTTTGAACTCAACTGATACCATGTCAACATGGGGTAGTTGAGTATGTCGACGCCCCAAAGGGATTTTTGGTGTTTTGATTTTTTTTGAAAATAACCTATATTTTATATTAAAACTATTTTAAACTTTATAAATGTACTTGACTATAATTAAAATACATAAGTAAATATAAAGAATAATATACATAAAATTTACTATAATTTTATATTTAAAATCTAAATATAAATATTTAAAAGTTAAATATATTATATTTAAAAGATAGTTTAAAAACAAGGATAATTTGATTTTGAAATTAAAGATTATTTTGAGGCTAAAAGTATTTGAAATCAGGATAGATATTTTTGATGCTTTTAAAAGGAAGGTTTTGAAATCATTTTGAAAACAAAATATAATTTTGAAAAATCATTTTGAATAAAAAGTTAGCGGATACAAAACAGTGTTCCACTAGATTTTTCGTAGGTTCCATCCTACTTAGGGTTCCATCCCTTTAACAGGCTCGAAGTGGATTCCATTCCACGAATAAATTGGATTGTAAGATGCCAGTGCTTTTCTAGGAGTTTTAACAACATTTCTAAAAGATAAATTACTTGAACCCTTGAACTCTTGATAATCTTGATACTCATAAGTCTTCAATCTTGATAACTTGAATTTCTATATTGTACAGTCTACATTCTTGTTACCTGCATGATTAAATCATGTATATATATATATATATATCTAAACTTATACTGTTAGTATTTATATTTTATAATCTATTCTAAGGTTATTGTCATCAAAACCATCATCTCACGGACTAACAATCTCCCCCTTTTTGATGATGACAGCCTTTGTTTATAAAATATTACTTCTATCCTAATAACTCCCCCTTAATCTATGCCTAAATACCCTATTTTATACTTCCCCCCCTTTGTCATCAATAAAAAACTAACTCTAAACTATAAAACACCAAACTATAGAACTCCCCCTAAATCTAATACTCTATGATATGTGATTATAATGATAGTATTATCATAAATAATCAACACTTAGATCTAATAATAAACCTAATCCTAAACTACTAACTATTCTAAGTATATAATAACCATATAGTTATATTTATTAATAAGGAAGAACACATATAAGAACACAATTTATTTACTAATCGTATAATTATATTTACATTTTCGTAGGAAACATAAGAAGAAACATATAACAATGGTAAAGAAAGATAAGAAACTAATGTATGTTTTTGAACATAGGAGATCTATGAATCGAACAGTTTGGATAGTGGAAACTGAAATTTCCACGTTGTTCGACAAGATTCCTATCTTTGTCAAAACAAACTTCTCCAACGCACACGACTTTGCCATCATCCTCCATGTGCATATCTTCCATGGGTTCTTCTTCTTTATCGCTGGCCTCTTGTACATGATCTCCTGAAGAGTCTTCTTCAATCAAGATTGGGTTAGCATGATTGTCCATTAGAAATTTTTGTAAATTCCTAAGGATTTTGCCTTGCTTCTCTTGTTCCTTGGCCATTCGTAGTTGCATTACTTGGATTTCAGTCATTAACTGAAGTGCATCCTTTAGAGAATCCTCCATTTTAGTCACATGAGCGAGAGTAGTATGTTGAATGAACCAGACGTAGGAGAGAGGAATGAAAAGGTTGATTTTATGTTTGATTTGGAAAAGGAGGCCATTGATTATTTGATTTCAGAGAAAAGAACAGAGAGATAACATAAAGGATAACTAAAATTTCGAAAATGTGAAGAATATATAACCAATTATTTGAATTTTGATGGGAAAAATTTCAAAAATTTGAAAACGTCGTATGTCGACATAGGGTAGAGGGGTTTGTCGACATGGTTCTTAAATTTTTGCCTATTTAATTTATTTTGAATCAATTTTTGATTATACTTTGTTTATTTATATTTTATCTTTTAGTTATTGAGCAAATACCTAATTCCCTTCTTAATTTAGTAAATATAGATTCATTTAATGGTTTTGTTAAGATATCAGCAATTTGATTCTCAGAATTGATATAATCTAGAGTGTTTACTTCCTTACTTATATTATCCCTGAGACAATGATGTCTGATATCAATATGTTTAGTTTGAGCATGTTGAGTAGTATTTTTGGATAAACTTATCACACTAGTATTATCGCAATAAATTGGTGATTTTGAAAATTTTAAACCATAATATTTTAAAGTTTGTTGCATATGTATTACATGAGAACAAGCCAAAGCAGCAGAAATATATTCTGCTTCAGTTGCTAATAAAGAAACTGTGTTTTGCTTTTTACTAAACCAGGAAATCAGAGAATGCCCCAAAAAGTGATAAGTTCCACTTGTACTTTTCCGGTCTGATTTACAACCAGAATAATCAGCATCACAGTAAGATATTAAGTCAAAAGAATCATTTTTAGGGTAAAATAAGCCATAATCATAGGTGTGTTTAACATATCTTATGATACGTTTTACGGCTTTTAAGTGGGTCTCTTTAGGTTGGGATTGACATCTTGCACAGAGACAAACACTATGCATGATATCAGGTCTACTAGCGGTAATATAGAGGAGTGATCCAATCATTCCTCTATATGACTTTTGATCTACATCTTTCGAGAGATCTTCTTTACCAAGGTACTCATTGGTTTCCATGGGAGTGGATTTTCCACTCGCAGTAGTCAAATCAAATTTATTAATTAGGTATTTAGCATATTTTTCTTGACTAATAAAGATACCATTATCTAATTGTTTTATTTGTAATTCTAAAAAGAAATTTAATTCGCTCATATAACTCATCTCAAACTCTTTTGTCATTATTTCAGAAAATTCTTTATTCGTTTCAAAGTTAGTTGATCCAAAAATGATATCATCTACGTAAACTTGTACTAGTTGAATATATTTTTTATTTCTTTTAATAAAAAGAGTATTATCTATTTTACCAATTTCAAAATTTGATTGTAACAAATAAGATGTTAGTCTATCATACCAGGCTCTAGGAGCTTGTTTTAGACCATATAAAGCTTTCTTAAGTTTGTAAACATGATTAGGTAATTTTTCATTTTTAAAAAATGGTGGTTGTTCAACATATACTTATCTTTTACAAATCCATTTAAAAAGGCACTTTTAACATCCATTTGATATAATTTTAAATTATTATGATTTGCGAAAGCAAGTAGAATCCTAATGGCTTCTAATCTTGCTACGGGAGCAAAGGTTTCATCAAAATCCATTCCTTCTTCTTGACAAAAACCTTGAGCAACTAAACGTGCTTTATTTCTAACTATCTCTTTTTGTTCATTCATTTTATTTTTATAAACCCATTTAGTTCCAATTATAGTTTTATTTTCAGGTCTAGGAACAAGTTCCCAAACTTCATTTCTAGTAAATTGATTTAGTTCTTCTTGCATAGCCAAAACCATGAACCATCAGTTGATGCTTCTTTTGGATTTTTTAGTTCAATAGTTGATATAAAAGCTACATTACTCATTTGACTTAGTTGATTTCTAGTTTTAACTACAGATTGCATATCTTCTAGTATATTTTCAATAGGATGATCTTTTGAAAGTTTGGTCCTCTTATTAGGATGATTAATTTCATTATTAGTTTCAGTTGACTCTTGATTTTGAGTAATTAAATCATCTTCATCATTTGTATCTTCAAAATTTTTGAAATTTTCATTGAATGACACATGCATTGTTCCTTCGATGGTGTTAGTTCTTAAATTAAATACTCTGTATGCTTTACTTCTATTAGAATATTCGATAAAGATACCTTCGTCAGATTTATGATCAAATTTATCTAATTTATCTTTAGTATTTAAAATAAAACATGCGCTTCCAAAAATTCTAAAATAAGATACTTTAGGTTTCTTTGAGTGAAGAAGTTCATAAGAAGTCTAATTAGTTAAAGGTCTATTTAAAATTCTATTTAAAATATAACAAGCGGTAGCAATAGCTACTGCCCAAAAATTCTTTGGCAATTTACTGTCTGAAAGCATGGTTCTTGCACACTCTTGAATCGTCCTATTTTTGCGTTCTACTACTCTGTTTTGTTGTGGAGTTCTTGGAAATGAAAAATTATGAGTTATTCCCTTTTTATTGCAGAATTCCTCAAACTTTTCATTTTCAAATTCACCACCATGATCACTACGAATGGTTATAACTATTGGAGAAAGTTGATTTTGAATCCTTTTTGTAAAGTTCTTAAAACATTCAAAAGTATCACTTTTATGTTTCAAAAATATTGTCCATGTAAATCTAGAATAATCATCTACAATTACAAAAACATATTTAGTATGATTTATTGACAGAATTTGAGATGGACCAAATAAATCAAGGTGAAGTAATTCAAGAGGTTTTGAAGTTGAAATCATATCTTTTAATTTAAAGGAACTTTTTCTAAGTTTTTCTAATTGACATGCATCACATAGACTATCTACTTTAAAATTCATTTTAGGGAGACCTCTTACTGGATCATGTTTTGACGGTTTGGATAAGAGTTTGAAATCCAAATGCCCAAATCTCCAATGCCAAATCCAAGGGTCGCTTGTAGTTGCCACACGACATAAGTTATCATTCGAAACTTTCATAATAGGAATATAAATATTCTTTTTCCTAACTCCCTCAAATATTATGGTTAAATTGTTATCTTCAATGTGGCATATATCTTTTTCAAATTTAATTTTATATCCTTTAACGTAAAGTTGACTTACACTTAGCAGATTATGTTTTAAATTTTTAACTAGCAAAAAATTAGTAATAATAGGAGTTTCAGAGTTAACGATTTTGCCGATGCCAATCACATATCCTTTTGAATTGTCTCCAAAGTTAACCAGTCCTCCATCTTTGTATATTATATCATTTAACATATTTAGATTGCCAGTCATGTATCTAGAACATCCACTATTGAGTATTCATTTGTCCTTTCTGATCTGAACAATTTGTTCGTTGTGTATTGATTCCTCAATAGCCATAAAGCACGATTCCTGCACATCAAACAATTTTGGTAGACAACTTAAATTTGAACATTGATTATATGCAGACTGAAAAGACAATGATGATCTGAATATTTCTAAACTAGTATTAACACACATAGCCATTTTAAAACTTTTTCAAAAATCAGATTATGAAACTTTGAAAACCTTGCTTTGATACCAAATGTGAGAAATGCGGATAAAGGATCTTAAGGCTAAGGACAAACACTAGAGGGGGGTGAATAGTGTTTTGTTGAATATGCGATTATATGATTTTTGTTTGATGATAATAAACATATATATATATATATTCATTTAAATGTATTTGTTAATATACTATTTTATTTTCACAGATTAAATAGATATTTGATGAATAAAATAAATAACACAGAATTTGAATTCAAACAGAAATTTTATTCGAACAAATATTTATTACAATTTTTGAATAGTACAAATTTCAAGCTCTCACTATATATATACAATTTCAATTACAACAAATATTTTTTTTTTTGAAAGGCAAGAGCATAAACTCATTTATTGACTAATATATGATTACAAGCTGATACAACTCACACAGCCAATATGATGACAAGATACAATGCAAATAAAAATGATACAACGATACTGACAACTTTAGAAAGCAAACAATTAGAAACAAAGCTGAATGAACCAAGAAGTATTGTAACTAGACTTATTATATATATCACATGATGTAGCAAATGACTTCAAATAAGACTTGATCTGATTTGCAGGAAGATCATATTCAAGCTTCCTTGCGAACTTCAGTCTTCAAATATTTGCAGAAGATAACAGACAGCCAAAAAAAAAACTAATGTCAACAATCCTTTTTGAACAACAAATTTCAAATATTATCAATTTTTAAGTCCTTCAATATATTGCCATGAATCATATTATACAGCTGAGAAGAATTCTTGCTTCCATTACCAAAAATCCTATTATTTCTCTCTGACCAGACAGCACATATCAATTTCTTAAGAAGCTTTAGCAAAAGTCTTGTAGCACGAGTCTTCCATCTAGTTGCTTTGAATACATTAAACCATTCAATAGAACTAATAGTTGATGGCTTATAAAAACCACCATTAGATAAAAGCCTATACCATATTTGATAAACAAAAGGTCATTCAAAAAATAAATGAGTATTAGTTTCAGGTTCTGATTTGCAAAAACACATAAATCTTCTGAAATAATACCCATCCTACAAAGCTTATCCTTAGTATTCAAAGCATTTGCCATCACTTTCCACATCAACAAATTCTCTTTTGCAGTACAACCAGTCATCCAAATTCTTGAATGCCAGGGGAAATCAGATACATTTTGACAAAGATAGTTATAAACAAGCCTAATAGAATGATTCTTACCCTTCCCAGACCAGATTAGAGCATTTTCACTAATTATAAAAGGATTACTGGTAATGAGATTCCATAGATTTCTTAGTTGAAAGGAGCTGGAATAAGGTAAAACTATACAATCATCATGAATAAATTCATCAACTCTAGCCTCTTCAGAAATTCCAGAATTCCTTCTCAGATTATAATCAACTAAGGTACTTAAGATCAGACCCTGTTTAGCCCAAGGAGAGTGCCAGAAGGAAAGTCCTTTAATCAATACATAATTACATTGTATAAAAGGTATGAAAGTTTCCCTAAGTTTAAGAATACATCTCCAACTACAATTTTGTGGTATTGTCATAGTCCAAAAATTCCTCTTACCAATAAGATTTTGATTAATCCATTGAGACCATAAGTTCTTATCGGTAGCAAAAATCTTATTGAAATACACAGAGATTGCAGCCTTATTCCATAGAAAAATATTAGTAATACCAAGCCCTCCATATTTTTTAGCATCAAACAGTTTGAAGAAAGAAATGGGAATTAGCTTTTTAGAGAAAGGGTCACCATGCCAAAGGAATTTATTTAGGGCACTAGAAATCATATTAAGTAGCTTAATTGGAAGAATGTAATGTCTGGTCCAATAGGTAGACAAAGCCACAGCAATTGATTGAATAATAGTAAGCCTACCAGCTTGAGACAATTTATCAGTTGGCCAAATCTGCAGTTTATGAATTATCTTTTCAAAGAGAGGCAAACAGTGCTGCTTGGTTAATCTAGAACTAATGATAGGCAAACCCAAATAATAGGAATTCCTAAAGACCTAAGTACTTAATAATATCATTCTTCTGTAATGTAGGCAAACCAGCAACAAGAATATTGGATTTTGAAAGATTTATCTGAAGGCCAGTAATGGAATAAAAGAGTTGCAGAGAGGAGATAATATACTGAATGTTCTTATATGTAGGCTTTGTAAAGATAATCAGATCATCAGCAAAGAGAAGGTGAGTAATAATGGGATGTTTACATTTAGGATGTAAATCAAGTGCTTTCTTAATTACCAGATCCATCAAAATAGAATTAAGAAGCTCCATGACTATAATGAATAAGTATGCAGAAATAGGATCACCTTGCCTAACACCTTGTGCACCTTTAAAAAAACCATACGGTCCACCCTCTCTTGAAATTGAATACATTGGTGATGAAATACATGTGTAAATCCAAGCTAAAAAAGGTTTAGGAAAATTCATCCTAGACATAATAGCTAATATAGCATTCCAAGCAACAGAATCAAATGCCTTCTTAATATCCAGCTTCAACATGCATCTAGGTGATATATTCTTCTTTTCATATCCAAACAATAATTCTTGAGCTAAAAGAACATTATCACTAATGGATCTACCACTAATATAAGCAGCTTGGTTATTGGAAATGATGGATGGAAGAACTAATTGTAGTCTATTAGCCATAACTTTTGAAATGATTTTATAAATGATGTTACAACAAGAAATTGGCCTATAATCAGCAACTGAAGTTGGATTATCAATCTTGGGAATTAATGCAATGGCAGTAGCAGATAGACCAACAGGAAGTATGTTATTAATGAAAAAGTATTGTATAGCATTAATAATATCAGGCCCAATAATATTCCAACTCTGCTATATAAAATGTGCATTAAAACCATCAGGGCCTCGACAACTATTACTATCCATATTAAAAACTGCAGATCTGATCTCATTAGCAGAAATGGCACAAATTAAAGAATTTGATTGAGACATGGATAAAGTTGGAAGTGCAATGTCAAAAAGAGGTTTGATGTCAGGTATAAAAGAATTGGAAGGAGCTAAGATAGAAGTAAAGTATTGAACAAATGCATCATTTATACCATCAAATGAATTAATCAAATTACCAAACATATCCTTTATCTGAAATATGCATTCTTTAGCTCTCTTATCCTTCGGAAAATTATGAAAATACTTAGTATTCCTATCTGCCTCCTTCTCCATTCTTAAATGAATTTTCTGTTTAAGTGATGACAATTCCCATTTAATAACTTGATCAAGTTTTTTCCTGAAATGTAATTCAGCTTGTTGTAAAAGAGTATCATATGGTCTAGCACTCAAGTCTTCCTGAATCTTATTAAGCTTATTCCTAATATGATTAGAAAGCTTAGATTCCTTACCAAAATTAGCTGCAGACCAAACCTTTAAATGAATTTTGAGAGCTTTCATCTTTCGATATAAATTTGCTGGAGGATCCCTGCCAAACTGCATGTTCCAAACCTGTTTAAGAATATCATGAAAGTCAACATGCTTAGTCCAAAAATTAAAAAATTAAAAAGAGTGTTTCCCTCCACAAAAATCATCAACTCCCCAATGAAAAATTAATGGACGGTGATCAGATAATGAAGGCTGAAGAATGTCATAAAAAGATTTTGGCCAAACTTGAAGAAAAGAAAGGTTTATGAAAATGTGATCCAGTTTACAAAGAGTTAGGTTACCACTCCTATTACTATTTGACCAAGTAAAATCTGGTCCAAATGCTTTGACTGAGATTAAATCAGATTGATTTAAAGCACTGTTGAAAGGAGTAATATCCTTAAGAGATAAAGGACAACCACCAAATTTTTGATTACATGAAAGCATACAATTAAAATCACCACCAATCAGCCAAGGATTTGAAGTTTTTAGAGAAGGAAGTCTATCCAAAAAAATCTGTCTCAATGATAAAGAATTATGAGCATAAATTGAAGTAAGATGAAATTTCAAATTGGATGGCAAATGAATACAATTATAATGAATGAATTGATCAGTGGCAGTAATTTTTGAAAGGCTGAAAATTTGAGGATTCCATAAATTTAGAAGTCTACCATAATTGGATTCAACAAAATTATGATCATGTAACCAAGAAGGAGATATCAAGCATGCAGCCTTCAGAGAAGATTGAATATCTAGTTTTGTTTCAGAAACACACATCAAATGTATATCCTTTTCCTTGATAAGATTCTTTACCTCAATCTGTTTAGAGGGTAAGTTAGCCCCTCTTATATTCCAAAAAGAAATATTATTCATTTGATAGGGAGGGGTGGAAGCAAAGGTGAAGGATTTTTCTTGTATGTCTAGAGTGAGAGTTATTTTTTGATGAAGATAAAGGAAGAACTTGCTGAGCCTTAAAATCTTTACCCTTATTCAAGTCATCAGAATTATGAGTAGTATCAATACCCTTATTAAACAAGACTTCCATACATTCACCTGATTTAGGAGAGGGAGGGAGTATAATATGATCAGGTGGAGACAAATGCAGATAAGGCGATGAAGTATTGGATGGAAATATAGAAGGGGACTGAGAACTAAATTGAGAACTGCAAGATGAAGAAACAGAGGTAGATTTGTTAGAGATAACAGATGATACATCCTTGGTACTAGAAACAAATAAAGAATTGGAAACATTGTCAAAAGCAAGAGATGTAGAGGATGGTATTGTATCAGTACAGTAACCAATTATACTTTCCTGAGCTACAAGGTTATTGTTTGAATCCAGAGTAGAATTAGATAAAATTGAAAAAGAATTGGAAGTGACTGCAGAGCAAGATGAAGAACAATTTACATTACATTCAACTGAATCTTTTCCTTTACCCTTTTCAATGCTCATTAAAGGTTCAACATTTACTTGAAACTTTTCTTTAACCACTGCCTCTTTCCTCTTCCATACTGCTTTGTTTCTCTTATGAACATTCTTCCAGCTATGATCAAATAAGTTGTGATTAGTAATTTCATGATCACACAGATTCTTATCAACATTCTCCTCCAAATTAACTCCTTTACTAACTTCAATCTCTTTAGCCTTTTTTACAATCTCACAACTGATAGTATTATGACAAAAGATTTTACAGTGTGTACAGATTATTGGCTTCCAGTCATATGACAATTTAACATTAGGACAATTAATTCCCAACTGAGGGATGGGAATAGATTCTGGTAATTCGAAATCAGGCGATATCTCCACTAATGCCTTTGCATACTTAAACCTTTGCAGTTTCTCAGTACTACTATCAAAGAAGATTAATCTACCAACATGACAAGCTAACCAATTAATCCCTACCAACGTCCAGAGTAAAATAGGAATCCTATGAAAATGAATCCACACAGGTACTTTTTTGATTTGAGCTTGAGAGATACCAATTGAAGGATCCCATTTGGTAATTATGAACATTCTACCCCTAATAAAAATAGGGTCCGAGTTAAGGACATGATCCTTGTCTTCTTGATTGGAAAAATTGAAATAGAAATTGAACCCATCCGATTTGAAATCAACTTCACCTTTAATCCTCCAATGCCTTTTCAAAAAATTAACAATAGTTAAGAAAGAAAGCGTACCATCCAAAAAGAAACCAACTAAATGATTATTCCAGGACTTCAAACCCTCTTCCTTTACAAGATCCGGAAAATCATGTGTAAATTTATCCCTAGAGACATCAAAATGAATAGGCTTGTAAGATCCAGCATTACGTGGTAGAGATTTGAATAGAGAAGACCAATTTGAATTGCAAGAAGCTGAGTCATTCTTGGTGCAAGAATCCAAAGAACCATTATGAAAGGAGGTAGAAGAAGAATGGATAGATGAGGGTTGAACAGAAGAAGAAGAGGAAGATTGATATGATGAAGAAGAGGAAGAAAAAAGAGGAGGAAACGAGGCAGAATCAAAAGAAAAAGAGGACGAAGAAGGAGAAGAAGAAGATGACGCCATGAAAATTCAAAGCGGGCTGAAAATCATCGTGGAGGGGGTTTTTTTTCTTTACATTACAATTCACATTTACATTTGACCTTACTACATGTCAGTCCTCAACTCATATTTATCTTCAACTTCATTACAATGTGAATCCAGCATCTGAGCAATCTGCAGAAATATACATTGACGCAGTAAAATTGAAAATAAAATATTTTTGCAGTATAAAATAAAATGTGGATTTTGAAAATAATATTTGCCTCAGTTATTTGGGTTGTTCGTCATTATTTAATTTTTAATTCATCATACACAAACAGCTTGTGACATACACAGTGTATCACTGTATATGACACAAGGCCGTGCACAGCGATATATACACTTGATAAAATTACAGGGACAGGTGAGCACAGGTCAAACCCAAAACGCCGGGTTCAACTCAAGTGCAATAAAAATAATGTCACAATATCAGCACAAGATCAAACCCAAGCTTTAAGCTGGATTCAACTCAGGTGTGATTTCAAAAATCAACATGAAGTTCAAAGTGAATCAAACTAAATTGAAGCAAATACCAAATCAGTACAACACAAACTAAACAGGGGCAAAACTGCAATCAAATACATATGGCCAAGTGATGCATCACCGAGACAATGCACAAATACACACGCACACATATGTATATACATATGTATACAAACATGTACCAGCTCAATACATATATGCACCCTCGACTAAACTCCAAAAGATACAACATGTATGCAACAGTGAAACTGGACAGTGCAAGTATCAGACTCGAACACAAAGGCTACAACTTCAAATGAACATTACAAGGAAATACAACACATATATACATACATAGATGTATGTATACACAAAGGCAGTAGTACAACTCTAGAACAACAGAAATGTACTCAATTCAACTACAAATGCACAGCACACATCAAGTATACATAAAGGCCAGAGTGTGCAGTAACAATATACAAGACTACAAATACAAAGCATGCACATCGAACTCACCATAATGCATCACTGTAAATTCAACATCAAATCATCAACAAAGTGAAACTGCACATACACACGAACCAGTGCCAATAGATCAGAGGCAAGTACACGAGTCATGTACAAAGGCACACTGGAATACGTAGTCAAACGAAGTGATGAACCAACAATGCAAGCAAGACTAGACAACATGAAATATGATGAACCATGAAATTAAGTAAATCAGTAAATGATACAATGGTGGCAAGTTCGAACAAATGCATAGCCATAACAACGCAGAACCACTCGAGACGGAGATGTACAAGATGATAATACATATATACACTTGACAGTGAAACAGGCCAGAGAAAAGAATATCACATTTGAACAAAGCATCAAGCCACAACAAGTATACATGTACATGAAGACAGCAAATACAACTGAAATGCAAACTATCTCAAACATGATACAGTGACAATATGGATGCAAGCAAATACATCTAATTCAAGTAAATGACAAGATTAAAGTCAAGACCGATGTCAACAGTTAATGGCCAAGGTCAAGCATATAAAGGAAATCAACATCATCGTCAAAGACTTCAACATATGATTAGTGGAAAGCATGCAAATACACAGTGGAAAAGATGAATGCATACATAAATGCAAACATTCCAAAAAAATTATGAAGCTGAAAATGAACAAAGTGCCAGAAACCAAAACAGTTTCAAGTTGAACAAGTTAATGTCGAAGTTCAGTGACGTCAAAGCCGAAGTAGAAGCAGTGTCAAGGCCAAAGTCATCAGAAAAATGGAAGTAAAATTCTCTTCTCAATATAGTTTTTCACAAAATCAAGTTTGCAGTCGATGATAACTACAGGACAAATCAAAACCGAAGTCAACATCTAACCAAGTCAGTGCCGAAGTTGAACAAGTCAGAAATCGACACCGTCGTGGCCAAGCAAAGTCAAAATCGAAGCCGTGTTAACCAAGCCAAAAATATACGAATTGAAAATGTCATAAATCATCACAATCATCAATGCAAAATCGAACGGCAAGCCGAAATTTATTATACGAACTCGTATGAAATATACGAACAAAAAATAAGGAATTCGATTCCTATATAAGCCCTATAACATCATCGTCAAAAGGCATCGAGTTCAAGTAAGCAAAACCAGAAAAGCAAAAAGAAAATTACATACCAATTTTGATTCGAACTCGACGCAAATTGAAGGAACCGTGAGCAAAATGAAGAGACGGTCGATTGCCGACGCAAATCAGAAGATCAATTGTAATCGATCAACAATCAATCTGTCCTTCGATAGCTGAAGCCCTAATTTCACAAGGCCGAAGCCCTAGCCAATCTTATAGGAGCAAAGACAAGGCCGAAGCATTAGCTAATCTCATAGGAGCGAACATGAGGCCAAAGCCCAAATTTCAAAGTAAAAGAGGAAAGAGATTGAAGCAGCCATTCTTTGTTTTTCACAAACAAAGAAGAAAGTGGGCCAACATATATTAAAGAGGGAGATATTTTTGGGCCATCTTTAGTTAGAGCTTATAATCAGGGTTTTATTGTTTAATTTATTTTCAAATTTAAATTCTTCTTCTGTTAAACAGTTGTAATTTCAAGTCGTATGACTAGGGTACAAACTACGTGGCGTAGTTTGAGAATTCGCAACTCGGTGGCTGAGTTGTGGCACGGTTTTAAGCGTAGAGTTAGGTTAGTAGTAGCAGGTGTCACGAGTTTACGTTTGTAAGCGTGACTACTTAATTTCTAGTAAAAACCTCGGGGGCAGCACGTAGGCAGGGTTTTGCCGAAGCTGGGTAAATTTTGTGTCGTTTTATTTCTGCATTTATTATTTTGCTATTATCTATATAATTTTGATTTATCTGTGTTGAAATAATTTTATAAGCTTCTGCAATAATTTTTATAATTAACAGCATCACCCTATTCATCCCCCTTCTAGGGTGAAATCGATCCTACAAGTGGTATCAGAGCTAGGAATAGAAGTCGGCTTTTGTTTTTAAAAATTTGATTTTTTTTTTCAAAAATCAATTTTTGTTTTAAAAAGTTGAATTTTTAAAATGGCTTCTTTTAATACTGCTTTTGCTGAGGGTTAGTCCACAGTTAGACCACCAATGTTCAATAGTGAATACGCCTACTGGAAAAGTAGAATGAAAAATTTTCTGAAAACCATTGACGCTTGGAATATTATTGAGACAGGTTATAGAGCACCAACTATAATTATAGATAATCAGGAAATAGATAAACCAAAGGATTAATGGATAGAACTAGAAAATAAATTACAAAATGCTAATGCTAAAGCTATGAATTCTATTATCTTTTCATTGGATCAATTTGAATTTAATCGTGTCTCACATTTTCTAACTACGCAGGAAATATGGCACACACTAGAAGTGACTCACGAAGGAACATCTCAAGTCAAAGAATCTTGCCTTGCCATGCTAAGCAGCGAATACAAGAACTTCACAATGGCGAAGGAAAAAAATGTCAAAGAGATGTATGGACGACTTTCCAATATCGTATACAAATCAAAAGCTCTCGGAAAATCATACACAGAGTTGGAGATAGTCCGAACAATCCTCAGAGTCCTTTCACGAAGTTTTGAAGCCAAAGTGACTACCATTCAAGAACCGAAAGATTTAAAACAGATGAAAGTTAAAGAACTCATCGGAAATCTCACCACTTATGAGCTAGAAATGAAATTCAAGGAAGAGCGTGAAGAGGTGACACTCGGAAGAAATCAATAGCTCTTAAAGGAACAACAGAAAGTGATGGTGGTGGTGATGATGATGGAGCAGTAGAATTGGAGCTGATAATAAAGGAATTCAAAAGGTGGAATTACAAATACGGAAATCCAACTCGAAATCATAAACTGAAAAGCAGAATAGCCAAAGCACTAGACTACCCAGAAGAACAGAAGATGATCTGTCACAAGTGCAACCAACCCGGACACATCAAGCCCAATTGTCCTTAAAATCGATGCGACTTTGAAAAGAAATCAAAAAGGAGAAGTTTTGCAGCCACGTGGAATACAAGTGATGAAGATAATCAAAGTACTAGCAGTGAGAGTGAGAAAGCAGATATGTGCTTTCATGGCAATATAACTGATAGCGACGATGACGAACCAAGCGAGGTATCAAAACTCACTCACTCAGAATTACTTATATATTTCCACGAAGTAAATGTCTATTTTGAAAGACTTAGGGAGAAGTATGCCAAACTTGAATCACAAAAGGATACTTTGATAGAGTTAAATAAACAACTTGATCAATTAGTTAAAACCTATCAAAGTAGGATCCCTAAGTGTGATAAGTGTCCATTATTTGAAGAAGAAATTAAAAAATCAGAAATTAATATAAAATCATTTGAAAATGAAAATTTTATTTTGAAAGAGAGTGAAAATACAAGGAGAGAAAATTCGAACGAAAATGAATCTCTCAAAATATAAGTCGAACAATTTTCAACAACTTTAGATAAATTTTCAAAAAGTGAAAAATCATTGAATATGCTATTAGGAAAGCAAACTGTTAATACAGTTAGACAAGGACTTAGATATAATCAATCTGAAAATGTTAAAAGCAAAATTAATCAAGTCAATACTATGTGCACAATTTGTAGAAAATATGGACATAATCACAATAATTGTTGGTATAGACCCAAACACGTGAAAACTATACCAACTTGGGTTCCAAAAGGCACAAATATAAAATCTCTCAAAGTTAAACAAATCTAGGTGCCCAAAGGAACATATATAAATAGTTTGGGTCTCCACGGAATTATTTTTCAAAATATTATGCCACTAACAATCATGGACCTATAAAAACAAATAGGTCACAAAAATCTTTTATCGTGTAGGAGTGGTGGCAGGCTAAGGAACAACAACAATGTTATCTGCATTCTGGCTGTTCCAGAAACACAACGGGCGACAAAGAAAAGTTCCTTAGCCTAGTATAAAGGTGACATAATCATAATGGACAACAACGAAAAATATCGTAAAGGTAAAACAGGTAATGGTATATTTATTTGAACGATATATTAAATGTGATAATCTGCACCGTAATCTGAGTTAAATCAGCCAATAATGTGATGATAAAATAATGATGACTTTGATTCTAACTTATTCAAAATTGTCGGCCAATTATATTCTTATGCCAAGAACACTATAAAAATCTGTAGAGTCTTTTAATTACTTCATATATATTAGTTTGGATTAATAATAGTGTTTTATTGGATGATAATACATTTGGTTATTTTACGGCTGACTCTATATTCACGGTTTTTGATTATTTACATAGTTTCAATTCAAATTCAAGAGAATGTCATTTAAAAAGCTGTTAAAATTGATTTTGAGATATTTTGTTGCACACTTCATGGTCTGGTCTATCAAATTCAATTAATGATAATTTTGAGTGAAAGAGAAATTCAGATGCAGATTACATTGGTAATCTAGTTGATAGAAAAATTACTGGTGGAACATGATCTGTTGAGACATTTAGTAACTGCATCATTTTTCAAAGAAAATATCTACATATTTTTCATTTCAAAATTTTTTCAAATAGCAGAAATTTTTCTCATAAAACCCTTTCTAGAAAATCATATTTGACCTTGTTTTCAGATTGGTCATTTTTAGAAAAATTGATTTTATAATTATTTTTGAATTTTTAAGTTATAACATTGACTAATCTGACTCCCTACTAATTATCAAAAAGATAAATAGTGATTGAAAAAAGTGATGAGTGTTGATATTTATCATATATTATGACTCGAGACGGTATAATTAGTAAATTTCTTTAGAAATTTAAACAAGAGTTATAAAACTTTTTGTCGGTAAAAAATTCCATGACCATCTATATTTATATCATATTTCTAACAACCATCACTCATCAAAATTCAATATAGTTTGTCAATATGTGGTACTTTAGACTAAAATCATTCATTTTTTTCATTTTTCATTTTTTTAAATAAAATAATAATAATAATAATAATAATAATAAAATCCAAAGTATTCACTTTCATTTAAAAGTCCTCACGGTTATGCATGGGTGAGTTACTTGGAATTTGTTATGTGCTTCCATGCTCATTTAAAAGTCCTCACGGTTATGCATGTATGGAACGTATATCAAAATTGATATTTTAAATAAACAAGTTGATTTTAATCCCATTTAAAAGTCCTCACATTTATGCGTGATTAGAAGATACTTGAATTCATTTTTTTTAAAATAAAATTGGAATACTACTAATCTCATTTAAAAGTCCTAACGGTTATGCATGGCTGGCAGATATTCAAATTCCTGATATAAATATACCACAAATAGACACAACTTTATGATGATATCATTCCCATCATTCTAAAAGTGGAATATGCGCCTAACAAAGTATTTATGATTTTCGTATGATTTTTTATTCAAATTAATATTTATATTCGATTGAGTTTTAATGTTGTATTAATATCGATCACTTTATCTCTATTCTAACACTATTACTCTTTTGCTGATAACAAAAGGGGGAGAGAAAAGTTAAGCTTTTGTTAATTAAAATCAAACAAAAGTCAAATATTTTCTATTTACATCTAGGCTCATTTGCACATTTTTAATTGTATGCATATATGAAGGGGGAGCTTTGTGTAAAGAGGAAGCATTCAAATAGGGTGAGAAAATTGAATAATCAAATACATTTAACATATTCAAAATCTTAAATATATGTTTGTTATCATCAAAAGGGGGAGATTGTTGAATATGCGATTATATAATTTTTGTTTGATGATAATAAACATGTATATATTCATTTAAATGTATTTGTTAATATACTATTTTATTTTCACAGATTAAATAAATATTTGATGAATAAAATAAACAACATAGAATTTGAATTCAAACAGAAATTTATTCAAACAAATATTTATTACAATTTTTGAATAGTAAAAATTCCAAGCTCTCACTATGTATATACAATTTCAATTACAATACAAATTTGATTACATTACAATTCACATTTACATTTGGCCTTACTACATGTCACTCATTCACTCGACTCGTATTTATCTTCAACTTCATTACAATGTGAATCCAGCATCTGAGCAATCTGCAGAAATATACATTGACACAGTAAAATTGAAAATAAAATATTTTTGCAGTATAAAATAAAATATGGATTTTGAAAATAATATTTGCCTCGGTTATTTGGGTTGTTCGTCATCATTTAATTTTTAATTCGTCATACACGAACAGCTTGTGATATACACAGTGTATCACTGTATATGCCACAAGGCCATGCACACCGATATATACACTTTATAAATTTACAGGGACATGTGAGCACAGGTCAAACCCAAAACGCCAGGTTCAACTCAAGTGCAATAAAAATAATGTCACAATATCAGCACAAGGTCAAACCCGAGCTTTAAGCTGGATTTAACTCAGGTGTGATTTCAAAAATCAACAAGAAGTTCAAAGTGAATCAAACTAAATTGAAGCAAATACCAAATTAGTACAACCCAAACTAAACAGGGGTAAAACTGCAATCAAATACATATGACCAAGCGATGCATCACTAAGACAATGCACAAATATATATACACACATATGTATATAAGCATGTATACAAACATGTACCAGCTCAATACATATATGCAGCCTCGACTAAACTCCAAAAGATACAACATGTATGCAACAGTGAAACTGGACAGTGCAAGTATCAGATTCGAGCACAAAGGCTACAACTTTAAATGAACATTACAAGGAAATACAACACATATATACATACATAGATGTATGTATACACAAAGGCAGTAGTACAAATCTAGCACAACAGAAATGTACTCGATTCAACTACAAATGCATAGCACACATCAAGTATACATGAAGGCCAGAGTGTGCAGTAACAATATACAAGACTACAAGTACAAAGCATGCACATCGAACTCACCACAATGCACCACTGTAAATTCAACATCAAATCATCAACAAAGTGAAACTGCACATATACACGAACCAGTGCCAACAGATCAGAGGCAAGAACATGAGTCATGTACAAAAGCACACTGGAATACGTAGTGAAATGAAGTGATGAACCAACAATGCAAGCAAGACCAGACAACATGAAATATGATGAACCATGAAATCATGTAAATCAGTAAATGATACAATGGTGGCAAGTTCGAATAAATGCATAGCCACAACAATGCAGAACCACTCGAGACGAAAATGTACAAGATGATAACACATATATACACATGATAGTGAAACGGGCCAGAGAAAAGAATATCACATTTGAACAAAGCATCAATCAACAACAAGTATACGCGTACATGAAGATAACAAATACAACTGAAATGCAAACTATCTCAAACATGATACAGTGACAATATGGATGCAAGCAAATACATCTGATTCAAGTAAATAACAAGATTAAAGTCAAGACCGATGTCAACAGTTAATGGCCAAAGTCGAGCACATAAAAGAAATCAACATCATCGTCAAAGACTTCAACATATGATCTGTGGCAAGCATGCAAATACACAGTGGAAAAGATGAATGCATATATAGATGCAGACATGCCAAAAATTTTATGAAGCTGAAAATGAACAAGGTGCCAGAAACCAAAACAGTTTCAAGTTGAACAAGTTAATGTCGAAGTTCAGTGATGTCAAAGCCGAAGTAGAAGCAGTGTCAAGGCCAAAGTCATCAGAAAAATGGAAGTAAAATTCTCATATAAATATAGTTTTTCACAAAATCAAGTTTGCAGTCGAAAACAACTGTAGGACAAATCAAAACCGAAGTCAACATCGAACCAAGTCAGTGCCGAAGTTGAACAAATCAGAAATCGACACCATGGTGGCCAAGCAAAGTCAAAATCGAAGCCGTGTTAACCAAGCCAAAAATATACGAATTGAAAATGTCATAAATCATCACAATCATCAATGCAAAATGGAACGGCAAGCCGAAAGTTATTATACGTATGAAATATACGAACGAAAAATAAGGAATTCGATTCCTATATAAGCCCTATAACATCATCGGAAAAAGGCATCGAGTTCAAGCAAGCAAAACCAAAAAAGCAAAAAGGAAATTACATACCAATTTTGATTCGAACTCGACGCAAATTGAAGGAACCGTGAGCAAAGTGAAGAGACGGTCGATTGCCGATGCAAATCAGAAGATCAATTGTAATCGATCAACAATCAATCTGGTACTTCTATAGCTGAAGCCCTAATTTAACAAGGTCGAAGCCCTAGCCAATCTTACAGGAGCAAAGACAAGGCCGAAGCATTAGCTAATCTCATAGGAGCGAACATGTGGCCAAAGCCCTAATTTCAAAGTAAAAGAGGAAAGAGATCGAAGTAGCCATTCTTTGTTTATCACAAACAAAGAAGAAAGTGGGCCAGCATATATTAAAAAGGGAGATATTTTTGGGCCATCTTTAGTTAGAGCTAATAATTAGGGTTTTATTGTTTAATTTATTTTCAAATTTAAATTCTTTTAAACAGTTGTAATTTCTAGTCGTGTGACTAGGGTACAAACTACGTGGCGTAGTTTGAGAATTCGCAACTCGGTGGCTGAGTTGTCTTACGGTTTTGAGCGTAGAATTAGGTTAGTAGTAGCAGGTGTCGCGAGTTTACGTGTGTAAGCGTGTGACTACTTAATTTCTAGTAGAAACGTCGGGGGTAGCACGTAGGCAGGGTTTTGCCTAAGCCGGGTAAATTCTGTGTCGTTCTATTTCTGCATTTATTATTCTACTATTATCCGTGCTGCTGTAATTTTGATTTATCTGTGTTGAAATAATTTTATAAGCTTCCGCAATAATTTTTATAATTAACAGCATCACCCTATTCACCCCCTCTAGGGTGAAATCGATCCCGCATGTTTTAGAGAATAGTTAAATCTTTTTAGTTTTTGTTAATTTAAACACAAAGGTACGCAATATTCAGACGCATATACGATCACAGAAACAAACATAGACGCAGAAATAAAGTAAAAATAGTAAAGGAAAGAACACATCGGATTTTATACTAGTTCGGAGTTACCCTACATTCAGTCCCGCACACAAGTAAAGATTTCCTTTCAAAAACAATCTTTACAATTACACCCTCGATTTCAAAGCAACGAGGTACACCCTCCAGAATCACAATACTTTGGGTAGAGATACTTGATTTCCTGGGCAACAAGTTCACCCAATTGATTTCCCAAGGCTACAATCACACCTTATCTCGCTTGATTGATTTCCAAGGCTACAATCATACCTTTTCTCGCTAAGTTGATTACAAAAAGCATATAACTATGAATAGCACTGAGGAGCTTATTGAAATAGTGATAGAGAATCAAACCAGAGATAATCTAGTTAGATTCAATGTTGATTTCGGTAGAGTAATGATAAGAATTTGTATATAGAAATGTGGAAGAAGAAGAGGAGTGAAAAACTAGAAAATTTGAACTAAAATTCGTTGAAGCTAACCCCTATTTATAGAAGAACAACAGCCATGTCCATTCGTGAAGAGTTATGACCAATAGACAGTTCTTTTGAAATTTAAATTTTAAACTCAACTGAAACCATGTCGACATGGGGTACTTGAGTATGTCGACATCCCAAAGGGATTTTTGGTGTTTTGATTTTCTTTGAAAATAACCTTTATTTTATATTAAAACTATTTTAAACTTTATAAATAAACTTGACTATAATTAAAATACATAAGTAAATTTAAAGAATAATATATACAAAATTTTACTATAATTTTATATTTAAAATCTAAGTATAAATATTTAAAAGTTAAATATATCATATTTCAAAGATAGTTTAAAAACAAGGATAATTTGATTTTGAAATTAAAGATTATTTTGAGGCTAAAAGTATTTGAAATCAGGATAGATGTTTTTGATGCTTTTAAAAGGACGGTTTTGAAATCATTTTGAAAACAAGATATAAATTTGAAAAATCATTTTGAATAAAAATTTAGCGGATACAAAACAATGTTTCACTAGATTTTTCGTAGGTTCCATCCTACTTAGGGTTCCAACTCTTTAACAGGCTCGAAGTGGATTCCATTCCACGAATAAATTGAATTTTAAGATGCCAGTGCTTTTCTAGGAGTTTTAACAAAATTTCTAAAAGATAAATTATTTGAACTCTTGAACTATTGATAATCTTGATACTCATGAGTCTTCAGTCTTGATTACTTGAATCTCTATACTGTACAGTCCTCAATATTGTTGCCTACATGGTTAAATCCTACATATACATATATATCTAAACTTATAATGTTAGTATTTATATTTTATAATCTATTCTAAGGTTGTTGTCATCAAAACCATCATCTCATGGACTAACAACCTCGATTCACACAACTCAGGATACTTCTTCAAAGAAAAGACGAGATGGCAAAGAGTCAAAAAGAAGGTCGAGCGGTAGTTCGGAAGGAGCCACTCCAAAGAAGCAAAGGAAAGATAGAAAACTCAAGAAATAATCTTTGGATTGGAATGCCATGTAAATAGCTTAGACGGCTACATTTCCCTTTTGTTAGTTGTATTTATTTGGGCATGGCCCTCCACTTTTGCATTTTGGATAGACTTGTATAATGTGCAACAAGTATAGTGTAAATAAGAATTCTTTAATTCTTGTGTATGATTCTTGTATCCACTTGTTCAAACATCCAAACTACCACATTTTTCATTTTATATACTTGTGATTTATTGCTCATTGTATCAGATGTCAATTTGATTCATCCATCCCAAGGCCTCCCTGAGGTCTTGGCCTCACATCGTGTCAAATACTAGGCTCGGGCCATAGTGTTACACCATCGAATTTTAGCGGTTTTTTGAGTAGCTAGACTTCCACCCCTTGTTTTGGTTTAACGGGGTCAGATGTAGGATGGTCGAACTCCATCTTTAGCGAGTTTATACTCCTCCCGTCGGTTTCAGGCCGGAGTTTGTGGAATAGTGAACGGTCGAACTCCACTCAACTATTCATCCATGTTTGTATCCACACTCTAGGATAAGATTTAGTTAATGGGTGGTCAGATTGCACTGAATCCAGGTTTATACTCTAGTCCGCACTCTAGGGACTTTAAGTTATTTCGCGGGTGGTCGGTTCACACCCGATTTATGTTTATACTCCAATTCGCACTCCAAGGACTTAGAGTTATTTGACGGGTGGTCGGTCCACACACGATTTATATTTATACTCCAGTCCCTACTCTAAGGACTTAGAGTTATTTGGTAGGCGGTCGGTTCACATCCCATTTATGTTTATACTCCAGTCTATACTCTGGGAGCTTAAGTTACTTGGCCATTGGTGGGTTCACACCAAATTTATGTTTATACTCTAGTCTGCACTCCGGGGACTCAGAGTTATTTTGAAGACCATTCAAATCGCACTCCCGTTAGTTGAACCCAGGGTTTGGTTCAACGAGTGACCGGTCGTATCATAGTCGCCCTGATTTTAACTCAGTCCCGCAGTTGGGCTGGATTATTCAATCATTGGATTGTCGACCACATTTGTCCCTTATTGTGTATCCTATCCTTTGGATTGTAAACGAGAGTTGTTAAATGAACAAGTAGACTGAGCTCACCTTGTTTAATCCCATTGGGATTTAGCATGATTGATCGATTTCAAACTTTGGAAGCATGTTCATACATATCAACATCAATCAGTTTCGCTATGTAATTAGCATACAATGCAATAACAAACATAAATATAAAGGAAGCCTGAAAATTTATTCATTTAACGGATAGAATAACATAAACTATCTTATTACACAATCAGAAAATCAAATGCTAAAGCAAATTCTCAAAGTAAATGCAATTGAAATGTAAAGGAAATAAATTAAGTGAAATAACATCGAAGATGTTCGCTATTCCACGCTCTTGGAAGTGTAATGCCATCGGCAGTCGCTAAATTGAAACTTCCTCCTCCAAGCCTTTATTCATCGACATATGGTCCTCCTAGATTGGATTCATGTGTGACAGAGTTGGAAAAATCCATTTTAGGACTAGATCACCAATTTCGAAGGTTTTAAGTCGAACTTTAGTGTTGTAATACCGTGCGACTTGATGTTAATGTGCAGCTGCCCTTAGATCGGCTTCTCCATTCTTCTCATCTCTAAAATCAAGAGATTCTAGAAGGAGATTTTTATTTATTTTGGGATCGTAGTAAATTACTCGATGAAAAGGAACTTTGAGCTCAACAGGAATAACGGCTTCGGAGCCGTAAGCAAGGGCAAATAGAGTACGGCTAGTCGTGGACTTGTGGGTGGTTCTGTAAGCCCATAGTGCTATAGGGAGTTCATCCACCTACCAGCCTCTAACCTTCTCCAAACGCTTCTTCAGAATAGGCTTTACGATCTATTTTCCTGAGGCGAGCAAGTGCTACAAACCTCTTCTCAATACGATATCTTCGACAAAAGTCTTTGAATTCAACACTATCGAATTGAGTGCCATTATCTGTTACAATAGTTCGGGGAAGACTGAAGCAGCATATGATGTTTCAGACAATAAAGTTGATTACTTTCTTGATTATGATCATGGCTAAAGGTTCTGCTTCGGCCCATTTGGTGAAGTAATCAACTAAAACAATAGCATATTTTGCGCTATCTTTACAGATTGGTAATGAACCGATAATGTCTATACCCCACATGGCGAACGACCATGGGCTAACCATTTGCGAGAATTCTATTGGTGGAGCTCTTGGGACTTTTGCATATATCTTGCATTTACATATCATCTTGCATAATCAGCGGCATTCTGATTTACGGTCGGCCAATAATACCCATAACAGAGTATTTTTTGCCAAAGTTTGCCCTCCAGTGTGATTGCCGCATTCCTTTTCATGTTCTTTTAGAACATGTTTTATATCATTATGAGAGACACGCCGAAGTAGGAGGACTGAGAAACCATTCCTGTACATTGCTTCTTGCATAATATACCTTAAAGCTTCACGAAGGACTTGTTGCTTTTTGTTTCTTTTATCTGGTAAGACTCTGTAACATCCCCTATTTAGAGGCCCAAAACTAAGTGCTACAGATGCTGAGTCATCTATAGTATTAGCTTTCGATGACTAAATACAGCTATGTTAATGGTATCAATAATATCAGAAGCACTGGAATATGAAACAAAACACAGATTTCAAAAACATAGATTTCTTAATTACATTTCCAAACAAAACTTGTTTTATATTCTCGTTACATAACCCAAACGTTTTCCCAGGCACTGAATAAATATAGTTATTACAAATTACGTCGACAGCGGTATACGAAGATAGCCCCTCGGTTGATCTAAGTCAAATGGTGTTATAAGACCTAATACATCATAACTCAGCAGAAATTCATCAAATAAAATTTTGAAAAGCAGAAATTCCTAAATAGCTATCCGTTGCCTCCTACATCCTCCGGTAGCTTATTCGCCTAAAAACCTAAAAACCTGAAAATATCCTTAACTCTAAATCCACTCAAATTAGTTTTTGGTACCGGAGAGTTTAAGGGGAAAGCATAAACTTCGAATAAGACGTAAAGCGTGGAATGAATAATACTAAACATCCCGGTTGAATTATGTTAAGTGAGACCATGCTGCATAGAGGAACGGATTTCCCCTCACTAACATCTTTTAAAATATACCTTTGCAAATCTTTACATATAACCATATACTATGCACCTACATTCACAATGGTTAATCTCACATGTTAGTGCCAAAATTGGTCACTAACACCCAAATCCAAGTGAAAGCACCAAATACCAATCACAGCTTGCAGATAGAATATATGTAGAGAGTATAAATATGAAGAAAAGTAAAAATTAAAGAGAAAGCAGTAAAGACATAGAATTTATAGTGGTTCGGCTGACTCCGGCCTACGTCCACTCCAGAAATTTCCTTTTTATTGATGTTAGAATCAATTACAGATACAATCTAGAGTTTTACAATGGCTGAGTCCCTTAGCCTTAGAAAAGAGAAAGTTAGAGAGCAGAAAGAAGATCCCCCCTTCTGGAGGCCCACATGCTGTATTTATACCCAAATCTTGAGTTACTGGACTTCCTGAGTTGTCCGGACCCATCAGGACCATAGCCAACATCCTTCATCATGACCGACCTATATTGCCATGCTGACCGGCCTATGCCGAACCATTTCACCAAGTCACCGAGCGGCACTTGCTGAACCAACTACGCCGAGCCACATCCCACGAAGTTGACCCAATAACAACTACTTAGACACGAGGCTGCCGAGCGACGTCATATGCCGAGCGACGTCATATGCCAAGCGATGTCCTATGCCGAGCGACGTCATATGTCGAGCGATGTCCTATGCCGAGCGACCCATGACTTCCAGACCGAGAGACCGATGCCAACCAACACATGACTTCCTCTCCACTCTTCGACCGATCCATGCCTCCATGGCCGAGCCACATCATAAAGGCCAGATGACCCCACCATGACTGAGCCACGTTACCAAGGCCGAACTACACCATTATGCCAAATGACCTTCCAAACGTGATGAGTTACCTATCCATCTAGCCGACTCAAACCTATCGTAATCCATCCTCGATAAATGAAAAGTCGACTTAGTTAAATCCGCCTGTCCATGGCCTTACCAAGAGGCGGGTTAACATTTGCCTCCCAGAACATGCCTTGCTACTGGAAGGTGTGTTTTGAATAGCCTCAAATCTAATATCCGAAGTCTGTGTTTCATTCATAACCATACCGTTTGACCCATAATCCAATCCAATACCAAGCCATCCTATGTGTCAACCAAGTTTTAATCCATCAATAACCAATAGCCAAATCTATGACCTTTTTGGGTTGATATCCAAATTCAAGACTGCTCCAGGCCCTTTGCCAAATCTAGGACCCCTCCGGGTCCATTCATCCAGAGCCGAAATCTGAATCCAGGACCTCTTCGGGTTTGACTTCAAAACCATCGACCTCGCCGGGTCGCGTTATCCTGTTCTAGCCTTGACTCTCCCATCAAAGGCTTGCCGGCCTTGACTCTCCGGTCAAGGACTCCTTATATTCTCTAGTCTCGACTCTCCGGTCAAGGACTTCTTATATTCTTCGGCCTCGACTCTCCGACCAAGGATTTCTTATATTCTCCGGCATCGGCTCTCCGCCAAGGACTTCTTATATTCTCTGGCCTCGGCTCTCCAACCAAGGACTTCTTATATTCTCCGGCCTTGGCTCTCCGGCCCAAGACTTCTTATATTCTCCAGCCTCGACTCTCCGGTCAAGTACTTTTATATTCTCCAGCCTTGCCTCTCTGGCTAAGGACTTCTTATGTTCTCCGGTCTTGACTCTCCAGTCAAGGACTTCTTATATTCTCCAGCCTCGACTCCCAAGTCAAGGACTTTTATATTCTTCGGCTTCATCTCTCCGGCCAAGGACTTATTATATTCTTCGACCTCGGCTTTACGGCCAAGGGCTTCTTATATTCTTCGGCCTCGGCTCTCCGGCTAAGGACTTATTATATTGTGTTCAAGTCCATTCCATCGCTATCTGGCGAAGGGACTCGTAACTTGCGATCATTGCCCCTTGTCTCCAATTGGGACCATAATCGCAAGACCCGTATTATTTGTTACATTGATCCAAATCCAATCATTACAAAATTCAGTTATCCAAGCGAAAGTACGTACAACAAAGGAAATTAAATGTTCAAAGTACCAAAGAAGAAACCGGAATTTGCAGAAAAACAGAAAAGGAAACAAATTTCATAGACCCAAGCAATACGGTTTTCTGTCATCTCAGAGCGCGCCTAGGGACCATCCTCGATCTCATACGTGTGTAAGTGACCTAGCCGCATTACTTTGAGTTTTATTACTTATTCAGAACCATCAAACCATTCAGTTGATAACGAGCCGGCAGCTACCAGATCCAACACCACCTTCATTCGAAGTAGGTGGTGGTCGCTCCTGTCCCACTGCTACAGCTCGATTCCTTATGTATTGCTGCAGGTGACCATTCCTTACATGCTCCTCCATGATATCTTTCAAGTGTCTACAATCGCTTATGTTGTGCCCATCTAGCTCACGGAATAGGCAATGCTTTCCCGATGCCTGTTCGTACTCAGAAGCCCTCCTTGCAGGTCTTTAATACTGGAGGTGCCCTCGAGTATCCAAGTAAATCCTTTCTAGAGTCTTAGTTAGATCTATGTAAGAAGAAAACTTTGACTCCCAGCATAGCCTCTTAGAGTGCTACCGTTTCCATCTATATCCCTTTTCCTTTACTGTTATTTTTATCGAGCTTCCACTAGATGGAACTCCATTCTCAGCCGCATTCACCTCCTTTAATTTCATATCTTAACATGCATCTTCTTGCTGAAGGAATCTCTCAGCTTCGTAAAAGAATTCTCCGAGATCCATTGGCGGGTCCCGTATCAATGACACATTGAAATCTGAATTCTCTCTGACTCCTGACACTACTGCCATCAAAACCATCGATGGATCCAGCCGATCCACCAAAGCAACTGCAGCGTTGAACCGGGTTAAGAAAGCTCTAAGCGATTCCTCTGTCCTTTATTTTATCGAGGTTAGCGCCATTATGTTCTTCGGCCTTTTGATATTACCCTTGAACTGCTTCAGAAACCTGTCTATCTATTCCTTCCATGTCCTAATAGATCCCTCTTCCAACTGTCTGAACCCGATAGCTGCTATATCCGTCAAGTACAGTGGGAAACATCGGCCCATCACTTCCTCCGATGCCCCCCGCATGTCCATATATTTTATGTTCATCAAGTAATCAGTAGGATTAGCCTTTCCATTGTACGCTTCTAGAGTAGGTAGCTTGAACTCCGGTGGGTTCCGGGCCATTCTGATTTCATCGGTAAACAGACGCCTATTTACTCCTTCCAGATCTCTTTTGGTCAAACCTCTGTGCATAGTTCACCTGATAATCTCAGCCAATCCAGCATTGTCCGCCAAGGGTTGCCCCTCGAGTTCCTAAGGGAATTCCGGTACGTACTCTTCATCATGCGCTCTCGTATTCCTGCCAGCATCTCGTTGTGTGGTATCGGCTAGAGTTCCTCCAGGGATCGGTCTACCATTTCCAGGTGATATGGCCCTAGCCTGGATCTATCCAGATTAGCAGTTGTGTGCTGATTAGGGGTTGTGCCCAGTTGAGATGCTTCTTTTGATTGCCTGTTGGGTCCTTCTGTTCCAGCCTGTCGAAACTATCTAAGGAGGTTCTGCATCATCTCCTCTTTCCTTTTCATCATCACTTCCATCTCATCTCTGGTGACGTAGATGGATGCTTGACCTACTCCAGCTCCAGAGGAAGCTTCTTGACTTCCCTCCTGATTGTTCCTTTCTGTCACTTGCTTCCCTATTGATGGCCTAGCCATTGCCTCCTAGAATCCAAGTTCCTTGCTTGGAAAGCACAAAAATGTTAGCGCCAAAATTGGTCACTAACACCCAAATCCAAATGAAAGCACCAAATATCAGTCACAACTTGCAGATAGAATATATGTAGAGAGTATAAATTGAAGAATAGTAAAAATTAAAGAGAAAGCAGTAAAGACACAGAATTTATAGTGGTTTGGCTGACTCCGGCCTACGTCCACTCCAGAAATTTCCTTTTTATTGATGTTAGAATCAATTATAGATACCATCTAGAGCTTTACAATGGCTGAGTGCCTTAGCCTTAGAAAAGAGAAAGTCAGAGAGCAGAAAGAAGATCCTCCTTCTGGAGGCCCACATGATGTATTTATAGGCAAATCCTGAGTTATTGGACTTCCTAAGTTGTCCGCACCTATTAGGACTATAGCCAAGCCAACATCCTTCATCATGACCTACCCATATTGTCGTGCCGACCGGCCTATGCCAAACCACTTCACCAAGTCATCAAGCGGTACGTCGAGCCACATCCCATGAAGTTAACCTGAAACAATAACTACTTGGACACGAGGCTGTCGGGCGACGTCATATGCCGAGCGACGTCCTATGCCGAGCGACGTCCTATGCCGAGCGACGTCCTATTCCCAGCGACGCCCTATGCCCAGCGACCCATGACTTCCAGACCGAAAGACCGATGCCAACCAACACATACTTCCTCTCCACACCTCAACCGATCCATGCCTCCATGGCCGAACCACATCATCATGGCCGGATGACCCCACCAAGACCGAGCCATAATACCAATGTCGAACCACACCATTATGCAAAGCGACCTTCCAAACGTGATGAGTTACCTATCCATCCAGCCGACACAAACCTATTGTAATCCATCCTCGATAACTAAGAAGTCGACTTAGTTAAATTCGTCTGTCCGTGGCCTTACCAAAAGGCTGGTTAACATCACAAAACATACATTATGCAAATATATATATATATATATATATATATATATATATATCAGGTAATAGTGAACTATCTGTTCAAACACAAATAATGTTTAACCTTTGGCTGACTGGGGCCTACAAGATAACATAATCAAAATTTACCTAATATCTGTTAGATTTTTATATTTAGGATTGTCTATCCTTATTTGTCTATTGAACATCTCCCATCAGGACGGCTAAACTATTTGTTAAATCTCTTCCTTCTGGACGATCTGTCCCTAAGTTAATCATCTCCCAGGTTTCCCCAAGCCTGGTTTTCCAGGCTTACCAATAACCTATCTGTATACAACATATGTTCCTTTCGGTGTGTAATCATAATTTTAGTCTACTTGTGACCAAGCCCTACACACTGGAATTTGGACAACATTTAGCTAAGGCTATAAGCTAATGTACAGGGTGTGACCCTATACTAGTCCCATCTGGTTTTCTAATATCTGAGTCATTCATGCTTAAGGATCCCCTTCCATAATTTTCCTTGAAACAATTTCAAAATGATTTAAACCTTTAAATCAAACTTCGAATAAGAAAAAAAAAGGTATTTATACGTTACTCAAATCATATTACCATGTTAGATATATATTCTTTATTTGAAGTTTGGTTGATGAACTTTACCATTTGAAAGAACCTCTTTCCATACATTGAAATTATCTCATTCAATTTCAATGTTTAAAACTTTCGAAAATCATCTCTAAAACCTTTCGAATTCATTCAAAACAAACCTTTCGGGAGTTATAAACTTTAGACATCCTTCTTTAAAATCACTTTAAGTCATTTCCTTAGAAAAACCTCTGGAAAACCTTTCCTTCAAAACTTTTCGAAAACCTTTAATCAACCTTTCGAAACAGATCCTGGAATAAACCCTTCGAATGCTTAAACTCTTTAAAACATAACCTTTCGAAGGTAGATTGGGTTCAACTTTAAAATAATATGGAAATTTATCTTTCAAAACCTTTCGTCTATTATTAAAGCAACCCTTCGAAAATATGCATATAACCTTTCGAGGATATCGAAACAACCTTTCGGAAGCCTTTGGTTATATTTCACAAAACAAGAGCAACCACCTAAGTTAAAAGCTTCCCTCTGAAAGCCATGGAGAACCGCTAACTTTAAAAATAGGCGAAGCTTTCGACTGGGTCAGAAGGTTCAAAGTAAGACCTTTATAAAACAGTAGAAACCCTTCGGCGATGCTGAAAGGTTTCAAAACAAAGTAATGATGGTAGCAGCTACAACCTATTGACACATTGGAAGGTTTTGAAGTCTTTCTTTAAATAACTTGACCTGGTCGGAAGTGACCAACCCAAAAGCTCAAGTTCGAAAGCAAAGCAGGCAAAAGCTTTTCACTTATAAAACAATTATACTCTAACCCTTTCAGCTATCAACCTTTCGGCTTAAACCTTTCGATTTATATTCAATTCATTACGTACCAATTTCTTGATGCCTTATGCATTAAACTATGAATTTATCGAAAGCTAACCCTTCGACTGGATGAAAGGTCTGGGGCGGAAGGTGTTTAGCCATATGGATTGAAACATGGAAAAAGTGTGAATTTTGTCTTTAAACTTAAAAGGAAAATTTTTCAGCTAACCTGCCTTGTTTGTCAAATTCTCCTTGGTCAACGAAATACTTTTCAGAAGTTTAATCCCGCAACTACCAGGATTTATAAAACATTTTATTTTTCAAAATGCTCCTTCTCCATTATAAATATATAAAACATTTAAGTTCCATACCATAAAAAAAATATCCCTCAAATGACTTGGGAAAATCGAGAAAAATTTCAGAAAATATATTTTAAAATATTGTCTAACATATTAAAATATCAAACCCAAATAATAATTATTTCAGCCAAAAATAATGTAAAACCCAATAAATAATTTCCTTGTTCAAAAATTCATATAAAATCCATATTAAATCAAAAAATAATGAAAATCGTAACCCATCTCTAAAATATTAATCCTGACCTGTATTTAAATTTTCAAAGTATTCGGATGTTATTAAATAAGGTTTTCATGCTAAAAACTATCATAAAACACAAATAAACATTTATAATTCCATCAACAACAAACATATATATCTTAAAACATCAAACATGGAAATATTATAGCAAAATTATTTTGGATTTAAACAAAAACCGAAAACTAGAAATATTAGGGATGTAGTAATTATTTTTCTTGGTTTTTAGATATTATAGATGAGATTTTATAGTATTGAATTAGTTGGTTTCTTCTTTCCTCTTGAATCTTAGCTTTCTTCTTGAGATTGGAAATAATGGCCGGCCTTAGCAAGTTTTCGTTTTTATGAAATGAGAATAGTGAACATGAATCTCACAAGGGTTTAGGGTATAAGGTGTTGCCATTTCCCAAAATACCCTTCTCATTTCCTAATACATTACCTAGTTTTATTTCATTTTAATTACCCCTTAATTATGGCACGACTACCTCTAACTAATTAAATCTCCTTCTATTACTCTTTACATCATCTAATTTAAATAATTAAATGTCTTAAATAAGGTTACAAAATATATGGGGTGTTACAGACTCCCCACCTTACAGAATTTGTCCTCGAAATTACGATAAGGTACACAAACAAACAATCAAAGGTAAAATAGACCATCAAACAAATCTGGGCAAGAGTCTATAATCCTGCTCTCCACTTCCCAAGTACGGTCTCTAGTACCTTTGCTCCACTGAATCTTTACTAACCTGACTATCTTCTTCCTTAATTTCTTCTCATCTTTGGCCACAATTTGAAATTGCTTCCTAACTATAGTCAAATCCGGTTCTACTACTAAATCCTCTAATCCTATAGGTGCTATAGTAGTCTCCAAGTCTCTAACACATTTTCTAAGATGAGAAATATGGAAAACATTAGGACTCCAGCCAAACTACTCGGTAACTTTATTTTATAAGCAAGTTTCTCGATCCTCATAATAATACAAAATGGGCCAATGAACCTAGGTGCTAACTTTCCTGACTTTCCAAATCTGATTACACTTTTCATCGGTGAAACCTTAACAAACACAAAATCCCCAATGAAAATTTCCAAATCCTTCCTTCTTTTATTTGCATAACTTTTCTTCCTAGATTGAGCCTCCCTCATTTTAGCTCGAATCAACTCAATCTTCTCCACAGCTTCCTTTACTAAATTCGGACCAAGAACTAATCTATCTTCGGTCCCCAACCAACATATGGGAGATTTGCAAGATCTACCATACAATGCTTCAAACGGTTCCATCCCAATACTAATCCGATAAATACTGTTACATGAGAACTTCACTAGATGAAGATGGTCCTACCATAATCTCCTAAAATCTAATGTACAAGTCTTAACAAATCTTCCAAGATTTTGTTAACCCTTTCCATTTGTCCATCGGTTTGTGGATGGTAAGCGGTGCTCATGTTGAGCTTGGTTCCACATACTTTTGGTAGACTTTTCCAAAACTCACTATTAAATAAAGAATCTTCATCACTGATAATACTACTAGGAATCCCGTGCAGTCTAACTACATTCTTCACGAATAACTTCACCAACTCAGGTGCCGTTCTAGTTGACTTTACCGGAATAAAATGGGCACTCTTAGTCAGTCTATCTAGTATAACCCATACGCTTTCGTTTCTTCTTCTAGATCTCGGCAACCCATCAATAAAATCATAGAGATTGAATCCCACTTCCATAACGGAATCCCGAACGGTTGAAGCAATCCACTTGGCTTTCGGTGTTCAGCCTTTGCCTTTTGGTAATTCAAGCACTGCTTAAGACATAAACCTATATCGCACTTCATACATTCTCAGAAGAAATTTCTCTTCATGTCCCAATACATCTTCGTTCCTCCCTGGTGGATAGTGAACTTTGAATGATGGCACTCATCAAAAACCTTTTCCTCGTGTTTTCTACACTCGGAACACACATTTTTCCTTTCTTTCTCAACCACCCATTTTAGTCAAGATTGAAATCTTTTAGGTCATCGCCCTCCATTCCTTCCTTCAACCTTCAATCTTTTCAGCCAATACCGGATCCTCTTCTTGCTTAGAAGCTATCGTCTCAATCACTATCGTTCGGACTTCTAAACAAGAAAATACAGTGTTTCCTGCACCCGATCTTACCTCAGACCTAAACCGCACACTACAATCCGATAATACCTCTAAATCTTTCCACTTAATAATCATAGCCAATACCGCATTCTGATGTTTCCAACTGAATGCATCCACTACGTTGTTTCCTTTTTCAGGTGTACACTCAATTTGAAAATTGTGGGCAGCAATAAACTCCAACCATCTTTGCTGTCTCATGTTCAACTCCTTTTGTGAGAACAAATTCTTCAACGACTTATGATCAGTATATAGCTCAAATCATTTTCCCAAAAGATAACACCTCCACACCTTTAAAGAAAATATAACGGCAACTAACTCTAAGTCATGTGTTGGATACCTAACCTCATGTGGTCTGAGTTGTCTAGAAGTGTAAGCAATTACTTTTCCCCTTTTCATCAACACGACTCCAAATCAAGTTCCACGTGCATCTGTACAAACGACTAAATCTTGATTCCCCTCCAGAACCACTAACACTGGTGCATGAGTCAATAAGTGTTTCAAGCTCTGGAATGCTTCTTCACACTTAACGGTCAACATGAACTTTACATCCTTTCGCGCAAGCTTAGTCATTGGTGCTGCTATTCGCGAACCTCCGATAATACCCTGCCAATCCAAAGAAACTCTTTATCTTAATCACCATCTTCCTATTATTCACTGCTTCAATCTTAGTCGGGTCTATAGACAACCCTTTCTCAGTGACGACATGACCAAGAAACTTCACTTCCTTCTTCCAAAAATGACACTTTGTAAACTTAGTCTTCAGCTGATGCTCCCTCAACGTCTCAGGCATGACTCTGAGATGAACTTCATGTTCCTTCTCATCCTTAGAGCATATCAAAATGTCATCAATGAAAATCAACACAAACCTATCCAAATGATCTTGAAAAATCCTATTCATCAGACCTATAAAGAAAGTCGACGCATTAGTTAGTCTGAACAGCATAACTGACCATTCATACAATCCATATCTCGTTCAAACATCGTCAAAGCAATGCTATCCTCTACTACTCTAAGCTGATGAAATCCCATCACCAAATCAAACTGAGAGAATACCTTCGCTCCACTCAACTGATCGAACAAATCATTAATTCTCGACAACAGATATCGGTTCTTTATCGTCATCTCATTCAACTTACGATAATCGATACATAGCCCTAACGATCAATCCAGCTTCTTAGAAAACATAGCAGCGGCTCCCTAAGGCAAACTACTCACCAGCTCTATAAGTGACCCATCCGGCTTCTTGAAGTGACCCACTTGATCACAATTGAAGCATCTGACATTATTCTTCTCACCGGCTCCTTTTCCATTCCCTTTGCTGGCTCGACACTCGTTGGCATAGTGTCCTTTCTTATTGAAGTTATAACAAACCACCTCAGACTTACTCTTCTTCTGCGCTCCTTCTTTATGAGCAATCTTTTTCTAGAAAATTTCCTTTTCTGAGCCTGTCCACCCTGAGCCTCTTTCACTTTCTTTCTTAGGTAAGCCAATGCATCTTATTGCCTCAATGCCATCTCTTTGCTAGAGTCCCTTAAGTACGGTAAAGTTGCACTAATTAGTTCTGGCCTTAACCCACTGATGTACTTCTCATTTCTACTAATAACAGTATCAACCAGTGCATACCCATATCAGGCTAGTTCCTCGAACTTCCTGGTATACACCAACACACTCATATCTCCTTGCTCCTATTCTACAAACCTCCTTACCAATGTAGCTTGCACCATAACGGACATAAACCTCTCCGAAAACCTTCTCCTTAATTCCTTCCAAGTAATGGTCTCTTCATCCACACCGATAGTGACAGCGTTCCACCAAAATAACACAGCTTCCTACAGCTGCCCTGAGGCCAACCTCCTTTTCTACACATCGTTCAGCCCTACATCAGCGAAAATCCTTTCACATTGCAGCATCCAATTCTCTACTTCAATCACATCCTAGGCCAATGAACGGCTTTCCTCTGAGCCTAATGTGATCTCTACTCGGATTGGCATACTAATTAACTGCAGGAACCTCTTGAGCTCCTCCTCCCACAGCGTTTCCTCTAACTACACCTACTGCCACTCCATCTTGCACCATATTCACAAGGAACTGAAACATAGCCCCCATATCCACCTGGGGAACTCCCGCACCAACATTCTCCGCTTGTGCCTGACCAGGACCTCTCCTTGCATTTGGTCGGGCGTTTCCATTGGTAGTGGTGTTGTCTCCTCCAACATTCACTCGGCTTCTCCTCCCCTCAATATCTGAATTCAAACCTCATGAGATACAGATGAATAACCTAACTAATATAGGAGTCTAAAGATAGAGCGTATACTTATATATACATACACACGTTATTATAATGTTATCTCATACCCCGATCTTAACTCTAATTCCTATGTATTATGTTTTAAAAAACCATTTTTAGTTAAAGTCTTTCATAAACCATGCTCTTATACCAAGCTATAACATCCTCTATCTAGAGGCCCAAAACTAAGCGTTATAGATGCTATAGTCATCTATAATATTAGCTTCCGACAACTAAATATGGCTATGTTAATGATATCAATAATATCAAAAGCACTTGAACATAAAACAAAAAAAAGATTTCTTCATTACATTTCCAAATAAAACTTGTTCCATATTCTCGTCACATAACCCAAACATTTTTCCAAGTACTGAATAAATATAGTTATTACAAATTACGTCGAGAGCGGTATATGAAGATACCCCCTTGATTGATCGCAGTCAAATGATCATATAAGACCTAATATATCATAACACAGTGCAAATTCATCAAATAAAAGTAAAAAGCAGCAATTCCTAAACAGCTATCTGTTGCCTCCTACATCCTCCAGTAGCTTATTCACTAAACAACGTAAAAAACTAAAATAAAATCCTTAACTATCAATCTACTCATATTAGTTTTGAGTACTCGAGAGTTTAAGGGGAAGCATAAACTTCGAGTTAGACCAAAAGCCTAGTAAGAATAATACTACATATTTCGGTTTAATTATATTAAGTGAGACCATGCCGCATAGCGGAACGGGTTTCCCTTCACTAACATCTTTTAAAATATATCTTTGCAAACCTTTTCATATAACCATATACTATGCACACAAAACATACATTATGTAAAAAAAACATAAATATCAGGAAATAGTGAACTATCTGTACAAACACAAATAACGTTTAACCTTTGGCTAACTCGGGACTACTAGATAACATATCATAATCATAATCATAATTTACTTAACCTCTGTTAGATTTTTTATTTAGGATTGTCTATCCATATTTATCTATTTAACATCTCCTATTAGGATGGTCTTCCCTAACTATCTATTAAATCTCTTTCTTCTGGATGGTCTGTCCCTACTTTAATCAACTCCTAGGTTCCCCGAGACTAGTGGTTTTCCGGGCATACCAATAACCTATTTGTATATAACATATGTTCCTTTTGGTGTGTAATCATAATTTTAGTCTACCTGTGATCAAGCCCTACACATTGGAATTTTGGGCAACAATTAGCTGGGGCTACAAGCTAATATACAGGGCGCGACCCCATACTAGTCCCATTTGGTTTTCTAATATCCGAGTCATTTATTCTTAAGGATCCCCTCCCATAATTTTCATTAAAACAGTTTCAGTATTAATTTAAATCTTTAAATCAAAGTTTGAAGAAGGAAAAGAAATAAGTCTTTATACTTTACTCAAATCATATTACCATGTTAGATATATATTCTTTATTTAAAGCTTGGTTGATGAAAACATTTACCATTAAAAGAACCTCTTTCCATACTTTGAAAATATCATTCAATTTCAATGTTTAAACCTTTCGAAAATCATCTATAAAACCTTTCGAATTCATTGGAAACAAACCTTCAGGAGTTATAAGCTCTAGACATCCTACTTTAAAATCACTTTAAGTCATTTCCTTAGAAAAACCTTTGGAAAACCTTTCCTTCAAAACCTTTCAAAAACCATTAATAAACCTTTCGAAACAGATCCAGGAATAAACCCTTTGATTCCTTAAACTCTTTCAAACATAACCTTTCAAAGGTAAATTGGGTTCAACTTTAAAACAATCTAGAAACTAATCTTTTAAAACCTTTCGTCTTTATTAAAGAAACCTTTCGAAAATATTCATATAACCTATCGAGGATATCCAAACAACCTTTCGGAATCCTTTGGTTATATTTCATAAAACAAAGGTAACCACCTAAGTCGAAAGCTTTCCTCCGAAAGCCTTGGAGAACGGGTAACTTTAAAAATAGGCAAACCTTTCGATTTGATCGGAAGGTTTAAATAAAAACCTTTATAAAACAGTGGAAACCCTTCGCCGACGCCGAAAAGTTTCAAAACTAAATAATAGTGGCAGCAGCTACAACCTTTCAATACATCGGAAGGTTATAAAGTCATTCCTTAAATAACTTGACCTAGTCGGAAGTGACTAAGCCGAAAGCTCAAGTTCGAAAGTAAAGCAGGCGGAAGCTTTTCACTTATAAAATCATTATATTCCAACCCTTTCACCCATCAACCTTTCGTCTTAAACCTTTTGGTTTATATTCAATTCATTATATAACAACTTCTTGATACCTTATGCATTGAGCTTTGACTTTATCGAAAGCTAAACCTTTGACTAGGACGAAAGGTCTAGGGCAGAAGGTGTTTAGCCGTTAGATTGAACATGGAAAAAGTGTGAATTTTTTGTCTTTAAACCTAAAAAGGAAACTTTTCAACTAACCTGCCTTTGTTTATCAAATTCTCATTGGTCAATAAAGTACTTTTCATAATTTTGCTGCTGCAATTACCAGGATTTATAAAACATTTTATTTTGCAAAATGCCTCTTCTCCTTTATAAATATATAAAACATTTAAGTCTCATACCTTAAATAATTTTACATATCCCTCAAATGACTTACAAAAATTCTGGAAAAAAATCCAAAAAATATATTTTAATATATTTCTTAACATATTAAAATCTCAAACCCAAATATATTATTCTCTTTTAGGTTACGCTTCCAGTATCTGACCAATTTTCATCACGTTTATACTTGGGGTATTTAATACTTTGACCAGAAACAGACCCATCTACTATACGTCGTCGGTACTAGCAAATTTTGCTAATGAACCAGCTTCTTTTTTTCGATCTTGCAGAATATGAGAAATGTTACAGTACTTAAATTCTGCCAACAATTTTTGGACTTGAGTTAGGTATGGGACAAGCTGTTGTCCCTTAGCCTGATAATCTTCTTTAACTTGACACACTACCAACTACGAATCGCAAAAGATTTCGAGAGGTCTTATACCAAGTTCCCTAGCAAGTTTGTATCCAGTAATTAGAGCTTCGTACTCAGCTTCGTTGTTTGTTGCTGGCAAATCAAGCTTTAATACATAATAGATTGATTGATTTTCAGGAGTTACAAGCATAATCCTAGATCCGAAATAATGATTGTTAGATGCTCCATCAGTATACAATTTCCAACGTACCGTAGGGATCTTGCTACCCTCTAGAGAATCATTCTGCATAATAAATTCTGCTATCTACCAACGCCTGACCCTGAATAGCTCTCCGAGGGAGTTAAGTAATGTCAAATTGGCTGAGTTTGATATTCCACTTGAGCAACCTTCTAGACGTTTCAGGTCGCTGTAGGACCTGTCGTAATGGTCGATCGGTGTAAACATTGATCGGATGTCCCTAGAAGTATGGACGAAGCTTTCGCGATGAAAATAGTAAGTAGTATGCCAATTTCTCTATTTTTGGGTAGTTCCTTTCAGCTCCCGTCAATCATATGCTGACGTAATACACCGGCCTCTGGATCCGATTCTCCTCACGAATCAATGCGGCACTTATAGCGTGTGCCGATACAGCAAAATAAATGTACAACTCCACATGATTCATCGGCTTTGACAAGATAGTGGATCTCTCCAAATGATCCACCAAAGCTTAAAACACGTCTTTACAATCCTGCATCCATTCAAAGTTTCTTTTTCCTTTCTTAATCAAATCGAAGAAAGGAATGCACTTGTTGGTAGCTTTAGAGATAAATCGACTTAAGGCAACAACTTTTCATTCAGACTCTACACTTGTTTAATAGTTCTTGGCGCTTGGATATCATGGATAGCCTGAATCATTTTAGGATTAGCTTCTATTCCACATGCATTGACAATAAAGCCCAAAATTTTTCCTGATGCAATACCAAAAGAACACTTCAAAGGATTGATCTTCATCTTATAACATCATAGGATGTCAAACATTTCCACCGAGTCTCCAATGTGGTTGCTTTATCCTCGTGACTTCACAGACATATCATCCACATACACTTCCATTGTTTTCTAATCTGGTCTTTAAACATCTTGTTAACCAAGCGTTGGTTAGTTGCTCTAGCATTCTCCAATCCAAACGGCATTACCACGTAACAGTACAATTCAACATCGGTAATGAAACTAGTGTGCTCCTAATCGGGGATATGCATCGAAATTTGGTTATATCCCGAGTATGCTTCCATGAAAATAGCAATTCGTGTCTCGCGGTTGAATCCACCAGCTGGTCAATCCTCGAAAGGGGAAAGCTGTCTTTTGGAAACGCCTGATTTAAATCTGAATAATCAATTCACGTTCTCCATTTCCCATTCGCCTTCTTCATAAGCATAGGATTTGATACCCACTTAGGGTAGAGGGCACCGTGAATAAACTTGTTGATTTAGTTTATCCACCTTCTCTTTGAGAGCGACAGATCTCTCTTGATCCATATCGCGTCTTTTTTCCTCTAACAGAACATACTTTGGGTCAATGTTCAATACATGGCTCACAATGGCATACGAGATTCCACACATGTCAGAGTGAGTCCAAGTGAATACATCTAGACTTACTTAGAGAAAACCGGCAAGTTTCTTTATCATCAGAGGGCTGTGCTGTGACCTAATCTTCAAAACTCGCGATGGGTCTTTGTAACGACCCGATATTTTCAACCATTAGCATCTGCACATGTCGGACTTGAATTGCTCAAAATACCGCGTTGTAAATAAAATTTGGCAAATATCAGAATATATGGTAAATAAATAATCACAGACCCAGAGTAAATAATAATGCAGCAGAATTAAAAGAGATAGTAGTTCATGAAGCTACTATATAGAAATAAGATACATCGGAGTTAGACAAGATACAACAAAAGAGAAACAAGATACATCAAGTACAAATCAGAATACATCACTGAAATCACCGGACGCTGAAAGCAAATAGATGGCTGGATCTTCAAGCAAAGCTCCAACTCCGAAGGTGGGTCTTGAATGCTGAATCATTCAGTATGACTCGAGCGTAAAGCAAAACACAAAACACTCGAGTCAGGACATAAATACTTATGAATTGTAAATCAACTCAAGTGAACAGTAACAAAATGCATCAGTAACTTAAAGAATGCTTGGGACCGCCCATCCTTTAAGGATCCGTTAAACTATTTACTATGTAGTAATATTTGCTATTATAATAATGTCTACAGTAAAATAAGCTTACTTTAAAATAGCATTTAAGGAGTGACCCAGTATTCCCCTTAACACGTAATAGTCCCAGCAGTCCATCCAGTATCAGCATATCTCTAGATCGGGAGACTACCCTAAACACTCCATGGGCTACGGGAGAAAACCAAGCTCGTAGTAAGACTCGCTATGGAAGGTGACACGGCACAACTAGGCAATGCCAGGGTAGATATACCAATTACGCTTTCGGGATGGTGGTAACGCATAGTAGCCACTACCGCCCACCTCAGAACACACTCCCAACCAATATCGGAGGATGGCCATCAAATCAACCACACGTAAGAGTATAGTATCGAAGAAGTGCGTCCGATAGGAGGAATGACCTCACTTGACCCGTCGATTGCTCATGTTTTAGCCACCTTAAGCCAACTCACGGGAGTGGGGGTCCACGTTCATACCTCAATAGGATCGTCGCCACCATCCAACTTTATTTTGGAATCTCAACCGCGTATACAGTTGTTAAAATGGTTTTCGGAGTTGGCAGAGAGTATGACAACTTCCGATCTCGGTCTCTTTAACAACCAAACATTATTATAACGCCGTGGTCATTTCAAAATAGTTTATACTTCAAAAAAAATCAAATCATTTCATTTCAAACTATATTCCTTTCAAAATAGTTTATACTTCGAAACCAAAACCATTTTTATTTCAAAACTATATCCAAATAAATACGATATCATTTCCATTTCAAACATCTATTCACCTTTCAAAAGTCACAATACTTTCAAAGTTATAACTCTTTCGAAACCAAAATATTTAAAATCATTACACTTTGAAATAATAACATTTCAAAATCATACACTTGAAATCATGAAACATTCCTTTAATTCATTACATTTTACAAATTTATTCAATTAAAGCCAAATTTCCAATTTCCAATTTAATTCAATTCAAACCATCATCCAAAACTTTAAATTTACCATATTTCAAAACTAAATTTTATAATTTCATGTATCTCCGATTTAACTTCATTATTACATAGTTTTGAAATATTCATTTCATAAATCCAATATCATCTAAATAAACCATAATTACAAGTAAACTATAAACATCCTTCATACTAATATAAACTTTAAATATTCATTTATCAAAATCAAATATCATTCCAAATTCACATTCTTTATCAAATAAAGGTTATATCATTCAAAACCATTTCAAAATCATTAAAATATCATGTCCTTCAAAACCTCATTATCAAATCATTATTTAAATTCAATTTCAAATATTCAAATTTAAATATCATTTAAAAATCAAATATGTCATTCATTTATTATTTCAAATATCATTACAAAATACATTCCAAAATTCCATTCAAAAATTCATTTATCTCATTTTATATTATAAATTATTCCATTACTTCTTTTCTTTTCTTTATTTACCTCTGTTAATCTTCTTAGTGTATAACATTTATTATAACCACTCAAACTTTATTTATAAAATCTTTCTTTTATATTGTATGTTATCCAATTACATATTCAACTTCTGTATAATTTAGGTAAGTTATATTGGAATGAAATTGTGTATTATACAATTAAAACCTTCCAATTTAATCATTTCAAGCTTGAATATTTATCCAAATCTTGAAATTATACTTGAAATTATCCTACAAGATAAAATTTAGGAATTAAATTTCCGATAAATTCCAAACTATTTAGAGATAAATAAATGCACATATACTATATATATCCATTCAAAGTTAAATCATATATCAGGATATGTTATAAATCCAGTCTTATTTTAGAAATTTAAATCATTTAAATTCCCCAAAACAAAACTGTAGCAAGACTACAGAACGGTCTCTTCACTTCGAAACTCGAAAGTGAATGTCGATGATGCTGAAATCATCACCGAAGTTATTTGCTAGTGACAAAGAGAATATCACTAGTTTTAAACTTTAAAATTCTTTGGAAACAAATTTTAAAATTTTAAATTTCAAATTTAAAGTCAAAGTTTGACCAAATTGACCAAAATTCACATTTTTGGAAAATATTCTATTTATTCATGTTTGAAATTACAATTCACATAAAAATCAAAGTTTATATTTAAAATAACAAAATCTATTCATTTTAATTAAACCAGGAATTTCAATTTAAAATAATTAAAATATACAATTAAATAAATCACAAAATACAGTGTTGTTATAGTCGTCATGGTTGACCGTGATATCAATTGTCAGCTCAATCAGTGCAGCCTTGTCTCTTTAGGCTCCTCTTCATCATCATTCAGATCTATATCTCTATAGAACCAACTATGGCGCCCGAGCCAAGGCTCAGGCACCAATTGTCAATTGTCGGTGGCTTGGATGCGGATAGCCTTGCCTACACCTTTACCCTTCTCTTTGCGCTGAGCTTCCCTCAACTCAGCTACATAACAGGCACATCCAGTCGCCTGATTGCCCTGAACAACTCCTGCACCATTGTCTATCGGAAACTTCAAAGTCAAACACGATGGAGCAAGAGCTACCCGGAATTCAACCAGGGCCGGTCGGCCTAGAAAAACATTGTACGGATAGTCAACATCCAAAATAATAAATGGCAAGATTTGCACTCTCTATTGTTCACCTTCTCCTAATTCAACTGGTAATTCCACAAAATCAACATGTTCGATTGCAATGCCATTAAAACCAAGTATACGAGCTTTAGATGATTTTAAATCTTTGGCTTCCATCCTCATCTGATCATATGCCTTTTTGAAGATTATATTCACTGAATTTCCATAATCAATCAAAATCCTTCTCACCAATGCAGGACAAATCATAGGAAAAGTGACCACCGGGTCGATTATCAATGGCTCTACTTAGTCTGCATCCCGGTTCCTAAACACAATAATATCTGCCATTGTGCGTTTCTATTTCACCGGAGTCCCATCTTATGTATTCAAATAGCATTCAAAATCTACATGCCTAATCATGCTAGCATAGTGCTCCATCTCTTGCCAATTCCTATCCGACGAGTGCGGTCCTTCGACTATTGTATTTATCACCAGTCCTCCACCGGTCCGCCCAAGCTCCTCAACCCTATGCATAGCTTGTCCTCGATTGAGGTCAGAAGTCCCCTACCCACCATCTTACGGGGCTTTCACAGGCTATTACAACTCCTTTTCTCAAATCAGTTTTTCTATAACAATTGGAGATGCCTGCATTTATTTGTATTATGCCCGTAACACTTGTGAAATCGATAATATTTCACGGTCTGCTTCTGTATTTCTATTGACTCTTTTGGATGGGCTTTCTGTACTACATGATATTGTAAGTAGATAGATAAATATTCTCTAGTGACGTATTCAATGACGTATAGTTATCATACATCGAAATCCAAGGCTTCAACCTTCTAGGATCCCTTTTTCGCTCTCAAATCCTATCACCGCCTCTTTTTTGCTGATTTGGATTATTCTAAATGTTCACTTGGACTTTTCCAGAACTATCATCAGACTGTTTTATTGCAGTGTTAATCGGTACTACTTCACCACTTAGTCCCACAATATTCTTTTTCTAAAGGACCTGGCTTCCTCCTTTCTCAAAAACCGAGCTGCCTTTGAATAAAAGCGCTCCAACATGGCGGGTGGTTTACCAGCTAGCCAATCGCCAAACTCGAACTCCGGATCAATCCCTCTCGTCCTGGCCATGAGTATTGTGTGATCATTCGAATTACTGACCTCTATGGAAACTATATGAAATATCTCAGAATAATCTTTCCACGACTTCCTGGGAGTCCAGATCACGCTGGAAAGGGACATCACGTCTTTGGGATGAGTTGCGTGCATTCGAAATTGCTCCACAAACTTGGTTGCCAACTGATCTAATCCATAAATTCATCGTAGGGGTAGTCTCGTGAACCATATTATTGCTATTTCGAAAAGGGTTATGGGAAAGCATCCACACTTGGTTGCATCATTGGCTCGGGTAGAATCCATCAGCTATTCGTACCTCATAAAATTCTACCTGGGGTCGGTTTTTTCTTCATAGGTAGGCATTGATGGCATATTGAATCTCCTTGGATATTCTACGTGTAGAACATTATTAGTGAAAGGGATATGGCTTCTCAAGATTCCTCAACCATCGTTAGTCAAGCCTCGGCTCAGTCTCACCAACTGTTTGACCATTGCCGATAAGTCTGGCGTTTGGATGGGTGGCACGAAGCAGTGATCGTGCTCTACCTCACGTGTATGGTCTGGTCGATGTCTATTGGTCGTTTCACGCTTTCTTGGGCCACCATCTTCGCGATGCGCATCTTGTACATTGATTTCACCATCATCCTAGGGAAGAAACTAGTTAGCATTCAATCGGATTCCATCATCCAAATTAACCGCAGTAGATTTAGTTTGAATCCCAACGTGCACAAATAAGTTTCCTTCTCCAGTAGAGGGACCATCACTGACCATTCCTAGCAAACCACGATGTTCTACCTGTTGATGCCCGGAAGTTTCTACACGATATCCGTTAGTTCTACGATGCCTATGTCTGTGGTATCTATCCGATGGAGCTTTCTGACATCTAGTAAGGAGCGGGATCCCTTTTAGCTTTGCCCCGCTGCTGCTGATTAATTTGGTTCATCAAGTCGTTGTTCGTCTGAATCTGCTGATTTAACTGTCGATGGCTCTCTATCAGCTCTCTCGTTAAATTATGAAATTCGGCCCTGGTAATGGATTCAGTGGGATTTGGAATTTCAACCAGATCAGCATTCACATTTGCTGGTTGATTGCTTGGGTCTCCTTGTTGAATGCTAGCGGTCTCATTTCCATCCATGGTCTAAGTAGCAGATCTAGTATGTCTCACCATTATTAATCCCCTTACTTAGATTTCAGCATATCTGAGTAGTATGAGCAAATTTATAAGGATAACAATGAATCCCCTTTGTTGAATTTATCCAATCCAGTAGCAACAAAGGGGATCCTAACAGATTGAGAATCAGGTTCTTTAATGAAAGCACCAAAATATTTATACCAAAATTTGGTCACAAACACCCAAGTATAGATTTATGTAGAGAATTAAATGAAGAAAGTAAAATTAAAACTAAGGAATAGATTAGACTAACAGCAAATAGAAAGAAATAATAAAAAACACAGAGATTTATAGTGGTTCGGCATTGTAGGCCTACGTCCACTTTGAATATTCACTTTATTGATCATTTAGGAATCTGATTACAACAACAAGGAATGGAGAAAACTTGATTACAATAAAGACAAAAGAAACTAGCAGTGTAAAGATCCCCAAAATGAATCATGGGGCTTGTATTTATAGGGAGAGATGATGAGATATTTCTCTAAGATTTCGGTAGAAGGCTCTTTAGATCCATAAGGGTCCATCATAACGATCAGTGTACTTAACTCGGCCATCAGGAACGGTCGGCTAAATGTTCATCGATCCTCTTTTTTGCTTCCAATTTTAGTGCGATCATTTTTGGAAGGTCCCACGTGCCTCTTGTGTTAGTTCTTGAGATGATGGTTTTGATGACAACAACCTTATGAAATATGAATACTAATATTCATGTCTAGATATATATATGTATATGTAGGATATATATGCAAGTACCGAAGAATGAAGATTGTACAATATAAAGATTCAAGATTGAGTACAGAGATTTAAGACTAACAAATTCAAGATTGAAGAAATCAAGACTGAAGACTCATGAGTATCAAGAGTATCAAGATTTCAAGAGTTCAAGATATCAAGGTAAGTAATAATGTCTGGACTTATGTTAAAACTTCATAATAGTACTAAAATCTTTATTCGGATTTTAATTATGGAATGGAATCCATCTTCTCGCTTTAATAGTAGGATGGAACCCATGACCTTCTCTAGTGGGATAGAATCCACGAAATTTTCAAAATGATTTATTTTAAATATTTTTCCAAAAACCTTTTAAAATTCATCCCTCGGTTTAATATTTTAGCCTTAAACCATTTTTATTATCTTTTATATTTTGATTTAAGAATCATCTCTTGTTTTTAAACTATCTCATAGCTTTAATATTTTAAGCTTTAAATATCAAAAATATATTCTACATATATTTTTTAATATTACTTTTATATGATAGATTATATACTTTTTAAGATTACTTTTTATCTCTTTTATAAGTTTGAACTATATTCAAAATGGTTTACAAACTTCAGAAATTGTTTTGACAAGTTTTAGAAAGAAAATCTCTTTTAAAAACAAAAATCAATTTTCAAAATTAACTAGGGCATGTCGACATGGTAGCCGTAGAAATTCAATTTTCAAAATTTCAAATGAAGTGTCTATTCGTCATAACCTTTCATGAATGGACATGGCTGCTGTTCTTCTATAAATACCAATTGTTTTCAATGAATTTTAAGTTAGTTTTTCTTCAATTCTTCACTCCTTCTTCTCCACTCAAATGTTCTCTTATATTTTAACAAAACTCTGTCGAAATCCTAAGTAAATTAAACTCGATCATCTATAGTTTGATTCTCTGTCACTCTCTCTCAAAGGTCTTAGTGCTATTCAGAGTTATAGATCATTTGTAATCAAAGATCGAAAGATTGAAGTGTATTGAGTCTTTCTCTATCAAAGTGTGATTGGAAACGATGTGATTGTGGCCTGTAAATAAATTAGATGTGATTGTAGCTCATAAATCAATTAGGTGATCTTGTAGCCTGGTTTAATCAAGAGAGATTGCCCTAGATTCGAAGACTGGAGGGTGTATCTCGTAGCCTTGAAATTGAGGTTGTAATATCAACATTATATTTGAAAAGAAATATACACAAGAAATTGTATGGGATTGGATGTAGGGTAACTTCGAACCAGTATAAAATTCCGGTGTGTTCTTTCCTTTACTGCTTTTATTTACTATTTGCATCTGCGTCTGATTTTGTGATTGTTCTTGTGTTTGTGAATTGCATCTGTTTGGATTTAATTTGAAAAAATCTCAAAAAGATACATAAAACTAATTAAACACTATTCACCCCCTTTTAGTGTTAATCTAGCCTTAAGATCTGTAATCTGCATTTCCTACATTTGGTATCAGAGCATTTTTTTCAAAGTTAACATAATCTGAATTTTGAAGAAGTTTAAAATGGAAATTTTTGGAGATTCTATTAACACTAGTTCAAAACTGTCTAAATCATCATTGTCTCATAAGTCTGCATATTGTTATTATAGAAAATCAAGTTATCTACTGAATTGGTGTGTTATGCAGGAACAAATGGGTTATATGGCTTTTGAAGAATGAATACTCAATGGAGAAATGGTGCAAATCAAGAAAAACAAATGGATACTTGATAGTGGATTTCCGAGACACATGACTGGCAAATCAGAGATACCAAATGATATAATTTATGAAGATGAAGGACTGGTCAACTCTGGAGACAACTCAAAAGGATATGTGATTGGCATCGGCAATGTCGGTAACTCCAAAACTCCTACTATTCCTGATTTTCTGTTAGTTAGGAATCTAAAACACAATCTACTTAGCATAAATCAACTATGTGACAAGGGATACATAATTAAATTTGAAAAAGATAAGTGTCACAACGAAGATAATAAATTAAATATTAACTTTGAAGGAATTAGGAAGAAAAATATTTATACTCTCCATATGAAAATCTCAAATGATAACCGATGTCTTTTAGCTAATACAAGTGATCCTTGGATTTGGCATAAAAGATTTGGGCATTTGAATTTCAAACTCTTATCTAGACTTCCAAAACTCGATCTAATAAGAGGTCTCCCTAAAATGGAATTAAAGTAGATAGTAATATAGTATATATGATGCTTGTCAATTAGAAAAAATTAGAAAGAGTTCATTAAAATTGAAAGATATGATTTCAACCTCAAAACCTCTTGAATTACTTCATTCATATCTGTTTGGTCCATGTAAATCACAGTAAATATGTTTTTGTAATTGTAGATGATTATTCTAGATTTACATGGACAATTTTTCTAAAACATAAAAGTGATGCTTTTGATTTATTTAAAACTTTTACAAAAAGAATTCAAATAAACTTTCATTAAAAATCAAAACTATTCGTAGTGATCACGGTGGAGAATTTGAAAATGAAAATTTTAGGAATTTATGTAATCAAAAAGGAATAACCCATAATTTTTCTTTTCTAAGAAATCCACAACAAAACGGAATGGTAGACCGTATAAATAGGACGATTTAAGAGTGTGCAAGAACTATGCTTTCAGATAGTAAATTACTAAGAAATTTTTGGGCTGAAGCAGTCGCTACAGCTTGTTACATTTTGAATAGGATTTTAATTAGACCTTTAACCAATAAAACACCATATGAATTTCTTTTCAATAAGAAACCAAAGGTATCTTATTTTAAAGTTTTTGGAAGCAAATGTTTCATTTTAAATACGAAGTACAATTTGGATAAATTTGATCCTAAATCTGACAAAGGAATCTTTATCGGATATTCTAATAGAAGTAAAGTATATAGAGTTTTCAATTTAAAAACCAACATCATTGAAGGAACAATGCATGTATCTTTTGATGAAAATTTCAACTATTTTGTTCAAATAAATAATAAACATAATTTTGTTACTCAAAATAATGAATCAAACGAAATAAATTGTGATACTGTTCATCCTAATCAAAAGATCAGGCTTTTAAAAGGTCATCCTATAGAAAATATACTAGGAAATATTGAATCTGTTGTTAGAACTATAAATCAATTAAACAAGATGAGTAATGTAGCTTTTATATTAACTATTGAACCCAAAAATCCAAAGGAAGCATCATCTAATGATTCATGGATTCTTGCTATGCAAGAAGAATAGAATCAATTCACCTGAAACGATGTATGGGAACTTGTTCCTAGACCCGAGGACAAACTATAATAGGAACTAAATAGGTTTATAAAAATAAAATGAATGAACAATGTGAGGTCGTTGCAAATAAAGCTCGGTTAGTCATGCAAGGTTATTGTCAAGAGAATGGAATAGACTATGATGAAACCTATGCACCCACAACAAGATTAGAAGCCATTAGAATTCTACTTGCTTTCGCAAATCATAACAATTTCAAATTATTTCAAATGGATGTCAAAAGTGCCTTTTAAATGGTTTTTTTAAAGAAGATGTTTATGTTGAACAACCCCCACTTTCTAAAGAAGAAAATATTCCAAATCATGTTTACAAACTAAAGAAAGCTTTATATGGTCCGAAACAAGCTCCTAGAGCCTGGTATGATAGACTATGATCTTGCTTATTACAATCAAATTTTGAAATTGGTAAAGTAGATAATACTCTTTTTATTAAAAGAAACAAAATGACATTCAATTAGTACAGATATATGTAGATGATATAATTTTTGGATCAACAAACAATAAAATGAACAAAGAGTTTATGAAATAATGACAAAAGAGTTTGAGATGAATCATATGGGTGAACGTACTTTCTTTTTAGGATTGCAAATAAAATAATTAGATAGTGGTATTTTTATTAGTTAAGAAAAGTATGCCAGGATCTAATTAATAAGTTTGGTATGACCACTACGAGTGGAAAACCCACTCCTATGGCAACAAAGGAAGCCTTGAATAAAGAAGACATGTCAAAAGATATCGGCCCAAAACTACATAGGGGATTGAATGGATCGCTACCTATATAACTACTGGTAGGCTGACAACATGCATAGTGTCTGTCTTTATGCAAGATACCAATCTCAACCCAAAAAGACCCATTTAAAAGCTGTTAAATGTATCCTAAGATATGTTAAACACACTTTAGACTATGGCCTATTTTACTCTAAAAATGATTCATTTGATTTAATCTCATATTTTGATGCTGACTATGCTGGTTGTAAATCAGATCGAAAAGGTACAAGTGGAACTTGTCACCTTTTAGGACATTCTCTGGTATCTTGAATTAGTAAAAAGAAAAATACTGTTCACTATCAATAACTGAAGCAGATTATATCTTTGCTGGTTTGGCTTATTCTCAAGTTATTAATATGCAACAGACCCTAAAGGATTTTGGATTAAATATTCCAAAATCACCAATTTATTGTGATAATACAAGTGCAATAAATTTATCCAAAAATCCTAATCATCATGCTAGAACCAAGCATATTTATATCAGACATTATTTTCTCAAAGATAATATAAGTAAAGAGATTATTTCTCTTGAATTTATCAACACCGAGAATCAAATAGCCGATATTCTGACCAAACCGTTAAATCAATCGACCTTTACTAAATTTAGAAGAGAACAAGGCATTTTCTCTATAACTGAGATATAAAATATAGATTTAGCAACATATATGTATATATATTTAAATAAATAAAGAAAAATAAAATTGTCAAAATTTCCATAAGGATGTCGATATCCCCCTACCCCCCATGTCGACATACAATGGTAAAATTTGAAAATTTGATTTTCCCTCTAAAATTAGTTTGATAGTTATATTTCTCTATATTTTGAATTCTTCTGTCTACCACTTCATTTCTTTCTATAATAAACTTCTGGTAATATAAAATAATGGCCTCCTTTTCCAAATCAAACAAAAGTGCGACCTTTTTTTACCTTCTCCTAATGCTGGTCCATTTCAATGAACTACACTGGCCCGAATCAGGAAGATAGAGGAAATTTTGAAGGACTCCTTGCAAATGATGACTGAGTTGCAAGTCATGCAAATAAAGATGGCTAAGGAACAAGAGAAATAGTGCAAAATCCTTAGAAATTTACAAAAATTTCTAATGGATAATCATGTTGACCCGATCATGTATGAAGATGACTTCTCTAACATTCATATTCATAATCCATTAGAGGAAGATAACGAAGATGAAGAAGAATCGCAAATGGACGAATACAACAAAGTTATTTGCATTGGAGAAGTTTGTTTTGATAAAGATGGTAATTTGGTCGAACAACGTGGAAACTTTTGTCTCCATTACCCAAATTGTTCGATTCACAAGTCACTAATTATCAAAGACTTTCATTAAATTGTTTTTATTTCAATGTTTTTATATATTGTGTGTATTTGTATTATAATATAACAACACACACACACACACACACACACACACACACACATATATATAATAAAATTATATTTATGTTTCGCTTATTATACTTTATTATTAGCATTTAGTTCCATAATATTAGTTTGAGGGAGAGTTATGTAGTTTAAGATTATTTTTTGTTGATGACAATAGGGGAGAATTATAAAATAGGTTAAATATACTTAGATTAAGGGGGAGTTAGTAGTTTAAGGGGGAGTTGTTGGAATAAGGGGGAGTCAAAGTATATTTTATAAACATAGTTGTCATCATCAAAAAGGGGGAGATTGTTAGTTCCTGAGATGATTATTTTGATGACAATAACCTTAGGACTTGTTAAAAAATATAAATATAAAAATTAATATTCTCGTCTAGATATGTATGTATATGCAGGATATATCATAGGTACTGAAGAATGAAGATTATACAGTATAAAGATTCAAGACTGAGAATAGAGATTCAAGACCGACAAATTCAAGATTGAAGAAATCAAGTCTAAAGACTCACGAGTATCAAGAGTATCAAGATTTAAAGAGTTCAAGGTACCAAGATAAGTAATAGTGTCTAGAAATGTATAAAAAAAACTTCATAATAGCAATAAATCTTTTTTCAGATTTTAATTGTGGAATGTAATCCACCTTCTCGCTTTAATAGTGGGATGGAATCCACGACCTCTTTAGTGGGATGGAACCCACGACCTTCTCTAGTGGAATGGAACCCACGATCTTCTCTTGTAGAATAGAATCAACGAAATTTTCAAAATAATTTATTTTAAATATTTTTCCAAAAACCTTTTAAAAGTCATCTCTCTCAGCTTAACATTTTAGCTTTAAACTACTTTTATTATCTTTTATATTTCGATTTCAGAATCATCTCTTGTTTTTAAACTATCTCTTGGTTTTAGTACTATAAGCTTTAAATCTAAAAAATATATTCTATACTTAGTTTTAATATTATTTTTATATTATAGATTATATTTATTTTTTAAGATTACTTTTAATTCCCTTTTATAAGTTTAAACTATATTTAAAATGGTTATAAACTTCAGAAATTGTTTTGACAAGTATTAGAAAGAAAATCACTTTTAAAAACAAAAATCAATTTTCAAAATTGACTAAGGCATGTCGACATACCACATCCCCCCATGTCGACATGGTAACCGTAGAAATTAAATTTTCAAATTTTCAAATGAAGTGTCTATTCGTCATAACCTTTCACGAATGGACATGACTGCTGTTTTTCTATAGACACCAGTTGTTTTCGACGAATTTTAAATTAGGTTTTCTTCACTTCTTCACTCCTTCACTCCTTTTTCTCCACTCAAATATTCTCTTATATTTTAAAAAAAATCTACCAAAATCCTAAGTGAATCAAACTCGATCATCTCTAGTTTGATTCTCTGTCATTCTCTCTCAAAGATCTTAGTGCTATTCAGAGTTATAGGATCATTTGTAATCAAAGATAGAAGTGTATCAAGTCTTTCTCTATCAAAGTGATATTGGAAACGGCGTGACTGTGGCCTATAAATCAATTGAGTGTGATTGTATCTCTTAAATCAATTAGGTGATTATGTATGGGACTGGGTGTAGGGTAACTCCGGACCAGTATGAAATTTCGGTGTGTCCTTTCCTTTACTGCTTTTATTTACTATTTGAATTTGTGTCTGATTCTGTGATTATTTTTGTGTTTGTGAATTGCAATTTAATTTGAAAAGATTTCAAAACGATACACAAAACTAATTAAACACTATTCACCCTCTCTAGTGTTAATCCAGCCTTAAGATCTGTAATCCGCATTTCCTATATCTTAACATTGCTTTTGAAATATGGAATCATTCTGACTTTAACTTAGGGGATATGGATCAATCTTTGTTGAACCTGGATCATGCATTGAGATAGACCGAAGGTTCTATGGCTTGGAAGGAATAATCGACCAACAACGATCGGCCCACCTATATCTTCAACTTTATGACCTGCGATAGTTTTTATCGGCTTCAATCTTCATTTTTTGATGCTTTGAAAGGTTCGAGTAAGTTGGCCTTGTGGATCTCATGATATCGATCGTTCTTCTATGATTTGAACTGTTTTTATGGATCGTTCTCGATCGATTTAAGCAAATCCTTGCTTTGTCCGTAACTCGAGCATACGAACTCTGATCGACTCCAAATTTGAAACATAACTTCATGGGGCTATGTCGGTCACTTCATGCTGATTGCACCTTAATTGGGATCTGGTCTGAATCTGCCTGACCATCGTTTAAAGTATTGTATGTAGTCGATTTCTAATGCTAATGACCATTCGTTCCCAGCCAAGTTGATGATATCATGACCTTTTCAAAAGATGGGATAACACTCGGTTTGTCGGTTGACATCTAGATGCTCTTTTCTTCGAGAGTACCACTCCTTTGGTATTTGGTCGGCATATGGTTGGTTGAGCTATGGTTGCATGAGCTCCACCTTCATTAGCATCAACATTCAACTCCAAATTATCATTATCTAGCAGCAAGTCCACGTCCTCATTAGGGATAACCATGACATCAACTTCCCAAGCATCATTTGCATAAGCATTCCCCTCGGTATCAAGAGAAATCCTCTCGATGTCGGTTGGTCTTCTTGTGAGGGGAGCACTCCTGCTTCATCCTGCAACACCTTCTACAACTCCACTAACCACTTCCTTCTACTTCTGCATCTCATACCTTCTGTTTATGCCAAATACAGAGCAATTCTCTTATTCTATAATAGGTGAAGTTTCCCTTCTAGTTCTCACGGTGGTTCGGGATTGCAAATTGAGCAACACATCCATCTTGTCTTTAAGAGCTTTTTGGCTACTGCCATCTTCTGTTTAAGTTCATGGATCATCCTATCAAACTCTCCTCTGGTCACTACTTCATGTTGAGCAGAGGATTCTGGTATTGCATTTTCATTATTAGCTTTTGTTTGGTGAGTGTTTGGCTCATCACCACCGGCTACCGCTCCTACTGATCTTCCAAATACAGACTTTCCTTTTCTAGATGTTATAAGTTTCCAATAGCAAACTCTTAAGTTCCTCAAGCGAATTTTTTGGATCTAACTTCTAGATCTTTCCAACTCAAAGTAGAGAGCTAGATCTAAGCATGGATTCAGTTTCTCACTGAAAGCACCAAAATGTTGACGTCAAAAATGGATCAACATCCAAGATTGAGTTGTAGGGAACATGTGTGACCTAGATCTAGCTGATAGTATTGAAAAATAAAAGAAATGAAAAAGGTTGACATAAGAGTTTTATAGTGGTTTGACAATCTCTGACCTACGTCTACTTTATAGTTTTCGTTGATTGTTGTTTACAAAGAATTTGAGATTACAAGTCATCGGTACTAGGGTTTGACAGCTTCTATGGCCTAGAACTGCCAAGAGTAACTGCCTAGGTGACTATTAAAAGGGAGGTAGGAGATGAAGAAATGGAAGAATTTATGCTAATAGAAAATCATCTCCCTTTCTAGTTGTAGTAGGGTTTGTATTTATAGGAAAACAAAGGTACTGGGTCAGAAGCCCGCTTGCATTGAAGTCCATATATTGACCGGATGTTGTATAAGAGAAACCAAAGACCCATGAATAGAAAGAATAACTCGGTACTGAGTTAAATGACTTGGTACTGACCTATTATTATGGGTGCCGGGTGAACTTCTTCACTTGCTTTGCTCTTCCTTCTTCCTCTTGAAGGGTTCCAATCTCTTTCCCTTCGACTTTTAGTTGATTGTAGCGATCTTCCCGTTAGCTCTTGAATCATCCTGCTTTCTTTGCTTTCTTCCCACTAATGCTTGGAATTTCTCATCCAAACACTAGAAAAACCACTTGACCATGAGTAGTTGGAGTTGTATGCGAGATGTATGGAGTTTGGGAAAAGGAACGAGGAGGAAAAGTGACTCCTCGCCGACCTATTTAAATCGACGCCGAGTTATTTCCTTAACTCTATTCCCTCTAAAACTTTCACAGCTATTTTTCTAGCTCTTTTAGGTGTACTTTCAAGTTTTTGAGTTGTTTCATCTTCGTATTAACGTTCTAACTTCCATTGACTTCTGCTTGGTTAAAAAACTGGTTAAAACATGATTTTACAAACACTTTCTACTAGAACATTGTCCATCGTTTTGAGTATTAGGACCTCCATTCCTTAGTTTCAATGACAACAACTATACAATCATATATATTACATCTTATCAGGATTATAGATATATAGTACAAAAGATCGTCATGCTTAAAGATATCAAGACTCAAAGACGAACAAAGACTGATGGACCATGCTATGATTACTAAGGCTATAATACTACGTTAAGAGTCTTAGAAAAACATTGTAAGGTCTCCTTGAGTATATACATGCACACACAAATTCATAATTCAACATTGGCATATAAAAAACCATGATATTCAAATATGGCTATCCATAGACGTCTGTGGGAAAGCCACAGACATCTGTGAATATTTTCGAGAATTTAATTCATGAAACCACAAACGTCCGAGGTTTTCCTATAGACATTTTTCATATAGTAGCTGCTCCAATCTGAAAAAAATACTTCATTTCATATTGAGTAATGGCATCCCTTCTTCAATGGCCGCAGCCATTAAAACAAACGAATCTTATTTAAACAGTAACAACTCCTCATATGAATCTACTCAAATTTATATATATTTCAAAGATTGAGAATTGGATTAACTATTCTAATCTATTCTCTTGATTTCTTATTGCTCTCTATTTACATATTTGTGCATACATTGCTTGCATATTCTCAATCTATCATAACCAAAATATTATTTTGGTTAAATCACGTCCTACAACTCAAAGTATTATATTCACATACTCAAAGGAGATCATATGAAGAAAAGTAATGTTAGTCAAAATTCCTATTATTTGGAACATAAGGTTATCAGAGAAACACTTTTTGTATTAGCCTATTCCTTTAGGTGAAGCGAGGGTTATTTGGTTAAATGAAATACTAAAGGGGAGCTTCGGGACTGGACGTAAATGTGAGGTCTGAACCAGTCTAAAATATCTGGTGTGATCGTTTTTATTATTTACCTTCTTTATATTCAGTTATTATTCCTCGGTCAGTGTAATTTATAACATACACTCTCACACTTACATATATAAGTTGCATTGTATAAAGATCTTATAGATTTTCGGTTGGTATCGGAGCAAAGTTATTTCAATATATAGTAACACGTAGTTGAAAAATCATTAATATGGTAAGTACTATTCAAGAAGGTCAATCAACTGCATGACCTCCACTATTTACTGGGTCTAACTATGCTTACTGGTCAACTCGTATCAGAATTTTCATTGAAGCAAACGAGTTAGAAATATGGCTAGAAAATCAACACAAATATGAAGCACCTAACACTGACATTAGCATTTGGACTGATGCACAAAAGTAGCAGCATCTAACAATGCCAAACTATGAATGTACTGTTTTTCTCACTTAACAAAAATGAGTTTTCACGTGTCATGCTTTGCACCACTGCATATGATATCGGGCACACTTTACAAGTCACACATGAAGGAACAACTAAAGTCAATCAAATAAAAATCTTAATTTTACAACACCAATTTTCATCTTTCAAAGTGAGAGCAAATAATTCAAATATTGATATGTATGCTAGATTTCAAACTATTCAACACGATCTCCTGGCACTTGGAGTCAAATTCACAGATTTTGATTTAGTCGCATGAATTTTAAACTCTTTGACAAATGAATTGGAAAGAAAAGTTTTAGCCATTAAAGAAGCTAATGATCTTTCTCAATTTAAAGTCAAAGAGCTAATAGTAAATCTAACGTCGTATGAAGCTAACTTGTAGGCTAGAAAGGATCAAATCCGTGAAAAAGAAAACCTAGCATTCCAAGCAAGTAACAAAGATTTGGACTTCGAAGATGAGATTGTTTTTATTGCCAAAAACTACAACAAATTCAAGAAGTTCAAGAAGATGACTAGATTTCAAAATGGTGGCAAACCAGTCTCCTCAAATCAAACATCGATTAAATGCCATAATTGTGAAAATTTTGGCCACATGAAGAAGGATTGTCCACAGCTCAATAATGTAAAAAGAAAAGAAAGTGTGAGAAATTCAAAAAAAAAGTAAAGAGCTTTTCATGTAACATGGAACGATTCAGATTCATCCTCTTAATCCGACAATGATAGTGAAAGCGACTCGGAACAAACAAATGTGTATTTTATAGCTAACACTAATGAGGTATGTCACTTACTTATGATGAAATAATGGAAATTAGCATTGAATTAAATGATAAATATAGAGAATCAAAAAAATTAAATAAGGAATATGTAAGAAAGCTAATTAAAGCAGAATTAGAAATTAGATTACTAAAAGATGAAAAAATAATCTTAGAAGAAGAGTTAGAAATTACTCAAAAAAAATAAGCAACGTTACTATCTCAAAATGACATCTTATTACATGATTTAGAAATATATAAGTTAGAAAAAGTTAACCTTGAAAAAGAAAAACTAGAATTAGAAGCAAATTTAGATTCTAGCGAAATTAAAATTTGTGATCTTAAAAGTAAGTTAGATAAAAGAACAAATAATGTGACAAAATTCAACAAAAGAAAACAAAATTTAGAAAATTTGAATTAAAATATCTAAACCTTTTGAAACCGAAATGGATTGGGTTTTAAAGGGAAACAAAAGTCAAAGAAGCATAGCACATTATACACCAAATTCAAAAGGCCAAAGTTGGAAGCTAAGATTAAAAATTCATATACAAGTATGGTCAAAATATGGATTCCTAAAAAAATAAACAAACTAATTATAAGAAAATATATTGATGAATATTTAAAGAAGGTTTTACATAAGAATAATTACATTTCTAATGGAACCAAATCCTCGTGGATATGGCTATCCTTTTCCACTAACACGTAGGACCTTAAACAAAGAATGTGGGTACAAATTAAATTTTTCTTACTTTGTAGGTATCCAAAATTAAAATAAAAGGTAAAGAGAAATAGATACTTGATAGTCGTTGCTCCAAGCACATGACTGGAAATATTCATATGTCATCCAATATAACATATATCGATGTTAGCACTGTGACATTCAGAGATAATTCAAAAAGGTTTGTCATTGGCATTGGAGAAGTCATCAATATGGGTATTTCTAATTCTCTGATTATTACTAAAATTTTATAGGTAGAAAAATTAAAACATAACTTATTAAGTATAAGCCAATTATGTGATAAAGAATTTCAAGTTTATTTCGAAAAAAACAAATGTAATATCATTGATCAATATAAAAATCTATCTTTTGAAGGATTTAGAAATCGAAACATATGTGTTTAAAACATGAATGTTAAAAATAACACAAATATATTCTTAGCCGCAAATCATGATGATCCATGGTTATGGCATAAATTTTTTGTCACATAAATTTGGAGAATATCAACAAACTAGCTAAAAATAAATTAGCTAGAGGATTACATAAGATCAACTACAAAGTTAAAAACTTGTGTGACGCTTGTCAGTGTAGTAAATTAACGGTATGTTGTTTTAAATCTAAAAAGGAAATCTCAACAAAGCAATCTCTCGAACTACTTCGTCTAGATTTATTTGGACCGACTCAAGACGCTCAATAAACCATAACAAATATGTTTTTTGTAATTGTTGATGATTTTTCAAGATATACTTGGACATTATTTTTAAAACATAAAAGTGACACTTTTGAAATGTTCAAAATTTTAGTTAAATGAATTACAAATTTGGTGAACTTAAAAATTAAAAGTATACGAAGCGGTCATGGAAGCGAATTTGAGGATGAACTATTTACAAATTTTCGCAACAACAAGGGAATTAGTCATAATTTTTCATTTTCACATACATCTCAACAAAATGGTGTTGTAGAACGTTACATGAATATGCATGAACCTTACTAAATAGTAGTAACCTACCAAAAAGTTTTTGAGCTAAAGCTATTGCTACCGCATGTTATGTATTGAATCGTGTAACACTTAGACCAATGACTAAAAACACATGTTATGAAATATTTTCAAAAAGAAACCTAAAGTATCGTATTTTGAGTATTTGGATCAAAATGTTTTATTTTAAACATAAAATACTAACTAAAAAATTCGATTCTAAAGCTGATGAAGGAACTTTTTGATGGCTATTCGGATCGAAGTAAAGCATATAGAATTTTTAATAAGCGAAAAAAACATGAGAGAAGAAAGTTTGCATGTATGATTTGATGAAAACTTTACAAATAACAAAAATGATGATGATGAAGGAGTTATAAATAAACTAATATACCTATACATGAAAATAATATCAATAATAATAATGATAATGCGATCATTTCACCACCTGGAATATTAAAGAACCATCCAATTAATAATATCGTCAGTGATTTAAATACATAAGTATCAAGCAGAAAATAGTTGAATCAAATGAGTCAAGTTGCATTTATATCAAATTTTGAACCTAAAAATTATAAAGAAGCATCAGAAGATGATTTTTGGATTATTGCAATGCAAGAACTTAATCAATTTGAAGAAATGACGTATTGGAACTTGGACTAAGACCAAACGATCAATCTGTAATTGTAACATAAAAATAAAGCGGATGAAAATGGAAACTTTGTTTGAAATAAAGCAAGATTAGTAGCCCAAGAATATAATCAAGTAGAATGAATTGATTATGAAGAGATATTTGCTCCGGTAGCACAACTCGAAGTAATACGAACATTACTTGCTTTCGCATGTCATTATAATTTTAAGTTTTTTCAAATGGATGTAAAAAGTGCCTTTCTAAATGGCTTTATAAAAGAAAAGGTTTATGTTGAACAATCTCCGCTATTTGTTCATGAAAAATATCCTGATCATGTATTTAAACTTAAAAAGGTTCTCTACGAATTATTACAAGTACCTCGTACTTGGTATGAAAGATTAAAAACTCATTTACAAAATTATGGTTTTTAAATTAGTAAAATAGACTCTACTCTATTTATAAAACGAGGAAACAGTGGCATATTAGTCGTATAAATATATGCCGATGACAATAGTTTTGATTCAACTAATGGAAAATTATGCAATGAATTTTCTAACATTATGAAAAATGAATTTGAAATGTTACATATGGGTGAATTAAACTACTTTTTGGGTTTGCAAATAAGATAACTAGAAAATGGAATTTTTATTAATCAAGAAAAATACAGTGGAGAGTTATTAAAATGCTTTGGAATGGAAAACAACTCAAGTAAACCGACTCTGATGAGTACTACTCTACATTTAGATAAAGATGAAAATAGAAAATATTTCAATCAAAAATTATATCAAAGTATGATAGGATCTCTATCATATTTAATGGTTTACGTGCATGGTTTCAAGCATAAATTGCGGATATTTTTACCAAACCACTAAGCGAACTAACTTTTGTAAAATAAAGACGAGATTCAGGAATATGTTCTTACACTGAATTGGTGAACAAAGATATATTTTACTCATATAAATTACATGGAATAACTTTTGTAAAATTTATTGCAGAAATTTTATCCTCATAAAAACTAACTAACTTCTATTAATATTATATGGTTAAAAAATTTGTTCTAACAAATAAACTTCTATATATAGTAAAACAACTTTTATATATAAATCAATTTCTTCTGCAAACTAATTACATATTCGTTTGCAAATCATTTCTACTCAAAATGTCTTCCGATCACGACTCTACTTATTCGACCATCGACTATAGCTCACCTTCATCGAATAGCACCTATGTATCATCAACTAAATCCACACCGCGATCAAATCGATCAGCCTCTCTAAACATCATTGCATAACCTACGTATCACATTTGCTTTTCTTTCATGGAAAAGAAAGCCAAACGGTCAATCAATCTACAACCGACATCTCTCAACAACAAAGTTAATGGAGTATATCACTATCAACAAGAAATGATTCAACGAGGAATGTATTACAAGCAACGAAGTCAAGGATCTCATCTAAACTTTGTCGAAAAATATATTCCAGCAAGTTGTGGTCATTCGCCAACAAAAATTGTATACATCAAAAATCGTCTCGTTTATAAGAAACTCCTATAAAAGCGTATCACATTACTCCAATGAATTTATGCAAGCCAGGACCATCAAACGAAGACTAGATTGATACTCCGGCTTGCCTAATCTGGTCTCCACTAAAGCCGTTAATCGACAATACAAAGGTTGAATCGTATTCAAGAGATATACAACAAATTAAAAAATCCAACCCTTCTAACAAAAAATAAAATTATGATAACATTTCCTCTAAAATATTTTCCTAGTATTGTAATTTTTATATATATCGTTGTCTGTAAAAGTTCTCTTGAAATTTTAATAAATTTTTTAACATTTTTGCATTGAAAGGCATATATAATGAAAAGATGGACCACAAACGTCCGCGACAATATCACATACGTCTGTTAATGGTATTAGGAAAATAATTTTCTAAAACCACAGGCGTCTGTGATACCCCACGAACGTTTGTCACAGGTTTTAGAAAATTATTTTCTGAAACCACGGTCGTCTGTGAAAACCCACAGATGTTTTGTCAATGGTTTCAAGAATTTTTTCTGAAACCACAAACGGTTGTGGAACCCCACAAACATCCGTCACTGCTCTCGACTTCAATTTACAACAGCCCTGCATAGTCAATTTTTTGTCTCCTTTCAACTATTCGCAAAGATATTTCCAATCTACACTAAAATCTTAGTTCCTAAAAGTTCAATTGCTTAAAAAATGGCTCCCAAGGCAAAGACTCTCGTTAACAAAAGATCTAAGAAAGGTCAATCTTCATCCCCTCAAACACCCCTAGCCACCAATGACCACATCCAAGAGTGGCTTCGAAATAGCACGATTGCTAATAAGAGATTTGATGAGCTAAAATAAAAAAAGCTTCATTTAGGCCCTTTCTATAGATTATGCAAGTTTGGCAAATATGGAATTCAGAACTAACCTTCTCCTCTGGTCGTCGAGATTTGATCAATTTTGACAAAAACGAGGTACAAATCGATCAACTTGCAATTTTTCTTTTTTACGCCAACTTATGTAGCAATGATATGTGGATGCCCGAGATTGTCGACGATTGGTTATGGACAAATTTTTTAGTTGCATTTTGAAAATAAACATAAAAGCAATTGGTCATATATTAGATTCTTCTTCGTTCGGACTCGATTTAGAAGAAATTCTCGACCAGAGAAATTTTTCTCGTGATGAATCACACATCAAATGTGGGAAGATCGGATGCCACAGTGGAAATAAGTCTACTTACGACCAAAGGCTCGGTTATTAAATCGAATGATAATCAATATAATAATTCCCCGTTTAGAAGTCATGAACAAATACGAATATGATTACAAAGCCTTTTGCGCTATATTTGGTGGAATACAAGTAAATTGGGCTTAGTTTATTCATAATGAAATAAAAAGCTTTTAGTCTTATCACCACACAATTATGTATGCATCGTATATTATGTGTCTCTTACATGGCCTTGGGGTACCTTCTTATATCTCTTATGTTGAAGAAATCTCTATCAAGGAGAGCGGTATAAATTTTTATCTCTAATGCACTTTCCCCAACGGCCACCTCCAATCATCTCGTTGGACCAATGGACCATGCAGCAACAACAACAAATGTATCTGGGTCCTCAACAACCTCCTGCTCCTCAATAAACCCACTCACCTCGTCCTCTACAACAACCTACATTCTTTAGTCATACTACCGAGTGCTATTTCGATTCGGAGATTGAAGAAGCTCGTATTGAACCAATACAAAACGAATCAATCCATGATTTAACACTTAAAAATCAAAAGTTAATCACGACTAATCGACGGGCTTTGAACAATAAAATAACTGGCTTGGAGCGATCTTTTTCAACACAAATGACTAAGATGAAAAAAACTTTAGAAAAAGACGTCTCCACCTTAGGAAAAGTAACACGAAAGGTACGTGGCAGATCAACCTCTCGATCATCATCTTCTCCATCACCTACACCACCTCCTCGAACTCAAATACCAATTTACCATGTTCATACTTCTCATGAGGGAACTTCACAAGATGAAGGAAATACTATCGAGCAAGAACAATCTGAAGAGGAGGAAGAAGATAGTGATGATATGTCCTTATCTGACCCTCACCAATTTCAACATCAATCTTACATGACTTTCTAAGGACTTTTCATTCAAGAAAATGAGGAGTATAACGATCAACCAATTGGCCAAAAGCATACAGCAAGATCCTTCGGCAGACTAGGAGTATTATGAAAATTATAGCGGATTTTTCTATTTTTTTAACCAGTATAACTGACTTCATTTATTTAATCATTTATGTTCTTTTATGACCTATGTTATTTAAACTTCTATTATCATTTTCTATGTTACTTGTTAAAATTTTATTTTAAGGTCCAATTTTTCTATTGAAATCTATGGTTATATATCTATTTAATGTATACATGATTACTTTTGTTTTGATAATGACAAAAGAGGAGAAATATATGCATATACATAGGGGAGATAACATGCATATACATAGGGGAAAATAAAATTAAACATAAGTTATTACTATAACTAACGATTGTATAATTATCATCATCAAAAGGGGGAGAATGTTAGAACCTCCATTCTATGGTTTCAATGACAGCAACTATACAATCACATATATTATATCTTATCAAGATTACAAGTATGTATTACAAGAGATCGTCATGCTTAAATATATCAAGACTCAAAGACGATTAAAGACTTATGGACAATGTTATGATTACTAATGTTATAATACAATATTAAGAGTCTTAGAAAACATTGTAAGGTTTCATTGAGTATATATATGCACACAAAAATTCATAATTCAACATTGACATATAAAAAACTATGATATTCAAATATGGACATCCATAGACGTCTGTGAATATTTTTGAGAATTTAATTCTTGAAACCACAGACGTCTGAGGTTTTCTCACAGTCGTATGTCCTATAACAACTATTCCAATATGAAAAGATGCTTTATTTCATATTGAATAATAACATCTCTTCTTCAATGGTTGCAGCCATTAAAACTAATGGATCTTATTTAAATAGTAACAACCCCTTATATATATCTACTCAAACCTACATATACTTCAAAGATTGAGAATTGGATTAACTATTCTAATCCGTTCCCTTGATTTCTTACTACTCTTTATTTACATTTTTGCGCATACGTTGCTTAAATATTCTCAATCTTTCATAACCAAAATATTATTTTGGTTAAACAACTTCCTACAACTCACAATACTCAAATTCACATACTCAAATGATATCATATGAAGAATTATACTATTAGTCAAAATTCGTGTTATTCGAAACATAAGATTGCCAGAGAAATACTTTTTGTACTAGGCTATTTCTCCGGGCGAAGCGAGGGTTATTTGGTTAAAGGAATTGCCGAAGGAGAGCTTCGAGATTGGACGTAGGACAAGAAGTCTGAACCAGTATAAATATCTGGTGTGATCATTTTCATTATTTACCCTCTTTATTTTCAGTTATTATTCTCTGGTTAGTGTAATTTGTAACATACATTCTCACACCGACATATATAAGTTGCATTATATAGAGATCCTATAGATTTTCAATTGAGGATCTCTTGGTTAAGCGCTGCTTCTTTCTTCTTATCAAATTCTGCAATACACTTCTTTGGTATCCATTCCGATATTTCCTATCCATTACATTGGGCATTAATATATCCAGATACTTTGCAGACATTACATCACATAGGTTTATATTCATATTCAACTTTAATTTTAGTTTCTTCCCCATCAAAAAACACAACTTCTATCTGTCGTTGCTTCCATCTTCACTATAACTCTACCAAAGGAGAGCCTGGAATCCTTAGAGGTTATATCATTCAACTCTATATGCTTTTTAATAGCGCTCATGATCACGCTTATAGCTTCCACATCCTAAAATTCCAAATCTAGATACATTAGTTTAACCCACACCGGAATCGTGGTTAATATATGTTTGTCAAATTTAATCTTTGACTCTATATCCTCATTGTAATAATTCTCGAATCAAACAGGTAAGGACCCTTTCCATTATTCTGTTGCAGTCATCTGTTTTCTCAAAACTAACCAAGAAAAATCCAATCTATCTACCAAATAATTCATATTTTCCTTACAGTTTCCATACTCTATCAATACATGCTCTTAAATAAATATAGTATGGTCTCATTCCAAACATATAAACAACTATGGAGTTGCCTCACTTTGTTTCGGATCGTTGAGTGATTCTCTCATGAATTAGGGGTTTTCAAACATTTACCTTGTTGAAAGATGGTCTGATATACAATAATTTTATTCTACCATTACTGTTATCGTTTGTAGTTTGACAATCATTCACGTTATTACTGCTGCCACATTGCATTAGAATTTTTTTATTGTTAAATGTCAAAATTATTATTATTTTTAACAATCCTATTGTCCACTTCTTTAATAATTCTTCCTCCTTCCTTAACATTAGCTTGGCCTTGTAATGTACGAAAATCACCATGCACGATTGGATTTATCCCCGTTGCAAGGGGGCTAATCCCGTATTGATGCACCTCTAGGCCAGAGGTATTGCGACCCACAAAGCGGATCTTGTCAATAACAGTGACGACAGTGGCATCTCACTTCGATCTACCCCAACTATCACCAACCGAAGTGCCAACCTCCCGCCTATCACCAAACCGACTATAGCTTCGCTTGCCGTCTACAACTAGAGATAATCCTAGGGCATTATCGTTTTCCACATCGTCCAATTTTCCTTTATTTAGTGGCTCCGGTTGAAATTTGCCGTAGAAATTTTCTGGGGTTTTAGAACTTGAAGCGGTTGCCATTGCAGGGTTGTTGTATTAAAAAATTTACGACTAGATTTTTTTTTTGTTTAAAATACTATTTACATATTATTATACAAAATTTTCCAATGATGGCTGGTAGGGAGAAACAAATTTTTCATGAGCTAGATTAATGAATGAGATATCATTTGGTTATGAGAAATCAAGGAAGGATGCTTTTCCACTCGCTTTTCTAAAAGTGAAGACTAAGTTTATAGAGAGTGGCTTCTAATATTTATTTAATTTTTTTAGTCAAGTTATGAAATAAGTTCAAGGATGTACATAAATACAACACCCTTTTTTAGTTTTGTTCCAAAATTTATTTTTAAAGTATTTTAACTTCGAGCTTCTTATAATATATACTTAAAAAGAAATATACACTCATGTAGCTTCTTCAAAGTTGATTGTACATTTTACAATTCTATATTTTAAACTCTAAAATTGTTTCGAACGATTGATTATGGAACATGATATTAAAAAATCTAATCACATTTTATTATAAAGCTCAAACCAAACTGGACACACGTTGAACATTTATTCATCTCAATTTTTACTTAAAAGTATATTTAATGGATTCCTAAATGCAAGAAATTTCAAATTTACAGAATCTAGCCATCCGTTGAATGTATATCCATAAGCTGAAATCGTGTTGAGCATGAGCCCAACTCATCGTTTTGTAATCTTTGTTTGGGAAAAACCCCTACCACGGGTTCATTATTACGAATATGTAATTATAGCCATAATCAACGGTTAAAAATAGCTCTGACAGCTTATCTATAAAGAAATATATACTTAGAAGATTCCACGTATTTACTTTATTCATGAAATGAAACGAGCTTCATTTGGTATATAGGGAATTAATTAAAAAATGGTCAAACGACTCACTTCTACCGTCTCACGGTAGCACTTGATTGCTACCTTGTCAAATAAATTCGTGTACACGGAACTGCATTTTCCAGAACCATACATAACGACAGATCAGTAAGCAAATTTGCTCTCTCAACTGAAATATCCAAGCAAACTGCCGGTGCAGTCAAATATCACCCAAATCCCATCCAATAACGAACCAAAACGTTGATTGCGACATATGTAATTTAAGGAATATCTAAGGGGTTGTATGATAAATGTAAATTACAAAAATAATAATATTAGAAAACAGAAGGGCTTATCTTGGTCCACGTATCTTCTCATTTCTCCAATCTCTCCCTAGAAATCCCCACATTTCTTCATTCTTGCTTCACAATCCATTCCTTCTTCTCCCTCTCTAGGTTTCAAACCCTAGGTTTAGAATTTCAGGTACGATTTCTATTTTTATTCTGTATTTCATATGAACTATATTGTCGAAGTGGAATTCGTTCTTTTTTAATTCAGATCCGTGTGTTTCGAGGTAATATTATTTTTAATAGATTGTATCGGCAGTTTATAGTCTTAGATTATGTTACTGTAGGTATTTTGAGCTTAAAAACAAGGGTCTTATCATTAGTTGTTTGTCATATGAGCTTGAAAACAATGAGCCGAATGAATAAATTACTTATTTTTAGTCTAAAAAAGACGTTAATGTTTGAATAAAACTTGATGCTTTTGTTTATTGGATAACGGTCATCAGAAAAATCAATATATCTAAAAGTTTGTATTGATTCTTTAATTGAATTTTTCGCTTGACTGCTTGTGAGATTATATCAAGATGCAGTACCATTAAAGGATGCAACTTCATTAAAAAAGAACTCTTTTTGCATAGTGTATTTTCATTTATGTTTGTAATCGATATAGCTTTTGTATGATGTGTATAGAACTCGAAAATATTGGAGCTCTAATGTGAGAAACATTTGATTGATCTTTACTTTGAGAAGAGCCAGCTGTTCTGTATTTGTTATCTTATCTTTATATAAATTGAAATATTTAATCAGAATCAATCTCAATTTGCAGCCTTCTAAAAAGGTAGTTGTTTCGTTATGTATGACAGTATATAGGGTATACGGGTGCTATATCCTTCTCAACAAAGAATCAGTTATCTATCAATTTGATAACAATATCCGGTCTTCTAAAATCCATTTACCCAAATAAATTTGTAAGGATACTTGCCAAAACACATAAATACGGGTTTTATTGATAATTTTTATTGGACTGATTATTAGAATTTATTTAGGAGTCTATTCTTCATGTTTGTCCATGTGAATGAATTACTTTCAACCGTGTTTCATTCTTCAGGAATATATCTTATGCAACCATATTCAACTTTTATCCATGTTTATGCCACTATAACTGACATGTTTGAAAGCCACTTATCATATTAACTTGTTATCTTAAGTTTATAACTCCTTATTATTACATATATTCAGGTAAAAATATTATCTGCACCGCAGTTCTACACTAATAGCAAGTATGTCGGGGGCTTTGCTTCAGTCAGCTACTCTTCCAGCAGTTGTGAGTCGAAGTCGCAGTCAACTTCGCAACTGTGGAAAGACCAGAAGGATAACAAAAATGATGTCTGCACCATCACTTGCTCCTAGACTACAAGGCTTCTCAGGCTTAAGAGGCATAAATGCAGTAGATTTCCCATCAAGGCAAGCTAATGATTTTCTCTCTAAAGTAGCAGCTTCTATTTCAGCGCCTAAAGGAAAGGGCGTTAGAGGAGCAACTGTTGCTATGTTTGAGCGCTTTACAGAGAAAGCTATTAAAGTTATCATGCTTGCACAAGAAGAAGCACGAAGGCTGGGCCACAATTTTGTTGGAACTGAGCAGATATTATTGGGTCTTATCGGCGAAGGGACCGGAATCGCTGCAAAAGTTTTGAAATCAATGGGTATCAATCTTAAAGATGCTCGTGTAGAAGTGGAAAAGATTATTGGAAGAGGAAGTGGATTTGTTGCTGTTGAGATACCATTCACACCTCGTGCAAAACGTGTTTTGGAACTTTCTCTGGAAGAGGCTAGACAACTAGGTAACGCATTTCGGTTATGTTAACGAAATGTTATTTCTTTTTCACTAATTTTACAATGCACTTCCCTACATGCAAACCTACGTTATGCTTTCATCATGATTATATTTCAGTTTTCCAGTTTCAGTTGTATTTGTTTTTATGTTCTTTTCGATCATGTTCTTTATAGTTGTATTGGAGATTTGCTTTCCTTTTGCTGTTGAAATAGGCACCCTATTCTCTTCTGGTTTCTTATGTTCATATGACCACCAACTCAATGTGGGTTCTCCCAGTAATTCCTATCAAAAAGAAAAGGTTTTATTTCTTAGCTGAAGAGCTATCGCTAACAATATACTTGAATTTTTTTTTTTTTTTTAGTTTCTTATAGTTTTTGCTTTAACATCCGGTAGACCGACACCGGTTTCTATTCGTACTTGATTAGTCGAAGAAAATAGTTTCTTTGGGACACTAGATTTCGATAAGTGAACCACAGAAGTCTGTTTAACTATTTATGTCTTCATTTGGCAAGAATCTACCAGTATTTGAGATGGTTAACACATTCGTCCGTTTTCAGGTCATAACTATATAGGATCAGAGCATTTGCTTCTTGGATTATTACGTGAGGGTGAAGGTGTTGCAGCCCGTGTGCTTGAGAGCCTTGGAGCCGATCCAAGCAATATTCGTACACAGGCAATCTCTCTAGCTTGATATTTTGGTCTACTTTAAATATCTGATCACCATAAATACAAAATGCTTACCCTTACCTTATATATTCAAACGTGACATTGTTAACGCAGGTTATTCGGATGGTTGGAGAAAGCACAGAAGCAGTTGGTGCTGGCGTTGGTGGAGGCAGCAGTAACACTAAGATGCCTACACTAGAGGAGTATGGAACTAACTTGACAAAGTTAGCGGAGGAGGTAATTTCTTCTTACCCACGCTTCTATTTCATATTGTATCAGTGTTTCTAAATCTCTCGAAATATTTCTTTGACTCACAGGGTAAGCTCGATCCAGTTGTTGGTAGACAACAACAAATTGAGCGTGTAACACAGATTTTGGGCAGGAGAACAAAGAACAATCCTTGCCTAATTGGAGAACCTGGTGTTGGGAAAACAGCCATAGCTGAAGGTCTTGCTCAACGAATCGCAACTGGTGACGTTCCAGAAACAATTGAAGGGAAAAAGGTTACATATTTATATGACTGTTCTGTTATTATTTCTTGTACCAATCTCTACTATAAACTAGAGGGAGTCTACTTCCTAAAATTGTTTTTAAGTTGTAAATGGCAGCTAGTCAACAAGCTGTTCTGCTGGTCGTTTTTATATGTTTTTCTCTTCTTGTATAACTGATAATAGGAGAGCCTAATATATTTTCTCCCAAAAATCAAATCTGAATTTCAGTTGCTAGCTAGCCGACAAAATACTCTGTACCTTATTTGACATTGCTAACAACCTTTTCTTTGCTGAAAAAATAATAACCTTGTGTTCTCTTATAGCTGTACACACTTATCTACCCAAAAAAAGTCTAAGCATGTACTATTTGTTCACATAATCGCACTTATCAAAAATGTTTCCGTATCTTTTGTCACATATGCGCAACATAAGTGGTCTGATTAGAACTAGTTTGTACAACTGTGTTTCATATGGATTCTTATTGCTCTTAGGTATGAACAATTTGTTTCTGGAGGTGATCATAATTTCTTGAATCTGATGTATTTATAGGTTATCACCCTTGACATGGGACTTCTTGTTGCTGGAACAAAGTATCGTGGAGAGTTTGAAGAAAGATTGAAAAAGCTGATGGAGGAAATCAAACAAAGCGATGAAATTATTCTTTTCATTGATGAAGTGCATACTCTTATTGGAGCGGGGGCTGCTGAAGGTGCAATTGATGCTGCCAACATTTTAAAGCCAGCTCTTGCCAGAGGTGAATTGCAGGTACATAATACTTCCATCATTAATAGTTGGAAGTTGAATTTGTTAAGAGTTCATATTGTGGTTTTATTGTCGAAATCATACCTAAAATACGTTGTTTCTTTTTAGTGTATTGGAGCCACAACACTAGATGAGTACAGAAAGCACATTGAGAAAGATCCAGCTTTGGAAAGGCGTTTCCAACCAGTCAAAGTTCCTGAGCCTACAGTTGACGAGACCATTCAAATTCTCAAGGGTCTTCGAGAGAGATATGAGATTCATCACAAGCTGCGATACACTGATGAATCTTTAGTTGCTGCTGCACAACTATCATACCAATACATAAGGTTATTTGGCTTATATGTTAGGAGCTTTTTATGCTATGATAATATGTTATATTGAACTCCTTTAACTTGTACTTCTGACTGTTGATGCTACAGTGATCGGTTCCTCCCTGATAAAGCTATTGACTTGATTGATGAAGCTGGATCACGCGTCAGACTTCGCCATGCTCAAGTATATATATGTTCATACTTCATAGGTTAAATTTGATCGAAGTTGATGCATTTTCTGATATCATTTTCTTTTTCTGCAGCTTCCTGAGGAGGCCAAAGAACTAGACAAAGAACTGAGGCAAATCACCAAGGAGAAAAACGAGGCAGTGCGTGGTCAAGACTTTGAGAAAGCCGGCGAATTACGTGACCGAGAAATGGAACTAAAAGCTCAGATCTCTGCATTGATCGACAAAGGCAAAGAGCAAATAAAAGCAGAAGCTGAATCGGGCGAAGCGGGTCCGGTTGTAACCGAAGTGGATATCCAACACATCGTCTCTGCATGGACTGGAATCCCAGTGGACAAAGTATCCAGAGATGAATCCGACCGTTTGCTCAAAATGGAAGAAACCCTGCACAACCGTGTGATCGGTCAGGATGAAGCCGTCAAAGCCATCAGCCGTGCCATCCGACGTGCACGTGTCGGGCTTAAGAACCCTAACCGTCCGATCGCCAGCTTCATCTTCTCCGGCCCAACGGGTGTCGGCAAGTCCGAGCTTGCCAAAACTCTCGCTGCCTACTACTTCGGTTCTGAAGAAGCCATGATCAGGCTTGACATGAGCGAGTTCATGGAGCGCCACACTGTTTCCAAACTCATCGGTTCTCCTCCTGGGTACGTAGGCTACACCGAAGGCGGACAATTAACTGAAGCAGTGCGTCGCCGTCCTTACACGGTTGTTTTATTCGATGAAATAGAAAAGGCTCATCCAGATGTTTTTAATATGATGCTTCAAATATTAGAAGATGGAAGGTTGACTGATAGCAAAGGCCGTACGGTTGATTTTAAGAACACATTGTTGATTATGACTTCGAATGTAGGAAGCAGTGTGATTGAGAAAGGAGGGAGGAGGATCGGGTTCGATTTGGATTATGATGAGAAGGATGGAAGCTATAATAGAATCAAGAGCTTGGTGACTGAAGAGCTGAAGCAGTATTTCAGGCCTGAGTTCTTGAATAGATTGGACGAGATGATTGTTTTCAGGCAGTTGACGAAGCTTGAAGTGAAGGAGATTGCAGATATTATGTTGAAGGAAGTGTTTGAGAGGTTGAAGGTGAAGGAGATTGATCTTCAGGTTACAGAGAGGTTTAGGGATAGGGTAGTCGACGAAGGGTATAACCCCAGCTATGGGGCTAGGCCTTTGAGAAGGGCAATCATGAGGTTGTTGGAGGATAGTTTAGCAGAGAAGATGCTTGCTGGCGAGATAAAGGAAGGCGATTCTGCCATTGTTGATGTTGATTCCGAAGGGAACGTTACTGTTCTCAGTGGTGAAAGTGGATTGGCCGAAACTTCGCCTCCTGCTGTTGCCGTTTAGTTGTTTATATTTGTGACTAGTACACGGGTTTTAAGTGGAACTGAATGTAATATACATTATACATGCTTTTAGTTGTTAGGGTTATGTAGAACTCTGAAAAATTTATTCGCTGGTAATGACTGCTTGAGAAACTACAGTTGATGAAACTATCTGTAACTGTTATTTGAAGGGTTGTGACTACTGCTCCCTTGTGTTTTCTGGGTTGTACCAGTATTTAGATGTTGAAAAGTTGCGATAAGTTGAAGTTTATGCTAGGTGATGTCTGTAAATAAAGTTTATTATTTAGTTTTTTTAAACTTAGGTTCGCAATGTATGAAATGATTGCAAGCCGACTCTACGTTGACTCTTCAGGTTATACTATGGATTTCTGCTGTGGCAGCGCTTATGTCCAGTTGTTTCTTTTTTTAAAACAACAACAGAGTTCTGTTTTTGATGTTGTTATAGAAAAAGTCTATTGAAATGAATATGTAAATTTGGTTTCTATTTTTGAAAAATAAAAAGCATAAGGTGTCTTGCACTTCACCGATAAAAAATGCAAGGTAACTTGCACTTTTCTGTTTCTGAAACTTCGCAAGTTATCCTGCATTTTTTATCAAGAAAGCGTAAGCTAGTTTGCGTCTTTTGATTTTGAAATTTATCTAAATAAGGAATGTCTGCCAAGTCTTTAAAATTAAAGATAATGAAAGAAAAAACTCTTCTGAAAAGTTACGAAAATTTGGTCGCTGTTTTTACCTTTTGACTAATTTATGCTACTTTTTCCTCTGATTTCAATGTTGGCTGATTTTCTAGATGGGGACAATTTAATAAAAATAACAAAATATAGACCTAATTTACATGGGATTATGAGTAGAGACTTTTTGTGCATGAGCTTTGAGAACATGGATCTTTGGTCCAAACCTTTTATCTCAAAATTATGAAATTTTAAAAAAGTGCAAGCTAATTTGCACTTTCTGATTTGAAAAAAACAGAAATTTAATTTACATACTTATTTTACAAGAATTTTTCTTTTAACAACATCAAAGATAAGGACCTTTCGTGCAAAGCCTCTTTTTTAAAAGTTTCTTTACGCTATGATGGTGGGCTTCGGTGGTTCAAATCTGTTTTAGGGTGTGTTATTTTCAGCTTTGAGAGTCGGATTAGAATAGGGAGACGTGAAACTGAATACTACAAAATTTATTACACCATCAAAAGGAAAATCATAATTGAGATCTGATCTTAAACAAGCTGCATGGGAAAGTAAACGTTATATCAATATAAGTTAATCTCTGCCTCGGGCTCATTTAGGCATCCATTTAAGAAAATCAAGATGCGAGAGGAGGGCAGGAGGCCATGTATAATGTAAATAAAACTTGCTTTAATTAAGCATAATTTCATTATAAGACACAAAATACTATTAGAAAATTAATATTTGAGGGGATCGGTTGCTCCATGTCGGCCTAACATAGATTCGTCCGTTTATGCACCAATCAATTTTTCGATACGTTGATGCTCGTGAATGAAGTATGACTCATACTTCATTTAATCCGTTTCTTGTGCACGAAAAAATTGAACCATTAAAAAATGATGCGTAGCTCAATTTTTTCTTTACCGATATTTTACCATTCAGTTTATTAAATCACTACTCCTCACACCTTCTGCACCAATCTTGTTTTCTTTTTCTCCTCAAAAAGGTAAAAAAATAAATAAAAACAACGCAAAAGTCTAATAATCCAATATCTTATTGTCATTTCACAGTTTCTACAATGCACATTGAAGGAGGGTTCCGAAGAATCAGAGGTGAGCGATGATTTTGTTCAACGCAAATACGATTGCACTAAAAGAACGCGAATGATGTGGCAAAATTTGTGCTGCAAAACTGGAGTAGAGTGAAATCCTACGAGGAAAACCGTTTTCGAAAACGTGAAGTTGTGGGCCGATCATGTCAACAAGTTTAACAATTCTATTTTGAACTATAGAAGTGGGTCAACAGAGAATGCAAAATTATTACAAATTATATTTCACTATTCATATGCTATTGGATTTGTTGCATTCTTACTTATTGCTATGCCAAATGAAGAATCACATTATTTAATCATCTATCAATCAAATTTGACTATTTGATACAATGTACAATAATCTAAAAAATATTCATGTACAACTTGTTAGATCAGCTGCATTGACAACGGTGTCAAAAGAGAGAATCAAGAAAAGAAAAAATTAATTTGTATAAGATCGTATTTCGTGTTTAAATAATAATTTCATAATATATCATATTTAATATTAATTTATTAAAGGGTTTACGGTTGCGATTTACGCTTAATGAGTACGTTTAGTGTATTGTTAAAAGTATCCAGAAAAGTGCTATCTACTGTTATTGCTAAACACCTTAAATAATTAAAATATATGTTGTCTAATACCCTAAAAAATTAAAATAAATAAAAACGGACATCCAACCCTAGGTTTTCGGTCCATGTATTCTTCAGTCTAACCTACTGCTTCTTCGTTGAAAAATCTAACGTGTCACTTCTTTAATTATATTCACCGATTCTACAATCAACTCTGCAACTTCTTTGTCAATGAGGAAATCAATGAGTGTGGCCAGCCAAAGCTTCCAACATTGTGACCAAGACTGAATGCGATCTCAATCGAGTATGTAAATCCTCTTTTTTTCTTTTTATTGACAATCAATAGTTAGTAAATGATCGAATTGCACTAAATAATTGAGTTTATTCACGATTGAGTTGTTCAATCACAACATTACCAATCTTCACATCATCGATTTTTCGTCCACAAAATCATTAAAAGAAGCATACAAAATACTGTTAATTTTTTTAAATAAACAATATAAATTCAAATATTTAACTATGAATAAATACCTCATTTAAGATAATTGGAGCTCTCTTCTTACTTTTCATTATATGAATTCATCAAAAACAATGTCTCCTATCAATCAATTGAGAAAATTAATTAAAAAAACACTATTCGTCATTTCTAAATACCACATTAATCATTAATAAATAACATAAAAAAGCTACAAAGTTAATTAAAATCAAAATCACAAAGTTAATTACTATTATTATAATGATAATAAAAGGTATTGTTCAAAAATATTTTTGTTCGAAATCTTACTATGTTGCGATAAATGATAATAAGGTGAGTATTGAGACAATGTAGGATATTGTTATTTTCGGGTTAAATAGTAATAAAACGGTTGTGAAAGATAATAAGATTATCTAAGTAAATAAATTTTATTATTTTGATGTAAATTAACAATGCTATTGTTTTGGGAATAATTGGAGTAAATTATTATTTTTGATTAAATAATGAAAGGTGTATAAAGTAATACATCTTAAGGTGTATAAAGCCATGACCTACCTCATCAGTAGATAAACCAAATCGTTTGAATCGCAATTGTATTTATAGCTAAAACTATTGTTTAGTTAAGATACCGTTGACTCAAATTCAAAGCAGTTTCGGGAATATTAAAATGAAAGGTAATGTCACTTCATAGTGGAATTTTTGAAAGACTGAAAGGTTGTATTTGTATTTATTTTATGTTGGACTGGCATGTTGTAAGCATATATATATAGCTTTCATTATTGTACTGAATGTAAGCAAGAAGAAAATTGCCGTTTGCTTTTTGTAGCCAACAGAACTGGTATCAGAGCGAGCATGAACTCCAGCATTGTTCAACAACAAATACCCAGGTTAACAAAAGATAATTATGGTTCCTGGTCAATCCAAATGAAGGCTTTGTTTGGATCCTTAGATCTTTGGGAAACTGTCACGGATGGTTTTTTAGAACCCACCGCTGGAGAAGAGGCTGCATACACAGAGCAGAGAAAGAGGATTGTTAAGGAGCGGAGAATGAAGGATAAAAATGCCCTGTTTACACTCTACCAAGGACTAGATGAGGCTACATTTGAAAAGGTTGCCGAAGCAACAACAAGCAAACAAGCATGGGAAATCCTTGCTACCATCTACAAAGGTGATGATGGAGTAAAGCGAGTTCGTCTACAAGCATTACGGAGCGAGTTTGAAGCACTTCATATGAAAGATGGAGAATCAGTGTCGGACTACTTCTCACGTTTGTTGGTTGTTGTAAATGGCTTGAAAAGAAACAATGAGAAAATTGACGACATCCGCGTCATCGAAAAGGTGCTTCGATCTCTTTCCTCTAAATTTGAGCACGTGGTTGTAGCTATCGAAGAATCTAAAGATTTGGAGAAGCTTACAATTGACGAATTGTTGGGTTCGCTTCAAGTGCATGAGCAAAGAATGCAAAAGAATTCAAATCAAGCACCACTAGAACAAGCATTAGAGTCAAAGCTGATGCTAAACGATCAAAGAAGATCTAGCTACAGCCGAGGCCGTGGTAGAGGTCGAGGTCGTGGTGTCTTTCAACGATCAAGTCAAGATCATCATAATCAAGGTTTTAGAGGTCGAGGACGTGGAGGCTACCGTGGCAGAGGAAGAGTCCATGCACATGAAACTGCAAAAAAGTTACAGTGCCATAAATGCGGGAAATTTGAACATTACGCTGTTGATTGTTGGAGCAAAAGTGATGAACAAGCTAACGTTGCAGAAACATCAAATGATGGAGGTAATGATACCATACTACTTTTTGCTCAAGATGATTCAAACATTCAATATGATACTTGGTATTTTGATTCTGATGCGAGCAATCATATGTGTGGTAAGAAAAACTTATTTGCAAAACTTATAGAAGGAGTTCATGGAACCGTGAATCTTGGAGACTCCTCCAAACTTTCTGTTGAAGGCAAAGGTACAATACAGTTTGATTTAAAAGATGGCAAGAAAGGTTATATTTCTGATGTATATTATGTTCCTAACATGAAAAGCAATATTCTAAGTATTGGACAGCTTTTGGAGAAAGGATACAACATACACATGGCAGACAATTTACTTACTTTGAGAGATAGATCCGGAAGAATTGTAGTTCATGTTCCAATGACCAGCAATCGCATGTTTTCACTGCATCTCAACAACAAATCCGAAAGGTGTCTCTATGGACATAAGCAAGATGAGTCATGAAAATGGCACCTTCGCTTGGGACATCTTTATTTTGGTGGTCTAAAGTTGCTGTCTTCATCAAATTTGGTGCATGGATTGCCAATGATTGAAGCGCCAAAAGACACTTGTGAAGAATGCATACTTAGCAAGCATTCAAGACTTCCTTTCTCAAGTGGCAGATCTTGGAAAGCTACAGCACCATTACAACTTGTGCATACTGACATATGTGGACCAATAGAGCCTGCATCATTAGGAGGTAATAAATACTTTATCACTTTCATTGATGATTATAGTCGAAAACTTTGGGTTTATTTTCTTAAAGAAAAATCTGCTGCCTTGAACGTATTCAAAGTTTTTAAAGCACTTGCTGAAAATGAATCTGGTCATAAGCTTGTATCTCTTCGTTCCGATCGTGGTGGCGAGTACACTTCAAAAGCATTTGACGAGTACTGCAAGGAACATGGCGTAAAGCATCAATTTACCACTGCTTACACCCCGCAACAAAACGGAATTGCTGAAAGGAAGAACCGAACAATTTTAAATATGACTAGAACTATGCTTAAAGAGAAAGGGCTGCCAAAACATTTCTGGACGGAAGCAGTAGCATGCTCAGCATATATTCTTAATCGTTGTCCTACCAAAAGTGTCAAACACATGACACCTCAAGAAGCGTGGAGCGGCTACAAACCAAGTGTTGCACACCTAAGGATTTTCGGTTGTGTTGCATACTCACACATACCAAAATCCAATAGAAAGAAGTTGGATGATCATGGTGAAAAATGCATTTTTCTTGGATATAGTGAGAACTCAAAGGCATACAAGCTTTACAGTCCACTAACAAAGAAGTTGGTGATTAGTAGAGATGTTATATTTAATGAAAATGAAACTTGGAATTGGAGTGATGATGTGAAGGTTAATCAAAACCAACCTACACTGGAAAACTCAGAAGAGCCCCTTGCTGAAATTCAACAGGTGACGCAATTGTCTCCTCAAACAGCCTCTCCAAGAAGTAACTCTCCACCTATTGGAGAAAGCAGCAATGAAGTTTCAAGGCAGCAAAGTCCTGTCAAAATGAGAAGCTTGAAGGATATTTATGAGCAGACAGAGAATAACGAAGCAAATAATCTTTTTTGCTTGTATGCCGATCAAGAGCCTCTTACTTTTCAAGAAGCAGTAAGAGAAGATTGTTGGCGAATGGCAATGAAGGAGGAAATGCAAGCTATTGAGAAAAATAAAACCTGGGAGCTGACAACACTACCAACAAGACAAAAGGCTATTGATGTTAAGTGGGTTTACAAAATTAAGCGTAATGCAAATGGTGAAATTTCTCGATATAAGGCAAGGCTTGTAGCTAAAGGCTATAAACAAAAATATGGAATTGACTATGAAGAGGTATTTGCACCGGTTGCAAGACTTGACACGATAAGGCTATTGATCGCTCTTGCTGCTCAAAATAATTGGAAAATATATCAACTCGATGTTAAATCGGCTTTTCTCAATGGAACTCTTGAGGAAGAAGTATATGTCCAGCAACCAGAAGGTTTTGTGGTAGAAGGAGAGGAAAGCAAGGTATATCATCTAAAAAAGGCATTATATGGTTTGAAGCAGGCACCGAGAGTTTGGAATGCACGACTTGATAGATATCTTCATCAAAATGAGTTCACAAAATGTCCATATGAGCATGCTGTGTATATAAAGAAAAATCATATTGGCCATTTGTTGATAGTTTGCATATACGTTGATGACTTGCTATGCACAGGAAGCAGTGTTGAAATGCTCATGGAGTTTAAACAATCAATGTTTGAGGAGTTTGAGATTACGGACAGCGGACTAATGTCCTACTTTCTTGGCATTGAAGTGAAACAAATGGAAGATGGAATATATATATATCTCAAAAAAGGTACATGAATGAGATCCTGAAAAAATTCAATATGATAAATTGCAAACCTGTGAATTTTCCGATAGCAGCAGGAACAAAGTTATCAAGAAAAGAAAATGAAGTTCAGGTGGACTCGACTCTTTTCAAGAGTTTGGTCGGCAGTTTGAGGTACTTGACGATCACAAGGCCTGATATTGTGTATGGAGTTGGACTCGTGAGTCGCTACATGGATGCACCGAACAAGTCGCATTGGTTAGCTGCAAAAAGAATCTTGAGATATAACAAAGACACTCTCAATCATGGTCTTCTCTATCGCTGCAGTGAAATTGCAAAGCTAATAGGTTATTCAGATAGTGATTGGGGAGGTGACAAAGATGAAAGGAAAAGCACAACAGGTTATGTATTCTATTTTGGATCAACTGCATTTTCTTGGACTTCGAAAAAACAAAGTGTTGTAGCGTTATCTTCATGCGAAGCTGAGTACGTGGCACTCTCATCAACTGTTTGTGAGGTTATTTGGTTGAGAAATATTTTGACAGAGCTGGATGTTCCGCAAGAGGAGGCGACTGTGATATGTGTAGACAACAAATCGGCTATTCAACTAGCGAAAAATCCGGTGCATCATGGAAGAAGTAAGCACATTGATAATCGGTTTCATTTCCTTCGAGATCATGTGAAACGGAAAACAATAGAGCTGCAATACTGCCACACTACGGAGCAAGCAGCCGATATATTTACAAAGCCAGTTTCAGATGAAACCTTCTTAAAACTAAGAGACATGCTGGGAATGAAGCAGCTTTGATTCGAAGGGGGGCTGTGTTGACTCAAATTCAAAGCAGTTTCGGGAATATTAAAAATGAAAAGTAATGTCACTTCATAGTGGAATTTTTGAAAGACTGAAAGGTTGTATTTGCATTTATTTTATGTTGGACTGGTATGTTGTAAGCATATATATATATAGCTTTCATTATTGTACTGAATGTAAGCAAGAAGAAAATTGCCGTTTGCTTTTTGTAGCCAACAGATACGGTGAATTATAATACTTCTGGCTTATTGAAGCAATCGGCTCTAACATGCTTGACGACAGAGATGAAAACGATTTGGTCCACCAATCGTGAGAAAATTACGTTTTAACGGTTATAGAAGGTACTGGTTAAATTGTTAATTTATAGTTTTGATTTATATTTTGGGGTAAATTTGGTTTATTCTTTGTATACGAATGAATATTTGAATAATTGTTTATGCTAGCAAGTTATGATTGCCATGAAATTTGCGATTGCATAGTTACTTTCACGATGTCAATGTGTTGTTTTCATTATGCTTGCTTGCTAATACAATTTTGTATACAATGCCTTATTTTATTTTCCTGTCGCTATTTTATTGAAGTCCAATACCTCGTATCTTTTTTGATTTCATCATTCGCAGGTAAAAGCAGATGGAAACATGTAATTTCTTAATCATTTTTTTAATCTGGTTTCATCTATATAGTAACAAATTGTTTATTGGGTTTTATTACCTATTCCATGATGATTTATTTGGAGATGATAACTGTGATAATTAGTATGTCTAGGCTATACTGTTATGTATTGAATTCTGACATTTTCTCTTATTTTTACTTTTCACGTGTACATTGCTGCACTTCTCCACGAATATCAGATATAGGATTGGTTTTGTATCTCAATGAATGCTTATATTGTTATAATTTATTGACATAACATATTAATTAATATATACAAGCTCTCTATGTTTTTTGGTGTAGGAAAACAAATGGACTTCCATGAAATGCATCCATGTAAAAAGGAAGGTATGATAAGGTAATACGAAGACGCCATGTATTTATGGGAAAAGTATTAATTGTTACATTAAATAAAGCATATTGCGGTGGTATTTAATTGTTTCTTAATTTCTATTTTCACATAAACTTTATTTGAAGATGGCACATATTTTCTCATAGGTTTTATTTCTCTATGATTATATGAGCCATATGTTATTTTAGCTTAAGTTTCAAGTTGGAAAAAGAAAGAAAATGATGAAGATTTGCTTCTTTATGGATTGATGTTGCTTTCCGAATAGATTCATGTGAAAGCAGCCATTGGTTGTCTATATTTCTTATACAAAGATGATGTAACTCTTGTTTTACTTTATTTAATGACTACATACAATAGATTTAAATTATGAGTACTTCATGCAGGTTAGGCTGTGATGGAAAACGTTGATATTTTGGAACTGATCACTCGGATGAAGATACAATTTTTTTTTTTTCTTTACCGATTCTTTTTGGATATTTGATCTACTTGCTATCTTACGGTAAGTTTTTGTATATGCTATGTCATGTTGTGAACTGGTCCATCATGTAATATTTAGGTCCATTACAAAATAACACGGGAGTATTAGCTTCATTATGAAATAACATTGAAGCTCCAGCTCCATAAGAGGTTCTTGAATCCACTGTATGCGCTTGAAGATCATCCTAGCATGTGATATTTTTTTAACATGCAGAGTGATGTTCATGTTCTTATAATAAACACAACATAGTAGAAAGCAATGACTGGAAGCTTCAATGTTCTTTAACTTTGATCCCTCATACTTGCAATTGCATATGAATACCCAGAGACCTAACAAACTGCAATTTTCCTATGTGTACTTATTCCATGTTTTCACCTGATCATTCAACTCAAACTAATTATATGTTTAATCATCTATCGTCACAACTTCGAAACATTTTGTTTAATCATTAGCTGGATATGGATGTTCAACACTTGTTTACTACTGTGAGTAAATATGATGAATGAAAACCAAACATAATTTTGTGCCATAGAGAGAATATTTTGAGTATGAACTCTTTTTACAGTGCAAAATCCTTAGTTTTGTGAATGCCTTAGGTTATATAGAGAAAATTTCCTTTCGTTGGGTGACTTTAGTGTTTTATGGTGCTTGTATGTCGTACATTTTTGATGAAAATTTGTATAATCGCCTTTTCCAAGCGGAAGTAGACTGAATTGAATGCAAAAAGAATAAAAGTGACAATTACATACATATGTGGTGTGGGGACAAGGATCAGATACACCAAGTTAAAGTCAATAAATTTTATTTTCAAGTTTTATACGAACCTCTTATTTAAATATATCCTTAATATTTTTGAACCTTGATAGTTATGCTTTTTAGGAATTAAATGTCATTAAACAGTAGGTTTTACACCGTCGTCCCGTTGTACCAGTATAGAAATAGGTCATTATGTGTGAAAATTTCAGCCAACCGAAATTGAATTAGTTTAAATAAGCAAAAGATTATCAGTATTCATGTCTGAAGTGTAAAATTGTGGTGCTGTAAAACTTTGGTGGCTTCAGGCAGAATTTAGCATATACTGGCTACCATTGCTCATTTCGCTTGGATTGCCCGTTACACAACTGTATTGCCTTCGAACTGTTTAATCCATGGTTATCTTTTTGCATGCAAATTGAAATATCAACAAAATTACACTATCATATTCTCATAAGTAGAAAAGAAACATGGTAGGGCAAGATTATAATTTAAACGTGTTAATTACTAGGGAAAAAAAATCTAACAGAGTCTTGTATTATTTGGAGATAACTTTGAAAAATGGTTTGGACAAAAAGTATGTCTCCATAAAAATGTCCAAATTACTAAAATATTCAAGCATAAACAAAATTGGTAGACAAAGATTAACACCATTCAAACAGAACCAGAGGAATGAAAACATCAAGCATAGCTGTCAACCCGAAAAATGGATCAACATCCAAAAAACAAATAAAAGCACCAATTCAATTCAAGTAAAATAAAGACAAAAGCAGTAAAGTAGATAGTTTTTATAGTGGTTCGACATAATTTTCGACCTACATCCACTTTAATCTATTTATTAGTTATTCTTTATCTGAATTACAACTAATTATATCAGATCTGAGCACAACATAGTAACTACTAGAAAAGGCTTCAATTCCGACAGCATAGACCGACGACTACCGACGGCCTTTTTCCGACGGCTTCCGACGGGCCGTCGGCGGCCGTCGAAAAACTGCGATTATACCTTCAGCCGAGAGCTCTTTTTCTTTCCCAAACCATACGAAAATTATTTCCAAAATCCCCCATTTTCCCTCTTCAAGCTTCCGGATCCTCCACGGCTGCCTAATCAAACTCCATTACTCTTCATCTCAGGTATAATATCTTATTTTTGTAAAAAATTCAGTTTTTACCCTATTTCTAGATTTGCATAAATTGGTAAATTAGGGCGAATTAGCGATTGCAATTGTTTCCAATAGCGTAATAGTGGTTTATAGCATCACATGGTATACCGATTTCATCTTTTATCGTGAAATTGTGAAAAACACCTATAATTTGGGGTTGTTCATGTATATGTAAATTGTTGTGTATGCCTTGATTCGGCGATTGTATACGTTATTTGAAATAAGATAAAATGATTGAATGAACTAGGAGTATTATATTGTGCGCATATTTACTTATGAAACAAAAAAAATGCATTACTCTAAATTACAATTGTGTGTATTGAAAAATGTTAAAACAGTCTTAAGTTGATGCGTAATACGTCGAATAACTGTGTTAAATTAATATATATTTTTATAAATGTGAACAGTGAGTAAAACTGTATTTTTTCATAAAATGCATGTATGTAACTGACAAATGTTCCTTAGAGAGTTTTTGGCTCCGTCTGACGAGTGTTGTACATGATCGTTGTATAAATAGTCGTTTTTTTCGAAAAACGACCATTTATATTCATCTGGTACAATGTTTGTTGGATTTGTCTCTGTATTGAACAAGTTATGAACACAGTAAGAATTTACATTTTGTATACTACTTCGTCTCAAACGGTTCATAAAATTTCGACCTAACTTTTCTTTTTTGTTTCCTGCGTACACGCATTTGTGTACAATGCAGGGAACAAAAGGGAAATACTACCGAAATTTTGTTGAATCGTTTGAGACGAAGTAATATACGAAATGTAAATGTTTACTGTGTTTGTAATGGGAAGTAGAATGCCTGACCAATGAAAAAAAAATTATATATATATTTAAATCGTTACGTTAAAAAATGAAATGTGCCCTATTTGAAAATAATTTTAAATTTGTGAAGTTGTTCTTTAAATTCAAAATATTATACGAACATGAAAATAATCTTTTTCGAATATGTATTCTTCAAAATAAATATTAAATTTTGAACTTCTCATTTTGTCAAATAGGAAAAATGATTGATTATTTTGTTGATCGAAGGAGATGGATGTACCAAAGAAAAGGACCGAGGGGCTCAATAAAAGAAGATTTTTATAATGGTATAAACGTGTTTGTTGAATTCGCCTTAAGTAATAACGGAAACGATCCAGAAATTCGTTGTCCGTGTAGTAGGTGTAGACATTTGAAGTTTTTGTTACCAGATATTGTGAAAGTTCATTTGTGCCAACACGGTTTCACACCCGAATATTATGTTTGGGATCAGCATGGAGAAGTTGTAGCAAATACTTCTGTAGAGTCTGAAAGTGTCGTTAACGAAATAGTTTCAACGACCCGTATAGAAAATATGGTCGAAAATGCAGCACGATCAATGTTTCCTATGGTTGAAGTTGACGACGACGATGGAAATGTTGAAGAACCAAATATTGAAGCTAAGAAAATTTATGATTTACTAGATGCAGCTAAGAAACCTATTTGGGATGGTTGTAAAAGCGGCACACAGCTGTCAGTAATCGCAGAATACATTGCGATGAAGTCAAAATACAATATCACTGAAGCTGGGTTTACGGCTGTTGTACAAGCTGCAAAAAGACATATGCCGTCCGATAATCTAATGTGTGAAAATCACTACGAAGTTAAAAAACTTATGTCGGCTTTTGGTTTACGTATCAGAAAATAGATACATGTTTAAAAGGATGCATGTTGTTTTGGAAATAAGACACAAACCTTAGAAATTGTAAAGTTTGTAACCAGGAGAGATACAAACCAAGAAAAAAGAAGGGTAAGGAAGTTCCGTACAAGCGTATGCACTACTTACCCATAACTCCAAGACTTCAAAGATTATATGCATCTTCTGTAACTGCGTCTAATATGAGGTGGCATAGCGTGAGAACAGAGGAAGAGGGTACGTTGACACATCCGGCCGATGGAGAAGCATGGAAGCATTTCGATAAAACGTATCCAAATTTTGCAGCGGAGAGTCGAAATGTTAGATTAGGATTATGTACGGACGATTTTTCTCCATTTTCTCAATTTGGTTCTAAATATTCATCATGGCCCATTATCGTCACACCGTATAATTTACCTCCATGGATGTGCATGAAAATGCAATATATGTTTCTTACTGTTATCGTTTCTGCCCCCGACGATCCGACACAAGGAATCGATGTATATTTACAACCGTTAATTGAGGAGTTAAAAATACTGTGGAACGAAGGAGTAGAAACATACGATGTGTCAAAGAAGAAAAATTTTCGTATGTTTGCTTCTTTGTTGTGGATTATAAGTGATTTTCCTGTCTATGCAATGCTTTCGGGATGGAGTACTGCCGGTCGTCTAGCATGTCCATATTGCATGGATGAAACACGAGCGTTTTCTTTACCACATGGTAAGAAAATTTCATGGTTTGACTGTCATCGATATTTTCTCCATGTAAATCATCCCTTCAGAGGAGACAAGAAAAACTTTTTAGCTAATAGAGTAGAAACCAGACAACCACCGACGATATGGTCAAGCGAAGACATATATGAACTTGTTAAGGACTATCCAAAGATATATGAAACGGGGGAGCAAACAGAAATTGAAGGCAAATCAGTTGTTCATAACTGGTGCAAACAAACTATTTTTTGGGAGTTGTCTTATTGGAAACATCTTCTGCTTCACCATAACATAGATGTGATGCACAATGAGAAAAATGTATTTGATAATGTGTTTAACACAATTTTGAATGTGAAAGGGAAGACGAAGGATGATTTGAAATCAAGACGTGATATAGAAGAATTATGCAAACGTCCCGAGCTTCATATGAAACCAAATGACAGTAAAAAACCAAAAGCTTGTTACGAATTAGATAATAATCAAGTTAAAGCTGTGTTAAAATGGGTGGAAGGGTTAAGATTTCCTGATGGGATATCATCAAATCTTCGTAGATGTGTTGACTTTAAAAATGGTAGATTGAGCGGAATGAAAAGTCACGACTGTCACATATTGATGGAAAATTTATTTCCCGTTATGTTCAAAGAACTACTGCCGTTAAAAGTTTGGAAGGTAGTAACGGAGCTTAGTATGTTTTACAAAGAGATTTGTTCGACTACTTTAAAAGTGCAACGTTTACGTAAACTTGAAGTGGACATTCCTATATTGCTTTGCAAATTAGAGAAAATATTTCCGCCACGTTTATTTAATGTAATGGAACATTTACCTGTTCATCTCCCATCCGAAGCATGACTTCGAGGTCCTGTCCAATATGGATGGATGTATCCATGTGAGAGGTATGTAATATGTTATCACGTAATTTAATTGTATTTGAAAGATGAAGTTAATGTAAACTAATTTTGCATAGATATCTAAATCATCTGAAGAAAAAGTGAGGCAAAAAGCAATAGTTGAAGGTTCGATATGTAAATCTTAAATCGAAGAAGAAGCTTCGTTCTTTTTCTCTCACTATTTCAGTGACCATGTGAATATTTCATTTCAAAGTGTTCCTCGTAATGATGAAGGCGACGAACAAGAGTCCTCTCAAGCAATGTTATCTATTTTTAGACAACATGGTCGGCCTTCTGGAAAATGTGTGGAAATATGGCTAGACGATAGAGATCTTCGTGTAGCACACACTTATATTCTTCTAAATTGTGCCGAGGTTGCACTGTTTGTTAGGTAATCTGAAATAATAATTTTCGTTTTATTCTTTTCTATAATGCATGCGCATGTATAACCTAATGTAATAATTTGTTTATATAAACAGTGTTTATGAACGAGAACATCCGAACGGAGATCTCAGTAAAGAATTTTCCCGTTGGTTTTCAAATTACGTTTATGAGCCGAAAAATTGTGTTGTTGACGAAGGGTTGAACATCTTGCAATGGGACCAAAAAGAGTGGTCAAGACATATCCAATATATTTCGTCAATGGATCCAAATTTAACACCAAAGAATACGGTGCAGAAAAATTAACAAATAATACTGGTGTATTTGTTAAAGGTAGTGACGATCCAGAAAACCATTTAAATGATTTTTATGGCGTTCTAACACAAATTTTGCAACTGACATATTTCTCAAGACCCGCGGAGGAGGTGTTTCTATTTAGATGCAATTGGTTTAGCAATGTTTCAGGTTCTGGAATTAATGTGCACAAGGATTATAATCTTATCGAAATAAAGCATACATCGCACTATCACAAGTATGATCCTTTTGTACTAGCCAAACAAGCATTGCAAGTTTATTACGCTCCTTATCCGTCTCTAAAAAGAGATAAAGCAGATTGGTCTGCAGTTTTTAAAACAAATGCCAGATTCACATTCGATGGGAAGAATATTCCGGACGAACAAGCTTATCAGGCAGATCTTGAGCAAAATAATGAAATAATAATTACAGACGATCATACAGATTTTGGTCCTTTGATCGATGAATCAAATGTTTTGGTAGAAGCGTTTGACAGTGTAGAGGAAAATATCGTCGAAAACGAGACCGAATCTGAATCAGAAGACGATGATGACTGATATAAATTTGAATATGTTTTTTTGCAATTTATGTAACTATGTTGAATTCTTGATGTATTATGAAATTGATGTAACTATGAAACTAAATCCGTTTACTATTGTTTTATGTTATTTCAATTTGTCATTTATTTAGCAATTTTTATTAAAAATGCAATGAACTCTGCTTATCGTAGGAAGAGTACACCCATTATGAATCAGGTATAACAAACTTACATTTCTATTTCCATTTCAGTCATTATAATTAAGCAATTTATACCGTTGATGTCATTTTCATATGAAATATATTTCATTATCATGTTTTTATTCTCTTATATAATGATGTGTAAACGTCACAGGTTTATCATTATTTCACATCGAGGGAGGAGCTCTTCCCGTTCTTCAGGAGGCGATGGCAGTGGCCCATCGCAAGCGCCACAGCGTCCAGTTGTATCGTTAGGCCCCAAAGCAGATGGGTAAAAATTAAATTTTATTCATCATCTTATTTTTTCTATATTATACGTACGTACTTATCTGTATCGTACTTAAAAACAGGGGGTTCGAGCTACTACCCACTAAGGTAGTGCTGGACGTCTCCAGAGCACCATATCGTAGTAGGATGAGTGCGTTCTGGCCGAAGTGGGATACCATCCCTCCGCACATCATAGAGTGCATATGGTAGGATGTCCTAGTATGTGTAATTTTTATGTTTTTCATTTTTAATTCGTTTTTGTCGTTTTTCTACCGTTTATCGTTTAAAGTGTAATCTTTTTTTAACACAGGCTGAGATAGACATCCAGACAGATGATATGCAGCTGGCACGAGCATACTGGATGAGGAAGATGCGAAAGAACTACAGGGACACGATATCCGAGGTTAAGAAATCTGGGAAGAGACCACGGTGGATGGGGAAGAGCGTGTGGCAAGCTTGGTTGAGCTACTGGGAGACGGACGAGGCGAAGGCAAGTATACTAATTTTTTTTGAATTATTAATTTAACGTGAATGGAAAATAATGTATCAAATTTTGAATGTACAGGAAGAGTCGGATAGAAACTCTGCAAATAGAAATAAGAATCCCGTCACTCATCGCGGAGGATCGAAGTCGTTTCAGCAGTATCGGCAGGAGTTGGTAAATTTACTGAATAATAAATGTAAATAGTTTTTGCTATATGATTTTAAATGTATAATAATTGTATGTAACAATCAACTTCAGGAAGCCGAGGCACATGGTCCTGTCAGCTATATGGACGTGTTCACCCGTACGCATGCTGTCGAGCATGTTAATACAGACGGGACTGTTTCGTACACATGGCAGGACGATAAATCCAGTAAAAGCCATGTAAGCATATTTCATTTTATTCAGTATTAGTAATTGTTTTAGTTGTCAAATTATTATGAAATAAGATATGATATTATTAATTTGTCAATGCATGAGATGTTTATGGAGCAGCGACAGAAACTCCTTTCTGATACGGGTCGAGAGCAGCTGACGACCGATGAAGAGGACTTTATTTTTGAGTCCGTTATGAGTCCACCAGAGCATGGTCGACGATACAGATTTGGCAATTTAGCGGTAATTTACTTTTTCTTAAAATACTTAAAATATGATATTTTTACCTTTTCAAAACAATAAACTTTGATTTTATTTATTTTTCAATTATTGCAGTCCAGTAGTCAGAGTAGGGGACGGCGGAGTAGACCTCAGAGCGAGCTAGCACGTATAGAAGAATTGCAGACTAGAGTTCAGCAGTTGGAGGAGCAGAACCACCAACAGGCCATGCAGACGGCACAGTTATTTGAGTACATGTAGGAGTTTGGTGGCTGCTTCCCTTCATCGGCTGGCTCTGGCTCTAGAGCAGATTGATTCATTGCTTTCTGATTCGTTCGTGCAGGTATGTTTTGTTTTAGTTTAGAATGATTTGGTAGATGGAACAATTAATTGTTGATATGTATAATTATGTATAATACGCTTGGTTCTATAGCTGTATCAGGATATGCATGATTGATAAAACAGTTATTGTTAGGATTATTGTTAATGTTGGAATGTTATGTATATTTTGTATTTTATTTTTATTCTAATTTTGTTTATTTCTGTGTTTATTGAATATTTTGGAGTATTGGTTTGCATGTTTGGTTGGATTATTGTTTATTGGATTGTGCAGTATTGATATTGTAGTGTTTGGAAGAGAAATGTGGTTGGAAGGCTCTATTTGCAGCAGATTTTAAAAAAAAAACAGCAGATTTCCGACGGCTCCCGACGGCTTACAGGTCGAAATTTCTGTCGGCTACCGACGATTCCCGGCGGTCTGTAGCTTCAGATTTCCGGCGGTTTCCGACGGCTTCCGACGGGCGACGGAAGCCGTCGGAAACCGCTGGAAGTTGTCGGAAGCCGTCGGTAATCTGTACGGCTGCCCCCGTCGGTAGCCGTCGGAAGTACTGCTCACCGACGCCGTCATTTTCGACGGCTTTTTCCGACGGCCCCCGACGGCTTCCGACGGCCACCGACGGTTTTCAGCCGTCGGAAATCACGTTTCCCCTTGCAGTGAGTGGATCTCAGATTTACAATGATGTTTTTAAAGAGTTTGAGAGGTAGAGGAGTGAAGAAGAGAGAGAAGTCTCCAATGACGGAGAGATCTGATCCCAGAGTTATAAAGTGTTGGAGAAGATGAAGCAAAAAGATCCCTCCTTGGTTGCAGTTAGGCTTGTATTCATAGGAAAACAGTTGTGTTGGATCAAAAGTCCACTTGGAGCAGAGTCCAGACATCGGTCCAAAGTCACACGCAAGTTGCAGAGCTTCTCGAGTTAACCAAACATCTCGGTACTAACTTAAACATGTTAGTGCTGACATGTTTTCTTAGTTCGAATCATTTTGAACTTTCTTGCATCCTTCTTTTTACTTCATTTTGTTGTGTTCCATGTTGTTTTCGTCGATTGTTGGTTGATTTTTGTGATCGTTCCTTCGTTACTTGGTTTATTCTGTCACTCTAGGTGTCAACTCTTCGACTCTTGAAATAGGTCATCATAAACCCCCGGAAATCACTTAAACACATATGGAAAAGGTAGATGATAACTCATGTGAAGTTGGAGTGGAGAATGTAGATAATAACTCATGTGAAGTTGGAGTGGAGGAATAAGGGTTCAAAACAAGTCGTTCAAAACAACTCGGTACAAATCGTATCGGTGCCGACTTGTTTCCTTAGTTTATTTTTGGTTAAAATTTTCCCAATCTATTTCCTTGTTTCATCTAAGTGTTCTTGCCAATTTTCAAGTCATTCCATCTTCGTTTTGATCTTCTAAGCTCGGTTAAAATATGTTTTGGCTAAGCGGGTTAGCAGCAGCAGCATACCAAAACCGTAGGAAATGTGGAAGACCGAGGCAGTAATCAATTGTCTGAAAGTACAGCGCAGCAGTAGAATGACAAAAGAGTAACATTAAAGTGATTTACCCATTTGGACACAAATTAAGTAAGAAATGGGGTAAAAAGAAGAGCGCGAAGAATGTGATTAAGTGCTACCTGATGCAACGTGAACGTGAGCAGCAGACTGAAAAGAAAATAGACCTGACACTCGGCGATATATAAGGCAAAGGAGGATGTTTCTAAGTTAGGCGACCCTCCGAAATCGCTGCCATCGTTATTTGTGTAGGTAGGGTTTGGGAAAATCGTAATGGCTGGTAAGTCGTAAGGGGGGCTGTTGAAGAGGCATTATTTAATTGTGTTTACTATGCCGTGTCTGTAGATTGTAATTTGTAAATTTTATGCAGGCTAACTCAAAAAGGTTCTTCAAATGGCTGAGAATGAAGAAATGAAGTTGAGAATCTATATGCAAGTGAAAGTCAATCCCATATTGAGCTTTATATATAATATAATAGACAAGACAATTTTACTTAAGTGTAAATAATAGGTGTGAGTGTGCCATTTTTGAATTGTTGTGGCATATGTATTATATTGTTAGGTGGAATTATCATAATTGTTGTATTGAGATGGAATCGCATTAGAATGAATTTTGCATTGTTTTACCATCATTACCGCATGGATGTTGTCTAGTTTATTATAACTTTTGGTTTAATGATGCTACTTGTATTACTAATATAGAATAGTTAACATACATATGATGAGTTTGATGTTTTGTATTACTAATATAAAGCAGTTATTGCACATTTGAATAGTTTGATGTTATGTCACTAATATGGAGTGTTTAGTGCACATTTGGTGGATTTATGCTTGCATTTATGCTATTGATGTTGTGTTACTAACGATGGGAGATTCGTACACATATGACTACATTTGTTGTTGTTGCTTAATTTGACGTTTGGGATTGATATGAGAGTTGTTATTTAATGGTTGTGTGTTGCTATATTATTAGTCTCATATTTATGATGATTGATTATGGTGGCATGGTAAAATGTGATGCTTTTTACTTATATTAGTTTCCTGGTTGCCAGTGATATTATGTGTTAGGGCTTGATCCCGAAAGTGTGCATAAGTGGTCTTTGTCTACGTAACACCCACCGGATTCCTTAAATTGGGTCGAGAGCATAGAATTAGGCGTAGTCCATGTTGGAACTGGGTCAGCCCACAGCGGAAGAAATGAGTGAATTTCAAAAAATTTACCATTTTGCATCTTTAATGAGCCTACGAAGTCTAAATATATATTAGATCTAGTCTTATTTTATTTAAAGTTGGTTAAATGAAAGTTTGAAATTAATTTAGTTCAAATGTATAGTGCACCAAATACACCTCAACAACTGTTTATAAGAGCTAATTTAGGGAAGGAAATCTTTCATTTCTTTCCCTAGAAACAGATGATTAATTGAGAGTATAATAAACATTATATGAAGGGAGAAACCTTCCATTTTCTCTCTCTCTAATTAAATTGATTGGCTCATTAAATGATATTAATTGGCAATTTGTTCAAGGCATAAAATGTAATTATTGTCCAAATGTGCTTTACTTGAAATTATGTAAGTGCAACAAATCTGATCATGTATAGAGATGATATTTCCTACATATGTATCTTTATTGTCAATAATATTATTTAAAATACATATACATACATATATTTACATTTATATACAATATACATAGATATATAATTGAGATAAAATTAAGTGTCACTTTTACAATTCCAAAAGTTCAGCAATTTTGAACCTAGTTTCAAAACTGATAGGTTTTAAGATTAAAAATTATGATTTTATATAAAAGTTCATCATATAAATTCAATTCAAATTATACATACATATAGACACGCACACACACACATGTATGTATGTATGTATACACACACATAAATTTGTGTGTGTATATATATACACATACAAAAATCATTGTAAATAATGTTTTAAACTTAATATGTCTATATTAAAATTTATAACTTGGTGTATGTTCCAATATAAAATAACAACTGAAGCTAACTTTAATGTTAAAAGGAAATCCAAGGGTTTATGATATTTTGCAATAAAGTCCAGTTATGTTTACTTTTTTTTTATAACTTTAAAACGAAGTATGCAAAAACCAAAAGATTGAATTTGAAATATTGAACACAAAACATACATGCAAACATAAATAAATTAAATATGTTTTCTATTTGAATCAATAATAGAAATATTTCATTAATTAAGACTTAGATGTTAATCAAAATGTGTTCTTTTTTTTAAATAACAAACTTGAAACAATAACAATATAGATAGGAAAAATCAGACACATATGTATATGTTGCAGAAGTTTCAGATCTAAATAATTGAGCAATATGAAAAATAATTAATTATGGAATCATAAAATGTTGGTCTAATAATGACAACATGAATTGGCAAACAATCAAAATATATCTTACAACATGGTGAACGTACGTAATTAATTAAGATGGAGTAAAAAAGGATCTAATCTATTTGATCAAATAAAAAAATAGATGAGATGAATTAGGAGATGGATCTAAATTACATAAACAAGTTGAACGATGAATATATAAAATTAGAATTACCACCTTGAGATGTTGCCAAGAGAATGCCTCTTGAATGATGAATCAAAGGCTCTTAGATTCCATGAATCAATCTTTGAATTTTGCAATAATTAAGAGATTAGAAGCACCTTTTTTATTAATTTTATTTGATATTTTATTTTGAAAATTTAGAGATTAGGAAGCCATGAAAATTCGAAATTCTCTGATAGAAGAGCAAGAGGGATGATTATCACAGGAAATAAATCAATGCGTATAAGAAAATAAAGTAAGGTGTTTTAAAGGAATGATAGAAACCTTTCCTATTCTTTCCTTAAAACTTTCCCTATTAATTCCTTTTTAAATGTTAATCAAATCCTTTCTCTTCTACATGCATGACTAGCCATTGATAGTGCCACATGGATCCTCAGAATTTTCTAAAATCTGATTAGCATCACTCCCATTTAAATCCAATTCAAATGTGCATGTGTTTATAACTTTTATATACGCACACCGTTAACTGCTAATGTTATTCAAATAAATTAAAATAAAATTTTAATAATTAATATTTCATAAATACTAATTAATTTAATTCATTTAAAGCCTTCTTTTAGTATTTACCATGTTTAAATCAAATTTAAACACTCTAAAGATATCATATATCAATATACGCGTTTATAACTCATATATATACACGCACTTTACTAAATGCTAAGGGCATTCAAACAAATTAAATAAAGATTTAGTAATTAACATTTCATAAATATTAATCAATTTAATTATTTTACAACAATTATAAATTAATTAAATCATGTGGTTCATCTAGAGCATTCACCATTTCGGTTGTAAGACTCAAAGGTGTAAATTCAATCAACGATTAATATCGAACTATTCGAATATTAACGTTCACACGTCACTTAGCAGGTGGTGTGACATTTTGGCTGAATTTACCGCTTACACGTATTTTAGTAGAATCTAACTTTATTTATTATAAGCAGTACCTAATAATGACAATTATTTACACCAATTCTCTTCATTAAAAACTATATCACTTTGGATTTATGGAATTTGGTAATGGTCAAAATTCAATATCATCCACATTCAACTTTACAGTCCAAATACAAAATCCTCGGTTCAATAATAATAATGATTAGTAACCAAACTGCTTTAACCAGAGACTTTGACTTTGAGTTGACTTCGGTTGACCATGATACTAACTTTATACAAATAAGGAGGCGAATCCTCTCTTAAGTAGTATTTCACTTTCAATGCTTTCACTCGGCCCAACTATAGTCGTTCGATGGACATCATGCCATGATTTAACTATAGTTAAAGCGGAGCTTCCATACTGAAGGTCAACGTTATCCTCAAGTCAGGAGAATGTGTAAATTAGTCACATCGATATTTTCTGTTTGACATTAGTTATATTAACCAATATAAAACTATCAAGTGAGTCATTCCATAGTTATCCAATAACTATCAGTAAGTAACCCCTAGGTGTCCCCAGCAGTTATGAGTAATACACTGCCCAACATTTTGAAGAGTGTTACGTACTCTAGTCTCAACGGATACATCGATATCCAGTCTCGATGCATCTTGACTAGGAACATTTAAAACGGTATATTTAATTTTGTTGTGATAAATTACTCACGGTGACAACACTTTGTAGCTACTATCAAAAAAACATACCATTAATGGATTTTCTGTTAAATATATTTTAATTAAACATTTATTCATTTATAACACATTATAACAAATATATAACAGAAAGAAGAAACACCTTTATTTCGAACGAGAATTGATTTCAGGGTTGCTAATTTACAATAAACTACAGAATTGCTCGTAGGGCATACCCCTAACTATATCTATTTCCCATTTGCACTTAGGGCCAACTATGGAATCTCAATCCTATCCCTTCAATCAGTTTCTAGAGAACTGACCGAGCCTAGCCTTTAGTGAATGGATCTGCTATGTTGTCCTCGGTATCCACCTTTTGGATCACAACTTCTTTCTTTTCAACAAACTCTCTAATTAGGTGTAACTTCGAAGAATGTGCCATGACTTCTTGTGTGCTCTTGGATCCTTTGAGATTTGTATCGCCACATTGTTGTCACAAAGCAATGTCATAGGATTCTCGGTATCGGAAATCACTCCAAGTTCACTCAAAAAATTGCGCATCTAAATTGCCTCTTTTGCTGCTTCATTGAGGGTGATGTACTCGGCCTCCATCGTGGAATAAGCAATTGTTTCTCGCTTGGAACTTTTCCTGCTAATAGCTCCACCATTCAGTGTAAATACATAGCCGAGCACTGATTTACTATCATCTATATCACTTTGAATGCTCGAATCTATATAGCCTTTGATAAGGAGGTCTCCATTCCCATATATGGGGAATAAGCCCTTAGTATTTCTCAAATACTTAAGTATACCTTTTACATCCGTCCAATGTTTTTCTCCGAGATTAGGCTGGTATCTACTTACGCATCCTACCAGACCCGGTCTAGTACACAGCCGTGCATACATTATGGATCCTATGGCTGAAGCATAGGGAATCCTCTTCATACACTCTTTCTTCTCGTCGGTATGAGAAGCATTCTTTTTAGAAAGGACAATTTCAGATTGCGTTGGAACACTTCCATGCTTGGAATTCTCCATGCTAAACCTTTTTAGCATGGTGTCTATGTACAGGGATTGAGATAAACCTAATAACCTCTTAGATTTATCTCTATAGATCTTTCTACCAAGTATATAGATTGCTTCTCCCAAATCCTCTATGGAGAAGTTTTTGGAAAGCTAAGCTTTCGCCTATTTCAATAATGAAGTGTCGTTGCCAATCAATAATAGATCATCGACATAGAGCTCTAAGAAAATAATAACATTGCAACTCTCCTTTCTGTATATGCACACTTCCTCAGTGTTCTGATAAAAACCAAACTGTTTGATTACTTTATTAAAACATTTGTTCCAACTCCTTGAAGCTTGTTTGAGTCCATAAATGGACTTTAATAATTTACAAGCTTTGCCTTCACTCCAACTGACCACAAAACCCTCTGGTTGTGACATATAAATGGTTTTTTCCAAATCACCATTTGTAAAAGCCATCTTTACATCCATTTTCCATATTTCGTAGTTATAAAATGCAGCGATGGCTAGCATAATCCGAATTATTTAAGCATGGCTATGGGTGAAAAGGTTTCGTCATAATCAACACGTTGAATTTGACGAATTCCTTTCGCAACTAGTCTTGCCTTATAAGTCTCCACTTTCTCATTTGCATTTAGTTTTTTCTTAAAAATCCATTTGCGGCCGATGGGTTTTATCCATTCGGGCATGTTTGACAAAGTCCAAACTATGTTTTCGTACATGGAGTCTATTTCAGATTTCATAGCTTCAAGCCAATGTAGAGTCTTTACTTTACAGTACTTGTTGGAAAGTCAAAGGAGTGTCGTCATCTCAAACACAGTCCTCCTTTTCACCGCCGACGAGAAAACTATAGTATCTCTCTTGTGCGTGAGATTCTCTACTAGACCTTCTAATAGATTGCATGTTTTCATATACGGGTGAACTTGTTTCTCCCACTGTTTCGACCTCGGTGTTAGTTTCTCGGATCTCATTCAAGTCTATAACTTCGCCGTTAATTTCTTTTAACAAAAATTCCTTATCCAAAAAAGACAGCGTGTCGAGGAGCAATGAGCTTTTGTTCATCGGTATTGTAGAATATATATCCTATCGAGTTTTTGGGATATCCTATAAATTTACACAGTATCGATCTTGCCTCTAGTTTATTCGGACCAGTTTTCTTAACGTATGCCAGACCACCCATACTTTCAAATATTTGAGTTGGGGTTTTTTACCAAACCACATCTTATATGGTGTTTTGGGCACAGACTTAGTGGGTAACAAATTCAACATATGCGCTACTGTTTCTAGCACATATCCCTAATAGGATAGAGGTAATTCAGCCTTACTCATCGTGAAATGAACCATATCTAATAGGGTTAGGTTTCTTTGCTCTAACACACCATTGTGTTGTGGAGTATAAGGTGGAGTAACCTGAGAGATAATCCATTATTATTAAGTATTGTTGGAAATCCTATCCAACATACTCATCTCCTTGATCTGATCGAAGAATTTTATCTTACGGCTCGTTTGGTTTTCTACCACATTTTTGTACTCAGCAAACTTCTCATAAACGTCGGATTTGTTCTTCATAATATATATATATATATATATATATATATATATATATATATCCTAGTCTTGAGAAATCATCAACGAAGGTAACAAAGTAAGAACTATTATCTTTGATAACTATAGGCATTAGGCCACATACACCACTATATATCATCTCTAAGTTTTCATCAACTCTTTCATTACTCCCACTGAAGGGGTGCTTGGTTATTTTACCTTTGAGACACGACTCACAAATGTCAAATAATTCATAATCAAGTGATGGAAGAACACCTTCGGTTTTCGATTTGTGAAGTCATTTCTCACTGATATGACCTAGCCTACAGTGCCAAAGATAATTTTCATTTATATTGTTAGAAGATTTATTCACAGAACACACATAATTAGTATTGATCACATAAATGCCATTTTCAGGAACACCAACACATATCTTATTTCCAGTCAAACTAATGTTTATAACATTGTTCGCATAATGAAAAACATATCCAGTCTCAGACAATCTAGACACATATACAATTCTACAAATAAAGTCTTTCACAAAATAGCAATTATATAATATCAATACTACACCACTAGGCAAAACTAAATGATAATCTCCTACTGCCGTTGCATCTACAATAGATCCTTCGGCAACTTGGAGGCTCATTTCTCCTTTTTCCATGCGGCTCCAGTTCCTAAGCCATGTAATGAATTACATATATGAGTTTCAGATCCAGTATCTAAAACCCATTGAACCATAAATGTACCTAATGGAGCCGCAGAACCATTTTGTTTCCTTTCCCTAACATCTTTAAGCACTCAGGACAGTCCCTTGTCCAGTGAATTTTCTTGTGGCAGTGGCGACATTCACCTTGCATCGGTCTTCTTACATTTTCTTTTTCTTACCATTTCTTTTCTGCATCTTCGAACCTTTCAAAGATGATGCATTACCTTTCACAGCAAGTGCGATACCGTAATCCTTAGATGCAGACTCGAGTGACCTCAACATATTAAGGAGCTCCACGAGATTCACATTTAATTGGTTTATGTTGTAATTCGGTATGAACGATTCATACTGAGAAGTGAGAGAACCAAGGATCAAGTCTACTTGCATTTCATTGCTTATTTCTACGTCTAATTCTGCAAGTCTATCAATATAGCCATTCATCATTAGAATATAATCATCCACTTTCTATCCCTTTGGTCATTTTGGTGTTGAACAGTTTCTTCAAAAGTTCATACCTTGTGGAACGAGACTGCTCACCAAAAACAGCTTTAAGACTATTAAAATTATCATGGACAGACATGTTTTCGTGTTGCCTTTGCAACGGTTTGTCTAAGGTGGACAACACGAAAACTTGAGCGATGTATAGGTCTGATTGCCACTTTACAAAAGCAAGTTGTTCTTCAAGGTCCGCGTCATTAGGGGGTTCAGTTTTGGGTTCACATGTAACAGAAGTACAAAGGCACTTGTAAGTTAACGCTATCTTAATTGATCTTAGCCCGTCTGTATAGTTAGGTCCGGTGAGCTCGTCGCTTTCAGAAAATAGTTTTGGAGTTGACATATTCTGCAAGTTTAAGTGGTAGACTATTAGTACAAATCATAGTGCATGTTCTTATAATATTAATTGGATCAAACTTTATGTTTCATTTTACTAATAAGCTCCCACTAGTCTTTTATGTTTTGCCAAACCCTAAGTCGAAATATAGAAGTCTTTTGACTTCACTAGTAGGTGTTAGGACTCATCCGTCTTGGAATTCTTACCTTGAGTTTGCTTAACAAGTCATAGCTCCATAGATGATTGATAACTGTTTATCCGTTATATCATATACAACTCCTAACTCTTGGTGCCATGTCCTAATTTCACTTCGACCTTGAGTTTGCTCAACAAATCAAAATGATAATTATTCACTCGTACCTACCATATCGTGGCGGCCTAAGTATAGTATATGTACCTTGAGTTTGCTCAATAAATACATATAGTTATCTTCTATTTAATATATTAATAAGACTACACATAACATCCGTAGCTTGAGTTTGCTCAACAACTAAGGAGCATGCAAGTAATTTATTAATATATATATATATATATATATATGGTAGAGGACAATATTAAATTGAGTGATATCGACATATATGAAATAATGTAATTCTTATGAACTACCCTCGTGATTCAAGTATCAAACACATTTGAAATCACGATATACATACAATTACATATATATTTATTTCTTAAGTTTGTTATGAGTTTCTTTTAGGTTCCACCTTTAGTTTATATTAATTAAATCATATTTGATTAATTTTATCTATTAACACTTTAATTAATTTGACATTGATATAGCATTTATATTCATGAATAATTATAATTTATAACTATTATAGTAACACACGTATCATATACATATGTAATTTAATTAATTAACCTTTTAAGTAATTTATTTAATTAGACCATTTTAATTAAATTATATTAATTTCAAACTTCAATTCATATAGATAATGTATACTTATGTTATTCAAAACAATTTAAAACAAAATAACATATATCTCAATATATAATACATGCACATGTTCATTAATTAATTAAGTTGTTTAATTAATTTGATTCTATTAATCTTTTCAATAAATTTGAAATTAATGTGAATATGTTTTCAAACGTTTTGAAAAATTATGTTATATTATAACTTTTATGATAAACATATTTCATTTTAAATTTAACAATTAAATTTAAAATCCTTAACTTTAATTTTCAAAACGAAATTGAAAATTAGTCCAAGGCCCAATTCAAGTTGGGCCTTTTCTATTAGGGGGAACTTTTGGGCTCACTTCACCTTTCAAGCCAGGCTGCTATACAGATAGGACATGTTACTTGATTACCTAATTCCAATCCTAGATATTACCTTTCTAGACACTATACTAAGTAGGCAAGCTTAATTAATTATCCATAATATGGCTAATTTAGACCGCATAGGCTAATGGGCTCTCATACCATTATTGGAACTGGGCCAGCCCATATCAAAAGAAATGGGTGAATTTTCAAAATTTTACCATTTTGGATCTTTAATGAGCTTATGAAGTCTAAATATATATTAGATCCAATCCAATAAAATATTAAATAATAAAACATTAAATAAATTCTTATTCAAAGTTGGTTAAAAGGAAGTTTAAAAATAATTTAGTTCAACTATATAGTGCATCAAATACAACTCAACAATTGTTTATAAGATTTAATTTAGGGAAGAAAACCTTTTACTTCTTTCCCTAAAAAGAGGTGATTAATTAAGAGTATAATAAACATTATATGAAGAGAAAAATCTTACATTTTCTCTCTCTCTCTCTCTAATTAAATTGATTGGGCCATTAAATGATATTAATCGATAGTTTATTAATGGCACAAAATGTAACTATTGTCCAAATGTACTTTACTTTAAATTATGTAAGTGCAACAAATTTGATAATGTGTAGAGATGATATTTCTACATATGTGTCTTTATTGTCCACAGTATTATTTAAGATACATATACATACATATATTTACATTTACATACATATACATACATATACATATAAATGAGATAAAATTGAGTGTCACTTTTACAACTCCAAAAGGTCAGCAATTTTAAAAACTAAAAGTTTTTAAGATTAAAAATTACGACTTTACATAAAAGTCCGTCATATAAATTCAATCCAAATTTTATATATGTATGTATGTATGTATACACACGCACATAAATTTGTGTGTATATATACACATATAAAAATCATTGTAAATAATGTTTTAGACTTAATACGTCTTTATGTTAAAATTTATAATTTAGTATATGTTCCACCATAAAGTAATAGCTAAAGCCTAACTTTAATTTTAAAAGGAAATCCAAGGCTTTACGATATTTTGCAATAAAGTCCAGTTATGTTTATAAAGAAAACTATTTTTTACAACTTTAAACAGAAGAATGCAAATACCAAAAGATTGAATTCGAAATATTGAACACGAAACATACATGCAAACATAAATAAATTACATATATTTTCTATTTGAATCATAATAGAAATATTTCATCAATTAAGACTTAGATTTTAATTAAAAGATGTTTTTTTTTAAATAACAAACTTGAAGCAACAACAAAATAGATAGGACAAATAAGACACATATGTATTATGTTGCAAAGGTTTCAGATCTAAACAATTAAGCAATATGAAAAATAATTAAATATCAGATCATATAATGTAGATCTAATAATGACAACATGAATTGGCAAACAATCAAAATATATCTTAAAACAGATTCAAATTAAAATAACATAGTGAACATATGTAATTAATTAAGATGGAGCAAAAAGGATCTAATCTATTTGATCAAATAAACAAATACACAGATGAGATGAAATAGAAGATGGATCTAAATTACATAAACAAGTTAAATAACGAATATATAAAATTAGAATTATCACCTTGAGATGTTTCTAAGAGAATGCGCCTTGAATTATGAATCAAAGGCTCTTAGATTCCATGAATCAATCTCCGAATTTTGCAAGAATTAAGAGATTAGAACCACCTTTTGTTATTAATTTTATTTGATATTTTATTTTGGAAATTTAGAGGTTATGAAGCCAGGAAAATTCAAAATTCTCCGATAGAAAAGCAAGAGGGATAATTACCACAGAAAATATATCAATCATATAAGAAAATAAAGGGAAATGTGTTTTAAAGGAATGATAAAAACCTCTCCTACTACTTCCTTAAAACTTTCCCCTATTAATTCCTTTTTAGATGTTAATCAAATCCTCTCTCTTCTACATGCATGGCTAGCCACAGATGGTGCCACATGGGCCCTCAAAATTTTTCAAAATCTCATTAGCATCAATCACATTTAAATCCAATCCAAATATGCACGCGTTTATAACTTCTATATACACACACACCCCATTAAATGCTAATGTTACTCAAATAAATCAAAATAAAATTTAAATAATTAATACTTCACAAATGCTAATTAATTTAATTTATTTAAAGCCCCCTTTTTAGTATAAATCAAATTTAAACACTTTAAAGATATCATATATCAATATGCGCATTTATAACTCATATATATACGCACTTTACTAAATGCTAAGGGCATTCAAACAAATTGAATAAAAAATTAGTAATTAATATTTCATAAATATTAATCAATTTAATTAATTTACAAAAATTATAAACTAATTAAATCATGTGGTTCATTTAGAGCATTCATCATTTCAGTTGTGCGACTCAAAGGTGTAAATTCCGTCAGCGATTAATATCGAATTATTCAAATATTAACGTTCACATGTCACTTAGCAGGTGATGTGACATTTTGGCTGAATTTATCACTTACAAATATTTTAGTAAAATCTAATTTTACTTATTATAAGCAGTACCTGATAGTGACAATCAGTTACGCCAGTTCTCTTGGTCATAAACTATATCACTTTGGATTTATGAAATTCGGTAACGGTCAAAATTCCAATGTCATCCACATTCAACTTTGCAGTCCAAACACAAAATCCTTGGTTCAATAATAAAAATCATCATTAATCAAACTGCTCTGTCCAAAGACTTTGAGTTGACTTCAGTTGACCATGATATCAACCTCGTACGACCGAGGAGACAAATCTTCTCTTGAATAGTGTTTCACTTCCAATGCTTTCACTCAACCCAACTATAGTCGTTCGAAGGATGTCGTGTCATGATTTAACTATAATCAAAGCAGAGCTTCCACATTGAAGGTCAACAGTATCCTCAAGTCAAGAGAACTGTGTAAATTAATCACATCGATATTTTCTGTTTGACCCTACTTATATAAACCAACAGAAAAATATGAAGTGATTCCTTTCATTTTGTCCAATAACTATCAGTACGTAACCCCTAGGTGTCCCCAGCAGTCATGAGTTATGCACTGAACAACATTTGGAAAGTGTTACGTATTCTAGTCTCAACGAATACATCGATATCGAGTTTCGATGCATCTTGACTAGGAACATTTAAAATGGTATATTTAATTTTATTGTGATAAATTGCTCACGGTTACAACACTTTGTAACTACTATCACAAAAACATACCATTTATGGATTTTCTGTTAAATATATTTTAATTAAACATTTAATCATTTATAACACATTATAACAAATATATAACAGAAAGAAGAAACACCTTTATTTCGAACGAGAATTGATTTCACGGTTACCGATTTACAATAGGCTAAAGAATTGCCCCTAGGGCATACCCCTAACACTATCAGTCCAAACTAGTCGACGCTATTTTTTTTCTTTTACCTTTATATGTCCACGTACTCTTAAAAGTTTGCGGGTGAAAGTGGTAGGAAGAGAAAGGAAGCCTGATTGCAAGCTGCATCTGTAGGGCAATCATTCAATATGTCTTTGTTATATTTATATTATATTTGTATTTCTTGTAAATTTAGTGATGACTGAAGTAATTGAATACATAGATATTTGTTGATTATTTATTTGTTATATTGATCCTTGCATACAGTATATTGTTGAAGCAATATACTATTGTTTAGTTCCATTGTGAGGCGACTTTAAATGTATTAGATGGTTGTTTTAATTTACTTACTCAATGGCCCACTATTTTTAACATTTGGGATTAGTGTGCAAGCGTATTTTAATGACATTTAGTGCTAATTTAGGTGTTAAAGATAATGGGGAATTTCATGCTTTGTGACCAAACAACTATAAGTATGTAATCCTTTGGCATCCGCTATGATTATGAGTAATTCACCGTCCATCTTTTGAGAGACGCAAACTAGTCTAAACAGACATATTTATATTTTTTTTCTCGATACATCTTAACTTGGAACATTTAAGGATACACGTTTTGAATATTTGATTCAAAACTCATGGTTATGAACACATTCACAGATGCAATTGATAAAGTACCCTTTTAAGGATTTTCTATTTATATATATTTATGTATTATGTATATCAAAGTATAACATGCATATAAAAGAAAGCAAAACCAAAACTATACATTATTTCAAATAAGACGTTTATACAATAGCTAAGTTATATACTAAATTACACAATTAACCCTGAGAGACAACCTTAACCCTATCATTCATAAGATAATTCATGAGAAATATTGGAAAGATAATTTTATTAGATGAAGATAATATCAGAAAAAATAATTTAATGAAGAAAAGTTGTTTCAGTTTTTATATCTTTATAAGCATTCCAAAGTATTGACGGTTGTTATTAATAAAGAATACAAACACTTAAGTAAATGATAAGGCAGGAGTTTTGAGTTAAAATGAGTTTTATTATAGTTACCTAACAATCCTTTGCTGGCTGCAAGAAAATTCTAAGAAGATGAATAAATAAGTGCTTAGGCAAATTAAAAGTTTTATACATTAACTATCAATATTTTTCGATTGAATTGATATATAAAGAAGAAAGGCTGCAACTTAGTCTAAGTAGTGAATTTTCCTTGAACTACAAAGTTAATACCTCACAACGAGCACTACACATTTGACTTTTGCAAAATTCGCAATATAGAAAAATGCTCTTTTAATGGTCATGCATACGCAATAAGAACTCATGAGTGCTCTAGAGAGATTTGTCAAATCTCCGATAAAAGACGGGATGCCTTCACATCTAAGTTGGTATATCCATCAAATACTTTTCTCTAGCACCAACACATATGGCTATGGACTCATTAAGAACAAAATGATTATCCTTAGACCAATCGGTAGAATCCATCAAGTGCATATCAAAGAACCACTAATGCACCTTACGATTTAAGTAAGAGCAATGACACATAATCTCACAAAATCAGTAGAATCCATCAAGTGATTCTCAAAAACACCATCAAAAGTGATTATGGATTAGATAAGAGCGAAAGAGCTCAAACTTAAAATAAATAAGTAAAATCCATCAAATGCATCTCAAAAGCACCACCAAAACTGATTATAGATTATATGAGAGCAAAATAGCTCATACTTAAACAAATCAATATAGTGCATCTTAAAATAAATTAGTAAAAGGCTCAAACTTAAAAATAAATTAGTAAAATATAGAACGTGCATCTCAAAAGCATCAATAAAACTAGTTATGCATTAGATAAGAGAAAAACATCCAAACATCATTAAATTAGTAAAATCCATCATCTTCATCATTATGGCGCAACTAAGATTTGCTATGGATTCATAATAGAATGTAGCTCAATGACACAAATAACAGAGAATGTAAGAGTAATCTTCCTTTGATCTCGAATGAGTATCCACCATATTTTTCTCTACCATAGGCTTGTGGTCCATTCCACTTAAAGATTCAAGGACTGCTTTCCTAACAACCCTTTTGCAAGAAGATTCGCTAAGTTCCGCTTTGATATTTTTAGAAGAATGTTCAATTTTTCGATCATTTTTAAATTAATTTTTGTCTAACATGATTGTTCCTTTCTTTTCAAGGTGTATATGATAATGTTAGGGATATTAGTGGCAGCATGCGAATAATGATGTAATGAATTAGAATCAACAGATTTTCCCACAAAGATATTTCACTTGGTGTAACAACCCGATATTTTCAGCCATTCGCATCCGCACATGTCGGACTTGAATTGCTCAAAATACCGCATTGTAATATAATTTGGAGCAAATGAAATCAATCATAGAATCACAGACATAGAATATCAGAATAACTTGCAGCGGAAATAAAATGCCATAGTAGTTCATGAAGCTACTATATACATACTCTCAAAACATATACAAAATATCATAGTTTAAAAATGGATACAATAGAAGTCTGGATACATAAATCACTAATACAGAAGCAATACCAAATAGGAAATAACTGAATCAAAAATAGACGAATAGATAGTCAGATAAGCTCCAACAATTCTCTAGCTCCAGAAGGTGAATCCAAAGTTGTAACACTCATGCTGACCCAAGCGTAAAGTAAAACAGAGAACACTCGAGTCAGGACATACATACATATACAATGTAAACCAACTCAAGTGAACGGTAATAGCAATGCATAATAACTTAAAGGATGCTTGGGATCGCCCATCCTTTAAGGATCCATTAAAGCATAAATTAAACAGAAATAAACACTATCATAGAAATGTCCATATTAAAGTAAACCATGCAACTAACAGTGTAAATGTGACTAGGGTAGCACAGAGCTGCAGTAATCGCTCACCTCTAGTCACACTATCAAATTGAAGGTGTGCATCAAACAATCACTAGGAAATCAAACGACATACAGAGAAATATACCTATGGTTGTAAATTTCAAATGGTTTATAATTTCAAATTAAAATCATTCATTTAAACCATTAAAAGTGAAATCATTATACTTACAAATCAAATATTCAATTCCCAAAAATTTATCCTTTTCTGAGCTCATTTATTCACTTAAAAACCATAAACATTGAAAATTTCAGTATTTCACAACATTTAGAAAATGCTGTAGTAAGTTATACTTGAAACAATTCATTTCAGCCAAAGACAGCATTAAAATAAAACTGCTGTAACATTTAAGTTCATTTGAAACGGTTCAGTTAGAAAAGACAGCATTTAAATAGAACTGATTTAGTATTCAATTACATTTGAAACAGTTCGTTTCAGCCTATGCAGCACTTATCAAGTGCTGCTGTATCCCTTTATTAGTTAAAGTTTTTGGTTTCATTCAGCAACCACAACGTTTACCAATTGCTGTAATACCTTAGTTAAAATTTAGCTATAGTTCATTTGTATCGACCATAGCTCTTACTAAATGCTGTAATATCATTTACTTCAGATTTTAAGTTAACTACAGCAATGATAGAATTTTTGAAGTGCTACTAAAGACATTTCTAGATTTACAGTAGAATTTCAGCCACAAATAAACTTCAATTTAAACCATTTTTAACTTATAAAATTTCATATTTTCCACTTTAAAAATGGTCATTTAAATACCCTTGAACTTATGATTTTATAAAGTAAATTTCACAAATAAATATCAATAATTTCACTTATCAAGTGTATAAATTTCCCATTCTTAACCTTTTAACAATTATTTATCACCTAAAATTCAAATTACCATTTCATACGTTGAACTAAATTTCCATTTTATTTAATTTACTTAAACTTCCATTTAAAACCAAATCTCACAATTCCAAGTAGTTAAATTCCAAATTTCCATTTAACTATCCATTTATTTAACATTTTAAACTAATTACATAAATTCAAAATACGCTGTAAGTTGCTTAACTTTATTTTACAAATAACTTGATATTTTATTTTACTTTATTTTTATCCAATTCATACGTCACTTATATTAATTACCAAGTTAAGCTTATAATCCCCTTTTTTTTTTACTTAAATTCCCATTATTAAGTTAAATCAACTTTCACACTACAACTCAAACCATCTATTAACTTATACCATTTAACCTTTTAGAAAATCACTGTTTAAGCATTTTAAGTCCAATAAAAGCCAAATTTCATATTTTTTTCTTTCATTTACAATACATGAAATTTATAAGAAATCATATTTTGAAATCAACCACGGGTCCGGATAATATTTCACACCTAAATCAAGTGATACGAAAATTATCATTTATATCCGTAATCCGTAAAATTTTCGAGTTTGGATTATTTCAAACCCGCAATCCCAAGACAAATACAAATAAATAAAAGATCACCCAGGCCTATCATTTCAGCCCGTAATGATTTTTTTATATTCTAAAGTCCGTTTGGGTATGTATCATTTCAACCCATAGTGATTCTATTCTACAGGGAACCTACAGTGTGAGAAACAGAAATAAATACACAGTATAACAGAATAAAACATAACAGATGATGAGACAAGTTTATAACAGGGTTTAACATCATATAATTAACATCACATGCAGGTATAACATGATATAACAATTCTACACATTCACTTATTGTCACTTCACTAATTATATAAGTATAAATGTCATAGGTGAAAACTCACCTCTTTACGCTAGAGTTAGCAAACAACACACACAAATGAAAAATCCAGAAAGCACGATAGCACGACTTTTGATTTGAGTGGAGAGAGAGCCAAGATGTTAATCTTGTATATAACAATAAAATAAAATAAAAAATACAAATATATTTACAATACCAAAATCTATTGAAACAAAAAGGAAATAGAATTTATAAAAAACATCACCCAGCTTCCAATTCAATTTTTGATTGACCTTAACTCCATGTATACTAGGCCATACATGCTTAGGCTCGGCTTTGACATGTTTTCAGGTGGGAAATGGATCGGGTTTGGAACTGAAAATACAAGGCTAGGTCAAGAATGCAAAGGGTTTGGAGTTATAAACATTGGAAGGTCAAAAGGCAAGGTTAAAGAGGAGGGTTGATTCACCTATTTGGCTCGACCAAAGGTCTATGGGCTCGGCCAGAGACAAGTACAGATCAGGTCAGAGGATAGTGATGAGAGGTGGTGCTTGCTAGTGGTGGTGGATAAGGAGGTGGCCGTGGCAACAAATGAAGGTGGTGGAGGTTATAGGAGTTCAGCTAGGCAATTCTAGGGGTTTTTGCGACTTTTTTTGTGTGGAGTTTTTGTCCAAAGGAGGGTCACGGTCAGTAAAGATCAGAGGAGGGGGATGAGTTGTGGCCGTTGATGGTGGGAAGGAAGTGGTGGTGGTCGGTGGAGGAGATGGTGAGGTTATAGGCCGAGCAACATATGTGAAAAGATCAAGCAAAACAAGCAAAAATCAATGGAAAAGTGAAGAGGAAAAGGTAGAAAAAGAGGAAGACATTGCTTGCTTACTTTTTTCAGATCTGAAATGCCTTGCAAAATGAAGATGGAAAGAGATTTTTCACGTGATATAGGCAGCTAGGAATCAAGGAAATAAACGGCAACAAATATGGAGGAGTTATGGTATGAAATCAATGGATGGAAAGATAAAGAGGTAATAAATCAAAACGTAACGTATGCCTTTATTTAAAAATAGGTAATGTATCTTAGTTTATGCCTTTCCTATATATTAAAGAAAGGTGTATACAAGAAGCTATCACAAACCAATAAATACAATAACGTTAAATTAAATACATTTTAAAGATATGCCTTTTAAAGCAATAATGTGTGTATATATATATATATATATTTGAAATTCTTTCTAAGAAATAAATAGGGATCTAAATACTTATCCATTTAACTACTAAATGAATGTATAAATAATTAAAATAAAAAAATTAGGTAGAGGTTGATATTATGAAAAATAAATAAATAGTTTTAGGAAAAGTAGGAAATAAATAAAGAAAATACTTTATTTAATGGAACTAGAATTAAAAATTGAAAATAATATACAATCAACATTTGAAAATTATAACTATACTTTTAAAATGATTTTTAAAAATAAAAATATATGCATAACATATCATGTTACACAAATTAGAATGTGATTTTACAAAGAAAAATATTATTTATATAAATTTAAAATAAACAAATTTGTTAAATAAAACAATTTACACACAATATTGTAAAAAGCATAACTTTCACAATATTAATCCGATTTCAACGAAACGAAAAGAAGTATTCTTGAAATTAAATATATTTTCATAATAAAAGATAAAATTCAAAAATTAAAATAATTAAATTTTAAATTTAAAAGTCAAAGTTTGATCCTTTTGACCAAAATCCACTTTTTTGGAAATATTCCATTTATTCAGGTTTGGAATTATAGTTCCACAAAAAATCAAAATTTATATTTAAAATAACAAAATTTATCCACTTTAATAAATAAAATAAATTTTTTAGATCAGGAATTTCAGTTAAAATAATTAAAATATAAAATTAAAATAATCACAAAATATAGGGTTGTTACACTCTCCTCCACTCAAAACTTTTCGTCCCCGAAAAGGAATGAGGTACAGAAAAACACAGAAAAATAAAAATGGAATAAGATTAAGACAAGATGAGATGGAGATTGAAATTATATATGATAACTGTTGTTATAGGTAAGTTTAACAAGGTAGGGAATAGGAATAGATAGAAGGGAAAATGGGTTGAAAGACAAGGATGAACCATTATTTTAGAGCTATATAAATTTCAATTATTTAGAAAGGTAAAATAAATGATCAAAATATCCTTTATATAATACTTTATCAAAAAACTTTTATAACTCGATGTCTTAACAAGTTTATCCTTATTCCCGTAGACTCAGGCAGTGCGTTGATCAGGCGCAAAGCTAGAATTCTCCAAGTACTTAGTAGACTTATTTCAACACCCAGTGAAAATACCGGAAAAACCTTTTAAAAAAGATATTGAAAGTACAATCCAAACAAAACAACCAAAACCTTTGTCTAACCATGGATCGCAGATACACAATGGTTATGTTGAATATGCGCTTTGCGCTATATGATTTTTTGTTTGATGATAATAAACATATATACATTCATATAAATGTATTTGGTAATGTACTATTTTGTTTTTCATAGTTTAAATAAATATTTGTTGAATAAAATTAAATTACACAGAATTCGAATTTGAATTCAAACAGAACAAGTTAAACAGATTTTGAATTCAAACAGAAATTTTTTATTCAAACAAATATTTATTACAAATTGTAAATAGTACAATTTCATGCTCTCACTATACATGTACATTTTTGATTACAATCAAATCACATTTACATCACGACCTTACTACATATCGCTCACACTCATATTTTTGTCTTCAACTATAATCCGGTTTGAATCCAGCATCTGAGTAATCTGCAAAAATATTTTCAAACGCAGTAAAATTGAAAAAGAAATATTTTTGCAATTCAAAAATAAAAGATAATTTTTGAATATATGATTTGCCTCAGTTATTTGGGTTGTTCGTCATCATTTTTGACTGTGCAATATCTGTGCATATCAGTATTTTTATCAGGGATAGGCAATTATAAGTGGCTGCAGTACACATGTGTACATTCGTATATGTGTGCACTGCCTCGCCAACTCATGTGCAAAAATCAAACAAAAGCATAGAAATCAAAAACAAGGCCAAACCCAAGATAGCAACATGCTTGAAGACTCCAGCACGACCAAGTATGGAGTGTAAAAATGCAAATGTCCAAACAACAACATGAAGTGAATCAATTTCAAGGCAGTAGTGTACACAAAGACAACAGCCAGTTCAAATGCAACATTGAAAACAAGCTGCATGAATACAACATGAAGTACAACCACAAAGTTCACAAGTGCAGTAAACGGTGAAGCATCACCAAAGACTCAACAGGGAAAATGGAACCAGACACAACAGTGAGAGTGCAGACCAAGACTCATGGAACAGACCCAACAACTAGTGCCAACATGAACATAACATGTGAATGCATCAAAGCAAGAAAACAACACTGTCGAGCTCGAGATAATACTGCTACAACATGGACTGCAACAAATACATGATGCACAACTCAAATGAATATCAGTGCAAGTGTCAACCAGGTAGCAAGGAAGATCAACACAGCAAGCTACAGCATCAAGTTGATCAAGATGCTACAGATTTCAACCAATGAACCATCAAAGAATGCAAGAAGAAAATTATATGTCAAATTATGATATGAACACAAGCCAGTGCACGACCATGTGACAGTATCAAGTTCTTACCAAATCAAGAAAACATCAAGATGATCAATGACCAAACTTATACATGAATCTGCACTAAAACAAATAATGTCCAGTTGTAACCACAAAACCATCAACACTGCAACTCAAATGTACAGGCCAGTGAACATAGAAGAGAATGACTCGAAGCAGTTATGAACAAATGTACAAATGCTCAAGACCATCAGTACACAGTGTAGTTGCAGACTCCAAGAATATATACACGAACAAGTGTAGCATCTGTTACAGTGAAAAGCCTAAGTCAAGATGGAGTTACAACAATGCATCAGTGAGGAACACAACAACAATGAATACTGCAACATGACAAAATGACAAAACTGCATCAATTACAAATGCAATGCAAAATGGAGTGAATGCAACATGGTGAACAACTAAAGTGCAACAGAATGGATGCAGCAGTACCAAGTGATAGTGAAGATGGCCAGAGATGAAGACAGGGGCAAACACAAGATGGGCCGAAGCAGTGAAGTCAGAATTTTCGAAATAAGCATACCCAAAATCAAGTCGAAGTCAAACATTATTCAGCATCAAGCCAAAGCCGTGATCTAAATCTCAATGTGTGACAAAGTCAAATATCACAAATCACGAAATCAATTCAAAGCCGTGTGAATCAAGCCACTAGAAATACGAAATTGACAAAGTCAGATTAATCCTCAGCATCAAAGTGTAATCGAACGGCAAAGCAAGAATTTTTGAAGCAATCAGTCAAACGCAAAAATAGGAAATCAAATCCTATTAAAACCCTAATCATCATCGGCATTTTTTTCATCGAGTTCAAGCATCGAACAGCAAAGCAAAAAAAAAAAGTACATACCGAAGAACAGAACGAACTCGATCCAAAATTAAAGAAGCCGTAAGCAAATCGAAGAAATAAAGGATCGTCAAAGCAATCACGACTACAACCATCTGAACGATCAATGAAGTCGGCGCCTTTAATTTTGCACACACCCTAATTTGGAAATCAGGGACGAAGCCCTAAATTCAGAACTGAGAGGAACAAAAGAGAAGAACGGTCGCCATTGTTTTTTACAAGAGATAAAGGAACGGGCTAACAAAAAGTGAAGGGGGCCGGCCTTTCTTATTAAATAAAAGGGTTTAGTGTTTTAATTTAGGGGTTTATTATATTAATTAGGGTTTAGAGTTATATTTCTATTTTTTGTTGTTATCGTTTTTATTTTTCGAAACAAAACTTTGTAAATCACCACCTAGGGTTTAGGTAGTGTCAGATTGTCTATTTTGAATTAGTTCAGTGAGCAGGGTGTGCGAGTTTGCAAAATTCTATTGTAGGCGGGAGCAGAGTTTGCGAGTAAGCGAGGCTCTATAGGCGGGAGGCAAAGTTTGCGAGTAAGCGAAACTCTATAGGCGGAGCAGGATGTGCGAGTCTAGTAGAGTGTTTGTGAGCGTGGAGCAAATGTTTGCGAGCAGGGTGTGCGAGTCTAGTAGAGTGTTTGTGAGCGTGGAGCAAATGTCTGCGAGTCTAGTAGAGTGTTTGTAAGCGTGATACTGTTTAATTCTAATAGAAATCTATGAATGCAGCAGTAGGCAGGGGTTGCCGAAGCTGGGTAAATTTTGTGTGTGATTTACTTTTCAGCATATTTATTTCTGCAATTATATCTCTGTGTTTAATTCGAGAAAATTTGCTATAACCCTATTCACCCCCCCCTCTAGGGTTAATTTAGATCCTACAAGTGGTATCAGAGCCCGGTATATTTTTTTTAACTCTAGAGATATGTTTAAACGTTTTTTAACTTTTGTGTACAAAGTCTTTGCAGCAACTTGGAATGGTGAAGAAGGAGAGAAAGCTAATATATGTTTGATGGCAAAATCAGATTCAGAAGCCAGCTCAGAGGAAACTAGTGAGATTTGTTGGCGGGCTAAGGAGCAACAGGAATGGTTTCTAGATTCAGGTTGTTCTAGACATATGACAGGTGACAAATCGAAGTTCCTTAGTCTAGAGAATTTTAAAGGCGGAAATGTGATCATGGGAGACAACAGTAAGTGTAAGATCATTGGTAAAGGTGAAGTAGGTAACGGTAATTTTTCTTTAACTAATGTTTTATATGTTGAGAATTTGCATCACAATCTCATTTCTATTAGCCAACTATGTGACAAAGGTATGAATGTTGTCTTCGATAGTGATACCTGCAAAATCATGGATAAAGATTCTAATAACATTGTTTTTATGGGCAATAGAAAAGGAAATGTTTACTCACTTTCATTTGATAATCTAAATCTGTCTAGATGTTTGGTAGTCACAGATGAAGAAGCATTTTTATGGCATAGAAGACTTGGTCATGCTAGCATGAGCCTCTTAGAAAAACTTGAAACAAAAGAATTAGTCAGGGGGTTACCACATCAGAAATTTAAAAATAACAAAGTGTGTAAAGCATGTTCCTTGGGGAAGCTTAGTCGATCATCATTTCGTCCTAAAAACATTGTTAGCACATCAAGGGTTCTTGAATTAATTCACATGGATTTATTTGGACCAAATGAAATTGCAAGCTTAAATGGAAAACGTTATTGTTATGTATTAGTTGATGATTACTCTAGATTTACATGGGTTTATTTCTTAGCCAAAAAGTCTGAATCTTTTGAATATTTTTCAAAATTTGCAAAACTTGTTCAAAATGAAAAAGGAGTTTCAATTAAAAACTTGAGAAGTGATCATGGAGACGAATTTGAAAATTTGGAATTCGAAAGTTTTTGTGAAGAAAATGGTTTAAAACATGAATTTTCTGCTCCACGAACACCTCAACAAAATGGGGTGGTTGAAAGAAAAAATCGTACATTGCAAGAATTGGCAAGGTCCATGTTGAGTGAGTATAATCTACCTCTAACCTTTTGGGCAGAGGCAGTAAATACGTCATGCTATGTAATGAATAGAGTAATGGTTAGACCAATACTTGGCAAAACATCTTATGAATTGTGGCATGAAAGAAAACCTAACATTTCTTATTTTCGTGTATTTGGATGTCCTTGTTTTATTCTTAACACAGGTGATCAACTTGGAAAATTTGAATCTAAGGCTGATGAGGGAATTTTCATGGGATACTCAACAAGGAGCAAGGCTTACAGAATATACAACAAACGAACAAAAACAATTGTTGAATCAATCAATGTGAAATTTGATGAATCTGACCAATATAGAACGACTGAAAAGATGGTTGACGATGGGGTAGATCCTGAAGGCACTGAAGAAGGGACATTTAGTGAGAAAACTGAAAGAAGGACTGTTGATGCTGATAAATTAAGGTTCAAACCTAATCATCCTCCTGAATTAATTATTGGTGATCCTACGGAAGGTATACGTACTCGTTCTTCATTTAATAAATATTTGTGTGCGTTTTGTTGTCATAGTGGTTTTATTTCTGAGATTGAACCTGATTCTGTTGAAATGGCTCTTAATGATGAAAATTGGATTTTAGCAATGCAAGATGAACTTAATCAATTTGAGAGAAACAAAGTTTGGAAATTAGTTCCTAGGCCTAATGACTATCCAATTGTAGGGACTAAATGGGTGTTTAAAAATAAACTTGATGAATCAGGAAATGTAATTAGAAACAAGGCTAGGTTGGTTGAAAAAGGTTATAACCAAATAGAAGGCATAGACTTTGATGAAACATTTGCTCCAGTTGCTAGGTTAGAAGCCATTAGAATCTTGCTAAGTTTTGCATGTTACAAGGGTTTCAAACTTAAACAAATGGATGTAAAAAGTGCCTTTTTGAATGGCGATTTAAAAGAAGAAGTTTTTGTTGAACAACCACCCGGTTTTGAAAATCATGAATTTCCAAATCATGTGTATAAGCTAGAAAAAGCATTATATGGTCTTAAGCAAGCTCCAAGAGCTTGGTATGACTGCCTCTGTACATATCTTTTGGAAAATGGTTTTAAAAAGGGTAGTGCTGACACGACACTGTTTCTATTACATAAAGAAAGTGATTTTTTGATTGTTCAGATTTATGTGGATGATATTATTTATGGTGCTACTAATGAGCTCTTGTGTGAGAATTTTGAACAAGTCATGCAGGCTAAATATGAGATGAGTTTGGTTGGCGAATTGAAATACTTTCTTGGATTTCAAATTAAGCAAAGTAGTGATGGTATTTTCATTTCACAATCCAAATATGTGTTGGAGCTATTGAAGAAATTTGGAATCGAAAATTCCAAACCATTGAGAACTCCTATGAGTCCATCAACAAAGTTGGACAAAGATGAGAAAGGAATTGCAATTGATCAAAAGAAATATCGAGGGATAATCGGTTCACTTCTCTATCTTACTGCTTCTAGACCTGATATTATGTTTTCTGTGTGCTTGTGTGCACGTTTTCAAGCTAATCCCAAAGAATCTCATTTGAAAGCTACTAAACGAATTTTGAGATATCTTTCACACACACACAAATTTGGACTATGGTACCCCTCTTGTGAAAATTTTGATTTATTAGGTTATTCCGATGTTGATTATGCTGCTTCATTAGTTGACAGAAAAAGCACTAGTGGGACATGTTTCATGCTAGGACATTCATTAGTCTCATGGTCAAGTCGGAAACAGAATTGTGTTGCATTATCCACCACTGAAGCAGAATATATTGCTTTGGGAAGTTGTTGTGCTCAAATTCTATGGATGATGCAAACTCTTTCTGATTTTGGCTTAGTCTATAAACAAGTCCCATTAAAATGTGATAGTAGGAGTGCTATAGATTTGTCAAATAATCCTGTTCATCACTCTCGCACAAAACACATTGATGTGAGACACCATTTTCTTCGAGATCACATTGCTAAAGAAGACATTTGCATTGAATATATTTCAACAGAAACTCAACTTGCTGATATTTTCACAAAACCTCTCCCCGAAGACAGATTTTCCAAATTACGTTTAGATTTGGGAATTATAGAGGTTGACTAATCATTTTTTTTAAAATTTTTTTTTGATTTTTGAATTTGATTCTAAATGACAATTTTTTACTAATCTAACTCCCTAATGATTATCGAAAAGATGAATAGTGATTGAAAAAGTGATGAGTGTTGATATTTATCATATATTAAAACTCGAGAAAATATAATTAGGAAATTTCTTTAGAATTTCATAACAAGAGTTATAAAAACTTTTTGTTGGGTAATAATTCCATGACCATTTCTATTTCTATCATCTTTCTATCAAACATTACTCATCAAGATCATATTTAGTATGTCAATTTATGGTAGTTTACAAAGGAAATCATTTGTTCTTCAATATCTTTAAATCAGTGAAGGAAATTATTTGTGCTTCAATTTATTATATTCAGCAATTAAAAATAAATATCCAAAGTGTTCACTCTCATTTAAAAGTCCTCACGGTCATGCATGGGTGAATTACTTGGATTTTTGATTATGTGCTTCCATGCTCATTTAAAAGTCCTCACGGTTATGCATGTATGGAACGCATATTAAAAATAATTGATTTAATAGACAAGTTGATTCTAATCCCATTTAAAAGTCCTCACGGTCATGCGTGGTTAGAAGATACTTGATTTCATTTTTTAAAAAATTGTGAATACTACTAATCTCATTTAAAAGTCCTAACGGTTATGCATGGTTAGTAGATATTCAAATTTCCTGAAATAAATATACCACAAATAGACATTTCTATATGAATTTTTGATGATTCTATCTTCATCACTTCTGAAAGTGGAATATGCGCTTGACAAGGGTAATTATGATTTTTGTTTGAGTTTTATTGAAATTTGATATTTATATTTAATTGAGTTAAATGTTTGATTCATGTCTATCACTTCATCCCTATTTTATAACACTGTTATTCTTTTGCTGATAACAAAAGGGGGAGAGAAAAATTAAGATTTTGTCAAATAGAATCAAGCAAAGGTCAAATAACTTTCAATTTTTGCATATAGGCTCATTTACATATTTTTATTTGTATGCATATATATAGGGGGAGCCATATATGTAGGGGGAGCATTGTGTAGAGAGGGAGCATTCAAATAGGGGGAGCAAATGAAATTATCAAATACATTTAATATATTCAAAATCTTAAATATATGTTTGTTATCATCAAAATGGGGAGATTGTTGAATATGCGCTTTGCGCTATATGATTTTTTGTTTGATGATAATAAACATATATACATTCATATAAATGTATTTGGTAATGTACTATTTTGTTTTTCATAGTTTAAATAAATATTTGTTGAATAAAATTAAATTACACAGAATTCGAATTTGAATTCAAACAGAACAAGTTAAACAGATTTTGAATTCAAACAGAAATTTTTTATTCAAACAAATATTTATTACAAATTGTAAATAGTACAATTTCATGCTCTCACTATACATGTACATTTTTGATTACAATCAAATCACATTTACATCACGACCTTACTACATATCGCTCACACTCATATTTTTGTCTTCAACTATAATCCGGTTTGAATCCAGCATCTGAGTAATCTGCAAAAATATTTTCAAACGCAGTAAAATTGAAAAAGAAATATTTTTGCAATTCAAAAATAAAAGATAATTTTTGAATATATGATTTGCCTCAGTTATTTGGGTTGTTCGTCATCATTTTTGACTGTGCAATATCTGTGCATATCAGTATTTTTATCAGGGATAGGCAATTATAAGTGGCTGCAGTACACACGTGTACATTCGTATACGTGTGCACTGCCTCGCCAACTCATGTGCAAAAATCAAACAAAAGCACAGAAATCAAAAACAAGGCCAAACCCAAGATAGCAACATGCTTGAAGACTCCAGCACGACCAAGTATGGAGTGTAAAAATGCAAATGTCCAAACAACAACATGAAGTGAATCAATTTCAAGGCAGTAGTGTACACAAAGACAACAGCCAGTTCAAATGCAACATTGAAAACAAGCTGCATGAATACAACATGAAGTACAACCACAAAGTTCACAAGTGCAGTAAACGGTGAAGCATCACCAAAGACTCAATAGGGAAAATGGAACCAGACACAACAGTGAGTGTGCAGACCAAGACTCATGGAACAGACCCAACAACTAGTGCCAACATGAACATAACATGTGAATGCATCAAAGCAAGAAAACAACACTGTCGAGCTCGAGATAATACTGCTACAACATGGACTGCAACAAATACATGATGCACAACTCAAATGAATATCAGTGCAAGTGTCAACCAGGTAGCAAGGAAGATCAACACAGCAAGCTACAGCATCAAGTTGATCAAGATGCTACAGATTTCAACCAATGAACCATCAAAGAATGCAAGAAGAAAATTATATGTCAAATTATGATATGAACACAAGCCAGTGCACGACCATGTGACAGTATCAAGTTCTTACCAAATCAAGAAAACATCAAGATGATCAATGACCAAACTTATACATGAATCTGCACTAAAACAAATAATGTCCAGTTATAACCACAAAACCATCAACACTGCAACTCAAATGTACAGGCCAGTGAACATAGAAGAGAATGACTCGAAGCAGTTATGAACAAATGTACAAATGCTCAAGACCATCAGTACACAGTGTAGTTGCAGACTCCAAGAATATATACACGAACAAGTGTAGCATCTGTTACAGTGAAAAGCCTAAGTTAAGATGGAGTTACAACAATGCATCAGTGAGGAACACAACAACAATGAATACCGCAACATGACAAAATGACAAAACTGCATCAATTACAAATGCAATGCAAAATGGAGTGAATGCAACATGGTGAACAACTAAAGTGCAACAGAATGGATGCAGCAGTACCAAGTGATAGTGAAGATGGCCAGAGATGAAGACGGGCAAACACAAGATGGGCCGAAGCAGTGAAGTCAGAATTTTCGAAATAAGCATACCCAAAATCAAGTCGAAGTCAAACATTATTCAGCATCAAGCCAAAGCCGTGATCTAAATCTCAATGTGTGACAAAGTCAAATATCACAAATCACGAAATCAATTCAAAGCCGTGTGAATCAAGCCACTAGAAATACGAAATTGACAAAGTCAGATTAATCCTCAGCATCAAAGTGTAATCGAACGGCAAAGCAAGAATTTTTGAAGCAATCAGTCAAACGCAAAAATAGGAAATCAAATCCTATTAAAACCCTAATCATCATCGGCATTTTTTTCATCGAGTTCAAGCATCGAACAGCAAAGCAAAAAAAAAAGTACATACCGAAGAACAGAACGAACTCGATCCAAAATTAAAGAAGCCGTAAGCAAATCGAAGAAATAAAGGATCGTCAAAGCAATCACGACTACAACCATCTGAACGATCAACGAAGTCGGCGCCTTTAATTTTGCACACACCCTAATTTGGAAATCAGGGACGAAGCCCTAAATTCAGAACTGAGAGGAACAAAAGAGAAGAACGGTCGCCATTGTTTTTTACAAGAGATAAAGGAACGGGCTAACAAAAAGTGAAGGGGGCCGGCCTTTCTTATTATTAAAAAGGGTTTAGTGTTTTAATTTAGGGGTTTATTATATTAATTAGGGTTTAGAGTTATATTTCTATTTTTTGTTGTTATCGTTTTTATTTTTCGAAACAAAACTTTGTAAATCACCACCTAGGGTTTAGGTAGTGTCAGATTGTCTATTTTGAATTAGTTCAGTGAGCAGGGTGTGCGAGTTTGCAAAATTCTATTGTAGGCGGGAGCAGAGTTTGCGAGTAAGCGAGGCTCTATAGGCGGGAGGCAAAGTTTGCGAGTAAGCGAAACTCTATAGGCGGAGCAGGGTGTGCGAGTCTAGTAGAGTGTTTGTGAGCGTGGAGCAAATGTTTGCGAGCAGGGTGTGCGAGTCTAGTAGAGTGTTTGTGAGCGTGGAGCAAATGTCTGCGAGTCTAGTAGAGTGTTTGTAAGCGTGATACTGTTTAATTCTAATAGAAATCTGTGAATGCAGCAGTAGGCAGGGGTTGCCGAAGCTGGTTAAATTTTGTGTGTGATTTACTTTTCAGCATATTTATTTCTGCAATTATATCTCTGTGTTTAATTCGAGAAAATTTGCTATAACCCTATTCACCCCCCCCCCCTCTAGGGTTAATTTAGATCCTACAGGTTACGCCTGGATCCCCTAAGAAACAATCCATATCCGTAAGCTTTCTCAGCCCTGCGAATTACGCCATGATGACTAGTAGACCGCATTTACACAATGGTTATGCCGGAATCCCCCAGAAAACAATCCATATCCATAAGCTTTCTCAGCCGTGCGGATTTCGCTACTTATACGATCTACATAGATCACAGGATACACAATGATCACGTCTGGATCCCCTAGGAAACAATCTGTACCCCTAGGCCATCTCAGCCAAGCGAATTGCGCTATGCAGTCGCGCTCAAAAGAAAAAACCATGGGTTACGCCATGGTAGGACACTCGAGTATCACATCCGGAAAACCAAAATCAGAGAGAATAATATCGATAGAATGAATCCACAATGTGGCCACAGAACGGATATCAAGCAGAAGGCACTTTCCATATCTTTACTTCGAAAATATGTATCATATAGTACCTTTTAAATCACTTTCAAATATCATAAAGTCTATTATATATAAGATTTCATTTTCAAATCAAATACTTTCCAAATCAATAGTATATCAAATCATACTTATATAGACTTCGATTATATAAGATTTCACTTTACAAATTGAGTACCTTTTCCAAATCAATGGTTTTCAAATCAATTTCATGCTTATACAAATCCATTTTATATAAGTTCGATAACCCCCAAATCAAGTATTTAGTAAAACAAGGTTCCCAATTTCAATTCCTTCCAATAACGCTTCAGTTTCAAAATCATATATGATTTCATCAAATCATTTCTTTCAAATTACATATATTCAGTTTCAAAGTTTCTCAAAATAAGAGATTTAGAAAATAATCCAAATTTCCAAATCAACAAAATCTATGTCAAACAAATTCATTTCCAAACATCATATAAATACCGGGTTTTAATATCCAATCTATTTTCAAAACCAAATATTTTCTCAAAAATCAATTATACCCAAAATGATTTCCAAGTTTAATCCCTTTAACACCTTTAAACTATTTATTTCTATTCAAAAGATCAATTTACCTTTTTCAAACTATTTAAAACTAAATTTTATTCAAAACATTCCAAAGTAAATTCCATATTAGTATAATTCAAAATAGTTTTATTCATTTACTTAACAAAACAGTTCAACTCATTTACCTAATCAAATGATTTATATTTTTTCCAGGATTACTTAGCTTTGAAAATTGAACCTTGATTTGGAAGTGCTCGAACTTTAAAAATATATTCTAAGAAATCATATTTAAAATCCAAAAGTTGAAAATCAGCAACAAATCAGTAAATCAATTCCAATAGATAAGGTTATACCAAAACAATCTGAAACTCGAAGACTGAACATCGGCTTATTTTATATTATTTCAAATATACATACATATATCTTACGAAAATCAACTCATACTTCAAAATTTGAAATCAAAATTGGTTTCACAAATCACTCGCATAGCAAAGCTACTAGAGTGGCCTCTCCCCTACTTAGAAACTCAAAAATCAATGTCGATAATGCATGCATTCATAACCGAAATCATTTTCCAGTGACATAAGTGGGTTCTGGACTTTTATTTTCTTAAAACTTCTTCGAAATCATTGGAATTCATTCGAAACATTTCTAATTCGAAAAATATCTTAAAATCATATTATTATTATATATTTTCCAAAATCTTAAAATCGATTTCAAAACACCGGAGTTCGATTTCTCGAAATTCAAATTCAAAACCCCTCCGTTATAAATCATTTTTATATAATTCAAATTCTTATAAAATTTTCAAAATTTCAAATCCTTTCGAAACTTCAAATTCTCATTTTAAAAGGTATATAATCCTTATCGAAAACATTTCACTTTTATATAAAAAGTGGCCATCCTTATCAAAATAATAATTTCGATGTATGCATAATTTCAAAAATACAATCAACAAAATTTTTCAAGGGATGATTCAAGGAAGGATTTCAAAATAGAACAGAGACTCAAATTTAAAGGAACCCTAATCAAAAGAATCCTAACCAAGATTAGAGATATATAACTTATGTCAATACAAAAGAGTTTATATTCATTATTTGGAAAGACTCAAATTCATATCATACGAAGAACAGGAGCATAAATATCTTTGGTTTGACAACTTCATCTAAGCAAAAGATACAATAGAGTTCACTTACTGCAACCTAACATACTACAGATAACAAACAGATCCATAGAATACCACTCCTACATAAACAAAGCATCAGGATCGAACAAGATAGAAGTTCAAAATTCTAGCGAATCCTAACCGAAGAGATTTACTAACAAGGTGGATGCAAAAAGGATGAAGTTTAGAAAATTTTGCTTTTGAAATAAATTTTATACCAAAATAATCTTTAAAAATCCTTTAAAATCATTTGAAAATCATTTTATACTTCGAAAGTACGTTTTCTCACAAGGAAATGATTCTGAGATTGATTTCACTCATTCTAGGGTATTTCTACCCTATCTCTAATGAGTTTTTGCTCCTCGGGCTAAGGTTTTCCTAAACCCAAAACTCTGATACCAAATGTAACAACTCGATATTTTCAGCCATTTGCATCCGCACATGCCGGACTTCAATTGCTCAGAATATCGCATTGTAATATAATTTGAAGCAAATGAAATCAATCATAGAATCACAGACACAAAATATCAGAATAACTCGCAGCAGAAATAAAATAGCATAGTAGTTCATGAAGCTACTATATACATATTCTCAAAACATATACAAAATATCATAGTTTAAAAATGGATACGATAGAAGTCTGGATACATAAATCACTAATACAGATGCAATACCGAATAGGAAATAACTGGATCAAAAATAGACGAATAGATAGTCAGATAAGCTCCAACAATTCTCTAGCTCCAGAAGGTGAATCCAAAGCTGTGACTCTCAGGCTGACCCGAGCGTAAAGTAAAACACAAAACACTCGAGTTACGACATACATACTTATACAATGTAAACCAACTTGAGTGAAATGTAATAGCAATGCATAATAACTTAAAGGATGCTTGGGATTGTCCATCCTTTAAGGATCCATTAAAGCATAAATTAAACAGAAATAAACGCTATCATAGAAATGTCCATATTAAAGTAAACCATGCAACTAACAGTGCAAATGTGACTAGGGTAGCGCAGAGCTGCAGTAATCGCTCACCTCTAGTCACACTATCAAATTGAAGGTGTGCATCAAACAATCACTAGGAAATCAAACGACATACAGAGAAATATAACCGTGGTTATAAATTTCAAGTGGTTTATAATTTCGAATTAAAATCATTCATTTAAACCATTAAAAGCGAAATCATTATACTTACAAATCAAATATTCAATTCCCAAAAATTTAGCCTTTTTTGAGCTCATTTATTCACTTAAAAACCATAAAGATTGAAAATTTCACCCTTTCACAGCATTTAGAAAATGCTGTAGTAAGTTATACTTGAAACAATTCATTTCAGCCAAAGACAGCACTAAAATAAAACTGCTGTAATATTTAAGTTCATTTGAAAAGTTCAGTTAGAAAAGACAGCATTTAAATAGAACTGCTGTAGTATTCAATTACATTTGAAAACGGTTCATTTCAGCCTACTGCAGCATTATCAAGTGTTGTTGTAGACCTTTTATTAGTTTAAAGTTTTTGGTTTCATTCAGCAACCACAACACTTAACAAGTGCTGTAATATACCTTAGTTAAAATTTAGCTATAGTTCATTTGTATCGACCACAGCACTTACCAAGTGGTGTAATATCATTTACTTCAGATTTTAAGTTAACTACATCAATGGTAGCATTTCTGGAGTGCTACTGAAGACATTTCTAGATTTACAGTAGAATTTCAACCACAAATAAACTTCAATTTAAACCATTTTTAACGTATAAAATTTCATATTTTTCACTTTAAAAGTGGTCATTTAAATGCCCTTGAACTTATGATTTTATAAAGTAAATTTCACAAATAAATATCAATAATTTCACTTATTAAATTCAAGTGTACAAATTTCTCATTCTTTACCTTTTAACAATTATTTATCACTTAAATTTCAAATTACCATTTCATACGTTGAACTAAATTTCTATTTTATTTAATTTACTTAAACTTCCATTTAAAACCAAATCTCACAATTCCAAGTCAAGTTAAATTCCAAATTTCCATTTAACTATCCATTTATTTAACATTTTAAACTAATTACATAAATTCAAAATACGCTGTAAGTTGCTTAACTTTATTTTACAAATAACTTGATATTTTCTTTTACTTTATTTTTATCCAATTCATACATCACTCATATTAATTACCAAGTTAAGCTTATAATCCCCTTTTTTTTACTTAAGTTCCCATTATTAAGTTAAATCAACTTTCACACTACAACTCAAACCATCTATTAACTTATACCATTTAACCTTTTAGAAAATCACTGTTTAAGCATTTTAAGTCCAACAAAAGCCAAATTTCATATTTTTTTTCTTTCATTTACAATACATGAAATTTATAAGAAATCATATTTTGAAATCAACCACGGGTCCGGATAATATTTCACACCTAAATCAAGTGATATGGAAATTATCATTTATATCTGTAGTCGGTAAAATTTTCGGGTTTTGATTATTTCAAACCCGCAATCCCAAGACAAATACAAATAAATAAAAAATCACCCAGACCTATCATTTCAGCCCGTAATGATTTTTTTATATTCTAAAGTCCGTTTGGGTATGTATCATTTCAACCCATAGTGATTCTATTCTACAGGGAACCTGCAGTGTGAGAAACAGAAATAAATACACAATATAACAGAATAAAACATAACAGATGATGAGAAAAGTTTATAACAGGGTTTAACATCATATAATTAACATCATAGGCAGGAATAACATGATATAACAATTCTACACATTCACTTGTTGTCACTTCACTAATTATATAAGTATAAATGTCATGAGTGAAAACTCACCTCTTTACGCTGGAGTTAGCAAACAACACACACAAATGAAAAATCCAGAAAGCACGATAGCACGACTTTTGATTTGAGTGGAGAGAGAGCCAAGATGTTAATCTTGTGTATAACAATAAAATAAAATAAAAAATATAAATATATTTACAATACCAAAATCTATTGAAACAAAAAGGAAATATAATTTATAAAAGACATCACCCAGCTTCCAATTCAATTTTTGATTGACCTTAACTCCATGTATACTCAGCCATACGTGCTTAGGCTCAGCTTTGACATGTTTTCAGGTGGGAAATGGATCAGGTTTGGAACTGAATATACAAGGCTAGGTCAAGAATGCAAAGGGTTTTGGAGTTATAAACATTGGAAGGTTAAAAGGCAAGGTCAAAGAGGAGGTTTGGTTCACCTATTTGGCTTGACCAAAGGTCTATGGGCTCGGCCAGAGGCAAGTACAGGTCAGGTCAGGGGTTAGTGATGGTGTTCAGAGGTGGTGCTTGATGGTGGTGGTGGCTAAGGAGGTGGCCGTGGCAACAAATGAAGGTGGTGGATGTTATAGGAGTTCGGCTAGGCAATTCTAGGGGTTTTTTGCAACTTTTTTTTGGAGTTTTTGTCCAAAGGAGGGTCACGACCAATATAGGTTAGAGGAGGAGGATGAGTTGTGGCCGTGAATGGTGGAAAGGAAGTGGTGGTGGTCGGTGGAGGTGATGGTGAGGTTATAGGCCGAGCAACATATGTGAAAAGATCAAGCAAAACAAGCAAAAATCAATGGAAAAGTGAAGGAGAAAAAGTAGAAAAAGAGGAAGACATTGCTTACTTTTTTTTTCAGATCTGAAATACCTTGCAAAATGAAGATGGGAAGAGATTTTTCACACGATATAGGCGGCTAGGAATCAAGGAAATAAACGGCAACAAATATGGGGGAGTTATGGTATGAAATCAATGGATGGAAAGATAAAGAGGTAATAAATCAAAACGTAATGTATGCCTTTAATTAAAAATAGGTAACGTATCTTAATTTATACGTTTCCTATACATTAAAGAAAGGTGTATACAAGAAGCTATCACAAACCAATAAATACAATAACGTTAAATTAAATACATTTTAAAGATATGCCTATTAAAGCAATAACGTGTGTGTGTGTGTATGTTTGAAATTTCTTTCCAAGAAATAGATAAGGATCTAAATACTTACCCATTTAATTACTAAATGAATGTATAAATAATTAAAATAAAAAAATAAGGTATAGATAGATATTATGAAAAATAAATAAATAGTTTTAGGAAAAGTAGGAAATAAATAAAGAAAATACTCTATTTAATGGAACTAGAATTAAAAATTGAAAACAATATACAATCAACATTTAAAAATTATAACTATACTTTAAAAATATTTTTTAAAAATAAAATATATGCATAACATATCATGTTACACAAATTAGAACGTGATTTTGCAAAAAAAAATTATTTATATAAATTTAAAATAAACAAATTTGTTAAATAAAATAATTTACACACAATATTGTAAAAAGCATAACTTTCACAATATTAATCCGATTTCAGCGAAACGAAAAGCAGTATTCTTGAAATTAAATCTATTTTCATAATAAAAGATAAAATTCAAAAATTTGAATATTTAAATTTTAAATTTAAAAGTCAAAGTTTGACCATTTTGACCAAAATCCACTTTTTTAAAAATATTCCATTTACTCGGGTTTGGAATTATAATTCACACAAAAAATCAAAATTTATATTTAAAATAACAAAATTTATCCATTTTAATAAATAAAATAAAGTTTTTAGATCAGGAATTTCAGTTAAAATAATTAAAATATAAAACTAAAATAATCATAAAGTATAGGGTTGTTACACTTGGTAAGTCCCTTCGCCACTTAGCTTCTTGAGCTGCCAACTCAAAAGGAATGAACAACTCTAAAGATGTATATTATTAGGATTTCCATAATATTTGTAACGAACCAGATTTTCGACCCTCGAAAGTCGACACTAATACGTCCACTATATCACATGTCAAATATTCAAGTGCTGAAAATACCGATTTGTTAGGTGAAGGAAGAAGGTAGAAGATAGAAGAAAACTAAAGAAAATAAAATCTCACAACATAGCAAATAATAATAATACAATAATGATCTTTATAAAAAAGAAACATCTTTATTTATACAGAGTACACAAGACTAGTCCTAAATTTGGACAGTTATAGAAATTTGTGCATACATTGACAAACATACATACTCTATAATACAGCGGAAAAATGTACATGAACACATCTTGACCATCTAGCTCCTCTCCAACTCAAAGGTTTCCAACTAACCTGGGAAAAAATACTCAGTCTAACCCGAGCATTACATGGAATGACGCCTGGGTTAGTCTGGTAAACCAACGTGAGTAAAACTCGATAACTAGTAATAACCAAACTGATTTATTTGAAAACTTTTCACAAAGGGTATCACGTAAGACCATACCGCACATAAAAATGGATGGGTTTTTACCTTACGATAACCAAAATATTTTATATCACAATCCAGTGATATTATCATATTTTTTAGTTTTAAAGTAAATAGATAAAATAGCTGAAATGCTTGCATCTAATATTCCAACATATTAGGCTCTACAATCAAAACTGTAAGGCACGTATTGGAGGTTAGATCCCAACAATGGCAAGGTAAGGGATTACCTTCCGATGATACGCCTCTGGAAACTGCACCGATGCTAACATGGAGTCGGTTGCCCCTTTAACATGGCAGACCATATTATCTCACCTCCCTTGACACTGAAGCCTTATACTACCACGGTGTTTGCGCACAAACCAAGAACATCTAGAATGGGATAATTGCTCCTAATTGTAGCAAACCACATAGCTCTGCTGCATTTCCTGCTTTTGTCATTCCTTCCAGTTATGAGGCTGAGGCTACGCTTTACCTTTCTGAACAGCAATCCATCTTGTAATGCTGACACTGCCTCCATGCAGTAATTCAATGTCAGCATTCATCCACACAAGTTGTCCAGGATAAGGATAAAATGAAGGCGCTACTTCTATTACATCCATTTTGGAACCACCTTCAGGATCAGTAGCAAGTGGCCCTTGCACTTCAATGGCTCCTTCTTTGATTCCATGCTTCAAGATGTCTTCATTCCGAAATGCTTGAGTTGGATCGAAGTGGTTTTTAGATAGCATATCCAATCCCGATCTCTTCGAAACAACATTCAATATTTTTGGTAAACTCAACCCTGGTTCTTTAGGAAATAAACAGACAAATGACAACAGCAGAGTTCACCTCCCAACTTTTTGTGGATGGATATCCATATCATTCGTTCTAGAAGAACAAACAAGTTTATACGTACAGTATAGCACCTTCGACGGTAACTATACTATATAATTCTCATGTTTCTCCTAGATATTTTCAAAGTTACGTTTTGGTCCATATTTGATAGTTGGTTATTTAACTATCAAATAAACAAATATCCGATCATGGTTTAGTTTTCATATGGGTTCCACTAAGCATTTATTAATTCTCTTTAATTAATAAACCACTTTTCAAAACACTATTTCCAAACCTATTACATTTCCTTTTATACTTAGGAAAAATTTATATACTTATCCCAACAGTATAAGTACACTACCAAAACATTTTACTTTTCATGCCTTGAAACTAAATCATATACTTATCTTATCGGTATAGGCATATTTACAAACATTCCAAAGTTTTCTTCTTCCCAAATCCCATATTAAATAATCAAACATTTCTTCCAAATAAAACATTCCGCTTGTCCTTTATTAAAAATTTCCTTTTTAAAAGCTCATCTTATATTTCAGTTAACTTTTAACTTTCAAAATAAAGTTACAACCCAATTTTATAAACCTTTAAGCTAATTTATAAATGTTTTTCCAAATCTCTAAAATGATTTATGAACATTTTTCCTATTTTTAGAATTCTATATATAAACCTTTCTATACTCCTTTATAAATATCATTTGTAAAGCACTTAAAGTAACCCTTTAGTAAAAACCCCTTTTATAAACAAGTTATTACTTATAAGTAACTTTACAGCATAATATCATAACTTGAAACTCGTTATAAACTTTAAGTTCTAAATTGATTAAAGAATTTAAATTAATTCAAAACACACTTTACAAATTCAAAAGGAGGCTCAGCAATCCCAATAGTACTAGTATAAGTTACCATTCAATTTCAACTCGATTCCCAAGTCACTTAACAATTATTTACATAAGCTACCATATATTTAAATACAATTCATATCCAATCAGGGAATAACACGTCAATATAACCAGTTGTCATATACAAGTCCAAATAACATAACAGGATGGTGATTTATCCTGCTAAAAAGATGTCTAAACAATTTATAGTAGAAGGGGAATTTATTCTGCTTAACACATGTCCACACAATCAAATCACTTACACTATAGCAGAATTGTGTTTTGTTCTGCTAATAGATGTCATTTAATTCTCCTAATCATATTGGTTACCTAAGGGTCTGGACAAGAGATCATTTGATATGGAATCGAGTTACTTTGAAAAAGAAAATTGATTAAAACACATTTTGTTTAGTTTAAAATCACCTGCGAAAAGTTAAAATTGTATTTAATTAGCTTAAACCCTAACAAAATCTTAATTAATCCAATTTAAATCATGATTGAATCATAATTAAACTCTGATTAGGCTTAATGAACTTGATTAAGTAATAATAAACTTCCTAATGCAACTTGGTTAAGGTTAAACCAAATTGTTTAAGAGTTAAACCCTAATTAATTAAATATTAATTAAATAACCCATTAATTGAATAAATAAATAATTAACCATTAATCTTAATTAAATAATTATTAATCACTTAATTACTTATTAACCCCATTAATCACTAATTAAAACTTTATAATTCAATTAATGGTCATTAACTTAACTTAAGTGATGATTAACCTCTAACCACCTTCTTAATTACCAATTAGATGCTAATTACCTTTTAATTAACTAATTATATTACAACTTAATTACTATTTAATATTACTAATTTAGTTTAAAAAATTAGTAAACTAATTTCAAAATAAAACAAATTTGAAATAGAAGTTCAAACGTTTGTCGAACTGCATCCATAGCGACTATCGCTATGAGTGCAGTTCGCGCTAACATATTCTTAGCGAACCACTTCACAAACCCTTATTTTTTTATGATTTGAAACATACTTTATAAATAATTTTGAAAAAAACTTTAAAACTAAAGTTACGAACTTTAATCCATTTCAAAACTTTAAACTTCGAAAACAAACTTCAATTCCAACCAGATCTCATAACCTTTGCAATTACACAAAGTAGTTAACTTTGTTTACCAACTTAATGCTATAGCTTATGTTTTACAATCAACATATTACTAACACCTACCATCCTTATCATAGATTGCAAGTATACATCCATATATACATGCTTACTAACTATATAATACAACATCGATTTCCATAACCAAATCAAACTAAATCAACCATCCAAATCATAATCAATCACATTATTATCATTCAACTTCTACACTATATAGTCACTATGTATAGTGACATAAATAATTTACCATTTTCATTAAAAAAAAACGAGTATTTACTCACCAAACTTCCGCAAAAGCTACCCGAGCTTAAGCTAAACTTGTCAATGACCCCTTAGCTTTGAAGGATGAAAGCTTTAGGTACTAGTAACCCTCAAAATGGGCTTGATCCAGGTGTATGTAGGCTCGGCTAGGGGTTTTGGGGGTGGATGTGGGGTAGTAGCTTGAAGGTAGAGGAGCTTCGGGTTATCATAGATTTGTCGAAAATGAACCCAAACTTAGATCATTTTCCCACTAGTTTTTGGGCCACCAACTCAAAGAATTTGGGAAAACACTCAAAATAAAAGTTGTAGGAATTTCTTTCCTTTATTATTTTAATAAAAGAATCACTCATTTTCAATTTCTTTTTGAAAAAGTTATAATCAAAAGAATAAGGGTAATTTTCGGACTTGAAATTATGGGTAAAAAAATTCTTTGTAAAGTATTGGTCTTTTGACATAGTTATGTTAGAAATTTGAAAAAGTGTTCAACTAGAATTTTGTTGCCATTAAAATTTCACTCAGTATCAAAAAAGTAAATATCCATTTGAGTATGAGATGAGGAAGAAAAGGTTGGTGGAAAGAGGAGGAAAAATGAAGAAACATGTGGGCTATTTATAAGAATTAATTTCACACCTCATCATTTTGTCATGTCACACCACCCTCTTATATATATAATTATTATATTTCATCACATCGCTCTTCTATGTGTATATATATATATATATATATAATTATGATGTTTAGTTACATTACTTTCTTTTATACATATAATTATTATATTTATTCACATCACGTTCTTTTATATATATATATATATAATTATTATGTATAGTCACATTACTTTCTAAACAAAATTAACATAAGATAATATATCCTCAAGTATATTATTATTTAGCTAACTAGCTCTTATATATTTGTGTATATGGTATACAAAGACGAACAACGTTCCCGACAACTTTCTGGTGTCGAAAGGTCGAAATTTCGGAAAACTTTCTCCAGTCACATTATCTGTTTTTCTACGAACTATTTAATTTGGTAAAAAAATTCTGAAAACGATTTTACCATAATTATTAATAATTAAAATGAGTTTATTTTCATTATAAAACCTACATATTGAATTTTTAGAATTAAATAAATATTCACTAATCAGAGCAGTGAAATTCTGGGTCGTTACATTCTTCCCCCTTAAAAGAATTTCATCCCGAAATTGCACCTCGACCTATCCGGGGAAACACTTAACACTATACGTTAGCTCATATGATGTATGCAGATCATTCTTATGGAAAATCTGATTCAATCTTAACTCGAATACAAAACTTTCCTTCTAAACTAGTATCGATTACCTAATTCTCTAGTGCGGACTCATATCATGCTCCTTGATTTGGAACCTCTATTCTCTTTACATAGTTGTAACTATGATAGAAAACCTTGTTCCCACACCAAGAACCCTCATCAAGTGCTCGATGTCAAAAGTCGAGTAATAGATCTTTATTAGGAATGGTGCAACACCTTAAAGCAATGTGCTCGAATCTTGGATTGCTCTATACGGAAAGAGAAATGATCTACGTCCAACTTACGCACTTACTTAATTGGTTCTCCCTAATACCAATTCTATTTCCACCAAATCATTTATGAAAACATTTCATAACTATTCTTAGGTTCAACTTGTATGTTATTCCACTACATGCTATGATCATATATCCCTATTTGATTCCACAATTCCATTTTGCTTTTATCATCCTAAGAAAATTCAAGATCCAAATACTCAGTTTTTATTTTCAAAAACTTTTTGAAATGGAACTCTATACTTTAAATCAAGCAAATATATAGACATAGTCCGAGTAACTCCAAAATGATACTAAGGAACTGGGTATCACCAAACAGTATCATATATTCCCTTACTAAGAAGGGTAATACTCAAGAGAAGTTTTTACAATCTGAACATATATCTTACCTAATTTTAAGTTATTTTCAAGCCACTCTGTGACGACCGCCTGTGACTCCTGCACTTAACCAAGGAAATAGTGCGCTGAAAAGCGTGCCCGGTAGCCATGGACGATCATCAAGGTAAGGTAAACACAGAATAGTCTATCGTATTACTCACAGCGCAGGGATAAAATACAATAGAGAAATATATATAGTGAAGCTCCATAGAACAGAATCTCATCATATAAACTCATAATAGTTTGGTACAACAATCTGAAAAGTCAATACAGCAAGCCTCACTACATATCACTCAGATAATCATACAAACAGCGGAATATTCAGTACATATAGTAAGAAAAAGAATATGCAAAAGCCTCCAGCTCGTCTTCGTCATCAACAGCGTTGGTCACTAAGAATAGCACCTGTCACCTGCTACCTAGTCTGTCGATCCCAAAACGGATGAACAGCCCAAGGTAATAAGAGTTGAACATAAAACCTTGAGTCAGACAAAAGTCCTAGTGAGCGGTAAATCAACTATCAAACATACCAAAAGAGCATAAAGGGTAAAAAGGAATAGGAACCCAACCATCCCACTCCACCTCTTTCTACAGTGATAGCCCCCAGACCCACTAAGCAGAAATAAACATGGCAAAGCAGACATTTAAAGTAAAACAATTATCACTCGAGTCAAGGTCGATGTTTTCCAAGCACAAACCCCCAAGGCCTAAACCAAGATCAGATAAGCACCCACAAAACATCGCTCTTGAGACCGAGTGACGATACAACCAAAGCATCCAAACATCAATGACTCTGGCTATCACTGTTATCATTGCCTCGATATCACCGTTAATTGAATGACCGGCTCATTCTTTCATCCGTCCGTCAAGGGCTAATGGTAACCCCGGTTCTAGACATAACTCCGCACGTCATCGTGACCCGTGTCTAGGACTATCGAATCTGCCCAGAGTACTAGACCATCAACTATTAGTCTTGGGACTTTCGAATCTGCCCAGCGTACTCTTGCTTTGAGCATGCTAGAACCTTCAACAACGATGAAATCTCAGCCTTCTAGTCATCCTCCTCGACGACTATTCTCATACTAGCTCAAACGCCTCTCAGCCAACCATTATCCACGAACTCGAACCATATCACCGAGTTATCAACATGCTTGGGATGATCCCGTCTGGATTATACCAAGGCCACATCATATCATGCTTCGCCTCATCTCATCATAGCAAAGCCCATCTCGACATCATCATCAAATCTATCCATATGAGCTTCATCATCCGCCACATATGCCACAAGCAGCTTTCCTTATTCAAGAGCCTTTCCACTTAGCTTTTGAATCATCTTCGACCAACTTGTCCAAATCAAATCATCAATCAACTAATTTATAACAATCAATCAGATCAATCATTAATCCAAGTAATCAATCATTCAAACAAGATCTAAATAAACAGTTATAACAATAATGGCAATTTCGTAAATAAGGAGTCCAAATCTAACAAGCATGAATTCTAAGTAATATCTTGATGAATGAACTAGCATAGGTTAACATGTAGTAAAGTGGATATCAAAACTTTATGAACGATGGATCTACATGTAGACTTAAGGAAAATGCATGAAATCACTATCTTTAACACACAAACAAGCCACCGATCCAATATACTCCTTTGGGTCCGTGTGAGAGATAACCACCACTCACCGAATCACCTAAACACTTCAAAAGCAACTAACTTCAGATCTGAACAGCAAAGGATGTAGCTTGATCCGACAAGATTTCCCTTCAAACGATGAAATCTCTCTTCAATGGATGGAGATCTTCAACTTAAGCTCTTGGATCTTCGATTTGATCTTCAATTTAGATGGATGGAAGCACAAGATTAGAGTGGAGAAAAGAAGTGAAGAAGTGTTGTAGTCGAGCTCTCAAAATAGCAGCACTTCGTCGCTTCAAAATCCGGATCCCAAAAATGAAGATAGGCCCTTCTATTTATAGGCTAAACCCTTAAGTCGTTCGCCCCCCCCCCCCTTAAGTCGGTCATGACTTAACAAGGCCCCACGACTTACGACTCATCAACCCCAAAGCCTACCGACTCAAACCTCTACGCGACCTAACGACTCAAGCCATCATGCGACTTACGACCTAACTACACTGCCGCATTTCTACCTAAGTCCTAAGTCGTTTGGACAACTCAACGACTCAACGACACACGCGGCTTAGCGACTCAGCGACCTAACACCCTTGCCTTCATGCGACCTACGACCTAAGCCTTATCTCGTCCACGACCTAACTACAAACACAGGGTCTCACGACCTAAACTTCAACGACCTAAGCCATCTTCCTTAAGCCGTCCAACCAACCTATCTCCCTCTTAGGTCGTTAACCCGTTCAATCTTCCAGGTCGTTGCCGCTAGTTCTCTTAGGTCACTTAACCCCTTAAGCCGCTAACCACTAGGTCGCTACCCTCCTTAAGCCGCTCCACGACCTAATCCAACACACGACCTAAGCCTCAACACGAGAATTCCTTAAGTCGCTTACTAACTTAAGTCGTTAACTCCTAAGTCGCTCACTCCTATAGGTCGGCAAACACCTTAAGCCGTTAACCCTTAAGTCGGTCAAATCCTATAGGTCGCTCCATCCTCTAAGTCGCTCCACCGACTTATGCTACAACATGACCCAACCTTGGACGACTCATCTCTAGACGACTTAAGCTCCAAACAACTTAAATTCTAAACGACTTAACTCTGAACGACTTAAGCAATACTAACGACTTAATAACAACAATTCTACGACCCTTCGATCCGTAAAAATACGGGTCGTTACATTCTCTCCCCCTTAGCAATTTCACCCCCGAAATTCCAAACAAACAAGAGCAACCAAAACTATTCTGCATGCCTACCATCCATAGCAATCAACAAACCATGCATCCAATTACTAGCCTAGCATGCAGAATTCTAAGACTAGAACAAGTTACAAATTCATGAGATGTCACGACACCTTAGGGCCATACCTCGAAGAGTTTAGGATGAGCTTCCTTCATCCTCTCTTCCTCCTCACATGTACAGTCATTAACATCATCACTCCATTGTACCTTGAGCAACCTGACTACCTTCCTCCTAAGCTGTTTTGTGTCAGTTTCCACAACACGAAGCGGCTTACGAGGTCTTCTAACAACTGGATCAACTTCCAAATCTTCATAGCTATCAGCAGAAACCACTGTATTTGGGTCGTGCATATGCCTCCGTAGATACGATACGTGAAAAACATTGTGCACACCCGACATCTTTTCTGATAACTCCAACTTATAAGTGAGCTTTCCAATTCGCTCGACGATCGGGAATGGTCCAACAAATATCGGAGTCAATTGTCCTTTCTTCCCGAATTGAATACATTCTTCAGTGGAGAAATCCTTACAAAAATCATATCTCCTACGCCGAATTCCAAATCCTTACAACGCTTATCGGCATAACTTTTCTGACGGTCTTGGGCTGCCTTCATTCGTCGCCGAATGATCTCTATACAATCCGTAGTCTGCTGAATCATTTCTGGCCCAAGTATCAACTTTTCTCCTGTTTCCAACCAACATGTCGGAGAGTTACACGGTCTTCCATACAATGCCTCATATGGTGCCATACCAATACTTGACTGGTAACTGTTATTATACGCAAATTCCACCAAATGAAGATGATCTTCCCATGATCCTCCGAAGTCCAAAACACATGCTCTGAGGAGATCTTTCAAAATTCTGTTGACTCTCTCGGTCTGACCATCTGTTTGGGGATGATAAGCTGTACTCAAACACAACTCGGTTCCCAAAATTTCCTGGAAGCTCTTCCAAAATCTACTAGTGAACAATGGGTCTCGATCGCTCACTATACTCTTCGGAATACCATGGAATCGAACTATCCACTTAACATACAACTCAGCCAATTTCGATGCAGTCCTGGTTGATCGAACAAGAATGAATCTTGCACTCTTAGTCAAACGATCTACGATGACCCAAATCCCTTCATTTCCCGCCCTTGTTCTAGGTAGACCATCGATAAAATCCATCGATATTTGCTCCCACTTCCATGTAGGAACTTCTAACGGCTGAAGCAATCCACTTGGCTTCTGCTGCTCGGCTTTTACCAACTGGCAGTTCATACATTTGGAAATAAAATTTCCAACATCCATCTTCATACCTTCCCAGTAATAGGTTCTCTTCATATCCCGATACATCTTATTTCCACCTGGATGAATTGTCAACTTCGATGATGACTCTCCTTCAGAACTTCATCTCTCAATTCATCTATATCAGGAACAACTAGTCGTCCTTGTTTCCGAAGCCAACCCTCTCGATCGACCTCGAATCCTTTATCCTTCTCTGGATCCAATCCAGATTCCAAATCATGGATAATCTTGACAAGCTTATCGCCTCGCTTTTGACTCTTGCCAATTCTTTCCACCAGAGTAGGTCTTATCGATAAGTTTGCCAACATCTCAGGTTCCAATTCACATCTGGGCCTGAAGTCAAATCCAGCTAAATACTCGAGACTCTTCCATTTCGAAAACATGGCTCCCAATCCTGCATGTCTTCGACTTAACGCATCTGCCACCGCGTTACCTTTTCCCGGAGTATAGGTACCAAAATCATATGATGCTAAAAACTCTAGCCATCGTTGCTGTCGAAGATTCAAATCCTTTTGGGAGAAAAGATACTTCAATGACTTATGATCTGTAAACAACTCGAATCGGACTCCCAATAGGTAATGTCTCCACATCTTCAAAGCAAATACAATTGCCGCTAACTCCAAATCATGAGTCGGATAATTCCTTTCATGCGGCTTCAGTTGTCGACTTGCATACGCAACTTTATCCTTCTGCATTAGCACTGCTCCAAGTCCAGTACCACATGCATCGGTGTAAACCACCATCTCATCATTTCCACTTGGAATAGTCAAAACAGGAGCACTTGTCAATCGCTCTTTCAGGATTCCGAAAGCTTGTTCACACTTAGCATCCCATCTGAACACTTGGTTCTTTTTCGTCAATCCTGTTAATGGTGCAGCTATCTTGGAAAAGTCTTTGATAAATCGACGATAGTATCCTGCTAATCCAAGAAAACTTCTCACATCAAATGCATTCTTAGGTCTAACCCAATCCTGGATTGCTGCCACCTTGGCGGGATCAACCGCTATTCCACTTTCAGAGATAATATGGCCTAAGAATCTCACTTCACTCTTCCAAAAGTGACATTTCGAAAACTTAGCCCTCAGCTGTTGTTTCCGCAAGATTTCCAAAACAATCCGCATGTGCGTCTTGTGCTCTTCTTCAGTTCTGGAATAAATCAAAATATCATCCACGAACACAAGTACAAACTTTTACAATTGATCCCTGAACACTCTATTCATAAGATCCACAAAATATGCTAGTGCATTGGTCAATCCAAACGGCATTACCAGCCACTCATAGAAACCGGATGGTGTCCTAAAAGCAGTCTTCGGTACACTATCCTTTTCCACTCTCAACTGGTGAAATCCCGTTGCCAAATCCATCTGAGAAAACACCTTAGCTTCGTGAAGCTGATCAAACAAGTCATCTATTCTAGGCGATGGATACTTTTTCTTCTTAGTCACTTTATTCAGCTCACGATAATCCACACACAACCTCAACGATCCATCCGCTTTGGTTGCAAACACAACTGGTGCACCCCATTCGGACACACTACGCCGAATGAATCCTTTCTGTAAAAGGTCATCAACTTGCACCTTCAACTCTTGCTGTTCCCTAGGCGCCATTCGCCTAAGAGGCATCACAACAGGTCTGGCTCCTTCAACTAGATCGATACGAAACTCGATCTCTCTATGCAGCGGTAACCCTTTGACCTCGTCAAAGACATCCTCAAATCCATTCACAATAGGCACCGATGACAGTCCATCCCGTGGAACAACTAGCGAATACATGAAGCTCATGAAGACGCCTTCTTCATGCTTACATCGTATCACAACCCTTCGCCCCTCCACATTCTCGACTGTCAGCTCCAGCCTCTTACAATCAACCCTTGCCGCATACTTCCTAAGCCAGTCCATACCCAAAATAATTCCGAACCCCGCAAAGTTCAGAACAAAACAATCACAAACAAAAGAGCAATCATGACTCGACACAACCAGACCACGGCATGCCATACACAAACAAGACGAACCCCCAACTGGATTAGTCACAACCAATGGTCTATCCACGATATCCGGTTCCAAACCCAACCGGCCTACAAGTTCACTACAAACAAAGGAATGCGACGCCCCAGTATCAAATAACACTCTAACTGGAACACCACAAATGGAAAGAGTACCTTGAACCACCACACTCTTTCCTTTTTCTTCGGCAGTAGGAGCTTTCCAAGACAATGGCACAGCCCCCAAAGCATAAGCTTGCACAACCTGCTTGTCCTTCCTCGGTTCCGGACAATTCTTCCTGATATGCCCCAGTTGTCATAGTTGTGGCACTTCACCGGCACTTTCGGATTCTTACAATCTCTGGAGAGATGACCCTTCTGCTGATAGTTGTAGCAGGTCACTTCACCCTTTGGCTAAGAGTGCAAGATTATGTTTTATGATATTTGAAATTCTGGAGAGAATACCCTTCTGCTATAACTGCTAAAATTATGTTTTATGATGTTTGAAAGAAGTAAGCGGGTGGTAAAATAACTCAATGGAGTATAATAATTTTTGAAAGTGGGTAAAGTGAAGAAAACATAATTAGTAAAGTGATTAAGTAAGAAAGGAAATAAATTGAAATGAAATTGGTTAGAACTTTAGAGAGGCCCAAGCCCAAATCCACTTCATGAAAACCTAAATCTAGATGATTCTAGGTCTAGAAAGTTCATTTTGCTTCATGAACATAATTCACGTTTCATTCTCCTTCTTGTATTTTTATTTTCTTCTACAACATGAAAAGGAAAACCAAACCATCCTCTATTCTAAAATCAAAATAAATTCAAATAAATATAAAAAATCATGAAACTTTAAATATAGATTCTCAACACCTACATGCACTAGAAGAAGTTGTCAAAGTCTAATTTTGAGCAAGTTTGGATGTTGAAAGAATTGATAGTTTGAGATATATTTTCTGGTTTATAAACAATGGAAAAAATGTTTGTTCAAATAGTGATTTTGGGCATCAAATCAAATTATTTCGGCTTCAAATTTTACAGGTGAGTTCCATAGGCTCTTATTTCAGTTTTTTATAAATATCTTGTGATTATATGGGTGAAAAAATGATTGGTGGTGATATTTTTTGATGTGGTTGAGTTTTGATAAATTCTTTATTAAAATCCACTTCACTATAAAATTTATATTAAATTTAAAAATTCCAAAATTTTGATATGTTGTTCTAGACATATTCCAGCACCTTTGTTCCAAATTTCATTAATTTTCATTTAGTTTTGATGTGTTAAATATGGTGATTTCCACAAACTTTTCCTTTCAGATCTGGGCAGCAAACGCCTGTTGATTAGAAATTCATAATTAATTGTAGAAAATTCCAAAAATTCTAAAATTTGGATATATTATTCCCAAAACATTTTTGAATAACTGATAAAATCTCCATTAAAAATTATTCGATTTGATCCTCCAAATACTTAATTTACAGAGGTTATTTCCTTGGTATGAATTGTTTGCAAACGTTCAATTATTAGAATTTGCTTTCAAGATGGTTATTTCTATTCTTTACACATGATTAATCTTTTATTTATATTGAAAAGTGTGATATTTGATTTGATAAGGAATATAACTAGAAAGAAAAGGAAAGAGATGCCTAAGGTATGGAATTTCGCTCTGTAGTTTATGTCGTCTACTTCAAAATAAAAAAGACCTTAATAATTCCTTGTAATTTCATTTAATGCAGACCATTTATTTAGGTAAATCTAAAGGTTTAAAGGGAAACACTTTAAAAAGGAAGGTTCTCGGTGATTAGAGTATGAAGAAGTATGTGAATGTAAGTAGAAAGATAAACAGAAATAAAAGAAAATAAATGCATAAAACATGTATAACCTCGCTAAACCCAAAAAGGAAATCATTATTATTACAACAAAAACGCATATAAATACCTGTGTTAAAAAGGAATTAGAAATCTAAAATAAAATGTATAATAAATGGTAATAATTGAAATAAAGGAAGGAAGATTGAATAGACATTCAATGTGCAAATAATGGAATAGGTGTTATAAGAATTTAAATAGCGGAAAGGTTATAACTCTAGAAATAAATAAGCATTGAATGTGCAATGAATAAAATATGATAGATAGTTACAGCCAATTTAGTGAAATTAATTCATGAAACTTAATAAAGTAATTGTGAGGATATAAAGAAAGAATAAAAGTGAATGGGAAATTTATGTAAATTATTTATAACATGATAATTTATCTCGTCGTATTTTGTTTGATTATAATGCCTAATTTAAAGATCCAGAGTTGTATGCTTAAAATTTAATGTATAAAACATCATCTACATTATTATGTAAATTAGAGAAGATTGACTGGAAATGTTAATTACACCTAGGTCTGTGAATTTTTTCCGAGCGGTTGGTAGTTGAATATGAATTAAATGTGGAATTGTTCCAGATCTACCAATTGGTTTGTTGTAAAATCTATTTCAGATCTATAGTTGTATTGAATAGTGTTAATATGAATTAAATTATTCTGGTTTCATTGAAATGAGAAAGTCTCTATATTCTAACCTGTTGAGTATGTAATCCATTCAAATTCCATAGATTTAGTCAATCTTTATCTTTGAAATATGACATTTGGATTATTTTGTGACTTCCTGTGTTATGATGAATATTATAAAGTTTTATGGTGGTCTATGAACTCATAGCTAGAAATAGCCTAACTCGGGGTTTGTTTTATCGAAAATCCTCAGGCCAGACCAAGGATTTATTGCAAGTTTAGCTGGTATACTTTTGGGTATAAGATGATGGATTGATAGAGTCAACGGTTTATGTATTCTTTTGTATTAGAAATTGATATAGTTATATTGGCTTGAAATGTATAAAATAAATTCGAATATTGTATGAAGTATAGAATTGTGTAATATACATTATTTTTGTCCGTTAGAGTATGATGTGATCCATTTATATGCAATGATGTTATTTTTACATTGTTCTATCCTAGAAACACCCACATCGCCTTATTCTTCATGTTACTTAAAAGCATTACACATCAATACTCTTGGGTGATATGGTATAGAGGTGGGGTGTTACATTTTTGTATTAGAGCAAGGTTTAGAAAAATCTAAAATTTAGAAGCATATATTTGACCTTAGAGCAGGAAGACTTAGGAAAGTTACCCAGTTTTAATACAACTCTAATATGTACTTTCTCATATATATGTTTTTGAATCTCTAAAATTACGCGAGATTTCAAATAATTTGTATTATTTGTTAAATGAAATGCTTTCTTATTATAGTAAGTTTTATGAGTTGGAAATTTGTGAAGGTTTTGAAAATTAATACTTAACAAGTGATTTAAGAAAATTTGATAGAAAATATTTCAGATGGATTTGGAAATGTGGTACCAAATGCTTTGCCAAAAATTTGGAAAGTGGAATAATTTTAAAAGTGATGGAATGGTTTAGAAAATAAAATGGTGGATAAACGAATTTTATGTGATTGCGCTATGAAATGATGGTGAAAATTTTGAAAAGTCGGTTTCAAAGTTTTTGAAAATTATGAAGTGATGGTGGTATATTTAGAAGTGCAATGTAGTACTTTCAAAAAGGATATGAAAATTTATTGATTGTTTAATAAATAGTTTTGGAAATATTTTGGAAGTGAAGTCATTTTCTAGTATTTTTGAATACTATGATTTAGATGAGAAACTAAAATGGGTATTTAGTAAAATATTTTCATTAGAAAGTATGTTTGCGAGAAGTACTATTTCCCCATTTTTGTGAAAAATGTTTTGTGAAATTTTTTTGGAAAGGAATGTGAGATATTTGCTATCATTGGAAATTACGATGTGATTGCGCTATTCATTATTGTGATGGTTTTTACGGTGTTGGAGTGTCTTTGGTTGTGGCTATCGAGGATGGTAGTCATAAAACCATACACCAAACGTGACTGGCGAGTAGCGGTAGTTTGTAGTTATCCATGTATAGTTGTTTTTCTCAAGTTTTGGAAAATGATATAAAAATTTGGAAGGAATTTTTTTTAATGATTTGAAATGAAAAATTTGAATGTGATAGGGAAATATTTTGAAAAATGATTTTGCTGAGGTGGATTTCAGAAATATTTAGTGAAAATAAGTTTGCAAATTATTTTAAATGTGATATGTATGATTTAGAAGTGAGACTTTATGTGGACTATGATTTTTGCAAAAGCTTTGCTAATAGTGTGAGTTTCAATTTTTAGAAACATCCTCCATCTACAATGTATTTTTGGAAAAAATATATCGCGATGTGTTTGAAAAGAACTCTACAATTGTAAACCTTGATTTTGAAAATCTTTTGTAGAGTGATTTTGAAAAGGAAATCCACTGCAATTCTATTTATTTTGGAAAGTGATGTTTGAAAAATACCTTAATGGTTTAAAGATTTGGATTTGAAGGTATGTACATACATATTTTTGAAAAGTATATGTGTTTATGTAAATATTATAGATTTCTCCTAAGAAGAAATTGTGGGGATGCAATTTTTTTAAGTGGGGGAGTCTGTAATAACCCGAGATTTCGAGAATTTGAATTCAAGTTTTTTTTGATGTGTGTTCAATTGATAATTGACTTAAATAATAAGAAATATGGTGAAATAACTGCTAAAATTATGTTTTATGATGTTGGAAAGAAGTAAGCAGTTGGTAAAATAAATCAATGAAGTATAATAATTTTTCAAAGTTGTTAAAGTGAAAAAACATAATTAGAAAAGTGATTAAGTAAGAAAGGAAGTAAATTGAAATGAAATTGGTTAGAACTTTTGAGAGGGCCAAGCCCAAATTCACTTCATGAAAACCTAAATCTAGATGATTATAAGTCTAGAAAGTTCATTTTGCTTCATGAACACAATTCACGTTTCATTCTTCTTCTTGTCCTTTTATTTTCTTCTTAAACATGAAAAGGAAAACCAAACCATCCTCTATTCTAAAATCAAAATAAAATAAAATAAATATCAAAAATCATGAAACTCTAAATATAGATTCTCAACACCTACATGCACTAAAAGAAATTGTCAAAGTCTAATTTTGATCAAGTTTGGATGGTGAAAGAATTGATAGATTGGGATATATTTTTGGTTTATAAACAATGGAAAAGATGCTTGTCCAAAGTGTGATTTTGGGTATCAAACCAAATTACTTTGGATTCAAATTTTTCAGATGAGTTTCATAGGCTCTTATTTCAGTTTATTATAAATGTCTTTGATTATATAGTTGAAAACATTATTGGTGGTGATATATATATTTATTGATGTGGTTGATTTTTGATAATTCTGTATTTTAGAATCCTCTTCACTATAAAATTCATATTTAATTCATCTTAATTGTAGAAAATTCATAATTAATTGTAGGAAATTCTAAAAATTCTAAAATTTAGATATGTTATTCCCAACTCATTTTCAAATAACTGATAAAATTTACATTAAAAAATTATTCATTTTGATCCTCCAAATAGTTAATTTACAGAGGTTATTTCCTTGGTATGAATTGTTTGCAAATGTTCAATTATTAGAATTTGCTTTCAAGATGGTTCTTTCTATTCTTTACCCATGCTTAATATTTTATGTATACTAAAAAGTGGGTATTTGATTTGACGAGGAATATAACTAGAAAGAAATAGAAAGAGATGCCTAAGGTATGGAATTTCGCTCTGCAGTCTACGCCGTCTATTTCAAAATAAAATAAAAAGGGAGTTTAATAATTCCTTGTAATTTCAAACAACACAGACCACTTATTTAGGTAAATCTAAAGGATTAAAAGGAAATATTGTAAAATGGATGGTTCTTAGAGATTGGACTACAAAGAATTATCCTAGTTAAGGATGGATATAATTAGAAAGATAAACAAAAATAAAAGAAAATAAATGCATAAAACATGTATAACCAAGCTAAAACAAAAAAGGAAATCATTATTACTACTGCAAAAATGCATATAAATACCTAAGTTAGAAAGGAATTAGAAAACTAAAATAAAACATATAATAAATGTTAATAATTAAAATAAAAGAAGTAGTGTTGAATAGACATTCAATGTGCAAATAATGGAATAGGAGAAATGAGAATTTAAATAGCTGAAAGGTTATAACTCTAGAAATAAATAAGCATTGAATGTGCAATGAATGAAATATGAAAATTTAGATAGTCATGGCTAATTTAGTGAAATTAATTAATGAAACTTAATAAAGTAATTATGAGGAGGTAAAGAAAAGATAAAAATGAGTGGGAAATTTATATAAATTATTTATAACATGATAATTTATATCGTCGTATTTTGTTTGATTATAATGCCTAATTTAAAGATCCAGAGTTGTTGGCTTAAAATTTAATATATAAAACACCATCTACATATTTTGTAAATTAGAGAAGATTGACTGGACATGTTAATTACACCCAGATCTGTGAATTTGTTCCAAGTTGTTGGTAGTTGAATACGAATTAAATGTGGAATTGTTTCAGATGGTTTGTTGTAAAATTTATTTCAGATCTATAGTTGTATTGAATAGTATTAATATGAATTAAGTTATTCTGATTTCAAGGAAATGAGAAAGTTACTGTATTCTAACCAGTTAAGTATGTAATCCATTCAAGTTTCATAGATTTAATCAATCTTTATCTTTGAAATATGACATTTGGATTATTTTGTGACTTCTTGTGTCATAGTGAATATTGTAAAGTTTTATGGTGGTCTATGAACTCAAAGCTAGAAATAACCTGACTCGGGGTTTGTTTTATCGATAATCCTCGGGTCAGACCAAGGATTTATTGTAGGTTTAGCTGATATACTATTTGGTATGAGGTGATGGATTGACAGAGTCAACGGTTTATGTATTCTTTTGTATTAAACATTGATATAGTTATATTGGCTTGAAATGTATAAAATAAATTCGGATATTGTATGAAGTATCGATTTGTGTAATATACATTATTTTTGTCCGTTAGAGTATGATGTAATCTATTTATATGTGGTGATGTTATTTTTACATTATTCTATCCCGGAAACTCCCACATCCGCTCATTCTTTGTTGTACTCGTTAGTATTACACAGCAATACTCTTGGGTAATACGGGTATAAAGGCGGGGTGTTACACTCGAACTAGTTAACTTTAAAATATTCCTTTTATTTCCAAATTCTCATTTTTGGAACAATACTTTACATTTTCCAACAACATTTATAACCAACTCACTATGGGTTTGTTCTGGTTGAACTTGTTTCGTTCGTACAATGATAAAGAGAATAATTAACTAAGTACCCCACAACATTCACCTAAGCAAACATCTGATCGTCACATAGAATATTATTCCGATCATCACAAAACAATCAAGACTTGCTCCCCGTACCAATCCAAAGATAACACTTCTTACTTACTCTTTTATTCCCAAAAATTTATACTTAAACCAAATTGATTTCGAATATTATTATTATTATTTTCCCAAAACCTTAAAAATCATTTTTCGAAAGCATCAGGATTTGGTTCTCAAGTTTTCAACCTAAATTTCTTCCAACTTAAATGATACATTTTTATAAACCCATTTTATAAATTACTTCTATTAAACCATTTTTAAATATTTATCCCAAATATTCTAACTTTGAAATCAAATTCTACCTCAACATTAACATCGAATGCCTTTTAGTCAAACTGTGAAACTTAATTCACAAGGTGTTCGTTTTCATATTTTTTCCAATCCTTATCTACCAAACCCATATCTTAAAAAGGAACATACTAGCAATAGTTAATGTTCAACTAGACGAGCATGATTAAACAAACCCTAAATGATAGTAACAACAACATATTATTATCTCCTAACACCTTAACCAATTATATTACACTATTTGTGAAAATCATTCTTTTATATATAAAATATACCCGCGATAAAATTATTTCATTTACCCAATTCCAAAACAATACTGTGTCGATTTGCCTAGTTTAAATGTTTAGAAACCCCTATCGGTACAGTTGTACACCCTGTATCGACCAGAGTTCATAAGCCACTAAACCGATAATTCAACACAATATAAAACATTTGATAATCACTAACAAATACGTGCTCATATATATATATACACACACACTCAAACTCATTCTAGGGTGTCACTTACCCTATCTCTAATGAGTTAACCCCACAAAAACCAAGGTTCTCGCTTAATCTTCAGCTCTGATACCAAATGTAACGAACCAGATTTTCGACTCAAGAAAATCGACGCTAATACGTCCACTATATCACATGTCGAATATTAAGTGTTGGAAATACCGATTTGTTAGGGTGAAAGAAGAAGGTAGAAGATAGAAGAAAACTAAACAATATAGAATCTCACAACGTAGTGAATAATAAATAATATAATAATGATCTTTACAAAAAAGAAACATCTTTACTCATATAACATCAGAGTACATAAGACTTATCCTAATTTTGGACAGTTATAGAAACATGTCCTTACATTGACAAACATACATACACTATAATACAGCGGAAGAAAAATATATGTGAATACTTCTTGACCATCTAGCTCCTCTCCAACTATAAGGTATCCAACTAACCTGGGAAAAACATGCTCGGTCTTACCCGAGCATTACACCCGGATCAGTCTATAAACCAACATGAGTAAAACTCGATAACAAGTAACAACCAACTGATTTCTATATTTGAAAACTTTTTACAAAGGGTATCTCATATGACCACACCGCACATAAAAACGGATGGGTTTTTACCTTACGATAACCAAAACATTTTATATCAAAATCCAGTGATATTATCATAGTTTCTAGGTTTAAAGTAAATAGATGAAATAGCTGAAATGCTTGCATTTCACATTTCAACATACTAGGCTCTACAATCAAAACCATAAGGCACGTATTGGAGATTGGATCCCAACAATGGCAAGGTAATGGACTATCTTCCGATGATACACCTCTAGAAAATGCATCGATGCTAACACAGAGCCAGCTGCCCCTTTAACATGGCTGACCGGGTTACCTCACTCCCTTGACACCAGGCCTTATACTACCATAGTGTTTGCGTGCAAAACAACTCTGAAAGGGACTTCTAGAATGAGGTGATTGCTCCTAATGGTAGCTAAACACATAGCTCTGTTGCATGCTCTGCTTTTTCCAATCCTCCAAGTTGTGAGGCTTGAGGGTACGCTTTACTTTTATGAATAGCAATCCATCTTGGAATGCTAACACTATCCTCCAAGCAGTAATGCAGTGCCAACATTCATCCATACAAGTTGTCCGGGATAAGGACAAACCAAAGGCACTACTTCTATTACATCCATTTTGGAACCACATTTAGGATTAGTAGCAAGAAGCCATTGCACTTTAATGGCTCCGTCTTCGATCCCATGCTTCAAGATGTCTTCATTCCGAAACACTTGAGTTGGATCGAAGTGGTTTTCAGATAGCATATCTGATCTTGGTCACTACAAAACAACTTTCGATATTTCTAGTAAACTCAACCCCGGTTCTTTAGGAAATAAATAGACAAATGACAAGAGGGGAGTTCACCTCCTAACCCTTTGTTGACGAATTTCCTTATCATTTATCCTAGAAGAACAGACAAGTTTATACGTACAATATAGCACCTTCGACGGTAACCTTACCATATAATTCTCATGTTTCTCCTTGATACTTCCAAAGTTACGTTTTGGTCCATATTTCATAGTTGGTTATTTAACTATTAAATAAACAAACATTCAACCATGGTTTAATTTTCATATGGTATTCACTAAGCCTTTATTAATTCTCTTTAATGAATAAAACCACTTTATAAAACCTAATCACAAGATCTTTTCAAAATGCTCCCAAACCACTTACATTTCCTTTTATACTTGGTAAACATTTATATACTTATCTCAATGGTATAAGTATGTTACCAAAATATTTTACCATTCATGCCTTGAAACTAAGTCATATACTTATCTTATCAGTATAGTTATATTTACAAACTTTCAAAGTTTCTTCTTTCCAAATCCTATATTAAAAACCAAACATTTCTTCCAAATAAAACATTCCACTTATCCTTTATCAAAAATTTCCTTTCTAAAAGCTCATCACATATTTCAATTAACTTATAACTTTCAAAATAAAGTTATAACCCACTTTTATAAACCTTTAAGTTAATTTATAAACCTTTGTCCAAATCTCTGAAACGATTTATAAAACTTTTTCCTATTTTTAAAATTCCTTATATAAACCTTTCTATACTCCTTTATAATTACCATTTGTAAAAGACTTAAAGTAACCCTTCAGTAAAAAAAAACCCTTTTATAAACAAGTTATTACTTGTAAGTAACTTTACAACATAATATCATAACTTGGATATCATTTATAAACTTTAAACTCTAAATTGATTAAAGAATTTAAGTTAATTCAAAACACACTTTACAAATTCAAAAAGAGGTTTAGCAATCCCAATGATACTAGTTCAAGTTACCGTTCAATTTCAATTCGATTCTCAAGTCACTTAACAATTATTTACATAAGCTACCATATATGTAAATACAGTTCATATCCAATCAGGAAATAACACTCAATATAACTAGTTGGCATATACAAGTCCAAATACCATAATAACAGGATGGTGATTTATCCTGCTAAATGGATGTCCAAACAATTTATAACAGAAGGAGATTTATTCTGCTTAACACATGTCCACATAATCAAATCACTTACACTATAGAAGAATGGTGTTCTGTTCTGCTAACAGATGTCATTTAATTCTTCCAATCATATGGGTTACATAAGGGTCTGGATAAGAGATCATTTGGTACGGAATCGAGTTACTTTGAAAAAGAAAATCGATTAAAACACATTCTATTTAGTTTAAAATCACCTTTGAAAAGTTAAAAGTGTATTTAATTAGCTTAAACCCTGACTAAATCTTAATTAATCCAATTTAAATCAAGATTAAATCATAACTAAACTCTAATTAGGCTTAATGAATTTGATTAAGTACTAATTAACTTCCTAACGCAACTTGGTTAAGGTTAAACCAAATTGTTTAAGAGTTAAACCCTAACTAATTAAATATTAATTAAATAAATCATTAATTGATTAAATAATTGATTAACCATTAATCTTAATTAAATAACTATTAATCACTTAATTACTTCTTAATCCCGTGAATCACTAATCAAAATTTTATAATTCAATTAATAGTCATTAACTTAACGTAAATGATGATTAACCTCTAAGCACCTTATTAATTACCAATTAGGTGCTAATTACCTTTTAATTAGTTAATTAATTATATTACAGCTTAATTACTATTTATTAATACTAATTAAGTTTAAAAAAATTAGTAAACTAATTTAAAAATAAAACAAATTTGAAATAGAAGTTCAAACCTTTGCAGAACTGCATCCATAGCTACTATCGCTATGAGTGCAGTTCGCTCTAACAAATTCTTAGCGAACCACTTCACAAACCCTTACTTTTTCATGATTTGAAACATACTTTAGAAAGTTTTTTTCGAAAAAAAATTAAAACTAAAGTTACAAACTTTAATCCATTTCAAAACTTAAAACTTCGATTTCAACCGGAATTCATAAGCGTTGCAACTACACAAAGTAGTTAACTTTGTTTACCAACCTCATGCCATAGCTCTTGTTTTAGAATCAACATATTACTAACACCTACCATCCTCATCATAGATTGCAAGTATACATCCATATATAGATGCTTACTAACTTTATAATACAACATCGATTTCCATAACAAAAATCAAACTAAAATCAACCATCCAAATCATAATCAAACCAAATGATTATCATTCAACTTCTATACTATATAGTGACATAAATAAATTTACCATTTTCATTAAAAAAAATAGTTTACGCACCAAACTTTCGCAAAAGCTATCCGAACTTAAGCTAAACTTGCCAACGACTCTCTAGCTTTGAATAATGAAAGCTTTAGGTGCTAGCAACCCTCAAAATGGGCTTGGTCCAGGTGTATGTAGGATTGGCCAAGGGTTTTGGGGGTGGATGTGGGGTAGTAGCTTGAAGGTAGAGGAGCTTCAGGTTATTATCGATTTGTCGAAAGTGAACCCAAACTTGGGTCATTTTCCCACTAGTTTTTGTGCCACCAACTCAAGGAATTTGGAAAAGCACTCAAAAGAAAAGTTGTTGGAATTTCTTTTCTTTATCATTTAAAAAAATACTCATTTTTGATTTTTTTTGAAGAAGTTATGACCAAAAGAAGAAGGGTAATTTTTGGACTTGAAATTCTGGGTAAAAAAAATTCTTTGTGAAGAATTGGTGTTTTGACATAGCTATGATAGAAATTGAAAAAAATGGTCAACTAGAATGTTGTAGCCATTAAAATTTCACACGTTTGAAAAAAAGAAAATCTCCATTTTAGTTCGAGAAGAGGAAGAAATGGTTGGTGGAAAGAGGAGGAAAAATGGATAAACGTATAGGCTATTTATAGGCAAGAATTTCATACCACGTCATTTTGTCAAGTCACATCACTCTCTTATATATATATGTATATATATATATATGTATATGTATATATATATATGTATATGTATATGTATATATGTATAATTATTATGTTTAATCACATCACTCTTTTATATATATATATATATAATTATGATGTTTAGTCACTTCACTTTCTTTTATATATATAATTATTATATTTAGTCACATCACTTATATATATAATCACATCACTTTTTAAACAAAATTAACATAAGATAACCTATCCTTATGTATATTATTATTTAGCTAATTAACTCTTATATATTTGTGTATATGGTGCACAAAGACGAATAACGTTTCTGACAACATTTCGGTATTGAAAGGTCGGAACTTCAGAAAACTTTCTTTGGTCACATTTTATGTTGTTTTACGAACTATTTAATTTGGAAAACAAATTTTGAAAACGATTTTACAATCATTATTAGTTAATTAAAATGAGTTTATTTTCATTATAAAACCTACATATTGAGTTTTTAAAATTATATAAACAGTCACTAATCAAAGCAGTGAAATTTCGGGTCGTTACAATATTCATTTATGTTTAGAAGTTTTCTTCATGATCTATGCTAGTTTGATCTAAACAAGATCGATGTATATGTTTACAAACATACATAAAAAAATATTTTTGAAAACAAAATATCATTGCTTGCAAGTATATCATGTTTTTTTCTTGGAATTCCCTAAATTATGGGATCTATTCATGATGTACAAATCCACAAACTAACGAAATAAAAAGGTACATAAAAAGCTACCTCTTCCAAGGTAATCATTGATTTAAATTTACTCAAAATCTTAGATTTCTTTCTCCAAATGTCTCGACCACCATCATGAAAAATGGAATCAAATTTCGTTTTCAATTTGGAATTTATGGAGTAGGAATACTAAAGAGTAATTGAAAGAATATTGTTACGACGTGGACGATTCACTACCTTGAAAGCAATATTCGACACAAATATGGTGCAATCGATAAAGTCGGTCGCTATTCAAGTTTAACACAACATCTTTCAAACTTGTACGCTCAAAATTGAAGGATTTGGATATTTGCAGAAACTATTGCTTAATAATTTGAGATGTATTTAAAAAATAATCCATGAGAAATATTAGAAAGATAATTTTATTAGATGAAGATAATTTTATTGGATGAAGATGATGTCATGAAATATAATTTATTGAAATGTTTTTATAAGAAAGTTTCAATCTCTCTCTCTCTTATAGATAAGATCAATATAAAATCATTCCAAAAGTAATAAGGGTTGTAATTAATAAAGAATGCAAATAGCCAAGCAAACAAGATAAGGTATAAGTTTTTTAGTTATAATGAATTTTATTGTAGTCATCCAATATAAAGTAACGGCTAGTGCTTGAATTAAAGCCAAAAGTATCATATATCATTTTTTAGTAATAACACAAGCATCGATCATTGATAGAATATATTTTACATGTATTCTAGGTGTCAGAATATTTCGTGCATTTATTCTCTGATATTTCCTGCATTTATTCTCTGATTTGACGATCTCTTTATATTGATATCTTTATTTGAGAAGTATTTATTTAGTTACCTTTTTTTAGCAAATCAGTTGGCTAATTTTTAGCCTATCTTAACTCTTGTAAACTATATATTTATGATTGAAGTGGAATACAATGGTCAAGCAAATTGATTTCTAATAGATTTCTATTATGGTATCAGAGCTGTTCTCCTTACCCTAGCCTTACCTATCTTCTTCCCCATTCTTCTTCTTCTATCTTTTATTCTTTCCCATGGCAGACTCGTCCAAGTTTCATCCCGCACTCACCATCACTAAGGTTAAATCTCTTATTCCCATAACATTAGACAATGAGCAAACCATGTATCATTCTTGGGCTACTATGTTTACCAATCTTGCTAGGGTTCATGATCTTTACGATCACTTGGTTCCACCAATGGAGGAGAAGGCTATGGCTGCCTATGTCCAGGCTAAGTCCACTGATCCAGCACTTTGGAGGCGTTTGGATGCTATTGTCTTGCAATGGATTTACAGCACCATTTCTTACGATCTTCTTCTCGCTGTTCTCAGACGTAATGACACGGCAGAGAGGGCATGGAAGCGTCTTGAAGCTCTTTTTCAGGACAACAAAGCCTCACGGGCTACCTATCTCGAAGAGGACTTTACAAATGCTGCTTTTGAGGCTTTCAACTCGATCGACAATTATTGTAATTATCTACAATCTCTGGTGGATAGGTTGGATGATGTTGATGCTCCGATGGCAAATGGTCGTCTGGTTTTATGTCTCACCGGGTCCTTACCAGAAGCGTATAGTGGTACGGTAGACTATGTACAAAATCAAGAGCCTTTGCCATCCTTTGAGAGTTGTCGTTCAAGGTCGAAAATGGTTGAGCGTACTATTAAGGCTCATCAAGCTTATGAAACTGGTGGTTCTGGGAATCGGTCCAGTGATGTTGCCATGTTTGCCACTGATTCATCTGCAAGCAACAAGCGCAACAACAATAATAAAGGGAGGAACAATTTGAAAAACAATGGGAAGAAAAAGGTCCACCAAAGTACTAATGGGTCCAGTCGTAGTCAGCCGCCATATCAGCAGCACCAGTGGCAGCCACGTCAGTAGGCCCCACCGCCACAGTGGCAGCAGCCTGGTTGGGGAGGGTGGAGTATTCCTCCTTGCCCATTTCCCGCATACTCTTGGCAGCCAAGGCCCAATCCAACGGTCCAACGTCCCTTCTCTTTTGGGTCAGGCTTACTTGGGTCCAGACCTCAAGCTTTCAATGCAGTTGCTCCTCCTGCTCCTAGCTACATGCCTACCGACATTGAGGCCGCTATGCATGCTCTTTCATTCTCTCAACCAGATGGGAACTACTACATGGATACTAGTGCTACATCTCATATGACGGTGGATGCAGGTGTTCTCTCTTCTTATTTCAATTCAAGCAATAAGCATCATAACATTGTTGTTGATAGTGGTCATTTAATTCCAATTATTGGTCACGGTCGCACTACATTGCCTCCACCTTATCCACCATTTACCATAAATAATGTGTCACATGCTCCCAGGCTCATTAAAAATCTGGTCTCTGTTCGTAAATTTACCACGGATAATATGGTTTCTATCTCTTTTGACCCTTCTAGTTTCTCTGTTAATGACTTACAGACAGGGAACAGACTAATGAGATGTGATAGCACTGAGGGCCACTTTTCTCCAACTCTCAAGTCATTTCTTCCAGCAATCATTCTGGTTTTACTACTTTGCCTTCGAATATTTGGCACAATCGTTTAGGTCATCCTGGCGATGCTATTTTTTAGTCTCTTTGTAGTAAAAAGTTTGTTGATTGTAATAAGGTTTGTAAAACTTTTTGTTCTTCTTGTCCTCTTGGGAAACATTCTTAGCCACCTTTTTATGATTCAGTGTCATATACTTTTCTTCCGTTTGATATTATTCATAGTGATCTTTGGACTTCTCCTATTGTTAGTACTTCCGGCCATTGTTATTATGTTCTTTTTCTTGATGACTATAGCAAATTTTTGTGGACCTTTCCTATTGCAAAAAAATCTCAGGTCAAACAACTTTTCTTATCGTTTCATGCTTTAGTCAAGACATAATTTGAACGTAATATTAAGACTTTTCAGTGTGACAATGGTACGGAATACATTAATGGCACTTTTAAGGATTTTTTTGAGCAACATGGCACACTTTTCCGTCTCTCATGTCCTCATACATCTCCTCAAAACGGGAAGGCCGAAAGACACATAAAATCCATAAATAATATCATCCGAACTATTCTTGCTCATGCATCTATGCCACTCTCCTTTTGACATCATGCTCTCTCCATGTATCTTCTCAATATCCTTCCTTCCAAGATATTGAATTACCAATCTTCCGCTCAAATCCTCTATCAAAGTGATCCGGATTACTCGGGTTTGCGTGTTTTTGGTTGCTTATGTTTTCCATTATTCCCCTCTTCTACTATTCATAAATTACAAGAAAGGTCGACTCCTTGTGCTTATTTAGGTCCGGCTCCTAATCATCGTGGCTCCAAATGCTATGACATGTCTAGTGGTAAAATCATAATTTGTCGTCATGTTCATTTTGTTGAAACAGAATTTCCATCGTCCAAACTCCATAAAACAAAACCTTCGAATTATGATTTTTTGAGTGACAATATTAATCCTCAATTAATACATCATTTATCTCAAAATACCACACCACAAAATATGCATCTTGACCCAACAACGCAGCCCAACGACTCGTCCTCTCTTTCTCAATCTGGGCCACAGTCTCACATAAGCCCAGATTCCACACCTCCCACTGCTGCCTACACTCGGTCCTCTATTTCCTCCTCTGACCCATCCTCTCTTCCCCACAGTCCAACCCCGTCTATGACCTCCCCCACTTTGACCATTCCTCACACCACCGCAATGCCTCCCAACCCCATTTCAACCCGCATGACCACTCGTGCATCAAATGACATTTTTAAACCAAACCCCAAATACTCTTCTAGTTACCACACTACTACCATTACAGATATTTCTTCTGTTTCGAAAAATCCTGTTAGTGCGCTTAGTGACCATAATTGGAAAAGTGCAATGTTGGATGAATTTAATACTTTAATTGACAATAAGACTTGGGAATTAGTGCCTAGGCCGTCTAATGTTAATGTTATTCGGTCTATATGGATTTTTCGTCATAAATATAAATCCGACAGCTCTTTTGAGCGTTATAAAGTTCGTCTTGTAGGTAATGGAAATACACAGCAACATGCCATTGATTATGATGAAACGTTTAGCCCCGTGGTTAAACCGATCACCATTAGAGCGGTTCTCAGCATTGCTCTTTCTAAATCTTGGCCCACTCATCAAATGGATGTCAAGAATGCTTTCTTGCATGGTCATCTCAATGAAGCAGTTTATATGCATCAACCCATGGGTTTTCGTAACAAAAATTATCCGAATCATGTTTGTCTTTTGAAGAAATCTTTGTACGGATTAAAACAGGCTCCTCGAGCTTGGTACCAAAGATTTGCTGCTTTTGTTGCTACCATTGGGTTCTCTCATAGTACGTCAGATCACTCTTTATTCATCTACAAGAATGGTTCTGATATTGCTTATATTCTGTTATATGTGGATGACACTATACTTACAGCTTCTTCTGATCGTCTTCGTAAGTATATTATGACTCTCTTAGCTTCTGAATTTGCTATGAAGGATCTAGGTCCTTTGAGTCTCTTTTTGGGTATTGCTGTCACTCGTCATGCCCATGGCCTTTTCTTATCTCAGATACAGTATGCTGCAAAAATTATTGAAGGTGCCGGAATGTCTAACTGCAGTTCATGTCCTACTCCTGTTGATACTAAGTCCAAACTAAGTGCCACCGTAGACACTCCTTATGATGATCCGACTAAGTATCGTAGTCTTGCAGGTGCTCTTCGGTATCTTACATTCACTCGGCTAGACATTTCCTATGCCGTGCAGCATATCTGCCTTCATATGCATGCCCCGACTAATGAGCATATGAAAGCTCTTAAGCGTATCATTCACTATCTCCAGGGTACCCTTTCTTTTGGTCTCCACATGTACAAATCTAATATAATCGTATTATCTCATATACAGATGCAGATTGGGGTGGTTTTCCTGACACCCGTCGTTCTACCTCTGGTTATTGTGTATTCCTTGGAGATAATTTGATTTCTTGGTCCTCGAAACGGCAACCTGCTCTTTCCCGTAGTAGTGCTGAGGCGGAGTACAGGGATGTTGCTAATGTTGTTTCTGATTTGTGATGGATCAAAAATTTGCTTCTAAAGTTGCATTGTCCTATTCAAAAGGCTACTCTAGTTTATTGTGATAATGTGAGTGCTATATACTTATCCGGCAAACATGTTCAGCATCAACGCACTAAACACATTGAGATGGATATTCATTTCGTCTGTGAGAAAGTAGCTCGTGGCGAAGTGCGTGTGCTTCATGTATCGTCCCGTTACCAAATTGCTGATATTTTTACAAAAGGGCTTTCACGCTTATTATTTAATGATTTCAGGGACAGTCTAAGCATAAGAGAACCTCCCGCTTCGACTGAGGGGGTGTGATAGAATATATTTTACATATATTCTAGGCGTCAAAATATTTCCTGATATTTCCTGCATTTATTCTCTGATTTGACGATCTCTTTATTTGGGAAATATTTATTTAGTTACCTTTGTTTTAGCAAATCAGTTGATTTGACGATATCTTTATTTGAGAAGTATTTATTTAGTTACCTTTGTTTTAGCAAATCAGTTGGCTAATTTGTAGCCTATCTTAACTCTTGTAAACCATATATATATATATGATTGGAAGTGGAATACAATGGTCAAGCAAATTGATTTCTAATAGATTTCTATCCATCATGAAATATTCAAATTTCATTTCATACATGCCTATAACCTGATCGTTAAAGTTGATTGCAATATATTGGTAAATCCTTCGTTTAATCAAGCAATGTGAAACTAAGAAGGCGTCCCCCGGCAAAACGTTTAGGCTCAGTTGGGAGTTTATTGTATACCGATTTTGATTGGTTTTGAACGGCTTTGTATTTGAGGTGCTATCATAACCAGTGCTTATAAGTTTTTTTCTATATGGGTTATTATTGGTTATAAAACCAGTGAAAATCGACGTAGTGATAATTTTGAGGGTAATTCTCAATCCATCAAATTGGGGTGTTTTGAAGATTTATAACTTTTTTTTTTCCGATTATACTATCACTAACTATATTGTTGAATTAATCTTCACAAAACTAGGGTAAATATAAGAATATATATGTAATGTTACAGTGGAAAACTCTCAAAACCGGTACATGTTAAACTCTCAAGCATGTATTGATTGGTTATAACAACGTTTCATGCAAACCAATCAAAACCGCTATCATTGACGGTCAAAATCGATACTCTCGAAACCTCTCATAATCGTACAACAAAACTCTCAAGCGGAGCCTTAATTGCAATAAATAATAACGTGGAAGTTACATAAATGTTCTTTTGACCTTTTACATTTTAACATATTTTTAATGACAGATGATGTTGGTGCAATTTACTAGTGAATTAAGATTTTGATGTTTGTTAACGTATAATATTGGTTATGCTACTTTAATGTATAATATTTGTAAGGATTTTTTTTTTCATTTTGGCTTGTTTTTAAATTTATTATCACGCATAGTCCAGTTTTGAAATTAATATCAAATATAGCCCTATTTTGACCAGCTCAGCGCTGACCTATAGCCAAAATGCACCGACGACTTTTCAAAAGTCGCCGGTGTAAACTTTTTTATGAAAAAACACTGGCGACTTTTCAAAAGTCGCCGGTATTTTTTCTTAAAATCTTTTTTCTTTTTAGTTGGCTCCTTTTGGTAAGGCGCCGACTAAACTAAAAAAAATTACACCGACGACTATCTAGTTCAGCGTCAGGGCTATATTGATATTAGTTTTAAAACGAGGCTATTTGTGGTAATAAGCATAAAAAAGAGGCGAAGCCGGAAAAAAAATCCTACTTGTAACGATACTTCAATGTGTCATAATATAATTTTTTACTGTATCATTAGTTGTAAATTGGGGGTATTTATTGTAAAGGACAAAATATCCAAATAATTTATCCTCAAGGACACATGCCTATAATTTTATCCTCAAGGACAGGCCCAAAGCCCATTTTTTCTCAAATGCACAAATCTCTCTTCCCCGTGCCTATTCAATCCCGTTTTCAGCTCCGACCACCTTATCCTGCGTCAACGCCATCTCCTCACCAGCGCCGCCGCCTCCTCACCAGCGCCACTATTGCCACCTCCTCCTTCACCCGTTTTGCAGCAACCACCTTGTGCCACCTTCTCCACCCGTTTTGTGTTCACCATCGCCGCAGCGTCACCTCCTCACCAGCGTCGTGCAACTACCCCATGTCATCTCCTCCACCCGCCAACGCCACCCCCTCACCAGCACCATGCTCTTAAAAGCTGATACTGATACCAGTTTTTAGGTATCAGTTTTGAAATTTTAGGTATCAGTTTTCAAATTTTAGGTATCAGTTTTTAAATTTTAGGTATCAGTTTTGAAATTTCTTCTGATGCAAACCCTACAAATCGCTTCCAAATACCACACACTATACCACCACCTTCACAGTTTCGTCAAACCAATAACCCATCAGAAATTTTCCACCACAAATCCATACTATTTCCTAAACCACCACAAATCCACTGATACCACATCGCATACAAAACTGATACCCAAAACTGATATTATGTTATTTTATTAAAACTGATACCATCGCATACAAAACTGATACCCAAAAACTGAACACAGTAGAATGATTTCCATCCTCTCGTCATCGCTTCCTCCTCTCGTCCACGGTCTCCTTCATCGTCTTTTCGAAATCCTCACTCACGTGCTTGATCTCCATCCCTAACTTTTCATAGTCGCTCTCCGCTTCCTCACGTGCTCTTTTCTTCTCCGCAAGCTCCTTCATCTCAGATTTTTTCACAGACTCCATCTTCTTCCGAATTCGTCTCTCGAGCTCGAACTCCGCGCGCAGGTCCTTGATTTCTACCAAGGTGTTGTCGAGATCTGAGAGGTCGACGTCTCGGTCGGAGTTTATCGGGTTGGAGAAGGAAGCGATGGTGTGGGTTTTGTAGCAAGATGTGGAGTTGGAGAGGCAAGTTGCAGTGATTTGTCCTTGAGGATAAAATTTTAGCGGGCTGTCCTTGTGATTAAAAAAGCCCTAATTTTTGTCCTTGAGGAAAATTTCCTGTTGTAAATTGTATTCAATGTAAATTCTTTGATAGATCATACATCAGAATATTACAAAGAAAATCTAACCAGAACAACCGTATAGCTGTTAAAAATACAGTTCAATTACGTAATTTAAAAGAAAAAATATATTTAATATAGTTTTTTTTATTAATTTTAGTTAAATATCATATATAAATACGAATATAAATAGCGTTTGAGAGATTTAAGAAGGCATGATAAAAACATGTTTTTTTTGGTTTTTTTGGATTCACACAATTTTATTTTTCAAGCTTATAATAGAAAAACTTTTCTAACGGTCTATTTAATTATTCTATATTGAAGTAAATAATACATTAAGAAATAGAAATTAGGTTGAATGGCTTTTCAAACCAAGGTAACAAGTTTTTATGCTAGCACTTCATAAGTGATATCAATAACCTAAATAGGAAATTGACGTTTATTCTTCAACCCAGATGATCTTTGAGGAATAAAAAAAAGAACACAGTATGCAATAATTAAATAAATGCAATTAAGACAAGTCTTCAAGTAGGATTATATCAAAAAAAACTCATTGTTAAAATGGCAATAAAACAATTTTTTTTCTGACAAGATGTTCTAATGAACTTATCCAAATATAAAGTGCAATACATGTGCGCACACATATATATATAGTTCTAGTGAGAGTTCCTTCCCTCAGTAGCGCTTAGCCTTAGCTTCACCTTTTGCAAGGGTTAATTCTGAGAGCTTGTTAATTTCATAGAGAAATCCAGCAGAAAATAAGAAACTGCATATGTATTCAGAGAAAGCATATTAGTTTTGCAGTAGTAGATATAGTTTCACTGTAGTACAAGTTTTGATCAAACACTTAGCAATTCAACAAGCAACGTAGAAGTAGAAAAACGGAATAAACAAAAGATGGGTGAAGAAGCATATTACCATGTGGTGATACAAACACGGTGAACTGTACCAGCAGCAATAAGAGCAACTAATTCAGCAACTACAACTGCATAATCAGAGAAGCACTTAACACCAAATTTAACACACACTGAAGTTCATATATGCATTAGATAGAGCTTACCAGCACCCCATCCCGTTCTGGAGCCACAAGACTCTTGATAGTTGCCAATGAACTACAGTAAATATTCCCGAATCAGTTAAATGTGGTTACAAGCTCAATGTAAGATTCAACAACTAAAAATGATGGCAACTTCTGAAAAAGGCAATGATGAGTGATTATGTACTGTACTAAAAACAAGGATTGAGGTTTCGGCCGTTACCCCGAAATTTCGAGGGTATCGGACCGTTACCGCTCGTGCACGATCCGAAACCGACAGTCAAAATGGGTTTCGGATCTAGGGCAAAAAGAAAGAATCGAATCATTTTTGCTTAGAAAAATTAAAACCATCAGTGCGGGATGAAGACCGAAAGCAACCAAAAATCAAAAGAAATCGAATAACATATCAAATCAGAAACTTTATTCACCCAAGCGTGAATCAACAGGGAAAAGCGAATGATTAATTCAAGCTGAAAGCCTATAAAATACAGTGCTTCAATTACATACTCACAGCACGGTAACTTCTTCTTCCTTATCTGAATTCGACGTCGCGATTCTTCTTCCTTATCTGAATTCGACGTCGCGATTCTTCTTCAGACGCTTTCGTGTTTTTTTTAAATCAAGAACTGGAAATCACGTTTTCGTATTTTTATTTTTTTTAATCGTGAACTGGAAATTGCGATTTAGGGCTGGGAATGGAAACGTGAATTATGAAAGAGGAAGGGGAGATTGTAGGCTGGGCTGAAAATTTGAAACGAGTTGCGGTTTGATTAAGTTTTATTATTCAATACTTTGGGTTGGGCTGTTTATATTTAATAAATAATTTAGTTAAAGGAGTTTGCTTAATTTAGTTTAGCTTGTTTGTTTAAATAGTAAGTGCAATTTGATTGTTATAATAATTGTTCACACTTTCTGATAATATTTTCTCAATTTACAGGTATGCTATGGAATACCAAGCAAACACTACAGAAATCATTATCAGATTGTTTATTAACAAACTACTGAAAGCCAAAATTTGGACCGAAACCGAAACAAAACCGAAACTTTCGAAATTTAGAAATCATCCGAAACTAATAAAATTTAAAACGGCCGAAACTGAAACGAAAACCGAGTTCTCGAACCTTGACTAAAAACATAAATTGATGAATATTATACTGATGCATATAACTTTACTACTTCTGGAGATGAATTTGATAGTGGTAACATATTGACATGAACCCCTCTGCTGCTTCTCAATTATTTTTTCCACTATGCGCTAAAGAAAAACATTAAACCCTCGTCATTAACCTTCTACCCTTCCCAAAAAAAGGGGTAAAAAAGGAAAGGAGGGAGGGGGTTTTGGGGGGGGGGGGGGGAGGGGGGGTGGAGGAATGTGGTTGGGAGGTTGGGATGTGATGGATTTTTGCAATTAAATAAACAAGACCACCGCTAACCAATATTTTTGCCGTTCGACAATTCTAAGAGTCTCCAATGTCAATATTTTTGTGGATCCACAATTCTAAGAGCCTCCGATGTCAATATTTTTGTGGATCCACAATTCTGGAGTCTCCGACGTTACTTTTGTTATGTGATCAAAATTCTTTTACGCCATTGACAAAGTGACATAGAAGACTACATTTTCAATGGAAAAAAAACATATTATTCAACCTTGAGAAATATTTTTAAAAAGAAGACATTGCACTCTTATATTGCATGGTGTCTTCATCTGCAACTATTGCTTCATCTGTACATTGGCAAATGTGTTTATCTACTACATATGTATACTAGTATAAGTTATATGCTGTCACCAAAGTTACATGGAATTTTGATCATTTATGACTTGATTATCCTTCCACAACTTTCTAATCCACGCGTTTTGAAATTTGATTTACCCTTTTTTACATCTTTCATTTTGGCAACAATAAAAGAATTATCTGAAAAATAATGACAGAGTTTATGACATCCTCATTTAACTTTACATCCTTACCTCTCTATTGTTAATTGTATTATTTTCTCACGTCTTACGGTCCCTTAACAAAAGAAGAATCTAATGTATGCCTATTTAAATTAATAATTTGTCCATCTACTGTAAAAATAGTAAAACATATGAGTTTTCTCAGTCTCTCTTTGATCCTTTCATCGATATTTCATTCAAATTCTTCACATCTTCAAAATTTTCATCTGTTTTACTTCATCCCCTCATTGGTATTTTTAAGTAAGTTCATAATGTTTATCCACCCCATCTAATAGCATTGACTGTACATTGTCATGCAACAGATTATGAATATTCCAGATGATTTTTTATTTCAACAAAAATTAACACATTTCAAATTATAACTTAAATAAACACACATAATTAATTAGCATTTATATATTCGCATAGCAAATATTAGATCCTAGAAAGGAAATAACAAATTCAACCTACATCTCATTTATCTTGACAAAAATAACAAATAAAAAAATTATTTTTACTTATTAAATGTATAAATAACATGATAAAAAATAAAACCAGTGAATAATATTTATAGCAATATCATCGTGTGCAACACATGAGTTATCACTAGCTTTCTAATTTTACGATGGCTTGTCCTTTCTTTAGGGGTTGGCTAGATTTATCCACTAATTAACTCACATTGTATGTTCTGTACTAATTTTCAACACTCATTTCAGTTGTAGAGATCTTGCTGTCTTAAATACGAATTTTATGTTTTCAATGTGCCTCCAGCGTTATGAATGAAACATGTCATAAAATATCACATAAAGTTTCACATTCAGATTATTTTTCATTCGACTTTTGAACATTCCAGATATGTTTCAATTTTCACCAAAAGTCATAGTATAACAGAACATGTACATTGATTTATTAAGCTCTACCACAGTACTATCTTCATTTTAGTTGTTGACAGCAAGGCATGAGGTTTCAGCAGAAATCCCAATGAAACAGAAAAAAGGAAAGGAAAAAAAGAAGAAGAAGGAAACTTCAAAAATAATTAGTAGACTTGCCTCAGTAAAAAAAAGGGAAAAAAAGTTTTGGGTTTTTTTTTTCTGTTGGGGGGGGGGGGGGGGGTGATGTGGGGATCTGCAGCGTAAACAGAAACAAAAAAGAATTTAAATTATTAACTCAAACTCAAAAATCAATATTGCAGAATTGAATCAGTTGCATTACTACCTCATCTCAAATTGAAACATCAACAAATACAGCAGCTTTTCCTTTTAACTTCACATAATTAGTGACAATCTTTACCCCTCGTTCTTGTTTCCATTGCAACCCCAGTTTTTGTTTTCTTTTCTTCTCTGTATGCGGCTCGACTTAGCAGGAATGATAAAAATTGAAGGGTGTATGAGATAAATGGGTATTGGGTATTGATAAATGGGTAATTGGACCTTGTAAATTAAATAATATAATAATACTCTGTGGCGGCTTATTTTTAGCGATGAACGGGAATTCTTTAATTTAATTTGGTAAACGTGAGTTTGATGTAGTTATGGCTGGTATTAAGTTTTAATTTCGTTTAACTGGCTAATTTTGTTTACATAATATTATCAATGCATATTCATTTAAAAAATAATTACAAAATTGAAACCCAAACCGAAACAAAAATTCACCAAAACTTCGAAATCTTCAAAAGGTCAAAACCGCGATCCAAACTTAAACTTCAAACCTTCATTCACAGAGTCGGCCCACAAGGTTGGGTTGCCCAAGCCAACTTCACAGTTTATTACTTTAATGTAAAGTTTACTTTTTTTTACAAATCACAAACTCTCCGTAATACTACTCTTTTAATTATATGTGTGTGCGTGCGCGTGTGTGATTGGGTGTGTGTGAGTGTTTTCGTGTGAAATATGAACATTTTGAATGTGAAATGTAGCTTATGCCTTATTTATGGTTGAGATACCGAGATGAATCCAGTTTGGTTGTTCGATGGTATTAACATTTGAGCACTAATATTTTTCTATTGGGATTGTTAGATATGAAAAAAAAAATTATTCTGTCTGCAATAACAACTATGAGGTGGAGCCTTGACGCAACAATTAGGTCATTCGCATGGTGTTCTGGGCATGCAGGTTCGAGTCCGGAAACAGCCTCTTCGCAATGCAAGGGAAAGGCTGCGTACATTTTCGACCTCCACAGAGCCCCCTATCGTGCGGGAGCCTCGTGCACTGAGTTCCGTCTTTTTTTTCCTTCCACTTACAACTATCTACTAGTCATTTTTTTTAATCAACAAATATGATTATCAAATAATTATATCGAAGTACTAAACCGATATGCAGTATTGTTGATTTGTAAATATATTACACAACGTAAACTTAGAAGAAGAAAAAATATAATTGTTAAGATACAACTATGTTTCGTCATTGAAGATAAGGCCTATAAAGTTGTGATAGAGGACCGGTCTAACAGCTATTTATCTCTTTAAACATGTGAATTTACTGCTATGAGTTATGAACTAATGTACTAAATGCAAGGATAGCATGTAAAATTGTCATGTTACTATTTTATAACATGTCTTTTGTGCTAAAGTTTAGTGCTATTTTATTTTATTTTTTACTAAAATTTAATAGGCTAGTATTGCTATAAAATGCTTTGCTACTAAAATAGGGCATAACAATTTTGGTTTAGTGCTACATTTTATTACGTGCACTGAAATAGGGCATTAAATTGTGTATCTCAGTACTAATATTTTGAATTGGCTACTAAAATATGGCATTTTTAGTTTGCATAGGTGATTAATGTTAATGTATATAAATTAGTTTAATATCTCACTTTATGAGCATATAGAAAAATACATGTTATATGCGGTACAATTTGCTTTGAATATGCAAGTCTACCGTGAGCTTTAGGTATGCATTGTTAGACTCAGTTCTTGTGGACGCTTCATTTATTGATCAAGTGTCAAAACAGTCTCCAATAACGATGTAAGACTGTGTACACTTATCAACGCCAAACCCGCTCAAGCAAGAACCTTGTGCATTGAATAGATGGTGACAATAGGGCATTGTACTGGTAGTTTAATACCGCTGTTAAAAAAATTGTACTTTAGTGCTCTAGTAGGAGGTCGCTTGCTTCAAAAGGGTGGTTGTAGGCATTTGCCTTGCATGCCGACCTAAAACCAGACCAGATTGTTGATAGCTAACAAATATGCTTAACCAAAGTGCAATTAAGCGTGAGTGCACTTCGGAACTATGACATGTGGTGTACCCGTGTGGCCATATTGAGATATCTTAATGTGCCATGATTTACAATCATCTTAAATGATTCAATAACTGCTAGTACTATAGCACAATACTGGGAACCGATTAATAATTTTAGTTTAACACAATAAAATAGACATAGTATTTTGAAACAGTTTTGAATCATTTAGCAAGAACAAGAAAATGAAAAATGTTACATGATATTTTATTATCTTCATATACATATATTGAATAATTCCAAGAGCGTTGACTTTTTTTTAATACCTTTAATGATAAACTAGGTGGTATGTTTTTTACCTTCTAATTTTACTTCAAAAACTGTATTGTAATTTTTTATGGGAAACTTTTTTCATTCTACTTTGAGTGGGTTTTATAAAAGTATACCTTCTTTAATTTAATTTTTGGTGAATTTAATTAACTGTCTTGATTTCTTTAAAATCTGCTTCAAAAACATCACTTAAACATTGTTGAAAAAAAATAGATCCAGACAACCGCCTACACACTAGGCAAGGTTTACGGCCTCACTTGATTAGGTGTTGGTTCTAAGCAGCCTGACCACCTAAGCAACCATCCAGATCCATTCAAACCTACCCAATCCCTGCCCTAACCACCCAAAACCTGCCCAAATCCAATTGTTCAATGAAAATGTATCAGCGCTCCAAATTTTATTATCGTTCAAACATATGAGTTATTAACCAATTTGCCTATGTATTATTAACTCAAATGATTGGTTTATTGTTACCCTTAATTGCAAATTGACCTCTTTATATAAAAGAATTTTAATTCAATTCCTCTAGTACCAACCAATTTGAATATCCCCCATAGAAAATAAAAACTATAGTGATTCCAAGGGAGAAACTGTGCATTAGATTGGTGTGCGGTGGCACACATGCATGATCAAAGTTTGGAAATTGAATTTCATATCCAGCATAATTTTTTGAACCTCCGATATTTTCCATTATATCCTCGATATAACTTTTTACGCCTTAACCGTTATAGAGCCGCTAAACGCTTTATACTGCACAATCTCACAGTGGCTAAACATCTCAAGTACATCTGAACAACACATTTTTCACGCAATCAAATATTCACAACTATCTCCAGACTCTGATTCAACAACCGACACCAACTCTGACCATCAAGGCATCTAGACCCTCAACCATCACTAATGAAGGTGCAAGCCATCCTGCAGTGCATCATATTTCGGCATCAAGGGCAACCAAGCAATGTTTACCCATCAGCGGCAGGGACTTCCTCCAAGCTAAGTATCAGGCGGTATCCCCCAAGCAACTCCAGCATGCATTCAACCAGCACATGACGTTCGGCAGCTCATCACTATCAGAGTGGCGATGATTCCTTCTGGCAACGGATATTCTTTTTGTTGTGGAGGAGTTTAATTTTGTGAAGCAGTTTTATTTCAATGAAGTAGAAAGTAGGGAAGGATATACAATTATATTAGGATTTAGGGATTCATAAAGAAGAAGTGAAAGCTAGAGCTAATCGCATGAACAACAAGTGGACATGGTCAATAACTCATAAAAGGGGAAACTCTGTTTTAGTCCCTTGCCTTTCAATATTTGCATAATCGTTATATTTTGCATTAGTGGTATTTTTATATCGAGTTGTAATTTCTTTTGAACGTGTGCATGGTTCAAGATTTCTAGGTTGGAGCTACTTGTGTATAGTTCGAGAATTCTTGACACAAGGGATTGAATCAAGGTAAGGTTAGTAGGCATAGAAATAAAATATTCAATTTAGTAGGTTTGCAAGTTCAAACGTGTTTTAAGCGGTTGAGTATTTAATCTTAGTAGCAATCTTAGGTTAGCAGGAGGTACTAGACAGAAGTTAGGTACATCTGTGTATTCTTTATTTTTCATATTAACATTTGCGTAATTTATTTGACTATTTATTTGCAAAATTGTTTTTGTCATATTCACACCTACATGGTATATTGTACGTTCCTACACAACAAGCGCAATTGCAAGATTTCTAAGCAACCGAAATGCACTTATAGTACGATGCACACAAATAAAACAAAAGGAGCATGGAATCAAAGTTGGTAAAGGAAATTGATTTTGGAGTTGATGTGTTTTATTAGTTGGAAAAACGTATCAAATGTTGGATATATCAGCTGGGCAAGGAAAAAAATAGCATATTGGAAAATTGGGTGTGAACTGCATTTGGATTTTAATGGTATATGTATGATTTATAATATTAGTATAAGTATCTAGTGATTTAAATTTAATAGTTCAGCAGGGACTAAACCCCTGCTGAAAAATATATGATTTATGTGCCTTAAAAATACAATCTTCTCATATACTCATACTTTACACTTCATGGTAGTGTCACAAACAACTTTCAAACTAGACTTTCTCTATTGAGCAAAATGAGGACCTGGCCCACTTTAATAATTTATCTTGCAGAATAATTTGGACATTGTTAAATGGAATCCAGTTTTGAATATGATAGGGTTTTGGGTAGGAAGTCACTAAATTTAGGTGTGTTTTATGATCACGCGGGTACTATAAAAAAAAATTTGACGGAGGCTGACTTAAACTTTTTGACCCCTCGTATTCAAAGCTGGATTACCTTTAGCAATGTCCAATAATCTCTCCAAAGTGATAAATCAAGTGTAATGTTAAAGACACCGTAGTTTGTACTAAGGGCACCACGTTCGGCCATTAACGACCGAACAGAACTATTATTTTTTTACACGGCGATCGATGGACAACCGCCGACCACGGTGCTCCTAGCAAGCAATGTAGTGCCCTTAGCACCACACTAAATCAAAAAGAAATTAAACTTGCACTTATAAACAAATGGAAATGGAGATATCCACTTTTTTTCAATCACTAACTAAAATCACACTTCATAGATTATTTTTCTTCTTCAAAATAACGAATTAATATGTAACTTACGATTTGATATCTTATAAATCTAAATAGCATTAAATAAAAAATAAAAAACTCACAGTTAGCAACATCACAAATAGAAGAGAGCTAATAAATCCACCAACTATAGTCAGTAATTCAGAAGACGCCAATTTTCCTCTATACATTTCCATCAACGACAAAATTATGATAAATAGAAGCAACGAATAAAGCATCGACCTCCCCGGCGCTGCCATTATTTCTGACGAATACTACACCAAAATTGAATATGAAATTTATATGTAGATTGCTTGTGCGATTTATTTTAGAATCGAATAAAGATTAGATCGAATTAGTAGAAAACCATACCTGTGTTAGCAGCTGTGGGTTTAGGTTTTGGTTTCGGTCGTAGTTTGGATCGTAGAGACGAGATCTCTATTGAATATGTTAGAGCGGTGCCACATATTTTTGTTCGGGACTTTTTTTATCGTTATTTCTTCACAATTTAAAATTCACGAAAATAGTAAAAAGATCCCTTCTTATTTTTCATTTTGAATTTTGTGTTGTTAAATCTACTCACACACTGAAAATCGCTTAACATACGGCATTATTTTGGTTTAACAATGTGTAACTAAGTTCCCCTCCTTTTTAATTGCATTTTCTTTTTCTTAGAAACCATAAAATTGGAACAAAATTAGTGATATTTGATTAAATACATTTTGATAAAGAAGTTAATGATTTTTTAATCATGAAACCTATAATACTAGTGTGTAAGTCGTGTTTTGCACATGGTATGATGTAGAAAAATAGTAATATAACTGTTTTGAAGAATATAATTTATCATGCAATATCCGATGAATTTTGTTAGGATAAATGACTTGTAAATTTAAATTACTATAGTTATAACTGTGTATTTTTGTTATGAGATTCATATATTTTTATATTTGAATAAAAATTAAATTATCATTTTGTTGATAAAAATGATTATACACCGATTTATTTATTTTTTAGGATTCATTATTTATCAAACGAATAAATGAAAATAAGTATTCTTAATAAATCTTGAAATTAACATTTTTATAAAATTTCATAAATAAATATTCATGTACATATATTTTGAAATTGACATTTAGGTTTTGATACATTTGACTGAAAGATAAATGATGTATGCATTAAATTTCAAGTATTACTTGAAAGAATGAGGACAAATACCTAACAACAGAAGTGTAATATTAAAGACTTAATGTATTTGTATGCATTCATAGTCCTTGTAGCACATATTTATCAAAATAATTATATGATATTATGAGGGTGATAAAAAATATTTATTTAACTACTAAAAGAAATATTAAGTGAAAATAATGTCTGAAACGTTACGAATCACATTATCATTTTAATATGTAAAAATATGATTCTTAATCCATTGTTTCATACCTTATTATTTTTATTTTATAATAAAACTTTTCAAAAAATATTTAATATTTACGTAAAAAAGATGATAAAAAATGAAAGAAAATATTTCTAATCAAAATATGGCATAATTTTTGTCCATTGATTAATTCGGATTAAGAATATAAATAGTTAAGATGTAACTTTTTGTATAATTGAAAATATTTATCCTTTTTTCAATATTACATAATACAAACATTCATCACTTATCAATAATTGTAATGTTATTTTTCACAAAATATAATTTAATAACGATAAAAAGTGCATTTGATATACCAGTTTTATGAAGAAAAACGTTATATATGTTTGTAATGATGTACTAATTTTGAAAACAAATCTTTTTTATATATTTGTTTGTAATGAAATTCCAACTTTAAAAAGAAAAAATATGTATATATTTCTTTGTATTAAATAATTAATTTTAGAAAGAAAGAAATTTTATGAACTTAAATGTAGAAAAATGTTAAAGTATCAAAGATAATTTGTATATAATTGTGAAAATATTAAATCATGTGAACTTGAATGAAAATATAGTTTTATCATTTATGTCAATACAAATGCGGTATACACATTGAATTATCATTTTTTATGATTTATTAGATTAATAAATAAATATTTGTTAATTGGATTTAGATTAAAAAAATTAATTCAAGGTCAATTAATAAATTCAAACATATGGACTTGAAAGTAAAAAATAATATAAAAAACTTAGAAGAAATCTGTAAATAATTGTAAAAATTACTGAATGTTGGCATATAAATGCAAAATGATAGGAGAGAATATTAGTAGAACATTGTAATAATTTGTATATAATTGCGAAAATTTAAAACTATCTGGACTTGAATGAAAATTTTTAGTTTTACCATTTTTGTTAATATGAATGCGGTATACATATTGAATTATTATTTTTAAAAAATTTATTTGATAAATAATGAATATTCACACATTGTATTTATTTAAAAAGCTTAAATTTAAGATCACCTAACTAAATTTTATATATATGGATTCAAGTGTAAAATAACATTAAAAACTTGAAAGAAATCTGTACATAATTGTAAAAATTAGTATAAAATTCTAACGATAGATGAGAGAACCCGTAAAAACATTGTAATAATTATAATAACAACAAATTGTTTGATATGAAAATAAAATATCTAGAAAGAATTAAGGAGAGGGGATGAGATTGCTAGAATTATTAAGAGAACTTTAAATTGTTCTTCTTTACTATTATTTAATAGATAAATTAAGACAATTTTTGCATCTAATTGTTTAAATTTAATAGTATTTAATTTTTCTTCTTAAATTACAGTTAATTTTGTTGAAATTAATTAAAAATGCTAAAAGATTAAATAATTTACAATGTTAGTGCTAAAAATTAAATTTCATTTTGTTCGATTTTAATTAAAATTAGTGTTAGGAGTTTTCTAGATTTATGTAAATGAATTTCAAATTTTAAATAGGGAAGATAATGAAGACGAAAACAAGGGTAATTGGGTACAACAAATGGTGTACATAAAGTAATTTTTGGTGTATACTAGTTTATAATACTTTCCGGTGTATGTGAAGTAGTGTACGAATAGATTTAACCTTTTGTGTTTTGCATTTTCAGCATTAAGTGCAAAATATGAGAAGAGTGGAGGGAGGATGAAGGGGATGTAATGAAGATCGATGGGACGACGGAGGAGAGAGAGGGACGAAGGAAAAATGGATTATTTCTTGTGCTTCTGTTATTTTTTAAAATACGAAAAATAAAAAAGTTATTTTCTAGTTTGTATGTTAACTTCGTTTTCTAAATTGATCGTCTTTCACAATATACATGCATCGTGCGCATTTTTGTATGGACGAACAGTCAAAACTAAAAATGGCAAACCGTCCGCAGCCCAAGTTTCCTTTCAAAGTCTAAAAGGAAAACTCTTGTTAATAAACGACAAGTTCGCACTAACAAGAGGCGAGGCGAGGCCAATGACGACCTTAATCAGCTCAACAAGGCAAACCAAGCAAATGTCTATAATTAAAAAACTTTTACCATATGTTACTTAGTATTTATATTGAACATTGATCATACAATAAACCATGTGGAAAAAAATAACTGAATAATCATTGCATGGTCATATCAATAATTTGCTTCATTTCATGTTAATTAACAGTGGTGCTAAATGCTCCGCATTTGATACCCATTTTACCCCGTAAACTTTGTTTAGTTAGCCCAGCGTCATACAGTCGAATGAAGCACGAATTTCATTTTTTAACCAAATTTCATTTCGTAATAAACTGTCGTATGAAACTAGGTAATGTAGACAATGTAATACTGTGGCACCCCTAATTCTGATTAACATTATTTAGTAATTTAATTAGACAAATTACACAAACTAATATAGGATGATAAAGGAAAATGAGATTTGATTAATAATAGGTGTTAGAACATTGGTTCTTCATTTTAATGATGACAACTATATATTATATACATATATCACATTCTCGCAGGATAGAAGACGAAAGAATCAAAGATTAGCTCAAAACTACAATGGACTTCAACAAGATCAAACAATGAAGAATGTCAAGTAATATTATTTGTGTATGGTCTTAGATTTATTTGTAAAAATATCCTTTATGGTTCATACACACACACACAAACATTGATCTATAATTGAAAAGAGAAAAATTTCGAAGAATATGAAAAAGCAGGAGTCAGTCGATTGGGAGAATGCCTCAGTCGACTAAGCTCAGTCGACTTCGGTCATTTCCCAGTAGACTGCTCCAGACTTATATATTACAGTTTTTTGAATTTTTAAAATGCACAAATTTCAAACGTTCATACTTAGTTGACTGACTCATTTTCCTAGTCTACTGAATTACTGTAACAGCCATTTCTTTTTTACAACAGTCATCTTCAAAAGTTGCGAACTTTTGAAAGGATGTTAGCATACTTCAATGGTTTTGATGAAAAGAAACAACTCTTTAGTGATTCTTTTTTACTTCTATAAATAGCACAAACATATGCACATTCGAAATAACTCTTGTGATTTTGATCTCCATTCTATTTCTCTCTTGTGGATTCAAAAGCAATCAAGCATTCAAGTATTCTAATCTATTATCTCTCTTCCAATAATCTTTGTGCATTCATCACACATCATCAAAGGAGATTATATGAACATTGTATTATCAGTCAATATCAGTGTTAGATGGACAAAAGATTGTCGAAGCAAACATTCTATTATAGAGGAAAGTTATAATCTATGAGGTGCTCAGATTGAAAAATTGTAAACATGTTCCTCCGAGTCAAGTGAGAGATTTACGAAGGAAATACCTAAGAGGTGTTTAGGGACTGGACGTAGGAGAGGTGCTCCGAACCAGTATAAATCACGGTGTGTTCATTTACTTTCTGTTATATAATTTATACTGCATATTTTGTTGATTATATATTCTGATAAGTTAGCCACATACGAGTTATTTTTTGAAAGAAAACCTAAAGTATCATATTTTAAAATATTTGGTTCAAAATGCTTTATCCTAAATACTAGTGATCCACTTGGAAAATTCGGCCCAAAAGCCGATGAAGGAATTTTTGTAGGATATTCTGAACAGAGTAAAGCATATAGGATTTTTAACACCAAAAATAACAAAATAGAAGAAACTCTACACATTTCATTTGACGAATCAATTAAGGCGGATGATGAAAATATAAATCGAATAATGTCATCTACACAAACATATCAAGTTGAATCAATTATTCCAAATAATAATGAAATTAAAGTACTAAAAGATCATCCTATAGATAATATCATAGGAGATATTAATACCAAAGTATCGACTAGAAATCAATTAAATCAAATGGGTCATATTGCGTTTATTTCAAACTTTGAACCCAAAAACTTTAAAGAAGCTTCTACAGACGATTATTGAATTATAGCCATGCAAGAAGAGCTCAATCAATTTGAAAGAAATAATGTTTGGGAATTAGTACCGAGACCTAATGATCAATCTGTCATTGGTACTAAATGAATTTTTAAAAATAAAATGAATGAAAATGGTGATATAGTTCGAAATAAAGCAAGACTGGTCGCTCAAGGATATTCTCAGGAAGAAGGAATCGACTATGAAGAAACCTTCGCTCCTGTAGCTCGTCTCGAAGCAATTATAATCCTTTTAGCTTTTACATGTCATCATAATTTTATCTAATATCAAATGGATGTAAAAAGTGCATTCTTAAATGGATATATAAAAGAAAATGTCTATGTAGAACAACCCCCATTATTTATTCATGAACAGTTTCCAAACCATGATTTTAAATTAAGAAAAGCATTATACGGTCTTAAACAAGCACCTCGTGCATGGTATGAAAGATTTAAAATGTATTTATTAGAATCAGGATTTCAAATTGGTAAAGTTGACTCAACGCTGTTTATAAAATCAAATAAACATGACATTTTAGTAGTTCAAATTTATGTAGACGATATTATCTTCGGATCAACCAATAAAAAATTACGGATCAATTTTCTTTAATAATGACTAGTGAATTTGAAATGTCACATATGAGTGAGTTAAACTATTTTTTAGGTCTACAAATTAAACAACTAAAAGATGGGATGTTCGTTTATCAAGAAAAATATTGTAAATATTTGATAAAACGATTTGGCATGGATAATGCAACTAGTAAAGCTACTCCAATGAGCACGAGTATCCATCTTGACAAAGATGAAAATGGAATGGAAGTTGAACATAAACTATATAGAAGTATGATTGGATCGTTGTTATATCTAACTGCAAGTAGGCCAGATATTCTAATGAGTGTGTGTCTATATGCTCGCTTTCAAGCTAATCCAAAAGAAACACATTTACGTGTAGTTAAACGAATACTAAGATATCTATCAAATAATAAGGATTACGGACTTTTTTATCCAAAGGAATGTCCATTGGAACTTGTATCCTATAGTGATGCAGATTTCGGTGGATGAAAATCGGATCGAAAAAGTACAACTGAAACTTGCTACTTTATCGGTCAATCTCTGGTATCTTGGTTTGGTAAAAAACAAAATTGTGTATCATTATCTACATGCGGAGCAGAATACATATCTGTCGCATTAGCATGCACTCAAGTTATTTACATGCAACAGACTCTACAAGATTTCAGAGTTAGTTTAAATAAATCGCTTATATTTTGTGATAACACCAGTGCAATTAATCTATCTAAAAATCCTATTAATCATTCTAGAACCAAACACATTGATATAAAACATCACTTTTTATGAGATAATGTAGAAAAAGGAAAATTTTCATTAGAATTTGTTACTACCTATAAACAAATTGCAGATATCTTTACCAAACCATTAAGTGAATCAACATATATAAATTTACGACGTAACTTAGGAATTTGTTCTTTAAAGGATATAGACACATAATACACAAATCACAAATAAAATTACTGGTTAAAATTAAATCACGGAGACTAACATCCTCTGAAAGATGTATATATTAATTCTAAAAATAAAAGTTTCTATTTATAAGAGAAGCAGAGTAAAAAAAGGATTAAATATTATCAAACTTTTTCTTATAAAACACTTCCTTCTATATTTTATAATTCATCACAGATAAAATAATTTAGTTCAATCAAAACAATGTCTGGTAATTACGATTCAACACATAGTTCACCTTCATCGTATAGTGGAATACCATCTCCTAAAATATCATCTCCACCATCTCTTCAACATGGTCCTACCACATACGACTATACTGGGTACTCTCCGAAGGGAAAGAAGATAAGGAGAGCAAGAAATCATGAAACTCATGCAAAAATTGATGAAATACATCACTATCAGCAATAAATGATGAATGTGCAAAGAGAAATGTACTATGAGCAAAAAGCTCAATGTGCAAAAATCAATTTTCTAGAAAGATGTGTGTTGGCTATATGCGGTCATTCTCCAACCCAGAATTCAATCAAGAAACGAGAACCACGCTTTAAGGAATCTCTTGTTATTATTATTGATAAAACCCCTCTACGGAACTCATGGGAAGCTGGTTCTTCAAGCTTAAATTGCTATCACACTCTATTCCATACAACCATTAGTCGCCACTACGACCATTCGTTGAGGAAACAAAAGTGAAACCAAAATCATGGAATCGCTTTCTTAATAATCATAACAACGATTCCACAAAGATTAAAACTTCACTTCTCTCTCAAGGAAAGTCCGAGACTTATGTTCTATATATTATCGGAAGTTTTTTTTTCATATTAAATGTATATCACAAATCATAATCAAATAAAAATTATTTTACCATCTCAAATATTCAACAAACTATTACAAAAGTCTGAGTATACTAGGCTCAGTCAACTGGGAAATTATTTATGTCAACTGAGTTTGTTCAATTTTATCATCAAGATTGTTCTGTGCTCGGGATACAACTTTAACATTTTCAGTCGACTGGGAGGATCCCGAAGTTGACTGAAATTGCTTTAATTTCTGACCGGTATTCTCGGGATCAACTATTTCCTTTCTCAGTCGACTGGCAAATGGCCTAAGTCGACTGATATGGCCCACGTTTCTTTTTAAACCTTCCTTCTATACGTTTCTTTTCATTTTATTTCTATCTCTTCAAAACCAAGCCTCTATTTTCAAAACAATGGCTCCTAAACAAAAACTTCCAGTTTTTAAACAAAGACCAGGCAAAGAAAAAGCTCCAGCTTCCACTTCTGACTCTCCAGCTCATCCAGAATTTGCATCAGATGATAAGATCTTGAAATAGCTTGGAGGACGTTCTAAAAGTCTCAAAAATTTTAAGGAACTCAATGACAAAAGAATCTTTCAGGAAACATTTTACAAGATGGAAGATTTTACTACCTTTGAAATTGAGGAACTAGCGAGGCATCATGGATTCTTGTCTTTAATAGATGAACGGGTGAATAAGGTAAAAATTTATCCTTTTTTGGTCAAGCTTTTTTATGCCAACCTATGCGGTGATTTCTATAAACCTTCGAATGAAACTGGGGAAGGAATGATATGGCGCAGAGTTTTAGGAGTTGACGCAGTCTTAACCGTTAAGAATTTAGGAATCATCTTAGATTGTAAACATTGGAGGAGAGATATTGATGATATTGATCATAGGAATTTTGATTATAATGCCACTAGCCACAAATTTCGAATTGTCAATACAAAAAATATTTTCGTTAATTTACGACCTCAAGCGCGTATCATCAACAAAATGCTTCTTCATACGATTTTACCATGTACCGGTAGCTATGAAAAAATATATGATGATAATTACAAAGCCCTTTATGCTATTTATTCTAATCAAAATGTCAATTGGGCTAAATTTATTTTGGATCAAATCAAGAGCTTTAACTCCCGATTTCGAAAAACAATGTTCTTTGATTCTTATCTCACAAAGATCTTTGTTCACTATGGAATTGACGTTGATATATTACAAGATTTTGTTCCTCCAAAAATCATGGATCAAAAAGCAATATCTCTTATGAAACTTCCCTCTCGAATGGAACCAATTCTTCCTTATAATGAATACTTTTAAAATTTAGTAAGAGAACATGTGATTCCTCCTCCATCACATCCTAAATCAAGTACTCGTACTCCTCAACCTTCCGAAGAAATTATTTGGACATCAGAAAGTGAAAATGAGGTCTCTTTGGTGCAACCTTCACGAACAGTGAATACGACTACGGCTATATTGCGCAACCAATAAATTATTTTTAATCAACAAAAGAAAATGATTAAAAGGCAAAAGACATTTGGTCACTTACTTGAAAAAATTTGGAAAAAGTTTTCATCATGCTCAAGTTCATTTTCCTCCAAACCAGAATCATAAAGAATATCCTTTCCATATTATCTGGTATGATTACTATTATCTCTATCTTACTTGTATCTCCTATATAGTAAGGTTTTCACTTACATTCCCTTTTGATATTTCATTTTAATGAACAATTTGGTAATGTTGGTTATGTGTTTAAATTATCTGAAACAATATATGGTGATGTTGTTTGTATTTGTTCTGTGTTAAAGATGCATCGTAACTTTGAACCAATGTGCTTTTAAAATCTTATTATGAGCTTGTTCGTATCTTGTTTTGTATTTGTGTTATATGTTGTATGAATATTTTTACCTTTTTGCTGATGTCAAAGGGGGAGAAGTACAGTTAGGGGGAGCATGAACTAAGGGGGGAGTAAATGTTATATCAAACTCAATTCATAGTTTCATAGTTGCCATCATAAAAAAGGAGGAGATTGTTAGAACACCGGTTCTTCATTTTAATGATGACAACTATATATTGTATATGTATATCACATTCTGGCAGGATAGAAGATGAAAGAATCAAAGATTAGCTCAAAACTACAATGGACTTCAACAAGATCAAACAATGAAGAATGTCAAGTAATATTATATGTGTATGGTCCTAGATTTAATTGTAAAAATCTCCTTTATGGTTCATACACACACACAAACACTGATCCATAATTGAAAAGAGAAAAATTTCGAAGAATATAAAAAAGCAGGAGTCAGTCGATTGGGAGAATGTGTAACGACCCGCCTTTTTGGACAGTTTAAACCGACGATCAAATATACACGTCGATTCCAAACCATTCAAAAGGGCAGATGGCTATTGGGGTAAATAAGAAAAGAAGAGGGAAGAGAAATAAAAGAAAGGAAACAACACAGAATCTTGCAGCGAAACGATAAAATATAATAATCAACTAAACAGTTCATGAAGTTGTTTATTGTACTTTGATCATTATTTATACAACATTTATCAGAGTTATACATATACAACAGAACAAATAAAATAATGCAGCAGACAACATGATGCAAAGATAATAATAGTAATAGTGTACCAAATCTTCGCCTTCATCCTCCAGAATAGATCTTCAATAAGCTGAAAAACTCAGGACTGACCCGAGCGTAATGAAAAGACAAAACACTCGAGTCAGGACTAAAATATCCTTATGAAAGTTAAATCAATCATAAATAAACATGGGTGTAACGACGTCAGAGATGTTTACGGGGTTTTACATCTCATATCCAGTGTTAACGTGCGTGCAATAACTCAAGAGATGTTACGGGATTTTCCATCTCTTAAGGATCCGTTAAACTATCTACTATGTAGTAATGTACGCTAAGTAGATAATGCCTATCAGTAATATAAAGTATCAAAATAGCGTTAAGGCGTTACCATAATCCCCCTTAACACATTTTTATAATGCCATAGTCTATACAGCACCGTAAGCCCCACCGTAAACTGGTGGTTATCAGAGGGTACCCCATAGGTATAACACAAAACAAAACGTAGTGGTCGCGAATAGGATAATCAGTATGACAAGGTACATGAGGCGATACCAACTAGGATACTAGTAGTTGCGTGATCAGGACTGATGTTGAGCATAGCCAGCAGCTACCCCCAACACCGCGAAACAACACTCCCAAATCAAGGGGTGCACCCAAATCGCATCACAAATGTAATAGATATGGTATCGAAGAAGTGTGTCCGCTAAAGGTGGCGAACCTCAATGGCCCGGCGCAGCTCCTGTTTTAGCCATGTCGGGGGTCATCCAATAATCGTTCTCTTTCTTCAGTCAACGCGTTCACCAAACCACCCACTTCATTCTGGATCAACACTCTGCGTATACTAGTTATTAAAGTCGTTTTCGGTATCGACAGAGAGTATGTCCATATCTGATTCCGGTCTCTTTAATAACTACGTATTATTACACCGTTGGCTCTTTTACATTTCAAATCGATTCATAATTGATATCAAAATATCATATTCGCTTCGAAAATCAAATCCATTTCAAATATCATTGTATCTATTAAAATGTCAGATTCTGTTTCAAAAATCATTTTTCGTCTCAATATCTTATTTCGATTTCAAAATCAATTCGGATTTCAATTTAGGTTGCAACTTCATTTAACCCAATTCGTAGTTAAATTCAAGATTTAAATATAAACATTTTACCTTATTGACCAGTTTGGAATTTTAGAAAATAGTTTTAAGTAGTTTTAAAAGTGGTTTTAAATAATTAAAATAGTTAAAATACTTAAAATCTTAAAAATGGATTTGAAATAGATAAATTAGTTTAAAATAATTTAAATTGGGTTAAGTAGATTTAAAATAGATTAAAATAGTTTAAGTATTTAAAAATGGTTTATATAATAGTGTAATTTGGAAAACAAAATAAAACAGCTTCAAAACCAAACCATTTCAATTTATAACTTCCCAATTCAAATCAATTTCAATTTCCATTCTACCGATTCAATTTCGATTTCAATTCAAATCAATGTCAACTTTGACTTCAAATTTATTCAATTTTATATTCACCTTTAATTTATTCAATTTCAATTTATATCGATTTGGAGCTTGATTTTTCAAAATATCCATTTATAACACTTAACAAAATTATCCATCAATATTTAAGTTTTAAATCCCAATTTCAAATATGATTCAATTTCAAATATGATTTTAAAATATTGATTTTATATCACTTTTACTTAGTAATACTCAAAGCTCGAAATAATGTTCAATCTTTTAAAACGAATAAATTTTCGAAATTCAATCATAACCCAATTTTAAATTTCAAAGTCTCGACTTAAATCATTTAACAATTTCTTTTAACCAAAATCTATTTCAACATTCCAAACTCAATTATGCGATAAATTTGATTTCTATAAATTGATTTTATTTATAACTTTTAAATCAAAACATTTAAATAAATTTCAAATCGACGATTTTAAAAATTATTAATTTAGCCAATTAGGTGTCCGTATATAATTTTCTATCCTATGTCCAAGTAATTATTTATTTCAATTAAATGTCAGGGATGAGTATATATTACTTAAACCAATCACAGTGTCATAAGTATGCATAACAGTATATATAAGCAAATAGACATCCAAACATTTAAATATCAACCCATAATATCCATCAAAATACATCATCCAATAGACAATACAATTCATGGCAGTTTCATAGTTATCAATGTCAGGTAATTTAATCGCAATTCAATTTTAATTTCAATTTAACCGTCAATTTAATTTTTCAACGGTTAATTCAAATGACAAGCTATAAGACAATTAAATTTTTATCAAACAACGACAAATAAAATCATAACACTTCATAATATCAAATTTAACTAGCATAAAGATATATAGTACGTTGTGAGCGTTATAAAGCACTCACCTTGATTTCAATGTAGTTCCAGCGTTTTATTTCGAATAAAATTAAACGAGCGTTTAATTTTACCCGAAATTTTCACTAGCTCCAAACGACTCCAATCCAATTCCATAGCGTAGTATTCGACAATACGAACGCAACGCACTTCGTTTCGTTGGATTCCGACCTCGCACGAATGAGTTATGCATTTTAGAAGTTTACACAAATTATAAAATAATCAAATTTACAGATTTTCAATTTTCTAACCCCAATATCATCTGGGCCGCACATACTTCTGTAGATCACGGCCACGCGCGTGACCTTCTCCTTCCCAGGTATTCGAACGCGCAAAGAACCCATCATCAAAAACTAGGGTTAAATTTTACTCCCTCCACGATCGCTTCCAAGCCGATCAACCAACGCCAAACGAACGAGCATCTCAAGAGCCACCTGCGCCTGCCACCACCTGAAGCTCGGCCACCCCCTCGTCTCGATATTCGTGCGTGAACTGTAGAAGGACGCGGCCGCGTTTCTCCTCCATCGTTGCTCCGATGACGGTCTCAGCCGTTGGATGCGAAGCACTCGTGATGCTCTTCAATTTGTTAGTTGATAATTTTTGCTGAATGTTTAAGGATTGGAAGTTAATCGAGGGAGAAAGAGGGAGTTTTCTGGCCATTGATAAAGATAATGGCGGCTCTGAATAGAAATTAGGGCTTTGGTTTTACTTTGGAGAAAGAAGATAATGAAGTGCTTTTATAGAAAAACGACGAACACTATTCATCCCTGGTTTTCCGAACTCTGATTTACGCGCGGTGACCGGCGCTTCTAGGGTTTATCCCGCATTCCGGACACAATGGAACAGGTTTTGGAAGCTAATTCGATCGTCTGCGCGAGTTATGGCAATAAACGATCGATTTTAAATTAAATCGGTTAACTAAATTTCTAGGCGTTTTGACTCGCCCCGGACAAACGGTAAATTCGATTGACACGAAATTTGAAACCTTACAATAATATCATATTACGGATCCGATGAAACTAGTTTCGTCGAAATCCGAGACTGTTTGAAAAATGACTATTTTAACTCATTAAATTAATATTAAAATAATTTCGGTGCGTTTCGAGCCGCCACGGTCACACGAAAATTCCGATTGCTACGAAAATTGAAATCCGATAATAACAAGCTATTACGGATCCAATGGAACTAGTTTCGTCCAATTCTGAGACTGTTCAAAAATTGGCTATTTTTCAGTCAATAATTAAATATTAAAATATTCAATTTTTACAAATTTACTTTTAATTCGATTTTAAAAGTTCAATAACCTCATTCTAACTTTAATATGATAAAATAAAATTTTGAAAATCATTTTTAATCATGTTAAACCCGTTATTCAATTATCCAATAAATTCCAATTTTAGAATCTTATTGACTCTATTGTAATCCCGATATAACTTACATTCACTTTGGAAACCAATTTGAATCATATTAAATCAAATTTCAATTGTTCACTCTATTTCCATATATTAAATCTCAATATCAAATTAATCATATCAAATTCGGAATTTAATTATTCAAACATTTGTAATATTAAATTTAAACAATTTTTATTATTCTTGAATCACCGTCTTTTGAGATATTCAAAACGAACTTAAAATTTAACTTTTGAAACGAATTAAAATTATAGAACAACCATTTCCATTATACGGTTATTCCATTCCCATTATTAAATTATTCAATAAATTCCAAATATTAAATTTAAACAATTTCGATTATCCAATAATTCATTATCTTTTAAAATACCGAAATTTAACTTATAAGATTCAACCTTTAAAACCAATTCACAATTTAGAACACTATTTTCATTTTACAGTTATTCAATTATTCAATAAGTTTTAAATATTTAATTTAAACAATTTGCCTGTTCAATATTCAATATTTGATTTAAATAGATTTTACTTATCAATCAATTACTCTATTATCCCCAATGGATTCAACATTTATTATTATTCCAAACGAGTTACAATTTTTTTTCTAACACTAAAACACAAAATCTTATTAAATTAGCTATTTTAATTATCGAAAATTTACGGGTCGTTACACTCTCCCCCACTCAAAACTTTTCGTCCCCGAAAAGGGAAAAGAAGGGAACTAAGTATAGAATTCAACATTAGATATGTTTTTATTCAAAGTTCTAACTTATAAAACAATGAAATTTCATTTATAAAGTCACAACTACGCTTCCACTAAGTTACCCTAAACGGCTTTCTAACTTTAAAAGTTAGTTATCAAAACAAGTTATATAAAAAAAAAATTAAAACTTGAAAAATTTTCTAACACCTGGATTTTACGGAAAATTTCGGCAGAGTCTCCTTTGCGCGGCTCGATCGGAAAAAAAATGACAGTATATATATCACAAATATACATCTCATCAAGTGATGAGGCATCCCGCAGGGAAAAAGTAAAAGTACGGTATGTAATCCGAGATATGTACCTTATATATTATTAGCGAGCATATACGGCTAATATAGCGCGAAAGCGAGCTCTAAATGCAAAGCAAGCGCAATCTGCACCTACTAAACACTCAACAAACCATGAGAACATGCATATTATGAAAATAATATCAATATACATCATATAGCAACATAACAACTACATGTATCAACATAGCAAATGCAACAAAACAACATATGCAACCATCAATCAACTATCATCCAACTATCATCCAACAAATCCATAACCAATCAATATAAATTCACTTCTCATTAATATCTATTGACTTGGTTTCAATTTTAATCACAGTTAATTCATTAACGTTGGATTTTACTAACATTCATTCTCAATTCAATTAGTTAACATTAACTAATTTATATTTACATTAGTTCACTTTCAATTTGAATCAAATTAAATTCTATTTAAATTCATTTAACTTTCAATTTGATTTCAATGATTTATGGCTTTCAATTTCATTCACACTTACTAAATTATATACAATCAACTAACAATCATATAACAACCAAATCATACCCAACATAACCAAATTATTAATTTTACATTCAATTTGGTTTATCCTTTTCAATTCCAATTGATTCTTAGCCACACCAAATTCTTTTGTTTACATTTACTTCATATTCAGTTTCAGTTAATAACCAATTTATTTGCGGAACATTTTATTAACCATCACTTTAATTTATAGTCATTCCATAAAAGTCTAACTTCTTATATATGGCTTTTCTTAGTTTATAGTTATCTCAAAAGTTACAAATTTATCTTCACATATTTGGCATCTTAAATTTCCAATATTAACTTTAATTAAGTCCGTAAGCCGTACATATCATCCGTGAGCAATATCAATCTAATCGCTTATTCGATCACACAATTTCACTTCCAAACTAGTATCGTTCACACGACTCTCTAGTGCGGATTCAGATTTGGTTCCTTGATTGGAAACTGTTACTCTCCTTGCATAGCCATATACTACGATAGAGAATTTCAGAATCAAATTAAAAATCCATATCCAGGGTTCGCCATCGAAAATCGAGTGAAAAATCCTAACTTGGATCGATATAAATCATCTCAAAATTTTATGCCTGAATTTGGATCAAATCGTTATGCGAATAAAATAATATACGTACAACTTATGTATCACCTTTCAATAGATTTCTATACAATTTATCTATATTAAATTATTTTATTGACGTTCATTTTATTTACAATTAATTATTAACAATCTATTATTCAGTTAATATATCCATTTCTTTACATAGCATATTCTTCAACATTATCTTTTCTTAAACATCATATCATAAAATTTGCCTACGCAAGTTCATTTTAAACATTCTATATAATTTAATTAAATCCAATTTCATTTTCCAATTGATTCTTAGCTATAAGAAATTCCTTTGTTTACATTTATTGCATTTTCATAATTTTAGTTAATAACAAATTCATTTGTGGAACATTTTATCAACCGGTACTCTAGTTTATTAATCATCCTATAAAAGTCTAACCTCTCATAAATGACTTTTCTTAGTTTACAGTTATCTTAAAAGTTACAAATTCAGAAAAAATTTACAACCCCTTTGCAATTTATATTTATTTTCTATAACCAATTTACAAAGATATATTATGATTCATTTATCTTCTTTCGTAAGTTCACTTACTTGTTCCAGTTATCCATTCATCATTTCATGTTATATTTAAGTATATAACATTTTTATCACAACCAAATTTTCATTTATATACATTTTAATTCCTTTCTGAGTTTTCCTTACTTGTATATTTCAATTACTTTCAGGTTCTGTTTATCTATACAATATCTCATTACATATCCAAAACATCATTTTAACTTTTAACATATGGTAAGTCTTGTTATATGTTATTAGAATGTAATTTTGGTATTATACAAATTTATAGAATTTCATTTTGCTTAATTAGAATGTTCACAAATTTAATTTGTTTAAATCCGCTTTACCTTTCAACTTTAAAGTTTTCCCAAAAAAAATAGCTTAGATATCTTAATCCTCTTATTTTATAAATTCTAGTTACTCATATTTCATTCAAATAATTTGAAAATTATTAATTAACAGAACTTAGAAATTTAAATGCCCGGTTCTTTTCAAATTGTTTGAAATAAGCATATACACTTATATCTTTTTTTTTTAATATATCAAATCATACCTTTGGAGTTTAAACCAAAACCCATTTACCCAAAATAATTTAGAAGAAAAGCAAAGCTTCTTAGAAGTCTCCCCCACTTTGAAACTCGAAAATGAACGTCGATGATGCTGCGCAGTCATCACCGAAATTATTTTCCAACGACATAAGAGAGGAGTACTGAATTCATTCCTTCTAAAAATCCTTTCAAAATATTTCTCATAAATATATTTTCCAACTAATATTACTATATATTTCTTCAAAGCTTTGAAAACCATTTTAAAAGTCCCCGGGTCTTGAATTCAATATTTCTAAATTTAAATCTATTTTAAATTTATAAGTCACCTTTATAAAATATTCTTATAGGATTTTTTTCTTAAAATATTCCACAAGTTGTTTTATCATTGTTTATTTTGTAATAAACCTTATTTATTAAATTACAATATCCAATTAATGATAATAACCAATATTTTCATTCCTAATAACCAGGTAAGCTAGATAAGTCACAATAATTTCTGAAAATTTTCCTTTATATACAAAATATAATTAGAGCAAAATTATTTCATTTACCCAATTTCAAAACAATACTATGTCGAATTGTTCTGTTTAAGTGTTTAGAGATCCCTATCAATGACGTTAATTACTCGTATTGACCAGAATCCATAAGCCACTCAACAAATCAACCGACACAATATAAAACATTTCATATCACTAACAAATACGCTCTCTCATACATATACACTCAACGACTCATCATAGGGTATTACTACCCTATTTATAAAGAGCCAGACCCCACAAAGCTAAGGTTATCGCTAAACCAAAGCTCTGATACGAACTGTAACGACCCGCCTTTTTGGACAGTTTAAACCGACGATCAAATACACACGTCGATTCCAAACCATTCAAAATGGCAGATGGCTATTGGGGTAAATAAGAAAAGAAGAGGGAAGAGAAATAAAAGAAAGGAAACAACACAGAATCTTGCAGCGGAACGATAAAATATAATAATCAAATAAACAGTTCATGAAGTTGTTTACTATACTTTGATCATTATTTATACAACATTTATCAGAGTTATACATATACAACAGAACAAATAAAATAATGCAGCAGACAATATGATGCAAAGATAATAATAGTAATAGTGTACCAAATCTTCGCCTTCATCCTCCAGAATAGATCTTCAATAAGCTGAAAAACTCAGGACTGACCCGAGCGTAATGAAAAGACAAAACACTCGAGTCAGGACTAAAATATCCTTATGAAAGTTAAATCAATCATAAATAAATATGGGTGTAACGGCGTCAGAGATGTTTACGGGGTTTTACATCTCATATCCAGTGTCAACGTGTGTGCAATAACTCAAGAGATGTTACGGTATTTTCCATCTCTTAAGGATCCGTTAAACTATCTACTATGTAGTAATGTACGCTAAGTAGATAGTTCCTATCAGTAATATAAAGTATCAAAATAGCGTTAAGGCGTTAACATAATCCCCCTTAACACATTTTTATAATGCCATAGTCTATACAGCACCGTAAGCCCCACCGTAAACTGGTGGTTATCAGAGGGTACCCCATAGGTATAACACAAAACAAAACAAAACGTAGTGGTCGCGAATAGGATAATCAGTATAACAATGTACATGAGGCGATACCAACTAGGATACTAGTAGTTGCGTGATCCGGACTAATATTGAGCATAGCCAGCAGCTACCCCAACACCGCGAAACAACACTCCCAAATCAAGGGGTGCACCCAAATCGCATCACAATTGTAATAGATATGGTATCGAAGAAGTGTGTCCGCTAGAGGTGGCGAACCTCAATGGCCCGGCATGGCTCCTGTTTTAGTCATATCCGGGGTCATCCAATAATCGTTCTCTTTCTTCAGTCAACGCGTTCACCAAACCATCCACTTCATTCTGGATCAACACTCCGCGTATAATAGTTATTAAAGTGGTTTTCGGTATCAACAGAGAGTATGTCCATATCCGATCCTGGTCTCTTTAATAACTACGTATTATTACACCATTGGCTCTTTTACATTTCAAATCGATTCATAATTGATATTAAAATATCATATTCGCTTCAAAAATCAAATCCATTTCAAATATCATCGTATCTATTAAAATGTCAGATTCTGTTTCAAAAATCATTTTTCGTCTCAATATCTTATTTCGATTTCAAAATCAATTCGGATTTCAATTTAGGTTGCAACTTCATTTAACCCAATTCGTATTTAAATTCAAGATTTAAATATAAACATTTTACCTTATTGACCAGTTTGGAATTTTAGAAAATAGTTTTAAGTAGTTTTAAAAGTGGTTTTAAATAATTAAAATAGTTAAAATACTTAAAATCTTAAAAATGGATTTGACATAGATAAATTAGTTTAAAATAATTTAAATTGGGTTAAGTAGATTTAAAATAGATTAAAATAGTTTAAGTATTTAAAAATGGTTTATATAAGAGAGTAATTTGGAAAACAAAATAAACAGCTTCAAAACCAAACCATTTCAATTTATAACTTCCCAATTCAAATCAATTTCAATTTCCATTCTACCGATTCAATTTCGATTTCAATTCAAATCAATGTCAACTTTGACTTCAAATTTATTCAATTTTATATTCACCTTTAATTTATTCAATTTCAATTTATATCGATTTGGAGCTTGATTTTTCAAAATATCCATTTATAACACTTAACAAAATTATCCATCAATATTCAAGTTTTAAATCCAAATTTCAAATATGATTCAATTTCAAGCTCAATTTCAAAATATCGATTTTATATCACTTTTACTTAGTAATACTTAAAGCTCGAAATAATGTTCAACCTTTTAAAACGAATAAATTTTCGAAATTCAATCATAACCCAATTTTAAATTTCAAAGTCTCGACTTAAATCATTTAACAATTGCTTTTAACCAAAATCTATTTCAACATTCCAAACTCAATTATGCGATAAATTCGATTTCTATAAATTGATTTTATTTATAACTTTTAAATCAAAACATTTAAATAAATTTCAAATCGACGATTTTAAAAATTATTAATTTAGCCAATTCGGTGTCCGTATATAATTTTCTATCCTATAGCCAAGTAATTATTTATTTCAATTAAATGTCAGGGATGAGTATATATTACTTAAACCAATCACAGTGTCATGAGTATGCATAACAGTATATATAAGCAAATAGACATCCAAACATTTAAATATCAACCCATAACATCCATCAAAATACATCATCCAATAGACAATACAATTTATGGCAGTTTCATAGTTATCAATGTCAGGTAATTTAATCGCAATTCAATTTTAATTTCAATTTAACCGTCAATTTAATTTTTCAACGGTTAATTCAAATGACAAGCTATATGACAATTAAATTTTTATCAAACAACGACAAATAAAATCATAACACTTCATAATATCAAATTTAAGTAGCCTAAAGATATATAGTACGTTGTGAGCGTTATAAAACACTCACCTTGATTTCAATGTAGTTCCAGCGTTTTATTTCGAATAAAATTAAACGAGCGTTTAATTTTATCCAAAATTTTCACTAGCTCCAAACGACTCCAATCCAATTCCATAGCGTAGTATTCGACAATACGAACGCAACGCACTTCGTTTCGTTGGATTCCGACCTCGCACGAATGAGTTATGCATTTTAGAAGTTTACACAAATTATAAAATAATCAAATTTACAATTTTTCAATTTTCTAACCCCAATATCATCTGGGCCGCACATACTTCTGCAGATCACGGCCACGCGCGTGACCTTCTCCTTCCCAGGTATTCGAACGCGCAAAGAACCCATCATCAAAAACTAGGGTTAAATTTTACTCCCTCCACGATCGCTTCCAAGCCGATCAACCAACGCCAAACGAACGAGCATCTCAAGAGCCACCTACGCCTGCCACCACCTGAAGCTCGGCCACCCCCTCGTCTCGATATTCGTGCATGAACTGCAGAAGGACGCGGCCGCATTTCTCCTCCATCGTTGCTCCGATGACGATCTCAGCCGTTGGATGCGAAGCACTCGTGATGCTCTTCAATTTGTTAGTTGATAATTTTTGCTGAATGTTTACGGATTGGAAGTTAATCGAGGGAGAAAGAGGGAATTTTCTGGCCATTAATAAAGATAATGGCGGCTCTGAATAGAAATTAGGGTTTTGGTTTTATTTTGGAAAAAGAAGATAATGAAGTGCTTTTATAGAAAAACGACGAACACTATTCATCCCTGGTTTTTCGAACTCCGATTTACGCGCGGTGACCGGCGCTTCTAGGGTTTATCCCGTGTTCTGGCCACAATGGAACAGGTTTCGGAAGCTAATTCGATCGTCTGCGCGAGTTATGGCAATAAACGATCGATTTTAAATTAAATCGGTTTACTAAATTTCTATGCGTTTTGGCTCGTCCCGGACAAATGGTAAATCCAATTGACACGAAATTTGAAACCTTACAATAATATCATATTACGGATCCGATGAAACTAGTTTCGTCGAAATCCGAGACTGTTTGAAAAATGACTATTTTAACTCGTTAAATTAATATTAAAACAATTTCGGTGCGTTTCGAGCCGCCACGGTCAAACGAAAACTCCGATTGCTACGAAAATTGAAATCCGATAATAACAAACTATTATGGATCCAATGGAACTAGTTTCGTCCAATTCTGAGACTGTTCGAAAATTGGCTATTTTTCAGTCGATAATTAAATATTAAAATATTCAATTTTTACAAATTTACTTTTAATTGGATTTTAAAAGTTCTGTAACCTCATTCTAACTTTAATATGATAAAATAAAATTTTACAAATCATTTTTAGTCATGTTACACCCGTTATTCAATTATCCAATAAATTCCAATTTTAGAATCTTATTGACTCTATTATAATCCCGATATAACTTACATTCACTTTGGAAACCAATTTGAATCATATTAAATCAAATTTCAATTGTTCACTCTATTTCCATATATTAAATCTCAATATCAAATTAATCATATCAAATTCAGAATTTAATTATTCAAACATTTGTAATATTAAATTTAAACAATTTTTATTTCTTGAATCACTGTCTTTTGAGATATTCAAAACGAACTTAAAATTTAACTTTTGAAACGAATTAAAATTATAGAACAACCATTTCCATTATACGGTTATTCCATTCCCATTATTAAATTACTCAATAAATTCCAAATATTAAATTTAAACAATTTCGATTATCCAATAATTCATTATCTTTTAAAATACCGAAATTTAACTTATAAGATTCAACTTTTAAAACCAATTCACAATTTAGAACACTATTTTCATTTTACAGTTATTCAATTATTCAACAAGTTTTAAATATTTAATTTAAACAATTTACCTGTTCAATATTCAATATTTGATTTAAATAGATTTTACTTATCAATCAATTACTCTATTATCCCCAATGGATTCAACATTTATTATTATTCCAAACGACTTACAATTTTTTTCTAACACTAAAACACGAAATCTTATTAAATTAGTTATTTTAATTATCGAAAATTTATGGGTCGTTACAGAATGCCTCAGTCGACTAAGCTCAGTCGACTTCGGACATTTCCCAGTAGACTGCTCCAGACTTATATATTACAGTTTTTTGAATTTTTAAAATGCACGAATTTCAAACGTTCATACTTAGTTGACTGACTCATTTTCCCAGTCTACTGAATTAATATAACAGCCATTTCTTTTTTACGAACATTCATCTTCAAAAGTTGCAAACTTCTGAAAGGATGTTAGCATACTTCAATGGTTTTGATGAAAAGAAACAACTCTTTAGTGATTCTTTTTTACTTCTATAAATAGCACAAACACATGCACATTCGAAATAACTCTTGCAACTCTGATCTCTATTCTATTTCTCTCTTGTGCATTCAAAAGAAATCAAGCATTCAAGTATTCTAATCTACTGCCTCTCTTCCCATAATCTTTGTGCATTCATTGCATATCATCAAAGGAGATTATAGGAACATTGTACTATTAGTCAATATCAATGTTAGACGAACACAAGATTGTCAAAGCAAACATTCTATTATAAAGGAAAGTTATAATCTAAGAGGTGCTCAGATTGAAAGATTGTAAACTTGTTCCTCCGGGTCAAGTGAGGGATTTACGAAGGAAATACCTAAGAGATGCTTAGGGACTGGATGTCGGAGAGGTGTTCCGAACCATTATAAATCTCGGTGTGTTCATTTACTTTCTGTTATATAATTTATACTGCATATTTTGTTGATTACATATTCTAATAAGTTAGCCATATACGATCCACTTGTTCTTTCAATAGGTCGTACCTTAATTAATGAATTAATAAAAATAAATAGAACTTAGATAAGAAGGAGGAATATATGATAAGGGAAATATAGGAATAAGACATAATTCCTAATATATACCCTTACATTCCTTCTCCCTTATTCACTTCATTCATGTAAACATAATCAAAAGAACAAGGTCGGCCATTACCAAGGGGATTCAAGAAGAGTAAAGCTAGGAAATCGAATGAAAGCTTAGAGAAATCAAGTCTAAATACAAATCTTAAGTTCCTATATCAACCAAGGAGAATAATCGTTATGCATCTCATGTTTTAAGTATTGTTCTCAATTTTAAGAATAAATTTGATTCTTTTGATCTTATTATACCATCATATGATAGTTTGAATGATTATATACTACTTGGTGAATTTATGTAATTTACTTATGAAATTAAGTGATATGTTTGAGTTATAAAACCTATCATATGACACCCAAATGACTTAAGATTTTGATATGATGTTAGAAACATTATTTCAGAAGTGGTTATTAATTTCATAGTTTTCTGATTTAATGTGAATATTAGGTGAATTTCCTAAGGTTGGAAAATAGTTTATTTCGGGTTTCAATTATTAAAAATAATTAGATTATGTTTTTGGCCTCGAAATTTTTAGATGTTAAAGAATATAGCAAATCAGATTTATTATGATTTTTGGGGACTTTTCCAAAGTATTTATGATTTAGTATGAATTAATTAAGCTAGAAAAGCCTAAGTATTATATTAAAATATTAAAATAAAATGTATGGTTTGCAAAATGTCTTGGAAATGATAAACGTACCTTGGGTCAGTTTTCTAGAAAAGAAACGTGACAGATTTTTGTTATCCAACAAGAATTTGACAAATATATGGAGTTGTTGGAAAAGAACTTGCTTTTATCAGTAAAATTTGAGTTTTAATGTTAATTACGGTTGTGCGACACCGAAAGTGACGATGCTGCCCTTCATCATTCCACCTTTATGGTCTTCGATGTTGATCAAGGGCAATGCATAGGGTATCAACTTTTGTTGATATGGAATGTGTTGGCTTGGTCGAAGTGGGAAGCCTAGCATCAGGGTCGACATCATGAATTTTGAAGTGGATGAAACCGCTTTCTTTAACTTATTAATGACGCACTTTTACTATGCGCATGTTTTCTACAATGTCCCCAACCCCATTGGTTTCGAAGTGACTTATAATGGCAATAATGATGTCGCATGTTTTATACATATTGACTTCGACAATATGGGCAACTATGCCACTTTTAGTTATGTCGGCATCGTTAATGATGATGTTGCCTTTATTTAAAAACATATGTTTTAGAAGATGGCTAGGGTGTCACTCCTAATGACTTCGGCTCTAATGAAGATGCTAATTTTACCTAAATTCGTAGATGAATTTTGATAGATTCTAAAGATGAAAGTGATCATGAGATTCATCTTAGAATAGTGCTTGAGACACTGAGGCGGCATCGGCTAAAAGCAAAGTTTTCAAATTGTCATTTTTGGAAGAAGGATGTGAGTTTCTTGGTCATGTAGTCTCAGTAAAAGGGTTGTCAATAGATCCATCTAAGATAGAAGTAGTTAATTACTGGAAGAGACCCGAGATGGTGATTGAGATAAAGAGTTTCTTGGACTAGCTGGCTACCGTTGGAGATTCATCACAGATTTCTCTCATATAGCATCACCGAGACTAAACCAACAAAGAAGGACGTCAAGTATGTTTGGACCAATAAATGTGAGGAGGCATTCCTGAAGCTGAAACATTTATTGACCAATGCGCCTATGTTAGTAGCTTCAGACGGAAATCAAAATTTGGTGGTGTATATGACGCATGTGGAACATGACTAGGAGATGTGTTAATGCACAGGGGTAAAGTAAGTGCCTATGCTTCGCGATAGCTCAGACCGCACAAAGTTAAATATCCGACTCATGACTTAGAATTGGCGCCGTAATATTTTCTTTGAAGGTGTGTAGACATTACCTTTTGGAAGAAAGATTTAAGTTGTATACAGATCATGTCTTTATGGTACTTATTTTCTTAGAAGGAGTTGAATATGAGACAACGGAGATAGCTAGAGTTTTTAGCTGCTTATTATTTTTGAATTGAGTCCACGTTGGGGAAAGAAAACAAAGTTGCTAATGCACTTAGTAGGAAAAATCAGAATGTGATGTTAGCTATGTTGGATGAATGGAAAGGTTTGGAAGCATTAACTACCTGTAGTGTGTGGTTAAGATCAACTGCCGGTTCTAGTCAGAGTACCACAATGTTATCTTGTTGGAAGTTCGACTAGTATTGATCGATAGAATTGCTTCTAAGTAAAGAGATGATCCGTTGCTAGCTGAAAGAATTAGAATATTAGAAGGTGGAATTGAGACTGATGATTTGAAGGATTTTTACCTTGACCGGAATGGACAGTTGAGAAAGAAGGAATAATTATGTATTTCAGATGTTGATGACCTAAGGAAAGAAGTTCTTAAGGAGTGTCATCGATCGAAGTTTACTATTCATCTTGGAGGAAATAAAATGTATCAAGATATGAAGAGAAGTTTCTTATAGAAGGGTATGAAAAGAGATGTAGGCTTATAGGTAAAACAGTGTCTGAATTGCCAGCAAGTGCAAGCCAAACATCAAAAGCCAAGTGGATTGGTTCAGCCTTTGGATATACCAATTTGGAAATGGGACTCAATATCCATGGACTTATTGACGGGTTGCTAATGTCAAACAAGGAAAATGAAAGTATTTGGGTTATAGTAGATAGACTGACCAAGAGTGCACATTTCATTCCCATTAAGTCAAATAGGATGGCACCTGTATTGGCTAAGTTGTTTATGAAGAATATTATTAGACTGTGTAGGATTTCTAGTAGTATAGTCAGTGGCAGAGATTCTTTATTTACGAGCGAATTACGGAAGAGTCTACAAGAGTTTTAGGTACCAAGCTTAATATGAGTACCGCTTATCACCTACAGACAGATGGACAAACAGAGAGAGTCAATAAGGGACTTAAAGATTTGTTGAGAGCTTGTGTATTAGACTTTGGCGGATCATGGGAAGACCATTTGCACTTAGTTGAGTTTGCCTATAATAATATTTATCAGACTAGTATAGGAATGATGCCTTTTGAAGCTTTATATGGAAGGCCATGTAAATCACTCGTATGTTGGTTAGAGACCGGAGATAGATTAGTTCTTGGTTTGGATATGGTAAAAAAAGTCGCCGAAAAGATTAAGTTGATTCGGGCTAGAATGAAGGAAGCTCAATTTAAGCAAAAAAAATTATGCATATAAGAGATGGAAGGTCTTGTAATTCTCAGTTGGAGATCATATTTTCATCAAAGTATTACCGATGAAGGGTGTAGTAGGATTTGGATGGGGAAATTGGCACCTAGGTTTGTTGGTCCACTTCCAATTATAGAAAGGATCGAGAAACATGCTTATAGGATAGAGTTACCGAGCAGTTTGGCAGGAGTCCACAATGTTTTCCATATTTCTCATCCATAGAAGTGTGTTCAAGATCTAGAAACTAATATTACTCTTATTGTGTTAGAAGACTTAGTAGTGAAACCAGACATGACCATACTAAACATCCAGTGCATATAATGGTTAAGGGTGAGAAGAAGCTAAGAAACAAGACAGTAAGGTTAGTCTAGGTCCACTGGAGTGACGACGAGAGGGACTATACTTGGGAAATGGAGATTAGGATTAAAGATACTTATCCTAAACTGTTTGACGGTATGTTTTATATCTATGCTTTAATGTTTGATAGGCATACCTTATCGTAATTTCGAGGACAAAATTCTTTAAGGAGGGAAGTCTGTAACACCCCTAATTTTGATTAACAATATTTAGTAATTTAATTAGACAAACTAAACAAAATAATATAGGATAATAAACGAAAATGAGATTTGATTAGTTATAGGTCGTGCCTTAATTAATGAATTAGCAAAAGTAAATAGAACTTAGATAAGAAGGAGGAATATATGCTAAGCGCGAAATAGGAATAAGACATAATTCCTAATACTACGCTTACATTCCTTCTCTCTTATTCACTTCATTCACGTAAACATAATCAAAAGAACAAGGCTGGCCATTACTAAGGGGATTCAAGAAGAGTAAAGCTAGGAAATCAAAGGAAAGCTTAAGGAAATCAAGTCTAAATACAAATCTTAAGTTCCTATATCAACCAAGGAGAATAATAGTTATGCATCGCATTTTTTAAGTATTGTTCTAGGTTATAAGAATAAATCTGATTCTTTTGATCATATTTTACCATGTTATGATAGTTTGAATGATTATATACTTATTGGTCAATTTATATAATTTATTTATGAAATTAAGTGATATGTTTGAGTTATAAAACCTATCATATGACACCCAAATGACTTGAGATTTTGATATGATGTTAGAAATATTATTTCAGAAGTGGGTTATTAATTTCATAGTTTTTTGATTTAATGAGAATATTTGGTGAATTTCCTAAGGTTGTAAAATAGTTTATTTCGGGTTTTAATTAGTAAAAATAATTAGATTATGTTTTTTGCCTCAAATTTTTTAGATGTTAAAGAATATAGTACATTAGATTTATTATGATTTTGGGGAATTTTCTGAAGTATTTATGATTTAGTACGAATTAATTAAGCTAGAAAAGCCTAAGTATTATATTAAAATATTAAAATAAAATGTATTGTTCGCAAAATGTTTTGGAAATGATAAACCTACTGTGGGTCAGTTTTCCAAGAAAAGAAATGTGATAAAGTGTTATCCAACAAGAATTTGACAAATATATGGAGTTGTTGGAAAAGAATTTGCTTTTATTAGTAAAATTTGAGTTTTAATGTTAATTACAGTTGTGCCACACCGAAAGTCACGATGCTGCCCTTCATCATTCCACCTCTATGGTCTTCGATGTAGATCAAGGGAAATGCATAAGGTATCAACTTTTGTTGATATGGAATGCATTGGCTTGGTCGAAGTGAGAAGCCTAGCATCAGGGTCGACATGGTGAACTTTGACGTGGATGAAACCGCTTTCTTTAACTTATTGATGTCACACTTTTTACTATGCCACATTTTTTCTACAATGTCCCCAACCCCATTGGTTTTGAAGTGACTTATAGTGGCAATAATGATGCAGCATGTTTTATACCTATCGACTTCGACAATATAGGCAACTATGCCGCTTTTAGCTATGTCGGCATCGTTAATGACGATGTCACCTTTATTCAAAAACATATGTTTTCGAAGACGGCTAGGGTGCCGCTCCTAATGACTTCGACTCTAATGAAGATGCTAATTTTACCTGAGGCAATGACACCGAGATTTAACTATGTCTACTCTATTCTTTTAAGACTTATTCTTATGCAAGCTATGTATGACTTCGACATTCTATGAAGTGTGATGTCCCTATTATCGGCCTTATGTTTTAAAAGTTAAAGGATTTAACATATTTAGAGGGGCGAAGACTCTTAGTTATGATAAGGCCATCGACGTTATAAATTAAATGGTTTTCTTAACTTTGGCCTTATGGCTTATGTTTTTAGGGGCGAAGACCCTTATTGGTTATGTCTATGCCGTGTTTTATCAATGTAAAGGTTTCATATTGTTTTGGCTCTAAACCCTATGGTTTCGAAGTTAGATAACTTCTAAATCATTTCAAAATTCACCAATATTATTTTATAAAAAGCATATATCATGGCATAAATACTTTGAATAAAGTAAAGGGCTATATTTTTCTTGTTTTTAAAGTATGATTTCAAGGGCTAAATCATTTATAAAGAGTTATGGTTTCAAGTAATTACAAAGGAAATTTAGCCCAGAATTTTACTAAAAAGATTGGTGTTCTTATCACTTTTAGATCAACTATGATAGAATGAAATGACTTAGAGATTAGAAAACCAGATTGGACTGGTGTAGGGTTATGCCCTATAGCTAGTAGCTCCAAGCTAATATAAGTCCGAAATTCCAATGTGAAGGGATTCGTCATAGGAGAGCCTAAAAGTAGGTTTACACACAGAAGGAATACATACAAATGAGATAGGTTATTGGGGAGCCCGTAAAACCGTTAAGATCAGTTTACCCTAGGAATAGTAAGTTTCGGACAGACCGTCCAATTGCCTTCTAAAAGTTGGTTAGATAATTTGATATATCCGGTAGACCGAAGTCAGTCATAGGTTTATAGTCAACGTATAAAAACTATGATGTTAGGACGGATAGTCCATTGATTTAGACCGATTGTGTAACAATCTAGATTTTCAGGTCACATTAAATAAGTGTAGAGTAATCTTAATTTAGGAAATTGATTTATTAAGAAAACTCCAATTTATACTTTTGTGAAATTTATAAATAAATTCATTTTCGAAAAGTATATATACATATATAAATTTATGTACAGAAATTTTATTTTATTCTATAATATGGTATTAGGTAGTAAATTTTTATTCATAGATAAGGATTTTTTTTATTAAATGAGAAGCAAATAATAATACTTGCATTTAGATTTATTTGGGCCTAAATAAGTACCCAACCCATGCTTAAATAAATATGAGATAAACACATGTCCTACTCCTCTCTAAAAATCATTTTTCATATACATTCATTGTTCCTAAAAATAAGAAAGAGAGCTAGGGTTTCCTACCTAATTCTAAATTCATCCAAATCTTTATTTATGGGCAAGTCTTGAGTGCAATGCTAATAGTATGGGTGTTTAACAACCTATGCATGGATGTATAGTGAGATTATCTCACACTTCTAGTCTAAATTCATGTCCATATTGCTGTTTGTTGAATTAAATGAATCTATGGAAGGTTTGAACTCTATTTCTTATGGTAATATTACTTTAAGTTCTTTAAACTTTCATTGAGATGAAACCCTAGATTATTAACCTCTTTTAATTGCAAATTGTAGTTGTTTGGATGATTGTTTGCATACCCGAGGTTACCGTAGAACAACTGTATATGATATAGGATTGTTCCATCATCTGGAGTTAGAATAGCTTTAGGAAATGATCCCACCAGTGGACTGGTAGGCACCACCGATGCACCGGTGGCGACCACATGGACTTATTTCAACTCCAGGTGAAGCCCTCCGATCCGCTTATTCTTCATCTGTTCATCGCTTTGCTTTTTATTGTTCATTTCCTATGCTTTGCGTATTTTTATGCAGCCCTTTGGCTTCCATTTACACTCATTTGATACTTCATAAAATGTATTTGGAAATGATATAAAGCTTGACTCTATGGATCTAGCAATTTATACGGTTTACCCGATTGAATTTCTTTGTTGCTAGACATGATTTTGGTATCTATTTTAGTGGTTTCAAATTCACATTTTGGGATTTGATTATTGAATTTGTGGATTCATCTTGATGATATTTTTATATAGATTTACTTCTATGGATATATATAACAATACATATGATTTTATTGCATGATTTTCCAACTTATGTTACCAAAAGAAAATCTCTAAATCAACCATTTTCTCAAATCTTTTGAATACTGATATATATTTTTTGTAAAAGATAATTAAAAACATATATGGATATATTACATTTATATACATATAGTAGTGTTTAAAATCAATTTGGAAAGAATGGTTCAATATGCATATATTATATATATAAGCTTAACAAATGACTTTTAAAATATATAGTAGTTTTACAAATCAAAAGATGCTTCAAAAGAGATTTCAAAACAAATTATTTTTATAAAATTGCATGTTATAAATTGAACGAGAAGGTGATTTAAACGGTTTAATAAAACGAGTGGTATGGAATGCTCATGTTTGTTTTACTGGTTAATTCTAGAACTTGTTTGATTGTACCGTCTATATACACAAGTGGAGTTTACTATCTTATAGTAAACATTTAAGTAAACTCGTGTGGTATGGGACACACGGTTGTTATTTGAAAGTACATGACACTTATGTCAACTAGTTTATGACTCGCCCTTGAAGTTCTATAGGTTTTGTACCTATCTTGGAGTTTTCACAGGTCATGTACCTATCATGTAGTTTATAGGACTTGTTCCTATCTTGGAGTTTATAGGTCTCGCGCCTATTTTGAAATTCTATAGGCTCTCACATACCTTGAAGTTACTATGGGAATTATACCCATCTTGGAGTTTTATAGACACATATGTCTATTTTGGAGTTACATGCATGTAGGTGAATTTATTGACCAATCTTGGAGTTTGGCGCCTTTTCCCCTTTTATATGATTTCTGCATTTCTATTTATGATTACTGGGTTCTATGTTATTATGTTATCACTAAATAGTTTCAAGGATTTTACTTGTAGAAGCTATATTGAGTTTTAATATTTGCTGATTTCATTCTTGAAGTTATTGAAGTATGCTTGATGTTTATCAATGCTTGAATTGATAACTATATTTGAATCCTAGTTCATTTTATCTATCATTTATCTTGCTAACTCATTTATTTTATTCTAGACTGACCCGTTTATTATTTTATAATGTTCGGGTCAGACCTAGATGTTTTAGGTCCTTTAGCTTGATGCCTTTTAGAGTAGACTGCCTATCATGTAGCTTGATGTTTACTTTTCTATCACTATGTTATATTCATGTTTATGATATATCTTATGTCGAGCTAGACTCCTTTTTTGTACATATTCATATTTTTGGGAGTAGCACTTTTGTATTATGTAGTTTGCATCATGCATCTATTTATGTCGGTTCAGCCTTGTATCTATGTGTATTTTTCTATGTATGATCTATGATTCTGTGATTTGTATTTATTTTATATTGTTTTGGATTTTTATTATAGCCAACATAGTTTTGTTTTATGCCTGAATTGTATACGCTGATTCCACTTGAGAAAAGAAATGTATAACATATTAATTGATGTATCGATGCTCCCATGGATGGTTGCTCTTAATCAGCTCTATTCTATGCACTAGCAGACGATATCACTCTGTAATATCCTTTGTTAGTGTGGGTCTCAGGATGGGGCATCACAATTTGGTATCAGAGCTGGGTTCAAAATAATATAGAATACAGAGAATGAGAATCATGGCCTAGGTAGGTTTAGTACATGTCCCTTGAGTATAGAAGGTGGAATTTTGGATTCAAGTCCTATTTTGAGATCAATACACCAGTGGTCAATAAGGTAAATTTAAGGGGGGAATTTGTGATCTTGGTTTTACACTACAATTAACATCTTGGAGTGGTTCTAAATTTAAACACAATGTGTGGTTTAGACCTTAGACATCTCTGTTAATACCCTAGGTATTGATTTTGATGACAACAACCATATAAATAGTACTACTAACGTATTTTCGAGTTATACAGTCATATCAGATATATTATGGAGACATTTACAGAGATAAACGAGAATACAGTGGAAGAAAATGAATTATAGAAGAAGGCTGATCAGAGCAATTGAAGAACAAAACCCAATTAGAGAAGAATGCTGAAGCATAAAGGTGTTTGAAGTGATGAGGAGTTGGTTGAACCTTAGAATATCTTGTTAAAGATCTCATGGCAATTATACTTGAAGATCATCAACCATTGACCTCAACCGAATCACAAAAATCCACAAATATAAGGTAATTTGAAATGCTGAAAATTTGCAACACTTATTAGTATTGTTGTTCATTTTGCAACACACCCATGTCGACATGGGGGGTAGGGGGATGTCGACGTACTAGCTGTTTTTCATAATTTCAAATTTTAAATGAAGAGACATTTCCCTCCATCTCTTCACCAAAAGACACGTCCCTTCAACCACTATATAAAGGCCTCTGAAAACGAATTTTAACATCAAGAATTCTTATTTTCTCTTACTCCTTCTTCTCCAAACATTTGCAAAAGAAATCCATTGCATACTCTTCAAATCTCCTTGTAGATCGACACTATTTCACTCCAATTCTTCACTGATTTGCAAGCCACATAATATCAGAGAGTTGTACTTTAATTCACATCATTCTCTCTCTGATTTCGTCCTATTCCTCAAAGAATTCAAAGATATATTGCCATTGGAGGTCTATAGGATCATTGTACCAAATCTGTAAGAATCTGTATTGAAGATAAAACCACTTTCCATAGTTTGTTGTTGGTGATAAGGAGAAGGTGTTCTTGTAGCCTGTAAAATCAAGAGGGTGTGTCTTGTAGCCCGTGAAACCAAGATTGTAAAGGTGTTCTTGCCACCCGTGGAAAGCAAGCGATTATAGTGGAATTCTGCACGATAGAGTGCAGGACTGGATGTAGGATTGGTTAATCCGAACCAGTATAAAAATCTGAGTGTTATTTACATTACTGCATTTTACTTTATTACTTACTTATTCTCTGATTACTTCTTTCTGTTTGCAATTTGAGTAAATACAGTTTTATATTCATAAGTAAGTAGTTAATACATAATTTACCACTTCTAGTGTCTAAATAGCCTTAAGATCCAACATTGTGTTATAGCCACCCCAGTTTTCTACATTTGGTATCAGAGCATTGGTTTTCAAAATTCATGACTTGGTTTTTGAAAAGTATAAATGGCTACTGACACTAGTAACACATTTTTTAACACTTTTGTGGAAGGGCAATCTACCACTAGACCCCCTCTATTTGATGGCAGTAGTTATGCATATTGGGATTGTAGGATGAAATGTTATTTGCAGTTTAATGGTTTGGATATTTGGAACATTACCCAAATAGAGTATATAGAGCCTCAAACTGAATATTCAAAGTGGACACTAGACCAAAAGACACAAGCACTTAATAACTCTAAGGCCATGAACATTTTATTTTGCTCCTTAAATAGAAATGAATTTAATCGAGTGTTTTTTTGTAATTTTGCATATGAAATTTGGAGAACTCTGCAAGTCATACATGAAGGCACCAATGAAGTAAAACAGAAAAATATATCTATGCTATCTAACCAGTTTCAACTCTTTCAAATGAAACCAAATGAGTCTATTTCTCATATGTATTCTAGATTTCAAGATATAGTACATGCTTTAATATCATTAGGAAAGAAAATTACTGAAGAAGACCAAGCCAGAAAGATCTTGAATTCACTTCCTAGTGAATGGGATCAGAAGACTTTGGCAATTAAAGAAGCCAATGATATTAGTATTATGAAAATAGAAGATTTAATTAGTAACCTAATGTCTTATGAAGTAAAGTTGCAGATTGGAAAAGAGAATCAGGCAAATAAGAAGAAATCACTAGCACTTAATGCTGTGATCGACAAAGATGAACCAGATGATGATGCTATTGATGATGATATCGAGTTTATGACCAAGGAGTTCAAGAAATTCTTGAAGTATTGGATAACAAACAAACTTCGAAAAACTAACAACAATAATTCTAGAAATGGAAATGTTGTTAAGTGTTTCGAATGTGATAAACCGGGTCATTTGAAAAGAGACTGTCCCAAACTGATGAAATCAAAGTCAAACACTTTCAATAAGGAGAGGAAACAGACATTCAATAAAAAATGGGATGATTCAGATACATCATCAAGTGATAGTGATTCAGAAACAGAAAACGCCAACATGTGCTTCATGGCAAAGGATGACCAGGTATGGAGTTTTAATAAAGAAATTACTAATGTTTTGAATGATATGAATCAAGGATATAAAATACTTAGGAAAGATTACAATAATAGTTTGGCAGAGATGGATAGGTTAAAAATATTTAATGAAAGGTCAACTGAAGAAAAACAATGTCTAAAAGATGAAATTGAAAGACTTAATGGGTATAATGATGAAAAGGATTTGACACTTGGAAGTTTTGAAAAACTAAAAAGTGAAAATGAATCCTTAAAATCAGAAAATATTTCAATGAAGTCACAGATCACTGATCTAAATGACAAAATAACATCTCTAGACAATGTTATTCTTAATCGTAATAAGGATTTTGACAAAATGAAAACTGATGTTGATAAATTTAACAAAGGGAAGGATAATCTAGAAAAATTATTATCTACATCTAAACACACTAGGAATAAACATGGACTTGGATACACTCCTAAGGATAAATTTAAGAAAAATAGTATTCAAAATACTAAGTTTGTTAAGGCTACCAAGTTCAAACCAAAACCTAGGAAATTAAAGTTAAAACCTCCAAATAGATTCATTAATTTATGGGTTCCAAAATGGGTGGATGATATTGAAAAGAAAAATATATTGATAATTTTATTAATAAGGTTCATTCATCTAATGATTATATTTTGAAAGGACATTCAAACTCTTCATTGGTTTGGCGTCCCAAAACTTAACCCCATGGACCCTAGAATAAAAAGGGTACCAGTGTGCATATTTTATAATTTTTCAGGTACCAAACAATGTATATCAGATATAGCAGATGCTCAAAGCATATGAAAAGAAATCTATTGTACATTCGATAAATACGAAAAGGATTTGTTATTGGCACCAGCAAAGTCGGTAACTCTAAAACTCATCTTATTATTTGATAAGTTTATTTCATGTTTTGAATTGATTTGGTTTCCCCTTAAGTGTTTTGTTTATAAGCATTTATCTCTATATACAAACTCTACATATTGTCTAGCAGTGATTTAAGCAACTCTTTTATGCCCTTTTTGTTGATGACAAAGGGGGAGAAAAGGTATAAATATACTAGGCAAAATGATAGGGGGAGTGCATAGAGTTAGGGGGAGTCAAATATAAAAGTATTATATTTTATCTCTCAAATATTTATATGGTTGTCATCATCAAAAAGAGGGAGATTGTTAATACCCTAGGTATTGATTTTGATGAAAACGACCATATAAATATTACTACTAACGTATCTTCGAGTTATGCAATCATATCAGATAAATTATGGAGACATTTATAGAGATAAACAAGAATACAGTGGAAGAAAATGAATTATAGGAGAAGCTTGATCAGAGCAATTGAAGAACAAAACCCAATTAGAGAAGAATGCTGAAGCATAAAGGTGTTTGAAGTGATGAGGAGTTGGTTGAACCTTAGAATATCTTGTTAAAGATCTCATGGCAATTATACTTGAAGATCATCAACCATTGACCTCAACCGAATCACAAAAATCCACAAATATAAGGTAATTTGAAATGCTGAAAATTTGCAACACTTATTAGTGTTCCTGTTCATTTTGCAACACACCCATGTCGACATAGGGGGTAGGGGGATGTCGACATACTAGCTATTTTTTAGAATTTCAAATTTTAAATGAAGAGACATTTCCCTCCATCTCTTCACCAAAAGACACGTCTCTTCAACCACTATATAAAGGCCTCTGAAAACGAATTTTAACATCAAGAATTCTTATTTTCTCTTACTCCTTCTCCAAACATTTGCAAAAGAAATTCATTGCATACTCTTCAAATCTCCTTGCAAATCGACACTATTTCACTCCAATTCTTCACTGATTTGCAAGCCACATAATATCAGAGAGTTGTACTTTAATTCACATCATTCTCTCTCTGATTTCATCCTATTCCTCAAAGAATTCAAAGATATATTGTCATTAGAGGTCTATAGGATCATTGACCAAACCTGTAAGAATCTGTATTGAAGATAAAACCACTTTCCATAGTTTATTGTTGGTGATAAGAAGAAGGTGTTCTTGTAGCCTGTAAAATCAAGAGGGTGTGTCTTATAGCCCGTGAAACCAAGATTGTAAAGGTGTTCCTGCCACCCGTGGAAAGCAAGTGATTATAGTGGAATTCTGCACGATAGAGTGCAGGACTGGATATAGGATTGGTTAATCCGAACCAGTATAAAAATCCGGGTGTTATTTACATTACTGCATTTTACTTTATTACTTACTTATTCTTTGATTACTTCTTTCTGTTTGCAATTTGAGTAAATACAGTTTTATATTCATAAGTAAGTAGTTAATACACAATTCACCACTTCTAGTGTCTAAATAGCCTTAAGATCCAACATTGTGTTATAGCCACCCCAGTTTTCTACAATCACCAAGTATTGAATGTTGAATCCCGACCCTTAATGATCAGAGTTACGCAGCGGAGGCAAATGAGATGCTTTCCGCTGAGCACATTAATTGGATGCCTTATACATACACACACACACATACATACATACACATATATATATGGTTTTTGGTTTATTGGATGCTTGTTTGTTAAAAAAAATGAGATTTTGAATTTGAATGATCACTTGAAGTATGCATAGATGAATTGGATGATTGATGTAGTTTCCATTCGCAAATCTCATTTTTGTGGAAATAAGATTTTTGAAATATATATATATATATATTAAAAATTCCTTGGAAAATAAGTTGTGTTAAATTACCCGTTAAGTGCTTTATGAATTCTTGTCGGGATGTCTGGCTAACATACTCGATAGGGGTTCCTAAACACTAGAACGAGACATTTCGATAAAACAGTTTCGAGTCAAAACCTTTTGGAAAACTTGGAAATATTCATAAGAATATTATAAAAGAAAAAAAAGTACAAAATGCTTGAATTTTCGTAGGTGTCAATGTATGGTACGTACGAACTGGTGCACAAATTATCGATTTTTGTTTGAGGTCGAATCCCCTATATTTTCTCCAAATCGACCTCCACTCCTCATTTCTTGAATCCTTTTTGTTTTTAAAACCTAGTTCCCCATTTTTCTACCTCCAAAACTCCACCAAATCGTGATTTTTCCACTTAAATCAAATAGATATCCATGCCTAAGCAAAAGAGAACCATTCGGCAACTTCTTTTGGACTATTGAGGAGATTCTAACCAATGAAGTTAAAGGTTGGCTCAAGAATACAAAGGAAAATATCAAGAGATTTAGAAACTTGATGGTTAATGATCACTTAGGAGGTTGACTGGTAAATTATAATTCTATTGATCTTTATGGTATACAAAATTTATTCTTTCGAGCAAAATTGGCGAGTCTTATAAACATGAATGGATATGAAATTGACGTTTGTCCTCGTCGTATGGCACTATTTTATGCAAATATTGAGATAGGTCATGATGATGATGGGTTAATTTTATCAACAAATGTTAACAATGTAGATATAACTTTTAATGAGAGTGAACTGGGAGAAATTTTGGGAATTTCATCCACAGGTATAACCTTAGAGGAGGTTGTATTTGAGAATAAGTTTAATTCTAGAAAATCCTTATGGTAATTAGACCACCTCAAATTTAACTCATCTTGCTTGAATTGTTATTCAAATTCTCAAAACAATTTGATTCCTAAGACTAGTAGTTTTGATGAGATTTACCCGATCATTCGAAAAGCGACCTATGCTATACTAGGAAATATTCAAGTAAATTGGGCTAGTGTTATTGTGAACAATATGACTGAAAATGGAGCTAGAGAGAAGAGAAGGTACAATTATTATGGCAATCTTATCTCTACCATTCTTATGTGTTTTGGGGTCGATTTAGAGGACAAAATTCCAATTAGGCACCCATTCAAGCTTTATTGATAATAAAGTTCTTAAAGCCATGAAGATTCCGACTACGTTGGGAAAGATTGCTATAGAGAGCAGATTCATCCATCATTACAAGACCCTGTTGGAACTTCTTCTCCATCCAAGGACTCGCCCATGCACACATCCCTATCCGAAGTTCACATCCCATCCATGTTGGAGCAACAAGAACAGATGATTCAGCAAGTTAGAAAGGAGTAGAGAAGATAGCTTGGGAATATTAAATCATTGTTGACTCGTCTTAGTGGATCGATAAAGACTCTGGAGAAGGGAGTTGGCACTAGTGATGAGTAGTTTCGAATGACGGTATTGTTATCATTGCATGTTTGTTTTTCAGGACTATCGTGTTTGATGTCATGGTTATGTTGTAATGCACTTATATTTATTTTTAAACACCTATGCTGTAGTAGTTGTGTTCTAGTTATCTTTATGGGTTAATTGTGCTCATCTTTGATGATTCATGCTATTCGTACCATTTATGCAGTTCTTGTTTATATTTATACATTGATTGGAATGTTGTTATAATTAGAAATTTTTGGGTATGAATGTATGAGGTGCATAAGCAGTCTAAATGAAAATAGTAAGAGTACCTTATAGATGTAACATTTTAGATAATAAATACAACTATCAATTATTAGAGATCGACAAATTAAATAGCGAGGCGATGTTGAATACATTATTTACATTTCAACCGATTAACAGGGTAGATTACTAGTAACGGATATTAAATTACGAATTCTAGGTTAAAATGGATTTGGGATTAATTAAGTGGGGAAAATTCAATGAATTGAGAAACTTGATTCTTATATTGATAATATAAGAATAACTTTAGAAGAATGTGATGATTAAATATTTGAAAATAATTATAATATAAAAATGTGAATAATAAAGTTTTTTATTCACTTATTTATCACAAGTAGAGGTTTGTGATAAAATATCCTTTCTCCTTAAATTATTTCAATCAATGTTGTAAAAGTTAGCAAAATGTCAATATTGAGATTAGTTGTTAAATTGAGGTTTTATAATTAATAATTCATTTTTAATAACAAGGACAACTTTTAATCTCAAGGGTCATATATAATTTTTATAAAGATATCTCAATCTTGACGAGGATGGGAATTTCAACATGTTGTTGGTTTTGTTGAATTAAAAAAGGAGTAGTTTTATACTTTCATACAACATTGTTTAAATATAAATTGATAAATTATAAACTGGAAATAAGAAGAGAATAATAATATTTTCTCTTATTGAGTCCATGAATTACCCAAGGCTCGTGTAGTAGTGTGTACATATGTATATATATAATAATAAAAGGATTTAGTTTTCAAAATAACAAGATTAAAAGTAATCGCGACAGAAGGAAATTTTACATTTATAAAATTTATTTTGAAAAGAAGATATGAATACAAGAAGAATATATATATATATATATATATATATATTTGTGAGTTAATAAAAATTTACAATTTGTGACCTTTATCTTTTGAGAAAATGAATTCATCTTGAAACTGGATTTATTTTCAAGAGGTAGTGAACTTGAATTTTACAACTTGTGAGTTATAATAAAGCGCTTGCTAGATTACTGATTTTATAACCCCATTTATTGAGAGGCAAAATTAGATTATGAAATATTTGTATGATTTGTGAAGTGCAAACCTTAAGAGAAATTATCCTTAAAATGTTAATCACACAATATAGTGATCCAAATTAATAGATGTTTGGTTTAAAAAAATTGCAACTAAAATGTATGGTTGTGAAAGATTTTTATAAACGGATGGTCATGATAATCAGTTAGAAGATGAAAATTAAATAAAAAAGATGAGTTGCTTCTAGTAATACACACAGATATGCTATAGGCTTTTTCCCGAGATAGAATTACGAGGATGCAATTTTTTCAAGGAGGGAAGTCTGTAACAACCTAAATTTTCAGGTCACATTAAATAAGTGTAGAATATTTTTAAATTGGGGAATTGATGTATTAAGGAAACTCTGGTTTATACTTCGGTGAAATTTAGAAATAAATTCTTTTTCGAAAATATATATACATGTATAAATATATGTACAAAAATTTTATTTTTATTCTATAATATGGTATTGGGTAGTAAATTTTCATTTAATAGATAAGGATTTTTATTAAATGAGAAGCAAATCACAATACCTACATTTAGATTTATATAGGCCTAAATAAGTACCCAACCCATGCTTAAATAATTATGAGATAAACACCTATCCTACTCCTCTCTAAAAATCATTTTCCATATACATTCATTATTCCTAAAAAATAAGAAAGAGAGCTAGGGTTTCCTACATGATCCTAAATTTATCCAGATCTTTATTTATGGGTAAGACTTGAGTGCAATGCTAATAGTATGGATGTTTAACAACCTAAGCATGGATGTAAGGTGAGATTATCTCACACTTCAAGTCTAAAATCATGTGCATGTTGTTGTCTGTTGAATTAAATAAATCTATGGATGATTTGAACTCTATTTCTTGTGGTAATCTTACTTTAAGTTGTTCAACCTTTCATTGAGCTAAAATTCAGGATTATTAACCTCTTTTAATTGCAAATTGTAGTTTTTTAGATGATTGTTTGTATACTCTAGATCACCTTAGAACAGTTGTATACGATATAAGATCGATTATTCATCACCGTGGCCAACCGGAAAGGTTCTTGGAGCTGAAATAGCTCCAGGAAATGATCCTACTAGTTGGCCGGTAGGTGCCGCTAGTGCACCTATGGCGACCACCTGCAGTTATTTCAATTCCAGGTGAATCCCTCCGATCTGCCTATTCTTCATACGTTCATCGCTTTGCTTTTTGTTCTTCATTTCCTATGCTTTGGTTATTTTATGCGACCCTTTGGCTTCTGTTTCCACTCATTTGCTACCTTATAAAATGTATTTGGAAATGGTATAGAGCTTGAATCTATGGATCTAGCAATTTATATGGTTTACCCGGATTGAATTTTTCTTTTGCTAAACATGATTTCGGTGTCTATTTTTAGTGGTTTCAAATTCTCATTTCGGGATTTGAATATTGAATTTGTGGATTCATCTTGGTGATATTTTTCCATAGAGTTACTTCTACGGATGTATGTAATAATACATTTGATTTTATTGCATGATTTTCCAACTTATGTTACCAAAAGAAAATTGTGACGACCTGCCTTATTCTCCAAAATAAGACGCATCATCTTGAAGAAAGAAAGGGATAGAAAAGAGAAAAGATAGAGAAGAAAGAAGAAACAACATCAGAATCTAAACAGCGGAATGAATAAATTATATTAATCACATAAAATATTACATAGTATACAACATCAATCAGAGTTACACAGCTTATACATCACATACTAGATAGTTATAAACACCTGTCTAGTTATTACAACTCAATACAATACAGAGATACCAATCACAACGGAACACTATAAATATCTACAACGCTGAAGCCTCCTGCTCCATTGCTCCTCCATAATTCGTCAAAGCTAACCTGAATCCCTTGGCTACTCGTAAAAATTTGAGTACCCAAGAGTTTAAGAAAAACAGAAAAAACTCCGGGTCAGACATGGGTCTGGTGTGAGTAACAGGTTAAGGTTTCTTAACTTTGAAAAACCTTTGAAAGAAAAGGTATCACGTAAGACTTCCCACACATAAACATGGGTAAGTTTTTACCTTACGCTAACCAAAACATTTGATAGAAAATCCAGTGATATTATAATAGGTCTAAGGTTTTCAAGTAAATATGAAATAGCTGAAATTATTACATTTACTAAATTCCTGCTACATAAGTATACAATCAAATCCGAGGGCACTTATTGGAGTTTGGGTTTCCATCAATGGCGGGACTACTAAGGTGCCGCCCGTCACAATAGTGGCCTAGATCAACGTACCGAGGATCCACCCTAAATCCCCTGCAACACAAGGCCGGAACCATCCCTTACTGGACAGTCCCAGACAAGACAACCCCGCAGTTGGTGCGCATATCCAACTGCCCACTAAGCCGAATAAAAAGGGACCACTAGACAGGGGAAAATCTCGTCCTACTTGGGCATGACCCACTTAGCCTTGCTGCACCTCCCATGTTTTAGCCATTCCCGGTTGATGAGGCTTGAGGCTATGATTACCTTTAAAGAACACATCTCTTAGAATGCTCATCGTCCACCTGACGATATTCTGAAAGCATTCAATCCATAAAAGTTCGTTTCGGGTTTGAATGAAACCGAAGGCATTGTATCATTACACTCATTTTGGAATCACCCTCAGAATTAACGACGATAACCCTTGCACTCTGAATCTTCATCTCGAACCTGAAAGTACTTCCCCGTTAAACTTGTATTGGAATCACCCTCAGAGTTCTAACGACGAATAGTCCTTACAACTCGAGTCTTCACTCTTCACTTGAGATTCACGACCTATCGTTAATTTGGATCGATGTGGTTTTCGGATATCCAAATCTGGAAACCTGATATTGGTCTCATCGAAATCCAAAACATATCTTTTAAAGCCAAGTTGTTTTAATGTTTAAAACAATTCAATTCTATTAGGGGCATTTCACCAAAAGGACAAGCTTTGCAGTCTAATTAGTTTCTAGGACACACATTCAAAGAAATTACTTTCAAGGCCAAAGTCAGCAGAATAATTACTTTCAAGGACAAAGTCAGCAGTCCAATTACTTTCAAGGACATAATTTCATAGATTTTTAGGCCATAGAAACTAATTATTTTGTGTTTTGTCCTTGAAAGTAATTATTTCTGTTGTATGTCCTAGAAACTAATTCTACTTGCTAAAGAGGCCCTTGTGGCTAATTTCCACATTCTATTATCTATATTCACTCAAATAGATAATTCACATATCACCATAGATAATCAACATTATCATCCCAAATAGATAATTCACATTATCAACACAAACAGATAATCCACATTATCATCACAATGCAACCAAAGTATCCATATCACACAGCATTACTTATCTTATATCTGAGACCTCAAACCATTCAAGGGAATCAATTATCATTCATTCATACATAAGCAATGATTTACTTAATCACGTCATCTATAATTAATTTAAAATGAATTAAATTAATTTCTTCCATCTCTAATTAATTTAAAGTGAATTAAATAATTACTTACATCACATAAATCTTGCTTACATAACCATTTAATTAATTACAAATCAATAATTAATTATCTTCTAATTTCCATCTTAATTAATCACCCTTGATTAACTATCCTTTGATTACATTCAAGTAATTAGCCTTTAATTAATTTCACAAATTAATTATTCTCAACAATTATAGTGATTAACCTTTAACTACTTCATTAATTAATTAATTATAATTAATCACATTAATCCTTAATTAATTACATTGATTAATTACTCTTAATCACTTATCATTTATTAATTAATCTTAATTAATCAACCCTTAATTACATCATTAATTATATTAATTAATGATTCATAATTACATTTTTAATTAATTGCTCTATTTAAATTAATTACATGTAGTAATGAATTTTTAATTAAACCATAATTATTAATTACTCTCGATTAATCACATTCAGTAATTAACTACTCTTAATTACTTCATTAAATAAATTAATTACTCCTTAATTAATTTCTTAATTAATCCCTTGATTAATTACACAAGTAATTTAATCCAAATTACTTCCATTCTTAAATCATCTTCCATTAATTACATCCTATAATTACCATTAATTACTTCACTAAGTAATTACACTTCATTAATTACATTAAGTAATTATACTTAACAAATTATTCAGTGATTATCTTAAATTAATTAACTTAAACTACATTAAACTCAATTAATTACATTTAGTAATTAATTCCTTAATTACTTCCATTAAGTAATTATACTTAACCAATTCACAAATGATTATCTTTAATTAATTAATCTAATCGATTATTAAAATTAATCATATTAATTAATTATTCAATAATTTTAAGTTAATGACCTTCATTAACTACTATCAATTCTTTAATTACTTTTCTTAAGTAATTAACTTAGATTAATCAATCTTAATTTCAAATTAATTAATCTTAATAACCAATTAATTAGTCTCTAATTATTTAATTAATTAAGTGCTTAACTGTAACTTAATTAATCCTTAATTACTTCATTTATTAATTCTTAATCATTAATTAAAATCTAATTAATAATCCTTACTTACAAATTAATTATTCCTTAATTAATTAATCTTAAACCCTAATTTATTTAATTTAAACCTTTAATTACTAATTTAAAAATCCAAATCGTTAATTAATTAAATAAATTAATTATGCATTTTAATTAACTTAATAATTTAATGGATTACAAATCATTAAATCTTTATTTATTTAAAGATAAAAACATTTTTCTTATTAATGATCAAATTATCAGTAACAAAGCATTTTAAAACAATTTGCTTTCAAATTTTCCTTCAAATTTCATTTTAAATTTAAGATTTAAAATGAATACAAATTTAACTTAAACAAAGTTTAAAAACAATTCAAAAACCTTTTTATTTCACAAGTTAAAGAAATATTTTACTTATAAAGAAGCTTAAAAGGATTTTAAACCAAATTTATTTTTAAATTCAAATCCATTTAAAATACACTTTAAGTATTCAAAATTGTTTAAAACAATTCAAATTTTAAAAACTTCCTTTAATTTCAAAAGTGGAATACATATTTGGATTTGAATCTAGATTTAAACTTAACTTAAAACTTATTTACAGTTTAAACTTTATTTTCAAATTCAAACTATTTAAACATTTAAGGTTGTTGAAATAATTTAAATTTTAAAACTTTATTTTATTTTTAAACTGAGATTCAAACTAAACTTGAATCGGATTTAAAACTTAGATTTAAACTTGGTTTAAACCTTGCCTTATCTTTTTAAAATCATTTTAATTTTTTTTAAAATAGAACAGGTTACAAAACATGTAACCAAATATTTAACTCGAGCCACCCTTTAACTACTTCGAGCCAAAACCCAAATACTTCGAGTCAATCATCAATTCCCTCTAGTACCATCCCTCTGCCCAAAACCAAACTCCATCATGAACCAAAATACACCGTGCACATGCACGGTGGCTCCGGCCACCTCTGGTCATCTTCGCGACCTTCCCACAGTCGACGATCATCACCTCATACCATCCAAACACCAATCCCATCGATTTACACTCGAAATCAAAATCGAGCTCTTAACCAAAACCTGGAACAAAATAGGAACCCCACATCAAAAACCTGGAAACATCACGTTCTCGAAACTCCGACCACCAGAAGTTCTAAAATTCCGGCCATGTCTTCGTCAACGCCCAAGCTTCCATCACTCAAAATGCCGTTGAACTCGATCAACTCTAAATGCCACAGAGATCAAAATACCAATCCTAGTTAAAACTAGGGTTACAAAACAAAATCGAACACCACAACCACCACAATGATCTGATCTTCATCCTACCAATTTTCCCTGACCCCTCAATCCTTCTTGCATCATCATAGAAAGTTACAACTTCCCAAATCCTCGAGATTACCAAAAAACCCAAAATTACCACTTTCAGCTCAAACAAGAACTGCACCTTCCAACTAGCACTAAAATTATGATTCTTGTTTTAAAAATCATGTTTTAGTTAAAATGTTTAATTTATAATCCTGAATTTATAAATTAAAATGTTTGAGTTTTACTTTTATTAAACATGCACTGTTGTTTTTGGTTTAAGGAGACTTTGACTTAGTTAATTTTTTAAACATTAATCTATATTAAATCAAACATCTTTTGTTTGTAAACTGAATCCTAACAACAATTGGTTCCAGAGAAAATGAATTTAAACCAAAACAGGAAAACCAGAACTATAAAAAGAGCATTTCAATGTAAACAAGCATGCATACCCAAACATACACACACACACACACAGAGCAGATTTCACACAATACATATTTATTTCAACAACACTAGCATGCAACCAAAATTTATATACTTTAAACTTTTAAAAGAATTGTTACTCACGTGATTTTGAAGAAGATAAACCTTCCAGATTTGATTTGAAAATAACTTTTGAAAACTGGTTTCCTTTTTGCTTTAAAACTTTGCACTTGAATACTGAAATGCTCCTAATTTGAAAACTACATGCATGCTTTTGATTTGGAACTGGAATGTCTGCTTTGATTTGAAAATGTAGTTGTATGCTTCCAGATTGAAGAAAAAAATATGATGCAGGCTTGAACAGATTTGAAAATGTGCAGGTTTGATTTTCAGGAATTTGATTTACAGGGAAATGATTACAATTTGAAAATGGTTACAGGATTTGCTTTGCATTTTGGTTTGAAGATGGTTACTGATTTAGTTGATTTCTAGGTTTTGGTTTTTGAAAACTAGTTTGCTTTGCATGTTTGATTTGAGGATTTGGAAAATGGTTACAGATTTTCTTCTCTTAGCTTTGATTTAGAAAAGAAAAAGAATGGAAGGGAAGAAGATTTGTTAATATATAGGCTGAAATTAACTTTATTAAAAAAAATAAAAGGAAACCAAATTAAATGACACTTGTCGTATATCATATTAATTATCTAACACTTGTTCTAATAAGGCTTTAAAAATATAACACATGTCTTTTAATTAATTAGTTTTTATTTAAATGTTAATAAAGGTTAATATAAACTTATACTTAATTAATTATCTTATGGTTACTTATTTATATGTAGATAATTTTATATTTATAAATCCAATTATATTTATAAAATAAAAGTTTATATAAATATTTTAAAATCCAAAACAATTTAAAATCTATACTTTGAATTTCAAAACTTCAAATTCAAATTCAAATCAAATTTTGAAATTCAATTTTAAAATCAAGTTATATATATACAAATTCAATTTGAAATAACAATTCTATTTTTTTAAAAATCCATTTATACAAACAATACATTATTAATATTATTTGAAAATAACTCATCTATCAACTTTAAATAATTTATAAAATAAATTATCTCTTTATTATTATTTTACTTATTTTATCAAGAAATATTTAAAAAGAAAATAAAACAAACCTTTTTGTTAGTTAATTTAATTTTAAACTTAACCCAAAATCATTTTAAACAATTTAAACATTTATCTTAACAATTTAAAACCATATAGTTATTTATTAAATATCCTTAAAAAGATTAATATTAAATAAAATCAAATTTCCAAATTACTAAAAATATTAGAATTAGAAAAGATGCTTTTATTTGTTAAATTTAAAACAAAGCTTATCTATTTACAAATATGTACTCATTATAAATCGAAAACAATTTAATTAGCTTTTTAAAAGATAAAATCACCAATTAAATATTTATTAAAAGAAGATTATTAAATCAATTCAAATTTTATTAACACAAATTATCAAATCAATTTAATTTTTATACAAATTATTAAATTGATATTGCCAAAATTCCGGATATCACAAAAATCTATAAATCAATCATTTTCTCAAATATTTTGAATACTAACATATATTTTCCGGTAAAAAATAACTAAAACATATATGGATAAATTACATTTATATATATATATATATAGTAGTGTTTAAAATCAATTTGGGAACAATGGTTCAATAAGTATATATTATATATATAAACTTAATAAACGACTCTTAAAATATATAGTAGTTTTATAAATCAAAAGACGTTTCAAAAGAGATTTCAAAACAAATTATTTTTATAAAATTGCATGTTATCAATTGAATGAGAAGTTGATTTAATCAACATGTACGATCTCAAATTGCATGTATTATGTAGTCTACATCATGTATTTGTTTGTGTCGGTTCAGCATTCTATCTACTTGTATTCCACTGCGTATGATCTTTGATTTGTATTTATCATATGTTATTCTAGATTTTTATTATAGCCACTGTAGTTTTGTTTTAAGCCTTAATTGTATACGTTAATTCCACTTGAGAAAAGACATGTATAACATATTAATCGACGTATCGATGCTAACTTAAAGTAAACTTCACAAATGGTCATTCCTAACCAGCCATATTCTCTGCACTAGCAGACGATATCATCCTGTAATATCCTTTGTCAGTGTGGGTCTCGGAGTGGGGCGTCACAGATTGTTCATGATTACCCATGTTGCATGCATATTATTGTTTATATTAACCGGTTTGGTTGTAGGAATTTATTTGCAAAAGATGTATTTTAAAGAAAGGATATTAGTGAGGTGAAAACCCGTTCCGCTTAGCAGCGTGGTCTTATTAAATATCAATCAACCGAGATGACATATTATTAGGCTTTTTGTTTGACTTGAAGTTTATGTTTCTCCCCTTAAACTCTCTGGTACTCAAAATTTGATTCGAGTAGGTCGAGAGTAAGGTTCTTTACAGGTTAAGCAGATTTTGACGAATAAAGCTTCTGAAAACATATATGAGGCAAAGATAGCTATGTAGGAGTTTATTTATTACTATTATCTGCTATGTTATGTTAATTGTAATATGAATGTGTTGACAGTAAATGTATCTGTCTATTTAGTAACTCTGATCAACCAATGGTGCATCTTCATATGCTACTCTTAGAGTATTTTGTAATAGCTATATTTTATCTAAACTTTAGCAACGTTTGGGACTATGTATTAAATATGAAATTATGACTTTGAAATGAAATGTGGAAGTTTGCTTTGAAATCATGTTAAAAATTATTTCATATTCTTATGCTTCTGATATTATGGATACCATTAGCATGACCGCGTTTTTCATCGAAAATTAATAATATAAATGACTGCTGCATCTGTAGCGCTTAGTTTCGAGCCTCAAGATGGAGGTTGTCATAAATACGGTGCATTTATCATCACTCTAAATTAATAACGAATTCTATTCCCAGTCAACCTCCACCTTTTCAACTTTTGTAGTTTTGTAAGCTGTTATATGGTTTATTCTCCATTCATAACCCTTGTTCAAAAAATGAGAAAAATAATATAATGTTACAACATATGTAAATCATGAAATGAATATGCTTTATGTTGTTTTGTTTAGTCCCACATCGTGGAATATGTTAAATCCTTAGCTCTAAAGTCTTTATATAAAGGAGGCTATGTAATGTAAATACATGCCTAATTTTAGGAATGAATAATATATCTTCTGCCTCTCTCTCTAATGACTTCTACTTTCTTCATTTTATAACACGTTATCAGCACGATCTCTAAACCCAAAAAAATTGTAGATTTGAATTGTGATAATCTGGAAGACCAGATCTACTTTGCTTTTCAGATCTAATTATTGATCTCAAGATGGTAAGAATTTTTTTAGATTTAATTATATTGAACTTATCTTTTTCAGATCTAATTCTGTTAATTTTATCTTCTTGGATCTCATTCGATCATAGATCTAATTTTTTGATCTCATTCTATTGTAGATCATATGTTCTAATTTTTTTTCAAAACTTTTATAGATCTTGATATCATGCTCAAATGATATATCTTTGAGATCTATATATTTTAGTCATCAGATCTATTCATTTTCATGATTATTCATCCTTTTCTCTTATTTATTTATTGAAATCAATTATGACTTCTGAGATTACTTATTATTACATATCTTTTAGTTGAAAGCAATTTTATTTATTCTTTCAAAACTTGTACTTGATAAATATTCAGTTTGAATTGATTCAAAATTTCTAACAAGTGGTATTAGATACACCCATCTATGATTTCATTATGAATTTTTGATTTTTTTGAGTTAGTTTTGAATCGACTTTATTTATAAGTCATTGAATTCTTGTAATATCTTACTCAAATTTCAGATCTATTTGATCTATGTATGAAAGATTTTTTTGTTGATAATTTTGGATTTGGTTTGAAGCTAAGTTGTTTTTCCTAGACCAAAAGGTAGCTTTTGATGTAGAAAGCAAGATCTAAATGATATGTATATAGTTTGTGTAATTAAATAAAATTCTGAAATGTTTTTATTTTTTTTGAAATAATGTTAATTCCCCAAATTTACGAGATAACATTTGAAGATTTACATGTTTGTTTTTCTATATTTGGTAAAGAATTATGAAGATAATTTTCTTATGAGGGAAATAATTTAGATTTGAGATGTATAGTTATTTATGATTATGAATGATATGAATGGATTTGAGATGATAATGTTGTTTATTTTATAAATTTTAATTATTGAAAATAAACTTTCTTTTTAAGATATCCATTTTAATTTTATTATTGAGTAATCTCGGACCTAGATCTGAGATGAAATTATGTTACTTTAACTATTATTTGTTCAATTGATTCATATATATTTATAATGATTTGTTGTGATAGTAGTTATATCTTAGATCACATAAAGGTTAAATGCGTTTATTTTTATCATAAATAGACTGATTGTGATGGCAATCTAGTCCCTGACCTACTGAGTGGTATGGATTTGAGTACCAAGAAATCGACACGTTGGGTAGTCCTTGACTATGCGATGGGTATCATATATCCGACACATTAGGCGAGTGAACGTGAGGATGAATGATGGATGCTATGTTGCTTGATTGTTTATCATCTTAGGGATATCACACGATGTAGATATTACCGATGCATATATCTAGACATCTTTAGTACTTGATGTGTAGTACACCCATAATGACCATCATAGATTCGCGTATATCTTTTATATGTGCTAACTCTATGGATGCAGGGATTGGTCAGGTTTGATTTCCATACCATTTGCCCTAGTATATTGACTTTATAATATTTGAGATTTCTAACACTCACACCAGACTGTTGTCTCACCTAGGGTTTAATGATTTGCTTCCTATTACTTTGGGTATTTTTAAATAAGTAGATTAGGGATATCAGGTAGCTAGATAGGTAGCGAGCAGGAGGCTACTCACTCGTATTATTATATGTACTCACTTGCTATTTCATTGCACAACACTATGGCGCTTGTTAGATCCTTACTATTTAGAGGCAGTTTTGAGTTATTATCTAATGTATAACTCTATTACTTATGTTGTTTACTATATGATCTATATACTCTAATGTTGTGATTCATTCAGTTATTTACCATCTTGCATATTTTTATATCTGAGATGTTTGCTATTATATTTTATTTGATGCATGTGAGATATTTAACAAGTTCTGTGTTGTTTATTCACTTCGTTGATGGTCGCTCTGCATTGGTCATGCATCGCTATAATGCACTACATAGGTATATTATGTGTCAGTGGTGTAGGTTGGTTGTCTCATTTGGTATTAGGTCTTAGTTTGCATTGTTTAATATAAGGGAAACCGGGACCTAGTAGAGATGAGGTAGGAATGCTTGCTTTAGACTGGTTCGACAGTATATATATGAGAGCGCGTACTTGTTAATATTCTTATTTTCAAAACTTTATAATAATGCGTGTGTGTAGTATAAAGTCGCATACGCACATGATTACTACTTAAGTAGGATTCCTTATAGAGAGACTGATCATCCTTCTTACAGATTGAACGATGAGTCATCAAACAAGGAATGCCGCTAGGAACTCCATCTCTAGAGTCGAAGAAGCTGGCTTAGGAGCTGCTAATCCCAATTTGCAGACAATGTTTAATACCATGATGAGGAACATGCTGCAGAATTTTCAAGTAGCCGCACAAAATGTTACAGATGGTGGTGCTCCAGTGCAGGCGTCCAGAGTCGATTTTGCAAAGCTAAACAAGGACTTTGCTAGTCCTGGTGGCAAACAGTTCTAAGGAACATAGGCCAATGATGGAAGTGCAAGATTAGCTTGATACTTGGGAAAGGATTTTTGATGACTAGAGCTGGATGATGCTATAAAAAGGCGATTGGGTTCCCGATAGCTTCAAGGGTGAGCCATGAACTGGTGGAATGTAGTGAGGGCTGCTACTCCCGAGGGTTAATTTACTTAGGACCAGTTTAAAGCTAGATTCTAGGAGAAGTTTATTCCTGTAGCTCAGAAGTCATTTCTGTTTCGTAATTTTACAGATGTAAAGAAAGGCGATATGACTATCTTCAAATATTGCTTAGTTTGATGCTTTGTCGAAGTATGGATGTCCTTCATCAACCCATTAAAGAAGAACGAGAAGGTCATCATTTGCTTAGACAATTACTTAAGGGAGCATCTTGTAGGCCATATTGACGAGATCTTTGAGATGATAGTCAAGAAGACCCTGAGGCATGAAAGTCTATATCCAAAATAGAAAGCTGTCATTCATAAAGAAGAGCCAAAGCTGAAATCAAACAGAGGAGGTAAGAAGAAGTAGAATAATAAGAGGAAGCAATTTTAGACAAGGGTGACCAAAAGAAGAAGATCAAAAGCGGGCCGATTTTCTATAGCTGCTTAGAGAAGGGTCGTTTTAGGAGGGACTATAAAGCTAAAGGAAAGAAGTGTTTTGCTTGCAATAAGTTTGGGCATCTCAAGAAAGTCTGTCCCGAGCTGCCTGAGCAGAAGTAGGTGGTGAAAGCATATGCTATCAATGTCATTCCAACTTCGTTGAATGCACCATCGACGAAAGAGAAGGGGAAAGGCATCATTATTCAAGGTATGCTTCCCATTTATGATGTTCCCATACGAGTATTATTTAATACCAGGACTTCACATTCCTTCATATCTAGTGATTAGTAGATAAGTTAGGATTGGAACCCGAAATTGTTGGCCAACCTTTGACTGTGACGAATCCTATTGGAGGATCCATTAGCCTATGTAAGGTTTGTCATGGGTTGGTCTTATCAAGTCATTGATGTTCTTTTGATTGTGATTGCTTTGGTTTGGGTTTCCTCAGGTTCGGTATTATATTAGGGATGGACTGGCTTCGTAGATACTGAGTAGTAGTGGATCACGAGAGGTCATCGATGACTATAAGGATGGAAAATGGGTGCACGGTAGTGTTAGGCTACCTATTGAATGATGAGGTGATGGTCATCTTTCTATAGATATCCTACACGATGAGTAGCCGATAGCAATAATTACTAGTGAATGTCCGAACATATTCGAGGAGGTGATTGCACTTTCGCCTAGAGAGATCGAGTTCCGTGTTGATTTGACAAAGGATGCCAGACCAATAGTGATGCCTTTGAGGAGGATGGCACTCAAAGAGAAGAGGGATCTTGAGGTGCAAGCAAATGACCTATTATGATGAGGGTTCATTTGGAAGAGTATTTCTAAGTGGGCAGCACTTGTAGTACGTACTCGACATGAAGGCGGATAACTCCCTTAGATTATATGTTGATTACGGTGAGATGAATAAAGTAATAAAGAAGAATAAGTACCACTCCTACGTATTGATGACTTGTTTAACCAGCTTCATGGTGCCAGAGTATTTTCTCAGTTGGATCTTTCATGGGATTCCATCAACCGAGATTGGAGAAGGAGAGTGTGTCGATTACAGCGTTTTGTATGCCATTTGGATTTTATGGGCGGTTGGTTATGCCAATCGGGATAACTAATGCACCGACATACTTTGATGATCTCATGAACCATGTTTTTAGGGCTAAGCTAGACAAATTTGTGCTTGTGTTCATTGATGATATTCTGGTCTATTCTACGATAGAGGAAGAACACAAGATACATTTGAGTATTATGCAAATGGTGTTGAGAAAATACCAACTAAAGGTGAAGTTTTCTAAATGTCACTTCTAGAGGAGGGAAGTGCGATTCTTGGTTCACGTTGTTTCTGAGCTGGGATTGCCATTAATTCTGCAAAAGTTTCACCAATTTAAGACTTGACTAGATGCAAAAATGCTACGAGTGTAAGAAGTTTCTTGAAGTTAGCTAGATATTATAGATGATGTAACACCCCCACCTCGAGACCCACATTACCCAAAAATATTATAAGTGATATTATTAATTAATAAGGAGAATAATGCTGGTTAGGAGCGATTAATCGTGTATATTACTTTAGGCTAACACTATCATGCTTTACCTTTTTAAATCAGAACAAAAAATATTACGTGAATAGTCTCGGCATAAAGCAATACACACGCTGGCTTAAATCATTCGGAACAATACATAATACATTTCAGAACACAAAATACAAATCATCATATGACATATGATACATCCCAAGTGCTACGCAAATGACAAATATATATACATATATATGTATGTATGTGTGTATGTATGTATGTACTGAAATAAGTCAATCTCTCTCACTCTACATAAGGTACATATCCATATCTAATATTAGACATCTCTAGCCTAATCACTTTTGCATTGTCATAGCTAAAGCCAAGGAGAGAGCTAGCCATAAACCTAGTCACAGGATTCCTGTAGTACCTGTCAGACCACGTATTATATATATAATTTCCAAATTTAATTTATAACAAAGTATACAACGTCACCGTTGTTATCCCAACTTTTAGCAAAGCTGAGATACCCAAAACTGACTGAAAATCAATAATAGCTAGTCATGAATATCAACTATGCATTGCAGGATAACCATGAATATCGATGAATTTTTTCCGAGTCCGGATCAGACCGCAAATGACAAGGCATGACAAGCAAAGCCATGAAAGCCAACATTTCAAGTTTCAAGTCAATCCGAGTTCGTATGCTCAAGTTATGATGGATGCAATTTGAAGGGAAAAGCTACGGTTTCGTATCCATCCTCATACACCAATTCGAATCGACCGTGTTCGTATCGATCAGGGATTGTGTTCGTATCGATACCGTTCGTATCGATACCATTCGTCTCGATATCGTTCATATCGATCGACATGGGTTCGGCTCAGTGAAGTTCGCATCGGTCAGGTTCTAGTTCGACTCGATGACTTCGCATCAATCAGAGAGGAAGGCTAGGAGGATTTCGACTCGATGGCAACACACCCAGGTTGTTAGGCAAGCGTGCGGAGGTTTGTTTGAATCGATACGTTTCGTATCGATCAGGATGGGGATAGGTAGTACATTTCGAGTCCATGGTCGCCGCTTCACATCCATCATGGGAGCCCCTCTTCGAATCCATCTGGTCAAAGCACTTGGTATTCATCAGGTTGCCCTGCTTCGTATCCATCAGTGATTCGTATCCATCAACGGTTTCCGTTCGAATCCATGAGTAAGGCATCATTCGAATCCACCGAGTCAACAAACTTGATGACGTGTCGTCCCTCGATGCGAATGGGGCGAAATATGTGGAGTTGATGCGGTCAACTCGGGGTGAGGACCGGATCGAGGCGAAATGTACGTGCCACTTCATCACAAGTCCACGTGAAGAGATCGGTTCGAAGGCATCGATTCGAAATGATCGAGTCGAACCAGACAGCCACCAGAAAACCTCAATTCGTATCGACAATAACTCATGATCCACTGATCCAAATGCGACGAAATTTTCACAGAAGCTTCCATACAAGGTAAAAATTGTTCCTGCCAAGTTTCAGCTCGATTGGATCATTATTTGATGGATACGAAATCACTTCGTATCGATCCCAGATCGAGTCGAAACTTGGTGGGGTCGGTCGCGTGGGCCCACTCACATGCCAGAAAAAGTCTCCCGGAGTTTGAGCGAGATCTGAGCCTCCTACGCCTATAAATAGCCCCCTAAAGCCTACAGAAAAAGGATCTTTTGGCCATTCAACGTCCAGACTCTGCCGGACTCGATTCTATTTTCCTCCATCACTGTTATAGTCGAAATTCAATCATTGTACTTGCTGCAATCACTTGTAACCAGCAAAAAACGTCAATAAAAGTTAAAATTTTGAAGTGGACGTAGGCCGGAGATAGCCGAACTACTATAAATCTTACGTTTCTAATTGTTATTTTTGGATTGCTGCTTATTGCTTGCTTGGATCTGAGACTTGTGCTTGAATATTGATGATTTGTTTGGTGCTTTCACGATACTTGGGGTTTGTGACCAATTTTGGCACAAACACTTTGGTGCTTTCACTGAGAAGGACTAGCACCTGCTACACCAGATTCAGAGTTCAGATTTAAGAGCTTGAAGAATCCCGACTTAGAGTCGATGACTTGACAAACAAGACAAAGAGTTGATCGGAGCCAACAAGGAGGAAGCCAAGAAGCATCCTCTGGAGCTGGAGAAGGACATGCTTCGATGTACATCACTAGAGATGAGATGGAGGCCATGGCGAATTCGATACGCGAAAGCATGATGAAGACTCACCAAGAGATGATGCAGAATTTTCTTGAGCAGATAAGAGTGGTGAATTTGCAGAACCTTGGACCAACTACAGTAACTGCTAATGCTGAACAAGGAGTTGGGATTATGGAAGCTAGCGGAGATCAAGCTCAAGATCAGAATGTGAGACAAGGAGGTAATCAACAAGGACTTGGGGGCAGACCCACAGGGTCCGATACTGGAAGACCCATAGATGAAGCGCAATAGGCTGGAGTCAATGCTACTGCTACTGAGCCACATGAAGAGTATGTACCGGAGTTCCCTTCAAGACTTGGAGGGCAGGATAGAAGCATGACAAGGGGGTAACCCCCGGATGGAGACGAAAGAATGATTGGTCTAGTGCGACGAATTATGAGAGGAGGATTCTCGAGTGGAGGATTACAAGAAGTCAGCCAGAGTCCGTTCACTCCGAATATCAGGAATGCAAGGAATCCTCCAAAGTTCAAACTGCCTATGCTGGATCCTTATGACAGGAGGTCAGACCCAACAATGCATATTACCAGATACATCAGGCACATGGAAGTGCCGGGGGCATCCGAGGAAGTGATGGCTCAATGCTTCCCTCTATACTTATCAGATTTAGCTGCGCTTTGGTTTAGACAGCTGGAGACCAGATCAATCAGGACATGGGGCGAGCTTGTAGATTGCTTCATGAGACAGTTTAGGGTCCACGTGACATGACCCAAGAGTGTGATGACTCTAGCTTCAATCAAGCAAAGGACCGGAGAGTCCATAAAAGATTTCTTATTGCGATTCAATGCAATGGTGGCTTCTGCAGATCGTCCGGATCCATCGATGATTTTGATGGCGGCGGTAGCAGGAGTCGGGGAAGGCACTGGATTCAAAGATTCTTTGGCGAGAGATCCCCTACAGGATCTTGGAGAATTTTATCATGAAGCTGAAAGATTCATTCGACTGGAAGAGTCAGGAGCCGAGAGGAGAGAAATAAATGCTGTGCAGGGCGAAGGAACCGCCAGGGAACAGTCCGGAGCGGACAAAGGAAAGAGAAAGCAGGACGATAGACGTGATGGTCCTGATAAACGGAAGAAATTCCGAGAGCCTAGATTTAGACAGTACACGGATCTGACGGCAAGTCTAGAAAGGATTTACACTGAAACTCGGGGGCAACTCCCCTATTGAAAACCACCCAGGAGAGATCCCACTGAGCGGGAGCGTAGAACAGGAAAATATTTCCTATTCCATGAGTTGGATGGACACACTACTGATGAATGTCGCCACTTAAAGGATGAGGTGGAAGAACATGACAGGAGTGGTAGACTGCCACAATATGTCAGAGAACGGACAACGGCGGTAAGGCCTGAACAACTACCGCCTCCACCTAACAGAAACGATCCTGGATCGGGATTACGACTCGTCATCAACTGCTTATGATGGCAAGGACCAAGTTCAGGATTTGGACTTGGGTCAAATAATTTCATTAGATTTGTTTTCAGAATAAACGGCTACTCCACTTACTCATGTACGGGAACCGGAGAGATCCCTAGGCATACTCTGAGATGGAGATAGACCAATATTGCCCGGAGAGGCAATGTTTAGCTTTTTCCTGATGTTTGAGATTGAACATCTAGGACTTGAATTTAATAAATAAATTATAATTTCTTGAAATAAACCTTTGACCTGAGAGTTAAAGGATGAATATTGAATACCAATAAAAAAATGATCGCTTTAAGACCCTACCCGGAGAGGCGGGGTCCGGAGTGCAAGAAGTGAGTTGCTTCGCCAGAGAGCGACAGGATCGACTCACTTAACGTCGTTTCCCATTCACCGGAGAGTGATTGGATCGGGATTCGATGATGGCCCGGAGAGGCTATGATCGACCTATGATCTAGGCCAAGACATCGCTTAATGTTCAGGTACACTGAACCGGAGTGCAAGAAGTGAGTTGCTTCGCCCGAGAGCAACATGATCGACTCACTTAACGCTGCTTCCCCTTCACCGGAGAGTGACAAGATGGGATCCAGCAAGAGCCCAGAGAGGCTATGATCGGTTTAGAACAACCAAGACATCGCTATATGCCCTAACTGGGGCCGGAGTGCAAGGGATAAAGAGCAACGCCGGAATGCAATAGGATCTTTCTATTCAATCGCTAAGTCTAGAATGGGCTTGGCAAGGGTCCGGAATGACCATCGACAGTCCGAAGAGACTGTAAAACTTCATTCTTAACTTCCACTAGAATAAATTGATAACGATTTGGCTTCAAACAGCCATGGACTTGATTGAAAATGCTATAAGCTCTGAATAAAACATGAACTCACTACGTTCAATTTTAGAATGATCAAAACACACCTTTTACCAAAAGGCATGTTTTGGGGGGCAAAGTGTTATCCCAACTTTTAGCAAAGCTGAGATACCCAAAACTGACTGAAAATCAATAATAGCCAGTCGTGAATATCAACTATGCATTGCAGGATAACCATGGATATCGATGAATTTTGTTCGAGTCCGGATCGGGCCGCAAATGACAAGGCATGACAAGCAAAGACATGAAAGACAACATTTCAAGTCAATCCGAGTTCGTATGCTCAAGTTATGATGGATGCAATTTGAAGGGAAAAGCTCCGGTTTCGTATCCATCCTCGTACACCAATTTGAATCGACCGTGTTCATATCGATCAGGGATTGTGTTCGTATCGATACCATTTGTATCGATACCGTTCGTATTGATACCATTCGTATCGATACCGTTCGTATCGATCGGCATGGGTTCGACTCAGTGAAGTTCGCATCGGTCAGGTTCTAGTTCGACTTGACGACTTCGCATCAATCGGAGAGGAAGGCTAGGAGGATTTCGACTCGATGGCAACACACCCAGGTTGTTAGGCAAGCGTGAGGAGGTTTGTTCGAATCGATACGTTTCGTATCGATCGGGATGGGGACAGGTAGTACATTTCGAGTCCATGGTCACCGCTTCGTATCCATCATGGGAGCCCCTCTTCGAATCCATCTGGTCAAAGCACTTCGTATCCATCAGGTTGCCCTGCTTCGTATCCATCAGTGATTCGTATCCATCAACGGTTGCAGTTCGAATCCATGAGCAAGGCATCATTCGAATCCACTGAGTCAACAAAATTGATGACGTGTCATCCCTCGATGTGAATGGGGCGAAATATGTGGAGTCGATGCGGTCAACTCGGAGTGAGGACCGGATCGAGGCGAAATGTACGTGCCACGTCATCACAAGTCCACGTGAAGAGATCGGTTCGAAGGCATCGATTCGAAATGATCGAGTCGAACCAGACAGCCACCGGAAAACCTCAATTCGTATCGACAATAACTCGTGATCCACTGATCCAAATGCGACGAAATTTTCACAGAAGCTTCCATACAAGGTAAAGATTGTTCCTGCTAAGTTTCAGCTCGATTGGATCATTCATTGATGGATACGAAATCACTTCGTATCGATCCCAGATCGAGTCGAAACTTGGTGGGGTCGGTCGTGTGGGCCCACTCACGTGCCAGAAAAAGTCTCCCGGAGTTTGAGCGAGATCTGAGCCTCCTATGCCTATAAATAGCCCCCTGAAGCCTACAGAAAAAGGATCTTTTGGCCATTCAACGTCCAGACTCTGCCGGACTCGATTCTATTTTCCTCCATCACCGTTATAGCCGAAATTCAATCATTGTACTTGCTGCAATCACTTGTAACCAGTAAAGAACATCAATAAAAGTTAAAACTTTGAAGTGGACGTAGGCCAGAGATAGCCGAACCACTATAAATCTTGCGTTTCTAATTGTTATTTTTGGATTGCTGCTTGTTGCTTGCTTGGATCTGAGACTTGTGCTTGAATATTGTTGATTTATATTCGTTGTTTGGTGCTTTCACGATACTTGGGGTTTGTGACCAATTTTGGCACAAACAACCGTACCCTAAGTTTTTAGCGATTCATTTTTCCTATTGGCTGCAATGATGATTATCGAAAATTTTATGTCAACACTGTCTCACCATTACTCAACTTCACACTAATCCTTTAGCTACATCCGTTGTTAGAAAATAATTAAGTTTAGAATATAGTATCTTCATTTTTTTCTAAATTAAAATTTGCTTAAAATTATTTATACTTTAAAATATATTATATTTTTAAACTAATTCAATTTTATTATAAAAAGGGACAGTTTGACGCAGGTCCCTAATAAGTTTCAAAATACTCAAAAACCCCAGTAAAAAAAAGTTTGTAATTTAGGTCCCTAGAATTAAGTTACCGAATAATGGCATACACTTACGCAATTATTCAGTGAATAATTGCAGACATTTATGCAATTATATCAAAAAATTACATACATTTCCATAATTATTCACTGAAAAAGTACGAAAAAAATTGCGGAAAATTCTGCAATTATTAACCATAAAATTGCGGAAATTTTCGCAATTTTTTCAAAAATTTGCGAAAAATTCCACGATTATTTACCATAAAAATTGCAAAAATTTCTACAGTTATTCACCGAAAAATTTGCATAATTTATGCATATTTTGGATGTAATTGCATAAATGTCTGCAATTATTCAGTGAATAATTGCATAAATATATGGAATTACTTAGTAACTTAATTCTAGGGACCTAATTTACATACATTTTTTTGCTGGGTTTTTTTGTGTATTTTGAAACTTATTAGGAACCTGAGCCTAATATTCACTTATAAAAAATCCTTTATTAAATAGGCTTTGGAAATAAAATCCAATTGGGTTAATATATTGAATAATTAAATGGAGTGAAACAATATTCGTTTAAATAAAATTATGTAGTTGTCGAATATATATATTCCATAAATGAAATGTAAATCAGTTAAAATTTAATTGGAATGGGGTTTAAATAAATTAGATTGAGTAACTTTAAAGGAATAAAGAACAAAAACTAAATGAAAACACATTATTTAAATTATTAGGGCCCAGTCCCAAGTAAACCAAAAACCATTAACTTGTTTAATTATATTTCTTAGCCCTCTTTCTCCTTTCCAACCCTAATTCCTAAATTGAGCGCATGAAGAAAGAATGAGAGAAATCGATCGAACTTAGAAAATCAAGAGAAGGGACAAGGACAACATTGGTAGCAGGCATGAGTAGGCGGAGATGGGAACAACATCGGTGACCTAGGTTGATGGGAGCGTGCACTAGCATGGCTAGTGGTGGTGTGTTCATGGAGGAGATTGTGACCTGGGCTATCGGGCTAGTTTTGGTGGTAGGTTCAGGTCATTGCTAGTTGTGGCATAGATAAACTGGGGACTCGACTGAGCAAGAGGAGTTGAGACAGTGATTATTGTGTACTTCGAGGGGATGTCGGGCACGGTGTTGGCTGTCGGAGAAGTGAGCTTGAGCGATGGCAAGTTAAGGCAGCGAATGAGAAAGGCGAGTTATTTAACTCACACATTTATCTCTAAATTGTGAATTCCTAATTACAGGCTTTTCTCTGAATACGAAATTGTGATGAACATTTGTTATAAATCAATAAAGTCGATTGAAAAATTATGGCATGTTAAAATCTACTCCATTCATCGTATTTTTGAATAAGAATGCCTCATATTTATCTATGAATTTCGATTACATGTTGTTATGAATGGATTTCCATTGAATTATGATTACTTATGGTAGTTTACTGTCAACATATAAATTACAGTAGTTCAGATTTTAAAATACTATCAAAATTACATGATTTCAGTAGCCAAGATCTTATTCCTTTAATGCATGAATGATTACATATGTGGTGTAGTGTTGTATGAATGTTTAGTTGTGTATCCATGCTTCAACAGTCGACTTTTAATGGCCGAAATTTGAAAATCATCGCCAAAGATGATAGAATGATGCTTGGAACCTACTCCAGGCACTCGAACCAGTCGAACGATTGTGTATTATCCTGGAACTTGTATCCAGGCATTTGTTTACTTCTTGTTCTAGTTTTTATTTTGGTTTTAGTTAATTTTATCTAGATTTTTGACCATTGTATATATCTATTTAATTCCAGTTAACACTCTGATTTGATGAAATAAAATTATTAGCTTATATATGATTTTATAAAAATATAATATAAATAGAATTTTAAAGGAAAATTTCCACATTGATTTAGTTATGAAGTTGATTCATATATTTTGAGATAAATTTATATGTTTTCATAATAAATATCCATACCCTTATGTACTTTTTTGGAATCTAGCTTTCATGCTAAAACATCTCTTTTAGAGAATTTTATACAACTAGATATTGAGATATATACACTTTGAGATAAATTCAGATTTTATAGCTTATTATTTTAATAAGAAAAATATACATAGTTGAGTAATAAAATGTATGGACATAGAAGAAGAAATTTTAAAGTAAAATAAAGTATTTAGACACCGTCCAATAGTTTTGTAATGTTCATTCTTATGTTTTTTAAGCAATTATTTCTCTTTGGATATCTTTGTGATTTTTCATGAAAATTAGCATTTATGCTAATTATTTCTTTTTCTATGAAATGAGAAATATACTTAAACAATTTAGTAGTAGCAAGTGGTTATAGGATATTAATTATCCATCTATTACTTAATACATAAAGCAGGAACCACTGCCTGCTTACATGTATATGGTAAAACACAGGCATTTCAAAATTTCAGTCTATACTGAATCCTGTTTTTTCTTTCGAAAAACTTCTCCCACACTTCCTTATCCTAAAAACCGCTCCTATCCACACAACAGTAACCGTAATCTGCCCTCTCTCCACCCAACCGGTCCCTACCACTTTTCTTCCATTTGTAACTAACCAACATCTTCCCTAGCTAAATCCACAGCCACTTCCGAAAAGATCTGTACTTGCTAAATTGTCGGCATTTGGGGCTTCTGATAGCCAGTTCAGACGATCACAGTATGCGATTTTTCGTGATCTGTATCCATTGACAACAACTGTTATTTTTGTTAAACATGCTAAACTAGGCATTAGCGTATTTTCTTTTAACAAATTCTCCTCCTCGGTTTTAGACTGTGTGTAAACTAACTTCATGAACACAACTGTTTGTTGTTTTTACTCTGTCGACCTTCCTTATAACAACTTTTATTTTTGTCAACCATGGTAAACTAGGGCTTACGCTGTTTACTATTAACCAATTCATTTCATCATGTACAACTATTTGTCTGTGGTATACTCTCTGACGTTTGTACAAATATTGTTTGTGGCCTACTTTCTGATGTTAGTACAAATATTTGTTTGTTGTTCACTGTAAAAATGCTTAACTATTTGTACAAATATTTATTTTTGGTCTACTTTCTGATAATTAATGAACTTGTGGTAAATATGCTCGATTTTGGTTCCCTGCTTGGCCAATTGCATGATGATAGATCAGTGCATCTGGTACGAACGCCTGTAATTTCAACTTCTTACAAATTATCAGTAATTCAATGGTAGTTGTTTCATGCTTTGATTCAACCTTTCCTAATTTTCATACATTTCAAATTTATTACAACATATTTTTAATATTGCTGTATGTTTTATTTATGTATGTTAGGTTGGAAACCAAAGCCCATCTACAGTTCTACATATCATTCTTGAAGTTGTGGGTATGGATTTGCCAAAAACTAAAGAAACGATTCAAAAAATTAAAAACAGAAGCAATTTTAGCTATCCTATAATCCATTAATACAAAAGTAACTATTGAGCAGGTTTGAACTTTTGTGTGTGTCTGTACATATATTATAATAATAATAAGGTAATATGTAAGTTTAAAAAGATTATTTTGAGACATGCACACCAATAAATTAATGTACGTATAATTATATAATTACTTCTTTAATGTTATTTGTAGGTTTTGTCATAATTTAGGAAAGTATTTTCTATTTTAGATCCATATTCACATCTAATTTATAAATAATATTTGAATCTATTTAGAACCATGTAGAAGTGAGTTGCATATTAAGTACTATCACTGCAGTACCTTTTGTATCTGGTTTATGTCCAAACTTATTTTTACAATGTTGCTTTAAATAAATATTTGCACAACCTATAACATACAACATGCACTGAGCTGTATTAGATGGAACATGTTATTTTTCTGCTAATTCAATTAAAATGTAAGTATTTAAAGTTATGACTTCAACACTGCAGACCGCAGATTACATACAAGCGATATCGACATGAAGTAAGAGAATTTTATTATCTTTTAAGAATATGCTGAGATTATATATAAGGATATACAATTTGCTAACTAAATGATATATTTCACACCAGTTTAAGGTTTGGTTAAGCATTTAGTTTTTACTGTTAGATCATGTATTTACTGTATTGACACCCATCTGAACTTGATTGTTGCTCATCAATCAATCATTTTACTCATTCTTCACTAATTTTTATTATAATATGGAAGAGTACTTACCTTGCTTTATCGATCATTATTTTTTATTCTTATGCATTTACCATATTTTCGAAGACTACATATTATATTCGTTTGAGAGATAGTTTTCAGTGTATCGCCTATATCAATTTCTGGCAGAGGAATAGGTTGATTAATACAAGCTTATGGTTCTCAATGTTTTGGAACGGTTAAAATATCAAGTTAATTTTTTCCTTACAACTAATCCCTATTATTTTAGAATTAATTTTTCACTATGAATGGCAGCATCAAAGTATGTGAATTTGTCTACATTTAATCATCTTAAAATTTGGTTATAAAATGGCTTTAGTAGTCACAAGCATTGCCATATTTAAGGTGAATATATCAAATGTATCCTACCATTGAGTAATTTTCATGCCTATAAAATCCATTTTTTCCTTCTATCATAAATGGGAAAGTTTTATTTTCGGTGCATGCTGTAAATTAGTGTGCAATAGGGAAAGGATTGTACATAATTTTGAATATCATCTGCATTACCATTTGTAAACATTTATTAATGGCCTAAATCATTGGTAATTTATAATAGAAATACCTTTTCAATATACTTAATTCCATGTTTGAGTTACCATAATGCTTGGTTCCAATTATTATTTGGAAAGGATTTATCAGCATACTACCATGAGTTATTATTCATTTTTCCTTTTAGACTTATCGATGTGAATAGAAAATGAATGGCGTGTTTTGCTTATTTACAACTATGATTTGATGTCAGTGCTGCTACATTTTAAAGGGCATGTTCCCAGTTCCCAGCTTATTTTTTATCTTATCTACTGAAGTGTAAAATTGTTTGTATCAGGCTTATCAAAACTATTTTTTACACTTCAATTGTTTACATAGGCATTCAATAAGATAATGAATGACATCTTAATAGACAAGAGTGAGATTGATGCACAGTCCGAGTCATCCTCTAGGACTATGTCGGACAAAGAGAAGAAGACTTTGAGCATCAGCGATAGTGGCGTTGGTATGACTAAAGATGGTATGTCTTTGATATTTTATTGTGAAGTTAATTTGAAACGTATGTTATGAGTAATCGTATTTTCTTAGTATGTTGCCGTTGAAATCAATATTATTTTGGATTACCCTATTCGTGTGTGCATAATAATGTAACATGTGACAGATGACACCAATTAATATTTTAGAGAAACAGCATGTAATGTGTTAAGTAGTATATTACCTCCCTTCTAAAATAGCTGTTAGAAAACTAAAACTTTTATTGGACTTAAATTTTGAGTAAGTGGCCCCTATATGCACTTAAAAAAATTAAGAAAATGGTTTTTTTAGAGCCATTCAGTACAAGAGAATTTGATTGCTGGTTGTCCTATGATTTTATGAGTATATTAACATGTCAAGTATGATAATACTTTTAACTAGCCATATTTTTATTTGTGACCAGACATTGTGAACAATTTGTGTAGAATTGCAACATTTGAGACCGAAGATTTCATCTAAGCGCTACAAACTTGTACTGATGTGAGTATGATTGGTCAATTTGGTGTTGGCTTCTGGTCAACTTACTTGGCTGCTGAGACATTTTTTGTCACAACAACCTAATGATAATGAACAATACGTATGGCAGAACCACTTTGGTAGAACCAATTTGGTGGTTCACTCATTCTTACTACAAACGTGGAAGATATCTCACTGGTCATAGGAATTCAAATTAAGTTATTCCAAAATATAATCAGGTATGTCCAGTATAGCAAACACGTTATGCAACGATGCTATGACAATCAATTCACACTTGGGTTATGATACTTGAAAATGTAATGGGTTTGCATCTTCATAATTTGGAAGAGACGAGGACCACAGATTTGGTGAAGAAAAACTTGGAATTCATCAACTATCCAGTTTACCCGCCCACTCAATAAACTGTTTAAAAAGAGACAAGTGATGATGAAGATGAGCAAGAAAGAAAGAACAAGAAGGCAAGGTTAAGGAAGCTGATGAATAGAAGCAAAAGAAATCAAAGAAGGAAAAGGAAGTATCCGATGAGCGGGCTCAAATCAACAACCATAAACCAAATTGGCTGCGAAACCCTGAAGAGTTCACCAAACAGGAGTATATTTCGTTCTATAAAATAATAATGGTTGGAAAGACCATTTTGCTTTCAAGCACTTCTCAACACAATGTTACCCGGTGTTCAAAGCGATTTTATTCAACCCAAAAAAGGATGTTATGACTTCTTCGACGCAAGGAAAAAGCTAAATAATATTAAGCACTATGCAAGCAGACTATTCGTCATAGATAACTGCTAGAATATCATTCCTGAGTATCTCAGTTTTGCAAAGGTAGCTGTACATTATTATTTTCTTGCACCAAACAAATTTCAAGAAAAGCAAATGCTTAATACTGCCTTTTCCAATATTAAATTCTCGCACCTAAAATTCTTCATTCTTATCGGTTTGAATTTTACAGTTTATTACCAGTGTGCTACCTACATTTTTTTCATGTAAATAAACAATCAGTTTGACATTGTTGATTTCACACATAGCGGAGTAAAATTTTTACTGGACAAACATGTACAATTTATGAATAAACTTTATTGTCTTATTCTCCCACATCAGATTTTCGCAGCAACTGTCTCAACAAACTTATTACTGCTGAAACTTTATTTGGCTTATCAGACTTAACTTTGATTTATATTTTACACATATCACACAATAAGATATATAACCATATATCTTACTAACAAAATGATTGCCACTTACATTATGGTACCATCTTTCCGTGTGCGAAGCACAGTTCTCTTGCTAGTTTATTCTTAATTTTATGACTTGTTTGCGTATAGTATTTGGATAGTGAAATTTACTTACTGATAGTAAACATTTTAGCAACTCTATATGGTTACGGGACATAGGAGTTACTTTAGTAGTTACTATTAGGAAGTATTTAGCACTTTCCAAGTGGTATTATTTTTGGGTGTTCGATTACATCATTACGGGAATCGATAGATCCCTTACTATCACTTACGTGCTCAATGATATGAAAATTTGTATTTGTTATTTTGAGAGGTGATAGCGACCTAACCCAATTATTTGAGAGGTGATAGCGACCTAACCCAACTATTTGAGAGTTGATAGCGGCCTAGCCCAACTACTTGAGAGGTGAAAGTGATCTAGCCCAACCGCTTGAGAGGTGATAGCGCCTAACCCAACTGCTTGAGAGGTGATAGCGACTAACCCAACTGCTTGAGAGGTGATAGGGACCTAGCATAACTACTTATTATGCGTAATGTTTGTATTTGGGTGTGAATTTCGTTTTTATGTTTCGAAGATTTTGATAAGTTAGCACCATATTTGAGATGATAGTCCATGAGAGACTTGAAGTGATTTTGCGACATGGTGAATATTTTGGCGATACATCTGTTTGATAAAATCTTTTGCATAGTATGTACAGATTGATATATATGTCCTATTGTTATTGATATCTTTATTTTTGAGATCTCACCCTTTGATATTTAGAGATGATCTGATTCGTTTATTATTTTTATAATACTCGGGTCAGACCAAGACTAATCAGGTAGTGGAACATGATGACTATGGATTTGGGCTGGCTTTTGGGAGTAATATATTGTGCTATATATATATATATGCCACATGTACATTTTGTATCGACCTTTATCTGATGCGTGTTTTGTATAAGATAGTGACTCTAAATATCATTTATATTTTTGTGATACTAGTCATAGTATATATGTATATTATGTGAGTCCATTATCCTCATTTGTGACTCTCAATATGTTATTTTAGTCTATAATATATTTTCTATTGTGTTATCTGATTCTTTGTTCTATATTGTATATTATATTGTTTTCTATTTTGAGACAACATGTCCTTTGCTTTGTGCCGAGACCGTTCACATATATTGATTGTTTCAAATTTAAAGGTAAAATATGACAGTGTCAGCCCAAGGGAATAAACATGGATGGTCGCTTCTGTCTAGTCTTATTCTCTGTATTACTCTATAATATTACTTTTAATATTCTTGGATAATGTGGGTATAGAGGTGGGGCGTTGCAGACGATTTTACCAGGACTTCTCTAAGGTAGCAGCACCGCTTGCACACTTAACGAAAAAGAATCAAACTTTTACTTGGGATGCGAGATATGAACATGCATTTGTGAGTCTGAAGGAAATGTTGACGAGTGCACTAGTATTGACCATTCTGAGGGGGAACGAGGAGTTGACGGTACACATGAATTCTTGTGGCACTAGATTGGGAGTGATATTGATGCAGAAATGCAAAGTTGTTGCATATGCTAGTCCACAACAGGAGCCACATGAGAAGAAATACCCCACCATGATTTAGAGTTAACGGCGATGATATTTACGCTGAAGATTTGGAGGAGCTATCTTTTAGGATAGAAGTTCGAGCTATTCATCGACCATAAATCATTGAAGTACCTCTTTCCGTAGGAGGATCTTAACCTTCACCCGCAGCAATGGTTAGAGTTCCCAGCTTCCTATGATTTAATATTATAGATACACCCAGGAAAGGTAATGCAGTTGTTGCCTTAAGTAGGAGACATGCCAGCTTGGGATCTATGTTCCTAGAGTGGACGCGATTAGAGCGCATTGCTGGTTATGATTTTCGACCAAGATGTGAGCTAGAGCCAGAAATATTAGCAAGCTTGATGATCAGACCTACTCTAGTTAAGTGGATTAGTACTAGTTAGAGGCATGGTGCCAGATTAGCTGAGATCATTGCTAAGATTGAAGCTGGAGTACAATCTAAAGATACGAGGCAGTAAGGACTCAACCGAGATGGTTGGCTCCATAAGGATAGGAGATTGTTTATTCCTAATGCCGATGGGTTAAGGAAAGAGGTGTAATTAGAGTGCTATCATTCGAGATTGACTGTACATTTCGGCGGTAATAAGATGTATTGTGATGTGAGGCAGACCTTTTATTGGGAAGGGATGAACAAAGACATTAGAACATTCATCTTGAAATGCATGGACCGCCAGTTGGTTAAGGCAGAGCATAAGAAGCCTAGTGGTTTAATGCAACCGCTAGAAGTTCTCGAGTGGAAGCGGGAATAAGTATCGATGGATTTCATTGACAGACTACTAAGGACTCGAGTAGGGTATGATAGCATTTGGGTAATAGTCGATCGATTGACCAAGAGCACCAGATTTATACCTGTCAAGTCAAGTAAAACAACAGCCAAACTAGTTGTACTGTATTTGAAATGGACGGTACGATTCCATGGTGTGTCGAAAGGCATTATGAGTGACCGAGACCCATTTTTCACTAAAGGGTTTTGGAAAAGCTTACAGGAGGCGTTGGGTACGGAGCTGCACCTCAGCATAGCTTATCACCCTCAAACTGATGGAAAAACCGAGAGAGTGAATTGTATCTTAGAGGATCTCTTGCATTCTTGCATACTAGACTTTGGATGCTCATGGGATGATCACTTACACCTTGTTGACTTTGCATACAACAACAGTTATCAGTCTAGCATCGGTATGGCACCATTCAAAACATTATATGGACGACCGTGTAACTCACCTTCTTATTGGTGGAAAGTGGGCGAGAAACCAATACTTAAGCTATATATGGTTAGAGAAACATCACAAAAGATCAAAATCATTAGGCAATGGATGAAATCTGCCTAAGTCAGATAGAAAAGCTATGCTAATAAGAGATGACATGATTTAGATTTCTCTATTGGTGATTTGGTATTTGCTAAGATCTCTCTATTGAAGAATGCCATTCGAGATCATTTGGTATCAAGATTTGTTGGTCCTTTTTCGATACTAAAGAGGATTGAAAACCTTGCTTATAGATTTGACTTACCTCAAAGGATGGCGAGAGTGCACGATGTCTTCCGTGTCTCTCACTTGTAGAAATTTGTGCAAGACTCAAGCGTAACCATCGCACCGGAGTAGTTAGTGATATCGAGATTGAGCCAAAAGCTTCACATCTCATAAGCCTATTCATATCACCGAGCATGATACAAAGCATTTTAGAAGGAAGATGATGAAGTTATTGAAATTTCAGTGTAGTGATCGTGAAGGTGATTGTACTTGGAAGACCGAGGAGAGCATGAGGACATCATATCCAGAGCTCTTACTTGTTGAGACTTTCTATTTATCACTTTTAGTTATGATATCATGAAATATACTATGGCATAGTACCCTACATGTTAGGATAGGCTTAGATGTTTCCTTTTTCATTTATTGTAATGTATGCATGTTTGATGTGTGATAACTGCCTATGTTTGTATATGATTGTTAGGCATGCAAGAGACCTAATTGACTTGAGTTTGAAATTTCAAGGGCAAAATTTCTAAAGGAAGGCAAGAATGTAACGATTTGCATTCTACGCATCGGAGAATCATAGAATATTTATATTATTTTCATGTGAGGTCGTACAATTCTATGTTTTTTGAAAATGGCTCTTAGGGACATTTTCCACGTTTATGATTTTTGCTGAATTTCTATATGACCATTTTGACCCCATAAATCTTGTATGAATTATAACTTTTGATAGGAGCCGAGTTAGGGTTTGAAACCACTTCCATTTGATCGGATAATGGTTTTCCTTTCCATAGAACGGTCATACTAAGAAAGCAGACTAATCATTTGAGAGTTATGGCTATTTGAAGTTTTATTCGATTTTGAACAACTTAAGTAGGTAATTAGGATCATTAGTGTTAACGCCCATGACCCATTTCGGGTCAGGAGCAAGTGAAGGCTGATGGGACCTCATCCCTATCATTTCATTATTCCAACAAAATAGATAGAAACCTCCACTGACCAAAACCAACCCTTAAACCTACTTTAATTAGCCAAATTACATCATTAAGAGGAGATTAGCGTGATTAATACTTGGGATTAGAGATTTGTTATTAGAGGAGCCTTGGATTATGTGTCTTCTACTGTTCATTTATGGATTTGGATCTTGCTTTGGATTGTGGTGATTGATTGGATCTCTCACTTACTCATTAGATCATTATACACCCTAAATTATGTTTTAAAAATTATATAAAAATCTCTAAAAAAGTTGTAGACTATAATTAACCATATGTATGAAATTTAGACAATTTGGACTTAATCTGTAAAAACGTTCTTTGGATCCTTAAGTTCTTATGGATACTTAACCTTAGATTTAGATTTCTTTCAAATAGACATGTTTGGATGTTTGGCAGATATTTTAGTTCCTATATGATGTATGAATGCTTATTTAATGTTTGAATGGTTGAAAGCGCCGATTAAATGGCGATTTAGACTTAGGATCGGTTCTTGGATCGTCAATAATCCATAAATTCAAAGTGTTCAAATCGATGTGTTATTAATATAGGGCAACAAGGAAGGCCTCATAAGGTTGCATACCGAATTTCAATGTAACATCCCCTATCGAAAGGCCTAAAGCGAAATGCTACAGATGATGCATTCATCTATAGTATTAACTTCGGAAGACTAAATAAGGCTATGTTAATGGTATTTATGATATCAAAAGCACTTGAGTATGAAACAAATCACAGATTTTAAAATAGAATTTTTCATTACATTTCAAAACAGATGTTCCATATTCAGATTACATAATCCCAAATGTTTCCCAAGCAATGATAAAATATACATATCACAAAATACGCCAAGAGCGACATGTGAAGATATCCCTTTGGATGATTGGAGTCATATAGTTATAGTTGACTTAATACATACACAATGGAAATAAACACAAAATAAAGAACTACAACTCCTAAATAACTATCTGTAAGCCTCCTACCCTCCTCCGGTAGCCTTATTTGTCATCCTACTAAAACCTAAAAGAACCTCAACCCTCAGCCTACTCAAATCAATTTTGAGCACCCGAGAGGGAGAAAACATAAACTTCGAGTCAGACATAAAGTCTGGTGTGATTAATACTATACATCTTGGTTATTTGATATTAAGTGAGACCACGCCGCTTGGCGGAATGAGTTTTCCTTCACTAGTACCCTTTTTAAAACATATCTTTTGCAAACCTTATCCTGCAACCAAAACCAGATAAAAAATAAAGCACCATTACATTATATAAACATACATATCAGATAACAAATGGACTTGGCTTACTATTAAGCTTTGGCTGACTTGGGCCTACCCGACAATATAACAAAATAATCTAACATCAGTTAGACACCTCTTCTGGATGATCTGTCCTTAACCATCTGTTAAATAGTTCTCTCATGGACGGTCTGTCCCTAACTAAACATCTCCCAAGGTCACCTGATCCTAATGGTTTTGCGAGCTCACCAGTAACCTATCTATGACAACCCAGAATTTCTAACAATTTAAATTGGAATAATAAATTGATTTTTAAAATATTTAAAGGTTAATTTTAACTTGAATTCAAGATATCAATATTTACTTGATAATTAAATCATTGAATTATATAGTTTAGATATTGAATTTAATAATAGAAAATTGGGTAAATTGTTGCATCTGAAATTCTAAGCCTGTTTAAAATAATTTGAAGGCTTATAAAATTTATAATGATGATACTAGAAATAATAGAATGGTTGAAATTTAATTTAAAGGTAATTTGTTCAATTTTAATAATATATCGTTTAAATTGAATTTAAAAATAGCATCCCGAGGCACAGTTTCGGAATTCGATGAAACCAATTCCATTGGATCCGTAATAGTTAGTTATTATCGGATTTCAATTTTCATAGCAATCGAAGTTGTCATTTGACCATGGCAACTCGAAACGCTTAGAAATTTATTTTAATCGATTTAATTGAAATTTGATCGTTTACTTCCGTAACTCACGCATAAGATCAAACTAGCCTCCGAAATGCGTTCCGTCGTGTTCGAAACGCGGGTAAAACCCTATAATCACCTAGCGGCATTCCCTAAGAATAGTTCGAAATTTTATATGGCAATTAACGAGGCGTTCTGGGAATTTTATAATATAAATAAATCTAGGTACATTATTAGTCAGAGATATTTTTAGTAAGCAAGCGTACACAGGAAGCCGTTCCTACCCTATATCTCATGCCTGTTCCCTTCTCTTTTTTCTTTAGCAGAAAACGAACGCAAATTTTAAAAAGAAAAAAAACAAAAAAAATCAAATGGCCGAGTTTTGATCTTCTTCAAAATCCCCTCTCTTCAATTCGAAATCCACAGCCATAATTAAAAAAAAGGGGGTTCTTTGTGTCTTTAGGGAATCGAGACTTTGGGCAGCGAATTAGTTAGGAGGTGGTCGTGTTTCGTAAGGGCTAGGGTTTCGTCAGGGTCGCGTGAGGAGGAGCGTGACTCAATGGTATCTCGTATGGCTGTTGGATCAGCGAGTGGCGCGCGAAGCTCGGTAGTGTGGGAAGGCGTGCGCACTCGAGGAGCGGCAGCTCTAGCGAGTCGCGACTGGAAGCTTGAAGTGTGGCGGCGCAAGGGGAAGGGGGTGCTCGATAAGTTTTCGCGTTCGATTACTTTGGGATCGATCGCGATTCTAGGTTTGGGCCGCACAGTAAATAGAAGACGCGAGACAGGGTTCAAGCGCGTGACCGGAGTAGTGGGTGATAATCAGATATTCAGGTGAGTGATCTTCATTAGATTGTATTCTATTTGAATCTTAATTCAAAATGGAAATCGATATGATGTTGAAAGTAAACATTTTATATGTGTGTGAATGATTTGAAATTCATTAAATTGTAAGGTAAATAAAGAGTTAAATAAATAAGTTGATTAATTAATGTATGGATTAATTAATTACATTATTAAGGGCTTTAAGTTTATGATTTGGATTAAGGTTATTAATTCGGGGTTAAATTAAATGGTAACTAAGAATTGATAATTAAGTAAGTCTGGATTGATATTCGGTGATTAGGAATTAGTTAATCGAGTAATAAGGGATAAATTTTAGTTATAATTTAGAAATTAATTATGTAATTAGAAATGAAATAATTTATAATTAATTTGTAATCAAAGTGATTAATTAACATTAATTACTTAGAGAAGTAATTAAAGGATTGGTTGATGAATATAGCAAATGATGGATCATTGGTGGAGGGTTTTGAATGGTTTATAAATGTGATTAATTTAGGGTAATTAATTTTACTAACTAATTAAGGATGATAAATTGTGAAATTTGGTGGGTATAATAACCTAATGTATTTATAATGGTATACTTACGTGGTGAAGTAATTGGTGATAATTGTTGGATGTAATTGATTAATGGATAGTTTGATAGAAATTACTTAATGTAATTAATAAAATATAATTACTTTGTGAAATTAATCAAGAGATTAATTAAGATAATTAATTAAGAAGTAATTAACTATAGATTGAGATTAATCGAGAATAATTAATACTGGGGTTGAATTAAAGTAATAAATTTAGATTAGAACAAATCAAAACATAATCGGGAATCATCAATTTGTGTAATTAACGATGTAATTAAAGATTGATTAATTAAGATGAATTAATCATAAGTGACGCATGAGAAATTAATTAATATGAGTAATTAAGCATTAGCGTAATTGATTATAATTCATTTATTTGTGAAGTAATTAAAAATTACTCATTGATTTGGTCAAAAATAATTAATATCATGAAATTAAATAAAGATAATTACTTAAATGCGATTGAAGTAATTAATCCAGGGTGATTAATTAAGATGAAAAATAAAGGAATGACGAATTAATCGAATTGAAATTAATTAATATTGAAGAAAGGAATCTAAGAGAATGTGGTTAGAAATTCAATTAGAATCAATTGAACTAATTTATATGTGATTAAGCATTGCTTATGGATGACTAAATGGTATTGGATGCTTGAATGAGTTGATACCTCTAATATGAAATGTTGTGTATTTCGTTGGATAAATTGGAATAAGATGATGTGAGACTCGAAGAGGCCGGGATCGGATATCGGGAAATACCCGAAACCACTTCGAATATTTTTATGGATTGATATGTGAAATCTATATGCTGGAGTGAAGTGATTTTAAAGGAATTGTACTATTTAAATCTAAGCTTTGGTACTTAGGAAATGGATGTGTGAAATTAGTTATGTCTAAAACATATTGTGAACTTGTAAAATTGGTTTGAGTTATCCCGGGTTTTATTTAAGTTGTTTGCTTTGGTATTCCATGTTAGTTGGATTTACTCACGCTGGTTTCCAGCCTGACCCGGGTGTTACTTTGATGTAATGCTCGGGTCAGACCGAGTATTACAGATTTCAGGTAGGTACGTCCTGGAGCTCAGGAGGCGAGCTGGATGGCAATATCGTATAGAGTATTTCCGCTGTATTTATATTATTGTTCATCTGAGACATGATGATTGTAAATATTCAGTGACTGTATATAATGTGAAACTCTGATGTATTCAATTGTAATCGGCAGATATAGTATTCTTTTGTAAACATTTATTATTTATTATCATAATTTATCCGCTGCGATTGTGAGATGTTTGGTGTTTCTGTTCTTCTTCTTCTATCTCTTTCTTCTTTTTCATAACTATTTGGAATTTTCGGGTTATAAAATTTCGGGTCGTTACATTTGGTATCAAAGCTGAAAGGTTAAGCGAGAACCTTGGCTCTAGCGGGAGTTACTCATTTAATAGAGTCCAAGTACTCTAGAATAAGTTGAGTGTATATATATGAGCGCGCACTTGTTATTTTCTTATATATAGTTTTTAAATGATTTTATATAAAAATACATTTTGATATATAAAGGGATATTTCATTCTAATAAATATTAAGGCGATTGGTTGTTAAATTATTGAAAGTAAAATTAAGAAGCAATATAATACAACTAAATTGAAGCCTTGAATTGGAATTGAATTTAGTAGAAATAGAAATACAACCAAATTATAATTTAATGGATTGAAATTAAAACTCTAAATCTGGGCCTAGAATTTGAAAATTTTGTTTCAAAGTAATGAGAAATAATAAATAAATATTATTTAAATAACTGGGACATGTTACAAACAATGGGTTGTTTGAAAATTTGATTTGAATTAAAAACCAAAGGTGGTTTAAAATTTTAGAACATGGCTGGGAGGGCCAAGAAATAAATATGTATATATATATGTATGGATATACATGATAGTAAAGATAATTTGGAATAAACTCTAAATGTTGAGTTTGAAAATTGGAATGGGGTGTGATACCCAAAGTGATAAGTTTTTAAGTGGGAAGATTATTATTGTGAAGTTTAAGGATTGAATGAGGTTGATTGGATTAAGTAAATTGAATTTAACTTGGGAGAAGTTAAATAAGTTTGAATAAAACAACTTGAACTGGAAATTTTAGGATGAAATTGGAATTTAACTTGGAAAGTTAAATGGTTAATTTGAATCGGTAGGTTGCGTGATCTCAAAATGGGTTTGAGATCTGGAAATTGGAAAGGAATGGATTATTTGAAATAAATTAGATGATACCATCCTATTGTTAATAAAAATCTTTAAATTGAGAATGGTATTGAATAAATAAAATAAATTTGAATAATTAAATTGTAAATTAAACTTGTTTAAGAACCGGCTTCAAACTGGAAGATAAAATTGATTGAGTAATAAATTAAACTTTTAAAAATAAAATTGTGTTGAATTCTTAGTTGAACCTTGAAATATATAAGAAAGTTAATTTAAAATGGAATTTTGAGAATTGGACTCTGAAAATTAAAATTGATAATAATTCAAATTGATTGGAATAATATGAAATTATAATTAAAATTGAACAGGATTAAAATCAAATAGAATTTGATTTAAATTGGGAGAGGAATCAAGATTGATTCAACTTGAATCGGGGATCAATCAAGTCCAATGGAATTTGGAGTTATTTGAATTGAAATTGGGTCAATTTAAATGGAGATTTAAATTGAATTGTTGGGAAAGTGAACAGTTGACTCTTGACTATTTTCAATATACATTGTTTTAATACAAACTTATTTTTCTAAGCTATTTAATATATACAACTTTTCTTTCTTAAAGCTAACTTATTTTATATTGTTTTACCATTATTTTTGGAGCTATTTAACCATCTTTCAATTGTTTGCTAAACTAATTACTATTTTTCAACTATTTCACAAACTAATTTCTATTTTACAACTATTTTGCAATTATTTGAAATTTCTGAAACTATTTAGCTATCTTCTAACTATTTTACAATTAGTTAACTATTTTATAGCTATTTTGCAAACTAATAATTTTTTTTTCAACTACTTATCTATTTTTAAAAAAATTTAAGCTATTTTCTAAATATAAACTGGTCGGAGTTCAAACTGTTATGGATTTAATACCCAACTGAGATAGGAATTGAAGTGATAATCCAAATGAGGATTAATGTAAAGGTGGATAAGTGAATGGAAAAGAAATTGATATTGAAAAGAGAAATCAAATTTGAATATTTGATTTTGAATAAATGAAGCTATATATCTTTGTTATATGAGATAAAACTCCCCTTGATAAATCTATAGCCAGAAGAAAAGGATTTTTGAAAAGTGTTTGAAGTATAAAAGGAGTTTTATACAAGTTTGAAAAGATCCAAAGTTTTAAAACTTATATATATCTGTATACATATAAAGGATCTTATGAGGATTTTGGAAAAGGTTTTGAGAACCTTTGGATTTGGAAAGGCTTTTGATTTTGGGTAAAATCAATATTGAATTTGGAAAGCCTAGTTTGAGAATTATCGATTTTGGGATAATCGATTTTGTGTAAAAGAGCTTTGTATGAGATCATACTAGGTGTATGATTTTGAAGATACTATATGTGTATAGTATAAAAAGTTTTGATGATGGCTCTGGGGAAAAAGGCGCTCCCTTCAAATGAACTTCTCAGGAGTGCCACCGGGTGGTGCTGCCTTGAGCTACAGGGGGGTTCTAAAGTTGATCCTGTGAGGAGTTGGACAAAACTAGTTCCTGAGGATTATTGGGTAGTGAAAGTCGAGGGTGTTGATGCCTACAGAGGCATTTGGGTTATGCTGTGACGACAGTGTAACTCGATGTCGCTGCGATCTACTGTGGGGACCATAGCGAAATCGTGTGGAGGATGAGTGCCAACGGTCTACACTTGATTTTTCCGGGAAGGCAACGCAACATCGGTAGACTGCGATCTATGGTCAAGTGGAGTGGAGAAGTTTCATTTTGGCAGCGAAATTCGATGGCGCTGATGCCTACAGTTATATGGGGTTTTGCTGTGACAGCTACGTAACCCCGGTTGTAGCTGCGATCTGTCGTGGGTTCCATGGTGTAATCGAGGGGCGCGGAGGCCTACAGTTATCTATGAATTTTGTCGGGATGGCAACGTAACCATCGGGTTAACTGCGACCATGGATGGGGTCGATGATTTCCAGAGCATTCTCACCAAGATATTTCCTCTATTTTCAAAAACTGTTTGCGACATTTTCAATAAATTAATTTTCATGTATTTTCACTGGGTGTTGAAAACGGGTTTACCAAGTACTTATAGATTTTCAGTCCTACGCCTGATCAACGTATGACTGAATTTCTGTGAGAACAAGGATGGACTGGTTGAGACATCGAGTTATAAAAGGTATTTTTATAAAGAGTTATTTTAATAGTATTGTGTGACTTTAGAAGCTTTTCTAAAATTTTGAAATAAAGGTGTTGGGATTTTGGGGAAATAAAAGGAAATCCAAACTGGAGTTTTAACGAAGTAATTTTGTAATTAAAACCGAATATTGATTTAGAGATTGGAAGAAAGCTAATTGGTTAAATAATTATTCGATAGAGTATATTAATTAAGTTTAACTCAAATAAATAAAAAGGAATTGTAAGTTAATAATGGAATTTGAAAATGAATTCAAATTGTAATAGAATTCGACTTGGATTTAATAATGAATTAAATAAGAAGAGATGTTGTAAAATAAAAATAAAATAGAGTTGGATTGAAAATGTGATGGTTTGAATTATAAATAAAATTCAAGGGATATTTGAACAGTATTTAATGAAATTTGCAAGTAAATTAGATATAATGGAAGTGTTGTCGAATGAAACGAGGGTGAATTAAAATTAAAATTTAAAATGGATGGGCTTACTGAATTTAATGAAAGTTGATTAAATGAGAATCGAATAGAAGTAAACTTAAGACTGATGTTGGATAAATTAAAGTAAATCTACTTAAGTTTAAAATTTATGGAAGCCTGTCTTCGAATAAAGGTGAAAACCCATTAAATAAAGCTTGGATTGAATTAATTTGGGAATGGCTAGTAGTATACAAGAATGAAATGTGCCAAGCTTAACAAATTGTTTTGAATGGAACAATTGCGGAAATGAAATGAAATGCAATGAATGGTTGGTGAATAAATTAGAAATGGAGTGGAATTAATTACAGGATGAGTTGAAAAGTAATTTGAAGTAGTTATAAACTAAATAAATACTTTATTAAGCGAATATTGACGAATTGGTATAGAATGAATCGTCGTATGACGTAAATAAAAGTAATTAAATTCCTGTTAGATGATAGAGATTAAATAAATTGGTTTTAGAATTAATTGGATTGAATATGAGTTTGTTTGGATTATAAATCAAAGGAATGTCAGAAATTGAGTTGTGAACCATTAAAACTTAAATGAATTGACATATGAATTGGCTGAAAAGAAATTGAATTAGCCTTAAAGCATATAAATTGTTTATGGGAAGTGTTTGGTGCTGGGTGTTTAGTAATATATATGTTTAGCTATTGAAAGTAAGTAGAATGTTAATAAATTCTCCATATATGGCACTTGCATATTTAAATTGAGTAAGTACAGGTACCTGAAGGCCATTTGGCTGATTTGGATTGCGCTAATTGCTTAAATTAATAAGCTGCTTGCTTAAAATGCTAAAAAAGGTACGCCTACGCAATAAAAATAGGAAATATGAACTGTTTTTGGTTTTTCCGACCGTGTGGGTCGATGTATATATATTTATATCTCTTGTCATACTGCAAAAGCTCCTCCGTACAAGGGAGACTCTGCCAAAAAATTTCCGAAAATTTTAGGAGTTAGAAAATTTTTGAAAAATTTTTGGTTAACGACAAAACGATTTCAAATTGGGAATTAAAGTAAATTAGTAAATGAAACTAATATGAATCTGATATACATGAAAGATTAAATTCAACATTCAAAATTTAAGTAAATTGAATTCGTATAGAAGTAGGGAAAACTAATTTGAATAGAAATGGATATGAAAACCTATATAAGAGGATGTATAAAATGAATTGTAAAGGTACGGTTGAATATTGTTGCTAAACAAGATATGCAGGTATTAAAGGAAAAAGGAATTGGATTTGATTCCAAAAGATAAATTTGTATTGCCCGATAAAAAGGTACATATTTAAATTTCTAGATGAAATCGGATTGGGTTTTTGATGTAGCCACTTGGCTTTTGTTTTCTTTTGGAATTTGGGAGCCCGTAGAGGCCTTTTGTAGTTGTACCGAGCTAGCCGCGCAAAGGAGACGCTGACAAAAATTTTCGAAAATTTAGAGAGTTAGAAATTTTTTGAGAACTCAAAATTTGATTTTAAATTGAAATTTGAATGATTGAACAAAAGGGTATTGCGTGAAAGCTGTAGAAGGTTTTGAGAAGTTGGTTAAGGATAGCGGGTCTTTAATAAAAGTTAGTTGATAAGATGTTGAATTGTGGGTTTTGGGAAAAATAAACGGGTATTGAACCATTCTTCCTAACTCGTAATTTCGGGGACGAAATTCTTTTATGGGGGAGGAATGTGACAACCCGGAATTTCTAACAATTTAAATTGGAATAATAAATTGATTTTTAAAATATTTAAAGGATAATTTTAACTTGAATTCAAGATATCAATATTTACTTGATAATTAAATCATTGAATTATATAGTTTAAATATTGAATTTAATAATAGAAAATTGGGTAAATTGTTGAATCTGAAATTCTGAGCCTGTTTAAAATAATTTGAAGGCTTATAAAATTTATAATGATGATACTGGAAATAATAGAATGGTTGAAATTTAATTTAAAGGTAATTTGTTCAATTTTAATAATATATCGTTTAAATTGAATTTAAAAATAGCGTCCCGAGGCACAGTCTCGGAATTCGACGAAACCAGTTCCATTAGATCCGTAATAGTTAGTTATTATCGGATTTCAATTTTCGTAGCAATCGGAGTTGTCATTTGACCATGGCAACTCGAAACGCTTAGAAATTTATTTTAATCGATTTAATTGAAATTTGATAGTTTACTTCCGTAACTCACGCATAAGATCAAACTAGCCTTCGAAATGCATTCCATCGTGTTCGAAACGCGGGTAAAACCTTATAATCACCTAGCGGCATTCCCTAAGAATAGTTCGAAATTTTAAATGGCAATTAACGAGGCGTTCTGGGAATTTTATAATATAAATAAATCTAGGTACATTATTAGTCAGAGATATTTTTAGTAAGCAAGCGTAGGAAGCCGTTCCTACGCTATATCTCATGCCCGTTCCCTTCTCTTTTTTCTTCAGCAGAAAACGAACGCAAACTTTAAAAAGAACAAAGAAAAAAAAAGAAAAAAAATCAAATGGCCGAGTTCTGATCTTCATAAAAATCCCCTCTCTTCAATTCGAAATCCACAGCCATAATTTAAAAAAAAGGGGGTTCTTCGTGTCTTTAGGGAATCGCGACTTTGGGCAGCGAATTAATCAGGAGGTGGTCGTGTTTCGTGAGGGCTAGGGTTTCGGCGGGGTCGCGTGAGGAGGAGCGTGACTCAATGGTATCTCGTGTGGCTGTTGGATCGGCGAGTGGCGCGCGAAGCTCGGTAGTGTGGGAAGGCGCGTGCGCGCGCGAGGAGCGGCAGCTCTAGCGAGTCGCGACTGGAAGCTTGAAGTGTGGCGGCGCAAGGGGAATGGGGTGCTCGATAAGTTTTCGCGTTCGATTGCTTTGGGATCGATCGCGATTCTAGGTTTGGGCCGCACAGTAAATAGAAGACGCGAGACAGGGTTCAAGCGCGTGACCGGAGCAGTGGGTGATAATCAGATATTCAGGTGAGTGATCTTCATTAGATTGTATTCTATTTGAATCTTAATTCGAAATGGAAATCGATATGATGTTGAAAGTAAACATTTTATATGTGTTTGTGAATGATTTGAAATTCATTAAATTGTAAGGTAAATAAAGAGTTAAATAAATAAGTTGATTAATTAACGTATGGATTAATTAATTACATTATTAAGGGCTTTAAGTTTATGATTTGGATTAAGGTTATTAATTCGGGGTTAAATTAAATGGTAACTAAGAATTGATAATTAAGTAAGTCTGGATTGATATTCGGTGATTAGGAATTAGTTAATCGAGTAATAAGGGATAAATTTTAGTTATAATTTAGAAATTAATTATGTAATTAGAAATGAAATAATTTATAATTAATTTGTAATCAAAGTGATTAATTAACATTAATTACTTAGAGAAGTAATTAAAGGATTGGTTGATAAATATAGCAAATGATGGATCATTGGTGGAGGGTTTTGAATGGTTTATAAATGTGATTAATTTAGGGTAATTAATTTTACTAACTAATTAAGGATGATAAATTGTGAAATTTGGTGGGTATAATAACCTAATGTATTTATAATGGTATACTTACGTGGTGAAGAATTGGTGATAATTGTTGGATGTAATTGTTTAATGGATGGTTTGATAGAAATTACTTAATGTAATTAATAAAATATAATTACTTTGTGAAATTAATCAAGAGATTAATTAAGATAATTAATTTATTGATGAAGTAAATAAAAGAATAATTAACTACAGATTGAGATTAATCGAGAATAATTAATACTGGGGTTGAATTAAAGTAATAAATTTAGATTAGAACAAATCAAAACATAATCGGGAATCATCAATTTGTGTAATCAACGATGTAATTAAAGATTGATTAATTAAGATGAATTAATCATAAGTGACGCATGAGAAATTAATTAATATGAGTAATTAAGCATTTGCGTAATTGATTATAATTCATTAATTTGTGAAGTAATTAAAAATTACTCATTGATTTGGTCAAAAATAATTAATATCATGAAATTAAATAAAGATAATTACTTAAATGCGATTGAAGTAATTAATCCAGGGTGATTAATTAAGATGAAAAATGAAGGATGACGAATTAATTGAATTGAAATTAATTAATATTGAAGAAAGGAATCTAAGAGAATGTGGTTAGAAATTCAATTAGAATCAATTGAATTAATTTATTTGTGATTAAGCATTGCTTATGGATGAATAAATGGTATTGGATGCTTGAATGAGTCGATACCTCTAATATGAAATGTTGTGTATTTCGTATGGATAAATTGGAATAAGATGATGTGAGACTCGAAGAGGCCGGGATCGGATATCGGGAAATACCCGAAACCACTTCGAATATTTTTATGGATTGATATGTGAAATCTATATGCTGGAGTGAAGTGATTTTAAAGGAATTGGACTATTTAAATCTAAGCTTTGGTACTTAGGAAATGGATGTGTGAAATTAGTTATGTCTAAAACATATTGTGAACTTGTAAAATTGGTTTGAGTTATCCCGGGTTTTATTTAAGTTGTTTGCTTTGGTATTCCATGTTAGTTGGATTTACTCACGCTGGTTTCCAGCCTGACCTGGGTGTTACTTTGATGTAATGCTCGGGTCAGACCGAGTATTACAGATTTCAGGTAGGTACGTCCTGGAGCTCAGGAGGCGAGCTGGATGACAATATCGTATAGAGTATTTCCGTTGTATTTATATTATTGTTCCTCTGAGATATGATGATTGTAAATATTCAGTGACTGTATATAATGTGAAACTCCGATGTATTCGATTGTAATCGACAGATATAGTATTCTTTTGTAAACATTTATTATTTATTATCATAATTTATCCGCTGCGATTGTGAGATGTTTGGTGTTTCTGTTCTTCTTCTTCTATCTCTTTCTTCTTTTTCATAACTATCTGGAATTTTCGGGTTAGAAAATTTCGGGTCGTTACACTATCTGTATACAAACATATATTACTTTTTGTGTGTAAACATAATTTTTAGTCTTACCCATTACAAAGCCCCACATACTGGAATTTTGACTAAATTAGCTGAGGCGAATAGCTAATGTATAAGGCGCGACCCTATGCTGGTTCCATCTGGTATTCTAATATCTGATTCATTTTTACTTAGGGATACCTTTCCATAATTTTCCTTGAAAACCTTTTCATCTGAAATTGATTTAATTTTTTTTAAATCAAACTTAAACAAGGGAAACATTTATATTCTATGCTTTACTCAAAATCTCCTTTCCATGCTATATATTCTTTACTCAGATCTTTGTTGATGAAAACCTTTAAACATTTGAAAGTACCCCTTTCGATCCTATTGAAAGTACCCTTTTCAAAAGTAGGTAAAACACTTTATTTTGTCTAGGCCGAAAGGCCAAATTTTCCTTGTGAAACCATTCATATAACCTTTCGAAACCATTGAAATTCTTTTTCCTTCGAAAGCCTAAAACCTTAGACATCCTTCTTTAAAACTATTAAACATTGTCTTTCGAAACCATAGGAAAAACCTTTCCCTTTGTTAATCCTCCTTTTTACAAGGCCACAGACAGGCGGATTTAACCAAATCGACTGTTCATTTGTTGAAACTGGAATACGATTGATTGGAACTAGCTGGATGGATAGACGGTCGGTCAAGAATAGGTTCGATGTGCATGGCTCGGCACTGAGGAGAGAGCAGGGTGATTCGGTATTGGTTGTCGCTCGGCATAAGGCATGGTTCGGCATTGCTTGCCGCTCGGCATAAGGAATGGCTCGGCATTGGTCGCCGCTCGGCCAATGGTATGGTTCGACATAGGTTGCCACTCGACGCTAGGTATCGTTCGGCATTGGGCATCGTTTGGCATTAGACACCGTTCGGCATCATGAGTCGCTCGACATTGGATGTCGTTCGGCAACGTACCTCGTTCGGCATTGGATGTCGTTCGGCATTGGTAAGGAAAGAGTCGTTCGACATTAGTGAGATGGCTCGGCATTGGACAAAGGTTGCTCGGCATTGGTCAGGTCAGGGTCGCTCGGCATTGTTGATACGACTCGGTGTTGTATTAAGGCCGGTGTGGCTCGGCATTATGGAGGTGTCTGGCTCGGCATTATGGAGGTATGTGGCTCGGTATTGTGGAGGTATGTGGCTCGGCATTAGGCTTGGTGAGCCTACACCATGCAGAAAGCACAACAACTCAGGATTTGCCTATAAATACAACATGTGGGGGTTCAGAAAAGGGATCTTCTTCTTCTCCCCGCTCTCTAACTTTCTACTTTCTAAGGCTAGGGCTAGTTTACCACTTTTTAACTGTATTCAATTGTTACACCAATAAAAAAGGAAACTATTGGAGTGGACGTAGGCCGGAGTTAGCCGAACCACTTTAAAATCTGTTGTTCTTTATATCTTTTACTTTAATTTTGACCGTTCTTCACATTATTACTTTCTACATACACTCTATCTGTTATCTGTGGCTGTTAATTGGTGCTTTCAACTTTACTTAGGTGTTAGCGACCAAATTTTGGTGCTAACATCCTTAAAATTATTCAAAACCATTGGAAAAACCCTTTCCTTTAGACTTTTCAAAAGTATTGGGGAACTACCCATTCGAAACCTTCTTTAAAACCTTTCGAAGGTATTTAAAACCTCAAACCCTTCAAAAGCATTTGGGTTCAATTTAAAACATGTGGAAAACACCTTTCAAAATCATTCAACACTAACTAGTCGAAACATTTCTCTTTTGAAACCATTGGGTAATTCTTTGAAAATCACTAAGGGTCATAAGCAACAGGGTCAAAAGCTTACCTTTTCCGAAGCTATAACTAAGTTGGGAAGTGATGGCATCAAAGCAACCTTTCGAAATTATTGGAGAAGCGGCAGGGTTTTTATAGAACAAAACAACCCCCTTTGAAAGCTCGATTTCGAAAGGTAGAAGGCGACAATAAAGGCTTTGACATAGTCGAAAGCTATTAACTAAAAACAAAGGTGCCACTATTTCATAACCAACCTTTAAAACTATTGACTTAGTCGAAAGCTATTACATAGAACAAAGGTGCAACCTTAAAGATTTTCTTTAAATCAATTGACCTGGTTAGAAGCCAACTAAGTCGAAAGTATCTTAGTCGAAAGCAAGCAGTGCTTATCTCATTTAAAATATAAAGGCGCTTCGACCTTTTCGAAACCTTGGGTTTCGACTCTTACCTTCCAACCTTTAACCAATTCATTATGCACCGAAATTGATATTATGTTTTTCAAACTCGTATTGGTTGCTAAATTTTCTTTTCTAAAAGTACTGCAATAATTTCAGAATTAATTAATTTAAATCATTTGCAAAATACCTCTTCTCCTTAATTAAATATATAAAACATTTAAGCTCCAAAACTTAAGTAAAAATACTTTGTAAAATTTTACAAAAATTCCAAAAAATCCCTTTCAATATGTTTTCTAACATATATAAATTTCAGACCCAAACTAATTATAATTTAATCGTAAATTATTTATAACCCAATAAATCATTTTCTTCACTAGAAAATTAATATAAAATCCACATTAATTCAAAAAATTGTGAAAATTGAAACCCATCTCTAAAATAACATTTTTGGTCTATATCTCAAATCGCAAGACATGTGGATGTCAGTAAATAGGGTTTTCACATTAAAACATATCATAAAATCCATATGAACAAGCATAAATCATCAATTTGTATATATAAACATTTTGCTCTTCAAAATCATGGCTAAATCATGCAAGATAAACTCAAGTTTCATCTTAAAACTGGATTCATTTAGGAAACTTGAGATGTAGAAATTATTCATCTTAGCTTTATGATTAGAATGTGAGATTTGATCTTGATTAGTTGATTTGATTCTTCTCTTGAAATCCTAGCTTTTTCCTTCACTTGAAAATAAATATGGTGGCCGGCTTTAGAGTATTCTTGTTTGAGAAAAATGAAATAAATGTGTGTTTGGTTTCCTAAGGGTTTAGGGTATAAGTTCATCTTATTTCCCATTTTTCCCTCCCATATTTCCTAACACTTTTATTCATCTTATTTTCTTCGTTCATTATACATATAGGCATGACTACCCCTTTAATTTAATCACAAATCTCAATCCATTAATTAAAACATTATTTCATTTTTATTTAACTAATTAAATATCCTAGATAATGTTACTAAAATTATGGGGTGTTACATTAAAGTCAGTTGGAGTTAGTGTGTTCAAGATATAGGCATTCGAAGTATAGATTAGTGAGATCCATAGCATGGATCAGTGATGATCGATAAACTCAAATTTCTTAGATTGGGTAAGAGGGAACAAGGACGATCTCTAGATATTCCGCATCGAGTTTCAAGTGATTCGAAATTGGTATGCTTGAGTTGTGGGTGCTTGAAGTATGGATTGGTGGGGATCCATAGCATGGATTGGTAGGGAATCAAAGTATGGATTGGTGGAGCAGCTTAGAGTATAAGATCAAGAAGCAAGCTATGAGTCGGGTCATAGGAACATGGAGGCAAGGAAGTGTAGCCAAAATCACATGATTATGGCAAAATGTGTATTCGTCCCCATGGATCGGTATCGGTCCATGAGGGTTATCCCATTTGACTCGCAAATCGGTTTGGAGCATGAGTAAGTATGCTGGAGCTGGTAGGTGAAGTATGGGATCGGTGGTGATGAATCGGTGGGGATGGTTTTATGGCCATGGTTCGGTGATGATCCATGCGTTTTGTCCCAAACTTGGTGAGATCAATATAGGGTGACAAGGAAGGCCCCATAAGGCTACGTTTTAAATTTCAAGTTGTTTGCCAAACTTGGTGAGATCAATATAGGGTGACAAGGAAGGCCCCATAAGGCTACGTTTTAAATTTCAAGTTGTTTGGAGTTTGCCTGCTCAAGATATTGATAGATCGGTGGCAATATTGGGAGTATGGATCGGTATTGGATTGCTTGTGGATGTGCTTAGGGCCAGAAGGGCGAAATCTCAGGCTTGACTTGAGTCTTTTTCAGAGGAAAATAAAAATAAGCCAAGTCAAAGATCGGTACTGATCCCTGAGCATGCTTGCGGCATTTTTCTAAATGTAACCGGGATTAACTTCGGGGTAAAATTTTCATGATCTACTTCAGGTCAAGATGGTAGTTACTTCGGGCTTGACTTCGGGCCAACCCTGAAGTGAACTTTTCAATGATTGTTTTGGCAATTTTTGACAATGACCACACTGACCTAATGATGGAGCTTCTATGATGAGAAGTGATGGCTTCAACGGGGGATAGCTATATTTCGGATGTAGAGTAGCCAGATTGAAGGAACTGTTAGAGGAAGGTTACGGGATAAACGATGATATTCTACAACTATTGTCTAGAATATTTCCCAACCGCAATGACTTTAGATGGAAGTTGTAGAGACAATTCCAAGTTGAGTTCTGCTGTGGATGACCTATGCAAAGGGGTCATTGATATTCTAGGTTTCGAAGTGCACTTGTAATGCCGAGGTATGTGAGGATGCTCACTTAGGGAGTGCAATGTGCCTCGAGATTACATGAAGTTTCCATCTATTTACCCTAGACTGTGCGCAATGGCAGTCTAGTTCTTGGCCTACTAAGTGGCATGTATTTGAGTACCAAGAAACCAGAACGTTGGGTATTCCTAAACTATGCAATGGGGGTCATACGAGTATCATATATCCAATGCACCTAGTGAATGAATGTGAGGATGGATGATGGGGCTTTATTGACTTGATTGTTTATCACCTTAGACATGTCACATGATGTAGATTTTATCGTTGCAGATACCTAAGCACCATTAGTACTTGACGTCTAGTGCACCCACGATGGCTATATAGAGTAGCGTATATCTTTCATATATGCTAACTTTGTGGATGCAGAGACAAGTCAGGAGTGATTTCCATACCATTTGTCCTAGTATATTTGACTTTATAGTATTTGAGATTTCTACCGCTTACACAAGACTGTTGTCCGACCTAGGGTATTATGCTTTGCTTATTATTACTCGAGGTACTCTTAAATGAGTAGGTTTGGGATACCAGGTCTGGTGAGTATGTGGAGCTAGACAGGTGGTTAGTAGGAGGCTACTCTCTCATATTATCATGAGTACTCATTTGCTATTCCGCTGCATAGCACCGTGGAGCTTGCTAGTGCCTTACTATTTAGGGATAGTTTGTAAGTTACCATCTGATGTATAACTTTATTACTTATGTTGTTTACTATATGGATCTATATACTCTAAATTAGCGATTCATTTAGTTATTTACTATCTTGACTGTTTTTATATCTGGTATGTTCACTATTATATTTAATTCGATGCGCTATGAGATATACGACCATTTTTGTGTTGTTTATTTACTTTATTGATGATCGCCCAGTATTGACCGAGCACCCCTATGGCGCATTATACAGGTATACTGGGTGTCGACGGTGTAGGCAAGTCGTCACATAATACCTAGCTCAAGGTGAACCCCTCTCAGGTACAATCTAGCTGACATCGCGTGGAATCTCATCAGACTCCTTAATACTTCTTTTTGGAAGAGGTAGACTCTACAATAGTCACTTAATACCTCAAACCCAAGTCGACCCTTCCTGAGATTTCCATCTATTGTGCCTAAATTCTATCCCCGACCATTTAATACTCCCTAACCATATTGTACTAGAGAGGGTTCCACTTTGGGTTAGGTATTAAATGATGGGGACCTGCCTAAGATATATGTATTTAATGGTCAAAGTCTACCAAATTCTCATCGAAAGGTATTAAGTGGCCTGGGTACTTTCTCTCATATTGTTAGGACATGATTGACGGTAGATGCGTGGAACTGAGAAAGTGTAGTTATAGGATTGGAATGGGAAAGATTCCGGTCTTACGGTTGACGGTATTTATAAGGAATATAGTTAGGATATGTAAGACATATTCTTATCAAAATTATACGGCTCAAGTACTATTATGGTAAGACTTGGGATTTTATTCGCTAGAAATTCTTGTTCTTACTCCCTCCTCATCACAACATAAGTTAGGGACGACAATGTAGGTCTAGGAGATGAAGGCGGAGACAGGGTCATGTGGCGGTTGTCTATCCATTTATGTTTCTGTTATATTTTGATGTAACCACTTAGAAGATGTTATTATATTTTGTGATATCATACTATGGATATTGAAATGTTATGTTTTGTTTTGGAAATTTAATTTTAATAAATAGGTATTGTTTCTGATATTATATTTTATCCTTTTTACTGTAAGATTCTGATAGCATTAGTAGATATCATTGTGTATTGTTTTTACCAATCAGTAACCACTTTGGAATGGGTTTAATGTTCGATGGGCCATTTCTGGGTCAAAAATTATGCCGATTCGAGGTTGGTTGTAAAATAGCTCACGCCATAGTGCATTTTTAGCCGCTCCGCCTTCTTTAAATTTTCCTAAGCTATATTGGGATTTCCAAAGTTAGGGTGGATAGAACTATAATGGAACTGAGTCATTTGTTGAGAATCAGGCATGGCTAAGGAATTGTAGTAGGACATCTTCTATGATGGGCATAGATGAGATGATGAAGAGGTAGTTGGCCTCTTGGCCCTTGTAGGAAGAAGCCTTGAACTGGTAGGACATTTTTACTGCAAAGATATAGGAAGCTGATATTATTTGACTAAGTTTAGGAGAAGTTTTCAAGTCCAGTTCATATCGGGAGTCTGAGTAGTGACTTGGACTGGAGAAAATTATTCATTTTGAAATGGAAGACCGAATAATGTTAAAGAATATATTAGTGAATTCAACTAGTTAGACAAATATGGCCTAGATCTAATTAATACATCAATGAAAATGGTGAAATTTTTTGCTAAAGATTTAAAAATATCTTTGAGAGATATAGATTTGAGCCATGTACCCACATGAGCTACTTTTGAGAGCTTGGAAGAGATGGGGTCGTTGAATTCAGTTGTTAAAAAAGAACCTATGAAGGAAGCGGAAAATCCAATTCAGCAGAATTAATGCAAGGGTGAAGTAGGAAAAGAAGCTTAAGGATAAGCAAAGAAACTGGGATTTAAATGTAGAAGATGCAATATAAGAGGGCACAAAGTAAAGGGCTGCAGGGTGAATATCTTAAAGATTAAACATTTCAACTGCAACAAGCCTGTGCATATGAAGAGAGGGTGTCCAACCTTTCCTAAAACTATTACTTATAGTTCTAGCTTATGCACTTGATGTCGTTCCTAGACCATGCACAGCTCCAGATGTTGGCAAATGAAAGAAAGTTATCAAAAAATGTGTATTACCTCTTTCTGATTTATCTATTCGCACTTTATTTGACACGGGAGCATCTCACTTGTTTATTTTGAGTTAGTTAATAAATAAATAAAATTCAGAGACTAGTATAGTGACCAACCCAACTATAGTATTGATTACCATTTGTGGTTGACCCATTTATCCATGATTTTTCGAGGTTTGAAGTTATATATAATGGGTGTTGAATTTGATTATGGTGCATTTCTACTAGGATTTTTTGGTTTTAGTTTAATTCTGGGGATGTACTAGATGTCTATACATCTGACTGTGTTGGATTCTAATAGGAGGGCTATTTTCTTGGGTACTTGTAATGGGTGCAACCTGGATGTTTGTTGTGAGCCCAACAATTTTATTATGCTCGGCTATTTGTATTCCCTAGACCTTGAATAAGATAAGTTACCTTTTGCTCATATATTTCGAGATTTCCTAGATGTTTTTTTGATGTCTCTAGTCTTCTTCCTCATAGGGAGGATTAATTTTGGATTTATTCGGAAAAGGATGTTAAACTTGTTACTTTACCACGTAGGCATATGACTCTTAGAGAAAGATGCGAGCTTGGTAAACGAGTGAATAAATTATTAGAGTAGAATTTTATTCAAAGCTTTATTCTAGAATGGGAAGCACTTGTTGTCTTTGCTACTGAACTATATGGCTCCGTGAGGCTTTGCGTCGATTATTGTAAACTGAATAAGATGAAGTAGAAACATCATTATCCATTATTATGTATTGATGACTTATTTGATCAGTTATTTTGTGTAAGAATGTTTTCCTAACCTGACTAAGCTACTGGATTCCATCAGTTGCGTGTGGCTAAGGATAGCATTCAAAGAATTGCTTTTCATTCTCCTAGCAGACTTTATGAGCGGTCAGTTATGCCTTTTGGACTAACCAAAGCCCCGTCATATTCCATTGGTCTTATGAGTCTTGTCTTCGTAGGAATGGTGAATATGTTCATAGCGGCAATCGTAGATGATGTACTTGTTTATTTAAATAGCGAAGAAGAGCACAAATTGCATTTGAGAGAAGTGGTCAATACTCTATGTAGGCATAAGTTAAAAGTGAATTTTTCTACATGTCATTTTTGGCACAAAGAAGTTCGCTTTCTCGGTCATGTTGTTTCCAACCATGGATCTTCGTTTGATCCGAGTAAGGTTAATCCAGTTCAAGATTGGCATGTATCAAAAAATGCTATAGAGGTAAGAAATTTTCTTGGTTTGGCCGACTATTACAGAAATTATGTTAAAAGATTTTGTGAAGATTTTTTCGCCGTTGACACGTCTTAACAAGAAAATTCCGATTTTATCATGAAACTCATAGTTAAAGCTTGATTTTATTAAGTTAAATAAATTGTTGACTAGTGCACCTGTTTTGGTACTTCCTGATGGTTCGATGTTGTTTATTATGTATATCGATGCTTGCGGTATAGGGCTTGGCGCTGTTTTGATGTAGGAGGGGAGGTTCATTTGTTATACTTGCTGATAGTTAAAAGTAAATGAGAAAAATTATCCAACTCGTGACCTTGAATTGGCAATTATTGTCTTTCCCTCTCAAATCATAGAGACACTATCTTTTAGGGGAACCGTTTGAGTTGTTTGCAAAAATCCCTAAAGTACTTGTTCTCATAGAAAGATTTGAATACTGTGCAGTGAAGATAAATAGAATTCTTAACATCATACGATTTTGATATTTCGTGTACTCCAATAAAAGAAAATGTTGTAAAAGACACCTTGAGTAGGAGATAGGCGATGGTTGGGTCTATGTTTTAGGGCGGAGACACATGGAGTTCATTAATGCATTTGATTTTCGAACTTTGTCAGATCTATGTAGTACCCTAGATTTTTGGTGACATTATTTAGGATATTTAATTTGTTAAATTAAATAAAATAATGTATTGCTTGGGGAATGATATTTAATTTAATTAAAGGATAGCAATGCCATTTAACTATGAATCAAAATAAGAGTTAAATTGAAATAGAGGAAGGGTAAAATAGGAAAGATGCCATTCCTACATCCCTTAAACTTGGCCGTGTATCCCCCATACATGTTCATTTTATTTTCTCAAAATTTTAAACTAAGGTCGGCCACCATTAACAGGAGAAAGAGGAAGAAAATTAAGAAAAGCTAAGGAGGAAGCTAAATCAAGTCCATTCAAATCTGAATCTCTTTAATCTCTAAAGCTAGGTAAATAATGTTTACATTGCAAATTTTTATTGATTTCGGTTTTATGATGAATTTCGAATATTTTGAAATTACATGTTTTTGAATGATGGAATGATCATATATACTTGTTAATGAATTATGGTGATTCATATTGAATTTATGATAGGTTTTAAGGTGAAAATCATATAAAATGACATCCAAATGCCTTGCGAAGTTTATGAAGATCATAAATGATATTTTAGAGATGGTTTTCAATTTTTAGAATTTTCTATATATTTGTGGAATTTATATGAATTTTCTAGTAAAGAAAATGTTAATTTGGATTAATAATTATTCACGGTTAAATAATAAATGATTTGGGTCTGAAATTTTTCTATGTCGGAAAACACATTAAAAGAGATTTTTTGGAATTTTTGTAGAATTTTCCTAAGTGTTTTAATGGGTGTATAAAATTATTTAAGGTATGTGACTTAAATGTTTTATATATTTATAAAAGGAGAATGTGATTTTTGCATATAATTCAAATAGTTACTACTGAAAATTGCAGCACTTTTTAGCGGTAAAAAAAGAGGCAACCAATCAAAATTTGACACATAAAGCAAGCTTGGTGAAAAGAACTATTTGCTCCATACTTTTTTTTACTGTTTTGTGCTTTTGGCACCTACTTCCGCCTTGGTTGGCTTTCGACTAAGTCCCTCCCCCTTCAACACCATTGAAACCTATGTGCATGGTATTAGTATACTGATACATAGCGAATTGGATAGAAGGCGAAAGGTATGTAGTTGAAACCAGGGATTCCGAAGCGGTTGAGGAATAATTTTGCGTTTAATTAAAAATGCACATGTTTGCTTTCGACTAAATTGCTTTTGACTAAGTAGCTTTCGACTTAGTTAACTTTCAACCAGATCAAATGGATTTAATGGAAATGGTTTCGATTGGGTTGCGCCTTTGTTTCTAAATAACTGCTTTGGACTAAGTCAAAACCTTTTACTACTGCCTTTTTACCTTTCGACCCAGATGGTTTCAAAAAGGTTGCTTTGTTTTTAAAGTATGGCCACTTCTCCAATGCTTTTGACAGGATGGTTTTGACAACATCACTTCTTTACTTAGCAAATGGTTTCGAAATAGACACTTTCGATTTAAATGTTTTTAACACCCTTTCTCTATGATTGAAGAAAAATCCAAATGGTTTTGAAAGAGACTGTTTTAAATGGTTTCGAAATAGATGCTTTCGACTTTAATGGGTTTCTGATCCCTTTGCTCTACAAGACATATTCCAAAGGGTTTCAACCGAAATAGTTTTCAAAGGTTTCAAAGGGGTAAATTTTTGAATGGTTTCGAAAGGTTTCCACATGTTTTAAATTGAACCCAAGAGCTTTCAAAAGAGTTGATTTTTGATGCTTTCCAAAGATCTTAATAAATGGTTTCGAAAGTGGTGGTTTCCTAGGGTTTCGACAAAGTTCAAAAGGAAGGCTTTTCCTATGTTTTCGCAAGGCAATGCTTAAATGATTTAGAGGAGGATGTCTAATGTATTAAAGCTTTTGAAGGAAAGACTTTTATGGGTTTCAAAAGAGTGACTTTCAACGGTTTCGAAAGGAGGTACTTTCAATGGGTTTGAAAGGGTTACTTTCAAGTGTTTCAAATGAGTTGTTTAAAGGTTTTAAACAAAGGTTTCAAATATATTAAATAGGTAGAATAGCTTAAGTGTTTTCAAGTTAAAAAGGACTTTAACTTATTTTGAATGGATAGGTAATCCTTATTAAATCTCATCAATATTATTTTGAGCAAAGTAGATATAACATGGCAAAATAGCTTAGAATAAAGCTAAGATTATATTTTCCTTGTATGAGTATGATTTAAAAGGTTAAAACATTTTGAAAAGGTTTTCAAGGAAAAAGATGAAGGGTGATTAACCCTAAGAAAATGATTCGGATGGATAGTCCACTTTGGTTCGGACAGTTAGTCTAGTTTGCTGACATTTAGTCCCGCTTACCAGCAATCAGCTCGGATTTCGGACAGATAGTCCATTTATTACTTGTGTATAGATAGTTCATTAGTTACCTAGTTATAGCTTAACGGACTTAGCTATTATTATAATTATTATGTCAGTTTGATTAACTAGTTTGGTTGCAGGAAAGGATTTCCAAAATATGTGTTTTAAAGAGGATATTAGTAAAGGAAAACCCGTTATCAGTAAACTGAGATGTAATAGTATTATTCGCACCAGGCTTTATGTCTGACTCGAAGTTTTTATTTCTTCTTAAACTCTCAGGTGCTCAAAATTGATTTGAGTAGGCTAAGGTTTAAGGTTTTCAAGTTTTAGAAATTTCGGTGAATAAAGCTTTCGGAGATGAGCAGGTGGTTGGCGGATAGCTAATTAGGAGTTGCAGACTATTTTGTTTATTTCTATTGTGTATCAAGTTCGATATGACTATATTGCTTTGATCAACCAATGAGGCATTGTCATATGTCGCTCTTGGTGTAATTTGTAATGATTATAATTAGTCTTTAGATAGGAACGATATGGGATTATGTATTTTGGATATGAATTTGTTTTGAAATGTAATCAGTAAAATGTTGCTTTTGAAAATCTGTGTTTTTGTTCATATCCAAGTGCTTTTGATATTATGGATACCATTAGCATTACTATATGTTGTCACCAAAAGTTAATACTATGGATGACTGCAGGATCTGTAGCGCTTAGCTTTTGGCCTATAGATACGGGATGTTACAACTTGGTATCAGAGTATGGTTTATGTAAAATTTCGGACAAAAAATGGTTTTTTAACATAATCCTAAGGAATTAGAATAAGATTGGGGTATGGGATAACGCTATAGTAACATTGTTGAATTTTCTATAGATAAGTATACACTCTATCTCTAGTCTCCTATTTTGTTAGGTTATTTTCTGTATCTCATGAGGTTTGAATACAGATATGGAAGGTTGAAGAGGAAGAGTTAAACCAAGAGGGGAGAGCAGCGATGGGAATGCCAGACCTAGTACAAGGAGGACCCAAGGTCAGGCATAAGCAAAAAATGTAGGTGCTGAAGTCCCACAAGTTGGAATTGAAGCTATGTATTAGTCTTTCATGAATATAATGCAAGCGGGAGTTTCAGCTAGAGTGTTAGGAGGAGATGCTACAGGGGAAGAGTTTCAGAAGTCACTGTAGTTAACCATTATGCTAAGCTGAGCGGAGATTACGCTAAGCTTGGAGGGAAGCCTTTTCTGGGAACAGAGGATGCTATAGAAGTGGAAAATTAGTTGTTGCACTGTGAGAGAATCTTTGTAGACTTAGGGATCAATGATGAACAGAAGAGGAGGTTGGCATCCAGACAGCATTAAGGAGCAGCTTTGTTTTGGTGGAACAGTGTGATAGCTAGTTCAGATGAGGAAACCTTGACTGGACAGATTTCAAGGGGAAGTTCTAGGAGAAGTTCATGTCCGTGATGGCATAGTCTGTTCTATTCAGAAAGTTTGCTGAGTTAGAGCAGGAAGAGATGTCTGTTTTGGAGTATGCCAAGAGATTCGAGGAGTTTTCCGGATATGAGTATGCTTCAGTGGATAAAGTAATGAAGAGGAATGAGAAGTTCATCAGGGGGTTGAAGCCTAAGTTAGCAAGGGCTACATTACCTCATATTAGAGATCCTTTTGATTTTGTAGTAGAGATGGCCTTAAGGCATGAGGAGATTCTTGATTCTCTAAAGAAGAGTAAGGCCAAGGAGGTCCAAGTGGGGTAGAATCAGAAGAGGAAGTTCATTCCTGAGAAGGGTGCTTAGAAGGGTGGAGCAGCTAAGATATTGTTTGCTTCAAGTGCGACAAGAAGGGTCACTTTGCTAATGAGTGTCGTGGTGGAAAGGAAAACGAGGTAGCCGGGAAGAAGAATATCAGGTGCTTTAATTGTGATCAGATTGACCATCATAGGAACCAGTGCAAGGATCTCGCTAAAGATGGAAAGGGAAAGGTGTATGCATTAGAGCCTGCTACTGCAAAGCCAATAGCTCAAGAAAAAGGAAATGCAGTTTTGGAAGGTATGCTTCATATTCATGATATGTCTATTAGCATTCTATTTGATACTGGTGCACCGCATTCTTTTATATCTAGATGTTTGATAGATAAACTTAACCTAGAACCAACATATTTAGTTACTTCCTTATGGGTTGCGAATCCAATAGGAGGGTATGCAACTCTAGGGTTGAGATGTGACTAGTTAAAGTTTGACATGTTAGGTCATACTTTTGTTTGCAGTTTGCATGTGTTTGATTTTGTGGGGTTTGGGATTCTTCTTAGGATGGATTGGTTAAGTGAGTACGATGCTAGGATATTTTGCCAGGATAGGAAAATATCGCTTAAATACCTTGATTATAGTGATCGGATAGCTTATACCATAGCAGGTTCAAACGGTGAGGTGAATGCTTTGTTGGGTGTAATTGAGTAGGAAGATGAGCTAAATCGAATTTTCATAGTTACAGAATTCACACACGTGTTTGACTCTGTAATTGGATTGCTACCGAAGCGAGCCTTTGAGTTTCGAATAGATCTGGTTCTAGGAGCAGAACTAGTGAGTAGGCTGCCAAGCAATATGACCCCTACAGAGATGAGGGAGTTGAAGGTGCAGTTGATGGATTTGGAAGGTAAAAATTTTATCAGACCGAGTAGCTCGCCTTGGGGAGCAGCCTTTGTGTTTGCTATGAACCCGGACGGATCGTTAAGGCTATGTTTCGATTATCATAAGTTGAATGAGAGGATGATAAAGAATTGATATCCATTGCCGATGATTGATGATTTTATCGACTAGTTGAGTGGAGCCAAGGTATTCTCGTAGTTGGATTCGGTAACAGGATTCCATTATCTTAGAGTGGCAGAGGATAGTATACCTTTGACGGCATTTAGGACCAGATATGGGTTGTACAAATGGTTAGTTATGCCGTTCGGACTGACTAATGCATCGGCTTTCTTTGTGGATTTGATGAACCGAGTTTTCCGAAAGCACTTGAATAGGTTCGTATTGGTTTTTTAGATGATATATTGATATACTCTAAGGATGAAAGAGAGAATGAAGTTCATCTTGGAGTAGTGCTTGAGATGCTGATGCAGCATCAGCTAAAGGCGAAGTTTTTGAAGTGTCATTTTTGGAAGAAGGAAGTGAAGTTTATGGGTCATGTAGTCTAAGAGAAATGGTTGTCAGTAGATCCGACTAAGATTGAAGCAGTGAATAGTTGGAAGAGGCCCAAGACAGTGAAAGTGATAAAGAGTTTCCTTGGGTTGGCTGGTTATTATAGTAGATTCATTAAGGATTTTTCACGGATAGTGGTACCGAGGACAAAGCTAACAAGAAAGGATGTAAAATTTGTGTGGACTATTAAGTGTGAGGAAGCATTCTAGAGTTTGAAATACTTATTGACCCATGCACCTGTATTGGTTGTTCAGGAAGGGAATCAAGATTTGGTGGTTTACACCGATGCGTATGGAACAGGATTAGGAGTTGTGCTAATGCAGAGAGGTAAAATGATTGCCCATGCTTCCAGACAGCCTAGACCACATGAGGTCAGATATCCGACGAATGATTTGGAATTGGCTGTAGTAATTTTTTGCATTGAATGTTTAGAGACATACCTTTTCGGAGAGAGGATTGAGTTATATACCGATCATAAGTTGCTGAAGTATTTATTCTCTCAGAAGGAGCTGAACATGAGACAACCGAGGTGGTTAGAGTTTATAGTTGCTTGTGATTTTGGGATTGAGGTCATCTGGGATAGAATGTAGGAGCCTCAGTTTAGGCAGAAGAGTTATGCAGATTGAAGATGGAAAGATTTGAGTTCTCGGTTGGAGATCAGGTTTTTGTCAAAGAGTCATCGATGAAGAGTGTGATTAGATTTGGGAGATCGGGAAAGTTAGCTCCGAGATTCGTTGGACCTTTTCCTATTATTGAGAGGATCGGGAAACTCGCATATAGGTTGAGTTACCAAGAAGTTTGGAAGGAGTCCACAATGTTTTCCATGTTTCTCATCTCGGACAGTGTGTTAAAGACCTGGAGACTACTATTGCACCGACTGTGCTAGATGACTTAGTACATAATCAGATTTGACTATCGTGAGGAAGCCTATTCGTATTGTTGCAAGAGATAAGAAGAGGCTTAGAACCAAGATAGTCGGATTAGTCAAAGTCCAATGGAGCAAAAATGACAGGGATTGCATTTGGGAGATTGAGAGCAGGAATAAAGATATTTATCCTGACTCATTTGATGGTATGTTTTACCTCTATGATTGATTTGTTGTGTCCCTTACTGTAATCTCGATGACGAAATTCTTTAAGGAGGGGAGTCTGCAACAACCTAGATTTTTAATAACATTATTTAGGATATTTAATTAGTTAAATTAAGTAAAATAATGTGTTGATTATGGGATTCAGATTTGATTTAATTAAAGAGTAGTCGTGTTGTTTAACCTATGAATTAAAATAAGAGTTAAATTGAAATAGAGGAAGTATAAAATAGGAAAGAGGCCATTCCTATATCCCTTAAACTTGACTGTGTATCCCCCATACATGTTCTTTTCATTTTCTCAAATTTTAAAAACTAAGGCCGGCCTCCATTAACAAGAGAAAGAGGACGAAGATTAAGAAAAAATAAGGAGGAAGCTAAATCAAATCAAATCCATTCAATCTCAATCTCTCTAATCTCTAAAACTAAGGTAAATAATGTTTACAACTCAAATTTTTGTTGTTTTTAGTTTTAAGATGAATTTTGAATATTTTGCATTGATTTTCCATGTTTTTGTATGATGGAATGATTACATAAACTTGTTGATGAATTATGGTGGTTCGTATTGAATTTGTGATAGGTTTTAAGATGAAAACCCTATAATATGATATCCAAATTCCCTATAAATTTTTAGGAAGATTATAAACGATATTCCAAAGATATATTTCAATTTTCTGAACTATCTGAATATTTGTGGAATTTATATGAATTTTCTAGTAAAGAAAATATTAATTTGGGTTAATAATTATTTATAGTCAAATATAATAAGATTTGGGTCTAAAAATTTTATATATTGGAAAACTTATTAAAAGAGATTTTCTGGAATTTTTGTATAATTTTCCTAATGTTTTAATGAGTATACAAAATTATTTAAGGTATGGGACTTAAATGTTTTATATATTTATAAAAGGAGAAGAAGCCTTTTGCAAATAATTCAAATAGTTACTTTTGAAAATTACAGCACTTTTTCGTGGTAGAGAAAAGAGGCAACCAATCAAAATTTGACACGTAAAGCAGGTTAGGTAAAAACAACTATTTGCTACATGCTTTTTTTTTACTGTTTTATGCTTTCGGCACCTGCTTCCGCATTGGTTGGCTTTCGACTAAGTCCCTCCGCGTTCAACACCATGGAAACCTATGCGCATGGCATCAATATAATGGTACATAGCAAATTAGATAGAGGGTGAAAGGTATGTAGTAGATACCAGGGGTTCCAAAAGGGTTGAGGCATCACTTTGCTTTTAAATTAAAAATGTGGTTGCTTGCTTTCGACTAAACGACTTTCGACTAAGTACTTTTCGACTTCGTTAGATTTTGACTAAATCAAATTGATTTAAAGGAAATGGTTTCAATGGGGTTGCACCTTTTTTTTTAAATAACTACTTTTGACTAAGTCGAAACCTTTTATTGCCGCCTTTTTACCTTTCTACCCAGATGGTTTCAAAAGGGTTGCTTTATTTTTAAAATATGGTCATTTCTCCAATGCTTTCGAAGGGATACTTTCGCCACCATCACTTCTTCACTTAGGAAATGGTTTCAAAATAGATGTTTTCAACTCAAATATTTTTAAGACCCTTTTTCTATTATTTAAGTAAAACCCAAATTGTTTCGAAAGAGGCAGTTTAAATGGTTTCGAAACAGATTCTTTTGACTTTAATGAGTTTCCAATCCTTTTGCTCTACTTAAAGGCATAATTTAAAGGGTTCCGACCGAAGCAGTTTTCAAAGGTTTCGAAAGGGTAAATTTTTGAATGGTTTCGAAAGGTTTCCATATGTTTTAAATTGCACCCAAGGGCTTTCGAAAGAGTTGAGTTTTGATGCTTTTGAAAGGTTTTAATAAAAGGTTTCGAAAGGAGCGGTTTCCCAGGGTTTCAACAGGGTTAAAAAGGAAGGTTTTTCCTATGTTTTTGAAACGCAACGTTTAAAAGATTTTAAAGGAGGATAATTTATTAAATCTTTTTGAAGGAAATGCCTTTATTGGTTTCGAAAGAGTGACTTTCAATGGTTTCGAAAGGGGGTACTTCAATTGTTTTCGAATGGATTACTTTCAAGGGTTTCGAATGGGTTGTTTAAGGTTTTAAACAAAGGTTTCAAATATATTAAATACGTAGAATAGCCTAAATGTTTTCAAGTTAAAAAGGACTTTAACTTATTTTGAAAGGATAGGTAATCCTTATTAAATCTCATCAACATTATTTTGAGCAAAGTATATATAACGTGGCAAAATAGATCAAAATAAAGCTAAGATTATATTTTACTTGTATGAGTATTGTCTAAAAGGTTAAATCATTTTGAAAAGGTTCTCAAGGAAAAAGATAAAGGGTAGCTAACCCTAAAAAAAGGATTCGGACAAATGGTCCATTTTGGTTTGGACAGTTAGTCCAGTTTACCGACAGTTAGTCCCACTTACGGGCAATCAGCCCAGATTTCGAACAGGTAGTCCAATTTTTACTTTTGAACAGATAATTCATTAGTCACCTGATTATAGCTTAACGGACTTAGCTAATACTATCATTATTATATCAGTTTGATTGACCAGTTTGTTTGCAAGAAAGGATTTGCAAAATATATGTTTTAAAGAGGATATTTTGAGGGGAAACCCATTCCGCTAAGCGGCATGGTCTCACTCAATATCTGTAAACAAAGTTGCCACGGTATTATGTGCACCAGGCTTTATGTTTGACTCAAATTTTTTGTTTGTCCTTAAACTCTCGGGTGCTCAAAATTGATTTGAGTAGGCTAAGGGTTAAGGTTTTCAAGTTTTAGAAATTTTAGCGAATAAAGCTTCCAAAGACGAACATGTGGCTGACGGATGGCTAATTGGGAGTTATAGATTATTTTGTTTATTTCCACTGTGTATTAAGTCAGATATGGTATATTGCTTTGATCAACCAAGGGGGCATCGTCATATGTCGCGCTATGCATATTTTGTAATGATTATAATTAATCTTTACATAGGAAACGATATGGGATTATGTAAATTGGATATGAATTTTTTTGAAATGTAATCAGTAAAATGCTATTTTTGAAAATATGTGATTTTGTTTATATTCAAGTGCTTCTGATATTATGGATACCATTAGCATTACTGTATATTGTTGCCAGAAGTTAATACTGTGGATGACTGCAGCATCTGTAGCGCTTAGCTTTTGGTTTTTAGATACGGGATGTTACAATCTAGCACCAGGGTTATCAATAGCTTTAGATGTTAAGCCTTCACTTTTGAAGCGTATCATTTTGAGACATAGGGAAGGCATAGAGTTATTGGGTATATTTGAGCAGCTAAGTAGAAGTAAGCATTCAAGTCATTTGGACTGTTATTTCATTGAATCTAGAGGGTGATAGCATAGAAATGGTAGGTTGTGTGTTCCAATTATTACAAAGGTGATTAACATTGTACTTGATGAGTCTACCGTTCTAGTATGACTATTCTTCCCAATGGTTACAAAATGTATCGAGACATGAAGAGGTATTTTACTGGTCAGGTATAAAGAAGCATGTAATAGAGTTTGTTTCATAGTGTTTGACATGTCAGAGAGTTAAGGCACAACAAAAATAGCCTTATGGATTATTATAGCCTTTGGATATACCATAGTTGAAGTGGGAAAGTATTCTAAAATTTTTATTGATGAAATACCTAGAAGCGGAAGGGGAAATGAAAGTGTTGGGGTTATTGTTGATCGATAACCAAATGCGCTCATTTTATTTCGATTGAAAGCATAAGGACAGCTGCATCTTTGGCGATTATATATATGTTAGGTAATTCGACTGTATAGTGTTCCTTCTCGTATTGTCAGTGACTGCGATCCACTTTCTACTAGTGAGTTTCACAAGATTCTTCAGGAGACTTTGGGAACTGAAATGAATTTGAGTAGAGCCTATCACCTACAAACATATGAATGAAATGAGCAGGTGAATCATGTGTTGGAGAATGTATTGCTTATGTGCATTTTTGAGGTTCTTTGGAAAACCATTTAACGCAATAGAGTATGCTTAATAATAGTTATTAGGCAAGTATTGGGATGGAACCATACGGGACGTTGTATAGGTGGTCATGCAAATCTCTATCTTGTTAGTGGGACGCTAAGAATAAGACTAATCTTGGACCAAAGATGATCATAGAGATGCACAAAGTTGGAATTTATTGTAGCCGACATGGTTTTTGTGATGGTCTTGCCACTGAGACATGTTATGAGGCTTCGTAGTTCGAGAAAGTTGGCATCAAGGTTTGTATGGCCTTTTCCAATATTAGAGAGAGTAGGGAAGTCAAAATATAGAGCGAGGATTCTTAAAAAGTGCAAGAGTTTATGATGTTTTCCATGTTTCATAATTATGAAGGTGTTTATCTGATTAAGCTGATATAGTCGTGCTGAGTTAGTTAGAGGAGGTCAAAGTTAAGAGAGAGTCACTAGTTCTTCATGCACCTACTTACATCATTGAGTATGAGAAAATTTGATTGTGAAACAAAGTACTTAAATTATTTAGAGTCCAATGGGGAAATGATCACACTCCCATAATCCATCCATCCTCTCTTTGAAGAATCCACTTCAACTATTCTTATCAAATAAGAACTAAACTATTTCAGAGTTGAAGAGAAGTATCAAAAAACATGTCTTATTTTTCAATAATACATATTTGTAGCAATGAAATACTATTGTTCCTTCCCGATAGGATATATCAGAAATTACAAATATCCATGATCTGTTTTCTCTATAAAATAAAGTTATAACTATAAAGGACTTGAAATACCTTGCTTACGTATCATTGGGAAGTGCATTAACATAAATACGATAGTAAGAAGAGGCAATACAAAAGTGTGTAAATTATAAAAACGAGTCAAGGTAGATTGACCCACACTAGCACTTCCACGTAATAACTCTACCAAAGGGGATCCTATTATAGGAACAGCGTCAGGCACGCCTGTCACAATTTTTACTGCCCAATAACCAATTTGGTCCCGAGGTAAGGAATAACAAGTTACACCAAAAGATGCAGTCAATACAGCCAGAACCACACCTGTAACCCAAGTTAATTCGCGGGGTTTTTTAAACCCACCTGTAAGATACACACGAAATACATGCAGAATCATCATTAGAACCATCATACTTGCTGATCATCGATGAACTGATCGAATTAACCAACCAAAGTTAGCTTCAGTCATTATGTATTGAATAGAGGAAAAGGCCTCCGTAACAGTTGGACGATAGTAAAAAGTCATAGCAAAACCCGTAGCTACTTGTACTAAAAAACAAGTAAGCGTGATTCCTCCTGGACAATAAAATATGTTGACATGAGGAGGAACATATTTACTAGTTATATCATATGCAATCGCTTGAATCTCAAGATGTTCCTCGAACCAATCATATACTTTATTGAGATAGGGAATCCGAGAGGACCCCCCCCCCCCGAGAACCGTATATGAGAATTTCATCTCGTACGGCTCAAACAGAAACACACAAATACCGATTTTGACGGATATACAATAGAAAGTTCAAAACTTCTTAGCTGCTCGATGCAATTTGTGCCAAAGATAGGAAGTAAAAAAAATCCAAAATCTCTTCTTTGTGATACTAATGCCAAAAATATCAAGTTAGCTCGTACTACGTCTGAGCTAAGCTTGGATATTGAAGTCTTCTTGACACTAAGAGCAATGCCCATCACTAGAGGTAGCACAGCTGAATGACTTACCACTAACTAGGGGTGGGCGCGGTTGGTTAACCGCTCAAATCGGTTAATTTTTGCGGTTAACCTAAACTACTAAGCGGTTCGGTTAACCAATATGCGGTTAACCATGGTCAGATGTATCGACCGAACCGTGACTTTTAAACCGCGGTTAACCATTCAAATAGAACGGTTAACCGGTTGTTATTCACGGTTAAACGGTTAATCAGTTAACCGGTCAAGTTACAGCGGTTAACCGGCCAAGTTATAACCATAGCACTGAAATTAAAACATGCATTGAATAGAAAATGACAAATACAACCATAGAAATACAACCACAATAGAGTACAGACATAACAACATGGAACTACCATGGACCAGACCATTACAAATCGTTAACAATCACAGCAGACTCAGTGAGTCGTGACTCACATACACAACATTACAAAGCTACAACTACAAGCATTCGTATTTCATAGTTTATACATGCCACATTACAAAGTACAAACAATCAAACAGTAGAACTACATGTCTACACCAATTTCATAAACAATCAAACATTACAAGTACAACTGTAGTCTACACTCTACAGCAGCCATCAACTGATTCAACCATTACACATCCTGTCAGCCACGAGCTAACAACCAGCAGTGAGCACTCTCCATTCTCCAAGTCTCTCTGCCCAAAGGTAAACAAATGGAAGTTAGCTGATTTGAAATGTGTAACATACATTCATTTTTGAGTAACATTTTGACATTCAGTGTAACAGCAGTGATATAATATAGCCCAAAGGTAACCAGCAGTGATCTAAAATGTGTAACATACATTAAATTTTGATTTACATTTTGAGCTATATTATATATGATTTGAATGCAGATTTAAGGAACAACAAAGTCTGAATGCACAATGTTAATATGTTATTGCTGTTTGCAGCTTGTACAGAAGTTACAGAATTACAAACATGAATGCACCTTGTACAGAAGTAACAGAACAAAGCTGAAAACACGCGATATCGTGAAATATGTACAAAACTACAAACAATCAAACATGAATGCACAATGTCATTTGCACCATGTACGGAAGTAACAGAACTATATGAATTGAATGCACAATATCAGACTAAGCTAAGGTGGGAAACTATAATTCATATTCATATCTTTAACATAAAAACATATGCATAAATGTCAACAAAGTCAGGTAATTTTATTTAAATTTCAAGTAATATACTGCAGGCTATGGTTAATATAAGAGGCATCAAATTGTAGGCTATGGCCAGGTAATCTTTTAACAAAGTCAGCTAATCTTTAACGTAAAAACATATGCATAAAAACAATCGAGCGATCTAATTACTGTAGGCTATGGTCAATATAAGAGGCATCAAACTAAATGCTCAAGTAATATAAGACCTCATTCTCAGACCATGGTGAAAACAACGATGGAAGATACTAACCATGGTGAAAACAGCGATGGAGATGGACTATCCATGTTGAAAATTGAAGATAATGGCAATTCACATTGATGTCCATGCACAAATTCTACATGGAAAATAAATAAGTTAGAGTATTATACGTAAAATCAAACAAATGTCGAGCTAGATTATTTTATGAATGCTAATATCACCTGCGAATGCATCATCATAATAGTAAACATCATCGACTGGAACCTTAATCCGGTGATCAACAAAAATTGGTTTGGACCTTAACCAATTTTGAGTACAAACCAATGCCTCAACCATTCGTGGACTCAAAGTGCTACGAAAAGGGTCTATAACCCTTCCTCCGGTGCTAAAAGCAGATTCGGAAGCAACCGTAGACACGGGTATAGCAAGGAGATCTCGAGCAACTAGAGATAAAACATGATATTTGGAACTATTCACCTTCCACCATAGTAAAACATCAAAATCATTTGGTGCATCCTCAATCGGTGCATTTAAATATTTTTCTAGTTCATTACCTTCAATATCTCGTTGTCGAATTTGTCTTAAAAAAGTATTCCTTTCTCTAGAAAGAACATCACTAGCATTCACAATATTTTCACTATCGGTGGAATTTCTAGATGGCGGTTCATCACATGTTTGTGTTCCAAATGTAGTATCGCTCACATAGAAGTCAAATAACCTTATCAAAATATCTTTCACACTTTTTAATATATCATCTGCGACTACTTTATCATACATGTCTTCAACACATAGCTTCAAAAATTGAAATTTATATCTTGGATCAAGCACACACGTAACAAGTAAAATCTTGTTCATGTTACGTACACTTCCCCAATATTTGTCAAACTTAGCTTTCATATTAAATCCCATTCTTCCAACATAAGGATTCGTTTCCGCAATCAATGCTCGTAATTCTTCTTGAATTCCACTTAGCTCGGCAAAACAATCATTTGAGGTAATAGATAAAGTTTTGCTAAATTTTAAAGTAATATCATAAAAACTCTTTAAGATTTTAACAAATAATTCGACATTTTTCCAATCTATAGTACCCGGAGGACGAATTTCTTCATCAAAGTAAGCGACAAAAATACCATCATTTTCTTTCATATCATCAAAAACCCTTTTGTATTTCAAAGCTGCTTCCAACATCAAATACGTTGAATTCCACCTGGTGGGTACATCTAAAACAAGCATAGATTTATTCTCAATTCCCAAACTTGAACATATCTCTCTAAATTTAGAAAATCGTGCTGGAGACGATCTCACAAATCTAACTGCAGTACGAATTCCACCTATACTATTACTAATTTCTTTTAGCCCTTCGTGAACAATTAAATTGATTATATGGGCACAACAACATATATGAATGAATTCACCATTCAAAACACAACCACCATTATAATCTTTTAATTTGTTTTTCACATAATTGATTGCCACTTCATTTGCACTAGCATTATCAACCGTGATCGACACTATTCTTTTGAGTTCCCATTTTTTGATACATTGGACAATAAGTTTTCCAATATTTTCTCCTTTGTGACTAGTAATCACACAAAAATTTATAATCCTTTTATGTAAATTCCAGTTTCCATCAATAAAGTGTGCGGTTAAAACCATATAATTTACATTTTGAATAGAAGTCCATGTATCGGTAGTTAGACAAACACCATGCAAAGATTCGGAGAACAATTTTTTAAGAGAATCTATTGAGTCCCAATATAGTTGAAGCACATCCCTACAAATTGTTCTACGTGAAGGAACTTCAAAACTAGGACTCAATTGCCGACAAAATTCAAGAAAACCTTCACCCTCCACAAAACTAAAAGGGAGTTCATCAATAATTATCATTCGAGCTAATGATTTTCTACATTCCTCTTTGTTAAATGACCACGTGGTGAGAGTGCAACTATCTTCACTATCGCTATTTTTTCCAAAAGATAAAGTTTTTTGTCTTTTATCACTATCACGTGGAATTGACCTACATGATTTTGCTACATGATAATTCAAATGTGAAGTGCCATTATATCTAGAATCGCATGCAAATTGTTGACCACGGTAATTGCAAGCACATTTGTTAACTTTGGGATTAATATCTTTAGTAAAATGTTTCCATACCGGAGAAGGCTTTCTAGAAGAAGGCTTGCGATTCGGGTGTGGAGGTGGTTTTCCAACATTGATGTTTTCGTCCTCGGTTTCCTCATCGTCCGCTTCTTCCACGTACTCATCATCATCCATTGTTTCTCTAGAAGATCCACATATTTCCACCTGTTTTACAAAACCAAACTGGTAACTATAAAGATAAACCATCCTACTTCATATTAAATACTAAATAGCAAAACAAAACCAAAGAAAACAAAACAAATATAACTCATAACTGCCATTCATCAAATAATTGGTAAAATGGTTCATTGGTGTGTGCTCATCAATGGTCTGAAATCTAATTCTAAGGATATCAACAACAACAAAAATGAGTTGAGCTGACAATAAATTGTTGTATGTAAACTACATAGTAATATACAAATTGCAGGTTTAATTTATAAATTTAATTATAATATTATTAATATCTTTTTAGTAGAAGTAGTGGGAAGTGGGAACATAATGGCTTGTCAAAATAGTTGATAGATGACTACTATTTGTAAATTGTAATTACACAAAAAATCAAATAACCGGCAAGTTAAATAATTACTTCTCATAATAGACAACCTCCTTGCATTTGTACCAGGCTAGTGATCTTGCACAATGCATGAGCTGAAATCAGGCTATTAATCATGTATACCAGGCTATTAATCATAAGCAGAAATCAGGCTATTAATCATGAGCACAATCCATTGTTTCATTTGTATCAGGCTATTAATCATGTATAAAGAAATCAGGCCAAAGAAGATGAAATCATATATACTAAATTTATTAATCATGTATACTGATACTGATACTAAATTTGTTAAGCAGGTTGCACAAATTCATGTGACCATGTCAATGAAATCAAGACTATGGTGCCAAATCAAATATTTCAAAATCATTCTTATATTTCTGAACAGAAGTGAGTAGACCACCAAAATCATTGATAGAATGGGAAATGAAATAGAAAAAGTTTCGTAGCTCGACCAAACTTATACTGACTGCACCGTTCACATCTAAACATGATTTGTTGATTTATTGCGTAAAGCTCTAATTTTTGAGATCATGTATGTAATGACGTAAAAATGAATTTTCATTGTTTTCAAAACTTGGAACCACTAATTTTGGAAAATCCAGTGATCAACAAAAACTTGCATTGTTTCAAAATTTTCGTGAAGCTCTAATTTTTGAAACCAATTTTTCTTGTTTTCAAAACACCGATGATCAACTGATTTTTGGAACTTGGAACCACCAATTTTTGAAAAATTAGTTGATCAAAAAAAATTGTTTTCAAAAATCCGGTGATCGACTGGACCGACGTTAACAAAAATTGGTTTCAAAAATTATTAAAAATGAACAAACCTACTATAGACGGATCCTTTTCATTGTTTTCAAAACATTCAAGCTAAACAAAAAAATTGAATAAACCTTAACCATGCTTAACCATTCCAACATAAGTAATAACTAGTAACTACCAACTAACAATGTCATATACAATTTACTTGCACACATAACTGTCATACGTTTCACTATTTATAAAACACAATAATCAATTTCTATTTCAGGTAACTATATCATGTTTCATGCTATTAAATTTTGTTCCAGGCTATTGAATTATATTTCAAGTCAATCAAATTATGTTTCGGGCATCTGGAACAACTTATACACACATTGCATCTTGTATGCACATTAACTACAGGCTACTGCAATACCTAATGGATGAGTTCAACTAATCTAATAACAATGTGTGTAATAAATAAATTCAACTCACCATTTAATTTTAGAAATAACACCTAGAAGTAACTGAATACTTTTCAAGCCAGGGCCATGAAATCATATTTCAGGCGTGTATATATATTTCAACAAGTATCACTTTCATGTTTTATGGTCTGGAGTTACAGTAGCAAACATATATACACAGTCATTTGTAAACTAATTCGGAATAAACTCATGGTCCGTTAATATTACTCACTAAGTAATAAATCAGAAAAATGACTTGCAATAAACTATAAGTAATAAATCAGAAAAATGACTTGTAAAAACTAAATCAAACTCACGTTTTTCCTCTTCCTTTTAGCATTCATCATCGCTTAAATCGATGATCTGGATTGCAAAGACTGAAGAGCAAGGCGGCGGCGGATCGATTCGATTATGACTAAGGCGGCGGAGGATCGATTCGATTATGGCGGATTCAGTGATTATGATAGAAAAGTAGATAACTATTTTATTTTTGGAAACGATTTCGATTTCTCTCAATTAAAGTACGAAGATAGTTAATATCGGCTGTCGGCTGAAGTCTTGATTAGGGTTACCTAATATTTTTTGGGCCGGGTTGCGAAGCGAATACTAATAGTTTTGAGTTTTAAAAGATAATTTAAACATGGGTTTCGGTTAACGGTTAACCGAACCAATTTTGATCGGTTAATGTTGAACGGTTAACCTAATGTTCGGTTAACCAATTTTTTCGGTTAAAGCGGTTCGATTGAGGTCGGTTCGGTCGGTTAAGTCGGTTCGGCCGGTTAAATGCCCACCCCTACCACTAACTGTTCTTGAGAGCGAGTAGCTCGACCAAATGAATTGTTGACCACTTTTCATCAAAAATAGGGCTTTCTTCGAACCGGGAAGAGCAAGAGTACCCCGTCTGATGGAAAACCACTTTCACGTTCGGTGACCCTCCTAAGCAACCAGTGGTCACCTCAAATCCGGTATTTGGTTTAGTTGGAGAAAGTACTTGAGTGCCAGAGGAGAAGATTAGAGCTTCTCATCCCTTACTATTTCCAATACATTTTCTATGTCCTGTTTTCTTAGTTAAATAAGGAAATTTGTTGGCGTGGTAAGTTTTGTTGTCTAGATTATGTTTTGTTGCATGATTTGATCTTATATATATTGCATACATATATAAATTATTTGTATATTTTAGGATGTTTTGCACACATTCCTATATGCCATGAGTTTTCATTTGTATAAGGGTTGCATTAGTTGCATTTGTTCATCTACCACATGTCATGCTTGTTGCATATGTTTCATTTGATGGATGTTGATTGTCTATTTGCATGTATAATATTGCTGCTATATTATTATTTATATGTAGGTTACAGTTGGTATCTATATAGATATCATATCTTATATTTTTAGAAATGTTAGGAATTGGATATGTTTGATATGAATTGTTTGGATGAATTTGGTGGAGGTGTGGTTTGCCTATGCATATTGTTGTCATTGTATGGCAGAGTCTACAAGTTACATGTTTCCTTCTCTTAGAATTTTATGGACGGAATTCTTTTAAGGAGGGGAGAATCCAATATATTAGATTTTTAATAAAAATAATCGATCAACTTTAGAAGGGGTGTTTTGATAATTTCAAATGAAATACAGAAATATAATTTTTACACTTTAAAGAATTTAGTGTTTGCGTCAAAATTGGTCACAAACACCCAATAGTTGATAATTCACAATCACAGATCTCAGATGAATAACAAATATATAAATCACTCAAAAACTTCAAAAGAAAGCAGTAAACAACACAGAATTTATAGTGGTTCGGCGATCTGGCCTACGTCCACTTTGAAGTTTATGACTTTATTGATTCACTTGATGATTTCAATCTTGTTACAGCAGATTACAGTAGGTTATAGCTCTGAAGTTTGAATACAACGTTGATAGAAAGATGTAGAATTGAATCCTGCAGAGTCTGGACGTCGAATAGCCAAAAGATCCCTTTTCTGTAGGCTTCAGGGGGCTATTTATAGGCGTAGGAGGCTGATATCGCGATCAAACTTTGGGAGGCTTCTTCTGGACCGTGAGTGGGCCCACCCGACCGACCCCACCAAGTTTCGACTCGATCTGTGATCGATACGAAGCAGTTTTGTATCCATCAAAAAATGATCCAATCGAGCTGAAACTTGGAAGGATTGTTCCTTAGCTTGTACGCAAGCAGCTGTGAAAATGTCGTAGCATTTGGACCAGTGGTTTGTGATATATGATCGATGCAAGATTGTGATTTTCGTGTGCTGCTGAGTTTGAATCCATGGTTTGTATCCATCATTTCGAATCGACCTGGACACGTGAGCGCGCAGTGACGTGGCACGAGATTCTTAGATCGTTCCACCTTTAGTGCCGCGTTGAAGGAGTCTTATTCGAATCCAACATCGGAGTTGATTTTGTGTCGACCACTTCGTGATGTTTACATTGATAGCCATGGCGCTATTCGCATCGGTCATTCATAAGCGTTCGCATCGATCGATCGTTGCGTAATGGATCGATACGAACAGTTAGCGTTCGATGGATGCGAACAAAGCCCTCGTGATCGTTACGAATAGTGCAAGATTGGGATGCACGGGTGGACCGATACGAACTGTTGATGTTCGGTCGATAAGAATTAGGCCCCTCGATATCGATACGAATAGCATAGCTCCAGGTGGGTCCGAACTATTCACCGAACAAGATCGATTTGAAGCACGATGGATACGAACAACCGAGCATGCGTGAATTTGATCGATTCGAACCTGATGGATCCGAACTATACAAAAATTGATGGATTCGAACATACCGAGGCGATGCCATTTCGATGGATACGAACCTGATGGATTCGAATAGGACATCGCCTCATCTCTTTGGTGGATACGAATATGATGGATTCGAACCGATCAATCAGATGGATACGAACAACATATTTTCTCCAACTTGCATTGATCATATCTCATTCATACGAACTCTGATTAACCTGAAATTTGAAATGCTGGCTTTTATGGTCTTTCTTGTCATTTCCTATCAATTGTAGCCTGATCCGGGCTCGGACAAAATTCATCGATATCCATAGCGAAGCAGTGTATAACCGATCTTCGGAACGAGCTGCCTTTGGTTTTCGATCAATCTTTTGGTATCACGGCCTTGCCAAAAGGCGGGATAACACTTGCCCCCCAAAACATGCCTTGCAGTAGAAAGGTGTGTTTTGTAATGCCGTACGTTGGATGTTCATATCCTGTCAACAACTTGTAAAGAACTCGATAGTTTCACATGACCTCGAATGACGATTGTTCGAGATTATATGCCATTTGAGATGAAACGGGACCGTTCGCGGCAAATGATGGAATAGGACCGTTCGCAGTTGGATGCCGTTCACGACGAATGATGGAATGTGACCGTTCGTTGTCGAATGCCGCTCACGGAAAATGATGGAACGTGACCGTTCACGGTCGAATGCCGTTCGCAGAAAATGATGAAATGGGACCGTTCGTAGTCGGATGCCGTTCGCGATCGAGATACCGCTTCAAACGAAGGGCGGCTGTTTGAGGTTGGATGTCGTTCTAGACGATTTGCGACCGTTCGCGACTAGGCATCGTTCTTGACGAATAGTGACCGTTCGCGGTCAGATGCCGCACGAGGCAGAATGTGATCGTTCGCGATTGAATGCCGCACGAGGCGAATCGTGACCGTTCTAGGTCGAGTTCCGTTCATGGAAAATTGTGTTCGTTCGCGATCGAATATTAAGGGGGACTTGGCATTACTAGAGTCAGATATAACGTTCGGGTGAATTTCTGAATCAAAGACTTTAGCGGTTCATCGCCATACAAGGTGTGCTTGTGGACCGTTCGCGATCCAACGGGTATACAAGTAAATTCTACAATAGAATTGCAAATATTAAAGCAATGTTCACATGAATTCAATAGCAGAAATGTCCAATCAAACTAAATCCAAATGTCCAAACCAAAACAAAACGGAAGCAAGATATGGATGCCAAAGTGTAAACTCTTACTATGATGCGGTCAGTAGTCATTCAGAGCATGCCTGTAGATCGTTTGCGATCTCATACATGTGTAAATGATTTAACCGTGTTAGTGAGGAGTTTACGACTTGTTCATCGTTATTTCAATCAATTAATAACAATACGGTGTCCCAGTTCAGGGTCACCCCTAGCTGATGTAGACGGTGGTCGATCTGGCTCCACTGCTAGAGCTCGCCTCCTCACATACTGAAGTAGCCTACCGTTCCTGATATGCCCTTCCACCTCATCCTTCAGATGTCTACAGTCATTTGTGTTATGACCGTTCAGCTTGTGGAATAAGCAATATTTGTCTGATTTTCTCTCGTCAACAGTTGGATCCCTTCGCATTGGTCTACGATAGGGAACTTGCTCTCTGGTATCCTGATAGATTCACTCCAAACTCTCATTCAGCTCAGAATAAGTGGTGAATCGCGGCTCCCTCCGCGGCCGCTTTGACCTGTCATCATTATTCTCAGCCTTTCGTTTCCCTTTACCAGTCTCTGCACCCTTTCCAGGTGGATTTTCTCCCTTGATTGCGTAAACGTCAATTCCTTCTTCTCTTTCTGCGCTAGCATCTTCCAATCGTAAAAACTTTTCTGCCTCATGATAGAATTCTCCTAGATCCATAGGCGGATCTTTAGTTAATTAATTTTTGAACTTCGTGCCATCAGCTATTCCGAACACAGCTGCCATCATAACCATGGATGGATCTGGTCGATCCACCGATGCTGCTGCCGCATTGAATCGCGTCAGAAAATTCCTCAAAGACTCCCAAGCTTTCTGCTTTAAAGTTGCCAAACTCATCACATTCTTGGGTCTTGTGATGTGGACCTCGAATTGCGTCATGAACCTCTCGGCTAAATCGGCCCACGTTCCTATGGAGTTGCTCTCCAACTGCCTAAACCATAGTGCTGCGATATTTGTCAGATACAATGGAAAACACCGGGCCATGACTTCCTGTGATGCCCACAGCACTTCCATATACCTCATATACTTTGTCAGATGGACCATGCGTACCATCCTCCCATCATACATTTCCACTGATGGTAACTTGAACTCTGGTGGGTTCCTAGCCATCCTGATCGTAGGAGAAAAGGACTCATGTTCACGTCTTCAAGATCTCTGTTTACTAATCCGCCCCTCATGGCTTGCTTGACCATCTCTGCCAATCTGTCGTTGTCTCCAAGATGTAGTCCTTGTTCATTGCCTTTGACCTCCTCCCCTAGTCCATGAGAGCTTTCAGGAATCTGCCCCCTGGTTGAGCGTTCATCCCTCTTCTACCATCTGTTTGCTCGGATGCTCCTGTCTCTCTCCCTGGGATTGGATCAACATGCTCTAAGTGTGTTCCCCCTAGTCCTGGTGTTACGCCGGATGGTCCTGCTCTATGCTGAACTCCGTCTGCTCCTTGATTTTGCGCTCCAAGTTGCCCAATCTATTGAAACAAATTCTGGATCAACTCCTCTTGTCTCTTCATCATTCCCTCCATCTCATCCCTGGTGATGAAGGCTGGAGCTTGGTTCGCTCCTGAGGAAGCCTCTTGACTCCCTTCGTGCTGACTTCTTTATGGTCTCTGCCTTCTACTTGATTGCCTTATCATAGCTCCTTAGATCTGAATTCTTAAATCTTCTGATTCAACTCTCAAACGTTAGAACTCCTGAATTAGCCTTCTCAGTGAAAGCACCAAAATATTTGCGCCAAAATTGGTCACAAACACCCAATAGTTGATAATTCACAACCACGGATCTCAGATGAATAACAAATATATAAATCACTCAGAAACTTCAAAAGAAAGCAGTAAACAATATAGAATTTATAGTGGTTCGGCGATCTGGCCTACGTCCACTATGAAGTTTATGACTTTATTGATTCACTTGATGATTTCAATCTTGTTACAGCAGATTACAGTAGGTTATAGCTCTGAAGTTTGAATACAACGTTGATAGAAAGATGTAGAATTGAATCCGGCAGAGTCTGGACGTCGAATAGCCAAAAGATCCCTTTTCTGTAGGCTTCAGGGGGCTACTTATAGGCGTAGGAGGCTGATATCGCGCTCAAACTTCGAAAGACTTCTTCTGGCACGTGAGTGGGCCCACACGACCGACCCCACCAAGTTTCGACTCGATCTGTGATCGATACAAAGCAATTTTGTATCCATCAAAAAATGATCCCATCGAGTTGAAACTTGGCAGGATTGTTCCTTAGCTTGTACGCAAGCAGCTGTGAAAATTTCGTAGCATTTGGACCAGTGGTTTGTGAGATATGATCGATGCAAGATTGTGATTTTCGTGTGCTGCTGAGTTCGAATCCATGGTTTTGTATCCATCATTTCGAATCGACCTGGACACGTGAGCGCGCAGTGATGTGGCGCGAGATTCTTGGATCGTTCCACCTTTAGTGCCGCGTTGAAGGAGTCTTATTCGCATCGTACAACGAAGTTAATTTCGTGTCAACCACTTCGTGCTGTTTACAACGATAGCCATGGCGCTATTCGCATCGGTCATTTATAAGCGTTCGCATCGATTGATCGTTGCGCAATGGATCGATACGAACGGTTAGCGTTCGATGGATGCGAACAAAGCCCTCACGATCGATACGAATAGTGGAAAATTAGGATGCACGGGTGGACCGATACGAACTGTTGATGTTCGGTCGATACGAATTAGGCCCCTCGATATCGATACGAATAACATAGCTCTAGGTGGGTCCGAACTATTCACCGAACTAGATCGATTTGAAGCACGATGGATACGAACAACCGAGCATGCATGAATCTACGATTCGAACCGTACAAAACTTGATGGATTCGAACATACTGAGGCGATGCCATTCCGATGGATACGAACCTGATGGATTCGAATAGGACTTCCCCTCAACTCATTGGTGGATACGAATATGATGGATTCGAACCGATCAATCAGATGGATACGAACAGCATATTTTCTCCAACTTACATCGATCATATCTCATTCATACGAACTTCGATTAACCTGAAATTTGAAACGCTGGCTTTTATGGTCTTGCTTGTCATGTCCTATAAATTGCAGCCTGATCCGGGCTCGGACAAAATTCATCGATATCCATAGCGAAGCAGTGTATAACCGATCTTCGGAACGAGCTGTGTTTGGTTTTCGATCAATCTTTTGGTATCACGGCCTTGCCAAAAGGCGGGATAACATTTAGGAAATCTGACTTCACCAATGTGCCACGTAGATTTTCTAATCTAATTCATATGTAAAACATCAAAAATGAATATCGGATGACGAAGATATGGATTGTTTACCGGAACACGCTTTTTGTGGAAAACATGCCAAGAGCCCAAGTAAGCATGAGGATTAATTTTGGGATTAGGGCTATTGAGAGTTAAGGGGGTACGCCTTAGGGGCAATTATGTAATTTTTACATATACTAAATTTAAAACCAAGTGTTATCCGGCCTTTTGACCTAGCTATATCAAGGCCAACTGGATGTGTTAAACTCGAAGATTGAAAGGAAGCAATTCAAAGAGGTGATTACAGAGCCTAGGGATTAAGCACAAATGACAATATAAAGTAACAATCAAGCGAAGCCAAGAGATAGGCTCTACAGAACATTCTAACTATAGAATAGTGCTTCCCCTAGGCAGGGGATCAGATCAAGTCACTTTGGCTATGAACAACTTGGATCAACAGTTCAACTCAACGAGAATCGATCTATATCTCTTAAAACATGAAAGAAACTATGCAAACAACTTTGGAAACATGACACTGTCATGGAAGGGACCCACTAAAGTGATCGCAGCATGCCACATGGGCACATTAGTCAATCAACCTCGATCGCTCAATATAGGGAATTGGGCCTTGAAATTTTTTGGATAACCTCATCCACATCTGGAGATTCTGCTGATGAATTTTCGGGAAGATATTCGGTTATCGACGCCTATAAATACAAGGTTCATAGCTCATTTGAGAGATCTTTACGATGTTATTTTCTTTATACTCCATTGTAATTATGGATTTTGATTCGATCCCTCTTGTACTTAGAAATTCAAGTAACCAATAAAGTTATCTCTTAAAGTGAACGTAGGCATTCAACATAGAACCACTAAAATTTATTTGTCATTGTTTATTTTACTTGTTTTCTGCTTGTTTCCTTTGTTTTAATTTTGATTTCTTCATTTATTTCTCTACATAAAACTATATTAGGTGTTTTTGACAAATTTTGATGCAAATATTTTGGTGCTTTCATCGAGAAAGAATTCTCAACCTGATTGGACCTCATCATCTATTGGTAGATTCCCATATCCACGAGATAGATCTAGATTTCTTTCGAAAAGTTTTGTTACTACTCAGATTTTAAGAAGATCTAGAAGAAAGCGATTAGCCATGGCTAGAGGAAAGTTTACTACTTGCCGTGTTGTTGAAGGAAATAATAATGTTAGTACTCAACAAGTTGATCAAAATATACAACCAACGACTACCGATGCCTATAATCCAGTTGAATATGTCGCCAGATTGATTTTGAAGTCCTAGTGAAGGAACTGACGGATAGCTGTCGGCAACTCAATCGTAAAATCCAGGCTAACATTAACTTGATGAACAAGTTTAAAGATCAACGTGGAAAGACAAGAAGGGAGCCTACTCCATGTTTAAGATCGGGAAATTCCTTCTCATCTGACTACTGTCACCGAAGCAGATGTGCAAAACAGATCCACACGCACCTAGAACATCAGGATGAGATCAGGCGATCAACCAAGGTTGGTCGGCATCGATCGGTGCCGAACATCCCAGAGGGATTAGCAATGAACCCCCCAATCAAGGGGGATCATTATGATGGTGTAGGGCTTACTCTGGAGGTCCGTGATCAATCATAGTGCTGGAGCTCCGACAAACGTGGTTAAACTGCAAATGAGATATGATGATAGAACTGCTACTTAGGAAATGGATCAAGAGAAAGAGGAGCCAAGGCAACATGGCATCGCCTGTAGGCATGGATCGGGTTGTTTATGTGAAGTGGAGCAGGACTACCACCAGGTGCCAACTCTCCAAACACCAGACTTAACAGATATAAAGAGGCAGCCAATGAAAGAAAGTCAAGGCTTGACCAATGATGATTGGGGACTCTCCAGAAGTCATACTCTATTCACCGACAACATTCTACATGCAGAATATCTATAGAGGTTCCATATACCGACAATGCCTACCTATGCAAGAAAAACCACCTCAAGCGGCATCTCTTGAAGTGTAAATGGCACATGGACTCCGCTCGAGCCACTAATGCGGTCAAATGCGGGTATTTCCCTATTTTGCTAGAAGATGTTGGGACCATGTGGTTCACCAAGCTACTGTCACGGTCAATCTCTTCATTTGATAAGTTAGCGAAGAAGTTCCTGGAGCAGTTCGGCATGGACACGACTTGCCTTAAGGATGTAATGTCACTCTCAAGGTTGGTCCTGTTAGTCTTGAGATGATGGTTTTGATGACAACAATCTTAGGACTTGTTATAAAATATAAATACTAACATTATAGTTTAGATATGTATATGTATCTGCGGGATATAAACATGCATGTACCAAGAATGAAGGCTGTACAGTATAGAGATTCAAGACTGAAGATATCAAGATTGAAGACTCATGAGTATCAAGATATCAAGAGTTTAAGAGTACAAGATAAGTATTGACTCTAGAATTATGTTAAAACATCTTGAAAGCACTTACATCTTTATTCAAAATTTATTCATGGAATGGAATCCACTTCGAGCTTGTTAAAGGGATGGAACCCACGACAATATCTAGTGGAAGTGGTTCTATTTTGATATCAACTAATTTTATAAAAATGCTTTTCAAAAGTATATATCTCTTGTTTTAAAAAAATGTTTTCGAAACTTTCTTTTCAAAAAGACATCTCTCTTGGTTTTAAATATTTTAGCCTCAAAATTATTTTTATCATTTTTAATATTTTGATTTCAAAATTATCCTTGTTTTTAACCTTCTCTTGCTTTAAATATTTAGCTATAAAATATTTATGTGCTTAGATTTTAAATCACTGTATAAATTAAGATTATATATTAAAAATTACTTTCTAAACTTGATTATTTGTTTAAACTATATTCAAATATATTTACAAAGTTTAGAATTTTTTTTGGAAATTATAGAAACCATTTTTAATGAGAAAATCAAAACATCAATTTTGCCTTGAGCATGTCGACATCCCTCAAACCCCCATGTCGACATAGTGTTCGTTATTTTCAAATTTCAATTTTCAAAAGAAGTGTCTATTCGTCGTATCCTTTCACGAATAGATATGGTTGTTGCTCTACTATAAATACCAGTAAGTTCTAAATGAATTTTACACCAGATTTCATTTGTTTTCTCTCCTCTTCATCTTCCACATTTATTTTAAAGAATCCTAAACTATACTCCACCGAAATACCAACTGAATCAAACTTGATTATCTGCCACTCTCTCCATAAGATCTCAGTGCTATACAGAGTTATAGGATCTTTTGTAAATCAAACTGTTGAGTAAAAGGTGCGGTTGAGCCTTGAAATCAATTGGGTGTGACTGAATCCCCAGAAATCAACTAGGTGATCTTGTAGCCTGGTTAAATCAAGAGAGTTTGCCCTGCACTCAAATACAAGAGGGTGTACCTCGTAGCTTTGAAACCGAGGGTGTAATATGGGAGATTATTTTGATAAGAAATCCGTACGATTGTACGGGACTGGATGTAGGATAACTCCAAACCGGTATAAAATCCTGACGTGTTCTTTCGTTTACTGCTTTTATTAAATATTTGCATTTGTGTCTGATTCTGTGATTATATCTGTGTCTTTGAATTGCATTTTTGGTGATTAAATTACATAAGTTTCAAAAAGATTTAAAAAATCCATAAAACACTGTTCACCCCCTCTAGTGTTATTCCATCCTTAAGATCTGTAATCCGCATTTCTCACATTTGGTATCAAAGCAAGGTTTTCAAAGTTTTCATGATCTGAATTTTGAAAAGTTTTAAAAATGTCCACCAACACTGGTTCTGTTAACAGTATCACTAGTTCATTTGTAGAGGGTCAGTCTACTGCCAGACCACCACTTTTTAATTGCAGTAGCTATGCATATTAGGCATGTAGAATGAAAATATATTTACATTTAAAAGGATTAGGCACTTAAAATATCATTCAAACTTAATATTCTTAATCCACAACTAGTTTTGCATAATGAACTGCTGAGCAAAGGACTATTGCACAAAATAATTCCAAAGCCATGAATATTTTATTTTGTTCACTTGATAGGAATGAATTCAATAGAGTATCTGTTTGTAAGTCTGCATATGATATCTGAAAAACTTTACAGGTTACTCATGAAGGAACAAGCAAAGTCAAATAGACTAAAATACCCATACTCACAAATCAGTTTCAATTATTCAAAATGAATTCTAACGAGTCCATTTCAGATATGTATAGTAGATTTCAAGATATTGTGCATTCTCTAATATCATTGGGAAAAGTTTTTACGAAGAGGATCAAGTCGCAAAAAATTTAAATTCTCTTACTCCGGAATGGGATCGGAAAACTCTTGCAAGCGAAGAAGCAAATGATATCAGTACTTTAAAGATTGAAGAACTAATTGGAAATCTAATGTCGTTTGAAGTAAAAATGCAAGGGAGAAGAGATAGCAAGGCATTCAAAAAGAAGTCAATTGCATTCAATGCATTAGCAGATGGGTCAGACTCGAGAAATGATGATGAAGAAGAAATAGCTTTCATGACAAAAAAAATTCGGAAGTTGTTGTAATACAGAAAGATGAACAACTTCAAAAAGAATGATCACAGGAATTTCGGAGATCATAATGAAGTACCAAACCACGTCAAATGTTTCAACTGTGACGAACCATGCCATCTCAAAAGAGACTGTCCGCATCCTGATAAGCAAAAGCTTTCAACAAGCAATGATTACACAAAGAAAAGAAAAAGAGCATATACCGCTACACTAGACGACTCAGACTCAGACTCATCCTCAAACGATGATGATCAGAAGACGGAAAATTTAAATATGTGCTTTATGGCTATTCATGATTCCGATGATCTCGGAGATACGAATCTAGAAAAAGGTATACGTTTACAATATATTGGTTGAAATTTTTTTGCTTAAATTTTTGATTGTTTTTGAAATTATGTGTTGTTTGAATTTTAAAATTTTTATTATTATGTTTATTTTTATTATTACATTTTTTATTAAAAGAGTATTATTATATTTAATATTACTGTAGAAAATATATAGGCATTAAAAATAATATATATATATATATATATATATATTAAAGTATATAGGAAAAGATAAGTCACATGAATTCTCTGACCCATGTCGACATGGCCCTACCCAGGATGTCGACATCCCTGCCAGAAATTTGAAATTCAAATTTGAATTCAAATCTTTGAACTTTCCTCCGTCTTTTCACCAAATCCAATATTCTGGAAAGGTACCTCTTGACCAGAGAACACGTCTGTTGAATATTTATTTATTTCCATTATCTTATCATACCTTTTCACTTTCATTTTAAAATTCAAACTCTCTTTCGCTCTTTCAAACTTTCTACTCTCTTCAAAAATGGTTTCTTCAAGCACTCCATCCACAATGAGGCTGTCTAAAACCATTAAAGAGTATCTCTATAATGATTCGGAAGCAATCAAGGCTTATATAAGCTATGCTAATTACGAAAAAGTTCATACGAGAAAGTTTGCTATCGTTAGCAATTTCTCTACATATGAAATCAATACTCTTATTGAAGGGAATCAATCCTTAGTCTTTTTGACAATTCTCAAAATGATTTTGTTTGTTACCCAAATCATGTTAAAATGTTTTATGCGAATTTGAATCGCAGTTCTCATGAAGGAAATGGAGATGAAATTTGGAGTAGTGTTAAAGGCACCAAAATTGTTTTAAATTATGAAATTTTGGGTAACATTCTCAATTGCAAGAATTTAGGAATGCTTCTCTCTACTTTTAATATTGATGAACATGATCGTGAGACATTTCATCACATTTTCGAAGGAGATGGCAACTTTGAATTTAAAAATCATAACTTTTGTCCGAAAACACGTATTGTCAATCTTCTTTTGCAACATACAGTCACTCCTAAATCGGGAAATTTCAATAACCCGACTTTAAAAGTTTGTAAAGCTCCTTTTGCTATCTTTGGTCATTATGACATTGATTGGGCACAAGTGATTATGGATGAACTTCATCCTTAGAATTTGAAAATAGGTGAGAATACCTTGTATCATGGAATCTATCTTACTTGGATTTTTAATTATTTTGGCATTGATTACAAAAGGGAAGAATTTGTTTCGAGAAAAGTGTTTAATCATTCCAACATTTCTCTCTTAAAAATTCCTTTCATATTTCAACAATATGAATCTCTTGCTGAAAAGGATGAAAGATTGGCACATGAAGAAATGGAGGAGGAAAATGAAGAAGAAGAAGGGGAGCAAATGGAAATTGAAGAAGATAATGAAAAAACCTCCTTGGAAAGTATTGAATATCCTACCAATACTAACAATCCTTCCAACAAAACTCTGCTCAAAAATCAAAAGATTATTGTGGAAAATCAACGGATGCCCAAAAAATCCGTTAGTAAGAAATTGGATAAAATGTCCACTAATATGGACAAATTATTTGCTAAAGTTGGTTGAAAACTTGGCTTATCATCATCCTCCTCATCCTCTAGCACATTCTAAGAACTAGGTTGTGATATATTAGTTTGTTTTGTATGAGCTTGTTTTCTTCTTTTTATCATATTATGTAGTATCTTATTATCACTTCATCTATTTATTAAAATCATCTATGTCACGGTCCGAATTCCAATGTTCGAAAATCGACACCCGTACCTTACTTATACTCGAATGCAGCAGATTCAACCATTGAAATCCGATTCATGCCACAGCTTATAACACATTAAGTACAACAACACAGCGGAAGAAATGAATATGTCATTGATATAAAACAGTGAATTACAATAATAATACAACAAGAATTAATCAATATTATCGGAGATACAATTGACAACGGAAAGAATGGCACAACTGGATGGTCTAGACTTTGCAACCATCGACAGCGGAAAGATAACTCCAATAGAATCCAACACTATCCTGCAACTCCACCTCTATAAATTCCAAACCAAAGATAGCTTGAACCGAAAGCTCGAACCACCATCATCGATGCATTAAGCAAGGTCAGTCCAAGTGAACCAAATAATATCGCCAAATCCAAAGGATGGATGCTATCGAATCTACACCTATTATCTGACTATCTGAAAAATCTAACTCTAGACCGCTCGTGTGGAAAATTATGGGCACCCAGAGTTTAGAAAGGGAACAATAAACTCCAGGTCAGTCATGGGACTGGTGTGAGAAAACGAAAACAGTTTATCTTTATCAAAAGCAAAACAAAAGAATTTAAAGGAAATCTGTAATGCTTTTTGGAAAATGAAACTACCTTAAGGCCTTCCACCGCACACACAATGCAAACACAGAATTGGAGGAGATTTCTCCTTATGATAGTCAAACATGCTTAATACGTAAAATTCTTTTGATATTATTATTAATGCATAGTGCAGAAAACATTTCGAAAGTATAATATTAATTTTAGCCAGCATAGACATTTCGAAGTATGCCTACTATAGTTACCATCTAAACAGTGGGACGCCACCATAAGTAAATGACAGGTTATACAACTAAAACCGTACAAGGACGTATTGAAGATTGGATTTCCAACAAACGGTCAGGCTAAGGAACTTCCTATTGCCGCATGGGTACGCCTCTGGAGGGACGCCCCGAGAACTTACCCAGCTCTCTGCCAACACAAGGCTGAGTTACCCCTGCCCGGAAGTAACACCTACAAGTATGCCATCCCCGATCGTTTGCGACCTTTATCCGAGAGCTCTCAACCACAAAGTAATAAATTTGCATATCTGGGATCCATACCATGATACCACCCTTTTTTAGAAGAAATTGACATACCCTAGGGGCACGGCCCCTAATAAACTTGCAGCATCTTTCCTGTTTCAACCATTTTCGGGTTGTGAGGTCCTGATGCAGTCTCGTCCACAAAGCTAAGCTTTACATAAAATCCATGCTTCGATCAACAGATGATCAGCAGCACTCAGCAACACTCAGCATACCATACTACCAAATTGGGAACGTATCACTAGTAACCATCAACTACATAACCTCTGAGCTCGTACATTTCAAAGAAGGGTGTTAAGCTAAGAGAATAAATTCTCCGCCACCAAACAGAAATGTATTTGATAAAAACCATCTTTACATCTCAAAGTGTAATGTCAGACATACATCCATACAAGTTTGTTCTGGGTTCGAACAAAACCGAAGGCACTTCACAAAGAAGCGCTTGCAAATCCGGATAATCCATAATCACCTCCGCACTCCCCATCACAAAGGATGATCAAATCTCTATACCGGGGATTAGCCGGTGCAGAGACATTTGACGAGTTATCCTTTCGCTTTCGAAAATATCCGGTCTTCATCACCGATCTTCAGATGCTATCCATAACATCGTATTATTATTCGGAATGGGTTGTATGACACAAAGTCCTCTCCCGGCTAAACCGCATAATGAGCATAATATTTTAAAAAAACATATGGGTATTGGGATCTCAGTTAAGTCACAACTTAAAGCCCAAAACCTTTCTTCAAATGGTTTAAACAAATTACCATTTTAATCTTTTAAACAAAAAGATTTACTTCACAAAGTTCACCCATCTTTCATAAAGATTAATTCATAGCCTTTCTAAACAATTCCCTTTTCAAATTGGATTAACTCATACAATATTTAAATCAAAGATTCAATTCATAGCTTTCAAAACCATTTCCAAAGATCCATAGCTTTTAGAAACAATTTTCATTTCAAATCTTTTATACAAAAGATACACCTTTTAGATCCTCTTCAATTTCAAAACAAAGTTCAACAATCTTTCAATAAGATTTATTCATAGCTTCCAAAACAATTCTATTTCAAACTTGAAATCTTTTCAACATAAATTAAATATCCTTTCTTTATATGAAAGCTATTATTGTTTGAAAATAAATAGTTTTCATTTCAGAAAAATCTGATTACGTTTGCACAAGTTAAAGCCCTTCAAGTATAAAACTTGGGTTAAATTCAAATTCCCAAAATAATACTTTTAAAATGGTTTAAAACCCATATAAACACATTCATAACTTGTATAACCTTTTTAAACCATAATTTCCAAACATAGAATTCAATTTCAAATCTTGAATTCAAATTCAAATCAAATTATTTAAATTTCTAAACTTTATCAAGTTATTCAAAATAACTTTTATCTTTAAAATTCCTTTCCAAAAGCTTTTCATATTTAACCCAATTCCATTCCCAAAACCATTTGGATTCAAAATTCAATTTTAAAACCATTCAAAAATCTGTGACTTAACCAATTTCCTCATGCAATCCATATTTGTGTGTGACGCTTATCGTTCGTTCACAGATTCACAAATAATATACAAATGTATTACAGATAAATGAATAAATTATACACAGCTCAATCATAGAATAGAATATCACATATTAGATAGGACAATCAATTCAAGGCATCTCATACAATTCAAACATTCATAAGCAATCCAAGCATTCAATAATCATTTATAAGCTGGATTAATTAATTGTTCAAATTCTAATTAATTCAATTTAATTTCCAATTAAATTAATTACTTATGAATTAATTATCAAATCTTGATTAATTAATTACAAATCATTTGATATTAATTAATGAAATTAATCGACCTTAATTATTTATCTTAATTAATTTCCTTTTAATTTACTTATCATTAATTAACTTTTAGTAACAAATTAATTAATCAACTTTTAATTACATTAAGGTAATTAACCTTTAATTACAAATTGTCTTCTGATTAATTATTAACTAATTAATTTATCCTTTAATAATAAATTAATTTATTTTTAATTATTAATTAATTAATCGGATTTTAATTAACCAAGACTTCTAAAGATAAATCATTACCTTAATCAATCACTTGATTATCTTTTAAATATTTCATAAACCTTTGAAATAATTTATCTTGAAAACATTAAATTTTAACATTTAAACTTTGAAACATGTTTTAAGATCTTATAAAACAATGTTAATTGGGAAAATCTTGTTTACAATCTTTTGAAAACTTATTTATTCAAAAAAATTCAAGACTTGGTTTAGATAAATTTGTTCGAAATTTGTTGAACCAAACCAGTGCCCATAGCCACTTTTCTCGAGACCATCCCTCGGTAAAACCCCAAGCAAATTTCCCTTCTTCCTTTGTTATGAAAACAAATTCTTTTAACTGTTAAACCATATAATATTTATGTGAATAAACCCGAGAATGACCGCGAGCCTTCATCCAAATTTCCTGGGTCCTCCTTCGAGCCAACACACTTCCCAAACCACTAACACAACCAGCCTTGCTGTGCATGTGCACAATCACCAGAATGGAAGCCGACCATCGTCGAGACTCTCCATATATCACCGATGACCTCGACGGCGAACTCCTCTACCCAGATCCACAAATAACATCGTAAGATAAAATAGAGCACTATGATCATCACAGGAACCCAAACCATCTCGACAAAATTATTCGCCACGATGATCAAGACGACCAGAATCCACGTCCGTCCGACCACAGCATCGTCATTGACCCATGCAACTATCCCAACGCTCGTGATCATCTTCGATGATCCCAGGATGACGCACGAACTCTAAATACCTCGTCGTCACAATCCAGTCTTCAAACCTTAGATCACCCTCCTCTGGTCGCTTCGATCCTCTATAAAACTCCAGACTATTTTTCTCGCAATCGCCTATCTTCCATCTACCCTCAGCCCAAAACTCGATGACAATCTCTTCGCCTAACATCGGGAATCAACGAATATTACATTTCCGTTCAACTCAGTTTATCTCATAAATCTCTTACCTAAAAATCAAGATTTTCCCACCTAAATTCATGATTTAACATTGCAAATCTGATCCTGTAATCAATAGTTGAGATTAACATGTTTAGTTTTTCCTTATTTTCTGATCATCACTGTGTTTTATATTTCTGTAAAAATTTACTAAATATAAAATATCAAGACTATTTTTAAAGTTGATATTACGTTTATATAATCCTTTCTCTTTTATGATCATAACCTTAATTCGATTATATAGGGAGATATGAAATTTTCTTTGGTTAGTCTTAGTTCTAGAAGCACAACAAAGTATATACAAATATACACAGTCATGCATACTTCAATCCACACACAAACATATACATGCAGAGCTATTTACATTCATTTATCATTTTTCACAACAACTACTTCACAAAGCATCAAGATAATTCACAGATCCAATTTAAATAGGTCAGATTTTCTCACCTGAGTTTGAAAGATAGAGAAGATTGTAAATTTGAAAAACTGGGAGAAGATGTTGATTTCTGAAAATCTTGATTTACTTGGATCTGGAAGTTGCATTTGAATATGATCTATAATTTTAACAGAAGCTTTTATTTTTATTTTCAGGTTTGCTAAAAACTTCCAGGTTTTGATTTTTGCTTTGCTTGATCCCTGGCTTAGTTGCTTTGAAACAACAACCAGGTTTTGAACTCCTTTTTGATTTTGAAGACTGGAATATGAATTTGTTTGATTTGCCATATGATGTTGAAACTGATCTTTGTTTGAATTTGAAAGAGTTGTTTGTATTTATTGTTTGCTTGGTTTTGGTTTTGTGTTCAAATTTTAGTTTTCAGATTTCAAAATAAAAATGAAGGTTGGTTCCCTTAATTTCTAATACGTGTTTACATGTTTTAATAAAAAAGAATGATTTGCCACTTGTTTCATCTGTGTTAATACTTGTTAAATTTTTCGTTTCATGGCTTACAAATGTTTTAATATATTTTTTAAAATATTTACACTTGTTAAAAATAAGGAAATTTATGTTTTAGACCTTTCCTTGAATTTATTTATAACTTTGTTTTAAACTCTCTCTTTATTTTAATTTATAAAACATGTTTTAACCCTTTCACTTGTTAATATTTCATAAATTTATATATTATGTTTTTCTTCTTAAATGTTTATATCCTTAACTATATTTATATCTTGTTAATTTTGAATCATAATTTCCAATATATATATATATATATATATATATATATATATATATATTCATATACACATATTAAAATTTGAAAACACATTTTTTATTAAATTTTAAAAATGTAGAGTATTTAAATCTAACTTATTTTTGAATTTCTAATCCAAATTCTATTTATAATCAATTTATATACATATACATTTTTATTTTGGAAATTTTCAAATTAATATACCAATTTAAATTTAACTCAAAACCGGGATAGTTACAATCTATCTTCTGTTTTTCTACCTTATCTGTTTCTGGAATAAATGTTAGTATAGTATACAAGTTTATATATATACACATACTTATTCATAAAATAAATAAGACACATAGAATAACAGACCCATGTTGACATACCTCTACCCCATATGTCGACATATAACTGCCTGATTTGGTTATTTTTTAAATTTTGAAATAAAAGTAACTAACTCATGTCTATTCATTTTTAAATGAATTTCTGCCTATTTAAACACCTGTTTCTTCCAGAAGTTTGTAATATTTTCATTTCTACTTATCTCTATATGTATCTCTTCACTACTTATCAAAAATAGCTTCCTCTTCTCAAACTCTAAGTGGTAATCTTGAAGAAACTCTTAATTCATTCAATAATATACTTACTTTTATTCTCCGCAATCAAAGGCACTTAGAACTAAGTCAAATGCAGATGATAAAAGAACAAGAGAAGCATTTCGATGCCCTCTGTTGGATGATTTCTGCCCTAAATAAAGATGATCTCAATGCAAATCCTGTAGGAACTCTGATTCAAGATAATGAAGATTGGGAAGATATTAAAAAGGATCCTATCTTTGGAGAAGAAGGATGGGTCGAAGTTCCTAGAAATATTTGATCGTCTTATGGTTTGAATTACTTGTTTTTGAATTGTGTGATTTGATTTGATTTGCTTTGATTAGAATTGATTTGGTTTGAATGGATTGTGTAACATTATACGAAACATAATATATAATGGGTTTAAACTTTCATATTTGTCATGTCTTTATTATTAACTCATGTTATTTTCTATAAATATATACTTTATCATAATTTGTCACAGGTAATCCAGTATAAGGCTAAGGGGGAGTTATATTAGTTTAGAATTAGTTTTTGTTGATGACAAAGGGGGTTAAATATAAAATAGAGTAGTTATAGTAGTTAGGCTTAGATTAAGAGGGAGTTATTAGTTTTAGGGGGAGTTATTGTGAAGGTGAATTATATTTTATAAATATAGGTTATCATCATCAAAAAGGGGGAGATTGTTAGTTCTCGAGATGATGGTTTGGATAACAAAGACTGTACAGTATAGAGATTCAAGACTGAAGATATCAAGATTGAAGACACATGAGTATTAAGATATCAAGGGTCAAGATTTCAAGAGTACAAGATAAGTATTGAGTCTAGAATTATGTTAAAACTTCTTGAAAGCTCTTACATCTTTATTCGAAATTTATGCGTGGAATGGAATCCACTTCGAGCCTGTTGAAGGGATGCAACCCCAGTGGGATGGAACCCACGACAATATCTAGTGGAACATATAGTGGTCCTATTTTGATATCCACTAATTTTATAAAAATGCTTTTCAAAAATATATATCTCTTGTTTTTTAAAAATGTTTTCAAAACTTTCTTTTCAAAAAGTCATCTCTTTTGGTTTTAAATATTTTAGCCTCCAATTATTTTTATCATTTTTAATATTTTGATTTCAAAATTGTCCTTGTTTTTAAACCATCTCTTGTTTTAGATATTTAGCTTTAAATATTTATATACTCAAATTTTAAATCACTTTATAGATTAAGATTATATCTATTAGAAATTACTTTATAACTCATTTATATATTTAAACTATATTCAAATATATTTACAAAGTTTAGAAATTGTTTTGAGAAATTATAGTAACCAATTTTAATTAGAAAATAAAAATATCAATTTTGCCTTGAGCATGTCGACATCTCTCAACCCCCCATGTCAACATGGTGTCTGTTATTTTCAAATTTCAATTTTCAAAAGAAGTGTCTATTCGTCGTATCCTTTCATGAATAGATATGGCTGTTGCTCTACTATAAATACATGTAAGTTCTAAACAAATTTTACACCATATTTCATTTATTTTTTCTCCTCTTCATCTTCCACATTTATTCTAAAGAATCCTAAACTATACTCTGCCGAAATACCAAGTGAATCAAACTTGATTATCTCTTGTTTGATTCTCTGCCACTCTCTCCATAAGGTCTCAGTGCTATTCAGAGTTATAGGATCTCTTGTAAATCAAAATGTTGAGTAAAAGGTGCTGTTGAGCCTTGAAATCAATTGGGTGTGATTGTAGTCCTGAAAATCAATTAGGTGATCTTGTAGCATGGTTAAATCAAGAGAGTTTGCTCTGGACTCGAATATAGGAGGGTGTACCTCGTAGCCTTGAAACTGAGGGTGCAATCTGGGAGATTATTTTGATAAGAAATCCATGCGATTGTACGGGACTGGATGTAGGGTAACTCCGAGCCAGTATAAACTCTTGGTGTGTTCTTTCCTTTACTACTTTTATTTAGTATTTGCATCTGTGCCTAATTCTGTGATTATATCTGTGTCTGTGAATTGCATTTGTTGGTGATTAAATTACATAAGTTTAAAAAAGATTTAGAAAATTCATAAAACACTATTCACCCCCTCTAGTGTTATTCTAGCCTTAAGATCTGTAATCCGCATTTCTCACAGGTCCGAGCATTTGGGGAGTTGCTGAAAGATTTTTTGAAAAGGTTTAATAAGGCTATTACAGAAGTTATTTATCTGAATGATGTGCAATACTCATGGCACTAAATAAGGGAGTCAACCCTGATTCTGAGTTTGGCGACTGGTTAACGAGAAAGCCTCCTTCTACATTAGGTCGTTTCTTTGTAAAATCGGCTCGGTTTCTGAGGAAGGAGGAAGCAAAGAGAACCAGGAAGAGAGATGTTACAGGACCAAGCGCCGTGGAAGTACAGCGTAATGTAGCAGTAAAGCAGTCCGGTGATAGTTCCAGAAAAGTTCAGATAAATGTTCAGATTAAACCGAATGAGAAAAAGGAAGACGGTAAGAGAAACCACGACCAAAGATAGGATTCTAGAAGAGGGCAGCCGAGGATCCCATCGTTCGATATATACACAACATTGAATATCTCATTAGAGAATGTTTATCTATCGACCTATAACACTATGCAGTACAGAAAACCACCTCCGAAGGGACCAACAGAGAAGCAAAGTCAGTTCAAAAAGTACTGTAGGTTTCATGAGAGTTATGGACATACCATGGATGAAAGTCGCCACCTCCATGATGTTATTGATAAGTTAATTCGAGAGAGAAAGTTGTAGCAGTTTGCTAAAGCCCCGCAGGATAGAGGGCATGGGACATCCAACCTCAATTGAGGATAAGCTCCGCCCAGTGCCAAGGAACCTCGATGGATAGTGAAGAGATTAGTTATTGATACTATTTTTGGAGGACCACATCCAGTTGATAAAAGTTGGAATGAGATTGAATGTTACGTGAACGATATCTGACATGTTGACATTGAATGTTGCTCGAACATGGAGGACGGTGCTCTAACAAAGTAACTGTGAACTATATCAATTGACATCGTGTTTCGAAGTAGGGATGCGGACTAGATAGATGGCCCTACGGTCCAATAGTGATCTCAGCCATGATCGATCTCCCCTTGGTGAGAAAGATTCTGATTGTCTGTGAAAGTTCTGTCAATATCATTTTCAAAAAGGCATACGAATAGATGTTATTGGAAGCCAAAGATTTGAAATCGTGCAAATCCCATATTCATTACTTTAATAGGATTGTTACTGAAGCGGTAGGCTATGTTGAACTACTAGTGGAATTGGAAGACGAAAACTATAGGAGAGTGCGGGTGTTGCCGTTTGTTGTGATGGATGCGACTCCGTACAGTGCGTTTTTGGGTCGACCGGACGCGCATACACAAAGTTCCAGCGGTTTCTATTTCATACATATATCTAGAAGTTGCTTTAAAATTAAAGTTCTTCTTTAGAAACAATTTTTTTCTTCTGAAATATGAAGTTTGTTTGCGAAATCTTTAGATCATGTTAGCTGCTAATGGTACAATGATAATTACTTGCATTGTATTTTAGGTTGTTCCTTAATAGAACCTACCATCTAACATGTTTATTTTGGCACAAGGTAGGGAATTTATGAATTTAAACACAAAATTGCTATTATTACTGTAATTCAAAATTGGATATCTAAATTTAAGGTTTGTCATAAAAGTTTGTTAAATGACCAGAATATTTTTAACTGCATTATCCAGTTTTCTAGGTTAATTTTCTATTAAATTTTGTACTGCAAAATTGAGTTCAGTTTGAGCTACAATATGTTGGATCGTTTTCATCCTAGAGAGGGGGTGAATAGGGCATATTAATAACTAATGCGGAAATAAAAATAAAAACAGAAAGTAATGCAGTAGAGATTACACATAGATGTACCTAGCTTTGGCAAAAACCTGCCTACGTGTTGCCCCTAAGGTTTCTACTAGAAATTAAGCTATCAGACGCTTACAAACACACAAAAACTTGCAACACCCGCTAGCATGATTAACCTAACTCTAAGCTCAAAACCCTGCCACTACTCAGCCACTGAGTTGCGAATTCTCGAACTACAAAACTGTAGTTCGTAAACAACTTAAACTAGAGTTTGACTCGGATAAAAACAAGACAATTAATTAAAACCCTAATACAATATAATATGGCCCAATATAAAAATATAACGGTGCAGCCCAGTTTTAAACAAAGATAATCGATCTTCCCTTTTTTGCCTCCTATTAATCAAAGTCGCCTTATTCCTTTTTGTTAATCTTCAAAAATTAGGGTTATGCTTTGCTTGAAGCTGCCGCTTGGAGTTCAACTCGATTGCCTTTCATTCCTCAATTCACTTTGCTGCTTCTCCATTTAGTGCTCTTCGATTTGCTTGCCATCACTTCAACGTCGAATTCGAATGGAATAGAATCAGTATGCGATTTCTTACTTTATTTCTCTGTTGATTAGCTTGAACTTGAACTCGATAATTTTTAGATGATGATATGGGTTCAATTTATAAGGATCGAAACCTTATTTTATCGTTCGTATATTTTGGCTTGAATTTGTCAGTGAGTTTGCTCGGCCATTCGATTCTTATTTGAATGTTTGTGGTGATTTTGACACATTCATCTCTGATACATTTGAATTTGCTCCATTCTTTGCTCCTATGACTTGTTCATCATTCGCTTCCATCTTGCATTTGAATTTGAGATATACTTTGAGTTGATTTTGACTTCCTGAAGATTGACTGGTTCATTATGATATTGACCATGACTTTTTCAACTCATATTCTCTGCTTTGTTAATATGTTTTTGACCTGTTTATTTCTATGATCCACGGCTGCATTGTCTTGTTTTTGATGTGTATATGTGACTGCTACATAGTCATGTTGCCTTGAACTAGTTTGAACATGATGTTTTGCACTGTGATTTTTCTTCGAGTTAAATTGTGGTCTCCATGCATATACATTTATGTATGTATATATGTGTGTGAATCTCTGAATGTATGTATATCCATGTTGCTGTCTTATTCAACTCGAAGTCTGGTCTGTGTTGCATTATTTGGTTCCCGAGTTACTGTCATGTTGAGTTACTATCATGTCGTTATTTGTTTTGATCTTCATGTGGTTGAGGCTGTTATCATGTTGGTTCTATCTGAAGTCTTATTGCATGTTATTGTTTTGCTTTATGTTAACTCATTTTGGATCTTCATGAGTTCACACTATTGTGTTCTAGTTTGGGTTCTTACATTTCATTGCTCTGTTCACTCGAGTGCTTGCTTCCATGTGTGTGTTCATATGTGTGTGATTTTCTGATATCATCCTTTGCACATATCTAGTTGCATGAACATTGATCTGGTGCATTTCTTCGAGTAGAATACTTTGTGTACATTTCTGGTGCTTTTTGGTATTTGGTATGGACTATTTGTGGGTTGAACTGACCTGAGTACTTTTGGTTGAGGCTGGCGCACTTTTGTCCATGGTTTGCCTAGGTTATGATGGTTCAGTTCCATGTTTTCATGTTGGTTTCCTTGTGCCATTAGAAATCTGGATGCATTTTCTCATTCATGTTAATCCATTGACATGTCTGAAGCTTTGTTTGTGCCTTTGTACGTTTGGTTGGGACCGATCATTGCTATTTTGAGTTATTTGCATGTTTGTACACATGGTTGAGCTGCTGTCTTGGTTGAGTCTTCACTTGCATGCTCCAATATTTACTGCATGCACCACTTTGTACATTACATGTTCATATATTCTCTAATCTTTACCCATGTGTCATATGCGTTGTCATTTTTGTTCATTTTTCCTTTGTATATTTTATGGTCTGGTTCCATACGATCTGGTTCTATTTTGGTCTTGTTCCATGTTGACTTGATTGCTTTGACTGACCACTGTAGTGCTGAGTTATTTGTATTGCACTTGAGTTGAATCTAGTCTTGGCTTGGGTTTGACCTTATGCTCACCTGTCCCTGCAATTTTAACGAGCAAGTATATATTGGTGTTCATGACCTTATAACATGTACATTGATATACCATGCATGTCACAAGTTGTTCGTGTAGGATGAATTAAAAGAAATGAAGGCAAACAACCCAAATAACTGGGGCAAAGAATATTTTCAAACACACGCTTCATTGTGCAGTGAAAAATATTTCTTTTTTAATTTCACCACGTCAGTGTTTATTTTGCAGATAGTTCAGATTCTGGATACAGGCTAGAACATAGTTGGAGATCAAATACGAGTGTTAAGTGAATTATGTAGTGAGGTGAAAATTGTAAAGTGAAAATTATGTTGTGATTGAAATTGTATTGAAAATGTGTAAATGTAGTGAGAGCTCAAATTTGTACTATTTGAATTTGTAATAAAATATTTGTTTGAAAAACATATTTGTTTAAATAAGAATTTCGAGTTATTTATTTTATTCAACAAATTTTTATTTAATCATGTGGAAAAATAAAATAGTACAATAACAAATACATTTAAACAAATATATATGTTTATTCTCATCAAACAAAAATCATAGGCTATTGTATTCTACAATCTCCCTCTTTTGGTGATAACAAACACATATTAAGATTTTGACTCAATTATATGTATTTGGTCTCGATGAATTCTATGAGCTCCCCCTATTTGAATACTCCCTCTACAACTAAGCTCCCCCTTCACATATGCATGAAAATAAAAGGAGAATATGCAAATAAAAAACAAATGCAAAATGAACCTAGATGAGAATATGCAAATACAAATAAAAAGTATGACTCATTTGCCAAAATCTTAACTTCTCTTCCCCTTTTGTTATCAGCAAAAGAGTAATAGTGTTTGATAAGAGTGATAAAGTGATAGACATTAATACAACTTTAATACCTAATCGAGTATAAATATTAAATTTCAAGAAAAAATCAAACAAAAATCATAAATACTCTATTAGACACATATTCCATTTTACAGTGATACGGGTGATATCGGCATAGAAATTCATATAATCATGTCCATTTGTGGTAATTTATGGCAGGAAATTTTTAAATATTTACTAGCCATGCATAACCGTTAGGACTTTTAAATGAGATTATTAGTATTCCTTAATTTAAAAAAAATGAATTTCTAGCATCTTTTAACTACGCATAACCGTGAGGACTTTTAAATGGAGTTAGAATCAACTCGCATATTTTATCCAATTATGATACGTGTTCCATATATGAATAACCATAAGGACTTTTAAATGAGCATGAAAGCGTATAATCAAAGATTTCAAGTAGTTCACCCATGCATAACCGTGAGGAGTTTTAAATGAGAGTGGGTATTCTTAGATGATTATATTGCTAATTAATTAAAAAATGAATAATTTCCTATTTAAATACCACATTTTGACAAGCTGGATGGTGCCAATGTATGGGATGCTTGGGTTGCATGGTGGAGTGGCGATGAATTCATGGCAAGTCTATCCGATATCACCTTAATTTGTTCGGTAGAGAATATATAATTTATATCTATGAAATATAATCTTAATTTTTGATTTGCTGGTGGAGTCAGACAGGAACTCGACGAACAGGCAGAAAAATCCAGTCACACATTGTGGTGGCTCGAAATCATTTCGGAATCAATGCAAGGACCTGGTAAATTAATTAATTGCAATCATGAACAGTTATTATATTTTTAGTAAAAATTTGTATGAATAATAATAATATATACCAATTATTGCAAGAAAGAGCGCGTGGGGCTCTTGTCTCATTATGGACGTATTTCTGCAAACCAATGCCGTTAGGCAGACAAATGACGAGGGATTATTGTCATATGCCTAACATGAGGATGATAAAGCATACGCCATACATGTAAGTATATTTTAAGTTATAAGTTATTAATAGTGATCATTTTAATTAATTAGTTATAAAATATAATAATAATGTCATGTAATGTTTAATTATATTTAATTTTGCATTGTAGGAAATATTTATGCAAGCACGTGCGCAGATGCTTGAGCAGTTAACCACTGATGAGGAGGACGCTATCTTCGACTCCATTATGGACCCGGTATGGAGAAATAGGCACTATGGCTACGACACTCAATCAGTAATTTATAAAAATTAACTAAGTTGTAAAAATTGCTTAAAGTTTAGTAATAACCTAAACATATTTTGACTTGTTTTGTAGGCTCGGACCTCACAAAAGGCTTACCATAAGGTTTGGGACAATGTTGAGATTAATGAGCTTCGATGGCAAATTGCACAACTGCAGGAGTACGACCGCCTTCAAGTAGCAAAAATGGAGCAATTAAACCAGCGTTTGACCGAGTATGTGGAGCGTCACGGAGCATTCCCTTCGTCTGGTTGTTCTGGAGCCGATGATGAGTCAAGAGATACGTTCTGCAGTTTTTGTTCTTGAAACTGATGTATTTATACAATGAGATATGGTGATGATGATTTATGGACATGGGGTTGATTTGTGGGGTTTGATGTTGGATGTATATGTTGTACGTTGATGTTGGATGCAGATATTGCAGTCGGATGTGTGAGACTGATGATGTAAGGTTTGTTTTGTATTGATTGGAATGTTTGAGTTTGAGATGGTAATGTTTGAGTTTTATGTTACTATTGATATTGATTTCGGCTTATACACACATGCACACATTGATGTGTCGTGATATATATTGATATGGAAGTCCTGTTTGCCTGCAGAAAAAAAATTTACCCGAATTTCCGACGGCCTATAAGTCAAAATTTCTGACGAATATCGACGATTCCCAACGGTTTACTGGTCGAATATTCCGACAGCCTATAAGTCAAAATTTCCGACGAACATTGATGGCTCGCAACGGTTTACCAGTCGAATATTCCGACGGCTTCCGATCGTTTTCTGGCAAGTGTTCAAGCCACGTGGACGTTGGCATTGTCGAAAAAACTGACGGAACTGCCGTCGGAACCGTCGAATAAATATAAATGGTAGTGACATACATATAAATGGTAGTGACATATCATTATGTTGAATATTTTAAGTAAATACACACATATCTATAAGTTTATATGTATACCTTGAATATATACAAATATATATACACACACACACACACACACACACCAAGGTTCAACATTCCGTCCAGAACGTCAGAATTCCAGTGATTCCGTTCCGTTTCCGACGTGGACCGAAACGGAAAGGGCTAAAAAACCCATTTTTTTTGAATTACGGCAAGAATGAAAATTTCGCTGAAAATCCAATAAAAGGAAAATGTGAGTTCATCAGATTCAAACAAGAAAAACAAGATTAATGCACTTTATGTTACTCCAATCAACGACAGTAACAACGATTGAGGAATTTCTCTTGTTGATTTCGAGTAGCATCCATCGACAGTGACGGTTGTGGAGGATCTCGACCTAGCATCTAAAAATCTATATGAGTGGATCGTATAGGATGTATATGCAAGTATATGCAACTTACTATATAATATAACTTGATAGATGATAGTAGTAAAGTAAATTAAAATAATCACACCAGGATTTTATACTGGTTCGGACCCCCCGTCCTACGTCCAGTCCCGAAGCTCCTCTTCGGAATTTCCTTTCAACTCACCCTCACTTGACCCGGAGGAACAAGTTTACAATAGCAGAGTTTCTTTGTCAAGAATGTGTTCTATAACACGGATGTTGACTATTAAGTACAATTGCTTCCAATATATATAAAAGAGTCAATTACAAGTATTTTGATTGCTTAGAGATCAGGTATAAATCAGTGTGTAAGAGTTAAGAGCGTAAGTAAGTAAGGTGTGTAACTTCTCTTGAATTCCTGATTCTATTTATAGTGGTGGAGAGATCCTTTGTGTAGTTGCAACTATTAGTAAGTGCTCTAAGGTTGCTTCTCATGGTGATGAAGAGTTGCAGTGAAGAGAAGCGAACGTGTCCTTTCGGATGTGACAGTTGTGCTTTGAATTTACATAGCCGGGTTCAAAATCAAACGTCTATAAAATATTTCAGATGTCTGGTCTTCATATATTTTTTGTATCTGTTTATATTTCAGACGTCTGTGTTTATTAACCAGACGTCTGGTCTTCATATATTTTTTTATATCCAGATGCTTTTCATACATCTGAGTGTATTAACCAGACGTCTGATTCTTTCTGAGTTTCAAACCAGAGGAATCAATCAGACGTCTGGCTAGTGTACCTAGACGTCTGAATGTGTGCATGCTGCTTTATCTGTGTCTGTGTCATCCCTCTTCCACTTCTATCAACTTGAAGTCTTTTGATACTTCTTTTGAGTCTTGTTTTTGTCTCTTTGGTGATGTTACTTTATCAACTATTTGTAAATATAGATATATATGTATATTCGATTTCCATTGTATAGTTGTTATCATCGAAACCATATAATTGATTTCCTAACAATCTCCCCCTTTTTGATGATGACAACTATTCAATGTACTTATATATAGATTATAAATCTCCCCCTGAATATGTGCTTATTTTTAATGTTATATGATTCTACCAATATTTCTTCCCCTTTGACATTATCAAAAAGAATTATAACAGTGAAGCCAATCGTCAAAAAAGAAAAGTTCATTAATAACATGAAGTGATTACAATCGTAGATTTATACAAAAATTATAAAAGCTACAATGTCCAAATTCTAGATTTCCTTCGGGGAAGCTTTATTTGGATCATCTTCCTTTGATTCTTTGTTGTCAGAAGTGCTATCCTTTAAAGGAGATGTTAAAGCTTCCTTTGGAGGTTCATCCTCAGTTAGTTTTGAATCTTTTGTGGGAGGAGAAGGAACAGGGGTTGCCCAATCCTCAGAGGGTGGTGTTGGACCACGAACCCGTTGTAATACTTCTTTATGAACCGATAAAACAGTCGAGAGAGATTCTTCAACTATAGCAAGTCGTGTAGCAAATGAAGTTCCAAAACTGTCAATTCGGTTAGCCAAATTTTTTTGATTTTGAGATAGAATTTTTTTGGTTCCGAAGTGTAAGATCTCGAACACTTTCATTTGGATTTGTATCCGTTCGAGTCTCCATAATTTCATCCTGTCCCGGATAATCAAATGGTGCGGGAGGAGGAGGAGTGACTTCCTGATGTTGTACTTCCTCTTGGGATGGATCAATGTTTGGTTGAGGAGGAGGCTCAACTCTTCGAGATTGACGATTGTGCGTCCAATCTTCGAAGGACATAAACTCTGGAGGGATTTCAGGTAGGTGCATCAAAGTGAAGAATTTGGTGGAAGCATATTTAGGTGAGATTTCTTCGAATGTCGATAGGTAGGAAGGAATATTATGTGCACAAAGAAGTCTCATAATATAAGTAGGGTAAATGATCGATGGCCTTGATCGAGTCCAAAAGTGCTTGAGCTCGTCGAAGATGAATTTGGCCCAATTTACCCGAGTTCCACTAAAGAGAGCATATAGAGCTTTGTGCTCCATTTCTGTTATTTGCTCGTGACTCCCCATACGTGGAAGAACTGTATTTATTATCATTCTTGTCAAGAGTCGAACTTTTGGACGTAAATATTTCGAAGCAAATTTTGGCATTTCGTCTTCCCAAATTTGATGAGTAATACTATTCCGTGGCTTGAAGCGCATATCCAGAATGTTGTATAAATCTTCCCCGGTGTCAGAGTATCCCAAAGTTCTACCAATTATCCCCGGAGTTAACCTAATTGTATTACCATAAACACTAGACCATAGCCAGTTGTCTTCATCTTCAGTATTCCATACTGAAGTGCTATCTAGATTAGCGTAGAATAAAATATAGCTAATTGATCTATTTGAACATCATTTGGAGTAAAAGAGATTAGGGTTTCCAGTCCAACATTTTCACAAAGTTCATCTAGATCATACATAGGGAATTTTAGGAGATTATAGAATGGTCCTATATGAAGTTTCTTCTTTTGAATATCTTGATACCTTTTAATGGAATGCGAAGCTTTATGCATCCACCTCTCGATTTGATCGTCGGAGCACACCTGGGGGTTTGAAGATGAAGTGGGTTGATCTTGTTTGCATTTTGGAGCCTTGATGTTCTTAGTGCGAGGAGGCATTTTGATTTTGTTTTGTAAAAGACGTTGATTGTGAGGAAAAAATCGTCAAAAAGCAGATGGTAAAATGGAATAATTTTGAGATAAAGGAAAAAAATGACGTTATCTGGGTGTATTTAAATGGTCGATTGAATTCCAGACGTCTGGATTGGAAGACAGACGTCTGGTTTGCCCTAAATTTTTTACAGAAGATACAAACAGACGTCTGGTATTTTGAGTAGACGTTTGTTTTGGTCGAATTTGTGAGTTTTAATAGGCAAAAACTTTAAACAGACGTTTGGTTGTATATGTCAAACGTCTGGTTCAGACAAATTTGTGACAGAAGACTTGGTCAAACGTCTGGTTCAATGTGTTAGATGTCTGAAATTTTCGGAATTCTATTTTTAGGCGGCAGAACTTAAATTCAGACGTCTGGGGATATATCAGACGTCTGACATATGCACACTGCTAAAAAAATTAATTGTGTCAGACGTGTGGAGGATGTAGACAAACGTTTGAAATTTACAGTTTGGCTAAAAATAGCCTGAAGTTTGATGGTTTTACTTATTTATCGAAAGTTAATAGCAAATATTTTTATTGTTGTAAAATATAATAACACATAAGTATAGATATATACAATAATTAATACGATTTATTTATTTAGACGGCGACGGAGTTTTAGGATTTCCTGACTCGTTATCCTTCCATGGTCTAAGTGGAGACCATATATTTTCATGTTCGTGGGTCCGTGGGGAGCCATAATATCGTCTTGGTGAGGGATCTGAAGGGGTACGATATGAAAAAGATGGATCCAATGAACTACAAGGTTTTGGTAGCGGTTCATGAACATCTTTCTTTCGTGACGAACAAAACTTCATCGCCACTTGCTCAAGAAAGCTTAGCCGTCGTGCCGTAACTTTTTGTTCGAAATAAAGTTCTCGTTGAAGATCTATCTGTTGTTTCTGGTAATGATGAATTTCATCAATTTTCTCCTTTGTGTTAGGAGAAATAAATAGAGATCTTTTAGTTTTCTTATTATCTGGATAAAACCCGTATGATACGAGGACCACCTATTTGCTGGCTCTTGTTTTGGTGTAGGCGTAGGAAGACGCTGTGGTGTGTCAACCGAGCTATCGGTCGATGGTGTTGAGATGGAGATGGATATATAGGAGTTCCCAGAAGACATTGTTATATTTTATTTTAAAAAATTGATTGTTTGTATATAGTTGTTATGTAACTATGTATATATATAAGCTGAAAACATTATTTATAGATCAGCTAATTGTCTAAAAATTTAATGGTTCAGAAATTAATAAGTATAATTTGTGGTAATAAAATAGATAACTAAACTTAGTCTTTAATTGAATTTTTTAAGGAAGAAGATCATGAAGTGAACAAATACCTTAACTTCGTCGGTGTTTAATGAAATTTTGTTCATTTAATGGTTTTGTAAAAATATCGGCTACTTGATTTTCGGTATTTATGTATTCTAAAGAAATAGTTCCTTTTTCAACATTTTCTCGTAGAAAATGATGTCGTATATCTATATGTTTGGTTCGTGAGTGATTAACAGGGTTTTATGATAAATTTATAGCACTTGTGTTATCATAATATATTGGAGATTTTTTGATAATTTTACCGAAATCCGTTAGTGTTTGTTGCATGTATATCACTTGTGCACATGCTGGAGCTTCCGATAAAGTGATATGTTCCACTAGTACTCTTACGATCTGTTTTACATCCATCGAAATTCGCATCGCTATATGAAACAAGTTCAAACGATGATCCTTTAGGGTAAAACAAACCATAATCTCTAGTACTAGATAGATAACGTAAAATACGCTTAACAGCTCTTAGATGAGATTCCTTTGGTTTTGCTTGAAATTGAGCACATAGACATACACTCATCATAATATCAGGTCGACTGGCCGTTAAATAAAGTAAAGAACCAATCATACTTCGATATAACTTTTCATCAAAATCTTTTCCATTTTCATCTTTTTCTAAGTGAATAGTGGTACTCATTGGTGTTGGTCTGCTTGATGCTTTATCCATTTCAATTCGACGTAATAAATTGTTACAATATTTTTCTTGGTGAATAAAATTTTATTTTCGAGTTGTTTTATTTGTAGACCTAAGAAAAATTTTAATTCTCCCATGTGTGACATTTCAAATTCATTTTTCATAATATTTGAAAACTGATTACATAGATTTTCGTTAGTTGAACCAAAAATGATATCATCAACATAAATTTGTACAACTAAAAAATCATTATTTTATCTTTTAATAAATAAAGTTGTATCTATTTTGCCTGTATGAAAACAAGATGTTATTAAGTGATTTTTAAGACGTTCGTACCATGCACAAGGGGCTTGTTTTAATCCATATAGTGCTTTATGTAATTTAAAAACATGATCGGGATATTTTTCATGAACAAATAATGGTGGTTGTTCGACGTATACATTTTCTTTAACAAAACCATTCAAAAAAGCACTTTTGACATCCATTTGAAATAATTTAAAATTGTGATGAGTTGCAAAGACGAGTAATGTACGAATGGCCTCTAATCTTGCTACTGGAGCAAAGGTTTCATCGTAATCTATTCCTTCTTCTTGATTGTAACCTTGAGAAACTAAACGTGCTTTATTTGTAACGATATTTCCATTCTCATCTGCTTTGTTTTTAAATACCCATTTTGTTCCTGTTACCGATTGATCTTCAGGTCTTGGTACTAATTCTCATACGTTATTATGTTCAAATTGATTTAATTCTTCTTGCATAGCTATTATCCAAAAATTATCATTTGAGGCTTCTTTATAATTTTTTGGTTCAAAGTTTGACACAAATTCTACATGGCTTATTTGATTGAGTTGATTTCTAGTTACTCTTGAATTAAGATCTCCAATAATATTATCTATTGGATGATTCTAAAGAATTCTAGAGGATGAAATCAAGGTGTTATTTTGCATATTTGTTTCATTATTAATAGAATTTGTTGAATTTGTTAGTGGAATAATTTCTTCTTCATCATTAGTATGACGGTTAAAGAGATTTTCGTCGAACGAGACATGTAAGCTCTCTTCAATAGTATTATTTCGTTTATTAAAGATTCTATATGCTTTGCTACGATCCGAATATCCAACAAAAATACCTTCATCAGCCTTTGGGTCAAATTTTCCTAAGCTATCTTTTGTATTTAGTATAAAACATTTTGAACCGGAAGTTTTAAAGTATGATACTTTAGGTTTTTTACCAAAAAATATTTCAAAACAAGTTTGTTTAGTCATGGGACGTATGGTTACTCGATTTAATACATAACAAGATGTCGCAATAGCTTCAGCCCATAAGTGTTTTGGTAAACCACTACAATTTAGTAATGTTCGTGCGCATTTTTGTAATGTACGATTTTTTCTTTCTACGACACCATTTTGTTGAGGGGTACGAGGAAAAGAAAAATTATACGTTATTCGTTTCTTATTACAAAAGTTTGTAAAAAAGTCATTTTCGGATTCTTCTCCGTAATCACTTCTAATATTTTTAATTTTCAAATTCATTTGAGTTTTAATTCTTTTAGTAAATATTTTAAATATACCAAAAGTATCGCTTCTGTGTTTTAAAAATAAAGTCCATGTATATCTCGAAAAATCATCGACTATTACGAAAACATATTTATTGTGATTTATAGACCTTATTTGTGTTGGACCAAATAAATCTAAATGTAATAATTCTAATGGTTGTTTTGTGGAAATATTATTTTTAGATTTAAACGAGCTTTTCTTTAGTTTTCCAATTTGACAATCGTCACATAAGTTTTATACTTGATAATTTATTTTAGGTAATCCTCTTACCAACTCGTATTTTGGTAACTTATTAATATTCTTAAAATTGATATGACAAAAACGTTTATGCCATAACCATGGATCATCATGTTTGACCGTTAAACACAAGTTTGAATTTTTATTTATATTCATGTTTAATACATAAATATTTTTGTTTCTAAATCCTTCAAAAATGAGTTGTTTGTTATTATCTAAAATATTACATCTATCCTTTTCAAAATTTATTTGAAAATATTTATCGCATAATTGACTAATGCTTAGTAAGTTGTGTTTCAAATTTTCTACTAATAAAACATTTGTAATAATAGGAGAGTTAGATATACCAGAGTTGATGACTTCTCCAATGCCTATGTCATATCCTTTTGAATTATCTCCAAAGATTACCGTTCCACCATCGATGTATGTTATATTTGATAACATTTTTGAGTTTCCGGTCATATGTTTGGAGCAACCGCTATCTAGTATACATTTCTTCTTATTTTTTATTTTGGGTACTTGCAAAATAAAGAATGTTTTAATTGGTACCCATATATTTTATTAGGGTCCTAATTGTTAGAGGAAGGCAGCCATACCCAAGATGGTTTGGTACCTTTATAAATATAATTTTTGTTATAAACTACTCCTTCTAAGTAATTATTAATATGCTTTTGTCTAATCAAATTATTATTTGTTTTAGGAATCCAAATTTTCATATTTTTGATATTTAATTTCGACTTAGAAAAACCTCTAGTTTTTATATAACTAATATTTTTATCATTATTTCCTTTTTGTTTAGAAGAATTTTTAAATCCTATTCCATTTCTATTGCCTGATGGTTTTGAAGTTTTGATAAGATTTTCCAAATCTTGTTTCTCTTTATTAAATTTTGACACATTGTTGATAATTTTATCTAATTTTTCTTTTAGTTCTATATTTTCAATTTTCAATGATTCAATAATATTTCTAAACTCAATATTTTCATTTAACAAATTTTCTTTTACTATAGTAATATTCTCACTTTCTATCAATTTATTTTTGATTTTCTCTTGAGATATTTCAAGTTCTTCTTCTAGAATAATTTTTTCATCTTTCAACATTCCTACCTCAAGTTCTAATCTATTTATTTTGACTATATATTCTTTGTTTAATTTTTTTATTTGTCTAAATTTATCATCTAATTCCATGCTAAGTTCAGGACATACCTCTTCAGTTTGTGCCATAAAACATATATTAGCCTGTTCTCCATCATTATCGTTATCACTTTCAGAGGATGAAGAATCCGAGTCATCCCAAGTTACTATGAAAGCCTTCTTCTTCTTAAAATTTTGAACTTTGTTATTATTTTTTTCATTATTAAGTTTAGGGAAATCCTTCTTCATATGACCGTATTGATCACATTCATAGCACTTGATTTGAGTTGTTGTGTTGGATTTCCCTTCTTTTTGAAATTTGGTCATCTTTCTAAATTTCTTGAATCTATTATAATTCTTAGCAATGAAGACTATTTCTTCTTCATCTAAATCGGAGTCATCATTTTTTGTTACTGGAAATGCTATATTCTTTTTCTCCGAGTTTTGTTCTTTTCGAGCCTGCAAATTAGCTTCATAGGACATTAAATTTCCTATTAACTCTTCAACTTTGAGAGTAGAAAGGTCGTTAGCTTCTTCAATAGCTAAAACCTTCCTTTCCCAATCTGATGTTAAAGAGTTGAGTATTCGAGAGACTAAATCAAAATCAGTAAATTTAACTCCTAATGCCATAAGATCGTGTTGAATAGTTTGAAATCTAGAATACATGTCAACAATAGTTTCATTTTGCTTCATTTTGAATGAAGAAAATCGGTTTTGTAAAATTGAAATCTTGGTTTGTTTGACCTTTGTTGTACCTTCGTGTGTAATTTGTAAGGTACGCCAAATATCAAACGCAGTGGTGCATAACATGACACGTGAAAATTAATTTTTGTCTAAAGAGCAAAATAAAACATTCATAGCTTTAGCATTATTTGATGCTAAGGTTTTTTGTGCATCGGTCCAAGTGTTCATAGCGGTAGTAGGTGCTTCATATTTATCTTGTGTGGTTGACCAAATTTCAAGACCATTAGCTTCCATGAAAATTCTCATACATGTTGAACAATATGCATAATTAGATCCATTAAAGAGTGGGGTCGTGCTGTGGATTGTCCTTCTTGAAAAATACTTGCCATATTAAAGTGATTCAAAAAACATGTTACTGCTATTTGATCAAAACCTTGCTCTGATACCAATTGAAAATCTATATGAGTGGATCGTATAGGATGTATATGCAAGCATATGCAACTTATTATATAATATAACTTGATAGATGATAGTAGCAAAGTAAATTAAAATAATCACACCAGGATTTTATACTGGTTCAGACCTCCCGTCCTACGTTCAGTCCCGAAGCTCCTCTTCGGAATTTCCTTTCAACTCACCCTCACTTGACCCGGAGGAACATGTTTACAATAGCAGAGTTTCTTTGTCATGCAAGAATGTGTTCTATAACATGGATGTTGACTATTAAGTACAATTGCTTCCAATATATATAAAATAGTCAATTACAAGTATTTTGATTGCTTAGAGATCATGTATAAATCAGTGTGTAAGAGTTAAGAGCGTAAGTAAGTAAGGTGTGTAACTTCTCTTGAATTGCTGATTCTATTTATAGTGGTGGAGAGATCCTTTGTGTGGTTGTAACTGTTAGTAAGTGCTCTAAGCTTGCTTCTCATGGTGATGAAGAGTTGCAGGGAAGAGAAGCGAACGTGTCCTTTCTGATGTGACAGTTGTGCTTTGAATTTACATAGCCGAGTTCAAAATCAGACATCTGGAAGATATTTCAGACGTATGGTCTTCATATATTTTTTGTATCTGTTTATATTTCAGACGTCTGTGTTTATTAACCAGACGTCTGGTCTTCATATATTTTTTATATCCGGATACTTTTCATACGTCTGAGTGTATTAACCAGACGTCTGATTCTTTCTACGTGTACCCAGACGTCCGAATGTGTGCATGTTGCTTTTTATATGCTTTTATATCCGTATTTTTATATCCGGATGCTTTTCATATGCTTTTCATACGTCTGAGTGTACCCAGACGTCTGAATGTGTGCATGTTGCTTTATCCATGTCTGTGTCATCCCTCTTCCACTTCTATCGACTTGAAGTCTTTTGATACTTCTTTTGAGTCTTGTTTTTGTCTTTTTGGTGATGTTACTTTATCAACTACCTGTATATATATATATATATATATATATATATATATATATATATATATATATATATATATTCGATTTCCATTGTATAGTTGTTATCGTCGAAACCATATAATTGATTTCCTAACAGCGTCTATCGACAACGTTGGTTGACGAGGATGTCAACAAACATCCATCAGCGGCGATAATGGCTGAAGGAATATGACTTAAGATTCACGAACAACCATTTGCGAAGGACGATTGCAATTTTTTCTCTCCTGTTGGTGAATTAGTTGGGCGTGAAGGAAAATGGCAGATAAACCTAGGTAATAATGGATCGAGTGATAAATGAGCATGTGGATTGCATAGGTTATTAGGTTATTGCAAATAACGTGTTCATTAGCATTATGTAAACGAGTGAATCTGGACTATGCTAAACAAATTTCATGAGCTGGATTATGAAAGTTCAATTAATAGGTTCATTGGTATTATGAAATATAAATAACAATTTATTTAATATGTGAAGAGTACATAAACATCGTCGAATATGTTTACTTCATTAAACATATTTTACATAATTTGTATAAATTTGTTTATCATTTATTTATAATTTTAGATTCTTTAATATGACTATAATTTAATATGAGCATTGCATGAGTATTTTAAAGAAAGCACCGGAATTCGGAAACCGGAATCAAAACGGAATTTTGAAATAGCCGAAACGAAACCGAAATTTTGAAAATTTTCAATGTTCGGAATGAAAACGGAAAACGGTATTTTGATCCTTGATTTCCACACCTTGAGGGTTGTGTTGTGGTACAAAAATTAAAACAAGCTCTACCCACGTTGTTGATGCTACTACTGGGAACTATCCTCGTTCTTAGGTATGTTTCTTCATGCATTCTACACACGCTATCATTGGCTCAATAATCATTTTGCTTTCTCTAGCCCTGATATAACATGTCGCTTTGCAATGATTGAACTTAGAGCCTTTTTTCATGGGCCAAAACTGTATGTCTCTTGATCCATACGTTTGTTTCGTACCTCGCATAATTAACGATCATGTAATTCAGAATAAATTACAAAGGTGATATAAATATAATAGTGCATAATTTAAAACTTAATGTGTTCTAACACGGGGGTAATGATTGAATTATGCATCCACGATATATTTATAAAATTCTTTCCCTGCTCATATGTTGATTTCAAAACCATGCATACAAGGTGTGATTACGAATTATGAAGCTAAGATCTGGCCAAAAACATTTGTTAGATGCCCAAAGTCGAATTGGTCAAGCAAAGACAAGTGTTCTATTGATGTATATTGAGGTTGGATTTAATTATTTTATGTTATATATCTATAAGCTAGGATAATATCCCCCATTAATTATTAAATTAGAAAAAAGGTTGGGGACATCTTAATTAAAATAGCACTGATATGTTTTGTTCAATAATTTATTTAAAATTTTTCCACAGACCTCTAATTGGCCTGCATGATTAAATATAGGTCATTTTACATCGGCTTTTTATCTATCCAGTTTACAAAGATTTATCGAGTTAGGATTTTTAGCAGGATATTTTTATTACCTATGACAGTTAAGGAAAATTGGATGATCCAATCCTTCAATAATAGTACTGACGAATGACTCAAAACTTATTAGTGAAAACGTATAAAGTCTTCTAGATTGTTTATTGAATAAACAACACTTAAGTATTTTTAAAATTACTACGTGCATCATCATACTAGTAAAAAAACATTTTTTTGAACTACAACTAATAATTAAACATTATTTGGTTAACTTGTGACATCTCTGTGTAAGTTATTATTTTGAATACACATTCAAAAATCTAACGGTTATACGTCTGTCGTGAATTCCAATAGTTTAATATCTGAACTGATTTGATGAGATGATAGCAGCAACAACTGGAAGGAGAACAGACAATATAAGTAGCCAAATTAAAGGTATAAATGAGTCAAAATGACAAGGAGGTGCTATCAACATAACTTAGGGGTAAGCTGGCTGAGAATCTATTACTTTATATTAAAGCAGAAACTTCCCCAAGCTAACGTACACTCTTCTGCTTTTCTCATTTCAAAATTCCACTTCCCTATCCGTAACCGCATTTTTTTTCCTATCTTATCTCCAACTCCAACTTCCCGTAACTGTTCCCCTATATTTCCACCTATTCCTCTGCGCTGCACTCTATTTCCTCTAATTTTCCTTTACAACAAATTTGTAACGTTCCACTAACTGCTCCTATCCCACTATCTCCACACATTTCCTTTCTTCTTCCCTACATCACTTTCTACTTTAAAATCGAATCGATATGTTACCAACAATTCCACAAAATTTTATCGGTGTATCCAATTTTAATTTGTTTGAATTTCCTATTACCAAGCCTGCCTCTGGTATTTATTACTTCTATCTTTTGATTTTGGTATTTGATCTTTTACCCCCCTAAAGTCGAAATCAACGTAATTCAATTGTTCATGGTTTGAAATTGAAGTCAAAAACTAATGTTTAGTCAGTTCTTATTCCAAAGCTAAATTTTGCAAACATATAGTGCAGTTGCTCTGAAATTGATATGATAATTGGAAGCGATTTTCTTCTGCAACAATGAAGTTGGAATTTAACGAATTGAAGTTCTCTCTATGGTCAATTGTTTTTTCATAGAAATATTATTTTTTAAATCCTTCGGTGTTTGCCCATTTTCTAGTGGTTTGTTGGTTTAATGGATTTATTCATGCAGTTGAGTAGTTTGTTTAAATTACCGGGTGGACTTTGATTGTTATACTTTTAGTCGTAGAGAAGTGAGTGAATTGAGCAAGTTCAAGTAATGATTTATTATGTTTATTTAGAAGAAAAAATAATGCACTAGATATCTTAGTTTCTAGGTATGTACGCTGTGTGCTTTTTTAATAATATGTTCAGTTAAAAATTTAAGGTGCTAAATTTTGAATTAAAAGGTTTTGAGTTGATTTGGTTTATTGGCAATTGACTATTTTGTGTTCCAGTTTGTATAACTAACAACAGTTCCATCCATGTCCTCCTGCAATTTAAACAAATTAAACTATCTAGACATGCCAATTTATACTACAATGAATTAAAACAGTACATAAAAAACCATTACTGTGTCATACATTATATGCCGCTTCTTTCATTCCACTTAAGTTTTTTTACCAACTATCTTCTTACCTCTATACGGGTGTCATCATTTTAACACAGTTTTTACTGTATTTTCTGTAGGAACAATGAATCAAAATATGTAAATGCCATCCCACTTGATGTATGTTACAAATTGGTCTAGTAGGGTTAGAGTGGCCTGGCTATGGTTATTGATTCGCCAAAACACAGATGAACCATACAGACCCAACATGCAATTTCTTGACTACGAATCCAACTATCAGGTATAATCTTTTCTTGGCAAATGTCATATGCGATCATGTACATTAGAACCTAAATTCCTTATTCACAGATATGGGTGGTGTTTTGCGTGCGATATCTACCATCCCCCAACTTACAAAAATGGAATGGCACACAATCAGTTAATTGGGAGCTTTGTATTGATTATCGTATGTTTTATACTGCAGGATACTCCATCAACCAAACAAAGTACAGCCCAAGAGGATATGCAAACTAATGATAGTAAAAAAATGCTTTCAACTGTGGAATGTAAAGGAAAAATAATTAATCAAGGTTTCAATCTTAAGCTCTGTAACCTAATTATGCGTGAAACAAATTATTTTGTTCTAATTAATCTTAATTTAACATGTTGACAGCAACAATGCTATCAATGATAAAATTAACAGTCGAGCTCCTATGATGAGTGGACGAAAGGGAGGGCAAAAAGGAATTAGCATTGAAGTTACACTCAACTTTCTACAAAATTTTACACAACTGTGAAATTTTCATCCTTAATGCTCCTGGTCATCTTTTAATGCATTTTCTGCCAACTTCAACTTTCAGTAATCATCTTCCTAACATATTGGTATATACCGAAACTAAATTTACTCTTAATTTATTTTTTACTAGGATGTGCAGTAAGTTGAACAAGATATGGACTAAACAACATCAAGCATCATGAAAAACATCTTAAGATGGAGCTTTGAACCACTCACATTACCATGACTGCATTTAACTGCAGCCATCCAAGCATCTTTAATGCGAAGATCGTCTTAGCTTTGTGATATGTACTCCTTTTACTTCATTGTATGTTAAAAATGTTTTATTTTCACTGTTTGATGTTATTTAGGTTTCAACATTCAACTATGTACAAACTACTTTGTCCGGTTAGTAATACAATGACATCATTTTTTTCTATCCAAACAATACGCAGTTCATTGCTTTTTATTCATTTTACTACTATCAACTACCTTTTGTCACATCGTGCATTGTCATCAACCTAACTTGCCAAACATACTGTGAGTTTCCATTACATGTTGCAAACAATGTTCGTAAATATTCTTACGGACTTTATGAACTGAATAAGAAACTTTTTATTTATTAAAATAATAATAATACTGGCAGTACTAATATTAATCATAATCAATTTCCTTTCTTTTTTAAGTTGTATGTGTGGGCGTCTGTGTACACATACATAATATATATACTAATCAGGTATCCATAGTTTTTTGTACACAAATCAATCGGGAAAATGTGTTCAGATATCACAGAGCAATGGTGTATATGTGCAATTGTGGAAAGAGTGTAACTAATGAGGTGCAATTTTTGTTGCAGTGCATGGAGGGTTTTTCCTATGCGATAGTGTTTAAGATTCCCCGATTCATGCCCATAATTTGATATATTGTACGAATGCAATGACACCTAGGGTTAGTAATACATTTTACGACTATCTCATTTCTTTTTCAACCCTTCCTAGTTTGGTTCATTTACAAACCTCATTTCTACTTCTTTACTTATGAGGTAATACTTTTTACTATCAATTGGAGGATTCAGATCCATTTTTGGTAATTTTATGCAATTACTTTAAGATTCACTTCTAATTTGTGTTTGATTCCATATCTTCGAAGTTGTGACAATGCTTTTTATTTCTATAAATTATTGGTTTCATTGGATATATAGAATTTTGAATCTATAAGTTTATGAATGTACTATCTTTAAGAATTGAGGACTAAAATACTGATGCAATCAATGTCCATTCATCTTACAGAGAGTGTGTGTATTCTGCAGATTGAGATGATAGGATTAAATAAGTAATTTAGTAAACAACAGTTGCAATTGCAAACAAATTATGCTTTTTTCCTTTCACTTAATTAATGTTTTTTGTAGTAGAATTTCACATAAGATGAGTGATACTATTCTCATGGATAATCTTCAAAACAGTTATTCATGTTTTCACATTTATAGATGCAATCATATCTTTATGTTGAAAGTGCATCCAACAATTAAACATGTACGTTGATAATATAGAATTCTTAATCCACTTTAATGGTGCAGATGTCCTATTTATGTGCTGTAGGGTGAAGGAAAAATATGTCCAATGATACTTATTTTGGTTTTCAAGCAGCAGTATGAAACATATCTCATTTTTCAAACTAAAGAAATTATTATTTTTTGCTCACTATATGTCGATAGAGGCCGGCCTATACCACCTTTCAACACCGTCTGTTCTTTATGGCATCCCTATTTTAAGTACCGCCAAAGGGTTCCAAAGATTTGTGTATGGTGCAATAGTAGGTTAACTAATATTAATTTTTATCCTCATCCTATATTCCCTTCAATTGAATATACAAGTTAGTCATTAATTTGTTCGAAAGTACTTCTTTTTAACGGATTGTGTTGGATATTTTCAACATTGCCTCCATAGTTTTTTTGTTTTAAAGTGAGAAGAAGAATGAAGGAAGAATAGTCCCACATCTTGAAAAATATGAAACTCTATTTGTTTAAATATAGATTCCTCGTACGAAGGTGGAGCACTTTTGGCATCCAAATGTTTGCTTTGTTGTAAGGAGAGAAGCCATGCATACCACTACGTGTACCGTCCTGTCCGACCAAACCGGTTCGGTTAAGATCTAAATTGACATAATTAATTTTTTTTGAAATGGGCCAGATTTAAATTCAAATTTAAACGGACAGATTTGGCGGGAGATGCGAGAATTGGTGATAGTGGGATATTTGAATGAATGGACATGACCGTTAGCAACAATTTTGAACAAGGGATGCAAAATTTTCAACAGATGCATCTCTACACAAATAGACATCTATCCAACACTATAAATAGCGACGTCCAAAACCGTTGCTATTTCAATAAAAACAACAACAATTCTTATCTTCTTCTTTCAGATTTTGCAACGTCAGAAAATGTCGCAGAACACTTTCATCATAACCAGATTTTGCGATGCCTATAAAGTGTTGTGAACACAAAAACGTTGCAAATCTATTCTCTTCTTCTTCTCCATTCTATACCCTACAAATTTGCATCATCAGAAACTATAATAAAGTGTCAGATCAAGATCGCTCAAATCTTGAATGTGGTTATGCTGTTCTAAGGCTTCATTGAATCCTGAAGTAAATAGTTTGATAATCCACTACTGAGATTTTAATTCATGGATTATAACAATGCCCGTGTGCGAAGCATGTGCTACTCACTAGTAACTTATTAGATAAGGAAATCTGGATAGAACATCAACTAAATCATATGCATTCAAATAGTACATGAAATCTTCAGTTCAGTGATACTACCACTTAACTATCTACATTTTTAACACTATCATGCACAATGTCACAATTTACTATAGTTACAATTCTTAATTGCAAGGTTATTTATACAAATTACGCATTTATTTCAGGCAAGTGTCGATGTTTCTGGTGTGATGCATATAAATATTTAAGATGTACTCCAGTAACAAGAGATTCAAATATGATGTCTCTCTTGAAGTCATAGCCATGAAGACACGTATATTTATTGGAGTTGCAAATTTGTGAATAAGGCAACAATATTGGCTGGGTGCAACTGTAAAACTACCATTTCTTCAAAGTGGTAGGCAACTCAGTTGATAGGATTGAGGTAGAAATGGAAGGAATAGTGTGGACCGATAGTAAGGCAAAAAGCTTGGTTGCTTACCATGAAGTTGGGCATGCAATACTTTTCAAGCTAATATTATATGAATATTAGTGTGTTAGAAATGAATGGGAAGTGTTAGGGAATGTGAAGGCATTAATTGCCTTGAAAGTTGAATAATCTCACATCTTAGAATAAAATAAACTATTTATGTTTATATACTAAGATGTGGAAAATATGCTAATACCTAAAGGCGAAGAGAGATACAAGCCATGAAGGGCATGTTCGTATCCGAACCCGTACCCACACTTGCAAAGCAGGCGAATCGGCGTTTGATGCGTACTTTGCAGTTGGCTTGGCATGGCTGTTCATACCGAATGCTTTTTTATTTCTATCCTTTCGAATTCAACCGGTCGCATCACCTGTTAAAGGATCGCAACCTTTCAAAAAGTCGCACCAGTTTGAACTGCCACCTATTCCAATGGTCGCATCACGGAGAAGGTCCGTTTTATCTTTGAAAACAATTGCTCGATATCCTTAAGCGCCGTAGAGTGAGAAATATTGTTTGAAGGAAACCGTTCTCAAACATTGGACCCGAACAATCTAATCGGTACGTATTTTACTGTTTATTTGTTAACTGCACAAGTACTACTCATAAATTTTTTATGACGTACCTGTGACGGTTTGTGGTTCTTGCAATTTGCAACACAATTGTAATAGTTTCGTAATACTTTTGTAACGTTACCATTAGCAATTTGTGTATACAGTTGAGTAAAACTTTTCTTATGTTACTATGTAATAATTCCGTAACACTTTTCTGACATTACGAATAACAATATTGAAACAACATTGATTTATTGTTGGCTGTTTTTGACGAAAATGTCTCATGAAAGTAACAATTCTACACCAACACAAACTGTGATTACTGCTCAGTCTACGAGTATGGTTCCAACAATGGCGCTGTCTCATGGATAATGGCCAGAAAAGTTCACAGACGGACTTCAAATGCTGACAGCAAAAGATGTCGTTTTACTTGACAACTTTGGATCTTGCAAATTTTCTTACAGAAGATGCTCTCACAGTCAAAAAATTGGAACCTGATGCAACAAAAGTTGAAGCCTTGAATGTCTGGAAGAGTTCTGACTTTATGTGCAAGAACTACATATTAAAAGAGCTCGACAGCAGCCTATACAATGTATACTGTACTGCTCGCACTTCCAACGAACTTTGGACGGCATTAGAGAAAAAGTATAAAACCGAAGATACGGGCATGAAGAAATTCATAACAGGAAAATTCCTTGACTTCAAAATAATTGATGCAAAAATCATCAACAACCAGATTTAAGAGCTACAAGTCATCATTCACCAATTGGACGATGAAAAAATGACTCTAAGTGAATCCTTTCTGGTTGCCGCTGGAATTGAAAAGCTTTCACCATCATAGAAATATTTCAAAAACCACCTTAAGGATAAGCACAAGGAGATGAAAATGGAGGAACTTGTAATTCAATTGAAGATTGAGGAAGATAACCAAAAATCTGAGAATAAGATTTTACGTACCATGATTGTCAAGGTAAATGTAGTCGAGTCAGAAAAACCCAATAAAAGGAAACGTGAGCATACTCCTATGAAATCAAAGAAATTTCAGGGTTCATGGATAATTGTGGGAAGAAAGGACACAAAGTCATCTAATGTCGAGCACCCAAGAAAAAGAAATCAGAAGCAAACATGGCTGACATCTCAGAAGGCATGTATGAAATGAACTTATGTGTAGTAGTGTCCGAATGCAACCTTGTTGGTGACTCGGTGGAATGGTTTGTAGACATGGGAGCCACATGACACATATATGCAAATAAGTGGATGTTTACAACCTACAAAACTGCTACTGAAGATGAATGACTTTTTATGGGTAATTCATCCGCATCAAAAGTCGAAGGAAAATGAAAGGTTGTACTGAAAATGACATTTGAAAAAGAACTAACTTTGGCAGATTTGTTCCAGAGATTCGCAAGAACCTGATTTTTGAATCGCTACTTAGTAAGCATGGCTTCAAACTCACCTTTGTGTCTAATAAGTTTGTGTTGTCAAAGAATAGAGTGTATGCGGAAGAAGATATGTTTGTGATGGTTTATTTAAGGTAAATGTAACCACTATTGTATCAAACAATATGAATAAAATTGTATCTTCTGCTTATATCGTTGATTCCACTAACATATGGCATTCTAGATTAGACTGTGTAAATTTTGATACGTTATGAAAATTGATTAATCTAGACTTTATACCAAAATGCAATATAGATTCCAACAATAAATGTCAAGTTTGTGCAGAAACAAAATTGACAAGAACCTCGTTTCATCATGTTGAATGAGAATCTGAAACTCTAGACCTAATACGCACATATGTATGTGACTTAAAAATGTGTCAAACTAGAGGTGGAAAAATGTATTTCATTACCTTCGTTGATGATTGTACTAGGTATCGTTACGTGTATCTCCTTAGAAGTAAGGACAAAGCATTCGACATGTTTAAATAGTATAAAGCAGAAGTTGAAAATCAACTAAATAAGAAAATAAAAGCTTTAAGAAGTGATAAAGGAGAAGAAATGAATTTCCCTTTGAGGAATTCTACGCCGAACATGGTATTATACACCAAACTACGGTCCTGTATTCATCTCAATCCAACGGTATTGCCGAAGGAAAAAATAGAACTCTTAAAGAAATGATGAATGGATTACTAACTAGTTTTGAATTGCCAGATAATTTCTGGGGATAAACTATTCTTTCTGTAAATCATATTTTGAATAAGATACCACGAAAGAAAACATCTAAATAAAAGGAGTGCAACACGAGAACTTCCCAAGAGGTCACCCGTCCTAGTACTACTCTCGTCCAAGCATGCTTAACTTCGAAGTTCTGATGGGATCGAATGCATTAGCGCTAGTATATCTCCCTACGAACTTTGAAAAAATAGGACACCGTCTTACAAATACTTAAAAGTGTGGGGTGTCTTGCGAAAGTTGAGGTACCTAAACCAAAAGTATGGATGTAAAGACAACATTTTTAAATCGCATTTTTAAAGAAAGTTCTTACAAATACTTAAAAGTGTGGGGTGACTTGTGGTTCAAGGTTTTAGACAAAAGAAAGACCTAGACTTTTTTGATACATATTCTCCAGTAACTAGAATTACATCAATAAGAATGCTGATAGCAATCGCATCCACACTCGATTTAGAAATACATCATATGGATGTAAAGACAGCATTTTTAAATGAAGAACTAGAAGAAGAAATATACATGAAACAACCTGAAGCTTTCCTAAAGATTGAAAATGAAAGTAAGGTTTGTAGATTAAGAAAATCACTGTATGTGCTTAAACAAGCATCTAAACAATGGCATAAATTTTGTGACGAAAATATAATATTAAATGGATTTCATATAAATGAATGTAACAAATGTGTCTATTCTAAGCATACAAATATGGGATATGTCATTGTCTGTCTATATGTAGATGATTTACTGATATTTGAAAGCAACAAGGAGATAATAAAATCTACAAAAGATATGCTTTCCGCCAGATTTGATGTGAAAGATCTGGGAATCGTGATGTGATACTTGGTGTAAAAATACATAAAACCAACCAAGAATATGTGTTTTCCCAATCACACTACATTGTGAAAATACTTGAAAAGTTTAAACAACACAAAATAATATCAACAAAAACACCCGTAGATTTGAACCAAAACTGGGTTAAAAATAGCTGTGATAGTATTTATCAACTTGAGTACTCTTGTATACTAGGCAACATTATGTACATAATGAACTGCATTAGGCCTGATATAGCATATGTTGTAAGTAAACTCAGCAGATATACTAGCAATCCAGGAAGTAATCACCGGAAAGCTATAATTCGAGTACTAGGATTCCTAAGGTATACACAAAATCATGAACTACATTATGATAGTTACTCATCTGTAATAGAATGGAATTGTGATGCAAACTGGATAACTTCTTCATCAGATACAAAATCCACTACTAGATATATGTTTACCTTAGCTAGTGGGGCAATATCTTAGAGATCTTATAAACAAACCTGTATATCAAGATCAACCGTGGAATCAGAATTTATTGCCTTAGACAAAGCCGCAGAAGAAGCGGATTGGCTTCGAGGTTTCTTAGAAGGTATTCCGAATTGGAAAAAACTTGTACCTCCAATAAGCATACATTGCGACAGCCAATCAGCTATTGGAAGGGCCAATAGTAAGCTTTATAATGGCAAGTCTAGACATATTCGTCGTAGACATAATACTGTAAGACAACTTCTCTCCAATGGGGTTATCACTATTGACTATGTAAGATCAAATGATAACATTGCGGATCCACTAACAAAAGGTTTACCTAGAGAGAATGTTAATATCTTATCGATGAGAATGGGATTAAGGCCCTTTAACTAGAAGTTTATTGAAACGGAAACCTACCTAGCTGACTAGAGATTCCAAGATCTAGGTTCAAAGGGACAACTAAGTTTAGATAGACTTGATAGCACTGTGAATATTCAAACCATTTCTAAGATAAGTCAATGCACTACTCGTCGAAAAATATGATAATTTTTGATATTTTTAATGATGTCTATACTTGGTAATATTTAAAACCAAGAAGAGTATTACGAAAATACCCATTATAGAATCACCAACGTGAATGCGAAGGTGTCGCTTCAAGGAGAATTGTATAGCCAAATTCTTCTAAGCACTCGTGAGACCAAGCTAGTGTTCATGGAAAAAATGAACAAAAACAGAGAATCAAGGAGCATTAGAAATATTTATTGCGTGTTGTCTATTTTATACTTACACAAAAGACTTACAGTTCAAAGACAGCCTAATCCATTGATTCACCAGTAAGTCAAAAGGATAAACACTAGGGAAGTTCAAGGCCTATGTGTTACTTTAACCGATACGACAAATGTTTCATATAATTTTGAGAACAAATTGAACAATTTCTCATTCATGTAGGGGACTGTTTGAAATGAATGGGAAGTGTTGGTGTAACGATCCGTAAAATTTAACTGGTTTTAGTAACGTACTTAATTGAAATTTTGTGAAGATATAAACGATAAAATTTTGAAATATAAATTTAATATTTGAAATGCGTCCAGTTAAACATAGCATCCGGTAAATTTTCGTCCGAAAATATGAAAGTTTATTACGCGCGTAAATTTACTTCAATTTAATCAGTTAAAAAGCGATGAAAATAAAACGTTTTCAAAATCAAAATATTTTTACATATAAAAATTCTAAAACATCTTCTGAGCAAGTTGTCAGCTGGTCGTTTTTCCAAATTCGGGTATTTTTGGCTCCGTCGATCTTATTTTTCTGTGTTTTTCATGCATTTTCCATAGTAGAAAATTCAAAATTTTTATAATTTAATCATACCACTGATATCTGCATACCGATTTGATCGTCTCTTCATGCTGATCTCCACTGCACATTCGTTGTATGTTTCGAAATCCGGGAGACGATATATGGAACGGTATTCGTATCGCTATCATTTTAAGCCTTTGTCTTCCCGTGACCCTTCATCTATCTACCAAGTTGAACCGGATACCCATTGGCATTTACTTCCATCAATTCACGCATGCAACTTTTGGTGTCTACATGACTTTTATTATTCCAAGTTCCAACCAGTTAGTATGATTCTAACCTATTGTTTTATGCATGTGTCCTCCTTCTTTCATGCACTTCTAACCTATTGTTTTATGCACGTGTCCTTCTTCTTTTATGCTCTTCTAACCTATTATTTCTTTTCCCTCCTCAATCATTTTCTCATATCAACATTTCAGCTCCATTTTCACATTTCAACCACCGTGTGCCGCTCCTCCATGCTAACCGAGCGCACATCAAATCTCCTCATCCTTCGCATCTCCCGCCGCAGCCACTACCCTCCGACCATTCATCGCTTACTAGCAGCCTACCACCTCGCCTGACCCGCCACTTTGCAGCACCGAGACCCCCCAAAACTCAGTAACTCCTTCGCCTCCTCTCTTCCGCCCGACCTCGACCGCGGCCAAGCGTCGACGTAGCCAAACCGAAGCTGTGCATGCATGAACAGTCGCCGGCCTCGCCACCTCGGATGAAACCGTGCTCCTCTTTGGATTGCACACGCAAGCCGCTCCACCGCCGTACGTGGCCCCTTAAACCCAGTGACGCGCACCCACTCGACCCGCCAACTCGACAACCATGCCTCCCTAGCACCTCCGACCCGACGCCATCTCCGTTGCCACTGCCGATCAGCCTGCGCTCCACACTAGCTCACCGACAACCGGCGCAACCCCGTAGATCTTCCCTTCCCTTGCTCTCCTCATGTATATAAGTATATATAAATGATTTTATTATTATTTTTTTGTATAATATGCTTCAGTCTTCTTTATATATGAATAATTTTGAAAGTATAAGTTTATGTTTATAATGTAGTCAGTTGCAGATCTAAACATATGTATTGTACAAATAGTTATATATATGTGATTTTAGAGTATTTATATATATTGTGTTCTGATTTTATGAAGTAAAGTATATAAAGGTGTATATGTTTAAAGTATTATTATATATATATATATATATATATATTTATTATAAGTTTTGCGTTGTACATATATAAGGTTATTAGTACATAATAGTTTATATTCTTTATACTTTGTACGTTATATATACAAGTCATATATTGGTTTTGAAATTACTTTCTTTATATATATATCAATTGTTTTAATGGCATGACTTGTCACTGTTTGTTGGATTTGAAAAGTAATTTTGTATACCAATCGTAGATATGCCTGTACACTACTAAAGTAGGCATGCTACTATATATATTATTTTGTGTTAGTTTAGACAACGGGCATAGGTTAAATTTTATAAGCACTATATATATTATTTTCAAGCTAATTGAGTTTGGTATTCTGTCTAGTTCACATATAAAATATATAGTGTTATAGGGTATAAGTTAACTTAGTATAAATGGTATAAAGCTCTATATCAGTCTGCAGTATGTATTGTTGTTTTATATGGTCTGCATAGCTTTACACGTGTATAATATATGTATCTTTGACTCTTAATACGTGAGATTTAAAAGAAAGTGATTTTGAAATTTTATACTATTTTAATATTTTCCTTAATCTAGGATATTGGAAAAATATATAATATAATAATAATGTGTATATATTTTCGGTTTATATCAAAACTGATTTTGATTGTTTCATTGATTTCTCATTATCAGCTTGTCTGTGGAATTCGTGCCTATTTACTTTGCTTTGCAATTCGCGTTTGGATTCGTAGCTCATTCCATTTGTCAAATCATCTCTAACCACGAAAGGTGAGCAATCACTCACGATTAATATTCTTTTATTTATTAAATTTGATTTCAATTGAAACGACAATTGAAATATGTTGCTGTTGTTTATTGCACTGTTATTTATGTATCAGTTCATTTTTGGACATCTGACCCCATTATCTGTTAATTATTTATGCGATGATAATACAGTTTGGTTGATGATTGGTTGATTGGTTGATTGTTTATATTGGATGCTAAATTGCAATGTATAAGTGATAAATATTATGCAATTTAATTTGACGTAGAATAGTTAAAAATTTTGAATCGACATATGTGTGGAATTTGGTTAGTTAAATTGGTTTAATACGACCCCTCAAATGTTTAATCATTTGACACGAAGAAAATAGTTAATTACCCTTGAACCATTTGAATTTATGTCGTATTAATTGATGAAGTATGAAATTGAATAATTGATGTCACTTGAAGAACCGTATGAATATTGATGTAATAATCTTTAATTTACATGAAATGATAGTGTAGATTCTAGAAATAATTATATTAATTCGCACAAACAACAATGTGAATTAATACGATTGTTTCGGGATTATTTGAATTGATTATTGGATTGTGTTTGATTGTTGTTATTGTTTGTTTATTTACTTTGACACCATCCCTGTTATCACACTACAAGTTCTCTGTGCTATGTTTTGATTTTGAATTGAATTGGAATTGGGTTGAAATGATAAATACCCAAAATGAACTTGACTTAGGATAGAGAACTTAATAACCCGATTGGTCAGTAATTTGATTTGAAATAAAATAAAGATTTTATTTGAATAATAAGGTTTTGAAATAATATTAGAACGTAAATTTTGATGAAAGGAAAATGTTAATATTGGAATCTGAATCAAAATATTAATGTAATAAATGATGAAAGAACGTTGTTTGAAATTTAATTATTTAATAATTAATTTTGGAATTATTAATAAATAATTTTGAATTAGTAATAATTAAGTTTGAAATTATAATTGAGTTTGAAATTGTAATTAAGTTTGAAATTTTAATTAAGTTGAAATTATTAAATTGAATTTAATAATTAAGTTGAATTATAATCAAATTTGAATTATTAAGCTTTGAAATGATTAATAATTAAGATTGAAATTATTTGATAATTGAATGAGATTTAATTATTTGATAATTGAATAAAAATTGAATTCTTTGATAAGAGAAATTGAACTTTTGAATAAGTGGATTTGAACTTCGTTAATAAATGAAATTTGGTTTCTTAATTATTAAGTTTTGGAAAATTATTTAAGTAAGTTAATAGGTGAATTTGAACTTCCCGAATATGTGAAAGTTAGTTTCTTTATTAATTGAGTTTGAAATTTGTAACTAAGTAAATAATGAAATGGAATTGAATTTCTTTAACAAGAAATAGAATGCGCTTTATTGAAATAAATGTAAGACATGTAATTTTGTGGATTTGATTTGACGAATTTAATTTAATTGAATTTGAAGTTTTGATATAATGAAGTTGAACTTAAGAGACTGATTTAATGAATTGGAAATGTAATAGAAATCGTTTTGAATAATAATTTAACTTAATGAATATTGAATGAAATCGATAAATGAATGTACATTGATTTGAGTGTTAAATTAAAGTAACTTAAATGATTTCGGAATAAAATTTATATACGAACTTGAATCAATATTTGTATAGTTTAAATAAATATTGAAATTGAATTATAAGACTTTGAAACGGTTATTTGGAAGTTTTGAAACGTAACTTTTGGAAATTGATTTAGAAAGACAAATGAAATGTTGAATTTCAAATTCTAATTGAAAATTGAATTTGATTTGATTTTTGAAATATATTAACGACCAATCGGTGAAATAATTACGAAAGTTATTAATGAGACCGGAATCGGTTATGGACATACTCTCTGTCTAAACCGAAAACCACTTTAATAACTATACGCGGAGTGTGATCCAGAATGAAGTGGTTGGATTGATGTACGTGATGACTGAAGAAAGAGAACGATAATGAATAGCTTTGACACTTGTGTCAAATTGGAAATGACTAAAACAGAAGCCGTGCCAGGCCAAATGGGGTTAGCCACCTCGAGCGAACACACTTCTTCGAATACTACTCATTACTTGTGATTGATTGGTGCACCCTTGGAATTTCAGGAGTGTTGTTTCGCGGTGTTGCGATCGTTGCGGCGATGCGTTCTCACCAGTCCGGATCAGGCAAACGGTAGTTTCGCTACCTTGGGTATTGCCTCATGTGCCTTGTCATACTTGTATTCCCATATACGCGACCACTACGAATTTTTTTTGTGTTATACCTATGGAGTACTCCCTGATATCCCACCAGTTTACGATGGAGTTTACAGTACTGTATAGACTATGACATTTATATAAAAATGTGTTAAGGGGAATAATGGTAACGCCTTAACACTATTTTGATACTTTATATTACCGATAGACATTATCTATTTAGCGTACACTACTACATAGTAGATAGTTTAACGGATCCTTAGAGGATGGTGATTCCAACATCCTTTGAGTTACTTGTATTTCAATTGCTATTTCACTTGAGTTGAATTTATTGATATGAGAATATTAATCCTGACTCGAGTGTTTTGTGTTTTGCTTTACGCTCGGGTCAGACTGAGTGGTTCATCTTTTGAGACTCACCTCTGGAGTTGGAGCTTTGCTTGAAGATCCAGCCATCGATTCTACTTCCAGTATTCGATGATTCCAGTGGTATTCTGATTTGTACCTGATTGTATCATATTACTCTTCTATTGTAAACTCTGATGTATCTTATATATTTATATAGTAGCTTCATGAACTACTATCTCTTTTACTTCCGCTGCATATTATTACTCTGTGTCTGTGATTCTGTGATTATTTATTTACTGTATATCTGAGCTTTGCCAAATTTAAATTAACAATTCGATATTTTGAATTATTCAAGTCCGACATGTGCGGATGCGAATAGTCCAAAATAGCGGGTCGTTACAGTTGGTATCAGAGCTTTTGGTAGCTCTAGGCAAAACTTAGCATATATGGTAGATGTATTTATAGAATCACTCTCATTCGAGTTTCAATCTCTTTCTTTTGACTCAATTCCTTTGAATTTTGGAACGTTCCCTACGGTTTCAAAATTCATTCGTGTCCCTCACTATTCGTCTTCTTTCAACGCTGGAGCATCCCATAACTCCACTTCGAATGATCTTGATAATGAATCGGCGGTCTCGCCAAACTTCGAATAATTTATAAATGGGTGAAACTCCTTTACAATAGGCATTGATTTACCGAAGATTTCTGTATCCTCGGTTTACAATGTTATATATCTCCTACTATATCTGAATTCTTTTTCTTGAGATCAAATGTAGATTTACCTCAGAATTCTGCATTGATCTTATTCTTTAAGTCACGGTCGATCCAATTAAGGTTGCCGTGAATTAAATAAGCTTATCCATCCTCTGATTCTTTTAATTGAATTATCTTATCTTTTGTTCGAACATATTATCGAATCAAAATTTTCTTTGATTTGATTTCCATCAAATTTTTTTGAATCTTTATCCTTGTTGAAAACCATTCTTATATCGTCGAACGAGGAAATGTATTTGTAAATAAATTTTAAAATGTTTTATATATTGTGTTGTTTGAGTTATTGATGTTGATTTGGGTTTCCGATCGATTCGTCTGATCAACGCTATCGATAGGATTTCCAAAACGCTTGAGCAGAGCAAACTGACACAATATTGTTTTCAAATGTGGTAAATAAAATAATTTTCTATGATTTTATTATATATAGGTATAAATTTTTTTGAAATTAAATGTTAATGAATCTGTTGTCCGAAATGTGAAAAATTAAGTTTCATTTATTGTTTTGTAAACCATTGACTTTGACAATATAAATAAATGAATTTATAAAACTTAGTTATAATTGGATTTGGAATTTGAAACATATTAAAATTAGAATTTGAGAATTAAATTTCCGGAGATTTCAAACTTTGACTTGAAAGTTTTAAAGTGTACAGTTTTAAAATATTCTCAAATGGAAATGATTTCAAAGAATTTTAAACGTTTAAATCAGTGCTCTTCTCTTTGTCGTTGGAAAATAACTTCGGTCGCATCATCGACATTCATTTTCGGGTTTCGAAGTGGAGAGACTATTCTGTAGCTTTGCTATGGTTTGTTTTGAAAAATAAATTGATTTGAGTTTCTTAAAGTGTTATTGATTTGTAATATACATATTGATATATGATTTAAATCTGATTTGTTATATCATATATATTTATTTACCTCTAAATAAATTTGAAGTTACTCGAAAATTTAATTCTTAAATTTATGTTAAAGGATAATTTCAATTATAAAATGAAATCGAAATTTGAATAAAAATTTAAATCTGAACAATTAAATAGGAATTTTAATTGGATAATACACAATTGCATAATATATGACTTACCTAAAATTTCAAAGGTTAACTATGTAATTGAATATTATACAGTGTAAAATGATGTTAAAGAAATTTATAAATGAATTGAGTGGTTATAATAAGTGTAAATGTACTTAATATATAAGTGATAGTATATATCAAGTAGAATAGATTTAATAATAATTTGAAATAAAAAGAACTAAATTTGTCGAATAAAGTATGATTATAATAAATGACCATTCAAATTTATGATATTTGAAATTGTTAATTTAAGAAAATTGGATAAAATACAATCTAAATTGTCTTTATAAATAAAATTTGAGTGCATATATAAAGGTTATACACTTTAAGTTTAATAATAAATTGGTTAATAAAGATAAATAGAATACTGGGTTAGTCGAATAACAAATGTATTAATAAAATAAATTGTTGTTTGAAATAAATTTTGTAATAAACAATGATAAATTGAAATAAACCAAGTTAAGGAAATTCCTTGAGTTTAAAGACAATTGTCGAATATAAACAAAATTTAAATTGAAATTTATATGATTTAAATTAATTATTTATAAAGTGATTCAAGTCTATTTCCTTTTGGTTGTTTTTATTCTACTTCCTCTTTCCTTTTCGAGGACGAAAAGTTTTGAGTGGGAGAGAATGTAACGACCCGTAAAATTTAACCGGTTTTAGTAACGTATTTAATTGAAATTTTATGAAGTTATAAACGATTAAATTTTGAAATATAAATTTAATATTTGAAATGCGTCCAGTTAAACATAGCAACGGTAAATTTCCGTCCGAAAATATGAAAGTTTATTACGCGCGTAAATTTACTTCAATTTAATCAGTTAAAAAGCGACGAAAATAAAACGTTTTCAAAATCAATATATTTTTACATAGAAAAATTCTAAAACATCTTCTGAGCAAGTTGTCAGTTGGTCGTTTTTCCAAATTCGGACATCTCTGGCTCCGTCGATCTTATTTTTCTGTGTTTTTCATGCATTTTCCATAGTAGAAAATTCAAAATTTTTATAATTCAATCATACCACTGATATCTGCATACCGTTTTGATCGTCTCTTCATGCTGATCTCCACTGCACATTCGTTGTGTTTTTCGAAATCCGGGAGACGACATATGGAACGGTATTCGTATCGCTATCATTTTAAGCCTTTGTCTTCCCGTGACCCTTCATCTATCTACCAAATTGAACCGGATACTCATTGACATTTACTTCCATCAATTCACGCATGCAACTTTTGGTGTCTCCATGACTTTTATTATTCCAAGTTCCAACCAGTTAGTATGCTTCTAACCTATTGTTTTATGCATGTGTCCTCCTTCTTTCATGCACTTCTAACCTATTGTTTTATGCACGTGTCCTTCTTTTATGCTCTTCTAACCTATTATTTCTTTTCCCTCCTCAATCATTTTCTCATATCAACATTTCAGCTCCATTTTCACATTTCAACCACCGTGTGCCGCTCCTCCATGCTAACCGAGCGCACATCAAATCTCCTCATCCTTCGCATCTCCCGCCGCAGCCACTACCCCCCGACCATTCACCGCTTACTAGCAGCCTACCACCTCGCCTGTCCCGCCACTTTGCAGCACCGAGACCCCCCAAAACTCAGTAACTCCTCCGCCTCCTCTCTTCCGCCCGACCTCGACCGCGGCCAAGAGTCGACGTAGCCAAACCGAAGCTGTGCATGCATGAACAGTCGCCGGCCTCGCCACCTCGGATGAAACCGTGCTCCTCTTTGGATTGCACACGCAAGCCGCTCCACCGCCGCATGCGGCCCCTTAACCCCAGTGACGCGCACCCACTCGACCCGCCAACTCGACAACCATGCCTCCCTAGCACCTCCGACCCGACGCCATCTCCGCCGCCACTGCCGATCAGCCTGCGCTCCACACTAGCTCACCGACAACCGGCGCAACCCCGTAGATCTTCCCTTCCCTTGCTCTCCTCATATATATAGGTATATATAAATGATTTTATCATTTTTTTTTTGTATAATATGCTTCAGTCTTCTTTATATATGAATAATTTTGAAAGTATAAGTTTATGTTTATAATGTAGTCAGTTGCAGATCTAAACATATGTATTGTACAAATAGTTATATATATGTGATTTTAGAGTACTTATATATATTGTGTTCTGATTTTATGAAGTAAAGTATATAAAGGTGTATATGTTTAAAGTATTATTATATATATATATTTATTATAAGTTTTGCGCTGTACATATATAAGGTTATTAGTACATAATAGTTTATATTCTTTATACTTTGTACGTTATATATACAAGTCATATATTGGTTTTGAAATTACTTTCTTTATATATATATCAATTGTTTTAATGGCATGACTTGTCACTGTTTGTTGGATTTGAAAAGTGATTTTGTATACCGATCGTAGATATGCATGTACACTACTAAAGTAGGCATGCTACTATATATATTATTTTGTGTTAGTTTAGACAACGGGCACAGGTTAAATTTTATAAGCACTATATATATTATTTTCAAGCTAATTGAGTTTGGTATTCTGTCTAGTTCACATATAAAATATATAGTGTTATAGGGTATAAGTTAACTTAGTATAAATGGTATAAAGCTCTATATCAGTCTGCAGTATGTATTGTTGTTTTATATGGTCTGCATAGCTTTACACGTGTATAATATATGTATCTTTGACTCTTAATACGTGAGATTTAAAAGAAAGTGATTTTGAAATTTTATACTATTTTAATATTTGCCTTAATCTAGGATATTGGAAAAATATATAATATAATAATAATGTGTATATATTTTCGGTTTATATCAAAACTGATTTTGATTGTTTCATTGATTTCTCATTATCAGCTCGTCTTTGGAATTCGTGCCTATTTACTTTGCTTTGCAATTCGCGTTTGGATTCGTAGCTCATTCCATTTGTCAAATCATCTCTAACCACGAAAGGTGAGCAATCACTCACGATTAATATTCTTTTATTTATTAAATTTGATTTCAATTGAAACGACAATTGAAATATGTTGCTGTTATTTATTGCACTGTTATTTATGTATCAGTTCATTTTTGGACATCTGACCCCATTATCTGTTAATTATTTATGCGATGATAATACAGTTTGGTTGATAATTGATTGATTGATTGATTGTTTATATTGGATGTTAAATTGCAATGTATAAGTGATAAATATTATGCAATTTAATTTGACGTAGAATAGTTAAAAATTTTGAATCGACATATGTGTTGAATTTGGTTAGTTAAATTGGTTTAATACGACCCCTTAAATGTTTAATCATTTGACACGAAGAAAATAGTTAATTACCCTTGAACCATTTGAATTTATGTCGTATTAATTGATGAAGTATGAAATTGAATAATTGATGTCACTTGAAGAACCGTATGAATATTGATGTAATAATCTTTAATTTACATGAAATGATAGTGTAGATTCTAGAAATAATTATATTAATTCGCACAAACAACAATGTGAATTAATACGATTGTTTCGGGATTATTTGAATTGATTATTGGATTGTGTTTGATTGTTGTTATTATTTGTTTATTTACTTTGACACCATCCCTGTTATCACACTACAAGTTCTCTGTGCTATGTTTTGATTTTGAATTGAATTGGAATTGGGTTGAAATGATAAATACCCAAAATGAACTTGACTTAGGATAGAGAACTTAATAACCCGATTGGTCAGTAATTTGATTTGAAATAAAATAAAGATTTTATTTGAATAATAAGGTTTTGAAATAATATTAGAACGTAAATTTTGATGAAAGGAAAATGTTAATATTGGAATCTGAATCAAAATATTAATGTAATAAATGATGAAAGAACGTTGTTTGAAATTTAATTATTTAATAATTAATTTTGGAATTATTAATAAATAATTTTGAATTAGTAATAATTAAGTTTGAAATTATAATTGAGTTTGAAATTGTAATTAAGTTTGAAATTTTAATTAAGTTGAAATTATTAAATTGAACTTAATAATTAAGTTGAATTATAATCAAATTTGAATTATTAAGCTTTGAAATGATTAATAATTAAGATTGAAATTATTTGATAATTGAATGAGATTTAATTATTTGATAATTGAATAAAAATTGAATTCTTTGATAAGAGAAATTGAACTTTTGAATAAGTGGATTTGAACTTCGTTAATAAATGAAATTTGGTTTCTTAATTATTAAGTTTTGGAAAATTATTTAAGTAAGTTAATAGGTGAATTTGAACTTCCCGAATATGTGAAAGTTAGTTTCTTTATTAATTGAGTTTGAAATTTGTAACTAAGTAAATAATGAAATGGAATTGAATTTCTTTAACAAGAAATAGAATGCGCTTTATTGAAATAAATGTAAGACATGTAATTTTGTGGATTTGATTTGACGAATTTAATTTAATTGAATTTGAAGTTTTGATATAATGAAGTTGAACTTAAGAGACTGATTTAATGAATTGGAAATGTAATAGAAATCGTTTTGAATAATAATTTAACTTAATGAATATTGAATGAAATCGACAAATGAATGTACATTGATTTGAGCGTTAAATTAAAGTAATTTAAATGATTTCGGAATAAAATTTATATACGAATTTGAATCAATATTTGTATAGTTTAAATAAATATTGAAATTGAATTATAAGACTTTGAAACGGTTATTTGGAAGTTTTGAAACGTAACTTTTGGAAATTGATTTAGAAAGACAAATGAAATGTTAAATTTCAAATTCTAATTGAAAATTGAATTTGATTTGATTTTTGAAGTATATTAAACGACCAATCGGTGAAATAATTACGAAAGTTATTAATGAGACCGGAATCGGTTATGGACATACTCTCTGTCTAAACCGAAAACCACTTTAATAACTATACGCGGAGTGTGATCCAGAATGAAGTGGTTGGATTGATGTACGTGATGACTGAAGAAAGAGAACGATAATGGATAGCCTTGACACTTGTGTTAAATTGGAAATGACTAAAACATGAGCCGTGCCGGATCAAATGAGGTTAGCCACCTCGAGCGAACACACTTCTTCGAATACTACTCATTACTTGAGATTGATTGGTGCACCCTCGGAATTTCAGGAGTGTTGTTTCGCGGTGTTGCGATCGTTGCGGCGATGCGTTCTCACCAGTCCGGATCAGGCAAACGGTAGTTTCACTACCTTGTGTATTGCCTCATGTGCCTTGTCATACTTGTATTTCCATATACGCGACCACTACGAATTTGTTTTGTGTTGTACCTATGGAGTACTCCCTGATATCCCACCAGTTTACGGTGGAGTTTACAGTGCTATATAGACTATGACATTTATATAAATATGTGTTAATGGGAATAATGGTAACGCCTTAACACTATTTTGATACTTTATATTACCGATAGACATTATCTATTTAGCGTACACTACTACATAGTAGATAGTTTAACGGATCATTAGAGGATGGTGATTCCAACATCCTTTGAGTTACTTGCATTTCAATTGCTATTTCACTTGAGTTGAATTTATTGATATGAGAATATTAATCCTGACTCGAGTGTTTTGTGTTTTGCTTTACGCTCGGGTCAGATTGAGTGGTTCAGCTTTTGAGACTCACCTCTGGAGTTGGAGCTTTGCTTGAAGATCCAGCCATCTATTATACTTTCAGTACTCGATGATTCCAGTGGTATTCTGATTTGTACCTGATTGTATCATATTACTCTTCTATTGTAAACTCTGATGTATCTTATATATTTATATAGTAGCTTCATGAACTACTATCTCTTTCACTTCCGCTGCATATTATTACTCTGTGTCTGTGATTCTGTGATTATTTATTTACTGTATATCTGAGCTTTGCCAAATTTAAATTAACAATTCGATATTTTAAATTATTCAAGTCCGACATGTGCGGATGCGAATAGTCCAAAATAGCGGGTCGTTACAGTTGGGGAATGTGAAGGGATTAATTGCCTTGGAAGTTGAATAGTCACACATCTTAGAATAAAATAAAATATTTGTGTCTGTATACTAAGATGTGGACATTATAAAAATTCTATAGGCAAAGAGAGATATAAGCCATAAAGGGTGGTGCAACGCACCACCCCGCACGCGAGCACTTGTGCCCGAGCCCACATCTGCACCCGCATCCACGGTGCGAACTAATGAGCGTTTGAGACGTACTAGAGGCACTTTGCAGTTGGTAGTTGGCTTGACGTGGCTATTCAAACCGAATAGTTTTTTATTTATGTCCGTTCGAATTCAAACGGTCGCACTGTCTGCTAAAGGGTCACAACCTTTCCAACAATCGCATCCAGGCACCTATTACCAAATAGATGCACCTCCCCGCGCCTACATATAGGCAGACAGAGAACAGTAGAAAGCTAATTCAGTTTTTTTGCATTTCTTTTTCCTTATAGCATTCTATTCTTAAAATATACTGTCTTGAGTTTGTTTTGCTCTGCGATTGTTGCGCAGTATCGCAAGGAAAGTCCGTTTTATCTTGGAAAACAATTACTCGATATCCTTAAGCGTCATAGAGAGAGCAATATTGTTTCAACGAAACAGTTCTCAAACACTAGACTCAAACAATCTAATCGATATGCTTTTTACTGTTTATTTGTTAACCGCACAAGTACTACTCGTAACAATTTTGCGACGTACTTTTGACAGTTTGGTGTTGTTGCAATTTCAACATAATTGTAACAGTTTCGTAACGCTTTGTAACGTTTTTGTTAGCGATTTGTGTATACAGTTTAGTAACGCTTTTCTGACGTTATTATATAACAATTTCGTAACAATTTTCTGCCGTTACGAATAACATAATGTAGGCAAGATACATTGATTGATATTCATAGCTAATACTTTTCAAGCTGATAGGTATTTCCTTTATAGTAAAATTAGTACATGCTTATATTTTTGTGTTTCTCTGCTGATACATGTACCTTTTACTGATACTGATATACAATGGTATAGTTATATTTCTATGGTACACAGATTTGTGCTACATGCATTTATGTACCATTTTGGTGACTGTTATATATATTAATACATATTTTAAAAGTTTATCCAAAAATTTATTCCTTATAGTTGGTATTTGTCTACAGATCAATATTTTGTAAAGTGGAAGTTTCATCATAACATCAAATGCTCAAATGTCCGATCTCTATGATCACACAAATAATTATTTTAGCTTTAATTGTGGAGTATCATTGTTCCTATCTAATACAGGCCGTCAAATGCTAAAACACAATAAGAAAAGAGAGCAGTTTTTAAGTTTCCAAAACTATATTTTATACAATTTGTTTGGCTTTGCCTTTTTGGGATAATTGAATAAGATTATTTTCCCATGGCCTATTTATGTGCTACACATTTCACATGAGCGTATGAGAATAGATTGTGCAAGTTGTTTCTTATTTTTCTCTACGTTCTGCTTTGTGTTTGTGGTATGCATTCTGTTTCATATTGTTATACTGTGTCTAACTACCTCCAATTTGAAATTTACCTTAATTTGGATGTGGCTGTTAGAATACATGTTATGATTATGTACTTGTTTTATGTTTCACACCTAATTACTTCAAATAATATTTTCGTTGGCTATTTAAAATAATAAAAATAATCCAGTTTTTACCATATATTTGGCTACATTATATTGTATTTTTATTGAGGATATTTGATTGGCCAAAAATTCCAAAGAATTTTTTTATCAGATGATTCCATGTGCCTAGCACGGGTTCGTCATAGTTTAGAATAATTAATTAAGTTACATCTCTGTATCAGTGAAATTCTTTAATATCCAACACTTGATGCTTAATGATCATTAGCTATGTCCAATAACACATATAAATAATAATCCAGGACGGAGTTATATTAATTAAGAAATAATAATTTAATACACACAAATTAGCATCTATTTGGAAATCGATGCATCTTGAGTTGCATAATGGCCACTTATTAGGCAGCTATTCTTTTGACCCTTCATAGTTTATCGCCTAAAGAACAAAATACACCAAGCTAGAGGCTTTTCCATTCGAATTTATATGAACCATATCATATTCATCGTGGTCTCTAGCTGTGAACCGTTTGATTATCATTATTTGTACCTATTATTTTGAGCTAAGAAATGAAATTGGCATCATGATAAGACGTGTATAACATGGTTTAATTTCTTGTTTCCAACTGGGCTAGTCCTAAGTGAATCAAAAAAAAATTAATATCCATTTAGTTTCTTTTGAAAACTCAGAAGAACCCGACAGACCGGTAAACTTTTGAAAAGGATATAGTAAAGCTGTTCGTTGATCCAAGCTTACATACCCTCGGTAAATTTATATAAAATATGAAAACACATGATAGGAATCGAACTTGGGTCTTTTTACCAAAATTCAAGTCTCCTTTCCACTGCGCAGCACCCATAGACTAGTGGACTAGTTGCATCAGATTATTTAGTATGATGGTAATTATAACTTAAACTATACGTGATACGACCACATGCACTTATAATGTATAGTTTGTATATGTCCTGTATTTATCCATCCGTTTTCACATGCATAGATTCATCATTTCTTTCTAGAAGGATGATTTTGACATGCTAATAATAAATTGTATATTCTGCATTAAGCATGTTTACAGATTATTTTTTAAGCTATATTATGTATTAAGCAATTTTCTTAAGTTTAACTTAAAACTGTTTCGCAAAATAGCTATATTATGTGTAAATTACTATAATTATGATTAAAAAAATCTTTACAATGCAGGCGGCAACAACAAAATTCAGTGGGTTTTCGTTTTTCTTGTTGTGGGCTTTGCATCACAGATCGTCTCTGCTAATATTCGATATTTCACTTTCCTTTTTCTGCAAATAATAATAATAACAATAACCAAAGAAAAAATAATATAATCGATGTAAACAGACATGTATTTCTTACTATATCTTCTTCCAATCTTGCGTAACCCTTTCTACTCATTGTGTGTAGAATTTTATTCTTATGCTCTGAATTTGTGGCTAATTTCCTACATAGAGATAAATTCATTAATAAACTGTAATTTATCTTTTAATTTATAATGAACAAAATACATGTTATTACCTCAAATTTCTTCAACAGTGTTTCCTTCACAAAGTCATTCCACTCTTGAACATTTATTATATTGTCTGGTTTTAGCATGGCTAATCTTTAGGAAGAGTCGGGATAAGTGGATGCTACTTTAATAACGGAAACCAATCTTGACTTTGACTCTCTCCATCGTACTCTCAACATCTTCAAAAACACACCTATCCCTTTTTTGTCTGCACAACAAAAATCTAATTGTTATACAACAAATCTATCCATCCCTTTTTTGTTTCATAAATATGTAAGGCAACCCATATTTGACTCATAATATATTATATATGACATTTCATTCATATCTAGCAATCCATAATCAGTTTAGTATTTATAATTCTCATAGATAAAAATGAGATCAACCATATTATGGAAAAGTACAAAATACATGAAATAAAATGAGAAGTTCTATAAATATGAATTAAATTTATTCTGAGTAAAACCATCTCCTTCTTAAGCTAATTGCATTTCTAATACTGGTTATTGTCTACTTACTTCAGGGAACAGTGGATAGAAGTGAAAAATTATAAATAATAGATTCAATATTTTATGAAATTGTACAAGTGTAGAGGACGCCTATAATGATAGTAATACAAGCTTATTTGAAGACTTGTTTCTTTTTCCAAACATATATGTATGGGGCTTCAACATCATGTCTATGTTATCATAAATATATACTTGCATATTTCGACCTCTCTTTAATTTGTATCTACTACTATCATTGTCTATTGAATAAGTATTTTGGTTGATAATTTTAGTTCTATGAATATGTTGTCGTCTTATCATAGAAAATTGTCTAGAATTCCTTGCCTCGCTTAATATTCAACGCTTAAACATTATGAAAGGTGAATCAAAAGGATAATTAATAAAATTACAACAAGCGACAAGTAACTAAAAATACATATGCTAAAAATGCAAGATTTTGATGGACTAACAAGGATGCATTAATTCATAAACGATTTAAGTTTGAAATCAAATGAAAATATTAACCTAGTAACACAAAGAAAATAAAATAATTCCACTCCAAAATCAGTTTTAATACATGAAGAATTTTGTATTGCTGACGTCAATTCAGTTTCTAACATTTTCTCATTTTAGATAAAGAAGATGTAAGATGTTAATTTTTTCATATCTAAACACAACTCCATAAATCTTTATTTAAGTCCTTGTCGACTTTTTTCCACTCGGTAATAGTCACAAGTACCATCTCCCTTACTATGATACCAAGATAAGATGACAACTGTTTAGAATTGGAACATATCGGTTGACCTCGATCGTTAAATTCAACTTCGGCTTTCTCATTCGAAACCAATGAAAACATTTTCATCATCTTCTTTTCTCTTTTTTGCTTCCTTGACCATCTATAGTTGAAAACCATCATTAAAAAAAATTGAGTTCTTCATGGCATCCATGGCGTTGGTTGAGTTTGAGTTTATGGGAGTAATATTTGGAGAGTCGATTGAATTAAGACATAGAACGACATTTGGAGGCAGGATTTTGTCGGTAGAGGCTACATTTCAGTATGCTTATGAGGAGATCTTCTAATAATAGTGTTTAAATTGTGAAGAGTACGAGCGACATCAATTTTAGCATATCGCATTTCATTGATTTTTACATCACCGGTCTTATCTTTTGCTCGTAAATGTTGTAAAATTTTCAAACATTTTATTGGGGCTTTGGGTTTTGATTTGGAAAAGAAGAAGTAAAGAGGAAGAAAAGAAGTTAATCCCACATGCTAGAAACATATACAATATATTCGTATAAATAAAACTTTTTCATGTGGATGTTGGGGCCTTGGGGCCCCCACATGTTTGCTTTGTTGTGAGGAGAGAAGACATGCAACAACACATTCGCACCGCCGTCGTCCGTCCGTCCGATCGGGTCGGATCGGTACGAGTTTCGGGTACGGATCCGAAAATATTTTTGGATCATACGTGAACAGTAACGGGTCAGATTTCAGCCCGTTGAGGACCCAGAACCGAAATTTATAAATTTTGTAATGTTTTCTAAATGTTACAAAATGAATTGACGCGACCGTTTGCAACAGTTGTGAACCTACAAAATGAATGGACGCGACCGTTTGTAGCAGTTGTAAATCGTTACAAAATGAATAGACGCGACCGTTGCAAACAGTTGTGACGCTTCACGAATGGACATCTCCTTACGTCTGTAAATATCAACGCCCAGAAATGTTGGAAAAAGTTTTTTCTCTGAACTCCATCTTCTTCTTCCTCACAGAGCAATTTTTGCGACGCTGACAAGTGTTGCTAAACGTTGCGCCACCATTGCTATGTTTTGTGACGCTTTCAAAAGTGTTGCAAACTCAGAAAACGTTGCAGAATTGCTCTCTTCGTTCTCTTCATTCTATTCTATATAAATTGTATCGTTAGAAACCATTGCTAAAGTGTTCTTGGTCGGATCAAAGACGTACAAACTTTGAATTTGATTACGCTGTTATAAGGCTTCATTGAATCCTGAAAGTCGATAGTTCGATAACCCGTTTGTATCTGGTGGGTTGAACTATTGTCTTCAAGAATCTATTCCATAGATCCTTGAAGTCGGAAGTACAACATTATCTTCATCGCAACCGCCATCAAATTCTTCTCGAACAACAAAACTTTCCAACAATTTTCAAACAATATTCTTCAACCATGGAAGATTCGAGCACTCTACAAGTTATGAATCAGCATCTAACTCGATTGAAGCGTTTTGATGGCGACAATTTCACTCGTTGGCAATAGACGATGAAATTTTTCCTGGTCACCGTCAAATTATTCTACATTTTGGAAGATGACTTGGAAGATATCCCAGAGAAAACTGATAAAGATGATGCTGCTCTAAAGGGTAAACGTGCAAAGCGCAAATATGACGATTTTCTATGCAGAGGCCATATTCTGAATGCGCTATCTACCCCAGTTTATAATGCTCATAGGACCTTGGAAACAACGAAGGCACTCTGGACTGCACTGGAGAATAAGTACTGCATATCCGAGGAAAGTAATAAAAAGTTTCTTATTTCTAACTTTATGTATGTCAAAATGATCACCAATAAGTCCATAATTGGACAAGTAAGTGAAATCTTACTGTTGGTGAATCAACTTAAAGATGTTGGAATTGATCTCCCTGAATCTTTTGTTGTTGGAGTTATAAATTATAGACTTGCACATAGTTGGAATGGTTATAAGAAAAGGATGAAGCATGCAGAAATGGATTATAATTTAGACGGTTTACAACGTCATCTTCGTATTGAAGAAGACTCTCGCAAACGCGATCTAGATGATAATCCGCAAACTGAGTCTCATTCTAAGGCAAATAATGTTGAAATTACTGATTAGTTAAAGCCAAAGAATGAGACATGTTTTAAGAAGAAAAACCATTTCAAAACCAACAACAAAAAGAAAGGTGCTTGCTATTTTTATAATAAGTCTAGCCACTATGCCCGAGACTGCCGTTTGCGGAAGAAACAACAAAAAGTGAATGTGGTCGAACACTCGCTTGTGGCTGTAGTGCAAGAGGCGAACTCCGTTAGCGGCAATGATAATGATTGGTGGTTCGATACTGGAGCAACCATTCACATTTGCAAAGACTGTAATCTTTTCAAGAGTTACGAAGAAAATAAAGGAGAAGCCGACGAAGTTACTGGAGCAAATAAGGTTCCAAGCAAAGTTCTGGGAAATGACACTATAGAACTTACTTTCACCTCTGGAAAAGTTCTTTCATTAATCAATGTATTTTATGTACCTGATATGTGTAAGAATTCAGTCTCTGGATACCTTCTTAACAAAGGAGGATTCAAGATGGTGTATGAGTCCGATAAGCTAGTGTTGTCTAAGAATGGTAGATTCATTAGACAGGGATACTCTTGTAACGACATGATTTAGTTGAATCTAATAAAGAAATCTTCCATTTATATTGTTGAATTTATTAATTTATGGCATGGTAGATTTGGACATGTTAATTATTATTCCATTAGAAATATGAATGAATTAGGATTAATTTTTGATTGTGATTTCGATACCATCTCTAAATGTGAAATATGTGTTCAAGCAAAAATACACAGGAAATCCTTTAAATCCGTAGAAAGGAAAAGTGGTTTGCTTGAATTGGTATATAGTGATGTGGGTGACTTAAAAAGTCGTATCACCTATGGTGATAACCAATACCATATAACCTTCATTGATGATTATACTAGATATGCATATGTATATCTAATGAAAACTAAAGATGAGGCTTTTGATAAATTCAAAATTTACAAAGCATAGGTTGAAACACAATTAGGAGTTAAAATTAAAATATTACATTTAGATTGTGGTGGTAAATATTTCTCAAATGAATTCACCTTGTTTTGTAAACAATAAGGTATAGTTCACCAATGTACTGCCCCATATACACCACAACAAAATGGTGTTGCTGAAAGGAAGAATAGAACTTTAGTAGAAATGGTTAATGCCATGCTCATAAGTTCTAATTTAGCTTATAACCTATGAGGTGATGCTATGTTATCTGCATGTTATATTTTAAATAGAGTACCACTTAAAAGGAATAATATTTTCCCTTATGAATTATGGTTTAATAGGAAACCTAACCTATCTAGACTTAAAGTTTGGGGTTGCTTAGAATATGTTAGAAAAACAGACCCTAAAAGACCAAAGTTAGGAAATAGAGCATTTAAATGTGTTTTTATAGGATATTCACTTAATAGTATAACTTTAGATTCCTTATTCTTGACACCCTAGAAGTTATAGAATCTGTGGATATAGAATTTTTTGAAAATCAAACTGTTGAGATCTCATTGAGATCATCTAGTCTAGAACCTAGCATGGCTAATGATATCAATGACGATGATTATGTTCCTGCTCAAAACAGCAAGGAAGTATCAGTACCGGATAATAGTACTGAATAACGGAGAAGTAAAAGAGCGAGAATAGAGAAGGACTGTGGTCCTGACTTCATTACATATCTCGTAGAAGGAAGTAAGGATGAAGTCCTTAATATGACTAAATATGTAATGAACGTCAATGATGATCCCAAAACCTATTCTGAGGCCATGAGTTCCAGAGATTCCAATTTCTGGAAAGTAGCCATCAGTGATGAAATGAATTCCATACTGTTAAACAAAACTTGGGTTTTAATTGATTTACCTCCTTGTGCTAAACCTATAGGATGTAAATGGATATTCAAGAAAAATTTGAATACAAATGGATCCGTTGATAAGTTTAAAGCTAGATTAGTTGCTAAGGGATATAAGCAAAGACATGGAGTAGATTACTTTGATACATATGCTCTAGTTGCTCGCACATCTTCTACACGCTGTTTAATTGCACTTGCATCAATTCATAACTTAGTCATACATCAAATGGATGTAAAGACTGCTTTTCTAAATGGAGATTTAGAACAAGATATATATATATATGTATGGAACAACCTGAAGGTTTCAAAATCCCAAGACAAGAAAAGAAAGTTTGCAAACTAGTGAAATCTCTTTATGGCCTGAAGCAAGCTCTCATGCAATGCATGAGAAATTTGACAAAATTGCACTGTCATATGGATCCATTATTAATGATGCTGATAATTGTATTTATAGCAAATTGGATAACAACGGTATTGTTATAATATGTTTATACATTGATGACATGCTAATATTTGGTTCCAATATATCCTATGTGAATGAAACTAAAAAGTTTCTGTCTTCTAAATTCGATACGAAAGATCTAGGAGAGGCTGATGTAATTTTGGTAATTAAAATTGTTAGGAAAGAAGGGGAGTTATTACTACCTCAACTCATTACATAGAGAAATTTCTACAAAAGTATGGTCATTACGATGACAAACCAGCACCAACTCCTTTAGATCCTAGTATTAAATTAGAAAAGAACATTGGACGTACTATCTCTTAACTAGAGTATTCCTGTGTTATTGGAAGTCTTATGTATGCTATGCATTGCACTAGACTAGACATCACACATGTAATAAGTGTATTGTGTCGATTTACGAGTAATCCAGGTTTCGAACATTGGAAAGCTATTTCCAAAGTTTTAGCTTATTTGAAAGGAACCATTAAATATGGTTTATCTTATAAAGGATATCCAACTGTGATAGAAGGATATATGGATGCAACCTGGAACAATGTATAATCCAAATCCAAATCTACAACTAGATGGATCTTTACATTAGGAGACGCTGCTGTGTCTTGGGCTTCCAAGAAGCAGACCTGTATTTCTGACTCAACAATGTTATTAGAATTGATTGCATTAGCAGATGCATGTAAAGAAACAGAATGGCTTAGGAATTTATTAATGGAAATTCCTTTATGGAAGAAGCCATCTTCAGCAGTCTTGATTAACTGTGACAATCAAGCAACGATATACAATGTGTCTAATAGGACATACAATGGAAAGTCTAGACCTGTAAGTCTAAGACATCAAATGGTGAGATAGTTACTCAAAAGAGGAGTTATAACCGTTGACTGCAAAGAAACGAAAAAAACTTGGCTGACCCACTTACAAAGAGTCTTCCAAAGGCAATGATTCCTATAAAATCACAAGAAATGGGACTACGGTATGTGAATGAAGGTTGATCATTCTAAACAGAAACCCAACTTATGTCTTGAAAAGGATAGACAAAGTTCAATGGGTACCAACAAGTTAAGAAAATGACTATGGAACACTAAATCGATAATCCCTTTATATTTAGTGTTGGATTCTGCAAGAACAAAGGATGGATATATATATATCCTTAATAAGTCTAGAAACCTTAAAAGGTGTATTGCAGAAACACCTTAAGAGACTTACCTATATGAGTATGGAAATCAGGCCGTTTCCTAGGAAAGTAAGACCGCTTTCTAAGTAGACTCGTGAACCAGGATTTAAGCACATGGCCGGTAACGTGCTGACCAATACAGAACACTTTACCTAAGGAAATCAACATGTGTAATTGTTCCGGTTTTATCATTAGGGATATTTGATTCAGGATTCGTTCACCATAGATTCTCGATAAGGCTTTGAATGGTTTACACTAATTTTAAAAATCCACAATATGTGACTACGGTCACGTCCATTCGTTCACCATATCCCTAATTATAAAATGTTCAAATGGAGTAAGTAATAGTCATATCTTTTAAACCTAGGTTATGAAGACTCTATGCCATGGGTTAACTCAGTCCATGCTTATATTTACACACAACTTAATCTATTCAACTTTACTGCTAAAAATAAAACCAAATTCGTAACAAAACAATGGATATGCATAACTGCTTGCATAAATCAATGTCTAAACATAGCATGTATATCATTGATTCATCGCTCTTTTACAAGGTTGTATTTTTTGATGCAAAGAGAATTCCTATCGATGAATCAGATGTAAATCAATTAGACATTGAAAACCATACATATCAACCCTATATATAACCCATCAGGGATAAGTTGAGATACGATTAGAGAAGAAAGAGTAACGTAACGAAGAACTAATCAATTTAATGATTTGGATATAGATTCTGTCTTGTTTCTTGGCTCCTTGGCTATTGGCTAATAGAGTTTTACTTTTAACATGTAGATCAATAAATAAGTTCATATAAAGATAAGCCTTGTATGCAGCCTTAAAGCAGCAGTTAATTTAGTAATCAAGTATCAAACATCTGACAAATTCATATGCTTAATATTATATATGTAAAGCAACATCGCATTAGTCAGAAGTGCATATAGAAGTTTGCAAGAACAAGATATGATTAAGTTAAATAATGTTGTATTAACAATTTAAAATTTCATAAAATATTTGTTTGTTTGGTAATGGGAGGACTTGACTTTTAAAAAGTATCATGAAAGTAAAGACATCAGAATTAGACTAAAAAGAAAGAAATATGTTAATGGAAAATATATTTCTCAAAATAACCTTATATGTAGCAAAAATATCCACAATATATGACTACAGAAATGTGTTTTTCTACTGAATTGCACTTGTATTGACTACTGGTCTAGAGTTAAAATATTTCATTCAAATATTTCATTCTTTATTATAAATAGTTAGTGTGCTTAATATATATTTATTATGATTTACACAACATACACATATGTGTCTCTCTCTGTGTGTATTCATTTAAATGTTTCCATTCTTTTTTCTGAACAATTTAGTTTCTGCATTGTACGATTGTTGTGACGTCCCGGAAATTTAGGCAATAATTATTTAATAATTTCTTTAATAATTATTTTAAAATGTGAAATATTGATTTAATGATTTAATTCAAACTGGAATTTTCTTTTGAAATTAATAATTATTTAATTTGTCAAATGATATTCTTTTCAAATGTTAAGAATATTTAAGTAATAAATTTATCTTTCTAAACTGATTTAAAAATATTTTATTTATAATGTATAAATGTTTATACATTGTAAATAGAGGATTTGGTTTTAATTTTAATTTATATTAAATAAAGGATATTTTCTAATTACTATATAAATGTATAATGTGTAAATTGATTAATTTAATTTAAATTAGTATTGTAAACTTTTCAAAAGTTTGTTTTAAAAATCTTTCTTATATTTTTATTGAAATATAAGTGAGTATTTATTTTATTTATAAAAATAAATATAGTTTAAATTTTGTTTTATAATAAAAGTTATTTTGTTTTGTTTTATTTTAAAATTGTTTATCTCTTTGAAATAAGATTTAAATCATTCTTGTTTAAGTATAACATTTGATTTAAACCTTTTGAAATAAAAATTAATTCAACCTTTCTTTTCTTTTAAAAATCTTTCCTTTTGAAATTTTTTTTCATAAAGAATATTATTTTGAAAAATAATTAAACAAACATTAAAATGTAAGTGCATAGTTTTATAAAGAAGTATATATGTTGTTATTTAAAGACTAATGTTAATAAAACATTTAAAACATGCTAAAATAAGTTTGAAATAGTTTTAGAATAAATTAAATACAATTATAAATTTAGAATTTCCTTTTTATTTTGAAAATGAACACGTGTTAGCTTTTTAAAACATAAAGAGACACTTGTAAAAAAATTGAGATAATAACATAACGAGTGGCAAGCTTATCTATTTTTCTTAAAATTTAAGTTATATTGATAAGAAACATAACAAATACATTTGTTAAAAACACTCTCTTCCAAGTTTTAAAATCTGAAAACCAGATTTGTTAAAATTTCTACATGTTAAAATTTCTGCAATCAAAAATACAAATCAAGTCCAGAAACCTAATCTTCAATCAAATCTGCAACCTATCTACTCAAAATTCTGCAAAAATTAGTTTCTTCAAATCTGAAAAATCAAACTAAAATATGAGTATATGAAGTTTTGGGGTCTGCATGCATCATCATTACAGAAAGCACAAGCAACTTCAACTTGCTAATGGCATTCAGGTTCATCATGCATTTCATAAATAGTTCCTGGAAATTGAAATCTGCACCTAAAATTTGCTCTGCATCTTCAATTTTTAAAGGTGAGTAAGCTTCTAATTTTAAAAACAATACTTATCTTTTTTTTTTAAAAGTAAAGCTAAACAAGTTTCAGAAATCTCAAGTCTAATACATGCTTGTTTAAATAAAAATCAATACTGTCTTGATGAAATCTGCTCTGTTTTTGATTTAAAATGAGATACCTCATAAAGCAAAAAGGCCTAAAGTATCTGTGCATGAGTACTGATTGAAACAAGCATGTTTGCTTGATTATAATGTGATGATGTTCTGTGTGTTCATTAATATGCATATATGTGTGATGCTAGCCATCTACATACATGAATTCTGTTTTCTTATCTAGGCTTTTTGATAAAAAAAATCCATTTCCACAAGATTAGATCCCAGATGGAAATTATTATGTAAATCAAATATGTTTGTTAGTATAAATGTAGGTTCTGGAAAATCATGAATTAGTTAAAATAAGTTAAAATCTAAAATCTGTTACCTCTGAAATAATTATAGCAGTGAGTTTGTTTTTTCAATAAAAATCAGGATACAAACATCATTAACTTTTTCAAACAAGAATCTTAACTATTAAAACAAGTTTATCACAAGAATGCATGTTTAAAACATGAATTGTAAAACAAATATCACATTTTTGAAATCACTGTGGGGTTAGTATTTCTGTATTGTTCAGAATTGGGAATTTTGTTTCTTCCTGATTATCAAGTGATATTGGGGTGGTGTGTTTCTGCTAGGAGGGGGAGGATTGATGGGAGAGTGGAGGAATATGGTCAGAAGTAGTGTCAGTAGGTGGTGGTGATGGAAATGTTGATTTCCAGGTTTAAGCCCTAAATTAGAAGTGGTTGGTTTAGCTGCCTCTTGTTATCCCTGGGTTGCATCGAATGAAGTAGGGTTTTGGGAATTTGTAGAGGGGGCGTAGATGAAGAGATGGCCGGGGTTGTAGGTGGCCAGATGGTCGGGGATGGGATCGCGAGTTGATGACAGTTTTGGGTATTTTGAGTGCAGCGATGTTTCCAGGTGATTGGTTAACTCGATTTCAATTTCGAGCTTCTGTGGGTAATCTAGTGGTCGCAATCATGTCTAAAGTTGGACGGCGACATGTTGAAGGGGGTCATGGTGGAAGGTGATGGCCGGAGGGCCGGTGCATATGCACCGTGCATATGCAAAGGTCTGGTGAACTTTTGGGAATGTGCAGAAGAATGAGGGCTCGGGTAATTCGAGAATTTAACTCGAAGCATCTAGGGTTTTTACTCGAAGTTATTGTTGAGTGGCCTCAGGTATTTGGTTGCAGGTTTTAAAAATCTGTAATTTTACAGTTTTTAAAATTTTGAATGAAACTCATATTTTAAAGATTGTAAATTGAATCAAATGTAAGATTAAACTGAATTCAAATGTAGCTTTGAATTCAAAGTTTTAAAAAGTAAAATCTTAAATTTAAACAAGATTTAAATTCAATTTTTAAATCAAGACTAAAATCAGTTTTCAGGTTTACCTTTAAACCAGATTTTTGATTTAAACAGTTTTTGTTAGTTTTTAAATTTTGATCAGATTTAAATGATTTAAACAAGTTTTAAATTCAGTTTTGAATCAAGTTTAAAAACTGTTTCAGGTTTACTTTTTAAACCTGACTTTTAATCCAAAACAGTTTTGTAAGATTTTAAATTATGAATAAATTTAAAAGTTTTTAAGTAAGATTTAAATTTGTTTGAAATCAAGTTAAAACTGTTTTCAAGTTTACTTTGAAAACCAGTTTGATTTCAAACAGTTTGTAAATATAAAAAAATGATGATGAACATATTCAAATGTTTTTAAAAGTGAATTTGGAAATGAAATTTGATTTCAAATAAGGTTTAAACTTAGAAAATTATTTCTTTTAATGTTTGAAATATGAAGTGTTAATTTAAAATTGAAGTTAAGAAATCAATCTATTCTCAAGCTTGATTTATTTTAATCAAGTAATTTTGTTCTAAACTTCTCTTTTATATCTAAGTAATGTTCTTAAACATTCATTTTATTGTAAGGTATATAATTATTTAATTTAGATTAATGTTTTAAATAGTTAACATTTTAAATATTAAATTTTTAAATAAATTGGAATTTGAATTTAATTTTAGAAATATATTGTTTTAAATATATTTTGAATGTAAATGAGCCATTTGATAAGTAATTAAAAATAATCAAGATAATTTAGAATTTACTTAATTATTGGTTTTTAATAATGGTTTAGATTAATTATTAATTAGAAATGATTCATTAATAATTAATCTAATTTAAATTTTCTTGAGTATATAATTAATGAAATGTTGTTAATTAATAATTGGTGATAATTATCTAAGGATAATTTAGTAATTAATTAATGAAATTAATTTTGATAATTAACTAGATTAATTAATTGAATCTAATTAATTGTAATTTGTTAAGTATTATTAATTGTTAAAGTAATTAAGGAATTAATTACTTATGGTAATTAATTTTGATGTGTGATTTAATTAAGTTAATTAATTTAGTTTAATTAATTTTAATAAATCATTTGATGATTTTAAGAGTGTAATTACTAAATGTAATTAATGGAGCAGGATTACTTAGAGAAGTAATAATGTTAATTACTGGAATGTAATTAGTAATTTGGATAATTACCTTTGTAACTAATTAAGGAATTAATTAATGATTAGTTACTGGATAATTAATTTGTTAATGAGTAATTAAAGATAGTTAATTACCTAAATTTAATATTAATCAAGGTGATTAATAATTAGATTAATTTCTAAATGTAATTAATTTTAATTAAGTAATTTATTTAAATATTAGAGATCATTAATTATTATAATTAATGATGTAATTAAGGATTGTTTGATTTAGAAATAATTAATTAAGTGATTAATTAATTGTAATTAATTAAGGACAAATAATATTAACTGTAATTAATTAATAAATGAGTAATTAAAGGTTAATTACTTATAATTAAGGTTAATTAATTTATGAAATTAATTACGGACTAATTACTTATTTTAATTAGTAAATGATTAATCAATGATATTTAATCAAGTTAAATACTTAGGAAGTGAATTAATTAGCTGGGTTAATTAATTAATGGATATTAAGCAGGGTTTAAATGAGAAACTAATTTAATTTAATTTAAATCAATTAGAGATGGTTGTAATTAATTTAATTCATTAATTATAATTGATGATTAAATCATTGCTTATGGATGCTATTGATTGAATGGTTGTGATCTCAGTAATGAGATTAGTTGTATCTGTATGATATGAATGTTTAGTTTAAGTATGATGGTTTGTGATGGATTATTTGGTTATGATGATTATCTGTTTATGGATGATGCAGATTATCTGTTTATGATATGAATGTGATTATCTATTGTGAGATGTAGTTTATCTATCTGTGTGAATTAGATAATAATGAAATAAGTTATTTGTTTAAAACTCTTAAGTACAACTTGGACATTAAAATGGCATTTGGTTTCGGTGAGACCGGGATCGGGTTTCCATATTTGGATATCCGAAAACCACATCGATTCCAATTAAACGTTAGGTCGTTAATCCAAGTGGAGCAAGTGAAGACTCGAGGTGTAAGGGATATACGTCAGTATAACTCTGTGGGTGATTCCGTAATAAGTTGACGGAATAGTACTTATAGATTCAAGATGGAGATATAGAGTGCAAGGGTTATCGTCGTTAACTCTAAGGGTGATTCCAATACGAGTGTAACGAGATAATGCCTTCGGTTTCGTTCGAACCCGGAACGAACTTGTATGGACTGAATGTTTTTGAACATCATCAGGTGGACGATGAGCATTCTAAGATTGATATGCCCTATAAAGGTAATCGTAACCTCAAGCCTCATCAACCGGGAATGGCTAAAATAGGGGAGGTGCAGCAAAGCTTCGTGGGTAGCCCCCACCGGAGAGCAAGATTTACTCCTGTCTAGAGGTCCCTTTATATTCGGCTGTGTGGCAGTTGGTGATGACCAATCTGCGGGGTGGTCTTGTTCGAAACTGTTCAGTGAGGAACGGGTCCGGCTTTGTGTTGCAGGGGAGTGGGAGTACTCCTCGGTACGGTGATCTAGGCCACGTACTATGACGGGCGGTACCCCAGTAGCCCTGCCATTGATGAAAACCCATTTTTCCTACGAGACCCTACGGTTTTGATTGTATTACCCACTTTTGTGGCTAGTAGCTGGAATTTAATGAATGTAACAATTTCGGCTATTTCTTATTTACTTGAAAACCCTAGACACTATTATAATATCACTGGATTTCCTATCAAATGTTATGGTTAGCGTAAGGTAAAAACTTTTCCATGTTTATGTGTGGGAAGCTTACGTGATACCTTTGTTTTTAAAGGATTTTCTAAAGTTAAGCAACTTTTATCCCCGTTTACTCACACCAGACCCCTGTCTGACCTGAGTGTTTATTTTCAGTTTTATTAAAATCTTGGGTACTCATATTATGTATGAGTAGTCAAGTGTTTCAGGATTGCTTTGATGAGTTCTGGAGGAGAAAATGGAGCAGGAGGCTTCAGCGTGTAGATATATTTAGTAGTTCCGCTGTGTTGAGTTATATCTGTTTTCTCTGATGTACTTGAATTGTAATTGCTAGACAGATGTTTATAACTGTCTAGTTTGTGTTGTATTAGCTGTATAACTCTGATGTATATGATACTATGTAAAGTATTATGTGATATATTATAATTTATTCGATTCCGCTGTGAGATTCTGATGTTGTCTGTTTTCTTTCTTTCCTTTCTTTCTCTTTTCTATCCCTTTCTTTCTTCTTAGCGATGCGACTTCCTGGAGTTTGGAAGTTGGGTCGCTACAATTGTATCACATAAAAATTAATCTATTATAAGGTACAAAATATGAATAAGACCTCTGTTTAAATCTCCTTGAATTGTCAAGCAATATCTATACGATAACGAATAATATACATCAGCCATGACATATGCATCGCATGGTATTTGAACTGCAATTTTGGGATGGTTATGTTTTACTTCTCCTTGGTCTTGCTTCTTTTTGCCCATTGATGCTTCAAATTCATTCTACTAAGTGAGAAACCTAGAAAAAAAATCATAATATATAAATAATTAGAACATTATACTAATTAATCGCTATTGTAAAATATTAAAATCATATATACGTCAGTAGTTTGCAAAAGGATGATTATTATTTTTCCAAGTTAACTAATCGAAATTGATGGTAAATTAATGTAACTATGTATAAAACTAGGTATATTTATACTCTATCATCAAGCAGTTAAATCAAAATTCACGGTCAATATAATAATGTATAAAATTAGGTATAAAACAAATATCAATAAAGGATGCTTATATCATACTAAAATACCATCACAATCATTCCTTATTTAACTTTCATCCCCATTATCGACATCTCTACCATTAAGTAGTGACCCATCCACTAGTTTGCTAGTTTACTCATCCTCCTCTTCATAGTTTTCCAACTCATGAAAACCTCTAAGGGTGCTCTTAACACAACATACCAATTTTAAAATCTACTTTTTCTATAAGAAAAACACTTGTACAGCTTGCGCTGCTAAGATGAAAGGGTCGCTTGCAAATTGATTTTGGAATTGATGTAAATTAACAAATGTAAATCCATCTTCGATCCTAACTCCATGATCAATATTTTCCCAGTCACATTTAAACATGGTAATTTTAAACGGGCGGTAGTCTAAAAACAAAATCTCATACAAAACTCCATAATATATTACTTTCTCAGTGGATCTATTTACGCGAACAGTACTTGCAGTAATGGAAACACCATCATTTTGTGTAGACTTCTTATAGTATTTCATATGAAAATGCTGGCCATTAATAATATAACAAGTTTAAGAAATTACTTGATGGCGAGGTCCATATGAAAGCCAATTTATTAGTTCCCTAACATCGAATGTTTTTCTATCATCTTTAACCTGGAAAAGCATAATGTTATGTATAAAGACTGATCATGAGAACGTATACTTCCATATCAAACTTATCTATCTTGAATGAAGATATAAGGCTTTTAACCTTTTTGTAAAACCGATGACGAAAAGTCTCTAAATGCAGCTTTGAAAGTTCCACATCATCACACGAAAGTTGGTGATGCAAACATTTTAGCTCCTCGTTCTGCATCCTATATATGTAAATATACAAGTCAAAATCTAATTTTTTTTCCACACATAATAGTTGAATTAAACTTATACTTACTTTATATAAGGCTCCACTTCCTCAGTATTAAACAACACACCGATAAGCAACATCAATCATCTCCTTGGTGACTACCATAGGTTTTCCATTGCAAATAGGACATCCCTCGAGTATGGAATCGCTCTGTTCCACTTCATTTCTATGTTTCCTTCGTCCGTTTTCTAATGGATTGTTAATATATCTAGCATAATACTTCATGCATTCTTTAACAGAATACTACTCGGCCATGCACCCTTCTGGATGAACTTGATTTTTAACATACCCCTTTAGTATTTTCATATATCTATAATCTAGATGCATACATAAAATACTTTCATAAGCACATATACTATTAATTACTTTAAGTACTCATGAAAATTTTTACCTCTTAAATGGATACATCCATCGATATCGTACTGGCCCACAAATTCTTGCTTCCCTCCCTATAGTATTGTCAAGTGAATCATGGTGTCAAAAAAGGAGGAAAGAATCTCTTAAGATTGCATAGTGTTAATGCGACCCGATTCTCGATGGATTCTAATTTATCTTTATCAAGTACTCTTTGGCAAATGTCGTTGTAAAAGGAACATAACTGTAGTAATGCATTCTTCGCTTTAGGTAGAAGTTCTCTTAGTGATATAGACAATAGTTGTTGCATCAAAACATGATAATCATGAGACTGAAGACTTGAAATTTTGTTTTGTTTTGCAAAACAATTCCCAATATTCGAACTATACCCATCAAGTACTTTTAAATTCCTCATTCTATTGTAAAGATCTCTTTTCTTGGTCAGTTAAGGTGCATGGCACAACTGGAAATAATACTTTGCTTCACATATCTATAGGATGTAACTTTTTCCTAATACCTAGTACTTCTAGATCTTTGCATGAATAAATGTCATATTTTGATTTTTCCTTTTATATCAAGTACTAACCAAGAATCCAATATTTTTTTCAACATGCATTGCATCTAGATTATGATGGAAAGGAAGCACCAAAGAAAATCAAAAATTGAACATAACTAATCAATAATAAAGTTGTAACGATGAGGATTTTTCACGCTCGAAAATCGACATCCATACTTTACATCGTACTCGAATGCCGTAGATTTGACCGTTAAAATCTGAGTCGCCGGAGCTTATAACAACATTAAGTAAACAACATGGCAGAATAAAAGAATAATACATTGATATACAGCTTTGATACAATATCTGATACAATAGATGATCCAATAGATATCAATATACATCAGAGATACAATAGAATAGCAGCGGAAAAGAAAAATAGATAACACCTAGCAGCGGAACAATATCACTCAAGATAGTCTTCAAAAGAGAACTCCAGCAGCAGCAACTCGTTTCAACATCACGATACGCAAAGCCAAGCAAGTCTCGTCCACATCCAAAGACTGTACTAGCTCCAGATAATTCATTGAACCTAACTATCTGAAAAACCCAACTCTAAACTGCTCGTGTAGAAAATTTTAAGCACCCAGAGTTTAGGAAAGAAACAATAAACTCCGGATCAGTCATGGGACTGGTGTGAGCAACAAAAACAGTTTATCTTTAAAAACAAACCAAGAAATATTTTAAAATAGATTCGCAATGCTTTTTAGAAATGAGACTACCATAAGGCATCCCGCACACACACACAATGCAAACGCAGAATCGGAGGAGATTTCTCCTTATGATAGTCAAAGATGCTTGATACGCATTAAAAGAAACATTTGATATTATTACTAGTGCATAGTGTAGTAAAAATCATTTCAAAAGTAAAGATACAAATCTTAGCCAACATACGACCATTATCGTATGCCTACTATAGCTACCATGTTCAATAGCAGGTTACCGCCACATTCCATGGCAGGTTATACAACTAAAATCGTACAAGGTACGTATTTGAAAAATGGATTTTCAACAAATGGTCAGGCCAAGGAACTTCCCATCGCCACATGGAAACGCCTCTGGAAGGACGCCCCGAGCATCCCAACTAGATCTCTGCCAAACAAGGCCGGCTACCCCCCTTCCCGGGGAATATACAAAACCTCAGATATACCACCCCCGGTCCTTTGGGACCTTTATACCAGGCGCCTCTAAACCAACAACCACATAGAAATAAATATAGTGTGTCCACATGAGTAAGTATCAGGGCTCCATACCATGACACTACCCTTTTCCAGAAGGAATGGCCATACCCTAGGGAAGCTACCCCTGAAACCTTGCCGCAAAATTCCTGTTTCGACCATTACCGGTTTGTGAGGCTCGACGAAGTCTCGTCCACAAAGTTACGCTTTTTACAAAAGCCACGCTTTGATCAACAAATGATCAGCAGCACTCAGCATGCCACATTACCAAGTTGGGAACATATCGCTGATAACCTTCAACTACATAACCTCTGAGAACGTACATCTCAGAGAAGGGTGTTAATGCTAAGAGAATAAATTCTCCGCCACCAACAGAAATGTATTTGAAAGAAATCTGCTTTATATCTCAAAATGTAATGTCAGACATACAATCTATACAAGTCTGTTCTGGATTTAGAACAGAACCAAAGGCACTTCCAAAGAAGTCCTTGCAATCCGGGCATTCACAATCCCGATTGGACTTCCCATCACTTAGGGAATCTCTATACCGGCGCGACTCGGTGCAGAGACAATCGATAGGTCATCCTATCGCTTTCGTAAATACCCGGTCTTCATCACCGGTCTTCAAATGCTATCCATAACGTCGAATCACATATTCGGAATGGGTTATACGACACAAAGGTCCTTTCCCGGCTAAACCGAATAGTGAGCGCAATATTTAAAACATATGGATATGAGATTTCAATTAAGTCAAAACTTAATAATTCGTAACTTACTTTCAAATGGTTTAAACCAATTACCATTTCAAATCCTTTAAACAAAAGATTTATTTCATAAAGTTCACCTACTTTCACAAATATTCATTCCCGGATTCCAAAACAATTCCGTTTCAAAAGGGTTAATTCATTAAATCTTTAAATCAATGATTTGTCTCATAGCTTTCAAAATTCGATTAATTTGTTGAATCTTTAAATCAAAGATTCAACTTATAGCTTTCAAAATTCATTTCCAAAGATTCATTCATAGCCTTTCAAAAACAATTTCAATTCAAGTTGGATTAACTCATTCGGTCTTTGAATCAAAGACTCATTTCATAGCTTTCAAAACATTTCAATTCTATTTCAAACATGAAACCTTTTCAACCTACTTTGGAGATCCTTTCTTTAAAATGAAAGCTATTATTATTTGAAAACAAGTAGTTTTCGTTTCGAAGAAATTCAATCTCATATATATAAGTTAAAATCTTTGGGTTAATTCAAATTTCCAAAAACAACACCTTAAAATGGTTTAAAACCCATATAAACTTGTATACCATTTAATATCATAAATACTGAATATAGAATTCAATTTCAAATATCAAATTCAAATTTAAATCAAAATATTTAAATTTCAAAACTCATTCAAGTTATTCAAAATAAATTTCATCTTTGAAATTCTATTTCAAAAGCTTTTCACTTTAAACCCAATCCATTTTCAAAACATTTGAATTCAGATTGTCTATTTAAAAAATCGCTTCAAAAATCTGTGACTTAATCAATTTCCTCGTGAAATCCATATTGGTGTGTGTATAAGTGTGGTCCAAGGGTTTAACACGATAGTGCAACATCATTCAATCATCACAGATTAAAACACAGAAATATAGTTGATAAGCGATATAAAACTATAATGCTCATCGTCCATTTACAGATTCACAGATAAAATACAAATGAAAATTAATGAATAAATTACACACAGCTTAATCCACAAAACAAAATATCACTAATCAGATAGGGCAATAAATTCAAGGCATCACATATAATACGATCATCCACAAGTAAGGTGAAGCCTTCAATAATCATTTATAAACAGGATTGTTTAATCCTAATTAATTCAATTTATTTCCAATTTAATTTATTACTTATGAATTAATTATCCAATCCTGATTTATTAATTACAAATCATCTGATATTAATTAATTTATCAACCACTTTAATTAATTAAATTATTCTTAAGCACTTTCATTTATTAATTAGTCCCTAATAAATTTATTGCTTAATCACTTGATTAATCACCTTTAATAATTAATTAATATTTAATTAATAATCCTTAATTTACAAATTAATTATTCCTTAATTAATTAATCTTTAAACCTTAATTAAGTAGTTTAAACCTTTAATTACTCATTTAATTAATCCAAATCATTAATTAAATAAATAAATAAATCATCCATTTTAATTAACTTAATAATTAATGAATTATAAATCCTCATTATATCTTCATTAACTTAAGATAAATCTCATTCTTATTAGTGATTTTATTATCACTCACAAATATGTTAAAATATTTATATTCAATCCACTTTTAAATTCACCTATTTAAAATATACCTTACCTTTTAAAACTTATTTAAACATTTAAATTTATAAACCTTCATTAAATTTCAAAATCTGGAATTCAGATATAAGTTTAAATCCGGGTTTTCAAAAATTGATTTAACTTTGGTTTATAATTCAAAGTACATTTTAATTTCAAATTCTTTTAAATACACTTAAATACTTAAACTTTTTTTTCTGTTAATAAACAATTTAAATTTAAGAACTTTATTCATTTCCAACTAAATTTCAAATTCATATTGAATTCATAGTTCAACCTTGATCTATAGGTTAGTTTTAAACCTGGCTTTATACTTTGAAATTTGCATTTAAATTTAGGAACATGTGAAACCTGAAGAAAAAAACTCCTACCCGAGCCACTGAAATCCAGCTTCGAGTTCACCTCGAGTTTAAAACGAGACAAACGACCCATTACTTTGAGTAAAACTTGAGTCGACTCGTGCACACCTTGCTTCATCCCTACAACATCATTTCCAGGTTACTCGTGCTAGTGCGCAGTGCACGTGCACGGACTTCGCGACCAACTTCGTTCAACGCCGCAGCCCCACCCAAGTCATCAACGACCATCCCAATCGTTTCGATCCATCCACGATACAAAATCATCACTGAGTCAAAATCGAGCGAGTACAGGGACAATGCGCTTCTTCTTCAACCCATTCGATCACCAAAATCCACTTCGTCTCGCCGCATGACGTCACCGGAGGTGCTCGAACTTCGCCCACCTGACGACATCACGCTCCTCTTCCACCACTAAAAATATCGTGACACTAGATCGATCCTAGGCTGAGAACGAACGAAAGAACCATGGTGCCTCAAAACTAGGTTTACAAAATAAAAACGATCGCCACCATCGCCTCCGTCACCGATGCTACCTCCGCCTATTTTTCCTACCACCAACATAGGCTTCTCCACCACCTCGAACAACCCTGACACCTCCATATCAACACGTCACCGGAAATTGGTTAAAATACCAATTTCGATCATCCATGAACTGTTGTCAACCCCTTCACTTAAAAATTGGGATTTTAGTTTAAAAATCAAAATTTTGTGTAAGACTTCAATTCTTAAACCTGAAACATTAAATCATGATGTTTGAATTTTTGCTTATATTGTGTTGCTCGGCTTTTCTTGGTTTCCAGAGTCATATAAATATTATTTTGACTTAAGTAAGATCCTAAACTAAGGTTTGAAATGAAACTAACAAATTTCATTTAAATCTTAAGGCTAAACAGAGGTTAATTTAAAGTTTTTGAATTTAAATCAAACAAGAACAAAAGCTGGGAACAAGGAAGTTACCAATGTTCAGATCCCTGTATACACCATACTTCATAAATAATGTAAATGCTCAAACATACTCCACGATATAATATTGATCACAGTAATAACATAAAAACTAATTTATACTTTAAATTTTAAGGTGAAGTTACTCACCGATTTCCAGAGGGAGAACAGAGCCTTTGACACTGGCTTTGAAATTCAAGCTGGAATCTTCTTCCTGATTCTCTGATTAATTTGGGTTGTATGTTGTTTAAACTGAGATGTTTAAACTGAATTTGTCTAGGGGTTGTTTACTCAGATCCTTGATTTACATTTGCTTTATTGTCTCAGGATTTAAGAATGCATGCAGGCAGATTGAAGAAGAATGCTTGCATGCTTTGGTTTTCTTAGTTGTGATAATGAACTGAAATGAGGGTTTGATGCATATAAAAAGGAAGTATGCAGTATATTATTTGTACAAAAAGCATGCTGAAGACATTTGCATTAAATGCATGAGGCATGTTGCTTTTATTACCATTGTACAATATCACTTTATTTATTCCTTTGCCTTGCATCTCTTTGTTTCGGCTGGTATGATTTATATTTTAGTGGCTGATGTATCTTGCTTTTAATATGCATTAATTACCATTGTACAAATCTACTTTGTTTATCTTGCCTTTCTTTTACTTGTTCTTTTTACATTGTCTTGTCTTTGTTTGTTTATATACCTGAGTATATTTCTTTCCTTTGCTTTAACATGGTGGCTGCTTTTATTAAGTTTGTTTTGTTTATGCTTATATTTGTATTTGTTTGTATGCATACATTTGTTTCTTTTTCTTTTGTGTTTCTATTGTTAATATGTTGTTAAAATTTAACAAGTTTTGTTTACTTTAGATTCTCATAGACATTTTATTAATTTACTTTATGTATAAATAATAAATTTGTTTTAGTCCTTTGTTAAAAACTTCAACTTAACTGAAAACATATACTTTTGTTTTAGTTATATTTGCTTCTTATTTATTTTTCTATATTTAACTTATATATCTTGTTTGTATTCACACGTATTATTAAAAGACAATGTTTTGAAACTAAACACGTATTTTATCTGCATTTTGGAAAAACTCAAATCAATTTATCAATTAATTTCACAATTATTAATCAAAATGTAATTTAATTATCAAACTAAAATTAATTAAAATTCAGGATCGTTACATACTTCCCCCCTTAAAAGGAATTTCGTCCTCGAAATTCGCCAGAGAGAGATAACGAAGATAGATGAAAGATAGAGAAATATCTTTAAGATCAACTGGATATCAATTCTGCATTTGGTTTACCAAATCAGAATATCAACAATAGATACAAGAACGAATCTATTTAACACTTCACAAGATACTCGGGTTATCAAATCTACGAAATATGTAGTGGTATTGGTTAGTTCGAAGGGATAACTAACCATTCGTAGATTATATCGAGACCCAAATAATAGATAAATGGATCTGATTTTCCACAATTTTCAAACACTAGATAAAGATTCCAAACTCAAGTCGGAATATCTCAGAATATATACTAATTCGTCCCTCTTCGGACTTCGACCAACCCGAGAAATTATAATAGAATTTCAAATTTGGTTTTAAACGAAATCGTTTTATCAATACAATTCAAATTTAGCTTCATATTCTATTAATTTTACTCAATTTAAAATTTTCCAATTTATTTAAAATTTCCAATTTCAAATTTCCAATTCATATTGATTAATGTTTTAAATCAAAAAATGATAAGAAACCAATGAAGATACGAAGTAAGGATTTCCTATAACGATACGTAGGGCCATCATCACACCAAAACTACTTCTGGAGCTATCACAAAGCAATCAAAAGAATTTAGAATCGAATCAAAGAAATCGATAAGAAAGTTATTTCCACTGTTGTAGGGTATTGACCATTTATAGTCGTACTTCCCTGTCCCCTATCCCGTCCTCTTCTTGCACTCATACTCACCATCAGTGGATAGCAAGAGAATTTACTGAGGCATTCGAACAGATATCTTAGGGATATACTCATTCTAAGGTTTACTTCACCCTATCTCTAATGAGCTACTTAATGTGTTATACTCCTGAGCTAAAGTTTTAACCTTAGCTCTGATACCACATGTAACGATGAGGATTTTTCGCGCTCGAAAATCGACATCCATACTTTACATCGTACTCGAATGCCGTAGTTTCGACCGTTCAAAACCGAGTCACCGGAGCTTATAACAACATTAAGTAAACAACACAGTGGAATAAAAGAATAATACATTGAAATACAGCTTTGATACAATATCTGATACAACAGATGATCCAATAGATATCAATATACATCAGAGATACAATAGAATAGCAGCGGAAAAGAAAAATAGATAACATCTAGCAGCGGAACAATATCACTCAAGATAGTCTTCAAAAGAGAACTCCAGCAGCAGCAGCTCGTTTCAACATCACGATACTCAAAGACAAGCAAGTCTCGTCCACATCCAAAGACTGAACTAGCTCCAGATAAATCACTGAACCTAACTATCTGAAAAACCCAACTCTAAACTGCTCGTGTAGAAAATTTTAAGCACCCAGAGTTTAGGAAAGAAACAATAAACTCCGGATCAGTCATGCGACTGGTGTGAGCAATAAAAACAGTTTATCTTTAAAAACAAACAAAGAAATATTTTAAAATAGATTCGCAATGCTTTTTAGAAATGAGACTACCATAAGGCCTCCCGCACACACACACACACACACAATGCAAACGCAGAATCGGAGGAGATTTCTCCTTATGATAGTCAAAGATGCTTGATACGCATTAAAAGAAACATTTGATATTATTACTAGTGCATAGTGTAGTAAAAATCATTTCGAAAGTAAAGATATAAATCTTAGCCAACATACGACCATTATCGTATGCCTACTATAGCTACCATGTTCAATAGCAGGTTACCGCCACATTCCATGGCAGGTTATATAACTAAAATCATACAAGGTACGTATTTGAAGAATGGATTTCCAACAAATGGTCAGGCCAAGGAACTTCCCATCGCCACATGGAAACGCCTCTGGAAGGACGCCCCGAGCATCCCAACTGGATCTCTGCCAAACAAGGCCGGCTATCCCCCTTCCCGGGGAATATACAAAACCTCAGATATGCGACCCCCGGTCCTTTGGGACCTTTATACCAGGCGCCCCTGAACCAACAACCACATAGAAATAAATATAGTGTGTCCACATGAGTAAGTATCAGGGCTCCATACCATGACACTACCATTTTCCAGAAGGAATGGCCATACCCTAGGGAAGCTACCCCTGAAACCTTGCCGCACAATTCCTGTTTCGACCATTACCGGTTTGTGAGGCTCGACGAAGTCTCATCAACAAAGCTACGCTTTTTACAAAAGCCACGCTTTGATCAACAAATGATCAGCAACACTCTGCATGCCACATTACCAAGTTGGGAACATATCGCTGATAACCTTCAACTACATAACCTCTGAGCTCGTACGTCTCAGAGAAGGGTGTTAATGCTAAGAGAATAAATTCTCCGCCACCAACATAAATGTATTTGAAAGAAATCTGCTTTATATCTCAAAATGTAATGTCAGACATACAATCTATACAAGTCTGTTCTGGATTTAGAACAGAACCGAAGGCACTTCCAAAGAAGTCCTTGCAATCCGGGCATCCACAATCGCGATTGGACTTCCCATCACTTAGGGAATCTCTATACCGGCGCAACTCGGTGCATAGACAATCGATAGGTCATCCTATCGCTTTCGCAAATACCCGGTCTTCATCACCGGTCTTCAAATGCTATCCATAACGTCGAATAACATATTCGGAATGGGTTATACGACACAAAGGTCCTTTCCCGGCTAAACCGAATAGTGAGCGCAATATTTAAAACATATGGATATGAGATTTCAATTAAGTCAAAACTTAATAATTCGAAACTTACTTTCAAATGGTTTAAACCAATTACCATTTCAAATCCTTTAAACAAAAGATTCATTTCATAAAGTTCACCTACTTTCACAAATATTCATTCCCGGATTCCAAAACAATTCCGTTTCAAAAGGGTTAATTCATTAAATCTTTAAATCAAAGATTTGTCTCATAGCTTTCAAAATTCGATTAACTTGTTGAATCTTTAAATCAAAGATTCAACTTATAGCTTTCAAAATTCGTTTCCAAAGATTCATTCATAGCCTTTCAAAAACAATTTCAATTCAAGTTGGATTAACTCATTCGGTCTTTGAATCAAAGACTCATTTCATAGCTTTCAAAACATTTCAATTCTATTTCAAACTTGAAACCTTTTCAACCTACTTTGGAGATCCTTTCTTTAAAATGAAAGCTATTATTATTTGAAAACAAGTAGTTTTCGTTTCGAAGAAATTGAATCTTATTTATATAAGTTAAAATCTTTGGGTTAATTCAAATTCCCAAAAACAACACCTTAAAATGGTTTAAACCCATATAAACTTGTATACCATTTAATATCATAAATACTGAATATAGAATTCAATTTCAAATATATAATTCAAATTTAAATCAAAATATTTAAATTTCAAAACTCAATCAAGTTATTCAAAATAAATTTCATCTTTGAAATTCCATTTCAAAAGCTTTTCACTTTAAGCCCAATCCATTTTCAAAACATTTGAATTCAGATTGTCTATTTAAAAAATCGCTTCAAAAATCTGCGACTTAATCGATTTCCTCGTGAAATCCATATTGTTGTGTGTATAAGTGTGGTCCAAGGGTTTAACACAATAGTGTAACATCATTCAATCATCACAAATTAAAACACAGAAATATAGTTGATAAGCGATATAAAACTATAACGCTCATCGTCCATTCACAGATTCACAGATAAAATACAAATGAAAATAAATGAATAAATTACACATAGCTTAATCCATAAAACAAAATATCACTAATCAGATAGAGCAATAAATCAAGGCATCACATATAATACGATCATCCACAAGTAAGGTCAAGCCTTCAATAATCATTTATAAACAGGAATGTTTAATCCTAATTAATTCAATTTATTTCCAATTTAATTTATTACTTATGAATTAATTATCCAATCCTGATTTATTAATTACCAATCATTTGATATTAATTAACTTATCAACCACTTTAATTAATTAAATTATTCTTAAGCACTTTCATTTATTAATTAGTCCTTAATAAATTTATTGCTTAATCACTTGATTAATCACCTTTAATTATTAATTAATAATCCTTAATTTACAAATTAATTATTCCTTAATTAGTTAATTTTTAACCTTAATTAAGTAGTTTAAACCTTTAATTACTTATTTAATTAATCCAAATCATTAAATAAATAAATAAATCATCCATTTTAATTAACTTAATAATTAATGAATTATAAATCCTCATTATATCTTCATTAAATTAAGATAAATCTCATTCTTATTAGTGATTTTATTATCACTCACAAATATGTTATAATATTTATATTCAATCCACTTTTAAATTCACCTATTTAAAATATACCTTACCTTTTAAAACTTATTTAAACATTCAAATTTATAAACCTTCATTAAATTTCAAAATCTGGAATTCAGATATAAGTTTAAATCCGGGTTTTCAAAAATTGATTTAACTTTGGTTTATAATTCAAAGTACATTTTAATTTCAAATTCTTTTAAAGACACTTAAATACTTAAACTTTTTTTTTTGTTAATAAACAATTTAAATTTATGAACTTTATTCATTTCCAACTAAATTTCAAATTCATATTGAATTCATAGTTCAACCTTGATCTATAGGTTAGTTTTAAACCTTGCTTTATACTTTGAAATTTGCATTTAAATTTAGGAACAGGTGAAACCTGAAGAAAAAACTCCTACCCGAGCCACTGAAATCCAGCTTCGAGTTCACCTCGAGTTTAACACGAGACAAACGACCCATTACTTCGAGTAAAACTCGAGTCGACTCGCGCACACCTTGCTTCATCCCTACAACATCATTTCCAGGTTACTAGTGCTAGTGCACAGTGCACGGACTTCGCGACCAACTTCATTCAACGGCGCAGCCCCACCCAAGTCATCAACGACCATCCCAATCGTTTCGAGCCATCCACGATACAAAATCATCACTGAGTCAAAATCGAGCGAGTACAAGGACAATGCGCTTCTTCTTCAACCCATTCGATCACCAAAATCCACTTCAACTCGCCGCCTAACGTCACCGGAGATGCTCAAACTTCGCCCACCTGACGACATCACGCTCCTCTTTCACCACCAAAAATATCGTGACACTCGATCGATCCTAGGCTGAGAACGAACGTAAAAAGCACGGTGCCTCAAAACTAGGTTTACAAAATAAAAACGATCGCCACCATCGCCCCACCATCGCCTCCGTCACCGATGCTACCTCCGCCTATTTTTCCTACCACCACCATAGGCTTCTCCACCCACCTCGAACAACCCTGACACCTCCATATCAACACGTCGCCGGAAATTGGTTAAAATACCAATTTCGATCATCCGTGAACTGCTTTCAATCCCTTCACTTAAAAATTGGGATTTTAGTTTTAAAAATCAAAATTTTGTGTAAGACTTCAATTCTTAAACCTGAAACATTAAATCATGATGTTTGAATTTTTGCTTATATTGTGTTGCTCGGCTTTTCTTGGTTTCCAGAGTCATATAAATACTATTTTGACTTAAGTAAGATCCTAAACTAAGGTTTGAAATGAAACTAACAAATTTCATTTAAATCTTAAGGCTAAACAGATGTTAATTTAAAGTTTTTGAATTTAAATCAAACATGAACAAAAGCTGGAAACAAGGAAGTTACCAATGTTCAGATCCCTGTATACACCATACTTCATAAATAATGTAAATGCTCAAACATACTCCACGATATAATATTGATCACAGTAATAACATAAAAACTAATTTATACTTTAAATTTTAAGGTGAAGTTACTCACCGATTTCCAGAGGGAGAACAGAGCCTTTGACACTGGCTTTGAAATTCAAGCTGGAATCTTCTTCCTGATTCTCTGATTGATTTGGGTTGTATGTTGTTTAAACTGAGATGTTTAAATTGAATTTGTCTAGGGGTTGTTTACTCAGATCCTTGATTTACATTTGCTTTATTGTCTCAGGATTTAAGAATGCATGCAGGCAGATTGAAGAAGAATGCTTGCATGCTTTGGTTTGCTTAGTTGTGATAATGAACTGAAATGAGGGTTTGATGCATACAAAAAGGAAGTATGCAGTATATTATTTGTACAAAAAGCATGCTGAATACATTTGCATTAAATGCATGAGGCATGTTGCTTTTATTACCATTGTACAATATCACTTTGTTTATTCCTTTGCCTTGCATCTCTTTGTTTCGGCTGGTATGATTTATATTTTAGTGGCTAATGTATCTTGCTTTTAATATGCATTAATTACCATTGTACAAATCTACTTTGTTTATCTTGCCTTTCTTTTACTTGTTCCTTTTACATTGTCTTGTCTTTGTTTGTTTATATACCTGAGTATATTTCTTTCCTTTGCTTTAACATGGTGGCTGCTTTTATTAAGTTTGTTTTGTTTATGCTTATATTTGTATTTGTTTGTATGCATACATTTGTTTCTATTTCTTTTGTGTTTCTATTGTTAATATGTTGTTAAAATTTAACAAGTTTTGTTTACTTTAGATTTTCATAGACATTTTATTAATTTACTTTATGTATAAATTATAAATTTGTTTAGTCCTTTGTTAAAAACTTCAACTTAACTGAAAACATATACTTATGTTTTAGTTATATTTGCTTCTTATTTATTTTTCTATATTTAACTTACATATCTTGTTTGTATTCACACGTATTATTAAAAGACAATGTTTGAAACTAAACACGTATTTTATCTGCATTTTGGAAAAACTCAAATCAATTTATCAATTAATTTCACAATTATTAATCAAAATGTAATTTAATTATCAAATTAAAATTAATTAAAATTCGGGATCGTTACAAAAGTATTGATTACATAGAGTGAAAAGAAGAGGCAATTTTGTTTCTAATTAAAATTTACCTCCCAATAAGGCAAATCGATGAAAATAGACTTCTTCCTCTATATTTGTCTTCCTTTTTTCTTCCCATCTTCCCATTTTCTTTTCTCTTTCTCTTCCTCCTTTGGTTTTTTCCCCGGTAGTTACAAATATCTTTAACAATATCAAAGATTTGAGAACTGTTTTATACTAGAAGCCTTTGTCATTATATGGTTCCATCAAACATGTTTTTTCGTTGACGACATTCATGATTAGGTTCAAGGAATCTCCTGTGGCCTAAGTATGTACACTTCTTACTAAATGGTAGACATATTAAGCATGTGTTAACGCCATAAATGGTACATGCCCTATTACCTTTTATGGTGCAACCTACTAAGTTTTCATAAGTTAGAAAATCATTTGTCATCCACATCAAAATAGCATTTAATCTGAATTCGCTGCGAGTGTATACATTATAAACCTTCACTCCTTTATCTTACATTTTTTCTTCAAATCTTCAATAAGTGGTTATAGATATACATTAATATCATTCCCTAGTTTTCATGGTCCAAGAATTAATAAAGATAACATCATATTATCTTTGTGCATACAAAGCCACGGAGCGAAGTTGTAAGCAATAAGAAACACTAGCCAACTATTATATGTAAGTTCCAATCACCAAAGGGATTAAATCCATCATTTGCAAGGCCAAGCCTTAAATTTCATGGATCGGATGCAAAGGAAGGATACATCCTATCAATTATAGCCCATTGAGAAGAATATACCGATGACGTAATTAACTATCTTCATTCTTATGATTGTTATGCCATCTTAATTGCTATGAGGTTTTCAAGGACGTAAACATTCTTTTCAGTCTCGATACTATTGGAAAATATCTCAAGACCTTTGTAGGTATTTTGAATTTCTTCCATCTTCCTTTGTCTTGTTCTTTTTCCAATGTGATTTGCCCCATTTTAGACAAAAATCACTATGTGCAAGCTCTTTTCTAAATAGACAATAATCATTTACACATGCATGTATTCATTTATAGCTTAAACCAAATGATTTAAGAAGCTTCTTTGTTGCATATGTCCAATCAAGAAGCGTGTTTTCCATAGGCTTCGTATCCTTGAGAAGTTTAAGGAGTTCCATAAATGTTGTGTTAGATACACCATTTCAAACCTTGTGCTTCCAAGTACTGTAGGTGACAACTTTATGTGGCTTGCACAAACAAGGTACAAAGGAATTTCAAAATTCTCCATCATCTCCTTAAGCCCTACCCCTATTTCATACATTAGCATGATCTTCCATGCTCATATAAATTTTTCTAGATTTTCCTTTCTTTCTACATGCTCATATACGAAATTCCGAACGGCTTGCCTGTATTCTTCTGACATTCTATGAAATATGAAGATATTAGTAATCGACCCTAAATAATTACAGGATTAAACTAATAATCAAAATTGATAAAACCGTAGTAGGTGGATCGATGCTTTGTCCATCTTGATAATTCTCTAATGTTTGAACCTAATGAAAAGACGTTATGCCCAACAAAAATATGAGTTTTTCTCATGATGAAATATCTCTTTAGGCATTCCTCCAATCATATGTATTTATGAATGGTTGTAGCAATCCTAATTTTAATTAATATTATTAGGATATGTAATTGGATAAATAAAATAAAATAATGTAAATGGATAATGAGACTGGAAATTAATAATTGGAATAGGTCGAGTCTGAATCAATGACCTAATGGAATTAAGTAGAACATTAATAAGAAGAAGGTTATACAAGGAGGGAAAATTGGGAAAGGAGCATGTTTCCTTAACAAATATATTCATTCTCATTTCCTCCTTCATTTCATTTAATATAAACAAAATCAAGGAGTCAAGGCCAGTCATTAACAAGGGTTTCAAGGGAGGTAAAGCTAGAAAAAACAAGATCAAAGCTTAGGGAATCAGATCAAATACAAATCTCAACCTTATTAAACCATTCAAGGTGAACAATAAGTTATACATCTCAAGTTTTAATTATTATTTTCGGGTTTGAATATAGATCCAACTCCTTTGCTTACATTATGTCATGCTATTATAGTTGAATGATTATATGCTTATTAATGAATTTATTTATGAAATTATTTGATAAGTTTGAGCTATATAACCTATCAAATGGCACTCAATTGACTTGAGGTTTTGACATGATGTTAAAAACATTATTTTGGAAGTGGATTTTTAGTTTCATTATTGGTGAATTTTTTTAAGGTTGAAAACTGAGTTATTTCGGGTTTTAATATTAAAATTTATTAATTTAGGTTTTTGGCTCTGAAATTTTTTACATAATAAAAAAGATAATAAATGGGATTTATCATGATTTTTGAAGATTTTTCTCAAGTGCTTATGATCTAATATGAATTATTTGAGATAGAAAGGCTTAATTAGTATATTTAAATATTTATATAAAATGCAAGGTTTGCTAAATACTTTGAAAATGATAAATATGCTCCTTAGCAGTTTTCTAGAAAAGACTTTGGTAAAAGTTTGCAAGAATGTGTCGGCTTGGTCAAAGTAGGAAGCCAGCAGTAATGTCGACACCATGATCTTTTAAGTAGATGAGGTCATTTTCTTTAACTTATTGATGCTACATTTTATTATGCCGCCAATTATTTACGAAGTCACCGACCCGAATAATTTCGAAGTGATTTATGGTGGTGATAATGATGTGCATGTTTTAAACACATTGACTTCGACTCTAGTGGCATATTCCGCTATTATTGACTTCGGTAATATATGATACCGTGTTTTATCACTTCGACCTTAACCCTTACAACCATTATTGAAGGTAGCGATGGTGCCGCATATATTATCTTCGGCTCTAATGATGCTGCTTATTTTCCATAAGGCAATGACACCGATATTTAACTACGTCGACACTATTCTTTTAAGACTTATTCTTGTGCAAGCTATGTTTTATATCTTATGATGCCTGCACTATATGAAATGTGACATTCCTATTATTGACCTTATGGCCTTATGCATTAAAATTTAAGGATTTAACATATTTAAAGGGACGAAGATCCTTAGTGGCAATAAGGTCATCGACGTTAATTAAATGGTTTTATTAACTTTGGCTACATGGCTTATGTTTTGAGGGGGGAAGGCCCTCAATATAAAAACTTTATATTATTTTGGCTCTATAGCTTATGGTTTTGTAAGGCGATAACCTTAAATGACTTCGAATTTCATCAATATTACTTTATAAAAGCATACATCAAGGCATAATTACTTTGGATAAAGAAAAGGGTAATATTTCCCTTATTTTGAAAATATGGTTTGAAGTGTTGAATCACTATAAGGAATGTGTTTTCAAGAAAATGGGAAAAAAGAGTATTTACCCCAGAATTTTACTAAAGAAAATTATTGTTCTTGTCACTTTTTGATAGATTGTGATAGGATGAATTGGCTCAGAGATTAGAAAATTCGATGGGACTTGCGTAGGATAGCGTCATACACTTCAACTGTTTGACTCTAGTTGATATAAGTCCGAAGAGATTTTTTAAGGGTAAGACATAAGTAGGTTTATGCAGAGAAATAAATGCATAAAGATAGATGGGTTAGAGGTTGGTCTGCAAAACCTTTAGGTTAATAGTAAGCCTAACAAAATAATGAGATTGACAGGTAGTCAGGCAAATGCTAGGATAAGTGTATTTGGACTGACCGTTCAGTTTTCTTCTAACAGTCAGTTAGAACATTTGGTATATCTAATAGGCTTGAGTCAGCCACATAAGTTGGTAGTTACCCTATGAAAATTAAAGACTGGGACAGATAAACCACTGATTTGATGGAGAGTCATGATTACATATGTAGCATGTCTGCACGTTATTGTTTATATTGCTCATTTTAACCAGTTTGGTTGTAGGAAATGATTTGCAAAAGATATATTTTAAAAAGGGATATTCCTGGGTGGAAAACCTCTTCTGCTTAGCGGCATGGCCTCACTTAATATTTATAAACCTAGATGGCATCTTATTATTCACACCAAACTCTTTGTCTGACTTGAAGTTTATGTTCTTCCTTTAAACTCTCGAGTGCTCAAAATTGGATTTGAGTAGGTCGGGAGTAAGGGCTTTACAAGTTAAGTATGTTTTGGTGAATAAAACTTCCAAAGATTTGCAGGAGGCTAAGCTAGCTATATAGGAGTTTATTTATTACTATTATTCGTTGTGTTATGTTAAGTGTCGTGTGAATGTATTGACATATATCTGTGTACATAGTAACTTTAATCAACCAAAGAGGCATCTTCATATGTCACTCTTGGAGTATTTTGTAATGATTACATTTTACTTGAACCTGGTCAATGTTTGGAATTATGTAATGAATATGGAATATTATCTATGAAATGAAATATGAAAGTTTATTTTGAAATTGTATTTAAAGTTATTTCATATTCTTGTGCTTTTGATATTATGGATACCATTAATATGACCGCATTTTGTCATCGAAAATTAATACTATAGATGAATGCAGCATCTGTAGCGCTTAGTTTCAGACTCAAAATGGGGGATGTTATAACTTGGTATCGGAGCATAGGATTATGTAAAATCAAAATAATTTTTGAACTTAAAATGAGTTTCGAAAACATGATCTTAATGAATCAAGGAATAAGATTGGAGTATGGGATAACGCTATAATAAAGTACATGTATTTGCTATATATAAGTATATGCTTTGTCTCTATTCTCCTTCTCTCTTAAACCATTCTTCCATTTCTTACCAAGGTTCGAATGCAGATTTAAGGGAGTAAGATACAGAGGTAGGAAATAGAAGAGTTAATCTTGGTAGAGAAAGCACCACTACCAATAGAATGTTAGGACCGATACTAGGAGGAATCCGGGTCTAAAACGACTACAAATGTAAGTATTGGAACACCAACGGTTGATATGGGAGCAAAGTATCAGTTCCTTTTCAACATGGTACAAGCAGAAGCTATTACAGGGTTAGTTGGTGGAAATGCTGGAGGAGTTAATCAGGAAATTTCAATAGTCAACAATTATGTTGTGTTGAGTAGAGACTAGTAAGACTTGGAGGGAACCCATTATTGGAACGAACGATGCAATTAAACTGGACAATTGATTGCTTTATTGTGAAAGGATTTTCGATGATCATGGTTATATTAATGAACAAAAGAGGAGATTGGCGTCCAGCAAATTGCAAGGAGTTGGGTTGTACCAATGAAACAGTGTGACTATTAGGGTAGTAGAGGAGACTTTGCCTTAGGCTAAATTCAGAAGGAGCTTTGAACAAAGATTTATATCTGAGATTGCTAAGTTAGCTCTATTGAGGAGGTTTATTAAGTTGGTTCAAGGTGATATGACAGTGATTGAATATGCAACCAGATATGAGAAGCTGTCCCAATATGGATATGCTAGTAGATATAGTGATTAAGAGAAACGAGAAGTTTATCCATGGATTAAGACCTAAGCTTGCTAGGGCGAATTTACCACATCTCAGGGATCCATTTAATGTATTTGTGAAGATGGCTTTGCGAAATGAAGAGATGCTTTCTTTGTTCAGTAATAACAAGACCGTAGAGTGTTATGGTGTACAGAACCAGAAGAGAAAGTTTTACCAGAAGAATGAAGCTCAAAATGGTGGAGCTGCCTAGAAAGGGAAGTCTGAGGTTGTGTGTTATAAGTGTGACAGGAAGGGACATTATGCTCATGAATGTCGAAATGGCGGGAAAGGAAGTTGTCAGGCAGAAGAATATTAAGTTTTTTAACTGTGACCAAGTGGGATATTACGAGAATAAATGTCCGGAAGTGGCTAAGACTGAAAAAGGAAAAGTACTTTCTTCGGAACCGGCTACCTTGAGACCAACAACTGAGGAGAAAGGGAAAGCTATGATGGGAGGCACGCTTTTGATTCATGGTATACCTATTAGAGTACTATTTAATACTAGTGCATCGCATTCTTTTATATCTCATTGTTTAGTAAATAAGCTTAACCAAGAAGCCTCAAACCTAATTACTTCTTTAAGGATTGCGGATTCGATAGGAGGGTATACAACTCGAGGGATTAGATGTGACCATTTAGAGTTTGCATTATTAAGTCATATATTTACCTGTAGTTTGCATGTGTTTGATTTCGTGGAATTTGGGATTTTTGGTGTATGGATTGGTTAAGTAAATATGACGCTAGGAAATTTTGCCAAGATAGGAAAATATCACTAAGACATCCTAATAGTAGCGATCGAATTATATACTCAACAGAGAATCCAAGTTTTGATGTCTATGCTTTATTGGTTTCAATGGAGGAGGAGGATGAGTGGAATTGGGTTTTCGTGGTTAGAGAAGTTGTAGATGGTTTTAAGCTTATTACAGGACTACTGCCGAAATGAGTTATTGAGTTTTGAATAAACCTTGTACCTGGAGCTGAACGCGTATGTAGATCGCCTAGTACGATGATATGTACCGAGATGAAGGAGTTAAAGGTGAAGCTAGTGGACTTAGAAGGAAAGAGTTTTATTAGACCAAAGAGTTCGTCTTGAGGGGAGGTCATGGTGTTTGTAAATAAACTGGATGGGTCGTTAAGATTATGCATCGATTATCTCAAGTAGAATAAAAAGACAATAATGAACCGACATCCATTACCGTGAATTGACGATTTATTTGATTAGTTAAGTGGAGCCAAAGTATTTTTCCAATTAGATTTGGTGACCGAGTTCCATAAATTGAGAAGGGTGGAGGATAGTATTCTGCTGATGGCGTTTAGAACAAGATATGATTCCTATGAGTGGTTAGTAGATCCATTCAGATTGACTAATGGTCCTACTTTCTTCGTAGACTTAATAAACCTGATTTTTTAAGATCAATAGTATAGGTTTGTATTGGTATCCAAATGTGACATTTTTATATAATCTACAGATGAAAGAGATCATGAGATTCATCTTAGAGTAATGTTTGAGACGCTGAGGCAGCATTAGATAAAAGTGAAGTTTTTAAAATATTATTTTTGAAAGAAGGAGGTGAAGTTTCTAGGTCATGTAGTCTTAGAAGAAAGGTTATCGGTGGATCCAACTAAGATAGGAATAGTTAATAACTGGAAGAGATCCGAGATGGTGACTGAGACAAAGATTTGATAGTGTTTACTGATGCGTGTGGAACAGGACTAGGAGCTTTGTTAATTCAGGAAGGAAAATTGATTGCCTACGCTTCTCGACAGCTTAGACAGTAGGAAGTTAGATATATGACTTATGACTTAGAGTTGGCTACCGTAATATTTTATTTGAAGGTATGGAGACATTATCTTTTGGGACAATGTCTTGAGTTGTATACGGATTACAAGTCTTGAGTTGTATATGGATTACAAGTCTTTGAGGTTTTATTCTCTCAGAAAGAGTTGAATATGAGACAGCAGAGGTGGCTGGAGTTTTTAGCTGCTTATAAATTTGGAAATGAGTACACACCAGGGAAAGGAAACAAAGTTGCAGATGTGCTTAGCAGAAAAAGTTGAAACATAGTATTAGCTACATTGGTAGAAGTGGAAGGATCTAGAAGCATTGACTACTTGCAATATGCAGTTAAGATCGAATGCCAGTTCTACTCAGAGTACTGCAATGCTATTGTAACGATCTGAATTTCACTGCTTTGATTTACGAATATTAAATTATTTTAAATATTCAAATAATAGTTTTTATAACCAAAAATAAAACTCTTTAAATAATAAACAATGATGGTGAAATTGTTTGGTTCGAAGAAAAATCGAAAATGTGATCGGAATTAATTTTTCGAATTTTCAAATTTTCGACTTTTCGTCAACTAAAAATTATCGGAAACATTGTAAACTCTGGTATATGTATATACACATTCGTTTTAATAAGTTTGAGTTATATATATACATATTTGCTAAGGAAAATTTATAAAACATGATGTTACTTTTTACGAAAAATAAATAAAATATAAAAAGGTGTTTAAAGTAAAATAACCTTAAGAAAACATTAAGTACTAATGTAATTAATGCATGTTGGCTCAAAAAGAGAGAGGAGGGACATTATTCACGTGAGAAGCACGAGGAGGAACAAGGGAGGTGATGTGGAAAGACTAGAATGGAGGGTAGTGTTCAAAAGGGTATTTTAGAAATTCATTTATACCATTTTATATAAAAGAGTTTTGCTAATTCTCAATATTATTTTCATTATTTCAAAAGATTTCTCTTCCTCCTTAACCATTTAAGCTTTTACATGGCTTCCTTGGTTTTTTAAATGATTAAAAATCATTTCTTTCCTACTTTTAATTCATGAAACATTGCTTAAAACCTCATACTTCCATTTCTACAACCCTCATCACTCCCATGGTCAAGTACTTCCCTTGCATGGTCGAACTTCCTTTGCCACTTAAGGCATCCAAAAAGAACCAAGGTCATGCCTTGTCTCATCATGGCCGAACCACCTTGGTCTTAAGGCCTCCAAAAACTTCATCTTTTCAAGTTAAAAGTAAGGATCTAGGGTTGTTTCTAAAATTAGGTGGTAGTTGCTTTGGCTTGGGTAGCTTTGGTGAGTAAAGCTCACTAGTTTATTAAAATTTTCTAACTTTAATTATGATGAATATTTTGTTGTTAAATCATTGCTTGATGGGTTAGATATGGTGTTGATTTGTATGTATACATATGTAATTGGATGTTCTAAATCTTGCTTATGGCTTGTTGTATGACATGTGAATGCATGATATTGATTTATATATGTGTTAAGGAAGTTAACATTGAGTTATGTATAAGCGATGTAGAAATCCCTTACATTTGAAATATGCTTTACTTAAGTGATTCCAAAAGGTTTATAAAGTGTTAAAATTTTACTTTTGAATTTAAAAGATTTTCCAACTTAGAAAGTGGGCTTAAGTGAAAGATTAAGGTTTTCAAATTTATTCGATTCATAAAAACTATTTTCCAAATTACGGGTCATATAGCGATAGTCATTATTGTTAATACCCTAGGTATTGATTTTGATGACAACAACGACATAAATATTATTATTAACGCATCTCAGAGTTATGCAATCATATCAGATATATTATGGAGACATTTACAGAGATAAACAAGAATACAGTGGAAGTAAATGAGTTGTAGAAGAAGGTTAATCAGAGCAATTAAAGAACAAAACCCAATTAGAGAAGAATGCTGAAGGATAAAGGTAGTTGAAGTGATGAGGAGTTGGTTGAACCTTAAAATATCTTGTTAAAGTTCTTATGACAATTATACTTGAAGATCATCAACTGTTGACCTCAACCGAATCACAAAAATCCACAAATATAAGGTAATTTGAAATGCTGAAAATTTGCAATACTTATTAGTGTTGTTGTATATCCTGCAACACACCCATGTCGACATGGGGGTACCTAGGATGTCGACATGCTAGTCATTTTTCAGAATTTCAAATTTTAAATGAAGATACATTTCCCTCCACCTCTTCACCAAAAGACACGCCTCTTCAACCGCTATATAAAGGACTCTGAAAATGATTTTTAACATCAAGAATTCTCGTTTTCTCTTTCTTCTTATTCTCAAAACATTTGCAAAAGAAATCCATTGCATATTCTTCTAATCTTCTTGCAAACCGATACTATTTCACTCCAATTCTTCACCGATTTGCAAACCATACAATGTCAGACAGTTATTTGAATTCACACCATCCTTTCTCTGATTTCATCCTATTACTCAAAGAATTCAAAGATATATTTCCATTGGAGGTTATGGGATCATTGTATCAAACCTGCAAGAATCTGTATTGAAGATATGACTACTTGCCATAGTTTGTTTGTGATAAGGAGAAGGTTCTTGTAGTCTACAAAATAAGAGGGTTTGTCTTGTAGCCCATGAAACCAAGATTGTAAAGGTGTTCTTGCCACCCCTAGAATGCAAGCGATTATGGTGGAATTCTGCATGATAGAATGCAGAACTGGATATAGGATTGGTTAATCCGAACCAGTATAAAAATCCAAGTGTTATTTACATTACTGCATTTTACTTTATTACTCACTTATTCTCTGATTACTTCTTTCTGTTTGCAATTTGAGTAAATACAATTTTATATTCATAAGTAAGTAGTTAATACACATTTCATCGCTTCTAGTGTATGAATAGCCTTAAAGTCCAACATTGTGTACACTCTAGTTTCCAATAGCTATGAGTGCAATTCGTGAAAACAAACTCTTTTTGAAAATGAAAAATGTTTTCACTTAGGTATCATTTTGGATAGTGTTTAGCATATATTATGTAACAAAAATTATTTATTTATTTACTTAATTATTTAATTAATTGATGATTAATTGATTAATTAATTAATTAAGGCAATTAGTGCTTAATCATTAGTTAGCGAAGGAAATTAGTACTTAAGTATTAATTAAGTAAGTTAATTATAATTAGTTAATTAATTAACGATTAATTATTAATTAACAATTTATTTAAGGATTAATTACATTTAATTAATAACTAAAGGTTAATTATTATTATTTTATTATTTAAGAAAGAGTTTAAGTATTAAATTAATTACTAATTAAATTAAGATTTAATTAAGACCTAATTAAGATTTAATCAAGGTTTAAGTTATTGATTATTTAAGGATTAAGTATAATTAAATTATTAAATGAAGGTTTAAATTATTATTTAATTCTTAATTAAAGATTTAATGTGATTTATATTTATTTAGAAGATTAACTATTATTTAATTATTTATTTAAAAGATAATTATTTATTAGAAGTTAATTATTATTTAATTATTAATTTAAGGTTTTACTATTATTAAATGAATTTAGATGTTATTTAATTATTAAATAAAGGTTTTTAAATTTTTTAAATCGCTTTATTTCCAAGGATCAGTTTTGTTAAAAGCATTTTCCTTTTGTAAAAGTATATCAATCCAAGGGATTTCTTTATCGATTACCCTTAGGTAACCTCAAATGAGTATGAAACCAGATGACATCTGTTTAGTAAAACAAAACATCATTATGTTATTATAATATTTTGGACATGCTTTTAGTAGAACGAATCTCCGTCTACAATTATAATGACTTGGACATTACCTGTGTATTGGTTGATTGTTGTATATTGAACCCTTTTACATATCCACTTGTTATGTAAATAACCATGTTATTGCTTGGAAAGTTAAACTTGATTAAATAAAAACCACTATGGTCTCACTAAGCCTCTTTCTCATTTGTGAAATAAGTCGTTTTAAATATATTTTTAATAATGGCTTTAAAGTTAATCATTATATTATTTGAAAGGCTTAAAGTCAATCTTAATACCATTTTAAATATGATATTTTAAAGGATATTTAAGCAATTATTTTATTAAAGATGTTTAGAAGTAATTTAATGAAGGATGTTTTAAATAATAACTTTTTACTTAAAAGTGCTTTAAATAATTGATGTTACCAAAGGAACTTTATTGATTAAAGTTTGTTAAAGAAGTTTTATTTTAAATAAGGAAAGTTTATAATAGGAATTTTATAAATTGGAAATAGATCTTGAAATGTGGGAAAGAGTTATAAATCATTTGGATATTTATGAAAGAGCTTTATAAATGGTTTTGATAATTATAAAAGAGTTTTATAAACAGAATTGGAGATGATAAGGAAATTTAACAAATAGATTAGGAGTTTTGATAAAGGAGATTTCCATAAACAAAAGGAATTTGTTAAAAAAATTACTGAAGATAATTATAAAAGAAATTGAGATTAGATTTCCCTTAACCGATCTTCTTAATTATGGTGGTGTGAAACATTCACTCCATGCTTAACACCAAAGGAATAGCATTTGGGGTCCTTATCTCTATTTTAAACAATTTTTGTTTGATCCTTTTGATACGATTTGAAGTAAGAAATCTTTCACAATGTTTTATGAATATAGTCATGCCAGTAAAGTAAGTATATGAATATTATGATAAATATTTTGGAAAGAGATTTAAATAAATGAAAGATTTAATTTGAGGTTTAGTGGTTCCTATGGGTAATTAAATCTCTAAATGGTTGTGTCCGCGTATTTCATAGTTAAATAATTGACAGTCAAATCTTGACCTGTTTTGACTTAGGAAGTTAATTAAAGCTCCATGTGTTCATACGGTATGAGTTCCCTCGAGAGAACTTATTCTGGTGAAATGTCTCTAGCATTGAGGGATATATTAGAGATCCTCTTGGAACTTTGGTATAGTCTGCTTACTTCTGAAAGAACTGGGAATAAGTCAACTAGAAATTATCGGTTGTTGGTTCGAAGAGACCTGGATCAGATATATTATCTGAAAACTACTTCAAACCAACCTTTGTGTTTGATTGGAAGATATCATGAAGATGTTTGAATATGGAGTCCTTTGAAGTTCAAGGGCTACCTGCTAATAATCCCACGGGTGATTCCAAAATGGATTTAGTAAAGATCATGCCTTCGGTTTCATTCTAACCTTGAACGAACTTGTATGGATGAATGCTAACATTGTATTTCTACTAGGAGGGTAGTGTTAGCATTCCAAGATGGTTTTCTAAGAGTGAAGGTAAATTGTAGCCTTAAGACTCACACCCCGATAATAGCTAAAACATGGTAGATGCGATAGGGCTATATGGGTTGCTCCCACAAGGGTATGCCATCACCTTTTTAGATTACCATATTATGGATTTGGTTGTGCATGAAAGCTCTACATATATGTTGGGGATAACCGAGGTGATGACATATTTGGTGCTATTCAATCAGGGGTAGGTCGGTCCTGTATTGGTAGGGTTGGAAAGGTAACTGCGGCCTATAGTATATTTTGTCTAGAGGTGTACTATATTTTGGAAAGTATTCCCTTACCTTTCCATTTGTTGGAATCCATTCTCCAATAAGCACCTTCGGTTTTCGATTGTACGCCTATTATTGTTGTGATGTACATACATTACAACTACTTGATTATTGGTATTTTAAACCCATAGACATTATTATAATATCACTCGATTTTAATAATAAAATAGTTCGGTTATCAAAAGTTAAAAACCCATCTATGTTCATGTGCGGCACGGTCTTACGAGATACCTTTTATTTTGAAAGGCTTTTCAAATGTAGAAATCGATATATTTTAATTTGAGTTTTGCTCACACTGGTTTACAGACTGAGTCAGGCATTGTTTTTATTATGTCACGGTCAGCCCATGCATATTTTCCTAATTTAGTTGGATCCTTTGGAGCACTTAGGAGACGAACTGGATTCTCTAAGACATATTAACATATTTTATGTTCTTCTGTTGTATTCGGTTTTGTTCTTGTTTGCATTTATCAGTAATCGTAAGGACATGCTATTATAACTGTCCAAGCTGATAATAGGTTAGAGTACTCTGATGTTGCATATATAATAAAGATGTTTCCTTTTTGTTAAGATCTAGTTTTTATTTTATATTTTTCATCATGATGTGAGATTCCGCTCTGTCTTTTTCTTTCTTTATCCCAAATAACCTGTCTTTCGGACACTTAAATGATCAGGACACGAATAGCTAGGACGCATTAAGTGTCGTATTTAGGTGGAAGAAAGGCAGATCGTTACAACATGATATCGGAGCTTAGGTTGAGCGAACATCTAACGACCCTGACTCGACCTTCGAAAATTAGCACCGAATACGTCACTCGTATTCAAATGCCACAGATTCAAACGTCGAATCTGGTTTGTCGGAGCTTATAACACAATAAGTATAACAACACAGCGGAAGAAAAGAATGAATATCATATATAACTCCAATGAATATAATATCCAAAACGACATACAATAACGATCAATATCATATATACAATGAAATGCTACAGCGGAAACACCAATGAACCAGCAACGGAAACAACTAGAACTTGAAACTCAAGAAGAATACCAATATCAGCACTCTCCATAGATAGATCAAACCACCATCAAGTTGTATCAAGATAAGGAAGGACATTCGTCCTAACCAAAGACTTCAATATCCAAAGACTCCATAGAATTCCAAAGACAAAGCTGAAAGCTACTGAATCGATATCTCCTATCTAAAAAAAACCCAACTCTAGACTGCCCGTGTGGAAAATTATGGGCACCCAGAGCTTAGGAAGGGTACAGTAAATTCTGGGTCAGTCATGGGACTAGTATGAGCAAATAAAAACAGTTTTATCTTTAAACAAACAACAAAGAAATTTAAACATTGAAAATCACAATGCTTTTTGGAAAATGAAATTACCATAAGGCCTCCCGCCATACACACCATGCAAACGCTGAATTGGAGGAGATTTCTCCTTATGATAGTAAAAAATGCTTGATACGCGAAAACCATTTTGATATTATTATTAGTGCATAGTGGAAAACATTTCAAAAGTATAATATTAATCTTAGCCAGCATACAACATTTCATCGTATGCCTACTATAGCTACCATGTTCAATAGCAGGTTACCGACACACAGGTTATACAGCTAAAACCGTACAGGACGCATATTGTTTCTTTGGATTTTACAAAAAATGGTCACACCAAGGAACTTCCCATTGCCACACAGGTACGCCTCTAGAGGGATGCCCCGAGAACCTACCGGGCTCTCTGCCAAAACAAGGCTGATGCACTCCCTTCCCGAGAGTAACACCTAAGATATGCCACCCTCGGTCGTTTGCGACCTTTATCCGAGAGCTCTCAACACCAACAACATCACACAGTAATAAATATACAGTGTCCACATGAGTAAGTATCTGGGCTCCATACCATGATACCACCCTTTTCCAGAAGGAATGGACATACCCTAGGGGTGCGACCCCTGAAACCTTGTCGCATCTCTCCTGTTTCGATCATTACCGGGTTGTGAGGTCCTGATGCAGTCTCGTCCACAAAGCTACGCTTTTTTACAAAGCCATGCTTTGATCAATAAATGATCAGCAACACTTCATATTCCATATTACCAAATTGGGAATGTATCACTAGTAACCATCAACTACATAACCTCTGAGCTCGTACGTCTCAGAGAAGGGTGTTAAGCTAAGAGAATAAATCTCTGCCACCAAACAGAAATGTATTTGATAGAAACCAGCTTTACATCTCAAAGTGTAATGTCAGACACACATCCATAAAAGTCTGTTTCGGGTTCGAACAGAACCGAAGGCACTTCGAAAGAAGCCCTTGCAATCCGGGTATTCACAATCTCGATTGGACTCCCCATCACTTAGGGAATCTCTATACCGTAGCTACTCAGTGCAGAGATAGTCGGTAGGTCATCCTATCGTTCTCGCAAATACCCAATCTTCACTACCGGTCTTGAAATGCTATCCATAACGTCGTATCATTATTCAGAATGGGTTATATGACACAAGGTCCTCTCCTGGCTAAATCGAATAATGAGCGCAATATTTAAAAACATATGGAAATGGGATTTCAGTTAAGTCACAACTTAAAAATCCAAAGCTTTTCTTTCAAATGGTTTAAACAAATTACCATTTCAAATCTTTAAACAAAAAAGATTCATTTCACAAAGTTCACCCAGTTTCATAAAGATCCATTCACAGATTTTCAAAACAATTTCCATTTCAATTAGGATTAACTCATCCAATCTTTAAATCAAAGATTCAACTTATAGCTTTCAAACCCGTTTCCAAAGATTTATTCATAACTTGGAAAACCTATTTTCATTTCAAACTTGAAATCTCTTTAACACAAATTGGAAATTCATTTCTTATATGAAAGCTTTTATTATTTGAAAACAAATAGTTTCCATTTCGGAAAAAAACCGAATTCATTTATATAAGTTAAAATCTTTGGGTTAATTCAAATTCCTAATACAACACTTTAAAAATGGTTTAAAACCCATATAAACACTTTCATAACTTGTATGACTTTTTTTAAACCATAATTTCCAAATCATAGAATTCAATTTCAAATATTGAATTCAAATTTAAGTAAAATTATTTAAATTTCAAAACTCTTATTAAGTTATTCAAAAATAACTTTTATCTTCAAAACTTCTTTTCAAAAGCTTTTCATATTTAACCCAATTCCATTTTCAAAATTATTTGAATTCAAAATTCACTTTTAAAATCATTTCAAAAATCTGTTACTTAATCAATTTCCTCGTGCAATCCATATTTGTGTATGTAAGGTGTAGTCCAGGGATTTTACCTAATAGTGCAACAACGTCAATCATCACAGATTCAAGCACAATGATATTTGATAAGCGGTATAATCCTATAACGCTTATCATCATTCATAGATTCACGGATAGATATATAAATGCATCACGGATAAATGAGTCACAGATCACAACTTAAACATACAATTCATATCACATAATAGCACCCATCAAAAGATATTAAACAATACAATACATTTCATACAATTCACACATCCAAGCATTCAATAATCATTTATAAGCAGGACTAATTACTTGTTTAATCCTAAATTAATTCAATTAAATTAATTACTCATGAATTAATTACTCAATCCTGATTATATCTTAATTTCAACTAGATTAATAAATTACTAACCCTGGTTTATTAACATTAATTTACTACAAATCATTTTAATTAATCTTTAATCATTTATTAATTAACCTTAATTAATAAATCAATTAACCTTTAATCATTAAATAATTAATCTTTAGTTATTTAATTATTCTTTTCTGAATTAATTACTCCTCAAGTAATTATCATTATTCATTAAATAAATTAACCTTTAATTAATTATTCTTAATTAATTACAATAAGTGATTATCTTAATCACTTATATTAATGAATTACGAATTAATTATCACTTGATTAATTAATTATAAATCATAAGTTAATTTAGCTCTCAGCAAATTAATAAATCTTTAATTTATACTCAATTAAACTCTGATTAAGTAATTATCACTAATTATAAAAATTAACGATCTTTTAAGATAACACATTTATCTTAATTAGTTTCATAAAATTTGACTTAACACTTTTTAAGTTAATTGATAATCAAAATCATAATCCCAAAATAAACCATTTTTTATCTTTAAAAATCTTATTTTTAAATAATCTTAAAAATAGATTATCATCAACATACGAGTTAACTTAATACCTTCGAGTTAATTTCAAATCAACAACATCGTTTAGGATAAACCATTAACTCTTAAATCAAATTCTTAATTTTAATTATTAAATTTTTATTTTCAATATAAATTTTAGAAAACCAAACTTAAATAATTTAAAGTTAAAAAGCTGTACAACTTTTATTGATCAAAATTTAATTAAACTTTTATTATAAATAAATTTGTTTAAGAATAAAGTTTTAAAACTTATTTAATCTAATAAACATTAAACTAGTTCAACACTTATTCGAAGACTCTTGGAATCAACAAGTTTTTAACAAAAACTTGAGCCAAACTTATTTTTTACCTGTGCCTAATTCCATTTTTCCCGAGCAAAATACAGTTTCTTCTATTCCTTTTTTTTAACTTTACTGGTTTAACTTTCAAACCGTTACGGTGCTTTTGTAATTACCCGAGCCCATAGCAAATTTACTCGAGCCAATACATCATCTCCCCGAGACAATCAAACGAATACCTCGAGTTGAACCCGATCCTGCCCTTTCTTCCCCATCACCCAAAACCATCAAATACACGCGATGACTTCGTGCGCGTGCACGACCACCGGAGCTACTTCTGACCATCGCCTTGGCCTTCGACATATCATCTACGACCCCCTCAACTCCAGCGACTACCCAGTATCACCGAATCCACCATGAAATAAAAACAGCTATCGAGCTCAAACTGGAAAACCAAACGAATTGCCTAAATCAATGCCGTGCCAACGACCTCAATCTCTGGTCACCCCGCCTTCAAGTCCAAACCCACACCACTCATCCATGAAGCTTTCCCTCGGATGCGATTGATCCAAACCCCTCGATGATGTCGCGATGACCACATGAACTCAATCGACAAAAAGGGCTTGTCGAACCCTAGCTCGACGCCACACCGTCACCACGTCCACTTAAAAACTCTCTAGACATTTTTCTGATGATTCCCATTACACCAACCACCTTCACCAGCAATCACGTCCTTCAATTCAACATTGACCATCGAAATTTGACATATTAGTATTTTCCGTTCATTTCAATAATGCTCGACATTCACGAGCTTAAAAATCATGAAATTACTTCTGAAAATAATCATTTAGCAAAACAAATCTGATCCAATGATCAAAATTTGGAATTTAAATTACTTAAATTTTCTGTTTTGAATGTTTTCTCTTTAATTTCTAAATTTTCGAATCATCTATCATATATTTTTACTTTATATTATTTTTGAAAATAACTTTACATTGTTATAAACATTTTTTCTTCAGAAATCAAAGCCCAATACAAATTTGTTTGGATGATATGGATTTTTAAACTTGCTTTAAAGACCTGTAAACAAACAGAGGTAAATACACCTGTTCTACAGATATGCATATTCAACCTATGCATATTTATATGTATATACAACCATATTTGCATCCATTCAAACATCTTTCACCATTTAACTTCAATATCAACCACAATACTAAATCATATAAGCAAGTTCAAGTTTTAAAGAAAAAAATCTGCTCACGGTTTTATAGCTTATTCCAGGTTTGACTTGATAATCCTGATCTTCAACTTGATCTTGTTTCTAACTCCATTTGTTTTTAGATCTGGTTTTAGGTTGAATTGACTCTGCTTGATCTTTACTTGATTACAGACCTTAATTCCAGGCTTTTGTTGATCTTTGCTCTGATTTCTTTTGATCTAGTTTAATTTCCAGGTTGAGATATTTTGCAAACAGGTTGTTGCTTTGTTTTGTTTATTTGCAACTTGAATCGGATTTACTTGTGTTTGAATTTGCTTATTTTATCCTTGCTCTGAGTTGATCATCTCAGATATAAAGCTTCAGGTTGAACTTACATTTGATTCCCAGATTTGAACTGCTTTAAATGATTTTCAGGTTGAAATTTGTTTGAACTAGAATACTTTGATCTTTGATTTTTTTTCAGGTTATATTTTGATCAGTATCTTTGATTTGTTTCAGTTTTCTATTTTCATATTATTTTTTCAGTTTTGAGAAGATTTTTGTTTTACTCAATTCTTTCTTTAATTCATTTTTGTAAAATTAAATTTCAAAAAAAGGCGATGTTGCCACTTGTTTAATCTAGTTTAACACTTGTAAATTTACTCATGTGCATGGCTTACAAATGTTTAGATAAAACCAATTTGTATTTTAAACCCTTTTTCATAAATTTATTTACAAATTGTGTTTTTAAACCTTGTTTATAAGATTTACAACTTTGTTTTAAACCTTATTTTATTTATAATTTCAATTTTAAATGAATATTTTCCTTTTCACATAATCTTAAGAAAATGATTTTAAAACAATTTATACTTTATGTTTTTTTAAACCTTGTTTGATTTCAATTTATAAAACAGGTTTATCTATTTTATACTTACATATATATGTCATGTATTCTAAATATTATAATATAAAGTTTAACTTTAAACATCTTTTGAAAATTACTTTATATCAATTTCAAAATACAACTTTCAAAATATTCATTCATATCAAAGCTTTATTTTTACTTTACAAATCATGTTCATTTATACTTTTATATATTTTCAATTTAGCTTTACAACATTTTTGTCAAATCTTATTTAAATTGAAACTATTATACATTTATTAGCAAAACAAATTCTTACTTTTTTAAATACAATTTAATTTCAAGATATTTGTTTTTGAAATTTCAAACTCAAAATTCTATTTACAACACATATCTTATTTATTCTGAAAATTTCAATTAAATTTACTATTAAATTCACAATTTAATTCAAAATTTTATATTGATTATCAAATTAAATTTGACTCAAAAATCGGGATCGTTACGGCACACCTAGGCCTTGGTGGGGTAAACTCATTGCGGATAGGATTAGTAGAGCCTAGAATGAGTAACTCATTAGAGATGGGATTAGTAATATTATAGAATGAGTTTGAATGTATAAATAGAGTGCATATTTGTTAGTATAAAATTTTTTTGTGTCAATTTGTATGTTAAGTTTGGATTTTGCGATTCTAATCGATGCGCCTGATCACCGTTATCGATAAGGATTCCTAAACACTTGAACAGCAAAATCGACAAACAAATTTTAAAATAGTTAAATGAAATAATTTTTTCTAGGACTATATTTTATGTATAAAAGAAGAATTTTCAAAAGTTTATATAGTTATGTTGATTTGCTTGTTTGTTAGGAATTAATAATATTTAATTATTTTCATATATGGATTGATTAGTCATGCTCGCCTAGTCTTGAGCATTGGCTATGGGTTGTAGATTCATTGAAATATTTCTTTTTAAACCATAGGGTAGGTAGATAGTATTTGTGGGAACAATGAAACGAATACCTTGTTAATTAAGTTTCACAATTGACTATAAGACTTTTGATGATATATTGGGTTAAAATTGGATTTTAGTATAAGGTAGTTGTTAAAAAGAAATATTTTAGATGATTTTATAAAAGGTTAATTTTATAAATCAGGATTATAAAATATATTTTGAAAATAATATGGATTTTCGGAGAATTTATATCTCGTTGGGTTTGATAAAAAGTTTCCAAATGATTCTTGGAAAGGTAATAGTAATTTTACATAATCATGCTTTATGGTATAAGTATTATGAAAAAGATTTGAGAGTAAGATTTTTCTTTGGATAGTTCGATGAATGAGTCTCGATCTGTTTTGTGATGATTCGAATAATCTTCTAAGTGACAATTGGATGTTTTCTTAGGCGGATGTGGAAGTGCACTTAGTAAATTATTCTCCTTGTCATTGTATGACCAAAAGGAGTTCAAATCCGAATGAATCAAAAGCAAGTGGATGATAAGTACTTTTTTTAAAACCCATTCAATTGAATATATATATACAGTATTTTTTCACAAATAGATTTGAAAGGAAAAGGTATTTTTATAATTAACTAGTTCCAGTGACTCGAAAAGTGACTAAAAATGGACAGGAGGTGTGTTTGGATGACAAACACTCCTCTTGAGTATTACCCTTCCGGTAAAGGGGATATATGATACTATTTAGTAGTACCCAGCTCCTTGATATCATTTTGGAGTTACTCGGGCTATATGTTTTTTGTCTATGGGCTAAAAATAAAGAATTATTTCAAAAAAAAATTGAATAAAACTCGGGTATTGTGCTCCTATGTTCCTTAAAAGGAAAAAAAATAGGTTTGAAATTAAAAAGTATTTTGATTAAAAAGTGGATTAATAAATGAAGTTTTAAATGTGAATTTATTTAATAAGGAGGTTTTATAAACTTCGTTTTATTAAACTGTGTTTTTTTATTTTTACACTTAGTAGGTTAAAAATTATTTGATGTTATTAGGCCGACTCATAAACAATTTAACCTTAGAGGTCTCAAAGGAAAAGTACATTCTAGAATGGAGTTGGGATATAAGCATCCTACTCTTCTTAGCACTTGCCAGACCGATTGGGTAAAGAGGTTGAATTGGTCGACTCGGTTTTGAGATCCAAAATTATTATGGGCCTACATCTGAATAGTTAAAAGTGAATGGAATTAATATCAGATGTTTTATATATACTCTAAGGGTGTAGGAGAGTATTATTGTAATGACCCTAATTTTGGTCAACATTATTTAGGACATTTAATTAGATAAACTAAATGAAATAATTTAAATGGTTAAGGGAGTGAGATTTGTGTAATTAGGGGGTAGTTGTGCCTAATGAACTAATGAACAAAGGAGGATTAAAATGAAATAAGCAAGGGTGATAGATAAGGCAAAAATAGGAATAAGTTATATTCATATACCCTAAACCCTTATGCCACTCTCATTTTACACATTCACAAACAAAACCTAAATTAAGTAAGGCCATCCACCATTAGGAGAAAGCAAGAGGAAGATAAGCTAAAGTCAAGAGGAAAAAGCTTAATCAATTTAATTCAAGAGAAATTCTCAAACTCCATAATCACAAGCTAAGGTGAATAATAGGTTACATCCCATATTTCTTATTTTTGGTTCTAGATCTGATCCTAGTATGTTTTGCAAATTATTATGCTGGTTTTGAATGTTAAATATATATATACATACATATATATATATATATATATATATATACTTGTTGATGAATTTTGTTTGTTCGTATAGATTTTATGATAAGTTATGATTTGAAAACCCAATCAAATGAGATCCAAATGCCTTGCAATTTTGATACATGGTCAGAAATAATATTTTAGTAGTGGGTTTCAAGTTTCATAATTTTCGAATTAATGTAGATTTATTATGAATTTTCTAGTGAAGAAAATGGTCAAATTGGGTTTAAAATTAATTATGGAAGTTATATGTTAGCTTTGGGTCAGAAATTTATATATGTTAGAAAATATATTAAAAGTGATTTATGAGAATCTTCCTAAGTGTTTTAATAAGTATAAAATTATTTAAGGTATGAGACTTAAATATTTTATATGTTTATAAAGGGAGAAGGGGAAATTTGTAAATGTTTTAGATTGTTAACCTCTGAAATTCAGCAGCACTTTTAGAAAAGATTTGAAAAAGAATTGGAAACCAATCATACGTTGACAAATAAAGCAAGTTAGCTGGAAAGAAATTGCCTTAAAAGTTAAAAATCATTTTTACAAGGTTTTACTGCTTCACCACTTATAGCAGACACCTTTCAACCTTATACCGCCTTCTTTATCTAAGTTGAAACCAATACACATGGTATCAGCCTTGGCACGTAGTGGATTGGAGTTGGGAAAAAGATATAGAGTCAAAACAGGGCTTTCGATGGGGTTGAAGTAGCTTCTGAAAACATAGAACTACTTTGGTTGTAAATGAGGCTATCGAATAAGAAGGCTTTCGACTTAGTCAATTGTATTAAAGAAAAGAGCTTTAGAAAGAGGTTGCCGCCTTTGTTTTGAAAAAAAAAACTTTCGAAGGGGTCAAACCTCTGCTGCCGCGTTCTATCTTTCGAAGCAATGCCTTTTAAAGGGTTCTTTTGCTTTAAACTTAGAGCCGCTTCTCTAATGCTATCAAAGGGGTTGGTTTTGACACCAACCACTTCTTTTATTTAGGAAAATGCTTTCGAAAGAGTTGCTTTCGACCAAGTTCTTTTAAGACGATTTTAATATTTTGAAAGCTAAACCCAAAGGTTTCGAAAGGAATGGTTTTAAAGGTTTCGAAACTATATTCCATGCATTTTTACTTTAACCTAATGCTTTCGAAAGGTTTTTATATGTAAAGGACTTTAATGCTTTCGAAGGTTATATAATAAAGGTTTTTAAGGGTTGATTCCCCAATATTTTCAAAAGGTTTACCTTTAATGTTTGAATGGAAGGTTTCCAATGTTTTCAAAAGGCAAATAGCAGTGTTTTGAAAAGAGGACATCTGCATTTCTGTAAAATTTTCAAAAGGGACACTTAAAATGTTTTTGAATGGTCTTTTATAAATGGTTTCGAAAGGTATGTTTTGGTATCGGCTTGATGTTACAAAGTAAATTAGTTAACTTGTTTTGAAAGGGGTACTTTCAATACTTTCAAAGGTGCACTTTCAAAGGTTTCAAAAGAGATTGTTTAAAGATTTTAAACAAAGGTTTTGAAGGTTTTCATCAATAATGTTTTGAATAAAGCATATACCATGGCAAAGACATTTGAGTAAAGAAAATAGTATGTTTTTGTTGTTTAAGTATGATTTAAAGGGTTAAATAAATTTGAAAGACGTTTTTAAGGGAAATTTGTTAGGTAGTTAATCCTAAGTAAATGATTCAGATATTTGAATGCCAGATGAGACTGGTATAGGGTCACACCCTATACATTTGTTATAGCCCCTTGCTAGTCCAAAATTCCAGTGTATTGGGCTTAGTTACAGGCAAAACTAAATTAATGATGTTACATATACAAAGGAATATATACCGAGAAGGAGAATAGGTTATTGGTGAGCGCACAAAACCATAGGATCAGTTAACCCTGAGAGAAGTAAGTTAAGGATAGGCTGTTCAGAAGTTTGTCTAATAGATGTTAGATTGTTTATTTTATTTGGTAGGCCCGAGTCATCCAATGATTTGTAGTTAGCCAAACAAAACTATATTATTCAGACAGATAGTTCATTTATTACCTGATTTATGTGCATATATGATACTTCTATTATTGATTTAGTTAGTTTGATTGCAGGATTCTGATTTGCACAAAGATATGTATTAAAGGGATATTAGTGAGGGGAAATACGTTCAACTAAGTGGCATGGTCTCACCTAGTATCAGTAAGCCGAGATGTAATAGTATTATTCACAATAGGCTTTATGTCTAACTCGAAGTTTATGCTTTCCCCTTAAACTACCGGGTGCTCAAAATTCATTTTGAGTAGATTGAGAGTTAAGGTTATTCAAATTTTGTAGGTTGGACGAGTAAAGCTTACGAAGACGTAAAGGAAGCAAATCTAGCTATGTAGGAGCTATTTAGTTTTTTTCCACTTTAACATATTAAGACCTTATTTAGTACTTTGATCATTCAAGGGGGAATCTTCATATGTCGCTCTTGGCGTATTTTGTAATAATTATATTTGATCAAAACTTAGGAATCGTTTTGGGATTATGTATCTGAATATGAAATATTGATTTGAAATGTAATTAGAAAAGTTGTTTTAAATCTATGTTGATTTTGTTTCATATTCTTATGCGTTTGATATTATGGATACCATTAACGTTACCGTATTTTGTCATCGGAATTTAATATTATAGATGGTCGCAGCATCTGTAGCGCTTAGCTTTGGGCCTCAAGATAGGGGTTGTTAGAATTATACGAGTTAATAAATTAAAATGATCTTATGAAAAGGTTTCATAAAAAAGTTGTACCGTTTAAATTGTTTGAACCTAAGATGAAATTTTTATGAAATGTTTTCCTAAAGATCTGAGGAAGGGTAGAAATCAGTTGGGTAGTATGAACCAATAAGATAAGTACGTAAGTTGTACATAGATCCTTTCTCTTTTTCATGTAGTTCTCGATACAAGATTTGAGTACATGACTCGAGATGTTTCACACCGTTTCGAATAAGGATTTATCACTTGATTTTTGATGGCAAATGGTTGGCGAAGGTTTGTGATATGAAAATAAAAGTTTTATGTCGATGTATATGGCTATGTAAGGAGAATGAAGGTTTCTAATTAAGAAGTCTAATCGAAGTCCGCATTAGGAAATTTAGTGGGTGATACAGTTGGGAATTAAAGCCGTGTATTCGAGTTAGTGATCAAATCAGATTTTGCATAGGAATGATCTATGTAAGTCATGTGGACCGATGAGTAGTTTTCTCGGTTAGGGTCACGGTAAAATTTCGGGCTCGAAATTCTTTTAAGGAGGGGAGAGTGTTACGACCTGGAATTTCACTACTTTGATTTGCAAATGTTAAATTAATTTTAAATATTCAAATAAAAGGTTTTATAATTAAAAATAAAACACTTTTATATAATGAATAATGATGGTGAAATAGTTTCCAAAATTAGTTTACAAAAATATATAGTTCGAAGAAAAATCGAAAATGCAACTTGAATTCGTTTTCCGAATTTTCGACTTTTCATCAACTAAAAGTTATCGGAAAGATTATGAACTCTAGTATAAGTATATACACATTAATTTTTAAATAAGTTTGAGTTATATATATGTATGTATGTATGTATGTATGTATACATATATGTATGTGTGTGTATTTTCTTAGGCATATATATAAAACATGATGTGATATTTTATGAAACATAAATAAAATGTCAAAAGGGGTTTAAAGTAAAATAACCTTAGGAAAACATTAAGTTCTAATGTAATTAATCCATTTGGGTAAAAAGGAGAGAGGGGGAATGTTATGCACCTAAGAAGCAAGAGGGGGAATAAAGGAGGTGATGTAACAAGCATGGAATAGAGGGCAGTGTTCAAAAGGGTATTTTAGTAATTCATTTACACCATTTCATATAAAAGCTTTTTCCTAATTGCTTCTCAATATTGTCTTCATTGTTTCAAAAGCTTTCTCTTCCTCCTTAACCACTTGAGCCTTTAGAAGGCTTCCTTGGTTTTTCAAATAATTAAAAAATCATTTCTTTCCTTCTTTTAATTCATGAAACATTGCTTAAAACCTCCTCCTTCCATTTCTACAACCCCTATTACCTCCCATAGCCGAGCATTTCCCTTGCATGGTTGAACCTCCTTTGCCGCTTAAGGGATCCAGAAATCACCAAGGCCGAGCCTTGTGTCATCATGGTCGAACCATCTTGGTCTTAAGGCCTCCAAAAACTTCATCTTTTCAAGTTAAAAGCAAGGATCTAATTATGTGGTAGTTGCTTTGGCTTGGTTAGCTTTGGTTAGTAAAGTGCACTAATATATTTAAAGTTTCTACCTTTATTTATGATGAGTATTTTGTTGTCAAATCATTACTTGATATAGTGTTGATTTATATGTATATATGTGCTTGGATGTAGAATTTAGTTCAACTTAAGAATTAAAGTCTAAAATGTGTGTATGAATGGAAAGTGTTAAAATTTTGTTATGGCTTATTGTATGACATGTGAATACATGATATTGGTTTATGTATGTGCTGAAGATGTTAGCATTGAGTTGTGCATATGCAACGTAGAAATCCCTTACTTTTGATGTATGCTTCACTTAAGTGATTCCAAAAAGTTTTATAAAGTGTTAAAACTTTAGTTTTAAATTTAAAAGATTTTCCTAGTTAGAAAGTGGGCTTAAGTGAAGGATTAAGGTCTTCAAAGCTACTCGGTTCATAAAATCTACTTTGAAAATTAAGGGTCGTATAGCGATAGTCGCTATGAGTGGAGTTCATGAAAACGAACTCTTTTTGAAATTAAAAAATGTTTTAACTTAGGTATCTTTTTGGAAAGTGTTTTAAACCATATTTAAATAATAAAAGTATTTATTTACTTAATTATTTATTTAATTAATGATTTTTAAAATATTTAATTAAGAAAGGCAATTAGTACTTAATCATTAGTTAATAAAGACAATTGGTACTTAAGTATTCATTAAGCAAGTTAATTATAATTAGTTAATTTATTAAAGATTAATTATTAATTAATAATTTATTTGAAGATTAATTATTATTTAATTAATAATTAAAGGATAATTGTTATTATTTTATTTTTTAAGAATGAGTTTAAATATTAAATTAATTACTAATTATTTGGAAAGGGATTAAGTAAATGAAAATTTTATTTCGAGGCTTAGTGTTTGCTATGGTTAAGTAAATCTCTGAATTGTTGATGTTTGTTGTTTGATAGTTAAATAACTGACAGTAAAGTCTTGACTAGTTTTGACTTAGGAAGTTAATAAAAGCTTCATGTGTTCCTATGGTTTATGTTCCCTCGGGAGAACTCAATCTGGTGAAACATCTCTAGCATTGAGGGATATATTAGGGATCCACTAGGGACTTTGGTATAGTCCACTTACTTCCGAAAGAATTAGGAATAAGTCAACCGAAATTTTTTGGATGTTGGTTCGGAGAGACCAGCATCAGATATATTATCTGAAAACCACTTTGAACTAACCTTTGTATTTGAGTGGAAGATATCTTAAAGATGTTTGAACACAGAGTCCTTTGAAGTGCATGATCTACATGCTACTAATCCTTAGGGTGATTCCAAAATGGATGTAGTAGAGGTAGTGCCTCCAGTTTCGTTCAGACCCAGGACGAACTTGTATGGATGAATGCTAGCATTGCATTTCTTCCTGGAGGGAAGTGTTAGCATTCCAAGATGGTCTGCAAAGAGATAGGGCAAATTGTTACCCCAATCCTCACACCCCGGTTATGGCTAAAACATGGTAGATGCGGCAGGGCTACGTAGGCCGCTCCCATAAGGGTGTGTCATCACCTTTCTAAATATCATATTATGGATTTGGTTGTGCATGAGAGCTATTTATAAAGGTAAGGTATAACCGGGGCGATGACATATTCGATACTATCCAGTCAAGGGTAGGCCGGTCCTATGTTGGAAGGTTGCAAAGGTAACTACGGCCCATGGTACATTTTATCTAGAGGTGTACTAGTTTTCATAAGGTAGTGCCTTACCTTACCATTTGTTGGAATCCATTTTTCAATAAGCGCCTTCGGTTTTCAATTGTATACCTATTATTGTTGTGATGTACACACATCACAACTATTTGATTATTGGTATTTTAAACCAATAAACATTATTATAATATTAATATATTTTTGTAATAAAATGGTTTCGTTATCATAAGGTAAAAGCCCATCTTTTTTTATGTACAGAATGGTCTTATGAGATGCCTTTTATTTTGAAAGGGTTTTCAAATGTAGAAATCCATATTTTTCGATTCGAGTTTAACTCATGCTGGTTTACCAAACCGAATTGGACATTATTTATTATTATTCTAGGGTCAATTAGAGCATATTTTCCATATTTAGCTGGATCTTTTAGAGCACTAAAGAGACAAGCTAGATTCTCTAAGATGATTCGTGTATCTTATATTCTTCCGTTGTATTCTTTTTTGCTCTTGTTTGTATTTATCAGCAATTATAAGGACGTGCTATTATAACCGTCCAAGCTAATACTAGGTAAGAGTACTCTAATGTTTTGTGTATAATAAAGATGTTTTCTTTTTGTAAAGATCTTATGTAAATTTTATATTTCACATCTCGATGTGAGATTCTATTATGTATTTTACTTTTTTCACCCAAATGACATGTTTCTTGGATATGATTGGCACATGAACATCGAGGGCATATTAAATGTCATCTTTGTGTGTAAGTAAGGTAGATCATTACAGTTATCTTATTTGGAAGTTTGACCAATGTTGATCGACAGAATTGCTTCTAAGCAAAGAGATGATCCATTGCTAGTTGAAAGAAATTAGAAGACTGGAAGGTGCAACTAAGATTGATGATTTGAAGGATTTTTATCTTGACTAGAATGGATGGTTGATAAAGAAGGAATGATTGTGTGTTCCCGATGTTGGTGGACCAAAGGAAAGAAGTTCCTAGGGAATGTTGTTGATCGAAGTTTACTATGCATCCTGGAGGAACTATGACGTATCAATATATGAAGAGAAGTTTCATTTGGAAAGTATGAAAAGGGATGTAGGCTTATGGATAAAGCGATGTTTGAATTGTCAACAACTGAAAATCGAACATCAAAAGCCTTGTGGGTTGCTTCAGCTTTTAAATATTCCGGTTTGGAAATGGGATTCGATATCCATGGATTTTATTGACAAGTTGCCAAAGTCAAACAAGGAAACAAAAGTATATGAGTCATAGTGGATAGACTGACCATGAGTGCACATTTCACTCCCGTTAGGTAAGTCAGAACGACACCTGTATTGGCTATATTTTTTATGAAGAATATAGTTAGACTGCATGAGATTCATAGTAGTAAAGTCAGTGACAGAGATTCTTTATTTCCAGTGAATTCTAAAAGAGTTTATAGAAAATGTTAGGTACTATAACATCTCCTATCTGGTGGCCGGAAGCTAAGAGCTACAGATACTGCAGTCGTCTATAGTATTAACTTCTGGTGACCAAATACAGTAATGTTACTAATATCTATAATATCAGAAGCACTTGAATATAAAATAAAAATATCATAGATTAAAATAATTTTCTAATTACATTTCAAAACAACATTTCATATCCAAGTTACATAATGGAAAAACACTTCTCAGGTTCAGATCAGATATAATTATTATATAAATACACCAAAAGCTTAATATGAAGATGCTTCATTGGATGACCAGAGTACTAAATAGTTATAGAAGACTTAATGCAATACAGCGGAAATAAAACATTACAATTCCTAAATATAGCTAGTATCAACCTCTTGCTCATCTTCAGAAGCTTTATTCGTCCACTACCAAAATCTAAAAATCCTCAACCCTCGGCCTACTCAAATCAATTTTGAGCACCGGAGAGTTTAGGTGGAAAACATAAAATTCGAGTCGGACATAAAGCCTGGAGTGAATAATATTATACATCTTGATTATATGATATTAAGTGAGACCACGCTGCTTAGTGGAGCGGGTTTCCCCTCACTAATATCTTTTTAAAACATATCTTTTGCAATTCTTAATCCTGCAACCAAAACTGGTTAAAACAATAATATCAATATCATGAAGGCATATAAATCAGGTAATCAATGGATTATGTGTCCGAACACTATAGTTTCATTCAAATCAAAACATTTCAAATTCATTACATAATCCTAAAATACGTTAACCATGTACAACGAAAAAATAATCATTACAATTTCTCCCAGATCGACATATGAAGATGCCCCCTTGGTTGATTAGAGTATATAGTAAGGCTAATAAATCTGCTTTTCTAAACAAAACACACAGCGGAAAGAAAAACTCTAAATAATTATCTGCCTCCTACAGGCCTCCGAAAGCTATATTCGTCGGAGAAGAAAACCTGAGAACCTTAAATCTCAAACTAATCAAAATCAATTGAGTACTCGAGAGTTTTAGAGGAAAACAAAAACTTTGAGTTAGATATAAAGCCTGATATGAGTAGTAATCTAACATCTTAATCATTTAGTTATCTTGTGAGACCACACTGCTTAAAGGAATGGGTTTTCCCTCACTAATATTATAAAACCATATTCTATGCTCTTGCATCCAAAATGGTTAAAACATACATTTTAAAACTATTATGATGATACGCAAACTTGAAAATAGTTAGGATTTCCCATTCCCAGTTAAATCTGACAACCTGTCTAAATCTAGTTTCTAGGGTCACTATTAACCTTTTAGTTTTCACGGGTTTACTAATAACCTTGTTATAACTAATAGACGCCCTGTCCTATTCAAAGTTTTCATGGGATCACTAAAAACCTATAGGTCCTGCTAGTTAACTTAATTAATTCATGGGTCCCCCTAAAACTATTAGTCATTCCAATAACTAATAAACTTATCCTGGTTTTCATGGGTTAACTAGGAATCTATGATCTTATCTAGTAACTCAGTTCACATCCTAGTTTTCATGGGTTGACTAGAAACCTACTGATACTTCCATTAGCCACTTTCTTATCCTAGTTTTCATGGGTTTACTAAGAACCTATTGACAAGTGTCAATTCTTAATCAGGATATAGTTTTATGGGTTCATTATGAACCAACTAGCCCTTGCCAACTGTTCGTAATACATAGTTTTCATCGGTTAACAATGAACCTCTTGGTTTTCTCTAATAACTACTTTATCATAGTTTTCATGGGTTTACTATAAACCTTTTGGTTTGTCCAATAACTACTTTATCATAGTTTTCATGGGTTTACTATGTTCCTTTTGGTTTACTCCAATAAATACTTTATTATAGTTTTCATGGGTTTACTATGAACCTTTTGGTTTACTCCAATAACTACAAAGTTTAAGCATTTTATATTATTGGGTCGCCCTAACTCCTTGGATGCAATTCTACTCATTCAGGAGTTTAAGCAATATATACTCACCATTGAGTTAACCTAGCTGGTTCTTCTATCCCCTTGTCTCAAAATACAATTATGGGTTATTATGTGAATATATTCCTATTTGAAGAAGCAAAACAATAATTTTAACTATACTACTTTTGTCGGTTTAAGTTCCTTGAAATATATTTCATAAAACATAGTTAACACATTTAATTTATATTTTTATCAAGACAATACTTATTCAAAATTTCAAACTTAAAGCCATTACAAATTCCTTTATACAAGTCGTGGGTTTTTCCTTTAAAAATTAGAGTATAGGTTTACAAACCTTTCGACAACGTCGAAAGGTTACACTTTCAACCTCTTCGAATGGTTTAATCATCTGCTTTAAAAACAATAGGCACTAGCCCTTTTAATACTTTAAACGCTTCCTTCGAAACCTTTTGACCTTGATAAAGTGTTACTATATATAAGAGTTGAACCTTTCGAAATCATCGAATAAACCTTTCGAAAGCATTGGAAAGCAAACCTTTCAAAACCATTGGGTTTATAGTTAAAAATATTACTTTGGGTCATAGTTGAAAGTTTTCAAAACCACTCACTTCTTTATAAAACATTAGGGAAGACAATTAAACCTTCTGACTCCTCCGGAAGGTTTGGGAAGCTGCTTGTTTTATTGAAACCATTAAACCTTTCAACAAAGTCGAAAGCTCCTACTTTCAAACCCTTCGTAGGATTTGAACCAAAATAAAGGCGGCCGCTCTTTTCAAAATCCTCTTTGAAACAACCATACAAAACCAAATCTTTCAACCTTATCGAAAAGGTCTTATAAAAACAACCTTTTGTAACCAAACCTTTCGACCTTGTCGAAAAGTCTTTAAAACAACCTTTTGAAACTAAACCTTTCGGCTTATCGAAATCTCTTTAGAAAATAGGAAAGTTAATTTTCTTTTTCAAATCAAAGTAAACTAAAGGACCATCTCCTTCAAAAGCAAACCCTTCAAATGCAATCCTTCGACACCATACATTTCGACTTGGTCCAGTTCACTACATACCACCTGAATGGTATCATGTGCATTGATTTCAACCTTATTTGTAAATGAAGTCGAATGGTCTTGGTCGAGAGGTCTGAGTCAAAAGGTTTTCCAAAGGAGGCGGAACCAACTTTTTCTGGGTAAAAGCTGATTATTCCAAAATAAGAAAACTTTTTGTAATAAACTTGCCTACTTCTAAAGATTTGATTGGCTTCCTTAACTTTTTAAATAATTTGGATAATATTTGCTGCATTTTCTCAGATCTAAATCAAATTAACATTTAACAAGTAAGCCATTCCTCTTATAAAATCATTTAAATCATTTAGATCATCCTTTTGAAATAATTTAATTTCCTTACTAAATCACTTAGTAAAAATCTCCAAAAATTCTAGAAATTCACCTTAACCATGTTATCAAACATACTAAAATTTTAGACCCAAATTGTTAATATATTTTTCCAAAATAATTTATAAAACCAAATTGCCATATTTTTCTTTGAAAATTCATAATAAATTCTCTACGACTTGGAAAATTATAAAAATTGAAAGCCAACTCCAAAATTATGTTTTCTATAACATATAGTTTTTCCATGGCATTTTAAAATCATTTCATCTCGGTTTTTCCCTAAAACCATGTACATCTCCCATTAAATAACCTTGTTCAACCATATATAAATCATAATCAAGTATATCATCATTCAACATATCATAAAAACGTATTTATTCCCAAATCTGAACAATATGATGATACAATCAAAACAGAGATGTAGAAATTATTATTCATCATAGACTGAATAAGAAAATGGAAGTTCTATTAAGATTTATTCATTCTAACTTGAATCCTAAGCTTTAATTTTATTCTCTCTTCTTCCTAATGGCCTTCCATGCTTGCTTCTCACAGTTATAATTTTTTTTAAAAGTAAAATGAACGTGTATGACTAAGAAAGATAGTATAAGGGTGAGAAATATGGGTGGCTATTTACCCTAATGCCCTTTTTTTCAATTACTCAACCATTTTTATAAGTTCATTAGATTTTAAATAAGCACAGTCACCTAGTTTATCAATCAACCTCAATCTCCTTATCTATATTATTCTATTTAATTTATTTTAACTAAATCTTCTGAATAATGTCAATAAAATTGGGGTTGTTACTGGCCCCCGTCCTTTAAGAATTTCGTCCTCGAAATTCAGTAAGGATAACTAGCAAACATAGAAATCATCTGTAACATTTCCTAACAACCATACTAGCCTATCTGTCTAGCAACCAATCTATATAAATCTAATATAGACATACCATCAAAGAAGATTAGGATAAGCCTCTCGAACCTTTTCCTCTATCTCCCAATTATAGTCTTTCTCAATGTCGCTCCACTGAAACTTCCCAACTTGACTGCCTTGGTCCTCAATTTCTTCTCATCTCTCGCTATAACCCGAACTGGTTGTCTAATAGAAGTCAAATCTGGCTCTACTACCCAATCCTCCAACTCTATCTGAGGAATAGTAGCCTCTGGAGCATGCACGCACTTAAGAAGATGAGACATATGGAATACATTATGGATACCTGCAAAACTACACTATAACTCTACTCTGTAAGCGAAATTTCCAATCCTTCCTATAATTTGGAATGGACCAACATATCTCAGGGCCAACTTTCCTGAGTTTCCAATTTGTACCACTTCCTTCATCGGTGATACTTCATTGAAAACCCTTTCTTCCACTGAGAATTCTAATTCCTTACGCCTCTTGTCTACTTAACTCTTCTGCCTGGATTGAGCTTCCTTCATCCGTCCTCGGATTAACTCAATCTTTTCTGATGCCTCTCTAACCAAATCTGTACCTAAGATCAATCTGTCTTCAGTCTCTAACCAACATGCTGGCGATTTTCAAGGCCTTCCATACAAAGCTTCAAGAGGCGCTATTCCTATACTAGTCTGATAACTATTATTATAGGAAAACTCAATCAGATGTAGGTGATCTTTCCAAGATCCACCTAAGTCCAACAAAACAAGCACTCAATAAATCCTCGAGCACTTTGTTGACCCTCTCTATCTGTCCATCCGTCTATGGGTGATATGATGCACTCATCTTGAGCTTGGTACCTAATATCTCTTATAGAATCCTCAAAAATTCGCTAGTGAATAATGCATCTCTGTCGCTGACTATGCTAGTAGGAATCCCATGAAGTTTAACTATGTTGTTCATGAACAACTTAGCGAAAACAGGTGCCGTTTTGGTTGACTTTACCGAAATCAAATGGGCACTCTTGGTCAGTTGTCCACAATAACTCATATACTTTCATTTACTCAATTTGACCTTGGCAACTGATCTATAAAATCCTTCAATATCGAATCCCACTTCCAAACTGGAATATCTAAAGGCCGAAGTAACCCAATAGGCTTCTGATGTTCTTCCTTCACTTGTTGACAGTAACACACTGTCTAATCCACAAGCTAACATCTCACTTCATGCCTTCCCAATAGAAGCTCCTATTCATATATTGATACATCTTAGTTCCTCCAGGATGAATCATTAACTTCGATCGTTGACATTCCTTTAGAAGTTCTCTACATCTGGAACACATAACCGTCCCTTCATTCTCAACAATCCTCTTTGGTCAAGATAAAATCCTTTAGGTCACAACCTCTGATCCGACCTTAAGTCTTCTAATCCTCTCGGCTAAAACTGATTCTTCTCTATGCTTAAAAGTTATCCTCTCAATCAACACTGGTCAAACTTATAAACAAGATAACATGGCAGTACTCTTACTAGAACTAGTAGTAGATTTCAACTGCATAACACAACTGGCTAAAGCTTCTAGATCCTTCCACTCTGCCAACATTGCTAACACCATGTTCTGATGTTTTCTACTGAGAGCATATGTTACCTTATTTCCTTTCCTCGAGGTATGCTCTATACCGAAATCATAAGTAGCCAAAAACATCAGCCATCTCTACTGCCTCGTATTCAACTTCTTCTGAGAGAATAAGTACTTAAATGACTTATGATCAGTATACAACTCAAATCTCTCTCCCAAAAGATAATGCCTCCAAATATTCAAAGAAAAGATCATCGCAGCCAACTCCAAGTCATGAGTAGGATAACTAACTTCGTCCGGCCTAAGATTCCTAGATGCGTATGCAATAACTCCTGCATTAATACTGCTCCTAATCCATTACCAAATGCATGAGTGTATACTACCAACCCTTGTTACCATCTGGAACTACTATGACTGGTGCACTGGTCAACAAATGCTTTAACTTATGGAATGCTTCCTCACATTTTCAGACAAAACAAACTTCACGTCCTTCCTAGTCAACATAGTCAAAGGCGCTGCTATCCGTGAGAAGTCCTTGATGAATCTTCAGCAATAGCCAGCAAATCCAAGAAAACTCCTGATCTCGGTTACCGTCTTTGTCTCTTTCAATTATTGACTGCCTTGATCTTAACTAGATCAACTAACAATCCTTCCTCCGAAACTACATGACCAAGAAACTTAACTTCTCTCTTCCAGAAATGACGCTTGGAAAATTTCGCCTTTAGCTGATTCTGCCTCAGCGTTTCTAGCACCACTCTAAGTTGAATCTTATGTTCTCTTTCATCTTTAGAGTACGCCAAAATGTCATCCATGAATACTAACACGAAAATATCCAAGTGCTCTCGGAAAACCTGGTTCATCAAATCAGCAAAGAAAGTAGGTGCATTAGTCAACCCAAATGGCATCACCAACCACTCACACGAACCATACCTAGTTCGAAATGCCATCAAAGAAATGCTATCCACTGCACCTCTTAACTGATGGAACCTTGTCGCCAAATCCAACTGGGAAAATGCTCTGGCTCCACTCAATTGATCAAATAGATCATCCATTCTCGGTAGAGGGTACCTATTCTTGATCATTCTTTCGTTTAACTTACGATAGCTGATGCACATCCTTAACGACCCATATGATTTCTTTACAAACACCGCTCCTACTTCACAAGGCTAACTGCTTGGTCTAATAAAATTCCTTCCCTTAAGATCCACTAGCTGCACCTTTAATTCCATCATTTCCGTCGGTGGCATCCTGCTAGTTGGTTACTGACAGGTTCAGCTCCGGTACAAGATCTATCTGAAACTTAATAGCTCGTTTCGAGGGTAATCCAGTGACCATCTCAAATACATTTACAAACTCTCTAGCCACATAAACATGATTAAGCTCTTCTTCAACCTCCATGACACTCAACAAAGCCCAAAAACTCTTACTGGAATTCTCTATTGAGATAATGATTTGGTTATAAATATCCAGGTGCCTCAATTATATTTCCCGATCCAGACAAAATATCCTAGCCTCATACTTACCCAACCAATCCATACCCAGAATGATCCCAAAATCTACGAAATCAAAAACATACAAACTGCATGCAAACTTATGATCTAACAAATCAAGTTCTAACTGGTCACATCTCATCCCAAGAGTTGCATACCCTCCTATTGGATTCGCAACCCATAGGAAAGTAACAAGGTATGTGGGTTCTATGCATAACCCATCAACCAAATACCGTGATATAAATAAATATGATGTATCAGTATCAAAAAGTGCTCTAACTAGTGTACTCTGTATCAAAAGTGTACCTTCCATCACAATCTTTCCCTTCTCTATTGCAGTAGGTCTAGAAGAAGACAGTGGTCCAATAGCAAACACCTTCCCTCTGTCTTCCCTGACTGGCTCTGGAAACTGGTTCTTATAATGCCTAAGTTGGTCACAGTTGAAGCATTTCACATTCTTCTTCTTTGTGGGCTTCACTTCTTTACCAGTTCTGCACTCGTGGGCATAATGTCCCTTCTTATCACACGGATAACACACCAAATCAACCTTCACCTTCTTAGCGGCCTTCCCTTTCTAGGCTCCCGTCTTCTTACAGAATTTCCTTTTCTTTTCCTAAGAACCCTGGGACTTAATTGGCTTTTCTCTAGCTGAAATAGCAAGCATTTCCACATGGCGAACGGCTATCTCCACCATCATGATAAGGTTCTCTAATTTGATTCATAGCCATCCTGCCTAGCTTTAGCCTCAAACCTCTAATGAATCTCTCATTCCTTCTAATATTAGTGTCAACTAAAGCATAACCATATTGAGATAGCTCATCAAACATAGCAGCATACTCGATCACAAACATCTGTCTTTGGATAAGATCCATGAATTTCCTCATCAATGATGACCTGGCAACCTCAGACAAGAACCTCTACTCCAACCTCCTCCTGAAGTCAGCCCAAGTCAGCTCTTCCTCCGGCACTCCGGCCGTCACACTATTCCACCAATGAAGCGCTAACCCCTGCAACTGTTTAGAGGCTAACCTTCTCTTCTCTCTATTATTCGATCCTAAATCTGTAAATATCCTCTCATAGTTCAACAGCCAGTTCTATACTTCAACAACATCTTTCATTCCAACAAACGGCTTTCCTTCCAGACTAATATAGTCTCTACTCAGCTTAGCATAGTTATATATAATCGGAACTACAGGATAGCTCCTTCCACATTACCAGCAGCTCCATCTTGCAAAAGATTAGCCAATAACAGATACACCATCCTACATCTATTGGCGGATTTCTAGCACGTACATTGGCCTTGGAATTTTGATTAGCATTAGCCTGTCGACCTTAGTTTCTCCAAGGATTAGGTCGAGCATTTCCATTAGTAGTGGTGATTCCTCCACCTAGATTTCATCTTCCATTTCCTGCTTCCATATCCTCTTTCTCATATATCTACATACATGCCTTAGTAAGATACAGAAGAACGGTCTAAGAAAGAGGGGAATACATACTTAGATATGTGCCTATATATCAAATACAAGTACATTAATATATAACCCAATCCCCAACCATATTTTTAAATTTATTGGATTATGTTCGTAAAAGCTTTTTGGTTTTAACTATTCTTTTTAAAGTACCATAAACCTATGCTTCGATACCAACTTGTAACATCCTCCTACTTGGAGGCCAAAACTAACGGCTATGGATGCTGCAATCATCCTTAGTTATTAATCTTTGGTGCCCAAATACGATGGTGCTAGATACATTGATACTAAGATCACAAAAATATGAAAAAAAAATTACAATTCAAATGAAAACATTTCAAGTTCATTACATAATCCTAAAATACGTTAACAACATTTAGAAAAATATAATTATTACAATTACACTAAGAGCGACATATAAAGATGCCCCCTTAGTTGATCAGAGTATATGGTAAGGCTAATAAATCTGCCTTTTCAAACAAAACACATAGTGGAAAGAAAAAACCTAAATAACTATCTACATCATGCATGCCTCTGGAAGCTTTATTCATTACAGAAGAGAACCTAAGAACCTTATATCTCAAACTACTTAAAATCATTGCGTACCCGAGAGTTTAAGGGGAAAAAACTTTGAGTCAGACATAAAGCCTGGTATGAGTAGTAATTTAACATCTCAATCCTTTAGATATCTAGTGACACCACGCCGCTTAGCAGAACGGGTTTTCCCCTCACTAGTATCCTAAAACCTTTATAAAACTATATTTTGTGCTCCTATATCCACAATGGTTAAAACATACATTTTCAAACTATTATGATACTATGCAAACTTAAAAATAATTAGGATTTCCCATTCCTAGTAAAATCTGACACTCTATCAAAATCATAGTTTGTAGGGTCACTATTAACCTTTTAGTTTTCATGGGTTTGCTAATAACCTTTTTATAACTAATAGACACCCAGAACCTATTAGTCATTCCAATAACTAATCACCTTATCCTGGATTTCATGGGTTAATTAGGAACCTATGGACTTATCCAGTAACTCACTTCACATCCTAGTTTTCATGGGTTGATTTGGAACCTACTGATACTTCCATTAGCCACCTTCTTATCCTAGTTTTCATGGGTTTACTAGAAACTTATTAACTGATGTCAATACTTAATCTGGATATAGTTTTCATGGGTTCACAACAAACCAATTAGCCCCTACTAACTGTCCTTAATACATAGCTTTTATGGGTTAACTATGGACATGTTGGTTTCCTCCAATAACTACTTTATCATAGTTTTCATGGGTTCACTATGAACCTTTTGGTTTATTCCAATAACTACTTTATCATAATTTTCATGGGTTTACTATGAAACTTTTGGTTTACTCGATAACTAATTTATTATAGTTTTCATGGGTTTACTATGAACCTTTTGATTTACTCCAATAACTACAAAGTTTAGGCATCTTATATTATTGGGTCACCCTGACTCCTTGGATGCAATTCTACTCATTCAGGAGTTTAAGTAATATATTCACCAATAAGTTAACCTAGATGGTTCTTCAACCCCCTTTTCTTAAAATACAGTTATGGGTTATCATGTGAATATATTACTATTTGAAGAAGCAAAACAACAATTATAACTATATCACTCTTGTGGGCTTAAGGTCCTTGAAATATATTTCATAAAACATAGTTAACACCTTTAACTTAAATTTCTATCAAGGCAATACTTCTTCAAAATTTCATACTTAAAGCCATTACAAACTCCTTTATATAAACTGTGGGTTTTTCCTTTAAAATTAGAGTATAGGTTTTCAAACCTTTTGACAATGTCGAAAGGTTACACTTTAATCTCTTCGAAAGGTTTAATCATATGCTCTAAAAACAATAGGCACCAGCCCTTTTAATACTTTAAACACTTCTTTTGAAACCTTTTGACCTAAATAAAGCATTACTTAATATAAGAGTAGAACCTTTCGAAGCCATTGAAAAGTAAACCTTTCGAAAGCACTGGAAAGCAAACCATTCGAAACCATTGGAAAGTAAACCTTTCGAAAACATTTGGTTTATACTTAAAAATATTATTTTGGGTCATAGGTGAAAGTTTTCAAAACCACTCTCTTCTTTATAAAACATTGAGGAAGATAATTAAACCTTTTTAGAACGTCGAAAGCTTCAGCTTTCGACCCTTTTAGAAGGTTTGAGAAGTGGCTTGTTTTATAGAAACCTTAAACCTTTCAACAAAGTCGAAAGCTCCTATTTTCAACCCCTTCAAAGGGTTTGAACCAAAATAAAGGCGGCAACTCTTTTCAAAATACTCTCTGAAACAACCATACGAAACCAAACCTTTCAACCTTGTCGAAAGGTCTTACAAAAACAACCTTTTGTAACCAAACCTTTCGACCTTATCGAAAGGTCTTTAAAACAACCTTTTGAAACTAAACCTTTCGACCTTGTCGAAAGGTCTTTAGAAAACAGGCAATTGATTTTTCTTTTTAGAATCAAAGTAAACTAAGGGACCATCTCCTTCGAAAGTAAACCTTCGAATGCAATCCTTCGACACTGTGCTTTTTGACTTGGTCTAATTCACTACCTGCCACCTGAATGGTATCATGTGCATTGCTTTCAACTTTTTTGGTCAATGAAGTCGAAAGGTCTTAGTCGAGAGGTCTAAAGCGAAAGGCTTGCCAAAGAAGGCAGAATCCCCTTTTTCTGGGTAAAAGTTGATTTTTCCAAAATAAGAAAACTTTTTGTAACAAATTTGCCTACTTGTAAAGATTTGATTGGCTTCCTCAACTTTTTAAATAATTTGGGCAATACTTTCCACATTTTCTCAGATCTAAATCAGATTAACGTTTAACAAATAAGCCTTTCCTCTTATAAAATCAATTAAATCATTTAAGTCATCCTTTCGAAATAATTTAATTTCCTTACTAAATCATTTCGTAAAAATCCCCAAAAATTCACTTTAATCATGTTATCTAACATATTAAAATTTTAGACCAAAATTCTTAATATATTTTTCCAAAACTATTTTGTAAACCAAAATTACCATATTTTTATTTGAAAATTCATAATAAATTCTCTACGGCTTGGAAAATTATAAAAATTGAAACCCAATTTCAGAATTATATTTTCTATAAAATATAATTTTCCCATGGCATTTTAAATCATTTCTTCTTGGTTTTGCCCTAAAAACTTTTACATCTTCTATTAAATAACCCTCTTTAAACATATATAAATCATAATCAAGTATATCATCATTCAATATATCATAAAAATAGATTTATTCTTATATCTGAACCCATATGATGATAAAATCGAAATAGAGATGTAGAAGTTATTATTCACCTTAGATTGGATAAGAAAATTGAAGTTTGATTGAGATTGATTCCTTCTAACTTGAATCCTAAGCTTTAAGTTTATTTTCTCTCCTCTTCATCCTAATAGCCTGCGTTGCTTCTCACGGTTGTAAATTTTGTTTTAAGTAAAATGAACGTGCATGACTAAGAAAGATAATGTAAGGGTGAGAAATATGGGTGGCTATTTACCCTAGTGCCCTTGTCTTCGATTATTTAACCATTTTTATAAGTTCATTAGATTTAAAATAAGCACGGCCACCTAGTTTATTAATCAACCTCAATCCCTTATCTACATTGTTCTATTAATTTATTCTAATTAAATTTTCTGAATAATGTCAATAAAATTAGGGGTGTTACACCCTTCTTTCCATCCTGTGAGGGGTATTAATTTGCAAAATGCCCTTTCTTATCACATTTATAGCAGATATCCTCTGCCTTCCTTTTCGTTGCCGCTCCACCCTTCTGAGCTCCTTTCTTATGGAAGAACTTCCTTTTTGACTCTGCCCCACCTGGACTTTCTTTGCCTCATTTCTCTCCAGAAATGCAAGCATCTCTTCATTCTACAAAGCCATTTCCACTGCAACATCACATAGATCCCTGATATGCGGTGACATTGCCCTAACAAGCTTAGGATTCAACCTGCTGATGAATTTCTCATTACTCAAGCAAAATATCAACAGTAGCATTCCCATACCTCGCCAACTCCTCAAAGCTTGTAGCATACTCCGGCACAGTCGTCCCCCCGCTCCAACTCAGCAAACTTTCTGAGAAGAGTAGACTTAGCCATCTCCAACCCAAACCTCTCCTCAAACCTTTTCTTAAACTTAGCCCATGTCATCATCTCTTCATTTACTTCAATCATCACACTATTCCATTAATACGACGCTACTTCTTGTAACTATCTAGAAGCAAGCTTCTCTTTTACTCATCATTGAGCCCTACATCAGCGAAAATCCTCTCGCAACGAAGTAGCCAATTCTCAACTTCGATTGCGTCTTCAGTTCCGATGAATGGATTTCCTCCTAACCGAGAGTAATCCCTACTCAAAACAACATAACTGTTGGCTACCGGAGCTCCCTGAACTTCTCCTTAAGCATTTCCTCCAACTACTCCAGCAGCAATACCCACCTGCATCATGCTGACAAAGAACTGATACATTACTCCCATGTCAACTTGCAGTACTCCAACACCCACATTTCCAACTTGTGCCTGACCTTGGTTCCTTCTTATATTAGGTTTGGCATACCCATTTGTAGTGGTGCTTCCTCCTCCAAGGTTAACTTTTCTACTTCTAGCATCCGTATTGTTGAGACTTGATTTTGATTCATGACACAAAGTTATCACTACAACATATAGATTTGATGACTGCTACGACAAAAAGAGACAAGGAGACGAGACTTTAAAAATCGGTGCATCAACTATGGTATTTTAAGTCTTAAGGTCAATATCTGTTAAAATCTCTCCTCGATTATGTCTACACTAGCTTATATATTTAATCACTATATTTGATAAATATTTTGTACATATATAAGCACACATTTAAAATTATTAAAGTAATTTAAAGTTATAGAAATATATATATATATACACATATATGTAATTGTGCAAACTGCACAAATATGACCAGGTCAGTCGACTGACCTACTAAGACATTCGACTGACACTGGAGTTTTTGTGCAGCATACACAGTTAAATAGATATATACGAGTTTAAATTTTAAATTAATTTTGAATCTTCAGTCGACTGACTTGTAGCTCAGTCAACTAAATTTCTATAGTAGCTATTTTTTTGAAAGGATAAGACTTTTGTGAAGAGTTGCGAACCTTTGACGAAAATATTCGAATGCAACACTTAGATCAAAACTCTTCACCAACAGTTGCTGCTTTCTAACCTTTATAAATACAAACTCCAACTTTATTTCAAATCACTTCATCACAATCAATTTCTCTTATTCTCTGATCTAACTTTCTAAAATCTATTTGCCATCATACATTCAATTATTCTGCATTAAAGCAATACTATACCTTTCTATTCTTCATACGCTACAAATATATATTTATACTCGAGGAGAATATTATAGGAATGGTGTAGTACAAGTGACAAATCCATGTTAGTAGAGCACCTAAAAGTCAAAACTATTTGCTGTATTTGTTCTAGTCCTGTTCTGCTGCTCAGGCGAGTGAAGTCCTCTTCGGCTGTTGAGGCGAAATCCTATGCCGCTGCTCAGGTCCCCGTTCGGCTGCTCAGGGGTGTATAAACATGTTCCTCCGGATTAAGAGAGGGTTGTTGTTTTAGTGAAATTCTAGAAGGAGTATGGGACTGCACGTAGGACGGTGCCCCGAACCATTATAAAAATCTCTAGTGTCATTTGACTATACTGCTTTTTATTCCGCACTATTTACAGTATTATTATCATCATTATACTCTGTTTATCATATATCCATATTACACGATCCACATCACACTTTCATTTGGTATCTGAGCCAGGTCATCATATAACCATAACATAGTTATCTGATAATCTAATAATATGGACACTAACACCAGCACTAGCACTAGCACTAACACTAGCTTTGTTGAAGGACAATCCACTGCACGTCCACCACTATTTAATGACAGAATTATAACTATTGGGCCACACGAATGAGAATATATATGCAAGCAAATAGTTTTGAATCATGGAATATAACTGAGACAAAATATACTATTCCTACTGAAGAATATTCCACTTGGTCAAATACACAAAAATTAGATGCCACGGCTAATGCAAAAGCCATGAGTATGTTATTTTGTGCCTTAAATAAAAATGAGTTTAACTGTGTTAGCATATGCAATATTTCATATGAAATTTGGCATACACAAAGTCACACATGAAGGAACCAACAAGGTTAAACAAAGCAAAATATCCATGCTCAAGAGTCGGTTTCAAAACTTTAGAATGAAAGAAAATGAATCCATAAATAACATGTACTCAAGATTTCAGGATATCTATCATTCACTACTAGGACTAGGAGAGAAATATTCAGATTTTGATATCGTATCCAAAATCCTTAATTCTTTAAAGGAAGAATGGGAAAGAAATATTCTCACTATTGAAGAAGCGAACGATATTTCCAAAATAATTCCAGAAGAATTAATAGGAAACCTAATGTCCTATGAAGTGAATTTGCAGGAAAAAAGAGTTCAGGCTCAAGATAAAAAGAATATAGCATTTCATGCAGAACAAGAAGAATCAGATTCAAACAAAGACGGCCTAGCTTTTATTACAAAGAACTTCAAGATATTCTTGAAAAGGAAACAAAAATAATGGCAAGAGAAGCTCAACCAGCAATAAACCACCGTTTTTATCAGTTATGGATGGTTTTAACTGTCACAAAAAGGGGCATATCCAGAAGGACTATCCAGATCAAAAGAAAGAATACCGAAATAAAAGGAAGGAAAAATTCAAAAGAAAAGTCTTTTCAGGCACACGGGATGATTCAGATTCCTCATCATCTTCTTCGGGAAGTGAAAGTGACAGCGATAATGAACAAGCTAACGTATGTTTTATGGCTAAAGCTAGGTTAGTGATTTTACTTTTGATGATATGATGAAAATAAATTCTGAATTATTAGATACTTTAAGAAGTCTTAAAAGAAAATGTAAAGAAGCTGTAGAAAATCAAAACAAGGCAGAGTCCGAAAGAGATATGCTTAAAAATGAGAAGAAAATATTGGAAGAAGAACTTGAGAAAACTCCAGAATCTCTCTCTAATGTTAATTCTTAACTTATATTATTGAGTCAAGAAATTGAAACTCAAAAAGAAAAGAATGATAGTCTTGTTTCTGAGAATCATGTTTTAAAAACTAATATTAAAATGGTGGAACTAGAAAATTCAAGTATAAAGGCCAAACTAGATGGAATCACTAAAAATGTTTCAAATTTTAATAAAGGAAGAGAAAATTTATTTAGAATTATTGAAGATTCACAATCTCTTAATAATAAACATAGTTTAGGATATAAAAGAAAGTAAAAGAGTCACAATCTAGTATTGAAGTTAAAACATCAACATCTTCAAATAGATTAGTTTCTAAAACTACAAGCATATGGATACCTAAAACTAATAACAAACTAATAAGAAAGAAGTATATTAGTTCATTCATAAAAGATGTTCATAATAATAAAAATTATATTTATAAGAGGGATACTAAACCCTCTTGGGTTTGGTTTTCCAAGATCTAACTCTTAGAACCCTATTAAAAAGGTGGGTACCAACAATATCTCATATTTTTTATAGGTCCCACTCAAGAAAAGAGGAAATTGGATACTCGACAGTGATTGCTCAAAACATATGATAGGAGATAAGGATATGCTGATAAATATTACATACTCAAATGGAGGTTCTGTCACTTTTAGAGACAATTCCAAGGGATATATCATCGGCAAAAGCAATGTAAGCAATTACGGTACATCTAATTTACCTATATTACAAATGTTTTGATAGTTAAGAATTTAAAATATATTTTATTCAGTATAAGTCAGTTATGCGATAAAGGATTTAAAATATCATTTTATGAAAATAAGTGTAGCTTTCTTGATCAAAATCAAAATATTATTTTCAAGGGAAACAGAGATAAAAACATTTACGTTTTAAATATAAAAATTAATCATAACTCAGATATGTGTTTAATAACTAAAGAAAATGATCCATGGATATGACATAAGCAAAATTTTCATATCAATTTCAAAAATATAAATAAAATTTCTAAAAATAATCTTGTAAAAGGATTACCAAATATGAATTTTAAAGTCAACGATACATGTGACCCATGTCAATTAGGTAAACTAACTAAATCCTCATTTAAATCTAAGAAAGTTATCTCGACATTAAAACCGCTCGAGTTACTTCATATGGATTTATTTGGCCCTACCCAAATACAATCCATAAATCATAATAAGTGCGTATTTTTGATAGTTGATGATTTTTATAGATATACATGGACTAATTTTGTCCTTTGGAAATTTCAAAACATTTTTAAAAAAAATTCAAAATTTAAAAGGTATCAAAATTAAAAATATAAGAAGTGATCATAGAGGTGAATTTGAAAACATACAATTTGATAACTATTGTATAATGAAAGGAATATTACATAACTTTTCATTTCCTAGAATTTCACAACAAAATGGATTGTAGAATGAAAGAATCGAACTCTACAAGAATGTGCAAGAACTTTACTAAATGAAAGCACATTACCAAAAAAAATTTGGGCAGAAGCTAATGCAACTGCTTGTTATGTTTTGAATCGTGTTTCTATTAGACCTCTCACCAAAAATACTCCTTACGCACTATTTAACGGTTGAAAACCAAGCATATCTTATTTTAAAATACTTGGATCAAAATGTCTTATGTGAAATACTAAAGACCAGCTTGGCAAGTTCGATTCAAATGTGACAAAGGAATACTTCTTGGATATTCAAATCGAAGTAAAGCTTATCGAATTTTTAATAAACGAACAAATACTATTGAAGAATCACTCCATGTATCTTTTAATGAAAACACTAAACTTGTTTCTACTACAATTAATGACAATGACTTAATTAATAAAACAAAAACAATAATAAACAATTCAAGAGATGATGATGATATCATTTTTTGTAGAGAAGGTGAAAATATTGTTAATAATTTAGAAAATAGAAATACTACTAATACAATAAGATCTCCTCGAAGAGTTTTACGAAATCATCCTATAGAAAATATAATTGGAGAAATAAATTCAAATGTTCGAACTAGAAGTCAATTAAATTTAACGAGTAATGTAGATTTTCTCTCTACTATAGAACCTAAAATACTAAAGAAGCATCATCTGATGAAAATTGGATTATTGCTATGCAAGAAGAATTAAATCAGTTTGAACGAAATGAAGTTTGGGAACTAGTACCCGGACCAACATATCAGACGATTATAGGAACTAAATGGGTTTATAAAAACAAAGCAGACGAATTAGGAAATATAACTAGAAACAAAGCAAAATTAGTAGCACAAGGATATAATCAAGAAGAAGGAATAGATTATAAAGAAACGTTTGCTCCAGTTGCTAGAATTGAAGCAATACGAATCTTACTCGCATACACATGTTGTAATAATTTTAAACTTTATCAAATGGATGTTAAAAGTGAATTTTTAAATGGTTAGTGTTGAACAACCTCCTTTATTTATTCATGATAAACCTAAGAAAGCTTTATATGGTTTAAAACAAGCACCACGTGCTTGGTATGAATGTTTTAAAAGCTATCTAATTAATTCTGGATTCGAAATAGGAAAAGTAGATCAAACATTATTTATAAAACGCTCTAAAAATGATATATTAATAGTTCAAATATATGTCGTTGACACTATATTTGGCTCAACTAATAATGGATTGTATAAAAAAAATCTGAAATAATGACTAGAGAATTTGAAATGTCCCATATGAGAGAATTATCATATTGTCTAGGACTTCAAATATAACAAGTTTCAAATGGAATTTTTTTTAATCACGAAAAATATTGTAATAATCTTATCAATCATTTTGGAATGGAAAACACTTCTGCTAAACCAACTCCTATGAGCACAATGGCACATCTTGTAAAGATGAAAATGGGAAAAGTGTAGACCAGAAATTATATTGTAGTATGATAGGATCACTACTTTATTTAACAGTAAGTAGACCGTATATTATGATGAGTGCATGTTTATATGCACGATTTCAAGAAGACCTAAAAGAATCACATCTACATGCAGTAAAACGTATACTACGCTATCTTAGTAAAACTAGAAATTTCGGACTTTTCTATCCAAAAGAGTGTTCGTTCGAATTATACATCGATGTTGATTTCGAAGGATCATGAACAGATAGAAAAAGTACAAGTGGCACGTGTCACTTCATTGGTAAATCGTTAATATCATGGTTTAGTGAGAAACAAAACAGTGTCTCTCTATCAAATTGTGAAGCAGAATATAGTTCTGCAGCACTAGCTTGCACACAAGTAATTTATATGCAACAGATGCTTAAAGATTTTGGAATTAATCTATCAAAATCAACAATTTATTGCGATAATTCTAGTGCAATAAATTTATCTAAAAAGCCAGTAAATCACTCGAGAACTAAACATATAGATATTAGACATCACTTTTTAGGTGATAATATAGAAAAAGATATAATAAATTTGGACTACGTACCATCAGAAAATCAGTTAGCTAATATTCTTACTAAACCACTATTAGAGAATACATTTATAAAATTGCCACATGAGCTCGGTATAATTTCAAGTAAGGATATATAAATAAAAAATATAAAAAATTTAAAAGAAAAATTCAAAAATAAAATTTTTACGAAAAATTCGGAATTATGACCATGTTGAGACACGAACTCGTGACCTGTTGTGAATAGCCCAAGTGTCTTAACCACCTGAGCTATTAATGTTTTCTGTTCTAGTCTATTATGGCCATTTTATTATATGGTAACAAGTATTTTATATTACATTATATGTCACATTTATCTTCATAATCTACATTACTAATTTTATAAATATTAAAATTGTTCAAATTAGCTCAGCCGACAGAAAACCAATGTCTCTACATACTTCATGGCTAGAATTAATATAATCCACCAGTTAGTATCCTATTTTTCCTAAACTAAATCTATAAATATGTGCATATTCCTTTTTCTATGCACTCAAAATAAAAGCAAAGACATCATTCGATTCTCTCTTCGAAGTAAAGCATTAATTAACTACAGTTTTAAACAATGTCAAATTCCTCTACAACAGACTTTATCGAAATCATTGCTGAGACCAACTCTCCAAAAACTCCGGACCATAAAAGTTCACCATCATCGGTCTACCACACCGGATATACTCCGAACAAGAAAAGGGAAAGAAGGCCATTGATATTTCCCCAAACACAAAACAAAAGATCAACAATCTCCACCATATCAGCAGGAATCTCTAATACTACAATGGGAGATGTATTACGAATAGAAAATAAATTCCAGACGTATAGAAATAATCGAGCACATCGCTATGAAATTCTATGGGGCATCGTCACACCCAATAGACGAAAATATTGTTTTTCCTATCAGACGACCATCGACTTTGTCTCCACCGCGACCACCATACTCACCAAGTTCGTGGGATCACAAAGAAGCTTCGAATGTTCGTCATAAGCAACTGAAAGAATTCAATACACAGAGTCCCAAGAAATAATCATAGTTTTTTTTATCATTTTTCGTTGTATTTTCAAATATATTCTCTATATATGTACTTTTATATTTGAAATAAATTTATTTCCGGTGCAATAAACGACAACTCATATATAAAAAATATTAACATTTAACATCAAAATAAAGTTAGTTCTAAATCATTCATTAAAATAAAATTATCTAAATTAATAGAATTAACAAACATAAATAAAATATACACAATTCACATCGAAAGAGATTCATTGTATAAAATATTATAGGCCGGTCGACTGGATCAGGAGATCAGTCGACTGACATTGCAAACAGTTTTTAATATATACATGGCTAATCGACTGTTGCAGTGCCTCAGTCGACCGGACCAGAAGGTTGAAAATTATCGACCTTCAGCATCAGTCGACTGAAGCCCTGAGCCAGTTGACCGATGCAGCAGTATAAAATTTTATATAGCATGCCCATCGACTGTTGTAGGGCCTCAGTCGACATGACTAGAAGTTCGAAAAATTTCAATCTTCAGCATCAGTCGACTGACGCCCTAAGACAGTCGACTGAGTCGTAGATCTGAATTTCTTTTTACCTTTTCACCTACCCCCTTTACCCCTTTATCTTTCACTTTACCTACTCTCCTCTTTACCACTTCAGATTTTCAAAGTTTTCAAAACCTAAGCTCTCTAAAAATCCAATTTTTTTCCTCAAAATCAAATTTAAATGGCTCCAAAATGTAAAGAACAAGCCTCCTCCTCATCTCAACCTCCATCAAATGAACAAATTCAGAGTTGGCTCTTTGATGACACCGCAATGAAGAGGTGGACACGGATGCAAGATTCAAGAATATTCGAAGGTTCGTTCGTCAAATTCCCTGATTTTTCACTGTATCACATTCAAGAGTTAGCTCGTAGGAGCAATTTAGAGTCATTAATTGATGTCGATGACAATAAACGCAAAATCAACCAAATTATGGTGAAATTGTTCTACGCTAAACTAAATTTTGGTCACCAAGACATTCCAAATCAATAAGATTTCATATGGAGTCTCGTATGTGGTATGCTTGTCTTCTTTTCTTTGGACCGCATGGCTCATATTTTACAAACAGAAAATGATGGTGTTGAATTAGCTACTATTGATGTTGATTTGGTTGTTCGAGACCGCGTAAGCCATTTGTTTTTAGAAGACGATATGCGTCAATTAAAATCGATGTCTTTACGACCAAAGGCATGAATTATTCATCGGGCTCTAATGAAAACCATAACTCCTAGAATCAGGAGTTATGAACTAGTTTATGAAAATAACTTTAAAACGTTGTATGCAATTTTTGGGAACATCAAGGTAAACTGGCTTCGTTTAATTCTTGATGAATTTTTAAGCTTCAACAACGGTAAGATGAATATAATTTACTATGGCGAATATATTACGTGTCTTCTGAAAGCTTGTGAAGTTCCAGAACAGGATTCATCAGTGCCTACCTTTAGATGTTTGAACAATCAGATTTTAGCCTTGATGAAATTACCGGTTCCTCGACTCCCTCATATAATATATTTTGAAGAATGGACCCAAAGGCAAACAGCTCAAGTCCAACCAGAACATGGCGAGCCATCTCACCGGCCATCTCGTCAAAGATCGACTCGTTATCAACCATAAGAAATTATGATTCCAATGAAGGTCTTCAACCACGTGAAGCCATCAATGTAATGTGTCGTAATCAACAAATTCTACAATCAAACATCATCAAAGTTGATAAGAAGCTTGATAAACTCAAAGGATTTTTCGCCAAATTGTGGCAAGCTATATCATGCTCTTCCGGTACATCTGCTACTACTATAGGCGATCCGGGTAAGCAATTCATATTTACGTGGCCTTCTTCTTCTTCAGACGGCGATCAAGCTAGTAGTAGTGGTGATGATGGTGGTGAAGGGGATAGTGGTAGGGGTAAAAAACTGATGGAGTAAGATGTTCATTTCTTTCATTCAAGACATTTTTTTAATATGGCTTGTACTAAATAGCCATTCTAGTTTATTTTGTTTTGAACACTCTTGACTATGGATGTTAAATGTGTGAATGATTGTTCTTGTTTTTATTTCATATTATCTTTCACATTATAATATCATATTACTTATTCCTTTTTGTCAATAACAAATGAGGAGAAATATTATTTCATATTAGAATGCAGGATATAGAGCGTCAAAGATTCAGGGGGAGTAAGTATTTGTGTTTTATATATACAGTCGAAATCTATATCTATTTATAGGTTGTCATCAATCAAAAAGGGGGAGAATGTTGAGACTTGATTTTGATTCATGACGCGAAGCTATCACTACAACATACAGATTTGATGACTGCTATGACAGAAAGAGACAAGGAGATGAGACTTTAAAAACTGGTGCATCAACAATGGTGTTTTGTTTTTAAGTCTTAGGTCAATATTTGTTAAAATATCTCCGCGATTATGTCTACACTAGCTTATATATTTAATCACTATATTTACTAAATATTTTATACATATATAAGCACGCATTTAAAATTATTAAAGTAATTTAAAGTTATAGATATATATATATGTGTGTGTGTGTGTGTGTGTGTGTGTGTGTAATTGTGCAAACTGCACAAAAATAACCAGGTCAATCGACTGACCTGCTAAGACAGTCGATTGACACTGGAGTTTTTTGCAGCATGCGCGGTTACATAAATACATATGAATTTAATATTAAATTACTTATGAATATTCAGTCGACTAACTCCGTAGCTCAGTCGACTGAATTTCTATAACAGCTATTTTTTTGAAAGGACACGACTTTTGTGCAGAGTTGCGAACCTTTGACGAAAAGATTTGGACGCAAAACTTCGATCAAAACTCTTCACCAATAGCTGCTGCTTTCTAACCTTTATAAATACGAACTCTAACTTCATTTCAAATCACTTAATCACAATCAATTTCTCTTACTCTCTGATCTAACTTTCTAAAATCTATTTGCTATCATACTTTCAATTATTCTGCATTAAAGCAGTACTATACCTTTCTATTCTTTATACACTTCAAAGATATATATTTATACTCGAGGAGAAAATTATAGGAAGGGTGTACTACAAGTGACAAATCCGTGTTATCAGAACATACAAAAGTCAAAACTATTTTCTGTATTTGTTGAAGTCCGTTCTGCTACTTAGGCGAGTAAAGTCCTCTTCGGTTGTTGAGGCAAAATCATGTTCTACTGCTTAGGTCCCCATTTGGCTGCTCAGGGGTGCATAAACCTGTTCCTCCGGGATAAGAGAGGGTTGTTGTTTTAGTGAAATTCCAGAAGGAGTCTGGGACTGGATGTAGGATGGTGCTCCGAACCGGTATAAAAATCTCTGGTGTCATTTTACTATACTGCTTTTTATTCCGCACTATTTACAGTATTATTATCATCATTATACTCTGTATTATCATATATTCATATTACACAATCCATAACACACTTTCACATTTCTGTAGTCGAGCCTTATTAAGATGCCAAAGAATAGCATAAGAGATAAGAGAATAGAGATATAGCGTATACTTATATTTAGCAAATACGAGTACGTTAGTATAGAATTATCTCATACCCGATCTTATCTCTAATTTCTTAAAAGTTTTTCATAAACCTATGCTCTGATACCAAGTTGTAACATCCCCTATCTGCAGGCCCAAAGCTAAGCGCTACAGATGCTGCAATCATCCATAGTATTAACTTCCGGTGACCAAATACGGTAATATTAATGACATCTGTAATATTAGAAGCACTTGAATATGAAATAAAAACATCCAGATTAAAAAAAAGTTTGATTACATTTCAAAACAACATTTCATATCCGAGTTACATAATCCCAAAACACTTCCCTGGTTCAGATAAAATATAATTATTATATTAATACGCCAAGAGCGACATATGAAGATGCTCCCTTGAATGACCAGATTACTAAATAGTAATAACATAATTAATACAACACAGTGGAAATAAAACATCACAACTCCTAAATATAGCTATTATCAGCCTTCTGCTCGTCTCCGGAAGCTTTATTCATCCACCTACTAAAACCTGAAAATCTTCAACCCTCGGCCTACTCAAATCAATTTTGAGCACCTGAGAGTATAATGGGAAAACATAAACTTCAAGTCAGACATAAATCCTGGTGTGAATAGTACTATACATCTCGATTATATGATATTATGTGAGACTACTCCATTTAGCGGAACGGGTTTCCCCTCACTGATATCCTTTTAAAACATATCTTTTGCAAACCTTAATCCTGTAACAAAAACTGGTTAAAACAATAACACTAATATCATGAAAGCATATAAATTAGGTAATCAATGGACTATCTGTCCGAACAATGTATTTTTGTTTGGCTAACTACTAACCTTTGGCTGACTTGGGCCTACTAGATAAAATAAACAAATAATCTAACTTATGTTAGATACTCCTCTTCTGGACGGCATGTCCCTAACTAGGGTCAACTGATCCTAATGGATTTTGCAGGCTCACAAATAACATATCTCTCCTATATAGATTCCTTTCTGTGTGTAACATCACTTTAGGCTTACTCATGATAAAACCCTACACACTAGATTTTTGGACTTATATTAGTTAGGGGCAAATAGCTAAAGTATAGGTCGCGGCCCAATACCAATCTCATCTGGTATTCTAATATCTGAGTCATTTTACTTAGGGTCATCTACCCATAAAATTTTCCTTGAAAACATTTTCTCTCAAATTGATTAAATCTTTAAATCATACTTTAAACAAGGAAAATATATTCCATGCTTTACTCAAATCACCTTGCCATGTTATATATATATTTTACACAATACTTTGTTGGTGAAAACATTCAAACCTCTAAAAGTACCCATTTTGAAACCATTAAAAGTAGCCCTTTCTAGACAAAGTAACTACTTTACTTTATGACCTTAGGTCGAAAGGCCAAAACATACCTTTTGAAAGCATTTACATAGTCCTTTAGAAAATATTCAAAATCACTATTTCGAAAGCTATTTAAAACCTTAAACATCCTCTTTTCAAAACATTTTAAATATGCCTTTCGAAAACCTTTGGAAGCCTTCTGTTTATAACCTTTCAAAAACATTAGGGAACCACCCTTTTGAAACCTTTCTCTTAAACCTTTTGAAAGCATTAAATTCGTCAAACCTTTCGAAAGAAATTGGCTTCAAATAAAACATGTGGAATAACCTTTCGGAACCATGTAAAGTTGTATCTTTTGAAACCTTTGGATTTATCTTTCAAAATCTCAAAAGGGTCTTAAAAGAAGAAAGTCGAAGGTAACACTTTCGAAAGCTATTTCTTAAGTAAAAGAAGTGCAAGGTGTTGAAACCAATCCCTTCGAAAGCATTGGAGAAGAGGCTTGGGTTTTACAACAAAGAACCCCTTTCGAAAGCATTGCTTTGAGAGATATGCTGCGGTAGTAAGGGGTTTCGACCCCTTCGAAAGCTTTTGCTTAAAAAAAAGGCGCAACCACTTTCGAAACGATTCTTTTAAAACAATTTGACCTAGTTGAAAGCTAACTGTAACGTCCAGCCTTTTCGCACGCTTTAAATCGACACATGTGCCAATTCGAACCATGCGGAAGGGCGGATTGTTATGGGGTAAATAAGAAAAGCAGGGAAAGGAAACAAAAGAGAATCTCACAGCGGAAGGTAAAATATAATAATAAATATACAGTTCATAAAACTGTTTACAAAACATTTGAGTCTTCTTTATACAATAAATATCAGAGTTCACATACCAACAGCGGAATTAAATAATGTAGTGGAATAATATAGTAGGTAGTAATACTACAAATCTTCGTCTTCGTCCTCCAGAACTAAATCTTCAAATCCTGAAACGCTCGGAGTGACCCGAGCGAATTGAAAAGATAAAACACTCAAGTCAGAACTAAAAGATCTTATGTGAGTTAAATTAACAAAAATAAATATGAGTGCAGTAACTCAAGAGATGCTCGGGATTTACATCTCCTAAAGATCCGTTAAACTATTTACTATGTAGTATATTGCGCTATTATAATAGTGTCTAATTGTAAAATAAACTTACTTTAAAATAGCGTTAAGGCTTTACATTTTCCACCTTAACACATAATATATTCCCACGGTCTATACAGTACCGTAATCTCCTCCGCACTGGGCGTCGTCAGAGGGCACTCCATAGGTATGGTACAAAACCAAAATCGTATAAGGCGCGCTAGGGTAGGTGACATGGCACAACTAGGCAATGGCAGGGTAGATATACCAATCACGCTTCCGGGTCGGTGGTAACGCGTAGCCGCAGCTACCGCCCACCTTGAGCCACACCCCTAAATAAAAAAAATCAAAAGTGGCCACCGAATCAATCCAAGAGTCAAAGTATAATATCGAAGGGATGTGTCCGATCAAAGATGCTACCTTATTAACCCGTTAATCGCTCCTGTTTTAGCCACCTTATGCCAACTCACGGGAGTTGGGTCCACGTATTTACCTTACAGGAAATGCCGCCACCAACCTACTTCATTCTGGAATCTCCACCGCGTACACGGTTGTTAAAGTGGTTTTCGGAGTTGGCAGAGAGTATGACAACTTCCGATCCCAGTCTCTTTAACAACCAAACATTATTTTAACACCGCGGTCTTTAAAAATAGTTTGTACTTTGAAAACCAGAATAAAATTTACCATTTAAAACCCATAAATACGATATCATTTCCATTTCCAAAACAAATTCATATTGATATTATTCTTATAAAACCCAAATCAATGATATCATTTATTTCAAATATATTTCTCTTCCAAAATCATACTGCTTTAAAATTTTAATATCTGGAAACCAAACATTCGAATTATAGCTTTCCAAAACATAATACTGCGAAATTCATAGCTTTAAAACCATAACTTCTGAAACTTGAATGGTTTGGATATTCAACAGTATATAGAATAAAATAGTTGATTTTATATTACTTTATAAAATAATTCCTGCAACTTCACAATTTATCCATTTAAAATTTTAGGTCTAAAACCCATAAATTTAGATTCACCTTTAGTTTCAATAAAACATTTCGATTTCAATATATTCAAACTTTGAGTATTTAATAATTTCAAAACTAAGGTTGGAATTTATATTCAACAATTTATTATCCTATTATTTAGTTTTGAACAGTCACAAAATAAATCCATAAAATAAAACTCAAATTTCTAACAATTTAATATTTCCTTCAATTTAATTATACCAGAAATATTCATTTAATTTATCTTGAATAAAAATCCAGTTATAAATATCATGCCTTTTTAAAATTTCAAGTTAATAAATTTTACATCAACTTATAAAGTTAAATCCTTAATTTAGCTCAATTCTAAATAAATTTTTCAATTTAACTCCCAATCTTAAAAGAAAAAATTATCATTTAAAACTCTATATATTTTCAACATCTTAACATGTACATAACCATATAATATAAAATAATCAAACTCCATTATTCAACTTATTTATTTTATTTAACAAATTCATACATAGCTTAAATTCAATACTTTAACTATATATGTATATATAAAATAAGATTTTATATAAGATCAAAATTAATATTTATTAAACCGCATCATATCCAAACCATAGAAATCATTTCAAAAATAATTTTTATATATGTACCGCGGTGCCTGTATATAATTTTATATCGTATGGTCAAGTAATACGGATATTTATCATTTCAATCCGTAATTTAAAAATAAAAATTGCAGTTGTATATCATTTCAAACCGCAATCCCGAATGAAATGAGAATGCATAATAACTTGCAGTTTATACAATACAGAACACATCATCCATTCACCCAATATCAATCATCAACTAATTTTAATTCAATCATCATCAATTTAAACAAACATCAATAGAGCATATAAAATATAACAGGTATCAACGAACAGTTTATATTCAAAATAAATAAATAATAAATAAATACCTGTTTAACTAGCTGTTTATATGCAAATAAATAAATCTTAGCTGTCAATTTATGTGCAATAATAAATTTAATTAACAGTTAAATTAAATAAATGTGATTTAACGGAGATGATGAATAAAATATGCATAACAGTCATAAATAAATTTCTACTCATAACTTAAATCAGTTTAACAAACATAAGAAATTTTAGAAGTTGTGAGGGGGTTAAAACACTCACCTTTTGAATTTAAATCGAATTTAAATCCGATTTAAACCCAAAAATTTGACAATCTCCAAATCCGTCCAAACCAGCGTCAAAATGTCCAGAATTTTATTACGATCCTAACAAAAAGAATCTCACGTGAAACAGAGTTCGTATGAGGAAGTTATCATCGTTAAACGATTGGAAAAGAAAAAAACAACAAAACAAAACAAACGTAAATAAAACAATATGCCACATCATCACTGAAGCCTCCATCTCTCTCACGCGTTTCCCTCTCACGCGATGTCCAAGTTGAAAGCCGAACCCATCCCCTTCTCAAACCCTAATCGTCGTTTCTCCGATACTTGCCGAGACTCCGATCCAATACCTCCATCTCGAAGCTCTACGTCGCCTCAACCATCGCACCAAACATCATTAAGCTCGGCCTCCCCATAGCATGAAAAACGAGGACGAACGGCCGCAGTTTCGTCTTCAATTGCCCCTTCCACGACGCTCTAAACACAATCTCTACCGTTGGATTGGAAGTTCGTGACGAGCTCTTCAACTTTGCAGTTGGAAGAATTCTCGATTACTTGATGGATATATCGCAAATTAGAAGTGAAGTTGGATAATTTTCGGCCATTGAGTATTGAAGTGGCGGCTGGTAAAGGATACTAGGGTTTTGGTAATATTTTTTTATTATTTTCGTGATGCATGTCGTATTTAAATAATTAGGTCCCAAAACAGCCGAACTCCGATTTTAGCATGCTGAAAGGCTATCCAAACATTAAAAGGCCTTCTGAATCCAATGGTACTGGTTTCGCAGCCCAATTCCATCATTTTCGTAGGTTACTGTTTAAGTCAAATTGGTTTGAAATGACAATAATGCCCCGAAAAACCCGTTTCGTCTCCGAAACGAAAATGGATCATCCCATATATCAAAATAGATGTTTATAAATATTTTAAACACGATGGAACAAGTGTCCGGTGCAAATTCCATCGTATGACGAAGTTATGCTGAAATCGATATTTTCAAATTGATTTCAAATTGATTTCAATTAAATCGATTTCAAGGCGTTTCGCGTTCGTACGATCAAACGACAAGTCCGATCGCTACGAAACTTGAAACCCTACAATAATTCACTGTTACGGATCCGATGAAACTTGTTCTATCGAAATCCGAGTCCGTGACCAAAATAGCTATTTTTATGTTAATTAATAAATTAAGAATTAGTAAATAAATCCAAATTTTTATATTTCAGTTTTAGAATTGGAAATTTTTATCACTTAATAATTCTCAAACATTTAAAATGATTTAACAATTTTTAAATGTCAATTTATTAAAGATTAAATCAATATAAATCTTTGATTTCATAAAATTCGAAATTATATGCGACGACCCGACTTTCTACTCCCAGAAAATCGCGTCATCTTGAAGAAAGAAAGGGATAGAAGAAGAAAGAAAGAGAAAGAAGAATACAAACAACATCAGAGAACTCACAGCGGAACGAATAGAATATAATATATCTCATAAAATATTACATAGCATCTTATTTCATCAGAGTACAACTATACAACACATATTAGACAGATTACAAACTTCTGTCTAACTATACAACTCAAGATACAAGTGATACAAACACAATATACACAGCGGAATCAATATATATCTACACGTCGAAGCCTCCTGCTCCATATCTCCTCCAGAATTCGTCAAGCTAACCTGATTCACTTGACTACTCATACATAATATGAGTACCCAAGAGTTTAATAAAACAGAAAATAAACACTCGGGTCAGACAGGGGTCTGGTGTGAGTAAACGGGTTAAAATTGCTTAACTTTAGAAAACCTTTGAAAAGAAAAGGTATCACGTAAGACTTCCCACACATAAACATGGAAAAGTTTTTACCTTACGCTAACCAAAACATTTGATAGGAAATCCAGTGATATTATAATAGTGTCTAGGGTTTTCAAGATAAAATACAGAAATAGCTGGAATGCTTACATCTCACGTTCCAACATAGTTGGGCACAAACAAAACCGTACAGGCACTTATTGGATTTTGGATTCCATACAATGGCAGGGCTACTGGGGTACCGCCCGTCACAGTACGTGGCCTAGATCAACGTACCGAGGAGCCACCCTAACTCCCCTGCAACACAAGGCCGGACCCATTCCTTACTGAATAGTTCCAAATAAGACCACCCCGTGGTTGGCGCGACCAACCACCCACACAGCCGAATAATAAGGGACTTCTAGACAGGGGTAAATCTCACTCTCAAGTGGGGGCTACCCACGAAGCCTTGGCGCACCTCCCCTGTTTTAGCCATTCCCGGTTGATGAGGCTTGAGGCTGCGATTACCTTTATAGAACACATCACTTAGAATGCTCATCGTCCGCCTGACGATGTGTTGAAAGCATTCAATCCATACAAGTTCGTTCCGGGTTCGAACGAAACCGAAGGCACTATCTCGTTGCACTCATTATTGGAATCACCCTCAGAGTCAACGACCATAGCCCTTGCACTCTGATTCACTATCTCGAATCTATAAGCACTATTCCGTCAAACTCATTACGGAATCACCCACAGAGTTATACAGACGTATAGCCCTTACACCTCGAGTCTTCACTCGCTCCACTTGGATTAACGACCTAACGTTTAATTGGAATCGGTGTGGTTTTCGGAATTCCAAATATGGAAACCCGATCCCGGTCTCACCGAAACCAAACGCCATTTTAATGTCCAAGTTGTACTTAAGGGATTTAACAGTTTAAACTTATATTCAGGATGATATATAACCAGATAGATGAATAACATTATCACAACAGATAATCATATCAAACATTTATCTCATAAACAGTATATCACATAACAGATATATCCAAATCATCCAATATCATTCAATCACTCAATATCAATCAACATTCAATATCAACCAATCATCCAATATCAATCATTCATACAGAATTGATTAACTCTAAATTAATTTAATTAAAGGTTAATTAAATTGATTTAGAGTTAATCAATTCTGTATGAATGATTGATATTGGATGATTGGTTGATATTGAATGTTGATTGATATTGAGTGATTGAATGATATTGGATGATTTGGATATATCTGTTATGTGATATACTGTTTATGAGATAAATGTTTGATATGATTATCTGTTGTGATAATGTTATTCATCTATCTGGTTATATATCATCCTGAATATAAGTTTAAACTGTTAAATCCCTTAAGTACAACTTGGACATTAAAATGGCGTTTGGTTTCGGTGAGACCGGGATCGGGTTTCCATATTTGGAATTCCGAAAACCACACCGATTCCAATTAAACGTTAGGTCGTTAATCCAAGTGGAGCGAGTGAAGACTCGAGGTGTAAGGGCTATACGTCTGTATAACTCTGTGGGTGATTCCGTAATGAGTTTGACGGAATAGTGCTTATAGATTCGAGATAGTGAATCAGAGTGCAAGGGCTATGGTCGTTGACTCTGAGGGTGATTCCAATAATGAGTGCAACGAGATAGTGCCTTCGGTTTCGTTCGAACCCGGAACGAACTTGTATGGATTGAATGCTTTCAACACATCGTCAGGCGGACGATGAGCATTCTAAGTGATGTGTTCTATAAAGGTAATCGCAGCCTCAAGCCTCATCAACCGGGAATGGCTAAAACAGGGGAGGTGCGCCAAGGCTTCGTGGGTAGCCCCCACTTGAGAGTGAGATTTACCCCTGTCTAGAAGTCCCTTATTATTCGGCTGTGTGGGTGGTTGGTCGCGCCAACCACGGGGTGGTCTTATTTGGAACTATTCAGTAAGGAATGGGTCCGGCCTTGTGTTGCAGGGGAGTTAGGGTGGCTCCTCGGTACGTTGATCTAGGCCACGTACTGTGACGGGCGGTACCCCAGTAGCCCTGCCATTGTATGGAATCCAAAATCCAATAAGTGCCTGTACGGTTTTGTTTGTGCCCAACTATGTTCGTACGTGAGATGTAAGCATTCCAGCTATTTCTGTATTTTATCTTGAAAACCCTAGACACTATTATAATATCACTGGATTTCCTATCAAATGTTTTGGTTAGCGTAAGGTAAAAACTTTTCCATGTTTATGTGTGGGAAGTCTTACGTGATACCTTTTCTTTTCAAAGGTTTTCTAAAGTTAAGCAATTTTAACCCGTTTACTCACACCAGACCCCTGTCTGACCCGAGTGTTTATTTTCTGTTTTATTAAACTCTTGGGTACTCATATTATGTATGAGTAGTCAAGTGAATCAGGTTAGCTTGACGAATTCTGGAGGAGATATGGAGCAGGAGGCTTCGACGTGTAGATATATATTGATTCCGCTGTGTATATTGTGTTTGTATCACTTGTATCTTGAGTTGTATAGTTAGACAGAAGTTTATAATCTGTCTAATATGTGTTGTATAGTTGTACTCTGATGAAATAAGATGCTATGTAATATTTTATGAGATATATTATATTCTATTCGTTCCGCTGTGAGTTCTCTGATGTTGTTTGTATTCTTCTTTCTCTTTCTTTCTTCTTCTATCCCTTTCTTTCTTCAAGATGACGCGATTTTCTGGGAGTAGAAAGTCGGGTCGTCGCACTTGGTATCAGAGCTGTAGGTTGAGTAAATACCTAGGCTCTGAAGTGTGTCTTTCTTTAGGGAGCGTTAGGTTGAGCGAATGCCTAAGCTCTGTAGTAGTGTCTTCTTGAGAGAGCGTACTTGTAATTTTTATATATAACTATATTTATATATCTATATCTACCTAATCTGTTGGGTTATCTGTTCGGATTTTCCAACATAAGTTTTAGAGATAGATGGAGTAGTGGTATGTGTGTAACACGACTACCACTAATGGATGAGGTCCATATGTTGAGATTGGAAGTGTCTGTTGAGACTGTAGACCTAATACCGTCTCGAGTAAGTTTTGTAGTTTGGAGTATAGGATTTCTCTGATATCCGTAAGAAATCATTTTGAAGATTCGGAGATTATCTTTGGAGTGTAAGTTGGGATTTCGCTTGGGTAAGCGAATTATTCTTGAGTTTGGATTTGTTGGAAGTACAGAAGTAAATGATTATATCTTGATAACTGCGAAGTGAGATACAGTATCCTTGGATATTTTCTGAAGATGTTTTCTCTCGAGGCAGTTTTAGAAGTAGTTGAGGAGCAGTCTTTACCTACCATAGGGAAGACTCATCTGTGTAGAAGTTGTCTGGATCTTTAGCTAAGAGGTTGGCTGTTTTGGGATACGAGACTAAGGCCTATGAGTTGTTTCGCTTCGGCATGGTCTCATTTTTTATTTCTTAAGGAAAGCGAGATGTTGATGCTTGGTTTGGAGCCCGAGTTTCTTTTGGGATGTCTGCCATCTCAAAGGTCTGTTGTGTGGTTTGTTGAAGGTTTTGGAGTTGAGAAGCCTTTGGATCAGATGTTTTTGGTTAGCTATGGTAGCAATGCAGCTCGAAGTATTCGGTGTGCTGATGAGAAGGTCTTTTAGCTTTGCCGTATCATCGAGATAGAGTGAAAGCAGCAGTGTGGTTGTTTCTCCGATGGTTCAAGAATCTTGTGGTTCTTCTTCAGCAGTCCGAGAAGATGGTGAAGTTTTTCTTGGAGAGTTAACCTTGTTTGGGAGAAGCTTAAGGCTGTTCTAATTGGTAAAGAGATGCCAGTTTCTTTGGAATCTGAATTAGGTAGAATCGCAAAAAGTGACTTGCGATTAATTTGGGAATTTTTCTTGGATTATCTTTGTTTGAGACGGAGGATTCTCATATGGAAGTAGGAGCTATTGAAATGATCAGAGTTTGTCTGCATCTGGAGTTGAGTTCCATATTGATTTGGTTCCAGAAGCGATTTGGGTAGTTAGCTTGGTAGTGGGATGGTTCTTGGAGAAGTAAAGAGTTGGTGTAGCAGCTCGGAAAATTTTTGGAATTTGGATTGGTCAGATCCAGTTTTGAATTGGATTCTGGTATAAGGTTGTGTGACTGAGTCGAATGTGTCACTCAGATTTTTTATGGATTTGATGAACAAAGTTTTCCCGGATATATTGGATAAGTTTGTATTCGTGTTCATCAATAGTATTCTCATTTATTTCAGAATCAGAGTTGTGCAGCGGAAGCGAGGTAGCAGCTGTGTAAGGAAGGAAGCAAGTTCTGTTTGCTATTGCTTTGGAGTGGAGTTTGTGTTCTAGATTTCGACGAATTTTGGAAGACTTTCTGTTGGATGGGATTCAGAGACTGGTTTGCTATGGTCTAGTTGTTTCTGGAAGCATCAGCATAGATTGAGCTGATCAGGAAGAAGATGGGAAGCCCAGGATTATTTGTTGAGTTATGCAGATTTGAGATAAGGAGATTGGAATTCGAAGTAGGAAACTTCGTTGTTGATAGATTTCTCTGGTTAAGAGAGCAGTATGATTGGATAAGATTGGATTGCCAGTTTGGATAGCTGGAATTCATTGTATGTCACGTATCTCTGAGGGAGTACGTGTATGATTCATCATTGGTTGTTGAATCTGTAGTTCAGTTGGAGTTGGATGTTAAGCTGGATTTGAGAATAGTCTGATGTTTTGTTCAGATTGGTGGATCTAGAGAAGAGAGGAGCTCTGGATATTGGTGATGTAGTTTGTTAGTTTAGCTTCTGTAGAGCGAGTCACCCGATGATTTATACTTGGGAAACTCGATGTAGTGTTAGAATATTTATTCTGATCTATATCAGGATAATTAGTTAGGGATTGTTTGTATGATTGATTGCTATGGTTGTTAGTAATTGGTTGTTAGGAATGCTTTGCTGTTTGAAATTAAAATCTTTTAAGGGTTATTAAATTACCTTTGTTTTAAATTTCGGGGACGAAATTCTTTTAAGGGGGGAGGATTGTAACGACCCGGAATTTTGGGCAATAAGAATTTAATAATCTGTGTAAATAATTTAATTGGTTTGATAATTTTCTTTATAATTTTAATTTTAAATTGGTAAATTTAATCTTTTAAAGGTTAATGAGTTTTAATCTAGTAAAATTGATAAGAATTGTTTTTCAAAAGCTAATAAAATTTTATTCTATTTATAATGTATACATTTGATATATATTGTGAATAGGAGATCTTTTGTTTTAAAGATGAATTTTCAAATTATAATATATATGTACGTATATGTTATAGTTTGAGTTGTTTTGAAATTTAATTTTAATCAATTGATAATTTAGATATGAATGAATATTGTAATTTAAAGCTTTGTTTTAATTTATATTTTCAAAAGTTAATTTAAAGATTTATTCAATTGTTTTACAAATATAAAGATTAATTTATTTGTTTTCAAAATATAAGATAGTTGTTTATTTAAATTATGGTAGTTTATAAAGGAATTAATCAATGTTTTATTTTTATTTTTGTTTTCTTTAAAATGTTTAAATTTAAAATGGATATGAATATATAAAATAAATGTTTTAGACTTTTAAATGCATACATAAGTATTTATGTATTTAGTAAATTAAAATATTTATACTTGTATATGTATCAAAATTCAAAAGTTTATTAACATAAAAACATCTCATAAATACAAAATTCTCATTTACATAAATATAAATATAATTAATTTTGTAATAAGGTTTTAAGTACAATTATGCAAAGATTAACACATGTAAAGCTATTAAACAAATTAAGTGACAAATGTAAATTCTCTAGACAAGTGGCAATTTATTTACATTAATTTTTAATTAACATTTTTAGAAGAAAAATTAGTTTTCTCTAACACTTTCATTCTTGTTTCCACTCCTCAACTAAAATTTATGGCTACTTCAAAATCTTAAAATAAAATCCAAACCTGAAAATGAAAACTGCAATTATCAAATCTGCAATTTCAATCTGCTTTTCAAATGGAAGTCTGAACCTGAAATTCAAACTAAAGTTGCAAATTTAAATCTGCAAGTTCAAATCAGTTTCAACTACAAGTTTTATTCAATAATTGGAAGGCATGCATGCATTCAACTTCACTGCAAATTAAAAATCTGCAACCTGCAAATGCTAATGAGTGAGCAACTGCAAGTTTCAACATTTTAAAACAACAAACTGAAGCATGCATTCAACCTCAACAGCAAGTTTAAATCAAATTAAGCATGCAGTAGGATTTTCAACTAAAATCAAAGCAAATGCATTTTCTGGATAAAGTTCAAGCCTGCTCTGTTTACTGCAAAGCCAATAAGGTGAGTAAACTCTATTTTAAAAACAGTTTGAAAGTGGTTTAAACTTGAATGCATGTTAGATCTTTGAATTGATATTGGTATTGCATGAAAATCACTAAGTTTTATTTATTGAATTTATTATTAAATTTATATATGTAAATGTATGATATGTGTATACTGATGTTCTTCTCTGTTTGAAGAAAACTGTGACCTTTTGTTTTAAAAATCAAAATCTCCCAAAATGGTCCATATTAGCCTTGAATATATGATTGAAATTTGCTTGAAAATGTGTAATGAAGATCACAAAAATATTTCTATGATTTTCAAGATAACAGATAAGTATAAACAAAAGAAATTACAGTAAAACCAAGGCATTGGTTAAAAATTAACAATCTTAATTTTTAATTTGGATTACATGCATGTAATCTTAATAGTAAATTATGAATTTTGATATAAAATTTGTGATTTTTAGTTGAGTCATTAGTGAGAATTTGGGCTTTGTTTGTAAATTGGGTTTTTGTAAATTGCCGATTATCCATACATTAGTTTGGTTCGAAATTTGGATCGAAGCTTGTATATAAGCTGTAGATAATGGGAAAAATGTTGAATAAATTTTTCATTGAGTAATTGGTTCGAAATTGAAGAAGTTAGGGTTATTGGGTTTATGGGTTCGGCTGTTTTTTTTCTTGGCTTTTGCGTCATGAGTGGAGGACCGGGTTCGTTGGCATTTGGGGAGAACGATGATATGGGATGTGGCATCTCGATGGAGTAGTCGGCAGGAGTTGAACGACGGCGTGGAGGTTGGCCGTGGGGGTTTTATGGTGGTGATTAGCTGCAGTTTTTCAAGCGTGAGGTCAAAATTCGATTCGATGACTTTTTGTTTGATCTGGGTGCTTGGTGGAGTTCGTGAGCTTGCGTGTGATCGCCGACGATAGGTGCGACGTCCAACGTTGGCCGGAGGAGGTGTGCTAGGTGCACAAGCACGTTTGTGTGCACAGGCGTATTTGTTTGGGGGAAGACGAAGTTTTTACTCGAAGAAGTCTCGTGTTATTTTCAGGGGCGACTCGAAGGAGATAGGGGTCGACTCGGGGTAGTTGAGGATTGAGTTGCTCCAAGCAGGCTCGGGTTTTAAGGGAATTTGTCTCGAGTGTTTAAGGTCGATTTGCATTCTGGGTTTTCTGTAATGTAAAGTACTGTAAAAAAATATAAGTTACAGGCTAAACTATTGGTAGTTATAAAATCAGGCTTTGAATTATAAACCAAGTTTATAGAAGGAAACAAATTCTTAAATGTTAAACTTGTGCATTGTTGAAATGTAAATCAAACCTTTGAAAAACTAATTGAATTTGTTTTAAATTTAAATTGTTTTAAGATATTAATATTTGAAATAATTATCTTAAATAGATTTTGAAATTCAATTTAAAGGAGTGTTTTGAATTTAGGTATTAAATCAAAGTATTTAATTAGATGTTTAATGTGTTATAAATTTTGAAGTTAATTTCTAAATGCCTTATTTTCAAATAAGGTTATTGATATGATTTTGAAATCCAATTGAATAATTTGTTTTAATTTATTAAAAATTTGATTTAATTCAAATAATTTATTTATGAAGATAAGTAGGATTAAATTCATTTTTGTTATGAATGTAAGAATACTAAATTAACATGATTTGTTAATAAGTAAAAAGTTTAATTAAGATAAATGGTTTCTTAATTAATTAAAGATTTGAAATATAAGTTGTAAATTAATTAATTGTTTAATTAATTTTAAATAATTAGTTAATTATTTATTTAATTTTAAATAATCACTTAATTATAATTAATTAAGTGTAATGACTTAATGAAGTAGTTAATGATTAATAATTGAATGTAATTAAGGAGGTTAATTACTTATGGAAGTAATTAATAATGGAGTAATTAGTTAAAGTGATTATTGGTTAATCACTTAATAATATTAATTAAAGAATTAATTAATATAATTGTTTTAAAATTAATTATTTATGAAGTAATTAATTAATTAAAGAATCAAGAATTAATTAATGATGGAATTAATTATTTGTTAAGTAATTAATTAAGGAAGTAATTAAGGTTTATTAATGAAGTAATTAAAGATAATTACTTATGTAAGATTAAGAGTTAATTACTTAATTTATTTTAGTTAATTAATTAAGGTAATTAATTAATGAATAAGATTAATTTAAGATTAATTACTAAAGGTAATTAATTAAAATGTAATTAATTAATTAAGAAATTAATTAAGGATTAATTGTTAATTAAATTGAATAATAATTACTTAATGAAGTAATTAAAGATTAATTAATTTGTTTAATTAATCAAGGATTAATATAATTAATTTGAAAGCAATTAATATAATTAAGAAGTTAATTAATTTAGATAAGTAATTACAAGTTGTTAATTACTGATTAAGATTAATGAAATGATTAATTAAAAGTTAATTATTTAATTAATTAAAGGTTTAATTAATTAATAAGGATTATTAAATTAATGAAATTAATCAAGGTGATTAATAAAAGTAATTAATTAAAATGTGATTAATAAATTGTAATTAATTAAGCTCTAATGCAATTAATTATAGATAATTAATTAATGAAGGATCATTAATTATTGTAATTAATGATAGTAATTAAAGGTTAATTACTGAATATGGTTGAGGATAATTACTTGAATGTAATTAAAGATAATTAATCAGGAAAGATTAATTAAAGAAGATCATTAAGAAATGATTAATGAATTTGATTTGAAATAAATCAATGAGCAGGATTTAGATAATCCAAGTAATTAAAGGATAGTAATTAATTTAATTAAAGGTTAATTAAATTGATTTAGAGTTAATCAATTCTGTATGAATGATTGATATTGGATGATTGGTTGATATTGAATGTTGATTGATATTGAGTGATTGAATGATATTGGATGATTTGGATATATCTGTTATGTGATATACTGTTTATGAGATAAATGTTTGATATGATTATCTGTTGTGATAATGTTATTCATCTATCTGGTTATATATCATCCTGAATATAAGTTTAAACTGTTAAATCCCTTAAGTACAACTTGGACATTAAAATGGCGTTTGGTTTCGGTGAGACCGGGATCGGGTTTCCATATTTGGAATTCCGAAAACCACATCGATTCCAATTAAACGTTAGGTCGTTAATCCAAGTGGAGCAAGTGAAGACTCGAGGTGTAAGGGCTATACGTCAGTATAACTCTGTGGGTGATTCCGTAATGAGTTTGACGGAATAGTGCTTATAGATTCGAGATGGTGATTTAGAGTGCAAGGGCTATGGTCGTTGACTCTGAGGGTGATTCCAATAATGAGTGCAACGAGATAGTGCCTTCGGTTTCGTTCGAACCCGGAACGAACTTGTATGGATTGAATGCTTTCAACACATCGTCAGGCGGGCGATGAGCATTCTAAGTGATATGTCCTATAAAGGTAATCGCAGCCTCAAGCCTCATCAACTGGGAATGGCTAAAACAGGGGAGGTGCGCCAAGGCTTCGTGGGTAGCCCCCACTTGAGAGTGAGATTCATCCCTGTCTAGAGTCCCTTATTTATTCGGCTGTGTGGGTGGTTGGTCGCGCCAACCACGGGGTGGTCTTATTTGGAACTATTCAGTAAGGAATGGGTCCGGCCTTGTGTTGCAGGGGAGTTAGGGTGGCTCCTCGGTACGTTGATCTAGGCCACGTACTGTGACGGGCGGTACCCCAGTAGCCCTGCCATTGTATGGAATCCAAAATCCAATAAGTGCCTGTACGGTTTTGTTTGTGCCCAACTATGTTGGAACGTGAGATGTAAGCATTCCAGCTATTTCTGTATTTTATCTTGAAAACCCTAGACACTATTATAATATCACTGGATTTCCTATCAAATGTTTTGGTTAGCGTAAGGTAAAAACTTTTCCATGTTTATGTGTGGGAAGTCTTACGTGATACCTTTTCTTTTCAAAGGTTTTCTAAAGTTAAGCAATTTTAACCCGTTTACTCACACCAGACCCCTGTCTGACCCGAGTGTTTATTTTCTGTTTTATTAAACTCTTGGGTACTCATATTATGTATGAGTAGTCAAGTGAATCAGGTTAGCTTGACGAATTCTGGAGGAGATATGGAGCAGGAGGCTTCGACGTGTAGATATATATTGATTCCGCTGTGTATATTGTGTTTGTATCACTTGTATCTTGAGTTGTATAGTTAGACAGAAGTTTATAATCTGTCTAATATGTGTTGTATAGTTGTACTCTGATGAAATAAGATGGTATGTAATATTTTATGAGATATATTATATTCTATTCGTTCCGCTGTGAGTTCTCTGATGTTGTTTGTATTCTTCTTTCTCTTTCTTTCTTCTTCTATCCCTTTCTTTCTTCAAGATGACGCGATTTTCTGGGAGTAGAAAGTCGGGTCGTCACATTATAGATAAATTTCCAAAATTTCCTTTTAATTGAATTAACCTATATTTATTCCATTCATAAATTTCAAATATAAGGGTTTACCATTGGATTAAAGATTATCACATAAATATTTCCAGTTTTCAACTTAAATTTTAAATTAACGTAGTAATTACATATTTGATTTTTATTCATTTGCAATGAATTCAACTATTATAAATTAAATAAATTAACTCACTATTAAAAAATTCAAATTCAATAATTCATAAACTTCATCTTCTTGATTTACTTATTTATTTATAATTATTTAAATCAATTCCCGTTCCAATTTAAAGTAACTTAATTTACCCTTTTATAGTATGTATTTCAGTTTCTTAAACTAACCTCTTTATTAGAAATTGAATCCAGTTAATTTTTAATAAGTTTCCAATGGATTAGATTCAATTTCAACCTTTTGCTTACAATTAAGTTTAGGTTATATTTAATTTATAACGTATTACTTCCCTAGTTATTACTTTACATCTTCCTGTATTAATTTCACAATTAATCACAATTATTAAAATAACGCTTATAATAAATATGACCCTATAATTCCTCAACATTTAAACGAGCGTTATTTCATTTCCCATTAGTGTAACATTCATTCATTTTATTATCACTTATTACAATTTCTAATTCCATTAACAAATAAGCAGGTAATTTATAATATATGTTACAAGAATTGAATTAATCACTATTCATTATTATTGACTCAAATTTAGCATTAATTACCTTGCATTAACATTGTTACTAAAAATCCCTATCCAATTGCAATTAATATTCAATTGAGTACACTTACTCTTTCTATTATGTTATAAATTATCAACAAAGAAACGTTTATTACTTTCAACAACATTGTAATTTACTAATTACCTACATTGATTGTATACGTTTTCCATTATTATCATTTATTAAAATTCTATTCAACTTTCCATCTTATGCATATAGTTAACCTTTCTATTGATTTTACCTTCAAAGTTTTCAGTTATTTTCTTAACTTACAAATGGCAATGATTAATTACATTCAATCGCTATTAATTAAATGCATTGGTAACGAACAATAGTTGTCACCATTATACAATTTATAACATTTGTAATTTATTCTCCACAACAATTATTTCAACAACTCTCATTAAATACATTTATTCCAATTTTCGTTTCAACGTTTTTTTATTACAAAATCAATTAAATACTTTCCTTTCTCGCATTAAATTATACACCTGTAAAATCCTATTAAATTAACAAATTAAATTGTCGAAATTTACGGGTCGTTACACTCTCCCCCACTCAAAGCTTTTCGTCCCCGAAAAGGAAAGGAAGGGAAAAGAAGCATTAGGAATCAATATATCTTACTTGAACTATTAATTTTATAAACAGTTAATAAAGTTTGGAAAACACTTTTCAAAAATTTTCTAAGTCCAAAATTTACGAAATTTTTTGGCAGAGTCTCCTTTGTACGGAGATATAACAATTATATAACATATATTATCCAAAATATTATGTCCCAACCCGGGAAAATATATAAAATAGCACTATAAACCGTAATCCGAAACGTACCTATTTGTCAGGAAATTTACGCTTAAATTTTATGGAACCAAAAGCAGTAGCAATTGCTTCCAAAACCTGCATTTCACTTCTATAATCCAAAGGGTTAACTATTTATATAAAGTGAAATATTTAAGTGGTTTCATTCACTATCAACAAATCAATACACAACCATCTACTTCAACAAACAGCATACTCAACAAATACAAAGCAATCATTCAATCAAACAAACAAATAGTTGTCCGGGTTCAAAAATTTTAAATTGTAAGGAATGAAGAATAAACTACTAGCGCATCATTTACTCAACAGTCTTAGATAAAACTAAATAGATTATTCATTCTCCCAAACCCACTTTTAAAAGTATCTTACCCAAATAACCATAACCCAAACAAGCAACAATTCCAAATAATAAATCAAGCTCATTCTTATAAATTTCATTTATTACTTTACATTTATTTCTTACAACTTTTATCTCCATTCATTAATTTTGTGTTTATTACACTTATTTGCACTTATACTTATATATATAAAATTCAATTTTCTCTTTCATTTCATATTGCATTACTTCATTTGTTTATAGTATCCATGTGCAAATTAATTTCTTAGCATATTAATACATTAACTTAAGTCTACAATTATATATATCTACTGCATTCATCTTTCCTACTTATTTTATTAATAAATAGCTTCAATCCTTTACTTAAGTTTATTATCTTCCATATATACTACTTAATTTTATTTATTTTCTTCCATTTATAATACCTACCTTTCTATTTCAATTAGTAGTCTTTTCAATTACACTTAAGATTATAATATTACAACATCAAATTCCTATTTATTAAGGAATTTCATTAATTACTTTCATTACCTCAAATTTATTACTTGTACAATATCTATTACATTTTCTTATTAACATTTAAACTTTTAATATTTGGTAAGTTATATATATGCTTTTAAAGAATGTAAGTAAAAGTTATACAAGTTTTCTCATTTCTTTTAATTAATTCATTGTTCAATAAATTTTTACCTTTTCCTTATAAGTTACAATTTCAACTTCCTTTTTATTACCTTTATAACTTAGCCTTAAATCTCTTACCTAAATTAGAGGTTTCTATTTATTAATTACTTACCTTTCATTTCACTACAATAATTGAAACAATTAATTAATGGAAATTTAAGAGTTAAATACCGGTTAAATTTCAAATTATTTTAAAATAATAGATAAATATATTCTTACACTTACATATCTCTAATTATATTTAAAACAATTCAAAATTTATATATATTCTTTCAAAAATGAATTTGCAGTAGAACTACTACAGTGGCCTTCCCCCTTCGAAACTCGAAAATGAAAGTCGATGATGCGGCCACCATTGCCGAAATTATTTTCCAACGACAGAGAGGAAAGTACAAACTTATTTTCTCAAAAATATTCTTTAAAACAATTCTTTCGAGTTATGATAAATATTTATACCAGAAAATACCTATAAACAATATTATTATATTCCAAAATTTATTCGAAAGAAATTTCAAAACCCCGGAATTTGAGTTCTAAATTTCCAGATTTCATTTATTTTATTTTATTTTATTTTTTTCAATCTCATTTCTATTATTATTTATACACTTTATTACCTAACAACCAATCTATTGCAGCCAAATATAGTTATCATTTAGAAGAAAAAATTTATTTTATACAGAAAATATAATAGGCAAAATTATTTCATTCACCTATATTAAACAAATATTATGTCGGTCTGTCCTATTAAGTGTTTAGAAATCCCTATTGATGTCACAGCGTCCCATGCATCATAAGAATTTATAAATACAAAACAGAACAGATTACCATAATATTAAAACTTTTTTTTATAACACTGACAAATACGCTCTCTCATGTATATACACTCAACGACTCCCATAGGGTATTACTACCTTATTAATAAAGAGTCAAACCCCACAAAGCTAAGGTTTATCGCTAAACCAAAGCTCTGATACCAACTGCAACGTCCAGCCTTTTCGCACGTTTTAAATCGACACACGTGCCGATTCGAACCATACGGAAGGGCGGATTGTTATGGGGTAAATAAGAAAAGCAGGGAAAGGAAACAAAAGAGAATCTCACAGCGGAAGGATGAAATATAATAATAAATATACATTTCATAAAACTGTTTACAAAACATTTGAGTCTTCTTTATACAATAAATATCAGAGTTCACATACCAATAAATATCAATGCAGCGGAATTAAATAATGTAGTGGAATAATATAGTAGGTAGTAATGCTAAAAATCTTCGTCTTCGTCCTCCAGAACTAAATCTTTAAATCCTAAAACGCTCGGAGTGACCCGAGCGAATTGAAAAGACAAAACACTCGAGTCAGAACTAAAAGATCTTATGTGAGTTAAATTAACAGAAATAAATATGAATGCAGTAACTCAAGAGATGCTTGGGATTTACATATCCTAAAGATCCGTTAAACTATTTACTATATAGTATATTGCTCTATTAAAATAGTGTCTAATTGTAAAATAAACTTACTTTAAAATAGCGTTAAGGCTTTACATTTTCCACCTTAACACATAATATATTCCCATAGTCTATACAGTACCGTAATCTCCCCCGCACTGGGCGTCGTCAGAGGGCACTCCATAGGTATGGTACAAAACCAAAATCGTATAAGGCGTGCTAGGGTAGGTGACATGGCACAACAAGGAAATGCCAGGGTAGATATACCAATTACGCTTCCGGGTCGGTGGTAACGCGTAGCCGCAGCTACCGCCCACCTCGAGCCACACCCCCAAATAAAAAAATCAAAAGTGGTCACCGAATCAATCCAAGAGTCAAAGTATAATATCGAAGGGATGTGTCCGATCAAAGGTGCTACCTTATTAACCCGTCAATCGCTCCTGTTTTAGCCACCTTATGCCAACTCACGGGAGTTGGGTCCACGTATTTACCTTACCGGAAACGCCGCCACCAACCTTCTTCATTCTGGAATCTCCACCGCGTACACGGTTGTTAAAGTGGTTTTCGGAGTTGGCAGAGAGTATGACAACATCCGATCCCGGTCTCTTTAACAACCAAACATTATTATAACACCGCGGTCTTTAAAAATAGTTTGTACTTTAAAAACCAGAATAAAATTTACCATTTAAAACCCATAAATACGATATCATTTCCATTTCCAAAACAAATTCATATTGATATTATTCTTATAAAACCCAAATCAATGATATCATTTATTTCAAATATATTTCTCTTCCAAATCATACTGCTTTAAAAATTTTAATATCTGGAAACCAAACATTCAAATTATAGCTTTCCAAAACATAATACTGCGAAATTCATAGCTTTAAAACCATAACTTCTGAAACTTGAATGGTTTGGATATTCAACATATAGAATAAAATAGTTGATTTTATATTACTTTATAAAATAATACCTGCAACTTCACAATTTATCCATTTAAAATTTTAGGTCTAAACCCCATAAATTTAGATTCGCCTTTAGTTTCAATAAAACATTTCGATTTCAATATATTCAAACTTCGAGTATTTAATAATTTCAAAACTAAGGTTGGAATTTATATTCAACAATTTATTATCCTATTATTTAGTTTTGAACAGTCACAAAATAAATCCATAAAATAAAACTCAAATTTCTAACAATTTAATATTTCCTTCAATTTAATTATACCAGAAATATTCATTTAATTTATCTTGAATAAAAATCCAGTTATAAATATCATGCCTTTTTAAAATTTCAAGTTAATAAATTTTACATCAACTTATAAAGTTAAATCCTTAATTTAGCTCAATTCTAAATAAATTTTTCAATTTAACTCCCAATCTTAAAAGAAAAAATTATCATTTAAAACTCTATATATTTTCAACATCTTAACATGTACATAACCATATAATATAAAATAATCAAACTCCATTATTCAACTTATTTATTTTATTTAACAAATTCATACATAGCTTAAATTCAATACTTTAACTATATATGTATATAAAAAAATAAGATTTTATATAAGATCAAAATAAATATTTATTAAACCGCATCATATCCAAACCATAGAAATCATTTCAAAAATAATTTTTATATATATACCGCGGTTCCTGTATATAATTTTCTATCGTATGGTCAAGTAATACGGATATTTATCATTTCAATCCGCAATTTAAAAATAAAAATTGCGGTTGTATATCATTTAAAACCGCCATCCCGAATGAAATGAGAATGCATAATAACTTGCAGTTTATACAATATAGAACACATCATCCATTCACCCAATATCAATCATCAACTAATTTTAGTTCAATCATCATCAATTTAAACAAACATCAATAGAGCATATAAAATATAACAGGTATCAACGAACAGTTTATGTAACAACCCGGAATTTTTGACAGCATATTTAATAGATATTTAATCTAATTCAAATTAAATATAAGCTTGTCAATGTTTAAATTGATGAGATCTTGGATATTTAACAGTTATATGTTTTATAAAAAAAGTTTTGATTTGAAAATTTAAAATAGAATGCCTCAAAACCATTAAAACAAAATCTGTCTTATTCAATAAAATCAAACCAAAGATTCAATATTTTATTATTTGATAATTTATATGAATACAATTTTAGTTTTTAAAATGATAAAGTTAAAAATAAACAAACATAGTAATATTGAACATAAACATGGAAGTATAAAACAATATGGATACAAACATACAACACTAGTATAAAACATAATTAGAAATATAAGAATGTAGCTAAAGTAATAAATGTACAAATATAAATTATAATTTGAAATATATAAATACAAATATGATATAAATCAATGTTTAAAAATTTAATTAACAAATAAAATACCACTAACATGCTAACAATAACTTTTAAGCAAACATATCAGAAAGTTGAGAAATATAACCTGTATATACAAATGGAATACAAGTATTTTAGTCAGACAATAATCTTTAAAATTCAATTGTACAACACAAAATCTGTAATAAAAATCTTAAGAAAGATCATATGAACAAGTATACAAATTTCATATGAAATATATTTATGCTTAATCTGTATATGCAAATGTACCACAACCAAAAAGATCTTGTTCAGCAAACTAAAACAAGTTTTACTTTAATATAATAAAATAGAAATCTGTGTCTTGCAAGATATGTTGGCCGAAATATGATGAATATCTTTGTACAATCAATGCTATAAATTAAATATAAACCTTAAGAGCTGCTGGAAAATATTTATGCATAAGAAAACAAAATTTTTCACTTTAATATCATGAAACAAAATCTGGTTTTGTACATATCAGTAAAACATTAATTACATGCTATCTTAAATATGAGGCATAAGCATTAATTAGCACAACATTTTGCTGAGTAAAGTACTACAGCAGAAATATCTTTATCATTTCATACTGCAGGGTATTATCACTTAGCCAATTAAAGAAAATGACAATACAAATACACTTTGTCCAGTTACAACCTATTGTTAAGTAGCTTCAATCTATATATATATCCACTATATATCATCAATTCATTTATACAAACTTAAACTAAAAGCAAACCTGAGAAAAAAAAAACAAAGAAAAAGAAGGTTTCAGGGAAGTTTCAACTGCAGTTTCTTCAACACATCACTTCTGTTCAAATTGTTCTGGTGAGTAAACATACTTCCTTAAATCTTAAGTATGATAATTAACTTCTGATGTTTTGTGTTGCTATATATATATTGAAAATAAATGGAAAACATATGGACCTGTATTGATTTATGCATTAGAAGCTTCTGTTCCTGATTGTTGTCAAGTTTCTGAGTAAAAGAAGTGAAGGATATTAATACTTATCCATTTAAATAAATTTTAAACCTAGAAATGTAAGTAGTACAGATTGCTTAACTGAAAATTGAAGCTTGGGATTGAAATTGAAGCATAACAGTAAGAAATAAACACTGACTATTTTAAGTTACAGGTAAAGAAATCAAATGATTAAAACTCGAATGTTTAAATTTGTAACTTCAATAACATATTTCGATTTCATACACGTAATTATGATTTTTAACATAAAAATTATGATTTTTATGCAAGGGTATTAAGAGAAGTTTTGAAATGAAATAAATGGGTTTATGTCAAAATTGGATGATCAAGTAAATTTTAAATTCTGTAAATTGATATGAAGTAAGTTTGTAATCCATTTAACACCAGAAAAATGCTAAAAAAATTATTCAATGAAGAGATTTTGAGTTTGGATCAAAGTAGGGTTTTAGTGCTTTTACTTTTAATGCTCTGTAAAAATTGTGTTTCGGCATCATATGACAATCGAGTTGGTCGTGATTTTGGGTGGAGCTAGAGGGGGATGTGAGCGAGGTTCTGGTGAAGTTTCATCACCTACGGTGATGGATGGTGGCCGCACGAAGGTTTTGACAGTGGGTGTTTGTTGCCATGTTCTAGCTATAGGTCGTTTTTTTTATTTTCAACTAGTGATTGGAATCTGAGTTTTGTTTTCGATTCTAGGGGTGATTTGTGGTTTGTGGGGACTGTCGTGAGTCGCCGCAGGGGAGGCGAGCCACCGTGCACGTGCACGGTGGCGAGGTGATGGCCGATGGTCAGTGAGTCATCGCGTGCTCGTGATTTTTGGTGATTGCTTCGAGCATGACTTCGGGTTTTCCTGGGGTGAGCGCGTGATGTTGTTACTGCAGTTTTAATTTTACTTAAAATTAAAAATAAAAAAAAAATAAAAAAGAGTAGAAACTGGGAAGAAGAAAGGTTACAAGGAAGAGAGGAAGGAGGAGACGCAGGGAAATGCACGGGTAGTCTCGAGATTTTCTCGAGTAAGGAAGGGGTTTTGTCTCGGGAACCTTTCTCTTTGAACGTGCATAATTTTGTTTAGTATTTTTTTATAACTAAGTAATTAAGCAATTAGTTAGTTAAGCTAATATTTGTTTTAAAAATTTGATAATGGTAAGTGATGTAAAGATGGTTTGACTAATATAAAGTAATTAGAATGTTAATCAATTTATATTTGAAATTTAATTGATAACTTTAAAAAAAAATTGTAATTGAAAATAAATCACATGTTAAAGCAATTTAAAACTTAACAACGTTAGCTAATTACTGGAAGTTAATTAATGGAAATTAACTTAAGTGATTAATCAGGAATTATACTTTAATTAAATTAATAATAATTGATTTATTAAAGTAATTTGTGATAATTAAATAAGTAATTAATTTTAATAAGTAAGTTATTAATTAATAATTAATAATTAAGAATCAATTAATTAACTGAGTAATTAAGTGACAGTTAAGGAATAGAAGTTAATTAATTAAATAAGTAATTAAAGATTAGATGATTAATAAATTAATAATTAATGATTAACTAATTGATTAATTGATCATTAATAAGTTAATTAAACAGAAATTAATTAAACAGAATAAAATAGTTTATTCTTGAGCAATAAATTAAGTTAAGTAAAACCAAACTGTTTGGTATGCATTGATAATTATGTTTAATTAACTTTGACATCTGCTTGATGATTTTTCTGCGATATGTTGTGATATATTATGGATATCTGTGATAACTGTATATGATTTATCTGTTATATCTGTAATGTTAATTCTTAATATTGAATTGAACTGTTAACTTAAATAGACAACTTGGCCCTTAAAATGGCATTTGGATTCCGATGAGACCGGGATCGGAAGAATCAATTTTGATTCTTCGAAAACCACATCGATCCAAATTAAACGATAGGTCGTGACTTATCAAATGGAGATCGAGATGATGTTTCAGAATGCAAGGGTTATCGTCGTTAACTCTGAGGGTGATTCCAAAATGAGTGTAACGAGATAATGCCTTCGGTTTCGTTCGAACCCGGAACGAACTTGTATGGATTGAATGTTTTCAACACATCGTCAGGCGGACGATGAGCATTCTAAGAATAATGTTCAATAAAGGTAATCGTAGCCTCAAGCCTCATCAATCGTGAATGGCTAAAACAGGGGAGATGCAGCAAGGTTAGGTGGGTCATTCCCAAGCAGGACAAGATATTCCCCTGTCTAGATGTCCCTTTTTATTTCGGCTGTGTGAGTAGTTGTTGGCCACAACTGCGTGGTTATCTTGTTCGGGGCTGTTCAGTAAGGAATGTTTCCGGCCTTATGTTGTAGGGGGTCGGGAATGATCCTTGGTACGGTGATCTAGGCCCCGTACTGTGATGGGCGGTACCCCAGTAGCCCTGCCATTGTTGGAAACCCATTTTCCCTACGAGACCCTACGGTTTTGATTTGTATTACCCACTTTCGTGGCTAGTAGCTGGAATTTAATAGATGTAACAATTTCAGCTATTTTCTATTTACTTGAAAACCCTAGACACTATTATATATCACTGAATTTCTTATAAAATGTTTTGGTCGCGAAAGGTAAAAACTTACCCGTATTTATTCGTGGGGAGTCTTACGTGATACCTTTATTTTCAAATGATTTTCAAAGTTAAGCAATTTTAACCTATTTACTCATACCTGACCCATGTCTGACCCGGAGTTTATATTTTGTTTTTCATAAACTCTTGGGTACTCAAATTTTTATGAGTAGCCAAGTGATAGGTATTTGGGCGGTTGAATTTCTAAAGGAGCTATTTTGGGAAGAAGACCAGACGTATGTATCTATATATGTAGTTCCGCTGTGTGGATAGTGTGTGTTGTATTTTGGATGTATGTATGGACATATATGTATATGACAGTCCTGTTATGTGATGTTGTATGACTCTGATGTATGTATAACTATTGTAATAGATATGTGATGTATTATATTTTGTTCCATTCCGCTGTGAGATTCTGATGTTGTTTTCCTTTCTTTCTATTCTTTTCTATTTCTATCCCTTTCTTTCTTAATGATGAAACGTCTTTCTGGGGTTAGAAAGGCGGGTGGTCACAGTTGGTATCAGAGCGCTAGGTTGAGCGAGTACCTAGGCTCTTAAGTTATATTTATCTTGAGAGTGCGTATTTTTATTTTCATATAATTATATGTAGTCTATCTAATTTGTTGAGTTACCTGTTCAGGTGACCAACATGAGTTCCGGAAGAAGAGGTAGAGTTAGGGCCAGTACTTCTACAGATAATGGATGGAGTCAAAATGTTAGTGAGGCTGTCAATCCAGTACCATCTCAAGTTAGTTTTGCAGCTTTATGCAAGGATTTCAAACATCTCGGAGGGCAACCATTCAAAGGTTCGGAGTCAATAATTGAAGTTCAAGACTGGCTACGCTCTTGCGAACATATTTTCAAGAGCATGAGATTGATTTGATGAGCGCAAGAGGCATATGGCATCGTGGCAATTGCAAGGTGGTACAGCAGCATGGTGGGATTCAACAATTGCAAATATTTCTGAGGATGACATTTCATGGGACAGATTTAAGGAATTGTTTGAAGAGAAGTTTGTGCCGATGGCAGGAAGAACCCAATTGTATCAGGATTTTATGTATTTAAAGCAGGGTAGTATGTCTGTTTCGGAGTATGAAACTAGATTCAACGAACTCTCTTGTTATGGTACAGGACTCATCGATACTCCTTTGAAAAAGAATGAGAAATTTGTGCAAGGGTTGAGGCCTGAATTCCATGGAAAATTGACAGTGCTTCTGAAGGGATCTTTTTTTGATTTGATGGATATGGCATTGAGGTATGAAAGTTTGATGAGTAAGAAGCCGGTGGTTCTAGTTGTAGCTTCAGGTGGGGATTTCACTAATCCGAATAAGCGAAAGTTCGATCCTAAATGGAGGAAACTGAATAAGAAGAAACCTGGGAATAACAACGGACCTCGAAAGTGCTACATTTGTCATCAGGAAGGGCATTTGGCAAATAAATGTCCTAGGAAAGGATTCCAGCAACAGCAGCAGCAACCGCATCAGAGTGGCCCAGGATCAGCTATAGTTCAGAGATCATTGTGCTTTAATTGTCATCAGCCAGGACACATGATCAAGAACTGTCCACTTCTGCAGAGGGCGCCTCAGAATAATTTTTTTGCTTTGGAAGCCGGACCATCTTCTTTTATAATGGGCAAAGGAGTATCAGAAGGTACTTTACTTTTAAATGGAAAATATATTAGAGTTTTGTTTGATTCGGGTGCTTCCTTGATTTTTATTTCTTTGGATTCTGTTGAAAAGTTCTCTCTTACCCCTAGTTCTGTAGACAGTCCTATCTTGGTATTTAATCCTATAGGAGGGGTGACCAAATTAGATACTATCTGTAAGGACTTGAAGATCTCTTATCTATCCCACAGTTTTTCTTGTGACCCGTATGTGTTGAATATTAAGGGATTTGATCTTATTTTGGTTATGGATTGGCTGGATAAGTATAAAGCCGTTTTGAATTGTGAAGAAAGAACAGTTTCGTTGGAAACTGATCTGGGTAGAATTGCCAGAGTGTCGTGTGATAATTCTGGAATTCACTTGAGCAGTCTTTTGCATGGAATTGAGACTTCTGAAGAGAGAGTTGAAGACATCGATGTGGTTCAAGATTTTGCTGATGTTTTTGAAGAAGTGAAGTGTCTGCCACTACATCGAGAAATAGAGTTCCGTATTGATTTGATTCCAGGAGCTGTGCCAGTGATACAGCCCAGTAGGAGAATGGCTCCTAGGGAAAGAGAAGAGTTGATTAAGCAGACGCAGGATCTTTTAGAGAAGGGATTGATTAGACCCAGTTTTTCTTGTTGGGGTTCACCAGCAGTGTTTGTGACCAAATCGGATGGATCACTGAGGTTCTGTGTGGATTATAGAGAATTGAACAAAGTGACTATTCGTAATAAATATCCTCTTCCTCGTATCGATGATCTTTTTGACCAGTTGCATGGTGCTTCTATCTTTTCTCAATTGGATCTAGCTTCAGGTTTCCACCAGTTGAGAGTAGATGAAGACAGTATTCCCTTGACTGCATTTAGGAGACCAAATTGTTTCTATGAGTGGTTGGTTATGCCGTTCGGATTAACCAATGCTCCTGCTTATTTCGTTGACCTCATGAATCGAGTCTTTAGGGATGTGTTGAATAAGTTTGTGCTGGTATTCATTGATGATATCTTGGTTTGTTCCAAATTCGAAGAAGAGCACAGGGAACATTTGAGGATTGTATTGGAGACTCTGAGGAAGCATGTGTTGAAGGTGAAGTTTTCGAAGTGCCATTTCTGGAAATAGGAAGTTAAATTTTTAGGGCACATTGTTTCGGATGAAGGCATTTCTGTAGACCCAACGAAAGTTGAAACTATTCTGGAATGGAAACAGCCAGAGACACCGACGGAAGTTCGCAGTTTTCTAGAATTGGCTGGCTACTACAAGAAATTTATCAGAGATTATTCCAAGATTTCTTCGCATCTGACTAAGCTGACCAGGAAAGGAGAAAAATTCAAATGGACACCTCAGTGTGAAGAAGCTTTTCAGGAATTGAAGATAAGGCTTACTAGTGCACCAGTACTTGCTATTCCGAATGGGAAAAGCAAATTCGAGGTTTACGCTGATGCTTGTATAGTGGGTTTGGGAGCAGTTCTGATGCAGAACGGAAGGGTTATCGCGTATGCTAGTCGGCAGTTGAAGCCTCATGAGAAAAACTACGCTACGCACGATCTTGAATTGCTAGCCATTGTTTCTGCTTTGAAAATTTGGAGACATTATCTTTTGGGAGAGAAATTCGAATTGTTCACGGATCACAAACCATTGAAATATCTATTCTCTCAAAAAGATCTTAATATGAGATAGCAGCTGTGGGTTGAATTTCTTGCATCTTATGATTTGGATATTCTGTACACTTCGAGAAAAGCAAATGTCGTAGCTGATGCTCTCAATAGGAATGCGATTTTATCTCTTCTGGAAGTGGTTCCATCTCTTGTTGAAAGGATCTCAAGCAAGCAATAATCTGATAAGATGTTGAGGAGGATCATCAAGAGAGTCAGGAAGGGTCAGTGTCCTAGTTTTGAAATTGATGGCCAAGGAACACTAAGGATTAACGGGAGAATCTGTGTTCCGAATGATAGAGATCTAAGACAGGAAGTGTTGTCTGAAAGTCATCGCTCCAAATTGAATATTCATCCTGGAATCTCGAAGATGTACAAAGATATGAGGAGAGTATTCTGGTGGCCGAATATGAAGAAGGATGTAGCTGCTTTTGTGAACAATTGTGCCATTTGTCAACAAGTTAAAGGTGATCAACAGAAATCTGCCGGATTATTGCAACCTTTGGAAATTCCGAATTGGAAATGGGAAATGATCTCGATGGATTTTATCGATGGTTTGCCTAGAACCAGGAAAGGGAATGATGGTATATGGGTTATTGTAGATCGTTTAACTAAGAGTGCCCATTTTATACCAGTTAAGGCAACCCGCACTGCAGTTTCTTTGGCGGAAATTTTCTTGAAGGAGATAGTTCGATTGCATGGTGTTCCAGTCAGTATAGTAGGTGATCGTGATCCTATTTTCACTAGCAAATTTTGGGAAGCTCTGCAATCAGCAATGGGAACAAATTTGAGATTGAGTACAGCCTATCATCCTTAAACATATGGACAGACAGAGAGGCTGAATCGTATTCTTGAGGATATGCTATGGGCTTGTGTTTTAGATTTTGGAGGATCTTGGGAAGACCGTCTTCATCTAGTGGAATTTTCTTATAATAACAGTTATCAAGCGAGTATTAAGATGGCTCCTTATGAAGCTTTATATGGAAGATCGTGTAGATCCCTATCTTGTTGGATTGAATCGAAAGATCGTCTTATGCTCGGACCTGATTTTATTCGAGAAGCTTCTGCGAAGGTTGAGCTTATCAAGAAAAGGATGAAAGCTGCTCAAGATCGTCAGAAGAAATATGCGGATAGAAGACGAAGGCCATTGGAATTTGAGATCGGAGACTTGGTTTTTGTTAAAGTTTCCCCAATTAAAGGTGCTATAAGATTCGGAAAGACGGGAAAACTTGCTCCGAGATACATTGGACCATTTCGAGTATTGGAAATAATTGGAACTGTAGCCTACAGGATTGAATTGCCAGAGCGGATGTCTGGGATTCACAATGTGTTTCATGTATCACATTTGAGGAAATTTGTTCATGATCCCTCATTGGTTGTAGAATCGGTAATTCAAGAAGATTTGGAAGTTGAACCCAATTTAACTGTAGTCAGAAATCCAGTTCAGATTGTGGATCGAGACGAGAAGCAACTCAGGAACAAAGTGGTGAAACTCGTCAAGGTGCAATGGAGTGAGGATCCCAGAGATTGTACCTGGGAAACTCTCGATAGTTTTAAGAATGCTTATCCGGATTTATGTTCGGATAACTAGTGTTGTTTGTTAGAATAGACTGTTTATTGTTTGTTTGCTATTGTATGAATGTTATGTATGGTTGGATGGTTAATATAAAAACTTTTGAATTAACTGTTGTTTAAATTTCAGGGACGAAATTCTTTTAAGGGGGGAGGAATGTAACAACCCGGAATTTTTGACAGCATATTTAATAAATATTTAATCTAATTTAAATTAAATATAAGCTTGTCAATATTTAAATTGATGAGATCTTGGATATTTAACAGTTATATGTTTTATAAAAAAAAGTTTTGATTTGAAAATTTAAAATAGAATGCCTCAAAACCATTAAAACAAAATCTGTCTTATTCAATAAAATCAAACCAAAGATTCAATATTTTATTATTTGATAATTTATATGAATACAATTTAAGTTTTTAAAATGATAAAGTTAAACATAAACAAACATAGTAATATTGAACATAAACATGGAAGTATAAAACAATATGGATATAAACATACAACACTAGTATAAAACATAATTAGAAATATAAGAATGTAGCTAAAGTAATAAATGTACAAATATAAATTATAACTCGAAATATATAAATACAAATATGATATAAATCAATGTTTAAAAATTTAAGTAACAAATAAAATACCACTAATCTGCTAACAATAACTTTTAAGCAAACATATCAGAAAGTTGAGAAATATAACCTGTATATACAAATGGAATACAAGTATTTTAGTCAGACAATAATCTTTAAAATTCAATTGTACAACACAAAATCTGTAATAAAAATCTTAAGAAAGATCATATGAACAAGTATACAAATTTCATATAAAATATATTTATGCTTAATCTGTATATGCAAATGTACCACAACCAAAAAGATCTTGTTCAGATAAGTAAAACAAGTTTTACTTTAATATAATAAAACAAAAATCTGTGTCTTGCAAGATATGTTGGCCGAAATATGATGAATGTCTTTGTACAATCAATGCTATAAATTAAATATAAACCTTAAGGGCTGCTGGAAAATATTTATGCATAAGAAAACAAAAGTTTTCACTTCAATATCATAAAACAAAATCTGGTTTTGTACATATCAGTAAAACATTAATTACATGCTATCTTAAATATGAGGCATAAGCATTAATTAGCACAACATTTTGTTGAGTAAATTACTGCAGCAGAAATATCTTTATCATTTCATACTGCAGGGTATTATCACTTAGCCAATTAAAGAAAATGACAATACAAATACACTCTATCCAGTTACAACCAATTGTTAAGTAGCTTCAATCTATATATATATATATATATATATCCACGTATATATCATCAGTTCATTTATACAAACTTAAACTAAAAGCAAACCTGAGAAGAAAAAAAACAGAGAAAAAGAAGGTTTCAGGGAAGTTTCAACTGCAGTTTCTTCAACACATCACTTCTGTTCAAATTGTTCTGGTGAGTAAACATACTTCCTTAAATCTTAAGTATGATAATTAACTTCTGATGTTTTGTGTTGCTATATATATATTGAAAATAAATGGAAAACATATGGACCTGTATTGATTTATGCATTAGAAGCTTCTGTTCCTGATTGTTGTCAAGTTTCTGAGCAAAAGAAGTGAAGGATATTAATACTTATCCATTTAAATAAATTTTAAACCTAGAAATGTAAGTAGTACAGATTGTTTAACTGAAAATTGAAGCTTGGGATTGAAATTGAAGCATAACAGTAAGAAATGAACACTGACTATTTTAAGTTACAGGTAAAGAAATCAAATGATTAAAACTCGAATGTTTAAATTTGTAAATTCAATAACATATTTCGATTTCATACACGTAATTATGATTTTTAACATAAAAATTATGATTTTTATAAAAGGGTATTAAGAGCAGTTTTGAAATGAAACAAAAATGGGTTTATGTCAAAATTGGATGATCAGGTAAATTTTAAATTCTGTAAATTGATATGAAGTAAGTTTGTAATCCATTTAACACCAGAAAAATGCTAAAAAAATTATTCAATGAAGGGATTTTGAGTTTGGATCAAAAGTAGGGTTTTAGTGCTTTTACTTTTAATGCTCTGTAAAAATTGTGTTTCGGCATCATATGACAATCGAGTTGGTCGCGATTTTGGGTGGAGCTAGAGGGGGATGTGAGCGAGGTTCTGGTGAAGTTACATCACCTACGGTGACGGATGGTGGCCGCACGAAGGTTTTGACAGTGGGTGTTTGTTGCCATGTTCTAGCTACAGGTCGTTTTTTTTATTTTCAACTAGTGATTGGAATCTGAGTTTTATTTTCGATTCTAGGGGTGATTTGTGGTTTGTGGGGACTGTCGCGAGTCGCTGCAGGGGAGGCGAGCCACCGTGCACGTGCACGGTGGCGAGGTGATGGCCGATGGTCAATGAGTCGTCGCGTGCTCGTGATTTTCGGTGATTGCTTCGAGCATGACTTCGGGTTTTCCTGGGGTGAGCGCGTGATGTTGTTACTGTAGTGTTAATTTTACTTAAACTTAAAAAAAAAGAGTAGAAACTGGGAAGAAGAATGGTTACAGGAAAGAGAGGAAGGAGGAGACGCAGGGAAATGCACGGGTAGTCTCGAGATTTTCTCGAGTAAGGAAAGGGTTTTGTCTTGGGAACCTTTCTCTTTGAACGTGCATAATTTTGTTTAGTTTTTTTTTATAACTAAGTAATTAAGCAATTAGTTAGTTAAGCTAATATTTTTTTAAAAAAGTTTAATAATGGCAAGTGATGTAACGATGGTTTGACTAATATAAAGTAATTAGAATGTTAATTAATTTATATTTGAAATTTAATTGATAATTTTAAAAAAAAAATTGTAATTGAAAATAAATCACATGTTAAAGCAATTTTGAACTTAATAACGTTAGCTAATTACTGGAAGTTAATTAATGGAAATTAACTTAAGTGATTAATCAGGAATTATACTTTAATTAAATTAATAATAATTGATTTATTAAAGTAATTTGTGATAATTAAATAAGTAATTAATTTTAATAAGTAAGTTATTAATTAATAATTAATAATTAAGAATCAATTAATTAACTGAGTAATTAAGTAACAGTTAATGAATAGAAGTTAATTGATTAAATAAGTAATTAAAGATTAGATGATTAATAAATTAATAATTAATGATTAACTAATTGATTAATTGATCATTAATAAGTTCATTGAACAGAAATTAATTAAACAGAATAAAATAGTTTATTCTTGAGCAATAAATTAAGTTAAGTAAAACCAAACTGTTTGGTATGCATTGATAATTATGTTTGATTAACTTTGACATCTGTTTGATGATTTTTCTGCGATATGTTGTGATATATTATGGATATCTGTGATAACTGTATATGATTTATCTGTTATTTCTGTTATGTTAATTCTTAATATTGAATTGAACTGTTAAGTTAAATGGACAACTTGGCCCTTAAAATGGCGTTTGGATTCCGATGAGATGGGATCAGAAGAATCAATTTTGATTTTTCGAAAACCACATCGATCCAAATTAAACGATAGGTCGTGACTTATCAAATGGAGATCGAGATGATGTTTCAGAATGCAAGGGTTATCGTCGTCAACTCTGAGGGTGATTCCAAAATGAGTGTAACGAGATAATGCCATCGGTTTCGTCGAACCCGGAACGAACTTGTATGGATTGAATGTTTTCAACACATCGTCAAGCGGACGATGAGCATTCTAAGAATAATGTTCAATAAAGGTAATCGTAGCCTCAAGCCTCATCAACCGGGAATGGCTAAAACAGGGGAGATGCAGCAAGGTTAGGTAGTTCATGCACAAGCATGACAAGATATTCCCCTGTCTAGATGTTTCTTTTTATTTCGGCTGTGTGAGCAGTTGTTGGCCACAACGGGCTTATCTTGTTCGGGACTGTTCAGTAAGGAATGGTTTCGGCCTTGTGTTGTAGGGGGTCGGGAGTGATCCTCGGTACGGTGATCTAGGCCCCGTACTGTGACGGGCGGTACCCCAGTAGCCCTGCCATTGTTGGAAACTCATTTTCCCTACGAGACCCTACGGTTTTGATTTGTATTACCCACTTTCGTGGCTAGTAGCTGGAATTTAATAGATGCAACAATTTCGGCTATTTTCTATTTACTTGAAAACCCTAGACACTATTATAATATCACTGAATTTCTTATAAAATGTTTTGGTTAGCGTAAGGTAAAAACTTACCTGTATTTATTTGTGGGGAGTCTTACGTGATACCTTTATTTTCAAATGATTTTCAAAGTTAAGCAATTTTAACCTGTTTACTCATACCAGACCCATGTCTGACCTGGAGTTTATATTTTGTTTTTCATAAACTCTTGGGTACTCAAATTTTTATGAGTAGCCAAGTGATAGGTATTTGGGCGGTTGAATTTCTGAAGGAGCTATTTTGGGAAGAAGACCAGATGTATGTATCTATATATGTAGTTCCGCTGTGTAGATAGTGTGTGTTGTATTTTGGATGTATGTATGGACATATATGTATATGACAGTCCTGTTATGTGATGTTGTATGACTTTGATGTATGTATAACTATTGTAATAGATATGTGATGTATTATATTTTGTTCCATTTCGCTGTGAGATTCTGATGTTGTTTTCCTTTCTTTCTATTCTTTTCTATTTCTACCCCTTTCTTTCTTAATGATGAAACGTCTTTCTGGGGTTAGAAAGGTGGGTCGTCACAGTTTATATTCAAAATAAATAAATATTAAATAAATAACTGTTTAACTAGCAGTTTATATGCAAATAAATAAATCTTAACTGTCAATTTATGTGCAATAATAAATTTAATTAACAGTTAAATTAAATAAATGCGATTTAACTGAGATGATGAATAAAATATGCATAACAGTCATAAATAAATTCCTACTCATAACTTAAATCAATTTAACAAACATAAGAAATTTTAGAAGTTGTGAGTGGGTTAAAACACTCACCTTTTGAATTTAAATCGAATTTAGATCCGATTTAAACCCAAATATTTTACAGTCTCCAAATTCGTCCAAACTAGCGTCAAAATGTCCGAAATTTTATTACGATCCTAACAAAAAAAATCTCGCATGAAATGGAGTTCGTATTAGGAAGTTATCATCGTTAAACGATTGGAAAAGAAAGAAAACAACAAAACAAAACAAACCTAAATAAAACAATATGCCACGTCATCACTGAAGCCTCCATCTCTCTCACACGTTTCCCTCTCACGCCATGTCCAGGTTGAAAGCCGAACCTATCCCCTTCTCAAACCCTAATCGTCGTTTCTCCGATACTTGCCGAGACTCCGATCCAATACCTCCACCTCGAAGCTCTATGTCGCCTCAACCTTCGCACCAAACATCATTAAGCTCGGCCATCCCCATAGAATGAAAAACAAGGACGAATGGCCGAAGTTTCATCTTCAGTTTCCCCTTCCACGACGCTCTAAACACGATCTCTACCGTTGGATTGGAAGTTCGTGACGAGCTCTTCAACTTACAGTTGAAAGAATTCGCGATTATTTGATGGATTGATTGCAAATTGGAAGTGAAGTTGGATAATTTTCGGCCATTGAGTATAGAAGTGGCGGCTGGTAAATGATACTAGGGTTTTGGGAATATTTTATTATTATTTTTGTGATGCGTGTCGCATTTAAATAGTTAGGTCCCAAAACAACCCGAACTCCGATTTTAGCATGCTGACAGGCTATCCTAACATTAAAAGGCCTTCTAAATGCAATGGTACTAGTTTCGCAGCCCTATTCCATCATTTTTGTAGGTTACTGTTAAAGTCAAATTGGTTTGAAATGACAATAATGCCCCGGAAAACCCTTTTCGTCTCCGAAACGAAAATGGATCATCCCATATATCAAAATAGATGTTTTTAAATACTTTAAACGTGATGGAACAAGTTTCAAGTCAAAATTACATCGTATGACGAAGTGATGCTGAAATCAATATTTTCAAATTGATTTCAAATTGATTTCAATTAAATCGGTTTCAAGGCGTTTCACGTTCGTACGATCAAATGACACGTCCGATTGCTACGAAACTTGAAACCCTACAATAATTCACTGTTATGGATCCGATGAAACTGGTTTCGTCGAAATCTGAGTCCGTGACCAAATTGGCTATTTTTATATTAATTAATAAATTAAGAATTAGTAAATAAATCCAAATTTTTATATTTCAGTTTTAGAATTGAAAATTTTTATCACTTAATAATTCTCAAACATTTAAAATGATTTAACAATTTTCAAATGTTAATTTATTAAAGTTTAAATCAATATAAATCTTCGATTTCTTAAAATTCAAAATTATAGATAAATTTCCAAAATTTTCTTTTTATTGAATTAACCTATATTTATTCCATTCATAAATTTCAAATATAAGGGTTTACCATTGGATTAAAGATTATCACATAAATATTTCCGGTTTTCAACTTATTTTTTAAATTAACGTAGTAATTACATATTTGATTTTTATTCATTTGCAATAAATTCAACTATTATAAATTAAATAAATTAACTCACTATTAAAAAATTCAAATTCAATAATTCATAAACTTCGTCTTCTTGATTTACTTATTTATTTATAATTATTTAAATCAATTCCCGTTCCTTTAAAGTAACTTAATTTACCCTTTTATAGTATGTATTTCAGTATCTTAAACTAACCTCCTATTGTTATAAATTGAATCCATATTATTTTTACTAAGTTTCCAATGGATTAGATTCAATTTCAACCTTTTGCTTACAATTAAGTTTAGGTTATATTTAATTTATAACGTATTACTTCCCTAGTAATTACTTTACATCTTCCCGTATTAATTTCACAATTAATCATAATTACTAAAATAACGCTTATAATAAATACGACCCTATAATTCCTCAACATTTAAACGAGCGTTATTTCATTTCCAATTAGTGTAACATTCATTCATTTTATTATCGCTTATTACAATTTCTAATTCCATTAACAAATAAGCAGGTAATTTATAATATATGTTACAAGAATTGAATTAATCACTATTCATTATTATTGACTTAAATTTAGCATTAATTACCTTGCATTAACATTGTTACTAAAAATCCCTATCCAATTGCAATTAATATTCAAATGAGTACACTTACTCTTTCTGTTATGTTATAAATTATCAACAAAGAAACGTTTATTACTTTCAACAACATTGTAATTTACTAATTACCTACATTGATTGTATACGTTTTCCATTATTATCATTTATTAGAATTCTATTCAACTTTTCATCTTATGCATATAGTTAACCTTTCTATTGATTTTACCTTCAAAGTTTTCAGTTATTTTCTTAACTTACAAAAGGCAATGATTAATTACATTTAATCGCTATTAATTAAATGCATTGGTAACGAACAATAGTTGTCACCATTATACAATCTATAACATTTGTAATTTATTCTCTACAACAATTATTTCAACAACTCTCATTAAATACATTTATTCCAATTTTCGTTTCAACGTTTTTTATTACAAAATCAATTAAATACTTTCCTTTCTCGCATTAAATTATACACCTGTAAAATCCTATTAAATTAACAAATTAAATTGTCGAAATTTACGGGTCGTTACACTCTCCCCCACTCAAAGCTTTTCGTTCCCGAAAAGGAAAGGAAGGGAAAAGAAGCATTAGGAATCAATATATCTTACTTGAAGTATTAATTTTATAAACAGTTAATAAAGTTTGGAAAACACTTTTCAAAAAATTTCTAAGTCCAAAATTTACGAAAGTTTTTGGCAGAGTCTCCTTTGTACGGAGAAGCTCGGGAGAAAATATAATATCAAAATATAACAATTATATAACATATATTATCCAAAATATTATGTCCCAACCTGGGAAAATCTATAAAATAGCGCTATAAACCGTAATCCGAAACATACCTATTTGTCGGGCAATTTACGCTTAAATTTTATGGAACCAAAAGCAGTAGCAATTGTTTTCAAAACCTGAATTTCACTTCTATAATCCAAAGGGTTAACTATTTATATAAAGTGAAATATTTAAGTGGTTTCAATCACTATCAACAAATCAATACACAACCATCTACTTCAACAAACAGCATACTCAACAAATACAAAGCAACCATTCAATCAAACAAACAAATAATTGTTCAGGTTTAAAAATTTTAAACTGTACGGAATGAAGAATAAACTACTAGCGCATTATTTACTCAACGGTCTTAGATAAAACTAAATAGATTGTTCATTCTCCCAAACCCACTTTTAAAGTATCTTACCCAAACAACCATAACCCAAACAAGCAACAATTCCAAATAATAAATCAAGCTCATTCTTATAAATTTCATTTATTACTTTACATTTATTTCTTACAACTTTTATCTCCATTCATTAATTTTGTGTTTATTACACTTGTTTGCACTTATACTTATATATATAAAATTCATTTTTCTCTTTCATTTCATATTGCATTACTTCATTTGTTTATAGTATCCATGTGCAAATTAATTTCTTAGCATATTAATACATTAAGTTAAGTCTACAATTATATATATCTACTGCATTCATCTTTCCTACTTATTTTATTAATAAATAGCTTCAATCCTTTACTTAAGTTTATTATCTTCCATATATACTACTTAATTTTATTTATTTTCTTCCATTTATAATACCTACCTTTCTATTTCAATTAGTAGTCTTTTCAATTACACCTAAGGTTATAATATTACAACATCAAATTCCTATTTATTAAGGAATTTCATTAATTACTTTCATTACCTCAAATTTATTACTTGTACAATATCTATTACATTTTCTTATTAACATTTAAACTTTTAATATTTGGTAAGTTATATATATGCTTTTAAAGAATGTAAGTAAAAGTTATACAAGTTTTCTCATTTCTTTTAATTAATTCATTGTTCAATAAATTTTTACCTTTTCCTTATAAGTTACAATTTCAACTTCCTTTTTTTCCCTTTATAACTTAGCCTTAAATCTCTTACCTAAATTAGAGGTTTCCATTTATTAATTACTTACCTTTCATTTCACTACAATAATTGAAACAATTAATTAATGGAAATTTAAGAGTTAAATACCGGGTTAAATTTCAAATTATTTTAAAATAATAGATAAATATATTATTACACTTACATATCTCTAATTATATTTAAAATAATTCAAAATTTATATATATTCTTTCAAAAATGAATTTGCGGTAGAACTACTACAGTGGCCTTCCCCCTTCGAAACTCGAAAATGAAAGTCGATGATGCGGCCATCATCACCGTATGGTGGTTAGAGACCGAAGACAGATTAGTTCTTGGTGCGTATATGTTAAGAAAAGCCATAGAAAAGATTGAGTTGATTCGGCTAGAATGAAGAAAGCTCAATCTAGCTAGAAAAGTTATGCAGATAAGTGACAGAAAGACTTAGAATTCTCAGTTGAAGATCATGTTTCATCAAAATATCACTAATGAAGGGTGTAGTAAGATCTGGAAAGATGGCAAAATTGGCACCTAGATATGTAGGTCCATTTCCAATCATGGAGAGGATTGGAAACCCGCTTACATGATAGAGTAATCGAGTAGTTTGGAAAGATTCCACAATGTTTTCCATATTTCTCATTTAAGGAAGTTTGTTTGAGATCCAGAGACTAATATAACTCCGACTACATTGGAAGATTTAGTAGTAAAGCCGGACATGAATATAGTTAGATGTCCATTTCATGTTGTGGCTAAGTGTGAGAAAAAGCCGAGGAACAAGGCAGTCGGATTATTAAAGGTCCGGTGGAGTGACGATGAGAGAGACTGTAGTTGGAAAATAAAAAGCAGGATTATGGACAATTATCCTGACTTGTTTGATGGTATGTTTTAAATTTATGCTTTTGTATCCGATGTGTGTACCTTATCGTGATTTGAAAGGCGAAATTATTTATGGAGGGGAGTCTGTAACAATCCTAATTTTAACTAACATTATTAGGATACTTAATTGGATAAATAAAATAATGTAAATGGATAAGGAGATTGGGATTTGGTAATGAGAAGGGTTTGAGCCTGAATTAATGAACTAGTGGAATTAAGTAGAACATTAATAAGGAGAAGGTTATAAGAGGAGGGAAAAAGGGGAAAGGAGCATGTTTCCATAACAAATATACTCATTCACATTTCCTCCTTCATTTCCTTTCATACAAAAAAAAATTCAAGTGGTCCATGTCGTCCATCAACAAGGGTTTCAACAGAGGTAAAGCTAGGAAAAATAAGATAAAAGCTTAGGAGAATCGAATCAAATACAAATATCAACCTTCTTAAACCATTCAAGGCGACTAATAAGTTATACAACTCATGTTTTAAGTATTATTTTTAGTTTTAATTATAGATCCAACTCTTTTTTCTTATATTATGTCATGCTAGGATAGTTGAATGATTATATTTTTGTTGGTGAATTTATTTAATTTATTTATGAAATTATATGATAAGTCTAAGTTAGAAAACCTACCATATGGCATCCAAATGACTTGAGATTTTGACATGATGTAAGAAACATTATTCTGAAGGTAGGTTTTTAATTTATAATTTTCAAATTTAACTAGAATATTTGGGGAATTTCCTAAAGTTGAAAAATGGATTTATTTCAGGCTTTAATAATTCAAAATAATTAAATTAGGTTTTCGGCCTTAGTAGTTTTCTAGAAAATATTTTGGTAAAGGAAGTGTTATCCGATATGATTTTGACAAATAATTGGAGTTTGATGAAAAGAAACTACTTTTAATGGTAATTAAACAGTTTACCCATTAATTGCGACTTTGTCATGTCGAAGTTAATGATGTCACCACTATCTCACCACCTATATGGTCTTTGACATCGATCAAGAGCAATAAATAGGGTATCAACTTAGATTGATACAGAATGCATTTGCTTGGTCAAAGTAGGAAGCCAGTAACGACATCTACATCGTGATCTTCGAAGTGGATGAGGCCTTTTTCTTTAACTTATTAATGTTACGTTTTACCATGCCACATGTTGTCTAGGACGTCGCGGACTCTAATGGTTTCGAAGTGGTTTATAGCGGTGAAACTGATGTCGTATGTTTTAAACACATTGACTTCGACTTATAGGCCTATGCCACTATTATTAACTTCGGTAATCTATGATATCGTGCTTTATCACTTCGACCTCAACCCTTACCACCATTTTCTAAGACGGCGATGGTACCACATATATTTACTTTGGTTCTAATGAAGCCGCTTATTTTCCTTGTGGCAATCACGTTGAGATTTAACTATGTCGACTCTACTCTTTTGGGATTTATTCATATTCAATCTATGTTTTATATCCTACGGCGTCGACACCGTGTGAAGTGTGGCGTTCTTATTATCGGTTTTGTGGCCTTATGTTTTAAAACTTAAGGGATTTAACATATTTAGAGGGATAAAGTGTAACACCCCACTCTGGTAGCTTACCCAGAGGCAAGGATGTTACAGAGAAACTACGGTGCTTAATAGAATAGGATCACAACTTAAATAAATATATCGAAACATAAAATCATTCAGATTACATGATTTTAAACAGAAGAGTATTATACAATCACATCATCATAATTACACAGTACATAGGATCATGAGATTCAACATATTTATACATATGACAGTTGATAAACTTAAATAAAAGTCTTCACTTCATAGTCATAGTATTCATCAGTCATCTTGCATTGAACAAATAACCATCTAAACCTGAAATGTTTATGTGTAGCATCATGAGCAACACTGACCCAGTGAGATAGCTATTTAATCTATAGTTTTCAAGTCATTTCATGAAGGGTTATAAAAATCATAATTTTTGTATCATCATTTCACTTCAAATCACTACTTCTTAAGTTTTAATAATCCAGATCAAAAACACTATTCAAGGTAAACTTCAAATATATGATGAACTTCATTTGACTAAAGTCAAGATTTTTTTTTTATCTTTTTTTTTATTAATTTAAACCACTCCCTCAAATTGGTTTATACTCTAGGATATTTTATCCTATTGCGCCGGCATCCCGTCATCAAATAGGGATGTACTCCACTGGCTCGATACCACATAGAGTAATAGTGCACTACCCAAGATCTATGGTATTATACCGCCTCCTCGATTGCGGCCGGCATCCCGTCATCAAATAGGGATGTACTCCACTGACTCGATACCACATAGAGTAATAGTGCACCACCCAAGATCTATGGTTTTATACCGCATCATTGGTTAATTTTCCTATGTGAAAATACTTCTTTAGAGTAATTTACTTAGTATATTCAACTACCATGAAAAGAAACGCATCAAATTATTTATCAAATCGATGATAAAAATCTCACAAGTAAGGCATTTTCTTAGAAACGAATATGTTCATTTCGGGCAGAAATTTAACCCGATCTTGCACCTCAAATTCATGTATATAGATGGCCAAATTTTAAAAAGTGATATAAATGAAAGTTATCATATTCTTCCTGCAGTTTCCAAAACTTTAAAAATTATAGGTTTTGGATAAGAAACGCAAAAGTTATGCACAAAATACTAGCTCAGGTTTGCACAAGACATTGAGTACTCTACAACAACAGGACAGCGAGTTTGCAAGCGGTTTTTCAACATTTTAATCAACGAACTTCAGAAAATTACAAAAATAAAAGTTATAGGCCTTTCCGTTAGCTTTCTCGAATGACCAAGATTATTTAATTTGGATCAACGATTCAAAAGTTATGACCATTTTACTAAAAACATTAAGCTTAGCCTGAACTTATGCATTTGCAGGACAGCGACCAACAATTGCAATTTTAGCATAGAAAACTTCAAAATCAGGCAAAATAAATAAAGCAAAAGTTGTAGCTTAGTTTCTAATCTTTTCGGAACATTAAAAAGTAATGAATTCCGATAAGAATGGTAAAAGTTATGGATAAAACAATTCTGAGATTTGAATTTCATAACTTCTGTCATTTAGTCTCGGGACGGCGATAAACAATTATAATTTTGGCCAAGATAACATCGAAATTTTGGAAAACTCAAAACATAAAAGTTTTTGAACAAAGTCTAAGCTTTCTGAAACATCTAAATTTATCGAAATCGGTTGAGGAACGAAGAAGTTATGACCAATTTAGTTTCAGCCTTAAGCACAGAGCTAATATTGGTTTTGCTCTCGGGATTACAGTAGAAACATTCAATTTTGACTTAGCTAACATCCAAATTACAGAAAAAAACAAAACATCAAAGTTGTAGCACATGAAATAAGCTTTCCAGAACATCCAAGAAATCGAAATTTCATTAAGAATGGAGAAAGTTATGTTCAAATTACTAAGCTACGTTTGTGATAGAACCGAGTCACTTTTACTTACAACTATCATCTCTTCAAGAATAAAATGAATACTAGAAATTAAATAGTTTTTTCTCACCTTAAACTTGTGTATTTGACTTGAATCTTTTTCTTCAAGCTTTCTTCAAGCTTTTTCACTTTATCTTACTTTTGTTTTTGCTTTGTGAAAGTATGAAAAATAAGTGAACACTTTCCACTCTTTATATAGTAACTTTTTAAGGCTAGTTTGGTAATTTTAGTTTTGGACACTTGTCTAATTCTCTTTGCACAAGCTTTAGAATGTTAACACATGTCTTCTTAGGTGTCTTAAGATGTTTCTACACATGGACACCTAATGGGGTTATGTGTCACCATCTTATTTAATCTTGTGACACATGTCCTTCATCTTTTTATGCAAGCTTCATTTCATGACACATACTTTATTTAGTAATCATTTAAGGTGTTCTAGAAGTGTACACCTAAGTGATATATGTGTCATAATCCTATTTCATCTTAAGATAGGTGTATGGTCCATATTATGCCACTTGCCTTCACCATGTCATGCCACTTATCCTATACTTATAAATGTATACATACTTATACCTTTTGTATTATTTAAAAGCATAAATAACATAGAGATGGTGTAGATAGTATATTTTAAACTTCTAAAATTTTACATACCCGATATTCTAAGTTAGGGTGTTACAATCTACCACCCTTAGAAAAAGATTTCGTCCTCGAAATCTAGGCTTCAAACAATTCTGGATAATCTTTACGAATTTCTGACTCCACCTCCCATGATGCTTCGTCTTCGTTATGATAGTTCCATTGAACTTTCATCAAGGAAATATCTTTTTTTCTTAATTTCTTAACTTTTTTGTCAAGAATTCGAACAGGTCTTTCAATGTACTTAGTCCCCTTTTTAACTTCAATGCCGCTTAAATCTATCACATGAGATGGATCAGAAATATACTTTCGTAGCATTGATATATGAAATATATTATGAATATCTGATAATTTCTCAGGTAAATCAAGTTGATAAGCAACTTTGCCAATTCTTTTGGAAATACGAAATGGTCCAATAAATCTTGGTGATAACTTTGCCCTCTTCTTCCCAAATCGCATTACCCCTCGTATTGGAGAAACCTTAAGGAGAACTTGATCCCCTACTTCGAATTCCAAATCTTTTCTTCTGTGATCTGCATAACTCTTTTGCCTACATTGCGCTGCTTGCAATCTTTCCTTTATGATAGAAATTTTCTCTGTCGTTTCTTTTACTAGATCTGGGCCAAGAATCTCACGATCTCCAACTTCCGCCCAACATACTGGAGAACGACAAGGTCTTCCATACAAAGCTTCATATGGGGCCATACCAATACTTGCATGATAACTATTGTTATATGCAAATTCTATTAATGGTATATGAGTCTCCCATGTTATTTCAAATTCCATTATACAAGATCTTAGCATATCTTCTATTATTCGGTTTACTCTTTCAGTTTGTCCATCTGTTTGTGGATGAAAGGCCGTACTTAGGTTTAATGATGTTCCTAATGCATTTTGAAGACTTCTCCAAAATTTTGAAGTGAATCGAGAGTCTCTATCTGAAACAATGGTAACTGGTATGCCATGTAGTCGAACAATTTCTTTCAAATAAAGTCTACTCAATTTCTTCATTGAGTAGGTCATATTGTAAGGTATAAAATGAGCTGAGTTTGTTAGGAGATCCACTACTACCCATATGGCGTCATGACCTTGTCTTGTCATTGGTAATCCCATAATAAAATCCATAGTTATATGCTCCCATTTCCATTCAGCAATAGGAAGCGGTTGTAGAAGTCCTGCCGGTCGTTGCTGCTCGGTTTTAATTTGTTGGCATGTAAAACATTTTGCCACAAATTCAGCGACATCTTTCTTCATTCCATGCCACCAAAACTGACGCTTAAGATCCTTATACATTTTTGTGCTTCCTGAATGCACTGTAAACCTTGAGCGATGTGCTTCACTTAGAATTTCATTTTTCAACTAAGGTTGACTTGGAATACAAAGTCGATTTCTGAATTTGTAACCTCCATCTTTACCAATGTTCCAATGTGTAGGTTCCTTCTCCTTCATTTTTATGAATAATTCCTTCAACTCCTCGTCTTTTCCTTGAGCTTGCAATATTTTACTTTGTAGAGTTGGCTGAATAATAACATTACATGAAAGTGCTACCTTATCATTCATTTCTCCACTAATCCTCCTTGTGCAGATGTTCATTTCTACTAGGGTCTCTAGAGCTTTCCATTCTCTTATCATCAGATTGGCTACTATGCCATAGGGTTTTCGGCTTAACGCATCTGCAACTACATTTGCTTTTCCTGGATGATAATGCAATGTAAAATCATAATCTTTTAGAAATTCCATCCATCTCCTTTGTCTCATATTTAGTTCTTTTTGGGAAAACAAATATTTTAAACTCTTGTGGTCTGAGTAAACATGGAATTGTTCCCCAAAAAGATAATGCCTCCAAATTTTTAAAGCAAATACCATTGCAGCTAATTCTAAGTCATGGGTTGGATAATTGACTTCATGTGGCTTTAGTTGACGAGATCCATAAGCAATAACTTTGTCCTCCTGCATTAATACGCATCCTAATCCTTGTCCACATGCATCTGAATATACTTTATATGGGACTCCACTTCTTGGCAAAGACAGAATTGGTGCCTCTGTCAATCATTTCTTTAAGGTTTCAAATGCTATCTTACATTTTTCATCCCAAATAAACTTAGTTTCCTTACAAGTTAGTTTTGTTAATGGAGATGTTATCTTTGAAAAATCTTTAATAAATCTTCGGTAGTAACCAGCTAATCCAAGAAAACTTCGAACTTCTGTTGGTGTTGTCGGAGGATTCCATTTCAACACCGCCTCAACCTTTGATGGGTCTACTCCTATTCCATTCTTCGAAACAACGTGTCCAAGAAATTTTACTTCCTCCAATATACAATTCACTAAAATGTTTATAACTATTTAAGTTATGGCTAGTAACCAAACCTGGTATACGGGGGACTCATGGGGAGGTGTTAAATGTACCACTATACCAAATGAACGATTAGTTGCTACAAGTCGTACTATGGAAAAACATGTACTTAAGAACAGAGCAAAGCAGATTCTCATTGACAAGATCTATGAAGTTTATAATAGAACTAACGACTATGAAGAAGGTTTAAAGAGAGACCTTATTCTTTACCGTTTACGTCAAAAGAAAAAGGAATTTGAGATTGCAATAAAGATGGCAGAAAGGACAGATTAAACTTACTTTTGTGTGTAGAAATTGTATCCTTAATTTTGGAGGTAAGGATATGGTGGCTAACTTGATTATCTTTCCAATGAAACATTTTGATACCATCCTTGGGATTGATTGGCTTTCTCAACATAGAGCCAACATGGATTGTCATAATAGGACTATATGTTTCACGATTCGAGAACATGAAACCTGTGTGTACTCATGTGATAAATCTGAAGATGCTTTTATATCTGGATATGTAGCACATATCAATATTGGGGATAAGGGTCAATCGGTATACCAAATCCCAATCGTAAGAGAATTTAAAGAAGTCTTTCAAGAAGTGCCAGGATTACCACCAAAAAGAGAAATTGATTTTAGTATCTATTTAATCCCTGGTACCACCCCTATTGCTAAAGCAGCTTATCGTATGTCTCCTACGGAGAATCGAGAGCTGAAGAGACAAATTAAGGAGATGGAGGATCAAGGATTTATTAGACCTAGTAAATCTCCTTGGGGAGCACCTGTGTTGTTTGTGAAGAAACATGACGGAACGTTACGCTTATGCGTAGATTACCGAGAACTTAATAAAGTAACAATTAAGAACAAATACCCATTACCTCGGATTGATGATCTATTTGATCAGCTCGAAGGAGCTGCAGTATTTTCAAAAATTGACTTGAGATCTGGGTATCATCAATTAAGAATAAAAGAAGAAGACATTCCAAAGACAGCTTTTCAAACACGGTATGGACACTACGAATTTTTGGTGATGCCTTTTGGCCTTACCAATGCCCCAGCAGTATTCATGGATTTAATGAATATATAATTTCTAAAAGCACCCCTTAAACCTAGGCTCTGATACCACTAATTGTAACACCCCACTCTGGTAGCTTACCCAGAGGCAAGGATGTTACAGAGAAACTACGGTGCTTAATAGAATAGTATCACAACTTAAATAAATATATCGAAACATAAAATCATTCAGATTACATGATTTTAAACAGAAGAGTATTATACAATCACATCATCATAATTACACAATACATAGGATCATGAGATTCAACATATTTATACATATGACAGTTGATAAACTTAAATAAAAGTCTTCACTTCATAGTCATAGTATTCATCAGTCATCTTGCATTGAACAAATAACCATCTAAACCTGAAATGTTTATGTGTAGCATCATGAGCAACACTGACCCAGTGAGATAGCTATTTAATCTATAGTTTTCAAGTCATTTCATGAAGGGTTATAAAAATCATAATTTTTGTATCATCATTTCACTTCAAATCACTACTTCTTAAGTTTTAATAATCCAGATCAAAAACACTATTCAAGGTAAACTTCAAATATATGATGAACTTCATTTGACTAAAGTCAAGATTTTTTTTTATCTTTTTTTTATTAATTTAAACCACTCCCTCAAATTGGTTTATACTCTAGGATATTTTATCCTATTGCGCCGGCATCCCGTCATCAAATAGGGATGTACTCCACTGGCTCGATACCACATAGAGTAATAGTGCACTACCCAAGATCTATGGTATTATACCGCCTCCTCGATTGCGGCCGGCATCCCGTCATCAAATAGGGATGTACTCCACTGACTCGATACCACATAGAGTAATAGTGCACCACCCAAGATCTATGGTTTTATACCGCATCATTGGTTAATTTTCCTATGTGAAAATACTTCTTTAGAGTAATTTACTTAGTATATTCAACTACCATGAAAAGAAACGCATCAAATTATTTATCAAATCGATGATAAAAATCTCACAAGTAAGGCATTTTCTTAGAAACGAATATGTTCATTTCGGGCAGAAATTTAACCCGATCTTGCACCTCAAATTCATGTATATAGATGGCCAAATTTTAAAAAGTGATATAAATGAAAGTTATCATATTCTTCCTGCAGTTTCCAAAACTTTAAAAATTATAGGTTTTGGATATGAAATGCAAAAGTTATGCACAAAATACTAGCTCAGGTTTGCACAAGACACTGAGTATTCTACAACAACAGGACAGCGAGTTTGCAAGAGGTTTTTCAACATTTTAATCAACGAACTTCAGAAAATTATACAAATAAAATTATCGGCCTTTCCGTTAGCTTTCTAGAATGACCAAGATTATTGAATTTGGATCAACGATTCAAAAGTTATGACCATTTTACTAAAAACATTAAGCTTAGCCTGAACTTATGCATTTGCAGGATAGCGACCAACAATTGCAATTTTAGCATAGAAAACATCAAAATCAGGCAAAATGAATAAAGCAGAAGTTGTAGCTTAGTTTCTAATCTTTTTGGAACATTAAAAATTAATGAATTCCGATAAGAATTGTAAAAATTATGGATAAAACAATTCTGAGATTTGAATTTCATAACTTCTGTCATTTAGTCTCGGGACAGCGATAAAAAATTATAATTTTGGCCAAGATAACATCGAAATTTTGGAAAACTCAAAATATAAAAGTTTTAGAACAAAGTCTAAGCTTTCTGAAACATCTAAATTTATCGAAATCGGTTGAGGAACGAAGAAGTTATGACCAATTTAGTTTCAGCTTAAGCACAGAGCTAATATTTGTTTTGCTCTCGGGATTACAGTAGAAACATTCAATTTTGACATAGCTAACATCCAAATTACAGAAAACACAAAACATCAAAGCTGTAGCACATGAAATAAGCTTTCCAGAACATCTAAGAAATCGAAATTTCATTAAGAATGGAGAAAGTTATGGTCAAATTACTAAGCTACGTTTTTGATAGAACCGAGTCACTTTTACTTACAACTATCATCTCTTCAAGAATAACATGAATACTAGAAATTAAGTAGTTTTTCTCACCTTAAACTTGTGTATTTGACTTGAATTGTTTTCTCCAAGCTTTCTCCAAGCATTTTCACTTTATCTTACTTTTGTTTTTGCTTTGTGAAAGTATGAAAAATAAGTGAACATTTCCACTCTTTATATATTAATTTTTTAAGGCTAGTTTGGTAATTTTAGTTTTGCGCACTTGTCTACTTCTCTTTGCACAACCTTTAGAATGTTAACACATGTCTTCTTAGGTGTATTAAGATGTTTCTACACATGGACACCTAATGGGGTTATGTGTCACCATCTTATTTAATCTTGTGACACATGTCCTTCATCTTTTTATGCAAGCTTCATTTCATGACACATACTTCATTTAGTAATCATTTAGGGTGTTCTAGAAGTGTACACCTAAGTGATATATGTGTCATAATCCTATTTCATCTTAAGATAGGTGTATGGTCCATATTATGCCACTTGCCTTCACCATGTCATGCCACTTATCCTATACTTATAAATGTATACATACTTATACCTTTTGTATTATTTAAAAGCATAAATAACATAGAGATGGTGTAGATAGTATATTTTAAACTTCTAAAATTTTACATACCCGATATTCTAAGTTAGGGTGTTACATAAAGACCCTTAGTGGCGACAAGGTTGCCGGCGTTATAAATTAAATGGTTTTATTAACTTTGGCCATATGACTTATGTTTTGAGTGGCGAAGACCCTCGTCGACAATGTTGTTGCTGTTGTTTTGTCGATACAAAGACTTTATATTATTTTGGCTCTATAGCCTATGATTTTGTAAGGTGATGAACTTAAATGACTTCGAGATTCATCAGTGTTACTTTATAAAAGTATATATCATGGTATAATTATTTTAGACAAAGAAAAGTGCTATATTTTCTTTATTTTAAAAATATGGTTTCCAGGGTTAAATCATTATAAAGAAAATGTTTTCAGGAAAATGGAAAAAAAATTATTTAGCCCAGCATCTAACTAAAGAAAATTATTATTCTTATCACTTTTGGATAGATTGTGATAGGATGAATTGATCCAATATTAGAAAACCAAAGGGGAATAGTGTAGGGTAATGCCTTATACTTCAGCTACTAGCCCCTAGTAGATATAAGTCCAAAATTTCAATATGTTAAGCTTTGTTAAGGGTAAGACAAAATTAGGTTTGTGAACATAAAGGAATGCATAAAGACGGATAGGTTATAGATTAGCCTAGAAAAACTATGAGATTGACAAGTAGTCAAGTAAACACTAGGATAAGTGCATTTAGACAAACTATCTAGTTTTCTTCTAACAATCAGTTAGAATATTTGGTATATCTAGTAAGCCCAATTCAACCATAGAAGTTGGCAGTTACCCTGTGAAAACTAAACATTAGGATGGATAGTCCATTGATTTGACAAATAATCATGATTACCTATGTAATATGCATGCAGTTGTTGTTTATATTGCTTATTTTAATCAATTTGGTTGTAGAAATTGATTTGCAAATGATATATTTTAAAAGGGGATTTTAGTTAGGGGAAACTCATTCCGCTCAACGGGGTGGTCTCATTTAGTATCTATAAATCGAGACAGCATATTATTATTCACACCAGGCTCTTTATCTGACTCGAAGATTATGTTTTCCCCTTAAACACTCGGGTGCTCAAAGTTTTATTTGAGTAAGTCAGGAGTAAGGGCTTTACTAGTTAAGTAGGTATTGTCAAATAAAGCTTCGAAGAGGTGTAGGAGGCAAAGCTAGCTATGTAAGAGTTTATTTATTACTATTATCTATTGTGTTATGTTAGTTGTTGTTTGAATGTACTGACAGTAGATGTTTCTGTCTATTTAATAACTCTGGTCATCCAAGGGGGATTTTCATATGTCGCTCTTGAGTACTTTGTAATAAGTATATTTTATCTAAATATGGACAACGTTTGGGATTATGTAACGAATATGGAATATTATCTTTGAAATGAAATGTAAAAGTTTGCATTGAAATTGTATTTAAACTATTTCATATTCTTATGCTTCTAATATTATGGATACCGTTAACATAATCGCATTTTGCCATCGGATATTAATACTATAAATAGCTGCAGCATTTGTAGTGCTTCGTTTCGGGCCTCGATGTGGGGGATGTTACAATGGTACTTTTAGTGAACTATTATTACCACCAAGGTAGTCAATAGCAAATAGTGGAAAATACTACAAGACTTCTATTATGCACTATACCACATGCTTTTTTGTTTAATGATAATATTTAAGTTATTGGCACAATTAAAGATCTCTATTATCAATTCCTTATTCCTTAACCTATTCTTTATCCTTTTTTTATTGACAGAAATGGACACGATGGATTCCTTCAAATTTAGTAGTGACCCTAGATGTCTATGACACATATTCCTTTCAACAACAAAATTTCCAACACCGGATGTCAAAAAAATGAGAGCTTGAAATTTCAAAATACAAGAAAATAAATAAGAGAATAGTTGTAAGTGCGTGATCCAAGAAAATATGAGTCAGACTAAAGGCAAGATGCAAGCAAACAGTGCAGGTCAAAAGTGTCTAGAAAAAGTAATATTGTAAAATGAAAAATGTGGACCTTGCATATAAAAAGCTAATGCAAAAAGGGAGATAATTAGCTAGTTAAGTTAATGCAAATAACATGGAGAAGTAAAGTGCAATCGAAATCTGTAACAACCCTACATTCATTCCATAGAATGACGCATCATTAATAAGAAAGAAAGGGATAGAAAATAGAAAAGATAGAGAAGAAAGAAGAACAACATCGTAATCTCAACAGCGGAAAAAATAAATTATATTAATAACATAAGATAATACATAGTATACAAAATCAAACAGAGTTACATAGGTTACACATCACATACTAGACAGTTATAAACACCTGTCTAGTTATTACAACTCATTGCAACAAAAAGAAACGATTCAAAGATACCAACACAGCGGAACACTATATATATCTACAACGCTAAAGCCTCCAGCTCCATTGCTCCTCCATAATTTGTCAAAGCTAACTTGAATCCCTTGGCTACTCGTAAAAATTTGAGTACCCAAGAGTTTAAGAAAACCAGAAATAAACTCCGGGTCAGACATGGGTCTGGTGTGAGTAAAAAGTTAAGGTTGCTTAACTTTGAAAAACCTTTGAAAACAAAAGGTATCACGTAAGACTCCCCACACATAAACATGAGTAAGTTTTTACCTTACGCTAACCAAAATATTTGATAGGAAATCTAGTGATATTATAATAGGGTCTAGGATTTTCAAGTAAATAAGAAATAGCTGAAATTGTTACATGATTAAATTCCAGCTACTAGCCACAAAAGTGGGTAATACCATCAAAACCGTAAGGGGACGTAGGAAAAATGGGTTTCCATCAATGGCAGGGTTACTGGGTACCGCCCGTCACAGTACGGGGCCTAGAACACCGTACCGAGGATCACTCCCAATCCCCTACAACACAAGGCCAGAACCATCCCTTACTGAATAGTCCCGAATAAGACAACCCCGCAGTTGGCGTACATTCCAATTGCCCACGGCCAAATAAAAAGAGACTTCTAGACGGGAAAAATCTTGTCCTATTTGAGCACGACCCACTTAGCCTTGCTGCACCTCTCATGTTTTAGCCATTCCCAGTTGATGAGGCTTGAGGCTACGATCATCTTTAAAGAACACATCTCTTAGAATGCTCATCGTTCACCTGATGATGTTCTGAAAGCATTCCATACAAGTTCATTCCTAGTTCGAACGAAACCGAAGGCATTATCTCGTTACACTCATTTTGGAATCACCCTCAGAGTTAACGACGATAACCCTTGCACTCTGAATCTTCATCTTTATTTGAGATTCATGACCTATCGTAAATTTGGATCGATGCGGTTTTCGGATATCCAAATCTGAAAACTGGATCCCGATCTCATCAAAATCCAAAACGCCATCTTTTAGGTCCAAGTTGTTTTAAAGTTAAAACAATTCAATTCTATTATCTATATTCACACAAACAGATAATTCACAAATCATAAAAGATAATCGACAATATCGTCATAAACAGATAATCCACATTATCATCATAAATAGATAATTCATATTATCATCCCAATGCAACCAAAGCACCATATCACACAACATTGCTTATCTCATATCTGAGATCTCAAACTATTCAAGGAAGTCAATTATCATCCATCCATACATAAGTAATGATTTACTTAATCACATCATCTATAATTAATTTTAAATGAATTAAACTAATTACTTCCACCTCTAATTAATTTAAAGTGAATTAAATTAAATACTTAAAAATCTTGCTTACATAACCCTTAATTAATTACAAATTAATTAATTAATTAACCTCTAATTATCCACCTTAATTAATCATTCTTGATTAATTATACTTTAATTACATTCAAGTAATTATCCTTTAATTAATTTCACAAATTAATTATCCTTAACCAAATATAGTAATTATCCTTTAATTACATCATTAATTAATTAAATATAATTAATTACATTAATCCTTAATTACATTAATTAATTACTCTTCAATCACTTAACGTTGATTAATTAATCTAAACTAATCAACTCCTGGTTACATCATTGATTATATAAATTATTGATCCCTGATTACATTTTTAATTAATTATTCTATTTAAATTAATTACATTAAGTAATTAATCTTAATTAAACCACAATTATTAATCACTCTTGATTAATCACATTCGGTAATTAACTACCCTTAATTGCTCATTAAATAAATTAATTACTTCTTAATTAATTATCATAGTTAATCCCTTGATTAATTTCACAAAGTAATTAAACTCAAATTACTTCCATTATTAAATCATCTTCAATTAATTACATCCAGTAATTATCATTAATTACTTCACTAAGTAATTTCACTATATTAGTTACATTAAGTAATTATTCAACCAAATTAATCAGTGATTAACTTATATTAATTAAACTTAGTTAGTTAACTTAAATAATCACATTAAACTCAATTAATTACATTGAGTAATTAATTCCTTAATTACTTCCCTTAAGTAATTACACTTAAACAATTCCAAATTGATTATCTTTAAATTAATTAATCTAATTAATTATTATAATTAATCACATTAATTAATTGTTAAATAATCTCAAGTTAATGACCTTCATTAATTACTAACAATTCTTTAATTACTTTTCTTAAGTAATTATACTTACATTAATCAATATTAATTACAAATTGATTAATCTTTAATAATTCATTAATAAATCCTAATTATTTAATTAATTAAGTGCTTAACTGTAACTTAATTAATCATTAATTACTTGATTAATTAATCTCTAGCCATTAATTTAAAATCTATTCTTATCAAATTAAATGATTCTTAATTACAAATTAATTATCCTTAATTAATTAACTTAAATCTTAATTAATTAATTAAAAACCTTTAATTACTAAATTAATTAATCCAAATCATAAATAAATTAAATCAATTAATTATCTATTTTAATTATCTTAAAAAATTTAATGAATCACAAATCGTTAAATTTTATTTATCTTTAAGATAAAACTTTATTCTTATAAATGATTAAATTATCATTAACAAAGCATTTAAAAACAATTTACTTTCAAATTTACTTTCAAATTTCATTTTAAACTTAAGCTTTAAAATGAATACAAATTTAACTTAAACAAAGTTCAAACCAATTTAAAAACCTTTTAAATCCTATGTTAAAGAAATACTTATATCTTATAAAAGAAATTCAAAAGAATTTAAACCAAATCCATTTTTAAATTCAAACTATTTAAATTATACTTTAAACACTTTAAAGTTGTTTAAAACATTTAAATTTTAAAACTTATTAATCTCCAAACCAAGATACAAACTAAATTTGAATTTAATCTTAGAACTTTGATTTAAACTTTGTTTAAATCCTTAGTTTACATTAAAAATTCATTTTATAAAAATTACAAGGGCTGATAGGTTTTAAAACCTTTAAACATACCTCACTCCTGTTTTACTCGAGTAAAAACCCTAAAATCTCGAATCCAACTCAGAGACACACAACCACCAAAAGCCCTGGCACAAAACAAGGTTGTGCACATGCACCAACGACGCAGCCAACTCCGATCATCAACGATGATCCCCTTAAATCAGCGATCACTCTCACACCTAATACGAAGTTCAGATCAACGATACATACTCAAAATCGAATTCGAGTACTCAAATTCAAACCTGGAACCAAATTAACAGAGCCTGGAACCTCCTACTCAAAACCTGAAAACCACCTCGCATTCAAATCTCCGACTATCAGAGCATCTGGCTTCTGGCCACAACTTCGTTGTCACCCATGCTACCATCCCCCAGAATATGGTGGAGCTTGGTCCACCAGAGACGCCGTGAAGAATGAAGTTTAGATCAACCCCAAAACTAGGTTTATAAACAAAAACGATCGATCACTGCCGCTACATTTCCTAGAACCCCGACCTGACATTCCCCCAATCTCTGGTCATTCCTCTACCCCCAGTGAAGACGACGACTTCCCAGACCACAAAGATCATCAGAAGTTTCTAAAAATATCATTTCTTATAAAACCCAAACCTCTCCTTTAATCTAATATTAAAAATTGAAATTTCATTCCTAAAAGCATGATTTAGTTTATGGTTTCAGATTTTATACCTGAATTAATGATTTAGGATGTTTCAATTTTATCATCACTTTAAACTTACCTATTCAACCAGGTTTACAGATGAATTTCGAATTTATTTTAGCATAAATAAAATTTTAAAACTTACTTCATGATGAAACAAACAAGTTTTATTTGCATCTTAAGTCCTAACAAAGATTGATTCAAGAGATAATGGATTTTGATAAAAATCTTAGCTTTTAAAAACTAAGATCAGGCAGAAACATATACAACAGAAATCATACATCAATACAAACATATATACACAGGAATTTCATATATATCCACACAATTCATTTTTCATCTCAGAAATTACATGCAACCAGATTTCATATACCTAATTTTTTTTAAAGGTAATGTTACTCACCTGATTAGGATGATAAACAGAGCCCTTTTGAAACACTTTTTTTTTAAACAGGGTGTTGAAACTGCTTTAGACTTCAAATTTTTAGATGCTTCTTTGTTTTGTAAACTTTAAACTTGATTTGCTGTAATGCTTTTGCTCCCTAATTTACAAACTACATGCATGCTTCCAGATTAAAAAGAAATTGCAGGCCTGGTTTAAAACTGCAGTTGCATGCAGGCTTGAACATCTTTGAAAATGATTTGCAAAATGAATTTCAGGTTAATGATTTGAAGAAGGTTACTGGTGATTGATTTCTGGTATGTGGAGGGATTTTATTACTGATTATCAGATTCTTTTTTGAATAAATCTTCTAGTTTGAAAGGAATTTTGATTACTGATTTTGATTTTGAAAATGGGTTTGCAGGTTTCTGATTCTCAAATGAATTTTAGATTTTGGCTTTGATTTGAAGAAGATGATTTTTCAGATTTGTTTTGGGTTATTTTGGTTTGAATATAGGCTGAAGATTTCTTAAGTTATGAAAAAGAATAGAAAAAGAAATAAGGTTGAGAGGCAATGTGTTTATATAATCATAAAATGATTTATCTAAACAAAAGGAAAAAAATCAAAAATTAAAAATGACATATGTCTAATATAGTAACATTTGTCACCTTGAATTAATGTTTACTTAACACATGTTATTTAGGTGTCTTAAGGGATTTACATTTGTATATTGTTATACTTATTTATTTATTAAGTGTAAATAAAAACTTTTAACTTAATTTATTATTTCTTATCTAAATTTGTATATACTTTTTCTTAAAGAAAATATAAACAAAATCAATTATATACAAATAAAAACTTATACATATAATTTAAATCCAAATATTTTAGAATATCTATCTTTTTGAATTTCAAAATTAAATCCAAATTCAAATTCAAATTAAAATTGAAAATCCAAATCAAAGTCAATTATATATATATATATATATGTGTGTGTGTGTGTGTGTGTGTTTATAACAACACATTCAAATTTGAAAATAACAATTCAATTTAAACACTTCTATTTACTTTAAAATCTATCTATATCTATACATTATAATTATTATTTGAAAATAACATATTTGTCAATTTTAAATAATTTATAAAAGATGTTACCTTTTTATTTATAAATTTACTCATATTACTTAAATAAATTAATGTATCATATGTAAATTGTATTTTATATATATTTATTTTCAAATCATATTATCAAGTAATATTTAAAAGAAAATAAAACAAACCTTTTTGTTATTTAATTTAAATTTAACTTAAGCTAAAATAAATTTAAACAATTTACTTTAACAATTTAAAAACATATAGTTATTTGTTAAATAGCTTTTGAAAAGCTTAATATTACATAAAATCAAGTTTCCAAATTACCAAGAATATTAGAATTAGAAAAGAAGCTTTATTTGCTAAATTTAAAACAAAGCTTATCTATTTACAATATAAACCATATGGTTACATTATAAATAGAAACCAATTTATTAGCTTTAAAACGTAAAATCTACTAATCAAATATTTATTAAAAGAAGATTATTAAATCAATTCAAATTTTATTTATAAAAATTATCAAATCAATTTAATTTTTAACACAGATTATTAAATTTACATTGCCAAAAATTCCGGGATATCACAAAATCCAAGTGAATGTGATGCAATCAAAATAAATCTGTGCAGATGGGATGCCAAAATAAAGACAGTGTGTTGGAAGATGAGCAATAGTAGAGCATAAGGAAGCTAAAGGAAACTAGGAATTTCATGTTGTGAGAGCCACAGGCACGAGAACTGCATGATGACACTACTACCGGAACATTAAGCTAAGAGCAGAACATAAACATGTGAAAAATGCAGGTTATAAAAAAAAGTTGTCGAAGCATGATGCGAAGATCAAATTACAGGGACGAAAATCTTAGACAAAAGAATCAGCTGTTAAAAACCAAATGTTCAATACAATATTTTAACCTCATGAATTATTACCATAGCATCATAAAGATAAAAAGATGAACAAGCCAATAATAGCAACATAGTTAGGGTTGTGTTTGTTTTCTAAATGTCAGTTTATTATTGAGGAAAATAGGCTGTAGGACAAACAATTCGCTTTTTTTGGGCTAAAAAACGCACGTTCGATTTTTTGGGCTGAAGTCCAAACATGTTTATTTTATTCGTCGAGCAACCATTATTTATTTCTCTTTACTTTCTTCTCATTTTCCCTCGTTTCTTTCTTTTTCAAATCATCTTGCAAATTTTAATTCTGAGATATCATTGCATAATGAGTACCGATTTGGATTTCTCATCTTTTTTTGTGCGCGTGTTCTTGCTGTATGGTAACATAGGTAAGTTTAACCTAATTTTTTGATGTTGATTTGAATTTTGTGCTTGATCTGGCTACTTTTCCTTTGTTTTCTGATTATTTTACTACCGTTTTGATATTCTTAGACTATTTGCATGTAATATGTCTGATTTGGGTACAAGATTGGGAGGCGAAATCGGGTATGATTTCATTATGTTTTATGCTATGTCCATTTAGCATTTTCAAACTGTTTGATGCTATAAAAATATTTTATATTCATTTTACCATTTTCTTTAGTTGTTGTTTCGTGCATAGTGTATTTTAATCCTAACACAATTTATATTTAACTGTACGTTGGTATTCTTTTACATTTTACTTACCTTTTAACTTTTTACTTCACTCTTTTTTTCTTTGGCAGGAATATTGATGATAGTATTCTTGTACTGTTTTTACTTGAAGAAAACAGCTACTCTGTTCGACTTGATATGACTTGTTTTTTGATTGGTGTTAAAAATAGTATTTGTGAACATTGGTCGCATCTTACCCCTTGTTCTATTGGTATATCCTATATTTTGGAAAATAAGGTTATCACAGTTGATATTGATTCAGATTTGCATACCATTCTATGCTTTCAAATATACAAGAAATGTTCTTATTTTGTTTTTACTGTTAAGTCAAGCATTTGTGCACTGGAGTTCAATTTGGGTAATAGTTTATCAATTACTTCTGATAATCAGAGCAGCTTAGTTTCTAGTGGTCGTTTGAATATTAAATCTTGTGGCGAGTCAAGTTCTTATTTGAAGGATATTATGAAGAAAGGATCTCAGTTAACTTGTGTACTTTATCTGTTATTGTTTCGCTAGTGCTGAAGATTTTCGAGAGTTTCTTATGGATTGTCAAATAAAAGAAGGGCGTGAATTGATTTTTGTAGAATTGTCCAGAAAGAATATCTGTTGTTTGTTCGTGGTTTAAAGAAGGTTGTAAGTTCACCATGTATGCTTCTTCAGATCCTGGACATCTTATTCGTTTTTTTATTAGGACTTACATGTTTGAACATTCATGTGGCGCTGGGTTAAGAGATGTTAAGAAAGTTCATATAACTAGTAGATTTGTGAAATCTTTAATTATTGATCAAATTAGAGATGTCCCGTGAAGAAATCGAAAGACATTATTAATGATTTCAGAAGAGAATTTAATTTCACTCCTTTTTATTATTATGCATACACTGGGAAACAATTGGCGTTGAAGGAAATTTATGGAGATGATGCAATGTCTTACAATGATTTGAATTGGTATCTAGAGGCTATACATAAAACTAATCTAGGAAGTTATGTTGCTTTGGATGTGGATTCGTCAATAATCAATTTGAAAGAACTTTCATTGGGTTTAGTGCTTGTTTACTTGGTTTTAGGCATTGCTGTCCCATGATATTTTTAGATGCGGCATTTTTGAAGGGCCAACAAGGTGTTTTATTAGCTGCTACAGCAAAAAATGGCAATCGAGGTTTGATTTTTGCTTTTTGTTCTTTTTTTTGGTCTATGTGTTGTTTAGTATATTGTTTTAGTTATGTACTATAGTAACATTTGGTGGATGTCAATATATGTTAGTACTCCATTGTCATTTTAACATTTATATGTTGACTATATTGTTACTTTTTATGAAATTATAATATTACATGAATTTAGCATTTGATATTCTATTACATGTTATAGTGCAGTATCTTTTAGCATTTATTATTCTGAATATTATATGACTGTACTATCAAACACATAATCTTACATTAATTTAGGATTAATCATATTATTTTTTTCACTCTTGCAATCATGTAAATATGTGAAATTTTATGTTGTGAAAGTAATATACTTTACTAATATTAGTATACTATTTTCTTGTATTAGCATTTGAAAAAAACTACTATTTTTTTCAGGCTTCTTTCCGCTTGCTATGGGAGTAGTTTCACATGAGAATGAGTCAAATTGATCTTAGTTTTTGGAGCATTTAAAAGAGATGCTTAGTGAGGATCGTGAATTGGTTTTCATATCTGATCGCCAGTGGGGTTTGCTGTTAGGTGTTCCAAAAGTGTTTCCAGCTTCTTTTCATAGCTACTGCACATTTCATATGGAGCAAAACATTGGTTCGGTAGTTAAAGCTTGCAAAGGCGATACTTCTATTATTGATTTGTTTAAACTTTTGACTCAAGCTTCAAATCCATATGATTTTGATCGCTATCTGTTAAAGTTTAAAGAAATTGGTGGTGTTGCTGCAATTAATTTTTTAAATGATAAACCTTTTGAACATTGGACTGATTTGTTTTTCAAGGCAAGAGGTATGGAGAATATTCATCTAATTTGGCTAAAAGCTTTAACTCTTGGATGTGGATGATAGATTTATGCCTATTACATCTTGTCTAGATGGAATTCGGGTTAAAATAATGAAACAAATGGTGAAGAGGAGAGAAGAATGTCATCAATGGACTACTACTTTATGTTCGGTTATGGAGAAACGGTTGTCTCAATTAGTTAATGAACGTTTTGGGTGGGATACATATAGGTCTTGGAAAAACGTTTTTGAAGTTAGATCTCCAATATCACATCATGTTGATCTTGCAAAAAGATTGTGTACTTGTAACCAGTGGAAAGTTACAGGTTTTCCATGTGCACATGATATCAAGTGTATGAATAGGTCAAGGCAGTCAGTATATGATTATGTGGATTATTATTTTACAACTGATGCTTTTAGATCTAGTTATGCATATGCTATTAATCCAATTCCTAATGTTGGTAAGCCAATTGTTACTGGAGATGAAGTCATAATTAAACCGCCTAAAGAAATTCGAGGTGCTGGAAGACCTTCTACTAAAAGACATGGCGGTTTTTCTTATTCTCAGAGTAAGCGGAATAAATGTACTAATTGCAATCAAGTTGGACATAACAAGAGGAATTGTCAAGCTTCAATGAAGATTTAAATTTGAATTTTATTTTTTTGTTTCATTTCTGTCATTTTATTCTTTGTATTTCTTTACTGTTTACTTATTTGATATAGTCTTACTTTTTTTCATTTCTGATACTAGTACGTGTACTGTGATGATTGATTGTTTTAATAAGAAGTTTATTTTGTCTGTGGAGCATATTATTTTCATTTGTATGTGATGAAAAAATATTGATATATTAGTATCAGATGCTTTCTGTTAATTGAGCAATTCATCAGAATAATACTATTTGTATTTAGCTTTTTTATTTATGACATAGTAGAAAGGTTGCCATATTTGGTTATCAATTATATATTACTAAACTCTGTGATGCTGCTCTAGAAAAATTACAGTAAAGATGAAGTGATGTTAGTATAGCTCTAGAAAAATTGTGAAGAACACCTGTACTAATGTGATTATAATTACCATAACTGAAACTAGTAAGCAAAGCCCAGAACACGGTTTTGTATAGTAGTCCGGTAGGTACTTTTTCCTCAGTCTACAAAACTTCACAACTTTCTGCATATATTTTCCTATAAAACCAAACGGTGCAGAAAGATAATGTGGTTCTTTGTCTAAATATATATTTCTACAGAGATTACTAAAAAAGTCCACGACTTGCTGATCAGTACCAAGTCTATTATTGATGATCCTACACTCTTTAGGTAGTGTAACATCCTATGCATCTATTAGATTGTTTATAAACATAGCATATGCTGTGAAATTGTTCTCATATTTCAAGCATTGTTCAAATGTTATAAGGTTGGTGAAATCTACTTTAGTTGTACCATCAATGTGCAGTATTGGGATACTTATCTCTGTGCCTTTTTTTGTAATGACCATGAATTCATTCTCCATTGTGTATTTTTTCTTCAAACTGAACCCAGTGTCATTTGGTATTCTTGATAACGGCCACTTTTCTTATCTATCATCTTTGATTAATTTGGCTATCATTTCCTCCAACCTTATTTTTATGCCAGAAGCAAAATTTGAGATTGGTGCCCAAATTATTTTCTTCAATAAACTGTATATTTTCCAAATCGTACCACTATCTGAAACGTGACATAAATCTAATGCTTGATGAAGTGGAACAAAATCATGCATTTTATTCACAAAATATAAAATTCTAACTATATCAAAAAAAGAAAACATTTAATAGAACATACGTATAACAAATTACAGCTTTGCAAGAAGTAGCACTATTCCAGTTGAATTAGAAGTTCAGCAAAATATAAGTATCAATGCTACTACAGTTAGGACTTCATCTTTACTTTAGCTAATTCATATTTAACTACAATTGGTACTTCAACTTAAATTGAGGCAATTCAAATTTAACTACAATTATCAGTTCTTCAAATTTTCCAAGTCTTTAATTTTTTTTTTTTACTTTGGTTCCTTTTCTTCACTGCTTTTTGAGCTTCTTCAGGAGTTGCATTTGTAAAGAAAGCCATGACATTCCAACTTCTATGTGGATCATTTAGTATATTACACACCATTTCAGCTCGCATGAGGTTGATATCTGCTGTAATCGGTGGGGAGGTTTGAGTCTTTGTCCAAATGTTGAATGAATTTCATGAGAAATAGAGCACAGTCATTCCTGTTGATTTAAAAAAGAAAAAAACGACAAATTTTTTTTGTTAACTACTAATCAATTTATGCTAATAATTTTATCATTACAGACAGACTAAAAATATTTTTACACGGTAAGTATTTAATACTTTTGTTTGTTAAAAGAACTGTACATCTGCTTGAGTAACATAGGCTGGATATATAAGGTCTTATATGGGTATTTTTGATGTAGATTTCAAATTAGCAGATTAAACGAGTATTTGGTATAAAAGATGTAATGCTACAACCATTTAGTATTTCTCTTAACATATAAAATTGGGATTCATTTAGGGATGTATGAAGAGTTTTTTCATATCAGTGGACTAAAAAGGCAGTGCTTTAATATTATAATGGTATGGTCTTTTAGCATTAAACAAAAAAATACATTATACATTTTTACTGTCATTATCATCAATTATTTTGTTAACATTATGTGTATCAATAACCATACATTTCCTACTGCATAATCATAATGTGAACTGTCACATTTTTCAGTTTTATTGAACAGTGCAATATTGCAATGCTATGATTATTTAGCATTTACATGACCATAAATACTTTACTACATTATACTTTTTTACTGCTATTACCATTTAGCACTTTTTTAGCATACACTGTATCCCATCTTTTTTTTTCTTTTTCTGATGCATTGAATATAATGGCATTGCAATTTTTAGTATGATAGATGCGCAGTTACTTGAAGAAAATTAAAAACTTAATACTGCTTACGAGCAAAGGTCTTGTTGTGGACACCGTGGTTGATTTATTGTCTTTGTACCAACTTCTTTATTCAAGATGTTGTTCTCTCTACACTTTTTTTGAAATATTTTCTCCATCTTTTTTCTTTGTTACAAAAAAAGGAAAAATAGAGTTAGATTTTTTCATTTTTATTTGTTATAAAATATGGTCTTACAAATAGCTTGTTTGTAGTGTTGATTTGATGCTGTTGTTGATCTTCTGGGCCTTAAAGAATCATAATGGCATCATTGAATTTGGTTGTAATCCAAGGTTAGCAATGTCCAATGATTGATGTAATGCAAGGGGAAACATATAGTCTCTGTAAATGAATCCATTATTATATTTTGTACTATTGAGTATACCAATGATTGGAATACATTTACAGTTTCTGTTTGTAATGCGTGCTGCAAACGAAAATTGAATATTATTTTGGTTTTTTCATTATATTAAATTTCAAAGCAAAATAATATTGTTTACCATCATGATTGTGCTGAAAATGTAGTTATGTTCATATGTTGGTGTATTTTTAACAAACCAATCAATAATCTGCATTAGAAAAAGAATGTCACAGTGCTAGTGCTAGTTAGTATTTTGTAATGTCAAAATTTGTTGATACTGTTAGCATTTTTAAATGTCATACCTGCCCATCTGTAAATTTTTCAAATAGCAAAGCTTCTGGCGTGGACTGAACCACTGTTATCCCTCCTTTCTTACCATCATCTTTGTGCCATGCTACCGTGCTATATAATTTGTAAATTTCAAATTATTGTAAAACTATAATTCCAATGAAATTATTTAAGTTTTTACTGGATGTGAAGTACTTAATTTGATGTGTCCTCACATGCAAAAAAAGCTCTTATTATATCCTTCTTATGTGTTTCTAGCATTTGAAAAATGTGGCTTTTTACTATGTTTCTTTGACGATATTGCTTTCTTTCAGGTGAGTAATTATCCACATCAATAAATTCTTCCTTCTCATCTTCATCATCTGTGCAAGTTTTTTCTTCATTTTTTTTATTCTCCTTTGCATATTCTTCTTCATACTCTTCATCTTCTTTATTGTCTTCTTCACTGGTTTCTTCTTCATTTTCTCCACTGTTGTTTTCACTTGTGTCATCATTTTCTTTACTGTCTTCTCTTTCATCTTTTGTTTCACTGTCTTCATTTTTATTTGTTCGGTTTCTTTACTGTGGCCATCTTCTTCTTCTCCTTCTTCATCCTCATTTCTTGTTTTATCTTCCTTTTTTCCTTCTTTTTTTTCACTGTCATCTTCACTTCTCACTTTTTTGTTATGGTACACTATCTCAAACTGATAATGAGGATCGACTTTTGCCTTTCTTTTTTTCGATTTTAGTCTTTTAATCATTGAAGGGGGTGAGATATCTTTCAATCGCTGGCTTCTTCTTTCATTCTTATCATCTCGTATATCTTCTTCTTTGTTTTCTTCTTGTTGTATCTCAAAATCATGTGTGTTCAACAGTTTGAATGATGGAGGGCTAATACTTTCAAAAGCTTCCTTTAGTTTTCTTTTTCGTTCCTCTTTCTCAAATTGTTGAATTTTGATTTCAAGAATTCGATTTCTTTCTCCATTACAGTTAACTCCTTTTCCTTCTGTTTTCTTACTTCTTTTTCCTTTCGCAGGTCTCTTTTTGTTTGTTGCAAATCGTTTTCCAACTGTTTAATGTGGTAGCTTTGTGTTTGAATTTGTTATTCTTTCTCACTCAATTCTGACTCTTCCTCGGCATCTGCTTCAATTTTTTGATGTTTTGTTTCAATAATTGCCAACTGCAATTTGGAAGATTCAAGCAATATCATTTCTTTGGCTGTTGTATTTTTGAGTTTAATTGAGATCTGTATTCAATGAGCATCACATATTTTATTAGTGCTAAAATTATGTAGCATTTTCTACTAATGATTCTGTTTCAGTATTATGTAAATCTTTTTTGCATACAAAAAATGAGAATATGGAATCATTCAAGATATCATTAACATCTTCCATAATTAAGTATAATAAACTAAGTAACAATTTCCTAAAAATTTAATGCATAAATATCATAAATAAAGATGTAGAAAAAAAACTGTTTTCTGTGTTCTAACTTTATACACTGGATATTATGTTATAATGCTATTTAGCATTTTTTTTTCCTATTTATATGTATGTTTGCATAATCTAGTGCACCAAAAAAATTGGTAACACTATATAGCCATTTTTTTAATATATAATTCTATCATCATTTAGCATTTTTTTTACTGTTTATATGTAAACAATAAGTGACAGTCAATATTAGATGTATATACCTTTTTGCTTTCCACATTCTTTAAATAGTCTTTTGAGACTATGTTCTTCATCCCATTAAGTGACCATTTAGCAAATCTTGCTAAGTCCTTTGACCATTACTTCCTTGGCTTCATTATGTCCACGTGTTCACATAAAAAATACTAATATATAAAAAATAAAATGTTATTTCACAATTTATTATAATATAGTAAAATTAATATCCTTACCAATGGTATCATCGAGCAACCTGACATATTCCTTGGTTATTGCTTGAAAAATTTTAATGTTTTAATCAAAGAATAGTGAATGCTTAAAGGCCATGAAACTTGATTCATTTTTTTCAAATCAATTGCATATTGGAGATATCCCCAACTTAACATTCTTTGATTGTTAGGAAAAAAATGTAATGAAAGAAAGAACGATGATAAACTTTGGTAAATCGTTTTCTTGTTCTTGAATTTCTTTGTCCAGTTGGTTCTTTATCTTTTGAATAATAATATCTCTTGTTATATGATCAATTATGCCAAAGTTTCTCAAAACAAATTGTTGGCAGTTTTCTGGTGTGCTTTGAAAAGAAACCATACGAAGTGGAAAAATGTTTTTTCCTTGAATGGGTAAACCAAAAATTAAAGAAATGTCTTCTGTTGTTATATTTAATTTTTTTTCCCTCCTACAATGAAACACTCTTCTTCAACATAATAAGAGTCCATTAAATCATCTAAATTTTTTGAACATTTTCTAATGCTTTTACTTCCTATATCACCCTCAAAGAAAGCATTAAAAAGGTTGTAGAAAGGTGTTTGTTTTAAAAAAATTCAATTGATTTTCAGTAAAACCTTTTGTGTTTTTAATCTTTTCAAGCATTTTAACCAAGGCGGATAAACTACACCTATACTGCATAGTTTTCTTATATGCTGTCTTTCTTCTACTTTTTTACCGTCTTGTGCTTGCAATAAAGATTTCGTATCCTACAAAATACAAATAAAGAAACTGTGTTAGTTATATTTATGCAAACTAATTTTGTAGACTTGCACAGTAAATAAATGATGATGGTACAATAAGGAAAAAAAATTAACACCAATAAGCAATACCTAAACCATGACATTACAGTGATTTAGCATTTTTTGTAACATTAGAATATGTTTAACAAAGTAGATTAAGATGATAACTAGTCTTAGCATTTTTATTTGATGCTAATTTCTGTAGCATTTTTGGTAATGATTGTAATTCATGCAATACTTAAACTTTTATGCTACAGCGATTTAGCGTTTACTGGTACAGAGGATTCTGTTTTCAAATTAAATTAGGATGATAAATAGTTTCAGCATTTTTTCTACATGCTATTTTATTTAGCATAATTAGAAATCAATTTAATTCATACAATAGCTAAATCATAATGCGATCGTGTTTTAGCATATTATTGTAACAGTGGATTTTGGTTCCAAGTTAATTTAAGATGATAATTAGTGTTAGCATTTTTTGAGAATTTTTGAAAATGATTGTAACTCGTCTTAGCATTTTTAATGGATGTTAATTTTTATTGAAAATGCTACAGTTATTTAGCATTTCTGCACCATTATATTATGTTTACCCAATCGAATTAATATGATAACTAGTCTTAGCATTTTTACTAGATGCTAATTTATTTAGCATAGTTAGCAATGATTTTAATTCATAAAATAGCCATGCTACAGTGTTTTAGCATATTTTTGTACTAATGGATTTTTTTTTCCAAATTAAATTAAGATGATAACTAGTCTTAGCATTTTTCTTAAATGCTAGTTTTTCTAGCATTATTGGAAATGGTTCTAACTTGTCTTAGCATTTTTAATGGATGCTAATTTTTATTGAAAATGCTACAGTTATTTAGCACTTCTGTACCGTTAGAAAATGTTTTTAAAATCGAATTAATATGATAACTAGTTTTAGCATTTTTATTAAATCAATGAGTAAAATCTAATAAATTAGTCAAATGCAACTGGTAGAAAAAAGCAGGTTTAAAGTGATGAAAGTTAACAAAAATAACTTTGAGTGATCTGATTTGGTTACTAAAATATAGTGATGTCACCTATTTGAATTCAGATCAAATGAGTACCATAATCATTGTTGCTGAAATCAGAAAAAAATTATAAAACCACAGCTTAAAATCACTAACATTTCGACAAAATTATTCAGCAATACTACAAGTTTCGGCAATAAAGATAAAACCACAGGACAAAACGGTCGCTAGAACAAAAAGAATGCAAAATAATATAGAATTTCTTATAAAGTAAATATAAATCGGCAATATATATATATAATAATTTAGTATTATACCTGTTTTTGTTTTTTTCTCCATTTCTCTAGTCTTCCTAGCCTTTGTTGCTGCTAACGATAATTTTGACGATACAATTTGGGATTTCGATTGCAGTGAAGAACTAGGAGACTGATTGTTGGTCGACAGAGAAGATTTTGACCTAGTTTCCATTAGAATTTTCGAACGATTCAAATGAGTGTGTCGATTTGTCTTTTTGAATGTGATTATCTATGTGAATTTGTTTTTTCTTTGGGTTTTGGATGAAGAATTTTAAATGATTTTACATGAAAACGACTGCAAAACCCTGAATTGGCAAAACCCTAGAGACGAAAACAAGGTCAGATGGTTAGTTAGAAAGGGCGGGTCCTTAGGTCCAAATAATTAAACTCGTGGCCCAGTAACAATTTTTTTTAATAAGTTTGTCCTTTTAACTAATTTCCTCTTTATTATTTATCATTTATTATCAAGGTTAGCAAACTTTTTCTAGTTGTTTAAATCGTTTAGAAAGTGAAAACTATGAAAACATTTTCAAGTTCAACTATTTACAACTTACAAAAATATACATCAGACTAGATCATTTTGTACAAAAAAAGAAATCAATATAAATACTATGCAAGCATATTAACAGACTATTAATATAAGCAAGCCCGTCATTAATATTTATGTCCAAAATAAGAGAGAACTCATACATGTCAAAGCATGAATGCTAAGGAAACTTGTTTCTTTTGTATTTTCACATCAACACGGAAATAACATAATACCTTTCATGACCATAATTCACAGGCACGAACAAATGTATCATTATCTATATTTCTCCATCATTCACTAAACAAACAACTAATAGCAACTTAAGTCTCAATTATTATACAGTAAAAAGGGTTTATATGTGTTCATTAAAATCAACCAAAATGCAAGTGTATTAGATTGGATTATATGTCAAGCAACTGCATCAACTGCTCCAACTACACAACAATTTTGAAAGAAACATGATTCCCACTTTTCTAACTATTCTTCTTATTTTGTTTTATCTTACTTGTTCTTAGACAAAAGTATTATTTTAACCTCAGTAGTGTAATATAAATGTAGTCATCAGTCTAAGATGATTGTAGAGCATACATTTATTATAGCCATTGCAAATTCATGCAATATAATCAACATCAGAATCAAATCCAGGAAAATGAAGGATTTTCTTTAAAATCTGTCTGATTTTAAATTCATATTTTTATGCATACGCTTGCTAAATTTTGTAAGAATTTGACCTCGTAAAATCATTTGCATGCATATAATGTTCATATTACATAATCACAAGGAATATATATATATATATATATGTATGTATGTATGTATGTATGTATGTATATATATATATATAAATTAGCAGCTTACATTCTACAAATGAATTGAATACAAATCTAATCATTAATTGATAAGCATGTTCAAACTGGAATTCGCCTACGCATGAATTGAATACAAATCTAATCACAAGCCCTTATTGATGAAAATTTAGTATAACACAGAACAAAGATATTCAACTAAGATACGTCTTCTCTTTTCACCGATTTCGCCTACATTTTTCAAACTGGAATTCACCCTTAATTTTTTCACCAATTTCACCAGATTTCATCCATTTCGCCTTGGAGTTCGATCCTTAAACCTTTTGACATCTTAGAATTCGTCTACAAACTGGATTTCGACTATAAAGAGGAGTTGAGTTTGGATATTGTGGGCCCTAGTTAGGAGAAAGGAAGAAAACGTATGGGTTTATTATTTTGTGGTAAAGGGGGACGATACGTAGCGAGCGGAGGGAAATGTTTTATTTACCGCCTAGTGAAATTTTCAGCAAAAAGTACAAGTACTTAACCATATAGTAAAAATGACTCCAAAATTGTTTGTAAAATATTTTTTTGGCAGCAAACTCATGTTGAAAAGTATAATAGGTGCATTTTCTATCTAATTTTATAAAAATACTCATGAATGTAAGAAATTATTTCTATCAAAACTTCAGTAAATATATTATCCTATTAAATAATTTTTTTGTAAGGTGTTATCTAAAAAAACTTTTAAAATTATTACGTAAACACAATGTTTAACAAAACATTATTTCTCAATTTTGAATTTTTTTTCAAATATGTTACCTTTTAACATGGTTAATTTTTAAAACATTCCCATTATATTTTTTAAAGTTACGTACCAATAACTGGAAAGTAAAATTAAGTTTATTGGAATACTGACTGAATCCTCCTAAGACGTCTAAAATAATCGAAGATAACAATGATCGATTAAGAGTTGTTGAAAATGGGCATATCTTACAGCCGGTAAACTAAAAAGGTTGTAATTGTCATATACTACAACTAGCAAAAAAGTTGTAAAAATTGGCATCTATTATAATGGACAAAAGAAAATGGTTGTAATAGGCATCTATTACAATGGAATGAAAACTGGTATCTATTACAACGGGGAGTAACAGTTGTAATAGGCATGTATTACCACAGAAGAAATGAAAAAACCTTGTAATAAGTATCTATAACAACCTGCAAAGAAGAGGAGTTATTGAAAAGCAGCAGCTATTATAATAGGCCCGACGAAACCATTGTAATAGGTTTCTATTGCAACAGGCATTTACAAACTGTTGTAAAAACGACGATGCAATAAGGTATTTTGGAAGCAGCTTTGCTCTTCGTTTCCTCTATAGCTTCGCTTGATGAGTTACCTAACTGCTCCGGTCCACCTTTATCACATCAGTCATCTTCCAAAGTCAATTGGTTGATAATTTGGAGTGGTTTCTTATGTGTTCAAAAATCGATTTCGATACAAATCTTACTTTTTTCACATAGAGTACCATATGGTGACTCGTTCGACCCAACCTCCTCCCACACCAAAATGTGCTCTACCGGCCTTCTTGCCTCGCATGATGGTTACATATGTGTTAATATATCTACTTGTGCACGTATGCACACTCATGTACACAAACATGCTTATAATTTTATAATAATGTTTCCAGCTTCACTGGCATGATTATTCGTCTCGGTATCTTCTCATGCACCTTAACGCATATGATAGTTGCTCTACGTACATGAGATGCTCACAAACGTGCATACACACACACTTATATATATATATATATATATATATATTCACACCAATACACTTATATATACAAACAACCATATGCAACATTCTACTTATAACTCATGAATTATCTTGATTATTATATATCTGATATACATATATGTATACTTACCTACATACATATACATACATGGATATTTAAATAAGTATTTCAATTTTTATTTAATCAAATCTAATTTTAATTTACTAAATCTTTTCTATAAAATCCAATATTTCATCCTATTTTATAAAATATCTCTTTCACATATGAAGTCTTTTCTTTACTTAAATGATATTTGCAAACACTAATTAAGCCTCACCAAGTCTCTAATCACCTTAATAATATGTATAGAGTTCAAAACTCACTTAATTAGCTGAATAAATTCCTTAAAAGTCATCATTAAGGTATTTAATAGTTAATATGTTAATATAAACATGTTTACTTCATAAACATAAGTTTAAATTATCACACATCATTCATTAAGAAACCATTAGCAATTATAACAACTTACTGACTTTTCTAAATTCAATTCAAATGGCTTAATCAATACTAAGTAATGATATGTACATAATTATATCACTTATTTAGCACCTAGTCAATCATAACATCACAAACCATTATTTTATTAAAACTGATCCATTTCTAAGCTTGCTAACTTCTTTAAAAATAGCAATTAAGGCCTCTAGTGAATAATGCATTGATTGTAATCAAGTTTTCAAGACAAGCTTAAATCATCACATAGGATTCTCTAGATCACTTCATAAAACTTCATAATTATTAATAAATAAATAAATAAATAAATATAGAAGTATAACGAGTAAATATGGTTAGACAATCATCCCACTCACTTTATCTTCACTAAACCAAGCTCCAAATTAACAAAAACCCGACCTTTTCCCTCTTGAAATTTTAGATGTCAATCCAAACTCCACTTCTAGAAAATCTATTAATGGATTTTGTAAGAAATGAGATGAGGATAATTATAGTGATTTTATCAGGATTTATAGGAATTTATTTAAGCCTGGATTAGAAGTTTTAAGGCTTAGGCTTTGTGAAATAATTAGGAAAGTAATCAGAGAAGATGAAGAAAAGTAATGTGGAATGAAAATGGATGAAGAGGTTAGCTAACTTATAGGAAAGCAAATTGGGCTCAGCCCAAATTCATTTCATTCACATGAAATCACTATTCACTCTAAAAAATTATCAACTCCAAGCAAAGCCCAGTTTATACTCATTCTTCACGCAAGGGATTTACGGTCTGAACAGCAGGTGACTCAAGTCCCAATTTATTCGTCTCCAAAAGTCCAGTACAACAGACATTCACTTAATTAATGGTCTGAACAGCATGTGGGTTGTTACACTTATATATTGATGTTCATATTCAAACTTTATTGGTATCCTTATGGGTTTCATATCTTATATTGCTATAAATGTTAGGAAACATATATGCTTGACATGATTTGTTTGGATTTCTTTGTCTGTGGAGTAGTTCAAGTGTATAAATTTGCCAACCCAAGCCAATTTTATAGTGGCCGTAACACATTTTATAAACATTAAAAATCAGGTGTAGGCTGAAATACAGCTATAGAGAATAAAGATCAGGAGCGGAGTTGACTACGCATACTACTATAGAAAAACCAATAATAAAATATCAAAGAGAACAAAAATACAAGAGATGGCCATGGGCGAAAAGCTGACCATCTAAATCCTAATTTGTATTGGAGCCGACCTACTAATCCTACTAGGCCACATCAACTGCATCCAGTAACAATTTGATAATATCCCACGAGAAACATCAGAGCCTAATGTGTATATCACGTCCCTGTTCCAACTATCATCGAACAAAAGTAATCTATTGTGTTCATCCAACTGCCCTTCCACGGCATTAGAAAGCATTTCGTTAACTTGAACATTATGTAAACATTGGAGGTCTTGCATGTCATTTGATATGAATTTAAAGAATTGCCTCTTTTCTAGATTGTGATACATACTAGAGTTATAAATCCAAATAGCATCACCAGTTTTGCCACTCAACGTTACATTGGAAAGCCTCGAACACATAGGGAGAGTGTAGGGAAGGTGTAGTTGCAACTTATGAATTGTCGGTAACTAAGTCACCGAAAATCAATTATTGCACAGGAGAAACAGTGTCATGAATAGGAGTAGAGCTTGAAGCCTGCGATATCCAAGAATGGTTTGAAGGCTTGAAAAGAGGGACTTTCATAGGAGGCATCAAGGAGGATAGCATAAAAGCATCATCCAACTATCCAAAGGACTTGCGGAAGGAACGTATAAGTGGCTTCAATAGGTAATTGGTGTCCACATCGGTCATGCTACCTGGAGCAGGTTCCACAGATTGACGTTCGATAATAATCTATCTGGCTTCACATCAATCAATGCTCTTGCATAAACTAGTTGATTCCTCTTAATGGTGGTGACATCAAAACAAACCAAATCGCCAATCATATTTTCTAGCAAATTTATACTAAGCTAAAGATTGGAGCACTGATGGTATTTTCACTAATTGGTTCCAGATAGGGGTAGATAGTACATTTTCTCTAGCAGAGTCAATAGTATTGGTCCATTTCATAATAATGAATTGCATTTTGGCAATGATGATAGGCTCAACTTCAAGGATACTATAACATCTCCTATTTCAAGGGCTGAAACTAAGCTTTACAGATGCTGCAGTCATCTACAACATCGATGTATGGTCACAAAATGTGGTTATTTTATTTTGTTATAAGATCAGAATCACAAGAATACGAAATAATTTTAATACCATTTCAAAGCAACCTTCAACATTCCATTTCAAAGATAATATTCCATATTCATTATATAATCCCAACGCCCAGGTTTAGATAAAATATAATTATTACAAAATAATCCAAAAGCGACATACTAAGATCCCGCTGGTTGATTAGAGTTACTAACACAACCTATGGCTGACTCAGGCCTACCACATATATCAAATTCTCTAACATAATTATAGAAGACAACTGAACAGACTCTGTAATTTACTATTCCTATAGTTACTTTGATCCTAGCTGTTTTCTGGGCTCACCAATAACTTATCTCATCATTATGTATTCCTTTCTGTGCGTAAATCTACTTTTGGTCTTACCCATGAAAAAGCAGCACGCATGAGAATTTTGAACATATTTCAAATAGGGACTAACAACTGAAGAATAGGAAGCTACCCTTCACCAGTCCCATCTGATTTTCTAATCTTCGAGTCAATTCATTCTATCACAATTTATCTAAAAGTGATAATAACACTAATTCTTTAGTAAAATTCTAGGCTAAATACCCTTTTTATTTCCTAGAAAACATATATCTTATAAGTGATTTAACTCTTGAAATCATACCTTTAAAACAAGGAAATTATAGCCTTTTTCTTTATCTCGAAATATTTATGCCATGATATATACTTTTATAAAACAATGTTGACGTTGTCTCACTTCAAAACCATAGGATCTAAAGCCAAATAATATTAAGCCTTTATATTGATAAATGTGACAAAGATAAAGTTGATGAGGTCTTTTCCCATCAAAATATAAGCTAAAACAATAAAACCATATATATTGATAAACCTCAATATCATTATCGCCACTCGAGGTCATCACCATTTTTTAATATAAAATCTGTTAAAGTCTTTGATTTATAAGCATAAGGGTATATATTCGAAGTCACGCACTTCATATAGCGCATTATAAAAGCTTAAAACAATAGGGTCAACTGGCTAAATATTGACCTCACACCTTTAAAAAAATAAGCAGCTTCATTAGAGCCGAAGTCAATATGAGTGGCACCATAGCCATCTTTGAACATAGGCAATAAGAAACAAAGGCGGCAAGGGATAAATCCAAAGTGATAATGTGGCAGAATTGCCTAAGTTAAAAACACGGCTTCCTTGCCTTTCAAAGTCATTATTAAAATAGGCGGTGTCGCTATCGCTGCTATGAGTCCCTTCAAAAATGATGGGGTCAGCGATGTTGAAGAAACAAGCAGCACTATGCCATTTTATATAAAGCGCGGCACTTAATCTATGTAGCAATGGCAACGTCGAAGACCATGATGTCGACCTCGATATTATGCTTCCTACTTCAACCACACCGATCCATTCTATATCAATTGAAGTTGATATCTATGTGTTAGCGCCAAAATTGGTCACTAACACCCAAATCTAGACGAAAGCACCAAGTACCAGTCACAGCTTACTGATAAATTGTATGTAGAGAGTATAAATGGGAAGAACAGTAAAAATTATAACGAAAGCAATGAAGAACAACAGAATTTATATTGGATCGGCTAACTCCGGCCTATGTCCACTTTAGAAATTTTCTTGTTATTACTGTAATAATCGATTACAGTTACAATCCAAAGTCTGACAATGCCTAAGTTCCCTAGCCTTAGAGAAGAGAAAGTCCGAGAGCCGAAAGAAGATCCCTTTTCTGAACCTCCACATGCTGTATTTATAGGAAAATCCTAAGTTGTTGGGCTTTCTGAACGGTATAGGCCCATCAAGACCTTCCACCAAACCACGTACCTCTAAGGCCGAACGACCTTCCACCAAACCGCATTCGTCCCATGCTGAACAACCTTCCACTGAGCCACATCCGTCCCATGCCGAACGACCCTGACCTCACCAATGCCGAGCGGCATAGCCTCACCACAATGTCAAGCGGCATAACCTCACCACGATGTTGAATGGCGTAACCTCACCTCGATGCCGAGCGGTATAACCTCACCACGATGCCGAGCGGCATAACCTCAACTCGATGTCTAGCGGCATAACATCATCTCGATGTCGAGCGGCATAACCTCAACTCGATGCCGAGCGGCAAAACCTCACCTCGATGCCCAGCGACACAACCTCACCTCATTGTCGAGCGGCATATCTAGTTGAATTCCATTCCTTTATACCGAATCCATCATATTTCAACCTCGATAATCGTGAAGTCGACTTAGTTAAATCGGCCTGTCCGTGGCTTTGCCGAAAGGCGGGTTAACATTTGTCCTCCAAAACATGCCTTGTTGTTGAAAGGTGTGTTTTGAATAGCCTTAAGTCCGATATCCGAAGCATATATGTTAGTTACATCTATACTTTTCGATTCATAATTCAACCCGTTTTATCCAAATGCCATTGCCATATCCTTATCCGAGTCTAGGACTACTCTGATTCGACATCCGATTCTGAATCCAATAACCAAATCCATATCCATCTGAACTCGACAACAGAATTCTAATCCATTCATACCCAACAACCAATAACCACGTCCATGACCTCTCTGGGTCGATGTCCAAATCATGGACCGTTCCGGGTCCATGCCTGAATCCTTAGCTGTTCATAACCAATATCCAAATTCGTAACCTCTTTGGCTTCTTGCCAAGCGCAGTCCACACTTGATGACCTATTTTAAGTAATTCCATGGTGTTCCTGATTCAGTGTCCGTGAATGCCAAATAATGTCATGGCTTAAGTCCTAAGACGAATCCTGGTCGCTACAGACCCTTACCAAGCATAGTCCATACTTCACGACCTGTAATAATATCGGATAGTATAGAGCCAAGTCCTAGGCCGAATTCTGGTCTCATCGGACCCTTGTCGAGCATAGTCCATGCTCGACGACCCGAAATAATAACCGATAATATGTGGCTTAAGTCGAAGGCCGAATCCTGGTCTCTCTGGACCCTTGCAGAGCATAGTCCATGCTCGATGACCTTTTAGCCAAAATCCAAAGGAAAATCTGATCAAAATCCAATTGAAATCCAAATCCAACCAGAAAACCAGAAATCAATATCAAAAATCCAAACTAAAAAAGAGAAAAACAGGGAGTTCAAACCAAACTCCAAAACCAAACCAGAAAAAGCAAATGTTTAAGTCAAAGGGAAAAAATAGATTTCACAAACCGAAGCATCTCGGTAAACCATCATCTCAGTGCATGCCTTAGGGTTATCTCCGGCCCCGTACATGAGTAAGTGATTTAGCCGATTGCCTAGAGTTTATTACTTATTTCAAACCATCAAGATAAGTTGATGACCAACCGGCCACCATTCCTAGGCCTCATCCCCTCGTTGTTCAAGGTAGACAGTGGTTTCCCCTATTCCACCGCCGCATTCCGAGTTCCGAGATATTGTCGCAACTGACCTTCCCTAAATGCTCCTCGATTATGTCCTTCAAATGTCGACAGCTGTTAGTATCATGCCCGTCCAGGTCATGAAAAAGACGGTACCTTCCCGATGCCCTTTCACATTCTGAGGGCTCCCTCCTCGCCGGCCTTCGATACGGAAGGCGATCTCGAGTATCTAAGAATATTCGTTGCAAGGTTGTGTTCAGTCCAGTATAAGTCGAGAACTTTGGTTTTCCATAGCGTTTCCTTTTCCCATTATCCCTATCCTTACCCGAGCTTTCACCGGGCAGTCCTCCATCCTTAACTAGGTTTACTTCTTTTGACCTCATGTCCAAGCATGCATCTTCTTGTCGGAGAAATCTCTCATCTTCATGGAAGAATTCCCCAAGATCTAACGGTGGGTCCCGTATCAATGATACTTTGAAATCCGAATTATCTCTGACTCCTGATACCGCAGCCATCAGAACCATTGATGGACCCGGCCGATCCACCGAAGCAACTGCTGCATTAAATCGAGTTAAGAATGTCTTGAGCGATTCATCCACCCCTTGTTTAACTGACATCAACATCATCACCTTCTTTGGCCTTTTTATGTGAACTTAAAACTGACTTAAGAACCTGTCCACCAGTTCCGTCCATGTTCCAATGGATCCATCCTCCAGCTTCCTGAACCACAAGGCAGTTATATCAGCCAAGTACCGGGGGAAACATCAGGCCATAACCTCCTCCATTGCCCCCAGCACTTCCATATGCCTAGTGTACCTCATCAAGTGGTCAGTTGTATTCGTCTTCCCGTTGTACACTTCCAGAGTGGGCAATCTGAAATTGGACGGATTTCTAGCCGTCCTGATGTTTTGGGTAAACAGACTTTTGTTGACTTCCTCTGAATCCCTATTTGTCAGACCTCCGTGAATAGTCTGTCTGATAATTTCAGCCAATCCAGCATTTCCAACCAAGGGTTTCCCCTATCCATGTTTCCAAACTGCCCTCCAAGTCCTCGAGGAAGTTCTGGCACATATTCCTCATCATGTACTCCTGTATTCCTGTTGGCGTCGGACCATGTAGCGTCATCCAGTATCCCTCCATGAACTGGTCCAGCATTACCTGGTGGGGTGCCATCGAGTCTTGGTCCATCCAGATTGTTAGTTGTTTGTTGATTGGGAGCTGCCCCCTGTTGAATCACTCCATCCACCTGTTGGTCGAGTTCCTCTAGTCCAGTTCCTAGAACTTGAGCACTTGCAGTTCCTCGTTGTCCAAATTGCCTTAGAAGAGCATGCACCATCTCCTCTTACCGTTTCATTAGCTTCTCCTGCATAGAATTCATCATAACTTGCATCTCATCTCGAGTTATGAAGATGGATGCATGATCCTCTCCTGCTTCAGAAGACGCCGCTTGACTTCCTTCCTGATTGCTTCTTTCCGCTGCTTGCTTCCTTGTTGGTGGTCTAGCCATTGCGTTCCAAAATCCAAGTTCCTAAGCTTTCCAATCCAAAATCCAAGCTCCAAAATTCATGAGTGCTAGCTTTCTCGGTGGAAGCACCAAAATGTTAGCGCCAAAATTGGTCACTAACACCCAAATCTAGACGAAAGCACCAAGTACTAGTCACAGCTCATAGATAGATTGTATGTAGAGAGTACAAATGTGAAGAACGGTAAAAATTAAAATGAAAGCTATAAAGAACAATAAAATTTATAGTGGTTCGGCTAACTCCGGCCTACGTCCACTCCAGAAATTTCCTTTTTATTACTGTAATAATCGATTACAGTTGCAATCCAAAGTTTGACAATGGCTAAATGCCCTAGCCTTAGAGAACAGAAAGTCCTAGAGCCGAAAGAAGATCCCTTTTTTGAACCTTCATATGCTATATTGATAGGAAAATCCAGAGTTATTGGGCTTTTTGAATGGTATAGGCCCATCAAGACCTTCCACCGAACCACATACCTCCAAGGCCAAACGACCTTCCACCGAGCCACATTCGTCCCTTGTCGAACGACCTTCCACCAAGCCACATTCGTCCCATGCCGAACAACCCTGACCTCACCAATGCCGAGCGGCATAGTCTCACCATAATGCCGAGCAGCATAACCTTACCTCGATGCTGAGCGGCATAGCCTCACCTCGATGCCCAACGGCATAGCCTCGCCTCGAAGCCGAGCGGCATAGCCTCACCTCGATGCCGAGCGGCATAGCCTCACCTCGATGCCGAGCGACATAACCTCAACTCGATGCTGAGCAGCATAACTAGTTGAATTCCATTCCTCTAAACCAAATCCATAATATTTCATCCTCGATATTCGTGAAGTCGAATTAGTTAAATCCGTCTGTTCGTGGCCTTGTCAAATGGCGGGTTAACACTATGTATCACCTGTGATTGACTTTAGAGACCATAGACACGGTGAGATGAGGAGCAACATCATGACTTGGGCGTGGCAAAGCCGTAAATAACTGAAAAATTGTTTATTTGCTAATTAAAGTCTTATTTTTTCACCAACTCCAATATTTGTCAAATTCTTATTGGTTAACACTTATTTTACTAAAATCTTTTCCAAAAAACTGCTATAGAGCGAATTTTACGTTTACAAAATAATTTGCAAACCATACCTTTTATACGTATATTTAATTATTATAATTAAGCTTTTCTAGCTCAAATAATTCATAATAAATGAAAACTTGGGAAAAATTCCCAAAAATGATAACGAATTCAATTTATTATATCCTTTACCATATAAAAATTTCAGGATCAAAAACATAATTTAATTATTTTGAACAATTAAAACCCGAAATATCTAATTTTCCAACCTTAGGAAATTAACCAAATATTCCTATTAAATCAAAAAATTATAAAATCAAAAGCCCTCTTTCAAAATAATGCTTCTAGAGATATATTAAAATTTCAAGTCCTTGGGTGTCATATGATAGGTTTTCCAACTCAAATTTATCAAATAATTTCACTATTAAATTGAAAAAGTTCACTAATAAGCATATAATCATTCAAACTATCATAATATGACATAATATAATCAAAAGAAACATATTTGTGCTTAAAACGAAAATAATACTTAAAATATGAGATGCATAACTATTATTCACCTAGAATGGCTAAAGAAGGTTAGGATTTGTATTTTGATTCGATTCCTTTAAGCTTTGATCTTTCTTCCTAGCATATCTTCCCAAATACTTTTTTAATGGTCGACCTATCCCCCTCTTTTAATTCGCTTGTATTGAATGAAATGAATAAGGAAATGAGAATGAGAGTCTATGTTAAGGAAATGTGCTCCTTCCCCATTTTTACCTCTTCATATTAATGTTCTAATTAATTCCACCGGTTCATTAATTAAGGCTCGACCCACCTACTTATCAAATCTCAATTTCCTTACCATTTTACATTATGTTATTTTATTTATCTAATTAAATATCCTAAATAATGTTACTCAAAATTATGGTATTACAAACTCCCTTCCTTAAAGAATTTCATCCTCGAAATTACGATAAGGTTCACACATCAAACATATAAGCATAGATGTAAAACATACCATCAAACAAATCATGGTAAGTGTCTCTAATCCACTTTTATGTCTTCCAAGTACAGTCTTTCTCGTCGTCACCATACTAGTCTTTTACTAATCTGATTATCTTGTTTCTTAGCTTCTTCTCATCCTCGGCCAAAATATGAACTGGATGTCTGACTATGGTCGTGTTCGGTTCCACTAATAAGTCTTCCAATGCAGTCAGGGTTATAATAATATCTGGATCTTAAGCACACTTACTTAGATGAGAAACATGAAAAATATTGTGGATTGTTGCCTAACAATTCGGTGGATTGTTGCCAACTATTCGGTAACTCGACTCTATAAGCGAGTTTTCTGATCCTTTCCATAACAGGAAATGGTCCAACGAATCTAGGTGTCAATTTTCCTGACTTTCTGAATCTAATTACACCTTTCGTCGGTGATACTTTGACGAAAACATGATCTCCAAATTAAAATTCTAAGTCTCTCCGTCTCTTATCTCCATAACTCTTTTGTCTAGACTTAACTTCTTCATCCTTACTTAGATTAACTCAATCTTTTCTGTGGCTTCTCTCACCATTTCTAGACTAAGAACTAGTATATCTCTGGTCTCCAACCAATATACTAGTGATTTACATGGTCTTCCATACAAAGCTTCAAAAGGTATCATCCCTATACTAGCCTTATAGCTATTGCTACAAGAAAACTCAAATAGGTGTAGATGGTCTTCCCACGATCCTCCAAAATCTAGCACACAATCTCTTAACGAATCCTACAAGATTTTCTTGACTCGATCCGCTTTCCCATCGGTCTATAGATGGTAAGTGGTACTCATCTTGAGCTTGGTACCTAAAACTTCCTGTAGATTTTTTTCAAAATTCGCTAGTGAACAAGTAATCCCTGTCACGAACTATAATACTAGGAACTCCATGTAGTCTAACTATATTCCTCATGAATAATTTAGCTAAAGTAGGTGCCGTCCTTGTCGACATAATGGGTATAAAGTGCGCACTCTTTGTCAGTCTATCCACCATAACCCAGATACTCATTTCCTCTATTTGACTATGGCAATCCTTCTACAAAATCCATGGATATTGAATCTCATTTCAATACTGGTATCTCTAAAGGTTATTCTGATGTTTGGCTTTAACTTGCTAGCAATTCAAACACTTTTTTACCCATAAGTCTACATCTCTTTGTAGGATCTAAATTAACCCTAGAGGGGGGGGGGTGAATAGGGTTATAGCAAATTTTTCTTAATTTAAACACAAAAATAAACTGCAGAAATAAATATACTGAAAAAGTAAATCACACACAAGATTTACCCAGCTTCGGCAACCCCTGCCTACTGCTGCATTCCCAGATTTCTATTAGAATTAAACAGTATCACGCTTACAAACACTCTAACAGACTTGCAAACCCTGCTACCGCCTATAGAGTTTTGCAAACTCGCAATCCCTGCTTACTGAACTAACTCTAAATAGACAATCAGACACAACCTAAAACCTAGGTGGTGATTTACTAACTTTTTGGTTCGTAAAATAAAAACAATAAATTAAAAACAATAACCCTAAAAAAAAAAACAATATTAATAAAAGCCTTTAAACAAAAACAAAAACCCCCTTTTTATTTTTGAACACCGGCCCACTTCCTTATTTCACCCGATCCTCTTTTTATTTGTTCGTGAGAGATAATGGCGGCTTCGTTCCAGTTAGGGCTTCGTTCCCTTTTGATCCAGTTAGGGCTTCGGCTCTTCGTTGCAACTAGGGCTTCGGTTCTTCGTTGCAATTAGGGTTCTGGTTTCTTCAATTGATCTGTGATTTGTTGCCCTAGCTTGCTTGCAGTTGCTCGATCGAGTTTTGATGCTTGTGAATTCGGTATGTGCTGTCTCCTTTTGCTTTTCTAATTTGATACTCGAACTCGATCGAATTGAAATGCCGATGATGACTAGGGTTTTAATAGGATTTGATTTCCTATTTTTGCGTTCGACTGATTATTTCAAAAAATTGCTTTGGTCGTTCGATTATGTATTGATGCTTGAGATTTCTTTGACTTAATCAAATTCGTATAATTTGATGCTTGGCACTCACGGTTTCGATTTATGACTTGTTCGATTCCTTGATTCATACGGCAGAGACTTTCTACATTTACTTTTCTTTGACTATTTCAAAAAAAATACGCGTACGCGCTTGATTTCTTTTTCATTCGTGAATTTTAACTTCTCTGGCACTTGAATTTTATAACCTGACTTCTGGTTTCACTTTGTCTTCGACATTGAATGACTTGATTAACTTGAAATCTTGACTTTGTTATCATTGATTTGTTGTGCTTGCTGTATCTTGTAGTTGCACTTCTAGTTGGATATGTTGGCACTGGGATATAGCTCGAACTGTTTTTCACTGTCCTCACATGTCCATGCTTCATGTATACTTCCAGTTGTCTAGCCTTGCATTGTCCAGTTGAGTTGTTGCAGTTCCATTACTTTCATTTTTGCTTTTATGTAGCTTGTTCTCTACATTTTTTTAAATGTTGCAGTCCATGTTCTGTTGAGTTGTTTGCTTATGTTGGCGGCAATCTTCAAGTCAGTTTGCATAAGTGAATTGAGTCTTGATAGCTTGCATGATTTACTTGCATTGTGGCATTATGTTCATTTGAGTTGTCTCCACCTTCTGGCCTTGAACCTGTTGCATACATGACTGCTGTATGGTTGCATATTTGTAAGTTGTTCAGTTTGCATCATGCTTTTGTGCATTTCTCTGTACACTGCATAGTGGTCTTCATTGTGATGATTTTGTTGCTCTGACTTATATCAGTTGATGTCTTGAGCTTCAACTGTTTGGTTCACTGTGTCATTGTGCACTTTTGTGCTTTGCCCCATTCACTGTTGCTCTTGAGTTTTTGCTTTGTCTCGACTTTAGTTTGTACTGGTGCACTTCTGTTTGTACTGTGTTGCTGTAGTCTATTGGGCTGCATTTGTGTATATTTGATTATTTTTGCAATCTGGTCTGGTGCACCTTGTTTCATGCTTGAGACTGTGTTTGCAATGTCTGGTCAGTGGTGCTTTGAGTTGAACCTATCTTGGGTTTGACCTTGTTTTTGATTTCTGTGCTTTTGTTTGATTTTTGCACACGAGTTGGCGAGGCAGTGCACACGTATACGAATGTACACGTGTGTACTGCAACCATTTGTAATTACCTGTCCCTGATAAAAAATATCGATATGCACAGATATTGCACAGTCAAAAATGATGATGAACAACCCAAATAACTGAGGCAAACAATGTTTTCAAAATCATCGTTTCTTTCAAATTTCAAAAATATTTCTCTTTCAATTTTACTGCGTTTAAAATATTTTTGCAGATTACTCAGATGCTGGATTCAAACCGGATTATAGTTGAAGACAAAAATATGAGTGTGAGAGATATGTAGTAAGGTCGTGATGTAAATGTGATGTGATTGTAATCAAAAATGTACATGTATAGTGAGAGCATGAAATTGTACTATTTACAATTTGTAATAAATGTTTGTTTGAATAAAAATTTCTGTTTGAATTCAAAATCTGTTTAACTTGTTCTGTTTGAATTCAAATTCGAATTCTGTGTAATTTAATTTTATTCAACAAATATTTATTTAAACTATGAAAAACAAAATAGTACATTACCAAATACATTTATATGAATGTATATATGTTTATTATCATCAAACAAAAATCATATAGCGCAAAGCGCATATTCAACACTCTTTTCATACCATCCCAGAGGAAACTCCTTTTGATATCTTAATACATCTTAGTTCCTCCAGGTGGAATAGTAAACTTCAACCGATGACGTTCCCTAAGTACTTCTTTTCTTAGGTCTCCTATATCCAGAATGCACAGTCATCCCTTCTTTCTCAACCATCCATTTTGGTCAAGATGAAAGTCCTTCAAATCATCAATCTTAGTTTCACCTTCCAATCTTCTAATTCTTTCGGCTAGCAATGGACCATCCCTTTTCTTAGAAGCAACTCTGTCAACCAGTACTGGTCGAATTTGCAAACAAGATAACAATGTGGTACTCTGACTAGAACTGGCAGTCGATCTTAACTGCACACTACAAGTAGTCAATGATTCTAGATCCTTCCACTCTACCAACATATCTAACACTACATTCTGATGTTTTCTGCTAAGCCATCTGCAACTTTGTTTTCTTCCCCTATTGTACACTCGATTACAAAATCATAAGCAGCTAAAAACTCCAACCATCTCTTCTATCTCATATTCAACTCCTTCTAAGAGAATAAGTACCTTAAATACTTGTGATCCATATACAACTAGAAGTGTCCTCCCAAAAGGTGATGCCTCCACACATTCAAAGCAAATACTATGGTAGCCAACTCTATGTCATGAGTCTGATTCTAACTTTATGAGGTCTGAGTTATCGAGAAGCATAAGCAATCAATTTACCTTTCTACATTAACACAGTTCCTAATCCACCTCCACATGCATCGATATACACCACCAAATCTTGATTTTCATCCGGGACTACTAATACAGGCGCATTAGTCAATAAATGTTTTAATTTCTGGAATTCCTCCTCACATTTATCGGTCCAAACATACTTTACATCCTTCCTTGTTAGCTTAGTCATCTATGTTGCTATACGAGAAAAATCCTTGATGAACCTCGGGTAATACCAGCTAATCCAAGAAAATTCTTTATCTTAGTCACTGTCTTGGGTCTCTTCCAATTGCAAAAATGACACTTAACTTTGCTTTTAACGGATGATTCCTCAGCGTCTCAAGAACTATTCTAAGTTGAATCTCATGATCTCTTTCATCCTTAGAATATATCAAAATGTTGTTAATGAATACTCATATGAATGTATCCAAATGCTTTCAGATTCATCAAATCTACAAAGAAAGCAGGTGCATTTGTTAATCCAAATGACATAACTAACCACTCGTACGAACCATATCTTGTTCGAAAAGCCATCAATGGAATACTATCCTTCGCCACTCTCAATTGATGGAACCTCGTTGCCAAATCCAATTAGGAGAATACTTTATCTCCACTCAACTGATCAAATAGGTCGTCAATTCTCGGCAAAGAATATCGATTCTTTATTGTCTTTTCATTCAACTTATGAAATCAACACACATCCATAACGGCCTGTCCAATTTCTTCACAAACACCATGACCGCTCCCTAAGGCGAACTGCTTGGTTTAATAAAACTTTTTTCTTCTAAATCCACCAGTTGTACCTTTAACTCCTTCATCTCGACAGGTGACATTTTGTTAGGTGGTCTTCTTACGGGTTCAGCTCCAGGTACAATATCTATTTGTATTTCAATATCTCGTTTTGATGGTAGTCCTGTAACTTGATCAAAGACATCTGCGAATTCTCTAACTATAAAAACCCGACTTAGCTCATCTTCCTCCTTCATTACACCTATCAAAGCACAAACATCAAAACTTGGATTCTCTACTAAGTATGTAATTCAGTCGCTACTATTATGGTGTCTTAGTGATATTTTCCTATCTTGGAAAAATATCCTAGCATCATACTTACTTAACCAATCCATATCCAGAATAATTCCAAAGCCTACAAAATTGAATAAATGCAAACTGCAGGCAAAATATGTGACCTCATAATTCAAACTCTAATTAGTCACATCTCATCCCAAGAGTTGCATACCCTTTTATCGAATTCACAAACCCTACGGAAGTAATTAGGTATGAGGGTTCTAGGTTAAGCTTATCTATCAAACAACAATATATGAAAGAATGTGATGCACTAGTATCAAACAGTACGCTAATAGGTAAACCATGAATCAAAAGCATCCCTCCCATCACAACCTTTCCTTTCCCTCTGCTCTAGGTCTCAAGGCAGCTGGTTTCAAAGCAAACACCTTCCCTTTTTTAACCTTAGCTAGTTTCTTACACTGCTTCTTATAATGCCCGATCTAATCACAGTTAAAGCTGTAACAGATGGGATTTTCGACTTCCGAAAATCGACATCAAAACGTCCACTGTATCAACTGCCAACAATCGAATGCTGGAAGACCGAACCGTTAGGGTTAAAGAAAAGGTAGAAGATAGAAGAAAGAAAGAAGAAGCAACAGAAACAACATCAGAATCTCACAATCGCAGCGGAACAACATATAATAGATAAATGAATATCTTTAAAACAAAGAACTATATCAGTTATTACATTACATCACATTACATTTCATTATCAGAGTTTACAACAACAAACAGCGGAAAAGAAATACTATATACAAGTGATACGCTACGCCATCCAGCTTGTCTCCAGATCTCTACAGCAACTCCTGAATTCCAGAATGACCTGATAACCTGACTCTAGGCTGTCCGTGTGAAAAATGATGGGCACCTAGAGTTTAGGAAGGGAAAAATAAACTCCAGGTCAGTCATGGGACTGGTGTGAGAACTTAAAATAGTTTATCTTTAAAAACAAACAAAGAAATATTTTAAAATAGATCCGCAATGCTTTTAGAAAAGGGAACTACCATAAGGTCTCCCGCACACACACATAATGCAAACGCAGAATCAAAGGAGATTTCTCCTTATGATAGTCAAACATGCTTGATACGCAAATTTCTTTAATATTATTACTATAAGTGCAAAGTGCAGAAAAACATTTCGAAAGTAATGATATCAATCTTAGCCAACATACGACCATTATCGTATGCCTACTATAACTACCATCTAAACAGTGGGGCGCCACCATAAGTAAATGGCAGGTTCTACAACTAAAACCGTACATGGCTCATATTGTTTCTTTGGATTTTCCTACAAATTGTCAGGCCAAGGAACATCCCATTGCCACATGGGTACGCCTCTAGAGAGACACCCCGAGAACCTAACTGGATCTCTGCCAACACAAGGCCGAGTTACCTCTGCAAAAGAAGGTAACAACTGACACGAGTATGCCATCCCCCGGTAGTAAACAACTTTTATCCGAGGATCCTCAACCAACATCAATCACAAAGTTATATATATATGCGACATTCACATAAGTTAAGTATCTGGGATCCATACCATGATATCAATTCTATCCAGAAGGAAATGTACATACCCTAAGGGGCGCTACTCCCTAAAACGTTGCTGCATCTTTCCTGTTTTGACCATTTCGGGGTGTGAGGTCCGATGGAGTCTCGTCCACAAAGCTACGCTTTATACAAAAGCTATGCTTTGATCAACAAATGATCAGCAGCACTTCGTATGCCACATTACCAAATTGGGAATGTATCACTAGTAACCATCAACTACATAACCTCTGAGCTCGTACGTCTCAGAGAAGGGTGTTAAGCTAAGAGAATAAATTCTCCACCACCAACAGAAATGTATTTGATAGAAACCAGCTTTACATCTCAAAGTGTAACGTCAGACACACATCCTTACAAGTCCGTTCCGGGATCGAACGGAACCGAAGGCACTTCCAAAGAAGCCCTTGCAATCCGGATATTCACCAATCACAACTGGACTTCCCATCACAAAGGGTGATAAAATCTCTATATCGAAGATCTGCCGATGCAGAGACATTCGACGGTAATCCTTTCGTTTTCGTAAATATCCGGACTTCAACATCGGTCTCCAAATGCTATCCATTACGACGTATTACTATTCGGAATGGGATTCATGACCCAAGTTCTTCTCCCGGCTAAACCGAATAACGAGCGCTTATTTTAAAATAAATGTAGCATTCAAATTCAAGCAAATCACAACAAATACCCATTTAAAGGTAAATACTGATAGTCGGTTATTTTACTATCAATAGATATGCACAACATCACCAGAATCCAAATAATTTCCCAAGTTATTTATTTTCCAAAAATATCTTTACAAGATAATCCGTAAAATTGTTTCCACACTTCAAAAATAAATCAATGTTTATTTTTAAACAAATTTCTCTTTCCTTTATAAATTCCAAGGTGAATTTAAATTCCCAAATATCCACTGATATACGATTTTTAAATCGATTTCAAATATTCACTTTCAATTTATCTTTAAAAGATATAATCTCAAAACATTTCACTCCATATTGGAAAACATTTCCATACTTATTTAATAATAAGTAATTCACAAACCTATTTATTTTCAACATTTGGAAAATATTCAATATACTTAAACCACAATTAAGTATATATTTCATTCTTTAAGGAAAACATTCTCTTAAACACATTCATTTGAGTCAAAACGAATATTGCGTAAAACATTGTTACGACAACCCAAAATTACTAGTATAGGGATTCGAAATTAAAATAGATATATAAATCTCAATACTATATAAAACATTTCCTTTCGAAAATCATTTACTATAACAACAGTGTTATAGTCCACAATTTCCATATTTCTCGAAAATGTCTATTTCAACAATGAATGTTGAAATCTATGGTTTGGATACTTAAAACATTTTAAAACAACTTCAGATCGTTTTAATTCTATTTAAAATATCACTTCCCCAAAACTTTTCTTTAATATATTATTCACTGTCCAAAATCGTGAATATACTTCGTTAACCAAATTCAACGTTTCTACACATTTTATTTTAAAGGATTATCCACTGTCCCAAAATCATGAATATACTCCTTTAATAAGCTATAATAATTAACTTATCAAAATAAGTCGATTTCGGATTTATAAAACAATGTTTATAAATTTGATTTATATATATTTTTTATTTTATTTTCAACTTTAACTTATAAAATCTATCCATATCCCATTTACACGCCAAAATCCAAATTATTTACAAATTCATTCATTTTATAACTTCACAAATCATAGATTCTATTCTTTTATAAAAATCCATTTATAACATCATTTTAAAATGTCTTTAAAACTCTTTCATAATTCCATCACTTTGATGTATAAAAAAAGTCCAATTTTTTAAATCTTATATATAAAGCTTTTATAATAAATTCAAAAATCACCATTTAAATTATTTTATAAAATAATCAACTTCTTATTTCAACTATATTTCTCAAAACATCATAATTTTTAATATAAACTTTCAACCTGAATTTTCAAAAATCAAATATTTATTTATTTCTGGTATCTAACGATACCAAAATTATATTCGGCTAAATTTTAGCCTTCATCGATTTCAATCAAAAAGATGAGATTTTAAATAATCAACACACAACATTGAAACAAATTCAATTATTTGAGGAATCCACTTGGATCCCTCCAACCTGTTTCCCTGCATCCACAGATGTTAGCACAATACCAATCCCGTTTCAAGACGGAATATCGCGGTATATGGGATTTATAAAATATTATCCGCTATTATGCGGCGCAGTAGGGTCTCATCCGCTATATAATGCGGGAAATCAACTCCAAGTACGTATATAATACCAATTCCACTTCAAGACGGAATATGGCGGTATATGTGTTTAATAAATAACCTCCGCTTAATATACGGCGTACAGGGTCTATTTCAATACAATAGATAGCAATTTATCATCCAAGCATACAATCAACATAAATCAAGCAATTTTAAATCTAACTATTTAAAATTTAAATCGAAACAAATTCGATTGGGTGAGAAGTTCTCACCTTACTTCCAATACAGCTGCAGTGTTCTATTCCGAATAAAATTAAACACGCGTTTAATTTTATTCAAAATTTTCAGTAGCTCCAATAAATCCCAATCCAGCTCCATTGCGTAGTATTAGACAATATGATCCCAGCAATTCGTTTCGTCAATTTTCGACCTCGATGAACAAGTTACGATAGTTTAAAGTTTAAACGAATTTAAATAAAAATTAATATACAATTATCTTTATTATTTTTAAACCTTTAAATCTCGGCCGACCATTCACTTTTCCTTGATCTCAGTCGCACGCGTTAACCTTCTTCCCCAGGTTGTAAATCGCGACCAAACACCCATAGAACACGCAAAACAAATCGATTTCAAATATTAAATTATCGATTTAGTTATCCAATTAAATCTGGATATTTGAAATATAATTTATTCGACTTACAAATTTTACTTGTTAATATTCAAAATCAATTAAATATACGAATTTCAAATGACAGAAATTCCTGGTCGTTACAAATTTCCCCCCTTAAAAGAATTTCATCCTCGAAATTGCCAAGTAAGAAAAAGTTATAGAATCCATTAACTTTTCAAAACCATTTGTTCAAATTAAATTTCAAATTCATTTAAACTTTTTAACTTTTCCAAAATCCATAGTTAAACTTCTTATAATAACTTTACTAAGTTTTCAAATCATGCTTAGTTATCTTTTCAAAACCAACTATATCATTTAACTTTTCACTCCCAAAATCAAAGTTATAGTTTTCAAAAATTTCCAATTTTCTCAAAAGTATTCTAACGCCTTAAATTTTCAAAAAAATTCGCCAACGTCTCCTTTGCGCGGCTAGCTCGGTATGACTACAAAAATGGTACCACGTCCCCCAGATTTCAAAAAGAAAAGAAAACGCCAAGTGGCTGGACAAGAAAATCATCAAATTTCATACTGAAATTTAAATACATACCTTTTGTCCAGCAATTCAATTACATACCTTTAATCCACCTGTATATCCTGCTAACCACAATATCCATTTTTATTCAATCTCACTTTATCAATTTCATTTGAATTCAATATACAATTTCAATTCTATTTAGATTCAATTTAATTTTATCAAATATTTTTAATTCACAACTGATTCATCTTGTTATTTTAAATTAGTTTCTTTTACTAATTCATTATAAGTTCTAACTCATTTCATCTCGCACAATTCAAATTGGTTTTCGATATTCAGTTTTCAATTTCAGTTTTTATTCTTTTGTTCGTTCCCAAACACAATTCAATTCACTATTTCGGTTTATAACCACTATATTTAAACCGGATTTCAAATTCCATATGAATTGAATTTATCCTTCATTTATAAATGTTGGATTCAATTCATTTCAACCCATATTAAATTTGTCATTTCTTCAGTTAGTTTTACTTACTAATTTTATTTTAATACTTAGCTTCATTTGATCCAACTTGACAAATTTCCAATCTACTTGCAAATGTAAATCCACTCATTCATAAATTTATTTCCATAATTCATTTGTTTCTACCCCAAATTTATTTTCAACTTAATAAATTTTATGCCATAACTATTTTTATCAGATTCCAAAGTCTTTCCAACATTTCAAAACCATTTCTGAAACCAATTCAAATTATCCTTTGAATTTCAAAACCCAAACCCAATTTTCCAAACAACTTCCATTTAAAACAACTTGACAGCAATCCCTCTTTGAAAACCCGAAAATGAACACCGATGATGCTGCAGTCATCACCGAAGTTATTTTCCAGCGACCGAAAAGAGTTTAGAGATTTTATCCTTCCAAAAACATTTTTCCAAACCTTTGAAAACTATTTTCAAACTCAAAAAGGAATTTAGTCTTTTCCAAATTGCAAACCCCTTCAAAACATTTCCAAATATTCCTCTGGAATTTTAATTCAAATTACAAATCACATTTGCAATTTATATTCTCCAATTCTATTTGTATGTGAATTTATTTCTTAACTTTGGAGTTACGATTTCAATTTATTTTTCAACTTTAATGATAATAATTTAATATCATCACTTTCTAGCAACCAAGCAATCATATATTATAATAATTCACAGAACATTTTTCTCTTTTATATACGAAAATAATTTAGGTAAAATTATTTCATTTACCCTATTTAAAACGATATTGGGTCGAATTTGTTATATACAAATGTTTAGAGATTCCTATCAATAACGTTAATTACTCGTATTGACCAGAGTCCATATACCACTCAACAAACCAATCATCACAATATAAATCAATTTTTTTTATATTCACTAACAAATACGCACTCATATCTATTATTACACTCACACTCATTCGAGAGTACTACTGACTCTATCTCTAATGAGTAACACCCAACAGAGCCAGGGTTGTCGTTTAACCAAATGCTCTGATACCACATTGTAACAGACGGGATTTTCGACTTCCGACAATCGACATCAATACGTCCATTATATCAACCGCCGAACAATCGAATGCCGGAAAACCAAACCGTTAGCGTTAAAGAAGAGGTAGAAGATAGAAGAAAGAAAGAAGAAGCAACAAAAACAATATCAGAATCTCACAATCGCAGCAGAACAACATATAATAGATAAATGAATATCTTTAAAACAAAGAACAATATCAGTTATTACATTACATCACATTACATTTCATCATCGGAGTTTACAACAACAAACATCGGAAAAGAAATACTATATACAAGTGATACGCTACGCCATCCAGCTTGCCTCCAGATCTCTACAGCAGCTCCTGAATTCCAGAATGACCTGATAACCTGACTCTAGGCTGCTCATGTGGAAAATGATGGGCACCCAGAGTTTAGGAAGGGAACAATAAACTCCAGGTCATTCGTGGGACTGGTGTGAGAACTTAAAACAGTTTATCTTTAAAAACAAACAAAGAAATATTTTAAAATAGATCCGCAATGCTTTTAGAAAATGGAACTACCATAAGGCCTCCCGCACACACATAATGCAAACGCAGAATCGGAGGAGATTTCTTCTTATGATAGTCAAACATGCTTGATACGCAAATTTCTTTGATATTATAACTATAAGTGCAAAGTGCAAAAAAACATTTCGAAAGTAATGATATCAATCTTAGCCAACATACGACCATTATCGTATGCCTACTATAGCTACCATATAAACAGTGGGGCGCCACCATAAGTAAATGGCAGGTTCTACAACTAAAACTGTACAGGGCTCGTTTTATTTCTTTGGATTTTCCAACAAATGGTCAGGCCAAGGAACTTCCCGTTGCCACATGGGTACGCCTCTGGAGAGACGCCCCGGGAAGCTAACCGGATCTCTGCCAATACAAGGCCGGGTTACCTCTGCAAAAGTAGGTAACAACTGACACAAGTATGCCATCCCCCAGTTGTAAACAACCTTTATCCGAGGTTCCTCAACCAACATCAATCACAAAGTCATATATATTTGCGACATTCACAAACGTTAAGTATCTGGGCTCCATACCATGATATCACTTCTATCCAGAAGGAAATGTACAAACCCTAAGGGGCGCTACTCCCTAAAACCTTGCTGCATCTTTCCTGTTTTGACCATTTCGGGGTGTGAGGTCCGACGAAGTCTCGTCCACAAAGCTACGCTTTATATAAAAGCTATGCTTTGATCAACAAACGATCAGCAGCACTTCGTATGCCACATTACCAAATTGGGAATGTATCACTAGTAACCATCAACTACATAACCTCTGAGCTCGTACGTCTCAGAGAAGGGTGTTAAGCTAAGAGAATAAATTCTCCGCCACCAACAAAAATGTATTTGATAGAAACCAGCTTTACATCTCAAAGTGTAACGTCAGACACATCCTTACAAGTCCGTTCCGGGATCGAACGGAACCGAAAGCACTTCCAAAGAAGCCCTTGCAATCCAGATATTCACTGATCACAACCGGACTTCCCATCACAAAGGGTGATAAAATCTCTATATCGTAGATCAGCCGATGCAGAGACATTTGACGGTAATCCTTCCGTTTTCGAAAATATCCGGTCTTCAACACCGGTCTCCAAATGCTATCCATTACGACGTATTACTATTCGAAATGGGATTCATGACCCAAAGGTCTTCCCCCGGTTAGACCGAATAACGAGCGCTTATTTTAAAATTAGTGTAGCATTCAAATTCAAGAAAATCACAACAAATACCCATTTAAAGGTAAATACTGATAGTCGGTTATTTAACTTCAATAGATATGCACAACATCACCAGATTCCAAATAATTTCGCAAATTATTTATTTTTCCAAAAATATCTTCACAAGATAATCCGTAAATTTGTTTCCACACTTCAAAAATAAATCAATGTTTATTTTTAAACAAATTTCTCTTTCCTTTATAAATTCCATGGTGAATTTAAATTCCCAAATATCCACTGATATACGATTTTTAAATCGATTTCAAATATTCACTTTCAATTTATCCTTAAAAGATATAATCTCAAAACATTTCACTTCATATTGGAAAACATTACCATGCTTATTTAATAATAAGTAATTCACAAACCTATTTATTTTCAACATTTGAAAAATATTCAATATACTTAAACCACAATGAAGTATATATTTCATTTTTAAGGAAAACATTCTCTTAAACACATTCATTTGAGTCAAAACGAATGTTGCGTAAAATATTGTAACGATAACCCAAAATTACTAGTATAGGGATTCGAAATTAAAATAGATATATAAATCCCAATATTATATAAAACATTTCCTTTCGAAAATCATTTACTATAACAACAGTATTATAGTCCACTATTTCCTTATTTCTCGAAAACGTCTATTTCAAGAATGAATATTGAAATCTTGTGTTTCGATACTTAATACATTTTAAAACAACTTCAAATCGTTTTAATTCTATTTAAAATATCACTTCCCCAAAACTTTTCTTTAATATATTATTCACTGTCCAAAATCGTGAATATACTTCGTTAACCAAATTCAACGTTTCTACACATTTTATTTTAAAGGATTATCCACTGTCCCAAAATCATGAATATACTCCTTTAATAAGCTATAATGATTAACTTATCAAAATAATTCGATTTCGGATTTATAAAACAATGTTTGTAAATTCCATTTATATATTTTTTATATTTTATTTTTCAACTTCAACTTATAAAATCTCTTTATTAACAAATTCTATCCATATTCCATTTACACGCCAAAATCCAAATTATTTATAAATTCTTTCATTTTATAACTTCACAAATCGTAGATTCTATTCTTTTATAAAAATCCATTTATAACATCATTTTAAAATGTCTTTAAAACTCTTTCATAATTCCATCACTTTGATGTATAAAAAAAGTCCAATTTTTTAAATCTTATATATAAAGCTTTTATAATAAATTCAAAAATCACCATTTAAATTATTTTATAAAATAATCAACTTCTTATTTCAACTATATTTCTCAAAACATCATAATTTTTAATATAAACTTTCAACCTGAATTTTCAAAAATCAAATATTTATTTATTTCCGGTATCTAACGATACCAAAATTATATTCGGCTAAATTTTAGCCTTCATCGATTTCAATCAAAAAGATGAGATTTTAAATAATCAACACACAACATTGAAACAAATTCAATTATTTGAGGAATCCACTTGGATCCCTCCAACCTGTTTCCCTGCATCCACAGATGTTAGCACAATACCAATCCCGTTTCAAGACAGAATATCGCAGTATATGGGATTTATAAAATATTATCCGCTATTATGCGGCGCAGTAGGGTCTCATCCGCTATATAATGCGGGAAATCAACTCCAAGTACGTATATAATACCAATTCCACTTTAAGACGGAATATCGCAGTATATGTGTTTAATAAATAACCTCCGCTTAATATACGGCGTACAGGGTCTATTTCAATACAATAGATAGCAATTTATCATCCAAGCATACAATCAACATAAATCAAGCAATTTTAAATCTAACTATTTAAAATTTAAATCGAAACAAATTCGATTGGGTGAGAAGTTCTCAACTTGCTTCCAATAAAGTTGCAGTGTTCTATTCCAAATAAAATTAAACACGCGTTTAATTTTACCTAAAATTTTCACTAGCTCCAATAAATCCCAATCCAGCTCCATTGTGTAGTATTAGACAATACGATCCCAGCAATTCGTTTCGTCAATTTTTGACCTCGATGAACAAGTTACGATAGTTTAAAGTTTAAACGAATTTAAATAAAAATTAATATACAATTATCTTTATTATTTTTAAACCTTTAAATCTCGGCCGACCATTCACTTTTCCTTGATCTCAGTCGCACACGTTAACCTTCTTCCCCTGGTTGTAAATGTTATCTAAGCTGTGAGAATTAGTTAAGAAGGATTTTTGAATAAATGGTTATTAATTAACTAAGTTTTTAGAATGTTTTTTTTATAAACATAACTTTTATTTTTAAAGTTTATCTTAAATAAACATAATGATATTTCAAGAGGTTAATAATAAGGATGTTTATAATTGTTAATTAACTTTTCAAGGTTAAGTTAAATTTTATTTGTTAAAGGAAATTAGTTACTTGAAGTTAATTATTTAATAGTAATTAAGGTAAATGAATTAATAATTTAAGTTTGATTAATCAAGTAATTAATGATTAATTAATTAAAATAATTACTTAGTGAAAGTAATTAAGAATGGATAATTAATGGTTTAAAGATTGATTAATCAAGTATTTAAAGGTTAATTAATTTATAGAATAATTAATTAATGTGGTTAATATAATTAAGGTAATTAATTTAAGAAGTGATTAATTAAAGGCTAGTTAATTAATAAAAGTAATTAATTAATGGTAAAGTTAATTAACTTAAAATGATTAAGAAATCATTATTAATTAAGGATAATTAATTACTGTAATTAATTAAGGAATAGTAAATCTATTAATTAATCAATTAAGGACAATTTATTATAATTAAGATTTAATTAATCAATAATTAAAGGTTTATTAATTAAAGTAATTAATTAAGGAATAAGTATTTAAGATTTAATTGATTATAACTAAGGGTTTATTAATTAAGATAATTAATTAAAGAAATGATTAATTAATGAAGGTGGTTAGACTTAATCAATTGAAATTAATGATAATTAATCATTGATTAAAGATTACTAATGAAAGTAATTATGTGAGTAATAAATTTAAAACCACATGATTTACTCACCTTAATCAAAGATGCTTGATTGTTATTGAATGTTGTGTGATGGATTGATATATTTGATATATGATGCTGAGCTGCTATAATTGTGATGAATATACTATTTATGAATATGAAAACCCCTTGACCCGTAAAACGACAATTGAAGTTCGATGCGACAGGGTGTCGGATCCCAGTTGGTTATCCGAAACCCACATCGAATTGTAATGGTAAATCTTTATGATTAATAAATCTGTGAATAAAGATAAGCGTTATGGGTTATACCGCTTATCGATATGATTGAATCTATGATGATGATGTTGTGCACTATTGTGTTAAACCCCTGGACCACACTTATACACACAAAAATATGGATTGCACGTGGAAATGGGTTAAGTCACAGATTTTGAAATAGTTTTAAAGATTGAATTTTTGAATCAAAATAGTTTTGGAATTAGAATTGAAGCTTTTGAAAATGAATTTCAAAAATAAAAGTTATTTTGAATAACTTGTTTGAGTTTTGAAATTTAAATAATTTGATTTAAATTTGATTTCAATATTTGAAATTGAATTCTATGATTTGGGGATTAGGATTTAATAAGGTTATTCAACTTATAAATGGGTTTATATGGGTTTTAATCCATTTTAAAAGTGTAGTTTTGGGAATTTGAATTTAACCCAAAGATTTTAACTTGTATAAATATAATTGGATTTTTCTGAAATAAAAACTATGTGTTTTGAAATAATAAAAGCTTTTACATAAGAAAAGAAATTCCAATTTGTGTTAAAAGGATTTCAAGTCTAAAATGAAAATGGTTTTCCAAGTTATGAATGAATCTTTGGAAAACGAGTTTGAAATCTATAAGTTGAATCTTAAATTTAAAGATTTAATTGAGTTAATCCAAATTGAAATGGAAATTGTTTTGAAATCTATGAATAGATCTTTGTGAAACTAGGTGAATTTTGGGAAACGAATCTTTTTGTTTAAAGATTTAAATGGTAATTTGTTTAACCATTTGAAAGAAAAGCTTTGGATTTTTAAAGTTGTGACTTGACTGAAATCCCATATCCATATGTTTTTAAATATTGCGCTCACTATTCGATTTAGCCAGGAGAGGACCTTGTGTTATATAACCCATTCCGAATAGTGATACGACGTTATGGATTGCATTTGAAGACCGGTGTTGAAGACCGGGTGTCTTTAAGAACGTTAGGATAACCTATCGATTGTCTCTGCACCGAGTATCAACGGTGTAGAGATTTCCTAAGTGATGGGAAGTCCAATCGGGATTATGGATACCCGGATTTGCAAGGGCTTCTTTGGAAGTGCCTTCAGTTCTGTTCGAACCCGGAACAGACTTTTATGGCTGTATGTCCGACATTACATTTTGAGATATTAAAACGATCTCTATCAAATACACTTTTTCTTGGTGGCGGAGAATTTATTCTCTTAGCTTAACACCCTTCTCCGAGACGTACGAGCTCAGAGGTTATGTAGTTGATAGTTATCAGTGATATACTCCCAATTTGGTAATGTGACATGTTGAGTGCTGCTGTGTATCATTTGTTGATCAAAGCATGGCTTTTGTATAAAATGTAGCTTTGTGGACGAGACTGCATCAGGACCTCACACCCCGGAAATGGTCGAAACAGGAAAGATGTGGCAAGGTTATGAGGGTCGCTCCCTTTAGGGTGTGTCATTCCCTTCTGGAAAAGGGTGGTATCATGGTATAGAGCCCATATGCTTACTCATGTGGATACTGCAGATCTATTACTTTTGATTGCTTTGTGGTTTAGAGGCGCCTCGGATAAAGGTCCCAAAGGACCGGGGGATGGTATGCTCGAATAGTAGTTACCCAGTTACAGAGGTAACCTGGCCTTGTGTTGGAAGATATTCGGTTAGGTTCTCGGAATGTCCCGCCAGAGGCGATCCCATGGACAGTAGGAAGTTCCTTAGCCTGACCATTTGTTGGAAATCCATTCATCCAATACGCGCCTTGTACGATTTTAGTTGTAGAATCTGCCATTTACTTATGGTGGTCACCAATATTTAGATGGTAACTATAGTAGGCATAGTTCAGAATGTCTATGCTGGCTAGGATTTATATTATACTTTCAAAATGGTTTTCCTACACCATGCACTAGTAATAATATCAATGAAATTTTCTCATATTAAGCATTTTTCACTATCATAAGGAGAAATCTCCTCCAAGTCCGTGTTTGCATTGTGTGTGTGGCGGGAGGCCTTATGGTAGTTTCATTTTCCAAAAAGCATTGCGGATTTCAAATTTAAATTCTTTTGTTTGTTTTAAAGACCAACTATTTTGTTTGCTCATACCAGTCCCATGACTGACCTTGCTTATCTAGGTGAAACGTGATGGGGAATTCTCGCTTTTTGTTTGGTGGCGAGCAGGAGACTCTTACCCCCACATATCCTCTTTAAGGGGTTGGTTAGCCGGTTAGGAGTGAAAGTTGAAAGGCTGGCCGTAAAAGCAAGGGCAGGGTACTAGTGTATGCCACGGCGGGGCTGGGATGGTTGAAAAGCCTACCAGTCAAGATTGGCCGCTGTCGAAGGTTGAAAAGCCTAGACTACTACATTTGGTATCAGAGCTGAAGGTTAAAACTTTAGCTCAGGAGTATAACACATTAAGTGACTCATTATAGATAGGGTGAAATATACCCTAGAATGAGTATATCCCTAAGATATCCGTTCGAATGCCTCAGTAAATTCTCTTACTATCCACTAATAGTGAGTATGAGTGCAAGAAGAAGATGAGATAGGGGACATGGGAATACTACTACAAATGGTCAATACCCTACAACAGTGGAAATAACTTTCTCTATGAATCTCCTTTGATTTGATTCCAAATTCTTTTGATTGCTTCGTGACAGCTCCAGAAGAAGTTTCGGTGTGATGGTGGCCATACGTATCGTTGTAGAAAATCCTTACTTCGTATCTACATCGGTTTCTTATCAGCTTTTCGATCTAAACTTTAATGAATTTGAAATCGAAAATTTAAATAAATTGGAAATTTTAAATTGAAATAAATTGGTTAACTTAAATATAAAGTTAAATTTGAATTGTATAAATAAAACCATATCGGTTGAAACCAAATTTGAGATTCTATTGTGATTTCTTGGTATATCAAAGTCCGAAGAGGGACAAGTTGGTATATACTTTGGGGTATTCCGACTTGAGTTTGGGATCCATACCTAGTGTTTGAGAATTATGGAAGATTAAATCCATCCATCTATTCTCTGGGATCCGATATATTCTATGAATGATTAGTTATCCCTTCAAACTAATTAGCGCCCTTGCATATTCGTAGACCGGTGGACCCAAGTATCATATGAAATAATTGTATGAGTTTGTTCTCATATTGTTGATATTCTGATTTGGTAAACGGAATGTGGAATAAATATTTCGATCTGATCTGATCAATCATTTCTTTATCTATCATCTATTCTTTGTTGTCTCCCTTGCAAATTTCGAGGACGATTTTTTTTAGAGGGAATGTAACGATCCTGATTTTTAATTAAATTTAAATTGATAATTAAAATGAATTTTTGAATAAAATTATAGATTAATTTGAATTTTTCAAATTAGATAGGAAATTTATTTATTTAGACATTGATTTTGAAATTAACTATGGAGTTGAGATTGGATATTTAAAATCTTATAAATAAAAAGCAATATCCCAAAAATTAATCAATTTAAATTAATAATTTATTTTAAACTTTTGAAAATTTAATTTGGAATATAATTGAAAAAAACCTCAAACAAATAAAATGAGTAATAAAACTATACATAAATAAATTCCAATTTCTTTTGGGATTAAAAGTTTTGAAATAATAAATGTTTTAAAAAGTTATTTAAATTTAAAATTTTATACATATATGTATATTTCATATATGAGTAAAATTGTAGATATATTGAGATTGAATTTAAATTTATTCAAGAGATGTGTATGAATATAATAAATGGACAAAGATGGTATATTTCAAGTTGGTTTGAAATTTGAGTTTAAATTTAAGATAAATATTTTTTTTAAATTAGTGGCATTTAAAAATATTAATGAATAATGTATGTGATGAAATATTGGTTAAATTCTTTTTACATTGTATATATGTATATGCTAATGAATAAAAGGTAAATTCATTTATAAAGTAAATATGATACGAAATTTATAAAAAAAATTCTTTTGTCTTTGTAAAATTATAAATGTAAACATATATATAAGGAAGTAAAGGAATTAATATACATAAAAGAGATAGAGTAAAGGAGTAAACAAAATTGAGGCCTCATGATGATTTCTTACAAATGGCCTTCAATACAATCAATTGAATAAAATAATAGAAATAATTTTTTTAAAAGACTTTTCATCTTCCCATAACCAAATCATATTAACTCTCACCAAATCTGAAAAAGTTCAGTAATCAAAGATTTGGAATTTCAAAACTACAACAGCAAAGAGAGACAAAATCAGAAAAAAAGCATTTCTCTTGGATTCAAAGATGAAAAAATATGAAATCTTCCTCAACATCAAACTACAGATTTACTCTCAGGTAAACTCTATACTCTATAGTTTAGTAGATTTGCAATTCTAAAATCAAGTTGTAGCACAAATTCAAACTACAGATTACAAAAAATAAAAAATACAGTGCTTCAGTTTGGACAGGAAAACAGTGCAGATTGTATCAAATAAATAAAGGCAAGTAAATTTTTTTTAAAGGCTTAAATTTAATGTTGTTAACCAGTATTGAAGCAAAGGTTTAAAGCATTTGTATCAATCTAAGTCACATGAAACAAATCAAGTTCAAAAGGCTAAAGTAAATTCTGGTTTCAACTGCAAAAGAAAAAAAAACTTCACTGTTACATAAAGGAAACTCAAACTGTAAGTGATTTAAAGATTACTGTTATTTGAGTAAATGAACATAACAAGAATAAACAAAGAGCTGTATTTACAATTTACAGATCTAAATTCCATGATTAAAGAAGAAGAAAAGATGCAGGCTTTCATTCTTTGAAACTGTCAGAAACTTCTTCTCTGTCTCTGCTTTTTTTGCCTTATCCATGTCCAGGTGAGCAATCTAGCCTGAATTTGTTCTCTGTCTTGATGAATGCTTGAATGAATTGTCTTCTCTGATATGTGATGATTCTGGAATGTAAATCTGTTTACATATGTATGTATATATGTGATGCATGTCAGGGAGCAGAACAAAGCTTGTTTTTGTTCATACATTCCAGATCTTAAAAAAAACCTGTTTGAAATTAAAAATTATCCCACCTCAAACAAATATGGATTATAATTACTGAATGAAAGATGTTTATATGAGTATAACGTCATTTCTAAAAATAAATACAAGTTGAATTATTGATTTAATATCTCGATGTTTAAATATTACAGTGGAATTAAATATAAGTCAGGAAATTTATTTTCTGGAATTCATGTTTTGATTATATATATGAATTCGCAATTCAAATCGATGAATTTTGATAAGAATTTCAAGATTTATAGTTCATTAAATTGTGAGAAAAGTGAGATGGTCGAAAATTGATTTATGGCCAAATTCTGGCGATTGGTGGGTCTGGAATCATCGGGGTTGGTGGAGAAGGTAGTTTAGAGGTTGCTAATCATCAGAAAAATAGTCGCTAATTTTTTTGAGGACTGTGGTGGCAATGCAATGTCGATCTAGGGTTTTATACTCAAGTTTGGTCATCGTCGAATTCAATACCAGTTGGTCATCATTGATGCATCGGACTGGATGGGGACGGGGGGATCGGAGCGTGTCGTCGTGGTGCGTCTTTGGTCATGGTCATGTAGCCTATGGTGGTCACGATCACCCAAGCAATGCGTTTTTGTTGGGGAGGTTATGGTTCCAGCTTCTCTGGTTTCGTTCGAATTCACGTTCAGGCGAATCGATCTAACCTGGGTGGTCGAGATGTTAGGCGAGGTCAACGGTGACCTGTAGGCGTCGGCAAGGATGGTCAGAAGGGTGGCGAATTCGTGTACCCGTGTACATGTGCATCAGTGTGTCAGGCCGTGTTTGGGTGAGGAAGATGAAGTAATCTCGGTTTAATCTCGAGTAAACGATAGAATGGCTCGAGTGAAATAGCATGAGTACTGGGTAAACACTTAGAAAATTTTAAAGTTTGGAAAAAATTTGGCACACGGGTAGATTTTGATAAAACTCGAAGAAAATGGGTTTTCGTTTCGCGGTGAACTCGAGGATGGCTCAGGTTTTGATTTGGTATAGAAGCAGTATTAAAATTTTAAGGAAAAATCAATTTATTTCAAACAAGTTTTGTTAAACCCAACTTCCTTCTTATATTAAATGTTATCTAAGCTGTGAGAATTAGTTAAGAAGGATTTTTGAATAAATGGTTTTTAATTAACTAAGTTTTTAGAATGTTCTTTTTATTATAAACATAGCTTTTATTTTTAAAGTTTATCTTAAATAAACTTAATGATATTTCAAGCGGTTAATAATAAGGATGTTTTATAATTGTTAATTAACTTTTCAAGGTTAAGTTAAATTTTATTTGTTAAAGGAAATTAGTTACTTGAAGTTAATTATTTAATAGTAATTAGGTAAATGAATTAATAATTTAAGTTTGATTAATCAAGTAATTAATGATTAATCAATTAAAATAATTACTTAGTGAAAGTAATTAAGAATGGATAATTAATGGTTTAAAGATTGATTAATCAAGTATTTAAAGGTTAATTAATTTAAAGAATAATTAATTAATGTGGTTTATACAATTAAGGTAATTAATTTAAGAAGTGATTAATTAAAGGTTAGTTAATTAATAAAAGTAATTAATTAATGGTAAATTTAATTAACTTAAAGTGATTAAGAAATCATTATTAATTAAGGAGTAATTAATTATTGTAATTAATTAAGGAATAATAAATCTATTAACTAATCAATTAAGGACAATTTATTATAATTAAGATTTAATTAATCAATAATTAAAGGTTTATTAATTAAAGTAATTAATTAAGGAATAAGTAACTAAGATTTAATTGATTATAATTAAAGGTTAATTAATTAAGATAATTAATTAAAGAAATGATTAACTAATGAAGGTGGTTAAGACTTAATCAATTAAAATTGATGATAATTAATCATTGATTAAAGATTACTAATGAAAGTAATTATGTGAGTAATAAATTTAAAACCACACGATTTACTCACTTAATCAAAGATGTTTGATGTTATTGAATGCTATGTGATGGATTGATATATTTGATATGTGATGTGATGCTTTGTGCTGAGCTGCTATATTTGTGATGAATATATTGTTGTATGAATATGAAAACCCCTTGACCCATAAAACGACATTTGAATTTCGATGCGACAGGGAGTCGTATCCTATTTGGTTATCCGAAACCCACATCGAATTGTAATGATCAATCTTTGTGATTAATAAATCTGTGAATAAAGATAAGCACTATGAGTTATACCGCTTATCGATATGATTGAATCTATGATGATGATGTTGTGCACTATTTTGTTGAATCCCTGGACCAGACTTATACACACACAAATATGGATTGCACGAGGAAATGGGTTGAGTCGTAGATTTTAAAATAGTTTTAAAGATTGAATTTTTGAATCCAAAATAGTTTTGGAATTAGAATTGAAGCTTATGAAAATGAATTTCAAAAATAAAAGTTATTTTGAATAACTTGATTGAGTTTTGAAATTTAAACAATTTAATTTAAATTTGAATTCAATATTTGAAATTGAATTCTATGATTTGGGGCTAGGGTTTAAAAAAGTTAATCTACTTATAAATGGGTTTATATGGGTTTTAAACCATTTTAAAAGTGTAGTTTTGGGAATTTTAATTTAACCCAAAGATTTTAACTTGTATAAATATAATTTGATTTTTCTAAAATAAAAACTATGTGTTTTGAAATAATAAAAGCTTTCACATAAGAAATGAGCTTCCAATTTGTGTTAAAAGGGTTTCAAGTTTAAATGAAAATGATTTTCCAAGTTATGAATGAATCTTTGGAAAATGAGTTTGAAAGATATAAGTTGAATCTTAATTTAAAGATTTAACTGAGTTAATCCAAATTGAAATGGAAATTGTTTTGAAATCTATAAATAGATCTTTGTGAAACTAGGTGAATTTTGGGAAACAAATATTTTTGTTTAAAGATTTAAATGGTAATTTGTTTAACCCTTTGAAAGAAAAGCTTTGGATTTTAAAAGTTTTTACTTAACTGAAATCCCATATCCATATGTTTTTAAATATTGCGCTCACTATCCGGTTTAGCCGGGGAGGACCTTGTGTCATATAACCCATTTCGAATAGTGATACGACGTTATGGATTGCATTTGAAGACCGGTGTTGAAGACTGGGCGTCTTTAAGAACGTTAGGATCACCTATCAATTGTCTCTGCACCGAGTAGCTGCGGTATATAGATTTCCTAAGTGATGGGAAGTCCGATCGGGATTGTGGATACCCGGATTTGCAAGGGCTTCTTCGAAAGTGCCTTCGGATCTGTTCGAACCCGGAACAGACTTGTATGGTTGTATGTGCGACATTACACTTTGAGATATTAAACTGATCTCTATCAAATACATTTCTGCTTGGTGGCGGAGAATTTATTCTCTTAGCTTAACACCCTTCTCTGAGACGAACGAGCTCAGAGGTTATGTAGTTGATAGTTATCAGTGATATACTCCCAATTTGGTAATGTGACATGTTGAATGCTGCTGTGTATCATTTGTTGATCAAATCATGGCTTTTGTATAAAGTGTAGCTTTGTGGACGAGACTGCATCAGGACCTCACACCTTGGAAATGAGCGAAACAAGAAAGATGCGGCAAGGTTATGAGGGTCGCTCCCTTTAGGGTGTGTCATTCCCTTCTAGAAAAGGGTGGTATCATGGTATGGAGCCCAGATGCTTACTCATATGGATAATGCAGATCTATTACTTTGTGATTGCTTTGTGGTTTAGAGGTGCCTTAGATAAAGGTCCCAAAGGACCGGGGGATGGCATGCTCGAGTAGTAGTCACCTAGTTACAGAGGTAACCTAGCCTTGTGTTGGCAGAGATCCGGTTAGGTTCTCGGGACGTCCCGCCAGAGGCGATCCCATGGATAGTAGGAAGTTCCTTAGCCTGACCATTTATTGGAAATCCATTCATCCAATACGCGCCTTGTACGGTTTTAGTTGTAGAACCTACCATTTACTTATGGTGGTCACCACTGTTTAGATGGTAGCTATAGTAGGCATAATTCGGAATGTCTATGCTGGCTAGGATTTATATTATACTTTCGAAATGGTTTTCCTACACTATGCACTAGTAATAATATCAAATAATTTTTCTTGTATTAATCATATTTGACTATTATAAGGAGAAATCTCCTCCAAGTCTGCGTTCTGCATCGTGTGTGTGGCGGGAGGCCTTATGATAGTTTCATTTTCCAAAAAGCATTGCAGATTTCAAATTTAAATTCTTTTGTTTGTTTTAAAGACCAACTGTTTTGTTTGCTCATACCAGTCCCACGATTGACCTATAGTTTGTTGTTCCTTTCCTAAACTCTGGGTGCCCACAATTTTCCCACATGGGCAGGCTAGAGTTGGGTTTTTCAGATGGTCAGGTTTAGTAGATTATCTGGAGCTAGTTCAATCTTTAGATCAGGACTGCACTTGCTTATCTTTGTGCATTATTATTGGGAGTTCGAGTTATTTCTGGATTGGTGCCTTGGAGATGGAGATTACCGATAGTGGAGTTCTTTCTTGAAGACTACCTTGGAGATATTATTCCACTGTTGGTGTTATCTTTTCTTTCCGCTGCTATTATCTTGTATCATATCTCTGATGTATATTGATATCTATTGTATCATATTGTGTCAAATGGTGTGTGTGTATATATATATTATTTTTCTTCTGATGTGTTGTACTTAATGTGTTATAAGCTCCGGCGAACCAAATTCGACGTTTGGATCCGTGGCATTTGAATACGAGTGTCGTATTTAGTGCCGATTTTCGAAGGTTTGGTCAGGGTCGCTACAAAAAGTTTCCTCAACCACTCCAACTGTAACATTGTTCCATTAGCATAATGTAGCTCCTTGCAATTTCCTGGATGTAAATCTCCTCTTCTGTTTTTCATTCAAACCAAGATCAACGAAAATCCTTTCACAATGAAGCAACCAATTCTCCACCTCGATCATATCCTTTGTTCCAATGAATGGTTTCCCTCCAAGCCTTGCATAGTCTCTACTCAAAACAACATAATTATTGACAACTAGAATTTTTTATTAGCTCCTCTAGCATTTCCACCCACTGATCCAGCAGCATCTCTTGCTTGCATCATGTTGATAAAGAACTGCTACATTGCTCATATATCAACCGATGGTGTTCCTGCTCCCACATTAGCAGTAGTTTGTTAAACCGCGTTCCCTCTGGTATTGGGCCTGACATTTCCATTAGTAATGTTGCTTCCTCCACTAAGATTCACTCTTCTATTTCCTGCCTCCATATCTTACTTCCTTAAATCTATATTCTAACCTTAATAAGATACGGAAGAACAGTCTAAGAGAGAGGGAGAATAGAAATAAAATATATACTTATATATAGCAAATACAAGTAGTTACTATAGCATTATCCCATATTCCAATCTTATTCTCTGATTTATCTGGATTATGTTTTCAACTATTTTTAAGTTCAGAAATTCTTTTGGTTTCACATAAACCTATGCTCTAATACCAAGTTGTAACATCTCCTATTTTGAGGCATGAAACTAAGCGCTATAGATGCTGCAGTCATCTATAGTATTAATTTCTAGTGATAAAATGCAGCCATGTTATTGTGTTATAACATCTGAAGCACAAGAATATGAAATAATTTTAACATCATTTTCAAAGCAACCTTCCATATTTCATTTTGAAGATAATATTCCATATTCCTTACATAATCCCAAACAATGCCCAAGTTCAGATAAAATATGTTTATTATGAAATACCCCAAGAGCGACACATGAAGATGCCTCCGTGGTTAATTAGATTACTAAATAGACAGATACATCTACTATCAATACATTCGTACAACGATTGACATAACACAACGAATAGTAGTAATAAATAGACTCCAACATAGCTAGCTTTGCCTTATGCACGTCTTCGAAAAATTTATTTGCAAAACCTACTTAACCTTTACATTCTTACTTCCGACCTACTTAAATCAAATTTTGAGCATTCAAGGGTTTAAGGGGAAAACATAAACTTTGAGTTAGACAAAAGACTATGGTGGATAATAATGTGCTATCTCGGTTTATAGATATTCAGCGAGACCATGCTGCTGAGCGGAGCGGGTTTTCCCCTCACTAATATCCCTTTTAAAATATATCTTTTGCAATTTGAATTCCTACAACCAAACTAGTTAAAATGGACAATATAAACAATAATGTGTATGCATGCAACATGGGCAATTACGATTAGCCTGTTAAAATCAGTGGACTATCCAGCCCGACATCATAGTTCTCTTAGGATAACTACAAACCTATGGCTAACTCGGATCAACCAAATATATCAAATTCTCTAACACACTATTAACTGAACTTTGTGTCCGTAATTTACTTTTCCTAGGGTCACTCTGATCCTAATGGTTTTCGGGCTCACCAATAACTTGCCTCATCTTTGTGTATTTCTTTCTGTGCGTAAACCTACTTTTAGTCCTACCTGTGATAAATCCCTATGCACTGGAATTTTGGACTTATATCATCTAGGGGATAATATTAGAAGCATAGGGAATTACCCTACACCAGTCCCATCCAGTTTTCTAATTTTTGAGTCAATTCATCCTATTACAATTTATCTAAAGGTGATAAGAACACTAATCTCATTAGTAAAATTCTAGGCTAAATACCCTGTTTATTTTCTTGAATATATCTTACAAATGACTTAACTCTTGAAATCATACCTTTAAAACAAGGAAAATATAGCCCTTTACTTTATCCCAAAATATTTATGCCATGATATGTACTTTTACAAAATAATTTTGATGAATTTCGAAACAAAGTTGGTGTTATCTCACTTCGAAACCATAGGTTGTAAACACAAAATAATATAAGCCTTTATTTTGATGAACGCAACAAAGATAATGTCGACGAGGGTCTTCGCCCCTTCAAAACATAGGCCAAAATAATAGAACCTTATATATCGATAAACCTTGGTGTCATTATTGCCACTCGGGGTTATTGCCCCTCTTTAATATAAAATATGTTAAATTTTTTGATTTATAAGCACAAGGGTATATAGTCGAAGTCAACCACTACGTATAGCACATTATAAAACCTTAAAAGAATAAGGTCGGCATAGATAAATCTCGACATTACCGCCTTAAGGAAAAATAAGAGACTTTATTAAAGCCGAAGTCGGTAGGAGCGGCACCATAGCCCTCTTCAAAAGCATGCAATAAGAAACAAGGATGGCAAAGGATAAAGTCGAAGAGATAAAATGCGGCAGCATTGCCTAACTTAAAAACGCGGCTTCCTTGCCTTTTACAGATATTATTAAAATAGGCATTGTCGTTATCGCCGCTTCTTCGCAAGCGATAGGGTCGACGATGTTGAAGAAAAAAGTAGCACTATGCCATTTTATATAAAATGTGGCACTTAAGCCATGCGGCAACGACAACGTCGAAGACCATGATGTCGACTTTGATAGTGTGTTTCCTGATTCAACCACACCGATCCATTCCGTATCAACTGAAGTTGATATCATATGTATCACCTATAATTGACTTTGAAGACTATAGATGCAGTGATATGAGGAGCGGCATCATGATTTCGGCATGTCAAAGCAGCAAATAACAGGAAAACTGTTTATTTGCTATCTAAAGTAATTTCTTTTCGCCAACTCCAAATATTTTGTAAATTCTTATAGGTTAACACTTCTTTTACCAAAAAAAATTCCAAAAATATTATGGAGCAGATTTTACATTTCCAAAATAATTTACAAACCACACCTTTTATATTAATATTTAATTATAATAATTAAGCTTTTCTAGCTCAAATATTTCATAATAAATCACAAACACTTAAGAAAAATTCTTAAAAATCATAATAAACCCAATTTGTTACATCCTTTAACATATAAAAATTTCATGGTCAAAAACATAGTTCAAATATTTTAAATAATTAAAACTCGAAATATCTCATTTTCCAACCTTAGAAAATTCACCAAATATTCTCATTAAATTGGAAAATTATAAAATTAGAACCCCACTTCCAAAATATTATCATATCAAAATTTCAAGTCCTTTGAATGTCATATGATAGGTTTTTTAACTCAAACTTATCAAATAATTTCACAATTAAATTAAATAAATTTACCAATAAGCATATAATCATTTAATTCATCATAACATGGCATAATATAAGCGAACAAAATGGATTTATGATTAAAAATGAAAAACAAATACATAAACCATGAGATGGATAACCATTATTTACCTTGAATGATTAAAAAAGGTTGATATTTGTATTTTGATTCGATTCCCCTAAGCTTTGATCTTTCTTCCTAGCTTATCTTCCCTTGAATACTTTTTAATGGCCGGCCTATCTTTCTTTTTTAATTCGTTTTTATTGAACGAAATGAATAAGGAAATGAGAATAATGGTATATGTTAAGGAAATATGCTCCTTTCCCATTTTTCCTTCTTCATATATCCTTCTTCTTGTTAATGTTCTAATTAATTCCACTAGTTCATTAAATGACATGACCCACCTACTTCCAAATCTCAATCTCCTTACCATTTTACATTATTTTATTTATATATCTAATTAAATATCCTAAATAATGTTAACCAAAATTAAGGATGTTATAGACTTCCCTCCTTAAAGAATTTCATCTTTGAAATTGCGATAAGATTCACATATCAAACATATAAGCATAAATGTAAAACATACCACCAAATAAATCATAAGTATCTCTAATCATAAGTATCTCTAATCCTATCTTTTGTCTCCAAGCATAGTCTCTCTCCTCGTTACCCTACTGGACTTTTACTAATCTAATTGTCTTATTTCTTTGCTTCTTCTCATCCTTAGCCACAAACGAACTGGTGTCTAACTATGGTTATGTCTGGTTCCACTACTAAGTCTTCTAATGCAGTCGGGGTTATAGTAGTCTCTGGATTTCGAATACACTTCCTCAGATGAGAAACATGAAAAATATTGTAGATTCCTACCTAACTATTCTGTAACTTGACCCTATAAGCGAGTTTCTCAATCCTTTCCACAATAGGAAATGGTCCAACGAATCTAGGTGCCAATTTCCCTGATTTTTAGAATCTAACTCAACCCTATAAGTGAGTTTCCTGATCCTTTCTATGATAGGAATAGTGGCATCATCTTGATACTCGAACAGAAAGCATCATGCATGATATTAACTGATAGGTCTAGGAAAATTACGCACGAGCTCAAAAGAGCTACAGCTGGTGTAGGCAGAGTGGGAGCATGCATGAATGAAGTACTAGACCAAGTGACATAAGATGGCTCTAGAAGCATAGGCCAAGGGAGGTACTTATGGTTCACTCCCATAATGAATTGAAACCTGCATGGAAACCTAGATCTCGAGAAGAAAATGAGAGCATGCACGACTAGGAAGGAGGTAAGGGATGATGATAGGGTGAGGAGGATACTGGCTAAAACAAACAAGGCGGATTGGTGTAGGAAGGTTAAAAGGTGAACATGAATAGCAATTTTAATTTAGGGTAGGGAGATGATTCGGCAGGAGGTAGACATTTTTATTATTGAGTGATGACCATTATTTGAGTTTATGTATTGCACAAACATATGGTTGTTATTATATGGTGAGTCTATAAGTTACATTTTTCCGTTTGTTGAAATTTCGAGGATGAAATTCTTTTAACAAGGAGAATATAATAGCCTAGCCTTTTATATAAAATTAATCAATTAATTAATTAAAGAAGGCATTTCGGTAATTTTACATAAACTAAAGTAACTTTTTGCAAATGGAGAAATTTAGGAAATTCGACTTTTCCATTGCGTTAGATAAATATTTCAAGCCTAAGTTCATATATAAATTGTCAGAAAGAGACATCGAATGAGAAGATACAAATCAAATATCATAGCTTGCATTTCGAGGCGAAATGAGTCTAGTCCCAAGTGAGTTGAGGGTGAATTTTGGGATTCATGCCTATATGAGATGTTTGTAACCCTAATTCACCACCATTCTTTATTTTTCTTTATTCTATAGTTGTCGCTCAACCTAAACTCAAAATTCCACTTTTTTCTCCTTCTTCTTCAATTCTAAAACAAGATTCTCTAAGTAAAATAGCAAAACAATAGAAACGAGAAGGAAATCAAATACAAACCCTAGCAAATCAAATAAAAGGAGAGGAGCATCCATGAAATGATCCGCCTTTTAAGAAAGAAAGGGATAAGAAAGAGAAAAGATAGAGAAGAAAGAAAGAAACAATATCAGAATCTCAACAACGGAATGAATAAATTATATTAATCACATAGTATCATATACATCAGAGTTACACATCTTATACAACACATGATAGACAGTTATAAACACCTGTCTAGTTATACAACTCAAGATACAACTCGAACTAACGACTCAGAGACCAACACAGCGGAACCATCTATATATATCTACAAAGCTGAAGCCTCGTGCTCCATTGCTCCTCCATAATTCATCAAAGCTAACCTAAATCTCTTGGCTACTCGTAAACATTTGAGTACCCAAGAGTTTAAGAAAACAGAAGTTAAACTCTAGGTCAGACATGAGTCTGGTGTGAGTAAACGGGTTAAAGTTGCTTAACTTTGAAAAACCTTTTGAAAACAAAAGGTATCACGTAAGACTTCCCACACATAAACATGGGTAAGTTTTTGACTTACGCTAACCAAAAAATTTGATAGGAAATCTAGTGATATTACAATAGGATCTAGGGTTTTCAAATAAATAGGAAATAACTGAAATTGTTACATAATTAAATTCCAGCTACTAGCCACAAAGTGGGTAATACAATCAAAACCATAAGGGCACGTAGGTAGAATGGGTTTCCATCAATGGCAGGGCTACAGGGGTGCCGCCCGTCACAGTACGAGGCCTAGATCACCATATCGAAGATCCACCCTAAATCCCCTGCAACACAAGGTCGGAACCATTCCTTACTGAACAGTTTCGAACAAGACAACCGCATGGTTGTAGCTAGCAACCGCCCACACAGCCGAATAAAAAGGGACATCTAGAGAGGGGTAAATCCCATCCTACTTGGGGATGGCCCACTTAGCCTTACAGCACCTCCCCTGTTTTACCCATTCCCTATTAACAACGCTTAAGGCTACGATTACCTTTAGAGAACACATCTCTTAGAATGCTCGTCGTCCACCAGAAGATGTTCTGAAAGCATTTAATCCATACAAGTTCGTTCCAGGTTCGAACGAAACCGAAGGCATTATTTCATTACACTCATTTTGGAATCACCCTTAGAGTTAACGAAAATAATTCTTGCACTCTGAATCTTCATATTCACTTGAGATACATGACCTATCGTTAATTTGGATCGATGTGGTTTTCGAATATCCAAATCTGGAAACCCGATCCCGGTCTCATCGAAATCCAAAACGCCATCTTTTAGGTCCAAGTTGTTTTAAAGTTTAAAACAATTCAATTCAAATCATTATCTATATCCACACAGATAGATAATTCTCATATACACAGACAGATAATTCATATCATCACCATTCAACCAAATCATCTCATATCACATATCACACATATCTCATCAGAGATATCAAAAAATCAAGGCATTCAATATCAACCAGCCATCCATAAGCAATGATTTATTAATCACACATCTATAATTAATTTAAAATGAATTAAATTAAATACTTCATCTCTAATTAATTTAAAATAAATTAAAGTAAGTGGAAATTAACCACAAGGGACTCTTTAGAAAATGCAATTAGTTTCTAGGACACACAACTGAAATAATTACTTTTAAGGACAAAATACAAAATAATTAGTTTCTAAGGCCAAAAATCCTATGAAATTATGTCCTTGAAAGTAATTGGACTGCTGATTTTGTCCTTAAAAGTAATAATTCTGCTGACTTTGGCATTGAAATTAATTTCTATCGATGTGTGTCCTAGAAACTAATTGGACTGCAAAGTTTGTCCTACTAGTGAAATGTTACTTTCACCACTAAAATCTTGCTTACTTAACCATTAATTAATTACAAACCAATTAATTAATCATCATCTAAATTAATCACCCTTGATTAATTATTAAGTAATTAACCCTTAATTAATTACACAAATTAATTATCTACAAATCATTAAAGTAATTAACCTTAATTACTTCATTAATTATAATTAATTACATGAATTCTTAACTAATTACAATTAATTACCTTATAATCACTTATTGTTGATTAATTAATCTTAATTAATCAATCCTTAATTACTCTCATTAATTACATTAATTAATGATCCTTAATTACTTACTTCCATTAATCAACCTTAATTGATTATAAACGGTAATTACCATCCTGTAATTACTTACCTTAATTAATTAACTCCTTAATTAATTATATAAATCCTTTAATTAATTACACCAAGTAATTAACCTTAATTACTTCTACTAAGTAATTATCCTTTAATTACTTTCTATTAAGTAATTCCCTTTAATTAATTGCATCCCAGTAATTATACATTAATTACTTACCCTAAGTAATTACACTATTTAATCTCATTAAGTATTCATACTTAATCAATCATCAAGATTATCCATAATTAATCAACCAATTAATTAATCATATTCATTTGATTAATTACAATTGGGTGATTCATCCCTTAATTACCCTTTTAAACAAATAAATTAATCTTTAATTACAGATTAATTATCCTTTAACTATTAATTAATAAACCTTAATTATCAATTAATAAAACTTAATAACCAATTTATTAATCCTTAATAAATCAGTAAATCAATCCTTAATAACAACTAATTAACCCTAAATATTACTTAATTAATCCTTAATTAACCTTAATTTTAGATTAATAATTTCTTAATTATCAATTAATAAAGCTTAATTATTAATTTATAAAACTTAATTACAAATTAAGTACCTTTTTAATTACCAATTAATTAACCTTAATTACTTAATTAATTAATCTCTAATCATTAATTAATAACCTTTAATTATCTAATTAATAATTCTTAATTATAAATTAATTAACCTCTAATTAATTAACTTAAAACCCTTAATTATTAATTTCAAATAAATTAATTAAATCAATTAATTATTCTTAATTAATTCCTTAATTAACCTTTAATCAGTATTAATTAAATTAATTAATCATATCTAATTTCCTTAATTAATTTAATTAATATCAAGATATTAAAAACCTTAATTAATCTTAAGATAAAACATTATCTTATAAATGCCTTTATTAACATTAACACTTTAAACCATTATATCTTTATAATTAACTATACTTAATTAAATCAATAATTAAGTTTTAAAATAAAATAATCATTTCTTGATAAGTTAAAGTTAACAAAACATAACTTCCATTACATAACCTTAAACATTTATCAAAAGATGGTTCAAACTAAATTAAATTTAGATTTAAAACTTGTCTTTAAAATTCCATTTTTATTTAAGTTTAAAAATAACTAAACTTTATTTAACAAAATTTTAAATTAAACAAATTTCAAACTTCTTGATACAATTTTAAAGAAAACATTTATTTTTATAAAGAATAGAATTTTAAAAACAATATTCATTTCAAAAATTTACAGCTTTCTTTATTTAAATTTAAAACTTGTTTCATAAAAACCTTTTAAAACTGTTAAAAATTTCCTTTAATTATGTGCTTCAGATTTAACCCGAGCATCACTCGAGCCACTTCAAGTTCCATTTCCTTTTCTTAAAATTTCAAAATTAGTTTAAATTTAAATTAAAAAACCCTGTAACAACTAATATGTTAATAGGTTTAAAACATCACCAGCTCCCACGAGTTTCCACTCGAGACATCAACCCAAAACACGGAACCTCCTTCGAGCAAACCATAGAAAAATCCACACTCAAAGAAACTGACACCAAAACCTTCCTTGTGCACATGCACCAGCGTCGGAATCCTCTCCGACCTCTGATGAACCTACGGCATGTCACCCTACACCACAGCAATCGTCTCCGATCACCAAATCACAATCACAAGCCTCGTTCCATAATTTAGCATTCCAGTTGAAAACTGGAATCAACTCCCATGGCCAAAAACTACCTCGAACACGTGCTTCTGAGCATCGAACGACACATGACCCCGGCCACTCCATCATGGATCATCCACGAAGCCATTACACTTGGTCCCATCGAACTTGATCACCCTGCCGAGTGTCGCCACCGCCGCCACAGAGGGTTTAAAACAAGATCACCATGCCGCCGCCGCCACAGAGGACTATCACCCTTCCTGTCAATTTTGTCGTTCCACCAGATCCTTCCTCTGCCTCTACCCAAAATCCTGATCCCCCTAAACCTTGTGACCATCAGAAATCACCGAAAATCCCATTTCCAGACATCACCAAAATCCACACTCGATTCTAATTCAAAAATCATGAATTTCAACTTAAAAATCAAAATTTCCCAGGCCGATTCAAGTTGTATATTTGAATCAGTGAATTGTAATAATTGATTTTAACATGTTTATATATTTTTACTGTAAATCTTGATTTCCAGATAGTATATTTATAAACATGTTTAAATTATTATTAGATCCAGTTTCAAGCTTAAACAAACTAAATTTGTTTGGTAACTAAGGCCTAAAAGAGATCAGAGGAGAAGATTTTGAATTTAGATCAAAAATTTTAAGCCTGAACTAAGAACAGAGGTATTCAAAAACAACAGTCATGCATGTTTTAAATCAGATACATTTACACATGAAACACATTCATATACACAAATAATACATATATATATATACACATGCAAGCATTAATGATTTCAGAAATCTAACAAGCAACATATCAGTTATTACTTAAGATTTTTAAGTTGATGTTTACCCACCTTTTCCTTTTAAAATTGCAGAGAGTTTGATTTTCTAGAAACTTGTATTGCTTGAACTTAAGAAATTGGAATGCTTGATAGTTGAACATTTGAAGCTGGAATGCTTTCAGAATTGAAAAATGATGATACTATGATCAAGGCTTTGATTCTAGGCTTGCAGTTTTGAAAGTGTTTCAGGTTGTATTTGAACTTGAAAACTTGATTTACAGGCTTTTGATAAAAGAAGTTACAGGCTTAAATGAAAGAGATTGATTTTAGGTTGCTGATTTGTTTACAGGCTTTTGATTTAAGATGGTAACAGACTTCAGAATTGAAAAAGGATTACAGGGTTCGAAAATTACAGGCTTTGAGGAATGAATTACAAGTTCTATTTGGGTTTGAGGAATGAATTTCTGGCTTTTAATCAGATTATGATTTGAGGAATGTTTCATATTTGGTCTGGCCATTATTTTCTTTTTTAAGAAAGTTTTAGATTTTTGACGTAAGATTAGAAAAGAAAATGAAGATGAAGATATGGGTTTACATAAGTTAATTTAGATTTATAAAAATTTAAAAGAAAATAAAATAAACGATGACACTTGTCTCTTATCTTACTTAATTACTTAATGCATGTTACTTTAAGTGCTTTATAACTTAACACTTGTATTTATTCATTTTCTTATTATAAAAAAAATGATTTTTTAAAGGCTTTTATAATAGATTTCCTAACTAATTAATATATTTCTAATAAATAAATGCTTTTCCAATTTTAAATAAATAAAACTTTTAAAAGAAAATTTACAAAAATCCAATCATATTTTGAACAAAATCATATATAATATTTTTATCCATTTTTAATGTTAATATAAACCTTTTGTATTTATTTACTATTAAATAAATACTTTTCCAAATTTCTGTAGATAAATTTCCTTTAAAGAAAATAATATAAAATAAATTTATTTTAAAAAAAACTTATCCATGTTTTATATCCAAAATATTTTTAAAATAATTATCCTTTAAATTCAAATTTAAATCCAAATTCAAATTCAATTTAAACTCCAATTTAAAATCAATTCAAATAAATATTGATATCAATTTTAAACAACACATTATTTAATTTGTAAATAATTATTCTATTAAAGCCAATTTAAACACACATATATATACACATTTAAATAATATTTATTAAATTTGAAATAATAAGTCTATTAAAAAATTCTATATTTAAAAACAACTCATTATTAAATTGTTTCAAAATATCAAACTTTACAAATTTTAAATAATTAATTAAGGAGATTTTCATATTTCAAATTCCTCGAAATTCCGGGATATCACATTCCTTCCCCGTTAAAAGAATTTCGTCCTCGAAATTTAGAACAAAAGATAATCCACAGTTTTTATTTAATTTTATTTCAACAATCCAAGCATACATCAGCCATACACAAGCAACCAAACAAACAATTTCGTCCAAGCAACAATTCAATCAGATAAACAATTTATTCTATCAAACAATTCTAGCTATCCGAACACAGATCTGGATAAGCTTCCTAAAATAACCAGAGTTTCCCAGGTACAGACACTGGGATACTCGTTCTACTAAATCCAAACTAGCCACACCACTAAATTACTAACCTCCTACTCATCTAGATCTACCATCATAGAGATCTGACCACAGTCAAGATCGACTCAACAACCAAATCCTCCTGAACTGCTGGTTCCACAACTAGAGATGGATCATACACGTACTACCTCAGAGATACGTCAAATACATTAAATCCCAGTCTTCCAAACTGGCAATTCAACTCTTATAAGCCAAACACAAAAATCAGAAGATTCCAATATACTACGGAGCTAACTTCCCAGTCTTACCCAATCTTATTGCTCCTTTAAATGGAGAAAATCTCAACAGAAACAAAATCTCCAACTTCGGATTCCAAATTCCTCCATCTCTTAACATCAAAACTCTTCTGACGATCTTGGGCTGCCTACATCCTTTCTGATCAGCTCAACTTTCGTTGGTGCTTCCCGAAACAAACTGGACCAAAAAAAATTCCAACAAAAAGATCCTCTCAAGATCTACCCAAATCAAGAGCACAAACTCTACTCCACAATCATCAATAGACTTCAACTTACTTATCTTATCCGGAAAAGATAAAATAGGAACATTCGCCAATTTGACCTTCAAATCCTAAAAACTTCTTGTAGAAACCCTCTAATCCAAAACACTGCAACTTCCGGTTGCTTCCACTCTAGAATAACTGCCACCTTGCTTCTGCCGCACAACTCTGATTTGGAGCAGATGAGGATGCCATTAGATGAACACGAGCACAGACTAGACAACACATCCCAGAAATATGGTTCAACAGATCCATAAAGAAAAAACTTAGAAGTTCTAAGAAATACTGAGCCGCTTCACCAAATCCTTTCTGTGGGAGACGTCCGGAAAATTTCTAACAACACTATAACTCAAGAGAACACTCAAACTATCGCAAGTCACTTTTGTGATCCTATCCAATCCAATATCCACAGATACCGTTCTCTCTTTACAAATCAGAACAGCTTATCCTCGACCAATCCATCGAACAAACGGGTCCACACTACTGCTTCTGAATTCCACCTCTAGGAAATTGCTAAGCCAAAAGATCTTCCTGCAGGAACACAGAACACTCCAAGCCGCAACGTTGCCACAGATTCCAAAGACTACTTATCAAAAACTTCTTGATCCTCAAAATCAGATCAACCAATCCCACACAGAACCTTGAGATGGGCAGACATCTCTTCAAGAAACTCAGGCCTCAACCCAAACACAAACAACCTGCTGACCCTTGTCTCATCACCGATGCAGACACACATCCTTAAACCTGTTCCAAAGAAACATATTCGGAAACATCCATAGTCACTGCGTCTCACCATGCAGTTGCTCCTTCTTGAAGCTGCGAAGATTCCATCACTTGCTTCTACTTAACCAACAGATCCAAACTCTAGAAAATCCGCTCATACAAGCGCGATCTACTTATACTTCAAAGATGAACTCCGAACCTTTACAGGTTTCCTTTAGAGAATGGTTAAATCCTTACACTATACCGCAATTGTAACGATCCTAAATTTTGAACAATTTAAATTGTGAATATTTAATTAATTTTAAATATTTGAATGATAATTTAAATTGAATTTTCAATATAACAATGAAATTGGTGGTTAAATTTTAAAATTTAATCTATAAAGAGTTGAATAAAAATTTAAATTTGACTTTGGAGTTGAGATTGAATATTAAATTTATATTTAAAAATTCGGACTAATGACTTAGAAAAATAATTTGGATTTAAGGATTATTACTTACGTAAATAAAAAATTGAATTAAATTTTGATTTGAAAACTGTGTAGTTATTTGAATTTTTCAAGTTTAATATGAAGAACATATTGAATTTAAAATTTGAGCTTGGAGTTTGTAAATTTATTAAAATAAATACGTTTAGTTAAAAATTTAACAACAAATATTAAACAAAACAAAGTAAAGGGAATAATTTTACAAAACAAATTGAATTCCAAATGAAGAAAAAAAAAATATTTAACAAAGGAAAAATTTGATTAAGGAATCAAGTGGGCTTTACAATTTTCCTAGCCCATGGTTTTGCTTAAGTGCTGTGATATTATCTAAGGCTATACTCGATCCCTTCTCTATTTCATTCGTAACCCTAAAATTCAAAGAAAACATAACAATGGCGGCCCTGTCTCTCTCGTCTTCCTCTTCACTTCCAAACTAGGGCTTCAATTTCTGCTTCGAGTTCGATGCTTCAACTCGCTCGCGGCATCTTCAACAATTAGGGCTTCAGCTCTTCGTCTCTAAGTTAGGGCTTGTGATAATTGGGGCTTTCGTTCGATTTGCGCTCTTGTTCCAGAACCGAGTTGTTGCGAAGCTCCGGTACTAGTTCGTCGCGTTTGCTGCATCGTCTTCTACCCAGCTAGCGATGGTGAGTCTTTGGCTCACGATTGATTTTAATTCAAGTTTTTAAATTTGTTGAATTGGAGGCTTGGTTGCATGCTATGATTTGGGGGTTATTCATTATCATTTGCTCGGCTACTTTGAATTCTAAACTGATAGGAACAGATAACATACTGCATGTTGGTTGTTGGTTGTTATTCGCTATCATTTGCTCTGATATTTTGATTTTTAAACTGATAAGAACAGATGTTATTGGGAATTTGTTTTTTTTTTAAAAAAACTGGTAAGAACATATGTTATTTGAAAATGGTTTTTTTCTACTGATAAGAACAGATACTATGTGAAATTTGTTATTAAACTAATAAGAACAGATGCTACCAAGTACTTGATTTAAATTGATAAGAACAGATGCTATATCAAAACTTTGCTTGCTTGTTGTTGCTGCATGTGATGATCTTGGATGGAATATATTTGCAAGTATATATGTGTAAATTTATGGATGCATGCTTGTATAGTGAAGATGCTCCTTTCTGTTTTGAGTTAACAGTTTAGATTTCAAGTTTCAATTTAAAACTGCTATAAATAAAACTTATCTGTATATTTCAAGTTTCAATTTAAAAGTGTATGTTTTGTATGGCTGTTTTATGATGGATATTCTGTGTATACAATGAAGTAAATATGTATCTGGGTTAGTTTAAATATACAGATTTGCAATATACTATATAGTTTTGCATGTATTAGTTTATGAGTATAGGTTACCGTTTTATGATTATGACAGTCTTTCTAAATTTCAGGTCCAAAATTTAGTAAAACTTGAGTGCTGTTGAATCAATCTTTAATAGTATATGAATCTTGAACAAAGTATGTTTTTTTTTTAAAAAAAATATATATATATAAAACAGAAACTATTTTCTGTTTTAAATGTAAAGGCAAATTATGCATTGCAGTCTTGTTCTTGCATATAACCTGAATTTGTTTATTTTTGTTTGTGAGTAACTCTTTTTGAAAACTTGAATATAAACTGTTGCTTTAAAAAGGCATGTTTGTGTATGCTATTTAGATTTCATGTTGATTTGTTTACCTGTGCATCTGATTTTAAATGTATTGCTGAACATATGCATACAAAATTTTTGAATGTATGTGACTGTGCTCTTATGATTCTAGTCCCAGATTCTTATACATATAAATAAAGATAAAATACTTTTGTTCTTGTATCTATAGCTTGCAGTTGCTCTGCATTTGGGTGACTCAGGCTTGATTATCTGGACTGTTTAATTTGACATGTAGTTCCTTCTTGGCTTTAACATTGCTGAGTCTTTGCCTTTGATGCTATTTTATGGGTTGCAACTGTTGCACTTGAGATTGCTGCCTGTACTGCACCATTAACCCTGTTGTAACTGCAGTTTAGAAACAACATAAATTTTGAAAGTATTATCCCTGTTGTAACCCTGCTTGGTTGAAGTTCTTTGTTTGGGCATTTCTGAGCCTCTGTCTTGAGTCTTTGATTATTGGGTCTGCACCTTATGTTGCAGTTGGACCTGCATTCGTTATTGTTTATGCCTTATGTCTGTGTGTGGTGCCATGTTTATGGTGCCCCCACCTTCCTTTTTGCTGGCATTATGCAGTATCAGTGCCTTTGTGCACTTGTGTGTCTGGTCAGTAGCTTGTTCATGTGATTTTTAACTCGGTATTAAGATCTGACTTAGTTTGATTTCGTGTTTTCGATAGTTTGATTATCACGACACTGTTTATTTTTGGTGTGTTGTATAGTAAAACTTAGGGAATTTTGATTTGTTGAGATTTTTGGTTTGCGGTTTTCAGTTTTGGATTTTCGTAACAACCGCAATGCATTCAGTTAATTATTTCTGAAAGTTTTGAAAAAAACCGATTTAGAAATTGATTTTAACATATAAAATTGAATATCACTTATTTTTATTTTCTGCATTTTGGGAAACATAAAGATCTCTCCCCTTTACTATTTTCCCCTTTTGTTGTAATGGCTATGTTTTTTCCACTTTCTGCTCCTCTTCCATGTTTTTTTTAAAATACATACTGAAAATGCAAAACACAAAACTTGAAGTCCAAACCAAACGGGTCCCAAGGATTTAAAACAATATCCCCAAAAGATCTGTGCTAGCATGCACGAAGTGATTTTATGTTTCTACAGGCAAATCATTATCGCCTCATTTTATAGACTTAACAAATAACTGAAAGACGTAACACAATTTTAGTCAGAACCAACAGTTGCAGGAGCGCTGCTGCTTTGCCATATTAATTTTTATATGTTCATCTCCAATGATTTCATTTTGGGATTTAAGTGGCACATTCCACCTGCTAATATTTGATGCTTCATGACACTGTCAATTACAGCTGATTTATTTTGTAAACTCCCTGATGCATTTCTGGACATTTCCCCCTCCCTGTTGCACCTCTGTGCATCCTACTGCACTGTGTCATCATTTGGCTCTGCGATTCATCGCTGTTGCCTCTGTGTTTGTTGTGTCTGCTGCTTCATGCACTTGTTTCACTGCCCTGTACACGATCAACTAGCATCTATGCCTGCTGTTGAATGCTTGTTTGCTTACTGTTTTTTTTAAATTGGCACTGGTTTTGCCTTGAGCCTTTTCTTTGCAGTGATTTGTCTGATTTGCGCTTGCAGCCACACGGGATTGACAGATTTTAAAAATTAAAGCTGTTAATAATGAAAATCCATAATAGATTTTGAATTGATTCATGTGATCCATTTTATTCAGTTCATTACTAATTTATTTACTTGAGTTAAGATTAATCCTGACTCGAGTGTTTTTTTGTGTTTTGCAATAAACGCTCGGGTCAGACCGAGTATTTTACAGCTTGAAGATTTTCAGGCAGCGAAGTTTGAGAGAGGGGGATTAAAGCACTCCACTAAAGCTTTTCAGAAATTTCTTTCTTTGTACTTAATAAAATAAATTGTTTCCGCTGTATAAAATGTAATGTATTGTATAACTCTGATATTTGTATACAAAAGAAAAGTTTATTTATAAAATATATTATTGTTTCTGTGATTCTGTGACTGATTCTGTTTAAATGTTATAAACTAAATAACAATCCGTCATTTTGAACATTCCTAGTTGGTTTAATTACCGACTAGAGACGGTCAGAGCGGCGGGTCGTTACAAAAGTGGTATCAGAGCTTTGGTTTACACAAAGCTTAGTTTATGGCATTTAATATGAATAGTTACTAGAATCACTTTAAAGAAAGTGTTTTCAAATCTAAAGAAGTTTAAAATTGTTTTTCTTTAAAATATAAAGTATTTTGAAAATTAGAATTATTTTGAAGATTCCCCTCTCTAAATTTAGGTTTGCGACCGTTTCTCTTCGGTGAGGTCTCGTTAGACTTGAGTTTCGATCATTCGGAAACTCATTATCGAATTTTTGAGAGTTATGGAAAATGAAACATGAGTTAAGAGAATTAATGAATTGGTTTAAATTGGCTTAAATCAAATATTTTGAATATCTTCAAAGTAGTAATTGGAAAATAAAATGATATGTCAATTTGATTATAATCAAATGGATTATTGAACTGTAACTTGGAAATTTAATTTTGAATTCTTTTGAAAATTGATTTCAAATGTTGTGAAGAACGATTTAGTAAATAAATGGATTATAAGTATTTAACTTATAATATGGATTTTGGATATATAACTAAGTTATATGAATTGAATTGAATCAAATTAGTAAAGGAGATTATAAAACAAAGTTTATAAATAGAAATGGAATTTCTAAAGATGTTTATAAAATCCGCAAATGACTTATTTTGATAAGTAAATTATTGTAACTTATTAAAGGTGTTATATCTATGGTTTTGGACAATAAATGAGATATAAAAAGAGATATGAATCTAATGAAAATTTATAAGAGATCTAAATTGATGCAATGAAGAATTTGAATTTGAATGGGCATGGAAATAAGTTAAGTGGAAAACTTAATATTGGAAATTTGAAGTTGGTTTAAAACCAATATTTTGAAATGTATGCAGAATTCAAACTATGAATTAAGTTGAAGTTGAAAAACTTAAATGAGAATGTTTTTTTGGGAAGCAACACTATGAAATGAAGTAAATTCATTTTAAGTTGTTTTGAAATGTGTTTAAAAGAATGATTTCTTTTAAGAATGAAATATATATTTGATTTTGGTTTAAGTATATCAAATATTTTCAAAAATGTTGAAAATAAATGGATTTGTAAATTACTTATTATTGAATAAGTATGGAAATATTTTCCAATATGAAATGAAAGGTTTGGAATTTTATCTTTTCAAGATAAAGTGAAAAGTGAATGTTTTGAGATTTTATCTTTTAAAGATAAATTGAAAAGTGAATATTTGAATTTGTTTCAAATGGTTAAGTGTGAAAAATTTTATATCTTGTAAAGATATTATTTTTGGGAAATTTGAACAGTTAGTTCAACTTGGAGAAAAAAAAAAATTCAAAGTGATTGAATTTTGAGTTAAATGGAGTTTAACTTTGACACCCAAAAACAATGTAAGTTGAACTTTGAATTTTAAATGGATGATTTGGATTGTATGTCTAACGTCGTGAATTGATGACATATCAATTGATCTCTATTAAATATATATCTGTTGGTGGCGGAGAATTTATTCTCTTAGCTTAACACCCTTCTTTGAGACGTACGAGCTCAGAGGTTATATATCGATAGACATCAATTATGTGTTGAGGATTGACGATGTAACGTGAAATCCAAATCGAGTGTGAAGTCGATAATAAATTGGATTATGAATATGAATTAGGTTTGAGATAACCTTAAATTTCCAAATCGGCTTAGAGGAAAATTTTAAATGGATAATGAAATGGAAAATTTGTGAAACCTCTATTTGTTATGGGTATGAAATGTTGTGGTTTTCATAACGTATATGTGTGAATACGATTAATTCGAAAACCAATTAGTTTGGAAAAGTAATTGTTGTGGAAAACTTATGTAAGTACATGAGTATGATATGTACAAAAATGTGAAATGAAATATTATATATGTATGTATGATATTATGTTTTCCAAATTGAGGATATGGAAAAGTACCTTCCATTTAAACTTTGTGAAGGTTGTTGGAACTCGAGAAGAGTGTCCATTTGAAAATCGTAGCTACGTTGTATTTCCATTAGTTGGAATGTCCTTTTGGACTGGTATAGTGTGCTAGCGTAATTCGAGGGGCGAGATGCCTACGGTTACAAGCGATTCCACTGGGATAGTGGCGTAACCGCCGTGTATACCGCGATCTAGTTACACTCGGGTGGTAGCGTAATTTGAGGGGCGTGATGCCTACAGTTACAAGCGATTCCACTGGGATAGTGGCGTAACCACTGTGTAAACTGCAATCTACAAACCAAAGCGTAATTCGAGGGGCGAGATGCCTACGGTCACGAGCGATTCTACTGGGATAGTAGCGTAACCGCCGTGTGAACTGCGATCTTTGGCAACAACCATGGCGAAATTCAAGGGATGAGATATCCACAGTTACAAGCGACTCTACTGGGATAGTAGCGGAACCGCCGAGTAAACTGTGATCCATGGGGAATGTGCTTTCCATATCCATTTTTAAAAGAATTTTTAAAAGTATTTTCACTGGGAATTGAAGCAAGTATATTTAGTACTTGGAGATTGTTAGACTTGCGCCTGGCCAACGTATGCCTAATGTCTTTAAGAATGACAGTAGACTTGTTAAATTTCGAGTTAGCAAGTATTTTCAAACTTTAAATAGAAAACCAATTATCTGAAATTAAAGTGATATAAATTCTAACTTAATAAATTAAGAAAGAGGATTTTTGGAATGTTTTGAAAGTCCACAGCTTTGGAAAAGTTATACTATGTAAATTTCTTAAATGAAGAAGTTCAAATTTAAAATTTGGGTTTTTGTAAGTTGGAAATTTTAGTAAAGATTTTTGTGTCTTGATTGTAGAAAATAATAGACAAATGAGTTAATAAACAAAGCTAGTGAGATAAAACAAATGGAATGAATCCTATATTCATTTATTTCTAATAAGTTTCGAACTAGATAAAATTGTTAAAATATAAATATTAGTGAAATTTCAACAATCATTTCTCCTTACTTGTAATTTCGGGACGAAATTCTTTTAAGGAGGGGAGATTGTAACGATCCTAAATTTTGAACAATTTAAATTGTGAATATTTAATTAATTTTAAATATTTGAATGATAATTTAAATTGAATTTTCAATATAACAATGAAATTGGTGATTAAATTTTAAAATTTAATCTATAAAGAGTTGAATAAAAATTTAAATTTGACTTTGGAGTTGAGATTGAATATTAAATTTATATTTAAAAATTCGGACTAATGACTTAGAAAAATAATTTGGATTTAAGGATTATTACTTACGTAAATAAAAAATTGAATTAAATTTTGATTTGAAAACTGTGTAGTTATTTGAATTTTTCAAGTTTAATATGAAGAACATATTGAATTTAAAATTTGAGCTTGGAGTTTGTAAATTTATTAAAATAAATACGTTTAGTTAAAATTTTAACAACAAATATTAAACAAAACAAAGTAAAGGGAATAATTTTACAAAACAAATTGAATTCCAAATGAAGAAAAAAAAAATTATTTAACAAAGGAAAAATTTGATTAAGGAATCAAGTGGGCTTTACAATTTTCCTAGCCCATGGTTTTGCTTAAGTGCTGTGATATTATCTAAGGCTATACTCGATCCCTTCTCTATTTCATTCGTAACCCTAAAATTCAAAGAAAACATAACAATGGCGGCCCTGTCTCTCTCGTCTTCCTCTTCACTTCCAAACTAGGGCTTCAATTTCTGCTTCGAGTTCGATGCTTCAACTCGCTCGCGGCATCTTCAACAATTAGGGCTTCAGCTCTTCGTCTCTAAGTTAGGGCTTGTGATAATTGGGGCTTTCGTTCGATTTGCGCTCTTGTTCCAAAACCGAGTTGTTGCGAAGCTCCGGTACTAGTTCGTCGCGTTTGCTGCATCGTCTTCTACCCAGCTAGCGATGGTGAGTCTTTGGCTCACGATTGATTTTAATTCAAGTTTTTAAATTTGTTGAATTGGAGGCTTGGTTGCATGCTATGATTTGGGGGTTATTCATTATCATTTGCTCGGCTACTTTGAATTCTAAACTGATAGGAACAGATAACATACTGCATGTTGGTTGTTGGTTGTTATTCGCTATCATTTGCTCTGATATTTTGATTTTTAAACTGATAAGAACAGATGTTATTGGGAATTTGTTTTTTAAAAAAAAAAAACTGGTAAGAACATATGTTATTTGAAATTGGTTTTTTTCTACTGATAAGAACAGATACTATGTGAAATTTGTTATTAAACTAATAAGAACAGATGCTACCAAGTACTTGATTTAAATTGATAAGAACAGATGCTATATCAAAACTTTGCTTGCTTGTTGTTGCTGCATGTGATGATCTTGGATGGAATATATTTGCAAGTATATATGTGTAAATTTATGGATGCATGCCTGTATAGTGAAGATGCTCCTTTCTGTTTTGAATTAACAGTTTAGATTTCAAGTTTCAATTTAAAACTGCTATAAATAAAACTTATCTGTATATTTCAAGTTTCAATTTAAAAGTGTATGTTTTGTATGGCTGTTTTATGATGGATATTCTGTGTATACAATGAAGTAAATATGTATCTGGGTTAGTTTAAATTTACATATTTGCAATATACTATATAGTTTTGCATGTATTAGTTTATGAGTATAGGTTACCGTTTTATGATTATGACAGTCTTTCTAAATTTCAGGCCCAAAATTTAGTAAAACTTGAGTGCTGTTGAATCAATCTTTAATAGTATATGAATCTTGAACAAAGTATGTTTTTTTTTTAAAAAATATATATATATAAAACAGAAACTATTTTCTGTTTTAAATGTAAAGGCAAATTATGCATTGCAGTCTTGTTCTTGCATATAACCTGAATTTGTTTATTTTTGTTTGTGAGTAACTCTTTTTGAAAACTTGAATATAAACTGTTGCTTTAAAAAGGCATGTTTGTGTATGCTATTTAGATTTCATGTTGATTTGTTTACCTGTGCATCTGATTTTAAATGTATTGCTGAACATATGCATACAAAATTTTTGAATGTATGTGACTGTGCTCTTATGATTCTAGTCCCAGATTCTTATACATATAAATAAAGATAAAATACTTTTGTTCTTGTATCTATAGCTTGCAGTTGCTCTGCATTTGGGTGACTCAGGCTTGATTATCTGGACTGTTTAATTTGACATGTAGTTCCTTCTTGGCTTTAACATTGCTGAGTCTTTGCCTTTGATGCTATTTTATGGGTTGCAACTGTTGCACTTGAGATTGCTGCCTGTACTGCACCATTAACCCTGTTGTAACTGCAGTTTAGAAACAACATAAATTTTGAAAGTATTGTCCCTATTGTAACCCTGCTTGGTTGAAGTTCTTTGTTTGGGCATTTCTGAGCCTCTGTCTTGAGTCTTTGATTATTGGGTCTGCACCTTATGTTGCAGTTGGACCTGCATTCGTTATTGTTTATGCCTTGTGTCTGTGTGTGGTGCCATGTTTATGGTGCCCCCACCTTCCTTTTTGCTGGCATTATGCAGTATCAGTGCCTTTGTGCACTTGTGTGTCTGGTCAGTAGCTTGTTCATGTGATTTTTGACTCGGTATTAAGATCTGACTTAGTTTGATTTCGTGTTTTCGATAGTTTGATTATCACGACACTGTTTATTTTTGGTGTGTTGTATAGTAAAACTTGGGGAATTTTGATTTGTTGAGATTTTTGGTTTGCGGTTTTCAGTTTTGGATTTTCGTAACAACCGCAATGCATTCAGTTAATTATTTCTGAAAGTTTTGAAAAAAACCGATTTAGAAAATGATTTTAACATATAAAATTGAATATCACTTATTTTTATTTTCTGCATTTTGGGAAACATAAAGATCTCTCCCCTTTACTATTTTCCCCTTTTGTTGTAATGGCTATGTTTTTTCCACTTTCTGCTCCTCTTCCATGTTTTTTTTAAAATACATACTGAAAATGCAAAACACAAAACTTGAAGTCCAAACCAAACGGGTCCCAAGGATTTAAAACAATATCCCCAAAAGGTCTGTGCTAGCATGCACGAAGTGATTTTATGTTTCTACAGGCAAATCATTATCGCCTCATTTTATAGACTTAACAAATAACTGAAAGACGTAACACAATTTTAGTCAGAACCAACAGTTGCAGGAGCGCTGCTGCTTTGCCATATTAATTTTTATATGTTCATCTCCAATGATTTCATTTTGGGATTTAAGTGGCACATTCCACCTGCTAATATTTGATGCTTCATGACACTGTCAATTACAGCTGATTTATTTTGTAAACTCCCTGATGCATTTCTGGACATTTCCCCCTCCCTGTTGCACCTCTGTGCATCCTACTGCACTGTGTCATCATTTGGCTCTGCGATTCATCGCTGTTGCCTCTGTGTTTGTTGTGTCTGCTGCTCCATGCACTTGTTTCACTGCCCTGTACACGATCAACTAGCATCTATGCCTGCTGTTGAATGCTTGTTTGCTTACTGTTTTTTTTTAAATTGGCACTGGTTTTGCCTTGAGCCTTTTCTTTGCAGTGATTTGTCTGATTTGCGCTTGCAGCCACACGGGATTGACAGATTTTAAAAATTAAAGCTGTTAATAATGAAAATCCATAATAGATTTTGAATTGATTCATGTGATCCATTTTATTCAGTTCATTACAAATTTATTTACTTGAGTTAAGATTAATCCTGACTCGAGTGTTTTTTTGTGTTTTGCAATAAACGCTCGGGTCAGACCGAGTATTTTACAGCTTGAAGATTTTCAGGCAGCGAAGTTTGAGAGAGGGGGATTAAAGCACTCCACTAAAGCTTTTCAGAAATTTCTTTCTTTGTACTTAATAAAATAAATTGTTTCCGCTGTATAAAATGTAATGTATTGTATAACTCTGATATTTGTATACAAAAGAAAAGTTTATTTATAAAATATATTATTGTTTCTGTGATTCTGTGACTGATTCTGTTTAAATGTTATAAACTAAATAACAATCCGTCATTTTGAACATTCCTAGTTGGTTTAATTACCGACTAGAGACGGTCAGAGCGGCGGGTCGTTACAGCAATGCTCACTCGAGACGATATTGGGTCTAAAGTCTCGACAGGTACACTTCCAACCACAACACTCTGACTTCTTACATCGGTAGCCATGCTACACACACAACTAACCCAGCTACCTTTAGAACTCATATTGGAAAAACCCAAACAGGAATCCAACAAATAGGTCGAATATATATATATATATAGTTATATAAAAAAATTACAAATACGCTCTCTCAAGAAATACACCACTCCAGAGCCTAGGTGTTCACTCAATCTATGCTCTGATACCAAATGAAATGACCCACCTTTCTCTCCATAGAAAGACGCGTCATTTTTAAGAAAGAAAGGGATAAAAAAGAGAAAAGATAGAGAAGAAAGAAAGAAACAACATCAGAATCTCAACAGCGGAACGAATAAATTATATTAATCACATAGATATCACATAGTATCATGTACATCAGAGTTACACAGCTTATACAACACATACTAGACAGTTATAAATACCTATCTAGTTATACAACTCAAGATACAACTCAAACTCACGACTCAAAGACTAACACAGCAGAACCATCTATATATATCCACAAAGCTGAAGCCTCCTGCTCCATTGCTCCTTCAGAATTCGTCAAAGCTAACCCGTATCCCTTGGCTACTCGTAAAAATTTAAGTGCCCAAGAGTTTAAGAAAATAGAAGATAAACTCCGGGTTAGACATGGGTCTGGTATGAGTAAACGGGTCAAAGTTTCTTAACTTTGAAAAACCTTTTGAAACTAAAAGGTATCACGTAAGACTTCCCACACGTAAACATGGGTAAGTTTTTACCTTATGCTAACCAAAACATTTGATAGGAAATCCAGTGATATTATAATAGGGTCAAGAGTTTTCAAATAAATAAGAAATAAATGAAATTGTTACATGATTAAATTTCAGCTACTAGCCACAAAGTGGGTAATACAATCAAAACCGAAAGGGCACCTAGGAAGAATGGGTTTCCATCAATGGCAGGGCTACTGGGGTACCGCCCGTCACAGTACGGGGACTAGATCACCATACCGAGGATCCACCCTAAATCCCCTATAATACAAGGCTGGAACCATTCCTTACTGAACAGTTCCGAACAAGATAACCCTGCGGTTATAGCTAGCAACCGCCCTCACAGCCAAATAAAAAGAGACATCTAGATAACGTTAAATCTCGTCCTACTTGGGCATGACCCACTTAGCCTTGCTGCACCTCCCCTGTTTAAGCCATTACCGATTGATAAGGCTTGAGGCTACGATTACCTTTAGGGAACAAATCTCTTAGTATGCTCATCGTCCACCTGACGATGTTCTGAAAGCATTCAATCCGTACAAATTCGTTCCGGGTTCGAACGAAACCGAAGGCATTATCTCGTTACACTCATTTTGGAATCACCCTCGGAGTTAACGACAATAACCCTTGCACTCTGAATCTTCATCTTCACTTGACATTCACGACCTACCGTTAATTTGGATCGATGTGGTTTTCAGATATCCAAATCTGGAAACCCGATCCCAGTCTCGTCGAAATCCAAAACGGCATCTTTTAGGTCCAAGTTGTTTTAAAGTTTAAAACAATTCAATTCAAATCCTTATCTATATTCACACAGATAGATAATTCTCATATACGCAGATAGATAATTCATATCATCACATTTCAACCAAATCATCTCATATCACATATCACACATATCTCATGAGAGATATCAAACAATCAAGGCATTCAATATCAATCAGCCATCCATAAGCAATGATTTATTAATTACACATCTATAATTAATTTAAAATGAATTATATTAATTACTTTATCTCTAATTAATTTAAAATAAATTAAATTAATTGCTTTCATCATTAAAATCTTGCTTACTTAACCATTAATTAATTACAAACCAATTAATTAATCATCATCTAAATTAATCACCCTTGATTAATTATTAAGTAATTAACCCTTAATTACACATATTAGTTATCCACAAATCATTAAAGTAATTAACCTTAATTACTTCATTAATTATAATTAATTACATTAATTCTTAACTAATTACAATTAATTATCTTATAATCACTTATTATTGATTAATTAATCTTAATTAATCAATCCTTGATTACTCTCATTAATTATATTAATTAATGATCCCTAATTAATTACTTCCATTAATCAACCTTAATTAATTATATACAGTAATTACCATCCTGTAATTATTTACCTTAATTAATTAACTCCTTAATTAATTATATAAATCCTTTAATTAATTACATCAAGTAATTAACCTTAATTACTTCTACTAAGTAATTATCCTTTAATTACTTTCCATTATGTAATTCCCTTTAATTAATTACAATACAGTAATTATACGTTAATTACTTACTCTAAGTAATTACACTATTTAATCTCATTAAGTATTCATACTTAATCAATCATCAAGATTATCCATAATTAATTAACCAATTAATTCATCATATTCATTTGATTAACTACAATTGGGTAATTCGTCCCTTAGTTACCCTTTTACACAAATAAATTAATCTTTAATTACAAATTAATTATTCTTTAATTATTATTTAATAAACCTTAATTATCAATTAATAAAAACCTAATAACCAATTTATTAATCCTTAATAAACCAGTAAATCAATCCTTGATAATAATTAATTAACCCTAAATATTATTAATTAACCCTTAATTAACCTTAATTTTAGATTAATAATTTCTTAATTATTAATTAATAAAGCCTAATTATTAATTAGTAAAACTTAATTACAAATTAAGTACCTTTTTAATTACCAGTTAACTAACCTTGATTACTTAATTAATTAATCTCTAATCATTAATTAATAACTTTAATTATCTAATTAATAATTCTTAATTATAAATTAATTAACCTCTATTTAATTAACTTATAACCCTTAATTATTAATTTTAAATAAATTAATTAAATTAAATAATTTTTCTTAATTAATTCCTTAATTAATCTTTAATCATTATTAATTGAATTAATTAATCATATCTAATTTCCTTAATTAATTTAATTAATATCAAGATGTTAAAAACCATAACTAATCTTAAGTAAAACATTATCTTATTAGTGCCTTTATTAACATTTACACTTTAAACCATTATACCTTTATAATTAACTCTACTTAATTAAATCAATAATTAAGTTTTAAAATAAAATAATCATTTCTTGATAAATTAAAGTTAACAAAACATAACTTCCATTACATAACCTTAAACATTTATCAAAAGATGGTTTAAACTAAATTAAATTTAGATTTTAAAACTTGTCTTTAAAATTCCATTTTTATTTATGTTTAAAAATAACTTAACTTTATTTAACAAAAATTTAAATTAAACAAATTTCAAACTTCTTAATATAATGTTAAAGAAAACATTTATTTTTACAAAGAATAGAATTTTAAAAACAAGATTCATTTCAAAAATATACAACTTTCTGGATTTAAATTTAAAACTTGTTTCATAAAAACCTTTTAAAACTGTCAAAAATTTCATTTAATTATCTGCTTTAGATTTAACCCGAGCATAACTCGAGCCACTTCAAGTTCCATTTCCTTTTCTTAAAATTTCAAAATCTTAGTTTAAATTTAAATTTAAAAAACCCTGTAACAACTAATCTGTTAACAGGTTTAAACCATCACTAGCTACCTCGAGTTTCCACTCGAAACATCAACCCAAAACACAGAACCTCCTTTGAGCAAACCACAGCAAAACCCACACTCAAAAACACTGACACCAAAACCTTCCTTGTGCACATGCACCAGCGCTGGAATCCTCTCCGACCTCTGACGAACCCTCCAGCACGTCACCATACACCGCAACAATCGTCGCCGATCACCAAATCACCATCACAAGCCTCGTTCCAAAATTTAGTATTCCATTTGAAAACTGGAATCAACTCCCATGGCCAAAAAATACTCGAACACGCGCTTCTGACCATCAAACGACACACGACCGCGACCACTCCATCACCGATCATCCACGAAGCCATTACACTTGGTCCAATCGAACTCGATCACCCTGAGATTACACACAGACCCCAAATTCAACCTCAACCCAAACTAGGGTTTAAAATAAGATCACCATGCCGCCGTCGCCATAGAGGACTATCACCCTTCCTGTCATTTTTGCTGTACCACTAGATCCTTCCTCTACCCCTACCCAAAATCCTGATCCTCCTAAACCTTGTGACTATCAGAAATCACCCGAAATCCCAATTCCAGACATCACCAAAATCCACACTCGATTCTAATCTAAAAATCATGAATTTCATCTTAAAGATCAAATTTTCCCAGGCTAATTCAAGTTATATATTTGAATCAGAGAATTGTAATATTTTATTTTAACATGTTTATATATTTTTTACTGTAAATCTTGATTTCCAAATAGTATATATATATATATATAAACATGTTTAAACTATTTTTAGATCCATGTTCAAGTTTAAACAAACTAAATTTGTTTGGAAACTAAGGCCTAACAGAGATTAGGGGAGAAGATTTTGAATTTAGATCAAAAAATTTAAGCCTGAACTAAGAACAGAAGTATTTAAAAACAACAGTCATGAATGTTTTAAATTGGATACATTTACACATGCAACACATTCATATACACAGATAATACATATATATACACATGCAAGCATTAATCATTTCAGAAATTTAACAAGCAACAGATCAGTTATTACTTAAGATTTTTAAGTTGATGTTTACTCACCTTTTTTTTCAAAAATGCAGAGAGTTTGAGTTTCTGGAAACTTATATTGCTTGAACTTAAGAAACTGGAATGCTTGATACTTGAACATTTGAAGCTGGAATGCTTTTAGAATTGAAACATGACGATGCTATGATCAAGGCTTTGATTCTAGGCTTGTAGTTTTGAAAGTGTTCTTGGTTGTATTTGAACTTGAAAACTTGATTTACAGGCTTTTGATAAAAGAAGTTACAGGCTTAAATGACAGAGCTTGATTTCAGGTTGCTGATTTGTTTATAGGCTTTTTGATTTAAGATGGTAGTAGACTTCAGATTTGAAAAAGGATTACAGGGTTTGAAAATTACAAGCTTTGATAATTTCAGGTTTTGGTTTTGAGGAATGAATTACAAGTTGTATTTTGGTTTGAGGAATGAATTTCAGGCTTTTGAAAATGTTTCAGGTTATGATTTCAGGCTTTGATAATTTCAGGTTTGGGTAATTTCAGGTTATGATTTCAGGTTTTAAAATTGAATATTACAAGCTTTGATAATTTCAGGTTTTGGTTTTGAGGAATGAATTACAAGTTGTATTTTGGTTTGAGGAATGAATTTCAGGCTTTTAAAATTGAAAATTACAAGCTTTGATAATTTCAGGTTTTGGTTTTGAGGAATGAATTACAAGTTGTATTTTGGTTTGAGGAATGAATTTCAGGCTTTTAAAATTAAAAATGTTTCAGGTTATGATTTGAGGAAAGTCTCTTACCTTACTTGATTACTTAACACATGTTACTTTAAGTGGTTTATAACTTAACACTTGTATTTATTCATTTTCTTATTATAAAAAAATGATTTTTTAAAAGCTTTTATAATAGATTTCCTAATTAATCAATACATTTCTAAATAAATAAATGCTTTTCCAATTTTAAATAAATAAAACTTTTAATAGAAAATTTACAAAATACCAATCATATTTTGAATAAAATCATATATAATATTTTTAATCCATTTTTAATGTTAATATAAACCTTTTCTATTTATTTACTATTAAATAAATAGTTTTCCAAATTTCTATAAATAAATTTCTTTTAAAGAAAATAATATAAAATAAACTTATTTTAAATAAAAACTTATCCATATTTTATATCCAAAATACTTTTAAAATAATTATCCTTTAAATTCAAATTTAAATCCAAATTCAAATTCAAATTCAATTTAAAATCCAATTTAAAATCAATTCAAATAAATATTGATATCAATTTTAAACAACACATTATTAAATTTGTAAATAATTATTCTATTAAAGTCAATTTAAATACACATATATGCACATTTAAATAATACTTATTAAATTTGAAATAATAAGTCGATTAAAAATCTATTTAAAATCTATATTTAAAAACAACTTATTATTAAATTATTTGAAAGTATCAAACTTTACAAATTTTAAATAATTAATTAAGGAGATTATCACATTTTAAATTCCTTTAAATTCTGGGATATCACGATCCAACCAAACTAAATTAAGGAAAGGAAAAGGAAAGTTCTGAAAGAAATTTTTTAAAGCAGCGAATTGATGCGATTGAGATTATTTACAAAATGGATATGTTGTTATATATGCATTAAATTTCATTTATACATCTATTTAAGTTAGAAATATGATGTAGTTTTCAAATTGATAATTTATATGAATGGGTAATTTGGAAAAACATAGAACACTATATGGATAATAGAAATTCAAATGAATTAGGAGGAGGTAGATTAAATGATAGACTCGCCATTAAAATCATATAAATCTAATCCTATACAACGGATGTTGCTTAATTTAGAAAAATAAATGTAGGTTTTATATATGTATTGCTCATAGAATAGTTTATATGCTCAATTGGATAAGTTGTACAAAAATGAATTATAATTTAAACAAAGTTACACATTTGTTTGAATATATGAAAGTTGTAATTAGATATGGATAATTATTTAAAAATGATATTTTATTGATTTAAAAGTTATACTTGTAGTATGGATAGAAGATTTAACAATAAATGACTAAAATCAAATAAAATAATAGGTCAAAATGTTGAAAAACCCAATCTCAAGCAAACAATCGACTGGCCATGTTCTATAATTAGAAGGCAGTTTACCATTGGGACTACATACTCAATGTATTGTATATATAGGTGGTTACCGTCGAGACTGCATACATGATATATTTTTGGTTTATCCAATTTCTAAATGTTCAACCTTTAGGCGAAAATCCATGCAGACTACTATCATACTTTTAGCGTATTATAGGTTGTTATCCTATATTTTATCAGTTGGTTAAGTTGTTAAATATAGTGTGCATCCACAAATAAATACCCTAAGGACGTATAGATTATAAATGATAATTTATTTTGTATTAGCACCATGCCATTAGTAATAGATCTTACACATCAGACTATGCTTAACCCCCTCTACTTTTCCCTCTTTATACCTACTTATAATTGATAAGGTAGTTGGGTGGTGTGACAAGAGAAAGTAAGATAAGTGGAGGATGTGACCACGTGCTCTGGAGTTACTTTATTTATAGTCATTCCTTGTGTACCTTATTACCATTACCAGTCGATTATCTATTATATTTCTAGTCAGATATTATCAATACTTTTTTCAGTTGTTTTCTTTATTGATCATACTAAATAGAGATAATCTGGTTATTTTTGTTACTTATATTTTGTTCCTTCCACTATGAAACCTGAAAAAGTAGAAAGTCTAAAATTTATATTTACCTATATACCATATTAACCATCAAGCTGTAATAATCCATACTTCTTGGCATGATGAAAGTTTGAATGTTTCTTTTAGACATTGACTCAAAATGTTTTGACGTGTGGATTATTATAGTAGTTTAATACAAACGGCCCAAATTGAGGAGTCAGTGAGCCTAAGTTCAAGTCCACTTGCAGTTCCTTACTTATATTTACTTGGCTCAGAAAGTCTATAACACTACACCATAAACCAAATTTTGGTATGGCTAAAAGCTGTATCTAATGAGATTAGATACGGCTTTTAGCCGTATCAAAATTTGGCGAGCTTATCAGTTTGATACGGCTAATAGCCGTATTTAATGAGACAATTAGATACTGCACATTCAAATGAGACAATTAGATACTGCACATTCAAATTGCTACGAGCCTGTTAGATATTCCGCACTCAAATGATATTAGAAAACAAATATTATTATAGACAATACACATTCAAATGATTCAATAATCCGCATTGCAGTGCATAATAACTTAACAATATCATTACATAGCACGAAAAATAGTACATACTAGCATTTAGTACAAATATGAAGTTAAGCTCAAAACAAGAGCTACACAAGTCACAATATCAATACAAGACCTTAACATGTTCAATAGAACCCAGAGTATAACATCTATAACAGTGTCTCTGGCTTAACCTTTTGCAAATGAATTACTCCAAGTCTCTTGCTACACTTTTTGCTAAACCAAATAAAATTAGCTAGCACCAAAGATTGCATAAAGGTCATTCCTGATTCAACCTGCAAACATAAAAATGGGTATAAATTATAGTAGTACAAAAGGCAGTTGTATGATGCCAAACTTAATCGATAGTCTATAGACTGATAAGTGTGTATGAAAACAGTTGCAATGTAATGGCAAGAAACTAATTTATGTATGTGCATGCATGCACTGGTCTTGTATTAGCATGAACCGAGCTAGTCAAAACATTATGTTCATTGATTTAATGCAAACTGATTTGAAAACCACTATGTTTTGACCAGGCCTAGTGAGATAATGCATAGCTATGTATTTGAAAGACATTTCTTATATGTAAATTATAGGATATGCATATAACTATATACATATATTATACTAACTTTCCTAGACAAGGACTTACAAAAAATATTGTACTAACTATACATATATTATATCAGTTTGTGGGATACTATTACAACAAATAACATATTCATCCAACAATTAAACATCCAAATTAAGAAAATAATTCAAAAATACACGAGTATTACCCTATAGCTGAACCAAATGGCGTGTTATGGGTTACAACCCAAAATTTTGGAAATTAGGTGTGTGATTTTGTTTGACATTACACCATAGGAAAACATTTTCTTATATATTAAGAAACCACTTAAAGCTACAAAAAAAATCATATTTTTTTCCCAGATTATCAACAAATCATCTCCACCGGGTTGAATAAGGGATAAATCTGATTTTTTTTTTTTTGGTAATGTGCCGATTAGAATGATGCAAAAGCCTAAGATCATGTTTGTATTACCAGTTTCACAAAACCTAAAATCTCCAAAACCGTCAAATCATAGGGTTTAATCGTGTCTGATCCATTTAAGCTTGAAATCAATTGATATAAGTAAATTAAGGCACAAAATCAACACAAAAAATGATGTGAAAGTCGTTACCCGAAAGCTGAGATGAATCTGACAAAGTTTAGATTGAAAACTATGCACATAAAGGCTAAGGAACAGAATAATTATGAAGAAAATAAATGCCAAAGTTTACAAGATTTCCAAATCCCAATATTTATAATATTAATGGTTTGATTGGTACTAAACAAATTTGACCATTCAAAATGTACCAGACAGATTACATCGGATATAATTGCTTTAATACTAATTTTGTTCTTTACGCTTCAAAATGCATTCGTACCACTAGACAATATTGGACTCTTAAACTTCTAGCAAGAAAAATTATTTTTTGAGAGAATATAGGATTCTATGTCAAACGGATTATTGGGTTTTACTGGATGGAGGGACACTACATGACAACTATTCGACTGCTAAAAGAACAATGCTAAAAGAACAAAGCATGCTTTGTATTACTGAAAGTATAGATTTAAGGGTATGCAATGAAATATTATATGGTGTTGAGTGCAGTAAATGAATATTGTGTGAATGCAAGAAGGTCAGGTTGAAGTTTCTGTGGATGGTTCAAGGGGCAGAGGGCATGTGCACTAATGTTTTGTTTGAGTGTGGTGGTCAAGATGTACTTTGGTGGATGTCAGTTGAGTGTTTGTGGAGTGGTAGTTTTTGGCAGTGGATTGATGTTTGCAGAGGAGCGTATGTGGTGAAGAGGCAGAGCAGTTAAGGTGAGTGGGAAATGTGTAGAGCAGTTAAGGTGATAATGAAGAAACTTGGTGAAAATGATAGTATGGTTATGGCTGGTTGTATGGAGTGATGACTGGTTGTAACTATGGTCAGAGAAGTTGTAGAAAATAGATGTTGATGGAAGTTGAAATGTGCAGCAAGTAGATGGTTGTGCAACAGTTTGAATGTGACTGTGACTGATGAGTTATGTGCACAGTTATGCGGAGCTTTGGGTTGATTGTGAAGGAGACAGTGTTAATGTATTCAACTGAAAACAATAAGGAGGAACTGTGGTGAATTGGCAATGAGAATGTATGAAATAATGTAGTTGTATGAAATAATGTATGAAAAGGAGTATGGGACGGTGTGAAGGCTAATGTGCAATCAGAGGTGTATAGGCAACCAGGGATGGGTTTGCTGTGTTGTTGCGGGAAGATGACTTGGCAGAGACAAGTAAGACATTTGTAGTATTTGTTGAAGTAAGGTTGTATGATGGTTGAAAAGGGATGATCAGGTAAGTGTTGTGGTATAGCAGGGTGATGGTATGCTGTAATGATTAGCAGTTTGGAGAGTGAAGTATTGACTGCACACACTGTTATGCACAGAGAAAAGTTTGTACAAATTTAATGTGGAATAAATAGTTTTGTTTTTTTTAAACTAAAATGAAACTGAAACCGAGATGCAAATTCAATTAACAACACAAATGAAATGATCTAACAGGGATGATGCTGAAATCTAACTGAGATGAATCTAAAATGAAATTAACAAAAATGTTAAAAGTATATCTACGACGTTTGTGAAACATGATTGAAATAACTAACACAACGTTCAAAAAAAATTACATTAAGAATTTTAAAAATGTTGTAGAAAGTCCAAACAAAATTTGTCAAAAATGTTGTAGAGATGGGTGTTATGTGATCAGAAGTTTGACGCAGAATGATCAGAGAGCAGCGACGTTTGTGAAAGGAACTTGTTTGTTGGTTTGGTGATGTAGAGGCAAGCTCGAAGGGGATATAGTGGAGTTGAATGAAGTAGTGCAGATGTTAATGGATAAGGAAATGAAGCTCTACAAAATGAATTCATAGAAAATGAAAAGTTACTTGAAAGCTTTAACAATACTTTCATAACTCTACTTCTAAAAACTAACAGTCGTAATAATATTAGTGATTTTAGATAGATCACTTGTTGTAATTATACATATAAAATCATTTCAATGGTGCTTAGTAATAGTTATAAAGAATTTCTTCCATATATCACTATAAAGTCCCAAAAGCAGGGTGATCATGGATTGCCCACAGCACCCTATCTCTCATTGTGAACTCAGATTTATTTAACGAGTCAAATGTAACTACTCCTTCCCATAACTGCTTTAACTCGTCTATCAGCGGCTGTAAATAAACATCAATATCCTTTCCTTGTTGTTTTGGCCCAGAAATCAACAATGTTAACATTGAGAACTCCCTTTTCATGCACATAGGCGGAGGAAGATTATATGGTACTACAATTACTGGCCAACAACTGTAAGGGTTAGAGAGAGAAGCATGTGGACAGAAACCATCTGTTGCTATTCCAAGTGTGACATTTCGTGGCTCGGCAGCAAAAGTTTGATCAAATGAATCTGCGACTTTCCATTGAGAAATGACACATGGATGACGCATTACGGTTGGATCAGACTTGGCACGACCATGCCAGGTCATCGCATCTGCCATCCATGGTACATTATACAGTCTCTTCAATCTAGAAATTAAAGGAAAATGTCTTAATGTCTTTCGAGGTACTTTGGTGCATTTTCTCTCTTCGTTTAATGTCGTCCTATATCTTGGTTCATTGCAATTTGTACAAGAAACTTTGTTCGCATCATCTTTCCAGTATAATATGCAATCATTGATGCATGCATCATAAGTTTTGTAATTCATCCCAACTTGCTTAATGATCTTCTTCACGTCGGAGTACTTTGTCGGCAGCGTGTTACCTTCTGGGAGTAACTCCTTTATTAGTTCGAGAAGTGCAGTCATACCATTATCTGAAAAGCTGTATTGGGTCTTCAAGCTATTCAGTTTCACAATGGCATACAGCTTCGTAATCCCTTTTGAACATGAAGGATACAGCGGCTCTTTTACGCTACCAAAAAGCGATTTATACTTCTTACTTTAGCGGCTCTTCAAGCTATTCAGTTTCACAATGGCATACAGCTTCGTAATCCCTTTTGAACATGAAGGATACAGCGGCTCTTTTACGCCTGCCAATCTGGATAATCAGTAGACTGCTCTCCAACATTAGCATGATCAGGCAACGAATTTGTAGGTTGAAAATGATGAAATCTATCTGCATCATTGACCAGGTCTTCCATCCTAATATATTTAGACTCAGCAGTAGTTCTGCCATGACTAACTAGTTGTTGTTTTTCCATCTCCGCCCTTTTTTCCCCATGAAAATACCACGCTGTATACGATTGGATAATACCCCATCTAAGCAAATGAAAAGGAATGTCATCTAATTTGATCGTCTTCATATTTTTGCACCAGGTGTAAGGGCATAAATATAATTCTTTCTTATCACCGTTTTTTTCAACAAAACTAATGAACTTCTGCACCCCGTCTATATAGTATGTAGATCTTAGATCTGATTCATTTATCCATTCTTTGTCTATGCTGAAAGACATACTGCCCTCCTATAATAGTTATTTGTTTTCTATTACCAAATAGCATTGAATAATCTAGTAGTAAGGGTTGGTCTATGGATGCAAATAGATGCAAACATATAGGCAAACTAGAATAGATGCAAACATAGATGCAAATAGATGCTGAAAGATATGCCTGATAATGTGGTCAATAGAATGTACCTAAATTTTCACTAATAGGTCACCATGTAAATACATCGCTCAATTAGCTTGCTAAATCATACTCATGTACAAGTCCTTTGCCTCATGTACTGATGATCCTGAGTATGGATATACCTTTTAAAAAAGATGAAATATGATTCATGTACTTTGATAAACCAAAAGGTCCAATTTTTAGATAGATAGCGGTAAAAATATTCATATGCTTTTTAGGATACTAGAAGGCTGCAAATGATTAAAGCATAAATTTTACAACACTATAATCCCTATATGTAAGACTATAAATTCATGGAAAACATGGGAAATTCATGAACACCTGGAAATGATGTGGTGCAAAACTGAACTAATAGTATAGTAGTTATAGAAATAAAGGTAACCAGAAATTCATAAAAGAAAATCAGAAGCAGAAAATAATTGAAAACATTACTACATTAGTCAGATTTATTCCAAACTATATATGAATATATATTACCATGGATTACGGATTTAATTGCTAATATTAAAGAGAAGATATATTAATTGGAGATTAAACTGTTTAAAATAAAAATGATACCCCGCCTTACTACTAAGACCAATAATTTGAAGATATGCAATGTAACATATCAGACACATATATTTCATATCAAACTCTAAAAACTTCAAAATATCATAACTTCACACTGCTACAATAGCCAGACACACTCAGAAACCATATCACACCAGCAAATAGATGCAAACATATAGGGAAACTAGAACAACATGCTACTAAAGTAAATACATTGGATTTCAGGTGATTATCACTGGGTGTTTACTTCCAAAGAAAGTATTACTTAATTGCTCCATTCTACTAGACTCCTTAGATTTTCAAATGAATATCTAATGTGACTAAAATACTCAGTTCATATCTGAAAACAGTGCTTCCTACCCTAGTAAAAAAAACTAAATAAACAATAAACGCATGTGTATATATTTTTTGTATTGAGTAAAAGAAAATATTAACATTTATTCATAAAGTACACGATTTGGTAACATACAAATAGAAGATACTAAATTACATGGAAATGTGGTAACATAAAAATAGCAGATATGAAATTACACAGACATGTGCATATAAGATAATAAATCTAGGCCGCTAATATCATTAAATAGTCGAAAGGACAAAATTTCAATTTATACTTGCGGTTTCAAGCATAATTTATTTAAAAAAAAGTAACACTTATGCATTTCAAAAATAATTGAGTACAATTTTTTTTTTTAAAAGTAACACTTGCGCAGTCCAAGCTTCTGCAAATACAAATTTGTTTCTTTAGAAAATACACCTGCGTAATCTATATATACGCAAAACTAGACCTACTTTAGTAATAAAATTAAAACGAGGCCTAAAGTTAAGATATGTTATTTTTTGTGGTCTAATTTGGAAGTTTATCCTATTTGGAAAGATACAACTTGAACTGTGCTATTAGGATGAAATTCATATTTCTACCTGGGAATAATATAGTGCACGATTATATAAGTAAATCAAGCGAACTATTAGAACCGAGGTCACACATCAATTTCTTCACGACCACCCCCCCACCCCTCCCCCCAAACACACACATACCCACCCACACCCACAAATAAATTAACTAGACTCGGATCTTTAACATTAGCCAATTTCCTCACGGAACTCCACAACAAATTAATATGGAAGCCATTTAATACAATAGTAACTCATTTTCCCGCAGTTAAGCATTAGTATCGAATTCGGTATACAACATGACGTGGGTGAATAAAATTGTCAATAATTCTTTGGTAGTAAGGCAAGCATAAAAAACGATCAGTAAATTGGCATTTAATTTAACGTGGAAACTAAGCCTAACGTGTACAATCTATAGCAAATATCAGGCAGAAAAATGTAACTTTCAAAAAACTAAAAAGAATTGATGACTGAGATTTCCACCTTTTAGAAATCAAACTTTTATTCAAAAACAGTCCTAGAAAAGTCGAAAATAAATAAATAAATGAATCAGCCAACAATGCATTTGCATACATATAGAGTTGAGATTGTTATTTAACTATAAATAGGACACAGCCTTTTAAATATATAGTTATTATACACCACGAAAGATGGTACGGGCCATCAACATTTTGACCTCTGCGTATAAAGAAAAAATATCGGCATGATAATTACAGTCTTGTTATATGTCTAGACCATACAATGCATTTGCATATATGGATATATATAGCTAGTGAATACGATAAATCTATATGCTTATTTTCTAAACCATTAAGTTTGAAGCATGCTACTTTACCAAACTAAAACATCTATATAACAGTCAGATAAATATTTTAATTGAATAACGAATAAAATATGTTATATATAAACAATACAATATAACTATAAATCAGTTTTAATATATGATTACATCCAAATTTTAATCCACAACGTTCTCAACACAATCTAATATGTTTAGTACAGCTGTTATATGTCACCAATGTAATATAACTACTAATCAATTTTAAGAAAAAACCTTTGCACAAATGTAGCCTTGTATTTGTATGCAAGTTAACATACCCAATACAAAATAACATAGGATATCTGCAAGCATAAATAGAATAAATTCTTTTGGAGAATGCACCAACTATAAAAGTATATATTGCAAGCCATATCTTGCTTAGATATAATCATTTTTCGAGACTTTAATAACCTCCAAGGAGCAGAAAAATACAACAAGCTATGCAAAAAGAACATATAGAAACATTTGTACATGTAATACTTTAGTTTACATAAGAGACTATAGCTTCTTAATGCACAAACAGACTATATATGCAGGACTTGGTTTTTTTTGGAGGCCTTCATGTTTGGACCGATATAGTAGTGATGAATGTTGTAATGTGTGATATGAACATTACTAGGGTAGTGACCATTGTACTTGCTTGTTTCAGGTATGCAAGAACTGGAAACAGTGCTTCCTTATGGGTTACATAGTCACTGAGCCAAATTCTTTAGCACAGAGTATCAAAATATACAACTTTCAGGCAAAATTACAAAACCAGAGCATTAAACATAAACAACTATTGATCTTACAGGTAAAATTAAACAAAATCAAAGAAATAGATTGATGTAAAATGTGAAAATTAACTGTAGAAATCTTCAAAGTACAACTTCTACTAATTTGCACATATCATACCAGAAAATATGAATGAAGCAACAAAAAATGACAAATGAAGAACTACCATAGACTTGTATCGCTTAAAAGTAACAAGTTGATTAGGAACAGAATTGTCCTACTGATGGAATTAAGCAGAATCGTACAAAGCAATTCAGTGCAAACGATAACTGTTGAAAAAATTGTACTTCCACTACCTACAGACCAAATATATTAACAAAGATTCATGGAGGTTCAAACTATAAAATAAAGAAACCACAACAGCTAAATTAACTTCCTTGTAAGATTTATATGCATGCCTTTTTCATGATCGTTTTTTGTTTTCCTGTACGACCTAGAATTTTGTAGTATGATTTTAAACATTTAATTAATTTTAAATAGTTAAAATATATGGACTATTTAATTTCAATAAATGGAACTCAAAATATAAGGTTTATTTTAAACATTAGCACCAAACTGTTTCCAAAAAATTTGCCATTACAACGGCGTTATTTTGTAGAACCAGAGTAATGTCTATGCATTACCCCTCTCCTGATACTTGACTTGCGCCATGAACAACAATTTTATCGACTTATACAACAATGTCAAAACAATATACAACATTAGCACCAAACTGTTTCCCAAATTTTTTCCATTACAACGGCGCTATTTTGTAGCACTGGAGTAATGTCTATGCATTACCCCTCTCCTGATACTTGGCTTGCGCCATTAAAAATAATTTTATCCACTTATCCAACAATGTCAAAACCATATACAATGTCAGAACCATATACAACATTAGCACCAAGCTGTAAATTATGCATGGTGATCAAAATAATACAAAATAGCATAAGATTGACTATTGTATTAGACATGGTATTATTAGTTTTTTTTTAATTGGTTTGATTTCTATGCCCATTTCTATTGATTCTTATTCAGTGATTACTTAGTTTGTACCAAAGAACTGCATAGGCTTATTTGTTGTGTATGGCAGATATACCAACCCAAATTTGTATCGACTTAACAACACTTAAAATTACCTAAGACGCTAAGCTGATCACTAACTGTAATTCTAATAAGATAACAACCGTCATCATGGACAAAATTTTCTTCAAAACATTACACATTGAGTGAAAATGTATGAGTAGCAAAACATACATATCAATATGGCTCATTTCAAACAGTATAACAAATCGGTCTATAATGGAATATAAATTACAGAAAAATTGCAGAATATTAAAAAAATACCTAAAAGTGGTTGAAGCTCGGTATTTAAGGGGTAGTGCTTGAGGAACCGGAGCAGGGTAAATCAGTTAAGTGGAGGAATCAGAGCTCAGTCAGTTGACCCTAGTCTACAAAATTGGTCGATTGTTAACTGCGATGCCCGTTCCTTTGGAAGCTGCGATGCAGTGCAGTAGCTGAAATTTGCAGCGATATAAGCGAAAGGTGTTTGAGAAATATAACTGGATAAGTTTATATGTGATTATAATGTAGTGTACTATTATTTATTTATTTAAAGAAATTAATTAATTGAAGAATAATTAAATATTTGACTTTAAAAATCATTTAATAGTTAATATATATTCCGTAAAATAAGATTTCGAGTATTGAAAAGCTTTCGAGTGAAGCAATGGCAGTTGCAGAGGAGACAAAATAATAACCAAGCAAGCAAGCAAGTACATCATTTTAACATAACCAATATAACCAATATAAACAAATAATGATTATGTAATGATATTAACATAACCAATATAAAAAAATAACTATAACAACTTCATATATGTACATAAGCATAACCAAGCATGTACAAACTAAGGCAAAAGACAAAATAATAAAAGTAAGCCAGGCAAAGTAATGATTATGTTGCCTGTAAGTAAAAGATGCAAGAGCAAGTAAAATTTGTATGTAAAGTGTTGCAGGAAAAAAATAACAAAGTGAAATAAAATAACTAAAAAAAAGTGTATTTGTACATATTGTTTGGAAGTTGAAATATGCAGGTTGCCTGTAAAAGAAATGCAAAGTAAAGATTGCTAAGAAGCAAAGTAAATGTAAAAATATCTAAACATAAAATAAGAGTAGGAGACATAAAGGACTTAGATATTTAAAGCTAGCACATACAGTGTCAATTCGAATTGTATAAAAGTAAAATTCAGCCTCCATTTATATAAAAATCTCTGATCTAAAATGAAAGCAATTGTATCTACATTTGCCTAAACCGGTAAACACCTTCCTTTACAAAACTTATCTTTATATATATATATACATCTTCTTATTCGTTCAACACATAGCAGACCAGATAAAAGAAATATGTAGAAAGCATTTTCATATTTTTTTGTAAACTCAAAACACCTGACAACTATCACTGTAGAAAAACTCTCTCCAAAACCCAAGAACTAGTGCCAATACTCAACTGATCTACACTTCTATCAGAATGATCCATACCTAATTGTACATACCTAATTGCACAAAACCAAAAACATGAAAAAAGAAGTCATGAATTAACAACATCATACTAGATATCAAATTGTACATACCTAATTGTAATTGTAGGTGGTAGGCAGGTCGCTGCAGTAGTTTGGATGTGGAGGCGATTTGGCGATTTGTTTCGTCTGGATGTGGAAGGTTGTGTTGTAGATGGTAGGTAGGTCGCCGCGTAGTAGTTTCTGGGAAGGCTGGAAATAAAAAAAGGAGGGAAGGGTGTGCGTTTTGGGGAAAATTTTCCCACGAAAAGAGGCACAGATTTTGATACGGCTATAAGCCGTATCAAATGTTAATACGGCTTACAACCGTATTAAACAATATAGATACGGCTATAAGCCGTATTAAATTTGATATGGCTTATAGCCGTATCAAATGTGCCGAGCCGTATCAAATGTGCCGCCTAAGGCTGCGCCAAAATCCTATCTATGGTGTAGTGTGAATATATCCTTTCATCATTATGATATAGTCCTAAACACGAGAGGCCTTAGTCATCTTCGTATCGAACAACCTCTTTGCAATCTTGTATCTTACGAACGAGATTGCTCCCTAAATAAAGCTTTGAGGTTTTCATATACTTTATGGACATTCATGTTTTCGTCCAATCTCTACAACAGTTTGTCTAATGTAGGTAGCACATATGCTTAGGTTATATTACAATCAGCACCCAACTGTTACTAGCTTTAACTGCTTTAGGATCTGCACTCATAACTGGTTTTTCCTTTAAAGGTTTAGAAACAACGACCATAAGCATTCATATGCGAGCGCTATCATTATCGCTCTTAGCCAATCAATATAATTAGGTCCGCTGAGCTTACCATTTTCCAAAAATAGTTTTATGTTGGTCAGTATGCTGCAAATATAATTTAAGTATATTACAATTTATATATAGTAGATGTTCTTATATTATTAGAAAGGTTAAATATGTTAATTTCATTTTTTTAATAAGCTCCCGCTAGACATTTATGTTTCCCAATACCCTAAGAAAAACATAGAAATCTTTTGATTTCTTTATTGGGTGTTAGGACGAGCTTGCCTTGGGATTTGGATCTTAAGTTTGCTTTATAAATCATAGGTCTGCAAGCAATGGATAACACTTTTTAGCCGTACCATATACAACTCTTATCCCATGGTCTTTGTCCAATATCATTTGGGCCTTGATTTTACACAAAAGATCGAAAAAGATTATTCACTCGTACCTACCATTTTGCGATGGCCTAAGTATGATGCATGTCTAATCCCATCTATTCAACATATTGGTAGTACTACACATTACCTCCCTAGCTTGATTTTGCTCAACAACTAAAGAGTATGCAAGTAATCTACTAATATATAAATTATAGAGGACAACTTTATATATTAGAGAGTCATAATCTTTAATATATACATATATTAGTGTGATATCGCTTTAGAGAATAATGTATTTCTTATGAAATATCCTCATGACTAAAGTGTGTAACACATCAAAAATTATGATATACATACAATATGATGTATTTGTTCGTTAAACCTAAGTTTGGTTTCTTATAGTTCCACTAATGATTATATATAAATGTATTATATAAGTTTAACGCATTTATAACTATTTATAGTTTAACTAACTTATATAATATTTATATTTATATTATTAATCAGATCGATATATTTTACTTTAATTTACTAATTTTATTAATAATTTACTTAAATTTTGTTTAAAAATTCAGAATTTTTTATCATAAAAAAAATTTAAGATGAATATTCAACTATAATACCTATTCTTTTATATACATATATTAATATATGTATGTATCATTTTATATTAAATAACATTTGATTAACTTATTTAATCAAAATAATTTTAATGGAATATTTATAATAAACTCAAAATTTTATTTTAAATTTACCTTAAACAACTTAAGATAAATATAAATGTATATATAAAATTATAACACTTATAGATATATACATATATATACCTACGTATATCAATACATACATACCTATGTACGTACGTACATATATATATATATATGTATGTATGTATGTATATGTATGTATATACATTTATTTAATTAATTAACTTTTAATTAATTATTTATTTAACCTAATTAATTACATATGAATATAATTTTCGAAAATATTTTATCATTTTTGTAAAATTTCATTCTATATTTTATTATATAAAAAATATGTTTAAAATTTTCAAATTTAATTTTGAAAATTAATCCAAGGCCTCAACCAATTTAGGCCTTTACAATTGGGCCAACATTTTAAACTCAGTCCACCCATTTGAGCCAGCTTAGTTCCCAGGGAAGGGAGAATGCTTGATCATTCAAATTCAAGCCTAGACACTACTTTTCTAGACATGCAGTTAGATAGATAAGCTTTAGTTTATTAGGCTGACTTGTTAATTAGACCGTATAGGCAATCTGGGCGCTGATACCATTGTTGGATCTGGATCGGTTGGCAGTAGGAAAATTTGGTCAATTTCAAAATAAAATCCCTAATCTTGTCTTAGTGGGCCAATGAAATCTTTTACTAAATCCAATCTAGCCGATTTTAATAGAATTAAGTTTTTATTTAGTTTCTTAGTTTAGTCAATTAATATGATTTAATTAATTTAGTGTTTATATAGTTTTGAGTATATCAATATATACTCATGTGTATATGATATGCACGTGTAACATAACAATGCACACATATTTAAGGTATACAAAGATGTTGAATTTTACATGTACAACGCGTACATTCACCATTTATATGTGCATTAACAATCTCAAAACATTATATGCGTGAGGGGTGTGTGTATGTATGTATGTATATCCATGTACGTACAAATTCAAATTATTTTATATTAAATATGATAACTTTCTTAAATCTAATTTAGATATTTGACTGAATCAAAAAAAAATTGTTATCCCGCCTTTTGGCAAGGTCATGACACCAAGAACTTGACTAGAAACCAAGGATAGTTCGTCCTGGAGATCGTTAGTACATAGGTTCACTATGGATATGGTTGAACTTTGTCCGAGTCCGGATCAGGTTACAATCAACAAGACACGATAAGCGAAGCCATAAAAGCCAGCATTCCAAATTTCAAGTCAATCCGAGTTTGTATGCTCAAGTTATGGTCGATGCAAGTTGAAGGGAAAAGCTATGTTTTTGTATCCATCGCTGAGCGATATTTCGAATCGATCAGATTCGTACCCTCTTTGTGTCCTCTGTACCGATCAGTTTCGCATCCATCCTCAAGCAACTGCTTCGTATCGATCAACTTCGCATCCATCAACCGGTAACGCGCTTCGTATCGATCGACCAATGTCTAGTTCGTATCCGTAAAGGAGGCGTTTATTCGAATCCATCAGGTAGCTTTAGTTCGTACCCATCATGAATATTACCTGATCGTATCCATTAAGTGTAGACAACACCAATCGATACGAACTACGCCGCCACCATCGATACGAACTAAGACATCTATCTCGATTCGAACTAAACATACTGCGAATCGATGCGAAGTGCACGTGGTTGATTGGTTCGAACTGTGTAACGGCACTCGATACAAACGAAGCGAAACTCATGGATACGACTCGATCCACTCGGAGCAAAAGGTGGATCGATGCAAGGAGCGCGCGCCACGTCGCCGCGGGGTCACGTGCATTATCGATTCGAAGTGGGTCGATTCGAAGCCATGAATTCAAACGAAACAGTACTCCGAGGAACATCATCTCGTATCGATCATAACTCGAGATCCACCGTTCCAAATGCTATAAAATTTTCACTGGAGACTACATACAAGCGAAAAATGTTCTCGCCAAGTTTCACCTCTATCGGATACAATCTTGATCGATACGAATTAAGATCGTATCGATCACAAAACGAGTCAAAACTCCTCAGAATCGGTCGTATGGGCCCTCTCACGTGCCAGAACAAGTCTCCCGAAGTTTGAGCGAAATATCAGCCTCCTTTGTCTATAAATAGAGTCCTAGAGCCAACGGAAAATGGATCTTTTGATTATCAAGCGCCCTGACTCTACCGGATCGAGCTTTGCATCCTAATCTTGCTATTGTACTTGAATTTCCAGTTGTAATCCACTGTTATTCACTGTAATCAAGTGTAATCATTGAAAGAGAATCAATAAAGACATAAAAACTTCATAGTGGATGTAGGCAACACGCTGAACCACTCTAATTAGCTTGTCTGTGCATTTACATTTCTGTTTGTTGGAGTTTTTGTTAGATACTCTTCATTTAAAATTTACATTCTTCACTTTTATCTCTTCAAAAACTTCTGAAGAGTGTTGTGCTCATTTTTGATACAAACACATTGGTGCTTTCACCGATAAAGCCCTGCTTTTCTCCTGCTCTATGGGTCTACTACTGTCGTTGGATTGTAAAAATCTAAGGAGAAGATCCAGATCTATCATTTAGTGGTTCCTTCTATTCTACTCAGATTACTCCAGATCTAAGAGGAACTACATTCATCATGAATTTCATATCCATATTTTCGTATCCATGAAAATATGATGAACTTCGTATCCATGAAAATATGATGAACTTCGTATCCATATTTTCGTATCCATGAAAATGTGGTGATTTTCGTACCCATGTTTTCGTATCCAGAAAATATGGTCATTTTCGTATCCATGTTTTCGTATCCATGAAAATGTGATGATTTTCGTATCCATGTTTTCTCATCCACAAAATGTGGTGATTTTCGTATCCATGTTTTCGTATCCATGAAAATGTGATGATTTTCGTATCCATGTTTTCATATCCATGAAAATGTGGCGATTTTCGTATCCATGTTTTCGTATCCAGAAAATGTGTTGATTTCATATCCATGTTTTCGTATCCAGAAAATGTGGTGACTTTCGTATCCATGTTTTCGTATCCAGAAAATGTGTTGATTTCATATCCATGTTTTCGTATCCAGAAAATGTGGTGACTTTCGTATCCATGTTTTCGTATCCTGAAAATATGGTGATTTTCGTATCCATGTTTACGGATCCTGAAAATGTAGTGGTTTTCGTATCCATGTTTTCGTATCCAGAAAATATGGTGATTTTCGTATCCATGTTTTCGTATCCATGAAAATGTGATGATTTTCGTATCCATGTTTTCGCATCTAGAAAATGTGGTGATTGTCGTATCCAGGCTTTCATATCCATGAAAATGTGATGATTTTCGTATCCATGTTTTCGTATCCATGCTTTTGTATCCAGTAAATGTGGTGATTTTCGTATCCATCATTTCAAATCGATTGAAGTCACAACCCATCTTTTCACATCGGTCGATTTCGTATCCATCAGCAGATGGGCTTTCTTCGTATCGATCGCATATTGACTATTTCGTATCCATCGGGGAGCGCAACTTCGTATCCATCCAAAGGCGGCTTCCTTCGCATCGACCTTGTTCGTATCCCTCAACAAGCATTCGTTCGAATCGATCAGGATGTACCACTTCGTATCCACCCTAGAAGACCTTGTTCGAATCCATCAGGGCTCGTTAGTTCATGTCCATCAAGTAAACATTACTTCGTATCCATCATGGAATCATTGTTCGTATCCATCAAGTTGGAGCAACAACGATCGATACGAAAAGTGATCGATACGAAATTAGATCGATACGAAACTGATCGATATGAAATTCGATCGATACGAAATGATGGATATGAATTGCATCTAATGATGGATCCAGCCAGCTGCATTTCACATCGATCCTCAAACACCACTACGTATTGAGAATGATGATGAAATTTCAAAAAAAATCGGGTACGATCCAAATTTTCTAAAAAGAACATCCTAGTCGCAGTCGTCCATCCACTACGTACCGAACCCTAGCCACAGCGTAGAGCACCCGCATAGTTAATTCAAAACTCAACTTAGTAAAGGAACATCTTGATCATTCCATGATTGGACGAGACGTAGGAGATTACAACAACAATTGTTGAATTGCAATCAAGGAATGGGTATAGAAATACTACTCAACTGGTGCTTCCAGAGGCTGGAGAATCTAGCTAATATGTCAAGAACTAAATTTGATTCATGTATCATGCTTCTAAGGTGGACTGCAACTTCCCACAATTGACCAGCTTTTAAAACTCTTGAATTCACAACTATGGTACGATGGCTAATATGATGACTGTCGTACACTGTCTACTCTGCCAACCCAAAACATAGCTGGTCACTATTAAACCATCTTCAAATGCCCACATCTTAATCATTCCACGTCCATATGACTAAAATCATGGCATACAACCTTAAGAGGATTTCGTTACTATCTTATACGGGCCTCTTTCCTGCTGAAAATTAGAAATAATCACTAATCTATGAGCCTATCTTAATCTACTCACCATCCAATCGGCATTACCAACCACTCGAACATTGGGCAACCAGGCATACATCATTCACTAGTATTACATGACCCTATAACCTTAAAATGAATTTGATAAATTTGATTGTAGTATCTTTCCAGTCGGCACCTATTCATTGAAACCATCCTACATGCAGAATTTCTAGCGAAAATTCAGCATGCTAACTATGTCAGTGTACTATGGAAATTCAACCTCCGACATATCTCATGAAGTAAGAAAGGTGCATGGATTCCATGAAGAATGATGAATGCCATCAAATGCAGATGTCTTCCCCTATTCCTAAAAGAAGACTGTCAATAAGTTTGATAAGAGAACTGGCAGATAGCCACCAGCATATTGTATCTAATATAGAGTTGATGAACTAGATGAAGTATCAATGTCGCAAGATAAGGAGGAAACCTACTCCATACTATAAATCAGGAAGCTCCTCTTCTTTAGATGGCTATCATGGATGCCAACGCCATAAGGCTGCTTCAGAAAGGATAGCTCTGACAATATGTTCAAACCCCATAAAACGAAGATTCGGGAACTCCCGATCCCTATCAATCAAGAACTTTGATCAAACTGAACCACTTGCATTAGACTTCCAACAGAGAAGGACTGGACTGAAGTGCAATAGCAAGCATATGACGCTGCTTCACTTATCAATGAGATTTAATACGATCTCTTTTGAATTATTTCTATTCCGTTTATGTTGCAAAATATAATCGAATTGAATTAAACTACTTGCAAATGATGCAGGTAACCGAGTACTTAAGGATGGTTGCAGAACAACCTCCATGGACTATGATCAAATCATCGAGGTATCATCATGACGAGCATGATTCAACCACTCGTCGGCTGCTATATGCACCTGACTTGGGGACAGGGCATCAAAGCAAAAGAGACCGACAAGATCAGGACTCCAGGACAAAGTGGCTGCAGCCGACCATCCACTCATATACCTATGCAATTTAATTAGGAGATTTGAGAAAGACTTGGAGTTATATGTGTTATCCCGCTTTTTGGCAAAGCCGCGATACCAAAAGATCGATCAGAAACGGAGAACAGTTCGTCTCAGAGACCGGTCATACTTCGTCTCGCTATGGATATCACTGAATTTTGTCCAAGTCCAGATTGAGCTACAATTGATAGGACACGGCAAGAAAGATCATAGGAGTCAACATCTCGAGTTTCAAGTCAATCCGAGTTCATACGCTCGAGTTATGATCGATTCAATTTAAAGGGGAAGACTTAGGTTTCGAACCCATCATTGACCAACGGTTCGAAACGATTGATTTCGAATCCATAAGTTTCGAATCCATCGAACCACCACGGGTTCGACTCCATCACCTTCGACTCCATCACCTTCGAATCCATCGTGTTCGAATCGATGGGCCTCGTATCCATGCAGAAGTGACATAGCTCGTATCCATCACAGAAGCCATGCTTCGAACCCACCACAAAGCCTTGTTCGACTCCAAACAAGAATCTTTGTTCGGGTCCATCATTGGACATTGCTCGAACCCAAACACGGAACCTCGTTCGAACCCATCCATGATGCCAAGTTCGAACCCATCCTGTGTAGCCTCATTCGAATCCACTGGGTCAACCAACCATGATGACGTGTCTTCCATCGGTTCGAATTCGCCGAGATATATGGAGTCGAAGCGGTCAACTTGGAGCGAAGACCGGATTGATTCGAAGTTTGCGCTCCACGTCACCACGAAGACGCGTGCCATGATGGATTCGAAACCATCGGTTCGAAAGCATGGTTTCGAACCAAACAGCCATGCAATGAACCCCATTTCGAATCCATCATATCTCCCAATCTACTGATCCAAATGCCATGAAATTTTCACAGAGGCTTGCATACATCTTGAAGAATGTCCACGCCAAATTTCACCTCGATTGGATGAATTCTTGATCGGTTCGAATGGAGTTCGAACCGATGCCAAAGTGGGCCAAAACTTCCTGAGACCGTGTGTGTGGGCCGCCTCACGTGCCAGAAGTGGTCTCCTGGGTTTTCAGCTAAATATCAGCAGCCTACGCCTATAAATAGAGCCCCAGGGCCAACAGAAAAGGGACTTTTGGATTCTGAAGCAGCCAGACTCTGCCGGATTGAGATCTCCATCATTTGTTATCATAATCTTGCTGTTAAATTCGAATTCCTAGTTGTAATCCACTGTTGATTGTTGTACCGACTTGTAATCATTGAAAGAAAGTCAATAAAAGTATAAAAACTTCACAGTGGACGTAGGCAATACGCCGAACCACTATAAATTGCTTGTCTACGCGTTTATTTACATGCTATTTGGAGTTTTTGTTAGATAATCCTCTGTTTTAACTTGTATTCTTCATTTATTATCTCTTCAAAAAACTTCCGACGAGTGTTGTGCCCAATTTTGGTACAAACACTTTGGTGCTTTCACTGGGAGTACTCAGTTTTCTCCTGCTCCCCGGATCTGTCATCGATACCGGATTGCATAAATCTAAGAGAGAGATCCAAATCCCAAGCTCAGATTCCTTCCGTTCTATTCAGATTTGATAAGAGTCTAGGAAAGGATCCTACTATTCACAATGGTGAGTACCAGAACCACCTCTAACCTTGGTAGCCAGGAAGGCCGGGATAGGCCAAATCCCACGCAGCTACCATCTACTCAGGACGTCGCCGGGCCTTCGGAGTCATCCGTACCGGTAACGAGGCAAGAGTTTCAAACGTTGCTCCAGAAGCTGACCCAGAGTCGGCAACAGTTAACGGAGAAACTACGCGCTAACGCTGAATTAACCCGCCAGCTACACAGTCATAAGCGCAGGCGGTCTCGAAGGGATTACGCATCCCAGTCTTCCACGGAGAGTTCGGCTTCCTCCGATTATCATCACCGACCTCCACGACCCCGAATGGATGGGAATTATGCACAGGCTACCGGAAACCTTCCGGCATTGACGGTCGGGCAACTACGAGTCGGCCCATCTGCTAGCTTCCATACAAGGCCTTCCTCCCGGGGAGGCACTGTTCCTCAACACACTACCGACAACCGTCCTGCGACCATTGCTACGGAGCCAGGGGTAGACATCCATACTTTGTCGGATCAGAACCACCACCAACGACGGCAAACTCCTGAGCCGTATGTACCAGAAGATGTCGAACCAAGGAGGCGAGACCCGGACCGTCGACAGCATCCAGTCCAGTCCCGCATTATGGAACCCGACCACACCTTGGCTCGGCATGCCCAGAACGCAGCTGTAACGGATCTTCCGGAAATGATCAGGCAGATGATCTGTGAAAGTCAGGGGTTTACTAACGACGACTGGGGAATCTCCCAGAGTCACACCCCATTCACAGACAAGATTCTGTATGTCGAACCCCCTCGGCGATTTAGGATGCCCACGTTGCCGATGTACGAGGGAAACTTGGACCCCAATCAACACATATTGAAGTATGAATGGTCCATGGGCGCCGCTAGAGCGGACGATGCGGTCAAGTGTAGGAGCTTTCCTATCTCTTTGGGGGGCAATTGCTACGATGTGGTTCACGCGATTGCCACCCCGTTCTATCTCTTCGTTCAATCAACTGGCCAGGAAGTTCGTGGAACAGTTCCGCATGCATGTTGCAAGGCCTAAGGACGTCAACACTTTGTCTAGTGTTACCCAAGCTCCAGGAGAAACTCTTAGACACTATTTGGAGAGATTCCATAAGGCTTGTGTGGAAATCACCAACCCCAATGATAACTCGATTCTGATGGCATTGATGAAAGGGATTGACCCTGATTCAGATTTTGGAAATTGGTTGGAAGGAAAACCTCCTGCGTCGTTGGACCGCTTCTACTCCAAAGCCGCCCAGTTCTTGAGGCGTGAGGACGCGAAGCAGTCTAGGAAACAGAACGATGCAGGACCCAGTGGAGATGGGATTCAAAGCAATGTGGCTGTTAAACAATCGGGAGAGTGTTCTGGGAAAGTGCAGTTGAATATCCAGAACAAGCAATCACAACCGAAGAATAATGGGAATCAGAACAGGAAGCGGGATCAGAACCGTGGCCCAAGGCGTAGGGCCCCTATGTTCGACAATTATACTCCGTTGAATACATCGTTGGAGAACGTATATCTACAAACTTGTAACGCCATGCAATACAAGAAGCCTACTCCGAAGCCGTCGTCGGAGAGACAGATTCAAATGGGCAAGTTTTGTAGATTTCACGACAGTTACGGCCACAATACCGATGAATGCAGACACTTGCAGGATTTGATTGAGAAGTTGATCAGGGAAAGGAAGTTGGACCAGTTTGTACGGGCGCCGCAGTCTGGCGGTGCGGGTCCGTCAAACCAGAACGATCGACCAAATCAGCCAAGGCAGGAGGAACCCGCCCGAACGGGCGGAAGGCTAGTGATAAACACCGTCAGTGGTGGTCCCCATCCAGCGGATAAGAGTTGGAAAGAGATGGAGTCATATGCTAGCTCGGTTAGGCATCTGGACTTCGAATGTTGCAGTAGTTATGACGAAGGGGCTCCGGCCAAACAACAAAAGACGATGACAGATGACATCGTATTCCGGAATAGTGATGCAGACAAGGTCGAAGCCCCGACTATTGACCCGCTTGTTATATCCGCCCAGGTTGGTCCCGCTTGGATGAAGAGGTTACTGGTGGATAGTGGGAGTTCAGTCAATATTTTGTTCAAGAGAGCTTACGATCAGATGAAGATGGAAGCCAAAGATCTGAAACCCTGTCAGTCCAGGATTCACGGCTTCGATGGAAGTGCTAATATACCCACGGGGGTTGTGGAGTTACCCGTGGAGTTGGGGATCGGTGAGTGCAGAAGAGTACGCATGTTACAATTTGTTGTTTTGGACCTACACTCACCGTACAATGCGTTTCTGGGACGACCGGCCCTTGCTGAATTTCGGGCGGCAATCGCCCCGTGGTGTTTGACTTTGAAATTTCCTACCGATTGTGGTATCGGTGTGATTCATGGAGATCAGGCTGCTGGAAGAGCCTGTTATGTTGCGGAGCTGCGAGAGGCGCAGCGAAGGGAGAAGGGAAAGGGCGTAGAGGAATCTCTCTGCGTCCGTTCTGCCGACAATTGACAATTGGTGCCTGGGCCTCGGCCCGGGCACCACAACCAATTCCAGAAAGACCTTGACCCAAGGGACAACGACAACAATGAAGAATCTACAGGGAGTCAGGCTTCTCCAGCTGAACTAACTATCAACGTCCCGATTGATAATGATGGCGATGATTCGAGAATGTTAAAAATTGGGTCTCAATTGAGCCGGGGGGCACAACAGGAATTGGTTGAATTTCTCCGGGCGAATCTTGACGTGTTCGCCTGGACGCACTCTGACATGTGTGGGATCTCGCCGGATATCGCGAGCCACACTTTAAACATTGACCCGCGGTACATCCCGGTCAAACAGGAAAGGCGTGGTATGGATCCAGAGAGATCTGCCGCCCTTAAGGAGGAGGTCGATAAGTTGAAAACAAATGGGTTCATTAGAGATGCTTTATACCCGGAGTGGGTGTCCAACCCAGTACTTGTCCGAAAACCGAACGGGAAATGGAGAACGTGTATCGATTATTCTGACTTGAACAAGGCTTGCCTGAAGGATAGTTTTCCACTCCCTCGAATCAGCTTGTTGATTCAACCGCCGGACACGAATTGTTATCCTTTATGGATGCTTACTCGGGCTACAATCAAATACCCATGCATGTACCCGACCAAGAACATACGAGCTTCGTGACTGATCTGGGACTATACTGCTACAAAGTCATGCATTTTGGGTTAAAGAATGCCGGCGCAACCTATCAGCGTTTAGTTAACCGGATGTTTTCCGACCAGATCGGGAAGACCATGGAAGTTTATGTAGATGACATGTTAGTAAAGTCACGGTATTCTGTTGATCACGTAAAAGACTTAGGGTCGATGTTTGATATCCTCCGGAGATATGGGATGAAGCTCAATCCGCTAAAATGCCATTTTGGAGTTGCATCCGGAAAATTCCTTGGGTTCATCGTCAACGCCCGGGGGATAGAGGCTAACCCTGAAAAGATTTGGGCCATCAGGAATCTTCAAACTCCAAGGACCATAAAACAAGTCCAGAGTCTCAATGGGAAAGTCGCAGCATTGAGTAGGTTCATCTCGAAGTCAACCGACAAGTGCGTCCCTTTCTTCGATCTGATCCGAAAAGGGAAACGAAACTTCGAGTGGACCGCAGAATGTGAAGGTGCGTTTCAGTCCCTGGTTCAACATCTTTCTACACCGCCGATTCTCTCAAAGCCCGTTGATCACGAACAGTTATATCTTTACTTAGCGGTATTTGAAAGCGCGATCAGTGCAGCACTAGCCCGGGAGGAAGACCGAGTGCAAAAACTGGTATATTATGTAAGTAAACGGTTGACCGGAGCCGAGAGGAACTATCCCAAGCTGGAAAAGTTGGCATATTGCCTAGTCATTGCCTCGAGAAAGCTCCGTCCATATTTTCAGGCTCATCCTATCACCGTGTACACCGACCAGCCGTTACGACAGGTCTTCACGCGGCCTGAGACGTCTGGTAGGTTACTAAAATGGAACATCGAATTGAGCCAGTTTGACATTGCTTATACTCCGAGAAGGGCCATACACGGTCAAGTTCTAGCAGATTTCGTTGCTGAATTCACTATACCTGAGGAGTTACCTGAGAGTAGCGAATCTCCTAAACACATATGGAAGTTATATACTGACGGTGCCTCCAATGAATGGTGCTCGGGAGCAGGGGTAGTGCTTGAAACCCCTGAAGGCCGATCCATATGCTACGCCCTAAAGTTCGAGTTCCGTGCAACTAATAATGAGGCTGAATATGAGGCTTTACTTACTGGGTTGAAGTTGGCCCACGACCTGAGAATTGTCACTGTAGAGATTTATTGTGACTCCCAATTAATCGTATGCCAAGTCCGAGGTGAATATTAAGCTAAGGATCGAAGACTAGCTGCTTACTTAACTCGAGTCAGGGAAATTCTTGATCGTTTTGATTACTATGCCATTTTCTATATCCCCCGGGAGCACAATCAGAAGGCCGATTCGTTGGCGAAGTTGGCAAGTACGGGCGAAGCTCAACAGTTGGGGCTTGTTCCCGTTGAAACCCTACCTTTTCCGAGCATTGATCAAAGTGTGGTCAGCCATGCATTCGAGGCTACCACAAGTAGGGAGTCATGGATGACCCCCTATCGAAATTACATTGAGCATGGGACATTGCCTGAGCACAGGAGTGAGAAGAGGCAGGTCCTTCGAAAAGCCTCACGATTTTTCATTCAAAACGGAGTTATGTACAAAAGGGGGTATTTTGTCCCTCTACTCCGATGTATCGCACACGATGAAATCAAACGAGTGTTACACGATGTACACGAGGGAGAATGTGGCGATCACACTGGGGGGCAGGCACTCGCCAAGAAGGTACTCCGATATGGATATTACTGGCCTACCGTTAATCGAGATGCATCAGACTACGCCAAAAAATGTGACAAATGCCAGAAACATGCTCGGATTCCTAGAGCTCCACCTACCGAAATAACCCAAATGGTTAGCCCCTGGCCGTTCGCGGTATGGGGAATCGATATAATGGGAGCGCTGCCTCTAGCCAAAGGTGGCGCGAAGTACGCAATCGTCGCGGTTGACTACTTCACTAAATGGGCCGAAGCTGAGCCTCTTGCAACGATTACAACAAAGAAAGTGATCAACTTCGTAGTGCGCAACATCATCTGTCGATTTGGTCTCCCGCATACTATCATCACCGATAATGGAGCCCAGTTCGACAGTACCGAGTTCAAAAATTTCTGCCAACGATTTCACATACATAAGAAGTTTTCTACAGTGGCACACCCTCAAGCAAATGGTCAGGTCGAAGCTGTTAATAAAGTTATAAAGTCCATTCTGAAGAAGCGACTAGAAAAGGCCGGAGGCAAGTGAGTCGACGAACTCCCTATGGCGTTATGGGCCTATCGAACAACTCACAAAACTGCAACCGGTCACACTCCATTTTCTCTATCGTATGGCTCTGAGGCCATTATTCCAGTCGAATTAGAAGTGCGCTCTCATCGTGCGACGTATTATGATCCGAAGACAAATGCCATATTACTTGCTCAATCTCTGGATTTACTGGATGAGAGGCGTGAAGAGGCTGATTTGAGGGCAGCCGCATATCGGAGTCGAGTCGCCCGAATATTCAATGCCAAGGTCCGTCCACGAACCTTTGAACTCGGCGATCTCATGCTCAAAAGAATTTATCCGGTCCCTTCGCACATGAAGCCAACTTGGGAAGGGTCGTACGTGATTTCACAAAAGCTCGGAGATGGCACGTTTAAATTATCGACCGTTGACGGTCTCACCTTGCCGAGGGCTTGGAATAGCGAGAGTCTTCGTCGCTACTACACATGAAAGACTTTATTTTTTCTGTCAATTTATTCTTTTGCATTTTATTTTAGCATTCCGAGATTTAAATTTGTAATAAGGCAACTGACTTTGCCATATTTTCTCGTTTCAGCAATAAAATGCCATCTCTTCGGGCCAGAGCTGTGATTTATTGAGTATGACGTACAATATTACGATGCACGGAGAGCTAAGTTCCATCACGCGGTGGGATTTATTCAAATAGAGAGTGGCTGCGATATGACCGGTCACTCGCTAAGTGAAACCCGAGCTCGGGGGCAGGACACTATATCAACATTTACAGGGATTGATACACGACAATCCCTCCTTCAACTCACGGTTCCCGGAGTGCGAACCGGAGTATAAATCTATCGCTCCTAGAGTGTGAGCCAACTCCAAATTCCCGAAGTGCGAATTGGAGTATAAACATTCAACAATTCGTTCCCAGAGTGCGAATGGACTCCAACTTCCTAGAGTGTGAATTGGAGTATAAACATCAAATCCATCGTTCCCAGAGTGTGAACGAATTCCTAAAAAGCCCAAATAGGTGTGACTGACCATCTATTGGCTGACTCCAACTTTCCAGAGTGTGAACTGGAGTATAAACGTCTATTCCAGGTTCTCGGAGCACGAACCGAAGCATCCATGCTAACTCCAAGTTCCCAAAGCATGAATTGGAGTATAAACATAAACTACAGGTTCCCGGAGCGCGAACCGAAGCATCCATGCTAACTCCAAGTTCCCAAAGCATGAATTGGAGTATAAACATAAATTACAGGTTCCCGAAGCGCGAACCGAAGCATCCACGCTAACTCCAGATTCCCAGAGCGTGAAGTGGAGTGTAGACATCAATTCCAGGTTCCCGGAGCGCGAACCATACTACAAACGTCGATAACTCTCAAATTCCCATAGTGCGAACCAAGTTATCGATTACAAATTATCCTAAGTCCCCAGAATGTGGACATGTGCTTAAGGTTTGCAATAAACGCACTCAACCACCAAAACACAAATGTTATTCCCCGAGACTAGGGGGCAAAAAAGTTAAGTGTTAATCGCTAACCAAAGTGATACAATGTCCGAAGTTCGATTATTCATCGACTACGACTTGCGACCAAGATTTTCAGACTTGGCGAATAAAACGAACTCCACTTGACGATAAAAACACCACAAGTGCACCGGACCGAAAACATAACATAACAAACACTTAAGCACAAAAGAAATGAGAGTTGAAACAAAAAAACTAAATTTTATTTCAACTAACTGAAGACAAGAACTTACACACGAATAAGTTCTTCCAAAAAGAATTCCTACTAGCAGGGGCCGAACCCGCATCTATACACGACCTACTAAAGGGAAACAAAAAAAACAACAACAAGTTCCTATCTACCGAAAAGATTTGCTCGAGCGGTCGATCTACTTTTTCTTCTTCGCCCGCCTTATCAACGGTTCGTCGTCGTCGTCGGAATCGCTTGGAATAGAGATCCTTCGTTTGGAGGGCTTCCTCTCCAACGCTTGTTCTTCAGCCGAAGGCATAATGTCGACATCTTCCTCGGAACTTGAATCCACATGAAGGCCTCCTTCTGGGGGTGTCGGAAGAACGGGATCCGCAACAGAAGATGAGGCAGACGCCCGAGGGTCAACCTCTGTGCCACTTGGCAACATCACACTCAGAGGCGCAGGAGTATGCGTCGTAAACCTGACTCCAGCACTACCTTCACGCCCCCCGGCCTCTATTTAGGCATGGATTTTGGCCAAGATTTCTTCATCTCGAATTGATGGGGCCTGCCTGGGGGCAACTACGGTCTGCACGGAAGAGCTAGAGGCTGGCGGGAGCTCACTGATGATAAATGGCAAGTCCGTAGAGAAGTCTCCCTGTTGACCGAGTTGTTCACTCACCATTTGTTCGTCAAGAGACAAAGAGCTTTCCTGCGCTGCTCCGGTAGACACTGCCGTTGTCACGACAGTCGTTTCAGTAGTAATAGCCTTCCGCCCTTGGCTCAGCTCCTGGGTCGAAGACACCGGGGTAGTCCTGGTCACTGAATAAAGAAGGGAAGGGGTTAAAAACAATCACTTCGAAACGAGAGTTCTAGCGAAAATGCACTTGAAATTTGTTCAGAATACCTTCCTCAGTTCGGCTTGTTGATGGTGGGACAACTTCGGAGACGTGCTCGCGAATTGGTGATAACCACGGTTGCTATGGATCGTAAGCGGGAACGGTCTGTGTACTAACCGCAGATACAGGCTCAGACGGAGGCGGAGCGGTGATTTCGAGAGCGGTGGCACGATGCTCAACGCCTGACCCTTCTCCGGCCTCCAAAGATCGACCGCCAACCATCTCCTTATCATGAGCGATTATAGCATCATGGAGGACCTTCTTTTCCTCATCTGTTAACAATCGGTTTTCGAGCTCGAATCTGTCGACCGATTCGCCCGAGTGCGCTTCCTCTTCCCCTTCAACCAATCGTTCCCAAGCACTGTGGAGATGCACTGGGTAATCCTGAAGCCAGGCCAAGTTTCTGTGCTTCAATACATTGGCATTGTAGGTGATAAGCAGATCTTCAATGTCGGCCTCTAGCTTGGCCTCGGCTTGCTGAACTCTCTCCTCAATCTCCGCCTCGACCTCTTGAACTTTGGCCACTGCCTCATCCCGTTCAGTCCGGAGTATAACAACTTGTCCGCACGCCTCTTGAGCTGCATTGTTTGCATCGTCCCTATCCTTGGCGATTTCATCGAATTTGGATTTGAGCTCATTTAGCTCCTTTAGCGCCGCATCCCTTTCGGCAGTGACCAGAGTATTCCGATGGCCCATGTCCTCTACCGTGGCATAATGTTCACGCTTCATTCTATCCATCGTAAGTTGGGCTTCATCGGCCTTTTTGATGGCCTCCATCTCTGATTTTCTGGAAGATTCGGCCTCGGTGTTAAGCACCTCAATAATATGGTTCTTCTGGGCCAACTCCGCCTGTAACTTCTCGTTGGCGGACCCACGCTCAAAGGCCAGTGACGACGCCTTCTCGGCCGCCTTGTACCATGCCCTGTATTGGGCATAAAAATCGTGCACATAATCGTGCGCCGTCTGCTCGGCCTCCGGCGGAATTCTTTTCAAATGAAGAGGAAAGATATAGTTGTCGAAGCAAATGTTCGGAAAGTCCTTCTTCAGCTGAGCAAGCCTGATTGCTCCTTCTCCCGAAATTTCAGTGGGAGGTTGTTCCGCAACTACTGGAGGCATTGCCTCAGATCTGGGATGGCGAGGTTCGTGCCTAGAAGATTGAGAGGTCGACTGGTGGTACGAGGGATCAGAAGGACGAGGAACATGGACAGGAGGCTGTATAGAAGCTCTTGGAGGAGGGGTGCGCGATCGAGACCGATGTCTGTAATCCCTATCTCTCTGTTCTTGGCTAGAATACCCGGAATACCTACGATCGTAACCCCTGTCTCCTTCTCTCCGTTTTGACTCGTAGTATGAGGAAGATTTGCGAGCGTGTCGTAGGCTCCCCAGCATTGAACCATGTCCAGTCATGATATCTGCAAAGCGAAATGAGAATAAAGTTAGTGGCTTCTCGAAACCGATAACCTAAGACTCGGGACTATGTGGTGTCGTGAAATGTGTATGAATATGTATTCCCCCCGACCAACCAGAAGTGTCGACTGAGCTAGTAATAAAGGGCTCGCTCAATTCTAGAGTACGATGAAACTCCTCCAACCCTGCGTCATGCTGAAAAGACACATCATCCGGGATTGGAAGGTCGGTAAGCCCTTCGTAAAGACTTTCGGTTCGCGGAGGAGACATCTCGAAAATTCTAACTCCGTGAGAGGATCGGGCCGTGACAACCGACTTCCATCTCCCCTTCCTAGTTGACGTGACGACGGCAGCCTTGCCTTTTCTTTGCTCTTCAACATCCTGAGCCACGTCCGTAGGCTCCAACAACGGCTCGTCGTCAGTAGGAGTTCTCTCAGAGTCTGCCTCCTCGGCTATAGTGACTTTAGGCTTCTTGTGCTTGACTCGTTTTTTCAAAATGGCCTTTAATGCCCCCTCAAACAGTATGCTCTGCCCTCGTTCAATTAACCCACAGGCCCGGAGATTCATATCCGTCAATAACACGTCGATATCCCTGTCGTCGCTCGGGATCTCTCGGAGCACTCGTACTATCTCCTTAAAGTTTTCACCGTCGGGACGCTGGATCATCGCTATACAGAAGAAAAATATATAATCACACTTCGGCTGCAATTGCCTTAGTAATTGTTTGGAAACTCAGCTGTACTCACGTCTAAATAACCATCGCCTGGCGAAGCCCGGAGGACATCTGACGTAGAACCATTCCGTCCTGTAATAGCTTAACCTAGTCCAGGACCCGGTGACCACTTGACAATTCCGTAGTGCCTCCAAGAATGTAAAAGATGAGTAATCATTTTGAGTTTTGAAGTTAAACAAGTATCTGATTTCGGTCGGGGTTGGTGGTCTATGAAGGTATTCCATAAAGACGATGAACAGGCTGTTCACCGAAGCATACCCGTTCGGTGAAGTTGGGATGGTGCGATTCCCAAAAAAGATAGCACTTCTCTTATATACTCATTGAATGGAGGAAGCATCCCAGCCGCGCACGCATGGCGATTGAATGCGGTATACCCCTCCGGTGGGTTGTGTGGCCTGTCGTTTGGCCCCGGTAGTAACACGTCGTCTAGTGACAAACCATGCCTCAGACATATCCTCCCCAGCATATCTTCGAAAATATGAGATGGGACAGAATCTGATGGATTAGCAATGAATGACGCGTTGGGAAGTTCATCCGGCGCTGGGCCGATAATTTCAGGATCATTGTCCGGGACCTCTAACCTCGGGGAAACTGTACTCTGGATATCTTGTGGGATTTCCTGCTGTTGCGAACTCGAAGGCTCCATAACTGACTAACTCATGAGAAACCATCATTAGATGACAAGAGACCAGTGAATTCCCCAGTGTATAGTGTATGAATGTGTGTTGTGCGGTGCTGTGCATTACTTGGATGAATATCGCAGAATTAAAGAAAACACGCAAACGACAAAGCTACAAAGCCCAGTTGTGATGACCGTCATCGCTGACCGTCGTCGCAAAACCCTTCACATAAGGAAAATTGATTCGAATAAAAATTGTTATTGTTCCGTCGACGAGCTTCGAAAGGAGGTCAAGTATGCAGTTTAACATGTCCAAATATGCAGGAGTGAAGCTCGTCGGAATTATACTCAGAAAATTTCAAACTTTGGTATCCATTATATGGAGTTTCGAACCGCTCACAAGGAACTTGTTCGAACCCATCATCATCATACCCTTTCGAACCGACGCAAAGGAGCGAGCCTCGAATCGACGGTCAAGTGCCAAGTTCGAATCGATTAGTGAGGGACGACTTCGAATCGATCCTCGGTCAGCTGGTTCGAACCGATAAGGAAGCCCTCAATTTGACATCGATGACGTTCGAATCGATAGCCTCCGTATCGATGTAAAATTGAGAACTTCGAAACGACAGCAAATGGGTTCGAATCCATCGATTCGAATAGACCCTTCGAAGGGATCCAGTCGATGCGAACTGTGCCGCCCCTATAAGGTCATCCCAGGAATGCAACATCATTGATTCGAACACGAGTCCCTGCGTTGGTTCGAAATTCCTCCAAAAGCCAGATCTGGATTTACCAAATCCCAAGAAAGGCCGATCGATGAAGGAGTGATGGGTTCGAGGTAGCTTTGCCGTGTGGATTCGAGGTTAGTTACCTAGTTTGGATGATAGGTTTGAAGAATTGAAGATTTGGATCTCAAATGGTTCGAATACAAAACACAGTGCCTTCCTCTCTGAAGCTTCGAGACGATGCAGAAAGCAGTAAAAAGGTAAAAAGTGAAAAATGCCGAGGTCCTTGCTATTTATATGGGGGGTTGGAGATGACCGGGTCGATTCGCATTCCGGTAAACTCGACCGATTACAATGGGTCAAAATGCAGAACCGGTTCGAAATCGACCTTCGAACCCATACGTTTGAGGCACCATCGGTGTGAAACACACGGCAAGGCATCGGTACGCATCGGTGCGAAACCAACGGTGGGCGCATCAGTTCGAAACCCGTCAACAAAATTACAACTCACCCACGGCCCACTGTCACGAACGAAAGTTTCGTACCCATCCAAGTCATCGATTCGAAGATCAGCTTCGAACCCACCATTGCATAGGCGTACTCCACCCATATGGATGTTGACTTCGAATCCATCGGAGCTTGCACCCATTGGTTCGAAATGTCACAATCACGCAACGCAGAGTCGTTTCCTTCAACCTTCTGCATCGGTTCAGGAGAGGATCGATACGAAGGAACCTTCCAAAACAACCATCAAGCGTTGTCTCAATTCAAATTTCAAAATCGGTTCAGGAGAGAATCGATATGAAGTTCAATAGCAAACAAAACTAACACGACTCATGGACGCACGACGTTTGCAAGGGTCAAACTAACATATATGCATATATGTCGAACTAACAATCGATTTTAAACATTTACAGGGATCAAACACTCATCCTGTTACGAATGCAACAGCCAACGGCTAAGCACTATTATACAGCAATCAATCATGTCAACACAAGGTTACAACAATACAGCATACGAGTTTCAACAAAAAAGAGAGCAATGATTGTTCAGAGAAATTGCAGCTATTCAAAGCACGTCATGTTCCCACAAGACGTACTTTGGGGGGCAAAATGTTATCCCGCTTTTTGGCAAAGCCGCGATACCAAAAGATCTATCAGAAACGGAGAACAGTTCGTCTCAGAGACCGGTCATACTTCGTCTCGCTATGGATATCACTGAATTTTGTCCAAGTCCAGATTGAGCTACAATTGATAGGACACGGCAAGAAAGATTATAGGAGTCAACATCTCGAGTTTCAAGTCAATCTGAGTTCATACGCTCGAGTTATGATCGATTCAATTTGAAGGGGAAGACGTAGGTTTCGAACCCATCGTTGACCAACGGTTCGAAACGATTGATTTCGAATCCATAAGTTTCGAATCCATCGAGCCACCACGGGTTCGACTCCATCACCTTCGACTCCATCACCTTCGAATCCATCGTGTTCGAATCGATGGGCCTCGTATCCATGGAGAAGTGACATAGCTCGTATCCATCACAGAAGCCATGCTTCGAACCCACCACAAAGCCTTGTTCGACTCCAAACAAGAATCCTTGTTCGGGTCCATCATTGGACATTGCTTGAACCCAAACATGGAACCTCGTTCGAACCCATCCATGATGCCAAGTTCGAACCCATCCTGTGTAGCCTCATTCGAATCCACTGGGTCAACCAATCATGATGACGTGTCTTCCATCGGTTCGAATTCGCCGAGATATATGGAGTCGAAGCGGTCAACTCGGAGCGAAGACCGGATTGATTCGAAGTTTGCGCTCCACGTCACCACGAAGACGCGTGCCATGATGGATTCGAAACCATCGGTTCGAAAGCATGGTTTCGAACCAAACAGCCATGCAATGAACCCCATTTCGAATCCATCAATACTCTCAATCTACTAATCCAAATGCCATGAAATTTTCACAGAGGCTTGCATACATGTTGAAGAATGTCCACGCCAAATTTCACCTCGATTGGATGAATTCTTGATCGGTTCGAATGGAGTTCGAACCGATGCCAAAGTGGGCCCAAACTTCCTGAGACCGTGCGTGTGGGCCGCCTCACGTGCCAGAAGTGGTCTCCCGAGTTTTCAGCGAAATATCAGCAGCCTACGCATATAAATAGAGCCCCAGGGCCAACAGAAAAGGGACTTTTGGATTCTGAAGCACCCAGACTCTACCGGATTGAGATCTCCATCATTTGTTATCATAATCTTGCTGTTAAATTCGAATTCCTAGTTGTAATCCACTGTTGATTGCTGTACCGTCTTGTAATCATTGAAAGAAAGTCAATAAAAGTATAAAAACTTCACAGTGGACGTAGGCAATACGCCGAACCACTATAAATTGCTTGTCTACGCGTTTATTTACATGCTATTTGGATTTTTTGTTAGATAATCCTCTATTTTAACTTGTATTCTTCATTTATTATCTCTTCAAAAACTTCCGACGAGTGTTGTGCCCAATTTTGGTACAAACAATATGTTCCAGCAGTGCACTCTCCATCTCATACTTGAAACTTGCCAAAATACTTATGCTTCTTCTGATGCCCAGTAAAATTGAAATCACATCAAAGATGGACGTGACGTGACCGTCCATGCATCCAATCCTACATTGGACCCTTGGGGTTATTTAAGAATACATGTTTAAAGTGGATATGATTTGACCATTCACTCCCCGGTTTGCATCTGTGATTCGACAAAACAATCATACCTCAAACCGACTTCATCAGGGGGCTAACCCTCAATTTATAGTCATTAACAACCGACTTCTTACTCGCTAACCATCATGAGCCATCAATCCAACTCTCTTCCTCAATTAGACCGGAAGAGCGCAAAGCATAAAGTGGACGTGACTCGACCATCTGCTCTCCAACTCTTGCCTCCAACTTAAGGGAAAATAACGACTCAAAGTGGACGTAGTTCAGCCATTCTCTCCTCTGCTCGAGCTCAAAGCTTGCCAGAACACTAATCTTACTCCTTAGGCTTGGCAGAAGAGGGATCCAAATGAACATGGATGCGTTTCAACCGTCCATAAACTAAATCTCATCCTTCATTGATGGCAGATAAGTGGAAAGTAATCGAGATCCCACTATGCCATAGATGGCCTATTGCAACGAAAATACAAGATGTTGCCAGCTACAATATAACGATAACTATGCTGATTTTTGTCTATTACAACATTAGCTTCAGGATGTTAGTATAGATATCAATACTATGTTGCAGTAGCTATAGACTTATAAAAATATTATAAAAGATGAGTGCGGACTGAAAAAAAAAAGCGGGCTGAAATTTTTTTTAACATGGGAAGCAAAAACAAAGCAGCAAAAGTTAACAAATATTGAAGGGTTTCGTTGTTCCAATTAGGTCTTCAATTGGGGTTCGTTTGAGTTTCGTATCCGCCTCCATCATTCTCCATCCCTAATTCCTTAATTAAATCCATGTATACATAAAAAAAGAAATCAAAATCGTGCTTAATGCATACAGTAATTGGCACGATGTCATCGATAGGCATAGGTTGACAAGCGACTAGGGTTACGTTCAATTTCAGGGCGAGGGGAGGAGCCACAACTTGCATATGACGCAACCACGGAGGGAGCTGTAACCTGCATATGACGCGACCATGGAAATTCATGATTGTACTTTTCCTTTGTTACCGGATTTGAAAGAGTCTCATACACCTTCTGAAACTCAACAAACAGCTTTGTCGATTCCTCTTTACTTGATAAAGCGCAAACGTCAGGATGGTATTGAAGAGCCATGCTTCTGTATGCCCTTTTAATCTCAGAATATTTTACATTCTTTGATTCCAATGAAAGAATTTCATAGTTATCCGTTGCTTTATTCTGCATTCTTATCATTGTAGCTTTACACATGAATGTGTTTTTCTTCCAAATGCGACATTTTGATAGTTGTGGGGTTGTGGAAGGCTTATCATGAATTACTTTTAGCTCCATATAGAAGTTGAATTAAGACGCTTAGTTCAGGAAGATGAAATTGCAAGAAAAGCAGTTATTGCAATTACTTATTTGTGATTATGTAGAGACATATGGGCATTAAAGCATATATAAATACACACTTTATACGTAACTTTAATTTATTGTTGCCAACCAGTACTAAATATTTGTAAGGGTCAAACAAGATTTAAAAACGATACGTGTTTTACGTGGAGGTTCCTCGATAGATGCAAGAAATGAGAATTAGCACTTATTTTAAACTTCTTTTTCGATCGTTTTCAGGAGAACACGCAGTTTTATATAAGTTAATATTCGAGCAAATTGCGCTCAAATTAGTATTATATGTGAATGGTCCTAGCTATGTCGACCACTATATTGGCTAAAGTCTGCAAAATGGTGATAACATATGTGGATACAATACCTAATGCACTAGTAGAAAGTGCAGTTGTCCTTTTACTACAGTAATTTCACAGTTTAAGCCTGATTGTGCTTTAATTCTTCACTATTGACGATCAATAGATTCAGTAACAAAAATATAATGCATTGCCCTTAACCAGCTAATGAACACCACCTGTTCATTTTATCCGACCTTGTGATTTGGGAACATGAGATTTGAACTGATGCAAGCTTTTAATAAGTCATTTGTTAACTTTTCACGGAATGAAAATCTTTCTTGGATGCAAACTTAACTAACTCATCATCCAAACCTTTATGTTATAATCTACATCCAATGGAAATTGGAGATAATTCAATGTTGTCTAAATTTTTTCATTTAATTTGTATTAGTCCAACGAATCAGATGGAGAACTTTTTGTTAAAACTCGCAAGCGGAAAGAAGGAAAGGTGTACAAGACTGATACTTTAGTAATGAAGTACAGAATTGTATTTTATTTTCTCTTAAATCAGATGTCAAAAAAATGCTTCATTTTGCGCATCGACATTTTGTAGAATTAGATCATGTTTTGTCGAAACCTATAGCAGGATATTTTCTGAATCCATTTTAAAACTATTAATAAATATTGCAAAACAATTCTTGTTTAAGAAACTTGTTTCAGAATTTTTAGTGAATATGGTAAAATTGTTAATGAAACCTATAGTAGGAATATGTGTTGGGTGAGGAGGAGAGTTTGTATATGGTATTTGTGCAATGCAGTTGGTTTTGGGGCAGTTATGTTTCTATGATTGGTTGTTGAATTGAGTGCAGTGGGAATAGGTTGATATGTATGTATGACATAGGCAAGTTGACAGTGGTGATTAATTGTTTGTTGAAGTCAGTGAGTTTATTTGATGGTGGCAGGAAGGTTGTAGTGCAGTGCAATGGTAGCAGCGGGTTGTTTAAGGTGGTGGAGCAGTTCTGATTAGCAGGCAAGTTGTAGCAGGCTGGAGGCGGTATTGAAGTATTGAAGTGCTACTAGTTTGAAGGATGGAGGCAGGTTGTAGTAGGTTGTGGAGACAGTGGTAGGCTGGAGGCAATATTGGAGGTGAAGTGAGTTTGTGTGTTGCTGAAGCAGAGGTTGTTGAACTGGAAGTTGATGAACTGGAAGGAGAGAGCAAGCAAAGGAGTGATGAAGTTGAAGAAGTGGTGGTTTGCAAGTGCGGTTGCAGTGGTTGACAATGACAGTAGTGGATGAATCGGGGCAAAGGTTGTTTAGGGTTTTGATTGCAATTGTGGATGTTGTGGTGGAGTAAGAAGCTGATGTGTAGTTGAATGCAATTGTATGGTAGATGAAGGCAGGTTAGTGAAGTGTTTGGTGATGGTAATGCTTGGTTGATGGCAGTAATGGTTTGCAATATGAAGTGGGCAGTTTGGTGAAGCAGCGAGTTGTAGGTGGAAAGTTGAGAAGTTTTATTGATGATGGAGTATGCAGGGTAATGTACACGGTTTGTGTGCATGGTAATGTGGTTGTGTTTTGTTTTGAGGTGTACACAGTTTGTATGCAGGGTAATGTGGCTGTGTTTTGTTTTGAGGTGTACATTGTTTATATACAGTGCAAAGATGAAATGTATGCAGAATGTATGCAAAACAACTGAATATATGCAATAGAACAACGAATGTAAATGTACAAATTGAAATGTAATAGTGAATGGAAATGTAATGGTGAATATATGTAATAGAAGAGAATGAAAATGTAAACTGGATTCAGAAAATATATGTAATAGAAGAGAATGAATTGTTAATGAATATGATAATAAACTGGCAAAGTGTGGCCATTGGATAGTAAAAGTGTTACCACAATTAATGAATATGGGCCCCACAACAGGGTTCCGTAAAGGTGGGCCACAGAATTAATGGGCCCCACAATGTGGGTCCACATGTTGGGGCCCAGATTGTGGGGCTCACTTTTTAGTAAATTTGGTACTTGTAGTAACAACAGAACTGATGTTGCCCTAGGGCCGCAAAGATGTTGCCTTTGACTCTAGGGCAACGCGGCAAAATGCATCACCGAGAAAGTGTTGCCTCTGCCCTTTTTTAGCCTACAGCAACATTTTTTGGCACTTCCTGCATCACTTCTTGGTGTTGCAGTATGCATCTATGATGTAGTGTCCCACCGATCCCTTGCTAAGTGAAACCCTGAGCATGGGGTCAAGTCACCACACTGAAGCCAAAAAAGGATTGATACACGACAATCCTTTAACAACTCCAGTCTCCTAGAGTGCGAGCTGGAGTATAAACTTATAAATGTGGTTTCGAAGAGGGTGGATCTTTCCACCTAACGACTTCGCCCGTATCTTGACCAAGTTTGAGGAGAATAGATCCGTCCATCTAACGGCCTCGCTTGTTAACTCAGAGTGGATGTGAATCGACCATCGACGATCCTGATAAATCAATCATTCCCAAAGTGCGAACGAAATTCAAAAGCCTAAACAGATGTGACTGACCATCTGTCTACCAACTTCAGATTCCCAGAGTATGAACTAGAGTATAAACATTGATTAACTCTGGTGCCGAGAGCGCGGATTGGAGTACAAATACTGTAATGGGTGTGACTGACCACCCATCAACTTACTCCAGATTCGCAGAGTGCGAACTAGAGTATAAACATCAACTAACTCTAAGTCCACAAAGCACGGACTAGAGTATAAACACAAAAATGGGTGTGGCTGACCACCCATCAACCAACTCCAAATTCTCCGAGTGTGAGCTGGAGTATAAATACCTAATGTGTGTGACCGACCACACATCAACTAACTCCAGATTCCAAAGTACGAACTGGAGTATAAACATCAACTAACTCCAGATTCCCAGAGTGCGAACTTGAGTATAAACATCAACTAACTCCAGATTCCCAGAGTGCGAACTGGAGTATAAACATCAACTAACTCCAAATTCCCAGAGTGCGAACTGGAGTATAAACATCAACTACTCTAGATTCCCAAAGTGCAAACTGAAGTATAAACATCAACTAACTCTGGATTCCCAGAGTGCGAACTGGAGTATAAACATCAACAAACTCCAGATCCCAGAGTGCGAGTACAAACATCAACTAACTCTAGTCCCGAGAGCGCAGACTGGAGTATAAATACCAAATGGGTTTGACTGACAACCCATCAATCAACTCCAGTCCTCAAAGCTAGAATTGGAATATAAATACCAGAAGGGATGTGATTCGACTGTCCATCTATCAACTCTGATTCCATAGCAAGTCCTGTAGATAAAAAGTGGATGTGGTTCAACCATCCGCTTTCCTATCTTCTCCTGACATGGGGGCATACTTATCATAAAAATCGAATGCTCCGACCATCTAGCACAAAGCGGGAACGACATGACCGTTCATGCATCAACAATTATCCCTGACAGGGGACCTATAACATAGTCTTATAGGGATGCACTCTAACCCTACAAGACAAAATTTCTTCCTTGATTCGATGGGAAGATGTAGATTCACAAAACGGACCTAGTTGAACATCCTATTCTAAATGGATGTGATTACCCATCCTACCGCAAATGAACGTAACACAACCGTTCATTCGCTAACTTTCGCCAATGATCTTGCACATTGTTCATGCAACATGGGCGAACGTAACCCAACCATCCGCCAATCAACTCCTTCCTGCAATTCAGTAGGAGAAACATCCAATTAAAGTTGTCGCAATATGGCCGACTACACTTCGACTTTCGCCATTGACTAGTGCTAGAGGAATTAATCAAGGAAAATGCGGTTCGACCATTTTTTGCTAAAATTATTAGTCCCCGGAGTATGGACAGGGGTATAAACATCAATTAGGTGTGATGAATGGCCCTTCAGCCAACTTTGATCCACAACATGCAACTACGAGTATAGATAGACGAATGAACGTGATTCGACCATTCATTCACCAACTCTGACCTAAACTCGACAGGAGGGATATAAACTCACTACAGATGCAATTAAACCATCCACAAACTCACTATGCTAACCCATGACTAGGGACAGAGGCATAAATTACCGAAAGAAGAGAAAGTTTGACTCGCTACATCTCCAGCATAGCGTCCTTTACAACTTGAGGCAACGACTACAAAGAGGCCTTAAAGCTAACCAATTAGAATGATGCCTAAAGTTATGGGAAACCAATTATATCGTACTGCCGGATCGATAGTCAATATCGATCTGCACCTTTCGTATCATACCAATAGATCAATAGGCAATGAGGTCCATGCATTCTACATTGTGTCACTAAATCAACGACCAATATCGATCCTCTTTGACTACAAATTGATGTGACACGTGTGCCTATCGAATACCTTCGACCACCAGAGCATGGATAGAACCACGAATGAGTATGACTTGACCATCCGTCCTCCGTCGTCTTCCTTCGATCCGCCAGGAAGAGCATGGACTGGATAAGCATGACCTGACTGCATTTGAGTTGACTTTATCCCTAGATTTGATGGGAGAGCGTAAATCAAAATGGACGTGGTTGATCGCCTAACTCCAAAAGAATGCGATGCGACCATTCATTCTTTGGCTCTTAACAAAATCCGACTAAACGACACATGCAACCTAAATGTCCACGCACCGGTTCTTACCCTCGAATTGACAAGGGAAGCACCAATCCTACATTGGATCTAACAGGACGATTCACTCTTCAGTTTTTTCCCAGAGTATGACAACATAAGCAGCAAAGTGAATGTCGACGAGGAAACAAAGTATTCTGCCTAGAGGAAAGAACTAGGACACAATGCAGGATAAGGCATGACTCAACCTTCCATCGGTTAACTCTATACCATGGTTCAGTAGGATAGAACGTGAAATTGAAATAGACATTATATACCTTGCCACTTATTGAGATATTCCCTAGATTTGGAGGCAGGCACGAGAAATAAGATGAATGTAATTTGATTGTTCATCAAATAGCTCTGACTCTTACAGCTTGGACTACAGTATAAATACAGCATAAGCTAGGCTCGATCCTTCGCATAATACGTCCATCGACCCAAGACTGGGGCCACGAGTTTGATGTCCAAGAGCTGGATACGCCTACTCAATCCTATAGCTTGGGCCTAGTATTTATAACAACTTGAAGTTGCGACCGAAAAGATGCTTAGAGATAGAATCATCAAATCGACGTTCGAACCTATGGGCAACTGATCGTCATTCTGACCTTTCCAATGAGCAATGGATCACGAGTAAATTGAATGGAAAGTGCATTGCTTGGAAACAAAAGTAGATTCAAACTCATAGCTGGAGCTAACTATGCTGCAGCACGCGATACATGGCTACACTCTACTATGCCTTTGATTCCACATCCCTACAAGCCTGATCATTTACCATTGCAAATAAGCACATGAAGTGCCTACAACCCATCACTAGTATTGCAGATCAGATCACAACTCAACACGACGATGATAAAAGATTTAACTATTTTACTTCAGGTGAATCTCGATGTGTTCGCTTGGGCTCGATCTCATATATATATATATATACATACATACATATATATATGCGTGTGTGTGTGTGTGGACACTCACCAACCATTGAGAACCCTGGATTAAATGTCAACTCGAGGCATGTCTTGGTGAATAAAAATGATGTGACATAGATCTAGAAATATCTGCTGCACTTAAGGAGGAAGTGAATCTACTCAAAACCAACAAGTTTATCTTTGATGTCCTCTACCCAAAATGAGTATCCAATCCTTTACTTATAAGAGAAACAAATGGAGAGTGGAGGACGTACGCCGACTACTCATATTTGCACGAGGAATAGCAAAGCATAGCTTTCCACTTCCAATGATCAACCAACTAGTAGACTCAACCATCAGACATGAATTAATCTCATCCATGGACGCAGACTCCAGATACAATCAGATACTGAACCATGTCCCAGACCAGGAATACAACTATTTATTTACTGACTCAGGCCTATAGTGCTATGCTATGTTCATTGAATTCAAACTTGAGAATGCTTATGCTACTTACCAAAGGACGATTAACAGGTCATTCAAAAATCAGATCAGCCGATCGATGAAAGTATATGTAGTTAATACATTCGTGAGATCATGACCATCGAATTACCGCATCGATGACTTAGCAAAGATATTCAGTGCTTTCCATTAACTATAGAATTAAACTTGATCCTTTGGAATGCTCTTTCAACATTGTATAAGGAGAATAATCGGGTTTCGTCATCAATTCTCGTAGGATTTAGGCTAATGTCAGAAAATGCTGAAGAGTAGAGTCATCCACGTATCGAGGAAACCAAGCAGCTCTAATAGATTGCTCAAAGAGACCTCCCATTTTACCCAAGCCATTGGATCATGAAGATATATACCTTAATTGGGTCATGTCAACACACGCCACAAGCATCGCAATGCTATGTGAAGAGAAACTAATCCAAAGACCAGTATATGATGAAAGCTAGCTATTGACAAGCTTACCATGTTAATGTCTGTATCGGTCAGCCGTTAAGATGGGTCCAATGGCAACCTTAGATGTCTGAAAGGTTACTCAAATGAAATATCGAGCAAAGCCAATTTGATATCACTTATCTCCCTCAGATAGTTATCCATGGTCAAACATTAGCATACTTCATATCTGAATTCACTACATCAGACGATTATCCGAAGAACAGTAGAAAACTGTCCAACCAATAGAGAACATACAGAGATGGAACTTTCGATAATCGGCTTTCTAACGTCGAAGTTGTGTTAATGGCTCCTGAAGAATGATCGATCTATACCCTGAAACCCAATTTCCCTGCAATAAATAACGAAGCTAAGTATGAAGCCTTGGTCACCATGCTCAAACTTAAAAGAAAACTAAGAATGGAAACTTTACATATCTTATACATTTTTTGGTTAATAGTATGCCAAGTCAGGGAATATTATCTGACTAGGGGGCAACGTCTTGCTCCTTATCTTAGCTGGATCCAAAAGCTACTAGCTGACTTCGAGAATTACACCACTACACCAATCTTCAGAGAACAAAACAAAAGGCCTAACCAATGGCCAAGCTAGCCCGTTCTGGGGATGCGCGACAAATAGAATTCGTCCCATTTGAAATACTTATTATTCCAAGCATTGATAGATGAAGATCGACTAGACCTTAGAGAGGGATCCAGGAAAGGGGTCATGGATGACTCCTATCAAAGACTATCTACCGTGGGAAATTCTTCTTGAATAGGGGAATGAGAGATGGCATATCTTCCGTAAAGCATCACTACATGATTATTTATGGATCATTCAATCAATTGACACAAAGCATTACTCCTGTATCCATCATTCCAAGACCCAATATTACATATCCATCGGTACGAAGCATACATTCTAACATCCAAATCAATCTAGGAGAGGATTGATACAAAGAAAGGACTTAAAATAACCATCAAACGTTGTTATAACTCAAATTTCACTTTGATCTAGGAGAGGATCGATATGAAACTCAATCCAAACAAAAACTAAAGAACTTGATATCAATCTGCAAATATGCAAACATGAATAGGAGTCAGGCTAACATATGTGCATGTATGTCAAACTAACATTCAATTTTCAAAATTACCAGGAATTGAATGCTTACCTAATGACGATCAGAATGATGAACAAAAAAATCACTAGTGCTCAATACACAGTTACAATAAAAAACTGCATGATCACTGGAAATTAACAGTTTGACATCTACGTCACTAAAGATCAACCAAAGGCTACATCTTTTGATGAAAAGATAGCAACTACTTAGCGAAACGGATAGAATATTTCAGAATAAAGATGGCAATTTTCAAAGCACGTTATGTTACACAAGACGTACTTTGGGGACAAATGTTATCCCGCCTTTTGGCAAGGCCTTGACACTAAGAACTTGACTAGAAAACAAGGATAGTTCGTCCTAGAGATCGTCAATACATAGGTTCGCTATGGATGTCGATGAATTTTGTCCTAGTTCGTATCAGGCTGCAATCAACAAGACACGAAGCGAAGCCATAAAAGCCAGTATTTCAAATTTCAAGTCAATCCGAGTTCGTATGCTCAAGTTATGGGAGATGCAAGTTGAAGGGAAAAGCCATGTTTCCGTATTCATCACTGAGCTATATTTCCAATCGATCAGATTCGTACCCCTCTTCGTGTCCTCGTTTGTATCGATCAGTTTCGCATCCATCCTCAAGCAACTATTTTGTATCGATCAACTTCACATCCATCAACCGGTAACGCGTTTCGTATCGATCGACCAATGTCTAGTTCGTATCCGTAGAGGAGGCGTTTATTCTAATCCATCAGGTAGCTTTAGTTCATATCCATCACGAATATCACCTGATCATATCCATTAAGTCGAGACAACACCTATCGATACGAACTACGCCACCACCATCGATACGAACTAAGCCATCTGTCCCGATTCGAATTGAACATACTGCGAATCGATGCGAAGTGCACGTGGTTGATTGGTTCGAACTGTGTAACGGCACTCGATACAAACGAAGCGAAACTCATGGATACGACTCGGTCCACTCGGAGCAAAAGGTGGATCGATGCGAGGAGCGCGCGCCACGTCGTCGCCGGGTCACGTGCATTATCGATTCGAAGCCATGGATTTGAACGAAACAGTACTCCGAGGAACATCATCACGTATCGATCATTACTCGAGATCCACCTGTCCAAATCCTATAAAATTTTCACAGGAAACTACGTACAAGCTAAGGAATGTTCTCGCCAAGTTTCACCTCCATCGGATATAATCTTGATCGATATGAATTGAGTTCGTATCGATCATAAAACGAGTTGAAACTCCTCGGAATCGGTCGTGTGGGCCCTCTCACGTGCCAGAACAAGTCTCCTGAAGTTTAAGAAAAATATCAGCCTCCTATACTTATAAATAGAGCCCCAGAGCCAACAGAAAATGGATCTTTTGATTCTCAAGTGCCCAGACTCTGCCGGATCAAGCTTTGCATCCTAATCTTGCTGTTGTACTCGAATTTCCAGTTGTAATCCACTGTTTTTCACTGTAATCAAGTGTAATCGTTGAAAGAGAATCAATAAAGACATAAAAACTTCATAGTGGACGTAGGCAACATGCCGAACCACTCTAAATTGCTTGTTTGTGCATTTACATTTCTGTTTATTGGAGTTTTTGTTAGATAATCTTCATTTAAAATTTACATTCTTCACTTTTATATCTTCAAAAACTTCCAAAGAGCGTTGTGCCCTTTTTTGGTTTACAAACAAAATTCAAATTTTATTTTAAAATATCTGACAAAGACTGAGTAGATAATTCTGAAATTCTAAATCAGATCTAGATATTAATTAAATAAAATATCTCTATTTAAAATAGATACGTATATTTACATGTAATTAATTTATTGAAAATTTTCAATTATTTTAATATATGTTTATAATTTTTTTAAAATAGTATAAATAGATTAATATACATGCATTTTTTTATCAAAAAGTGTATATATATATATATGTTTTATTCTTCTCATTCAAAATAGATTTTTTAATTTAAAAATCCGTAAACTATTTATACATAAAAATATATATTAGTGTTATTATTACTAAAAGCATGGTTTTAAATAACTAAATATATATACACATTCTTAAATTTGGTCTCCCCCGAATTTTTTCCAAAAAGTATTTCGAAAATTAATTTAATATAAACATGTATGGATTATAAACATATACTAATATATTTTAAATTTAATGAAACATTATCAAAAATACAGAAATTAATTACGACATTTATAAAAAAATATGTACATTAAAATATATGTATGGCCGAATTTTTTCTAGTCAAACTATAATTCAAAACTATATTATATTAATAACTATATAACATGATTAAAACATTGTTTAATATAAGGGAGACAATCAATGTAAACATAAAATCGTATTTGGATATGAATATTATGAAATTCTAAAATAAAGATTTATAGCTTGAAGCAATGGCCCTTGAGTGCACCTTGTTTGATATGACTTCATAGTTTTCTTAAAGAACAAATCACTGTACCTTGCTAATTTTAAACCATATTGATAAGATCCTTTAGTGGTTTGATAAGATCTCCTAATTTGATAAGCACGGCTAATTTTATTATTTTAATATTCAACTATTAAGGAAGCTCGGCTATGGAGGTGGGGTGCTAAGGGAGTGCGAACAAAGTTGTAGAGGATTTCAAAGAGAAACAAATGTAGGCTTTGCTTAGTTTAAATAGAGAATGAGGAGGAGATAAATTCTCCTCCTTTCACTCCTCCTTTTAATAGGTGTCCAAATCTAGAGTTGAATTCAAACCTAAAACTCTTGCCTTCTATATTATAGCCAGCCATATTATTGGGCTACCTGGGGCAATAAAATGTTAAACCCGTTTAATAATGTAACGCCCCCACTTGGAGCTCCAAAACTAACGGCTACGGATGATATAGTCATATGTGTTATTAATCCTCGATGACCAAATGCGATAATGTTATATACACTGACACAAAAGAAACATATGGATATGAAGAAATGTTTGAAACTATTTAAACAAATTTCTCATTCCATTTCAAATCATTTCAAATTCATTACATAATCCAAAATTTCAAGAACCATGTTGAGAAAATATAATTATTACAACATATGGCAAGAGCGATATATGAAGATGCCCCTTTGGACGATCAGAGTACATAGATAGGCAATTAATCAACTTTCCCATTACAAAAAACATCGAGGCATAAAAGAAAAGAACTCTAAACATCTAGCTTGCCTCCGGCCCGTCTGCGGAAGCTTATTCATCAACTAAGTACCTATAATACCTCAACTCTCAAACTACTCAAAGCTAATTGAGCACCCAAGAGTTTAAGGGGAAAACATAAACTTCGAGTCAGACAAAAAGCTTGGTATGAATAATAACTTACCATTTCGAACCATTTAGATATCTAGTGAGACCACGCCGCTTAAAGGAATAGGTTTTCCCCTCACTAGTAACTTACTTAAAAATTTGTAATAACCATATATTGTGCTTATGCACCCATAATGGTAAAAAATGTAGCAACTTAAAATATCATGATGATACGCAAAATAAGCAAAATATCATGGATTTTCCATCCTTGGTCATTTGACTATCTGTCTCAGTTATAGTTTTTAGGGTCATTATTAACTTATTAGATTTCATGGGCTGATTAATAACCTTTTTAAAATTTACAGACTATGTGTCCAGTCTCATAGTTCTCATGGGATCACTAGAAACTTATTGGCCCCTGCCAATAACTTCATGTATTTATTTCATAGGTTCTCCCTAAACCTATTGGTATCTCAAATAACTCCACTTATATCATAGTTTTCATGGGTTGACTATGAACCTGTTGACTTCTGTCAATAACTTGATCTAGATATAATTTTTATAGGTTCACTACAAACCTGTTGGACCCTGCTTATAACTCTTACTAAACATGGTTTTCATGGGTTTACTATGAACCTGTCTAAACCGATAACTTCCTAATTAGTCTTTGGGTATCCTATGTCTTGGTCTACCTGACTTCCTGGATGCAACTTTATTTATTTAGGAGCTAACTTAATTCATATTCACTACTGGCTCAACCTAGTTGGTTATTCTGCCCTTATTCCTCAAAATATAGTTTTGGGTCCATTATACAGTGAATATGTATATTAGAAAAAGCAAACATAATAAAATAATAACGCCAACATTTATGGTTTAATATCCTTAAAATCATTTCCATACGAAACATGGTTAATCCCTTTAACCTATTGTTTCATCGAGGAAAGCATCTCCAAAAACTCCATGCGTACAAGCCATTTCAAAACTCATTTATTTTTCTACGGGTTTTCCTTTAAAAATGAGATTGGGTTCTTTGTTTTGAAAGCTAAAGCTTTCGAAACCTTAGACCTTTAATTTTGAAACCATAGAAACCTATCTTTCAAAAGCTTTCAATTCTTCTTTTCAAAACACTCAAACATATAACTTTCGAAACACTTAATCTCTTTCAAAAGCATCAAAACCTTCCTTTCGAAAATATTGAAGTGTATCATTCCAACAAATAGAAGCAAAGCTTCGAAACCATTTGAAAATATCTCTTTCCAAACCATTAGGTTTATCCTTAAAATAACTTTTGGGTCAAAGTGAATATAAATAAAAGTACCCTTTTTGAAACCATAACCTTTAAGTAAAAGTGATTGGGCAAAACTAATGTCTTTGGAACCATCCTTTCGAAAACTTTAATTATTTAAGTAAAACATTTGGAAGGATAGCTTCGAAAACCCTTTCAAAGCCATTGCCTTAAAAACCTTTAGTATAAGTGGCTACTGGAGCCCTTTCGAACGCGCTGAGAAGCAGCTTGTTAGATTTGTAAAAAAAACCGGCCTAACGAAAGCATTGAAACTTTAACTATTCGAAAGGTATGAAGATGGCAGGAAGGTTTTAATTTGGTTTAAAATTACCTTTTTGAAACAAGAAGGTGGCAACCCCTTTGATAGCTATACAAAAGACCCTTTCGAAAGCATTCATTAAAACAAGGCAAGCGGCACCTCTTTTTAAAGCAAAACAAAAGACCTTCGAAACCTATTTAAATTAGTCTTGACCCCTTCGAAAGCATGGTTTGACTCCATACCTGCCACCTTTCTCCAATCCACTACGTACCAAAGCCTTGATACCTTGTGTATTAGTTTCGACTTATTTGTGGTGGAAGTGTAGGGTCGAAAGGTAGCTACTGGAAGTGACGAAACAATAAACTTATGCAAAACTGTTCTTATTTCCTTTTTAAGTAATACTTTCAACTAACTTGCCTATTTGTAAAAATATGATTGGTTTCCATAAACTTTAACAAAATATTTTCTAAAAGATTGCTGAATTTATTTAGGAATTAATTAAAGATAATTAACAAAGAAGTCCTTCCCTTTAACAAAACAATTGAGGCTTTTAAATCCTCCTTCTTAAATAAATTAGTTTGCCTAGTAAATTACTTAGGGAAATTCCCCAAAAATCATCAATGTTCACTTTTATTATGTTATCTAAAATATATAAATTTCGGACCCAAATTCCTTTATATAGTTGCTGAAATTATTCAATTATTCATATTTTCCTTTGAAAATTCATAATAAATTATCCATAGCTTGGATAATTATGAAAAATTAAACCCATCTCTAAAATAATGTTTTACATAACATATGAAATCCTCATGGCATTTGAAACCTAATATAAATGATTTTATCCTTAAAATTGAATAAAATATTTATCAAAAAAACTTGTTTGATTATAACATATCATGTAATCCAAGCATATCATCATCAAAATCTGCATAATGGATTTAGACTTAAATCTGAAATCTAATGCTCTTTTAAAAAAATAGAAATGGTTTTGATTATTATTCACCTTGATTTGGATATGGACTTTGAGATTTGATCTTCTTTAATTCTCCTAGCTTAATCCCTTGGCTTTTAGTTGAATTTTCCTTTTCTTTTCCCCTAGGTAATGGCCAACTTGCTCCTTAGTTTATGTTTTATGATTTTGAAATAATGAAATGAAAATAGAAATAAGGGTTTAAGGATTAAGGGTTATGGTGGATGGCTATCCCCATAATACCCTTGCTTTTTTCCCTTATTAGTTAACTTAGAAAACCATTTATATAAAGCCATTCTCTTAAGTTTATACTTAGTTAAGCACAACCCCTATTTTAAGTTTTCAAATCTCAATCTCCTTTTCTCTTTAATCTTTACATTATTCTATTTATGTCATTAAATATCCTGAATAATGCTATTAAAATTAGGGGTGTTACAAATAATTAATGTCATTTAAATTGTATTTAAACATGCATCGATATGTGCATATATAGCTTTTATATACACATCCAATTAACTACAAATGGAGCCTAGAAGATACTAATAACACCTAATACATCAAATAAATAAATAAATAGTATTTCCTAAATACTAATTAGTTTAACTAATTTATAACAATTATAAATCAATTAAATCATGTGGTAATTCAGAGAAATCATCAATGCAGTTGTGCAGCTCATATTGTAAATTTAGTCAGTAATTAACGACGAACAATTCAAATGTTAATGTTCAAAGGTCACTTCAGCTAGTAGTGGGAGAGTTTGGCTAAATTTATCGCTTATTAATCTTCTATGGTAAAATCTAATTTTACAATTTAAGAGACACCTTTTAGTAATGATTATTTAAACATATTCTCTTTGTTAACACTATATCTAGGATATACGAAATTTGGTTATGGTCCAAATTCCAATATCATCCACATTCAACTCGATTAATCCATAAACAATATCCTTGGTTCAATAATAATATTTATTATTAATTGTACTACTCTGGACAGAGATTTTTTTACTTTGAGTTGCCCATGGTTGACCATGTTATTAACCTCATACAACTGTGTAGACAAATTCTGCATTGAATAATGCTTTACTTCCAATGTTTCAACTTAAACCCAAATATAGTCATTCAATGGTTTTCATGCCATGATTTAACTATAATCAAAGTAGAGTATACATATTGAAGCTCAACAGTACTCTTAAGTTGAGAGAATTGTGTAATATCATCACTTCAAGATTTCCTATTTGACCTAGTTGTTATTAATCAATAAGAAACTCTCAGGTGAATTATTCAATGGTTATCCAATAACTATCATTACATAGCATCTTGGTGCTATAGTAGCCATGAGTAATAATGCCCACATTTGGAGAGCATTTTGAAATGTAGTCTCAATGAATGATCGATATCTTTTCTTGAAATATCTTGATCGAGAATATTTAAAATAATATGTTATTACATATTATGATGATTTTCTCATGATTACAACTTCATAAATTAAGAACCCATAACATATCATTTAAGGATTTCCTTTTAATGTACTTAAAATAGTTAATTAATATATCATGATATAACAAGAGAAAAAAGAGAGAGGAAATGTGGATCTAAATCCACTCTTTTCTCTATCATTCAAACCCACAAATAACAACATAAAACACCTCCTCCCCCTTAATGTGTGGCCGGTCATCCTATGGGCTGTATTGTCTTCCATCCTACTTCAAACCAAATCGGATAATTTACATTTAAAGAAAATCCAAATATACGCCGATATCGTATATTGATACGTGTGTGTATAACTTTTATACACGCGCCATTTTCAATACCGATCGGCACAAATCAACTAAAATTTTATAACTAATATTTCACTAATATAAATTAAGTTAATTAATTTAAAATAATAATAATTTAATTAAATCAGGTAGTAGTCGAAGTACTCGATATTGCGGTTTTGTGATTCTTAGGTATAAATTTGGTCAGTAATTAATATTGAGTAATTTGAGTATTAATGTTCACACGTCACTTTAACTAGTGGTATGACGGTTTAGCAAAATTTATTGCTTATACAGTTTTGGTAAAATTCAATTTACTTATTTTAAGTGGTCCCAGGTAGTGATAATTATTTACAACAATTCTTTTTGTCAAACTATATCACTTTAGTATTTATGGAATTTTATAATGGTCAAAATTCCAATATCATCTACATTTAACTTGTATAGTCCCGACACAAAGTTCTTGGTTCAATAATAATAATATTATTAATGAATTACTTTAGCTAGAGACTTTGATTTTGAGTTGACTTGGGTAAACCATGATATTAACCTCATATAATCGAGGAGATGAATTTTCTATTGAATAATGTTTCATTTCTAATGCTTTTATTCGACCCAACTATAGTTGTTCGATGGACGCCATGCCACAATTTAGCTATAATCAAAATGGAGTTTCACATGGAAATTTAACGGTATTCAAAATTCAAGAGAACCATATAATATTGTCACATCAATATTTTCTATTTGACCTTAGTTATATTAACCAATAGAAAATTATCTAGTGAGTCATTCCATTTTATCCAATAACTATTAATACTAATCCCTTGGTGCTCCCAACAGTCATGAGTAACACACTGTCCAATATTCAAAGAGCGTTATGTACTCTAGTCTCAATGGATGATCGATATCCAGTATGGATACATTTTGATTAGGAATATTTAAATGATATGTTTATTATATTGTGATTAATTGCTCATGATTAAAACGCATTATAATTACTGTCACAAAACATACCATATATGGATATACTTAAATTAATGAATTAACAAATGTAACACATTATAAGAAGTATATAATAGAAAGAAAAAACACCTTTTATTTCAAATGATACTTTATTACAGAATTTATAATTTACAATAATATAGAATTACCCATAGGGAACACCGTTAATTTTATCATATAGTATCCTTAGATAAGTAGGAATGTTATGTAACTTTGTTGAACACTCTCAAGGTTTATAATAACTCCCTTAAGGATATTGTGAAATGATGAGTCTAGAGTATCTAATGTACTTTGTGACTTTTTGAGCACTCTCAAGGCAATGAAGATGATTGGGAGCATAAAATAGTTAGTTATGAGTTATATATGAGATATAATTCATAAAGAGTTACTTATCATTTATGGGGACTGCAATTTGTTGAGTACTCTCAAGGTTATGGTAACATGATAAACAAATCCTAACAACCGTTGAAGGAATTTATGAAATTCTCATATCCCTTTTAGAGTTTTTGAGAGATATAGAGTTCAATGGAGCCATTATTAGATACATACATATATATAATAAATCGTTAGCATTACCATTTACTGGATGTCGTTTGATCGCTTTCCAGAATGGGAAATTGACAGAATAGATAAAATTAGGAGGTATTTTTTATGGAGTTGTGATAAATAATAGTTCAAAATTTTTAGTTAACCAGGAAATAATGTGTAAATCTAAAAATGAGGGAGGACTTGGTATTATAAATTTACATAATTTAAATACTTCTTTATTAGGAAAATTGATATGGAAATTTATAAATAATAATGAGAATTTAATTTTGAAAGGAATAATATCGAATCAATAGTATAATGGTACTTATAATATAAAACACGTTTCTACCAATAATACAGGTATTATCTCTCATTTTTGGAAATCAATAAAAAATTATGATATTTGTAAATTAGGAATTAATAATATGGTACATTAAGGAATAATACCTCTTTTGGCATGATAGTTAGATATCGATAATTCCTCTTAAAATAGAATTTAATGAACTTTTTGAAATTTGTAATTCTAGAAATGTGTGGTTTCAGAAATATATAGGCCAAATTTAAATTTTCCATGGGAATTTAGTTTTAGTGTATTTTAACTGGAAATGCATTATCAAACTTTGCCTTCCTTTGTGTTAAATTAGAATTATATAACATTGATAATCAAAATGACATTAAAATATGATGTTGGGATAATAATAAAATTTTTGTAGCACACTCGTTTTTTAAATTTATTAATTTTTCGGGTATAAAATTGAATATATTTAGATATGTTTGGAAAGGTAATACTCCATCCAAAGCTAAAGTACAGATGTTGTAGGATCGATTTCACCCTAGAGGGGGGTGAATAGGGTGATGGTATTAATTATAAAAATTAATTGCGGAAGCTTTTAAAATAATTTCAACACAGATCACAGAACAATAGCAGCAGAGATAATAGCAGAATAATAAATACAGAAAAAGAACGACAGAGAATTTACCCAGCTTCGGCAAAACCCTGCCTACGTGCTGCCCCCAAGATTTTTACTAGAAATTAGATAGTTTGACGCTTACACACGTAAACTCGCGACAACCGCTATCGACTAAACCTAACTCTACGCTCAAAACCCAGCCACAACTCAGCCACTGAGTTGTGAATTCCCAAACTACGCCACATAGTTTGTCCCCTAGTCACACGACTAGTAAATGCAACGGTTTAAAAAGAAAATTACAAACTAAAAACAATTTAAAATTAAAATAACCCTAATTTAAAATAAAAGCCCTTTATTTTATAATAAAAAAAAGCTCTTAAGAAAAAATAAGCCGGCCCCTTTTGTAATTCGACCTGATCCTTTTCTTTTTTTTATTTGCTCCGTTCCTTTTGATATAATGGCGGCTTCTTTTTTCGATTACAATTAGGGTTTTCGTCCATGATCCAAATTAGGGCTTTGCGAAGAGCCGACTTTATGTTAATCGATTCGCTTGGATAATTCGCGAATAGCTTTGATCGATCTTTTCTTTGTTGCTCACTTTGGCTGCTTCGACGAGTTCGATTCTTGCTGGGTAAGAATTTATGCTTTGTGCTTTAATGATTTTCGTATTCGAACTCGTATGATTTGCTGATGATGATCTTAGGGTTTTTATATGGGTTCATAACCCTTTATTTGCGTTCGTCTGATTTGTTCAAAGTTATACTTTCGGCCATTCGATTAATTTTTAATGTTGATGATTTTACTGACCAAATCAAATGCGTATAAATTCATGTTACTTGGTTGACACGGTTTTGAATTGATATCGTGGTCATCACGGTGTTGATTTTCTTTGACTTCGGCCATGTTTTGATTTCGTGTTTGTTTTGGTTGACTTGTTCATTAACATGACTGTGGCGATTTCACTGTGACTCCGGTTTTGCTTTGCATTGACTTTGGCCTTGATAAAATCGATTTGCGAATTCATGTGCTTGCTCAATAGCTCACGGTTTTGCACTGCAGTTGTCTTCGACTGCAAACTTGATTTTGTGATGTTGTGCTCATTCCAGTTGTTGCAGTTGCACTACTTTGGTTGACATTGTGTATATAAAAGATGCCATTTTATTGTATACTGATTGAGTCTTGTGGGATGTTGTCTTCATGTACTTGATTTGTTACTGCTGTGTCTTTGATGTTGGCTATCTTCACTTGATTTTGTTTTGAGACATTTTATTTTACTAGTGTCAGTTTTTGCAAGAACTTTTAGTCCAGTTCCATTCTGGTTCATGTACTCACTGTGTATTCATTGTTTGCCATATTAGCTTCACTACATCTTCATTTACCTATTGTATATGCAGTGTATTGATTGTCTACACTTTGTCTTGTATCACTTGTGTCACTGGTGTACTTGAGTCAGTGGTTTGCTTCATTATGTACTTTAGTCTGATGCTTGTGTAAATGCTTGTATCATCACTGTAGCATATGTTACTATCTACTTGAGTTTGCTTTGGTTTCATGTTATAGTTGTAGTCTGGTTGTTGCTTGATGAAGAGTTACATTTGGGGCCTGTGAAATTGTTGCTTGATTATTTTGAAACTGCTACTCGGCTCAGGCGTTGCATATATCTTTACCTTGTACTTGTCATGTCCACTGCCCTTTTTCATATTGCCGGTTCATTGTAGTAGTTGTTGGAATTAGCTTGTGGTCTCGGTTTGGTGCAGTTGCTATGCCTTTGTGCATTTCACTGTGTTCATGCACTTGAACTACTTCTCTGGCCTAGCTCGTGCACATATGATTCTTTGAGCTGGCTTTATTGTTATTTGTTTCTATGACTTGAATGCGACATTGTTGTATTATGATTTGTACATCGAGTTGAATCCAGCTTAAACGCTCGGGTTTGACCTTGTGCTTGTGTCGAGATTTTATTTATATTGCACCTGAGTTGAACCCGTCCTTTTATTTTGGGTTTGACCTTGTGCTCACCTGTCCCTGTAACATTATCAAGTGCATATCGGTGTGCACGGTCTTGTAGCATGTACAGTGATGCACTGTGCATGTCACATTGTTCGTGTGAGATGAATTCAAACGTAAATGATGACGAACAATCCAAATAACTGAGGCAAATAATATTTTCAAAATCTATATTTTATTTTATATTGCAAAAATATTTCTTTTTCAATTTTACTGCGTTAGTGAATATTTTTGCAGATTGCTCAAATGCTGGATTCTAACTGGAATGAAGTTGAAGATAAAATATGAATCGAGTGAATGAGTGATGTGTAGTGAGGTTAAATGTAAATATGAAATTGTGATGTATTGTAATCAAAATTGTATTGTAATTGAAATTGTATATGTATAGTGAAAGCTTGAATTTGTACTATTCAAAATTGTAATAAATATTTGTTTGAATAAAATTTCTGTTTAAATTCAAATTCTGTGTTATTTAATTTTATTCAGCAAATATTTATTTAATCTGTGAAAAAATGAAATAGAACAAATACATTTACACGAATATATACATATATATATATATACGTTTATTATCATCAAACAAAAATCATATAATCGCATATTCAACAATCTCCCCCTTTTGATGATAACAAACATATATTTAAGATTTTGAATATGTTAAATGTATTTGATTATTGATATGCTCTAATTGCTCCCGATATTTAAATGCTTCCTCTCTACACAAAGCTCCCCCTACGTATATGCATACAAATAAAAATATGCAAATGTGCCTAGATGCAAATGGAAAATTATTTGACCTTTGCTTGATTTTATTTGATAAAATATTAACTTTTCTCTCCCCCTTTTGTCATCAACAAAAGAATAATAGTGTTAGAGAAAATAGAGATAAAGTGATCGATATTAATCCAACATTAAAAACTCAATTTAATACAAATATTAAATTTCAATAAAAAATCAAACAAAAATCATAAATATTTTGTTAGGCGCATATTCCACTTTTAGAATGATGGGAATTATGTCATCATCTAAAATATACAGTTTTGTCTATTTGTGGTATAATTATATCAGGAATTTGAATATCTACTAACCATGCATAACCGTTAGAACTTTTAAATGAGATTAGTAGTATTCCAATTTTATTAAAAAAATGAATTCAAGTATCTTCTAACCACGCAAAACTGTGAGGACTTTTAAATGGGATTAGAATCAACTTGTTTATTTTAAAAATCAACTTTTGATATGCGTTCCATACATGCATAACCGTGAGGACTTTTAAATGAGCATGGAAGCACATAACAAATTCCAAGTAATTCACCCATGCATAACCGTAATGCTTTGGTATTTATTTATTTATTATTATTATTTTACTATATAAATTTTTTCTATTATTTTAAAAAAATGTAAAATTGAAAAACGAACGATTCCTGTTTAAATTACCACATATCGACAAACTATATAGAATTTTGATGAGTGATGGTCGTTAGAAATATGATAGAGATAGAGATGGTCATGGAATTTTTACCAACAAAAAGTTTTATAACTCTTGTTTAAATTTCTAAAGAAATTTACTAATTATACCGTCTCGAGTCATAATATATAGTAAATATCAACATTCATCACTTTTTCAACCACTATTTATCTTTTCGATAATTATTAGGGAGTCAGATTAGTCAAAATAGTCATTTAAAAACAAATTTAAAAATAATTATGAAATCAAATTTTCAAAATGACTAGTTTGAAAATATGGTCAAAAATGATTTTCTCGAGGGGGTTTTATAAGAAAATTTTCTGCTATTTGAAAATTATTTGAAATGTAAAATATGCAGATATTTTCTTTGAAAAACGATGCAGTTACTAAATGTCTCAAAAATCACGTTCCACTAGTAATTTTTCTATCAACTAGATTACCAGTGTAATCTGCATCTGAATTTCTTTTTCACTCAAAATTATCATTAATTGAATTTAATCGACTAAACCATGAAGTGTGCACCAAAAATTTCAAACTCAATTTTAACAGCAATTTAAATGACATTCTCTTGAATTTGAAATGAAGCCGTGTAAATAATCAGAAAACCGTGAATATAGAGTTAGCCGTATTATAACCAAATATATTATCCAACAAAGCACTATTTTTAATCCAAACTGATATATATATATATATATATATGAAGTAATTCAAAGAATCTAGAGATTTTTATAGTGTTTTTGGTATAAGAATATAATTTGGCCAACTATGTTGAATAAGTCAGAGTCAAAATTATCATTATTTCATCATCGCATTATTGGCTGATTTAATTTAGAATATGGTGTAGATTATTACATTTAATATATCGTTCAAATAAATATAACTTTACCTGTTTTACCTTTACAATAATTTTTCGTGGTTGCCCATTGTGATTCTGACACCTTTATACTAGGCTATGGAACTTTGCTTTGTCGCCCGTTGTGTTTCTGGAACAGCCAAAAATCCAGAGAACACTGTTGTTGTTCCTTAGCCTACCACCACACCTACACGAGAAAAGATTTATTTGACCTATTTGTTTTTATAGGTCCATGGTTGTTAGTGGAAGAAGATTTTGAAAAACAATTTTGTAAAGACCCAAAACTATTTATAATTGTCCCCTTTGACGCCCAAATTTGTTTAACTTTGAGAGACTTTATATTTGTGCCTTTTGGAACCCAAATCGGCATAGTTTTCACATGTTTGGGTCTATACCAACAATTATTGTGATTGTGTCCAAATTTTCTACAAATTATGCACATAGAATTTTCTTGATTAATATCGCTTTCAACATTTTTAGATTGATTATATCCAAGTCCTTGTCTAACCGTATTAACAGTATGCTTTCCTAATAGCATATTCAACGATTTTTCACTTTTTGAAAATTTATCTAAAGTTGTTGACAATTGTTGGACTTGTATTTTGAGAGATTCATTTTCTTTCAATAATTGTATACACTTTTTGATAGAATTTTCTCTCCTAGTATTTTCATTTTCTTTCAAAATCAGAATTTCATTTTCAAGTGATTTTATATTAATTTCTGATTTTTTAATTTCTTCTTCGAATGTTGGACACTTTTCACACTTAGGGATCCTACTTTGATAGGTTTTAACTAATTGGTCAAGTTGTTTATTTAATTCTATCAAAGTGTCTTTTTGTGATTCAAGTTTGGCATACTTCTCCCTAAGTCGTTCAAAACAGCCATTTACTTCGTGGAAGTAAATAAGTAATTCAAAGTGAGTAAGTTTTGATACCTCGCTTGGCTCGTCATCGTCGCTATCAGTTATATTTCCATAAAGACACATATCTGCTTTCTCACTCTTACTGCTAGAACTTTGATTATCTTCATCACTTGTATTCCACGTGGCTGTAGCATTTCTCCGTTTTGATTTCTTTTCAAAATCGCGTTGAAATCGGGGATAATTGGGCTTGATATCACCGGGTTTGTTGCAAATGATCCCGTGTTCTTCCGAGTTGTCTAGTGCTTTGATTATTCTGCTTTTTAATTTTTGATTTAGAGCTGGATTTCCGTATTTGCGGTTCTACCTTTTGAATTTCTTCATTATTAATGCTAGCTCAGCTTCTCCATCATCATTATCCTCATCACAACTGTTTTTTACAAATCCTATTAAGCACATTTCTTAAACTGAGTTGGTTGTGGAGGATTTCTCATTGCTGTTGACTTTTGCACCATATATTGCATTTAAAGTATTCCAGATTTCCTGTGCAGTTTCACAATGAGAGATAAAATTAAAATTATCTTGATTAATATAAGAATATAATAAATGCATAGCCAGAGCATTAATCGAGATAATTTTCTTATCTGTTATATCACAACCATTTTCAACAATATCCCAACATTTATTATTAACAGATTTTAAATAAAATTCCATTTTCAATTTCCAATTCAAAAAATCCGTTCCATCGAAAGTAGAAGGAATAATATTGGAACGACCCTCAAAATTATTATCAAAAGAAGCCATTTTAAAAATTCAAATTTTTAAAACAAAAACCGATTTTTGAAACACGAATTTTTAAAACAAAAATCGACTTCTATTCCTAGCTCTGATACCACTTGTAAGGTCGATTTCACCCTAGAGGGGGGTGAATAGGGTGATGGTATAATTATAAAAATTAATTGCGGAAGCTTTTAAAATAATTTCAACACAGATCACAGAACAATAGCAGCACAGATAATAGCAGAAAAATAAATGCAGAAATAGAACGATGTAGAATTTACCCAGCTTCGGCAAAACCCTGCCTACGTGCTGCCCCAAGGTTTCTACTAGAAATTAGATAGTCAGATGCTTACACACGTAAACTCACGACACCCGCTATCGACTAAACCTAACTCTACGCTCAAAACCCTGCCACAACTCAGCCACTGAGTTGTGAATTCTCAAACTACGCCACATAGTTTATCCCCTAGTCACACGACTAGTAAATACAACGGTTTAAAAAGAAAAGTAAAAATTAAAAACAATTTAAAATTAAAATAACCCTAATTTAAAATAAAAGCCCTTTATTTTATACTAAAAAAAGCTCTTAAGAAAAAATAAGCCAGCCCCTTTTATAATTCGACCTGATCCTTTTCTTTCTTTTTTATTTGCTCCGTTCCTTTTGATATAATGACGGCTTCTTTTTTTCGATTACAATTAGGGATTTCGTCCTTGATCCAAATTAGGGCTTTGCGAAGAGCCGACTTTATGTTGATCAATTCGCTTGGATAATTCGTGAGTAGCTTTGGTCGATCTTTTCTTTGTTGCTCACTTTGGCTGCTTCGACGAGTTCGATTTTTTCTGGGTAAGAATTTATGCTTTGTGCTTTAATGATTTTCGTATTCGAACTCGTATGATTTGCCGATGATGATCTTAGGGTTTTTATATGGGTTCGTAACCCTTTGCGTTCGTCTGATTTGTTCAAAGTTATACTTTCGGACATTCGATTAATTTTTGATGTTGATGATTTTACTGACTAAATCAAATGCATATAAATTCGTGTTACTTGGTTGACACGGTTTTGAATTGACATCGTGGTCATCACGGTGTTGATTTCCTTTAACTTCGGCCATGTTTTGATTTCGTGTTTGTTCTGGTTGACTTGTTCATTGACATGACTGTGGCGATTTCACTGTGACTCCGGTTTTGCTTTGCATTGACCTTGGCCTTGATAAAATCGATTTGTGAATTCATGTGCTTGCTCAATAGCTCACGGTTTTGCACTACAGTTGTCTTCGACTGCAAACTTGATTTTGTGATGTTGTGCTCATTCCAGTTGTTGCAGTTTCACTACTTTGGTTGACATTGTGTATATACAAGATGCCGTTTTATTGTATACTGATTGAGTCTTGTGGGATGTTGTCTTCATGTACTTGATTTGTTACTATTGTGTCTTTGATGTTGGCTATCTTCACTTGATTTTGTTTTAAGACATTTTATTTTATTTGTGTCAGTTTTTGCAAGAACTTTTAGTCCAGTTCCATTCTGGTTCATGTACCCACTCTGTATTCATTGTTTGCCATATTAGCTTCACTACATCTTCATTTACCTGTTGTATATGCAGTGTATTGATTGTTTGCACTTTGTTTTGTATCACTTGTGTCACTGGTGTACTTGAGTCAATGGTTTGCTTCATTATGTACTTTAGTCTGATGCTTGTGTAAATGCTTGTATCATCACTGTAGCATATGTTACTGTCTACTTGAGTTTGCTTTGGTTTCATGTTATACTTGTAGTCTAGTTGTTGCTTGATGAAGAGTTACATTTGGGGCTTGTGAAATTGTTGCTTGATTATTTTGAAACTGCTACTCGGCTCAGGCATTGCATATATCTTTACCTTGTACTTGTCCTGTCCACTGCCCTTTTTCATATTGCCGGTTCATTGTTGTAGTTGTTGGAATTGGCTTGTGGTCTCAGTTTGGTGCAGTTGCTATGCCTTTGTGCATTTCACTGTGTTCATGCACTTGAACTGCTTCTCTGGCCTAGCTCGTGCACATATGATTCTTTGAGCTGGCTTTATTTTTATTTGTATCTATGACTTAAATGCGACACTGTTGTATTATGATTTGTACATCGAGCTGAATCCAGCTTAAACGCTTGGGTTTGACCTTGTGCTCGTGTCGAGATTTTATTTATATTGAACCTGAGTTGAATCTGTCCTTTTATTTTGGGTTTGACTTGTGCTCACCTGTCCCTGTAACATTATCAAGTGTATATCGGTGTGTACGGCCTTGTGGCATGTACAGTGATGCACTGTGCATGTCATATTGTTCGTGTGAGATGAATTCAAACGTAAATGATGACGAACAATCCAAATAACTGAGGCAAATAATATTTTCAAAATCCATATTTTATTTTATATTGCAAAAATATTTCTTTTTCGATTTTACTGCGTTGGTGAATATTTTTGCAGATTGCTCAGATGCTGGATTCTAACTGAAATGAAGTTGAAGATAAAATATGAATTGAGTGAATGAGTGATGTGTAGTGAGGTTAAATGTAAATATGAAATTGTGATGTATTGTAATCAAAATTGTATTGTAATTGAAAATGTATATATATAGTGAGAGCTTGAATTTGTACTATTCAAAATTGTAATAAATATTTGTTTGAATAAAATTTCTGTTTAAATTCAAATTTTGTGTTATTTAATTTTATTCAGCAAATATTTATTTAATCTGTGAAAAAATGAAATAGTACATTAACAAATACATTTACACGAATATATATATATATATATATATATTATCATTAAACAAAAATCATATAATCGCATATTCAACAGATGTGGTCAATTATACATGGAAAATTAAATACTAAAGAACTATTAAAAAAGAAAAATATAGTTATTGGTAATAAATTTTTTTGCTGCAACGTGGGAATGGAAAACATTTCGCATTTATAATTTGAGTGTCATATCACTAACTATATTTTTTAAAATTATCTTAATATTTTTTTATTTTAATATAGTTAATAATGATATTAACTGTGAATTATTTTGGAATAAGCTTTTTCTTTATAATGTTTTCATAGATTATTAATTGATACTATTTTTACTATTATATGTTGGTATTTATGGTTTGAAATGAATCAAAGGGTTTTTAATAATATATATACTCTGATAGGTAATTTAATATATATAATTTCCTCGTTGTGTGTTAATTGGATTTCAAACTCTAGTTATAATAACGATAATAAACTTAGTTTCAAAGAATAATTAAAAAGGTTAAATCTTGTGTTAATTTAGTTAAGAAAAATATAGTATTTAAAACTAGAAATAACAGCAGCACTTTAAATACCTTTTTAATTGACATATATGCTAATGAATCCGACGTTATATTATATTTAGGAAATTAGTCAGATTTAAAAATGTTGCAATTTTGAACATAACGTTCATCTCAAAACCTATCATATTCATTCCCAATAATAGAAAATAGAAATAAACCAAATTTAACTTCTTTGGACACCTTTACTAATGGAAAATTTTATACGCCATATCATTAGGAAATTAGCCTTGAATTAGAACTCTTGTGAATTTGTTTGTTTTTTATGTAGTTGGATTGTTTTTTACCCTTTATTGTTTTCTTACTCTGTTTAATCATAAAGCTACTTGTTCTATTTTTTATTAGACTAGTATATTTTTATTTCACATACATATATATATATATATATATATATATATATGCATGTGTATTTATTTACATATATCCGTATTGGTCTTGCACTATTGGTATAGTCTTTTTTACAAGACATGCTCGTTGGACTGGATGGATCCGGCTGATTTTAAGGATATGATCACTTATCTTATTCAGTGAATTATAGTGTTGTATCATTTTATTACAGACCTTAGCTCTCTAGCATTGGGTTTTCCTTTTATTATTATTTTGCACATTGTATAGGGTGGGTATTGTTATCTGTCAAGCATGTTGATAGCTCCTTTTTCTAGAGTAGAATAAAGTACATGAATGTTCTCCTCTACTAATAAAGGAACACTCATTTTTCTCAAATATATATATATATATAAAATAAACCATTCCAAAGGTATAAGAACATATTACTTCCACAAAATAGGTATAAAAACATATATGATATTATAATAATCTGCAAAAATAAATTTGCATAGTTATTATATCTGCATAATTTGTTTATTGATTAAAATATACTAAATGAACAGAATCAAAGATTGACAAAGAAATTTAAAATGTACTTAATGATAAATATTTTGGAATGTTGTCATTTAAAGATCCATGTAAGAGTCAAAGCTATATGACCACTAAAAACATTTGTGCCTTGGCCACTTACGTGTTAATTTGCAAGGGACCGTGTATCATCTTCTATAAGTTTAAAACTCTAAAGCAATAAAAGAGTATGAATACTTGATCTATATTCGATCACATACAAAAGTTGTATGATGAATAGTCACACTCATATCATACAACTATTTTCTACTGTCAGTTGTAATAAAGCTGTTTTTAATAATTGTTTGTATACTACGGTTGTAATAGATTTCTTTAACAACTTTCTCTACATGACATTCGTAAATATTAATTTATAATAACCTTAATTTATAAATGTCTTTATTTTTTAAGGAAATGTTGTTAACAACCAACAAATATTCTTAGTCAATAAAGCGGTATTAATAATTATTAATAAATAAATTACATGCGATAATTTATAATTAATTTTATAATTAAAATTTATTATTATAATTAATAATTACCATTAATAATCAATAATATATACATAATAGTTTAGCTCTTAATAATTAATATTCATTTATAATTAAGAAATAGTGAGTAATAACTAATAATTAATAATTAATAAATAAGAAGTAATATTTAATAATTAACATTACGTACTAATAATTAATAATTAAGAATAATATTTAATATTTTATAATTAATAGGTAATATTTATTAACTAGTATATAATATCTAATAATTATAATTAATAATTTTATCTAATATTTCAAAAAAAAAATTAAAACAAATCTAAAAATATTCGTAAAATTGAAATTAAATTTTTGATATTTTTCCTAAAATTCAAAAATAAAAATTTATAATAATGTTTGTTATTTCTCTCATTTTGGTCATGAATTAATGATTGGTGCAATAATTTCCCTCCCTCATTTTCTCTATAATTTTCATTTCGCACTTACAGTATTTTCTTGAACCCTAAATTTAAAATCCCACCAACTAAATCCCAAAAAAAAATTTGGATCCCCTTACTCCATCATAATCTCACCGCTTACTTCATTTCTCGCTTACTCCATCACAAACATCATTTTCCTCCTTCTTATCAGATCCCTTTTCTCCACATCCATCGGCCTAATAAAATTAGTGGTTGTCCTCATAATGGAAAATCACTCCTTCAACGTCATGCTCGATTGGATGAAATATTTCAACCTACCCATTAATAATATTGACAGGTCCAAAACCAACCCGGTATACACATCTAACACAAACTCACCCTAATCAATTCAAAGACAGGGAGCACTATGTGGAGCAAAAGAAATGTTTTTCTTCTGTTTTGGTTTTAGAGTAGTTTCCCTCAATTTCAAATCCAAGTGAAATTGCTCATCAAGGCTGGGGTATTATGACCCACTAATTTGTTGAATTGACTCCCTGTTTTTACAACAAAAAAAATTAAGGACAAAATACCCCTTTGATTATTTTTGTTTAAATTTATGTTTTATTTTTTACTCAAAATTTTCCCCACACAAAATGATTACGTGGTGCCTTCTAGGCATCACGTAGAACGACTGTATGCTACCCTGAAGGCACCACGTAGGGCAATTACATTGTGCCTTTAAAACACCACGTAGGGCAACTACATGGTGCCTTCATGAAACTACGCAAGGCAAATGCATGGTGCTCTAAAGGTGCGACATAGAAAAACTACGTGAAAGGATATTTTTGGATTTTTTGAGGGGCCAACTCAACAAAATAGGGTTTCTTTCATTTTTTAAATTTGTCGGTTTGGGGGGGAGGGTGTTTGGTACTCAGCACTATTAAGGGTTTAAATAGAATCAACTTCTAATCAAACCCTCACTTACTTAAGTTTACAAATCTAACCTACCATGAAACATGATGATTAAGCATATTCACAAAACTCGAAGACCCATTTCACGAGCATCTTTATTCTCACTCCATCCTAAAACCCTAGGCGATCATTCCGGCTTTAATCATCTGAATGTAGTTGAGAATCTCTACATATCCTCGGTAATTTTGTCTTTTTGTAGATTAGTATTAGGTTTTAACTCAAGAGTTTTACCGGTAGAATTCTACTTATGATCACAATATGCAATCTAGAATCAACAGAATGTGTATTTTTGGAAATACGTTGGGTTGTTGGGTTTTATATTGTGATTGTTTAGGTTTGATTTAGTTTCACTTTATAGTTTAAACATATGTGAAAGCTTACTGTTGTTTTAAAGATATTAGGTAGCAAGAGGATCACCAAAAAAATTATGCAATAGGCAAGAATTATACCTAATAGTTCAAGGCTATTGATAGTCTTTATAAAGGAGATGAAACTATTAATACTAGCTGTAAGACTCATGGGAAAGAAAGAAAACATACATTGATTCACAAGCGAGCTATGTTTTCTATTAAGCCCGATGGTCCAAGGTGGGCAAAAGTAGTTATTTTCCATGAATTTTTTGGCACTGATTTTTTATTTTAGGATGTCAAAATTCATTAATCGTACGTTGGGGAATTTTGCTCATACTAGCCTATTGAGTTATGTCATTATAATTTTGGAATGTTGATTAAATCCTTTTTAATATAGAAAGTAATTTACACTATCATATTGTGATAATTATTTTTTTTTTTTAAGAAAAAGGAAATATATATATCAGCTCAACCAAAAGCTGTCAACAAGCCTGACAGGTAACCGAAAAGAACAAAATAAAAGGACAGACTGAGGAGCCCCAGAACCTAGGAGACCTCAAAAGGACGACAACAAAAGGCACTCAGCACAACCTAGGAGCCCCAGAAAGCCACCGTCCATCCATTATCCGAGTCGAGCTCCGGCAAGGCCACCGCCCGACACAGAACAACGGATTCTACCCAACAAACAGAAAACAAGACCAGCAAGAGACCAAGCAATAAAATGCAGAAGAAACCACCCAACAACCCAGCAGCAGAAGGCCGACAGTCGATAAGAAGAAGCTAAAAGTCCATAGTCGGCCACAATCCAGAAATAGGCGGTGGAAAACGAATGTCCCTGGTTGCTAAACCCAAGAGGGCCCCGAAATCCAGCCACAAGCTAGCTACACACCCATAAGGAGAAGGGGCTGAAACCACCCAAAGAAATCTACAACCTGAAAGCCCAAAAAAAAAAAGGTGGGGGAAGACGGACAAGTAGGAGACTGGAGGGCAGAACCACTCGTCTCCGGAACAGCGATCAACCGATACCCGCTCTGGACAAAGAGCGAGAACAGGAGATAGATAAAAGGCTCACCAAACGAACGGAACGAGAGGAGACCCTACCTCTGAAAGGACGCCCTCGGAAAGCCAGGAATACATCTTCACGAACCCTCCGGATAACGGATAGCGGATTCATTGGAGAGTCATCAAAAATTGCCTTGTTCCGCGCACACCAGATGTGCCAGCACACAAGACAAGGAATTAAGCAGAAAAGGATGGAGCGAAGGGATCTACCTAAATTACCGATCCACCAAGAGGATAACAAATCTTGAGACGAGGAGATAGGGCCACGAACTCCTAATAAGGAGCCAAAGTAATGCCAACAGGAGCTAGCACACCATCCCCCGAAGAACAAGTGATCCACTGACTCCGACTCCCCGTTACCACAGCAACGACAACGGGAAACAAGAGGAATTCCGATTCGCTGAATATTCACATCCACAGCAACCCCCTTATGGAGTAATCTCCACAATAGGAGGGAAACTTTAGGAGGGATACGAGCGTCCCAGATGAAGGTAAAAATAGGAAGGGACGGGGAATGAATTCTCGAAGCATCCCAGGCCTATTGAATGGAAAAGGAACCGCCATCCCATCCGATTAGACCATTATGAGAATCAACTAGCAATTTGACATATTGCATATGCTTCCAAGTTTCACTAGCCAAAGACGGGGAGCCAGAATAGCCCGACTGGGCCAGTCTCCTATACTTAGCATGGAGGAAGTTCGCCCATAAGGAGTCGTTGGTACCAAACCTGAACCACAACTTACAAGCGAAAGCAGAGCAGATGTCCTTCGGGTTGCGCAGACCTAGCCCGCCCTCATTCTTTGGACGACAAATAGAATCCCAAGAAACCCACTGGTGGCGACGATTGTCGCCCTTGGAGCCCCAAAAGAAGGAAGAAGCCAAAGATTGGAACGATCGAAAGAAAGAGGAAGTAGGGGACATAGCGGCGAAGATATGAGTGCCCATAGAGCATAGCACTGATTGTATCAGAACCAATCTGCCCGCCTGAGAAAGATGAGACGCATTCCAACGAATAATCTTTCCCCTGACTTTGTCCGTCAGGGGATCAAAAATAGCGTTAAGTTTCCTACCTCTGTAGAGAACAACACCCAAATAAGGGAGAGGTAGAGAAGTAGCCCTGAACCCTGTGAAAGACTCGACCCAAGAAACACGTGATTGGACCATGTCCTTCGCGTGAACGAAACAGCTCTTAGAAGAGTTGACCCGTTGGCCCGAGCTAAGCTCGTAGAGATGAATGAAATTAGAAAGACGACGAATAGAAGACCTGGTTCCGTTAGAGAAGATGACAATGTCATCCGCGAAAGACAGAGAAGAAATAAGCGGGCAACCTGATGGAATCCCAAAGCGTTGAATTTGACCATAAACAGTCAACGTGTGGATCCCACGAATGAAGGCCTCAGCCGCGATAACGAAAAGAGTTGGAGATAGAGGATCTCCTTGGCGGATACCTCTTCCCGACCTGAAGAAACCATTGGCCGATCCGTTAATGATAACAGAAAACCAACAGTTAGATATGAGCCTCCAAACCAAATCGATCAGGGTTTCAGGAAAACCGAAAGCCCGGAGAATCTTGATAATGAAAAACCAAGACATGCGATCATAGGCCTTTTCCATATCAAGTTTGAAAACGATGTTAGAACCCCTAACCTTGCGGTCAATCTGAGAAACAAGTTCTTGGGCTAGAAGAACGTTGTCAGAGATCAAACGACCTCTCACAAAACCTGCCTGAGAGGAAGAGATAACACGGTCAAGCAACGGAGCTAAACGAGTGGCCAAAATCTTAGATATAATTTTGTTGGCAAAATTACAAAGGCTGATCGGGCGAAAATCCGAACACGCCTTCGGATTATCACACTTCGGAATGAGGATTAAGTTGGTGGAAGACCAGCTAATGGGAAGGCTTCCACCAGAGAAGAAATGCTGAATGGCCAGACAGAGGTCAGCTTGGATAATATGCCAGGTACGCCGAAAAAAGGACCCATTAAAGCCGTCCGGACCACTGGCACTATCCTTACTAAGAGCAAAAACACTGACACGAATCTCATCCGACGAAGGAGGGAACGCTAGGGCTTCACATCCTTCAGACGCAACAATCCTAGGAATAAAGGACAAAAGGTCCGAATGCGATTCAGACGCAGAAGGAAGGCCAAGATAAGTCTGGAAGTGGGAGACAATAACATCTCTAACTTCAGCCGGAGAGGAAGCCACAGATTGGTCCTCTCTCAATATCTCACGAATAGAGAGCAAATTTGCTTTCTTCCGGATTGAAGAATGAAAGAACTTGGAATTCATATCACCTTCCACCACCCATTTAATCCTGGCCTTCTGACTAAGATAAGAGTTTTCAATACGGAGTTCCGATGAGAAAGACAGTTGGGCGAGAGCCTAATTCTCCTTATTTACGGCCGAAGGATTCTCGTCGAACAAGGATTCGGCTAGAATCAAGGACTCTTCAGCCGCTCTCACACGGTCAAAAACGTTCTTGAAAACAATGGAATTCCACGACTTAAGACAGAGCTTAAGACGTTTCAGTTTCCGAGAGAAAGCCACCATCGGAGCAGCCTCAATCGGAGCGGTCCACGAATCCTCCACCACTTGTAAAAAAGAGTGATGGGAATTCCACATGCTCAGAAACCGAAAGGAAGTAGGACCAGATAACGACCGCGAAGCGCATCGTAAGATCAAAGGCGCATGGTCAGAGCAAGAGCGATGAAGATGAGAAAGGGAGAAAGAGAAAGGAAGGTTAAACCAATCCGCAGAGCCAAAGACCCTATCCAACCTAGAGAGAATATGATTCGGACCCTCCTGGTTGTTAGACCAAGTAAAAGCAGAGCCAACGAAAGGAAACTCAGCTAAACCGGATCGAACAATGAAGGAGTTGAAATCAGAAACCGATTGCCGGTTAATAGCCCTCCCTCCTAATTTCTCTGCCTGACTAGCAACAACATTGAAATCACCTCCGATGACGGAGACGGAGCACCCAACACCGTCTAGAGACAAGATGTCCTCCCACAGAGATAATCTCTCAGACCGTTCACATTTGGCATAAACCGCCGAAAATATGAACGGTTGCGGGAAAGAGGGGGATTGACACAGAACAGACAAAAGTTGGGAAGAATCAAAAACAGGGCGAACAACGCAATCTCTGGACCAAAGTATCCAGATCTTACCAGACTCATTAGCTAGCGCGCCACCAAAGCCAAGAGACAAGAGAGTCTGAGAGATCGCGCCGGGACCCACCAACGGCTCCAAAAGTGCCACCAGACCAATGGAATGCTTACGCACAATCCTCCTAAGTCTAGCAGCAGAAGCTTCATTGCCAATACCACGGATGTTCCAGAAAAGGAAGTTCGACATGAGGAGAGCAGCAACAAGAATAACGATACAACCCAAGACCAGCACGAATGAAGCTCAGATACGATAATAAGAGGATCGAGCCGTCCTCTCGGACAGCTCAGTCGCCGCTATAGAGCGAGTACGGATAGTACGAGGCAAGGCAGCAGCGCCTCTCGAACTACTACGCGCAGCACGGCGTCTAGACTGACGCCTAGGCTCGGACGCCGATGAATCATCAAAACACACCAAAGAACATGAAGAAGAAGAAGCACAGGAAGGAGCAGAATTCTCGGTAAGGCGAGAAAGACGCTCATTAATCGCTGCAATCTCCGCAGGACTAAGCATCGGAATGACGATCGAAATAGAACACGAAGACGAAGGAAGAGAGCAAACGGAGGAACAATGAGCTGACGGAGAAGCAGGAGAAGACGAAACTGAAAGGGGAAACCGAAAGAATGTAGGGGAGCTAATAATACACATCCCCCGATGCTGTAGGAACCTTACCCATGCCGGACTGTCACTAAATAGACAGCCCCGCGAGACGGGAATGGTTCGCAAGGTGTCCCTGGCTGAGATATCTCCCTCTCTAGTCGACAGTGACTGGCAACATTTCAGGCTGCCCGCATAGTGGACCGATGCATGGTACACTATGCACACAGGGCTGGAATGCCTCCTGAGCCAATCGACCCTGACAGGGAGATCTCTCCGACGGGACAAGGATGGACCAACCAAGGAGAAGTCGCGAAAAAACGTCATCCACGACACGGACCAGGCCTCGTAATGACACGAAAAACATACCCAACAGAAACAACAACTCTGTTCGCACCTAACGGTTAAAACAAAGCGAAAGTGACCTGACACACACTCAACCACCGGGAGTGGGTCTGTGTCAGGGAGCACATGCCGAAACGCAACCATGCTCATAAAGCCACACCACAAACCAGCATAACGATTCCACCCAACGAACATCAAACCAAAACTACCCAAAATTAAGAAAAACAACGACGAAAAAGTCACCTGACCACCAAACAAAAGCCAAACTTGCTGCAGAGAGACAGCATCAGAGAAAGCACAGCCACCCACCACCTGCGGCAGCAACAAACCACACTCCATATCAACAGGAACCGAACCAGAAAACTGACCGCCCCACTCTAGACCACCCAAAATAACAGACCAACCACAACCACCAGCGGGAAAGCCAACAACAACCAGCCCCATCGAAGAAACACGCACCACCACAAGTGGCCGAAAGGGGGACAACAACTCCTCCCACCCAGAGAACACCAAAGCCACATCAAACAGGGAACCAAGAGCAACAACCTCACCGCTATCAGACACACCACCACCAAGACCCACAGAAACAAATCCAACGATCTGCTCAAAATTGCCAACACAAACACCCACAATAACACCAGAACCAGATGATCTGGACCAATTCGAAACCGACCGGCCCCGAGGCGGAGGGGTGATGAACTCCCCTTCCTCCAGCGAGTCCAAATCACTTTCAAACGAAAATTCCACCGGACCCGAATCCCCCTGAACCGCCGCACAAGGCAAATCCACCGATACCTCAGCAGAGCCACAGCAAAGCGAACCCACTAACACCGGAACCTCACCTGACGGAACCAACCCACAATCACTGGCAAAAGAAAGCCGAGGCTCGAAGAAGGCGACGTAATCCTTCTTGGAGCCAGCAGCTGATGCCGAAGCGAAAGACGACGTCGATGCCGAAGAAACTGTCTGACACGGGGAGAGGACAGAAGAAAAACCACCACAAAACACCGGAACAAGCTCCATGAAACCGTTATCAACCCACAAAAACCGATTACGAGCTAAAGCCCCAAAATCGATAAGGGAATAAACCCTAATTTCGATAGAGTTGAGGCCAGAGAAGCAGACCGATATTGGGGCATCAACCACCGCTAGCAGGGCAGCGCCGATGGCTGCAAAAGAGGGACAACTTCGAACAAATGAGCCCGACAAAACGAACTCCCCTCTATCTTCCATAGAAGATGACAAACAGAGATCCAACAGCAGTAATAATAGATGAAATTAGTGAGATCACAGAAGTATTCGAGGAGACGGAGAAGAGAAGAAGAATTTCGCAAGACTCAGATGACATATTGTGATAATTAATTAACTATATAGTTAATTAACATAAACTTTGTATAGGTTCCTCCACAAGTAAGTTTAATAAGCATGATATGTCTTTTTGAGCAAGATGCTTGGCAATTGCGTTCTCTAGTTTGTATTGTTTGTAGTGCAAAGGTCAAGTAAATCACACACAACATTTTTTCTAGAACAAAATTATACTACAGTTTTATTTGTAATTATCAGGAGTTTTCAATTTTACTGTTCCTTTGTACATCATTGTGACATAATTACTTATTTGTATCACCTTAAAACTTACAGTGCAACTCCTTTTGAGGTTTCTTGTACCAAACTTGATCTGTAAGACGCTATTCATCTATCCTATTCACTCATAAACCTTATTTTTAAATTACTTAGGTAGTTATAATTATTTCAGTGATTTATTAATAATTTTGAATGAACTTGGTGTATCTTTTGATAGCTATTTTGAACCAGATGCAAACATTAGTTTAAGGGTCGATAATATTGATGACCCAAATGAATATTTCAAAGCCTTCTAACAAATGCAAAGTAATATTTTTATTCTTGGAGTTCACACACACATACACAAAGTGGTAATTGTAAAAATATGCTGAAAACTTATGGATATACCTCTACTTAAGTCACTAATGCTGAAAAGGAGATTCAAAAATGAAGTGGTGGTGTTCTTACTGATGTTACACAGCAGGGTACAAAGACTAGAAAATGCCATCCTAGATTGCTAGGGTATGCATTTTCCGTCCTTCTAACTAAGAAATGTCAATGCATTGAAACTCATTTTAGGCTAAACTGTAACTTTGTTGAATTCAAAACCTAGTTCTTTTCTTGTTGTATACTATGGATTTTCACACATAGTCAAATAGGCATTGACTATTGAAATATGCACTAACTCTATAAACCACTAAATACGGATGATTTGTATACTAGATAACATTTACATAGCTATAATTTAGTCAATGTCCATAGAGAATATAGTGAGATGATGAAAGGAAATTTTTTAGCTACATAGTTCGAACAATTAAATGCATAAAATTTCGTACATGCCTTCTCTCCTAAAATGTATTTTCATTAATAGTGAGCTAAAAATTATATATATGGCTAGCAACACCTAGGTTCTTGAAAACATAAATAGTAGAAATACATGGTTTTGATGGCTAACTTCAGTATATTTTTTATGTTAAGCGCCAATTACTGTGATGTTTGAATCCACAATCATATAAAAGATTACCCTTCTGAAGGACCTCATTTTTGTGTCGATATATTGCATGTATGCTTCATTGCATCGTATGTTGATTAAAAAAGAGAAAATTTAACATTTTTAGACATATCAAACTGAAAACAAGCATCATTCATGTATTCATCTGTGATGTTCAATACCTTTCTCAGGTATCTCAAGAATAGTTGCTGCCATGAGTGTTGTTGCTTGTGTATCTCAAGAAGTGAGTGTCAAACTTAGGCATGAGGTTTGTTTACTTGCTGGAAACATATTCAGAAAACAACGCAATCATCATTTGTATAGTTGCAAATATAGCTAATCTATATGCACCTACACATAAATTATTAATATAGGCAGAATGTACCATTTTTGTCATGTGTTTATTCCCAGTTCTAGAAACTATAATGCAATTGTATTATACTTTTTTTACTATTGGTTTAGGCTTGATAATTTGTAATTATGTTAAGAGTTATGAATGATGTGAATATATTATTCGTTATGGCTTTTTGGAATGAGAATGTTTCATATTATTTTTAGTAAATGTGATTGATTATGGCTGTTATTAGTGTTGGTTTTAATTGCAAAATGATATTAATTCTACAGGTGTATGCTGCACCAATGCATAGATTTTTCTTTTTAATTTTCATTTTTAAACAACGAGCAAAAAAAGTTGTAAAAGACTTATTATAATGGGAAGAAACAGTTGTAAAAGACTTATTATAATGGGAAGAAACAGTTGTAAAAGACCTATTACAATAGACAAAATTGTTGTCAAAGGCTTTATTACAACAGTACCCTATAACGGTTCAGAATAGCTATAAAATGTTTGGACCCTATTACAACTTCACATATTAATATTTTCGCTGACCATCGTAATAAACCTATTACAACGGGCATTGCCAGTTGTGAAATAGGTATTTTGTTGTAGACTCTAAAGTCTTTCTAGTCTTCGAAAACTTTGCATCACATTTTGTGTTGATGCCAAAAATGACACAACACCTAAAAACCTAAAGTAATATCAAGATCTAGAAGAAAATAAATGTAAAGTAGTAAGAACACCAAGATTTTTATAGTGGTTCGGCAATTTTCGACCTACGTCCACTTTATATTTTATTTATTAGAGTTTTCATAAAGATTGAAATCATAAGTATAAGAATTTATAGGTTCTGAAGCCAGAACTCTAATAACGTCTGCCTTGATAACTATTGTGAAGAGAGATAGCGGATAAAGAAAGAGAAGTGCTAAAAGTGAAAGAAGATCCACCTTTAGTTGCCATGGTTGAAATTAATTGAGGAACAACTCTACAGATCTAAGGGCTCATGTTGTATAAGGTCTAGATGCTTGCCTAGAGTTATGGAAGGAAAAATGTTGGCCCAAATAACAAAAAATACCTCACAGTACCGAGAGGTTTTGTTGGGTGAAAATCCACATTTTCCTTTCTTTTGCTTCCTAATCCCGATTTGATGCGCTCCAAACTCTTTTTCATGAAGATCGAATTGCCTCTGATGTTTTCCTTGATACCGCTTGTCTTATCCAGCTTTTCTTTGCTTCCCTATTATCAGTCCTTATAATTTCTCTTCTATTCTCTGAAGTAAGTACTTTACGATGATTGTTAGAGGTTATGCATCAAGTATAAGGAGTCTGGGGTGCTAAGTGGAAGAAATACTTCTCCGTACCGAGAGAACCTCTCAGTACCGAGAGGTCCTCGGTGCGGAGAGGAAGTACTCTTGGTGCCGAGAGGTCCATTTTTCTTAAAACTTGTAAAATTCCATCTTTCGATCCTTCTAAGCGTGTTTTCAAGTTCTTGAATCATTTCGTCCATATTATTGATAACCTAATTCCAGTTGAAATCTGTTTGGTCAAAAAGCTGGTTAACACTTGCTTCTCAAAGTACATTTTATGAATGTAGGTGTGCTTTGTCAAGAACAAATTTTGGAAGCAGTCAATCTTTAGTAATTGAGCCCTCCAGTAATCCATCGATCCCGATCTTGGTGTATCATTCGATTCTTTCAGACTCTCCTGCAAACTAATGGTCGCTCTAGACCTGTTATAGCTAAGAAATCCAGCCCTTGTTCTAGTGCCAACCATGAATCATAACTAGCCTGTCTTTATCCAGAAATATCATATTATATATCAAAATAGTCCCGTGTTCGCCTAGGATTTACCTATTTTACTTTGATTATAAGGCATTGAAAAACTTGTATTAGGTCAATATCCGTCCCGAGATTCGATCTCATCGGATCATTTATCATCCCAACTAAGGTTTGATCTCTTCGAATCGTGTAATATCCAATCTGGGGTTCAATCTCTTCATATCATTAGCCGTCCAATCTAGGGTTTGATCTATTTGGATCGTCTAACATCCAATTTAGGGTTTGATCTCTCTGGATCTTTTAACATTATTCATCGACAGAAATTCTATCGGATTAGAAAATCGTCGAACGTATCTATAATATAAATAACCATAAGCACACGACGTACAATTCTAGGACGTGGCAAGTACAGATCGATTCATAAGGAACTGTTGGATTTTAAATCTCTATTCAATCAAATTAACCAAACTTGAATGTGTGATTAAACTAAAAAGGTAAGAAAATTGATAAAAAGAAAGTGATAAAAATATTAGAGTAGAAGACAATTTAGAGGCAATTTCCACTCTCTAGATCACATAAATCAACGAAATGAAGTTATGATCTCTCTTTTCTTATCATTAATGCAATTAGTTGATACGGTTATCATAAGTATGGTATATTTGTGCTATTAATTAGCCCCAATATAAACCATCAAACTATAACACAACCACTAGTACACATTTAACTCTCATGAAATATGGCAACAAAGTTGAAAGCAAAATCTATTTTAAGCATAGCCTATTAACTATTGTTTAGAAATATAGGTCATCAAATTTTAATTTCAACAATCACTTCATTAACATCACCATATGTAGATGGAGAGGTAATTATTGTTTGTGATTGTTTAAGCAGCCTATTTGGTGAACAATATAGGCTATCAAATTTAAATAAAAAATAATAAGTTAAACCACTTCAAATGTTTCATTAAGTACAAAAAGAGAGCATAAACATCAAAATGTTGCATCTACATACTAGAGAGCTACAGTATCCCTAAATTGTAGCGATTAACCTTTCATATTTGTTATCGAATCAATAAATGTAGAAAGCAACATGAAATAAACAAAAGGAAAAGGAGAGCAAACTGAAAAGGAAAGCTAAGTAAAAAAGAAATGAACACTAATCTACTTGCATGAAAAGTAAACTACACTACTAACATAAGAAGAGAAGCATGTAAATAGCATAAAACACTAATTAACATTTCATAAAACAAAAGAAAATTACGTGAAATAAAAATGTCTAAGTAGCCATAAAAAAAGAAAAAGAGCTTTCTTTTATTTTTAATCTCACTAAAAACTAACTAATAGGAAGAGAGCTTAAGAGAGACTAAAGAAGTGAGGAGAGATTACATGAGCGTAAGGGGTATTTGTACAAGTTTAAACCCTAATTTTTTTTAGGAATGCCCAAAATACCCTCTTATAAAGTGTGATGGCCAAGTTATCATTAACTTCAAATAATCATCCATTAAGTGTGCATGAAGATTTAATGACATTTTAGCATGTGCATTAGCTTCTAAGTGTACAGTAAGGTAGGTGGGTAAGGGGGTCCATCAATGGTCATCACTTTGGATTATTTTCATCTCCATTCCTTTGCATTTACTCTTGTGCATGCATATCTTCATGAAGCCACCTGTAAAATTCACTAAAAATTCCTAGAAAACAACATAGAAAATTTCAAGTAAATTTTCACAAATTAATAAATGCACAAAATGATCATTTTACCCCTATATGAAGATGAATATGTGACAATTTGAAATTAATTTGAATTTTGGTTTAAACAGATTAAAATACATAATATGATCATTTATTTAATTTAAATAGATTAAATATAGTGTAAGATATGGACATTTACGTGCATATCAAGTACCCCCACATTTATCTTTTTATTCGTCCTCGAATAAAATAAAACTAAGATAAATCTATTTTCGTAGGAAGCACGATTGCATTGAGCATTTGCAACAAGCCGTTCAACCTCTGGGTGTCCCCAGTAGGACGAGTGTTGTCTCGTAAGAGTTTTCAGCTAATACTACCCACAAAATCCAAATGCGATACGAAAATATTTACAAAATGCAAGACTTATTTACAATGAATGCAAGTTTTTTGAAAATATTCAAAATGAATGATTTACTTTTTAGTCTACATCAATAAGTTAAATATAAGTTTTGGTCATTATATTGAAAATTTAAGTCATTTACTCGTCAAAATTTCCAACAAAAATCAAGTTATCGTAACAAATGGACTATAGTTTAACTCGATGTTTCAGTTGATAACAAAGTATAACTATGAATAGATCTTTAGTTGATTGTCAAAATTTATCAAAGTTGTATTTTCATTTCATTTCACTAAAAAAAATCAAATCAAATAAGTTAAAATAGTGCTTGGATTTCATTTTCTTACTATCTTTTTTTTGAAAATTTTATTTATATTTACAATATTTGCATATGTCTAACTCAGAAAACTAAGGCCAGATATATTGCCTATGCACTGCCTTTCAAGCTTATGTAAGGGGAATACAGAGCGTGGCGAGTGAGCACACGCGTGTGTACACCCGTTGACCGATAAGCGTTATTAATAAAAGAATTTTTATATAAACACCTAACCAGATAAACTGAGGCTTGATATACCGATCATTAACTGCCTTTCGGGCTTACGTGAGAAGGGTACAGAGCATGGCGAGTGAACATACGAGTGTGAACACATGACTCTAGGTGTTTATTAAAAAAATATACATATATACAAGAAATATATTTTTTGTTTTTGTGTTTTTTTTTTGTTTTTTGTGTTTTTTCGAGAGAGAGAGTTTCGCAAAATCATCTTAGCACCATTTGACTTAGAAAATGATATTATATCCTTTACTTTAAAGTCGCCACTTTTTAAAACAAAGATTTTCAATGAGGATTTACTTCATAGATGTCACCATGAAATTTCCTATATACTAGTTAAACCATTGTTATTTGTAATCAAACTTCATTTTCTTTTGTTAAGACGGATACATTTTCAAAATTTTTAATTTAATTACCAAAACCAGATATTTATCCTATAGTGTTTCTTTAAAGATAAATCAAAATGCTTAAAAAAAATGTTTTATTTTGAGATTTTTTTTTGGGTTTTGAAAAGAAAATGTAAAATAAATTATGAAAAAGAAAAAAGATGACGAGACTCCCCCCTCCACACTTGATTTTGACCGTGTCCCTATAGTCAACCTAAGTGAAAGGAACATTTATTATCATTACATGTATTATCATTAACATGAAAATTAAATGTATTTACACGGCATCAGAAACTATATCGTTAAAAAGTAAATGAAACGGTTTTCCAAAGACCAATTCATTTGTCTAGTCAAATATGTGAGACACAGCTTAAGCTTGGAAAACCGAACCATATAAGATTTCAAAATTGAATGCTGATTTGGAAAAACAAATGTCGTTTTATTAAAAATCATACGAGTTGTTTTATTTTCAATGATTTTTGGAGTCAATAAAACAATTGATTGAAATTCAAGTTCATTTCCACCACATTGAAATTCAAGCTCATCATTGATAGATTCTTCAAAGTTATTGATTTCAAAATCAAAATGGTAATTTAACTCTTTCACTTCAGAATTTAACAACTCATTTTCAAAAAGCCCAAAATAATCATGTTCGTTGAATTCGCCTTTCTTTATTGGATTATCAACAACTTCATTTCGAATATTGTTTTCAAAATCCAAAGTTGTTGTATTCAAATTTTCGAAATCGGAAAAAGAAGATCGAATTTCAAATCGAGTTTCACACCCTCAAAAGAATTGAAATCCAACTCAATTACCATGTTTTCAACAACTTCATTAAGATTGTTATTTTCGATTTCAAAAGTTGTTATTTAAAAATCGTCAATTTGGGTAAAAGATGGATTATGGTTTGACTCGTCACACGTTGGGATTTGGTTTTGTTGTTCGTGTAATTTTTTGTATGTTTCAATCAACAAATCTATGTGATCACCGTAAATTTCATTCATTTGCTCAAAAAAAATCAAATTTGTAATTATTAACTTGAAAATCTTCGCTTTGAAGTTATTGAGGACAAAAGTTTTCAATTGTATCATGGTCAAGATTATTCCCGTTGTCAAAATTATTTGAAATTTTTTCCCATTTTCGTTTCGGTTTTTAAATTCATTTTGAAGTTCGAAATTGAATTGGCATGGGTTATCCTCGAAATTATTTGAATTTTGAATAGAATTCAAATTTTGACTATTTTGAAAACTTTGACTCGAGTTATCGCACAAATACGAATTACACAAATCATTTATCATTTGATTTTGTTGTGTAGAGATTTCAAGTAAAGACGAAATGTTATTTCAAGATTTGAAGGTTGGTCGTCATTTTGAAAATTTTGTGGTTCAAAATTCGAATCGTTTAAACAATAGTTGTTGTTAAAATATCCATACGAACTTGGAGTGAAATTATGTAGATTATAATAATTTTCGCAACTATCGTACAATTCATGTAAGTAGGGAAACCCGGACATTTTAAAGAATATTTTTGGTTTTTTTATAAATGAAAAATATTTACAAATAGAATTTATTTTTCAAAATGGAAAATTGATTTTTGTTTTGATTTTGGATTTTCAATTTTTTTTTGAAAAGATTTTATATATTTTTTTCATTTTTTAGAAAGGCCTTTTTTTCGATTTGTGATTTTCTCAAAAAAACTAGCTTAAAATTTTTTGGATTTCTGATTTTGGACAAAAAAACTATTAAGAAATATTTACAATTTTTTTTAGTTTTGGATTTTCAATTTTTTGTTTTTTTAAATATGCATGAACAACTAAATGAATGTAAGGATTAATTACAAATAATTTATCCTAACTTAATACAAAATTGTACAATCACACTCTGTCTTAAATCATTAAGATAGTTCTTATTTTATTTTTATTTTTTGCAAAAAAGATAATATATTTCATTATATTGAAGGATGGTACAAACGTTCTGAGTGAATCAAAGAACCAAAATGCACAACAGCTAAGACAAACTATGTGAGCTAGGCAGCATACAAGATTTATTGGTGCACCACGAATCACCGTAGCAATGCAACCGAAGGTTTAAATACCTTCAGAGAAACAACCACTATAATATTTACGAATCACCGTAATATTTGTAAATGGTTATTACTCTACCGTAGCCTAGACACCAAGAAAATAAATTATTCAAAGAAGACAAATTGTCAATATACAATTAAGCGTTATCGATGTCTAACCGTTATTATTAATCAGAATTTTAAGATGAAATGCAAAATTGAAATTAAACGTGTATTAACAATGCAATTATGATGGATTTTTTTCTTGAATGTTTTTTAAATGCAAGCAAACAATAATGCAAGGCAAATAAAAACAATAGATATGGGCTAAAAGCAGGAGAAAAAAAAATATAAGCAAGCAGTTATTTTTTTGCAAGCTAAACGAAGCAAGCTACTCTTCCTATCTGCTTGAAAATAAAAACAAGATGTATATATAGTTGTTTTTTTAATGAAGAAACAAAAACAAATACACACACACGTTAAATAAAAAACTAAAACAAATGAAAACAAAACAGATAAAATTTAAACGAATAAAGCACTTGTTGCCCTTCTTTTATATCAAAGAAGCCCTAAAATAAAGGAAAAATACACAAACTAGAACCAATTAAAAACAACTCATTCTTTTTTCTTTTTCTTTTTTTTAACAAAGAAAACTAAACAAAAGAAATAAAACAAGAGAAAATAAGACAAATGAAATCAAAAAAGTTAGAATATAACAAAGAAGAAACTAAATAAAAAAATGACAATTAAACCACTGAAATCAAGGCCCAGCCCACTTGCTTGAAATCCTTTTTTTTTAATTAAGTCAAACAAGGCCCGACCCGCCCTCACTTTAATTGGCCAACACTCCAGCATTAGTGAATGAAGCACACGGAAATGAAATCACAAAACCACAGAAATTCTATTGAGTTAGAAATCACAAAATCCAAAATCCAGAAATCATGAAAATGAAATCACAAAATCTAAAAATCATGATTTCAGTTCGAGGCGCATGAGTGAGTTCAGCTATCGGTGGTTTGGTTTTTCAATTTGGATGCGGTTAAGTGGCTTCGAGTTGGAGTGTCGCGATGGGGTTGAAGTAAGGTTGCAGTTATTCGAATTGAAGTTTTGGTTCGAAGTAGATTTGAGGTGGGAGGATAGTTGGGCAGTTGAAGTTCGATTGGGTTTCGCTCATGAATTCAGGGGTGTTCGTTTAAGTGAATTCATCCCGGTGGATTGGAGTTCGTCAGAGAGGTTCAAGTGATGGTTTGGGCGATGCAATAGTAGTCGCGATGCTGCTTGGTCTCGTTTTTGGGTATTGCTTGGTTTGGCAGCGGTAGAGAGTGATTTTTTCTTGGTCGTAGCAGATGGTGGGTGTTTGAATGTTTGGTGGAGACAATGTTTGTGATGGAGTTGTGGGTTAGTTGCAATGTCAGATTGAGGATTTGGTAATATGCAGTTGTTAGTGGATGGAAAGAGTGGCAATGTTGGGGGGAGGCTGTTAATATGGTGCAAATAGAAGTGTGATATGGCAGAGGTTGCTATCGGGGGGAAATGCTTGTGTAGTATTAGGTAGAAGTGTTGATTGGATAGTGATAAATCTGAGATGAACTGAGATGATGTTGTGGTTATGGCTAGATGGTCAGGAAGTTATGTTGCTGACAGCAAGGATAATGTTTTGTTGGGATAGTTGTGTATGTATGCAGTGAAGTGGTTGTGTTGGCAGAAGTGGAACTGTGGAAGAAGTTTTGAATGATATTGGGTATGTAGTTGTGTGTTCAAGAGGGCAGGTTGAAGAAGTGGTAGACTGTTGTTGCTTGATGATGTGGATGGAATTTTGAAGGATGATGACTGCTACTTGGTTGATGCAAGTATGGTGTGATGGTGAGGATGACTGCACTATATGTATGCTTGCTGGAAGGATGTTGCTGTTTGGTTTGTATTGAATGGTGGTTTAGAGTTGTTAGAGTGGTTGAATAGGCTGTGGTGAAGGGGCAGCAACATAGTAGAAGTATGAAGGTATGATGGTGAACTTGATCAGTGTTGTATAGTAGTGTGTTTGGCAGTTGTTACCCAGTGGCTTGACCGGGTAACCAAAGACTTGAGCTAGAAGGCTCGTTTGGCATAAAGGGCCGTTCGGCACGGCTATGTAGTTCGGCATCCAGGCTCGTTCTGCACAAAGCCCCGGTCGGCATGGCAGGGTCGTTCGACATTCAATCTCGACCGGCATGAAGCACGTTCGGCATTCTAGCCTCGTTCGGCATCCCAGCCTCGTTCAGCATTCCAGCCTTGTTCGGCACATGGACTTGCTCGGCATAAGCATGCCGCTCGGCATCCCTCCTCGATCGGCGTCGGATCTCGTTCGGCCTACACATTTCACTCAACATATTGCCTGTTCGGCTTAGAGACACGTTTCGACATTTGCCGATCGGCATTAGTGGTTCGGCACGCAGAAGTCACTCATTTTAGGCCGAGATATCTAGCTACTATGCCCATTAGGGAAGTCCAACCCATTTTCGTCTATAAATAGAGAGACAGGGGCACAGTAAAATAGACCTTTTTTCGAGAACACCGGGAAGACTCTGCCGCATACAAGACTCATTCAAGACTTATCTTCTTTGCTTAACAATTGTAAGTAGTTGGTGTACGGATTGTATCTGTAATCGATTATTGAGAAAAGCAATAAAGATTAACCTCAAAGTGGACGTAGGCAGTTACGCCAAACCACTATAAATCTGGTGTTCTTGTTTCGTACGTTTAAGTTAGCATATTATTCTCTGTTTAAACTTACTTTCTTCATTAATCTCTCTACACAATCTCTCTCAAGGGTGTTAGTGACCAATTCTGATGTTAACATTTTGGTGCTTTCACTGAGAATCGAATTCTCAGGCCAATAGGATCTGATTTGTAGCTACTGGATTGAAAAATCCCTCGAAGGAGATCCGACTTATTCATTGGACGCCCGTTGAATCTATTCAGAGTTCCGACCGACGACTCTACTATAGGAAGACTACGTATCCGATCAGCCTCTCTCACAATGCGGACGTCCACGAGACTGCTAGTGTGCAACAAGTTGGGCCTAGCAACCAGCAAGCAATTCAAGGCGCTGGACCCTCCACCCAAAATCAAACGGAATTCGTTACTCGAACAGAGTTAAACGACTTGATGATAGAACTCAGGGAAAGTAGAAGGCAACTTCCTGAGCAGATTCAAGCCAACGCTAATCTCATGACTCAGCTTACCCAGCAGCAGCATCAGAATGCTGGAGGTAGTCCTGCTCCTTATTCTTCATCTGATAGCTCGACCTCAGCTGATGAACCTCCTAGGCGTAGACGCCGTAAGATTGAACTTGCACGGACAGGTGCCACTGATCAATTCGCCAGGGATCAGGCACGAGAGGAGACCGGACGCCCGGCTCGTCAAGACCCTAATGAAGCTGGCCTTCAAGATGATGATCGCCAACAAGGGAGCATCAACCCGCACGGTCCCGTGGAATGGAACCCAACCTTCCATCCTCCATACAAACTCCAGATTTATCAGCCATGGTCAGGCAGTTAATGAGAGAGAACCAAGACTTGACCAACGAAGATTGGAGAGTGTCCGTGAGTCATACTCTCTTCACAGATACTATTCTACAGGCTGAGTATCCCAGGAAATTCGGTATGCCGACTATCCCAGCCTACGAAGGGAAGACTGATCCTAGGCAATACGTGATGAGATACGAATGGATGATGGATTCCGCAAGGGCGAATGATGCGACTAAGTGTAGGTGCTTTCCAATCACTTTGTTCGGAATCGCCACCATGTGGTTTACTCGACTTCCTCCACGGTATATATCCAGCTTCGACGACTTGGTAATGAAATTTGTTGAACAATTCAGAATACATGCTACTTGTCCAAAGGACGTGATGTCCTTATCAAGCGTAATTCAGGCTCCGGGAGAGTCTTTGAAAGCATACTTGCGGATGTTTCATGTTGCCTCCACTGATGTTAGCAACCCTAACGACCACATAATTTTGATGGCGGTAATGCGAGGTGTAGATTCAGACTCGGAGTTTGGAGATTGGTTGGCGGAAAACCCCCCAACTATGTTGGAACGATTCTATTCCAAAGCTCACCAGTTCATAAGGAGGGAGGAAGCTCGATGGACAAGAGAGATAAGGCACCAGGGCCTGTCCAGGAGATTGTGAAAAGTAACATCGCCGCGAAGCAATCCGACGACAGTTCGGGAAAAGTTCAAGTCAACGTCCAAAACAAACCTGGCCAGTCTAAAGGATCCGGAGGTGGAAGTCCCAGAAAGAAAAGAGAGACAGGGAAGTGGAAGTCGAGGATTCCAACCTACAACGAATACACCCCCCTGAATACGTCTCTTGAAAATATTTACCTATCTACTGTAACACCTTTCAATACAGAAAGCCGCGCCCAAAGGAATCCACAGAGGAACAGAAACGGACGAGGAAGTACTGTCGCTTCCATGAGACCCATGGACACAATACCGAGGAGTGTAGACGCCTCTATGACGATATAGAAAGGTTAATCAGGCAGAAAAAGCTGTAGGAGTTTGTTAAGAAACCACCAGAGGGTAGGCAAGGAACGTAAGACCCTGGACGCGGGCCGGCTCCACGCCACCCAAAGGAACCTGCCCGGATCGTGTGTAGGTTGATCATAAACACTATAGTCGAAGGACCTCATCCTGCAGACAAGAATTGGTAGGAGTTGGAACGATATGCTACCTCCTTGAAGCATGCGAATTATGAATGTTGTTCGTATGTGGAAGATGGAACCCTCGCAAAACAACAACGCATGATGACAGAAGATGTAGTGTTTAGGAGTCGAGATGCAGACAAGGTGGTGGCTCCTACTATCGACCCGATGGTCATATCTGCAACGATCGGGCCAGCTTACGTCAAAAAGATTTTGATTGATTGTGGAAGCTCTGTCAACACCATCTTCAAAAAGGCTTATGACTAAATGAAGATGGAAACAAAAGATTTAAAGCCATGCAAAGCCCATATCCACGACTTTAATGGTGCCGCAACCGACGCTATGGGGTATATTGAGTTATCAGTCGAACTGGGAGAAGGTGAGCGTAGGAGAGTGTGAATCCTACCGTTCATAGTAATGGATATTGACTCCCGTACAATGCATTTCTGGGTCGTCCGGCCCTGGCAGAGTTTAGGGCAGCTTTGGCCCCATGGTGTTTGACATTAAAATTTCCGACAGACAAAAGAGCCGGCGTAGTACATGGCGATCAGACGATCGATCGCGCATGTTATGTGGCAGAGCCGAGAGAAGCTCAGCGGAGAGAAAAGGGGAAGGTTGCGGACAGCTCCGTCCGCATCCAAAACACTGACAATTGACAAGTAGTGCCCGAGCCTTGGCTCAGGCAACATTCTCGAATCTACAGAGAAATAGATCCGAGAGATGATGATGGGGGATCCGGGGAAGTGAATGTAGCACCGACTAAGCTGACGGTTGATATTTTAGTCAGCCGGAATGACCCGTTACGAGTTCTTAAGATTGGATCGCAACTCGACCCGCCATTGGCCGAGGATCTTACTAATTTCCTCCGAGCGAATATGTATGTTTTCGCTTGGACGCATTCTGATATGTGTGGGATTGCTCCCGCCATTGCAAGTCATATGTTGAACATAGACCCGAAGTACGTCCCAGTAAAACAGAAACGGAGAGGCATGGACCCGGAGAGGTCCGCTGCTCTCAAAGAGAAGGTGGACAAACTCAAAGCCAATGGGTTCGTCCGCAACAACCTCTACCCCGAATGGGTATCTAACCCTTTGCTGGTAAGAAAAGCAAATGGAAAGTGGAGAACTTGCGTTAATTATTCTGATTTAAACAAAGCATGCCTGAAGGATAGTTTCCCCTTACCTAAGATCGACCAGCTGGTCGATTCAACGGCCGGACACGAGCTACTGTCATTTATGGATGCGTACTCAGGATACAATCAAATCCCCATGCACATTCCAGACCAAGAACACACCAGTTTCGTCACAGACGTTGGATTGTATTGCTACGTAGTGATGCCCTTCGAATTGAAAAATGCTGGAGCGACTTATCAGCGTTTAGTGAACCAAACGTTTAAAGATCGGATCGGTAGAACAATGGAAGTCTATGTGGACGACATGCTCGTGAAGTCACGACGGTCAAACAACCACATTCGAGACTTAGCAGAAATGTTTGATATACTCAGGCATTATGGGATGAAGATCAACCCTTTAAAGTGTTCTTTTGGCGTTGCATCAGGGAAGTTCTTGGGTTTCATTGTGAACGCACATGGAATTGAAGCTAACCCGGAAAAGATTTAGGTTATTCGGGACATACAAGTGCCCAGAACTATAAAGCAAGTACAAAGCTTGAACGGAAAGGTGGCCGCGCTGAGTCGGTTCATATCTAGAGCCATGGATAAGCGCGTTCCTTTCTTTGATGTGATAAAGAAAGGAAAGAGGAATTTCGAGTGGACGTCTAACTGCGAGGAAGCATTCCGAGCTCTAGTTAGACATCTAGAAAGTCCCCCGGTGCTATCAAAACCAATTGACCATGAAATGATGTATGTGTACCTGGCTGTATCCCAGCATGCCATCGGTACGGCTTTGGTTCGCGAGGAGGACCGAGTTCAAAAGCTAGTATATTATGTCAGTAAACAACGTTTGACGAGGGCAGAAAGAAATTATCCCAGGATTGAGAAACTAGCTTATTGCTTGGTGATTGCATCACGCAAGCTTCGTCCATACTTCTAGGCACACTCGATCAGTGTTTACACCGATCAACCCTTGCGACAGGTACTCCAACGACCGGAAACTTCTGGAAGGATGTTAAAATGGAATATCGAGTTGAGTCAGTTCAATATTACCTACCTGCCACGAAGGGCCATACAGGGGCAAGCGCTAGCAGATTTCATTGCTGAATTCACCATGACAGACGAATCAAACACCCACAATGTCATACCTCCCGTTCGATGGAAGATGTACACCGATGGGGCATCTAACGACCGTTGTTCGGGGGTTGGCATAGTTCAGGTGACTCCTGAGAACTGATCAGTTTGCTACGCTTTGAAGCTCGAATTCACAGCAACGAAGCCGAGTATGAAGCATTGACTGCCGGCTTAAGACTTATCAAAGAGTTAGGAGTAAGATCGGTTGAAATCTTTTGCGACTCGCAACTGGTGGTGTACTAAGTGCGGGGAGACTATCAAGCGAAGGGACAGAGACTTGCCCCGTACCTTGCACGGGTTCAAGAGCTGCTAGCGAATCTCGATTATATGATATTTCACATGTCCCACGTGAGCAGAACAAAGCGGCCGATTCATTTGCAAAATTTGCAAGCGCTGGCGATGCGCAGCAAATGGGATTATTTTCCATTGAAACCTTACATGTTCCGAGCATAAATATGATGGAGGTAGATTTCATGTTAGAAACAGAAATCGAGAAGGAATCATGGATGACCCCATTCAAGCAGTACTTCTTACATGGGGTCGTGCCCGAGGGAAGGAGCGAAAGACGACAAGTCATTCGTAAGGCTTCGCGTTATGTAATGCAAGATGGGGTAATGTATCGGAGGGTATTCTCGACCCCCATACTCCGATGCATTGCCCATGATGAGATAAAACGAGTCTTGAAGGAAGTCCATGAAGGTGAATGTGGTGACCATACCGGAGGGCAGACGTTAGCGAAGAAAATCCTCCGCTATGGATACTATTGGCTGACTGTAAATCGGGGTGCCGCAAACTATGTGAGAAGATGTGACAAATGTCATAAATATGCAAAAATCCCGAGAGCTCCGCCGACGGAACTCACACAAATGGTTAGTCCCTTGCCGTTTGCAATGTGGGGGATCGACATAGTCGGTTCCTTACCCATATCCAAAGGTGGTTCGAAAAACGCGATAATTGCGGTTGATTATTTTACCAAGTGGGCGGAAGCAGAGCCTTTAGCCACTATCACTCCCAAAAAGGTTATTAAGTTCGTTGTACGAAATATTATATGCCGTTTTGGCCTTCCACGAACCATCGTTACAGACAACGGAACTCAATTCGAAAGTAAAGAGTTCAAGGAATTTTTGCCAAAAATATGGTATTGAGAAAGAATTCACAGCAGTTGCTCATCCGAAAGCTAATGGACAAGTGAAAGCCGTAAACAAAATAATCAAATCCATATTGAAAAAGCGTTTGGAAAAGGTTAGAGGCAAGTGGGTGGATGAGCTTCCAATAGCGCTTTGGGCTTACAGAACCACCCATAAGTCCGCGACTGGCGATACTTCATTCGCATTGGCATATGGCATGAAAGCTGTTATACCTGTAGAACTTGAAGTTCCATCACACCGGGTAACTTATTATGACCCTGAGTCAAATCAAGTATTTTGCTGAAATCATTGGACTTCATTTAAGAGCGGCCGCATACAGGCACCGAGTCGCTCGATATTATAATGAAAAAGTCCGACCGAGAATCTTTGGTGTGGGTGATCTCGTTTTGAAATGAGTTTTCCCAGTTCCATCACATATGAACCCCACATGGGAAGGTCCATACGTCATTGAACGGAAGCTTGGAGAAGGAACTTTCAAGCTAGCGACCATTGATGACGTGACACTCCCCCGAGCATGGAATAGCGAGCATTTGCGGCATTATTACACTTAGTTCATTTCTTTCATATTTTAGTTGCAATTATTTCCAGCAAGTTTTTATTTCTAGTTTACGGCATGTAATAAGACAATTTAGCTTGTTTGCATTAATAAAGGCTTGAAGCCATTTTCTCCATGAATTGTCGATGTTTCTGTGTATGATAACGCTGTGAAGAATAACTAAGAGATACATTATTCTGTCTGACGTACGAACGCGCACTCAAAATCTCCAAGTCCCCGGAGTGCGGACTGGAGTACTCTGAGTCCCCAGAGTGCGGACCAGAGTATAAACGACTCAAAATGTCCAAGTCCTCGGAGTGTGGACTGGAGTACTCTGAGTTCCCAAAGTGCGGACCAGAGTATGAACGACTCAAAATCTTCAAGTCTCTGGAGTACTCTGAGTCCCCGGAGTGCGGACCAGAGTATAAACGACTCAAAATCTCCAAGTCCTCAGAGTGCGGACTGGAGTACTCTGACTCCCCAGAGTACGGACCAGAGTATAAACGACTCAAAATCTTAAAGTCCCCGGAGTGCGGACTGGAGTACTTTGAGTCCCAGAGTGCGATACAGAGTATAAATACTTAAATCTTCAAGTCCCCAGAGTGCGGACTGGAGCACTTTGAGTCCCTAGAGTGTGGACCAGAGTATAAACGACTTAAATCTCTAAGTCCGTAGAGTGCGACAGGAGTACTCAGAGTGTGGATTAGAGTATAAACGACTTAAATCTCCAAGTCCTCAGAGTGCGGACTGGAGTACTCTAAGTCCCTAGAGTGTGGACTAGAGTATAAACGACTTAAATCTCCAAGTCCTCAAAGTGCGGATTGGAGTACTCTAAGTCCCCCAGGGAGTGGACTAGAGTATAAATGACTTAAATATCCAGGTCCCCGGAGTGTGGACTGGAGTACTCAGAGTTCCCAGAGTGCGGACCAGGGTATAAACGACTTAAATTTCCAAGTCCCCAGAGTGCGGACTGGAGTACTCTAAGTCCTCAGAGTGTGGACTAGAGTATAAACGACTTAAATCTTCAATTCCCCAGAGTGCGGACTGGAGTACTCTAAGTCCCCAGAGTGTGGACTAGAGATTAAACGACTTAAATCTCCATGTCTCCAGAATGCGGACTGGTGTACTCTAAGTCCCCAGGGTGTGGGCTAGGGTAAAAACGACTTAAATCTCCAAGTCCCCAGTGTGCGGACTGGAGTATTCTAAGTCCCCAGAGTGTGGACTAGAGTGTAAACGACTTAAATCTTCAAGTCCCCTGAGTGCGAACTGGATACAAATGACTTGAAGTCATTGAATCTTCAGCGTGCGGACTGGAAAATATTCTAAGTACTCGGAGCATGGAATAAAGAATGTGCAATGCCAAAAAATTATCAACTTATTTGAAGATGAATCGAGAAGTTTATGTAACTCGCAATAGCTTGGGTTTTGACCATGATTATACAGAAAACCGAACAACAGAAGTCTTCTGAAAGGCAAAAGAACTAAGTCTTATTCATCAAAAATAAGTTTCTACTACAACTCCTCCAAAGCTCGGAGTCAAAAGTTTATTTGCATAAACTATGAAAATAAATAAAAATAATAACATAATCTAAGCTGACTCCCGTTGAACGAGAGTAACAATCACTTCTTAGATTTCTTTGACTTCTTCCCCTCCTTCGTCTTCTCAGACGACTCCTCTCCCGTGCGTTTTTCCTTGGTAATTTTCTTCAATGGGGAGGTAATGACTGAAGAAGTACAGGGAACCTACAATGGCCTGGACCCGCCAGGGAGGATGACTTTCAACGGCTTTTTCAGGGGATCATCTAAGTCTACGGCTTGAGGCTCAACTTTGATCTCGACCGTCTTTTTCTTCTTCTTCTCAAGCTGCTCCTTCATGCTCAGTTTAGACGTATGTTCATAAGCTCCTGTAATCTCAATTTCATAACTCCCATCGATGGGAGAGGAAGTCCCGGACTTATCCTCATCAAGCGCTCCGATCACCTGAGCATCTGTACCGAGAGTCTCCCCTGCGTGAGTAGCCTCACTTGTTTTTTCCTTCACCTCCTTGGCGACGTTGCTCCTCGGAGTTGGCTCGGGATCAGAACGGCCTGCACAAATCATGTAAAACAAGCATTAGAATGCAATAGCCCTTCGTGAAAAATGACAACTTTTGGAATGTTAAAATGAAGGTTTATCTACCAGGTTCTGGCAGGCTCTCAACCGTTCGAGGTGTCTCAACCTTTGGAATGGGAGACAGAATGTGAACGCCAAGACCAGGGTTTTCCAGGTCGTAACCGATATGCTGCTCAAATGGATTAAGTATCGGCCGATCGGCCGACAGAGTAGGCGCATGAGCTGGAGACTCGATCCTAAATGAACCAGCGATAACATCTTTCTCTTTCGATGAGGGGAGCCTTTGCAGTAAAGAGCTTTCGCCGTAGACAGGTCTGAAGGCTCGTTCCCTTAAGAAATTCCTTTATCAAAGCACCTTCATCAACTCCTCGGTACCAAGTTCGACCTTCCTGATTTCTATTAAGGTCTCCCACACCTCTGCTAAAGATTCGAGGTAGCCCTCCCTCAGTAAAGTTAAGTCTCGGTGCATGAGGACGCGGGCATTGAATTCTGCAACTAGTGGGTCGATCATGATTTTGACCTCCTCCCTACGTGCTTCTTTAGCCGCCTCAAGGCTGGAGTCGACCTCCACAGACGTTATTTTCTTTCCCTCTTCACGGGCTTCATTCTTTAGCATCTCAACCCTAGAAAGTTCATCATCAAGCTTCGCCTTCAGAAGTCGTGTGGCAACGATCTCGTCGCAATATCATTGCGACTCTTCTTGGGCAGCGGTCTTCTCCTCCTTTTCTTTGCGGAATTGCTCCTCCAGCTCCTTAACTTGGAGGGAAAAGGTGTCCCTCTCCTTCTGCATCGAGTCCTTCTTCAAAGCTAGGGCCCCACAGCGTTGGACCACCTCGTCGATTTCTTTTTTATGGGTTGACTCTAGACGAGTAATAGCCTTGGTAGTATCTTTAGCGCTCTGTTGGGTGGCTTCAAGCTGAGAATTATAAGAAGCAAGCTCTCGTGGACAGCCTCAAGCTTCAGGCGATCTATCTCATGCTGACGCTCTATGGAAACTTCTAAAACTTTCTCGGCTAAGTGCACGAATGCATCATGTTGTACATAGATATCATTGGTACAAGCAATGGCACTTTGCTTGACATGCCTGGAATATGGTGGATCGTCGGAAGAAACTTTAAGCCATCAAAGCATATCTTCGAAAACGAGGCTTTAAGTTCAGCAAGTCGTTCAGCAACCGTTGGATCAGTTACAGGAGTAAGAGGAGTCTGCTTGGAGACCGTAGACGTTCTATGGGGATCTCGAGATTGCCTTGTACTTGATGAACCAGAGTGTTAATCCCGATGTGCCTCAGGCTGAGACCCCTTATATTTAGATTTCTCTTTGATGTGCTCCAATTGAGAAGGAGGATCGCGAGGATATGAGGGCTGGTTATAATTTTTTCTTCGGTGTGATGACTCTCAGCGATGGTAGTATCGATCGCTAGATTCATCCCTATCTCGACGCTTGCCGGAGCCCGAATCCCGGCTAGATTGGTAAAAAATCGATGAACCGCGAAGGCGGTCAAGTCCATGTGTGCGCCTCATGTCACCTACATAAAGTTTAAATAACGATGAGTTAGCAAAGAATAGGATGACAACGGAAATTTAAGTGCAAGGTGAAGTGCATGTATTTGTGTTCTAGCGTTTCCCCCCGACGGACCAGTTTCTTTACTAATAGAAGCTTTTTCTCCTTGATTTTAGGCTTGAACGCTTGTATCGCCTCTCGCTGGCGAATGAAGCTTAAGGGCCTCTGGATCGTCGAAGTCGTAGTTGAGTAGATAATCGGGTACGGAAAGGTTCAACAGGCCTTTTAGAGAACTTTCTAAATGTTGTGAGGAAGCTTCCTTCTCCACTGGAACAAGAGTAACTTTAGAAGTTCCACCGACTGTTTTCTTCCTCAGCCTTTATGTTAGTTTCTTCTTCCCCTTCGAAGGGGAAAGCGACGTCTCGATGTCGTGATCTTCGACTATCGGATCCCGAGTGGAACTAACGTTCTCATCTTGTACCTCAGGTGTTTCAGTTTCCTTAATTTCCCCCTCTTCTGGTGTGTCAGGGGCGTTACATGCTGAAGACTCGGCTTGCTTTTTCCCTTTTCCAAGCAGGCCTGGGTATGGTAACGCCTTGAGGGAGGCTTATCAGGCGGCCTTCTGCCAACAGCCCAAACTTTGTAAGCGACTCATTTGAAATGAGAGTTCTGATGTCCCGGTCTTCGACGGGAATGGCTTGAATAGCTTCGATGGCTTCAGAATGTCCGGGGTCATCGGGACACAGATTAATACCTGAAAAGATGGAAGAGAGTTAGAAAAGGTACAGCTTCGACCAAACATGAGTATCGATCCAGGAAAAAGACTTACTTCCTTCCACCCATCTCCTCGCAAAACCGGAAGGACAATGCACATAAAACCATTCCTGTTTATACATGGCAAACTTGCTCCATGCCCCAGTTAAGATTTGACATTTGTTGTGCGGTTCGAGAAGCATGAAAGATGGACTATCATTCCATCTCTTGATGCAATATATGTATCGAATATTGCCCGGAATCGGAAGCCTAGAGAGGACACTCATGAAGAGGATGCAAGTGTCGTAGATGAATGTGTGGTTGTTCGGATGCAGTTGCGATGAAGTAATGTCGATATACTGCAACGCATCTCGAAGAAATGAGTTGAACTGTGGTACGCTGCCAACCCAGCACATGGATTTGTTGCAAGTTGTGTATCCGACTGGGGGCAAGTGCGGACGATCATGCCCCGATAGAACTAACACACCATCAAAGGGGATTCCATGGACAGAGCATATCTGACGGAGTGTACTATCGTTAATCTTTGAAGCCTAAGAATCGATTGGGTCGTCTAGCAAAATCGTTGCCTCCATAACGTCGGGAGTCAAGTCGATAGATGTAGTCGCAGGTTTCGATAAGTCTTGAGCGGGGATAGTTGACGGATGTGAAGTACATACAACTTCTTGTCGAGAGGATGGTCCACTTCTATCTGAGATCGTAGCAGAGCTAGATTTCCTAGACATCTCTAATGAAGATTGAATCTAACAGAGCACCTGTTTGAACTATACTTGAAAAATAATCGACGTTAGACTTAACAACATAAATATTCCTCACGTGTGGTGTGTGAACCAGTTCGATCATTCAAATGTAAGTGCCAAGCAGTGAAAAGACGTTGGATTGAGGAAATAGGTTTAAGCTTTGAATTGTCGTCTTCGAAGACCATCGTCGCTGACCGTCTACGAAGGCTTGTCGTAAGATGGTTTATATTTTGAACTTGATATCGTCACTACATTACAAAAGTTATTAACTATTAAACAGGTTAAGTCCAAGTTTTCAGTTGTTTAACCATGGGAGTTATCAGTCCGGATATTTCGATATGCTTTGTTGTTTAAGTCTATCCTTGTTCACTAACATATGTTCAGGCATAGGATGTGTTAAGTCAACTGTGCATTAGGTTTGACTAGTGTTGCTATTGTGCACAACTCCTATATCACACACCATTGTCGTTCGGCATGCGGCAAGGAATGCCGAACCACAAATCATGCCGAGCCGCATCGCTTGGCCTTCCACACTTCCATTTGCCTTCTCTACTGTTCGACATAAGGGAGTCATGCCGAACCGCCTACATGCCGAGCCGCATGCTCGGCATTCTACCCTCAACACCGACACCTAACATTTATTATCACTGATCGGCATGCGGCAAAACATGCCGAACCGCATACACGTCGAACCATGCCGTTCGGCACATCACTCTCCTGACTGTCCTCTTCATCGTTCGGCATAAAGGAATTATGCCGAACCACATTCACGCCGAGCTGCTTCGCTCGGCATACTGCCCAGCCCCTACCTCTCCTCTACTTTCCCTCCTACCTCGTTCAGCATGAGGTAATCAAGTCGAGCCGTGGCTATGCCGAGCCGCATCGCTCGGCACACTGATCCTAAACTCTAATTTCACCATAGTATTTCCCTTCCATCACTCGGCATAGGGAAGTCTTGCCGAGAACCTCAGTGCGTCTTCCACCTACTTCCTCCTTCAAACACCTCTATTATCCTCATCTCTCCTCCATTCCGTCCGGCCTTAAACTCCTCTAAATAACAAACGCCTCGCCCTTAACTCCTGTTCCACACGATTTCTATTGGCCTCGTTTTCACCGAGATTCACGAACAAAGAATCTCGTGCTAAGTTTCTTCGCCAGGGGAAAGAGTTCGAAGGAATAAGTCATTACCTAATAAATGGCTTGAAATTTAGAAGGATTCTGAAATGGGAAGCATGTTTTTGTTAAGTATCATACTCAAGAAGGGTTTGGGGGGACGTATTAAATTTGAGATAAGAGAGAGGAAGGATTTTTACTGTCCAAGGTCTGTTCGAAGACGAATGTATAAGTCCTTAAGAGCAGAGGTGAAAGTAAAAGGAAGAAGAAGAAGGAGTGTTGGTTTATATAGAGAGAGAAAAAGTCAAAGGGACAATGACCGGTAGAACAGGTCAAAGCAGCTCCCTCGTTCGGCCTTAATGACGTTTGGCATTTGTATGTCACTCGGCATCACCTAAACCGTTCGACATTCGTACGTCATTTGGCATTAGCATGTCGTTCGGCATACATTGCCCTGTTCGGCATTCAAGGAAAAATACCATCTAGGAAACGAAACCAGGGTTTGAAGCAAAACATGGAGGACTCATGACTTAAAGCGCATCATGTTCATCCACATAATACACTTTGGGGGGCAAGTTTTACCCAGTGGCTTGACCGAGTAACCAAATACTTGATGTAGAAGGCTCGTTCGTCATAAAGGGCTGTTAAGCACGACTATGTAGTCCGACATCCAGCCACGTTCAGCACAAAGCCTCGGTCGGCATGGCAGAGTCGTTCGGCATTCAATCTCGACCGGCATGAAACACGTTCGACATTCGGCCTCGACCGGCATTCCATCCTCGTTCGGCATTCCAGCCTTCTTCGGCATTCCAGCCTCGTTCGGCATTCCAGCCTCGTTCGGCATTCGTGCCTCGTTCGGCATCCCAGCCTCGTTCGGCATCCCAGCCTCGTTCGGCATTCCAGCCTTGTTCGGCACACCGACTCGCTCGGCATAAGCATGCCACTTGGCATCATCCTCGATCGGCGTCGGATCTCGTTCGGCCTACACATTTCACTCAACATATTGCCCCCATTCGGCTTAGAGACACGGTTTGGCATTTGTCGATCGGCATTAGTGGTTCGGCACGCAGAAGTCACTCACTTTGGGCCGAGATATCTAGTTACTAGGCCCATCAGGGAAGTCCAATCCATTTTTGTCTATAAATAGAGAGGCAGGGGTACAGTGAAATGGACTTTTTTCGAGAACAGCCGGGAGATTCTGCCGTATACAAGACTCATTCAAGACTTATCTTCTTTTCTTAACAATTGTAATCAAGTAGTTGGTGTACGGATTGTATCTGTAATCGATTATTGAGAAAAACAATAAAGATTAACCTCAAAGTGGACGTAGGAAGTTAAGTCGAACCACTATAAATATGGTATTCTTGTTCCCTTCGTTTAAGTTAGCATATTCTCTGTTTAAATTTACTTTTTTCATTAATCTCTCTACACAATCTCTCTTAAGGGTGTTAGTGACCAATTCTGGTGCTAACAGCAGTTGAAGTGGATGAACTTGAAACAAAGAATGAAGTCAGTTGATATGGTGATACAGTGGCAAGGGTTTAAGGAGAATTGGTTTGCACCGTGGGTTGCTTGAATTAAGTGGCTTCGGCAATGATGTGGTGATGTTGGAAATGTTTGTTATGGCTGTGTAGGGTATTGATGTGGGATATGTGAATGTCCGTGATATGGTTTGTGAAGAGGAAGTTTTGTGGATGAGTAGTAAGGCAGTGTGTTGGAGACGATGGTCATTGGAGAGGCAGAAGAGTGGTAAGGCAATTGATGTGATGATTGTAGGAAGTTGTGGCAGTAGTTCGTGGGTAATGAGTGGTCTGTGGTAATGAATGTGTGAAAGGGAAAGTTGTAATGAAGTGGTGTGTACCATGGTAACAGAGTGAAGGGGTATAGGCAACAGTAATGATGCAACAGTACGAAGATATGAAGTAAGAAGATATGAAGTGGAGTCGTGAGTTTTGCAATGCTGAGGAGAAATGTGCGCAGATGCACAGAGAGATATGAACAGTTTTTTGTATTTTTTCAAAGAAATGTAAATGAAAAATGTGAATATATGTAAATGTGAATACAAATACAATGAATATATGAATAGTTTTCACAATTGAACACACTGAATGCGAGTGTGAACAATGAACTGTTTCAACGGTAAATGAGAAGAACAATGAACAGATTTCAAATGCATATTTGAAATGAAAAGTAAATGAATTTTTTTAAAATATTTCAATGCAATGCAAACAAAAACAGAACAAGCAATCACACAAAAAAATGCAAAAACAAACAAGAAAAACAAAAACACAACAAGATGAAAACAAAGATCACACAACAAATACACACAATATTTTTTTTTAAAATGCACTTAACACACAAACAAATACACAATAAAAATCAAAGAAAAAATAATCCGAAAAATAGAAAATTAAAATCAAAGCAATTCCCCGACAACGACGCCAAAAACTTGTTCGTCGACGGAAATTCTATCGGATTAGAAAACTGTCAAACGAATTTATAATAAAAATAACCGTAAGCGCACGGCATATAATTCTAGTATGTGGTGAGTACGGGTTGATCCACAGGGAATTGTTGGATTTTAAATCTCTATTCGATCAAACAAACCAAAGTTGAAAGTGTGATTAAAATAAAAATGCAAGAAAATTGACGAAAAGAAAGTGATAAAAATATGAAAGTATAAGGCAATTTAGAGGCAATTTCCACTCTCTAGATCATATAAATCAACAAAATGAAGTTATGATCTCTCTTTTCTTGTCATTAGTGTAATTATTTGATGTGCTTATCATAAGTATGGTACATTTATGCTATTAATTAGCCCTAATATAAACCATTAAACTATAACACAACCACCGATACACATTTAACTCTCATGAAATATGAAAACAAAGTTGAAAATAAAATCTATTTTAATCATGGCCTACTAACTATTGTTTACAAATATAGGCCATCAAAATTTAATTTCAACAATCACTTCATTACCATCATCATATGTAGATGAAGAGGCAATTATTGTTTGTGATTGTTTAAGCATAGCCTATTTGGTGTCAACAATATAGGCTATCAAATTCAAATAAAAAACAACAAGATAAACCACTTCAAATGTTTCATTAAGTACAAAAAGAGAGCATAAACATCAAAACGTTGCATCTACATACTAAAGAGCTTCATTGCCCCTAAATTGTTGGGATTAACCTCTCATATTTGTTATAAAATTAAAAAATTTAGAAAGAAACATGAAACAAACAAGAAAAAAAAAGATGCAAATGAAATAAAAAACCAAATAAAAAGAAATGAACACCAATCCACTTGCATGAAAAGTAAAATACACTACTAACATAAGATGAGAAGCATGTAAAGAAAATAGAACAGTAGTTAACATTTCTTTAAAAAAGGAAATTACATGGCTAAATAGCCTTGAAAAGAGAAAGAGGGATTTCTTTTATTTTTTATTTCACTAAAAACTAACTAAGAGGAAGAGAGTCTAAGAGAGACTAAATAAGAGAGGAGAGATTACATGAAGTATACAGGTTTAAAACCTAATTCATTTTTTTGGAGATGCCCAAAATACCCTCTTATGAAGTATGATGGCCAAGTTATCATTAATTTAAAATAATCATCCATTAAGTGTGAATGAAGATTCAATGGCCTTTTAGCATGTGCATTAGCTCCTAAGTGTACATTAAGGTAGGTGGGTAAGTGGGATCCTCCATGATCATCACTTTGAATTATTTTGCATCTCCATTCCTTTGTATTGGCTCTTGTGCATGCATATCTTCCTGAAGCCACTTGTAAAAGTCACTAAAATTCCTACAAAACAACATAGAAAAATCCAAGTAAAATTTTACAAATTAATAAATGCACAAAAATGGCTATTTTGCCCCTATATGAAGATGAATATGTGACAATTTGAAAATAATCTGAATTTTGGTTTAAACAAGTTAAATCATCCAATATGATCATTTATTTAATTGGATTAAATATAGTGGTAAAATATGCACATTTACGTGCACATCAAACATCCAATCTAGGGTTCGATCTCTCCAGATCTTACTGAGCCCAATCTGCTCACTCTCCAGCGATTGAACTCAACAACAAGCAAGTCCTTCTGTGCAATATCTGATGAAGGGACTTACTTTGGATCTCTCCAAATCCTTACTGAGCCTAATCTTCTTTCTCTCCGATAAGGGGACTCAACGAAAGGCAAGTCCATCCACTTACTCTCAAGTAAGAGAACTTACTTCTTGCGGTCACTGCCCCATCTCTTCAGTCGGGGCTACACAATCAATATCAGTCATCACATTCAAGTAGATTTCAAAAATCAAATATTCAAATCAAAGCAAGCAAGCAAGAAAACATCCTAAATATTCATCTCAGACGTCCGACTCAAAGTATGTTTAGCAACCAATCAAGGTCTCGTATACATGTAAGTAGTCTGAGGTAATTATTGTCTTAACTATTTAAGATGGAAAGCACAACATAGGAAATGAAGTTGTTATATGTCCTTCCCGATCATGGGATTATAGGTCTCGACCTAGATCATTGGTTATGTCTTGATGCATATGCTGCAGATGGCGGCCGCTTTGGCTGCACCATCTATCTCATGGAAAAAGCAAAACTTTCAAACCTTTCCTCCTGATTCGTTGGTTTCCTCTTAACTAGCCTTTGATAGGGGATCTTCCACCTAGTAGCTAGGTATATTCTCTCTAAGGTTTCAGTTAAGTCAGTGTAAGAGAGAATTTTGATTCCCTCTATGGTTGCTTCGGCCCTCCGAATTTATCTTCAGCTTTCTTCTTTCCTTTATCTTTACCATATCCTACCCCGAACGGTCCTCCATCATCCATATCATCAATATCAGCGTTATCAGCCACAGCGTCCACTTGACATAAATACCTCTCCTCTTTATGATAAAAATCCATGAGATCCATTGATGGATCCATTTCCAATGCAATTTTGAGGTCAGTCTTACCTACGACTCCAGATACTGTCACCATCAGGATTATCGATGGATCCGGCTTATCGACCACGGCGGTTTCTATGTTATATCTCATCAAATAGTTACTCAAGGTCACTTCAGGCCTTTGCTTTACGCTTGGTAGCGTCATCATATTCTTTGGTCGAGAGATATGAACTCTGAACTGTCTCAAGAACCTATCCACTAAGTCGGTCCACGTGCTTATGGACCAATTCTCCAACCCTTTGAACCATACTGCTGCTAAATCTACCAAATATGATGTGAAGCACAACCCCATCACCTCTTCAGATGCACCCAACACCTCCATATGTTGGATGTATCTCATTAGATGAACAGTTAGATCTGTCTGTCCATTGTACATTTCCAACGTCAAAAGTTTGAAATCGGTAGGATTTCTCACGTTCCGGATGTTAGGAGTAAATGGATTCTTGTTTATGTCCTCCAAATTCCGGTCTGGTGGTCCACCTCTCGCTATCCTTCTGACCAACTTAGCTATCCGGTTGTTGTCGTCCAATGAAGGTCTTCGATAAATAGTTGCATTCCGCACCCCGCTCTCGTAGAGGGAACTCTAGCATATTCTCCTCTGCCTGCGCGCTTGCGTTTTGATCCGCATCTATGGCTCCATTCAACCCACCATTCCTGTGGGAAAACTCTGGTACATACTTCTTCGATCGATGTGCTATCACGTTCTGATTTGTGTTTTTGGCTCCAGTTACATTCGCTCGTGACGTTCCAGCTCTTCCCAAGCCTGAACATTTCCTCCGAGTGAATTCCTCTCGATACCGAGAGGATTGAGGTTGGTATCGAGTGGTCCTGGTCATAGGGGCATTGCTCCAGTTTTCTCTGCTCCAACTCCTGGTGCTCCTACATTAGTTCCGGGTCTTTGGTTCTGAATTTCAATAGCTCCAGCTATTCCTTCTATCCTAACAGTCAGAAAAATCCATCTAGCATCTCCTGTCATCGAGCCATTATTACATCTTGCATTTCTTTCATCATCCTCTCCATCTCCTCTCTGGTCACGTAGTTTGAGGAAACCTTCTAGCTGCCCGCATGCTCTAGTTGACTCCCTTTAAACGTAGATTTGGTGTTAGGCCTCTTTATCTTCTCTAAACTTTAGATCCAAGCTTTATATTGTGAAATCTAGCTCTCCTTCTCAATGAAAACACCAAAATATTGATGTCAAAAACGACACACCATCCAAAAATTTGTAGAAATATGAAAATCTAGTAGAAAATGAATGTAAAGCAGCAAGAACAGCAAGATTTTTATAGTTTTTCAACAATCTTTGACCTACATCCACTTTATATTTTATTTATTAAAGGTTTGAAAGAGAATGAAATCACAAGTACAAGGGATTGACATGTTCTAAAGCCTAGACCTGTTAACAATGTCAGCATTGGTGACTATCGTGAAGAGAGATTGAGGATGAAGAAAGAGAAGTGCCAAAAGTGAGAGAATATCCTCCTTTATTTGCCATAGGGTTCATATTTATAGAGAAACGACTTTCTAGATCCAGAGGCTCATGTTGTATAAGGTCCAGTTACTAGCTTATAGGTATGGAAGGAAACATGCTAGCCCAGATACCAAAAAAGACCTCTCGGTACCGAGAGGTTCCTTGGGGTAAAAACCTATCTTTTTTCCTTTGTTTGTCTCCTAACTCTGATTTGATGCGTTTCAACTCGTTTGCATGAAGATCGAATTGCCCCTGACATTTTTCTTGATGTCGCTTGTCTTATCATACTTTTTTTGCTTTATTCTCATCAATCTTTACAATTGCTCTTCTTTTCTCTAAAGCAAGACTTTACGACAATTGCTAGAGATTGTGCATCAAATATGAAGATTTTGGGGTGCTAAGTGGAAGAAATACCTATCGGTGCCGAGAGATCCCCTTATCCCCAATTTTGCTTGATACTTGTAAAATTTCATCTTCCGATTCTTCTAAGCCTGTTTTCAAGTTCTTGAGTCGTTTGTCCTTGTATTGACCTCCTAATTTCAGTTTAAATACGTTTGGTCAAAAAGCTGATTAACATTTTACAACAACTAAAATATGATATAACAATAACTTTAGAACTTACGACAATCTTTGATAACTTGCAATAGTTTCTTAAATAGCATGCGACAGCTTCTTCTTTCCTAGACTTTAGCATTTAACATGTGACAATTTTGTTTCTATATCATTTAATAGCTTTACTCCCTTATAGCATGTGATGTGATGATTCTTCTCAAGCACTACTAGCTCAAGTGGTTAGTGGTATGACGCTCTAGATTAAGTAACTAGGGGTCATGGATCTAAACCATCGAGGCACCAAAATGAATGCATTGCTGGAATAATCAAGAATACACACACACACATACATGGTTTAAGAGATATAGTTTTATCTTAAGTTTTTTTTTTTTTTTTTTTTATTCAACCATTGAACTCATGTAATACATAAACTATAAAATGAACTCCCTAACGTGACCTTATTATTTATAGTTATTTCAAAATAATGAAGTATCATCTATGTTTGAATTTCATTTATTCTAAATAAATTATAATATAGAAAATAATAAATATTAATATCAAGACATAATGATCATCATATCTGCACATCCATTTGGTTTGGAGCAATTAGACACACAAATGTTTGCCTGTGTTTTAAAAGCTATTTTCATAGTTTACTCTTATATTCAAAAAAGAAATAAATTGAAGTACTAACGTACATTTTCTAATACATAAGGAAGTGCATCGACTCGGTTAATCCCACAAAGGAAGAATGCAACTCACAATTTTTCTTAGTGAATTTAAACTATAAAACAAAAACATGTCATATGTATAGTTTAGTTGCATCTCAACGTATTACTATTCAAATTTGTTTTAATGCTAGATTCTTAATACAGTGAACCGATGTAGGTTTTTAAAATCTAACTTAACTTTTTTTAATTTCTTTTGGAATTACCACTGAGAAAATTAAATTGACTATTTGATTGTTTTAAATAACATTATTTCTAACATATGTGCGTGTAGTATTATCTATCTTTGCTTGTCACCTCTTGTTCTACCTTGTTTCTGTGGATCTTCTCATATATATTACTTGTATGACATACTTATGACGGTGATACTTGCCTAAACCTTGCTCTAGATCATAACCCGCATGCTATCAACCTATATTTTTCATGTACATTTGCGCACCGAGCACAACTATTCATAATATTTATTCTATCTTTAGGTTATTGCTGCGACTTGAGTGGACCATAGTGATAAATTTCAAGTTTTTCCTTGTCCCTCCCAACATTTTGTTTCAATACAACGGGTGGTTGCACCCTTTGCGTGTTATAGGTTGAACGAACTGTCAACTATGTAGTTTGCAGACATTAGGCGACTCTAGAACAGCTGAAAAGAGTAAAAAGAAAAAGAAAACTAACCATAAATTCATGGGTTAAACAAGTAACTTGTATTAAATTGATCAAATTTACAACGTTTAATAACAGGGAACAAAAGCTTGATAAATTCATACATGGACGTGAGAAAAATAACACAGAAGCTGACCTAACAATCTAAATCAAAAACTTATGGCGTAAACGCTTTCATCCCATAAATGTAAATTCCATTATATTATACAACAAAATTATACAGGTTAACGAAAAAATCATACAAGTTCACTAAGTAGAGGATCTCCTGCGGCCATAACTCTTACCAATTTAATAAACTCTATCTCATTGCGAACATCCAGCGGGTAAACTGCAGGTACTCGAGTTGAATATATACTGCTCAATGATGTATTTGCTGGTTTTTCAGTGATATATATAATATTCGATAAGGCATCATTATCATAATTTTGAGGAGAATCCATTGCTACGAAAAACATAGGCACTGCAATTTTATGATGAATATCCAAATCTCCAACATGATTCACAAGATCCTTGAAGTCTGTAACGTGACTTTGAGGAATATAGAAAATCTCACTGCCGCATAGTATTATTTGGTTCTCCTTTTCCATGTTATCTTTGTAGCTAACTTGGAAATTAACAGGGAAAGAGTTCACTACTTGCTTGACCAAGGCAGACTGTTTTTTAAGCCATTCAGTGCTGTTGTCATCAATGGTTTGATATAACCAGGAATTTGAAACCTGTAAGTATAATGAATATAGCTTCTACTGTCATAATTTTGCAATCATTTTTCATAAATTATGAAATAGGTAGCAACTTATAGTTGTCATTACCTTGTTGGTTATCCACAGCTTTTGTTTATTTGCCTGCAAAATATTCCAGTAGTTGAGGACCATGTCGTCTTGAAGGAACAGAAATCCTTCAGCGCCTGAGTAATGATCAAACACTTTGGGAAGATACCTGTTCAGTTATTAAATCCTATTAGAAATTTGAAGTTCGGATAAATTTTAGGATAGGAGTGTGTGATATCAATTAGTTCAATTTCAATGGAATAAATCAAAAAGTCAAAATGTTTCATTTAATATAAAAAAAATAGAAGAAGGGTCTATGGGAAAAGAAAAAAAAAACTTGTTCACTGCTTTAAGCGAACTTAAACTACAAATTTTATGTGTTTGCATTTGAACGATATTGCCAGAATAAGGACTCAATGCTCTCTCATTTGAGTCCCAAAATACTTTGTGCCTCTAAAAACTACAAAAGCTTTGAAATGGTTGCCATTTAGTACAAGAATTTATGAGCATGTAATTTTATAATTTCTTAGTAGTTACATGGTACAAGTCCAGTAAAACTCGGTCAAATAGGCACTTCCAACTGTCAACTTTTTTTTGAACAAATGGTTAGAAGAAAACACCAGTCTATCTACCAAATATAGCACTACACATCTATTTGAGGACTTCTGAAAACGGCATGGAAGTATTTCAGAACAAGACTTGAAACCTAGCACCCAGTTGGTAAGATGCTACTACTTGAAAATTCTTATAATTTTCAATAATTCTTCTATAAACAGAATCCATAAACCATTGGTAAGCTGCTACTTCTTGAAAGGCAAATTCACCAAGATCTAAACCCATGTAATCAATTCTAGTTTCTAGACGGTATTTTGACAGATTAAAAGACAATAAAAAATTCAAACATCAGCCAATAATAATTATAAGTAGATAACCTGAAGGTTTTAAACTGATCGCTGAAATTCAATATATTCTTTACTATCTTAATTTAGAAACTAAATCTTCATTACTATGCTGAACTGCATCATATGGCATATACAAGTAAAACAGTATATCAAGTCAACCTTAAAGACTAAGGTAAAGTATAGCTAGTAAATGAAATAACCAATATACCCTTCCTAATTTAAAAAAAAGAAGAAGTAAAAAGTCAAAACCAGTCTAATGTATATCATAATTATAGAAAATAAGATACATAGATATTAGTTTTAATTACTGGTCATCAATGGAAAAACTATGAGTACTGCTTTTGGGATGTGGAAAGGTCGCCACATGTGTATAATAAAAATTTTAAGTGTTGGCTATAGTTTATAATTTTGCTTGGATATTTTAGTTGTAGTCATTATAAGAATACCAACTAATCCTATTTCTAAAGGGAGCAGTTGCATTACGAAATAATGATATATTATCAGGTTTTTAAATTTCAGATTGTTGTTTGGATGCAATACATGTGCATTAAATCTATTTACCAACTCCATAGTTCAGAAATTACATGATATGAAACCAAATTTGAGTTGCATTTTCTTCATCAACCTCTGGTAGTATATAAAATGCACTTTGAATTTATTTAACCTATAACTTTGTCAAACAAAATATTCACAATACATTGAACATTACACAAACAAATGCACAGTTGCCATTAACAAAAAGTTGACATAGATAACACATAAACATGTAACTAGAAACATATAAATATGTACTATGCTAGTAATGTTTCAACTGATCATCATGTAAGGAATGTTATGAATATTTAAGCCATATATTGTATTTCCTAGTATTATATGGCACATCTTGGATGAAAAGAGAACAAGGATGACAATTATAGTTATTGTTCGAGGTTTCACGCGACTAAAGCATTCAAACTTCTAGGTGCATATGACATTTATACCTAAGGGCACTGCTAAAAGGACTACAACTCTGGATGGAGAACCCAAAAAATAAAATTTGTCATATCTCCACTGAACTCAAAATTTTATACTAGTTCCGCATACCCCATCGAATTCAATCTCGAATTCAGCATACCCCTATCTAATTTCATCCATATATTTGACAGTCCCCTAATCGAATTCCCCATATTTAGAGTCCATTAGTAATCCCCACGTTTAATCATATGTCATTCATATTCAATCAGAAAAATTAAGCCAAGTGTACTTACTTGTATGCATGCGACAAGTCACCATACTCCACAACCAAGTCTGCATTCTTCTCTTCTGAAATAATGATAACCGTCTTAAATATCCTTCCATATAGCAACCTCCACTCCAATGCAGTCCTTTCAACTGGCCCTCTACAATACAAAACAAGCACCACATTCCCAAAATTCTTTCTCCACCTAATAAGATTACCGATCTCATAGTTAACAGTGCCAACTTCCTCTACTCCGAGATGAATTGAAGGTAACTTTTTAGGCACAAACTCTTTCCTATCACCGTGCCCAATGGTAGCTTTTTGCCTATCTAACTCTAATGACATTAATCTCGGTTGTTGATACCCAACTGACAACAAATCTTGTAACCAAGCAACTGTAAATTTCACGTCTAGCTCGGTCCAAAATCCTTCCTCGAACATCGCATAACTAAGATGCAAAATCCTCTCGAAAAGAGTCCTCTTATTTGATCTCCATGAAACCAAGAAGTCTATCAGTCTGCCTACATTGACATGCAAATCTTTCTCGTCTGCAAAAGGATACGATTTTACATTATCAATCCTATGAATAGTAGGAGGATACACCACCACATATCCATTAATTTCCCATAATATCCTTTGAGCCCAATAACCTCTCAATACATCTGAAGCCATAGAACTAACTGACACTGGCAACATGAGTGCCCAGAAAGCTTGTGAATGAAACAATGTATTGAAAGAATTCACAGGTACCATCATGCCTTGTGGTAAGGCAACTTTAGGAGCATCATCATCAAATCTTATATCGAATGTCTCAAGCCCAGAGGACTTTCTTGTGAAATAGAAAACTGAATCTACATCGGGTAATCCATTAGACAATCCTTGCTGAATGAACTGTCTACCACTGAACACCTCAGTGTAAAATTCTTCATGCCCAACTTCTCCTACATTTTCCAAAGGCAACCCTCTAGGCCAAACCGATCTTTGCCCAAAATGCACGTAGGGATTTACTACAGTCCGATTTGGATCATGATGGCTATACTGTAACAACACAGGGTGGTTTCTTGCTTCTCCAAGAAGCTCAACATCAAAGTGCTTACCTAAATCTCCATCTCCAAGAACATCAGCTCGATCATCTGCATCAAAAATCTTCTTAGCACCACGCTGTATTGCGAACAGATATCCAATGCTTTTTCTAACATAGGTATTATATGGTAAATGGCCGGTAATACGAAAACCAAGCTGAGCTTGTACCTCCAAAGAGAGGAAGATAGCTCCTTTTAAAGACCAATCATTAGGAGTATGCGAGTTCCCAACAGCAAGCAACTGCCAGCCCTTGATTCGAGCAAGGCGTTGAAGAGGGGCAGAAGGGTAATTCGTCACCGACACAACGATCCATTTCTCCGAACGGAAGGAGGAAAATGGTGAACTCGAAGTAAGAGGAAAAGAAGGAACTGAATTGAAATTAACTTCAGGATAAGAGAATGAGATTGAAGAAGAACCGGAATGGGATTTCTCGAAACATAGGAGAGCAGCAGTATCGCCTAAATTAGGCAAGAAAAACAAAGCGGCGATTGTAGTGATGAAGAGAAGGGCAATGATGGTAATCTTAGAGAGGTTTTCGGAGGAGAAATCGAGGATTTTGTTGAAGCTTTTATGATTGGGAGAAGAAAGAGAAGTGGATTTGGGAGCAGAACGATCTTGAATTAACATGGTTGTATCCAGATCTGAAAGTTTAGGGTGAAGAAGAAGAGGAAGAAGGCAGTAGTCGTGAAGTTTGGTGCGCCGACAAATTTTAGTTTGATACTTTCTGTAAAGTGTTTGGGTATGTTTTGTTGGTTAAGTTTCGCTGCTGAAGAGAATGAGATGTTTCATCAATATTTCTGCTCGTTTTGGTTGATGATAGCATCATTTCATCTTCCTGCTGATCAACATTTAAAACAAATTTAGAAGAAAATACAAAAGCGCTGAAGTGACATATAGTAGGTCACTGTACAAACATTAGTACCAACTTGCTATAATATATTTATAATATGGGTTAATATACTAAATGGTCAAGGACAGTATTGTAATTTTGGAGTCTATAGATATAGAGCTCGTTTGTATTATAATGTTATCTAAGATGAATAATAAAATGTCTTCTCTCTTTATTGTTTCTGTTCTTTTTATTTTATAACACGTTATCGGCACGATGTTCTGTATGTATTCTATTTTAAAAGTAGTAATTTAAATATACTGTGTGTATTGTTTCAGATATAATATAACATATATGGTGCATTTCCTTTTACCTAGTCAAACCGATGGATATTTTTTTTGTACTACCTAATAATTAGCTTGGATCTATTCTCTAGCCATAACTCTGCTACCAGCTCTATTATATATCTACTTCATCCGAAAAGGTCTAGATATTTCTTCTTATCAGCAAAACACAAAAGCTGCTCATTTTATTTTCTTTCACAAGCAGACAATGTAATCTATTATATGTATCTCTTCTTTTCTTGAAGTACACCATATTACAGTCTGCTGCCTTTATATATTTATATTGCAAAGGTACCTCTATTTAAAGCTAGCTATGCTCACCATTCATAACATCAATTTCATATGCTCACGTAATATGTGATATGATATAAATTATTTATATTCATAAAATAAACCTAGTTGTACTATTATAAGTTTAGTTTTATTTACTTTATACTTTATATTGTATAGCCTATTAATCGAAATCACGTGAACTAATTCTCATGTAAGACACATAATTTCATACTCATGGTTATTTATATATAACTAGTTTGCGGCATCTAACTACCTGATTGATCGAATTTTTTTCACGTATTGTGCTTTTATTCCAAGTGTAATTTTAGCCTATTCAATAAGATCCACTTTCCCCCTCAGTCTTTTGAACCACGTTTAAAGATTGGGTTGGAATTCATAATCACATTAAGTTCTTTGGCACAAGAATGACATGTTCAAATTGATTATAATAATACTTGGCCTCTTTTAAGATGATGCCGAGGAACACATGATTTCTCAGAAATTAGACAAGTGATTGGACTAGGAAGTTGGTATTGAAATAAACATTTTCCTTTCAAGGCTAACATATAAACAGAGATATTTATTCTCCCCTCTGTAAAATTTGAGGGTTATGTCTATGAGCAGAGTATCTTATAACTATTTTATCATTTGCAAAAAGTATTTGGCTAAAATGGGGGAAGTTGATTTTCTGCGTACATGCAAATCGACCACTAGTGTTTTTTTTTTTGTTCATGTCACATAAATTGTATCTAGCACTATGTTACCCTGGAAATCTAGTCAGTTGCTTAAGAAAATCCAGATCATTCCATTGCTTTTTTTTTACACCTTTTGTTTTAATTTAGATTTTGGGTTTCTTCATTTTCTGTTCATATGGTAAACCATGTATTATTTAATGGTAGTTTATATGTTTTGGCATGTTAGATTTTGGCTTTCTTCATTTTCTGTTCATATTGTTTCCAAACAATGTTTAATGCTTATTATATCTACTGTAATAATTTTTCCCCTCTTCTTTCTCATCAACAGTTCATAGCATGATAAACATAGCTAAGCTTGAATCAAAGCATTGGACATATCTGGAGATAACTATTTGTCATGGACACTGGATGCTGAAATCCACTTGCAATCTCAGTGCTTAGAAAATGCAATTAAAAATGACACTACTATGTCCCAACAGGACAAAGCAAAGGCTCTAATATTTCTAAGACGTCATATCCACAACGATATAAAAATAGAATATTTAACGGAAAAGGATCCTCTCCACTTGTGGAACTCCCTGAAGGAGCGTTATGACCACCAGAAGACGGTCATACTTCTAAATACTAGGCAAGAATAGTTGAACCTGAGGTTTCAAGATTTCAAATCCATAAGAGAATATAATTCTACTACGTTTGGAATTACTTCTAAACTGAAATTATGTGGAGAAAAGGTGGATGACGCACAAATGCTTGAAAAGACTTTCTCAACATTTCATGCCTCGAATATACTCCTACAGCAGCAATATCGAGAGCGTCATTTTACAAAATATTCCGAACTCATAGAATGCTTACTAATTGCTGAACAAAATAATGAATTGCTTATAAAAAACTTACTCCTCAAGGCCAATTGGTTCAACTGCATTATCTGAAGTTAATGCTAATTTTGCCCACTTTGGAAGAGGTAGGGATCGAGGTCGAGGTAGAGGACATGGTCGTGGACGTGGATATAACTCCAGCACAGGCGGTTATGGTGGTTTTAAAGGTAACAAAACCACCAACTTCAAAAAGCAACAAAAGAAAATTGAGCCTATAAAGAACAATGAATCAGCTTCAGAAAATAAAAAGCATTACGAGGAAGTTTGTTATAGATGTGAACGATCTGGTCACTGGTCACGTACATGTAGATCATCAAAGAAAATAGTTGAAGAATATCATCGCTCGAAGAATATTGAGGCAAATAATGCCGAAGAGTTACATGAAAACACTAACCTGAAGTTAGATGATTTCTTCGAAGATGACAATGGAAATTTTATTAACGATGAAAATCTAAGTGCAATGATCAATGATATGACCGAGTTAATCAATTAGAAATGATTTGATATTTGTTATGTGGTTTTTCATTTTATTTCATTAGCTTGGATTAATAAATTAGTTTGAAGCTTGTGTTCGTTAGTTCGTATTTCTCTTTGCAGAACTAGTTAAAAATAATGTGTGATGTGGATGTTCTTTTTAATCAGTAGCTTATTTTAATCATATTACTTTGTTTGTTTACATTACATTTATTTATGCATACAATTTCCTTTTATAATTGACTAATTACTGTCTTTAATTCTTAAGGTATGGAACGCCATTTGGGTGATGATATATGTTTACTAGATAGTGCAACTACTCATACAATTTTGAAAAATCAGAAGGTTTTCTCTAAACTATCTAAAAATTTCTCAACTAAAGTCTCTACTATAGCTGGATCTGCTAATATAATTGATGGGTCCGGAAGAGCCTATATAATATTACCAAATTGTATGCATATTTTTATTCAGAACGCATTATACTCAAGCAACTCTAGAAGAAATTTGTTGAGTTTCAAAGATATAAGAATGAATGTATACCATATTGAAACTATAAATGAAAACAACAAAGAATATCTTTGTACTATTTCTAGAATTGAAAGCCAGAAGCTTATCCTAGAAAATTTTAGTACAATTTCAATTGGTTTATATTTTACAAAAATTGGCATGTTGAATCTCACTCTATAAACATGAGCCAGAAGCTCACAAATACAAAGACATTGATTCTTTGGCATGATCGCTTGGGTCATCCTGGATCAACCATGATGCGTAAAATCGCTAAAAATTCAAATGGGCATGATTTATCAAACCAATTGAATTTACCAAGTGATTACTTATGTGCCCCATGTGCACAAGAAAAATTAATCACTCGACCTTCATATAGTAAAATCACTTCGGAATCTCCAACATTTCTACAAAGAATTCAATGTGGTATATATGGCCCAATCCACCCTGAATGTGGACCATTCATATAATTTATGGTATTGATTGATGCATCAACTCATTGGTCACATGTTTGTTTACTTTCTACAAGAAATTTGGCATTCGCCAAGCTGCTTGCTTAAATAATAAAATTGAGAGCATGCTTCACTGATCATCAAATTAAATCAATTCGACTAGATAATGCTAGAGAATTTACTTCTCAAGTATTTGATGACTATTGTCTACCATTGGGAATTGAAATTGAACATCCAGTAGCTCATGTTCATACTCAAAATGGTCTGGCTGAATCATTAGTTAAGCGTTTGTAACTTATTGCAAGACCGTTGCTGATGCAATCAAAGCTACCTGTTTCGGCTTGGGGACATGCAATTCTACATGCATCAAAATTGATTAAAATTAGACCAACAGTTTATCATCAGTTTTCACCATCACGGCTCTTAACTGGATCTCAGCCAAATATTTCACATTTACGAAAATCTGGTTGTGCTATGCATATACCTATTAATCCTCCACTTCGTACTAAAATGGGTCCTCAAACGACGGTTGGGAATTTATGTGGGATTTGATTCCTCATCGATAATTCGTTACCTTGAACCTCTTATAGGTGATGTCTTCACCGCAAGATTTTCAGACTGTAAATTTGATGAGACTATCTTCCCGCCGTTAGGGGTAAGAAAGATCGTTCCAATAGAACGGTGTGAAATATCATGGAATAATCCATCTGTTTTATTTGGATCCACGTACCAAACAATGCCAATATGAGGTACAAAGAATTTTGCATATTCAAAATATTGCAAATCAACTGCCAGATGCATTTAATGATACTACAAAAATAACTAAATCTCACATTCCAACAGCAATGCACCAGCAAAAATTGATGTCCCTGAAGGATCAAAAGTAAATATAGTAGCAAATGAATCTAAAGCGAGACAAAAACGTGGAAGGCCAATTGGTTCAAAAGACTTGGCGCCTAGAAAAAGAAAGTCTAATGAAAAGTCATCAATTATGGAACCTCCTGAAGAGGTTATAAATGACCAAAAGGATCACTTAAATGAAAATTCCAATTCTCCTAGAAGTGCGGAAGGAACTATTATCCCAGAAGAGATAAAAGAAGCTTCCAATGATAAAATGATACCTAATAATAACGAGATCTCGATATTTTATACAAACTATGGAGAAATATGGGATCGAAATAAAATAATAATTGATAATGTATTCTCATTCGCAGTACCTACTGAAATAATTGAAAGTCATGACTATAATGAGAATGACGATAATGAACCAAATAGCATAAATGAATGTCGAAAAAGACACGATTGACCAAAATGGAAATATGTTATCCAAGTGGAATTAGATTCACTTCAAAAACATGGTGTATTTGGACCAATAGAGAAAACATCAGAAAATGTTAAACCAGTAGGTTATACATGGGTATTCGTTAGAAAACGAAATGATAAAAATGAAGTCGTAAGATACAAGGCACGACTTGTCGCACAAGGTTTCTCGCAGAGATCAGGTTTTGACTTTAAGGAAACTTACTCCCCTATTATGGTTGTCATAACATTTCGATATTTAATAAGCCTTGTAGTTTCTGAAAAACTCGATATAAGATTAATGGATGTTGTGACAGCTTATCTTTACGGTGAACTAGATACCAATATTTACATGAAAATTTCAGATTGATATAAATTGCCTGAAACAAAATCAAAGTCCATGTACTCATTAAAACTAAGACGATCACTATATGGCTTGAAACAATCGTGAAGGATGTGGTATAACCGTCTTAGTAAATATTTGGTAAAAGAAGGATATGAAAACAATCTCATTTGTCCATGTGCCTTTATAAAGAAACCGGTAAAGGGATTTGCTATCTTAGCAGTTTATGTTGATGATATAAATTTGATTGGAACTCCTAAAGAGATTGATGAAACAATAAATTAGTTAAAGAAAGAATTTGAAATGAAAGATCTTGGCAAAACTAAATATGCCTCGGTCTACAAATCGAGCATAATACCAATGGCATACTGATTCATCAGTCAAACTATATTGAGAAAATTCTGAAACGTTTTCAAATGGATAAAGCATATCCACTTAGTACGCCTATGGTTGTCAGATCTTTGGATACTAAAAAGGACCCTTACCATCCAAAAGAAGATGAAAATGTGATTGGTCCAGAATTACCATATCTTAGTGTCATTGGTGCATTATTGTACTTGGCCCAACGCACAAGACCAGATATTGCATTTTCAGTAAATCTTCTAGCAAGATACAGTTCAGAACCAACAAAAAGACACTGGAATGGTATAAAACATATCATGAGATATCTTCGTGGAACGAAAAATTTGGGTTTGTTTTATTCTAACACAGGCAATAATCCAAATCTAGTTGGCTATGCTGATGCAGGTTATCTTTCTGGCCCACATAAAGCAAGATCACAAATTGGATATGTGTTTAATAACAGCAATGCAGCAATTTCATGGCGATCTACAAAACAAACATTAGTAGCAACATCATCCAATCACTCTGAAATACTAGCACTACATGAAGCAAGTAAAGAATGTATTTGGCTGAGATCACTAATTGAGCATATTCGAAAAAGCTGTCAACTCCCTTCAGTAACAGAAGGGTCAACCATTATTTATGAAGACAATGCAGCTTGTGTAGCTCAAATTCAAGCAGGTTACATTAAGGGTGATAGGACGAAACACATTTCTCCTAAATTTTTCTTCACACACGAACTACAGAAGGACAATAAAATAGAGGTGAAACAAATCCAGTCTCAAGAAAATCCGGCTGATCTATTCACAAAAGCACTTCCAAAATCAACGTTTCAGAAGATGGTGTATAAAATTGGTATGCGTCGGATGCATTCACAAACTAATTGAATAATGCGTTATAAATCAGGGGGAGCATTCAAATATATGCTATAATGTACTATTTTTCCTTCACTAATATTTTTTCCTACTGGGTTTTTGTCAGTAAGTTTTTAATGAGGCATTATATTAATCCAGAAGCATCAACCCCCATAATGCCATAAGATTTTAATGAGGCTCTTATTATTATAAAACGCATATTCAAGGGGGAGTGTTATAATATATTTATAATATGGGTGAATATGCTAAATGGTTAAGGACAGTTTTGTAATTTTCTTTAGATTTGGAGTCTATAAATATAGAGCTCATTTGTATTATAATGTTATCTGAGATGAATAATAAAATGTCTTCTCTTTTTATTATTTCTGTTCTCTTTATTTTATAACACAACTTTAGTTTTTCATATCTATAAAATTATTATTTGAAATATTGTTAACTATATAACTTGTTATTCAAAATGTTGTTAAAATATACACTGTAAATTATTGCTAATTATCATCAAACACAATTTTTTTAATATACCTTTAAAATGTACGTATAATTGGAAATCATTTTCGCTATCTATATATATTTGTTGTGAAATAAAACAATACGTGTAGTTTTTTTCAAACTCAACGAAAATATGGAACATATGCACTACAACATACACAAGAGTTGTCGTATGAGAACATTTATATTATAACAAACTATAATTACAGTGTAAATGTTTGCACTCTCCAATGATCTCCGACAAAATATAACGATATGCAATTTAGTGGTGGTAAAGAGCGTCATTATGTGCGTCTGCTGAGGTGGAGTCAATTGGTGGTGGTGTCCAACATCATAACATCACATGTGTTTCGATCAAAGATGGACGAAACTAGGTGACATACCTAAAGGAGGTCAAATGGATGACGGTGCGGATATTGACAAGAAATTCAATGATGGTTATCGGAGCGAGTATAGATGAATGTGAAGATCAAAATTGATCGTCCAAAAACGGTTAAATTTGGGATCGTGGACAATTTTAACTATAAGTTCTTGGAAGCTAAGTGTGAAACGGAAGGGGTGTTTTGAAAAATAGTTTTAAAAAAAGAACGATATATAACAAGTTTCTATCAAAATAAATGTTATTAGATTAGTTATAATTAATGAAAAATTGTAATATGATTTATATGCAGCGGCATAGCCAAACGTGACCTACCCTATTCTCATGAATAGATTTTTTTTCTAGCAAGGCTAGCCAGATTTTATAGTGGTCCGTCCACTTTTATCATTAGACAAAAAAATTTAGAGTATCTAAGTAGAGCTAAATTGTTCTAGCTACTAAAAATACAAAGCTAATCATTCTCATCAGAGAAGGTGTCACTACCCTCATCACTAGGGTTTGGACCAATAACATCTTCATACCCAGCAAATTGCCTTGCAAGATCTGGGACGTAGTCTGCAGATCTGCTGGAGAAGATAAAACTTCTATCCCAAGAAGGATCATCAAATATTTTTTATTCCTGTCCCCTTGGTCTTCATCAGAAGCCAATAGAAGAGAGTCTCTAGAAACATGGTAGCATAAACATCTATGTTCACCAACCTTTTTCATGACAAAGTTGTAGTAAAAACCACGCGAAGGCAAGAATCTCATTTCAGACAAAGTGTGGACCCATGCACACTCTCTAGCACGCCATAAGATCGATTATTTGGGAGTTTCAGGCTTAGAGATCACCAGAGTAGGGGAAATGAAAAGCTCGGACACAAGGGGGATGGAGGACATTTATCAGGGTTGATTTGGTCGGGGATAGGATTTTCAGATGGAATGAAAGGGTCAACGGCTTAGGGACCCACGTCCTAATAGGATGACGAGCTAAAGGGATTTTGGTAGGGATATGAAGCAAGGGCTAATCACTAGAGGGATTGGCTATTGAGGATTATGCTTGTACGAGGCATCAGAATGGCCGAAGGGTTGACAAGTTGAACAAATTTCAGGCTTCAAACTGTAGTTCACGTCAACAACTGCCACTTGACTTTCAAAAAGTCGAACTAGTAATTTAGTAGGAAGCAGACGGTCTAGTTTAATTCTAATTAAGGCCTTAGCATAAATAAGTCTTCTCCTAGCCACCATGTTAAGATCGAAACATCTCAAATCACCGACAAGGTTCATAAGCCAATAAGGCTTACCATAAGCTGAAGGATCAAATGAATGTTAGAGAAGTGGGGCAAAACTGAGATAGAAAGAACTTGCTCCTTAGCTATATTGATGGCAGTACTCCACGGAGTGATATAAAGGGTTTTCCTTTTAATAAAATAGGATTGGATTCTAGGATGTGTTAGCTTTCTTCGTGGATGAAAAGGTAAAAAAAAAACATGAGGTTATCGAAGTGAACTTTGAGACTGCCTTTTAGTTTCCACATACTTCTACATCTATCCCGGACAATATCATAAGGTGGGTTCGAGTCTAAGAAGAACCCTAATATAATCCTTCCAAAAATACTTCTTGCAGAGGAATCGTTACTCTATCTTGTTCAACTAAACCATACATTTTAGGTGTGTGAGATCTAGCATTACGATGAAGATTTTAGAAAAGGGAAGTCCATTTAAGCGGTGAATGAATGGAATTGACTGAGTTAATATTAAGCATTTCAATTGAGGCATTTCCACAAATAAGAGGAGTGAAAATTCAAAGTATCAATCTCTCTGACAATCTTGGCATTAGATGCACCTTCCGACCTCCATTTTCGTCATTCAATCTGCCATTCAACTCATTATAGTTACCAACATACAAGCTAGTATCATCATTATTCTCTGGTGGAATAGAAGGAGTACCTGAGACAATTTCCATTTGATTAGCCGAAGCACCAACTACAAGGGGAGGGAAATCATGGGGCATCTATGTGAATGCACTAGCAGACGAACCAGAAGAGTTAAATGCTCTGCTAGAAGGGGCCGTCGAAACAGGTGCAACAAATGGCAGATTCAGATCTAGAGTTAGGCAATATTTTTATTCTTTTTATGGCAAGGATTAGAAGGAGAGCGAGGTGAGGCAGAGAAGTGAAACGGGGAGGATGATGGTTGTAGTTTAAGGCGAAAGCATGGGGAAAGAAAGAAGTGAAGCGAACTATTTGGATAGCCGCCATTAAATCCAATATAAAACAACAACAACAACAAAATAGCAGCAACAATCATATTATATAAGTTTAATTATAGCCCCTTGACAAAATATTATAATTATTTTGTTAATGTAAACATTAATATGCATATGTGCACATTTGCATTTGGATCCGTTTGGAGTACTAAAGCATTTGATCCGATTAATTATTTGTCCATGTGTTCCATTATATTTTCCTCCTCTTACACACGTACATCGTTTTGTTATGTCCATTGACACCTATTGGTATGTACATACACGTGGCTGTGTATCCTATGGGTATTAGATTACCTAAAATCAATGGCTTTTTGATTAACTCGTCATATTTCCTCCTTCCATCGATCAACATTGTTATAAAATGTCCAACGATGCATGTTGGTATGCATATGCTTGTAAAATAAGTGTATTTACTCTAAAACTTACACTTTAATGGTACTTTATATTATTCTTGTGTAAATTGATTCAAGATTAATGAGTTATAAGTTTAAATGGAAATTGTAACTATGAATAGTATATGAAAATTCATGAGTTAGCGCCCTCAAATATAAAAACTTTGTTGGATTTGTGACCTCAAAAGCTCAAGTTTGTTCTTTTGCCACTACTGAGACAAGTGGTATTTGTAAAATGAAGATGTTGGAACTTCTTAGGAACACAGTTTTTGAGTTTTTATGATAAGAACCATATGATAGTGCTACTACTGAATTTATTAGGTTATTTCAGGTACAGTAGCCGTAATATATAAGTTGTGATGTAATGAAGATCACTAGAAGTTTAATAATATCAAATATATGGAAAATATCAAAATAAATCAAACAGGTATACAGTGGTGAAAAAATATTCAAAGATATCCAATGGAGTAAACAAATCTACTAAAACATAAAAACATTAAAGAAATACTCGAAGGTAGAAAAATGGGTACAAAAGACAAGTTTGTTTTTTCAAGTCCTTACGAATGTTGTTAATCTTGATTTGTTGGAACCCCAAAAATGATCTCCAAATTACTCCAAATTTGTACACAATCTTATACACATCCCAAAGTATTTTTAATTTTCTTGATTTTTTGAAATAGCAAAAAGGCCAAAAACGAAGGAAGAAAGAGCCAGAATTATCAATTTTCAATCGGATAGCTTGTTGTGCAAAATCGGCTTGCATATGTCAACATGTGCTTGATCATGGGTTGACCTATGGTATCCATATGTTCATAGGTAAATCAAGCATATGTTGACCTATGGTTGCTAAGAATGGACAATGAACATGTGTGATGTTTGAATTTCTTTGCGCCTTTTCAAAATGTTGTACCTCCTCTTCTCTAAGTGCTCCTCTTCATTTCAGACTTCATTTTTAACGGATGTAACCTTCCATTCACATCTATATTAATACCTCGGTTATTGATTTTAATGATAACAAACATATACAATTTAGTGTATAGATTCATTAAAATATATTGTTAAAGTCATTGATAGCAATTTATGACCTCTATCTCCAATTTCTGATCTTTGATATTTTTAAACTAAAATAAATTATTTTAACTAAAATTATTTTATAAAAAGTGTTCTAGAGTTTAAATATTTAAAAACTATGTTTAAATTATTTTACAAAGCATTAGAATTTTCGAAACACTTTAAAAAGAAAACAGTTTTCATTTTGGACTAGCATATGTTGACATACATGTATAGGATATGTTGACATACCTGCCGCGAAATGGTTTTTCGAATTTTGAATGGAAGTGTCTATTCGACAAAACCTTTCATGAATTGACACATATAACTGGTACATGTGCTTAAGCGGTGTTGTATTGCCTCTCAATTCCTTTCTTCCAATTGTTCTTGGAGAACTTGGGCTGGCTCTATCCCAAATACATCCAAGCAGATATGCTCTTTTGAGTTCTTTCTACATTCTCTTCATGAATCAGTTCAGCCAAGCTTCAACTTTTCGCGAACTCGCTTATTTACTTCATTTCAAGAAAACGCAGGAGTCTCCATCATACATGATAATTGAAGCCTAGTGCTGGTATAAGATCATCGAGAGGCTTCACAATAAACGCTCGTAGTTCAAAAATGAGTACTTCTACGTATGGTGCCCATACGGCTTTAACAGATTCTGGCTATTAGGAATTTGGTTTCCTTTCCTCTGTCCCTTCTATACTTGGATTTCTTTAACTCAAGTTATCAACTTGATGTCTATTTCCTTATAGGTATGCCAACTTAAGATGACTGTAAGGAGCACGAGATTATGCTCAAAGGCCTATGAGTAGTTAAGTTTTAGCAATGCACTATTGTATTCCTTCCGACGAATGAAAACTTACGGTGGTGTGGTTTGTTGAGCCATGGTAGATTTGATGTCTCTAATTCACCTACTCCTAGTGGTTCTAGAGCTTGTACACACTCTTCCATCCCCACTTGCAGCTCTTGCAATAATTTTTCATAAGGGATTGAGGGTCCATCTAGCATAGCTCACATAGAACCCACTGAGAGAGAATAAAGAGCCTGTTGGTGGTGATATCCTGAGAGGTAGGAATAAATTTACTAGAATGTCTCTAATTTCTGAAGAAAATGAAGAAGTCGAAAGGAGGGAAGGGAAGGATCTGATTGTTGAAGAAGAAGGAAAGGGAGTCAGGGATAGCGATAGCGACTATCACACTAGTGAAGAAGAAGAGCGTAAATCATTCGACAATATGCCCTATATGAGTCTCGATCTTCCCAGCTCGTCCTATTGGGAGCATATGCCGTAAAAACTTCTAAAGTGGTTGGAGATCAAGCTGTATTGCCTTCAGGAGAGATTTTTTGTAACGCCCCGTAAATTTTGATTAATAAATTTGTTAGTTTAATTTAAATTTTGCAATTAAATTTAGGAAGAAATAAAAATCTTAGAAGTTATAATGAAGCAAATGTTAGAAATTTAAATATAACAATTGAAACTAAGATTTACAATTTCAAAATGTAATTGCAATCAATTGAAATTGTGAAATTTGTCATACTTGGTTATTAGTGTTATAATCAGAAGTATAATTGAAATGCTACTAATTTGATATAATAAGAAGGTGAGTAATATAAATAAATGATTGTAAACTTTAGTAGATGAATTAATGTGCAAAGGAATTGAATTAAACATGAATAGCATGAATAACATGAATATTAATAAATGAATTTATGTAATAATTGATAAATGATGGCATTCATGAATGAAATAAGATTTGTAAGTAATAAAGGAATAATTAAAATAAACATTAAACGAATGAATAAAAGAAAAAGGTTGTAAGAAGTAAAATGTAAAGAAAAAGGATAGAATATAAGTGAATGCAATCAGTAACATGGAAATAAATGCCAACATTGAATTGTAATAAATGTAATTAAATGTTACATTTGTATGAAATGTAAAGACAACGGTTAGGAGTTGTTAAAAGGGGTATATTAAAGTAATGAATGAGAAAAACGAATCAATTAATATATTTATTTATTTCTTTAGTATATTGCATAAGATTTGGAAGTCAAATTGCAATTAAAGGAAATTAGGTAGTACGATATTTGGAAATAAAGTTAAGGGTACAACTATTATAAATTACCTAATTAATTGGTCAATTAATTTGTTTGAAATAAAGTTCAAATTATGTTAATTAATTAATACGTAAAGTATGTAAAGAAATTAACAGAATGAAATTTTTTATGTTGAAAATTTTATAGAATGTAAAGTATTTAAAAACCTTAATTAATGGGTTCAATGGATAGAAGTACACATTTAAAAAGTAATATTCATTCAAATTAAAATGTAAATAGGCTTATATTGATGTAATAAAATAAAATTAGCATTGAATATGGAATACCTATTACCTGGAGTCAAATTGTAAAGTTGTACTTGGTTTGGAATCTATAAAATGGGAATAAATTCAAAGTTACAATTAATTGATGGAATAACAAGGGATAAACTGTAATTTGATAATTCAATGTGAATTATACCCATAAAATGTCAAATTTATTGAATTGCAAGATTTTAAATAAATAACAGTTTTATTGAGATTTCTATTGATAATTAATGAAGTTTAATGTGAAATCAATTGCCATTAATTGCCCTAATTTGTGCAGTTAGGGTAGATTGATTTGTCATTAAAGATGGTTAATTCTATAAGATGTAATAAATGTTAGTTTTATTTATAATATGACCATTGGTTGATTAAAGAAGGAAAAATCAATATCTATTATTTTATTTGAAATTTAAAATTCAATAAGTGGATTTATTGCAAATAAGTGGAATTTAATATTAAAATATTACGCTAACGGAAATTAGGATGAAATTTGTGAATAGTAATGCAATAACTACGAACCAATGAAAATTTCATCCAATTGATAATGATAGATTGAATAATAGAATGAAAAGTCAATTAAATGGAATTATTGAAATTAAAATTGGTAATTTCTGAATTATTGAAATTGAAAGCAAAGATAGTAATTATTGAAATAATTAACATTGAATCAACACAAAAAATTGTTTAAATTGTTATAAATGGCTAAATAAATCAAGTGACAAATTTGTAAGCTAAAGAATTGGAATTTAAAATTTGATTTAATTAATTTAGTTTTAATTTATTTAAATAAAATAAAAATAGTCATTTTGGTCACTGACTCGGATTTTGACGAAACAAGTTTCATCAGATCCGTAACGGTGAATTATTGTAGGATTTCAAGTTTCGTATCGATCGGACTTGACGTTTGATCGTATGGACTCGAAACGCCTTGAAATCGATAAATTGAAATCAGTTGACATCATTTTGAAAATATTGATTTTAGCATAACTTCTTCATATGATGGAATTTGGACTTGAAACTTGTTCCATCATGTTCAAAATATTTCAAAATGTTTTAACCCAATTTCGTTCCGGAGTCGAAACGGGCTTTTCGGGCCATATATTGTCCAACGCATACATCTATTTGATCCGATCCATTCTTTTCCAACCTTCTCTATAAATATCCAGTTATAAACCCTAGCCTCCGCCTATTCTCATTTGTCTATGCGTAAAATTTCATCAGCTCCTCTTCTTCCTCAATGGATGCAAACCCTAGATCCAATTCAAAAATCTAATGAAAATTCAAAGTCCTTAGAAAAATTCAAGAAAATTATATATCGAAGCTCTCGACTAGCGTAATTCACTGGTGGTGTTCATTTTTCGTTTTGGATTGTCGATTGACCGGTAAAATTCAAACAATTCTCAGCCATTCACTTTGGGTTATGGCGTTTAACGGTGGATCTCTAGCGATGGTTCGATCAGGGTGTGCTGCTGTGTAGAGGGCGACTAGGGCTTTCAATCCATACTGCTAACCCATGTCAGAGGTGCTTGGATTTGACGGAATTGGCGAAGTAGGGCACGACGGCGGCCAGCCATGAGAGGCATTTTGGGCTCGCGCGTGGGGACGAGGTGGGGGGCTGCACTAGGGGGAGAGTTTAACGTGGTCAGATCGTAGCGTAGGCGAGGCTTGGAGGCGCGATAAAGGAGGTTTCATCGACGGCTGGAGGTGTATTCGAATGTGATTCTAGGGTTGCAGTTTTTTTCGTTTGTGCGTTGACTAGCCGAGTGGTAGGAGATGACGTGGCTTGTGATAAGGGTTGGTGATGATTTGTTTTATTTTAATTTAAATTTAAAATTTCAATTGTTTTAATTGTTATAACTTATGCACATGACATCCGTTTTACGCGCGGTTTTCTCCGCTAGGTTCGTATTGGAGTTCCGGACATTTTGACGCTGGTTTGGACGGATTCCGACACTGTGCAATTTTTGGGTTTAAATTGGATTTGAATTCAATTTAAATTCAAAAGGTGAGTGTTTTAACCCACTCACAATTTCTAAAATTTCTTATGTTTGTTAAATTGATTTATGATGTGTTTAGAAATTTATTTATAGCTGTTTGGCATATATTTCATCATTATCTCAGTTAATTTGCATTCATATAATTTACTTGTTATTTAATTCATTTTTGCATATAAACTACCAGTTAAATTTTTAGTTAAATTTATTATTGCATATAAACTGCTAGTTAAATTTATTTATTATTGCATATAAACTACAGTTAAACAGTTATTTAATTCATTATTGAAAAATTAACTGTCAGTAATTAACTATTATTTATTGATGTGATTGTTTGAATTGGATGATAAATTGATAAATGCACTACAAGAAAACTGCAGTTTACCTACGCCAAAATGGCGTAGGCGGCGCGTAGGTAAACTGTAACAACCCGCATATTTATCGATTTTTATATTTAAATATTTTATTTAAATATTTTATCGTTAATCGGATTTTGGTCCGAAGCTACTTTTTTTGCAAACGGTCAAATTAGGACTCGAGACCACTTCCATTGAGTTCGAAACGTCGTTTGCAATCTTCTAAGTATAAACATTGATATGTTTGGGGTTAGTGGAATTTCACCACTTTTTCACTCGAGCCTTTGGTTTGGACTTTTAGCCCATTAGGCCCAAGTTCCACCCCCCTTCTTCTTCATTGCTTCATTTCATTTCCTAACACTAAAGCTTCAACAAAAATGGTGAATGGAATGAGAAATTAAAACTCCAAAGTCTTTGTTTTATTACAACTCCAACATTCAACTCCAAATTCAAGAAGAAGACATCGGATTCAAGCTTGTGGTTGCTTCTCCATTTGCCTTCAAGCTTTGTTCTTCATTTTCATTGGGTTTTGGAGCAAAGGTGAGATTTTTATCTCACAATTCTAGTCTATATCTATCTTGGGCTATTGGGAATGCATCCCTATCATGTTTGCATGCACATTTGCATTTGGTTTGGATTGGATTGGCGAAAAACTCCACTTTTTAGTGTTTTGGGGTGAATTTCTGGCTTAGGTCGCTCTGTCCCCCTTAGGTCGCCCAGCATCTATAGGTCGTTTGCGTGGAAAAGTCGTCACCTTCATTTGGGTCGTTTCTGGCCTTAGCCCATTCGCCCACCATAGGTCGTTAGGCCTTAGGTCGCTTGGAGTTAGGTCGTAGGTCGGCACGTCTTCAGCTCGCACGCGTTGAAAAGGCGCGTCTGGAGTTAGGTCGTTCGCGAGTTAACGTTAGGTCGTTTGCGAGTTAGCGCCCTAGGTCACTCGCGTATAGCTCGTTCGGAGTTAGGTCGTTAGGCCTTAGCTCGTATGGCCTATGCAATTTGGTTTGGTCGTTCAACCTCAACACCTTAGGTCGTAAGACCTTAGGTCGTACCCCTTAGGTCGTTAGACCTTAAGCCTTCACTATTGGAACTCGTTAGGTCGTAGCAACCATAGGTCGTAGGTCGCTCACACGGAGTTAAGTCGTAGGTCGTCTCCGACCTTATATCGCTCAGCCACGTTTCACTTTAAGTCGTTAGGTCGTTTGGACCTTGTTTCCAGTTAGGTCGCAAGACCCTTAAACCGTTAGGTCACTAGGTCGCGATCTTTTAGGTCGCGTCTCCTTTAGGTCGCGCCTCTTTTAGGTCGCGTCTCCTTTAGGTCGCGCCTAATTTAGGTCGCGTCTCCTTTAGGTCGCGCCTCTTTTAGGTCGCGTCTCCTTTAGGTCGCTCGGCCATTGTGTTAGGTCGCATGAACCCTTAGGTCGTTAGACCTCATTTTGCTTTAGGTCGTAGGCCGCTTGTCTTCACTTAGGTCGTACCGTTTTGGTCGGGGCGCTGCCCCGCACCCCGCCGGGGGCGCTGCCCCGCACCCCGCCGGGGGCGCTGCCCCGCACCCCGCCGGGGGCGCTGCCCCGCACCCCGCCGGGGGCGCTGCCCCCTGGACCCCCGCGACCTGACCGGGCAGGTCGAACCCCGTAGGCGGTGGCGTTGCCCCCGCACCCCCACCTTGAGGGGTTGCCACCCCCCCTGGACCCCCCCTCCGTAGGGTATCTTATCTGAAAAACATTGAGCTGATTTCCTTGGATTTTATTCGCATCTCCGTATGCGATCTTTGTGACTGATTGTTTCTACACTTGCTTATGTGTTTTGTCACTTTATAATATAAAGGTTTCAATACTAGTAGTAAATATCAAAACTCTTTTAACAAACAATTTCAACTCTATTTTTAATAACAAAGCTCTTTTCTTAAACCGTTTTCCAATCTATTAGTATATACAAGCCTTTACCTCACTCGGATGAGAAATCTAATTAAACGACTTAGTAAAACAAGTGGTATGAAACGCTTGCGTTCACTTCGTCGGTTAATTCTTGGACTTGTTCGATTGAACCTCTTGTGACAATTTTATTAGTGAAGATTTACAGTTTGTTCGTAAATATTTAAGTTAAGCAAGTGGTTATGGGACATGAAGATAAACTTCTATATTTACTAGCTTAGTGTAATTGACACTTCTCGTTGATCTTGATGATCGCTTTATGAATTAGACTAGCAATTGCGCGATGTCTCTTTCATTGCAAGGTTAGGCTAGACACCACTTGTGTGATTCCACTCACACATACCTTTTTGCTTTTTAGTTAGCCTTGACCTCATTCGGGTGACTCAGACTCATCCATATGGGGTAGCTCCCCATGGTCTTCGGACCGTCATGTGATAGGCCTCTTTCCCTTTTTATGATTTCTGGATTTCTTGTGTTGATTTCTGGAATTTATCTCTTTGACTTGTCATGAGTACAAGTTTAGGGTATGATGCCCTCTTTGGATCTTTGAGAAGATTCTTGTGATATTGATTTATCTCTTATCGGTTGATCTCCTGTTGATCGTTATTTGCATACTTATAGTAGTATGTCAGTATGGATATTTTATGTTTATGCCATATCTTTTATTTTATATCATGTCATCTGATATTTATAGCTAGACTGATCCGTTTATTATTTTCTTATAAATAATACTCGGGTCAGACCGTGATGTTACAGGTGCTACTGCTTGACTCCTCCCCCAGTGATTCACTACTCAGACTTTTGGCTACTTGTTTAGATTAGCAGCTTTTGTTGTTTACACTTGAGATATAGACTCATAGTTGTATTCTTTTGTATAGCACGCGTTGCTATTCTTTTGTATTATCGTGTATCTTTTTAGACCACTACTCTGATGTACACTTTTATGTGATATATATTCATATCTCTTTCCGCCTTTGTGATATGGATATCTGTGATTGATTCGCATGTTATGCTTACTTCTATATTTGTTTCCGAAGATTATTTTATAGCCACCGTGTGATAAGAAATTACATGGATGGTCGCTCCTCAACAGCCTTATTCTCCGCGCTAGTTGACAGCACTACACCGTAGTGTTCTTGGCTAGCGTGGGTATAGAGGTGGGGCGTCACATAAACGTAGTAACTACGTAACCCCCACGCCAATGTTGGCGTAGGTAAAACCTACGTAGGTAATGAAAAAACCCACGCCTTACCTACGCCATTCGTGAGATTGTTTTCTACGCCTTACCTACGCCATTGATTTCTTGCGTCTTTCCTACGACATTTACACATCTTACATTCCCCACGCCATTCCTACGCCATCAATTTACCTACGACTTCCTTACGCCTTTGTTGCCTACGTTTTTTCTACGCCACCCACACGACTTTTTTTACTGTACTAAAATTAGATTTACCTACGTCTTTCCTACGCCTATCCTGAAGTCATTTTTTCATATTATTATTACGTTTCTTTCCATCGAACACAATATTAATCCGCAACACTCTACCAACATCAAACAAACACCATTATCAAATTAATCAACAAAAAAACGTAACCTTAAATCATTCATCATCAATCAAAGTTCGAATATCTCCATATTACACGATCAAATCAACACCAAACAAGTTCTTATATGTTTAAAGAGTACGATAACATGTTCATAATACATAACATTATATGGATACAAGAATAAGAAAAATACCACCAACCCTAGTCTCGACGACTATTCGACTCTCCATCAAATCATTGTCGAAGCATCTCACATAGTTGTTCATACCACGTCTTTAACATTTGAATCTCTTCTTCTTGACGCTCCACATTCTCCTCCAGTTTGGCTCTAGTCAGTGCTTCGCTCTTGTTGACGCTATAACTGACATCTTTATATTATGCATCTTATCAAATATTGCAACAATTTCTAAATTTCTAAATAATTAAAATAATGTTTTACTAAAAGTTCTAAATTTCAAACTAATTAAATCACACTAATGTCATGTTATTGTAAACCGTCATCAATATCCATTAGTGTACAACTATGCAGCCAAGAACTTCCGGAGCCCAACGCTAAAGCTACGAAATCAGGATTCCTTAGCAAGAAAAACAAAGAGAAAACAAAGGATTTTTCTAACAAGCAATTTCTGAAAAATGGTGCACAAAAAGCGAAAACTCCATTTTTGAGAAATCCTATGAAAAGAAAATCTCCAGGAGATGAACTTGCAGATTTGGCCAGTAAAAAGGCATTGAGTTCTGGAGATATGCAGAAGCTTTTTAGGTCATCTGCCTTTGATGAAAAGATGAAACAGTCTGGGCATGTAAAGAAACCGTTTTTAAAAAAGCAAAAGATTTGATAATGAATTTTGATATGTTTATTTTGTAGTTATAGAAATGATAAATGCTGTGAGTTATGTAGGCACATGTTAGTTGCACAATATAATCTATAGTTGTTGGAACTTCATTTTGGTAGTTGATCTTCTATTAGTTTATCATTTACTTCTTGCATAGTTTAAAGCCGAGCATACAAAATATTGTTACTTTGAGAAACTAAACTTATAACTGACACTTACTAATTTCAATTAGAAAATATAACTTTTTACTATACATTATACATCAACAGTAAAATGTAAGTATATGACAATGCTAATAAAGCAAATTGAACCTCATCATGGACAGTTTGGTCATTTAGTCAATAACACCAAGAACTCTTTGTGAGCAGTGTCCTTCCACTTGTTTTGTAGAAGGAAGCCGAATAAAATGGCCATTAACGACATGGACGAGTACATTAATGCAGAGCTTGGTTATGATCCTTAACTTGAATTTTCAAAGGCACACAATAATTCATATTTTGTATTTACTTTATGATTTACATAAAATTTATTCTACAGTTTTTAGAAGAAGCAAGAAATCATGTTATTCCCTCAGATATAAGATCAAACTCCATCGAAAGCACAATCAGAATAGATGCTCCAACAAACGCAGAAAGATCATGGCAAAGAACTTTGCTTTCATGGTGTAAAATGATGAAGGTTTACTCAAAAATGATGGTAGGTTTAAAGGATGAAATTCATGTTTTAAGAAGGAAACAAATTTCGGTTTCGGGTCCCATATATTCGAAATGCTTTACGCCTACGATAGTGGCGGAGGAGAATGATTTGCCATGTGTACTTAGATCATCAGAAAAGGTACTATTCCAGAGATCAAGCTTTTGGACCAATTTATCTTGTTACATGATTTCTTTTTTTATTTTAGAGAAACTGTCAAAGTGAAGTAAGATTGAAGCTTTTATTTCGTCATCTTCTTGGGTTAGACTGTATAATTTCATTTGTATTGTAAAAATGGAACAAAGTTAATTATGAGGATATACATATGTATGAATGTATTGTTGTCTAGGTTAATAATGTTGTATTACAGATGTAAAACATAATTAGAAGGAAAAAATGATGGCCTCAAAGCACGCTTTAAGATGATGAAAATCAATGAAAATTGGAGTCTGCTTTGTTTTATTTCCTTAAAGGCGTTGAAGTAAGAATGAACAGTTGTTTTCCAAAATAAAATGGATCACTCTCAAAACAGCGCTTGCAAATGCAATTCTTGAGTTTGACGAACTCAAAATTCTGCGTATGCAGAATAAATTGCGAATGGAGATGTAGAAGTTCGGGTTTTATATCCTTGGTTTTTCGGAGTACTTTTCCTAGTTCGCTAAATGAAGGAAAAGGCACCCGTTCAGTAAGGTTGGGACTCTTTAACCAAAACAGAGGACGGTTGGCAAAATGAAATTGTTTAGTTCACAGCCATTTTTCGCTCCGTTACCGTTCTCAACTCATCGGACGCGTCTGATTTATAGGCAACTGTAACGAGGCATTGAGGTGAATAGAGTTTTCCCAGTGAATAAGTTACTAAAATTCATAATTTGTGCAAATGAGTTCCATTTGAGATGCTATAAGTTTAATTAAATATGTACATATTTATTTAAACCAATCTATAGGAAACACTTACTGAAAATTCCATCGATGCTTCATCAATCCATCCATTAGTGCTCGATCAGTTGTCTAATGCGACCTTATGAGTTCTACAATACACTTGCCAAGTAGTTGGCTCCTTATTGAGTTCATCGGTCTAAATAATAAAAACAATAAATAGAAAACATTTATAATAACTTGATGTGAATGTTAAACAAAATTTTAAGGAAGTGCAATGAAAAAATATATAATAACTTGATGTAAATACCAAAAAAATTAACAAAACAAACCAACAACTTTATGGTAACAAAAATAAGTAAATGTTCTAGGCGTAAGGTCTTGGCTGCATAGTTGTACACTAATTTAGTTACAAAATTTATAAGGCGCCATTGAATATTTGTTGTAAGCTCTTTTACCATTAAGAAAAATATCCAAGTATGTAGCAACACATCATGATTATAAAGCATGTAATGAAGACCATCATACAACAAAAGGAACTATACAACAAAAATGAAGAGGTCACTTCGCATAACCAAATGGGATATTTTAATGATTATTTTTTTGAGAATATAAAAATGTTGAAGCTACCCTGACTAAACTCATGACCTGACAACAATAAGTCACCACAAGTCCACAATGCAGTACTCAGTCACCCAAGTCATGAACTCTTTTATATTTGCCAAATTTATTTGATAATTATAAGATTGACTTAAATAGACTATCAAATAAAAGTCTCTACTGTAATGGCACAACACATAATGAAATAAAAATAATCATAATCATAATTTATTTGTTAGCATAAAATACCTTTTAGCAATTGTTTCCTCTTTGCCAAGCCTAAGATCATATTATTATGGTGCATGCATTGATGAAACGAACTCAAAATTGAAATCAGTCAATAGAACAAAGACACAATAAAATAAGTGCAATTAATTACAACAACACAATAGCAATAGCCAAACAATTATCTTCTACAAAGAAAATATGCTCAACACAGGAAAGGAATGCATCCAAGTGTGGGTGAATGCAATATATGTCTATAATGGATCAGGAAATTAAAACTTGACAGAAACTGGTTGGGGACATAGGCAGTACCCCAAAAACTATGGTTTGATAATGGATTCATAGTCTGTTTAACCTATACATGCACAAAAAAACACCTACAAATACACAAGCAAAACATCTACAAATACAATAGAAGAATGCATATAAGTTTAACAGTCATACCTAAAATTTCAAGAACAAATACAAGCTTCATTAAATCAATTCAATTTATCAATCCTGATCCAACACATCAAATAAAATTAAATATTATTTAAATAGCATATTAAAGGAGATTTGTAAGCATCAAGTTATCAACATATATGAGACGGTGTTATTATGGACCCATGTTATATGTTCTCCTTAAGAGTTCTGCAACTTCGATACATGACTAAAAAATGAAAAATAGACACAACTGATTCGATAGAATGAATACCCGACTTGAAAAAAACAGACAATCCAGAATCAATAGTCTTCAACGCTGCCTCCTCACTCCATCCACAAACAAAAGGTTCTCCGGCTTCAGCTCCCGATGCATCGCCCCACATTGCCTCCTCTCTCCCATCCACAAACAAAAAGTTCCCCAGCTTCAGATCCCGATGCATCACACCCATAAAATGGCGCGCCTCCACCACCCCGACGATTACCTAAGCCAGCTCCGCCGCCTTCCTCTCCGTGTAATGGCCCTTCTTCACTATCCGATCAAACATCTCCCCTCCCACGCACACTTCCATCATGAGATGCACTGCCACGGTGTCCTCGTACTTCCCCTTTATTTGAATTATGTTCAGATGCCAAAGGCATGAGAAGGATTTGAGGCGATTTGAAGAGAGCGACATCGGATTTGATTTGTTAAATGTGGCGATATTAATTTGGGAGTTAGGGTTTATCTTTTTTCAACGGGTAAATGTTTGGAGTTGGCTAGCTGGAACCGTTTTTCTGTTTTGTGAACCCTTTCTTAATTTTGTGGACCTAATAAAGCTACCTAATTGCATATGCCATATTATTGAAAATTCAGTAATGTGTTATTGTTTTGTCAACCTAGAACTGTTTGGGGTTGGCTTCATAAACTTTACAATTAAAATCTTTGAAAACATGTTACTGAATCATCAAATAATTTAGACTAATTGCATACGCCATATAAAGTTTTGTTGCATATATTCTACATTTTAACTATATTTATGTGTGCTCCCACTAAATTATACAAAACAAATCAACTTGCAAATTAAATGTAAAAAAAACCTTAATCTGTATGTATGCATCAAAATAGAGTGGGATGACCGATGATCTATGTATCTTAACTATATTTATGTCGTAAGAGAGTTTGTATGGGTTTTACTATTTTTTCATATTTCCTACGCCTTTTCTACGCCTCGACTGATGGCGTAAGGAAGACGTAGGAAATTTTATATATGAAACTGAAATGCTTTTTAGTAGTGACGTAGAAAAGTGTAGAAAATTCTTTCCCAATCCTAAGTCGTAGGGATGATGCATGAACTTTTCTTCACCTTTTCTTCGTCGGTCTAGTTTTGTAGAAAATTAACAAAGGCATTGAAATGTCGTAAGAGATTATCTACATTTAAAATTTTAGCATAGAAATTTGCTACGTCTTTTCTACGCCATGGTTATTTTTAATGTAGGCGTAGGAAAGACGTAAGAAATTTCCTACGTGTTATCTACGCCTTTACCGCTTCCTACCTATTTCCTACGCCTTCCTTACGTCCCGTCTTATGGCGTAGGAAAGGCGTAGGAAATTTTACGTAGGAAACTGCAGTATTTTCTTGTAGTGATGTTTGATGATTGATATGATGGATGAATGGATGTTGTATTTATATTGTATAAACTACAAGTTATTATGCATTTTCATTTCATTCGGGATTGCGGTTTGAAATGATATACAACCGCATTTTTTATTTTCTAATTTGCGGATTGAAATGATAAATATCTGTATCACTTGACCGTATGATAGAAAATTACATACAGGCACCGTGGTATATATATAAAATTATTTTTGAAATGATTTTCTATGGTTTTGGAAAGAATACTGTAACGACCCACTATTTTGGACCATTCAAATCGACACTAAAACCGTACATGTCCGACTTGAATAATTCAAAATACTGAATTGTTAATTTAATTTGGCAAAACTTAAAATATACAGTAAATAAATCAAACACAGATCACAGCCACAGAGTAATATAATGCAGCGGAATAGAAAAATAGTAGTTCATGAAGCTACTATATACATCAGAGTTTAAAGTAAAATACATCAGAATATCTCGAATACAGTGAAGTCTTCAGTACGAGCCGATGACTTCTCTGAACCAATCAACTAGAAAAACTGAAAACTGAATCGATAGTTGGATCTCCAAATGAAGCTCCAATCTCCAAAGGTGAGTCTCAAATGCTGTATTACTCAGTCTGACCCAAGCGTAAAGCAAAACACAAAACACTCGAGTCAGGATTAACATTCTTATATCAATAAATTCAACTAAAATGAAATATCAACTGAAATACCATATAACTTAAAGGATGTTTGGGATGTCCATCCTCTAAGGGTCCATAGAACTATCTACAGGGTAGAAATATACACTATTACACTGTGGTCATTCACTTAATTTATACTTCAAACCCAAATGTCAATTTCACTTCGAATAATTATATTTTCCCAAAATAGTATTTATATATATTAAATGTTGTATACGGTAAAGCACTTCCAATTTTCCCAACTTAACAAATCATTTCACATCAACCCGACCTTCCCATTCAAATTAAATTCAATCTTATTTTATCGATTTAAATTTCCTAAAATAACCACTTCAAATTTATAATCTCAAATTTTGATTTGATATCCCAATTTCCCCTTTTATTTCAATATGTTTCCATACTTTAAGTATTCAACATTTCAACTAAATTTTTCCCAATCTAGTTTCTAAATAAAAATTTCCAATTTAGTCCATCCTCAATTTATATCTAATTCAATTCGTTATCTAAATAACAAATTCAACTATCTTGGTTCCAAATACATATCCAAATTTCTATCCCATATTATTACAATATAGTTCATAGCATACATATAACAATTTAAATTTAACCGTTTCATATAGATTCTCGATTTTTTTTACATCATTATTATTTAGTCTTGAACACTCCCTTATTTGATTCAATATCATTTTAGTGACCTCACATTACATTTTACTCAATATTTCTTAAATTTTATTTAATGTGAAATATCTCGTTCGGTAAATTTCAAATTGATTTAAATAAATAAATCCTTATCTAAATACCATAACCCAAATTTATCTCCCAATCTTAATTGTTCAAGATTATTGCAAAATTTATCCGAACTAAAACTTACATAAATATTTACCCTAATTTATGTATTTAATCAAATCTTGATTAAACTAGATATAATTAACTCTATATTTATCATTACCCTTTATATATGTATTTAAGAATTTACATTTTATAAGACCATATATTTCTTATCATACGGTCAAGCGTTACGGATATTATCATTTCAATCCGTACACTAAATGTATACGGGTGGATAGCATTTCAACCTGTGATCCCAAATTTAATTAAATGGAAACCGCTTGGGTCTATCATTTCAACCCATTTCAATTCAAAACAAACATAACAAAGGGAACTTGCAGAGTGATGACAGGGATGGTGTCAAAGTAAATAAACAAGCAATAACACAATCAATAACAATTCAATAGATAAATCAAATAACCCCGAAATAATCGTATTAATTTGCATTGTTATTTGTATAATTATTTTTAGAATCTACACTATCATTTCATGTAGATTAAAGATTATTACATTTCAGTTTTTCACTTGTCGTTCCTTTTAAATTTCGGTTTAAAAACTACAACAATTAATCCAAACTACGTTCAAAGATTTAAAGTATAATTTATCAATTTCTACGACAATTAATGGGTCAAATTTAACACATCAAATTTACATATGGTGGGGTCAGGTTTTAATAAATCAAGGTCCGTCATATATAATCCGTTTAAAATTTGTAAACTATACTGCCCCAAATTTAACTAGCAAACTAGTTATCCCTTAACAATAGTAATTAACATCCAATCTAAACAATAATCAATCACACAATCAATTATCAACCAATCTGTATTATTATCACATAAATAATTAACCGATAACGGTGTCAGGTGTCATAGGTGAACAGATACAGATAATAGCAGTCATGCAGTAAAACAACTAATCAGCAACATATTTCAATTGACGTTTGAATTGAAATCAAATTTAATAAATAAAGAACGTCAATCGTGAGTGATTGCTCACCTTTGAGGCTAGAGACAAACGAGAATAAGATGAGCTGCGAATTCCGAACACAAATTCCTAAGTAGAGCGGAATGGTACGAATTGACGATCAAAGCTGATAAATGGAAATAGACGAAATCAAATCAGGTTGGATTTGACGAAGATAATTGATATGGATAAGCTTGTAAATATAATCGTATATATTTAAAAACCATATCCTAAACTTAAATGTAATTTTAAAATAAAACCTACATAACTAACCTATACATTAAAACATAACTAATAGTATATAAATAAAAAAATATATATACTGATAAAATAACTTACATATTTTATTATAAACAAATATAAATGCAGACTTTACAATAGGGCACAAGAAGTATGAATACACTTATATACTATATGTGTACAAAACAATTTAACACCATATGCAGACCAACATATTATTTAATGTAAGCAGATATACTTATATAATATAATATAGAATGGTATGCTTGCAGCAACCAAAATATGCAGATTACATCAACGAATGTGTGTACAGATTGAAATTAATTATATGTCGAAACTATTGAAAATATACGGTCGATAGTATAGAATATTAATATACATGTTATATGCAGACTCTCATATATATCTGCCACTACCTATATAAATAGTTATATAGCAACTCACACAGACTTCCCAAAACATTTATTTGCAGACCTGGAGTATATGATATATACTTTATATTTTCAGAACCAATGCAAGATAGAACTGCCTAACGTAAGTTACAAAACAGCATAAAACATAAAATATAAATAACGTATCCATAAAATATTATATTATATTTAATATAAAGTAACGCGTCACACTTTATGAATGGATGCATATAACGTAAATGTACTATGGATCCTATCTATGCATGCAGACCAGACAAACCCAACTCCAATATGTGTATACTGGCCTATCACCTTAGTAAACCAAATATTTAAAACATTGAAATATTACTTAATCCTCACATGGCATGCAGACTATATAAAACACAATACTCACGTATTAATAGGTATATATACCCAATATGTAAAAGCTTACAAGTTTGAAAAAATAAAACACTCATATATTATATACATACGTATGAGACTAATATATATATATAATTAATGTAACAAATATGCTAGCATAATATTTATATTATATAAACTAACAGATAGTAGAAACTGCAAACATTAGATCCAAACTACATATAGCCTGATACACGCATAAAAACAATATAACTATTATATAGACTCGCGTATATAACCAAAATATAACTCATACAATGTATAATATGTATAAACATAAAGCTTTTATATAAAGTCTGTAAATAAAAAAAAGAACCCAAAGCTCTACAACTTACTTGCAAACGATGTAGGCAACAGGGAGATAGGGGGAGTGGTGGACGAGATGAACGTGGTCGACGCTCGGTGGAAGAGCTGGCGGTGGAGCAGTGCTCGGGTATGGCCTGGGTGGATGGGACGTGAGCGGCTTCCGGTGAGAGGGGCGTACAAGGCGGAGAAGGCTGGCAATCTCGGCAGGAAAGGACAAATGAACTGCTGTGGTAAGGAGGGAACGTGAGTTGTTGAGGGTGATGCCATGTCGGTCGTGTAAGGGGGAGAAAAGAAGGAGGGACATCAGAGGTGGGTTGACTTGGCGATTGTCAGGGACGGTGATCCCTTTTTTTTTTCCCCTCGATCTGGGGAAGAGAATGGGTTAGGCAATTGAAGGGAAGGGAGAGAGAAGGAGGAAGATGAGGCGAAAAGAAAGGAGAGGGGAAGAGGACATTCAGGCAAGAATAAATACAACATAAAGGGAGAAAGGTTATAAAGCAGATGCCACAGAAACGAAAAGTATAAATAAAAGAGTGAAGGGATACAAAATGGTATACCATTTTTAGATATTCAAGTGCGGAAATTTAGGCATATGGAACGGCTGAAATTTAGCTGAAAATAATTCATGTTTTGAATGTGTGCCATAATTTAAGCAAGATACTGGTTTCAATTATAAAGAAACGTTATGCATATTTTTTTCAAATTTGAAACGTCTCAAACAATGAATAGTTGTCAGTTTCAAATGCAAAAAAATGAAACCACCTGGTCAATGCTTTGATTCCGGAAAGATTATTAAAGCAATAGATTTTGATTATACAGCACGCTTTGAATTTGAAACGAAATAGGGAGAAGTTAAGGAGGCACAATTACGGTGTCATTTCAACGAGCAAATTTATTGCTTCCGTTGTACACCGGATTCCAAAATACAGAAATAAATATACCGTTGAGATCAGCATGACGAGGCGATCACAATGGTATACAGTTATCAGTGGTACGATCCTCCGACCAAAAGTCGATAATCGGTACCGAAAATGCTGTTATTTGATCAGAATTGAGATAAACGGAGCCATAGAAGTCCAAATTTGGGGAAAAAAATGACGTCTCAGTCAGAAGATGATTTAGAATTTTCCTATGCAAATATATTCAGGTTTGGAAAATAATTATTGTCAACCATCATAAGCTAGCTTGAATTTAATAGAATTTCACAAGAAATAAACTTTGATAAAATAAATTGAAAATTTACCATCTGCTATGTTTAATTGGACGAAATTCAAAGATTAAATTTTTATTTGCAAATTAATTTATTTAAAATTTCACAAAAATCCAATTAAATACGTAAATAAAACAATGAAATTTAATAAAATCTTACAGGTCGTTACACTCTCCCCCACTCAAAACTTTTCGTCCCCGAAAAGGAAGGAGGTAGAAGAGTAGAACAACCAGGAATAAAGTAGGTTGAAAGTCAAGTGTAGATAATTTATTTAAAACTATATAAATTTTACTTGATATATTCATTTGAAACTTCATTGGCAATTTAATTTTCTTTAATATCTAATACTTTTCAAACTCCTTTTTGAAACAATTATTTACATTATTATTTATATTTACAAAGTCTATTGAAAATATTAAATCCAAAATTTATGAAACTTTAAATTTATCTCAAGATCTCCTTCAAATATTATCAGTAAGTTGAAACCATTTCTTAACGATGTTTTATTTAATTAATAACTTCCAAATATTTATAACACTTAAAATTTTACATTAAACAATGTAGTATATAATTAGAAAATATTTTAAAGGTTAAATCCAACAAGTAAGGAGGGTAGATTTTTGAAAACAGGATCAAGGTGAATAAAAGCTGAGCAGATAAGGTAGATTCGAAAGAAAGAATCGGGCACGAATTGCTAATTCACCAAAGGAATTTAAATTCCAAAGATTAATACAAAATTTCCTTGTTGGGAAAAATGCTTTTATAATAAATATCTTTATAATAATACTTTTATAATAAGATACTATTATATCAAAATAAATTTTTCTTTCGAAAATACTTTTATAACTCGATGTTTCAACAGGTTTATCCTCGTTCTTGCAGACTCTGGCCATGCGTTGATCAGGCGCAAAGCTAGAATTCTTCAAGTACTTAGTAGACTTGTTTCAACACCCAGTGAAAATACTTGAAAAACTTTAAAAATAGATATGGAAAGTACAATCCAAACAAATCAACCAAACCAAAACCTTTGTCCGATCATGGTTCGCAGATACACAATGGTTACGCCTGGTTCCCCCAGGAAACAATCCATATCCGTAAGCTTTCACAGCCCTGCGAGTTACGCCATGATGACTAGTAGGGTGCAGGATACACAATGGTTACGCCTGGTTCCCCCAGGAAACAATCCGTACCCCTAGGCAAGACTCAGCCAGGCACTTGCGCTACTATTCGCGACCTACACAGATTGCAAGATACACAATGGTTACGCCTGGTTCCCCCAGGAAACAATCCGTACCCCTAGGCAAGACTCAGCCAGGCAATTGCGCTGTGCATTCACGAGAGAAAAAAAAAGAAACCATGGGTTACGCCACGGTGGGAACACTCGAGTATTACATCCGGAAAACCAAAAATCAGAGAGAATAATATCGATAGAATGAATCCACGATGTGGCCACAAGGCGGATATCAAGCAGAAGACACTTTCCATATCTTTACTTGGAAAATATATATCATATAGTACCTTTTCAAATACTTTCAAATATCATACTTATATAAAGTCCATCCATATAGGATTACATTTTTCCTAAATCGAATACTTTCCAAATCAATAGTAGATCAAATCATACTTATATAGACTTCGATTATATAAAGCCTCTTTCCAAATTGAGTACCTTTCAAATCAATAGATTTCAAATCAACTTCATACTTATACAAATCCATTTTATATAAGTTCGACCCCTCCCAAATCAAGTGCTTAATATTGTAAGGTTCTCAATTTCAAATCACTTTAATATCAATTCAGTTTCAAAATCACATATGATTTCATCAAATTTTCTTCCAAATTAGATATCTTAGTTTCAAAGTTCCCAAAATAGCAGACTTATAAAATAATCCCAGTTTCCTGATTCAAGTCAAACAAATGTATTTCCAACATCACCATATAATTACTGGTTTTTTTTATTTTCAATTTAATTTCAAAACCAAATATTTTCTCAAAATCAATTATACTCAAAATGGTTTCCAAATTATATCTATTTCTATTTGAAATATCCAATTTACCTTTCTGAAAACCATTATTCAAACTGTTTAATTTTTTTTTTTCAAACATTTCAAAACTAAATTCCATATTAGTATAATTCAAAATATTCATATTCTCTTATTTAACAAAAGGCTTCAAACTTAAACATACAAACTAAACTTATATGCCTTACCAACTATTTTATACTTTTTGAAATTTCTTAGTTTTTAAACCTTGATTTGGAAGTGCTCGAACCTTCAAAATAGTTAGGGAAATCAAATTTCCAAATTCAAGATTCATAAATCCATAAACCAATTATTAAATCTGAAACTCGAGGACTGAACACCGGTCTCATTTTAAATTGTTTTCAAATATATACCTATATCTTTCTAAAATATCAATTTATACTTTGGAATTTGTAATCAAAAGATTTTACAAAATCACTTGCATAGCGAAGCTATTAGAGTGGCCTCTCCCCCACTCTGAAACTCGAAAATCAATGTCGATGATGCGTGCACTCATCACCAAAATTATTTTCTAGCGACATAAGTGAGTTCTGGACTTCTATTTTCTTGAAAACTTCTTTGAATTTCTTCAAAATTATTGGAACTCATTTGAACTCATTTGAACTCATTTGAAACATTTCTTATTCGGAAAAAAAATACTTTCAAATCGTATTATTTATATATATTTTCTAGAATCTTAAAACCAATTTTAAAATACCGGAATTCAGTTCTCGAATTTCAAATTTAACTCTACAGTTATAAATCATTTCTATATAAATAAACCTCTCATAATTTTCCAAATTTTCAAATCCTTTCAAAACCTTTTTATATAGAATAACTTATCTTATTTGCTTTATACATATAGGTATATAATCCTTATTGAAAACAATTTCTTTTTTTTTTATATAAAATCATAGTTATCAAAATAATAATTTCAAAATATAAAACAATTTCAAAATACAAACATACCCGATTTTCAAAGGAAAATTTGAGAATGGATTTCAAAACAAAGATAGAGATTTGAATTAGAGGAACTCCAATCAATAGAATTCTGATTTGAAGATAGACTCGATCGAAGATGGGATAATTAAATTACAAAATAGAAGATGGATATACTTCTATAAGTTGCGGGCGGCCTTAACCGGGTCAACCGTGACTTCAGGGATATGATCGATGCGGGATTCTAAAACAAATTGATATTCGTTTGCCAAATATAGAATTCGGCATATCAAGATATAGCAGCATCGTAAACTGAGGATATAAAAATCTTCGGTGAATCGATGCTATTTGTAAAGGGGTTTCACCCCTTTACAAACATTCAGTGGAGTTGTGGGATACTCCAGAATCAAACGAATATAAATAGGGAGAGACAAGATTGAATTTCGAAACCGAGGGACATTCCAAAATTCAAAGGAAATCGAGTCAAAGGAAGAGATTCAACTCGAGCGGAAATGATTCTGTAAATAAATTTACCATATATGCTAAGTTTTGCCTAGAACCTGGCTCTGATACCAACTGTAACGACCCACTATTTTGGACCATTCAAATCGACACTAAAACCGTACATGTCCGACTTGAATAATTCAAAATACCGAATTGTTAATTTAATTTGGCAAAACTTAAAATATACAGTAAATAAATCAAACACAGATCACAGCCACAGAGTAATATAATGCAGCGGAATAGAAAAATAGTAGTTCATGAAGCTACTATATACATCAGAGTTTAAAGTAAAATACATCAGAATATCTCGAATACAGTGAAGTCTTCAGTACGAGCCGATGACTTCTCTGAACCAATCAACTAGAAAAACTGAAAACTGAATCGATAGTTGGATCTCCAAATGAAGCTCCAATCTCCAAAGGTGAGTCTCAAATGCTGTATTACTCAGTCTGACCCAAGCGTAAAGCAAAACACAAAACACTCGAGTCAGGATTAACATTCTTATATCAATAAATTCAACTCAAATGAAATATCAACTGAAATACCATATAACTTAAAGGATGTTTGGGATGTCCATCCTCTAAGGGTCCATAGAACTATCTACAGAGTAGAAATATACACTATTACACTGTGGTCATTCACTTAATTTATACTTCAAACCCAAATGTCAATTTCACTTCGAATAATTATATTTTCCCAAAATAGTATTTATATATATTAAATGTTGTATACGGTAAAGCACTTCCAATTTTCCCAACTTAACAAATCATTTCACATCAACCCGACCTTCCCATTCAAATTAAATTCAATCTTATTTTATCGATTTAAATTTCCTAAAATAACCACTTCAAATTTATAATCTCAAATTTTGATTTGATATCCCAATTTCCCCTTTTATTTCAATATGTTTCCATACTTTAAGTATTCAACATTTCAACTAAATTTTTCCCAATCTAGTTTCTAAATAAAAATTTCCAATTTAGTCCATCCTCAATTTATATCTAATTCAATTCGTTATCTAAATAACAAATTCAACTATCTTGGTTCCAAATACATATCCAAATTTCTATCCCATATTATTACAATATAGTTCATAGCGTACATATAACAATTTAAATTTAACCGTTTCATATAGATTCTCGATTTTTTTACATCATTATTATTTAGTCTTGAACACTCCCTTATTTGATTCAATATCATTTTAGTGACCTCACATTACATTTTACTCAATATTTCTTAAATTTTATTTAATGTGAAATATCTCGTTCGGTAAATTTCAAATTGATTTAAATAAATAAATCCTTATCTAAATACCATAACCCAAATTTATCTCCCAATCTTAATTGTTCAAGATTATTGCAAAATTTATCCGAACTAAAACTTACATAAATATTTACCCTAATTTATGTATTTAATCAAATCTTGATTAAACTAGATATAATTAACTCTATATTTATCATTACCCTTTATATATGTATTTAAGAATTTACATTTTATAAGACCATATATTTCTTATCATACGGTCAAGCGTTACGGATATTATCATTTCAATCCGTACACTAAATGTATACGGGTGGATAGCATTTCAACCTGTGATCCCAAATTTAATTAAATGGAAACCGCTTGGGTCTATCATTTCAACCCATTTCAATTCAAAACAAACATAACAAAGGGAACTTGCAGAGTGATGACAGGGATGGTGTCAAAGTAAATAAACAAGCAATAACACAATCAATAACAATTCAATAGATAAATCAAATAACCCCGAAATAATCGTATTAATTTGCATTGTTATTTGTATAATTATTTTTAGAATCTACACTATCATTTCATGTAGATTAAAGATTATTACATTTCAGTTTTTCACTTGTCGTTCCTTTTAAATTTCGGTTTAAAAACTACAACAATTAATCCAAACTACGTTCAAAGATTTAAAGTATAATTTATCAATTTCTACGACAATTAATGGGTCAAATTTAACACATCAAATTTACATATGGTGGGGTCAGGTTTTAATAAATCAAGGTCCGTCATATATAATCCGTTTAAAATTTGTAAACTATACTGCCCCAAATTTAACTAGCAAACTAGTTATCCCTTAACAATAGTAATTAACATCCAATCTAAACAACAATCAATCACACAATCAATTATCAACCAATCTGTATTATTATCACATAAATAATTAACCGATAACGGTGTCAGGTGTCATAGGTGAACAGATACAGATAATAGCAGTCATGCAGTAAAACAACTAATCAGCAGCATATTTCAATTGACGTTTGAATTGAAATCAAATTTAATAAATAAAGAACGTCAATCGTGAGTGATTGCTCACCTTTGAGGCTAGAGACAAACGAGAATAAGATGAGCTGCGAATTCCGAACACAAATTCCTAAGTAGAGCGGAATGGTACGAATTGACAATCAAAGCTGATAAATGGAAATAGACGAAATCAAATCAGGTTGGATTTGACGAAGATAATTGATATGGATAAGCTTGTAAATATAATCGTATATATTTAAAAACCATATCCTAAACTTAAATGTAATTTTAAAATAAAACCTACATAACTAACCTATACATTAAAACATAACTAATAGTATATAAATAAAAAAATATATATACTGATAAAATAACCTACATATTTTATTATAAACAAATATAAATGCAGACTTTACAATAGGGCACAAGAAGTATGAATACACTTATATACTATATGTGTACAAAACAATTTAACACCATATGCAGACCAACATATTATTTAATGTAAGCAGATATACTTATATAATATAATATAGAATGGTATGCTTGCAGCAACCAAAATATGCAGATTACATCAACGAATGTGTGTACAGATTGAAATTAATTATATGTCGAAACTATTGAAAATATACGGTCGATAGTATAGAATATTAATATACATGTTATATGCAGACTCTCATATATATCTGCCACTACCTATATAAATAGTTATATAGCAACTCACACAGACTTCCCAAAACATTTATTTGCAGACCTGGAGTATATGATATATACTTTATATTTTCAGAACCAATGCAAGATAGAACTGCCTAACGTAAGTTACAAAACAGCATAAAACATAAAATATAAATAACGTATCCATAAAATATTATATTATATTTAATATAAAGTAACGCGTCACACTTTATGAATGGATGCATATAACGTAAATGTACTATGGATCCTATCTATGCATGCAGACCAGACAAACCCAACTCCAATATGTGTATACTGGCCTATCACCTTAGTAAACCAAATATTTAAAACATTGAAATATTACTTAATCCTCACATGGCATGCAGACTATATAAAACACAATACTCACGTATTAATAGGTATATATACCCAATATGTAAAAGCTTACAAGTTTGAAAAAATAAAACACTCATATATTATATACATACGTATGAGACTAATATATATATATAATTAATGTAACAAATATGCTAGCATAATATTTATATTATATAAACTAACAGATAGTAGAAACTGCAAACATTAGATCCAAACTACATATAGCCTGATACACGCATAAAAACAATATAACTATTATATAGACTCGCGTATATAACCAAAATATAACTCATACAATGTATAATATGTATAAACATAAAGCTTTTATATAAAGTCTGTAAATAAAAAAAAGAACCCAAAGCTCTACAACTTACTTGCAAACGATGTAGGCAACAGGGAGATAGGGGGAGTGGTGGACGAGATGAACGTGGTCGACGCTCGGTGGAAGAGCTGGCGGTGGAGCAGTGCTCGGGTATGGCCTGGGTGGATGGGACGTGAGCGGCTTCCGGTGAGAGGGGCGTACAAGGCGGAGAAGGCTGGCAATCTCGGCAGGAAAGGGCAAATGAACTGCTGTGGTAAGGAGGGAACGTGAGTTGTTGAGGGTGATGCCATGTCGGTCGTGTAAGGGGGAGAAAAGAAGGAGGGACATCAGAGGTGGGTTGACTTGGCGATTGTCAGGGACGGTGATCCCTTTTTTTTTTTTTTCCCTCGATCTGGGGAAGAGAATGGGTTAGGCAATTGAAGGGAAGGGAGAGAGAAGGAGGAAGATGAGGCGAAAAGAAAGGAGAGGGGAAGAGGACATTCAGGCAAGAATAAATACAACATAAAGGGAGAAAGGTTATAAAGCAGATGCCACAGAAACGAAAAGTATAAATAAAAGAGTGAAGGGATACAAAATGGTATACCATTTTTAGATATTCAAGTGCGGAAATTTAGGCATATGGAACGGCTGAAATTTAGCTGAAAATAATTCATGTTTTGAATGTGTGCCATAATTTAAGCAAGATACTGGTTTCAATTATAAAGAAACGTTATGCATATTTTTTTCAAATTTGAAACGTCTCAAACAATGAATAGTTGTCAGTTTCAAATGCAAAAAAATGAAACCACCTGGTCAATGCTTTGATTCCGGAAAGATTATTAAAGCAATAGATTTTGATTATACAGCACGCTTTGAATTTGAAACGAAATAGGGAGAAGTTAAGGAGGCACAATTACGGTGTCATTTCAACGAGCAAATTTATTGCTTCCGTTGTACACCGGATTCCAAAATACAGAAATAAATATACCGTTGAGATCAGCATGACGAGGCGATCACAATGGTATACAGTTATCAGTGGTACGATCCTCCGACCAAAAGTCGATAATCGGTACCGAAAATGCTGTTATTTGATCAGAATTGAGATAAACGGAGCCATAGAAGTCCAAATTTGGGGAAAAAAATGACGTCTCAGTCAGAAGATGATTTAGAATTTTCCTATGCAAATATATTCAGGTTTGGAAAATAATTATTGTCAACCATCATAAGCTAGCTTGAATTTAATAGAATTTCACAAGAAATAAACTTTGATAAAATAAATTGAAAATTTACCATCTGCTATGTTTAATTGGACGAAATTCAAAGATTAAATTTTTATTTGCAAATTAATTTATTTAAAATTTCACAAAAATCCAATTAAATACGTAAATAAAACAATGAAATTTAATAAAATCTTACAGGTCGTTACAAATACGGTTTAATAATTATTAATTTTTGATATATATATATATATATATAGTAAAAAAAATCTTGAATTTAGCTATGTATAAATTTGTTTCGAATTTTAAAATAAGCTAAATAATGAAGTTGATTTCGTTTATATAATATGGTAAAGAACATATTTGAAATTCTATTGTATATAGAATTTATAATAACTCAAATAAAAATAGGGTTGAAGATAAATGTGAATATGATTTGAATTAAAGTATCTAAGAATTTTCCTCGAAAAATTTGGTTTGAAATGTAAACAAATTAAGATTTAAAGGGTATGATCTTATAACTTGATATTTGATTAGAGGATTTAAACGAATATCAAATTTATTTATAGAATATTATCAAGTTAATCTAATTAAAAGAATATCTTGTTATTGAAGTTTAAGGGCTTTACCTGAATAATATTTGTTTAGTAAGTAAATATTTCAAATTTAAAAAATAGGAAATTGGATTTGATATATATTAAATATTCAAAGAATCCATTTTGAAATAGTGGAATTTTTAAAAGTTGAAGTATACGAACTATAAAGTTTTGAAATACAGAATATTTAAGCTTTGAAATATATGGAAATTAAAATGGTTTATTAGGAGGTTCAAATTGATATTGGGAATTTATTGTGAAATTTGAAGAAGTTGTTTATTTTATAAAGTAATATAGTATTTGGACCATTAATGTAACGATCCTAAATTTCGAACAATTTAAATTGTGAATATTTAATTAATTTTAAATATTTAAATGATAATTTAAATTGAATTTCCAATATAACAATGAAATTGGCGATTAAATATAAAAATTTAATCTATAAAAAGTTGGATAAAAATTTAAACTTGACTTTGGAGTTGAAATTGAATATTAAATTTGTATTATAAATTTAAACTAATGACTTAAGAAAAAAAAAACTTGGATATAAGGATTATTTCTTATGTAAATTAATAGTTGAATTAAATTTTGATTTGGAAACTGTGTATTTATTTGAATTTTTCAAGTTTAATATGAAGAACATATTGAATTTAAAATTTGAGCTTGGAGTTTGTAAATTTATTTAAATTCCCTTCAAAATTTTTGTTAAGGGTTGAGTGGGCTTTGTAGTAATATCGGCCCATGTTTATTTTTGATACCGTTCCCTTGTTAATTCAATCCAAACCCGTTTCATATTTTTCACTCATTCGAAAAAAAAACCTAAACGAAAATAAAAAGAAAAAGAATGGCGGCTTAAGTTCTCATTTTCGTTCCTCTCCGGAAACTAGGGCTTGCGATCCAATTTGGGGCTTCAATCTTCGTTCGAGGGTGCTAATTCCCACCTCGGCTGTTCGATTCGAGTTATGGTGAGTTCTCTGCTCACGATTAATCTTTTATTCAAGTATTTAGATCTGTTTGAATTGAATGCTTGGTTGCATGCTATGATTTGTGGTGTTATTCGTTATCATTTGCTCGGCTAATTTACTTTAAAAATGATAAGGACATATAAGTCTCTGCATGTATGGTTGTTGGTTGTTCTTTTGCTATGAATTGCTCTGTTAATTTGTTATTTAAACTGATGAGGACAAATACTATTGAATTTAATTTTATTTAAACTGGTAAGAACAGACACAAATTTGGAATTTATATTTGTTTTGAACTATTGAGAGCAAATGCTATTTAGATTTTTATTTAAACTGTTAAGAACAGAAGCTGCTTAAATTTGTTTTAAACTGATAAGAATAGATGCAATCAAATCTTGCTTTTAAATCTGATAAGAACAGATGCTATTTGTAATCTTGCTTTTTAACCTGATAAGAACAGATGCTATTTGTAATTTTGCTTTTAAATCTGATGAGAACAGATGCTATTTAAACTTGGCCTTAAATCTGTCATGCGTGGATGCCTGCATTTATTTTCTTCTCTGATATATGTTATTGCTTGCATGTGTTTATTTGTGAGAAATCCTTCATCCTCTTTATCTGATGCATATATAAAACTCTGTTGTTAATTGCTTCTCTGTTTCCATGCTTGTGAGCAAACTCATTTATCTACCTATATGTTTCTGATTTTATGGTTGACTCTTGAAGTATGATGGTTTAGATGACTGCATGTTTGAATTTACATATTTTTATGGATATAAATGTATGAGTATGTATAAATGCATATCTCTGCTGTGAGTAACATTTATTTTAAAAGGAAATTTAAGTATAAATTGTTGCTTAAATAAGTACGCTCTAAGTATGTTATCTGATTGCATGATGAGTAGTATGCTTGTTAGTAACTTTTTCTTTTCAAAAATTTAAGTATTAAACTATTGCTTGATTTATGACTTGTGTATGTTTACCTGGATTTCAAGTTGATTTGTATGATTTGCCTCATTAGTTTAAAAACTCAAGTATAGTTATGATGATGTATGTTTGTTCCTGTAATTGTATTGAGTATATGAGTATAAGTTACTGTTCTATGATTTTACAGTATTCTCCTAAGTTCCAGGTCTAAAATTTTAAAAGAAAAACTTAAGTGTTTTTAAAAATTAATCTTTAATAATATAAGAGATTTGGTCAATGTATGTTTAATATAGCATAAATGATAAGGTTAAGATTTTGTTTAAGATGAATAAAAGATAAATATACCTGTAGTTTTACTGGTAACACAGTTATAGCAAAGCAAATTAAAATCTGTCAAAATCCAGTTGATTGTTAGTCTCAGGTGTATGAATCAAAGTTAAAACTAAATTGTGATTATTTAAAATCAAATTGCAAATTTTTAGTGATGAATTTTTGGTGCATATGCACGGTGAAGAGTGGTGACAGGTTTAAGTTTTGGTTGCTGTGTTCTTTTTGACTCGGGTCATAACTCGAGTAAATCGAGTTTTTACTCGAAGTTGAGTAATATTTTACTCGAAGCAAACAAAGGGGGAACTCGGGTTGCTTCTGTAATTGCAGGTTTTTGGAAAAACTGTAGTTTTAATTTAAAGTTTGTTTTAAATCTAGGTGCAGGTTTTCTATCAAGGAATTAAAACTAGATTTAAAGAATGGTTTTCAATCTAAGTTGAATCTCAGTTTTTAAACCTAATTCAAACCTTTTGAATTAAATATTTACAGGTTACTTTGGAAACCTGTATATTTCCAGTTTAAAAGAAATTGAGTTTTTTTTTTAAGAAAAGGAAATCTGAAGCAGTTTTAAACAGGAGTTTAAAACTTAAATTTCAAAAGTATGAATTTCAAACTGAGATTTGAATTCCAGTTTTTAAATTTAATCCAATCTTTCTAAAAGTAAAAACTGTTTCACGTTTTTAAAGCCAGAGAGTAATTTTGCAGTTTTAGTTTAAATGAATTCATATTTTTCTTTAATAAAATCTGATTCAAATGGAAGTTGAATCTTAATTCAAATGTAGTTTTGAATTCAAAAGTTTTAAAAAATGAGAATCTTAAATTTAAACAAGTTTTAAATTCTGTTTAAACCAAGACTAAAAACAGTTCAGGTTTACTTTTAAAACCTGACCTTTGAATTTAAACAAGTTTGTATGTTTTAAATATTGAGCAAATTTAAATGTTTTAAAACCAGATTTAAATTGGTTTTGAAATTTAGTTAAAACAATGTATGGTTGATGAGACCTGTTGCATGTAAGTATATAATGTTTGCTTGTGATTTAATGTGAATGTGTGCCTATGAGCATGCAATCTGGAAAATGACCAGAAATCATATTTTTGAGGTGGATCTGAACATTTAGATAATGCTGTGTTTTTATAAGTATGAATGTGATGCATGTTGGATTTCCTAAACTACTTGATGTTGCCTGATTTTCGTGGATCGTTACTGTTGTTAGATTTTTATTTCGATATTTGCTTTAAACAGTTAGTCAAGCACTATGCCTATGCATTAACTTATTTTGTCCTTGTTGCTTTATACCTTGAAATTGAACATATAGCCCAAAGTATGTTACTTTGATTTGCACGTCCCTGTAGTTTGGCTTGGTTGGCTGCCCAGATTTGTTCTTGCTGGTTTGATATAAGTGTACTCCTGTACACCCCTTATGCTCATTTGTGGGAATTTATATTATTTACATCCTCTTTTATTAGGACTAATCCAATTTGTTTCATCATCTCTGTTTCCATTTTATTCAGTTCATTACAAATTTATTTACTTGAGTTAAGATTAATCCTGACTCGAGTGTTTTTGTGTTTTGCAATAAACGCTCGGGTCAGACCGAGTATTTCTACAGCTTGAAGATTTTCTCGCAGCGAAGTTTGAGAGAGGGGGATTAAAGCACTCCACTAAAGCTTTTCAGAAATTTCTTTTTTTGTACTTTAAAATATAAATTGTTTCCGCTGTATAAATTCAAATGTAATTTATTGTATAACTCTGATATTTGTATACAAAAGAAAAGTTTGTTTATAAAATATATTATTGTTCTGTGATTCTGTGGCTGATTCTGTTTAAATGTTATAAACTAAAGAACAATCCGTCATCTTGAACGTTTCTAGTTGGTTTAATTACCGACTAGAGGCGGTTAGGGCGGCGGGTCATTACAAAGTGGTATCAGAGCTTTGGTTTACACAAAGCTTAGTTTATGGCATTTAATATGAATAGTTACTAGAATCACTTTAAAGAAAGTGTTTTCAAATCTAAAGAAGTTTAAAATTGTTTTCTTTAAAATAAAAAGTATTTTGAAAATTAGAATTATTTTGAAGATTCCCCTCTCTAAATTTAGGTTTGCGACCGTTTCTCTTCGGTGAGGTCTCGTTAGACTTGAGTTTCGATCATTCGGAAACTCATTATCGAATTTTTGAGAGTTATGGAAAATGAAATATGAGTTAAGTGAATTAATGAATTGGTCTAAATTGGCTTAAATCAAATATTTTGAATATCTTCAAAGTAGTAATTGGAAAATAAAATGATATGTCAATTTGATTATAATCAAATGGATTATTGAACTATAACTTGGAAATTTAATTTTGAATTCTTTTGAAAATTGATTTCAAATGTTGTGAAGAACGATTTAGTAAATAAATGGATTATAAGTATTTAACTTATAATATGGATTTTGGGTATATAACTAAGTTATATGAATTGAATTGAATCAAATTAGTAAAGGAGATTATAAATCGAAAGTTTATAAATATAAATGTAATTTCTAAAAATGTTTATAAAATCCGCAAATGACTTATTTTGATAAGTAAATTATTGTAACTTATTAAAGGTGTTATATCTATGGTTTTGGACAATAAATGAGATATAAAAGGAGATATGAATCTAATGAAAATTTATAAGAGATTTAAATTGATGCAATGAAGAATTTGAATTTGAATGGGCATGGAAATAAGTTAAGTGGAAAACTTAATATTGGAAATTTGAAGTTGGTTTAAAACCAATATTTTGAAATGTATGCAGAATTCAAACTATGAATTAAGTTGAAGTTGAAAAACTTAAATGAGAATATTTTTGGGAAAATAATATTATGAAATGAAGTAAATTCATTTTAAGTTGTTTTGAAATGTGTTTAAAAGAATGATTTCTTTTAAGAATGAAATATATATTTGATTTTGGTTTAAGTATATCAAATATTTTCAAAAATGTTGAAAATAAATGGATTTGTAAATTACTTATTATTGAATAAGTATGGAAATATTTTCCAATATGAAATGAAAGGTTTGAAATTTTATCTTTTCAAGATAAAGTGAAAAGTAAATGTTTTGAGATTTTATCTTTTAAAGATAAATTGAAAAGTGAATATTTGAAATTTGTTTCAAATGGTTAAGTGTGAAAATTTTTATATCTTGTAAAGATATTATTTTGAGAAATTTGAACAGTTAGTTCAACTTGGAAATTTTTCAAAAAGATTGAATCTTGAGTTAAAATTGAGTTTAACTTTGACACCCAAAAACAATGTAAGTTGAACTTTGAATTTTAAATGGATGATTTGGATTGTATGTCTAACATTGTGAATTGACGACATATCAATTGATCTCTATTAAATATATATCTGCGGTGGCGGAGAATTTATTCTCTTAGCTTAACACCCTTCTCTGAGACGTACGAGCTCAGAGGTTATATATCGATAGACATCAATTATGTGTTGAGGATTGACGATGTAACGTGAAATCCAAATCGAGTGTGAAGTCGATAATAAATTGGATTATGAATGTGAATTAGGTTTGAGATAACCTTAAATTTCCAAATCGGCTTAGAGGAAAATTTTAAATGGATGATGAAATGAAAAAAATTTGTGAAACCTCTATTTGTTATGGGTATGAAATATTGTGGTTTTCATAACGTGTATGTGTGAATACGATTAATTCGAAAACCAATTAGTTTGGAAAAGTAATTGTTGTGGAAAACTTATGTAAGTACATGAGTATGATATGTACAAAAATGTGAAATGAAATATTATATATGTATGTATGATATTATGTTTTCCAAATTGAGGATATGGAAAAGTACCTTCCATTTAAACATTTGTGAAGGTTGTTGGAACTCGAGAAGAGTGTCCATTTGAAAATCGTAGCTACGTAGTATTTCCATTAGTTGGAATGTCCTTTTGGACTGGTATAGTGTGCTAGCGTAATTCGAGGGGCGAGATGCCTACGGTTACAAGCGATTCCACTGGGATAGTGGCGTAACCGCCGTGTATACCGCGATCTAGTTACACTCGGGTGGTAGCGTAATTTGAGGGGCGTGATGCCTACAGTTACAAGCGATTCCACTGGGATAGTGGCGTAACCGCTGTGTAAACTGCAATCTACAAACCAAAGCGTAATTCGAGGGGCGAGATGCCTACGGTCACGAGCGATTCTACTGGGATAGTAGCGTAACCGCCGTGTGAACCGCGATCTTTGGCAACAACCATGGCGAAATTCAAGGGATGAGATATCCACAGTTACAAGCGACTCTACTGGGATAGTAGCGGAACCGCCGAGTAAACTGTGATCCATGGGGGAATGTGCTTTCCATATCCATTTTTTAAAAGAATTTTTAAAAGGTATTTTCACTGGGAATTGAAGCAAGTATATTTAGTACTTGGAGATTGTTAGACTTGCGCCTGGCCAGCGTATGCCTAATGTCTTTAAGAACGACAGTAGACTTGTTAAATTTCGAGTTAGCAAGTATTTTCGAACTTTAAATAGAAAATCAATTATCTGAAATTAAAGTGATATAAATTCCAACCTAATAAATTAAGGAAGAGGATTTTTGAAATGTTTTGAAAGTCCACAGCTTTGGAAAAGTTATACTATGTAAATTTCTTAAATGAAGAAGTTCAAATTTAAAATTTGGGTTTTTGTAAGTTGAAAATTTTAGTAAAGATTTTTGTGTCTTGATTGTAGAAAAATACTAGACAAATGAGTTAATAAACAAAGCTAGTGAGATAAAACAAATGGAATGAATCCTATATTCATTTATTTCTAATAAGTTTCGAACTAGATAAAATTGTTAAAATATAAATATTAGTGAAATTTCAACAATCATTTCTCCTTACTTGTAATTTCGGGACGAAATTCTTTTAAGGAGGGGAGATTGTAACGATCCTAAATTTCGAACAATTTAAATTGTGAATATTTAATTAATTTTAAATATTTAAATGATAATTTAAATTGAATTTCCAATATAACAATGAAATTGGCGATTAAATATAAAAATTTAATCTATAAAAAGTTGGATAAAAATTTAAACTTGACTTTGGAGTTGAAATTGAATATTAAATTTGTATTATAAATTTAAACTAATGACTTAAGAAAAAAAAAAACTTGGATATAAGGATTATTTCTTATGTAAATTAATAGTTGAATTAAATTTTGATTTGGAAACTGTGTAGTTATTTGAATTTTTCAAGTTTAATATGAAGAACATATTGAATTTAAAATTTGAGCTTGGAGTTTGTAAATTTATTTAAATTCCCTTCAAAATTTTTGTTAAGGGTTGAGTGGGCTTTGTAGTAATATCGGCCCATGTTTATTTTTGATACCGTTCCCTTGTTAATTCAATCCAAACCCGTTTCATATTTTTCACTCATTCGAAAAAAAAACCTAAACGAAAATAAAAAGAAAAAGAATGGCGGCTTCAGTTCTCATTTTCGTTCCTCTCCGGAAACTAGGGCTTGTGATCCAATTTGGGGCTTCAATCTTCGTTCGAGGGTGCTAATTCCCACCTCGGCTGTTCGATTCGAGTTATGGTGAGTTCTCTGCTCACGATTAATCTTTTATTCAAGTATTTAGATTTGTTTGAATTGAATGCTTGGTTGCATGCTATGATTTGTGGTGTTATTCGTTATCATTTGCTCGGCTAATTTACTTTAAAACTGATAAGGACATATAAGTCTCTGCATGTATGGTTGTTGGTTGTTCTTTTGCTATGAATTGCTCTGTTAATTTGTTATTTAAACTGATGAGGACAAATACTATTGAATTTAATTTTATTTAAACTGGTAAGAACAGACACAAATTTGGAATTTATATTTGTTTTGAACTGTTGAGAGCAAATGCTATTTAGATTTTTATTTAAACTGTTAAGAACAGAAGCTGCTTAAATTTGTTTTAAACTGATAAGAATAGATGCAATCAAATCTTGCTTTTAAATCTGATAAGAACAGATGCTATTTGTAATATTGCTTTTTAACCTGATAAGAACAGATGCTATTTGTAATTTTGCTTTTAAATCTGATGAGAACAGATGCTATTTAAACTTGGCCTTAAATCTGTCATGCGTGGATGCCTGCATTTATTTTCTTCTCTGATATATGTTATTGCTTGCATGTGTTTATTTGTGAGAAATCCTTCATCCTCTTTATCTGATGCATATATAAAACTCTGTTGTTAATTGCTTCTCTGTTTCCATGCTTGTGAGCAAACTCATTTATCTACCTATATGTTTCTGATTTTATGGTTGACTCTTGAAGTATGATGGTTTAGATGACTGCATGTTTGAATTTACATATTTTTATGGATATAAATGTATGAGTATGTATAAATGCATATCTCTGTTGTGAGTAACATTTATTTTAAAAGGAAATTTAAGTATAAATTGTTGCTTAAATAAGTACGCTCTAAGTATGTTATCTGATTGCATGATGAGTAGTATGCTTGTTAGTAACTTTTTCTTTTCAAAAATTTAAGTATTAAACTGTTGCTTGATTTATGACTTGTGTATGTTTACCTGGATTTCAAGTTGATTTGTATGATTTGCCTCATTAGTTTAAAAACTCAAGTATAGTTATGATGATGTATGTTTGTTCCTGTAATTGTATTGAGTATATGAGTATAAGTTACTGTTCTATGATTTTACAGTATTCTCCTAAGTTCCAGGTCTAAAATTTTAAAAGAAAAACTTAAGTGTTTTTAAAAATTAATCTTTAATAATATAAGAGATTTGGTCAATGTATGTTTAATATAGCATAAATGATAAGGTTAAGATTTTGTTTAAGATGAATAAAAGATAAATATACCTGTAGTTTTACTGGTAACACAGTTATAGCAAAGCAAATTAAAATCTGTCAAAATCCAGTTGATTGTTAGTCTCAGGTGTATGAATCAAAGTTAAAACTAAATTGTGATTATTTAAAATCAAATTGCAAATTTTTAGTGATGAATTTTTGGTGCATATGCACGGTGAAGAGTGGTGACAGGTTTAAGTTTTGGTTGCTGTGTTCTTTTTGACTCGGGTCATAACTCGAGTAAATCGAGTTTTTACTCGAAGTTGAGTAATATTTTACTCGAAGCAAACAAAGGGGGAACTCGGGTTGCTTCTGTAATTGCAGGTTTTTGGAAAAACTGTAGTTTTAATTTAAAGTTTGTTTTAAATCTAGGTGCAGGTTTTCTATCAAGGAATTAAAACTAGATTTAAAGAATGGTTTTCAATCTAAGTTGAATCTCAGTTTTTAAACCTAATTCAAACCTTTTGAATTAAATATTTACAGGTTACTTTGGAAACCTGTATATTTCCAGTTTAAAAGAAATTGAGTTTTTTTTTTAAGAAAAGGAAATCTGAAGCAGTTTTAAACAGGAGTTTAAAACTTAAATTTCAAAAGTATGAATTTCAAACTGAGATTTGAATTCCAGTTTTTAAATTTAATCCAATCTTTCTAAAAGTAAAAACTGTTTCACGTTTTTAAAGCCAGAGAGTAATTTTGCAGTTTTAGTTTAAATGAATTCATATTTTTCTTTAATAAAATCTGATTCAAATGGAAGTTGAATCTTAATTCAAATGTAGTTTTGAATTCAAAAGTTTTAAAAAATGAGAATCTTAAATTTAAACAAGTTTTAAATTCTGTTTAAACCAAGACTAAAAACAGTTCAGGTTTACTTTTAAAACCTGACCTTTGAATTTAAACAAGTTTGTATGTTTTAAATATTGAGCAAATTTAAATGTTTTAAAACCAGATTTAAATTGGTTTTGAAATTTAGTTAAAACAATGTATGGTTGATGAGACCTGTTGCATGTAAGTATATAATGTTTGCTTGTGATTTAATGTGAATGTGTGCCTATGAGCATGCAATCTGGAAAATGACCAGAAATCATATTTTTGAGGTGGATCTGAACATTTAGATAATGCTGTGTTTTTATAAGTATGAATGTGATGCATGTTGGATTTCCTAAACTACTTGATGTTGCCTGATTTTCGTGGATCGTTACTGTTGTTAGATTTTTATTTCGATATTTGCTTTAAACAGTTAGTCAAGCACTATGCCTATGCATTAACTTATTTTGTCCTTGTTGCTTTATACCTTGAAATTGAACATATAGCCCAAAGTATGTTACTTTGATTTGCACGTCCCTGTAGTTTGGCTTGGTTGGCTGCCCAGATTTGTTCTTGCTGGTTTGATATAAGTGTACTCCTGTACACCCCTTATGCTCATTTGTGGGAATTTATATTATTTACATCCTCTTTTATTAGGACTAATCCAATTTGTTTCATCATCTCTGTTTCCATTTTATCCAGTTCATTACAAATTTATTTACTTGAGTTAAGATTAATCCTGACTCGAGTGTTTTTGTGTTTTGCAATAAACGCTCGGGTCAGACCGAGTATTTCTGCAGCTTGAAGATTTTCTCGCAGCGAAGTTTGAGAGAGGGGGATTAAAGCACTCCACTAAAGCTTTTCAGAAATTTCTTTTTTTGTACTTTAAAATATAAATTGTTTCCACTGTATAAATTCAAATGTAATTTATTGTATAACTCTGATATTTGTATACAAAAGAAAAGTTTGTTTATAAAATATATTATTGTTCTGTGATTCTGTGGCTGATTCTGTTTAAATGTTATAAACTAAAGAAAAATCCGTCATCTTGAACGTTTCTATTTGGTTTAATTACCAACTAGAGGCGGTTAGGGCGGCGGGTCGTTACAATTAAGTAGTAAAAGTTATGTTTCAAATCTATGGTTTCAAGGTATATATATTTGAAATATTATGATTTTGGGAAAGGGATATTTATAAAATAAAATGATATCATATTGATTTGGGTTTTAAAAATATAAATGATATCGTGATTATATTGTTTGAAAGAGATATTATATTCTAGTTTTTAAAGGTATAAATTATTTTGAAATAACCGCGGTGTTATAATAACGTTTGATTGTTGAAGTGACCGGGATCGGAAGTTGTCATACTCTCTGCCAACTCTGAAAACCACTTTAACAACCGTGTACGCGGTGGAGATTCCAGAATGAAGTAGGATGGTGGCGGCATTTCCTTTGAGGTAAATACATGGACCCAACTCCCGTGAGTTGGCAAAAGGTGGCTGAAACATGAGCAATTGACGGGTTAATTGAGGTAGCACATTTGATCGGACACATCCCTTCGATATTATACTTTGACTTTTGGATTGATTCGGTGGCCACTTTTGATTTTTTTTATTTGGGGGTGTGGCTCGAGGTGGGCGGTAGCTGCGGCTACGCGTTACCACCGACCTGGAAGCGTTATTGGTGTATCTACCCTGGCATTGCCTAGTTGTGCCGTGTCACCTACCCTATCGCGCTTTGTACGAGTTTGGTTTTCTCCCGTAGCCCGTGGAGTATTTAGGGTAGTCTCCCGATCTGGAGATGCGCTGATACTGGATGGACTACAGGGAGTATTACGTGTTAAGGGCTATATGTGTAACCCCTTAATGCTAGGAAAAAAGTAAGTTTATTTTACAATTAGACACTATTATAATAGCAAAATATACTACATAGTAAATAGTTTAACGGATCCTTAAGAGATGTAAATCCCACGCATCTCTTGAGTTACTGCACTCATATTTATTTCTGTTGATTTAACTTACATAAGATCTTTTAGTTCTGACTCGAGTGTTTTGTCTTTTCAATTCGCTCGGGTCAGTCCGAGCGTTTCAGGATTTTGAAGACCTTAGCTCTGGAGGACAAAGACGGAGATTTATTATTATTATTATTAGTCCACTATACTCATACTGTTCTGCTGCATTGTTATTGGTATGTGTAACTCTGACAAATGTTGTAAGTAAAATCGAATATTTTGTAAAACAGGTTATAAACTGTATATTTGATTATTATATTTTATCCTTCCGCTGTGAGATTTTGTTTGTTTTTATTTCTTTCTTGTTTTCTTATTTACCCCATAACAATCCACTCTTCGTATGGTTTGAATTGGCACTTGTGTCGATTTAAAGCGTGCAAAAAGGCGGGATGTTACATTTTTCCTCGCTCCCAGCCCTTTGGTGATGTCTTCATCGATTTAAGTGACATTGGCGAAATCGACTTCACCGTTCATGACATTCTACACGAAACTGGTTCAGGCTTTAATTTCTCATTAGGATGCTTTATAAGTGGAGGTGGTTATACCCCATCTTTATTTCCTTACCAACATGGTGCGTAGGGTACTTGGGGGTTCATCGGCGTCATACATTTTACTAGGATCACAAACATGATCCCTACATTTCTTAGTTTTCTAAAGTCCCAATTCTTGTACAATCTTTTTCTTGTTTCAAGTTTCAAGTTCCAAGGATCGTGATATATATGGTGCTCTCTCACTTAGTGGAGATGATCATAGATGGAAGACACCCAATCCCACCTCGCTATAGATATCAAAGTCTTTGTGAGACCAATGAGGAGTGGTGGAGGAGAAAAAATCGGGAGGCTGAAGAAGATCGCTGAGTTGATAGGGATTGTGAAAGAGAGAAGAAGGAAAAAGAGAGGGAGATAAGGAAGATAGAGGCCGAAGATGAGCGGGCATGCGATCTCTCGAAACGCCAGAGAGAATCTGTCGAGCATCATGGTCCTTATTTCGTTGCTGTTCATTTGTGCTTTGAAGTTCAGACTACTCCTCAACAACGAGTTCCTTCTTCCCATTCTCTAATTACTGCTGTTTCCCCAACTTTCAAGGGAGTCTCTTCTCCTTCATTTACACTTCCAATAGGTCCTTCATGCCTCCATGCTACATTTACCAACCTATTCTTATATGGTGTTAAATTTGACCAACACACCAAGGACATTCTAAAAGAAATGGCAGATCGAGATGTTCAAAATGTCCAAAAGTATATTGACTAAGGGTACAAGTGGATGAGGCTGTAAAGGGCCTTCTTAGATGTGAACAAAATTAATTATACCAATATCCGCTCTTTTCAATTCTAAGAAGGCAATTTACTAGATGATTTTAAAGGAAAGGGAAGAGGACCCGATTAAGGTCACCAGAAAGTGGATGCGGCCCTTGAAGCGAAGGCTAAGTCTGATAAATTGGCGGAAGAGATGAGGCAAACCCAAATCAATGCTAAGCTCGTATTTAGAAATGAGTTAATAACTGATGTTGCAAAGAGTGTTGAGTTCAAGAAGCAAGCTAATGAAAAGGCTCAGTGTAATGCCCTTGAATTTTAATTAACGTTATTCGGGATATTTAATTGGATAAATTAAATAGAATAATGTAAATAATTAGGGAGATGAGATTAATAAATCCAGTGGACGTGTTTTAATGAATGAATTAAAATAAAGCTTAACTAAATTTAGAAGGAGGAATTTTCCTAAGGGGAAAATTTGGAAATGAGGCTACATTTCTTAGTATAAATCTCTTCCTCCGCCTTAATAAAATTTTCACTTTCTCATTCATAACTTCTCACCTATATTTCGGTCGACCATTGAAAATGCAAGGAAGAGCAATAAATTGAAAAAAAGCTAAGGAATGGAAGCTAGGAAATTATATAATTCTCCAATCAACTAATCAAGGTGAATAATCATGTTTATCATCTCATTTTTCTCTTTTTGGATCGGCTATGGGTTATACCCGATTCATGTTTGTGTCTTAGTTGTGATATAACCATTTAAACATTTGTTTGGATAAGACATAGGTGTTTTAAATGTTAATGGACTTATTAACATGTTTTTATTCGGTTTTGGTTAAATTCCAAGTGATTTTGATCTTCGTATGCTTTGAAATTTAACATGCTGAAGAGAATGTAATAATTGATTTTTGGAATTTTTTCAGAATTTTTCAAGATGTTTTAATAGTTATAAAAAATTATTTAAGGTATGGAACTTAAATGCTTTGTATAATTATAAAGAAGAAAAGAGCCTTTTCAAATTTATTTAAATTTCCAAATAAGGAAAGTCGGCAACAATTATGAATATAAAATTCTGGCTACCAATCAGATTAAGACAAACAAGGCAGGTGGGGTACATAAGAACTGTTTTAAACAGTATTTTCACTGTTTTAACTCTTTCGGCAAGAGCTTCCGCCTCCATTGGTATGTCATGAATTGAAAGGTATCGTAAGGTTTAGGGATGAAAGGTTAGAGCTTTCGAAGGAGATGAATTTTTTTTTTGGTTTTAAAGAAAACACGTCTGCTAACTTTCAAAAAAGAGCTTTCAAAGGAGATGAAACTTTGTTTTGGTTTTAAAGAAACACGTCTGCTAACTTTCGAAAAAGAGCTTTCGACATTATCAAATGGTTTAAAAGAAAAAGGTTTCGATTGGTTTGCTTTCTTGTTTTAAAAGAAACCTTTTGACAAAGTCAAAAGGTTAGTTTTCGACAGGGTTGGAAGCATAGTTGCCGCTCCCAAACCTTTCGACCCAGATGGTGTCAAAGGTTATCTTTTGTTTCATAAAACTTTCCGCCTCTCTCCATTGATTTCGAGGGATTGGTTCCAACACCAATATTTCACTATTTTTGAATGGTTTCGAAGGGTTTTGACTTCGAAAGATTTTGGTTTCGAAAGGTTTTGTCTTTGAAAGATTTTGATTTTGAAAGGCTTCGAAGGGGTTACTTTTAATGATTTCAAAAGGTTTTGAATTTCAATGATTTCGAAAGGTTTTGAGTTTCATTGCTTTCAAAAAGATTATAAACGGCTTTATAAGGGGGATACCCTAGGCTTTCGATAAAGCCGAAAGGTGGAACCTTTCGACTAGGTCGAAAAGAAACCTTCCGATAAGATCGAAAGGTAGGACCTCCCAGACAAGGCCAAAAGGTAGGACCTTTCGACAAGGTTGAAGGTATGATTTTGTGATGCTTTCAAAAGGAAGGCTTACTTTGGATGTTTATTTGCTTTTGAATGAGGCTTCATTCGAAGGGCTTTAAAGGGCTGTATTAGCCATTTTTCCTTAAGTAAAATTTTGCTAATTTGAAAGGGTTACTTTAAAGGGTTATAACATAAAATACTTATCTTTGTTTGAATATGTAAGAGGGATCCTTATATAAATTGGATGTAAATAAATCTTGGGGATAACGGGGGGGGGGGGGGGTTTAATGTTTTCAATACATAGTTTGGGGTTACAAACAGAAATATGCTTTCGAAAAATATACATTGGGGCTATTAATGTGTTTTTATTTGATTTGATCTAATTGGGGCTACCAATGGGAATATGTTAAGAAGGTGGTATACGTGGAAAAAATAAATAATCATGGGGATCATGAATTTTTATACATAATCATAGGGATCATGATATTTTAATTGGCCAAGTGTTGGGTTCATGGTTAACTTAGGAAAACAATGGAATGTGCAGTGGATAGCCTACATCAAATTTCTAAAGTAAAGAATGTTTGGCTAGAGGTGGTTTGCCTTGGGATTTAGCACCTAAGGGTTCATAGTCATCCTAGGAAAACCATGGCGTGTGCGATGGCTCACACCAACTTTATAAAACATTGTATGATGGATAATCTGCATTTATTTTAAATGGACTTGGGACGGGTAGTCCTATTAAATTATGAAGGATGGCCATTTTAAACATTTTAAAGGGGAATTCTAATAAATTGATTTAATTGGGAAATCTAATATATTGCTTTTATATGAGATATATAATAAATAGATGGATGGGATATCCAAAGTATATGATTTATGGCTTTATTTCATATTGTCTTAAGACAAATCATTTTGGGTGCAAGGGCATAGTAAATGATTTGCATGTTTTGTTTTGGATATTAGTGATGGGAAAACCTGTTCCGCTAAGTGGCGTGGTCTCACTAGATATGTATTTATGCTAAGATATGATAGAGGATTATTCATATCAGACTTATTGTCTGACTCGAAGTTTGTGTTTCTCCATAAACTCTTGAGTAATCAAAATTAATTTGAGTAGTCTGAGAATGGGAGACTTTTAGGTTTTTGACGAAAAGCTTCTAGTGACGTTCAGGAGGAAGGGTTAGCTATGTTGGAGCTATTTTGCGTATTTCGCTGTGATGTACTAAGAACTGTAAAGTTCATATTTATTAGTTCGCTAATTATCATAAGGGGATATCTTCATATGTCGCTCTTATTGAGTTTTATACATATATATGTGTTAACCCACCTTTAGTCAAGGCAATGAACATGCGAATTCAACCTAATCAACTTCACGATTATCGAGGCTGGAATAGGATGTATTTGGTTTAAAAGAATGAAGTTCACTTGGATATGTCATTTGGTCAAGAAATGGGGAGTTGCACGGCTCGGTCTGGAAGATAAGCCTCGATCGGCGTACCTCACCTCATAGCTTTTAACTGAAAAAATTGCTAATGATATAGAGCTTATAATTCTCAAAAGGAGCTCAAAGATCTTCAGGATGTTAAGGCCGGAGGGGGGGAGAGAGAGATGAGCTTAATGATAATCTCCAACACTTTTATGCTAGCGTCATCAAGTATAAGAATTTGAAGTGGTTAGGGAATGACTATCGTGTTACTCTCGCTGACGCCTGGGAAGAGCTGTGCATGCTAGAGATACCAGCTCCGAGGAAGAACTAATGGCATATTACATGTGCTAAGGACATAAATACACTTGGAGTGGGAAAGGAAATCCTTGCCGAAGAGGATGCCATTGCTGTTGTTGCTGATAAGGCTCTTATTGGCCCAAGCTCATCAGGTTAGCTGAAACATTCACTTCAATGTCCGTAGAGACAACGGTGATTGTTCCTACATCTAGGGGAGTTAGCTCCGCAACTGCCCATGTTATTCCAATATCTATAGCAAATTGTTTCCATAAGCCCAACATCCCTTCCTTTGTAGGTCAGACTCAAGAACATGGGACCGAAGAGGGTGAGTTTATAATTTCTTACAGGGATCGTCGCTCAGGTGCAGGTGTATCTCTTGTCTCTATGGTGCTCAAGAAGCTTCAGTTCTCTTTAGAGTGCATTTCTAAACTTTACTATTATGTCTGTCAACTTGTTGGTCAACTTCACCTTCCTCCACTGCTTCTTGCTATACAGGGTTTGGGGAGCGCATCTATGTTCACCGCATCTACCTCCATCTCTATGGAACATACCATTGCTTCTCCTGGTTTCGATTTTAGTCCAGGACCAGGTTCCAAGAAGATAGCTGCCCTAGTGAACTTGGAGGATGTTTTTGTCTCCCAGGATGAAGCTTTGACGATTATAAGTGCTTCGGACCCAACCAATCACGGGACCATGGATACAAAGCTGTCAGTGGATATGGAGAAAATCAAAGTGAAGAAAGAGCTTGGGTTCAGCAAGCCTGCTCCTTTCAAGCTGATAAACTCGAGACTCGAACTTCCTACACTGGACATCTAGCTACTTAGAACAAAGCTCACCAAGACCTCAATCGGCCAATTTGAAGAGCCACACACTATGACTGGCGAAGAGTCCACTCATTTTGAAGGCGCTACTCCCTCAAACGGGGTAATTAAAAGTGGGAGAAAAAAGCACATGACTCACTCTGAAGGCTCCATGGCAAAGGCAGTAAAAATGGTAATAAGTGAAAAGTGCTTGAAGGCTACGAGTGTGGTAGCTTATATGTCGTGTCATCATCGTATCTGTAGTTTTTTTTTTTGCTTTTTTTTTTGCATAGGCTGAGATTGTGTTGGTACGGCCCCTACTTCATGTTGTACATAAACGTTGTGGTAATGAAAGATTGACTTCTGCTTTGTAATCTCTTTGCATTTTACCTTTCCATTCTTTTATGTACTGTGCCTGCTTATTTATTACTACCTGTGTATATGGTATAGCTGCCTGTTCTACAATTACAAATATATCTACTTCTATGCAATGCGCTTATTTACTGTATATGCAAATAAATAATTTTCCTACAATTTTTTAATCAAATCATATTACTCAGCCCTATTTGTAACCGCCGAAATACTTCTTTCGGTAAACAGAGCCGTTATTTAACCAACTTTGTGGTTATTCCCGTCAGTACCTGGTTAGCTCTTTTTGACTGGTTTTTTGCATGCTTATCCCTATTCATGGAATTCATTATTACAAATGCCAGGCTTAGAAAATTTATATGTTAATAGCGTTGTAGGGAAACTTCTCTGGTTGCCTCCAGTTTAAGCGTGTTTTTCTGTTCCTAAACTTGGATTGGGAAAGCTTGACAAATTCCTATTTTTGACCCCTTATGACATCCTCATTTATCCTCGACAAAGCGCGTCCCGCTTGGTTGCTAGCGCTGCCACTGACATTCCTATTCATGTGCTAGCTCCGATCTCTAGGAACCGGTGACTTTATGGCTTAATTCCAAGTATTATTTTCTCGATGCTACCCATCTCCAGCCCGCATTTGAATTTTTCTAAGTTTGAAGTTGAAAATCAGGCTGTGCATTGGTTTCTATCTTTAAGAACCAACATACTAGCAGTCCAATTGTAACATCCCGCAAATTTTACGTTAGTCAGGTGCCAAAAATGGAATTTATGCAAATGGTGGATTTTGACCATAAAACTTATATCATTACATTTGTGGTAAAATTTTAAGCAACTTTCATATTAGGGTTTTGTGATCGGAATCCAAATGAAGAAGTTACGAACGAAAAACGAATTTGAAATGAACATAATTCGATAAAATTAATTAACATTTATAATTAATCACATGGGCCCACAGGCCGACCCACTATTGGAGCCGGTCAACCACTGGACGTGTGGCGGCTAGGATTTTTCTAGGCCACAACGGTCCAGATTTAATGTATTTATTCGTACCGCCGTGGTTAATTCTAGTGCCTATAAATTCGGGCCTAGTCCTCTTGTTTCTTCTCATATTTTTTTAAAAAAAGCAGCGAAGCTCTGCCATTTCTCTTCTCCACTACTTTTCTAAAATTGGAAAATATCTATATATATATACAAATTGGAGAAGAACAGAAATTAGAAAGAAAAGGAAGAGAATCAACCTACAATACGTGTATCGTGGTAAATTTATATTCGTATTTCCATACTTATATTTTTATTCTTTTTCAACTCAAGTCTCTTCTCGGATCTAAAATCCTAACATATGTATATTCCCTTTTTTATACATATTTCATGGATTTAAAAGTAGATGGAGTTGAATGAAAGGCTCTACTATAGATCATGAGATTTGGACCACTTTTTAAAGATGGGTGGGAAATTTTATAGATTGTTAAAATATGAAAATTATCTTGTTGGTGTTTATTTGATTATTATGCTAATTGGATAATTGGATATGAGTTGTAGGCAATAAATTGAATATAATCTGAATATAATAAATATCGCCAATATATTCTTGTTTATGGATTGATTTAGAATTGTTTATAACCGATTTGAAAATCAGTCCCAAAAGTATGAATTTAGATTGTTGATTTGAATGAACTTTCTTCCAGATCTGAAAATAAGTTGTATAGTAATGTTATGAATTCGGATTATTACCCTAATCTTATTGGAATATAAACTTTTTTATATTTGGATTGTTGGAATTTTGATCCGTTTAATATTTATAAATTTGTTTGATTTTTCCCATTTTAGAAAAATACAGTGTTTGATCTAACAAGGAACATATGCAAATAAAAAGAGAAAGTGATGTGTATATTCATTGTGGTTTACACTGTTTATTTCAATAATAAAAAGAAAGGACTATTCCTTGTAATTTCAGGCAATGTAATCTTTAATGTGTTAAAGTAAAATCTTTTGCTTTGGACTAATTTTTGGAAAATATAGCAGATAATCGTTTTTAGATATGATTCCAACAACCGAAGATGGAAAAGAATGTTCTAAGATAACTAGAATTTATTTTAATAAGAGTAAATATTTGTATGTAGTTTACTGTTCTTATAATAATTAAAATAAAACTTAACTAATAACGATGCTAACATATAATATTGGCATTTTGGATAACAAATTAGCAGGAAAGGAATTAAAAAGGTTGTAGCTCAAATAAATGGGAAATAAATGGAAATGAATATGGAAATTACAATAATTTGATAGGGTAAATGGATTAATGAGACTGATAAATAAAGAAGTTGAATTAGTAACTACGTAATAGTTAAAAAGATTACTAATCGGATATTAGTAAACAAAAATGTATTGGGAAATGTCCTTAGGATGATATTCACTTATCTTAGACAAGTTGATATTATAGGTATGTAACTAAAAAGGGAAATGGTTAGCAATGTAATATTTAAAGATATACAGCCTTAAATAACAAAAGGGGATTAGTATGCTAAGTCCAATGTTCAACTTGGAATAATAAATAAATAAATTTAAGAATAATAAGCCTATGATAGTATGGCTATAAGCTTTGGTTAATAAAGTGGACTTAATGGTTGGAAATGCGAGGTCAGTAAAGTTTCATAACAAAAGTTCACCCTTCACTTAGAGGCTACCAACAGTTGTGCACACTTATTACTGATGTGAGATATTTCTAGTAATAGAATATGAATAGATGATTGTTAAGGCAAAATAGGTAGGAATTCTTATATATCCTAATCAATTGACATGGTGAGATGTGTGTGTATAAGAGTGTGGTAAATATGGCTCAGTCATAGGGATATCTCCTATGATAAGTACTTGGCGATGGCGCGAGGTTAGTCTCAAATTCTGTAGAGTAAATCTGCCTAGCTAATCTAGCTACTAGTTTCTACGAATAATCGGACTAATGTGAGATTTCACTGTGAGTATAGGTCATAAAGCGAAGAACCTGCGTTAGAAGTTTGAATGTATTACATGGTTGTTTGAGGACCCACCTCTCTCAAAATATTAAATGGTCAACCAGCGAAAATAAATGAAGGACCTGCTTGAAGGATTTAAGGTATTATTTGAGGGCCACCTCTTTCATTAATTAGAAAAGTATTAAATGATCAATGTATGTGGTTAAGAGTGGCAGAGGATATCTTAGGAATAGTCTGCTTCAGGTTTAAGGTCTTAAGTGACTATTGTAGGGTTCGCCTCTACCTGCAACAAAAGTGTAAGTGACTAAGCGAGATTCTAAGCAATGTCAGCTAGATTTTACCTTTAGGGAGTCTGCTTGAGGTTAGGAATTAAATGACAGGGGCCTTCTTTGGCAGTTTTGAGGGTATTAAATGGTTGTTTGAGGACCCCCCTCTCTTGAAGTATTAAAAGGTCATAAGTTTGCCTAGTCCTTGTTATAAAGGTTTTAAGTGGCTTGGATGCTTTCTCTTACATAGCTAGACTTTTAGGGAGATAGATGTGTAGTAGAATGTCAATTATATATTAAAAAGCCATGTATAGAGGTTGAAGGTCTCAGTAGGTAGGACCAACAAATAAAGTTAATTATGTTGGGGGTCCACTTCATTTTAGAAGTATTAAGCGGCTAAATAGCATAAGTCATACCTTCAAAAAAGGTTAGGTAGATTTTGGGTAGATAACATATCATCCGGGCATGGTAAATAAATTAGGTTTACCTCAAATAATAGGCATAGCAATTAAGTGGGAACCTATCAGTATAATTTTATGTTATGGATAGTGTATAGATTTTCTAGTCACTAGAACATTGTTCTGACCCCATCCATATTACAACCCATAAGATAGATTAAAAGGACAAGTCAATGGAGCTGGATATGATAGTGTAATCTTCTCTCTCTCTCATGCTTGGTATTGGCAAGGCGAATGATGTCATATAAATTCTTTAAATTCTGAGGTAGTCGCCACTGTCAATATTTATATCCTAACATTAACTATTCCATTGTAAGTTTAGTTTGATCGATCTTGGATACACTTATGTTTATTGTAGATACCAAATTCAATGATTCATGCTTTGGAGGAATTGGGTTTCGATTTTTGTCAAAATTTGGGCCATTTGAAGTATGTGTTGTTACATTTGGTAACAAAGCTTAGGTTAGTCCATTAGAGGAATTATGATAAATATGAGGGAACATATTCGTATTTTTATCTATCATTATCATATTTGCACTTGAATCTTAGAATTTCGACTTCAGCATAGTTATAGTCCTACCTTGTAGGAATAGACAAAACAACCATGAGTTGGAAATATTTTAGAATTCAAGATTCTCACACTAATCCCAAATTACCCCTTAGTGCATTAGGTTATAATTTAGAAGAGATTGAGTATGACATATGCAGAATCTTGAAAACTGGAGTGTTCAACTTGATGGTTGAGATCTTTCTACCTTATGATCTTGGATTTTGATGATGAATTCAAAGCAAAGGTATGCATTTCTTCGGATAGGCGGGAAATTGGAGTCTGTATGTTGCAACTATCTGAAAGCAAGTTCTTGCAAGGGTGCATTCATCGATCACCTTTTTGATGGAAAACCAAATTTTTATTTGAAGAATTGAGGTCAATTCCTTAGTCTAAACCCATTAGATTATTTTGACAAAGATATTTGGAAATGCTTTAGATTTTGAAAATAGGTTTTCTAAACGATTTCCTTGCCCAAGGATTTATTTTGGAAATTTTGGGAAGTTTTTAATTTTAATTTCCAGGAAACATGTCTACCACTAAGTTTGGTCGTGTTAAGAAATTTTGGTTTATAAAGGAGTAAGTTTTGAAATCCTTAAATATTTATATGTATCAATAAAGATTTGATTTTTGACTTTTGATTTTTGGCAAGAAAATATTTTTTTCGATTTGGAAATGAGTTTCAAAGGGTGAATATTTAGCCTAATAATTTTCCTGTTTACCGAAGTCAAAGGTTTTTAAAATTTTCTCTCTTCTAAGGGATGGACAAAATAGGAATGACATTTAATTCTATTGGACTATGTTGTTGAAATTTTGTTCTACCCACCTTATATTAGGAGGAATATTTCTGTATGACGTAGAATAATAGTTAAAATACTTTCATGTTTTTGGCAGTGTTGTCAGTCGCAGCAGGTTTTGTTGGGACTACTGTGAATTGCTGGAGAATGGTTTGGAACTAGACGATTGGCATTGTCACCGCCGTGATGAGGACAATAATTTTTCGTATCATGTCAATTCAAAGGAGACGGCATGAAATGATTATTATTCAATCCAACCCTAATTGGCCTGGGTTCAACAAATGCCCATTGCCCGTCTAGCGGTTGACATCCTAGTGGAAAACCTAGAGCAGTCTATAATCAATGAGTTTTGGCACAACCTGAACCTAGAACGTAACTGTAAAATTCGCATTCGAATTCCCCTATTCTCATTCTTTCATTTCTCTTCCTCAACCAACGGAATCCAATCTTCATCCTCCTCCAAATTAGTAGCCTTTCTCCTCCGTTCCACCACAATGCGACGTCATTTTTCTTCCTCTCCTAGGAGAACCAGCCTCGCCTTCCCCTCGTGCTAGTTTTTGCATGTTAGATCTCGCCCTACCATCACTTTAGATCTAAACCCAATTTCTTCCATCTAACCACTTCTTAGCCCAGACACCTTCCTGCATTTTCGGTTCTTCCTCGTACCATCCTAATCTCACCCCTTAAGAGGCCGCTTGGCTGGATTGGAATGAGCAGAAGATTTCATTGTTTTTTAGGCTAAAGAGTTATTCGTTGTGGTAGGAATTGCACCGATCCTCCACTTCGGGACCTTTGAGCAGGAATCCTACACATGCTACTGTAACATCCCCTACCTTGAGGCCCAAAGAAAAGCGCCACAGATGCTGCAGTCATCTATAATATTAAATTTCGACGACAAAATATGGTAATGTTAATGGTATCCATAATATCAGAAGCATATGAATATGAAACAAAATCACAGATTTCATAAAGCAACTTTTCTGACTACATTTCACAAAAAAACTTTCGTGTTCCATTTAATCCCAATCATTTCCCAGGTTCAGCTCAAATATAATTATTACATAAGTACGCCAAGAGCGACATATGAAGATGCCCCCTTGGATAGTACCATATAGACATAAACTGTCTTAATCATTATAGTGGAATAAACAAAAAAAGAAACTCCTAAATATAACTAACATCAGCCTCCTGCTCATCTCCACAAGTTTTATTCGCCCTCCTACTTAACTTATAAACCTAAACTCTCAATCTACTCAAATTAGCACCCGAGTATATAAGGGGAAAACATAAACTTCGAAGCAGACATAAAGCCAAGTGTGAATAATACTATTACATCTCGATGTACTGATATTAAGTGAGACCACGCTGCTCGGCGAAACAGTTTTCCCCTCACTAATATCCCTTTAACACATATCTTTTTGCAAATCAAAACTCTGCAACTAAACTGGTTAATCAAATCCACACATCAATAATAGAAAATATCATATATTCTCAAAACAGGTAATAAATGGACCATCTATCCGAACAATGTAGTTTTGTTTGGCTAGCTACTAACCTTTGGCTGACTCGGGCCTACCAGACAAACTAAACAAATTATCTAACAACTGTTAGTCATACTTCTGGACGGTCTGTCCTTAACTTACTTCTCTAAGGGTCACCTGATTCCAATGGTTTTTTGGGCTTGCAAATAACATTTCCTTCTTCGCTATACATATATGTTCCTTTTTATGTGTAACCATTATTTACGTCTTACCTATGACTAAGCCCTACACACTGGAACTTTAGACTAAATTAGCCAAGACCTAATTGCTAATGTATAGGGCGCGTACCTATACCAGTCCCATCTGGTATACAAATATTTGAATCATTTTACCTAGGGTTAAATGCCCTTTAAATTTTCCTTGAAGGTACTTTTGATACATGTAAATTATGTTAATTTATAACCTCAGGCCTAAATGCCAAAACAAATCTTTCAAAACCATTGATAATAGTCCTTTCGAAAACGTTGGAAAGATCTTCTTCGAAAGTTATATAAATCGTAGACATCCTCTTATAAATTAAATATGCATTTCGAAACCATTGGAATCCTTCCGTTTAAACGCTAAGGTAAATCTTTTGAAAACACTGAAGAATCACTCCTTCAAAACCTTTTCTTGTTACCTTTCAAAAGCATTAAAGTGTACTACTTAAAACAAACCTTTCGAAAGCATTGGGTTCAAGCCAAAATATGTGGAACAACCTTTCGAAACCATTTCTTTCGAAACCTTTGGGTTTAACTTTCAAAATTCAAAATGGGTCTTCAAATAATTAAGTGGAAAGCAACTATTTCGGAAGTAATTTCCTAAGTAAAGAAGTGGATGGTGTCGAAACCAATCCCTTCGAAAGCATTGGAAAAATGGCTAGGTTATAAAAACAAAGTAACCCTTCCGAAACCATTTTCCATAAAAGGTGGAAAGCGGCAGCAAGGGGTTTCGACCCCTTTGAAACTATTTACTAAAACAAAAGGCGCAACCTCTTTCGAAACCACTACTTTAAAAACAATTTGACCTAGTCAAAAACTAACCAAGTCGAAAGCATTCCTTTCGAAAGCAAAGCAGATGCGTTTTCATTTAAAAAAAAGTAAAGCTTCGACCCCTTCGAAATCCTTTATCTCGACCCAGTACCTTTTGTCGATGTCCAATTCACTACGTATCAAGTCTTTGATACCTTGTGCTTTGGTTTCGATGGAGATGGAGGCAAAAGTATGGTGTCTAAGGCTAGATGCCGAAAGTGGCGAAACATGTGAAAAGCATGTAGAAACTGATTTTTAACCTTTTAAAGCAATTCTTCTCAACTAACCTGCCTTGTTTGTCAAAACATGATTGGTTGCTAACTTCTTTTCTAAAAGTACTTCCGAAATTTTTAGAAATAACAAATTAAAATTATATACAAAATGCCCCTTCTCCTTTTATAAATATATAAAACATTTAAGTCCTATACCTTAAATAATTTTTTATACTTATTAAAACACTTAGGAAAAATCTATAAAAATTCCCATAAATCATCTTTAACATGTTCTTTAACAGATATTAATTTCTGACCTAAAACATACATATGTTAGCTATAACTAATTTTAAACCCTAAATAACCATTTACTTCACTAGAAAATTAATAATAAATCTACATTAACTCAAAAAATTATAAGGTTTGAAACCCATCTCTAAAATATCATTCTTACATATATTAAAATCTCAAGGTATTTGGATGTCATTTGATAGGTTTTTCAAGTCAATATGAATAAGCATAATTCATCAACAACCGTGTATATATCTAAACATCGTTCAGAACATGGAAATATACTTGCAAAATAATCGGATCTGATTCTAGAAACCCAAACCTCAAAAATATAAGATGTAAATATTATTCATCTCAGCTTTGTTGTTAAGAGTTGAATTTGATCTTGGATTGAATTAATTAAGCTTTTCCTCTTAATTCTTGCTTATCAACCCCTTACTTCTCTTTAATGGTGGTCGCCCTTTGATTTATCTTTAATTTGCTTCTGAACGTGAGAATGATATGGTGTGAGGGTTTAGGATATAAGAATATAACTTATTCCTATATTGCCATTGTCTAAATTTTCTTTTCTATTTCATTTTAGGTTCCATTTAGTTCATTAGTTCAACTAGGCATGTCTCCCCTTTATTACACAAATCTCAATCCCTTAACCAAGTACATTATTTCATTTAATTTATCTAATTAACTGTCCTAAAAATGTTAATCAAAATTAGGGTCATTACCGACCACCCTCCTCAAAGAATTTTGTCCTCGAAATTACGATAAGGTACTTATCAAAATCTATCATAAGGATAAAACATACCATGAAACAAGTCAGGATAAGCATCTTGAATCCTACTCTCATTTTCCCAAGTACAGTCCCTCTCATCGTTATTCCACTGGACTTTAACTAGTCTAACTGTCTTGTTCCTTAACCTCTTCTCATCTCTCGTGACTATAAGGACTGGCTTTCTGACTATGGTCAAATTCTATTCCACTACTAGTCTTCTAACATAGTCGGTGCTATGATAGTCTCTAAATCCTGAACACACTTTCTAAGATGAGAAACATGAAAAACATTGTGGACTCCTGCCAAATTGTTCAGTAACTCTACTCTACATGCGAGTATGATGGGAAATGGTCCAACGAACCTCAGTACCAACTTTCCCGATTTCCCGATTTGAATTATACCTTTCTTGGTGAAACTTTGATCAAAACACGGTCTCTGACTAAGAACTCTAAGCCTTTCTGTCTATAATCGGCGTAACTCTTCCACCTAGATTGAGCTTCCTTCATCCTAGCCCAAAATCAACTCAATCTTCTCTGCAGCTTCTCTAACTAAATCTTGACCAAGAACCAACCTAACCCAGGTCTCTAACCTACAAACGGAAGATTTTCACGGTCTTCGATACAAAGCTTCAAACGACGCCATCTCTACACTAGCCTGATAACTGTTGTTATACGAAAACTCGACTAAGTGTAGATGGTCTTCCCATGATCCCCCAAAATCTAGCATACAAGCTCATAACATGTCTTTTAAGACTTTGTTAATTCTTTTCGTTTGCCCATCTGTCTACGGATGATAAGCCATGCTCATTTTGAGTACCCAAAGTCTCCTATAGACTCTTCCAGAACTCGCTAGTGAATAGGGAATCTCTATCGCTTACTATACTACTAAGAATTCGATGCATTCTAACTATATTCTTCATAAACAACTTAGCCAAAACTGGTGCCGTCTTGATTGACTTAACTGGAATGAAATGGGCACTCTTGGTCAACCTGTCCACTATGACCCATATGCTTTCATTTTCTTAGTTTGACCTTGGCAACCCATCTATAAAATCCATTGAAACCGAGTCCCATTTTCGTACTAGAATATCTAAAGGCTAAAGTAACCCACTTAGTTTCTAATGTTTTGCTTTTACCCATTGAAAGTTCAAACATTACTTCACCCATAAGCCTACATCCCTCTTTATACCTTTCCAGAAGAAACTCCTCTTCATATCCTGATACATCTTAGTTCCTCTTGGATGAATAGTGAACTTCGAACGATGACATTCCTTAAGAACTTCCTTCCAAATGTCTCCCACATTCAGAACACATAATCTTCCTTTCTTTCTCAACCACCTGTTCTGGTCAAGACAAAAATACTTTAAGTCACCGTCCTCTGTTCCATCCCTTAACTTCCTTATCCACTCAGCTACTACTAGATCCTCTCCTTACTTAGAACCAATCCTTTCAATCATTACCGATCAAACTTCTAAACATAACATAGCAGTTACTGTAATAGAACTACTCTTAGATCTCCATTATACTCTACATGTACTCAATGCTTCCAAATCTTTCCACTCGGCTATAATCGCCAACATTTCATTCTGATATCTTCTGCTAAGTGCATCTGCAACCTTATTGCCCTTTCGCGGTGTGTACTCAATACCAAAGTCATAAGCGGCTAAAAATTATAACCACCTCTGTCGTCTCATATTCACCTCCTTCTGAGAGAGTAAATACTTTAGTGACTTAAGATCCATGTATAACTCGAATGTTTTTCCCAAAAGATAATGTCCCCACACCTTAGATGTAAAAATCACTACAAATAATTCCAAATCGTGAGTTGGGTACCTAACCTCATGCGGTCTAAGCTGTTAGGATGCATAGGCAATCACTTTACCTCCCTGCGTTAACACAGCTCCTAACCCTGCTCCACATGCATATGTATATACCACTAAATCCCGATCCTCTTCTGGAATAACTAACACAAGTGCATTAGTCAATAAGTGTTTCATCTTTTGGAATGCCTCCTCACACTTATCGATCTAAACGAACTTCACATCCTTTTGCGTTAGCTTGGTCATTGGTGCTGCTATCTGCGAAAAATCCTTAATGAATCTCTGATAACACCCAGCTAATTCAAGAAAACTCTTTAACTTAGTCACTATCTTGGGCCTCTTCCAATTATTCACTGCCTCGATCTTAGTGGGATCTATAGACAACCCTTTCTTCGAGACTACATGACCAAGAAACTTCACTTCCTTCTTTCAGAAATGACACTTCAAAAATTTCGCCTTCAGCTGATGCTGCCTCATCATCTCAAGCACCATTCTAAAATGAACCTCATGCTCCCTTTCATCCTTAGAGCATATCAAAATATCATCTATAAATACTAACACAAACCTATCCAAGTGTTCTCTGAAAATTTGGTTCATCAAATCTACAAAGAATGCTGGCGCATTAGTTAGTCCGAACGACATTTTAACCATTCGTGCAATCCATATCTGGTTCTAAACATTGTCAAACGAATGCTATCCTCTGCCACTCTAAGCTGATGGAAACCTATTGCTAAATCCAACTGGGAAAATACTTTAGCTCCACTCAACTGGTCGAACAAATCATCAATTCTAGGCAATAGATAATGATTCTTCACCATCTTCTCATTCAACCTGTAATAATCAATACATAACCTTAATGATCCGTCTGGTTTCTTAGCAACCACTGCGGTTGCTCCCTGAGGCAAAATACTTAGCCTAATAAAATTATTACTTTCCAATTCTACCAACTGCAGCTTTAACTTTCTCATCTCAGTAGGTGTCATTTTGCTTGGCGATCTACTCACCGTTTCGGCTCTTGGTACCAAATCTATCTAAAACTCAATGGCTCGTTTCGATGGTACTCCTACTACAGGTCCAAAGAAGTCTACGAATTCTCTAGTAATAAAAACTCATCTCAACTTGTCTTCGGCCTCCAAAAAACCCAACAAGGCATTAACCTCAAAACTAGGGTTTTCTACGGAGTACGCAATTCGATCACTACAGTCAGGTTGTCTAAGTGATATTTTCCTATCATGGAAAAATATCTTGGCATCATATTTACTTAACCAGTCCATACCTAAAATAATCCCAAACCTACGAAATCTTACGCATGCAAACTGCAAACAAAGATGTGACCTAACAATTCAATCTCTAAGTGGTCACACATGATCCGAATTGTCGCATACCCTCCTACCGGATTTGCAACCCTTGACGAAGTAACAAGGTATAAAGGTTCTAGGTTAAGCTTACCTACCAAACAACGAGATATAAAAGAATGCAATGCACGGGTATTAAATAAAACTATAACTGATACGCCATAAATCAAAAGCGTACCCCCCAACACATCTTTTCCCCTCTCCTTTGATGTTGGTCCCGAGGTAGCTAGTTCTAGTGCAAACATCTTGACTTTCCCATCTTTGGCTGGGTCCTTGCATTAGTTCTTATAGTGCTCAATCTGATCATAGTTGAAACAATTTATTCCTTGCTTCTTAGCAGGTTTCTTTTGCCTTGCCTGTCCGACACTCACGAGCATAGTGTCCTTTCTTGTCACTCTTGTATCAGACCACTTCTACCTTTCCGTTCTTAGCAACTCCACCCTTTTGAGCTCCTTTCTTATGGAAAAACTTCCTCTTTAGACTGTGCACTCCTTAAGCATCCTCGACTTTATTTCTTTCAAGAAAAGCCTGCATCTCTTCAATCCTTAAGGCCATCTCAACAAAAACATCACCTGGATATCTAATATGCGGTAACATGGCCTTAACATGCTCAGGCTTCAATCCCCTTACGAACTTCTCCTTCCCCTTAATCACAGTATTAATTGTAGCATAGTCATATCTTGCTAGCTCCTCAAACCTCGTTGCATACTCGAGAACAGTTATATCCCTCCGTTCCAACTCAGCAAACTTCTTGAGCAGAGTGGACTTAGCAATTTCTGACATAATCCTTTCCTCGAACCTCCTCCTGAGCTCGACATAAGTCATATTCTCCTTGTTGACTCCAACTGTTCCACCAAAAAAGTGTTGCCTCTTGAAGCTATCTAGAAGTCAGTCTCCTTTTCTGCTCATTCTTGAGTCCTAAGTTGATGAAAATCCTCTCACAATGAAGTAGTCAATTCTCTACTTTGATTGTGCCTTCGGTACCAATAATGGCTTTCCACCCAGTCGAGTAAATCTCTACTCAGAATAACATAGTTATTCACCATTGGAGCTTCTTGGTTCCCTTCTCCAGCATTTCCTCCAACTACTCCAGCATCAGTTCTCGCCTGCATCGTGTTGACAAAGAACTGGTACAACGCTTCTATGTCCACTTACAGGACACCAGCGCCCACATTTGCAACTCGTGCCTGACCTTGATTTCTTCTAGTATTCGGTCGGGCGTTTCCATTAGTTGTGATGCTTACTTCACCACGGTTAACTCTTCCACTTCCTCATCCATATCTGCATTCGAGTAAGAGGAATAGCCTAATAAAGATGGGAGAATAAAGATATAGCATATACATATACATAGCAGATACAAGTCGTTATTATAGCGTTATTCTATACCTCGATCTTTTCTCTAATTCCTTAGGATTATGTTTTCAAAAATCTTTTAGTTTAATGTTTTTCATAAACCTATGCTCCGATACCATGTTGTAACATCCCCTATCTTGAGGCTCAAAGCTAAGTGCCACAGATGCTGTAGTCATCTATAGTATTAACTTCCAGCGACAAAATACAATAATGTTAATAGTATCCATAATATTAGAAGCATATTAATATGAGACAAAAACACAGATTTCATAAGACAACTTTTCTAATTACATTTCACAAAACATGTTTCATATTCCATTACATAATCCTAATCGTTTTCTAGCTTCTGATCAAATATAATAATTAGATAAATACACTAAGAGCAACATATGAAGATGCCCCCTTGGATGACCAGAGTGCTATATAGACATAAACTGTCTTAATACATCACATGGGAATAAACACAAACAACAACTCCTAAATATAACTAACATCAGCCTCATGCCTATCTCCGGAAGCTTTATTCTCCCTCCTACTAAACCTGTAAACCCAAACTCTCAATCTACTCAAATTAATTTTAAGTATCCGAGAGTTTAAGGGAAAAAATATAGACTTCGAGTCAAAGATAAAGCCTGGTGTGAATAATATTATCGCATCTCGATTTACTGGTATTAAGTGAGACCGATCGCTTAATGAAATGGGTTTCCCCTCACTAATATCCCTTTAAAACATATCTTTTTACAAATCAAAACCCTGCAACCAAATTGGTTAATCAAATTGATACATCAATAATATAAAATATCATATATGCTCAAAACAGGTAGTAAATGGACCATCTATCCGAACAATGTAGTTTTATTTGGCTAGCTACTAATCATCGGCTGACTCGGGCCTACTAGACAAACTAAACAAATTATCTAACAATTGTTAGTCATACTTCTGGACGATCTGTCCTTAACTTACTTGTCCAAGGGTCACTTGATCCTAATGGTTTTTGGGGCTTACTACCTATCCTTCTTCTCTGTACATATATATTCCTTTCTGTATGTAACCATCATTTAAGTTTTACCTTTGACTAAGCCCTACACACTAGAATTTTGGATTAAATTAGCTAGGGGATAATAGCTAATGTATAGGGCACGACCCTATACCATACCCATCTGGCACACAAATATCCGAGTCATTTTACTTAGGGTTAACTACCCTTTAAATTTTCCTTGAAAACCTTTTCAAAGTGATTTAACCCTTTAAATCATACATATACAAAGAAAACACACTATTTGCCTTACTTAAATCTCTTTGCCATGATATATGCTATACTAAAATATTATTGATGAAAACATTATATGCTATACTAAAATATTGTTAATGAAAACATTCGAAACCTTTATTATAACTTTAAACAATCTCGTTCGAAATATTTGAAGGTACTCCTTCGAAACTATTGAAAGTGCCATTTTCGATACAAGTAAATTACTTTACTTTATAACCTCAAGCCTAAAGGCCAAAACATATCTTTCGAAACCATTGACAATAGTCCTGTCGAAAACACTTGAAACGACTTCTTTGAAAGTTATATAAACTGTAGACATCCTCTTCTAAACACTTTAAATATGCCTTTCGAAACCATTGGAATGCTTCCATTTAAACACTAAGGTAAACCTTTCGAAAACACTGAGGAATAACTCCTTCGAAACCTTTTCTTGTTACCTTTCGAAAGCATTAAATTGTACTACTTAAAAAAACCTTTCAAAAGCATTGGGTTCGAGTCAAAATATGTGGAACAACCTTTCAAAACCATTTCCTTTGCAACCGCTGGTTTTAACTTTAAAAATATCAAAAAGGGTCTTAAAATAATTAAGTCGAACGCAACTCTTTCGGAAGCAATTTCCTAAGTAAAGAAGTGGATGGTGTCGAAACCAGTCCCTTCGAAAGCATTGGAGAAATGGCTAGGTTTTAAAAACAAAGTAACCCTTCCGAAACCATTTGCCTCGAAAGGTGGAAAGAGTCGGGAAGGGGTTTTTACCCCTTCGAAACCATTTACTTAAAACAAAATGGCGCAACCTCTTTCGAAACCATTCCTTTAAAAGCAATTTGACCCAGTCGAAAAATAACCAAGTTGAAAGCATTCCTTTCGAAACCAAAGCAGGTGCGTTTTCATTTAAAAATAAAGTAAAGCTTCAACTCCTTTGGAACCCCTTGTCCTGACACAGTACCTTTCGCCCATGTCCCCATTCACTATGTACCAAGTCTTTGATATCTGTGCTTTGGTTTCAATGGAGATGGAGGCGGAAGTAAGGTGTCGAAGGCTAGGTGTCGAAAGTGGCAAAACATGTCAAAAGCATGTAGAAACTGATTTTTAACTTTTTAAAGCAATTCTTTTAAACTAACCCACCTTGTTTGTCAAAACATGATTGGTTGCTAATTTATTTTCTAAAAGTACTACCGAAATTTCTGTAATAACAAATTAAATTATTTATAAGATGCCTCTTCTCCTTTTATAAACATATAAAATATTTAAGTCTCATACTTTAAATAATTTTATATACTTATTAAAACACTTAGGAAAAATCTGTAAAAATTCCCATAAATCATTTTTAATATGTTTTCTAACATATATTAATTTTGACTCAAGACATACATATATTAGCCGTAACTAATTTTAAACCCCAAATAACCATTTTCTTCACTAGAAAATTAGTAATAAATCCACATTAACTCAGAAAATTATAAAATTTGAAACCCATCTCTAAAATATCATTTTTCACCATATATTTAAATCGCAAGGCATTTGGGTGTCATTTAACTAGTTTTTCAATTCAAAACATGTCATAAAAATCAACATGAATAAGCATGATTCATCAACAAGCATGTATATATCTAAACCTCATTCAAAACATGGAAATATACTCGCAAAAACATTTGGATCTGATTCTAGAAACTGAAGCCTCAAAAAAATAAGACGTAAATATTATTTATCTTAGCTTTGGTGTTAAGGAGTTAAGATTTAACCTTGGATTTAATTTGATTAAGTTTTTTCCTCTTAATTCTTGCTTATCTTCCCCTTACTTCTCTTTAATGGTGGCCGACCTTTGATTTAGCTTTAGTTTGCTTGTTAACGTAAGAATGATATGGTATTATGGTTTAGCGTATAAGAATATAACTATTCCTATATTGCCCTTATCTAATTTTCCTTTTCTATTTCATTTTAAGTTCCATTTAGTTCATTAGTTCAACTAGGCACGACTCTCCTTTATTATAAAAATCTCTATCCCTTAATCATTTACATTAATTCATTTAATTTATATAATTAAATGTCCTAAATAATGTTAATCAAAATTTGGGTCATTACAGCTGCATCCACCTTTTCAATGCCCTGTTGGTGCAGAGTTTCGTTAAAGGCAACAGTTTGACTCATTCAAAGGTGAAGGGTGTCTAGATTAAGCTTACTAATGATGATCTTGCTAGGGTTTTGATGGTTTCCGCAGAGGACACGGACTTGGATGCTTTAGAGATGACCTATCTATAGATTTTGCAGTGGATCTTTCCTTAGGATGTCAATGTTTTGAAGACAGATAATCTTCGTCCGATTTCCCGTCTAGATGTGGGCATCATTTAGTACAATATTATCACAAACACGGAAGTTACAACCAGATTTACCCTATGACGTGGAAGGACATCCATAAATTTATTGGTAACATAGCCATCAATTGGTCCCATGCCCTCATGATTCTTTTTGTCGATCAAGGAGTCGGCACTCTATGGAGTTACCTTCTATATTATCACCTATTTGCTCTCATCTATAGGCAATACAGACAAATCTCCATGAAGATGCAGTTTAGAATAAGGTTCCCTCTGCCATTGATAGATCCTCTCTTAGGAAGATGGTGATTCCTAAGTCATCATCAGCGCCAACGACATGAGATTGGGTGTATAGCTCCATGCTACAACCATTCATGGGTCGCGATAATTGCTCGAGCTCCAGCAGCGGAGCAAGATGACTTGTAGTCAATAGGCAGTGTTTTAGGATTTATGGAGTTGTTGTCTTTTTCCTTCCAGCATTTTTTCTTTTCTCATAGGTTGTTTGGATTGTAATTTTAGTTGTCTTTCATAAAAGGGCACGTACGATACTATGAGAATGTTCCTATTTATTTACTGTACTACTATTCCTGGATATGTGAGTTTCTCTTATACATATGTAGTGAAGAAACAATATAAATATGGAAATCTCATAAAGACACTTAACCAATAGTAAATGCAAAATAAGATCGGTAGTATGGAATAGTTGGAAAATTTTAGCGAAGGACAAGGTAAACATGCTTTGGTATTATGGGTCATTCCTACTGTACCTTAAAAGCTATTTTTTTTAATAGTAGATATACTGATATTTTGGTACAATCTCAAGCTTTATGGGTTAAAATTTGTTATGAGATTTTAGAATTTGGTTTACGCATTTCGTGCATAACTGGCTTTCGGCTAGGCTGAATGGTGGCTTGATTTACCTAAAATTTTGAGGAGAAAAATATTTAGAAAGTTACCCTTGATTTAAAAGATTTCTCATTTGAAAAAAAAAGCTTTGGGTTTGAGTTATTTTTGGCACTTAAATATTTTTGCAGTTTCTGTCCAAAATTTGATTTCAAGGGAAAATGTACGTCTAAATATTTTTGAATTTATTTTTCAAACGATTAACAAATTTGTATAATGAGAAAGACTTTTGTGAAATCTTTGATTCCGAAGGCCATATATTAGATGTAGGGAAGGCAAACATGCTAGAATTTGCGAATTTAGTGATGCATTAGGATGGTGGTACGATAAAACGTAAGCGAAGACAAGGAAAATATTGTTTTAGCCTATGAATTTTTATTTCCATACCTTATTGATGACATGTACGATTCTATTTTTAAACTCTATTCCATTTTTGAGCTTTAAAACAAGCCTCCTGTGCATTTTGTGTATGGAAAATTTAGAGTAAATCTAGAGCTGTAGGGAAATTTCTACTATACTACAGGATTGGGAAGCTTATAGAGTGGTAAGAATGTTAAATTCTCCACTTAAATTTCTTTTTCCCGGCATAAGGAGTTATATTTAGGAAGCGATTTTTTGATGCGTTAGATTTTTGGATGGCAGGAATTGGATGCAAAATTGGTTGCAACATGCTTCTATTTGTAGAAGTATGGGGGTTTTTGGATGAAAAAGGATTTTCAAATTTTGCATACATGTAGAACTGCAAGAATATTTAGGTTTTTTGCATCACATTTTCAAAATGTTTTTAAAAGAAATGCATTCATATAGTAGGGCCAGATTTAAAATCATTCTGCATACATGTTTTCTATGTGATGATACTGTAATGCGCTATGCATGTTTGGTTACAAAATTAGATGTGCAAAAATTAATAGTGTAGTTTAGGGTAAGCACAAATAATAAACATGACTTAGTTATTGGTATAAATTTTGGAGAAAAAATTCTTTTAAGGATGGTAGAATGTAACACCCCGTAAATTTAACGTTAGTTGATTATTAAAGTAAGTTAGTTGCCAAAAACGGAACTAGCGCAAAAGATGGAATTTAACCATGAAATTTGCATCATTGCATTCATGGCAAATTCTAAGCAATTTTCACTTTTGGTTTATGCGATCGGAGTCCAAACGAAGTAGTACAGACGAAAAATAAATTAGAAATGAAAATAATTCGATATAATTAATTAATGTTTATAATTAATTTCCAAGCCCATAAACCGATTCACTATTGGGTCGGTCGACCACTGTTGGTTGACCGCTGGGCGTGTGGCGGCTAGGCTTTTCCTAAGCCACAACTACACGGATTTAATATGTTTAATTGTAAGACTATGGTTGACTCTGGCACCTATAATTCAAGCCTAGCCCTCTCATTTCTTCTCATATTTTCTTGGAAAAAGCAGCAAAGCTCTGTCTTTTTTCTTCTCCACTACTTTTCTAAAATTATAAAATATTTATATATACATATACAAATTGAAGAACAACAGAAATTAGAAAGAAACGGAAGAGAATAAGCCCACAATACGTGTATTCGAGGTAAATCTATATTCGTATTTTCATACTTATATTTTTATTCTTTTCCAACCCAAATCTCTTCTCAGATCTAAAATCCTAACGTATGTATATTCCTTTTTTATATATATTTCATGGATTTAAATGTAGATGGTGTTGAATGAAAGACTCTACTTCAGATCGTGAGATTTGAAGCACTTTTTAAAGATGAGTGGGAAATTTTATAGGTTGTTATAATATGAAAATTATCCTGTTGGTGTTTATTTGATTATTATTTCTAATTGGATAATTGTATATGAGTTATAGGCAATAAATTGAATATAATCTGAATATAATAAATATCGTCAACACATTCTTGTTTAGGGATTGATTTAGAATTGTTTACCTGAAAATCAGTCCCAAAAGTACGAATTTAGACTGTTGATTTGAATGAACTTTCTTCCAGGTTTAAAAATAGTTTGTATAATAATGAAATGAATTTGGATTATTACCCTAATCTTGTTGGAGTGTAAACTTTTTTATGTTTGGATTGTTGGAACTTAAATCCGTTTAATATTTGTAAATTAGTTTGATTTCTTCCCCTTTTAAAAAAATATAGTGTTTGATCTTACAAGGAACATATGTAAATAAAAAGAGAAAGAGATGTGTAAATTCATTTTGGTTTACACTGTCTGTTTCAATGATAAAGAGAAAGGACTATTCCTTGTAATTTCAGGCAATGTAGTCTTTTATGTTTTAAAGTAAAATCTTTTCCTTTGGACTAATTTTTGGAAATATAATGGATAATCGTTTTTAGACATGACTCCAACAATTGAACATTAAAAAGAATATTCTATGTATAACTAGAATTTATTTTAATAAGAGTAGATATTTGTATGTAATTTACTGCGCTTAGAACAATTAATATAAAACTTAACTAATAATGACGCTTACATGTAATATTTGCATTTAGGATAACTAACTAATGGGAAAGGAATTAAAAAAGTTGTAACTCAAATAAATGGGAAATAAATGAAAATACATATTGAAGTTGCAATAATTTGATAAGATAAGTGGATTAATGAGACTAATAAATAAAGAAGTTGAATTAATAATGTGTAGTCGTTAAAATGATTACGAACTGGATACTGGTAAACATGTAAATATCTTGGGAAATGCCCTTCGGATTGTATTCATTTATCTTGGACAAGTTGATATTTATGGATGTGTAATTAAAAAGGGAACTGGTTAGTAATGGAATATGTAAGTTAGATATATAGCCTTAAATAACAAAAGGGGATTAGCATGCTAAGTCCAATGTTCAACTTGGAATAATAAATGAATTAAGTTAAGAATAAAAAGCCTAGGATAGTACAGCTTAAAAATAAAATAATAATGAGCTTAGGTTAATTAATTTGACTTGGTGGGTTGGAAATGCGAGGTCGGTAGAGTTTCCAACGGAAGTTCGCCTTTCACTCAAGGGCTACAGCGGTTGTGTACACTTATTACTGATGTGAGATATTTCCAACTATAGAATCTGAATAAATGATGGTTAAAGCAAAATAGGAAGGAATTTTTATATCGCCTAATCAATTGACATGGTGAGATGTGTGCGTATATATAAGAGTGTGGTAAAAATGGCTAAGTCATATGGATATCTCTTATGATAAGTACTTGGCAATGATGCGAGGTTAGTCCCAAATTTTGTAGGGCAAATCTATTCAAATAATTTAGCTACTAGTTCCTACGAATAGGAGGACGATAGTGAGATGTCATTATGAGTATATGTCATAAAAAAAGAACCTGCTTCGAGAGTTTGAAGGTATTAAGTGGTTGTTTGAGAACCCGCCTCTCACGAAGCACTATATGGTCAACCCATGAAATAAATAAAGGACATGCTTGAAGGATTTGAGGTATTAAGTGGTTGTTTGAAGGCCTGCCTATTTTATTAATTAGAAAAGTATTAAATAATCATTATATGCGATTAAGAGAAGTAGAGGATAAAAGTATTAAATAATCAATATATGCGGTTAAGAGCGGTACAGGATATCTTGAGAATAGTCCACTTTGGGTTTGAGGTCTTAGGTGACTGTTATATGATTCATCTCTGCATGTGACAAAAGTACTAAGTGACTAAGCGAGATTCCAAGCAGTGTCAGTTAGATTGTACCATTGAGGAGTCCATTTGAGGTTAGGCATTAAATGATGGGAGCCTGGTTTAGAGGTTTTGAGTGTATTAAGTGGTTGTTTGAGGACTCGTCTCTCTCGAAGTATTAAATGATCGTAAGTCTGCCTATTCCTTATTATAAAGGTATTAAGTGCTTGGGTACTTTCGCTCACATAGCTAGACTTTTAGGGGCTATATATGTGTTACTAGGACGACAATTATGTTTTAAAAAGCGATGTATAAAGGTTGAAGGTCTTGGTAGCTAGGACCAATAAACAGTGTTGACTATGCTAGGGGGTCCGCTTCATTTTAGGAAGTATTAAGTGGCTAAATAGCATCCTTTGAAAAAGGATAGGTAGATTTTAGGTAGATAACCTATCATACCACATGGTAAACAAACTAGGTTTACCTTAAATAATAGACATAACAATTAAATGGGAACCTATCAGTATAAATTTATGTTATGGACAATGTATAGATTTTCCAGTCACCAAATGTTGTTCTGACCCTCTTCTCGTTACAGCCCACATGATAGATTAGAGGGATAGGTCAATGGAGCTAGATATAATTGGTTGATGATGTAGTCTTCTCTTTCTTGCTTGTTATTGACAAGGCTATCGATGTCCTAGGAATTCTATAAATTCTGAGGTAGTCACCACTATCAATATTTATATCCTAATATTAATTCTTCCACTTTGTGTTTAGTTGATCGATTTCTGATATGCTTATATTTATTACAGGTACCAAATTAAATGATTCGTGCTTTGGTGGACTTGGTTTTCTATTTTTGTCGAAATTTGGGCCCATTGAGATATGTGTTGTTGCACCAATTTTTAGAATTCTTTCACTTATGTTGTCTACTTACTAGCACCGATGATTTCCTGAAGGCTAGAGCCAAGTGATTCGATCGACTCCTGGATCAGGTCGATGACCTTCTCGTTGTCGCTTATCTTCTGGCAGCAGTGAATTCCTGAAGGTTAGTTAAATTGGCAAGCCATCCCGTCATCGCTTATCTCTGGGCAACGGCGAATTCTTGAAGACTTGTGATTCTCTTCCCGATGTTGCCTATCTCTGAGCAATGCTAGATTCTTGGAGGTAAGGTTTAGACCTTTCCGGCATTGCCTATCTCAGAAGTTGGTGGTCGGTTTCCCTATCAACCTGGCGGTTTGAACGTTCCCGACATCGCCTATCCCCGGGCAATGCCTGTTCTTAGAAGATGAAGGTTTGATTTTCCCATCAACCTAGTAGTTCTAACCTTCTTAGCATTGCTATCTCTGGGTAATGCCAGTTCTCAGAAGGTTGAGGGTTAATTTTCCTTGTCAACCCAACAGTTTGGACCTTCCCGGTGGCGCTATCTCCAGGCAACTCCGGTTCTCTGATGTTTGACATCGATTTTCTCCATTGACTTGGTAGTTCAGACCTTCCGAGTATCGCCTATCTTTGGGAAAATCGATTCTCAGAAGGATGAGGGTCGATTTTCCCTATTGACCTGGCGGTTTGAGTTGACTTTCCTAGTAGGCTTGGCGGTTTGAGTGCATACATTCTGTTTGTTATCCAAGGACAAAGGAGCATTTCCCGGCTGTGCTGCTAATCGTGTAGCATAGGATTTATGCTTACAAGAACGTGATTCCATTGGTTCAAGAAGCTATCTTTATTCGTAAGTGGAAAGGTGGCAAGTCCTACCTTATTACATTGCCCTTAGTGTCCATAAGTGGCTTATTTGTGAAAACAAATAAAGTAGAAACTAAATGTAGTAGTGCTGCAGTAAGTCGTTGTTCTAAGCACAAGGGATTAGGATTTCATCAACGGTTGCTAGCTTGAAAATTTCTTTCCAAACTTTTGATTAGTTGCATAAGGTCCTTCTCAGTTCAGGCTAAGTGCTCTCATACTCTAGAGAACTTGTTTCAGAATGAGATCTCCTACCTCAAAGGTTTGGTTGTGAACTTTGGCACTGAAGTGTCGTGCTACTTTTTTCTGATATGCAGCGACCCTTAATTCTGCTTCTTTCCTCTTTTTATAAACCAAATTGAAAGACTCAAGCAGAAGTTCCTCGTTCACCTTTGAATCGAAATGCCTTTTATGATGAGAGGAGACTTTCAGTTCTCTCAGGATCATTACTTCCGTTCCTTATGCCAAAGCGAATGGTGAGTGCCCAGTTGCAAATTTGTGTGTTCTCCAATATGCCCATAGTGTTAGTGGAAGCTCATCAACCCAATTTCCTTTGGCACTAGTCAAATGCTTTTTCAAGATGGACTTGATGATCTTGTTCACTTCTTCTACTTGCCTATTTGCCTACAGATCTGCCACCGCAGAGAAGCTCTTCTTGATTTGGTAGCGCTTGTAGAAATCCTTAAACTCGTTACTCTCGAACTGAGTTTCGTTATCGATGGTTATTTTCTATGGCACTCCAAACCTATGAATAATATACTTTGCTACAAAATTGATTACCTTTTTTATTGTAATTGTAGTAAGCAGTTCTACTTCAGCCCATTTCATAAAGTAATCCACTGCAACTACAACATATTTGGCTCCTCCATTTGCTACTGGTAGCACATCAATAATTTGGATTCCCCAAATTGCAAATGGTCATAGGCTAACCATTTACGTAAGCTCCAAAGATGGGGTACTCCAAATCTTTGCAAATCTCTAGCATCGGTCACACAGCCTGGTGTAGTCAGCCGCATCTTGTTTTATTGTCGGCCAGAAATGTCCGTATCAAAGTAACTTTTTTACTATATTCTACACCCTGGTCTGATCACTATAGAAGCCTTTCCTGACGTCCCTACGGATCTTCCTCGCTTCATCCTCGGCTACACACCAAAGCAGAGGAGTTGAGAACCCTCTCTTGTAAAAATACCCCATATTGCATCACAAACCGTGGTGCTTTTAAGAGGAGTTTCTTTCAATCATTCATGTCTCCCAGTTGATTTCCATTGATCGTTTAGCCTTTGATCGGGTTCATCCATAATACCTCTTCTGCTGTCTCCAAAATCCATTTGACATCTATCTGATCAATGCCCAAAGCTGTTAAAACTTCCACTAGAACCAATTTTATTACTTATGCTTCCCCTGAGCTAGCTAACTTAGCTAGTGAATCGGCCTTCACGCTTCCCTCTCTAAGGAAGTGCGTTATCATAAAATGTTCTATGTCTTCAAGTAGTTCCAGTGCTTTTGACAGGTAAGCGGCTAGTCTCGCACCCTTGGCCTGATACTTCATGATTTGGCAAACCACTAGTTGGGAGTCGCTAAATATGTGCAGTGTGTATATCCCTAGTTTCTTTGCTATCCTCGATCCTTTTATTAACGCCTCGTACTCATCTTCGTTATTAGTTGTAGGAAATTCCAATTTTAGCACGTAAAAGATTAGTCATCCTTTTGGCGTTTCAAACACGACTCCTTCCCTTGAGCTATGTTGATTAGAAGCATCATCTACAGACAACTTCCAATAAGGAGCTACGACTCCAACATCCTTCTCCTCTTCACCTTCGCATGTAGTAAACTCGGTGACTAAATCTTCCAATGCTTGTCCGTTTATCGCTCTCCTTGAAAGGTAAGTGATATCATTCTGACTCAACTCGATATTCCACTTTAGCATCCTGTCTAAAGTCTCAATTCGATATAATACCCGTTTTTGATGATGATCTATCAACTTTTTAATCAAATGAGCCTGAAAATATGGTCGCAACTTCCATGATGCAATCAACGAGCAATATACAAGTTTCTCCAACTTTAGATAATTCTTTTATGCTCTGGTAAATCACTTGCTGATGCAGTAGGCCAATCCTTTCCTCCTTACATACCAATGCTACTCAGTGTTTGAGCAAACACTGTTAAGTAGACAAGTAAATCCTCCCCGTCCAATGATTCGGACAAAACCAGCGGCGTCTCCATGTGCCTTAATAACTCTTTGAAAACATTTTGGAAATCCTAATTCCATTCAAAATTCTTTTTAACTTTCTTGAGGGCATCGAAGAAAGGTATGCATTTATCTGTTACTCTTGAGATGAACCAGCTCAAGGCGGCACTCTTTCCACTCAGGCTCTGAAGTTGTTTCTTCGTGGTTATGGCAGTTACATTCCTTTAGGCCTTGTGCCAGATTGGTTTCGACGCCTCCTGCATTGATGATAAATCCCAAGAATTTCTTGGATGCTACTCCGGAAGATTTTTTTTAAAGAAATTGATTCATTCCATTTTCCCATAGGATTTCAGACAACATAAAGAGATCATCAAAATTATTTTAAGACACTCATGATTTCATAAGAATATCGTCCATGTACACCTCCATCATTTATCCGATTTGATTCTCGAACATTGTATTTACCAATAGTTGGTATGTAGCTCCATCATTTTAAAACCAAACAGCATTACCCGATAGTAGTACAATCCTAAATCCATGACAAAGCAAGTATTCTCCTAATCTGGCTCATGCACATGATCTGATTCTATCTAGAATAAGCATATATAAATGAGAGCAATTCATACTCCGTTGTTCCATTAGCAAGCTGGTCAATTCTAGGAAAAGGAAATGTGTCTTTTGGGAATTTTTTTTTATATTCGAGTAGTCGATGCACATTCGCTACTTTCCGTTTGCCTTCTTAATCAATATGGGGTTAGATGCCCATTGGGGGTATATAGGGTCGCATATAAAGAAATTAGCCAATAGCTTATCCCCTTCTTCCTTCAATGCAGAAAATTGCTCTGGATCCAGGCTGCACCTTTTCTATTTTCACTAGTGTGAACATGGGATCGATGTTTAGTGCTTGACAAGCTATTTTCGACGTTATTTCACACATATCAGAATGCGCCTAAACAACCACATCTAGATTACCTTGAAAAGAATTAGTCAGCTCCTTGTGTAATCCAATTCTAAGTTGAGAACCAATCTTCAATACTCAAGTCGGGTCATCCATATCAATAGCGACACCCTCCATATGCTCCACCGATGCTGCCCGTAATTCCCTTGACTTCTTCTTGCATCCATGGACTTGTCGAATCAATTATGGTTCTCGAGTCTGGGATGCTTTATAATTGCTATGCTTGTAGATCCTGAATCTAGAGAGTTCTCCTTACATTTTTTTCCTTCTCTTGAAGCTTAGCTTCTTGTAGTTCTACAACATAGTATTCTTTTGTGGCGCTTTGATCTCCTCGCACCACTCCAATCCCATTATCTATAGGAAACTTCATTGCTAAACACCACAGAGCCAAAGAAATCCTAAAGTCAACTAGGATCGATTGGCATAAGAAATCATTATAGGCTAAGAACTCATCAGCGATAATAAACTTCTAGATGTGAACCACCCTTTATTCTCCTTTGCCAAACTCTACGAGCAAATCAAGCATCATAGTTGACTATTTAGCTTCACATGTAATTCCTAAATCTTCGCCTTTTTGGAAGTCACATCCTTTATATTAATTTTCATCTAGTCAAAAGTCTTTTCAATTATAATGTTAACTGAGCTTCTGTTATCCACCAAAACTTGATGCATAACTACCGGTCCAATTCCTACTATTATCACTATAGGATCAAGGGTTGGCGCTCGAAGTCCTTTTGAATCTTGATTTCTAAACAAAATGCCATACGTGATCATCTTATATTGCTTAGCCAAAGTTCCCTTTTTGATGGCCTAACAACTCTCCTACGAACCATGCTTCAGCGAGCTCGCATACCGCTCCATCTCACCCCAGCTTCTATCCGTTGGATGAGATCCACCAGTTATGGCATTAATTAGCAATGGTCCATTAGTACGTCTTGGCTCTTCACCACTAGGTCTAGGAGTTTTTCCTTAAGCTGGGGTCTCTTGGTACCTACAAATTGGTCAATGTTCTATTGTTACTTAACATATTACTGGAGTTTGCTTTTACATATCAGCTCCTTAGTCAAATCCTTATAATGACGACATTCTTTCATGTTATACCCATGAGTTTTGTGGAAGCGAATGTACTTCCCATATCGCTTATATTACTCTATCGCTTCTTTCTTGGCTAGTTTCTTATACTGCTGGTTCCTTGATGTATTACTCCAACCTTTATAGCAATACTATCCAAGGGTACTACAGAGTAATCTGTCGGATAATACAGTGAATAAGGCGATATAGAGTACATATATGAATATTCCCTTGGGTTAACTCTAATATGTATTAAAATAAAAAAAATATGTAACCAACCTAATTTTAGCAACATTATTTATGACATTTAATTAGTAAATTTAAGTGAAATAATGTAAAATGATTAAGAGATTAAGGTTTGTAAATTTAGAGGGTAGCCAAGCCCATTAAACAAATGAACTAAGGGAATTAAAAATAAATTAAGTTAGGGTAAGTAGACAAGGGCAATATAGGAATAAGTAATATCCTTATACCTAAACCCTCACATAGATTCATTTTATAAGTTCATTCTCACAAACAAAAACATAAGAGGCCGGCCACCATTAGGGAAGCAAGTAGAAGATAAAGCAAGAATCAAAAGGAAGCTTAATCAACCTAATCCAAGATCAAATCTCAACTCCTTAATCACAAAGTTAAGGTGAATAATAACTACATCTCATGTTTTAATTGATGTCGGTTTTAGATTAAATCCGAGCTAATTTGCTAATGTTCTGCAATGTATTTAACATTAAAATAGAGATATATGCTTGTTGATGATTTATGCGATTTCATATGTATTTTATGATAAGATTTAGTGTGAAAACCCTATTAAATGACATTTAAATGCCTCACGATTTTAGTGTTTGATCAACAATTATATTTTAGAGAGGGTTTCAATTTTCATAACTTTTTGAATTAATATGGATTTAATATTAATTTTCTAGTAAAGAAAATGGATATTTGGATTTAAAATTAATTATGAATATTTTATGATGATTTTGGTTAAGAAATTAATATACGTTAGAAAACATATTAAATGAGATTTATGGAATTTTTATAGATTTTTCCTTAGTGTTTTAATAGATATATAAAATTATTTAAGGTAGGGGACTTAAATGTTTAATTTATTTTTAAAAGAAGAAGGGGTATTGTGCAAATGTTTTAATTTGTTATTTTTGAAATATCGGCAGTACTTTTAGAAAAGAAATTAGCAACCAATCATGTTTGACACACAAGTCAGGTAGTTGAAAAGAATTGCTTTAAAAAGTTAAAAATCATTTTATACATGCTTTATACATGTTTCGCCACTTTCGGCACCTATCTTTCGACTAAGTACTTCCGCCTCCATCACCATCGAAATTGATGAGCATGGTATCAAAGACTTGGTACGCAGCGAATTAGACATAGGCGAAAGGTAAATATCGAAGCACGGGATTTCCAAGGGGTCGAAGCCTCACTTTGTTTTTAAAATAAAAAGCGCTCGCTTTGCTTTCGAGAGGAATGCATTCGATTTGGTTAAATGGTTTTAAGAAATGGTTCTAAAAGAGGTTGCACCTTTTGATCTATAAAGAAGTTTTTGACGGGGTCGAAACCCATAGCTGTTGCAACTTAACTTTTGAGGTAATGCCTTCGAAAGGGTGTATTTGTTTTAAAACTTAGCCACTTCTTCAATACTTTTTAATGGTTGGTTTCGACACCATCACTTCTTTATTTAGAGAATTTCTTTTAAAAGAGTGCTTTTAAATGGTTGGTTTCGACACTATCACTTCTTCAATACTTTTTAATGGTTGGTTTCGAAAGGTTTTAAATGGAAAACTCCAATGTTTTTGAAAGGCAATGTTTATAGCGTTTTGATAAGAGGATGTCTAAAGTTTTAAAGCTTTCGAAAGAAAGGTTTCTAATGATTTTGAAAGGGTTATTAAGAATGGTTTGAAAGGTATGCTATGTGCTTTCGGCCTAAGGTTTTACTTCGCTTCGAAAGGGTTACTTTCAATGGTTTAAATGTTTTCATCAACAAAGTTTTGTGTAAAGTATATATTTGAGTAAAGCATAGAAATACCTTCCTTGTTTAAAGTAATTTAAAGGTTTAAATCAATTTGAGAGAAAATATTTTCAAGGAAAATTTTATGGGTAGATGACCCTAATTAAAATGAATCAGATATTAGAATACCAGTTGGGACAGGTATAGGGTCATGCCCTATACATTAGTTATTAGCCCCTGGCTAATTCAGTCCAAAATTCCAGTATGTAAGGCTTCATCACGGGTAAGATTAAAATGATGTTACACACAGAAAGGGATATACAGAATGACGATAGGTTATTAGTAAGCCTACAAAACCATTAGGATCAGTTGATCCTGGAAGAATTAAGTTAAGGACAGACCACCCAAAAGAGGAATATCTACGAAAGTTAGATTATTTGTTTATTTTATCTGGTAGGTCAGAGTCAGCCAAAGGTTAGTACTTAGCAAAACAAAATTATAATGTTCTGATGGATGGTCCATTGATTACCTGATTTATATGCATTAATGATATTGATATTGTTGTTTTAACTAGTTTTGGTTGCAGGATTAAGATTTGCAAAAAATATGTTTTAAAAGGATATTAATGAGGGGAAACCCGTTCCACTAAGTGGTGTGGTCTCACTTAATATCAAATAACCGAGATGTACCGTATTATTCACTCCAAGCTTTATGTCTGACCCGAAGTTTATGTTTTTCCCCTTAAACTCTCGGGTGCTCAAATTTGATTTGAGTAGGCTAAGGGTTGTGGATTTATGGATTTTAGTATGTGGACGAATAAAGCTTCAGATGACAAGCAGGAGGCTGAAATTGCCTATATTTAGGAGTTGTTTTGATTTATTTCCGCTGTGTTGTATTAAGTCTGTTATGACTATTTAGAACTCTGAACATCCAAGGGGTATCTTCACATGTCGCTCTTGGCGTATTTTGTAATAATTATATTTGATTTGAACCTGGAAAACATTGGAATTATGTAATTTGGATATGAAACATGTTTTATGAAATGTATTCAGAAATGTTATTTTTGAAATCTATGATCTTGTTTCATATTCATGCGCCTCTGATATTATGGATACCATTAACATTACCGTATTTATTCACTGGAAGTTAATACTATGGATGACTACAACATCTGTAGCACTTATCTTTGGACCTCCAAATAAGGGATATTGCAATATATCTCACCAACAAACAGTATCGACAGAAAGCAATAAACACATATGCCTTCAGAATAGAACAATACACAATATATACAGTAAACACTAAAGATCATAGAGTCAATCATAGCGATAATATATAATATACAATATTCAAAATATATCCAATACACATCACAATGATATACATACATGAGACTATACAATACAGAATAATAATATACAATATCAATTATCTAGTCTTCTCTATGCCCAGAATATAAACTAGTCTCCCCACCCATGTACTTGAAATGTCTCGGACTGACATGAGTATTAAATAAATACAAAATGGGTAAGACTATATCTAAATCAAAGGTTGTACGTATATATCATTAATCCGTCTTGTGGCAAGGCCGTAGACAAGTAGACTTAAATAAATTGATTGCTCGTTTATCGAGGCTTAAATATAACAGGTTTGACATGAATTGATGGATGCACGATAGATCATGGACGATAAACATAATTATGAAGTCGGGATTCAGCATAGTCGACGGATAGAAGACGTGGGATACTTGAAATTAGAGTTTCGACAAAAGTCGAGTTGTTTTAGATTGCTCAGAGTTTGTCGAGTCACACCTTGATTTGCTTCGAGTTTTCATGGTGTTTCGTCAGGACAAATAGGGCTTTACTTTGGGTCAATCAAATCGGCATGTTTAAGAGGGATCGGTGCTTTAGTGCTTCAGGCCGGCATCCTTAAAACTCTGGGTCGGCACATGGATGGGATCGGTGTGAAATAGGGATCGACATTGGAGACAGGCTTCGGGTTGGCATCTCCATGATCTCGGGTCGGCATTGAGTCAGATCGGCATTGACACCAAAGGATCGGCATTATATTGAATCGGCAAGTATATTAGAATCAGGTAGGCATTTTAGGGTGTTGGCATTTGTGTTAGCTCCGGGTCGTCTTGCCCAATGATTCAGGTCGGTACCTAGGTTTCAAGTAAGGGTCGCTATGACAGATGAATGGGATCGACACAAAGCTTACGAGTTGATACATATATTGCTTCGAGTCACGAAGCATGTTACTTCGAGTCATTGAGCCATCTACTCCAGGTCGGTTATTGCACTTCTTCGGGTTGGCTAAAAGGGATCGGGTCGGTGTGTTGAAGGCAAGGGGTCGGCGTCGAGTAGCATCACATGCAGGCGTGCTTCGGGTCATGAGAGCACCTACTTCAAGTCATCCGTAGGAAATATCAAGTTGGTATATTCTAAACTCAAGGTCGGTCATGATGATGGATTTGGGGTTGGCTATGTTCCTTAAGGGCTCAGACCACTCGGCAAGCCCAGTAACTCGGATTTTGGCTATAAATCCAGCAGGCGGGGCTTCTGAAAAGGGATCTTCATTCTGTTTCCCTTCATCTTCTTCATTAACGCTACTCTACCATTATTGTTTTAAAAACTCTGGATTGTAACTGTAATTGATTCTCATATAAACAAAAAGAAATTTTCTAGAGTGGACATAGGCCAGAGTCAGTCGAACCATTATAAATCCTCTGTTATTACTGCTTTCTTTCTAATTTTGATTGTCCTTCATATTTGCACTCTCTACATACACTCTATCTGTTATCTGTGACTGTGAATTGCTGCTTTCAATAGTGTTTGGATGTTAATGACCAATTTTGGCACTAACATTTTAGTGTTTTCACTGAGAAAGCTTGCACTCAGGGACTCTAAAGCTTGGATTTTAGATTTAAAGACTTAGGGACTTAGATTCTGGAGATTATGGCAAAGCAATCAACAAGGAGACAGAGGACGGAAAGGAGTTAGCAAGAGGGAAGTTAGGAGGCTTCCTCTGGAGTTCATCGAGCCTCAATATATATCACTAGAGACGAGATGAAGACGATGCTAAAAAGGCAGGAGGACATGATACAGGACCTACTCCGACCAGTTGGACAAGTTGGGGTGCAAAGTCAAGGGAATAGACCAACTATAGCTGTTGGCAATGTAGAACAAGGAGCTGGAGCTGTAGATGTCTCTAGAGGTTAGAACCAGAACCAAATTGGAGAGAATGAAGGAAATTAGCAAAGGCTTGGGGGCAGACCCTTGGGATTGGATATTGGAAGAACTGTGAATGAAGCTCAGTGTGTTGGGACCAACACAACTGCAAATGAGCAATATGAAGAGTACTACCTGGAATATCCTCCTGGACATGGGATGCAGGGTAGAGATGCAATTAGGGGACCACCCCCAGATGGAAAGGAGCTGATGGCTTGATTAATAAGGAGGATTATGAGAGGAGGACTACAAGGCAGAGGCTTGGAGAAAGTCAGTCGGAGTCCATTCACTCCAAATATTAGAAATGCAAGGAACCCTCTAGAATTTAAATTGCCAACACTGGAGGCCTATGATGGAAAATCAGATCCAACTATGCACGTAACCAGATACATCAGACATATGGAGGTGTTGGGGGGCATTTAAGGAGATGATGGAAAGATGTTTCCCTTTATACTTGATGTTTTGGCTGCGCTCTGGTTCAGGCAGCTGTAGAATGGATCCATCAGGACATGGGGCGAGTTAGTGGAATGCTTCATGAGACAGTTCAGGGTCTACGCGATAGGACCCAAGAATGCAATGACACAAGCATCGATGAGGCAAAGGACAGGAGAGACCGTGAGGGTTTTTATAATGCGGTTCAATGCAGCCGTAGCTTCAGTAGGTCACTCGGATCCATCAAGGATTTTGATGGTGGCAGTAGCAGGGTTTGCAGAAGGCACTGGGTTCAAGGATTCACTGCCAAGGGATCCACCATAGGATCTTAGAGAGTTCTATCATGAGGCGGAAAGATTCATTCAGTTAGAGGATTCATGCCCTGAAAGGCAACAGATCAATGTCGTGCAAGGCGAAGGAACGTCCGATGAAGGACGAGGAATAGATAAAGGAAAGCAAAAGCAGGACGATTGATATGGCCATTCTGACAAACCAAGGATAGGTCGGAAACCCAAATTCACAATGTATGCGGACTTGATAGATAATGTTGAATGGATTTATTTGGACACACGAGGGCGGCTCCCTTATCGAAAACCACCCAGGAGGGATCCCACAGAACGGGAATGCAGGAGCGGGAAGTACTGCCTATTCCATGAGCTAGAAGGGCATGCCATGGATGAATGCTGCCACTTGAAGGACGTGGTGGAGGATCATGTTAGAAATGGCAGATTGCCACATTATGTGAGGGATCGGACGAGAGCGGTAGAACACAAGTAGCTACCACTTGGATCAAACTAGAACGACCCTGGATTGGGGCCATGACTCGTCATCAGTTGATCGTGATGGCAAGGGCCGAGTTCAAGATTTGGACTCTGGTAATTGAATAATCTTTTCTGGAGTTGTTTTAAAAAATAAACAGCAACTATGCCACTTACAGATGTAGGGGAACCAGAGCAATTCTCAAGCATGCCCTGAGATGGTAATAGGCTACTTTTCCCGAAGAGGCGGTACTTTATTTTTCCTATTTTTCTTATTGGAAATTTGAAACTTGGATTTAATAAATGAATGTGGACTTTATGAAAAAAAATCCCTAACCAAAGAGTTATGGGACAGATATTTGATGTCAGTTGGAAATTAATCGCTGTATGTTCAAGGACACTGAACCGGAGTGTATGGAGCGACATCGCTTCACCGGAGAGTGACATGATCAGCTCACTCGTCGTTGTTTCCTTTTCATGGAGAGTGATAGAATTGGATCCAAGAAGAGCTCGGAGAGGCTATAATTAGTCTAGGACTTGGGCCATGACATCATTTAATGTTCGGGGATACCGAACAGAAGTGCAGGGATCGACGCCGCTTCGTTAGAGAGCGACAGGATCGGCTTGCTCAATGTTGTTTCCCCTTTGCTGGAGAGTGACAGGATGAGATCCAGTAAGAGCCCAGAGAGGCTGAGATCAGTTTAGGAGGGCCAGGGCATCGTTTATTGTTTAAGGACATTGAACCGGAGTGCAAGGGATAGATTGCTTCATCGGAGCACGATAGGATCTGCCTATTCAATCGTTAAGTTTGGATTGGGCTTAGCAACGGTCTGAAGAGGCCGTCAATGATCGAAAGAGATCATTGGATTTGATTACCAACTTCCAAGGTGTTAAAAAGATTTGGATAGTGGCTTTGAACAACTATAAATTTGATTAAGGACCCGGAGTGGTCCCGTTTTGGATATGACCCAGCAAGGTCCCGCTTTTGGATTATAGGACCCGACGAGGTCCTGGCTTTGGATTTGGACCCAGTGAGGTCCTAGATTTGTATTATTGGACCCAAAGAGGTCACGGACTTGAATAAAATGATCTGGAAGGGTCATAGTTCTATTAATAGATTTGGAATTGATTTGGAATTGGATAATGACTCGGAATAGTCATGGAATCATTTGATAATGGATGGAATATATACTTTGGATATCTGATTTGGAGCTATTCAAAACACACTTTCCTGTCGCGAGGTATGTTTTGGGGGGAAAATGTTAACCCGCCTTTTGACAAGGCCATAGACAGGCGGATTTAACTAAATCGATTGCTCGGTTATCGAGGCTGAAATATAATAGGTTTGACATGAATTGATGGATACACGATCGATTATGGATGATAAACATGATTATGAAGTTGGGATTCAACATAGTCGACGGACAGAAGATGTGGGATACTTGAAATACGATTTTCAAGAAAAGTCGAGTTGTTTCAGATTGCTCGGAGTTTGCTTCAAGTCATACCTTGATTCGCTTCGAGTTTACATGGTGTTTGCTTCGGGACAAATAAGGCTTTACTTTAGGTCAACCAAGTCGGCATGTTTAAGAGGGATCATCGGTTTAGTGCTTCGGGTCAACATCCTCAAAACTTCGAGTTAGCACATGGATGGGTCGGCATGAAACATGAATCGGCATTAGAGATAGGCTTCGGGTTGGCATTTCCATGAACTCGGGTCGGCATCGAGTCAGATCGGCATTGACACTAGGGGATCAACATTATATTGGATCTGCAAGTATATTAGAATCACGTCGGCGTTTTAGGGGGTTGGTGTTTGTGCTAGCTCTGGGCCGGCTTGCCCAATTCTTCGGGTCGGTACCCGGGTCTCAAGTAGGGTTCGGCTATGAAAGATGAATGGGTTCGACACAAAGCTTAGAGGTCTTTACATATATTGCTTCGATTCACGAAGCACGTTACTTCGAGTCGTTGAGCCATCAATTCCGGGTCGGTTATTTCACTTCTTCGGGTCGTCTAAAAGGGATTGAGTCAGCGTATTAAAGGCAAGGGGTCGGCGTCGAGTTGCGGCATATGAAGACGTGCTACGAGTCGTGTGAGCACCTACTTCGAGTCATCCCCAGGAAATATCAGGTCGGCATATTCTGAACTCGGGTTGGTTATAATAATGGTTTTGGAGTCGGCTATGGTCATGATGGGACCGAACCACTCAGGAAGCCCAGTAACTCGGATTTTGCCCATAAATACAGCAGGCAGGGTTTCAAAAAAGGGATCTTTATTTTGTTTTCGTTCATCTTCTTCATTAACGCTACTTTTCCATTATTGTTTTAAAATTCCAGATTGTAACTGTAATTGATTCTCATATCAATAAAAAGGAAATTCCTAGAGTGGACGTAGGCCAGAGTCAGCCAAACCACTATAAATCCTCTATTATTACTGCTTTTTTTTTAATTTTGATTGTTCTTAATATTTGTACTCTCTACATACACTCTATTTGTTATCTGTGATTATGAAATGGTGCTTTCAACGGTGTTTGGGTGTTAGTGACCCATTTTGGCGCTAACACACACATAGGCACATAATATGTATAGTATAATGGTGATGACATACAACCAATATTATAACAAGATAGCAACAACCACAACACCTAATATAAAGATGTCATCACCCATATAAATAACATCAAATATTATCTTATCGAAACAATAACAAATGGGTGAATCGTCCAAATCTAAAATCACCATCAAGTCCAGAAACCATTAATGATGAGATATCCTCAAGTAACATTTGGAAATGACGAAGCAATGCCCACAGTATCTCTCAAAATCATATTATAAAATACCATTATCAAATCACTAAAATCAATAAGAAAGATTTGAGTTAGCTCATGACAAACTTAAATATAATCAATAATAAGTAGGTCGTCTACCTGAAAAGAATAGGCCTTCTACCAAAGAAGAATATGGGGTTGACCTTACTCTGGACACAATCTCAGGTTTAATCTCATCTATACATAGTATATGTCTATCTACCACACATATACATACACATATACCAAAACTAGACATGATACTGGCAGCACGTCTACTTGCTCCATGAGACACATGTGGTCCATATGAAACGACTTCTACAATCATTGATTACCATTGCTTCTTCCCTCTCGGTATTGTGATAATGATCCACCAATAGCTCAGCAACATATAGCCTCTTCGGCCATGACTACCAACATGTGCCCCTATGGTAATCGACCGCCGGCCTATGCGATACAAGGGGCAACCAACTAAAAATCTCGTAATGTGCATCGAATATCATAAATAATAAAAATATTGTGGATCTGGGGCGTGACCGCACGATAAGGACGCCAAGGTGGATATTGGCCAATCTAGTTCGCTCAATAAACATAAAGGGAGTTGGATAAAAGGTAGACATACATGTAGTATATATCTAATCTCAGGCTATGTCTAGGCTCTATACATACTCGTTGTAGCGAGTCACACACAAATGCCCCCACATGAGTGTCATCAAAGAGTAAAAAAATAACTGAATAAATAACACAATAGCGTCCCCATATCACTATGGTTACTGCTCTATTTATTCAGTGCTCATTCATCACACTCACCTTTTCTTATTCTATATAATGTATCCAAAGAAGCCAAAAAAGTTTTACCGAAAGTCTATACTTAATGGTATCACTAAACCGTTTATTCTAATTTCTCATCACATAGAATAAAGGGACATAAAATCACAAAAGGATGTCATCACCGTATATTATCAAAATCATCAACTAAATTAGTATCAACGATGAATCACACATATCATCGTAATCAATATAAAGAAGATAAGAAATTAGAAATCAAAAAATAATATAAAAATAGAATATTCAAATAAATATTATTAGATGAATCAATACTTAATAATGAAACATTCAAAACATATAATTTCATATAACAAAGTAAATACTAAGAGATGGATAATAAATTCATGTTCCATAATTAATTAGATAATCACTAAACCTAAACATAATATATATATAGTAAATAATTAGTTTCTTAACTTTTTACAAAATCAAATAATTATCTAGTATTCTTGAACAACATTAGAAAGCTGTTATCCCATTTTTTGGTCAAAACAGGAATATCAGTGTTGGGTGTGTTTCCACCACGACAGAACCAAGAAGAAGCAGCCAGCAGGCGTATATAAGTCTGGGATTTCACTCATAACTGATGCGTAAAAGTCCATTCGGTATTAATCCATTCGGCAATATGAAGCAAAGCCTCATTCGGCACTTAGAACACACAGGTTCATCCGGCACTCCCAAATACAAGTGTTCATTCGGCATTCTCAGTATATGACCCATTCGATAGTACCGATCCAACACCACCGAACCAACCATTTCCCCCTACAACTACCGGACCATGCATAGCCGGACCATGCTACCACTGGACCATGACACCACCGAACCAGCCTTCACCGAACCATGCTACCACCGAACCAGCTCCAACCTCACCATACTACTGCCGGTCCAACCTACCACCGGTCCAAACAACATACCACTCACCGCCGAACCAAGGTATTGCCGAACCAACTCTGCCAGGCCAGATTGCTTCAGCCCAAGCCCACCAGCAGCTATAAACATCCAAGACCCCTGCCTCCAGCCTCACTCTATAAATAGAGGGGCAGGGGTACAACAATGGGGGACAAGTTTGAGAGCTCAAGCACGGAAGGAACTTTCAAACAACTTTCATATACTTGTATACAAAGCTTTGTACTTGTAATCTGGAGAGAAAAGGAGAATAACATATAAAGTGGACGTAGGCACGTTCTGGCTGAACCACTATAAATCTGTGTGTCTTTTACAGTTTAGTCCCTGCTTTTTACATATTTGCATAAATCACCCAAATCGCTAAGAACAACATATAATCAACTAAATCGTACGACTTTGGGGTGTTTACCCATTTTTTGCGCAAACATTTTGGTGCTTTCACTGAGAGTTGAACTCAAGGACCTACCGCTTGGAAGTTGAATTTGAGAGTTTAGAGATTCAGATTGGAAGAGTCATGGCAAGACAATCAAGCAGAAGGCCAAGGCCAGAGCAGAGTCAACAGGAAGGGAGTCAAGAGGCTTCCTCAGGAGCAAACCAAGCTTCAGCCTTCGTCACCAGGGATGAGATGGAGGCTATGATGAGAAGACAAGAAGAGATGATCCAGAACTTGCTTCAGCAAATTGGGCAACTTGGAGCACAAAACCAAGGAGCAACTGGAGTTCAGAACGGAGCAGGACCATCTGGCGTAGCACCAGAGCTAGGGCGCACACACGCAGAGCATGTTAATCCGATCCCGGGAAGAGAGATGGGGGCATCCGAACAACCTGGTGGCAATAGAGGAGTGAACGCTCAATCAAGGGGGCAGATCCCAGAGTTCCCTCGTGAACTCGGGGGGCAGGTTGAAAGTGATGAACGAAGATTGCATCTCGGAGACGATGACAGATTGGCAGAGATGGTTAGAAGAGCTATGAGAGGCGGTTTAGTAAACAAAGACTTGGAAGATGTAAACAGGAGTCCTTTTTCTTCTGCAATTAGGATGGCTAGGAACCCACCAGAATTCAAGCTACCATCAGTAGAGATGTACGATGGGAGGACAGACCCTGCGGTCCATCTTACTAAGTATATGAGGCACATGGAAGTGCTAGGGGCATCGCAGGAGATCATGGCCCGGTGCTTTCCACTGTATTTGACGGACATTGCAGCGTTATGGTTTAGGCAACTGGAGAGCGGCTCCATAGGAACGTGGGCAGATTTAACTGAGAGATTCATGAGGCAATTCAGGGTTCATATTGCGAGACCCAAGAATGTGATGACTTTGGCAACCTTGAAGCAGAAAACTAGAGAGACTTTGAGGAGCTTTCTAACGCAATTTAATGCGGCGGCAGCATCTGTGGATCGACCAGATCCATCTATGATCATGATGGCGGCTGTATCTGGAATAGCTCATAGTACAGAGTTCAAGAATTCATTAACCAAGGACCCGCCTATGAATCTGGGAGAGTTCTATCATGAGGCTGAAAAGTTTCTGCGTTTGGAAGATGCTAGTGCAGAAAGAGAGGAAGAAGATGATGTTTACGCAGTCAAGAGCGAAAACCCACCTGGAAAGGGTGCGGAGACTAGCAAAGGAAAGAGAAAGGCTGAGGATAATGATGACAGGTCAAAGCGACAAAGGAGGGAGCCGCGATTCATCACTCACACTGAGCTGAATGAGAGTCTGGAACGAATTTATCAGGATACCAAGGGGCAGGTTCCGTATCGTAGACCAATGCGAAGGGATCCAACCTCTGACGAAAGAAAATAAGATAAGTTTTGTGTATTCCATGAATTATACGGTCATAACACTAATGATTATAGGCATTTGAAGGACGAAGTGGAAGGGCATATCAGGAACGGTATGCTCCTCCAGTACGTGAGGAGGCAAACTCCAGCAGTGGAGCCAGAGCGACCACCGTCTACATCGGCTAGAGGTGACCCTGGATCGGGGCACCGTTTGATTATCCATTGATTGCTTGATTAAAATAACGATGAACAAGTTGTAAACCTCTCGCTAACACGGTTAGATCATTTACACATGTGAGCGATCACGCACGATCCATAGGCATGCTCTGAATGACTACCAGCCGCATTATAGTAAGAGTTTACGCTTTGACATCTTCATTCTGCCTTTTTGCTTTGATTTTGATTTGAACATTTAAATTCTTCCTGTTTGGACATTTCTGCTGTAGGATTCATATGATTATTGCTTTAACAACTACAATTCTATGGAAAAATTACTTGTATGCCCGTGGATCGCGAACGGTCCACGAGCACCTCTTGCATGGCAGCGAACTGCCGAAGTCTTTGATTCGGAAACTCCTCCAAACAATAACTCCGGTACTGATAATATTAAGTCCCCCCCGGGCACACATAATTCGCCTCAAACGGCACCCGATCGCGAATGGTCACAACTCGCCTCGAACGGCACCCGATCGCGAATGGTCACAACTCGCCTCGAACGGCACCCGACTTCGAACAGTCACAATTCGCCTCGAACGGCACCCGACTTCGAACAGTCACAATTCGCCTCGAACGGCACCCGACTACGAACAGTCACAATTCGCCTCGAACGGCACTCGACTTCGAACAGTCACAAACTCGCCTCGAATGGCACAACTCACCTTACCTCAAATGGCACGATCGCGAACGGTCGTCATTTGAGGCCCACCACTTGACCGCGCACTGTCGCACTTTACCTCGAATGACTCGATCCCGAACGGTCGTCATTTGAAGTTGAGCGCTTGACCTTGAACGGTCACATTTCACCACAGATGACTCGATCCCGAACGATCGATACATGGATTTACGCACTTGACCGCGCACTGTCGCACTTTACCTCGAATGACTCGATCCCGAACGGTCGTCATTTAAAGTTGAGCGCTTGACCTTGAACGGTCACATTTCACCGAAGATGACTCGATCCCGAACGATCGACGCATGGATTTACGCGCTTGACCGCACACGGTCGCACTTCACCTCAAATGACTCGACCGCGAACGGTCGTCATTTGAAGTTAGGCGCTTGACCATGAACGGTCGCGCTTCATCCCAAATAGCTCGATCCCGAACGGTCGTCATTTGGGGCCATATAAATTATCAAGCTCTTTACAGGTTGTCAACAGGATATGAACATCCAGCTCATGGCATTACAAAACACGCCTTCCTACCGCAAGGACATCAACAGGATATGAACATCCAGCTCATGGCATTACAAAACACGCCTTCCTATCGCAAGGCATGTTTTGGGGGGGCAAAGTGTTATCCCATTTTTTGGTCAAAACAGGAATATCAGTGTTGGGTGCGTTTCCACCACGACAGAACCAAGAAGAAGCAGCCAGCAGGCGTATATAAGTCTGTGATTTCACTCATAACCGATGCGTAAAAGTCCATTCGGTATTAATTCATTCGGCAATATGAAGCAAAGCCTCATTCGGCACTCAGAACACACAGGTTCATCCGGCACTCCCAAATACAAGTGTTCATTCGGCATTCTCAGTATATGACCCATTCAGTAGTACCGATCCAACACCACCGAACCAACCATCTCCCCCTACAACTACCGGACCAAGCATAGCCGGACCATGCTACCACTGGACCATGACACCACCGAACCAGCCTTCACCGAACCATGCTACCACCGGACCAGCTCTAACCTCACCATACTACTGCCGGTCCAACCTACCACCGGTCCAAACAACATACCACTCACCGCCGAACCAAGGTATTGCCGAACCAACTCTGCCAGGCCAGATTGCTTCAGCCCAAGCCCACCAGCAGCTATAAACATCCAAGACCCCTACCCCCAGCCTCACTCTATAAATAGAGGGGCAGGGGTACAACAATGGGGGACAAGTTTGAGAGCTCAAGCACGGAAGGAACTTTCAAACAACTTTCATATACTTGTATACAAAGCTTTGTACTTGTAATTTGGAGAGAAAAGGAGAATAACATATAAAGTGGACGTAGGCACGTTCTGGCCGAACCACTATAAATCTGTGTGTCTTTTACAGTTTAGTCTCTGCTTTTTACATATTTGCATAAATCACCCAAATCGCTAAGAACAACATATAATCAACTAAATCGTACGACTTTGGGGTGTTTGCCCATTTTTTGCGCAAACAAAAGCCCTTTGCTTTGACTTGATAATCCAAAATATTTTATCGAACGAAATATTGCATGCAAGAATCAATTCATAATTTTCTACAATTAAATACTATTTTAAACAAATTTATAAATTTCAAAATAATTCTTTTCATTTTTAGACCATAACTTTAATCAAAAACCTTTACTTTATATTCTAACATTTAGAAGGAAAATATTTCCCATTTTCAAAACAACTTTTATATCTAAATTATTTTTAGGAAAACAATTTATTTTCCAACCAATTTTTATTTACTTAAAAATATACTTCAATTTAATTTATAAAATACCAAAAATAATTTATCAAAGCTTTCAAAATATCTTAAAACCAAAAAATCAATCAAACGCTAAAAAATATGAATTATGGAACAAAATCCTCCAACGTCATTGATAAAAATCATCAATATAAATTTTATCATGTGACCGAGTCGATTCCACCAAATTTCGGCCATTGATAAGCTGTGCACATGATATAAACAAATTTCAAACATTAAAATACAAATAGACATTATTTCCTTTGCATTTTGAACATCTAACAAACAGAAAAATCCACGATTTATCCCAAAATGACATTCAATGTCACAACAATCATTCGAATATCCCAAACACAATTTATCCAAGCAATTCAATAATTATTCACAAGTGATTCAACTAACCAAATGCAAACAACGATTGAGATAATTATGTAAATAACAAGCGATAAGATCGATATAGTTGTAAGTGAGAAAACTCAGTAAAATTAGTGAACGCAACTTCCTAACCTAATCCATTGCCTAAAATTATCACCACTAAACCTTAGTGTCATTTTCAAACTCGCCATCATAGGTGATATGGCCGTTAATTAGGCTCATGCTATCATAAGAAACTACATTAGCCTTGGATTTGATACTCCTCGAAGCTACTTTCCATATTTCCATCTCCTCACTCGTATCTTTAGGAAGTACAAAGTGAAACTCTCTAGAGAGCTAGTCCAAAAGAAGTTCCCTTCGGTATTCGACAGAGCCTCTCTCAGGAAGATGGGAGTCCCATAGCCATCGACAGTATGATAGTAGCCGCAGCAGAATGTAGAGCAAGGGCAGAGTGCTGGAGGATATTAGAGCCCCGAGCTAGTATCTATTAGTCAGGTCTAAGCAAATATCCGAGAGATTCAGGATGAGAAGCAGCGTTAGAGCCACGATATTGGATGCATAGCCGCTACGCTACTCCCATTCCGAAGCTGCAGAAATAGCCCAAGCTCCCTTAGAGGATTGGGACCATCTCATAGTCTGTAGTAAGTATCTTAGTTCTAGTAGTCTTGTTGTTGTCATTTTCCTTTTAGTGTTTATTCTTTTCCTTTATTTAAATCGTTTGGGATGTAACCGTTGGTTGTCTCTTGTATAAAAAGATGCATAAGATATTTGAGAAATATTCCAATTTATTCATTATGCTGTTGTTTTTGGATATATAGACCACTTTTGTATGTGTATTTAAAAGAAAAAGCACAAAAATGGAAATCTCATAAAGACACTTAACCAATAGTAAATGCAACGCAAGACTGGAAGTTTATAAATAGTATCTTTTAGCAAGCGAAGGATAGGCTATGGCTGTTTTGAAAACATAGGTCATTATTCATGTTCCTTAAAAAACTAAAATCGATAAATAGGTCGGTTTGTCGTCATTTTAAGTAAATGAATAAAATAAAGCAAGGAACTAAATGTTAATTCCTAAGATTAATTGTGAAATGCTAGAATTGAGCATGTGTGTTAACTCGGACTGAATTCCAATTACGTTGAGATGTTGCTTGATTTATTAAAAATAGAAAAGGTGAATGTTTGAAAGTTTTTATGTGTGAAAAAAAAAGAATTTTGAAATTCAAATAATTTTGGAATTTTCACCCAATTTTTTTTCACGGGAATTGGCGTTTAAATGTTTTGGAAGTTGACTTTTCAAATCATGTGAAAATTTGATTGAAAATGGAAAGGATTTTTGTGGAAACTTTTGATTTTAAAATGCCATATACTAAGCATAGGGAAGATAGATGAGTTAATAGATATGAATTTATCGGTAAAAAGTATGAAATTAGAATAAAATGTAGACAATAACAAGGGAAAGTCGATCAATTTAGCTTGGAATTTCTATTTCCATAATTTGACAGCGACGTATGAGAGTCCATTTTGGATTCAATTCTACTCTATAGCTTAAAAATAAGCCTCCTTATGCGTATTGTACATGGAAAAATTCGGAGAAAACTGGGCAACAGGGGAATTTCTAATGTACAACGAGATTGTTAACCAAATATAGTGGTAAGAATGTAAAATTCTCCACCGAATTCCCTTTTCCTAGCATAGAAGTGGATGTTTTAGGAAGCAATAATTCGATGCATTAGAGTTTTGAATGGTAAGAATTGGATGCAAAATTAGTTGAACCATGATTCTATTCTTATGCTATGGTATTTTTGTGTGAAAAAGATTTTTCAAAACTGCATACATAAAGAACTGGCTGTATATAGGTTATTTGCATCATATTTTCAAAAATATTTTTAAAAGGATGCATTCATATAGGAGCACCTGATTTAGAATCATTCTGCATACATGTTTTCTATTTTGTGATATAATGTGCACTTGTGCACGTTTGGCTGCAAATTTGTTGTACACTAATTGGTTGATTATTTTAGGATGGTTACGACATCATCCCATGATTTAACTATTGAAGTAATTTCGAAGACAAAATTCATTTAAGGGGGAAAGAATGTAACACCCCATAAATTTAGGTTATTAATTCAATAATTAATTAGGCTTCAAAAATGGAATTTGTGCAAGTGAGGTATTTGACCATGAAATTTCCATTATTAGGTTTGTGGTGATTTTCTGGGTAAGTTTCATATTTGGAGTTTTACAACTGGAGTTCAAATGAAGAAGTTACTACAGTTTAAAGAAAACTTAACGAAAATAATTAAGCAACAATTAATTAACATATATAATTAACTAGGACTCAATCAGTGAACCCTTCTATGGGCTGGTTGACCAGTAGCAGGTGACAACTCATAGGAGTGTGGTCGACTGATCGAGGGTTTTTAGCATGATCCAATCCTCGACCAACGGTCTAGATTTAAAATTTTAATCTAACAATTACGACTGATTCAAGAACCCAAAAATTTAGGTCTAACCCCTCGCTTCTCTTTTCATATTTTATGATCTAGGGCAGTAAAGCTCTGTTATTTCCTCTTCTCCACTATTCTTCCTAACTTTAAAATAGTTTGTATTTATACAAACTGGAGCATAGCAGAAAATAAACAGAAGAAGCGAAGGAGTGGATCAGCATTGCGCAAACAACATGGTAAATTCGATATTTTAAATTCATGTTTCGCTTCAATCCCAAATCTATTCTCAGATATGAAATTCTAATGTATGTATATACCATTTTTATACAATTTCTTTGGATTAAAAAGGAGATGGAGTTGAATCAAAGAATCAGATTTAGGTCCGGAGCTTTGGAATGCTCTAAAAGGTGAGTGGGAAATTATGTAATTTGTTTATAATATTGAAGTTTATTTCATTATAATTTTATTTGATTATTATACCTAAATAAAGATCTAAGAGTTTTAGGCTCGAATTAAACGTATAAACATTGCCTACATATTCTGCAACTTAGGAAATTTGATTAGGAATATCATTTGCACCCAGATATGAAAATCAGTCCCCAAGATATTAAGAGTTGAATGTTGATAAGATGTAGAATTTATTCCATATCTACAGTTGAGTTGTAAAGATGTTAGTATAACCTAGATTTATACCCTCATTGTTTTGGAATGTAGACTTTCTGTATTTTAATTATTGAGAGTATTGTCTATTTAATTTTTATAATTTTTCTTAATTTTCTTAATTTCATATAATGCAGTGTTTGCTTTAACAAGGAATATGCATAAACAAAGAAAAGAGATATGTAACGTATAGAATTATTTTTCGTAGTTTACACTGCCTAATTTAATAAAAAGAAAATAAATCAGTCCTTGTAATTTCAAACGAAGCAGATCTCTTAGTTTGTGCTAATTATGGAGATTATTACAGAAAACCTTTTTAGACATATAATTCCAACAAATTAAAATATGGAAAATAATATTCTAGTTAGGGACTGATAACTAGAAATATAATTAGTAAAAATATATATACATATTCAACCATGTCAATCAATTAAAATGGAAGCTTAACTAATACGATAATTTATGCGTAATATTTGTATTTGTATAATTAGAACGTTAGAATAAATCACGCCTTAAATAATAGGATTAGGAAATAGAGATGGAAATATTGCAACTCTAATTAAATAGGTAATAAATGTAGAATAAATTTGGGACTTACAAGATTTTAAATAGGGCATGAATGGATTAATGGGACTAATTAATGAGATTGTTATAATAATAACCATGGAGATAAAAAGAAGGAATGCTAGGAAAAGATTTTAATAATTAATAAATATCTTTAGGAAACATCTATTGAGACAATAATCATTTATTTCGGACAAAGTGACATTTATAGGGAGGTAGATAAAAATGTTAGGTAGTAACTGAATATTTTAAGGTGATATAATTATCATTAGAGTAAATTATATAGCCTTAAATATGCAAATAGAGAATAGTGGTTTTGCTCAATATTAAATTTTAGAGCAATTAATTCGATTTTGTGGGTTGGGATGTGAGGCCGGTAGAGTTACACAATAGAATTCTGCCCTTCACTCAGAGCCTACCACCAGTTGGGTACACTCACCACTGATGTGGGACATCTCCAACCTTAGGACCTGTGGGAAAAGGGATTGCATTAAGAATAGATTAGGGGAAAGTATGCAGCGGGTTCGCTTCGGATTTGAAGTATTAAATGGTCCGGTATCTTTTGGGAAATGTGGTCCGCTTCTTGTCCAATATGAGTTAGTAAGTAACCAAATTGGATATTTTTTTGACTACATAGATTAATCTAAATGGGGATTAGGATGTCAGCTGTGAAGATTCAGCAGGCTATGCCAGTAGTTGGTACTACTATTTAGTAGTAGGTCTGGCATGTAGCCTTGAATGCCTATCGACCTCAAACGAGCGGTAGTAAAGACTTGGGTTATGCCCTAACTTATTTTGTCTCCTACTAGTGTAGAATCTATATGGGTTACCCATGGACCTCATGATGGAGATAGTTGAAAATTAGTTTAGTAGAGGTAGGTTAGTTACCCCTTATATAAGTCTTTGAATGGCGATAGTAGTATGGAAAATAAACAATATATTACTATTATTAAGCCTTATATAAGAGTCATCGGTCTTTATAGCTAGGACCCATAGACTAGCGATGACGATGCGGAAGCCCCTCTTCATATTTGGGAAGTATTAGGTGGTCATGGTTTTGGGTAGAGAATGATTAGAATGTATGTATATACATAGGCATACATATGTATATGTATAGTATATCTTGGGAAAGATTAGGATAGATATATCATACGCATATATATATATATATATAAAGTTAAATGGGTTAGTCGTTATTAGCAGACGTAACATTTAAATAGAAATCAAATGGTGTAAATTTCTGTTATGGATAAAGTATGCAATTTTCCAATCACCAGAAAGTTTTTCTAACCCTCTCTTCATTACAACTTACATGAAGATTTAAAGGAACAGGTCATAGAGCAAGATGGAACGGTTGATGGAGAAGCCTTCTTATTCATGCTCGGTACTGACAAGACGATTGAATATCCAAGGAATACCATTGATTCTGAGATAGTGGCCTCAGTCGGTATTTATATCCTATTATATTTTCTATTCCGTTGTGTGTTTAGTTTGACGATCTCTAATATACTTATATTTATTACAGGTTATCAAAACTAGTGATATGTACCCTAATGGACTTAAGTTTCGATTTTTGTCAAAATTTGGGCCCATTAAGGTGTGAGTTGTTACAGTAAGAATCACTGGTGTTGTTGAAGGACTTGCAGAATGAAGCAAAAGCGCTCCCTTCACAAGAAAATCAACCAGTACTAAAATGATTTCTCTCGGTACCGACAGGAATCTAGGAGGTGGTGATGCACAAGAAATTGATGCAACGGTGGTCTTGGACAAGGAAATGGATTTGCAGCTTGATGACGATGGTTTTGAGTTGGATGCCAATGCTAATGGAAACGGAGTTCAAATAGCTGCAACACAAACAACCACATGCCCATGAAGTACCGAAGGGGAGGTTTTCCTAAAGGCAAGAGGACCTAGACGTCAACTAGCAAACCGAGACTGTTTGTAGAATCAAACACTTGATGTATCCCCTGATAGTCTACCTTTGGATTACCATGTTAACGAGGATTACATAGTTTATATGGTTAAATGGTTGGTGGAGGAAAGCAGGGGTAGGAAGAATGAAGATCGGGGTTGTACACCAAGTAGGACTCCGTTCATCGAAAACATTTTGAGAGAAGAATACCTTAGAAAGTTCATGATGCCAACGATATCATCCTACAATGAAACTACTGACCCAAGATAGCACTTACTCGAGTACAAATGGCATATGGATGAGGTTAAAGCTGTGGATGCTGTTTGTTGTAGATGTTTCCCTAGTTTCTTGGAAGAAGTCGGTTTAATGTGGTTCACTAGGCTCATGCCAAGGTCTATAACTACTTTTGATGAATTATATAGGAAGTTCCTGGAGCAGTTTAGGCTCTATGCTGCTCAACCAATGGACTAGAATTCTCTATTTAGCCTGTCTCAAGGACCAAAGGAGTCACTGTAGGGTTTCCTAAACTGATTCAACATCATTATTGCAGTGGTTACAATCCGAAGGAAGATCTTGTAATGATGGCACTAGTCTGGGGCATTCATTTGGGCATGGATTTTGGTAGGTGGCTGAAGATGAAACAACCAACTACAATGGAAGAACTCCATCAAAAGGCAAACCGATGTCTACAGTTGAAGGTAGGGTTAGTGACGGACAGTCAAAGAAGGTAATCCAAGTAACGTAGTGGTTAAATAGTCTAGAGACATCACTGGTAATGAGGTTAAAAACATTGGAAACTCTAGTAAACAGAAGAAACGGAATCAAAGCCTTGGCGGTAGGCGTAACAACAATAGGAAATGTTCGAGGAATAAAAGACCGGAAGATTATATGTCTTTGAATGATACATTGGAGAATATTTATCTTGCTACTTAGGGAATGGATTAATATAGGAATTCAGCCAAAAGGAAAGCGGCAGAGCAACAAAAGTGATCTAGGAAGTACTTCCTCATCCGTGAAACTCATGGGCATAACACTAATGAATGTCGCCACTTGAAGGCCTTGATTGAGGAGCTGATACGAAAGAACATGCTTCAATAGTATTTGATGCAACTGTAGAACCCTGGCCAAGGTATGGGGCCATAAAGGTCGCCTGCCTAAGTAAAACCATCGGGACCCAACGAAAATGGGCCCAATAAGACGAATGGGAGACTGGTTTAACATGATAATGGGAGGACCTCACCCAACAGAGAGAAGCTGGGGTGAAATGGAAAGATATGTGAACTTGTTGAAGCATACACCAAAGGACAGTTTCTATGTCAATGAAGATGGAGCTTCGACTAAGCAAAATACGATGATAACAGATGACATTATGTTTTGAAATCGAGATTCGAAAGAAGCCGAGGCACTGAATCTTGATTAAATGGTGATAACAGTTGAAATTGGATCAGCAGTTATGCATCGGGTGTTGGTGGATAATGGAAGTTCAGTCAACATTTTATTCATATGGACTTTCGATCAAATGAAAATCAACATGAAGGATAAGACAGACGATTGGAGCAATCAACTTGCCTATAGACTTAGTGAAGGAGAACATAGAGTGGTTCCTATTTAGACATTTGTTGTTGTTAATGAGTTCTCGGCATATAATGCTTTCTTGGGTCCACCAGCCATAGCTAACTTTGGGATTGATTTTGCTCCATGGTGTTTGACAATGAAGTTTCCTATATAGAATGGGATTGGAGTGGTGCGAGGAGATCAAAGCATGGCAAGAGAAACTATGTTGTAGAACTACGAGAAGTTAAGCGTCGAGAGAAGGGAAATAATATGGGGAGAAATATCTACATTCAGGGACCGCAAGCATAACAACTACAGAGTAGCCCCTGGCTCCTAAACGTATTATGGGAAAAAATGAATCACTTGACAGATATGCCCTGTTGTCTTATTGAATACCTATCTATCAATATCCCATGCTGTCTCATTGCACATTAGACCACAGAGATGCCTCGTCGTCTGATTTGCACTAGTACAACAAAAAAACGAAATGTTATCTAATGCTATAGTATCATTTCTAAAATTCCTATTAGACAACATATAAATATTGACTAATTCGAATAATTATTCACGTAATGAAATTCAAATATTTTATTTAAACGAATATTTTATTTCAAATCAAATTCAAATACAATACAACAATCACTATCACACTACTGACATTTCAAATATAACTTCCATTATCGCTCTATTATATACAATATTTCTCTACACTCTCGTATATAACTTTTTTTTACTCACATGAGTTTGTTTTTGACGTAGATCTTGATTTTCTTGCTATAGCTTATGTCCAGACATCTCCTATACCTATCAAGTAAACAACGTAGTAAAATGGAAAAGAAAACAAACCTAAGTTGCAAAACTAAAACTGAATTAAATATTAATATTGCCTCAGTTTGTGGGTTTGTTTTCTCTTTACGTTTTAGTTGGGATAGATATATATGTGCATAGATAATTTAAGATATGCACAGTGTATCACAGTGAATATCACAAGGCCGAGCATCGATTAAATCTCACAGATTGTTGCAAAGGTCAAGCCCGAAGGCTTAACACGGTACAAATGTGCACAAGGTCAATCCTAAGCCTCCTCGGGCTTAAGTCATGTGCACATATCATAAAAATGGTTTTAGAAATTCAATTTCAAAACAAGTTTCAGCATTTCAAGTTAAAAACAAGTGCTCCAACATGTGAAATGCCAGAATACTCAAACCAGGAATATATGCAATTCAAGAGTGAGATAATACAACCAAAATACTCAAACTAGAAAATGCACACTTGCACATTCACACATATATACATATATGTATGTATGTATGTATATACATGAAAATACACAACAAGACAACTAGGTAAGAATTCAAGGCAAAACTACAGTGCACATAATGTCCAGAACTGCAGTGCATATAAATAAGAATTAAGTGCACATAAACCAGCTCAAGCAAAACTACAGTGCACATAAGAGCAACTCAAGGCAACTCAAAACAAGTTCAAATCAAAATGGTTCAAAAACTCAAAATGATTCAGATAAAGGCATGAACAAGGAATACCAGAAAACACACACTTGCATGTATAATGGTACATGCATGATAAGCATTTCATGCTATAGACAACAAGTATATATCGTCAAAGTGAGCATGTACATACATACATGATTTATGTATATATGTATCCATATACATAGGCATTAAACAATAAGTGCTCAGGAAAAATAAGATATCACAATGTTGAAGCAAGTATGTACAAGCTCGAGTGTACATAAGTATATACAAGTATTTATATATAAGAACTGAATTGGAACATGATTTGCAATTGAAAGTGTAATAAGAAATCACAGTGCACATAGACTAGCTCAGGAAAAACAACAAGTGTTGAAGCAAGTATCAAAGTGCACAAACAAAAAACCAAAGCACACGAAAGGGATTCAAACAATGAAAAGGCAGTGGTAATTACATGGACAAGGCCAACAATGCAACTAGGCAGTTCCATAAATAGCAAGTACCACAAATTAAGACAAGGCAGTGCCACGAATTAAAACAAGGCAATGCATGGCACTGCCACAAACATTCAGGCAGCAAAGCAATGTACGAGTATAGATTAACCACCAACATTCACACATATATACATACATATGTATGTATGTATATACATGGACGATATTGGAATCAAAGTGCACTACAATAAGATCAACTCAAAATGGTTCAGCTCAAAGGAACAAGGAGAAGCAAGTGATAATGTACATGAAAACATAAGAGCAGATAAACAAGGGAAAATGAAAACATTCTGCTCCTAATATAGAAATTCTAGGGACAGTTTTGATAGGTATGGAAACATATGAAAACATAGGAACATATGAAAATGTTAAAGTGCATATGAAAACATACATATAGATAAACAAGGGACAATTTCGACATAGGAGTAACAAGACCTAAGTGCCAATTCATATAGTAGCAGCTCAAGGCAACTCAAAACAAGATCAACTCAAAATGGTTCAGCTCAAAGCAATTCAAAAATTGGTTCAGCTCAAAGTGGTTCGAGCTCAAACCAATTTATATTTATGTGTACACAGTGAGGAGAAATGGTACAACCTCAAACCAGCTTGAAGCAATTCAACAAATGGTTCAACTCAAAATGGTCCAAGCAATTCGAAATGGTTCAGCTCAAAGCAAACTAGTTCAAGATCAAAATGTTCACAAACAAATTAAAACAAGGCAGTGCCACAAACAAAAGGTGCCACAAATTAAAACAAAGCAGTGCTACAAACATTCACACATATATACATATGTATGTATATACATGGATGATATATGAATCAAAGTGCACTGCAACAAGATCAACTCAAAATGGTTTAGCTCAAAGTAACAAAGAGAAGCAAGTGATAGTGTATATGAAAATATTGGAGCAGATAAACAAGGGACGTGCAAAAACATTCTGCTACTATGTAGAAATTCTAGGGGCAATTTCGACAGGTATGGAAACATATGAAAATATTGAAGTGTATATGAAAACATACATAAAGATATACACATATGTATGTACATGTATATATGTACATAGTGAGTAGAAAGGCACAAAGTATATCACTCGGTGTCAAGCATTAGACAAAACATTTTATTTCAGTTCAAGGAAAACACTAGTAGATAAGTGAAAGAATCACAAATGCAAAGGGCAAAAAAACAAGCAAGGGCAACTAGCAAAACAATGAAGTGATCAAAGTTGAACTTAACTTCCCAAAATCATACTACGAAATTGAAATGAAATTGTAAGGTGCAAGAATCAAATGAAAAGGAATCAAAAGGACATTCACACATATATGCATACATGTGTATGTAGTAACACAAGGAAGTTTAAAATATCTACTAACTTAAACGTGAATAAATAAAGCTGCAACCAAAGTTTTCACAATCACACCAAGTATAGCTCAAAACATTTATGTACATGACCAAAACATGTTGGTCAATGCACTACAGCTAAGTTTTGTTCATTGTTACATAAACATCCAAATCATCATAGGCAAATCAAGCCGACATCAATACAAAATTGAAAGGAGGCACAAATTGATAGGTAATTAGATGGCCAAGCAAATACTTTGAAATTCAAATCTTACCATATATATGAAAATATAGGAAATTAATTCCAAAATAAAGAATCCAATTCATCATTGGCAGGATGATCAAAGTCGAGAACAACATAAATTTAAAATGGGCAAAAAGCATGCCAATATCAATTGAAGAACACTCAACAAGGAGCCACAACCATCAATTGCTATGAAATCGAAGCACGCAATCAATAAGGAATAAAAGGAGCATGACGATTAGACTGAATTTCAAAGGTTTTGAAACCCTAATTCCAAAAGACGCTCTAATTTTTCAAATGATGAAATGATTTGAGAGGGAAACAAAAATAAAGGGGGAGGGGGACAAAATTATAACTGGGTAAACAAAAAAAGCGGCCATGAAATAATTGAGAGGGAAAGGATGGAGCCAAAACTAAAATAATTTGATAACTTAAATCAAACAACATGTAAAATATCAACAGAATAACAAGCATGTACATGGAGATTTCATAAGCTATTTGGACAACAGATGAATGATTTCACGGGCTATTCACACAACAGATGATTTTTCCATGTGTCGTGTGAAAAAGTAGGACAACAGGAAATCTACCTTATGTTGTGTTATCGTTGATATTTGATTCACTTTGTGGCATAGCAACCATAGCGATTTGACAAGTCTATGGATCCTAAGAAGAAGTTAGAGGAGGTATGAGCAGCATCAGCAGAGCATACGGTGAGTGTCCCTATTGATATGGATAACCGACTCGATTATATGGATAACCGACTCGATTATATGGATAACCGACTCGATTATTGAAGATTGGTTCTCAACTTGAAATTGGATTAAAGAAAGAATTAATTAATTCCCTTTGAGAGAATCTAGACGTGTTTACTTGGATGCATTCTGATATGTGTGGAATATCTTCAAAGATAGCATGTCACGCACTAAATATCGATCCCAAGTTCACACCATTGAAATGGAAGAGGCACGGCTTGGGCCTGGAGTGAACAACTACATTGATGGAAGAAGTGGATAAGTTGTTGGGTAACGGCTTTATCCATGATGCTTTAACCCTTAATCGGTATCCAACTGTGTATTGTTTAGGAAGTCAAATGGAAAGTAGCGAATGTGGATCGATTACTCGGATCTAAACAATGCTTGCCCGAAGGACAACTTTCCATTGCCAAGAATTAACAGGCTTGTTGATGGACTAATGGAGCATGAGTTACTTTCGTTTATGGATGCATATTCTAGATACAATCAGATCACATGCATGAGCAGGATCGAGAGAATACTGGCTTTATCATGGATTTGGGATTGTATTCTTACCGAGTGATGTCATTCGGTTAAAGAACGCCGGAGCTATGTACAAATGATTGGTAAATAAAATGTTCAAGAATCAAATCAGATAGACGATGAAGGTATACATAGATGACATGCTTGTGAAGTCATGGGTGTCTCAAAACCATTTGGATGATCTCTCAGAGATGTTTGAGATTCTACGAAAGTATGGAATGAAGTTGAATTCGTTAAAATGTTCTTTTGGAATAGCATCGGGAAAGTTTCTAGGGTTAATTGTCAATGCATAGGGCATCGAGGTCAATCCAAAGCATATTACCACGTTTAGAAATGTAACTTCCCCAACCATGAAGAAACAACTTCAGAGCTTAAATGGAAAATCACTACTTTGACTCGATTCATCTCAAGGGAGATAGATAAATGCATACCTTTCTTTGACGCTCTCAAGAATGGAAAAAGAATTTTAATTGGAATCAAGATTTCCAGAATGCTTTCGAAGAGTTATCGAGGCATATACAGATGCCACCAGTCTTGTCCAAAGTGTTGGACGGGGATGATTTATTTGTTTAATTAGCAGTGTCTACTCAGCATTAAGCGTAGGATTAGTATGTGAGGAGGCAAGGATTCAAAGATTGTTCTACCGCATCACTAAGCGATTTACAGGAGTAGAAAAGAATTACCAAAAGCTGGTGAAACTAGTGTATATCCTGCTGATTGGACCAAGGAAGTTGCGATCATATTTTTAGGCTTATCCGATCAAGGTGATGACATATCATCCTCTAAAAAAGGTATTGTATCGACCTGAGACTTGGGGAAGGTTGCTGAAATAGAATATCGAGTTAAATAAGTATGATATTACCTAATAGCTAAGGAGAGCAATAAATGAGCAAGCACCGGGAGACTTTATCCTCGAGTGTACCGTTCATGTTAGTAAACAGGAAGAGGATGCTATAGTTGCAGCTCCTTATTGGAAATTCACTAGTACAAAAAGTGCATATTGCTTCGCCTCATTTGCATCAGTTGAAGTAAAAACTGATGCAAATAGAACTATTTGCATCAGTTCTATCTTAATAACCGATGCAATTGGTACGTGAAAAGCAATAGGTAACAAAAAATCAAGTTTGCATCAGTTGTCACTAACAACCGATGCAATTGGTACATGCAAATAGTTTTAGTCGCATCGGTTTTAAATTCAACCGATGCAACTACATTAGTTTGCATTAATTTTGCATTGGTTTACTACTCCAACTTTCATTTTCCCTCCCCTTAACTTTTCATTTCCCGCTTAGCTTTCATTTATTCCTCCACTTCTCCCCGTAACCCGTTAAGAAGAAAACAAAAAAAAACTTTATATCCTCTTGTCCTACCTCAATTAGTCAAAGGAGCACGATAAATGTCGTTTTCATTGTTTAGTTTATTTACATTCATCAGATTCCATTGATTCCAAGTTATTGCGTTCCATCCACGGCGATTCCCTTTCCTTTTTCTTCTTCAGCTTCCAATCCTTCTTCCATCGTCCAGTTGGTCAATCAAGTAAGCTTCAATGTTCTCAAATTCCCGCTTTTCGTATTCTCGTTTCAATTACGCAGAGAAAAGGGCACGGTACGGATGAAATCACCATATCGCTCTTCTCTTATTCTGATTCTTCTATTCATGATCCATTTGTATTATAAATTGGACACGTTTGATGTTTGGGAGTTAAATCGATGATTCCTAGTTTAGATCTAAATGCTTGTGCTTGTTGGGTATTAATTATACATCGTTGTATTTGGAAAATAACAATGGGTTTGACAGGGAAATGGGAGAGTGCAGTTCAACAACAAAGGTAGCAATAAAAGAGTTTTACATCCCAAAGCATATATTAAAGGGAGATGGTGAAGTGGAGCGTATATCATATACACCACAATGCCCTGTACTGGTTTTTATCAATTCCAAGAGTGGGGGTCAGCTGGGCGGTGAGTTGCTCCTTTCATATCGCAAGCTTCTTAACCATGAACAGGTGCTGCTCTTTGCATTTGGTAAAGGTCTTCGGAAAGATGGTTCATTTGGTGATTCTTCTCTGTGACTGATACAACGTTGCTAATTTTCAGGTCTTTGATCTAGGATCTACTGATCCTGGAAAGGTATTGCATAAGCTTTATGGCAATTTGGAGAAGCTGAAGTCCCGTGGTGATGCTCTCGCTGTTGAAGTTCAGAAGAGACTCAGACTAATAGTGAGTCTTGATATCTGTTATATTGATATATTTGTAATTGCTTATATTATACGAAGATTGAAATAAGTTGTCAAATTGCTAACTGTAGGTAGCAGGAGGTGATGGTACAACAAGTTGGCTTTTAGGAGTTGTTTCCGATCTAAAGCTAGTTCATCCTCCTCCAACTGCTATTGTTCCTCTTGGTACTGGAAACAACCTTCCATTTTCATTTGGTTGGGTAAGCTGGTTCCCCATGTATTGTTTTCTTGTGTTTTTGGTTTACAACTTTGGATTGTCCATTTTGAATGAATTAGGCATCCATCATTAGTACTTAATTTGTGTAAAAGTAGCTTTGATTTTAAACTATTAATCGTGCATTATTATGGCAAAAAGAACCCAAATACTGACTGTGAGGCAGTGAAAGTTTTCCTTGAAAATGTGAAGCAAGCCACTGAAATGAAGATTGATAGGTAGGTGCATTCATCTCCACTAATTTGAATAAAAAAAGATGATTATATTCCAATCTCTTCTTGGCACTTACACTAACAACAAAAGAAGAGACCGGTAATGCTTGAGGGAACAGTTAACCTTTTCATAATGCAATGGAGGTTTTTTACAGATAGGAACATGACATTCTCACATAAATGTCAACAGGTTATCATTTACATATCAGGTTATCAACAAGTTATCATTTAGATACACCTAATTATCTTTACTTAGCTATGTAATCGACAAATCATAAAAATATTTGGAAAATGAAATTAGAAGTATAGTTTTATCATTACTTGAATACTTTAATAGTAACATATAGGTTGTGTGTGTGCGCGCGCGCGCCAATTCCAGAATAGATTTAACAATCAAATGATCAAGAAATGAAGTTATGTAGAAAGTATGAACACATTATATGCACATCAATCTGTTAGCTAACCTCGCGAGTACCTATTTTATTTTCATGTTTAAATCTTCATGCAATATCTTTGTTATGTTACTTGTAGTCTATAAATACAATACATGGTATTTTTTTGCAAGAAGTGGGTGAGCCTAGCAAGCTCATTAAAATTGAGAAAGGTTAAAGGAATGATCACATATAAACCGTAGCTTGTTGATCTTCACAACTTTATTAGAAAACTCTGGTTAGTTCTTTTTCCTGATATACATTAATATAAAGATTGCTAATACAGTTTGGACTAATCAATGCTTTAGATTTTAATTCCGATAGAATAAGGTATTCTTTAAAAAATCTCAACCATATGTTGCTTAAAATTGACTAATCCACATGACCTCTGCACCAATGTACCAGACACTTGTTAAACATACAAGTAGATGCTACAAGATTTTCGTTTAGGCATGAATTTGATGAGGTATGTACTATATGCTCTAAGACTGTTTCGTATCAATTAAAAATGTTTGACAACTGTTTAAGTTTGACAACAAAATAATAATTTTATGATAGGACTTCAAACCAATTCAAATAGTTAATTACATTTTTCTGTGTTTATAAAGGTGGTAACAGACCACTGCAATGCTTTATCCTGTGCCCTTTTGGCTATGTTTATAGATTTTATACATCCATCGTTTCTTTCTCTACTAAATGATTTACTTCAACTTGCTCACAGAGCATGCTTATGCAACTTGTAGTACTAGTAGCAGTGCCTTGGATGCACATCATGACATCGCCATTTGTAGAGATTTAGATCTTAGAGTTGTCCTTGTCGTAATACAGTTGGTGTCATAATCCAGCTGTGCTTAAAGTCTTAGGTTGATCCAGTAACAAAATTAAATGTTTTTCTTAGAAAGACAGCTAAGGACTTGTTTTTTGAAGAGGAACGTGTCCGTTCAGTTTCTGATTATATTCATTGTTGCATACGGTTATACAGAAACTTTTGTTGATTCATCAGTATAATCCTCCCTTTTTTTCATATTCATTATGCTTCTACCTACTCCGCATCTCCGAAAGACATTTTTGTTTCCTTCATTAAATGTTGTGTTCATAACGGTGAACCAAAATATCCTCAAGCAGCAGAAATATTCTCTATTTGATTCCACATATGAATGTTTGAATTTTTCAAGCCATATCACGTTTGTTATATAGCTAAGGTCGTAAATTGGACCCAGAAAAGGACACGTGTTCAGAGACAAGCTGTTATCTTTGATTTTTCTGTTATGGACAATTAAATTGATTGCTTTGCTGTAGTGTAGGGTATTCTGTAGTGAACTTGTGATTCATCTGATGGTCATTAACTTATCCTCCATGCCCATATTCTAATATTAAGATATTAATAGACAGTTAAAAGAAAATTTTAATTTTGCTATCTTAATCTTATTGAACTTAATGTTTGCATATTCAATAGGTTATTTGTGTTTTGATCTTTTTTTTCTTCTATCAAAATGTTTCCATGGGATATCATCAAGTAATTATGCATAGTCTTGATGTGAAAATAAAAAAGAACATGTATTAACTGGAAAAAGAAAAAGAAAAAAAAAAGAGATTTTGATTGTTGAATGTTGCTGCACTCTTGAGACCTCTGCTATGCATGACACATAATGTATTTCTAATGTTTTGAAAATTAGATATATAGATAAACATAATATTTTAAGAGCCATTCGAGTTTTATACTATTGTTCGATCCTCAAATTCAACTCTTCATCTTACCAAGATATTGTGAGTAATCAGACCATCTTTAATAAAGCCTACTTAGGAAGCATACATAATTTTATCTAAAACAGACGCAATTCGTCTTGATTTTTTTTTTGGAGAATGTTGATAGGAAGACTATTGCCCTGATTTAGGTTTTGTGAATGTTATGTTTTCACATAATCATGGTCAATGCTTGGTGATGGAGAATAAATTACAAGCCAGTTCCGTTACTGCATGCTACACAATTGCAGCTTCCTTCGCTGTTGGCCTCTGCGGTGTGCTTCTGCATGTTGCAATCGTACAGGTCCTATATTTATTTATCTAAGTGATGTTTCAACTGTTTATAATGCCCTTTATGTCAGTTTTCTTTTTGTACATAATTTAATGTATTGGACTAATGTTAATAGGTAATGGCATTACAGAGGATCCTTCTACCACCATGCAAAACTTTTCTAGAGTAGGAACAGTTCCAGCATCTGAGGTTTCTAACTTGGAGTATCATGATAATAAGGTCTGCTAACAGTTTCTTCACACACACACATTTTAGGGCTATAAAATTTTATTTTATTTCACACTGTAATAATACAGGGAGTTGTTTCTTTTCTCAGGCGATCATTAAATTGCAGTGAACTTGGTTGAGATGAACTCTAATGAGCTGAAAGCAACATGGAGGAGCCTTGTTTCATGAACTAAGCATCTCAGCTATGCGGTGTTTTGGTAACATGGTGATTGTTTGGTCTGAGGAGGTGATGGAACTGTGAATGCAGTGTAGTGTTTGTTGAGGTTAGGGTTGGTAGTGATGTCTGTGTTGAAGGAGGTTGCTGAAGTGGTCAGTTGATCAGTGGTCAGAGGAGGGTGATGACTGGTAGAGGAAGTGCATTCAGGGGTGGTGCTGAACTGGTGGGATGACAGAGCAGTGTTTTGGTATATTATATGGGGTGAGTGACACAGTGAATTGTTGCTGTGGAGGAGCAATGGTTGGCAGAAAGTTGTTTATGTGTGGAGAAATGGGATTGTGTCAGTAGTGAAGCGATGTTTGTTGAGGCAGTTTGCAAGTAGTAGTGGATAGAATAGTGATGGGTTGGAGTGGTAATGCAGCAAGCAGTAGACTAATATGAGGGTGATTGCAGATGGTATTGCAATGCAGTGGTGTCGATGACTAATTTTTGTAGGTGGTGGAGATTGTATGCGTAGAGGATGGCAGCAGGTTGTAGAAAACTGTGAAATGGCAGTGCAGTTTGGTGGTTAGAATGTTGGTGGTAGTGGTTTTGATAGTGTAGTTGCAGCAGAATTGAAGTATTATGTGGCAGTTTTGAAGTAGTTGTCGAACAGGTTTGTGCAGTATTTCAGTGGTGTTGTGAGGATGAGGGAATGAGGATATGCAGTTTTGTTGTGGTTGTTTGTGATGGGGCTGATTATTGAAGGCACTGTCTGTTGAAGGTAGCTATGCGGTGCGAGAAATGTGCATGTGAACAGGTGTACAATGATGTTTGATAGAATCGTACAATGATGAACATGTGAACAGACGAACAGGTGCACAATGTGTCGTAGTCGATAGAAGTGTGGTAGAGGAGGAGATTGATGTTTACTGTTGCAAGTGATGCAACAGTGAGGAATGGGGATTTAGGATGAACACTGTGATCAGTGTGCTAGTTGATGTGCACGGTTTGGTTTGATGTCTGTAGTGATATTGTGTAGGGACAGGTGGGTAGATGGATGTGGCAGCAAGTATTGTAATGGATATGGTATGGTGGCAGAAGCTTGTAGTTGCTAGTGACAAGTGGTGGTCAACTGTGAGTAAATGAAGCCGAGACAGTGGTTTGATTATGTACCGTGAAATTTATTTATGTTTTTCATTTTTTTGTAGAATTATTAAATCTGATTATGTATTTGCCATCAAATTTAATTTTGAATGATAGTAATATTGCATGCAATAATTGTTTGTTATAATCAATAATATATATAGTCTATTTGAGTACTGTAATAATGGTATCTAAGAATGGTTTTTTTGCATCAGGTATAAATATCTGATGCAATAGAGGGATTAGTTTGCATAGGTTGTTATAAAAAACTGATGCAATAGAGGGATTAGTTGCATCGGTTTTCATTACAACCATTGCAACATGGGGGCTGTGTCCAAGCAACCAACCATGGTATTTTGCATCAGTTGTTAGTAACAACCGATGCAAAAAGGACCTTTTTGCATCGATTTCATAACTGATGCAAAAGTGTTAAGCCTGTTGCATCGGTTGCATATGCATCGGTTGTTGAACTGATGCAAAAGGGGGGTAAACAACCGATGCAAATGGCATGTTTTGTAGTAGTGATTGTTTGTAAACGGTGCTTTGAATGAATTTAGCTTTAGCTATGAGTATTTTCTGAAATGCCAGAAGGATGATCAATCTGTTAGGGCTGAAATTGGAATTTCTTGTAAATAATAATGACGTTGAGTATGATGCGTTAATAGTAAGATCGAGGATTGCAAAGGAACCAATGATAAAGGCGCTGCACATATATAGCGACTCCCAACCGGTGGTTTGCCAAAATTATAAAGGAGTATCAGAACTGCTTTATGGAAATAGAGCAATATACAATAACAAACTTCCCTAAAGAGGAAAATATAAAGGCTGATTCAGTAACTAAGCTAGTTAGCTATAGGGAAACGCAATTAATGGGACTTGTTCTAGTGGAGGTTTTAACAACCCAAGCATTGACCAAATGAACATCGACTAGATTTTGGAGACTATAGAAAAGGAGGAGTCACGGATGACTCTTATTAAAGGCTACTTGGTCAATGGAACTCTCCTGAGAAACAGGAATGAACGAAAGAAACTCCTTCGAAAAGCATCATGGTTTGTGATGCAAGGCGGAGTATTATACAAGCGAGGATTCTCAACTCTCCTGCTTCGGTGTGTAGCCAAGGATGAGGCTAGAAAAATCCTCAAGGAAATCAATGTGGGCAGCTGTGGTGATCATAGTGATGGTAGATTTTGGCAAAAAAGATATTTTTCTATGGATATCTTTATCCAATAATAAACCGAGACAATTTGACTACACCAAACGGTGCCATCAATGCCATAAGTTTGCAAAGATTCTAAGCGCCTCATCTTTAGAACTTACGTAGATGGTCAATCCATGGTCATTTTTTATTTAGGGAATCGACAACATCGGTGTGTTACCGATGACGAAAGGAGGAATCAAATATGCTATCATTGCAGCGGATTAATTTATGATACGGGCTGAAGAGGAACTGCTTGCTACAATTACAATGAAAAAGGTGACCATTATTTTCATGTTTCGAGTACCCTAGAAAATCATCCCAGATAACGAAACTTAGTTTGAGAGTAATGAGTTTAAGGATTTCTACAAGCGCTATCGAATGAAGAAGAGCTTCTTTACGGTGGCACATCCATACGCAAACGGGCGAGTGGAATCAGTAAATAAGATCATCAAGTCTGCCTTGAAAAAATGACTGACTGGAGCAAATGAAACTATGTTGATAAGCTTATAATAGCTCTTTGGGTTTATAGACAACACATAAGTCAGTAATTGGGCACTCGCCATTCGCTTTGGCATATGGACCAGAAGTAATCATCCCAATAGAATTGGACGTCTCCTCTCATTGTAAAAGGCATTTCGGTCCAAAGGTGAACAAGGATCTCCTGCTAGAATCTCTCGTTTCAGTTGGTGAGAAGAGGGAAGAATTAAGGATTGCCACCCACCAAAGAAGAGTACCACGACATTTCAATGCCATTGCTCACGACCGTACCTTTGAGGTAAGGGATCTCATTTTGAAACAAATTCTCCTAGGTATAGGAGCGTATGGCATAGACTATAAGGGACCTTACGCAATTGATTAAAAGCTTGGAGTTTGAACTTTCAAGCTAGCAATTGTTGATTGAATCCTAGTCCCATGTGCTTGGAGCAGCAACTTGGTGTGGCCCTAGTACACTTAGTTCCTTCCTGATTTGTTTCCACAAATAAGCTATCTAAGGATAAAGGGGAAATGTAATAAGGTAGGACTTTCCACTTTTTCCTTGCTTATTGAACCAGTGGAACCATGTTCTTGTAAGCCAAACACCTATATCGTGCAATTATCAACACATTTGAGGAAATGCTCATCTACTCTGGGACAGTGGATGGAGAGTGTGCACTCAAACCGCTGGGTCGATAGGGAAAATCAACTCAAACTACCAAGTCAATGAGGAAAATCAACCCTAACATTCTGAGAGTCGGCATTGCCCGGAGATACCTAAGTTGGAAGGTCTTAAACCATTGGGTTGACGGGAAAAATTCGACCGCCAACCTTTTGAGAACCGGCGTTTCCCAGAGATAGGCAACACCGGGAAGGTCTAAACTACTAGGTCAATAGGAAAATTGATCCTCAACCTTCTAAGAACTGACGTTGCCTGAAAATTGGTGATGGCATGAAGGTACAGATTGTCGAGTCGATAGGAAAATGGACCCTCACCTTCTGTGAACCGACGTTTCTCGTAGATAGGTGACATTGGGAAGGGATTAGCCTTAATTTCTAGGAATCTAGCATTGAGATAGGCGACATTAGGGAGAAGAACCACAAATCTTTAGGAATTCATCGTCGCCTGGAGATAGGTGATGACGAAGAATTTAGCTAACCTTTTGAAATTCATTGTTTTCCCAAAGATAGACAACAGCGAGAAGGATCATTGTTCTAATCTAGGAGACAATCGAGTCACTTGACTCTAATCCTTAGGAATTCGTTGTTACCTAGAGGTAGTTAACATAAACTAAAGAATTCTCGAAATTGGACTTCTAATGTGCTGGCTTTTAGAGAAATAAACCAATGCACGGTCGGATTTTCAACTTTGGACTTAAAGGAATTTAGGTGCAACCGAGAGATTGGCGTCATTGAGGGTATAACGCTTGGAATCAAGCAATCAAATCACAAGTTCCTAGAAATAGGATTTAGCATACAAATAGGACTTCTACAATGGCGCTAGCGACACGAGTTGGACATACTTAGTCAAGGATAGGCGAGTGTAAGGAATCAAAAGTTGGAATTATTAGACGTAATCAATCCTAGAGTAGGATTGAGGATCAAACTAGAGGCAATAAGATAAATTGCCCACAATATTTAAACCCTTATAGGTGCCTACGATCTAGCCCTTAGAATAACCTACCCTATGAACATGGGCATACATCCAAGCACTTAGCCAAAAAGAACTCGACCGTGCCCGAATGGTAGTAGCCGTAGATTTGGCTAAACAACAGTTCTATTTCGCCAAGTAAAGCATTTTAGTAGGTATGAACATGGCTAAGTAATAGGATATGATTAAAGCAATAGCTAGAAAGTTATTTATATGCATGGAGTTATAGTAAATAAGCAAATTACATAGAAATGGGCATATATAAAATTAGTACAAGCCGCTATATCATATAGACGGGCAGTCGTATACAAACAGTACAGTACATGTTGGTATAGAAATGTAAACAAGAGAAAGATGACATGACAAAAGTCAATCTTTCATTACCACAACCTTTATTTACGTCATGAAGCAGAGGTCGTGTCTGCCTGTGTAGTTAAAGTGCTCGGCAGATTCAAAGCGGTGGAGGTGCAAAAAGTCATAGCGGGGATATAGCGAGGATATAGCAGGATATAGCGGATGGCTCTAAAATAGCATATAAAACTCGTACTTAATGTTTTTACAAATATATAAATGGTAATTAAATGAAAATTTATCATTCAATTGAAGTATAATTAATACATAAATAATTTTAAACATAAAACATGTGTGAATATGCTTTAAATAAATGTAAAACTGTTATATAACATAATTGAATTTAGTAGAATATTAGAGTATTTTCATTTCTGAAAATGTATTAAAAATTAAATCAAATAAATTAGTTTCATAATTTTTATAATGTATAAATGCAATTTTTTAATTCATTTTATTAAAGAAGATATTGCGGAAATAGCAAAATACAGCGAGAATAATGGGATATAGCGGAAATAGCGAGGATTAAAGCAGAAAGGCTATATTTTGGGGCTATATGGAAAAATTGTAGCGGTGGAAATCCGCTATGGGATATAGCGGGGTTATAGCGGGGTAATAGCGAGGCATTAACTGCACAGGTGCCTGCACAATCTCGGCCTTTTCAAAACCAAAACGCAAAAAGATACAGACTTAATCATGAAATGACACAAAGGATGAACTATCACACTTGCACCATTCTAGCATTCTTCACTTCTTTCCCTTTTTACCACATGTTCCACCAAAACCTTCAGAGCGAGTCTTATACCTTATCCTTTTACCTTTGATTACTCTACCCAAGGAGTATTGCCTTTGGAATGAATGGACTCTTTATCGAATGTAGTATGTAGCTCTTCAGATTGGTCGGTTGGGGTCTCAATGGGCTTTGTCCTAAGGGGCCGGATCTTTAGCATAGGAAGTTTAGATCTCAAGCGTATCGGCTTAGAGGTTGCAGGCTGGGTAACTTTAGGCTCCTTTTTCACTTTAATTTTCTCCACATCCTCCTTTAGCCCTTTAGCCATGGTATCATGATCGATCGGGTCCAAAGCACTAACAATCACTATATCTTCCTCTTAGGACACTAAAACATCCTCCGAGTATTCTCCAAGATGGAAATCTTCTCAGAATTAGGTCTTGGGCTAGAACTAGAGGCATGGGCAATGATGGTAAGTCCCATAGAGATGAAGGTAGACGCGATGAAGTTAGCTGTGATTCCCGAGCCCTATAAAGATGGAGGCAAAGGAGGTACGTTCAGTTGACCTATAAGTTAACATATAGAATATTAAATTTAGAAATGGACTTTAGGGAGAACTAAAGCTTCTAAAACACTAGAGAGACAAGAGATATACCCGAGCTTGGGCTACGATCATTGTAGGAGATCATGAACTCCCCTTCTTCAGTCCCGTGTTCTTGGGGTGGGGGAATGTAAAGATCAATAGTTGCAGCCATTGTAAAAGCAGGGATCACCCAGGTGGTTTCAGAACTAACCCTCAGGGACGTAGGAATAATAGTCAACTGCTATCCATACTTTGGAGTATACACTTCATGATGACCCAATGAGCTCGAGTCAGTGAGAGCTTTGGCAACGGCGACAATGGCATCATTTTCTTCTTCTTCAGCCAAGATCTGCTTTTCCATTACAAGCATGTCAATATCCTCCACATCGAGGTGTTGTTCCATCAGTTGTTCTTCAGAGTAGTTATCTCCAACATGCGTAGCTCGACACAACATCTCTTCCTAAGCATCGAATAAATCCCTTTTAGTAAATATTTAATATATTTTAAAATAATTAATTAATGGATTTTACAACTCAAATAAATCCATTTTTAATAATAACTAGTGGTCTTGGTATTGTTTTCAGAATTTGTTTACAAAAATAATTAGTTCAAAGAAAAATAGAAAATGTGACCAGAAATCGTTTTTCGAATTTTTGATTATTCGTCATCTAAAAGTTGTCAGAAATATTTTGTACATTTTAGTAAACACATACACACATATTTATATTAATATAATTATTGATAAGGTAAATAATATGGTGAAATTGTATTACTTAAGTAAATATAAAAGATATGACATCTTTTCACAAATTTAAATAAAAATAAATTAAGAATGAAATGTTACATTATCATTTACAGATCATGGTACAAGGGAAGTGGATTAAAATGTGGATAAAGGGAAGGATAGAGGTTCCTTGCTTGTGGGTTAAGGAAGGAGGGGAGTGGAGATTATGCTGCAAAATATGGATGGAGGGTATATACCTAAAGGTAAATTTAGTAATTAGGTTATTTCATTTTATATAAAAACAATTCCTAAATTTCTCTCTTTCATTTTTCCATTTCATTTATTCTTTTTCAAAATTCATCTCCTTTTTGTCTAAGTTCAAAAGTTTTTAATGGCTTCCATTTCTTTTTCAAAATTTTAAAATCTTGCCTTTTCCACTTTTGAACTCTTAAAAAATCATTTAAACACCTTCTCTTCTCTTCCTACACGTCCTCCTTCTCAAAATAAACCCAATACCACCTAAAAACAACCTGGATTGAACCCTATAACACTAAGGCCAAACCATTTAGACCCCATGCAGGTCATAAAGTTGAGCTACTGTAAAGAAAAACTCCGTCCATGTGTCGATTCTAAGGGGTGGTGTAAGTTTGACTTGATTTGGTTGCTTTTGGTGAGTAAAAATCTCACCTTTATAAGCTAAAGTTATTAGCTATGTTGTTGTTTATAATAGTGGTTCCTAGTTACTTATTTATATGTATTGTAAAGTGATGATGATTGACTTGGTTTACGCTTTAAAACGATGACATCTTGGTATTTAACAAGCGACCTGTAATTTGTCGGAAAAAGTTTAAGTAAATAATATAAGTGATGCTCTCTACATGTTATATAGTTGTTACTTGCCTTTGTACTTATGCTCGTACTTATGTTATGTGATGCTTGGATGAATAAGTTACAGATGAAAGTGTTTATGGAAGTGTCCATGTAGCGACTATCGTTATATCGACACTTTGAAAATTATCACCTCTTTTGGAAACCTTTGGGTCAAATCTTGTGCTTGGGTTTTTACAAGGATAATTAATTATTTAATTAATGTTGTTTTAAGATTAATTAATCATTTTATCCATGATAGTTTAAGATTAATTAATCATTTTACTAATGAGGTTTTAAAGGTAATTAATCATTTTAATTAAGGGTAATTAAATATTTAAATAATGATGCGTTAAATTAATTAATCATTTTAATAGTGGTATTCAAAATTAATTAATCATTTTAAGTAATGATGATTGTGGTTAATTAATTATTTAAATAATGATGTATCAGAATTAATTAATCATTTTCTTAATGATAGTTTAAGATTAATTAATCACTTTAATAATGATATTTAAAAATTAATTAATCATTTTAATAATGATGTTTTAAATTTAATTCATCATTTTAATAATGATGTTTTAAGGTAATTAATTATTTTAATAATGATGTTTTAAAGTTAGTTAATAACTTTAATAACGTAAAGATGTTAAAGCAATTAATCATCGATTAAAGTTGATAAATCATTTTAAAATAATGATATTGAAGAAATTTATCATGTTTTAAAATTAATTAATCATTTTGATAATGTTGTCTAAAGTTAATATCTGCAATGTGAAATCCTAGCACAAGTTCGGTTTTAAAAGTTAAAAAGTTTGATTTGATTACGGAAAGGATAAGAAATTTAATTTCCATAAACGATATCGCTTATATGGAAATGATTTAGTCATACTCTTAACACTAAACGTCGAGGTATGGAAACTCGTCCCTATCTCAAAAGTTAAAAATGTTGTCAAGGCAATGCTTAAAGGTAACACTACCTTCACTTGCCCGACTACATTTTTCAACCAAGAAATAGTGTAAGTTTGAAATTGACGAGTAGTGGTAAGAATATGAGATTTAATTTCCATATATGATCATTTTAAATATTCCCGATAATTGATTATTGACTATCGATTGAGCTTCCTTTTTGTGTATCATTAATTTAAGATGATTTGTTGCTCATTTTGAGTGTTGATATTCTTTGTCGGAAATGATTAAACCCAAAAAGCAAGCGGAAGGCAAGCTATGTGAGGATTCTCCCATTACGGTATTAACACATCTACTCTAGATTGATTTTGGTTATATGCACAATGAGATGTGAAATATTCGTATTCTGGGTAAAGGTTGGCGGGGTCCGTCTTGGACATGTCTAAGAGCCATCCTAGTTCTTAAGTATTTTCTAGAGGTATACTTTCGGTATGGGGAATGCAACCACATAGTCATTTGTTGGAAAATTTCCTTTTCCTTCCCTTTGATAACCTTTTGAATTTAATTCTTTCTTAATTGCATTAGGTGGTGCCTTGCACACTTCGTGATGTTTAATTATTTATACCCATTATTTATGGTTGGATGTTATTATTGTGAGCGAAAACCCATTCCAGATTTGGCTGCGCCATCTCACATATTTGTTTTTATATCCACCCTATGATTAGAGATTTACTTATACCAGACTTATTGTTCAGCCTGAGTTGTTTTTACCCCTAGACTCTCTAGTACACAATTGTTTGAACTAAATATGGCACAAATACCCATAAGTAACAGTTGAGAATAAAATATGAAGAAATAAAATTGAAAATGAGAAAATAACAAGACACAATCTTTTATAGTGGTTCGGTAAAGCTTGGCCTACATCTGCTTTAATATTTTAATGCTGATTTCTGATTTGGAGATAGATGTTCATAGGATTAGGTACAACTTCCATGCTTATATTTTTAGAATTACAAGAGTAAAGTGTAGAGTAGAACTAGAGTCAAAAGATCTTGAAAAATGAGCCCTACCTTCCTATTTATAGAGGTAGGGGTTTAAAAGCTTACATACAATATCTTCTAGCAATTGTACCCCAAATTAGACTAATTTCCCAAAATAATAAGTGCCAAATCAGCAGAACCTAGGAGTCTGTACCGATCCCTAAGATATCCATAATTTGGTGTCTTTAACCTCTCACCTAGGACCATCTTATGGTTGGCTTCATGATTCTAGAGTTATTAACATCAATAACAACTTGTTTCAGGGTCCAAATGGTGGAGCTGTAGAAAAATAAAGTTGCAGATTCAAGAGTTTGTAGAGTTCAATAGAGAATTGCATTACATTGATTCAATAAGATCTTCGAAATAATCTTTTAGCATCAAGTAATACATATAGGCAGAAATGGGTCCACCTAAGGTATAATTGGGAGTCGGTGCCGTTCCCCAACTTGGGTGGATTATCATTTGCCTTGGTTTGGGTTATTTTTTCTTTGGTTGAACTTGCTTGAGTTTGACTTGAGAAATTTGAGTGTTTGCTTGGGGCTCGACTCGGAGATTTATGTGTTTTGAGTTTTCCTTTGCTTGCTTGGAGTCAAACCCCAAATTTTTGTGTGTCTGACCCGAGTCTGACCAGAGTTCGCTTGCTTGGAATTAGACTTGAGTTTTCCTTATGGCTGACTTGAGTTTTCACGATTCGATACCGATACCCAGAGTGGAGTCAGTAACGATGCCTAACTTAGAGTTTCTACATAGGTTGCTCTAGGCTACAGTTAGAGGTTTTTCAAAGACTATCCTGCTTTGAGTTGGACCTAAGGATTTTATGGGTTTGCTTCGGGTCAACACTTCCAAAATGTTTAACTTCCAAATTTTTATCTTTTTTTGCTTATTTTTTGATATTTCTCTTTTCTTTCTTTTTATGTTATTTCCAAAGTCCTTGGGCCATTTCTTCGTCATTCGCTTGTCAATCCCATCGACTAAGTCTATTCGAATACTACTTACTCAAAAGGCTGGATAACATTTTCCCTTCAAAGTACATCTTGTTTTAAACATGACATGCTTTGAATTGATACAAATCAGGATTTCCCTAAGGGATTCCACTATGTGCTTTGAATGATCATTACCCTTCTCGCGGATCACTTCTGTGAAGAGTTATGTACATAGCTATTCATCACAATGCTTGACCAACGTCCAATATTATAAATATGGAGAGTGCTCTTTCGATCTAATTTTGCGAGCTTAGCGATTCTGAACTGGTTTCTCTTATTGATTTTCTAGTTATGAGCGTACTTTTCTTTCACTTTAGTTGTTGGGTCTCGAATATAAGTACATATTAGTATACACGTGCAATCCCTTGTAGGATCTCTTGATCATATGACATGCTTATTTAGGCATATGTAGGTCATCATCTTCATTGTTGTTTTTGTTGTTGTTGTTGTTTGTTTTGTGCAGCTAGACTCGCTTTCGGTTTGCAGTTATAGGAGTGTATTTTTTTTAGGCTGGCATTGTTCCAGTTTGTCCCCCGCTTTTGTTTTCAGCTTAAGTGTAGATAAAACATGTACTTTTCTTTCCAAATACTATTTTGAATATGAATAACATAGACTTTTTTCATCCAATCATTGTGTGAATTTTTCTATGTATTGAAAAATGCGCTTTCCATTTAATGTATTTGCGATCCATTTCTTATCAGGATTATTATCGGACTAAGTAGTTTGCCTTTTTCGTGCTTTACCGACCTTTCGTCATAAAGAAATCATTGAAGCACCAATCTTTGGGCATTACATGTAACCATATCTAATTCTAAAACTTGATCGAACTTTGACCATCTAGAAAGGTGATTCCTTTTGGAGGAACTTTAAATGCGGTTACGCCTGCCTCCAGCCAATGATTGCAGTATATTGTCTTGAAAATCAAGTCGTACATCCTTTTTCAAGATTCGTGTTTTGAAAATGCTGAACTCCGGGCACTGGTTAGGGCTAACCACTTAAGTTCAAGGTTTAGGTATCCTTTTTCTTAGGCTGGTAACATTCGATCGTGCGGGAGTTAGGGCATCGCTCGAAGTTTATAAGTAAGATCTTGCCTTTCACTGGGCGTGTATCCTTTGCCTCACCTACTCCGTGCAATACATTGATGCTCTGCCAAATTCTGGGCATAAGCTAATTGATAAGCAGTTCGGTCACATCCATTTTGATTTGCCCCTATACCGACGGCTGAAAGAGTTCAATGGCATCTACCTTCGGATGCCAAGGAAGGTTGAACTTCAAGGGTTGGATCATGGACCGTTGAAGTTTGGTTGGCACCTAACTTCAGATGCCTTCACACCTTGGTTTCGTAATATTAGGCAAATTGATGTCTGTGTGCGACTGCTCTCAACACAGCTTCATTACGCTTCTCATTAATCATATTAAGAGACTCCAATATGACTTACTCTTTTGTTTTTGGATTATAGAAAGTCTTTCAATGAGAAGATACCTTTAATTCAACCGAAATCATAGCCTCTGCTCCATAGGCTAAGGCGAATGGAGAGTGGCTAGTTGCTGAATTATGGGTCATTCGATAAGCCCATAATACTAACGGAAGTTTATCGATCCACTTGCCCTTAGGCTTTTCCAATTGCTTCTTAAGAATAGACATGATAATCTTATTTACAACTTCAACCAATTTATTTTCCAAGGTGTGTGCCACAGTAGCGAATCTCCTCTCCATGCGATGTCGGTGGCAAAAATCTTTGAATTCGATGTCGTCGAACCGAGTCCCATTATCGGTATTGATTGTCTGTTGAATTTCAAAATGACAGATGATATTATGGACTACAAAGTTGATTACTTTCTTTATGGTAATCATGGATAATGGCTCTACCTCAGCCCATTTGGTGAAGTAGTCAATTGCAACATGACGTACTTTGCAACCCCTTTAAATATTGGCAACATGCTGATAATACCAATCCTCCAAACTGCAAACAACCGAGGACTGACCATTTGAGTAATCTCCATCGGTGGGGCTCTCGGAATTTTAGAAAATCTTTGACACTTATCACACTTTTGGGTACCGGTCGCGTCTCGGTTTACAGTTGGCCAGAAGTATCCGTAGCAGAGGATCTTCTTTGCGAGGGTATGCCCGCTGCTGTGTTTGCCACAAGCTCCTTCATAAACTTCAATCGAGACACGTTTGGCTTGTTGTTGGAAACACACCATAGGACTAGGACTGAGAATCTCTTCTTATAAAGTGCTCCTTGCTGAATGATATATCTTGAAGCTTGGCGAAGGAGCTTTTGTTGTTCATTCGTTATGTTTGGAAGGATTCCTCTGTGGAGTAATCTTTATTCGAGTCATCCATTACTCTTTTCTAGTTCACTCTATATGATCCAATCAACATCTATCTGATCAATGCTTGGAGCTGAAAGTACTTCTACCGAAACCAAGCCTATGAGCAATGCATCTCCAGGACTAGCCAACTTAGCTAGTAAGTTAGCCTTTTCGTTTTCTTCTTTGGGATTTTGAGTGCGATTGTACTTGCCTCCGGGCATCGATCGAGATTGACCACTTAGGATAGCAATTCAGATACCCCTTTTCGAGATAGTGATTCTCAATTGCGCCAAGCTTCGGGTTCTAGTTTATGTTAATTACTTAAAAATGCAGTTCATGCATCCTCAACCAGTATGTTTATTTCCAATCACACCTAACTTCGGATGTCGGTTAAAAGTTTATAGGTATGGTTCCACCTTATGGCAGGTATGGATCTTTCGCTTTGCCTACTATGTGCCAAATGTCAAGGATTGGATGGTCTTATCGCATCTGTTTTGATTTATACTCCTGCCCTAATCCAAGGACAAGAGTTGAGAGAGTGAACGGTCGTATCATGTTCGTTTCGATTTATACTCCTGCCCCCAATCTAAGGACTAGAGTTGAGAGAGTGAACGGTCATATCACGTTCGTTTTTCTATACTTCTACCACTACATCAAAGGAAACAGTTAATGTGTGGGCGATCAGGTCCCATCTTTTCTTTTAGGGTTTGTACCTCTGCCCCCACATCATGGGCAAGAGTAGGCTGATGGAAGGTCATGTCACATCCATCTTTAGTTTATACTCCTACCCCTAATCCATGGACAAGAGTTTGATGGTGGATGGTCATGTCAGGCCTGTCTTTATTTTATACTCCTTCTCCTAATCCAAGGACAAGAGTTGGCTAATATCAATCTCTAGACACTGAGAAAAACTTCAGAGGTCCGATCATGGACCGTAGAAGTTTGGTTGGCACCTATCTCTAGGTACCTTCTTACTTGCACTATACACATGTAGATTCATTCAAGTCGGTCAGATCATAACTCTTAAGTAATGGAATAACAAAATCTCTAACTCGGTAAGCCATTTTAATCTGTAAACTATGGGAAATTAAAGATTATATCTTAGACCTTCCCAACTTTGCCGGAGCAACGCCGGTTCTCAAAGGTTAGGGATCGAACATGAACATCGACTTGGCAGTTCAAATCTTCCTGATATTGCGAAAGAAACATCAGTTTTCAAAAGGTCAGGGATCGAATGTGACCATCGACTCGACGGTAAGGAACTTCCCAGCATTGCTGAAGCAACTTCGGTTCTTAGAAGGTTAGGGGTCAAATGTGACCATCGACCCGCTATTTTTGGACCTTCATAGCAGTTCCAAAGCAAAGCTGGTTCTCAGAAGCCTAGAGGTCGAATGTGACCATCGACCTGATTGTTTGGACCTTTCCAACATTGTCGAAGCAACGTCGGTTTTCAAAAGGTTAGGGGTCGAATGTGACCATCGACTCAGCAGTTAGGACCTTCCCAGCGTTGCCGGAGTAACCCTGGTTTTTAGAAGGCTAGGTTCCAATGTGATTATTGATACAGTGGTTAGGACCTTTCAAGCATTGCCGGAGTAAGGCTAGTTCTTAGAAGGTTAGGGTTCGAATATAATCGTTGACCTGGTGATTAGGACCTTGCCAATGTGGCCGGAGCAACGCCGGTTCTCTAAAGGTTAAGGGTCGAATGTGATAGTCGACTCGGCGGTTAAGACCATCTTAGCGTTGCCAGAGCAACGCTGGTTCTTAGAAGTTTAGGGGTTGAATGTGATCATTGACCCAGCGGTTAGGACTTTTCCAATGTTGTTAGAGCAAAATCGGTTCTTAAAAGGCTAGGTGTCGAATGTGACCATCGACCCAGCGGTTAACAAGTCCGCAACCCCCGTCCATCATCCGAGGATAAAGGAGAATTCTTTGGTTGTGCTGATGGTTTCAGGGCATGGAAATTTTTTGTCGCAAGAATACGGTTCCATTGGTTCAAGAAGTAGATTTTATTAATAAGTAGAAGAAATGGCGGGACCTGTTTATTTACAATGCCCTCAGTGTCACTGGGAGGCTTATTTGTGAAAGAAAACTAGATAATGTTGTATGAGGCAGCATTATCATAGGTTGTTGCTTCATCCCTAGGTGACTGATTAGTTTATGACTAGTCTTTCATTAGTTGTTCTCCAGGAGCATGTAGACCCTAACGTCTAGCAGTTTCTCCATCGTTTGGTGGTTCCTTAACCTACCGTTGGAGAACATTATTCCTCATCAGCTCCTCAACCACATTTTTCAGATGTTGACATTCATTAGTATTGTGTCCATTAGTTTCATGGAAATGGAAATATTTTCCTTAGCGCATCTATTCATTTATCGCCTCTCTTTAGGTGGCTTCTTGTATTTCTCCGTCCCTTGTATGATAAGGTAGATGTTTTCCAATGTTTCATTCAGAGGTATATATTGTTCCGATCTCAGGTACCTTAGGCTCCCGCTAATGTCGTTTCGTTGGTCGCTTGGAGCTTGATTCCTTTTGATTATTGGAATCCTTGGCATTAACTGCTACATCCATAAACTTTCCTTCGATCTGCTTCACAGTGATGTTGCTCTATATTACTTTAGGTAAAACCCCAACATCATTCCTTCAGGGATGATTGCATGCTCCTTCCAAGTGTAAGTACTGATTGGCCTTTCTATAGAAAGCATCCATCATCGTTCGGGTTTTCCTTTCCAAGCATTCATCAAAATTCGAGTTGGGATGAATTCCCCTAATCAACGTCATTTACTATGCCTTTTTTTGGATCTATAGCTTCCGTCATGGCTATGTGGTACCGATTCAAGAAGTCCCTTAGTGACGCTCCATCGGCTTGAAGAGGTTAGATAGTGTCATTATGTGCTTGAAGTGGTTTGAAGTTCCAAAAACTCTCGTGATAGGTCAACGAAAGTCGATATGGACCTCGGTGGAAGCCGAGTGAACCATATCATAACTACCCCTTCTAAGAAAATCGGGAAGCAAGGGCATTTCACAGCATTAAAAGCCCTAACTGAATCTATATTCTACTCATATATAGTTAATTGTTGCTTAGAATATGTTGTTCCTCTATGCAGTGGTAGCGTTGGCATTGTGAATCTACGCAGATATCTCTTGCGCAGTATAATTTTAGCAAACGGAGTCCGGTTGGAAGAGGTAACCCATTCATCGATGATTCTGAACTGGTTTTCACTGACAAGTCACTTGACCATGTCTTCCAAGTACCCCGAGTCCATAAGTTCGGCTAAACAGCTGTGATCGGGATCTGGCCCAAGTGTTTGGCCCGAAAAACGCTCTCAAGAAAGTGCTCGATACCCAGGATCCCCAGTCTTTAGGGGTTTCATCCAACAGTTGCTTATGTTTGGTTTGTGTGACCAGCATAATCAGTAGTAGTATGATTTTTTTGGATTTGACCACCAGAGTGTATCCTAAAGCCAAGTCCACAATGCCTTTTGAAAGATGGGCTCTAGGCCCACCATTGGAGGCGTCGGTACCGATCCCTAAATTAGAGCCCGAAGTTCATCTTCCCGTTTGATATAAAGTTTCGATAGCATTTTGAGCTACTTTTTGTCGCTCCGTCTCTGCTCAGATGATGAGGAATTTTCAGATGAAGAATTAGAATCCCTTCTACTCCTACTATGGCTATTTTTGAGTTAATTCATTCAATAGCCTCAAGCTTTACTACATTGTCTGATTCATCTCATTCTGACTAGTCTAGAATCTGTCTTCCATCTTCTTCATCGTCCTATCCATCTCCACTTCGGTCATGACGTTAGTTGGAGTCCGGACCTCTGTTTTTCCCGGTTGTGCAACTCCATCCACATGTTGAGGATTCCGATTCTCAACATCACTTGGGGGTAGCTTTTGTTGCTATGGAAAAAGCTTCTAGTAGATCTTTGCAAATCTAAATTGTAGAATTAAAAGATAAAGAAATTGGATCTATCTCTTATATATAGGAAATCCTATAATAGATAATGGATCTATGTAGCCTGAGTTTAATTCTCAATGAAAGCACCAAATTGTTTGAACCAAAAATTATGCAAACACCCAGAAGTAATAATAGAGAATAAAATATGAAGAAATATAAATGAAAATGAGAAAATAACAAGACACAATCTTTTATGGTGGTTTAACAAAACTTGGCACACGTCCACTTTAGTGCTTTTATTGTTGATTTCTGATTTGGAGGCAGAAGTTCTTAGAAGTCAGTTCAAATTCCACCCTTAGATTTTCTAAATTACAAGAACATAGTAGAATAGAACTAGAGTCAAAAGATCCTAAAAATAAGCCCTACCTTCCTATTGATAGAGACAAGGGGCCTAAAATCTTGCATACAATATGTCCTAGGTATTGTACCTGAATTAGACTAATTCCCCTAAAATAATAGGTGCCACATTAGAAGAAGCTAGAAGTCAATACCGATCCCTAAGTAGGAGTCGATAACCATCCCCAGGATATCCATATGTGGCATCTTCAATCTCTCACCTCGAATCATCTTGTGGTTAGCTTCATGGTTCCATAGTTGTTTACATCAATAATAACTTGTTTCAATGTAGCGGCCCTGACTCGACCTTCGAAAATCGGCACCGAATATGACACTTGTATTCAAATGCCGCAGATTCAAACGTTGAATCTGGTTCGTCGGAGCTTATAACACATCAAGTATAACAACACAGCTGAAGGAAAGAAATAAATATCATTGATATACAACATTCGATACAACATTCGATACAACAATGATACAATATGAATCAATATCAAAGATACAAGATAGCAATGCTACAGCGGAATAACAATATGATATAGCAGCGGAACCAAATAGCCAAGAGGTAACTCCAATCTAATGCTCCAAAGCTAAACTCCAAACTATGAGCTCGAACCACCTTCAGATTCACCAAGCTCAGCAAGTCTCGTCCACCAAATACTTCAATATCCAAAGTCTTCAAAGAATACCAATGAGAAAGCCGAAAGCTACAGAATCGATCCTATATCTACTATCTGAAAAACCCAACTCTAGACTGCCCGTGTGGAAAATTGTGGGCACCCAAAGTTTAGGAAAGGAACAATAAACTCCGGGTCAGTCGTGGGACTGTTATGAGCAAACAAAAACATTTTATCTTACAAAAGAAATTTTAAGTTAAAAACCACAATGTTTTTTTGGAAAATGAAACTACCATTAGGCCTCCCGCTGCACACACAATGCAAACACAGACTTGGAGGAGATTTCTCCTTATGATAGTCAAATATGCTTGATACGTGAGAACCATTTGATATTATTATTAGTGCATTGTGGAAAACATTTCGAAAGTATAATATTAATCTTAGCCAGCATAGGTAATATTATATTATGCCTGCTATAGCTAACTCTTGAGGAGGCAGGTTATACAATTGCAATCGTAAAGGGCTCGTATTGTTTCTTTGGATTTCCAACAAATGGTCAGGCTAAGGAACTTTCTGGGCCACATGGGTACGCCTCTGGAAGGATGTCCCGAGAACCTAACCGGATCTCTGCCAACACAAGGTCGGGTTACCTCTGTAACTAGGTAACTACTACACGAGTATGCCATCCCCCGGTCGTAACCAACCTTTATCCCGGGATTCACCAACAATCACAAAGTAATAAATTTGCAGCAACCATATAGGTTAATTATCTGGGCTCCATATCATGATACACCTCTATCCAGAAGGAAATGAACATACCCTCAGGGGGCGCTTCCCCCAAATAACCTTGCCGCATTCTTCCTGTTTTGACCATTCTGGGTTGTGAAGTTCGAAGAAGTCTCGTCCATAAAGCTACGCTTTTCACAAAAGCCATTCTTTGATCAACAAATGATCAGCAGCACTTCGTATGCCACATTATCAATTTGGGAATGTATCACTAGTAACCATCAACTACATAACCTCTGAGCTCGTACGTCTCAGAGAAGGGTGTTAAGCTAAGAGAATTAATCTCCGCCATCAAACAAAAATGTATTTGATAGAAAGTGGTTTTGCGTCTCAAAGTGTAACATCAGACACACATCCATACAAGTCTATTCCATGTTCGAAAAGAACCGAAGGCACTTCTGAAGAAGCCCTTGCAATCCAAAAATCCACAATCCCGATCGGACTTCCCATCACTTAGGGAATCTCTATACCGTAGCTACTCGGTGCACAGATAATCGATAGGTCATCCTATCATTCTCGCAAATACCCGGTCTTCACCACCGGTCTTCAAATGCTATCCATAACGACGTATCATTATTCGGGATGGGTTATATGACACAAAGGTCCTCTCCCGGTTAAACCGAATAACGAGCGCAATATTTAAAACATATGCATATGGGATTTCAATTAAGTCACAACTTAATAGTTCACAACTTTCTTTCAAATGGTTTAAACCAATTACCATTTCAAATCTTTTATTGTTTTCACAACGTTCACCCAATTTCACAAAGATCCATTCACGGATTTTCAAACAATTTCCATTTCAATTGGATTAACTCGTTAAATCTTTGAATCGAGATTTATCTCATAGCTTTCAAAACTCGTTTTCAAGATATTCATTCATAACTTGGAAAACTATTTTTATTCAAACTTGGAATTCCTTTAATATAAATTTGAAAGTTCATTTCTTAAAGGAAAACTTTTATCATTTGAAGCCACCAGTTTTATTTCAGAGAAACCCAATCTTATTTATACAAGTTAAACACTTTGGGTAAATTCAATCCCCCAAAACAATACTTTAAAAATGGTTTAAAACTTATATAAACTTGTATAATACTTTTTAAATCATAAATACCAAATATAAAATTCAATTTCAAATATTGAATTCCAATTTGAATCAAATTATTCAAATTTCAAATCTTTATCAAGTTATTGAGAATAACTTCTATTTTTGGAATACCTTTTCAAAAGATTTTTATATTTAATTCAATTTTCATTTCCAAAACTATTTGAATTAAAAATTAAAATTCAAAACTAATTAAAATTCTGTGACTTAACCGATTTTCCACGCGCAATCCATATTGTGTGTGTATAAGTGTAGTCCGAGGGTTTTACACAACAGTGCACAACATCAATCATCACAGATATATCAATATCGATAAGCGGTATGAACTATAACGCTTATCTTTATTCACAAATTCATAGATAAAATAAATGTATCAATCACAAAGATTCATCATTATAATTCGATGTGGGTTTCGGATAACCAACTGGAATCCGACTCCCCGTCGCATCGAAATTTAAATGCCGTTTTACGGGCAAAGGGGTTTTCACATATATATACCTTAAGAAATCACAATTCACGGTACAGCATAAGGCAATCTACATCACGCAGTATTACAATCACAAACAGAAATATCGATCTGGTTCACGACATCTGATGATAGTCAATCATCTTCAATTTAAAGTGAAGGTGATTTAAAAGAATTAACTACGTAACTATTTTTAATGATAAATAAATTATTCCTTAATCAATTAACTCAATTAACTACTAATTACAAATTAATTAACTTTGATTGTTTAATTAACAATCTGTAATTACAAATTGGTTAAACACTTAATTATTAACTAACCAATTTTTAATTTCAAATTAATCAATCTCTGATCACTTAGTTAATTACAGTTCTGAAATTTATTAACTATTCTTAATTACCCTTTTCTTTTTAAACAATCAATAGTAACAATAATTTTCTTAATTAACATTTTAACAATCTTCTTTAAACTTTGAAAACAAATTATTATTAATTATAAAAAATTAAATGTTAATTAGCTTTAATATTTAACTTAAATTATTTACTTAATTAAAACATTAATTAAGATTTTATAAACATTCTAACGTATTCACTTGGTTAATTTGAATTTGAAACAAATTCTTAACCCAAAGTAACCAACATTTATTACCTTGTTAACACTAAAACTTATTGAACATTTTTGTCTATAAGTCTGTAAAGTTTAAACCCATTTACAACAAAACCCGAGATTTACCCGGTTCCACTCGAGAAATGCTTTGAGTTTCCTTCCATCATCCACGAGTCATCTTTCTCTCCTTCCCGCGTATCCTCCTTCTCCTTTTTATTTTTTAGCTAAGTTTAAATAAACTGCAGTACTCACACGAATACATTCACGCACCCGAGCAACACAATGTTTTCCCCGAGCTCACCTTCGACTTGCACCATTCTTCCCCAACTTATCAACAAACATACATACTGACACACATTTCCGTGCATAGGTGATCGAAGCCTTTCTGATCGACTTCACCGTTGCTAACTCATCACCCACGACCTCCACCTACCTCGCATCCACCCAAATCATCAAATTCAACAGTAAAACAATATCGAACAATTTCGAGCCAAACAAACCACTACTGGAAGCAACCTGACCAACTAAAACATCTTGCACCGGCGATAGCAACCACCTGAAAACCCCACCACCTTGATCAGAGTAGCTCCATTCAACCATGCTTCGATTCCAATTCGTGCGATGAAGTCTGATCCTTTTGTGACAGCGCAATGATCTCGAATGCAACATCGTTCAAACGAGGTTCTAAAACCCTAACTTCACCTCGTCCATCATCTCTAGCGATCTAGAATTTATTCCACCATTTTTCTGTTAATCTTTGATCTACAAATATGCTTCAGATTCAATCACAAAACCCATCGTGCCATCGATTTCCAGTACTTGATCAAAATATAGTTTCTGTTCATCTAGGAATTTCCCGATCATCACAAGCTTAAAAATCGTGAACTTCCTTTTAAAAATCATCTTATTACAAGATAAACCTAATAATCAAAACTTCAAATTAAAATGCTTGAATTTTCTGTTTGAAATGTTTTTCCTCTGTAATTTTACAATTTCAAATTATGTACTAATATTCTATGGTTAGGATTATTTTGAATTTTGAATTTGAGTTTCTCTAACAAATTTTCCTTTATAGATTATAACTCAAAATTGCTTGTACTTGGAGATTTGAATTTCCTTAAAATGGTTTACTCTGTAAACCTGGAAAAAAAAACTTATCAGCCTGTAACAAAACATACACCTTATCCTGGCCATGAATACATATATAAACAGGCATATGCAAACACTTATTTATCATTACAGACACCACAGTTGAAGAGCTAGTTTAAAAATTCAAGTTTTCTCATCTGTACTTCAGAAGACAGAGAGAAGTTTCAAAGAAGAATGAAAGCCTGGCAACCCTTTTTCTTTAATTTTTTTAAGCTTTTATCTGCAAGTTGTGTAGAAACTTTGCTTATTCTTGTTGCATTTACTCATTTAGTTCACCACTAACAACCATTAAAATTTTACTTACAGTTTCGAATTCTCGTTATACACAGGGAAGTTTTCTTCCTGCAGTTTTGAAAACCAGAAGATTGTTTTGCCTTGATCTTGATTTATTTTCCTTCATTTCTTCTTTCCCAAAGAAAACTGCACTGGCATTTTCTTGTTCCAGATTGAAATTTGTTTTGAGTAGACTTGCACTTGATTTTTGAATTTCAAGCTATCTTGATTTCTTTTTGAAACTTGAATGTACTACAGATTAACTGCAGGTTTGAAAACTGTTTCAGTTTGATTTTGTAATAGCTTTACTGCTTTTATATGAATCCTGATCTTGTTTATTTGCAACCTTAAGCTTGAAACAATTTGATCTTTGTTTTGTATTGTAACTTCTAGTTTGAATCTGTTCTAGTAGCTGTTACTCAGGTTTTCAAATGTTTGAAAGAAGATGGCCTGATTTATTTTTCTTTTGTATTTTATTTACATTTTAATTTAAGAGAAAATAAATTAAAATGCCACCTTTTCATTATGTTTACACTTGTTAGTTTCCTATATTTGTCTTTCAACACTTGTTACCATATAGTTATTTTTATGTTTTTAACCTTGTAAAAAAATAAATTTACAATATTTTTTAAATCCTTGTCTTGGATTGATTTAAATTTTTTAAACCTTGTCTTATTTTTGTTTAATTTTTTTTTAAAACTCTTTTCATTTTATTTTCAAAAGATAATTTTATAAAATTTTATTTTCAAGCCCTTGTGTTAATAAATTTACACTTGTTGATATTTTTACAAATGTCATTTGTTACTTAAATTATGTTTAAGTCCTTTAGTTTAAAATTTTAGTTTAAAACTTATTTTATTTAAATTTATGAAACATATTTATCTATTTTGTTTTCTTTACATTCATATATTCTTACATATATATATATACATATATATATATATACATATATACAAATCTAATTTTACATCTTAAATTCAAATTCAAAATTTGATATAAAATCAATTTATACTTATAAATGAATAAATAATCAAATGCCTTTTTATAAATATATTTTTTACATTCCATTTATCATCTATTTCTTTTAAAGTTCAAATTAAATTCTTATTTATAACAAATGATTTGAAATAAATATTTATATGTTAGTTAATATAATTTTTATTGAATTCAAATTCAAATCTTAAATTATAATCTATTTATAAAATATTCACTTTTGAATTCCAAATCATTAATCTTTATTTATTTAAGATAAAAACATTTATTTACAATCTTTATATATATTAATGAATCAAGTTATCAATCTTTATATATATATATATATATATATATATTCAAATCTCCGAATAAATTCAAAATTAAATCTGTAATTAAAATATTATTCAAAATATTTATTTCAGAATTTCCAATTAAAAATTTACATTCATTTTCATAAATAAACAAATATTTATTAAATTTTTGGAAAACACCAGTTTAAATCATAATTAAATACCAAAAATTAAATTTATTTTCAATTTCAATTTGATTTAAAAAAGGGAATGTTACATTCGAGGTCTAAATGATGGAGTTGGAGAAGAAATTTTTTTTATATTTAAAAGTACGTGGAGATCGATACTGAATTGCATTAATCGAATAAAAACAACCTTGGAAATAAGCTTTAGCATTGAGTAAAACATGTAGGAAGAAGTTGGGGTCAACCCAAGGTGGGATTGGGAGCCGGTACCGATCCCCAAGAGTAGGGTCGGCATCGATCCTCAACTAGTGTGGATTATTGTTTGCCTTGGTTTGGGTTTTTTGGCTTTGGTTGAACTTGCTTGGAGTTCGATCCGAGAAATTTGAGTGTGTTCTTGTGGCTTGAACTGAAGATTCTCGAAGATTTTCGTGTTTTGAGTTTTCCTTCGCCTACTCAGAGTCAAACCTGATATTTTTGTGTGTTTGACCTGAATACGAACCGAGTTTGCTTGCTTGGAGTCATACTCGACTTTTCCATGCGTCTAACTTGAGTTTTCAGGAGTCGGTACCGATCCCCAGAGTGGTGTCGGTACTTACACCGGACTTGGGGTTTCTGCATGGGTTGCTCTAGGTTATGCTTGGAGTTTTTTTCAAGACTATCCTGCTTCAAGTCATACCTGAGGATTCTATGGGTTAGCTTTGTGTCAATCCTTCCAATAACTTTAGCTTCCAAATTTTTTATTTTTTCCATTCGTTTTTTGACATTTCTCTTTTCTTGCCTGTTTATGATATTCCCAAAGTACTTGGGTCAGTTCTCCATCATCCGCTCATCGATCTAATTGACTAAGTCTGTTCGCTTACTGCTTGGTCAAAAGGCTGGATAACATTAATTATATTTGAGTAGTCCGAGAGTAGTAGGTTTCTTTGGGCTCTTTGAAGGTGGTGATGGACGAGCAGGAGGCTCCGTATCTATTTAATTATCTATTTCCGCTGTTATGTTAATTATGCATGCATTTTGGATCAACAAGTGTAAAGGTATGGTATATAACAGCCTAGATTGTTAGTAGTAGTACTTTTGCGTAACTCTAATAACTCCATGTTAAGGAGTAACCTTATGTAGTATATTATTGTTGCATTATATTTAACAGTTCCATTGTGAGATTTCTGTTTTGTTCTTTATTTTAGGCTACAACAACTCGTCTTTTGGATGTTTGGGCAGTGGCACATAAATACCGAGGATGTGCTAAGTGTCGCCCTCAAGGGTCAGAAAGGTGGGGTCATCACAGTCAATCTCTAAGTAATTTTGAGATTCGTCCATGTTATTTTATAAAAGCGTATATCTTTGCATAATATTTTGGATAAAGTAAAGGGTTATAGTATCCTTGTTATAAAGTATGATTTCAAGGGTAAATAAATCACAAAGATTCAGTTTCAAAGAAATAAAAAGGGTATTTAGTATATTAGAAAGATTATTCTTATCACCTTTAGATAGATTTTCATAGGATGAATTGACTCAACGATTAAAAAAATAGATGGAAGCAATATAGGATCGCACCCTGTACTTCAACTGTTAGCCCCTGGTTGATATTAGTCCAAATTCGAGTGCATAGGGCTTCATTAAGGGTAGGACAAAAAGTATGTTTATGCACAAAAAGGAATACATAAAGATGAGGTAGGTTATTGGTTGGTCTGCAAAACCACTAGAATCAGAGTGACCCAAGAAATAGTAAGTTTCGGATAGACTGTCCAGTTTCCTTCTAACAGTAAGTTGGGGAATTTTATATATATGGTAGGCTTAAGTCAGCCATATAGGTTTGTAGTTACCTAGAGAAAAGTATTGTGTTAGGACAGATAGTCCATTTATTTAGATAGATTGATCATAATTACCCAGGTTGCATGCATGCATATAATTGTTTATATTACTAGTTTAACCATTGTGGTTGTAGTTGCTTGTTTTGTAAAAGACATATTTTTAGAGGATACTAGTGAGAGGAAAACCCATTCCACTCAACGTCGTGGTCTTACTAGACATTTATTAACCGAGATGACATATTATAATTCACATCAGACTTTTTGTCTGACCTTAAGTTTTTGTTTTTCCCCCTAAACACTCGAGTGCTCATTTGAGCAGTTCAAGAGTAAGGTTTTCAGGTTATTTAGGTTTGGCTAATAAAGCTTTGAAAAATGTGTAGGAGGCAGAGCTAGCTATGTTGGAGTCTACTGTTTATTTATTCGCTATGTTGTTATGGCTTTTATCTGTATGCATGTAATGGAAGAAATTATATCCTCTAGTAGGAAACTCTGATCAACCAAGGGGGCATCTTCATATGTCGCTCTTAGCGTATTTTATAATATATTTTATCCGAACCTAGGCAATGTTTAGGATTATGTAATAAATATGAAAATTAATTAATGAAATCTGTTTTTTGAAATTTTTTCATATTCTTGTGCTTTGATGTTAATGATACTATTAAATGATCTAATTTGTCACCAAAGAATAATACTATTGATGATTGTAGCATCAGTAGCACTTACTTTTGAGCTCATGAAGGATGTTACAACTTGGTGTCAGTGCAAATGTTTGTGTAAAACTAAAAGAATTTTGAACTTAAAGGAGTTTTGAAAAAATAATCCAAATGAACTAAAGAATATGATTAGGGTATGGGATAACGCTATAGTAACATATATGTATTTGTTATATATAAGTATATATCTTATCGTTATTCTGCCATCTCTCTTAGAGCGTTCTTCCATATCTTACTAAGGTTCGAATGCAGATTTAAAGGAAGTAAGATATGGTGGCTGGAAATGGAAGAGTGAATTTCAGTGAAGGAACTACCATAACAAATGGAAATGACAAGCCTAGCACTAGGAGGAATCTAGGTCGACAAATAGATGCTAATGTAGGTGCAAGAACAACACCAATGGATATGCAAACTCTATATCAGTTCTTTGTCTATTTGATGCAAGCAAGAGCTATTGTTGGATTAGTTGGTGGAAATGCTGGAGGAGAAAATCCTGAAGTTTCGGTTGTCAATAATTATGTTGTTTTGAGTAGGTATTATGCAAGACTTGTAGGGAAGCCATTCATTGGAATAGACTATGCTATCGAGTTGGAGAATTGGCTACTGCATTGTGAATGGATTTTTGCTGATTTAGGTATGAATGATGAGAAAAAGAGGAGATTAGCTTTTAGGTGATTGCTAGGAGCTGCATTGTACTGGTGGAACAGTGTAGCTATGAGAATACCGTAAGAGAACTTAACTTAGGCCGACTTCAAGAGAAGGTTTGAAGAGTTATTCATGTCTGAAATTGCTAAGTCGACTTTGCTTAGGAATTTTGCTGAGTTAGTGCAGGAAGACATGACTATGTTGGAGTATGCTATAAGGTTTGAGTACTTATCCAGGTATGGGTATGCTACGATTGACACAGTGATTAAAAGAAATGAAAAGTTCATCCGTGGATTAAGACCAGAGCTTGTGAGGGAAATCTTGGCATATCTTAGGGATCCACATGATATGGTAGTAGAGATGGCACAAAGGAATGAAGAGATTCTTTCTTTCCTTAGTGGTAACAAAGCAGTAGAGACTTAGAGTGGGCAGAATCGGGAAATGATGTTCTTTCAGAAGAAGGGAGCTTAGAAGGATGGAGCTGCTAAGAAAGGAAAAGCGGATGTTGTGTGTTATAAATGTGACACCCTAATATTAGCGAACATATTATATATTCAGCGGAGAATTTGAATTTTGATGTTTGTGCTTTTTTGGGTGTAATGGAGAAGGAAGGAAAGTTGAATCGAGTTTTTGTGGTTAGAGAGTTTGCAAATGTCTTTGAGCCTTGAACATATCTTATACATAGAGCTAAAACCATGAGTGAACCTCCTATTAGAACAACACCAAACAGAATGAAAGAGTTAAAGGTGCAGCTGGTGGATTTAGAAGGAATTTTTTTTACTAGGCCAAGTAGTTCATCATAGAGAGCGGCCACGGTGTTCGTAAAGAAACCTAACGTATCGTTGAGATTATGTACCGATTATCGTAAGTCGAATGGGAAGACGATAAATTTGCCAGGAATAAATGACTTATTTAATCAGTTGAGTGGAGCCAAAGTATTTCTCAATTGTATTTGGGGATAGGGTTCCATCAGTTAAGGGTAGCAGAGGATAATATTCCATTGATGGCATTTTAAACAAGATATAGTTCGTCGAGTGGTGAGTAATGCTATTTGGATTAACTAATGCGCCTACTTTCTTTATGGACTTATGAACCAAATCTTCGAGAGCATTTGGATATGTTCCTTTTAGTATTCATTGATGACATTTTAAGATATTCCAAGGATGAGAGAAAATATGAGGTCCACCTTAGAATAATGCTTGAGATGTTGAGGTAGCATCAACTAGAACAATTTTCGAAGTGTCATTTTTGGAAGAAAGAGGTAAAATTCCTTGATTCTGTAGTCTTAGAAAAGGGTTGTCGGTGGATCTGGCTAAGATAGAAACTATCAATAATTAGAAGAGAACCGAGATGGTGACTGAGTTAAAGAGTTTTCTTAGATATATCTGGCTATTATCGAAGATTCATCAAGGATTTCTCTTGTATAAAAGCACCGACGATTAAAATAATAAGAAAGAACATGAAGAATGTTTAGACGGATAAATGCGAGGAGGCGCTCCTAAAGCTGAAACTTTTAATGACCAATGCACCTGTGTTAGTTGTTTCAGATGGTAATCTAGATTTATTGTTGTATACTGATGCATATGGGAAAGGATTACGAGCCGTGCTAATGCAAATAGGTAAAATGATTTCCTATGCTTCGCGATAGCTCAAGCCGCATGAAGTTAGATAACCGACTCATGATTTGGAGTTGATAGTAATAATTTTTGCTTTGGAAGTGTGGAGACACTCTCTTTTGGGAGAAAGATTCGAGTTGTTCATGGATCACAATTCTTTAAGATATTTATTCTTTTAGAAGGAGTTGAATATGTGACAATAGAGGTGGTTAGAATTTATAGCAACTTATGATTTTGGAATTGGATACACGCCTAGGAAAGGAAATAAACTTGTAGATACACTTAGCAGAAAACATCAAAATGAATTGTTGGCAATGTTAGCGGAGTGGAAAGATTTGGAAGCATTGACTGCTTATAGAGTGAGTTAAGATCAATAGCTAGTTCTAATCAGTGTGTTGTAATGTTATCTTTCTTGGAAGTTCGACCGGCATTGATTGAAAAGATTGCTTCTAAGCAAAGAGATCATCCATTGCTAGATGAACAAGTTAGAGGATTAAAAGGTGGAACTAAGATTGATGATTTGAAAGATTATTATCTTGATCAAAATGGATGGCTGAGAAAGAAGGGATGATTGTGTATTCTAGATGTTGGAGACCTAAGGAAAGAAGTTATTAGGGAATGTCATCAATCGAGTTTACCATTCATTCCGGAGGAATTAAGATGTATCTGGATATAAAGAGAAGCTTCTTCTAGGAAGTTATGAAGATGGATGTATGCTCATGGTTAAAGCAATGTTCGAATTGCCAACAAGTGAAAGCCGAGCATCAGAAGCTAAGTCGGTTGCTTCATCCTTTAGATATGTCAGTTTGGAAATGGAAATGAAAGTATTTGGATTATAGTGGATAGATTGACCAAGAGTGCACATTTAATTCCCGTTAAGTTGATAAGGATGACACATGTTTTGGCTAAGTTATTTATAAAGTATATTGCTAGACTGCAAGGGGTTCCTAGTAGTATAGTTAGTGACAGAGATACTTTATTCACTAGTGAATTGTAGAAGAGTCTACAACAGGCATTAGGTAATAAGCTTAAGATGATTACCGCTTACTGTCCATCGACGAATGTGAAAGTAGAAAGAGTTAACAAAGTCTTGGAGGATTTGTAAGAGCTTGTGTACTATATTTTGGAGAGTCATGAGAAGACCATCTACACTTAGTCGAATTTTCATATAACAACAGCTATCAAACTAGAATAGGATTGATACCTTTTTAAGCTTTATATGGAAGATGATATAAATCACCTGTATATTGATTAGAGACCGGAGATAGATTGGTTTTTGGTTTAGATATAGTAAGAGAAGCTATAGAAAAGATTGAGTTAATCTGAGCTAGGATGAAGGAAGCTCAATCCAGATTGAAGAGTTATGCAAAGAGGAAATGGAAAGACCTAGAGTTCTCAGTTAGAGATAATGTTTTAGTCAAAGCATCACCGATGAATGGTGTAGCAAGATTCAAGAAGTCGGGAAAATTGGCACCGAGATTTGTTAGACCATTTCCTATTATAGAGAGGATCGGGAAACACACTTACATGATAGAGTTATTGAATAATTTGGCAGAAGTCCATAATGGGTTTCACATTTCTTATCTTAGGAAGTGTGTTCATGATCCAGAGACTACTATCACTTTGACTTTATTGGAAGGTTTAGTAGTGAAACCAAACATGATTGATGTTTGGAAACCGTTCTATATTGTGGCTAAAAATGAGAAGAAGTTAAGGAACAAGGCAGTCAAAATAGTTTAGGTCCAATACAGTGACAATGAGAAAGACTGTACTTGAAAGACAGAGGATAGGATTAGAGACACTTATCCTGATTTGTTTTGATGGTATGTTTTATGTCTATGATTATATTTTATGTTATGTACCTTATCGAAATTTCGAGGACGAAATTATTTAAGGAGGGGAGTCTGTAATACCCTTAATTTTGATTAACATTACTTAGGATATTTGATTAGATAAATAAAACAAAATAATTTAGGGTGATCAGAAGAATGAGATTTTATAATCAAATTTGTCGAGTGTTAGTTAATAAATTAACAAGAATGGTTATGACTTAAATTATAAGGAGGAAATTATATAGAGGGTAAAATAGGAGTAGGCACATCTCTTAAACATAAAAATCTTACATTTTCATCTCCCTCGTTAACCTTCATTTACACAAACTAAAGCAAATACAAGGCCGACCATTACCAAGGAGTTCAAAGAGGATGAAAAGCTAGGAAATCAAGATTTAGCTTGGGGAAATCAAATCTAAATTCAAATCTCGTCCTTTATCAAACTAAGGTGAATAACAGTTATCCATCTCGCTATTTGCATGTTTATTTTGGTTTTATGATCAACCCGAATCTTATGATTATTTTATGCCATGTTTTGAATGATTGGTTGAAAATATTCTCGAATGATGAATTATTGGATTCATTATGAAATTGTTTATTACGTTTTAAGAGCGAAAACATATTTTATAACATCTATTTTACTTGAAATTTTGATATGATGTTAGAAATACTATTTTAGAAGTGTGTTTTTAATTTCATAAGTTTTCAATTAAGTATGAATATTTTATGAATTTTTTAAGTGATGAAAATGTTTATTTTGGATTTTAATTATTAATAATAACTAAATAATGTTTTTGGCCTTCAAATTTACGTTAAAGAATATGGTAAATCTGATTTATCATGATTTTTGGGGATTTTCCTAGGTGCTTATGATTTTTATGAATTTATTAGGGGAAATCTTAATAATTATATTAAAATATTAATATAAAATTATGGTTTGCAAAAACATTTGGGAATGTTAAATTCTGATTTAGAGCGGTAATCTGGAAAAGAATTTGGTAAAGAAAGATAGTAGTCAATGAGAATTTGATAAAGATTAGGAGTTGGTGAAAAGAAAATACTTTATGTAGAAAATTTGTTGTTCGTGTAATGATTACAAGATATGCCATTACCATCATCATTGATGCCACTATCCATCTATGTCGCATGATGTCACTAACCTATAAGGAAGCATATGGTATCAACCTCATTGATACGCAATGATTGCGCTAAGGTTGTGATGCATGTAAGCTAATGCAGCTATTGATGCCTGCGACATTTCTGATGCCGCTAATGGTCTACGCCACATATCTTTTATACCGCTGATTTTCTGTGCTGCTATTTTTCTATGCCAAATGTTTTAAGCCACAAGTTTTATAGCGACAACCATGATGCCGCATATTCTCTATATAGACATCGACTCCATAAGACAACAGTGCTACTATAAATATAATTTCGACATTAGCTATGTTACAACATTGATGCTGCATATATGAATATCGACATTGATTATAAAGAGGCCATGATGCTGCTAGTTTCTTATGCCACCATGTTTTGGCTATGATTCTATTGTAAGCTATATTCGACATTGATTTTGTATGGCAATGATGCTGCCTAACCTAACTTTCGACATTCCCATCTTTTCACGTTTTAAAGTTTTATATTATGCAAACCCATAATTATGCCGCTTATAGTTGACAACCTATTTATGATATCCGACATAAATGGTTTTGGCTTTATGGCATGTTTTATAAAAAAGACGCTTTAACATGATTTCGATATAGCGGGGTGCGACAATCCCATAGCGTCTATATCAATGCCGCACTTTACCAATATAAATGGTTTTATTGTATACGGCTTCATAGCTTATAGTTTTAAGGTATGACAAACTCAGATTTTGAAATTCGTCGATGTTATTTTATGAAAGCATGTATCTTGGCATAATATTTTGGATAAAGTAAAGAGCTTTAGTTCCTTGTTTTAAAGTACGATTTCAAGGGTAAATCAATTATAAATAATTACAATTCAAGGAAATAAAAAGGATATTTAGCCCGTAATTTTACTAGAAAGATTATTCCTATTACCTTTAGATAAATTGTGATAGGATGAATTGATTTAGAGATTAGAAAAACATATAAGACTAGTGTAAGGTCACACCGTATACTTCAACTATTAGCGTCTAGCTGATATTAGTCCAAAATTTCAGTATATAGGGCTCCGTCAGGGGTAAGACTAAAAATAGGTTTGCGCACAGAAAGGAATACACAAAGATGATGTGGTTATTGGTTGTCCTGCAAAACCATTAGGATCAGAGCGACCCTGGAATAGTAAGTTTCGGACAGACTATCCAGTTTCCTTCTAACGGTATGTTGGAGAATTTGATATATCTGGTAGGCCTAAGTCAGCCATATAGGATTGTAGTTACCCTGATAAAATTTTGATGTTGGAACAGATAATCCGTTTATTTAGAAAGAATGGTCATGATTACCCAGGTTGCATGCATGCATATGATTGTTCATATTGTCTAGTTTAACCATTATGGTTGCAGATGCTTGATTTATAAAAGACTTATTTTTAGAGGATACTGGTAAGGGGAAAACCTATTCCGCTTAATGGCGTGGTCTCACTAGATATCTATTAACCAAGATGACATATTATTATTCACACCAAAGTTTTTGTTTTCCCCCTTAAACTCTTGGGTAATCATTTGAGTAGTTCGAAAGTAAGGTTTCCAGGTTATTTAGGTTTGACAAATAAAGCTTTCATAGATGTGCAAGAGGCAAACTAGCTATGCAGGAGTATATCCATTCATTTTTCCACTGTGTTATTATTATTTCTGTTTATATGTATGTAATGAAAAAAATTATATTTTTCTAGTAGGAAATCTGATCAATCAAGGGGACATCTTCATATGTTGCTAGTGGCGTATTTTGTAATAATTATATTTTATCTAAACCTTAGAATGTTTGGGACTACTTAATGAATATGAAAATTAGTTAACAAAATTGATGTTTTGAAAAAAATTTATATTCTTGTGCTTTGATGTTAATGATACTATTAACAAATCTCATTTTGTCGTCGGAGAATAATACTATTGATGATTACAACATCAGTAGCGCTTATTTTTGGTCCTTAAAATAGGGGATATTAATGACCCTCAACTTCCCTTGGAAATTCTTGCTGGAGTTGCGAGTAGGGATAGGAGAATGTGTACAAGCTCTAAAGCCACTAGGTGCAGGTGACTCAGCGATAGTAAATCTATCAAAATACAATAAGCCGCATTGCTGTAGGTTTTCATTCGTCGATAGGAATGTGATGGTGCGATGTTGGAATCTAACTTCTCTTAAGGCCGTTAAGCGTAGCTTCATGCTCTTGCGATCATCTAGAGCCAAAATGCTTATTAAGAAATAAACGTTAGGCCGATAACTTGAATCAAGGATTCTTGGTATGGAAGGGGTAGAGTAGTAAAAATCTACTTCCAGAAAACTAGAATTGGTTGAAGCCGTACGAGCATCATACGAAGAAGTGTTCATTTTTAAAGTAAGAGTGTTTGTTGTGAAGCTTTTTGATAATCTTGCACCTGTGCCAGGCTTCAATAATCATGTAAGAAGTAAAGTCCCGCCTTTTCTTGAAGTGCAAAAGATAAGAAAGTTCGTTGAAAATAGTAGCTCGGTTGAATCGGTTCATGAAAAGGACATAGAGAGAACTTAAAAGATCATATCCATTCAGATGAATTTGAGATGGAGCTAGTCCAAGTTATTGCAGAACCGTCTGGAGAGAGATTGAAAGGTAGGACGACACCACCTAAGAATATATACTAGCTGCACGTGTATGCTGGTGGGGGGGTAGTGTGCAAACTCTGCTCTTATTAGGAGACGAACATCACCTTCAGGAATCTCGTGCTGATGGTAAACGATTTGGAGCATTATGGCCATCATTATTATAGGCAATTGCTCTGGTGGCTCTTCCAACACTCTTAGACCTATAAACTCGTTCAAAGGAGGCAGTTGGTCTGCAACAAACTCTACTGGAATCATCAAGCCTTGCAATTTTAATGTAACAAGACAACCCAGCCCAACAGGAATGGTTGGCGAAGCCTGTGCTGTAGAAGATCCATCTTCAAGAGGGGTAGACATGCCCTCACCGGACATGAATCGTGGAGATCAATGAGTCATTCTAGATAATAAAACATAGCATTCAACATAGTCAGCTATGTTTTATTTTGAATAATAAGCCTGTGTGACCAGTACCTGAAATCCAAAGGATGTCGACATGTGTTCACCACTCGAATTACATGCATTAACCAAAGAAAGTGAGAAATTTTAATCTATGAAGCGTGAGTCATGCGTCTCTTACGCGACAAAGATAGCTCACTCATCCTAGAAGAACGAGCCACGTCGTACGACGAAACTATATCAAAATTTATTCATAATTGATGAGTAATCGATAACAGAATCGTTGTCCAGAGCGATGTGGAAGTTTTTCTTTTCACGAATACAGGAAGTGCAGTAATAAGGAAGAACGGTCTGATGGAATTATTCGGTATGAATGTTCTTGAACTAAATCGCCCTACTCGTACTCAAACGGCGATGAGAGCATAGCCAAATTTTGAGAAGAAATAGACAAAGTCGGAGAGTCTGACTTATATCTGTAATGGCTTGCACATAACCAAGGCAGGCCAACCAAAATTCCAACCATCTCTTCTTAATCGGTAGTACCTGCACCATCGCCCTCGTTGTGTTGATTACCAATCGCCAACCTTGAGTAACTGAGAGATCATGTCAGTGAATTGAAGCTTTGTAGACCTCGCGCCCAAAAACTTTTAGTGGAGATTTAGATCACAGTGGTGGTGGAGATTTAATGGCAGTGTTCATGAAGGTTGACAAAGAATGTGGTGGTCTATCGGTGCTGGAGGGGTGGATGGTAGCATGTTGAATCTCGACGACTTGAAATGATTGGTTTGGAAAGAAAAAGGTCTTGGGTCAAAGGGGTTGTCACAAAGAGCAAAGGTAGGATTGAAATAAAGCATGGATATATTCTAAGTCCCAAGCCTTTTATGTAGCCTTCGAGGAAGACCAAAGGTCTCGGTAACGAGAGGTTTTTCGTCCCCAAAAAATATGCAGAATGCATGACAGAAGAAAGAGGCATTCGTCTTGGAAATGAAGCGATCTCTAGAGAATGGGAAACGTCCTTAATGTAAAAGAATGTAATTCTAACTGTGCAAAATAGTAGAAGGAATATTTACTGAATGAAAGCAACATATCAAAGCAGTACTTGAGTAATCACCTGGAATTCAAGAGATAAAAATTTGGAACTTGTCTCAATCCAGAGCATAATTTTTTCAATGAAAGCATACTCCAGGGGGTTAGTGTTTAATTAGTTTTTAACTAAGCAGAATATAACTAGAAGTAGAGGGTCAAGATGAAGATGAAACGACTCAAGATCTAAGAAACATGATTAAAATGACAGGAGAAATGAACTCAAGAAAAACCATCAACTTAGGAGCTAAGTAAACCACTCGATACTGAGAATTTTCTCTTGATACTGAGATGTTTCTTCACCTATTTTGGCCACATGAACTCCATATAGTTTACATGCTATTCCAACCGCTCATAGTCAAATGCTTTCCTCGGAGAATAGATAAGCAGTTCTCAGGATTGATGAGAAGAAAGTAAAGAGAGTACTATGGTTAATGTGTTATCAGGAAAGTCATCAGAATCATCTCAACCTATATGGAAGAGAGTTTGAAAAACATCAAACCGAAGATAGGAGAGCAAGGCTAGCAAAAAATCGAGAGTTTGCAATTAGGTAAACCTCTCGGTACCAAGATGAATTTATGGCCAATTAGGCTAAGTTGCTTACTTGTACCTCCCTGGGCTAGCTTCTCGACCTCAATGAAAATGGGTTCTTGAACCTATGTAACTGTTTCTCTACAAATTCAACCCTATTACAACTAAAGAAGGATCTTCGCTCTAATCTTGGACTTTGCTTCTTCTTCATCTACTATCTTTTCCTCACAATAATCACATAGGAAAATACTATTGGTAGTTCCAAGCTTAGGAACCTGTCAATCCTTTATACCAGTGATATTAACTCTCTCTTAAATCCATAATTAATAAAACTGTAAACTGGACATAGGCCAAAGATTACCGAAACACGACAACCATTTTGTGTTTCTCTACTTTTCTATGCTTATCTGCATTTTTTATTTCTACTAGATCTAATTTTACAATAGGTCAAATTTGGGTGTTGTGCCACTTTTGGCGTCTACACAAATCTAAACAAACAAAACACGTAACGGTCAGTATTCTTGTACCAAAAATTGGCTCAACACCCAAGATATTTACACAAAATATTATTATTTAGAATGACCATACCATCCCAATTGGACTTTTAGTGTGGCCATGACGTTGTTTAAAATTCAAGTCATAAATCCAAGGGTAAAATAGGTAATCCACCAAAATGTGCAATAGTCCAATAAATTGTTTGTTTAATGGATTAAATTGGTGATTCACATAAGTTACAACCCATCGGTCATATGCCCAAAAGGCATGGTAGTCATTACGCATAGCGATGTTTAATTCGATCAAGGGCTTAAATAGTGCCTTGTCTTGTGTATAAGTCTAAGTCCAAGTCAGAAATAAGTCATATGCATGTCCATAATTCAATAATAGTCTTCTCAAATCAAGGGAAGCAGGCGATGCAAAATTGTTCAAGTCCATTGTTCGCATAAATTTCGAAGATTACAATCAGTTCTTATTTTTCTCAAATCAATTTAGGGTTTACAATTCTACTATTTGAGAGAGAAAGAAAAGAAATTGATTGCCTATTCCTAAATTGGAGTAGAGGCCTATTTATAGAGGTTGTGGCATGCATCTATACTTGCTACCACTTTGTGCTGTTAATATTCCGTATTCGCCTAGCTATATTGATTTTTGATATCCCTTCAATTTGTTGATATTCAGCGCCTCACTTCATATTGCGACACACTATATAATTGTAGATTCTCGATACTCTTCAAAGCCTTTGAAGTTTGGCATCATTTGTTGCTTGTAAAAGATCGGGACTACTTGCTACTTGTAAATGTTTTACAATGGTTATAGTTGCAAAGCTCGGTATTCATTGCAATATCCAAGAGTTGTTTTTATAGAGACCCAACATCCTTCTTTTATAAGTAGATGTTCAATATGCTCTAGCGATGAAGCACCCCTTTTTATTTATGCTTCACCATGATTTGGGTTGTAGTGGTTCAACATCACCATTGCTTTTTATAAGTTCGATACCCTCTAGATTGCTGATATTCGATACAAAATTATATTGTTGTAGCTCGACCTCTTTCATACTGTAGTTACCTATCATCTTCATACTGTAAATACTCGACATCTTCATATTGTAGCCACTCGATACCTTTATAGTATAAAAATTTAATATCCTTCAGATTGCTGGTTCATGCCATCTTTAACAGTGTAGATACGTGTCATCCTTTCTTAACCGGCCGATATCTTTTAGTGACGCGACATCCCTCTTTTGTTTTAGTTTACAGAAGTAAGTATCTTAAGGCCACTAGAGGGAGGGTGAATAGTGTTTACAAACTCTTATGAATATTTTTGAATTCTTTTAAGATTATAGTTTAAACAATGTAAGCTGACAATCACAGATGCAAACACATATAGATGTAAATCTAGTAAAAGTAAAAAAGCAAAGAGTTAGAGGGATTACACTAGGATTTTTACACTAATTTGGAGTTACCCTGCATCCAATTCCTTACAATTTCTTGTACAGATTTGTTTTCAAATATCAAAGTTTATGTAACCTCTATTTCAAGGCTACGAAACACACCCTCCAGATTTTTCGAGCTCTAGATACACCCACTTATTCGGATGGGACACCAGCACACCCACTTGGATTCAAACAGGACACCAAGCATACCCACTTATTCAAATAGGACACAAGCATAACCACTTGGATTTTAGGAACACCATACACACCCAAGAGTATTTGAGTATGATTTGATAGAGTTTAGAAATCAATTTCTTGATCTTGAATACAAATAATCCTATAACATCTTGAATAACTCTTTGATCTTGATTTGAGTGAGGGAGACGAGAGAGATCAGAGAGTAAACAGTAGAGAATCACATCAATAGAGTTTGAATTTGATTCTGATTGAATTTAAGAAATCTTGAGTAGAATTTGTTTTAGAAATCGAGTGAGTGAAAGAGGAGAGAAAATACAAGAAAGTAGTTAACCAAAATTCGTTGAGAGAACCTCTATTTATGGAGAAACAACAATTATGTCCATTCGCGAAGAGATACGAAGAAAAGACACTTCCATTCAAAATTTGAATTTTGAAATTCTTAGACTATATGTCAACATATAGCTTCTATGTATGTCGACATATCCTTTGTAACGTTAAAAACATTTTATTAAAATTGTTTTAAAATATTAAGCTTTGTAAAATATTTTGATACTTTGTAAAATCAATTAAGCATAGTTTACACACATTTTAATCATAATAAAATTTTATGGTTATTTTGAAATATTGTAATATATAAATAATTTAAGTATGAATTTCTTTTGAAAAATGAAATAATATATATAAAGTATAAGTAAGTATATGTGTCAAAATATAGATACCATAAACATTTAGAAAATAAATAAAACCAAAATCTATATCTAAATAAATTAAAAGTATATATTAAATATAAAATACTTTGAAACTTAATATAATAATGTTGTAAACAATTAAAAGGTTAGGAATAATTTGAAAGTTATTTTGAAAACATGTTTGAAAAACAATTTTGAGAACAAGGTTCTAAAAAAATCATTTTTGAAAACCAGGATATTTGAAAATTATTAAAATCAAAGAATAAATTTGAAAGACCTTTTTGAAAAAATGAAGATTGATCAAAGAAGTGCTACTAGCGCTTTAACAAAATAATTTATGACTCCATAACTTATCTTGATATCTTGATATCTTGAATCTTCAAACTCATAAGTCTTCAACCTCGAACTATTGAATCTATATATCTGCCTCTTGAGTCTGCTTTTAATACTGTACAGTCTTCTTAATCAACAAATTTCTAATATCCTTCACTATATACTATACTAGATAAAACATTAGTACCTATATTTTATATGTTCTTATATGTTTATTGTCATCAAAACTAATATTTAGGTACTAACAATCTCTCCTTTTTTGATGATGACAACCATGTGTATAAGATATGATATAACTCTTCCTGAGTTACAAAACTCCCCCTTAATCCACGCTTGGATATTTTATATATTTCTCCCTCTTTGCCATCGACAAAAATTTAACCAAAAACATCCCCTATCTATAGTACTATATATTTGTATATTGATAAGTAAGAAGTGATAATACAAACAAATTTTATTAATCAATCAAATCCAATATACACGGTCAAACCAATCCAAAGTCAATATAATTGAATCCAACCATAAGTCAAACTAATCAATCCAAACCAGTCCTAATCCTAGATAAGTTCATACAAACCAATCCATACTTCTTATTCTAGTGTATTTCTTTAAATGTAGAAACTTAAATCAAATCTAATATATTATTCAAAAACTAAACAAACAAATTAAACTTCCCTAAGAACTTATACCCAGCTAGTGGAACCAAAAATTGGATATGCTTTGATGGCATCTCAATCTTCATTGTCTTTGTTGATGGCTTCATTCAGACAGTTGGTCGGTTCATTTTTGATAAGATAAGAAATCATCCATTGAATAACATCAAAATACTTTTCTTATCATTTAATCATCTACATTTGACTTAATTCCACACGTCTTTGGTTTTTAAGGGCAAAAATATGGATATTCTTGAACGACTGAAGGGTTTTTTCAAGATTCTTATATAATTTTTTAGTGTGGAAATGTCATAGTTAAAAGTTAAGTTTATAAGTGAAAAGGAAGAAGGAAAAAAGTGGAAATAATGTTTTTTATAGAGCAATAGGTTTATATAGGGGTCAATGATCATTTGGAATAGTAGAATCATGGTAGTTATTTTATTTTGGAATTTGAAATTTTTTGGTTCCTGCCCTTATATGTCGACATGTATACCATATTTTGTAGAATCAACTTATTTTCTATATTTTTATAATTAGCCTAAACTATTGTACTTTTATGACTTGTCGGGGACTAATAATAATTTATAATAGCAAGGAACATGATTTTGTTGATAACTATAGATGAGTACATGAGATCTAAAGATAAACATAAATGATACAAGGATTAATACTAGAAAAATCCAAACTACAAGCTAGAAAATAATAGAAAATAAAACTAGGAAAAAGTAGACGAAGATGAGGATTTTCCACTAATTTTGCGAATAATCTTTCCAAAGTACTTGTCTACTTTGTTGGAAAGAGAAGTGAATGATTTCTTAAGCTTCTTTTGGTTATTAAGAAACTTCTCTTGATTCTTGAGAATTTCTTTGGTGGATGGATGAGATGGCTTTTCGAAACTCTCCAAAGAAGTGTCTTCCTCTTCTTGTTCTTCCTCCTCCCCTCCCAGTTCTCCTCCTTCCTCTTCCTCCTCTTATCTAATTTCATGCTCCTCCTCCCAAGCCAATTTTACTTCCTTCTCTGTAAGAATTTCATAAGGCTCCAAGATCTGTAAAATTTGCATGAGATAGATGTCAACCTTGTTGAAGATTTTTCGAGCTCTTAGGCCAACACCAAAATATGTGAATATTCTAATAAGATTCACACCATGAAAGAGTGTGTACTCGTGCCTAGGATATTACTAGAAAAAATTCATCCAAAATGACTTATGCCCAATTTTTGTTGTAATGACGATAAATTGCAAAAAGTGATTTGAAAATCTTTTGAGTTGGTTTATTATAATTTCTTGACCACGGAGTTATGCTTTGTTGCAAAATGAGCTCATAATTCTTGCTTTAGGAGGTAAATTTTATTTTTAAACTTGAAATCATCGTACTTTCAAATTATTATGAATAATTTCAAGATTTTTTTTTCAATTTTAAAAGACGAAAGGCCTATTTCACTAGATTTTCATTCGAGAATGTTACCTAAAGGCTCACAATTTAAAACAATTTGAGTTCTTTTGACGCTACTTCATAACACATTCATTTCCTTAATAAAACTTTCCTTTCAAACTAGAATAAAACATTTTTACTAAGTTTGAAAAACGTACAAAATCATTTTGGAAAGAATCAATTATACCAAGAATACCATTTTGATCATAAAGATCATAAGAAGGAAAATCATTCCGAGAAAGACTTTTTCGAAAGAAACATATTCCACATAGGCTTCAGTGGCCTCTTTTTCATGGAAGAGATAATCTTTGGTTTTATTTGAAAACCTTATGGTTTTTGGAGTGTTACTTAAGGAAGCCATTGGTGAATTGTTTGAAGAGATAAAAGAGATAATGGATATGAGAGTGAAATAAACGGATGGAAATAGAATAATTAAACAGAGAATCAATAGACATGTTATCTAGTCAAGAGACAACTTTTTAAGACATTTGGAGTTAGAGAAAAGGTAGAGGGAATTTCAAATTTTGAATTTGAAATGAAAATTCAAAATTTTGGTTTCTAGGTACATGTCGACATATGAGATGCAATGATCTGTCTTTATTACTTCTAAAGACAGCACTTAATACATCCTTATTATTCATATGTTGATTATTTAAGTGTCCAAAATACATGTCATTTAAGGTGAAAAAAGAAGAAGACAGAACAGATCTCACATCGTGATGAGAAATATATAACATAACAAATGATCTTTATAAAAAGAAATCATCTTTATTTATACACATAAGAATACATTATCATATTATCAGCCTGGAATGTGATAACGCCCTTACAAATGCTAATTTATACAAACAGAAAAGAAGCAGCAAAAAAGTAAAAGATACGTAACTACGTCTTGAAGGCATCCAGTTCGTCTCTTGAAAGTTCCAAAGGAACCAACTAAATATGAAAAATATGCTCGGGCTGACCCGATCATTATAGGAAAACAACGCCCTGGTCAGTCTGTAAAACCAGCATAAGAAAATCAAATCATAAGGAATTTTATTTATTTAACTTGTAAACCCTTTAAAATCAAAGATATATCGTAAGACCATGCCGCACTTAAACATGGATGGGTTTTTATCTTATGATATCCAATACATTTTTTATAGAAAATCATTTGATATTATCATAATGTCTGGGTTTAAAGTAAATATAGAGTCATAGTTGAAATTGTTACATTAATTAATTTCTAGCATAATAGGTATACAATCAAGTCCGAAGGCTTATATAGGAAAATGAATTCCGACCATGAAAGGGTAAGATCTACTCACCATATTAGTACACCTCAAAAAAATGTACTAAAGGCTACAACACATTGCACCTCTGCTGCTCAGGACCAGCCCTACCCCTGACTAGATAGCGCTGAATATGATTACCACTTGGTTACTATCAAATAACACATAATGAGTCCCGAAGCATACATAGATATCGACTCTAAATAAGGAATGATCATACCCTAATGAAAGTGACATACTTAGCCCTGTGACATGTCCCTACTTTAGTCATTTACCGTGTGTAAGGCCTGAGGTTACACTTTATCTTTTTAATCAGCAAACCCACTTAGAATGATAACATTTCCCTCCAAGCAGTAATGCAGTGCCAACATTCATCCATAAAAGTTGATCCGGGATCGACCAATCATTCAACATTTACCAACTTTCATTTTAGAATCACCCTCAGAAAGAATAGTACAGCTCCATAGCATACTTCATAATAAACCATCACGAACGTTATTTGTTTGGAGTGGTTCGGTTTAATCCAGAAACCGTTGTCTCCAAACTAAGCGGTAATTCCTGGTTAACTCAATTCCAGTTCTTTAGAAGTATGCAATAGGTATTTGAGTCCTTACCAGGAAACTCGAATATACACAATATACTTCCTGAGTTAAAACAGGTTAAGGTTTTGATAGTTGGTTATTTAACTATCAAATACACAATCAAACAACAACAATTCAGAGATTTAATTACCCATAACAATCACTAAGCCTCAAAAATAAATCTTTCATTTATTTAAATCCTTTTCCAAAATATTTATCAAAATATTCAAATAATTACCTCACTGGCATAAGTATATTCACAAAACATTGTGAAATATTTCTTATTTCAAAATCATACTAAAAGGATCAAAACAAATGTTATTTAAATTGGAGATAAAGATAGCTCAAACAATATTCCTTCGATGTTAGGTGTAGAATGAATGTCCATACCATAATTATTAAGAAGGTCAGTTAAAGTAAGTCCAATCTCAAATTCTTTTATAATTTACTTCAATAAATCCTTTTTAATAAATCTATTTAATTTATGAAATCTCCTTCACTTAAATTCCAAATCCAATTATAAAACACTTTTTAAATCTCTAATTTTATTTGTAGAACTCTTTTATAAATATCCAAAATCATTTATAAAACTCTTTTTCGAATTTCAAGACCTCTTTCCAACTTATAAACTCCTTTTATAAACTTTTCTTATTCAAAACAAAACTCCTTTAATAAATCTCATTTAATAATTTTTCTTTGATAAATAAAAAAATTATTTAAAACACCGTTAAATATAAGTTATTATTTAAAACATCCTTCATTAAATTTATCTTTATTGTATTATCAGAATAATGACTTTAGACCACCATTTAAAATGTATTAAATTACTTTAAAACACATTTAATAAAATAATTGGTTTATTATCCTTTCAATATCATAATTTAAATGGTAATAAATTTTAAGCATTATTAATAAGCAACAACTTTACTTTAAAACCATTATTAAAAATATATTTAAAGTGATTGATTTTACAAAATCAAAAAGAGGTTTAGAGACTACAATGGTTCTCATTTAATCCAGTTTAACTTTCCATTTATAACATAGGTATTTGCATAATAAGCATATATGTAAAGGGAATTCGATAATAACAATCAATCAATATATTGGTAAACGTCCAAGTAACCATAATAGCAGACCGAGTTTTATTTCTCCTTAATAGATATGAACATAATCTACTTGGTGAATTATGGCAGAACTATGATTTATTCTACTAATAGATGTCAAATACAATTTAATTAGCAAAACGGTGTTTTATTCTGCTAAAAAGATGTCATTGGAATTCATATTCAACTGGGGTTACTTAGGGTAATCGATAAAAAATCCCTTGGTTTAAAAACATTCTTTTAAAAGAGAGTTACTTTAAATCAAAACCAATTTTCAAAACAAAGTGGTTAATTTTTTTTCAAACTTTACTTAACAATGAAATAACATATAAACAATTATTTTAATAGTTATTAAACCATTAATCAAGTAATAATTAAGTATTAAATAAGTAATTAAATAATAGTTATCATTAAATAAATAATTAAATAATATTTAATCTTTAAATAAATAATTAAACCACAATTAAGCTCTAATTAATAATTAAATAATAGTTTAAATCTTTATTTAATTAGTTAGATCAATCTTAATCAAGTTTTAATTAAGTCTTAACATAATTAGTAATTAACTAAATATTTAAACCTTTTATTAATTATTAAAATAATAATTAACCCTTAAAATAATAATTAAATAATAATTAATCCTTTAATATAATATTAATTAATAATTAATCTTAAATTAACTACATAATTATAATTAAATTACTTAATTTATAATTAAGTACAAATTGCCTTAAGTAACAAATGATTAAGTACTAATTATCTTAACTTAATTAATTACTTAAATAATCATCAAATAATTAATTGATTAATAATTACTTTTTATTACCTATAATATATTTGAAAACTCTTTTTTTAAGAAAAACCTAAGTGAAAACAAATTTTATTTCAAAAAGAGTTCGTTTTCATGAACTGCCTTTATAGCGACTATCGCTATCGACCTAAAATTTTAATATTTGTTTTATAATCAAAATCACTCTCAAAACTCTATTGGTTTATATTAAATTTACTCCTATAACTTTAAACAAAGTTTGGAAAAAAAAGTTAAAGCTAAAACCTTATAAACTTTTCTAGATGGTACTTTGGTGAAACAAGATTAAGGTAAGGGATTTCGATGCCACAACATAACTACTTGCTCAAATGCTAACTTTTCCTTGGCATATACACACATAACCTAACATAACATCAACACAACCTAACTTGTATTCAATTTCCACAACATAAGCAAGATCTCATCTTCAAAGTCAATCACAAAATTTAGAGTTTTGATTTACAAATCTAACACGCAACTTCATATACAAGCGTACATATATACACATATCATCATTCAAACCAACATCATATTCACCCAAACAAGCAATGATTTAACAATAAGGTATACTTTTAAAACTAAAATTAGAAACTTATATAAAGGTGTTAGCTTTCTCACCTAAAGCTAACCAAAAACTGTGATCTTTCACTAGCCTTCACATATGACCTAGAACTTTGAATTTCCTTTGAAAAAACTTGCTTTTGGAGACCCTAAGAGGCCAAGATGGTTCAGACATGAAGTGGTGAAGGGGTGTTTAGTGCCTTGTTTTGGAAAGAGGAGGTTGTAGAAAAGAAGAGGAGGAAATGTTTTAATAAGGTTTTCATGAATTTAAAGCATAAAAGAAATGATTTTCTAAACTTTGGAAATGGGAGGGAAGCCATTAAAGAGTATGTAAAGTTTTAGAGGACGCTTAGGAAAATGAATATGGAATGATAAAATGAGAAAAAGAAAAAGGAAGATTGGTTTTATAGAAAATGCATAAAATGAATTACCAAAATGCCCTTACCTTACATAACGTCCACACTTTTGTTGCCACCTCATCCACCCTTGTCTCCTCCTTGAATTAAAAAAATTTCATGTCCCCTTCATCCTTTTCAAAGCCAACATCCATTTATTACATGTGTACTTAAGTTGCCAGAACGCCATATCATGTTTTAATTTTGATTCTATTTTTATAAAATGTAACATCACCTTAGTATATGTTTATGTATACATGTATACACATGTATAAAATAATTTTAACTTGATTGAAAATGCATGTATATTTATACTCTATAGTTTACAATGTTTTTTACTACCTTTATTCGATGAAAATTCAAAAATTCAAAAAACGAATTCCGGTTATATTTTTGAATTTTCTTGGAATTAAATATTTTTATAAACAAAATTTTAAAACTATATCACCATCATTATTTCTGATTTAAAAGAGCCTTATTTTAATTATAAAAACAAATACTAATACTTTAAATTAACTAAATATTCACAAATCAAAGCGGTGAAATTCTAGGTCATTACACTCTCCTCCTTAAAGGAATTTCGACCCTAAAACTTTACCATATCCTTAACCTAGAAAAAACTATCCTAGGCATGACTAACACTGTACATCAGTTTGTATGATATACATAGATCATTCTTATGAAAAATCTTATTTGATCACTCACTCAAATACATAGCTTCACTCCTGAATTAGTATCGCTCACCGACTTCCTAATGCGGACTCTGATCAAGCTTTTTCAGTTAGAAACCTATATTATCCTTCCATAGTCATATACTATGATAGAAGACTTTTGGTTCTACATTAAGAACCCTTATCTAGTGTACGCGGTCAAGAATCGAGTAATAAATCCTTATTCAAAACAGTATAAGACACCTTAAGTCGTACTCAAATCTTCGATCGAGAATTATTTGAAAAAGAGGAAGAATTTATGTACAACTTATGTACTTACCCTATTGGTTCTTACTACCCAACAACTTTCTACCCTCCCTAAAATATTTATGAAAACATTTCCTAAAATTTTGGCTTAGCTTCAAAAATTTCTAAATGATACAACTTATTTATGAAACCCTTTCATAAAATTATTTAATTTCTTAACTTGCATAATACACTCCTACATCCTAAGAGTATATATGAAACATCAGTTTTTTAATTCTTATTAGTTTTTTCTATTCAGACGTAGATCCTAAAATAATTTATTTGTCCTAAAATTGAGTCGACCAATGCAATTCTTTACCATTCGGTCTGCTAAGTAGCTAAAAAGAGTAGGATGTTGGTATCCAAACTCCGTCCTAGAGTCTACTTTTTCACAGATACATATATAGTAAAAATATGTATTAGACGGCCCAATAATATCAAACAAAATTCACATCCTAGATGTTAAAATCAATAGACATGTTTAATAAAATAAAGTTTATTAACGTCCTTATTAAATATATCCCAATTAAAAACTCCATTTAAGAATCTACTCTTTAATCAAAATACCTTATTATTTTGAAACCTTAGGAGCCAAACGTCTGAGTTTTATCTCAAAAACTTTTTAAAATGACACTTTATTTTTAGTCCTTAGAAAATATACATATAGCCCGAGCAACTCCAAGATGATATCAAGGAACTAGGTACTACTAAATAGCATCGTATATTCCCTTACCAATAAGGAAAATATTCAAGAGAAGTGTTTACTATCCGAACACATCCGTTTCCCATTTTTAGTTAGTTTTAAGCTACTCGAGCTAGTTAATCATAAAGATAATTATTCTTTTTCAAATCCCTTTTTTGAAACAAAACTATATATATTTCCCCATAAATAGTTTCTAAAAAAATATTTATCATCCTCTTGCTTTGGATTCATTCGAACTTGAATTCATTCCAATTGCACAATGACAAGGAGAATAATTTACTAAGTGCACTATCACATCTGCCTAAGCAAACACTCGATTGTCACTTAGAATAATATTTAGGTCATCACAAAATATATTGAGACTCATTTTCCTAACTATCCAAATAAAAATCTTATTTTCGAATTCCTTTTTCAAAATATTTATGCCTTAAATTATTTTTGAGTAAAATTCTTCCTACCTTTCCAAGAATTGTTTGAAAGCTTTATCAAAATCACCAGGATTTAAATTCTCTAAAAATTCATCTTATTTTCAAAATATATTTTATAATTATGATTTATAAAATCAACTTTTTATAAAATCATCTAAAATATTCCTTTTTAAATAAACACGTTAATTTTAAAATCGAATTTTAACCCAACATATCATCGAACGTCTTATAATCAAATTGTGAAATTTAATCCATAAAGTGTTCATTTCAATGTTTCCATAAATTTTCTACCTACCTAACCTATGATTTAAAAGAAAAGATTATAGATAAATCTACCACCCATAGCCAATGCTCAAACATGGCGAGCATGACAAATCAAACCCTATACGATAATAATTAAATATTATCAAATCCTAACAATAACCATATAAATATAAATACATAAATTTAAAATTATTCCTTTATAAATAATATATATTCCTAGGTAAAATTATTTCATTTATCCATTTAAAAACAATACCGTGTCAGTTTTCCTTGTCCAAGTGTTTAGAGATCCCTATCAATAATGTTAGCTACTCATATTGACCAGAATTTATAAACCCCTCAACAGATTAATCCACACAATATAAAACATTTCTGTAAAAATAAAAAATACGTGCTCATATATAAAATACACTCTGACTCATTCTAGGGTCTCTGTTACCCTATCTCAAATGAGTTTACCCTTATAAGGCCTAGATGTTCGCTCCACCTTATCTCTGATACCACGTGTAATGATCTACCTTTCTTATCCTTAAAAACGACACTTAATACATCCTTGATATTTATGTGCCGATCATTTAAGTGTCTGAAAGATCGGTCATTTGAGGTGAAGAAAGAAGAAGACATAACAGAATCTCATATCATGATGAGAATTATATAATATAATAAATGATCTTTACAAAAAGAAATCATCTTTTCTTATACACATTGTCAGAATACACTATCCTATTATGAGCATGGACAGTTATAACAACATGTCCTTACGAATGTTGATTAGCACAAACTGATAAGAAAGCGGAATAAAAGTAAAAGATAAGTGACTACATCTTGGAGGCATACAGCTTGGCTCCTGAAAGCTCCAAAGAATCCACCTAAATCTGGAAATTGTGCTCGAGCTGATCCAAGCATTGTAAGAAAACAACGTCTTAGTCAGTCTAGTAAAACCTGCGTAAGAAACTCGAATCACAATGAATTTTATTTATTTAACTTGTAAAACCCTTCAAAATCAGAAGTATCTCATAAGACCATGCCACCATAAACAGGGACGAATTTTTACCTTACGATAACCAAAACATTTTATATAGAAAATACTCTAATATTATCATAATATCTAGATTTAAGATAAATAGGGAATAATAGCCGAAATTGTTACACTAATTAAATTCCAACATAATAGGTGTAACAACCCAAACTCCAGTGGCCTAGATTTTTTGCAAAAATGTTAAAACTTAAGCCCACTGAAGTTCGAGTTGGGTATCTGGTATCCTGTATATAGACAAAGATGAATATATCAAAGCTCAATTAATTATGTCACAAGCGGAATTCGTTAAAATACAATAGTAAGTAAATACTCACCCAAATAATAACACTTCCTAAGTAAGTGTCACATGGCTGAGAAGTCTCTGCCATGTACATAACCTATAGGATGTTATGAGGAAAGGGTCAAAAAAAAGTTCAAGTGATTGGATAAATTATATACTTCTAGGCTTAATTCTACATATATCATTTTATTTCCTTTAACTCTTATATTAGGTTCGTTAGGTTACAATATTCTCACCTCCATTCGTGAATCTTGCCCATCTACTCCATAGTAGATCAAAACTTAATAATTAATATATACATATATGTAGCTATATGCCCAATGACCATATTAATCCTACGTACCACCCATGGTACCTTCCGTATCCTCCTTGAAAAGGGCTCCATCGTCTTGCTTTGAAGTGTCCCATAACTACATCTGTAGAGGACTGCTTCGTAAGGCCTATAATACAAATGCTCCATCATCTTGCTCCGTAGCTATATATGTAAAGGATTGCTTCATAAGGCCTACAATACAGATACTCCATTGTTTGCTCCGCAAGCTTTTCGTAGCTACATCTGTAAAGAACTGCTTTGTAAGGCCTACAATATAGACGCTTCACTACTTATTATGAAAACCTAAATCGCGTCTGCACTAGTCTACTCCAGTGCTCGAACATCCACAATGTACCACCCAGTGCGTGCATTGAGGACTACATAATCGTTTTGTCTTCTATTTGAATCCCGCCAATAAGGTCTACCTTGTACGGAACTCAGTCGGGGATTTTCTATATCTAGAAATGACTGCTTCGTTAGGCCTACAATACAGATATTCTAGTTGGTCTGTCTCTTTCTCATCGAGGCATGGCCCCATGCAGCCATCCCACAACTAATCGAAAGACTTCTAAAGAGTTAAGTGGCCGTGCCCTATTGCAAACTATCTAACATCCAATTGGCGGTGCCGCTCATCCATTGTATCGATAGTGAAAGAATTATTGGCATGATGGTTTAACTCTAGTCTTTCTTGAAATCGCTCTTGATCTTGATGTTGGCTGACATTCGCATGCGACTATCCTTAAATTTACTTGCAAGTATTAGACGCATGAATACCCTACTCCGAATACCAAGCCCTTCTGACTGCCTACAAAGGTCCGCTTTGTTAGGCCTCCAATGCAAATGCAATCAAGGCATACTCTCTTGATGGAACAACTACAGACCTGCCTTCGAGGATACAGCTTCGTTAGCTTACCCAGAGGGCCATCCTAGAGTATCCTCATGTTCTGTTGAAATCTCATACTTTCTTAAAGCCCAAAAATTCTAAGTTGGATGTGCTTCTCCTGCTAGAATCCATGATGAACTGCTTCGTTAATCGCTTCATTCTTTGGGCTGCTCCAAACGCAATTCGATTCTTTTATTAGACCCTAAGTCTAATCTTTTAATTTGCATTTAGTTTGTTTTCTTACTCTTTTAACTACTTATTTAACTTAATTAGCATATTCTTTCCTTCGGTCTTACTCCTAGTTATTGTGAGATTACCATAGATATAGTAGGGAATGTAGTTAGTATGAGCCACATACATTATCTTTCTTATTTAACTTAATATATAAATTTTTAAGTTCAATAAAATAAGCTCTTTTACCATTTCTGTTTTATTGGTTATTGACTTAATATTAGTTATTTAAATAAGCTTCTACCATCATTCTCTACTACCATTGCTTACCAATTTATTATGAGTCTCCTGATAAGCATTTCCGTTCTTATTTTATAATTATAACCTATGTTATAATTCTGCTTTTAATTGCTACTTTTTCTTCTTTTACAGTCCGTTACATAATTACAAGTGTTTCTTGTCTGTTATATTCTGCCTTCTTTTATTATGATATAAAATTTGCTTTAATTCTCTAATATTACATAACTCGCTTATCATAATAATTGCTTATTTAAATAACCTACGCAGTAAATGCAGATTTAGGCTCATTAATTTTTACAGCTTCAAAATCTTGATTAATAATTTCTTGTTTCAATTCATACTTTACTTTATTGTCTTCTATTTTAGGAAGTAATTCTATATTATTTGATTGGTTATGAAAATTATAAATCCATTTCCATATCTTAGTATTGGATAATACTATAAACAATAATCCATAACTGTAAGATATTTCTTTTACTATTTTGGAGTAGTGTAAAATACAGCGGTTTCTCTACTTTACACTAGCTCTCCTTTTTATTTCTTTTATTCTTACATTTAATTATTGTTATCTTTTATATGTTAAGTTATGAAAATTTATCCTATTTTCTAAACCGACCATTTAATCTAGTAATTACTCCCAAATTAACTTTTCCCGTTTTAATGCAATTTATTACAGTAATTCTATTCCTCGAACTTTTATTATTTTATATCTAATTTCCTTCATTTCGGTATTCTTAACTATCTAATCCATATTCACGTTTGATCTACTCTAATCCATACGCAAAGAAAAAGGAGAGGATAGAAGTAAACTGACGCTTGCATAAAATCCACGTAGAAAATGATATAAATTAGGCATAGAAAACAGTATATAAATACTAATACTGTAAATAAACTGCAATTTTCTTATAGTTCAGCATAATTTAATTAATATGATTGACCACGGAATTAAATTTTCTAAACGGAAATTTAATGATAATATATCCTAAACTTAAAAGATATACAAATTATTCACTCACCTGTCATCCATAGCTTCGCTTGTTCTCCACTTGGCTCCACGGTCCTTCTGGATCCCCTTCCTCTAAGGTGTATAATATTTTAATTTAGAAGGTCTTCTTTCTAGAAATTATTTTCTTTTTAGGGTTCCACCTTATTCCAAGAACCCAAAGAAATATTTTCTATTTAGGTTTTAGTCTAGGACAATGAACCCATGGGAGAAAATCTAATTGTGAGAAGATAGCTATGCCCAGGGTCCTATTTATATTGGAGCATGGGGATCTCAGACCATCGAATTCTTGGATTGAAACTGGAGCCACCACGTCATAGGATCGTTCAGATCCATAGGAACGAAGAACGTATGGCTCGGATGACATAAACACTAGAAAAAACATCACATACATACCTGGACGAAAAATTCGTCCACCTCGCACGTGGGTCAACCGGGCGGTCTGTCGCCTCTAAGCACCGGTCGATCGTGCGGTCAATCTATGTGGCAACTAGGTCGACCTGTGGTCAGCCCATATGTATATATATACCATTAATAATGATAATTCCATGAATATAATTCAACCATGTCTTTTTGAAATTCCTGAACTACCCTTTCCATCTATATATCAATTCATGTTATCTCATGTCTATACACAAGAAGTAGCACCATTATGTGGCTAAAGCGGAGGCGAGCCATGTCAAAATATTTCTTGAAAATGAATTTGAACAGTGAAATTTTTATTTTTTCCATCAGCCCAACATTTTGAGATGTTTTCAAATGGACAGCTAAATTCCTAACCTCTTAGATTATATACACTAACAATTAATACATTTTCGACGATGTGGGACTAATCAAAACAATTACTACTTTAATTTATTAAATGTTGTTGCACCTTATATAGCTATCTCTGGTATTCAAAAGGAAAATTAAGTACTCGAATTTTTTTTTAAAAAAAATTACTTCTGCATTCTGTTTATGAGTCCACTGATTTTCTGCTTCCGAGGAATAACAATCACAAACCGTTTTTGGAAGTTTATTCCTTGCAATTGTTGCACATTCCATCACATTTTTTATCTCAATCCCTATAGAAATCAGTTACCCTCTACTAAATCATATAAAGCTCACAAATTTAAGTATAAAATGCCAAACTGGTATGGAATTGGTGTATGCATCATTTCAGTTATCATCTGAGCTGCACATGGAAAATGAATCTGCAGTCATGTCTACATAGTGAACGACATAAAATTAAAGTATAGTCCAAATTTACTTTTACTCTTCCATGGAAGCAACGTGAAGGTTTAGGGTTGGATCATATCGTAACGGTACAAAGCAAAACAAAATACGAAAAGATTCTGCGTAGTATTTGTACCCACGTGCTCAAAAATGGGAAACATATTAGTTGAATCAAAAAAATGTAAAATTAAGTAAAGCAAAGATGATAATGAAATCTTTATGGGCTGATAAATGTTCTATTAGCAATGTATTTGTGAAAGCCAAAATATGGAAGACACCTAGAGCGACGGAGGAGCTTCAGTGTGCATAATAAACGAAATGTTTTATGGCTGAATTAATCTCAACTACTAATAATTTAAATTCGATACACTAATTTCAACCGCGCTTTTGAAAATTTCCAAATTACCCTTCGCATTTTCATTTTCCATCCCGCTTCGTGAAACTCTATCAACTCATTCTCCCCCGATTCGCCCATATTACCAAATTCAGTTCCTCAAACACCAATTCCTCACCGCCAGACTCTAAATTCCTCAGAAATTTAACATCAACCGTCATCGCCTTTCATCATCTTTGCCTGCTTTTGCCATCGTCGCTGCCACCTTTAGCGTCTTCACTCGCACTCCTTTCAATTAATTTTCTTCTTTTCCTATTAGGTAATCTTTTAAATTTTCAATTACCAATTCCAATTCAATTTTATGATTTGAATAAACTAATGCATACGTATGGATTTGCGTGAATTGAATTTTTATATTTGATTGAAGTGGTCTTGACTAGATTTTATATTCCACTAGAGTTTGATTTTGTAAACTGTTGGAATAGAATTTGCTAAAACTTTAGTAAGCTTCTCGGTGTGACACTATTGAGCTTAAGACTATTAAGTCTAAGACTGACGTGTCTGCTTAGTTACTCTTAAAATTTTCACTTAATTGACTTGCGCTGCTTATCTCATGGAATGTGTGATGGCTAAATCGCTTTGTTGTTTACTGTTTTCTTCATTTAATGTTTGATAGCCTGATATATTTGTTATTGAGGTTTTGCTGAATATCCCTCAGTATGATTTTTGCTGCTTAGTTTATACATAAGTATTTTTTTACTTACGGATAGTCTCAAAAATAAAGTGTAATATTTCTATTTTATAATGAGCTGATGTTATTTTGAAGATTTTAATGAAGCATTAAATCGAATTAATTCATGACTTGATTATCTTTATTTTGGGTTTAACATAGTCATCAACATATTTTTTTAGGAAACTAGCTTCAATCACATAAATATAAGCACATTCACAGTTAATACCGCAACTACGAAAACAGCCTACTATTATAAAAAGGCAAAATCAATTCAACATATATTACAAATAAAATTAGGGCAAAATAAGTGAAAACGATTCAAATAACATAGGAATGTGAAGAAATGAGATCATATTTTCATACCTATAATTTTAGAGTGTGGTTGATTAATGTGAAGGGAGGTTGCATGTTAAGATGCGAGAGTAGTTCGTTCTGATAGTAGGTAACAATGATTATAGGTGTTGGTAATAGATGAAAAAACCATGTAGGGTATTTTAGAGTTTAAGTGTTCTCTCCCTTTATCTAACATTTAGCTATTCATTTTCATCTATAAGAGGGCCACATCCAACATTGATCAAGTGTAAATGACATGTACCCTATATATAGCTTCAATTTCACCAAATATGATCATATATGATGACTTTGATCACATAGTATGGGAAGCTACATAAGTTTACCATAATAAAAACTTACAGCCTAAAAATAAAAAAATTCACCTTTGTGACCTCCATCTAATATGTAATACTTAACATCAGCAAACCTTATATATTTTTTTACCATTTTTCAACTATTTTGCTTTGAATCTAAGGTCATTTTAGCTGGTTGAAATCTTGTGCTCCCTTCCTATCAAAATGAGTGTACATATAATAGTTAAATACAAATAGCACAATTTTGTATTCTATACCCCCTCCAAAAGAGGCCATGTGCTATTAACAACACATTGAGGATTAATATTACATAAACGAGTACAGCTGAAGATTCAACTTTGAATTATTATTCGGTAGTTCTAATAGACAGTTCACAAGCAAGTTGAAAGCATGTAATCTATCAAAATAAATTCAAATTTTGATTTATTGTGATTTTTATCATTCACAAACATGACTATAATACCAAATTAGAAAAAAAAACCAAAATTGATAAACTATGCAATATAAATTTGTTGAATTCATGGTCGAATCCTGTGAAAAGAGTTATCATTATTAGTATGATAAGACGGCCAGATGAGAGTGATAAGGCACAAAGAATTTTGGGAAATTCAAAACGACATGATGAAAGAGTATTGATTGAATTTATTTTATTAGTAGTAGAGAAGTAGAGGTGGATGAGATTCGACACAAATATTTAGTACAAAACTATGACCACTTGCTTGGCCCTGCTATTGACAGCTAACCCATTTGACATGATGGTTTTGTACTATTTGATGTTGTGACAGTAGGGAGTGATATTTTTCATGTTGTTTAGAATATGAAAAAGCATGTGAGTATAATACTCTTGCATATCAATAATTTACATAATGGTGTAGAAGGTTCGTATTTGATATTGTTATGTAGCAACATGGTCTTCAGTTTTACTTGACAAATTCAAACTATACATTTAGTAAAATAGATTTTAAAAAATGGTAGTATATGTTTTGATTTTATAGATCTTGTTATTAATGAAGTAATCTTTTTACTAAGTTTAAATGACATTAGTTTTATCATGACAAGTAACGTCATGCGGAAATCTCTTACTTTGATGTGCTTGAGTCATAATTGATTGCAACTGAGATTAACTTCATTGCAGCAAGCAGGGACAATAGCAGTTGAATCAACTGCAAGTGTTATGACATTTGATTTTTTTTGTTTGCTAACTATTTAAAACTACGCCGCAAAAAAGGGTGGAAAGATAGGAAAGGTAAGTTTACCTCAATGGAGTTCCTTTTGATAATTACTCTCAATTGCCACAGGAACAACAATTTTCAGCAAATTTTAATCTTAAGACACAAAATAATGGAATATAACTATGTAAAAAATTGTATATGATTTTAATTCATTTTACTAGCTCCTTCATCATCAGAAAGTTTTGTTGTATTTTTTAGTTGAGATGTATGAACTATACTATCGGTGAACTATTCATTATATTTTGGGTAGATGTATAAGATTTGACAAAAAAATGTGGATGAATATTGGTATTACATGTTCTAGAATTCAACAGCTATGAGAGCTAACAATTGTACGTTCATACAAATTAAACTATGAATTTTCTCCTTCTTACTTGATCTTAACATAAATAAATTCTCCTTACGTCTTATTATTATATACTTTAGAAGTTATGCTTAATCTCCCTTCAAAAGTCATGCTTAATCTCCATTGGATTAAATTTCTGACTGTACGTGTTTTCTTCTATCACATTGTTAAACAATTCTGAATTTAGTATTCATGTCACTGTAATGACTCAATTTTTCATGTCATAAATAAAAGGAGCAAAAATAGAATATATCCAAAAAATAGTTTAGCATTGATCTTTGTGGCACATGCAACTCTAACAGCCACAACTACGTGACAAAATGCAAAATTGAATCAACTTTCAGATCCATTTCCACGTGACTATGTTAATCACCGAAATGATTACCAATACATAAACATTAGTATCAATCTTTGTGCTCTTGAAATTACATTTGACTAAATGTCGAGAACAACATATCAACTAAAACTATAAGTTCTATTGTTTTCATGTATGAAGAACCAGCGGTCCATGTATATATACGTTAATTGTTAAGTGCAGTTCTCCATATTCTTAATGGAAGAGGTGAATGATAAGGAATAAACTAAAATACTAGTTTACTTCGACATGGATAGAATTAACATAGTGACTGAAAGGTTAGTTGCAACAATGAAATATGAAGATAAGAAAGAAAATGTAATTACCATATGGATCAATCGAAGCATACATATAGTATTCATCAAATAGGCTGTGATGAAAGAAAACAAAAAATGCTCCAAAAAATAAAGTTCATATTAAAGCCCATACACCAAAGTAACTGGATGCAAGCCCATAATGGCGTGCGTATATACTAGTATATATATATATATTTCATTTTGTTTCCTGTTTTTGTTTCATTCATAACTTCTTCACATTGGTTCAGATTTTGACAAGTTATATATATGGAAACTGATCAGAAAATTGCCCCAGATGCAACGGTACAATTTTCGAAGACATATTCCAATAATTTCAAAATTATTTATTTTCATTACTTATCATTATACGTTAAATTTTAACTATATAAAAATGCGGGGTGTTACAATAGGTATACATTCAATTTCAAAGGCTCGCATTGGAAAATGGATTCCAACCATGAAAGGGTAAGGGTCTACCCACTGAATCGGTATACCTCTAGATAAAATGTACTGGAGGCTACAACAGGTTGTACCTCTACCAAACAAGGCCGACCCTACCCCTTACTGGATAGCATCGAGTATGATCACCCTTTGGTTGTGATCAAACAACCATAATGGGCCTCGAAGTATACATACATATCGACTCTAGATAAGGAATGATCATACACTAATAAGAGCAACCCACTTAGCTCTACCACATGTCCCTGTTTTAGACATTTACTTAGTGTGAGGTATGTGGTTACATTTTACCTTTTTAAATAGAAAATCCACTTGGTATGCTAACACTGCCCTCCAAGCAGCAATGCAGTGCCATCATTCATCCATACAAGTTGTTCTAGGATCGAACAAACATTCAACAATTACTATCTTTCATTTTGGAATCACCCTTAGGAAGAATAGTGTAGCTCCATACCATACTTCATAACGAACTAATATGAATGTTATTAGTTTTGGAGTAGTTCGGATAAATCCAGAAACTGCTGTCTCCAAACTAAGCGGTAATTTTCGGCTAACTCAATTCTGGTTCTTTGGAAGCATGCAACAGGTATTCGAGTCCTTACCGGGGAACTCGAATATAAACAACATATTTCCAAAGTCCAAAGCTAAAACAGGTTAAGATTTGGTAGTCGGTTATTTAACTATCAAAACACAGTCAAACAACAACAATTTAGAGATTTAATTACCTATATCAATCCCTAAGCCTCAAAAAAAAATCTTTCACTTATTTATATCTCTTTCTAAAATATTCATCAAAATATTCGTATAATTATCTCACTGCATAAGTATACTCATAACATTGTGAAAGATTTTTGATTTCAAAATCAAATTAAAAGGATCAAAACAAATGTTATTTAAATTGGAGATAAAGATAGCCTCAAACACTTTTCCTTCGGTGTTAAGTGTGGAACAAATGTCCATACCACCATAATTAAGAAGGTCAGTTAAAAGAAATCCAATCTCAAATTCTTTTATAATTTACTCCTATAAATCTTTTTTGATAAATCTCTTTCATTTATGAAATTTCCTTCACTTAAATTCCAAAATAATTTATAAAACTCTTCTACAAATATCCAAAATCATTTATAAAACTCTTTTCCAAATTTCAAGACCTCCTTCAATTTATAAAACTCCTTTTATTAACTATCTTCATTTAAAACAAAATCCTTTAATAAATCTCATTTAATAAAGTTCCTTTGGTAAATAAAGCAATTATTTAAAACACCGTTAAATAATAAGTTATTATTTAGAACATGCTTCATTAAATATCTTTACTGCATTATCAAAATAATGACTTTAAACAACCATTTAAAATGTATTAAATAACTGATAGATTAATACAATTTAATTAGCAGAATGAGTTTTTATTCTACTAAATAAATGTCACTGGGTTTCATATTCAATTGTGGTTACTTATGGGTGATCGACAAAGAAATCCCTTGGTTTAAAAACATTCTTTCAAAAGAGAGTTACTTTAAATCAAAATCGATCTTCGTAAACAAAGTGGTTAATTTTTTTTTCAAACTTTACTTAATAATTAAATAATGTCTAAACCTTTATTTTAACAGTTATCAAACCTTTAATTAATAAATTAAACAGTAATTAATTATTAAATAAATAATTAAGTAATAATTATCCTTATATAAATAATTAAATAATAGTTAATCTTTAAATAAATAGTTAAACCATAATTAACCTCTAATTAATAATTAAATAACCATTAAACCTTTATTTTTATAACTAAATCAAACTTAATCAATCTCAATTAAGTCTTAACTTAATGAGTAATTAATTAAATATTTAAACCCTTCCTTGTTATTAAAATAATAACTAACCCTTGGAATAATAATTAAATAATAATTAATCCTTTAATAAATTATCAGTTAATAATTAATCTTAAATTAACTAACTATTTATAATTAACTTAATTTATAATTAAGTACAAATTCCCTTGATTAACTAATGATTAAGTACTAACTACCTTAATTAATTACTTAAAAAGTCATCAAATAAATAAATTAATAATTAATAATTAATTTTTATTATTAATATATATATATTTGAAAACACCTTTTCAAACAAAAAATTAAGTGAAAACAAATTTGGTTTTAAAAAGAGTTCGTTTTCACAAACTTCCTTTATAGCGACTATCGCTATTGGCCCAAAATTTCAATACTTGTTTTATAATCTAAATCACTCTTAAAAACTCTACATTTTTATATTAAATTTACTTTTAAAACTTTGAACAAAGTTTGGAAACATAAAGATAAAGATAAAACCTTATAAACTTTTCTAGAGGATACACCAGTGAAACAAGATTAAGGTATGGGATTTCGATGCCGCAACATAACTACATGCTCAAATGCTAACTTTTCTTAGCATACACACACATAACCAAGCATAACATCAACACAACCTAAATTACATGCAATTTCCACAACATAAGAAAGATCTCATCTTTAAATTCAATCACAACATTTAGATTTTTGATTTACAAATCTAACTCGCAACTTCATATACAAGCGTACAATATACACATATATCATTCAAAGCAATGTCATATTCACCAAAACAAGCAATGATTTAACAGTAAGGTATTGTTAACCCGCCTTTTGGCAAGGCTGTAGGCAGGCGGATTTAGCTAAGTTGATTTCTCAGTTATCGAGGATGGAACGCGGTAGGATTGAGTAGACTGGATGGATAGGTAACACAGCACGTTTGGAAGTCGTTCGGTATGGAAGTCTCTTGGCATAGAAGTCGCTACAGGAAGTCGCTACAGGAAGTTGCTATAGGAAGTCATGCCATTGGGCCTGGAAGTCGCTCGGCATGGAAGTCGCTCGGCATGGAAGTCGTTCGGCATGGAAGTCACTACAGGAAGTCGCTATAGGAAGTCACTATAAGAAGTCGCTCGGCATGGAAGTCGCTCGACATGGAAGTCGTTAGGCATGGAAGTTGCTACAGAAAGTCACTATAGGAAGTCATTTGGCATGGAAGTCTCTCGCATGGAAGTCGCTCGACATGGAAGTCATTAGGCATGGAAGTTGCTACAGAAAGTCGCTGTAGGAAGTCATTTGGCATGGAAGTCTCTCGCATGGAAGTCGCTCGACATGGAAGTCATTTGGCATAGAAGTCGCTACAGGAAGTTGCCACTAGAAGTCGCCACAGGAAGTCGCCATAGGAAGTCGCTACAGGAAGTTGCTCGTATCATGATGAAGGATGTTGGCTCGGCAATGGCCCTAATGGGCCCGGACTGCTAAGGAAGCCCAGTAACTCGGGATTTTCCTATAAATACAACATGAGGGGGTTCAGAAAGAGGATCTTCCTTCGGCTCTCTGGTTTTTTATTTTCTAAGGCTAGGACTACTCTGTAGTGTTGTAACTGTAATCGATTAATACAGCAATAAAAAAAACTTCTAGAGTGGACGTAGGCCAGAGTTAGCCGAACCACTATAAAATATGTTGTTCTCTACTAGTTTCATTTTAATTTTGACCGTTCTTCATATTATTACTCTCTACATACATTCTATCTGCTATCTGTGACTGTTAGTTGGTGCTTTCATTTACATTTGGATGTTAGTGACCAATTTTTGTGCTAACAGGTATACTTTTAAAACTAAAGTTATAAACTTATATAAAGGTGCTAGCTTTCTCACCTAAAGCTAACCAAAACACCGCGTTCACTAGCCTTTACATACGACCTACAACTATGAAATTTATTTTTAATAAAACTTGCTTTTGGAGACCCTAAGAGGCCTAGATGGTTTGGCCATGGTACTTTTATGCTCGGTCATAAAGTGGTTAAGGGATGTTTAGTGTCTTGTTTTGGGAAGAGGCAGTTGTAGAAAAGAAGACGAGGATATGTTTTAACAAGATTTTTATAAAATTAAAGTAGAAAAGAAATGGTTTTCTAAACTTTGAAAATGGAAGGGAAGCCAGTAAAGAGTATATGAAGTTTTGGAGGAAGCTTAGGAAAATGAATATGGAGTGATAAAATGAGAAAAAGAAATAGGAAGATTGGTTTTATTTAAAATGCATAAAATGAACTACCAAAATGCCCCTACCTTACATAACCTCCTCACTTTTGTTGCCACCTCATCCACCCTTGTTGCCCCCTTGAATTTTCGAAAATTTCATGTCCCCTTTACCATTTTCAAAGCCATCCATTTATTACATGTGTACTTAAGTTGCCAAAATGTCATATCTTGTCTTAGCATGTTTTAGTTTTAATTCTATTTTTATAAAATGTAACATCGCCTTAGTATATGTTTATGTATACACATGTATAATATAATTCTAACTTGATTGAAAATGCATCTATTTTTGTACTTGAGAGTTTAAAACGTTTTCGACAACTTCGATTCGATGAATAGTCAAAAATCCAAAAAATGAGTTCCGCTCACATTTTTCGATTTTTCTTGGAACTAAATATTTTTGTTAAAAAAATTGAAACTATTTCACCATCATTATTTATTATTTAAAAGAGTCTTATATTAATTATAAAAACCAATAATTTAATATTTAAAATTAATTAAACATTAACAAATCAAAACAGTGAAATTCCAGGTCATTGCATGAGAAGGAGGTATGTCGACATATAGTTATTTGTTTCCAAAATTTTGAGATGAATGAATTATTCCTATTCACTTGTGTGTATGTATGTATATTATCCTATAATTATTACTAATATATATGCTTAGTAAATAAAATTATTATTTTTAAATTTAATTTAAATACATATATATTTTTTAATAATTTTTTATTTAATAATATTTATTCTTATTAAAATAATTTTATAAAATTTTCTATATATATATATATATATATATTATATTTATCCAATATTATTAATCTATATGTAATTCCTAACAATCAAACGCACCAAATATCCAGTAAAAATGTAAATTTTAAACGCGTACCTATTTTTGCTCCTTTTCTTCAAATTTTTATGAATTTTAATTGATTATTGCTATGAAGCACATATTGGTGTCTTCAATATCTGGTTCATTATCATTTAAGGAAGTGTTTGAATCGTCTAATGTTACATTATGATCCCTTTCCGTTTTTTGGACGAATCAGCTTTTGGTGGGATTTCGGTTTCTCCAATTGTGGACAGTTTCTCTACATATGGCCAAATTCATCATAGTTAAAGCATCTAATAGCATTTCCACTTCTTGGATTTTTGTTATCATTTCTCCTGAGATTTTTCATTTTTCTTTATCTTGGAAATTTTCTAAGATTTCTGGTCATGAAAGCAATTTCCTTATCATCGTCGTTATTTGAATCCAGATCATTTGTTGTTGCATTAAAAGTGATGGATTTCTTTCCTATTGCCTTGCTTTTTGTCCTACCAAATATTTATGCTTCATATGACATTAAATTGCCAATTAAATCTTTAATTTTCAGAGTGCTAATGTCATTAGCTTCTTAAATTACAAGAGTCTTTTGGTCTCATTCAAGAGTAAGTGAATTGAGGTTTTTTTCAACTTGATCCTCTATCGAAAAACTTTTAGCCAATGCAATTAGTGAATGTAGTATATATTGCAAACTATTATACATATCATAAATAGACTCATTTGGGCTCATTTCAAATAATTGAAACTGATTAGTTAACATAGAAATTTTGATCTATTTGACTTTACTAGTGCCCTCATGTATAAATTGCAGTGTTCTACATATTTCATATATAGATTTACAAATAGACACTCCATTGAATTCATTTTTATCTAGTGAACAAAACAAAATATCATGGCTTTAGAGTTACTTTGTGAAAGTGCTCTTTGGTCAGCAGTCCATTATGAAAAGTTAGTACAGAGCTCAGTGTACTCATTCTGTGTGACTTCAAATATCTAGATCATTTGACTGCAAATATATTTTCATTCTACATGACCAATACATGTAATTATTGCCATTAAAAAGCGAAGGTCTAGTAATAGATTGTCCTTCGACAAAGGTATTACTAACAAGTGAACTAACAATATTGTTAGCCATTAAAACTTTTCAAAAATCAATATTATGAATACTTTGAAAACCAATGCTCTGATACCAAATGTTAGTTTGCGAAAGTAAAGATCTTAGGGCTAATTTAGCACTAAAGAGGGTGTAAATAGTGTTTCCTAACTTTTATGAATCGTTTTGAATTCTATTATGATCATAGTCCAAACAATGCAAACTGACAATCATATGTGCAAACACAGATAGATATAGATGCAATAAAAGTTAAACGTAAGGAATTGGAGAGATCACACTAGGATTTTTATACTGCTTCAGAGTTATCCTACATCCACTCCTATACAATTTCTTGTACATATTCCTTTTCAAATATCAAAGTTTATAATCTCGATTTCAATGCTATGAGACACACCTCTCAGATTTTCTGAGACTAGGTATACTCAATAGATTCGGACGAGACACAACACACCCATTTGGAGTCAAACAGGACATCAAGCATACCCATTTCATCCAGACGGGACGTGAGCACACCCATTTGGATTTCTAGGACACAAAGCGCACCCAAGAGTATTTGAGTATGATTTGATAGAGTTTACAAAATCGATTTCTTGATCCTGGATACAAATAATCCTATAGCCACTTGAATAACACATTGATCTTGATTTAAGTGTGAGAGATGGGAGAGATTAGAGAGTAATAGTAGAGAATCGAATCAATAGAGTTTGAGTTTGATTCTGATTGAATTTATGAAGATATTGAGTATAATTTCTTTCAAAAATCAAGAGAGTGAAAGAGGAAAGAAAATATAAGAAAGTAGTTAACCAAAATTCATTGAGAAAACCCCTATGTACAGAGAAACAACAGCCATATTCATTCATGAAGAGATACGACAAAAAGACACTTCCATTCAAAATTTGAATTTAAAATTTTCAGAATGTATGTCGACATATAGTGTCTACGTATGTTGACATATCCTTTGTAATTCTGAAAAACATTTTATAAAAATTGCTTTGAAAATATTAAGCTTTCTAAAATATATTGATACCTTGTAAAATCATTTAAGTATAGTTTATACATACTTAAATCATAATTAAACTTAAGAAAACTTTATAAATTATTTTAAAATATTTTAATATGTAAAGGATTTAAATATGAATTTCTTTTGAAAAATAAAACAATATATATAAAGTATAGGTGGAAAATAGGCGCAAGGACAAATTTTGAAAAAAAATTAGGCTGAAGGACAATAAGTTTTATTTTTAGGCTGAAGGACAAACTTTAAAAAAAACCAGGTTGAAGGACAATGCTAAATATAGCTAGAATTTTATATAGTGTAAAACTGAATATAATGCTAGTTTTAACTAGCATTTTTTATAGTGTAAAAACTGCATATAAAGCTAATTATTGTGAGAAATGCGGATTACGAATCTTAAGGCTAGGATAAACACTAGAGGGGGATGAATAGTGTTTTAAGGGATTATTAAATCCTTTTGAGTTTTTGTTAATTTGAACATAAATGTATGCAATATTCAGACACAGATATGATCACAGAATCAAACACAGATGCAGAAATAAGCCGGATTTTATCCTGGTTCGGAGTTACCACGCATCCAGTCCTGCATACTAGTACGGATTTCCTTTCAAAAGCAATTGTACAATTACACCCTCGGTTTCAAGGCTAAACCCTTCAGATTCACAATCCTCTGGGTAGAGATACTTGATTTTACGGGCAACAAGTTCACCCAATTGATTTCCAAGGCTACAATCACACCTTTTCTCGTTTGATTGATTTCCAAGGCCACAATCACACCTTTTCTCGTTTAATGTATTACAAAAAGCCTATAACTCTGAATATCACTAAGGATCTTGTTGAGATAGTGATAGAGAATCAAACCAGAGATAATCTAGTTAGATTTAATGTTGATTTCGGCAGAGTAATGGTAGGAATATGTATGAAGAAAATGTGAAAGAAGAAGAGAAATGAAAACCAGAAAATATGATTGAAAATTCATTGAAACCAACCCCTATTTATAGAAGAACAACAGTCATGTCCATTCGTGAAGAGATATGATAAATAGACACTTCTTTTGAAATTTAAATTTTGAAATTAACGGACGTTATGTCGACATAGGTATATGGAGCATGTCGACATCCTAAATGAATTTTTGGTGGTTTGTTTTTCTTTTGAAAATAACTTTTATCTTATATTAAAAACTATTTTTAAACTTTATAAATATACTTGACTATAGTTAAAATACATAAGTAAATATAGAGAATAATATATTGATATATATATAATTTTACAATAATTTTGTATTTAAATCTCAGTGTAAATATAAAAAGTTAAATATATTATTATTAAAGATAATATAAAACTAAGGATAATTTGATTTTGAAATTAAAGATTATTTTGAGGCTAAAAGTATTTAAAACCAAGATAGATATTTTAGATTCTTTTAAAAGGAAGGTTTTGAAATCATTTTGAAAATAAGATATAATTTTGAAAATCTTTTGAATAAAAGTTAGCGGGTACAGAACAATGTTCCACTAGATTTTTCGTAGGTTCCATCCTACTCAGGGTTCCATCCCTTTAATGGGCTCAAAGTGGATTCCATTCCACGAATAAATTGGATTTTAAGACGCCAGTGCTTTTCTAGAAGTTTTAACAAAATTCCTAATAAAATAAAAGATAAATTACTTGAAATTTTGAACTCTTGATAATCTTGATACTCGTGAGTCTTCATTCTGGATATCTTGAATCTCTATACTGTACAGTCTTTATTCTTGGTACCTGCATGGATAAATCCTGCATATACATATATTTCTAAACTATAATGTCAGTATTTATATTTTATAATCCTATATAAAGGTTGTTGTCATCAAAACCATCATCTCATGACTAACAGTTATAACTAGCATTGTCATTTAGTCAAATTTTCTTTCAATATTTGTCCTTCAGCCCAAAAACAAAACTTAGTGTCCATCAGCCTAATTTCTTTTCAAAGTTTGTCCTTGTGCCTAATTCCCTCAAAGTATAGGTGAATATATATGTCAAAATATACTTTTAAGTACCATAAAATTTAGAAAAACATAAAACTAAAATCTTATATCTAAATAAATTAAAAGTATATATTAAATATAAAATACTTAGAAACTTAATATAATAATTTTTTAAATAACTAAAAGGTTAGGAATCATTTGAAATTTATTTTGAAAAGATGTTTGAAAAATTATTTTAAAAACAGGGATTCTTGAAAAAAATCATTTTTGAAAACCAGGATATTCGAAAATGTTTAAAATTAGAGAATAAATTTTAAGACCTTTTTAAAAAAAACGAAGAGTGATCAAAGAAGTGCTATATGGGATTTAAAAAAATAATCTATGACTCTATAACTTATCTTGATATCTTGAATCTTCAAATTTATGAGTCGACAATCTTTATCCCTTGAATCTGTATATCAGCCTCTTTACCAACCTCTTGAGTCTGCTCTTTATACCGTACAAACTTCTTAATCAACACCAATCTAATATCCTACACTATATACCGTATATAATTTGATAGAACATCAGTATCTATATTTTATATAATCTCATATGGTTGTCATCAAAACCAATATCTAAGTTACCAACACTTTGTTATATGCTTTACAACATCCTATGTTGCAAAGACTCAACACCCCCTAGGAACTTAGTATCTCCCTTAAGTTATTTCCCTTTTGTACGTCCAACATGCTTCATTGTCATTGTTTCTTCCTTTATATTTATGACACCTTTTGCTGTATAAACTCGTCATCACTATCATCTCTTGAATCTTGACACCTTTTGGACATTAGATGTTTGATATGCTTTTCTTTATTTTGAGGCATGGCATCATGTCTTACTTGGGAATATCTGATAATGGTTATTCTTCCTGTAACGCTCCTTATCCTATATAAATTCGACCCTCTTCATGCTCTTTTTAGATGCTCAATATCCCAGTTTATTGTGAAGTTATGTCTTTATCTCTCGCTTTAGATGCCCAACAACCTTTATAGATGTCGAAGCTTGATATCTCCCCTGTCTTATGCGCTCGGCATCCCCTCTGGCTTGATATCTTCATGCTAGATGCTCGATATGTTATTAATTGTAGTAACAATGCTTTCCATCACTTCCATATCCTCTTGTTCATTCTGGTTATATGGTAGTTAGAAAAGAGACTTTTTACACATTAGTGTTAAACCAAGCATTTTCTCATCTCTCCGACTTTCTGTGAGATTTTCTCTTCAATCTTGTCTTCCTTAAAATCATCAAGAAAATGGTGATAATTTCATTATTTACTCTAAACTGAATGTCAGACAAACCCTTTTCAACTTTGATAAAGATACAGATTAATTTGTTTTCCTTCTTCATATAAAGGAGCCTTTTGTGTTTCTGCGTAAGCCAAGTTTTAATCAATAAGTCGAAAATCTGCTCAATAAGATGATCAGTAATTTAAATAGCAAGAAGATCATAAATTCATTTGGTAATAATCTCATAGATTCATTTGACAGAAAGTCCACAAATTTAATTGATAAGAAGATCAGAATCCTATTTAGTTAGAAATCCATCATAATTTTATTTAAATAGTAAACTAAAAATCCATCCAGTACTAGTTTGAATAAATGACCAGAAATCCATCTGGCAATAGTATCATAATCTTACACACGACCAGAAATCCATTTGGTCATAATTTTATCTTAATAGAAGACCGTAAACCCATCTGGTAATAAAATCATAGTTTAATTTGGATAGAAGACTAGAAACCCATCTGGTAATAATACCATAATTTCATGTAGAGAGAAGACCAGAAACCTATCTGGTAATAATACCATAGTTTCATCTGGATAGAAGACCAAAAATTCATTTGGTAATAATACCATAGTTTCATCTAGATAGAAGACCAAAAAACCCTCTGGCAATAATACCATAGTTTTATCTGAATAAAATGGTAACAATGCCATAGTTTTATCTCAATAGAAGATTAGAGACCCATAAGGTCTCAACTAGTAGAAGACTGGAAATTTTGAGTAATAATAGAGTTTCCTTCTATTCACTAGAAAATTTAAATTCCATCTTAGGATTAAAATATTGAGAACTAATTCAATTCTAGAATTTCTTAAGATTGAAGCCTTAAGTTCATATAAGATTTGGAACTTCTTAAACGCTCATATTGGAGCCAAATCTCAAATATTTTTTGACCTTTCCTTTGTGCAGAACTAAATGTGTTTGATTGTTCTTCCTCCAAAATATTTTTTTGACCCTTCATCTTGCTTGATTGATTTTTTTTGCCCCTTATCACTTTTTAGGTGATGATTTAGGCTTTGATTCTTTTTTCTCTTTATCACTCTTACAGTGATGATTTAGGCTTTGATTCCTTTCTCCCCTTATCACTCTTTCGATGATGATTTAGGCTTGAACACCTTATTACTTTATAGGTAATGATTTAGGATGGCGGTGCATTTGGTTAGCTATCATAAGTAGAACCAAAATCTTACCTATCCCCTCTCTAGGAGGCACTCCAATCAGGCTTTATTGAAAGAACTGAAGACTGGTTCGGTGCTTGGACAGGCCATCTTACGTGGGACCAAAGGATTACTCCATCCTCCCTCTGGGAGGCGCTCCGGCTAGGCCATGTAAGCAGGACCAAAGGCTTACGGTGCTTTGGCCAGTCCATCTAAGGCTGAACCAAAGGCTTATTTTGAACTCACTCTAGGAGGTGTTTTGATCAGGCCCTTGTGGAGGGATCGAAGGCTTTTCTTTCTCCCCTTATTACCTTATAGGAGATGATTTAAACTTTTCCTTATAGTTCCATTCTTTTATTTTGATTATCGATTCCATAGATATACTTGTCTACTTCTTTTATTTTTCCACCGTTGGGAAGTAAGGTGTTGGGTTCTCAAAATTCTAGGTTCTTGCTATTATGTTGCCATCAGGTGGGCATAATTGATAAGTCCTTAGTGGAATTACTTCATAAATAACAAAAGGGGCACTTCCTAATTTGGTCCAAGTTGTCCATCTGCCGAATATTTGGTAATCGCCATGACTTTTCGAAGAACCAAAACCCCTTTTAGAACGATCTTCCTTTAACTTTGGAGTTATAATACCTTAATATCCTTTTCCAATATTACGTCATTCACATGGTTGCTTCATCCCTTAATTCATTAATTAAATCTAAGGATTCTTTCCTCGGTTCTTGATTAGGTTCAAATGCGTACGCTATTCTTCGACGAGATTGAACTTCAATTTCAGTTAGAAGCATTACTTCACATCTATATGTAAAGGAAAATGGAGTGTGTCCTATAGCGGTCTTAGTATAATTTCTACATGCCCAAAGTCCTAGCAGTAGTTCTTTTACCCAATTCCCTTTCGCTTTGTCCAGTCATTTCTTAATTATAGTTTTAATAGTTTTATTGGATGCTTTAACAGCTCCATTAGCCTTAGGATGAGCCAAAGATGAAAAGCTTTTGATTATTCCATTCTTGTTGAAAAATCTGGTGAATGGTTCACTTTCAAGTTGAATTCCATTATCGGATATTATCTTATATAGCACTCCAAAATGATTAATTATGTTTTTAAGCACAAATTTTAATACTTTTCCTCATGTTATATTCGGTAATGGTTCTACTTCTACCCATTTGGAAATAATCGATGGTTACTACTGCAAATATAGCTCCACCTTTAGATATAGATAATGATCTAGTTAAATTGATTCCATATATGTCAAAGGGCAGTGGATTTGAATTAGGGTCAATATACTTAGGGCATATATGGAATTGTTGAAAATTTCTGATAGTTCTCACATCCCTTTACATGATTCATTGAACACTATTCATTAAGGGCTAATACAAACCTTGTCTCATGATCTGGCTAAATTTATTCCGTTACAATGATCACCTCATAACCTTCATGGGCTTCTCTTAACAATTTTGAGCAATGTTCTAGGCTAACATTCCTCAACTAAGGGAGTGAATATCTTTTTTTATCAACTATTCCATTAAACATATTAAAGGTTCGAGCTTGGCATCTTATCCTTTTAGCTCCTCTTTTTCTCTTGGTAGTCTTCTTTCCACCGAGTATTCATCAATGGATGTCATCCAATTGTTTTCATATTAATTATCTATTTCCATATGAACGGATCCTTTTAGATTTTCACCATTATCACTTCTTGGTTCATTTTCCTTCTTTTTAATAGAGACTGGGTATATACGTGATTCATGATATCAGGGGCAATTTTTGCACCCGGTTCTCTTCTCCAACGTTGTGGATAATTCATTTGAATATATTTCATAACTTTGTCGATAATCCATATTGAGCTAATGTAAAGATTAGTCTATCTATATCTTTGAACTTTCATTCCGTTGATTTTAATCTCCGTTGATTTTAATCTTTGCTGAAATTCAATAGTTATTTAGGACATTCCATATTGGTCCTATTACTTTGTTACTATTTGAGACCTTAGAGATAGGACTTTGAAAATTTAATTTTTGGATGATCTTTTTGAGTTTCGGCTAAGTTCCATAGCCAAAAAAAATTCTTATGTATAAGTCAGTATAGCGTTTAAATATTAATGTATTGGATGATGGTTTAATGTGAGATTAAATGGATGAATAATTGGTTGTTACTTAGATTTTTCTTCCTTTTGAGTTAAACAGTGGTTTTCTTTCCATCAAAGTTAGTGGGTTTAAGCTGCATTGATTAGAATACAGAGAACTTATCTCGTCTCAAAGTACTAACTATTTTATTTTGATTTGCTCTGTGGCTAATGACTTCTTGTCTGTTTCTCCTTTTATCTTACTCCTTATGGATGAAATGACCCATATAAAAATCCTTTTTGAATTTCTTCTTCTACACTAATTTCCCTTGAACTGCTTATTATAAATGCAAGATTATTCTTGGTTATGGTATGGTAATATATATTTATCACTCCAATTTTTCAGATGTTCTTTGATCTTAAGTTGGTGCTCATTTACTTAGTCACCATTACCACTTTATTTTCAATATATTGATGGTGGTGGTTACTTAATCTTTCTCAGATTTTCCCTTGTTCAAAGTAGAAGTAACGTCTTTAAACATTCATATATCGAAACTATGAGGCGACCCATTAACGGCGTTGGATTTTCCTTTCCTTATGTACGATAATTTGTTATCGGTGCTTGAGATTTAAAGATTAAAATCCTGCTTTTTTTTACCAATTTGTCCCTTCGACTATTTAAAACCATAGTTTTCAATAAGGACTCTTATATCTTTCAACTTCTCGAAAGCTGTTTGAACAATTAATGGAATTCGAAGCCTTACATAAGGGATTCGGTATCTATTGTCTGAAATCCATAATCTAGCCTTGAAATCCTGTAAGTTATTTTTTCGATTCACCGCTCTTTTTGGCCAATAATGGTAATATACAATTTCTTTTCTAGAATTTTTTTAAAGATAACCTCATCAAAACATCCTTCAGGTTAAAACTGTGGCCATTGTGATAAAAACAGTATATTGTTTTGCAAATTGCTGTTGAAATAGTACTGTGTAATTTTTTTAATTAACGTAGTATTTAATAGTATTTAAACTCCTGAATTCTTTCTTTTGGACAAATAATTTATCAAAATAAAGGGTGTTTTGTATTATTCTACATTATTTGGTTAGGTAACCGGTTTAATAATATCATGGAACTTTGAAGAGTGATTTTTCAAAAAGCCAGAGGGCTACAAAAATAACTTTTTTAGGATTTGATCCAATAAGAGGCTTTGGGTATATCTTCGACCTGAGAAGTCATATCAATCACCATGTTGGAAATGGTAAGCCTGGACTACAATTGTTGTCTGTTTAAAACTGTCACCCTTCGATTTAGTCCCATCATAACTTCATTTGTTTTTGGCTCTGCCTTACCCTTAGTCGTCTTCATTTGGTCAAGATTGGCCTCAATTCTTCGAGCACTAATGATATATGTTTTGATATATAATACCTGCATTCTTCATCTCAAAGGGCATTATTTTGTACTAGTAAGTTCATTAATTTGTTACAAATCTTGTGTTTTCTTCATCTGATTAGGACATGAGGATTTGATTATATCTTGAGTATACACCCATGAAAGATTACATCTTATGTCCACTTGCGGCATCTGCCAACGGATCTATTCTAAGTAAATGATCACAGTCTTTGGGGCATGCAATATTTAGATCAGTGTAATCGGTGTATGCTGTACCTTTTCCTTTGGACTCATTAACTAGCACAAGATTAGTCGACCATTCGAGGTAAAAGACTTTTCTAATGACTCTACTCTCAGGTAACCTTCAACTTTTTCTCATTAACCTGAATTTTATCAAACTACCTTTTCTTCTGTCGAGCATACATAATATTTGGACTTGTATTTAGAATGTGACTCATAATTGCCGAATTTGCCCTGACCATGTCCGAGTGAGTTCTTACAAATGCATATTTGCTAGATAAAAGGAGGTGGCTAAGCTCTCTTTTGAGACTGTCGCCTAGTTCTTTTCTAAGTTTACATGTTCTATACTTTCGGAAGATTGCACTCTTTCTTGCTCACTTCTGCAAATCTAATCTATTAATCCAAAAAATCTCATAATATAGAGTTCCATACAGATCAACCTCTTCAATTATTTACTAATTCATAAAGGTTTTATAAAATCTCCATTTCTAAAACCATTGGTTCAGTTTAGAAAAGGAAAAATATTAATTTTCGAAGAGGTTTAAATAATAAAATCTTATTCCCTTCTAAACTCTTGTATAATTCCAAGAAAACCTATATTTTAAGCATTTATTCAATTTCAGATTCCTTAAATTCCTTTCAAAAATAATTCATAAACTTTGAAAACTCTTCTTAATAGTTTCAAAATGATAATACCAAAGAAGTTTCTATAATTTATAATTTCCTTTAAACAACAAATCTATATAATCACACTTTTCCCATAAGGATTTCCTACTCAAAATATCCCCCAAAGTCATGACTCGAAATTCCAAAAATTAATATTTCAAAACTCTTATTCACTTTCAATTTTTCCTTTTAAAATATAACGATCAAGAAATGATTAATCAACCTAAAGTATTTAACCTTAAATTATCGATTTGCTAAATTCATTCATATAACAAAATATTAAAATTTTCCTTCCTATTACAATTTAATTCAAACACTTCTAAACATATACATCCAAACAACTTGAAATTCAAATTCCCTTCTCTTTTAAAAATAATCAATTACTAAATGTATATTACTTCTAAAATCATTTTGATGAAATACAATATGCAAATTTTGTTAACAAACTACATTTATCTTATTACCATTCCAAAATATTTTCCTTTTGTTAAACTTCCCAATAACCATCACTTTTACATATGAATTTTGGATTCCCATCTATAAAAATCCTTCAGATATTTTATAACGGTGTACATATGTATATTTTCAAAACTACATTAGCCTAGACAAATCCCAAAAACCATCGCTTTCTAAACAATTCATGTTCGCATACTTCTCAAGAATAATTCCAATTTTAGATGTAAATTATTCCAAAATTCATTACTTATTCTCAAAATAATTTATTTCTTTAGATCTACACCTTTTAATTCTTTTACCACTTTTCGATCAATTTCAAGTCTTAGCTTCGACCAATGCAATCTCTATATTTTCCAAATTAAAGTGCGTAGTGACATTGTCCTCTAGGATTTTCTATTGTACAATTTCTTTATTCAGAACATTTATGTGACAATCTGGTTTTTGAGTAATAAATAATTAATACTAATAATAGTATTTAACTGATTAAAACAGAATTTTAAGTATTAGAATAGAATAACATTTGTGATTGATTTAATGAATGGATTAAAATTTTAAATGAAAGAGAATTAAATTAAAATCTAGGCTGGTCCTAGGGGTTTTGGTACCTAAAACGAGTTGCGAAACCAAGGCCCTAGTACAGGACTAATACCAATGACAAGGATTGAATATTATATTCCTTGACATAATTGTATAATTATCAACATTGACATGATTTTAACATAATTATTATTCAATCAAACTATCGTATATTTTTTAACGTTGGTTGACATAATTAATAATTTGTATAATTTGAACATAGGATCTAGAACATTATACAATTATCAAAATCAGTATTAAGTCATTGACACTATAGACTATATTAATAGTGTGGTATCTCAACTTATATTGTGTATTGCGTAAATACACTTTAGTTAAATTTGCTTTCATTACAAAATTTTTCTTTCTTTCAAACTTTTATTGTAGCTTTGAGATTTTGCAAATTCTTTTGAAATATACGAAATAAGGATAATGAAGTTATCTTCTAACCCTTTACAACTTCACACATCCATTTGCTTTCAGTCTAAAGCTAAAGTACCAGAACAGGAGGAATCTGCTTATGCATTAAAATCTTCTAGGCCGATACTAGAGCTTCTCCAATAGATATGAAAATAAAAAATCTGCAATCAAAACTTGTTCCAACAGGGGTTGGAAATGAGGATAGTGTGGAAAGCGAGGTGAAGGGGTTGAGGATTCTAGATTATATGAGGTTCCTACTCAACAGGCGCCTCATATTGAGGCGCCTGTTGAACAGACGCCTGCCTACCAGGAGCCTGTTTAATAGACGCCTTTAATTCCTCCCTCCAACAACCATATTCCACCCATTCCCTCTATTCCACCTTCAAATACAACGCCCTTCATCTTCGTTCCTTCACAACCAATTGGTGAGAAATGCGGATTACGGATCTTACGGGTACGATTAACAATAGAGGGGGGTGAATAGTGTTAATAAAGAATTACTAAATCTTTTTAATTTATGTTAATTTAGACACAAAAGTATGCAATATATAGACACGGATATGATTACAGATGCGGAAATAAAATAAAAGCAGTCAAGGAAAGAACACACCGGATTTTATACTGGTTCGGAGTTACCCTACATCCAGTCCCGCAACACAAGTATGGATTTACTTTCAAAAGCAATTGTACAATTACACCCTCGGTTTAAAGGCTACGAGGTACACCCTCCAGAATTTTGATCCTCTGGGTAGAGATACTTGATTTCCTGGACACAAGTTTACCCAATTGATTTACCAAGGCTACAATCACAACTTTTCCCATTTGATTCATTTTCAAGGCTACAATCACACCTTTTCTCGCTTAATAGATTACAAAGAAGTCTATAACTCTGAATCGCACTGAGAATCTTGTAGAGATAGTGAAAGAGAATCAAACTAGAAGTAACCGAGTATGATTCAATGTTGATTTCGGCAGAGTAATGATAAGAATATGTATTAAGAAATGAGGAAGAAGAAGAGGAGTGAAAACCAGAAAATTATTCATGAAAATTCGTTGAAACTGACCCCTACTTTATAGAAGAACAACAGGCATGACCATTCATGAAGAGTTATGGCAAATAGACATTTCTTTTGAAATTTGAATTTTTGAATCAAATTGTTACCATGTCGACATGGTCATTCTAGGCATGTCGACATCCCAAAGGATTTTTTGGTGTTTTTGATTTTCTTTGAAAATAACCTTTATCTTATATAAAAACTATTTTAAACTTTATAAACATACTTGACTATAGTTAAAATTCATAAGTAAATATAAAGAATAATATATATAGATTTTAAATATAATTTTATATTTAAATCTAAGTATAAATATTTAAAAGTTAAATATATTATTTAAAAAGATATTTCAAAATCAGGAGTAATTTGACTTTGAAAATAAAGATGTTTTTGAGGCTAAAATTATTTAAAATCAGGATCGAGGGTTTTGAATCTTTTAAAAGGAAAGTTTTGAAAACATTTTGAAAACAGGATATAATTTTGAAAAATCATTTTGAATAAAAGTTAGCGGATACAAAACAATGTTCCACTAGATTTTTCGTAGGTTCCATCCTTCTTAGCGTTCCATCCCTTTAACGGGCTCGAAGTGGATTCTATTCCACGAATAAATTGAATTTTAAGATGCCAGTGCTTTTCTACGAGTTTTAACAAAAAATTCGTAATAATAATAAAAAATACTTATCCTTGAAATCTTAAACTCTTGATAATCTTGATACTCATGAGTCTTCTATCTTGATATTTTATCTTGATATCTTGAATCTCTATACAGTACATTCTTCATTCTTAGTACCTGCATGGTTAAATCCTGCATATACATATATATCTAAACTTATAATGTTAGTATTTATATTTTATAATCTATTCTAAGGTTCAAAACCATCATCTCAAAACTAACAATCTCCCCCTTTTTGATATGACAACCTTTGTTTATAAAATATTATTTCTATTCTAATAACTCCCCCTAAAACTAACAACTCCCCCTTAATCTATACCTAACTACCCTATTTTATATTTCTCCCCATTTGTCATCAACAAAAACTTACTCCCCCTCATTCTTGGACTTCAGCACCTGCATTGATAAACTATAAAACGGAATATATAGAGTAGGAAATAATTATACTTCTAAGCAGATAACTAATTTAAAGATTATATACATTTCAATGTATATATATATATATATATATGTTTTACACACCAATCTTCAAATCAATAAGAAATCAATGCACACAAAGTATCAATTCAAACCAAATCAATTTAAACAAATCAAACAAAGTAAATAAAAAATCAAACGTTACGTGGAACTTCCACCCATCCTTCTTCTCCAAAGACCGAGTCTGCCTTAATAGCATCCCAATTATCATTGTCATTGGTGAGAGAGATAGAAGGATGTGCTTCGTTATCATCCTTGTGTAGAGAGGAGATCATCCATCGTATCGCATCGAAGTGCCTTTCTTGTTCCTTTATCATCTGCATTTGACTTAATTCTAAATGACGCTGGTTTCGTAGAATAAATGAGAGAATATTCTTGAACGAATTAAGAGTTTCTTCAAGATTTTCGGATAAATTGTGAATAGGATTAGCCATAGTTGAATTTGTGAAAGAAATGGGGGACATAGATGATAAGAAATAAATTTCAGTGAAGAATTCTGGAAAGGTATATATAGGTGTAGAAATTCGTTTGAATTGAATAGACATGTGGTAGTTATTCAAATTTCAAATTCAAAATCAATTGTCATTTCTGACCAGTACATGTCGACATGGTCACATAGGGGATGTCGACATGGATTAGTGAAATATTATGACTAATTTGATTTTGTGAATAATTGTGTGTGTGTGTGTATGTGTGTATAATATACTAACATGTATTCTAGAGATAAGATAAGGTATATAACAGAAAGGAAATTTCATTTCATTGCATACTATGATAATACAATGATTAAGCACATAACAAACTACATGAACGTTCGAAATAAAGCAAACTAAAACAAATACAACAAGATACGAAAAGATAAAACTAGTTAGAGGATGAAGATGATGAAGATAGTCCAAGTTTCTTGCTGACTTTGGTAAAGAACTTGTTCAAATTCGAAGAAATGTTATCCAACTTTTTACTAACGGATCGTTTTAGAATCCATTGATTCTCCACAATTATCTTTTGGTTTTTGAGAAGGATTTTGTTGGATGGATTGGAAGGATATTCAATGCTTTCCAAAGACGTTTCTCCTTCTTCTTCTTCTTCAATTTCCATTTCATCCCCTTCTTCTTCTTCTTCAACTTCCTCTTCTTCCATTTCCTATGAGCCAAACGCTCTTCCTTTTTGGTAAGTGTCTCATAAGGTTGAAAAACAAATGGAATTTTCATAACCGAAATGTTGGAATGATTGAAAACTTTTCTAGAGACAAATTCTTCGCCTTTGAAATCCACTCCAAAATAGTTAAAAATCCGAGTGAGATAAATTCCATGGTATAAAATATTCTCACCCGTTTCAAGATTTTTAGGACGAAGTTCATCCAAAATAACTTGCATCCAATTTATGTCATAATTTCCGAAAATAGCAAAAGGAGCTTTGCAAACTTTTGAAGTAGGATTGTTAAAAAATTTCAATCTTGGGGTAAAAGTATGTTTCAAAAGAAGATTAACAATTCTTGCTTTTGGTCGAAAATTTCTATTTTTTAAAATGAAAATCATCATCTCTTTCGAAAATGTGATGAAATGTCTCACGATCATGTTCATCTATTTTAAAGTTAGAAAGATCCATTCCCGAACTCTTGCAATTGAGAATGGTACCTAAAAGATCACAATTCAAAACAGTTTGAGTGCCTTTGACACTGCTCCAAATTTCATCTTCGTTTCCAATATAAAATCCGAAATTTAAATTTGCATAGAAAATTTTGACAAGATTAGGATAGCAAACAAAATTATTTTGATAAGAATCAATAAGACTAAGAACACCATTGTTTGCAAAAAGAGAATCAATTTCATAAGAAGAAAAATCCTGAAAAATAGCAAATTTTCTGAAATGGACTTTGACATAGTTAGCATAATTGATGTATGCTTTAATTGCCTCCGGATCATTGAATAATTGCTCTTTGATTTTTCTGACAATTCTCATGGTTGAGGGGTTGCTTGAAGAAGCCATTAGAGTAGAGAGTAGAGAGCTTGAAGTTATGAAGAGAGAGTTTGAATTTGAAAATGAAAGTGAAAAGTTATGACAAAAGATAGTGAATAAATAGATTTTTAAAGGACATATTCTCCGGTCAAAAGGTATCTTTTCAGAGAATTGAATGAAGTGAAAAGGTGGAGGGAAATTCAAACATTTGAATTCAAATTTTGAAATTCAAATTCAGGTAGCCATGTCGACATCATGGTAGGGACCATGTCGACATGTGCTTTTGAATTTTCATGAATTGATTTTTCCTAATATCTCTAATATATATTATTATTAATGTCTATTATATATTTCTAAAATATTATTATACTTATAACATATTTCAAAAAGTATTAAAAATAATAATAATAATAATAATAATAATAATAATAAAATAGAAAATAAATTTTAGTATTCAAACAACACACCAATTCAAAATCAATCAATCAAACAATCAAGCAACTAATCTTAAGCAAGCAATTTCAACCAATTGTATTGTAAACATGTACCTTTTTCTGAGTCCATTTCTTTGAATTTGTCGGAGTCGTGAACAGCTGTGTAACACAAATTCGAATTATCCGTCTTCTGGTCACCATTACTTGAGGACGAGTCTGAGTCATCTAGAGTAGCAGTAAATGCACGCTTTTGTTTCTTTGCCGGTTCATTGTTCATAGGAGGATTCTGCCTTTCTGGATACGGAGAGTCTCATTTGAAGTGGCCTGGTTTATCACAGTTTTAACACTTGTCATTATTTGGCACTATATTCCGATTTCTTGAATTCTTATAGTTGTTTCTCTTGAGATTATTCATTTTTCTGTATTTCAGGAATCTCTTAAAACTTCTGGTCATAAAGGCTATCTCTTCATCATTATCGCTGTTTGAGTCTGATACATCGGTTAATGCATTGAATGCCATTGATTTCTTTTCAGATGCTTTACTTTCTCTTCTCCCGATTATTTGAACTTCATACGACATTAGATTTCCAATTAATTCTTCTATCTTCAAAATACCGATGTCATTTTCCTCTTCGATCGCTAATATCTTTTGATCCCATTCTGGAGTTAGAGAATTTAAAATTTTTCTGACTTGATCTTCTTCAGAAAATTCCTTTCCCAAAGATATTAGAGAATGCACAATATCTTAAAATCTACTATACGTATCTGAAATAGATTCATTAGCATTCATTTTAAATAACTGAAACTGATTTGTGAGCATGGAAATTTTGGTCTATTTAACTTTGCTTCTTCCTTCGTAAGTAACTTGCAAAGTTTTCTAGATTTCATATGCAGACTTACAAACTGACATTCTATTGAATTCATTTCTATCTAGTGAACAAAACAGAATATTCATTGCCTTAAAATTATTTTGTGCAACAGTCTTTTGCTCAGCAGTCCACTGTGCAAAATCAATTGTAGGTTCAGAATATTCAGTTTGTGTGATATTCCAAATGTCTAATCCTATATATTGTAAATATATTTTCATCTTACATGCCCAATATGCATAGTTACTGCCATTAAAAAGTGGTGGTCTAACAGTAGAATGACCCTCTACAAATGAACTAGTGACAGAGATACTAGTGTTAATAACAGTATCAGTGTTGGTAGCTATTTTGAAAACTTTTCAAAATCAGATCATGAAACGTTGAAAAACCCTGCTCCGATACCAATTATGAGAAATGCGGATTACGGATCTTAAGGCTAAGATTAACACTAGAAGGGGGTGGATAGTGTTAATAAAGAATTACTAAATATTTTTAATTTATGTTAATTTAGACACAAAAGTATGCAATATACAGACACAGATATGATCACAGATGCGGAAATAAAATAAAAGCAGTAAAGGAAAGAACACACCGGATTTTATACTGGTTCGGAGTTACCCTACATCCAGTCCCGCAACACAAGCACGGATTTCCTTTCAAAAGCAATTGTATAATTACACCACCGGTTTAAAGGCTACGAGGTACACCCTCCAGAATTTCGATCCTTTAGGTAGAGATACTTGATTTCCTGGCCACAAGTTTACCCAATTGGTTTACCAAGGCTACAATCACACCTTTACCCTTTTGATTGATTTCCAAGGCTACAATCACACCTTTTCTCGCTTAATAGATTACAAAGAAGTCTATAACTCTGAATAGCACTGAGAATCTTATAGAGATAGTGATAGAGAATCAAACTAGAAGTAATCGAGTATGATTCAATGTTGATTTTGGCAGAGTAATAATAAGAATATGTATTAAGAAATAAGGAAGAAGAAGAGGAGTGAAAACCGGAAAATTATTCATGAAAATTCGTTGAAACTGACCCCTATTTATAGAAGAACAACAGCCATGACCATTCATGAAGAGTTATGACGAATAAACACTTCTTTTGAAATTTGAATTTTTGAATCAAATTGTCACCATGTCGACATGGTCATGCTAGGCATGTCGACATCCCAAAGGATTTTTTGGTGTTTTTGATTTTCTTTGAAAATAACCTTTATCTTATATAAAAATTATTTTAAACTTTATAAATATACTTGACTATAGTTAAAATTCATAAGTAAATATAAAGAATAATATATATAGATTTTAACTACAATTTTATATTTAAATCTAAGTATAAATATTTAAAAGTCAAATATATTATTTGAAAAGATAGTTTAAAATCAGGAGTAATTTGACTTTGAAAATAAAGATTTTTTTGGGGCTAAAATTATTTAAAATCAGGATCGAGGGTTTTGAATCTTTTAAAAGGAAAGTTTTGAAAACATTTTGAAAATAGGATATAATTTTGAAAAATCACTTTAAACAAAAGTTAGCGGATACAAAACAATGTTCCACTAGATTTTTCGTAGGTTCCATCCTACTTAGGGTTCCATCCCTTTAACGGGCTCGAAGTGGATTCCATTCCACGAATAAATTGGATTTTAAGATGCCAGTGCTTTTCTACGAGTTTTAACAAAAAATTCCTAATAATAATTAAAATACTTATCCTTGAAATCTTGAACTCTTGATAATCTTGATACTCATGAGTCTTCTATCTTGATATCTTGAATCTCTATACTGTACATTCTTCATTCTTAGTACTGCATGGTTAAATCCTGCATATACATATATATCTAAACTTATAATGTTAGTATTTATATTTTATAATCTATTCTAAGATTGTTTTCATCAAAACCATCATCTCACGGACTAACACAATTTTCTTCAACAATTCTAATTTTTTACTCTCACTTATAGCAACTGAAAGTGTATTCCAATTTTGACGTCAATACTACAAGGTGTAGTTTCAAGATTACGACTTACAAAACGTTATGGTTTCGATTGGCGGAGAGGTAACAAATGCAAGTTAGAGCGCTATGGAAGACTATGATCTTTTCTACATTTCCTTTGCTTTTTCAGTCGATCCTATTTGCGGCGTCGATCAAAGTGGTGAGACTTTTTGGGGAAAATTACTAATTGCTACAATCGGAAGAATATCAACCGGAAAAGAATGTTATCTTCAATCAAAGGTCATTTTGGGAAAATTAATCGTCAAACGTAAACATTCGATTCTCAAAATTTCAAGCTAAAGCAACGAATCCTAGTGGATTCGGAAATGAAACGCATTTGGTAAGATTTAATATAATTTCATTGTTCTAATTTTTATCATAGTTCTCTAATTATACTAATGTTTTTTTATTACGAAGAATGGCCGTAAACAAGTTATTTAAACAAATCTATAAACCTTATAGTAAACAAGCACCATATTTTTATCAGTTCATGCATGTTTATGACATGTTGGTCGAGCATGTTAAATGGAAATCATCGCTTCAGAGAACCGTTCAACAAGTCCAATCAAACAGTGGTCGTGGTAAAACTTCTAGAGTTGGAGAAATCTCTAGTCCTAGGAAATTGGTAGGAAGCTAACGGTCTAGGATCATAAGAAGACCTAACCCCTACCAAAGATCATTTTATTAGGCTACAAGGAGCAAAAGCGGCCAAAAAGAAGTAGGCTGCTGGAGCGGATCAGGTAGAAATTAAAAAACTCCTACTTGAATCTGAAGATAGATTTAACCGGGTAATGAAAACTTGAGCAATTTAACACCAAGAAAATTTATCAAGAATGGATCAACTTCTTGCTGGAAACCGGCAAAGAGATGAAGATGCAATAATGTTCATGGACACATCGCACATGTCTGTAGAATAACTAGAGTATCCAGAGCATAGAAGGAGAATCTTTGTATCTTTGAATTACTGATAATTGTATTGTATTATAAACATAAGCAATTATTAATATAAGTACTTTCATTTAAATTGCATTACATTGAGAAAAGATTATAACAACATTACGTTAATTAAACATAAACAGACTACAATAACAATAATAAATAACAACAACATAAACAACAGTAGCAAAAGTAACAATAGAAATATAGTTTCACATATTTCCAAAAATGTTCCAAAGATGATCTATGATATCATTTTGCAGTCTTCGATGTAATTGAACACTATTGTAGGACATTTGGCTTTCTACATGAAACCGAGTTCTAGTACGCTTCCAATCATATCGTTGCGCCAAACAGGCGATGGTGTTGGAGCACACCCTCGTAAAAGTAATTTCTTCTATGTCTCTTTCATCCTCTATAATCATATTATGTAAAATAACAAAAGTGTACGTTATTTTGGTGATTTTTACTTGTGATCAAAATCTACATGGATTACTGACTAAGGCAAATCTAGATTGAAGAACCCCAAATGCTCTTTCAACGTCCTTCCTCTGGCCTTCTTTCATCACTGCAAACTTTGATTATTTGTTGTTTTGTGGGTTATGAATTGTCTTGACAATGGTACTCCATTTAGGATATATACCATCACCAACATAATATCCATGATCGTATGTGTTACCTCCTAAAACAAAGGTACAAGGAGTTGATTTACTGTTTGCTAAAACATTGAACAATGTAGATCGTTTAACTACGTTAAAATCAGTGTTCGAACCCGACATTCCAAAAAATGCATGCCATATCCATAAGTCATACGACGCTACGGGCTTCAAGAATAATAGTGAACCTACGATGCTTACCCTGATAAGCTACAGCATATGCTTGGACAATTCTTCCACTCCAAATGCATGCAATCTATATTTCCTAACATTCCAGGCCAACCTCTATGACCATGCATATTCAATAACATTGCTATATCCACCTTGTTCGGTCTATGTAAGCATTGATCACCGTAAATGTCTAGGATACGTTGACAGAAATGCTCCAAACACTAGAATACCGTGCTTTTTGCCACTTCCAAATTTTCATCAAGCACGTCTGCCAGTTCTGAATATGCAAGCATTCTTAGTTCAACTGTCATTTTTTGAATTTCACTCAATCCCATTGTACGAGATGCATTGGGTTTGAAGATAAAATATTTTTCATGCTGCATGATACATTGTAGGATTCTAAGAAACAGAGGTCACTGCATGCGGAATCTTCTCCTAAAATCAGCATCTGTGTAAGTAGGGTTTGGAAAAAAGTAGTCTTCCATCAGTCTGTCAGTGTGCCATGAATGTCTACGATTTTTATACCGACGACTAATAACTGACGTTTGTTACTCCAACATTTTTACTTCATATACGCTTAATAATAAATAAGCATAAATTATAATCAACACAATGCCATACACAACATAAAATATAATCGATACAATACCATAACATATAGACTATCGCATATAACAATAGCATCATCACCAACATAATATGCAACCAACTATCGTAGTGCGTAAAATATAATAACATAAACTAAAACATCTATAAGAAGCACATCATTCCATGTGATCGGAACCGCTATCAATCTCCTCATTGTCTCCACTGTCGTCGTCACTATCATCGTTGACGTCATCAAAGTCATGAGGCTCAGGTCCGACTTGCAGCTTCCCCTGAAGCTGCTGAATGTGAGTTTGTAATCCCTATATCTGCGCATCATTCTGAGTCTGCTACTGCTGGACCACAGTCTGGTAACTCGGATACATCATCTGTGTATAAGCGTGCATCATATTCTCAAATGCAGCAATCATCTATCTATCTATCATAATCCATGTATTGATAAAACTGACATGTGCACAAGAAAAATTATACATAGGTAGAGAATATAATGACAAGTAATTTAAAGAAATTTTAAAACTCGTACAAACTTGATGAGGCTGATACAATCCAACAGATGGTACACCCATAATAGTATCATATGTAGGATACTGCAAAGGATACTCTACCACCTGACCATATACATCATACACTCTAAATGAATGAGGAAGGGGTCGAAAGTAGAAGGCTGCGCGTACTGAGACGATGTAGGCTCAAAGGCGGCAGGTAGTAGTGGAACTCTACCAGAAGAGGTACGCAGACAAATATGATCGAAGCTCAAACCCCGAATATAATCAGGCAACGCCTAAGTACATGGGGCTACGCGAGCCCAATATTAATCGAAATCTTCAGGAACTGTAAAAGGCTCACCATCCACTCATCCTGTACCCCTCATCACAAGAATATAAGTTGGTCCAATCCAAATATCACCATACATATCATCCCATGGTAGCGGACCTGATGGAATGCGAACTATACCATACAGGTGTAGCCAGCACCACTCCCCTAAATACCATATGAATGGACATGTAGGAACTTGAAAGTAAACTCTACGTCGCGACATGGAAAACTGAAGAGTGGATGATTAGGACTGGGCTCTAGGAACTGTAAGTACGGATCCCATGGACGAACGGTAATGTTACCGCGCCACCTCGTATCCATTTGTTGTCTACCCTCCATCAGCTCATTGTCACCCCTTATGCAACATGAGACAAATGCATAGAAGGACCCCCAACGACACAATTTGGGGAATTAAATATAAGATGTGGCCTTCGCCTCTACAATAAGTGGGGGGTGCATATTTCCAGTATACTCGTAGTATCAAAACGGAAGAATGTACCAAAATCCATACATATGTCTAGACTGCCAAGTGCATTAGTATACAATGCTACGTACAAATAACCAATAATAGCAGTACCATAATCATATATATGCAGTCCATCCACATCTAGTAATCCAGCCAAAAAGCCAAGCCCAATAGTACGCTTATTGTTACTAAAAAATGTAGATCCAAAAAGGTATAATATGAATGCACGAATAACGGAGTGTGCATATCCACAATGACCATGTACTGTACTATATAGCTGTAGACAAGTGAGAGTAACAACTCATCTCTAAACCTCCTCATCCGCCAAAGCCGGTAAATAAGCTGAATATGACTCAAACTCCTCAAATGAACTATCAAATGAAACAGGGAGACGGTCCGGTCAACCTCTAGCCGGTGAGCATATAAAAATTTAGAGGAGTCAGTTTTAGCTCAAAATCAGGGAAATGAAATGTGTGAGTGCTAGGCCACCATCTCTCAGTGAGGGCCTCTACAGGGCAGCGATCTACATGTGCAAATCTAGGTAAATCTAGAAATTCACCAAAAGATGACGCATGTAGCCTATCCAAAATCGGCTATGGTAACTGATCAAAATACTCAGAGATGCACCTATACTAACTACCTCGTATCGCTACGTGACGAACCTAAATATATGATTATTTAATGTTAAAATAAACAAACAATTATCATTCATATATACTTACACAGTTGTTCATCAATCAATAAAGAAATAAACATATACATGTGGCATCGCTATAGCTTCAGTAAGTCCATGTGAAATAGCGGAGGACAAGTCGTGCAAGGATCGAAGATCATCTGGAGTCACGGTGGCATTACGAGGGATATGAGCAGGTCAGATATTGACTTCTGTCGCATATCGAACGATCCGTTTGCCAGTTTTGACCGGATGGAGCGGCATTTCGATGCAAAGTAAAATAAAAAATTAAATGAAGAGGGTGAATGACGAGAAAATGAAGAGGAAGAGTGGTGTTTGCGTCTGAAATAGGTGTTGGCAATAGTCGTCTGTTCAGCTAGTGTCTGGTCATCAGGCGCCTGTTCAACAGGCGTCTGGCCTCATTTCTGTTGGAGAAATGAGACCTCCAACATTTCGAAGAGTGGAAAATCCAATTTTCGCACTCCGAACTGTTGGAGATGCTCTTAAATATTATTGGTTAAGATCGAACTATTTATCATACAAGCATGAAGCACTAGTGTTTGATAGGAATAAATTATTATATTACCAAGGTCCAGGGATTTAATCAAACCATAAATTAGAATATAGGATCGGAAGTAAATTGGCAATGACATCATTTGTTCACAAATTACAATAGAATAATCAACTAAAGTTTATAAAGTTAGAATTAGAACACACAAAGCCACATTACCTTTTCTTTTCAAGTTTCACTAACGATCGGAGTTTGTGTAGTCGCCCAGTCAAACGGGGCCAAGTGGATGGATTCGATTACAGGCTACCGTTGATTGACTCGAAGATGATGCTGAGGAGTTGCCACCACATACGCTTACCCGCCAATCAGTCACCAAGAGGCATTGTTGATCGCTGGTGGGTGGTGCTCCATCTTCGTGATTGTTCGTTTTTTTCCTTTAGTTGTATCGCGATTTTGCATTGGGAAGATGATGCCCTAACTTTTTTTGGACCCTAAGCGGTAGCTTTAGCTGCTTTGGTAAAGGGCCGGGCCTGATTAAGATATTATAAAAGCATGGAGTTGGATCTAGTTTTAAAAGTAAAAGAAGAAATAAAAATAAATAAATATGTTTACTTATTTTAAGGCCCAAGCCCTACCATTTTAGCCCATTTCAATTTGTGTACTTCATTGCTCCTAGAATTTGCTTTTCTCTTCATATAATCACTTACGTTCATCACTTTGTTAAAAATCTTCTACCGAAAGCAAAACAAAATAAAATTCTCATCACTTGTCAGCTAAAAAAAAATTAATAAATTTCCTTAAATTACCAAATTGCAATAAGTGCTCCTCGTCAGTTATATGTATCTTTGACCTGAGCTCTCTTTGGTGCGGTGGTGAGACGAGGGTATGTGTGTGTGGATACTATATGAGGGAGAAGTTGATTGACTCACCACATTCAGGTGAGAATTTCATCTCACAAACCTATGCTAATCAAAAGAATTCATGTATATGTGTGTGTGTTGAGTGATGTATGAATGCATCATGGCAACTGGTTCGACCTCATATATGATAGTCGACTCTGGCCTTTGTTTCTTCCCTGTGTGATTACACACACACACTCTCTGTTACTCAACTTCTTTGCATTACCTCACATGTACCTTGGTTTTGAGTATCATGGTAGTGAATAAGTGCTTGAATATCCTGCGGAGTTTGCAGGGGGTTGTGTGCTGGGTGAGTGAGTGTGTTATACGTGTATATGTAGTGCAACTTGAGGGATAGAGTGAACTGTTGTGAGTACATGAGCATTTGCTATGCATATTATATTTAAAGTTTATTTTTACATTGAACTGGAAACCTATATATATGTTAATATTAAATAAAAGAAAAACAAGACGAGACGTAAATACACATATATTTTACTTCTTATATATGCGATATATAAATTTGTTCTTGGATTGACATATAAGACTTATAGAAATGCAACATCAAGTTCATGCACTCTATTATGTACGTGAGTTAATCTAGGTAAGAGATGAAATTGGCTGAGAATTTGCTATAGTGTAGTATTTTCTGTGCATTTTGAGGGTTGCATGTGATACATATATTATAGTGTGTGTGTCAGGTCATATATGCTTCTGGTGTGTGTTTCTTGGTTCCAGTGTTGTATATGTTAGTATAATTGTAGCCATATGAACCTCTTTGTATGGGTTTCATTTTCCAGTGTTGAGTGGGTATATGTTTTAGGGCATCTCCAGTGGCTTCCAGTTGAATATTTCCGTAGTGGGGCTGGAATGTCCTGTGGCCTGCCGCTCATTTAATGGACGCCTGGCCTCAGGCGTCCATTAAATGGACCCCAGTCCCTCTCTCTTTTTACGTTTTTTGCTGGGGAGGGTGGCCTAGGCATCAGACTTCTGGCATCCATTAAGTGGAAGCCAGGGCTTGGGTGCCCAATAGATGGGCGTCCAAGCTCAATTCAGTTTTCTGAATCGAAAACTGAATATTAAGCTTAACATTCAAAGCTGAACTGACGACTGGGGGTATTTCGTAATATTCAGGGCTGAATCCTAACCACTGAAGATGCTCTTAGGTGAGTGTATTTCCTGCATTCTGGTGAGAGCATTATTATTAACATGTATAGGAGCAGTTGCATTTATATATTGTAATTTGTAGGCTTTAAGCTAGTATTTTATGCAAGTCCAATGTTGAGCGACTGGGGTGCTGGTTTTACATTTGTGCGTATCTATATATATGTTTCCAAAACCTAGGCCTTGTCAATTCATATGCTTTGCTATGGGAAAACCTGCTATTCACTGATTTATTAACTTGCATATGAATATGTACAAGTTTTGGTAACCTAAGTTTCCAGTAATACACTTTATCGTTATATATGTAGTATATACAAGTTATAGTGATCTATCATTAACATGTATGTATTTATTTATGTTTAAAATAACTGGTATATGTACATTTTAATTTTATAAGCTATTTTTGGGGATCAAAAGAAAAGAAACTCAATTGTGCCAAATAAATATAAATAGTAGTAACATCATTATGTTGGAATCCATATTTATATATATTAGAATAAATTAGGTAAACACACACGTATCTACAAGTTTATATGTATACCTTAAATATATACAAATATATACAAATATATATATATATATATATATATATATATATATATATATATATATAGTTCATAACGCTTGTGCTTTGACGGATAATACCTCCTCGTGTTCAAATACGGGACTGGAAGGGGACCTGAGGAAGGACCATAGATGCATGAAGACCTCTCTGGTTGATCTCAAATCATGCATCATCTCGGAAGTTGAGGAAGGAAGCCTCCTATGGCTCTACTAAACGAAACGGAACTAATATATATATATATATATATATATATATATATATATATATATATATATATATATACACTGGAGAGTTAACGCGCATGTGCTTCAGGTCTAAGGATGTGTAAATTAAATCCAAGCATTACAAGTCAGCAATCTGTTGCTGTATATTCAGATTCCCAAACTAAAAACCACCTTTACACCTATGTATGTTTGCGTGAATCCTCCCTTCTCATATATATACATATATACATATATATGTATATGTATATATGGAAAAGTCTACTTCAACACAATTTGGTGACACAGTTGATGACACAAGAGATCTCTACCATTAGATTGCCCTCTGAATTCCACCTTTCATATAAAAACAAAAAGATCTGATGGTCTAGATCTTTTATGTCTTCATTTGTGTCATCAATTTATGTCCAAATAGCCAGCCCCTATATATACGTATATATACATGCTTGCATAGTTACGTGCCTATAATAAACTGGTGTGCCATTGGAAAGATAATATGCTGTGCATTTTTAAATTAATATGGATAGGATTGATTGAATACACACACACATACGCATACATATACACACGTATAACATTCTATATATAAACTTGCGTTTGAAATTGCAAAAGAGAAGCAAATAGCAGTGCGTGAGGCATGAGTAGAATAAATAATTGTTATTAATAATTAAACAGGAATCTATATTTTTATTATATATGAACTTACATGTACACCTAATAAATATAAAAGGAACGTTATTACTAAGATTAATAAATGGACAAAGAAAGTGTAAACACTTTATTGAACATTATTTTAATACCAATTAACATTCTAATATATACAAGTTATAGAAAACTTTGTTTATAATATTGAGAATAAATTATATTTTTACTTTTTGTTTTTATATATTATTTTATTTCTGTGTGACGGGGAATTTGAATAAATGGTTTAGTGATACCGTCAGGTATGAGACTCTCGGTAACACTTTTTCGGTTATTCTTTGAACTTATCATATAGAATAAAGAAGGGTGAGTGTTATGTATGAGCATTGAATAAATAGAATAGTAATAAGCGGTGGTATGAGACACCGTTTTGTTATTTATTCAGTTATTCTTTTGCTGATGGATGACACTCAATACAGGATATGTTGAGAGTGACTCGCTGCAATGAGCATATATGGAAGCTACTTGTTAGCCACATAGTTTGTGTACATTATATGTCTGTCTACTTTTGTCCAACTCCTTTTATGTTTCAGGAGTGAACCAGATTGACCAATATACACCCTGATGGCCTGATCAAGGAGGTCGCGCCCTCGATCCGCGGCACTATTATTGTATTATATTTGATGCGCATCACGAGATTGGTATTGGTAGCCCTTTGTGTCACATAGGTCAGCAATCAGTTACCAAAGAGGCACATGTCGGTAGTCCTAGCCGAAGACGCCATGCTTTGTCAAACCTATGGTGGATTATTGTCCCATTACTGAGAGGGGAGAGTTAATGGTAACCGATGACAGTAGGAGCCATGTCATATAGACCACACGTGGCTCCTGGAGCAAGCGGACGTGCTGTCAGTCTCCCATCTGGTTTCGAAATATGTGGATGTATGTGTATGTATGTGGGTAGTAGGTAGACATATACTATGTATAGATGAGATTATACCCGAGACTGTGTCTAGAGTATGACCAACCCCATATCCTTCTCAGGAAGACGGCCTATTCTTTACAGGCAGATAGCCTACTTCTTATCGATTATATCTGTATATTATTATGAGCTGGCTCTAATCTTTCTAATAATTTTAGATTTTTGATGATGATATCTTATTATATGAGATTGGAGATAATTAGACACTGCTTCGTATTAGCCCAATATACTTAGTGATATCTCATCTATTATTTCTTCTAAAGTTAGAAGATGGTTTTTGGATCTGTATGATTCACTCATTTGTGTTGATTAAGTGATTTCTGATTTGATATGTTTTAAATGGTTGATGACATCATTATACGGATTTGAAATGTTTTGATGATTTGATGCCTTGAGGATTATTCTATATGTATATATACTTTGATATGTCGTCTGATGTATTGTGTATCTTTAATAGCAATATCATATTGTTCTTTGTTTATACAGTTTCATCTTCTTATGAACGTTGATTAGACATAGTCTAACCCATGTATTATTTTATAATGCTCGAGCCAGTTTGAGACATTTCAAGTACATCGACAACTTGACCAACATGTATTTTATTGGGCTTAAAGGAGTATTACATTAGGATGATTACTTAATGTTTTTATGATATCGTTCCATTATATGGGGGGGGTGTGTGTATAATTGACATATGAATTGTATAACATTAATGTATTTATAATATATGTTATTGTTGCGATTGACTCTGTGCTGCATTGTATATTATGTATTATTATTATATCCTGAAGGGACACGTGTCTATTGCTTTCTACCGATACCGTGTACGTAAATTTGAGTTATATACTTAATGTTTTAACACATACCAGTGTTAATCCAAGGGAATATTCACGTATGTACTCCATATAGCCTCATTTTCCATATTATCTGACAGTATTACTCTGTAATACTCTTGGATAGTATGGGTATAGAGGTGGGTTGTCACAATTTACCTTCTTGGTCTTTGCTATTTTACTGAAACAAATCTTTGTTAGCATTCAAACTAAGGAAATGATGATCATAGGTTCGAGCCCTCCTTCTAGCGCAAAAATATTGCATCAAAAATTGGCTCAATATCCAAGACATTTGCTTAAGATATTATTATTCAGAACGGCCCTACCACGCCTATGGACTTTTAGTGTGGTCATGATGTTCTTTAAAAATTCAAGTCATAAATCCAAGGGTAAAAAAGGTAATCCATCTAAATGTGCAATGGTCCAATAATTTGTTTATTTGATGAATTAAATTGGCGATTCACATAAGTTACAATTCATTGGTCATATGCCCAAAAGGCATAGTGGTCATTATGCAAAGCGATTAATTCAGACAAGGGCTTAAATAGCGTCTTGTCTTGTGTAAAATTCCAAGTCAAAAATTAGTCATATGCATGCCCATAATTCGATAATAGTCAAATATGCTCAAATCAAGGGAAGTAGGCTATGCAAAATTGTTTAAGTCCATTGATCTCATAAAATTCGAAGATTATAATCCATTCTTTTTTTTCCATATTTATTTAGAGTTTACAATACCATTATTTCAGAGTGAAAGAAAAGAAATTGATTACCTCTTCCTGAATGGGGGTGAGGGCCTATTTGTAGAGGCTGCGGCATGTGGTATGGCAGCCATATGTCTGTACTTGCTACCTCTTTGTGCCGTCAATATTCGATATTCACCTAGCTGTGTTGATCTTCAACAACCTTTCAATATTATTGATATTCGACATCTCGTTATTGCGACACTTTGGATAATTATAGATTCTTGATACTCTTCATAGCCCTTAAAGTTCGACATCATTTGTCATTTGCAAAAGATCGAGACTGCTTGCTGCTTGTAAACGCTTTACAATTGTTATAGTTGTAGAGGCTTGGTATTCGTTGCTATATCTAAGAGTTGTTTTTATAGAAACCCGACATCCTTCTTTTACAAGTAGATCATGTTCGATATGCTCTAGTGATGCTGCACCCCCTCTTTGTTTTACGCTCCACCATGCTTTTGGTTGCCGCGGTTCAATATCGCCATTGCTTTTTATGAGTTCGATACCCTCTAGACTATAGATATTCAATACTTCGTATAATTTTGTAGCTCAACCTCTTTCATATTGTAGTCATCTGCCATCAGCGCATTGTAAATACTCGATATCTTCATATTGTAGTCACTCAATACCTTTGTAGTGTAAATGTTCGATATCCTTTAGATTGTTGGTTTACGCCATCTCTTAGATTATAGATACGCGTCTACCTTTCTTAATAGGCTGATATCCTTTAATGATGAAGCATCCCTCCTTTTTTATATGCTTTACAACATCCTGTATTATAGAGGCTTGACACCCTCTAGGAACTCGATATCTCCCCTAAGATTGTTTCCTTCTTGTACGTCCAACATGCTTCAATGTCGTAGTTTTCTTCCTTTATATTTATGACACCTTTTGTTGTATAAGCTCGTCATCCCTATCATCTCTTGAACCTCGACAAATTTCAGACATTAGGTGTTTGATATGCTTTTCTTTATTATTGAGGCACGACATCACATCTTACTTATGAATATCTGATAATGCTTATTCTTCCTATAATGCTCGCTATCACATATAAATTCTATACCTCTACATGCTCTGTTTAGATGCTCGATATCCAGTTTATTGTGAATTTCTGACTTCAGCTCTCGCTTTAGACGCCTGATAACCTTTATAGATGTCGAAGCTTGATATTTTTTTTGCCTTATGTGCTCGACATCACTTGTGGCTTGATGTCTTCATTCTAGAAGCTTACTGCATTTATTGATTGTAGTGACAATGCTTTCCATTGCTTCCATATCATCTTGTTCATTCTCGTAACATGATAGTTAGAAAATATGTGATAACAAGTAGTAAAGACATTCCGACAGCTGTAATTAACCAAGATAGGAATATTATACATTAAACATCAAACATAATTAAACGTCAATAGTAGTCGATTAACTCTTTTACCCTTGCGGACTCCATTCTAAATACAATGCAATCATAAGTTTTACATAATCAACACCTTGTGAATAAGTTACTTTAGTACAATAACACGTTTCATTTTCCAAGATAAACACTTAGTTCCAAAATTAATTTTCCAAACCTACCAAATATGCACTATGTGGAATATTCTTTTTTTCCTTTGAATTTCCTATTGGTGCATATGCACCCAGTGTGCTCCTTAATGAAAAACTACAGAAGTCTGTCACATTTTATTTGAATAATTTATTTTGTTAAATAATAAATAATGAGAAGCAAGATACTATGAAAACTAAATAAACCTTGATTTTCAAGACCAAATAAGTTTAGCCAGTTTAGGAATGAACCCTGTCATCTTACCATCTCCTTACAGAACTTCATGGAACTAAACATAAACATTCATCAATTTCAACATTAAGAGTTCAAGCTTACTTAGTTACTCCTCATTATCAATAACAAATTGAAGAAACTTATACCCTCAAAATGTAAATTATTAGATACAATGAAACATAAATGACATGAGAAGATAGGGGAAAGTATACAAAAATCGAGCTACTTATTAATGAAACCAACCCATTGTATGGAAAAAAAACTAAATGTAAGAGCATATCCAATAGTGAGTCAGTCATTTGTTGATTGACCTCCAACAGAGGGGTATATGAGTGACTGATCCCTAATAGGGGGTCTACAAGTCCAAAAATAGGCTCACAATTGACTGCCAAGGCAACTTTAGCGACCTTGGTAGCCGTTATTATTAATGTCGAATAAATAACCGACATTAATAATGTTGAGGAAATCAAGGCAATAGTAATAAATACATTACCATTGTCTATTTATCTGGCATTATTAATATTGGATAAGGCAATGATACTTTCTTTTCCTTTTCTTCTTTCTTCTCTCTAAAGTCACTTAAAATGATCTCATGCTTAGTCTTAAAAGATGCCAAAGAATCAAAGAGGAAAAAACCCAATGTCCTCCTCATATCAACGATTTCAAGAATATAATCAAAGTTCTAATTTCTATAAAAATTCCAAGCTAAATCGACAGAGAAACCAGAATTATCAACATAATTCTTAGTACGCATCCCAATTTCGTTTGCAACAATAATCGTGGCATACAAGTCAAGGCTACAATGATCAATTTAGCAACCATTTCTCTAATTTTAGTCCACAATATCGTTCACAAAATTTTAGAGCGGTTTACGAGGTAATTTCGCATAAAATAATAACTCCTGCTGAAATTTAACTTCCCATTTTGAAGCTGCTAACGACGATTTCAACCAAAATCAAAATGAGTATAGATGCTTTGTGGAAGATGAAATATTATGGGATGGAAATAACGATTTATATCCACAATCCCAATGGACTCAAAGAAGGGTAAATCCAAGAGGAATCAATATAAACGAGTCCTCAGTTCTAGAAGTAAAATGTAATTCCATCTAAAAATTCTTGTTATACTAAATGGATGGTCAAAAGACAAACAAAACGAGCTTACTATTTGTTGGCTATAGTGCTACGATGATGATAAGAAAGTTATGCACAAACTGAGTTTGCTTTTTGGGCATATATTTCAAAACTTTTCCATGCTCACCTACCCAATAGTATTCCTAGAATAGTTGAATGTTTAAAACCTCAATGGAGATGTATGAACGTGGCCTGTAAAAAATGGAATGAGATCACGGCTGTAATGGAGATGAGAAAAATAAATGGGACTACAGATGTTAACTTGGTAGATTTTTTCTACCAACCATCTTTGTAGTAAATTATATATTATTATAATTCCCTAATGTTTTATTTAAATTTTAAGCTCAAATGGGCTAATGAGGCCTATGTCAACAAAATATGGGAGCTGCTTTCAATCTTTTATATATTTACGATCTCCTTGAGGAAGACAAATAAAGCATGATAAAAAAGAAACACGCTGAATCCTGATTCCAGTACAAGAGATTCTAATGTCCTAAAGGCGGTTGTAGAACAAGAATCCCCTCCATTTCGTAGTAACAATGTAGGGAGGGCAGCAGAAAAATGGAGATCTAAGAATAAAATTGATCACAATGCTCATTACAATAGAGTAGTTGAATGTATGTCTTCAGTACATAGAGATATATGACTATTGGTGGAACAAAAGTAACAGAGGAGAAAGCGGAAAGGGAATAAGTGTAAGGCTAAGAAAGAAGAACAAAGAAGAGTAGATCTTTGTTTTTAAGAAGAGTGTTCGAAACATAAAAGAGAGAAATTAGGATGAAGAGTCCATTTTGGCTATGTTATATCACGACCTCTCTAACCTCGAACCTGAACAACGTGAGTCAATGTAGAGAAAAATTAGAGAATATCATGCTAGTCTATGAGGTTCACCCAATTGTTAGTCATACATTATATATTTATGGGTAAGTGTACGTTGTTTATTTTGTACTAATCTATTTTGAATTTATTTTCGATTATAACTTATGTATACTGTAATGAAGATTAATTTGTGTTCCAGTTAATAGCTAAGTTTGTACTGTTATGTCTCATATAATCGTCCACAACTTAACTGGCAAAATGAATTTTTTTCCTTTTTGTGATATTAGTATAGGTCTTGTCTATATTTCAAACAGTTTGTATTTTGTATTTTTGTAATTTACTCGTATCATCACACAAGTGTAATAGTAAAAATGGTCATTTTGTAGAGCAATAATGTCCTTTTTTGATCAACCATTATTAGTTATTAGTCTACTTATTATGGTGCATTAAAGGGCTATAAATCATTTACTTTACCTATAAAGGTTTGTTTTGAACCAAACATTTTGTACAAAGCTAGTAGCTAAACTTCAGTATTACTAGTCTAGCATTACTTGGTTATCATTAGAGTTTCTAGAACTTGTGAAATCCTACATTAAGGCTGACCATAGTCATAAATTGAGTTTGTGCAGAGGTGTGATATAAGTCGTGAAGGGCATTGGAACTTAGTGAATAAGGTTTACAACAATCAACCAGATTGCATAAGGAGGCACACATCTTTGGAAACTAAAGTAACTTATGGTGAATTTATGGAAGCTTGAGATGAGTATTGCAAAATAATTCAAAAGGTGGGAGACGAAGACTTGTTTCAAGCCAATCGATCTACTTTTGATTCACGTTACATATTGGAGTACCAACCAAAATTCATTGGATATGAGGCATTCGAACTATGATACAACTGGCTTACTCATTTAAGTTAACTATGTATCATTATATTTTCGGGTGGTATTTCTGTATGCATGTGTTTTTGTGTTATTTGATTTTTTCAATATATTTCGCTATTTAAGCATTATATGTATTTCTTTTTGATTCAAAATTTACCTTTGACCTTTATAATTTGTTATCATATGAGTTCAACTTAAGATGATAAGATAATGAGAAGATACACGATTTCAAATATCAAAGTTCAATAATTGACTTCTACCTTAGGATCATTTGAAAAATGGAAGATACATGAATAAAACTAGTTAGTACTGTGGTGGACAAACATCTAGGTTGAACGACTATAAAGAAGATAGTTTTGGTTCATAACATCATTGAGTTGGTTATGAAGCCCTTTGATCTCTTCTTCCAATTCCTAAGCATAAGTTATAGCTCAAGATGTGAATCGGTCCTTTATCCACTATCCAAATTCACATCCATAGGGTAAAGTGGATATCGAAAGTATCGACGATCAACATTATCCCTATTTTGTACGACAATAGTTGGTGATTCTTAACCATAGAAGCACTTATATTTGTAGATTGTACCTCATCAACCTCAATCATATTTTTTATTTATGGTACTACTTGATGTAACTCTTATGTAGAGTGGATATGTAGTCGTTGTTATTGATAGTCTACTCGCAATTTTTGCATCCCCGATTCAAGCTCACTTTGTCACAAATCCTCGTAATGTTGCTCTTCCTTGTCAATGTACCATGTAGTTTGGGTTCTAGATGGAGATGGATTAAGACTTGATGGTCTATACGTATGATCGGTATAATTGTATGATTCTGGATAAGTAATGTGCACGTAAATGTGCATATTTTTACCACCATATTTACTCTACATAAATTAAATAAATGATCATATTGGGTATTTTAACTTGTTTTAACCAAAATTCATATTATTTCAAATTTTCACATATCCATCTTCATATAGGGGCAAAATGGTCATTTGTGTGCATATATTTCTTTGAGAAAAATTAATTTGAAATTTTTATATATATATATATATAGGAATTTGATCTCAAATAGGAGTGGTTTTATGAAGATACATGCATGAAAAATGAATACAAAGGAATGGAGATGGAAATAATTCAAAGTGAAGAACATGGAGGACCCCACCTACCCACCTACCCACCAACCTTAATGTACAAATTAGAGGCTAATGCACATGCTTATGGAATTAATGGCTCCATGTACCCTTAAATGGTGATTAGTAGAAGCTAATGATTACTTGGTCTCCACACTTTCTCAAGGTTATTTTGGGCATTCCACAAAAATATGGATTAGGGTTTCATGCTTGTATAAGTAACCACTTATGTTTCATGTAACCTTCTCCTCTCTTACTTAGTCTCTCTTCCTCTTTCATTAGTTTAGGTTCAAAATAAAAGAAAAGCTTCTCTTTCTTTTCATGGCTACTTAGCCATTTATCTTTATGTAATTTCTTTTTTTATGCAACTTCAATACATGTTGTTTTATTCTTTCATGCTTATTTCCTTTTATGCAAGTAGTGTAGATCTCTCTTATTTCATGCAAGTAGATTAGTTTTGTTTCTTTTCTTTGCTCTCTTTTTCTTTTTCTTTTACTTTAATGTTGCAAGCTATATTTGTTGTTTTGATAACAAATATGAGAGGCTAATCCCTTCAATTTAGGGGTAATGAAGCTCTCTAATTAATGTAGCTTCAACATTTTGTTAATTCATGCTCTCTTTTTGTGCTTAATGATGATGATAGAAATGGTTTTATTTTTTGTTTTCGCTTTGAATTTGATAGTCTATATTGTTGACACCAAATAGGCTATGCTTAAATAATCACTAACACAAATGCCTCTTCATCAATATATGATTGTGGCATAAGAAAGTGATTTGAAATTAAAATTTGATGGTCTATGTTTCTAATCAATAGTTAATAGGCCATACTTAAAATAGATTTCATTCTCATTTTCTTTATCAATTTTCATGAAAGTTAGTATGTGTTTTAAGGGGTGTGTTATGGTTTGATGGCTTATGTTGGCTAATCAATAGCTCAAATATGTCATACTTATAATAAACACATCAAATAAAACACTAATGACAATAAAAGAGAGATCATGATTTCATGTGTTGAACTACATGATCTAGAGAGTGGATTTATTCTCTAAATTGTCATTGAACTCTCATATTTGCATTTCTTTTCTTTTTGTTAGTTAGTTCATTTTCTCATTTTCTAGCTAAACACACTCTCAACTTTGGGTTAATTTGATTGAGTAGGAAATTTAAATCAATAATTCTCTGTGGATCGACCCATATTCGCCACGTGCTACATTGGTACACCGTGCGCTTGCGGTTTTTTTAATTTAAATTCGTTCGACGGTTTTCTAAACCGATAGAATTTCCGTCGACGAACAAGTTTTTGGCGCCGTTGTCGGGGAATTGCTTTGATTTCGGTTTTCTATTCTTCGAATTATTTTCGTTTGATCCATTGTGTTTGTTTTGTGTGTTGAGTGCATTATTAAAAAAAATTGTGTGTGTTTGTGTGATTTTTATTTTTGTTTGTGTGCTTGTTGTTGTTTACTTTCATTTGCATTTGTATTTCATTTTACTTAAAAAAATGCACACAAAATTTCAAAAAGAAAAAAAAATTCATTTCGATTTTCCATTTCCTTTACAAGTTTTTATTTTACAACTTTCATCATAAAAAAATTTAAATTGTGCATTGCACTACATTCATTTCTGTTTAATGTGTTCACTGTCTAATCTGTTCATTGTGAACAGCCTTCATACCTCCTCTGATCAAAGCTTCTGTCATCATCAAACAAGCCCTCTAACAACCATCAAACTATATACTGTCATCATCCACTTTCATTTCACCTTCCTGCCTGAACCACCATCCAAATCATCTACCAGCAAGTGCAAACATTAACCACCACCAACAAATTCCCTTCAACATTCACTTTCAAACCCTCATCTACAATACAATACTGTCATTACCAAACCCCTGTCCATCTCTGCTACATTCCATCATAGCCACTTCATTTCCCATTGTCAACATTACTCAACTCATAACAATAGAACTGCCTCTAACCCACCCCCTGTCCAAAGTCATTACAACACACCCTGTACATTGTCATTCACATTACATACCTCCAAGTTGACACTTCACTGTCTGCCTCAACCACTTCCATTTACCTGCACAAACATTTCCATCAACCATTGATTTGACCATCTTCAACAACCAAACCAATCTTCATCTTTCCACTGCCCAACCACTTACCCATCAGGCCTGACCACTGTGCTGCGGTCAAACAGCAACATCCCTTTGGCGAACACACCTCCCTGAACCACATTCACTTATCTTACAGCCACCACAGACCTTGCAGTGCATTCACATACATAACTCCTCCACCCATACATCCATCACATTACTTTGGTTCAATCAACAACAATCCCCTTGCAACTCCATCACAACTCAACAACTCCACATCAACCCTTGCCACAACAACAAATTGCCACAACAACAAACAAGCACTTCCAGTCTCCTCCCCTATCCATTGCAAACTCCTCCGTCATTCAAACTAATACAACACAGCAACTTCACCTAACCACCCTCCTCCGAAGATCACAAACAAACCAACAGCTACTACCAAACCCTTGTCAGTCTTCAGATCATAATCAAACAAACCACTCTAACCATTGCCATCAATACACTGTCTCGAACCACATCAATACCACTGCTCTTACCAAATCAACACATTCTGCTACAAACCATTCATCTCACAACAGCCTCACTGCCATTACATTCCACCACCATAAACCAAGCACAACCAAAAAAAAAAATTGCTGCATAGAAACATACCCATTACTGTACAGCCATCACCATAAACACTGCCTTCCACCTTTAGAACGCCACAACCAAACATCGTGACTCCCTATCGCCTGCCCCATCCTCCGCAATCCACACTTCTTCCATCATCCCAAATCCAGCAAGCCCACTCCTCAACAGCAACCTCGAATAGCAGCTCGCAAAATCCCAAATCGAACTCCACTCCGACAACGATCAACTTCCCATTACACTTCAACCCCAACCGCGACATCCCAATCAAGCAACTCGAACCACTCCATCGACCAGCAACCCACGCAATTACCATCGGCCAACCAAAATCGCAAATTGATCGCAACGCAATCACCTCCTTGAGTCGTACTTCAAACTTGAGCAACAAACGTGGACTTGGATTTCAGCAATTTCGATTTTATTTATTTTTGGAGCAGTCGGAGCAATTGATTTTTGCTGGTTTTAGGAACTGAGATTGTTTCTGCGTGCTTTACTAATTAGTGTTTGGGCAGGGTTGTGTTTTTGGACGTGTTTTGTTTCAATTTTTTAATTCTTTTTTTTTATTTTAACGTTAGGTTCATTTTCTTTTTGGGCTTTTCCATCTTCTCTCTAAAAAAAAAATTTGGTTTGAATTTTTTTTACTTCCTTTCTTAAAAAAAAGAGGAGAAGTTGTTTTTGTTTCGTTTGTTTCGTTTCTTAAAAAAACAATTTGTTTCATTTTTTTATTTTTTTTATTTTTTCCTTCCAAAAAAAATTATAATCTAAATAAAAGGGGGTTGTTTTAAAAAAAAATTGATTTAGTTTTTTTTGTTTTTTCATTTTTCTTTGATATATATATAATAAATTTGTATATATCTTGTTTCTAATTCCAAGCTGCAGGAAATAAAAAGGAGTTGCTGCTATAAAACTGCTATGCTTGCTTGCTTAAAAAAATTTACTGCTTTCATTTTGAATTGCATTGTTGATTGCTTGCATTAAAAAAATCAAAAACCAAGAATAAAAAAATTCCATTTGTAGTTGCATTGTTAATACACGTTTAATTTCTGCTTTGCATTTCGTTTTAGAATTTTGATTAATAATAACGATAGCTTTTAATTGTATATTAACAAGTTGTCTTCTTTGAACAGTGTCTGGGCTACGGCAGAGTAATAACCATTTATAAATATTACGGTGATTCGTAAATATTATAGTGGTTGTTCCTTTGAAGGTACTTAAACCTTTGGCTGCATTGCTACGGTGATTCGTGGTGCATCGATAACTCCTGCCCGTTACCTGGCCGAGAACTATCTTGTTTATCTAAGACAATCTGTGATTACATAATTTTGAGTTAACTTAGGATAAATCATTTGTAATTAACCACTGCATTCATTTAGTTGCATTAGTTCATGCATATTTAAAATAATAAAAAAATCTAAATCCAAAACTAAAAAAATTGTAAATATTCTTTTTCCTTTGAAATTTTTAAATCCTTTTTCTTTGAAATTTCAAAAATCCAAAAAAATTAGAAAAACAAAAATCCAAAAAAATTATAAAACTTTTTCAAAAAAAAATTAAAAACAAAAAAAAAATCAATTTCCCTTTTGAAAAATAAATTCTATTTGTAAATATTTTTCCTTTATAAAGAAAAAAACCAAAAAAAAAGAAATTTCTTGAAAATGTCTGAATTTCCATATTTACATGAATTTTACGATAGTTGTGAAAATCAATATGATCCATATAATTTCACTTCAAATTCTTATGGATATTACAACAACAACTATTGTTTAAACAATTTGAGTCTTGAACCACAAAATTTTCAAAACGATGAGCCCTCAACTCTTGAACGTAACATTTCGTCTTTACTTGAACTCTCTACACAACAAAATCAAAGTATAAATGATTTGTGTAACTTATATTTGTGCAATAGTTCAAGTCAAAATAATCAAAATTTGAATTCGCTTCAAAATTCAAATGATTTAGAGTATAACTCATGCCAATTCAATTTCGAGCTTCAAAATGAATTTCAAAATCAAGATGAAAATGTGAACCAATTTTCAAATAATTTTGGCAGTGGAAATAGTTTCAATAAAGATACGATTGAAAACTTTGGTTATCAACAAATTCAAAATGAATATTTTCAAATTAACAATCATGAATTTGATGACCCAACGGAAAAAGATAACGGGGATTTATTACTTGAAAAATACAATACTATTCGTGAAAATCATAATCAAATCTCAACTTGCGAAGAATCAAATAATAGTCTACCGTTTATCGAAAATGATAATTCTTGTACTCAACAAGTCCAAATCGAAAATTTTCAAGTTAATAATTACAAATTTGACTTTGTTGAGCAAATGAATGAAATTTACGATGATCATGCGAATTTGTTGATTAAAACATTGGAAAATTTTCATGAGAAACAAAATCAAATTTCAACGTGTGATGAGTCAAGTGATAATCCACCTTTTACCCAAATCGATGATTTTCAAATAACAACTTTCGAAATTGAAAACGACAATCTTAACGAAGTTGTTGAAAAGACGGTAATTGAGTTGGATTTTAATTCTTTTGAGGGTGTGGAACCAAATTTAAAATTCAATCTTCCTTTTCTCGATTTTAAAATTTTGAATACAACAACTTTGGATTCTGAAAATTATATACATAATGAAGTTGTTGATAACCCAATAAAGGGAGATGAATTTAACGAACACGAATTTTTTGGACTTTTGTATAACGAGTTGTTAAATTCCAACGAGGAAGATGAAAATCGCCATTTTAATTTTGAAATCAATTACTCTGAAAATGCTTTCAATGATAAGCTTGAATTTCAAATTAGTGAAAATAAACTTGAACTTCAACAATTCTTTTATCAACCCCAAAAATCATCGAAAACAAAACAACTCGTACAATTTTCAAAACAACATTCGTTTTTCCAAATCAAGACTCAACTTTGAAATCTTTGATGGTTTGGTTTTTCGAGCTTAAGCCGTGTCTCGCACATTTGATGAGACAAATGAATCGGTATTTAGAAGACCGTTTCATTTACTTTTTGACTGTATACTTTCTCATCTCTTGTAAATAATAATTTTTCATGTAAATATAAGATTTTTATTTTATTTTTTCCTTCCACTTAGGTTGACTGTGGGGACACAGTCAAAATCAAGTGTGGGGGTAGATTCATCTACATTTTTTTCGTGGTTTATTTTTTCTTTATTATCTCAAAAAAGAAAAATTAAAATAATCCCAAAAATAAATTTTCTTTTGATTTATTTTCAAAAGAAACACTATAAGATAAATGTATGGTTTTGGTTTATTAAATTGAAAGTTTTGAAAATTTATTTGTCTTAACAAAAATAAAATTGAAGTTTGATTACAAATAATAATGGTTTAACTAGTATATACGAAGATTCATACGTGTTAATTATGAAGTACATCCTAATTGAAAATCTTTGTTTTAAAAAGTGGTTGATTTAAAGTAAAGGATATAACATTTTTTTTGTCTTCCAAGTTAAATGGTGCTAAGGTGATTTTGCAAAACTCTCTCTCTCTTAAAAAAAAATACAAAAATAAAAAATAATAACATCCAAATATTCACTCTCATTTAAAAGTCCTCACGGTTATGCATGGGTGAATTACTTAGAATGCTTTCATACTCATTTAAATGTCCTCACGGTTATGCATGTATGGAACACATGTAAAAAAACAGACTTAATAAAAACTACCTACGGTCGACAGGTGTATGCACGAAAATGTGTGCACTCTCCATGCTCTGTACTCCCCTCACATAAGCTCGAAAGGCAGTGCATGGGTGGTATATCTGGCCTCAGTTTACCTGAGCTAGGTGTGTAATTTTTCTTACAAATAATGAGAGAGCAAGCAATTGAAATCATAGCACTATTTTTACTAAGTTGATTTGATTTGTTATTGAAAAGAAATGAAAATGCCACTTTGATAATCAACTAAGAATCCATTTCAACGAGTTAAACTGTTGTCTATTTGTTATGATAACTTGGTTTTTATTGAAAATTTTGACGAGTAAATAACAAAAGAAATTCAAGATAATAACAAAAACCTATATTTAACTTATTTGTGTCGATTTAAAAGTAAATCCTTCATTGTAAATATTTTCAAAGTTTGCATTCATCTCTTTGTAAATAAATCTTGCATTTTGTAAATATTTTCATCCTGCATGTGGATTTTGTGGGTAGTATCCGCTGAAAACCCTCACGAGACAACACTCGTCCTTCTGGGGACATCCAGAGGTTTAACGGCTTGTTGCATATGCTCAATGCAATCGTGCTCCCTACGAAAACGGACTTATCTTAGTTTTTCTTTATTCGAGGACGAATAAAAAGATAAGTGTGGGAGTATTTGATGTGCACGTAAATGTGCATATTTTTACCACCATATTTACTCTACTTAAATTAAATAAATGATCATATTGGGTACTTTAACATGTTTTAACCAAAATCCATATTATTCGAAATTGTCACATATCCATCTTCATATAGGGGCAAAATTGTCATTTGTGTACGTATATTTCTTTGAGAAAAATTAATTGGAAATTTATATATATATTTGTGTAGGAATTTGATCTCAAATAGGAGTGGTTTTATGAAGACACATGCATGCAAAATGAATACAAAGGAATGGAGATGGAAATAATTCAAAGTGAAGAACATGGAGGACCCCACCTACCCACCTACCTTAATGTACAAATTAAATGCTAATGCACATGCTTATGGAATTAATGGCTACATGTACACTTAAATGGTGATTAGTAGAAGCTAATGATTACTTGGCCTCCACACTTTCTCAAGGGTATTTTGGGCATTCTCAAAAATATGGATTAGGGTTTCATGCTTGTATAAGTAACCCCTTATGTTTCATGTAACCTTCTCCTTTCTTACTTAGTCTCTCTTCCTCTTTCATTAGTTTAGGTTCAAAATAAAAGAAAAGCTTCTCTTTCTTTTCATAGCTACTTAGCCATTTATCTTTATGTAATTTCTTTTTTTTATCCAACTTCAATACATGTTGTTTTATTCTTTCATGCTTATTTCCTTTTATGCAAGTAGTGTAGATCTCTCTTATTTCATGCAAGTAGATTAGTTTTGTTTCTTTGCTTTGCTCTCTTTTTCTTTTTATTTTACTTTAATGTTGCAAGCTAATTTGTTGTTTTGATAACAAATATGATAGGTTAATCCCTTCAATTTAGGGGTAATGAAGCTCTCTAATTAATGTAGCTTCAACATTTTGTTAATTCATGCTCTCTTTTTGTACTTAATGATGATGAAAGAAGTGGTTTTATTTGTTGTTTTTGCTTTGAATTTGATAGTCTATATTGTTGACATCAAATAGGCTATGCTTAAACAATCACTAACACAAATGCCTCTTCATCAATATATGATTATGGCATAAGAAAGTGATTTGAAATTAAAATTTGATGGTCTATGTTTCTAATCAATAGTTAATAGGTCATACATAAAATAGATTTCATTCTCATTTTCTTTATCAATTTTCATGAAAGTTAGTAAGTGTTTTAAGGGGTGTGTTATAGTTTGATGGCTTATGTTGGCTAATCAATAGCTCAAATATGTCATACTTATAATAAACACATCAAATAAAACACTAATGACCATAAAAGAGAGATCATGATTTCATGTGTTGAACTACATAATCTAGAGAGTGGATTTATTCTCTAAATTGTTATTTAACTCTCATATTTGCGTTTCTTTTCTTTTTGTTAGTTAGTTCATTTTCTCATTTTCTAGCTAAACACACTCTCAACTTTGGGTTAATTTGATTGAGTAGGAAATTTAAATCAACAATTCTCTGTGGATCGACCCGTATTCGTCACGTGCTACATTCGTACACCGTGCGCTTGCGGTTATTTTTAATTTAAATTCGTTCGACGATTTTCTAAACCGATAGAATTTCCGTCGACGAACAATAAGAAATAGGCATCCAAAGAGTTAGTGGTTTCTATGTTGCTGAATGAACTACAAACATTTTGTTTAAGTGGTATTTGTACTAGAAATAAACTCGTACACCATCCAACTCTAATTTCATATCCCATGTGCCTATCATGTAATTTCAAAATTTTGTCATTTACGTTCAAATTAGTATGCCAATCCAGCTACATATGCTATTTCGGTATAGTGTAAAGTTGGAATTTTTTCATTGAACTATCACATTACTCTATGAATCATGCTGCTCATTGGCATGTGCCACAGTGTAAGGTTGGAATTTTTTCATTGAACGATCACATCACTCTCTAAACCATTCCACTCCCTTCCATTCACTATAGTGTAAAATCGGAATAAATTCAGTGAACGATCACATTACTCTCTGAACCATGGTGCTCCCCACCGTGCGCTATAGTGTAAGTTGGAATCTGCTTAGTGAACGATCCATCACTCTCTAAACCATACAGCTCTTTGCCACGCGGTACAGTGTAAAGTTGGAATCTTTGCACTGAAAGATCAAATCACTCTCTATATCATGCTGACATATCCTATGTGCTACAATGTAAAGTTGAAATCTTTAGACGAGTTCAAAGTCAAAGAGTGTGATGTGAATGTAAAGTTGAAGCGATCATACTCATTCAAAATCACGTGAAAATGCAGGTCGAAGATACTTTGCATGTAGAGATAATTAGAATGGATGTGGCTACTTCCATCGAATTGATTCATAGCTTTGTCGATGAGGTAAAGAGTATGCATTTGAAATTTAATCGAGAGTGAGAAGATTAGAATTCTATTTAACAATCGTACCTAAATAACAAAAATATCGAGATAGCGTCCAAGTGTGTGTGGGTATGTGTGTTTTCTAGTATGCTATGTAGGTAATTAACGTCCTTGTTTGTGTTTGTACTATCATGTATTTTAGGTAATCATTATCATGTGCTGGATGATTACCATGATGTATCTATTTTTGGAAAAATCTATAATTTTTTGGTGTTTTAATTTATGCCTTTGTTACATTCTTCTAAACCTGTATGCAACAACAATATAATCTCAGCAAATTCATACAATGATGTTAAAACATAAATATAACAACTCAAATTAGTACGTCCAACAATGGAAATAAATGTATAATAATTATTTCTTTAGTACTCAGCTATTACCTACAAAATGATGACAGTGGTAGGTTAGTTCCCTACACAATTCCGTATGAGCCTCTGGATCTTTGACCTCCATGACTCTATTTATGTATTGTGCAAAGGTGTTTGGTTTTTTAAAAGAAGGACTCTCAAATACACATGCTAGTTATGGATAATTACGCAACTATAGTTTATAACCACCCCTCTTTTCTTCAAAAATCATGTTGTAAAGTATTATACAATTGTGCATTATGTCAGATATTACTTTAGTGTTATGATAGTACCCCTCCTTTCTTAGAATTAGGAATCTACCTTATAGAACTCTGAAAGAATGCTCAACGTCTTTCCTTAAACCATCTTGTTGTGTAGTAAATTTGTGTTCCTTTTAGTTTCGAGGCTTTTTGAAACCTTTGACCAATTTTTTTTCAAGTCAGATATGTTCCATCAACAAGGTAGTATCCAATGTTGTGTTGTATGTCCTTTATCATGTAATTATAAGTTGGTGTAGTATCGCTAGATAAGTAAAATTGATGGATAACATTAATGTCGTTCAATGATCTAAGTACACCGGAAAATGTGTGCCATATATATAAATTAAATAAATCTATAGCTTCCAAAATCATGATTGCCTTGTGGTGATGACCAATGTATTTCCCTTGCATTACAACTAGACAATTTTTCCAATGCCAATGCATATAATCTAAGCTACGCAGATTACCTAGAAATCCACGTTATTCATCCATAGTCAATAGTCCATTAATATCATTATCGTTCGACGCTCTAAGATACTTCGTGCCAAATTCTAGGACCATTGTTTTAAAAAATTATTTAAGCATTTGTTGGAGGTATAATCTCTAATTCAGACATACTCGTCTTGCATATCAGCGCTTTCTTTATACGCTAACATTCGTAAGGCACTTGTCATTTTTTAATGCGGCGAAAGACATAATTGACCACCTGTATTATTTATTTGTGTGAAATATGTGTTTCTCTCCCCCAACCTTGTCATAACTCACTCAAATATGGTACTGGACATTCGTACCTTAATCTGAACTTCACCACATCAAAATATGGATCGTCATTAAAGTAATATACCATTATTTTATCATGCCCTAACCAATAATTTTTTTTCCTATTATCTTTATGTGAGTTAACACTCACACCTAGTTTGGAAGATCCTCCATCTCCTATAACTAAATAAGCCTCGTGCTTTAGACGTTAGTACTTGTTGTTGGGAATTTTCGCTTATATGACTATCATCCGAAGTTTACGAAGAGGAGGAGGAAGAGAAGCAAAATAACATTTTTACTAGATTCGTATTTATATTTGATATGTGTTTTGAGTATCAAAATTAACATCTATATATAAGCTCTTGGAGTTGTGTAAATATCTCGAAATCTACTCGGATATTTTTTGAAGTTCGTACTATATGTTTAGATACTTACTATAGCTTGTCCTAACCACTTGGATATTTATTGAAGTTTGTACTATATGTTTAGATATTTACTATAGCTTGTTTACCTACTAATATATTTGTTGTAGTTTGTACTATATGTGTAAAAATTTACTATACCTTGTCCAATCCACTCAGATATATATTGAAGTTTAAAGTATATGGTCAGGTATTTATATGGTGAGTACTATAATACTAATCAAAAAAAAATGACCGAATGTAATCCAAAACAAATACACATGAAATATCAAGCAGAATACAACATGAATAACATAATATGTACTCCAAAACAAGTGCACAACAGATTCTAGTACGGTACAACATAGTCCAATAAAAATACATAAACAATATAGTCTAATGCGCGAAACAAAGAAAACAATCCTCAAACACAAGTGCGTAAATGAAATAAACTAACAAACTAAAAAAAATCAACTAATCATCATCCTCGTAATCATCGTCTTCGCCATCATTTTTATAGTGTAGAATCTCTTTATCAGGATTAACCCCACTAAGTCCAACATGCATGAAATCAAAAGCACCACCCAAATCAAATATCATATCTGGGGGAGGAATGTGTCTAGGTCGATGGTAGATTTGGCCTCAACCTTAACAGTCAAATCCTGAACAAGTCTCTTCAGATCAAGAACTCTCTGCTCGTACTCCTCTATATTGTATCTATGCTTTTCGTATGTAACATCCCTAAGACCAATCTGCATCTAAAATAAATCATCATGCGAAAAAGATGTTGGAACTGGATAATCAATGATTGACAAACGTGGTATGTCAATATACTGATCATGGATGAATGAAATAGATATTGCAACATACCATCCATATACTCCATATGGAATCTCAAGTTGTGGAGCAACAAACCTTTAAGTGGGCTAAGATAAGTCTTACACAACAGGAAGTGAAACACCGGGACGGATGGCCCAACTATATCAACAGCTCCTCTATGTGTGAAATCCATAGATGGTGGTGGAGTGTAGAAACTACAACAAAACTGAAGATAATCCAAGTTGGGAAAAATGAAGTAACTCGATTCCCACCAGTCGTTTGTCGTTGAAAGCTGTAAGAAGGCCATGGAATACACTTTAAGAAAAGGTCTATAAGGATGAGGATCATCAAGAACCATGTCACCTCCATATATCTAACGCCAACATCTGTCACATGATACCACATACAACCAGCAGTGGAAGCAGATGATACCAATGGAAACCGTCTAGTTGACAAAAATATTACATGTTAAGTACTAGGGTATGTTAAATATGAAGATCCAACATACAAATGCTAAATGATTTCAAAATGCATATGATGTAACTCTATTTGGTTTCGTGGAACCAAAAAAATGACTAGCCTCACTGCCACATACTCTCTTTCTATTCTACGGCGACCATGCACAAATCCTGGGAAAGAATAATGCAAATTGGTGATTTTAGTTGGGCGAGCCAAATTGTGCGGATACTCACATTAATATTGTAAAAACCTCCTAAAAGCTACATAATGATGTATAATGACTAGTAACTACACACTGTACGTCTAATGACCTATACAAGTAGGACATGATAGTTGTTCCCTGATCATAAAGAACAAGGGAAGAAAGATTAAAATCCCCAACGCTACGACATGTCCTAATGGAAGTATAATGGATGGACTAGAAAAGAAAAAGTTTTTAATCATGTACAAAGCATAACCTAGTCATCTCCAAGTCATTGGCAGAGTTGTATTGTAACGACCCGTATTTTAGCTATTTTAAATTTTTAAATTTAATGTAATTACTGAATTAAAAAATGGTTAAAAATAAAAACTTTAACGATTTATTTATGTAGTTATTGAATATGAACTCAAATAAAATTTTAAAATAACAAATTTTGAAGATTTAAGTAATAACAAGTATTGAAAGGAAATGCTACGTATTTAACGTGTTTATAATCAATAGTTGAATCGAAAAATAAATGTTGAATCATTTAGATGTAAATAAGATTATCATTGGTAATTAAAGTCATTTGAAATTCTATGATCCATTAATACAATTTATTGGAAATTTAAAATTGCCTAAAATTAATACTAGGATTATTTAAATAATTGAGTTCTGAATTAAATATGAATAAAAATGATTTCAAAAGTTGATTTATATGTTATTTAAATATGAATGAAGATAGCCAACACTTAAAAATTGAATTTAAATGATTAATTTAAAATTTAGAAATTTTGGTTATAATTGACGAGTAAAAATAGCCATTTTGGCCACTATCTTGGATTTCGACGAAACCAGTTGCATTGAGCCGACATGTCGTTTAGCCGTGCGAGCTTGAAATATGTAGAAATTAATTTCATAATTTAATTAAAATAATTTGATTTGTAAAGCTATCTTACACATACGATCGAATTAGGCCTCCAAACATATTCCATTATGTTCGGAATAAGGTAAAGCATTATAAATGCCAGACGGCATGCTTCGTTTGGAGTTCATTCGAAAAAGTATGTTGTAGAAAAGAAAAATATACTAAAATAATATGTATATACACGTATAAATATGCATAACCCACATTAAACCTTAGCATATTGAATGCAGCCACCCCCTTTGTCTCTAATAGCCGATATCTCATCGTCTTCTCTCCTAAATCCTCTCGATCCAAGCAATAATATCGAAAACTTCCAACATAGAAATCGAAGAGCTTGGGGAGCTCTACGATGTTAACAGTGGCGAACGTCTCTAGTTCACCGAGGAGGCCGAGATGGGCTAGCGTTCGTGTGGCGTTCAAGCACGAAATTTGAGAGCCAAGGGAGATCGAGCTTTATGGAATTTGAGTCATGGAGGAGTTGAGCGATGTGCATCGTCGTGGTAGCATTGGATCTTTGTCTCGAAGAACATGGAAGGCACAACGATTGGTTGAAGGTTGTGTGATGGGTTCGTATTACTAGAAATGAACGGTAATGAAGAAGAAGGATGTAGTCGATCTGCTCTTGTTTAAACCAACGGTTGTGATTTTGTTTCAAGGTTAATAAAAAAAGAAATTTATTTATATGTTTGTATTAAAATCTTTAAAAATGTGTATCTTTCACATACGAGGTTGAAATTGGACGATACAAGCGGTGTTGGAATCATATCGACGAAGGTTGTTGTGTGGAATCAAAGTGGCATTTATTTGAAGTTGAGATATTTTTAGTTTCAAATAAAAGGTGAGTGTTTTAACGCTCATAATGTACTATAATGTTTTTATGTTCGTTAAAATTAAATCGTGAAGATTATCTAATTTTATTGACTGATAATAGAAAATGAAATCGACATATGAATTGACTGTAGACATTAAAATCGAAATGTTGAATTTGAAATTGGAAATTAATTTCCAGTAAATTACCTGTTATTGGTAACGATGAAATTGTTATGAATTACTGGCTGATTTGGATGTTTGTGATAGCTGCTATTGGTTGATATTTTTAATGTTTTGGATGTTTATTTATTTTAATATATCATGTTATCACCCTAAAAATTATTTACAGTATATAAAATTGTAAATTGAATTATTTCGAATAAGTTAAGAAATATGTTGAAATGATATATATATATATATATATATATATATATATATATGGCATTGTGATTTGGATTGAAATGAGATATATATATATATATCCATCCTTGAAATTAAACTGAAATAAATGATTACTTGGCCGTAGGATAGAAAATTATATACGGATACCGGTTTGGTTAAATTAAATGATTTTCAAATTTTTTGATTTGAAATTAGTTAAATGAGTTTGATTTAATGAAGTAAAAATCGAACGTATGGAAATCGAATTTTTTTCGAACTTAAATTAGATTATGAAATTTAAATGTGCTAAACAAAATTGTTTAAAAATGAAATTTGAGATTTTGAAGTTATAACTGAAATATAATTTGAGTTTCGAAAATTGATTTGCTTTAAAGATTTGGATTTTATTGAACTTTGAAATGTGTCTAAGTAAACATAATTTAAATCGATATTTCAAGTTGAGCTTGGAATTTAATTATCTTGGAGATTTGAAACTTAAACTGAATATTGAAGTTAAATTCGATTTAAATGATTTAGATCGATATTTTGATATTGAACTTGAAATTGATATAAATTGAAATGGTTTAAAATTAGAATCGAATTGAAATTTAAACCGTTGATTCGAATTGTTGAATCCAATTTGAAGTTAAAAATGAAAATTAAAATTGAAATTGATTTAAATGGAAATTGGAATCGAAGTTAATCCGAATTGAAATTGGAATGGAATCGATTAAATTGAAATGGAAATTGAATTATTTTGAGTTGGAAAATTTAGAATTGGATCGGTTTAACTTTAAACTATTTTCAAAATTAATTATTTTATTATACAAACTGTTTAAAAACCTACTTTTTAGATGTTTAGGTTACTTTGATTTTCCACGCTATTTTAGTATATAAACAATTTTCAGTACTCAAAATATTTTCTGTTTGACTATTTTAACTATTCAAGCTATTTTAAAACTATTAAACCTATTTTCTGAAGTTTCAAACTGTTTAGAATGGGAATCGTTTATACTTAAACCAGGGATTTAAATACAAATTGGGTTAAAGTGAAGTTATAACCTAAATTTTAGCTCGAAATGAATTTTTGTTGTGAAATTGACGCATCAAACTAAATTCATATATTTTGAAGTAAACATGATGATTTTGATATGAAAATGATTTGGAAGTGAATATGAAATTTTGATATCAAGTATGAATTTTTTTCAAAATGTAAAAGTACAAACCAGTGTATAAAACGACGTTTGGTTGTTAAAGAGACCCAGGCCTCTTATTGGCATAGTCTCTGTCAATGTTGGAACCACTTTAACAACTGTGTACGTGGAGTGATGGTCCAGAATAAAATGGTTAGGTTTGGTGTAAGAACGATGATGGATAGACTACAACACTTTTTCCAATTTGAAATGCTAAAACAGGATGACTTGATAGGGCCAAGTGGGCTAATTACCCCGAGCGAACATCCGTTCTTCGATTTTCTTAGACTCGGTCCATGTTATTACTCTTGTTGTTAGTTTTGATTGGTGCATCTTGATTTGGGATAGCCTCCCTTTGAATCGATATGGGATGGACGGACGCAGTGGGTGGTCATGGCTATGATGCGTTACCACTAGCCTTGCAACCCGAACATGTAGTATCCTACCTTGGGCAATGCCTTACGTGCCTTATCATACTTTTATCTCTATACGAGACCACTATGATTTTGATTTAGTATTGTCATATCACAGCGCATCTCTATCCACTAACGGTTTATTGGTGTTTTATGTGCAAACTATACGAAAATGCTTAAAAACGTGTTAAGGGGGATGTAAAGTCTTAGCGCTAAGAAAAATATTTATTTTACCGACTAGACATTATATGTGTAGCGTATTCTACTATATAAACATTTTTACAGATCCTTAAGAGATGGAAAATCTCATACCATCTCCTAAATTATTGCACGCACGTTATACACTGGATATGAGATGCGAAATCTCGTAAACATTTCTGATGCTATCACACTCATGTTGCACGTGTTATCGATTTGAATTACATAAGAATATTTTAGCCCTGACTCGAGTGTTTTGTCTTTTCATTATGCTTAGGTCAGCCCTGAGTTTTCAGCTTATTGAAGATTTATTCTAAAGGATGAAGACTTGGTATATTACTACTATTGTTATTCCTGCATCAAGTTGTCTGCTGCATTATTTATTTATTTATTCCTTACGTATGTATATAACTCCGATAAATGCTTTATAAATTATAATCAAATGTATAATACAAATAGCTTCATGAACTGTTTATTTGATTATTATATTTTATTGTTTCGCTGTGAGATTCTGTGATTGTTTTCTTGTTTTTTTCTTATTTTTATTAATTAACCCATTGATTATCTATATTCTGGATTGTTTAAGTTGGACATATATGGGTTATTGTCAATTTAAACCTTCTGAAATGTGGTTCGTCACATGTATTGTCAAAGTAATTTCCTAATAATGTCCCTATGGAAACTTACTCTAATCCGTGTACCACCTAATAAGCATGGCACAATAGGAGTACTAGGTAAAACATGCAGTAGGTTATCATGTCTTTGGTACTGCTCATCGTAAGGTAAAGGAAGGTGTAACTCAAAAGAAATACCGATATGCATAACAAAATTTAAAGGACTAATGCCCATCTCCCCAAAAGCTAAGTGAAATGTAAGGATGATCTTCTCCGAAAAGAAATAATGCATCACATAATCATGCATTAGAATTTAAGGTCAATTGAATGCCTAAAATAAGAAACATAAAGGGATAAGCAAAATTCTATACGGTTTAACATGTAAATATTTATTAAAAAATAACTTACCAGAAAAATCCCGAAATCCAGTGTCATACAAAAATCCGATAATGTGTCAATCGACATTACTACTATAACCTCCGGATATAAACGGAATACGAATGTAAGAAACCCATGAGTTTTCCCTTCCCTAGCCTATTGATAATATCATTTTGGCTATTAAAATCGTAAACTAAATGTATAACCATACAATTTATAAACTAAAATGTGAACATTGTACCTTGTAGTTAAAGCGCTCGGTAGATTCAATGCGGCGGAGATGCAAAATAGCGGGGATACAGCAATGATATAGCAGATGACTCTAAAATAGCATATAAAACTCCTACTTAATTTTTTTTACAAATATATAAATTGTAATTAAATGAAAAATTAGCATTCAAATAAATTATAATTAATACATAAATAATTTTAAATAAAAAATGTGCGAATATACTGTAAATAAACATAAAATTGTTATATAACATAATTTAATTTTAGTAGAATATAGAGTATTTTCATTTATGAAAATATATTAAAATTTAAATCAAATAAAATATTTTCATAATTTTCATAATGTATAAATGTCAATTTTCAATTCATTTATTTTAAATAAGATATAGCGAAAATTGCGGAATATAGCGGGAATACGAGGCTTACAGCGGAAATGCTATATTTGGGGCTATATGAAAAAATCATAGTGGTAGAAATCCGCTATGAGATATTGAAGGTTATAGTGGGATAATAATAACTAGGGCTGGGTATTTTTCCGCTTTTCCGGTTTTTCGTTAATTTCCTTCCAACCATTTTCAAAATTTTTTATTTCCACTATTTTCCAAAAAACTAATATCGGAAGGAATTCCTTCCGATTAATAATGGAAATAGTCAGAAATTTTTCATAGTTTCCACTAAACTCTTTTCCTTTTAAATCACAATAGTTAATATGCTTTGTTGGGCCAGATCCCCCACCCTAAAATTCTTAGTTGTTCGTGTATTCTCAAAATTGACATCCTCGTTCAATCTACAGCTAAAAAATCCTAACCGTGCTTCTCTCCACTCCTCTCGATCACAAAAACCTAACCCAAATCGACCATAATTACTTAATTTTGTCGGTAGAAACTTCTCTTTCAAATACATCACGAACTTCAATTTCAATTCTTTATGCTGTTATTTATCGTTTATGTATGGATCTAATAGGATGTGAAATTTCAATTTTAGCGTAGGATCTCTTTTTTTTCATAATTCATGAATAGGGTTTGAGAAATTGTTTTAGTTACCTAATCTTTATCAGTTAACAGCTGTATTAGATGTTACAGATTACTCGAAGTTCTACATCTCTTTAAGGTATGCCCATGCTCCAACAACTTGGACTAAGCTGTTGCGTGGAAATTACATTATTTATAAGTGGGATAAAAAAGTGCAAACAAAAGATTTCTTATTTGCAGATCAAGGGTTATAGTCGTATGAATTTTTTAAGCATTCATGCTTGTTTAAAAATATTGGTGCAAAAATTTAAAAACTGTGTGGATTATTGGAGAATGACAACTTATGCTTATCAGATAAATATACTTAAGAGCATATGTTCATACTGCAGATATAGAGGTTGCATCATACTGCAAAAATTTATATGCATGCTCTAAATTTTTGTTAATGTCGTAATGCTGAAGAATGTCAATTATACCAAAGAACAATACCACATCAAAAGTCTGTTGGTTCATCAAGAAGGGGTGATTCACTGTCAAATTTTCTTATGATTTGTTCTACTCTTGCAGGCATGTTTATGCCTAATTTCATCAAAGCTCGCTTGCATATTACTTGTGTCAATTTTCTTTGGATTTGAACCCGTAAAGAAGTGCTTTTTAACACCATATTTTTATTTCCATATTACTAAAAAAATTAATTAATTTAGTGTTCAGATGGAGTTATCCTCTTATTGGTTTATGATTTTTTATCAGTGTATACAGTCAGCTATCACTAAGATTGGATTTGGCTTTAATATAAAAAAGAAGATACTTTTGGTGCATGCATGAAACAATAATGGTTAGATATAGTGAAAATGCAAATCATAAATTTAAGGTAAAGAAGACAAAATGTCATATTATTTCTTATAGATGCAACAAAAATAGTGACGTTAAATAACTAAATTTATTTTACAAGGAAACACTCCTGTACACAAAGTACATCCTCGCATGAACTAATTTAAAAGAGTTGTGTTGCAAGCTTCTGTCGTGTATGACTTTTATCCAGTATGCCCATGTCTTGAATACTATTTCAGCATGATAGATCCGTTGGTTCCTGTGATGTTTCAATTTCATAAGGACTCTTATAAATCTTATATGTAAGTCAGACATGAATATAAAATTATAACACCTGTTATATTTAGCTTTTGTTGGCTCTCAATTGTTTGTGTCTGTAGACATATACATCTTTCATTTTCCTTAGCTATCAATTTTGAATCTGACACATAACAACTGGAAGGAGTTTACTTTTGTTTACATGGAATAGTTTTATGTTACTTTTATAAATCTGTATAAATTGTGTTTGATGACAATATATCATGCCCACATTTTTCCGCATGTATAAACCTTACATGGTACACTTACCCTGCCATATTATATCTTATGAGACTCAACCTTTTTTTATTTCAATTTCAAATCTTTTGATCACATGTGCAATTTAATATTTTTGGGATTGTGTATGGTTAAAATTGATAGAAGTAAAAAAGGCTATGTTTTTTCTATTCTACTAAGATAAAGTATCGAAAATAATTGTGTATGGTTAAGATTGATAGAAGTAAAAAAGGCTATGTTTTTCCATCTACTAAGATAAAGTATCGAAAATAAATGTGTTCGTAATGATTCCAATCCTATGTATGTAAATGTCAAGCCAAACCCATATAAGTTCAAACTCATAATATCTGCTTTTTCCATCATGCTCCGTTATGTAATTTACCAATCACAGCTACTGTGTACAAGGTTTTGATATGATAACTAAACTGTAAGCCTGTTTCTCGTATAAATTCCTACAAAATTGAGTAAACAAAATTTATTATATGTGTTTAACTGGTGCAAATTTATGAACCATTTCAATGTTAGACTAATAGCAAGTACTAGTCATATGAAATCGATGAGTCATGGAAATTTCTAAGCCTTTTCTCGACTTTTTTAACCTGTTTGGACAGGCTCAGAATTGCTATTTATAGATAGACTACTGATATTAATGAATATGATAGCTGTTGTAGTTTTTATTGTACAATGCATATTTGGTTCATAACAGAATTTTTTTTATACATGATACCTCATGTAAGTTCTTATGTCATTTTGGTTTGTAGGTATTTTTTGTCATTTTGCTATCGAAGCATAATGAAGAGAACTCTTAGCAATGAACGATATATGATACTGGAGCTACATTTGTGAATCTTTGATGATACTGGAATAAAGATAACTCCATGCTAACTATTACTGATAAAAGTGTATTTTGTTATCACTAGTTTGAACTGCAATTCAATTTAAATTATTACTGGTTTTGTATTCATACTTCCTTTATAAAACTATTTCTGTTTAAATCAATTTGATTCATGTAAGATTACAGTGTATGAAGTCATGTAGCAACCGTATTCAGTGTCAACAGTGCTGATCCACTGTTTTTTATAATTGTTGTTCGATATATGTTTTCATTTACTTGTTTGTTTTTGGAAAAATGGAATTCCATGTTTTCTTCCGTTTCTTTCGGCTTCCGTCTATTGGATTCCGAACTTAGCGGTACGGAATATCAAACATGTAATTTCATTCGTCAATGATCGGAAGAAACGAAAAATGTCTCCGTTGGTACGGAATTTTTCCATACCCACCCGTAAATAATACCGAGGCATTAATTGCATGGTATTGCACCAAGCCTAAACATAGAATCATATAATTAGTATAGAATCATACATTATATACCATATTTTTTGAATACCTAAACAATATATAATAATTGCTGCTAATCAGCATCGTTGTGTTTAGATGTAAAATTTTACTTACAATGATGTCAACACCGGTAGTATCATGTACTTTTTCATTGGGCAAAACATACAAATTGATCAATTCCTTATCCGATCCTAAGTTTTGGTTGATATTTGAAGCCAAAGCAGAGTTGTTGAAAATAATACCCATGTGCCGCCTTCGAGATAATGTTTTTCCATAACCATTATGCATTATTGAAGAACTATAGCTAGGAGCTTCACCACCATCATCTCTGCTTCCCCAAACATTTTGGGAAGATCTTCTGTCACAGCGAATTACACGAAAAATTCTTCTCACTTTGGTTAAAAAAATTTCAAACTAATGTAGGAAATGGATTAATAATAAGTGGGTTTGGGGAAATTTGGAATTTATTTTAAGGTCCAGTTGGAAAAAAGAAGGGAAGGAAGAATAGCTGACTAAGGAAGAAGCCAGTTATTCTATACTTGCTTATCTAACATTTATAATACTAGATAAGCTAGCGGCCTTGATTTAATTTGAAATCTCATGCGAATTGCCATGTGAGATTTCATTATTGGATCTTGAGTTATCTAGCATTAAAAATGCCAGATGTAACAACCCTGGTTTAGATTACCTACTATTAAATTAAAATACAATGCATAACAGTAATAATTTATAATTAGGAGATTTGGGGATTTTATTCTATTTCTATTTCCAATTAAAGTAGAATTTAGACTAAATATGAAAGAGAACATATATAAATGATTTTTCAAGTATAAAATAAATGTTTGGAAAATTTCAATGTAATAATATTTATATGTGGTTTAATTATTTTATTCTATAATAAAAGAGAATGAGAAACCAAATTAATGGGAAAATGATGTATGAAATCATTTCATTTTCAAGTGAACATGTATGACTTATTTTATCACCATTAGAACATTGTAATGAATTTAATAAAAACATGTTTAATTTAAAAGATTATGATTTAATGTTTAAATAGTGTATTATGGCATAATGGGTTATCTTATACAATTTAATTAAGAATAATAAATATAACTTTATTGTTAAAAGATGATTTGTTCATTGTTGCAAATAAAAATGTAATAAAAAAACTTGTAGTGGTTTTATAAAAATGATGTAATTTAAGAAACCGATTTGTAGTTTAAAACGTTGTTTAGCCTTTCTTTGTAATTAAGGTAATAGAAAACTATAATTCTTATTAGGGTATAATTAAGTCTTAGCCCAAATAGGATTAAATGAAATAAGGTATGAACTGAGAAAGAATAACCTATATGTTCATTTTCTTTCTCACTCCTCAGCTTACAAAAACCAAAAGAAATTTACAGTAAGCACAGTTCTTCCCTAATTCTCAAATCCTAGGCTATCTCTCCTTAAATTAACCAACTAATAGAATGCGTAATTTCAGTTGTCTCTAGGATTTTGAACTTGGTACCTTGTGTTATTTTGAGTTTGTTTAGAAACTACTGCTGAAAGGTAATTGTGAAGGGCTCAAGAACATAAGCAGTGAATTCCTTTTCCAATAGGTGAGTAATCCTCACACTCATAGTCTTAGTTCTTATGCATGTGGTTGCTAGTCGGAACGATAGAGAAATTGGTTTATTTTGATCTTAGTTTTGACACTGTCTGCTGTTTTCTCGGTGAACTCTATTGTTTTCTCTACTAGTAGTTTACTACTTTTTTCCTATTGGAACCAAACCTTGTTAACCTCATCTATTTGCTAAATTAGTTGTTGTTTGTGTGCACGTAGTAATTTCTGTTTGTGTTGCCTATTGAAATAAACGAGAAGATCGAGAGAACGAACACTGCCTGGAGCAAGCTCTAGGCAGTGTCAACTGGTCGACCGGTGGACAATGATTGGTCGACCGATCACCCGCTTAGAGCTTGCTCCAAGTCGTGTCCTTTCTTCCCCGGTCTGCTGCCATCTTTTGTTGGTTTTCCCTTTGAATTACATTGTTTTGCTTTGGTTTGAACGCTGCTTTTCTGGTGATTTCCAATGTGAATTTTTGGGTTTTGATATCCATGGTTAATAGTTGCATTTCAAGGCTTTTCATCCATAGAAGCTGCTCTACGGAGGAAATTCAATGTAATGGTTTAATTACACTATTTTCAAATTGATTTACAAAAAAGAATGTTTTCGAAATCAAATTATTTCTAAATATACTTTGTTGAGACAAATGATTTTGAAAGTATTTGTATATGTTGAATATCAATATTTATTAATGGTTTAAAAAATTATGAAAAATACATTTTCTTTTATATATACATACATACATACATATAAAGTAAGTAACATTTTCCATAAACACTAAAAGCTCTTATAAGCGGATATTTTCCAAAGTAGGAATTCAAGTAAACATATATATTGCACATTCTTAGCTGAACAAAAAATTTAATCGAATGGTCTAGTAAAACAAATGGTATGGAACACTTACGTTTATTTCATTAGTTAATTCCTCGACTTATTCGATTGAATCCTACTTACACATGAGTGGAGTTTACTAACTTATAGTAAATGTTTGAGTAAACTCGTATGGTATGGGACATACGGCTGTTACTTGGACGGTTGCTATTTAGGAGTATATGACACTTATTCTGGCATATTTTATACTCTTCCTCGGAGATTGATAGACTTTCATGTCTATCTTGGAGTTTTATAGGTTTCCATACATATCTTTGAGTTTTATAGACCCTTATGCATATCTTTGAGTTTTATAGACTTTTATGTCTATCTTGGACTTACTATGGGATTTAACGCCCATCTTGTAGTTCTATAGGAATTCATGTATACTTTACACATATGTTAGGTGAATTCATATGTTCACCAATGTTGGAGTATTTTGGAATCCTTCTCCTCTGTGATTTCTGAATTTCTATTGTTGATTTCATTCTAGAAGATTTGAGTTTCACCAAAATTAAATTTAGATTTTCTTTTTAGAAGCTAAAATAATATTTGGAATTTTGGTGAATGAATTTTGTAGATTGTTGATATTCTTTTGTGGTTTGACACTATATAGCTAAGTGTTATTCTTGAGATCTATATTATCATTATCATTTTATCTTACATTTATTTGAATTATAACTAGACCAACCTATTTATTATTTTGCAGTACTTGGGTCAGACCGAGATGTTTTAGGTGCACCTAAGTGATGAAATCTAGAGCTGGTCCATTCAGGAGTTAACTAGTTATCTTTCATCCTCATCATGTTTATGTAAAGACCCGTGTTTTTAGCTATATTAAATTATAAATTCAATGTAATTATTAATTAAAAATGGCTAAAAATAAGAGAGTTCATTGATGTTGAATGTAAATATCGGATATGAAATTGAATAAAATTTTAAAATAAACTAATTTTGAAGATTTGGCGATAACGAGTATTGAAATGAAATTATATATTAACTGGGTTTATAATCAATAACTGAAGTTGGATAATAATTGTGATTTACTTAGATAGAAATAAAAGAATTTTTTTAACTAAAAATTCATTTGGAACTTAATGATTTATTTATATTGATTTATAGGATAATTAAATTATTTAAATTCAATATTGGAAATTATTTGAATAATTAAATTTTGAATTTAATATGATTGAAATTGATATACGAAGTTGATGTAAATTTTATCTAAACAATAATGAAGATTGTTAAGATTTAAAATTGGATTTAATATCGAAAAATTAGAAATTGGAAATTTTATATTATAATCGAGACGTTAAAATAGCGATCTGGGGCACAGTCTTGGATTTAAACGAAACTGATTCTATTGGATCTGTAATAGTGTACTATTATCAGGTTTCAAATTTCGTAATATTTAGAGTTATCGTTTGATCGTATGAGAAAGAAATGCGTTGACATTAATATCGAAAATTTAATATTTTAATTCAATTCGAAAAGCTGTCTTCTCCATATAATCGAATTAGGACTCGAAACCTTTTCCATTACATTCGAAATAAGGTTATAATGTTATGAACGCCCAATGACACACCTCGATAGGGGTTCGAGATTTTGAATTACGTTAATTGAGACATTTGGGAATTAATTTAATACATTGTCAAGTAAACTTTTCTTTCACCTGTCTATTCTTTCATCTTAGCCACTCTAGCCTATGATTTGAATCTACATGTAAAACATGTTTCCCTCCCTTAAAATTTAAACATAGCCTGGCCAAGTGAAAAGAAAAAATAATTACAAGAATGGAAACTTTAAAAAAATTATAATTCGAATTCCACTCTATTAAAAATCCTGAAATCTGTTTGTAAAATCATGCTTTTGCATTCTCTTCAAACTGTATGGCATTTGTATCGTGCGGCGTCAAATTGGGTGGCTTGACTTTGATGGCGTGAGGGTGTTTTTGGCTAGGGTTCTGTTTTAAGGATATTGGCTTGTCGATTCGAGCTTTCGGATTTTTTTTAGGAATCAGAGCTGTAAATAGCATCTAGGCATGACATTTGGCGAGGTCTGGTTACCATCCTTAATTTGCATCGTCGCTAAAGTCGAATGGAACGGCCAGGTTGAGATGAGAGGTGTAGGGCCAAGTGCGTTGAAATGGTGGCGGTCGAGTCGAGAGAGGCGAGGAGGAAATGATGGGGTTTTCAAAATGCCGATTAGAAGCTCCAAGCCCCATATCATCAATGGCGTGCATGGTCAAGTTGGGTTCCCTGTGTTTCTAATGCACAGGCATTTGTGGAAGAAGGTTATGATGTGGTCTGGGTTCTTGCGTTTGGGCCAGGCTTTAGTTTAGTGGGTATGAAAGTATATGGTATTTATTTATATAATTTGTTAATGGAATTCGATTCTTATAAATTTGATAATTGTTTATTTTAGGTCCAAATCGAACATGGACTGTCGCGTGAATTCGTATTGACACATATGCTTCGACATGTAATTAGTTTGGTCGAGATCCGAGCTATTGGACTTTGGCGCTAAAAAACAAATGCTTGTTTGATTTTAGGCGTACCTGAACGTGGAAGCAATAACAAAAACCAAAGTTAAAGTTTTATAACGCTCACAAGTACTAGGATATTTTTATGCTAGTTAATTTGAAATTATGAAGTGATATAAATTTATTGGTCATTGTTGGATAAAATTTAATGGTCATTCAAATTAACCATTAAAAATTAAAATTGACAGTTAGATTTGAAATTGGGATTTAATTGCTAGTAAATTACCGTGACGGCCCACATTTCGAAAGGTTTAAATCGACAATAATCCACATATGTTCGACTTAAACAATCCGAAACGTAGATAATCAATGGGGTTAAATAAGAAATGTAACAAGAGAAGAACAAAGCAAAAACACAGAATCTCACAGTGGAAACGATAAAAATAATAAACAAATAAATTCATAAAGCTATTTACTATACATTAGATTATAATCTATACACGTTTATCAGAGTTATAAATATACACCAAGGAGAAATAATCAATGCAGTAGAATAGCATGATACAGGGTATAATGATAATAGTAATATACCAAACTCTGTCTTCGTCCTTCAAAGAATATTCTTCAATACACTGAACAAAAAAACTCAGGACCGATCCGAGCGTAATGAAAAGACAAAACACTCAAGTCGGGACTAAAATACTCTTATGTAAGTCAAATCAATATCACAAATATGAGTGCAATAACTTAAGAGATATTAGGGGATTTTCCATCTCCTAAGAATCCTTTAAACTTTATATATAATAGTATATGCTATAATAAATAATGTCTATCAGTAAAGTAAATATCAAAATAGCGTTAAGGCTTTACATTGTTCCACCTTAGCACATTTTCACAGTATTAAACCAAGTTCGTAATGGGATCGTGTAGGGATAAATATGACAAGGCACGCGAGGCAATGCCTAATGTAGGATTCTAACAGTTTACCATTTCTGGCTGGTCATAACACATCCATGGCCGACCGCGATAATCAATCCAAATGACAAATAAGGTGCACCCATCGAATTCGAAACCACAATAGTAATACGAGGGACCAACATCGCTAGAGGTAGCTAACCTCATTGGCCAGACATAGGCTCCTATTTTAGTCATTTTAACTATGACACGAATATCAAGGCTATCCATTATCGTTCTCTTGCTTCATTCCAGTAAATGCCGCCAATTCAACCACTACATTCTGGATATCATCCACCGCGTATACGGTTGTCAAAGTGGTTCCAATATTGAAAGAGAATATTTCAATAAGAGGTCCCGGTCTCTTTAACAACCAATCGTCATTTTACACACCGGTTGGTTCTTTTATATTTCGAAAACAATTTGCATTTGATATCAAAATATCAAATTTAAAATCAAATCCATTTCGAAATCATCATATATTCAAAATTATCAGTTTTGTTCGACAAATCGATTCCACTTCCAAAATTTTATTCGAATTCAAATTAGGTTATACTCTTCACTTTAGCCTAGTTCGTATTTAAATCCAAAAATATAATACAAACAATTTACCCTTTAACTAGTTAGAATTTTAGAAAATAGTTTAAAATAGTTAAATAGTTAAAAATAGTTTACTAGAAAATATTTAAACAGTTAATCGAAAATAATTGGAACATAAAAACGGTTTGTATAGTAAAATAGTCTGGAAAATCAAAAAAATAAATATTTAAAGAACATAGATTTTAAATCATTTATACTAAAATATTCATTTTAAAAATAATTCCAAAGTCGAACCAGTGAACTTCCCAATTTCCTACCCGAATCAATTCCATTTCGATTTGATCAATTCAATTTCCGATTCCAACTCGAATAAATTTTTGACTCCATACACATTTCTTTCAATTCACAAATCCCTTTGGATTTCAATTTCCATTTCCAAATTAATTAAATCCTAATTTCAAATTAATTTCCAATTCCAAATATAAATTAATTTACAATTTCAATTCCAATTCCAAATTCAATTTCAAAATATAATTTAAATACTTAAATAAAATTTACTTTCAATGCCAAATTTTAAATCCAAATTTGCAGTTATAATTCAATTCCAAACTCAATTTTGAAATATCATTTCATATCACTTTTCTTAGAAATAATCAAAGTTCGGATAAAAGCAAATCATTAAAACAAATCCATTTCTGAAATTTACGTCGTATTTCGTTTATAACTTAAAATTTTAAACTTTGATTAACTAACAATCTCATATATCAAGTTTATATTCCAACATTACGAGTTCAAATTCAAGATAATTCAATTTCTATAAATTTGATTTATTCTAAAAAAATCAATTCATTTAAATAATTTCAAATCAACTTTTAAAATCATTTAATTTAACCAACCCGATATCCTTATAAAATTTTCTTACCTATGGCCAAGGGAATAATTATTTCAATTTAATTTCTAGGATAGGTATATATCATTTCAATCCAAACAAATGTCATAGGTTTATATTATTTCAACCTATTTCTTAATTTGTTCGAAATAATTCAGTTTATAGTTTTATATACTGTAAATAATATTTAGGATGACAACAAAATATATTAAACAAACTGAACATCCAAAATATCAACCAATCACATCCATCACAACCAATCATCCAGACTGTCAATAAAATTCACAGAAAATTGTGGAATTGTCAATATCAGGTATTATACTGGCAACTCAATTCTAATTTAATTTAACAACCAATTCGATCCTATCAATAAATTGAGATGTCAATTTAATTGTCAATTAAATTTATCAAGCAACAATCAATAAATTCAATTCACTTTACTATATAATTCAACTACATAAAAAAAATATTTTAGCCAAACGTGAGCATATAAAACACTCACTTTCTATTTGAATCTGAAAATAATTTCCACTTCAAATAAATCCCAATCCACTCCAAATCAAAAACGACTTTGATACGATCCCAAGCACTTTCCTCGTCCGAATCGAACCTCATATGGAAGATTATGATTTAAAGTAGGACAACGATTTTAAATTAAACTAAATTTACAAAAATATATAAAACAACGAACCTCGTCTTCACCACGAACGCTGCCATCGAGATGAACTCGATAAACTTCTCCTCGCGCTGCATAAAACGTGCCTTTCACCATCAATCGACGTCGCCGTTTCAGACCACCAGCCGCGATCACAACCCCCTCTGCCTTGTACCCTACGTCAACACGAGCAGTCGAACCAATAGCGAAACCCTAAATCGTGACTCCGGCCTCCTCTAACCTTCGCTGCGTCGCCTTCCCACGTGCCTAGGTCGACCACCTGCTGCCTTAGTCGCCGTTATAGTTGCCGCCCTTAGACTTTGTCGTGCCCCTCATATTCCACCATCACAAACGTGCGTTGCCGATCGCCTACCTCAATCGAGTTGTTCGATCGCCCCTCTTTTTTCGAACAGCCGCGTTCATTTCATTTTTTTTAGATCGAGGTTGTTCATTTTTTTGAATGCGTGCGATTAGAAATAGAGGGGAAAGAGAGAGATATATGCGGCTCAAAGAGGGATGAGGTTTTTGAATGATTTGATTAGATTTATATATTATTATTATTATCTAAATTACAAAATATCTAGCTGAATAAGTCCGAAATTTCTCGAGTTCCAATCAAAGCATGCCGTCGGGCTTTCATAATGTTTTACCCCCATTCCGAATACAATGGAACTAGTCCGAAGATATAATTCGATCGTATGCGGAAGGTAGCTTTTTAAATTGGAGTATTTTAATTAAATTCTAAAATTAATTTCTACGCGTTTCAAGCTCGCACGGCCAAACGTCAAGTCCGACCGCTGCGAAATTTGAAATCCACAATAATTCACTACTACGAATGCGATAAAACTGGTTTCGTCGAAATCCGGGACAGTGGCCAAAATGGCTATTTTTAATCATCAATTAATATATAAAATTTTCAAATCCTAATATTCACATTTAAATCCAACTATAAATGTTAACCATCTTCATTTATATTTATATAAATTTTGAATCAATTTTTGATACCATTTCTAAACATATTAAATCCAAAATTCAATTACTCAAATAATTTCCTATATTAAATTTAAACAATTTAAATTATCCAATAAATTTATATTAACAAGTCATTATATTTTTACCCATATTAACCCAATAATTTTGCTATATTTAATAACTTACAATGGTTGAAAGTACGAGTCGTTACATACTCCTCCACTCAAATCTTTTCGTTCTCGAAAAGGCGTTAAGTAAAGAATTTAATGTACAATGGATTTATTCAAATAATCACTTATAACTTTAAAATCTTATTAGAAATCTTTACTACACTTTTATTATGCCATCCTGCTATCGGTTTACAGAAAATATAATCTATGTATATAAACAAGTTATAAAACTTTTTAAAACTTTAAAAAAATTCTAACTCCTGGATTTACGAAAAATTTCGACAGAGTCTCCTTTGTGTGGCTCGATCGGAAAATTTTACAATTCAATATATAACAATAATATAACCAATATATATCAAATATACATCTTATCTAATTGATGAGGCATCCCAAAGGGCAAAAATATAAAATCGCTGTATGTAATCCGAGATACGTATCTTATTATTAATAATACGGGCTAGTCCGCTCGTATTAAGCAAGCAATAGTATATAAATCACCGTATACGCCCAAATGATCTTTGTATGTACCTATCCCAACTCAATTCAGAATGTTAGTCGCTTATAATGATACAGAAACATGTATAAGTCTAACATAAACATTTAACACGGATTTTGAATCTAAAAAATCACAAATACATAACATACAACAATCAAATGAAATCAAAACGGAAATAACAATGGTTTGCAACAAAAGAAACCATCCAACTATCAATACCCATCCAATTAATCCAATTAGATTTATAACCATGTGAATAGTATTATCCAATGTCAACTTTTAATTTATTCCATTCATTCCTTATTAACATTCATTTCAATAACATTTTAATCGATTCAATTCAATTTATTGCATTCAAGAAACTTTTATTCAATTAGATTCAGGTTCAGTTGATTTTCATTCAATTTATTTACTTCCAACTGTTTTTCATGCACTTATCAACATTAATACATTTACGTTCTATTAATTTACACTCGTTTATAGTAACATTAATTTTTTCTCTTCTATTATTTCATTTCAATAATTCATGTACTTAATTATACTTAAGAAATAATTTAATTCCATATCACATTCCATATATTTAAAATTGATTCATATTCACTTATTAATATTCATTTCGCTAATCATACAATGTATCTATAATCAATTCAGTTGATTTGAATTTGATTTGCATTCAACTAATATGGTTTCAATTCATTTTTTTCTTTCAATCAATATTTATTGCATTTACATTTGATTTAATTCAATTCAATATACTTACATTCAATCTGTAAGTTCCAATTATTTACATTTGTTTCACTCACATTTAAATTTAATTTACATTCCATTGATTTCTTTTAAATTTATCAACATTCGTTGCAAATTCATTATTCAATTTTATTCAATTCAATTTGTGAAATTCCAATTGTTTCACCCTCTTTTTTATTTTATTTAATCTATTTCATATGAATCATTTAGAAAAATTATTCCACTTAGTATTCCCCTTTTCAGTTAATACTATCATCTTTTTTAAATTATCTAAGTTTATTACAAATGTGTTGTACAACAAAAATCACTTTTATTATTATTACTCCATATCTTAAGTTATTATTAATTCATTAATTCACTCCATTTATTCAAATTCATACGATTAATTTGCCAAAGTAAATTTTATTTTATAACTCAATTCATATTAATAACTTTCTCTTTTTTTCACAATTAATTCATTCACCTTTTCCTAAGTCCACTTTAACTTAAAAAAAATTCAATAACTTATTCCATATTATATTAGTTAACATTAAATTTTTAAACTCATTCCTCTTGCATTTTATTTATTTATATCCAGTTTAGATTAAATTCAATTAACCAACTTAATTTATTACTTACATTCATTTATTTTTATTTAATTTATTACACACTTAAATTACATTTTATTTAAAAATTAAAGTTCATATTCATTTGATTAATTCATTTTATAGCTTAAATGGATTTAACTCACTTTACTAATTTATCTAGTTTCACCTAATATCAAAATCAATTTTATTTAATAATAAGTTAAACCTCATCTTTATTTTAATCCGTTAATCATTTCATTTAATTTTATTCAAGTTAAATTTCCTTATCATCTCTATTTTACAAATTTAAATTCATTTTTTAAGCTTAATAATTCTCAAATCTATAAATTATACAAATTAACTTCTTAGAATTTCATTTCATTATTTTATCTATTTTATTTCAAATGCAATTCATTTTTATTTAAGTTTTCATGAGTTAAATATATTTTATTTGCTTCATTTCCTTAACTCTATTTAATTTAACAATGCTTAAGTCAATTATTTTATTTGTATCTCAAATTAAAAAAATTATTTCTTCTATTTGTTTGACCAAAATTTTAACCATTTTAAATTTGGTTTCCTTTTCCTACTCAAATTTATAAGTTATAACTTATTTCCTATATACTATTTTCAATTTTAAGTTCAAAACAATTTTCCTTTATCTATCAAATCATAATTGTATATATATTTTTTTCACGATCAAACTTGTTTTAATCAAAAATAAATAAATTCCTTTTGATAGAAATCTTCACTCAGAAACTTGAAAATGAACACTGGCGATGCTGCAGTCATTCCCAGAATTATTTTCCAACAACCAAGTGAGTTTAATGCTTTTATTTCCTTCAAAAATCCTTTCAAAATATTTTTCAAGTCAAAACCTTTCAAATAATATTAATACTAATTTTTAAGGCTTCAAAAACAATTTTGAAAATACAAAGGATATTAAATTCTAAAATTCTCAATTTTTTAAAATCATTTCTATATACAAGCAATATTATAAATATATTTATACAAATTTCCTTAACTTATTATCAAAATATTCCTTTAATTTACAACTTGGTCATTTGAACCAATTCTTATAGCAATTATGTTTCAATTTAATTTAATTATCAAATGTTCAAAAATAATATTCATTAATTATTCATTTTATTTTTTAATTCAACCAATAATTGATGATAACTAAATACTATCATCTTCTAACAATTAACGTTCATTAAAATTATCATTACATATATATATACTATACACTAGGGTAAAATTATTTCACTTACCCAATTTAAAACAATATTATGTCGACTTGCCTTGTTTAAGTGTTTAGAAACCCCTATCGATAACATGGCGTCCCGCACATCGGCTGGAATTCACAAACAATTCAACGGGTAAGTAAACACAATATAAAATATTTTCTAACACCAACAAGTACGCTCTCTCATATATATACTCTCAAACAGACTCATTCTAGGATATGACTACCCCATCTCTAATGAGTCACACCCCCATAAAGCCAAGGTTATCGCTAAACCTTCACTTTGATACCAACTGTGACGACCCACATTTCGAAAGGTTTAAATCGACAATAATCCACACATGTCTGACTTAAATAATCCAGAACGTAGATAATCAATGGGGTTAAATAAGAAAAATAATAAGAAAAGAAGAAGGCAAACACATAGAATCTCACAGTGGAAACGCTAAAATATAATAAACAAATAAATAATTCATAAAGCTGTTTACTATACATTAGATTATAATCTGTACACATTTATCATAGTTATTAATATACAGCAAGGAGAAATTATTAATGCAGTAGAATAGCATGATACAGGGTATAATAATAATTGTAATATACCAAATTCTGTCTTCATCTACAAAGAATAGTCTTCAATACACTGGTAAAAAATCCTCAAGACTGACCCGAGCGTAATGAAAAGACAAAACACACAAGTCAGGACTAAAATACTCTTATGTAAGTCAAATCAATATCACAAATATGAGTGCAATAATTAAAGAGATGTTACGGGATTTTCCGTCTCCTAAGGAGCCGTTAAACTATTTATATATAATAGTACACGCTATAATAGATAATGTCTATCAGTAAAGTAAATATCAAAATAGCGTTAAGGCTTTACATTGATCCACCTTAACACATTTTTACAGCATTAAACCAAATTCGTAACAGGCTTGTATATGGATAAATATGACAAGACATGTGAGGTAATGCCTAAGGTAGGATTCTACTAGTTTACCTTTGTGGCTGATCGTAACCCATCCATGGTCGACCGTGAAAATCAACCCAAATGACAACTAAGGTGCACCCATTGAATCCGAAACCATAATAGTAATACGAGGGATCAACGTCGCTAGAGGTAGCTAACCTCATTGGCTAGAAACAGACTGTTGTTTTAATCATTTTAATCATGACACGAATGTCAAGGCTATCCATCATCATTCTCTTGCTTTATTCCAGTTAACGCCGCAAATTCAACCACTACGTTCTGTATATCATCCACCGCGTACACGGTTGTCAAAGTGATTCCAATATTGAAAAGAGTATTTCAAGAAGAGGCCCCAGTCTCTTTAACAACCATTCGTCATTTTACACACTGGTTGGTTCTTTTACATTTCGAAAACAATTTGCACTTGATATCAAAATATCATAGTCGTTTCAAAATCAAATCCATTTTGAAATCATTATATATTCAGAATTATCACTTTTGTCCGATAAATCGATTCCACTTCCAAAATTTGATTCGAATTCCAATTACGTTATACTCTTCACTTTAGCCTAGTTCGTATTTAAATCCAAGATTTAAATATAAACAATTGCCCTTTAACCAGTTTGAATTTTAGAAAATAGTTTAAAATAGTTAAATAGTTAAAAATAGTTTACTAGAAAATATTTAAATAGTTTAATCGGAAAAAAAATTGAATATAAAAATGGTTTATGTAGTAAAATAGTTTGGAAAATCAAAAATAATTTGAATATTTAAAGAATATGGATTTTGAATCATTTATACTAAAATATTCATTTTAAAAATAATTCCAAAGTCAAACTGGTCAACTTCCCAATTTCCTACCCAAATCAATTCCATTTCGATTTGATCGATTCAATTTTTGATTCCACCTCGAATAAATTTTTGACTCCACACACATTTCTTTCAATTCACAAATTCCTTTATATTTCAACTTCCATTTCCAAATTAATTTAAATCCCAATTTCAAATTAACTTCCAAATCCAAATTAATTTACAATTTCAATTCCAATTCCAAATTCAACTTCAAACTATTAATTTAAATACTTAAATCAAATTTTCTTTCAATGCCAAATTTTAAATCCAAATTTTCAATTATAATTCAATTCCAAACTCAAATTTCAAATATCATTTCATATCACTTTCTTAGAAATATTCAAAGTTCGGATAAAAGCTGATCTTTAAAACAAAATCCATTTTTGAAATTTACGTCGTATTTCGTTTATAACTTAAAATTTTAAACTTCTATTAATTAACAATCTCGTTTGTCAAGTTTAAATTCCAATATTACGAGCTCCCATTCAAGATAATTCAATTTCCATAAATTTGATTTATTCTAAATAAATCAATTCATTTAAATAATTTCAAATCCACTTTTAAAATCATTTAATTTAACAAATCCGGTGTCCGTATAAAATTTTCTAACCTATGGCCAAGTGGATAATTATTTCAATTTAATTTCAGGGATAGATGTATATCATTTCAATCCAAATAAATGTCATAGATATATATCATTTCAACCTATTTCTTAAATTATTCGAAATAATTCAGTTTACAATTTTATATACTGTAAATACAGGATGATAACAGAATATATCAAACATAACTAAACATCCAAAATATCAACCAATCACATCCATCACAACCAATCATCCAGACTGTCAATACAATTCACAAAAAATTTCAAATTTATCAATATCAGGTATTATACTGGCAAATAAATTCTAATTTAATTTTACTATCAATTAGAATCCTATCAATAAATTGAGATGTCAATTTAGTTGTCAATTAAATTTATCAAGCAACAATCAATCAATTCAATTCACTTCACTTTATAATTCAACTACATAAAAAAATATTTTTGCCAAACGTGAGCATATAAAACGCTCACCTTTCTATTTGAATCTAAAAATAATTTCCACTTCAAATATATCCCAGTTCCACTCCAAATCAAAAACGACTTCGATACGATCCCAACACACTTTCCTCACCCGACTCGAACCTCATATGGAAGATTATGATTTAAAATAGGATAACGATTATAAATTAAACTAAATTTAAAAAATATATAAAACAGCGAACTTCGTCTTCACCACGAACGCTGCCACCAAGATGAACTCGATAAACTTCTCCTCGCGCTGCACAAAATGTGCCTATCACCATCAATCGACGTCACTGTTCCAAACCACCAACCGTGATTGCAACCCCCTCTGCCTTGTTCCCCACGTCAATGCGAGCAGTCGAACCAATGTCGAAACCCTAAATCGCGACTTCGGCCTCTACTAACCTTCGCTGCGTCGCCTCCCTACGCACCTAGGTCGGCCACCTTCCACCGTAGTTGCCGCCCTCAGACTTTGTCATGCCCCTCGTATTCCATCGTCACAAACGTGCGTTGCCGATCGCCTGCCTCCATCGAGTTGTGCGATCGCCCCACTTTTTTTCGAACGGCCGCGTTCATTAAAAAAATTTTAGATCGAGGTTGTTCGTTTTTTTGACTATGTGCGATTAGAAATAGAGGGGAGACAGAGAGAGATATACGACTAAAAGAGGGATGAGGTTTTTGTAGGATCTAGATTAACCCTAGAGGGGGGGTGAATAGGGTTATAGCAAATTTTCTTGATTTAAAACTCAGAAATAAACTGCAGAAATAAATATTCTGAAAAGTAAATCACACACAAAATTTACCCAGCTTCGGCAACCCCTGCCTACTGCTGCATTCACAGATTTCTATTAGAATTAAACAGTATCACGCTTACAACAACTCTATTAGACTCGCAGACCCTTTTTCTCCCGCTCACAAACACTCTACTAGACTCGCACACCCTGCTCCCGCCTATAGAGTTTCGCTCACTCGCAAACACTGCTCCCGCCTCTAGAGCTTTGCAAACTCGCTCACCCTGCTCACTGAACTAATTCAAAATAGACAATCTGACACTACCTAACCTAGGTGGTGATTTACTAACTTTTTGGTTCGTAAAATAAAAAAACAATAAATTAAAAAACAATAACCCTAAAACAATATTAATAAAGCCTATAGAAACAAAACCCCCTTTTTTTTTACTTGGACCCTAAATAAAACTTTTGCCCTTTTATAAAAACAAAAAAACGGCCCCTTTTTTTTATATATGAATAAGGCCGGCCCTATTTTCTTCAGCCCGTCACTTTTGTTTTTCGTTCGTGAAAAAAGAAAATGGCCGCTCCTCTTCTGTTCCTCTTTGCGATTTAGGGCTTCTGTAAATCGCCTTTTCTTCCTTGCGATTCAAACAGGGTTGTGCAAATTGAAGTCGCCACTTGATATGATTCGTTAGTAGGTTTCTTTGCTCTTCGATTTGTTCACGGCTCTTCAATTTGGAGTGAGTTCGTTCTGATTCTCTGGTATGTGTTGTTTCCTTTTGCTTTTCTGGTTTTTGGATTGTTCGAACTCGATAGATTTGCCGATGATGATTGTGGGTTTATATGTGCGTTCGAATTCCTTGAATTACGTTCGTCTAAATATATTTGAATTCGTCAATTTACTTGCTCTGGCCGCTTGATCTTGTATTGATGCTTGGGATTTCACTGACTTGTTCGTTTCTTTACCACCACGTCTCTGACTTGTTCAATTGTGACTTCGACCATGATTTGTTCATCTTGAAATTGTTTTCATTTCTGGATAAAGTCACGGCTTTGACTTTCTCAAAGAGGCATACTTGAATATTATTATTTTTTAACATGGTCAACACAGTATTGTTGAATTTCGTTCTTTATTTTCTATACTGCTGGCTTCAGTCTTGGCTTTGATTCATTTCGTGATGATGTTGATTTCATGGTTCACCTTGCTTTGTTCACTGTGCACTGCCTGTTCATGTATGTTTGCATCGACTTTGTTGTTGTTTGGATTGGCTTGTGTACTTTACTGCTATATATGCATTATGCTTCGAATTGTGTAGTTGGTTCATTATGCAGTCTGCATTGAACTTTGAGTTGTAGTCTCGAGCTCTGTCTACATGTAGCTTGCTATGTGCATTCATGTGCTTGCTGTGTTGCTGGTTCATTTGAAGTTGTAGCATGGTCTGTGGTGCACTTGGTCATTCAAGTCTTTGTTGCCTCTTTGTGTATGCACTTGCATACTGCTGCTATGTTGTAAATGTTGCATTCATGTCTCAGTGCTTTGATGCATTTGCATGTATTTATGTACACTGTGTTGTACTGAGCTCGACATTGTGTCATGTTGCCTTCATGTAGCTTGTTCTCTACATTTGCTTGATTGTTGCAGTCCATGTTCTGTTGATCGCTTGATTATTGTCTGCACTGTCCACTTGAACTTGTAGTTTGCCTTGATCATCTTGTAACCTGGTCTGGTGCACCTTGTTTCATGTTTGAGGTTGTGCTTGCATACTGCTGTTTGCATTTGGGTTCTTTGATCATTGGACTGGCCAGTGGTGTTCAGAGCATGTTGCTGTTGGGTTGTCATATTGATGCCTCTGTTCATTTGCCTGGTGGTCTTGTGGCACTGCTCACAGTCATATTGTATTGGGTTTGTTTATGTTGCATCGACTTTGCATACTGCTTTGATCTGTAGTTTGCATTCATGATTGTACTTCACTATACATTATATGCAGCACCACTGTGTCATTGTGCACTTTTGTGCTTTGCCCCATTCACTGTTGCTCTTGAGTTTTTTTGCTTGCATTGTCACTTGATGTTGCTGCAATCTTCACTTCTGGTTAGCCACTGTTGCATTACTATGTCTTGTGGCATGTTGTCTTTGCTGTCCACTGCAGTGATGATGCTGTGCACTTTTGTGCTTTGGTTTGAACTTGCTGTTAGGTCATTTTGTACTTCTCTTATGTACACTTGCACCTGTACTTTGACTGTTTGCAACTTGACACTGTTGTACACTTGCTCTTGTTGGCTGCGTATACGAGTTGGCGAGGCAGTGCACACGTGTATGAATGTACACGTGTGTATTGCAGCCACTTATGGTTACCTGTCCCTGTAATATCTATCAAGTGTATATATCGGCGTGCACGGCCTTGTGACATATACAGTAATATACTGTGTATGTCACAAGTTGTTCGTGTATGATGAATTCAAATTTAAATGATGACGAACAACCCAAATAACTGAGGCAAATATTATTTTCAAAAACCATATTTTATTTTTGAATTGCAAAAATATTTCTTTTTCAATTTTACTGCGTTAGTTTATATTTTTGCAGATTGCTCAGATGCTGGATTCAAACCGGAATGCAGTTGAAGACAAAAATACGAGTGTGAGTGATATGTAGTGAGGTTATCAATGTAAAAATATTTGTGATGTAATCGTGATGTAATCAGAAATGTATATGTATAGTGAGAGCATGAATTTGTACTATTCAAGTTTGTAATAAATATTCGTTTGAATAAAATATTCGTTTGAATTCAAAAACTGTGTAACTTGTTCTGTTTGAATTCAAATTCAAATTCTGTGTAATTTATTTTATTCAACAGATATTTATTTAACCAAATACATACTATACAAAATATTTGTTTGAATAAAATTTCTGTTTGAATTCAAAATCTGTTTAACTTGTTTTGTTTGAATTCAAATTCAGATTCTGTGAAATTTAATTTTATTCAACAAATATTTATTTAAACTATGAAAAATAAAATAGTACATTACCAAATACATTTATATGAATGTATATATGTTTATTATCATCAAACAAAAATCATATAGCGCAAAGCGCATATTCAACAATCTCCCCCTTTTGATGATAACAAACATATATTTAAGATTTTGAATATATTAAATGTATTTGATAATTTCATTTGCTCCCCCTATTTGAATGCTTCCTTTATATGTGATACTCCCCCTACATATATGGCTCCCCCTATATATATGCATACAAATAAAAATATGTAAATGAGCCTATATGCAAATTGAAAGTTATTTGACCTTTGCTTGATTCTATTTGACACCTTTGCTTGATTCTATTTGACAAAATCTTAACTTTTCTCTCCCCCTTTTGTTATCAGCAAAAGAATAACAGTGTTATAAAAATAGGGATGAAGTGATAGACATGAATCAAACATTTAACTCAATTAAATATAAATATCAAATTTCAATAAAACTCAAACAAAAATCATAATTACCCTTGTCAAACGCATATTCCACTTTCAGAAGTGATGGAGATAGAATCATCAAAAATTCATATAGATATGTCTATTTGTGGTATATTTATTTCTGAAAATTTGAATATCTACTAACCATGCATAACCGTTAGGACTTTTAAATGAGATTAGTAGTATTCCAATTTAATTTAAAAAATGAAATCAAGTATCTTCTAACCACGCATGACCGTGAGGACTTTTAAATGGGATTAGAATCAACTTGTCTATTAAATCAATTATTTTTAATATGCGTTCCATACATGCATAACCGTGAGGACTTTTAAATGAGCATGGAAGCACATAATCAAAAATCCAAGTAATTCACCCATGCATGACCGTTAGGACTTTTAAATGAGAGTGAATACTTTGGATATTTATTTTTAATTGCTGAATATAAGAAATTAAAGCACAAATAATTTCCTTCACCGATTTAAAGATATTGAAGAACAAATGATTTCCTTTGTAAACTACCACAAATTTACATATTAAATATGATTTTGATGAGTGATGTTCGATAGAAAGATGATAGAAATAGAAATGGTCATGGAATTATTATCCAACAAAAAGTTTTTATAACTCTTGTTATGAAATTCTAAAGAAATTTTTAATTATACTTTCTCGAGTTATAATATATGATAAATATCAACACTTATCTCTTTTTCAATCACTATTTATCTTTTCGATAATCAAAGGGAGTCAGATTAGTCAAACTTGTCATTTAAAATCAAATTAAAAAATTATAAAATCAATTTTTCAAAAATAATTAAGCTGTAAATATGGTCAAAACATGATTTCTTGAGGGAAGTTTTATAAGAAAATTTTCTGCTATTTGAAAATTATTTCAAGTGAAAAATATGCAGATATTTTCTTTTAAAAAAAACGATGCAGCAAATAAATGTTTCACAAATTAATCACGTTACACTAATAATTTTTCTATCAACTATATTACCAGTGTAATCCGCATCTGAATTTAAATTTCACTCAATATTCACTTGTTGAATCAAACCATGAGATGTGCACCAAAAATTTCAAAAACATCATTCTTTTGAATTTTGAATTTAAGCCGTGTTAACACTCAAAATAAATATCATGATGATAAATTCAGAAACCAGAGGATAAACAATTATTTTCATGAGTAATCAACAGTCAATCAACATCATAATTATTTCAAAAACAATTTCTTAAAATCCTTTTTCTCATGAATTTAAAATCGTGCAAATTTACAAGCAGTGATCAAAATGTCAGAACCAATATATCTACGTGTAGCATGAGTAACCAGCATTTGACAGAACAAATTTATATAAATTAGTTCAAAAATTTAAAATCTGGTTGGTCATCAATTAAGCACAAATTAATGTCATAAATAAGAACAAGTCAAAAAATCATATCAATTAAGTCCGAATCAGTCAACCATCATAATTACTCCAAGTAATTCTATTTAAAGATGGTTAGTCATTATTTTTTTTAAAAAAAAAATCATAGCATCAAAATCATCATCTTTTGTTCATCTCAATATTGGCTGATTTTAATTTAGAGTATGGTGCAGATAATCACATTTAAAAAACACTTACCTGTTTTACCTTTACGATAATTTTTCGTGATTGCCCATTGTGATTCTGTCACCTTTATACTAGGCTAAGGAACTTTGTTTTGTCGCCCGTTGTGCTTCTGGAACAGCCGAAATCCAGAGAACACTGTTGTTGTTCCTTAGCCTGCCACCACACCTACACGATAAAAGATTTATGTGACCTATTTGTTTTTATAGGTCCATTGTTGTTAGTGGCAGAATATGAAAAATATGTTTTTGGAGACTCAAAACTATTTATACATGTTCCTTTTGGCACCCAAACTTGTTTGACTTTCAAAGATTTTATATTTGTGCCTTTTGGAACCCAAATTGGTATAGTTTTCACGTGTTTGGGTCTATACCAACAATTATTTGGATTGTGTCCAAATTCTCTACAAAACGTGTTTATTAAATTGACTTGATTAAATTTTGTGTTCCTATGACTATGATTTTCAACCTGATTTCCAATTATTTCAGATCGAGCAGCACTTTTACCTTTATCATCATCTTGTGATTTTCCAAAACCTAGTCCTTTTCTATTGTTAGCAAAAATTTGATTTCCCAATAGCATGTTGAAAGATTTTTCGCCTCTTGAAAAGTTATTCAAAGATTTCTCAAGATTTTGGACTTTGGTTTTTAATGTTGTATTTTCAGCTACAAGTGAGGTGCATCGATTTATAAAGTCCTTTTTTCTAGTGTCAATGTTTTCTTTAAGACTCAAGTTTTCTTTTTCAAGATTCTCAGAGTTATTCCTAATTTTTGATAGTTCCGAATCTAAAATTTTACATTGGTTACATTCTAGGTTTTGAATATTTTCAAGTTCAGTTTTTAACCTAAAATTTTCACGAGCAAATTCTCTCCTATCAGATTTCAGTTTTTCAATTTTAGATTCAAGAGTATCCACTACCTTAGTAAGATCAGAACACATAAAAACAAGTTCTTTATAAGAAAACTCACCTGCCTCACTAGATTCGTCGGAGGTTGCTTCTGATTCTGATTTTGCCATGCAACACAAGTTAGCCTCCTCTGGGCTGCTATCCGAAGCTTCCTCTCCTTCTTCATCATCCCAAGTCGCTGCAAATACCTTCTTCGCCTTTTTCTTTTCTTTGTTGTTTTTGAGAAGTGGGCATTTTGGTTTGATGTGACCAGGCTTGTTGCAGTTATAACATATCAGTTCATTATCGGAATTTTCAGAATCTTTTGACCTATTGCCCTTTGTTTTCTTCTTGCGTGGCTTGAATCTAGACCATCTTCTAAGATTATTGACAGCCATTGCAAGCTCTTCAATTGGATCTTCTTCATCGCTTTCTTCTTTACTTTTTAAGGCAATCGTCTTCTTCTTTGGTTCGGAGTTGTTGCGTTCTTCCTTTGCTTTTAACTCAAGCTCATATGTCATCAAGTTGCCAATCAACTCCTCCATGCTTAGTTTGCTCAGATCTTTCGATTCTTGGATTGCTGTGACTTTTGCCTCAAAGTTCATTGGTAAAACTCGTAGTATCTTCCGCACAAGCTCTACCTCAGTGAATACCTTCCCAAGCGCTCTAGCATTGTATACCAAGGTTGAAAAGCGTCCAAACATATCCTTTATGCTCTCGTCTTTGTCCATTACAAAGTTTTCGTATTCATTGCTGAATAGGGCTAGCCGAGACTCCTTGACTTGAGAAGTTCCTTCGTGTGTCACCTCCAAAATATGCCATATTTCCTGTGCTGTTGTACAATGAGAAATTCTATTAAATTCATTTTTATCAAGAGCACATATCAAAGCATTCATGGCTTTAGCATTTGTCGTTTTCAATTTCTTATCGTTTGCATCCCACCTATCCTTAGGTTTAGGAATCTCAGTACCACCAACGATTATAGTGGGAGGTTTATAGCCAGTTTCAATAATATCCCAAACATCATAATCAACGGAACTAAGTTAAATACTCATCCTAACTTTCCAATAAGCATAATCGTTCCCGTTAAACATGGGTGGCCTAGCAATAGATTGTCCCTCAGAAAAAGCATTATTTTGTAGACTCATGACTCTAGAGTTAAAAATATATATATACCGGGCTCTGATACCACTTGTAGGATCTAGATTAACCCTAGAAGGGGGTGAATAGGGTTATAGCAAATTTTCTTGATTTAAAACTCAGAAATAAACTGCAGAAATAAATATTCTGAAAAGTAAATCACACACAAAATTTACCCAGCTTCGGCAACCCCTGCCTACTGCTGCATTCACAGATTTCTATTAGAATTAAACAGTATCACACTTACAACAACTCTATTAGACTCGCAGACCCTTTTGCTCCCGCTCACAAACACTCTACTAGACTCGCACACCCTGCTCCCGCCTATAGAGTTTCGCTCACTCGCAAACACTGCTCCCGCCTCTAGAGCTTTGCAAACTCGCACACCCTGCTCACTGAACTAATTCAAAATAGACAATCTGACACTACCTAACCTAGGTGGTGATTTACTAACTTTTTGGTTCGTAAAATAAAAAAACAATAAATTAAAAAACAATAACCCTAAAACAATATTAATAAAGCCTATAGAAACAAAACCCCCTTTTTTTTTACTTGGACCCTAAATAAAACTTTTGCCCTTTTATAAAAACAAAAAAACGGCCCCTTTTTTTTATATATGAATAAGGCCGGCCCTATTTTCTTCAGCCCGTCACTTTTGTTTTTCGTTCGTGAAAAAAGAAAATGGCCGCTCCTCTTCTGTTCCTCTTTGCGATTTAGGGCTTCTGTAAATCGCCTTTTCTTCCTTGCGATTCAAACAGGGTTGTGCAAATTGAAGTCGCCACTTGATATGATTCGTTAGTAGGTTTCGTTGCTCTTCGATTTGTTCACGGCTCTTCAATTTGGAGTGAGTTCGTTCTGATTCTCTGGTATGTGTTGTTTCCTTTTGCTTTTCTGGTTTTTGGATTGTTCGAACTCGATAGATTTGCCGATGATGATTGTGGGTTTATATGTGCGTTCGAATTCCTTGAATTATGTTCGTCTAAATATATTTGAATTCGTCAATTTACTTGCTCTGGCCGCTTGATCTTGTATTGATGCTTGGGATTTCACTGACTTGTTCGTTTCTTTACCACCACGTCTCTGACTTGTTCAATTGTGACTTCGACCATGATTTGTTCATCTTGAAATTGTTTTCATTTCTGGATAAAGTCACGGCTTTGACTTTCTCAAAGAGGCATACTTGAATATTATTATTTTTTAACATGGTCAACACAGTATTGTTGAATTTCGTTCTTTATTTTCTATACTGCTGGCTTCAGTCTTGGCTTTGATTCATTTCGTGATGATGTTGATTTCATGGTTCACCTTGCTTTGTTCACTGTGCACTGCCTGTTCATGTATGTTTGCATCGACTTTGTTGTTGTTTGGATTGGCTTGTGTACTTTACTGCTATATATGCATTATGCTTCGAATTGTGTAGTTGGTTCATTATGCAGTCTGCATTGAACTTTGAGTTGTAGTCTCGAGCTCTGTCTACATGTAGCTTGCTATGTGCATTCATGTGCTTGCTGTGTTGCTGGTTCATTTGAAGTTGTAGCATGGTCTGTGGTGCACTTGGTCATTCAAGTCTTTGTTGCCTCTTTGTGTATGCACTTGCATACTGCTGCTATGTTGTAAATGTTGCATTCATGTCTCAGTGCTTTGATGCATTTGCATGTATTTATGTACACTGTGTTGTACTGAGCTCGACATTGTGTCATGTTGCCTTCATGTAGCTTGTTCTCTACATTTGCTTGATTGTTGCAGTCCATGTTCTGTTGATCGCTTGATTATTGTCTGCACTGTCCACTTGAACTTGTAGTCTGCCTTGATCATCTTGTAACCTGGTCTGGTGCACCTTGTTTCATGTTTGAGGTTGTGCTTGCATACTGCTGTTTGCATTTGGGTTCTTTGTTCATTGGACTGGCCAGTGGTGTTCAGAGCATGTTGCTGTTGGGTTGTCATATTGATGCCTCTGTTCATTTGCCTGGTGGTCTTGTGGCACTGCTCACAGTCATATTGTATTGGGTTTGTTTATGTTGCATCGACTTTGCATACTGCTTTGATCTGTAGTTTGCATTCATGATTGTACTTCACTATACATTATATGCAGCACCACTGTGTCATTGTGCACTTTTGTGCTTTGCCCCATTCACTGTTGCTCTTGAGTTTTTTTGCTTGCATTGTCACTTGATGTTGCTGCAATCTTCACTTCTGGTTAGCCACTGTTGCATTACTATGTCTTGTGGCATGTTGTCTTTGCTGTCCACTGCAGTGATGATGCTGTGCACTTTTGTGCTTTGGTTTGAACTTGCTGTTAGGTCATTTTGTACTTCTCTTATGTACACTTGCACCTGTACTTTGACTGTTTGCAACTTGACACTGTTGTACACTTGCTCTTGTTGGCTGCGCATACGAGTTGGCGAGGCAGTGCACACGTGTATGAATGTACACGTGTGTATTGCAGCCACTTATGGTTACCTGTCCCTGTAATATCTATCAAGTGTATATATCGGCGTGCACGGCCTTGTGGCATATACAGTAATATACTGTGTATGTCACAAGTTGTTCGTGTATGATGAATTCAAATTTAAATGATGACGAACAACCCAAATAACTGAGGCAAATATTATTTTCAAAAACCATATTTTATTTTTGAATTGCAAAAATATTTCTTTTTCAATTTTACTGCGTTAGTTTATATTTTTGCAGATTGCTCAGATGCTGGATTCAAACCGGAATGCAGTTGAACACAAAAATACGAGTGTGAGTGATATGTAGTGAGGTTATCAATGTAAAAATATTTGTGATGTAATCGTGATGTAATCAGAAATGTATATGTATAGTGAGAGCATGAATTTGTACTATTCAAGTTTGTAATAAATATTCGTTTGAATAAAATATTCGTTTGAATTCAAAAACTGTGTAACTTGTTCTGTTTGAATTCAAATTCAAATTCTGTGTAATTTATTTTATTCAACAGATATTTATTTAACCAAATACATACTATACAAAATATTTGTTTGAATAAAATTTCTGTTTGAATTCAAAATCTGTTTAACTTGTTTTGTTTGAATTCAAATTCAGATTCTGTGAAATTTAATTTTATTCAACAAATATTTATTTAAACTATGACAAATAAAATAGTACATTACCAAATACATTTATATGAATGTATATATGTTTATTATCATCAAACAAAAATCATATAGCGCAAAGCGCATATTCAACAGTTTTTGAATGAGTTGAATAGATTTATATATATTATTATTATATAAATTAGAAAATATCACGCCTAAGATGTCCTAAATTTCTCGAGTTCCAATCGATTCATGCCGTCGGGCGTCCATAATTTTTTATCCCATTTCGAATATAATGGAACCGGTCCTGAGGTCTGATTCAATCATATGCAAAATGTAGCTTTTCAAATCGAATTATTTTAATTTAATTTAAAAATTAATTTCTATGCGTTTCAAGCTCGCACGGCCAAACATCAAGTCCGACCGCTACGAAATTTGAAATCTTATAATAATTCACTACTACGGATCCGATAAAACTAGTTTCGTCGAAATCCGAGACAGTGGCCAAAATGGCTATTTTTAATCGTCAATTAATATATAAAATTTTCAAATTCTAATATTCACACTTAAATCCAATTATAAATGTTAACCGTCTTCATTTATATTTATATAAATTTTGAATCAATTTCTGATACCATTTTTAAACATATTAAATCCATAATTCAATTATTCAAATAATCTCCTATATTAAATTTAAACAATTTAAATTATCTAATAAATTTATATTAACAAGGCATTATATTTTTACCCATATTCACCTAATAATTTCGCTATATTTAATAAGTTACAATGGCCAAAGTACGGGTCGTTACAATTATCCCACATTATTATCTACAAAATTGTGGTGAATTATATTGTCTGTTTGAATGATTGATTTTGATGGATACCAATTGATTGATGTTTGTATGATTGGATGTTTATTTAGCTTATATATCCTGTTATCACATGGTAAATTAATTACATTATATAATCTGTAAATTGAATTATTCTGAATGAATTAAGAAATAGGTTGAAACGATATATACCCATGACACCGTGATTTGGATTGAAATGATATATATCGATCCCTGGAATTAAGTTGAAATAACTGATCACTTGGCCATAGGATAGAAAACTATATACGAACACGGATTGGTTAAATTTAATGATTTTAAAATTTTGATTTAAAATTATTTAAATGATTTGATTTAAAAGAAATAAGAATCGAATTTGTGGGAATTGAATTCTTTTCAAACTTGAGCTCAAATTATGGAATTAAATTGTGTTAAACGAAATTGTTCAAAAATGAAGCTTGAAATTTTGAAGTTATAATCGAAATATGATTTGAATTGTCGAAAATCGGTCTGATTTAAAAAAATTGAATTTTATTCGAACTTTGAATATTACTAAGTAAAAGTGATATAAAAAGGATATTTTGAAATTGAGCTCGGAATTGAATTATATTTGAAGATTGAGATTTTAAACTTAATATTGAAGGATATTTTGATTTAAATGTTTTGAGTCGATATTTGAAAATCGAGCTCAAAATAGATATAAACTGAAATTGAAATTCAATTAATTGGATTTGAAAGTGAAATTGAATTAATTTGAAATCGAAGTTGAAACTGATTTGAATCGAAATCAAAATTGGATCGGTTGAATGGAAATTGGAACTAATTTGAATTGGAAAGTTGGAATTGAATAGGTTTGACCTTAAAACTATTTTCAAATGAACTATTTAATATACAACTATTCAAAGGCTATCTTCTTAAATATTCAAATTATTTTGATTTTTTAAATTATTTGCTATATAAACCATTTTAATACTTAAACTATTTTTAAATATTTTAATTATTGAAACTATTCAAACTATTTTTCAAAAATTCAAACTGGTCAAGAGTGGAATGTTATTTTAAAATCATGGATGTAAATATGAATTGGGTTAAATGAAGTTATAACCCAAATTGGAATTCAAAACTATTTTGCAATCGAAATCGAGATATTAAAGCGAAAATGATTTTGAATTGAAATAGAATATTTTGAGTAAATATGACAATTTCGAAATGGATTTAATTGTGAAGGGAATACAATATTTTGATGAATAGTTTTCGAAAGGTAAAAGTACCAACCGGCGTAAAAAATGACGTTTGGTCGTTAAAGAGACCGGGGCCGGATATGGACATACTCTCTGTTGATACTGGAACCATTTTAACAACTGTGTACGTGGAGGAGACTCTAGAACAAAGCGGTTAGATTTGGTGCCGTTTACTGGTTTGAAGAAAGAGAACAATGATGGATTCGCCTGGCACTTGTGCCAATTTGAAATGACTAAAATAAGAGCCGTACGGCCAAGTGGGTTAGCTGCCCCTAGCAGATGTACTTCTTCGTATTACCATCATTTACATTGTGATTGATTGGTGCACACCCTCTGAATTATGGGTGTGTTAGACGCGGTGGACAATCATAGCTATGATACATTACCACCAGCCGGGAAGTGTAAACTTGTAGTATCCTACCTTGGGCGTTGCCTAGCGTGCCTTGTCACACTTTTGTTCCTAAACGAGACCCATACAATTTTGGTATAGTGTTGTCGTATCCAGCCTATCCCTGACTGTCGACGTTCTACTGGTAGTGTCAAATGCAAACTGTACGCCAATGCTTAAAAACGCATTGTGGAGGATCAATGTGAAGCCTTACTGTTAAGAAAGATATTTATTTTTCTGATTAGACATTATATATATTGCGTAAGCTACTACATATAAATATTTTGATGGATCTTTAAGATATGGAAAATCCCGTAACATCTCTTGAGTTATCGCAAGCGCATTATACACTGGATAGGGGATGTGAAAACCCGTAAGCATTTATGACGCCATGACACTCGTGTTATATGAGATATCGACTTGACTCACATAAGAATATTTTAGTCCTGACTTGAGAATTTGTCTTTTCATTATGCTCGGGTCAGCCCTGAGTTTCTCAGCTTCTTGAAGATTTATTCTGGAGGACAAAGATGAAGATTTGGTATATTATTCCTATTAGTATTCCTGGATCATGTTGTCTGCTGCATTATCTATTTATCCCTGATGTATATATAACTATGATAAATGTTGTATAGATTATAATTAAGTGTATTGTAAAAATAACTTCATGAATTGTTTATTTGATTATTATATTTTATCATTCCGCTACGAGATTCTGTGTTTGTTTTCTTCTTCTGTTCTTATTTTTCTTAATTAACCCCATTGATTATGTATATTTTGGGTTTTTTAAGCTGGACATGTGTGGATTATTGTCGATTTAAACCTTTCGAAATATGGGTCGTCATAGTTAGTATCAGAGCTTTAGTTTAGCGATAAACTTAGCTGTGCAGGGTGACTCATTAGAGATAGGCTTTAGAGCACCCTAGAATGAGTTTGAGTGTATTAATTGATATGAGCGCACATTTGTTAGTGAATATGAAATGTTTTATATTGTGTTGACTTATCGGTGAGTGTTTATGAATTCTGATCGATACAGAAAGTACAACCGTATCGATAGAGGTTTCTAAACTCTTAAACAAGGTAAAACGAAACATTATTGTTTTAAAGGGGGTGAATGAAATAATTTTACCCAAACTATATTTTGGTATAAAAGAAAAATTTTCCAAAAATTATTATAGTATATTGGAATTTTGATTGTTAATATTATAATCAAAATAAGATTACAAAAATTTGGAATGGGATATATAACCAAATAGAAGTAGTATAAGTATGATTACACGTACGAGTTGTAACTGAAATTGGATTCAACCCATAATTTAAATCCCAGAAATTTTAGGGAATGCTTCAAATGGATTGGGACTAAGTATTTGGAAATTTTTAAAATCTTAAGAGATTTTGGAAATGTTTTCAAAGTGTTTTGGAGAAAATAATAATGATGGTATTATTTTGGTGGTATTTTGGAATAAAATATTGAAAAATGGTTTTAAAAGAGATAAAAGCACTAAATTCAATTCGGTTCCTAGAAAATAATTCCAATTATGATCGCGACGTTATTGGTGTTCATTTTTGAGTTTCAAAGTGATGGATTGCTACCTTAATGATTGTCTAATGGAGTTTTGTTTTGATAAATGAGATTTGATTTTAAGAAATTTAAAATCCTTATTTGATATAAAAGTGATATACATATGTATGTATGTATGTATGTATGCATGATTTCAAATTGATTTGAAATTAAACCGGGTGTTTAGGTTCTGAAATTTGCTATCTTAGTGTTCGGAAATAAATAAAGATAAGTTTCGAACTTATAAATTTAAGAAATGATATAGATAACAAAAGAAATTGTGAAATTGAGATAGGAGATTAAATTTAACTTAAGAAAAGTTAAGTGAAGTGATTGTGGTAGTAGAACAAATAAAGTGAATTGAATTGAACCAATAAAGTGAAATTTGGAATTCAGCCTATGTTGGACTAAATAAAATAAATTTTGGAAATAAAATTAATTGATATTTGAAATGAATTAGTGGATGAAACTAATGGAAATAATTAGTGAATTTGATATGGTTTGGGATACTGTTGAACAAATTTAATATTGGAATTGAAAGATAAATTGAGTTTACTGGAATTGAATTTGAAATTGAATAAAATTAGTAATATAATGTTTATAATTGACTTATGAAAATTTGGTGATAAAAAAATTCTTAAGAAATAATTGGTATTGAGGAATATACTAAGTTAAATAATGAATGTGAATAGAGCAATGTGAATAATGATTATGGATAATTGTAAATTAAATGAAGGTGAATAAGAGGAATTGGGTATAGATAAGAATTAATTGAAATAAATACGTAAGTTGTATGTATATTATTTTATTCGTATAATGATTTGATCAAGATTCGAGCATAGAATTTTGAGATAATTTATACCGAACCGAGTTAGGATTTTTCACCCGATTCTCGACGGCGAACCCTGGATATGGATTTTTGATTTGACTATGAAATTCTCTATCATAGTATATGGCTATGTAAGGAGAATGATGGTTTCTGATCAAGGACTCGGATCGGAGTCCGCACTAGAGAGTCATGTTAACGATACTAGTTCGGAAGTGAAATTGTGTGATCAAGTGAGCAGTTAGATTTGATATTGTGTACGTATGATATATGTACATCTTACAGGCTTAAGTATAGAAAATATTGGAAATTGAAAATGAAAAATATAAAATGATTTTAAATTATATGACTAGATATCAATAGTAAATAAGATGCAGGTATTTAAAATCATTAAAAGAATTAGATTGTCGGACAAAAAGGAGCATGTTTATTTTGTCATTCGATATGATGGTTTTATAATTGAGCCACTTGGTTTTGGTTTTCTTTTGTTGGTTTGGAGCCTATCGTGGCATTTTGTAGTTGTTCCGATCGAGCAGTGCAAAGGAGACGCTACCGAAATTTTCCTTAAATCCGGACGTTAGAATTTCTTTTGAAGTTTTAAAAAATTTTGTAACTTGTTTTGATAGCTAACTTGCATTTTCCGTAAGCCGATCGGAGTAGCGTAGTCAAAATGTAGTAATGATTTTCTAAATAAGATCTTATTGTTTTATACGTTGACAATTCTGAATAAAATATATCAAATGTTAAATTCTTTACATAACGTCTTTTCCGTGGACGAAAAATTTTGAGTGGAGGAGATTGTAACGATCCGTATTTTTAGCTATTTTAAATTATTAAATTCAATGTAATTATTAAATAAAAATGGTTAAAAATAAGAGAATTTAACGATTTTGAATGTAAATATTGGATATGAACTTGACTAAAATTTTGAAATAAACTAATTTCGAAGATTTGGCGATAATGAGTATTGAAATGGATTTACGTATATTGACTGGGTTTATAATCAATAATTAAAGTTGGATAATAATTGTGATTTATTTAGATAAAAATAAAAGGATGTTTTTAACTAAAATTTATTTGGAACTTAACGGTTCATTTATATTGATTTATATGATAATTAAATTATTTAAATTCAATATTGGAAATTATTTGAATAATTGAATTATAAATTTAATATAATTGAAATTAATATCAAAAGTTGAAGTAAATTTTATTTAAATAACAATGAAGATTGTTAAGATTTAAAATTGGATTTAAAAGTGAATAATTAGAAATTGAAAATTTTATATTATAATCGAGACGTTGAATTTAACGATCCAGGGCACAATCTTGGATTTTGACGAAACCAGTTTTGTTGGGACCGTAATAGTGTATTATTACCGGAGTCCAAATTTTATAGCATTTAGAGTTATCATTTGATCGTACGAGATAGAAACGCATTGACATTAATATCAAAAATTTAATATTTTAATTTGATTCAAAAAGCTATCTTCTCCATACCATCTAATTAGGACTTGAAACATTTTCCATTGCGTTCGGTATAAGGGTACAATGTTTTGAATGCCTAACGGCATGTCTCGATAGGGGTTCGAGATTTTGAGTTTCGTTAAACGAGACATTTTGAGAATTAATTTAATATACTGTCAAGTCAACTTTTCTTTCATCTCAGCCACTCTAGCCTATGATTTGAACCTACCTTGTCGTGCAAAACACGTTTCCCTCCCTTAGATTTAAACACAGCCGAGCCAAGTGAAAGCAAAGAAAAAAATAAGGATGGAAACTTTAAAAAAATTATAACTCGAATTCCACTCTATTAAAAATCATGAAACCTATTCGTAAAATCATGTTTTGCATTCTCTTCAGTCTGTTATGGCATTTCTATGGTGCGACATCAAATTGTGTGGCTCAACTTTGATGGCGTGAAGGTGTTTTTGGCTAACGTTCTATTTTTAAGGAGATTGGCTTGTTTATTCAAGCTTCGAGATTTTTTTTGGAATTGGAGCTACAAATAGCATCTAGGCATGAAATTTGGCAAGGTCTGGTTACCGTTCGTGATTCACATGCCGCTACAGTCGATTGGAGCGAGCAGGTCACGATGAGAGGTGTAGGGCCGAGTGCATTAAAATGGGGATGGTCGAGTCGAGGGAGGTGAGGGGGAAACGATGGCGTTTTTGGAATGCCGGTTAGAAGCTCCTAGCTCTGTATCATTAGTGGCATGCATGATCGAGTTTGGTTCCCTGTGTTTCTCGTACATAGGCATTTGGGGAAGAAGGTTATGATGTGGTCTGGGTTCTTGCGTTTGGGCTAGGCTTTAGTTTAGTCGGTATAAAAGTATATGGTATTTTTTTTATATAAATTTTTAATGAAATCGGATTCTTATAAATTTAATAAACTATTCATTTTAGGTCCAAAAGATAAACGTAGCAGAGATGCGTATGCTGCGATGGAGCTGCGGTCATACAAGAAGAGACCGAATTAGGAATGATGATATACGTGATAAACTTGGAGTAGCACCAATTGAGGAGAAGCTAATTCAACATCGCTTAAGATGGTTTGGACATCTTCAACGAAGGCCTCCTGAGGCACCTGTGAGCGTTGGAACTATAGGCCGCGTTGATTGCTCAAAGAGAGGTAGAGGTCGCCCAAGATTAACATGGGAGGAAGTAGTAAAAAGGGATTTGAAAGACTGGGGTATATCCGAAGAGCCGGTGACGGATCGGAGCGAGTGGAAGTTAGCGATTTACGTACCAGAACCATGAGCATTGAGTTTTAGATTATAGGACTAGAGAACATGAGCCTAAGACGTAGGTTTAGTCTTTGACCAATATTACTGTTAGTATCATTATTGGTATTAGTATTATTATTATCATTCCTCTTATATATACATATACATTTTTATTTTATTTTATTTTACTTAGTTATTATTACTAATTTACCTATTTGACTTTATTTTATTATTATTATATATTTTTTGGGTTCCATCTCTAGCCGACCCCAACTTGTTTGGGAATAAAGGCTTTGTTGTTGTTGTTGTTGTTTGTTGTATTCATTTTAGGTCCAAATCGAACATGGATTGTTGCATGGATTCGTATTGACATATGCTTCGACATATAATTGGTTTGGTCAAAATCCGAGCTATTGAAATTTCACACTAAAATCAAATGCTTGTTTGATTTTAGACGTGCTAGAACACGAGAGCAATAAAAAAAATCAAAGTGAGTGTTTTATAATGCTCACAAGTACTAAGATATTTTTATGCTAGTTAAATTTGAAATTATGAAGTGATAGAAATTTATTGGTCATTGTTTGATAAAATTTAATTGTCATTCGAATTAACCTTTAAAAATTAAAATTGAGTAAGATTTAAAATTGGGATTTAATTTTTAGTAAATTAATCGACATTACTATATATGAAATTGTGGAGAATTATATTATCGATTTATATGATTGATTGTGATGGATGCTAATTGATTGATATTTGGATGATTGGATGTTTATTTAGTTTTTATACATACATATACATATATATATATATATATATATATATCATGCTATCATCTGGTAAATTAAAAACAGTATATAGTCTGTAAGTTGAATTATTTTGAATGAACTAAGAAATAGGTTGAAACGATATATACCTATGACATTGTGATTTGGATTGAAATGATATATATCCATCCATGAAATTAAATTGAAATAACCGATCATTTGACCATAGGATAGAAAATTATATACGAACACCGGATTGGTTAAATTAAGTGATTCTAAAATTTTTGATTTAAAATTATTTAAATGATTTGATTTAAAAGAAATAAAATCAAATTTATGGAAATTGAATTCTTTTCGAACTTGAGCTCAAGCTATCGAATTAAATTGTGTTAAACGATATTGTTAAAAAAAGAAGTCTGAGATTTTGAAGTTATAATCAAAATATGATCTAAATTGTTGGAAATTGATTTGTTTTAAAAGATTGAACTTTTATTCGAACTTTGAATATTACGAAGTAAAAGTGATTAAAAATGATATTTTGAAATTGAGTTCGAAATTGAATTATATTTGAAGATTGGGATTTTAAATTGAATATTGAAGGATAATTTGATTTATATGTTTTGAGTCGATATTTGAATATCAAGCTCGAAATAGATATATATTGAAATTGAAATTGAATTACTTGAATTTGAAAGTGGAATTGAATTAATTTGGAATCAAAGTTGAAACTAATTTGAATTGAAATCGAAATTGGATCGGTCGAATGGAAATTGGAATTGATTTGAATTGGGAAGTTGGAATCGAATCGGTTTGACTTTGAAAATATTTTCAATTAAATCATTTAATATAAAACTATTTAAAAGCTATCTTCTTAAATATACAAATTATTTTGGTTTTCCAATTATTTTTCTATATAAACTATTTTAATACTTAAACTACTTTATATTTAACTATTTGAACCATTTAAACTATTTTTCAAAAATTCAAACTGTTCTAGCGTGTAATGTTATTTTTAAATCATGAATTTAAATACAAATTTTGATAAATGAAGTTATAACCGAAATTTGAATTCGAAATGATTTTGGAAGCGAAATTGAGATATTAAGGCGAACATGATTTTGAACTTAAATAGTATATTTTGAGTAAATATGATGATTTCGAAATGGATTTGACTGTGAAGCAAGTACGATATTTTGATATCAAGTATGAACTGTTTTCGAAAGGTAAAAGTACCAACTGGTGTAAAGTGACGTTTGGTTGCTAAAGAGACCAGGCATACTCTTTGTCATTACCGGAACCACTTTAACAGCTGTGTACGTAGAGAAGACTCCATAACGAAGTGATTGGATTTGGCGTCGTTTGTTGGATTTAAAGAAAGAGTACGATGATGGATTAGCTTGGCACTTGTGCCAATTTAAAATGACTAAAACAGGAGCCATACCCACCAAGTGGGTTAGCTACCCCGAGCGGACGCACTTCTTCGTATTACCATCATTTACATTGTGATTGATTGGTGTGCACCCTCCGAATTGTGAGAGTGTTGGACGTGGTAGGCGATCATAGCTATGGTGTTTTACCAGCCGGGAAGGGTAAACTGGTAGTATCTTACCTTGGGCATTACCTAACATACCTTGTCATACTTTTATTCCTAAATGAGACCCATACGATTTTCGTTTAGTGTTGTCATATCCGGCACATCCCTGACTATCGACATTCTACTGGTGGTGTCAAATGCAAACTATACGCCAACGCTTCAAAACGCATTATGGAGGATCAATGTAAAGCCTTAATGCTAAAAAATATATTTATTTTATTAATGAGACATTATATATGTAGCATATTCTACTACATATAAATATTTTAACGGATCCTTAAGAGATAGAAAATCCGGTAACATCTCTTGAGTTATTGCTTGCACATTATACATTGGATAAGAGATATGAAAACCCATAAGCATCTCTTATGCCATGACACTCGTGTTATATGAGATATCGATTTGACCCACATAAGAATATTTTAGTCCTGGCTCAAGTGTTTTGTCTTTTCATTACTCTTGAGTCAGGCCGGAGTTTTTCAACTTCTTGAAGATTTACCCTAGAGGACGAAGACAAAGATTTGATATATTATTACTATTAGTGTATTCCTGCATCATGTTGTTTATTGCATTATTTATTTATCACTGATGTATATATAACTTCGATAAATGTTATATAGATTATAATCAAATGTATTGTATAAATAGCTTTATGAACTATTTATTTGATTACTATATTTTATCGATTCGCTACGAGATTTTTTTTGTTTTCTTCTTCTATTTTTATTTTTCTTAATTAACCCCATTGATTATCTATATTGCAGATTTTTTAAGTTGGACATGTGTGGATTATTGTCGATTTAAACCTTCCAAAATGCGGGACGTCGCAATTTATATCTATGTAGTGTTTATTTTTTGTCGAGATAAAGTCTCATTTTGTGTACTTTCTATTACTTTGAGTTGTCGAGCATGTATATTGAGTGGATCCCTTATGACCAGTATTTTGTAGTCTATCTTGTATATGGTCTTATTCTCTTCAACTATATCTCTTATGTATTCTGTCATTCACTCTATGATTTTATGCTATGATATTTTATATGTTCTAAATTATGATTAAGCCGTTGTATTTTTTGCACCTAGACTGTATTCGTCAAATTCCTCTTTATAAATAAAAGAAAAATAATAATATAGTCACGTAATTCGACGTATCGATACTCACCTAAAGAAATATGCTCCTAACTAGCCTTGTTCTCCACATTAGCAGACAATATTACTTACTAACATCTATCGTTAATATGGGTCTAAGGATGGAGTGTTACAGTTGGTATCAGGGCAAGCTTTAGAACAATATACGATATTAAGACCAGAATCATATCCTAGGTGTGTCTTAGAGATGTCCCTTAGGATTTAATCAGAATATTAGGATTTCGTCTTACTAGAAATGTGTTGTCGTCAAGATTACATGATTCTATCCTTGAGAATAATCTTCTATCTAATACTATCTTAAACAAAAGTGAGATGGCCGATGGTTGAGCTACATGTTCTGATGTTGGATAGCCTAATGGTCCCAACCAGGATGGAGCACTTATGTTTGCGCAGCAGCTTGGGGATCTAATGAATACTGCCCAATCTTCCAGTCCTACTTTTGATTCTTCTCCTTGCAAATCACATTTTGGATGCATGTGCATTAACTTTTCTCACTTAGGAGGGAGGCCATTTAAAGGAACAAAAGGAGTCATGGAGGTCTAGGCTTGGCTTAGAGCATACGAGCGTATCTTTTCTCGCTTGGGCTTTTCAGATGAGCATAAAGTGCAAGTGGCTTCGAGACAGCTCCAGGAGCGAGCGTTAGGTTGGTATGAGTTGCTTATAGACGAGGTGGAGGAAGTAGAGCTTATTTGAGAATAGTTCTGGGAAAGGTTTGAGTTTAAGTTCACACCCGACGTCGAGAAGGCATCTTTGGCTCAATGGTTTATTTATCTCAAACAAGAGGATTCTTCAGTAACGGAGTATGTATCAGCTTTTGAGGCATTGTCTAAGTATGGGGTCGAGCATATTGATACCCCATTGAAGAAAAACAAAAATTTGTATATGGATTGAAGAAGAGTCTCAAGAAGGCTTTACTATTAGAGCTTGAGTTATCTTTCGAGAAGCTAGTCGATACTACAGCCAGACTCGAAGAGGCAGAGAGAGATAGTGGTGATGAGGCTAGAGGTGTGACGAAGAACTTCAATCATAAGAAGAAGCATTCTTTCAACAAGTCCAAGTCTTTCAACTCCAACAAGAAAGCAAAGAAGCAAGGTTCAGAGTTCAAAGCAACTCAGCAGCTTGTGGTGAGTGTTTTAATTGCGGTTCCAAGGATCATTTTGTTAAGAATTGCCCAAAGTCTCCCGTTAATAGTAATTGTAATTAGGAGGGCCATTTTATCAGTTCTTGTCCTAGTGCTGCTAAAGGGCAGAATGCAGGAAGCTAAATGTTGTTGAGTCTTTTGGAGGATCTAGTCAGCATAGAGGTATATTTTATTTTATCTTAAAGGGTACCATTCTTTTTTAGAATCTTCCTACTCGAATCCTTTTTGATATGGGTGCTTTCGCTCATTAATATCGAAAGAGTTTGTTGATACCTTATCTTTGGATGTTGTGTGCTTGGTACTTCGCTAAGGATTGCAAGCCCTATTGATGGGTCTGTAACCCTTAGTATGCTTTGTAGAAATGTTGAGCTCATGTTATGCGGATATTCCTTTTTGTCGATTTGCATGTAATTCAGTATCTTGTCTTCAGAATGATTTTGGGAATGGATTAGGTTAGTAAATATGAAGCTCATATCCCATGTCTTGAAAGAATTTTCCATCTTAAGCATCATGATTTAGAAGAGCGAATTTCAATAACTCTCCGTGATATTGCTTCAAATTCAAAAGTTTCTTTATTTTCTCTTGACTCTTGGGAAGAAAAGGTTTTAGCCCAAATTCATATTGTTTGTGAGTTCCTTGATGTTTTGAACCTGTTTTGGGATTATATTCAACGACGAATTTTCTATCGAATTAGATAACCGTCGAAAAATTTATAATAAAATTTATATCGCAAGCGCATGGCATACTATCGTAGTACTTAGTGAGTACGGATCGATATGGAGGGAATTGTAGATTTTAACTCTCTATTCAATCAAATTATACCGAAGTCGAGAGTGAATTAAACTAAAAATGTAAGAAAACTAACAAAAACTAGAAAAAGAAAGATAGATAAAAACATGAAAGTAAAAAAGACAATTTAGAGACAAATCCACTCTCTAGATCACATAATTCAACAAAATATTAAATTATTATCTCTCTTTTCTAGTCACTAGCAAGTTTAATTGATGTGTTTATCATAAGTATGGCTTATTTGTGCTATTAATTAGCTCAACATAAGCCATCAAACTATAATACACTATTTAAACTATTTTCAACTCTCATGAAAAATGACAACAAGTTGAAAGTAAAATGTATTTTAAGTACGGTGTATTAACTATTAATTAGAAATACAGACAATTAAATTTCAATTTCAACATTCACTACACTGGCATAATCATATTTAGATGAAGAGGCAATTTTTGTTTGTGATTGTTTAAGCATAGCCTATTTGTTATGAACAACATAGGCTATCAAATTCAACATGAAACAATAAATCACATCAACATTCATTTAAGCACAAAAGAGAGTAATAATTATCAAAAATGTTGAAGCTACATGATTAAAGGATTCATTGCCCATAAATTGAAGAGATTAACATCTTATTTGTGTTATCATATCAACACTTATAGCTTTCAACATGAAATAAAACAAGAGGAAAAAGAGAGAGAAAAGAAAGCTAAGTAAAAAGATGTAAACATTAATCCACATAGCCTATTTACGATTGTGAAGCATAGCCTATTTGTTATCTACAACATAAACTATCAAATTCAACATGAAACAATCAATCACATCAACATTCATTTAAGCACGAAAGCGAGCAATAATTATCAAAAATGTTGAAGCTACATGATTAGAGGTTCCATTGCCCTAAATTGAAGGGATTAGCCTCTCATTTGTGTTACCATATCAACACTTATAGCTTGCAACAGGAAATGAAACAAGAGGAAAAAGAGAGCAAAAAGAAAAGAAATGCTAAATTAAACACTAATCCACTTACATGAAAATAAACTAACTACTAACAAGAAAAAAATAGAGCATATAAATAAGAGCAAATATTAATTAACATTGCATAACATAAAGGAAAATTACATGAAAAGAAATATGGCTAAGTAGCCATGAAAAAAGAAGGAGAGCTTGTGTTTTATTTTGGGCCTAAAACTAACTAAGAGAAGAGGAGGGTTATATGAAGATATGAGGTATTTATCTAAGCTAGAAACCCTAATTCATTTTTTTAGAGAATGCCCAAAATACCCTTAAGGTGGTGTGGCTATCAAGTAATCATTAGCATGTCTTAATTCCCCACTTAAATGTACATGAGGCTTTAATAGCCTTTTAGCATGTGCATAGCTCCTAGTTGAAAATCAAGGTAAGCGGGTAGGTGATGTCCTCTATGTTCATGAGTTTGAATTATCTACATCTACGTTTGCTTTATTTCCTTTTGTGCATGCGTATCTTAATGAAGCCACTTGTATTTGAATTTAAATTCCTACAAAACAACATAGAAATTTTCAATTAAATTTTAGAAAATTAATATATGCACAACCATTTTTCCCTTAGATGAAGACGAATATGTGACGATTTGAAATAATTTGAATTTTTGGTTTAAACAAGTTAAAATACCTAATATGATCATTTATTTAATTTAAATAGATTAAATATGGTGGTAAAAATATGCACATTTATGTGCACATCAAATACCCCCACACTTATCTTTTTATTCGTCCTCGAATAAGAAAAATTAAGATAAATCTGTTTTATAGGGAGCATGATTGCATTGAGCATATGTAACAAGCCGTTAAACCTCTTGGTGTCCCCTGTAGGACGAGTTTTGTCTCGTGAGGGCTTTCAGCGGATACTACCCACAAAATCCAAATGAGAAGTGAAAATATTTAAAAAATGCAAGATTTATCTATAATGGGATGATTGCAAGTTTTTGAAAATATTTACGAATGAAGGATTTACTTTTAAATTAACACACATAAATTAAATGTATATTTTGGATATTATAATGAATTTTAAAGCCTTTTGCTTGTCAAAATTTTCAACAAAAATCAAGTTATCATAGCAAATAGAAAATAGTTTAACTCATTGTTTCAGTTAATAACAAAGTGTAACTATGAAATAAATCCTTGGTTGATTATCAAATTTATCAAAGTGGTATTTTCATTTCTTTTCAATAAAAAGTCAAATCAAATAAGTTAAAATGATGCTTGGATTTCATTTGCTTCCTCTCTCAAATTTTTCTTTTGAAAATTTTATTGATATTAACAACATTTATATATGCCTAACTCAGAAAACTGATGCCGGATATATTACCCGTGCACTTCCTTGCGGACTTATGTGAAGGGAATATAGAGCGTGGCGAGAAAACACACAAGTATGAACACTTACCGATTGTAGCCATTATTTAGAAAGAAATTATATATATATACACCTAATTTAGATAAACTGAGGTCAGATATACCGATCGTGCACTACCTTTCGGGCTTACATGAGAAGGGCATAGAGCATGGCGAGTGAACACACGAGTGTGAACACATGACTCTAGGTGTTTATTAAGAAAAATATAAACATACAAGAAACATACAAGATGTATTTCATAATTAACACATATGAACCTTCACATATACTAGTTAAACCATTATTATTTGTAATCAAACTTCATTTTTATTTTTGTTAAGACAAATAAATTTTCAAAAATTTCAATTTAATTAACCAAAACCATATATTTAACCTACAACGTTTCTTTAAAAATAGATCAAAATGCTTAAAAATATGTAATTTTTTGAGTATTTTTTGAAGAAAATGAAAAACATAAACCATGAAAAATTAAAAGTGAAGATGAGTCTCCCCCCCCCCACTTCATTTTGATTGTGTCCCCACAGCCAACTCAAGTGAAAGGAGATAAACATATGAATCTATATTTACATTAAAACGAAAAGATTATTATTTAAAGAGTTCAAAAAGTATATCATTAAAAAGACAAAAAGTACATGAAACGGTCTTCCAAAGACCGATTTATTTGTCTCGTTAAGCATTCGAGACACAACTTATGCTCGAAAAATCAAACCCTAAAAGATTTCAAATTGAATTTTGATTTGGAAAAACGAATGCCATTTTATTAAAAATCGTACGAGTTGTTTTATTTCCGATGATTTTTGGGGTTGAAAAAATAATTGATTGCAATTCAAGTTTATTTTCACCAAATTGAAAATCAAGCTCGTCATTAACAAATTTTTCAAAATTATTGATTTCAAAATTGAAATGTTGATTCAAATCTTCCCCTTCAGAATTTAACAACTCATTTTTGGAAAGTCCAAAGAAATCATGTTCGTTAAATTCATCTTCCTTTGTTGGATTATCAACAACTTCATTGCATGTCTCATGTTCAAAATCCAAAGTTGTTGTATTAAAAATTTTAAAATTGAGAAAAGGAAGGTCGAATTTTAGGTTTGGTTCCACATGCTCAAAAGAATTGAAATCCGACTCAATTATCGTGTTTTCAACAACTTCATTAAGATCATCATTTTCAGTTTCGTAAGTTGTTTGAAAATCTTCGATTTGGGTAAAAGATGGATTATCATTTGACTCGTCACACGTTGGGATTTGATTTTGTATCATGTTGTTTCATACATGTTTCAATCCACAAATCCGTATGATCATTGTAAATTTCGTCCATTTGCTCAACAGTATCCAATTTATAGTTATTAACTTGAGAATTTTCGATTTGGATTTGTTGAGAACAAAAATTTTCAGTCGTATCGTAGTTGAGATTATTCCCATTGCAAAATTCATTTGAAAAGTTGTTTCCATTTTTATTTTGAGTATGAAATTCATTTTGGAGTTCGAAATTGAACTGGCATGGGTTATAGTCGAAATTGTTTGAATTTTGAATTGAATTCAAGTTTTGATCACTTTGAAAACTTGGCCTTGAATCATTGCACAAATATAAATTACAAAAATCATTTATCTCTTGATTTTGTTGTGTAGTGAGTTCGAGTAAAGATGAAATCATTTCAATGCTATTTTCGAGAGTCGAAGGTTGGTCATTGTTTTAAGAACTTTGTAGTTCAAAATTCGAATTATATACAATGGTTGTCATTAAAATATCCATATGAATTTGGAGTGATATAATATGGATTATACCCATTTTCACAACTATTGTAAACTTCTTGTAAGTGGGGAAACTCGAACTTTTTCAAGAATGGTTTTTTATTATAAGGAAAAAATATTTACAGATAGAATTTATTTTTCAAAATGGAAATTTTAATTTTATTTTTCATTTTTAGGTTTTAAAATTTTTTTGGCTTTTTTGAAAAGGTTTTATATTATTATTATTATTTTGATTTTTTATAAGAAAAAACTAACTCGTTTTTTTTTGATTGAAAAATAAATTTCAAAAGAAAGGATTTTAAAAAGAAACTAAGTTAAGAAATATTTAAAAAAAATTAGTTTTGGATTTTGATTTTTTTTGAAAGATTTATATATTTTTTATTGGATTTTTGATTTTGATTTTAAAAAAATCAAAGGAATTAAAAATTGAAAAGGAAAAGGAATATTTACAATTTTTTTATTTTGGATTTTGAAATTTTTGTTTTTTGTTTTTTTATGATTGCATGAACTAATGCAACTAAATGAATTCAAGATTATAATTACAAAAAGTTAACCTAAAATCGTATAATCACACTTTGTCTTAAATCAACAAGATAGTTCTCAGCCAGGAAATGGATAGGATTTATCGGTGCACCACGAATCACTGTAGCAATGCAGCCGAAGGTTTAAGTACCTTAAGAGGAACAACCACTATAATATTTACGAATCACCGTAATAATTATAAATAGTTATTACTCTACCGTAGCCTAGACACCAAGAAATTAAATTGTTCAAAGAAGATAAGTTGTCAATATTGAATTAAGTGTTATCAAAACCGTTATTATTAACAAATTCTAAGATGAAATGCAAATCAAAAATTAAACGTGTCTTAACAAATTTATTTCCACCTTAATAAATTTTATTCCAATTTATTTAGTCTACTAGACTTACTTCTCAAATTGACTTTTATACAAATTAGTCCAAGTTAAATTCAGTTTCAATCCAAATTTTAAACTACTATAAGTTTTCTACCTTATTTACATTTCATTCACAAATCTCTTCAAGTTAAATTTTATTCTAACAAATTTATAATTTTATCGGCTATCAAACCTGTTTATATTTTATAAACATTTTTAATTAAACTTTCTGAGTTTAAACCATTACTTAAACACTCAAAACATTTTAAACCAATTCCAGAGTTTTCAACAATTACTTAAGTATTTCAAAATCATTTGAAATCTATTACATATACATAATTCATTTGACAATCTAATTATGCTCTGAATTATAAAACGAAACCCAGTTTTGCAAACAACTCCAATTTAAAACAATTTGGCAGCAATTCCTCTCCTGAAAACTCGAAAATGAGCACCAATGATGTCGCGATCATCATCGGAGTTATTTTCCAGCGACCGAAAAGAGTTCAATGCTTTTATCTCTTTAAAACCCCTTCAAATACTTTTAAATTCCAAATCTCACCAGATTCCAAATCCAATTCAAAAATATTTCTAAAATGATATCACCATTATTTCTCCAAATTCTTTTGAAACCATATTCAAACCAAAGGAATTAAATTTCCCAAATTCCAAACTTCAAAACCTTCCAATTTAAATATTTCTTTGGAATTTCAAGTTATAAATCCCATTTATAATTTCAAATTTCATACTATTAATGAATTTATGTCCATATCCTTTGGTTATTACCTTAATTTCTTATTCAGTTTCCATACAAAAAAGATAATAATTTAATATTATCACTTCCTAACAACGAAGCAACTATATATAACTATAATAATTTACCAAAAAATATTTCTTTTTATATACAAAATAATTTGGGCAAAATTATTTCATTTACCCTATTTTAAAATAAACCGTGTCATCTTCACTTTTTTGTAGTAGGTGCGACTAATAGCCATGTTAATCTTGTTTAAGAGTTTAGAAACCCCTATCGATGACATGGCGTGCCACATATTGACCAGAATCCATAAACACTCAACCTATAAGTCAACACAATATAAAAACAATTTTTATATCCACTAACAAATACACGCTCATATCTATTAGTACACTCAAACTCATTCTAGAGTACTTCATACTCTATTTCTAATGATTAATCCCCACCAAATGCAAGGATCTCGCTTAACCTCGCTCTGATACCAATTATAACGACTAGATTTTATCGATGCCCGAAAATCGACATCAATACGTTCACTGCACCAAATGCCGAACAATCAAATGCCGGAAAACCGAACCATTACGTTAAAGAAGAAGGAAGTAGAAGAAGAAATAGAAAACAATATCAAAATCTCACAAACGCAACGGAACAATACATAATAGATAAATGACTTATCTTTATACAAAAGAAAACTGTAATGTTTTATATATACATCATCAAAGTACAACATCAACAAGATGCAACACTGGACAATTATGATAACTTTTCCACATAGAAATTGAATTTGCAGCAAACCATACACAGTGGATAATACATCATATACATGTGATACGTCTCGCCATCCAGCTCGTCTCCTGAGTTCCATAGCATACTTTCCTCTATCTATAATACTCGGTCTGACCCGAGCATTATAGTTAAATAACACCCGAGTCGGTCGAAAATACACTCAATTGGATTATTAAAGTTTTCAAAATCATTTTGAAACCAAAGGTATCTCATAAGACCACGCCACAAATAAATATGTCGAGTTTTTACCTTACGATAACCAAAACATTTCTTACCAAATCCTCTGATATTATTGTAGTCTCTATATACAAATACTTATTCAAATAAGCTAAATTGTTATATTCATTAAATTCCAGCAATATTAGGTTCTATAAACAAAACCATAAAGACACGTGGGGAGAATGGATTTCCAACTAATGACTAGGCACTGGGTATCACCTGTCACAGTACCTTGTCTAGATCAGCATACCGAGGATCCACCCTTATCCCCTGCAACACAAGACCGGAGCTACCCCTTACTGGATAGTCCGAATAAGATCAACCCGCGGTTGGGATCAACAACAGCCCACATAGCTGAATTAAAAGGGACCTCTAGACATGGATGACCTTACCCTAATTGGGTGCTACCCACATAGCCTTGCTACATATCCCCTAATTTTAAGTCATTCCCGGTTGATGAGATTCGAGGCTCGGCGTTGCCTTTTTGGAACATTTCCACTTAGAACTCTCACCCTCCTCCTGAAGATGTTTTGAAAGCATTTATGCATACAAGTCTATTCTGGGTTCGAACGGAACCGAAGGCACTAGTCCTACTACGTCCATTTTGGAATCACCCTTAGGATTAGTAGCGATTAGCCCATGCACTTCACTGCTCCATCTTCGACCTCCAGCTCTTGTCTTCCTCATGAAATGTTCAAACCGGATCGATTTTGAAAAATTAATCTCGATTCCGAACTCTTCGAAACGATCAGCGCTTTGGCCAAATATTGATAGTCGGTTATTTAACTATCATATAACATCCATAAATAACCATCAGACTTTAAATAATTTTTCCAAATTATTTATTTCAAAATATCTTCGCAAGCTATTTTCCACACTTCAACCCTTTGAAAATAGTTTTCAAATCACTTTCCTCGCGCAGAATAAATTCCCATATATTGTTTATTCCCACTAACAATTACCAAGTCTAAATACTTCAGATTTAAAATAATTTGAAATCGCTTTACCCAAAAATATATACTTTAAAACATTTAAAATAAAACCATTTAAAAGACTTTATTTAGATTACTAGTTATGAAATTTTATAATAACTTCTCATGTAAAACGTAAGCCAAAACAAAATTTAAAATAAAGTTACGAAATTCTATACAAGTTTTCAAATAAAAGCTTTAGCCAAACTATCTTTAAAATAAAACTACTTTATAAAATATAATATTAATAATTATCTTTTTAAATCATAATACCAATTAACCTTTTAAAATAATTATAGCTAAATAAATATTTACCTTTTAAAATTTTAAACAACTTAAATAATAATTCTCAAAACATTCTTTTAAAACAACTTTAAAAGTTTTAACTTAAACTTAAAAAAATCTGCTTGAAAACGTACTTGACTTTTCAGGGAATACACTTCCCTTTCACACCTTTAAAAATAAACCACTATTTATTTTTTAAAACAAATTACCATTCCTTTATAAATTCCATGCTGAATTTACACTTCCAACTTAACCTCTGATAAATATTTCACTTTATTTATAAACCTTTTTTATAAATTTCACAATCTCATTCTCTTTTATTTCCAGTTTCAAACACTTAATCAATTTTCAAATCGATTTTCAAAACTAACTTCGTTTTAAAATAAATACCTTTACTTACCCAAATTTATTTTAAAAACCCATTAATTCCATATTTACTTCTATATTTATGATTTAAAAATCTTATTTTCAACCGAAATATCCACTTCATTCCTCATTCAAAATTCTACCCCTTTAATTTCTTCCCAAACATTTAAATCTTAAATTTTGAAAATAAATCCTTTAAATTTTTTAGGCAATATCACTTAAGTCACTTAAGTCTACAAAACTCTTTTACTTTCATTTATTTAAAATCTCTATCTTTGATTCCATATTCAGATTTATCTAGTAGAATTTTAAAATCATACTTTTTATATTTTTTTCCAAATTCAATCTTTAATTTACCCAAATTCATAAAAATTTCCCTTTTTTATTTCCTTTAAAAATCCAAACTTATATATTTTTCATTCTTTTAAATACTAATATATATATTCAACTAAGCCATATCATTCAAATATTTCAGTTCCCAATAAAATCAATAAAATCATCCCAAATTATCAGATAAATCATATCGCTGGATGTAAAATTAATTCAAGAATTCAGATCCCTCCAACCTATTTCCCTGCATCTACAGATGTTAGCACAACAATTTAAAGATACCACGGGATAAAGGGTTATCCGCTGTTATGCGGGACGCATAGGGTCTCATCTGCTATATAATGCGGGAAATCAATCACTCCAATATATATTATATATACTATTATATATATACTATCACATCCAGATAGAATAACAATTATCAATGCAATCGAACAACCAATAATTTAAATTTAACTATTTAAATTTAAAAGGTAATCCATATGAGTGAGATTAAATCACCTTTGACTGTTTATGCAATCCACTCTAAACCGACTTGATTCTCTAAGATTTAGGACTTGTATAAACATTATACGATTTATTAATATTCAAACTAATAAAACAATTAATTACCGTTTAGTAAATCTATTTTAATTTTAACTAATAATTTAATTTGAACAAATAATTAAATTTTAAACTAATTTCCCTTTTTAAAATCTTTTGGTGACTAAAATAATTTTAAATCAGTTTATTAAATAAAGTTATCCCCATACTACATTATTTTAAAAATAAACCCGTAGATTTAAAATGTGTACATCTGTTTTTATTTTGAAACTATATACCTATAAAAATAATCTATATTGGTTTAAAATCTGATTTTATATAAACTGCTCGATATTTAAATCCCTATATTTTCCAAACCTTGTATAAATATATATATATATATTTGTTTTAAACATTTTTTATATTCAACAGAACTGTTTTTATACCTTCTGTAGTTAAAATTTTATTCCACCTTTTTTTTCCTTTCTCTTTTATAAATTAATTAACTAACTGCTATACCCAATACTAACTAACAATTAACTATCTTTTCAAATCTAATATGGCCCATATACATATCAGTGAAAAATAAATTTCAAAATTCTATAACCAACTGAAACCTAAATGTTCATTATATATAATAGTAATTATATAACTCTCAGTTACCTGCTAATCGATCGAAGGCTACCATACTGTCCCTTCTAGAACCGAAGAAGTTCACCAAACCCTAGCTCAATAGTCATGACCCTCTAACTCCACCTCGTACCGAAGATCGTGACCCAATCGCTTAATGCAAGCATCCGCCTCGACCTCGCATGCACTCGTGAACCCGCGAGCACCAGACTTCGACCTACCCAAAGTCCTAGTCACACTCGATTAAATCGCCTTGCGACTGTACTCGCATCTCTCCTTAAAACATTTTTCGATTCGAATAATCAGAGAAGAAAAGGGATTTATATTTTATTTTCTTAGGTGCCGCCATTTTTTTTAATTTGCCTCGAACGAATCAGAAAATAATTTGAAGAAAAACGAGACAAAATATATTATTTATTATTTAAAATGGAAACCCGTGCCGCTAGGAAGAACAAGTGTTGAAAGGGTGTAAACGTGTTAATCGTGAAAATATTATTTAGCATAAAAATATATCAAATTTTAAAACGTCCCGAAAAATGCAACTCAAAATCTTGACCTCCTATCAAGGCATGCCGTCATACCTTTATAATATTAAACCCCTATTCCGAACGCGATGAAAAAGGTTTCGAAGCCTAATTCGATCGTATGGAGAATATATATTTTTGGGCCTTATTATTATACTGAATTTTCGATTTGAATTTCAGCGCAGTTACCTACCATACAACCTCACGACAACTCCAGACACTACAAAATTTGAAATCCGATAAATACACTATTACGGATCCAATGGAACTGGTTTTGTCGAATTCCAAGATTGTGCCCCGAAAGGTTGTTTTTAAATATCGATTTAAACAATGCATTTTCAAACTGAACAAAACAGTTTTAAATTCAACTTTTAAAAATTCTATTATCTCCATTATTATCAATATAAATTTTATAAACCTTCAAATTATTTTTAACGGACTCGAATTCCCAGAATTCATATTTTACCTGATTTTCAACTGTTTAATTCAATAGTTTATTTGTCAACCAAATAGTGATATTTGAAATTCAAGTTGAAGATTAACTTTTGAATATTTAAAATAAATTAAATATTTCGGTTTCAAATATTCATAAATTCTGGATTGTCACAACAGCTATTTCCTCTTACCCATTCTGCACGTTTCCCTGCCACGTTCTTAGCAGTATCTCCATCATAGATTCAAACTTCTCTGTTTTTCTCTTTCTAGCAATTCAATTTTTGCCATTTTCCATATTCTACATCAAAATAAATAGTTTGATAAAAAATTAAAAAACTTGAAATTTATCTCCGGATCGCAGCAGATGGCCTTCCCAGCCACCGTTGGTCTTCGACGACCCACCTAAAGCATCAAGTAAGAACTACTCATATTGACGAAGGTGGCGTAAACGTCTTAGGCGGCTGATGTGAAAGTTAGTCTTAGGTTGTAGACAAATCTCTATACTTTATTAGGTTTGTTGTTGCCGCTCATTTTTTTGACAAGCTCCATTATTACAAATAACCGTGATGGTTCTTAGATTTCAATTTTTGATTTGGGATTTTATTAAGCAAATTTCCACTAACATTGTGCAAATTTTCCCATCTTCAGAAAGAGCACTGTGGAGATATTTGGAGACGAAGAAGCTAAGCTATAGTTGTAAATAGTGTTACAGTTTAGGAATTTGAGCTTGCAATTTTCAGCAACGTTGAAAGTTGCTTCAGAAGTTCAGATAGAGGATTCGCTAAACGAACTATGACCGAGATACAGACCCAAAAAAATTCTTGATCCAACTTAGACATTGTTGGAGTTTACACAAGAAGAACCGGGTTAGAGAATTTACATGTAAGTTTGATTAAATTCCTCATATAGCTTGATTTTCATTATTTATGATTTTTTCAATTCTTGATGAATTCAACTAATATTGCATATTTTTATTCATATTTTAGAAAGAAATTATATTGCCATTTGCATTGAAAGTGGTTGTTTTATTCTCTAGGTTGGTGCTCAGAATGGTTTTATCCATAGTGTGATGTTTGTTTATATCATGATTTCTTTGCTGGTATGTGGCAGTATATTTTTCAATTTTATATATAAGAAATCATGTTGGAATTGTTATTAAAGAATTGTTGGCAGTTCTGACGTGGCTATTGGTCTTCTAGCGGCCATTGGTGTTGCTTTGGGGATGTCTACATGAGGTAATTTGGGAAGGACTTTAATGTTTTACACTGCCATTATAGATATTTTTAAACGAAACTTACCGATTTTCATAACATTGTGCTTTGTATTCATTGCTATGTTTCCGGGACCTGTTATCATATTAGGTGTTTCATAAAATGCAAAGGAAGGAGCGGTGTCCAATAAAGGAAGATGATCAGATGGGACTAAAGACTTCGCTGTTTTCATGTAAATTCATAAAAATGTGAAATTTTTCTTACTACATTCTTTTGGCACTAATCGTAACAAATATGGTTTGTACTATTAACTTTTAAGATTGAGATGAATTTTTGGATTCTAGAGGACACTCAATTGGCTATAGATGAAGTAACATAATAATTATATTCAATTGATAGAAAAAAGTGATTGCAAAGGAATGGGAGAAACCAAATTTAGACTTAAGGGGAGAATTTGGATTGCTTCTACCGTTACCTATCATTTTAGCGGTTGCAAATTGGGTACTTTAAAAGCTTGTGCTTATTCCAGTGAAGAATTACCCTTTCCTTTTGGTCTAGGTTACGACATTTGGGAATCATGATGGCATTGTTCTTCATTAATTAGAAAGCATATTTTTTGGTTACAATATCATATACTATTGTCAAAAGTCATATGATATTTAGTAAGCATATCTTTATGTTCTTTATTTGTTTGATGCAATTCCGTGGTGCAAAGCATTTTTATGATAGACTTATTTTGTATTATTTTATCCATAGTGTGAGGTTTGTTTATATCATGATTTCTTTGTAGGTATGTGTTAGTATATTTTTCAATTCTATATATAAGAAATCATGTTGAAATTATTACTAAATAAATGCTGGCGGTTCTAAAGTCACACTTCACGGCTATTGGTCTTCTAGCGGCCATTGGTGTTGCTTTGGGATGTCTAGACTAGGTATTTGGGAAGGACTTTAATGTTGTACATTGCTATTATAGATATCTTTAAATGAAATTTACAGGCTTTCGTAACTTTGTGCTTTGTAATCAAAGCTATGCTTCCTAGAACTGCCATACCAATATTACCCCAGGTTGGGCATAGTTTGGTCATATTGTTTTGTGAAAACCTTCCCTGATTTTTTTGTTGATGATAGTTGCGTATTTAATCGCTGAACTATCATATGTTAATTCTTATGCCACTCATAATTTATCATCTTGAACTTGGTTACACTACATTCTTTTCCATGCACACATTAAATCCTGACCTGCAACCATCTTGCTGTGGGCTTTTACTATATATGTATATACTTGGCGAATTTATACACAATCTACTTAGGATATCCAGTGAGAAATTTTGAGAACTCTTATATAAATTATCTATGTGTGTATAAACTTTTTATAAAGTTTCTTATGGTTTTGTTTCATCGGTAAAATCACAATTCAAATACTCGGTCGTTTGCCTCAACTTTAAATTGGTATATTATTCATTTAACCTTTAATGCAATTTTTTTGTTGGTTCGCTGTAACTGTATGTTTTAGATTTAAGAAAAGGCATGCAACCTGACATGTAAAAGGTTAATAGTTAAATTTCTTTTGTATCTATGATATATTTTATATTTTTCCAATTAGTAGATTTGGTGCCCTCCCTAACTATAATAAAATCAACCATTTCTCTTTCGAATTCTCTATCAACAGAGATAAATTAGGATACTTCTTTAACCATTCTGCTTATGTGATTATTTTATTTAAAATTATTATTGTTTAAATATGCACATCTTGATTTGATCATTATTTCCATTTATTTTTTTAATTAATAATTTTACAGAAATGCATTAAAAAAAATTCAAAATGTATTACCAGTAATAATTTTTCATGCATTATCATATTTATTTTCATATTTTTCATGAGTTATAAACTGTAAGATTTTATTCTCAAAACTACCAGCAGGTCAATGACTATAAGATTTTTGTTGCCTGTAGGTCAAAGACTATTACCATTTCTATAGTAACAATTCCAGATATAAGTGTTCAATACGATTTTTTTATTGCATGTAGGTCAAAGACTATTACCATGTCTTAGTATTGAGCAATACCTTTTTAAACTATTTCAAAATTCCAGTTATAAACGTTTTCCATGCAGGTCAAAGACTGTAAGATTTTTTTTATTACCTGCAAGGCGATAAAAAATAGTAACAATTCCAGTTATAAATGTTTTTCATTCTGGTCAAACTATTACCATTTCTTTAATAACAATTCCATATTTTTATTGCCTTCAGGTCAATGTCTTAATATTGTCTTGATACATGAGTTATACATTACTATCTTAATACATTTTTTATTGCCTGCAGGTCAAGGCTACAGCAACATTTAGGGCTGTTATGGTAATGGTCACCGTTACCATTTTGTAAATACCATTACTATACTGTTTTTACAGGTAAACTAAAATTGTTTATTGTTACCATTACCGATTGACTGGTACACAGATAACTGGTATACCGATAAACTGGTAATCGTTACACTGGTAATGGTAAATTACCGTTTGTCTAGAAAAATAATAAATTGATATATTTTTACATTGAATGGTGCTTCATTATATATCTCATTGGGTCACATAATAAAGGATATAGAAAAGAAGTGTATTTATCATCATTTGAGTTGAATTATTAAAATAAATTGAACTGTTTTCTTACTTCTAAATGCCCGTAATACAACATCTTACATGAATACCAATGTATTATGAATGGAATGGTAAATTACCATTACTGTTGGTTGTGAAAAAATATTACCGATGTTTTACCGCAGAAAATAGTAAATTTACCGTAACCATACTGATTATACTGGTATACCGACTTTACTCTAAAATGGTAATCGATCGGCTGGTAGTGCTATGGTAATGGAAAATTTACCATTACCATAACAGTCCTAGCAACATTGATGCATCCATTACCAACACATAGAGACCTTACTAGTGGTTTGGCCATAGAAACAATATTAGCGAAAGATTGTTTGGAGGATAAGAGGATTATAGATGGAAAAGAAACAACTTCTATTCCTGATATTAGCATTGGCAGTGATATGGCATTTTTGGTGAAGGATCAGACTGACTAGCTGTTTGACAAATCACCGGTCTCGGACCTTACATTTTTTGTTGAGCGGGTTATGTAATTGTTTCAGGAAAATGTTAGGGAAGTTAGTGACAATGTTGTTCAAAGGGAGGATTTTGATGTTGGTGAGGAAGTGGGGGATTTGGGCGCTGAAGTGTGCTTATTTGATTGATGACAAGATTGGCTATTATAGGGTGTTAGTTATTCCTAATGGGATGATTTTTTTTCTTTTTGAGAAGAGGTAAAAAATGTAATGGAGGAAGGTGACGTTTAGGAAATAACTGCAGTAGTGTAGTTAGTTGCGTATATTGATTTTGTAGATGTTGGTGGGTCAGTTGTGGAAGGGGAAAATGCGAGCATGGTTGGTTGGCTCAAATCTGTGCTACATTTTAATGTGACAGTATAGGAGATTGTATAGCATGAAGTTGGTTTATGTTAATATAGTAAGGTTATATTGAATGGAAATATCATGCATCATTAGTAATAGTAGTTATAATGATTACAAAAGTTATGCATTGAGGAATAACTATTGTTTCTATTTATTTCTTTCTCATCTAGTGTTTTTCTTGCAAAACAACTGCCTTTCATGTCTTAGAGCTATTTGCTTTTCTTGCAGCATCAACTACACCCTAGAACTGCCGAAGTTTAACTAGAGTAGAAGCCAATTTACTCCAGTTTGAAATGAAAGCAAATATAATCTTTGTAGCTTCATATAAAGCTTCATCATAAAGACGATCCCCAATATTTGCGAGGTTGGAAACATTTGGCATAAGAATGAATTCCTCTATCTCACTCAATCGATCAATCTTTGCATATGCATATATGAGCTCACTGTCCACCTTTGGTTCTTTATTCTTTTGCCTCACCATAAGCATGTACCTCACTAAATCGTGATAAACATCAGCATTCTCGGTAGGGATGGCAATGGGGTGGGTCTAGGGTCCAAACCCCGTCGACCCGCCCCTGTTTTGGCTCGTCCAGACCCGCCTCATTGGGTCATTGGGGGCGGGTAGACCCATGACCCGTTCTTGAGTGGTCCGGGTCTAGGGTCGGGTCGGGGCTCGGTTGACCCGCCCCAACCCGACCCGTGCTACTACCATCTCATGAAACTGCTTTGTTACTATAATGATTTATTAATCTTATTAGATATAAGTGATTCTAGCATGGATATTAAAATGTTCTAATAAATAATCTATATAAAAAAATTAGAGTATTAAGTTGCGTCATTGATAATTATACAATAACATATGTATATATTTTCTGAATTGTTATTGCACACTTCATTTTTACTAACTTTCCTTAGACACGTTGTTATTTGTATTTCATGTATTATTTGGTGATAACGAGTATAAACAAATAAATATATGTAAGTTGGTACACAATTTTGAATCAAAACATTAGACTCATTGGGTCTTGGGGCGGGTCGGGTCTACCCTGACCCGTACTAGTCCCGGGTACGGGGCAAAATTCTAGACCCGCACCGGGTCTACGGGGCGGGTCTGGGGTGAGGTCTAAAAAATCCAAGATGGGTATGGGACACTAAAACCCCGCCCCATTGCCATTCCTAATTCTCAGCAGCATGAATAACTTTTAAGAAATGGGTTATGTCATCTGCTCGGATAAACGATTCAATTGCATCACCCAACAGCCCTTCTCTTAATTGAGCCTTTGTGATTTGACTCCAAATAACATCTTCTTCAACATAAAAGGAAAACTCAACCGTTCGATCAATGTTTTGAATATTATCCAAAAGAATGTTTATTGCTTGCGCATTTAAGTTAAACTTCTTGAAAATGGCATAGGCATCTTCGTATAACTGTGTTTCTACAGAAAAGTTATGCATTATGGAATAACTATAGGTAATGTGGACGGGAATAACTGCTCTGGGTTTAATTTGGATCCTACTTAACAGCAAAGATTATTGGAATATTTAAAAGATTCTAGCCTCCACTCATATTGGCAATCTCAGATATTGGTATTAAAAGATTTTTATGGTGCTTTCAATTGCTTGCGAGAGCACTTCATATATTTTCTTAAGGTGGTTCACTTTTTTTATTGTATCATGTTTGAATCAATTCATGTAATCCCTCAACTACAAAGTTTCTGGTGGTATTTGTTGATTCTGGCACAATAGTGGATGACAGAGTTTGCCTATGGAAAAATCATATATTTCATTGTGACGCTTAATTAATGAAGGATGCACTTAGTTACGACAAACTTTACATAATGAACAGTACTACAAATACACATTTTTTGTATATTTAAGAAACCATGATGGAGGAAGAGGGTGAAAAGGATTCAAAGTTTTACCGTATTAAAGGACTGAGAGGTAGATCCTTTTATTGACTTGAATGATCGTACCTCTTAGCAAAGAGCACGACCATTTGGAAAGAAACGATTATTTTCAAACAATGACCAATTGATTGAACCATGAACCACTCGATTGGTCCTTTTATTCAATCGATTGAATGAGGCCAAAATGAATATATTATTCTTTGAAATTCCCTAGAACTTAACCAGTCGACTGGTCGTAGTGGACCAGCCGAATAACCATTTTAAAAATGCCAGCAAATTATTTTGGATCGATTATGAGCTTACAACGTCTTAAAAATTAAAGGTTGTATAAATGATGTCTAAAAATATAATTTACAATTTTGGGGATTCTTTCACATCCATTTTTTCGTTTGTTAATTTAGAGTTATGTTATGAACTTCAAAATTGCTTTATGTTATTTTGCAACAAAAACAGGGTAAGTAACATTCTTTTCTAGCATGTCCAATCGTGCCTATATGGAAATATACACATATAAAATCTAAGCAACAATTATTGAAATTACTTGCATACGCACAGTGTTGCTCATTCATGCAAAAAGTAAAAAGGTATAAAATGAATATTTGTCTCTATCAATATTACAAGGTTGTACAAGTCAATAGGTTACAACAACTTTATACTAATATTATGGTAAACGATAATTCGAAATCTATACATTAGCATCGGGTAGTTTTATACTTCAACAAGTATCAAACATTCATGAGGAAAGGAATATCATGGGAGGTGCGGTCTTTATAATTGGAAAAAAAATTCTTATATATTAACATACTGGTTTACTACCTTTTTAAAAGTAGAGATGATGCAAGGTTTTTAATTCCGAACTATTAGAAATGATAATTTTAATATTTATTACATTTCTGTACATATTGAAGTAATAGTGGATTACTCCCTTCACCCATTTAATTATTTTCTAAAATAACTTAGTTTCATTCATGTTTTGATAAATATTGATTTATGCAGACATGCACATAGAAAATACAACATTTCATGCACATAAATTCATTTCGTAAGATTAATTTTTTCACAAATACTGTTTTTTAACACCAATTCTCTCCGTGCATGTGCATCGCATGTGCGAAAGTACTCGTATACATAATACATACATACATATATATAATTAAAGCCATGTTCATTACTTTATTATCCATAATTCTTTGCTACAACTGGTCTTCACTCCGAAAAAGCTAATTACATGTAGATAAGTTTAACAATCAACAAATGGTTAAGAAAGTGCTTTACGTATTTAATGTGTGCCAAACATGCTTAGTTAAACTTTTATTAAATTTAAATAATTTTTATAAAACTTGATTAATTTTTATAACAAACTTATTTAATTTTTATAAAACTTAGTTAACTTTGTTAAATTCTAATAAAATTTAATTAATTTGTATAAATTTATTTAATTTTATAAACTTAGTTAAATAATATAAACCTTAGTTAATTTGTAAAAATATGGTAAATTTTTCTAAAAATTGGTTAAATTTTTATAAAGCTCAGTTAACTTATTTATAACTTTATTTATTTTAAAACAAACTTATAAATTATCTCAATTGCTAAAACTTAAAATGTCATAACTTATATTTTACTTAACTTAAACTTATGAATTATCTCAAATTTAAACTTTATTAACTTAGTTAATTTTTATAAATTATCTCAAACTTATAAAAAAAATTATAAACTTAGTTAATTTATTATTGTCATTGTAAACTTAGCTAATTTATGATTATTATGGTAAGCTTATTTAGTTTTATAAACTTATTTAATTTTTATAAAACTTAGTTAATTTTTATAAACTAAGTTGTTATTCTTATTATTATTAATTATAAAACTCAGTTGACTTAGTTAATTTATTATTATTATTACAAACTTAGTTAATTTTTATCTAAATGTAGTATATTATTATTATAAACTTAGTTAATTTTTGTCAAATTTAGTTTATTATTATTATAAATTTGTTAATTTTTATAATGCTTGGTTAATTTTTATAAACGTATTTAATTTTTATTAAACTTAGTTAATATATTCAAACTACCGTTCATTATTATTATTATAAACATAGTTAATTTCTATAAACTATTGGATTAATAATGTGAAAAATTAAATGAAGCCCATTTAAGAAAATCAAGAAATTCAACTTGATTGTTGAATAACCTCAATCATTTAGCTCACATAACATCAAATTTACACTTAGCAATGTAGGTTGATATAGGAGGTGAAAATCATGGGGAGACTTATTGTTGAGATCACTTGTGTCATTAGTTTGTGTCTAATTAAATTTTCCCTAACTTTATACTCAATTATTGTCACGTACCCCGCGAACCAGTATAATTAAATAGTATGTACTCATTGGAAAAATACATTCAGTGGTATACCATAAAATATGAACTGCACACTCAAACACATATATAATTACTTGAGTTTGGTATTATAACAAACATACTATATTAATGAATCATAGAGTAATTCTTACCTTCTCTTCTAATTGAAATATTCCTCAAAGAAAAATGCAAGTTGAATACTTTGAGTCAAAGTTTCATATATCCCGATTTGAAACACCAGGAAAAAGAAAAGGATAAGCATACAAATATAGATATTAAAGAGAAAATGATACCCAAAAAATATAAATTTACAAATTTTCAATTGTCGGCACATTAGCTCGAGAAAATAACAACGGAAGGCAATAAATGTGACCAATAGCTTCATTATTATAAGGAAAATTTTCTGAGGATATGTCTTGCACCCATATAGATAAGAGCAAAAACTAATATCCGATGGCTGCATAACTTAAGTGTAACAGATTCTTAAATTGTAAAAGAAAAGCGAAAACAAAACAAAAGGTTATTTTAATATAGTTGAATGCAAAATATTTTATCTTTAAAATATGATTTTACATGTTCTTCATTTTCTGCAAAATTTTGTTCTACAGGCAGAGGTGCTGCAGAAGATCTTTGCATGCTATAAATAAGATGCTTTGTTGATTGCAACCTATTAATGCTAAACATTCGACTTTTTGATGACTACATTTTACCAAAATTTGGACCAAGTGGATTCTTTGTTGAATATTTTTTATGTGAAAAATGGAGTGAATATAAGAAAAAGGCTGTTTTGTTGTTGAAAACTTTTATTTTATTGATGGTAGATTTCTTTCTTGATTGCTTAATACAAAATGATGAGAGAGCTCTTCTATATATAGGACTCCATAGACTATTCTAGAAACGTGACTCCGTACATAATTATTATTTCTACTAGAAAATTCGAGAGCTCTCAGCAAGCTATAGTAAATGCAATAAGACTCTAGAAACTATAATAACAAGAAGCTTCTAGAAATTAACCATAACTAATCAAGTTTAATATTTCAACACCCCCCTTTAAACTTGACTTTTGACTCCAAGCAGATTCCTCAACCTGGCAAAATTCTCATGCTTAAGAGGCTTGGTGAAGATACCAGCGACTTGATCATGCGTCTTCGCATGCTCTAGTTGCACATCCTTTTTGGCGACCACTCTTTAACATAGTGATAGCGTATATCAATATGCTTGCTTCGATCATGAAAGACTAGATTCTTTGCCAAAGCAACTGCTGACTTGTTGTCCACGAAAATCTTGGTCGGCTCCTCTTGTGATAATTTTAACCCCTTTAGCAGACTTCGTAACCAAATTTCATGGTAAAAACATGAAGTAGAAGCTTCATACTCCGCTTCACAAGTGGAAAGAGTGACAATCGACTATTTTTTCGACATCCAAGTGAAGGCTATGTCTCCCACGTATAATATGAAGCCACTTGTTATGCATTTAACATAGTGACAATCAGAAACAAAGTACTACAAGCCAAAGTTTGTTGTGCCTTTAACATAGCAAAGAATCCTTTTTGCTGCCTTCAAATGAGTTGTTGTTAGATTCTCCACTTATTGACTCACAACGCCTACCGCATATAGAATGTCAAGTCTTATGCACGTTAAATATCGCAAGCTTCCAACCAAGCTCTTGAATAGTGTTGAGTCCACTTTTTCTCCTTCGTCATGCCTTAATAACTTGATTCCATATTCAATCGGCATGCAAACTAGGTTAGAGTCATCCATCTTAAACTTCTTCAATACTTCCTTAGCTTAACCTTCTTGAGTGATTAGGATGCCATTATCGTCTTGTTTTACTTTCATGCCAAGGTAATAAGACATGAGACTAATATAGGTCATCTCAAACTCCTTCATCGTCTCTTTCTTAAACTTTTTAAAAATGCTTTGATTGCTACCAGTGAAGATCAAGTCATCTACATATAAGCATAGAATTAATGTATCACCATTCTAGATTTTAATATAGAGTGCATGCTCACATGGACATTTGATGAAGTTTCTTTCTTAGAGGTACTTATCAATTCGAGCATTCCAAGTTGTTGGAGCTTGTTTCAATCCATAAAGTGCATTCTTTAGCTTCAATACCTTATCTTCTTCTCCCTTGAATTCGTATCCTTGTGGTTGCTCAATATAAGTTTATTCTCCAAGAACTCCATTTAGGAAGGCAGATTTCACATCCATTTGATGTATCTTCCAATTGTTTTGATCTGCTAAAGAAATTATTAGTATAACAATTTCTAGTCAAGTGACTGGATCCAACGAATATCTCATCATAGTCAACGCCAGCTCTTTGAATGTAGCCTTTTAACACCAACTCGCCTTATATCTTTTGACTTCTCCTTTGGCCTTTTTCTTTTCTTTGTACACCCATTTCACACCAATTGCCTTGTGTTCTTTTGGAAATGAAGCTGATTCCCATGTGTCACTCTTCTCGATGGCCTTCATTTCTTCGTCCATAGAATTTTTCGAATTCTTCTTTTGCAAAGCTTCTTGGAAGTTTATAGTCACAAAATCCAAAAATAGACAAAAGGGAGTAAAATTATCTTGATTTTCTATTACCTCGTAAATTTCTTGAAGGATTTTAAAGCATGAAGCCCTTTCACTTGAGCTCTCATCTTCTTGACAACTTGTGGTTGGTGAAGCTAGTGGGGAAGTGGGCTCCTCGCTTGATTATTCGATCCTTTATTGTTGCATTTCATCTCCTTCAAGGTATGGAAAGAAGTTGTAATTGTCATTATGTGATCTCCATTTCCATTCTCCTTCTTCATAGAACATAATATCTCGACTTATTATTATCTTCCTCGTATCAGGATTGTAAAGCTTATAGCCTTTGGAGTTGGTGTTGTAACCAATGAAAATATACTTCTCACTTTTTTCATCCAGTTTGCTTTGCTTCTCGTCCAGTATATGTACATGAGTTATGCTTTCAAAGACTCTTAGATGAGAAGGACCGGGCTTCCTTCCACTCCATGCTTCTTATGGTGTATTTCCCCACACTTCTTGTTGGAGATCAGTTTGATAGCTAAACCACATATGCCACAGCTTTCGCCCAAAATTCCTATGGCATCCTTTAAATTTTAAGCATGTTCCTTGCCATCTCAAGAATTGTCCTATTCTTCCTCTCTGCTACTCCATTTTGCTGGGGGGATCTAGGCACTGTCAACTATCATTTGATTCCATTATTTTGATAATATTTTTGGAATTCTTTTGATGTGAACTCTACTCCATGGTCAGATCTCAAGGCTTTAATCACAAAGTCACTTTTCTTCTCAATTTGGGCCTTGAACTTCTTGAAGTTCTAAAAATCCTCTAATTTCTCCTTCAAGGAATACACCCATGTTTTTCTTGAAAAATCATCAATGAAAAGAAGGAAATAGTTACTCTTACCAAGTGAACTTGGCTTGATTGGACCACACACATCCATATGTATGAATTCCAACGACTGTTTAGCTCTTGAGTATGAATCCTTTGGAAAGCCCATTTTGAATTGCTTTCCATGTAAAAATCCTTCGCACACTTGATTAGGATGGCTTATGCATGGTAATTCTCTTACCATTTCCTTCTTGAAGAGAAATTCTAATCCTTTGAAGTTAAGATGTCCAAAACGAAGATGCCAAAGCCAAGAGGCATCTTTGTAGCACACCTTAAGGCATTGTGTGACATCATTTTGAACATTGAGAACAAACATTCTATTTCTTGACATTGTTTCCTTAGCAATGAATTTACTTGCACCGTCTCTTATAGAAAGGTTATTGCCTTTTAATCGAATATCATAACCTTCTCTAAGAGTTGTCCTAGGCTCAAGATGTTGCTCTTCATGTTTGGCACATAATAAACATTAAAAATGAATTGGTGCTCTTCATTCTTCAATCAGATAAGAACCTTTCCTTTCTCAACTATGTTTGATTCATCTCCAAATGCGACGTCGCCCTTCATCGATTCATCAATCTCCACAAACATGTTTTTTCTTTCACACATATGGCTGCATGGACTGCTATCTAGGTACCATTGGTTTTCCTCACCTTTTTCATTTTATTTGTGAGCCAGTAGTAATGTTCCATCCTCTTGATTTTTTTCTTCGACATAATTGGCCTTCTTTTCAACTTTATTGTTTCTTGGAGCTCTACATTCGGAAGCATAATGTTCAAATTTCTCACAATTTTAGCATTTAACGCATGACTTGTTATATCTTGAATTTCCTTTCCCACGACCTCTTGTTGAGCTTTCTCCCTTTTTATTGTTGTTGCTACCATATCCATGACCCCTTTCTCTTTCTTGGCCATAACCCCATTTTTATTGGCTTCGATTATTTTCTTCCTTTTTTGAATCAATCATGTCTTAAGAACTTGCACCAAGGTGTCTTCCTTCTCCATTTTCTTTTATTGATAAGCTTGTAATGAGCGTAGAAGTTCCTCTATTAGCATGGTCTCCAAGTTTTTTGTTTCTTTAAAGATAACGAAAGTATGTTCGAACTTTGGATCTAATGATCTAAGTATCGTCTCCATAATTCTTAGATCATCTAACTTCTCACCATTTCTTTTTAGATTATTAATAACCACTAAAACCCTTGAGAAGTAATCGGAAACAAGTCCGCCTTCTTTCATATGCAAAGTTTTAAACTCTACTCTTAAAGTTTGAAGACATAACCTTTTGACTTGATCAGCTCCCTTGTAATATGTTCGAAGCTTCTCCCATGCTTATTTTGCTGACTTCGATCCCGAAACCTTCTCAAAAGTATCATTATCCAATGATTGATAGATTATATAGAGAGCCTCCTTGTCTCTCGTCCTTGAGTTTCTCAAATTATCTCTTTGAGTTTGAGATAAGCTACCTTCATTTATTGCCTTTCTCCACTATTTTCCATATGTCATGTGCTCCAAGGAGAGCCATCGTCCTTAAGCTCCAATTGTCATAATTGTTCTTATTGAGCATTGTAACTTGTAAGGGAATGCCATTATTCTCCATCTCTATCTTTTCTTTGAAAGAATCTTAAATCTTCGATGGCACTCTATTAAATATATTTTATGAGAAAGAGGGAGAGAATATAAGAAAAAGGCTTTTTCGTTGTTGAAAACTTTTCTTTTATTGATGGTAGATTTCTTGATAAAAAATGATGAGAGAGCTCTTCTATTTATAGAACTCCATATCCTATTTTAGAAACATGACTTCATACATAATTCTTATTTCTACTAGAAAATTCAAGAGCTCTCAGCAAACTACAGTAAATGCAAGAAGATTCTAGAAACTATAATAACAAGAAGCTTTTAGAAATTAACCATAACAAATAAAGTTTAATATTTCAATATTATTTTTGGTGTTTTCTCTAGAAGAGGGTCTGTCTCTTTTAACCTTTGGCAATAAAGCAGCTGAAGATGAAAAAACAGATGTCGTCCTTGAGAGTGTCTTTGGAAATTTTAGTGAATTTTTATTTTTAGTGCAAGGTTGAGGATAGAAAGACGAAGGTACAAGAACTAATGAAAATATATGATGTGTTTCCTACATGTGTCTCATGATCTGGACGAACCATCGCTATGAGCAAGTGCCGAAATGGTGCTTCGGGAAATTACTGCAATTTGTCACTAAGAATTAGATTATTCTCGAGAAGTATAGGTTTGTAATAATGTATGATACGAAACCAAATGGTAGGTTTAGCTAACCATATTTTGATATGAAAAATTTGGTACTAATTCAATTATTTGAGCTATACAGTAAACTATAGAAATAGCCAGTTTTGTAATTTCCACGCTTGTAAAATGTTTTCCAGCATCATCGCCATTATATCAAGAATGGGGCCTACATCACCGACCCAATAAATAAAATACCACTTATTTGAAGTATAGACTAATTTTGTAGGGTTAAACTGCTTATAACCTTCTTTTTTCTTTTTAAAGTTCTAATAGTAGAAAACAACATTTATCAAAGAGTTGCACTTTCCTCAACATTTTATACATTAGTTCGGTTTTATCCTTAATGGAATAGGAAGTGGAAAGATATGTATATTAGGTGTTTGGTTTCCCATGTGGGGTAAACTAAAAAGACAATATATATAGAGGGCAAAATGATCCAGTCTGAATACATGATACTTTTGATCTAGCATCTAAAAATTCAGGGTGGTTTGCTGCAGTTTAATTAACTTAAAAGGGGAATCAATTAAGAGACATCAATTAAGTAGAGAACATGTCACTTTTATAACATTAATTCATTTAAGGATCTTCTAATAAAGAAAAATGTATGTGTGAGAATCTTATTTAGAAGGAAACGTTCATTAACATGGTCGTATAACAAAGGAATAAATGAATAACACTAGAGAATTATACGTTATAAGCTAACGTAAACAAATCAATAAATGACGGTGAGGATTGTTTTTAGGGTTAATCGGATGTTTTATAGTTGTTCACTACACCTATAAATTGAGCGTAACTTAATACTAACCCTCATTATTTTCCCTGAATCAGCTGTTGTCATTTACAGCAAACTTCTCTTATCTTCTCCCTCTTCCTTTCTCCTCTGTCAATCAAATCTTTTCCCAAACAAAAAATAAATAAAATTAGGCAAGGAAATGCATACAAGAAAGCCAGGGAATTGCACAAGCAAATCAGGCATTTTATAGCAAATTAAAAAGGGGGATAAGCAGAGAAAAGCGCGGCAATTTAAAAGGGATAGAGATTGAAGCTAAGGCGACATGTGAGTGAATTTATTTATATATCTTTTAAGTTTAAGATATATTATCGCTAAATTACCTGTTATATAATTTTATTCAATAATCAATCCTATTAATTAAGTTATGCTGAACTATAAGGAATTTATAATTTATTTACAGTATTAGTATTTATTTACATCTGTTTCTACATTTTGGATTTCTATGCAAGTGTCATTCTTCTTCTATATTCTCCACTTTCTTCACGTATTGATTAGATCAGATTAAATGTGGATATGGATTAAATAATTAAGAAAACTAAAATGAAGGAAATAAGATGTAAAATAATAAAAGTTTGAGGAATGGAATTAGTGTAATAAATTACATTAAAATGAGAAAAGTTAATTAATCTAATAACTGGATTTGGGGGTAACTAAAAGGTTGATTGGTTAATTTAGAAAATATGATACATTTCTATAATTTAATATTTAAAAGACAACAATGAACGTGATTGCTAGAATAAAAGGAAAAAAAAGAGAATTAGTGTAAAATATAGAAAACACTGTATTTTACACTATTCAAAAATAGTAAAAGAAATATTTAGCAGTTACGGATTATTGTTTATAGTATTATATAATATTAAAATATAGAAATGGATTTTTAAATATAGTTGTCATAACCAACCGTATAAAATAGAATTACTTCCTAGAATAGAAGATAATAAAGCAAAGTATGACATGAATCAAGTAAATTACTAGACAAGAACTTGAAGCTGTAAATGATAACGAACCTAGGTCTGCATTCACTGCGCGGACTATTTAAGAAGATAGTAATTATGATAAGTGAATTATATAATATAAGAGAATAAAACAAAATTCTATATCATAAAAAAAGAAGGCAGTTTAGAACAGAAATGAAATGTTGGAATTATGTACGGACTATAAAAAAGAGAAAATGACAATTACAGGTTGAATTATAACATAGGTTATAATTAAGTAATAAGAGAAGAAAAGCTTATTTTGAGACTTTGAATAAATTAATGAGCAATAATAATGGTAGAAGCTTATTTAAATAATTTAAGTCAATAAGAAAATTAAGCAGGAATGATAAAAGAGGCTCACATTAATGAAATTAAGATTTATATTAAGTTTAATAAGCAAGATAATGAATGTGGCTCATACCAGTAGCATTCCCTATTAAATAAATGAAAATCTCACAATAGATAGAGGTGAGACAATGGCAAGAATATGCTTGTTAGGGTAATTAAGTAGCCAATAGATTAAGAAAGTAAACTAAATGCAAATTAAAAGATTAGACTTAGGGTCTAATAAAAGAATTGAGATGCGTTTGGAGTAGCCCAAAGGATGAAGCGTCTAACAAAGCAGTTCATCATGGATTTCATATATGGAGAAGCATGTCCAACTTAGTATTTTTGGACTTTAAGGAAGTACGAGACTTCAATGGGACGTGAGGATACTCTAGGATGATCTCTGGATAGGCCTAACGAAGCTGCACCCTCGGAGGCAGGTCTGTAGGTGTTCCATCAAGAGAGTATGCCTTGACTGCATTTGCATTGTAGGCCTAACGAAGCAGACCTTTGTAGGCAGTCAGAAGGGCTCGGTGTTCGGAGTGGGGTATTCGTATATCGAGTACTTGTGAGTAAGTTTAAGGATAGTCGCATGCAGATATCAACCAACATAAAGGCCAAGAGCGATTTCGAGAAAGACTAGAGTTAAACCAACATGTGATTATTTCACTATCGAAACATTGGATGAGGGGCACTGCCAATTGATGTTAGATTGTTTGCAATAGGGCATGGTGACTTAACTCTATAGAAGTCTTTTGGTTAGTTGAGGGGTGGCTGCGTGGGGCCAGAGCCACGATGAAAAAGAGACAGACCAACTAGAATATCTGTATTATAGGCCTAACGAAGCAGTCCTTTAGAGATATAGAAAATCCCCGACTGAATTCCATATGAGGCAGACCTTATTGGCGGGATTCAGATAATAGACAGAATGATTATGTAGTCTTGAATGTATGCACTGGGTGGTACATTGTGGATGTCCGAGCATTGGTATAGACTAGCGTAACGACCCGTAAATTCTCAATAACTAAATTTGTTAATTTAATTAGATTTTGGTAATTTAATATTAAAGAAAATAAAAATTAGTGAATTATTAATGAAAATAATAACTAGAATGAAATGCAATAATATAAATATAAGCTAATTATTAATAACTTGAATATAATTCCAATAAATGAAATAATTTAAATGTTATACTTGGTTATAAATTGAAATGTAAGAAAACAAATGTAAATATTTAATTAGCTAATGAAATAATAATATAGTAAATGGAAATTGAACAAAATCAGTATTATATAAGAATTGTAACATTTGTGTGTAAATAATGAATTCATAAGTGTGGTTTAAAGTTAATGGCAACAATTAATATACGTTATCTATTTAATTAGCCTATTATATTAAATTTGAAACCAATTGCGATAAATGTAGTTAAGTATTATGTTAATGTAAATTTAGGTAATATTTGGTAATAATATAAATTTTATTCATCGAGTAATAATGGATTGATTATAAAGGTTGAAAATCAATTTAAAGCAATTAATTAAAATTTAATTTTAATAAATTGGATTTGATTACAGGTAAATTGAACACTGTAATTAGTGTTATAACCAACATTGAATTGTCATATAAACTTGGACTAAGTCATGGTAAAAGTCCAATGATTAAAATGACGAATTGGTTAGTTTATAAATATTGAATAAAAAGGTGATTAATTAATTTAATATTAATATAGTTAATTAATAGGAAAATAGCCATTTTGGCAACCGACTTGGATTTCGACGAATCCAATTTCATTAGATCCATAATGGTGAATCATTGTAGAATTTCAAGTTTCGTAACAATCAGACTTGTCGTTTGATCGTACGGGCTCGAAACGCCTAAAAATCAATTTAATTAAAATCAATTGAAATCAATTTGAAATAAGATGATTTTAATGTAACTTCTTTATACGATGGAATTAGGACTTGAAACTTGTTCCATATTTGAAAACATCTATTTTGATATATGGGTTAATCCATTTTCGTTCTGGAGGCAGAACGGGCTTTTCGCATCGTTTATCGTTCAACATGTTAATCAATCTTGTTCGTTCTTTCTATTAGCCCTACCTATAAATACCTCGTTATAAACCCTAATTTTTTTATTCTAATTTATGTATATGTACATTCTTTCCCTACTCCTCCTTCTCAATGGCAGACAAGACAAACAAACTCCTCAATAAAATTTCAAATCAAAATTCAACTTCAAATTAAAAATCCTCAAACCATGTCGAATTTTAAATCATTTTGAAGCTCTCGATGAGCGCAACACAACTCTATGATTCATTTTTCAATCTGAATTCCTATGTGCTCAGAATTTGATGATCTATTCTCGACAGTTCGTTGATCGTCGATCAACTTCGTCTAACCGATAAATTAAAAGTATAACTTTGTAGAGAGGACCGAGAGGAGTGCATCCATGCAAGCTAGAGGGTGATCAGACGGTCTGATCTATGGCAAAAATTTGACCTAGGGCTTAGTTTAGTGGCGGTCGGTAGAGCAAACTAATGACTAGGCCTAGGTCATCGGATGCGGCTCGTCGAGGCAGGTGAGTGGCAGGGATGCGATGGTCTCGGGTGGTCAGTGGCGCGCTCAATGATCGGTCAACGACAAAAAATTTAGGTTCGAACGGAATTCTTGGGCATGCGTGCTTGAAAGGGGAGGCTGGGAGTGACGTGTTTACTGAGGTGACGTGCGTCTTAATTTAAATTCTATTTGTTTTGTTTTATTTATATAAATTTTAATTTCAAACGTTCTAACTCGTATAATTTTCACATATGAGGTCCAATTCATGCACGGTTTAATCCGTTGATGTAACAACCCTAGATTTTATGTGTATTTTAATTTTGACTTTATTTCATTTTGAAATTATTTTAAAATTGTTTCATTTAAAACATTTCACTTTTAAATATAAACTTTGATTATTATGTGAATTATAATTCCAACTGGTATAAATAGGATATTTCCAGAAAAAGTGGATTTTTTGTCAATCTGGTCAAACTTTGACTTTTTAATTTAAAATTTAAATATTTGAATTTTTAATTTTATCTTTTATTACGAAAATATATCAAATTTTGAGAATACTGCTTTTCGTTTCGTTGAAATCCGATTTGTATTGTGAAAGTTATGCTTTTTACAATATTATGTGTAAATTGATTTATTTAATAAAATTATCTATTTTAATTTATATAAATAATATTTTTATTTGTAAAATCATGTTCTAATATGTTTTATATGACATATTAGATATATATTCTATTTTAAAACATTTTAAAGTGATGTTATAATTTTTTCAAAATTTACTGCATTTATTTCCTATTTTTAAAGGCTAGTTTCTATTTTTCTGCTATTTTCTTCATTTAAATTATATTCAATTAATTTATTTTTGTCAATGCATTTTATTTTATTTTATTATCTTTATGTATAAATATTTTCCAAGTCCTATAAGCTTTCCAAAATTTATTCTGTTTACTTTCAAATTTTCTAGACTAGTTTTCATTTTTGTTCTATTTTCTTATTTTGATCGTATATAATTATTAATCACTTATTTATAAATTTTTTTTTTATATTTTCGAAATTTAAACTGAAATTATAATTATTTTCAGTTATTTAAACTTATATAAATAAATTAAAAGAAATTTGAAAAGGTTATGACTTTTGATTTTCCTTAGCCTTTTTATCTTCCACTTTTTCACATTTAACCTAACTTTTCATTCAATTGGCCTTTACTACTCACACTTTCAGCTGACCACCTCCATTTCCCTTCACGTACATTATTGTTTCTCATTCGTGAAGAAAAATTTTCAGCCATCGCCTTTGAGAAATTTTTGGTAAAATCTTTTTCTTTTCATTTGTTTTTACTTTTATTCTCCTTTGATTTGAGCTTTACACTTGTTCTTCTTCATCATAGGTTCAGCCACGCTCCTCTCCATGCCATTCCGCCTCCACCACCACCTAAGAACACCACCATCACCACCTCCTCTCTGGCCAAACCACAAGCTGTGCCTCCTTATTGATGATCCACCACCAAAATCTACATAAACCATCACTACATATATAAACCGAGCCAAACTTGGTACCACCACCTTCAACCACCTTTTTGCCGCTACTTCCTCCACCACCACCACATCAGACCTGATCACCACCCTCTACCACATCATCCACCACCATCTGGACATCTAGACCTGACCATATAGCCTCTGGCTGAACCAAGTTATAGCATAGAAATGTTGATATTTGCCTTGTTATGTAAATTGTTGCACACATATACTTCATCACCATTCAAACCAAGTAGGCTGACCCTGTTTGAACCAAACCCAGCCCTTAGTGCATGTCATGGCCATCCTAAATCCATCGCTTGCTGATCCATGTGAAGTTGAGAACAAGTGCAATGCATTTGATTTGGTTTTGGGCATTGATTTCTAGCATTGTTTAGTGTTTATTTGGTTTTGAAACTTATATATTTTATTGTTTTGTTTAAATGTTATCAAGGCAAATAGCTTTGGCTCTCCACTCTGAAGTCGTTTCCGTGTTATGGTGCCTTCGTAGTTTTAGTGTGTGCGCTTTAGTGGCTATCTCCAGCTTTTTACAAGTGAGTTATTCTCACTAGACAATATGTACATATATAATTAGTAAATTGAACCCTTTTGAATCTGTAAAATGCATTATCATGTTACACCTGCTATATTATGATTATATAATGTTCACCCATGCTTAAACACCTGTTATAACATCTGTTACTGTTATATTATGTTGTTTTGTTATTTTTATCAGTTTATCACACTGCAAGTTCCCTTTAGATTAGAATCACTATGGGTTGAAATGATACATACCCGAACGGCTTTAGAATAGGAGAAAATCATTATGGGCTGAAATGATAGGCCGGAATAATTTTCAATTATTTTCATTTACTTGGGATTGCGGGTTTGAAATGATCAAACCCGGGTTTTCTTTGTAAATTACGGGATGAACTGATATATTACCCGTATCACTTTACCTAGGCTAGAAAATGAAATACAGACCCCGTTGTTAAAATATGTTTTTCTAAAAAATTTAAAATATTTTAGAAATGTAAATATTATAATATTTTGATTTAAATTTGATTAAAAATTATTTTTGTAAAGCATTATTGATTTTCTGAAAATTTATAAGTGAAATAAATAAATGGTAAAGTTAGAAAATCTGAAATGTAAGTTATTTTGGAAATTATAATTTGGTGATAAATGGAATTTAAATTAAATATGAAAATATGATAAATTTACAATATTTTGAATTAAATGAATTTAAAACAATTTTAGAATATATTAATGATTTTTGAGTAAAGTTAAAATGTGCAATGAATGAATATTTAAGTTGAAATTTTGAAATATAACTAAAATTGGAAATTTGTGAATTTGGCTTAAAAGTGAATTTTAAGTTAAGTTAATAAAAATGAAATTAAGTTATATTTGAAAATTTTAAACTTAAGTGTTAAGTTAAATTTAATTTAATGAATTTAAAATTCAATGTTAGAATGTAATAAGTGAATTATTATTAAATTTTGATTTTTGAATGGAGGTTTAACTTTAAAAAATCATGAATATAAGGGTATTTGAATGATTGTTTTAAAAGTGAAATCATATGAATTTATAAGTTAAAAATGATTTAAATAAAAATATAATTGTTTGTGAAATTATACCGAATATTTGAAGTTAATTAACTGCATTTCTGAAATGCTATTAATTCTGATGTAAATGATAATATAGCATTTGTAAATGTTGTAGTTGATAATAATGAACCAAATGGCTAAGTTTAATTAAATGCTATTGTAGCATTTTTGTAAATGTTATAATTGTTGAATTTAACTAAGTTTTCTTTGAAACTAATGTAACCCTATTACAGCATTTTTAAATGCTATATTTTGTTAAATTGAACTGTTTTGAATGTAACTTTCTATAGCAATTTCTAAATGCTGCAAAAGTTGAATTTTCATCTGTTTTAATAAATTAAGTGAATAAATGAATTTTAAAAGACTAAAATTTTGGAAATTTAATAATTTAATTATTAAATATAATAACTTCATTTTATGATTTGAAATGAAGTAATTTGTATCGAAATATAAATTTTTTTGAAATGTGTTTTGTAATGGTATTTAAATTAAATAAAAATGAATGTGGTTTGGAAGATATGATATTTTGAAATGAATTTTGAATGATACTGAATTTTGAAATGATATTTGATTTTGAAGTATAAAATACCATTTTGAAATTTTAACCACGGGATGTATTTAATTTATAGTTTAACTAATTCTTAAAGGATGGGCGATCCCAAGTATCCTTTAAGTTATTGTGCATTTCTACTACAGTTCACTTGAGTTGATTTACATTGTATAAGTATATATTGTCCTGACTTGAGTGTATTATGTTTTACTTTACGCTCGGGTCAGCCTAAGTATTCACAGCTTTGGATTCTCTTTCTGGAGCTGGTCTTTGCTGGAGTTTCTGCTTATCTACATTTATATCTACTTTCGGTTTCAGGTGTTCTAGTTTATCTCATGTATTAGTGAACTTCCATGTATTTGGGATTTCTATTATGTTGTTTTCAAACTGTATTTTGCATTTGGTTTGAGACTCTTCCGTAGTAGCTTCATGAACTACTATGTATTTTATAATCCGCTGCGAGTTATTATGATATTTCTATGTCTGTGATTGTATTTCATTTGCTCCAAATTTATTTACAATGCGTTATTTTGAGCAATTCATTTCCGACATGTGCGGATGCGAGTGGCTGAAAATATCAGGTTGTTACATTTGGTATCAGAGCTTTAGTTTTAGACAAACCATAGCCTGCGGAGCAAAAACTCATTAGAGATAGGGTAGAAATATCCTAGAATGGGTGAAATCAATCTCAGAATCATTTCCTTGTAAGAGAACGTACTTTCGAAGTATAAAATGATTTCTAAATGATTTTTAAAGGATTTTCAAAGATTATTTTGATATAAAAATCTTCTTATTTTGAAATCAAGATTTTCTGAACTTCATCACTTCGGTATCCACCTTGTTAAAAATCTCTTGGTTAGGATTCTTATCGACTTGGATTCCTTGAACTGTGGAACGCTGCCACTTGTTCTGAAAATCCTATCTTATCTTCCCTATTTTTATCCTTTTGATTTTGGAGCATTCCATAATTCCACTTTGGAATGACCTCTATAAAGATCGGTGATTCCGCAAATCTTTGAATGATTTGTAAAGGGATGAAACTCCTTTGCAATTGGCATTGATTCACCGGAGATTTCTATATCCTCGGTTTACGATACTATCTATCTCCTGCTCTACCTGGATTCTATCTCTGGCGATCAAATGTCGATTTACCTTAGATTTCCGCATTGGTTGTATTCCTGTAGTCACGGTTGACTCGGTTAGGGTCACCTGCGATTTATATATGCTTATCCATCTTCTATTTGGTACTTAAATTATCTCATCTTCATTCGAGCTTATCTTCGAATCAGAATTCTATTTGATTAGAGTTCCTCTAAATCTGAATCTCTGTTTGTTTGAAATCCACCCTTGAATCATCCTTTGGAAATTTGTGTTTCATTGTATTTTGAAATTATGCATACATCGTATTATTATGATAAGGATGACCACATTTTTTTAAAAGTAAAATGTTTTCGACAAGGATTTTTTATCTTTTAAAAAATGAAAATTTTGAAATTTTGAAAGGATTTGAAATTTTGAAAATTTTATAAGAATTTGACTTATATAAAAATGATTTATAACTGAAGGGTTTTGAATTTGAATTTTGAGAAACCGAACTCCGGTGTTTTGAAATCGGTTTTAAGATTTTGGAAAATATATAATAATATGATTTTAAGATATTTTCTGAATAAGAATGTTTCAAATGTATTCGAATGAATTCCAATGATTTCAAAGGAGATTTCAAAGAAGTTTCAAGAAAATAAAAGTCCAGAACCCACTTATGTCGCTGAAAATAATTTCGGTTATGAATGCATGCATCATCGACATTGATTTTCAAGTTTCTGAGTGGGGGAGAGGCCACTCTAGTAGCTTTGCTATGCGAGTGATTTTGTAAAACCAGTTTTGATTTCAGATTTCGAGGTATGATTTGATTTTCGAAAGATATATGTATGTATATTTGAAATGATTTAAAGTAAGCCGGTGTTCAGTCCCCGAGTTTCGGATTTGAAACCTATCTTTTGAAATTTTATTTACTGATTTATTGTTGATTTCCAACTCTTGGATTGAAAATATGATTTCTTCGACTATTTTGAAGGTTCGAGCACTTCCAAATCAATGTTAACTTTTCAAAGCTAAGAAAATTTGAAAGGTGTAAGGTATTTGATAAAGAATATAAGTTTAGTTTGTATGTTTCAAGTATGAAATAATATGATTTGTATAAGTTGAAACTGTTTTGTTAAGTAAATAAATAAGGCTATTTTGAATTATACTAATATGAAATTTAGTTTTGAAATGTTTTGGATAAAAATAGTCTTCAAATGTTTGAGAAAAATTTGGTTTTAAATGTTTTAACTTAGTAACATCTTTATGAAACTATTTATTTAACAAGTTGGAATAGATACATAAGTTGTACATACGTTGTTTTATTCGCATAATTAATTTGATCCAAGTTTGAGTACACAGGTTCGAGGTGAATTACACCATTTCGTGTTAGGATTTTTCATTGGATTCTTGATGGCGAATATTTGATATGGATTTTAGGCTTGATTCTAGAATTCTCTGTCATAGTATATGGCTATGCAAGGAGACTGATGGCTTCTAGTTGAGAAACCATATCAATTCCGCATTAGGGAAGTCGAATGGACAATACTAGTTCGAAAGCGAACTTGTGTGATCGAGCAAGCGATCGAATGTAATGTTGCAAAATGATGACATATGTACATCTTATATCCTAATATCATTGGTATACTTGACGCTGAAATTGAAAGTTGTTGGGTTGGATATTTTTGTAATTTAATTGGAATTTTTCTTTTATGAAAAACTACTATCAAATTTAAAACCATTTTTCAAAACCATTTTTCTTTTATTCATCTTTAACTAACTGTTTTATTCTATTTTTCATACAAACTATTATATATACAAAACTATTCTTAATAAAAAAAATCTTTCAGTAAGCAAAGATGTTCAATCCCATATGGCTTTTCATGCAGCGAAATTTATTTTTGAAAATTTTGATTCTTATATAAGATAAACTTTATGTAAGTATAAGATGACTTAGAAAACCATTGATTTTGATAAATGAATAGTTGAAGCTTATATTAGTATGAAAGGATATTTGGTTTACCTGTAATTTGAGTTTATTTAAAAATAATGGATTTATGAAATAAATATTTCAATACTAAGTAATAATGAAGTAAAATTTGAGATATATGAAATTATAAAATTTGGTTTTGAAATATGGTATATTTAAGCTTTGAAATATATTAAAGATTGAATAGTTTATTTTGTATCAAAACTTTATTTGAAATTTGATAATATTTGAAATGATTTTGTTGGAAACTAAATTGAATTGAAACTGATGGTTTGAAGTGAATTAAAATTGAAAATTTTAGATTTGGGTTTAATTGAATAAATTTGTGAAATTCAAAGAATTAAAGGAATGTTTTATGATTTCAAATGTATTATTTTGAAAGGTTATGATTTTCAAAGTGTAATGATTTCAATTATTTTGGTTTCGAAAGATTTACAACTTTAAAAGTATAATGATTTTTGATAAGTGAATATATGTTTGAAATAGAAATGAATTTGTTTGACAAAAATGTTGTTGATTCGGAAGTTTGGATTATCTTCTAATTCTATTGTTTTAAGAAACTTTGAAACTGAATATATATAATTAGGAAGAAATGATTTGGTGAAATCATATATATATATATATATATATATATATATATATATATATATATATATTGAAACTGAATTGATATTAAAATGCTTTGAAATTGAGAACCTTGATTATTTAAATACTCTGATTTGGGAGTTATCAAACTTATATAAAAGTGATTTGTATAAGTATGAAGTGATTTGAAAACTATTGATCTATAAAGGTACTAAATTTGTAAATTGAGATCTTATATAATCAAAGTCTATATAAGTGTGATTTGATATAATTTTGATTTTGGAAAGTATTCGATTTGAAATGAAATCTTATATATAATGGACTTTATATATGTATGATATTTGAAAGTGGTTTTGAAAGGTACTATATGATACATATTTTCGAAGTAAAGATATGGAAAGTGCCTTCTGCTTGATATCCGCTTTGTGGCCACACTGTGGATTCATTCTATCGATATTATTCTCTCTCTTTGATTTGGGTTTTCCGGATATGATACTCGAGTGTCCATCGAATTCCACGGCGATCTTCGTGGTCTTACGAGCACGACTGCATAGCGCAACTGCCTGGCTGAGCTGGCCTAGGGGTACTGATTGTTTCCTGGGGAATCCAGACGTAACCATTGTGTATCCTGCACTCTATGTAGGTCGTATTCGTAGCGAAACTGCCTGGCTGAGACGGCCTAGGGGTACGGATTGTTTCCTGGGGGATCCAGGCATAACCATTGTGTATCTTGCACTCTACTAGTCATCATGGCGTAACTCACAGGGCTGAGAAAGCTTACGGATACAGATTGTTTCCTGGGGGATCCAGGCGTAACCATTGTGTATCTGCGATCTATGGTTAGGAAACTATTTTGGTTTGGTTGATTTGTTTGGATTGTACTTTCCATATCTGTTTTTAAAAGTGTTTTCCAGTATTTTCACTGGGTGTTGAAACAAGTCTACCAAGTACCTGGAGAATTCTAGCTTTGCGCCTGATCAACGTATGGCCAGAGTCTACAGGAACGAAAGTAAACTTGTTAAGACATCGAGTTATAAAAGTATTTTGATAAAAGTATCTTGATAAAGTACTATATAAAGAATATTTTGATCAGTTATTTTCCCTACTAAAAAATTAAAATGTTTTAAATATTGTTTACTTTGAACCATCAGATTTGAATCAAATGACTATTCATCGTACTATAAAAAAAATTAAATTGAAATGTATGTGGTTTAAATAATGGTTCATCCTCGTCTTTCAACCTACTTTCCCTCCTAGCTACTTTCTTCCTATCTTCTTTCGGGATGTCTTCTAACCTATTGTTCTTTCTAGTTGTTTCTCCGCTTCCTTCCTTTTCGAGGACGAAAAGATTTGAGTGGGGGGGAGTGTAACAACCCTAGATTTTATGTATATTTTAATTTTGACTTTATTTCATTTTGAAATTATTTTAAACTTATTTCATTTCAAACATTTCATTTTTAAATATAAACTTTGATTATTATGTGAATTATAATTCCAACTGGTATAAATAGGATATTTCCAGAAAAAGTGGATTTTTGGTCAACCTGGTCAAACTCTGACTTTTTAATTTAAAATTTAAATATCTGAATTTTTTAATTTTATCTTTTATTATGAAAATATATCAAATTTTGAGAATACTGCTTTTCGTTTCGTTGAAATCCGATTTATATTGTGAAAGTTATGCTTTTTACAATATTATGTGTAAATTGATTTATTTAATAAAATTATCTATTTTTATTTATATAAATGATATTTTTATTTTTAAAATCATGTTCTAATATGTTTTATATGCCATGTTAGATAAATATTTTATTTTAAAATATTTTAAAGTGATGTTATAATTTTTCAAAAATTTACTGCATTTATTTCCTATTTTTAAAGGCTAGTTTCTATTTTTCTGCTATTTTCTTCATTTAAAATATATTTAATTAAATTTTATTTATTTATTTTTGTTAATTTTATTTTTTGTTATTATCTTTATGTATAAATATTTTCCAAGTCCATATAAGCTTTCCAAATTTATTCTGTTTATTTTCAAATTTTCTAGACAAGTTTTCATTTTTGTGCTATTTTCTTATTTTGATCGTATATAATTATTAATTACTTATTTATATTTTATATTTTGTTATATTTTCAAAATTTAAACTGAAATTATAATTATTTTCAGTTATTTAAACTTATATAAATAAATTAAAAGAAATTTGAAAAGGTTATGACTTTTGATTTTCCTAAGCCTTTTTATCTTCCACCTTTTCACATTTAACCTAACTTTTCATTCAATTGGCCTTTACTACTCACACTTTTAGCCAACCACCTCCATTTCCATTCACTTACATTATTGTTTCTCATTCCTGAAGAAAAAATTTCGGCCAGCGCCTTTGAGAAATTTTTGGTAAACTCTTTTTCTTTTCATTTGTTTTTACTTTTATTCTCCTTTGATTTGAGCTTTGTACTTGTTCTTCTTCATCATAGGTTCAGCCATGCTCCTCTCCATGCACTGCCGCCTCCACCACCACCTGAGAACACCACCATCACCGCCTCCTCTTTGGCCAAACCACAAGCCGTGCCTCCTTATTGATAATCCACCACCAAAATCCACATAAACCATCACTACATATATAAACCGAGCCAAACTTGGTACCACCACCTTCAACCACCTTTTTGCCACTACTTCCTCCACCACCACCACATCAGACCTGACCTCCACCCACTACCACATCATCCACCACCACCTGGACATCTAGATCTGACCATATAGCCTCTGGCCGAACCAAGTTATAGCATAGAAATGTTGATATTTGCCTTGTTATGTAAATTGTTGCACACATATACTTCATCACCATTCAAACAAAGTAGGCCGACCCTGTTTGAACCAAACCCAGCCCTTAGTGCATGCCATGGCCGTGCTAAAACCATCCCTTCCTGATCCATGTGAATTTGAGAACAAGTGCAATGCATTTGATTTGGTTTTGGGCATTGATTTCTAGCATTGTTTAGTGTTTATTTGGTTTTGAAACTTATATATATTTTATTGTTTTGTTTAAATGTTATCAAGGCAAATAGCTTTGGCTCTCCACTCTCAAGTTGTTTCCGTGTTATGGTGCCTTCGTAGTTTCAGTGTGTGTGCTTTAGTGGCTATCTCCAGCTTTTGACAAGTGAGTTATTCTCATCAGACAATATGTACATATATAACTAGTAAATTGAACCCTTTTGAATCTGTAAAATGCATTATCATGTTACGCCTGCTATATTATGATTATATAATGTTCACCCATGCTTAAACACCTGTTATAACATCTGCTACTGTTATATTATGCTGTTCTGTTATTTTTATCAGTTTATAACACTGCAAGTTCTCTTTAGATTAGAATCACCATGGGTTGAAATGATACATACCTGAACGGACTTTAGAATAGGAGAAAATCATTATGGACTGAAATGATAGGCCTGAATGATTTTCAATTATTTTCATTTACTTGAGATTGCGGGTTTGAAATAATCAAATCCGGGTTTTCTTTGTAAATTACGGGTTGAAATGATATATTACCCGTATCACTTTACTTAGGCTAGAAAATGAAATACAGACCTTTGTTAAAATACGTTTTTCTAAAAAAATTAAAATATTTTAGAAATGTAAATATTATAATATTTTGATTTAAATTTGATTAAAAATGATTTTTGTAAAGCATTATTGATTTTCTGAAAATTTATAGGTGAAATAAATAAATGGTAAAGTTAGAAAATCTAAAATGTAAGTTATTTTGGAAATTATAATTTGGTGATAAATGGAATTTAAATTAAATATGCAAATATGATAAATTTATAATATTTTGAATTAAATGAATTTAAAATGATTTTATAATATACTAATGATTTTTGAGTAAAGTTAAAATGTGAAATGAATGAATATTTAAGTTGAAATTTTGAAATATAACTAAAATTGAAACTTTGTGAATTTGGCTTAAAAGTGAATTTTAAGTTAAGTAAATAAAAATGAAATTAAGTTATACTTGAAAATTTTAAACTTAAGTGTTAAGTTAAATTTAATTTAATGAATTTAAAATTTAATGTTGGAATTTAATAAGTGAATTATTATTAAATTTTGATTTTTGAATGGAGGTTTAACTTTATAAAATCATGAATATAGGGTATTTGAATGATTGTTTTGAAAGTGAAATTATATGATTTTATAAGTTAAAAATGATTTAAATAAAAATATAATTGTTTGTGAAATTATACCGAATATTTGAAGTTAATTAACTGCATTTCTGAAATGCTATTAATTCTGATGTAAATGATAATATAGCATTTGTAAATGTTGTAGTTGATAATAATGAACCAAATGGCTAAGTTTAATTAAATGCTATTGTAGCATTTTTGTAAATGTTATAATTGTTGAATTTAACTAAGTTTTCTTTGAAACTAATGTAACCCTATTACAGCATTTTTAAATGCTATATTTTGTTAAATTGAACTGTTTTGAATGTAACTTTCTATAGCAATTTCTAAATGCTGCAAAAGTTGAATTTTCATCTGTTTTAATAAATTAAGTGAATAAATTAATTTTGAAAGACTAAAATTTTAGAAATTTAATAATTTAATTATTAAATATAATAACTTCATTTTATGATTTAAAATGAAGTAATTTATTTCGAAACATAAACTATTTTGAAATGTGTTTTGTAATGGTATTTAAATTAAATAAAAATGAATGTGGTGTAACGACCCGCCTTTTTGGACAATTTAAACCGACGCTCAAATACCCATGTCGATTCCAAACCATTCAAAAGGGCAGATAGTTATTGGGGTAAATAAGAAAAGAAAAGAAGAGAAATAAGGAAATGAAACAACACAGAATCTCGCAGCGGAACGATAAAATATAATAGTCAAATAAACAGTTCATGAAGCTGTCTACTATACTTTGACAATTATATATACAACATTTATCAGAGCTTATACATATACAACAGAACAATTAAATAATGCAACAGATAACATGATGCAAGTGTAATAATAGTAATAGTATACCAAATCTTCGTCTTCGTCCTCCAGAATAGATCTTCAAAAATCTGAAAAACTCAGGACTGACCCGAGCGTAATGAAAAGACAAAACACTCGAGTCAGGACTAAAATATCCTTATGAAAGTTAAATCAATCGTAAATAAATATGAGTGTAACGGCGTCTGAGATGTTTACGGGGTTTGACATCTCATATCCAGTGTCAACGTGCGTGCAATAACTCAAAAGATGTTACGGGATTTTCCATCTTTCAAGAATCCGTGAAACTATCTACTATGTAGTAATGTACGCTAAGTAGATAATGCCTATCAGTAATATAAAGTATCAAAATAGCGTTAAGGCGTTACCATAATCCCCCTTAACACATTTTATATTCCCAAAAGCATATACAAGACCGTAGTTTCCCCAAAACCGGAAGTCACCAGAGGGCAATCCATATACTCAAGGTACAAATCAAAACGTAGTGGTCGCGAATAGGATAATCAGTATGACAAGGTACATGAGGCGATACCAACTAAGATACTAGTAGTTGCGTGATCCGGACTGATATTGGGCATAGCCAGCAGCTACCCCAACACCGCGAAACAACACTCCGAAATCAAGGGGTGCACCCAAATCGCATCACAAATGTAATAGAAATGGTATCGAAGAAGCGTGTCCGCTAGAGGTGGCGAACCTCAATGGCCCGGCGCGGCTCCTGTTTTAGTCATATCAGGGGTCATCCAATATCGTTCTCTTTCTTCAGTCAACGCGTTCACCAAACCATCCACTTCATTCTGGATCAACACTCCGCGTATAATAGTTATTAAAGTAGTTTTCGGTATCGACAGAGAGTATGTCCATATCCGATCCCGGTCTCTTTAATAACTACGTATTATTACACCGTTGGCTCTTTTACATTTCAAATCGATTCATAATTGATATCAAAATATCATATTCACTTCAAAAATCAAATCCATTTCAAATATCATCGTATCTTTTCAAATGTAAGATTTCGTTTCAAAAACATTTTTCGCATCAATATCTCATTTCGATTTCAAAATCATTTCGAATTTCAATTTAGGTTGCAACTTCATTTAACCCAATTCGAATTTAACTTCAAGGTTTAAACATAAACATTTCACCTTATTAACCAGTTTGGAATTTTAAAAAATAGTTTTAAGTGGTTTAAAAGTGGTTTTAAATAATTAAAATAGTTAAAATACTTAAGATCTTAAAACGGATTTGAAATAGACAAATTAGTTTAAATAATTTAAATTGGATTAAGTAGATTTAAAATAGATTAAAATAGTTTAAGTATTTAAACAGAGTAATTTGGAAAACAAATTAAATAGCTTCAAAACCAAACCATTTCAATTATAACTTCTCAATTCAACAAATTTCAATTTTCGTTTTACCGATTCAATTTCGATTTCAATTCAAATCAATGTAACTTTGACCTCAAATTAATTCAATTTTACATTCACCTTCAATTTACTCAATTTCAATTTATATCGATTTTTAGCTTGATTTTTCCAAAATATCAATTTATAACACTTAACAAAATTATCTTTCAATATTCAAAATTTAAAACCCAATTACAAATATGATTCAATTTCAAGCTCAATTTCAAATATCATTTTTTCTCGCTTTTACTTAATAATATTCACAGCTCGATTTAAGGTTCAATCCTTTAAACGAATAAATTTTCGAACTTCAATCACAACCAATTTTTAAATTTCAAAGTCTCAACTTAATTATTTAACAAAATTCCTTTAACCAAATTTTATTTCAACATTCCAAACTCAATTTTTCGATGAATTCCATTTCTATAAATCGATTTCTATTTATAACTTTAAATCAAAACATTTAACTAAATTTCAAATCGACGATTTCCAAAATTTATTAATTTAGTCAATTCGGTGTCCGTATATAATTTTCTATCCTATGGCCAAGTAATTATTTATTTCAATTAAATGTCAGGGATGAGTATATATTACTTAAATTAAATCACAGTATCATATGTATGCATAACAGGATCTATATAAGCAAACAAACATCCAAACATTCAATTATTAACCAATAGCATCCATCAAAATACATCATCCGATAAACAATACAATTCATGGCAGTTTCATAGTTATCAATGTCAGGTAATTTATTCGCAATTCAATTTTAATTTCAATTTAACTGTCAATTTAATTTTTCAACGGTTAATTCAAATAACAAGCTATATGACAATTAAATTTATATCAAACAACGACAAATAAAATTCATAACACTTCATGATGTCAAGTTAACTAGCATAAAGATATTTAGTACGTTGTGAGCGTTATAAAACACTCACATTGATTTCAATGCAGTTCCGATGTTTTATTTCGAATAAAATTAAATGAGCATTTAATTTTACCCGAAATTTTCACTAGCTCCAAACGACTCCAATCCAGCTCCATAGCGTAGTGTTCGGCAATACGAACACAACGCAACTTGTTTCGTGCGTTTTCGACCTCGTATGAAAGAGATATCAATTTTTTAGTTTGAACGGTAATTAAATATATAAATTACAATTTTATTTGCAATTCAAACCCACCCCATCCTAGCCCTTCATTCACGTGCATCCATCAGGGCCGTCCAAATTTGCTTCTCCTTTCTACAGCAACGCACACGTAACTCACTCAACCCACAAAGCTTCGATCGCCGCCCACTTCTCGGCCAACCGGAGCTCATCTCGACACCACCCAGGGTTGCACCCGAGGCCTCTCTCCCCTAAGCCACAGATGCGGCCGAGCCTAGCGCCTTATCCTCCTCGCAAAACATGCTTGAACGCACGACGTTCAAACCCAAATTGCCGCCAATACACTCCGCTAAATCTGATCATTGCCATTGATTATGTAGAGCTCCTCGAGCTCTACAAGTTCCCTGTAGAAGCCTCAAGCTAATTGTCAAAGGATAGGGAGATAAATCGAGGAGAGGGATAGCCATTTTCAGCCATTGAAATAAACAACGGCGGCTAGGGTTTCTTTTTTTATTTTAATTTTTTTAGTGAAAAAAAGGGGGTCTCTTTATAGGAAACGACGAATATTTTTATCTGGCTTTTCCAAACTCCGAATTTCGCGCGGTAACTGACGTTCCTAGGGTTTATCCCGCGTTCCGGACACAATGGAACAGGTTTCGGAAGCCAATTCGATCGTCTGCGTGAGTTACAGAATTAAACAATCAATTTAAATTAAACCGATTTAAACGATTTTCTAGGCATTTTGGCTTGCCCCGGACAAACGATAAATCCGATTGACTTGAAATTTGAAATCTTACAATAATATCACATTATGGATCCGATGAAACTTGTTTCGTCGAAATCCGAGACTGTTTGAAAAATGGCTATTTTAACTCGTTAAATTTATATTAAAACAATTTCAACGTGTTTCGAGCTGCCACGGTCAAACGACAACTCCGATTACCACGAAAATCGAAATCCGATAATAACTAACTATTACGGATCCAATGGAACTGGTTTCGTCCAATTCTGAGACTGCTCGAAAATTGACTAATTTCACTAGTCGATTTAAATATTAAAATATTCAATTTTCCCAAATAAATTTTAAATTCAGTTTTAAAAGTTCTATAGCATCATTATAACTTCAATATGATAAAATAAAAATTTTCAAATCGTTTTTAATCATATTAAACCCGTTATTCAATTATCCAATAAATTCCAATTTAAAAAATCTTATTAACTCTATTAAAATCCCAATATAACTTACATTCACTTGGAAACCAATTTGAATCATATTAAATCAAATTTCGAATATTCATTCTATTTTCACATATTAAATTTCAATACCAAATTACCCGTATCAAATTCGGAATTTAATTATTCACACGTTTGTAATATTAAATTTAACAAATTTGATTATTCTTAAATCACTATCTTTTGAAATATTCAAAACGAACTTATAAAATTCAACCTTAAAAACCAATTCAAAAGTTAGAACACTATTTTCATCTTACAGTTATTCCATTATTCAATAAGTTTTAAATATTTAATTTAAACAATTTACCTGTTCAATATTCAATATTTGATTTTAAATAGATTTTACTTATCAATTAATTACTCTATTATACCCAATGAATTTCAACATTTATTATCCTATTCAACTATTGATTTCAAAGGCATTCCCTAAGTAGCATTTATTTTCATTACTTGGATAATTATTGTTGCAATTCATTCCAGTTATTATTATTCCAAACGACTTACAAATTTTTTTCTAACACCAAATCACGAAATCTTATTAATTTTGCTATTTTAATTATCGAAAATTTACGGGTCGTTACATGTGGTTTGGAAGATATGATATTTTGATATTTTGAAATGGATTCTGAATGATATTGAATTTTGAAATGATATTTGATTTTGAAGTATAAAATATCATTTTGAAATTTTAACCACGGGATGTATTTAATTTATAGTTTAACTGATTCTTAAAGGATGAGTGATCCCAAGCATCCTTAAAGTTATTGTGCATTTCTACTACAGTTCACCTGAGTTGGTTTACATTATATAAGTATATATTGTCCTGACTTGAGTGTTTTGTGTTTTACTTTACGTTCGGGTCACCCTAAGTATTCACAACTTTGGATTCTCTTTCTGGAGCTGGTCTTTGCTGGAGTTTCTGCTTATCTACATTTATATCTACTTTCTGTTTTAGCTGTTCTAGTTTATCTCATGTATTAGTGAACTTCCATGTATTCGGGATTTCTATTATGTTGTTTTCAGACTGTATTATGTATTTGGTTTAAGACTCTGTCGTAGTAGCTTCATGAACTACTATGTATTTTATATTCCGATGTGAGTTATTCTGATATTTCTATGTCTGTGATTCTGTGATTGTATTTCATTTGCTCCAAATTTATTTACAATGCGTTATTTTAAGCAATTCATGCCCGACATGTGGTGATGCGAATGGCTGAAAATATCGGGTTGTTACAGTTGGGATCGTATCGGATTTCCGGACATTTTACCCTGGTTTGGATGAATTCTGTGACTGTGTGAATTTTGGGCATAAATTGGATTTAAATCTAATTTAAATTCAAACGTGAGTGTTTTAGCCCACTCACAACTTCTAAAATTTCTTATGTTTGTTAAATTAAAGTTATGATGTGATTAGAAATTTATTTATGGTTGTTTGTTATATTTTAAATCATCATCTCATTTAATTTGAAATTATTTGAATTAAATCATTATCTAATTTATTATTGAATATAAATAGCCAATTAAATACCTGTTATTAACTATCAGTTATCTATTGATGATGATTTATTGATTTGGACGATGATTGTGATATATGTTGATTGTTGATATTGGATGAGTGGATGTTGTACTTTATATAGTTATAAACTGCAAGTTCACTATGGGTTGAAATGATACATACCCAGACTATCTATAGATTAAGAAAAATCGTTATGGGTTGAAATGATAGACTTGGGCGATTTTATGGATTTTTATATTAATTTGGGATTGCGGTTTGAGATGATATACAACCGTAAAATAATAAATTGCGGATTGAAATGACAAATATCAGTATCACTTGACCCTATGGAAGAAAATTATATAGGGACACTGGATTGGTTAAATTAAATGATTTTAAAACCCTTAAATTTTTGTTTAATTAGATGATATTTTAAAATGAAACTTGATTTATATAAATTGAAGCATTTTGGAAAAGTCAAGTTTTATGTTGAAACGTGAATTCGTTTAAAGGAATTGCTTTAAGTAATGAAATTGTAGCTTAAAATTAAAATTTTAAGTTGAAAAGAAATTCGATCGGAATTAGGCTATTGAATTTGTTCGAAGTATAACTTGAAATATTTTAAAATTGGAATAATCTAAAATTTGATATTTGAACATGGATTGAAATGATACGAAGTTCGATATTTTATTGAAATTTGGTTTGTCGATTTGAAAATTTGAAACGGTCTAAATATGTTGAAATGAAATGAATAGTTTAATTTTTTATTAGTTTCAAACTCATATTTTCATGTAAACTGTTTTAAAATATATCATTTTAAATTTTCTAATTATTAAGATTTTAAAATTTATTAAACTATTAAACTAATATTAACTATACAAAATATTTTGATCTATTTTAAACCGATTTGATTTATTTTAAAAAACTAATTAAACCCTTTTAATTTATTTTAAATCTAATTAATCAATTTTTAGATATTTAATCTATTTTAATTATATTTAATCTTATTTAAATCTATTTAACTATCATAAATCAAATTAAAAGTACTTTACCTATATTAAACTATTTTGGAGTATTTTAACTATTTATAATTATTTAAACTAATTTCCAAATTTCCATACTAAGTAAGTGGAAGAGTTTATATTCATTTCAATTGGTTTAAAAAGAGAATGGTTAACTGACGTTATAATCTAAGTTGGAATTTTGAATGTTATAACAAATCGAAATGATGATTTTGAAGCAAGGACTTAACCTGTTTTGGAAATATGATTTTTGAAAGAACTGTGATTTGGTAGTGGTATAGTTTTTGAGAACACGATATTTCGATATAAATTGTGGATTTGAATTGGAAAGGAAATATAATTATCGAACTATGATTTCAAAGGCGAATATGATTTCGAAAGTAAGTAATAATTTTGAAAGTGATATGGTTTGAATTGAATATGATATTTTGATATCAATTATGAAATGATTTTGGAAATGTAAAAGAACCATCCGGTATGTAATAAGCGATTGGTTGTCAAAGAGACCAGGATCGAATGTTGTCATACTCTCTGCCAATACCGAAAACCACTTTGACAACTGTGTACGCGGTGGAGATTCCGGAGTGAAGTAGGATGGTGGCGAAGATCCTATATGAGGTATATACGTAGACACGACTTCCATGAGTTGGCATAAGGTGGCTAAAATAGGAGCAATTGACGGGCCAAGTGAGGTCATTCCTCCGGTTGGGCATACTCCATCGATCTATATTCTGACCTTGTGATTTATTTGGTGGCCACCCTTCGATTTTTGCTTGGGAGTATGTTCTGAGTGGGAGGTAATAGTTGCATGCGTTACCACCAGTCTAGAAGTGTAATTGGTATATCTACCCTGGCATTGCCTAGTTGTGCCGTGTCACCTACCCTAGCACGCCTTTTACGAGTTTATTTTGTACCATACATATAGAGTGCCCTCTGACGACGTTCGGTGCGTACGGGATTATGACACTGTATAGACTATAGGAATATATAAAATGTGTTAAGGGGGACATGGGTAACGCCTTAACGCTATTTTAATAGTTTACTTTACTTTAGACATTATTATAATAGTGTATATTACTACATAGTAGATGGTTTAATGGATCCTTAGGAGATGTGAATCCCGAACATCTCTTGAGTTACCGCTCTCACGTTAGACACTGGATAAGAGATGTCAAACCCCATAAACATCTCTGGCACCGTCACACGCATATTTACCATTGATTTAACTAAGATCTTTTATTCTGACTCGAGTGTTTTGTCTTTTCAATTCGCTCGGGTCAGCCTAAGCATTTCAGGATTTGAAGACTTTATTTTTGGAGGATGAAGACAAAGATTTGTACTACTGTTATATACTATATTTGTTCCACAACATCCATATTATTCCGCTGTATTTTTTTATTTTTTTTATCCTTGTTGTATGTAACTATGATTTTGTATTGTATAAGTATAATCAATGTTATTTGTAAACATCTTCATGAACTGTTAATTTGATTATTATATTTTATTATTCCGCTGTGAGATTCTTTTTTTCACTCTCTGCTTTTTTGCTTGTTTACCCCAATAATAGATCGCCCTTCTGTACGATTTGAGTTGGCACGTGTGTCTGCTTAAAATGTCCAAAAAGTCGGGATGTTACAGTTGGTATCAGAGCTTTGGTTTAGCAATAACCTTAGCTTTGTGGGGTTTGACTCTTTACTAATAGGGTAGTAATACCCTATGATGAGTTGTTGAGAGTATATATATATGAGAGAGCGTATTTGTTAGTGTTATGAAAGTTTTTTATATTGTATTAATTTGTACCGTTTTGTATTTATAAATTTTGGTTGGTGCATAGGACGCTATGACATCGATAGAGATTTCTAAACACTTAATAGGACAGACCGACACAATATTTGTTTTGAAATATAGGTGAATGAAATAATTTTTCCTATTATATATCTTCTGTATATAAAATAAATTTTATAAATGATATATTTGGTTGTATTTTATTTGTTGTTAAGTAGTAAAATTTTATAAATATTGGTTGTAAAATAAAATTTACAAATAAAATGAGAGTAAATTGAAACTTTTAGGACATAAGTTCCGAGGTTTTTTTTGAAAAATCTTTCAAATGATTTTTGGAATATAATAATAATAATATTTGGAAGTATTTTCTTATAAATATTTCAATATGATTTTAAAGATTTGTTTTAAAGAAATTTTGGAAAGAAATAAGTTATGTACTCCCGTCTCTGTCGCTAGAAAACAATTTTGGTGATGAGTGGACGCATCATCGACATTCATTTTCGAGTTTCGAAGTGGAAGACCACTGTAGTAGTTTTACTGCAGACTTATTTTGATAAAGAAATATAAATTTCAAATAGTTTGTGACGACCTGGAATTTTTGGCAATATCAATTTAATAATCTGTATTTATAATTAAATTGATTTGATAATTTTCCTTTATAATTTTAATTTAAATTGGTAAATTTAAATCTTTTAAAGGTTAATAAATATTTAATCTGGTAATATTGATCAATATCTTTTTAATAATTTAAAATTGATAAGAATTATTTTTCAAAGCTAATAAAATTTTATTCTATTTATAATGTATATTTGATATATATTGTGAATAGAAAATCTTTTTTTTTAAATAAAAGATGAATTTTCAAATTGTAATATATATGTATGTACATGTTATAATTTGAAGTTATTTTGAAATTTAATATAATCTATTGATAATTCATATATGTATGAATATATTGTAATGTGAAGCTTTGTTTTAAAATTAATATTTTTCAAAAGCTAATTTAAGATTAATTCAATTATTTTTAAAATATAAGATAATTGTTTATTTCTAATATGATAGTTTAAATAAGATTTAATCAAAGTTTATTTTGTTTTCTTTTAAAGTGTTTAAATTAAAATGGTTATAAATATATATAAAGTTATAAATAAACTTTCTTTTTAAATATCTCTTGAACTAGAATTGTTTGTAAACATAAGTGATATGTACATAAATTACTAGATTCATATTTAAATAAAAAGATTTCAAACATGCAAGGATTCAATTTCAACAGCAAAGTAAAACTCAAATATGCGATTCCAGATTTAAGATTTAACCTGCACTGCTTATAAAAAGAAATTGGTGAGTAAATATTTTTAAAAACAGTTAATCTTGTTTTAATTTAAGTGCATGTGATGATGCTGGATTGAATTGAATCCTATAGTTCGAAACTTATCTGGATTTGCAAATATATGTACGTGAGCATGATAGTATATGTTGATATCTTGTTCTCTGTTTGTTAAAATCTATGTCTTTTGTTTTCAAAAATCCAAATTTCTTAATTAGATCCATATTAGCCTTGAATATGTGAATGAAAATTGTTTGAGAATGTATAATGAAGATCACAAAAATAGTTTCATGATTTTAATGCAACAGATAATTTTAAATAGGGGATTAACAGTGAAACTAAAATTTTTGTTAAAAATCAACTGCCTTAAATTCTAATTTGAACAACATGCATGTAATCATGATGGAAAATCATGAATTTTGATATGCATTTCATAATTTTTAGTTTAGTAATTCTTGAGAATTCGGTCACTGTTCGAATTGGGTGGTTTGGTGGTTTGCCGTTGATCGGCGTGATGATCGGAGGTGATATCTTGGTCGAAGCTAGCTTGTGAATTGTTGATGTGGGGAAAAATGCTTTTGAATTTTTCCTATGTCCGAGGTGTTCGAATTCGTTCGAAATATGATTTTAGGTCCTATTGTTGAAGCTGGCGTTTCTGTGGGTGTCTCGTCGTCGTTACGTGACCAGTGGGTCGCGTTGGTGGGAGTATGAGCTGGAGGGTTTGAAGAAGCTTCGGTGATGATGGTAGGCGATTTCAAGGTATGTGGCGTCGGCAATGATGAAGATTCTGGCCATGGTGGTTGCTGCAGTGTGGAGCTTTTGCTCAATTTTGATTCGCGTGGTTGTGGTTCGATCTGGGTGTTCGGTTGAGGTCGCATGGATTCATATGTTTGTCGTTGATGGTCGCGATGACCTACGGTGGCCGGAGCTACCGGTACACGTGCACCGTGCACGGTTTGGGTCAGGTGAGGTTTTGGTTTGGGGAAGACGAGTCGAACTCGAAGTGGTGATCGCGTTTTCTTAGTGTCGACTCGAAGCTTTTGAGCAGGGGTAAGACTCGGGGAAGGCTTGTGTAAATAAGGGTTCGAACTCGAGTTTTTTTTAGGTCGTTTGCTTTTCTGGTTTGTACTGTATAATGATAAGTTTACAGATTTAGCTTGTAGCTTGAAATAAATAAAATCAAGACTAAGTTTTATAAAGGAAAATAAATTTACAAGATTTAAAACTTGTTGTTTTGAAATAAATGTAAATCAAACTATTAAAGTGTTAATTGAATTTATTTTCAAATTTTAAAATGTTTTAAGATGATTTCTTTTGAAAGTAATTAACTTAATTAAATTTTGAATTATAATTTAAAAAGGAGTGTGTTCAATTTAAAGTATTAAATCAAAGTTTTTAAGTAAATTTTGAGTAATGTTTTAAAAACTAAGTTTTCAAATTTATATTGAAAATGAATAAGTTTAAATTTGATGATTAAATTGTTTTAAATTTCAAATTGAATTCTAAATGCTTTATTTTCAAATAAGGTTAAGGTTATAATTTGTAAACCAATAAAATAATTTGTCTTCAAGTTATTAAGATTTGATTAAGTCAAATAATTAATTTGTGAAATAAATAAGGTTAATTTATTATTGTTATGAACCTAAGAATAATTCATTAATATGATTTGTTAATAACTAAAAGATTAATTAAGATAAATGATTTTCTTAATTAATCAAGAATTTTCAAATATAAGATGTTAACTAATTATTTAATTAATTTTAAATGATTAGTTAATTGTTTGTTTAATTTTAAATAATCACTTAATTATGAATTAATTAAGTGTAATTACTTAATGAAGTAATTAATGGTGAATTTCTGAATGTAATTAAGTAAAGGAAATTACTTATGGAAGAAATTGAGTGAAGTGATTAAGGGATAGTCACTTGATGATATTAATTTAAGGATTAATTAAATTAATTGATTTGAAGTTAATTAATTATAGAGTGACTAATTAATTAAAGAATTAAGGTTATTTAACGATGGGATTAATTACTTGTTAAGGTAATTAATTTGAAGAGTAATCAACTAATGGAAGTAATTAGAAGATAATTACTTATAGAGGTAATTAAGGGTTAATTACTTAATTAATTTGGTAAATTACTTGTAACGCCCCGAAAATTTTCGACTTTCGAAAATCCAACATCGACACTCCCTTTATCGACTGCCGAGAAATCAAAGGCCGAAAACCGAGATGTTATGGGTTTTAAAAAGAAAAGAAAGAAGAGAGAAAAAGAAGAAAGAAAAAGAAAAATAGAGGGAAAAGAAGATAGACAATTTTTTTTTTAGAAAACAGAGAAACAGAAAATAGAAGATAGAAGAATTTTAAAAATAGAACGGAAATAGGACGGAATAGGAAACAACAGGACAACAACAGAATCTCACAATTCGCAGCGGAACAACATATAATAATAAATGAATAATCTTTAAACAAAGAACTATATCAGTTATTACATTTCATCATTCTACATTACATCATATCATCAGAGTGTACAACTACATACAACAACAACAGTGCAGCGGAAAAGAAATACTATATAAATAATACGCCATGCCATCCAGCTTGCCTCCAGCAACTCCAGAATATCCAGAATATCCTGATAAACCTTAACTCTTGACTGCCCGTGTGGAAATTGGTGGGCACCCAGAGTTTAGGAAGGAAAACAATAAACTCCAAGTCAGTCATGCGACTGGTGTGAGAACTCAAAACAGTTTATTTATCTTTAAAATCAAAATAGAGGAATATTTTTAATCAATTCGCAATGCTTTTAAAAATGAGACTACCATAAGGCCTCCCGCACACACACACAATGCAAACGCAGAATCGGAGGAGATTTCTCCTTATGATAGTCAAAGATGCTTGATATGCATTTAAAATAACATTTGATATTATTATTAGTGCATAGCGTATAACAAATTCATTTCGAAAGTAGAATATAAATCTTAGCCAACATACGACCATTATCGTATGCCTACTATAGCTACTATCCAAACAGTGGTGACCACCATAAGTGAATAGCAGGTTCTACAACTAATACCGTACAAGTTTCGTATTGGGAATTGGATTTCCAACAAATGGTCAGGCCAAGGAACTTCCCATTGCCACATGAGAATGCCTCTGGATGGACATCCCCGAGAACCAAACCGGATCTCTACCAACACAAGGCCGGGTTACTCCTAACTGAGTAACAACTGACCGAATATGCCATCCCCCGGTCCTTTGGGACCTTTTACCGAGCGCTCGTAATCAATTCACACAATCATAAAGTGTTTTCAACATGAGTAAGTATCTGGGCTCCATACCATGATACCACCCTTTTCCAGAAGGAAATGGACACATCCTAAAGGGTGCTACCCCTCATAACCTTGCTGCTTCTTTCCTGTTTTGACCATTCACGGTGTGTGAGGCTCGACGAATTCATGTCCACAAAAACATACTTTATACAAAAGCCATGCTTTGGGTCAACAAATGATCAACACAATGATCACTAAGATAGACGATCAAATAAATGATCCTATCACAATAATCAACACAATGATCATTTCAGCATCACTCAGCATGTCACATTACCAAATTGGGAATATATCGCTGATAACTTCAACTATATAACCTTTGAGCTCGTACGTCTCAAAGAAGGGTGTTAAGCAAAGAATAAATTCTCCGCCACCAACAGAAATATATTTGAAAGAAATCGGCTTTATATCTCAAATTGTAATGTCAGACATACAATCCATACAAGTCTGTTCCGGGCTCGAACAGAACCGAAGGCACTTACAAAGAAGTCCTTGCAATCCGGATATTCACAATCCTGATCGGATTCACCATCACATATGGAGAACTCAATACCGTAGCTACTCGGTGCAGAGTCAATCGATAGTTCATCCTATCACTCTCGCAAATACCGGTCTTCAACACCGATCTTCAAATGCGATTCACAACGACGTATCACATATTCGGAGTGGGTTATACGACCCCATGGTCCTTTCCCGGTTAACCCGAATAGTGAGCGCTTATTCAAAAATAAGTGTGCATTCAAATTCAAACAATTCACATCAAATACCCATTCAAAGGGAAATATTGATAGTCGGCTATTGAACTATCAATTGATATGCATACATCACCAGATTCCAAATAATTTTCCAAATTATTTACATTCCAAAATATCTTTACAAGATATATAATTTCAACACTTCAAAAATAAATCAATATTTATTTTCACACAAATTCTACTTTCACATATAAATTCCATAATGAATTTATATTTCAAAATATTCATGCATATATGATTTCAATTATTCATTTCCAATTTATCTTCAAAAAGATAAATTCAAAATATTCACTTCATATTGGAAAATATTTCCATACTTATTTATTCATAAGTAATTCACAAATCTCTTTTATTTTCAACAGTTAGAAAATATTCAATATACTTAAATCGAATTAAGTATATATTTCATTCTTTAAGGAAATCATTCACTTATACATATTTATTTGGGCCAAAACGAATGTTGCGTAAAACATCGTTACAACGTCCCAAAATCACTAGTATAGGGATTCGAAATTAAAATAGATATATAAATTCCAATACTATACAAAAACATTTCCTTTCGGAAATCATTTACTATAACAACAGTGTTATAGTCCACATTTCCTTTTATTTCTCGAAAACGTCTATTTCAACAATAAATGTTGAAATCTATGGTTTCGAATCTCAACACCTTTTAAAACATCGTTAGATCGTTTTAATTCTATTTAAAACATCATATCTAAAACAATTTCTTTAACGTATTATTCACTATTCAAAAACGTGAATATACTACCTTAACAAATTTCATCATTTCTATTCACTTTAACTTAAAGGATTATTCACTATTCAAAAATGTGAATATAATTCCATCTATAGGTTTCAACCAATTTTCTTGTCAAAATAAGTCATTTGTGAATTTATAAAACAACGTTTATAAATTCCATTTCTATTTATTTATAAAAACTTCCTTTAATAAATTCCTTTATTAACCTATTCCAGTTTATAACTAAATTATAAACTAAACGTTCATATTATAAGTTAAATACTTATAAAACGATTATTTTATAAGATCGTTTTTTTAAAGACTTTCCAATTTATAAATCTTATAACTTATAAGATTTAATGATTTATCCAATCTATTCTTCAAATAATTTCACCAAATTTATAAATCTTACAATTTATAAATTTCATTTATAACTTCACGGTTTATAATTCTATAAATTTCATTATTTAATGAAATTCATTTTCACTTAATTCAAACACTTATAAAAACTCGTTTTATAATGTCTATATTTCAATTTATAAATATCCATTTATAAATCTCTTAATATAAATCAGTTTATATTATTATTCTGAAACGTCTTTAATTCCCTTTATAATTTCACCATTTTGATTTATAAAATAATCAAATTTTATAAATCCTATATTTAAACTTTTGATAATAAATTCAAAAATCCAGTTTAAACTATTTTATAAAGTCATTAATTCCTATTTCTCAAAAATCAGCTTTTAACCGTATTTCTCAAAAATTATAATTTTTATAACTTTAAGAATTATAACGTTCATTTATTTAAAATGGATCAATTCCAAAATATTTTATCTTTTCAAAAATTAGTTTAAAAACATTTTTAAAATACCAGAAATTTGGTCCAATAATGCTACACACCAAATAGTCAATCACGACTAACAACGATATCATATATCGATATGATAATCCATCAAATATCAAAATATCTGACATTAAATAAAAACTGTTGAGGAATCCAGTTGGATCCCTCCAACCTGTTTCCTGCATCCAAAAACATTAGCACAATACCAATTTCGCTCCAGTACGAAATTATCGCGGTACATGTTTTTATTAAATATTATCCGCTTAATAACGGCGTAATAGGGTCTCATCCGCTAAACAAAAAATGCGGGAAATCAACAACTACAATATATACATATGCCAATATATATATATTGATATTATATATAATACCAATTTCACTGTTTATGAAATATTCGCGGTATATGTTTTTATTAAATAACATCCGCTTACTAACGGCGTATAATGTCTATTTTAACAATCAATAATTTACAGTCATCATTCAAACATGCATTCAAATATTTTAAATCTAACTATTTAAAATAAAAATCGAAATCTATTCGATTGAGTGAGAAGTTCTCACCTTGATTTTAATTTCCGTTTTAGCTTTTATTTCGAATAAAATTAAACGCGCGTTTAATTTTACCCGAAATTTTCACTAACTCCAAACGACTCCAAACCAACTCCATCGCGTAGTGCTCGTCCATACGATTCCAACGCAACTGAGTTTGCATTTTTTCGACCTCGTATGAAAAAGTTATTGATTTTACAAGTTTGTACACGTTTTATAAACATAATTTACAACTAACTTTAATAATTTAAACCTACATCAAACAGTAGCCGTAGGATCTTGAACCCCCTCATCAACACCGCTCCTTTGTTTCTTCCCCCTTCCTCCATCCCTCACGCGCACGCACAGGAATAGGCCGAACCCAATATGTTGAAATTAGGGTTAAATTTTTCAAATAAATCGCTAGCTTCCACCTCGATCGAGTTACTCCACCACATGCGCCTCCCCATGCTCCACCTACGGCCTCCGACCGCACGCCCCTAGCAGCCCCATCGCCTCGTATTTCGTGCTCGAACGCACAACCTTTAGACGAGCTTTGCCGTTGATCCATCATCCCAAATATGATCACCACCGTTCACATTATAGCTCTCTTCATGATCTTCGTTTTGTTAGTTGAAAGAATTTGCAATCGATGCACGGATTTGGAGTAATTGGAGGTGGAACGTCTTGCGTTTCTGGCCATTGGTTTTAACATAGGCGGCTGCAAATATGGGCTAGGGTTTTGAATATATATATATATTTTTTTATTTGTGTGCGTGGTGTATTTATAGAAAACCAAGCGTAAACACTATTCATCCCGGGAATTCCGAACTCCGATTTAGGCGCCGTAACCAGCGTACCTAGGGTTTATCCCGCGTTCCGGACACAATGGAACAGGTTTCGGAAGCTAATTCGGAAGTATGTGCGAGTTATGGCTGCAAACGCTCAATTTAAATTAAACCGATTTAAATCGATTTCTAGGCGTTTTAATTTGTACCGGACAAACGGTAAATCCAATTGACTTGAAATTTGAAACCTTACAATAATATCACATTACGGATCCGATGAAACTGGTTTCGTCGAAATCCGAGACTTTTTGAAAAATGGCTATTTTGACTCGTCAAATTTAAATTAAAAACGATTCGATGCGTTTCGAGCTGCCACGATCAAACGATAACTCCGATTGACACGAAAATTGAAATCCGGTAATAACTAACTATTACGGATCCAATGAAACTAGTTTCGTTCAATTCTGAGACTGTTCAAAAATTGGCTATTTTACAGTCAATTATTAAATATTAAAATATTCAATTTTCACAAATTAACTTTTAATTCGATTTTAAAAGTTCTAAAATATCATTCTAACTCCAACATGATAAAATAAAATTTTACAAATCATTTTAAATCATATTTAACTCAATTTTCAATTATTTCCATAATTTAACATATTAAATTATCGATTTAATAATTCAATTAAATCCAAAAATTCAAATAAAAATTTATTTGACTTATAAATTCACTAATTAATATTTAAAATTAATTAAATATTCAAATTTAAATTATTAAAAATTCTGGGTCGTTACAATCTTTCCCCCTTAAAAGAATTTCGTCCTCGAAATTACAAGTAAGAAAAGTTACAGAATCTATTAATTTTCCCAAAATTCATAGTTAAACTTCTTACAATAACTTTACTAAGCTTTCAAAATCATACTTAGTTATCTTTTCAAAAACAATTACTATTGTTTAACTTTCAACTTCAAAATCAAAGTTAAAGTTTTCAAAATTTTCCCATTTTTTCAAAAATTTTCTAACGCCTTAAATTTTCGGAAAAATTCGCCATAGTCTCCTTTGCGCGGCTCGATCCGAAAAAAAAATGACAGTATATATATCACAAATATACATCTCATCAAGTAATGAGGCATCCCGAAGGGAAAAAAGTGTAAAAGTACGATATTTAATCCGAGATATGTACCTTATATTTTATTAGCAAGCATATACGGCTAATATAGCGCTAAAGCGAACTCCAAATGCGAAGCAAACGCGATCCGCACCTACTAAACACTCAACAAACAACATGAGAATCATGCATATATGAAAATAGTATCAATATACAACATATAGCAACATAACTATACATGTCACATAGAAAATGCAACCAAACAACAAATGCAAACATCAACCAACTACCATCCATAATCAAATGAATTTTCATTCATATTCTCATTAATATTCAATGAATTGGTTTTCACTTTAAATCACATTTGATTTATTTACATTGGATTTTCTTACTAACATTCATTCTCAATTCAATTAGTTAACATTTACTAATTAAATCCAATTCACATTCAATTCCCTTCAAATTTATTTGCTTTTAATTTGAATTCAATTACATAGCTTTCCATTTCATTAACTACTTAATGAATTATATACAATCAATCAACAATCATATAACAACCAAAGTATATTAATTATAACCAAATTCCTTTGCTTATATTCATTTTCAATTTGGTTTAACACCATCACTTTCAATTTGTTTAATTAAATTATTCCATATCAACTTAAATTACATTCAATTGATTAACATTCAATTCATTCAATTTCTAAAGTTGAATTTCATTTACATAACTTAAGTTATATTCCATTTATACATCCTTTATTTACAACTCATATTTTATATAGTTTCACTTCTTATATATATAAGTTTATTTCACAATTGTAAACACTTTAATTATAATTCTATTCTTATAATTCTTTTACTTATACAATTATTCTTTTATTTAGATTATTCAAACAACTAAACAATCAACTTATATACTTTAATAATTTTTTTTGAAAATTATTTCTTTATATATAAAATATAATCAAGGCAAAAATTATTTCATTTACCCAATTTAAAATCATATTATGTCGAATTGTTCTATTCAAGTGTTTAGAAACCCCTTCGGCTCAGTTTCGAGGCTGTGCTGACGAAAGTTCATATGCCACTCAACAAACCAATCATCACAATATAAAACAAATTTTATATTCACTAACAAATACGCTCTCATAGCTATTATTACTCCCAAACTCATTCTAGAGTACAACTGACTCTATCTCTAATGAGTAATACCCTACAGAACCATGGTTGTCGCTTAACCATCGGCTCCGATACCAAATGTAACGCCCCGAAAATTTTCGACTTTCGAAAATCCAACATCGACACTCCCTTTATCGACTGCCGAGAAATCAAAGGCCGAAAACCGAGATGTTATGGGTTTTAAAAAGAAAAGAAAAGAAAGAAGAGAGAAAAAGAAGAAAGAAAAAGAAAAATAGAGGGAAAAGAAGATAGACAATTTTTTTTTTAGAAAACAGAGAAACAGAAAATAGAAGATAGAAGAATTTTAAAAATAGAACGGAAATAGGACGGAATAGGAAACAACAGGACAACAACAGAATCTCACAATTCGCAGCGGAACAACATATAATAATAAATGAATAATCTTTAAACAAAGAACTATATCAGTTATTACATTTCATCATTCTACATTACATCATATCATCAGAGTGTACAACAACATACAACAACAACAGTGCAGCGGAAAAGAAATACTATATAAATAATGCGCCATGCCATCCAGCTTGCCTCCAGCAACTCCAGAATATCCAGAATATCCTGATAAACCTTAACTCTTGACTGCCCGTGTGGAAATTGGTGGGCACCCAGAGTTTAGGAAGGAAAACAATAAACTCCAAGTCAGTCATGTGACTGGTGTGAGAACTCAAAACAGTTTATTTATCTTTAAAATCAAAATAGAGGAATATTTTTAATCAATTCACAATGCTTTTAAAAATGAGACTACCATAAGGCCTCCCGCACACACACATAATGCAAACGCAGAATCGGAGGAGATTTCTCGTTATGATAGTCAAAGATGCTTGATACGCATTTAAAATAACATTTGATATTATTATTAGTGCATAGCGTATAACAAATTCATTTCGAAAGTAGAATATAAATCTTAGCCAACATACGACCATTATCGTATGCCTACTATAGCTACTATCCAAACAGTGGTGACCACCATAAGTGAATAGCAGGTTCTACAACTAATACCGTACAAGTTTCGTATTGGGAATTGGATTTCCAACAAATGGTCAGGCCAAGGAACTTCCCATTGCCACATGAGAATGCCTCTGGATGGACATCCCCGAGAACCAAACCGGATCTCTACCAACACAAGGCCGGGTTACTCCTAACTGAGTAACAACTGACCGAATATGCCATCCCCCGGTCCTTTGGGACCTTTTACCGAGCGCTCGTAATCAATTCACACAATCATAAAGTGTTTTCAACATGAGTAAGTATATGGGCTCCATACCATGATACCACCCTTTTCCAGAAGGAAATGGACACATCCTAAAGGGTGCTACCCCTCATAACCTTGCTGCTTCTTTCCTGTTTTGACCATTCACGGTGTGTGAGGCTCGACGAATTCACGTCCACAAAAACATACTTTATACAAAAGCCATGCTTTGGGTCAACAAATGATCAACACAATGATCACTAAGATAGACGATCAAATAAATGATCCTATCACAATAATCAACACAATGATCATTTCAGCATCACTCAGCATGTCACATTACCAAATTGGGAATATATCGCTGATAACTTCAACTATATAACCTTTGAGCTCGTACGTCTCAAAGAAGGGTGTTAAGCAAAGAATAAATTCTCCGCCACCAACAGAAATATATTTGAAAGAAATCGGCTTTATATCTCAAATTGTAATGTCAGACATACAATCCATACAAGTCTGTTCCGGGCTCGAACAGAACCGAAGGCACTTACAAAGAAGTCCTTGCAATCCGTATATTCACAATCCTGATCGGATTCACCATCACATATGGAGAACTGAATACCGTAGCTACTCGGTGCAGAGTCAATCGATAGTTCATCCTATCACTCTCGCAAATACCGGTCTTCAACACCGATCTTCAAATGCGATTCACAACGACGTATCACATATTCGGAGTGGGTTATACGACCCCATGGTCCTTTCCCGGTTAACCCGAATAGTGAGCGCTTATTCAAAAATAAGTGTGCATTCAAATTCAAACAATTCACATCAAATACCCATTCAAAGGGAAATATTGATAGTCGGCTATTGAACTATCAATTGATATGCATACATCACCAGATTCCAAATAATTTTCCAAATTATTTACATTCCAAAATATCTTTACAAGATATATAATTTCAACACTTCAAAAATAAATCAATATTTATTTTCACACAAATTCCACTTTCACATATAAATTCCATAATGAATTTATATTTCAAAATATTCATGCATATATGATTTCAATTATTCATTTCCAATTTATCTTCAAAAAGATAAATTCAAAATATTCACTTCATATTGGAAAATATTTCCATACTTATTTATTCATAAGTAATTCACAAATCTCTTTTATTTTCAACAGTTAGAAAATATTCAATATACTTAAATCGAATTAAGTATATATTTCATTCTTTAAGGAAATCATTCACTTATACATATTTATTTGGGCCAAAACGAATGTTGCGTAAAACATCGTTACCACGTCCCAAAATCACTAGTATAGGGATTCGAAATTAAAATAGATATATAAATTCCAATACTATACAAAAACATTTCCTTTCGGAAATCATTTACTATAACAACAGTGTTATAGTCCACATTTCCTTTTATTTCTCGAAAACGTCTATTTCAACAATAAATGTTGAAATCTATGGTTTCGAATCTCAACACCTTTTAAAACATCGTTAGATCGTTTTAATTCTATTTAAAACATCATATCTAAAACAATTTCTTTAACGTATTATTCACTATTCAAAAACGTGAATATACTACCTTAACAAATTTCATCATTTCTATTCACTTTAACTTAAAGGATTATTCACTATTCAAAAATGTGAATATAATTCCATCTATAGGTTTCAACCAATTTTCTTGTCAAAATAAGTCATTTGTGAATTTATAAAACAACGTTTATAAATTCCATTTCTATTTATTTATAAAAACTTCCTTTAATAAATTCCTTTATTAACCTATTCCAGTTTATAACTAAATTATAAACTAAACGTTCATATTATAAGTTAAATACTTATAAAACGATTATTTTATAAGATCGTTTTTTTAAAGACTTTCCAATTTATAAATCTTATAACTTATAAGATTTAATGATTTATCCAATCTATTCTTCAAATAATTTCACCAAATTTATAAATCTTACAATTTATAAATTTCATTTATAACTTCACGGTTTATAATTCTATAAATTTCATTCTTTAATGAAATTCATTTTCACTTAATTCAAACACTTATAAAAACTCGTTTTATAATGTCTATATTTCAATTTATAAATATCCATTTATAAATCTCTTAATATAAATCAGTTTATATTATTATTCTGAAACGTCTTTAATTCCCTTTATAATTTCACCATTTTGATTTATAAAATAATCAAATTTTATAAATCCTATATTTAAACTTTTGATAATAAATTCAAAAATCCAGTTTAAACTATTTTATAAAGTCATTAATTCCTATTTCTCAAAAATCAGCTTTTAACCGTATTTCTCAAAAATTATAATTTTTATAACTTTAAGAATTATAACGTTCATTTATTTAAAATGGATCAATTCCAAAATATTTTATCTTTTCAAAAATTAGTTTAAAAACATTTTTAAAATACCAGAAATTTGGTCCAATGATGCTACACACCAAATGGTCAATCACGACTAACAACGATATCATATATCGATATGATAATCCATCAAATATCAAAATATCTGACATTAAATAAAAACTGTTGAGGAATCCAGTTGGATCCCTCCAACCTGTTTCCTGCATCCAAAAACATTAGCACAATACCAATTTCGCTCCAGTACGAAATTATCGCGGTACATGTTTTTATTAAATATTATCCGCTTAATAACGGCGTAATAGGGTCTCGTCCGCTAAACAAAAAATGCGGGAAATCAACAACTACAATATATACATATGCCAATATATATATTGATATTATATATAATACCAATTTCACTGTTTATGAAATATTCGCGGTATATGTTTTTATTAAATAACATCCGCTTACTAACGGCGTATAATGTCTATTTTAACAATCAATAATTTACAGTCATCATTCAAACATGCATTCAAATATTTTAAATCTAACTATTTAAAATAAAAATCGAAATCTATTCGATTGAGTGAGAAGTTCTCACCTTGATTTTAATTTCCGTTTTAGCTTTTATTTCGAATAAAATTAAACGCGCGTTTAATTTTACCCGAAATTTTCACTAACTCCAAACGACTCCAAACCAACTCCATCGCGTAGTGCTCGTCCATACGATTCCAACGCAACTGAGTTTGCATTTTTTCGACCTCGTATGAAAAAGTTATTGATTTTACAAGTTTGTACACGTTTTATAAACATAATTTACAACTAACTTTAATAATTTAAACCTACATCAAACAGTAGCCGTAGGATCTTGAACCCCCTCATCAACACCGCTCCTTTGTTTCTTCCCCCTTCCTCCATCCCTCACGCGCACGCACAGGAATAGGCCGAACCCAATATGTTGAAATTAGGGTTAAATTTTTCAAATAAATCGCTAGCTTCCACCTCGATCGAGTTACTCCACCACATGCGCCTCCCCATGCTCCACCTACGGCCTCCGACCGCACGCCCCTAGCAGCCCCATTGCCTCGTATTTCGTGCTCGAACGCACAACCTTTAGACGAGCTTTGCCGTTGATCCATCATCCCAAATATGATCACCACCGTTCACATTATAGCTCTCTTCATGATCTTCGTTTTGTTAGTTGAAAGAATTTGCAATCGATGCACGGATTTGGAGTAATTGGAGGTGGAACGTCTTGCGTTTCTGGCCATTGGTTTTAACATAGGCGGCTGCAAATATGGGCTAGGGTTTTGAATATTTTTTTTTTTTATTTGTGTGCGTGGTGTATTTATAGAAAACCAAGCGTAAACACTATTCATCCCGGGAATTCCGAACTCCGATTTAGGCGCCGTAACCAGCGTACCTAGGGTTTATCCCGCGTTCCGGACACAATGGAACAGGTTTCGGAAGCTAATTCGGAAGTATGTGCGAGTTATGGCTGCAAACGCTCAATTTAAATTAAACCGATTTAAATCGATTTCTAGGCGTTTTAATTTGTACCGGACAAACGGTAAATCCAATTGACTTGAAATTTGAAACCTTACAATAATATCACATTACGGATCCGATGAAACTGGTTTCGTCGAAATCCGAGACTTTTTGAAAAATGGCTATTTTGACTCGTCAAATTTAAATTAAAAACGATTCGATGCGTTTCGAGCTGCCACGATCAAACGATAACTCCGATTGACACGAAAATTGAAATCCGGTAATAACTAACTATTACGGATCCAATGAAACTGGTTTCGTTCAATTCTGAGACTGTTCAAAAATTGGCTATTTTACAGTCAATTATTAAATATTAAAATATTCAATTTTCACAAATTAACTTTTAATTCGATTTTAAAAGTTCTAAAATATCATTCTAACTCCAACATGATAAAATAAAATTTTACAAATCATTTTAAATCATATTTAACTCAATTTTCAATTATTTCCATAATTTAACATATTAAATTATCGATTTAATAATTCAATTAAATCCAAAAATTCAAATAAAAATTTATTTGACTTATAAATTCACTAATTAATATTTAAAATTAATGAAATATTCAAATTTAAATTATTAAAAATTCTGGGTCGTTACATTACTTAATGTGATTAATTAATGAATGAATGTGATTAATTTAAGATTAATTACTAAATGTAATTAATTATAAATGTAATTAATTATTAAAGTAATTAATAAAGGATTATTAATTAATTTAATTGATTAATAATTACTACATGAAGTAATTAAAGATTTATTAATTAATAATTGAGATTAATATAATTAATTAAGAGGTTAATTAATTAAGATAAGTAATTACAAGTTTGTTAATTACTGTTTATGATTAATTAAGACTAATTAATGGGATGGTTAATTATAAATTAATTAATTAATTAACGGAATTATTAATTAATAAGAATCACGAGTTAATATAATTAATGAAATTAATCAAGGTTGATTAATAAAAGTGATTAATTAAAGTATGATTAATTAATTGTAATTAATTGAAGTTTAATGCAAATTAATCATAGTTAATTAATTAATAGAAGCAAATGAAGGATCATTAATTATTGTAATCAGTGATAGTAACTAAAGGTAATTACTGTATATGGTTAAGGATAATTAATTTATATGATTAATTAAAGAATTAAAGGCTAATTACTTGAAGGTAATTAAAGAATAATTAATCAAGGGAGATTAATTAAGGAAGATCATTAAGAGATGATTAATTAATTAATTTATAATTAATTAATGTTGAGAAAGAAGGATTAAGGTAATCCAATTGATTAAAGAGTTAATCAAACCTGCTTATGGATGATTGATATTGGATGACTGATTGATATTGGATGGCTGATACTGGATGGTTGAATAATGTTAGATGATTTGAGTGTGATATCTCTGATAAGTGATATATGCTGCTTTGTGAGATAATTGGTTGATATGATTATCTGTTGTGATAATGTGATTCATCTGTATGTTATATCATCCTGAATATAAGTTTAAATTGTTTAAACCCTTAAACAACTTGGACATTAAAATAGCGTTTGGATGTCGATGAAGCCAGGATCGGGTTTCCATATTTGGATATCCGAAAACCACATCGATCCAAATTAAACGTTAGGTCGCGAATCCAAGTGGAGCTTAGTGAAGACTCGAAGTGTAAGAGCTATTCGTCAATATAACTCTGAGGGTGATTCTGTGATGAATTTGACGTAGATAGTACTTACAAGTTCGAGATGGTGATTCAGAGTGCAAGGGCTATGGTCGTTGACTCTGAGGGTAATTCCAAAATGAGTGCAATGAGATAGTGCCTTCGGTTTCGTTCGAACCCGGAACGAACTTGTATGGATTGGATGCTTTCAGAACATCGTTAGGTGGATAATAAGCATTCTAAGATAGATGTGTTCTATAAAGGTAATCGCAGCCTCATCAACCGGGAATGGCTAAAACAGGGGAGGTGCAGCAAGGCTAGGTGGGTAGCACCCATTTCAGGGTGAGGTCATCCCTGTCTAGATGTCCCTTTTATTTCGGCTTAGTGGGTGGTTGGTCGCGCCAAACACGGGGTGATCTTACTCGGAACTGTCCAGTAAGGGATGGTTCCGGCTTTGTGTTGCATGGGATTGGGAGTGATCCTCGGTACGGTGATCTTGGACCCGTACTGTAACGGGCGGTACCCCAGTATCCCTGCCATTGTATGGAATCCAATCTCCAATAAGAGCCGTACGTTTTAGATGTGCCTAACTATGTTGGAACGTGAGATGTAAGCATTGCAGCTATTTCTGTATTTTACTTGAAAACCTTAGACACTATTATAATATCACTGGATTTCCTATCAAATGTTTTGGTTAGCGTAAGGTAAAAACTTTTCCATGTTTATATGTGGGAAGTCTTACGTGATACCTTTTCTTTCAAAGGATTTTCTAAAGTTAAGAAATTTTAACCCGTTTACTCACACCAGAGCCCTGTCTGACCGGAGTGTTTATTTTTTGTTTTATTAAACTCTTGGGTACTCATATTATGTATGAGTAGTCGAGGGATTCAGGTTAGCTTGACGAATTATGGAGGAGATTTGGAGCAGGAGGCTTCCGCGTGTAGATATATTTTGGTTCCGCTGTATTTGTGTGATGTCTGTATCTTGTGATATCTTGAGTTGTATAGTTAGACAGATGTTTATAACTGTCTAATATGTGTTATATAGATTGTGTAACTCTGATGTATATGATACTATGTAATATTTTATGTGATATATTATATTTCATTCATTCCGCTGTGAGTTATCTGATGTTGTTGAGTTTCTTCTTTCCTATCTTTTCTTCTTCTATCCCTTTCTTTCTTAATTCATGATGCGTTTTTCTGGTGATAGAAAAACGGGTCGTGACATAGTTTTAAATATAATTGGATATATATGTCTAAGTATATACATCTGTCTATTATTTTAAATGATTTAAATGGAACCTGACATTTAGTTCTTAAATTTCTATAAATTAGATATTTTAATTATTGTAATGAAATGAATTTTAACTATTAATAATTGAAACTTCTAAAGTTGAAAGTAAGAGATTAACTACTAATGAAATACACAGGAAGTTTGAAATTTGTAACCTGTAAATAAAAAGGATTTGAAAATGAGAAAGGTTAACTATCGAAAATTTATTTACTGAAAGGAAATAAGATAAACTTGTGTAACTTTCAATTGCATTCTTAAAGACACATATATAGAATACCAATTATAAAAGTTGAAATGTTAAAAGAATATGAATGGAAAATTTACAAGTAAAACTAATGTAATGGAAGTCTTCAATAAATTACTTTTATAAATAAGAATTTGATGTTATAGGTGTTACAAACTTATGTTATAATTGAAATATTACTATAATAAAATGTGATAGAAAGTAAGTATTGTAAATAGATGATTATAAACTTAAGTTAATAAATTGGTATGCTAAGTAATTAAATTGAACATGAATACTACAAATAAATGAATGTAAATAAATGAAATTGAATAATGAATGAATGGAAATTGAATTTTATAAGGAACAAATGTAAAATAAAGAAATGATCATTGAGAAATGAATTAAAAAGAATGAACCTGGTTTATTATTTGAAATTGTTGTTTGTGTGGTTTATGGGTTGTTTGGGTAAAAGATACTTCTAATTGTTTTGGATGTATGAATAAACTATTGAGTTTTATCTTAGACTACAGAGTATATGGTATACTTAGTAGTTATTTGTCATTCTATGTGATTAAAAGTGTCTTAACCCGAACAAACTATTTGTTTTGGTTGGTATGGATGGATAATTGATTTGTATTGATTTCATATGATGATTGTATGTTGTGGTTGCAAGTGATTGTTGTTTTATATTAATTCATTTGTTAGGGGTTGAAACAACTTCAAATATTTCATTTTATATAATTATTAACTTCTTTGGATTATATAAGTGATATATAGGTTATGTAAGCAATTGCTACTACTTTTGGTTTCATAATTAAGCGTTTGTTTGCCCGACAAATAGGTACGTTCTCGGATTACGGTTTTAAAGCGTTATTATATTGTTTCCCGTGTTGGGAAATATTATTTTGGAAAATATATGTTATATATTGTTATATTTTATATTATAATTTCTCCCGAGCCTCTCCGTATAAAGGAGACTCTGCTGAAATTTTTCAAAAATTTTGGACTTGGAAAATTTTATGAAAAGTCTTCCCAACTCTTATTTACTTGAATATAAAAGGATTTGATGTATTCTATTCAAATTATTTAAATTTTTTTAAATTGATTGTTTATAAATTTAATATTTTGAATAAGATAGTGATTATTTAATTTCTTCTTATTACTTTTTTTCCTTTTCGGGGACGAAAAGTTTTAGGAGGGGAGAGTGTAACGACCCATAAATTTTCAATAATTAAATTTGTTAATTTAATAAGGTTTTGGTCATTTAATATTGAAGAAAATAAAAATTAGTGAATTATTAACGAAAATAATAACTAGAATGAATTACAATGGTATAAATGTAAGCTAATTATTAATAAATTGAATATAATTCCAATAAATGAAATAAGGTAAATATTATACTTAGTTATAAATTGAAATGTAAGAAAACAAATGTAAATATTTTAATTAGCTAATGAAATAATAATATAGTTAATGGTAATTGAACAAAATTAGTATTATATAAGAATTTGTAACATTTATGTGTAAATAATGAATTTATAAGTGTGAGTTAAAGTTAATGGTAACAATTAATTAACGTTACCTATTTAATTAGCCTATTATATTAAATTTGAAACCAATTGCAATAAATGTAATTAAGCATTATGTTAACTTAAATTTAGGTAATATTTGGTAAAAATGTAAATTTTATTAATTAAGTAATAATGGATTGATTATAAAGGTTGAAAATCAAACTAAAGCAATTAATTCAAATTTAATTTTAATAAATTGTATTTGATTACAAGCAAATTGAACACTGTAATTAGTGTTATAACCAACATTGATTTGTCATATAAACTTGGATTAAGTCATGGTAAAAGTCCAAGTGATTAAAAATGATGAATTGGTTAATTTATAGATATTGAATAAAAAGGTGATTAATTAATATAATATTAATGTAGTTGATTAATAGGAAAATAGCCATTTGGGCCACTGACTCGGATATCGACGAAACCAGTTTCTTCGGATACGTAATGGCGAATTATTTTTGAAATTCAAGTTTTGTAACGATGGGACTTGTCGTTTAATCGTATGGGATTGAAACGGTTAGAAATCAATTTAATTAAAATCAATTGAAATCAATTTGAAATAGGCTGATTTTAACGTAACTTCTTCATATGATGGAATTAGGACTTAAAACTTGTTCCATTTAGTTTAAAATATTTGAAAGCATCTATTTGATATATATGTTGATCCATTTTCATTCCAGAGGCAGAATGGGCTTTTCGGGTAGTTCAACGTGTTAATCAATCTTGTCTGTTCTTTCTATTTTCAGCCCTGCCTATAAATACCTTGTTATAAACCCTAATTGTTTCTTATTTTCATTTGTATGTACGTACATTTTTTCCTAGCTCCTCCTTTTCAATGGCAAACAAGCCAAACAAACTCCTCAATCAAATTTCAAATAAAAATTCAACTTCAAATTAAAACTCCTTAAACCTTATCGAATTTTATATCATTTTGAAGCTCTTGACGAGCGCAACCCAAATCTGTGATTCGTTTTTCGATCTGGGTTCATATGTGCTTAGAATTCGATGATCTATTCTCGGTCGTTCATTGATTGTCGATCAACTTCGTCTAATCGACAAATCGTAGGTACGGCTTTGTAGAGAGGACCAAGGGGAGTGCATTCATGCAAGCTAGAGGGTGACCAGATGGTCAGATTTGCGGTAAAAATTCGACCTATGGCTTAGTTTAGTGGCGGACGGTGGAGGAAACTGATGACCGAACTAGGTCATCTGTGACGACCCGGCTTTCTATGCCTAGAAAACCGCTTCGTCTTGAAGAAAGAAATGGGTGAGAAAATAGAAAAGATAGAGAAGAAAGAACAACAACATCAGAATCTCACAGCGGAACGAATAAATTATAATAATTCATATAAGTATTTACATAATATACAGCATCAATCAGAGTTATACAGATAATACATCACATACTAGACAGTTATAGACACCTGTCTAGTTAATACAACTCAACTCAAACAAATAACCCAAAGATACTAACACATCGGAACTATATATACATCTACAACGCTGAAGCCTCCTGCTCCATTGCTCCTCCAGAATGCGTCAAAGCTAACCTGAATCCCTTGGCTACCCGTAAAAATTTGGGTACCCGAGAGTTTATGAAAAACAGGAAATAAACTCCGGGTCAGACATGGGTCTGGTATGAGTAACAGGTTAAAGTTGCTTAATTTTGAAAATCCTTTTTGAAACAAAAGGTATCACGTAAGACTTCCCACACATAAACATGGAAAAGTTTTTACCTTACGCTAACCAAAACATTTGATAGGAAATTCTGTGATATTATAATAGGTCTAGGGTTTTCAAGTAAATAGAAAATAGCCGAAATTGTTACATCTATTAAATTCCAGCTACTAGCCACAAAAGTGGGTAATACAATCAAAACCGTTGGCACTTATTGGATTGTGGATTCCATACAATGGCAGGGCTACTGGGGTACCGCCCGTCACAGTACGGGGCCTAGATCACCGTACCGAGGATTACTCCCTTCATCCCCTGCAACACAAGGCCGGAACCATTCCTTACTAAACAGTCCCGAACAAGATAACCCCGCAGATAGCCGTCGCTACTGCCCACTAAGCCGAAATAAAAAGGGACATCTAGACAGGGGAATATCCTTGTCCTGCTTGGGCATGACCCACCTAACCTTGCTGCATCTCCCCTGTTTTAGCCATTCCCGGTTGATGAGGCTTGAGGCTACGATTACCTTTTTAGAATACATTTCTTAGAATGCTCATCGCCCACCTGACGATGTGTTGAAAGCATTCAATCCATACAAGTTCGTTCCGGGTTCGAACGAAATCGAAGGCATTATCTCGTTACACTCATTTTGGAATCACCCTCAGAGTTAACGACGATAACCCTTGCATTCTGAATCTTCTTCTTCACTTCAGATTCACGACCTATCGTTAATTTGGAAACGATGTGGTTTTCGGATGTTCCTAATGCGGAAAACCCGATCCCGGTCTCATCGAAATCCAAAACGTGTCTTTTAAGGCCAAGTTGTCTATTTAGTCTTAATAGTTTAATTCAATATCATCAATATACACATAGATGGATAATTCATAATATCACAATAGATAATCACATCATCATAAACAGATAGTTCATATTATCATCAAAACAGATAATTAAATATTATCATACTTTAAATCAAGCATCCATTTCACATAGATAGTATTCAAGTCAGATCTGAATGCACATCCATCAAATGAAATATCACTATCATTCATCCATAAGCAATGATTTATAATCTTACCATTTTGTAATTAATTTAAAATGAATTAAATTAACTACTTCTATTTCTAATTAATTTAAAGTAAATTAAATTAATTACTTCGTCTATAAATCCTGCTTATACAACTATTAAATTAAATCAACTTAATTAATTAATTTCTAGATATTTATCTTGATTAACTTCTTCGATTAATCACCTTCTAATTACAAAAAGTAATTGGTCTTTAATTAATTCTACAAATTAATTATCCTAAATCATTTATAGTACATTTAATTACTTTATTTATAATTGAATACAATTAATTACATTTTCTTTAATTAATCACTACATTATTGATTATTTCTTATTTAAACTATTCTTAATTTCATTATTAATTACATCAATTAATGATCTCTAATTTAGATTTAAATTAAATTACTTTGTATAAATTAAATCACATTAAGTGATTAATCTTTAATTAAACAAATTAATAACCATCTCGATTAATATCAACCAGTAATTAACTTCACTTAATCACTTATATTAATAAATTAATTATTCCATAATTAATTATCTCCATTTAATTAATCCCTTGATTAATTACTAAAGTAATTATCCCAATTACTTTATTAAACATCCTCTTCACTAATTACATTCGGTAATTATATTAATTACTTCCTCAAGTAATTATGCTCCATTGAATACACTAAGTGATTATACAAATCAAATCATCAAATGATTTCTTAAATTAATTAAACTAAATTAATTAACTTAAATAAATCATTTTATCAAATTAATTACAATAAGTAAATAATTTCTTAATCACTTTTATCCAGCAATTACATTTAACAATTTATAATGGATTTATCTAATAAATTTTGATTAATTATCAAAATCAATCACATTCATGAATTTAATTAATAATCCTTTAGTTAATTACCATGATTACATTTCCACATTTATTTCTTAATTAATTCCTAATTATAAATTAATCTAAATTATTAATTTATAAATTAAATACATAAGTCATTCATTAATTAACTTATTCATTAAATATGTTTATTCCTTAGTTATTCCTAAGATAGTTTATTTCTTTACTAATGACTTCATTAATATCTATGTGTGTTAGAACTTTACCTTCCAAAATTGTAAATTTGAATTCCATTTGGATTTTAAGATTCAAAAGTATTATTTATTTAAACATTTATCAAGTTTAAATTCAATTTATAATCTTGTGAATAACTTTAATTACATATACATGAAACTTAAATAAGAAAGCCTTTAAATTCAATTGTTTGAATCTTAAATTAAATTTAAATTTCCAAAGACAAATTTTAAAACTGATTTACCTTTGATTTAAGAATGTGATTTAAACTTCCCTTTAACACTTTGTTTTAAAAATTTGATTTTTCAAATCCAAATCCATTTTTAAAACCTTAAGATAGTTATTCAAGCTGAGTTTCACTATAGAATTTTAAACAATGTTTAAATCAAATACTTCAGGTTTAGTTGCTGTCAGGTTTTAAACCTGAAACCTTCAAATTGAATTCAGAAATGCAAAATTTTAATTTAAACTTAAATCTGAATTTGACTTTTAGTTAAATCTAATATTTACACTAATTCAACTTTTAATTATAATTGGCTTATAACTTAATTTGCTTTTAAATTTTGTTTAAAATTCAAAACTACAGGCAGTTGTTTTATGCTACCTGTACAAAAATAACCAACCCGAGACCAAGTAATATTACTTCGGGTCATTTATCCCCTGGCTTCGAGTCACGTACGCGTGTGACTCGAGTACTTCCCCAGCCCAAAAAGAAACTGCACCACCACAATTGCCAACCCATCACTGGGCACGGTGCACGTGCACCGTGGCTCCAGTCAACTCCGGCCACCCAAGTATGCTCCACCACGCCACTGACTACCACCAGTCTCCACCACGACCCCAAAATCCAACGCTATGACCTCAAATCAAAAAAAAAAGGCAATAACCAGAACCTGGAATAAAACACCACGTCCCCTACCAAACCTGTCATCACTTCCCTCTGCCAACCCCGACCACCAGATGGTCCATAACTCCGGCCATGTACTCGCCTTTGACCCATTTACCACCCCACGAAGTTTCGTGCAACTCGATGCACCGTAGAAGCCACAGTGATCAAAAATTCGATCACTTCACAAACTAGGGTTATAAACATCAACCCACCGCCACCCACGCCACCGTGTTAAGATCCACCACCGAGCATTTTTTTTCCACACCCCGGCAAGCTCCTCCACCATCTCACCCAACCCGACCTCCTCCAGTTGCATAGAACACCAAGAATCACTCAAAATCCAATTTTTGAACAAAAGCAAACTGCACCTAAAACTCTTGACTAGAAATCATGATATTAATTTTAAAAATCATATTATGGTATGTATGACTGATTCATAACTTTGAATTCATGAATTAAATTCATTGAGTTTTTAACTATATTTAGTTTTCTTCTGTAATATTATGTTTTCCAGAACAAAGAACATTGTTTTACTCTTACACAATATTTACATACAGGTCTTCATTCATACAAACAGTTAATGTTAACCTATGTCTTGTTAAGCTGGAATTAAGAACAAAAAGGAATTTGGTTGAGGATTATTAAACCTGAAACTAAAACAGAGAGAACCCAGAGATACATAATAGAGTACTCATACTTATCACATAGCAATACAACTAAGTTTCAGAGAAGAATTTGCAACAGACAAAATACACTTAAATTATTAAATTTTTGATGTTTCTATCCTTTAAAACAGAGGTGGTTATAGGATGTCAAACACATATACATGCAGTATCATGTAAACACAGAAAAATCATCAAGATATATACTCATCAGATCAAAGTTTAGCAACATATATATATATATATATATATATATATATATACTTAAGTATTTAAAATGAAAGGTGTTACTCACCTGAAATGAAAACAGAGCCTTCTATTGAAAACTGTCTTGAATTTTTGAAAATCTGAAATTGCTTTTACTTTTTAAACTTGCAATCCTTAGAAATGCTGGGATGTTGAAATGTTTGAATGCTGAAGAGCTTGGAAGTTTGAATGCATGTAGATGATCTTTAGTTTGAAGAAGAATACACATGCTACTTTTTTTTTTTTTTTTGAAAATGATTTCCAGTCTTGCTTAAAAAAAATGGGTTTCAGGCATTTGTTTTGATGAACGAACAAAACAAGTAGAAGATATATGAAAGAGTGTTTGCTGGAGAGGTGTATTAGCTAGTACAAAATATATTTGTTCAGAGATATTTCTTTTATTTAGGAGGCTGAAAAGATTTGAACAATATCACGAATTGACCAAGAGTTGTGCTGAGAATTTGAACATTAAATGTTAATGTACTCTATGTTTCCTAATTAGCTAACTTAATCATTTCATATGTAGATATTTTACTTAGCTTTCTACCATGCTTTGCTTTAGCTTGCATAACAAACTATCCTATATACTGATCATACATAAAGATATTTTACTTAACTTTGTTTTGCCCTCTTTATTTACAGACAGCAAAGTCATAATTTGTCTTGCATTTCTTTACAGGTTGACTATTGTTTATAAATTTGTTTCCTTGCCTACAGCTACACATATGTATACTTGCCTGCCTAGCTTGCTTGTATTACCTATGTACATATATACTTCCTTCTTTTACACTAGTTCTTACTTTTATATTTATTTTACTTTTAGGTTACTTTATTTTAAACTTAAATAATTAAATACTTATGTTGAGATTTACAAAGTATTATTTTATTTAACATTTTTCAAAGACTTAATATTACTTTTACAAATCATAGTTTCTTTCAAAAAAATATACATATATTAAAATAACAACTTCTATATATATACAGTAAAACCCATTTTCAAAGATATTACAATATTGATATAGTTTAAATATAACTTATTATTGAATTAAAATAATTTATAAAAGAACTATTCTCTATAATATAAGTCACTTATTTTATCAAGCTATAAAACAAAACAAAACTTTTTATTTAAATTTAAACTCTAGGCTAAAATACTTTTAAACAATTTAAATTTATCTTGAGTATTTTAAAGTCAAATGATTATTTATTCAATATTAAATCAAATCCCTAATTTACCAAAAATATTAGAATTAAAAATCATGTCTTTATTTTATTAAACTTAAAACAAAGGTTATTTATTTACAATATATACAGATATATATATATATATTATAAATAGAAAACAATTTAATTGGCTTTTAAAAGATAAATTATTAGTTAATTATTTGTTTAAAAGAAGATTATTAAATCAATTCCAATTATTATTAACAAATATTATTAAATCAATTTAATTTTCAATGCAGATTATTAAATTGATATTGTCCAAATTTTCCGGGATGTCACATCATCCGACGTGGCTCGTCGAGGCAAGGGGATGGTAGGGATGCGGTGGTCTCGGGTGGTCAGTGGCGCACTCAATAATCGGCCAACTGTGAAATATTTAGGTTCGAACAGGCTGCATGGGCATGCGTGCCTGAAAGGGGAGGATGGGAGTGACGTGTTCGCTGAGGTGGCATACGTGTTATTTTAAATTCTATTGGTTTTGTTTTATTTATAAATTTTAATTTCGAATGTTCTAACTTGCATAATTTTTACATACGAGATCCAATTCACGCGCGGTTTGATCCGTTGGGATCGTATCGAAATTCCGACATTTTGATGCTTGTTTGGTCGAATTATGAGACTGTGTGAATTTTGGGCTTAAATTGGATTTAAATCCAATTTAAATTCAAATGTGAGTGTTTTAACCCCCTCACAACTTCTAAAATTTCTTATATTCGTTAAATTAAAGTTATGATGTGATTAGAAATTTATTTGTGGCTGCTTGTTTTAACTAAATCATCATCTCAGTTAATTTGATATTATTTGAATTAAATCGTTATCTAATTTATTATTGAATATAAATTGCCAATTAAATATCCGTTATAGACCATCAATTATCTATTGATGTTGATTGATTGATGTGGATGATGATTGTGATGTATGTTGATTGTTGATATTAGATGAATTTATTTTGTATTTTATGTCGTCATAACTGCAAGTTCACTATGTGTTGAAATGATACATACCCGCACGATCTTTAGATTAAGGAAAAATCGTTATGGGTTGAAATGATTGACTCGAGCGATTTTATTGATTTTTAAATTAATTTAGGATTGCGGTTTGAAATGGTATATAACCGAAAAATATTAAATTGCAGATTGAAATGATAAATATCCGTATTACTTGACCCTAGGGTAGAAAATTATATACGGACACCGCATTTGTTAAGTTAAATGATTTTAAAACCCTAAATTTTTAAAATTTAATTAAATGATATTTTGAATGAAATTTGATTTATATAAATTGAAGTATTTCGGAAAAATCAAGTTTTTTGTTGAAATGTGAATTGGTTTAAAGGAATTGCTTTAAGAAATGAAATTGTAGCTTAAAATTAAAATTTTAAGTTGAAATCAAATTCGATCGGAATTGGGCTATTTAATTTATTCGAAATATAACTTGAAATATTTTAAAATTGGAATAATATAAAATTTGATATTTTAACATGGACTGAAATGATATGAAATTCGATAATTTATTGAAATTTGCTTTGTCGATTTGAAAATTTGAAATGGTCCAAATATATTGAAATGAAATGAATTGTTTAATTTGGTGTTAATTTCAAACTCATATTTTTAAGTGAACTACTTTAAAATACATTATTTTTAATTTTCTAATTATTAATATTTTCATATTTATTAAACTATTTAACTAATATTAACTACATAAATTATTTTGATCTATTTTAAATCAATTTATTTTATTTTAAAAAACTAATTAAAGCCTTTTAATTTATTTTAAATCTAATTAATCTATTTTAAGCTATTTAATCTATTTTAATTATATTTAATCTAATTTAAATCTATTTAACTATCATAAATTAAATTAAAAGTACTTTACCTATAAGTAAACTATTCTGGAGTATTTTAACTATTTATAATTATTTAAACTAATTTCTAAATTTCCAAACTAAGTACGTGGAAGAGTTTATATTCATTTCAATTGGTTTAAAAAGAGAATTAGGTAAAATGACGTTATAACCTGAGTTGACATTTTGAATGTTATAATAAATCGAAATGATGATTTTGAATCAAGGACTTAACCTTTTTTGGAAATATGATTTTTGGAGGAAATATAATTTGAAAGTGGTATGGTTTTTGAGAACACGATATTTTGATATAAATTGTGAATTTGACTTTGAAGGGAAATATAATTATTGAACTATGATTTCAAAGGCGAATATGATTTCAAAAGTAAGTAATGATTTTGAAAGTGATATGGTTTGAATTGAATATGATATTTCGATATCAATTATGAGTTGATTTTGGAAATGTAAAAGAACCATCCGGTGTATAATAAGCGATTGGTTGTCAAAGAGACCGGGATCAGATGTTGTCATACTCTCAGCCAATACCGAAAGCCACTTTGACAACTGTGTACGCGGTAGAGATTCTAGAATGAAGTAGGATGGTGGCGATGATCCTATATGAGGTATGTACATGAACCCGACGCCCGTGAGGTGGCATAAGGTGGCTAAAACAGGACCAATTGACGGGCCAAATGAGGTCATTCCTCCAATCGGGCACACTCCATCGATCGATATTCTGACTTTATGATTTATTTGGTGGCCACCCTTCGATTTTTACTCTGAAGTGTGTTCCGTGGTGGGCGGTAGTAGTTGTTATGCATTACCACCAGTCCGAAAGTGTAATTGGTATATCTACCCTGGCATTGCCTAGTCGTGCTGTGTCACCTACCCTAGCGCGCCTTCTATGAGTTTGTTTTGTACCAGACCTATGGAGTGCCCTTTGACGGCGTCCAATACAGATGGGATTACGGTACTATATAGACTATGGGAATATATAAAATGTGTTAAAGGGGATATAGGTAATGCCTAATGCTATTTTAATAGTTTACTTTACTTTAGACATTATTATAATAGCGTATATTACTACATAGTAGATAGTTTAATGGATCCTTAGGAGATGTGAATCCTGATCATCTCTTGAGCTATCGCGCTCATGTTAGACACCGAATAGGAGATGTCAAACCGCGTAAACATCTCTGACGCCATCACACACATATTTACTGTTGATTTAACTTACATAAGATCTTTTAATTTGAATCGAATGGTTTGTTTTTTCAATTCGCTCGGGTCAGCCTGAGCATTTCAGGATTTGAAGACCTTATTTATGGAGGACGAAGATGACGATTTATACTACTATTATATACTATATTTATTCCACTTCATTCGTATTATTCCGTTGCATTTATTTGTTTGTTTATCCTTGTTGTATGTAACTCTGATTTTGCATTGTATAAGTATAACCAAATGTTATTTGTAAACAGCTTCATAAACTATTTATTTAATTATTATATTTTATCATTCTACTGCCAGATTCTATTTTGTTTTTTTTGGCTCTTTTCTTTTTTTCTTATTTACCGCAATAACAATCCGCCCTTTTGTATGGTTAGACTTGGCAAGTGTGTCATCTTAAACGATCCAAAAAGGTGGGATGTTACAACTAATGCAGACACGATTTATGTTATTATAGTAAGTAGTAGAGCATCTGTTTTGTAGGCCTTACGAAGCTGTTCTTTACAGATGTTGCTACTGAACACTCATGGAGCAAGACAATGGAGTATCTGTATTATAGGCCTTATGAAGCAGTCCTTTATAGATATAACTATGGAGCAAGACGATGGAGCACCTATATTGTAGGCCTTACGAAGCAGTTCTTCATAAATGTAGACATAGAACACCATGGAAGTGAGACGATGGAGTCATTTGCGAGGAGGATACGGAAGGTACTATGGGTAGTACCTAGGACCAATATGGTCATTGGGCATGCAGCTACATATATATACTAGTTCTTATGTTTTAATCTACTAAGGAGTAGATGGGTACAATTCACACGCCTGGCGAGAGTATTGTAAATCTATTGAACCTAGTATAAAAGTATATGGAAACAAAAAGGTACATGTAGAATTAAGCTTAGAAGTGTATATTTTATCCATTCACTAAAACTTTAGTTCTAATCTCCTGCTTATAACATACTACAGTTAGGTAGATGGCAGAGACTTCTCAACTTTATGAAACTTGCTTAGAAAATGTTATTACATGGGTGAGTATTTACTTACTATTATATTATAAGTCAATTCTACTGTGAGATAATTAATTGAGCTCTGATACATTTGTCTTTGCCTATTTGCAGGATACCAGATACCCAACTCGGGCTTCAGCGGGCTTAGGTTTTTGCACTTTTGCAAAAAATCCGGACCACTGGAATACAGGTTGTTACATTTGGTATCAGAGCCTAGGTTTAGGGTTCCTAGGTAGATAGTGAGTGGACGTATTTTTATTTTGAATAAAATATAAATATAATATGTACTAAATCCAAATAGTCCACAACCATAGATTTTAACATATAGAATGTTTTCAGAAGTATATTTGGGAATAGTTTCTTAGTAGGGTTTGGGATGGCCCAAGTATGTAGAGCCTATGTTATTACTGATTTATAACATACAAATAAACCATGTGTTGAGTGAAAATTTGTATCCATATATTTTAAGAAGCAGGGAAGTTCCTTAAGGATAGCAGGGAGAGTGTTTTTTTCCAGGAAGAAAAGGAAGTTTTAATATGAAGAAAATCCACCTTATGTCTAACCCAATAAAAATGAAACTTTTGAATTGAAAAGTTGAAAAATATAATTGTTAATATATTTGAGGAAGTAAATATTGGATTTTTGAAAAAATTATAAATGGTAAGAAATTTAAATTGGTTTTTATAGGATGTAAATTTTGTTAAAAGTAAAATTCTTTTTGAAGAAATATAGAGCATGTATAGCTCGCTAGTTTTCTTGTAGGTAAACAAAGATTTTAAATATAAAAACCTAGAGTGCGTTTAAGTATCAAAATGTAGGTTACAACATTTATTGTTCTAATAAATATTTTCTGTAAAAATAAAGGAAACATAGACTATGACACTATTTTTATAGTATGTGACTCCCAAAGTAAATGTTTCTACATAGCATCCGAGATTTATTAATATTTATTTTAATTGAATCCAAACATTAGATTTTTGGACTGTAGTAATGGTGTTTAACGCAACATCTGTTTTGATCTAAATGAGTTTTGGAGATAATCTCTAAAGTGGTTTGTATGTACACTTATTATTTAAATAAGAATATGAAAATATTTTCTAGCTATAAAGAAGTTTTAAAAATGAGTAATTTTGAAAGCTAATGTACGATAAATTAATGAATTTAGTAGGAAATATCTTAAGTGAGTAAATATAGAGTAAACATACCTTAATCTTTTAGAATGAAATAAAGATATAATTTTCTATGATTCACAAAGAAAGATCCTTTGTGCAAGATATAAGGAATACGAGAAAGAGATGTACAAGGTATGGAAAGCACCATATTTGGTATAGCCTATTTCGATAAAATATAAAACAAATTTCTTATAATTTCACGTTAACATGAGATCTTTCTTTAAAGGATTCATAGAAGGTTTTAGCGTTAATGGTTTCTCATAAGAGAAAGTAATTCCAATACATTAAGGTATAAAACCATTAAGTGTAGTAAGTTAGTAACTCCTTCAAGGTTAAGTAATTGGAAGAGTAGGAAAGTCAAGAGATTTTTGATAAAATAATTATTCTTATTTACTCTAGTTTTAGTAAATTTGAAAATCTATGAAAAAAGAAGGATATTTTGCAAAACATGAGGACATTTTTTTGAAGTCAAGAAAAAAGAAAAATGTTTTAAGAACAAGCAAGACGTGTTTTAAAGAAAGATGGTTTGGTGGAAAAGTATATAACTTTTTTGGAAAGATAAAATTTTAAGTTATCAAGTACTTTTGAATTTAACAGAAAACTTCAAAATAACACTTTCAAAGGCAAGAATTATAAGATTTGATGTTTCAAAAATTTAGAAGCTTTAATTTTTGAAGTAAAATGATAAATACCAAACCAAACCAGACTTTTAAATATGGAGTAGATAGAAATTATTTCCTAGATGTAACGGGAAAACTACAAGGCTATAGCAGTAATTACTCCTAGCAGTAAAAAAATGTTCTCGTAAGGTGTATAGGGTACTAGTGAAAACGTAGAAATGTTGCTTTATGTGTGTAGACTATAGAAAAATATTAAAGTGATATTAGTAAGATAGTTAGACACACATGGTTGGAAAAGTAGACCTTAGTTGGGGAAAAATGAAGGGTAAAGAGAAAATTTCCCTAAGCGTTGTTGCCTTTTTAGATAGAGACTGCATAGATTGAAACCCTTACCCATTGCAGTAAATGTGACTTAGTTATTCTTTTTTGAGAATGGAATAGAAGAGTTGAATAGAACTTATCCGTCATGAGTAATACAACGTATGTTAGTAACAAGTAATAGACGGCATGAGGAGCATATGAGTTATATGGATTCCTAGAGCAGGACCTTTCTATGTCAATGTGGACATGGTCCTAGACCTCCTTGTCCTAGATGATAGCCGTATTTAGTTGCTATATTAAAAATAACGAGTAAAACCAGAATAAGATAACTAAAAGAAAATTAACAAATTAAAAAAAGCGATAGAAATATCAATAGTAAAACTTAAAAACAGATATTTTCTTATGTAAACTGTGCTTGGGGAAGTAAATAAGTTTTTAAGAATAGTAGCCTAAATCCCAAGCACGGAGGAAGACATGCATAAAAGAAAATCAAAGAAATATGAAGTTTTTCCATTTTCTACCTTCTTTCCGACATAAGAGATCGAATTCATAAAATTAATTTTTCTAAAATTCGAATATTTAAAGTATTATGGTAGGGTTGGATGCAAAATTCGTTGAACTAAACCCCTATTTAGTAGGGGTGTGAGAAAAAATTGGATGAAAAGTGTTTCAAATTTTCAAAAGATTGCATTCACATACAAATTGCAAGTATATTTAGGATGTGTGAATCATGTTTTAAAAATAAATTTTTAAAGAAGCAAAGCATTTATATAGGAAGTACCGCTTAGAAATTCATGTACATGCATATACTTTGTATTGAATAACACTTTGCACGAGACAACGGATGCTCAAAAAATTGGATGTACACAAAATGGATGTGAGGAATTACATAATTTAACCCTTATCGAATTTCAGGGACGAAATTTTCTAAAGGGTGAGAGAATGTAACACCCTGCGTTTTTATACAATTAAATAAAATCAACTGAATTAACATAATTGCAAAACAGAATATATATGTCAAATATATGCGTTTAAGAATTAAGAGGTTATATAGATTTATGCAAGCAATGAGTGTGTGATTAATTGATTCATCAATCAATTAAAACGGGAATTAATTAAGAGACATAGAGGTGTCAATTAGTTAGAGAATATGTTACTTTTAAAATATTAATTAATTAAGGGATCTTCTAATAAAGAGAAATGTATGTGGGAGAATCTTATTTACAAGGAAACGTGAATTAATAGGGTCGTGTAACAAAGGAATAAATGAATAACATTGGAGAATTATATGTTACAAAACTAACGTAAACAAATCAATAAATGATGGTAAGGATTGTTTTTAGGGTTAATCAGATGTTTCATAGTTGTTCACTGTACCTACAAATTGAACGTAACTTAACCCTAGCCCACACTATTTTCACTAAATCAGCTACTGTCATTTACAGCAAACTCCTCTTCTCCTCTCCCTCCTCCTTTCTCCTCTATCAATCAAATCTTTCCCCAAACAAAAAAATAAAATTAAGCAATCAAGCAAATCAGAGAATTTCGCAAACAAATCAGGGAATTTACAACGAATTAAAAAGGGGGAAAAGCGAAGCAATTTAAAAGGGATAAAGATTAAAGCTAAGGATGTCATGTGAGTGGATTTATTTATTTATCTTTTAAGTTTAAGATATATTATCGTTAAATTCCCATTTAGATAATTTTATTCAATAATTAATCCTACTAATTAAGTTATGCTAAACTATAATTAATTTACATTTTATTTACAGTGTTAGCATTTATTTACATATGTTTCTACATTTTAGATTTCTATACAAACGTCATTCTTCTTCTATTTTCTTCTCTTTCTTCGCATATGGATTAGAATAGATTAAATGTAAATATGGATTAAATAATTAAGATTACTGAAATGAAGGAAATAAGATGCAAAATAATAAAGTTTGAGGAATGGAATTACTGTAATAAATTACGTTAAAATGAGAAAAGTTAATAAATCTAATAACTGGATTTAGAAGTAACTAAAAGGTTAATTGGTTAGTTTAGAAAATAGGATACATTTCTATAATTTAATATTTAAAAGACAACAATGAACGTAATTGCTAGAATAAAAAAAAAAAAGAGAATTAGTGTAAAATAGAGAAACCACTGTATTTTACACTATTCCAAAATAGTCAAAGGAATATCTAGTAGTTAAGGATCATTGTTTATAGTATTATATAATATTAAAATATAGAAATGGATTTTTAAATATAGTTTTCATAACCAACCAAATAAAACAGAATTAATTCCTAGAATAGAAGATAATAAAGCAAAATATGACATGAATCAAGCAAATTATTAGATAGGAACTTCAAGCTGTAAACGATAACAAGCCTAGGTCTGCATTCACTGCGCAGACTATTTAAGAAGATAGTTATTATGATAAGTGAATTATATAATATAAGAGAATAAAATAAAATTCTATATCATAAAAAAAGAAGGCAGTTTAGAATAGAAATGAAATGTTGGAATTATTTACGGACTATAAAAAAGAGAAAATGACAATTACAGGTAGAATTATAACATAGGTTATAATTAAGTAATAAGAACGAAAAAGCTTATTTTGAGACTTTGAATAAATTAGTAAGCAATAATAATGGTAGAAGATTATTTAAATACTTTGTATTAAGTCAATAAGAAAAAAAAGCAAGAATGATAAAAGAGGCTTATTTTAATGAACTTAAGATTTATATTAAGTTAAATAAGCAAGATAATGAATGTGGTTCATACCAACAACATTCCCTACTAAATATAAATGGAAATCTCATAATAGATAGAGGTGAGACGAGGGAAAAAATATGCTAATTAGGGTAAATAAGTTGCAAACAGAATAAGAAAGTAAACTAAATGCAAATTAAAAGATTAGACTTAGGGTGTAATAAAAGAATTAAGATGCGTTTGGAGCAGTCCAAAGAATGAAGCATCTAACGAAGCAGTTCATCATAGATTTCAGAAATGGAGAAGCATGTCCAACTTTGTATTTTTAGGCTTTAAGAAAGTATAAGATTTCAATGGGATGTGAGTATACTCTAGGATAGGCCTCTGGATATGCCTAATGAAGCTGCACCCCCGGAGGCAAGTCTGTAGGTGTTCCATCAAGAGAGTATGCCTTGACTCCATTTGCATTGTAGGCCTAACGAAGCAGACCTTTGTAGGCAGTCAGAAGGGCTTGGTGTTTGGATTAGGTTATTCTTATGTTTAGTACTTGCAAATAATATAAAGGATAGTCACATGCAAATATCAACCAGCATTAAGACCAAGAGCGATTTCCAAAAATACTAGAGTTAAACCAACAAGCCAACGATTCTTTCCCTATCGAGACATTGGATGAGGGGCCCGTCATTTGGATGTTCGATGTTTGCAATAGGGCACGACCATTTAAATCTTTAGAAGTCTTTTGGTTAGTGAGGGGTGGCTGCATGAGGCCATAACCACAATGAAAAAAGACAGACCAACTAGAGTATCTATGTTGTATGCCTAATGAAGCAATCCTTTATAGATATAAAAAATTCACAAGGTAAACCTTGTTGGCGGAATTCAGAGAGTAGACATAATGATTGCGTAATCCTCAATGTACGCATTGGGTGGTATGTTGTGGATTTTCGAGCAGTGGCATAGACTAGTGCGGACGCCTTTTACGTTTTCATAGTAAGTAGTGGAGCATATGTATTGTAGGCCTTATGAATCAGTCCTTTATAGATGTAGCTACGTAACGCTCATAGAGGAAGACGATGGAGTATCTGTATTGTAGGCCTTAGAAAACAGTCCTTTATAGATATAGCTATGGGGCAAGACGATGGAGCATCTGTATTGTAGGCTTTATGAAGTAGTCCTTTAAAGATGTAGCCACAAAACATCATGGAAGTGAGACGATCGAGTCCTTTGCGAGGAGGATACAAAAGGTACTATGGGTAGTACCTAGGACCAGTATGGTCTTTGGGCATGTAGCTACATACACACACTAGTTCTTAAGTTTTAATCTACTAAGGAGTAGATGGGAACGATTCACGCACCGAGGTGAGAACATTGTAAGCCTAATGAACCTAATATAGAAGTATATAAAAACAGAACGATACGTGTAGAATTAAGTCTAGAAGTGTATAATTTATCCATTCACCAAAACTTTAGCTTTGACCCCCTCCTCATAACATCCTACATGTTATGTAGATGGCAGAGATTTCTCAGCTTTATGACTGTGACGCCCCACCTCTATACCCATGCTAGCCAAGAACACTGCGGAGTAATGTCGTCAACTACCACGGAGAATAAGGCTGTTGAGGAGCGACCGTCTGTATAATTGATTTGTGCGAGTACCGATATGCCAGATAAAAGTATAACTTTTCATCTCGAAAGGAAATCCAACATACCGATGTAAACTCAAAGCTACTACACAATGACTATAATATCTTCGGAAACAAATATAGAAATAAGCATAACACAAACAGTAGCAGAAGTTCATATCTCAAAGGCGGAAATAGATATGAATATTACACATAGAAGTGTACATCAGAGTAGTGGTCAAACAAGATCCACAATATCACAAAAGAATAGGTACAAGTGCTAGGCAAAAGAATAAGTATACATCAAGGAGTCTCTGTCTTGAATGCATACATAACAAAAACTACTAATCTAAAGTAGTTAGTCAAAAAGCAGGCGATGGACCCTGATAAGAAGTCAAGCAGAAGCACCTATAATATCTCGGTCTGACCCGAGTATTATTTAAGAAGAAAATAATAAACGAATCAGCCTAGCTATAAATATCAGATAAAATGATATAGAATAAGAGATATGACAAAACCGTATGATAACCCTAAAGCCATACTGTTATAAGTATGCAACTGAAAATCAACTAGAGATTAATCAATATCACAAGAATCTTCTCAAAGATCAAAAAGAATGTCATACTCTTAATTTTTCTTCACCAAACCATAAATATTGACAATTATATCAATGCCAATCACAAAAGTTAATGACACACAAACTCACCAATGCACAAATAATGATAAAGCTTATCACTGTAAATCACGAAAATTTGGTGAAACACAAATTCTATTAATCAATCAATAGAAATCCAGAAATCACAAAAAAGGGAAAGAGGCCTGTCACTAGAACGGGAGCATGAAAACTCACCAACACGTGTATCACAAAACGGAAAGCTATTCCATGGTTGCTAACCATTAATTTTGAGCCGAGGCTCCACTAAAACGGCCCGAAGACCATGGGTCTCTACCCCACCAAGCCGAAGCTCCACTAAAAACGGGGTTTAGTCTCCCTCGTAGACAAAGAGACATCACACATTGCTAGTATAAATCACAAAATGATCATCATTGATCGACAAGTGTAAATTACACTAAGCTAGTAAATAAATGAGTTTAGCTTCATGTCCCATAACCACTAGCTTAACTTAATTATTTACAAACAAATTGTAGACTTCCACTTGAGATTAAGTGTAAATTACACTAAGCTAGTAAATATGTGAGTTTAGCTTCATGTCCTATAACCACTAGCTTAACTTAAATATTTACGAACATATTGTAGATTTCCACTCGAAAATTGTCACAAGAGATTCAATCGAACAAGTCCAAGAATTAACCGACGAAGTAAATGCAAGTGGTTAATACCACTTGTTTTACTAAGCCGTTTAATTAGATTTCTCATACGAATGAGGTAAAGGTTTGTATATGCTAGTATATTGGAAAACGGTTTAAGAAACGAGCTTTGTAATAAAATAGTGTTGAAATTGTTTTGATGAAAGAATTTTGATATTTACTACTAGTATTGAAAACCTTTATATTTTGAAGTGACAAATCACAAAAATGATTGTAGGAACAATCAATCACTAAAATTCACATTCGAAGACGTGAATAAAAATCCAAAGAAATCGATACTGAATCCATCAAAGTGGAAATACCCAAAAATTCCAAAAATAGAAGTTATCAAAGTCGACAAAGGTGATAACAACTAATCGGAGAAGAAGAATCGATTAAAGATTGGAAAAGCAAAGCAAAATGAGCATAAATAGGCAAAACAGGGAAACAGGAGCAGGTCGGTTGACTGAATTACTGAGTTCGGTCGACCGGACCAGAAATAGAGAAGTGTTCTGGTAGTAGGTCGGTCGACCGGCTTACTGAGTTCGGTCGACCGGAACCTGTTTCCAGCACTTCCCACCCTATCTAAACGAGGGCCAATCTCGACGAAATTGCAATCGTTCGAGCAACGGCGCTAAGGGTTTATGCCAATAGACTACCCGGCCCTGTATGCTCCTCGATGCATCACTAAAAGTATGATCAAACAACAAAGCTATGATTTTTAAACATTTGACTTCAAAACACCAAAAATTGGAATATTTACAAAACCAATCCAAATCAAAATCAAATGCACATGAATAAGTGTTAGGATTTCATACCTAACAATCAAAGATAGTTATAGACAAAGATGTGAGATAAAAATCTCACCTTTAAACCCAAATTAATGAAGGAGAAGCTTTTAAAACAAGCTAAGATCAATTCCTCTTCAATAACAACTCAAGAAGCTTCAATCTAAGCTTAAAAGTAAAATATTTCCTAAGTTAGGTTTAGGAAATTCTGAAATGGAAAGAAGAATGAGTTGGAGAAGAAGAAGGAGATGCTTACTAGTTGCTTCTCTTAGAATTTGGAGCTAGAGCTTGGATTTTGCAAATGAACTAGGGCTTGGAGTTTTAATTTCCCATTTCTCTCTCCATTTTTTGATGAAGCTTGAGTGTTAGGAAAATAAGAATGAAGTGAAGAGGAGAGGTGGACTGAGCTAGAGTATAAGTGGGGTTAATGGGCTGAAACCCAACCCAAAGCCCTAAGAGAAAAGTAGCAAAATTCTACTATCTTCAAACATATCAAAGTTTATACTCAAAAAGGTCGCAAACGGCATTTTGAACTCAATGGAAGTGGTCTCGAATCCTAATTCGACTGTTTGCAAAAAGTAGCTTTTTGGACTAAAATCCGACGAACAATGCTATATTTAAATAAACAATCGATAAATTTGCGGGTTATTACAGACTCCCCTCCTTAAAGGAAGTGCATCCTTGCAATATTTAAGAAAAAATAAAGAGTAACAACCATAGAAGCATGTCAACACAAAAGGAAATTTGAAATAAGAAGTTCACCATAAAGAGCACAAAATAGTTAACCCGAACGTCTTCGCTCGAAGAATTCTCTGGATTCCCAAGAGAAATCCTTAAGATTTAAGAACCGTCGGACTTTCACAAAAAGAACATCTTTATTTCGAAGGCGCTCAACCCCCGAAGAAATGATGCGAATAGAATGTTGCTCAAAAAGTCAAATCTGGTGAAACTTCAATCCCTACTATAACACCAGGCTCAAGAAGAAAAATCGAAAACCTAAAAGCATTCCCATAGTTAAAAGACATGGAAAACGTCAAGAATAGCATAAAATTGAGCCGGTAATAAGAGGCGATAAGCCATGGAACCAATGCGTTCAGTGATGGAAAATGGACCAATATATCGAGGTGCTAACTTTCCCGATTAACTGAAACGCACAACACCCTTCATAGGTGAAACACGAATAAACACAAAATCTCCCAAGAAAATTATAATATCCTTCTTCGGTTATTGGCATAGGATTTTGTCTACTCAAGGCTTCTTTCATCCTATGACGAATAAGGTCAATCATTTCTGCAGAATCACGAATAAAATCTGGACCTAAAATCAGCTTCTCACCGGCCTTAAGCCAACAAGAAGGAGATCGGCATGGCCCTCCATAGAGTGCCTCGAAAGGTGTCATACCAATACTAGATTGAAAGCTATTATTATAGGAAAACTCAACAAGAGAAAGATTATCTTCCCAACTTCCACCAAAATCACGAACATATGCACGAAGAAGATCTTCAAGAGTTTGATTCACATGCTCGGTTTGTCCATCGAACCGAGGATGATAAGCAGTGCTAAAATGAAGCTTCGTTCCCAAAGCTTTTTGAAGACTCTTCCAAAATCCACTCGTAAACAATGGATCATGATCGCTAACAATAGAAGTAGGAACTCCATGTAATTTAATAATTTCTTTAATAAAAAGTTTGGCCAAAAGAGGTATGGTATGATTGGACCGAACGGGAATAAAATGGACAGATTTAGTATGTCTATTAACTATCACCCATAGGCTATCACGACCCGAACGAGAACGGGGAAGGCCGTCTATAAAATCCATGTAAATTTGGTCCCACTTCCAAATTGGAATGTCCAAAGGTTGCAATAACCCACCGAGCCTTTGATGCTCGGCCTTAATGAGTTGGCAAGTCATGCAACACTTAACAGAGTTAGCAATATCAGATTTCATTCCCTCCCAATAATAAAGTCGCTTCATATCTGCGTACATTTTACTACTACCAGGATGAATGGTAAATTTAGAACGATGAGAATCTTCTAAAATGTCTTTACGAAGATCACTAATATTTGGCACGATAAGTCTACCAAATTTTCGAATACCGCCACGAGAATCAATATCAAAGTCTTTCAAACCTTCGATATCAATTTTATCCCTACAACTTCGGCTAAGAAGAGCAAATTCGGGATCTAGCTTTTGAGCTTCAAGGATGCGGTCTAAAAGATATGGATGAGCCTCAAGGCTACATAAAGCCAAAGATGAACATAAATCGGACTCATGATCTCGAATCTCACAAGTGGATAAAGTCTCGAGATCATTTCACTCGGATATCATCAAAGAAATAACTGCTTGTTGCTTATGACTAAGTGCATTGGCAACACGATTTCCCTTCCAGGTGAATAAAGAATATCAAGATCATAAGATGTAAGGAACTCAAGCCAACGTTGTTGACGCAAATTAAGTTCCTTTTGAGAAAATAAATTCTTTAAAGATTTATGATCGGTGTAGAGAACAAATTTCTCTCCTAAAAACAATGATGCCAAATTTCTACAAGCGAAAACAATAGCCGCGAGCACTAGATCATGAGTGGCATATCTAGTCTCGATAGGCTTTAATTGTATAGAAGCATAAATGATAGAACATTCTCATTCACAAGAGAACGACACCCAAACCAATACAACTAGCATCGGTAGAAACAATGAAATCTTGGTTCCCCTCGGGAATCACAAGAATAGAAGTATCGGGAAAAGAGTTCTTTTAATTGATCCACTTTCCCGAAAATCTAAAACTTCCAAAAATTATAATTAACTTTATGTAATCATCTTTCTAGAAAAATTTACTTTTTACAAGTCAATTTATTGTGTCTGACTGTCTCATCAAAGCGTTTAGGAAATTCCTATCGATAACGTTGATCAAAGGCATCGACCAGAATTCTAAAGCACTCAATGGGGAATACAATCACCCCAATCATCTTCTATATGATAAATAAGTCTCTTAAAATTTTTAAGAATATTCTTTGTACGTTTTAAGAACAAAATCTAATTATACTTATAAATAAATCTTATGAAAAAGATTTGCAAAATTTTAATTTTTTTTCATCCCAAAATCAATAAATACAAGAATGGAGTCATCGAGATATTCATAGAATAGTCGATACATAAAATGGATGAAATAAGCTGGACAAACTGAATGACATAACAACTCATTCATAAGAATCATAACGCGTGTGGAGTGCAGTAAGTGGAATGCTAACTCACGCAACTCGTAGCCAAATGAAAATCGATGGCAAGGTCGAACTAAAAAGACCTTAACACCACTCAAAAGATTGCTTACGAGATAATCCTAAGACAAGCTCAAAAATACCGGAAAATTCCACAAACTACCCTAATGATACAAATAATGTTTTCCTCATCATGTGGGCTTAAAAAAACAAAATGGTTTCATCAAAATGGAATCGAAATCACAAAGAAAGATAGATATCTGCTTAACAGATTAAGAATGTCGAAGATGAATTGTCCACTCGAGACATAGGATATGGCTTCATAATGATTAAGCCAATCCTTTCACACAATCAATTCTGAAGCCTAAGTAACGCATAACATGCAAATCGTCTCGGAAAGAAAAAATCACATAAAATAATCTCGACATCAAAACAAAGAAAATTGAGTATTGCGGATCCACCAACCGGATTCAAAATTCTCAAAGAAGTCATCAAGCCCAAAATGTTTTAAAGAAAAAGAATCAACAAATTCTTTTGATATAAAATAGTGAGGTGAACCCATGTCAACAAGAACTCGAAAGGATAATCACAAAACAAATGAAATCCAGGATTGAATGAGAAATACCTTCACCAAGAGAAGTGTCACAAGGGGCTTGCAGAAGTTTCAACTTTCCCTCTCTCCTACTTTGAAGTTTGGGGCAAGAAGATAAATAATGACCTGAAATTTTGCAATAGCGGCAAGTAAGGGGTTTCAGACATTTAATTAGGTAGTGTTCCTTAGAATTGCAATTGTAACATCCTCCACGATTAGGGATTGGAGTCTTTGCTACGAAAGTTTCCTGCTTCCCTTTCTTGTTGGGATTAGGGCTTTTGAACTTAATATGCCTCTTCTTGAAAATCGCAATATCACTATCACCTCCTTTACCAACCTCTTCGTGTCGAAGAGTAACATCCACAAGCTGATTGAAAGGAACTTCACATTTCAAAGGTAAAACCTTTTCGGGGTTCTTATTCAAAGCACAGATAAACTCTTGATTCATTACAAGATCCAAAAGTTGTTGGGCAGACATAAATACACTATCCAGAGAAGGGCTACTGGATTGACTAGTGCTAGGACTGCCTGAACTAAACATTTCATCTTCTTTAAGAAGGAAAGAAAGAAGAAGAAAAAGTTGTTCTTAGAATGAATATCAAACAATCATGATTGGTAAAACAAGAAATCATAAAAGAAAATATGATAGAACGAATCTAATGACTCGAATAAAAATCCTAAGGCACGACTCCTAAGAAGGACTTAGAACGATGTTCCTTGCTAGATTATTCTACATTGTTCCGAAGTTTGGCTCTGATACCAAGTTGTGACGCCCCACCTCTATACCCATGCTAGCCAAGAACACTACGGAGTAATGTCGTCAACTAGCGCAGAGAATAAGGCTGTTGAGGAGCGACCATCTGTATAATTGCTTTGTGCGAGTACCGATATGCCAGATAAAAGTATAACTTTTCATCTCGAAAGGAAATCCGACATACCGATGCAAACTCAAAGCCACTACACAGTGGCTATAATATCTTCGGAAACAAATATAGAAATAAGCATAACACAAATCAGTTGCAGAAGTTCATATCTCAAAGGCGGAAATAGTTATGAATATTACACATAGAAGTGTACATCAGAGTAGTGGTCAAACAAGATCCACAATATCACAAAAGAATAGATACAAGTTCTAGGAAAAAGAATAAGTATACATCAAGGAGTCTCTATCTCGAATGCATACATAACAAAAACTACTAATCTAAAGTAGTTAGTCAAAAATCAGGCGATGGACCCTGATAAGAAGTCAAGTAGAAGCACCTATAATATCTCGGTCTGACCCGAGTATTATTTAAGAATAAAATAATAAACGGATCATTCTAGCTATAAATATCAGATAAAATGATATACAATAAGAGATATGACAAAAACGTATGATAACCCTAAAGCCATACTGTAATAAGTATGCAACTGAAAATCAACTAGAGATTAATCAATATCACAAGAATCTTCTCAAAGATCAAAAAGAATGTCATACTCTTTATTTTTATTCACCAACCCATAAATATTGACAATTATATCAATGCCAATCACAAAAGTTAATGACACACAAATTCACCAATGCACAAACAATGATAAAGCTTATCAATGTAAATCACGAAAATTTGGTGAAACACAAGTTCTAGAAATCAATCAACAGAAATCCATAAATCACAAAAAAGGGAAAGAGGCCTGTCACTAGAACGGGAGCATGAAAACTCACCAACACGTGTATCCCAAAACGGAAAGTTATTCAATGGTCGCTAACCATTAATTTTGAGCCGAGGCTCCACTAAAACGGCCCGAAGACCATGGGTCTCTACCCCACCAAGCCGAAGCTCCACTAAAAACGGGGTTTAGTCTCCCTCGTAGACAAAGAGACATCACACATTGCTAGTCTAAATCACAAAATGATCATCATTGATCGACAAGTGTAAATTACACTAAGCTAGTAAATAAATGAGTTTAGCTTCATGTCCCATAACCATTAGCTTAACTTAAATATTTACGAACAGATTGTAGATTTCCACTCGAAAATTATCACAAGAGATTCAATCGAACATGAAGAGGTTGGTAAAGGAGGTGATAGTGATATTGGGATTTCCAATAAGAGACATATTAAGTTCAAAAGCCCTTATCCCAATAAGAAGGTGAAGCAAACTACTTTGGTAGCAAAGACTCCACCCCTAATTGTGGAGGATGCTACAATTGTAATTCTAAGGACCACTATCTAAAGGAGTGTCCGGAGCCACTCTTTTGTCGTTATTGCAAAAATTCAGGTCATCATATTTCCGACTGCCCCATACTTCAAAGTAAGAAGGAGGAGGAACAAGAAACTTCGGTAGCAAATACTCTTACCTCTAGTCGTAAACAATGCTACAATTGCAATTCTAAGGAACACTATGTAATTAAATGTCTAAAACCCCTTACTTGCTGCTATTGCAAAATTTCATGTCATTATTTATCTTCTTGCCCCAAACTTTAAAGTAGGAGAGAGGGAAAGTTGAAAGTTGTGCAAGCCCCTTGTGACACTTCTCTTGGTGAAGGTATTTCTCATTCAATCCTTGATTTCATTTGTTTTGTGATTATCCTTTCGAGTTCTTGTTGACATGGGTTCATCTCACTATTTTATATCAAAAGAACTTATTGATTCTTTTTCTTTAAAACATTTTGGGCTTGATGACTTCTTTGAGAATTTCGAATCCGGTTGGTGGATCCGCAACACTCAATTTGCTTTGTTTTGATGTCGAGATTATTTTATGTGATTTTTTCTTTCCGAGCCGATTTGCATGTCATGCGTCACTTAGGCTTTGCATTGACTACCATAAGCTTAATGATCTTACTATCAAGAATAAATATCCTTTACCCCGGATTGATGATTTATTTGATTAGCTTAGTGGTGCTAGAGTCTTTTAACAATTAGACTTAGCAACCGGTTTTCATCAGCTTCGTATTGCAGAGGATAGTATTCCTTTGACATGGTTCTGTACTCGTTATGCATCTTATGAATGGCTTGTTATGCCATTTGGTTTAACGAATGCTCCGGCTTATTTTGTTGACCTTATGAATAGAGTTTTCAAAGACTTCCTCGATCGGGTTGTTCTCATCTTCATTGATGATATTCTTGTGTATTCAAAAACCGAGGAGGAGCATGAAAAGCATCTTCAGATTGTGTTGGAAACTCTTAGGAGAAATCAATTGAAAGCAAAAATTTCTAAATTCCACTTTTGGCAATCTCGTGTGAAGTTTCTTGGTCATATTATTTTCGAATCCGGAATTTCCGTGGATCCTTCAAAGATCGAAGCGATTCAAAACTTGAAGAGACCGAAGGGTGTGGCGGAAATCCGTATTTTTCTCGGATTGGTGGGTTATTACCGTCGTTTTATTAAAGACTTTTCTAAAATTGTCGTGCCTCTTACTAGCTTAACAAAGAAAGGTGTTAAATACATTTGGTCGGATAAATGTGAAGCTTCTTTTCAGAAATTAAAAGAACTCCTTTCCGATGCTCATATTCTTGTTATTCCCGAGGGAAATCAAGATTTTGTTGTTTATACCGATGCTAGTCGGGTTGGTTTGGGTGTCGTTCTTATGCAAAGAGAACGTGTTATTGCTTATGCTTCTAGGCAATTAAGGCCAGCCGAGACTAGATATGCCACTCATGATTTAGAGCTCGCGGTTATTGTTTTCGTTCTTAAAATTTGGCGTCATTATCTTTTGGGAGAAAAATTTATTCTTTACACCGATCATAAATCTTTGAAGTATCTATTTTCTCAAAAGGAACTTAATTTGCGTCAACAACATTTGCTCGAATTCCTTGCATCTTATGATCTTGATATTCATTATACTCCCGGAGAGGGAAATCGTGTTGCTGATGCACTTAGTCGCAAGCAACAAGCGGTTGTTTCTATAATGATATCCGAATGGAATGATCTCGGGGTTTTATCCACTTGTGAGATTCGAGATCGTGTTTCCGATTTATGTTCATCTCTTGTTTTATGTAGCCTTGAGGCTCATCCCTCTCTTTTAGACCGTGTTATTGAAGCTCAAAAGCTAGATCCCGAATTGGCTCTTCTAGGCCAAAATTTTAGGGATAGAATTGATATTGAAGGTTTGAAAGACTTTGATATTGATTCTTGTGGCGGTATTCGAAAATTTGATAGACTTATCATGCCAAATATTAGTGATCTTTGTAAAGACATTTTAGATGATTCTCATCGTTCTAAATTTACCATTCATCCGGTAGTAGTAAAATGTACGCGGATATGAAGCGACTTTATTATTGGGAGGGAATGAAATTTGATATTGCTAACTTTGTTAAGTGTTGCATGACTTTCTAACTCATTAAGGCCGAGCATCAAAGGCCCGGTGGGTTATTGCAACCTTTAGAAATTCCAATTTGGAAGTGGACCAAATTTCCATGGATTTTATAGACGGCCTTCCCTGTTCTCGTTCGGGTCATGATAGCTTATGGGTGACAGTCGATAGACTTACTAAATCCGCCCATCTTATTCCCGTTCGGTCCAATCGAACCGTTCCTCTTTTGGCCAAACTCTTTATTAAAGAGATTGTTAAATTACGTAGAGTTCCTACTTCTATCGTTAGTGATCGTGATCCATTGTTTACTAGTGGATTTTGGAAGAGTCATCAAAAAGCTTTGGGAACGAAGCTTAATTTTAGCACCGTTTATCATCCTCGGTCCGATAGACAAACCGAGCGTGTGAATCAAACTCTTGAAGATCTTCTTCGTGCATGTGTCCTTGATTTGGTAGAAGTTGGGAAGATCGTATTTCTCTTGTTGAGTTTTCCTATAATAATAGCTTCCAATCTAGTATTGGTATGGCACCATTTGAGGCACTCTATGGAAGGTCATGCCGATCTCCTTCTTGTTGGCTTGAGGCCAGTGAGAAGCTGGTTTTAGGTCCAGATATTATTCGTGATTCCACAGAGAAGATTGACCTTATTCATCATTGGATGAAAGAAGCCCAGAGTAGACAAAAATCCTATGCCGATAACCGGAGAAGGAAATTAGAATTTTTTGGGGGAGATCTTGTGTTTATTCGTGTTTCACCTATGAAGGATGTTGTACGTTTCAATCGATCGGGAAAGTTAGCACCTAGATATATTGGTCCATTTCCCATCACCGAACGCCTTGGTTCCGTGGCTTATCGCCTTTTATTACCGGCTCAATTTTCTGTTATTCATGACGTGTTTCACGTTTCTCAATTATGGAAATGCATTCGAGATTCCGATTCTATTCTTGAGCCTGGTGTTGTGGAAGAAATTGAAGTTTCGCCTAATCTAACTTATGAGCAACATCATATTCGTATTATTTCTTTGGAGGTCAAACGCCTTCGAAATAAAGATGTTCCGCTTGTTAAAGTTCAACGGTCCTCAAATCCTAAGGATTGCTCTTGGGAATCTAAAGAATTCATCGAGCGAACACATCCGGACTTACTTTCTCGTGCTCTTTGAGGTGAACTTCTTATTTCAAATTTCATTTGTGTTGAATATGCTTTCATGGTTGTTACTCAATATTTTCTTCTTAAATATTGCGAGGACGCAATTTCTTTAAGGAGGGGAGTCTGTAACAACCCGCATATTTTACGATTGAGTATTTAAATATTTTATGTAAATATTTTATTGTTAGTCGGATTATAGTCCAAAAAGTTACTTCTTGCATACGGTCGAATTAGGACACGAGACCACTTCCATTGATTTCAAAATGTCGTTTGCGATCTTTTTTAGTATAAACTTTGATATGTTTGGAGTTAGTGGAACTTTGCCACTTTTTCACTTAGGGCTTTGGTTTGGGTTCGGCCCATTTACCCCACTTATTAGCTCAGTCCCAACCCTCTCCTCTTCATTACTTCATTTCTAATTCCTAACAATCAAGCTTCAATGAAAATGGAGAGTGGAATGGGAAAACAAAATTTCAAAACCCTAGTTCCATTAGCAAATCCAACGTCTAACTCCAAATCCAAAGAGAAGCTATTGGTAAGCATCATCTTCTTCTTCTCCAACTCATTCTCCTTTTAATTTTCAGAAATTCCTAAACCTAACTTTGGGAATGTTCTTCTTTTAAGCTTAGGTTCAAGCTCATTTGGGTTGTGTTGAAGTGTGGTTGATTCTTCCTTTGCTTTCAAGCTTCTTCTTCATTGATTTTGTGAAAAGTTGAGATTTTTATCTCACATCTCAGTCTATAAATATCTTCGATTGTTAGGTATGAATTCCTAACACTCAATCATGTGCATTTGATTTGGATTTGGATTGGTTTTGTAAATATTCCAATTTTCGGTGTTTTGAAGTCAAATGTTTAAAAATAATAGGTTTGTTGTTTGATCAAGCTTTTGGTGATGCATCGAGGAGCATATAGGGACGGGTAGTCGAGTGGCATAAACCCTTAGCGTCGTTGCTCGAACGATTGCAATTTGGTCGAGATTGGCCCTCGTTTAGATTGGATGGGAAGTGCTGGAAACAGGTTCCGGTCGACCGAACTCAGTAAGCCGGCCGACCGAACTCAGTAAGCCGGTCGACCGACTTACTACCACAACACTTCTCTGTTTCTGGTCCGGTCGACCGAACTCAGCGATTCGGTCGACCACCTGCTCCTGTTTCCCTGTTTTGCCTATTTATGCTCATTTTGCTTTGCTTTTCCAATCTTTAATCGATTCTTCTTCTCCAATTAGTTGTTATCACCTATGTCGACTTTGATAACTTCTATTTTTGGAATTTTTAGGTATTTTCACTTTGATGGATTCGGTATCGATTTCTTTGGATTTTTGTTCACGTCTTCGAATGTGAATTTTAGTGATTTATTATCCCTACAATCATTTTTGTGATTTTTCACTTCAAAATATAAAGGTTTTCAATACTAGTAGTAAATATCAAAATTCTTTCATCAAAACGATTTCAACACTATTTTATTACAAAGCTCGTTTCTTAAACCGTTTTCCAATCTATTAGTATATACAAACATTTACCTCACTCGTATGAGAAATCTAATTAAATGGCTTAGTAAAACAAGTGGTTTGAAACGCTTGCGTTTACTTCATCGGTTAATTCTTGGACTTGTTCGATTGAATCTCTTGTTAAAATTTTCGAGTGGAGATCTACAATCTGTTCGTAAATATTTAAGTTAAGCTAGTGGTTATGGGACATGAAGCTAAACTCACATATTTACTAGCTTAGTGTAATTTACACTTAACCTAGAGTGGAAGTCTACAATTTGTTCGTAAATAATTAAGTCAAGCTAGTGGTTATGGGACATGAAGCTAAACTCATTTATTTACTAGCTTAGTGTAATTTATACTTATCGATCAATGATGATCATTTTGTGATTTAGACTAGCAATGTGCGATGTCTCTTTGTCTGCGAGGGAGACTAAACCCCGTTTTTAGTGGATCTTCGGCTTGGTGGGGTACCGACCCATGGTCTTCGGGCCGTTTTTGTGGAGCTTCGGCTCATGGTCTTCGGGCTGTTTTAGTGGAGCTTCGGCTCATGGTCTTCGGGCCGTTTTAGTGGAGCCTCGGCTCAAAATTAATGGTTAACAACCATGGAATAGCTTTCCATTTTATGATACACATGTTGGTGAGTTTTCATGCTTCTGTTCTATTGACAGGCCTCTTTCCCCTTTTTGTGATTTATGGATTTCTATTGATTGATTTCTAGAATTTGTGTTTCACCAAATTTTCGTGATTTACATTGATAAGCTTTATCATTATTTGTGCATTGGTGAATTTGTGTGTCATTAACTTTTGTGATTGGCATTGATATAATTGTCAATATTTGTGGTTTGGTGAATAAAAATTAAGAGTATGACATTCTTTTTGATCTTTGAGAAGATTCTTGTGATATTGATTAATCTATGTTGATTTTCAATTACATACTTATCACAGTATGGCATTACGGTTATTATACGTTTTTGTCATATCTCTTATTCTATATCATTTCATCTGATATTTATAGTTAGACTGATACGTTTATTATTTTCTTATTAAATAATACTCGGGTCAGACCGAGATGTTACAGGTGCTTCCTCTTGACTTCTTATCCGGGACCATCGCCTGACTTTTGGCTAACTACTTTAGATTGGTAGTTTTTGTTTTGTATACATTCAAGATAAAGACTCCTTGATGTGTACTTATTATTTTGCCTAGCACTTCTATCTATTCTTTTGTGATATTGTGGATCCTGTTAGACCACTACTCTGATGTACACTTTCAAGTGTTGTATCTTCATATCTATTTCAGCCTTTGAGATATGAACTTCTATGACTGATTTGTGTTATGATATTTCTATATTTGTTTCGGAAGATTATATATAGCCACTGTGTAGTAGCTTTGAGTTTGTATCGGTATGTCGGATTTCCTCTTGAGATGAAAAGTTATATTTTTATCTGGCATATCGGTACTCGCACAAAGCAATTATACAAATGGTCGCTCCTCAACAGCCTTATTCTCCATGATAGTTGACGGCATTACTCCATAGTGTTTTTGGCTAGCATGGGTATAGAGGTGGGGCGTCACATCTTGCTAAGCAGAAGTTCATATCTCAAAGACGGAAACAGATATGAATATTACACATAGAAGTGCACATCAGAGTTGTGGTCAAACAAGATCCACAATATCACAAAAGAATAGATACAAGTGCTAGGCAAAAGAATAAGTATACATCAAGGAGTCTCTATCTCGAATGTATACATAACAAAAACTACTAATCTAAAGTAGTTAGTCAAAAATCAGGCGATGGACCCTGATAAGAAGTCAAGTAGAAGCACCTAATATCTCGGTCGGACCCGAGTATTATTTAAGAAGAAAATATTAAACGGATTAGTCTAGCTATAAATATCAGATAAAATGAGATAGGATAATAGATGCAATTAAAACATATGATAACGAAATTGTCATACTATATAAAATATACATCAACGAACAACCAAAATCAAACAATATCACAAGAAATCTCAAAGCACTAAAAAGAACGTCATATTCTTTATTTTATTCACCAAACCACAATTATTGACGATCATATCAATGCCAATCGGAAAAGCTAGTGAAACACAAATTCACTAATGCACAAAAATTGATAAAGCTTATCAATCAAATCACGAAAATTGGTGAAACACAAATTCTAGAAATCGATCAATAGAAATCCAGAGATCACAAAAAGGGGAAAGAGGCCTGTCACTAGAACGGGAGCATGAAAACTCATCAACACGTGTATCACAAAACGGAAAGCTATTCCATGGTTGCTAACCATTAATTGTGAGCCGAGGCTCCACTAAAATGGCCCGAAGACCATGAGCCGAAGCTCGACTAAAACGGCCCGAAGACCATGAGCCGAAGCTCCACTAAAACAGCCCGAAGACCATGGGGCGCTACCCCACCAAGCTGAAGCTCCACTAAAAAGGGGTTTAGTCTCCCTCGTAGACAAAGAGACATCGCATATTGCTAGTCTAAATCACAAAATGATCATCATTGATCGGTAAGTGTAAATTACACTAAGCTAGTAAATATATGAGTTTAGCTTCATGTCTCATAACCACTGGCTTAACTTAAATATTTACGAACAGATTGTAGATTTCCACTCGAAAATTGTCACAAGAGATTCAATCGAACAAGTCCAAGAATTAACCGACGAAGTAAACGCAATTGTTTCATACCACTTGTTTTACTAAGCCGTTCAATTAGATTTCTCATACGAATGAGGTAAAGGTTTGTAAATGCTAGCAGATTGGAAAACGGTTTAAGAAACGAGCTTTGTAATAAAATAGTGTTGAAATCGTTTTGATGAAAGAATTTTGATATTTACTACTAGTATTGAAAACCTTTATATTTTGAAGTGACAAATCACAAAAATGATTGTAGGAACAATCAATCACTAAAATTCACATTCGAAGACGTGAATAAAAATCCAAAGAAATCGATACCGAATCCATCAAAATGGAAATACCCAAAAATTCTAAAAATAGAAGTTATCAAAGTCAACAAAGGTTAACAACTAATCGGAGAAGAAGAATCGATTAAAGATTGGAAAATCAAAGCAAAATGAGCATAAATAGGAAAAACAGGGAAACAGGAGCAGGTCGGTCGACTGAATCACTGAGTTCGGTCGACCGGACCAGAAACAGAGAAGTGTTCTGGTAGCAAGTCGGTCGACCGGCTTACTGAGTTCGGTCGACCGGAACCTGTTTTCAGCACTTCCCAGCCTATCTAAACGAGGGCCAATCTCGACCAAATTGCCATCGTTCGAGCAACGACGCTAAGGTTTATGCCAATCGACTACCCGGCCCTGCCTCGATGCATCACCAAAAGCACGATCAAACAACAAAGCTATAATTTTTAAACATTTGACTTCGAAACACCAAAAATTGGAATATTTACAAAACCAATCCAAATCAAAATCAAATGTACATGAATAAGTGTTAGGAATTCATACCTAGCAATCAAAGATCGTTATAGACAAAGATGTAAGATAAAAATCTCACCTTTAAAACCAAATTAATGAAGGAGAAGCTTTTAAAACAAGCTAAGATCAATTTCTCTTCAATAACAACTCAAGAAGATTCAATCTAAGCTTACAAGTAAAATATTTCCTAAGTTAGGTTTAGGGAATTCTGAAATTGAAAGGAGAATGAGTTGGAGAAGAAGAAGGAGATGCTTACTAATGGCTTCTCTTAGAATTTGGAGCTAGAGCTTGGATTTTGCAAATGAACTAGGGCTTGGAGTTGTAATTTCGCATTTCTCTCTCCATTTTTTGATGAAGCTTGAGTGTTAAGAAAATAAGAATGAAGTGAAGAGGAGAGGTGGACTGAGCTAGAGTATAAGTGGGGTTAATGGGCTGAAACCCAACCCAAAGCCCTAAGAGAAAAGTAGCAAAATTCTACTATCTCCAAACATATCGAAGTTTATACTCAAAAAGGTCGCAAGCGGCATTTTGAACTCAATGGAAGTGATCTTGATTCCTAATTCGACTATTTGCAAAAAGTAGCTTTTTGGACTAAAATCCGATGAACAATGCTATATTTAAATAAAATATTTAAATATACAATCGATAAATTTGCGGGTTGTTACAATGACACTTGATTAAAAAGTGTTATTACATGGGTGAGTATTTACTATTATATTTTAAGCCAATTCCTTTATGAGATAATTAATTGAGCTCTGATATATTTGTCTTTGCTTGTTTGCAGGATACCAGATACCCAACTCGGGATTCAATGGGCTTGGGTTTTAGCATTTTTGTGAAAAATTCGACCATTAGAACTCGGGTTGTTACAAATTCATACCAGATAAAATCAATATATACTAGTTTTTGCATTCATGTATGCTCATAACATACGATCTCGGCTGAATAATTTAGCAAACCATAGTACATAGGGATTTTATAGCTGAGTTGAATTTTGATGAAAATAAAGGTAGGATTAGGTCAAAAGTAGCTCAACTATAAGACTTTAACAATTGTTTGCTTGCCATTAATCTAGTAGAAGTGTTTCAAACATGGTATAAATACACATGGTGAACGATTACCTATAAGTGGATTGGCTACTAAAAACCCTGACTTGCTCCACAAATTTTATGATATGTTGATAACAATTTTTTTTGCATACTTTAAAACTCAACAAAATGGTTGTAGTAGTTCCTTTTGCTGCCCGCTTACGCAAATGAATGCTAACTGATAATTTCTCTTGTGACGTATCTATGCTAGAACTTTCAAGTGCTTGTGGCAGCCTGCATGGCAATTTTACCGACTGCATTACCGTGGCCTAGGTCAAGCTCAACAACATTTCCTTCTACGATCAGTATTTCACATTTATGCTATGTATACAAGTTCACAAGACACTGCATTATGCCCATTCAGCAACAGTAGCTCGCTAAAGTACTTCATAATTCATTAGTATTTCATTCCTGGCATGCTTGCATCAGCCCTATCCCTACTCAGCAACATTAGCGCACTACCAACTCACGACATAATGCATTGTTCTCATTATTCCAGCTCTGTCCCAGTCTATGTTCTTGCTTAACCAACTTCACTTCTGTAACGACCCGTATTTTTGGCAATTTTAAATTATTAAATTTAATGTAATTATTGGATAAATATGGGTAGAAACAAGAAAAATAAGAAGAGAAGAAAAAAACAAAACACAGAATCTCACAACGAAAACGATAAAATATAATAATCAAATAAACAATTCATGAAGTTGTTTGCTATACATTTGATTTTTATCTACACACATTTATCAGAGTTATATATATACATCAGAGATAAATAATCAATACAGCAGCAAGGAATGATGTGGGAATAATAATAATAGTAATATACCAAAACTCCATCTTCGTCCTCTAGAGAAAAGTCTTCAATACACTAAAAAAACTCAGGATTGACCCGAGCGTGATGAAAAAAACAAAATACTCGAGTTAGGACTAAAATACTATTATGTAAGTCAAAGCAATATCACTATAATGAATACAATAACTTAAGAGATGTTATGGGATTTTTCATCTTCTAAGGATCCGTTAAACTATTTACATATAATAGTATACTCTATAATAGATAATGTCTATCAGTAAAATAAATATCAAAATAGTGTTAAGGCTTTACATTGATCCATCTGAACAAATTTTTAAATTTAAACCAAAGTCGTAATGGGCTTGTATAGGGATAAATATGAAAAGGCATGTGAGGCAATGCCCAAGGTAGAATTCTACCAGTTTACCCTTTCTGGCTGGTCGTAACCCATCCGTGGCCGACCGCAACAATCAATACAAACGACAAATATGGTGCATCCATCGAATCCGAAACCACAATAGTATTACGAGGGATCAACGTCGCTAGAGGTAGCTAACCTCATTGGCCAGACATATACTCATGTTTTAGTCATTTTAGTTATGACATGAATGTCAAGGCTATCCATCATCGTTTTCTTACTTCATTCCAGTAAACGTCGCCAATTCAACCACTACATTCTGAATATCATCCACCGCATACATAGTTGTCAAAGTGATTCCAATATTGAAAGAGAGTATTCCAATAAGAGTCCTCGGTCTCTTTAACAACCAATCATCATTTTACACACCGGTTGGTTCTTTTACATTTCGAAAACAATTTGCACTTGATATCGAAATATCATATTCGTTTCAAAATAAAATCCATTTCAAAATCATCACATGTACGCTTTAAATCAAATCCATTTTGGAATTATCATATATTCAAGATTTATCAATTTTGTTTTATAAATCGATTTCACTTTCAAACTTCGATTCGAGCTCAATTTAGGGTATAATCTTCACTTTAATCTAGTTCGTATTTAAATCCATAATTAAATCTAAACAACTTACCATTAATCCAGTTTGAATTTTAGAAAATAGTTTAAAATAGTTAAATAGTTAGAAATAGTTCAACAGAAAACATTTAAATAGTTTAATCGAAAATAATTTGAATAAAAAATGGTTTATATAGTAAAATAGTTTGGAAAATCAAAATAACTTAAATATTTAAAAAAATTAAATCATTTATACTAAAATATTCATTTTAAAAATAATTCCAAAGTCAAACCAGTCGACTTCCCAATTTTCTACCCAAATCAATTCCAAATTCCATTTCGATTTAATCGATTCAATTTCGTTTCCAACTCGAATAAATTTCGATTCCACACAAATTTCTTTCAATTCAAAAATTGCATTTCCAACTTAATTTCCAATTCCAGTTCCAAATTAATTTAAATTTCCAATTTCAAATTAATTTCTAATTTCAGTTCCAATTTCAAATTCAATTTCAAAATATTGATTTAAACACTTAAATCAAATTTACTTTCAATACCAAATTTTAAATCCAAATTTTCAATTTCAAACTCAAATTTGAAAATCATTTCATATCAATTTTTCTTAGAAATATTCAAAGTTCGAATAAAAACCAATCTTATAAAACAAATCAACTTTCAAAAATTTACGCCGTATTCAATTTTTAACTTAAAAATCAATACTCCGATTAATTAAACAATTTCATTACCAAGTTTAAATTACAACATTTAGAGCTTCAATTCAAATAATTCAACTTCCATAAATTGGATTTTATTCTTAAAAATCAATTCATCTAAATAATTTCAAAACAACTTTTAAAATCACTTAATTTAACCAACCCGGTGTCCGTATATAATTTTCTAACCTATGGCCAAGTGAATCGATTATTTCAATTTAATTCAGAAATGGATATGTATCATTTCAATCCAAATAAATGTCGTAGGTATATATCTTTCCAACCTATTTCTTAATTTATTCGAAATAATTTAATTTATAGTTTATATACGGTAAATAATATACAACATGACAATAGGAAATATATAAAAATAAATAAACGTCTAAAACATTCAAAATATCAACCAATGGCATCCATCACAATCAATCATCCAAACAATCCATAAAATTCACAACAATTTCATCGTTATCAAAATCGGTTATTTTACTGCCAATATAATTCCTATCTCAAATTTAACTGCCAAATTTATTTATTTTTAATTTTTTTTTGCAGTCAGTACAAAATGACAATTTAGATGACAAATAAATTTATCAAGCAACCATGAATAAATTTATGTCACATCATAGTTTCAATTTAACTAACATAAAAATATTTAATCAACTGTGAGTGTATAAAACGCTCACCTTCACCCGAATCTGAAAATCGAATGAAGCGAATTTCAACAATTTCACCTTTATAGCATAGACGATGCCGGTATGATCCCAACGCAATTCTTCCATGCTCGAATTTGACCTCGTATAGAGGATTTATGATTTATTAAGATCGATATGATTAAAACAAAAACAATTGAAATACTTAAACTAACTAATAAAAATTAACCAAAATTAACCTAAACAATTTATACCTTCTTCTAGCTTCAATCATGACCAGATGCCGACTGCCATAGATCCACCATCCCTCCGGTGCGTGCACACCACCTTCCGCCTCGACTCATCCTCGCCATCAAAGCTCGCTGCAGACCAAGTCGCCCCCACTTCTAGACTACGTGATGAAATCCCTATTTCCTCTGATGATCGCCGCCAGCTCAAACTATCGTGACGCCTCAGGCCGAGCGCCATCTCCATCGCGATTTCATCCGTTCATTTATTTTTTTTAAATTTATCGGCATTGCCATTCGCCCCTTTTATTCCAAATGGAGGCTGCGATTTCGGTTTAAGAAACGTGGGAGGGTAAAAGAGATACGGCTAAAATATGGGATGTGGATTTGAATAATATCATTTTATTTATATATAATATAACTTAAATTATAAAATATCTCGCTATAACCGTCCGAAATTCCGAACTCTGAATGAAACGTGCTGCCGATCATTCACAATGTTTTACCCCAATTTCGAACATAATGGAACTAGTTCCGAGGTCTAATCCGATCATGTGTAGAAGAGCTCTTCAAAGTCAATTATTTTAATTAAATTCTGAAAATAAATTTTGCGCGTTTCAAGCTCGCACGGTCAAACGACAAGTCCAAACTCTACGAAACATGAAATCCTACAATAATTCACTATTACAGATCCAATGAAACAAGTTTTGTCGAAATCCGAGATAATTGCCAAAATGGCTATATTTACTCGTCGATTAAAATATAAATTATAAAATTTTAAATTATTCCCATTTAAATCCAATTTTAATTGTTATCATCTTCGTTCATATTTTGAATGACATTTAAATCAATTTTCGCTATCATCTTCAGTCATCTTAAATCCAGAATCAAATTATTCAAATAATATCCAACATTAAATTTTTAAACAATTTAATTATCCAATAAACCAATATAAATATATCATTAAATTTTATTTCTATCCATATTTATCCAACAATTACATTAAATTTAATAATTTAAAATAGCCAAAAATATGGGTCGTTACATACTCTCCCACTCAAATCTTTTCATCCTCGAAAAGGCGTTAACTAAAGAATTTAACATACAATAGATTTTATTCAAATAATCACTCATAACTTTAAAATCTTATTAGAAAATCTTTACTACGCTTTTACTATGCCACTCCGCTATTGGTTTATGGAAAATATAATCTATATATAAAAACAAGTTATAAAAATTTTAAATCTTCAAATTTTTTCTAATTCCCGGATTCACGGAAAATTTCGACAGAGTCTCCTTTGCGTAGCTCGATCGGAAAAAATTCACTATTCAATATATAACACAAATATAAGGAATATATATCAAATATACATCTCATCTCAATGATGAGGCATCCCGAAGGGAAAAAATATAAAATCGCGGTATATAATCAGAGTTACATACCTTATTATTACTAATACGAGCGAGTTCGCTCGTATTAAGCAAGAAAAGCATATAATAATCCACCGTATACGTCCAACGGTCTTCACATGTACCTATCTCAACTCAATTTGGAATGTTAGTTACTTATAATAAGATGTAGAACATGTATAAGTTCCAATAAGTATAAAACTGGCATTTTGAATTCAAATATCAAGCACGAGCACAAATATGCAACAATACAACCATCATATGCATTCATAACAATTAAACAAGGATTTACAACAAAACAAATCATCCGATAAATCAATATTCATTCAGTTTAATTCATAACTATCACAATTACATTTTTAATGTAAATATTTAATTCATACACACTCATTCTTATTAACATTAAATTTTTATTAAAATTAAATTTTTATTAACATTTTATTTTCTCATTTTCCATTTATTCATAACATTGAATCGACTTATATTCAATTTCATTTGTTTCGAAATTCTGTTTCATTCATTTAAATGTTATTAAGCTCACATTAACTTATTTACATTTATTTATTATTACATTTATATATTGTTACATTTATTTCTTTTCACTTCAATTATCTCATTTCAGTGATTCATATAATTAATTATACTTAAGTAATTAATCCCATGCTACATTCTATATTTTTAAAATTTATTCACATTCATTTAATTATTTATTTCATTAATCATACAATGAATTTATAATCAATTCATTCACTTTTAATTGATTTACATTCAACTAATTTGGTTTCAATTCATTCTTTTCTTTCAATCAATATTTATTGCATTCACATTTGATTTATTTCAATTCAATACTTACATTCAATTGATTTGTTCCAATTATTTACATTTTCTTCATCCACATTTAAATTTAATTTACATTCCATTGATTTCTTCAAATTTATTAACATTCGTTACAAATTCATTATATTCAACTTTATTCAACTCAATTTGTGAAATTCCAATTTATTTTACTTCCACTTAGTATATCCTCCTTTTAATTATACCAACATCATTATAAATTAGCTTGATTTATTATAAATATTTTATACAACACAACTCACTTTTGTTATTATTACTTCATATCTTAAATTATTATTAATTCATTGATTCACTTCATTTATTCAAATTCATTTTATTAATTTACTAAAGTAAATTTTATTTTTATATCTCAATTCATATTAATAATTCTTTTTCTTTCTTTCAATTTTCATAAGTTACTTTCATCCTTTAATGTGTTTCGTTAACTTACTCCATATTATACTAGCTAATATTCAATTTTTATTCAAACTACCCCTCTTACAATTTAATTTTTTTTATCCAATTTAAATCAAATTCAATTATTCATGCTAAATTTACTTGCATTCATTTATTTTATTTTAATTTCTCACACATTTAAATTACCTTTCGTTTTAAAAGTTCAAGTCCGTATTCATTTTCAGTTCATTTTAAAGCTCAAATGAAATTAATCCACTTTACTAATTTATCTAGTTTCATTTAATATCCAATTCAATTTATTAAGTTAAACATCATTTCATTTTAATCTATTGCTCATTTTATTTAATCTTATTAAAGCTAAACTTTTTTCCTCTTATCATTCAAATTTAACAAACTTAAAAATTTGTCTTAGGTTAATATTCTCAAATCTATAAATTATACTATTTATTCATTCATCAACTTCATTTCAAATCCAATTCAATTTTTTTAAGCTTTCACAAGGTAAATTATATTTTATTTATTTTATTTCACTAATTCAATCAATTTAATATTTCTTAAGTTAATAAACTTATTTCATTTCTTGGATTCTAATTTCTTTTATTTGCTTAAATCAAAATGTTTAACCAATTTAAATTTGGTTTTATTTTCCTTTTCAAATTTATAAGTTACAAACTTATTTCTTTTATATTTTATTTTAAATTTTAAGTTCAAACAATTTCCATTTATTTATTTTTTCAATCAAAACTAGTTTTAATTGAAAATAAATTTCTTTTGGTAGCAATTCTAACTCAGAAACTCGAAAATGTACACTGACGATGCTGCAGTCATCTCCAGAATTATTTCCCAATGGCCAAGCGAGTTTATTGCTTTTATTTTCTTCAAAAATCCTTTCAAAATATATTTCTAATTAAAACTCTTCCAAATATTTATTATTTTTTAAAGTCTTAGAAAACAATTTTGAAAACAAAATGGATTTTAAATTCTTAAATTCTAAATTTTAAAAATCATTTCTATATATAAGCTATATTATAAATATACTCATATAAATTTCCTTAACTTATTTACCAAAATATTCCATTAATTTACAGCTTGGTCATTTTAACCAATTCTTATTGTAATTATATTTCAATTCAATTTAATTATTGAAGATTTCATAAAATAAAATTCGTTAATATTCGTTTTATTTTAATTCAACCAATAATTGGTGATAATTAAATATTATCATCTCCTAACAACAATTTCATTAAAAATTATCGTTATATATGTAATGTAGTTTCGCCAAAATTATTTCATTTACTCGATTTTTAAAACAATATTATGTCGACTTGCCTAGTTTAAGTGTTTAGAAATCCTTATCGATAATACGGCGTCCCGCACATCGACCAAAATTCATAAAAAACTCGACGGATAAGTAAACATAATATAAAACATTTATAACACTTAGAAGTACGCTCTTATATGCACACACACACTCTCTGTCTCAATCAGACTCATTCAGGGTATTACTAACCTATCTCTAACGAGTAAAACCTCACAAAGCCAAGGTTACCGCTAAACCTTCGCTCTGATACCTACTGTGACGACCCACATTTCAAAAGGTTAAAATCGATAATAATTCATACATGTCTGACTTAAAAAATCCGAAACGTAGATAATCAATGAAGATAAATAAGAAAAATAAGAAGAGAACAAGAAAAAAAGCACAGAATCTCATAGCGGAAATGATAAAATATAATAATCAAATAAACAATTCATGAAGTTGTTTACTATACATTTGATTTTTATCTACACACATTTATCAGAGTTATATATAGACATCAGAGATAAATAATCAATACAGTAGAATAGCATGATGCGGGAGTAATAATAATAGTACTATACCAAAACTCCGTCTTCGTCCTCCAGAGAAAAGTCTTCGATACACTGAAAAAACTCAGGACTGACCCGAGCATATTGAAAAAAAACACATTCAAGTCAAAACTAAAATACTCTTATGTAAGTCAAATCAATATCACTATAATGAATACAATAACTTAAGAGATGTTATGGGATTTTCTATCTCCTAAGGATTCGTTAAACTATTTACATATAATAGTATACTCTATAGTAGATAATGTCTATCGGTAAAATAAATATCAAAATAGCATTAAGGCTTTACATCAATCCACCTTAACACATTTTTACAATTTAAACCAAAGTTGTAATGGGCTCGTATAGGGATAAATATGACAAGGCACGTGCGGCAATGCCCAAGGTAGGATTCTACCAGTTTACCCTTTCTAGCTGGTCATAACCCATCTGTGGCCGACCACAACAATCAATCCAAACGACAAATAAGGTGCACCCATCGAATCCGAAACCACAATAGTAATACGTGGGATCAACATCGCTAAAGGTAGCTAACCTCATTGGCCAGACATAGGCTCATGTTTTAGTCATTTTAATTATGACATGAATGTCAAGGCTATCCATCATTGTTCTCTTACTTCATTCCAGTAAAGGTCGCCAATTCAACCACTATATTCTGGATATCATCCACCACGTACACGGTTGTCCAAGTGGTTTCAATATTGAAAGAGAATGTTTCAATAAGAGGCCCCGGTCTGTTTAACAACCAATCGTCATTTTACACACCGGTTGGTTTTTTTTTACATTTCGAAAACAATTTGCACTTGATATCAAAATATCATATTCGTTTTAAATCAAATCTATTTCAAAATCATCATATGTATGCTTTAAAATCAAATCCATTTCGAAATTATCATATATTCAAAATCTATCAATTTTGTCCGATAAATCGATTTCACTTCCAAAATTTGATTCGACCTCAATTTAGGTTATAATCTTCACTTTAATCTAGTTCGTATTTAAATCCACGGTTAAGTATAAACAATTTACCCTTTAATCAGTTTTTATTTTAGAATATAGTTTAAAATAGTCAAATAGTTAAAAATAGTTCGATAGAAAACATTTAAATAGTTTAATCGAAAATAATTTGAATAAAAAAATGGTTTATATAGTAACATAGTTTGAAAAATCAAAATAATTTGAATCTCTAAAGAATATAGATTTTAAATCATTTATACTAAAATATTCATTTTAAAAATAATTCCAAAGTCAAACGGTCAACTTCCCAATTTCCTACCCAAACCAATTCCATTTCGATTTAATCGATTCAATTTCGATTCCAACTCGAATAAATTTCGATTCCACACAAATTTCTTTGAATTCACAAATTCCATTTCTAACTTAATTTCCGATTTCAGTTCCAAATTAATTTAAATTTCCAATTTCAAATTCGATTTCAAAATATCGATTTAAAACTTAAATCAAATTTACTTTTAAATCCAAATTTTCAGTTCCAAACTCAAATTTGAAATATCATTTCATATCAATTTTTCTTAGAAGTATTAGAAGTTCGAATAAAAGACCAATCTTATAAAACAAATCAACTTTCGAAAATTTACGCCGTATTCAATTTTTTATTTAAAAATCTAAATTCCGATTAATTAGACAATTTCATTACTAAGTTTAAATTACAACATTTCGAGCTTCAATTCAAATAATTCAACTTCCATAAATTGGATTTTATTCTTAAAATCAATTCATCTAAATAATTTCAAAACAACTTTTAAAATCATTTAATTTAACCAACCCGGTATCCGTTTATAATTTTCTAATCTATGGTCAAATGAATCGGTTATTTCAATTTAATTCAGGAATGGATATGTATCATTTCAATCCAAATAAATGTCATAGGTATATATCTTTCCAACCTATTTTTTTTATTTATTTGAAATAATTCAATTTATAGTTTATATACTGTAAATAATATATAGTATCAAAAAAATAGTGTAATTCTTAAGTAACTTTGATATTTAAAATGGCGTCTGCGTATGCGATTTTTTTGGCATCTGCGATATCCTTTCCTCCTCCCTGACTTCTTCCTCTGCTCCGTCCTTTTTCTTTCCACCTCTTCTCCCTTCCTCTCCCCCTTATCCTATGCCCCTTTCACCTCTGCAAACCCCATTTTCGCTCATGCCTTCTCCATCGTCAACCAGATCTGGCCGCGTGTACAAGGCATTGTCCTCTGGTATGGATCCACCTCTTCTCCTTTCGAGCTCCGAATTTCCTCCCCTGACTTGTTCTAAGCTGTCCAAGATTGTTGATGTCGCTCGACCCTGCTCGTCTTCTAAGGGTGCGTTCGCAATTTATCCTGATGCGACTGTTAACGCGATTGCTGTCCGAGTTCCTCCTTCTTTGGAACTCACTTTACCTGGCTCGCGTTCTGATTGTGATTGCCCTTTGAATACGAATGCTAGCTGTATTTTGCCAATTCTGCTTTCTGGTGAGTATTCTCATCCCATTGGTATTGGAAGTAAAATGTGTTCTCTTGAAAATGCTGATTGTGTTTTGGATAAGCAAGTTATGAACGATGTTTTTGATGATATGAGTGCTATTTGTGCGTCTGGTCGTGTTGAAGGCTTGGTTTCGGCTAAGAATTCCAGTTTGGTTCAAGGCACACCAGATGCTTGTGCTTTTGCCTTAGTGAATATTGAACCAATAATCAGTGATAAGTCTTCAAGTGTTCCCAGTGCTTGTCTCCCCAAAGTTGTGGATCGACCTGGTTCTCCTTCGCTGGCTCGCCACAAATCTTGGTCTTCGTTGTTCAAATCTCTGCCTCGGAATGTAGGGGACTACACGCCTAATGATTTTGACATTATTGAGGAAAATGGAGTGATGATCCCTCCTCCAATCATTTTGCAGGCTAGCGTGGATTAGTGGTCTGAATATTTGGTTAGCTTCTTTTTGGAACCAAATCATCGCCTTCGTGATGCGTCTTCTGTTTGTAGACGGGCTTGGAAACTAAGTGGTAGTTTGAGTGTTAAGCTGATTTATTCCATGTATTATCTCAATTTTTCCTCTTCCGAAGACCGTTGGCTTGTTCTTGAGGCCGAGCCTTCCTTTTTTGATGGTAGGCCTTTTATTATTACTCCCCGGTCACCTACTGTCGCGAGTGCTCGTGAACAGGTCCTATCTATCTCCGTTTGGGTTTGTTTTCGCATATTCCGTATGCGCTTCATCCTCTGATTGGTTTGAATTGGCCTGCCTGTAATGTTGGTAAACTGAAATGCTTTGATACTAATACGGTAGCACGTGATAAATTGATGTTCGCTAAGGCTCTTATTGAGATTTCTCCCTCTATGCCTCTCCCTGCTTCTATTCCTGTTCAGCTTGCTGTCGGACATGTAGCGGTCATTCGTGTTCGTTATGGTTGGATTCCTGATATATGCACCACCTGTCACTCATTTGGTCATCTTACTCTATCCTGCCTTCATTCTGTGGTGTCCGCGGCGGCTCTAAAGATCCCTCTGCCTCGTCCTCCGATTCGGAAATGGCTGCCTAAGGTCTCTACCTCTCAGGTTGCCCCTTCTCTTTCTGGTCCTCTATCAGTTCTGGGTCCTCCCCCTGATTCTTCTCCTGATCCTAGACCTGCATCTCCTCCAGTTTCTGATGTCCCTTGTGATGCCTCTGCGATTCCCTCTGATGCTCCAGTTTCTGCTTCCTCGCTTTTGCCTATTGTCTGGGATGAGTCCGAGAGGTGTTGGGTTGATCACAATTTTGATGTGAGATTTAACCCGGTGGCTGACTCCTACTTCGGATTTGTTTCCGATGATCTATTGGATCTTAGATGCCTTTATTACAAACCGTCTGGTGATTCCTTAGTTCTTGATTTAGATGGTTTGTTTGCGAGTAAGAATTCTGCATTGTTTGCTGATACTACTTGGGATCGCTCCTTCATATACTCTTCTGATGTTATGGGCTACGATCCTTGTCTTGCTATCCGTTTCCGCCCCTTTGCTGGACTTTGCGGTAAAGTTCCTTTTGATTCTTTCCTGGTAACTCTGGAAGATGACGTTTCTTCCTCTTTGGAGGGAACTTAGTCTTGGGGATTTATTTAGTTACTGTGACATGCATGTCACATACCTGTGCTGTATTTTCCACTTTTCTATATAGTTAAGGTGCTTTTACCTTACTCCTGTACTTCAATTTTATTACGTTCGTAATAAAAGTGGACGGTCCACTATAAAACTGGCTGGCCTTGCCAAAATAAATAATATACAGTATGACAATAGAAAATCTTTAAAATAAACAAACGTCTAAAACATTCAAAATATCAACCAATGGCATCCGTCACAATCAATCAACCAAACAGTCCATAAAATTCACAACAATTTCATCATTATCAAAATCATGTATTTTACTGGCAATTTAATTCTGATCTCAAATTTATAACGACCCGTATTATTGGCTATTTTAAATTATTAAATTTAATGTAATTATTGGATAAATATGGTAAAAATAAAATTTAATGATTTATTTATGTTGGTTTATTGGATAATTAAATTGTTAAAAAATTTAATGTTGGAAATTATTTGAATAATTTAATTTTGGATTTAAGATGATTGAAGATGATATCAGAAATTTATTTAAATGTCATTCAAAATATGAACGAAGATGGTTAATAATTAAAATTGGATTTAAACGGGAATAATTTTATATTTTATATTTTAATTGACGAGTAAAAATAGCCATTTTGGCCATTGTCTCGAATTTTGACGAAATCTGTTTCATCGGAACTGTAATAGTGAATTATTTTAGGATTTCAAGTTTCGTAGCGTTTGGACTTGTCGTTTGGCCGTGCGAGCTTGAATCACATAGAATTAATTTTTAGAATTTAATTAAAATAATCGACTTTGAAAAACTATCTTCCACATACGATCAAATTAGACCACGGAGCTAGTTCCATTGTGTTCAGAATGAGGGTAAAACATTATGAACGCCTGGCGGTACGTTTCATTTAGAGTTCGGAATTTTGGATGGTTATAGCGAGATATTTTATAATTTACGTTATATCATATATAAGTAAAATGATATTATTCAAATCCACATACCATATTTTAGCCGTATCTCTTTCACCCTCCCATGTTTCTTAAATCGAAATCGTAGCCTCCATTTGGAGAAAAAAGGGGCGAACGGCATCTCAATAAAAATAATGATGCCAATCAATTTTAAAAAAATGAACGCAATGAAATCGCGATGGAGATAGTGCTCGGCCTGAGGCGTCACGATAGTTTGAGCTGGTCGCGATCATCAGAGGAAATAGGGATTTCATCGCGTAGTCTAGAAGTGGGGCCGACTTGGTCGGCAGCGAGCTTTGATGGCGAGGACGAGTCAAGGCGGAAGAAGGTGTGCGCGCACCAGAGGGATGGTGGAGCTATGGCCGTCGGCATCTGGTCGTGATTGAAGCTAGAAGAAGGTATAAATTGTTTAGGTTAATTTTGGTTAATTTTTATTAGTTAGTTTAAGTATTTCAACTGATTTAGTTTTAATCATATCGATCATAATAAATCATAAATCCTCTATACGAGGTCCAATTCGAGCAGGAAGAATTGCGTTGGGATCATACTGGCATTTTCTATGCTATAAAGTTAAAATTGCTGCAATTCGCTTCATTCGAATTTTCAGATTCGAGCAAAGTGAGTGTTTTGTACGCTCACAGTTGATAAATATTTTTATGTTAGTTAAATTGAAACTATGATCTGATATAAATTTATTCATGTTGCTTGATAAATTTATTTGTCATCTAAATTGTCATTTTGTATTGACTGCAAAAAAAATTAAAAAAAATTAAATTTGGCAGTTCAATTTGAGATCAGAATTAAATTGGCAGTAAAATACCCGATTTTGATAACGATGAAATTGTTGTGAATTTTATGGACCATTTGGATGATTGATTGTGTGGATGCCATTGGTTGATATTTTGAATGTTTTCGACATTTGTTTATTTTATATATTTCCTATTGTCATACTGTGTATTATTTATAGTATATAAACTATAAATTGATTTATTTCGAATAAATTAAGAAATGGGTTGGAAAGATATATACCTATGACATTTATTTGGATTGAAATGATACACATCCATTCCTGAACTAAATTGAAATAATTGATTCACTTGGCCATAGGTTATAAAATTATATACGGACACCGGATTGGTTAAATTAAATGATTTTAAAAATTGTTTTGAAATTATTTAGATGAATTGATTTTTAAGAATAAAATCCAATTTATGAAAGTTGAATTATTTGAATTGAAGCTCGAAATGTTGTAATTTAAACATGGTAACGAAATTGCTTAATTAATCGAAGTTTAGATTTTTAAGTTAAAAATTGAATACGGTGTAAATTTTTGAAAATTGATTTGTTTTATAAGATTGGTCTTTTATTCGAACTTTAAATATTTCTAAGAAAAATTGATATGAAATGATATTTTAAATTTGAGTTTGGAATTGAAAATTTGGATTTAAAATTTGCTATTGAAAGTAAATTTGATTTAAGTGTTTAAATCGATATTTTGAAATCGAATTTAGAATTGGAACTGAAGTTGAAAATTAATTTGAAATTGGAAATTTAAATTAATTTGGAATTGGAATTGGAAATTAATTGGAAATGGAATTTGTGAATAAAAGAAATTTGTGTGGAATCGAAATTTATTCGAGTTGGAATTGAAAATAAATCGATTAGATCGAAATGGAATTTGAAATTGATTTGGGTAGGAAATTGAAAAATTAACCGGTTTGACTTTGGAATTATTTTTAAAATGAATATTTTAGTATAAATGATTCAAAATTTGTATTCTTTAAATATTCAAATTACTTTGATTTTTCAAACTATTTTACTATATAAACCATTTTTTTATTCAAGTTATTTTCGATTAAATTTATTAAATGTTTTTTATTAAACTATTTTTAACTATTTAACTATTTTAAACTATTTAAACTATTTTCTAAAATTCAAACTGGTTAAAGGGTAAACTGTATATATTTAACCGTGGATTTAAATACGAACTAGATTAAAGTGAAGATTATAACCTAAATTGAGTTTGAATCAAATTTTGGAAATGAAATCGATTTATCGCACAAAATTGGTAAATTTTGAATATATGATAATTTTGAAATGGATTTGATTTTAAAGCGTACATATGATTATTTTGATATGGATTTGTGATATTTTGATATCAAGTGCAAATTGTTTCAAAATGTAAAGAACCAACCGGTGTGTAAAATGACGATTGGTTGTTAAAGAGACCGATGCCTCTTATTGAAATACTCTCTTTCAATGTTGGAACCACTTTGACAACTGTATACACGATGGATGATATCCGAAATGTAGTGGTTGAATTGGCGACCTTTACTGGAATGAAGTAAGAGAACGATGATGGATAGCCTTGACATTCGTGTCATAAGTAAAATGACTAAAGCAGAAGCATATATCTGGCCAATGTGGTTAACTACTTATAGCGACGTTGATCACTCGTATTACTATTGTGGTTTCGGATTCGATGGGTGCATCTTATTTGTCGTTTGGATTGATTGTCACGGTCGGCCACTGATGGGTTACGGTCAACCAGAAAGGGTAAATTGGTAGAATCCTACCTTGGGCGTTGCCTCACATGCCTTGTCATATTTATCCCTATACGAGCCCATTACGACTTTGGTTTAAATTGTAAAAATGTGTTAAGGTGGATCAATGTAAAGCCTTAATGCTATTTTGATATTTATTTTACTGCTAACATTATCTATTATAGAGTATACTATTATATGTAAATAGTTTGACGGATCTTTATGAGATGGAAAATCCCATAAAATCTCTTAAGTTATTGTATTCATTATAGTGATATTGATTTGACTTACATAAGAGTATTTTAGTCCTGACTCGTATGTTTTGCTTTTTCATTACGCTTGGGTCATTCCTGAGTTTTTTTCAATGTATTGAAGACTTTTCTTTGAAGGACGAAGATTGAGTTTTGGTATATTACTATTATTATGATTTCCGCATCATGTTATTCTACTGTATTGATTATCTATCTCTGATGTGTATATATAACTCTGATAAATGTGTGTAGATAAAAATCAAATGTATAGTAAACAACTTCATGAATTGTTTATTTGATTATTATATTTTATCGTTTTCGTTGTGAGATTCTGTGTTTTGTTTTCTTCTTCTCTTCTTATTTTTCTTATTTATCCCCATTGATTATCTACGTTCCAGATTATTTAAGTTGGACATGTGTGAATTATTGTCGGTTCAAACCTTTTGAAACGTGAGTCGTCACAACTTCAGCCCTATCCGCTTCGCTTAGCATGCCGACAGCTTCCACCATATATGCACATATTCACGTCCACACTCAATTCTCAATAGCGTTAGAAGTATTTCTTCTGGGGTATTTGAGTAGTTATGCTATATCTTCATGTGTATTCAAGTGATGACCTCAATCGTTCAGCTACTTTTCAACTATGTACCTTCACAACACTTGTAGGAGCAAAACCATAGCCGTAGGTCGCATGTACCAGAATACGCTCATCGTACACCCTATTTCTAAAGTTTCTAACCTCTCCTTTGCGCTCAAAAGATAGATCCAACTTTTTAGTTTTTGAATGCTTCATATACTAATCCTGTCTCATTTAGCATTAGTTAAATTGCCCATTTTCAGATTTTTTTTTTTTTATATGCTTTGATCAATGATCTACAAGTGAATTTCTTTAGACCTGTAAATCAGACTATATCTGATGAATGAAACTTCACTGAGAACATATGAAGCATCACATTACCCTCATGCATAGCCTACTAATTCAAAACCCTAGCACTTTTGATGCATTACCAATCCACCATTAATTCAAACCAGTTCAGCATTGAACTCCTTATGAATTGCATGCCTTCGTGATTCATTTAACTGTTTATGTACACTTTGCTACAGTTTACATGCTATAAACTAGATTGCTCTATTTTTACTGTTAGATATAACACGTTTGTCGATCGTCGATGCGATAATCTTATGTTTTTAATTCAACATTTAATTAGCATGCAGTGAATTGTATAGGTGTTTATATGTACACACACTCACGTATGTATGTATGTATGTGTGTGTGTGTGCGCGCGCATGCGTGCACGCGTGTGTTTATATATTTATTTATTTATTTACATATTTATTTATTTATTTATTTACGCATATAGATTTGCTCAACAAACATACAGTTTAGCAGTTGTCTATGTCCTGATATGCATCCATATATATTTTATAATGGTCGAGCTGGTGATGTATACACATTTATTTTCAAGGTTAAAATTGATGTACATTTCTTCTTTTCAAGGATAAATTTGATGCTGTTTAATTTGCAAATCTTTGTAAACTAGAAACCATAACCATTTAGCAATACGACATAATAATATTCATTGGTAAAAATACTTACTTTTGAGAGTAAGCAGTTGATACACTGATTGTGCTTTCATTAATTACAAGGTCTTCATATTCAGTATTCAGCATATTACGACTGCCGCTAAAATCATTTGGCTTCAGCCACTGCCCACGTGATTCAGAAGCCATGTTTTCTATTTCAGATATCGACCTTTGTTGTGTAACAGAAGTTCCCCTTTTGATAGAAGTTTGATTCAATCACAAAGAAATCGGAGTAGAAGTTGCCTTCTTTGAAGAAGCAATATGATTCTCATTTAAATTTTCTTCAATATGATTTGTTTTGTTTTCTAAAGAATTACGCTTCCTAAAGTATTATTATTTATTCTGACCTCAGAATGATTAGCAACAGCAGCATTAGGAACATGATTATTAGTCTATTAGAATACAAAACTAAGTATTCAGTTGTATTGTTCCTGAACAAATATATTAGCCGACATATTAACTTTGATGCTTGCATACACATGTTAAGCAAAAGAATGATCTAAGTTTTATGTTTGATTATGTAGTTCATCCTTAATTTCTTATGTTTGTTTTGATTATTAACTAAATACTGTATTAATGGGTGCAGTATGATTCTAAATGTTCTTCTTTATTCTAAAATAGATGAATAATCCATTAGAATGGCAAAAACATATTTTAAGAGTAAACTTGGAAAATCAAAGTTGGGATTTTATACAAGAGAACAAACATCAAAGCCAAAAAAAATGTTTGTTGAAGTTATTACCAATTTGATATTTAGTCTAGAATTAATGTCCTCAATGTCAATATTTGTGAAACATACAGAAATTAAATGCAAAAGCTTTCTGTAAGCTTTGCTCCTATTTTAAAATACACAATATCTAACAAATAATTTTACGTCTCCCAAAAAAGGAAAAATACAAAAAAATGAAACAAAGTCTAGCAAAAAACATAAACCCTCTTTTTTTCACCATAAACATCAAAAGTTGAGAGATAAGAAATAAGCCATTGTGTTAATTTCTTGGTTTCTTCCATCCAACCAAAGATGATGGTTCATATGTTTCAACTTTTTCCTACATGAATCGAATGTGCTTTATAACCTGTAACATTTTAGCAAATTAGATGTTTGCGCAAAAAATGGCCACAAACACCCAAAGTCGTGTGAACTAGTCGATTTTATGTTGTTTTTAGTGATTTAGGTGATTTATGCAAATATATAAAAAGCAGGGACTAAACTGTAAAAGACACACGGATTTATAGTGGTTCGGCCAGAACGTGCCTACATCCACTTTATATCTTATTCTCCTTTTCTCTTCAGATTACAAGTACAAAGCTTTGATTACAAGTATCTAAAGTTGTTTGAAAGTTCCTTCCAGGCTTGAGCTCTCAAACTTCTCTCAAAACTTCTCCTCCATTGTTGTACCCCTGCCCCTCTATTTATAGAGTGAGGCTGGGGGCAGGGGTCTTGGATGTTTATAGCTGCTGGTGGGCCTGGGCTGATGCAATCTGGACTGGCACATCTGGTTCGGCGGAGCTTGGTTCAGTCGTGCTTGGAGAGAAGGATGGAGAAGCCTTGGTTCGGTGGTCCGGTCTTGGTTTGATTCGGTGGTAGGGGGAGAGGTTGATTCGGCTATGTGGAGAAGGGATTGGCTTGGCAATGCTATGGACCGGTGGAGCTTGGGTTCGGTAGGATGATGGAGGTTGAGATGGTTCGGCAGTGGAGTTTTGGCTTGGTGAGACGTTGGTCCGGCACCGAATGGTCCGGTGCCGAATGGTGGGTTGGAGCTGGGAATGCCGAATGAGCTCTTGGAGTTTCGAATGCCGAATGAGATCTTGTTTCATACTTGAGTGAAATCCCTGACTTATGCACGCTTGCTTGCTTCTTGCTCCGGTCGTGGTGGAAACGCACACAACATTGATATTCCAGTTTTGACCAAAAATGGGATAACACTTTGCTCCCCAAAACATGCCTTGCGATAGAAAGGCGTGTTTTGTAATGCCATGAGCTGGATGTTCATATCCTGTTGATGTCCTTACTGTAGGAAGGCGTGTTTTGTAATGCCATGAGCTGGATGTTCATATCCTGTTGACAACCTGTAAAGAGCTTGATATTTTATATGGCCCCAAATGACGACCGTTCGGGATCGAGCTATTTGGGATGAAGCACGGCCGTTCATGGTCAAGCGCCTAACTTCAAATGACGACCGTTCGCGGTCGAGTCATTTGAGGTGAAGTGCGACCGTGCGCGTTCAAGCGCGTAAATCCATGCGTCGATCGTTCGGGATCGAGTCATCTTCGGTGAAATGTGACCGTTTAAGGTCAAGCGCTCAACTTCAAATGACGACCGTTCGGGATCGAGTCATTCGAGGTAAAGTGCGACAGTGCGCGGTCAAGTGCGTAAATCCATGTATCGATCGTTCGGGATCGAGTCATCTGTGGTGAAATGTGACCGTTCAAGGTCAAGCGCTCAACTTCAAATGACGACCGTTCGGGATCGAGTCATTCGAGGTAAAGTGCGACAGTGCGCGGTCAAGTGCGTAAATCCATGTATCGATCGTTCGGGATCGAGTCATCTGTGGTGAAATGTGACCGTTCAAGGTCAAGCGCTCAACTTCAAATGATGACCGTTCGGGATCGAGTCATTCGAGGTAAAGTGCGACAGTGCGCGGTCAAGTGCGTAAATCCATGTATCGATCGTTCGGGATCGAGTCATCTGTGGTGAAATGTGACCGTTCAAGGTCAAGCGCTCAACTTCAAATGACGACCGTTCGGGATCGAGTCATTCGAGGTAAAGTGCGACAGTGCGTGGTCAAGTGGTGGGCCTCAAATGACGACCGTTCGCGATCGAGCCATTTGAGGTAAGGTGAGTTGTGCCGTTCGAGGCGAGTTTGTGACCGTTCGAAGTCGAGTGCCGTTCGAGGAGAATTGTGACTGTTCGTAGTCGGGTGCCGTTCGAGGCGAATTATGACCGTTCGCGATCGGGTGCCGTTCGAGGCGAATTATGTATGCCCGGGGGGGACTTAATATTATCAGTGCCGGAGTTATTGTTTGGGGGGGTTTCCGAATCAAAAATTTCGGCAGTTCGCTGCCATGCAAGAGGTGCTCGTGGACCGTTCGCGATCCATGGGCATACAAGTAATTTTTCCATAGAATTGTAAATGTTAAAGCAATAATAAAATGAACCTTACAGCAGAAATGTCCAATCAGGGAGAATTTAAATGTTCAAATCAAAATCAAAGCAAAAGGCAGAATGAAGATGTCAAAGCGTAAACTCTTACTATAACGCGGCTGGTAGTCATTCAGAGCATGCCTATGGATCGTGCGTGATCGCTCACATGTGTAAATGATCTAACCGTGTTAGCGAGAGGTTTACAACTTGTTCATCGTTATTTTAATCAAGCAATCAATGGATAATCAAACGGTGCCCCGATCCAGGGTCACCTCTTGCCGATGTAGACGGTGGTCGCTCTGGCTCCACTGTTGGAGTTCGCCTCCTCATATACTGAAGGAGCATAACGTTCCTGATACGCCCTTCCACCTCGTCCTTCAAATGCCTACAATCATTAGTGTTATGACCGTATAATTCATGGAATACACAAAACTTATCTGATTTTCTTTCGTCAGAGGTTGGATCCCTTCGCATTGGTCTATGATACGGAACCTGCCCCTTGGTATCCTGATAAATCTGTTCCAGACTCTCATTCAGCTCAGTGTGAGTGATGAATCGCGGCTCCCTCCTTTGCCGCTTTGACCTGTCATCATTATCCTCAGCCTTTCTCTTTCCTTTGCTAGTCTCCGCATCCTTTCCAGGTGGGTTTCCGCTCTTGATTGCGTAAACGTCATCTTCTTTCTCTCTTTCTGCACTAGCATCTTCCAAACGCAGAAACTTTTCAGCCTCATGATAGAACTCTACCAGATTCATAGGCGGGTCCTTGGTTAATGAATTCTTGAACTATATACTATGAGCTATTCCAGATACAGCCGCCATCATGACCATAAATGGATCTGTTCGATCCACAGATGCTGCCACCGCATTAAATCGCGTTAGAAAGCTCCTCAAAGTCTCTCCAGTTTTCTGCTTCAAGGTTGCCAAAGTCATCACATTCTTGCGTCTCGCAATATGAACCCTGAATTGCCTCATGAATCTCTCAGTTAAATCTGCCCACGTTCCTATGGAGCCGCTCTCCAATTGCCTAAACCATAACGCTGCAATGTCCGTCAAATACAGTGGAAAGCACCGGGCCATGATCTCCTGCGATGCCCCCAGCACTTCCATGTGCCTCATATACTTAGTAAGATGGACCGCAGGGTCTGTCCTCCCATCGTACATCTCTACTGATGGTAGCTTGAATTCTGGTGGGTTCCTAGCCATCCTAATTGCAGAAGAAAAAGGACCCCTGTTTACATCTTCCAAGTCTTTGTTTACTAAACCGCCTCTCATAGCTCTCCTAACCATCTCCGCCAATCTGTCATCGTCTCCGAGATGCAATATTCGTTCATCACTTTCAACCTGCCTCCCGAGTTCACGAGGGAAACCTGGGATCTGCCCCCTTGATTGAGCGTTCACTCCTCTACTACCACCAGGTTGTTCGGATGCCCCCGTCTCTCTTCCCGGGATCGGATTAACATGCTCTGCGTGTGTGCGCCCTAGCTCTGGTGCTACGCCAGATGGTCCTGCTCCGTTCTGAACTCCAGTTGCTCCTTGGTTTTGTGCTCCAAGTTGTCCAATTTGCTGAAGCAAGTTCTGGATCATCTTTTCATGTCTTCTCATCATAGCCTCCATCTCATCCCTGGTGACGAAGGCTGAAGCCTGGTTTGCTCCTGAGGAAGCCTCTTGACTCCCTTCCTGTTGACTCTGCTCTGGCCTTGGCCTTCTGCTTGATTGTCTTGCCATGACTCTTCCAATCTGAATCTCTAAACTCTCAAATTCAATTTCCAAGCGGTAGGTCCTTGAGTTCAACTCTCAGTGAAAGCACCAAAATGTTTGCGCAAAAAATGGCCACAAACACCCAAAGTCGTGTGAACTAGTCGATTTTATGTTGTTTTTAGTGATTTAGGTGATTTATGAAAATATATAAAAAGCAGGGACTAAACTGTAAAAGACACACGGATTTATAGTGGTTCGGCCAGAACGTGCCTACGTCCACTTTATATCTTATTCTCCTTTTCTCTTCAGATTACAAGTACAAAGCTTTGATTACAAGTATCTAAAGTTGTTTGAAAGTTCCTTCCAGGCTTGAGCTCTCAAACTTCTCTCAAAACTTCTCCTCCATTGTTGTACCCATGCCCCTCTATTTATAGAGTGAGGCTGGGGGCAGGGGTCTTGGATGTTTATAGCTGCTGGTGGGTCTGGGCTGATGCAATCTGGACTGGCACATCTGGTTCGGCGGAGCTTGGTTCGGTCGTGCTTGGAGAGAAGGATGGAGATGCCTTGGTTCGGTGGTCCGGTCTTGGTTTGATTCGGTGGTAGGGGGAGAGGTTGATTCGGCTATGTGGAGAAGGGATTGGCTCGGCAATGCTATGGACCGGTGGAGCTTGGGTTCGGTAGGATGATGGAGGTTGAGATGGTTCGGCAGTGGAGTTTTGGCTTGGTGAGACGTTGGTCCGGCACCGAATGGTCCGGTGCCGAATGGTGGGTTGGAGCTGGGAATGCCGAATGAGCTCTTGGAGTTTCGAATGCCGAATGAGATCTTGTTTCATACTTGAGTGAAATTCCTGACTTATGCACGCTTGCTTGCTTCTTCTTGCTCCGGTCGTGGTGGAAACGCACACAACATTGATATTCCAGTTTTGACCAAAAATGGGATAACATTAGAGATGTGAAACCATATGAAATTTATTTACAATAATTTATAGAACACAAAACCTATGAGATTCAATAATGCCTGGACAAATTTGCTTGGATAAGATGAAGTTTTCCATCAGAGCGGACAGCTTTACTGTACCCTCCTCAGGAGTTTACCGGCCTGCCGGGTTCTCATGGGTTTTCAAAAAAAAGTTAATGGTAACCTACTTTTTGTTTTCTTGCAACAGCTCAAGTCAGTCAAAGTAGCACTTACAAAATGTAATATGTCTTTGTTAATTTTGATCAGTTACGCAATTCTTCGAGAGATAGAGATGCTACGACTTATATAAGAAGACTGTGGAGCATTTTGAAAATACTTATATAACCAAGCAGTATAAGGAATGTATTAATCGTCTTGGAGATATGCACAAAATCTAGCCACTCATGGTCAACGGTTAGTTAAATTCAGATGGTTTACAAAAGGAGATAAACCACAAAATACTTCTTATATGTCAAAGCCTAAGTCAGATGTATGGTTCAAGTATTTACTTGATGAACATGGGAACATTGCTCTAACTGCTGATAATATGGCAATGGAATCAATCTCTTTCTATACCGATTAATTCAATGGTCTGGTCCTTCTATAAGTCACAGTTTTGCACATGTCACATTCTAAAAAGTTTAGCTCCTCATGTTCAAAAATCATCAATCTAGCCTTTTTCTATGGAAGAACTCAAGATTGTTGTTTTTCAAATTAATAAAAAAAAGAAGCCCTAGTCCTAATTGCATTACTTGTAAGTTTTATAGATAGCATTGGAATTTAATAGGCACATATCTACTTAAAGTTATAGTGGATATTACATGATCTGGAAAATTAATTAGTGAGACAAATCATACATTTCTCCATCTTATTCCTAAAGTGCATAATTCCAACACATTATCTTATTTTATACCTATTGTATTGTGTAATGTGTTGTACAAAGTGTTGGCTAATATACTTTGCAATAGGATAAAGCACCTTAGGAATGGACTAGTTTCTTATAACTAATTCTGATAAATGTTGGTATGATATCTCTAATAACCTAAAGCCTACGTTTATTATATAGACATTCATAAGAGTCACAAAATGCTTATCATAATCAAAGGAAGATATGAATAGTACTATTGTATTAATATGATTTCTATACTTTCCTGTCATTAATTTTACTTCTCCTTCTCTGTTTAGTAGCTAAATGTTTTGACCATGGAGTTGTAGGCTTCTAACCGTTCCACCTTTCCTATCAACTATTGCATTAATCAACTCTATTAAAATAGATTACGTTTTAGAAAACTACATGTAAATCAGGCAATGTACAATATATATGTACAAAAACTAATGATAATTTAAGTTAAACAAAATAATACTTGAAAATTGCATAAATTAACCTACTCCATAAACAAACCTAAAAATCACCATGATGAATCAAAACATTTGTGCTGCTACTTGATTATAGTTAAGTATTAGTATTTTACAGATATCAAATTGACCAAGACAAGCAGCGACTTTTGATTTTTAAATTTAACATACACGAGTGCTAACTAGGGTTCGCAAAATTAATGCTGACAAGCAGAGATTTAGGATTTGTGCAGAAATTCTTATAGCACCATGTAAAATTCATATGGAATTAAAAATTATGTACGTAAAATCGTACCGATTTAGGGCTGTAAAACAGACGTGGGAGAGTGGTAGATTGAAGGAGGAGTCGATTGACTACGATAAGAGTAGTATAATGACAAATAGGAGCAGCGCGATGACAGAAGACGGAGGAAAAATTATTGGGCTTTGGAGTTTTATGTAAGTGAAGAGGAAAAAAAGGAAGACTTTTGAAACGAAATAAGTGTTTTGGCACTGGCAAACTGGCGGGAAATTTAGGTAGCAATGAAAATAAAGTGTAAATTAATAATAGTCGCACTTAACTTTGAAACGCAACTAATAAGTGAAACTAAAAGCATATTTTATTGTAGTGGTATTTGCATGAGTTTTTAATATAACTTCCATAATTTTCTTGCTCTACCGCTTCAACAATTTCGTCTAAAATATGCTCATCATTTCAAAGTATATTTTCCCACCATATGATAGATCACCATTTTGGTAGGTTTTTAGAATAGGGAGGTGACTGAAAGATTGTAAATGCACCATTGCTAATAATGTTAAATTTTGACTTATAAAGTCTTTGTTCTAAATTACCTATGCTTGTGAGCTATGGTTCTAAATTATTTTTCTTCCCAAGATTTTAAATTATTGGTTAAGCATGTAAAATAAATTCAATATTATGAATCACATCTCATGTATTCTATTATGCATAAAACAACGAGATCTAAATAATAGTTTCAAGCAACCATAATAATGAACCATGGATGAAAAATATAATTATTGGATTCGAAAAGTAATTCAGTGACCAATGCTTGAAATATATTATCGACAAATTAAGCAGAAAATGTTTAATATTTAATGTGAAAATATAAGCAATGTAAATGAAAAACATAGTAATAGTTAAACTTTTATATAAGAAACATTGATAATACCAAAATAATATGGCATAGATCACATGTATCAGTTTCAACTTTGGAAGAAAAATTCAATGGAAAAATTGCAAATTCAATTTCCATGACTTTCATAATTGTACTCTTTAATTTCTCAAGATAACTAAGAGAGAATCATAAAATACTAACTCCAGAACATTGTAAAACACGAATAACATATAAATAATATGATATAGATCACATGTATCGATTTCAAAACCATTAGAACTAAATAATGGAAAAAATTGCCAGTTCTTTTTCATAAATTTTAATTTGGTTTTTAACCAAATAGAAGTCAACAAAAGTTAGAACACACGTCGAACAAAAATGAAACGACTTGATATCCTGAAGGCATGCATAGATGAAGCATGGGAACATCTCAGAGGAAACTCAACCAAAAATAGGCCAACCACAAAAGTCGGCATCGACTTGATCATGTCGATGGTGACTTTTGTAGGCTCCGCATTTTCCACTCAAAATTCACATAAGTCATTCTCTACTTCTCCTATGCTTGCATAAGAGATTTTCCAAGGGTTTTGAATAACCTAGAACCAGACTTCGTAGCTAAAACAACAGAACAAACCAATTAATGATGGAACAATTATCAAAATCAACCAACGATACACGAAAACAGCATGGGACACCTCAAAATCAAGTAGGATGAAGAGTGCTTAAGAGTTGGATCACAATTGAGCAATAGGAAAATGTCGGCACCGATATGAAAATGTCAGTGCCGACATGTTTAGACAATTCAGTGGGCCTCATGTTTTTGCACACTAGTTTGAACCGACGTCTGGACTCTGCTCCAACTTGACTTATAGCCCAACACGGATGTTGCCTCTATAAATACAAGCCATAGACATCAAAAGAGGATCTGGCTTCTACCATCACTATGCAGAAGCTCTGCCTCTTCCTCATCTTCCATCTCCATACAATAGTCACCAGGCAGCTGCTTTGGGCAATTCTATGACGTAGAATCTATCTAACCCCTGTACTTGTGACTTATTCTCTTTCAAAACTCTTGTAATCTCAAACAAACTACATCATATCTATAAGCAAAAAATCTATAAAGTGGACGTAGGCCATAGATTGTCAAACCACTGTAAAATATGACGTCTCTCTATTTTATTTCTACTATTATATGCTAGATCTAGTTCTCATAGGTTCCATACAACATATCTTTAGGTGTTGATCACTTTATGGTGTCAACATTTTGGTGCTTTCATTGAGAAAACTGAAATAATGCTTTGATCTAGCTCACTACTTTGGACTGCATAAGATCTAGAAGTTTGATGTAGAAAGTTTGCTTGGAGAAATTGAAGATTTTCTATTCCAATGATCCAAGGAAAGGAAAATCCGCAGGAACAACAGTTGGTGCTGATGAAGCAAACACTCACCAAACGGAAGTGAACAATGGAAATCCATTGCTTAAGCCTTCTACTCAATAGGAAGTTGCCACTAAAGGAGAGCTTAATCAAATTACCAAAGATCTAAACCAGAAATTTACAGATAGTTAGAAAGCTTTCATGGCTAAGATGGATGTGTTGCTAACTTTGCAGCCACCAACAGCAAGAAGAACTATAAGGGAAACTTCTCCTGTAATAGAATAAGAAAATACCTCCATTTTAGGTCTGAACCGGAGAGATAGAAAGCAAAGACAAAAGCAACTGTCGGAGCTATAGGGGATGTTACAGGAGGAAGTAGAGGAGTTTTCCCTGTTAGGAGACAAGATGGTGCTGATCCAAAGCAACTTAGAGTTGACCCAAACTTCGGGGTGAATGCTCCGCAGGAAGGCGATGCTGTGCTCTTTTCAGACTCCGAAGATGATATGCTGCTTAATGGTATAGACTTAGAATTGAATTTTGATGTTAACGGACAAAATGCTGGAACTGGAGCTCAAACAGCCATGGCAAGACCAATGCACACCAACAGAATGCTACAAGAGTGGTTCTCCAAGAGAATGGAGAACCTAGGCTTTAGTTGGAAAAACAAGATGGTTTTTAGTGTCATACACTTAGGGCATCCCCTAGCAATCGACCTATAGATAACCATGCCAGCGAATCGTACATCGCTGACATGGTCAAATGATTGATGGGGGAAAGCAGGAGTAGGAAAATTGAAGACTGGGATTCCACACTAAGCCGAACCCCTTTTAAGCAAATGTTTAGAGAGAAGAATTCCTCAAAGATTCACTGTGCCGACTATGTTATCGTATGATGGAACGATGGACCCTAAAAAGCACTTGTTCAAATCCAAATGGCACATGGATGGAGCTAGAGCTATAGATGTCGTTCATTGTAGGTGTTTTCTTGTCTTCTTAGAAGGAGTTGCTTCTATGTGGTTTACGAGACTCGTTACGAAGTCTATTTCCTCTTTTGATGAGTTAGTAAGGAAGTTTCTAGAATAGTTTAGACTTCACACTGCACAACTAGATGACATGATGTCCTTGTTTGGCTTTTTTGAAGGGCCTAATGAGTCATTAAAAGCTTTCTTGAACTAGTTTTACATCGTGATTACTAAGGTGATAAATCTAAAGGAAGACATGGTATTTATGGCACTGGTCCATGTTATTTATATGGATACCGATTTTGGTAAATGGATTAAAATGAAGTAACCAACTACCATGGAAGAATTTCATTGAAAGGCAAACTAATTTCTAAGGCTAGAAGAAGCAAATATGATCGAAGGCTAAACCATCGATGAGTGATTGAAGGAAGTGGTCAATAGAAATGTTGCAGTTAAACAAAATGGAAACAGCTCTACAGCAGCTGTAGGTGGTGCAGGAATAAATGCAAATAAAAAAAAGCAGAACAAGAATTCCGGTAGGCATGATGAGAATGGAAAACGCATGTGGAATCTAAGGGCCGAAGATTATACACTAGTGAATGATAGTTTGGAAAACATCTATCTTGCCGCTCAGGGAACCGAGCGATATAACAAACCTCCCAAGAGGGAAGCTTTCAAGCAGCAAAAGTGATCAAGGAAGTTTTGCCGCTTCCATGAGACTCACTGGCATAACACAAATGAGTGTCGACATCTAAAAGACTTAATTGAGGAATTGATAAGGAACAATAGGCTCCAGCAGTGCATGAAAAAACACAAAACCCTAATCAACCTGCTAAACAACAAACGCCGAATGCATATGGATAATAGTCCGGATCCAGTGGAGATGAACGCCGACGAATAGACCAAAGACTGGTGATAAGTACCAAATTGGAGGACCTCACCCCACATAGAAAAGTTGGAGTGAGATGGATGGAGCGATATGCTAGTTCGTTAAAGCATGCTCTGATGGAAAGTTGCTATGACATAGAGGGCAGTGCTCCGGTCAAGCAACAGAAAATGATAATTGGTGACATTGTATTCCAAATCGGGATACTAAAGGTATATAAGCGCCAACGCTCGACCCAATGGTGATAACTGTTGGAATCGGGCTGTCTGTTGCGCACCGAGTGTTGGTTGATAGTGGAAGTTCATTTAATATCCTATTTCGACAAAAGTTCGATCAAAGAAAGATTAGCATAAAGGATATGACCGCCTATAGGATGAAGAATCAGGGGTTTATTGGTGAACTAAAATTATCCACTGAAATAATTAATTTACTTGTGGAACTCAGAGAAGGAGAATGAAGGACGGTACTCATCAAAACCATTGTGATGGTTGATGAATTTTCCGCATACACTGCTTTCATGGGCTGACCGACCCTCGTTGACTTTAATCGTTTTGTCTTTATGGTGTCTCACAATGTAATTCCCAACTAAGAATGGGGTAGGAGTGGTAAGAGAGGATCAAAGGACTGCAAGGCAATGCTATGTTGCTGAACTACGTGAGTCAAAGCACCGTGAAAATAGGAAGAATATGGGAACAACTCTCCACATTTGTGAACTGCAAACATAGCAATTGCAGAACTGTCCTTGGCTTAGGGACAATAGTCGCTTCGACAAGGCTATGGACCTTAGGAAGAAGAGTATAGGGGAAGCGTAGGCAACTCCAACGAAGTTAGCTGTGGTTTTCTGAATCGACATTGACGATCCAACTTCGATCTTGAAGATAGGGTCATCGCTTGGAATAAAGATGCAAAACAAATTGATAAATTTCTTCATGCTAACCTGGATGTGTTTGCTTGGATGCATTAGATATCGCCAGAAACATCAATTCTAATTTAACACTAGTAAGGAAAAAGAGACGCAGTCTGGGTTCGGATCGATCTGTTGCATTGAAGGAGGAAGTGGATTAGCTGTTGGCCGACGAATTCATCCGTCATAAACCATGTCCTGAGTGGGTGTCGAACCTTATGCTAGTTTGAAAATAAAATAGGAAGTGGAAAACTTGCGTCGACAACTCAGATCCGAACGTAGCCTACCCGAAGGATAGTTTCACAACCTAGAATAGATCAACTCGTTGATGGAACCGTAGGTATGAACTGCTCTCATTTGTTGATGCCTACTCAGGATACCATCAAATTATGATGCATGAGGCCGATTAGGAAAACCCAAGCTTCATCACTTAATTAAGGCTATTTTACTATCGTGTATTATCGTTCTATTTAAAAAACGCCAAAGCTACTCACCAAAGTTAGTGAACACAATGTTAAAGGATCAGATTAGACGAACAATGGAAGTGTATGTGGATGACATGCTCTTAAAGTCTCGAGTATCTGGAAATCGCTTGGATGATCTTTCGAAGTTGTTTGAGATCCTCCATTATGGAATAAGGTTGAATCAAGTGTTCTTTTGGCATTGCTTTTGGAAATTTTCTTGGTTTTATAGTGAATGCATGGGGTATCGAGGCCAATCCAAAGCAAATTGCCCCCTTATCAAATGTACAACTACCCCCATAATGAAGAAGGAGTTACAAAGCATAAATTTAAAGATCGCAACATTTAGCTGATTCATCTCCAGAGTGACGGACAAGTGCGTACTGTTGTTCGATGCATTAAAGAAGGGTAAGAAGAATTTCGAATGGAATCATGACTACCGGACAACTTTTGAGGAATTACTTCAACATATGGAGACACCACTGATTTTATCCAAACTAGTGGACGAAGAAGATCTATTTATTTACTTGGTTGTGTCTACCCATGCGCTAAGTGTAGAACTTATGCGTGATGAAGCTAGGATTCAACGACCAGTTTATTATATCAGAAAATACCAGAGTCGAACAAAATTACCCAAAGTCGGAAAAACTAGCGTTGTGCTTGTCGATGCTTCAAGGAATTTGCTGCCGTACTTCTAGGCTCATCCATTCAAGGCATTGATGGATCAACCCTTGAAACAAGTACTTTGATGACTGAAGACTTCGACACAACTTCTAAAATGGAACATCAAGTTGAGTCAATACAATGTAACTTATCACCCCCGAAGAGAAATTCACAAATAGGAATTTGTTGACTTCATCACTGAGTTCAAAATTTGGGATTATGGGAGGAGGACACCATAGTCATAGCACCGCAATGGAAATTGTTTATCGATGGTGCATCAAACGAATTCTGTTAGGAGCATTGAGACTCCGGAAGGGTGGTTGATTTTTTATGCTCTAAGGCTAGTATTTCCTGCTACTAACAACGAGCAGAGTATGAGTCGTTTATAGCGGGATTGAAGATTATGAAGGAACTGGGTATAAAAGCTTTGTATATCTACATCGACTCCTAGCTAGTTGTCTATCAAGTGAAAAGAGAATACCACGCTAAAGGAGTGAATCTTACCCCTTACCTGTCAAAAGCATGGGAATGTTCAACGAAGTTGAACACTACACAATAACCCATATTCCCATAGAACAAAACATGTAGGTCAATTATTTAGCCAAACTGGCCAGTTCCAGAGACGCAGAATCATTGGTTCTAGTGGAAATATTATCTGCTTCCAACATAGATCAAATGGATTTCTATTGGTTTTTGGAGACCGTGGAAGAAGAAGAATCGTGGACGATGCCAATCAAGGACCACCTACTTAAACGAATGCTTGCTAGGGACCAAAATTAAATAAAGAAGCTCCTCTAGAAGGAGCCATGATTCGTAATGCAGGATGGAATGCTGTACCGGAGAGGGTTCTCCACTCCTTTGCTTAGGTGTGTAACCAAAGACGAAGCTAGAAAGATCCTCATAGAAATTCAAGAAGGTAGTTGCGGTGATCACAACGGAGGTGTAAATGTTGGCGAAAATTGTCCGCTATGGATATTTTTGGCCAATAATTAACAAAGATGCAGTAGACTACACCAGATGGTGTGATCGGTGCTAGAGGTTTGCGAAGATCTCAAGCGCCCCATCTTAAGAAATTATGCAAATGGTCAGCCTTTGGCCATTTGTGATATGTGGAATTGAAAGGAGGGACCAAATACATTATTGTTGCAGTTGATTGCTTTACAAATAAACTGAAACGGAACTGCTTGCCCCGATTACTACTAAAATGTGATTAACTTTGTAACGAAAAATATTATTTGTAGGTTTAGAGTACCACAAAAAATCATCACAGACAACAGAACTCAATTCAAGAGCGCTGAGTTCAAGGAATTGTATAAGCGTTACCAGTTCAAAAGAGCTTTTCTGCGGTAGTGCATCTACAGGAAAGTAGGCAAGTGGAGGTAGTGAACAAAATCATCAAATCCACCATAAAGAAGAGGACAACGAAAGCTAAAAGAAATTGGGCTGATGAGCTTCTGCTTGCACTATGGGCTTATAGAATGATACAAAAATCTACGACCGGACACTCACCATTTGCTTTGGCATATGGTTTAGAAGCTATGACACCAGTGGAACTTGAAGTCCCTCTTATCATAGAAGACATATCAACCAAAGAGAGAATGAGCAGCTACCACTCAATCACTCGACCAGGTTGTTGAGAAGCTAGAGGAAGCTGAATAGAGAACCGTTGCTCACCAGAAGAGAGTGGCATGACATTTCAATGCTAATGTTCGCAACCGCACCTTCAAAGAGGGAGATCTTGTACTGAAATGGATCTTCCCAGGTATAGGAGTGCTTGGCGCGAACTGGGAAGGACCCTATGTAATTGACCAAAAGCTTTGAGACGGAATGTTCAAGCTAGCAACAATCGATGGAATCTTAGTTCCATGTGCTTGGAACAACGAATCGCTATGATACTACTACATTAGATATATATCTATGTATTTTCTATTTTTGCAAATAAGCCATCTATGGATACCGAGGGCATTGTAAATAGGTAGGACTTGCCTTTTTTTCCTTCTACTTCTTCAGTAAAGCTAGCTTATTGAACCAATGGAACCGCACTCTTGTAAGTAAACCGCCAAGTCGATGGGGAAAATTGATCAAACCGTCGGATTGATAGGAAAAATCGATCCATGCCTTTGAGAATTGACACTACTTCGGCAACGTTGGGAAAGCCCGTATCACTCCGCGCCACACAATTAGCCACGTCTCGCTTTTTAAACTGATGATACCTTGTTCTTGTAAACAATCTCCCTGTATGCCACACAGTAAGCCATATGTCACTTCTTAAACTGATGAAACCACGTTCTTATGAGCAATCTCCTCATGCGCCACATAATAAGCCGCGAACGCTTCTTAAACCAAGAGAACCATGTTCTTGTAAGCAGTACCCTTATGTGCTGCAATATAAGCCATACAATTAAGAAAATACTTCTAAATCCCCAATTAAGAAGTATGGAATCCCAAAACCACTAAGTTGATAGGGAAAATGAATCAAACTGTTAGATTGATCCGGAAAATTGATCCCAACTTCATAAGTACCAGTGTTTCTAGGGAAACACCGGGAAACTTTCAAATTCTATAAGTACTAGCACTGCCTCGACAACACTAGAAAAGTTTTCAATTGTAGGATTTTATGGAAAATCAATCTTCATTTTCCAATGATCAACATTACTCTAGCAACACTAAGAAACTGCAAATCACCAAGTTGATTTAGAAATCAACTCGAAACTCAACAACGCCGGAGATTGGGGGCGTTGGAGGAAACCCAAGGACTTAAGCTGTTTGTGCATAAGTTTTGGAAGATAGAAGTTAACGTGCGAATGGGATCTCAATACCAAACTTTAAAAAAGTCAATCGTGGTCATGGAATTAAACGCTCGAAATAGAGCAACAAAACCACAAGTTTCCAAAGATAGAAGCTATCGTGCAACTGAGACTGTAGGCAACTGAACGAGTTGCTTAGAAAACCTAGTCTCTTATCCAGTGTTCAGAGTAACCAACCCTATGGAGTAGGGGGCGCATGCACTCATACATGGTCGAGATGAGCTCGACTGAGCTCAAGCAAAAAACAATTGCAGAGTTAGTTAAACGAAAATACATACACCACGGTTCTATTACGCCGAATGGAGTATTTTGGCAATCACAATAGAACTAAGTAAAATGATATGCGTAATAACTTCAAGTTACACTATTTACATGCATAGAGTTACGATAAATACACACATCACATTACACAAAACAATAATATATAATATGGAAATTGTAGAACTCGCAATCATATTATATATACATGTGGCGGTGCATAAACATGCATAGTATATAAAACACAAGAAAAGTACACAAGAGAGATTACAATAGAGAAGATAATTTTTCATTACTAATATCTTTTTATGTACATGGACAAACAGCAGGGGCTATACCTATACCATATCCGCCAGTTTAAGACTCAAAAAAAAAGGTACAGACTCGATCGACACAAAAACATACAAACCAAAAGTGCTCCACTCCATCAGCACATAATCAACTCATCACTTCTTATTATCCCGACAGGGGATGATCTTCTTATGGTTTTCGCCTTTCTTCTTTACGGAAGGAGTCTAGCCTCTAGAATAAGTGTGCCCTTCTCCGATACCAAAATTAAGCTCTTTAGATCCACCAACGGGTAAGTCTCTAGGCTTTTGCTTGCTGGTCTTGATTGTAAATGGTAGACTTTGAGCTTGGAGGCATCCATCTCTATCTTTCAACTTTATCTTCTCTTCAGTCTCCTTCTGTAGTAGCTCTGCCATTGTTTCTTCATCGAATGGATCAAAAGCACCAACAATTTGAACGTCCACCTCAAGCGATGTCGAGATGTCTTCCAATCCTTTCAAGGTTGCAATTCTTTGAGCATCGGAGTTAGGGCCGTAGCTGGAGGGTTGGATCGGAGTAGTCGTGCTTATGCAAACAATAGTCAAGGCGGTGAAAATTGCTTTAGTGCTAGACGTTTAAGAGACAGGGGGCAGAGATGCAATATCTGGCTAGCCTATAAGTTCATGAAGAGAGTTATACAACTTAGTAAAGGACTCGAAAGTGAAGTTGAGCTACTGGAGAACTAGAGAAATAAGGGAAATACCTGAAGTAGGACTCTCTCGAACTTCAACTTCAAACTCACCTGCTGTTGGGACATGGATAAGGCTCATTGCTGCAACTGTTGCCGAAGAAGGAATAATCTTTAGTGGATCTCTAGACATAGAAAGAGACACTTCATGCTGACTCGAAGAGCTCGGGCCCGTAAGAGCACTAGCGGCATCAATAGCAGCCTTGCCATCCTTTTCGACAAGAATTGCTTTACCTACAGCAAGCATTTTAATCTCTTCAGCACCTAGATATTGCACCGTTAGCTCGACTTCGAAGCGACCATTTCTAGCACGGCATAGCACCTCTTTCCATGCATCAGCAAGAGGCATATGGTAATCATTTCCTAACCACTTTTGATTTCTATGCATGATAACGCTCGAATAGAAGTGTTGAAGATTGCAGTCCAGATCCTCCCTTTCTCTAGCTCTCACATTATCCTCCGCAATCTATGCCACTTCACAATCTTTAAGCTCACTTCAGAATCATTATCAAGCTTCTCGGTCGATAGTGTATCCATCTTCATAGCCAACATTTAATTCTTTTCTTGCAGCTTTTGGTTCTCCTAACGGAGATGTTCGAGCTTGGATGCTTGTTCGGAGAGGGTTATATCTTTAAAACCTATGACTTCATCTTTTTGAATAAGCGCTTCGATCTTCTCCTCAGTTGGTTTCTTGAAATCTACACCTTCAATGAGAGCGACTTTCAGCTCGTTTCGTAACACAATTATGGCCCATCTTAAGCTTGTTTCAATTCCTCCATCAACTTATCCATGCTTGCTTTTTGTTTAACGGTGAAATCTCTTTCTCATATGATCTTGAGCAAATCGTCTTCTCGCTCTTTAATAATCCTCTCGTGCTTGATTCCTTCCTTTTCTTGTGATTTGATTTGTGTATAATTGATTTGATTTATATTGGAAAGAGCTTTACATACACGCTTACACTCAAGCCCCACATCCACGGCTTTTAGAACTTCTTGCGGCTTCTTCTGAGTAATCTCCCTCTTTACATCCTTAATATCTCGGGCAAATTTCACACAATGAAGAAAGGGATGTGGATATGCAGCTGATAGGCATGCAAGGGCATCGGGAACATTAGACTTAGTAATACTTATGGACCAAACGGGAGGAGTCGTAGTTAAGGCTTGAGATGATGGGGTTTCCCATTGAATAATAGCTTAAGCACTGGTACATGGAGGAACAAAGGAAGAAGTAGGCCCATGATGCTCGGAGAAATCCTTATGCTGTTTATGCACATCGCGAGAAGAGTCCCTAGCAAACTCTCTCTTCCTCTTCAATATTTCTTCTTCGGCCTCAAGATGTTTATCTATCATCCTTGAGAGTCTCATCACACTCGCGATCTTTCATCTTTTTCTTTCTTCATCCATCTCATAACGCTGAAGTTGATGAGGCTCAGAGGTATGCTTCCTATACTTGCTTCTACGATGAGAGGGAGCTCTATACCTATCATGAGCTATAGAATTTGAAATGAGAGGACAAATGTATAAGTGTTGAAGTTACAAAAGTCAAGGGTATGCAGGAAAGAGTGTTTGTGGTCCTAAGTAAAGCGTATGACACCGATGACCCTCAACCCCCAATTACGCTACCGACTATGTCTGCGTGGACGTAAGGATGGAGTTTCACCAACTTCATTGAAATTTATCCTCCGAGAGAACTGGAAATTAGAAACCTTTTCGTCCAAAATGCCACTAATTGTAAAGTTAATGTCGTTGAGATTGTCGAAGGAGAGGAAATGTAACACCCCGTAATTTAATATTAATTACAGGATCCAAAAATGGAATTTGTGCAAACAATGGAATTTGACCATGAAACTTGGATCACTGCATTCGCGGTGAAATGCTGAGCAACTTTCATGTTTGGAGTTCTGCGATTAGAGTCTAAACGAAGAAGTTTCGGTCAACAAACAAATTCGAAACAAAAATAATTCGAATAAGAAAATTAACGTTTATATACTAATTACGTAAGGCCCACAGATCGACTCGCATATTGAAGTAGTCGACCAGGGGCGGTCGATCCCTAGGAAGGTGGTGTAAACCGCTTTTTGTATGGCGGTTGGGATTAGCGTAGGCCCAACGGCCCAGATTTAATGTATTTCAATATGACGGTTGAGGTTGATTCTTGCGTCTATAAATTCAGGCTTAACCCTCCCTTCTCTTCTCATATTTTCTGGTAGCAGTAGCAGAGCTATGCCATTTCTTATTCTCCACTTTCTTTCTAAATTATAAACATAAGATATTTATATCTATATTCACACAAATTGGAGAAGCATAGAAATCTAGTAAAAATGAGAAGAGGAAAGAATCAACTACGCGCATATTTGTGATGATTTATATATATTTGTATGTTTATACCTATTTTCTCTCCCAATCTCAAATCTCTTCTCAAATATGTAATTCTAATATATGTATATACACTTTTTATACATATTTCATGGATTAAAAAGGATTGGGAGATGAACTAGAGGTTCTACTTCTGATATGGAAATTTCGATTGCTTTTAAAAGGTAAGTGATAAAATTTTAAATTATTATAGTATGAAAACTATCTTTTTGATGTTTATTTGATTATTATACCTAACTGGGTAATTGGATATGAGTTGTAAGTAACAAATTGATGGTAATCTGATGTAATAAATATATCCTACACATTCTTGTTTATGAATAGATTTAGAATTGTTTACAGCTTGATCAGGGAATCAGTCCTAAAAATATGAATTTAGAATATTGATCTGAATTAAATTTATCCCATATATGAAAATATGTTGTTCAATTCCATAAAAAATCTACCTATGAGATTCAATAATCCCTGGACAAATTTGCATGGATACGATGAAGTTGTGCATCAAAGCTGGCATATTCAAGTTAATGGTAACCTACTTTTGTTTTCTTGCTAAAGTGTACGTCAGTCAAAGTAACACTTAAAAAATGGAATATGTCTTTTGTTATTTTTGATCAATTATGCAATTCTATAAGAGATAGAGATGTAATGACTTATATAAGAAGATTGTGGACCATTCTAAAAATACTCATTTAACCTAGCAGTATAAGGAATGTATTAATCTTCTTGGAGATATGCGCAAAATCTAGCCACTCATGGTCAACAGTTAGTTAAATTCATATGGCTTACAAAAGGTGATAAAACCATAAATTACATCTTATATGTCAAAGCCTAAGTCAGATGTATAGTTCAAGTATTTACTTGATGAACATGGGAACATTGCTCAAACTGCTGATAATGTGGAAATGGAACCAATCTCTTTCTATGCGGATTAATTTAATGGTCCTTCATAAATAATAATTTTCCACATGTCACATTCCTAAAAAAATTAGCTTCTCATGTTCGAAAATCATCAATCCAGCCTTTTTCTATGGAAGAACTCAAGACTCTTGTTTTTCAAATTAATAAAAACAGCAGCCCTGGTCCTAATTGCATTACTTCTAAGTTTTATATATTGCATTGGAATTTAATAAGCACATATCTACTTAAAGGTATAGTGGATATTACATGATCTGGAAAACTAATTAGTGAAATAAATCGTACATTCTCCGTCTTGTTCCTAAAGAGCATAATCCTAACACATTATCTGATTTTATACCAATTGCATTGTGCAAAGTGTTGGCTAATATGCTTTGCAATAGGAAAAGCACCTTTGGAATGGACTAATGTTTATAACTAATTATGATAACTGTTGGTATGATATCACTAATCATCTTAAACCTACGTTTATTATATAGGCATTCATAAGAGTCACAAAATGCTTATCATGATCAAATAAAGATATGAATAGTATTGTTGCATTGATATGAATTTTATGCTTGCATGTCATTAATTTTACTTCTCCTTCTCTGTTTACTAGCTAAATGTTTTGACCATGGAGTTGTAGGCTTTTGATCGTTTCACCTTTCCTATCAACTATTGCAAATCAACTCTATTAAAATGGATTACGTATTAGAAGAATACATGTAAATGCTGGCAATGTATAATATATATGTACAAAAATTAGTGATAAATCAAATTAAAAATAATAATACTTGAAAACCACATAAATTAACCTACTCCATAAACAAACCCAAAATTCACAATGATGAATCAAAATATTTATGCCGCTAATTGATTATAGTTGAGTACTAGTATTTTATAGATATCAAATTGACTAAGAGAACAGCGATTTAGAGTTTGTAAAATTGAAATACATGAGTGCTAACTAAGGTCTGTAAAATTGATGCTAACAAGCAGAGATTGCAGACTTATGCAGAAATTCATATGGCACCATATAAAATTAAAAATTATGTATATAAAATCGTATCGATTTAGGGCTGTAAAATGGAAGCGGGAGAGCAATAAATTAAAGGAGGAGTCAATCGACTACGGCAATAGTAGTACAATAACAAATAGGAGTAGTACGGCGATGATGACAGAGGAAACTTTATTGGGCTTGGGATGATGAAGAGGAAAAAAGGAAGACTTTTGAAACGAAATAAGTGTTTTAGCATTGGCAAGAAGACGGGAAATTTTGGTAGCACTGAAAAATAAAGTTTAAAATAATAACCGTTGCACTTAACTTTGAAATGCTACTAATATGTGCAACTAAAAGCATACTTTCTTGTAGTGGTATTTGCACGAGTTTTTAATATAACGTCCATAATTTTCTTGCTCTACCGCTTCAAAAATTTCGCCTAAAATATGCTCATCATTTCAAAGTATATTTTCCCACCATACGATAGATCACCATTTTGGTAGGTTTTTAGAGCAGGGAGGTGACTGAAAGATTGAAAATGTACCATTGCTAATAATGTTAATTTTGGACTTGTAAAGTCTTTGTTCTAAATTACCTATGCTTGTGAGCTATGGTTCTATATTATTTTTCTTCTCAAGATTTTAAATTACTGATTAAGCATGTAAAATAAATTCAATATGATGAATCACATCTCATGGATTCTATTATACGTAAAAAACGAGATCTAAATAATAGTTTCAAGCAATCATAATAATGAACCAAGGATGAAAAAGATAATTATTGGATTCTAAAAGTAATTCAATGATCAATGCTTGAAATAAATTATTAACAAATTGAGCAGAAAATGTTTAATATTTAATGTGAAAATATAAGCAATGTAAATGAAAAACATAGTAATAGTTAAACTTGTCTATAAGAAACATTAATAATACTAAAATAATATGACATAGACCACATGTATCAGTTTCAAATTTAGACGAAAAATTCAATGGAAAAATTGCAAATTCAATTTTCATAACTTTCATAACTATACTGTTTAATTTCTCAAGATAACTAAGAAAGAATCATAAAATCCTAACTCGAGAACATTGTAAAACATGAATAACATATAAATATGATATAAATCACATGTATCAGTTTCAAAATCATTAGAACTAAATCAATGGAAAAAATTGCCGGTTCTTTTTCATAACTATTAATTTGGTTTTTAACCTAGTAGAAGTCCATAAAAGTTAGACATACGTTGAAACAAAGATGAAATGACTTGAAATCTTAGAGGCAAGCAAGATGAAGCATAGGAACATCTCAGAGGAAACTCAACCAAAAATAGGCCAACGACACAAGTCGTCATCGACTTGATCATGTCGATGGAGACTTTTGTAGGCTCCATGTTTCCCACTCAAACTTCACACAATTCATTCTCTACTTCTCCTATGCTTGCTCAAGAGATTACCAGGGGGTTTGAACAACCTAGAACAAGAGTTTAAGAGTTAGCAGCTAAAACAATAGAACAAACCAAGTAATGATGGAATAATTATCAAAATCAACCAATGATACATGGAAACAACATGGGATACCTCAAAATCAAGTAGGATGAAGAGTGCAAAAGAGTTGGATCACGATTGAGCAATAGGAATATGTCGGCACCGACATGAACATGTTGGTACCCGACATGTCGGTACCAACATGTTTAGACAACTCAACGGGCCCCATGGTTCCAACTCGACTTCTAGCCCAACATAACTGTTGCCCCTATAAATATGCCATAGAGAAATAAAAAGAGGATCTGGTTTCTACCATCACTATGCGGAAGCTCTACCTCTTCCTCATCTTCCATCTCCACACAATAGTCACCAAGGCAGCTGCTTTGGGTAATTCTAGGACTTAGAATTTGTCTAAATCATGTACTTGTGACTTATTCTCTTTCAAATATCTTATAATCTCAAACAAACTACATCGGATCTATAAGCAACAAAGCTATAAAGTGGACGTAGGCCATTGATTGTCGAACCACTATAAAATCTTATGTCTCTCTACTTTATTTCTACTATTATACGCTAGATCTAGTTCCCATATGTTCCATACAACATATCTTTGGGTGTTGATCAGTTATTGGTGTCAAAAATTTGGTGCTTTCACTGAGAAAACTGAACAAAGGCTTTGATCTAGCACTCTATGTTGGACTGCATAAGATCTAGAAGTTTGATCTAGAAAATTTGCTTAAAGAAATTGAAGATTTTCTATTCCAATGATCCAAGGAAAGGAAAATCTACAGGAAATAAGTGTTTTAGCATTGACAAGAAGGCGGGAAATTTTCGTAGCATTGAAAAATAAAGTGTAAATTAATAATAGTTGCACTTAACTTTGAAACGCTACTAATAAGTGCACATAAAAGCATATTTTCTTGTAGTTGTATTTGCATGATTTTTTAATATAACGTCCATATTTTTCTTGCTCTACCACTTCAACAATTTCGCCTAAAGTATGCTCATCATTTCAAAGTATATTTTCCCACCATAAGATAGATCAAGTTAAGCATATAAGCAATCACTAGCCCTTATATTAATCTTCTCATTTATTAAAATCACTTGTAAATTTCTTGTATAAAAATACCTTTACAAAGATGTACCCACAAAATCCCAATATTTTTAGCACTTGGAAAATATATGTATATTTATCTCAACGGTATAAGTGCATTCCCAATGTTATACTTGAGAACTTTGAAAATGTACTCATACACTTATCTCAATGGTAAAGTATATTGACAAAACTGAGAAAGATTTTATTTCATTCAATTCTAAAAATCATTTATAAACTCCTTACAAAACTCTAAAACCATTTCATAAATCTCTGAAAATGATTTATAATCTCTTTAATAAATTCCAATCTCTTATAAATTCTTTTTATACATTTCTAAAACCATTTACAAAACCTTTATGAATCTATAAAACTATTTATAAAACCCTTTTTATAAATCTATAAACTAATCTCTAAGGTTCTTTTATTAATACCTAACACATTTAGAAAAAATTTCTTACCCTTTAACTAATCTTCCTTTAAATTGCCCAGCTATTTTATAAAATTCCTCCTATAAAACCCAAATCTGTTTATAAAACTCTATTTATGAATCTCTAACATTTATAAATAAAGTTCAACCGTTTACTCTAAACAGTATTATGTAATAATAATTATTAATGATAAACATTAATAATAATAATAATTGTTAACTTATAAATATCTAAAAATATTTAATAATTTCAAAACATTATTAAATAAATAATAATAAGTAATCTTCACCATTATTATAAATAATAATAATAATTAATTTTCAAAACATTATTAATAAATCATTATTATTAATTTCAAGCCATATTAATTATTTAAATAATTAACTTTCAAATATTAAAATATTGATATGTAATCTTAAACAATATTAATATAAATAGATAACTTCTAAAAGAACATCAAATATAAATAAATAAATTTTAAAACAATATTAAATATAACTAAATAACTTTTAAAACAATATTAAATAATAATATAATATTTTAAAATCATTTCTAACTAATTTAAAAAGGACGGTTAAGAAGGTTGGAGTAAAATAGAAGTTAAATCATTTAAAACAAAAAAATTTTGAAACCCAATTTCGAATTTTAAAATCATTTCCCATCTCCAAAACCAACTTCAACTCAAATGGCAATTTATAATATTTTTGAAATACTAATTCGAGGCCAACAGCTACTAAACGCTCAACCAATATCGATATTGATTCTCTATCACTACAGGGTTTTAGTTTTGAACATAAATAATGTCACAACCAATAGTGCAAACAATCAGGTTTAATATCCAATAATTCATATAACAGCAATATTATTGAAATTAAAATCAATAATGATGAAGAATCATGATGGATCCCTCCAACCCATATCTCTGCATCACAAACAATGTATAATTATACAATATGGGTCACCATTACTAGGCGGATCTATATAAAGGGGGCATCCGCTTCAGGGGCGGGAATAAATCCAAACCAACTGATAAAATCATTAAATCATCCAAACATTCAACCAACGATTTTTATTAACTGTGTAACATTTCTGGTTAACCAAATGGTGAGTTTAACTCATCGAAATCTCTATTGTCGTCGAGGCGTTTCAATTTCATCCGTATTCAAATGACGTTCAAATTTAGTGTGAAATTCATTTAGCTCAAATTGTTGCCAACAAATTCCATATCGTAGATAACGTCCATACGAGTGCAAAATAACTCGTCGCGCTTGATTCCAACCCCGTTTGAGTTAAATATTGCAATTATAAGATTCACTAATTTTAAATAATATAAAAATCTTTAATTACAATCATTAAGTTTCATACTTACCCATAATTAAGCTAATATGACTTCCCATCAATTCCCTTCTTCTCGTTCAAGCCGAACACAGGCCCCATTGAAAAAATTGATTGTCTCTCGCCTCTGGCCACGAGCATCCACCGCACTACTCATCTAAGCTAGCCTCGCACTTGCCCATGCTGCAGCCTTCTTCTCGTCTTCCCTTAACCACCCTAGAGGCCCCGAAACCTAAAACATGATCAACGTTCAACCTAAGATTGCAGCCGCTGTAGGTGATTTTGCATCACCAAAAGGCCAAAGGTAGCCCTCCCCATGCTCTACAATTTCCCTTCACACTCCTCGACCCATAGATGATCGTAGTTTCCGAAATCGGCTAGTTTTCTTTCGCGGTTCATCCTTCAGTTGCACCCATCACTATGCGGCTTAGCCCAATTCGACTATTCAATGCACTCGACACATCCTCATCGACATTTCTCCAATTTGGGTCGAGCTCCGATAATGCCCCTAGTGGTTCTAATCATCGAGGATCATTGGATTTAGTGGTTTGCTTTCACATTTTAAAAGCCAGCAAATAGAAATGAGGAATGTATTTATACGAGAGAGAAAGGTTACAGCGACACTAGTCTCGGGACCTAATTCGATCATATACAAAATATAGTTTTTTAAATCAAATTATATTATATAAATTCTTGAAATTAATTTATATGTATTTCAAACTATTAAGACTACACAGTACATCTAATCTCCCGAAATTCGACAGTATACAATAAATCACTATTACATATACAATAAAATGGTTTCATAAAATCCAAGACAAAGCCCCAAAAGGCTATTTTCACACGTTAATTTAAACAATTATCATAAAACATGTTTAATCGCTTTTAAATTCAAATTCAAAAGTTTAATATCTTCATTCTTATCCAAATAGAATTCAAATCAACTTCCGAAATCATTTTCATTCACATAATATTCAAGATTTAATTATAAATTTTCCAAATTCATATATTCAAATAAATTCCTATATTTAAAATCTAAGCAGTTTGACTTGTAAAAGTCATATTTGAATATTTAAAATTAATTTAAATATTTCAAAATCAAGTGATTAAAATTCTGGGTCGTTACATTCCTCCCCCTTAAAAAGAATTTCGTCTCTGAAATTATCAAGTAAGAAAAATGCCCCAAACCTTTGACTTTTCAAAATCAATTAGCTGAAATTGATTACCAAATTCTTTTAATCCCTTAACTTTCAAAAATAAATTTGTTGGAACCTAATTTTTAGCTTTTCTAAATCTTTAGATTCATTCATAGATTCCAACTAATACCATCCCAAGTTATAATATAAACATCCAATTTTAGTTATCAAAAATTTCTTTGAGGTTTTCAAAAAATTTATAACTCCAATTTTCAAAATATTTCGCCAGTGTCTCCTTTGCACGGCTTGATCGAATTTTTTTACAACATATATATAATCACAAATATACAGCCCATCTTCAAGGATGAGGCATCCCGTAGGAAAAAAATACAAAATTATGACATGTAATCCAAGATGTGTACCTTTTATTATCATTAGCAAGAATATACAATCAATATAGCATGAAAGCGAGCTCCAAATGCGAAGCATACGCCATCTACACCTACTGATCACTCAACAACCAATGAGAACATGTATAGGGAAAGTAATATCAATATATAACATGTACTATACAATAACCATTTGCAAATGTATCCAATGTAACCTAGGAAACCATCAAACAAACAATATCCATCCAATTTATTCATAACCATGTTATTTTTCATTATACAGCAGAAACATCATATAATTTATTTATGGCTCATACGATGTACATATGCCATCTATTCACCATATCAAATCTGATCATTCGCTCGATGATACAATTTCACTTGCAAACTAGTATCATTCACACGACCACTCAAATGCGGACTCAAATCCGGTTCCTTGATTAGAAACTGCCATTCTCTTTACATGGCCATATACAATGATAGAGGAAAATCAATCAAAAGTCCATATCCATTGTTCGCCATTGAGAATCAGTGAAAAATTCCAACTCGGACTGATGTAAATCATCTCGAAATTATGTATTCGAATTTGGATCACACATTTATGCGAATAAAATAATATATGTACAACTTACATATTTATTTCAACTGGTTTTTTCTTATTCGGTATTTACATTCATTTATTCAAAATCATTATTCACATTGCTTTATTCACATTCTATATTTCTTTCAATACTAATATCACTTAAGAACCATTCCATCAAATTTTGCTTAAGTTCATTATAAACATTATATACAACCCACTCATTTTTATTATCACTTCACAATAAGTTCAAATTCGTTTCTAATCAAATCAGATTTCATTTAACTCATTTCATTAGCTCGCTTCATTATTCAATTCTATCCAACAACATTCTAAACCATATTTAATTAACTAATTTATTTATTTAGTTTGTTTCATTAATTGGTTTCAAACCACAATCAATTTCATTTCAAAAATCACTTCATTTACCTTAGCTTAGGTTAAATTTCATTTCAAATTTGCTTTTCTTAACATTTATATTCAACAATTTAAAATTTTGTTTTTACTTACTAATTCTCAAAATTTACAAATTTTTTTGCTCATATTTTCATAAAACACTTAATGAAAATTTTCACAGTTTAAACACCCAGTTCTTATTTCAAATTGTTTTGAAACAATGCCATAAATAATTTCTTTGTATTTCAAATCGTACTTTTGAATCTTAAAATCAAACTAGTTTTACCAAAACAAAACTCCAAAACTAGCAATTCCTCTATTGGAAACTCGAAAATGACGTCGATGATGCTCTAGTCATCATCGAAATTATTTTCCAACGACCGAAGTGAGTTCAGTGCTTTTATTTCTTTTAAATCTGTTTTAATAATATTTCTAGACAAAATACTTTCTATATTATTTCTTCAAAACTTTGAAAAACAATTCCTAAATCAACAGGATTTAAATTCTCCAATTCTCAGCTTTTAATCCTTTTTATTTACAATTATATATATCAATTTTCCATATATATATAATTCCACTTTGGTTATATAAAATCATCCCTTTATTGTTTATCTTTGTTTACATTATAATAATAACAACTTTTATTATAATAAAAATAACAAACAACAAATGATAATAATCAAATATTATCATTCACTAATAGTCAAACACACTATATATAATATAATGATTTCTGAAAAATTATTCCTTTATATATAAAATATAATCAAGATAAAATTATTTCATTTACGCCAATTTTAAAACAATACTATGTATAATTGCTTTGTTAAGTGTTTGGAGATCCCTATTAATAAGGTCAGTTACTCGTATTGACCATGATCCATAAGCCACTCAACAAATCAACCAACACAATATAAAACATTTCTATATCACTAACAAATACACGCTAATATATATGCACTCAAACTCATTCTAGGGTGCTACTGACCCTATCTATCATGAGTACCCTACCAAAGGCAAGGTTTTGACTTAACCTTGCACTCTGATACCACGATGTAGGATCCACTTTTCCATACAGTTTAAGTGGACAATAAACCACACATGTCCAACCCATATTGAAAGGAAAGATGGATAGTTAGGGAAAAGGAAGAAGGATGAAGACATGAAGCAAACTAAACAACAAAGAATGTCACAACGGAATGAATAATCAATAAACAATAATGATCTTTCCAAATAAAAATGTAATATACATGCAGACAGCAATCAGAGTATGCTAGATAAATTATAAGCTTGGATAGTTATAATAAACTATCCTCATAATTACTGATAAACACAACAATGAATATAATAGAAAAATAACAATGTACGTGAATACATTTATGGGCCTCTAACTTGTCTCCTGAAGCTCCAAAGCATCCAAACTAAATCTTTAAATATGCTCCGACTAACCGGAGCATTATAATAAAATAACATCTGAGTCAGTTTGGTAAACCAGCGTGAGAAAACACACCTTAATTGAATTTTAACGTTTTAGAAATCTTTTAAACATAAAGATATCACGTAAGACCATGCCGCACATAAAAACGGATGTGTTTTTACCTTACGAGAACCAAAACATTTTGGTTAGAAAATCCATTAACATTGTAATAATGTTCAAAATAAAATACAAATATAGCTGAAATGCTTGCATCTAATGTTTCGGCATAGTTGGGCACAACTAAGTCCATACGGCGCTTATTGGAAAATGGATTCCATACAATGATTGAGCTATTGGGGTACCGCCCGTCATGGTGCGTCTCTAGATAAAATAACACCAAGGACCTCATCAGGATCTTTTGTCGACACAAGACCGGCCTACCACTTGACTAATAGTACCAAATTTGATCATCCTTCCATTAATGGCCCTAAAGCATACAAATGAGAATCATGTCGACTCTAGATAGGAATGATCATAACCTACTTAGCAGCGACCCACTTAGCCCTGCTGCATCTTTCCTGTTTTAGTCATTCTCGGTTGATGAGGTTTGAGACTACGTTTTACCTTTTATGTAACACTTCCCACTTAGAATACTACATTACTTTCCATTCGACGACACAGTGTCAGTTTTCATCCATATAAGTCGTTTAGGAGATGAACGAACAAAAGGCACTATTTCTACTAAATTCATTTTGGAATCACTCTTAGGATTGTAACCATTGCACTTTAAAGAGCTCCGTCTTCAAATTCCATCATCTTAAGATGTCTTCACTTTGAAACGCTTGAGTTGAATTGAAGTGGTTTTCGGATAACATATCCAATCTCGATTTATTCAAAACAACATTCGATAGTTTTAGGTAAACTCAACCTTGGTTCTTTAGAAAATGAATAGCCAAAAATAAGAGCGGAGATCACGTCCTAACCGTTAGTGGATAGATTTCCTTATCGTTGTCATAGAAGAGCGAAATGAGATTTACATGCACAGTATAGCATCATCAAAGATGACTGTGCTATATAACTCACATGTTTCTCCTAGATATTTCCAAAGTTACATTTTGGGTTTAAATTCGATAATCTGTTATTTAACTATCAACAAACACACATCCAAATTATGGATTTATTTTGAAAGGTAAAATCAACATTAGTTAAGCATATAAGCAATCACTAGCCTCTTAAATTAATCTTCTCGTTTATTAAAATCACCTGTAAATTTCTTGTATAAAAATACCTTTATAAAGATATACCCACAAATCCCTATATTTTCAACACTTGGAAAATATCTATATACTTGTCTCAACAGTATAAGTATATTCACAACATTACACTTCACGACTTAGAAATGTACTCATATACTTATCTCAATGGTATAGTATATTTACAAAAATCGAGAATGATTTTCTTTTTATTTAATTCTAAAACTCATTTATAAACTCCTTATAAATCTCTAAAACCATTTATAAACCATTCAATGAATCTCTGAAAATCATTTATAATCTCTTTAATAAACTTCAATCTCTTATAAATTCTCTTTATACATTTCTAAAATCATGTATAAACCCTTTACGAATCCATAAACTATTTATAAAACCCTTTTATTAATCTATAAACCCATTTCTAAAGTTCTTTAATAAGTATCTAAACCATATAGAAAACTCTCTTACCCTTTAACTAATCTTCCATTAACTTTCTAAGCCATGTTATAAAATTCCTCTTATAAACCCAGATCTGTTGGTATAACTCTATTTATAAATCTCTGACATTTATAAATAAAGTCCAATCATTCACTTTAAAAATTATAATATAATAATAATTATTAATAATAAACATTAATAACAAATAATAATAATTAACTTATGAATATCTTATAATAAATATTTAATAATTTCAAAACATTATTAAAAAACAATAATAATTAATCTTCACCATTATTGTAAATAATAATAATTAATTTCCATAACATTATTAATAAATCATTATTATTAATTTTAAGCCATATTAATTATTTAAAAAACTAAAATATTTAACATATTAAATTATTGATATGCAATCTTAAAAAATATTAATATAAACAGACAACTTCTAAAAAATATTAAATATAAATAAATAACTTTTAAAACAATATTAAATATAAATAAATAACATTTAAAATAGAATTAAATAATAGTAGGACATTTTAAAATCATTTCTAAATAATTTAGAAAGGACAGATAAGAAGGTTGGGGTAAAATAGAAGTTAAATCATTTAAAACAAAATATTTTCAAAACCAACTCTGGATTTTAAAATCATTTCCTATCTCAGAAACCTACTTCAACTCAAATGAAAATTTATAGTATTTTTAAAATACTAATTGAGGCCAATAGCTACTAAACGCTCAACCAATATCAATATTAATTCTTTATTACCATAGGGTTTTAGTTTTGAAATTAAATAATGTTATAACCAATAGTGTCAACTATGAGGTTTAATATCCAATAATTCATATAATAGGAATATTATTGAAGTTAAAACCAACAATGATGAGGAATCCTTTTGTATCTCTCCAACATGTGCCCCTACATCACAAATAGTATATGTTTGCGCCAAAATTGGTCACAAACCCCAAATATCATGAAAACACCAAAGTATGGATATTAATCAGCAATATTCCAAACACAGATCACAGCAAACAACAAGTAATAATCCAGAAATAATGAATAGAGACACAAGATTTATAGTGGTTCGGCTATCTCCGGCCTACGTCCACTTCAAAGTTTTACCCTTTTATTGATTATCCTTGCTGGTTACAGACGATTACAGCAGTAGTAATGAAGAATTTCGAGTACAATAGTTGTATTGAAATATAGAAATGAATCCGGCAGAGTCTGCACGTCCAATAGCCCAAAAGATCCCTTTTCTATAGGCTCCAGGGTGCTATTTATAGGCGTAGGAGGCTCAGATCTCGCTCAAACTTCGGGAGACTTTTTCTGGCACGTGAGTGGGCCCATGCGACCGACCCCACCAAGTTTTGACTCGATCTGTGATCGATACAAAGTGATTTCGTATCCATCAAAAAATGATCCAATCGAGCTGAAACTTGGCAGGAACATTCCTTACCTTGCATGCAAGCTGCTGTGAAAATTTCGTTGCATTTGGATTAGTGGATCTTGAGTTATGATCGATTCGAACTTGGGTGCTCCGTTGGCTGTCGTCTCTGAATCCATCTGTTCGAATCCATCACTTTCGACTCCATCAAAAGCACGCGCGCGCAATGATGTGGCGCTATCCTCCTGGATTGATTCGACTTTCGCGGCGTGTTGACTCCACTAGGTGCGTCGAGTTGAACGCTTCCTTCCTAGAGACGCGCACGTATCCACGCTTCTCGCTTGCACGTGTCCATCACTCCTCCATGTACTCAACTGTTTACATCGCATGTTCTCTCGTATCGATCACAAAGGAGTGTTTCATATCGATCTGATCGATACAAAAATATTGAATTTGATCGGTACGAAGGAAAGGCCAACAGATGGGTACGAAACCATACTCAATGATGGATACGAACCAAGCCTTACCTGATGGATACGAGCGAGATTTTACCTGATGGATACGAGCTTGGATAGCTTCCCATGGATACGAAAATGCCAAAGTCCGTCTGTTATCGATACGAGAGTATCGATTCGAAACATATCATCTCTTCCCATCTTGATCGATGCGAAACTATCGAGTCGGGTTCATGCTGATTGATGCGAACGATATCGATTCGAAGTCCTTCACTATGCTCGGTCCTCGATCGATACGAATGGTGTCGACTTGAAATGCCATCTATTGATCGTTGTGAAACCATCGATATGAACCACCTTCTGATCGGTGCGAAGCCGATCGATACGAAATCCCAAGTACCTGATCGATACGAAATATATCGATACGAACCATCCCTCCGCGCCGATGGATACGAACAGCATAGTCTCCCTACCTTACATCGATCATATCCCCTTCATACGAACTCCGATTGACCTGAAATCTGAAACATAGCCTTTCCTAGTCCTCATCATCATCTCCAATCGATTCCGTCCCGATCGAAGCTCAACCAAATTTTGACGACATCGATTGCAGCCTTGATTCCAATCGATCTCCAATCCCAATATCCATCATTCCTTGCCAATTTGTTGATATTCCAGCTTTGACCAAAAAGTGGGATAACGGTATATAATTATATAATATGGGTCATCCTTTTCTAGTCGAGTATATATAAAGGGTCATCTGCTTCAAGGGTAGGAATATATCCAAACCAACTAATAAAATAATAAATCATCCAAATATTCAATCAACAATTTTTATTAACTATATAACATTTATGGTTAACCAAAAAGGTGAGTTTAACTCACCGAAATCTCTACTGTCACCGAGGCGATTCCATTTCGTTCGAATTCGAACGACGTTTGAATTCTACATGAAATTCAACTTGCTCAAATTATTGCTAAACAAATTCCATATCGTAGATAATGTCCATACGAGTGCAACACAACTCGTCGCACTTGATTTCGACCTTGTATGAGTTAAAGATTGCAATTATAAGATTCACTAATTTTTAAATAATATAAAAATATTTAATTACAATCATTAAGTTTCATAATTATCCTTAACTCAGCTAATAACTCTTCCCCTTAATCCTCTTCTTCCCCGTTCAAACCGAACATAGGCATGCCCGAAAAAATTAATCGTCCATATGCCTTTGGCCACGAGCCACCACCGCATTGCTCATCCAAGATAGCCTCAACCTTCCCCATGCTCTAGCCTTTGCCTCGCCTTCCCTCAACCACCATAGCACCGTCGAAACCCAAAAAACGGTCACCGTTCAACCTAGGATTGTGGTCGCTACAGGTGGTTTTGCATCACCAAACTCCGGCCAAAGATAGCTCTCCCCATGCTCTACGATTTCCCTTCAGACTCCTCGACCCATTGATGATCATTGTTGCCGAAATCGGCCAGTTTTCTTTCATAGTTCATCCTCCAACCGTGCCTACCAGGATGCGACTTAACCCAGTCTAACCGTCGAATGCACTCGACACATCTTTGCCGACATTTCTTCAGTTGGGGTCGAGCTCTGATAACTCCCCTAGTGGTTCTGATCATTGAGGATCATTGTATTTGGTTATTTGCTTTCATGTTTTAATAGCCAGCAAGTGGAAACGGGAAACGTATTTATACAAAAGGGATAGTATGGCTTGAATAGTGTAGTGTGTGGAGGAGGTGTGGCTTAGGGTATGAGTGTGGGTATAGGCCTAAGTATGGACTAATATATATTATTTTATTTCAAAAATCAATCTTTAACGTCCGAAAATCTCGAACTCCTATAGAGATGTGCCGCATTGTATTCTATATTAAATGCCCCTATTTCGAACACAATGGCACTAGTTTCGAGACCTAATTCAATCACATACAAAAGGTAGCTTTTTAAATCGAATTATGTCATATAAGTTTCAAAAATTAATTTATATGTGTTTCAAACTTGTACCACCACACGATACATCCAATTGATATAAAATTCGACGACATACGGTAACTCACTATTACGGATCCAATGAAATAGGTTTCATCGAAATCCAAGATAGTACCCCACACACGTTAACTTAAACAATTATTATAAAACAAGTTTAATCGCTTCTACATTCAAATTCAAAAGTTTACTATCTTCGTTCTTTTCCAAAAAGAATTTAAATCAAGTTCTGAAATCATTTTCATTCACATAAAATTCAAGATTTAATTATAAAATTTCCAAATTCACATACTCAAACAAATTCCTATATTAGAAATCTAAACTGTTTGGCTTGTAAAACTATATTTAAATATTTGAAATTAACTAAAATTTTCAAAATCAAGGGACTAAAATTCTAGGTCGTTACACCGCCTCCCTACTGAAATAAGTAACCTAATGAGATTCCGTATTTATAATTAAGAGTGATAGTGGATATCTCAGGATGGGTTCGCTTCGGGTTTGAGGTATTAAGTGACTGAACTAAGGGTACGCCTCTCTCATAAAAATTAGTATTAAGTAACCTAGTGAGATTCCAAGCGATGTGAGCTAAATAGTATCGATGAGGAGTCCGCCTTGGGTTACGTTTTAAATGACAAAGGTTGTGACGCCCCACCTCTATACCCACGCTATCCAAGAACATTACGGTGAATGATGTCAAGTAGCACGGAGAATAAGGCTGTTGAGGAGCGACCATCCGTGTAATTGCTTTGTGCGAGCATCGATATGCCAGGTAGTATAACATGCTATTCTTTATCAAGAGGAAATCCGGCATACCGACACAAACTCAAAGCTACTACACAGTGGCTATAATATCTTCGGAAACCAATACAGAAATAAACATAACACAAATCAGTCACAGACAATTCATATCACAAAGGTGGAAATAGAAATGAATATTACACTTAGAAGTGTGTATCAGAGTAGTGGTCTAAAAAGATCCACAATATCACAAAAGAATAGTTACATGAACTACACAAAAGAATAAGTATACATTATGGAGTCTATATCTCAAATGTATACAACAAAATAACTACTAATCTAAGTAGTTAGCCAAAAGTCAGAGAAATCAATTCCAAGTGAGAAGTCAAGCTGAAGCACCTGTAACATCTCGGTCTGACCCGAGTATTATTTAATAAGAAAATAATAAACGGATCAGTCTAACTATAAATATCAGATGAAACGATATAGAATGAGAGATATGACTAAACACATAATAATCACAATGCCAAGCTGTGATATATATATAAGTAATTGAAAATCAACAAGAGATTAATCAATATCACCGAATCTACACAAGAATCAAAGAAATGTCATACTCCTTATTTCGTTCACCAAACCATAAATATTGACGATTATATCAATGTCAATCACAGAAGTCAATGACACACAAATTCACCAATGCACAAATATTGATAAAACTTATCAATGGAAATCACGAAAATTGGTGAAACACAAATTCTAGAAATCATCTCAAGGAATCCAGAAATCACAAAAAGGAGGGGAGGCCTATCACAAACGGGAGCATAAAACTCACCAACACGTGTATCACAAACGGAACGCTAATTCCATGGTTGCTAACCATCACAAATTGAGCCGAAGCTCCACAAACGGCCCGAAGACCATAGGTTGCTACCCCACCAAATTGAGTCGAAACTCCACAAAACAGGGTTTAGTCTCCCTCGCAGACAAAGAGACATCGCACATTGCTAGTCTAAATCACAAAGATGATCGTCAAGATCAACGAGAAGTGTCAATTACACTAAGCTAGTAAATATATGAGTTTAGCTTCATGTCCCATAACCACTAACTTAACTTAAATATTTACGAACAAATTGTAGATCTCCACTAGAAAATTGTCACAAGAGGTTCAATTGGACAAGTCCAAGAATTAACCGACGAAGTAAACGCAAGCGTTTCATACCACTTGTTTTACTAAGTCGTTTAATTAGATTTCTCATACGAGTGAGGTAAAGTTTGTATATACTAATAGATTGGAAATCGGTTTGAGAAAACGAGCTTTGTAATAAAATAGTGTTGAAATCATCTGAAGAAAGAGTTTTGATATTTACTATTAGTATCGAGACCTTTATATTTTTAAAGTGACAAATCACAAAGAAGATTGTAGGAACATCAATCACTAAAATTCACAAACGAAGATGTGAATAAAATCCAAAGAAACCGATAAAGAATCCATCGAAATGGATATTCAAAAATCCCTAAAAAGGAGTCATCAAAGTCATAATAAATGATAACAACAAATAGGATCATCACGAATCGATTTAAATTGGAAATTCAATCCAAAAAGGCAAAATGGACTCAAACAGCAGGTTCAGTCGACTGAACAGAGTTTTCAATCGACTGACCCTGTGCCTGGAAATTTTCCAGGTTCAGGAAACTTTCTGTTTCCAGGTTCAGTCGACTGAACAGAGGATTCAGTCGACTGAATCATACCTGGAAACTTTCGGGTTCTAGGTTCAGTTGGCTGAACAGACTTTTCAGTCGACTGAATCTTGCCTGGGCTGTTTTTCAGCCTAACCAAATGAAGAGCAAACTCTTCCAAAATGCATCCGGACGAACATCGGCTCTAAGGGTTTATGCCAATCGGCAACCCGGCCCTATATGCTCCTCGATGCATCATCAAAAGCATGATCAAACATCCATAAAAGGATTTCACACAAATTTGACTTAAAAACCCAAAAATTGGAATATTCACAAAACCAATCCAAATCAAGAGCAAATGCACATGAAGAAGTGTTAAGAATTCATACCCAACTACCAAAGATAATTATAGTCATAGATGTGAGATAAAAATCTCACCTTTGAAATCACACAAATAAAGAAGAAGCTTGAAAGCAAAGGAGAATCAACCACTCTTCAAATCCAACTCAATAAGCTTGATTCTAAGCTTTAAAAGAAGAACATTCCCAAAGTTAGGTTTAGGAATTTCTGAAATGATAAGAGAATGAGTTGGAGTAGAAGAAGAGAAGCTTACCAATGGGTTCTTCTATTAGTTTGGAGCTAGAACTTGATTTGCAAAAGAAAACTAGGGCTTGAGTTTTAATTTCTCATCTCTCCCACCATTGTTGCTAAAGCTTGAGTATTAGGAATTGGAAATGAAGTAAATGAGGAGTTGAAGTGGAGTTGGGACTGAATACATAAGTGGGGTTATTGGGCTCAGCCCAAACCAAATCCCTAAGCAAAAAGTAGAAAAATTCAACTTTCTCCAAACTTATCGAAGCTTATACTCAAAAAGGTCGCAAATGGAATTTTAAACTCAATGGGAGTGGTCCCGAATCCTAATTCGACCGTATGCAAAAAGTAGCTTTTCGGACTAAAATCCGACTACGATACCATATTTAAATAAAACATTTAAATGTATAAATCATAACATATGCAGGTTGTTACAAAGGCCTACCTATAAATAGGTGTTGAATGATCAAGGGTCTACTTAGTCCTCATTAATGAGGTATTAAGTGGTTTGGGTATAGTCTCTCAGATTCCTAAGGTCGCTATAACAGTAGTACCAGTGAGAAGTCTTCCCGAGGGATAGGTATTTATGTTGTAGGAACTACCTAGAATATAGGTATTAAATGGTTAGAAGTCCTCCTAGTTCTTTTAAAGGTATTAAGTGGCTTGGGTACTGTCTCTTACATGGCTACGATTTTATTAGCGATAGAGGTGGTAATAGTTGGATATTAAATGTCGAAAGCCTTAAATAGTGGTTAGAGGTCTTCGTAACTAAGACCCACCGACCATTGACAACATTTTTAGAGAAGCATGTTGGGAATAGTTCTTAAATAATGGGATTTACCTTGATTGAGGTCTTAAAAAGCAGAGTCTGTCTATTTCTCTTTTAGAAGTATTATGTGGTGATTATAGAACTTCGCTTCATATCTAGAAGTATTAAGTGGCAAATTGGTTTGGAAGTATTGGGTGGTTAATAAGGCTTCATCAGTATTTTGTATCTTGGAAAAGGGTAGGTATGTAATCATGTGTGCAATGCGAGGTTAGATTAGAATTGCTATCCTTGATAGACATAATAATTAAATGGAAACTAATTGATATAAGTTTATGTTATGAATAGTTTATTGATTTTCCAGTCACCAGAACATTGTTCTGACTTTTTCCTCAATACAACCCGCATGATAGATTTAGAGGAATAGGACATTGGACTTGGATGTGTTTAGTTGTTAGAGAAGTCTTCTTTTCTCTCATGCTCGACGCCGATGTGACAACCTGTTATCCAAGGAATACCATTATTCCCAAGGTAGTAGTCATAAGTAATATTCTTATCCTATTTCTATTTCCACTATGAGTTTATATTTCTATCAATCTCTGATAATGCTCATGCTTATTTGCAGGTACCAAATACAATGATCTATGCTTTAATGGACTTGGGTTTTGATTTCTGTCGAAATTTAGGCCAATTAAGGTATGGTCATTACATTTGGTATTGGAGCTTATGCAAATAGATTAGTGGAATTAGGATAAATTGAGAGAATGTATTCGTATTTTCCTATCTAGTATTACTATATATTTTAATTTAGATTCGAATAATTCCAACTAAAAGTAGTTATAGTTCCACTCCGAGGAAATGTGCAAAGAAACTATAGGTTGGAAATATCTTAGAGTTAAGATTTTCACGCTGACTCCAAAGTACCCCATAGAGTGCTGGCGATACATGAGGCACTGTTGATAAAGATCATGATGCAAGATATGGCAAAATCTCAGGGACTGGAAGTGTTTGACTTGATGGTTGAGTTTCTAGCAACCTTATGATTTTGGATTTTAATGATGAGTTCCATTTGGAGACATACATTTATTCCAGGTGGACGGAAAATTGGAGTCTGTATGTCGCAATTTCCCAAAAGCAAGTTTTTGCTAAGGTGCATTCTTTGATCACCTCTTTGATGGCAAAACGGATTTTTATTTGGATAATTAATGCCAATTCCTAAGTCTGAAACCTATGAGAGAATTTTTATAAGTATATTTTTGAAAATTCCTTAGATTATGGAAAAAGAAGTTTTTGGAAACCCTTAAATATTCATATGTATAAGTAAAGGCTTGATTTTGATTTTTAGCAAATATAAATTTGGTTTTTAAAGGGAATTTTTGGTATGAAATAGTTTCTATTATTTAGAAACAAGTATAAAGGAGCAAAAATTTAGCTCGGTGATTTTTCGATTTATATAATCAAGGTTTTTTAAAATCTTCTCCCTTTAAGGTGCAAATAGAATAGAAATGGTATTCAATTTTATTGGGAAATGTAGTTTGAAGTGCTGTACCACACGCTATTGGAAGAAATATCTTCATTTGAAGTAGGAAATAGCAGCTAGAATATTTTTTTTGCCTTTTGAACATTGTTGGTCACAACAGTTTTGGTGGGATTACTGTGAATTGCTACAGCATGATTCGGGACTAAGCGGTCTTGACACTACCGTGATGAGTACAGGAATCTTTTGGATCATTTCGAATAGAAGGGGACGGCGTAAAATGATTATTATTATCTACTCTGACTCTAAATGGTTCAAGATTCAATTAACGTCCAAAGCCCATTCAGCGGTTGACCACCTAGCGCTAACCTAGAGTGGTCTAACAATTAACGAATTTTGGCATAACTTGAATCTAGAACGAGACTATAAAAGTCACTCCAAATTTCCTAAATTGCATTCTTTAGTTCCTTCCTCCTCAATCAGTCAAACCCAATCTCCATCCTCCTCCTCCTCCAAGTAGCAGCCTCTCTCTTCCGTTCCTCCCTAGGCGATGCCATTTTCCCTAGGAGCAACAACATCGCCTCCCCCTCGTGCTGGTTTTGCACGTTAGATCTCATCGCTCCAGATCTAAACTCTATTTCCTCTCTCCGACCATCTCTAAGCCCAAGATACCTTTTTGCACTACCGGTTTTTCCTCGCACGATTATAGTCCTAACCCTCAAGAGGCCACTTGGTGAACCAGAATGAGCAGAAGGTTTTGCCTCTTTTAAGTTGGAAGAGCCATTTGTCGCAGTATGATTTGCAACAATCCTTTACTTCGAGATCTTTGAGCGGGAATTTTACCCATGCTACATCATCCTTTTCAATGTCATGTCGCCATAGAATTTTGATAGAGGCAACAGTTTGATTCATTCGAAGGTGAAAGGTGCCTTGATTGAGCTGACTAATAATGATCTTGCAGAGACTTTGGAGGCCATTGCGAAGGACGCAGACTTGGATGATTTCAAAGTGACTGACTAAAATATTTTACAGCGGATATATTCCTAGGATAACGGGTTTGGAAGACGGATGATCTACGTCCGACTATCTATCTTATTATGCACATCATTCAACACAATGTCATCTCTAAGATGGGAAGTTACAACCAAATTTGTTCCTTGGTGTGAAAGACAATCTATGCTAGTATTGGTGGCATCGCCGTCAATTGGATCTTTACCCTTATGATGCAATTTGTTGATTAAGGGTTAGCACTCCACAAATTCACTTTCTATATTTCCATATATCCACTCTCATATTTAGGTAATACGGGTGAACCTGTTTAGAGAGGCAGTTTAGTAGAAGGCTCCTTCTACCATCATTAGATCCTTCCTTACGAAGGTGGAAATTCTAAAGACATCAGCAACACCAGCAGCGCCAGTAGCATAAGATTATGTGCATAGCCACCATTCGATGACCATTCAAGGGTTGCAACAATGGATCATGTTCTGGCCCCGGAGTAAGGCATATCATAGTTTGTTGGAATTATTTTAGAATTTATGGTGTTGTTGTCTTTTCCCTTCCATCATTCGTTTTTTTCTTTTAGATTTTTTAGGTTGTAACTGTTAGTTGTCTCTTGTAAAAGACATGTACGATATTATAAGTTTCTATCTATTTACTATTATTTTTTGTGGACATGCGAACCATTCCTATATTTGCATAGTGAAGAAATAGTATAAATATGGGAATCTCATAAAGACACTTGACTAACGGTAAATCAATATACTAAAAGTTTAGAATAGTTGAATTTTTTTAGCAAAGGATGTGATAAAGTTGTTTGGTATCACGGGTCATTGCTCGTGTTCCATTTTTTTAAGTAATAGATGCAATGACATTTTAAATAAAATGTCAAGGTTTATAGGTAAAGGTTAATTATAAATTTTAAATTTTGGTTTATGTATTTAGTGCATAATCGATTTCTGACTACGCTAAGGTTGTGGCTTGGTTTATCAAAAAATTTAAGAAAAATATTTTGCAAAGTTTACCCTTGATTTGAAAAGTTCCTTTTTGAATAATTTTTTTTAGGTTTTAGTTATTTTCAAACACTTAAATTATTTTTAGAGTTGTTATCTAAAATTTGATTTCAATGGAAAATGTGTGTCTAAATATTTTGGAATCTTAGTTTGGCATATGAATTTAAAAAGTGAGAAAGATTTTTGTGAAAACTTTGATTTTAAAGGTCGCACATTTGGCATAAGGAAGAAAAATAGAGTTAGAATTTATGAATTTAGCGATGCATTAGGTCAACGATGTGATAATACAAGCGATAACAAGGGAAAAGCTGTTTTAGCCTTGGAATTTCTATTTTTACACCTTATCGACGGCACACACGAGTCTATTTTTAGAGTTAATTCTATTTAAAAGCTTGGCATAAGTCTCCTTATGCATTTTGTATGTGGAAAATTTGGAGTACATCCGGGGAAGCGAGGAAATTTTCGCTGTTCTAGGGAAATATAAATATTATAGAGTGGTAAGAATATTAAATTCTCCACCTAAATTCCTTTTTACGGCATAAGAGTAAAGTAAAGTGATTTTTTCTGATGGGTTAGTTTATTGGGTGGTAGGAAGTGGATGAAAAATTGGCTGCTTCATACCTCTATTCGTAGGGATATAGGGGTTTTGGTTGAAAAGGTTTTTCAAAAAGCTGCATACGTATATAACTGCCAGTGTGTATATAAATAGGTTGTTTGCATCATGTTTTCAAAAAATGTTTTCAAAATAAATGCATTCATATAAGAGGATTCAATTTAAAATCATTATGCATACATATTTTCCGTATGGTGATACAGTAATACACTATTTATTTGTGCATGTTTAGGTTCAAAATTGTTTGTACACTTATTAATTGTGTAGTTTATGATAATTAGGAACCAAAATCATGACTTAGTCATTGGTTAAATTTTGAGAACGGAATTCTTTCTAAGGGGGGAAGAATGTAGTACTCCGTTATTTGGTATTAGTTATTAAATTAGTTAGTTAATTAATTGATTAGGCTCCAAAAAGGGAATTTGTGCAAACAATGGAATTTGAGCACGAAACTTGTATCATTGCACTATGACAAAATTCTGAGCAACTTTCATATTTAGAGTTTTGCGATCGAAGTCCAAACAAAGAAGTTACGGACGAAAAACGAATTTGGAACAGAAATAATTCGAATGAAAAAATTAACGTTTATATACTAATTATCTAGGGCCCACAGGACGACCCACATATTAGAGCGGTCAACCAGGGGTGGTCGACCTCTAGGAAGGGGCGGTCGACCGCTTCCTATGTGGTCGCCGGGGTTATCCTAGGCCCAACGACCCAGATTTAATATATTTTGATTAGATGGTTGAGGTTGATTCTTGCGCCTATAAATTCAGGCCTAACCCTCCCTTCTCTTCTTATATTTTCTAGAAGCATTGGCGAAGCTCTTCCATTTCTTACTCTCCACTTTCTTTCTAAATTATAAAATTAAGACATATGTATATTCATGCAAATTGGAGAAGAATAGAAATCTAATAAAAAGGAGAAGAGCAGAGAATCAACTGTGCATGTGTTTGAGGTGATTTATATATATTTGTATATTTAAACCAATTTTCTCTCCCAATCCCAAATCTCTTCTTAAATCTGTAATTCTAATATATATATATATATATATATATATATATATACCATTTTATACATATTTCTTGGATTAAGAAGAATTTGGAGATGAGTCAAAGGTTCCACTTCAGATCTGGACAGTTGAATCGCTTTTTAATGGTGAGTGGAAAATTTTCTAGATTGTTATAATATTATGCCTAAGTGGATAACTATATATGAGTTGTAGGCAACAAATTGAATATAATAAATATTGCCTACATATTCTTGTTTATGAGTTGATTTAGAATTATTTACAGCCTGATCTGGTCATCGGTCCCGGAAGTATGAATTTATAATATTGACTTAAATGAAATTGATTCAGATACGAAAATAAGTTGTATAATAATGTTATGAATTTGGATTATTACCCTATTCTAATTGGAATGAAAACTTTTCTATGTTTGGATTATTGGAATTTAGATTTGTTTAATTTGTAAGTTAGTTTTATTTCTTTCCCTTTTAGAAAATATAGCATTTGTTCTAATAAGGAATAGATGCAAAAAAAGAGAAAGAGATGTTTAAAGTATGAATTCATTGTAGTTTACACTTTCTATTTCAGTAATAAAAAGAAATGATTATTTCTTGTAATTTCAAACGATGTAATATTTTATATTTTAAAGTCAAATCTTTTGTTTTAGACTAATTTATGGAAATTATAGCGGATAATCTTTTGAGATATCATTCTAACAAATGAACATGTAAAAGAATATTAGTAAAGATATATAACTAGAATATATTTGATAAAGGTGGATTTTTGTACGTAATTTACTACGCTTATGATAACTAAAATAAAACCGAGCTAATAACGATGCTTACACGTAATATTTGCGTTTAGGATAACTAATTAATAGGAAAGGAATTTAAAAGATTGTAACTCCAATAAATGGGAATAAATGGTAATAAATATAGGAGTTGTAATAATTTGATAGGGTAAATGGATTAATGGGACTGATAAAAAACGAAATTCAATTGATAACCATGGAATAGTAAAAAAGGTTACTAATTTGAAGTTAGTAATCATACATAAATGTCTTAGGAAATGTTCTTTAGGATTGTATGGGCATAATTGAGATTTATGAGCCTTAAAAGGGGATTTATGGGTAGATAAGCATTTAAGGTAAATCTTATTGCCTTGAATAAAAAGAAAATCTTTAAGCCAAGTCCAATGTATACCTAAGGTAATATAAGTAAGACTTAGGATGATTTATTGGACTTAGTAGTTTAGTGATGCGACGTTAATAGAGTCACTCGACGGAAGACTACCCTTCATTTTGAGGATAACAGCTGTCAGGTGCACTTACTAGTGAGTCAGGTGCACTTACTAGTGATGTGATATATCATTAATTCTAGGACCCATGATGACGTGAGAGATTGGGCCTGCTTTCTTAATAGAAAAGTGTTAAATAGTACAAATCTGGAGTTGGGAGCGGTGAGGAATACCCCCATAGGGGTTCGCTTTTGATTTGAGGTATTAAATGGCTGTAGGGTCCGCCTCTCTCTTGAAAGGAAGTATTAAGTAACCTATTGAGATTCCAAATAAATAAGGATGTCATTAAAAGTGTTTAATTTAGTGTTGAGGGACTAAGTAGCTATTTTAGGGCTTGCCTCCCTACTGAAGGAAGTAATCTAATGAGATTCCATATTAATTAAGAGTGACAGTGGATATCTCAAGAAGTGTTCGTTTTGGGTTTGAGGTATCAAGTGACTGATCTAAGGGTCTGCCTCTCTCCTAAAAGTAGTATTAAGTAACCTAATGAGATTCTAACTGATGTCATCTAGATAGTACTAGTGAGGAGACCGCCTTGGGGTTAGGTGTTAAATGAAAAAGGGTTACCTATAAATAGGTGCTAAATGGTCAGGGGTCTGCCTAGTCCTTATTAATGAGGTATTAAGTGGCTTGGGTATATTCTCTCACGTTGTTAAGGACATTATAATGATAGTACCAATTAGAAGTCTGCTTGGAGGATAGGTATTAAGTGATGTAGGACCTGTCTAGAATATAGGTATTAAATGGTTAGAAGTTCTCCTAGTGATTTTAAAGGTATTAATTGGCTCGGGTATTGTCTCTTATGTGGCTATGATTTTATTGGCGATAGATGCGGTAATAATTGGACATTAAATGCCGAAAGCTTTAAATTTGGTTAGAGGTCTATATAGCTAGGACCCACCGACCATTGATAATATTGTTAAAAAAACACCTTGGAAATAGGTCTTAAATGACGGGGTTTACCTTGATTGAGGTCTTAAATGGCAGAATCTGTCTATTTCTCTTTTAAAATGTTATGTAGTGATTATAGAAGTCTACTTCATATTTAGAAGTATTATGTAGTAAATGGGTTTGAAAATATTATGTGGTTGATAAGGCTTCATCGGTATTTTGTACGTTCGGAAAGGGTAGGTAAGTAATTATGTGTGCAATGCAAGGTTAGATTAGAATCGCTACTCTAAATAGACATAATAATTAAATGGAAATCAATCGGTATAAATTTATGTTATGGACAGTTTATAGATTTTCCAATCACCATAATGTTGTTCTGACCCCCTCCTCGTTACAACCCACAGGATTGATTTAAAGGAACTAGCCATTGAAGCTGGATGTGTTTAGTTGTTTGAAAGTCTTCTTTTCTCCCATTGTCGATGCTGATGTGACAACCTATTATCCAAGGAATACCATTAATTCCAAGGTAGTAGTCATAATTAGTATTCTTGTTCTATTATTGTTTTCGTTGTGAGTTTAGATTCCTCTCAATCTCTTATAATGTTCATGCTTATTTGCAGGTACCAAATCCAATGATCTGTGCTTTAATGGACTTAGGTTTTGATTTTTGTCAAAATTTAGGCTCAGTAAGGTATAAATCATTACAAGAAGGCTTCTCCTTTAGGACGAGTTCAAGCTGCATTCTCTTCGATGGTCACTATAGCTTGATCATCGGCTGCTTCAGAAGTCTCAAGGACTACATGTTCTGGAGGAGATGAATGGGGGAGAGTAGGACACATCTTGGGCGATTCACCGAACAACTCATTTCCCCTTCACTATCATGAAAATCACTATCATTATCACTAGACTTATAACCTTCTTCACCGACAGCTGGTTCTTTTCCTTCTTTTCTCGCAAATACCACCTTTTCCTTTAGGATCACAGGCGTTCTAGTGTCTCTACCCTCATCACCAGGGGCATCATTTCTCATCGGCTTATTGTCTTCTGTATCAACAGCTTCCTCTTCATGTTTTTCACCAGAAGCATTTTCTACTTCTTCCTTTTGAGAATTCTCATTAGAGCTACGAGTAGGGGCATTGGAACTAGTGCATCTAGAACTATTTGTGTTGAAGATTTAGTGTCAGTTATTCTTCCAGGTTGAGGTGGTCATACTCTTGCAAGTTGTCGTTCATCAGAAGGAACTTAACTATATGATGATTTGCTCTAACGACCTTCAAGTCGTTAAGCATCCTCTCTTGTACCACTTTATTATCACATGTTGGAAGACTTGCATGGAAATGTATGTTAAGTTAAAAGCTCAAAGATTCTGATTTAATGGAGACTAGCGGAAAGAGGCTTACCACCTTTCAACTAGAGACGGTTGAATCCCTCTGGATAGCGTACAAAGAAGTAATTGCTCTTAAAGTAAGAACGTTCATTGTGAAGATTCCCGATAACTTTACATCTTTTCTATGCCTCTATTATCAAAAGGATGGGTGGTCCTTCTCCTCTTGAACTTAAGAAGATAAGTGAGCTCATTGAATCATGGAGGCCGATTGAATTTTCGCATGAAAAGAACATATAACGAGTTCAATAATGTGTGCACATTTTTGGGTGAACATGAAATGAAGCAAGCCCAATTTCTTGTAGAAATCTCATCTGATAAGAATTTAAAGGTGGACCGAAACCACTAAGATACATGTAGCAATTACAGGCCTTATAGCTAGGAAAAGGATTATGAGCGACTTCATTTCCAGCTGATGGGTGGTCATTTTCCTCCGAGGTGCTATGTTGTAAACAGATATTGCGAAGCGATATTGCTATGATGGAGGTGGCCACCCGCTCCAGTGGATCATTCATAATTACCAACCTTGAAGGTAATGGACATGGTATTGTATCAATTGGCACCAGCTGACTTTGGGATTCCAAAGTTGAAGGCTGGTCATTTTCGACTAGGATATACGGTGGGACGAAAGCAGTTGAAGATGCAGCTTGCCCATCGTCGATCTTGGGATGAGGTGATTGGTGAGTCCTTCTAAACCCTAAAACTTGGCATTCAACATAGTTAGGTATGTTTATCATGGAATTAAAGTACCCGGGTGACCAACACCTGGAATCCAAAAGAAATCGATGTGTGTTGACCAACTAGATTTTGAGTGTTAACGGGGGCTGATGAAGTGTGTTATCTATGTAGAGTTAGTCCAATATCCCAAACAATATGAACGGACCATCCTATGTAGATAGCTTGCTCGCGTTTGAAAAAAAAAATTGCATCGCACTTTGGAGTTATCTTTTTTGGAACTTAGCCATTATCGATGGAAAATCGATAAAAGGTCCGTTGTTTAGGATTACTAAAAGTGCAAAAATAAGAAGGCGATGCGAAAGAACCGTCCAATACGTTCGAGTTCAAAACAAATCATTGTATCAAAGTCTATTCGATGAATATAATTTAGCCAATTTCACGAATAAGACAATCGAAGTAGGATAATCAAACATCTCTTCAGAATCACATGTGTTCAACTGGAGCAAACCCTAGTTTCATCACCGGTTAAACATGATAGAGATCGGTTGTCTTCCATCAAGATTGAAATCAACTAGGTTAAATTTATCTCCTCCACCATCATCACCTTGCAATTCACCAATGCCTACCTACGAATCAAATAAAAATACAACTCGGCATCTAGGATTTTAGCTTAAATCGAGATCGAGACTTCAAGATGAAAATCTGGAGGTGATAGGGAAACTCATCGGTGGTGAATGGTCTGGTGGAGCAGCGATTGTTGATGGTTGGAGCGAAAATAAGTCAATGGCGATAGCGGTTGATGGTCAAAGTTAGGTCGACACTTGGAAAACTCGGGTAGGAGTGTAAAAGATTTGGCAGTTAAGAGGAAAAATATGGAAGCATAAGGAAAAAGTTAAGTTTTAGCTTATAAAAGAAAATTGAATTTTTTTTCTAAAGTTAACATGTTGTTACCGACATGTTTAAGCCTGTATCAACATGTTATTATTCCTCCAATTTTGCTCAAATTCGTCATAATAGACCTATTAGACGACGTAAAGTAGCACATAAATTTTGATGCGTAGATTACAATGCCAATGCAAGGAAGATGATGCAGCGGAAATACGAAAAATTAGATGAAACGGTGAAAGTAGCAATCGGTGGATTGAAAAATACCGAAATGTCCAAATTCGTTGATCTGAAGATACCGAATTCTAGCTATCTCTGACACGCTGATCGCGCACGATACCGTGAAAAGAGATCTACGATTCTTCAACGTTGATCTTGCGCACAAGATACCGTGAATCGGCTTCAACAAACGATGATTCGAGCGCACTCGAATAACGTAGGTGGAGATAGGAGATTACACTCAACTACCAATTTGAATGAAAGCACAAATCTAGCAAAAGAGGAATTTTTATTCAAAAAGAACCACCCTAAAAATTACAACACACTCGCTATTTATAGTAATTTCCAAACCCTGACCTTAAGTCGTTGCCGACTTAACTCCCACGACTTACGACTTAACCAAAGTCGTTAGCGACTTAACGAACCATCACGACATACCAGCACTTATATACAACACACACGACTTAAGAACATAGCGACATACGACTTAGGCAAGCCACGATCTAAACAGTAACGACTTAAGAGTTTATACAACACAGAATTACAATGACTTAACATTGACACGACTTAACAACAAACGACTTATCATTGCCACGACTTAAAATTCAGCGACTCAAGAAAAAAAACTGTTGCATCCCTTCACGCGACCTAACTAGGTCGTAGGTCATACGCGACTTATCTTAGGTCGTGAGCTCCCTTCTTCGGCATACTCGTTAGGTCGAAGACGATCTAAAACGCGCTCCTTAGGTCGTGGCCGACCTAATTCCTCTTCCTTAGGTCGTGAACGACCTAAACCCAACGAATCCTTAGGTCGTGCTGCATCATCCTCTCCGGGTTGAGAAAAATTCGTCCTCGAATTTGTAATCTCTTCTCCATCAGCTTGTTCATTTCCATAATAAGGTGCCAGATGTTTAACATTAAACACATCAGATGTGTATACATCCTCTGGCAGTTTCACCCTGTAAGCATTTTCATTGATCCGTTGCACAATTTCCACATGACCAATTTTTCTGGCTTTCAACTTGTTATAAGCACCCACTGGAAAATGATCCTTCGTTAACACAATGTACACTAAGTCTCCTTTATTGAACTCAACATTTCTTCGTTTCAAGTCTATCAATCGCTTATATTTCTCATTCGACTTCTCCAATCGTTCCTGAACGATTCTATGACATTCCGTCAAACCTTCAACAAAATCAACAGCCTGCTTAACTGTCCCCTTCGGTTGTGGCACTATCACTAAATCCAACGGCCCCTTTGGCAAGCTCGAATATACAATCTGAAATGGACTGAAACCCGTACTACGGTTGATAGCATGATTATGAGCAAACTCCGCTTGACATAACTTCATATCCCAACTTTTCAAATTATCCTTCACAAGACATCGCAACAAATTTCCCAGCGATTGGTTCACAACCTCAGTCTGTCCATCTGTCTGCGGATGGTAAGCGCTACTAAAGTTCAACTAGGTTCCCACCATCTTCCACAAGCTTAGCCAAAAATGACTCAGAAAGCGAGTATCTCTATCTGAAACAATAGACTCTGGCAACCCATGAAGTCGATAGATATCTTTGAAATATAACTGAGCAACACGAACAGCATCTGCCGTCTTCTTACAAGTAATAAAATGTGCCATTTTCGAAAATCGGTCAACCACCACATAAATGGAATCATTCCCCTTTTGAGTTCTAGGCAACCCCAAAACAAAATCCATACTCACATCAACCCAAGATTTAGTCGGTACAGGTAACGACATATATAATCCCGCATTGGTAGCTGTCCCTTTCGAAACCTGACAAACATGACATCTACGCACAAACCTTTCAACTTCCCTTCTCATTGACGGCCAATAATAAGACTGAGAAACTAACTGCAATGTTCGATCTCTACCCATATGGCCTCCTTCATGTAACTCTTTGATAATCTTCATTCTCAAACTGCTCTCTGGAATACATAACCGATTCCCTTTAAATAGAAAACCATCCATCAGCAAAAATTCATTAGCACTCCCCTCCTTGACTTTCTCAACAAATTTCTTAAAGTAAGGATCTTCTTCAACCAGCTCTGGCAATAATTCAAATCCTGTCACTTCAACTTTCATTGTCGTTAATAAATGACTCCTCCTACTCAAAGCATCAGCTACACGATTTGTTACCCCAGATTTGTGTTTCACAACAAAAGTAAACTGCTGCAAATAGGCAATCCACGATGCATGCCTTGCTGAAATCTTGTCCTGCCCTTGCAAATGTTTCAATGTCTCATGATCAGTGTAAAGAACAAACTCCTTCTGAAATAGATAGTGTCTCCAGTGTTTCACAGCTTGAACAATTGCATAAAACTCAACATCATAAGTGCTATATCTCAACTTAGCTCCTGACAACTTCTCACTGAAATAAGCAACTGGTCTTCCACTCTGACTCGGTACTCCACCAATCCCAACTTTAGATGCATCGGTATGTAGCTCAAATAACAACTGAAAGTCTGGTAATACAAGAATTGGCGGTGTCGTCAAAAGTTCCTTGATCCGCTCAAAAGCAACCCCTGCTTCCTTTGACCATACAAACTTCTTTCCTTTCATGCAATCGGTTACTGGTGCCATCACACTGCTAAAGTGTGGAATGAATCTTCGATAAAAAGACACCAAGCCATGAAAACTTCGCACTTCAGTAATTGTTTTCGATTGTGGCCAACTCCTGACAGCTTCCACTTTATTTTCATCCACTTGAATACCTTCCTTTGACAGAACATACCCCAGAAATAAAACACTGTCCGTCATAAACACGCACTTCTTTGTTGCTGCATAGAACTGCTCTTGTCGTAGAATCAACAATACTTCGCGCAAATGCTGGATGTGTTCTTCCGTACTCCCACTATAAATCAAAATATCATCAAAGTAAACAACCACAGACTTCCCAATGTATGGTCTGAAAATCTGGTTCATCACTCTCATAAAAGTACTCGGTGCATTCGATAAACCAAACGGCATAACCAACCATTCATATAGACCTTCCCTGGTTTTAAAAGCAGTCTTCCATTCATCGCCCGGTCTAATACGAATTTGATGGTATCCACTCTTCAAGTCAATCTTTGAAAACACAACAGCCCTACTCAGCTGATCAATCAAATCATCAAACCTCGGCATAGGAAATCTGTATCTCACAGTGATCTTTTTTAGAGCCCGACTATCCGTACACATCCTCCACGAACCATCCTTCTTGGGCACCAATAAAGCTGGCACTGCATAAGGACTTAAGCTCACCTGAACACGCCCCTGTTCTAACAACTCTTCCATTTGCCTTCTCAATTCCTCATGCTCTTTAGGACTCATCCTGTAATGTGGTCTGTGTGGTAACACTACCCCTGGCACAAGATCAATCTGATGTTGAATATCCCTCAACGGTGGTAACTCCGTTGGCAACTCTTCAGGAAACACATCTCTGAATTCTTCCAATACCGGTTTTACTTCCTCTGGGACTTCAACATATTCAGTAGCTTCATGTCCAATCAACAAGAACACCTCTGGACTCTCTTCTACTTCTTTAGTAAATTCCTTCAAAGTCAATAAATTCTTCATCTCCTCAATCTCTTCTGACTTGCTTTCTCCTTGTTGTCTCTTCTTTGGAACCAAAATGATCTTAACACCTTCAAACATAAAGCTGTAGCTATTGGTTCGACCGTCATGTTGCACTGCTCGATCATACTGCCATGGTCTTCCCAAAAGCAAATGACAAACATCCATCTCCACAACATCACACCAGATCTCGTCTTTATACTTCTTCCCAATGGAAAATGGAACTCGAACCCGCCTGTCCACCTTCACCTCTCCTCCTTTTCTCAACCACGCTAACTTGTAAGGATTTGGATGTTTCTCCGTTTTCAGCTTCAACTTCCTCACAGCTTCGGTAGAAATAATATTGTCACAACTTCCTGCATCAATCATAAATTTACACACTTTTCCCAGTATAGTGCACGTTGACTGAAAGATGTTACTCCTCAGCCAACTAGCCTCTTCTTCCTGCTTCGGTATTAAACAAGACCTCCTCATCATTAGATTACATCCTTCATCTCCTGTCGCGATATCCTGTTCATCCTCCTCAATTGGACTAGTATAACCTTCACCAACATCCTCACCTTCAACTTCAGCAATCATAGTTCGTTTTTTTGGCTTCGGACATTCATTACTCTTGTGACCCACTTCCTGGCAATTATAACACTTGAAATTATTGTTGACCTTCGCCTTTGCAACTTCATTCACAACTGGTTTATTTACAGCTTTAGAAACATAGGAACTCCCACTAACACCTTTGTTCAGAATATTGGAACTTGTAAACACACCACCACCTCGTCTTCCCTGCTTCTCCCAAGCCAACGCTTTCTGATGTGCTTCTGCTACAGATCTTGGATCAAACATATTCACCATATCTTGAATCTGCATCCTCAACCCTCCAATAAACCTAGCAGTCAGCTGGTCCTCTGTCTCCATAATGTCATTTCGAGCAATCGGTTGATAAAATTCATCAGCATAATCACTAACAGTCCTTGCCCCTTGCCTCATATTCTGCAACCTCTGGTACATAAGTGATTGATAATTGTAAGGCAAGAATGTAGCCTTCATTAACTTCTTCATCTTCTCCCATAACTCAGTCTTCGACTTCCCCATCCGTTCTCGTGTAAGTTTGGTTTGCTGCCACCACGCCATAGCTCTCCCCCTCAACCTAGTAGCAACCATCTTCACTCGACGATTCTCCGGAACCTCTTTGAAATCAAAGATCTCTTCAACATTAGACAAGCAATCCAAGAATTCTTCTGCAACCATTCCACCCTTGAATTCTGGAATTTCCGTCTTCATACCCGACTCCCAACGTCGATCATCTTCAACATCCCAATATACATTTCGTACTTGGTCTTGATCTCGATAATGAATGCTAGCTCTATCACCATCTTCATCATAATCAAATGTACGTCTATATCGATCTCGACCATCAACATCTCTTCGATCACGCATGTCTCTTCTACTATGTCTCTCTTCATCTCGATATGGCTCATCTTCAAACTCACGTGGAGTTCTTCTCTCTTCATGTCCATAGTCATGGTGATCTCTTCTCGATGAAATTGATGTTTCTCTTCTCTCTCTAAAAGATTGCGGTGATACCCTTCTCGCTTCCGTAACCAATGGCGAAACTCTGTTTACTCCATGGTTCGAGACTGGCGACCTTCTCCTTTGACTTTGATTCAAGTCATTCATCAATTTCTCTAACTTTCCAATACCTTCATCAAACTTCTCATTGATACGTTGTTCCATTTGCTCGGCTTCTTCTCTTCTATACAAAGCTTCAACATTCTGATGGCGGTTAGCTCTCCTCGGCGGCATGGTTGAATCAAACACAAATACTTCAACAATTCAAATACACTTCAATTTTGAACAAGCTTTGCACAAACTCAACACAAAGTTATGCTCGGCCTTCACTTCAAACTCCTTTCAAACTTTGATCCAAAATGAAATTGATCGGAAGCTTCTAACTTGTTGCAACTTCAAGATGAACACGATGAACACCAACTTCAAACTCCTTGGCTTCAAGACTCGGCTTAGCTATGATTGGCTAAGTCTCACTCTGATACCAAACTGATGCAGCGGAAATACGAAAAATTAGATGAAACGGTGAAAGTAGCAATCGGTGGATTGAAAAATACAGAAATGCCCAAATTCGTTGATCTGAAGATACCGAATTCTAGCTATCTCTGGCACGTTGATCGCGCACGATACCGTGAAAAGAGATCTACGATTCTTCGACGTTGATCTTGCGCACAAGATACCGTGAATCGGCTTCAACAAACGATGATTCGAGCGCACTCGAATAACGTAGGTGGAGATAGGAGATTACACTCAACTACCAATTTGAATGAAAGCACATAGCTAACAAAAGAGGAATTTTTATTCAAAAAGAACCACCCTAAAAATTACAGCACACTCGCTATTTATAGTAATTTCCAAACCCTGACCTTAAGTCGTTGCCGACTTAACTCCCACAACTTACGACTTAACCAAAGTCGTTAGCGACTTAATGAACCATCACGACATACCAGCACTTATATACAACACACACGACTTAAGAACATAGCGACATACAACTTAGGCAAGCCATGACCTAAACAGTAACGACTTAAGAGTTTATACAACACAGAATTACAACGACTTAACATTGAAACGACTTAACAACAAACGACTTATCATTGCCACGACTTAAAATTCAGCGACTCAAGAAAAAAAACTGCTGCATCCCTTCATGCGACCTAACTAGGTCGTAGGTCGTACGCGACTTATCTTAGGTCGTGAGCTCCCTTCTTCGGCATACTCGTTAGGTCGAAGACGATCTAAAACGCGCTCCTTAGGTCGTGGCCGACCTAATTCCTCTTCCTTAGGTCGTGAACGACCTAAACCCAGCGAATCCTTAGGTCGTGCTGCATCAGAAGAGAAATATTAGTAAAGTAGATGGTTAACAGAAATCGATCACCCGAAGTCAACCAAAAACAACATCCGGAGATGGTATTCAAACGATTGGCTGGAATTCATAGAATAACAATCCATGACTAATTTCAATCCAGAACACATTTTTTTTCAACGGAAGCATACTCTGAAGGGGAAATGTTAACTGGGTTTTTAACCAAGAAGAAGTCAATAGAAGTTAGAACAAACGTCGAAACAAAGATGAAAGGACTTGAAATCTTAGAGGCATGCTTAGGTGGAGCATATGAACATCTCAAAAGAAACTCAACCAAAAAGAAACTCAACCAAAAAAAGCCAACCACACAAGTCGGCACCGACTCGATCACGTCGATGCTGACTTTTGTGGGTTCTGTATTTCCCACTCAAACTTCACACAAGTCATTCTCTACTTCTCCTAAGCATGCTTAAGAGATTTCCAGGGGTTTTGAACAACCTAGAATAGGAGTTGAAGAGTTAGTAGCTAAAACAATAGAACAAACTAAGTAATGATGGAACAACTATCAAAATCAACCAACGATCCATGGAAACAACATGCGAGACCTCAAAATCAAGTGGATTGAAGAGTGCAAAATAGTTGGATCACAATTAAGCAGCAGGAACATGTCGGCATTGAAACGAGCATGTTGGTACCGACATGTTTAGACAATTTAGTAGGCCTTGCGGTTTTGTACACTAGTTCGAGCCGATGTCTGGACTCCTCTCCAACTCGACTTCTGGGCTAACATGACTATTACCTATATAAATACAAACCATAAAGCAATCAAAAGAGGATCTGGTTTCTATATTCTATGCGGATGCTCTGCCTCTTCTTCACCTTCTACCTTTGCACAATAGTCATCAAGACAGCTGCTTTGGACAATTATGGAACTTAGAATATGTCTAACCTCTATGTTCTGACTTATTCTCTTTCAAATCTCTTGTAATCTCAACAAAAACTACATCGAATCTATAAACAGCAAAGCTATTAAGTGGACGTAGGTCATAGAATATTGAACCACTATTAAATCTTGCGGCTGTCTACTGTATTTCTGCTACTTTTCTTTAATTTCTACTGTTATCTACTAAATCTTGATATAATAAAAATGGCATCTTCCTCGTTTACGTACTTTCCTCCAACTTCTTTCCTAAATTATTCGAATCCCACTGTTTCCAATCCTTTCTAAAATATCTCTGATCCAAATTCTCAAAATTCAATATCGAACATACGCCCAGGTTGTGAAGGAATCGAAAGGTTATCCTTAAATCCTTAATCGAAAATATTTTGCGAAGAATTGGATTAATACCAATAAGGACAAACATATTTGTTATAGGTGTGGGTATCACGATCATATTGCTAATGAGTGTAGAGATCTAATTCGATGCTTCGGTTGTGGTTTATTCGGGCATAAAAAGGATAAATGTTTGAGTAAATCTGGTTCAATTTTAGGCATAAAGAAAAGTATGTCGGCTACAGACCACGGCTTTCTCTTTGTTGTAAATGCATGATTGAAGAGAATCTTACTGGATTATTTATGGTTGCAAAGGAGTGAAGGAATTGACCTCTTGGAGGATATGTTCAAACATTTCAACGTGATTAATGCTGTAGACATATATCGGAATTTTAAGGTTAAATTTGGTTATCCTGATAGGTTTTTAGATAGTGATGATCCGGAGGATATTAGCTTTGACTTGAATGGTGTTGTTTTGAAAGATACATCAGTTATAGATGAGGTTTTGAGGAATCTTGATGTTGGTCTGAGTGATACTGTAACTGTAGATTATGATTTGATGAATCTTGTTGATGACAATACTATGTTGTTGAAGGAGAACCCATTTCCGATCTGATGTTATTAGATCCAGTTATTATATAATACAAATTGAACTCTCAACTACAGAAATCGGTTAAGTCAATTGCAGATTGTGTAAATCAGTTGTAAGAACTTAACAAGGGTTTTATTCACATTAAAAATAGAAAATCTGAAGCAAAGTCTTGCAAAATGAGGGAGTTTAAGATTGCTACTTCAAATTACTTTGATTTCTTAAGGGTTCTGGATGATAACGATGGATATGATGAGATTTTAGATTTGTTTCAGGATATGGCGATTGATGGTGGGGTTAAATATAGTTCTTTAAAATGATAAGAGGGTGGTTGAAAAAGAGTATAATGATGTTGTCATACCTGATGAGAAGGCAGGAGTTATATCATGTGATATTGTCATTGTTTCTAATGTGTAGTATGGTAGTACAAAAATTGTTGGGTTTTTTGGTGTAATTAAGGGTAGTTTCTCAAAAGAGGAACTGGTAGATAGAAAGGATAGTAAGGCTGTTGGGTATGGTAATGAAGTTAATAGAGAATCTAAGTGCAAAATTAGTAGTGTGCATTCATATATGTCAAATATGCACAATACTTATATCAGTGCAGTGATACAAGGTTATTTGAATGATTATTTTTGTTTGGTTGTACCTGATTTAGATGTAGTGTTGGCTGAGCACTATTCTGATAAGGGAATGAAGATCAAGAGGATTCAGGGGCTCATGCAGGTTGAGGATGATGGTAAGGAGGGTATTGTAGACTGTTTATGTCAGAATGATAAGCATTGTGGTCTACTGTGACAAGGAAAAAATGGTTAGGGCATATTATACAACAGGCAGAATCTGGTGGTGATAATGGGTTAAATCTAGACAGTAGAGGGGATAGCAGGGATAAAGCATTTCTAGGTGGACAAGAAATTCGTGCATTAGTGTGAAGAGGTAGAAAAAGGAAAAAATGGATAGTACTGGAAACGGTGCAGTTGATTTAGAGGGTGTTTTATTTATGATTGTGCACAGATAAATAAGGAGAAGTGCTCCTCTTCGTAGAGCAGATACTAGAGCTTTCGATAGCCTTAGAGCAGGTATGGATTTTCTTATTGGTAGTACTTATAGTTTATGTGCATTAAATAATTTTTCCACCAGTGATATGCATTTTTTAGCTAAGAATTCAGGACTTATATTTAATGATAGTCATTTAGACTCTGATTATATAAGAGTAAGGAATTAGAATGTGTCAGAACGCTTGGATTATGAGACTCATAAGTTGGAATGAAAGAGGTCTACATGAGTTAGATAAGTATAGTAAAATAAAATCTATATTTAAGGACAATAATATCGATATAGTTTTATTGCAAGAAACTAAAATAGAGCATTTCGATTATCTTTTTTATAGATGTTTAAGGGGTCATTATATTAATCATTGGTCCTATCCTCCAACTAGGGATAGTGTAAGAGGACTAATGTTAGGTTGGTAAGATCATTGTGTTAGACATTTACAATCTAGAGTGCTTAGAATTTTGATCGCTTGCTCCAGGACCATGGATTATACGGTGATTTTAATGTTAATATATTTTTAGGTGAAAGATCCCCCACGTAACTTAATTGAGATAAATAAAATAATAGACAATTTACTTGGTCTAATGGTAGAGAATATCCACCGATATCACTATTAGACAATTTTTTTATAAGTGATGAAATTGAAGATAAATTTCGTACTTATAAGATTATAGGGCTTCCAAATATTTATTCAGATCATTGCCCTATTATCCTATCCCGTTCCAACCTTAATATTGGAATAGAATATTTAGATTTGAAAAGATGTGCTTGTTAGAAAATAATTTTAAAAATATAATTGAAAAGAAATTGTTGTCTATGAATAATTACAATTGTAGATTTTCAAGAAACATAGCCAATGTAATGACCTAGAATTTTAGTCACTTGAAATTGAAATATTTAATTGATTTTAAATATTGAAAATTCATTTTTAGAAGTTAATAACTTGAGTTTCAAATACATCGATTTATTTGATAATTAAATTGTTGAATTTAATAATTGAAATTATTTAAATAATTGAATCTTGGGTTTTAAGTTAGATAAAAAGAATTTCAAAGCTTATTTAAATTCTATTTAGTAAGAATGAAGATAATAAAATTTTTAGTGTAAATATAAAAGTGATTAATTTGGGTTTTAAAATAATTCGTTTTAATTAACGAGTTAAAATAGCATTTCGGTGCATTGTCTCGGATTTCGATGAAACTAGTTTCATTGGATCTGTAATAATGAATTATTTTATGCCGTCGAATTTCGTGGCAATCAGATGTATCGTTCGGCCGTACGAGATCGAAACGCATGGAAATTAATTTCAAAATTTAATAAAATAACCGGGTTTGAAAAAGATATCTTCTGTATATGATCGAATTAGACCTCGAGACTAGTTCCATTGCGTTCATAATAGGGGTTTAACATATAGAACATTAGGCGGCATGCCTTGTTTGGATTTCGAGATTTTTGGACGTTTTGTAGCTAGATAATTTAAATTTACATAATATATGTATTATTCTATAATCATCATACCAAGCCATACCCTGTCATTAAAACTCCATACCCTCATATGTACTGCCATACTTCCCCTTTCTTTTTAAACCTTGTTGAACAAAGAAATGAAAATTTTCTTTTGTAAACCAATTTTCAAAAATCAAAATCAAATCCAATACAAACCTAAAAAATATGAAACAAGCATAAACAATCTTGATTCGATGAGATCTTCATTTGGATGTGCGAAATCAGGGGTTCAGTAGGGTTCAAAGAACTCGACAGTAATGTTGAATGGTTTTTAGCTAGGGTTAGAAATTTTCGTAGATTTTGTGCTTGATTGTCGAATTGGATATTATATTTGGGTTTGGGGAAGCGAATGGCACCTAGGCATGATATTTAGTAGGGTTTGGCGACGAAAAGGTCGTGCAACAGTACGTTGAGGCTGCAGGTATGAGGAAGTCGCGTTTTATTTAGGTTACTCAAAGAGGAAGGCAAGGTGTCGGGCAGGTGGAGAACGTGGAGAGAAATATGTTCGTGAAGTCGGATCGAAAAATCATGGAGCGTAGCTCTGTGTATCCATGTGCAAATGCACGTCCAAGAATGGGTTTCTTTCATGCACAGAGGAATGGGGGAGGGAAGAAGGAGGGGTAAAGTTGTAATGTTGAAGTTTGTAATTAGTTTATTTAATTATTAGTTTAAAAATCGATAACTTAAAAATTCAATACCTTTCTCATACGAGGTCCAATTGAGGTGTGGATTTTTGCATTGTGCTCGTGAAGATGAAAGCTTCGCGATGGAACTGGTTTGGATGAATTTGGAGGCTGTTGAAATTTGGGCTAAAATTGGACATCGTTCGGTTTTAGTTCCAAACGGGAACGCCTCGTCGACAACAGAAAATTTCAAAGAGTTAAGCTCACCTTGTTGGCTAACCAGTAATATTTATAGTTGATAAAAATTGTTGGATGATTGTTTGGATGAATTACTATATTTATTAGTTGGTTTGGATATATTCCTGCCCTTAGAGCGGATAAGACCCTATTAGTTTCCGTGTAAGAGCGGAAGACCCTTTGTATACGAATCATGCCTCGAAGCGGTTGATTTATATTTATAATTATATAACAATTGTGATGCGGGGGAAATGGTTGGAGGGGCCCAATAAGATTCCTCAAAAATGTTGATTTTGTTTACATATATATGTGCTAATATATATAAGCTGTGATGCAGAGGGACAGGTTGGAGGGATCTAACGGGATTCCTCGCTATTGTTGAATTGTTCCAAATAATATTCCTTTAATATGGATTGTTGAATAATGAACTTGATTATGGACATTATGGTTATAACATTGTTATATGTTTGGAAAACAAAAACCCTGCAATGACAAAAAACCAATATTGAAATTGGTTATGTGTTGGGTGGCAATTAGCCTGAAATTGGTATTTTAAAAATATTATAAATTGCCATTTGAGTTGGAATTGATTTTTGAGACAGAAAATGAATTTTAAATCCAGAATTGGGTTTCGATATTTTATTTTAAAGATTATCTATTTACATTAATGTTGTTTTAAAATTATTTAATTATATTAATATTGTTCTAAAGTTATTATAGTAATATTATTTTATGGTTATTTAATTATATTAGTATTGTTTTAAAGTTATTTGTTTATAGTTAAAATCATTTTAAAGAATTCATCAAATTGTTAATATTTGAAAGGTTAATTATTTCAACAATAATTACGGTTTAAAATAATAATAAGGATTATTTAAGGTTTTGGAAATAAATTATTAATATTATTTACAAAAATGGTAAAGACTAATTAATATTGTTTATTTAACAAATTTTGAAATTTATTATTTTTAAGATGTTTTAAAGTTAATAATTTTCATTTATAATGTTTATTGTTAATAATTATTATAGAATGGTGTTTTGAAGTAAAAAGAATTTTAATTATTTATAAATGTTTTCCGAGACCCATAAATTGAGTTGAAAGACTTGGATTTTTTAAAGAAGTTTATAAAATGATTTAAAGACTTAAGGGAAGATTATTTACAAGGTTAAAGAGTTTATAAATGGTTAGATATTTATAAACGAATTTTAGAAACGGTTTATAAATTTATAAAAGAGTTTTATAAATGGTTTAATAGATTTATAAAGGGTTTATAAATGATATTTATTTTTGAAATGTACAAAAAGTTTATAAGTGATTGCATTTTATAAAGGGATTTTAAATGATTTTTCGAAGATTTATAAAATGGTTTATAAATGGTTTGGAGAATTGAAAGGAATTTACAAATGATTTGAGAATCAAATAAAAAGAAAATCTTTTTCAATTTTGTAAATATACTTATACCGTAAAGATAAGTATTGTTACCCGGTTCCCTGAACCGGCTATATTGGGCTAGTCACGCAAGACATACCCGACTGTAATCAAAAAGGATAACCATGAAGCAATGGTTACAGGAACCAAACATAGATTTCGGCCAGTTATACGAAGCTTGGACTGAACGGAGTTGGTAGACAGATAGCTCAGGATGTTAGATAGGTAGAAATTTACAAGGATGAAACACTTGAGGGATCGACATAACTAGGTGAAGCACGAGGGATCGGCATTATTATTTGGTTGGATAGTCAATTTAGATGAAGATGTAAAGGGTTCGGTATGGGTTAGAGTATGCAGTTCAACGTGGTTCGATGATGCTAGATGGATCGGCATAGCATTCATGATATGGAGGGTTCAATATATGTCTCTGGCGCTAAAGGGGTCGGCATGTTATGATGTAAGCTAAGGATTATGTACGAACCAGTTTGGATCGACAAAGTATCCTGAGGCATTAGGGAACGGCATGTATTTAAAGAGCACTATGGATTGGCGTAACACTCTAAGCAAGATGGGTCAGTATAACCAATAAAGCTAGAGGGTTTGGCATGTCACTCTATGAAGGGATCGACGTTCTTTAGAATAATATAGAACTAAACCAAGGATTGAATGAAAGCAAGAGCTCCACACATTCAAACACCCTGATATTTGAGACACCATCATATTAGAGCATGAGGAAGCTACCATATGGGCCGCTGTCCCAAACTCATCATAGAGAGGGATTGGTACCGATCCCCTCTCCACTGGGAGTTAGGCCTATCGCTCCCTATGGTGGGCCTATAGGATGAGAAGGTCTTATTGTCGAAGTCCTAGTTAGATTGGTGGTCGCCTTCACCTATAAATACCGGCCTAGGGGGTCATTCTGAGGAGTGGGATGCTGCTGATTAACAACACTAATATTGTAATCAACTCCCTTCATTATTCTCTTGTCTCTTTCTATTTCTTGTTGTTTCTAATTGTAATCAAGTTAATTGAAAAGCAATAAAGAGAATATTTAAAGTGGACGTACAAACCACTATTAATCTTGTTGTTCCTGCTTTCCATTGTGTTTTTCCTGTTATTTTGATATATTCCTTTGTTTTCACTTAGTTTCTTCATTTATTTCAGTACTTAAATCTGTCTTTGGGTGTTTGTGGCCAATCTGGTTTCAAACATTTTAGTGCTTTCACTGAGAACTTGATTCTCAGCCCATTAGGATCCCCTTTGTTGCTATTGGACTAAGGAAATCCTCTAAAGGAGATCCAGTTTCATCTTTAGATGCTTGCAAATACTACTTAGATTTACCAAAATCTAAGCAAAGAAATCCAGAATGGTGAGACATACCTGATCAACTTCCCAGAACATTGATGCAAATAAAACTGCCAGCATCCAACAAGGAGCTCCAAGTAACCAGCCTCCTAATGTCAACGTGGAGTCGGCTGAAGTCCACAACCCCATTGGTTCCATAACTAGAGCTAAATTAAACAACTTAATGAGGGAGATGATGGAGAGCCGTAGGCAGCTGAACGAGCAAATCCAAACTAATGCTAATCTAATGAACCAGATTACTCAACAGCAGCGTTAAAGTGCCAGAAGGGATCTTGCTTCTTACTCGGTGTTGAAGAATTCTACCACATCAAAAGATGAGCATCATAGGCGCAGACGTCGCTGGGTTGAAGGAGAGCAAGCTAGGACGTCGGAGCATCGCTTGGCAGACCACTATGGTCTGCCAAGATGGATCCGTGCCGATCCCTCCCTAGGGATCGATACCGATCCCACCTCCAAGGGAGGGGTCCCCTAATTGCGCTTGGGGAATTGTTCTGGAGTCATTTCTAGAGGCTTAGATGCAGGAGTCCGTTCAAACGCTGACAAACTACCTCTCTGGAATGACGACGAGATGAATACTCATGGTGCACATCAGGAGGATGATAGGCCAAGGAGGCATGAAATGGCCAGTAGACATCGACCAGAACATTCACACGAGGTGGAGCGCGACCACCTATCTAGACGCCGGACTTATTGGCAATGGTCACATAGCTAGTGAGGGAGAACCAGGGCTTGACAAACGACGATTAGAGAATTTTGAGGAGTTATACCACATTTACTGACAGTGTTTTACATGCGAAGTATCCGAGAAAGTTCAACATGTCTACGACGCCTACCTATGAGGGAAAAATCGACCCCAAGCAGCACATCAGGAGGTATGAATAGTTGATGGACTTAGCAATAAAAAATGATGCAATCAAATGTGGATCGCAATGATGTGGTTTACAAGATTACCCCCGCGATCGATTTCAAGGTTTAATGAATTGGCAACAAAGTTCATGGAGCGATTCTGGATCTACGCTACTCGCCCTAAATTGTGATGTCACTATCCAGTGTGATCCAGGCTTTGGGGGAATCACTGAAGGACTACTTGTAAAGATTTCATTTCACTTCAAGTTTGTAACCTAAATGACCATGCTATGCTTATGGCAGATGAGAGGGGTTGACCCGAAATTCGAATACAATGATTGGCTAGTTGGAAAACCACCGACGACGCTGGAACATTCTATTCAAAGGTAGCCTAGTTTATGAGGAAGGAGGAAGCTAGGTGCTCCATAAAAAGCAATGCCATGGGACCGAGAGGAGAAACGGTATAAAGCAACATTGCAATAAAGCAATCAGATGAGAGTTCTAGGAAGGTTCAGGTCAATGTTCAAAACAAGCCGAATCAACAGAAGAGAAGTGGTGAAGGGAATCGAGGCTGAAAGAGGGAGCCTAGAAGACCAAAGCCTATTATTCCTACGTCTGACAATTACACGCCTCTAAATGCATCCCTTGAGAATATATACATGTCTACTTGTAATAATTTTCAATACAAGAAGCCGCGTCTAAAAGCGTCAACATAGGCACAAAATCAGACTGGAAAATATTGTCGATTTCACGAGTGTTATGGGAACAATACGAAGGAGTGCAGATATCTCCAGGATGCTGTCGAGAAATTGATTCGAGAAAAGAAGCTGCAACAGTTTGTGATTGCTCCGTAGGGTGGCGGATAGGGGACATTTGACACTAATCAAGCACAAGTTCCACGTGAGGCCGAGGAGCCCGCATGGACCGGAGGAAGGTTAATGATAAACACGATAGTTGGAGGACCACATCCTGCAGATTGAAGTTGGCAGGAAATGAAGCGCTATGCCAGCGCGATAAAGCATGTAGATTTTTAGCATTGTTCAAATATGGAGGACAAAACTCCGGCCAAGCAACAACGTATGATGACTGATGATATAGTGTTCATGAGCAGGGATGCAAATAGAGTAAAGGCTCCTACGATTGAACCGATGGTTATTTCTTCCATGATTGGCCTTGCTCTGGTGTGGAGAATTTTGATTGATTATGGAAGTTCGGTAAGCATTATTTCCAAGAAGGCTTATGATCAAATGAGAATGGAGGCTAAAGATTTGAAACCATCAAAGACTCGCATACGTAGTTTCAATAGTGTAGAGACTAAAGCGATTGGTTATTTTGAATTTCCAGTGGAATTGGGGGAAGGTGAATGTTGAAGAGTGCATATCCTACCGTTCATTGTGTTGGATGTTAACTAATCATACAATGTTTTTCTGGACCGACCGGCCCTGGCTGAATTTCGAGCAGCTCTTGCCCTATGTTGTTCGACTTTGAAATTTCTGACCAATAATGGAGTAGGCGTAGTTCATGGTGATCAGGAGATTGGACATGCCTATTATGTGGCTGAGTAGAGAGAAGCTCGGTGCAAGGAGAAAGGAAAGAGTGTGGACAAATATGTCCCATCCAAGTTACTGAAGATTGACAAGTAGCCCTGAGCCTTGGCTTGGGTGCCACAATCGGTTCTATAGAGATATAGATCTAAAGGATGACGAAGAGGAGCCGAAGGAGATCAAGGCGATGCCGGCTGAACTGACCATTGATATAACAGTCTACCCACAATGACCCATCACGAGTTTTTAAGATTAAATCGCAGCTCAACCCCTCGATGATGAGAGAACTTGTTGATTTTCTCCGAGCAAATCCGAATGTATTTGCTTTGACTTATTCTAACATGTGTGGGATCTCGCCTACCATCGCGAGCTGTGTATTAAACATTTACCCAAAAAAAAAGGTGAGGCTTGGATCCAATGAATATGTAGCCTTTAAAGTGGAGGTGGATAAACTGAAAGTCAATGGGTTTATTCACGACACCTCTATCCTGAATGGATATCTAATCCCGTGCTAGTGAAGAAGGCAAACTGGAAGTGGAGAACGTGCATTGACTATTTTGACTTGAACAAAGCGTGTCCTAAAGGCAGTTTTCCCCTTCCATGAATTGATCAGCTAGTTGATTCAACTGCAGGGATTGAATTGTTATCCTTTATGGACGCGTACTCGGGGTATAATCAAATCCCGATGTATATCCGCAATTAGCAACACATCAGCTTTGAGATGGATGTTTGATTATACTGTTATGTGGTGATGCCATTTAGGTTGAAGAATGCTGGAGCAACCTATCAACGCTTAGTTAACCGGATGTTCAAAGATCAAATTGGGAGGACAATGGAGGTCTATGTGGATGATATGCTCGTGAAGTCACGATGATCAAACGACCACATTCGAGACTTGGCAGAGATGTTTGGCATCCTCCGATTTTATAACATGAAGATCAATCCTTTGAAATGCTCATTCGGTGTTGCATTGGGAAAGTTCTTGGACTTTATTGTCAATGCTCAGGGAATTGAGTAAATCCAGAAAAGGTTCAGGCTATCCGAGATATCCAAGCACCTAGAACTATTAAACAAGTGCAAAATTTGAATGGGAAGGTTGCCGCTTCAAGTCGATTCATTTCCAGGGCAAATGAAAAATGCATTCCTTTCGTTGATTTGATCAAGAAGGGAAGAAAAACTTTGATTGGACGTAGGACTGTAAAGACGCGTTTCGAGCTCTGGTAAGTCATTTGGAGAGACCTCTAGTCTTATCAAAGCCGGTAGATCACGAGGAGTTGTACATTTATTTGGCAATATTAGCACATGTTATAAGTGCCACTTTGATTCGTGAAGAGAGCCGAATTCAAAGGCCGGTGTATTATGTCAGCAAGCGATTGGCATGAGTAGAAAGAAACTATCCAAAGATTGAGAAATTGGCGTACTGCTTGCTAATCACATCACGGAACCTCCGCTCATACTTCAGTCCCATTTAATTAACGTTTACACCGACTAGCCGTTACGATAGGTCCTACAGCTACCTAAGACGTCTGAGAGGTTGTATAAATGGAACATTGAGATCAGCCAATTCCACATTACATATTTGCTGCGAAGAGCTATCCAGGGGCAAGCGTTGGCGGACTTTATAGAGGAATTTACCATCCAAGATGAGCTTTCAGAAAGTAGCGAAATCCCTACTATCCGATGGAAGCTGTACACTGATGGAGCATCTAATGATCACTGTTCCGGAGCTAGGATTGTACTTATAACCCCTGAGAACCGGTCAATTTGTTGTGCTTTGAAGCTTGACTTTCCTGCTACAAACAATGAGCTGTGTACGAAGCGTTGATTGCTGAACTTAAACTTGCTAGAGAGGTCGGAGTGAAGTCCCTTGAAATTTTTTGCGACTCATAATTGGTTATCAAGCTAAGGGACAACTTACTCCATACCTTACTCGAGTTTAGGAGTTGTTGGCGGATATCGAGTACTGTGACATTTCACATATCTAGTAGAAGGAAGAAGCCGATTCATTGGCAAAGTTTGCCAGTACTGGCGATGCGCAACAGATGGGCTTGGTTCCAATCAAGACATTACATACCCTAAGCATAAATATGATAGAAGTTGATCAAGTATTGGAAGCGGATCCCAGGAGGGAATCGTGGATAACTCTACTTAAAGATTACTTGTTGCATGGAATCTTGCCTGAAAGGATAAATAAAAGGCAACAAATCCTTCATAAAGCTTCGCGGTATATTATGCAAGAAGGAACTATGTATATAAAAGGGTTTTCCATTCCCTCACACCGATGTACTGCTCATGATGAGCTAAAGCATGTTTTGAAAAAAGTTCATGAGGGAGAATGCGATGATATCATGGGGGTAAACACTAGCAAAGAAGTTACTCCGCTATGGATATTACTGGCCGAATGTAAACCAGGACGTTGCTTATTATATGAGACGATGCGACAAGTGCCAGATATATGCGAAAGTCCCAAGAGCTCCACCGACAGAGATGACACAAATTGTCAGTCCATGGCCATTCGCTAAGTGGGATATTGACATCATCGACTCTTTGCCAATCTCTAAAGCTGACGCGAATTACGCTATAGTCGCGGTTGATTACTTCACAAAATCGGCCAAAGTGGAACCATTAGCCACAATCACAACCAAGAAAGTAATAAATTTCTTCGAAACATCATATGTTGCTTCAGTGTTCCACGAACTATCATAACAGATAATGGGACTCAATTCGGTGGTGCTGAATTTAAAGAATTTTATCGGAGATATCTTATTGAAAAGAGGTTTGCGGCGGTCTCTTACCGTCAGACGAATGGACAGGTTGAAGCTGTAAACAAAATTATCACGTCTATTTTGAAAAAGCGTTTGGAGAAGGCTAGAGGCAAGTGAGTGGATGAACTTCCTACGGCGCTTTAGGCCTATAGAACCACTCACAAGTCGCGACTGGCCGTACTCCATTCACCCTTGCTTACGGGACCGAAGCAGTTATTCCAGTAGAACTTGAAGTTTCTTCTCACGAGTAACTTACTACGACACCAGAACAAACAAAGATCTCCTCTTGTAATTTTTGCACTTTATCGATGAGAAGCGCGAGGAAGCTGATTTAAAAGCAACCGCACACCGACATCGGGTTGCCAGATATTACAACACAAAAGTACGATTGAGAACATTTGAAGTTGGCGATCTCATCCTGAAACAGGCTTTTTCGGCCCCATCGCACATGAATCCGACATGGGAATGACCATATGTCATTGAACAGAGGCTTGATAAGGAACTTTCAAGCTAGCGACTGTTGATGGTATGACACTTCCAAGAGCATGGAATAGCGAGCATTTACGACGCTATTTCACTTGAAACATTTCCTTTGTATTTTTGCACTAGTTACTTTCGACGTTTGCTTTAGTATTCGACTTTTTGAATATATAAGAAGACAGATTTGTTTTTTTCTTCTCCTTTGATGAATAAAATCTTGAACTTCCTTTACATAAATGACTATCATTGCATTTTATGCTAAGTACATAATGAAACTTATTGATATCGATATGTGTGATGTGTGAATAAGCTCATGAAGTTTGAAATCGATCGATCATACGAATCCCCAATGGGACCGAACAAGATCGCTCCATAATTTTGCTCGACTAACAACTCCCGAAGACGAACTAAAGGGCAGGACACACGACGAGGAACAGAGATCGCCGATGATCTGAAGACTATAAAACTCCCTTCTCCAACTATGGTGCCAGAACAAAATTGAGGTGACCAAGAGAAGTAAAAATATAAAAACAATCCGGCTGGATACCGATTGCCTGCTAGCAAACTCTAAGTCCCGGGAATGTGGACTGGAGTATAAATAATCCAAGTGGATACCGACCGTCCATGAGAAATCTTTAAGTCCCTAGAGTGCGGACTGGAGTATAAACAATCTGGGAGGAGACCAACTGCCCACGAGAAAACTCTAAGTCCCCAGAGTGCTGACTGGAGTACAAACAATCCGGGTGGATACCGAATACTCACGAGAAAAATTTAAGTCCCTAGAGTGTGCACTGGAGTATAAACGATTCGAACGGAGAACGACTGCCTATGAGAAAACTCTAAGTCCCAAGAGTGTGGACTGGAGTATAAATAATCCGGGCGAATACCGATTGCCCACGAGAAAACTCTTTAAATCCCCATAGTGTGGAATGGAGTATAAATAATCCAGGCGGATACCGAGTGCCCACGAGAAAATTCTAAGTCCCTAGAGTGGGGACTGGAGTATAAACAATCCTGGCGGATACCGACTTCCCATGAGAAAGTTCTAAATCCCCAAAGCGTGGACTGAAGTACAAACAATTCGGGTGGTTAACGACTGTCTATGAGAAAATTTTGGGTTACGGAGTGCGTACCAGAGTATTAATCAATCGAGCGTGAATCGACCGCTCACATAATAGCTCTAAGTCCCCATAGCGTGTACTGACATGTAAACCCCAACCGATAGATGAACGGAATCCGATAATTCACTATCCCACCGACTCCGACCTGAATCGATGGGAGAAGTACAAACTACTGAAGACTAAATATGACAGCTCACTATAGCTGTGACTTAGCATTTTTTATGACTTGAGATAACAACTGCAGAGAGGCCTTGAGATGGAGACGGTGAAGAGTTAACGGAATTTGCACAAAATGAATTTCAAGTACATTAGTATGGAAAGTAATTATTAAACTACCAAAGTAACGGTTCACATGATGAATAATCAAAAACAGAACTTTTATTCAAGAGTCCCAAAATCTTGGAATAAGTTATTTCAAAGACAAAAACTAGAACGAGGTTCGTATCCGAACACCATGATCGAGGAAAGAAATAACTACTAAAACTATGTACAACAATATGGAGTGGTGACTGCTTCTTCGACCTTTCTCCCTCTATGATTTTTCAGGAGTGGAGTCAGTCGAGCTTCTCTTCCGGGACCATTTGCCGTCCTTGGCTAGAATGCTTAAAGAAGAAGGAGGGATTTTTCCTGGAATCGTCCTGCCTGGTGGAATAACTTGCAGTGGTACAAGATCAAGATCTTCAATTTCCACCTCGACGGGATCGCCTTTCACTTTACGCTTTAATTTCTCTTCCTCCTCGATCTGCTCCTTCATGCTAGTTTTAGTAGTGTGCCGCAAAGCACCTGTGATCACTACATCTTCTGATTCATCAGCAGGGGCGAATCTTCGGGCTTATCTTCATCGAGTGCACCGATGACTTGGGCATTGGGCCCCAGGATATCAATGATAGTTAGGACTTCAGCTGTCTCCTCCTACCACTCCATGGCGCCACCACTCCTAGGAGTCTGATCAAGGCCTAGAAGACCTAAAAAAAATTGTCAAAGCATAAGCATTAGTTGGAAGGCATTATTTGTAGAGAACATAAACTTTTCTAGATTTGAAGTAGGTTAGTATGACACCACCGTCCGGTTGACCTTTTATAGTCAACAGAGTGCTTGCTTCGAGAATGGCAGATAACATATGTGGTCTAAAGCTAGGCCTGTCTGGATCATGGCCAAGGGTTTGCTCCGTATCGTGAGAAGATGATGGTCCAGCTACTTGGATAAGAGAGGAACATTTAGGATCATTTCCACAGACTCAACGATATCCCCTCCTTCTTTAGTCGGTGCAGAAGCCTTAGAAAATTGAAGTTTGGTAGTGGCTAGATCAGACGGCTCATTACCTCGAAGCACTTTTCTCGCAAGTTCTTCTTCATTGAATTTTGTTTCTCCCAACTCTTCCCTCCTTTTCTTGATGATGAGCTCCCAGGCTTCGAAGAGCTATTCAAGATATCCTTCTCCAAGAAAGCTTAAGTCGTGGTGGAGAAGGACCTTCGCATTATAATTTGACGTTTAAGGGATCGAAAAAATCCTTAATCTTATTCCTCTCGGACTCGATGGTAGCCTCCACTCGAGAGTTGGCTTGCTCAAGCACTTCCTTCCACCCTTTTCTCAGGCTTCTTCCTTCAAAGCTTCTATCTTAGCGAATTGTTTGTCGAGATTTGTTTTTAAGCTCCCTGCCTTGATGATTTCCTTGCAGTATCTCTATGACTCTTCTTGTGCCTCAATTTTCTCCTCCCTCTCTTTCCTAAGTAATTCTTTAAGCTTTTGACGTAGTGAGCTATTTCATCTTTTTCTATTTGCAAGGAGTCCTTTTCTAAAGCAAGCGTGCCGCTGCGATGAAGCGCTCCATCGAGTTCTTTTTATGAGATCTTTAGGCGACTCACCGACTCTGCTACTCATTTGCATTTTTTCGGATTCCACAAACTGGGTCTTGCAATCAATCAACTCAGTGTTAAGATGCCTGATGATATCTTTGTCTTGGATGGCCTCCAACTTAAGATAGTTAATTTCATATGAATGCTCTATGGAGACTTTAGAAACCTTCTCGGCCAAATGGATGAATGATTCATGTTGGATGAATACATCGTTCATACACGCTAGTGAGCTCTCTTTGGAATGTCCAGGTAAAACATGTATGGGGGGGGGGGGGAATTTTTTAGATAATCAAAGTAGATCTTTAGAAAAATAGCTTTAAGTTCAGCTAACTTTTCTACTATAGTAGGATCGGGAGTGGCAACCGATGGAAGTGGATCAGAAGTGGCAAGTGGATGCTTGCCGAAGCGGCGCTCACGTGACTACTTTGAACTTGATGAGGCAGAATGTTGAGCGTGGGGCGGGGTGGCATAAGGGCCGTGATATGAAGATTTTTCTCCGATGCGAGAAAAGAGATTAGAGTATTCATCATGACGAAAAGCATGGGATTGAGACTTCCGTTTAGATGAGGAAGAGGATTCCCTTGGATGATAACCTTTGTCTTGTCCTTTATCTTTCTCTCTACGTCGCCCAAACTCAGAGTCTCGGCTTGAGTGGTAGTAAGTTGAAGAACCCCAAAATGGTCAGAAGCATGAGAATGAGACATTGCACCTGAAAAGAACCAAATAAGAGCATATCAAAAGTTGTCTCACTAGGGGTCAATAACAAATGTAGTGGAGTGCAAGTGTTTGTGTGTGTCCTAATATTTCCCCGGACAGACCGGTAACGTGGAATTTACTCATCGGAGTGCTCTCCCCTCTGTTAAAAGGTAGGACGCCATCGCCACTTCTAGTAGGAGAGTTGAGTCCTTCGATGTTGATATTGGAAAAGTCATAAGTCTTTATATCATCTGGAATTTGAAGATCGAAGAATCCTTTTAATGAGCTTTCCATGTGCTGAGAAAATGACTCCTTTTCAAGCGGAGTGATGACGAACATCAGATTTGACCCAGCCTTGCTTTTGCTCAACCAGTACATCAATTTGTCTTCCTCCTTGGGGGTATCCGCGATTGACCGACCTACGACGGTTAAACCACTGGCCTTTTCCAAGGCTGTAATATCATCTCCCGTTCTATCAGTTTGAGAACCTTTGATATCTTTTTCTTCAGTACCTCCCCGAGTCCCCTCAACAGGGGCACGATAAGGTCGATTGTTTCTTCTCTTCGATCAGCAATAATCTTCGGGACAGCTTTGCTCCTGAGTAGTCCAATTCTATGGCCATCTTCCAACGGACCGAAAAATGATAGCAGCTCGTCTGTTACGAGGATTTTAATATCCCATCCTCAACTGGAGTGGCACGAATGGAGACAACAGCCCTAAAAAACTTGGAGCCTTCAGGTCATGGACGAACACCTAAAAGAACTTCAGACGTTAGTATATTCAAAGGAGAAATTATGACTTAAGTCATCGAATTTAGGAGGAAAGAAGAAGTAACACTTACGTCCTTCTAGCCATCTCCTTGAAAAGCCAGAAGGACATCGCACGTAAAACCACTCATGCTTGAATAAGGAAAGCTTGTCCATGCGCCCGTCAAGGCTTGGCAGTTCAAAGAGGGCTCAAGGAAGAGATAAGAAGGACTCTCCAATCGTCATTTGAAATTATAGATAAATTCAATATCCTTGGGAGTCGGCGGGTGGAACATGATGTTCATAAATAAAACGAAAGTCCCATAAATAAAGGCGTAGCTGTTGGGATGTAACCGAGTAGGGCCAATCCCAAGGTACCTTAGCATCTCTCGGATGAAGGAGTAAAATGGTGGAACACATCTAGCCCAGCACATAAACTTGTTGCAAGCAGTATACTCGGTTGGGGGCAAATGAGGTCTATCTTTCCTTGTTGGAACCAAAACATCTTCAAACATGATCTTGTGAATGGAAACAATCGACAAAGGGTGGCTTCACTGACTCTAGAAGCTTGTGAGTCGATAAGGTTATTTAGAACGACGGCACCCTCAACGGCATCGAGAGTTGGATTGATGGTTTCTGTTGGTAGAACCGAGATATCAGAGAAAAGATTAACTTAAGGATTAGATGCTTCCAGTTGTTCTGCACGGTGACTCGAAGAAAGCCTTTTAGATATAGTGGTAGAAGTTGATTTTATTTCGGAACTGATGTGTCTCACAGCTGATTCATAAGACATGTTGATTGAACACTTCATGTGTTTGAGATTTATGTCTTCTATACTCGGTAGACAATCAACATTATAAATAATAACCTGTTTCCCCCATGTCGTGTGTGAACTGGTGCAGTGCAGTGTGAAACAAGCATAAACAATTTAGAATCATAAAAGAAAGAATAAAATGATGAGACTTGGAGTTCCATCTAGAGAGAACGTCATCGTCGGCCGTCTCGATCGACGAGAAAGTTGATCGCCAACTAAATCTTTAGGATCGATTGTTGACATTCTAAACTATGAAGTCCATTGTTCAAGTTCGTTAGCCGGTTTTTTACTTAGTTCATATTGAGTTGTCCGATGATTTGTTCATTCAAGCTTAAGTTTGATGGTCCAAATATGCAAATCGCATTGTTCTTAGTCATTTAATGTTCGGGCAAGGCAGTATGCAGGTAAGCATTTGAGTGACTTAGGTTGGATTAGTTTTTATAGTCAATACTGAACCCCTTTGCCATATGCCGATCCCTTATCCAACCTCATCACCGCTCCCTTAACTCAAGACCACCTACTGATCCCTCTCCGCAAATCTTACCTACCGATCACTCTCCCAACAATTTCATTACTGATCCCTATGCTAGACATGCCACATCAATTCCTAAACTTACCCATGCGTACCCATCATCCAATGTAACCTCCTCATCGATCCCTCGGTTAACTTATCCCATCTCTAATCAATCCAATACCAATCCATGTCACACTATCCCCTTTCAAATCCTAAAGCCTTGGCATTCCTCCATCCCTTCGAGGGCACCAACCGAACCATCCTCCTTCCATCTCCTTCTTCTTTCTCTTTCTTCTACTCCTTTATCTTCTCCCGCATAACTCAACAGAACCCATGAAGTAATACACCTAAAAGAAACTCAAACTCGCCCAAGCTAGAAATTTCACAACCTAATAACACAAGTAAAGAAGAGTTTGTGTGTGTATATATATAAAGTTAAATAAGGGGGCCAAAGTTCGGGAATTTGGAATCGGAGATTGAGGAGGAGCGACTGTGAGGAAATAGCTTGAGTTCATGTTTGAATTTAGGACTTAAAGTAGGAGGAATTATGCTTGTGAAGAAGGCTTTCATGATGTTATGGTTTCGGTAGAGAGGGAGCTTGGAAATGCAAAGGCAGTGAAAATGAAGTAAAATTTAAGGGATATTAAAGTAAATGGGAAGGAAGAGAAAAGGGCATACTTATATGTATGAGCGAATAAGAACACCGGACTTATTATCTCGGGTGACTCGGTCGAGGAATTGAAGAGGGATCAACATTTGGATTTGCCGATCCCTATCCACGTGAACCCACCAAGGGATCGGCATGTCGGATGTCGATCTCTCCACAAGAATTTAAAAAAAAAAGGAAAAGAGGAAAGGAAGAAAAGGAATAGAATAAAAATGGAAGGAGAGAAATGATGGACGACTGAAAAATGTCAGACGGTCGTAAAAGGTTCGACTGCAACGCAAGTATACATGATATTCTAAAAATTGGCGATGACCTACGAACGTTCGAACACATCCAGGAGCCAACAACAGAAACATATGTGTGGATATGCATGGGAATGCTTTAAAAGTTCAATTTCTTGAAATCAATTGAAATCGCAATCAAGCATGAAACACTCAAGTTCAAGATCGAATCAGATAGAAGAAAACCTATGAGTCCTACATGAGTAAATTTGTATATGCTAGCATGATACGACATTAGATATGTATTATTGAAAGTCGATGAAGAAATAGATGTCAATTAGGAAGTTGGATGGACTCCGGTCCGGCAATTCAGACTTTTTCCGATGCAAAGCATGTCATGTTACTCACAAGACGTACTTTGAGAGGCAAGTGTTACATGATGCTCTGAATGGCTATATTGGGCTGGTCATGCAAGACAGACCCGACTGTTGTCAAAAAGGATGACTGCGAAGCAATGGCTACGTGAGCTAGATATAGAGTTCGGCCAGTTATACGAAGCCCGAATTGAACGGAGTTGGTAGATAGATAGCGCAGGATGTCAGAAAGGTGGAAATTAGCAAGGATGAAACACTTGAGGGATCAGTAAATCTAAGTGAAGCACGAAGGATCGGCTGGTTACTTGGCTAGATAGTCAACTTAGATGAAGATGTAAAGGGGTTGGTATAGGTTAGAATACGCAGTTCAACATGGTTTGATGATGCTAGATGGATAGGCATAACATTCAGCATATGGAGGGCTTGACATATGTCTCTGGCGCTAAAGGGATCGACATGTTATGATGTAAGCTAAGGATTATGTATGAACGAGTAAGGATTGGCATGGTATCCCGAGGCACTAGGGAGCGCATGTATTTGAAGAGCACTATAGATCGACGTAACACTCTAAGAAAGATGGGTCGATATACACATATAAAGCTAGAGGTTTCGGCATGTCACTCTATGAAGGGATCGACATTCTTTAGAATAACATGTAACTAAACCAAGGATTGAGCGAAACCAAGAGCTCCACACATCCAAACACCCTGATATTTGAGATACCATCATATTAGAGCATGAGAAAGTTACCATAGAGGTCGCTGCCCCAAACTCAACATATGAAGTGATCGATACTGATCCCTCTCCTTTGAGAATGTGGCCCAGCGCTCCCTATGATGGGCTCGTATGGATGAGAAGGTCCTGTTGCCGAAGTCCCAGTCAGATTAGTGGTCGCCTTCACCTATAAATACAGGCCTAGGGGGTCATTCTGAGGAGCGGGACGCTGCTGATTAGACAACACTACTATTGTAATCAACTTTCTCCATTATTCTCTTGTCTTTTGCTATTTCTTGTTGTTTCTAATTGTAATCAAGCTAGTTGAAAAGCAATCAAGAGAATATTCAAAGTGGACGTAGGCAATCAACCACTATAAATCTTGTTTTCTTTCTTTCCGTTTTGTTTTTCCTGTTATTTTGATATATTTCTCTGTTTTCACTTATTTATTCATTTGTTTCACTACTTAAATCTATCCTTGGGTGTTTGCGGCCAATTTGGTTGCAAAAAGTATACGAGTGCATTTTCTAAGACGCGAGGTGTAATGCATGTGAATATACTTATACCATTGATATAAGTATATGAATATTTTCTAAGTACTGAAAATGTAGGGATTTGTGGATATACCTTTGTATAATTATTTTTATACGAGAAATATATAAAGTGATTTTAGTGAATTAAAGATTTATTAAAGGAGGTTAGTGGGCGCTTATTTGCTTAACCAATGTTGGTTTTTCCCGTATGGAATAAATCTTTGTTTGGGTGTGTGTTTGTTGATAATTGAATAACCGATTATCAAAATCTTGGCCTAATTATGTAGTACTTCTTAATTTTGGTGGTACGGAAATATTTCCTACTTAACACCAAAGGATTTTAACTTGGGAAATACCTTGGAGAAACACATGAATTATATGGTATAGTTACCGTCGGTAGTTCTTTACTGTATGTATAAACTTGTTTCGTTCTTCTAGGACAAATGATGAGGAGATCCATCCACTTAAACGGCTAGGGAATGATCACCGCTCTTGTGCATTGTTTGATTTTTTCCTAAAGAACCCATATTGAGCATTACGGAAAATCAACGATTGGTTTTTAGAGCACCATGGAAATGGAAGAGTGTACTTGTAAGAGACGACTCAAAAACCGTAACCGCTCTGAAACCATATATGATTCTATGGCGGAGTTTGATGACATATATTGAAATGTTGGAATCCATGAGTGGTTCCAAGACCTATTGGGGTATGCGAATCCACGTGGGATTCCTTAACACATTAGGTGCCGGTGCGTGAGCTAGAGCGCTGGGCGTAGCCTCATTAGTGGTAATGACCAAAACCAAAGATAGGAAGCATGGCTAGTAGGATTGGCAAACCCATAGGGTGCAGTCGGCTCCACCTAAACATTACTCACAGTTGCTATGCATGCATGGAGCGATGCGTTCGGTCTTAGTGGGACCAACTATGTTTTTTCTATGGTACATCACTAATTATGTATGCTGCTTCGGAAGGATATCTCTGATCCTTGTGCAGGAGGATCGTTTCTCGAAGTACTGAAGGCACCTTCATGGAATCCTACACAATTACCGAACGAGCCTTATTGGTTTTTGATTATATACCTAGTATTGTTGTGATGTACACTCATGAGCATCACAACTGCTTGATTATTATTATTTTCACTCTTAGACATTATTGTAATATCAATGGATTTTCTAAAAAAATGGTTTTGGTTATCGTAAGGTAAAACCCTGTCTGCGTTTATGTGCGGTATGATCTTACGAGATACTTTTGGTTTCAAAGATTTTTATAACTTTATGATCCAGTTGGGTGTGTTTTCTCACACTGGTTTTCCACACTGACTCGGATGTTATTTTATTATAATGCTCGGGTCGGACCGAGTATATTACAGATTTTAGTTGGATGCTTTGGAGCTTCAGGAGACGAGCTGGAGGCCCCGAGACGTATTCACATAGATGGTTATTTTTCCACTGTATTTGTTATTGTATTTGTCAGCAATTGTAAGAATGGGCTGTTATAACTGTCCGGGCTTAATTAGGTTAGTATACTTTGATTGATGCATGTATATACATATTACAGTTTGTTTGATAAAGATTTGATGTATATTATAGATTGTTCATTCCATTGCGAGATTCTGTGTTGTTTAGTTTTCTTTTTATTTTCTTCATTCTTTCTTTTTTATTTTTTCTCCTAACAATCGGGTATTCTGGCATTCGATCGCTCGACATGAAATACAGTGGACGTATTAATGATGATTTTCGAGGTTCGAAAATCCTAACTGTTACACCCAAAATATTGGTTAGTAAATTTAGAGATTAAAGGTTATTTCTCAAAAACTAGAGTACAGATGTTTTAGGTAATATTAGAATTAAAAAGGAAAAACTAATGAATGAAATCCTAAATTTGAATAAAATAAAGGAAATTAGAAATTTGAATATTTCAGAAAAAATGTGCTTTCAAACTTGAAAGAAAAATCAAATAAAATTATTATGCAAGAAGTAGTGATGTGGAAACAAATAAATAGAGTTCAATGGATGGATGAGGGCGATATGAATACTAATTTTTTTCATAAAGTAGCCTATGGTAGAAAACGAAGTAGTACCATTAAGTCCATTTAGTTAATAATATTGAGATTTTTGATCAAACAGAACATAATAATGGGATTACTAATTATTATAGAGGTATTTTTGAAACTACTAATAAACATAGAATTAAAGCTAATTGGGTTATACTTTACACTGAGGATATTAAGGTTGATTTAGTATAGTTAGATGATCCATTCAAGGAAGTGGAAATTGTGAAGGCTATAAAGGATATGCCTAACGATAAAGCTCCGGGTCTAGATGGATTCCATATTTTATTTTATAAAAATTCTTGAAATGTGTTGAAAGATGATATATTAAAAATGTTCAATGAATTTTACGATGGTTCATTACAGTTAGGTAGATTCATTTTTGCAAATGTAATCCAATTATATAAGAAACTAGGTGCTAACCAATTGAAAGATTTTAGACCTATTTCATTACTAAGCTGTTCAATAAAATCATCTAAGGTTTTAGCCAATAGATTGAATACTAAAATTAATGCACCAATAGATAACACTCAAAAAGGGTAGGAATATCACAGATGATGTAGCAGTGTTAAAGAATATATTAACTATTGTTGCAAAAATAATATGACTTGTGAACTTTTAAAACTTGATTTTGCTAAAGCTTTTGATTCAATTGATTGGGTTTTCCTCAACGATGTATTATTGACTAGGGTTTTACTTTTAGATGGGCATGATGGATTATGTCATTGTTTAAAACTGGTAATTCTGGTATTACGATTAATGGTATACTAGGAAATAAAATTCAATCAAGCGGGGTAGACACACGGCGTGGGGTTAACTTAAGTGAGTATCAATGAATACCATGATCTTAAGGTTCCCCATGTTATCCAAAAAAAAAATCAATCAAAATGTAGACTAAGACAAGGAGATCCATTATCATCTTTATTATTTAATTTAGTTGGTGATGTTTTTTTCCAGAATTATCAAATTAGCTACTAGTAATAGGTTACTTGATATTATAGGTAATGAGATCACCAGTAATGGTTTTTTGTTTTACAATTTGCATATGATACTATGATTTTTACATTCATGTACCTAAACATATTATTACACTTAAATTTATTTTATATAATTTCGAAATTCTTTTTGGATTAACGATTAATTTTGACAAAAGCTCAATTTAATTTTAAATGATATAAACAAAATTGAAAACCAAGTTCGCATACACATTGAATTATAAAACAATATAGAACATTTAGGTTTTTTAATCAAGCCATAAAAAATTATATATGATGATTGGAATATCATTATAGATAAAATTAATAAAAGATTGTCTAAATGGAATAGTAAATTCTTATCGAGAGCATGTAGGATTGTTCTTATTAATTCAGTTTTAGTTGCACTACCCATTTATTTGATGTTGTTTTATCTTTTTCATAAATGGGTAATTGATAGAATTGATAAAATTATAAGAGATTTTTAGGGAGCGAAGACAATCTAAATAGTAGTTTTATATGTCTTTTAAACTGGTAAATGGTTTGTAAGTCTAAAAATAAGGGTGGTTTAGGAATTATAAATTTACATAACTTAAATATATCATTTTTAGGAAAATGGATATGAAAATTTAATGATCGTAATGAGAATCTATTATGGAAAGAATTAAACCAATGGTATGGTGGTACTTTTAATTTATACCATTCTATTACAAATAATACAAATAACATATCTCACTTCTAGAAATCAATAAGTTTAAATTTATATATATATATATATAATTTAAGAATTAATAATGTTGTACATTCTGGTAATAACACCTCATTTTGGCATGAATGCCGATTATCAGTTATTCCGCTTAAAGTGGAATTTAAAAAATTATATGAAATTTGCAATTTTAAAAATGTACTAATTTATGATATTTATATGCCTAATTTACACATTCCTTGGGAATTTAGTTTTAGTTGTACGTTAATGAGAAACACTTTTGCACAATTTGCTTTATTGTGTGCTAAATTGGAATTATATACTATTGACAATGAAAAGGATATTAAAACAAGGGGACATTAGTAAGAAATAAACATCTCATTCATCTTATAAGTTCAATATAATTTCAGGAACTAAATTGAAAATATTTAAATATATTTGGAAAATAAGTGCTCCTCATAAAGCAAAGGTTCACATGTGGCTAATTTTACACGAGAAATTGAATACTACAGAATTTTTAAAAAAGAAAAATATATTTTACGATACAAAATGTTATTTTTGTAGTAATAAAATGGAAGATATTATGCATTTATATTTTAAATGTAATATCACTAGATTTATCCTTGTAAACTCTAAAAAATAATAATGAACGGATCACTCTAGCTATAATTATCATGTAAGATGAGATAGAATAGAGATATGACAAAAATATATGATAACGATAATACCATGTTGTGACAATTATATGTTTGATAATAACGGAAATCATACAATATCTCAAGTCTCCTCAAATACCCAAAAAGAATATCATATTCTTTAGCTTATTCACAAAACCTCAAATATTGACAAAACATATCAAGCAAATCGCAAAAATTGGTGCAACATAAATTCCAGAAATCCATAATTAAAAATCCAGAAAACATAAAAGGAGGAGGCCTATCACCATAGGAGCACGCAAACTCACCAACACGAGTATCAAAAACGGGATGTCATCCCATTGGTCGCTAACCCATAGAGCCGGTGCATCGACGTAGTACAACAGTACGCCCGAGGAACCTAAAACTCAAATAAGCCAAAACAACGACGAAGTACAAAGGTACGCTCGATGAAACTGAAACTCAAATAAGCCGGAACAACAACGTAGTACAAAGGAACTCCCGATGAACCTGAAACTCAAATAAGCCAAAAGAACGACGTAGTATGACGATACGCCTGATGAACCGAACTCCATAAACGGTTAAAAGACTACGGGTCTCTAGCCTATAAAAATGAGATGAAGCTCTACAAAAAAGGTATAGTTCCCCACGCAAACAAAGAGATATCGCATATCGCTAATCTGAACCACAAAATGATCATCTTTGATCAATAAGTGTAAATTACATTAAGCTAGTAAATAAATGAGTTTAGCTTCATGTCCCATGACCACTGGCTTAACTTAAATATTTACGAATAGATTATAGATTTTCAATCAAAAATTATCATGATATTTCAGTCAAACAAGTACAAGAATTAACCGACAAAGTAAACGCAACGTTTCATACCACTTATTTTGTTAAGTAGTTTAATTGGATTTCTCATACGAATGAGGTAAAAGTTTGTATATACTAATAGATTGGAAAACGACTTTCAAAAGAGTTTTGTATTAAAAGTAGTGGTGAAATCATTTCTGTGAAAGACTTTTAGTATTTACTACTAGTACAAAAACCTTTTTATTTTAAAGTAACAAATTATAGAAACCTTTGTAAAAAAATCTATCACCAAAAATCCGTGTTTCAATAACGTGAACCAAAACCATGGAAATCGATATCAAATCCATCAAATGGAAATATCAAAAATCAAAAAAGGATGTCATCAAAGTCGGAATTGATTGATAATAGCTATTCGAATCGTCAAATATCGATAAAAGTTGGAAATCCACTCAAAAAATAGGCAAATAGGCAAAATTTAACAGGACCAGACATCTGGTTGGTTTGACCAGACGTTTGACCCTAGGCTCTGCCCTTTTTTTATGTTCGTTATTTTTTTTCAGAAGCCCGTACCAGATGTCTGGTAGGTTCAACCAGACGTCTGGTTGCCTGAGCTGGGCAGAAATTTGCCTAGGCTATTGATGGCCAAATCAACATGGAAGCACAACACCAAACAGTCCATTTTGTCATGGTTATAACCGTGAGAAATTACTATTTCGTCATGGTTATAACCGTGAGTAAATATTATTCTGTCACGGTTATAAGTGTGAGAAATTACTATTTTGTCACGGTTATAACCGTGTGTAAATACTATTCTGTCACGGTTATAAGTGTTCGAAATTACTATTTTATCACGGTTATAACCGTGAGTAAATACTATTCTGTCACGGTTATAAGCATGAGAAATTACTATTTTTATCACGGTTATAACCGTAAGCAAAAGTGTGATTGAATTTTCCCACGGTACCTATTTTCACGGTTATAACCGTGACAAATTAGTTTTATCACGCTTATAACCATGAGGAAATTGCCTTTCTGGTATTATGAAGTGATCGAACGAGCGATGGAGGTTAGGAATTTGTGCCAAGCGACAACCAGCCCTATAGGCTCTTCGATACACCCCAAACAGCATGTCCAAACATTCAAGATAGGATCTTAAAGATTTTGACTTCAAAATATCAAAATTGGAAAATTCACCAAACAATTCAAATCAAAATCAATTGAACATGAAATAGATGTTAGGAATTCATACCTAACAACAATGAAAGCTATAGACGTAGATGCGAGTTCAAGAACTCACCTTTAAACTTAAACAATTGAGAAGCTCCAAAACAAGCTAAGATTGATTTCTCTTCAACTACACCTCAAAGATCTTCAACCTATTACTACATGCAAAGATTTTCCTAAGTTATGTTACAAGAAAAATCAAGAATTGAAGAGGAATTGAGATGGAGAAGATAAAGAGGATGCTTACATAATCTTCTTTTTTATTTTTGAACTTGAATTTGAATTTTCTAAGAATCTATGGCTTAGGAATTTTAATTTCTCCTCTTTTCCCCCATTTTTCCTTTTGCTTGAGTGTTAGGAAATTATGAGTAGAATGTATGAAGGGGAGAGCAGTTAGGGTATTTGGTAAAAGAGTTTGGGTTAGCTTATTGGTCAACGGGCTAGAACTTAACCCAAAGCCCAAATGAAAATACCAAAATCCTAATCAACTCCAAACATATCAATGTTTATACTTAAACACGTTGCAAATGTGGTTTTGAACTCAATGAAAGTGGTCTCGAGTCTGAATTCGACTATTTACATAAAGTAATATTTTGTACTTTAATTCAACTAACGATGTTATATTTAAATAAAACATTTAAGTATATAATCATAAAATATGCGGGTTGTTATAGACTGCCCTCCTTAAAGAATTTTCGTCCTCACAATGCTTAAGAAGAAAATAAAGAGCAACAACCACTCTAAGGCATAACAATACAAAAGAAAATTTTGAAGTGATAAGTTCACCTTAAGGAGCACGAGAGAGTAAGTCCGATGTGTTCGCTTGATGAATTCTCTGGATTCCCGAGAATAATCCTTAGGATTTGCTGACCATTGGACTTTCACAAGCGAAACATCTTTATTACGAAGACGTTTAACCTCCGTAGCAATGATACGAATATGATGTTGTTCATAAGTCAAATTAGATGAATCTTCAATTTCTTTAATAACACTGGGCTCAAGAATAGAATCAGAATCTCTAAGGCATATTCATAGTTGAGAGACGTGATATACGTCATGAATAGCGAAAAATTGAGCCGGTAACAAAAGATGATAAGATACGACACCAATGCGTTCGGTGATGGAAAATATGCCAATATATCGAGGTGTTAATTTTCTCGATCGATTGAAACACACAACCCTCGTCATAGGTGAAACACGATGAACACCAAATCTCCCACAGAAAATTCTAAATCCTTCTTAGGTTATCAGCATAGGATTTTTGTCTACTTTGAGCTTCTTTCATCCTATGACGAATAAGATCAATCTTTTCTATGGCATCACGAATGAAATCTAGACCTAAAACCAGCTTCTCATCGGTTTCAAGCCAACACGAAGGAGATCGGCATGGCCTTCTGTAGAGTGCCTCAAAAGGTGCCATACCAATACTAGATTGAAAGCTATTATTGTAATAAAACTCAACAAGGGAAACATGATCTTCCCAACTTCCACCAAAATCAAGAACACATGCATGAAGAAGATCTTCAAGAGTTTGATTCACATGCTCTATTTTTCCATCGGATTGAGGATGATATCCGGTGCTAAAATTAAACTTCGTTCCCAAAGCTTTTTGAAGACCTTTCCAAAATCCACTAGCAAAAATGGATCATGATCGCTAACAATAGAAGTAGGAGCCCTATGCAAGTTAATAATTTCTTTGACATAGAGTTTGGCCAAAAGAGTTACGGTCCAGTTAGACCAAACGGGAAGAAAATGGACAGATTTGGTAAGTCTATCTACAATCACCCATAGACTGTCATGACCTAAACGAGAACGGGGAAGATCGTCAATAAAGTCCATGGAGACTTGATCCCACTTTCAGACGGGAATGTCCGAAGGTTGCAATAACCCACGGACCTCTGATGCTTGGCCTTTACAAGTTGGCAAGTCATGCAACACTTAATGAAGTTAGCAATATCAGATTTCATTCCATCCCAATAATAAAGTCGCTTTATGTGCGCATACATTTTACCACTACCGGGATGAATGTTAAATTTAGAATGATGAGAATCTTCTAAAATGTTTTTACGAAGATCACTAATATTTGGCACAATAAATCTACCAAACTTTGAATGCCACTATGAGCATTGATTTCAAAGTCTTTCAAACCATCAATATTTCTATTCCTACAACTTTGGCAAAGATGAGCCAATTCGGGATCATGCTTTTGAGCTTCAAGAATGTGGTCTAAAAAAGATGGATAAGCCTCAAGGATACATAAAACAAGAGATGAACATGAAATGGATCCAAGATCTTGAATCTCATAAGTGGACGAAATCTAAAGATCATTTCATTCATATATTATCACGGAAACCACCGCTTGTTGCTTACGACTAAGCTCATCGGCAACATGATTTCCCTTTCCGGGAGTATAATGAATATCAACATCATAAGATGTAAGGAATAAGAGCTAACGTAGTTAACGCAAATTAAGTTCCTTTTAAAAGAACAAATACTTCAAAGATTTATGATCAGTGCAGAGAACAAATATCTCTCCCAAAAGATAATGACGTTAAATTCTGAGAGCGAAAACAATGGCCGCTAGCTCTAGATCATGAGTGGCATATCTAGTCTCGGCAGGCTTTAATTGTTTAGAAGCATAAGCGATAGCACGTTCCCTTTTGCATGAGAATGACACTCAAACCAATGCGACTAGCATCGGTACAAATAGTGAAGTCTTGGTTCCCTTTGGGAATGACAAGAATAGAAACATCGGAAAGGAGTTCTTTTAATTTTTGAAAAGCAGGTTCTATGCTAAATCATTTATTTCATGATCCTTTTTTTCGAAAAGCTAAAACATTCAAAATTATGATTAACTTTATGTAACCATCTTTTTACAAAAATTTACTTATTACAAGTCAATTTACTATATCTGATTGTCTCATCATAGTGTTTAGGAGACTCATATCGATAACGTTGATTAGGCGCATCGACCAGAATTCTTAAAGCACTCAATGTGCAATACAACACAAAATCATCTTCTATATGATAAACGTGTCTCTTAAAAATTTTACGAATATTTTTTGCTCGTTTTTAAGAACAAATCCAATTATACTTATGAATATATCTTATTAGAAAGATATGCAATTTTAAATTGTTGTTTTCACCATAACTAATGAATACAAGGACAGACTCATCGAGATACTAATAGAATACTCGATTCATAAGATGGATGAAATAAGATGAGGGTTCGTCAAACCGACTGACATAACGAGCCAATCATAAGAATCATAACGAGTGCGGAATGCTGTAAGGGGAATGCTATCCTTTGCAACTCGTAGCTGATGAAAACCGATGGCAAGGTCGAGCTGAGGAAAGACCTTGGCACCACTCAATTGATCAAACATATCATCGATCTTGGGCAATGGATACTTATTTTTTAATGGTCAACTCATTAAGCTTGCGATAATTGATGCAAAGCCTAAGGGTACCATCATAATTCTTTATAAAGATAGCTGAAGCTCCCCAAGGAGAGGAAGTAGATCGAATAAACTGCTTCGCTTCCAATTCGGATCATTGTTTATGCATCTCCACATTTTCTTTATTGGACGTACGATAAGGAGGATAAATAATAGGAAGAGATCCAGGAATTAAATTAATTCTGAACTCAATTGCTCGCTTAGATGGTAATTCTAAGACAGGCTCAAAGATATCGGAAAATTCACGAACGACTTGAGTGAGGGAAATAACATCTTCCTCATCATCATTATGGTCAGATGCCACCGAATTGGAATAAAAATCATTAAGAACAATAGAAATCTGATTAACAGATTGGAGATGTCAAAGATGGATACTGCTCTCGGAACATAGGATATGGCTTCATATCGATTAAGCCAATCCTTCCTAAAATTATTCTGAAACCTAAGTAACGCATAATATGAAAATCGGCACGGAAAGCATAATCACATAAAATAATCTCAACATCCTTATAGAATTAACTTAGTGTTGTAGATACACTAATCGGATTTGCAATTCCCAGAGAAGTCATCAAACCCTTAACATTTAAAGACAAAGTATCCATTAGTTCTTTTGATATAAAAGAATGAGATGCACCCGTATCAAAAAGATTTTGAATAGGATGATCATGAAACAAAACAATGTCATTAAGGACGGAATGAGAAATACCTTACCAAGAGAAGGGTTACTAGAAGCTTGTACAACATTCAGTTTTTCCTCTTTCTTGTTTTGAAGTCTGGGACATAAAGAAATAAGATAACCTGAACTTTTGCAATAGCGACAAGTAAGGGACTTCGGACACTTATTTGCATAGTGGCCCTTAGAACCACAATTGTAGCATTCTCCACGACTAGGAGTAGGATTCTTTGCTACCGAAGTTGCATGCTTCTCTTTCTTGTTGGGATTAAGGTTTTTGAACTTAATATGTCTCTTCTTGTTGTTATTGACGCTCTTCTTGGCACCTTCAACATCAATATCACTTCCTTTATCGGCCTTTTTAAGTCGAAGAGTGATATCTACAAGCTAGTCAAAAGGCACTTCTAATTTCAAAGGTAAAACCATTTTGGGGTTCTTATTTAAAGCACATATAAACTTTTGATTCTTTACAAGATCCAAAAGTTGCTGGGTGGACATGAATGTATTCAGAGGAGGGCCACTAGATTGACCAACGCTAGGACTGCCAGACTAACCATCTCTTCTTCTTTAAGAAAGAAAGAAAGAATGAAGAGGAAAAATGTTATTCTCAGAACGAATTCAAATAAGCTTGATTGGTAAAACAAAGTATCAAAAAAGAAAATAGGATAAAACGGGTCCTAAGACTCGGATTAAATCCTAAGGCACGATTCCTAAGAGAGACTTAGGACAATGATTCTTGTCATAATATTCCATATTGTTCCAAAGTTTGGCTCTGAATCAAGCTGTGGCACCCCACATCTATATTCACACTAGCCAAAAACACTACGGGTAATGCTGTCGACTAGCATAAAAATAAGACTGTTGAGGAGCGAATATCTGTGTAATTGCTTTATGCGAGTACCAATATGTCGGATAGTACGTCGTGCATTTCAATTTAAGAGGAAGTCTGACATATCAAATACAAACTCAAAGCTACTACCCAGTGGCTATGTGGCTTTCGAAAACAATATAAGATAATCATAACACAAAATCAGTCAAGGATATTCATATCACTAAGGTGAAAACAGATATGAATATAACACATAGAAGTGAACATCATAGTAGTGGTCATACAAGATTCACTACATGCCAAAAGAATAGGTACAAGTGCTTCTCAAAATAATATGTATACGTCAAGGAGTCTCTATCTCGAATGTATGAAAAACGAAAACTATTATGCTAAAGTAGTTAGCCAAAAGTCAGAAGTTAATCCTTGCTAAGAAGTCAAGTGGAAGCACCTGAAACACCTCGGTCTGACCCGAGTATTATTTAAGAAGAAAAATAATAAATGGATCGGTCTAGCTATAATTACTGTGTAAGATGAGATATGATGAGAGATATGATGAAAATGTATGATAACCATAATATCATGTTGTGAAAAGTATATATTTGATGACAATGAAAATCATAGAATATCTCAAGTCTCCTCAAATATCCAAAAAAATATCACATTCTTTAGCTTATTCACCAAACCTCAAATATTGACAAAAACAATCAATGCTAATTGCAAAAATTGGTGAAACATAAATTCCAGAAATCCATAATTAAAAATCCAGAAAACATAAAGGGGGAGGCCAATAACCACTGGAGCACGAACACTCACCAACACGTGTATCATAAAAGGGACGTCATCCCATGGGTCGCTAACCCATAGAGCCGGTGCAACGACGCATTGCAACAGTACGCCTGAGGAATATGAAACTCAAATAAGCCGGAATAACGACGTAGTACAAAGGTACGTCCAATGAAACTGAAACTCAAATAAGCCGAAACAATGACGTAGTACAAAGGTACTCCCGATGAACCTGAAACTCAAATAAGCCGGAACAACGACGTAGTACAATGGTATGCCTAATGAACTGAACTTCATAAAACGGTTAAAAGACCATGGGTCGCTAGCCCATAAAAATGAGACGAAGCTCTACAGAACGGGGTATAGTCCTCCACGTGGACAAAGAGATATCGCATATCGCTAGTCTAAAACATAAAATGATCATCATTGATCAGTAAGTTTAAATTACGTTAAGCTAGTAAATAAATGAGTTTAGCTTCATGTCCTATGACCACTAGCTTAACTTAAATATTTACGAACAGATTGCAGATGGCCACTCGAAAAAGATCATGAGATTTTAATCGAACAAGTCCAAGAATTAACCGACAAAGTAAACGCAAGCGTTTCATACCACTTGTTTTGCTAAGTCGTTTAATTGGATTTCTCATACGAACGAGTTAAAGGTTTGTGTATACTAATAGATTGGAAAACGGTTTTAAAAAGAGTTTTGTATTAAAAGTAATGTTGAAATTATTTCTATGAAAGTGTTTTAGTATTTAATACTAGTATAAAAACCTTTGTATTTTAAAGTGACAAATCACAGAAACGATTGTAAAAACAATCTATCACCAAAAATCCACATCTCAATAACATGAATCAAAACCATGGAAATAGATATCAAATCCATCAAATAAAAAACCAAAACTCCAGAAAAGAAGTCATCAAAGTCGGTATTGATTGACAATAGCTATTTGAATCATCAAAGATCGATAAAAATTTGAAATCCACTTAAAAATAGGAAAATAGGCAAAATTTAATAGGACCAGACGTCTGGTTGGTTTGACTAGATGTCTGACCCTAAGCTCTGTCATTTTTTTTATGTGTTCGTATTTTTTATTAAGAAGCCCCTGTTAGACGTCTGGTAGGTTCAGACAGACGTCTGGTTGCTTGAGCTGGGAAAAAATTTGCCTAGACCACTAATAGCCAAATCAACTCGAAAACGTTCGAACAAGCGATGGAGGCTAGGGATTTATGCCGCGACAACCCTGCCCTATAGGCTTTTCGATATACCCCAAACAACATGTACAAACATGCAAGATAGGATCCTTAAAGATTTTGACTTCAAAATGCCAAAGTTGAATTTTTTTACCAAACCAATTCAAACCAAAAGCAATTGAACATGATATAGATGTTAGAAATTCATACCTAACAACAATGAAAGCTATAGACATAGATGTGAGTTCAAAAACTCACCTTTAAACTCAAAAACAACAATTGAGCAGCTCTAAAACAAGCTAAGATTGATTTCTCTTCAACAAAACCTCAAAGATTTTCAACCTATTACTACATGTAAAGATTTTCCTAAGTTAGGTTATAGGAAAAATCAAGAATTGAAGAGAAATTAAGATGGAGAAGATAAAGAGCATGCTTACCTAAGCTTCTCTTTGATTTTTGAACTTGAATTTCCTAAAAATATAGGGCTTGGGAATTTTGATTCCCCTCTTTTCCCCCAATTTTCCTTTTACTTGAGTGTTAGGAAATTATGTGTAGAATTAATGAAGGGAAGAGGAGTTAGAGTATTTGATAGAAGAGTTTGGTTTAGCTTATTGGGTTAATGGGTTAGAACCCAACCCGAAGCCTAAATGAAAATACTAAAATCCTAATCAACTCCAAACATATCGATGTTTATACTTAAACAAGTTGTAAATGTCATTTTGAACTCAATGAAAGTGGTCTCGGATCCAAATTTGACTTTTTATAAAAAGTCACGTTTCGGACTTTAATTCAACTAACGATACTATATTTAACCAAAACGTTTAAATATATAATCGTAAAATATGCAGGTTGTTACGTTAACTTACATGGATAATCAAACTAGGGTTACAACTAGTGTTTTTTCATTATTATGGTTTGAGTTTTATAGTTAATTTCTTCGTTAATTTGGTTGTTCCATGTTAGATGCATACTCTACAGTAGGTTATTTGCCTTCACTAGACTATTATATTATATTTTCGATTTATAATCTTTATGGTACTATGCATAGTATTAATTTTAATTGTATCTAGTTCTAGGTTTTTTATTTTTATATTAGTTTTTAATTTTATTTGTATTATTGCTTATTTCCTTGGGTTGATAGTATTATTCATAAAATTTTAATTGGTTGATTGCAAACCTGTTAAATTTTTATTTACGGAAGGATCAATGACTTATATAATTATGTAGTTATATTCAACTATATTGTTGTGATTGATTATTCGTCTATAGATTTTCAATTACAGGTTAGTTGAAATAGTCACATGAATACAACTATGTACTCCAAAATTTTACTGTTGGATAGGAAAACCTATTAAGTTTAGGGACTTTCCACAGAATGTTCATATTTTTGATGTTGTTACAAGACAAGTACATGTAGAAATGAATATGTAAATTATGTTTCTATTTTTTCTAAAAAAAGCACAATTAGCTTGCGTTTTCTTGATAGAAAGCGCAAGTTAACTTGCGTTTTTCAAAAATTTCAAAATTAGAAAATGTAAGTTACCTTGCATTTTCTGTCAAATATACAAGACACTTTGTGTTTTCTATTTTTCAAAAATAGAGACCAAATTTACAGATTCATTTCTGCATGGACTTTTCTTATAACAACATCAAAACAGGGATCTGTAACTCTTTTCTTGTTTATCTGAAGCTCAGGTTTTCTTAGTTCTTTTTCTGGTTTGGATTTAACAGGTCACCCCATTTGTTTGCATTAGTCTATTATTGTACCATCAATCATTATTTTAAATTTAGTGATCAGTGTTAATATCTGTTTTGATTGAAAGTATCATTTCTGGCATCCAGTTGTGAGTACTATGATGCATGATATATAGGTGTTTGTGTTAGGGATGGTAATTAGAGCAAATTTGATCATGAACAGTAGTGTGTTCATATATTTGATCATCTTTACTGATGATTCTTCAGAGTTTTTTTGTTGGTATATATATTAAGAGAACGAAAATGTGATTATAAAGTTGAAGTTTAAAGGGTTAAAGTGATATATCAATAGTTTCCGTGATACATATTTGACTGTATTTTTATCTCAGTTTATATGAAATTTTCTACCCATTTTTATATAAAGACGTGCTTTGATTTGGTAATTGATTGATGTGAGGGTTAACCATATGTTTGTTATGTATCATGTGTTATGTATATATATTCCTTGTATTTAGCAAGGATGATATTCAGCTGCTTGAAAAATATAAACTTTGTGCATGAAATTTTGTATATAAATAAGGATAAATGAGGCAGATTTAGTAGTGCATCAGAGTGTAACATATCTATCTGAGCGTTCAGTGCGGAGAGGACTATTGTAAAGTTATATATATATTTAGTATCAGATTTTGAAATATTTTACATATAAATCTGTTTCAAGGATCACGGTTTAATTGATATGCATTGAGTTTTCATGTAATTGTTGCATATTTCAATCCAACCTTCAATTTATCTTCTTCCTTTTGATAATTAGAACATATTTTTAGTTATTTTAAAGGGACATTTATTTCAGATTCAGAATTTGACTTAAACCATTTACTTTGGTTCAAAAAATCAAAGTAGGTTTAAACATGCTAATGCAGTAAATTATAAAATGCCAGTAAAGGTTAACATACTATTGCAGTCCGTGAAATATTCGTACTTTTGCTTGTTTTGCAAAAGACAAGACATAGCTGGAATATAAACATGCAAAACAGATTTTGATTATTTAATTTTTAGGCAGGCACGTCATGAAGAGCTTTTTGGCTACTTTGGCATGAGGCTTATCTAAAACTGGATGGAAGTCACTCATATTATCACCGTTTGCTATTAGTTCTAAAATTGGAATTGTTACTATTAATTTATTATTAATTACTTAGAAGTGTTGTATACAATATTATCTACTATATATTAATATCATTGTAGATCATAGGAAACATCACTCGCTTTTAATTTCATAAGAAGCTGCTGGTTATGATTCATATTAAAATATAGTGCTTATAATGTTCAAAATATAAATTATCTTCATTTCTCATTGAGTGTTCTTTATGTTTGCAATCATGAATGTTTGTGGAAATAGTTTAATGTGAATTGTGATTTCTTCGGGGAACGCCTACCTTTGGTTGTTATATTTCTTGGTTTATATGTTAATTCATTTCATATTATCATTTTATTTTATTTTGCATACATGTGTGTATACATATATATGTAACGTTTTTACATTTTGTGTTTATTTTCTTAGCAAATATAGGTATATTCACTAGATTGGATGGATTCTGCCGATCTTGAGAATTTAAGCATTTATCACATTTTGTACTGTTGTATATTTCTATTATGGACCTTAGTTATATAGGTTTTTAGACAAGCTTGTTTTTTTCTTATGTGTATATGATTTTTTGCTACCTGCCAAGCTTGTTGGAAAAGTGTAGAATAAAATTATATGTGTGCTCTCCTCCTTACGAGAATCACTTATTTTTCTAAAAATAATTAATTATGCGCTGGATCTAGATCTCACAAGCCCCATAAACCATATATTTAAGTGTTCATCCATTTTTTGTGTTAACAATAACTTTAGTAGAATAACTTTAACTACTAAGTACTTTAATTTCTCAAAGTAATTAATTGAAACTAATCTCCACTCCATAACATTATATACATCAAAACTAAATCTTCGAATCCGTTTATATCTTTTGAAATTAAAAAAATATTCAATTGAATAAAAATGAGAGAATTAATTTAAAAGACAAAAATTCGTAAATTTTTGGCCTAAAGGATTCGATCTCAATATTTTAACAAAAAGGACAAACATTCTTCTAAAAATTATTCAAAATGATAAACATTCTTCCAAAATTATTCATAAGGACAAACATTCTTTCAAAACTGTCATCGCACAAAAAACTGATACCTAAAAACTACTACCGATAACTACAAACTGATACCTAAAAATGATATCAATAACTAAAAACTAATACCTAAAGAAAGTTGTGGCTAAAATACTGAAGATTTGTCCTTCAGGCTGAAATGCTGAAAAGTTTTATCCTTCACAGTAATTTCCTATAAAAATAATCAGGAAATTATTGTAAAGGACAAATTTTCTCAGCATTCTGTTTTAGCCTAAAAGACAACTTTCTTTAGGTATTATTTTTTAGTTATTGATAGTAGTTTTTAGCTATCAGTTTGTAGTTATCGGTAGCGGTATTTTGATATCAGTTTTTAGTTTGGTAGCAGTTTTGAAAGAATGTTTGCCCTTATGAATAATTTTTAGAAGAATGTTTGTCTTTGTGGTTAAAATATTGACGTGTGTCTTGAGGCTAAAAATATACAAAATTTTGTCTTTTAATCTAATTCTCCCAAAAATAATATGCGGTGTGAATTTTTTGGTCATTTTATTTGTCCGGTTGTTATGCACAACTTCAACCACGGTATGCACGTGTCCTCCCCTACCTTCCTATCGCATTTATATCTTTTTTATAACAGCTCAAAGCTTCTTCAAAATAACAGTTTAAAAAAAGCTTCTTTGAAATTGTTGAAGCCCTGTTAGAAATTATAGGGTTTATATTTCAAATCACCGGAACACCATAATTGTTCACCAACGATATGGCCGGTCATCCAAATTTCAAATGAACAGGCTTTATCAAGTATCTCTGAAATAACTGAGGATTACATTTGAGAATTTGAATCATATAATATATTTCAGTTGACTGGAAACGTCCTAGATCTTAGATAGAAAATTTAAAGAATAATTAAGTTGCCATAGTAGGAACGATGTGCAATTCAGATTCGCAGATTTGGTTAACAAGGTAGTGGAGTCCATGAGGAGTTTTCAGATCCGATCTGCTTTTGTACATGATTTGCGTCAATTTTTCCCCAAGAAGGATTATACCTATTACTACCGTTCACCACTCTTTGTATTCAATGATCAAAATATTAGTATAAATTCTGTTAAAGAGGGCTAAAGTCATTTATGTAGGAAAAATTTAGGAATATGCTACATTGTGTTATCAAAGTTAATCAATTTTTGTTCTCTTCATGTTTTTCTATAGGACATTGAAGTAATTAGACTTTAAAAATTATTAAAGAAGGGCATTGATCTATGTAAACATTGATTTTTGGAAACCATTGATATTGCTGTTCTGACTATCGCATTTTAAACGAGAAAATATTGTTTACTCATTGAACACTACCATCTGAACTATGATATAATAAAATGTTGCCATATTGTACTATTAGTTTGAATCGTAGAAGGTTTATTTTATGCTATCTACTAATGCTTTAGATGTACTGATGTAAGGATGACCTCTAACTATATTACATTTTGTTGTATACTGCTTTATGTTTAACCATGTCATACTACAAGCATGGTTGCCCAGTTTGACCTACCACTGTTAATTCATTATTGTATAGAATTATAATATGTTATGGATAAATCCTTCGTTTTAGTTGTTTTAGTAAAAATACATAACATGTAAATTGATTGCAAAATATAGATAGGACTCTAAAAGTGCTTGATTTACAACAGATAATGATTTCAACATCTTGTGGTCAGATGTATCAATACTAATATTTCTTTAATCGGCTCTTCAATGAATATTGCTGCATGTGTGAAATATATATATATATATATATATATATATATATATATATATATATATATATATATATATATATGGGAATCAAAATTGTGTAAAAGATGTCGTGACTAATGTACTCTTAAAAGTTTGGCACGCACGAGGTAACGAATTATTTCGTCGGACACATAGCTAGCATCATAAATCTGCTAACAAATTATTTTGTCGGACAAATGGCTAGCATCATAAATCTTGTGTTACATTGAATATTTTTTTTTTTCAAATAACATCCCCTATGGGGGGGTCCGGAGGATGGCAATCTGTAAGGTGGGGGTGCGGAGCAACGCTCCCGCTACGGGGTTCGACCTGTCCGGTTATGTCGTAGGGTCCAAAGATCCAGGGGTCCAAGGGCAGCGTCTACGACAGGTTGCGGGGCAGCGTCCAAAACGGTACGTTTTATTGACTGTTGAACTCAAATTCAACAGCCAACGGTAACAACCGTTAGAAAACGGTCACGACCGTCCCAATAGACACCTGTAGACGAATAGACACATCACTTCCTATATATATAGCAGTGCATTCCATCAACAAAAACTACACCTTTTTTTTTTCTATATCTAACTCGTCTGACATTATTCTTCTGAGTTTTTCTTCTGATCTGTACAAGTAATCACACCTTGCACAGATAATCTACGTTGTATTCTGAAAGAAGGTTTTCGTTCTATCCGCTGTAATAAAGAAGGGAAAAACATTCTTGAAAGAACGATTATTTCGTGTCTTGGAGGGATTAGTCTTATTAGTCTTATATTAGTCTAGTTTGAACAACATGTTGCAACAAGTGTAATTCGGTGGTAAGCTTCAATGTATATATTGTATGACATCGAAAATTTTCATTTGATAGATGTAGGCAGAGAAAAGTATAGAGGTAATTGTTAATTTTATTTCGCTATTGCATGTTTTTTGGTTGAATTATAATAATTTACCTTTTAGCAGTTAAATTAAAATTTATATACAACTAGATGAATGATATTGAATGCTAATTCTAGGAAGAATTAAAATTCGAACATTATGTCATACAAAAATTTATTTGTTTATTTTCCTGTTTGAACGAAACAGAGATGAATCAACCCGTTATCTTGCACATGTTTGTCTTTAGTTGGTATAAGTAAAAGATGAGGGATAAATCTTAGATGATTTAATACTATTTTATCAATAAACAGGGATGCATCTATATTACTGAAATCTCTCAAGTAATCATTGTTTATTTTTTAATTTTATGTTACCATCCATATCATACATCATTTCTATTTATAATGATAATCCTCTCAACATTATGTCATAGTCGGATGGGTTGAATTCAATTTCATTTCCAAGTTATCTTTGCCTGTGTTTGATATCAACTGCATGTCTCTTAGGTAGATTAGAAGCCTGAAGAATCGCTAATTTTGCTTAGCTATATGCATGTGGAATCTCGGTCATGTCGAGTAGCTTATTTTTATCAGCGGCGTGTCTATATGATTTGTTGATTGTGAATTAAAGCACTAAAATAGTGCTGGAAAAGATGTGTTACAAATATATGGTCTATCCATCTTACCCATTAATCACGCAACAGATAATAATGATAAAATTAGTTATATATGTTTCCTAGTATAACCGCACAACGGTGAAGAAACCGACCGTTCGATTGTATAACTTTGATAAAACATATACATTTAAAAAAAATTGTTAATATTACTTAAACATTAAGTGATAATATGTTGGAAAAAAATAAATTGAGATTTGAATCTGAAAATATGAATTTCAAATTTAAATATTAATCAAAGCATTCAAAATTGTCGATTTGAAATTGAAATTTTAGAATTTGAAAAGCATAATAGATTTGAATTTGAAATCTTTGATGCGCGAAATAAAAGGAGGAAGTTTAGGGAAACCGCGATAAGACAAGATCCACGTTTTTAGGAAAACCGCGATGAGACAAGATCCACGTTTTTAGGAAAACCGCGATAAGATAAGATCCACGTTTTTTTTGGCTTCAGAAAAAATTGATTTTGGTTAGTGACAGTAAGCAAACCTTCCTAACGGTCAGTTTTAGATTTGAATTTGGAATCTTTGATGTGCGAAATAAAAGGAGGAATTTTAGGGAAACCGCGATGAGATAAGATCCACGTTTTTGGCGATGAGATCCACATTTTTAGTGATGAGATCCACGTTTTTAAGAAAACCGCAATAAGACAAGTTTCACGTTCTTTTGGATTCAGAAAAATTGATTTTGACCAGTAACAGTAAGCAAACCTCCATAACGATCGGTTTGATAATCAGAAAACTTAATACTTAATACTTCGTGCCATTACTACAAGTATGGTTGTCCAGTAGTTAAACCTACATTGTTAATTCAATAGTGTACAAAAATTTATTACCTAATGAATAAATCAAATGATATCACGCAGTAATTATTTATGGTTGTATGCAGTTAACAAATCAATTTTATTTGTTTAAATAAGAAGATTTACTATATTATATTTATACTAATTATGGATATGATAGTAAAATAAGGGGGATATGTGTACATACGTACAAAGTGTTATGATGAAATACGTTAGACGAAGATGCATTTACTCATGTGTACTTAATGGACTTTTTGATGTAACCATCATTACTTAAACATTAACATTGCTTTTTTTATTAAACAAATATTAATTGATGATCAAATATGAAACGTGGGTTTATGTCGAATACACTAAACTATTTAACGACCACGTTAAAACTATAGGTTACGACAAAGAATCCCTCAACCATTGTTTTTAACTTTACCATCTATATCATTTTAGTTATTGATGCCGCTTTCAAATTTGAATAAAAGTGGCGAGGAGAAAACTAAAAAAATTTGGGCACAATGTAAATTTGCCTTTTAGCATTTACACGATAACCAGTTTTACGTATATATCGGATATATTGAGGTTTGTCCATGTTTGTACGTACTATTTTGCGCTAAATAAAAGTTAATACATATTTTCTTTGAACATGTCCAACGGACATGCCATACATGCTGGTTTTATATATAATGAAGAGCTAATTCTACGTTATATTGTGGAAAGATCTGATCAATACAACAAATTTTTTAAACATACATGTAAAAAATGGTGTAATAGGTATTTAACAATGTTTTTACAAACATTATCTAAAGCGAAGTTATCGTAGGATCATCATTTTTTCCAATGTTTAATAGCACTTTCAAAGAAAGGCTGTAATTAATCTTATTACTACTGTTTTTAGACGTCATTGTTAAGTTTTCTTCAACTTTTTCCTAAATGTTGCAGTATACTTTTTTACAACTTTTTTAAACATTACGGCATATTTTTTCAACATCTCAAAAAATTTGCATCAACATTACAGCTTATTTTCAACCTGTAACTATATTCTTTTTATTGTTACTACAGCAACAATAATTTAGAAATTTCAATACATAAATTTCGGCAACACAAACTATAAGTAACACCAATCAAAAATGCATCCATTCAAAATAAGTCAACAATTTATTAATACAAACAATATTTATATCAATGTCAAAGAAACATACATATCAAAATTCAAAAACAATATGAATTTTACAAAGTCCAAAATAACACAATTTCAACATACATATACATCCTTCTGATTTTTTCCTTCTTTCGGCTCTTCTTTTGGATATTAAAGCTATAAAGCCCAATGTTTATGCTAAGGCCATAACAATTCTCGTTTATATAAAAAAGGTGAGTAACAATAATCATCAAGCCAGGATTAAATAAGCCAGAATTAAGACTGAAGTTCATATATTGCAAATAGTACAAATATAAAATTACAAACCAACATGTGCTTTAGCTGTTATTTTCACACGAATTTTCCCTGTGATATATCCCGATATTTTCATCTCTTACTTTCTCACTCATCCTTGTTATTCATTAACAAGGTGTGAACCTTCATCTCTTTACATGCTATGGTAGTTCTCTCAACCGCTATTCCTATTCCTTTAATCCAAGGATTCACCATGTTCATCTTTTACCCTACAAAGTTAACTATAATTACTTTTGGTGTGGACACCTAATAAATTTAGAGTGGACATACTTTAGAAATTACTAAACACATTTACTAATACTCAGCAAGAAAGAAAATACCTGAGAAGTGATTATTTACTCAAGAATCTTTTCTGAATATTGTACTGAATTTGAAGTGACCACTCTCATATGAAGGCTTTCAATTAGATTAAGAACTTCCAGTAACGTTGCTTTGCTCGCTTGAAAGCAATGTATCTTAACTAAGAACTTGTTTTTTGAAAGCCTTTACCTCGACTTTCAGACAGTTGTCATCACTATTTGAGATTGAGACAAGTTTAGTGTTTTTATTTGTAGAAGGAGCCTTAGTTGAATTTCTATTCTTGGCCACTTCTTCCTCGTTTGTCTTCATTTTTTCTTTCGTTTGTTCACTACAAGAAAGGCTTCGATTTGCGACGAAAGGGGGCGACGGCTAAAAAAAGCGGCCGTCGCTAGCCGTCGCAAATCGCAGTATACAGGTCCTGGCCGAGAGCTTAGATTTCATTCTCCTCCTTCCCCAAATCTTTTCCTCCTCCCCCAACTCCGTCACCCCAGCCGGCGCCCAACCCTTCAAAGCCTCCAAATCACCCAAATTTGTGTCGGTATGCTTCTAATCTCTTGTTTGAATGTAAATTTGATGTTTTTAGGTTTAATTTAAATCCCAATTCAATTATGATTTGTTGTAAAATTTAAATTTGTTGTTAATTTGAGTATTAGAAGTGTTGTTAAATTAGGTTTTAATTGTGTTGTATGTTGATTTGGTAGATTAATTAGTTTATTATCATGAACTTGAATTAAGTACATATTAATTATTTCATCATGATGAAGTTGATTAAATGGTTGATGTAGATATTAGTGTTGGCGATTAACATGGTTAGTTGTTTTAGCTGAAAAAATAGTGTATATTAATGATTAACTTGGTTATTGATAAATTTACATGAAAGTATTTCATAGTTTATGAAATTGATAAATTACAAATTTAAGTTGTGAAGTAAATTTAAATTGACAAATTTTTATTAAATAATTAGTTTTTTATTGTTTTCTAATTATCTATTTGATAATTAGAATTTGTTGTTTTCTAAGTATATTCGTTGATAATTGTTTTATTTACCCTGTTGATTGAGCGACGGCTAGCGACGGTTAGCGATTGCCATTTTGATAATTTTAGCGATGAATCGCGACGGCTAGCGACGGACAAAATGCAAAAGGTTGTATATATTGTAAAAAATAAAGTTTGTACAAAAAATTAAAATTAAAATACACAAATTTAAAAGAACAATAGTTGAAACAAATTTAAAACTTACAAATTTAAATACACAAATTTTTGAAATAAAATACAAATAGTTAAAACATTGTCAAAATTTGAAAAGAACAATAATATTTGATAAAATTTAAAGAAATTTCTTTATCCCTTAGATTGTCTTTGGCCCCGTCTGGCAAGTGTTGTATATGATCGTTATATGGATGTTCGTATTGTAACGGAACGGACATTTATATTCATCTGATACAATATTTGTCGGATTTGTCCCTGTATTGGACAAGTTACAAACACAATAAAATAATTACATATTATAAATCAATTCATTTTAAACGGTTACAAAATTTCGACAGCACTTTCTTTACGTTCCCTGTGTACACGCATTTGTGTACGATACAGGAAACATAAGAGAAGTGCTGCCGAAATTTTGTTGAACCGTTTAATCTGAAATGATTTATAAAATGTAATTATATTATTGTGTTTGTAATGGGAAGTAGGATGACTGACCACCCAAGTGAAAATCAAAATACCCAAAAATAAAAAAATAAAGTGAAGTTTATATTTTGATTTTCCTGTAACGATGAACTTTTTACAATGGAGAATGGTTGTAAATTAATCATTTAAATTGTCTAACATACATTTTCAAATCAGGAAAAATGTTCAATTATTTTCTCGACCGTACGTGGATATATGAAATCAGAACTGGAAAGAAAGGATCGATAAAGCAACATTTCTACAACGGTGTACAGGAATTTATTAGATTTGCTAAATCTAATAACCGAAACTATACAGAAATTCGTTGCCCGTGTAGTAAGTGTCAACATTTGAAGCATTGGAAACCGGATATAGTTGAAGTACATTTGTATCAATATGGTTTCGTGTCTGATTATTATTTCTGTGATCGTCATGGAGAACTTGTTGAACCTACACCTAATACTGAAGTTTTAGAGGACGGTAATATGATGACGAATCCGATAGAAAATATGGTGGATGATGCAGCACGATCAATGTTTCCTACAACGGAAGCTGTCGATGAAGACGAAAATGTCGAAGAAGAACCGACTGCGGAAGCTAAAAAAATATACGATTTGTTGGATTCTGCTAAGAGGCCGTTGTGGGACGGATGTAAAAGCGGAATCGAACTTTCAGTAACCGCCGAATACATAACTATGAAATCAAAATTCAACCTTACGGAAGCTGCATTTACAGCAGTTGTACAAGTTGCAAAACGACACATGCCACCCAACAATCTGATGTGCGATAGTCATTATAAAGTAAAAAAATTGATGTCCGCTTTCGGTCTACCGTACGAGAAGATAGATGCATGTGTGAAAGGTTGCATGTTGTATTGAAAAGACGACGTCGACCTCAGAAAATGCAAAATATGTAACGAAGAAAGATACAAACCAAGAAAGAAGAAAGGGAAAGAAGTCCCGTACAAGAGAATGCATTATTTACCCATCACTCCCAGACTTCAAAGATTATATGCGTCTTCTGCTACGGCCTGTCAAATGCGATGGCATAGTGTGAGAACAGCGGAAGAAGGAACTTTGATACATCCATCCGACGGTGAAGCATGGAAACATTTCGATAAGACTTATCCCGCATTTGCTGCGGAAAGTCGTAATGTCAGACTTGGTTTATGTACGGATGGATTTTCACCATTTTCACAGTTTGGTAGTAAATATTCATCCTGACCAATTATCGTTACTCCGTATAATTTACCTCCATGGATGTGTATGAAAACACCATATATGTTTCTCACCACTGTCGTTCCCGGCCCTCATGATCCAACTCAAGGAATTGATGTTTATTTACAACCATTGATCGAAGAGTTGAAGAAACTGTGGAATGAAGGAGTTGAAACTTACGATGTATCAACGAAAAAAAAAATTCGGTTATTCGCTTCTTTGTTATGGACGATTAATGATTTTCCTGCATACGGGATGCTTTCTGGTTGGAGTACGGCTGGTCGTCTAGCATGCCCTTATTGTATGAAAGAAATACGAGCATTTTCGTTACGATATGGAAAGAAAGTTTCGTGGTTTGATTGTCATCGGTGTTTTCTTCATCCCAATCATAGTTTTAGAAGGGATAAGAAAATTTTCATAGCTAACAGAGAAGAGAATCTGAAACCACCTAAGATTTGGTCAGGCGAGGAAATATACGAAATTGTAAGAGACTATCCAAAGATACATGAAACTGGAGTCCAGACTGAAATCCTAGGAAAATCAGACATTCATAATTGGTGCAAACAAAGCATATTTTGGGAATTACCATATTGGAAAGATCTCTTACTCCGACATAATATTGACGTGATGCACAACGAAAAGAACGTGTTTGATAATCTGTTTAATACAATTTTGAATGTAAAGGGCAAAACCAAGGACGATTTGAATTCGAGGCTTGATATAGCAAACTATTGTAAGCGCCCGGAACTTCATATGAAGCCTAATGACAATAAAAAACCGAAAGCATGCTATGAGCTAGACAATAAGCAAGTAAAAGTCATGCTAAAGTAGGTGGAAGAATTAAGATTTCCCGATGGGATTTCTTCCAATATTCGTAAATGTGTTGACTTCAAAAATAGTAAATTGAGTGGGATGAAAAGTCACGATTGTCATATCATGATGGAATATTTACTCCCCGTGGCTTTCAAAGAAATGTTGCCCGTAAAAGTATGGAACGTCATAACAGAGTTATGTTTGTTTTATAAACAGCTATGTTCGACAACATTAAAGGTGGACCGTATACGTAAACTTGAAGTAGAAATACCCATATTGCTATGCAAACTGAAGAAAATACTTCCGCCTGGTTTCTTTAACGTAATGGAGCATTTACCTATTCATCTTCCATCCGAAGCACTTCTTCGAGGTCCTGTGCAATATGGATGGATGTATCCATTTGAGAGGTAAATTAACATATGCAATGTTCATGTCAATTTCAAATTTAAATTTATATATCTAAATATGTAATACATATCTTAATAGGTACTTGAATCATCTGAAGAAGAAGATTCGACAAAAAGCCCGAGTTGAGGGTTCGATATGCAAATCGTATCTTGAAGAAGAAGCCTCATTTTTTTCTCTCACTACTTTAAGGACGATGTGAACTTATCATTTGTAACTGTTCCTCGAAATGAGGAAGTCGTTGAACAAAATTCTTCTCAAACAATGTTATCTGTTTTTAGACAACATGGTAGAGCTGGTGGAAAATGTGTGGAAATATGGTTGGACGATAGAGACCACCATGTAGCGTACACGTATGTTCTTTTAAATTGTGTCGAAGTCGCACCATTTGTCAGGTAATAGTTAATTCACTTGTAATTTACTTGTACGTACATAATAATAATAACACATATTACATATATGCAGTATCTACGAATCACAGTATCCATCTGGCGATCTTAGTAAAGAATTTGCCAAATGGTTTTTGAACTATGTTTATGAGCCAAGAAACTGTGTCGTTGATGAAGGCTTAAGACATCTTGCGATTGGACCGAAAAGAAATGTGAAGACTTATCCAATATTTTTCGTCAACGGGTTTAAATTCAACACAAAAGATTACGGTGCTGAAAAATTAACATATAACAGCGGGGTATTTGTCAAAGGCAGTGATGATCCAGATGAGCATTTAAAAGATTTTTACGGCATCTTAACACAGATTCTAGAATTGACATATTATGTTGAACCTTTAGAAAAGGTTTTTTTATTTAAGTGCAATTGGTTCAGTAACGTTCCTGGTTCCGGAATCAACGTGCATAAAGAGTACAAACTTATTGAAATAAGGCATACATCACACTACTATAAGTACGATCCTTTTGTGTTAGCCAAGCAAGCGTTACAAGTATATTTTGCTTCGTATCCATCTTTGAAAAAAGATAAAGCGGATTGGTCCGCTGTTTTCAAAACGAAACCAAGGTTTACGATTGATGGAAATAATATTCCAAATGAAGCAGCATATCAAGCCGATCTTGAATCAAATACAGAAATAATAATAACTGATGATATTGATGTAGGGCCTTTGAATGATGAATCGAACGTCCTATTTGATGCATTTGAAAGTACCGAAGAAAATGAGATAGAATACAAAACTGAATCTGAATCAGAAAACGATGAAGACTGATCGTTATTGAGTTAATTGTTATGTGATAGTGATTGAAACATTCGATGTAATAGTAAATTTCTGTAATTGTTCTGTGATGATCATTTAGTTAATTTTTATCCATGTTTTGTATTAGTAAATTTTTATAATTGTTCTGTGAAAGTGATTGAAGCATGCTACGTAGTAGTGAATTTCTATTATGGTTCTGTGATGATTATTTATATAATTTTATCCATGTTTTGTACTAGTAAATTTTTATAATTGTTTCTGTGAAAGTGATTGAAACATGATATGTAGTAGTGAATTTCTATAATTGTTCTGTGATGATATTGTTTTTCTATAGCAGATATGTCTGGCAGGAGACGGAGTGGAGGTGGTGGTGGCACGTCATCCCCATCTCCCGGTGCAGGTGGTAGTGGCACTGCACCGGACTTACGTCCGATTGCAGAAGTTGTTCCTAAAAGTGCTGGGTAAGTATCAATTTTATTTAAAATATAAGTTTTAAAATCCACTAAACATGTATATCATAACTTTTGCAGTGGCTTTGAGGTGGAGCCATCAGATTATATTTTACAGGTTTCGAGGAAGGCTTTTCAGAGCCGGATGCATGGTTGTTGGCCTCGCTGGGACGACATCCCCCCTCATGTCAAGAACGCCATACAAGCGGATTTACTTGTAAGTAGTAGTTTGAATTTCAGTTGTAAATTAATATAATCTTTATAACATAAAATTTACAGGCTGTAGTCCGCGTCGACCCTGATGACTTGGACATTTTTTTAAATCATTGGAACAAACGAATGAGAAAAAATTACAGGGATACACTGTCCAAGGCCAAAAATTCAAGGAAAAAGCCGAACTGGATGGGCGAGGGTGTATGGAATGATTTTCTTCAGCTTTGGGACAGTCCGGCAGCAAGAGTAAGTAATATATGTTTGCTTTGTTATTTAAATCTAATATAAATCTCGCAAAATGTATACGTGATAATTTATCTTAATTTGTAGGAGCTATCCGCGCGGAACCGGGCAAACAGGAATAAAAATCCTGCATTGCACCGTGGTGGCTCCAAATCCTTTCAGGAGCACAAGAGAGAGCTGGTAATTAAATTTATAAACCGTGTTTACATTTTATTACAATATTTTATAATCAGATTAGCAATAATATTTATATATTTTCAGGCCGCAAGATACAACCGCGAGCCCACTATGGCCGAGCTGTTTAAGGCCACACATGCCATGGAGAGGACTGACGAAGAGGGCAATGTTTCGCACGAGTGGACGGATGACAAATCACAATCCGTAATGGTAAATTAATTTACTGTTAATAACAATATTTTCTCTTATTTTATTTTCAACATTTTGAAATTCGGTTTTTATCGTGTAAAACAACTGTTTGTAATCGCAGGAGAGGTACGAAGCAGAGCGGGCTCGTGTAGCACAGTCCACTGGTCGGGAAGAGCTTACGTTGGAGGAGGAGAACCATATTTGGGATGCTATTATTGACCCGCCTTCTCGGACCAGTCGACGGTATAGCTATGGAAATGTGGTGGTAAATTTTGACATGTACTAATATATAAATTTAATCATGCATATGAATAGTTTAACAATTTTAATAATATTATATATATATACTAATATATAAATAATTATGAATTATTTTATAGACCACGAGAATGCAGAGTGCATACAGAAGGTCGCAGTAAGAGGCGGAGATTGCTCAGTTGAGGGCGACAGTTGAAGAAATAAATGATTGGAGGAAGAGTTTCTTTGAGCAACAGCTGGATGAGCGGATTGCGGCCTATTTGCAACAGCATGAGAGGATGCCTGGAGAGGACGGCAGCGATGGTGAGGAGTAGGTATGTTTGTTTGCTGATAGTTTGGTATATACACATTTTGATTGGTATGGTGTATATATATTTCAGGATATTATGTACATATATTTTGATGACTTCTAGTTGCTGGATTTGGTTGGATATTATGTATATATATGTCGGGATATTATGTAGAAATTTCGGTTTGCTATTTACATATTCCAAGTAGTGGATTTGAAAATGAGATTTGGTTGGATTTTATATTGTTTGAATGTATAGTTATGTTATATGATGGATATATGATGGATATCTGATGGTTATACTTGATGATTATTGTGTATAGTGGTTGTTTGGTTCAGATTGGTTGAGGTGTGTATGGGCTGTGCATGTGCACTGAAAATTTACCCAGATTTGCGACGGCCGAATTGCACAGATTAGCGACGGCTTGCGACGGCTAGCGACGTCCTGCGACGGCTAGCGACGGACAAATTGCACAGATTAGCGACGGCGAGCTACGACTAGCGACGGCATTTAGACGTTGGAAAAATTTCCACGTGGCACATCTGCAGTCGCTAGCCGTCGCTATTTTGGTGACGGAGCCGTCGCTAAAACCGTCGCTACACTATTGGGCGACGACAAATATAGCGACGGCTTTTAGCGTCGGCTAGCGACGGCCGGCAACGGCTTAAAGCCGTCGCTAACTGTTGTCGTTCTTGTAGTGGTTTCATATATTCATCTTTTATAAGTTGAACGAACGAATGAGATTTGTGCATCAATAGAAACATAAGTAGATTGCTTTCAATGGCGGAGCATGCATATTGTGAACCGGTATCAAAAGTATGTAAATAAGTTAATTTATCTTACTATTAGTAGTGTGGTTAAACTTCAGTGCAAAAGGATTCTGTACAGTATAACATTATTAATATTGGTGAGCTTACTACCAAAATATTACAAGTCATTTACTATGCTGATGCAAAGAGATGGATAGGTATGTTTTCACGAGAAGTCATAGCTTACCGGAAATATGGTATGTTAAGGAACACGAGGAAGTCCTCTAAAATATTAAGCATTTCGGCCATTTGAGAGAAAAGTAAAACTCGATTCCCTCTTTCTATTAGTCTTGGTAGCATCTGAGAACAAACCTTAGTCAGAATTAGATGCATGAAATCTAGCTGGAAGAAGAACGGTGAAAATAAGATCTATAATGTCTATCAAATGAGCGGGATGATGTATATTTAGGTATCCATTGACGGTAATTTTGAACACCCACAAACCATAGAGAACACCAGATCATGTATGTACATGCTTACTCTTTCCAAGAACCGAAGCTATCCAGATGCTGATATTAAAGATGAAAAGAATGCCTCTTTTGACGATAAATTAGAAATTGACCAGGAAAGAGATACTGTTTAGATAAAAATAAGCATAATTAGAAAAGCAAACATAAATATGGAATGATTATTAGCTTAGCAGAAGCTTCCATGCGTTGCTTGTAAATTATTCTTCACTTTACGACTAAACTGTTCCAAATTCGTTCAATTCTATAGTGAGCTATCAAGACATTATAATCAAAATTACCCCATTTTGCAAGTTTTAAAGTACAAACTGAAATTCATTGTTAACTACTGTCAAACCCAAGTCATGTATAGTAAATGGAAAGTATATGACTGGTTAGCCAGCCTGAAGCAACGATTCTCATAGCATAGCATGTGAATCATTGAATTAGCTCAAACACATGAAGTAGATGGCTGATCAGCAGAAGCGTAGCCCAGAAACAAATGAAGTCATTTCATTGGCTCAAAGGCTCAAACACATAAATTAAAAAATAGAAAACTCAAATAGCTGGCACTGCATATAAAAGGCAACTATACTCATTCTCACTAAACAAATCTTCACATCTATATCAACAAATAAAGAATCCAGAAGTAGCTAGATAAACAGAAATGGCAGCTACGATAACGGAGGAATTGGCATACCTAAACATGAACAGTGAGAAGAGGCTGACCATCAAAATCCACACTCACCAAGTTCGCATCCCCTCTTTTCACCTCGCCAGAACCGAAAACCTGTATCTCGAGATCAATCCTCTCCATATCTGCAGCTCAGCACATCGTGTCCAGACTTGGCAACCATCACCTCGCCGGATCTGAATTGCAACCACCTTCGAGTTAGCAACAGTTTTGGGAAGTGAGCCTATTTAGGTTGTGAGGCGACCCTAGAACCGAATTGCAACCCTAAGCGAAGTGATTTCGGGTGTGAGGCGATTTGGGAAGTTATTTAGCGTTGTTTTCGCTTGGGGAAGTGGAGACTTAGGTACCGTTTGTTTCAGAGAAAAAGCACTTTTTGAAAGTGCCAAACGAAGGCAATTCATACATTCAGCAGCTTTAAACGTGTTTGGTTGGAATGCTCGTAAGCAAAAGTCAGTCAAACCAGCAAAATATCAACAAACAAATATACCAAACTTATTTCAACTTCTGATTCAGGTGTAGATATTTTACAACGAATACCCCTATTTGTTTTCCTCACTATTTACGGCAGTAACAGCTATTTCAAAAGCATAGCAGCAGGTCCCTGATTGCACAGCAGAGGTAATGATTTTGTACTTTTCTTTGTTTGTTACTGTACGTCAGTTAATTTTCTCACATATATAATGCAGTTTTGATTTCCCACTCTTATATGTTATTCCTGATTTTGGTTATGCAATAAAGCTACGTTGGATTATATTGAAGCCTCTTTATTAAACTCTCATGTATTATCATAACATATTTTATGAAAATCTCTGAACCATTTTTTTGAATTACTCTTATAAGGATTATATTACAAAAGGTTCAGATAATATTACAACAGAAGCTACGTTGTGTTTTATGTGTTTTATAAAGCCGCGTTTTATGTGTTTTATAAAGCTACGTTCAACTATCTCTGGTTTGAATATTACAACAGGAGTATAATATTATGTATTTTATAAAGATAATATTATGTGTTTTATAAAGATAATATTACAACGGGAGTATAATAGCACTGACATAGCTACATACAACCACTTATTTGTTTTACAAAGCTACGTTGGATTATATTATATTTCCTTCTTTGTTTGGATATTGTTCAACATCATGCTGTATAGCATGCATTGTAAAAGCGTAAAAGATAATAATCTGATTGTTGCCATTTAATTGATAGCATTAACATAATGCACATACAGATATAGTTACTTCTTTTGGATATTGTTTTAGGTAATTGGCAAGTTCAACACAAGGTGGTAGATAAAAAGTAGTGTTTTAGAATGGAATTTCTTCTCAGTTTATTACTTGACCAAATGTTTACCTTCACTAATTCTAGTTTACCTTCACCAATTCTAGGCAGCAATGCCATAACAAGATAGTCTAAACGCTGCGAGGAAGCAGAAGCTAAAAATATACCATTTATTTAAAATACAAGTACCATTAAATAGAGAGTCCAAAAGAAGAGATGGTCTACTGTCTCTTTTTGCTCATTACATAAAGAACATAACTCATAAATATTAGAGGTTTTTAGGCTCAAGAAAAAAATTCGAGAAAAATTTAGTTTCAGTGACAAGAAGTTTGCTTTTTAGGCCGAAGGACACTTTTTAGTGTAAATCACAGAATGATAGTTGTAACTATCATTTTCAGTTTAAACTAAAAAGTGTCCTTCGGACTAAAAAATAAACTTGTTGTCCCTGAGACTAATTTTTTTTGTAACTTCTTCCTTGTGCCTATTTACCTGTAAATTATTATAACTCATAAATGTTAATTTTCCTTGAAACCAATTAGTATTTAGCTGGGAGAAGATTTTTGAGGGTCCTAAAAACACAAGTTGACATTTTTGGGAAATGCATTTTTTCTTGGATCACCTTTTCCCATTGAACTTTGTCGTACTTTTTTCTAATTGCTTGATACACATTTTTAGATTAGGAATGGCATCAGGTAAAAAGTCTAAAAGTAAACGTGCGGACAATGAAGTAACCGTAACTTCCAAGAGCAGGGCCACTTTTGCCGAAAATCCTAAAATGGAAACACTTTCTTGAGTTATGCGTAAGAGAAGTCGCTAATCACGGGCGTAAAGGAGCTTCTTTGACTTTAGATTCCTGGAAAAGACTAGAGAAAGAGTTTAACACAAAGTGGTAAGTCAACTACGAATATAAGCAATTCAAAAATCATTATACTTATTTAAGAGATGATTATGCACTTTGGACTAAAATAACTGGACTATCTGGACATGGATATTGTGCTGAGGCGAATACCATACTTTGGCCTCCAGAAAAATGGAATGAGGTCATTAAGGCAAGTTCAATACATATGCTTTACGTTGTATTAATAATAATTTAATTATTTTTCTCACATTGTAAAATTAATTTGTCATATTTATCTCATTGAACAACAACATCCTAAAGCATGAAAATTTCGAAATAATCCTTTAGAAAATATTGAGATGTTGAAGGTCATTTTTGAAAGTACTTTGGCAAAAAGAGACAATGCATGGTCATATGCATCATCTGATCCACCACCTAATACAGATAACATTCAAGTGGAAGATGATATTACAACAGAAGCTGATGTAGAGATAGAGGAAGATCGTTTGCCTACTTTTGTGGAAGATGAGTTTTTTGATGGAATTGCAATCATCGGAGAGCATAACAGTTTATTTAATGAGAAGAATAGTGATAATGTTTCTACTAAGTTTAAAGCTCCTCCATCTACAAAAAGAAAGCGTAATTCAGGTGGTGAATCAGTGGAAAAACAAATTGAAGATTTAGTTGGAGTTCTAAAAGACCAAATTGACAAGGAGGAAGCTGGAAATGGACCTTCGATATATAGAAGATGTAATTGTTGCGTTAAAAGAACTAAAGAACATGAGTGTTATATCCCAACAGGAGTATATCAAAGCTAAAGTATTATTTTGCGAAAAGCCAGAGATGAGGGTAGCTTTCTTGGACGAGGAGAGTATAGTTAACGGACTTGAATTTTTTATGTGTTAGGCATTTAATAATGTATGATTAGCTTTTTATTTTGAAGAAGGTGGATTTAGTAGGTTCTATTTCCAAACAAATAATTGTCAAAAGTTACAACAGTTATGTATGTCCAGTTGACGTGTTGTATGTAGCTATGTTAGTGCTATTTTATTGTACATAGTAGATATTTGTCTTTTTTTAAGTTAATACATATTTCATGCATCTAATTAACTTACATTTCTGATATTTTATGATGATGTCAAAAACAAGGTTGCTTATGATGTTGTTATCACTTTTAATAATGCTTAAGGTCAAGAAACGTAAAAATAGTAGACAAAAAGTTTTGACTTTTTCCCTTTCTGGAAAAGAGTACATGAAAGAGCTCTTGATCGGTCCTTCAGTTATGATGTATGATAAATTTAGAATGGATAAGTCATCATTTATGAAGTTATGTTGCTATTTTCGACAGAAGAATTGGCTGATGGACAGTAAATATATCGATGTTGAAGAGAAAATGACAATTTTTTTATCCATCATATGCCATAACTGTAGAAATCGTATTGTTAGTTATCGTTACCAACATTCAGGTCAAACAGTCAGCAAGTATTTTCATGAAGTTTTGTCAGCCATGAGAGATTTCGCTCGAGAAATGATAATTCCGTCAGATTTTGACAAACCTGTTGAAAATATACAATCTCATGAAGGTCTTTTTAAAGGTGCAATAGGGGAATTGGATAGCACTTTAGTAGATGCAAATATTCCAATACGAGATCAAATTCCATTGAGAGGCGGAGGTCGGGGTAATTGTTATCAGAATGTTATGGCGGTATGTGATTTCGATATGAAATTTATATATGTCATGGCAGGGTAATTGTTATCGGAATGTTATGGCGGTAAGGTTTCCAATCTCCATTGGCAGCCTCCGAGTACTCTCCTCCCCCGCTATTCAAGCCTCCGATGTTCATCCCACCTGCCTCAACTGATCTCTGTATGCTGCAAAATTCAGTTGCGGTAGATGGTGAGGGTTTCCATCCCGTGATTTCAAAAGGTAACTGGAAAAGATGACGTCCTCAACAGAAGAAATCAGATCATTTCAACCCACTAGATACTCAACAAAGACGCACCATTCAGTTGAAGAATTCCACGTCACTTCTGAGTAGCTGAGTTTTTTCAATGTTTTCTTGGAGCATCTCCATTCCATTGCATGAAACCTGTCTAATTTAATCTAGTGTGTTACGATGTTAAACCAATGTAAATAGAAAAAGGTTGACAACAAGTTAAAAAGAAGAAAAACACTTCAATGCAAATGTCTTTTTAACAATAATTTGACACATGCGGCCAAAAATTAATTTTCAAATATCACATTCCTATAAACTAGTTAAATTTAGTTAATTGTAATAGTTTATCATTGTGAATTGTAATGTCCACGATTAGACATTGCAATTGACAATGTCTTTATATTTTATGCTCAACAGATCGACGCCCTATTTCACATTAACATTAGAGCATATCCAACCTATCGTGCACGTGATGTGTAACGACCCGTATTTTTGATAATTAAAAATATTAAATTAAATAAGACTGGAATTTAATATTGTTAGACATTAAAATTTATGATTTATTAATTTGAATTTTATTAGATTATAAATTTTAACTTTAAGATAAAATTTCAAAACAGCAAATTTTAATGAGATAAAAGGTGGTAACGTGTATTAACATATAATTTAATAATATTGATCGAGTGTAATTGAAAATTGTTTTAATGTAATTCCAATCAATTGTAATAATAAAGGTTAGGAAGGAATAAAATAAATAATGTATTAATGGTGAAATTATATGTTATTTAATTGAAATTGGTTTTAATATACAATATAAAATCAATTATGTGGTAAGTAATTTATAATACTTATTTGTAAACAATAAGTTAATAGATATGAATCATTAATGTATAACAATAGTTTTATTTATCATCTTATTATTAAATACGTTGAAATTAACTTGGAAATCAACAAAATTTAATGTAATTTAAATATTGCAGATAATAGAAGAAAATACGTTAATTGTGGAGTAATGAGTGTAATATATGAAAACTTATATTTAATGAACACATAAGATAATAGTTGATTTAATATAAGAACATTTAAATCAAAATAAAAGAATTTGTTTTAAATTTAAAATATAACGAACTAGGATTTTATTACAGTTGTAACTAAACGTTAAAATTAATTTACTATTTAAATCTTGAATTTAACATGGAAAAATTGGAATTAAAAAGATGATTGAATTCCTGTTTAATCACGGATGATGATAGAAAACTTTTAATTTAGAATTTAAAAGTGGTTAAATCGGTTGAATGATAATTCGTTTTAATTAACGCGCAAAATAAATATAATTTGATCTTAAAGCTAACTTCTATATACAATAGGATTTGGCTTTGAAATTATTGAGTTTAAAAATATTAAAAAAAAAACCTATATTTCGACATATAGGATGACCTACTTTCATTCTAAGAACGAAACGGGTTTTTCAGGCCTTTGTTATCAATTTGGCCCAATCTGTAGGATCGATTTTACCCTAGAGGAGGTGAATAGGGTGATGCTATTAATTATAAAATTATTGTGGAAGTTTATAAAATATTTTCCACATAGATAAATCAGAATTATAGCAGCACAGATAATAACAGAATAATAAATGCAGAAATAGAACAACATAGAATTTACCCAGCTTCGGCAAAACCCCGCCTACGTGTTGCCCCTAAGGTTTCTACTAGAAATTAAGTAGCTCGACGCTTACACACGTAAACTCACGAATCCCGCTACTGACTAACTTTAACTCTACGCCCAAAATCCTGCCACAACTCAGCCACTGAGTTGTGAATTCTCGAACTACACCAACGTAATTCGTCCTCTAGTCACACGACTAGAAATTACAATTGTTTAAAATGAAAATACAATAAAACAAATTAAAAAAAAAACCAAAACCCTAATTTAAAATAAACTAAATCCTTTAAAAATAAAAAAAGGTAAAACTAGGCCGGCCTCCCTTTTGTTTCCTTTTATATTGTTCGGCCCGTTTCTTTTATTTGTCAAAGAATGTCGGCTTCCTGATCGTTCGTCCCTCTTCAACAAAAATTAGGGATTTTGGAAAAATTGAAGATGCCATCTTCAATTGCTCGATCAAATGAAGTTTCTACGTTGCTTGCTCTGTCGATCGACCGTCTCCTTATTTACTTCGGCTGCTTCGAATTTCGATCGAGTGCGAAAAGGCTTCGGTATGTAATTTTTGCTCTTTTTCTTTTTTGGTTGATATGCTTGAACTCAATCGATGGTTTGAGTTGTATGATTATTGTTCTCTTTTTAGCTCGAACTCGAATGGATTTTTCGGCCGGTGATGATTTGGGTTAAATAGGATTCTAATTCTTATATTCTCGTTCGTTTGAAATTGTCATCTAATTTAACTCGGCAATTCGATCTTGTTTTGATACTGGTGATGATTTCTGACTTTGTCACTTTGTATATTTTTTATTTTACTTGATACTCACGGTTTTGAATTTCCTTGCTCACCACGATTTCGATTTTGCTCGGCCGACTTTGGCACTGACTTGTTCAAAATCGGCATTGACACTGCTGTTGACATTATTTGAAACTGATACCTGATGCTTTGTTCAAAACTGCTGTTACATTTGAATCTCTGACATTTTTAAAATTAACTTCGGTATAAAAAATTCTTTAACTTGTTCCACTTGGATTTGTGTTCAAACTGCATATATATGTGCTAGTTGTTGTGCACATTTTTCTGATTCTATATGAAGTCACATCTATACACTTGTTGTTGCATTGAACTTTGTTGACGTGTGCATTGAGTTAGCTCTGAATCGATGTCATATTTGTGAGTGCACTAGTATTTCATAGTGTCTGATCTTCAAGTTGAGTTGCAGACTTGAGTCTGCTGTACTAGATGCTTCGTTGGTCTTTTGCACATGTGAACTTGAAGTTAAAAACGTTAAAGTCTTGTTTAATTGCAGTCTTGTAATTTATCGAGCATTTCGACTTACTCAGTTTCGTGATGTACATTCGTGTGTCTAGTTGCATCTGTAGTGTATTGCTTGCATTCATATCCTTGTTGTCTCATTGTTTTAAACTTGTTTATCACCATATATGCACATTTGGGGTTCACTTGGTTTTGTTTACATATGCATGGCTTGCTGGTTCGATGTACTTGAATATGGTCTGCACTGTAACTCGAGTCTTCATTTGATAGTTGTTGTGTCAATTTGTGTTCGTGTATATTAGTACTCATCCATGTACTCTGGTTGTCATGTATATGAAGCAGCGTTGCATTTCCTTGTAGTCTTCATTGCACTGTCCACTGAACTTCGAGTCATGTAGTTCATGTGCGGTTTGTAGTTTATATTCACTTGTGTACATTTGTTTGAGTGCGGCTTTGTCCCATGCTTCTGGTTCTATTGATGATGCTATGCACTGTATATACATGTGCCATTTTATTTTCTTCTCTGGTCTTGTTCACTTGATGGCATTTGGTCTGGTATACATGTGCACTGCTCACTAGTCTTATTATGCTACTTGTATGTGGTCTGGACTTGCTCGAGTCTAGTTCCATATATGACCAGCTACATTGTTTTCTTGTGTACGTCACTTTTCATTTTTATTTCACTGAACTTCATCTTGATTTTTGGAATTGCACCTGTGTTGAATCCAGCTTATAGCTCGGGTTTGACCTTGTGCTCGAGTTGTGACTTTACTTAAGTTGAACCCGGCTTTTGATTTGGGTTTGACCTTGTGCTCACATGTCCCTGGAATTTTATCTAATGTACATCGGTGTGCACGGTCTTGTGGCATGTACGGTGATACACTATGCATGTCACAAGTTGTTCGTGTATGATGAATTCAAAATTAAATGACGATGAACAATCCAAATAACCGAGGCAAATATTATTTAAAAAAATACATTTTATTTTACACTGCAAAATATTTTCTTTTCAATTTTACTACGTCAGTGTATATTTTTGCAGATTGCTCAGATGCTGGATTTAAGTTGAAGATTAAATACGAGTGAATGAGCGATAAGTAGTGAGGTCAATTATGTAAATTGAAATGTGATGTGATTGAAATTGTAATGTAATTGAAATTTTTATATATATAGCGAGAGCTCAAATTTGTACTATTCAAAGTTGTAATAAATGTTTGTTTGAGTAAAATATCTGTTTGAATTTAAATTTTGTGTTATTTATGTTATTCGGCAAATATTTATTTAATCCGTGAAAAATAAAATAGTACATTAACAAAATATTTAAATGAATATATATATATATATATGTTTTTTATCATCAAACAAAAATTATATACTTGAATATTCAACAGTCCCCCCTTTTGATGATAACAAACATATATTTAAGATTTTGAATTTATTAAATGTATTTGATTATTCAATTTGCTCCCTCTATTTGAATGCTCCATCTCTACACAAAGCTCCCCCTTCATATATGCATGTAAATAAAAAATATGCAAATGAGCCTAGATGCAAATAGAAAATATTTGACCTTTGTCAAAATCTTAACATTTCTCTCCCCTTTTTGTTATCAGTAAAAGAGTAATGGTGTTAGAAAAATAGAGATAAAATTATAGATATTAATACAACATTAAAACTCAATCGAATATAAATATTAAATTTCAATAAAAAATCAAACAAAAATCATAAATACTCTGTTTGACTCATATTCCATTTTAGAGTGATATGGATGATGTCATCATATAAAACCATACAGTTGTGTCTATTTATGTTATATTTATTTCAGGAATTTGAATATCTACTAACCATGCATAACCGTTAGGACTTTTAAACGAGATTAGTAGTATTCCAATTTTTTTCTGCTTTTATAAAAAACAAATTCAAGTATCTTTTAACCACGCATAACCGTGAGGACTTTTAAATGGGATTATAATCAACCTGTCTATTTAATAAATCAATTTTGATATGCGTTCCATACATGCATAACCGTGAGGACTTTTAAATGAGCATGGAAGAACATAATAAAAAATTCCAAGTAATTCATCCATGCATAACCGTGAGGACTTTTAAATGAGAGTGAATACTTTGGATCTCTTTTTTTTAAAAAAATATAAAATGAAAAACGAATGATTTCCTGTTTAAAATACCACATATTGACAAACTATATTGAATTTTAATGAGTGATGGTCGTTAGAAATATGATAGAAATAGAGATGTTCATGGAATTTTTACTAACAAAAAGTTTTTATAACTCTTGTTTAAATTTTTAAAGAAATTTACTAAATATACCATATCAAGTTATAATATATGATTAATATCAACAGTCATCACTTTTTCAATCACTATTTATCTTTTAGATAATCAGTAGGGAGTCAGATTGGTCAATGTAGTTATTTAAAATCAAATCCAAAAATAATTATCAAATTTTCTAAAAATGACTAATTTGAAACAAGGTCAAAAATGATTTTCTAGAAGGGGCTTTATAAGAAAAAAGTCTGCTATTTGAAAATGATTTCAAGTGAAAAATATGCAGATATTTTCTTTGAAAAAACGATGCAGTTACTAAATGTCTCAACATAAATCACGTTTTACTAGTAATTTTTCTATCAACTAGATTACCAGTGTAATCTGCATCTGAATTTTTCTTTCACTCGAGCTTACATTAATTAAATTTGATAGACCACACCGTGAAGTATGCATCAAAATATCTTAAAATCAAAGCTTTTAAGTGAATTTCTCTTGAATTTAAATTTGAAGCCATGTATACAAGCAAATAGTGAACATAGTGACGGATCTAAAAATATATCCACGTGAATCAAGAGCAATCATCAAAACATCATCACTAGTTCAAAGTCTTAGTGTTCTCGGTATAAACAAATAATTGGCCAAATTTTTTGAAAAAGTCAGAATCATTATCAACATTTATTGTCTCATATTTGGCTAATCTGAATCAAATTATGGTGCAGATTATCACATTTAATATATCGTTCAAAATAAATATACCATTACCTGTTTTACCTTTACGATAATATTTCGTTGTAGCCCATTGTGATTCTGCCATCTTTATACTAGGCTAAGGAACTTTGATTTGTCGCCCGTTATGTTTCTGAACAGCCAGAATCCAGATAACAATGTTATTCTTCCTTAGCCTACCACCACACCTAGATTTGTTTAACTTTAAGGGATTTTATATTTGCGCCATTTGGAACCCATATTGGTATTGTTTTCATGTGTTTGGGTATACCAGCAATTGTTTTGATTGTGTCCATATTTTCTACAAATTGTGCACATAGAATTGACTTGATTAATTTCATTTCTAACATTTTTAGATTGATTATATCCAAGTCCTTGTCTAACTGTATTAACAGTTTCTTTCCCTAATAGAATATTCAACAATCTTTCACTTTTGGAAGATTTTTCTATAGTCGTTGACAGTTGTTGGACTTGTGTTTTGAGAGATTCATTTTCGTTTAATAATCGTGTGCACTTTTTAATAGAATTTTCTCTTCTAGTATTTTCGCTTTCTTTCAAAATCAGAATTTCATTTTCAAGCGATTTAATTTTAATTTCTGATTTTTTAATTTCTTCTTCAAATGTTGGACACTTATCACACTTAGGGATCCTACTTTGATAGTTTTTAACTAAATGGTCAAGTTGTTTATTTGATTCTATCAAAGTATTTTTTGTGATTCAATTTTAGCGTATTTCTCTCTATGTCTTTCAAAACAGCCATTTACTTCGTGGAAATATATGAGTAATTCTGAGTGAGTGAGTTTTGATACCTTGCTTGGCTCGTCATCGTCGCTATCACTTATATCACTTCGAGGATACATATCTGCTTTCTCACACTCACTGCTAGTGCTTCTATAATCATCATCGCTTTTATTTCACGTGGCTGCAAAGCTTCTCCTTTTTGATTTCTTTACTAGATCGTGTCGATTCTGAGGACAAATGGGCTTGATGTGTCCGGATTTGTTGCACCTATGACAGATAGTCTCCCGTTCTTCTGGGTTGTCTAGTGCTTTGAATATTCTGCTTATCGATTTTTGATTTAGTGTTGGATTTCTGTATTTTCGGTTCCACTTTATGAATTTCTTCAATATTAATGCCAGCTCGGCTACTCCATTATCATCACTACTTCCTTTTTCAAATCCTGCTAAGCATGTATCTTTAATTTCTGATTTAATTATGGGGGATCTCTCATGGTTTTTGACTTTTGCACCATATATTGCATCAAAAGTATTCCAAATTTCCTGTGGACTTTCATGATGAGAGATAAAGTTAAAATTATCTTGATTAATATGAGAATATATTATATGCATAGCAAGAGCATTAATGGAAGTATTTTTCTCATTTATTATATCATACCCATTTTCAATAATATCTTAACATTTAACATTAACAGATTTTAAATAAAATTCCATTTTCAATTTTCAATTTCCAATTCAAAAGATGTGTTCCATCAAAAGTATGAGGAATAATACTAGACCGCCCCTCTGCAAAAGTAGCCATTTTTAAAGATTCAAATTTGTAAAAAAAATTGGTCATTGAAAATTCAAACTTTTTTAAAACAAAATTGGCTTTTGTTCCTAGCTCTGATACCACTTGCAGGATTGATTTCACCCTAGATGGGAGGTGAATAGGGTGATGATATTAATTATAAAATTATTGCGTAAGTTTATAAAATATTTTCAACACAGATATATCTGAATTATAGTAGCACAGATAATAGCAGAATAATAAATGCAGAAATAGAACAACGCAGAATTTACCCAGTTTCGGCAAAACTCTTACGTGCTGCCCCCAAGGTTTCTACTAGAAATTAAGTAGTCCTACGCTTACACATGTAAACTCAAGACACCCGCCACCGACTAACCTTAATTCTACGTTCAAAACCCTACCACAACTTAACCACTGAGTTGTGGATTCTCAAAGTACACCACCATAGTTCGTCCCCTAATCACATGACTAGAAATTACAATTGTTTAAAAGGAAAATACAACAAAACAAATTAAATAACCCAAAACCCTAATTTACAATAAACTAAAGCCTTTAAAAATAAAGCAAGGTAAAACTAGGTTGGCCTTCCTTTTGTTTTCTTTTATATTGTTCAGGCCGTTTCTTTTGTTTGTGAAAGAATGTCGGCTTCCTGTTCGTTCGTTCCTCTTCAACAAAATTAGGGCTTTTGGAAAAATTGAAGCTCCCATCTTCAATTGCTCGATCGAGTGAAGTTTCCATGTTGCTTGCTCTGTCGAACGACCATCTCCTTATTTGCTTCGACTGCTTCGAATTTCGATCGAGTTCGAAAAGGCTTCGGTATGTAATTTTTGCTCTTTTGCTTTTCTGGTTGATATGCCTGAACTCGATCAACGGTTTGAGTTGTATGATTATTGTTCTCTGTTTATCTCGAACTCGAATGGATTTTTCGGCTGGTGATGATTTGGGTTAAATAGGATTCTAATTCCTATATTCTCGTTCGTTTGAATTTGTCATCTAATTTAACTCGGCCATTCGATCTTGTTTTAATGCTGGTGATGATTTCTGACTTTGTTACTTTGTATATTTTTGATTTTACTCGATACTCACGGCTTTGAATTGCCTTGCTCACCACGATTTCGATTTTGCTAGTTCGACTTTGGCACTGACTTGTTCAATATCGGCTTTGACACTGCTGTTGACATTATTCGAAACTTCTACCTGATGCTTTGTTCAAAACTATTGTTACATTTGAATCTCTAACCTTTTTTAAATTGACTTTGGTATAAAAAAAATCTTTGACTTGTTCCACTTGCATTTGTATTTGCATTGCATGTATATGTGCTAGTTGCTATGCACATTGGTCTAATTCTATATGAAGTCACGTCTATACACTTGTTGTTACATTGAACTCTGTTGACATGTGCATTGAGTTAGCTCTGAATCGATGTCATATATGTGAGTGCACTAGTATTTCATAGTGTCTGGTCTTCAAGTTGAGTTGCAGACTTGAGTCTGTTGTATTAGATGCTTCGTTGGTCTTTTGTATATGTGAACTTGAAGTTAAAAACATTAGAGTCTTGTTTAATTGCAGTTTTGTAATTTGTCGAGCATTTCGACTTACTCAATTGCATTATGTACATTCGTGTGTCTGGTTGCATCTATAGTGTACTGCTTGCATTCATATCCTCGTTGTCTCATTGTTTTAAACTTGTTTATAACCATATATGCCATTTGGGTTTCACTGTGTTTCACTTGGTTTTGTTTACATATGCACGGCTTGCTGGTTCGATGTACTTGAATATGGTCTGCACTGTGACTCGAGTCTTCATTTGATAGTTGCTGTTTCAATTTGTGTTCATGTATATTAGTACTCATCCATGTACTCTGGTTGTCATGTATATGAAGCAGTGTTGCGTTTCCTTGTATTCTTCATTGCACTATCCACTGAACTTCGAGTCATGTAGTTCATGTGCAGTTTGTAATTTACATTCACTTGTGTACATTTGTTTGAGTGCGGCTATGTTCCATGCTTATGGTTCTATTGATGATGCTATGCACTGTATATACAGGTGCCATTTTATTTTCTTCTCTGTTCTTGTTCACTTGATGGCATTTGGTGTAGTATATGTCTGCACTGGTCACTAGTCTGATTATGCTACTTGTATGTGGTCTGGACTTGCTTGATTCTTGTTCCATATCTGACCAGCTACATTGTTTTCATGTGTAAGTCACTTTTCATTTTGATTTCACCTGAACTTCATCTTGAGTTTTGGAGTTGCACCTGTGTTGAATCCAGCTTATAGCTCAGGTTTGACTCGTGTTGTGACTTTACTTGAGTTGAACCCAGCTTTTGATTTGAGTTTGACCTTGTGCTCACCTGTCCCTGCAATTTTATTAAGTGTATATCGGTGTGCACGGCCTTGTTCTCACCTGTCACAAGTTGTTCTTGTATGATGAATTCAAAATTAAATGATGACGAACAACCCATATAACTGAGGCAAATAATATTTTCAAAAATACGTTTTATTTTACACTGTAAAATATTTTCTTTTCAATTTTACTGCGTCAGTGTATATTTTTGCAAATTGCTCACATGTTGGATTCAAGTTGAAGATTAAATAGAGTGAACGAGCGATATATGGTGAGGATAATTATGTAAATTGAAATGTGATGTGATTGAAATTGTAATGTAATTGAAATATATATATATATATATATATATATATATATATATAGTGAGAGCTCAAATTTGTATTATTCAAAATTGTAATAAATATTTGTTTGAATAAAATATCTGTTTGAATTTAAATTCTATGTTATTTATGTTATTCAGTAAAAATTTATTTAATCCGTGAAAAATAAAATAGTACATTGACAAATATATTTAAATGAATATATATATATTATCATCAAACAAAAATTATATACTCGCATATTCAACACAATCGATTTATATTCACATATGAAATGTTATTTTTGAAATGTAATTACTCAAATGTGTAACCATAATAAAATCGAGTTATTAATGAACGTCGTCGATTGTCATAATGAAATTGTAAAGTAGAAATGTTGTATTTGCCCATAACTGTGAATTGGTAAAAATAATTTGAATATAATTTAAACTAAATTTTATCGAACGATAAAATGTTAACTTTCATATACGATGGAATTAGGCTCGAAATTAGTTCCATTGTGTTCCGAAGGCCGTTTTACATATACATTGCCTGTCAGCACACCTCGATTGGAGTTCGGGCAGTTTTGGATCTTCCGCTATAACTTAGGCACGCAAATTGAGACTAAAATATTATTAAAATATATAAAACCCTAATTTTCATGGCCACCACCTTCTATGGCCGAAATTGCTTAATCTTCTTTTTCTTGTATCTCTCTCATCTCTCGCCGATTCACGACAATGTCCAAGCAAAATTGTAGAACTCGATCTCCTCTACGATTTGTACAGTTGGATCGAGCTAGTTATGTCTGGATTCGCCAAAATCTAGGATCTAAGGCGGCAGCTTTTATGGCCGATTGCAAGAATTTTAAGTCGTCTGAGGCTGTGAAGTTCTTAACGAAGGTGGATGGTGGCTTGGCGAACACGGCGGTGATGATAGATCATGGTGGAGGCGCACGTAGGCACGGTGATTGGCTGTCAAAGGTGGATGTTGATGGGTTAGTTTTGTACATGAAATATTTGGGAGAGGTAGAGATAATTACAATATTGCTCTTGATTTGTTTAATTAAAATTTTAAAATTCAAATGTACCAACCTTCATAACTTTCGCATACGAACTCCGATTGACGCGCGGTTTCTTCCACAGGATTCGTAATGAAATTTCAGACAACATGAAATTAGTTTGGTTAAATTCAAAGGCTGTTGATATTTGGGCTTTTTTGGACTTTTAGTGGGCTTTAAATCAAAGGTGTGATTAAACTCACTCACGCAATACTAAATTTTCTGATGTTAATTAAATTGAAATCATTTAGTGATAAAAATTTATTAGTTGTTGTTTAGTAGTTTAAATTGATATTTAAATTAATTTGAATTTTATATTGTATTAAATGATACTTAAATTAATTTTGAATTTAATTTCTAGTTAAACACCGATAATTGATAAATAGCAACCATTGTGATATCCCACTTTTTGGCAAGGCGAGATATCAAGGAACTGATTGGCAACCAGGGATCATTCATCCTGGATATCGAGTACGTACAAGTTCGCTATGGATATCGATGAATTTTGTCCAAGTCCGAATCAAGCTACAACTGACAAGACGTGACAAGCGAAGCCATGGAAACCAGCATTTCAAATTTCAAGTCAATCCGAGTTCGTATGTTCAAGTTACGATTGATGCAATTTGAAGGAAATGGCCTGAGTTTCATATCCATCAATAAGCTTTGATTTCATTTCCATATGGTTCGTATCCATCATCACACCTCAATTCGAATCCATCGACTTTGCACCGATCAGAATGGCCACATCTTCGTATATTCGAACTTTGCATCGATCAGTCTCGTATACATCAGACGACCTCACTTCATATCGATCGTCCATCACCTACTTCGTATCCATCGGCTGGAGACTCATATTCGAATCCAATGGTTATCTCTAGTTTGCATCCATCAGGTGGCCATACTTCGTGTCCATTGAATAATCATTATTCATATCCATTGAGCCAAGCAGCAATGTCACTTATTCGAATCCAGCATAATACTGCTTGCTCGTATCCATCAAGTTGTAGTAACTTTGATCGATACGAATAAGGACTGGCTCGATGGATGCGAACAAGGCTACCGCTATCGATACGAAATAGAGTGTCTCCATCGATTCGATATACACAACAGTCATCGATACAAACGAGGCGAAGTTTAGGAAAACGACTCGATCAACTCGGAGCGAAAGGTGGATTGATGCGAGAAATGTGCATCACGTCACCGCTTATCACATGCACTAACGATTCGAAGGGAATCGATTCGAAACCATGGATTCGAACCGGATAGCATTCCGAAGATCGTCAACTCGTATCGATCAAAACTTGAGATCCACAAGTCCAAATGCTATGAAATTTTCACAGGAGATTACGTACAGGCTAAAGAATGTTCCCACCAAGTTTCGACTCCATTGGACATCATCTTGATCGATACGAATTGAGTTCGTAACGATCACAGGTCAAGTTGAAACTTCCCAGGATCGATCGAGTGGGCCCACTCACATGCCATAAGGAGTCTCCCGAAGTTTGAGCGAAATATCAGCCTCCTACGCCTATAAATAGAGCCCCAAAGGCTACAGAAGAGGGATTTTTCGAATCTTAAGCACCTAGACTCTGCCGGATTGAACTTTACGACCTACTACTGCTCTATTGTATTTTGAATTACAGAGTTGTAATCTACTGTTGTTCGCTGTAATGAAGTGTAATCGTCAAAAGAGAATCAATAAAGTCATAAAACTTCATAGTGGACGTAGGCAACACGTCCAACCACTCTAAATCGACTGTGTCTGTGCATTTACTTATTACTTTTTGGAGTTTTTGTTAAATAATCCACCTTTTAAATTTACATTCTTCATTTTTATCTCTTCAAAAACTTCCGATGAGTGTTATGCCCATTTTTGTTACAAACACTTTGGTGCTTTCACTGAAAACCCAGATTTTCTCCTGCTCTTTGGATCTGGGATCGATACCGGATTACAAAAATCTAAGAGGAAGATCCAGATCTCTATTCCAGAATCCTTCCAAGCTATTCAGATTTGCAGAAAATCTAGGAAAGGAATTCATTTCTCATAATGGTGAGCACAAGAACCACTTCCAATGCTGTCGATCAAGAATGCTGGGATAGATAGAATCCTATGCAACCACCTCCATCCAACCAAAATGCTACCGGACCCTCGGATCCGTCGGGCCCGGTAACCAGACAAGAATTCCAGTTGTTGCTCCAGGAGTTGACCCAGAGTCAGCAGCAACTAACTGAGCAGCTGCATGCTAATGCTGAGTTGACCAACCAGCTGAACCGCCAAAGGCACAGAAGATCTAGAAGGGATCGTGCCTCCAACTCTTCCATGGAAAGCTCTGCCTCTTCTGATTACCATCACAGATCCACCCGTCCCCAGCAGTACGGGAGCTACACGCAGGCTACCAGACATCAACCTATGATGACCGTTAGGCAGCTAAGAGTCAGTCCATCGGCCAATTACCACACTGGACCCTCCTCTTGGGGCGGTACAGTCCCACACTATACCACATAAAACTGCACCATAACAGCCGCTGTAGAACCAAAGTTGATGCACGAAATCAGCCCGATCCAAACAAACATCAGCATGGGCGTAGTCCTGAACCGTACATCCCTGAAGACTGTGAGCCAAGGAGGAAAGACGTGGACCATCGACAACTCCCAGTCTAGCCTCGCACTGTGGAGCCGACCACACCTTGGCTCAACCTGCATAGAATGTCCAAATGTCGGACATTCCGACTATGATACGGAAAATGATCGTGAAAGCCAAGGTCTTACTAATGACGACCGGGGAATCTCCCAGAGTGACACCCATTTCACGAATGACATACGCTATGCCGAACCTCCCGGCGATTCAGAATGCCCGCTCTGCCAGTCTATGAAGGAAATTCAGATCCAAATCAACACATCCTGAAGTATGAGTGGCTGATGAATACTGCAAGAGAGGATGGTGCAGTAATGTCATAGCTTCCCCATCTCTTTAGGAGGCATTTCTACCATGTGGTTTACACGGTTTCCTCCCCGATCCATTTCATGCTTTGACCAAATGGCCACCAAATTCGTAGAACAGTTCCGAATGCATGTGGCAAGGCCCAAGGAGGTTAATACTTTATCCAACGTCACTCAAGCTCCCGGGAGATGCTTAGAAGCTACTTGGAGAGATTTCATGCTACATGTGCAGAGATAACTAACCCCAATGACAATTCTATTCTGATGGCACTAGCTAAGGGGATTGATCTTGATTTCGAGTTCGTAAATTTGCTAGACGGAAAACCCCCTGCATCATTGGACCGTTTCTACTCCAAAGCTGCTCAATTCTTGAGGCGAGAGAATGCGAAACAGTCTAGGAAACAGGATGATGCGGGACCTGGCATGGAAGGCGTACAAAGTAATGTTGTAGTTAAACAATCCGGTGAGAGTTCCGGAAAGGTTCAGTTGAACATACAGAATAAGCAAACTCAGCCGAGAAACAGTGATAATCAGAATAAGAAATGGGATCAAAATCGAAGCCCGCGACATAGGATTCCAATGTTTGATAATTACACCCCCTTGAATATGTCGTTAGAGAACGTATATTTGCAGACTTGCAATGCCATGCAATACAAGAAGCCTGCTTCGAAGCCATTATCGAAGAGGCAGATTCAGACAGAAAAGTTCTGTAGGTTTCATGAAAGCTACGGGCACAATACAAATGAGTGCCGTCATTTACAGGACCTCATTGAGAAGTTGATCACGGAGAGAAAGTTAGATAAGTTCGTGTGGGCACGCGGTATGGAGGTGTGGGCTCGTCAAATCAAAGTCGTGCATAGAATCAGGAAAAGCAGGAGGAACCCGCTCGTACAGGCGGGAGGTAAGTTATAAACATAGTCAGTGGTGGTCCCCATTCGGCAGACCAAAGCGGGAGGGAAATGGAGTCCTATGCCAGCTCTATCAGGCACGCGGACTTCGAGTGTTGTAGTAATTTTGATGATGGGGTTCCGGCCAAGCAACAAAGAATGATGACTGATGACATCATATTCAGAAATCGAGACGCTGATAAGGTCGAGGCCCCCACTATCGACCCACTACTCATATCTGCCCAAGTAGGTCCTGCTTGGATGAAAAGGGTCCTGGTTGACAGTGGGAGCTCTGTAAATATTCTGTTTAAGCGGGCACACGACCTGATGAAGATGGAAGCCAAGGATTTAAATCCTTGCCAATCTAGAATCCACGACTTCAATGGAAGTGTAACTATACCCACTGGTGTGGTGGAATTGCCAGTGGAATTTGGAGTTGGAGAACGCCGGAGAGTCTAGATTTTACAGTTTGTTTTTCTAGACATTGATTCTCCATACAATGCTTTTTTGGGCCGACTGGCCCTTGCTAATTCTAGGGCAGTCATTGCTCCATAGTGTTTGACTCTGAAGTTCCCCATTGATCGGGGGGTCGGAGTAGTACAAGGAGAGCAGGCTGTTGGGAGAGCCTGTTATGTTGCTGAGTTGCGCGAGGCATAGCGAAGGGAGAAAGGAAAGGGCGTAGAGGAATCTCTCTGCATCCATTTTGCCAACAATTGACAATTGGTGCCTGGGCCTAGGTCCGGGCACCCCAACCAATTCCAGAGGGATCTTGACCCAAGAGACACCGAGAACAAAGATGAATCTAAAGAAAGTCAAGCTTCCCCAGCTGAACTGACAATCGATGTCCTGATTGATGACGATGATGAATCAAGATTGCTAAAGATTGGGTCTCAGTTGAGCCGACAGGTGCAACAGGAATTGGTTGAATTCCTCCGGGCGAATCTCGACGTGTTCACCTTGATGCACTCTGACATGTGTGGAATCTCATTGGATATCGCAAGCCATACCGTTAATATTGACCCGCGGTGTATCCCGGTCAAACAAAAAAGGTGTGGTATGGATTTAGAGAGATCTGCCACCCTTAAAGAAGAAGTTGACAAGCTAAAAACAAATGGGTTCATTCGAGATGCTTTATACCCGAAGTGGGTATCTAATCCCGTACTTGTTTGAAAGCCGAATAGGAAATGGAGGGCGTGTGTGGATTATTCTGACTTGAACAAAGCTTGCCCGAAGGATAGTTTTCCACTTCCCCGAATTGACTAACTTGTATGGATGCTTATTCCGGTTACAATCAGATACCCATGCATTTACCTGACCAAGAACACACCAGCTTCGTGATCGGTCAGGGACTCTACTGCTACAGAGTCATGCCTTTGGGGCTCAAGAATGCTGGAGCAACGTATCAACGCCTAGTTAACCGGATGTTCGCCAACCAGATGGGAAAGACCATGGAAATATATGTAGGCGACATGCTGGTAAAGTCACGATTCTCCACTGATCATATCAGAGACTTGGAATCAATGTTCAACATTCTTCGAGAATACAGGATGAAGCTTAATCCACTGAAGTGTCATTTTGGAGTCGCATTTGGAAAGTTCCTTGGGTTCATTGTCAACGCTCGAGGAATAGAAGCAAATCCCACAAAGATCTAGGCAATCAGAAATTTACAAAATCCAAGAACAATAAAGCAGGTCCAGAGTCTCAACGGGAAGGTAGCAGCACTGAGTAGGTCCATTTCAAAGTACACCGACAAATGCATCCCCTTCTTTGACCTGATACGACATCCCTCGACGCCACCAATTTTTTTGAAGCTAATCGACCACGAACAGTTATATCTTTACATGGCAGTATCAGAGAATGCAATCAGTGCTGCCTTAGTTTGGGAGGAAGACCGAGTGCAGAAACTGGTCTACCATGTTAGCAAACGGCTAACCGGAGTTGAGAGAAATTATTCGAAGCTAGAGAAATTGGCTTACTGCCTAGTCATTGCCTCGAGGAAGCTCCATCCTTATTTCCAAGCTCATCCTATTACCGTGTACACCGATCAGCCGTTACGACAGGTTTTTACACGGCCTGAGACGTCTGGTAGGTTACTCAAGTGGAACATTCAACTGAGTCAGTTTGACATCACCTATGCTCCAAGGAGAGCTATTTAAGGACAAGTTCTAGCAGATTTCATAGCTGAATTTACCGTTCCAAAGGACTTGTCCGAAACCAGTAAATCTCCTGAATACATCTGGATGCTGCATACCGATGGTGCATCCAATGATCGGTGCTCAGGTGCTGGGGTAGTACTTGTAACCCCCGAAGCCCGATCTACATGCTATGCTTTGAAATTCAAATTTCGTGCGACCAACAATGAAGCTCAATATGAAGCCTTGCTTGCTGGATTAAGGCTCATCCGTGATATGAGAATTACTGCTATGGAAATTTATTATGATTCCCAATTGGTCGTATGCCAAGTTAGGGGTGAATATCAGGCCAAGGATCGAAGACTAGCTGCTTATCTATCTCGAGTTCGGGAAATACTTGATCAGTTTGGTTATTTGCCATTTTCTATATACCCCATGAGCACAATCAAAAGGCTGACTGATTGGCTAAGTCAGCAAGTACAGACGAAGCACAACAAATGGGGCTTATTCCTGTGGAGACATTATCTTTTCTGAGTATTGATCGGATGGAGACCGACTTCGTATTCAAAACTGCTCCTGGTAGGGAATCATGGATGACCTCGTACCGAGATTACATCGAGCATGGAACACTGCCTGAGCGCAGGAGTGAAAGAAGACAGATTCTTCGAAAAGCCTCGCGGTTCACCATTCAGAATGGAGTCATCTATAGAAGAGGATATTATGTCCCTCTCCTATGATGTATCGCACACGATTAAATTAAACGAGTGTTACATGAGGTGCACGAAGGAGAGTGTGGCGATCACACCGAAGGGCAACCTCTTGCTAAGAAAGTATTCCTATATGGGTATTACTGGCCCACCGTAAACCGTGATGCAGCAGACTATGCTAGGAAATGCGACAAATGCCAAAAAAAACGCTCGAATTCCTACAGCCCCACCTACCGAGATAACCCAAATTGTCAGCCCGTGGCCGTTTGTAGTATGGGGCATCGATATTATTGGAACTCTACCGCTGGCCAAAGGTGGAGCGAAGTATGCCATCGCCGCAGTTGATTATTTTACCAAATGGGCAAAGCTGAACCCCTTGCAATAATCACGACGAAGAAAGTGATCAACTTCGTAGTTTGCAACAATATCTGCCGATTTGGTCTCCCGTATACCATTGTCACTGATAACGGAGCCCGGTTCGACAGTGTTTAATTCAAAAATTTCTGTCAACGATTTCATATTCACAAGAAATTCTCTGCAGTTGCACACCCTCAAGCAAAGGCCAAGTTGAAGCTGTTAACAAGGTTATCAAATCTATTCTGAAGAAACAACTGGAAAGGCTAGGGGCAAGTGGGTTGATGAACTTCCTATGACTTTATGGGCTTACCGAACAACCCACAAATCCGCGACCAGACACACTCCATTTTCTCTATCTTATGGCTTCGAAGTCGTTATTCCAGTCGAGATAGAAGTACCTTCTCATCGCGTGACTTATTATGACCCAAAGACTAATGCCATATTGCTTGCTGAATCTTTGGATTTACTGGATGAGAAGCGGGAAGAGGCTGATTTGAGGGCAGCCGCGTATAGAAATCGAGTCGTCCGATTTTACAATGCCAAGGTTCGGCCACGAACCTTTGAACTTGGCGATCTCGTTCTTAAAAGAATCTATCCGGTTCCTTCTCACGTGAAGCCAAATTGGGAAGGACCGTATGTGATTGCGCAAAAGCTTGGAGATGGCACATTCAAGTTATCAACCGTTGACAGTCTTACTTTGCCCAGAGCTTGGAACAACGAGAGTCTCTGTCGCTAATATACATGACATGCTCTATTCACTGCAGTCTATTTTTTCCATTCACAAGTTTCTGCATTTCGAAAGAAATTGTAATAAGGCAACTGATTGTGCCATATTTTTTCATTTCAGCAATAAAATGCCATCTCTTCGAGCCAGAGCAGTGATTTATTGAATATGACATACAACATCACGATGAACGGAGAGCTAAGTTCCACCGTGCGGTGGAATTTATTCAAATAGAGAGTGACTGTGATACGACCAGTCACTCACAAAGTGAAACCCAAGCTCGGGGGGCAGGTCACTACACCAAAATTAAAAAGGATTGATACACGACAATCCTTTCACCAACTCCAAACTCCCAAGGTGCGAGTTGGAGCATAAAAGTCATAAATACGATTTTGGAGAGGGTAGAACCTTCTTCCTAACGACTTCGGCCGTATCCTAACCAAGTTAAAGGAGGATGGACCCATCCATCTAACGGCCTCTCTTGTTTACTTGGGGTGAATGTGAACCGACCATTCACGATCCCGATAAATCCCTCGTTCCCAGAGTGTGAACGAACTCCTAAAAAGCTTAAACAGATGTGACTGACCATCTGTCGGCTAACTCCAAATTCGCAGAGTGCGAATTAGAGTATAAACATCAACTCTAGGTTCTATAGTGCGAACCGGAGTATAAACACTAACTCCAAATTCCCAGAACGTGAATTGGAGTATTAACATCAACTTCGAATTCCCAGAGTGCGAATCGGAGCATAAACACCGACTCTAAATTCCCTGAGTGTGAATTGGAGTATAAATGCTAAGTCAGAGTCCCCGGAGTGCGAACTGAGTTACAAACGTCGATAGTCTACGAATTCCCAGAGTGTGAGCCAGACTATCAGTCACAAACGACTCTGAGTCCCCAGAGTGTGGTCAGAGTAGAAATATAACTCGAGTGCGAACGATCATTCATAAACTATCCTAAGTCCCTAGAGTGTGAATATGTGCTTTACAACTTCAACAAGCGCAGCTAATCGCCAAAATACAAATGCAAATCCCCGAAGCGCGGATGTAAGTACTATGAGTAAGCGAGTGTGATTCGACCGATTGACGCTTACTTGTTTAGGCATCGATCCGATGATGTTAAGTCTAAAATTTTACAGACAAATGGCGATCACTAGCTGATTGTTGAAACCTATCCTCGGAACCGGGGGCAAAGCTTATGTGTTAGTAATTGATCGAAGCAGGGAAACGCCAAAAATCCAACCCAATCTTCGGCTACGACTTACGTTTGTGATTTTCAGACTTGGTGAATGAGACAAACTCAATCCAAAAGCTAGGACTCTGCAAATGCACTGAATTGAGGATCATGTCCTATAACATTTAAGAATAAAAGTCAGGAATAACAGTTGAAGCAAGAAAAAAATTCATTTCAACTGATTGAAAGTGAAGATCCATATACAAGTTCTTCCAAAAAATTCCTACTAGCAGGGGCCGAACCCGCGTCTATGCACGTCCTATGAAAGAAAAACAAGTTCCTAACTATCAAAAATGCGCCGGAGGGGCCTGTCTACTCCTTCTTCTTCTTCGGTCTCCTCTTCGGTGTGGATCCGCCAGAGCCACTTGTGATTTTTCTTTAAGCTTTTATCGTTTGGCGGATCACCTTCAGACGGAGGCATAATGTCGACATCCTCCTCAGAACTTTAGTCTAGAGGAATGCTCTCTGTAGGAGGAGTCGGGGGAACTGGGTCTGCAACCGGGAGCAGAATAGACACACACATTTCAACTAGTGTACCCTTAGGAGATATCATTCTAAGTGAAGTTGGGCCAAGCGCCACCATTCCACCCTCAGAACTACCACCACGTGCTGCGGCCTCCAATTCAGCATTGATTTCAGCCAGTATTTCCTCTTCTCAAATAGATCGGGCTTCGCTGGAGGCAGCAGTGGTCTGTGTTTAAACGCTAGAGGTAGACGCGAATCCACTAATAACGAACGATAAGTCCACGAAGGGGTCACTCTGACGGCCAAGAAGCTCGTTCAACATCTTCTCATCAAAAGAAAGTGAGCTCCCCTGTGTTATTTCAACAGGCACGGCCGTTGTCATAGTGATAGCTTCGGTAATGATGGCCTCCTGCACTTGATGTGATTCCTGGGTTGCAGGAGGTGCTGTGGATGTAACTTTAGTCACTGGACAAGGAAGAAGAGAAGTTGTTAGTGCACGCTTCAATACAAGTTCTTCATTCGAACACACATGAGATTTGTTCAGAGTACCTTCCTCAGTTTCGGCTCATGGTTGGCTGAACAGCTTCATAAGAGTGCTCCCTTATAGGAGATAGATATGGCTGTTCCAGGTTGTAAGCTGGGACGGGCTGCGGCTCAATCACTGGAATCGGCTCGGATCCAGATGAAGTAACCATCTTAGAACTTGAAACATGATGCTCAACGCCTGAGCCTTCCCCGATTTCTCGGTGCTGGGTGCCAAGCTTTTCTCTCGCATGTGAAATCATGGAGTCGTGGAAAACTTTCTTTTCATCCTCGTTCAATATACGATTCTCCAGCTCAAACTCATCAAAAGCTCCATCCAAATGCACCACCTTCTCCTCTTCAACCAACAGATTCCAAGCATTATAGAGATGAGTTGAGTAATCATCGAGCCACGCCAGATTTCTATGTCTCAACACATTGGCATTGTAAGTGACAAGAAGCTCCTCTATATCAGCCTCAAGCCTAGTTTCCGCCAGTCTAACCTTCTCATCAACCTTGGCCTCTGCCATGTGAACTTTTTCCATAGCCGTGTCACTCTCACCCCGAAGCACCACCGCCTGATACATGCCTCTTGTGCGGAGACATTGGCAGCATCCTTCTCCTTTATAATTTCAGAGAACTTAAAATTATGTTCATTGAGCTCTAAAGGAGCTGCATCCCGCTCGGCAGCGACGGTGGTGTTCCTGTGACCCATGTCCTCCATCATGGAATAATGTTCTTGCCTCATGCTATCCATGGCTGCGTGGGCATCATCGGCTTTTTGAGAGCCTCCATTTCAGATTTTTTAGAAGACTCGGCTTCGTTATTAAGCACCTGAATAATACGATCTTTTTAGAAAGCTCTTTCTCCAGTTTTCAATTGTGGCATCCCGATCAAAAGCCACCTTCGACGCTTTTTTCACAACTTTCGACCACTCCTTGTACTGAAAGAAAAAATCTGCAACATAGTCATGAACAGTATTCTTTGCCTCCGCCGCGATTCTCTTTAAGTGCGGAGGGAAAATGTAACCATCAAAGCGTATATCAGGAAAATCTTTTTTCAATTGTGCGAGTTTGATCGCTCCTTCCCCAGTAGGCTTGGTAAGGACTTGTTCTGTAGTTTGGGGAGCCGCTATTTCGGATCTGCGGTGAGAATCAGACCTTGGAGCGTGAGAAGACTTATGCCGTGAAGATTCAGAAGGCCGTGAAACTTGAACTGGAGGTTGTGTGGGAACTCTGTGAGGGGGTGAATGAGATCGAGATCGGCGTACGTATCCCTTATCTCTATCACACCGTTCTTGACTGGAATACCCCTGCTCGTAATTCCTGTCTCCCTCTCTCATGCGCGACTCGTAATATGATGAAGATCGGCGAGTATTTCGTAGACTACCAAGCATAGACCCACGGTCAGTCATCGCATCTGCAAAGTAAAGCAAGAACAGTGTTAGTGATCTTCCAATAGTTGAGAGTTAATGGTCAGAAATCATATGGTGCTGTGGATCGTGTATGTGTGTGCAACCCCCTGACCAACCGAAAGTATCGACCATGCTGGTGGGAAGAGACTCGCTTAAATCTAAGGCGTGCTAAAGCTCTTACAATCCGACATCATGTTGAAAGGACATGTAGTCCGAGATTGGGATATCGGTGAGCTCTTCGAAGAGATTTTCCACTTGTGGGGGAGAAGCCTTCGAAATTCTAGCTTCGAAAGCAGGCGGAGATATAACACATATTTCAATCTCTTAGATCTGAGACATTTAAAAGCAGTTGCCTTGCCTTTTCTCTTTCCTACGGAATCCAGGACTAAATTCGAAGGCCCAGCTAGAGGTTTGTCATCGGTATGAGTTCTCTCAGAATTAACCTCCTTAGTTATGACAATTCTGGGCATGTTGCATTTAGCTCATTTCTTCGAGACAGCCCTTAATGTTCCTTCGGTCTTATGCTTTGTTTCCGCTCGATTAGCCCAAGAATTATCAGGTTCCTGTCCGTCAAAACCAAATCAATGTGTCTCTCTTCACTCGGGATCTATTGAAGAGTTCGAACTATCTCCTTATAATGAGCACCTTCGAGTCATTGAATTACCCCTGTAAAGAGAAAAAGATATGAGTTTGACTTCAGTTATATCAACTTATCAGCTATTTAAGAAGGCTACGATACTTACATCGGACTAACCATCGACTGGCAAATCCCGGAGGGTACCGAACGTAAAACCACTCCATCTTGAAATAGCTCAGTCTAGTCCAAGACCCCATGACAACTTGACAGTTCCTTACTGCCTCCAGGAACATGAATGAAGGGCTATCCCCCCGGCTCTTGAAGTTGAACAGATATCTAATCTCGGTTGGGATCGGTGGACGATAGAGATTTTCCATGAATACTACGAACAAACTGTTTAGTAATGCATATCCATTCGGATGTAGCCGAGATGGACCAATTCCAAGGAATGACAACACTTCTCGGATATATTGATTAAACGGAGGAAGTGTCCCGACCGTGCATGCATGACGGTTGAATGCAGTGTACCCTTCAGGCGGAAAATGCGGTCGATCATCAGGACCTGGTAATAGCGCATCATCCATTGACAATCCATGCCTCGAACATATCCATCCTAGCATGTCTTCGGAGACATTGGAAGGAACAAAATCTATAGGATTGACGATAAAGTTACACCAGGTACCTCGTGCGGGGCTGGATGAATGACTTCGGCCTCGGTGGCCGACATCTCGAGTACTGGAGGGACTGAACCCTGAGCTTCTTGTTGTTGTGAGCTTGAAGGTTTCATGACTAGCTAACTCATGATAAATCATCATTAGACGATAATGAGCCCATGCGTCCCCTAGTGTGAAGTGTGTGAATGTGTTGTGCTGTGCAGTGCTATGCAGTAATTGAAAATATTCTACAGAGTTAGAGAAAATATGCAAACAACAAGACTTCGAAATCCAGATGGAATGACCATCGTCGCCTACCGTCACAACCATGCCATCCAGACTCTTGGCGGTCGATCCAAGTTAGAGTTCGTTATATTTTTGTTAAGTCAGAGTTCCGTCGACAAGCTTTGAAAGGCAGTCAAATATACAGTTCTATAGTTAAGTCGGTCCTACAAGGCTGAAGCTCGTCGGAGTCAAGTTTTTTATTGTGAATATTTTCGTATCCATCAAAAATTCAGACTTGGATCTGAAAATAACTACTGTGTGGCTAGCTGTTACTTAGGATCGTGTAATATGTAATATAATTAAATCTAAATGCAGAAACATATGATAACAGCAAAGTAAATGAACATAAGTAAAAAAACAAGCATCCCAGGATTTTTTATACTGGTTGAACTTCTCGTTCTACGTCCACTCCCAGACTCCTTCTGGAAATTCAACAATAACAACCCTCACTTAACCCAGAGGAACAGGTTTACACTGCCTGAGCAACCGAACAAGACTTTACCCGCCTAAGCAACCGTATAGGACTTCAATACAAATAACAAATGTATCTGACTGTAGTGTGTTCTTAAATAACACTGATTAGTCAATTGAGTACAATCTTCCTATATTCTTCTCCTTTATGATATATTGTGATATGCTTTGAGAATTGTAGAAGATAAAGTGATCAATGATCAAATTATGTAAGCAATTTGAGTGCAATTTGAAAGTTTGTGAATAGATGAGAATTCAAGAATGCTAAAAGTAAATTCGGTGAATTGTTTGTTGAATTATGTAATCTATTTATAATATATGAAGAGTTACAATTATAGATGAAAAGTTACATTGAAAAGAACAGGTGCAACCATTGATTTTGAAATCGTTTCTCTTTGGTGAAGAGAAGTGACTTTTTAAGAAAATAGCAGTTAGAGATGTTCAGATGTCTGAATAAAATAATTCAGACTTCTTAATTGGATTAAAACGTAAACAACAAGCTATTAGGCAATTTTTGACCATTTTCAGACGTTTGAATATTTTCATTCAGACGTCTGAACATTGTAAAAACAATATTCATGTTTCAGCATTCGAACGTCTGAATAAATGGTTTCAGATGTCTGACTTTGCTCTTTTATGCATGTATGAGCATATGTGTGCATATGTTTGTGTGTGTATATATATATATATATATATATCATTTCAGGAGAGATTTTAACAAATTTCAAAGTAAAGTACAGACTCTAGACACACAATACTCAGGTTAAAACATCTGAAGAGGAATCTGCAATAAATCTCATGCAAAGATGGTTAGTATACACATAAATTTTATATAGGTTGCCATAATCAAAATCGAGATTCCAACATTCTCTCCCTTTTTGATGATGACAACTATATAAAATTAATAAAATTTTAAAGTGTTATTACTCCCCCTGTCAATATGCACAATTTAAATTTCTCCCCCTTTGTCATCGACAAAAAGAAAGAGCATGGATAATAATAGATAGTTCATTTCATTAAAGCAAATAAAGTAGTAGATAATAATACATAAAGAGTTGATATTTCAGAAATATCTCATACAACTAGTTAATTGAAGTTACAAGCAAAACATAAATAGACAAAGATAATTAAAATTGGCTTGAAAGAGACGGATCATTATGATTAGAACTTAAGCTTGAGGAAGACCACTCAAATGGAGACGGATTGTAAGCTTGAGTGGATGAAGAGCCGGAACAAGAAATTCGATCCCATATTTTATTGAGAAAGCCTTTGATAGAATTGAATTTTCTTTCCGTCTTCTTCTCAAGTGCCTTTATGTCCCGATGAATCTTTGATTGATTTCGGAAGAGAGTGATGATGGCTTGTCTTGAAGAAGTATCCAGGCTAATTTCTTGGATGGTGTCATCGTCCTCCTCTTCTTCTTCATGTTGAGTATGAGAAGAAGAAGCAATACTAGTGTCTCGAGGTTGAGGAACACCTTGTTGAACATTTTACGACCATTGGTGGAAGGAAACAATTTGTTAATGAGGAGGCCGTGTAGGAAGACCCATCAATCCTAGAGTTTTAGCACCTAACTCACTATTACTTGTAAAACCGGAGTCAAGCATTAGTACACCGATATCTAGGAGAATGCGCATAATATAGCACCATAATGAATGGTTCAACACTTTCTCCGGATTGTGATGTTTTGGAATTCATCCAAAATAATTTTTCCCCAATTCACTTGTTGATTAGAGCAGATAGAATAAAGTGCTTGGAAGTTTTCTTTATACACTTTTTCATAACTTCCCGTACTTGGTTGGAGAGAACGAATAAGTGCATGGTGAATTAGCCTAGCTTTTGGCCTCCAGAAGGTAGATTTTAAATTGCCCAAATTTATAAGTTGATCGGACAAAATTTGATGTGAAACTTCATCCCGATGTTCCATATCAACTTCAATTCAATTAATATCAATTCCTTGATAAGGGAAATTTAAAATATGACCTAGTCTTTCTAAATGTAAGAAGATTCTTATGCCACAAACTAACGACCAAACAAATCTTGATGGTTTTGAGGATTTTGATGATCCAAATTAAAGTTTGCTAGAAAAAGTTTAATCATAAGATGATTAATCTTAACATTGTTAGGAGTATACCCAATCAAGCTGTCGAAGTGAAATTGCTCCACTAACTCTCTAATATGATATGCTGCGAAATCCGGGAATTTCATGAATGCTCCTTCGAAGATGTTGGAGTTCTTCATAGAATTAAATCGAGAAACAGCAACATCGTTCCATAGCCATTACTAGATTTGATCTTCGGATGGCCCAGAAGTTGATTCTCTAGTTCTCTTTGATCTTGGTGCCATTGGAGACTTAAAGGAAAGTTAAAAGCTTTGAGAAAGACAAAAATGGAGGCTAGGGTTCATGAAGTGAAAATGATATTATATAGAGGGTGAAAAGGCAGGGGTATAATGGTAAAAAAAATAAAGAAGAATAGTTAAAAAAAATAGGCTCAGAAAAATTCAGCCGTCTGAATTGAGTTGAAATGCAACCCGCAAGGAATTAGTTCAAAATTGGTCTTATTCTGACGTCTGTTATATTTGATTCAGACGTCTGAATCTGAGGCAAAAAATTTCTGCTATGAAGATTCAGACATCTGTTTCAACTAGAATAGCCGTCTGAATTCTGTTCAGTGGCATATGTTGGCTTTAGAGAGAATAAAAAACAATATATATTATTGAATAATTTTAAATATTACAATTTTAGAATAAACAGAATGAAATTAAAAAATAACAATAGAATATAAACAACAAGAAATAATTAAAGAGATTTTGAAGAAGAGGATGGAGTATGATATGATCCTTCTTCAACTTTAGTGTTCTCTACAAATGGTCGAAGTGGAGACAATCTGTTACCACGTTCCCAAGAATTTGGAGTTGTCGGTGGACGTTGTGGTGATGGTTCCCAATGATTGCGATGACTTAGAGAACGAGCTGTAGACGGTTGATGAACTGTATCTTTTGATGAAGAACCATAGAACTTTAACGCTACTTGTTCCAAAAAGCTAAGTCGTTTGGCATTAACTTTTTTATTCATAGTATAATTCACGTTGTAAGTCTAATGTTTCTCTCCGATAGTGATGAATATCATCGATTTTCTCTTTTGTGGATGGTGATCCAAAAAAGAGAGCCGTCTTGTTCTTTTAGTTGGTGGAGTATATCCAGTATGAGTTGAGAGTGGAACAATCAGAACCGGTTCATATATTGGAGTAGGAGTTGGTAGATTTTCCGATCCTGAGGAAGGAGAGGTGTAAGATAGCTTAGATGGTTCAGAGTTATATTGAGATGACATGATGGAACAATAATTTTTGAAAATTTAAAAGAAAGTTGAATAAATTCTTAGTGAAAAGAATTAAGAAATGCAGATAATATATAGGTAGAAGCTAGATAAAAATAGAGAAAACAATGTGTGGTTAGAACAATAATGGCCATAGGAAAAAGAGGTGAGAATGAAAGGTACATAAGAATTCAACAACAACCTTATGTTTCAAAAAAAATAGAGAGTGAAGTGGTAGTGTAGAACACTACTGAGCACGAGATCTTGAGTTCGAGTGCTAGACAGCACTTTTATTTTCTTTTGAAAGAAGCTATGAATTTAAAATAAATAATATATATATATATATATAATTTAAGAATATTCGAACTTATAAATCTTTAAAAGAGGCGATTCCAAGTTCTCGCCTTAAATTGATGAAAGTATTTTCATTTGACGGCTTTGTAAAGATATCTGCCAATTGTTTGTCAGAGGACACAAATTCTAGGTTTATTAAATCTTTTTCAATATTATCACGAAGAAAATGATGACGAATGTCAATATGTTTTGTTCATGAATGATTTACAGGATTTTTAGATAAATTTGTAGCACTAGAATTATCACAATAAATAGTTGATTTACATAAATTAAAACCAAAATCTTGTAGTGTTTGTTGCATATAGATAACTTGAGCACATGCCAAAGCTATAGAAATATATTCTGTTTCATATGTAGATAATGAAACATAATTTTGTTTCTTACTAAACCAAGATACAAGAGATCGTCCATTGAAGTGACAAGTCCCACTTGTACTTTTTCTATCTGTCCGGCTTCCTCCAAAATCAGCGTCGCTGTATGACACTAATTCAAAAGGACATTCCTTTAGATAGAATCGTCCTAAGTCCTTGGTTTTATTAAGATACCGTAGTATGCGTTTCACTGCTCGTAAATGTGATTTTTTGGGATCTGCTTGAAATCGTGCACACAAGCAAACACTCATCATTATGTCAGGTCTACTAGCTATTAAATATAGTAACAATCCAATCATACTTCGATATAATTTTTGGTCAATACTTTTGCCACTTTCATCTTTATCAAGATGTATGGTTGTACTCATAGGAGTTGGTTTGGTAGAAGTATTATCCATACCAAAAGCGTTTAATTAGATTGTTACAATATTTTTCTTGATTTATAAAAATACCATTTTCTAATTGTTTTATGTGTAAACCAAGAAAATAATTTAATTCATCCATATGTGACATTTCAAATTCATTGTTCATTATTTTAGAAAAATCTTGACATAGTCTTTCATTTGTAGATCCAAAAATAATATCATCAACATATATTTGAACAATTAAAATATCCTGCTTATTTCTTTTAATAAAAAGAGTTTGATCGACCTTTCCAATTTCAAAACCAGCATCTATTAAATATCTTTTAAGACGATCGTACCTAGCACGGGGTGCTTGTTTCAAACCGTAAAAGGCCTTTTTAATTTTATAGACATGGTCAGGAAATTGTTCATGTGCGAATAACGGAGGTTGTTCAACATAAACTTTTCTTTTATAAACCATTTAAAAAAGCACTTTTAACATCCATTTGATATAATTTAAAATTATGAAAACATGCATAGGCTAGTAAGATTCGTATTGCTTCTAGTCTAGCGACCGGAGCAAACGTTTCTTCATAGTCAATCCCTTCTTCTTGATTATATCCTTGAGCAACCAATCTAGCTTTATTTCTACTAATATTTCCTTGTTCATCTGCTTTATTTTTGAAAATCCACTTTGTACTAATAAAAGATTGATTGCTAGGTCGTGAAACTAAATCCCAAACGTCATTTCTTTCGAATTGGTTTAGCTCTTCGTACACAGCGATTAACCAATTTTCATCGGTAGACGCTTCTTTAATATTTTTAGGTTCAATATGAGAAAGGAAAGCTGCATGACCCATTTGATTTAATTGACTCCTTGTTCTAACAGATGAGTTGAGTTCTCCAATAACTTAACAGAAGGATGATCTCTTAATAATCTAGGTGGAGATCTTAATTCATTGTTATTGTGAACAATGTTTTCATTATTTTCAAGATTTGAAATATATGTATTTGTGATATTATTAGGGAATTCTACATCATCTCTTATACTTGGGATTTGTTAAAATTTTCATTACATGAAATGTTTCTTCGATGATATTTGTTCTTTTATTATAAATTCGATAAGCTTTGCTTCGATCTGAATATCCTAAAAAGATTCGTTCATCGGATTTTGGATCTAATTTGCCAAGCTGATCTTTTGTGTTTAAAACAAAACATTTTGAACCAAAAACTTTAAAATAAGAAATATTTGGTTTTCGACCATTAAGAAGTTCATAAGGAGTATTCTTAGTTAGTGGTCGAATAGAAACACGATTGAAAACATAACAAGCTATTGCAACTGCTTCAGCCCATAAATGTTTTGGTAACGTACTTCCATTTAACAAAATCCTTGCACATTCTTGTAAAGTTCTATTTTTACGTTCTACAAATCCATTTTATTGTGGAGTTCTAGGAAATGAAAAATTATGGAATATTCCTTTCTTCTTGTAAAAATATTCAAAGGTTTTATTTTTGAATTCTCCTTCATGATCACTCTTATGTTTTTGATTTTCAATCCTTTAAAATTTTGAATTCTTTTGACAAAAGTTTTGAAATTATCAAAAATATCACTTTTATTTTTCATAAAAATAGTCCAAGTATATCTAGAAAAATCATCAACAATTACAAACACATGTCTACTATGATTAATGCATTGTACTTGTGTTGGTCCAAATAAATCCATATGTAGTAATTCAAGTGGTTGTAAAGTTGAAATAATCTTTTTAGATTTAAAAGATGACTTAGTTAATTTTCCTAACTGACATGCATCACAAATATGATCAATTTCAAAATTCATTTTTGGTAGGTCTTTTACTAAATCATTTTTAGAAAGCTTGTTTATAGTTTTGAAGTTAATGTGACAGAATCGTTTGTGCCATAACCAAAGATCATTTTCTTTGGCTATTAAACGTATATATGAATTATGATTTATTTTCATATTCTGAACATAGATATTTCTGTCTCTATTTCCTTCAAAAATAAGATTTTGATTTTGATCAAAAATACTACATTTGTTTTCAGAAAATGTGATTTTGAATCCTTTTTCACATAATTGGATGATACTAAGTAAATTATGTTTTAAATTTTTGACTAGTAAAACATTTGAAATAAGAGGTAAATTAGAAATACCGTTGTTGCTCACATCATTCTTTCCGATGATATAGCCTTTGGAGTTGTCTCCAAATGTGATGGAGCCTCCATCTGAGTAAGTAATGTTTAATAGCATATCTTTGTCTCCTGTCATATGTTTTGAGCAACCACTGTCGAGTATCCATTTTCCTCTTTTCTTGAGTGGGTCCTATAAAAAATATAAGATAACATTGGTACCCACCTTTTTTTTAATAGGGTCCTAAGAGTCAAGTCTTAGGAAACCAAACCCAGGAGGGTTCAGTATCCCATTTAAAAATGCAATATTTATTTTTATGTACAGTTTCTAAAAAGATGTTTATATATTTATTCCTAGTCAAACTGTTGTTTGTTTTAGGAACCCAAACTTTTATGTTTTTCGGGTAAGTATTCCTTTTTGACTGTTTTACAGTAGGATTAATATTTCTCTTAATTTTCTTTTTAGGTGGAGCTTTTGTATTGTTAACGTACCCTAATCCTTTCCTACTTGAAACAGATTGAGAACTATCAATAATTTTAGATAGGGTTCTCTTCCTTTATTAAAGTTTGAAACATTTTTGGTGATGCTGTCTAACTTTGTTTTGAGACTAGTATTATCTAATTCTATCAATTTTAATTTTGTCTTTAATTCGTGATTTTCAAAAACAAGAGCGTCATTCTTTTCTTTTTGAGTTTCAATTTCTTGACTCAAAAGAGTGAGTTGAGAATTAATATTAGAGAATGATTCTTGTAATTTTTCAAGTTCTTCCTCTAGTATTTTTTTTTCTCATCTTTGAGCATATCTCTTTCAAATTCTGCTTTGTTCTGACGTTCACGAGTCTCCTTATGTTTTCTTTTGAGTTTTTTTAAAGTGTCAACTAGTTCTGAGCTGATCTCTATCATATCATCAAAAGTAAAATCACTAACCTCGTTTTCATTAGCCATAAAGCAAACATTAGCTTGCTCGTTTTCACTGTCGCTGCTGCTATCTGATGAAGAGGTATCTGAATCATCCCATGTAACAGAGGATGCTTTCTTTTTCTTATCTTTTCTTCCCTTGTTGAAGTATTTTTTCTTTAGTTCTAGACATTCATTCTGCATATGACCTTTCTTATGACAATTAAAACACTCTAGAACTGAAGATGATGGTTTGCTTAGAAAGTTCTGTTTTCCATTGTTTCGGTTATTTTTTCGGAATTTGCAGAATTTTTTGAAATTTTTGGCAATAAATGCTAGATCTTCTTCATCTGAATCATCATCTTTTTCTTCTTCAGTATGGAAAGCTATGTTCTTTTTGTCTCGTGCTTGTACTCATTTTGCCTGCAAATTCACTTCATAGGACACTATATTTCCTATTAACTCTTCAGCTTTTATGGTACAGAGGTCATTAGCTTCTTCAATAGCCATAACTTTTCTTTCCCATTCATCCGTTAAGGAGTTTGTGATTTTTGATACAATATCAAAATCAGTGTACTTTTCTCCTAATCCTAATAATGAATGATGGATATCTTGAAATCTAGAGTACATATCATTGATGGATTCATCTTGTTTCATTCTAAAGTTTTGAAACTGATTTTTGAGCATGGATGTTTTGCTTTGTTTGACTTTGTTAGTTCCTTCACGAGTGATTTTAAGGTTTCTCCATATTTCATAAGCAGTTTGACACATACTAAGACAATTAAATTCATTTCTATCTAGTGCACAAAATAACATGTTCATAGCTTTAGCATTGGCAGTAGCACCTAAATTTTGTGTGTTTGTCCAAGTGGAGTATTCTCCAGTAGGAAGAATGTATTCATTTTGTGTAATATTCCACGATTCAAAGCTATTTGATTACATATAGATTCTCATACGAGTAGCCCAATAATTATAGTCCAAACCATTGAAAAATGGAGGTCGTGCAGTGGATTGACCTTCAACAAAACTAGTGTTAGTGGTTGTGCTGGTGCTGTTTTCCATACTAGCAAGATATTAGATAACTATGTAACATTTATAAGATGCCTTGCTTTGATACCAAATGAAAATAACTAATGTATGGCTAGCTACTACTTAGGATCGTGTAATATGGACTATAATTAAATCTAAATGCGGAAACAGATGATAATAGCAAAGTAAATGAACATAAGTAAAATAAAACAAGCACATCAAGAATTTTATACTGGTTCAAACTTCCCGTTCTACACCCAGTCCCGGACTCCTTCTGGAAATTCAACTATAACAACCCTCGCTTAACCCGGAGGAACAGGTTTACACTGCCTGATCAACCGAACAGGACTTCATCCGCCTAAGCAACCTAATAGGACTTCAATACAAATAACAAACGTATCTGACTGTAATGTGTTCTTAAATAACACTGATAAGTCAATTGAGTACAATTTTCCAATAATCTTCTCCTTTATGATATATAGTGATGTGCTTTGAGAATTGTGGAAGATAAAGTGATCAACGATCAAAGTATGTAAACAATTTGAGTGCAATTTGAAAGTTTGAGAATAGATGAGAATTTAAGAATGCTAAAAGTAAATTCGGTGAATTGTTTGTTGAATTCTGTAATTTATTTATAGTATATAAATAGTTGCAACTATAGATGAAAAGTTACATTGAAAAGAACAGGTGCAACCATTGATTTTGTAATCGTTTCTCTTCGGTGAAGAGAAGTGACTTTTCAAGAAAATAGCAGTTAGAGATATTCAGACGTCTGAATAAAATAATTCAGACTTCTTAATTGGATTAAAACGTAAACAGCAAGCTATTAGGCAATTTTTGACCATTTTCAAACGTTTGAATATTTTCATTCAGACGTTTGAATATTGTAAAAACAATATTCATGTTTCAGCATTCGGACATCTGAATAAATGGTTTCAGATGTTTGAGTTTGCTCTTTTATGCATGTATGAGCATATGTATGCATATGTTTGTGTGTGTGTATATATATATATATATATATATATCATTTCAGGAGAGATTTTAACAAATTTCAAAGTGAAGTACAGACTCTAGACACACAATACTCAGGTTAAAACATCTGAAGAGGAATCTGCAATAAATCTCATGCAAAGATGGTTAGTATACACATAAATTTTATATAGGTTGCCATAATCAAAATCGAGATTCCAACATTCTCTCCCTTTTTGATGATGACAACTATATAAAATTAATAAAATTTTAAAGTGTTATTACTCCCCCTGTCAATATGCACAATTTAAATTTCTCCCCCTTTGTCATCGACAAAAAGAAAGAGCATGGATAATAATAGATAGTTCATTTCATTAAAGCAAACAAAGTAGTAGATAATAATGCATGAAGAGTTGATATTTCAGAAATCTCTCATACAACTAGTTAATTAAAGTTACAAGCAAAACATAAAATAGACAAAGATAATTAAAATTGGCTTGAAAGAAACGGATCATTGTGATTAGAACTTGAGCTTGAGGAAGACCACTCAAATGGAGACGAATTGTAAGCTTAAGTGGATGAAGAGCCGGAACAAGAAATTCGATCCCATATTTTATTGAGAAAGCCTTTGATAGAACTGAATTTTCTTTCCGTCTTCTTCTCAAGTGCCTTTATGTCCCGATGAATCTTTGATTGATTTCGGAAGAGAGTGATGATGGCTTGTCTTGAAGAAGTATCTGGGATAATTTCTTGGATGATGTCATCGTCGTCCTCCTCTTCTTCTTCATGTTGAGTATGAGAAGAAGAAGCAATACTAGTGTCTCGAGGTTGAGGAACACCTTGTTGAACATTTTACGACCATTGGTGGAAGGAAATAATTTGTTAATGAGGAGGCTGTGTAGGAAGACCCATCAATCCTAGAGTTTTAGCACCTAACTCACTAATACTTGTAAAACCGGAGTCAAGCATTAGTACACCGATATTTAGGAGAATGCACATAATATAGGCACCATAATGAATGGTTCTACACTTTCTCCGGATTGTGATGTTTTGGAATTCATCCAAAATAATTTTTCCCCAATTCACTTGTTGATTAGAGTAGATAGAATAAAGTGCTTGGAAGTTTTCTTTATACACTTTTCATAACTTCCCGTCCTTAGTTGGAGAGAACGAATAAGTGCATGGTGAATTAGCCTAGCTTGTGGCCTTCAGAAGGTAGATTTAAAATTGCCCAAATTTATAAGTTGATCGGACAAAAATTGATGTGAAACTTCATCCCGTTGTTCCATGTCAACTTCAATTTCATTAATATCAATTCCTTGATAAGGGAAATTTAAAATATGACCTAGTCTTTCTAAAGGTAAGAAGATTCTTACGCCACAAACTAACGACCAAACAAATCTTGATGGTTTTGAGGATTTTGATGATCCAAATTAAAGTTTGCTAGAAAAAGTTTAATCATAAGATGATTAATCTTAACATTGTTAGGAGTATACCTAATCAAGCCGTCGAAGTGAAATTGCTCCACTAACTCTCTAATATGATATGCTGCGAAATCCGAGAATTTCATGAATTCTCCTTCGAAGATGTTGGAGTTCTTCATAGAATTAAATCGAGAAATAGCAACATCGTTCCATAGCCATTACTAGATTTGATCTTCGGATGACCCATAAGTTGATTCTCTAGTTCTCTTTGATCTTGGTGCCATTGGAGACTTAAAGGAAAGTTAAAAGCTTTGAGAAAGATAAAAATGGAGGCTAGGGTTCATGAAGTGAAAAAGATATTATATAGAGGATGAAAAGGCAAGGGTATAATGGTAAAAAAAATAAAGAAGAATAGATAAAAAAATAGGCTCAGAAAAATTCAACCATCTGAATTGAGTTGAAATGCAACCCGCAAGGAATTAGTTCAAAATTGGTCTTATTCAGACGTCTGTTATGTTTGATTCACACGTCTGAATCCGGGGCAAAAAATTTCTGCTATGAAGATTCAGATTTCTGTTTCAATTAGAATAGCCGTATGAATTCTGTTTAGTGGCATATGTTGGCTTTAGAGAGAATAAAAAATAATATATATTATTGAATAATTTTAAATATTACAATTTTAGAATAAACAGAATGAAATGACAAAATAACAATAGAATATAAACAACAAGAAATAATTAAAGAGATTTTGAAGAAGAGGATGGAGTATGATACGATCCTTCTTCAACTTTAGTGTTCTCTACAAATGGTCGAAGTGAAGACGATCTGTTACCATGTTCCCAAGAATTTGGAGTTGTCGGTGGACGTTGTGGTGATGGTTCCCAAGGATTGCGATGACTTAGAGAACGTGATGCAGAGCAATCTGAAAATTCGAGAAATTCACAAGTCCTAGGTCGTGCACGACCTAAGAGAGAAAATTTAGGTCGTTCACGACCTAACAGCAGTAACCTACGACCTAACGGAACACGTGAAGAGGAGCGACGACCTATTGAAGGTATTGTGAATCGGCCACGACCTAACTGGGACACTCTAGGTCGTTTACGACTTAACGAGATAAGAGACAACGGGTTAAAGGAACCAGAACATATTTTAGGTCGGCCCCGACCTAAGGAGGAGAAGCTGCGAGTTAATGAAGGCGTATTAGGTCGTATACGACCTAACGTGGTGAAGGGAGACGAGCTAGCGAGTCACGACCTAAAAACTTGGCGACCTAACTCTTTCTCGATCTAACTTTTCCAGAAGCAAGCTATGCTATTGTCTTAGGTCGTTAACGACCTTACTTAGGTCGTAAGTCGTCTGTAGCAGAAATATGAGTCGTATTGTCTTAAGTCGTTGAACATGTACTGTCTTTAGGTCGTTATTTCTTAAGTCGTCTTATGATGAGTCGTCTGTAATTGTGAACAGGTGATGTAACTGTGATCTGATAAGTCGGCAACGACTTAGTATAGGTCGTGAGATATGTTGCTTGTAAGTGTGTAATGTACTAAGTCGTGTGCGACTTAAATGATGAGTCGTGTGTACTGTTGATAGGTCGGCAACGACCTAAGGAGGTCATAGGTCATATACGACTTAAGGACTGGATTGTAACTCCTATAAATACGCGTGTGTTGTAATTTTTGGGTGGTTGATTTTGAATAAAATTTCTCTTTTGTTAGCTTTGTGCTTTCATACCAATTGGTAGTTGAGTGTAATCTCCTATCTCCACTTACGTCATTCGAGTGCGCTCGAATCCACGTTTGTTGAAGCCGATTCACGGAATCTAGTGCGCTAGATCAACGTGCGAAGAATCGTAGATCTTTGAACACGGTATAGTGCGCTATCAACGTGTTTGAGATAGCTAGAGTTCGGTATCTTTGGATCAACGAACTTGGGCATTTTGGTATCTTCAACTCACCGATTGCTACATTTCATCGATCGAAGTTTTGTTTGAATTATCCGCTGCGTCAGTTTTGGTATCAGAGCCATACTTAGCCAATCATAGCTAAGTTTGATTCTTGGAGCCAAGTTTTTGAAGTTTTTGAAGTTGAAGGAGTTCATCGTGTTCATATTGAAGTTGCATCAAGTTAGGAGTGTTTGATCCATTTCATTTTGGATCGAGGAGTTGGACTTTGTTTGGATTTTGACTTGGAGTTTTTGCGCGCCAAGGAGTTTGAATTTGAAGAAGGCCGTGTATACTTGGGAGTAGCCGTGCCTTGTTGATTGCATTTAAGTGTTTGTAGTAGGTGGCCAAGACAAGTCATAGCGAGTCAAAGGAGAGCCGACCTAACTTGAACAGAGTTAAGGTTGAGTCGTATATAAAGCATTGTTGAGCCGAGATTGCTTGTGTTGGAAGTTTGAAGTATTGTGTTCAATTTGTTGAAGTTTGTGAACTTTACAACCATGCCACCAAGGAGAGCTAACCGACATCAAAACGTTGAAGCTTTGTATCGAAGAGAAGAGGCCGATCAAATGGAGCAACGTATGCACGAGAAGATTGATGAAGGCATTGGTAGGTTGGAGAAGCTTATGATTGATATGAATCAAAGTAGAAGAAGAAATTCCCCTGAATCCATTCATGGAGGAAGTAGAGTTTCACATCATTCAGATCGGGAGAGGAGAGAAAGTCAGGATCAACGGAGTGTTGATAATCGAAGTAGGAGGAATGTTGATGACCATGATAGACGGGATGTTGGTTGTAGGAGTGGTGGTAGAGATGTTGGAGGGCGTGAAAGACAACGATATGCATCAGACTTTGATGAGGAGTTTGACGGTGATAGGGGAAGTGTTCATTTCAGAGACCGAGATCAGGGACAACGTCAGTATCGGGTTATTGATGATGATCGACGTTGGGAATCGGGTATGAAGATGGAGATTCCGGAGTTTAAAGGAGGGATGGCAGCTGAAGAATTTCTTGATTGGGTATCAAATGTTGAAGAGATCTTTGATTTCAAGGAGGTTCCTGAGCATAGGAGAGTAAAGTTGGTTGCTACTAGGTTGAGGGGGAGAGCTTTGGCGTGGTGGCAGCAAACTAAACTTACAAGGGAGAGAATGGGGAAGTCAAAGATAGAATCGTGGGATAAGATGAAAAAGTTGATGAGATCTACTTTCTTACCTTACAACTATCAATCACTTATGTACCAGAGGTTGCAGAATCTGAGGCAAGGGACAAAATCTGTTAGTGATTATGCTGATGAATTTTACCAACTCATCGCCAGGAATGATATCATGGAAACAGAAGAACAGCTAACTGCTAGATTCATTGGGGGTTTGAGAATGCAGATCCAGGATATGGTTAATATGTTTGATCCTAGATCCATTGCAGAGGCACATCAGAAAGCGTTAGCTTGGGAGAAACAAGGAAGGCGTGGAGGAGGTGTGTTTACTCATTCTAATAATCCAGTGAAAGGTGCCGGTGGAAGTTCTAGTATTCCTAAACCTGTTACAAAACCAGTGGTGAAGGAGGTTGAGAAGGCGAAGGCTAGTAGTGTTTTCAAATGTTATAATTGTCAGGAGTTGGGTCACAAAAGCAACGAATGTCCGAAGCCGAAGAAGAGAACCATGGTTGCAGAGGTTGAAGCAGATGATGGTGAGGAGGCAGAGTATTCAAATGTACCTTATGTTGAGGAGGAAGAAAAAGTGTCGGGTGATGAAGGTTGTAATCTTATGTTGAGGAGAAGCTGTTTGACACCAAAACAAGAAGAGGAATGTAGTTGGTTGAGAAGCAATATTTTCCAGTCGACATGCACTATTCTGGGGAAAGTCTGCAAGTTCGTTATTGATGCGGGAAGTTGTGATAATATTATTTCTTCAGAGGCAGTTAGAAAGTTGAACTTGAAGACCGAGAAACATCCGAAACCGTACAAGCTAGCATGGTTAAGGAAGGGAGGTGAAGTGAAAGTATGTCGAAGAGCTTGTGTGAATTTTTCAATCGGAAAGAAGTACAAAGATGAAATATGGTGTGATGTCGTAGATATGGATGTTTGTCACTTATTGTTGGGCAGACCATGGCAGTTTGACAGAGCAGTACAGCATGACGGTCGTGCCAACAGTTACAGTTTCATGTTCGAGGGTACTAAGATCACTTTAGTTCCCAAGAGACAGCAACAGAAGGAGAGCAAGCTTGAGGAAATTGAAGAATTGAAAACTCTGTTGACTTTGAAGGAGTTTGTTAAAGAAGTAGAGGAAGAGCCTGAGATGTTTCTTTTGATTGGGAGAGAGAGTAGTGACGAAGTTGAGATTCCCGAAGAAGCAAAGCCAGTTTTGAAAGAGTTTGAAGATGTCTTTCCAGATGAGTTACCGAAGGAGTTACCGCCACTTAGAGACATTCAACATCAGATTGATCTTGTTCCGGGAGCAGTGTTACCACACCGACCACATTACAGAATGAGTCCGAAGGAACATGAGGAGTTACGAAGGCAGGTGGAAGAATTACTTGAACAGGGTCGTATTCAGGAAAGTTTGAGTCCGTGTGCTGTACCTGCATTGTTAGTACCAAAGAAGGACGGAACTTGGAGAATGTGCACTGATAGTAGAGCTTTGAATAAGATCACTGTTCGTTACAGATTTCCTATGCCGAGGTTGGATGATTTGTTGGATCAGTTGAGTGGGGCAACTATATTCTCGAAAATTGATTTGAAGAGTGGTTATCATCAGATTCGAATCAGACCTGGAGATGAATGGAAGACAGCTTTCAAAACAAGAGAGGGGTTGTACGAATGGTTGGTTATGCCGTTTGGTTTGTCAAATGCACCAAGTACATTCATGCGGGTGATGAATCAAATCTTTCGACCATTCATTGGGAAGTTCGTCGTGGTTTATTTCGATGATATTTTGATTTATAGCAGGAGTACGGAGGAACATGTTCTACATTTGAGAGAAGTGTTGCTTATTCTTCGTGAAGAACAATTTTATGCTGCTACAAAGAAATGTGTGTTTATGACACCTACTGTTTTATTCCTGGGTTATGTTGTTTCAGGGAAAGGTATTCAAGTTGACCAGAGCAAAGTTGAAGCAGTCAAGAATTGGCCACAGCCAAAGACAATTACAGAAGTGAGAAGTTTTCATGGGCTAGCGTCATTCTACCGAAGGTTCATACCACACTTCAGTAGCGTGATGGCTCCAGTGACTGATTGCATGAAGGGTAAACAGTTTGTGTGGTCAGAGGAAGCGGGGGTTGCCTTTGAAAGGATCAAGGAATTGTTGACGTCTGCACCAATTCTTGTTCTACCTAATTTTCAGTTATTGTTTGAATTGCATACTGATGCTTCGAAGGTTGGTATTGGAGGAGTTCTGAGCCAGAATGGGAAGCCAGTTGCTTATTTCAGCGAAAAGTTGTCAGGGGCAAAGATGAGATACAGTACATATGACGTTGAATTTCATGCTGTTGTTCAGGCTGTTAAGCATTGGAGACATTACTTATTTCAGAAGGAATTTGTTCTTTACACTGATCATGAAGCATTGAAGCATTTACAGGGACAGGATAAAATTTCAGCAAGACATGCATCGTGGATTGCATATTTACAGCAGTTTACTTTTGTCGTTAAGCACAAATCTGGGGTGACGAATCGAGTAGCTGATGCTTTAAGTAGGAGGAGTCATTTACTGACGACAATGAAGGTGGAAGTGACGGGGTTTGAAATGTTGCCAGAGATGATTGAAGAAGATCCTTACTTTGTGAAATATGTTGAAAAAGTGAAGGATGGGAGTACCGATGAATTCATGTTAGTTGATGGTTTTCTGTTTAAAGGAAATCGTTTATGTATTCCGGACTGTAGTTTGAGGATGAAGATTGTGAAGGAATTGCACGAGGAAGGACATGTTGGCCGTGATCGTACTTTACAGTTGATTTCGCAGTCTTACTTTTGGCCGTCGATGAGGAAAGAGGTTGAAAGATTCGTGGAGCGATGTCATATTTGCCAAGTTTCAAAAGGGACAGCAACGAATGCAGGGTTGTATATGCCGTTACCAGTACCATCTAAGCCATGGGTTGATATCAGCATGGATTTCGTTTTGGGTTTGCCGAGAACTCAAAGGGGAAATGATTCGATATTTGTTGTGGTGGACAGGTTTTCAAAGATGGCACATTTTGTTGCTTGCAAGAAGACAGCAGATGCAGTTCGAGTCGCACAGCTATTTTTCAAGGAGATTTATCGACTTCATGGTTTACCAGAATCTATTGTTTCTGACCGAGATACTCGTTTTCTGAGTCACTTTTGGTTGAGTTTGTGGAAGGTGGTGGGAACGAAACTGAAGTTTAGCAGTGCTTATCATCCACAAACCGATGGGCAGACAGAAGTTGTTAACAGGTCATTGGGAAATTTGTTGCGATGTCTTGTACAGGATAATTTGAGAAGTTGGGACATGAAACTATGCCAGGCAGAATTTGCTCATAATCATGCAGTAAATCGAAGCACAGGATTCAGTCCGTTTCAGATTATTTATTCAAATTTACCCAGGGGGCCATTGGATTTAGCAGCTGTACCACAGTCAAAGAGAACAGTTAAACGAGCTACTGATTTTGTTGATGAGCTGACTGAATGTCATAGAACCGTTCAGGAACGATTGGAGAAATCGAATGAGAAATATAAGAAGTTTGCAGATTTGAAACGTCGAAATGTTGAATTTAAGGAAGGTGATTTGGTTTATGCTGTATTGACAAAGGATCGTTTTCCGGCGGGTGCTTACAACAAGTTGAAGGCGCGAAAAATTGGTCCAATTGAAATTGTGAAGAAAATTAATGAAAATGCTTATAAGTTGAAGCTGCCAGAAGAGGTTTACACGTCTGACGTGTTCAATGTTAAACATCTTGTTCCTTATTACGGGGATAAACAATCAGATGAAGAAGAATGTACAAATTCGAGGTCGAATTTTTCTCAACCATGGGAGGATGATGCAGAGCAATCTGAAAATTCGAGAAATTCACAAGTCCTAGGTCGTGCACGACCTAAGAGAGAAAATTTAGGTCGTTCACGACCTAACAGCAGTAACCTACGACCTAACGGAACACGTGAAGAGGAGCGACGACCTATTGAAGGTATTGTGAATCGGCCACGACCTAACTGGGACACTCTAGGTCGTTTACGACTTAACGAGATAAGAGACAACGGGTTAAAGGAACCAGAACATATTTTAGGTCGGCCCCGACCTAAGGAGGAGAAGCTGCGAGTTAATGAAGGCGTATTAGGTCGTATACGACCTAACGTGGTGAAGGGAGACGAGCTAGCGAGTCACGACCTAAAAACTTGGCGACCTAACTCTTTCTCGATCTAACTTTTCCAGAAGCAAGCTATGCTATTGTCTTAGGTCGTTAACGACCTTACTTAGGTCGTAAGTCGTCTGTAGCAGAAATATGAGTCGTATTGTCTTAAGTCGTTGAACATGTACTGTCTTTAGGTCGTTATTTCTTAAGTCGTCTTATGATGAGTCGTCTGTAATTGTGAACAGGTGATGTAACTGTGATCTGATAAGTCGGCAACGACTTAGTATAGGTCGTGAGATATGTTGCTTGTAAGTGTGTAATGTACTAAGTCGTGTGCGACTTAAATGATGAGTCGTGTGTACTGTTGATAGGTCGGCAACGACCTAAGGAGGTCATAGGTCATATACGACTTAAGGACTGGATTGTAACTCCTATAAATACGCGTGTGTTGTAATTTTTGGGTGGTTGATTTTGAATAAAATTTCTCTTTTGTTAGCTTTGTGCTTTCATACCAATTGGTAGTTGAGTGTAATCTCCTATCTCCACTTACGTCATTCGAGTGCGCTCGAATCCACGTTTGTTGAAGCCGATTCACGGAATCTAGTGCGCTAGATCAACGTGCGAAGAATCGTAGATCTTTGAACACGGTATAGTGCGCTATCAACGTGTTTGAGATAGCTAGAGTTCGGTATCTTTGGATCAACGAACTTGGGCATTTTGGTATCTTCAACTCACCGATTGCTACATTTCATCGATCGAAGTTTTGTTTGAATTATCCGCTGCGTCAGAACGAGCTGTAGACGGTTGATGAACTGTATCTTTTGATAAAGAACCACAGAACTTTAACGCTACTTGTTCCAAAAACCTAAGCCGTTTGGCATTAACTTTATTGTTCATTGTATAATTCACGTTGTAAGTCCATTGTTTCTCTCTGATAGTGATGAATATCATCGATTTTCTCTTTTGTGTATGGTGATCTAAAAAAGAGAGACCGTCTTGTTCTTTTAGTTGGTGGAGTATATCCAGTATGAGTTGAGAGTGGAACAGTCGGAACCGGTTCATATATTGGAGTAGGAGTTGGTAGATTTTCCGATCCAAAGGAAGGAGAGGTGTAAATAGGTTAGATGGTTCAGAGTTATATTGAGATGACATGATGGAACAATAATTTTTGAAAATCTAAAAGAAAGTTGAATGAATTTTTAGTGAAAAGAATTAAGAAATGCAGATAATATATAGGTAGAAGCTAGATAAAAATAGAGAAAACAATGTATGGTTAGAAGAATAATGGCCATAGGAAAAAGAGGTGAGAATGAAAGGTACATAAGAATTCAGCAACAACCTTATGTTTCAAAAAAAATAGAGAGTGAAGTGGTAGTGTAGAAGACTATTGAGCATGAGATCTTGAGTTCGAGTGCTAGACAGCACTTTTTATTTTCTTTTGAAAGAAGCTATGAATTTAAAATAAATAATATATATATATATAATTTAAAAATATTCGAACTTATAAATATTTAAAAGAGGCGATTCCAAGTTCTCGTCTTAAATTGATGAAAGTATTTTCATTTGGCGGTTGTAAAGATATCTGCCAATTGTTTGTCATAGGACACAAATTCTAGGTTTATTAAATCTTTTTCAATATTATCACGAAGAAAATGATGACGAATGTCAATATGTTTTGTTCGTGAATGATTTACAGGATTTTTAGATAAATTTGTAGCACTAGAATTATCACAATAAATAGTTGATTTACATAAATTAAAACCAAAATCTTGTAGTGTTTGTTGCATATAGATAACTTGAGCACATGCCAAAGCTATAGAAATATATTCTGTTTCACATGTAGATAATGAAACATAATTTTGTTTCTTACTAAATCAAGATACAAGTGATCGTCCATTGAAGTGACAAGTCCCACTTGTACTTTTTCTATCTGTCCGGCTTCCTCCAAAATCAGCGTCACTATATGACACTAATTCAAAAGGACATTCCTTTGGATAGAATAGTCCTAAGTCCTTGGTTTTATTAAGATACCGTAGTATGCGTTTCACTGCTCGTAAATGTGATTCTTTGGGATCTGCTTGAAATCGTGCACACAAGCAAACACTCATCATTATGTCAGGTCTACTAGCTATTAAATATAGTAACAATCCAATCATACTTCAATATAATTTTTGGTCAATACTTTTGCCACTTTCATCTTTATCAAGATGTATGGTTGTACTCATAGGAGTTGGTTTGGTAGAAGTATTTTCCATACCAAAAGCGTTTAATTAGATTGTTACAATATTTTTCTTGATTTATAAAAATACCATTTTCTAATTGTTTTATTTGTAAACCAAGAAAATAATCTAATTCATCCATATGTGACATTTCAAATTCATTGGTCATTATTTTAGAAAAATCTTGACATAGTCTTTCATTTGTAGATCCAAAAATAGTAGCATCAACATATATTTGAACAATTAAAATATCCTGTTTATTTCTTTTAATAAAAAGAGTTTGATCAAGCTTTCCAATTTCAAAACCAGAATTTATTAAAAATCTTTTAAGACGATCGTACCAAGCACGGGGTGCTTGTTTCAAACCGTAAAAGGCCTTTTTAAGTTTATAGACATGGTTAGGAAATTGTTCATGTACGAATAACGGAGGTTGTTCAACATAAACTTTTTCCTTTATAAACCATTTAAAAAGCACTTTTAACATCTATTTGATATAATTTAAAATTATGAAAACATGCATAGGTCAGTAAGATTCGTATTGCTTCTAGTCTAGCGACTGGAGCAAACGTTTCTTCATAGTCAATCCCTTCTTCTTGATTATATCATTGAGCAACTAATCTAGCTTTATTTCTACTAATATTTCCTTGTCCATCTGCTTTATTTTTGAAAATCCACTTTGTACTAATAAAAGATTGATCACTAGGCCGTGAAACTAAATCCCAAACGTCATTTCTTTCGAATTGGTTTAGCTCTCCGTGCACAGCGATTAACCAATTTTCATCGGTAGACGCTTCTTTAATATTTTTAGGTTCAATATGAGTAAGGAAAGCTGCATGACCCATTTGATTTAATTGACTTCTTGTTCTAACAAATGAGTTGAGTTCTCCAATAACATTAACAGAAGGATGTTAGGCAATTTTTGACCATTTTCAGATGTCTGAATATTTTCATTCAGATGTTTGAATATTATGAAAACAATGCATTCAGACGTCTGAATGAATGGTTTCAGACGTCTGAGTTTGCTCTTTTGTGCATGTATGAGCATGTGTGTGCATATGTTTGTATATATTTATATATATATATATCATTTCAGGAGAGATTTTAACAAATTTCTAAGTAAAGTACAGACTCTAGACATACAATACTCAGCTTAAAACATCTGAAGAGGAATCTGCAATAAATCTCCTGCAAAGATGGTTAGTATACACATAACATTTTATATAGGTTGTCACAATCAAAATCGAGATTTCAACAGGATCAACCACTCAAGACCCTTGCTTCGTATCGATCATGACATCTTCACTTTGCATCGATCATTCCAATCTAGTTCGAATCGATATGTTTCATATCGATGGTGTTTGAATCGATACTCTTCGTATTGATCATGAGATTGCATGTCGCATCGACCAAAGATCCTTGACCTCATATCGATCAGGGCACGTAGCTTCGTATCGATCGAAACCTTTGGCTTCGCATCGATCGCCACCCCGAACTTTCATATTTATCATTGGAGCCAGGACTTTGTATCGATCATATGGGCCAGATCCTCGAAGCGATCATTCCAGATCGATACAAGTTCCAACCACCTTCCATCGATGTGAACACCATCATCTCACTTGACCTTTCGAGGATCGATATGTATTTTGATACAAAGTCAAGTTATCCTGATTGATTCGAGCATTCTTATTCCAGATTGATGCGAAATGAAGATTAAGCTATCCTTCACCACACTCCTCCAATCGACACGAACATCGCCATGGCCTTTCTCAACCAAGCTACGGCCTAGATCTAGTCTTGGCGTCGCCAGAATTGATTGTCAACAAGAGTAAGATGACACTGGAATTCAAGCCTCGTCGCTTAGATTTATTCATGATTAATTAATTACCTAAATTGAAATAGGGATTTGAAGGATTAAAAGATTGTTTTGGTTTGATTCGAAGGCACACAGTTTTTTTATTTTCCAAGTTCCATGTATCGATGCAAAGACGAAAGAAGTGAAGGTAGCAGTAAAAAGTAAAAAGTGAGTAGTGTCGAAGTCCAGAGTATTTATATGGGCGCAAGAGTGAAGGAAAGGGGCAATTTGCCTCCCAGTCAAAAGCGACCGGTCACAGCAGGTCAACCATCGGACCGAGTCGAATGGTCAATTCGAATCCATCATCCCAAGTTCCCATCGATTCGAAATGGCCGATAGGGTCCATCGATATGAAGTACGCGATGAAGACAATTCTGAAGGCTTTGTGCTCCTTCGATACGAAACCTTTATTCGTATCGACGATTTTACGACTTCAACATCGATGCGAACTACATCGATTCAGAACCCCCAAACACTTGTAACCATCGATACGAATGTTAATTTCGTATCCATCGATGCTCATGTCCATCGATGCGAAATGCTAAATTCGCATCCATCAATGCAAAGTCCATCAATGCAGGAGCAACCTTTCAAACTTCTATATCGATTTAGGAGAGGATCGATACGAAGGAACATCCAAAAACAACCGTCAAGCATTGTTACAACTCGAGTTTCACATTGGTTCAGGAGAGGATCGATATGAAATTCGATATGAGAAAAATGACAATGACTCGTGAACGTGCAACGTTAACGAAGGTCAGGATAACATATATGCATATATGTCAAACTAGTATCCAATTTTCAAGATTCCTAGGGATTGGATACCAATCTGATAATGATTACGGTGGCAAACAGTTAATCACTATCATACAGCAATCCATTACAACTACAGAGGGTACAACAGTTGACAATCAATAGCTTACCGTAATAAGATTGTCAGTCAAAGGTTACAATTTCCAATGAAAAGGCAATAACAGTTCAGAATTAAGACTACGGCTTTTCAAAGCACGTCACGTTTCCACAAGACGTACTTTGGAGGGAAAATGTTATCCCGCCATTTGGTAAGGCCGAGATATCAAGGAACTGATTGGCAACCAGGAAGCATTCGTCCTGGATATCAAGTACGTACAGGTTCGCTATGGATATCGATAAAAGACACGACAAGAGAAGCCACGGAAACCAGCATTCCAAATTTCAAGTCAATCCGAGTTCATATGTTCAAGTTATGATCGATGCAATTTGGAGGAAATGGCCTTAGTTTCGTATCCATCAATAAGCTTTGATTTCGTATCCATATGGTTTGTATCCATCATCACACCTCAATTCAAATCCATCGACTTCGCACCGATCAGAATAGCCACATCTTCATATCCATGAACTTTGCATCGATCAATCTCATTTCCATCAGACGACCTCACTTCGTATCGATCGTCCATCACCTACTTCGTATCCATCGGCTGGAAAGTCATATTCGAATCCAACAGTTATCTCTAGTTCGCATCCATCAGGTGGCCATACTTCGTGTCCATTGAATAATCATTATTTGTATCCATCGAGCCAAGCAGCATTGTCACTTATTCGAATCCATCATAATACCGCTTGCTCGTATCCATCACATTGTAGTAACTTTGATCGATACGAATAAGGACTGGCTCGATGGATGCGAAGAAGGCTACCTCTATCGATACGAAATAGAGTATCTCCATCGATTTGATATAAACAACTGTCATCAATACAAATGAGGCGAAGTTCACGGAAACGACTCGGTCAACTCGGAGCGAAAGTGGATCGATGCGAGGAATGCATGCTACGTTACCGCGTTATCACGTGCACTATCGATTCGAAGGGAATCAATTCGAAACCATGGATTCGAATCGGATAGCATTCCAAAGGTCATCAACTCGAATCGATCATAAATCGAGATCCATAAGTCCAAATGCTATGAAATTTTCACAGGAGATTATGTACAAGCTAAAGAATGTTCCCACCAAGTTTCGACTCCATTGGACATCATCTTAGTCGATATGAATTGAGTTCGTATTGATCAGAGTTTGAATCGAAACTTCCCGGGACCGATTGTGTGGGCCCACTCACGTGCCAAAAGGAGTCTACCGAAGTTTGAGCAAAATATGAGCCTCCTATGCCTATAAATAGACCCCCAGAGCCTACAAAAGAGGGATCTTTGGACTCTCAAGCGCCCAGACTCTGCCAGATTGAACTTTGCAACCTCTACTGCTGCTGTATTTCGAATTCCAGAGCTGTAATCTTCTGTTGTTCGCTGTAATCAAGTGTAATCATCAAAAGAGAATTAATAAAGTCATAAAACTTCATAGTAGACGTAGGCAACACGCCGAACCACTCTAAATCGACTGTGTTTGTGCATTTGAATATTACTTTTCGGAGTTTTTGTTAGATAATCCACCTTTCAAATTTACATTCTTTATTTTTATCTCTTCAAAAACTTCCGACGAGTGTTGTGCCCATTTTTGGTACAAACAGGTTGCCTGTTAATTGATATATTAGATGTATGGTTGGTTATTTATTTAACATACTCCTGTTTTTACTCTGTTTATTATTTGACATTATATATATTTGCATTTGAACTATTTAAAATTTACTAAGAAATAGGTTGAAATGATATATACATATGTCATTTAAATATGAATTGAAAGATATATATCCATCCATGAAATTAAAATTGAAAAAATGATCACTTGGCTATAGAGTAGAAAATTATATACGGACACCGGATTTAGTTAAATTAAATGGTTACAAATTTTAAGTTTGGATTGGTTTAATTGATTCATTTAAAGAAAATGAAAATTGGATTTAGATGAGTTAAATTATTTCCTAATTCGAAGTTTGAAATATTGAAATTGAAACCGTTTAAATGAAATTGTTTAAGGATTTAATTCGAAATCTTAAAGTGGAAATTGGAATATGATTTGATTTTATTGAAAGTGAATTATTTGAAAGGTTAAACTTATAATTTAAACCTTGAATTTACTTTATTTAAAATGGTTTTAAATTGGTATTTTCAAGTTTGGACGTGAAATGGATTTAAACGAAAACGGTTAAAAATGAGAAATTGAATTGAAACTTTAAGTCATTTGAATAGAACCGTTTAGATTGAAATTTGAAGTAAATGTTGAAATCGTTTGAATTGAGGTTGATTTCACTATAAGAAAACTATCCCTTGGTTCCATAAATTGGTGGCATTTGATTACGAACGCCACCAAAAATATTTGACCCTATAGTCAAAACGCGGTACAAATTATTCTACCTTTCGCGCCTTACCAAAATCTTTCCGCCTAAATCTTATAAATGTAACCTGTCCACTCCCTATCATTAAATTACCTCACACTTATAAATTTTATAACCCTAAGGAAAAAAAATTCCCAAATCGCTTCAAAATAATTTCCCAAATCGTGTTTTGATTTTAATCCCACCTCAAATGAATAGAATTCTCCAACTAGCCTTGCTTTTTAGCGCTACCTGGGAAGTCACGATTCTTTTCATCGATGGGAAGGTCACCTAGAAAAAACCCCAAAAAACTTTGTCCGAAGGTGACATGTCGTTGCCTCGATAAAGCTACCGAGTTTATCCCTAGGTCATCACTGTCTCGGTTATCTTCCCTATGGTTGAACTTACGGTTGATTTATGTTGTGTCAATGTTGTGGATTGGTGAAGCTGCTACGGATAAACCACTCGATGTCGATGATGCTAAAGTTGTCAAATCTAACGTTGATTGAGAAGAAGCCTGCATCATTCAGGATATGTGTGTTGCAAATAGTACTATGTTGCATCATTCATTGATCTGTGTCGATCTGACTGCCTGATTACATCTACGGGTACCTTGAATTGACTGCCTCTTGAACTATTTACTTGAGATGAACGATGTATTGTTGTGGTTCTATTTGTTAATTATGATAAGATAATGATGTTGTAGTTCGAAGGTAATGCTGAGAGGTATACTATATCATTATCATCTTAGTTAAAGTTATATAGATATCCATTACAGTAACTGTATAGTCAGTTCTTAGTTTCTTCTAGAAGAAAAAAAAAACAGTAAAAAACCACATGCTACTAGGAGTGCTCTAGCACTTCCAAGTGAGCTTCACCGTGTTTTTTCCTTTTAAAAAATGGAATAGTGGAAGGATATTAATTACTACAAATTTAAAATGAAAATAGGAAATGGAAATTATATATCTAGCGATTGGAGTTGGAAAACAAAACATAGGGCGTCTAGTGCAAATGGTCAAGTTAAATAACCATCTTTTGCTAAGATCAAAATAATATGACTTCCTGTAAATCATATGAGTAAGAAAAACTTAAATTATATAATTTATACCATCAACATTAATTAAGGGTCCCTTTTTGTATTAAATACAGCTTTGGTTTACTTTACCTTTAACTTTCACCTTTTTGGTGCAATATAAAATCTTTGCTTATCTAAATTTTGAGCTTATCTGCTTACTGAGAGACCATCTTATTTTATGCGTATGTTTAATGTAGAATGTTATTAGATATGATGTAAATAATAATTCCAATATATAAGGGCTTATATGGAACAATAATATAAAAACAAGTTTATTTATTTCAGAAAAACTTTACGTTGCTGCATATGATTCAATCTTAAGATGTTTCATGTAATATGCATATTTATATAATTCATAACAAGGACACATGCCGTTTATGTTCAAAATTTCATATTATTATTTCTATGTACTTGAGCCTTTAAAAAATCCAAAAGCAAGGAGAATGAGGAATACTTGTTGTCTATGCAAAGATATGAACTAAAGGAGAGGTAGTGGGAGTGGATATCTTGATTTTGGTTTTCGGTTTCCAATCATTGTCTGGATTTATATGTATGTATGTAGTATAAGCTTCAAAATAGTTGTTTCCACCCCTGTGACCAAATTTGACTAACCATTCGAATGTGTCGATTAACATATATAAAAAAGCCAAACTATTTTAACATACGTTTGAAACTGTTTAAAATTTAGACTTGTTCTTCAATGTATTACTTTTTTTCTTAATACTTTTACCTACATTTGAAACAGTTTTAATTATCGTCAATTTCTTTATTTAAGATATAAATAATATTACACATACATAAGTCTTTGTTCTTTGGTAAATTGTAATATATGTACTGCTAGTATGTTTGTAGTGTATGCTTGCTTGTTTCTTAACTTAAGTTGCCTAGTAATAATAGAAGTATTTTTCCTTTACTTTTTCTTGCTATCATACTCATTTTATTTTCCCTTTATAATAACTTATTCTAATTTGATTCCATATGTCGTAGGTTTCGACTAAGTAATTCAGCACTATGCATTACATTTACTTTCATTGACATATCAGAAAATGCCCAGATCAGTGCATGTTGAGGTGCGTTCGTTGACGTATTAAAATTGTTGGGCTTATTTTTCTTATTATATTTGTTGTTCAAATATTTCACCCTGTATTATAAATGTAACCAAAAATATTTCAGTATCCCACCTCAACAATTTGGTACCAACCTGGGTGATATTTTTGTAGTCGATCAACAACTTGGTACCAATCTGGGTGCTACTGCTAGGTCGACAATTGGAATTGGTTAGATGATATGCACTTGAAATGGAGATGGGTCAAATCATGGCGGTAGTCTTCAACCCATTGCTACAGCAGCCAATGCAGATTGTGGTACATAATACTAGTAGTAGGACTAGTATCGATCAATGGAAGAAAACGGTCTCATCATTGTCGACTTGGTTGCACTCTCAGGCAATGCTTTTTTATAGATATAATTAAAAAAATTCTAGAACGATGTATAGTCAGTATAAGTTATAATTGATTGATTATGAGAGTAGAGTTGATTGATTTAGGATTGTTTTTATTAGCTTATAGTAGACATCGGGTGCAGTTTATGTTAGTTTTTAATAGTTTTATTATAGAAGGAGATGAATTTGCTTGCGGAAGAGGCAAAAAGCTTGATTTACAGTTAATATGCTAAAACATCCATTGACACATATTGGGTATAGGGAGATGGGTAGTTATTCACTAATCTTATATCTTTAGTTTTTAGCTATAATGTTTCCCTTTCAAGTCATACAATCAACGATGTATTCATAATTTCTTAGTCTGCTTGCATTAGCTTTGGATCCTTGGATATGCCTAAGGCAATTATTCTTATTTAATAATATCACGTGCTCAGCAACTAGTGCACAAGTTGTTCACAATATAAGTTTGTACCTTAAACATGATAGTTCCAATTTCTATCATTTGTAAGTGAGAAATAATAACAAATTAATAATAATAATAAATTAACCAAACTAATGAAAATTAACTAAGTTTTGTTAAAATTAAATAATTTTTATAAAATTAACTAATTTTAAGTTAACTAAAATTTCTAAATAACAATAATATAACTAATTTAACATAGTTCTATAAATGATGATGATGATTAATCAAATAAGTTTATGAAAAATAACTAAGTTTATAATAATAATAATAATATAACTAAGTTTATGTTAACTAAATTTTATAAATAATAATACTATAACTAATTTAACAAAGTTTTATAAATAATAATGATGACAACGATGATGAATTAACTAAGTTTATAAAATTAACCAAGTTTATATTAATAATAATAATGATAATATAATTAATTTGACCTTGTTTTTTTATTAATAATAATAAATTAACTAAGTTAACTAAGTTAATAAAAATTCACTAAGTTTTTTTAAAATTAAACAAGTTTTATAAAGTTAGTTAAGTTTAAGCTAACTAAATTTCATAAATAATAATATAACTAATTTAACAAAGTTTTATAAATAATAACAATGATTATGATGATGGTGAATTAACTATGTTCATAAAAATTAACTAATTTATTAATAATAATAATAGTATAATTAAATAAACTGTGTTTTAGTAATAATAGTAATAACAAGTTAACTAAGTTAACCAAGTTAATAAAATTAACTAAGGTTAAGTTAACTAATTTTATAAATAAAAATAATATAACTAATTTAACAAAGATTTATAAACAACGATGTTGATGATATATTAACTTAGTTTATAAAATTTGACTAAGTTTATAATAATAATAATAATATAATTAAGTTAACCGAGTTTGGATAAAAATAATAATAATAAATTAAGTTAAGCAAGTTAATTAAAATTAACTAGACTTTGTTAAAATTAAACAAGTTTATAAAATTAACTAAGTTTAAGTTAACTAAATTTTATAAATAATAATAATATAACTAATTTAACAACATTTTATATATAACTATAAGATTGGACTCTATTTATTTCATTTCGTTTATAACTTTGATTATTTATATGACATTATTTATAATACCATATACTCGTGCAATGTTGTAGATGTTTATTATTAGATTTGAAGTCCTACGAATTAACATAATTATTTGACTATATGTTGTGCTTTCACTTATGCAGGCATTGGATTTCCGAAGAGAACAAAGATTTGAACTTTTATGGTGCTAGCTCTTGTGCATGCGATAAACAATTATGGGTAATCAAGTGTTTTCTTAGCACTAGTTTGGTATAACATTTTATTAGTACTAGGTGTGTAAATTTGTATATGAATGGTTATTGTATGTGAGTTTGGTCATTTTAACAAAAAACTATTGTATTAGAATGATTATGGATATCTTATTTGATTATACGATTGTGGTGACCCCTTATATTTTATCCCAGATATTATTATATATTATTTTATTTTAAAGGAAATTTTTCAAATCTGTTTCCCAAGATCCTGAGTTACCAATATAAATATACCAGTTCATATTTCATCATATAATAGCTCTACATATTTGATGATATGTTTGCTTCTTTTTTTTTTTAAAGGAGATGATATTTACAATACATATAAGTGTGGTGGTGCAGGCATTGTGCACTATTAATTTTTTTTATTCATTATATATATATATATATATATATATATATAACTATTGATACATAATGCAATATTCAGGTGTTAAGAAACATAACTGAAAGGAGTATAATTGTTTCACAGTTATATTTACTCTATATTTTAGTTTAGGTTGGTTGAGAATGCATACTGGTTAGCTTCGAGTTTATATTTCAAAAACTTGGAGTTTTTCAGTTGCTTTCTTCGAGTTGGAAACACTTACACCACATGAATTGCAGAGAAGTGATTCCAGGCTATAAGGATCTGACACTTAACCATTTGAGTTGGTATGATCCCATTCCTTCAATATTCAAAACCATATTTCTGTGTAAATCATTTCCACAATCATACTTTCTTATCACCACTTTGCTTTTATCTTATAAAAGTTTCAATAAGATTTTATTTTCCCAGGTTTCAGACACAAAACCAAAATGTTTCCAAATCTATTTCTTTTGAAACTCTTTCTGTTTTTAAATCAACTGCATAAACATAAGTCATGCATTTTCTCAAGGAATACACACCACCCAATGTACAATACAGTTCAAGCATAATTTATCTTGTTCAAATTCCACAAGCTTATTTTGTTTTTATGCAAAATCTGTTGCACATGCCTTTCTCAATTGTCATTATTATAACATCAATCAGTTTCAAACAAAAGAACAAGGGACTGATATGCACATATATTATATAGCTATGATATATCAGATTTTCATAGACCTCAAAAGATAACTAAACATTTCATAAGAGCATCATCTAGCTACTTGTCATAAAACTTCACTCATCACAGTATTAGTTAGATACATGTCATAATTCAAACACCCAAGAAAAAGAAAAACATCTTCACTATCTAACTTTTAATTACTAATAATATTCAGGTCTTCCACTACAGGCAATTCTGCAAATACAAGCATTGTTTCTCTTATTTATACTAGCAGCTAATGCCTCCTTCATCATCATGTCACTTTTACTTACCTGCATGCAAATCATTGAGCTGCCCCATTTATATGAGACACCCAGATGTTTGCAAGGCAAACAAAAGGGTCAGTTTACACTGGTATGAGCATTAATAAATTCTATACAAGTTTACAAATCTTATGAACTTTTGTCACTTTCATAATCTAGCAGATTATAAACTAGGCACATCAGCAAAATAGCTAGGTGACCTTAAGCATACAACCATACATTCAACATATATGTAACAAGCCATGCATTATTCACAACATCATAAATAAATTCAGGTTATGTTCTCCCAGATTTTTCCCCCAGCAGATCATTAAGGTTACTACATTAAACCTTATTTAATTTACAGTTTTGTTCAGATATTATAACCCAGAGATTTTAAATCTCATACCCCATTTTATTTAAGGTCTAAATCCCCCTGTCAAATGAACACAAGTATGCATTGTGAAGGAATTCTCCCAGTTAGTCTTACTTATTCCAATCACACAAAGGCCTCAGGGTGCATTTGCACCATGCATATGCTTTCCCCCTCCTGAAGAAAGCAGATCATTGACTAACTCCAAGTGACCTGATTAATTTTATTTAATCATAGAGTTTATTGAAAACTCTCCCTCCAATTTTTATGGTTAGCTTATTAAGCCCCTGCCTATAGCTTATTCATAAAAACTTCAACCAATTCATGTTTTCAGAAAACATAAATACTCTTTAGTGCAGTCTTTTCTTATTGCAGAGATTTCTCATCATGTATATGATCTTTCCTATATTAACTTAAGCATTATGATCCTGTTATTATTCTATTGCAGAAGTATGGACAGAGGTGTTTGTTAAAAATTCATCAAAACCCAGAAAAGCCTCCTATCTTATTATTTAGAATATAAACATGAGCTAGACCTTCATCTTGCTGCCTATGTTCAAAATAATTTAGATCCATACTTAACAATAGTAAGAAAAAAAAACAGAATTAAAAATGCTCAAACCATATAAGCTTGGAAAAACTATCATACAAAAACTCCAAACAGAAATACACAACAACATCCATTTCATCCATATCAAACCATTTCAAAGATTAAATACTACTTTTAATATTTTCAGGCTGCCTACCAGAGGTCTTACTGCCATTGCATAAAATGAATTAATGCTCACCTATATTCTTTCTTGTATTATCTTGCTCCTCTACTCTGCAATTGCCTTCAGGACTGCATACCAATCTTTTTTTTTTCTGTTTTGTTTTATATGTATTTATTTTTCTGAGAGAATGATGATGATCCTTATGATATGCAGGTTTTTATAAAGCTGTTTTTAGGGTTTAAGGGAATGGGTAATTCCTTTGATACCCTTTTATTCTTTTATGCACAGTTTACACTGATGCATAGTCCTCAATTGGAATTATACCCTCTTGATTTCCTTTAGTAGTTATTTCGGGATCTCCAATACTTTTATTTCTGCATGCTATTTCTATGATTTCATCCCATTCATGCCATATGCATGTGACCTTGTGCATTTTTATTTTTTGCTCTATCTTTATAAAAACTGTAATCTGTTTGCATTTTCTACCTAGCCACCTTTTCCATTAAATTATATACACCATCATATATGATTATGTGATATAAAAATTATTTATACTATATTACTTTTATTCCACCCCTTAAAACAGCAACTTTTATATATATTTATATATATATGAGTTATAAAAATTATACACACACACAAGTTTATTTGTTTTTTTTTTCCTCTTTCAACATGATTACTTAAGTCATTTAAAATTTCATTAATTTCCATTACATTTTACTTCTTAAATTAAACAGGAAATTCCCTATATTTTAAATACATATATTCATATAATTCTTTAGTCATATAACTATTTGTTTTAAGTCAAATTTTTTTTTTAACTTCTGAAATTCTTGAAATAAATATAACTTACATTTTATTTTAGTTTAGGGTCATTACAACGATTAATATGTTTTTTAATTATTTGGATATGATGATTATGTGAGTGATTGTTGATTGATATAGTTGAAACAAAATAGATCATGAACAGGAAATAATATCATGAAAAAATGGTGCAAAATGATCAACAACTTTTAGTGGCGTTTCAAAAACACTACTGAAATACATAAAGTGGCGTTGAGTAAACGCAACCGTAAAGTAGGGGTAAAGTTGGAAACTCTATTGGTAGCGCCAAAAAACCTTTTGGTGGCGTTTTTAAAATGTTACAAAAATATTCTTGGTGGCGTTTAAGAAACGCTACAACAAAAGGATTTATAATGGCGTTGAAATAAATGCAACTAAAAATTGTGGATTTTTAGTTGCGGGCTCTATCACGACATTTATCAAAACGCTACCATAAGTTTTGGTAGCGTTTTTTGTGCGCCACCAAAAATAAAATTTGTTGTAGTGTTTGAATGTAAATTTGAATATGAAGTTGACTTGAACTAGAAGTTGGAAAATTGATTTCATTGTTATTTGGAACATGAGTTCAAATTTTTTTGTAAAGAAAGAAACAGTTTTAGTATAAATTATTTCAATATATCAACTATTTTAATTATCCAAACTATTTTCAATACTATAACTATTTTATATTCTAAACTATTTTCAATCTTTAAACTATTTTAACTATTCCAAACTATTTTTTAATATTCGAACTATTTTAATTATTCAAAACTTTTCAATATTCAAACTGTTTTGAAGAGGGAACTATTTTGATTTAAATCATTGATTTAAATATGAATGCTTTTGATATGAAGGTATAACCATTTTTGAATTTGAAATGATTTTGAAGCGAATATGATATTTTGATTTGGAATATGACTTGTTCTTGAAAATTTAAAAGAACCAACCAGTATGTAAAATGATGTTTGGTTGTTGAAAGACCGGACTGAATATTGGCATACTCTCTATCAATATCGGAACTACATTAACAACTGTATACGTGGTGGATGATCCAGAATGAAGTGGTTAGATTGGCAAACGTTTGCTAAATTTGAAAAAAGAGAACGATAATGGATAGACCTCGACACTTGTGTCAATTTGAAATGACTAAAACATGAGCCACACCTGACCAATGAGGCTAGCTACCTTAAGCGATGTCAGTTCATATTTCCATCTTGATTTTTGGACTCGATTAGTGCACCTTGATTTCACTATGGGATGGATGTTCGCGATGGGCCGTTAGAAGTTACCACCGGTCAGGAAACGCACAACGGTAGTATCTTACATTGGGCATCGCCTCACGTGTTTTGTCATACTCTTTATCCTTATTTGTAGACCACTACGATTTTGTTTTAGTATGATACCTACAGGGGACTCCTTGGCTACCGACGTTACTGGTTGTGTTACAGGAGCTGCATAGACCACGTGCTTAAAAATGTGTTAGGGGGGATCAATTTAAAGCCTTAACACTATTTTAATACTTTACTTTACTTATAGACACTACATATGTAACGTATCTTACTACATATAGATAGTTTGATGGATCCTTAGGAGATGAAAAATCCCGTAACATCTCTTAAGTTATTGCACTCACGTTGTACACTTGATAGGAGATAGAAAAGCTTGTAAACATCTTTGAAGCTATTACACTCATATTTACTTGATATTGATTTAACTTACATTAGAACTTTTAGTTTTCACTCGAGTTTTTTGTCTTTTCACTATGCTCGAGTCAGCTTCAGTATTTCAGTGTTTGAAGGCATTATTTCATGAAGATGAAGATGGAGATTCTAGATCTTATTTACTATTATTATTCCGTTGCATTATTTTGGTATGTTTGTCGATTGTACTATGATTATGTTAAAAACTTAAAATCAAATGTATATTGTAAAACATCTTCATGAACTGTTTTTTTTATTATTATATTTTATCATTCCGCTGCAAGATTATATGTTTTTCTTTCCTTCCTTTATTTATTTTCTTATAAACCCCATTGATAATCCACCCTTTTGAATGGTTTGAGTTAGATGCGTGTGGTTTATTGTCGACCTAAATTGTCCAAAAAAGTGGATCGTCGCATAATGTCTTGTAAATCCTAGGTGTCATGCCACCTTTCACAATGTTAATTTGATTGAAAATGTCAACTAAAAATTAGCTTCAATCCTACAAGTTGGCCACTAACTATTTATTTATTTATTTACATAAACAACTGAAGTTGGCGCTACGTCTTTCCCGCTAAAATTTCCCACTAAATTAAACTCCACATTACTGGATAGATCACGTGGTTTAAAGCGAGAAAATTATCCACCATGGAGGTAGGGTATCCATCCGTGGAGGAAGAGATTATAAATCAAAAAGGTATAATTTTTGTCTTTTACTTTCCTTGTCAATGAGTATTCAAATTTCTATTGAGGATTTTCACTCAAAGGGCATCTTTGTGTAGAGTAATAAGTTTTAAGGACAACACTTCTTAAAAACTAATTTTAAGCACAATTTTCACGAAAAAGACAAATGAATTTATCATTTTCAGTTATACAGAAATAATGATAAATGTATTTATCATTTTTCTATATAACTTAAAAAGATAAATAAATTTATCATTTTCCTGTAAATTGTTCTTAAAACTAATTATTCAGAAGTGTTGTCCTTAAAACTAATTACATGTAATTAGAAGCCCTTCAATCTAATTTCCACATTTCATTTCTATTTATGCATTCAACTTTAATGCTAACTTTAGTCAGTTTGTATTCACTTGTACATGCTACAGCTGCACCTTTCCATTCTTATTTATAAATCATACATCCTCACTAAACTACCTCAGTATTCAACAAGATGGTTGTTGTACTATCTGTAATACTTCCTTGCTCTGGGTTATGAACTTATGATCAGTTATGTGGATGTTTTCAACTCACATCCACAAAACTTCGCAATAGGCAGTAGCTTGATAATGTGATTGCATAAGTAGGTACCTGTATAGGTTACTTATTCATTTTCCTACGTATAAAGAGTTAAAATAAAACATTAGTTTGGTATTGAAATACAAGGCAAGGTAACTATCTACAAAAGCTAGGACCCTGTAGGTTTACATACACGTTACATTGAAAATGTCGATCTATCCATCTAACTTACTTACATATTCTAACTGGACTTCGAGAAATCAGTTTGGGATTCAAAAGTATGAGGGAAGTGCCATGTAAAATGAAAAGATGAGGGAAATACCCATCATTTTATTTAAGAGTCATGGAAAAAATATAGACCTTGTAAATGCACCAAACTTCAATATTCAATTAGTCTTTCCTTTATGTCCGTGCATATTATGTTTTTGGTAAACAGACAAGACTAATAAAAAGTATATTATGAAGCCTATAGTCCATGTATAATTACTATTAACCAAATAAAGTTTGCTCATAAGTCGTGTACATATAGTTTTTAAGTTTCTTTTAGTCAATGTGCATGTTACATTTGCAACAGAAAGCTTGGTCATTAAGCAAAGTTGACACATATTGTTAGCACATGATGCATTACTATGTTATTCAAAGCGCTATATTTTCAAAGAAAACTTGTTCCCAACAACCATTATTTTATTATATTAGTAGTACAAGATCTACATATAAAAGTACAATATGTATAATATATTTATTTACTTGTTTGCTACTTATTCTGTTGCAGGTACTTCAGTTAATATTTCAGTGAATTCACTAGAGGATCACATTTTAGGCACCCAACAAATTTTCAATAGCGGTGGAAATTATGCTAGTATGAACGATTGTAGTAACTCTATAGATCCTCAACTGCTTTAACAGGTTCATATTAATGATCAACCTTTTCCTCAAGTCAGTTTAACCCCATGCAATTTCCATTACACACTACTTTTGGGTTAAACCGCATTAGTGTTCCACGTCCCCTTTCTACACATGAGTTATATGGATCCGGATTTTCCTTTCCGAGTAATTTTTGCACCCAAATTCCTAGTGTTGAGACTTAAGTGTCTAATGCTTCCAAGAAATCAAAGAAGGACATTAACTTATCAAGTCCTTCAACACAATCACAACCCACTCGACCATGTAATAACTATCGCTTTTGGTCGATTGAAGAAGACATTGCACTTACAAAAGCCTACCTTTATATCGGTGTTGATTCAATTATTGGAAAAGATCAAAGTTCATCAAAGTTATGCGATCGCATCTTGAAAATCTGGAGAGATCATATTAGAGCATATAATGAAAAAAGAGGACTTAACAGCTTATCACGTCATTCGAATACTATGCAAACAGTTGTTTGCAAATTCCACTCGATGTATGAGTCACTGGAGAGAGCTCCATGAAGTGGAACAACTATCGCGTATATGGTAAGAATTATACTCATCTTGGTATATGCATACATATTCTCCTATTACTTCCCTTTTATAAGAAAAAAAACATTATCATTAAGGTTATTTTATTTATTCATTTTGTATGCAAAAAAGAGAAGCGTTAAATATGTATAGGGAGTTAGGAGATAGGACGCCATTTAAATTTGAACGTTGTTGAGAGATAATGAAAGATAGTCCAAAATGGTATTCGACTTAGCTTACAAAAACTTGTTCTTCAAAGAAAATAAAGAACGCTAACATCGATGCTTTTAATATTTCATCTCCATTAAGACAGAAGGTAAATGAAATGTCATCTTCATTTGATACTGATCACGTGAATGCATATAATTTATCAACTGAAAAAAATTATTGATGATGGTCTCGATTGACCATTAGGGAGAAATGGTAGTAAAGTTTAAAGGCGAAAAGCTAATGAACAGAAGACAATGTTAGAGGCATTAAATAATTTTTAGTCCACTTTAAAGCAATAGAACTTGGTTGCGAAACTGAGGCATCAATTGTTGGAAAAGAATATGGAGTTGAAGGAAAAAGCACGTAAGTTGAGGGTGGAAACCAAAGTAAGAAAGCAGAAAATGCAAAATACAAAGGAACAAGAATGCATTCTGAACATGGATCTAAATAGCCTTCAACATGCAGTGAGAGCTGTTTATGAAAAAATGTAACGTCAAATATTAAAAGAATGGGAAGATGATAGTTTTTTTGACAAGGATGTGGATGAAGTTTGATATCTGAAGAATCTATCTTAAATTTATATAGTATTTCATACATGCATGCTAGTGGTTTATGCTAGGTAGTTGAACTCCTTTTAATGTCCGTTTAGTTATAATAATTTTTAATGAACTACTAATGGCGTATTTGTTTTGTATGTTATTTCTTGTTTCCTTCATTTATTTGTGACAATGTTCGAGTTGTATATATTTGTGACATATCCAGGCAATATTGTTGAGTTCACTTACTTATCCCGTTTTTATCTATAGTCAACAATACTTATGTTTTATGTCAGCTCCAATTTTATAATAATCTTGTAGACTATATTTCTTAATAATTCAAAGTATGCAAAATGGTTAAACTATATTATATTATTATTGCAGAGCAAATGTTATAATAAAGACACTCTTGGCTATACTTGCTGATTTAATCCGATCTATAAAATATAATACACATGCAAGAAAAACATAGCATAACGGAGTAATGAACTCTAACCTTATGCTAACTACTGGCAGTAAGTTAACTTAGCTACTATTTCCATTCCAAACCAGTATTAAAAAGCAATAATAACCATTCATAAGTAAAATGATACAACATGTTTATGTTCAGCAAAAAAAAGGTGCTACACTTAAACATGAATTGAGCATAAATTTATTATAAAAAAGATTCAACTAATAGGTAGCAAGAACAGTTCTATTAGCATATTTAATTATCATACAATGAAAAGGCCATGTTGTTAAGTTTCCTCATCCAACTCATCTCCGTATGTTCCATAAATGGTTGATAAGACCCGCCTTTGATTGGTTGTGTGTCTCCTCATTTCTAATTCGTTTTAGTTTACTAATCGTATTTGAAACAAGAAACGCGTAATCATGCTCCATATTTACATTCTCAACAGTTTCATTTATAGGAGGCTCCTATTGTTCAGGATTCAATCCTTCATAATGCTCACTCTCAATTATCATATTATGCAAGATGATGCAAGTCTTTATAATCTTTCCTAGATCCTTTGCCTTCCACATATGAGATGGTCCTTTGACTATATGCCACTGGCTTTGCAATACTTCAAAGGCTCGCTCCACATCTTTGCTTACGGCTTCTTACCGTTTTGCAAATCTTCTCTTTATAGTTTGAAGGTTGAGATATTGTTTGAACTAAGTTAGCATACTTAGGGTAAATTCCATCAGACAAATAATATCCTTCATTGAACTGTTGGCCATCGATTATGAAATTGCAAGGTGAAGTAACTCCATTAGCAATAATGGAGATCTATTAAAAACATTAATATCATTGCTCGTACCAGCCATACCAAAGAAGGCATGTCAGATCCATAAGTCTTTTAATGCAACAGCCTCCAAATGAGAGTAGGAACTCTTTTAAAGCCGTTCGTATGTGTACCGTGTCATGCTGTAGGATAGTTCTTCCATTGCCAATGCATGCAATCTACACTACCAAGCATCCCTAGAAAACCTCGACGTTTTCCGTCTTCAAGCAGCCTTACAATATATACTTCGTTGGGTTCTCTTAAATGTTGTTCATTAAATATTCCAATTATAGCATTACATAAATGCTTAAGACTTGCAATCGCAGTGCTTTCTCCTATTTGAAGGTATTCATCAAGAAGATCGGTTGCACCGCCATATACAAGTATTCGAATTGCGACTATCAATTTTTGGTAAAGAACTTAACCCATCATTTCCAACTGCATCAATTTTTTGTGTAAAATAGTCATGAAACGTTCCAATTTCATGTAAGATGTGATTGAAGAGTTTAACATCCATTCGAGAATGACGTTGAAATTGGCATGGTGTATATTTTGAATATTCTCCTTTGAAGTAGTTGTTGATAATTAAATTGTATCGAGACTTCCTATCACGATGAATGCAGCGCCTATAAGAGTTGCTCCACCATGTGGTCATTTTCCATGCACTGTTGCAGCCATAAGTACAACTGGAATTGCAAGTGCGTTGAAGTCACCACATTCATCTGTCTCATCTAGCTCTATTATATTTTGGGTGACAGACAAATCATCTCTCAATCATCAACTATCGGTTTCAAATTGTTAACTTGATAAAGACATTGATAGTTACACATTTGTAAATGCTTAAACAATAGTATTGCATTAGCCATAATATATATCTATACACAAAGAATAAATAAAAAGAACCAGGAGTTGCTGTAGAAATGCACATATAGATGAAAACAAGATCAGTATTTTGGTAAACTTGCAACCATGCATTAGGTTGCGGAAATGTCGGGTGAATCGTTTGGATACACAAACTATAAGTAATGTAAGATATATTCATATTTCGTTTAAAAAAACAACAATGAACCGTAAATCAAAAGTAAGTGTACAAACATATACTACCCTTAAATACACACACACACACTTTATTTTGATCACTATTTTGTTGTTTCTTTCTCACTATCAATCAATTTTCACTATTCAGATAGAAGGTCAGTGATTCAAATTCTGTTACTAAATCCAAACCAGTTCAATTTAAATTAAGTATTCTTTATAACTTGATTTGTAAAACAGATACACAAGTAACTCGGTCTTTTACAAAACAGGTAATATTGTTTGTTGCACTCAAAATAGAAGGAAGAAGAAAAGGAATTTAAACACTCGTGACGTACCCATTTGGCTTCAGTAAGTCCTTGATATAGAGTGTTTGCGTCAAAATTGGTCACAAACACCCAATTGCCCATGAAAACACCAATTCGTAATCACAGATCACAAATAACAGGTATGTAGAGAAATAAAGATGAAGATCGCTCAGAAAATTCAAAGGAAAGTAGTAAATAACGTAGCATTTATAGTGGTTCGGTAATCTGGCCTACATCCACTCTGAAGTTGATGACTTTATTGATTCACTTGATGATTTCAATCAATTACAGTAGGTTACAGTATATTATAGCTCTAAAATTAGAGTACAACTATAGTGGTGAAGTGCAAAGTTGAATCCGATAGAGTCTGGACGTTCCAAAGTTGAAAAATCCCTCTTCTGTAGGCTTGGTGCTCGATTTATAGGTGTAGGAGGCTGATATCGGGCTCAAACTTCGGGAGACTTGTTCTGGTACGTGAGGGGGCCAACGCGATCGATCCCGTGAAGTTTCGACTCAATCCGTGATCGATATGTACCAATTTCGTATCGATCAAGAATTCATCCAATCGAGTTGAAACTTGGCAGGAACCTTCTTTAGCTTGTACGTAAGCTCCTGTGAAAATTTCATAGCATTTGGACTTGTAAATTATGAGATATGATCGATGTAAGTTTGCATTTTCGTGAGAGCTGTCGCGTTCGAATCCATTATTCGTGTCGCTTCATTTCGAATTGATCTGGACACGTAAGTGCATGATGACGTGGCGCAAGATTTTTGGATCGCTCCTCCTTTTGTGCTGAGTTGATCGATTTGTTTTGAGGTTTTCGCCTCGTTTGCATCGATACGTCCACATCGATTGCTCGTGCCTTGTTTCACATCAATGAAATAACTCTGTCTGCATCGATAGCTTTGGGATTTGGAGGTGCCACTTCGTATCGATCATTAAAGAGGCACTGTTCGTATTAATCGGCCTTGACTTTGTTCGTATCTATCAACTGATCGATGCGAATTGAAGGTCCCTGGTGATTGATTCGAACAACGATTCACAATTTCTGGGGATCGATACTAGAGGCAAGTATAGGACAAGACCTCCATGAAATCGACACGAACAGTGTTGCTTAGTGGAGTGCGAACAGTATCGATGCGAACAGAACCTGCACGATGGATCGATTCGAACATATGGACACGAACATGCCTTCTCGGATGGATGCGTGAACCTGATCGATACGAGCTCAATGGATTCGAACTGTGCAATCATGGATCGATACGAACGCGATGGATTCGAACATATCGAGGTGAAGTCATCTTGATGGATACGAATCTGATCGATTCGAATAGACCATTACCTCGGCTCTCTAATGGATATGAACATCATATCTTTTCTACTTGTATCGATCATATCTCATTCATACGAACTCCGATTAACCTGAAATTTGAAACGCTGGCTTTCATGGCTTTGCTTGTCGTGTCTTGTCAATTGTAGCCTGATCCGGACTTGAGCAAAAATCCATCAATATCCATAGTGAACCTATAATGTATGGTCGACATTTATGACTAATTGTCTTTGTTTTCCAGTTAATATTTTCGTATCGTGGCCTTGCTAAAAGGCATGATAACACTTGCCCCCTAAAACATGCCTTGCGGTAGGAAGGTGTGTTTTGTAATGCCATAAGCTAGATGTTCATATCCTGTAGATGACCTATAAGGAAATTGATAGTCTTATCTAACCACAAATGACGATCATTCGAGATCGTATGTCATTTGAGGTGATATGCGACCGTTCGCGGTCGGATGTCACTCTGAATGAATTGTGATCATTCACAGTCGATGTCGTTCTAGACGAGTTGTGACCGTTCGTGGTCGGATGTCACACGAGGCAGGATGTGATCATTCACGATCAGATGCCGCACGAGGAAGACTGTGATCGTTTGCAATCGGATGTCGCACGAGGCAGAATGTGATCGTTCGTGATCGGATGCCGCACGAGGCAGAATGTGATCGTTCGCGATCGGATGCCGCACGAGGCAGAATGTTATCGTTCTTGATCGGATGCCGCACGAGGCAGAATGTGATCGTTCGTGATCGGATGACGCACGAGGCAGAATGTGATCGTTCATGATCGGATGTTGAGGAGGACTTAGCATCATTAAAGTCAGATATCACGTTCGGATGAATTACTGAATCAGTGACTTTGGCGATTCATTGCCATACAAGGCATGCTTGTGGACCATTCGCGATCGCACGCATACACAAGTAACTTCTTTTACAGAACTGTAAATATCAAATTAATGTTCATATGAATTCCATACCAGAAATGTTCAAATAAACCAAATCCAAATGTTCAAATCAAAACAAAACAGGAACCAACAAGGATGTCAAAGTGTAAACTCTTACTATGATACGGTCAATAGTCATTCAGAGCATGTCTGTGGATCGTTCGCGATCTCGTATATGTGTAAATGATTTAACTGTGTTAGTGAGAAGTTTACAACTTGTTCACCGTTATTCTAATCAATTGATAACCATTCGGTGTCCCTGTTCCGGGTCGCCCCTATTTGATGTTCGCTCTGGTTCCACCACTGGAGCTCGCCTTCTCACATATTGAAGTAGCCTACCATTCCTGATATGCCCTTCCACCTCATCATTCAGATGTCTGTAGTCGTTTGTGTTATGACCGTTCAGTTCGTGGAATGAGCAATATTTGTATGACTTTCTCTCGTCAATAATCGGATCCCTTCTCATTGGTCTGCGATAGGGAACTTGCTCTCGGGTGTCTTGGTAGATTCGCTCCAAACTTTCATTCAGCTCTAAATAAGTGGTGAATCGTGGCTCCCTGCGCGGTCGCTTTACCCTGTCATCATTATCCTCAGCCTTTCGTTTCCCTTTACCAGTCTCTGCACCTTTTTCATGTTGATTTCCGCCCTTGACTACATAAACATCGATTCCTTCTTCTCTTTTCCGCACTAGCATCCTCCAATCGTAAAAACTTTTTGGCTTCATGATAGAATTCTCCCAGAATCCATAGGCGGATCTTTAGTTAGCGAATTTTTGAACTCTGTGCCATCAGTTATTCCGGATACAACCGCCATCATAACCATGGATGGATCTGGTCGATCCACTGATTACCGCTGCCGCATTGAATCACGTTAGAAAACTCCTCAAAGATTCCCTGGCTTTTTGCTTTAGATTTGCCAAACTCATTACATTCTTGGGTCTTGAAATGTGAAACCTGAATTACCTCATGAATTTCTCAGTCAGATCGACCCATGTTCCAATGGAGCCACTTTCCAGCTGTCTAAACCATAGTGCTGTGATGCCTGTAAGATACAATAGAAAGCACCGGGCCATGACTTCCTGTGATGCCCCCAGCACTTCCATGTGCCTCATATACTTTGTCAAATGGACCGCAGGGTCCGTCCTTCCATCATACATTTCTACTGATGGTAGTTTGAAGTCTGGTGGGTTCCTAGCCGTTCTAATCGCAGGAGAAAAAGGACTCCTGTTCACATCTTCGAGATCTCTATTTACTAATCCGCCCCTCATGGCTCGTCTGACCATTTCTGCCAGTCAATCACTATCCTCATGCTGAAATCTTTAAGCATTGCCTTCGATCTTCCCCCCCGAGTCCATGAGAGCTTTCAGGAGTCTGCCCTCCTGGCTGATAATTCATCCCTCTATCGCCGCCAAGTTGCTCGGATCCCCCTGATTCTCTTCCTAGGGATTGGATCAACATGCTCTAGGTGTGTGCTCCTTAGTTCTGGTGCTACGCCGGATGGTCCTGCTCCATTCTGAATTCCAGTTGCTCCTTGATTCTACGCTCTAAGTTGTCCAATCCGTCGAAATAAATTCTAGATCATTTCTTCTTGTCTTCTCATCATTGTCTCCATCTCATCCCTGGTGATGAAGATCGATGTCTGATTTGCGCCTGAAGAAGCCTCTTGACTCCCTTCATGCTGACTTCTTTCTACCCTTTGTCTTCTACTTGTTTGCCTCATCATAACTCTTCGGATTTGTATCTCTAAACTTTCAAATTCAACTTTCAAATGATAGATTTCCTGAATTAGCATTCTCAGTGAAAGCACCAAAACGTTTGTGCCAAAATTGGTCACAAACACCCAATTGCCGATGAAAACACCAATTCGTAATCACAGATCACAAATAACAAGTATGTAGAGAAATAAAGATGAAGATCACTCAGAAAATTCAAAGGAAAGCAGTAAATAACGCAGGATTTATAGTGGTTTGGCGATCTGGCCTACGTCCACTCTGAAGTTGATGACTTTATTGATTCACTTGATGATTTCAATCAATTACAGCAGGTATTATAGCTCTGAAATTCGAGCACAACAATAGTGGTGAAGTGCAAAGTTGAATCCGGCAGAGTCTGGACGTTCCAAAGTTGAAAGACCCCTCTTTAGTAGGCTTTGGGGCTCTATCTATAGGTGTAGGAGGCTGATATTGTGCTCAAACTTTGGGAGACTCGTTTTGGCACTTGCGGAGGCCCACGCGATCGATCCCATGAAGTTTTGGGTCGATCCGTGGTCGATACGAACCAATTTCGTATCGATCAAGAATTCATCCGATCGAGTTGAAACTTGGCAGGAACCTTCTTCAGCTTGTACATAAGCTCCTATTAAAATTTCGTAGCATTTGGACTTGTAAATTATGAGATATGATCGATGCAAGATTGCATTTTCGTGAGCGCTGTCGCGTTCGAATCCATCCTTCGTGTCGCTTCATTTCGAATCGATCTGGACACGTAAGTGCATGATGACATGGCACGAGATTCTTGGATCGCTCCACCTTTTGTGCCGAGTTGATCGATTCGTTCCGAGGTTTTCGCCTCGTTTGCGTCGATATGTCCACATCGATTGCTCGTGCCCTGTTTTCACATCAATGAAATAACTCTGTCCGCATCAATAGGTTTGGGATTTGGAGGTGCCACTTCATATCGATCGTTAAAGGAGGCACTGTTTGTATCGATCGGCCTTGACTCTGTTCGTATCTATCAACTGATCGATGCGAACTAAAGGTCCCTGGTGATCGATTCGAATAACGATTCATGATTTCTGAGGATCAATACGAGAGGCAAGTATAGGACAAGACCTCCACGAAATCGACATGAACAGTGTTGCTTAGTGGAGGGCAAAGAGTATCGATGCGAACAGAACCTGCGCGATGACCCTGGATCGATTCGAACGTATGGACACGAACAGGCCTTCTCGGATGGATGCGTGAACCTGATCGATACGAGCTCAATGGATTCGAACTTTGCAATCATGGATCGATTCGAACGCGATCGATTCGAACACATCGAGGTGAATTCATCTTGATGGATACGAATCTGATCGATTCGAATAGACCATTACGTCGGCTCTCTGATGGATATGAACAGTATATCTTTTCTACTTGTATCGATCATATCTCATTCATACTAACTCCGATTAACCTGAAATTCGAAATGCTGGCTTTCATGGCTTCACTTGTCGTGTCTTGTCAATTGTAACCTGATCCGGACTTGAGTAAAAATCCATCAATATCCATAGTGAACCTGCAATGTATAGTCGATATTTATGACTAATTGTCTGTGTTTTCCAGTTAATATTTTGGTATCGTCGCCTTGCTAAACGGCAGGATAACATAGAGTATTTTATGAGTTAAGAGGTCTTTCAAATCTTGATTTAGTTAATCCTTTGACAAGGAGAATTACGTGGATTTGAAAAACGAGAATTGTGCGGATTCGGAAAAAACTTTTTCTTAGATGAGAAGAGAAGACTGGTTCTATAGGGAGAATAGAGAAATAGAAAAGAAGTGGCAAAAGAACAATGATGTGGCATGTTGTAAAATGTGATGTTGAATGTCCAGGAATAGACATTTCATTTAACGTTCCCATTGGAGAGAGGGTATTAAATAATTTTGTCAAATGATTTCTTGGCATCCACATTTCAGTATTATTTTAGATGGATTAAAGATGCTTTCAGAGATGAAAATTCAGTTATAATTGTTAAATGCTGATGTGTAATATATTTAACATGAAAATCACAATCGGATTGAAGATGCTTTCAATACCAACTAGTGAATAGAACATGGATTGCTATAGGCCTATCTAATGGTGGTGGTGCTTCGAAAACTAAGCATACCTTCCAATCAAGGTAAGGCAGCTACACAGACGTGAAAAGCAGTGGTCATCGAAAAAGATATCTCGGTATCCACTCCCCTTAAGTTTTACAGCCCCATAGAGTTTAGAAAATTGACATACGTCAGATGGTGTATGTAGCCGTTGAATTAGCAAAGCGATACAGCGATAACTTTATTATGATAAACGTGGTTGGTTCCCGCCCATGTTATCACAATTTTCGCTCACATATCGAAAGAGCGGCAACCTAAAGGAGAATATTTTTGTTCACATCAAGAAAAGTAAATTCTACGTTTACGTTATTAAATTTGTAGAAAGGGAAATCTATGAGAGAATTCTAGCAGTGGGTCATAATTCTACGATAAAAAATTGATGATGATAAAGAGATGGTGACAGGAGCTCAGTTTGTCAAAGGAAATGCTACAATCCATTCTGATATGGTCTGCTTTCCTCAACTGATTGAAATTTTGATCAGAAGACAGAATTAGCAGAATTGCTACTTTTTTGGGTAATCTACTAAAAATGGATCATTTCACGAATGGTATGATTAAAATTTCGTCTGCAAAGGTATTGCTTGAATTAAATCATGACTTTAAATTTCCAACTGAAGTATATACAGTGAGTGAAAATAACGAGTTGTTCACCCAACCTGTGGAATATGAATGTAAACCCGACGTTTGTCCGATTGCAATTGTTTTGGGCGCCGGGTAAAACTACGTACGTTTGGAAAAGTCAAGGAGGCCAAAACAACGACAAATTTGCCCTAGATCTAACGAGGAAAGCACACAGAATAATTTTTCAACATCAGCAAGTGCACAAACGCGGCATAATCTTTCACCAAAAGCACAAATGCAACGGGTTATTTATAATAAAGCGGATAAAGTACACGCATAAGTGTTTCAGCCACACAATGAAACTAGTAATAGTTCAAAACAAACAGCAGTAGTTATTAACGGAGGGAGTGCCCTCAGTCCAGTCCTTAATTACAATGAGCTATGAAGTAAATGCATGCGAGGGCGATACAAATGCAGGAAATAACATCAATGTACAGATTGGAACTTCCACTATGGACGAAGCTGACATGGACGTGACATCTTATGAAGGGCCTCAAAACATGATAAATCAGTTAAAGACAGTAGGTAAAAAAAAAATGAAAAGAACTAAGACTGATGAGCGCTCCCTTTCACTTGCAATCGGGAAGCGACCTTGCTGATGTATCCCAATAAATTTAAGTAAAATTTACCCTATTAGCCTAGTTTTGAAAAGATATAACAACAATAGTCTATTTCTAAAAGTATTTACAAATATATACCAGTTTTTGTTTTACTGGTCCATAGCGTTGCTGTGCGATTTTTCAAAAATTGCCCAGATGGAATATTTGTTTTTGCTTTGGGCGATTTTTGAAAAATCGCCAGATGAAAGCCTGCTATAAATCCAACCAACCACGTACCTTCTTCTTCACTATCAACTTTACCAAACTCATCATCAAATTTTCGAAAGTTTGCAAACCCTACTTCATAGAAAACCCAAAAAAAGTCTGATTCTCACAAGATACAATCAAAGGTTCTCAGCAAGTAAGTGCAATCTTCGGTACAGGGTAATGTATATCGATTTATAATATGTTTACGCTTACTAAAATCCTAATTCGAAGCCGTTGTGTATTCTAACCAATGTTGACGTACTCGCAGTTGAAATGAACATGGATGATTGGGAGATAGACGACGAGACGACGTCGAAATGTTACGATGATTTTGAAGCTCGAAGGGACATTACGCATATAAATGATGTTGAATTTGTTTTGTAAACGCAATTTGGGCCGATACGTCAAAAGTTCCATTCGGAAATATCATCTCTCAACACTCGCTTACGTGAAGTTGTAGCGAACCAAAAACTGGACAATCAAATTTCTTTTGAAGGTAAAGTACTAAGTCCTGATAATCCTGTAGGTCCTACGTTGCCATCCGGTGCATATCTAGTTTGCCGATGTGGCGATGAATGTGTGGTTGTCGTAGCCAAAACTGAAACCAATGCTGGACGAAGATTTTACGGTTGTGCTTCTTACGAAAATCACATGATGAATCATGGCAAAGTGAGGTGCTGTAAATTTATGAAGTGGATCGATCCTCCATTGTGTGCTCGAGGAGTGGAATACGCCATCGAAATGCAAGTTGAAGTTAGGCGTTTAAAAAAATTAGTTGAAGAAATGAATACAAAATGTTGGTAAAGAAGAAAATGTCATCTTTACCTTATGTTCGCAATGGAACATTTGACAAACGGTTTCATATCATGAACTCTATGTTGGGTACTTCATGTATTCTCATGTAATCGATGGATATTTTAACCTTTCGTAGATCGTACGTTTTTAGTTTTGTGTTATTAATTCTATATGTTGTTAGTACTCTGTAATTTAGGGATAATCTCACCTATTCGTAGAATATATGTTTGATTTTATCTGAAATTGATGGTTATATCCAACTATTTCTCGTCAGATGAATTTATATGATCATATAGAGTTGTTTGGAGGAATCTCTATATCACTTCTATCTTTTAAGTGAAAACAAATAGTTTCCATAACAGGCAACCCACTATTTTGCCTTTGGCGATTTTTCAAAAATCGCCAATGGGCGATTTTTGAAAAACCGCCCACTGTTTCGCCTGTTACAAAACAGACAGCCAGCCAAGCCCTCTCCCACTCACTCTACAACATTCAACCTAGCTCCAAAAAACCCATTTCGGGTTTCAGCTCTCCCTCGCCCAAAAATTAATATTTTCTTTGCTTTTTAATCAAACTCGAAGCTCATTCAAACCATGCCTTCAACATCCGGAATAGTGGAGGATATCGGTAATCCACCCATCTCCAATTTCTTGATTTAGAGCATTTTTAGGGTTTTCTAGATTTCCATTTTTTGCAAGTTGTTGTGAAAGCTAAGTGTTGTAGATTGTGTTACGAGGTATTTGCAAGTGAATGTTCATTCAATTGCGTGTACTTTAGTATAGAGTGAAGATAATTAAATTTATGATAGTTAAGGGTTGTATGCATTAATCTTTGTGTTGTAGATTACATCGAGATGGAGTCCGGTCCAGTAGACCCGAGCGTGTTATACTTACAGCCTAGACACCACACGTCTAGTGAAGCGTATATGATGGTAATTTCCTATGATTTTCGTTTCACAAATTGTATGAATGTTAATATATATACATGTAATGTTAAATAGAGCGAAGAAGCAGATTTCACCATCGATCACTCTATTTCTCGCAAGAAAGTCACTTCACATCATCCTAGAGTATTATAGGAGATTGATCGAGCAGGCTTTTCGACGATACTACGGTTAGGCTACCTCCAGTTAGATCATCATTTGGTCACAGCTCTTGTCGATAGATGGAGACCGGAGACATCTACATTCCATCTTCCTTCCGGATAGATGATGATCATATTAGGGGATGTGGCCGTGCTTTTAGGTTTGCCTATAGAAGGCAATCCAGTGACGGGTGAGGACCATCATGATTATATTCAGTTGTGCACAGATTTGCTCGGTATTACTCCTTCTCCGCAACAAGTAAGGGGTAACGACATGATAGAAGTGAAATGGTTTCGACACGCTATAGCTGACGATATACCTGCCGATGCTACATAGGTTCAGATACAGCAGTGGGCTCGAGCCATTATTCTACACATCATTACATCCCATTTAATGTGCGATCATTTCAAAAATCGCGTGGACTTGAAATGGCTACCATATTTAGCAGATCTCGATCAGTGTGCCCAGTACTTATGGGGTAGTGCTGTTTTGGTGTACACCTATATAGAGCTCTCCAATCTCGCTCTTATGGTGACTAAGTTTATAGGCGGGTGTTTGACACTTGTTCAGGTACACGTATAATTTATCTTGCTACGTCGACCAAATTTGAAATATGTTGTAAGCAGCTAAATTATTATTTTCCTATAGATTTGGTCATGGACATATCTACCTGTCGGACGGATCCAAGTCCGAAATGTTGTCGTCAATCACACACACCTTCTTGGATCTCGGTATAACTTCATGTCCTTTGAAAATTGATTTTGTAATTCGAAATTTGTTTATGCTAAAATATTTTTTCTTCGCTTGTTGACACATGGGTTGGTCCAAAAAAGACATCTCAGACCCCCCGGCGGAATGTACGCTTTTACCACTATGAGCTAGACGTTCTAGACCCAGTGGCAGTGACTTGGAATCCATACACGCAGGATGCATTGGAGGGTCTTCCGGCTATATGTGCGGCCGCTAGATATCTACGGACTGTCAGGCTTCCACTCATTTGCATTGCTCGTTGTGCACACCACCTGCCCGATAGGGTAATGCGCCAGTTTGCAATGGCGCAGCATATTCCAGAAAACGCGTCAGTTTATACCGACGAGTACCATGTCGGGGAAATTAAAAATGCTATGGAGATATGGAATCAGCGCCATTTTTTTACGAAATTTGAAAGAGAGACGATCACCCCTCTAGAGACATATATGCGGTGGTATTGACATATCACGCGTAGATATGTTCTTCATGCGCCTGTACAAGCTATTCCCCATCATCCATACACCCCCCGTGCGCCTCTTGAGAGAAATGTTGTAAGTATACCGAACTTTGTTAAGTTAACTATATTTTTGAAAAAAAAAACTAATTCTCTTTGCGTTGTACAGGCCGATGGCATTTACAATGCGTTGGAAATAGCCGAAAAGCTCGAACAACGTCTAGATCACGATGCGCAGTCGAAAGGAATGTGCATGAACATCAAAAACATTCTACACGTTGTCTTGGGAACAAACAAATTAAAGAGGGAAAGACGTCCTTCCCCCTATACCTCCACCTCCAGCAGACATACCTCCACCTCAAGAGGAGGCATCGCCGCTCCAACTTACTTACAGGTGGCGACACAAAAGAGGTGAAGGAACTTCGTACGAAGAAGGCCCTTCGATGTCCCAACAATCGGAAGATTTCGCCCATGGACCTTCTCAACCACCATGTCCATTTGATCCTACCACCGAGATCGAGGAAGAAGAGTACATGTCCCAACGCCTAAACGTCGTCGTCGCCGTACGCCTATGGAAGTTAGTTGCTTGCGTAGATCATACGTGCATTATATTGGATATGGCTATGTAATTTGAACTGTGTTGTGTACGGTATAATTGTGTGTGGTATGAACATGCTTTTGTGTACTGATTGGATATGGATACTACTGATGTTTTTATATGGGATGGAAAAGACTGTGATATTTGTGTGCATTATGTATGGTATGGACTTGTTGCAGTTTGTTAGCAGCAGCAGGTTGTGGAAGGCGATTTTTCAAAAATCGCCCTTTAGCGATTTTTCAAAAATCGCCCTTTAGCGATTTCCAAAAAATCGCCAGCAGCTCTTTTCCTGCTGCAACTACCGAACAGCAGTAGGTTGTTTCATATATAACAAACAAAGCATGGACCTGCAATATGTAGCATTTGACAAAATTTTCGTACAGCAGCAAACAACAGGACATATTAAGTAGAAAGTAGAGTTCAATTACATAGAAGTTAAATAATACAAACACATTTACACGGCAGTAACACATCGCTTACGATTATGGCCTAGCACACCGCATTTGGTACACCTGTTTGATTTGGACGACTGGCCTTCATCCATCACACCTTTCATCCTTGTAGACCGTGGCCTTCCCGGTTGCTGTCTCACAGTTGGAGGCAATATTTGAGGACCATTATATGCGCCCCAAAATCTCCTATCACGCACGGGATGAAACTCCGGCTTATAAGCGGCTTTGTAGCTGTCAACGGAGTACCAGCTTGACGTTAAGTCATGGTGTGCGCTATTAGCCCCCACCTGTTTGCGCCGAACAAGCTTCCATTACATGAGAGCATGGTATCTTCTGCAGTATTAGAATGTTGCATGTGCACGAGTAGTTCGTGCCGTCGATTATAACTTTGTATTCATCACCAAAGTAGTGAATTACCTTCTATTCGGTTTGACTAAATCGTACTAGTCTGCAGCGACGTGCTTCACTATCTCTTTCTGCTATTTTGGCTTCCCACTTTGGAGTCAAGCGTATCGCTAGTTCATCTGCAATTTGGCGACTCTTGCAGAAATATTCAACTGAGCGATAGAATGTTCGTGCAACCAAGGCCTTTATAGGTAGCGATCTAGCTCCTTTTAATACACCGTTAAAACTTTCAGAAGCATTAGTTGTCATTACATGAAAGCGTCCTCCATCGTCTTTGCACAAAGCCCAGTTTTCTTCAAAGTTTCCCAGACTCTAATCAATCCACTCATGCGCACGCCTACTTGTTGCTTTTATCTCTTCTCTAATTTTCATGTACTCGACTACCTCAGACGCGCATGCTGCCGAATAAAATTACCCTGTCAAATGCTTATCTCTGAATCCTACCGCTTGAAAGTTGGCTTTTATATGTCTTGCACAATAACGATGTTTGTGCGGTTGTCGCCATTTTCCATGTAAAGCTTTTGTAATTCCTTTCATCCTGTCGGATATGAAAGTAATACAACGACCGCGAACACTATGTATGAATTCTAGCATGCAGCAAAAAAACCAACCCCAAGAATCACATGACTCCGATTCAACTACTAGGTATGCCAAAGGATAAATACAATCATTTGCATCTATCACGGTTGCAACAAGCAATGTGCCTTTGTATTTACCGTACAAGTGTGTACCGTCAATACATAGCAACGGCCGACAATGCGCAAAACTTGTAATGCAAGGCCCAAATGCCTAAAAAGCTCGATGGTAGAATTGACCATTCCGTTAGTTGTTGAAGAAACTTCTCTTTTGTCTCAAAAACCATTCCAACACTGAAACCAGCTTGAACGCAAGAGGTCGAAAATCGTTCGCCAGAAAATTGAAGATTTCCAATAACAGATCTTGCCAACATTTGAGCGGTGCAAAGATCATCATCCAAAGGCACTTCCATCTCTGCTTCATCACTATCTGCATCATTGTCATCTGTTGCAGGGAAGTCATAGTTCAACGGCTCATTGTTAACTTGCACTCTTTGTATCCAAGAGTCTTCGTTAACATTCATAGAAGCAACGACCATGCTATCTACATGACGTTCTTCATCCACGGCTGCATTCCCACCAACATCCATATCATTGTCAAAATTTGCATACAGAGAATGAGTGGATGGTCCAACACTCCATTGCGCACCAGAATCAACTGTCATATACCTAATTCATATATAGAAGTCAATTAACCGACAATAGAGACCAAATGAGACGAAAAATATAGCCCAATCTGTAAACATACGTTTGACTCATATCATATAGTTCGCATGGATTATGATACATTGATTGCGACAAATTTGCATTAACATGTCCATCGCTTTCGTCATGTCGAATGTCTTGTTGTTGGAAGCTATTTAAATTATGGCATAGCATAAGAAAAATTAACTACATACTAGTACATCTATCAATTCATCAAAATAATTTACCTAGCACTCGTATTTGCATCCCTAGGCAGGTTGCAATAAATGTTGCTTTGTTGCGTAAATGATGCACGTCTTCGTACGACATAAATCCGTACTGCATAGATGGAGGACGGTTTATTCCATCGTTTGGAAAATGATTGCTACAGCTAGGAGATACGTAGTCAGTAGATGGATCCATAGTCTCCAACATCTGCGTATAGTATCCAATTCTAGTACCCACAACGGGAGATGCCACCTGATGTTCTTGTTGTTGCTTTGCTACTTTCCCTACGTATAACTCAATAAATTTTGCAATAGCTGAAAACATTACTTCTACATCGTCATCATCCGCTAATGCTATTGCTTTAGAACCCGAGTTCGTAGGCCAGTTAACCACTAGCTCAAGTTCAAATTCTTCTTTATTAGTCTTCGTCGTTCTGTACACAGCATCTTTTAATTCCGTCAATTTGCAACCTTTTCGCACTCTTCTTAGTTTACAAATACCGCCAACATATTTACCATTCCTTTGATCATCGACAAGTAGTTTGTCATCGTAGTAGCAAAGCGTAGGAATCTTATTTCTCGCCATTCTATAGATCAATATACAAATCGTTCAGTATGTACACATTATACCAATTTTTTAACTTAACATAACCAATTACTAAGTTCACCAAAATACAGAAATTAGACAAAAAAAACTAGGCTTTAGTGAATGTGCCTTCAACTAGCTGAAATTTTCTAAGCAACGTGGACTCGATCTACAGATTTACCACCGAATTAAGGTTTTAAAGAGTATGAAGATTGATTTCAGAATAAATCTGCCATTACAGAAGTTTGTTTTAGTTTTGTGAAAATGGTGGAAATGAGAGAGAAATGTAGGCTGTTTGTGCTTATTTCCATCTGCCGATTTTTGAAAAATCGCACGTTGGCGATTTTTGAAAAATCGCCAACGCTATAGACCATTAAAACAAAATCTGGTCTATATTTGTAAATACTTTTAGAAGTGGGCTACTGTTGTTATATCTTTTCAAAACTAGGCTAATATGGTAAAATTTCCTAAATTTAATAGTTTCGAATGTGAGGAGTCTTAGCTCCCCTTCAAAGCAACTGGATGTGGTTAGCACTCTAAAACATCGCAAAGCCTCCTTAGTAGGATTATTAGAGAACAAACAAATTGAAACTAAAATTAGTTAATATTTTATATGTTCCAATAGGGGATGGGATTGTACATTTAACCATGATCAAAAGAGTAAGAGTAGAATATTACCTTATGGGATTCAAATATATGGCCGAATACAGTAATCCATAAACATGATCAATGTATTGCGAGTGTGGAAAGAATAAAGTGGGTTTCATCTTCTATTATACAATTGTATATGCACACAATCAATCTTTAAAAAGAGAATGAAATTATGGTATTACATTAAATCACATGCTAGTGCGTTTAATCTACCTCGGGTATTAGCGGGGGTTTTAGTGTTATTCTTTAGACCATAACAACCAAGCTCTTCTGTCAACACTTCTCCCTTCTATCGATGACAACCGAACGAACGTGTGGCACAACCCGAGGAACAAACCAGTCACAGACTAGTTTGGAAGATAATTTATAATAGCAAAGAGTTTGCCGTTATAAGTTTACAATTGCAAAGTCTTTGCCGTTGTAAACTCTTAAACCTAACTTAGCGTCACATTTTCACTTTCATCTTCTATCCCTTCTTCATTTTTACAACAACACGATAGCACAAAAACCATCCTCTCCAACCCCAATTTCCACCACCAAAGCCGCAAATCCGATCATTTTTAGCCAAAATAAAGGCATTTTTTGAGATACACGCTCGAAAAGATGTCAAAATTGCATAAAAACTTTGCCAAAAAGTTCATGCACGGAGAAGGCAGTAGCAACAGTGCTGGCGGCGAGGAGCAAAATGTCGTCTTATACGGGCAGGATCAGGATCGGCTAGGAATAGAAGATCTGATATTAGCCATGAAAAATCATGAGAATCAGGAAGGAGACGCGGAGGAAGGCGGTTATCGGGGTCGCGGCAGCCGTAGGGTGGTCGAGCAAGCAGGACACGCAGAGGTGTTGGGCAAATTTCCGCCAGACTATACGACCTTGATGGATTTTAGGATCTGAACCTTAGCGTGGCGAAATTACCTATGCTTTCCAACTTTTGTGCACTTTTAGAGGGCGAAGTACACGTCAGCACGCAGACAAGTTTGGCTATAAGTATTCTTTTATATGATTTAAATAACTACAATACGTTGTTAGTTTAAATATATAGTATAGCTTTATTTAAATTTAACAGTCGCGAAATAGTTTTTGGGGTTCATTAGCGAACACACTTAAATATTTCATGAACATTTGAAAAATAAAGATAGATTCGTAGCACTACTACACGGGCTTGGATTCCACCATTTCTTAGGTAAACCTTTTTTGAAAAACTAGTTAATTTATCACTCCGTAATTTAACTTGATATATATTGTACAATTCTAGGACTCAATATTGTTATAAAAGGTGATGTTCAATTGTGTCGGCTATTTCTTTACGGTGGTATAAAAACACCCATACTTTCCACTTTCCTTGAGGGGTGTTGGGAATTACAACGTTTGATTTATTCATGCTCACCGGCGTTAGCATTGGAGTAGCTGCTTTTCCACTGCTTCCTTTCAATGACGCTCGACGGAATGATCCCAAGCGCGTTCACGATCTTCTACCTCATTTTGACGCCTCCGATGCGTCATATCAAGCAGGAGGAGCTATTAGAGTCAGCTCTATTCGTGCTGCCATGGATAACATTCTCACTCATTACCCACCTAATGATGATCTTGAGCTTACTTGATTATTTATCCTATACCTCATGGATAACCTATTTTTCAGCACATCGAGCAGTAGTATAGCGGTTGTGTTTATTGAGGTCCATATGAGTTGGATTACAACGGTGCTATTTTATATGACTGGGGTACACCTATTCTTGCGTACCTGTACAGATGTCTCGACATACAGTGTGCCATTTCAGGTGCATAGGTTTCATTATTTGGTTTCTGGGAGTTGTTACAGTACTGGTATTTTGAGTACTCTAAGAATTTTCATTTCGTCACTCTTACTTCTGATGCGTCAACTTTTTTCCCCATCTGTCATTTTGGTATGCGGGCAAAGGGGACCCAGAGATAATGAATCCCACTACGTGTATTCGGTTTCCCACAAGCAGGTTGATATGCGGATGTACAGACACCAAATTATATGGCATCCATTTCACGATAGTGTATCCTTTGGCATTGACTTTATACAGGTCGCTAGGATGCTAGCCGGGAGGAGATTTCCACTCTTATCTTATCCCTGGGCGTTTGGTGCATATTGGTTTTTGGGTGAGAGGTGTTGGAGACAGTTTTACAACTTTGATGTTATTCTCGATGATACACACCCCCATACCTATCGCTGTATGACTTACCCATCAAAGCAGCTAGACCTTGCGAGGGCAGGTGGTTGGTGGCCGGCGGAGGGCTTTGTTATTGCCGGTCAATCATACATTGACTTCTGGCATAGATTTTACATCGATTCCACTAATACCATTACACATACAGCGACGATAGATTTGGTTGGTCTGTCTGTTACACGGCACAACATACATTCCCCAGTTGTCGAGGATCTCACTCAGCCTAGGCAGGGTTACTGTGCACCCGATCATGCGGCGGTTGCTTCTCACTTTGGATGGACCATGGTAGTTCCTATCATTGGACCAGACCGTTATGTTGACATATATCATCCTTTAGCGCATGATCATTACACGGATCCTACCCAAATATCCTACCATGATCAATATGACATGTAGATGGGGATCGAACATACAGGATACAGGGAGCATAGGTGTCGCCTGGACTACTACGCGGTGAGCTACATCGGCAGGCAGAGTAAGCAGCATGACTGCAGGCACAGCTGGGGAAGAGCGCAAGATAAATGTGGACTTGCGAATGTACTATTAGCATTTAGCTGGTCCGAGCGGTGTTGGAGATGATGAGCAGGAGAGGCACCGATGACTTCCAAGACATCCACGTACAGATGGATGATCTTGTGTATTGTAGTTCATTCCTGTTTCTATGCACTTAGTATATTTATTCTTTTGGTCTAATGTATTATATACCTACATGTTTGTCATGTGTATCAACGTTATCATTATTCATGTTTCTATGTAGTTGTTGTTATTGTTCATGTGTTGTGCTGTATGATACATCCGTTGTATTATGTTTATGCATTGACATCATTGTTTTTTATGATTACGTTTTGTTGGCAAATGTGAATTACTGAAACTGTATTCAAATAATTCAAATGAACTAACAACACTTAAAATCATGTTATTTGACTAACACTATAAATGTATTCACATAATAAATAGCTAGTGGACAAAATGTATTTATACTGGACAGATGGATTTATATTGGCAGTTAATATTTAACTTTATGAAAGTAGTTAGTGTTCCACAGTTATATAATAAATAACTACTGGACAAAATGTAATTATATAGGTAGTTATTTTTATACTTATTTTTTACCACGTTTTTCTGTGCTAATTTTAGGCTATTTCTTTTGCTCTCTTCTTATCATAATTATCAATTTTCCATTTTCCTCTTCTCTTCTATATATACACTTACCAGTACACATAAGCTTCTTCACAGTCAGCTACTCCTTCTTTGTTGCTATCTACATCTTCCTTACATTCATTTACATCTCACAACGATGCCATGCTGGCCTTTTTCTATTGTGTCTGATATCGTAGGCAGCATGCCTTTGGAAAGCCCAAGAACCGATGAGGATTGGCTTATCGAGTATGAAGAACAATACTACGAGGACATTCGAACCGAGTTCCCAGATCTTAGCCAACTAAGACTTCGGGATGATGTTCAACCTGCATATGAACAACATGTAAGGCTCTAACCATATGAAGCAGAGATCAGAGTTCCTGCTAACACCTAGCGACTCGGGAAGTTCATAATGAATGCTTTTAGATAGAGCAGGAAGTTAACTCTCCTCCATTACTATATTTTGTTTGCGAAGTGTCAGTTACATATTCCATCATTCGAAGTGGAAACGACAATGGCCGATGCCATTACCGATGGCATAACTTTCCAGTTGGTTATGGCAAATGAATTGGAACAAGAAGTAGCCATGCTACGTGACATGCTGGGTGCATTGGAATTTCAGCATGGTGCTGGGCATAACTAACATGATGAAGCATGTACTTTGTTTTCGTTGTATCTTTAAGTATGATGTTTGATTAAGTTAGTCTTTGTTGTATGTCCAATTATGTTGCGGTTTGTTCAAGTATGTTTATGTATGTTGTATGTTGTTGTGTGTTTAATTACATAATTCAGTCTACAAATTACATCGAACATACGCAACTCATATTACTACTGATGGACATGCATTAAGCTAATACAAATCAAAGAATTCAATTTCCATTAAACTAATACTTCAATATAAGCAGACCTAGTACAGTTGGACAAACACATAGGCATACATCGTTCGTGGACACAACACCCATTCAAAAAGTCTAACATAATTTACCCACAACTCGTAAGCAGTATGACCAAAAACATTGTCACGTTCTACCTCGTTTACAATTATCCGATACCTCCTACAAGCTCTAGTGAATGTAACGAATGTACTTCTAGTATCTAAATTGCATCTTCTTAGAATACACTCTAGATGGTTGTTCTAAGCATCGTTGACGATGATCCAAAAATCTTCATCGACCTCCTCTTCCATGTGTCTTGTATCCGCCAGAATAAAAACTTTGGTCAACACCAAATAATCATTGGGAGTCCATGTCTGATTTACCGTTTGCTTTTTTACGAACCAACCTTCATAAAACTTAGGGTATAAGTAGTATTAGCATACTAATTATAGCCGATATTGTCATGTAATTTCCATCAGTGCACTCATAAATAGCCGTAGGACTGTCTTGTCATTTCCAACAGTAATAAGACGTAGCCATTGCTGTCCTGTCATTTCCAAATATCATGGCATTATGGCCTTTGTAGCCATACAAAAAAGTAATCACTATCATGTCATTTCTACTGTAGCCATATAGCATTTGCCAAGACATTATATCACTGGCATATAGCATCTGCCAAGACATTATATCACTATTGTCCTGTCACTTCCATAATCCAGTTTGGTATCATAATGCAGTATAGGGTAGCTTTCCATAATGCAATATAGTGTAGTGATTTGTCCCATAGCCATGATGCAGTTTGGTGTCAGAAGAGTGAATTTTTTTTGTACTGTAGCTTGCAATATGAAGCAATTGCAATACATGTCATTATTTTGTCATGTAGTGATTTGCCATTTCATCATTTTGTCCCATAGCCATAATACATGCATTACTTTATCAATTATTTTGTCATGTAGTGAATTGTCATTTCGTTGTAGCATGTTACATAACATGTGCTGTAGAGAAAAATAATGGCTAACTTTAATGTTTGTCACGTAGCCATAATGTGTGCTTTCATTTATGCATTCATGCTCCTATAAATACATTCGTTCTTGATTTACTAAAACACGGCATTACAGAAATCTTCGCAACCTCATTACTCAAAATACATACTCCTTGACAATCATGGATCCCAACATGTACTGCCAGTACTACCAAGACATAATCCAAAGTTACGATAATGAGCAAGAAATGGATGATCAGACGGCAGAGTTACAAAATCAACAAGCAGCAGCTGGGTATTCTTATTTTTTTGGTGAAGGATCTACGAGCAACCGTCATGGTAGTATACTTGAAAGGATAGGCCGAAGATACAAGAGGGACTATAAGGATGGACATTAAAGGCTGATGAGGGACTACATCATTGACAATCCAGCCTACAATATTACTTTGTTCCACCGTCGATTTCGAATAAGCCCATATGTATTATCTAAAATTTATCCTAAACTTCATGAAAAAACCAATATTTTCACTTATAGGCTAAACGCAGCATAAGAACCCGAACATTCTCACCACATCAAAATCTTGGCTTCTTTACGTATGTTAAGTTATGGAACCACCGGTGATCATATGGATGAATATTTCTGAATCGCAGCATCAACTGCAATTGAGTGCATGAAGGAATTTTGTAAAACAGTTATTGAACAATATGGCGTGGAATACCTACGAACGCTGGGACCAAATGATATAAATAGGATACTAGCCAAAGGAGAAGCTAAAGGTTTTCCAGGATGCTTGGAAGTTTGGATTGCATGCATTAGGCATGGAAAAACTGTCCAAGGGGTTGGAAAGGAATGTTCACTAACATAAAAAGATACCGACAATGATCCTTGAAGCGGTTTCCACCGATGGTTTATGGGTTTGGCATGCTTTCTTTAGCGTACTAGGTTCGTTGAATGATATAAATGTTTTGAAACAATCATTCCTATTTTCTGAACTATCTAACGGAGTTTCAATGGATGTTACATATAAAGTTGGTAACGTTAAGCATCATACTGGGTATTACCTAGTAGATGACATTTACCCAAAGTGGAGAACTTTAAAAGAAGGCTTTAGAGTACCAACAAACGACAAAGAGAGCTAATTCACTAAAAAGGTGGAAAGCTACAGAAAGGACATCAAACGAACGTTTGGTGTCCTGCAAGCAAGGTTTTAGATATTACGAAATCCTCTTGTGACGTAAGAGTTCTATCTGAAATTATGTATGATTGTATAATAATTCATAATATGATAGTAGAGTCCGAGAGAGGCGAGTATACAAATCAAAAGACTAATTACCCTGACTTATTTAAGGGTTCTAACAAAAAATCCAATAGAAACATAAACTTGATGGAGGAAAAATTTTCCGTGGTACAACATATTGAAGACCAACCCATACACTTCCAATTGCGTGGCCAGTTGGTGGACCATTTGTAGGCACACAGAGGCCGGAATAGTAAGAATTCTTAAGTTTGATTACAATAGTTTTTTCTGCACTATTACTGGTTTGTTTTTTGTTTGCTGTTTCGTTTACTATATTGTATTGTTAAGGTTTCATGTTTACTCTTTTTTTAATGTATTATGTTTTACAATATGTATGATGACCATTATGTAATATTATTATGGAACTTATTTAATAAAGTAATGTCCGACCTTGATTCGAAATAAACTAACGTTGCAATATAATTATATCAAGTACATAAACTCATAGATCAAAAGATAATTAGACATACTACAGAGATTCAACACAAGTACAAAGCAACCATCACAATGCAACAAAACATCTAAGACCCATCCCTAAACGAGCCATTACAGCTTCCACTACCACTCCCACTGCCTCTGACTTTCTTATATGTTTCGAACTGCTCAGTTACTAGTTCTTGCTGTAAAGGAGAAAGCTTAATGAAATCATAAGTCATCAGTTTGATGTAATTTTTCTCTCGCATCATAGCTTTCTTCTCTTCATGCGCACATCTCCTGAACTCTCGATCGTTCGTGATAACCTTTTGGAATTCATCCTTACTTCGGGTTCTTTGAGCTGAAAAGTTGACTCTATACTTTCTTGTTTCTCTGGAAGAGCTCTCTAAAGTTCCTACAGATCTAGAGAACTCCGCATTGCATTGCTCCATCTGAATTGACATGTTTCTACCAAGAGGTCGGCCATCACCACTTCCGTACAGTGGAGTTCTTTCTTGCGAACTTGGATCCCTACCTGGACATGAATCGGAGTAGTTCATTCTTCGAGCTTTGTTTTGTTGCTCAAATAGGAAGTTTTTCGGATTCTTCCATTTCAGTAAACTGGACAGAAGATCAAAGAACTCTTGAAATGTGAATGGTTGGCCATATTGCAGCTGATAGGGCTTGCCCGATTCTTCAATCTGTAAAATAGATCCAAAAGTGTATGGATTTAAAAAACTACTCAAACAGATTACAATATTAAAGAAATTTAAAACTATACTACACTTACAATGTCATGGGCAGGGGCGTCACTTTGCTGCCTATTCTGCAATCTGGTGATTACTGCCAAATATTTTTGGCATGCGGCATTCATAACCTGATAACCTCCTCTTAACGATACCTATGTTCTCTTATTCGGTTCCAAAGAGTTGTAAAACTCCGCAACTCTTTCCCAAAATTTCTTCCCCTTCATATTATTTATAGTAATGCTATCTTGCGAAACGCATGTCCATGATTTAGCAAGTGAAACATACTGCTCGGTATTGGACTTACATTGCTTTTTTCTACCGTCGCCTGTCATTCCTTCCTCTTCGACATTTTCATCCTTAATGTCTTCTATGCCTTGTTCTATTTCTATTGTAGCTGAATCTTTGCATCGCCTTTGAAAATGCCACTTAAGTATTTTCACTTCTTCTACTTGTTATATTCCAGGCTAGGTGGAAAAAGAAACCCTACAGCTATTTCTTTTGGAATTCTTTGACATTAATTACATCCTCTTTTTGGTTTTCTTCTTCCTCCTCCTCCTCCTCGTCGTCCTCCGCCTTCGAACTCTCAACAGTTTCTTCGTGGGTTGGAGCATTGCGTGCATTAGAAAATTTCCTTGTAGGTTCTGCATTGCTTCATGGTCACGACTCTCTGATGGTTACGTAGTTAGATGTTGAGGTTGCATTTGATCGTTCTGCATCATCAGAGAAATGTACGACGAATGATCGTTGTATGCGCCATATGGAGGACGTTGTTGGTAATATTATTGTAGGGCAGTAGAATGCATGGGAGGAAAGTTAGGAGGAGCCAGTGGTTGGTAAGTTTAGTTGTAGGCAAAGATTGAATACGGAGAATATCCATACTCGTGTGAAGGACGAAGCATTTGCCGCTGGTATGCTGGACATTGGTTGTAAAATCCAGAGGAATGCGGATTGGACGTGGGTTTCTTGCCAATAACTTTCTTCACAGTTTGTTTTGAAGATGAAGACATTTTTAGAAGTAAAGAATGAAGAAGTATAAAATTTGTTTGTGTGCAAGGAGGAGATGGTGGAATGGAGGAAGATTAGGGTGGGCTTTGAACGTTGGAGAAAGCCATGTTATTAAAACGGCAAGGTCTTTGCCGTTATAATTAGCAACCTCTGTTCACCCAACCGGCCATGAGAATAGCTCCAACTAGCCACAAACTAGCCAGAGCGAAGTGAACAAGCCACACCCAATTGCTTCGTGGCTTGTTTAGTAATTGAATAAGTCATTGTTGGTTGTGCCCTTACAGACAAGACGAAATCTAAAATAGTATTTATAGTACGAGTCCTGCAATGGAATTTATTGATTGTATAGGGACCAAAACTTAGTTAAAACTCCAAGTTTAGGGAATTATTATACTTGGACAGGAGGGGCTAACATATCAGTTTACAATAAAATTGGCTGATTTTTCATTAATAAGGAATATTTTAACAAATTACCTAACTTCTCAACATTTTTTGCAAATCACTCAACAAGCGATCACACACTATTTTTAACTCTACCGCTCAATCGAGGGATAGAAAATGAATACCATTCAAATACAATAATTATGGCCGTTAACCTATGTTGTATTAAAGTAGATTTCAACTAGACTTAGAATATTCAAACGAGGATGAAACGACTTAATAACTTGGATAAACACTTAAAATGAATAGAAATTGAGCTTAAGAAATTTGAAAGAAAAATACACTAAAGAGAGATGTCAGTACCGACTTCTCATGTTAACTCCATATATGTTGCGACTTCTTGGGACACCTCCATAGGGAATTAGAAGAGTGTTGTAAAAAGTACAAGTGGTTTCGAGCTAAGAAAAAAGTCACTACCTACCTCTTAGGCAAAAAGGCTAATACTGGGCTATTTTGGAGAGAAGTAGATGACCCCTTAAAATGAAGTAAGAAGAAGGATGCAAGAAGGTTCGAAGTGATTCGAACTATGGTGAGAAGTTAACCCTGACTTGAGAGGTCGACACCTACCCCTGTAGTTAGCTCAGGAGATCCTGCAAATTTGCACACTACTTCGGACCGACAATTAGACTCTGCCTTAAGTGTATTTCTGGCCTAACACAGCTATTTTCCCTATATATACAAGCCATGTAGCAACTAGAATGGGATTTGGATTCTCTGACCATGGAGACTCTACCATTTATTCATCTCTAATCTCTCCTCTATTAGAGTCAACCAGAAAACAACTATTTGTTGTTTTAGGACTTAGATCAGCTGAGTCTTAATACTAGCGACTCACAAACAACCTAGAAATTCCATTATAAATATAAGATCCACTAGATTATGGTCAGATCCAGGAAAACTAGCCCTAATCCAAAGAAAGGACAACTAATAAAAAGATTGAAGTGGACGTAAGCCGGAGATTACACCGAACCACTATAAAAACTTCTATGTGTTCTTATCAATTGTCTGCGTTTTCTTTTTCTTTAATCTAAATCGGTGCTTTCAACTTTATTTTGGGTGTTGTCCAATTTTCAAGTTAACATTTTGGTGCTTTCACTGAGAATTAAAGCTTGAATCTTGAATTTGGAGAAGATGAAGAGGCCTATCATCAGATGTAGAACTGAAGCAAGTCAACCAGAGCCTAGGAGCAGTTAGGAGGTGTCCTTAAATTCTCACCAATCCATCTACATGACCAAGGAAGAGATAAAGAGAATGATGAAAGAGATGCATAATGGGATGATAACTAGACAGTAGAAGATGCTAAAAGGATTTTTCTAAAGGAGGGAACAACAAGGAAAAGCTAGAGTTAATAAAATTTAGAGCCAAGGACAAAGAGCTAATGCAAGAGCATTTGGGATTAAAGCGGATCAAACTGGAACCGCAAACAGAACAATTTGGTACCAACCTAAATTAGCTCGATACCAAGAGAACTCCACTAGGGCAATGTTGGTATGACTAATGGGATATTGGAATGGTAGGAATGGACAATGCGGGAATAGGAAACGCAAATCAGAATGTGAATGCACAACAGCCGGAATAATATGTGCCAGAGCTACCGCTTAGGAACAGAAGACAGAATGAAGCCAGAAGAGTAGGGCAGAACGCTAATGTGCAACCAGTGGAATATGTGCCCATGTATGCGTCGGAATTCTCCTACAAGATGTGAAACCAGTGGAATATTTCTTTTGGACGAAGACCTTCACTGGATGGTGAAAATCGAATTTCTGAAGTGGTAAGAAGAATAGTTAGAAGAGAACCCCCAGAACAGGGTCTGGAAGATGTGAACGGAAATCCATTCATTTCTGATATCTGAAATGCAAGTAACCCTCATGATTTCAAGCTTTTTAAGTTGGAAATGTATGACAGAATGATAGATCTGACAATTCATCTGATGAGATACATACGACATATGGAGATGTTGGGTGCTTTTGAGGAGGTAATGTGGTGGTGTTTTCCACTATATTTAATGGACTTAGTGGCAATGTGGTTCAGACAGCTGGAGAATGGGTTCATAAGCATATGGACCGACTTAGTGAGCAGATTCTTGAGATAATTCAGAGTTTACTTTTCATGACCAAAGAATGTACCGGCGCTGTTAAGCGTGAAACAAAGTCCCGAAGAGACCTTAAAAGGCTATTTGACAAGATTTAATGTAATAGCAGACACTGTTTTAAATCTCAGCCATCTCGACCGATATCTCGGCCAAGATCTCGGTTGAAGGCTTCAGCGAAACGAAACATGAGATATCGGTTGATATCTCGTTTTGATTATATCTGTCGAAATTTACATATATCGGCCGATATTTGGAGGGAAACGATATTCCGAGATATCCCCGATATATTGTTTTTTTTTTTAAAATAGACCCATCTCAGTCTGTCATAAAAAACAAATAAAGTCCTTTTCTTTTTGATTCAACTTCTCAAAAGATCACGTTCCTCGTCAAAATGTCGAACTCCCTCTTCTCTAGAGAAAAAATGGAACTCCCTCTTTAAAAAAAATCGAACTCCCTCTTCCAACATCCAACAGCTCGCGGTTCCTTCCGATTTTCGACTACTTGATCTCACTTTGACAGTCTGCATCTTTGTCTTCGACAATCTCTCTACTCTCTACATGTATGTAAATTAGGGTTGTTTCTATTTTAATGAAATTCAATCTTTCAAAAACTGAATATGCAGTATAATTTAGAGTGGATATGCAAGTAGATTTAGTTTGTTATTCTTACTGCATTACCTTCTGCAAGTATATTTGTATTGCATGGAACCATTTGATTCCTGATATCTCTTATATGCATTTGCTTTCATTTGCATCAATTCCTGATACTGTTATTATGTTATTCTTACCGCATATATGTAATTGTATAAAACCGCATTTTTCAGTTACTTTGTCGTCTTTCATCTACTTATATGTAATTGCTAAAACTGATGATGTTTTGTAACTTTTGTTGAACAATTTCATATAGTTGAATTACAGTTGGATTATTTTTTCAGTTAGAATAATGTAGATTAGTTGCAGTAATTCAATAAATGTTAAATAAACCAATACCATGCATTTTGTCCTGTAGATTATGTGATATGTTATACTCCGATATACTCCCGAGATGAACTTTAGGTCCGAGATGTAAATTCGATATTGGCGTCCGAGATGCACTCGTCTCATCCGAGATCTCCCCCGATATGATACCGAATCAGTAAAATCATCGAGACGAAACGTGCCCAATATTTGAGATTTAAAACCTTGATAGCAGATGCAGTTGACAAGTTGGATCCATCATAAATTATAATGGCAGTAGTATCTGGAGTTGTGAGTAAGACCAACTTCAATGGTGCACTAGAAAGTGATCCACATATAAATCTTGCAAAATTTTACAAAAAAGATGAAAGATATTTGCGTTAGGAAGACGCTGAAGCTGCGTATGAAGTTAAAGATGTTGAAGTTAATGCCATGGATGACAAGGGACTATCCGGAGCAGGAATTGGAAAATACAATAGGAAAAGAAGAACCGATAATGACTTTGGAGGACCAAAACGAAAAAGTAGGGAGTCGAAATTCACTTCCTATATTGACTTCACTGAGCCCCCAAAGAGGATATATTTAGGCACCAGGGGATAATCCCCTACCGGAAGCTACTAAGAAGAGAACCTACTAATCAGGAGAAAGATTTGGAAAGTTTTGCATCATTCATAAACTAGACAAACATGAAACAAACAAGTGTTGATACCTTCATGATATGATAGAGGAATTGGTTTGGAACAACTAGCTGCAATAATACATGAGGAACTGAACTACAATGGTGTAGCTGGAGTAACCACCACCTACAGTGAACTCAAGGAACAACCAGGGATTTTGTTCGAGACTCGAAATTCGATGATCAGATGAACGAGAATCGAATCTGATTCCTTTACTTTTCTTTTTCAATTCTTTTTTTGCATTTTTCTTTTCATATTTAGCAATAAAGACAATAACACCCCCCAAAAACTTAGACGTGCATAAAATCTAGATTGGTTCGTAGTCACACTTTAAGTCGGATGTCCAGGGTGATTCCATAGGATAATAATAACCTCAGACCGCTTGCACGTGTATGATACTTAGGCTGATCTCTAGGCATACTCTAAGTCAGATGTTTGGGATGGACACTTATGATTTCTACTTGTTTGCCTTGATTTGATTTGAATATTTGAATTTTGAAAAATCCATAATGTGTGGCTAATATTGATCGCTTTAACTCCCGATTGGAGTGATAGGTCCGGAATGCAAGGTGCAAGATCCCTTGCCGGAGAGCGAGTGGATGTGCTTGTACAAAAACTAAGATCCCACATCGAAGAGTGAGCGATGGGCTTGCTTGGTCATTAAGCACCTTTGTTGGAGAGTGAACGGACTCGGCAAGGATCTAGAGAGATCAAAACCCTAGATTGGGCAATAACGATTCGGAGAAATCGACCCTTAAACTTAAACAATAAACAATCTAGAGAGATCGCCTCCTTAACTTAGACATTAAACGATCTAGAGAGATCGCATATTAAATTGAATATAAACGATCCAGAGAGATCGCGCAATATACCAAATGAAAATGATCCGAAGAGATCTAACTTTAGAACGGATACAGATCTGATAAAAGGATTCGAACACCTTGTAATAAAATAATACAGATAAATCCAGAATGAACATGGGATGATTTGGGATATGTGATGTAATATTTTGAATGATATCAGATATGTGATGCAATAATTTTGATTGAAATCAGATAAGTGACGTAATAACTCCGAATGAAATCGGAATGATTGTGATGTATAATCTACACTTAGACAAAGACTAGAGTCTTAGGTTGAAACAGGTTTGAAATGACCCATGATTGACAAGAGAATATGAAGGAACTAGACAATTCACTAAGATTAAAGTAGCCGACGAGCTCAATCATCGAAGACTAATTACTAAAACTTGTTCTTGAGCAAAGTACACTTTACATTCGAAAGGCGTATTTAGGGCACAAGTGTTAACTCGCTTTTTAGCAAAACATATTTCAACTGGACTTATAAGATTCAAATGAGGAGGAAACGGCTTGAAAACTTGGAGGAACGCTTAAAATGAATAGAGAATTGAGCTCAAGAAATTTTGATGAAAATTACACTAAGGAGAGATGTCATTACTGACCTCTCATATTAACTCCATATATGTTGTAACTTCTTGGGACACCTTCATATGAAATTAGAAGAGCACTGCAAAAGTACAAGTTATTTCGAGCAAAGGATCGAAAAATTCACCACCAACCTCTTAGGCAAAAAGGCCGATAGCGGGCTGTTTTGGAGAGAAGTAGATGATGACTTATTTCGAATGACCAACGATCGATGAAAAAAACATAAGACGCCTTAAAATGAAGCAAGAAGATGGATACAAGAAGGTTTGAAGTGATTCGAACTACAGTAATAAGTCAACCCTGAATTGAGAGGTCGACACTGACCATTGTGGTTAGCTTGGAAGATCCTGCAACTTTGCACACTACTTTAGGCCGATATTCGAACTCTGCTGCAGATAGATATCTGGCCCAACACAACTGTTTCCCTTATAAATACAAGCCATGAAGCAACCAAAATTGGATTTTAATTCTCTGACGACAAATACTCTACCATTTTTTCTACTCTAATCTCTCCTCCATTAGAGTTACCTAGAAAACAACTATTTACTGTTCTAAAACTTAGATCGGCAGATTCTTAGTACTAGTGATTCACAAACAAACTAGAAATTCCATTGTAAATCTGAGATCCACTAGATTGTGGTCAGATCCAAAAAAACTAGTCGTAATCCAGAGTGAGAACAACTAATAAAAAGGTTAAAGTGGATGCAGGTCGAAGATAGTGCCGAACCACTATAAAAACTTCTATGTGTTCGTATATATTCTCTGCCTTTTCTTTTACTTTAATCCGAACTACTGCTTTCATCTTGATTTTGGATGTTGATCCAATTTTTGATTTAACAACGGCATTATAGGATGGACTATCAAGAAGCGATTAAATCTATATTGGGTGAAGTTTGTGCTGGTAATCCTTTATTTTAGTTCATTTCTAAGCTAGAAAGAACCATAACTTAACCGTCGGAATAAAGACACGGTAACAAGGATAGAACAATAGAATTGAAGAGGAGAGAATTAGATGTTGTTTGCTCGAAACTAATAACTCAACCACACGTTTCATAGTTGCTTAACATTTACAAGTAAAAACTAGAGAAACTTTCTGAGATACTATATAAACAAGCTATATAGAGAACGTACGATGATCAAAAGTAAAATGGATCACATAGGAAGAAAAGACTTTATAATTTTTTCATTTTAGATTTGCGGAAACAAGAAAAAAATCAACTTCCAAAATGATGGTAAATGAACAAGGGAACTGGGCCAACACAAATGAAAGCGTGAACAGCTTAGCCTTACAATACTTCATCAATTTATTTAATTCCTCTTCTTTTAATTCAAACTTTACGCATGTGCTTGTAAAATAATTCTTTTAGGTAATGCCCGAATTACAATGGATAAACCGTTCGAGGTAGATGCAATTAAAAGGGAAGTATTCCAAATTGACGACAACGGCTCCTTTCAACCAGATGGGTTCGATTCCAAATTATAAAAAATACATTGGGAGCTAATAAAAAATGATGGACAATAAGCAGTGTTAGGTATTCAAGAGTCAGGTAAGGCCATTGAGGAAATCAATCATACATTTCTATACCTTATCCCTAAAAATATAAACCCACAGACCTTATCAGATTACCTAGGAGAATCATCATAGATAACTCTATTTTGGCATATGATATGGCAAGGGAATTCAATAGGAACTAACAAAATGTGCATGAAAGTAGATTTACATAATGCTTACGATAAAATCAACAGAGAATTCATATATTATATGCTGCTTTGTAAGGTATTTTCTGGGAAATTTACACACTTAATATATGAATGTATATCTAATAAACTATTTCCATCCTCATAGATGGCAAATTATAGGATTCTGTAGCAATAATAGAGGAGTAAGACAATGAGATCCTCTATCTCCTTTATTATTGGCTATCACGATGGAACTTATAGAATCTTACTAGATCCAGAGTACCATGAATGCGTAAAATTAACCGTAAATAAATAAATTGGATAAATTAATTTAATAAAATAGGAGTAAAAATATAAAAATTTTAAAATTTGGAATTTGACCATGAAATTTACGTTGCTGCGTTCATCGTGAAATTCTAATCTACTTCTATATATAATATGCTGAAAAAAGAGCTCAAACGAAGAAGTTATGGATGTTTAAAGCTTTCGGGTTTAAAATAATTTATATAGAATTCAAATTGAAATGCATAATTATTTGCAAATTTTGAATTTAAAAGCCGAAAGTAATTATACTTGGGGTTAAGTAAATGATAAAATTAACTTTAACGTTAAATTGCAATTAACGAAAATAATAAAATAAACAATAGCAAAATCAAAATCAACGTTCTCAAAATAGCACCGGTCGACCCCTGACCAATGACCCGTCAATCGCTAACGGTCGACCGGTGTTAAGAGGCAGTCAACCGATAGATACAGGGTGGCGACTAGGATATTTAGTAATGAATGTTTTAGGTTTTAGAATTTTAAACCAACTAAAATCTGATGGTTCTGGTGCATTCCAACAACTATAAATAAGCGCCTACCATCTTTACTTTTATTCACACAATATTCTGGAAACACTAGCAAAGCCCTATTTGTTCGTCTCTTCATAGATTCAAAAAACTCCATTATGATTTCAAGTAAGAAATCTCATATATCTATTTTTGACTTTTGTTCATTTTCTCAACCTCTTCTCCCTCAAACCTCTAGTTTTCTGAATCAAATCTCTTGTTGTTATATCAAAAAGAAGACATTTAAAAAGGTTCATTAAAGTCGTATCAAATCCAAAAGAAGGCACAACTAAGGACCTCTTTGAGTGGAAATCTTAGTTTTTCTATTTTAGTAATTGAATACTATAGTTTGGATAAGATATATGTTGATACACGAAGATTTTGATCAATGACAATGAGCTTCAACAAATAGGAAGAGAATGCAAAAGCTAGAAGAAGATCGATGAAGACCAAAGTATAAACATTAGTATGATTTTCTATGGGTCTTAGTCTAGATTATTTGTTAAAATCTATCCTCGAAATTGCACATTTTCACATATTCACTGTGCATACTTTTATACTTCAGTCGACTAAACAGGCATGGCCAGTCGACTGAAACTGTACACATATACAAAATTGCACAGTTTCAGTCGACTGAATTACCTGTGCAGTCGACTGAAATTTTTCCTGAAAATTTTTCTTCATATTTTCAGTCGACTGAATCTCCTGCTCCGTCGACTGAACTTAAACCTGCGAATTTTTTCTGAAAAGACACCTTCTTCCTCCCAAGAGTTGCAACCATTCATCAATGGAAATGGAAGCATCTCTTGTTTGCATACTTTGACAACATATGCATCTCTTCTACAAGTATATATACATTATTCTAACATCATTTAACACACCGAATTCTCTTGCTTTAATCTAACTAGTCTCTTGTTCATATTCTCTAGATATTCTCAAAGCATTCACCAATCTATTGCTTGAATTATTGTTTTTGTTTATAACATTTTTTTTTTATTTATAGCAATTCTCATTTCCTAAATCTTCACAAATACATTGCATATTCTCGACGATAAGATTATATGAATATTGTACTACATTAGACTCATTAGTGTTGACAAGAACACAACAAGTCGAATATTGTATTTTAGTAATTGAGTTGAAGTCCTCTTCGGTAGTTGAGGCAAGAAATCCCGTTCGGTTGTTTGGGTAAGTCGTAAACCTATTCCTCCGGGTGAAGTGAGGGTGTTAGTTAGTGAAATTCCTAAGTGAAGCTTAGGGACTGCACGTAGGACGAGAGGTCTGAACCAGTATAAAAGTCTTGATGTCTCCTTTCATTTACCTACTTTATCTACCTAGACTATTTCATTATTCCATATTACACGATCCTATCGCATAGCCTCTTTCAATATATGCCTTGAGTAGTTTTGGGTTACGAAAACATCATAATAAAAATCCCTAAAAATTTCTAAAGTGAAATGTCAATTTTAGGTTGGAATCTTAATTGTTTTGTATTAAATAATGGAGTTTTTGTGGATTTTGCAATAAATATGTTTCATCTTCTATTCCACTTCTTATTCTTTTTCTTTGCATTTGATTAAGGGATTTGAGTAAGAAATGGTGTGTAAGGTATGAATTCTTATCGTACTTTACACTCCCGATTTCTACAAATTGAATAAAATTTCCCTTCTCTAATTTTATGTAAAAAGGACTTGAATAAAGCGTAAAATTTATTAAATTGTAAGTTTCTAGTATTATTGTTTTATTTCATTGTTTTAATATAAAATAAGTTAAAGTTGGATTCTAAGTACAAATCTATTGATTTGTTGTTGGAATATTGGATTTATTGTAAAATGCTATTGTGGAAATTAGACTTGTATAACATTGGAAGATTTGACATTTGAATGTTAGTTTGGGGCGTAATCTCCGCACGTCTAGAAATTAATAAATGCATATATATATATGTATGTATGTATGTATGTATGTATATAAACAAGCGTAAATAACATACAATCGTAATGTATTAATTATATAGTTAATTAAGTTAATAGTTATCATTTAAATCCCCCTTAAGAAAGTAATTAAGTAGGAAAATAAGAAGGATTTCTTATAAGGCGTAAATAATAAAGAAGGTGAGATGTTTGATGATACAAGTATAGAGTGTTATGAAATATGACTAAGTTATAAGGATGTTAGGTCAGTCAAAAGCATACATAATTCTGCCCAGCTAATCTGGCTATAAACAATGCGACTTTGGGACCGATGTGAGATATCGCCTATAATAAGTAACTACAGATGACGTGCACTCGGTCCAAATTCTATAGGATAAATCTACTTGGTTAATCTGGGTACTAGTTCGTACGAATAGTTAGACTAATGTGAGACACCTCTGTGGGGGTACGGGTCATAATACGAAGGATCTGCTTTGGGGAATTGAAGGTATTAAATGGTTGTTTGAGGGTCCGCCTCTTTCTCTTATATGAAGTATTAAATGGTCGGGATCCGGTTTAGGCACGACTAAGGATATCTCGAAAAGGTCTGCTTCGGTTAATGTATTAAGTGCTCAAAGAGAATTCCTTGCAATGTCAGGTAGATAGAGACATGTATGGAGTCCGCCTTGGGAATAGGTATTAATGATGGGATCATACCTCAATTGAGGTCTTGAATGGTCAAATTCTGCCTATTTTATGTTAAAAGGTATTAAGTGGCTTGGGTTTTATCTCTCACATTGGTAGACATTAATAGCAATGGTTATGGTTTATTGATTATGGGAAAACCTTCTTCGGGGACTGAAGGTATTAAGTGGTTGTTTGAGAGCCTACCTCTTTCCCTAATATGAAGTATTAAATGTTTTTGAATATAGTTTAAAATTCAAAAGACATATCCTTATTTAAATTATATTGCCCAAGTACTAATATAGAAAGGCCTGAGATTTTCTATTCACCGGTCATTGTTGTTTCGACTTCCTCCTTACTACAATACACGTTAGGGAAGGATACGATGATTAAGATAGAGATGACGATGGGAGGATCTTGTGGCAGTAGTCTATTTATCCAATTATGTTATTTTCTAATGTACTCATTTAAAGTTAAAAATGTATTTTTGAACAAGATGATGTAATGGTTGCTATTGACATTATGTTAGTGTTTTGTTTTATGACATTTAGAATTTGAAATAAAAGGGGTATTGTTTATGTTATTACATTTTATCCTTCCACTATGAGTTCTGAATAAATAGATAAATTGCTCTATATTGCTTTTTTTACGAAACAACAGCCAGCTTTGGAATGTGTCTACGTATTGATGGGACTTTCGGGGTCGGGATTTAGGCCTATTTTGGGGCAGGTTGTTACATTTGGTATTAGCGCCTAAGTTACCCGATCGACAGGGAAAAGTATACGTATAAGTAGCATATTTGTTATTTTTGGAAATATTTTCTAAAAACCCCAACTATACAACATATAATATGATCTTAGGAAGTTATAACTAAAGATCAACCTACATGTATTTGATATGGTTGATAACATCCTCTTTTGAGGCTGGGAACCTTACCTCTGGAATACCCACCATTCAAGGAATGCCTAAATGGTTTAAACAGTACCTTAGGTAAGTAGGTGAAGTCCTTGTTCCTCAAGCTAAACCAACAACACCCGTTGCCCTGCCTGCCGACGTAGCACCTCGTCCTGTTGACTTTCCCAAGATGTATAAGGACTTTCTTCATATGAGAAGAAGAGTATATTCTAGAACAGAGGGTTTTGTGGAGTCAAAGACTTGAATAAATGACTACGAGAAGATATTTCAGAAGTTCGGTTGAGAGTATTAGCTAAAGAGGAGAATGACATCTTGGCACCTCAAGGGAGAAGCCTAAGATTGGTGGAGTATTGTGGCTGAGGAGAATATTGGTAGGATTTTCACTTAGGATGAATTCAAAGATGGATTCGAGTTAAGGTTCATGTCAAGGGCAGAAATAAGTTTACAATTGGAGAAATTTATACAGCTTAAGTAGGGAGACTCCGCTTTAAAAGAGTACATTAGTAAGTTTACAGAGTTGACTAAGTTCAGGATGAGCTTGATCGATACACCTATGAAAAAGACCATGAAGTTTGTGAAGGGCCTAAACTTCCTGCTCAGAGAATTGTTGTTAACCCGAGTTCCAGCCGGAGCCACATATAAAACGTCAGTTGAGATTGCTCTGCTGTAGACGGCTAGTGAGGAGGAAAGAGAGGTGGAGAAGGAGAAGGCAGGACTTAATCAAAATCAAACCAAGAAGGGGAACTTTTGGGTGAATAAGAAGTCGCAAAGAATGTTCAAGAAAGAGAGTAAGGTACGTAAGAGTTGCCAGAAGAAGGATCATGTTTCCAAAGATTATAGGGTGAGCCTGATGAAGGAAGCTTTTAAGGGAAAATGTTATCGCTGGATGATGAATGGCACCTCAAGAACCAATGTATGAAGCTGGTGAAGGAAGGGTAGAGTGGACAAGTCTACGCCATTGAGGTTGTCCCTATTTCGAGTAGACCACCCTCTAGAGACCAAGGAAAGTCAAAATTGGAAGGCATAACTCTTATTTTTGGGGCTACAATTCATACCATATTTGATTCTAGGGCATCGCATTCCTTTATAGTTAAGAATGTAACGAACTCCTTAAATCTTCAAACCCAATAAGTCATTAGCCAAATAGTAGTCTCTAATCCTATTGGAGGGTCGACATATCTCTCTTTAATTTGCAAAGACGTAGTTATGGACATATGTGACGTTGATTTCATATGTAATGCATACATTCTAAACTTTTAGGGGTATTGACTTATCTTGAGAATGCATTGGTTATCATACTATAGGGAAATTTTAGATTACGATAGGAGGGTTGTACGATTAACGAATTCTAGACAGTGAGACTTAAAGGTCCACTATACACCTTGAGACTCAGTCAAGTCAAGTTATTTGTACTCACTGAGCCTATCTCATATTGGGCTTTTATCTATACCTGTAGTATGAGAATTTCCCGATGTCTTTGAGGAAGTATCAGGTCTCCCACCCAAAAGGAAGATCAAGTTTAGAATTAATTTACAAAAGGACACTTGCCCAGTTGCTTGTCCATTAAGGCACATGGCCCCCCAAAGAAATAGGTAAGTTGGAAAAACAAATCTCGGAGCTTTTTCATAAAGGATTTATCTGACGGAGCGTTTTGAAATAGGGGGCCCATGTTGCTTTCACCACTAAGGAAAATGGCTTATTGAGACTAAGCGTCGACTATAAGGTAACAAGTTGACGAGGAAGAATAGGTGTCCCTTACCTAGGATAGACGACTTGTTCGACCAACTTGTGGGAGCCAAAATTTTCTCTGATTTGGACTTGGCAGTTGGATTTCATCAATTGAGGATCATAGAGGACAGTAAGTCCAAGACCGCGTTCCACACACCGGATGGAATCTATGAGTTGGACATAATTCCTTTCGGATTGATGAATTCCACTGCATACTTTTGTAGATTTGATAAGTAGAGACTTAGGGGACAACTTAATAAGTCTGTCATAGTGTTTGTTGATGATATCTTAGTATTCTCCAAGAGTGAAGGAGAGCATGAGAATCACTTAAAGGGTGATACTATGACCTTGAAGAGGCACCAACTTAGGGCCAAATTTGCAAAATGCCACTTTAGAAAGAAGGAGACCATATTTCATGGACACATCATTTCTGATCATGAATTAGAGGTCGATCCCACAAAAGTGGAAGCTATTCACTAGTGGAGAGTTCCAAAGAATGCAACGAAAGCTAGGAGTTTTCTCGCACTAGCATGCTATTATAGAAAGTTCATAAAGGACGTTGCAAAAATAGCAGTCTCTTTAACCCACTCGACTAAGAAGAGTCCAACCTTTACTTGGGATGATAAGTGCACTGAGGCATTCGAGAAGTTTAAGGAACTAATCACAAGTGCACCTGTGCTTATCATTTCTGATGGAAGCGTGCGGCACAGGATTGCAAGAAATTCTCATGCAAGAAGGAAGGGTGGGAGCTTATGCTAGTGGGCAACTGAAAGACCTTGATAAGAGATGCCTAGTTCACGACTTGGAGTTGGCAGCTATTATCTTTGCCTTGAAGATATGGAGGCACTATCTTTTGGGAGAAAAGTTTGAATTGTTCACTGATCAAACCACTCAAATACTTATTATCCTAAAAAGATTTAAATCTTAGGAAGCAAAGGTGGATAGAGTATATAGCATCATTCAACATTGGTATACAATATACTCCCGGAAAAGGGAATGTCGTCGCTGAAGCCTTCAGTCGGAGGCACGCTACCTTAGGTACTATATATGAATTAGGGAAGATTGGAGTTCCTCTCAAATTTTAACTTCTAACCGCCAATAGAACCCATCTAAAGCTTTTTGGCAGTGATGGAGGTTAGGCGGGCATTGATGGACCGCATTGGACTTGTGAAATGAAAGGATGAGAAGATAGTGGAGATTCTGGATAAGTTAAGTAGAGGAGAACTTTTTTGCACGCAGTAAATATGCAGTTGATGAGAAGAGACGTTTAAGAAGGGATGAACGCATTTGTGTCCCAATGATTGACAATGTGTTAGAGGAAGTACTTGAAGAGTGTTGCCACTCAATGATGACCATTCACTCTATAGGGGACATGATGTATAGGGATATGAAGAGAATTTTCTTTTGGGCGGAAATGAAGAAGAGAGTAGTTGAGTTTGTAGCTAGATGTTTAACATGTCTAAGAATAAAGGCCAATCAAGGGAAATCCGGTGAATTGTGGTTACTGTTGGAGATTCCGACTTGGAAATAGGAGCATGTTTCAATGGACTTCATAGAAGGATTGCCTAAACGTCAAAGGAGTCAATGAAGCTATCTGAGTCATAGTTGATAAACTCAATAAGAAGCCAATTTTATTCCTGTTAGGAACAATAGGATAGCAACGTCTCTAGCATAGATTTATATTAAGGAGGCGGTTCGACTACATGAAATTCCAGTGTACGTTATTAGTGATAGGGACCCCTTATTCACTAGCGAGTTTCGAAGGAGTTTGCAAGTAGCATTGGTAACTTTGCTTGAATCTTAACACTACTTACCGTCTATAGACCAATGGTCAAATTAAAAGGGTGAATAAAATCTTTTGAGGGCTTATTGATAGCTTGCATCATGGACTTCGATGGACACTGGGATCGCATCTACTATTAGTTTAGTTTACATATAATAATAATTACCAAGCGATGATTGGTATCGGCCCCCTTTGAAGCGCTTTATGGAAGGCCATGCAAACCGCCACATTGCTAGTGTGAAACTACCAACAAAATTCTGGTCGGACTAGATTTGGTTCATGATACTTCAAAAAAAGTAGAGTTGATCAGGCAACGTATGAAGGTAGCACAAGACCGCCAGAAATCCTATGCCGACAAGAGAAGGAAAGAATTAAAGGTTGAGGTTAGGGACTCGATATTCGTCAAAGTCTCCCCTCTTAGAAAAGTGGTAAGGGTTGGTAAATCAAGGAAATTAACACCAAGATTTGTTGGGCCTTTTTGAGTTTGGAAAGGATGGAAAGACTTGCTTATCACGTAGAGCTACCGAATAGAATAACTTAGGTCTAATACGTTTTTAACATCTCACATTTAAGGAAATGCCTTTGTGACACAACCTTATGGTTAAGCCTGATTAGTTTGGGGATATTGAGATGGGGCCAATAGCACCATGTGCCGCCACACGCATTGTGGAGCACAGAACTAGGAAGCTCTGCTATAAAGAAATTACGCTGGTACGAGAACAATGAAGAGACAACCCGATGGAAAGCACATGGGAAACTAAAGAAAAAATAAGGATCTCTCATCCTGAGCTTTTCACTAGTAAACCTTTATCTTCAAAATTAGGTTTTTGGATGCATTATGATTTCTAGATTGGATGGTAGAAGATAGTTGCTACACTTTTAACTATCACTTAACACTCATGTAGAAATCTTTAGGGTATTTGCATACATACTTATACGTCCCGATCACACGCTCACGCTAGGATTGAGGTCACCTGTAGTACGTCAGTTGTACATAATCACATTGCATTTTCGGTTAAGTAGAAAGTTGCATAGATAACTTCGTTGTATAATATGGATATTTATTTTGTGTTATGCTGCTCGCCCCCGGTAAGATTTTAGGGACAAAAATCCTTTTATTTGGGGAAGAATTTAACACCTCGTAAAATCAACCCAAAATAAAAGGATTCGATAGATTAATTTAAATAAGATAGAGTTAAAAATATTTTTTTAGCAAAAGTTGTAATTGGACCAAGAAAGTTATGTCGTTGCGTTCGTGGCGAAATTATAATCAATTTCTATATATAATATGCTGAAAACAGAGCTCAAACGAAGAAGTTACGGGCGTTTGGAGTTTTCGACTTGAAAATAATTTAAATAGAATTCAAATTCAAATAAATAACAAATTTGAAATTCAAAAGTTAACAGTAATTGTACTTGGGGGTTAAGTAAATATCAAAATTAACGTTAATATTAAATTGGAATTAAGGAAGATAATAAATTAAATAGCAGAAAAATCAAAATCAACGTTCCCAAAGTAGCACCAGTCGACCCTTGACCCATGATCGGTGGTAGGGGCGGTCGTCTGGTGGATATATGGTAGCCCATAGAGTTTTCAGCAATGAACATTTCAAATTTTAAAATTTTAAACTGGCTTAGATCCGACAGTTTGGTGCATTCCAACCACTATAAATAAGAGCCTAGCCCCCTCACTTTTGTTCACAAAATATTTTGAGAACATTTGCGAAGCTCTGTCAGTTCGTCTTTTCATAGATTAAGAAAACTCCATTAGGATTTTAGATAAGAAATCATATATATCTATTTTTGATTATTGTTCATTTTCTCAACCTCTTCTCCCCCAAACCTCTAGTTTTCTGAATTTTACGTATATACAAATCTCATGTTATATATATTAAAAAGAAGAGATCTAAAAGGGTTTATTGAAGACATGTCTAATCCAAGAGAATGCAAAGCTAAGAACCTTTGTGAGTGGAAATCTTTTTTTTTCTATTTTAGTAATTGAATAGTGCACTTTCGATTTGATATATGCCTTGGGGAGTTTTGAATTACGAAAACATCACAATAAAAATCTATAAAATTCCCTCAAAGTAAAATGTCAATTCTTATGTTGGAATCTTAATATTTTTGTATTAAATAATGTTGTTTTTATGGATTTTGCAACATATGTGTTTTACCTTCTATTCTACTTCATGTTCTTTTTCGATTGATTTGATTAAGGGATGGATTTGATTAAGAAATGTTGCGTAAGATTCTTAATTGTAGTTTGAACTATCTATTTCTACAAAATGAATAAAAACTCACTTGCCTAATTTTATGTAAAAACTAGTTTAATAGAGCATAAAATTTATTAAATTGTAAGTTTCTGTTATTAATGTTTTGTTCTATTGTTTTAATATAAAATAAGTTGGAATATACTAAACAATTTATAAAAAAATCACTCTAATGGCAGACAATCGCAACTCGATGCATTATTTACATTCTCTTTATCGCTCGCATGATCGTTCTTCCTCATCTTTCTGTTCTATATCAATCAAGATTCTAGTTCTAGAAAAGATTTTCCATTGATTTCAAATAGCTGGAATTCCATATTTTCCAAAGAAAAGTTGTCTTCTATCAATACGCTTGCAAGATTATCGACTGACGCCTTGCCATTGTTCTCTTTTGTTGATACCTAGAAGCATTCTTTTGCTGATGTTTGTTCTAGGTTTAGCACTGTTAAGAGGGAAGAAGGTATGGGTTTCTCTTCAATAGATGGGCTTCTAGTGACTTCTTAGATTGATAGGAAAGCTGGAAAAAAAATTGTTTTAGATGTAAGGCTTCAAAACATTTAGAATTTGATTACCGAGAGCCAATAAGATGTTTTAATCGTGGTTTCTTCCACCACAAGAAGATTCGCTGTAATCGGTTTGCTTCTAAAACATCTAAATTACCATTCAAGAAAACTGGTATGGTCTCTTCTTTGCATAATATAAATTCTAGTACCGTTATTAAGCATTTCAAGAACAACATTGATTCAATACTGGTCTTTCATATTTTTCTTGTTGGGAATCTTGAGTTTATTACAAGGATCCATAAGAATCTATGATATTGCTAGAATGTTAGTGGATGATTTTGGTTTATTCAAATGGGAAATTAAGTAGTTTAATGATGAATTTCTAGTTAAGTTTCCATCTGAGCATTGCTGCTGCTGCTACTACAAATTCGAAATTTATGTGCAAAGATAAAGTTATCATAGGAATACGTGAATGGACTGCCAGTGATGGAATCAAACAGTGCGTATATGATAGAAGAAATTAGATTAAACTAATGGGTTTGCCTTGTTCTTTATGGAACTTACCGTGTTTAAGGCATTTTCTTGAAGGGATTGAGCTAAATCTAAAATTTGATTCCTCATATCTTATGGTGGAAATTCTCATTAGTAAGGATTTTAGTTTAACTACAGTTAGTAACCTGAGATTTAATGGAACATTATTTGTCATTTCTTTGAAGATTTCTTGTTTAAGAAATGAAATTGAGCTTTTTAATATGTATAACGAATGGTTTAGTCATGTGGCTTTCGCTATTGAAGCTATGGATATGTTCAACTTAAATCATTGTGATTTGGATACTAGAGGGGTTTTAGAACAAGGTGTTTTATTGGAGAATAAAACTGAAGGTTTAATAAATGCCTCGGTTGACTTTACTGATGGAGTTTCAGTTATAGATAACAGGAAATTTTCCTCAAGGACAATTTTTAGTGCTTTTTTTAATGTAGAACAGCCCGCTAATTATTTTCTCAAAAGAACACACGCACGGATTTTCTTTGCAGCTAACTTTCGCGCGCTTCTTCTTCTTCCTTTCGATCAATTTTTTTTATCGCGATCCAATATTACTCTCGCAATCAAAATATCGATCAATCTTGTGCGGTCATTTCAATTTCATTCTTTTGAAAATTATAGTTCATCTATCATTTTTTTCTCATGTACGTTTGTCGATCTCGTTCTTTTCATATTTCTACCGTGATCTCGTTTTTCTTCAACGTTTTGATATAAAGTTGTTTGGGTTGTACATAAAGTTGTGATAGAGTGGAAAAATATCATATTTTAGGTTCAGTTTTTGGGTTTCATTTTTATTTTTTCTTATTATCATTTTTTTGTTATCAGTAACTAGGTATCAGTTTTGTATACGGTAGGTATCAGTTTTGTGAAATTGAATAATTAATGTTCTACATTGAATATATTTTTACTAATTTTTATTTTTTATTTTTTTTGGCAGTGGGGATAACATTCTTCTTTGTCTCTTTGTGTTGAATAATAATACTTTTAACACTCGATTGTCTATTGATTGCTATTTGTATGATTTGAAGAATGAGATATAAGCTTGTGATGATTGGAAAAGTATCATTGATTGGGTTGTAGCTTGTGATAGAGTGGAAAAGTATCATATCTTAGAATCAGTTTTCTGGTATCGTTTTTATTTTTTCTTAGTATCAATTTTTTTGATTATTAGTAACTAGATATCAGTTTTGTATACCTTAGGTATCAGTTTTCTGAAATGGAAAAACTAATGTTCTAAACTGAACATGTTTTTACTAATGTTTTTTTTGACAGTGGCGATAATGTGGCACAGGTAGACCATCAGTTAAGTCTAAAAGAGGATTTTCATATTTTCAAAACAAGCATAACAGATGGGCGAGTGCAAAGCAGCTTGGTCATAATAAATGGAATTGTCAAGCTTCGAAGAGGATATGATTTGATTTTTCATTTTGAATTTGTTCAGGTTAACAAGTGGATGTGTGACTTGTTTTGGTGGTTTATTATAATTGAACCTTTTGTTATTAATTTGTATTCAATATAGTGTATTATCAAATTAATTTGAATTTCAAGTATTTAATATAAGTGATAGTATCAGTTTTAGTATCAGTTAAATGTTTTTATAGTATCAGTTCTGGTGTTTGTTCTTACAAGTAAGAGCAGCTTTGTTTTAAGAACATAACATCATTACTTCATAAGTATCAAATTGCAACAGAACAACATTACTTCACAAGTATAAATTTCAACAGAATTACATTACTTTACAAGTATCAAATTTAATTGTGAAACATCACAATGTGAATTCAGTTCTTTCCTTTTCTTTCTTCTTCTAAGCTTGATATGTATTTAGATAGACTCCAGCAATGTTCATCATTTGTCAATATTGCATGTACAATACTTGCTCTTGTGGATAATATTTCATTCTTTTTAAGTTTTATTGGTATTCTGCTTTTGTTCAGTGAAACGATGAATATCGTTACAAATATTTCATAGTCAAGTCTGTCGAAACCAAAATGTAATATTTGTATCAGTTTGTACAAGTTGTATTATCAGGTTTACAATTAATATAAAACATTGAATTTCAGGGATAATGGTACAAGCATATAGTATGCTTTGAATTAAAATATTTAACAGTTTTACTAGCACGCTTAGTATCGGTTTGTGCATGAATTTTTGCGTTTGTAACTATTACTTTAAGATATATTTGCTAAATATTTTGTTTTATTTTTATTATGTAGTTATCTTTTTTGTTTTTGTACGTGTCAGTTTTGTTTCTGTAGGTATCAGTTTCTTTTATGTAGGTATTAGTTTTGTTTCTGTAGGTATCAGTTTCTCTTATGTACGAATCAGTTTTGTTTCTGTGGGTATCAGTGTCTTGTATGTAGGTATCAATTTTCTTCCTGTAGTAACTGTTTATTTCTGAACTAACAGTTTGTAAAATTGAGAGATAATATTTTTCAATATTTTGTTATGAATCAAATTCAATTAAATATAAAAGGCATACAATAATGTATAGAATTATGTATGAAATGTTATAATACAAAAACATAGATAGTTTGAATAATGAGCAACTTTCAATTGATTATGACTAGTGGTTTCAATTGTATTGTTCATTTTGTTGTCAGTAGATACCATTTTGACCAAAAAAACTTACGTGTCTTCTGCTTGTTGTGCACACTTTATTTGATGCATATCATCTAGTTTCACCTCCATGTCTACTATGTTATTGCTTTTCCAGATTTGTTTGAGCATTTCTTATATTTTTTGTCTCTAATAAAGACAAAATGTTAAAAAATTAGGTCATATTCACCTTTTTTATCTGTAATAAGTAATTTTTTTAAAAGAAAGAGAAATCTCATACTAATTTTATAGTTTCTTTTAAACTGGATTTGGATTAACAAAATCATCATCATCCTATTATTTAAAATAAAGACAACAAGTAATTTTTGAAACAAATTAAGTTGAAATGTAACAATAGGTTGTGTATTAGCTGGAGTGAAATATCTTGAGTCAATTATGTAACGATTTCAAGTTTGCAGTAATTAGGTATCAGTTTGTATTAAGTAAGTATCAGTTTTCTGTAAGTATGTATCAATTTTTTTCAAGTACGTTGCTCCATCTTTTGCATATACAACAAATTGCTTTTCCGGCTTCACTGTCCAAAAGCCCAACTCATCTGCCACGGTCAGACTCCAATCCACCTTCCTCAACCAACACAACCCTCGTCAACAACTCGCGACCTCAACCTTGACCAAACCACGACCTAATCAAAATTTTCTCCTCACCGCCTCCTGTAAAACACCAACCACAACTATGACATCAAATATAGATTCAAAGAAATTGGAAATTGTAATTTTGGTTTAGAGAAAGTGATTTTGGTTTTGGGGAGATTGTGGAAATTGATTTTGCTTCTGAACAATTGAACGAGAAATCGATTTGTTTTTATTTAATTTTATTTTTAAAAGAAAGTTCGTCAAATTCTGAGTGAAAGCAGGAAGGGAAGACGAACAGAATTCTCTGTTTTGTTTTAATTTATATCTGGGCTCTGGGCTTTGTCCTTACGGTAAAAGTTTTTTGCGCGTGTCCTTGTGAGCAATTATTTACTTTAATTTGTCCTTTAAAATTATTTCCCCTATAGATAAAGGAATTCATGTTGATTCAGTAGATATACCTGATCATGTAAATGCTTCTGATGGTTTTAAACATGGAATAGTACTTAATAACCAATTGAATGAGTTGGTGGAGTTGATAAATGAAGATGACTTTTCTGTGGATAGAAGTTTTGACAGTGGTGTTATATTTGAACATGTAAATGCTTCTGATACTAATTTTATGAAGCAATCAGAAAAAAGAAAAGGGAGGGCTCATAATGATACAATGGATAAATCTATTTCTACTAGTTTTTCTGATGGTCATTGTGATGGCTTGTTTCTTCAAAATAAATTTAGCATTTTAGCAGATTGGATGGAAGAAGTTAACTGTTCCTCTTGTGAGCATGAAATCACTGTTGTTGGCATGCTTATTGGCAGAGTCAAGGTTGTTAAAGATAAAAGTTCAATTCTTGAAGCCAAAATTCAAGTATATTTGCAGGGATAGATGGAACTGAGTTGCGCAGGTCATCTTCTATGAATGATTATTGCAAAGGGCTCAAAAGAAAAAATTCAAAATATGATTTTACTTGTGATCCTGGTCTATATATTGGTGATGCCATGGATAATAATGTGATTGGAAATGTTGTAGAGACTGTTATAAAGGGTTCATCTAACACTCTTGTAGTAGTCGATTTTGAGTATAATAAGGATAACAAGTTAAGTTGTGCATTTGGTGTGCATGAAACTGATTCATCTGACATGGATATTAGCAGTGTACAGGTTGTAATGGATAAATCATTTTACACTTTTCTTGAAGTTAATAACTCTCGAATTAATGCTTTAATTGATGGAACAGAGTTACACTGGATGTTTGATAATTTTTAAACTGCTAGTGGCCTTGTAAATTTTGTATATAAAGAAAGAGTAATGGCTGCATTGGTGGGGAAGGAGGTTCAGACTGATGTAGTTGTGAAATCTGATATTCTTCTCATGTCTAGTGGGTTTAAATTTGGGCATGCTGTGAGGGAGGATGCGAATTGCTTTGTACCTGTTAATGATGATCATAAAGAAAGAAAAAAATAATTCCAATATCTGATCATGTAAGCTATACATTTAGTGTGCATGAAACAGTTTCTTCTAGCAGTGTACAGGAGGGAACAGAGATACACGGGATGTCTTACGATCAAATAAATTACGTTATAAAGAAAGAGTAATGGCTGCAATGGTGGGGAAGGAGGTTCAGACTTATGTAGTGGAGAAATCTGATATTCTTCTCATGTCTAGTGGGTTTAACTTCGGGCATGTAGTGAGGGAGGTTGTGAATTGCTTTGTGTCTGTTACGATGATCATGAAGAAAGAAAAATAGTAACTCCAATATCTGATCATGTAAACTGTGCATTTGGTGTGCATGAAACACTTTCTTCTGATATGGATATTAGCAGTGTACAGGAGGGGGGATGTCTTATGGTCAAATAAATGGGTTAACTTCGAGAACGCTGTGGGGAAGGTTGCGAATTGCTTTGTACCTGTTACTGATGAATATAAAGAAAGCAATAAAATAATTCCTATATCTGTACCTGGTCTAAATTTTAGATATAGCACTGTAACTGCAATATTGTAAAGGAGGTTATTCAGCGAGCATCTAGCACTTCTGCAGTTATTGATAATGAGTGTAATATTGATAACAAAGCTTCACTTTTATCTTAATCGAAAAACAGAGGAAGGCGAAGAAATCAGTTGCAGTCAATGGTGTTGTTCGACGTAGTGCCAGAGTCTGTAGCAGTCAATCTTTGATTATAGTTGAGTTACCTGATTCGATTGCTATGAGTTGTACTACGAATTCAACCTCAAATATGGCTTCTATTTTAGGCTAAACTTATTATTCCTATGCTCTAGATAGTTTATCCAGCAGTGAGTTATGTCCGTTAGCTAGGAATTTCGCTTTTACTGATGTTGAATTAGATACTGGTTACATTAGGAGTAGGGAAATAGAGAGGGTTAAATTATCTGGATTATGAGGATTATTAGTTGGAATATTAGAAGTCTTCATGATTTAAATAAATGTGATAAAATCAGAGCATTTTTTAAAGATTGCTTTATTCATATAGCCCTTTTACAGAAAACGAAATAGATTGTCTTAATCTTCGTTTTTATAGAAGATTAGGTGGTTATCATTTTCGACATTGGGTATGTTTATCTTCAATTGGAGCTTCTGGTGGTTTACTTATAGGGTGACGTGATAATTCTTTTAAACTTCTTTAAACTATTACTATGCAACACTTTTTATATATTATTCTGATTAACCTAAGAGATAACTCTTAATTAAACACAAATAACATTTATGGACTAAACTCGAAGATTGGTCGTCGAGTTCTATCAGAGCGAATATCTAGAATTTAGATCCTTTGCTCCTGCATCTTGGATTATGGATGGTGACCTCAATGTTACGCGTTTTTTAGGGGAATAATTACCCCGAGAAGCTAATTTCTCTTCTATTGAAGAATTTGATCAGTTTATTATTAGTAGTAATTTGATAGAATTGTCTCTAACTAATAGAGAATTTACTTGGAATAATACTAGTGACGAAATCGAAGTTAAATTTCCGATTTGTAGAGGCACTAGTTTGCCTTATACATATTCCAATAATTGCCCTATCATTCTTACTTGTGATCATCATAAAATTGTTAATAAAGCATTTAAATTTGAAAAAAAATGTGGTTATTAGAATCTAACTTCCATAATTTAGTTAAAAATAATTGGATATCAATGAATTTTTATAATATCAGAAATACAGATAACTCAACAAAAAAATTTGTTTTAAAACTTAGAGGTCTTAGGAATTTTCTTAAAAATTAAAGTAAGAATGTATTTAGCGGTACTAAAATTAAAAAAGAGAATTTACTTTCTGAAAAAGCTTAAAATTAATAAGATAGAAGAAACTAGACAGCTAAATCTTGGAGAGCGTAATGTACTCGCTAATTTAAAAGAAGAACTTAATTCAATTTTAGAGAAAGATGTTATGTGGAAGCAGAGACTAGAATTCAATGGATTTATGACGGTGACAATAATACAAATTTTTTTATAGTATGGCTAACGGTAGAAAATGTAGCAACGCAATAAATTCTATTTTTGTGAATAATGTTGAATTGGTTGCTCAGAGGGATCTAAATAAGGCTTTTACCGATTACTACAGGGATATTTTTGACAATAAAAACAAGCATAGAATAAACATTAGATAGAATGAACTATATCCTATTGAGTCTAAAATTAATCTAAATGAAATTGATAATCCATTTTCTGAAGAGGAGATTTTGAAAGCTATTAACGATGTGCCTAATGATAAAACCTCAAAACCTGATGATTTTCCTATTTTATTTTACATGTTTTTTTTTGAAATGTATTAAAGTTTGATTTAATTAACATGTTTAATGAATTTTATAATGGGCGGCTACAATTATGAAGACTTAATTTTGTAAATGTCATTCTATTACATAAAAAAATAGGCGCTAGTAATTTGAAAGATTTTAGACCAATTTCTTTAATTAATTGTTCTGTTAAAATTATTTCAAAAGTTCTAGCGATCAAACTTAGTGTAACGCCCCGCAAATCCGTACTTCTTGAGTCAACACTATTCTACGTAAATCAACTCAAGTTGTACAGAAATACGGACCATTTGGGTTAAAGAAGAAGAGGTAGAAGACGAAAATAGAAACATCAATAGAATCTAACCATCGCAGCGGAATAAAATATAATAGATAATAAATGATCTTTACTCAAAAATCAAATATCTCTGTTTATATATTACATCATCAGTGTACATCAAACACAGCTCAACATCAATATCATACAATGGATACACAATAACTCAACACAGCGGAATATATATAAAACAAGTACGAAATACGCATCGTCATCCAGCTCGTCTCCTGAGCTCCACAGCATCAAATCCTGTATCCTATAACACTCGGTCTGACCCGAGCATTACAGTTAAATAACACCCGATTCAATCTGGAATACCAGCGTAAGAAAATCACACTCAATAGATTATTAAAGTTTCAAAAATCCTTTTGAAAACAAAAGCATATCGTAAGACCACGCCACAAATAAACATGTCGGGTTTTTACCTTACGATAGCTAAAACAATTTTTACAGAAATCCTCTGATATTATAATAGGGTCTACATACAAATACTTATAAAATAGCCGAAATTGTTACATTCATTAAATTCCAGCTACTAGCCACAGAGTGGGTAATACAAACAAAATTTGTACAAGGCTCGTAGGGAGAATGGATTTCCAACTAATGATTAGGCACTAGGGTACCACCTGTCACAGTACGGGGCCTAGATCACCGTACCGAGGAGTACGCCCGCTCTCCTGCAACACAGGACCGGGACTACCCCTTACTGGATAATCCCGAGTGAGATCACCCCGCGGTTGAGATCAGCAACCGCCCATTAAGCCGAATAAAAAGGGACATCTAGACAGGAATGACCTCACCCTGCTTGGGTGCTACCCACCTAGCCTTACTGCATAACCCCTGATTTTCAGTCATTCCCATTTGATGAGGCTTGAGGCTAAGCGTTACCTTTTTAGAATATATCCCTTAGAATGCCCACCGTCCACCTGACGATGTTTCGCAAGCATTCATCCATACAAATCCGTCCCGGGTTCGAACGGAACCGAAGACGCTATTCCTACTACATCCATTTTGGAAATATCCTCAGGATTAGTTGCGACTAGCCCTTGCACTTCACTGCTCCAGCTTCGAATCCAAAATCGTTTTCCACGAAACGTACAAACCGGATCGAAGTGGTTTTCGAGAAATAAATCTCGATCCCGGTCTCTTCGAAACGATCAACGCATTTGTCCAATATTGATAGTCGATGATTTAACTATCAATTAATATTCACAAATAACCATCAAACAATAAATAATTTTTAAAATTATTTATTTATCCAAAGTATCTTTACAAGATATATTTTCATTTTTTCTAACCCCTTTGAAAACAGTTTTCAAAACTATCTTCCTTTCTCCGAATAAATTCCAAGTATTTCTATTTCCACTGGAATCACCAAGCACAAAACTTTAGATTATTAAGAATAATTTTAAAACACTTTATTGTAAAATACATTTAATATTTAATATAGAAAATTACTTTAGTACTTAATTTAAAATAATACTCTATAAATAACTAAATTGAGGTTACCTTATAACTATACATTAGATTTTCTTCTTTAAACAAATACCAAATCATTCTTTAAACAATTATTAAAATAATAGATTAACAAATTACTTACTTTAGAATTTACTTTAAAATATTTAAATTAAAACTACTTCGATAAGTAATTAAAAATATATACTATAAGAATATTTGAAATAAGGTTACTTTATGTATATAAACTAGGTTTTTACCTTTAAATCAGAATTACTAAGTCACTTTTTATAAATTATTACTACCGTAATTGATTTGAATAAATATTTACTTAGAATTTAACATTTAGAAATAATAAATTTCCAAGAACATACTTTGTAAAACAACATTAAAACCTTCATTTTTTTGTTTCTTTTTGGTTTTTGAAAACTTACTTTGAAAATGTACTTGGCTATCCAGAGAAATATACTTCTCTTCACAACCTTTAAAAATAAATCAATATTTATTTTTAAACAATTTTCCACATTCCTTTAATAAATTCCCACCTTGAATTTATTCTTCCAAATATCCAATTTCAAACTCTTAAATCAATTTTCAAATTGATTTCCAATCTACTTCTTTTATTCCAAAATCCTTTAATTTCAGAGTTCATTCCTTAATTATGATTTAAATATTGTTAATTGAAATACCAATTTAGATTAATCAATTTACTTCTTATTCCTTTAAATAAACTTAAAACTTTAAGTTTTTAAAATAATTCTTTATTCCTTTAAATTAATATCCCATAATTTTGTGATTCATTAATTACTGTATATTCAAACCCTTTTCTTTCATATTCGAAGTTATTTATTAGAATTTAACATATTTCCATTTCTTTTCAATTCATTCTTAATTTATTAAACTTTCTAAGATTATTTCGTTTACAAATTTTCTTCCTTTATTTTCTATTCCAAAATCCAATTTATATATTTTTGGTAATTCATTATACCCAAATATATCCAATCAAATCATCACATTCAATATTCCAATATATTCATCATAGAATATCAAGTAATCACAACAGAGAATATTAAATAATAAATGTGAGGGATCGAGTGGATCCCTCCAACCTGTTTTCCCTGCATTCACAGATGTTAACACAAAATAATATGCCAATTCCAGAATATACCATACTATAGCACATCCATCAATTCAACCATTCAAACAATTATTTAAATTTAATCATTTAAATTTCAATTTAACCGAGTGAGATCAACTCACCTTTGATTTTATTTGCACTCCACTTCAATATTGGCTTGGTTTCCCGATTTTTGACCTTGAGTAAACATATTATGATTTTATTAATATTCGAAACAAAATCGAACAATTTAAATTTCCATTTATTAATTTAATTAGTTAAGAATTTGGGTTTAAACTAATAAATTTGATTTTTAAACAAATTTTCCTTTTAATAACTTATTTCTAGTAATTAAAATAAATTAAATGAAATTCCTTCCAAACCCATATACGTATATTAAATTAAAACAGAATTGCGATTTATTTTTATTTTTTTGGCTGTTTATCTAAAAACAACCTTATCTTACTGTTTAAATCTACATATATATATATATATATATATATATATATATGTTTAAATTGAAGAGTCTTTATAAATATAAACCCTACTGAAATTGAGTTTTTCCTGCATATAAATATTCACATATGTAAAAATTTAAGAAAATAAAATGATACCTCACTGCCTCCACGCAAACCGTACACCATTAACAATACACACGCCTACTCCAAGTTCGACCACGCACGCCGCCAACCCTAGTCGAAGCGAACCAGAATCGCGCCTCCACCCAGAGCGAGTTGTGACTCCTTCCTCCACCTGAGACGCCGCGAAGCAAACGCGTGGAGTCGCTCGAATCAACACAACTCATCTCGGTATCCCAATATCGAATCCCTAGGTCAAATCGAATGAACCCTCCCTCTATCGATCATCGCGAGCGCTGTCGCCACTTTCAATTTCGATCGAGATCCCCTTCTTATTCTTCGATTTGAATTCGAAGCGAATTCGAATTGATTGTTTTTTTTGCTGATTTCCCTTTTTTCCTCCGTTTGATTATGATTCGAATGATTTGAATTTCGTTACAGAGCAATATTATCGATTTTTAAATTTCTGGAAGAAGGAAAAATCACGGTTTCATTATTCCTTTTTTTCGATTTAAAAGAACGAAGTTTCGGCTGATAAAAAAATTGATTCAGATGATGTTTTACGTGCTGTTATAAAAAGAGGGAACACGGAGATGAAAGAAAGTCGGCTCGCTCAGAAAGAACATGGCTGCTGATTTAACCCTTATATTTTATATTTTTTTTCTCAATTAGATTTGCAGCGCATCTACTTATCGTACGCTCATACAACCACTCCGATTACTACGAAATTTGAAATCCGGTAATAATTCAATATTACAGATCCAATGGGACTGGTTTCGTCGAATTCCGAGATTGCGCCTCGGAAGGCTACTTTTAAATCCAATTTAAACTATAAAATTTTAAAGCTGAACGAACCACTGTTAATTTCAATTTTACAACTTCTATTGTCATCAGTGTTATCACTATAAATTCTACAAGCCTTCAAATTAGATTCAATATTTTATCCAACTTCAAATTATTTAATTCAATAATTTAATTATCAATAATTAGTGATATTTGAATTCAAGTTAAAATTATTCCATTGAATATTTAAGTCAATCAAATATTCTGATTTTAAAAGCTTAAAAATTCCGGGTCGTCACATTCCTCCCCCTTAAAAGAATTTCGTCGCCGAAATTACCAGTTAGGAAGAATGGTCCAATACCCATTACTATTTTCCAAACCCAAACAGTTTTAACAACTTCCCAAAACAATCCTTTTTATTAAAGACACATTATCATCTTTATAATCTTTTCCAACCCTATCCATAACTCCCAAACAACAGTACTTACTTCAACCATTCAAATTATAAATTCAAATTCAAATTTAAATTCAAAATCAAATTTTGATCAGAATTTTCTCAAATGTTTCTAATTCTCTAAATTTCCGAAAATTTTTGCAGCGTCTCCTTTGCGCGGCTAGCTTGGTACAACTACAAAATGACTCTACGGCCTTCCAAATCCAAAAAGAAAACAAAAGGCCAAGTGGCTAAATCCAAAAACCCAATCAAATCCCATATAGAATTTAAAACACATACCTTTTAGTCGGGCAATTCTAATTTATTATCTAAAATCAAAACCAATTCTATTTTCCCTTTTTCATACCTGCATATCCTGTTTAGCAATAATATTCCAATCACAACATTCAAAAACATTTTATTGACTTCTTTTACACATTTCCAATATTTGTTTTACTTAAGCCCGTAGGATGTACCTATATCATTTGTACGCAATACTGAATCTGATCGCTTACTCGATTACACAATCTCACTTCCGAACTAGTATCGTCCACCCGACTTCCTAGTGCGGACTCAGATCTGGTTTCTTGATTAGAAACCATCATTTTCCTTGCATAGTCATAACTACGATAGAGAATTTGTAGAATCAATCAAAACACCATATCTATGTTCGCCGTCGAACATCGAGTGAAAAATCCTAACTCGAATCGATAAAATTATCTCGAAATTCTGTGCTCGAATTCTGGATCAATATAGCTATGCGAATAAAATAATATACGTACATCCTACGTATTTGCCCCAATTGATTATCAACTATATCAATTTCCTTTTATTCACATTTATTTTGATTCTCATTCATCTTTCCACAATTATTCCATTCACAACAATCAGTGTTAATCTTCATTCGATTACTCACTTAGCATATTTTCAATGCCAACTTACTTTAAGAATTTCACCTTCATTTCTTGAGTTCAATATAAATATTTTACATACCTCTTGAATTTGTTTCACTTCACTATTGAAGTTTATATCCAATTTATTCAATTTGCCCTTTACAATTTCATAAAAAATTCTATTTGCTTCACTTTATTAATTAAGTTCAAATATAAATACTTCTTTCCAATTTTACTTGAATTCAATTCATTTCCAAACTTTGAATATTGAATTTTGTCCACTTTACCTCAGCCCATATTTAATTAACCATTACCCTTTTATTAGTTCACTTACTAATTTATTTCTCAAATAAAAGTTTATTTGTAAACTTTTTGTATCTTTAATTTCTTCGGACAATTTTTTTTTCGATTCATTTAACTTTACATATACAATTTAAATTCAGAATTTAATATTCAGTTTTAATTCTATTTGCTTACTAATTTTTAATTCATTTGTCGTTAGTGAAAATATTCAAAAGATTCAAAAAAATTCTAACTCCCAAAATTTTCGAAATTTTTTGACAGAGTCTCCTTTGTACGGAGGAGATTTTACAGTTTAACAAGAGATATAAATATATATATACATCGACCCACACGGTCGGAAAACAGTTCATATTTCCTATTTGTATTGCGTAGGCGTACCTTATTTAGCATTTTAAGCAAGCGGCTATTTATTTAAGCAATTAGCGCAGTCAAAACCAGTCAACGGCTTCTAAAAACCTGTACTTACTCAACTTAAACATGTCAGTGTCAAATATACAAAGTTTATTAACATTTCACTTTATTATAAATAACTAAAACATGGATTCTATAAACAGTGCATATTATAAACTTCCAGAAGCACATATGAAATATTTCGACACTTATTTTGAATGCGTCCAAACAATATAAAACCCATCTCGTTCAATTTAAATGATTTCATAACTCTCTCTTACTTAACTTAAATTCATTTTAAGTCCAAGCAAACTCATTTAATTGGGATTGATTTCAAAAGCAATCTAACTTCCATTTTATTCCAAGTCAAATTCTCATTAATATAACTTAAGTTAATTAACTCAATTACTAATTTCATTTACCAAACAAGTTTTATTAAAAATCATTTCATAGGATTCGACACAATCATTTCACAATTTCGCTTAAGTCAAGCTTTTATTTATTTATCGCTTAAGTTATTTTATTTTCCTTCAACATATTTCAACTTCAAAACTGAAATTCAATTCACTTTCAATTTCTAGTTGAATCTCTATTAATAACTCAAGCTTCACTTTCAAATTCTATCATTTATTCACAACTCAAATTTTTGTTAACCAATTCGAGTTCCATTTCCATTAATCAATCAAGTAGTCTATTTAAAATTTTACCCAATATTGGGTTTTTATTTCAGAAATCACCTTAACTATTTTACTGGAGTTCAATCCATTTTATATTTTAAATTTTGGATTATATTCATTATCATTACAAACAATTTTATTTGGCCTATTTATTTTACTTCCAAACTTTATAAGTCACACTTATTTATATTCATATTTCATCTATTTACAATCAATCTCATTCACATTTTACTCTTTTAACTCGGAATTATACCTTTTATTTAGCCAATATATTTTATTATTCCATAAACATTTTAAAACAAGATTCCAGAGTTTAGACAGTTTTCCCAAAATTCAAAATCATTTTTGAAATCAACTACATCCCAAAATCCTTTGGCAAATTCAATTATTCCTTTGAATTTCAAAACCAAACCCAGTTCGCATACAATTCCAAGTTAAAACAACTTGGTAGCAATTTCTCTTCTAGAACTCGAAAATGAACTTCGATGATGTTGCAGTCATCACCGAAATTATTTTCCAGCGATCGAAAGAGAACTAGATGCTTTTATCACTTTAAAATCCTTTTCAAATATTTTTAAATTCCAAATCTCTCCATATTCAATTCTAATTCAAAAATATTTCCGAAATAATACCACTATTATTTCTCCAAAACTTTCGAAAACCATTTCCAAATCCAAAGGAATTTAATTTTTTTTTCCAAAAATTCCAAATTGCAATTCCTTTAAATCTATATTCAAACATTCTCTGGAATTTTATCTCATTTCAATTTCAAATGTTTCTCTGGAATTCTATTTGAAAATTATAATCACCTTTACAGTTTACATTTACAAATCTCATTTGTATATGAAGTTTATTTTTATAAATTACATTTACAATCTATATTTCAAATTCCATTTTGTTATATAAATTTATTCTTCAAGTTTGGTTATAAGTTTTCAATTTCTTATTCAATTTCTACCCAATAGTGTTAATAATTTAACATTATCATTCCTTAACAATCAAGCATCCAAATACAAATACTTTATAAAAATTATATCTTTTATATACAAAAATAATTCTGGTAAAATTATTTCATTTACCATACTTTAAAACAATACCGTGTCGAATTGTTCTATTCAAGTGTTTAGAGATCCCTATCAATAACGTTAATTACTCGTATTGACCAGAATCCATAAACTACTCAATAAACCAATTAACACAATATAAAATCATTTTATATTCACTAACAAATACGCTCTCATATCTATTAATACGCTCAAACTCATTCTAGAGTACTATTGACTCTATTTTATGAGTAATTCCCACCAGAGCCAAGGTTATCACCAACCTAAGCTCTGATACCAAGTGTAACGCCCCGCAAATCCGTACCCCTTGAGTCAACACTATTCTACGTAAATCAACTCAAGTTGTATAGAAATACGGACCATTTGGGTTAAAGAAGAAGAGGTAGAAGAAGAAAATAGAAAACATCAACATAATCTAACCATCACAGCGGAATAAAATATAATAGATAATAAATGATCTTTATTCAAAAATCAAATATCTCTGTTTATATATTACATCATCAGTGTACATCAAACACAGCTCAACATCAATATCATACAATGGATACACAATAATTCAACACAGCGGAATATATATAAAACAAGTACGAAATACGCATCGTCATCCAGCTCGTCTCCTGAGCTCCACAACATCAAATCCTATATCCTATAATACTCGGTCTGACCCGAGCATTACAGTTAAATAACACCCGAGTCAGTCTGGAATACCAGCGTGAGGAAATCACACTCAATAGATTATTAAAGTTTCAAAAATCCTTTTGAAAACAAAAGCATCTCGTAAGACCACGCCACAAATAAACATGTCGGGTTTTTACCTTACGATAGCTAAAACAATTTTTACAGAAATCCTCTGATATTATAATAGGGTCTATGTACAAATACTTATAAAATAGCCGAAATTGTTACATTCATTAAATTCCAGCTACTAGCCACAGAGTGGGTAATACAAACAAAACTCGTACAAGGCTCGTAGGGAGAATGGATTTCCAACTAATGACTAGGCTTTGGGGTACCACCTGTCACAGTATGGGGCCTAGATCACCGTGCCGAGGATTACCCCCGCTCCCCTGCAATACAAGACCGGGACTACCACTTACTGGATAATCCTGAGTGAGATCACCCCGCGGTTGGGATCAGCAACCGTCCACTAAGCCGAAATAAAAAGGGACATCTAGACAGGAATTGACCTCACCCTGCTTGGGTGCTACCCACCTAGCCTTGCTGCATAACCCCTGATTTTCAGTCATTCCCATTTGATGAGGCTTGAGGCTAAGCATTACCTTTTCAGAATATATCCCTTAGAATGCCCATCGTCCACCTGACGATATTTCGCAAGCATTCATCCATACAAGTCCATCCCGGGTTCGAACGGAACCGAAGGCGCTATTCCTACTACATCCATTTTGGAAATATCCTCAGGATTAGTAGCGACTATCCCTTGCACTTCACTACTCCAGCTTCGATCCAAAATCGTTTTCCACGAAATGTACAAACCGGATCGGAGTGGTTTTCGAGAAATAAATCTCGATCCCGGTCTCTTCGAAACGATCAACGCATTTGTCCAATATTGATAGTCGGTGATTTAACTATCAATTAATATTCACAAACAACCATCAAAGAATAAATAATTTTTCAAATTATTTATTTATCCAAAATATCTTTACAAGATATATTTTCACTTTTTCTAACCCCTTTGAAAATAGTTTTCAAAACTATCTTCCTTTCTCCGAATAAATTCCAAGTATTTCTATTTCCACCGGAATCACCAAGCACAAAACTTTAGATTATTAAGAATAATTTTAAAACACTTTATTGTAAAATACATTTAATATTTAATATAGAAAATTACTTTAGTACTTAATTTAAAATAATACTCTAGAAATAACTAAATTGAGGTTACCTTATAACTATACATTAGATTTTCTTCTTTAAACAAATACCAAATCATTCTTTAAACAATTATTACAATAATAGATTAACAAATTACTTACTTTAGAATTTACTTTAAAATATTTAAATTAAACTACTTCGATAAGTGATTAAAAATATATACTATAAGAATATTTGAAATAAGGTTACTTTATGTATATAAACTAGGTTTTTACCTTTAAATCAGAATTACTAAGTCACTTTTTATAAATTATTACTACGGTAATAGATTTAAATAAATATTTACTTAGAATTTAACATTTAGAAATAATAAATTTCCAAGAACATACTTTGTAAAACAACATTAAAACCTTCATTTTTTTTGTTTTTGTTTTTGAAAACTTACTTTGAAAACGTACTTGGCTATCCAGAGAAATATACTTCTCTTCACAACCTTTAAAAATAAATTACTATTTATTTTTAAAAAAAATTCCACATTTCTTTAATAAATTCCCACCTTGAATTTATTCTTCCAAATATCCAATTTCAAACTCTTAAATCAATTTTCAAATTGATTTCCAATCTACTTCTTTTATTCCAAAATCCTTTAATTCCAGAGTTCATTCCTTAATTATGATTTAAATTGTTAATTGAAATACCAATTTAGATAAATCAATTTACTTCTTATTCCTTTAAATAAACTTAAAACTTTAAGTTTTTAAAATAATTCTTTATTCCTTTAAATTAATATCACATAATTTTGCGATTCATTAATTATTGTATATTCAAACCCTTTTCTTTTCATATTCGAAGTTATTTATTAGTATTTAACATATTTTCATTTCTTTTCAATTCATTCTTAATTTATTAAACTTTCTAAGATTATTTCGTTTACAAATTTACTTCCTTTATTTTCTATTCCAAAATCCAATTTATATATTTTTGGTAATTCATTATACCCAAATATATCCAATCGAATCATCACATTCAATATTCCAATATATTCATCATAGAATATCAAGTAATCACAACAGAGAATATTAAATAATAAATGTGAGGGATCGAGTGGATCCCTCCAACCTGTTTTCCCTGCATTCACAGATGTTAACACAAAATAATATGCCAATTCCAGAATATACCATACTATAGCACATCCATCAATTCAACCATTCAAACAATTATTTAAATCTAATCATTTAAATTTCAATTTAACCGAGTGAGATCAACTCACCTTTGATTTTATTTGCACTCCACTTCAATATTGGCTTGGTTTCCCGATTTTTGACCTTGAATAAACATAATATGATTTTATTAATATTCGAAACAAAATCGAACAGTTTAAATTTCCATTTATTAATTTAATTAGTTAAGAATTTGGGTTTAAACTAATAAATTTGATTTTTAAACAAATTTTCCTTTTAATAACTTATTTCTAGTAATTAAAATAAATTAAATGAAATGCATTCCAAACCCATATACGTATATTAAATTAAAACAGAATTGCTTCTTATTTTTTTTTTAGCTGTTTATCTAAAAACAACCTTATCTTACTTTTTAAATCTACCTATATATATATATATATATTGTTTAAATTGAAGAGTCTTTATAAATATAAACTCTACTGAAATTGAGTTTTTCCTGCATATAAATATTCACATATGTAAAAATTTAAGAAAATAAAATGATACCTCACTGCCTCCACGCGAACCGTACACCATTAACAATACACACGCCTACTCCAAGTTCGACCACGCACGCCGCCAACCCTAGTCGAAGCGAACCAGAATCGCGCCTCCACCCAGAGCGAGTTGTGACTCCTTCCTCCACCTAAGACGCCGCGAAGCGAACGCGTGGAGTCGCTCGAATCAACACAACTCATCTCGGTATCCCAATATCTAATCCCTAGGTCAAATCGAATGAACCCTCCAACTGTCGATCATCGCGAGCGTTGTCTCCACTTTCAATTTCGATCGAGTCCCCTTCTTATTCTTCGATTCGAATTCGAAGCGAATTCGAATTGATTGTTTTTTTGCTGATTTCCCTTTTTTCCTCCGTTTGATTATGATTTGAATGATTTGAATTTCGTTACAGAGCAATATTATTGATTTTTAAATGTCTGGAAGAAGGAAAAATCACGGTTCCATTATTCCTTTTTTTCTATTTAAAAGAACAAAGTTTCGGCTGATAAAAAAATTGATTCAGATGATGTTTGCGTGCTGTTATAAAAAGAGGGAACACAGAGATGAAAGAAAGTCGGCTCGCTCAGAAAGAAGATGGCTGCTGATTTAACCCTTATATTTTATATATTTTTTCTCAATTAAATTTGCAGCGCATTTACTTATCGTACGCTCATACAACCACTCCGATTACTACGAAATTTGAAATCCGGTAATAATTCAATATTACGGATCCAATGGGACTGGTTTCGTCGAATTCCGAGACTGCGCCTCGGAAGGCTACTTTTAAATTCAATTTAAACTATAAAATTTTAAAGCTGAACAAATCACTATTAATTTCAATTTTACAACTTCTATTATCTTTAGTGTTATCACTATAAATTCTACAAGCCTTCAAATTAGATTCAATATTTTATCCAACTTCAAATTATTTAATTCGATAATTTAATTATCAATAATTAGTGATATTTGAATTCAAGTTAAAATTATTCCATTGAATATTTAAGTCAATCAAATATTCTGATTTTAAAAGCTTAAAAATTTCCGGGTCGTCACACTTAGTATAAAAATGAATGATTTAATCGACTGTTCACAAACCGCTTTCATTAAGGGTATATATATCCCGGTTGGAGTGGCTGTTGTTTAAGAGTACATTAATCACTATTGTAAGAATAACATTACATGTGCACTTCTAAAACATGACTTTGCAAAAGCTTTTGACTCCGTTGATTGGGATTTTCTAATTGATATGTTACTATTTAGAGGTTTTAGTCATAAATAAATTGTTGGATTATGTCATTGCTTAAAACTGGTAATTCTAATATAATGGTTACCGAAATTCTAGGGAATAAAATACAATCAAAACGTGCCTTACGACGGGGTGATCCTTTATCACCTCTTTTTTTCAATTTAACTGTCGATGTTTTCGCTATGTTAATTAAAAAAGCAGTTAGGAATGGATCTTTAAGGAGCGTAGGTAGCGAAATTTCACGTAGTGGTCTCTCCGTTCTTCAATTTGTGGATGATACCTTATTATTTACTTCTAATTTGCCAAATCATGTCATTACTCTTAAATTTATTTTATACAGTTTTGAACTGCCTTCAGGATTAAAAATTAATTTTGATAGAAGTTAGGTTTTAGTTTCGAATGACATTGATAAGGTTGAGGGTTTATAGCTAGTACGTTAAATTGTAAAACCGTGAATTTCCCTATTGAATATTTTAGGTTTTTTATTAGACCAAATAAACTTAAACATGATGACTGGCTAATTATAATAGATAAAACTAAAAACAGAATTTCCAAGTGGAATAAGAGGTTTTTATCGAGAGCGAGTTGATTAGTTCTTATCAATTCTGTTTTATCTGCACTTCCATTTTTTGAATGTCTATGCACCTTTTTCCAAAATGGGTGATCAATAAGATTGATAAAATAAGAAGGGATTTCATATGGAATGGTGATAATCCTAGCAGTAGTCTAAAATGTTTAATTATCTGGGACACCATTTGTAAATCGAAAAAGGAGGAAGGACTAGGTGTTATTAATTTATGTAACATGAATATGTCTTTATTAGGGAAGTGGTTGTGGAAATTTATGGATGTAAATGATAATTCTATTTGGAAAGAAATTATATCTAAACATTATTATAACGATAGTAATAATTTATAATAAATTACATCTACGGCTAACAATAACTTGTCTAATTTTTGGAAATCAATTTTAAAATGTCATGATATTTATAACTTTGGTATTAATAAGATTGTTCATTAAGGAAATAAGACAACTTTTTGGCATGATCGATAGATATCTGTCATTCCTCTTAAGGTCGAATTTAAAGAACTTTTTAAAATTTGTAACTTTAAAATTGCTTCAATTAAAGATGTTTTCTCTCCGGATAATGATCCCTATTGGAACTTTAGTTTTAATAGAATCTTAGAAGGTCCAAATCTTAGACAATTTTATTTATTATGTGTAAGAATGAATTTATATAATATTGATAATGAAAGTGATGCTATTAATTGGGAATGAGATAAAATAAGAAATTCACTACTAATTCATTATATAAATTTCTCAATTTCTCGGGCGTTACTAATAACACTTTTAATCTTCTATGGAAAGTAAATGCACCACCAAAAGCTAAGTTTCGTATGTGGTTAATCATGTATGGGAAACTAAATACCATTGAACTTTTTGAAAGAAAATTTTTGCCTTTTGATAATAGATGTCCTTTTTGCAACTTATATATAGAAAATAGTAATCAAATATATTTCGACTGTAAGGATATTTGTTACATTCTTAATAATACTCTTAAAATCTTTAACTTTATTCTTACAATTAAAGTTACCGTTTAAGATTTTTACTGGAATAACCTAAGATTTAAGTTTCAAAGGTGATATAGATTGTTACTAGACACTTTATTCACTATAATTTGTTCGTGTATTCAGTTTGAGGGAAACCAGAGACTATTTAATAACAATAACAGTCATATTAATAGATTGGTAATAACAGTAGCATCATTTTGTATTAATTGGATCTCAAATCCAAAATATAGATTGGCTAAAAATAATCATTTTTAAAGAATATCTTAATCAGGTTAGAAAAAGCATTGAATTATTTAAACAAATAACAATATTTTTAACATTAATAACTACAACATTAACATTTATTCGAATTCGAATGAAGATGTTATTGATTATCATAATTTTCTTTTGATCATAGGAGAATAATGTTAATTTTTTTAGATTTTTGATATATATAAGCATATAATTACATATTTTGTTAAAATCTATGCATTTTGATTTCGTGATCACTATATCATAACATAAAAGAAAATTAAGAATTTGCATATTGTTTTTCGACCCTTTTATTGGTCTAACTCTTATTATAGTTTCTTTGTTATCTTATACTTTTATCCCTAGTTTTATTACTCTTATTTCATTAACGCTTATATATGCCTATAAATTTTATTTATATACATATGTATGTGTATTATTCTTATTTTTGTATAGTTCCATTTATAGGTATAGGATTAGGCTGAAAATAGTGCAAGAATGCTATTTTCAGGGTTGTTGTTGTTAGGGTTGCAGGATTGTTATTCGTAGGATTGTTGTTATGAGATATTTCATATTTTAGATCTAGATCATTCGCACTAGCTAGTAGCCTTTTATTCTTTAGTGGAGCCATTTTTTGATCTCATTTTTTCATTTGGATGCACCATGGTTTATATTGGATACTTTTAACACTTCATTATCGGGTGGTGGCCATGCCCGAGTTTGATACTGAGGTGTAATGGGTGGTGGTCTTGCCGGAGCTGATTTAAGAAGTTACTTGAAGTCGTTAGTTTAGATTTTTCCATGTTATAATTTTTCACCTGCCTGACATGTTAGCAGCTCCTTTACTTTTGGTGTTATACACACACACATACATGTGCGCTCTCCTCTACTTTGGAAGATCATACATTTCTCTCAAAAAATATATAATAAGTTGGAGTTGGATTCTATGTACAAGTCTATTGATTTGATTTTGAAATATCGGATTCATGGTAAAATGCTATTGTGGAAATGAGACTTGTATAACATGGGAATATTTGACATTTGAACGTTGGTTTCGGGCGTAATCTCTGCACACCAAGAAACTAATAAAAATACTTATATATATTTACACTAGTGTAAATAGCGTACAATTGTAACATATTAATTGTGTATTTAATTAAGTTAATAATTATCATTTAAACTTCCTTATAGAAGTAATTAATTAGGCGATATAAGAAGGATTTCTTATAATGCCTAAATAATGAATACAGTGGGATATGTGATAATACATAGAGAGTGTTATGAAATATGACTAAGTTCTAGGGAAGTGAGGTCAGTCGAAAGCACACAAAAGTCTACCTAGGTAATCTGGTTACAAATAGTGTGACTTTTGGATTGATGTGAGACATCACCTATAATAAGTAACTATGGATGATGTGAGGCTAGTCCCAATTCTGTAGGATAAATCTGTCCAGCTAATGTGGCTACCGATTCCTACAAATAGTCGGACTAATGTGGGAAGTCTCCATAGGGTACGAGTCATAATACGAAGGACCTTCTTAGGGGAATTGAAGGTATTACGTGGTTATTTCAGGACCCGTCACTTTTCCTTAAATGAAATATTAAATGGTCGGGATCGTACCTAGGCACGATTGAGGATATCTCAAAAAGATCCGCTTTAACTGAAGTATTAAGTGTTTGAAGAGATTTCCTTGCAATGTCAGCTTAATAGAGGCCTGTGTAGAGCCCACGTTGGAAGTAGGTATTAAATAATTGGGGTCTACCTCAGTTGTAGTCTCAATCAAAATTTGCCTATTTTCCACTGCCTATTTTCTATTAAAGGCATTAAGTGGCTTGGGTTCTATCTCTCACACTAGTAGGCAGTAATAATGATAGTTATAGGGTATTGATTATGGGAAAACCTAATTCAGGGGTCGAAGGTATTAAGTGGTTGTTTAAAGGCCTGCCTCTTTCCTTTATATGAAGTATTAAATGGTTTTGAATATCCTTATTCAAATTATACTATCACCGATATAGAAAAGGATGAGATTTTCTATTCACCAACATTGTTGTTGTAATTCTCTCCTCATTACAACATGGGTTAGGAAAGGAGACGATGATCAAGATGGAGATGACGATGAGAGGAGCTTATGGCAATAGTCTATTTATATACTTATGCTATTTTTTGATGTACCAATTTGAAGTTAAAAATGTATTTTTGAATAAGATGATGTAACAGTTACTGTTGACATTATATTATGGTTTTGTTTTATGACATTTAGAATTTGAAATAAAATGGATATTATTTATTGCATTATATTTTATTCTTCCGATGTGAGTTTCGAATGAATAAATAAATAGCTCTGTATTTTTCTTTTAACCAACTAACAGCTAGTTTTGGAATGGATCTAAGTTTTGATGGGCTTTTTTGTGTTGGGATTTAGGCCAATTTCGGATCGGGTTGTTACAATGAGGGTGTCATTGAGTTGATTCTTCCTATTAAACAAACCCTCACTCATTTACTATATGCTGATGATATCTTAGTGTTCACAAAAAGCTAATATTAGGAATGTAGAAAGCATTGTCAAAGTTATGATTAAACGATTATGTGGATTTAGAAATGAATGAATGGAAAACTACACTTTATTTTAGTAAAGGGTTAAAACACAAAGGTCAAATCCTCAATATATTGAATGTACAAATAAGGAACCTCCCATTCACATATCCGGGAATTCCTTTATCTTACAACAAAATGAAAACAAGGAATTTCTGAGTACTGTTAGAATTGAACTAATCAAATCTGTGATTTGCCCACTGGTGATGTTTTGGATTCAATTTTGTCAGCTGCCAATTTCAGTAGCAAACAAAATGAATTCAATGAATGCAAACTTTGTTTGGAAAAATAAAAATAAATACAAAATGGGGTGATCTATGTCGACCAAAATCTGAAGGAGGTGTGGATTTCATAAAAATGAAAGATCTGATGAAGGCAACTACACTGAAACTTACTTGGAGATTTACTCAAGGCGAGTGTCTATGTTCCCAATGGATGAGAAATAGATATTGCAAAAACCAAGAATTTCTAGGCCATTAAATGTAGATAATAACGCGTAATATACGTGGAAGTTAATACCTAACATAAGAAAAAAATCCAAGGATACAATGGATGATAAAACAAGTCTCTAGTTTGACCCATGGGTCAACGATCAATCACTAGTATATCTAGTTAGGAATGAGCACATATAGATTATTTTTAACGATCAATCACTAGAAGGTTTCATCGCTTATTTCTAATGGAAGACAGATATAAGCTACCCTCTACTTGCCTCAGCATATTATCCAACAAATTAGGAGGATATCTTTAAACCACAATAGCTCTAAAGATTATTAGGTTTGGAAACATCAAAGAAATAGGGAATTTTCATTTAATTCATATTGGGATCAGGCCAGAGAAGTGAACAGTGAAGTATCATGGAGCAAATGTATATGGGATAATGCATGTACAACCAAAATGCCATTGTGTACTTCATTAGCTAAGAAAAATAGATTACACATCAAAGACAGAATAGTCAGATGGAACAATTCAATAGATGTGTTATGCGTTTTATGCAAGCAGAAACTAGAATCGAATTCATACTTATTTTTCAACTACTCGTATTCTATTAATTTCTTGGGCATTTTCAGAAATAAACTACAAATTTCAGGTATGGGCAACTACAACATAACAGTATTTTGGATGAAGCATTTAATAGGAATAACACTAATAAATCATTCGACAAAATGACATACATAACATTTACAATGACAATTTAGCACATATGGCTAGAACACAACACATGAGTTTTCTAACAAATAGAAACTCCAATGCATATTAGGTCAAAACTAATTAAGGCTTATTGTAAACATTTACTGAAAAACACAAGCATTAGGGAAGATGATAATAAAATATCGGAACTTACCTTTACAATGTTCGATCATGAATCCACTCCATCACATCGCAATTGACAGCCGATGAGGACAACTTCAGAAGTTAGAGAACGTAACAAAAGCATCTGCGAACTTTTTTCAACAACGGGGGTGTTTGGTGGTCTGTGCACCTTGGATGTAAGGTAACGAATAGTTAATTAAATAAGCTTTATTTTTTGAAGCTCTTGAATGACTCAACAGAAGAAGGTGGAGAATTGTGTTTTCCTTATGTGGCACATGTTTCTATTGTTTGCTTTTCATTAGCTAGTCTGGGTCTACTAGTTATTGGTTATACCCCACTACTATGCATTTAGGGCTCGTACAACGGTTTTTTAATCTAATTATTTTGTGATACTCCTACCATAGTTTGTATCCTAAATGCACTTGCGTCTATTTTCTTCCTAATAGAGTTAGGGGCATGCCATAAGAGCAATTATGTAATTGTTACATATATCTAACTTGTTCGCCAATCTTGTTCAAAATTAAAGGTATTTTCTTCCCATTATATACTTGATATAATGTGATTATATTAATCAATTAACTTAATTAAAAGTATATTTATAATAAAAATCAATAAATGGTATGTTTTTGTGATAGTAGTTACAAAGTGTTGTAATCGTGAATAATTTATCACGATGAAACAAATATACCATTTTAAATGTTCCTAATCAAGATGCATCGAGACTGGAAATCGATGTATCCATTGAGACTGGAGTACGTTATGGTCTCCAAATATTGGGTAGTGTATTACTCATGACCGCTGGGGGGCACCTAGGGGTTACGTACTAATACTTATTGGATAACTATGGAACGACTCACTCGATAGTTTTCTGTTGGTTAATATAACTAGGCCAAATAGAAAATATTGATGTGACTGATTTACATAGTCCTCTCAACTTGAGAATACTGTGGATCTTCAATATGAAAGCTTCGCTTTAATTATTGCCAAATCATGGCATGACGTCCATTGATTGACTATAGTTCGGTCGAGTAAAAGTATTGGAAGTAAAGCACCATTCAAGAGAGGATTCGTCTCCTCGATTATATGCGGTTAGTATCACATTCAACTCAAAGTCAAAGTCTCTGGCTAGAGCATTTCGGTTAATAATAATTGTTATTATTGTACCAAGGACTTTATATTTAGATTATAAAGTTGAATGTGGATGAGGTTGAATTTTGACCATTACGAAATTCAATAATCCAAAGTGATACAGTTCTGACGAAGAGAATTGGTATAAACAAATGTCACAACCGGGTAACGCTTATTGGATCCAAAAATGAGTAAGTGATAAATTTGGCCATAATGGCACACCACCTGCTAAGTGGCGTGTGAACGTTAACACTAGAATAGTTCGATGTTAATCGCTGAACAAATTTATATCCAAGAGTTACACAGCCGAAAGGATGAATTCCCTTAAGCCCGAACAATTTAATTAGTTTATAATTGTTATAAGTTAATTAAATTAATTAATATTTATGAAATATTAATTATAAAATTTGAATATGATTTGAGAAATAAATAATGTTATATATATAATAGCTATAAATGTACCAATCGATATACGATATCGATTGGCGATTAAATTAGATTTAATTGCATAGCATTTTTGCTTGGGCTTAGATGGATTTAAAGCCCATCATTAGGGCTGCAAAATTTGGTTTTGACAAATCATTTGAGGCGGCTAAAACTTAGGATTAGACCTAGAGATGGATGGGTAAGATTAAGAGAATATGTAATGAGATTGTCCTAATATCTCTCTTATACAAGGCTATATATATATATATATATATATATATATATATATATGGATCTCTAAACCCTTAATCAAAAACAACTTTTGATTGCCATAATTATCAAGTTTTCTAGCGAAAATTAATCACCATATCAGTTCTAAGAATCTCAAATCAATTCAAGTTAAGCAAAAGCACTATTTGATAGAAAAAGTCGACGATTCCAGACTTGCAATCTGACGGATCGAGCATAACTAGAGAAGGGAATTCATTTATTCAAGTGGACTCAAAGGCATCATCAATTGGTATTTTATTTATATATTACAGTAATCATATCATATTTTATGATTTAGTATTGATTAATCCCAAATCTATATGTGTGTGTATTAGTACTGTATATATAGTTAGGGGAGATTTTCGTAGGTATATGTAGTTGTCACAAATTAGTTTGCTTAGGTGCATGGTTACATTATTATGTGTTATTTATGTATAAACATATCTAATTTGCTGTAAAAGTTAAATTTTGTCATTATTAATTATTTTATATATATTTATATATTAATTTAAATATAGACTAATGTATATTTTAGACATATAATTACATATATGTATATTTATAATGTACAAATAGCTTAGAATTTTTCCTTACACCTATTTATACATAATATGAATCGCACAATTCGAAAATAATCTTTTTATATATAAATAATTTTAAACTGTCTTTTATTAATTATTTGAATTGTTTATTATATCTAAAAATATTATTGCACTAAAAATTTGATTTTATATTTTCTTAAATTACTACATCTATGCAGTAACCCATGGAATTTTTTGTTAATATTTCATATTTTTAATAATTAAATTACTTCGGTTGAACATTTCTTTTATTTATTAAAAATAATATTTTATTTCAAAAAAATCATAAAATCTTTTTAATCCTGTATTTTATATTCCTAAATTTTCATAAATTTTAAAAGTTTATTTTTTAATAATTATTACTAATACTTTAATTATTATGATCAAAACTATTTATTATATATATAATAATGATAAAATTATTATTTTATGTTTTATGCTAATTTCAATCTAATAATAATTTTAAAATATATATATTTATATTTTAAGTATTTGAATGTAATTATTTATTCATATATATACATTTATTTAACCTTATACATATATATAATTTTAATTATTATATACATGTATGTATAATTTTATATGTTTCATTATGTATATATATTTATACCAATGTTTTAAATTAATATATAGATATAATTTTGAGACTTTTAGTTATAAAATATATTTTAAATATATGTATACGTATTTATATAAATATACTTTGCATTATAGATTTATACACATATTTAGACAATATACAATACATACGAAATGAGTTAATGTGTCCGTTGCGATGTAAAACCCAGCATCTATATATAGGCATGTTATACCCTTCATGGATTATTATATTACACATGCACACACATATTTATATGTATATGATAAATGTGTGTGTATGTGTGTATATATATATTAAATCATTCAAATTAACTTTACATTACAAAATACTTAAATTTAAATAAAATACATTATTTTATTTTAAAAAAAATTAGAATTATTTTAAATGAATTAGACTTCATAGGCCTACTAAAGATCCAATAGGATGAAATTTTTTTGAAATACACTCACCACTACCGCTGCGGGCTGGTCCAGTTCCAACACTTCCTAATAGTATCCGTTTCAAAAAAAAAGTTTAGGGAACAACTTTTTTCTTTAGCTATGAAAATTTTGGGTTGAAGCCAAAATAAAATCTTGTATACGTCAAAGAATAATATTACAGAAGTTGCCACACTTTGTATATGGAAGTAATACTTTGTATCATATACAAATGAAATATTTTTTTATCACATGTTGTTTTTTTAACATTTTCAAATTTTCTAAAATTTCAAATTTATTTAAAAATTTACCGTTTTTATTTTGAATTTTACGAAAATTCCAAAATTTTATGAACATTTTTAAATTTATTGTCGAAAATTTTGATATTTTAAAATTTTTAAAATATAAATATAATTATTAAATATAATTATTAAACATTAAATACTGAATAATAAATATTTCTTCGTAATTATTAAATATTAATCATTAACTATTAAAAATTAAATATTAGTTTTAATAATTAATTATTATTTATTTAGTAGTAATTATAATTGTTAATTATTAAAAATCAATTACTAAATATTACTTCTTATTTATTAAGTATTAATTACTAATTATTACTTCTTAACTTTAATTGAATATTAATTATTAAATGTTAATCGGTATGCATATTTTATTAATTATTAGCAGAAAATTGAAGGTTGGAGACAAGGGAAACTGTAACACCTCGTATTTTCGGTAACATTATTTAGGATATTTAATTAGCTAAATTAAATAATATAATGTGTTGATTAGGGTATTGAGATTTGATTTTAATTAAGGGGTATCCGTGCCATTTAAAACAATGAATTAAAATAAGAGTTAAAATGATGCCATTCTTGTGCTCTAAACCCTTAGCATGGGATTAAGATTTGATTTTAATTAAGGGGTAGTCGTGCCATTTAAAATAATGAATTAAAATAAATGTTAAAATGAAATAGGGGTAAATGGAATTTTTGTAGAATTTTCCTAAGTGTTTTAATGGATATATAAAATTATTTTAGGTATGAGACTTAAATGTTTATATGTTTATAAAAAGGATAAGGGGTATTTTGTAAAATAATTGGATTTATTATTTCTGAAAATTGACAGTACTTTTAGAAAAGAGAAACTTGCAGCCAATGACAATTTGAAAAACAAGGCAGATTAGGTACAAAGAAATAGTTTAAAAGGACTAATATACATGGTTTTTACTGTTTTGATACTTTCGGCACTGGGCTTCTGCCTCCTTACCTTCGCTTCCAACTCCATTGAAACCAATACACATGGTATCAGGTAACTGGTACGTAGTGAATTGGACATGAGGCGGAAGGCATTGAGTTGAAACCAGGGGTTCTGATGGGGTCAAAGCGTTTCTTTGCTTTTAAATGAAAATAGGCATGCTTGCTTTCGACTTAATAGATTTTGACTAGGTTGGCTTTCGAGATGGTCAACTGGTTTTAGAAGAATGGTTTCGATTGGGTTGCTCTTTTGTTTTAAATAATTGCTTTCGACTAGGTCGAAACCCTTACGGGCGATTTTTACCTTTCGACCAAGTTTGGTTTCGAAAGGGTTGCTTTGCTTTTTAAACTTGACCACTTCTCAAATGCTTTCGAATGGATGGTTTCGACACCATCACTTTTTTACTTAGGAATTCTTTCGAAAGAATGACTTTCTACTTAAAAGGTTTTAAAAGACCATTTTTCTCTATTGAAGTACAATCCAAATGGTTTCGAAAGAGATGATGCAAATGGTTTCGAAAGGTGTTTTTTTCCATATGTTTTAAATTGAGCCCAAATGCTTTTGAAAGGTTTATGTTTACAAAGGTTTGATGCTTTCGAAAGTTTTTCAAGAAAGGTTTCGAAGGGGTGGTTCCCCAATGGTTTCGAAGGATTTGAAAGGGAAGGTTTTTCTGGTTGTTTCGAAAGGATTAAAAGGAAAGGTTTTTCCAAAGGTTTCGAAAGGCAATATTTGAAGGTTTTAAGAGAAGGATGTCTAAGATTTAAAGCATTCGAAAGGAAAGTTTTGACCTTTCGGTGTAGATTAAATAAAGAGTTTTACTTGGTTTATAAAGAGGTACTTTCAATGGTTTCGAAAGGGATGCATTCAATGGATTCAAAAGGGGTACTTTCAAAGATTTAAATGTCTCCTACCTTTGTTAGGTTATCCTTTTGTATCTCATGAGGTTTGAACAGAGATATGGATGGTAGAAGAGGAATAGTTAATCTAGGAGGCGAAGGCACTGATAGGAATGCCAGACCTAGTATGAGGAGAAGCCATGGTCAGGTACAAGCAGAGAATGTGGGTACTGGAGTTCCGCAAGTTGGAATGGAAGCTATGTATCATTTTTTCATGAATATAGTGTAAGCGGGAGTTGCTGCTGGAGTAATGGGAGAGGGAGTTCAGGAAGTTCTAGTTGCCAATGATTATGCTAATCTAAGAGGAGACTATACTAAGCTTGGATTGAAGCTATTTATTTGAACTGAGGATGCTATCAAGGTAGAAAATAGGTTGCTACATTATGGGAGAATCTTTGCAGACTTGAGGCTCAATGGTGAGTGGAAGAGGAGGCTGGCATCAAGACAGCTTCAAGGAGCTGCTTTATTTTGTGGAATAGTGTAACTGTGACAGTGGATGAGGAGACTATGACATGGGCAGAGTTTAAAAGGAGGTACCAAGAGAGGCTCATGTCGGAGATGGCACAGTCTGTTTTGATCTAGAAGTTTGCCGAGCTAGAACAATGAGAGATTACTGTTCTAGAGTATGCTAGTAGGTTTGAAGAATTAGCTAGATATAGTTATGCTGTCGTGGAAACAGTGATGAAAAGGAATGAGAAGTTCATCAGGGGATTGAAGCTTGAGTTAGCCAGGGCTACTTTACCTCATATTAGAGATTCCTGTGATGTGGTTGGGGAGATAGATTTGAGGCATAAGGAGATGCTTACTTGTCAGGAGAAGAGTAAGGTGAAGAAGGTCCAGGTTGGGCAAGGCCAAAAATGGAAGTTCTTTCACAAGAAGGCTGCTCAAAAGGGGGAAGTAGCCAAGAAAGGGAAGTCCGAGGTGATCTGTTTTAAGTGCGATAAGAAGGGCCATTTCGCCAATGAGTGTCATACTGGAAGGGAAAAGGAGGTGATCGAAAAGAAGAACGTTAGATGCTTCAACTGCGATCCGATAGGCCACTATAAGATTCAATGCAAGATGTATGCATTGGAACCCGCTGCATCGAACCCAACAGCTCAGGAGAAAGGAAAGACAGTTTTGAAAAGTATACTTCAGATTCATGGTATGTATAATAGCATTATATTTGATGCTGGTGCATCGCATTCTTTTATATCTAGATGTTTGGTAGATAAGCTTAACCTAGAACCTACATATTTAGTTACTTCCTTATGGGTTGCGAATCCAATAGGAGAGTATGAAACTCTAGGATTGAGATGTAACCAGTTTGACTTGTTAGGTCATACTTTTGTTTGCAGTTTGCATGTATTTGATTTTGTAGGGTTCGGGATTATTCTTGGGATGGATTGGTTAAGCGAGTATGATGCTAGGATATTTTTCCATGATAGGAAAAAATCTCTTAGACACCCTGCCTGTAGCAACATGATAGTTTATACCGTAGAAGACCCTAGTGGTGAGTTGAATGCCTTGTTGGGTGTTGTAGAGTTGGAAGAAAAGTTGAGTCGAGCTTTCCTAGGTAGAGAATTCATGAATGCTTTTGACCCTGTAGTTGGATTGCCACCGAAACGAGCCACTGAGTTTTGGGTAGATTTAGTTTCGGAAGAAGAACCAGTGAGTAAGCTGCCAAGCTGGATGACCCTTATAGAGATGAGGGAGTTGAAGGTGCAGTTGGTGGTTTTAGAAATTAGGAGCTTTATTAGACCGAGTAGTTCGCCTTGGAGAGTAGCCACAGTGTTTGCTAAGAAGCTGGACAGATCGTTAAGGCTATGTATCAATTATCGTAAGCTGAACGAGAGGACGATAAAGAATCGATATCCATTGTCGAGAACTGATGATTTGTTCGACCAGTTGAGTGGAGCCGAGGTATTTTATCAGTTGGATTTAGCAACAAGTTTCCATCAGCCTAGAGTGGCAGAGGATAATATACCATTGATGGCGTTAAGGACCAGATATGGATTGTACGAATGGTTAGTTATGTCATTCGGCTTGACTAATATGTCGGCATTTTTTGTGTATTTGATGAACCGAGTTTTCTGAGAGCATTTGGATAGGTTCATACTGGTTTTTATAGATGATATCTTGATATACTCTAAGGATTAGAAGGAGCATGAAGTTTATCTTATATTGGTGCTTGAGACGCTGAGGCAGCATCAGCTGAAGGCGAAGTTTTTGAAATGTCATTTCTGAAAGAAGGAAGTGAAGTTTCTTGGTCATGAGGTCTCAGAGAAAGCGTCGTCGATAGATCCAACTAAGTTTGAGGCAGTGAATAGTTGGAGAGACTGGAGACAATGACTGAGATAAAGAGTTTCCTAGGGTTAGCTGGTTATTATCGGAGATTCGTTAAGGATTTTTTGTGGATAGCAATACCGATGACCAAGCTAATAAGAAAAGACGTGTACTTTGTGTGGACCGATAAGTGTAAGGAGCGTTCTAGAGTTTGAAACACTTGTTGACCCATGCACATGTGTTAGTTTTTCTGGAAGGGAACCAGGAATTGGTGATTTATACAGATGCGTATGGAACTGGATTAGGAGCGGTGCTGATGCAGAGAGGTAAAGTGATTGCCTATGCTTCTAGAAAGCTTAGACCGCATGAGGTTGGATATCTGACACATGATTTGGAATTGGCTGCAGTTATATTTGCTTTGAAGATGTGGAGGCATTACCTTTTGCGGGAAAGGTCTGTATACAGATTATAAATCATTGAAGTATTTGTTCTCTCAGAAGGAGCTAAACATGCAACATCAAAGATGGTAGAGTTTATTGCTGCTTATGATCTTGGGATTGAGCACACACTAGGGAAAGGCGACAAGGTTGTAGATGCTTTTAGCAAGAAATATCAGAATGTAGTGTTGGCGACGATTGTTGAGTTTGAAGATTTAGAAGCATTATCAGATTGCAGAGTGCAGTCTCTCATCCGAAGCTGGGTCTAGCGGAGAGACTGTTGTATTATCTTGTTTAGAAGTTCGACCAATAATGATCGAAAAGATTGCTTCTAAACAAGAGGAGGATCAAAATAAGCTGAACGGATTAGGAAGTTGAGAGATGGAACCAAAAGCGATGACTTGAAAGGTTTCAGTCTTGACCAGAATGGGTTGTTGAAAAAGAAAGGAAGATTATGTGTTTCGAGTATAGGAAACATAAGGAAAGAAGTCTTGGAGGAATGTCACCGTTCGAAGTTCAATATTCATCTGGGAGGAACTAAGGTGTATCAAGATATGAAGAGAAGTTTCTTCTGGGAAGATATGAATATGGATATTGGCTTATGGGTAAAGCAGTGCTTGAATTGCCAACAGACAAAGGCTGAACACCAGCTTCAGCCATTGGAGATTCCGGTATGAAAATGGGATTCTATTTATATGGATTTTATTGACGGGGTGCCAAGGTCAAACAGACGAAATGAAATAAAATGGGTCATAGTGGATAGATTGACCAAGAATGCTCATTTCATTCTAGTTAAGTCAACCAGAACGGCACCTGTTTTGGCGAAGTTGTTTATGAAGAATGTGGTTAGACTGCATGGAATTCCTAGCAGTATAGTAAGCGATAGAGATTCCTTATTCACTAGTGAGTTCTGGAAGAGCCTACATGAAGTTTTGGGAACCGAGCTCAAGATGAGTACCGCTTACTATCTGCAGACAGATGGACAAATAGAAAGACTTAAAAAAATCTTAGAAGATTTGTCAAGAGTATGTGCACTAGATTTCGGGGGATCATGGGAAGACCATATGCATTTAGTCGAGTTTTCATATAAGAACAGTTATTAGACTAGTATTGGGATGGCATCGTTTGAAGCTTTGTATAGAAGGCCATGCAAATCTCCCGTATATTGATTAGAGACTGGGAATATGTTAGTTCTTTGTCCAGATTTAGTTAGAGAAGCTACAGAAAAGATTGAGGTCATTCGAGCTAGAATGAAGGAGGCTCAGTCTAGACAAAAGAGCTATGCAAATAAAAGACGGAAAGACTTATAGTTCTCAGTTGGAGATCAGGTTTTCGTTAAGTTATCACCGATGAAGGGCAAGATTAGATTTGGAAGATCAGGAAAGTTGGCACCGAGGTTCGTTGGACTGTTTCCTATTGTTGAGAGGATTGAGAAACTCGCATATAGAGTAGAGTTACCGAGCAGTTTGGCACGAGTCCACGATTCCATGTTTATCATCTTAGAAACTGTGTTAGCGACTAGAAGACTACTATAGCATCAACAATGTTAGAGGATTTAGTAGTAGAACTGGACTTGACCATAGTTAAAAAGCCAGTTGGTATAGTTGCAAGAGATGTGAAAAGGCATAGGAGCAAGACAGTTAAATTAGTGGAAGTCCAATGGAGAGACGATGAGAGAGAATGTAATTGGAAGACTGAGAGCAGGAGTAGAGACACTTATCCTGACTTGTTTGATGGTATATTTTACCTCTTTGATTGATTTGTTGGGTACCTTATTGTAATTTCAAGGATGAAATTCTTTAAGGAAGGGAGTCTATAACACCCCATATTTTTTATAACATTATTTAGAATATTTAATTAGCTAAATTAGATAGAATAATGTGTTTATTAGGGGATTGAGATTTGATTTTAATTAAGGGGTAGCCATGCCATTTAAAACAATGGATTAAAATAAGAGTCGAAATGAAATAGAAGAGGAGTAAAATAGGAATTAGGTCATTCTTATACCCAAAAACCCTTGGCCACGTATCCTATACACGATCATATTTCATCTCTAAAGCTTAATCAAATCAAATCAAATCAAATTCGCATCTCAATCTCTTTAATCTCTAAAGCTAACGTGAATAATGTTTACATATCATATTTCTTATTGTTTTGGTTTTAAGATGAATTTGAATTTGTTTGCAATGTTTTGTCATGTTTTTGAATGATTATATATACTCATTGATGATTTATGCATGTTTATATTGATTTTATGATATGTTTTAATATGAAAACTCTGTTAAATGACATCCAAATGCCTTGCGAATTTTTATATAGATCATAAATAATATTTTAGATCTAGATCATTCGCGCTAGCTAGTAGGCGTATATTCTTTAGTGGGCCATTTGTTGATCTCATTTTTTCATTTGGATGCACCATGGTTTATATTGGATACTTTTAACACTTCATTATCGGGTGGTGGCTATGCCCGAGTTCGATACTGAGGTGTAATGGGTGGTGGCCTTACCGGAGCTCATTTAAGGAGTTACCTGAAGTTGTTAGTTTAGATTTTTCCATGTTACGTCACCTGCCTGACATGTTAGCAGCTCCTTTACTTTTGGTGTTATATATATATATATATATACATACATACATACATACACACATATACACACACATACATGTGTGCTCTCCTCTACTTTGGAAGATTATACATTTCTCTCAAAAAAAAAAAAATAAGTTGGAGTTGAATTCTATGTACAAATCTATTGATTTGATTTTGAAATATCAAATTCATGGTAAACTGCTATTGTGGAAATAAGACTTGTATAACATGGGAATATTTGACATTTGAAAGTTAGTTTCGGGCGTAATCTTCGCACACCTAGAAACTAATAAAATACTTATATATATACACTAGCGTAAATAACGTACAATTGTAACATATTAATTGTGTAGTTAATTAAGTTAATAATTATCATTTAAACCTCCTTAGAGAAGCTATTAATTAGGCGATATAAGAAGGATTTCTTATAATGCCTAAATAATGAATACGGTGGGATATGTGATAATACATAGAGAGTGTTATGAAATATGACTAAGTAGTAGGGAAGTGAGATCAGTCGAAAGCACACAGAAGTCTACCTAAGTAATCTGGTTACAAATAGTGTGACTTTCAGATCGATGTGAGACATCACATATAATAAGTAACTATGGATGATGTGAGGCCAGTCCAAATTCCATAGGGTAAATCTATCCAGCTAATGTGGCTACCGATTCCTACAAATAATCGAACTAATGTGGGAAGTCTCCGTAGGGTACGAGTCATAATACAAAGGACCTACTTAGGGGAATTGAAGGTATTACATGGTTATTTCAGGACCCGTCTCTTTTCTTTAAATGAAGTATTAAATGGTCGGGATCATATCTAGGCACGATTGAGGATATCTCAATCGCTTTAATTGAAGTATTAAGTGTTTGAAGAGATTTCCTTGCAATGTCAGCTTAATAGAGGCCTGTGTAGAACCCGCCTTGGAAGTAGGTTTTAAATAATGGGGGTCTACCTCAGTTGTAATCTCAGTCAAAATTTGCATATTTTCTATTAAAGGCAATAAGTGGCTTGGGTTCTATCTCTCACACTAGTAGGCAGTAATAATGATGGATATAGGGTATTGTGTGGAATATGCGAGTATATGATTTTGTTTGATGATGATAAACATATATATATTCATTTAAATGTATTTGATAATGTACTATTTTATTTTTCATAGATTAAATAAATATTTGTTGAATAAAATAAATTACACAGAATTTGAATGGTATTTGAATTCAAACGGAAATTTTATTCAAACAAATATTTATTACAATCTTGAATAGTACAAATTCAAGCTCTCACTATACATATACATTTTTGATTACATCACAATTGTCTTTACATTAATAACCTCACTACTATCACTCACACTCGTATTTTGTCTTCAACTTCATTCCAGTTTGAATCCAGCATCTGAGCAATCTGCAAAAATATTCACTAACGCAGCAAAATTGAAAAAGAAATATTTTTGCAATATAAAATGAAATATGATTTTTGAAAATATGATTTGCCTCAGTTATTTGGGTTGTTCGTCATCATTCACATTTGAATTCATCACACACGAACAGTGTGGCATGCACAGTATATCACTGTACATGCCACAAGGCCGTGCACATCGATATACACTTGATAATGCTACAGGGACAGGTGAGCACAGGTCAAACCCAAATGAAAAGCCGGGTTCAACTCACGTGCAATATATTTAAAATCACGACGCGAGCACAAGGTCAAACCCGAGTTTTTGAAACTGGATTCAACTCAAGTGAAATTCCAAAAATCAACATGAAGGGATGCAAAGACCAGAGTAGTACAGTGTGGCAATGCACCTGAACAACTACAGCCCAATGAAAATAGAGACCAAACAATGGACAACTCAAAGCAACATGTCCAGTTACAACAATGCATGCAAGTGCCAACCAGAATGAAGACCAACAACAAAATGGACTGCAACAATCATGTATGCAGACCAGACCAGACCAAACAAAGTACCACAAGTACATAATGAAGCAATACCACAATATCCAGATCAAATGCAATACCAAACTTCACAAGCAATGACCAGAGCACAAAGAAGTACAAAATGAAAACTACAAAGAACATCAACAATGCAACAATGTGCACAGATGCAAGCCAAGACTACAAGTACAAGACACAGTGCACCAAAAATATGACATCACAGCGAACATGAAGCAGTGCAAACTAAAATATACAGCAAGTACAGGTTAAATCAACACAGGGAAGATACCAGTGAACCAAATGAACATGTCAACAGCAATGAAAGCAACATGACCAACAGATCACACTATACAGTGAATACAAGAACAAGTCAAGATGAACAAATGAAAACAAGTCAGTAAATAGTTCAGTGCATCAAGACATGTCAACAGTACATGAAGACTACTTGAAGTGTGTCGACTAGACATCACAATGAACCAGCAACATGTACACAAGGGCAGTGGACATGTATACAACAAAAGAAGCAGAGACAGCACCACAAATATATCAACTCAACAAAAGCCAGTGCCAACATGGTCAGACACACCTCAAATGAACACTACAGACTCAAGAAAAGTTCAAGTCAGATCAACAACATCAAACAATACAACAATGAACCCGAGGCCGAGACTTAAAGGCATCAGAACTTCAACCAACAATGAAAGCTGCAAATTCATGAACCAAGCATACAACAAGATGAACCAGACAGGTCATGCAGCAAGGCAGACCACAAAGAAATGCCACCAAAATCATATGTGCAGAGAATCAAGTCGACCAGGTAGCAATGATGGTAATGCAACACAGTGCAGACACCAAAGATAGAAGATTAAAGATGCAGACATAAATAACATGTTCGAAGTCGTAAATCAATTTAGGAAATCATAGAAGTCGTGAATGTATCTTTGAAAAATTCAAAAATCAATTTAGGAAAGTTTTTGCCGTATTATTCAAGGAAAATCAAATGATCGAAAATCAAGGCCGTGAGTAACAAGTCGCAAAAATATCAGGAAAGCCGTGTGCATTAGGAAATCGAATTTCAGGAAAGTATCGAATTAATTAGGGTATAGGAATTCATATAAATACCAAACCGAAAATCATCATCAGTGTGTGGAGAAATCGAATCGAATCCATATAAATGCCCCAATCATCATCGGCATAAACATAAGAGTTCTAATACAAAAATCAAAAAGCATCAGAGCAAAAATTCTTACCGAAGCAATAATCAAACTCATCGAAGCAACCGAAGAAAGCAACACGAAATCGATCGAGCCAGGCTAAATCGCGCACAACCAACAATGATCGAATTAGTATCGGAGCTTCGCAAAAGCCCTAATTTGGAACAAAGAGCGCAAGGAGAGAAAGCCCCAAATTCACAGAGCAAAAGGAAGAACAGAGCCGCCATTTTTCACAAGTCAAAAGAGGAACGGGTTAAAGCAAAAGAATGGGCCGACCTTTATTTTAAAGGGGCTTTAGCTTTATTTTATTTAGGGTTTAATTTTTTTTAAAGGGTTTTTTTGTTTATCAAGTTTAAATTTGATTTTTATTTTTTTGTTTTTTTTTCTTTTCGAATCAAGTCTTGGTAAATCACCACCTAGGTTGTAGGTAGTGTCAGATTGTCTAGTTAGAATTAGTTCAGTGAGCAGGGTGTGCGAGTTTGCAAAACTCTATAGGCGGGAGCAGAGTTTGCGAGTTTGCAAAGCTCTATAGGCGGAGCAGGGGGTGCGAGTCTAGTAGAGTGTTTGTGAGCGGGAGCAAGGGTTTGCGAGTCTGTTAGAGTGTTTGTAAGCGGGATACTGTTTAATTCTAATAGAAATCTGGGAATGCAGCAGTAGGCAGGGGTTTCCGAAGCTGGGTAAATTTTGTGTGTGATTTACTTTTCAGCATATTTATTTCTGCAGTTTGTTTCTGTGTTTAAATCGAGAAAAATTGCTATAACCCTATTCCCCCCCTCTAGGGTTAATCTAGATCCTACAAGTGGTATCAGAGCACGGTATTTTTCTTTAACTCTAGAGTCATGAATTCATCAAATAATGCTTTTTCTGAGGGGCAATCTATTGGTAGGCCACCCATGTTTAATGGAAATGATTATGCTTATTGGAAGGTTAGGATGGGTATTTATCTTAGTTCTGTTGATTATGATGTTTGGGATATTATTGAAACTGGCTATAAATCTCCCACTATAACTGTTGGTGATACTGAGATTCCTAAACCTAGGGATAGGTGGGATGCTAACGATAAGAAATTAAAAACCACAAATGCTAAAGCCATGAATGCTTTGATCTGTGCTCTTGATAAGAATGAATTTAATAGAATTTCTTATTGTAAAACAGCACAGGAAATTTGGCATACCTTGGAGGTGACAAATGAAGGAACTTCTCAAGTCAAGGAGTCTCGTCTAGCCCTATTCAGCAATGAATACGAGAACTTTGTGATGGACAAAGGCGAGAGCATAAAAGACATGTTCAGACGCTTTTAAACTTTGGTGTACAACGCTAGAGCGCTTGGGAAGGTATTCACTGAGGTAGAGCTTGTGAGGAAGGTGCTACGAGTCTTACCGATAAACTTTGAGGCAAAGTCACGGCAATCCAAGAATCAAAAGATTTGAGTAAACTAAGCATGGAGGAGTTGATTGGTAACTTGATGACATATGAGCTTGAGCTAAAAGCAAAGGAGGAACGCAACAACTTCGAACCAAAGAAGAAGACGATTGCCTTAAAGAGCAAAGAAGAGAGCGATGAAGAAGAAGAAGATCCGATTGAAGAGCTTGCAATGGCTGTCAATAATCTTAGAAAATGGTCAAGATTCAAGCCACGCAAGAAGAAAACATCTGGTAATAGGTCAAGAGAGTCTAACAATTCCGATAATGAATTGACGTGCTATAACTGTAACAAGCCTGGCCACTTTAAACAAGAATGCCCACTTCTCAAATACAACCAAGGAAAGAAAAAGAAGAAAAAGGCCTTTGCAGTAACTTGGGATGATGAAGAAGGAGAGGAAGTTTCGAATAGTAGCTCAGAGGAGGCTAACTTGTGTTTTATGGCAAAATTAGATTTAGAAGCAAGCTCAGAGGAATCTAGTGAGGCAGGTGACTATTCTTATAAAGAACTTGTTTTTATGTGTCTTGATCTTACTAAAGAAGTTGATGCTCTTGAATCTAAAATTGAAAAACTAAAATCTGATAGGAGAGAACTTGCTCGTGAAAATTTTAGGTTAGAAACTGAACTTGAAAATATTCAAAACCTAGAATGTAAAAAATGTAAAATTTTAGATTCAGAATTGACAAGACTTAAGAATAACTCTGAGAATCTTGAAAAAGAAAACTTGAGTCTTAAGGAAATCATTGACACTAGGAAAAAGGATTTTATAAATAGATGCACCTCACTTGTCACTGAAAACACAACACTAAAAACCAAAGTCCAAAATCTTGAGAAATCTTTGAATAACTTTTCAAGAGGCGAAAAATCTTTCAACATGCTATTGGGAAATCAAATTTTTGCTAACAACAGAAAGGGACTAGGTTTTGGGAAAACACAAGTTGAGGATAATGCAAAAGGTAAGAGTGTCTCTGATAGATGTGAAATAATTGGACATCGTGTTGAAAATTGTAGTCATAGGAACAAGAACACAAAATTTGTACAAGTTTGGGTTCCTAAGAATTCTACAAACAAATTTCATGTTTATTGGAACAAGAATGAAAGGACTAAACAAGTTTGGGTTCCAAAGGGTTTTTTTATTAACAATGCTTCTGCCACTAACAATCATGGACCTATAAAAATAAATAGGTCACAAAAATCTTTCGTCGTGTAGGTATGGTGGCAGGCTAAGGAACAACAACAGTGTTCTCTGGATTTTGGCTGTTCCAGAAACACAACGGGCAACAAAGCAAAGTTCCTTAGCCTAGTACAAAGGTGACAGAATCACAATGGGCAATCACGAGAAATTATCGTAAAGGTAAAACAGGTGAAGGTATATTTATCGATATATTAATTGTGATAATCTGCACCGTATTCTGAATGAAATCAGCCAATGTTGAGATGTTGTAAAGAGATGATTTTTTGATTCTGACTTGTTCGACATAGTTGGCCAATTACATTTATGCCAAAATCACTATTCTTCGAATTACTTCATACATATTTGTTTGGATTAAACATTGTGTTTTGTTGGATACAATTGGTCATAATTCGGCTAACTCTATATTCTCAGTTTTCTGATTATTTACCAGGCTTCAATTCAAATTCAAAGAATGTCATTTAAATTGTTGCTAAAATTGGGTTTGACATTTTTGATGCACTCTTCATTGTCTGGTCTATCAAATTTAATTAGTGATATTTTGGAGTGAAAAAAAATTCAGATGCAGATTACACTGGTAATCTAGTTGATAGAAAAATTACTAGTTGAACGTGATTTGTGAGACATTTAGTAACTGCATCGTTTTTCAAAGAAAATATCTGCATATTTTTTGTTTCAAATAATTTTCAAATAGCAGAAATTATTTTCTCATATAACCCCCTCGAGAAAATCATTTTTGACCATATTTTCATATTAGTCATTTTTATTTGATTTTAAATGACAAATTTTGACTAATCTAACTCCCTAATAATTATCGAAAAGATAAATAGTGATTGGAAAAAGTGACGAGTGTTGATATTTTTCATACATTACTCAAGAGAGTATATTTGGAAAATTTCTCTAGGAATTCAAACAAGAGTTATAAAACTTTTTGTTGGGTAAAGATTCCATGACCATTTCTATATCTATCATATTTCTATCGACCATGGTTTATCAAAACTTAAATATAGTTGGTCGATATGTGGTACTATAATCAGGGATCATTTGTTTTTCATTTCATATTTTTTCTTGTAAAAATAAATAAATATCCAAAGTATTTACTCGCATTTAAAAGTCCTCATGGTTATGCATGAGTGAATTACTTGGATTTTGATTATGTGCTTCCATGCTCATTTAAAAGTCCTTACGGTTATGCATGTATGGAACGCATATCAAAATTAATTGATTAAATAGACAAGTTGATTCTAATCCTATTTAAAAGTCCTCACGGTCATGCGTGGTTAGAAGATACTTGATTTCATTTTTTAAATTAAATTGGAATACTACTAATCTCATTTAAAAGTCCTAACGGTTATGCATGATTAGTAGATATTCAAATTCCTGATATAAATGTACCACAAGTTGATACAATTGTATGATTTTATAATGAGAACATCATTTCCATCATTCTAAAAGTGGAATATGCGACTAACAAGGGTAGTTATGATTTTTGTTTGATTTTTATTGAAGTTTAAATATTTATATTCAATTCGAGTTTAATGTTGGATTAATATTGATCACTTTATCTCTATTTTCTCTAACACTATTATTCTTTTGTTGATAACAAAAGGGGGAGAGAAAAGTTAAGATTTTGTCAAATAGAATCAAGTAAAGGTCAAATAATTTTCCCGTTTGCATCTAGGCTCATTTATATATTTCTATTTGTATGCATATATGTAGGGGGAGCATCATGTAGAGAGGAAGCATTTAAATAGGGGGAGCAATTAGTGTATATCATTGTTCAAATACATTTAACTCGGTAAAAATCTTAAATATATGTTTGTTATCATCAAAAGGGGGAGATTGTGGAATATGCGAGTATATGATTTTGTTTGATGATAATAAACATATATATATATATATATATTCATTTAAATGTATTTGATAATGTACTATTTTATTTTTCATAGATTAAATAAATATATGTTGAATAAAATAAATTACACAGAATTTGAATGGAATTTAAATTCAAACAGAAATTTTATTCAAACAAATATTTATTACAATCTTGAATAGTACAAATTCAAGCTCTCACTATACATATACATTTTTGATTACATCACAATTACATCACAATTGTTTTTACATTAATGACCTCACTACATATCACTCACACTCGTATTTTGTCTTCAACTTCATTCCAGTTTGAATCCAGCATCTGAGCAATCTGCAAAAATATTCACTAACGCAGAAAAATTGAAAAAGAAATATTTTTGCAATATAAAATGAAATATGATTTTTGAAAATATGATTTGCCTCAGTTATTTTGGTTGTTCGTCATCATTCACATTTGAATTCATCCCACACGAACAGTGTGACATGCACAGTGTATCACTGTACATGCCACAAGGCCGTGCACATCGATATACACTTGATAATGCTACAGGGACAGGTGAGTACAGGTCAAACCCAAATGAAAAGCTGGGTTCAACTCATGTGCAATACATTTAAAATCACGACACGAGCACAAGGTCAAACCCGAGTTTTTGAAAATGGATTCAACTCAAGTGAAATTTCAAAAATAAACATGAAGGGATGCAAAGACCAGAGTAGTACAGTGTGGCAATGCACCTGAACAACTACAGCCCAATGAAAACAGAGACCAAACAATGGACAACTCAAAGCAACATGTCCAGTTACAACAATACATGCAAGTGCCAACCAGAATGAAGACCAACAGCAAAATGGACTGCAACAATCATGTATGCAGACCAGACCAGACCAAACAAAGAACCACAAGTACATAATGAAGCAATACCATAATATCCAGATCAAATGCAATATCAAACTTCACAAGCAATGACCAGAGCACAAAGAAGTACAAAATGAAAACTACAAAGAACATCAACAATGCAACAATGTGCACAGATGCAAGCCAAGACTACAAGTACAAGACACAGTGCACCAAAAATATGACATCACAACAAACATGAAGCAATGCAAACTAAAATATACAGCAAGTACAGGTTAAATCAACACAGTGAAGATACCAGTGAACCAAATGCACATGTCAACAGCAATGAAAGCAATATGACCAACAGATCACACTATACAGTGAATACAAGAACAAGTCAAGATGAACAAATGAAAACAAGTCAGTAAATAGTTCAGTGCATCAAGACATTTCAACAGTACATGAAGACTACTTGAAGTGTGTCGACTAGACATCACAATGAACCAGCAACATGTACATAAGGGCAGTGGACATGTATACAACAAAAGAAGCAGAGACAGCACCACAAATATATCAACTCAACAACAGCCAGTGCCAACATGGTCAGACACACCTCAAATAAACACTACAAACTCAAGAAAAGTTCAAGTCAGATCAACAACATCAAACAATACAGCAATGAACTCGAGGCCGAGACTTAAAGGCATCAGAACTTCAACAAACAATGAAAGCTGCAAATTCATGAACCAAGCATACAACAAGATGAACCAGACAGGTCATGCTGCAAGGCAGACCACAAAGAAATGCCACCAAAATCATATGTGCAGAGAATCAGTCGACCAGGTAGCAATGATGGTAATGCAACACAGTGCAGAAACCAATGATAGAAGATTAAAGATGCAGACATAAATAACATGTTCGAAGTCGTAAATCAATTTACGAAATCATAGAAGTCGTGAACGTATCTTTGAAAAAGTCAAAAATCAATTTAGGAAAGTTTTTGTCGTATTATTCAAGGAAAATCAAACGATTGAAAATCAAGGCCGTGAGTAACAAGTCGCAGAAATATCAGGAAAGCCGTGTGCATCAGGAAATCGAATTTCAGGAAAGTATCGAATTAATTAGGGTATAGGAATTCATATAAATACCAAACCGAAAATCATCATCAGTGTGTGGAGAAATCGAATCGAATCCATATAAATGCCCCAATCATCATCGGCATAAACATAAGAGTTCGAATACAAAAATAAAAAAGCATCAGAGCAAAAATTCTTACCGAAGCAATAATCGAACTCATCGAAGCAACCGAAGAAAGCAACACGAAATCGATCGAGCCAGGCTAAATCGCGCACAACCAACAACGATCGAATTAGTATCGGAGCTTCGCAAAAGCCCTAATTTGGAACAAAGAGCGCAAGGAGCGAAAGCCCCAAATTCGCAGAGCAAAAGGAAGAACAGGGCCGCCATTTTTCACAAGTCAAAAGAGGAACGGGTTAAAGCAAAAGAATGGGCCGGCCTTTATTTTAAAGGGGCTTTAGCTTTATTTTATTTAGGGTTTAATTTTTTTAAAAGGGTTTTTTTATTTATCAAGTTTAAAGTTGTTTTTTATTTTGTTATTTTTTTCTTTTCGAATCAAGTCTTGGTAAATCACCACCTAGGTTGTAGGTAGTGTCAGATTGTCTAGTTAGAATTAGTTCAGTGAGCAGGGTGTGCGAGTTTGCAAAACTCATAGACGGGAGCAGAGTTTGCGAGTGCATTTGTGATATGTTATTGCTTATTTTATAATATTAATTTTTGTTCGTTTTACATCACCATAAACACGATCCTATTATTTCCACTGCGTTGGGAAGTGTTAATCTAGAATTTCCCCAACGATTGGTATTGGAGCTTCTTGGTTTATTAAAGGAAGGTGTCAGGTAGTATGGTAGGAGATGAAGGTATCTTAGTTGAAGCAAGACCCTATGCTAGGGGATCTTATGTGGCATCAAGATCTCATTTGACGATAGAGAAGTGGAATGGGGATAATGACTTCGAGAAGTGGTATTGTATAATGAAGGTTGGTCTAAAGAAGAATATAATTCATCGAGTGGTGTTTGGCTCTGAGAAATTGACCATTGATATTTCAACCATAGAGAAGGAGGAGATGGAAGCATAGGATTTTACTACTCTGTAGTTGGTCATGCCGCCATGGGAGAGAATGGTATCTTGGAGATTAATAGTGAAACCATTGGTTGAGAAATTTGGACCAAGCTGAAAAATCTCTACTTGAAGAAATTGCTCACAAACTCTCTGATTTTTCTAAAGATATTTTTCACCATGAAGATGAGAGAAGGTACTTATAAAGATGCATCTTAATTTCTTCGATGATCATTTGATGAAGATAAAGACTGCAGATTTGAAGGTGGGTAGAGAGTAGAAGATGATGGTTCATTTTTGTTTCTTTTCGGAGCATTATACAAGTTTTGCTAACAGTCTGATATATGCGAGACACTTTGACAATAGAAGATGTGAAGTCGGGACTTCTATCTGAAGACCTGAGGGATCATATGAAGGAGACCAGTGAAGGTAGAGAAGAGAGTAGTAGTCAAGAGATATTCATTGAGAGAGGAATAGAAGAGAAGAGGAATTGTAATCCTAGGGGGCATTTCAAGTCTAGGAAGCCCATAAATGGTTGGAGAGAAAAGTCAAGACATAGGAAGTGCTACCATTGTAGGAAAGCAGGTCATTGGAAGAGAGATTGTCCAGACTTGAAGAGGAATATCGAGGGTGGATCTACAATAATTGTAATGGAGAAGGTTGTTTCTGATGATGTGTTGACTGCAACAGCTTCACACGTATCAGACCATTGGATGCTTGATTCGGGGGCATCATTCCATATGAAGCCAAATAGGGACTACTTCATCTCTTTCGTTGGAAATGCGGGAAATCCCATTCTTATGGAAAGTGATGCTTGTTGTAGAGCCATGTAAGAGGGTATTAGATGGATTCACAGGTTTGACGGAGTGATTCGCACTTCGACGGGTGTGTGTTATGTTCTAGGTCTTCAGAAATCTTTGATCTCTTTGGGGTAGTTATCAACCACGGGATGAAATGTGACTATAAAGAAGATTAATTTGAAGTTTCTAGGGATGCACTAGTAATGAAAGGAGATGTTTTCCAGAATCTGTATCTGCTGAAGGGAACTAAGTGCTTGTGAAGTCTTGTGTTGGAATATATAGTTCTCGTGATTTGGATGGCACTAGACTTTGGCATCTTAGGTTGTGTCATATCTTGAAGAAGGGCAAGGAGGTGCTTCGAAGATGGAAGATGATCAAAGGAGAAAGCTTTAACGAGTCAAATTTCTTCTCAGAGTGTGTTTTGGAAAAGTAGAAAAAGGTATATTTTGGAGTTAGACTTCACAGATGAAAGAGAGCACTTGATTATGTACATACAGATGTCTAGAAACTAGTAGCAACCGCTTCCATTGGGGAAGCAGAGTATTTTGTTTCTTCTTTAATGACTTTTCTGGAAAGGTTTGGGTGTATATGATTAAGGCCAAATCAAAAGGTTTTGAGAAATTTAAGCTTGGAAGGTGCTAATTAAGAACCAGTCTGGTTGCAAGTTGAAGGTAGTTAGGTCTAACAGTGACGGTGACTTTATCTCTAGATAGTTCCTTAAATTTTGTAAATAGCGTGATATTTAAATACATTTTCACTTCACCAGGTAATTCGCAATCTAATGAGTTTGTTGAGAGGATAAATAAGATTATACTTGAAAAGGTCCATTGCTTGAGATTGACTGCGCTCTTATCTTGTGGCTTTTGGGCCGAGGATTTGTCGACTGTTATGCATATTATAAATCCAATTCTATGCTCGGTCGTAGATGAGAAGATTATAGAGTAAAAGTGGAGAGGTAAAGCAGTGTATCTTGCTTATTTTCGCTTTTTTGACTGCCTTATGTGTGTGCACCATACAGGTGATGATAAGTTAGAGGCTATAACATAAAATGGCATATTTATAGGATATACAAATGAAGTCAAGGGGTAATGTTTTGGAACCCTATTGATATGAATATTGTGCATTCTAGACAGGTTACATTATATAAGTCTGCATTATTCAAGTCTAAAGAAGACTTACGTATAACATCGGTTGGTTCTGATAGGCCTAAGGAGATAAAAGTAGCTACCACATTTCAGCCTAGTAGTAGAGTTGTAGTCGTTGTTGATAGAGGTGAAATGCAGTTGATGAGACATCATAGAGTAGTTCATAGGTGCCTTCTTCTACAAAGCTTCTTGAAAGTCAGCAAATAGATAAAAAAGAGTATGTAGTTCTTGATAATCGCTTACCTCGTAAATTTCTTGAAGGCTTCTAAAGTGTGGAACCCTTTCACTTGAGATTTCCTTTTCTTGAGAACTTGCGGTTGGTGAAGCTAGTGGGGTAGGAAGCTCCTCTTTTGATTGTCCCATCCTTGGTATTTTTTGCCATCTTTTTTAAAACATGGAAAGAAATTGTAGTCGTCATTATGTGCTCTCCAATCCCATTCACCTTCTCTATCGAACACGATATCCCAACTAATGATTGTCTTCCCTGTACCAGGGTTGTAGAGCTTGTAGTCCTTGGAGTTGGTGTCATAACCAGTGAAGATGTACTTATCACTTTTGTCATCTAGCTTGCTTCGCCTCTCGTTCGGTATGTGTATGTGAGCTATATTTTGAAGCCCTGGCTCTAGTGACCGAAATATTTGAAGGAGTTTACCATTTGATAGCTCGGATCAACAGGCACGGAAGGAGCGATATCTCATATACACTACATTGTGTCAACACAAGTACGCTTCAATACTTGAATATGTTTGAAATATTATGTATCTCATCTCGATGCAAGGCGATGTACACGAGTCTAGAATTGAATAATACAGTATTAGAGGCATTAATAAAAATTTCCCAACTGAAAAAATTGGAGTGAATAAAAATATTGAATTTTATATCATGTCCAGATGTTTAATACATCATCCAATATATATATATATATATATATATATATATATGTACATATGTATGTATGTATGTATGTATGTATATATGTGTGTGTCTATACACAAAGAACTCATCAAATCATATTGACCTATACAATGACAATTCAATAGAAGTAAATATTCGCCATCATCATCTGCTTCAACTCCATATCGTCGCCCACAAATCATATACAGCCATAATATTAACCTATAAAACAACCTCAGGTTAACCTGTGATTGTTAAACAGATAATAAATCCAAGTCAAGCTAGAAATCTAGCTGTGAGTGTAACCATACTCAAAATATAATATAATGAGTGTGACAAGTTTTTATATGTATAACTCTAAATTCAAATCACTCAAGTTTATCAATATAAATAAGCTCTGTACTTAAACACCATTTGAAAATAAATAACAAATTCCATTTCATTTGGATCATTTTCCCAAAATCACTTCAAAATGAATTTCACAACCTTCCATAAAATCACCTTATTCAAGAAAATTCCATATATTCAGAAATCATATACCAAAGGTCTACTTTGCAAACGATGTCAAAATATTGGTTTTATGTTCAAATAATTTATCAAAATATTTCTCAATTGTGTAAAACTAAATTTTGCAAAATCTTTCCTAAATTTGTTTGCAAATCTGATTTATCCCAAAATATTTTTTCAAAAATTATGCAAAATAGTATTTCCCCTTTATTTGTTTAAAATTGCTTCTTTTCATTTATTAAAACCATTTTCAAAACATTTGATAATTTCTTCAAAATAGATTCTGAAATACAATATGATTTCACACAATCTAGTGTAAATAAATATATCTTGATAAGGTGAATATTTATCACAATAGATCATAACATATCATAACAAATTATAACATTACTCATCTATAATCGACATCTAGGGAAGAAACCTTTAAATCCAACCTCTACGAACCAGGCTCGGGCAAAAGCGATATCAAAATAAATAATGTCCAAAAGGATTACAAAACATGTAAAAATAAATTTTAAAAAGGTAAAATCATCAAAACCATTTCAAAATGGAGAAATAGACAAAATTGGAGTTTTATTTCTTTTAAATTGAGAAATACTAAGTAGAAATCTTTTTAAAATGCCTTTGGTTTATTTTATGCTGTAAAATAACCTTTCGAATACTTTTCTAGAATTACTTTTATAAAAAAGCTTATATAAATTAACAATTCAATATTTAAGGCTGAAATTCAAATTTAAACTATTTAAAAAATAAACCAATCTTTTGTACAAAAACTTTTCTACTTCAAAATCCAAATAAAAATATTCACATAAGAATTTAAATTCAAATTTAATTTAAATCCTACTATTTTCAATTTGGAAATAATTAAAATTCCATTATCTCCAAAAGAATTTAAAATTATTTTTATGTGAAAATATTTCTTGTAATATAATCCGTCAAAAATTCTTTTCGAAAATTTCAATATAAAATCTTCCATCTTTATATAAATTCAGATAAATCAATTTTCAAAGGAATTCGAATATTTCAAAATAAAATTCTTTCAAAACACCATACTAACATTATATTAATTTATCTTCCATATAAATAATTCAAATCGCTCGTTTAATTTTTTACCATCCAAAAGAATCAATATCAACATATATAGCATACATTCAACCATATTCATCCATTTCTAACAATCATTGATAAATTATCAACCACTCTAAGCAATTTAATCACGATAGACTATCGAGCCTTCATCAATCAATATAAATTCTATTAAAAAATTATACAATTAATTCCAATTATTTAACAAGATTACTACTGTAATATTAATCCAAACAAGTATCAGTTTCATATACTATAATTAGAAACCAAAATAATAGTTGATAACCTATCATTTGATTGATATACTCATTGCCATATTAATAAAAGGGATTATACTTAGACAATGATCAAAATCCAATTTTCCTTCCTTATTTAATACTTCAATTCAACAAGCTATAATTGTTTATATATTTGTGTATAGGTAAACAAATTTAATAGCTGACCAGCACCACTGTCCATGCGGTTAGGCACTTCGACATTGGTGCGAAAGGTCACAGGTTCAAAACTTGTGTAGCGTGATTCGAACATATATTGATATATAATATGTTGTATACTATCTAAGACTATAGTACTAATATGCATTTTCATCCAAGTACCTAATTTCAAAAAAAATTCAATAGTTATATGATATAAATTTATAAATATAAATTAGTGAAAAATAGGTACAAATACAAAATTTGAAGAAGAAAAATTAGGCTGAAGGACAACAGGTTTGATTTTTAGGCTGAAGGATAAACTTTGAAAAAAAATTAGGCTGAAGGTCAATGCTAAATATAACTAGCATTTTGTACAGTGTAAAATTGAATATAATGCTAGTTATAACTAGCATTTTGTATAGTGTAAAACTGAATATAATGCTATAACAACTAGCATTTTATACAGTGTAAAAATTGAATATATTGCTAGCTATAACTAGCATTGTCCTTCATTCTAATTTTCGTTCAAGGTTTGTCCTTCAGCTAAAAAATAAAACTTGGTGTCCTTCAGCCTAATTTTCTCTCTCAAAGTTTCTCCTTGTGTCTAATTCGCTCAATATATTATCACTCACAGTTAATCTTTTTGAGTTCAAAATTCCTGAATGTTTATTGAAATTTGAGAGAGAAGTCATCTACTATAAATTTAAATGAATCAAAAAGAGGGCTAGAATTACACTCACTGAAAATCCAAGCACCCTAGCTTCTTTCACTGTCGCTGTCAAAACTTCTCTACATCAATCCAAATCGCAAGCTAGCTCATGTAGCCCTCATACTCACCCCTCGATGCATCACACAATTCGGGGTGTGTCAGTGATTTATGTGTAGCCTATTACCACCAGCTCATGTTTCCCACGTACTCGCCTTTCGACGTATCTCACAGTTCGAGCTTTCTCGGTGATTCGTGTGTAGCCTATTACCACCAGCCCTGATGACCATGCTTACGTCCTCAGCCATGTACCATCTAGACATCTCCCACCACGTGACTTATTGAATGCTTGCATGTTTATTTTCTTTCTTCCTTTTTTTCATTTTTTATGCGTGTGATTTTTTATTTTAACCAAGAAATCGGATTTAGGATTGATTAATAAGTAAAGAAGTCAAGGATGGAGAGTGTGGGAGGTAGTGCTGTTAATCTTGTACAAGTGTCTGATGTCCGTTCATGTCCCTAACCGAAATACGTCCGTTCGTGTCCGTTCGATTTTCATTTAGGACACGAGAACAAAATTTGTACAAGGAAAAATATTGTCTGGTCCGAGTTCGTTCGAATTCGTTTGAATTTTCTATAATTCGGTATATATGATGGAAATTCTATTAAACAATATAAAATTTGATGTAAATAGCAATGTCTGTCCGCGTTCGTTCGAGTCTGTGTCCTAAAATGTATGTACGAGTCCGTCTCTGATTTCATTTAGGACATGAGCTAGAACAACAAAATTTGTACAAACATAAATCTCGTTCGGTCCATGTCCGGTCTGATTTTATTTAGGATATATACTGAACATACCTCATCCGGTCCGACCGATTTATGCCCCTAGTGGGAGGGCTAAGGGATAGGGGTCCAATACCGTAAAAGAAATGTTCCAAATTTTGTTCTAATTTTTAGTTTTTAAATCAATACCTAAAAATTTAAACCAACTCTCTTAACATGTTTTAAAATCAACCGCCTTTTAATCAACGTTTTACATCTATTTAAAAATCCACTCAAGGCGTTTTATCATAATTTTATTTCAGTCTTAAATGATTTTCCGTTTATTAGAATATCACTTTTCAATTTTTAATAATTATAAAATAATTGATTTATTTCCAAAACGATTTCAAAGTTTTACAAATATTATTTATTTTGTCAAAATAAAATTTTAAATATCTTTTAATTTTAAAACACAATTCAATTTCAAATTTCAAATTTTAAATCAGTACTTGCCTTTTATTATCAAATAAATCCAAAAGTTCAATCTATTGAATTAAATTCAATAAATTATACAATTAAAACCCTAAAATTCACTTTAAAATTTAATGTTAATATCGAAACGGGATGTTACAGACTCCACTCCTCGAAGAAATTGCATCCTCACAATTTATGGGAGAGTACTATAATCGATCTAATCAATAACAGTAACTATAAAATATAATGTATACACATCATCCATTACTACGCTTTCGCTGCTCCACTTTGATAAAATCTCATTTCATTCAAATGTATCACATAATATTATAAATATAACTATCAGCAACATTAACTACAAAATATAATACACACATCATTCATTACTATGCTTTCTCTACGCCACTCTCATAAAATATCATTTCATTCAAATGCATCACATAATATTATAAATATAGCTAAAAATTTATAGATAACCTTCAATAGTTGTATTGATAAACTTCTTAATTTTAAAAATGTATAAAATTTCAAAAAGTTTCCAAGTGTTGAAAGTTTAAATATTTCAGTAGAGTCTCCTTTGTACGAAGAGACTTTCGAACAATTATAATATGATAAAATTGATATAAATCGAACAAAATAGGGTCAAAAACAGTTTGTATATCAAAAATTTGCCACATGGCATATAATTCACAATACGTATAACTTTTTAAGTAAAAACATACCTTATTTAGCGTTTCTAAGAGAGTTCGCTTAATTTATATGCAATTATGCACCAAATTAAATCCAAATAATCTTCGTGTACCCGTGCTAAACTAAAACAACCATTAAAATCATATAAATTTATAAAATTTCTGAAATGGAAATAATATGCATGTCATTTTAAAAAATCGCTGTTTTCACCTTAAAAAACATTGAAATTTTGCATAACTTTCAAAACAAAAGTTTTTATTTATTGACTTAGCTTCTGCAAAGCATAAGATCATCGAATTCGAATGAGGCGTTTGAAAGTTACGGCCAAAATACTAAGGCATTGAAAGTCTGAAAATATAAATCCAGATTATAATTTTTGTCTTAACTTCAAACGGGATTTCAAACTAATAAACTTTAAAATTTCGATAAGCGACGAGAATAAAAGTTATTATATTTCAAATTATCTCTCAAACGAAAAAAGATTCACCCAAATCAGACCATAGAGTCAAAAGTTACGCCAGTAATAATAACATGCGTCAAGGTGGGTTATTTTTGAATTTACTTTTGTCATTTTTTTAAGTTATAAGTTACACTAAAACTTCTTTTTTGAATATTTGTATCTGAAAGGACTATGGATCCACACTGCAATTTCATACACATGTACATACATATAACTAAATCACTGTTGCAATACACTGAATACTGTTATTTTCTCCGCTTAAATTTACTACTATTTATAGTAGTAATTCTTATTGATGCACACCATCCTAGCTTATATATTCGAAAATATTATAGATATTCCCATTAGCTTCTACGCTTCTATCCTAAGTAAATGCATCAAAATGAACCCTCGGTGTCTAAACTTCATCTTATATCCGCTCTTATACCAACTCATATGTCCCGGCTCCAGTGATCGAAACATCGGAGAGGGTTTACCGTTCAATAGCTTAGATCAATGGGCATAGAAGGAGCGATCTTTCGTATACACTACTTTAGGCCAACACAAATACTTTCAATACCTGAATATATCTAAAATAATATATATCTCGTATCGACATAATGTAGGCGAGTTTTAGAATTGTATAATACAATGTTAGAGGCAAATAAAAATTTCCTAACTAATAAAATCAAAGTGGTTAAAAATAATAAATTTTATATAATATCCAAATGTTTAATACGTCGTTCATATACACACATACACAACTTATCAAATCATATCGATCAATGCAATGACAATTCAATATAAGTAAATACTCGCCATCATCATCTGCTTCAACTACATATTGCAGCACATAAAGCAATACATTCCTAATATTGACTTGTAAAATAACCTAGACTGATCCGAGTTTGTTGAGTAAATAAAAAACACCGAGTCGGGCTAGAAATCTAACTAAGTGTAACCGTGCTGAAAATATATATAATTCTATTTTAAGCATGGCTTATTAACTGTTGTTTAGAAATATAGGCCATCAAATTTTAATTTCAACATTGTCACAATCATGTTTAGATGAAGAGATAATTTTTGTTATGTTTGTTTAAGCATACCTATTTTGTGTCAACAATATATATTATCAAATTCAAAGCGAAACAACAATATTAAACTACTTCAAATGTTTCCATTAAGCACTAAATGAGAACATAAACATCAAAATATTAAATTTACATACTAGAGAGCTTTATTACCCCTAAGTTGAAGGGGTTTGGCTCTCATATTTGATATCAAATCAAAAAATATAGAAAACAACATGAAACAAATAAGAGGAAAAAGAGAGCATAATGAAAAGAAAAACTAATTAACAAGAAATAAACACTAGTCTACTTGCATGAAAAGTAAACTATACTACTAACATAAGGAGAGAATCTTGTAAAAGAAAAGTCAGTGTATTAAATTGCATATAACATTACATGAAATAAAAATGGCTAAGTAGCCATGAAAAGAAAGAGTGCTCTCATTTTATTTTTGATCTAAATTAACTAAGGGAAGAGAGCCTAAAAGAGACTAAAAAAAAGTGAGGAGGTTACATGAAGTATAAGAGGTATTTATAAATGTTTGGAAACCCTAATTCATTTTTCGAAAACTACCCAAACTACCCCTCCATGAAGTATGGTGACCAAGTAACCATTAGCATCCAATAATCATCCATTAAGTATGCATGAAGATTTAATGGCCTTTTAATATGTAGGTTAACTCTAATTTGTAAATTAAGGTAGGTAAGCAGGGTCCTCCACGATCCATGAAATGAATTATTTTCATCTTCATTCCCCCGTATTTACTCTTGTGCATGCATATATTTTCATGAAACCACTTGCATATGAAGCCAAATTCCTACAAAACAAAATAGAAAATTCCAAGTAAATTTTCACAAATGAATTTATGCACAAAAATGATAATTTTGCTCTTATATGGAGATGAATATATGAGGATTTGAAAATAAACTGAATATTGGTTTAAACAAATTAAAATACCTAATATGATCATTTATTTATTTGATTACATTAAATATGGTGGTAAAAATATGCACATTTATGTGCACATAAAATACCCTCACACTTATCTTTTTATTCGTTCTCGAATAAATTAGAACTAAGATAAGTCCATTTTCGTAGGAAATACGATTGCATTGAGCGTATACAACAAGCCATTAAACCTCTAAATGTTTCTAATAGGACGAATGTTGTCTCATGAGGGTTTTCAGCGGATACTACCCATAAAATCCAAATGCAATATGAAAATATTTACAAAATGAAAAAATTCCTAAATGTAAGATTTATTTACAATAAGATGAATGCAAAATTTTGAAAATATTTACAAATGAAGGATTTACTTTCAAATTGACATGAATAAGTTAAATATAGGTTTTCGTCATTATCTTGAAAAATTACGTCACTTACGTGTCAAAATTTCCAACAAAAATAAAGCGATCATAGCAAATAAGTTATAGTTTAACTCGTTGTTTCGGTCTGTAACACAATGTAACTATGAAATTGGTCCTTAGTTTATTATCAAAGTTTTTCAAAGTGGTATTTTCATTTCTTTTCAATAACAAGTTAAATCAAATAAGAAAAAATAGTGCTTGGATTTAAACTACTTACTCTCTCTTATTTTTGAAAATTTTATTGATATTAACAATATTTACATATGGCTAACTCAGGTAAACTGAGGCCTGATATACCACACATGCACTGGCTTATGTGAGGGGAATACAAAGCGTGACGAATGAACACACGAGTGTGAACACCTATCGACTGTAGGAATTATGAATAAAGGAACTTTATATATACACACCATGCTCAGATAAACTGAGGCCAGATATACCGATCATGCACTGTTTTTCGGGCTTATGTGAGAAGGGTACAGAGTACGGTAAGTATACACATGTGTGTACACCTATCGACCGTAGGTGTTAAATACATATATATATATATATATACACACACACACATTCATTTATGCAAATATTTTTTCTTTTTTCCTTTCTTTTCTTGTTTTTTTTGAGGGGGGAGTTTTGCAAAATCATCTTAGCACCACTTAACTTAGAAGACAAAAAAATGTTATATCTTTTACTTTAAATCAACCACTTTTTAAAACAAAGATTTTCAATTATGTTATATTTCATAATTATCACGTATGAACCTTCTTATATATTAATTAAACTATCGTTATTTGTAATCAAACTTCATTTTTATTGTTGTTAAGACAAATAAATTTTCAAAAACTTTAATTTAATTAACAAAAACCATATATTTATCCTATAGCGTTTCTTTTAAAATAAACTAAAATGCTTAATTTTTTTTGAGATCTTTTTAAATCTTGGAAATAAAATGTAAAAATAAACAAGGAAAAAAATGAAGATGAGACTTCCTCCACACTTGATATTGACTGTGTCCCCATAGTCAACCTAAGTGGAAGGAGAAAAATAAAATCAAAATAAAAATAAAAATATGACCTATATTTACAAGAAAATGAAAAGATTATTGACTTGATATCAGAAAGTAAATCATCAAAGAGTAAATGAAACGATCTTCCAAAAGCCGATTTATTTGTCTTTCCAAGTATGCGAGACACAGCTTAAGCGTAGGAAACCAAATCGTAAAAGATTTTAGAATTCAATGTTGAGTTGAAAAAACGAATGTCGTTTTATTGAAAACCGTATGAGTTGTTTTATTTTTGATGATTTTCGAGGTTGATAAAACAATTGGTTGAAGTTTATGTTTATTTTAACCAATTTGAAATTCAAGCCTATCATTGAAAACTTCCTCTGATTCATTGATTTCAAAATCAAAATAGTGATTTAAATCTTCCCCTTTAGAATTCGACAAATCATTTTCGAAAATTCCAAAAAATTCATGTTCAATAAATTTTTCATCCTTTATTGAATTATCAACAACTTCACTACATGTGTCAAGTTCAAAATCGAAAGTTGTTGTGTTCAAATTTTCGTGATCGAAAAAAGGAAGATCGAGTTTAAATCGAGTTTCACACCCTCAAAAGAATTGAAATTCAACTCAATTGCCATGTTTTCAGCAACTTCATTAAGATTGTTATTTTCAATTTCAAAAGTTGTTATCTGAAAATCATCGATTTGGGTAAAAAATGGATTATAGTTTAACTCGTCATAAGTTGGGATTTGGTTTTGTTGTTCATTTAATTTTTTGTATGTTTCAATCAACAAATCCGTGCGATCATTGTAAATTTCATTCATTTGTTCAACAAAATCCAATTTATAATTATTAACTTAAGAATTTTTGATTTGTATGTGTTAAGAAGAAATTTTTCACTCGCATCGTAGTTGAGATTATTCCCATTGCTAAAATTATTGAAAAGTGATTGACATTTCTATTTTGAAATTCGTTTTAAAGGTCGAAGCTGTATTGGCATGAGTTACACTTGAAATCGTTTGAATTTAGAAGTGAATTCAAGTTTTGATCACTTTGAAAACTTAGCCTTCATTCATTGCACAAATATAAATTACACAAATCATTTATCTCTTGATTTTGTTGTGTAGAGAGTTCGAGTAAAGATGAAATCATTTCAAGGCTATTTTCGAGAGTCCAGGTTAGTCATTGTTTTGAAAACTTTGTTGTTCAAAATTCGAATTATTTATACAATGGTTGTCGTTAAAATATTCATATGAATTTGAAATCATATGGATTATATTGATTTTCACAACTATTGTAAAATTCATGTAAGTGGGGAAACACGGGCATTTTCAAGAATGTTTTTTTTATAAAGGATAAATATTTACAAACAGAATTTATTTTTCAAAATGGAAAATTGATTTTTGTTTTTTATTTTTCAATTTTTTTTTGTTTCTGAAAAGATTTTTTTGGATTTTGGATTTTTTGAAAAGCTAAGAAATTTTTTTAGGGACTTTTTGGATTTTTGATTTTGAAAATTTTCAAAGGAAAGGAAAGGACATATTTATAAAAAAATTTAGTTTTGAATCTTGATTTTTTTTTAAATATGCATTAACTAATGCAAGGGTTAATTACAGATGATTTATCCTAAGTTAACTCAAAATTGTATAATCACACTTTGTCTTAAATCAACAAGATAGTTCTCAGCCACGTAACGGACATGAGTCATCGGTGCACCACGAATCGCCGTAGCAATGCAGCCGAAGGTTTAAATACCTTCAAAGAAACAGTTTAGTACAATATTTATGAATCACCGTAATATTTATAACTGATTATTGCTCTGCCATAGCCTAGACACCGAGAAAGTAAATTGTTCAAAGAAGATAACTTTTCAATATACAATTAAGTGTTATCGATTTCTAATAGTTATTATTAATCAAAATTTTAAGATGAAATGCAAAACTGAAATTAAATGTGAATTAACAATGCAATTAGAACTGATTGTAGGATCGATTTCACCTTAGAGGGGGGTGAATAGAGTGATACTAATAATTATAAGAATTTAATGTGAAAGTATAAAATAATTTCAGCATAGATCACAACTATATAAAATAGCAACACAGATAATAGCAGAATAAAAAGCAGACAACAGAATACACAGATTTACCTAGCTTCGGCAAAACCGTGCCCGCGTACTGCCTCCATGGTTTCTATTAGAAATTAAGTAGTCGGACGCTTACACACGTAAACTTGCGACACTGCTATCGACTATCCTAACTCTAGGCTCAAAACCCTGCCACAACTCATCCACTGAGTTGCGAATTCTCGAACTACACCACCGTAGTTCGTCCCCTAGTCAGACAACTAGAAATCACAAGAGTTTAAAAGGAAAATACAAACTAAAAAACAATTTAAAATCAAAACCCTAATTTTTAAGCTAAAGGCCTTATATAGTTATAAACTCAAAACAAATAAAAAGGCCGGCACTGATATTAAAGCTATTATTTCCCTTTTCTTTTATTCCTTCGGCTGGCTTTCTCTTTTATTTGCGATAATGGTTGTCTCTTATTTTCGTTGCTTGTTCGTTCTGAAATTAAGGCTTCATGAAATTCAAAGGCGCGGTTTTCTGTTGATCGATCGAAATGATTCTTGTGCTTGCTTTGACGATCACTAATCTTCTGATTTGCGTATATCTCCTTCAGATTAAGTCGAGTTTGAATGATGTTGAATTGGTACGTGTGTCTCTTTTTCGATTTATATTATACTCGACTTTGATTTGAGTTCCTAATTGATTTTATGCTCTGTGATATTGCTTGAACTCGAATGGTTGGTGAAAGCCGATGGTGAATGGGTTTTATAGGATTCGAATTCCTATATTTTCATTTGTATAAATTCATTTGAATTCGTCAATGATTTTGCTCGGCTGTATGATTTTGATTGAATGTTTGAGATGATTTCTGACTTCTTCAATTTGTATATGTTATGATTACTTGTTTAGCATGGCTTTGATTTTGTTTGTTCGAACTTCCTTGGTCCCTATGGTTTTGAATTCTGTGTTGACATCGGCCTTGACTTTGATCGTGTTGACTTCGACGATTTTGATTCTGCTGTGTGAATTTCTGGCTTGATTCTAACTTGTTCATTGTCACCTGACTTCGACTTTGGTAAAAACTGTTAATTGCACTGTTGTATTTTTAATCTGGTGCTTGTAGTTGTTTATCCTGTCACTGCATATCAATACATGTATGTTCATATATACATATATATATATATGTATGTATGTATGTATATGTATATATGTATGTGTGTGTGTGTGTTCGAGCTTTTCCATTTTGAATCGTTGCACTATTCTGTCCACTGCCGTGTTGATGTTTCACTTGTACCATTCGAGTTGTGGTACTAATTATCACTACATACATCATATATTTGTATATTTACACGTCTATAGCATTTTCAACCTGATGCTTGAATGTAGTTTATCACCATGCTGTCTCCATGCCTTCACTAGTTCATTGGTCTGTTTCATTTAATGTTTGCATATGACACTCCATATTATCACTGTACTTCTTTTGTTGGTTGTTGTTCTTTGAATCACTCTTACCGTTTCATTTTGGACTGGTTGACACTGTTGAGTTTGGTTAAGTTGTTGTAGTCTGCGTTGCACTGTCTTACTGCATCATGAAGTCTAATCGCTTGTGTGGCCTTCTTTAGGTGCTCTGGTCCTTTGATTCATTTTACTATTATGCATATGTAGAGTCTGGCCATTTGAACCATTGACTGTGTTCGATTGATAGCTGCAGTGTTGTTTTGATATTGTGTTTATTTTGTTTCATCGGTAACATTGTTTTGCATTCTTCGGGTTGTTGGTTCCACTCTTGTTTATGTAATTAAGTTTGGTCATATTGCATATACATGTAGTTCACTACTTCATGTACTTTGGGTGTGGTCTTTGATATTGTGACTTCGGCTTCTCTGCTCTGACTCATAGGCTTCATACAGTTCATAATTTCCGGGTTGAAATGTAAGTAGCCTCGTCTCTTTGTAGTCTGATCTAGGTTGCATTGTGCACTGTCTGGTTGTATTTGAGATAAGTTGCATTATGCATTGTTACTGTGAAATATTTCACTTGAGTCTTCACCTGGTTGTATTTGAATTCTTGTGCTCGACAGTTTTATGATGTTTTGTTGTCCACCTGAGTTGAATCCGGCTTTTGATTTGGTTTGACCTTGTGCTCACATGTCCTTACAAATTTATCAAGTACATTGGTGTGCACGGTCTTATGGAATGTATAGTGATACACTGTGCATGTCACAAGTTGTTCGTGTATGTTGAATTCAAATTTAAATGATGACGGACAAGCCAAATAACCGAGGCAATATATTCAAAATAAATTTTATTTTTTACTGCAAAATTATTTCATTTTTAATTTTACTGGGTCAATGTATATTTTTGCAGATAGGTCAGACGCTGGATTTAATCTTGAATAGAGTTAAAGATAATTATGAGTGAACAAGTGATATGTAGTGAGGTGCAAATGTATAGTGAAAAACGTGGTTGAAATTGTATATATAGTGAGAGCTTAAACTCATACTATTCAAAATTGTAATAAATATTTGTTTGAATAAAATATCTGTTTTAATTTAAATACTGTTTTATTTATTTTATTCAGCAAATATTTATTTAATTGTGAAAAATAAAATAGTGCATTAGAAAATACATTTAAATGAATATATATGTATATATATGTTTATTATCATCAAATAAAAATCATATACTTGCATATTCAACAATCTTCCCCTTTTGATGATAACAAACATATATTTAAGATTTTTAATTTATTAAATGTATTTGATTATTCAATTTGCTCCCTCTATTTGAATGCTCCCTCTCTACACAAAGCTCTCCCTTCATATATGCATGAGGATAAATAAAAATATGCAAATGAACTTAGATGTATATAGAAAATATAAAATAAAATATTTGAATTTTATTTGCCAAAGTCTTAACCTTTCTCCCCCCATTTGTTATCAGCAAAAGAGTAATAGTATTAGAAAAATAAAGATAAAGTGATAGACATTAATACAACGTTAATACCTAATAGAGTATAAATATTAAATTTTAATTAAAAATCAAACAAAAATCATAAATACTCTATTAGGTGCATATTCCACTTTAGAATGATAGAGGTGATGTCATCATATAAAACCATATAGTTGTTTCTATTTGTGGTATATTTATATCATGAATTAGAATATCTACTAACCATGCATAACCGTTAGGACTTTTAAATGAGATTAGTATTCCAAATTTTTATTAAAAAATGAATTCAAGTATCTTTTAACCACGCATAACCGTGAGGACTTTTAAATGGGATTAGAATCAACTTGTCTATTTAATCAATAAATTTTGATATGCATTCCATATATGCATAACCATAAGGATTTTTAAATGAGCATGGAAGCACATAATCAAAAATCCAAGTAATTCACCCATGCATAACCGTGAGGACTTTTAAATGAGAGTGAATATTTTGGATGTTTTTATTGCTAAAAATATAATAAAATGAAAGCGCATAATTTCCTATTTCGAATACCACATATTGACATGCCATGTTGGATTATGATGAGTAATGGTCGATAGAAATATGATAAAAATAGAAATGGTCATGGAATATTTACCAACAAAAAGTTTTTATAACTCTTATTTAAATTTCTAAAGAAATTTACTAATTATACTTTCTCAAGTTATAATATATGATTAATATCAACACTCATCACTTTTTCAATCACGGTTCATTTTTTAGATAATCAGTAGGGAGTCAGATTAGTTAATGTAGTCATTTAAGATCAAATTCAAAATAGTTATAAATTCAAAATTTCTAAGATGACTAATCTAAAACAAGGTCAACAAAAAACATATTCTATAAGGGGTTTTATAAAAGAAAAATGTTTGCTAATTGAAAATTATTTGGAATGAAAAAAAATATGCAGATTATTTTCTTTGAAAAATGATGTAGTTACTGAATGTCTCAACATAAATCACGTTACACTAGTAATTTTTCTATCAACTAGATTACCAATGTAATCTGCATCTGAATTTCTTTTGACTCAAAATTATCACTCATTGAATGTCATAGACCAGACGGTGAAGTGTGCAAAAAAATATCTCAAAATCATTTTTAAAAGCTTTTAAATGAAATTGAATTGAAGCCGTGCAAACAGTGATCATAGTGTCAGCTGAAAAGTAACCAAATATATCCGAGAGTAATCATCAATAAACAACGATCATTAATTCAAACAAATCTATATGAAATAGTTCAAAGATGATTGGTCAACATTCAAAATCATTATCAACATTCATTTCATTATTACCTTACTGGCTGATTTAATTCAGATTACAGTGCAGATTATCACATTTAATATACCGTCTAAAATAAATACACCATTACCTGTTTTACCATTACGATAATTTTTTGTTGTTGCCCATTGTGATTCTACCACCTTTATACTAGACTAATGAACTTTGATTTGTCCCCCGTTATGTGTCTGGAACAACTAAAATCTAGATAATACGGTTGATGTTCCTTAGCCTACCACCATACCTACAGGAGAGAAGATTTTTATAGCCTATTTGTTTTAAAGGTCCATGGTTGTTAGTGGTAAAATATTTTGACAAATATGTTTGTGAAGACCCAAAACCACCCAAATTTGTTTAACTTTGATGGATTTTATATTTGTGCATTTCGGAACCCAAATTGGAATAGTTTTCATGTGTTTGGGGTCTATACCAACAATTATTTTGATTGCGTCCAAATTTTCTACAAATTGTGCACATGTTGACTTGTTTAATTACATTTCTAGCACGTTCAGATTGATTATACCCAAGTCCTTTTCTAACAATTTGTTTCCCTGGTAGCATATTCAACGATCTTTCTCCTTTGGAAATTCTTAAAGTCGTTGACAATTGTTGGACTTGTGTTTTTAGTGATTCATTTTCATCTAGTAATTATGTGCACTTTTTAATAGAATTTTCTCTCCTAATATTTTCACTCTCTTTCAAAATCAGAATTTCATTTTCAAGCGATTTAATTTTAATTTCTGATTTTTTTAATCCCTTCTTCGAGTGATGGACGTCTATCACACTTAGGGTTCTTAGTTTGATAGTTTTTAACCAATTGATTTAGCTATTTATTTCACTCTATCAAACTATCTCTTTGTGATTCAGTTTTGACATATTTTTCCCTAAGTCTTTCAAAACAGCCATTTACTTCATGGAAATATATAAGTAATTCTGAATGAGCGAGTTTTGATACCTTATTTGGCTCATCATCATCGCTATCAGTTATATCACATCGAAGACACAAACCTGCTTTCTCACTCTTATTGCTAGTTCTTTCATCATCGCTTTTATTCCACGTAGCTGTAAAACATTTCCTTTTTTAATTCTTTTCTTGGCCGTGTCGATTTCGAGGACAATTGGGCTTGATATGAACGGGTTCTCTGCATTTGTGACAAATGGTCTCCTGCACTTCTCGGTTGTCTAGAACTTTGACTATTCTTCTTTTTAATTTTTGATTTAGAGCTAAATTTCTGCATTTGTAATTCCACTTTTTGAATCTCTTCGTTAGTAATGCCAGCTCAGCTGCTCCATCATCATTATCATAACTACTTCCTTTTACTAATCCTGCTAAGCATGTTTCTTTAATTTCTGATCTGATTATGGAGAATCTCTCGCGGTTGTTGACTTTTGCACCATATATTGCATCAAAGGTATTCCAGATTTCCTGCGCACTTTTACAATGAGAGATAAAGTTAAAATTATCATGATTAATATGAGAATATATTATATGCATAGCAAGAGCAATAATCAAAGTAATTTTCTAGTCTATTATATCACACCCATCTTTAATAATATCTCAACATTTAATATTAACAGATTTTAAATAAAATTCCATTTTTAATTTCCAATTCAAAAAATCCGTTCCATCAAAAACAGGAGGAATAATGTTGGACCGACCCTCAGCAAAAGTATTATTAAAAGAAACCATTCAAATAAAAATTGGTTTTTGAAAAATCAAAAATTTTAAAACAAAAATGGCTTTTGTTCCTATCTTTGATACCACTTGTACGATTGATTTCACCCTAGAGGGACGGTGAATAGGGTGATACTAATAATTATAAAAATTTAATGCGAAAATATAAAATAATTTCAGTACAGATCACAACAAAATAATAGCAGTACAGATAATAGCAGAATAAAAAGCAGACAATGGAACACACAGATTTACCCAGCTTCGGCAAAAACCATGCCTATATGGTGCCCCTAAGGTTTCTACTAGAGATTAAATAGTCAAACGCTTACACACGTAAACTTGCGACACCCGCTATCGACTAACCTAACTCTACGCTCAAAACTCTGCCACAACACAACCACCGAGTTGCGAATTCTCGAACTACACCACCATAGTTCATCTCCTAGTCACACGACTTGAAATCACAAGAGTTTAACAGGAAGATACAGCTTTAAAACAATTTAAAATCAAAACCCTAATTTTTAAACTAAAGGCCTTATATAATTATAAACCTAAAACAAATAAAAAGGCCGACCCTAGTATTAGAGCTATTATTACCCTTTTCTTTTATTCCTTCGGCCGGCTTTCTCTTTTATTTGCGATAATGGCTGTCTCTTATTTTCATTGCACGTTCGTTCTAAAATTAGGGCTTCATGAAATTCGAAGGCACCGCTTTCTGTTGATCGATCGAAATGATTCTCGTGCTTGCTTTGACGATCACTAGTCTTCTGATTTGCATACAGTTCCTTCAAATTAAGTCGAGTTTGAATGATGCTTGAATTGGTACGTATAACTCCTTTTCAATTTATATTATACCCGACTTTGATTCAAGTTCCTAATTGATTCTATGCTCTATGATATTGCTTGAACTCGAATGGTTTCTAAGAGCCGATGATGAATGGGTTTTATAGGATTCGAATTCCTATATTTTCGTTCATATGAATTCATTTGAATTCATCAATGATTTTGCTCGGCCGTATGATTTTGATTGAATATTTGAGATGATTTCTGACTTCTTCAATTTGTATATGTTGTGATTGCTCGTTTAACACGGCTTTGATTTTGATTTGTTCGAACTTCCTTGGTCCCTACGGTTTTGAATTCTCTATTGACGTCGTCCTTGACTCTGATTATGTTGACTTCGGCCATTTTGATTCTGCCGTGTGAATTTTTGGCTTGACACTGACTTGTTCATTGTCACCTAACTTTGACTTTAGTAAAAATTGTTAATTGCTCTGTTGTATTTTTAACCTGATGCTTGTAGTTGTTCATCCTGTCACTGCATATCAATAAATGTATGTTCATATATAGACACACACACACACACACACACACAAACACACACATACATACATATATGTATGTGTGTTTGAGCTTTGCTATTTTGAACTACTGCGCTATTCTGTCCACTGCCGTGTTGATGTTGCACTTGTACCATGCGAGTTGTGGTACTGGTTATCACTACATACATCATATGTATGCATGTTTACATGCCTATAGCATTTTCAACCTGATGCTTGAATGCAGTTTATCACCATGTTGTCTCCATTCCTTCACTAGTTCATTGGTCTATTTCATTTAAAGCTATACATGCGTGTTTGCATATGACACTCCATATTGTCATTGTACTTTTTTTGTTGGTTGTTGTTCTTTGAATCACTCTTGTTGTTTCATTTAGGACTGGTTGACACTGTTGAGTTTGGTTAAGTTGTTGTAGTCTGCATTGCACTGTCTTACTGCATCATGAAGTCTGATCGCTTGTGTGGCCTTCTTTAGGTGCTCTGGCCCTTTGATTCATTTTATTGTTATGCATATGTAAAGTCTGATCATTTGAACCATTGACTGTGTTCAATTGATAGCTGAAGTATTGTTTTGATATTGTGTTTATTTTTTTTCACTGGTGACATTGTTTTGCATTCTTCGGGTTGTTGGTGCCACTCTTGTTTATGTAATTAAGTTTGGTCATACTACACATATATGTAGTTCAGTGCTTCATGTGCTTTGGGTCTAGTCTTTGATGTTGTGACTTCAGCTTCTCTGCTCTGACGCATAGGCTTCACCCAGCTCATAATTTCCGGGTTGAAATGTAAACAGCCTCGTCTCTTTGTAGTCCGATCTAGGTTGCATTGTGCACTGTCTGGTTGTATTTGAGATGAGTTGCATTATGGTTTGTTACTGTGCAATATTTCACTTGAGTCTTCACCTGGTTGTATTTGAATTCTTATGCTTGACAGTTTTATGATGTTTTGTAGTGCACCTGAGTTGAATCTGGCTTTTAATTTGGTTTGACCTTCTGCTCACTTGTCCCTACAGATTTATCAAGTGTGTATCGATATGCACGGCCTTGTGGCATGTACAGTGATACACTGTGCATGTCACAAGCTGTTCGTGTATGTTGAATTCAAATTTAAATGATGACGAACAACCCAGATAACCGAGGAAAAAAATATTTTCAAAATATATTTTATTTTTCACTACAAAAATATTCCATTTTCAATTTTACTGCTCAGTGTAATTTTTGTAGATAGCTCAGATGCTGGATTCAATCTGGAATAGAGTTGAAGATAATTACGAGTGAACAAGTGATATGTAGTGAGGTGCAAATGTACAATGAAAATGTGATTGCAATTGTAATTGAAAATTGTATTTATAGTGAGAGCTTAAACTTGTACTATTCAAAATTGTAATAAATAATTGTTTGATTAAAATATCTGTTTGAATAAAAATATTGTGTTATTTATTTTATTCAGCAAATATTTATTTAATTATGTGAAAAATAAAATAGTACATTAGTAAATACATTTAAATGAATATATATATATATATATATATATATATATATATATTATCATCAAACATCATATACTTCATATTCAACAATGGTTTTTGTTTTTTTTTTTTGAATTTTGTTTTTATATGCAAGCAAATAACAATGCAGGGAAAAACAAGAGATGAAAGCACAATACTGGAGTGTGCAGAATTATTGAGCAATTATTCAAAAGCAGCAAATATTTTTTTTAAAGCAAGCAAGCAAGTCTTCATTTGCTGAATTTTTGATTTAGCAACCTGAAATTAAAAACAAGTTATACACAAGTTATTTTAACTCGGAAAGAATATATAAAACAAGATATACACAAGTTATTTTAAATATATACATACATACATATATATATATATATATATATATATATATACACACACACACATACATACATACATACATACATACATACATACATACATATATATATATATATACACACATACATACATACATACATACATACATACATACATACATACATATATATATATACATACATACATATATATATATATATATATATATATATATATAACAAAGGAAAAATTAAAGCAAATAAAATCTAAAGAAACAAAACAAAACATATTTTATTTTAACTCGGAAAGAAACTTGATAATATAACAAAAATTCCCTTTTTTTACTTAGGCCCAGCCCACTTAAGTAATACAACCAAAATCTAAACGCTCATACCCAGCCCCAAAAATAAAAAAAAGAGCACAAACGAATAACATCAGCTACTCAAATTATTATTACCTACAAATCACTCAAATTCACGAATTCAGTCCAATTCGCAAATGAAATACTCAAATTCATGAATCCAAATTTCTCAATCCAAATTCGACTAAATTACAATTTCAATTTTTTTTCCAGAAGTAAAGGCGATGGAGGCTGTGGGTTCGGCGATTGGGATTTGGCTGTAGGAAGTCGCGAAGGTTGCAGAGGTGGGTTATCAGCAGTTCACGATGTTTGGATTTGGTTCGTGAAGGGGATAGCAGTTGTAAAAAGATTGATGGTGGTCCGAAGTGAAGTCCAATGGCAGGTTGCATGTTCAATTCAATTGTCGACTTGGGTGAGTTTGATGTTCGACTCGATTGGTGGTGTTTGTGGGTCGCCGTGAAGTCAAGGAGGAGATGCGAATTGGTTCAGGTGGGTTGCTGTTGCAGACGATCAGTTGTCTGATGTTTTTATTTTGCAGCAGTATGATGTTTTCTGTTGAAACTGTAGTAGGGTGGTATGTTTAACACTGGGCAGTGGGGTGTGATGTTGAGGGGAGATGGTGACACTCGTAGATAGGTGATGGAGTGGGAGTTCAGGCGAGTGTATATTGTTGGCAATAGCAGGTGTGCAAGCAGAGGAAGGCAGTGTTTGGTCAGAGCTTGTGGACAGTTGATGGTTGTGGATGTATGTTGTGGCAGCTGCATTGTCCAGATGGAGGAGCTATGAGATGGTCCTGGTTGATATGTTAATGTTTGGTATGATGGTATGATGTTCTGGTTGTCGTTGGTTGTTGTTTCTGGTTGTGACAATGTCAGTTAATGATGGTTCTGTTGATGAATAGAGATGGTTATAGTTAATGATGGTTCTGTTGATGAATAGAGATGGTTATAGGCAGAAGGTGTATGCTTGGAGTACAGTGGTGGTTTGATATTGGAGTTGAAGGAAGTATGGCATTAAGTGTGGGTGGAGATTTGTGATGGCTGTTGTTGTAGCAGTGAGGTGGGTAAGTTATGATATGCACAGATGAGGGTGCAGCAGGTTGAAGGGCTAAAGTCTATGTTGAGTGGAGGGTTGAAGTGTGGTGGTTCAGAGGTGGATGTATGATGTTGTCAGGCAGCAGATGGTCAGATGGCCAGTGAGGAGATGGTTTGAGGTGGTATATGATATTATGTTAATGTACGGCTGTGAAGGCAGTAATTCACAATGTGCACTGTGAGGTTGTAGGCAGTAATGGCAAAGTGTAGGCTGTTGATGGTGTTTGTAGAACTGACGTTGATGTATGGTTGGCAACAGTCAAGTGGATGGTGATAGAGTTGTGGCTTCTGTTGTATCAGTGTTGGTGGGCAGATGAGCAGTAAGGCAAGATGTGGGTGAATTGAATGAAGGGGAGGCAGTTGTGTTTGAAGTTGTAGCTGTTATGATATGGCAGTGTTGTATGTGGTAGAGGTGGGAAGCAATGTGGATGGACTGTTACAGTGATGAAGCTTGAGTGGGGAAGTGGAAGTAGCCGTGGAGTTGCAGTGTGGTGATGTTTGACGAGGAGCAATTGGGTGACTGGTTAGGTGATCGAAGTGTTGTGGTGTTATGGTGAGGATGGGTAGTGAATGACAGTGAGTTGTGATGTTGGTAACAGTGAAATGTAACAGTGAGGAATGTAAACTATGTAAATTGAAAAATAGAAATTGTAAAGAAAATGAAATGCAATTTGTAAAGGAAAAGAAAATAATATATATATTTTTGTTTTGAAATTGTATATTTTTTTAATTGAAGAGATTAAAATGCAGAATGAAAAGAGAACAACAAGCATACAACAGACTGAAAGCTAAAATCAAACAACAAACACAAATAATTTTTTTAAATGCAAATTAACATACAAGACAAACACACAATGAAAATCAAACGAATTCGAAGAAAATCAAAATCAAAGCAAATTCTCCGACAACGATGCCAAAAACTTTTTTAACGATGGTTTTTCTATCGATTTGGAAAATCGTCGAAAAATTTATAATAAAAATTACCGCAGGTGTACGGCGTACTATCGTAGTACGTAGTGAGCATGGGTCAATCTGTAGGGAATTGTTGATTTTAAATTTTCTATTCAATCAAATTATATCAATGTCGAGAGTGAATTAAACTAGAAAATGAGAAATTTAACAAAAAGAAAGTGATAAAAAATATCAGAGTTTAAGACAGTTTAGAGATAATTTCTACTCTCTTGATCACATATATCAATAACATGAACTTATGATCTCTCTTTTGGTCATTAGTGAGATTAGTTGATGTGCTTATCATAAGTATGGTGTATTTGTGTTATTAATTAATCCAATATAAATCATCAAATTATAACACAACCACTAATACACATTTAATTCTCATGAAATATAACAACAAAGTTGAAAGGAAAATCTATTTTAAGCATGGCCTATTAACTATTTTTTAGAAATATAAACCATAAAATTTTAATTTCAACATTCACTTCTTTGTCATAATCATATTTAGATGAAGAGGCAATTTGTGTTATGTTGGTTTAAGCAAGACCTATTTGGTGTCAACAAAATAGACTATCAAATTCAAAGCTAAACAACAACATTAAACTACTTCAAATGTTTCATCTACATACTAGAGAGCTTCATTACCCCTAAATTGAAGGGATTAGGCTCTCATATTTGTTATCAAATCAACAAATGTAGAAAACAGCACGAAACATACAAGAGGAAAAAGAGAGCAAAATAAAAAGAAAAACTAATTAACAAGAAATAAATACTAATCTACTTGCATGAAAAGTAGACTACACTATGAACATAAGAAGAGAAGCATATACAAGAAAAAACATGTATCAAATTGCATAAAAAAATTACACGAAATAAAAATGGCTATGTAGCCATGAAAAGAAAGAACGCTCTCATTTTATTTTTGATCTAAACTAACTAAGAGAAGAGTGCCTAAGAGAAACTAAAAAGGAAAGAGGAGGTTACATAAAGCATAAGGGGTATTATACATGTTTGGAAACCCTAATTCATTTTTTGGGAACTCCTCAAACTACCCATTTAGGAAGTGTGTTGGCCAAGTAACTATTAACATCTAATAATCATGCATTAAGTGTGTATGAAGATTTGATGGCCTTTTAACATGTAGATTAGCTCTAATTTGTACATTAAGGTAGATGGGTGGGGTCATCCATGATCGATGAAATGAATTATTTACATCTTCATTTCTTTATATTCACTCTTGTGCATGCATATATCTTCATGAAACTACTTGTATATAAGCCAAATTCTTACAAAATAACATAGAAAATTCCAAGTAAATTTTCACAAATTAATTTATGCACAAAAATGACTATTTTGCTTTTACATGAAGATGAATATACGAAGTTTGAAAATAAATTGAATTTTGGTTTAAACAATTTAAAATATCCAATATGATCGTTTATCTATTTTAATTAGATTAAATATGATGATAAAAATATGCACATTTACGTGCACATTAGCTATTAATTCAGGTAAAAGCATTAGAACCTTATTATCCTCTAATTAGTAATTTCTATTTTATAGATTGTTGAATATGGTTTTATTTGCTGTTTTGATAAAATACTTCTAGGGTTTGGTTCAAATCATAGTGCTACTGTTCGTTCATTATATAATTAAAGAAGAAAGGTGAGTTTAGAACTCACTACCATTTCTATTCCAAATTTATTTACCGACTTGGTTGCTTGGATGAATTGTTGATTGAATTAATCTCAAATTTGGTTATGATAATTGCATATCTTGTTGCCTTATGCTTTGTTAGTTGAAACCCTATACTTGTAATATCATATATTATCCAATTCATGATGATTTTGTGCTTGCTGCCTCTAAAATTGATAACCATTAAGTCAAAACATTTCACCGATAGAAAAATAGTTGGAAATGGACTATTCAGAAGCCACGATCACTGCTTGGAACATGTTCTAGATAGCGCCACCGATGCACCAGTCCATGTGGACTGGTGCATCGATCACGACCTGGAATGTATTCCAGGTTGTAATGATCCAACTTTTCGACCTCATATGTCAACACTAATACATCCACGTTATACATGTGATGGGCACCCAAGTGTCGAAAAGACGAATTGTTAGGGTAAAATAAAACGAAAAGAAAATAGAACAAGAAAGTAAAGAACACAATATTAGAATCTCATATGTGGAACGATAATATATAATATCTCGAAAGGTCTTTACCAAAAAGAAAACCTTTATATACATACCTCAATCAGAGAAAACTATCATATTATCAGCCTGGATAGTTATAACGACCTGTTCTCACCGATGCTGATAGATACAATCAAGTAATGTAGAGGAAAATAAATATGGTAGGAAATCATCCAGCTCCTCTCCAAAAGCCCTAATGAAACATACTCGAGCTGACCTGAGCATTATAAGAAAAGAATACCCGGATCAGTCTGGTAAACCAGTGTGAAAACTCAAATCACATAGAATTTATTATATCTTAAATTCTTTCAAAACAAGGGTATATCGTAGGTCCACACCATTAATAAACACAGATGAGTTTTTCCCTTATAATAACCAAACCGTTCTATTAAAAACTCTAGTGATAATATAATAATTTCTTAAGTGTGGAATATAAATAATCACATAGTTGCGATGCAAGTGAGTTTGCATCACAAAAATAATAGGTATACAATCATAACCGCTAAGGCGCGTTTGCTAATTTTGCAGGATCCCACATAGATCTCCTCGGATCAAAGCCGACTTCGATCTACTTCACAAGAATCAGAGATATCCTTCTAAAGCGTCGTATATCTCTGTTGAATGTACCATAGGAAAACCATAGCTGGCTTGCTAAGACCTAATCCACTACTCCTGCATGCATATCCCAATAAGCGTCTCTAGAAATGGAGTCGCATGCACCTATTGGTTTGCCAACCCTACTGGCTATGTCTCATATCTCTGATTTTATTCATACCAACTGATGAGGCCACGTACGGTATTCTAGCCCACGAGCCACTACTCGAATAGATCTTTCACATGAGCTCCAGCTCGAATAGATCAGGGAACCAAACAGGGAATCTCATATCTCAACAGATTTGGGAACCACATATGGATTCCTCAACAGATCTCGGAATCACACATGGATTACCATACCTCAACAGGTCTTGGAATTACTCATCACGAACAACTAATGTGTTCGAGCATCCCAAACATATCTCGAATCTCCACATAGATTCCAGCATCATGAAGAAATCATAAACCAATCACGAAGCAAGAACAAGTATATGATTTTTGATTGGTTATTGTTTCAAGTCATCTCATATAAGTACACTCCTCCGCTTACCCGGTGCTCCAAAAACCAATTAATCAATTTCTCGGGAATCTCAACCCCGTTTCTGTGGAAAATAAATAGACATACATAAGAACTGAGATCACCTACTAATCTTTTAAGTGGACGGATTTCCTTATCATTGTCCTAAAAGAGCAAAACGAGTTATACGTATAGTACAGTATCACCGAAGATAACTTTACCATATAATACTCGTGTTTCTTCTACATATTTACAGAGTATAGTTGGCCAAGATTTGGTAGTCAGTTATTTAACTATCAAATAGATAAACAATTCAATTCAATGTGAATAATTGTATATGGGAAACCAAGTCCCTATATACTGCCGATAAGCAAGTAACACATAAAGCACAATCGAAACGACTTCTAGTCCCTTTTTTAATTAATCTTCATTTGTTAATTAAAAACCTCTTTTACTAGTAAAACTCATTTTTACTCAATAAACTCCTTTATAATGAAATCCATTTATTAATTAAACTTTACTATTTAATTAAAACACCACTCTTCTTTTCAACACATTTTGGCACTTCCTAAAAGTGTTTATATACTTATCTCAATCGTGTAAGTATCAATTTCAAAGGGCTTAAGACAAATGTTACTCAAACACTATCACTGCAAACCCAAAACCTTTTCACTTAAGATTACTTTTGAAACTTGGTTTTAAAGACCAATTTACATATGTAGGTATGACCAAAGTGGGTTAAAGGTGAATGTTACTAACACATTGACATAATGAACCGAAACCAAATCCTACTTGTTATTTAACATTAAAATTCCACTGTTAAAGATTTAAGTATTTCCCAAACTCATTTAATATATTTTAAAACTTTAAAATAAATGCTACTAAAACATTGTTTATGACAAACCCAAAATCAATTCACTATTCCATTATCTTTAAAACTCCATTTTAAAGATCGAATCACCTTTTAAAAGCATAATTAAATGGGTTAAAATGATGTTGCACAAGCACGATACTATAAACCCAAAATCACTTTAATACTTGCCATTAATTTTTAAGTTCTAATTATAGCTTTACTTATTAAACAAGTAATATACCTTTTTAATCAATTTATAAAACAATCCAGTATAACATAAGTGTTATAATCCAAAACTCCTTTTAAATTCCTTTACAAACACCAAACTTCCTTTATATTCTTTTACAAACCCCAAACTCACCTTTTTAAACTTCTAAATATATTAAAATACCATTAGAAGATAGATATTTATATATACTAATTTATTTATAAAACTAATATAGTTAATAAAGTATTATAAACCACTTGAAATATTATAATATAAAATTCTTTTATTTCTCAAATAAATCTTCAACAATTTCTAAAACTATTTATTACTAAATACACTTTTAAAATACTTATAATATATGTTAAAATTATATATATATATAATAAAAACATACTTTAAAAAACTTATAATATATTTTAAAACCTTTTGTTTAAAACACCACTTAAAACCAGTTTTCGTAATTTAAAAACCATATCTTTATAAATCCATAATTGATTTTCAAAAATATATTGAAGCCTTTCTTTTCCCCGATAATAAGTACGCTAACACTACTTATTAATTAATACGAAGAAGTCCTAGGATGTCTTTCAAAGTTAACTTCAAAATCGCAGATCACAGCGATTTCAAAGTGCATCCATTACGACCGTTTCGCTTCTACCATTTGCAATTTTCAAAAATGTTTGAACCAATTTCTTTTTATATCAAACTCACCAAAATGTGTGTAGAACAACCCAATATATGTGTACATATATATTTTCACAATTTTCCTACAGTTTATCCAATTTATCCAATATAATATATGTCAAAATATTAGGGATTTCAAAGCACGATTATAATGACTAAATCTTTTCTAACATTATTACTTTTCACAAAGCAATATCAAACACGTAAATAAGTAGTCTGGGCCATGATACATATTATAGATGATCAAATAGAGATTAATATGCTTAATAATAATGTTCTTACTTGTTTTACAAAACAAGGCGGGGTTCAAAAGTAATAATTTGCATTGTTCGTTATACAGTTTATATTTTCAACACAATAACAACATACATGTACAACAATACATAATTAACTGGCGAATAAAACTCACCCATGCTCTAGTGAACGCTTACGTTTTTCTGAATAGTCCAACATCGAACATTTGATTTTGACTAAAATACCTACAAGCTCCAAACTCGAAGAATCCAACTTTAGCCCGTAGATAATCCCAATAGCGATGCAATGACGAAGACGGTGTCTCGATCGGACCTCGTATGAATAAGATACGATCATTAAAACATCACGAGATTAATTAATTAATGATTAACATAATTAATAAGGTAATTACCTAAATTACCTTTTCTCTCTCGTATACAAACCCAGGACACCTACGATACTATCGTTGATCCGCTTCTCGCCACCGCCGCAGGCCGACTCCGACCATCGCCTCATCACCGCTGACACCGTAGATCATGATGAACTCTTTGGCACCCGAATCATCACCATCATCATTTGCTAGCTCGAGATCGAGCTCTAGATGACCCACGTTGTTCATCTCCCCGTCACCGCCACCTCAGGCGACCTTTCGCCACCAAACTCCATCAAGACATAGACCTTGCCTCCTCTACGGCTTTGCTTTAGTGCCATCGCCTAGATATCACAAACGTCGTCGCATAATTAAACCCTAGTCGTGGCCATTGTGACCAATTTTCGATCGCCACCCCTCGATCCATGACAATCCAACCGTTCACAACGCTCAACACACCATGCCGAACATTTTCGTAGTTGGGACCATCACTTGAAATGACCCTTAAAGGCGCCGATTAGCTACGACCATAGGGTAAGGCTAGAGTTAGCGATATATATCTAGAAAACAAAGAATGTGAGGTCCATGTATATAATATTTTCAAATACTATTCACCCTCCAAAATCTCGATCTCCAGACAAGGCATGCCCACTAGCGTTCCTAACTAATTACCCCTATTCCGAACACAATGGAACTAGTATCGAAACCTAATTCCATCAAATATTGAAGTTATCTTTCAAAATCAAATTATATTATATTTAATTTCTAAAATCAATTGCTATGTGTTTCGAGCCCGCATGACCACACAGTACGTTCGATCTCACGAAATTCAACGACTTATAACAATTCATTGCTCCAGATCTGATGGCACTGATATCATTAAAATTCAAGATAGTGCCCTGGAATGATGATTTCACATGTTAATTAATCATTTTTAATTCTAAATTAAAAGCTTTCCTTATCATTCTTATTTAAACAAAATTAAAAAAGCTTTCGAATTCATTTTCATTCATTTTAAATCCAAGATTAAAATATTAAATAATTCCAATATTTAATTGTAAACCATTCAAAAATCCGGGTCGTTACACAGGTCGTGCCATGCGACCTCCCAAAGCCCCATTTCGACCGCCCGTTTTCCAATTTATCTTTGATGTCTTGTGTTCTATTTCTAATGCTTAGTTTGTGATGATTTGAATGTGTATTCTTAAGTGTAAATTATTGAATTGATGAATTCATTTGATGATATAGTACCGTAGAAATACAACAATATATTCATGAAGACGCACTCAGGTTTTATTATACATTTCTAAGCCAATGTTTTCAAACAAGTATTTTCTAAGCCAAATGCTTTCCAAATTATTTTATGTATGCATATATTTGTAAAAAGGGTATTTTCAACATATTTATAAATATATAATTTTTTTATATAAAATCAATGGTTGTAAATGGGTTTGGACCAATGTTTTAAAACTATTTTTATAAATAATAATGCATAGTTTACAAAGGCTTTCTAAAATATATGTATATGTTGTAATGTATAGAATAATAATTTTTTAAAGGATTTCGGTTAAATTATTTTATAAAATTATATGACATCAATTAAATGAGGAATCAACTTAAACGATTTAATAAAATGAGTGGTATGAAATGTTGGCGTTTGTTTTACCGATTGATTCTTAGACTTGTTCGAACGAACATTTATTTTGCACGAGTGGGATTTTATAATCACTTGCTAAATAATTAAGTAACGCTAAGCAGTTATGGGACATTGCACTATACTTATCCAGTTACTCATTGGTTGTAGATCACACTCATCTAGTGAACTTTACTAACTTATATTAAACATTTGAGTAAACCCGATTGATTATGGGACAAGTATATAACACTTGTTCGTTGAGTTTTGACTCGTCTTTGGTTGATCCTTTAATGCGAATTTTGTGGATTTTCAGGCCTATTTGGTGTTACTCGTTTACGGATGAGTTATGACTTGCGATGTGCTCGTATCTTTGGTTGACAAGTGATGGACTTGTCTATTAGGCTAGCTGTTAAATACGATGAGCAATGCGTTCGTATTTGGTGCTGACTTGCGACGTGCTTGTCTTATAGTCGACTGACGAAGTGCTTATTTCATTACGTGCGAAGAGCACGACGATGATTTATGGTTGTGAATTTCTATACTCTAACTAAAGGTCGATATCACTTTGGGGTTTTGTTTGATGAGTATAACTTACCCTTTAGTCATGAAGTTTTATATGAAGTTTTAAGTATATTAGTGAAGTACAATCTGTTATATTTTATCCTGGATGTTTATGCAGTCTATTGTTATGATGGACTGACCTTTTGTGATAATTAAAGATAGTCTGACCCAGGTGTTATTTTGATGCTCGAGTCAGACCGAGACTTAACAAGCAGTAGGGACTTTTGGCTTTGGACGTGGCTAAAAAGGGAAGAAATTTATGCTAGTTATCTATATACGCCATTAGTTCATTTTGAAATGTTCATTTATGTATCGATGTATTTTATTTGAGACGTACACTCAATTTGAACTTGATGATGTACCTTAGCCCTCATGTATATGGGTTTATATGAGTCTAATTTACTTCTTAGTTGACTCACTTTACGCTATATGATATTCATGTAGGTGCGACCTATGATTCAGTGTCTGTAATGTTATATATTGTTCTGAATCATAATAAGCCACTATATTATTGTTTTGTACCTAGCTCATATATATTGAATTTCTCTCCACAAAAGAATGAATTTATATAATTCAACTATTCGATACTCGCCCAAAGTAATATTATGGATGGTCGCTCCTAAATATCATTATTCTCTAAATTAGCAGACGATATTACTTATTAATATCCTTTGTTAATGAGGGCATGAAGATAGGGTGCTATAATTGGTGTCAAAGCAAGGTTCTGAATAATACAGGATATGAGAAACATGAATCTTGGCCTAGATAGACTTATAGTCCCATCCATTGGGTGTCTAGGGTAGATGTTACCTCTTTCCAGTATTAGAATATATAGTAATAAGGGAAATTATGGGAACGTATTTGTATTATTTCTCTCGTATAGTTATGACACTGCATCTCACGTGCGGATGGAGTGAGATATGGATGGAGGTAGGAATACACATTCTGACACGGAGCCATCCAGTATTCCCAGACACGGGGAGTATTCTTGACTTCTGAGTAGGTTTTGGAGTTTGTTCGAGTAGTTCAGACTCCTAGTGCAGCACCTGCCCATCCTCCTGTCCACTGTTCAACTTTCGCCCACGTGTGTGGTGATTTTGTTCATCTTGGAGGGTAACATTTTACGGGTACCAAAGGAATTATAGGAGTTCAAGCTTGGCTAAAGACATGTGGGTGGATATTTACTCGCATGGAGTTGACAGGTGTTCATAGAGTTCAAGTGGCACCGAGTCATCTACATAAGAGAGCTTGTGTGAGGACTCATCTTCTCGACCCTCAAAAATCGACACTAATATATCAATGATATTCATGTTTTTAATTCCAAGGGTCGATGAGATAGATTATGAGAGGTAAAATAAAACAAAGGTAGAAGATAGAGTACAAATTCTCACATTTCATTTAACTATATAGATAGATAGCACATACAACCACTCTCACAAGCGTACAACAAAATTATGGTATGAACTAACCTAGCTAAGAATAGTTATAACTACCTACTCACATACTGCTGGTACAAACAAACTAGACACAACGGAAAATAAAAAGATATATGCTAGATATCCACACAAGATGCTCCGACTCCATGCCTAAAAAAACTCCTTCCAAAATGCTCCTAAAATGATCCCGACTACTTGGATGCCCGAAAAAGTAGGGCATCCAAAGTTTAAGGTAAAGAAAATAAACTTCGGGTCAGTCATGGGACTAGTATGAGAAAACTTAAAAGCGTGGATATTTTTAAAATCATAGGTATCTTATAAGATCATGCCGCACATAAACACAGACGGGGTTTTTTTCCTTATGACAACCAAAACATTTCCTACGTAAAATCATTTGATATTATTTTTAGTGACATTCTTTGAAAATTCTTTCAAGTAAACATATTCAAACAGTCGAAACTGTTACCATTATTAAATTCCAACATACTAGACTCTACAATTAAAATCTCAAGATCGTATTGGAGAGTGGGCTTCCAACAAATGGACAGGTAAGGGACTACCTTCAGGCAGTACGTTTCTAGAGGAATGTACCAAGACTACAGAACATATACACTACTACCTGCACAAGACCGGCTTACCTCTTCCTAGATAGTACCGTATATGTCATTACCTCGTTTTTTGCCAACCTATTTGAGACGACTCTTAGCATAAACCTCAATAATTTAAACCCAAACATTATAGCGGGTGTGTGTGTGTGTGTGTGTGTGTGTGTAAGGGGATGCTCATATCCTAGTGGTTATGAACCACGTAGCTTTGTCGCATCTACCATGTTTTGGCCATTTTTGGGTGCAAGGCCTAAGGTAACAATTACCTTTCACATAGAACATCACTTTCCACTTTGAATGCCACATTCCATCCCAAAAGGAAAAGTGATATTCTATGTGAAAGGTAATCGTTACCTCAGGCCTCGCATCCAGAAATAGCCAAAATAGGGTAGATGTTGTAAGGTTATGTGGTTCGCAACCATTAGAGTATGATTATTCCCTACTAGATATATTTCTACCCGCTATAATGTTCGAGTTTAAATTATCGTGGGTTATGCTATGAGACGTCTCAGATATGTCGCTAAAGACCAGGTTGATGACATATTCGATATTATCTAGGAAGAGGTAGGCCAATCTTCTGTTAGTAAAGGTGCAGATATTTTATAGCATTGGTACATTCCTCTAAGGATGTACTGTTTGAAGGTAGTCCCTTACTCGGTCATTTATTGAAACCCATTCTCCAATACGGGCTTGAGATTTTAGTTTTAGAGCCCAGTATGCTGAAATTTAATAATGGTAACAATCTCGGCTATTTGAATATGTTTACTTGAAAAGAGTTTTCAAAGAATGTCATTAAAAATAATACCAAGTGATTTTATGTAGTAAATATTTTGGTTATCATAAGGAAAAAACATTGTCTATGTTTATGTGTGGTTTGGTCCTATAAGATACCTTTGATTTCATAAGGATCCGCTCTTTTAATTTTTCTCACACCAGTCTCATGACTGACCCGTAGTTTATTTTCTTTTCCTTAAACTCTAGGTGTCCTATTTTTCCAAGCAATCAAGTAGTCAAGATCATTTTAAGAGCATTTTGGTGAAGCATTTTGGAAGGATTTTTCTAGGATCTTGTGTGGGTATCTAGCTATCTATCTTTATATTTCTCATTGTGTCTGGTTTGTTTTTACCAAGTGCGGGAGAAGGCAGTTATAACTGTTCCTACTGGGTTAGTTCATACCATAACTTTTATGTACCCTTGTGAGAGTGGTTGTATGTACTATTTATCTATATAGTTAAGTGAAATGTGAGAATTTGTATTTCTATCTTCTACATTTATTTTATTTTACCCTTGATCTGCCTACCTGGCACTTGGAATTACGACACGTGAATACTATGGATGTATTAGTGTCGGTTTTTGAGGGTCGAGGAGACGGATCGTCATAGCTTGGGATTCGTACGACTTGCTAGTGGCAAAGATAGAGGAGGAAGAGTTAACTTGGGAGGAGTTTAGATCCCGTTTTGAGTTAAAGTTCATGCCAAAGGTGAAGAAAACAACCTTAGCTCGAAGATTCATGATCGACCTGAAGTAAGGCAGCTCCTCAGTTTCAGAGTATGTGGCTACATACGAGTCCTTGTCCAAGTACGTATTGGAGCTTATCTGCACACTACTTCATAAGAATCATAAATTTATATATGGATTGAGGAAGCCTTTGAGGGGGCACTTTTGACTCACCTTGAAGTTTCATTTGAGAAGCTTATAGATTCTGCACTTAGACTTAAGGAGAAGGAGAGTAGTAGCAAAGACCCTCGGGGAAAGAAGGAATTCAACAATAAGAGGAAGGCTCCACGAGACAAGCAGATGTCTGGAAATCCAAATAAGGAGGCGAAGAAGCAAGATTCCAACTACAACAACCAAAGGCGTACATTAGGCAAGTGTTTCAACTGTGGAGCCAAGGATCACTTCGTTAAGAACTATCCAAGGCCCAAGGTATGTATGTACCTATTGTAGGAAAGAAGTTCATCTAGTTTATGCTTGTCCAGTTGTACCTAAGAAGCTGATAGGAGGTCCTAGCCAGCATTATGTAGCTTCTCTTTCTTTTCTACTATTCTTAGGATTTCTTCTTCTTCTTCTTAGGATCCTACTTTGGGTTCGATCAACACGTTTTCTTTTATTTACCCTTAAGAGCCATTAGTGCTATTTCTTTAGATGATTGGATGTTATCTCCTTTTTGAGTATCTAGTATTAAGTATTTTTGCATGGTAGAAAATTAGTAGATAGTCTTTCACAAAAAAAAGAGATTGGTTGCTTGTTTGTGATAAATGCGTGTTTTACATTATTGGTTTTTATTTGAATGATGATTAAAGTATATGTATAGTATAATTTAAATGGAAAAATATATATAAAAAAAAAAGTACATATATTTAAGTAACTTAGTATATATACCAACAATTAAATGAATGAATGAGGTATTTTGGTCTCTAAAAATAAATAAGCTAAGTGAATGTATGGTTTTAAAATATAAATATTTTCAGGTAAGAAAATATATGATTTAAGAGGGAAATTTAATGATGAAAATTATTCTATAAAGTAAGTGAAAAGCCTTAAGAATTTATTTCAAGTGTTGAATTATCCGTTAAGTGGTTAAGAATCTTGGTCGATGCTGGTGCATATGGATCGATATAGGTTGCCTAAACCCTTAAAAAAGACATTGAGATACTATAAAATCAAGATTTATTTTATATCTACAAGAGTGTATTCGTGCATATATATATATATATAGATATATATATATATAGTTTTGTTTAGAGCTACATACTGCATGCGAAGTAATTTTCTTCTTGGTGTAACTTGTTTTATTTTCTTTGTGAGGAATTAGTAATGGGAATTTAATTTTCATAACTTTTGACTTTTCGAAAATGAGATTTTGAAATTAAAAAATTAGTTTAATAATCATAATTAAGAAGACTTGTAGTTAAAATTTTAATTTGGGATAAATTAAAAGTTTCAAGTAACATAATTCTTGAAAGTTACTTTAAAAAGTGTTGAAATAAAAATGACATATCTTTTGATTGGTAAATCCATTTTTGATTAATCTTTTTGGTGGAGAAAAATAATCCCATAAGGAAGAACTTTTGTTTTGATGATTTTCAAGATTTTGAAACTTTCTAGGTCAAATTCATGTTTTAGACAAAGCTATAAACTCTGTCATGTCGTACATTTTCAGAGCTGAAACCTTAACCTATTTTAATTATTACTTTTGAACATTTAACATGATTTTAGACAACTTGTGCTTTCTAGAAACTTATAACTATAAGGAAAAACTTTTGTTGTATAATTTCTATCAAATTATGTTTTCTACTACTTGTTAAACACTGATTTCTATAAAGGATTTAGAAAATAGAAGAGTTTTTAGTTGAGAAATATTGAAGTTGCAAATAATAGTTGAGCATGCATGTTATTTTGTTAAATTAATAAAAAAAAACTTAAGCAATATCTTCAACTCTATTTAAGTTCTTAGTAACAAAATTTTGATAAAGAAATGCATTGTATATAGGAGAATGTTATGGTTATTTATGTACTTGGATGACTATTTTATGATATGTTATGATTAAAATTTAAATTTTAGTAAAGAAGTATTATTAAACATGAAATGAATTATAGACTTTCTTAAATATGGGGGCGATGTAATTTCTTTAAGTGCGAGTCTGTATCAACCTTGAATTTTTGCTCATTGGATAGAAATAAAGTAATGAGTTAAACTGTAGATTTAAATAAGAAGTTTGTTTTTTATAGATGATAAATGAATTCTTTAGAATGTGAATTATAAAGTTTGATTGTGTTGAGTGAATTAATTTAGGAAGTGAATATTTTTAAATTTTAAATAAATCCACTTGTTTAAAAAACATAGATAAAGAATTTGTTTTACATCTTTTATTTTTGTTTATAAAGATGATTTAAAAATTAATAAAATCCTTTTAATAATAAATAGGGGCTCGTTATCTTGATAAGTATTCAAGAAATTGAATTTTTATTTATTTACTTTGAACTTAAATTTTTAAAACTAGTGGTTAACTATTTCATCAAGCTATTTAATTGTAAGAATAAGAGAAATAAAACATTTTAATTTATGTTGGGTTGTAAATTAATTAGTGTGGCCCAAAACCCATTAGCTTATTTTGAGATAAGCAGAATTTCTCAAATACTGATTCGTGTACATTTCTTTTATCCTCGTTCCGGTTCATTGTAAACCAAAACTTAGACACAAAAAGAAAGCATTTATTCCTTTTTCTAAACCTAAAATCCAAATTCAACCAAGTTCTCTTTCAAATTTGATTAATTTGAAGCTTTTAGTTATGGCAAAAACATTAAAACCCTATTCTCATCTAATTAGTAATTTCTATTCCAATTTATAGATTGTCGAATTTGGTTTCAATTGTTTTTTAGATAAAATACTTTTAGGGTTTGGTTGAAATCATAGTGCTACTGTTTGTTCACTATCTAATTCAAGAAGAAAGGTGAGTTTAGAACTCACGACTATTTCTATTCCGAATTTATTTACTTATTTGGTTGTTTGGATGAATTATTGATTGAATTAATCTCAAATCCGGTTATGATAATTACATGCATTGTTGTCTTATGCTCTATTAGCTAAAACCCTAGACTTAATTGCGTATATTGTCCAATTCATGATGTTTGTGTGCTTGCATGCCTCTAAAATGATGACCCTGAAGTCAAAACATCCATCATCAGAAAAATCATCAGAAACAGGCCATCCGGGAGCCACGCTTACTGCTTGGAACATGTTCCAGAAAATGCCACTAGCCTACAGGTCCATGTGGATCGGTGCACCGGCCTTGGCCTAGAACGTGTTCAAGATCGTGCCGTGCGACCCCCTGAATCCCTGTTTCGGCCATCCGTTTTCCTATTTCATCTTTGATGTCTTGTGTTCTATTTCTAATATGTAGTTTGTGATGATTTGGATGTGTGTTCCTAAAATTAAATTATTGAGCCGATGAATTCATTTGATGATATAATACCGTAGAAATACAATGATGGATTCATGAAGACACGCTCACGTTTCTAAGCTTGTGTTTTCAAAAGAAGTATTTTCTAATCCAAACGTTTTTCAAATTATTTTCAATTATGCATATATTTGTAAAAATGATATTTGGAACATATTTATGAATTTATATAAAATATATTTTTACTATAAAATCAATGGTTTTAAATGGGTTTGGACCAATGTTTTAAAATTGTATTCATAAATAAAAATGTACACATTTACAAAGGCTTTCTAAAATATATGTATATATTCTAGTGTATAAAAGAATATTTTTCTGAAGGATTTTAGGTAAATTATTTATAAAATTATACACCATCAATTGGACAAGGAACCGATTTAAACTTTTTAATAAAACGAGCAGTATAAACGCTCACATTCGTTTTACGGGTTAATTCTTAGACTTGTTCGAATGAACATTTATTTTTTACGGATGGGATATTATAATCACTTGGTAAATAATTAAGCAACGCTAAGTTGTTATGGGACATTGCGTAAATACTTATCTAATTACTAATTGGTAGTAGATCACACTTATCGAGTGGAGTTTACTAACTTATAGTAAACATTTGAGTAAACCCATGTGGTTATGGGACATGCAGTCATTACTTGAATGATTACTTGTATAAAGTATATAAAACTTATTCTTCGAGTTTTAACTCGTTCTTCGGTGATCCGTTTATGTGGATTTTATGGGTTTTCAGGTCCATCCGGTGTTAGTCGTTTATAAATGAGTTATGACCTGCGATATGCTCGTATCTTGTGTTGACATGCGATGGACTTGTCTATTAGGCTAACTATTTAATTACGATAAGTGATGTTCTTGTACTTGGGCCAATTTGTGATGCACTTGTCATATAGTCGACCGGCGAAGTGCTTGTTTAATTACATGTGCGAAGAGCACGACGATGATTATTGACTTGCGAAGTGCTCGTTATTTGCCTGCATTTATGGTTGTAAATTTTTGTGCTCTACTTAAAGGTTGATATCACTTTGGTGTTTTGTTTGAATGCGTATAACTTAACCTTAAATCACGAAGTTTTATATGAAGTATTAAGTATATCAGTGAAATACAATCTGTGATATTTTATTCTTGATGTTTATGCAGTCTATTATTATTATGGACTAACCTTTTGAGATAGTCTGACATGGGTGTTATTTTGATGCTCGGGTCGCACAAGACTTAACAGGTAGTAGGGACTTTGGGCTTTGGACGTGGGCTAGCTTAAGTAGAAGTTTACGCTAGTTATCTATACACGCCCTTAGTTCATTTTAAGATGTTCACTCATGTACGGATGTATGTTATTTGAGATGTAGAGTCAGTTTTTACTTGGTGATGTAACTTATCCCTCATGTATACGAATTTATGTGAGTTTATTTCACTTCTTAATTGATCACTTTATGTTATACGATATGTCATGTATTATATTTATCAATACGATCTATAATTCTGTGTTTGTGATGTTTTATATTGTTATGAATCATAATAAGCCACAGTATTATTGTTTTATGCTTGGATCATGTACATTGAATTTCTCTCCACAAAAAGAATAAATTCATATAATTCAACGTATTCGATACATGTCCAAAGTAATATTACGGATGGTCGCTTCTAAACAGCCTTATTCTCCACATTAGCAGATGATGTTACTTATCAATATCCTTTGCAAACGAGGGCACAAAGGTGGGGCTTTAAAGGACATTTCCTTTACCTTTCACTGTTTTTTTTATCCATCTCCGAAGGCCACGTTTCCCTTTACCGATTCGTCAAGCTCCACTGCACTTATGATTGCTTGCATCGCTATCTAGGTACCATTTTCGAAGCTAACAATAAGATACGATCTTCTTGACTTCTTTCTGTAATGCAATTGGTCTTCTCTGCAATTCTGTTGTTGCCAGGAGCTCTACATTTGGATGCATAATGTCTAAATTTCTCACAATTGTAGTATTTGAAGCGTGACTTATAATACCTTGATTTTGAATTGCCTATCACACGACCTCTTGTTGAGGTTTCTCCTCTTTGGTTGTTATTTTTATTGTTGTTGTCATTGTTGGATATCCAACCTTATCTGTATCTGTATCCACAACCCATCCCCGTTCTTGACCAGAATCTCTTCTTTGTTGGCTTTGATTACTTTCTTCCTTTTTTGAGTCAACCAGTGTCTTGAACAGTTGCTCCATGATCTGTTCCTTCTTCATTTTCTTTTCTTCATAAGGTTGCAACAAGCGGAGAAGTTTCTCATTTGCATGGACTTAAAGTCTTTTGTCTCACTGATATGGAGACAATATGTTCAAATTTTGGATCTAATAAACTAAGAATCTTCTCCATAATTCTTACATCATTTAACTTCTCATGGTTATTTAGACCATTAGTAATTGCTAAAACTCTTGAGAAGTAATCAGAGACAAGTTCACCTTCTTTCATATGCAAAGCTTCAAAATCTTAAAGTTTGAAGACGTACCTTCTTAACTTAATTAACTCCCTTGTAAGATATTTGAAGCTTCTCCCATGCTTCTTTGCCGACTTTGCTTTCGAAACCTTCTAAAAAGTATCTTCATCTAATCCTTGATAGATTAGACAAAGAGCCTTCATGTCTCTTTTCCCTGGCTATCTCATACTTTACTTTTAAGATTGAGATAAATTACCTTCATTCACTTGTTCGGTGTAGCATTTCTCGACTATCTCCTACACATCGTGTGCTCCAAGAAGAGCCATCATCCTTAAGCTCCAATAGTTATAGTTAATCTTGGTAGTCATTGGAAAGTGGAAGGGAACACCTCTTACCGTCTTTTTAGAGGATTTTCAAGCTTTGATATCACTTTGTTAAAAGGAGAAAGATAGGGAAAGTATTTGGATGGAAAATAAATACTTTTTATTATTGAAGTAAACTTGTATTTTTGTTTGCTTGATAAAAACAGAAGATATCATCCCTATTTATACTAGTGTCATCACCCAGATAATGGTTAGGATTTTGCCATCACACTTCAATCTAACGGTTGTAATAACTTTTTAGAATTTTCTTCACATGTCTAAACTTATCATTATTTTTTTCATAATTCTGTGGACTTTTCCAGAAAAAGCTTTCTAGATAATACTTCTGTAGAACATGCTTCTAGAAATTGGGCTTATTACAGCAAATACATAAGACCAAAAATAATGATCCAAAATCAAGTTAATATTTCAAAAACTCTTATTAAAATAACCAAAATTAATTCATATGTTGCATCTATAGTTCTATTACCATTATTTGGAAACCATAGGGTACACTAAATCATAAAAATATTCTCTATGCATTACTTAAGCAAGGACATTTTAAGTGTAAGAACATGAATATTAACATGTCTCTATATTTATTATTAATAAACAAATGATTATTGATATATTGTTTGTACTATTTAATTTATAATCACCCATTTATGATTATAATAACTTCTGTTATAATATATATATCTCTATGATCATGTGCAATACACATGCACGTTCACACGTGCGCACACATATACATGGGCATATATATGTGTGTGTGTGTCAACATTAAATATTCTATAGTAACTTTTGATAAACATCGCAATAACTCTTATAATCATGACTTCTATGTGTATTTAACCAATAATAAATAACATGGCAGCTCTTATTATATAACTCATAAGCATATTTATTCCATGTAGGCATATCCAATCCTTATTAAATGTTATAGTAACTCCAATATATCTTTTATCCATATTTAATCAGCATCAAATATTATACACCTAGGCATATTCAATCAACTTTAAATATTATGCGTAATACACACAAAACTTGGTAATGATAACTAATGTATAATTAATTTATCACTTAAATAAATTACACAGACAATAATAACATATTATTAATCAAGATTTTATTTTATTCTAATTAAATTAGAATTTCATACCTTCTTGATTAAATTAAGGTTTCTAAATTAAATTACGTTTCACCTAATCTCATCTTATATATAACGATTTAACTTTACTACATACTAGATCTATATCTGATCGAACTACAAATTAAATATATTATTTTATCACAATAGTACCAAATCATGTGACAAGAATAGAGTTTTACGGTGACTGTTTTATACCAAATATTGTCGACTGTTAACTTTATACTAATGAGAATCTTCTATTATAGAAAATAATTTTTTTTGAAATTTATTGTATTATTTCAAGAATTAGAAAAAAGGTGGAATTATTTGAGAAAAAAGCAATTTAGCAGTTTACGGGCCAATATTCATTATCTCAAGTGTTAAAACGTCTAGCTTGATTTGTTGTTTAAGGTCATTGATTCAATGCTTTATGCATACATAAAACCCAATGGCCAAAAATTAATAAGTTTTAACTGTAAGTGGTAGATCGCCTGGTTAAGACACAAGGTATAGCGAGGAATGATTTCAATGATTTTGTTTAATTATCCAAAGCATGACAACTTTATGTATGTCCCCAATGAGTTTACGGAAATTGTTTAACTTACCCAAGGACTATAAATAAGAAAAATAAGTGGAAGTTATGCATAATTAGGATCGGAGAGAAGGGATTAATTAAATGTAAAACGAGAGAATATTTATAGAGATAAGGTGTGAAGACTAAGACAAAAATAGGGTGAGGTCTAAATCCATCATATGCCTTCCACACACGAGTTTGATATTTATAGAAGTTATTGTAACATTAAATGTTATTTTGTATAAACGACAATCTAAGTATGTCATCCACACACGAGTTTGATAGAATTATCAAGTCTAAAATCAATGGTACATTGTCACATGATATCTCCTTTTGGACATAGATACCGTTACCTATAAGGGCATCTCATTGAGTGATTGTACGTTCCTCCATAACAACACACGATATAACATCTTAGTGCCCATACACACAACAGTCACAAGACACTATTCCAGTTCAGAGAATGTTATAAATACTAGTTTGATTAGACTATTGATATTCTTTTTTTTTTTTGATACTTTTTGAACACGGACATTTAAGATCTTATGTTTAAGTGATTTCTCCAAACTCATGATTATAAATAATTTATAATTGGATCATCACAACACGAGGATTTTATATTGACATGTTATAATGCAACCCCTGCATTCATCACATTGAAATGCAATGAGATGTCAACTGAAACAAAACATAATAGCCTATTATTGTTTCGAGCGGGACATGTTAAATTTTACTTACGAGCCACAATTATAGAGTCAAATTACATAATTTACCCTTTACGCATCGATAACTCCATCAGTTAAGTGTTTGCATTCGTATGTAAAACGACGCATAAGTATCATTGAAAAATTCCTTATGGTGATAGTAGTTTAGTGAAATAGAATATCTCGACAACGCGGTTGATTGCAGTATCGGTTACTAAGCGTGTAGCTATTAAGGGTGGGTTTGATGGGAATGTTGCCGAACTTATGTATGGGATCGTACTTGATTGCAATACCAATTACTAAGTGCGTAACTATTACAGATGGGGGAATCAACTTGTCACCACCATTAAAGTTTATCAAGATCAAAGTCTGTCTTGTCTACATTTAGGGATAGCGTCACTATAATCAAGCTAAGAACGAGGTTTCATTAGTTAAAATGATTCTTTGGTCGATAAACCATTATTGACTAAATCATTTGACTTTGTTCTTCATGATCCACTACTGCATATGGATGTTACAAGAATTCAACAGTTTTCTTGCTTTGATTGCTTAAGGTAACATAATGTAACAAAAGATAAATATGTGCATGAATGTCGTTAAATATTAGGATCAACCTTGATAAACGAGAGATCCATTGCAATTTACTCAAGTGAAGCCTCTTTCAATAAATCAAAGAAAATGTTGAAGATGGTTTTGTGACCAATTAAAAAAGTAGCACGCTTTAACACCTATATGTCCATTCAACTTTACAATACATGTTGTATGTAGACATTGACTGCACGCCTATAAAACCATCAGATGGGGATTTTAAACAATGTCAAAATCTTATGATGTAAGGTGATCGCCATTGTCACCCTGTACCAAGGTCCGCCTGCTAAAAATGCATTACTATTAAATACTATAAATGCTTGAACTTCTTAAGAATGACTTGTAAGCTTCAATTCTTGTTGCTGGAGTTACATAAATGCCTTATGGCATTTCAATTATTTGAATCTCACAACTAAGTAAAAGAGACGCTTGAAAATCACATAGAAAATTTATTCGGCTCGACAAAATAACCATGAAATATGAGTTGTACAAGTTTTAGAATTCAATGTAGTATTAGTGCGTGTTAAATAGAGGAAACGTCATAAATGTATATCGGGATACCTTGCCCATGTGTAAACATTTTCAATAATAAATTAGTCAGAAGATACATCTGAAATTAACTTATGAATAAGAAAAAATTCTGAACCAACCATCCTAAAACAAAAATGCTTAAAGGTTGATATAATTGGGTAATATAGGCGAATATAACAATAATATAATAATAATGGTTATAGTAATAATAACAATAATAAAACTAGATTTTGGAACTTCTATAAATTTCTCTTTAAGTTATCCACCTCATAGTTTCCATTTTTAATTTTCCAAACCTTATAGGTGTTTTCATCCTAAAAGTATGGGTAGTTAGTATCTGAGAAAATTTGAGTTAACACTCTCAAATGCTTAAAGGTCGCAATAGCTTTTTAATATCGCAATAGCTTTTTAATATGAGATGTGGTCTTTTATTCTCAAAAATCGTAATGCTTCTTGTCCATTATATCACAACAGTTTGAATTGTCAAATAACGGAGAACATGAGATAAAACAATTTGGAGATAGATAATCTCACTTGATCATATATAAAACTAAGGATTCTAGTAATTTTAGCGCATGCCTAGAAAGTGGCAACTCTTTGGCCTCAGATAATACAAGTTGTACATGGACACACCCAAAAAATGAACCTAGCAGTTGATGTTAAAATGGAAAAAACAAACAAAATAAATATGTAGATGAAAATTCATCAAAAGTAAAGAAATGAATACATAGATGTAAATCCAACATAACATACGATGTTGCCCTCTTTTATTTCTTTTCTACGATCCAAACTCAATAATAATAATAAAATAAAATAACGAGAATTTTTGGCACGTACATTGCATATATATATATATATATATTAAAACCCTCAATAGAATCATTAAATTTACAATTATGAACTTGTAATCTTGTTTATTAATTTTTATTCGTTGTGGGGTTCGAAATCCAGATTTCTTATTTGCATATAAGGGTATTTTGGAATCTCACGGCCGGATCAAAAAATTGTATTCTTATTTTAACTATTAATAAAAATAATAATTCAATATTATTAATTGGAGGAATTGAACAAGAAAAACTATCATTCATTTTATATTATTTTTTTCTTTTAGTGGAATTTATGGTCGATCATCTCGACAAGATATTGTTTGGGTATTATTAATACCCCAAAAATACCTCGATATTCTGCTACCAGAAACCCAAATAACCATTTTTATTGTCCTGTTAACTATTAGCATGCATTTTTATTTTAACTATTAATAAAAATAATAATTCAATATTATTAATTGGAGGAATTGAACAAGAAAATGCAAATTGAAGTAAAACTATCATTCATTTTATTTTATTTTTTAGTGTAATTGATGGTCGATCATCTCGACAAGATATTGTTTGGGTCCCAAAAATACCCCGATATTCTGCTACTACAAACCCAAATAACCATTTCTGTTGCTCAGTTCTTGCATTCTAGCATGTAAATTTATCCTCTTATCTAACTTGCGCTTAAACAAATATAATTTTATTTTCCATTAATCAATTACAAGTTTTAAAAATTCAAACACTCATAACTTGAAAAAGTCAATCCAGAATGACGATAACAGAAACATAACAAAACAACAATAGCAGAACATTATTGCCCATATCAGATCCAAGCAGTAATCAAAACAGAGAGAACCTAGATAACATAAATATATAGAAGTCACATCGTGGCTAAAGAACATCATGCAACTTAAGTTGCACCACTCTCTTCATCCACGCATTTTATGTACTCCATTCCCCCATTAGCCATCCATCTTTTTTTTTTTTTTTTAAACGAACGTTGTTGATAATCTGTCAGCAAGAAGAAATCCTGGTTCAAAGTCTGTTATCCAACAAGAAAAGTGCTGGATACGACTTCCCTGCAAAACCAAATTTTGAAGTGCTGTATTTTCTATGCACCCCCGTTAATTTTCCTGATCCTGCATTTCTATGAAATCCCACCATCATCTTCGAGCATTCCCTATACAATACAGAACTTTTAAGTCAAAAAACAACTGTCAGATTTGTTTATCTTTTTACTAAAATATAACTTACAGAAGCTGATCTTCAGTATACATGGTGTACTGCTCACAAGTCCTTGTCCAAAACTTGAATCCTTTGAGACTGCATTGAGCAGTGTATATGGCGGCGGCAGCCAGCAATGAAGGTTGAAACTTAAGCATTTGATACTCAACAAGACTAAGCTCTATAATGAAGGATGAAAGCAGCTCCAGCTACACATTATGAATCGTAAATACACTTCTTTAGTTTCAATGTCATAATGTATATGTATTCTAGTTGTAAGATCAACTGCAAACCTTCTTTTCAGAACCAGCTGCCTTAAGGAACCTTCTCAAAAATACAAACGGGGTCGGCACAGACATGTTGAACTGCAAAGTTTTCACTATCGATTTTTCCATGTCAAGCACTTCTTTTCGTGTATATGCACGATCGGATATGGTAACTAAGTCATCGACTACTGGAACCGATACTTCTTCATATTTGCAAGCAAGAAGCATGGCAGTAACTCCTACTAATTGAAGCTTCTTCCTAACAACTGCTTGCCTTGATAGAAATCTATCTATTATGTTCACAGTAAGGTACAGCGTTTCCTCCATCAGCTCAAACTTGTAGTGAACCTGCATTTTGTTTCATTTTCGAATTATTCTCACATGTCACAGTAGATGTTACTTCTTATTTGAAAATAAAATGAATCTAACTATTATTCACCTCTACGAGCCAGTCAATAAGAATAGCTCTCATTTTGTCGTTAATGTCAAATTGGTTAGACATGTAATCAGGATGAACACAACTGCTAGCCTGTACAAATTCGAATATTTATTATGATTTCATATCTGCAAATAAACTTCATTCTCTAATTACCTTTATATACACTACGACATACCATGTATAGTACAATAAATGGCTGCAATACTTAAAAGAGCAAATCCAAAACTAGTATATATTTGTCTCAGTTTTTCCTAAGTAGGTGATACTTTTTCAAATCATAGTTTGAACGAAGAAAGATTGAAAATAAACGAGGACTAATTTTTTTTTACCTCAACTCGCCTGTAGTAGTTGTATATATCATCAACATAATCCACAACAGCTAGTGGATTTCCTACATCACCTATATCAATATCTTGTGCACTGTCAATCACAATATCTTCCATCGTAATTTCCTCAACGAGCTCACACTCCTCCTACACAAAAGTATACATGATTTAACATAAATTTTGGCAACTGAAAAGAGCATTAATGACATTAAATTCTATACCATCTCTTCTGATTCTTCAACCATTGGCACATCCTCATCAATAATAATGGGATTGTGCTTCTCATTCCCAGTAATCTGACCGTGTTTATTACTAGTTTCCTACATAAACCAGACATGAACTTTGAGTAATTGAATCAAACAGACAACTGTCTATAAACTATTGAATCAGTTCAAGTAAACTACCCCATGACTTTGTTGTGATTTGCTTGCTAAAGTAGAAGCAAATTGCCTGTAACATACACTAACATTAGTCTTTTATTCCAATGCATTAGTAGTCGAACCTGAGACCAATATGCTTTTTGCTAACCTTGTTATTGGTCTTCGAGGTATAACACTATCATTGTTGCCACATACGACTTCTTTTCTGAACCCATAAGGTACAAAAATTAGGCCTAAATAACAGCTGAAATAACCCATAAGAACGAATCAAAGAAAGATAATTTTATAGGTGGACTAACAATTGTCTCTTATTAGCGGCACAAGGAAAAGAAGGCGCGCCAACAAAGTTCTTAATGTCCTTTAATGCTCTTCTGTTTGTAGTTTCTGGAAAAATAACTTATTGTCTGAATGCCCAACTTAAAAAAGCAATTCTTTAGCTAATATTCATTTTGTTGTACGTTATTACCTCTAAAATTTGCAAGCTTAACAGCTCCATGATTTTCATCAGCACCTGCCATTAGCTTTAAACGATCTAAATATAACGAAAAGAAAACCCATTATTCATCAATTCAATCTCAACAAACCCATGAATAAGTTTACATAAACTACTCCAGTAATTAACAAATCAAACAAAAAACTAAAAAGTTCAGAAAAGCGTTTAGGACCTAGGAGAAAGTTATCACTCTAATTCTTCAGTGAAGAAGAAAAGGGAAGAGAGTGATAAACAATGACGATAAGAGAAAGAAAAAAAAAGAATGAAACAGTAAGGAAGAAAGGAAGAAAGAATTTTGAGCTTGAAAAAATAGCGGAGAGGGGAGCGGATATATGTCTGTAAAAAAACAATATTTGGAAACAAACGGCTAGAAATTATCCGTTGGATGAATAATAGCTGTAGATTCATGGTTTTGGTCTCCACGTGGTCTCTAACGGTCACCTAATTTCTTTTGCTTTCAAATTTTTGAGAGTCGTCTCGTCCGTCTTCTTCTTATTATTATTATTTTGTTTTATTTTGCAGTGGATGTATCTAGGACATGGTAGTAGGACGTAAATGAAAAAAAGAATGAATATTACGTAGAAGACGGCATGTAATTAATGAATGCACCCGTCTTTTATAAAAGAGTATGTGGATTAATTAATGGAATTTGATGGTGTATAAGTTCAATTAATTTGTTTGTTCACTCTATTCTTATTTTTAAATAAATAAATAAATAATCAAATTGGGAAACCGTAGGGTTTCAAGTATTTGCATGGATTCAAGGTTAAATAACATTAAATGACTTCACGTAAACGATACAGAATTTCGTGCTTTTGTTGATTGTGTTAAGCTGCACTTATGCTTTTAAGTTCAAAATTGAAAATTTAAAGTCTATACTAGAATTTAATGCCAAATAAGCTCTCTTTAGTGGTCCAACATCGGGATTTATCAATGCTAAAGCCATGCCGCTTTACATATTTTCAATGCTGGCATGTGCGGTTACGATTATGTTAGAAGTCATTAACTTGGAAGTGTTGGTAATAAAATGATTTCCACTGTTATAATTATTTTGAATGTTAAAGTAATAAACAGTTCTTTCAATGCAATTTTTGTTATTTCTTTCTTTTCGGTTCTTTCCTAGACCTTATTTGAACTTCTTTTAAGAAGATACTCCAATTCAGTATTAACATATAACCCTGTGCTGCATATGATAATTCCATGAAAAAAAAGTATCTAAATATAAATGTATTGTTTAAATTTAAAATACATTGATAGATATTTGAACTTTTTTGCAATATGTTACTAATTTGTAAGACATATGTGCTAACAAGTAAGAATTTCCTTTTGTTTTAAATATATAATGTATTAGCTTTTTGTTTAAATGTATAATTTATGTTAGATGGCTTATTCATTTTAGAGTGGGAATAAAGTCTGAGTTAACGAGCACTGTTAATATAAATGAGTTATATATCTTATTGCTTTACCATTTAGTACTAAAGAAACAAACGAAAATAACTATATTAATTTGATTGATCCAAAGTTTATAACTTTTTGCTTTTTAGATAAGTTTTCACTAAAATAAATTTTGAATTTTGATACATTTGATTTGATAAACAATTTGTAGATTTAATTTCAAATATTCACTAAAATAAGCATAAACAAATATAAAACTGAAATGTAACAACAATGAACCAATATACATTTTACACATTATAAAACTTTGTAGTAAATATCAAAATATTCATCTATGATGAATGCATTATAAAATAAAATTATCATCATTATTTTGAGTAAGAAATTCAAGAAAAGGATGAAAGTGGAAATAAAATTTAAAATGTAAGGAATTGTATTGTTATGCTAGTTTTGCTAAAAAATTATTATTCGAGCTACTATTTCCATTGTTGTGAAAAACAAATCGTGGATCAAACCGTGTTGGCATAAGATTTGAGGTTTTGGTCGTTCTATAAGTCAGAACTTTGGAACTATGCGGATCATTACCTTTAAAATTATACATTAGATAACACACACATATGATTTTATAACAAACTTTTATAGTGAGAATGTAAACTTCCAAAAAAAATTATGGTAAATAAAGCTCGGTTCAATTGATGGTTCATTAAATGTCTCGCATTGTCCAAAGTTGATAAGGTAATCCAATCCATTTGTTCAATTTGGAGGTTGAGAATAAAGTATTATTTCTCAAACTAGTTTCACGACAATATAAGGAATAAAGTTGTAGTAAGATACATTTTTTTTCTAGTTTTGGAGAGTCACACGGTTCAAAGAGGTCAGTCTAGAGGTTCATTTCATGGTTTTATGGTTAGACCGTTGGTTAATGCATGTACAAAGTTATTTTATTTTCCACCCATAACTTTTCAAAGCTAAAGGTCGGCCTCAATCGAACCATGGTTCGATTGGATCTTTAAGACACGTGTTATTTCACATTTCTATACTTTCCCTTTGTGATAAAACATTTATATCGAAATAGTAATTAGCAGGTGTAAATTTATTAGTTCTATGTTACTCTAAATTTATTGTTTTCATCAACAGTATATATTCTAAAGATCTACAAATAATATATTTCTTATTAACTTTGGACTTTAAATATTAAAAATGATATATTTTGGTTAAAATTAATTTCAAAATTTTAATAATATGTGTTGAATATAAGAAAATATGTACTTTATTTTCAGATATCTATTTTAAAGTAAAATAAACTAGCATTATTGAAATTTAACAAACTATATAATGAATATAATCTTTGACAATTTCATATATTCTAAATACTTATAAATAGTCATGTTAAGCAATACAGAAGAGTGAAATGTCAATAGATATATAAATGGATTTATTTTTGTTATCGAAAATAGTGAAAATTAACTTAGATATGAAAAGGTAGTTGGATAGTAATGTGTGTGTATATGTATATACTATGTGTGCGTAAATATTATACTATGTCGACTTTAATGTAACAATGAAGGGGATTAAAAGAAATAATTGAACAAATAATAAATTATGGAATATGAACTTGGAATATATAGAGAGAACTAAGGATAAGCATGAAAAGTCAATGAGAAACTCTCATATTCTTCTATTTTACTTTAATTTAACAAAATACAAAAGCTGAAATTTTGAATTTAAGTGCTATCCAATGGTTAATTCCAAATAGTGGTTTAAGAAGAAAGCATATTAACTGAATGGTCCGACAAGCTGGAAAAAAATTCAATGATAATGTTTTGTAAATACAAAAGAGACTACACCATAGCCTAATTTTTACGAGGAACAGCAAATATCCAATTAATTTCTAAACCAATACCTCAATTAAATAATTAAGATAGGTGTGGGTACATATCGGTTAAGCACTAATATGAGATATTTTAAAATGTCATGATAATATTATATAATATTGCTAAAATAGCGGACATGTGCAGAACATATTATAAATGATATCGTACAATGCTATAATGTTATATTGATGTTAAGTATTAAAATATATGAATAAATAATTCCAAATTACTATGAAAGACTGACTACATATAGTTTATAAATTATAATCCATTTATTGAGATATACTATTTAATAGAAATCATAATACAAGCTCATAATAACCAAGAAATTAATATAAAATACATCTTTATTATTTTCTTAGTTTTTATACTATATTCATTGTTTGTTCAATCATCTAATCATCTATGTTACTTTCCTAAAGTTTTCATATTTATAGTCTCACCATTTTTCACTTGTACTTAATTTATCAAATAATCAATGTTAAAATCAATTACTATTTTATCTCATTCCTTATTGAAATGTCAAACACTTTATTATTCTTCAACTTTTAGCTTTAGGTGCATGATAATAACTAATAAAATAAATTTTCATAAGCTAAGTTACCAATAGAAATAGTCAATAGAAAATAACGAAAAAGAGAAGTAGCTCTTGTTAATACACTAGGTATTGATTTTCATGACAACAACTATATAAATATTACTACTAATGTATCTTCGAATTGTGTAGTTATTTCAGATATATTATTGAGACATTTATAAAGATAAACAAGAATTCGGTGGAAAAAAAGGGATCATATATGAAGGTTAATCAAAGCAATGGAAGAACAAAACTGACTAAAGAAAAATGCTGAAAGGACAAAGGCGTTTGAAGTGATGAGTAGTTGGTTGATTCTTAGAATTCCTTGTTAAAGACCCCATGACAATTATACTCGAAGATCATCAACCATTGACCTCAATCTTATCATAAAAATCCACAAATATAAGATATTTTGAAATTTGAAATTTTGAAACGCTTATTGGTGTTGTTGTTCTCTTTGAAAAATGCCTATATGTCGACATATGGGTATCTAGTATGTCGACATATGTCCCATTGGTTATTTTATAAAATTCAAATTAAGGTATTTTTCGCCACCTCTTCAACAAAAGATGTGTCTCTTCAACCAATATTTAAAGCCTTTGGAAAACGAATTTTCCAATCAATTCTCTCATCTTTCTCATACTCTTTCTCTTCCAAACTTTCATAAGAAAATTCCATTTCATACTCTTTCATTCTCCTTGCAAATCGATACTATTTCACTTCAATTCTTCACTGATTTGCAAACCACACAATATTAGAAAGTTTCTACTTGAATTCATATCATTCTCTCTTTGATTTCATCATATTCCTCAAAGAATTCAAAGATATACTGCTATTGGAGGTCTATATGATCATTGTACCGAATCTGCAAGAATCTGTATTGAAGATACGACTACTTGCCATACTACATTGTTGTTTGCAAAGCGAAGAAGGTGTTCTTGTAGCCTATGAAATCAAGAGTGTGTTCTAGTAGCTGGATGAATCAAGAGGGTGTATCTTGTAGCCCATGAAATTAAGATTGTAAAAGGTTCTTGCCACCCGTAGAAAGCAAGTGATTATAATGAAATTTTGCATGGTGCGATGCATGACTAGATGTAGTATTGGTTAATTGGAACCATCATAAAAATCCGAGTGCTATTTACTTTACCGCATTTTGTTACTTATTTCTGTTTGCAATTTGAATAGATACAGTTTTAAATTCATAAGTTAGTTTTATAAATTTGAAATGCACACTTCATCCCCTCTGGTGTTTAAGTAGCCTTAAGATCTATTTTGCATTGTGTTATAGACAAGCCTCATTTTCAACAGCTCTTTCAAGATCTTCTCTTTAGTGGTAAAGTCTTTAAGAAAAATAAAACATATAAATTAATGAAATAAATAGAGTTTTCTTTATTGAAAGACTAATGAAGAAGCTTAAAACAGTATAGTTAAAACTAAAATATTAGTGCATTAGGATTTCTAATACGGCTACAAATTGTCATTCGTTATATACAAAAAACAAATATCACCATGGATAAGAAACAAATATTAAGAATGTGAAGATATTTATTTGTAAATATATTTTTCCCAATACATACAATAATGGACGATATTCTTAAACAATATCAAGTGTTTTACGCTAAATATCAGAGCGATATATCTACAAATATCGAATAATATACCAGTAACAATATTTTAAGTGATATTTAAAAAAATCTGCGTAGGAGCGATATGAGATACATGGTGATATATCAACGATATTATCCGATATTAACTACATAATACCTCAATAAATAAACTTAGAGCTCTTATATTTAAATCTTCCCTACATCTTTATGCACGTTTTTCAATGGAATGACACAAGGTTTTGTATAGCCATAGAGATTAGTAGACTCTTAAAGTTCCATAATTCTTTCATTAAATATATGGACGTTTATAGTACTCCTTTACCTTTTACACTTTTCATATTTAAAATGTAGTTTTAACTCCTAATGAAGCGACCGTTGGTAAATATTTGGTTTTTTATTGCCCAAATCGACACCACTCACTAAAAGTAATACCAGCCATGATGAAATAAATAGGCAACGATAACTGATAATTTCTAACAAACCTCGGTTCATAAATATCACAACACAAATAATAATAAACAATAGAAATAATATATAATTGGTATGAAATTATCTTTAAGGGAAACGTGTTTATTTTTTATTCTCAATACCGAAGCTTTGGCAATAATTAGTCTAGAAGCCAAATGTTCATTTTTAAGTGTGCATCCTACTTCACTTCAAAAATTAAGCTTGATAAAGAGGAGATGGTGCGATTGGCCAAGGCGATGGCAAAGAATGGTATAGGCAGTGCAAGATACTGGTGGTAGTGAATAACTTTTGGCGGTGGTGGAGAGCAAGTTAGTAGTGATAGAGTTAGGGCTATACCACAGGGGAAATTTTGTAATTTACTCCAAATTATTTTTTCTTTAGTGAAATCTCATTTGAAATAAAAAGTTCTTCTTTCTGTTATATACTAGATATAATATGCGGTATTAATTAATTGTTTGATTTAAGTATATTTAATAGAAAATCTATAAATGATACATTTTATGATAGTAATTATAACATGTAATCATAAGCAATTTTTCATAATGTAATAAACATAACCTTTTAAATATTATTACATTGAGATTAAGCACCCAACGCTCTCCAAATGTTAGGCAATGCATTTCTCATGATTATTGGAGGCACCAATAGGCTATGAATTGATAATTATTAGATAACTATGTAATGGCCCACTTGAGATTTTTTCGTTTCTTAATATAACTAAGGTCAAATAGAAAATTTTGAAGTAATGATGTTGCACTGTTCTCATGACTTAAGAATACTGTTGAAATTCTATGTGGATACACCACTATGATTATAGTTAAATTTTGACATGTTATCCATTAAACGATTATAGTTGGACTTGAGTTGAAGCATTAGAAGTAAAAAAAAAAACTATTCAATATAGTATTAATCTCTTCAGTTATATGGGCCTATTATCACAGTCAACTACACTCAACTCATAGTTAAAATCTCCAACCAGAGTAGTATGGTTAGTAATTGTAGTGATTTTTTTTTAATTTGAACGGAAGCGGTTATTTGTTCAGGATCTAGTATTGCCTATTTAGATACCAATGACACTTAAAAATAATTATGCAGTCTCATAGAAAAATAACAGAGATAGAAGACATAGAAGATTTAACGTGGTTCGGATATGAATATCCTACATCCACGGAGACCCAACAACTTTTTATTTCACGAAAGAAAAAGAGTACAAAAGAGAGAGGGAAAAATAATGGTGGATATTACACTTGCTTGTTCATATGAAGATAAAGTTCCTTCATTTATATAGACTTGATAATGAAGGGTTGCTTGGATATTAAGCAAATTAATTTCCCGATTACCCAGATATCTTTCAAATTTGCGTGATTTGATTTTAGTACAAATAGATAGCGTAATCTTCGTTTCCATATCTTTCCTTTATTCTGCATGCCTAATTATTTATTTCTTCATATAGAAGATATACATTGACTAATTAATTGGTTGACTAATTAATTAGTTTCCTTCAAAATATCCTTCCATATATCAGCTAAATTAATTGATTTGATTGAATCAATTAATCAATTTCTTTCCTCTTTAACTAATATTTGAATCATCCAAATTCAACACTCCACCTTGATTCAAATATAACAATCTCTCTTCATCACCTTATCATCAAGTAATCAACATATAAGTTGTTGGGTCTAGCGCCCCATGGCGCTCAAGTAACAGGCATCAAACTGATCAAGTTTGAGCAATGCTCAAACTTGTCCTTAGGAAGTGACTTTGTCATCATATCTGAAGGATTAACCAAAGTACTCACTTTCAACAATTTGAACTTGCTTTGTTCTTCCTCAAGTATAATAAAGAAACCTCTAACATCAATGTGCTTCGTCCGTGAACTATAAGCTTGATTTTCTACAAGATGAATCGCACTCTGACTGTCTGAAAATAGCTCTACTGTCCGCTGCACCGTTGAAAGATCATCCAACAACTGAAGTAAGTACAATCCTTCCTTTGTTGCTTCCACAATCGATATCAACTCTGCTTTGGTAGTCGATAAAGCTACAATAGATTGCAGCTTTGATCTCCATGAAATCGAGCCTATGTCAAGTGTAAAAACATAGCCCGACACTGACTTCCTAGCATCTTTATCCCCAGCGTAATCAGAATCACAGTATCCTCTAAGAAAGATGTCACCATCCACTCCACCATATAACAAGCCCACCGAATAAGTGCCTCGAAGATATCTAAGAATCCACTTCACAGCTTGCCAATGCTCTTTGCCTGGGTTAGACATATATCGACTCATAACACCCACTGCATGGGACAAATATGGTCTTATGCACACCATCGTATACATAAGACTACCAACAGCACTAGAATAAGGTATATCAGCCATATACCTCTTGTCTTATTCCGATGAGGGAGATAAGTCTTTTGACAACTTAAAATGAGAGCCTAATGGAGTTCCAACCGGTTTAGCTTTCTCCATTCCAAATCGAGCGAAGACTTTCTCGATGTACTGCGCTTGAGTGAGCCTTAACTCTCTCCGCTTTCTATCCCTGCTTATCTCCATACCCAATATTCTTTGTGCATTTCCCAAATCCTTCATGTCAAACTCTCTACTGAGCTCTGCTTTCAACTCCTTAATTCTAACCATACTCCGAGATGCAATCAGCATATCATCAACATATAACAACAAATAAATCATATCACCATCACATCTTCTGAAATAAACACACTGGTCTTTGAAACTTCTGGAGTATCCCTGTGAAAGTATAAACTTATCAAACCTCTTGTACCATAGTCTAGGAGACTGCTTCAGTCCATATAGAGATTTATTGAGTTTGCAAACATAGTCTGGCCTACTACTATCAATGTACCCTTCTGGCTGCTTTAAATAAATCTCCTCATCCAGATCACCATGCAAGAATGCAGTTTTGACATCAAGTTGCTCTAATTCCATATCATAATGAGCAACCAATGCCAAAAGAATACGAATAGAAATATGCCTAACCACTGGAGCAAAGATATCATGATATTCTACCCCTTTCTTCTGAACTTACCCCTTTGCGACTAACCTTGCCTTGTATCTGAGATTACCATTTTCGCCATCTTTCACTCTATAGATCCACTTGCATCCAATAGCTCTCTTGTCGGTGGGAAGAGGCACCAAATCCCAAGTATGATTTCTCTGCAATGATTCAATCTCCTCCTCCATAGCAAATAACCAACTAGAACTGTTAACTGATGCGATTGCTTCTTTATAATTACAGGGCTCATCATGGACAACATTCAAAGCATATGTTGCCATATCATCGAAGTTAATATCTTCGATTATCAATCCAACAAACTCATCAAGCCACTTAGGCTTTCTTCTTTGTCTGACATGCCTAGGTTCCGAATGAGCTCCACCTTGAGTTTGATCCTCTGTACCAACATCGATATCATCCTCATCAACCACGGTGTCATCGGAAACACCATTTGAACGTCTGTGGAAAGAATCAACAGATGACTTGCTTTGTGTCTGGTATTCTTCACATGTCCTCTCATTGTCATCCGATGAGGAAGGCTCCACCTTCAACATAGCCTTCTCATCAAAAGTCACATGCCTGCTCATAACGATCATCTTGCTAATAGGAAACCACAACCTGTATCCCTTCACTCCTCTACTATAACCTAGAAAAATACACTTGCGATCTCTAGGTTCCAGCTTCCCTTTTCTCTCATGCACATAAGTTGGGAAACCAAACACTCTGAGAAATGAATAGCATACAGGCTCTCTTTTCCATACTTCTTCAGGGATCGTCATATCTATGACAGTGGAAGGTGTGCGGTTGATGAGGAAAGCCGCCATAGGTAAAGCTTCAGCCCAAAATCCCTTCTTCAATTTAGCAGTCAGTCTAAGGCATCTTGTTCTCTCCAATAATGTTTGATTCATCCTTTCTGCAACTCCATTAGACTGGGGGTCGCCTGGTGTGGTGTAATGCCTCTTAATGCTTTCAGACTCACAATAATCGATGAATTCCTGTTATACAAATTCACCGCCGTTATCTGAACGGAGAACTTTCAATTTCTTCCCTGACTGTTTCTCAACCATAGATTTCCACTTCCGAAACTTAGCAAAGGTTTCACTCTTTGATTGTACTCATACTTTACGAGAGAAATCATCTATAAATGAAACAAAATATCTGGCTCCACCTAAAGACGGACAAGGGGAGGGACCCCAGACATCTGTATGAACATACTCCAAGATAGTTTTTGCTTTATGCTCTCCTATACCAAAAGAAATCTTCGTCTGCTTTCCAATAACACACCCTTCACAAAAACCAAGTTTTGAATGACGAACTACATCCATCAATCCTTGTTTTCTCAACTCATCCATGCTGTGCTCACCGATGTGACCCATCCGTAAGTGTCATAATCTGGAAGAATCCGAATCAACAGATGTAACAGAAGCTGATTAACCAATTACAGTAGTGCCCTTTAATAGATAAAGATTTCCTACCCTAGCACCTCTCATAAAAATCATGGAACCCTTCGATATCTTTATTTTCTCTCCTTCCACTACAGTCTTCAAGCTAAGTCTACTTAACGCCCCAACAGAAATCAAGCTCATCCTCAAATCAGGTACATGTTTAACATCAGTGATCGTACGAATAACACCACCAAACATCCTAATCCTCATGCTACCAACACCCACCATACGGTAAGAAGCATCATTACCCATCAGAACTTCTCCTCCATCAATTTCACAAAGTGGAAAAGCAGTTCCTATCAGGTGTCATATGATAGGATGCGCCAGAATCAATCAGCCATAAGTTGCTCTTTCCAGAAGAGCCAGAAGCTATAAATACATCGGTGTCACTTTCTGTATCTGATTTCTCTGCTGTAGAAGCTGAGGCTTTCTTTGGATCTTTTCTTCTACCTTCAAGATTGGGGCATTATGTGATGAAGTGCCCTGATTTCTTACAATAATGACAAGTCAAGTTCTTAGGCCCCTTAGACTGAGACCGTGAATAATTCTGTACTCCACCTTTCTTCGACCTACTTTGGCATCTACCTCTCTGAACATATAAGCCTTCGGTATCACTATCCAAGCTAGTGCCCGCCAATCTACCTCTTAATACTTCATTATGAAGACCAGCCTTTACATCAGACAGGCTAATTTTACTACGGCCATAAATCATGGAATTAACAAAAGCAGTATACTCCTTAGACAAGGAACATGAGAGGATCACAGCTTGAGCCTCATTAGTAATATCAACTTCCGCTGCCTTCAGGTTCATAATCAAAGTCGTCAAAGCATCTACATGCTCCATGAGATCGGCTCCAGGCTTCATCTTGAACGAATAAAGTTGTTGCGGAAGAATAATCCGATTAGTGAGAGACTTGTCTTGATATGCATCCGATAATGCATCCCATAGTTCTTTCGCCGTCTTCTTGTGAGAGAATTCTCTAAGAACTTCATCTGAAAGGCTCAACTGAATTGTTGTAAGAGCTTTATCTTCCATCTCTTCCAAATCAGCTGCATCAGTACCTTTCAATTTCTCAGGCGCAGAAAAAACCTTATAAGTCTTCTTCTTCTTCTATACTGCCTCCATCTTCATCTTCCAAGTGCCAAAATCTCCTTTTCCGTCAAAACGTGTTACTCCATAATTGACACCAAATCTGCCAATAGACTTACTAGAAGTAGCCATTAATATCCAAACAGGAACAATAACACTAGCTCTGATACCAAACTGTAGTGATTTTTTTTAATTTGAGCGGAAGCGGTTATTTATTCAGGATCTAGTATTACCTATTTAGATACCAATGACACTTAAAAAAGAATTATGCAGTCTTACAGAAAAATAACAGAAATAGAAGACACAGAAGATTTAACGTGGTTCGGATATGAATATCCTACGTCCACGGAGACCCAACAACTTTTTATTTCACTAAAGAAAAAGAGTACAAAAGAGAGAGGAAAGAATAATGGTGGATACTACACTTGCTTGTTCATATGAAGATAAAGTTCCTTCATTTATATAGACTTGATAATGAAGGGTGGCCTGGAGATTAAACAAATCAGTTTCCCGATTACCCAGATATCTTTCAAATTTGCGTGATTTGATTTTAGTACAAATAGATAGCGTAATCTTCGTTTCCATATCTTTCCTTTATTCTCCATGCCTAATTATTTATTTCTTCATATATCAGATATACATTGACTAATTAATTGATTGACTGATTAATTAGTTTCCTTCAAAATATCCTTCCATATATCAACTAAATTAATTGATTTGATTGAATCAATTAATCAATTTCTTTACTCTTTAACTAATATTTGAATCATCCAAATTCAGCACTCCACCTTGATTCAAATATAACAATCTCCCTTCATCACCTTATCATCAAGTAATCAACATATAAGTTGTTGGGTCTAGCGTCCCATGGCGCTCAAGTAACAGGTATCAAACTGATCAAGTTTGAGCAATACTCAAACTTGTCCTTAGGAAGTGACTTTGTCATTATATATGAAGGGTTATCCAAAGTACTCACTTTCAACAATTTAATCTTGCTTCATTCTTCCTTAAGCATAAGAAAGAAACCTCTAACATCAATGTGCTTCGTTCATGAACTATAAGCTTGATTTTCTACAAGATGAATCGCACTTTGACTGTCTGAAAATAGCTTTACTGTCCGCTGCACCATTGAAAGATCATCCAACAACTGAAGTAAGTACAATCCTTCCTTTGTTGCTTCCACAATCGATATTAACTCTGCTTCGGTAGTCGATAAAGCTATGATAGATTGCAGCTTTGATCTCCATGAAATCGAGCCTATGCCAAGTGTAAAAACATAGCCCGACACTGACTTCCTAGCATCTTTATCCCTAGCGTAATTAGAATCACAGTATCCTCTAAGAAAGATGTCACCATCCACTCCACCATATAACAAGCCCACCGAAGAAGTGCCTTGAAGATATCTAAGAATCCACTTCACAGCTTGCCAATGCCCTTTGCCTGGGCTAGACATATATCGACTCACAACACCCACTGCATGGGCCAAATCTAGTCTTGTGCACACCATCGTATACATAAGACTACCAACAGCACTAGAATAAGGTATATCAGCCATATACCTCTTGTCTTATTCCGATGAGGGAGATAAGTCTTTTGACAACTTAAAATGAGAGCCTAATGGAGTTCCAACCGGTTTAGCTTTCTCCATTCCAAATCGAGCGAAGACTTTCTCGATGTACTGCGCTTGAGTGAGCCTTAACTCTCTCCGCTTTCTATCCCTGCTTATCTCCATACCCAATATTCTTTGTGCATTTCCCAAATCCTTCATGTCAAACTCTCTACTGAGCTCCGCTTTCAACTCCTTAATTCTAACCATACTCCGAGATGCAATCAGCATATCATCAACATATAACAACAAATAAATCATATCACCATCACATCTTCTGAAATAAACACACTGGTCTTTGAAACTTCTGGAGTATCCCTGTGAAAGCATAAACTTATCAAACCTCTTGTACCATAGTCTAGGAGATTGCTTCAGTCCATATAGAGATTTGTTGAGTTTGCAAACATAGTCTAGCCTGCTACTATCAATGTACCCTTCCGGCTGCTTTAAATAAATCTCCTCATCCAGATCACCATGCAAGAATGCATTTTTGACATCTAGTTGCTCCAATTCCATATCATAATAAGCAACCAATGCCAAAAGAATATGAATAGAAATATGCCTAACCACTGGAGCAAAGATATCATGATATTCTACCCCTTTCTTCTGAACTTACCCCTTTGCGACTAACCTTGCCTTGTATCTGAGATTACCATTTTCGCCATCTTTCACTCTATAGATCCACTTGCATCCAATAGCTCTCTTGTCGGTGGGAAGAGGCACCAAATCCCAAGTATGATTTCTCTGCAATGATTCAATCTCCTCCTCCATAGCAACTAACCAACTAGAACTGTTAACTGATGCGATAGCTTCTTTATAATTACAGGGCTCATCATGGACAACATTCAAAGCATAAGTTTCCATTTCATCGAAGTTAATATCTTCGATGCTCAATCCAACAAACTCATCAAGCCACTTAGGCTTTCTTCTTTGTCTGACATGCCTAGGTTCCGAATGAGCTCCACCTTGAGTTTGATCCTCTGTACCAACATCGATATTATCCTCATCAACCACGGTGTCATCGGAAACACCATTTGAACGTCTATGTAAAGAATCAACAGATGACTTGCTTTGTGTCTGGTATTCTTCACATGTCCTCTCATTGTCATCCGATGAGGAAGACTCCACCTTCAACATAGCCTTCTCATCAAAAGTCACCTGCCTACTCATAACGAACATCTTGCTAATAGGACACCACAACCTATATCCCTTCACTCCTCTCCTATAACCTAGAAAAATACACTTGCGAGTTCTAGGTTCCAGCTTCCCTTTGCTCTCATGCACATAGGCTGGGCAACCAAACACTCTGAGAAATGAATAGCTAACAGGCTCTCCTTTCCATACTTCTTCAGGGAGCTTCATATCTATGACAGTGGAAGGTGTGCGGTTGATGAGGAAAGCCGCCATAGATAAAGCTTCAGCCTAAAATCCCTTCTTCAATTTAGCAGTCAGTCTATGGCATCTTGTTCTCTCCAATAATGTTCGTTTCATCCTTTCTACAACTCCATTAGACTGGGGGTCGCCTGGTGTGGTGTAATGCCTCTTAATGCCTTCAAACTCACAATAATCGATGAATTCCTGTTATACAAATTCACCGCTGTTATCTGAACGGAGAACTTTCAATTTCTCCCCTGACTTCTTCTCAACCATAGATTTCCACTTCCGAAACTTAGCAAAGGTTTCACATTTTGAGTGAAGAAAGTATACCCATACTTTATGAGAGAAATCATCTATAAATGAAACAAAATATCTGGCTCTACCTAAAGATGTACAAGGGGAGGGACCCCAGACATCTGTATAAACATACTCCAAGATAGTTTTTGCTTTATGCTCTCCTATACCAAAAGAAATCTTCGTCTGCTTTCCAAGAACACACCCTTCACAAAAACCAAGTTTTGAATGATGAACTTCATCCATCAATCCTCATTTTCTCAACTCATCCATGTTGCGCTCACCGATGTGACCCATCCATAAGTGCCATAATCTGGAAGAATCCGAATCAACAGATGTAACAGAAGCTGATTCACCAACTACAGTAGTGCCCTTTAATAGATAAAGATTTCCTACCCTAACACCTCTCATAACAATCATGGAACCCTTCGATATCCTTATTTTCTCACCTTCCACTATAATCTTCAAGCCAAGTCTACTTAACGCCCCAACAGAAATCAAGCTCCTCCTCAAATCAGGTACATGTCTAACATCAGTGATCGTACGAATAACACCATCAAACATCCTAATCATCACGCTACCAACACCAGCTATATGGCAAGAAGTATCATTACCCATCAGAACTTCTCCTCCATCAATTTCACGGTAAGTGTAAAAGCAGTTCCTATCAGGCGTCATATGATAGGATGCGCCAGAATCAATCAGCCATAAGTTGCTCTTCCCAGAAGAGCCAGAAGCTATAAATACATTGGTGTCACTTTTTGTATCTGATTTCTCTGCTGTAGAAGCTGAGGTTTGCTTTTGATCTTTTCTTCTACTTTCAAACTTGGGACATTATGCTATGAAGTGCCCTGGTTTCATACAATAATGACAAGTCAAATTCTTAGGCCCCTTAGACTGAGACCGTGAATAATTCCGTCCTTCACCATTCTTCGACCTGATTTGGCCTCTACCTCTCTGAACAGATAAGCCTTTGGTATCACTATCCAAGCTAGTGCTCGCCAATCTACCTCTTAATACTTCATTATGAAGTCCAGCCTTTACATCAGACAGGCTAATTTTACTGTGGCCATAAATCATGGAATTAACAAAAGCAGTATACTCCTTAGGCAAGGAACATAAGAGGATCACAGCTTGAGCCTCATCGGTAATATCAACTTCCGCTGCCTTCAGGTTCATAATCAAAGTCGTCAAAGCATCTACATGCTCCATGAGGTCAGCTCCAGGCTTCATCTTGAATGAATAAAGTTGTTGTGGAAGAATAATCCGATTAGTGAGAGACTTGTCTTGATATGCATCTGATAATGCATCCCATAGTTCTTTCGTCGTCTTCTTCTGAGAGAATTCTCTAAGAACTTCATCTGAAAGGCTCAACTGAATTGTTGTAAGAGCTTCATTTTCCATCTCTTCCAAATCAGCAGCATCACTACCTTTCAATTTCTCAGACGCAGAAAAACCTTATAAGTCATCTCCTTCTTCGATACTGCCTCCATCTTCATCTTCCACGTACCAAAATCTCCTTTTCCGTCAAAACATGTTACTCCATAATTAACACCAAATCTACCAACAGACTTACTAGAAGTAGCCATTAATATCCAAACAGGAACAATAACACTAGCTCCGATACCAAACTGTAGTGAATTTTGTTTTAATTTGAGCGGAAGCGGTTTATTTGTTTAGAATCTAGTATTGCCTATTTAGATACCAATGACACTTAAAAAGAATTATGCAGTCTCACAGAAAAATAACAGAAATAAGAGACACAGAAGATTTAACGTGGTTCAGATATGAATATCCTACGTCCACGGAGACCCAACAACTTTTTATTTCACTAAAGAAAAAGAGTACAAAAGAGAGAGGAAAGAATAATGGTGGATACTACACTTGCTTGTTCATATGAAGATAAATTTCCTTCATTTATATAGACTTGATAATGAAGGGTTGCTTGGAGATTAAGCAAATCAATTTCCCGATTACCCAGATATCTTTCCAATTTGCTTGATTTGATTTTAGTACAAATAGATGGCGTAATCTTCGTTTCCATATCTTTCCTTTATTTTGTATGCCTAATTATTTATTTCTTCATATAGCAGATATACATTGACTAATTAATTGATTAACTAATTAATTAGTTTCCTTCAAAATATCCTTACATATATCAGCTAAATTAATTGATTTGATTGAATCAATTAATCAATTTCTTTCCTCTTTAACTAATATTTGAATCATCCAAATTCAACGGTAATAAATGTTAATATTGAATCAAGGACTTTGTTTTTGGATTTACAAAGTTGAATGTGAAAGACGTTGGAATTTTGACCAAAACCAAATTCCATAAGTCCTAATGTAATATAGTTTTAATTGATGTAAATAATGGGTACTGCCAGAGATCGCATATAATTAGTAAAATTGGATTTTATCAAAAATTACGCAAGTGATAAATTCAACCAAAATGTCACATCACAAGCTAAGGTGGCATGTGAACGTTAACTTTTGAATTGTACAATATTAATCATTGACTAAATTTGCATCTTTGAGTCACATAATCGAAATGGTGAATATTCTGAATGGACCACGTGGTTTGATTAATTTTTAGTTGTTGAAAAATAATTAATATTTACGAAATATTAATTATTAAATTGTATTTGATTCGTTTAAATTTCATTAGCATTAAAAATATGCATATATAAAAGTTACAAACGTGTGCATTGATATACGATGTCGGTAAAATATTTAAATTCGATCTAAATGGAATAAAAACTAAAGAGGGCTTTAAATAAATTAAATTAATTAATGTTTTTGAAATATTAATTATTAAAATTTTATTTATTTACTTGAGTACCATTGGTATTTAATAAAGTGTATGTATAAAAGTTATAAACGTGCGTATCAGTATATAATATCGATGGAAAATTTAAATTGTATTTAAATAGGATTAGTGCTAATTAGGTTTTAGAATTTTTTGAGGCTAAACAACCCATGTCATGGTCGGCCATGATTTGAGGGATGGGAGATCCTTTTGCTTTCGAAAAGGTAATCTTAATTAAAGGAATGTGAGCCATCATATCTTTAATGACATCTTTATTTCCTTCTTTATTTTTATTTGTCTCTGTCATTTTGGCTCTCCTTCTAACATCTCTCTAGGGCCGAAAATTTCATGTTGGCTAGGATTCCAAAACTCTAAAACAAAATCAAACAAAAATAAAATAAAAAAATTAGTTATCATTCAACTGTTGCAAGATTTAAAGATTGAGTTATTGAATCTAGGAATTATTTCATTATTCAAGGTGTTTCATTTAGCTACATCTCAAGGTAACCTTCTATTTTATTTTTACACGAATTCATCATGTCGATATGCTTTGAATCCTCCGCCTCTTGTACCACTTTCACCTGTATGAATTTTCGAATATGATATAGTCCTCTAATTTCTTCCTTGAATTAGTTGTAGTCTCAACTTGTTAATATATTTTGCATCTCCTTCTCCTTCTTATATATTGTTCATATGTTATCTATGTTAATAATTTAAGATTCATCATCGCTTTTTATTCTTTTTCATATTTTGTGTTTAATTTAGATCTGAAAACTCATCGTCGGAAATTTATATATGCCTAAGTCGTCTAATTCATTTCTGTTTCAGGAATTAGTGTTTGGAAAAATTTATTTTATTTTATTTATTTTAAAATAATTCTAATAATAGATTAAGTTTCATATTATAAAGTTGAGAATTGAATGCATATGCTACATGTTGGTTTGAAATAATATTAGTTACCGTTACATAAAATTAAGTCAATTTAAATTCATAAGTTGTTTAAAAAATCTTTAAAACTTTTGATTTCTTTCTTAAGTTAACAATTAGATCTAAGATAGACTAATTTTATTTTTTGATAGTATATCTTTTAAATTACAAACTAGTTAAATATATTTGTTACATATATTTTTTGTTTAAAACATTGATTTAATTGTTGTGTTTATATATATATATATGTGTGCATGTCTATATGTATATATGTACGTATACAAAACATACACACACATAAACACACACACACACACACACATATGCATGCATGTATACGAACATGAATGTATGTATGTATTAGTTCTTCATTTAGGTATATAAAATGAACTTTACGTAAAATATTGTAATTACAACCAACTTTAAAATCGTCTACTTTAACTTTAATACATGTCATATAAACAAAGTCTATTCTAATGTGTACAAGTATGCATATTTGTGTGTGTGTATAAATTTATGTATATGTGTATATACATACATATATGCACACACTAAATAAATCTTATTTTAAAATTGTTTACTTTGGATGACAAAGGCACATATAGAGTAGAAAAGTGTCTGTTATTGTGTAAATCTCAGCACCTAAACAATGTTCACATTAAATATGTACATTTTTCATATGTTGCACCTGCACATGAGCGCATTTGATGCACTCATTACAACATATATACAATTTAAAATTAAACCTAAACTAATTTTCAATAAATAAAATAAAATGAAGATTTTATTCAAAATTTTAGATTAAATCTAAAATCAATTTACGCTTCATAGGTTCAACTAAGATCAGAATGGATTTTTTTTAATTTGTTCATATAATCGACTTCCGACAGGCCGGGTTCCAGTAATTATATGAAAGCCCAATAATTTATAGGGTCCAAATTAGTCATGTTAGGACCAACTAGTTAAGCTTACTCATTCAATAGGGTGTTCAGAAAAGTAGCGTCTAGGCAAAGTATATTGGCCTCGCTAGCTACCAAAGCGGGCTTAAAGGTGAGTTGAGCCCAAAGGTTACCCCTAATAGAAATGACCCGATTTGAATTTAGGTCTTGCACTAATTTTCAAATTTCGTTTCGAAATTAAAAACAAATTTAAATTTAAAAGGTTTAATTTAAAATAAGAAATATAGTATAGATGTTATAATATGTTTTCTTGAAATTATTTTGAAAACTTATTAATTAAACTTCAAAATTAATTATTTATTAGTAAGATTAATAAAGTAAATTAATTAATTAAATTATATAGAACATGTACGATGACATATGTTACATTATCTTGAAAATTTTAAGATATCTAAGTATATATGAAACTTCTCAAAATTAAAATAATTAATTAAGATTGTTTAACTAATAAATTAGCTAAATGTTAATTAATAAATAACTTAATACATATATATAAAGATATACATGTATAACTATAAATGTATAGTATATACATGCTCGATACACAATGTTTAATTGAATAATATAAAATTAATTAAAATGTTAATTAGTTGATCGAATTTATTAAATAAGATTAATTAATAATATTAATATAAGATTATACATAAGACTATTATATAAGTTAATTAAATTATAAAAGTTATATGATAAAACTTATACAATATGAATGTGTAAAAAAGGTGGAACGATAAGAAACCTCAATTAGATTTAAGTAATAAATACATAAGTGTAGTACATATACCATGATTTCAGATGTGTTTGACACTTTAATCACGAGGGTATTTTATAAGATATGCATTATTCCATAAGTTTATATCACTCAATTATATATATTAATGGTTACGAACCTATCGTATATTAATATATAGAATATATTACTTGCGTACTTCATAGTTGTTAAGCTTTCCTCAAGTTAGGAATGTGATCTATAGTACTATTGATATATAGAATAAACAAGGTAAGATAACCACGTATATTTGTTGAGCTTTCCTTAAGGTAAGTGCATTATACTTAGACCATCATAAAATGGTAAGTGCAAGTGAATAATCTCTAATTATTTGTTGAGCTTTCCTCGAGGTAAAAATGGGATTAGGGCAAAACCACATGGTTTAGAAGTTGTATACGATACAACCGTTAAGAAATTATCCATTGTATGGGGACTATGATTTTTTGAGATTTCCTCAAGGTTAGAATCCCAAGGCATACCAGTCCTAACACTCACTAATGAAGTCGAAAAACTTCTATGTTTCATCCTAGGATTTTAAGAAGCATAAAAGATTATTGGGAGATTATTAGTAAAATAAAATGTAACTTTTAACATTAGTAATATTATAATAACATCTACTATGAATAATTTCCTAATCTGCTAAATTAGAATTCGTAGAAAATGACTACGTCCAAATTGTTTTCTAAAAATGGAAAACCCATTGGACTTAACTACATGAACTTTTTAAATGCAATAAAGATTGCACTAACATAAGAACATCTATGGTCGTCTATAACAGAACCTCCAGGAGAAATACCGGTTAATGAAGTAGATTCAGAATTACACATAGCCTATAATAAATAGGTCATGGACCTCGTAATCGCCTAAGATTACGTTGGTCTATGTTAGATAAGCCATTATAGAGACAGCATGAAAATATGAATATCCATTAAATTTTCGTAAGCCTCAAAGCTTTATTTGGGGAACAGTCTCATCTGCAAGGTACAAACTTGCAATGAAACTATTTAATACAAAAATGGAGAAGGGTATGAAAGTGGGTTATTACATCTAATGATGAATGGCTATATTGATAGACTTTCTCAGTTGGACGTGACGATAGGCGACAGTTGCAAGTGGATCTGATCCTAGGATCTCTTACTCCTCAGTTTGAGCCATTTATATTAAACTACAATATAAACTAGGTAAATGTAAGTCTCATGGAGCTCCTTAATATGTTGAGGTCAACCAAGTCTTTATCCAAGGATCAGGGCACAATACTCACGGTTAAGGGGAATGCAACATCTTCGAAAGGTTTGAAGAAGCGAAAAAGGGTTAATAATAAGAACAATAAGACCACTTCAGCTGACAAGGGTTAATGTCATCACTATCACAAGAGGGGTCATTAGAAATGGAACTATCCGGAGTACTTGAAAATTATCAAAAAAAAGAAACGTAATAGTTATGTTGCTCCTACAGGTATATTTATGATTCAAAATTATTTTGTAATTAATAAATTATCATGGGTTTTATATACTGGATCTGGAACTCACATCTGTAATTCATTACAGGGACTTAGTAACATGTATCATGTGGAAAGGGATAGATGAGGCTTCAAGTTGCTTCTAGATCTATAGCGGGTGCAACAATAATTTGAGACTGATTTCATTTAAGTTTGCCAAATGAATTAGTTTTAATTTTAGATAATTACTAATATGTGAAAGACTTTATTTGTAATATTATTTCTCTGCCTAGATTGTCTAAGACTGGTTACATATTTCACTGTGTTAATAATGTTATAAACATAATGTTGAATGGTAGTAAAGTCTATGGTATTTCTGATAATGACATTTATGTTATTAACACTAATTATGTCTTTGCTGTGATTAACTCTTCTAATGTCGATATAAATAATAACTATCTTTGACATTATAGGCTTGGTAACATAAGTGAGAAAAGGCTACACAAATTGAAAAGTGAAGGTTTTCTATCATTATTTGATTCTAAATCATTTGACGCTCATGAGTCATGTCCAAAAGGAAAAATAACCAATCACCCCTCTAGTGGAAGCAATGAAAGAGTTAATGAACTCATCGTCTGGTACATGGTGATGTATGTAGCCAAATACCTATAGTAACCAAAAATAGATCTTCTTATTTTGTAACCTTTACGGATAATTTCTCAAGACTAGGATATGTGTATATTATGAAGGATATATCAGATATTAATGAGAAATTCATAGAATATAAAAATGAGGTTAAAAACCAGATGAGCCATAGGATTAAAATACTTCATCCGACCAAGGAGGTGGGTACATTGGACAGGAGATCCAATGGTACTTAAAAGATAATGAGATTATCTCTCAGGTTACTCCACTTTATAGGCTATAACACAATGGTGTTTTGGAGTGAAGGAACCAAACCCTATCGGATATGGTTCATTCCATCACGAGTAAAGCTGAGTTACCTCTGTTCTGTTGGGGATATGCTCTAGAAACCACATCGTATATGTTGAATTTGATACTCATAAAATCTATGCCTAAGATGCAATATAAGAAGTGTCACGGGAAATGTTTAAACCAAAAATGACATAAACACCCAATAGATTGAGTAGAGGAAAAAAAGTGAAGAAAATAAATGAAAAAATGAGTAAAAAAATAGTACACATAAGATTCATAGTGGTTCGGCGTACTTTGGCCTACGTCCACTTCAAGTTTCCTTTTTACTATAATGTGTTTTTCAAGTACAGTTCTTACAGATCTTTATAAATCCATAAGTGATTGCCATAAATTAGAGTAAGAGAACAAAAGCTGAAAAAATATCCTTACAAATGAGTCCTACCCTCCCATTTATATGTATAGGAGGCTTAAAATCTCTCCTAGAAGATCTCCACATCGTTTTCCACACAAAAGACTAGTTCACCTGAAAACTTGGTTACCACATCGTCAAACATGGTCATGGATCGGTACCGATCCATGGTCTTGGATCGGTACTGATCCATAAGTTTGACTTTTGGATCTCTTTGAATTCTTTGCTTAGGTGCAACTCATGATTAGCTTCGTTATTCCAATCTTGCTTATATCTTTAATACCTTGTTTATGGGTCCAAATAATGGATCTGTAAAAGAACAAAGTTGCCGATTCAAGTGCTCGTGGAGATCGACATTTAATCATATAAGAATAACAAAATAACACTGGAAACAAGGTTCTGGGATCAAGTAGGACGTGGAGGTTGAAGTTGAGCTCCATTCGATGAAGAAGCACAGATCGGTACCAATCCACCAATTTGGTGGATCTGGTTCTCTGGATTTTTTCCTCTTGGCTTTATTCTTGTCTCATGGCTTTGCTTGCGCTTGGTTTTTAGCTTTTAAAGCTATCTCTTCCGGCTTCTTTGCTTGATAGCTTTCAAGTTTGACTTGTCAAGTTTTTATGTATACTGTTTGGTCAAAAGGCTGGAAAATACTTGCTCCCCAAAGCACACCTTGCAAATGGAAGGCATGCTTTGCTCAAGAACAAATGTTGAAGTCAACGGGATATTAATAGTTGAATATTCTGGTTATCAACCAATCAAGCTATGTGGATCACCCTGTTTCTTTGGATTCTATTATCAATCATGGGTCATTCTACCACTGTTGCAGCCTAAGACTCCAGACTCTGCCTGAGTGTAATCTATACATCATCACCATTCTATTTACATTTGAAGTTGTTACATCACATATCAAAATCATCCTATGTTCATCTGGGATTTTTTTAGTTGTATTCTAATCACAAGGCATTCAAATCCTTTTGTCAAGTTTGTATTTATTCTAAGGTTTGATCTCTCCGGATCATTTTATATTCAGTTCAATGCACAATCTCTCTGGATCGATTTGTAATTTAATTAAATGTGTGATCTCTCTGGATCATTTAATGTTTAAGCTAAGGGGATGATCTTTTCGAATCATTATTCAAATTTGTGTCCATTCAAGGCTGATAGATAAATCCACAATCTCTCCAGATCGTTAATTGAGGTTGTGGCCATTCGGGATCGATAATCAAATTTATGGTCTCTCGGGACTGTTAATCAAATCCATGATCGTTCAGGGTCGATAATCGAATCCATGATCTCTTTGGATCGTTTACTAAAATCCATGGCTATTCGGGGGCAATAATCAATTTCGTGATCTCTCTAGATCATTTAGTCAGGTTTATGGTCGTTCAGGGCTCATAATCAAATCCATGGTCTCTCCAGACCGTTAATCAAGTCCTTAGTTGTTCATGGTCGATAATCAAATCCACGATCTCTATGTATCGTTAATCAAATCTACGGACATTCGAGGTTGATAATCAAATCCATGGTTTCCCCAGACCCTTGCCAAGCCCAATGCGCTCGCTCTTCGACGAGGGGACTCGACGACAAGCAAGCCCATCCGCTCACTCTTAGGTGAGGGGACTTACTTCTTGCACTTTGGTCCTATCTTTATAGATGGGACTGAAAGCAATCGATATCAGTTATCACATTCAATGTGGATTTTAATAATCAAATTCAAACATTAAAAACAACATAAAGTCTAACTTCAAGATAACTGCCTCGTCGAGCATTACAGTTTAGCATCCAACTCATAGCATTCCTAGGGACCGATCGAGATTCAATACACGAGTAAGTGGCTGGACTATATTATTGCATTGTTTATTGAAAAGGAAAACAGAGTGAAAGAACTGAACCTGATTCCCTGCCATCCCGATCAAGAGATGACTATCCTCGACCTTGATCCGGGTCCATTTCCATTCACTGTTATTGATGGTTGATCTATTTCCACTACTGTACTTGGTTATTTCCGACCTGTTCTTCGATCAGATCCTACAAGTGCCTGTAGTCATTAGTTTTATACCCATCCAGCTCATAGAATATGTAAGATTTTTTGGATGTCCTCTCACAATCTGTCAGCTCTTTCCTTGTTGGTTTTTGATATGGGATCTGTCCCCTAGTATCTAGATAAATCCGCTCTGGGGTCTTATTTAACTCCATGTAATAAGAGAATTTCGATTCCCTTCTTTTCCACTTTGATCCTTCAAAGCCATCATCCATCTTTCGTTTTCCTTTGTCTTTGCTAGATCCTTCTTCAAGCAGCCCTATACCATCCACATATTTATTTCTTCATGATCAACTTCAACATCCTCCTAATGCAAGTATCTCTAGGCCTCATGATAAAATTCTTCAAAATCTCTCGAAGGATTCCATTCCAAAGCAACCTTGAAATTTGTCTTAGCGGACATCCCTTAAACTACTGCCATTGAAACCATTAAAGGGTCTGGCTTATCAACCATGGCATGCCACGTTGAACCTTGTAAAAAACACCCTAGGGTCTCTCTGGCCCTCTGCTTCAGACTCACTATGGTCATTACATTCTTCTTGAGTCATGAAATATGGATGCGGAACTGTTTCACGAATCTCTTTCTAACTCGGCCCATGTACTAGTGGAATCGTTCTTCGGCTGTCTAAATCATAATTCCATCGAATCCATCAGATATAAAGGAAAACACCATCCCATTACCTCTTTAGACGTGCCCAACACCTCCATGTGCCAATGTACCTCATCAAATGAAACATTGGATCCATCTTCCCATCTTACGTTTCCAACGTAGGTAATGAAATCAGGTGGATTCCTAGCATACCGAAGGTTTGAAGTGAACGAACTCTGGTTCACATCCTCCAAGCTTCGATTAGGAAGTCACTCCTTATAAAGTTGTCTCCATATCTCAACAAGTCCATCGTTGTCATCCAAATGAACTCCCAAGTTTGCATTCTCAGCCCATCCTCCGACTTCATGAGGGAATTCTGGCACGTACTCTTCCGATCATGCTTCTGCATTCTGATTCACTTTTAAACGCTCTGCATCATTTCTACTACACATGTCATCTCTTCCTAGACCAACACGACCCATGCCTCCTGAGTCCTCGTAGGTCGGTATCAATCCGTGCATGTGGATTAGTACCAATCCGTGTATGTGGATCAGTACCAATCCGTATAAGTTGTGGGGTTTTCTCTGGTGTGTTCTGATCCACTTTTAGGAATGTTTTCTTGTACTCCAGGTCTTTGGTTCTGATTTACAACGACTCCGGCTATTCATGTTTGTCCCATTCTCCTTAGGAAATTCTCCATCATTTATTCTTGGTGAGCCATCATCCTTTCTTGCAATCCATTCGCTATAGTCTCCATCTCATCCAGGGTTATGTAGACGGATGAAGGGTTGGCTCTTGAGGATGCCTTCTGTCTACCTCCTTGTTGATTTCCTCAAGTAACAGCCCTCCTAGTTGATTCTCTTGCCATTTTGAATCTTTCCAAGTCTCAAATTGATGGATTCAAGTGGTTCTCAATGAAATTACTAAACTATTTAGACAAAAAATGGCACAAACACTAATAGATTGAGTAGAGGATAAAAAGTGAATAAAGTAAATGAAAAAATGAGTAAAATATAGAACATACAAGATTTAAGGTGGTTCGGCATACTCTGGCATACGTTCACTTTAAGTTTCTTTTTATTATACCACGTTTATCAAGTAAAGTTCTTACGGATAGGTATAAATCCATGAGTGGTTACCAGAAATTAGAGTAAGAGAATAAGAGCTGAAAAAAGATCCTTAGAAATGAGCCATACCCTCATGTTTATAGAGGTAAGACATAAAATCTCACCCATAAGATCTTCACATCATTTTCCATGTAAAAGACTAGTTCCCCTGAAAATCCAGTTGCCATGTCATCAAACATTACAGATCGATACAAATCCATGGTCTTGGATCGTTATCAATTCATAAGTTTGACTTATGGATCTATTTAAATGCTTTGCCTAGGTGCGAATTGTGGTTAAATTTCAAGTGCTCGTGGAGATCGGCATAGATTCACATGGGAACCAAAAAAAAGAAATAGAAATAGGCTTCTTGGATGAAGTAGGGTATGGGGGCAGAAATTGAGCTCCACTAGATGAAGAAGCACAGATCGGTACCGATCCACTACTTTGGTGGATCTGGTTCTCTGGTTTTTATCTTGGCTTTATGCTTGTTTTGTAGCTTTTCTTGCGCTTGGTTTCTGGATTTTTGAGGATATCTTTCTAGTCTTCCTGCCTTGATAGCTTTCAAGTTTGACTTGTCGAATTTGTTCGTATATTACCTGGTCAAAATGCAGGATTACATGAAGAAACCCCACCCTGATTATTTAAAGGTATAGGGTCGTCCAGCTACGTTAAGATTGTCGGCCCAAACAAACTTGGGCCAAGATCAGCCTTGTGTATGTTTATATATCCCAAGAACTTTAAGGGATATATTTTCTACAATGTAGAGGAATAAAAGGTTATTGTTTCCACATACCTTGTCTTTTAAGAAAAGGAATATCTATCAAAATAAATAAACGACATTATAGACTTGGATGTGATCTAAGAAACAAACATGGAGTCTGAACCAGTGGAAGAATGAAGTTCACCCATACATGAAAACATGCAAAAAGTCCAGTAGGAATCTCATGCATTAGAGTATACTATGATTTTCTCGTAAATGGAAAGAAAGAGGACCGCGTCTTAGATGATGATACTCCTCTATCATTCCAACAAGCACTACTAATCACAGACTTGCACTTTGGCTTAGAGCTACGAAATCTAAATGGATTCCATGTATGGAAAAAATATGAACTTTGGCTGATATATCCGAAGGAATAAAACCATCGAGTGCAAATTGATTTAAAAAAAATGATAAATGCATATGGACAAATAGAGACTTACAAAGCAAGGGTAGTTGAAAAAGGATTTCATCACATTCAAGGATCTAATTATGATGAAACATTTTCGCTCATAACAATGCTCAAGTCCACTCGAATAATGCTAATTTTTGATGCTTTCTATGACTATGAAATATGGCAAATGGACATAAAGATGACATTTTTAAATAGTGATTTGGAAGAGATCATCTATATGTAACAGCCCGAGGGTTTCGAGGTCAGTGGGAGTGAGGGTAAGGCTTGTAAGTTTTTAAAGTCCATTTATGGACTTAAATAATCTTCAAGGAGTTGGAATATGTATTTTTATAAAGTAATCAAATAATTTTTGTTTACTCAGACACAGAGGAAACATGAGTATATCGAAAGGAGTAAAGAAGTCTTATTGTGTTCTTAATTTTATACGTCGATGATCTACTATTGATTGGCAATGACATTTTGTTGTTGTAATCAGTGAAAGCTTGGCTTTCAAATAATTTCTCCATGAAGGATATAGGAAAATCAGTCAATGTATTAGGTATAAAGACCTATAGAGATAGATATAAGAGCCTGTTAGGATTATCCCAATCCATTTGCATAGATACCATATCTAAAAGGTTGAGTATGGAGAATTCCAAGTGTGGAAATGTTTAGGCGCTATTTGGAATCGTCCTTTCTAAGAAGGATGCACCTCAATTAATGAGGAGAAAGAGAGTATGAGGAGGTTACCGTATATATTAGCAATCAATTCCATAATGTATGCCATGCTATGTACTATATTGGATGTGGCATATGCATTAGGATGTGTAAGCCGATAGTAGTCTAATCCTAGGGATAAACATTGGATGACTATAAAATATATAAAGTACTTAAGAAATAGTAGGGACTTATTTCTTATATATGGGAATAAAGACCCCCTTATAAAGGGGTATACAGACTCTAGCTTTCCGAATGATGTCTATGACGACAAGTCAGTGTTAACTTACATCTTTACTACAAATAGTGGGGCTTTTAGTTGGAAAAGTTCCAAATAAGAAACAAAAGTTGATTCCATGATGAAGGCCGAATACATAACCCTCAATGAAGCAACTAAGGAAGCTATATGGATGCGTAAGTTTTTTAAATGGGCTGGCCACTAAGGTCGTACCGAGTTGAGCTAGCTGATTGCAATCTAGACATGTTATTGAGGATGATGCTAAGGGGGAGGTATCGTGCTTAGTGTTATAAGACGAGACATATTGTCTGTGGCTAGTGGAAGGAGGCTGTACTGGAGCAAGGCCATTGAAGGGTCATGCTCGAGTCGGTCTAGAGCTGTGATGATCGACACGTAGCAGGGAGAGACACTTAAGCAGATGGCCAATTTGGAGCCATGTTGAGCGTGGATAGGCTTGAGAGAGCCGGTTGTGAGTGAGACAGACCGATGTGGACTGGGTTAGGTTAGGCTTAGGTCGAGCTTTGGTTGATGAATTTGCTGTTGAAACCACTCCCAGGTATGCTTTCCGCTACTGGCCTATGGTGCTTATTAAGTGAATGGGCGGGCACGGGCCCAGCTTGTGCTCGGCCTGACAACTGAGAGGAAGGTCTAGCTAGCTTATTCCTAGTTGTTGACAAAGTTAGGGGTATGCCTTAGGGGCAATTATGTAATTTATTATATCTAACTTGGTAATCAATCATATTCGAAATAAATGGTGTTTTTCTTTCTATTATATACTTATTATAATGTGTTATATTAATTAATAAATTTAATTAGAAGTATATTTAATAGAAAATATATAAATGGTACATTTTGGGATAGTAGTTACAAAGTGTTGTAACTATGAGTAATTTACCATAGTGAAAATAAGTACACCATTTTAAATGTTCCTAGTTAAGATGCATCAAATCGGGATATCGATGTATCTGTTGAGACTAGAGCGTGTAACGCTCTCCAAATATTCGATAATGTAATAATAATGGCCGTTTGGGGGCACCAAGGGGTTACATATTGATGGTTATTAGATAACTATGGAACGAATTAGTCGACTTTTTTATGTTAGTTAATATAACCGAGGTCAAACTAAAAATATAGATGTGACTGATTTACATAGTTCTCTTCACTTGAAAATCTTGTGGATCTTCAATATGATCGCTTTGATTATAGTCAAATCATAACATGTCATTCCATCGAGTGATTATAGTTGGGTCGAGTGGAAGTATTGGAAGTGAAGCACTGTTCAAGAGAGGATTTATCTCCTTAGTTATATGGAGTTAGTATTATGGTCAACTCAAGTCAAATCAAAGTTATAGTCTCTAGCCAGAGCATTTCGGTTAATAATAATTGTTATTATTGAACCAAAGACTTTATGTTTGGAATATAGAGTTGAATATGAATGATATTGGAATTATGACCATAACCAAATTCCATAAGTCCACGGTGATATAGATTTGACGAAGAGAATTGGTGTAAATAATGTCACAACCGGCCAACATTTATTAAACTAAAAATGTATTTTATCAAAACTGATTAAGCAATAAATTTGACCATAATGTCACACCACCTTCTAAGTAATCTGTAAACGTTAACATTCAAATAATTTGATGTTAACTATTTACTGAATTTATACCCAAAAGTTACACAACCGAAATGATGAATTCTCTTTAGGCCAAACGATTTAATCAATTTACAACAATTATTAATTAATTAATTAATGTTTATGAAATATTAATTATAAAATTTTGAATATGATTTGAGAAATAAATATTGTCATATGTATATGTGTATATATTATTAATAGCTATAAATATATCGATCAATATGAGATATCAACGATGAATTAAATTAGATTTAATTAAATATATTCAGTTGGGTTTAAATGGGCTTTTTAGCCCATTAAAACAAAATCTATATTTGATTACAAAGACAAGGATAGGGGTGGCTAAAAATATGGAAAGAGGTCTCGAGATGGATAGTGGAGATCAAGTGAGAAAATTAAGAGGCACGGTCCTCTTTTCTCTCTCTCATTCAACCATTATAAAAGGATCTCTAAACCTAATTTCAAATGGACCTTTTGGCTACCTCCTTCTTCCTCATAGTGGCTAAATTACTTCATTATAAATCCCAGAAAATTATCAAATCAAATCAATTTAAATCAAAGGCTATTTGATAGCAAGAAAGTTTATGATTCAAGACTAGCAATTTGACGAATCAAGGAATTTCCAAATGAAGAGGATTCATCTTTTCGGCGTAGACTTGTGAGTATCTATTTTAGGTAAACTTTTATTTACATAATAGATAGAAAATTATGATATAATAATTTATTAAGCATGTACACCTATGTTTATACATGTTATTATTGCATAGTCAATTAAGTAAGATTTCTACAGGTAATGTTGTTATCCCAATAATGATTGGATATGTGTATAAATTTAATGTCCTCGTACATACTCATATTTTATTAACAATCTAATGATCGATGCAAAATAAAAGTATTTTAATTTAATATTATATTAATCAATACACACACATATATATTAATATGTATACCAATACATTTACACTATTATATCAAAGCATACACACACACACATATATATCTGTGTGTGTTGATATATATATATATATATATATATATATATATATATATATAATTGATCTAATAATTTTATAATATATGTTTATTTTAATTATGAATTTTAATAGTTGAAAATAATCTTTTTGATACTATTGGTTAATCTTTATTATTATTTAATCTCTGTAAGACTTAATAAATTCATATAAAATAAATAACATTTTGAAAATTCAATTTATATTTTATAAAATTAGATCATCCTCTCAGAAGCTCTCGGAAAAAATTCACGTTTATTTTTATATTTTCAAAAATTAAATTGAAAATCGACTATTTAGTATTTAATTAATTAAAATATAATTTTTATTCATAAAAATCTAAAAAAAATTCACAATATTTATCCTATCCTTCTTGATTTTCAAAATTTAAAATTTTGATATTTTATTATACAATTATTTTATATTATTTAACTAATGAGAAATCGATTAATTTATTCATAATAAATATATATTAATATATTAAAATTATAAAATTTAGATCTGTAATGATTTCGAACCGGTAAAGTTAAAAAAATTCATACATAATTTACAATTATACAAACTTACATTTAATTGTTATACACACACACATGTGTATGTACATATTTATATACTTATTTTTATTTTAATTCATATGTATACATATCCAAATAAGTAAAATAATTTCCATATATATATACAATTTATATATACACATATGTGTTTAGTTATTATTTATAATATAGTATATGCAGATAAATATATATGTGTGTGTGTCTATAATATTTTTATATAATAAATATATTTATATATGTGTATATGTATATTAGATATTTATAAATATAAGTATATGCATATATTTGGATAACATACAATACATATAAAATGAGCTAATGTGTCTGTGGCAATGTAAATTCAAGCATCTATATACAGGCATGTTATACATTGCACATAATATTATATTACACATGCTCACACATATACATATGTATATGATACATATGTATACTTATACATTAGTAAAACTAAATCAAACAACCTTGATACAATAATTTATAAATTTATATAAAATACATGATTCTATTTAAACTTGATTTAGAAATGTTCTAGATAATTAGACTTCATAGGCCCTTTAATGATCCAATAGGATAATTTTTTTTTGAAATTCACCTATACTTTTTATTGCGGGCTGGTCCAGTTTCAACAATGGTATTAGAGCCCAATAACTATGTAGTTTAATTAATCATGTTAAGGTTAAATAATTAAGCTCACAACACAGTTGGTAGGATGTCTAAGAAAGGTAGTTTCAAAGGATTGGGTCTGAGTAATCAAGTATTATCCCCTATCTATCTACTAGCCAGGCTCAAACAAATATGCAAGCCCAAAAGTTTGCCCCTAATAGAAGAGGCCCAATTTGAATTAGGTCTTAGGCTAATCTCAAAATTGGTTTGAAATTAAAAATAAAAGTTTTAAATTTAAAAGTTAAATATGAAAAATGTTATAATATAAATTTTCAAAATTTTTTGAAAATTAAAATAAGATTTTAAATTTAAATGAGATATAAATATACTATAATGGTTATAATACTGTATAGGAGAATTTTCAAAAATTTTGAAAAAATATATTAATTTCGAAATTTTAAAATTTCTTAATTAGATTAATAAAATAAATTAGTTAAATAAGTTAATTAATAAAAATATATATGCATTTATTGTATATTATAATATATGTTATGATATTTTTAAATGTTTTTTTGGCAAAGCCAGCCGGTTTTATAGTGGACCGTCCACATTTTGTTACTGACGTAATAAAAACTTTTACAATACATGAGTAAGGCAAAGCATTGTAACTACTATAAGAGATAAAGGAAAAAACAGCCCAGGAGTTAGGCAAGGCGCCTAAACTACTGTAAATGACCGAAGTGCTAATCCTCCTCAAAAGAGGAGGGATTGCTTTTGACATCTGAAGACGCCTGACCAACATCATCGGGGTCATTGTTAATGCTATGAGAAAAAGGACAAAAATGCAACGCAAGAGAAGGGTCGTATTCCATGGACTCTGAAAAGAAGGCATCTGATAACATAACTTCACTCCTTTTTGCAAGCTAACCATACTTTTCTAGAACCAGCATACCACCTAAAATACAATAATATAGACATCCGAGGTCCAAATCATCATCCGACACAAACCGGAAGAAACAGTCATCAACAGAGTTATATTGCATAGTAATCTTCACATGAATCCAACACTTTTCCTGTGAATCCCAATAAAATGGCTTAAAAACTGTATCCAAAAGGGCAGAAACAAACGTGGCAGCTTCAGAAGGAGTGCCAAGGGAAATAGACGTGTCAATGGTAGAAGTGACATGGCATGGCAAAACATCGGGATTCTGAACGTAAACAAATGCATCAGATGAAAGAGATGGAACCACGGGAGGAATAGCAGCATTAACAGAAAAAGTAGCATTCAGAGCAGGATCAGGAGGAGGAGACCAGGCAATAGAACTAGGAGAATAATTCCTAGCCTTAGGAACCCACCTCTGAATAGGCGGACGGAGGAGAGGAATCTTGAGGAGAGGATCCACCAAAGACGAGGAAGGAAGCTTGCAGGATGCGATAAGATGACCAAAAGAATGATAGGAGGAACAAATATCAGGGGCCCAACCAAATCTAACATGAACTTCAACCACATGACCAACATCAAGCTGAACTCGAAACGCAGAAGGAAAAGGCTTATCAAGGGTTATTTCAATCAACGCCTTAGCTTGTACAAATTTGTCATGGGTTACCGTATTGGAGTCAAAATATTTCAACTTAACAATAGCACAAGCCAATCAATTCAAACCCACCAAAGGTTAAATACAGATGGGATATGAGAAAAGTAAACCCAGACAGGAATGGACATTACCTTGTCCTTGAATAGTAGGAGATCAAGTAGTGATAATGAGAGGTTGACCATCAATAAAGCTTAGATTGACTTCAAGGACTCGTTGGCGCTCCTCAGAACAAGAAAACATGAAGTAATATAACGAGTCAAGACACACAACACTGAGACCACCATGTAATCTCCATAAATAACGAAAAGCACTGACAACATCTGGAATTCGGTGACTGGGATCCAAAAAGAAGCCTACCAAATAACCCGTCCATTGTTCAATGCTAGCATGCATAATACTCGAAGGAGGCACCAAGGCACCATTATTAACCTCCACCACAAAGTCAATTGTTTCATAAGTTCCAGCATTCCGAGGAAGGGTACGAAAAAGAGACGACCATGGCTTAGGGAAAATAGGCACGATCATGCATGGAGGCAGACCTACAGTAGGGACATGGGCATGGGCAGTAAGATCAACAACCTGTTTGGGACTAGGCATGAGAGGAATGAGGCTTTCGTTGGAAGCAGAATTGGATGGGGTAATTTCACGAACGCCTTAAGTGCAAACTTGAAATGCACTATGATACAGCAACACATTCTTGCGAACTACCACCAACCATGTGAGCTACAACATCAACCATACAATATAACTTATGTCATAAGTATACATGTATTTTAAAATGTTTAAAATAACATAAGTATGCATGTATGTATATGAAATGAATTCTGAAATTAATATAAATTAATTAAAATTATTTAATTAAATAAATAAATTAAATTTAATTAATTATATAAATTAATTAAAGTTTTAATTAATTGAGAAAATTAATTAAAGGTAAATTAATCAAATTTATTAAAGGTTATTTAATTAAATGAACGTACATACATATAAGATATATATGTCATACTACAAAGGTTATAATATGTAATAAATATTTAATATAAATATCATATTATTTTCAATATAAACTAATTAAAATTCTAATTAATTAAATATATTTAATTGATATAATATTATACATAAGACTATTATATAAGCAGTATGAAATATAAAGGTTATATAATAATAAAACTTATATAATATGAATGTATAAATTAAACGTGGAACATTAAATAAACCCTTAACAGACTTAAGGGATAAATACACACGTAGTGTAAGTATACCTCGATTTAAGATGTGTTCGGCACTTGAATCATGAAGGTACACATTTCATAAGAAATACATTATTCTATAAGTCGATATCACTCAACATAATATATTGAAGATTATGAATCTTCAATATAATGTAGTCCTCTACCATATATATATATATATATATATATATATATATATATATATATATATATATTACTTGCGAACTCGTTAGCTGTTGAACAAACTCAAGCTAGGGATGTTATATATAGTATTATTAATATATTGAATTGACGAGGTAAGATAACTATATGTACTTGTTGAGCAAACTCAAGGTACATATACTATACCTAGGTCATCGTTAATAATTTAAATCTAAAATTATATTAATGTCGAAGTTAATAATTTAAATCTAAAATTAATTTTGAATTACAAAATATATATTGAAATATTTAAATGCAAAGATATCAATAGATTTTATATGAAACATCAAAAACAAAAATTATATTTTTGAAAATAATTTATGTTTAATTTTATTAATTTTTGATCAAAAATTTAATTTAATAAATACTTAAAATAAAATAAAAATTTCTATGATCACTATTAATTGTATATGTGTATATATTTTGTATTATATATATGTATGTATGTATGTATTTGATTTATGTATTACATAAATATATCTATTATTAAATTATTTATAAGTACATTTATATACGTGTAAGTAATTTTTAAATGTTAAAAAAAAATTAAATTTTGTTCTCAGATTTTCAAATAAAATAAAATATTTTAATATATATTCAAATGATTTTACATATGCATATACATATACATAGTTATATATATGTATTATAAATACCATATATATATAAATCATTCAAAATAAAATATAAATATTTAATATTCTGTATATATAAATCAAAGCACATAAGCATACATTTGGACAATATATTTATATACTAGAGGAGCTAACATGTCTGTTGGGGTGCAAATCACATCATCTATACATGGGCCTGTCAAACCATACACGGACTACTATATTACACATGTACACACACACACACATATATATAATATATAATATTAATTACATATGATAAAAATATTGTAAATTTAAATAAAATAATGATTTTATTTAAAGTAATATAGAAATGTCCTAAACTAATTAGACTATTTATGCCCAACAAAGATCCAAAATGGCAAAAAAATCGCTCATTTCTTTCAATGCGAGTTGACCCTATTCCAACAATGGTATCAGAGCTCAATAGCCTATGTTGTCTAAATTAGTCATATTAGGATTTGCTAATTAAGCTCGCAGCTCAAATAGTAGGATGTCTAGAATGGTAGTGTTGAAGGATTGAGTTTGGGTAATGAAGCACTCTACCCTATTTGGCTACTGGCATGACCCGAACAAATATATAAGCTTAAAGGTTATCCTTAATGGAAAAGGCCCAACTTGAATTAAGTCTTGGATTAATATTCAGAATTATTTAAAAATTAAAAATACAATATTTTAAATTTAAAAGTAAAATTTAAAATAAAATTTATACATATTATAAATGTTATAGTATAATGAAATTTGTCAAAATGTTTGAAAATTAATATAAATTAGTTTTGAAATTTAAAAATTTATTAATATGGTTAATATAATATATTAATTAAATAAGTTAATTAATTAATTAATATATACATGTAGTATATATTACGATATATGTCATGTTGTTTTAAATGTTAAAATAAAACAAATATACATGTATGTATATAAAATGAGTTTCAAAATTTGTACAATTCAATTAGAATAATTAAATAAATTAACTAAAGGATAATTAATTAAATGATGTACATATATATATGATATATATGTTATACTATTATAAATTTCTATATAAATGTTATATTAGAGTAATGTAAAATTAATTAAAGAATTAATTAATTAAAATTAAATAAATAATGTTAGATTAATATAGAATTATAAATAATATTATTATATGAGTAAAATTATAATATAAAAGTTATATAATAATAAGAACTTATATAATATGAATGTATAAATTAAAGATGGAACATTATGAAACCCTGAATAGATTTAAGGAATACATACATATAAAAATGTACATATACCATGATTTCTGATGTGTTCGACACTTGACTCACGAGGGTATTTAATAAGAACTACATTATTCCATAGGTCGATATCACTCAACATAATATATTGAAGATTATGAATTTTCAATATAATATTGTCCTCTATAATATATATATATATATATATATATATATATATATATATTAATAAATTACTTACATACTCCTTAGCTGTTGAGAAAACTCCATATAGGGATGTTATAACTAGTATTATTAATTTATTAAATGGATAAGGTAAGATAATTGTTGAGCAAACTAAAGGTACATATACTATACTTAGGCCATCGCGAAATGGTAGGTACAGGTAAATAATTTCATTTCAATTTGTTGAGCAAACTCAAGGTCAAAGTGAAATTAGGACAAGGTGCCAAGGTTTAGTAGTTGTATATGATACAATCAAAAATGAGTTATCCATCATCCACGGAGCTATGACTCATTGAGTAAATTGAAGGCGAGAATTCCAAGGCGAACGAGTCCTAACATCTACTAGTGAAATCGAAAGTCTTTTATGTTTCGACTTAGGGTTTGGCAAAAGATAAAAGACTAGTGAGAGCTTATTAGTAAAATAAAATATAAAGTTTAACCTAACTAATATTATAAGAACATCTATTATGATATTATCCTAATGATCTACTAATTAAAACTTGTAGAAAAATGACAACTCCAAAACTATTTTCTAAAAGTGATAAGCTTACCGAATCAAACTATACCAATTGTCTAAGAGCGATTAAGATAGCGTTGACTTACGAGCATCTTTGATCAGCTGTTAGAAAAACCTAAAGAACAACCCCCCGATGATGCAAACCCATACTAAGACTTGCTTATGAGAAATGGGTTCTGTACTTAGAGATCACCCAATTTTTCATGATGTTAACGTCGAACAAGTCATTGCAGAGGCATCATGAAAACATGTTTGTCAATGAGATATTTGCTAGTCTCAAAGACATGTTTGGTGAAAAGTCATGTTCCATAAGGTACGAGCTTATAAAGAAGTTGTTCAATACAAAATGATGAAGTGGTAGAAAGTGGACGATTACATACTATTGACGAAGGGCTATATTGATAGGCATTCATAATTGGACGTACAGATAAGCAATGAATTACAAGTTGATTTGATCTTTGGTTCTCTTACACCTCAGTATGAACCGTTCATACTAAATTGCAATATGAACCAATTGAATGTGAATCTCGTGGAGCTCCTTAATATGTTGAGGTCGATCGAGTCTACATCTAAGGATCCATCGGCTGTGCTTGTTGTAAAGGGTGGTGCATCATATTTGAAAGGTTCGAAGAAGCAAAAAAGGGAAAGTAAGAAGAACAAAAAAGTAAGAAGATCGACGACAAGGGTGAACGTCACCACTGCCACAAGGAAGGTCATTGGAAAAGGAACAATCCTAGTTACTTAAAGATTGTTAGAGAAAGAAAGCAGAATGTTATGCAGTTTTGTTAGCTACATTCATGATTCAAAATTGCTTTTTCATCAATAAAATGTCTTGGGTCTTAAATACTGGATCTGGAACTCATATATGTAATTCATTACAAGGGTTTAGGTACTGGTTCCGCATGGCAAAAGGAGAGATTAGGCTCCAAGTTACCGATGGATCTATTGTGGATACAACGACAATATGAGATTATCATGTGTGTTTTCATATGGAGTATTTTTGATTTTAAATAATTATTATTTTTTAAAAGACTTTATTTTAGGAATATTTCCGTTTCTAGATTGTCTAAGATTGAATATATATATATATATATATATATATTTCATATGCAATAATGTTATGAACATTAGTTTGAATGGAAATAAAATCTACGTTGATGTTCTTGAAGATGGCATTTAAGCGATCAATACTAATTATTTGTGTTCTATGAATAACTCTTTTAACAATATAAATGATAGTTATTTTTTGTCATTGTAGGTTAAATTATATCAGTGAGAAATGAGTTCATAAACTAAAAACCGAAGGTTTTCACCCGTTACTTGATTCTGAATCATTTGAAATGGAAAGTCATTTTCAAAGGTAAAATGACCAAGTACCCCTTCAGTATAAGCAATGAAAAAGTTAATGAACTCTTAGGGTTAGTACATAGTGATGCGTATAGCCCAATGCATGTAATCACCAGAGATAATAGTTCTAACTTTATTACTATCACTAATGATTTCTTGAGGCTAGGATATGCTTACCTTATGAAGAAATAATCAGATATCTATGAACAGTTTGTTGAATATAACAATGTAGTATAAAACCAAACGGGATCATAAGATTAAGATTCTTCAATCTGATCGAGGTGGTGAATACGTTGAACATGAATTCCAACAGTACTTACAACATAATGTGATTATCTCTCGGATTACTCTACTATATACTGCACAATAAAATGGTATGTCAAAGCAAAGGAACCAAACCCTATCAGATATGGTTCGTTCCATGATGAGTAAGGCTAAATTACTCTATCCTATTGGGGATATGCACTAGAAATTTCAGTGCATATGTTGAACTTGTGGCCACCACTAAATCTGTACCTCAAACACCATACGAGGTGTTGTATGGCAAAAAACCCCAAGTCAAATATTTGAAGTTGTGGGGTTGTCCGATGTACGTTAAGAATGTTGGTCTATATTAACTAGAGGCAATAATGGTACTTTGTAAATTTATAGGATATCCCAGAAACTCAATAAGATACTTTCTAAATACCGAAGAACAAAAGGTTATTATTTCTTGACACGTTGTCCTTTTAGAAATGGAATTCTGTCAAAGGAAATTAACAGCGAAGTTGTAGACATAGATGAGATCCAAGAAGTTAACACTGAGGCCAAACCAGTGGGAGAACCGAGTTCACCCATACACGAAAACACACAACCTATTAAAAGGTCTGAAAGGGAATCTCGCACACAAAAGAGATGCTATGGTTTTCTCATGGATAGCCAGAAGGAGGACTGTGTCTTAGACGAAGATGATACTCATTTATCTTTCCAGTACGCATAGCAGAGTAAAGACTCTACACTCTGGCTTGGCAATGAAATTTGAAATGGGCTCGATATACGAAAACAAAGTATGGACTTTGTCAGACATATCCAAAGGAATAAAACCCATTGACTGCAAATGGATTTTTAAAAAAAAGCTAAATACAGATGGGGAAGTAGAGACTTATAAGCCAAAGCTATTTGCAAAAGGATTTCATCAAATTCAAGGTTTTGATTACGACGAGACCTTTTCATCCATAGTCATGCTTAAGTTCATTCGGATTATGATGGTCATTGCTGCATTCTATGACAATGAAATATGACAAATGGATGTAAAGTCGGCATTTCTAAATGGTGATTTAGAATAAACCATCTCTCTTTTACAGCCCGAGCGTTTTGTGACCATTGGTAATGACGGCAAAGCTTACAGGTTGTTAAAGTCTATTTATGGACTTAAATACGTTTCAAGAAGTTAGAACAAGTATTTTGATAAGGTAATCAAATAGTTTGGTTTCTATCAGAATACAGAGGAAGCGTGTGTATATAGAAAGGAACATGGCAATACTATCATATTCTTAGTGTTGTATGTCGATGATCTATTATTGATTTACAATTATATTTCATTATTGCAATCAGTGAAAGCTTTGTTTTCCAAGAACTCCATGAAGGATTTGGAAGAAGCGGCCTATCTACTAGGTATAAAGATCTATAGAGATAGTCTAGAATTATTCTTTCTAAGAAGTACGCTCCTTATACCAATGAGAAAAAAGAGCGTATGAAGAGGATTGTAACGCCCCCATTTCTAAACCTATAACACTGAAGAATATTACTAAGTAATACTTTCGAGTAATACAGAGAATGAGGCGATATATGGCACATATGCAAATATTCCCTTGGACCAACAATGATACATATCTCAAATGATGATGTTACCATATTTGTACTCGATCTCGGTACAAAGCAATAAACACGTATGCCTCTAGGATTAACAATACACAATCACAAATAAATAAATATCAATCAGAGAACAATTGGTTAGAATGCAGCGGATAAAATATAATATATATCTAAACACACATACACACAACTATAATATAATACATAGTCCATTGGGCTACAAAATGATGGTCACTAGCCAAATACATAAAAACATCATCAAATACATCAACTACTACTAAATACAATGAGGCTACAAAATAAGTAGGGAATGCATCATCCTATCTCTCTAATTAGCCTCCACAAAAGTTCACAACATGCTCCATCATCACTGAGTACAAGCACTAGAAGTCTCTTGGACTGACCCGAGTATTACAAAGAACACATGGGTCAGACTATGCCTGATTATAATACCAAATAATATAATGGTAATGATGGTAGTGAAAATACCATACATAACAAAATGCAAAATGAGATAGCCTATTTAATTACATGACCCAAATCAACATCATATAAATCATATGTTTTGAATCAATCACAATCCAAGTCACAAATAATAAACAAAGGCTATCTCTAAATATCAAATCAGAAGAGTATGGATATACGAGGACTGACTACAATTTAGACACAGTCTCTAGTATAGTCAACACATAATAGGAATGAGAACAATATATGCCAATCCACTATACGCACATATATCAGAACCAGATGGGAGACTGATGGTCGTATTCCTGCTTCAGAAACCTAAGGACTGTTTTCGTATGCCTATAGCCGGATCTGTTCCTACAGTCTTTAGTAACCTTGACAGACATTGTGACATATATCCACTAATGACACGTCTGTGCATACTTCTGGTCGCGACAATACTCTGCACCTATAGGTAATAGATTGCTAGCCTAAGTGACACAAAGGATTATAGGGCACCTACCTTATATGTCATCTAACCCAATAATAACTACGGTATCACGAATCTGGGGAGCTACTCCACAATCAGGCCGCTTGGGTGGATTCTGGCCAATTTGGTTCACTTTCGAACTATTAAGGGAGCTGGACACGATGAGGACGGTCATATAGTACTCATATACTACTGTTATACATATCTCAAATCATAGGCTATCACATGGCTCTTATAAGTCCTCATGTGACCATCGAATACTCACCGCAAGGAGTATCGCTGAGTGTAATCCCCGTTCAAATAACATTTATTTACAATGAATAATCAAACAAATAACTAATGGCATCCCATACCACCATATATTATTTGAATAATTACTCAATGCTTATAAACTACACTCGATCCACAATATATATCTTTATATGATAAGTCCAATGAATAATTGAAAAAGTGTTACCGAAAGTCCCATAACAAATGGTATCACTAAACCGATTATTCAAATTCCTCGTCAAATAGAAATGAGAAATAATAAATCAAATAATTATGTAACATATATATAGTCTAAATATAACTGTTCATAATATAATATATAGATTTTTAAATCATCGTAATAGCTTTCAAAAAGAATATAACATAGTATTGAATATATATCATTTATCATTAATTAAATATAAATTAATATATAATATAACAATAACAACAGCTAGCCATTATTGCCAAACAAGTTGGGGTCGGTAGAGATGGAACCCAAAACTAAATGACAATATAAATTTAAAAGTCATAATAATAACAATAACTATAATAATAATAAAATAAAGCCAAATAAGTAAACTAATAATAATAACCAAGTAAAATAGAAATAAAGATAAAAATAAAAATATATAAAGAAAAAAAATGATAATAATAAGACTAATAGTAATAATGGTACCAATAGCAATATTTGTCAAAGACCAAACACTACGTCTTAGGCTCCTGTTCCCTAGCCATATAATCTAAAACTTATAAAACTAATAGCTCATGCTTCTAGTATATGGATCACGAACTTCTACTCCCTCATGTCCGACACCAACTCTTCGAATATATTCCAATCCTTCAAATCATTTTTTACTACTTCCTCCCATGTCAACCTTGGTCGACCTCTACCTCTCTTTGAGCATTCGACGTGGCCTATTATTCCAACGTGCATAGATACCTCGGGTGGCCTCCGTTGGAGATGTTCAAACCATCTTAGGCGATGTTGGATTAACTTCTCCTTATATAAAATAATAATCACTTTCAAAAACTCAGAAAATTCATTATTCGGTCGACTATACATTCATTCCAGTCGATTAGGCCTAGTCGACTAAACCCAATCACCGTCAATTAAAATGGGGGTTTGGTCTTCAGAATGAATTTTAACTGGTTCAGCCGACTGGATGTTTTACTCGGTTAACTGAATAGGGTTTCAATCGACTGATCACACCATTCCATCGACTGAATACCTGAATTTCTAATATTAATTTTAGAGCTTCAACACATTGATTCCTCTTGATTTCCTACCGTTGTTAGCCTTATTCTCTCATATTCCCACACACTTCTACTGCACTACATTCATTCATGATCATTCATATTGATGAAGTAGGATTCTTAGGTGAAAAGGAGGGAACACTACACTATCAGTGTATATATAAATTGATCATCTACTTATGATTGCTATATCGAATCAAACATCGCAGTGAGTAAGAGAAACCTACCTTGATTTGATGATCACTCATCTCCCTATCCTCCCTTGCTTCCCTTGTTTTGACCTCTTATAAATATTCTTCACTTCAATTTGATTGATTATGTCCTTCCAAAGAAAGATTAGTGTAGATGATCGCCAAGAAGCCTTGATTTGATTTATATTAATTATGAGTGTTTAAGTGCAATTAATTTCAAATTTAATGTGATGGAATTTAGGTGAAATGTGCAAATTTTCATATATGAAAATAGAGGGATAGGTTTTTATATATGGAGGTGGGTGAGACCTCTAAAATTGGAAATCTCTGTAACTCAAGCCTCATGAAAACAAATATATAAATATATATAAATTTAGGTTTGGATCCTTACTAGTTGGGCTCAGAAACATTTCTTTTGTTGTTTTTTTCATAAAAAAATATTTACACAACAAAACTATCTTGGCTTACGTGAAGACATTTTGGAGTTGGCTTGTATATTAATGGGATATTTCTCAGGTGTGAGGCTTGAGGCACGTTTTGCCTTCTAGCAAATTCCTCTTGGATTGCTAACACTGCCCTCCATATGATAATGCAATGCCAATATTCATTCATACAAGTTGTTCAAGATTTGAACAAACCGAAGGTACTACTTCTACTACATCCTCATGATTAGTAGCAAGTAGCCCTTGCACTTCAAAAAACTTCGTCTTCGATTCCATCATCTTCAAGATGTCTTCAATTCAAATGCTTAAGTTGATTCGAAGTAGACTTGCCAACATCACTCAAAACCAATATCTGGGTCTCTATCCCAAACATCACATATGGAAATGAGTTCTAAATCCTTCCACTCTGTTATCATCATGGAAACCACAACATGGTGCTTTCTACTTAATGCATCAGCAATACGATTCTCTTTACCTAGGGTATATTGTATCTCGAAGTTATATGCTACCAAAAATTCCCACCATTGTTATTGTCTCATACTCAAATCTATGTAAATATATACTTTAATGATTTGTGAACTGTGTATAGCGCAAATCGTTCTCCAAGTAGGTAGTCTCACCATTTCTTCAATGCGAACACTATAGCTGCTAATTCTAAGTCGTATGTAACATATATAAATTCATTGGGTCTCAATTGCCTTGATGCATATGCTATGACTCTTTCTTTCTGCATAAATACTGCACCCAAGCCTAAGCCGCAAGCATTAATGTAAACTTCCAAATCCTGATTGCCTTTAAGCACTATCAATACAGGTGCATTCATAAGTAGCTTTCTCAGTTTCCTATAAGTTTCCCTACTCTTATCCGTCCATATAAACTTTACTTCTTTCTTGTGAGATTAGTTAGAGGTTGTGCTATCTTCGAGAAATCCTTAATGAATCGTCGATAGAGATACCTTCTTCTGAAACAACATGGCCAAGAAACTTCACTTGCCTCTGCTAGAAATGGCATTTGAAGAACTTGGCATTTAGCTTAATCTACCTTAGAGTCTCCAATACTGTCTTGCGGTGCTTCTTATGGTCCTCCTCAGATTTAGAGTATACCAAAATGCCATCGATGAATACTAGGACAAACTTATCCAAATATTCTCTGAAGACTCTATTCATTAGGTCGACGAAGTAAGATGGAGTGTTCGCTAGACCAATGGCATTACTAGCCATTCATACAGGCTATATCAAGTTTTGAAAGTTGTCGATGGGATGCTATCTTTAGCTATTCTAAGTTGATGGAACCTAGTTGTTAGATCTAGTTGGGAAAAAAATCTTAGCTCCACTCAGCTGATCAAACATATCATCGATCCTAAGGAGGGGATATTTATTCTTGATGGTCAAATAATCAAGCTTCATATAATCGACGCATAACCTGAGAGAACCGATTGCCTTCTTTACAAATACTATCGTGGCTTCTCAAGGTGAACTGCTTGACCTCATAAAATGCTTAGGTTCTAGTTTTGTCAACTACTTCTTAAGTTCCTCATTCTCCTTTACTAACATTCTAGTCGAAGGTCGACTTGCTGGTTGAGCTATGGGTACAAGGTCTATATAGAACTCAATAGCTTGTTTAGAAGGTAAACTTATGTCTGGCTCAAAGATATCCGGGTATTTCTTAACTATTGGAATCCAAGCGATGTCGTCATTATCTCGAGCTTCCATAGCAAACTAAGATCCTCTAGTATCATCCCATCGTCTCCAAGTGTTATACTAATACTTTCCTCAAAATCAGGATGGCTTAGGGTCACAATTCTTTCAGGACATAGAATATGTGCCTCATAATGCTCAAGCCAATCCTTCCCAAGTATAATTCCAAAACCCAAGTATTCAAATACATGTAAGTCACAATAAAAAGGATAACTATCCAAAAATAACGTAGCATCTTTGCATAACATCTTGATAGTCGCATATCCCGCAATGAGATTTGCAATCCTCAAGAGGGTGACAAGATAAACCACATCAATCTTGAATGTATCCACTAGTTCTTTTGTTACGAATGAATAGGACATAATCGTATCGAATATAACTCTAATAGGTAAATCTTTAAATAGAACCGTTCCTTCAAGGACTGCAGGCTTCTTTCCTTTATCTTATGAGGTACCCTTCATTATCTCAAGAGCATTGAGATTTCCAGCTTTCCATGTGCAATCATTAGCAATGTGTCCAATAGCTTTACAGATCTTACATATCGACTGAGAAGGTACTTACATGGCTACATGCACTCCCTAGATAAATGCCCTTTCACACCACAATTATAACATACAACATTATCTTTGAATCATTTCTTGTCTTCCTTCTTGTCTGTATTAGCTTGCTTTGGCTTAAAGAACCTTGACTTGTGCTTATTAAAGGGAAATCTTCACTTCAGACCAACATGTACCTTCTACCCATTCTCCTCACTGCTTCCTTTCTCTTCTTTCTTGAGTCTTGGTGCAGCATCTACAAGCTTCTCAAATGTGGTTTCTAACTAAAGAAGTAGGGGTTTCCTTAGAGTTTTCTTTAAGCCATATACGAACTTCTGATTCTTCTTCATAGGTGTACTAATATGCTCCTTTCTGTACTTAGATAAGGCTTCATACTCTACTATGTATTCATCCACATACTTGGTATGTTGCTTCAAATCAATACTTTCTGAGCTGTACCTTCTTTCTTTGCCTTCGGTAGGAACTTTCTCGTAAATTGATTATTGAATTCGTCCCAAGTCATTTTTGATTCATCAATCTTGGCTACAAGCAGCTCATACCAATCAAGAGCTCTATCCTGTAGATGGCTGGAATCAATTTGGACCTTTCTACTGATCCATGATGTTCATACGTGTGAATATACACTCACATGTTTTCATGTAAGTTGAACACCAACTAATTCTTCAGTTCCCATGAAGGGTTTTCCTCTAAGCTTCGCATAATCGTTACACGGCCTCGAAAATAAAATTGGGAGTGAAAGAACTCAGTGTGGTCGAAGCACTCATATGTTGGATGTTCCTTACTAATTCCATAAGTTGCTCGGTAGTCATATAGACTCCTCCAGATCTAGTTCCACAAGATTGGCCTGGATCTCCACGACCTAAGCGTATTAGAACCATATCTCACAAGTGCACTAGAAGTGAGATATAGGTTAGAATATTAAATAATATTGATACAATACATACATATACATATACATATACATATGCATATACATATACATATGCATATGCATATACATATACATATGCATATACATATACATATGCATATACATATACATATGCATATGCATACATACATATATATATATATCAATCACAAATAACAAGTATGCACCCAAATGACTACACCCTACAATCATCATCTACACCAAGGTAATATTTAGTTTATCTACCCATTACCCCAAGGGTCAAGGTCTCCTAAGTCCACCTAGGCTACTAAATCATATCTCTTATGATCTGTATTGTTCAAACCTACTCTGATACCATTTTGTAATGCCCCTACTTCTATAGCCATACTACTTAAGAGTATTACTAAGAAATACTATCGAATAACATGTAGAATGAAGTGATATGAGGCACATATGTGAGTATTCCCTTGGACTAACACCGGTACGTATCTCAAATGATGATGTTACTTACCATATTCGTACCCGGTCTCGGTATAAAGCAATAAACACTTGTGCCTCCAGGATGAACAATGCGTAATCATAGATATATCAATTATAGAACACAGAGTCAGAATGCAGCAGGTAAAATATAATACGCACACACAACATATAATACAATGCATAGTCCAGTGGACTACAAAATGATGGTCACTAGCCCAGCTACTACTAAATACAATGAGGTTACAAAATGAGTCAGGAATATATCATCTTATCTCTTATATTAGCCTCCAAAACAGTCCACAACATGCTGCATCATCACTAAGTAAACTGCATTAGAAATCTCTCGGACTGACTTGAGTATTACAAAAAACACATAGGTCAGACTATGCTTGGTTATAATACTAAATAATATAGCGGCAATGATGATAATCAATATGAAAATACCATACATAACAAAATGTAAAGTGAGATAGCCTATCGAATCATATCATCCAAACCTACATCATATGAATCACATGCTTTAATCAATCACCATCCAAATCACAAATAATAAACAGAGGCTATCTCCAAATATCAAATCAGAGGAGTATGGATATATGGGGAGTGACTACACTTGAGATACATTCTTTGGTATAGTCAGCTCATCATAGATAGAATGAGAACAATATATGTCAGTCCACTACACTCACAAATACCAGAACCAGATTGGTGACTGATAGCAGTATGCCTGCTCCAAGAACCCATGGTCTACTACCGTATGCTTATAGTAGAATTTTTTCCAACAGCCCTCAGTGCATTGACGAACATCGTAACACATATCCACTAATAACTCGTCTATGATGTGTCTTGGTCACGACTCTGCTTTGCCCCTATAAGTATCAGACTGATGGCTTAAGCGATAGAAGAGGCTATAGGACACCTATCATATGGTTCACCTAAACCAATAATAACTCCGATGTCGTGGATCTGGGAATCGACCCTATGTTCAAGTCGCCAGGGTGGATTCTGGCCATTCTGGTTCAGTCTTGAACCATAAAAGGAGCTGGACATGATATGGGCGGTCATATAGTACTCATATCCTACTGCTATACATATCTCTAATCAAAGGCCGTCAACGGCTCTTATAAGTCACCACATGACTACTAAATACTCACCGCAAGGAGTATCACCATATACATATGCAATACCCGTTTGAGTGACATTTACTTACAATGAATAATCAAACAAATCACATGGCATCATCCCATACCACCACCTGGTATTCGAATGATTATTTAATGCTAATAAACTACTCTCGATCCACACTAGATTTCTCTACATGAGAAGTCCAATGAATAAGCAGAAAAGTGTTACCGAATGTCCTATACTAGATGGTATCACTAAACCATGAATTCAAATTCCTCGTCTAATAGAAATGAGAAATACTAAATCAAATAATTATATAACACACACACACACATACACACATATATATAATCGAAATATAATTGTTAACAATATAATATAGGATTTTTAAATCATCATAATAGCTTTCAAAAGGAATATAACATGGTATATAATAAACACCATTTATCATTAATTAAATATAAATTAATAAATACTATGTAAAATAATAACCACTTTTTGAAACTTAGAAAATTCACTATTTTATCGATTGGGCATTCATTCTAGTCGACCAGGACTAGTCAACTGAACCCAATATACACAGTCAATTAAATTGGGGGTTTGATCTTTGGAATGTATTTTAACCGATTCAATCATATGGATGTTTGATTCATTTGATTGAATAGGATTTCAATCGATTGATCAAACCATTCAGTTGACTGAATAGCTAAAGTTCTAAAATGAATTTTAGAGCTTCATCATGTCGATTCCTCTCGATTTCACACCTTTGCTACCATCATTCTATCCTATTTCCACACACTTCTACGGCACTACATTCTTTCATGATCATTCTATTGATGAATTACAATTCTTAAGCGAAGAGGAGGGAACACTATACTATCAATGTATATATAAATTGATCATCTACTTATGATCGCTATATCAAATCAAACATAGTAGTGAGTAAGAGAAACTCAACTTGATTTGATGATCATTCAACTGCTAATCCTCTCTTGCTTCCTTCTTCTTGACCTCTCTATAAATGTTCTTCACTTTAGTTTGATTGATCACTTACTTCCAAAGAAAGATTGGTGTAGATGATTGCCAAGAAGCCTTAATTTGATTTCTATAAATTATAGGTGTTTAATGTTAATTAATTTCAAATTTTAGTGTGATATATTTTAGGTGAAAAGTTCAAATTCTCATATATAAAAATAGAGGGATAGGTATTTATATATATAGAGGTGGGTGAGACATATAGAATTGGAAATCTCTAGAACTCGAGCCTTATGAAAAAATATACAAATACACACACACATACACATAGATACATATACGTACATACATAGAATATATATAATTAGGTGTGTATCTTTACTATGCTGTTTTGTTTTCATGAAATGGGTATTTACACAATAAAACTATTTTGGCTTACATGAAGACATTTTGGACTTGAACTTGTGTTGTGATCAGCCTTACTTATCTAATTTAATTTTGTTTCTTTATTTGTCATTCAAAATCATTTCTAAAGTTATTTTGGATGCCATATGCAGCTCATTGCCTCTATTTAATGCTTAAATATATTAGAGAACAAATTGATAAAATAAAATTGGCAATAGCTAATGCAAAATTTGTGGTGGGATTTACTTATAACATGGAAGAGTGTTAGAATGGTTAAGGAAGCTAACCAATGGGAGAGACTTGCATAAGTCATGTGCAACTCGATTTGCTTCTTCTTTTTATACATTGTAAAGCATGGTGGAGAATAGAGTACATGTCCAAGTGTTATTTGTCTCCAAAATGTGGAGAAAGAGTGCATTCTCATCAATTGAAGATGGAAAAAGAGCGAAAAGGATTGTAGGGAGAAAATTATTTTGGAATAATGCTTTGTACGTATGTTAAATAATGAGCCCCATTGTTGATGTATTAAGAATGGTTGATAATGAAGAGAAGCCTTGTATAGGATATATATAAGAGGCTATGAGCAGAGTCAAGGACTTATAGAGAATTTTTTTGGCAATGATCATAGAACATGTGCACGAGTCTGGAATATCATTGACAATAGATGGAGTGATCAACTTCATCCACCACTACATGTAGGTATGCTAATTAATCATTTATAGATCATGTTATTTAATTTTAATTAGTTAGTTACCAACATTCTTATATTTTGATGCTTTATATTATTTAAATCCAAGCATTTATTTTAAACAAGATCATCGAAACAAACAGTGCTATTAAGACAGGACTCTTTAAAACTATGGAGAGGCTGATTTTAGAATCTGAAATTCATATTGCTATGAATAAGGTATAAAACTAAAGAGACGTGACCTATAACATCCTCTATTTTGAGGTCTGGAACTAACCGCTATAGATGCTGTAATCATCCATAGTTATTAATCTCCGGTGACAAAATGCGGCTATGTTAGTCATATCTATATTGGGAAGCACATAAATATGAAAAATTTGAAACAAAATTTTTCTTAATAAATTTTCACATTTCGTTTCATATATGATATTTCATATTCATTACATAATCCTATTCACAAATCCAAGTTCAGAGAATCTATAATTATTATAAAATACTCCAAGAGCGATATAAGAAGATGCCCCATTGGTAGATCAGAATCTAAAGCTTAGCCAATATGTAACTTGCTATTACATTTATACAGACAAAACCAAACAACATAACGAATTAGATATGTATTCCAAAATAGCTAGATTGCCTCATACACATTTTCAGTAGCTTATTCATCTATCTGGGACCTGAAAACCCTTACTTCCGACCTACTTAAATGAGTACCCGATAGTTTAAGGGGAGAAATAAAAATTTCAGGTCAGAGAAAAAGTCCGATGTGAATAATAACCTACCATCTTAAACCAAATAAATACCTAGTGAGACATGCCGCTGAGCGGAAATGGTTTTCCCCTAACTAGTACCTTAACCAAAACATACTAACCATATACTGTGCTCCTGCATCCACAATAGTTAGTACATTAGAGACTATCTATAGTTATGCAACATATACTGGATTATCCATTCAATTTATTAGACTATCCATCTAAATTTTTATTAACTATCCGTCCTTTATTATATGGACTACCTATCTCACATATGATTACTTGGATTCCTATCACCCTAACACATATACTACCCATTACATATGGTTTCGTTATCAAAGTTATGTGGACTATCCATCTTACAAACATATACTTTTATGGATTATTTACCCCCTTTCATATAGACTACCCATCACATATGGTTTCATATATTTAAAATGATGTGGACTATCTATCACACATTTCGTAGTTTTTTTAGAATAACTATGAACCCTTCAATAACCACATAAAGACTATCCATCTCCGGCATGATGTGCACTATCCATCTCGAATCCCGTAATTTTTCTAAAATAAACATGATCACATCACGCATTCATTTAATTCATGTTTGACCCACAAGTCCAACCTATATCAATTGGTGTCCCCAATAGGTTGTTTACCCCTTAAACTTATAACATCTCAAGTTTTTTGCATTGGTATCCCCAATGGATCTTTTCGAAACCATAAATAAAAATATATTGGTATTCCCAATAGTTAATGTCGAAAATTTTAAAATGAAATAAATTGGTATCTCCAATAAGAAATATAAAGGTTATAAAGTTGAATACGATGGTATCTCCAATGGTATAGTCAAATTTATAAAACATTTAGTACGTCAAAGCTAATCTAAATTGGTGTCCACAATGATAGTGTCGAAATTTAAAATTAGAACGACAATGGTATCCCCAATAAGAACGACGATGAAGAAGATTTAAGGCTTTTCGCCTTCAATAAAGAAGATGTGTGACATAAATGTCGCACCATATTACGTCGAGCCTCTATCCATGGTTAGAAAAACAAAACTCAAATTCTTTCAAGTATAAAACCTCTTGTCAAAAATGAGGGGGTCAACTTTCATATGCGATAGGTTATCATTACCCAACAATGCATAATGTGACACCAATAGTCACGACAACAATGTTGCATGGCATCGTTACCCAGCAACACATAGGTAGCTTTGTCGCCCTTGATTAATAGTGGTGCCAAAGATAGCGGAGTATTTATAAAATAGTTTAGATGAAGATCAGTGACTCTAATGCAATTACATTTTGTCAAAAGTAATAAAAAGTATTGAGTAGACCTTAATGGACTTCGCATTAACAAAGCGGCAATAAGAACACAACGATGATATGGAACCAGACACGTAGCGTTAAGGTTTAAACATTTAGAAGATTAACGAGAGTTCAGTGTTGCCTATAATAGGTTGCCGTCGTAGTCGACTTCGACGTGGTTGGAATCACTCCACAACTACCAAAGTATTTATCATGCACTTCCCTCCTTATCGACACCCTTGGTTACGACACTGCTTTAGCCTTTGTTTGGAGAAAAGTGGCATGGCACAATCGCAGTTATTGAGACAACTGAATTTTTACTACCAAAAGCAAAATCTTTTCAACAACGTTAACTATCCAATTTCTATTGGATAAAAACATCTTTCAACATTTCCTTTCAGAAAAACTACCACATATCAGTTTTAAAGTTCCAAAATATATATCAAATTATTAATTATTATTCTTAATTAATTATCCATTTAAATGCTTATCTAACATAATAAATTCATAGTAATTCGAAATCACTTGGGAAAAATCCCTAAAAATCCAAAATACCATATTCTTCATTATGTAATAATTTCAAGACCAAAAATTATATTTAACTGTTTCTAATAATTAAAACCTGAAATTACTTAATTTTCACTTTAGAAAATTTATAAAATATTTATTTTAACTCGAAAAATTAGGAAATTAAAAACTCACCTTCGAAATACTATTTTACTCAACATACCAAAAAATAAAAAAATGGAGATTAAAAACTAAGGTTTTACCCTTAAAACCCACTTAAATAATTTTAAAAAAATTCCACAAGTCGTTAGCTATAAAAATAATGATTATACAACTATATCTTGGTAAAAAACGATAAGAATTCAGGTACTATCAATAATCCAATATAAACACAAGCAAAAGAGATGGTTCATGAATTATTCGCCTTAGATTAATGTTGGAGCTAAGATTTGATGTACTTCTTGAATCCATAAGTATTTTCCTTAATTAGCCTTACTTTCCTCTTCTAACCCCTTATTTAAAGGCTGGCCTCTCTCTCTTTTTTTGAATGATTTGATGTTATGAAAATATTAGAATGATAATGAGGAGGAGAGGGTTTAAGGGTCAAAAGATGGATCTACCCATTTTTCCCCTCTCATATATTCCCTTATAAGTTAACTTTTTCAAAACAGTCTCATTACTTAATTTATTAAGGCATGACCTTGTTAATAACCAATCTCATTTTCCTAATCATTTACATTATTCTATTTAATCTATCTAATTAAATATCCCAAATAATGTTTAACTAAAATTAGGGGTGTTAAGGGCTTCCCTCCTTAAAGAATTTCATCTTCGAAATTCAGTAAGGACAAAATGACAAGCATATTAAACACGCAAACAATGATAGTATATTCTACTAGTTATAAAGTCTACATTCAATAGAGCATACCATCATAATAGATTAGGATAGTTATCCCTAATCACATCCGGTCTTCCAAGTATTGTCTTTCCTGTTGTCACTTCATTAGACTTTCACTAACTTGACTGTCTTGTTCCTTAATCTCTTCTCATCTCTTACTATAACTCGAACTGGTTGTCTCACAAAAGTTAGATCTGGTTCTACAGCTAAGTCTTCCAGTGCAATCAGAGTAATAGTAGTCTCTGGATCATGCACATACTTCCTAAGAAGAGAAACATGAAACACATTATTGACACCTGTCAAATTACTTGGTAACACAACTCAATACGTGAGTTTTCCGATCCTCTTTATAATAAGGAACAGTCCAATGTATCTTAGTGCCAGTTTTCCTGACTTTTCAAATCGTACCACATACTTTATTGGTGATACCTTAATGAAAACACGATCTCCAACCGGGAAATCTTAATCTTTGTGCCTTTATCTGTATAACTTTTCTATCCAGATGGAGCTTCTCTCATCCTATCTCAGATTAAATCAATCTTCTTTGTGGCTCTCTTACCATATCTGGACCAAGGACCAATCTGTCTTTGGCCTCCAACCAACATGCTTGTGATTTGCATGACCTTCGATACAAATCTTCGAAAGGCGCTTTTCCTATACTAGTCCGATAAATACTATATAGGAATACCCAACAAAGTGCAAATGGTCTTTCCATGACCCACAAAAATCTAGTACACAAGCGCTCAACAAATCTTCAAGTACCTTATTGACTCCCTTTGTATGCCGATATGTCTATGGGTGATAAACGGTACTCATCTTAAGCTTGGTACCTAGTACCTCCTGTAGACTCTTTCAGAATTTACTAGTGAACAAAGCATCTCTGTCATTGACTATACTACTAGGAATCCCATGCAGTCTAGCAATATTCTTTATAAACAACTTAACAAATACATTGTCATGCCGGCCGACTTAACGGGAATAAAGTGCGCACTCTTGATTAATCTTTCCACTATGACTCATATAATTCATTTCCCCTATTTGACATTGGTAACCCATCAATAAAATTCATGGATATAGAGTCACATTTCCAAACTGGTATATCCAAAGGATGAAGCAATACCTCGGCTTATAAAGCTTGGCTTTTACTTACTGGCAATTTGAACACTGCTTTATCTACAAACCTACATCCCTTTTCATATCTTCCTAGAAGAAACTTCTTTTCATATCCTGATACATCTTAGTTCCTTCAGGTAGTAAACTTCGATCGATGATACTTCTTAAGAATTTCCTTTCTTATGTCACCAACATCTGCATCACATAACCGACTCCTCTTCTTTAATCATTCACCCTGGTCAAGACTAAATCCTTTTAGATCATCAATCTCGGTCCCACCTTCCAACATTCCAATCTTTTTAGCTAACAATGGATCATTTCTCTGCTCAGAAGCAATCCTCTCAATCGATAACGGTAAAATTTTATAGCAAGATAGCATGGTAGTACTTTGAATAAACTAGCAGTCGACCTTAACTACACGCTATAAGTAGTCAATGCCTCTAAATCCTTCCACTCAGCCAACATAACTAACACCACATTCTGATGTTTCTTGCTAAGTACATCTACAACTTTATTTCCTTCCCAGATGTATACTCAATACCAAAATCATAAGCGGCTAAAAACTCCAGCCCCCCACTGCTGTCTTATACACAACTCTTTTTAAGAGAATAAATACCTCAAAGACATGTGATCTATATACAACTCGAATCATTCTCCAAAGAAATAGTGTCTCCACACTTTCAATGTGAAAATCACTACTACTGACTCTAAATCATGAGTCGGATATCTAACTTCATATGGTCTGAACTGTCTAGAAGCGTAGGCAACCACTTTACCCCTTTTCACCAGCGGAACTCCAATCCTATTCTACATGCATCCATGTACACCATCAACTTTTGATTTCCATCTGGAATAACTAACACGGGCGCATTGGTCAACAAATGATTTAACATAAGGAATGCTTCCTCACATTTATCGGACCAAATAAACTTTACGTCTTTCCTGGTTAGTCAGTCAGGTGTGCTATCAGCGAGAAATTCTTGATGAATTCTCTAGTAATAGCTTGCTAGTCCAGGAAAACTTCTTATTTTGGTCACCGTCTTGGGTCTTTTCCAACTATTTACAGCCTCAATCTTGGTTGGACCAAGCACAACCCTTTCTCTCAAATTACATGACCATGAAACTTCTCCTCCCTTTTACAAAAATGACACTATGAAAACTTCGCTTTTAGTTGATGTTGCCTCAACATTTCAAGCACCATTCTAAGATGAAGCTCATGATCTCTTTCATCTTTACAATATATTAGAATGTCATTAATGAATACCAACACGAACCTATCTAAGTTCTCTCAGAAAATCCATTTCATCAAATCTACAAAGAAAGCAGGAACATTAGTTAATCTGAATGACATCACTAACCACTCGTACGGACCATATCTCATTTGAAACATCGTTAAAGGAATATTGTCTTCCACCACCCTCAATTGATAGAACCCTATCACCAAATCTAAGTAGGAAAATATTTTGGCTCCATTTAATTGATCAAATAAACCATCAATTCTCAACAAATGATATCTACTCTTTATCGTATTCTCATTCAACTTACGGTAATCAATACATAATCTCAACTACCCGTCTGGTCTCTTTACGAACACCGCCGCTGCTCCCTAAGGTAAACTGCTTAGTCTAATAAAACACTTTCCTTCTAAGTCCACTAGCTGCACCTTTAACTCTACCTTGATAGGTGTCACCTTGCTAGGTGGTCTAATTATGGGTTCAGTTCCGGATGTAAGATCTATTTGAAACTCAGTAGCTCATTTCGGTGGTAGTCCTATAACCGATTCAAAAACATCTGCAAATTCCCTTGTAACCAAATCCTAATTTACTTCGTCTTCTGCTTAAATTGCTCCCGATAAAGTAAAAGTATCTACACTCGAGTTATCTATTGAGTATATAATTTGATCACTGCTATTAGGATGTCTAATTGATATCCCAACAAAATATCCTAGCATCATATTTTCTTAACCAATCCATACCCAAAATAATCCCAAAACCCTCAAAATAAAACACAAACAAATTGTAGGCAAAATTATATCCTAGCAACTTAAATTCTTGATGGTCGCCTCTTATCCTAAGAGTTGCGTGCCCTCCTATTGAATTAGCTATCCTTAAGGAAGTAACAAGGTATAAAGGTTTTGTACGTAACTTATCTACCAAACACTAAGATATAAATGAATTTGATGCACCAGTATTAAACCCTAACTGGTATGCTGCGAATCAAAAGCATACCTTCCATCATGGATTTTCCTTTCTCAATAGCAGTCAGTCTTGATGTAGGTGGCTCCAAAGAAAACACCTTTCCTTTATTAGTCTTGGCCGCTTTAGAACATTTGTTATTATAATGCCCCAACTGGTCGCAGTTAAAGCACTTTATGTTCTACTTGTCGACAACCATCTTGCTATCACCTGATTGACACTCATTAGCGTAGTACCCCTTCTTATCACACTTGTAACAAATGATATCCGTCTTTCCCTTCTTAGCAGCTCCACCCTTCTGATCTCTCTTTCCATTAAAGAACTTACTGTTCTTATTTTAAGAATTTTAGGTTCCTACTGGCTTCTATTTTCTGAAAGTAGAAAACATCTCCTTATTCTTGATTGCCATCTCCAGTGTACATTCGATGGATAACGAAGATGTGGCATGGTCACCCTAGCAATCTTCGGTCTTAACCCTCAGATAAACTTCTCGTTCCTCTTGATAATAGTGTCAATGGTGGCGTACCTATATCTGGACAGCTCATCAAACTTAGAAGAATATTCCAACATGGACACCCACTCCAACTCCATAAAATTCCTGAGCAAGGCCGACTTGGCTACTTCAGATAAAAACCTTTCCTTGAATCTCCTTCGAAATTCTACCCAAGTCAATTCCTCCTTCGATACACTTACGGTCACCCCGTCCACCAGAACAAAGGAGCTCCTTGCAACTATCTCGAAGCCAACTTGCTTTTTTGCTTTTCATTCGGACCTAAATCACCAAAAATCCTTTCATAATATAACAGCTAGTTCTCCACTTCTATTGCATCCCCAGTCCTCAAAAAAGGCTTCCCACCTAGACTGGTGTAATCTCGACTCAAGTTAGCATAATTATTACCAACTGGCACTATGGGATTGACTCCTCCCACAATAGCAGCATTTCCTATAGCTACTTCTGCAGCTACTCCAGCTTACATCAGATTGATGAAAAACTGATACATACCCCTTATATCTACTTGTGGGGTCGCAACACCTACATTGACATTTGCATTTTGATTATTATTTATCCGTCGAACCGGATTCCTTCTGGTGTTGAGCCGAGCATTCCCATTGGTTATGGTGCTTTACTACCTAGATTCACTCTTTCGTTTCCTGATTCCATATCTTTCTTTCTCGTAAATCTCTATACGATCCTAAGTAAGATAAAAAAGAACAGCCTGAGAGAGAGGAGTGAAAAGAGGTAGAATAAAAACTTATATATAGCAAATACAAGTACATTACTGTAGCGTTATCTCATACTCCAACCTTATTCTTTGATTCATTAGAATTATGTTTTCAAAAATCTTTTAATCGTTTAAATTTTACATAAACCTATGTTCTGATACCAACTTGTAACATCCCCCATTTTGAGACCCAAAACTAACTGCTACGGATGCTGCAATCATCCATAGCTATCAATTTCTGGTGACAAAATATGACTATGTTAATCATATATATGACCAGAAGCACATGGATATGAAAAATGTTAAACAAATTTTTTCTTAAAAAATATTCACATTTCATTCCATAAATGATATTTCATATTCATTACATAATCCAATTCGCAAACCCATGTTCAAAGAAATTATAATTATTACAAACTACTCAAGTGACATATGAAGATGCCCCCTTAGTTGATCAGAGTCTACATATGGCAATTATATAACTTGTCATTACATCCATACATACAAAACCACACAACATAGTGAGTTAGATAGGTATTCTTAAATAGCTAGATTGCCTCCCGCATGTCTTCGAAAGTTTATTCGTCTAACTGGAACTTGAAAACCCTTACTCATGACCTACTCAAATGAGTACCCAAGTGTTTAAGAGGAAAACCAAAAACTTCGGGTCAGACAAAAATTCTGGTATGAATAATAACCTATCATTTCGAAATAAATAGATATCTAGTGAGACCACACCATTGAGTAGAACGAGTTTTCCCCTCACTGCTACCTTAACCAAAGCATATTAACCATTTACTATGCTCTTGTATCTACAATGGTTAGAACATTAAATATTATATGTGGTTATGCAACATATGCTCGATTATCCAATCTAATTTATTAGACTACCTATGTAAATTTTTATTGACTATCCATCTTATACTTATGTGGACTACCCATCTCAAATATGATTACATAGATTACCCATTTCCCCACCACATGGTCTACCTATCACATATAATTTTGTTATCAAAGTTATGTGGATTATCCATCTCACATGGAAGCAGTTTATGGAATATTTATCCCTTCACATACGGACCATCCATCACATATGATTTCATCTATTTAAAATGATGTGGACTATCCATCACACATCCCATAGTTTTTCAAAGATAACTATGAATCCTTCAATAACCATATGGAGACTATCCATCTCCAGCATGATGTGGACTATCCACCTCACATCATATAGTTTTATAAGATAAATATGAACCCATCACATATTCATTTAATTCATACATGACTTACACGTCCAACCTATATCTATTGTTATCCCCAATTAGATTTGTTTACCCCTTAAACTTATAACTTCTCAAATTTTATGCATTGGTATCACCAATGGATCTTGTCGAAACCATAGAGCAAAAAAATATTGGCATCACTAATAGTTAATGTCAATTTTTTTAGAATAAAGTATATTGATATTCCTAATAAGCAATATAAAGGTTACAAAGTTGAATACAATGGTATCCGCAATGGTATAGTCAAATTTATAAAACATTTAGCATGTCGAAGCTAATCTACATTGGTATCCCCAATGATAGTGTCGAAATTTAAAATTAAAACGACATTGGTTTCCCCAATAACAACAACAAAGAAGAAGACTTAAGGCTCTTCGCCTTTAATAAAGAAGATATGCGACATACATGTCACACCATATAACGTCGAGACTTTACCCAACGTTAGAAAAACAAAACTTAAATTCTTTTGGGTATAAAACCCATTGTTGAAAATAAGAGGGTCAACTTTCATACACGATAGGTTATCCACCTATTTAAAACAATGTAGACACCAATAGTCATGGAAACAATGCTGCACGATATAGGTACCCAACAATGAACAGGTAGATTTACCGCCCTTAATGAATAGTGGCACAAAGGATAGTAGGGTCTTTATAAAATAGTTTAGAAGAAGACCAGTGGCTCCAATGCCAAAACATTATTGATGCCGAAAGTAATAAGAAGAAAGGTGTCGACTTTACTGAACTTCGGCACCAACAAAGTGGCAATAAGAATGCTACGATGATATGCAACAAGACATGCGACATTGAGGTTTAAACGTTTAGAGGATTCACGAGAGTGAAGTGCCGCCTATAATAGGTTGCCGTCTTGGTCGACTTCAACGTGGTCGGAATCACTCCACAACTATCTTGGTAGTTAACATGCACTTCCCTCCTCATTGATGTTGAAACCCTTGGTTACAGCACTTCTTTAGCCTTAGTATGGAGTAGAGCGGCAAGGCACTATCGTAATTATCAAGATAATTGAAATTTTTCCAAAAAAAAACAATATCTTTTCAACAACCTTAATCTCTTATCCAATGTCTATTGGATAAAATCATCTTTTAACATCTCCTTTTAAGAAAAACTACGGCATATTAGTTTTAAAGCTCCAAAACATATATCACATTAATTACCTAATATTCTTAATTAATTTTCCACTTAAATTCCTATTTAACATAATAAATTCATAGTAATTCGAAATCAGTTGGGAAAAATTCTCAAAAATTATAGAAATTCCAAATACCATATTCTTCATCATATAAAAAAATTTCAAGGCCAAAAACAATATTTAATTATTTTTAATAATTAAAACCCTAAATTAACCCAAATACTAGAAAATCAAAATGATTGGAGTTTAAGAACTTAGGTTTTACCCTTAAAACCCACTTAAATAATTTCATAAAAATTCCATATATCAATATTCTATATAAACAATGATTATACAACCATATCTTAGTAAAAAACGATAATAATTCGGGTACAATCCATAACCGAATATAAACACAAGCAAAAGAGGTGGTTCATGTATTATTCACTTAGATTTATATTGGAATGTAGCTCTTGAATCCCTAAGTCTTTTCCTTGCTTTCCTCTTCTAACCCCTTGTTTAATGATCGGCCTCTCTTCATTTTGATTTTTTGTTGTTACAATAGTATGAGAATGATAATGAGGGAGAGAGATTTTAAGGGTCAAAAGTGGATATCTATTTTGCCCCTTACATATATTCTCTTATAAGTTAAGTTTTCCAAAACAATCTCATTGCTTAATTTATTAAGTCACGACCTTGTTAATAACCAAACTCATTCTCTTTAATCATTCACATCATTCTTTTAATCGATCTAATTAAATATCTTGAATAATGTTTAAATAAAATTAGGGGTGTTACACGACCGGTGCATTTTCCATAAGTGGTAGAGATAAAATGTAACCATGTGAGTAAAGATATTTATATTAACATCGAACGACCCTACTTTGTGCACTATTTTATATTTTCTTACATAATATAGACAAATGGTGGACGCAATATGGGGGCGATGCATCAATACTCAAATTTTTTGCAATTAGAGTTTTATCGCAAACATGTAGCACCTCTCCGTGTGAACACAATTGGAGTGCATTCGATCATGTAAGTGTTTTATTATAAAAATGGAAATGGTTTTTAAACGTCCAAAACATTTTTTTAATCCCAATTTTGAAGTAGCCATACTGGAAATATAGTTTTAAAGTAGTTTCTGAAACAATCATATTGAAAATGCAGTTTTTTTAAAGCGGTTTTTGAAATTTTATACCAGTTTTTAAAGTAGACCAGATTTTGAGTTTTCAAAGCAATTTTCAAAAGTGTAGCAATTTTTGAAAATTTAAAATTGTTCTAAATGTTACGCAGTTGTTGAAATTTTAAAGTAGTTTTTGAAATTTTAAAGTAGTTTTTATAGCAGTTTTGAAATTACAAAGCAATTCTTAAAATTTTAAAGCAGTTTTTATAATAGTTTTGAAATTTTAGAGCGGTTTTTTAAATTCTAAAGATATTTTTTAAGCAATTCTGAAATTTTAAAGCAGTTTTTATATCTACTCGGGTGCATTAGTTTTATGTTTTATTAGCCACATTAGTTTTTGGTTGTTTTTTCTTTGGATCATATGAAACGTTAACTTGCAAATTCACCCGAGTAAATATAAAAACTTCCAATGAAGAAATTCAAGATTCAGTGGAGGGATAGGTTAGAGAGCCACATTTCTTCAATAGTTTTATGGTTTATTAGCCACATTAGAAGTAAATACAAACTTTAGCCAAGTGATGAAGAAATTCAAGATTCAGTGGTCGAAGGCGATGATCTAACTAAGAGCAAGTTCACTCTACAAGGAGAAAAGATGATAATAAAGATACAAACATTAGAAGTTGCGCAAGGAGAACATTGTTTGTGGATGATGATAATGAAGAAGATCAAGGTTTAGATGCCGTGTTGGAAATTAGAGAGCTAGTTGGACAAGATTTAAAGCAAGAGGTAGAAGATGACGAGTTTGTAGATATCGACATCTAAATTTCTAGTGCATGATATGTTTTTGTGTTTGGTGGATGTACATGTTTAGATGAAAACAAGTTTATGGATATTGACATCTAGAGTTTTTCTTTGTGCTTGATGCATTGCTTTTAATTTGATGTTAATTCTAATACTTATATAAGAACGGATATACTGTTGGTTATTTTAGAGTAACTTTAATTTTGTTTATAACTATTCCTTTGCTAGGAAATAATAAATTGTACTAGCTCTTATATTTTGGTAGGAATTTCACGTTCATATTTTACATAAAAGAAGCACCGAATGCAGAGTGTTATCATTAATTTTGCCTTGCTTTCATTCTCATTGAACTTAATTAAAAGAAAAGTTCATTCCATATACTTTAGTTTAGTTTTCTTAACTAGAACCATGACATGTTCGTTGTACCTAGAAAACTACTTGGAAAACAAAATAGTAAAGTATTAGCAATAAAACAGCAGTCTTGTTGCTAGTATGGTTGATGTTACTATTGTATTTTGATATATACATATGTATATGATTAAATCAATAATATATTGATTTTGACTACACAGATGTAATGATTACCATTATTATCTATTGAATCTTATTAAAGATAGAAGTTTTACGTGTTACTTAAAGTTATTCGCTATATCCCCGGTATATCCTCGATATATTCTCACTATAAGTTTTCACACCTCAATCGCTATGGAACCAAAAAGCGCTTTAACTATTCAGGTAGTGAATAGGAGAAACTCACCTTGATTTGATGATCACCGAAATCCTAATCTCCCTTGCTTCCCTCTTCTTGACCTCTCTACAAATATTCTTCCCTTTAATTTGATTGATCACTTGCTTCTGAAGAAAAATTAGCGTAGATGATTGCCAAGAAGCCTTAATTTAATTTGTATTAATTATGTGTGTTTAATGTTAACTAATTTCAAACTTTAATGTAATCGAGTTTAGGTGAAAGTTTCAAATTTTAATACATGAAAATGGCGGGATAGGTTTATATATATATAAAGGTGGGTGCAACCTCTAGAATTGGAAATCCCTAGAACACAAGCCTTATGATAAAAATATACAAATATATATATATATATATATATATATATATATAAATTGGGTTTGGATCCTTACTTATTGGGCTTAAAAACATTTCTTTTATTGTTTTGTTTTAATGAAAACAATATTTACACAACAAAACTATCTTAGCTCATATGAAGACATTTTGGACTTAGACTTGTGTGGTAATGGGCCTTACTTATCTAATTTAATTTAGTTTCTTCTTTTTCCATTCAAAATCATTTCGAAATACATTTTAAATTCTTTCAAACTATAAAAAATATTTTCCAACTTCTAATTAAATTCCAATCCATTTATTCAAATCCCTTTTATTATCAAATCTCACAAAATCTTATTTTATCAATTTACTTCAAAGTATAATTCAAAATTTCACATATAAAAATACTTAAATCAATTATTAAATCAATTTTCCATTAAAATTAAATACTTTTCATTGTAATAAACTATTTTACATCAAATTACCCAAATCCATCTTTTAATTTCATTTAAAATCCTAATTATTTCATTTTTAATTATCATTAAGTCATTAATTATTAGATTCATGACAACTGGCTATTATAAGGATCCCCAATGCATCAGCCATATGATTCAAAATGTACGCTATGTTATGTACTAGATCGAATGTGGCATATGCATACTTCAATAAACATTTTACGACCATCCAATGTTTTTCTTCATGATTAAACTAGTATAGGCATATGCATTATGATGCCTATGCCTATGCTAGTCTAACATGAAGTAAAACATTGGATGATCGTAAAATGTATACCGAAGTATTTAAGAAATACTAAGAACTTATTCCTTATATACAAGAATTGTGACCTCCTTATGAAGGGTTATACATACTCCAGCTTTCAAAGCAAAATCAGTGTCTGATTATGTATTTACACTTAACAATGGTGCCATCAGTTGGAAAAGTTTCAAACAAGAAACAATAGCTAATTCGATGATGGATACTGAGTACATGCCCTCAGCTAAAGAGGCGGTTTGGATGCACAAGTTTTTGAGTGAGCTTGGAGTGATTTCCAATATCGAGAATCTAATGACATTGTTCTGTGATGACAATGCAACCATGTAGGTTGCAAAGGAGAAAGGAGCAGATAAGAAGTCATGACATAATCTTTGAAAATTCATATCAATAGGGATTTCTTTGAGAAGAAAGAGATCATGATACAAAGGGTAGATACGATAACAATCCACCTCAAAATAGGCTTCAATTCCAGCTCAGAAAAGACCCAACGAAACTTAGACTCATTCCAAGTAGGCTACTGGTTGGTAAAAGCAGTAACAATATAGAGCAATAACTATTCTTTAGAACTCACAGCAGAAGGAACAAAGTATAATAGCAAATTGTACCCATTTATTTCAAGATAAATTCAAATGTCATAGTACATAATAAAACATGGTCGCAAACAATAAGCGTTACATCATTTTTTCCAAAGTATATTTTCATGGGTACAATAAAAATATCATAAATAAATAATAATAACCGCCATAAGCTTTGTTCATGCCATCTTCAAGCATCATCATCGTCATCACTCCTTTAACCTGCACTGTAATGAGGAGGGAGTCAACACAATAAGTTTTTAGTGAATAAAAACCTTGAGCATTATTAATTCAGTACTTCGGCAGTATATGTCAAAATAGGAAGATGTATTACACATTTTAAAATAATTTAATACTTCATATAAGGAAAGGAGGCGGGCCCTCAATCAACGACTTAATACCTTCCATTCCCGAAGAAGGTTTTCCAATCCCATAACCCATAAGCAATGTCATAAATGTTTAACAATGCGAGAGATAGAACCCAAACCACTTAATACCTTTCAATGTAAAATAGGCAAACTCTAACCATTTAAGACCTCAATTGAGGTAGGCCTCCATTATTTAATACCTATCCTAAAGCGAACTCCACATAGTTATCTATCTAGCTGACATTGTAAGAAAATCTCTTCGGACACTTAATACTTCATATTAAATCGGACCTTTCCGAGATATCCTTAATCATGCCTAAACCTAATCCCGACGAGATATCCTCAAGCGTGCCTAAATCCAATCCCAACTATTTAATAATTCATTTGGGAGAAAGGTAGCCCTCAAACAACCGCTTAATATCTTTCGAAACCCCGAAGCAAGTTCTTTGTCTTATGAACTGTACTCACAGTGACGTCTTCAATTAGCCCGACTATTCTTGTGCTGTTAGCTAGATTAACCCTTCAGAATTAGGACTAACTTGTGTCTTTTCTGAGCCCTGTTGGTGGCAGATTAGCCGGGTGGACTTCCATGCGTATTTTGGCTGACCTTGCACCACTTATGATTTAGTCATATTTTACAACACTTTATATATTATCACATCTCAACATGCCCGTTAATTAGGCTATATAAGAATTCATTCTTTGTTAATTGGATTTTTATCCATGCAGAAATCAATAGGAGTTAGAACATTTAATATGAAGACGAAAAGACTTGAAACCTTGGAAGTACACGTAAATAGGCTAGAGAAACAACTTGAAAAGTTTCATCACCATTGAACAAAAGATGAGAAATCGACACCAACTACTAGAGGTCAATAGAGATCTCATGCTCCCACATTTCTCCATAAAACTTTGTGGAGGCTCTTCTTTACCTATTTCATGTGTGCCCAAGCAATACCAAAGGATTCTGATTACTTAAATACTAAGATTGGAAAGTTAGCAGTCAAAACAGCAAGAATAAACCAAGTGATGAATGAACCATCACCATTATTAACCAAAATCCAAATAAAGTACATGGAATATCTCTAAATCAAGTAGCAAAACAAATGCAAAAGAAATCGATCTCTCTAGAGTTAACCATAAAGGTCGATACCGACATAGGGACTCGGTACCGACATCTCTGGTTAATCCAGATGAAGCTGAGATTTCACACACTCTTCTGGGCCGAATTCTGTTCTCTACTCCAACCCTCCATATGGCCCAATGTGATTGCTAGCACTGTAAATACAATACATAAAGCAATTTAGATCGAGGCCGGATTCTGCTATCACTACGTAGGATCTCCATCCATTCCTCAACACTTACCTCTACATCATAGTCACCAAGGTAGCAATCATAGACATTTCTAGGACTTAGAACTTGTCTAGCTCCTTTACATATGACTAATTCTCTCTATCACTTTGTAATCATATTCTATCAAGACCAAACAAATAAGCTAAGTTATAACGTGGATGTAGGCTTAGTTAACAGACGAACCGCTATAAAAATCTCCGTGTCTCATTTACTTTTCTGCTACTTTTCTATTATATTTGCTCTACTCTAACATGGCTAGTGCTTTCATATCACACTCCAGAGTGTTGATCCATTTTTTCGGTTAACATTTTGGTGCTTTCACTGAAAGCAAGTGTACTAATGCTTACATCTAGCTCTCCACTTTGGGGCGGATGGGTCCAAAAGTTATATCCATAAATAATACTTTCAAAAGAATTTGAAATCTTGACACTGAAGATCAATGACAGGAAGAAAGAGAACAACTTTTAGGAGATCCACCGGTACAATAGTTGGTAGTAATCGGCCAAACCGCTAGTAGGTTAAAATCAACAACACCACCAACTTACCAATAGGAGTTAATATTGGAAATCAAGCACCAGAATCTTCTACTCATTATGAAGTTGTGAGGAAAGGAGAATTTAACCAAATGGTTAATCAACTTAACCAAAAATGGTCGATAGCTAAAAGGCTCTTATGGACAAGATAAACGCTTTTCTAGCACAACAACCGCCAACTACTTCGAGGACTAGGTCGGAAACTGCAGAGACTATGAAACAAGAAAATTTCTCCGTTTCGGGCTTGAATATGAGAGATGGCAAGCAAAAGCAAAATGAGATAGCTAGTGGAGTGGCTGGAATATTTATTGAAGGCAATGGAAGTACCTCTCTTGCCAAAGGGAAACCTACCGCAAACCTGACTTTGGAGTGAAGGCTCCACAAGGGAATATTGCAATGCTCCTCTCCAATAATGAAGATGACATGGAACTCGATGCTAAAGGACATGAATTAAATATTGATATAAACAGGCAGAATACCAAGAAAGAAGTCCAAGCTACCGCTACTGCCCAACCGTGCGATAACAGAATCCTACAGGAGTGGTTCTTCTAGGGAATGGAGTGCCTAGGCATCAAGTAGCAAACCAAGGCTGTTTGTAGAGCCAAACGCTTGGTATAGCCCTTGACAATCGACCTGCAGACTATCGGACTAGTGAGGGATACATAGTAGACATTGTCAAATGCTTAATGGAAGAAAGTAAGGGCATAAAAGATGAAGACTGGGTTTCTCCATTAAGTTGGACTCCATTCTCTGAAAATATCCTAAGGGAGGAATATCCAGAGAAGTTCACTATGCCACTATACTAACCTATAATAGGACGATGGACCCTAAACCAACACTTGTACAAGTAAAGTTGGCATATGGCGGATCTAGGACAATGAATGCAGTCCGTTGTAGACGTTTCCCTATCTTCTTGGAATGTGTTACTTCTATGTGGTTTACCAGACTCCCGCCAAGATCCATTTCTACATTTTATGAGATAGCAAGCAAATTTTTGGAACAATTCAGGCTTCGCACAATATAGCCAAAAGATGTAATGTCTCTGTCTAGCCTTTTCCAGGGACTAAATGAGTCGTTAGAAGCCTTTATGAACCGGTTTAAAACCACGGTCGCTAAAGTATACTATCCTAACGAAGATATGGTATTCATGGCTTTAGTGCAAGCTATCCATCCGGATAAAGAATTTGGAAGATAGATTAAGATGAAAAATACCAATCAACATAAGAAGTTCAACCAGAAGGCGAGTTAGTATCTAAGATTGAAAGAGGCAGACGCATTGGAGGGCAAGGCTTCTAGTTTGCAACCAACGGAGATAGTTTAGAGCAGTGTAGTGGTCAACCATGATGAAAAACAATTTTAGAGCCATAATAGGAAATGTAGGGAAAGATGGAAATCATAAAAGGAAAAACTAGAACACTAGTAGGCATGATAGGAATGGATAGCAGATCAGGAACCTAAGACCCGAGGAGTATACGCCATTGAATGACGGTCTGGAGAACATCTATCTTGCAACTCGGGTAATTGAGCAATACAATAAGCCTCCCAGAAAGGAAAAATCTAAATGAAAAAAGCAATTAGGAAAGTCATGTTGCTTCCACGAGACTCATGGGCATAACACACACAAGTATTGACATCTAAAAGATCCGATTGAGGAATTTATTAGGAACAAGAGGCTCCAGCAGTATGTGGAGAAATCACAAAACTATGACTAGCCTGCTGGACCTCAAGTTCCATGTACTCAAGGGAACCAACCTGGACCTAGTGGAAAAGGATCCAAACGAATGAAATAGAGGCTAGTTATCGACACTATTTCCAGAAGATCACCCAACATAGAAGATTTCGGGGGAGATGGAGTGATACACGAGTGCACTAAAGCATGCTTCAAAAGAAACTTGTTTTACGATTGAGAATAGTGCTCCAGCCAAGTAGAAAAGTACACACAATGTTGATATGTGTTTCGAAACCGAGACATTGAAGGAGTAGAAGCACTGAATCTCGAACCAATGTTGGAACCATCGGAATTGGGTCGGTCATTGTACGTCGAGTCCTGGTGGCTAATGGAAGTTCTATCAACATCTTATTTCAACATATGTTCAATTAGATAAAGATCAACATAAAGGATGTGTCTGCTTATTAAATGAAAATCCAGGGCTTTATGGGAGAACTAAGACAACTAGTCGAGATCAGAGAAGGAGAATGAAGGGTAGTCCTTATCCAAGCCTTCGTGATCGTGGATGAAATTTCAGCTTACAACGCTTTCTTGGGTCGGCTGGGCCTTGCTGATTTTAGGGTCGCTTTGGCTCCTTGGTGCTTTACCATGAAATTCCCGATGGAGAATGGAGTTGCAGTTATAAAGGGAGATCAGAGCATCGCTAGAGAATGTTATGTCATTGAGTTACGCGAATCAAAACGAAGCGAAAATGGAAAGAATGTGGGGAAGTCACTCCACATTCACGAACCATCGGCATAGCCATTACAGAACCGCCCTTAGCTCGAGGACCATAACATTTCAACAAGGCTTTGGAACCTAAGAAGAAGAGTTCAGGCGAGAAACGGGCGGCATTGGCAGAGATTACGGTGTATGTCCCTATCGATATGGATGACCCAACTCGAGTCCTAAGAATATGGCCACAACTTGGAATCAAAATGCAACAAGATTAGATCAAATTTCTTCACACCAACCTGGATGTGTTCGCATGGACGCATTTCAATATGTGTGGGATATCATCGGAGATAGTGTGTCAGGCACTCAATATCGATCCCAAGTACACTCCAATGAGGTAGAAGAGGCATAGCCTGGGTTCGGAGTGATCCACTACGCTAAAGGAAGAAGTGGATAGATTGTTGGCTAATGACTTCATTCGCAACGTAACCTATTCCACAACGCTAGAATTGCAATTTTCCAATGCTATTAAGTGTTGTAAATGACATTGGTAATGGTTATAACTGTTACTAATAGGTGCGTGGTATTTTCTATAACAGATTTTCAAACGGCTATAACCGTTAGGAAAATTCGTATTCCTAACAGTTATAACCGTTAGAAATTTGTTATTTTCCAACCGTTATAACCATTGCTATTCGAAATAATCATAATGGTTATTACCGTGACTGATTAGAGAATTGTAATGGTAATAATTGTTACTAATTACTACATTCATACCAAAAGTACAATGTCCTTTCAAACCTAGCGAAAGCCTAAATTCTATTTTTTTTCCAAGAATGAGGCCCGGGTCAACGCTTATAAGTGTTAGGAATTTCTAGCATTCAAATTTCATATAAAAGTTTCAACTCGATTTCATATAAATTTATATAATCAATTCTAATAACATATACAAATATAATATTAGATTCCACAAATGTCATACAAAGCTACTTTATCACAACCATATGCAACAAACAACAAAATATCACAATTCAACATACAACCATTCACCATAAAAAACATCAAAATATCAAATAACTTCAAAGTGTCACAACCTACAAACTATGTCAAGAAGCTTACAAATAATAGGTCAAGAAGAGTACACATAACGCAAGCGCTAATCTGACCAAATTACAAATCCAACACCAACTGGATTGATTAGTATGTACGTGCCATTTTACGATGATTCAAAAATTGATTCCCCTTTTGTGCTCTCCCATTCTTTTCTCTCTTTCCTTTTCTCCCTATTTCATCTATCCTTTCCTTTTCTCCCAAATTCGTCAAAATAGTCTTGCACTTAAGCTCTTATTACATTTTGGGAATTTCAAGATGACACTATTAGATGATCTTATGGACGAATAGTGGTTTGCTATACATATTTTTTACAACTTTCCTCAAGCCAGGATTTAGAAAAATAATATAGTTGTCAGGTGCCAGTAACATACACTTACTTTCCTACTTTTTTGTACTATATTTCCCATAGTAAATTCTTACTACCGTGCATGTAGTTTCCTTCTTACTTCCGATTCAATACGTCTTCCAACTTATTCCTCTGATCAGTTGTGGATTTGATTTTACGTGACCGTTTTTCTAATCAAAATTTCGCATACAACCATGTGCGTTGCACGGGTTCGAACTCGTTAGTTTAGAATATTCACTAACGCTTCCTCTTTCTAAAAAACAAAAAAGTGTTTTCACTTTTTTTAATTCAATATTGTAGATTGCAATAATCAACAAAATATTTTATATACATACATACATACATATATATACACATACATACATACATATACATATACATATATACATATATATATATATATATATATATTTCTACCCTTATAGTCAAAGATAAATAAATTTTATTAAAATATAATTAGTGTATTTCTGTTATAGAAAGCTGATAGTTTCTAATATCATATTTTTTAAAACAATTGCTCATCTCACAATTTTCATATTATACACTACTGTATTGTGTGTTATACGATATGTTTAATTATGTAATTCTATGTATGTAAATGGTGTAAATAGTGTTAATTGCAGTTGTTTAGTTTTACTATTTTACTTAGCTTGGTTTTAGCTGCCATAACTTTTGTTCGATGTAATAGAACCATGCCATGACATTTACTATGATCAAATGTTATTATGTAGTGTGCCCCCAGTCTATGGGGCTAGATACTTCGAACACTTAATGCGAGACCGGACGCTCCAGGTTATTCTCTGGTTGCCTGTAGTCAAGGTTGTATTACAACTCCTATCTCTAGGAACTTGCATTTTGAATGCTCAATTCCGAGCACTGTGTACTTTAGTCACTGCTGATTTTCTTCGAGTTTGGTATCGAGATTCTATCCGTACATCGGCCTTTGTTTATTGAGAACCGTGGACAACAAAATTTCTAGGATTTTCTTTCAATGTTGATGATATCTAGGAGATGTTGAGTTTTGCACGGTGGGGATTAATTTCTACTGATCTTGCAACTGATAAATTTTCTGACATAAGTGAATTGACTAGCATGTCATCCACCTAGAATTGACTAGCACGGTGGGTATCCAAAGGATAGTTTCCTGTAACCTAGAATCGAGCAGCTTGTAGATGAAATTGCAGGCCACGAACTACTTACATTCATGTAAGCCTACTCAGGATACAACCAAATTATGATGCATGAACCTGATCAGGAGAACACCAGCTTCATCGTCATTCTTGAATTGTAATGTTATCGAGTGATGCCCTTCAACATAAAGAATGTCGGTGCAACCTACCAATTGTCGGTGAATACAATGTTCAAGAATCAAATTGGACGAACGATGGAAGTCTAGGTGGACGACATGCTAGTCAATTCACTTATGTCAGGAAATCATTTGGACAATCTCTCATAAATGTTTGGGATTCTCTGAAAGTATGGAATGAAGCTTAACCCGCTAAAATGTTCTTTCGGCATGGTTTTAGGAAATTTCTACGTTACAACGTGAATGTTAGAGGCATTGAAGCTAATCCCAAGAAAATTTCTGCCCTATGAAACGTCATAGCCCCTTGAATTACAAAGTCTGGATGGAAAGGTCACAACGTTGAGCCGATTTATTTCCAAAGCAACAAATAAGTGTATGCTATTCTTTGAAGCACTAAAGGAGGGTAAGAAAATTTTCAAATGGAATCAGGCCTGCCAAATCCCTTTTGAGTAATTATTGCATCATATGGAGGCCCCGCTTATTTTATCTAAACCAGTGGACAGGGAAGACCTATTCATCTACCTAGCAGTGTCAACTCACGCTCTGTGCACATCACTGGTATGCGAGGAAGGTAGAATCTAGTGGCCCGTTTACTACATCAATAAGCGATTCACTGGAGCCGAGAAGATCTATCCAAATTTGGAAAAACTAGCATATTTCTTGTTGGTTAAATCAAGGAAGTTATGCCTATACTTCCAAGCTTACCCGGTCAAAGTGTTGATGGATCGATCTTTGAAGCAGGTGATGTACCGTCCAAAGACGTTGAGACGACTTCTTAAATAGATTATTAATTTGAGTTAGTATGACATCACTTGTCACCCCTAAAGGGCAATCAACGGAAGGCAATGGCAGAATTTATCACCAAGTTCATAATACGAGATGGTGAAGAATAAAACACTCTAGACGTAGCATCACACTAGAAACTATTTGTCGATGGTGCATTAATTGACTTCTGCTCAAGAGCGGGAGTTGTTCTTGAAACACCCGAAGGACGGTCTATTTTCTACACTCTGAGGTTGGATTTCCCCGCTATTAACAACAGGGTGGAGTATGAGGCATTAATGGCAGGACTAAAATTGTGAAGGAATTAGAAATAAGGGTTGTACACATCTATAGTGACCCTCAGCTAGTTGTCTGTCAAGCGAAAGGGGAATATTACCCTAACGGAGCAAACCTTTCCCTTTATCTATCGAAGGCATGGGTATTTCTGAATGACATTGAGCACCATACCATAAGTCATATTCCGAGAGAACTGAATATGAAAGCAAATTGCCTAGCTAAACTAGCTAGTTCCAGAGAAGCACAGTCAATGGAGCTGGTTCCAGTTGAGACGTTGACGACTCTTAGCATAGATCAGATGGATGTTGATTAGATTTTAGAAACTATAGAGAAAGAGGAATTGTGGATGACACCGATCAAAGACTATCTCTCAGAGGGACACTCCATGTGGATCAGAATGAGCGGAAGAAGCTTCTTCGAAAGGCGTCATGATTCATACTACAAGATGGAGTGCTCTACAGGAGAGGATTCTCTACCCCTTACTTAGATGTGTAACCAGCAGCAAAGTCAACATAATTCTTTGAGATGTTCACAAAAGAAACTGCGAAGACCATATCGGGGGGCAAACACTAGCAAAGAAGGTCCTCCATTATAGATATTTCGGGACATTAGTCAGCCAAAATGCAATAGACTATGCTAGACGTTACGATCAGTGTTAGAGATTTGCCAAAGTAACGAGAACCCCATCTATAGAGCTAACACAAATGGTCAGCCTGTGGCCTTTTACAATCTGGGGAATTGATCAAAAAGATGTATTACCAACAACTAAAGAAGGAACCAAATATGTTACCGTCGTAGTTGATTACTTCACCAAATGGGCCAAAGCAGAACCTCTGGCCACTTTATCATTAAGAAAGTAATTAACTTCATTACTAAAAACATTATTTGTAGGTTTGGAGTACCGTAGAAATCATCAAGCAAAGTGGAACTCAGTTTGAAAGTGTCGAACTCAAGAACTTCTACGAGCATTTTTGGACCGAGAAGAGCTTGCACACCTGCAAGCAAATAGTCAAGTGGAGGTTGTAAACAAATTCATCAAATCCACCATCAAGAAATGGCTGACAAAAGCTAAAGAAATTGGGTTGATGAACTTTCGCTTGCACTATGGACTCACAGAACGACTCATAAATTGGAACTGGAAGTCCCTTCGTCAAAGATGAAACTTCAACCAAAGTGAGAATGAGCAGAACCTCCTCGAATCGCATGATCAAATCGATGAGGAGTGGGAAGAAGCTGAGATAAGGACTACTACTCATCAAAAGAGAATGGCACGACACTTCAACGCTAAAGTTCACAACCGTACCTTCGAAGTGGGAGATCTCATCCTGAAACCAATCTACCTTGGTACAGGAGCACTTGTTCCAAACTGGGAAGGACCCTACATTATCGGCCTAAAACTTAAAGATGGAACTTTCAAGCTCACAACAGTTGATGAAATCCAGATTCCCCGGGTTTGGAACAGCGATTCTCTATGGCACTATTTTGTTTTAATTTTTATCCATGTATTTCCTATTTTCACAAATAAGTCACCCAGGGATACCAGGGGCATTGTAAATGGCAACATTAACCTTTCTTTTTATTTTATCAATAAAGGTATTTCAGTTCTTGAATCAATGGAATCGCATTCATGTAAGCAACTTGCTGGGTCGACGGGGTCAGATCAACCCGAAAACCACTGATTCGCTGCTTGGATCGGTGGAATTGTGTCCAACTATGCTCCAACTACACGCTTCTTGAACTAATAGAACTACATTCAAGTAAGAAATCATTTGAGTCGATGGAAGCAAATCGACTTAAACCGCCGGATCGATGGGAAAAATCAATCCTTGCCCTCTAAGAATTGATGTTGCTATGGAAACATCGGGAAGCCCCAAACCCCCTATTCGTCTACAAGATGTGCCTCGCTTCTTAGACCGATGGAACCATGTCCAACTACGTACCTAATTCCTTAGCCACTCTAAATCGATGGAACTGCGTTCAAGTGCACCCTATTTCTTTTGCTTCTTGGATCGACAAAACCACGTCCAGGTAAGCTTTCATTCCTTAGCCACTTGAACTGATGGAATTGCGTTTAATTATGCCCAACTTATTCATTTCTTGGACCAATGAAACCGCATACAAGCAAGCATCCACTACCTTCTCGCTTGAACCAAAGGAATTGCATTCAAGCGTACTTTGAATTAACGCTATAACTTTGGAATATCATCGGTTTGTCAAAATATCCTAAGTATCGACGTTGCTCCGGCAGTATCAGAAAATTTATCAGTTGCAAGATCAGTAGAAATTAATCCCCACCGTGCAAAACTCAACATCTCCTAGATATCATCAACATTGAAAGAAAATCCTAGAAATTTTGTTGTCCACGGTTCTCAATAAACAAAGGCCGATGTACGGATAGAACCTCGATACCAAACTCGAAGAAAATCAGCAGTGACTAAAGTACACAGTGCTCGGAATTGAGCATTCAGAATGTAAGTTCCTAGAGATAGGAGTTGTAATACAACCTTGACTACAGGCAACCAGAGAATAACCTGGAGCGTCCGGTCTCGCATTAAGTGTTCGAAGTAACTAGCCCCATGGACTGGGGGCACACTACATAATAACATTTGATCATAGTAAATGTCATGGCATGGTTCTATTACATCGAACAAAAGTTATGGCAGCTAAAACAAAGCTAAGTAAAATAGTAAAACTAAAAAACTGCAATTAACACTATTTACACCATTTACATACATAGAATTGCATAATTAAACATATCGTATAACACACAATACAGTAGTGTATAATATGAAAATTGTGAGATGAGCAATTGTTTTATGCACACATACAGTGGTATATAAATAAGCACGGTACATAGAATATAGAGAAGTACATAGAAGAGATTATAGTAGAAATAGTAATCTTTCTATTTCTTACATCACTTTATGTAGAATATCAAACAGCGAGGGACTTTCCCGAACAATATCGGCTTTTCTGGACACCACAAAGCAAAAGTACAGATTCTACTAATGCAATAGCAAAAGAAAAGGTGCAAAATACAGACTCAGTACTTGCACAAAAAGACTTAAAAGATCAAAAGGCACAAACTAAAAGAACTACCAAAACCCAGCTTCACTAATGCTCGAGCCCATCACTTCTTCTAGCTGCCACCTTTGCCACCCTTACTCGGTCGCATTACGGTCTTCTTCACCACCACCTTTCTTGAGTCAGTTTCCTCAGACCAATCGACCAACTCACCTGTAGACTTCAGTTTTCCAGTCTTGACGATGAACAAGAGGGTCCTGGTCTTTGCAGCATCTGGCCCCGCTTTAAGCTCTACCTTCTCTCTCTTCCTCTTGAATCTTCTTCGCCATCATCTTGTCCTCGGTCGAATCAATAGTACTAACCATCTAACATCCTTTCCTACGATACGACAATGTTCTTCATCCCTTCTAATGCTGTGATCTTTTAGGCACTAGATCTGACCCTAGAGATGGAAGGTTGGGGTGTAGCATTTGAACTTATGGAAACGGCAGTGGATACTGTGAAGGTCACCTCGGTTCGTGCGCATTGAAAAGCGGAAGATAAAGATGGGATGTCCAGTGAGCCTATGAGTTCACAGAGAGAATGGTATAGCTCAGTAACAGATTCAAGAGTAAGATCGACCTACTAGAGCATGTGAGAAACAAGAGAAATACCTGAAGTGGTACTCCTTGGTATGACGTCAATCTCATACTCTCCGGTTGTTGGGAACTGCTCAATCGCTGGAAGGAAAATATGGCTCGTGCAGAGCGGTCAAAGAAGGGATGATCATCATTGTCCCCTAAGACTACAAGACATGCACTTCACGCTAACCCAAAGAGCTCGATCCAGCATGGGCAACAACAGCCCAAGCATTCTCCTCAGCGAGAATTGCCTTCCTTATGGCAAGCATATATATCTCTTCGACACTGAAGTACCACACCAGTAGCTCGCTTCGTCTCCAGGTCGATGCCAAACTTCTTCCCACGCATCAGTAGGGATGGCAGAATAATCGTTTCCTAACCACTTTAGATCCATGTGCATAATCACACTCTAGTAGAAATGCTAGAAATCTTGGTTAAGGTCTTCCTTTTCTTGAGCCCTCTTCTTATTCTTGGCATCTCAAGTTTTTCGAGATCAGTCAACTTGCTTCTTCAAACAGTAAGCTCGATGTCATTTGAAAACTTATCGGATGATACGGTGTCCAACTTTCCTGCCAGCCCTTGGTTTTCCTCATGGAGTTTCTGCACTTCTTCGTGGAGGCATTCAAGTTCGTACGATTGTCTGGAAAGGGCTTGGCCTTTTACCTTTAAAATTTTAGCCTTCTCTTCGGCATGTTTCTTATATCTCTCAATTTCAAGATGAGCAGCCCAAATATTATTCCTTATCACTACCTCTGTATTGGTATAGGCATGCTTCATATCTTCCATCAAACTATGTGCACTCACTTTCTGTTCGAGCATGATTCTATTTCCTTGGTAACTTTGATCACGTTAGCATCCCGTTCTTTAGTTGTTTCTTCACAATCTACGCTCTCTTTCTCGAGCAAATCAAGTTGTATGAAAATGATCTTGTTGATCTCGAAAAGAGCTTTGCACAATCACTGCCATCTGAAAATTGACTCAACATCGCTTTGCACTGCATCCAAGTTTTTCACCGCGCTTTATCTAGTAAATTTTTTGATGTCATGATCAAATTTTAATCCACGCAAGTAAAAATATGGATAAGCAGCTTGGAGGCGGGATAAACCAGGTGGAAGCGTAAGCGTCGAGGTGCTTTGAAAAGGAACGGAGGTAGCAGCAGTTGTAATAGTCCGTGATGGAGGAGTGTTTTAGATAATAACAGTTTGAGCTTCGAAACATGCAGGAGTGATGGAGGTAGTGGCTCCATGGTGCTCGAAGGAATCTCTCCGGCGGTGTCTGTGAGTTTCACGGGAGGAATCTCTATCGAAATTCCTCTTTCTCTTCACTTTTCTTCTTCAGCATGAAGCGTTCTCTCTTAGATTTATGAGCTTCATCACGCTCATCCTCTTTTCTCCTTTTCCACCCTTTGTCTGTTTCGTAAGGACATGGATGAGGGTCAAGAGTGCTCCTTCTATAGTCATTCGAGCTACGGTGACGTGCTCCGTATCTATCACGTGCCATTGAACCTGAAATAAAGAAAAATGATTAAGTACTAGAATTACATAAATCGAGGTGTATGCAAAGATGAATGTTCGTGATCCTAGAGTAAAGTGTATAATGTCAATAACCCTTTTATAGTTTATAAACCGATTAGGCATGGTTTGAGCATTGGAGTGCTACCGCTTTCACTTATAAATTCCTCTGAAGATATGTCGATCTATAAGTTGGTTTCTTCTATCATTTTAGTAATTGAGATGTCTCCGTGCTCGTTCACATGAATGGCAACATCTTTCACGAAGTTGGAAATTGATGTAGGCTCAATAAAAGTCCTTACAACTTGATTTCCCGCAGAAATTTAGGTCTTGATAGTTGGTTGTTCGGGAGGAGGAAAATACCAAGATCTGGACTTATTGTTTCATCGGCCAAAAGGTCTAGATAAGGAAGGTCGGGAAGTCCGATGCTTATTCCCGACGATTCATTCCTAGATCTACTTTCCCCTTCCTCAGTGGCTCGAAGGTCACTATTGTTCTCTTCGTTGGAGATCTCTCCTTCCTCTACAACCATTGCCCATTTTCCTTTCCTTCTTTTAACCATCTCATCCACTTCCAGGATGATAGGCATTATCCCTCTATCACCCTCATAATTGGATGTGGTGGAATAGGTGCCCGACTTAGAGCCGCTCCATGAAGGAACTTCGATGTCAGCCACTCTTCCCGGGACAAACAAGCCATACTCTAACAAGTTTTCATTCATCAAAAGGAAGCTGACAGAGCATTCCGTCGCTCTAACGGCCTTTAGATATTCGAGCATCTTCTTATGCTTCGATCTCTTTTCTCTCATTGAAATACCTGTATGAGAAATGCAATAAGTTTGAAGTAAAGAAGTATCACTATAAAGAGGATTGATAGAACAAAACTCACTTCCTTTTAAACAGAGGCGATTGAATCCTTCTGGACAATGGATGAAGAAATATTTGGTTTTGAACATCGAACGCTTATTATGAAGGTTCCTAAACACCTTGCACCTAGTCCACGCTTTGATAATAATGAAGGCGGGCAATCTTTAATCCTCTTGAATTTAAGCAAATACGTGAGTTCCCTGAAGCATAGAGGGTGCTCAAATCATTGCATGAACAAGACATATGGTGAGCTTAATAAGGCAAACCCGTTTGGGTGATCTAAAATGGTGCAAGTCCAATGTCTCCTGGGAAATCTCTAAAGAAAGAGTTAAAGGGTGGAACGACGCCACTAAGATGCATGTACCAGTTGTAACTTGTGAAACACAGAGGGATGATGTGCAAGTTCGTAATAAGCGAACATCTTTGGCAGGAATTCCATGCCGAAAGTAGACATTGCAAAGTATCTTTTCTACCATAATGTTAGGCCCCTTCTCAGGTGGGTTAGTTGTAATTAGCTCCGGTGGCAACTGGGGAAGAACACCAGAATCTACTAGCACCATCTTACTCTTAGGCTCGAAAGTTGAAGGTTGGTTGATCTCAATTGGAACAGATGGAGAAACCGAAGAAGTGGTAGAAGCGCCCTCATAAGGAGTTAATGGTCCTTTACCAGATTTGCGATGTGTCGATTGGTGAGCCATTCTAGACAGGAGAACTTGACATTTAACATGGTCATGTGAAACTTAACTTGAAATATAAACACCCATGTGACCAATGCTTACAATTTAACAAAAATCAACGTGTATCAACCAATCGAATTCTAAGTGTTGGCCGGGGAAAATGCAGTGTGTTATGTACATGAGATGAGTCCAGTGTTTCGTAGACTTTAAACGAACCGTCTAGTGTAGACAGCTTGCTCGCATTTGAAAAACAATCTGAATAAATCTTTAAAATTATCTTCTCTACACTTACCTATTATTGATCTACGATCGATAACGGATTTGATATCAAGAGCAACGTGAAAAGTCTTTCTTTTCAGGATCGCTTGAAGTGCCGTAAGAGAGAAATAGAATGGCGAAGTCATTCGATATGCCCAAGTTCAATATTACCTATTGTATCGGAGTTTGTTCGATTATTGAACCTAGTTGGTTTTACAAGGCAAAACTTTAGAATTGGAAGACCAAGCTCTTATCTGCAATCTCACATGTTTGAACAAAGCAAGCCCAAGATATTATCAACATCACCAATCAAACTAATGCGATTGCAGTTGTGTTTTGCCTTATTCAACATCAACCAAGGTACATTCTGATCTACGGATATCCACATCACGTCAAGATCCACTAATACCGACCTAGGAATCAAGTTGAATGGAATTGGGCCTAGGGTTTGATGTCGAACTAGGTCCAAGAATTCTAGGCAACGATTCATAGGGCGGGGATGATTCCAGGTGATGGTGCATAGATTGGAAAGGTAGTGACTAGTGGCAACGATGAAAGAGTAGGTCGGTGGTGAAGTCGATGCAGAGGTTGAGAACAATTCGACAATTGGAGAACTCAGTTGTAGGGTCTGGAAGCTCAGCTTCAAAGAAATAAAGTGGGAAAGGTTGGAGAGTACCCGAGTTTATAACAAGAAAATATCCAATTTTTTCTTAAGTCCACATGTCGGTACCAACATGTCATATTGCACCTTAAACCCATCAAACTTTGTACACCGAGTCTACTCGACAACTTGAAGCTGTATACATATTTCCAAACCTAAGTTACAAAGGCAACATCGAAGATAGAAGTTCCGATCCAAGTTGAAGCAAACAACGAGCAGAAATCGATTAACTAAAGCCAAATAAAGGCAACCACTACACCATTATAAGCTATTAACAACGGGTAAAAACCGTTGTTAAGTCCAAAAGCACCGGGTAAAAACCATCTTCAACACAGGAGTGGTTGAATTTAGCGACGGGAGAAAACCGTTGTTTTATGTCCAAAAGGCAACGGGTATAAACCGTTGCAAATTGGGACAAAGGCAACAGGTATAAACCATTGCAAACTGGACCAAAGGCAACGGGTATTAACCGTTGCAAATTGGGCCAAAGGCAACGGGTATAAACCGTTGCTTTATGGACAATAGGCAACGGGTATAAACCGTTGCTTATTGTACAAAAGGCAACGGTTACAAACCGTTGCTTAATGGGAAAAAAATCAACGGATATAAACCGTTGCTTTCTGCCCAAAAAGCAACGGGTGCAAGCGTTGCTTTATGGCCAAAAAACGTTGCTTTATGTCCAGTAAAAAAGGTTAAAACGTTGCTTTATGCCCAAAGTCACACATAAAGCAACGGTTAACACCCGTTGCACATAGTGTTTGCTCCTGCTCCTACAAAATCACATCTGTAACTCACTACTGCGTTACACGCATATCTCAGTATATATACCAGAATATCAATATATATCAAAATATGCCAGAATATCAAAATATTGGTACACAAGCACTATAAACATACCGCACATATACCATACATATAAAATTATCAAACTTATAATTACACTCATTGTTTTGCAAACAGAATGCTACCGTGCCGGAATATCATACTTATTACACTGCATTGTTTATTACACTACACTACAAAGATTTTAGTAGTTACACTACATTGTTTTGCAAGCAGTGAAGTCTACATATAATAAACACATTAAAAGGATGCTGAGCAGGTTAGCCGAAGCTGATATTTCTTTGGCTCATGCTGTAGTGCATACAGTATTCTATCCAATTTCTGCGCAAAAGTAAAAACAGGTTTTAAACTCAAATCATACAGTGAATTTTAGCTTGGTCAAGTTCAGTTAATAGAGCAACGGAATTCCTGTGTAAGCAATTATAATGCACAAGTAAAAGTGGCAGCAAACATTTAAACAACTATAACAGCACTAAAAAAAACTGCCTTTCAACTTCATCCCATCCCCTCTGCTATACACTTCCACTCACAACCACACTCCTACACACTACAGCACTTCCTCATTTTCTCTGTTTTCATATCATCCACACTTAAGTACTACATCACACCCCCTACTGCCTATTGCCTGTCAACAACATACACCATTAGCTTGGTCAAGTACTACACTATTTTTGGGTTTTTGTCCAATGTTGCACCGTTTGTACTGAGCCAGAAATCAAGTAATATGAACAAGTTGCTCGGACATATCTAACCTTAAATGTCCACCTCCTCCGAATGCATTTGATTCTACTATTTTCTTAATTATCTCATTCGGGTATTGTTAAATCCATAACCTTTAAAGTTTGTACGTGCACACACCTATCAAGTTAAATCCAAACATTTTATAATGGTTTTTCAATAAATATTGCTTGATGTTAATAGTATGTACCAATTTTGCACCATAAATATCCAACAAAAGCTATATTGCAGTATACCTTTAAGTTATTACCTCATCGGTAGGTGTACATTATGTATGCTTAATCTATGATTGATTTCACCTAGAATATATGAAAACAAAAGGATATTGCACATAGCCTCGTTATCATAAATAAGCCAAGTACATGTTTGGTTCTACTCAGTACTCAGGAAAAAGAGATGTCTGCGAATGCGGCGAGTGTTTCTGCTGGTAATCCAACATTGATTAAACGAGTTAATTATATGCATTCTAACTGTTATAACTTTTAAATCCATTATATGCATTCTAACAACTTTAATTCCTTTTATTGTCTGCTTCAAAACTAATCCCCTGTCAACTGCACATTCACATCACATCACAAAAACTGTAACAGTCTTCTTCTGAATGCTCCGCAGCCTTCAACTTCCCTTTCATCCACCATTTACAATTCCAACCTGGTTCCCTTGGTACCAGTAAGCCATCAAACACAAACTACAAACCTGCCTGCACTCCAACAACATTTCCATATTTCCTATTCAAACCAATCACTACACATTTCATTTCCTCTTCAAACCAAATCACAACCACAACACTGTCAGCATAATTCAACTATCCCGACCAACCTCTCTAACTCCACATTCTGCAATGAACTCTAGCATTACAAACTGCCTCCCACTTCCTATTCACCAACTCTACCACAAACCACCAGTATCAACCACTCCAACCACCAGTAACCACTCCAGTTCCCTACCAAACATTCCAGTCCCCTACCATTTCAGTCCCCTCCCCTACATCATAAACAAATTATTTTACCACCCATTAAACCCAATTAGTACGATACACACATAAATTTTTTTAGCTAATCAATTTTTAGTTTATTGGACCTCCATTCATCGTTCAGGCACATTGATCATGTTTTTTGTTTATTGATTTTGTCCTTGAATTTTGACTTTACTTCCTAGTATTTGACAAATTGTCGATTATCTTGTAAACAAGACAGACCAGGACAAAATACACATGCATTTGCATATGCAAATTTCATATACAGCCAATAAAAGAAAATCAGCAATATATGCAAAGAACAAGTCAGAAATATCAATACCTCCGACTAAAGATATCGTATCAAACCCTTTTGATGGCTCACATAACCTCGGCTCCAACATCCCCAAAGGTCTCGGTAAATTGTCGACATATTTTGGCGGTTAGCTCATCCGGCAATAAAATTTTGTCCAACAATACTTTTTCATATGCGGGTGGTACTGGTTTTCCATGAATTACTAATGCTGTGGAATCTCGGCATATAGTACCTGTTATATAAGCATTTCTGGAGTGAATATATGGAATCACATTTACAGAACTAACAAGCTCCCAAACATTTAAGACCATTGTGCAGAGCTACACAAGTCCTAGACCAATTGTGTATGCGATATTCGATCTTTAAAATCATGCAAGATTGGAATGGAAGGTGTAAACTTTTATGATCTTTCTATATCCTTTTTTGTTTTGGAGTTTACTGATTTATTTTTGGACATAATGGCTATTGTGAGTGTCAATGAAAATTGAAACCAAAACAGATATAAGATAAAGACTACGATGAGTATAAGTATACAAACTAGATCGCTATTGACAATGAATTCCTTCTCATCTCTGTCATTCATTCGCTGTCTCAAACTCCAGCTCTGCAATAGCATTTTGAACTTTTACGTGATTCTTCATCATTTCTTGCTATCTCTCACTGTTTCTCAAATCTAATCATGAACACAGCCTTTTTTTTAAATAACACTGTACTTTCAGCCAAGCAAGAATTTAGTGAAGGTTGTGCCCACCAGAACTTATCCATGTGATCATTGTTATTGATTTGCTAAAACTACTTAAAACTGCTTAATTTGCTCTATCCTATTGAAAGCATTATAAATGAATTTAAACCATCTAAGTTCATGTACACAGTTTACATTTCAAAGTATATGGATTTTCACATTTCAACGTATATAGTTTCATCAGTCTCTATGAATAAAGTGATCAATCTAAATATCCTATAAATATCATAAAAGAATATATCTTGAAACAGAAACAGTACATAAATATGGTCTCATATGAACCCTCGCTCATTCAGGCCTATTTTACAATCAGAAATAGAAACAGTACAGAAACAGAAACAGTACATAAAAAGGGTGCATATTACAATCAGACGACTATATTTTACAAACAGAAACAGTACATAAAAATGGTTATGAGATTGGAGAACTTACCTCCAACTGATTCCACACGTCTTCCTTGTAATTTGGCGGAACTTTTTTCCAACTTGGATATGAGATTGGCACATGATTTCTTACTAGTTTACCAATCTTCGTAGCGACCTTTGAACCATTTTTTCCGATTGGAGAACCGTAGTTGTCCATATCAATTTTCTCCCGTTTTAAAGTGGATGATTGTGAAGTTGTATCATTTGACGGTGGTGTGGCATCTTGTGACATTATGTCCTGCAAAGTCTAAAATCCTAAAATAATTCCAACAACATTATAACGTACATTTCTTCCCCTTCCAGCCCATCCATGTGATGCCCGATTGTTGTCGGCCAAATTATTGCACGGAGTCCCCTCCATAACAAGATCAAACGCCTTATATGTCTTAATAAAATTTGCTCCAAGCAATCACTGTTAAGCTGTTGTACATCTGATATATGAACCAACGTCCCCTTATTGATTTGTCTGATCCCACCAACTTCTCACCACATTACGATTTTTGTCAGTCCGACTGACAATAATGTAATGTGATGAGAAACTAGTGGGATCAGACAAATCAGAAGGGGACGTTGTTTACTATATCAGATGTACAGCAGCTTAACAGCAATCGGGCATCACAGGGATGGGCGGGAAGGGGAACATTCACTTTTATGCGGCAGTGATAAAGTCTTACTGCATCACCAGAATTTTAAACTTAAGCGGATTCAAAACAATATCTAAAATACTGACTGAAATAAGGGATGCAAATACAAAAATATATTACCTTAGCACTACTGAACTAAAGGGTGCAAATACAATATCTTGAACTGCCTGTCTACCTACAAACACAAAGAAAGAAAGAATGGTCAAGCTGATCATATGTATGTATGTGTACATGTGTGTGCGTGTATGTGATCATATGTAAGTACCTACAACTACAAACACAAAATGAACTCTTGCAATATATCCATCCTTATGGATCCATCAGGATATTATAATGGCACTAATAAAAAATATAATGCATCTATTACTATCATATAACACACCATTTTACATTTTACACCATTTTAAATAAATATTTTGTTAAGGTACAATAACTGCTCTGAAATACAAAATTAACATATGCATTTGATAAGATCTTCTAATTTTTCATTGTCTTAAAAAGCTGATTGACAAACGGTGGGAAACTCAGTGTCATCCACATTTATGGTCAACCGTTTTGGCGTATGCAAAACCACAAACCATCCGTTATTTTTTAAATCTTTTGAGTAGAACACTTGACTCGCTTCCGATGCAAGAATAAATGGCTCATCATTCACGCTATCTTTATTCTTCAATTTTCCTAAGTTAACTGTGATCAAGCTTGAAACAGAATCTATTTTACAACCATTGATCTTATCTTCGAACTTTACCCAATCACAATAAAAAACTGTTTGTTTGAAGTCAATGTAATCCAACTCAATTATCTGTTGAATGACTCCGTAATAAGTTGTTTCTGCTTCCTTAAAATTTTTATCCTTCCCACTCGCTCTAAATTGTGTAATTGCTCTCATGCATACACCACTATCCTGTGTTAGCTTTCGCTCTTCATAACTCTTCGGAGAAAATAAAAACCCATTCACTTGGTACTTCTATAACTACGGGATCAAACTTCGGCCCGTTAACTAACCGCCAAAGAGTTGAATCAACATCGATGGTCTTCAACAACTACAACAAACACAATAAGTAAAAAAAACATTGTCAAAGAGGTGTATGGTCAACTTGAAAATACGTTAAATATTTAATATATATACCTCCTCACGTAACCAAAAAGTGAAATTTTTAATAGCTTCCCCAGATGTACCCCCGCCTCGAGTTTGAGATTTGGTGCTTTGAACATAGGAGTTATACCTCCTACGAAAAACACACAATAAATACTATATATATGAATTTATTTACAATAATAAGAATTCAGAACAAATTCATGAATTTACTTCTTCCATTCATCCAATCCGTCGTACTTATCAAGGACCCATTTACGCACTTGTTGAAATCGCACTTGAGTTAACGTTATATCTTTACCATTATCTAGTGCTATTTCATCAACAAACTCATCATCCTCGTCTAAAAACGCTTCACGGGTATGTTTATGAGTGCCAGCACCTCCTTTTGGCATATACTCCATGCAGTAAAGACTAGCTTCTTGTATAATATATCCTTCTGCAATACACCCTTCAATATATCCTTTGTTGCGCACATATCCTTTATATGTTTTCATCAACCTATGAAGATGATTAATTTTAAAATGTAGACATCAATAGCTATTTAAATCGAATAATTATGTACATAACTAAAATTAGTAATTTACCGTTCAAATGGGTACATCCACCTATATCTAACAGGACCAGAAATCAATGCTTCATCGGCTAAATGAACCATAAGGTGAATACTGATATCAAAAAATGCAGGCAGAAAATGTTTTTCAAAAACACACGTTGCTTCTACCAAACTAGCCTTTGCTTTTAGAAGATGTTCCCTGTTGATCACCTTTGAGCACAAAATGTTATAAAAGAGACTAATGCGGTGAATAGCATTCCGTAGATCCTTATGTTGCGGAAAACAATGCTGAAGCAATACCGGAAGTAAATGTTGCATTATGACGTGGTAATCATGTGACTTCATACTTTTTAGTTCAGGAGGGTTGATGCTCACATTGTTGTGGAAGTTCGAAGAGAATTTGCTCGACACTTTCAAAATTTTCAAAACGGTGCAAAACCGTATCTTTTCTTCTTTTCTCAAAGTGAAAGTCGCATTTGGTATGGTTACTTTACTTGTTTCAGGATCTTCTATCACCCACAACTTTTGTTTTATCCCATGATTTTCAAATCCTTACGTGCATTGATCCCATCTTTTGACATGTCTTTATGGTTCATAATTGTGTTGATCAAATGTTTCGTGACATTCATCTCCGTATGCATAACATCAATATTATGTCGGGTCAAATTTGTTTTCCAGTATGGCAAATCAAAGAACTTCGACCTCCTATACCATGCAGGAACTTCTTCATCGATTTTCTTTTTCCGTTTTCGACCAATTTTCATTATGTTTTTACCAACTTTCATTTTTATATTCGCTACCTTTTTTCAACTTGATAACCAGTCAGTGGTTTTGGAGGACGCTTAAGTTCTTGCTCGTTGTTGAAATTTGTCTTATCGTATCGAAACTTGTGTCCGGACGGAAGAAATCTACGATGTCCCATGTAACAAATCTTCTTACTTTCAGGGAGATAAACAGATGTAGTTTCTTCTCCACAAATAGGACATGCAAAGTAGCCGTGAGTTGTACATCCTGATAAAGTCCTAAGAGCGGGATGATCATGGATTGCCCACAACACTCTAGCTCTCATTATGAACTCAGATTTCTTAAATGAATCAAATGTAACGACTCCTTCCCATAACTGCTTTAACTCGTCTATCAAAGGTTCTAAATAAACATCAATATCCTTCCCCGGTTGTTTTGGCCCAGAAATCAACAGTGTTAACATTGAGAACTCTCTTTTCATGCACAAAGGCGGAGGATGGTTATATGGTACTACAATTACTGGCCAACAGCTGTAAGGGTTAGTTAAAGAAGCATTCGGACAGAAACCATCTGTTGCTATTCCAAGCGTGATATTTCGTGGTTCAGCAGCAAACGAAGAATCAAAAGAATCTGTAGTTTTCCATTGAGAAGTATCACGCGGATGACGCATTACGGTTGTACCGGACTTGGCACGACCATGTCAGGTCATCGCTTCTGCTATCCATGGTACAATATACGGTCTTCTCAATCTAGAAATTAAAGGAAAATGTCTTAAGGTCTTTTGAGGTACTGTGGTAGCTTTTCTCTCTTCGTCAAATGATGTCTTATATCTTGGTGCGTTGCAATTTGTACATGAAACTTTGTTCGCATTATCTTTCCAGTACAAGATGCAGTCATTAATGCATGCATCATAAGTTATGTAATTCATCCCAACTTGCTTAATGATCTTCTTCACGTCGGGGTACTTTGACGGTAGCGTGTCACCTTCGGGGAGTAACTCCTTTATGAATTCGAGTAGTGCAGTCACACCATTGTATGAAAAGCCGTATTGGGTCTTCAAGCTATTCAGTTTCACAATGGCATACAACTTTGTAATCTCTTTTGGACAAGAAGGATACAATGGCTCTGTTGCAGTTGCACTATCAAAAAATGATTTATCCGTAAACTGCTCACCAGTATTAGCATTATCATGCAACTAACTTGTAGATTGAAAATGATGGAATCTATCTACATCATTGATCAAATCCTCCATCCTAATATGTTCGGACTCATCAGTATTTGTGGCATGACTAACCGGTTGTTGTTTTGGCTTCTCTGGTATTCTTTCCCCGTGAAAACACCACACGGTATATGATTGAACAATACCATATCTAAGCAAATGAAAATGAATGTCATTTAATTTGAATGTATCTTCATTTTTTCACCGCGTGCAAGGGCACGAATACTTTTCCTTATTGCCACCGTTTTCAGCAATAAATTTAACGAAATTTCTCACACCTTCCACATATTCTGTATTTCTTCGATTAGATTGATTCATCCATTGTTTGTCTATACTAAAAGACATACTGAAAGAAAATAACAAGAGCTAATAAGAAATCATGGGTAACAATATCTTATGGCTTTCCACCAAGTTCAACTCTGATATTAACTAAACAGATGTATATTCTTCTGATTTCACTTGAAATCTAAGATTAGCATCAAACTGTTTTCAAAAAATTTGCCATTACAACGGCGCCATTTTGTAGCACCAGATAATGTCTATGCATTACCCCTCTCCTGATACTTGGCTTGCGCCATTAACAACAATTTTATCCACTTACTAAATATGGTCTTATATTTAGTAAAACAAAATTCATTGCATCAACTTATACCCTAGCAGTCACTATAAGCAGCTATGTCTAACTAGCATGCAGTACAGTACAACATTTAGGCTTTAGTAAATATGAGAATGCACACTACAACACTACTTCTCTTCCATGTTGCAATGTTTGGCTGATGATACACCACACGTACGGGGACGTGTTAGATTATCTCACATTGTACAATTTGTAAAACAAATCATATATAAATGTAAAAAGATCATTCTTTGCATAACCAATTGTTTCTTGGTTCTCTAACACTGTACACTTAAAACATCAAATATGTATTCTGATGGTTCAGATTAGAAGGTGCGTCTCTACTTTGGCAAACTGTTAAAGAGTAGTAGATATTGACTATAATCAATCCCCAAAAACTTAATGAAACATCAATCCTAAAAGATGAAGATAATGACGGAACTCAAATGACAGCTTATATGGTAACACTAAACAAACCCATAAGCAAACATTATAGGGAATAAACTGTTCCTTAACTTGTGTTGCATCCCTTTCTTTATTATTCTAAACTACAAATATAAGCATGTAATCTTTTCCCATTATTCAACCATAGAAACGAATGGATTTACCGTGTACAGACAGCCAGTCGTCGATAATACATATAAAGCACTGAGTAGAAACACACATGCTTGTTTTCCAAATAATTTACTGATTTCTATTAATCATGTGTGGATTACAGATTAATTTGTTATCATTGCATTTGACAATCTTTTAACTAAGTTGTGATAAGTCAATTTTCAAGGTGACTGTAACATTCGTCCTAAATCTCTTTTCAGCGACATGGAACAAGCAATAGGTGGCAAATTTTTGGCCGAGAAGAATCAGAAAATCCTTGGTACATAGTTAAAAGTTTATCTTATCACCATGAAGATATTCACGTTAAATTTGAACCAGGTTCTTCAAGACTTAGCCGAGCAACGTATGAAGTTAAAGGTTCTTTAATTCTACACATAAGTACTGTGATATAACAATGCACCGCAAATACATGTACACAGAGTTTCCATTTCAATTGACAACAAGTATTATTACAAAACAAAGCTTGCCTGGCAGTTATGCGCTCTCTTCGATTATGCCGATGAAACTCGAGGAACCAAATACCAAAGATACACAGATCTGAGATAATTAAGATTTCAAATTAGATTTTATAATACAAGTATGAAACAAAATCAAATTTAAAATAGAAATCAAATAATTAAAAATGAGTACCCAACCTGGAGTAGGTATTCGATAAATTCACGTTGTAATACTTCTCCGAACACAGATCTAAGAGGGCCACTGATTGGCGTTGAATAAAGGAAGAACTGGTGCGGTTGGAAGGAAGATGAGTTCGCAGCTAGACACGATTAGGTGGAAAGATGGGTTCGCGGTTGGATGGAAGATGATTTCATGATTAGATGGAAAGATGAGCGGGTTGAAGCAAATCAAATTGGTGGAATTGGGGTTTTTTTATTTGGGTGTTCTTTTCGTTGAAAGAGGACGAAACGAATATCAAAGGAAAGGAGGGAACGAAAAGTGACGGGCCAATTCTTTTTGGCTCCCAGCGAATAATTGGCACAAAATTAGCGCCATTATTTGCCACAACATTTACGACGGTTACAAACCGTTGCTAATTAGCCACGGTTGAAAACCGTTGCTAGTTGGAACGAAGCGCGCCAAAAATTATGGCGCGAAAGGATGAAATTCACCGCCATCATTTGTCTCCAAAGAAGCTACGGTTAATAACCGTTCCCAATTAGCAACGATAAAAAACCGTTGCTAACTGAATCAAGACAGTGATTAACCGTTTCTAAATGGCAACGGTTAATAACCGTTGCCAAATGCGCTGATGGTTAGTTGCAAATCTCAGTATTTGGTGTAGTGAACACTTTAAGATGTCACTTAGGTGGTAACTATGATTATAGGATATCCATCTAAGACCCGTCTCACTCCAGAGTATGCTTTGTTTTCAACGAAAGCATGCCCTTGGGGCAAATGTTAACTGGGATTTAATCCATGCGGAAGTTAATAGGAGTTAGAATGTCAAGCGAAGACGAAACGACTTGAAACCTTAGAAGTACACCAAAATAGGTCAGAGAAACAATTCAGAGAAGTTTCATCACATTGAACAAAGGATGAGAAGTCAGCACCGACTTCCAGGGGTTGGTGAAGACATCTTATGCTCCCACATTTCTCCACCAAATTTTACAAAGGCTCTTCTTTACCTATTTCATGTGTGCCCAAGCAATATTAAAGGATTCTGATCGCCTGAATACCAAGATTGGAGACTTAGCAGTTAGAATAGCAAGAATAAACCAAGTGATGAAGGAACCATCACCATTATCAACAAAATATCAAAACAAACTACATGGAACATCTCTAAATCAAGTGGCAAGACAAGTTCAAAAGAGCTCGATCTCTCTGAAGTTAACTATAGAGGTCGGTATCGACATGAGAACTCGATACCGACATCTCTGGTTAATCTAGATGGAGTTGAGATTTCACATATTATTCTGGGCCGACTTCTATTCTCTGCTCCAACCCTCCATTCGGCCCAATGTGACTACTATCACTATAAAAACAATCCATAGAGCTATTTAGACTGGGGCAGAATTCTCATATCACTACGCGGGATCTCCATCTATTCTTTAATAGTTATCTCTACATCACGATCACCAAGGCAGCAACCATAGACATTTCTAGGGCTTAGAAATTATCTAGCCCCTGTGCTTATGACTAATTCTCTCTCTGTCTCTTTGTAATCATATTCTATCAAGATCAAACTAGTAAGCAAAGTTATAAAGTAAACGTAGGCTTAGTCAAAAGCCGAACCACTATAAAAATCTCTGTGTCTAATTTACTCTTATGCTATTTTTCTATTATATTTGCTCCGTTCTAACAGGACTAGTGCTTTCACATCACAATCCAGGTTGTCTATCCAATTTTTGGGTAAACGTTCTTATTTTTCCTTAGCAAATCAATTACCTTCCCTAAGGGAATTTCATGACAATTTTTACCTAATTAACTATGCAACTATATGTTGTAATTATATGCTATTTACTGTAATTAATGTATAAATGAATATGCATTTACTACTTTCTATGTGTGTAGAGATTACGCCCTAACTAAGGTTAAATGTCAATTCCTTTTTAATAATAATAATACAGGTCCTTTTCAATATTATCAATGGTGCCAAATTTTCACTATCCATAACAAGAGATTTCAATATCCTTAATAAAGGATGCAACTTTAGTAAAGGATTCAACATTCATATCCAAAAATTGCAATAAATAGAGTTGTACATAATAAAAAATTCAACTTAATCTATCACACCAAATGAATGGAATGATCTCAAAAATAGAAATTGCAATCCCAATTTTAGCTTTTATTCAATCCCTCATTTTATGATGAATTAAACATGGAATTTATCTTTTATTTTCATATGGAATAAACGGTGTAAACTATAAATAAATTCATACTTTATACTATATTCCTTAATTGAAACTTCATAATCAAATTGGAATTAAAGAGGAGTGGAGTAGAAATTAAAATCACCAAAAAATGCAGGAACTACATATTCCAACAATTTAATGTAAACAATAAAGAATTCCAATGAGAATTGACATTTTGAATTATAGGAGTTTTAAGGGGGTTTATTTTGTTTTGTTTTCGTAAACCAAAATCCATAAGGCATATTCAAATCCATAATATACTAACAATTGCTGGAATAAAAATACTAAGATTTCCACTCATAGTGTGTCCTTAGGCTTCCTTATATGGATTTGCAACACCAGACCACTCTTTTTTAGATTACTTCTTTATATATGTACGTATGTATGTGTGTGTGTGTATACACACACAGCAAGAGATTGGTTTATATAATTTTATTAAGTTTATAGAGTTTGGAAGAGAAGAGAGTAGATTAAAAGAACAATTAAAAATAGAATAGAATCCTTACCTGAATTCCTAATTGAATTTTTGAATCTAACTAAAGAGAGAAAATCACAGAGGTTCACTGAATTACCAAATATCATTATGAATAAAAGTGGAGAGGGTAGTGTCGTATTTACAGGGGTTGAAACTTACTAGAACCGTATGATGAAAACATGTTAAAAACGGATAAATCTAGAATGTTCGTTGATAGAAAAAACCTATCCGCCGCTAGCAGGAGCGGTCGACCGCCCTACCTACACCGGTCGACCGCTAGCAGTCGACATGTCTGGCTATTTTGCAAATGTAATTATTTATGTACCGTTGGTTTTATTTAATTCCTTTATTATACTTTTGAGGCTAATTTTTAATGTTAACAATTCCTTAACCTCCAAGTCTAATCTCAGTTAATTTTCAATTTTCAAATTTAATTATTTATTTGAATTCAAATTAAATTATTTTAAACCAAAAAGGTTCTAATGTTTACAACTTCTTCACGCGAGCTCCATTTCCAGCCTATTATGTACGGAAATAGATCATAATTTTTCCATGAACGCAATGGTAAAACTTTCGTGGCTAAATTCCAACTTTTACAAAATTCCCCTTTTACCTCTACTTTTTAAAATTTACTGATTTTATGGGATATTACATTCTCCCCTCTAAAGAAGATATTATCTCTGAAATCTCTCCAAGAGGAGAACAGCGTAACGCGTAATAGCATACATGTTATACAACCAAGTTATCTACACATCCATATACTCGACCAAAGTGCAATGTGATTATGTACTGCATACATACTAAAGTGACCCCAAACCTGTAACGACCCCTTGAAATTGATAATGTTAAATGAATTAAATTAATATGTTTCTAATCTAATTTAGAATAAAATAAAGGTCTTAAGATTTTATTTGAAAAAAATGTAGTAATTTGATATAGTAATTGGAATTTAATGTAACAATTTAATAGTTACATGGAAATAGATTTGAACTATGTAAATTTGCACACCTTGTTATAAGTTAAATATAAGAAACCAATATAAATGTGAATCAGTGAATATTAATAAAAATATTTACTAGAATGGAATTCATTTAATATAAAATAAATAGTGGAGATTGTACATTTGGTTGTAATAATAAATAGTGACAAAATAAAAGTGTCCGTTGGAATAAATCGATGCAATAAGTGTGATAAGTAATTTTATTGAATGTTGTCTCTAATAAATGTACTTGATTTGGTAATTTAGATATTTATACGTAAAGTATATATATATATAAAGATATATTGATTCCAATAGAATTAATTGGAAATCTAATATTAAATATAATGTTGGTAGCAATTGAAATTTACTGTTTTGCAAAATAAATGAGAAATCAACTCAAATGTGAATTATACCGTAAAGGATCAATTCATTTAAACAGTAGGATTGTAAATAAATAAACATTCTACGTAGGTTGCAATTGGACAATTTATGTAGTTTAATAGAAAAGCAATTGGAATTAATTACCATAAATTGTGTAGTTAGGGTAGTTTTGATTTGTCACTTAAGATGGAGGATTTTTATAAAATGTAATAAATGCAGTTTAAATTAAGGCATTGACGTTTGGGTATTTAAGAAGTGATAAACTAAAATTTATTTATTTATTTGAAAATTTGAAATCCAATTTGTGGATTTATTGCAAATAAGTGAAATTTGTGTTTAACCATTACATCGATAGGAATAAATTAAATTTAAGGTTATATTAATAAAGTTTGGACTAGAGAAATGATATGAATCGGTTTAGAAGCCTTAAATATAAAATGGGAAGTAGACGAGATTTCACGTTACAACCATTTTTAAAAATCCTGATGTATGTAGAAATATTAATGAAATATAACGTAAACCAATGTTGAATCAAAAGAATAGAGTCAACACTTATTTATTCATTTAATGCGATATAACTACGAGTATGATTTATTGCAAATTACATGGAAATCTAATATATAGGACATTACCTAAAAAGGAAGAGTAGATAAAATTTATGATAAACATATTTGTATATGAAGGTTATTGATTTAAGGAGAAATTGGGCAAGTTTTATGTATTTGGGTTAAGTGCAACCTTTAATAGATAAATTTAGTGCAATTAAAGAAATTGACATTTAATATTTCGATAACTTAAAATTTGATGGGATAAGAACATTTGGGTAATGAAGGGATGACAAATATTAGCTATGATCCTAGAAGGAATTAAATAGATAATGGGAAGATTAAAATCAGGTTCTAAGCAATAATTATTAAATAACAGGATTTATTAAATTTAACGTTGAATATTACGTTACTGAAATTTAAAATGGACTTTAAGAATAATATTTTGAATCATGAACCAAAGTATGTGGCATCCCTATTTGGATAAAGAATGAGTATATAAAAGTTAAAATCTAATATATGGGGTTTTGAGCATTTAATTTTATAATTCTTAAATATAGGAAAGTGCAGAAATTTACACTGCAAATTGATATACTTATAATTTTAATTCACATTCAAGCTTGTTAAATCATTTTAAATTGATTAAATTATGTAAGTAATAAAATTTGGACAATTTTAGGATATAATATAAAAATTTGGATTTTTATAATTTATTTAATTTATTTAATGAATATTAAAAATAGCCATTTTGGCCACGGACTCGGATTTTGACGAAACCAGTTTCATCGGATCCGTATCGGTGAATTATTATAGGGTTTCAAGTTTCGTATCGATCGGACTTGTCGTTTGATCGTACGGGCGTGAAACGCCTTGAAATCAATTTTAATAAAATCAATTTGAAATCAATTTGGAAATTTTGTTTTCATCATAACTTCTTCATACGATCAAATTTGGACGTGAAACTTTTTCTATCGCGTTCAGAATATCTTAAAATACCTATTTGGATATATAGATTTAATAAATTCAGTTCCGGAGGCATAGCGGGCTTTTTGGGCGATAGTTTATTCCGCACGTTCATTCTACGGTCTATCTACGCTACCTCTAACCCTCTATATAAACCCAGCTATTCAGCCCTAGCCTCCGCCTAATTTCATTTCATCTACGCGTATACTTTCTTCAAGCTCCTCTTCTTCTTCAATGGGTGCAAACCCTAGATCCAGTCAATTCAAAATTTCAATGAAAATTCAAACTCTCCAGAAAAATTCCACAAAAATATATGTCGATCATCTCGAAACACGTAATCTCATGGTGAAATTCGTTTTTCAAATGGAGTTATCGTTTACCCAGAATAAATTCAAACAGTTCGTGGCCGTTCATCAGCGTCGCATCAAAGTTCGCCTGATCGAAATTCTGTTTCTGGGTTTTGTAGAGGGAACCGAGGGGAATTGATCTGTGCAGTTCGTTCGTGGAGTTAACGGTTGGATTGTCAGCAAATTGCGAATTAGGGTTCAAATTTGAAGGTGGCAGCTGCTGTGTTTTGGACGTGGTGAGGCGATCGACGTCGTGTTGCTTTGGGGCGCGGCCGTGGCTTCTGGCGTGCGGCGTGTCGTGGGGTAGCGGCAGTTGGTGTCGTGCGAACGAAGGATCGAACACATGCGTACTGTAGGAAGATGTGGGTTGCGTGTTTCTGTGATCTCGTGTGCGTGCGTGATGAGTTCTGGAGGGTGATGAAAGTTGATGACGTGGCATATAAAAGGTGAGAAATGAGTTCACTTTTATTTTTTTATTTAATTGAAATTCAATCGCATTTTTCGCTACATATTTCACATACGAACTCCGTTTTACGCGCGGTTTCTTTTGTTAGGATCGTATTGAAATTCCCGACTTGATGACGCTGGTTTGAACGAATTCCGAGACGGGCGAATTTTTGGGTTTAAATCGAATTTAAATTCGATTTAAATTCAAAAGGTGAGTGTTTTAACCCACTCACAACTACTAGAAGCTTTTATGTTTGTTAAATTAATTTTAGAAATGAATAGAAATTTATTTATGAGTATTTGGCATGTTTATTTTATTCATATCTGTTGAATTGCATTTATTAAATTTAACTGTTAATTTAATTAATTTATTGCGTATAAATTTATAGTTAAAATTTATTTGTTTGTATATGAACTGCTACTTAACAGTTATATAATTTAATTCTGGATATAGACTGTAGATTAATAGCTGTTAAATTTAATTTGAATAAAATTGCCAGTATTACATGTTATTTAGTACCAAAAATAATATTGTTATTGATTGATATTGATTGATGATTTGCGATTTGGATGATGGATGATGTTGACGAATGGATGTTTATTGTATATCATTAAGTTGCAAATTTTCATGCATATTTCATTTCATTCGGGATTGTGGTTTGAAATGATATATAACCGCAAAAATTTTATATCTTTTAAATTGCGGATTGAAATGATAAATATCTGTATCACTTGACCATAGGATAGAAAATTATATACGGGCACCGTGGTCTATATATAAATTATTTTAAAGTGATTTTTATGGTTTGGATGAGATACGGTCATTAAAATTTAGTTTTGATATTTTATAAATATTATTCTTCCATATATATATACATATGAAAGTTAAATTTTGAATTTGAGCTTTGTATAAATCCGTTAAATAAAAATGGAATAAAAAAATTTAGGAATGGATTTGATAATTTATAATATATGTTAAGTTTGGAAGTTTTAAAAATGTGATCTTTATAAACTGAATTTTTCCTAAATACATTTAAAAAGGAATATTCTAGTATAAAGTAAAATTGAGAAAATATTTAATTACTAGAATTGGAGTTTTATTTATGGATTTGATGTGAATATTCAAGACTAAATAATAGTACGTTTAATTTGCTGAAAGAATAAATTCCAACTTTAGTTTTGAAATATTAATACTCCAAATGGATATATATATAGAAATTGAAATGGTTTTTGGAACTTGAAAGTGATATTTAAATTATGGTTTAGACCTTAAAATAAAGAAATATATTTGTAAAGCCATGGAAATTATTTTTCTTTACAGAGTAACCTTAAAAGTTAAACCATCTATTTTATATGCCGTTGAATATCCAAACCATTCAAGTTAGAAGTTATGGGTTTAAAATATATGAATTTCGAAATATTATGCTTTGAAAGTATAATTCAAATGTTCGGTTTCCAGATATTATAGATTTTAAAGCAGTATGATTTTGGAAAGAATTATATTTGGATAAAATGATATCATATTGTTTTGGGTTTTAAAATGATATCGTACTCATAGTTTTTGAAATGGAAATTTTTATTCTGGTTTTTAAGTATAAACTATTTTAAATGACCGCGGTGTTATAATAACGATGGGTTGGCAAAGAGACCGGGATCGGATATCTGACATACTCTCTGTCGATACCGAAAACCACTTTGACTAACCGTGTACGCGGTGGAGATTCCAGAATGAAGTAGGTGGTGGCGACGTTTCCTGTAAGGTAAATACGTGGACCCGACTCCCGTGAGTTGGCATAAGGTGGCTAAAACATGAGCGATTCTCAGGCCAATGAGGTCATTCCTCTGATCGGACCCTCCTCTTCGATATTATACTTTGATTTTGGATTGATTCGGTGGCCACTTCTATATTTTGATTTTGGGGAGTTAGTCCGAGGTGGGCGGTAACTGCGGCTATGCGTTTCCACCAGCCTGGATAGCGATTGGTATATCTACCCTGGCATTGCCTAGTTGTGCCGTGTCACCTACCATGCCGAGCCTTTACTACGAGTTTCTATTTGTGTCGTACCTATGGAGTATCCTCTGGTAGCTTCCCGATCAGGAGGTATTACGGTACTGTATAGACTACTGGCATTATTTGTGTTAAGGGCTATATGGGTAACCCCTTAACGCTATTAAAAAGTAAGTTTATTTTATAAATAGACACTATTATAATAGCGCAATATACTACATAGTAAATAGTTTAACGGATCCTTAGGAGATGTAAATCCCGAACATCTCTTGAGTTACTGTACTCATATTTATTTCTGTTAATTTAACTCACATAAGATCTTTTAGTTCTGACTCGAGCGTTTTTGTCTTTTCAAATTCGCTCGGGTCAGTCCGAGCGTTTCAGGATCGAAGATTTTAGCTTTGGAGGACGAAGACGAAGAATCCGTATTATATTATTTATAGTATTACACCACACTCTAAAATTTCCGCTGCATTGATTGTATTGGTATGTGTAACTCTGATATTTATTGTATAAAGCAAATCAAGTATTTGTAAACTGTTTTGAACTGTATATTTATTATTATATTTTATCCTTCCGCTGTGAGATTCTGTGTTGTTTCTATTTCTTCTCTGTTTTTTTCTTATTTACCCCATAACAATCCGCCCTTCCGTATGGTTTGAACTGGCACGTGTGTCGGTTTAAAGTGTGCGAAAAGGCGGGATGTTACAGTTGGTATCAGAGCTTTGGTTTAGCGATAAACCTTGGTTTTGTGGGGTTTGACTCTTTGTTAATAGGGTAGTAATACCCTATGGGAGTCGCTGAGTGTATATATATATGAGAGAGCATATTTGTTAGTATTAATAAAAGATTTTGATATTGTGTTAATCTGTTCCGCTTTGTATTTATAAATTCTGGTTGATGCATGGGACGCTATGTCATCAATAGGGATTTCTAAACACTTAATAGGACAGACCGACATAATATTTGTTTTAAAATAGGTGAATGAAATAATTTTGCCTATTATATTTTCTATATATAAAAATATTTTTATAAAGATATATATATATATATATATATATATATATATTTGGTTGCTACAGATTGGGTGTTAGGAAATAAAAATATTTATAACAATTGAAGCTAAGTTGAAATTATAATAAATCAAGTTGGAAATTTTAGAACTTAAGTCCGGGATTTTTGAAAATCTGCTTTCAAAGGATTTATGAAATATAATGATTTGGTTTATAAATATTTTCTTATATAAATATTTAGTATAATTCGAAAGAATTGGTTTAAAGAGGATTTTGGAGGAAATAAATTTTGTACTTTCCCCTCTGTCGCTGGAAAATAATTTCGGTGATGACGGCCGCATCATCGACTTTCATTTCCGAGTTTCGAAGGGAAAGGCCACTGTAGTAAATTCTACTGCAGATTTGTTTTGAAATTATTTAAAATTTTAATTGTTTAAAGGTAATTAGTGATATAAAAGTTGTAAGAAATTAATTATCTATTATTTTAAAGAATTTGACCCCGTATTAATTCTTGAATTTCCATTAATTAGTTGTAAAATTTTTGGTTAGTGAAATAAAAGAAGCAATCAATGAATTAAAAGGGTTGAGATTAAACTTGTATAAGTTCTTTTGCTTTTTCTTTAACATAAATAACTTACCAAGTATAAAAAGTTGAAATGTAAATTAAGAGTGGAATAGAATGTTATGCAAGTAGAATTTTGGAAAAAAATGAAGTATTCAATAAATTACTGTTATAAATAAGAATTTAATGGTATTAACTTAAGTGATGATTGGAATTTTACTAAAATTAAAGGTTGTATTATTAATAGGTGATTTTAACCTTAAGAAAGTAAAAATGAAACTCCTTAATTTATAAAGTTTGATTGTAGGGTTATTAACTTAAGTATGCTTTAATTCCCCCTATTCTAATATAATAGAAAGTAAGTAATATATAAATGACTGTAAACCCTAAGTAATTAATTAATAAAATTCCTTATTTTTAAGAATGAAGGTTAAAGGGTTAATAATCTAAGTGTAATTAAAAAGGGTTACTGTAATTAAATATTACAGAAAGTGGGTAATTAAACTGTTACTACTATTAAATATAATGGAAACTTCCACATTAAATAAATAAATGAGATTAAAGGTAAGTTGAAATTGTAGGTTATAAAACAAATATATATTAATTAAAGGAATGAAAAGGAACTTGTAAATTTTCACTTACATTCTTAAAACATACATAACTTACCATATAATAAAAAGTTGCAATGTTAGTAGGAAAATGTAAGGGGAAATCTTACAAGTGAAGAGTAAGGTAATAAAGGTATTCAATAAATTTGCTGTTATTAATGAGAATTAATTGTATAAACTTAAGTTAAATTGGAAATTTTACTATATAAGAAAGGTAAGAAGTATGAATAGACGATATAAATTTTAGTCAATAAATTGGAATACGAATATAATGAATTTTGTAATAAATGAAATTGAAAATTGTAAGAAGTAAAGGGATCACTCCATAAATGAAAGAAAGAAAAAAATCAAACCACTGAAGCATGGAAAAATGTATGATAAGTAATTTGGTTGATTGGGTTGAATTGTTATTGTTTGATTTATGTTGTTGGGTAAGGAATTTGAATTTGTCGGATGAATAAATAATCTATCTATGTTCCATCTAAGACTGTTGAGAAAAGGATGCACTTGATAGTTAATTTCATTTTATACAAATTTCAAAGTTTGAATCCAACAACTATTTGTTTGATGGATTAAATGGTTGCTTTGTTTGTGTATGTATGTTGTTTGTAAGGTTGATGGTTGTTGAATTGTTTGGTAGATTAATGATTGAATCCACTTGAATAGTTCACTTTAAAATAAATATTTAACCTTTTAGATTATATAAGTGAATACAGGTGATGGAAGCAACTGCTGCTGCTTTTGGTTCCAAAATAATAAACGTATATTGCCCGACAAATAGGTACGTTTTCGGATTACGTTTAAAGCGCTATTTTTCCCGTGTTGGGATATAATATTTTGATAATATATGTAATATATTTGTATATTTTGATATTATATTTTTCCCGAGCCTCACCGTACAAAGGAGACTCTGCCAAAATTTTTCGTAAATTTTGGACTTAGAATTTTGTTGAATATTTTCCACTTTAATGATTTAAGTATAATAGGTTGTAATGATTAAAAACGGGTATATTTCATTAAAGGAAATTAATCCAGTAAATTATTGTTTATAAGTTAATATTTGAAATAAGATGTACTGTTTTATTCTTCCTTCTCCCTTCTTTTTCCTTTTCGGGGACGAAAAGTTTTGAGTGGGGGAGATTGTAACGACCCGTTGAAATTGATAATGTTAAATGAATTAAATTAATATGTTTCTAATCTAATTTAGAATAAAATAAAGGTCTTAAGATTTTATTTGAAAAAAATGTAGTAATTTGATATAGTAATTGGAATTTAATGTAACAATTTAATAGTTACATGGAAATAGATTTGAACTATGTAAATTTGCTCACCTTGTTATAAGTTAAATATAAGAAACCAATATAAATGTGAATCAGTGAATATTAATAAAAATATTTACTAGAATGGAATTCATTTAATATAAAATAAATAGTGGAGATTGTACATTTGGTTGTAATAATAAATAGTGACAAAATAAAAGTGTCCGTTGGAATAAATCGATGCAATAAGTGTGATAAGTAATTTTATTGAATGTTGTCTCTAATAAATGTACTTGATTTGGTAATTTAGATATTTATACGTAAAGTATATATATATAAAGATATATTGATTCCAATAGAATTAATTGGAAATCTAATATTAAATATAATGTTGGTAGCAATTGAAATTTACTGTTTTGCAAAATAAATGAGAAATCAACTCAAATGTGAATTATACCGTAAAGGATCAATTCATTTAAACAGTAGGATTGTAAATAAATAAACATTCTACGTAGGTTGCAATTGGACAATTTATGTAGTTTAATAGAAAAGCAATTGGAATTAATTACCATAAATTGTGTAGTTAGGGTAGTTTTGATTTGTCACTTAAGATGGAGGATTTTTATAAAATGTACTAAATGCAGTTTAAATTAAGGCATTGACGTTTGGGTATTTAAGAAGTGATAAACTAAAATTTATTTATTTATTTGAAAATTTGAAATCCAATTTGTGGATTTATTGCAAATAAGTGAAATTTGTGTTTAACCATTACATCGATAGGAATAAATTAAATTTAAGGTTATATTAATAAAGTTTGGACTAGAGAAATGATATGAATCGGTTTAGAAGCCTTAAATATAAAATGGGAAGTAGACGAGATTTCACGTTACAACCATTTTTAAAAATCCTGATGTATGTAGAAATATTAATGAAATATAACGTAAACCAATGTTGAATCAAAAGAATAGAGTCAACACTTATTTATTCATTTAATGCGATATAACTACGAGTATGATTTATTGCAAATTACATGGAAATCTAATATATAGGACATTACCTAAAAAGGAAGAGTAGATAAAATTTATGATAAACATATTTGTATATGAAGGTTATTGATTTAAGGAAAAATTGGGCAAGTTTTATGTATTTGGGTTAAGTGCAACCTTTAATAGATAAATTTAGTGCAATTAAAGAAATTGACATTTAATATTTCGATACCTTAAAATTTGATGGGATAAGAACATTTGGGTAATGAAGGGATGACAAATATTATCTATGATCCTAGAAGGAATTAAATAGATAATGGGAAGATTAAAATCAGGTTCTAAGCAATAATTATTAAATAACAGGATTTATTAAATTTAACGTTGAATACTACGTTACTGAAATTTAAAATGGACTTTAAGAATAATATTTTGAATCATGAACCAAAGTATGTGGCACCCCTATTTGGATAAAGAATGAGTATATAAAAGTTAAAATCTAATATATGGGGTTTTGAGCATTTAATTTTATAATTCTTAAATATAGGAAAGCGCAGAAATTTACACTGCAAATTGATATACTTATAATTTTAATTCACATCCAAGCTTGTTAAATCATTTGAAATTGATTAAATTATGTAAGTAATAAAATTTGGACAATTTTAGGATATAATATAAAAATTTGGATTTTTATAATTTATTTAATTTATTTAATGAATATTAAAAATAGCCATTTTGGCCACGGACTCGGATTTTGACGAAACCAGTTTCATCGGATCCGTATCGGTGAATTATTATAGGGTTTCAAGTTTCGTATCGATCGGACTTGTCGTTTGATCGTACGGGCGTGAAACGCCTTGAAATCAATTTTAATAAAATCAATTTGAAATCAATTTGGAAATTTTATTTTCAGCATAACTTCTTCATACGATCAAATTTGGACGTGAAACTTTTTCCATCGCGTTCAGAATATCTTAAAATACCTATTTGGATATATAGATTTAATAAATTCGGTTCCGGAGGCATAGCGGGCTTTTTGGGCGATAGTTTATTCCGCACGTTCATTCTACGGTCTATCTACGCTACCTCTAACCCTCTATATAAACCCAGCTATTCAGCCCTAGCCTCCGCCTAATTTCATTTCATCTACGCGTATACTTTCTTCAAGCTCCTCTTCTTCTTCAATGGGTGCAAACCCTAGATCCAATCAATTCAAAATTTCAATGAAAATTCAAACTCTCCAGAAAAATTCCACAAAAATATATGTCGATCTTCTCGAAACACGTAATCTCATGGTGAAATTCGTTTTTCAAATGGAGTTATCGTTTACCCAGAATAAATTCAAACAGTTCGTGGCCGTTCATCAGTGTCGCATCAAAGTTCGCCTGATCGAAATTCTGTTTCTAGGTTTTGTAGAGAGAACCGAGGGGAATTGATCTGTGCAGTTCGTTCATGGGGTTAACGGTTGGATTGTCAGCAAATTGCGAATTAGGGTTCGAATTTGAAGGTGGCAGCTGCTGTGTTTTGGACGTGGTGAGGCGATCGACGTCGTGTTGCTTTGGGGCGCGGCCGTGGCTTCTGGCGTGCGGCGTGTCGTGGGGTAGCGGCAGTTGGTGCCGTGCGAACGAAGGATCGAACGCATGCGTACTGTAGGAAGATGTGGGTTGCGTGTTTCTGTGATCTCGTGTGCGTGCGTGATGAGTTCTGGAGGGTGATGAAAGTTGATGACGTGGCATATAAAAGGTGAGAAATGAGTTCACTTTTATTTTTTTATTTAATTGAAATTCAATCGCATTTTTCGCTATATATTTCACATACCAACTCCGTTTTACGCGCGGTTTCTTTTGTTAGGATCGTATTGAAATTCCCGACTTGATGACGCTGGTTTGAACGAATTTCGAGACGGACGAATTTTTGGGTTTAAATCGAATTTAAATTCGATTTAAATTCAAAAGGTGAGTATTTTAACCCACTCACAACTACTAGAAGCTTTTATGTTTGTTAAATTAATTTTAGAAATGAATAGAAATTTATTTATGAGTATTTGGCATGTTTATTTTATTCATATCTGTTGAATTGCATTTATTAAATTTAACTGTTAATTTAATTAATTTATTGCGTATAAATTTATAGTTAAAATTTATTTGTTTGTATATGAACTGCTAGTTAACAGTTATATAATTTAATTCTGGATATAGACTGTAGATTAATAGCTGTTAAATTTAATTTGAATAAAATTGCCAGTATCACCTGTTATTTAGTACCAAAAATAATATTGTTATTGATTGATATTGATTGATGATTTGCGATTTGGATGATGGATGATGTTGATGAATGGATGTTTATTGTATATCATTAAGTTGCAAATTTTCATGCATATTTCATTTCATTCGGGATTGTGGTTTGAAATGATATATAACCGCAAAAATTTTATATCTTTTAAATTGCGGATTGAAATGATAAATATCCGTATCACTTGACCATAGGATAGAAAATTATATACAGGCACCGTGGTCTATATATAAATTATTTTAAAGTGATTTTTATGGTTTGGATGAGATACGGTCATTAAAATTTAGTTTTGATATTTTATAAATATTATTCTTCCATATACATATACATATGAAAGTTAAATTTTGAATTTGAGCTTTGTATAAATCCGTTAAATAAAAATGGAATAAAAAAATTTAGGAATGGATTTGATAATTTATAATATATGTTAAGTTTGGAAGTTTTAAAAATGTGATCTTTATAAACTGAATTTTTCCTAAATACATTTAAAAAGGAATATTCTAGTATAAAGTAAAATTGAGAAAATATTTAATTACTAGAATTGGAGTTTTATTTATGGATTTGATGTGAATATTCAAGACTAAATAATAGTACGTTTAATTTGCTGAAAGAATAAATTCCAACTTTAGTTTTGAAATATTAATACTCCAAATGGATATATATATAGAAATTGAAATGGTTTTTGGAACTTGAAAGTGATATTTAAATTATGGTTTAGACCTTAAAATAAAGAAATATATTTGTAAAGCCATGGAAATTATTTTTCTTTACAGAGTAACCTTAAAAGTTAAACCATCTATTTTATATGCCGTTGAATATCCAAACCATTCAAGTTAGAAGTTATGGGTTTAAAATATATGAATTTCGAAATATTATGCTTTGAAAGTATAATTCAAATGTTCGGTTTCCAGATATTATAGATTTTAAAGCAGTATGATTTTGGAAAGAATTATATTTGGATAAAATGATATCATATTGTTTTGGGTTTTAAAATGATATCGTACTCATAGTTTTTGAAATGGAAATTTTTATTCTGGTTTTTAAGTATAAACTATTTTAAATGACCGCGGTGTTATAATAACGATGGGTTGGCAAAGAGACCGGGATCGGATATCTGACATACTCTCTGTCGATACCGAAAACCACTTTGACTAACCGTGTACGTGGTGGAGATTCCAGAATGAAGTAGGTGGTGGCGACGTTTCCTGTAAGGTAAATACGTGGACCCGACTCCCGTGAGTTGGCATAAGGTGGCTAAAACAGGAGCGATTCTCAGGCCAATGAGGTCATTCCTCTGATCGGACCCTCCTCTTCGATATTATACTTTGATTTTGGATTGATTCGGTGGCCACTTCTATATTTTGATTTTGGGGAGTTAGTCCGAGGTGGGCGGTAACTGCGGCTACGCGTTTCCACCAGCCTGGATAGCAATTGGTATATCTACCCTGGCATTGCCTAGTTGTGCCGTGTCACCTACCATACCGAGCCTTTACTACGAGTTTCTATTTGTGTCGTACCTATGGAGTATCCTCTGGTAGCTTCCCGATCAGGAGGTATTACGGTACTGTATAGACTACTGGCATTATTTGTGTTAAGGGCTATATGGGTAACCCCTTAACGCTATTAAAAAGTAAGTTTATTTTATAAATAGACACTATTATAATAGCGCAATATACTACATAGTAAATAGTTTAACGGATCCTTAGGAGATGTAAATCCCGAACATCTCTTGAGTTACTGTACTCATATTTATTTCTGTTAATTTAACTCACATAAGATCTTTTAGTTCTGACTCGAGTGTTTTTGTCTTTTCAAATTCGCTCGGGTCAGTCCTAGCGTTTCAGGATCGAAGATTTTAGCTTTGGAGGACGAAGACGAAGAATCCGTAATATATTATTTATAGTATTGCACCACACTCTAAAATTTCCGCTGCATTGATTGTATTGGTATGTGTAACTCTGATATTTATTGTATAAAGCAAATCAAGTATTTGTAAACTGTTTTGAACTGTATATTTATTATTATATTTTATCCTTCCGCTGTGAGATTCTGTGTTGTTTCTATTTCTTCTCTGTTTTTTTCTTATTTACCCCATAACAATCCGCCCTTCCGTATGGTTTGAACTGGCACGTGTGTCGGTTTAAAGTGTGCGAAAAGGCGGGATGTTACAAAACCTTAGGTGAGTGTGTAATTGTGTCATGCAAGTATGTATGCAGTTTCTCTAAACATGCATAAAAATTTCCATGGAAGTATAAAGTGATGGTGAAAAAGTGTGGCAATTATCTCCTACCATCCAATCTAGCAACCACGATACAACCAAAATCCTAATTTTAGAGAGAAAATTTACTAATGAAAAGCTTTCGACATGAGATCTTCATCTTCTCTTTGGTTTCCATGTGCTTTCCATTGGGTTATCGCCCATTGCACTTGGACTAATATAATCTATTTGTTGCAGAGCCTCTTAGTTCCATGCTCTACAATGTGTGTGGTGACACAAGTTGCTATTGGCTCCATCTCTATATCCCTAACTAGTCAGTCTCTACTACAATAGCGGTGTCATGAAGGCATTTCCTAAGGTAAGAAATATGAAAAACATCATGGACTCCTGCCAATCAATCTCGAAGCTCCATGCAATATACAAACGTTCCTATTCTTTCTAAAACTTGAAATAGCCCAACAAATCTAGACGTCGGCTTTCTTGGCTTGCCAAATCTTATAACCTTTCTAAAAGAGGACACTTTGGCAAATACCATATCTCCTATCTCGAATTCTAGCTCTTTGCTTCCCTTATCTGCATAATACTTTTGGTGATATTACGTTGCCTTTATTCTTTGCTTGATCGATTCTACTTTTTCTATGGTGTCATGGACCAAAGCGAGTCCAAGAATTTTTTTCAGTGGTTTCCCGCCAACTACTTGGCGATTTGCATGGTCTCGCCTCAAGTACTTAAAAAGAGGCCATACCAATCATTGCTTGATAGCTATTATTATACGGTAACTCAACCATAGGTGCTACTCCCAATGCCTTCCGAAGTCCAAGATGCAAGCTCTCAACAAGTCTTCTAAAATCTTATTTACCCTTTCTGTCTGACCATCTGTCCATGGATGGTAAGCTATGCCGAGATTCAACGATGACCTCAAAGCTGCTTGCAAACTCCTCTAAAACTTGTTAGTGAATAATGAGTCCTTATTACTAACAACGGTCACTGGAATGCTATGTAATCGAACTATCTCCTTGATGTAAATCTACATAAGAGACGTGGAAGTCCTATTGTTCCTAATAGGAATAAAATGGACACTCTTAGTCTTAGTGAGTCCATCCATGACAACCCAAACGGCTTCATTACCCTTCTGACTCTTAGGCAATCCTTCCACGAAGTCCATCGAAATGTGTTCCCATTTCCAAGTCGGAATCTACTCTCGGGTGAATAATCATCTTAGAGTGGTGACATTCCATAAGTTCTTCTTTTAATATGCCATCAATCATTGTGACACAAAAGGCATCCATCCCTTCTCAACCATCCCTTATCATCAACTGAATATCTACTGGCATGTGGAAATACTCTCCTCTTCTTAACTTCTCCAAAATATCCACTAACTTCTCATCCTTCATTTGCTTAAGTCTAATACGATCCATTAAAGGTGGCCCAACCACTATTACTGCTAAAAAGCCTGAGATGGTTTCTCTTAAGGGTTGGAAATTATAAGTTAGGAAATATTCTAACTGCCTCCTAAGAAATACTCTAACTGCCTCCATTCATATATAGTTCTGAAGATAGCATGCCTCCGACTAAGTTGGTCGACGACTACGTTTCCTTTTCCAGGGTATATTGTATACCAAAATCAAATGACACTATATAATCCATCCGTCTCTACTACTAAAGACTAATAGCTTTATGGGAAAATGAGTATTTGAGTTTATGGTCAGTGAATAACTCAAACTTTTCTTCCAAAAGTTAATGCCTCCACATCTTTAAAGCAAAGACAGTAGCTGCATTTCCAAGTCACGGGCTGGATATCTTTTCTCATGATCCTTCAGTTGCCTACTAGCATAAGCAACTACCTTCCCTTCATGCATTAGAGTTGCTCCTACTCCTATGCCACAAGCATCCATGAGAACCACGAGTGGTTTGGTCCGTCGGGAATGATGAGCATAGGCGCACTAGTCAATAACTGCTTAAGCTTCTCGAATTTCTTAGTGCATTTATTATCCCAAGAAAAGACTAGTTTCTTCTGAATCAAGTAAGTTAAGGGAGCTGCAATTCGTGCAAAGTTCTTTATGAACTTCCTATAGTAGCCTGCCAACCCTAGAAAACTTCTAACTTCTGATGCATTCTTAGGAACTCTCCATCCTTGAACAGCCTCCACTTTGATAGGGTCCACTGTCAGTCCTTGCTCAAAAACAATCCCAAGGAATCTAACCTCCTTCTCTTAAATGTGACATTTAGCAAATTTTTCCTTAAGCTGGTGCCTTTTTAAAGTTCCTAGTACATTTCTTAGGCGGTCCTCATGCTCTTCTTCGCTCTTGGAAGACATCAAGATATCATCCATGAAAACAATAAAGAATTTATTGAGTTTCCCCCTAAATACCCTACACATCAAATCTACAAAGTATGTGGGGGCGTCCATCAACCAAAAAGGCATTCCTTCCCACACATAGAATCCACCTTACTGGCAAAGTCAATAGGGTCTCCTTCACTATAAGTTACTATGACATATGAATTCTTTCGACAATAGCTCGGAAATCTACTTATCTATCTCCCTTCTTTCTTTGGTGGCCATGTGTCTTAAGGGCAGAGCGACTGGCCTTGCATCATTCTCTAAATCGATTCTAAACTTGATCTCCCTATGAGGTGGAAGACTCAAGATTTCCCCAGACTTCCTTGAAGACATCCATAAATTCACAGACTATGGGTACAGATGATAGCTCACTAAAAGGTAGGCTTAGCGAGTATAAATAGCTTGAATCAACTAATCTTTAGGCATACAAAGAACTTCTAAGTCATGGCCTCTACGAGTTTTCAACTGTACAACCCTCCTATCACAATCAAGAATTGCTCCATAGTATGATAAATAATTCATACCCAAGATAAGTCCATACTCCTTAAAATTTAGAAGGTATGAATTACATAAAAATCAACGTCGCATTGTCCATAGCTAGGTCTTTGCAAATTAAAGAGAGATGTGTCGACCTCCAATAGGATTGGAGACCACTATTGGGCTGGTGACAACTTGGGTTTGAAGGTTTAAGAAGTTACCTACATTCCTAGCTATAAAGGAAAGTGATGCTTTAGAATCAAATAAAGTACGAATAATAATTTCAAATATAAGGGTTATACCTTCTAATGCTATAACGTCCCGTATCTGGAGGCCAAAAGTTAAGTGCTACAGATGCTACAGTCATTTATAGTATTAACTTCTAGTGACAAAATACGGTAATGTTGATGGTATCCATAATATCAGAAGCACTTGAATATGAACAAAATCACATATTTTAAAAACACATTTTTACTGATTACATTTCAAAACAATAATTCATATCCAAGTTACATAATCCCTTAACATTTCCCAAGCAATGGTCAAATATATCAATTACAAAATACACCAAGAGCGACATATGACGATGCTCCATTGCTTGACTAGAGTCAATATAGTCATATTTGACTTAATTCACACAGCGGAAATAAACAAATAAACTATAACTCCTAACTAGCTATTCCCCAGCCACCTGCTCGTCTTCGGGAGCTTTATTCTCCAAAACTACTAAAACCTAAAAACCTCAATCCACAGCCTACTCAAATAAATTTTGAGCACCCGAGAGTATAAGGGAAAACAAAAACTTCGAGTCAGACATAAAGCTCGGTGTGAATAATACTATACATCTCAGTTATTGATATTAAGTGAGACCGTACCACTTAGTGAAACGGATTTCCCCTCACTTATATCCTCTTAAAACATATCTTTTGCAAACCTTTTTCTACAACCAAAACTGGTTAAAACTGTAAAGCAGTACCTTGTAAACAAATATATCAAGTAATAAATGGACTATCTGTCCAAAAACTGTAGTTTTGTTTGGCTAACAACTAACTCTTGGCTGACTCGGCCCTACCAGACAATATAAACCAAAATTATCTAACATCTATATAATACTCATCTTGTTGACGATCTATCCTTAACTATCTATTAAATACTTCTGTTCTAGATGGTCTGTCCCTAACTTATCTTTTCCCAGGATCACCTGATCCTAATGGATTTGCGGGCTCACTAATAACCTATTTGTATACAAATATATATTCCTTCTGTGTGTAATCATAATTCTAGTATTACCTGTGACAAAGCCCTACACACTGAAATTTTGGACTAAATTAGCTGAGGCTAATAGCTAATGTATATGGCGTGACCCTATACCAATCCTATTTGGAATTTTGGACTAAATTAGCCGAGGCTAATAACTAATAGCTAATGTAATTTTGGACTAAATTAGCTGAGGCGAATAGCTAATGTATAGAGACGATGACAACCCTTTCTTTGAGACTACATGACCAAGAACTTCACTTTCTTCTTCTAAAAATGACACTTCGAAAACTTCGCCTATAGCGGATGCTGCCTCAGTATCTCAAGCACCACTCTAAGATGAACTTCATGCTTCTTCTCATCCTTAGAGTATATCATGATATCATCAATGAAAGCCAATACGAACGTATCAAAGTGCTCTTGGAAAACTCGGTTCATCAAATCCACAAAGAATGCCAGTGCATTAGTCGGTCCGAATGACATAACTAACCATTTGTATGATCCATATTTGTCGTAAATGTCATTAAAGGTATATTATCCTCTGCTACTCTAAGCTGATGAAAACCTATCGCCAAATCCAACTGGAAAAATATCTTGGCTCCACTTAACTGATTGAACGAATCGTCAATCCTCAGCAATGGATATCGATTCCTTATCGTCTTCTCATTCAACTTACAATAATCGACACATAGCCTTAACGATCCATCCGGCTTCTTAGCAAACATTACGCTGCCACCCAAGGTAAACTACTCAGTCTGATGAAACTCTTGCCTTCCAGATCCACTAGCTGCACTTTCAACTCCCTTATCTCTACAGGAGTCATCCTGCTTGGTGGCCTACTCACTGGTTCTACTCTCGGAACTAAATCTATCCAAAACTCAATGGCTAGTTTCAATGGCAATCTAACTACAGGCTCAAAATCATCCGCGATTTCTCTAACCATAAAAACTCGATTCGGCTCATCTTCCAAGTCCATAACACCCAACAAAGCATTTACCTCACCGCTAAGGCTTCCTAGGGTATAAACAATCATTTCGCTACAATCAGGGTGCCTAAGCGATATTTTCCCATCATGGAAAAATATCCTAGCATTATACTTGCTTAACCAATCCATCCCAAGAATAATTTCGAACTCCACAAAATCAAACACATGCAAAGTGCAAATAAAAGCATGACCTGACAAGTCAAACTCTAACTGGTCACATCTCAACCCTAAAGTTGCATACCCTCCTATAGGATTCACAACCCCATAAGGAAGTAACTAAATATGTGGGTTCTAGGTTAAGCTTATCATCAAACATCTAGATATAAAAGAATGTGATGCGCTAGTATCAAATAGAACGCTAACAGACATACCAAGAATCTGAAACGTACCTCCCAAAACTGCCTTTCCCTTCTCTTGAGCTGTTGGCTTCGAAGTAGCAGGCTCCAATGCATACACCTCGCCCTTTCCATCCTTAACGGGCTCTTTTCATTGATTCTTATAGTGGCCTATCTGATCGTAGTTGAAGCACCTGATGTTCTTCTTCCCGATCACTTCTTTTGTCTTCCCAGTATGACACCCAATGGTGAAATGACCCTTCTTGTCGCACTTAAAACAAATCACCTCGGACTTTCCTTTCTTAGCCGCTCTACCCTTCTAAGCACCCTTCTTTTGGAAGAACTTCCTCTTTTGGCCTTGCCAACCTGGACCTCCTTCACCTTACTCTTCTCCTGACAAGCAAGCATCTCCTCGTGCCTCAACACCATCTCCACAACCAAATCATAAGGATCTCTAATATGCGGTAAGGTAGCCCTGGCCACCTCAGGCTTCAATCCCTTGATAAACTTTTCATTCATCTTCATCACTGTATCCACTGAAGCATACCCATATCTAGTTAACACTTCAAACTTACTAGCATACTCCAAGATAGTCATTTCACCATGTTCTAATTCAGCAAACTTTCGGATCAGAACAGACTGCGCCATCACCAACATGAACCTCTCCTGGAACCCCCTTTTAAACTCTTCCCATGTCATCGTCTCTTCATCTACACCAACAGTCACACTGTTCCACCAAAACAAAGCTGCTCCTTGAAGCTATCTAGAAGCAAGCCTCCTCTTTTGCTCATCCTTGATCGCCAAGTCTACAAAGATTTTCTCACAGTGCAACAACCAATTCTCCACCTCTATAGCATCCTCTGTTCCAATAAATGGCTTCCCTCCAAGCTTAGCATAATCTCCACTCAACTTAGCATAATTGTTAACTACTGGAACTTTCGAAACTCCTGCTCTTGCAGCATCTCCTCCTACCACTCCATCTGCAATTCCAGCTTACATCATATTCATAGAAAACTGATGTATAGCTTCCATGTCCACCCGTGGGACACCAACACCCACATTCTCTGCTTGTGCTTGAGTTTGGGTCCTCCTAGTATTAGGTCTGGCATTACCATTGGTGCCATCCCCCCAGGTTAACTCTTCCTCTTCTACCATCCATATCTGTATACAAACCTCATGAGATAATGGAAAATAACCTAACAAAGATAGGAGACTAGAAATAAAGCATAAACTAATATATATCAAATATAAGTACGTTACTATAACGATATCTCATACCCCAATCTTATAATAATTCCTTAAGATTATGTTTAAAAAACCATCTTTAGTTTAAAGTTTTTCATAAACCTATGCTTTGACACCAAGTTGTAACATCTTGTATTTGGAGGCCAAAAGTTAAGCGCTATAGATGTTGTAGTCATCTACAATATTAACTTCTAGTGACAAAATACGGTAATGCTAATGGTATCCACAATATCAGAAGCACTTAAATATGAACAAAATCATAGATTGAAAACATGTTTTACCGAATATATTTCAAAATAATAATTCATATCCAAGTTACATAATTCCTTAACGTTTTCAAGGAAACGATCAAATATATCAATTACGAATACGTCAGTAACAACATATGACGATGCCCCTTAGTTGACCAAAATCAATATAGTCATATTTGACTTAATACACATAGCGAACATAAATAGAATAAAATGTAACTCCTCATTAGCTATCCGTCAGCCACTTTCTCGTCTCCAGGAACTTTATTCACCAAAATTACTAAAACCTGAAAACCTCAACCCTCAGCCTACTCAAATCAATTTTGAACCCCCGAGAGTTTAAGGGGAAATTGAAACTTCGATTCGGACATTAAGCCTGGAGCGAATAATACTCTACATCTCGGTTGTTGATATTAAGTGAGACCATGCTGCTTAGAGGAACGGGATTCCCTTCACTTATATCCTCTTAAAACATATCTTTTACAAACATTTTCATGCAACCAAAACTAGTTAAAACTGTAAAGCATTATCATATAAACAAACATATTAGGTAATAAATGGATTATCTGTCCGAAACTGCAGTTTTGTTTAGCTAACTACTAACTGTTGGCTGACACGGGGCCTACCAGACAATATAAACCAAATTTATCTAACATCTGTTAAACACTCATATTATGTGATTTGTCCTTAATTATCTGTTAAATACTTCTCTTCTGGATGGTCTGTCCCTAACTTATCTTCTCACAGGGTCACCTGATCCTAATGGTTTTGTGGAATCACCAATAACCTATCTGTATAGAAATATATATTCCTTCTATGTGTTATCAAAATTACAGTCTTACCTGTGACAAAGCCCTACACACTGGAATTTTGGACTAAATTAATTGGGGATAATAGCCAATGTATAGGGCGTGACCCTATACCAATATCATCTAGTATTCTAATATCCGAGTCTTTTTACTTAAGGAAATCTTCCTTGAAAACCTTTTCAAAGTGATTTAAAATCTTTAAATCAAATTTACACAAGGAAAACACATATACTCTATGCTTTACTCAAAATTACTTTGCCATGTTATATATACTTTACCCAAATCTTGGTTGATAAAATCATATAAATTTTTGAAAATCCCCCTCTCGAAACCAAGTAAAACCCTTTATTTAACCTAGGCCGAAAGACCGAAACCTTCCTTTCGAAACCATTCTCAAGGAGCTTTCGAAACCATTGAAAAACCTTCCCTTCGAAAGCTTTAAAACATTAGACATCCTTCTTTGAAACTCTAAACCATGCCTTTCGAAAACATTGGAAAACCCTTTCTTTTCAGCCCTTTCGAAACAATCAGAAAACCTGCCTTTCGACCCCTTCGAAACCATTGGAGAAACACCCATTCGAAACATTTCTTTAAGACTTTGCATCAAACCTTTATAAACACAAACCTTTCGAAAGCACTTGGGTTCAATTTTAGAACATGTGGGAACCTTTTGAAACCATTCAAAAATTTACTCCTTCGAAACCTTTGAACACCATTTCGGTCGAAACCATTTGAATTATCCATTTAAGTAGAGCAAAAGGATGAGAAACCCATTAAAGTCGAAAGCATTCCTTTCGAAATCATTACTAAGTAAATAAGTGATGGTGTCGAAACCATCCATTCGAAAGCATTGGAGAAGTGGTGAAGTTTAAAAAGTAAACCTAAGCAAAGCAACCATTCCGAAACTAATTTGGGTCGAAAGGAAGAAAGAGGCAATCAGAGGTTTCGACCCCATGGAAAGCATTTATTTAAAAACAAAGGCGCAACCCAATCAAAACCATTTCTTGAAAACCATTTCACCCGATCAAAAGCTAACCAAGTCGAAAGCTATGCAGTCGAAAGCAAGCAGGCGCATTTTCATTTAAAAGTAAAGTATTGCTTCAACCCCTTCAGAACCAATGGTTTCGACCCTATATCTTCCGCCTATGTCCAATTCACTACGTACTAGTTACCTGATACCATGTGCATTGGTTTTGATAGAGTCGGAGACGAAGGTAAGGAGGCGAAAGCCTGGCGCCGAAAGCATCGAAATAGTAAATCCTATGTAGATTAGTCCTTTTTAACTGTTTCTTTATACCTAACCTACCTTGTTTGCCAAATTGTGATTTGTTGCAAGTTTCTCTTTTCTAAAAGTACTGCCAATATCCAAAATTTAAAATTTAAAATTATTTACAAAACATTTATTCTATTTTTATAAATATATAAAACATTTAAGTCTCATACCTTAAATAATTTTATATATCCATTAAAACACACTTAGGAAAATTCTACAAAAAGTCCAAAAAATCATTTTAAATATGTTTTCTAACATATATTAATTTCATACCTAAACCATTAATTATTTAACCATAAATAATTTTTAACCCAAAATAACATTTTCTTCACTAGAAAATCCATATAAAATCCATATAAATTCAGAAAATTCTGAAAATTGAAAATCATCTCTAAAATATCATTTTTGATCCATATAGAAATTCGTAAGGCATTTGCATGTCATTTAATAGTTTTTCATATCAAAACATGTCATAAAATCTATATGAACAACTACAAATCATCAACAAATATATATAATCATTCCTTCATTCAAAAACATGTCAAATCATTGCAAATAAGTTTGGATTCAACTTAAAACCGAAATCAATAAGAAATTTGAGATGTAGTCATTAATTCATTATTCACCTTAGCTTTAGAGATTAAAGAGCTTCAGATTTGAATGGATTTAATTTGATTTAGCTTCTTCCCTAACTTTTCTTAACCTTCTTCCTCTTTCTCTTGTTAATAGTGGCTAGCCTCAATTTTAGAAATTTTGATAAATGAAAATGAACGTGTATGTGATACACGGCCAAGGGTTTAGGGTATAAGAATGACAACTTTTCAATTTTACCCCTCCTCTATTTTATTTTGACTCTTATTTTAATTCATTGGTTAAATGACATGGCTATCCCTTAATAAAAATCAAATCTCAATCTCCCAATCAACACATTATTTTATTTTATTTAACTAGCTAACTATCCTAAATAACGTTACCATAAATATAGGGTGTTACAAATGCTGTCTGCCCCTGATCTCTAGGTGGTCTACAGTCTCGATAGCATAGACTTGACCACTTAACCCTTGCTTTGCTAACTTAGGACATTGGTTCTTAAGGTGCCCTTCTTCGTGGCAATTATAGCACTTCACCTTAAAATCTTCTTCCATTAGACTTGCTATACAATATTTAGCCTAATGGCCTTTTTTCCGGCATCACTTGCATAATTTACCATCCTTCATGAACTTCCATTTTGACTTCTTATTTGCCTAAAAGCCTCCCTTTTCGGACCCTTTTGTTTTTGAGTAAGTCCAACCTTCTTCTCCGCCACTTTTTCTTCTATACTCGCTGTCTGCAACAAAACCATCTCAACCAACGTTTCATATGCAGGGCCCGTGGGAACATGGGTCAACAACATTTCTCTTAGTGGGGAGTTTGGGCCCTTCATGAACTTCATTGCCCTTTTCATTGGTGTATTTATCAAGCTCATTCTGAACTTATCCAACTCCATAAACTTACTTATATACTTCTTTAAGGTGGAGTCTCCTTGCTTAAGCTGTATAAATTTCTCCAGTTGTAAACTCACTTCTGTTCTTGACATAAACCTAGACTCAAATCTGTTTTTAAATTCAACCCAATTGAAATTTCTTCAGTTAATAAGTTCCACCAATCTAGAACTTCCCCTTTAAGGTGCTAAGATGTTATCTTCCTCTTTAGCCGATCCTTCTAACCGAGTTCTCAGAATATTCTCTCGCGGTTATTAGTTCATGCTTTGGCTTCCACATATCCCTCGGTTCTAGAGTATGTTTTTCCTTCCATATTTGCAAAGTCCTTACATATCTTAGGGAAGTCAAAAGGATGAGGTGCTACATCAATAGGTGGGGCAGCGAGTGACACCGGTGTAGCTGAAGGAACATGGACTCGCTTAGCTTGCCTGAGGTACTGTTTAAACCATTCGGGCATCCCATGAATGTCGAGTCTTCCTCGGTCAAGGATCCCGGTTCTAGAAAAAGATTGATTATCGGCCATATCAACTATTTGTAGGTTGAATCTTTAGTGGTGATTTACTAAAATAGTATTATATGTTGAAAGAAAAAGGGTTTTCGTGTGTGTGTATGTTCAAATAAGTGGGTGGGGGGTGTGTGTAGAGTTGGATCTTTTCAAAAACCATTTCAAAATTAACAAGTATGTCTCCCATACATATAATTTCCATATTGATTGCGTAACCTAAAGTCTGATATCAAATGTAACAACCCATCCTGAAATGGGTCTGAATTCCGATTTAGGAAAGGCCCATCGAAACTTAGACCTATTCCAAAGCTAGCCATTGTTTGGTAAAAGCAGTAACAATACAGAGTTTTAACTATTCTTTCAAAACTCATAGCAGAAGAAACAAAATATAATAGCAAATTGTACCCATTTATTTCAAGCTAAATTCAAATGTCACAATACAGAACAAAACATGGTCTCAAACAATAACTATTACATTCATTTGTTCCACATGAGTACAATAAAAAGATTATAACGAAATAACAATAATTGTCACAAGCTTTGCTCACGCCGTCTTTAAGCATCATCATTATCATCATCCTTCCTTGACCTATGTTGTAATGAAGAGGGAGTCCATGCAACAAATGTTTGGTGAATAAAAACCTCAAGCCTTATTATTTTAGTACTTGGGCAAAATATGTCAAAATATGAATATGTCTTATGCGTTTTAAAACCATTTAATACTTCATATAAGGACAAGATGTGAGCCATTAATCGGCTACTTAATACCTTACATTGCCAAAGCAGGTTTCTTAATCCCGTAATCAATGTCATAAAAGTCAAATAATGTGAGAGATAGAACCCAAGACACTTAATGTCTTAGGCTGACATTGCATGGAAATCGCTTCGAACACTTAATACTTTCTATTGAAGCGGATCTTTTCGAGATATCCTTAACTATGACTAAACCCAATTTCGACCATTTATTACTTCATTTGGAGAGAAAGGCGGATCCTCAAAAAACAACTTAGTACCTTCTGAAACCCCGAAGCAAGTTCTTTGTCTTATGACCCATATCCATGGTGACCTCTTATATTAGCCTGACTATTCATTGGTACTAGTAGCCAGATTAACTAGATAGATTTACCATACATAATTGGGACTAACCTCGCATCATCGTAGTTACTTATCATAGGTGATATCTCACATCAGCCTCAAAGTCACACTGTTGGTAGCCAGATTAGCTGGACAGACTTCCATATGTCTTTTGACTAACCTTGCACCACTTATGACGTAGTCATATTTCACAACACTCTATTATCACACATCTCACTATGTTTATTAATTAGACTAATTAAGAATTCCTTCTTATTTTTCCTTAACAAATCAATTAACTTCATAAGAGGGATTTAATGATAATTGTTACATAATTAACTATGCAATTAAAAATTATAATTGTATGCTATTTACGATAATTAATATTATAAATAAATACGCACTTATTATTTTCTATGCATGCGGAGATTACGCCCTACTAACGTTAAATGTCAATTTCTTTATAATAACAATAATACAAGTCCTTTTCCAATTATCAATGGTGCCAAATTTCCAATATCCATAACATGAGATTTTAATATCCTTAACAAAGGATTCAACATTCATATCCAAAAAAATTTAATAAATAAACTCATACATGATAAAAATTTCAACTCAATCTATCACATCAAATCAATGGAATAATCTTAAAAACAGAAATAAAAATTTCAGTTTCAGCTTTTATTCAACCCCTCTTTACAATGAATTAAACGATGGAGTTTCTCTTTTATTTTCATGTTAAATAAATGGTGTAAACGGCAAATAAATTCATATTTTACACCATATTCCTTAATTGAAACTTCATAATCAAATTGAAATTAAAAAGGAGCGAAATAGTAATAGAAATCACCAAAAACTGCAAATATTACATATTCCAATAATTTAATGTAAATAATTGAAAATTCCAACAAGAATTGACGTTTCAAATTATAGGAGTTTTGGAGGGTTTTATTTTCGTAAACCCAAAACCCCTAAGGCATATTCAAATTCATAATATACTAAATAATTACTGGAATAAAAATACTAAGGTTTCTACACATATTATCCTTAGCCATTCTAATGTGGATTTGCAATGCCAAAGCACTTTTTTTCAAATCTCTTCTTTTGATATATATACACAACAAGAGATTGGTATATATAATTTTGTTAGGCTCGAAGAGGTTGGAAGAGAGGAGAATAGATTAAAAGAATATTGAAAAACGAAAAGAATCCTTACCTAAATTCCTATTTGAATTTTTGAATCTAACAAAAGGGAGAAAATGGTAGAGGTTTGTTGAATTCTCAAATATTTTTGTGAATAAAAGTGGAGAGGGTATGATCCTATCTGTAGGGGTTGAAACATACTAGAACCGTATGGTGAAAATATGTTAAAAATAGATAAATTTGGAATGTTCGTTGTTAGAAAAACTCTAACTGCCACCAATAGGAGCTGTCGACCACCTTATATGCATTGGTCGACCGCTAACGGTCGACCCCTCCATCTATTCCGGGAACGTAATTATTTTTGTACTAGTGGTTTTATTTAATTCATTTATTATACTTTTAATGTTAATTTTGAACGATAATGATTCTTAAACCCAAGTTTAATCTTGGTTAAATTTCAAATTTCAAATTTCAAATTCAATTATTATTTGAATTTGAATTCGAATCAAGTTATTTTAAACCCGAAAACTTAAAATATCCATAACTTCTACATTTGAGATCCGTTTTTAGCATATTATGTATGAAAACAAATCATAATTTCGCCATGAACGAAACTTTAAAAATTTCGTAGCCAAATTATAACTTTTTTCGAAAATTTCATTTTTATCCCTACTTAATTTAATTTACTTATTTTCTTAATTTTATGGGGTGTTATAGATACCAAGGACGACATAGTAAATCCATTCACTAAGGGTTTAGCTCGGTCAGTTCTCGAGAAGTTGATTGAAGGGATGCGATTGAGATTCCATAATCGGCCCTAAGTGTAACTGGAAGTAGGGCTGTCAATGGGTCGAGTCGGGTCGGGTTTGGGTCGGGTCAAGTCGGGTTCGGGTTGATTTTAAATGGGTCGGGTCAACCCGTTTATTAAACGGGTCGAAAACGCTCAACCCGAACCCGACCCGTTTATAAACGGGTTGACCCGACCCAACCCGTGTAACCCGATTATAAATGGGTCGGGTCGGGTCGGGTCGTAAATGGGTCAGGTCAACCCGTATAAGGTGTAAACGGGTCGGGTCAACCCGTATAAGGTATAATTGGGTCGTAAATGGGTCGGATCGGGTCGTAAACGGGTCGGGTCAACCCGTATAACCCGTATAAGGTACAAACGGGTCATAAACGAGTCAGAGCGGGTCGTAAACGGTTCAGCTTAACTTATATACTGTATAAACGGGTTGTTAACGGTTCAGTTTCGGGTTGGCGGGTCAACCCGAAACCCACCCGTTTATAAACGGGTCAAATTCGGGTTGACCCGAAAATGACCCGCCAATTAAATGGGTCGGGTTAACCTGCTAATTTCCGTGCGGGTTTCGGGTCGTGTTTCGGGTCGTGTAGGAAATTGACAGCCCTAACTGGAAGATTGATAAAATTAGGGGTATTCCTAGAGCTACCAATGGATACCCAAAAAATCAAAATCCGTCCGCGTCTGCATTCGAAAAGCGGATAAATATCTGATATCCGGAAAAAAGGGTGCGGATGCAGATTTGAAGACATTCACATCCGAAAATTATCCATCCGGTTTTTGTCATAATTATAGTTCAAATTATGTGTATTTTAGTGCAGTAAAAGATATTCATTTATTATTTTATTAAGTTTTTAGTTTATATTATATGCGCTTAATGCTTATTAACTGCTCGAAACTATTTGTTACTATCATCATATTTGTTAACTTTCAACACTTTTATAATCAATGGGATTGAAAAATATTTATGTTAAACTAAAAAAATTCATTTGCAATTCTTGGTTTATTGGTCGTTAGCGGATATGATAATTATCCGATATCCCTCTGTATCCGCGGACGTGGATACCCGATATCCGGAAATGATTTCGGATGTGGATGCAGATGCGGATATGGCACTATCCGCATCCGAAAGTATACGTTGACAGGCTTAGTATTCCAGGTTTCTAATTTGAGAAAAAGTACGATTACTTTTGGATTGGAACTAGTAAACTTCTACATATATATCATCAAGCATGGTTTGCTTGCATCAAGATTTATGTGTTAAATCTTAATGTAAAAAAAGCTTGCCATCCAAAATTTAATTCTTCCCGCGTTCCTAAAATTTAGGTGTCGTTCGCAACCATAATTTACCAAGTTTCCGTCGGCGACGCGTCGAACGCCCCAACGTTCCAACTCCAACAAATGGAACATTGGGCTGATTGTAGTGAAAAGATACGTTCAAATCCGGCGCTCAGACGCATGTGCTATTTCACTCCAACGGTTGCCTTTTTTTAGGCCCCCTCCCCTTCTATATAATCATCCATTTTCTCGTACCAACAACAAATAGTCCTCAACTTTTCCCTTTCTCAATTTCTACGTTCGAGCATATTTTCAGGTATTTTTTCCACCATTATGTTTATTTTTTCCTATTAATAATGTATATTTTCTAGATTTTTTTTAAATTTTTTGCAATTTTCATTTTTCAGTATGGCTCACTCTTCTAGTTCTGGTTCTGTCATTGCTTCTTCTTCCTCTCAATCCATTGCTTTAATGGGCATCCGAAAGGGAGGAACTTTTCAATGATCCGTCCGTTGATTTTCTACCGAACAGAAGGAGTTCAGTCGGCGGGTTTTGTATATTGATGATGACAGCATTTAACGACAGGTTGAATCTTGACTGGTTCCACACACAGATGAAAAACAAATGGAACAACCTGAAGCATTCTTTGACTGATTGAGACAAACTTCTGCATATAGAAGGAGAGATGTGGGATGAAGAGAACGATCGGTTGGATGGTTCCGAGAAGTGATGGAACACCACTACAATAACATATAAGAGATTCAGAAAAAAAATTCCCACTCAAGTTCAGAGTTGAATCAGTTTTCTAGAGGCTGCATAAGAAAGAGCACTTTCAAATATCTAGTACCTCTTACTCCACCAGCTTAGCCTTTCACTTTTGTCGATGCAGATTTGTACTCCAAATGGAGGGTCCAAGACACTACACTCGTTCAGTCCAAACACAGAAACATATCGAGCATGGTAGCTTGAGCAGGCTTGTCGTTGGACGGCCGTTCATTCAGGCGGAGTGTTTCACCAACGCCGTGCAGCATTATCATTTTATATTGTTTGCTGTTATACTTGTTCAATGGGAGATGATGATGATTTTTCGCAAAGATTCCACAAAACTTGGATGCGGTGGAAACATTGTATGATGATGAATTACAAGGATTTATAATGTACATGTTGACTGTATTCTATTTTCGTCGTATGTGTAGTGTTATTTCTTCTTCGCGTATTTGAATTTAAAATGTATTGGTTTGTTTTAATGAAAAATAGAGTAATCTAATTTTTATTATTTCAATTATTACACTAATATTCCACAACAAAAATAATAATTAATAAATTATAAATCAATTAAAATAAAAACTACAACTTAAATACCTCACTTAAATAATCCGTTCAAATACCTCGTTTGTAGCCTCTAACATATTTTCACTCACTCAAATTCTCCGTTTAAATGTTCCATTCAAATTCTTCGTTTTATTGGTTGCAAACACAATTTAGTGTGTGTACACACACATGGAGGATAGTTCATTTTGAAGGTTTGATTGGAGTTCAATATTCTTTGTGCGTATAAATATGAAAAATGAACGTCCTGCGACAAACCCTCCCAAACTATTCTGTATACAGAGACTCTCCTGTTCTTGCATTCTTTACCTGTGACGTTCCATAACCGTAATCCTATATCCAGGTAAAATTCGAAATTCGTACATTAATAGTATTTTATTTTATCAATTATGTTCTTTTTTTTCCTCTCTTCTATATCTGGAGTTGAATTAAATCGAGATTGACGCGGACGAGTACGGAGATCAAGGTATTTGCGTCGTGATTTGAAGATCCACTCGGTGCCCTTGCCTAGGGTCGCCGTCGCGAAAGCGGGTTTTTGCTCTTGGTCTCAAATCTCTTCTTCTTCATGTAAAATGTGCGCAGAGATGACTAATACTGTTAATCCTTCGTTTTTGCTTTGCTCTCCCGATAATTTTTTGGAAAAATAAAATAAAACTACAGCATCCCATCTATTATTCTTACCCCCAAGTTGATTCCGGTTTTGCCTTTGTCCTCCCAATTTCGTCTTCTTCATCTACTGGTCTCCTTCTATCTTAGTTTCTTCTTTTCTCTTTGATGGCTGGCGATGAATTCACTTTCCTCGCTTTGTATCTATCATTGAGATTCATTCAAAAACAATAATAGTCATACAAGTAAATTTGTTGTTAATACTAGTTAGTGATTTTATGGTTCTTGTCAGTGAATTAGCTGCGGTCAAGGTCTTTGATCTGTTGTGATTAAATTAAAAGATGTTTTATTTTTATTAGGAAAAAGAGTAAATTAGAACGTAGTGAAGGAAGCAAGGATGGACTAGAGGTTACCCGAGTAAGAACCAAGCTTGTATTGTGTAACAATCGCATCACTTAGTGTGTTAACTCACCTGGTTTCATCTGAACATGGTAAACTGAATGAATCAACTTCCATGTCATGGTGCTCTTCATATCGTTGCCATCCTTTTTTTTAATTAGAAAAGAATCGATATTTCTTTAATCTTAAAAATTTGAAAAACTGGGATCGGGAGTTCTTAGTGAACTGAGATAAATTAATGAGAAGAAAACAACAGTGTAAATTTGTTTTTACTTTTCCTTTATTATTCATTGGGGGTATAAGCAAAGCAAAGGGGTTTATGTTAGGTCTGAAATTAAAAGATTCTTTGTGATAAATTTGAAGGATTAAGACAAAGTTAATTAAGTAGAAACGAGAGAAGGGTATTTTGGTGACGTAAATTTTAACAATTTTAAGGGTATACTTAAAATTTTATGGTTGAGATAGAATCTGCTAAGTTCTATTTTTGTTGTTTTAATTTGGTTAGTTTGATTAAATGTGTGAATTTAAGCTTAAATTTTGTTTCAGTTTGATTTTGTTTAATTTTTTGTGTTACCGTGCTAGTTTAATTAATTTGAACATGTTACTGATACATAACTCTCCTAGTGATGGATGATTTTACGAAGAGTATACAAGTGAACTCGAGCTGTGGTGACAGACTTTAGAATCTAAGAGATTTAGGCTTAGTAGAACTAAACAATAGTATATAAAGTGCGAGTTCAACGGTGTCAGGTCGGAGAACGGAAATGTTATTCTGCCCGGATAAATAGTTTCTAAAAACGAATCCTTTCGATATCTAGGATCAATGTTGCAGTGTAATGGTGAGATTGATGAAGACGTTATTTTTCGAATTCGAGCGGGTTGGGTGAAGTGGCGACAAGCATCTGACATGCTCTATGACAAGAAAGTTTCACATAAGCTTAAAGGAAAGTTCTATAGAACGGTAATTAGGCCTGCGATGTTGTACGATGCAGAATGTTGGCCTACTAAAAACTAACACGTCTAGAAAATAAGCGTAGCAGAGATGCGTATGCTGCGATAGAGTTGCGGTCATACAAGAAGAGACCAAATTAGAAATGATGATATACGTGAAAAACTTGATGTGACACCAATTGAGGAGAAACTAATTCAACATCGCTTAAGATGGTTTGGACATCTTCAACGAAGGCCGCCCTAGGCACCTGTGCGTGTTGGAATTAAAGGCCGTGTCGTTTGTTCAAAGAGATGTAGAGGTCGATCAAAGTTGACATGGAAGAAAGTTGTTAAAAGGACTTGAAGGGTTGAAATATAGCCGAAGAGCTGGTAACGAATATGAGAACGTGAAAGTTAGCGATCCACGTAACATAACCTTGAGCTATGAGTCTTATAAGTTTTAGATTATAGGATTAGGGAAAAAGAGCCTAAGACGTAGCGTTTGGTCTTTGATCAATGCTAATATCAACACCGTAATTACTATTTGTACCGTTATCATTTTTTTATTTTTTTGTATTTTTTTTTATATTACATACACATGTAATTCTATCTTTATTTTACTTAGTTACTACTATTATTAATTTACCCATTTGACTTAATTTTATCATTGCTATTGTTATTGTTATTGTTGTAACCTTTAAATTACTTTTGTCATTTAATTTCGGGTTCCATCTCTAGCCGATCCCAACTTGTTTGGGAATAATGACTTGGGAATAATGACTCTGTTGTTGTATTTATTGTTGCATAACTCTTCTAGTGTCTGTTAGTAACTTGTGATATGTTTTCTGTTAATTACATAAGTTTTTGTGTTGGTTTAATTATTGTCTAATTTGTACTTGTTTAATTGAGGTCGAAGAGTAAATGTTTGTCAAAATTTGTCTAATGCTACATAAAAAATGTTTGTAAAAGTATACATCAAAAATGTCACATCAACTGACAGGTGAGCGAACAAGATTTTATTTTTCTTTTATCCATTTTTTTTAAAGAGCAATGGTGATGGATCCAAATGGGCACAAAACATTGAAAGTTGGTTATCTCAATTCAACTCCCATATTTATTTTCAACCTAATTCAAATAGCACTCTTCAAGTTTTTTTTAATCAAAGTAGCTTTTGCTTACAATTGTTCATTTTGTCCAAGTTTATTTTACTCTTGGATAAGAAGATGATAGACAAACTAACATGACAAAATGTTGCTTCTTCTTTCTATTTCCCCACTAACTATTATGGTATATGATTTGTCTCAAGAATTATCCTCTGTCCTAGCCCATAGTCTTACCAAACTTGTTCATGCTTTGTAAGCTATTTCATTTCAACTCCTTTTGTAAAATTTCAACACGATACTTTTGAAAATCATCTTTACTACGGGTAACATGTTCAATTTTCTAAGTTTAAAAAAGTAGATTCAAAAGTGATTCATCTCCTTAATATTAATTTAATTTAATTAGGTAAATAAATTAAGTAAATAACGTCTCTCTATATCAATTTAATGTAGATGATTCATTTGCCAGTGATGCAGCCAACAACTACTCAAGTGTTCGACAAATGTGTATTGAGGGATATTTCAAATGGAGTTACAAACATCAATGTTACATCTTCAACGAACTCCTCAACTGTTGTAAAATTTTCAAACTTGCTTTGGGGGCTTTGGGTTTTTTATTTGGAAGAGAAAGAAGAAAAGAAGAAAGTCCCACATGCTAGAAGAATGAAGACTATATTTGTATAAATATAATTTTCTCATGTGGATGTTGGAGCCTTGGGGCTACCACATGTTTGCTTTGTTGTGAGGAGAGAAGTCATGCAATACCACACGCGCGCCGCCGCCATCCGACCGAACCGGGCCGGTTTGGGTACGTGTTTCGGGTTCGGATCCGAAAATATTTTTGGATAATATGTGAACAGTAACGGGTCATATTTCAGCCTGTTAAGGATCGAGAACCGAAAATTCTAAATTTGAACTGATGGCGGGAAATTTGTAACGTTTTTTGAAACATTACAAAATGAATGAACGCGACCGTTTGTAACAGTTGTGAACCGTTACAAAATGAATAAACGTGACCGTTGCAAACGGTTGTGACGCTTGGCTACTAGACACCTCTCCACCACTATAAATAGCAACGCCCAGAACATGTTTCAAATACTTTTCTCTGCGCTCTTCTTCTTCTTCTTGCACAGATCTACGACGCCAATGAAGTGTTGTTAATCGCTGCACTTCCAATTACTCTATATTTTGTAACATCTGAAGGTATTGCAAACGCTGGATCGTTGCAGATTTGTTTTTTCTTCTTCTCTTCATCTCTTTCTCTACAAATTGCATCATTAGAAACCGTTCTAAAGTGTTCTTGGTCGGATCAAAGTCGTACAAATTTTGAATCCGATTACGCTGTTATAGGGCTTCATTGAATCCTGAAAGCCGATAGTTCGATAACCCGTTTGTATCTGGTGGGTTGAACTATTGTCTGAAATTTGTCGGGGATTTTGCGGTTCGAGACGAATTTGATGGCGATTGTGATGAAGATAATGCTTTTTTTGCGCTCTTCTTCTTCTTCTTGCATAGATCTGCGACGTCAACGAAGTGTTGCTAATCGCTGCACTTTCAAATTACTCTATATTTTGTAACATCTAAAGGTGTTGCAAATGCTGGATCGTTGCAGATTTGTTTCTTCTTCTCTTCATCTCTTTCTCTACAAATTGCATCATCAGAAATCGTTTTAAAGTGTTCTTGGTCGGATCAAAGTCGCACAAACTGAATCCGATTACGCTGTTATAGGGCTTCATTGAATCCTGAAAGTCGATAATTCGATAACCCGTTTGTACCTGGTGGGTTGAATTATTATCTGAAAGAATCTATTCCATAGATCCTTGAAGCCGGAAGTACAGCATTGTCTTCATCGCTATCGCCATCAAATCCGTCTCGAACCACAAAATCCCCAACAAATTTCATTTGATGTATGACTAATTTATGAATTGATGCAAGTGCAATTAAACAACGTATAGAAGATATGCAAGCAACTGGAGCATATGTATCAAAGTAATCTACTTCATGTCTTTGCTTATATCCCTTAGGAAGGTTCGAGCGTTCTACAAGTTATGAATCAGCATCTAACTCGATTGGAGCGTTTTGATGGCGACAATTTCACTCGTTGGCAAAAGACGATGAAATTTTTCCTGGTCACTGTCAAGTTGTTCTACATTTTGGAAGATAACTTGGAAGAAATCTCAGAGAAAACTGATAAAGATGATGATGCCCTAAAGGCTAAACGTGCAAAGCGCAAAGAGAACGATTTCCTATGCAGAGGCCATATTGTGAATGCGCTATCTACCCCAGTTTACAATGCTTATAGGACCTTTGAAACAATGAATGGACTCTGTACTGCCTTGGAGAATAAGTACCGCATATCCGAGGCAAGTAATAAAAAGTTTCTTATTTCTAATTTTATGGATTTCAAAATGGTCACCAATAAGTTCATAATTGGACAAGTAAGCGAAATCTTACTGTTGGTGAATTAACTTAAAGATGTTGGAATTGATCTCCCTGAATCTTTTGTTGTTGGAGTTATAATTTTTAGACTTCCGCATAGTTGGAATGATTATAAGAAAAAGATGAAACATGCGGAAACGGATTATAATTTAGACGGTCTGCGGAAGAAACAACAAAAAGTGAATGTGGTCGAAGACTCGCTTGTTGCTGTAGTGCAAGAGGCGAACTCCGTTAGTGGCAATGATAATGATTGGTGGTTCGATACTGAAGCAACCATTCACATTTGCAAAGACCGTAATCTTTTCAAGAGTTACGAAGAAAATAAAGGAGAAGCCGACGAAGTTACTGGAGCAAATAAGGTTCCAAGCAAAGTTCTGGGAAAAGGCACTATAGAACTTCCTCTCACCTCTGGAAAAGTTCTTACATTAGTCAATGTATTTTATGTACCTGATATGTGTAAGAATTTGGTCTCTGGATAACTTCTTAACAAAGGAGGATTCAAAATGGTGTATGAGTCTGATAAGCTAGTGTTGTCTAAGAATGGTAAATTCATTGGACATGGATACTCTTGTAACGGCATGATTAAGTTGAATCTAATAAAGAAATCTTCTGTTTATATTGTTGATTCTATTAATTTATGGCATGGTAGATTAGGACATGTTAATTATAAATCCATTAGAAATATGAATAAATTAGGATTAATTTCTGATTGTGATTTCGATACCATCTCTAAATGTGAAATATGTGTTCAAGCAAAAATACACCGGAAATCCTTTAAATCCGTAGAAAGGAAAACCGGTTTGCTTGATTTAGTATATAGTGATGTGGGTGACTTAAAAAGTCATATCACCTATGGTGGTAACCAATATTATATAACATACATTGATGATTATACTAGATATGCATATGTATATCTAATGAAAACTAAAGATGAGGCTTTTGATAAATTCAAAATATACAAAGCAGAGGTCGAAACACAATTAGAAGTTAAAATTAAAATATTACATCCAGATCGTGGTGGTGAATATTTCTCAAATGAATTCACCTTGTTTTGTAAACAACAAGGTATAGTTCACCAATGTACCGTCTCATATACACCACAACAAAATGGTGTTGCTGAAATGAAAAATAGAACTTTAGTAGAAATGATTAATGTCATGCTCATAAGTTCTAATTTATCTTATAACCTATGAGGTGATGCTATGTTATCTGCATGTTATATTTTAAATAGAGTACCGCTTAAAAAGAATAATATTTCCCCTTATGAATTATGGTTTAATAGGAAACCTAACCTAACTAGACTTAAAATTTGGGGTTGCTTAGCATATGTTAGAAAACCAGACCCTAAACGACCAAAGTTAGGAAATAGAGCATTTAAATGTGTTTTCATAGGATATTCACTTAATAGTATAACTTATAAATTTCTTATTCTTGACACCCTAGAAGTTATAGAATATGTAGATGAAGAATTTTTTGAAAATCAAACTGTTGAGATCCCATTGAGATCATCTAGTTCAGAACGTAGTATGACTAATGATATCAATGACGATGATTATGTTTCTGCTCAAAACAGCAAGGAAGTGTCAGTACCAGATAATAGTACCGAACAACGAAGAAGTAAAAGAGCGAGAATAGAGAAGGACTATGGTCCTGACTTCATTACATATCTTGTAGAAGGCAGTAAGGACGAAGTCCTTAATGTGACGAAATATGTAATGAACGTTGACGACGATCCCAAAACTTATTCTGAGGCTATGAGTTCTAGAGATTCTAATTTCTGAAAAGAAGCTATCAATGATGAAATGAATTTCACACTGTTAAACCAAACTTGGGTTTTAACTGATTTACCTCCCGCTGCTAAACCTATAGGATGTAAATGGATATTCAAGAAAAAGTTGAATACAAATGGATCCATTGATAAGTTTAAAGCCAGATTAGTTGCAGGGATATAAGCAAAGACATGGAGTAGATTACTTTGATACATATGCTCCAGTTGCTCGCATATCTTCTATACGCTGATTAATTGCACTTGCATCAAGTCATAAATTAGTCATACATCAAATGGATGTAAAGACTGCTTTTCTAAATAGAGATTTAGAAGATGAGATATATATGGAACAACCTGAAGGTTTCAAAACCCCAGGCCAAGAAAAGAAAGTTTGCAAATTAGTGAAATTTCTTTATGGCCTGAAGCAACCTCCCATGTAATGGCATGAGAAGTTTGATAAAGTTCCACTGTCATATGGATTCATTGTTAATGATGCTGATAAATGTATTTATAGCAAATCGGATAACAACGGTATTGTTATAATATGTTTATACGTTGATGACATGCTAATATTTGGTTCCAATATATCCTGTGTGAATGAAACTAAAAAGTTTCTGTCTTCTAAATTCGATATGAAAGATCTAGGAGAGGCTGATGTAATTTTGAGAATTAAAATTGTTAGGAATGAGGGGGAGTTATTACTAACTCAATCTCATTACATAGAGAAATTCCTACAAAAGTATGGTCATTACGATGACAAACCAATACCAACTCCTTTAGATCCCAGTATTAAATTAGAAAAGAACACTGGACGTACTATCTCTCAACTAGAGTATTCCAGTGTTATTGGGAGTCTTATGTATGCTATGCATTGCACTAGACCAGACATCGCACATGCTATAAGAGTATTGTGTCGATTTACGAGTAATCCAGGTTTCGAACATTGGAAAGCTATTTCCAAAGTTTTAGCTTATTTGAACGGAACCATTGAATATGGTTTATCTTATAAAGGATATCCTGCTGTAATAGAAGGATATAGTGATGCAACCTAGAACAATGTAGAATCCAAATCCAAGTCTAAGACTGGATGGTTCTTTACATTTGGAGGCGTTGCTGTGTCTTGGGCTTCCAAGAAGCGGACTTGTATTTCTGACTCAACAATGTTGTCAGAATTGATTGCATTAGCAGATGCATGTAAAGAAGCGGAATGGCTTAGGAATTTATTAATGGAAATCCCTTTATGGAAGAAGCCATCTCCAGCAGTCTTGATTAACTGTGACAATCAAGCAACGATATACAATGTGTCAAATAAGACATATAATGAAAAGTCTAGACATGTGAGTCGAAGACATCAAATGGTGAGACAGTTACTCAAAAGAGGAGTTATAACCGTTGACTATATAGAAACAAAGAAAAACTTGGCTGACCCACTTACAAAGAGTCTTCCAAAGGTAATGGTTTCTATAAAGTCACAAGAAATGAGACTACGGTCTGTGAATGAAGGTTGATCATCCTTAACAGAAACCCAACTTATGTCTAGAAATGGATAGACAAAGTTCAATGGGTACCAACAAGGTAAGAGAATGATTATGGAACACTAAATTGATAATCCCTTAATATTTAGTGTTGGATTATGCAAGAACAAATGATGGATATATATCCTTAATAAGTGTAGAAACCTTAAAATGTGTATCGCAAAAACACCTTAAGAGACTTACCTATATGAGTATGGAAATCATGTCGTTTCCTAGGAAAGTAAGACCGCTTTCTAAGTTGACTCATGAACCAGGATTTAAGCACATGGCCATTAACGTGCTGAGCAATACAGAACACTTTACCTAAGGAAATCAACATGTGTGATTGTTCCGTTTTTATCATTAGGGATACTTGGTTCAAGATCCGTTCATCATAGAATCTCGATAAGGCTTTGAATGATTTACACTAAGTAAAGGTTCAAATCTAAAATATACCTTTTATTTATGTGTTGGTTTTCACGATAATGCAAAACTTGTTCTTAGAACTACATAGGCTTGATCACACTTGGGTATGTAGGAAGTCACTCTAGTGATGCAGCCGTTCTATTTATTTATTTTGAAAATTGGGAGAGATTGTTGTAAAATTTTCATACTTGCTTTGGGAGTTTTGGGTTTTTTGTTTGAAAGAGAAAGAAGAAAAGAAGAAAGTCCCACATGCTAGAAGAATGAAGACTATATTTGTATAAATATAGTTTTCTCATGTGGATGTTGGGGCCTTGGGGCTTCCATATGTTTGCTTTGTTGTGAGGAGAGAAGTCATGCAACACCACACGCACGCCGCCGTCCGACCGAATCGGGCCGGATCGGGTACGGGTTTCGGGTTCGGATCCGAAAATATTTTTGGATAATATATGAACAGTAACGGGCCAGATTTCAGCCCGTTATGGACCCAGAACCGAAAATTTTAAATTTGAACTGATGGCGGAAAATTTGTAACGTTACAGAATGAATGTACGCGACCGTTTGTAACAGTTGTGAACCGTTACAAAATGAATAGACGCGACCGTTGCAAACAGTTGTGACTCTTGGCGAATAGACACATTTCCACCACTATAAATAGCAACGCCCAGAATACGTTTCAAATAGTTTTCTCTGCGCTCTTCTTCTTCTTGCACAGATCTATGACGTCAATGAAGTGTTGCTAATCGCTGCACTTTCAATTACTCTATATTTTGTAACTTGTGAAGGTGTTGCAAACGCTGGATCGTTGCAGATTTGTTTCTTCTTCTTCTCTTCATCTCTTTCTCTACAAATTGCATCATCAGAAACCGTTCTAAAGTGTTCTTGGTCGGATCAAAGTCATACAAATTTTGAATTCGATTACGCTGTTATAAGGCTTCATTGAATTCTGAAAGTCGATAATTCGATAACCCGTTTGTACCTGCTAGGTTGAACTATTGTCTGAAAGAATCTATTGCATAGATCCTTGAAGTCGGAAGTACATCATTATCTTCATCACAATCGCCATCAAATTCGTCTCGACCCGCAAAATCACCAACTGAAAGGAGCAATGAAATTAATGACAATGCTGTATGTACATGTAAAAAAGCCAAGGCAGAAATAGTAACAGTTAAAAATGGCACTGACGATCATGGGCCAGAAATAGGAAATGTTGGTGATGAAAACTTTGACTCTACAGTTACGAAGAATTCAAAAGACGATAATGGAAATGACCGGGTGGAAGTAGAAAATGCATTGCCTTTTGTCGAAAGGTATAGACAACTCAAGAAATCCTTGAAAACTTGTGAGCAATCCAAACTTGGTAATATACAAAGTAAGAGTTATTTTTAATATGTTATACTTGATTAAATTATACTGGTTAACAGTAGTAATTAATTTGTTTTGTAATTGTAGAATTTAAACATTACTTGCCAGCTGAAAGGGGAAAACTTGCATATGATTTAGAGGAAAGAGCATTAAAACTGGCTTGCTCTGTCACCTAAGGTGTGTTTTAAATATAGCCAATTGTTACAGACATAGCTAAAATTGTAAAATGTTCACTTGCCTAGTCAATGGTACGAGTACTCTATTACATAAACGAAACTTAAATATCAATTTAATATTTTAGTTACTTGTAGTTAACATTTATCTGTGTTTTAGGAGTAGGTTTTTTACTACGTGCTAAGCTAGTTTATGATACAATCGATTAGGTTTTAATTTATAATATATATGTCATATTAAATATATATGATGCAAGTAGGCGAAAGTATCATAAATTTTGGTGTTTTCTTGTCTGCTTATATTGGTTATGATTTTATTAACATTTACATTGTTCTATTTTTCTATTCAAACTACAGGGAAGGAATTTTAAAAATTGAATCTGAACATACCATGGAAAGCAATACAAAGCTCGCATGCCAAGTGAAATTGACTCTCTGCATGTGGATACTGTTATAGCAGTTTAAATCCCTCAAGTTGTTAAAACCCATTCTTTTTGTTTCAAAAGATACTATTTGATTTTGACATGAACCTGCTTTCTGGATTGCCATTAATTTTTGTTGATTATGATTTTATGATCAAGCTTCTTTTGGCAGTTGATAGTGATGTGTCTTTTTTCTATTAGATATTTTTAGCTAATTTGTTTATAGTTTCCTATTTTATTAATTTTTGTGCATCTACATGGAGATTAGCCACTATGGTTTTGAGATGTATTTGAATGTTAGTTTATTGTTTTGTCTGATAGGAGGCTATCGATTTGTAATGCTTTTCTTCTGCATTTCAATCTACTAACTTAAGAACATTTACAAGTAAAACCGCACAACGGCGGAGCAACTTCCGTTAAATGTGTAAATTAAAAGAAAAAAAAATTATTAATTGTAATTTTCTGTTCTGATCAATCAAACAAATAATATTGGAGAAAAAAAATTGCATTAATCATTGGAAACAAAAATTTAAAATATTTTTTTAAAAGCAAAAATGATATTTTATTCAAGCGGAGCACTAACTTTGACGTTTAAGAGTTCGAAATATGAGCTCTAAAATTTCAATTTTGAGCCTCACATGAACAAAAACTAAACATGCTAAAGATGTACACTGAAGAACGATTTATGGTCTGATAATTAGGTTGCAGGAGATGATATTTGCGTACGCACGCATGATAGCCGCATGCAGATGGTATAATGATAAAGGTCTACTAAGAATGAATACTTAACATGATGTTTATTGTAACTACATATGTTATTAAATCATATGCTAAATTTGAATGTATAATTTAAAATTCATATCATTTAATGCTAAAACGAAAATAATATAATGTACATAAAAGTCCAATTATAATATATATAAATTGTGTAATGCTCACAAGAATTTCGAGGGTGGCACAAAAAGGGTCCTTATCAACATGGTTATGTAGCATGGTTACAAGTTACAACGTAGTGGAATGTCAAATAACATGGAAACAAAAAAAAGTTCAATAAACGAATACATAATATCGGTAGAAAGTATTGGAGAAAATACAATATAGAATAAAAAGGGAAATACTACAAGGGAAAAAATAAAAAAAAGACAAGTGAAACAACTCAGCTAAAATATATCACCTTAGTTTCAAATTTTAAATTAAATTGTAATGTAAAATGCATTCTTAAATTTCATTGTAGGTGATCTTGATAAACGGAAAGTAATAGGAACACAAACGAAAACATGTATCCAGCTGATTGTCATTGTCTAACACATTCATCAAGCATTGTCAAAACTAATATAGACAACAATGTAAGTTAAGTTAGTTAACTCCATGCAATAACCAATCTTTCCCTGCTTTCACCATCCAAACTCTCTCATTCGAGCATGAACTCTTTTATTCCAATGCTAATATGTAATTATAGTCAAATTACAACAACATGATGTAAGAAGGGTAGCATGAGACCTTGTTAAGGGATTTACATACATTAAACTATCTTGTTCAATAAGAAGCTATTTTAGGTACTTACATTATTGTGTGTGTCTTTACACACACATATACATATATGTGTGTATATATATGTATATATATTTATATATGCGCGCGCACACATATATATATACATATACACACATACACATACATACACACACAAACACACACGCAGACAGACATACAAGCTACCGATGGGTGTTACTGTTCTGGAACGCTCCGAAGTGGATGCACATTGACATTATCTATTCATAAACTTACAAGCTACCGATGGGTGCTACTGTTCTGGAACGCTCCGAAGTGGATGCACATTGACATTATCTATTCATAAACTTTGGCTGAAGTCGACGTCAGTATCTATAATCGAAAGTACCAGATTTGGATCTAGTGCTTCCTGACTAATTTGCATTTCAGTACAGGTTGAACTGTTTAAGTGCAATATCCAACATAAACCACAAACCATGTTCAATGCAGCTTGGGGCAAAATGACCCATTTCGAACTTATTTTTTTTTCTTCTTTTCTGGCCACTTTTTTTCAAATCCAACAGTACGGATTGGATTAACATATTACAAAATATCAATGCGTCGAATTTGGTTTCTTTTGAATGTCATCCGATCTTCGAACGAACAGTTTTTAGTCCAGTTGTCGACAAATAACTATAAATTTAAAATCAAAGATCGACGTTCTACAGTTGTTTATTTTTTAATCATCTTTTTGAAATAGGTCTGAAGTGCTTTAAATCGCCATAATATCCTATAAATTTATTTTTCTACCGAATATCTTATTTTATATAATTTTATTATCATAAATACATTTAAAATTTCATAACTAAGTACCCAACAGTTAAAAAAAAAAAATGTAAATATGTTACACACAATCAACTTTATCGAAGTTGCTTAATAGACCGACTTAAAGTCTTATACATTGGTCGTACAAGTTAGACTTTCAGCAATGATAAAAATTCGAATTACAAGACAATAAATTATCAAAAATACAAATTTAACCTATCATAAGTCCTTAAATTGAATGGCTGTGCTGAAATATCATTTTTATTTTATAGACATTAAATTAGTAGTTTTTAACATTTTTTAAAACGTGATAAAAATTTAAAAGAATTTTTAAAAAAATGAAAAAGAAAATAGAAGGTCGTTACTGGCCGTCGCTATGTCGAGTATACAGAATAGCACGTAACCCTTCTTCCTCACTTTGGATGCTTCTCTTCTTTTACAAAAAAAAAACTACCTCCAGCAACCGCTACCTGCCGAAAGCCACAGCCACTCGTCGTCGTCGTCGTCGTAGGCGGCTACAACTCGTCGGATTCTCCACTTTTTCCTCAAATTGGTAATTTTGAACCCCCAAATTCGGATTTCACCTAATTTGATGTGAATATATGTATAAATATGATAATTATTGGATATAGGTGTTGTTAATTAGTGTATTTGTTGATTTGAGGATATTAATTTGGGATTTAATTTTAAAATTTAAAATTGGGCTACTTTAAAAGTCGAAAATTAATGTATTATTATTGATTAATATGTATGTTGATTAGTGTATGTGATTGTTTATTATAGTTTAGAATAATTTAAGGGCTAATACGTTTGCTTACATAGTGAATATGTGAAATATAAGCTTGTGGTTGAACATGATTTTATGTTAATTAGTGGATGTGTTAATTATAAGTGTTACTGGTTATTATAAAATAATGGTATTTTTTGTGATTAATTATTTTTAGTGCATACATGCGAACGTTTATTAGTATACATTAATTATGTTAACAAGTGTATGTGTTTTGGAAGTAAATTTAAATAATAAACAATTTTTGAAACAAATATTTAATTTAATTAAATTTTTAGATATTAAGAAATAAATATCAGTGTTATATAAGTCTGCCTAGGCTCAAAAAAGGCTCAGATGCACGTCGTGTGTCTTTTTGCAGTTTGAGGCACCCTATTGCAAAACTCATATTTTATTTTACAAAATAGTTAAATAGAAAATTTAAATAGTCAAATGAATTTAAAATATGGTTTATAATTTAATTGGTAGTTGGTAAAATAGTAGATCAAACTTGTACAAGAAGCGTACAAAAAAGCTCAAGGCTAAAAAAAACCCAAGGTCCAAGTCTTGCGCCTTTTTGTGCCTTATTACTTTGATAAATGTAATGTAGATTTGAAAATAAATGGTAAATATTATTTTAACAAATACAACAACAGTAAAACCATTAGTCCTAAAAGGCTTTATTTTTGCAAATATTATTTTAGACAATACAACAACAACAACAAAAAAGCATTTAATCCCAATAGTCTTTGTTTTTGCAAATATTATTTTAGAAAATACAACAACACACCCACTGGATGCAAAGTTATGCATACAGTTTATGATAGTGAAATGCCGTCGAAATTTCTAACATTTTTTTTTAAATTAGTAAAAATGTTTAATTATTTTGTCGACTGTAGTTGGATGTATGAAAAGCGAACTGGTATAAAAGATTCAGTGAAGGAACATTTCTACAATGGTACACATAAATTATTAGATTCGCTAAATCTAATAATGAAAATGACAGAATTCGTTGCCTTTGTCGAAAATGCAAACATTTGAAGCATTGTAAAACATATATGGTTATAGTACATTTATATCAAATTGTTTTTGTGCCATATTATTATTTGTGTGATCATAATGGAGAATTTATTGCACCTAATCCTGTATTGTCAGAAGGCGAGATGAATAATGATTATGTTATGGCGAATCCAATAGAATATAAGGTGCGGCACGATCGATGTTCTCTATTGTTCAAGTTGATAATGAAGACATAAATGTCGAAGAAGAACTGGTTATGGGAGCAAAAATAATTAATGATTTATTAGATGCAACTAATAGACCGTTGTGAGATGGCTGTAAAAGCGAAACCGAATTATCAGTGACTGCCTAATACATTACTATGAAATCAAAATTCAACTTTACAGAAGTTGAATTTACAGCAGTTGTACAAGCTGCAAAACGACATATACCACCCAATAATCTGATGTGCGATAGTCAGTATAAAGTGAAAAAACTTATGTCCACTTTCGATTTGCCATACCAAAAGATAGATACACATATAAAAAGTTGCATGTTGTATTGAAAGATGACATTAACCTCAGGAGATGCAGAATATGTAACGAGAAAGGATCAAAATTAAGAAAAAAGAAAGGAAATGAAGTTTCATACAAAAGAATGCATTATTTACCCATCAGTCGTAGGCTTTAAAGAGTATAAAGCGTCTTCTGCTACCGGATCTCATATGAGATGACATAGTGTGAGAACACAGGAAGAAGGAACTTTCACACATCCATCTGATGGAGCAGCATGGAAACATTGCGATAAGACTAATCCCACATTTTGCTGTAGAGAGCCATAATGTCAGACTTGATTTATGTAAGGATGGATTTTCACTATTCTCTCAATTTGGTTGTAAATATTCATATTTGCTTATTATCGTTACACCTTATAGTTTACCTCCATGGATGTGTATGAAAACTCCATATATGTTTCTCACTATTGTCGTCCCCGGTCCTGATGATCCGACATATGGAATCGATGTCTATTTGTAGCCATTGATTGAAGAGTTGAAAACATTATGCATTAAGGGGTTGATACATACGACGTTTCTAAAAAAAGAATTTTCATATGTTTGCATATTTGTTGTGGACTATAGGTGAGTTTTCGGCTTACGCAATGCATTCAGATTGGAGTACAGTTGGTGGCCTTGATTGTCCTCATTGCATGGAAGAAACATGAACAATTTCATTATTAAATGGAGGGAAAATTTCATGGTTTGATTGTCATCGGTTTTTTCTCCATGTTAATCATACTTTTAGAAGAGATAAAAAAGTTTATAGCAGATAGGACAGAGACTAGACAACCACCAACGATTTGGTCAAGCGCATAAATATATGATCTTGTAAAGAAATATCTAAAGATACATAAAACTGGAGTACAAACTGAAATTCTAGGTTAATCGATAATTCATAATTGGTATAAACAAAGTAAATTTGGGAGTTACCCTATTGGAAAGATATCTTACTTCAACATAATACTGACATGATACACAACGAAAAAAAACATGTTTAATACAATCTTGAATGTTAAGAGAAAAACTAAAGATGATCTAAATTCAAGACGTGATATAGTATGTTTATATAAACGTCCTAAAATTCATATGAAGCCTAATGATAGTAAAAAACCTAAAGCATGTATGAGATAGACAACAAGCAAGTAAAACTTGTGTGAAAGTGGGTGGAAGGACTAAGATGCCCTGATGAAATTTCTTCTAATCTCCATAGCTGCGTTGACTTTAAAAATAATAAACTTAATGGGATAAAAAGTCACGATTACCAAGTCATGATGGAAAGTTTATTATCCGTGGTTTTCAAAGAAATGTTACTCGTAAAAGTATGGAATTTTATCACAGAACTAAGTTTGTTTATGAAGAGCTTTGTACGACTACGTTAGAAGTCGAGCGTATACGTAAAGTAAAAGAGAATATCCCTATACTGCTCTAAAAATTTGAGAAAATATTTCCTCCATGATTCTTTAATGAGCATTTGCCTTTTCATCTTCCATCCGAAGCACTTCTTCGAGGTTTTGTGCAAAATGGATGGATTGATCTATTTGAGAGGTAATATTAAATATCCATAGTATTAATCTTTATTTTAAATTTAAATTGAATTAATTTTGTAATATGTACTTGAATTATCTGAAGAAAAAAGTTAGATAAAAAGTATGAGTTGAAGCTTCGATTTGCAAATCATATATTGAAGAAGAAGTTTCATTCTTTTTCTTTCATTATTTCAGTGAACATGTGAGCTTATCATATGTAAGTGTTCTTCGTAATGATGAAGCCGTTGAAAAAGATTATTCTCAAGCAATGTTATCTATTTTTAGACAACATGGCCGACCAGTTGAAAAATATATAAAACTATGATTAGACGACAGAGATTACCATGTATCACATACATATGTTCTTCCTAATTTTGTTGAAATTGTACCATTTGTTAGGTAATATTAAATAATAATTCTCGATTTTCCAAATTCATATTTATTTCAAGTATACTTATAGATTATACTTGTAGATTATAATGCAAAATATTTTATATATTTACAGTATTTACGAATCATAACATTCACGTGACGATCTTGGTAAATGATTTGCTAATTGGTTTTCGAACTACGTTTATGATTCAAGAAATTGTGTCCGTGATGAAGGATTGAACCATCTTGCGATTGGACCAAAAAAAATGTCAAGACTTATCCAATATTCTTCGTTAATGAATTTAAATTCAACACTAAGAAATATGGTGCTGAAAAATTAACCTATAACGACGATGTATTTTTCAAAGGTAATGATGATCTGGATGAGCATATATGAAATTTTTATGGTGTCTTAACATTGATTTTAGAATTGACATATTTCATAAGACCAGCAGAATTTTTATTTTATTCAAATGAAATTGGTTCGGCAATGATCCTGGTTCTGACATCAACCTGCACAAAGATTATAAGCTTGTTGAAATAAAGCATATCTCGTATTACTATAAGTACATCTTTTCGTATTAGCCAAACAAGCATTAAAAGTTTATTTTGCTCTGTACTCATCCCTAAAAAGATATAAAACAGATTGGTTAATTGTTTTTAAAACGAAGACAAGATTTATATTTTACAGAAATAATATCCGTACAAAGCAGCTTATCAAGCAAATCTTGAGCCAAATAATGAAATAATAATTGTTGATGATCATACTAATTTAGGGCCTTGAATGATGAATTAAATGTTTTAATAGAAGCATTTGAGAGTACATAGAAAAACGATATAGAGTTTGAATCAGAAAATGACGAAGACTGATTATTAATTACTAATGATGTAATGTATGTATAATGGATATTTGTATGCTTGTTGTATGATTTATATTTTGAGTTTTTGCTGTAATTAACGATGATGACTATGTTGTAAGCAATGTATTATTTTGTTTTACTAATTTTATGTATTTAGGAGATCTTGTTCCATTTTTGTAGTTTTAGTGGAAGTTTTATGTGATTATTAATCAGACGTTTTCTAATAATAAAATGATATGTTTTTTTATTATATGAAATTATATGTTTGGCATATATTATGTCTTATCGAAGAACTTCTGTATCTCATTTGTATGAACGGGCCTGTCGACCCTCGAAAATCGACACTAATATGGGCACTATATTGCGTGTCGAGCATTCAAGTGCCAGAAAGTCCGATCGTTATTGGAAAAAAATAGAAGATAGAAGATAAGAAGAAAATAAACATTCATAGAATCTCACAATGCAACGGAATAACATATATTAATCAACATAATTCTTTACAAAGTCATTTCCAAAATGATGCATCAGAGTTATACTAATACAAATTCTACCCTAGGACAGTTATAACAGTCTGTCCTTACCTAACTTATACATAGTTCATACATACACATCAAAAATTGATAATAACTAGCTAATAATGAAGCCACCTACTCCAGCTCTTCCAAAATTTAGTCGTGAGAAACCTGTGTCTAATCATATAAATTTAAATACCCAAGAGTTTTAGTGAAAGAAAATAAAACTCCGGGTAAAACATGAGTCTGGTGTGAGTAAACTCAAACAACTGAATTATTTTTTTAACGATTTTAAAATCAAGAGTATCTCGTAAAACCACGACGCACATAAACACGGACGGATTTTTATCCTACGATAACTAAAACACTTTTATAGAAAACCCAATGATATTATAATAATGTCTAATAGTTCAAGTAAAATATGAAAATGGCTTAAATACCTGCATCTCAAATTTCAACCTAATTTGGTACATCTAAAGCCATAAAGTAACATATTAAAGAATGGATTTCATACAATGCAAGGTATGAAACTATCTTCTGATGGCGCATCTCTATATAAAATGCATTGAGGGCTGACAAGAACATCTTGTATCCCCACCACACAGGAATGACCTACCGCTTTACTAGCAGTACCGAATACGATCATGTAACACCCTTAATTTTTAATAACATTATTCAGGAGATATAATTAGATAAATTAAATATAATAATGTAAATATTAGAGAGATAAGTGGATTAGGATTTGAATAAATACTTAGAGGCCGAGCTTAATTATATAAATGAGCTTATGAATGGTTTTATAAGTTACTTAATTAAGCAATGGCATATTGGGAATTGCACACCATAGCTCCTTAATACCATAAACCCACGTTTCCTTTCATTTCACGTTTATTTTTACAAAACACAAAAAATGTAAATCAAATGGAGAAGCCAGCCATTACCAAATGGGAGAAATTAAATGTAAAGCTAAGGATTCAAGTTAGGGGAATTAATCAAAAATCAAATTCAAAGTCCTTATCCTAATCAGGGTGAATAATAATCAAAACCATCTCTATTTTTGTTTTTTTAATAATTTTATTTTTGGGCTTAAGATTAAATCCATTATGATGATTTTTGATGATGATATGCTTGAATTTTATAACATATTTGATTCAAATAAGATTGTTTGATAATTGTTTATACACGGTTTTGAGGATAAAAGCGATTATATTGAATTTCAAATGCCATAAGGAAATTATATATTATGTAAAACATGAATGTGGAGATGAGTTTCAATTTTTATAATTTTTCAAACTATGGAAAATTTATTATGAATTTTCAAAGGAAAATATGAATAATAGGGTTTAGAAATTAATTTTGGTTATTTTATGAAGAACTTGGGAATTAATTTATTTTAGAAGGAGGACTTAATTGTTCTAATTATCTTATTTAATGGAAGGGCTTATTTGTTAAAATAATCTTTGTTTAGATATGAAATTATGTGGCAGTTATTTTGAGAAAGGATTTGAAAAGTTTATGGCATACGATTAAAGGTTTACAAATAGGCTGGTTAGTTATAAAGTAATTACTTTAAATAGCATTAAATCAGACTTTATTCATATTATGTGTTCCGCCTCTTTCAGAAGCAACCTTTCGACCATATGCTTTCGCTTCGACCAAGTGAAAAACTACCAAGCCGAAACCAAAACACAAAGTATCAATACATTGGTACGTAGTGGAATGGAGAAAGGAAGAAGGCACGGTGCTGAAACCCTTGCTTTCGATGAGTAGAAACCTTTGTTTTACTTTCTAAAGAAATGCGCTTGCTTGTTTTTACTAAAAGATTTCAAAGGTGTTTAAACAAATGCTTTCGAAAGGGTATTCTAAATAGCTTTCGAAGAGGTTGCCACTTTTTTGTTTAAGTGTAGCTTTTGAATGAGTCCTTATGTTTTAAACTAATACTTTCGAAAGGGTAGTCTCAACCCACTGCCGTCCCCATGCCTTTTGAATGGATTGAAGTCATCAACCAATTCGAAAGGTAGCTTTAATTTTAAACCTGCATTAAGCTACTTCTTAAAGCTTATAAATGGATTCAAGGAAAAGACAATGGCTTTGAAAGGGGTTTCAAAGCTATCCTTCAAATGTTTTACTTGAATGTTTTGAGCTTTCGAAAAGATGGTTCCGAAGCCATCAATTTTCCCCAAACAATTTTATATAAAAACTAAAGGTTTTGAAAGGGGTACTTTCGTATATATTCACTTTGACTCAAAAGATACTTTTAAAGATACACCCAATGCTTTCGAAAGGGGTATTTTCAAGTAGTTTCGAAGTTATGCTTCTAAGAGTTAATAAGTAATGCTTTAATACTTTCGAAAGGTATAGTTTGATGGTTTTGAAAGAGATGTTTTAAAGTGTTTTGAAAATCATATGCTTAGTGTTTTGAAAAGAAAATTTGAATGCTTTAGAAGGAGGTTATCCAATGGTTTCGAAAGAAAAGGTTTAAGGTATCAAAAGCCTCAATTTTCAAAGCAAAGAACCCAACCTTATTTTTAAAGGAAAACTCATGGCTAACATAAAGGTGTTTTGAAATGGTTTTAACTATGAAGTTTTTGAGGAAGCTTTCCTTGATAAAATAATAGGTTAAAGGGATTAATCATGTTTCATATGTAAATAATTTCAAGGATATTAAACCACGGGTGTTGATATTATTACGATATTATGTTTGCTTCTTCTAAATATACATATTCATTTTAATATGGACGCATAACTGTATTTTGGGAAAAAGGGCAGAATAACCAGTTAGGTTGACCCAGTGGTAAATAAAAATTGAGTTAACTCCTTGCATTCAGGAGATCAGATAGACCAAAATATAGGATGCCTAAATACTGATTAAAGAAGTTGTCAGATAGTCGTGTTCATAGTAAACCCATGAAAACTATGTTTATGAAAAGTTATTAATATGGGCCAAATGGTTCATAGTAAACTCATTAAAACTATGATTTGAAAGAGTTATTGGGGGGGCTAATAGGTTCGTGGTAAACCCATAAAAACTATATACGAATTAAGATATTAACAGAAGTCAATAGGTTTCTGGTCGACCCATTAAAACCACGGTAAGAGGGAAGTTATTGGGGATACTAAACCCATGAATAAGGAAGTTATGGGTAGGGGCAAATAGGTTCTTAGTGATCGCATGAAAACTATGTAACCAGACAGGAGGTTCATAAGTTTGAACAGGTTATAAGTAAGCCTATGAAAACTAAAAGGTTAATAGTGACCCCGAAAAATATAACGGAGACAGATAGTCAAATGAATGGGGAAGGGTAATCTAGAATTTATTTACTTGTTTGCATATCATCATAATATTTTAAATTGTTATGTTTTAACCATTGTAGATGCAGTATATGGATTTTATAAAGTTTTGGGTAAGATATTACTGAGAGAAAAACCTGTTCCGCTAAGCGGCGTGGTCTCACTAGATATCTAAATGGTTTGAGATGGTAGGTTATTATTCATACCAGGTTTTATGTATGACTCAAAGTTTATGTTTTCCTCTTCAATTCTTGGATGCTCAATTGATTTTGAGTAGTTTGAGAATTGAGGTTTTCAGGTACCTCTTTGACGAATAAGCTTCCGAAAACGTGCATGAGGCATGATAACTATTTAGAGTTCTTCTCTATTTTGATTCCGCTATGTTTTGTTGCAAGGGAAATTTTTTTTTAATTGTCTAGTTATATACTCTAATCATCTAAGGAGGTATCTTCATATGTGGCACTTGGCGTATTTGTAATAATTATATTTTCTCTAAACATGGTTCTCGAGTATAGGATTATGTAATAAATGTTGAAATGATTTGAAATAGAATGTGAAAGTTGTTTAATGATTTTAAATATTTTCATATCTATGTGTTTCTGTTATAGCAATGTATCTAACATTACCGTAGGTCGGCGAGGATTAATAATTATTGATAACTACAGCATCGTAGTCGTTAGTTTTGGGCATCCAAGTGGAGAATGGTACAGATCTCCCCACTTTAGGCCCCGACGCATACATGAGTAGATAGTAATCGATCTAGATTTGGGATGACCATATCTTGATGGGAGCGACCCAACCTGATGAATGCCTAAATTTTGTCATTTCTAGGTTGTTGAGGCTTGAGGCTACATTTTACTTTGTAATATATGACTCCCCACTTGAAATGCTAACACTGCCCTCTAGGCAGTAATGCAATGACAGCATTCATCCATACAAGTTGTCTAGAAGATGGACAAATCGAAGGCACTACCTCTACCACACCTATTTTAGAATCACCCTCAGGGTTAGTAGCAAATAGCCTTTGCACTTCAAAACTCCGTCTTCGATTCCATACTCTTCAAGATGTCTTTAGTTCGAAATGCTTGAGTTGGATCGAAGTGGTTTTTGGATAACATATCCGATCCCAGTCTCTTTAAAACAACTTTCGATAATTTTTGGTAACTCAACCCCAGTACTTTAGGAAATAAATAGATAAGATAAGAGCGAAGTTCACCTCTTAATTGTTTGTGCATGGATTTCCTTATCATCTATCCTAAAAGAACGAAATAAAATTTATACGTATAGTACAATATCATTGAGGATGACCGTGCCATACAACTCACGTACTTCTCCTAGATATTTCCAAAATTACATTTCGGTTCTGGTTTGATAGTCAGTTATTTAACTATCAAATAAACAATCATTCAAACATTGATTTAATTCCATATGGGATCCACTAAACCTATATTAATTTAATCTTTAGTTAATAAAATCACTTTATAAAACTTCATCAAAAGATCTTTACACAACACTATTTCCAAAACCATTACTTCCCCTTTTCACTTGGAAAATATTCATACTTATCTTAGGGGTATAAGTATATTATTAAAACATTTAAAAAAATTCCTCCTTTCAAATTTCTTTTTGAAAACATTACTTACGGTAACCGATCCATTTATTCATTATAAAAGTTCCCTTTTAAAAGCTCCCTTCACATTTATATACCTTTATAATTTCCAAAACCAATTAGAAACACTTTTATTAGTCTACAAGTTAATTTACAAAACCTCTTTACAAACCTCTAAAATCATTTATAAAACATTTCCGCATTTAAAGCTCTTTTGATAAATCTTCTTTAATAAAAATCCTTTAGAAAATATTTTTTGCAACTCATCCTTTTAAAGCACTTTAAATAAACATTTTTACTTAGTAAAACCCATTTTTATAAACAAGTTATTATTTATAAATATGTTTATAAAATAATAATATAACTTGAAAAATCTTTTATAAACCTTATACTCAAATTGATTAAAGAATTGAAATTAATTCATAACCATACTTTATAATTTCAAAAAGAAGCTTAGCAATCCCAATGGCAGTAATTTAAGTTACCACTTAACATCAATTTCACTTTCAATTCACTTAACCATTTATTTACATAAGTAAACATATATGTAAACGTAATTCATATCTAAATCAGGAAATAACATGTCCATACAACTCAACCATATACATGTCCAAATAATATAATAGCAGAATGATGATTTATCCTGCTAAATAGATGTCCAAACAATTCACTACTTACAGCAAAATGGGAATTTATTCTACTAAACATATTTCCATACAATAAACAATTACATTATAGCAGAATGGAGATTTATTCTACTATCAGGTGTCCAAACAATCAAACAGTCGACTTATAGCAGAATGAGGATATATTCTGCCGTTAGATGTCCAAATAATCAAACAATCAACTTATAGTAGAACGCGATTTATTCTGCTAATACATGTCTACAACATCAAACCATCTACATAACTCATTCACAACTATTTGTCTACTTGATGGCATCGACGTTTGAATCCCTTGTGTTCAAAACCATCTTTGAAAAAGAAGTACCTTTAAAACAATTTGATTCTCCAAACAAAGGATTTGAAACTTATAACTTCCTTTTAAAATTATTAATTATAAGTTAAACTCTTTATTAAATCATGATTATTCTTTAGTAAATTTGTACTTAATTTAATTATAAATTAATAAATAATTAAACCTTTAGTAAATAATTTATTTATAAATTAAACGCTTAATTAATCCTTTAGTAATTATTAAATAATGATTTGAAACCTTTATTAATAATTAACTATTAATTAATCCCAATTAATTAATCTTTTAATTAAAATTTAAATAATAAATTAAACCATTAATAAATAATTATTTTAAATTAAAACCTTATTCAATTTACAATTAAAAATAATTAAACACTTGACTAATTAAATAAATAACTGAACTTATATTTGATAAATAATTAATTAAAAATAAATCATATACTTAACTCATAATTAATTAAAAATTAATCTTACTTTTTAAAGAATAATTAACTGGTAACTAATATTTATTTAATTAAGATTAATGAACCTTGTTTAATACTTAAATTAATTATTAATTACCAAGCTTAATTAATCAATAATTAATTATTAAAACTTAGTAAACTTTCTAAAACATTTTTATTAAGTTTATAAAAAGTTTTCAAAATATTTCTGAAGTACGAAACTGAATTTAAAAAAAAATAGGACCTTTATCGAAACTTCATCCATAACGATTATCGATATGGGTGCCATACTTGCAAATATTTCGGCTTTTCTCTTTGGAAACTTAATATTAGAACGCTTATTAACTTTTTAGAACACAAAATAAATAATTTGAAACCAAGTTTCTAACTTTTAAAATCGATTTTGATTACAAATCAAAACTCGTACTCGTCATAAAGGATTCTTCATCGATAACCATATCTATTTGTTAACTTTGTTAACTTTTCCTTGCACAACAGCCACATAATTATGTCCATAACAACTTATTCATACCACAAAACCAAACAAAAAAGACCACACTTTTACATCATTCACAAAAATCTAGACTTCACATTCAAGCACACATTAACTTTACCACATGCATTCACGTAAATACGCATCCAAACCTGGCAATAATCCAACCAAACAATCAAATTATTTATCAACAAATAATTAATAAATGAAAAGGTAAAATCTTTCCCAAAAATTAAGAAGTTTACTAACGAAAATTTTGTAAAAATTTTTTGAAAACTTGAAATACTTTAGAACTTGCAAAGCTTGGAAAACCACAAAATCAACTTGAAAATGGATCATCTTTTTCTCGATTTTTGGCCATGTTACGCTTGGAATTTGGAGCAGTGGTCAGAAGAAAGGTTGTTGGAAAAAATTTTCTCTACAATTTTAAAAAATAATCACTCAATTTAGATTTGTTTTGAGGGATATATGGTCAAAAGAAGAAGTGCTGTTTTCGGGCTTGAAAATATAGGTCCCAAAATGAGCCACAAAAAAATGTATTTTTGGCCCAAAAATATTCGAAATTTGAAAAAGTGTTTCAAATGAAAATTGTTTCTACTAGAATTATACGTGTTTTGAAAAAAACAAATCTCGATTTAGAGTAATCTAGAGGAAGTAATGGTCGGGTGAATTGTGAGTAAAAATGGAGAAAGTGAAGTATTGAATGTAGAAGTATTTTAGCAAGTTATGGAAGAGATTTAAGTGGAAATACATAGATTTTAAAACTTGAAAATTATGTTTAGGAGGCCATGAAATACATGAAGAAGATGGTGGAGTTTCTCAGAAGTGAGAAATGAAAGAAAAATAGGAAATAAAATCATGAAAATCTCTTTTATATAAATTATAATTACAAGATTACAAAAACACCCTTGTCCTTTGCCCTCCACTTCGTGCATGACACATCACCATCTCCTTTCCACCTCATCATATCATCCCACAAAGCCTCCCCATCCCTTTCATGTCAAGGCAAATATGTTTAAATATGTTCTAAGTACTTTTGTACTTAATGTCTCCTCTGATATGACATTTTTCTTATATATTTTTTTAACTTAATATACATAAGTACAAATACATATACATATACATATACATATATATATATACATATATACATACACTAACACATGCACATACCTACATATTCTAACTTATTTTCAAATGTGTATATCTCTATACAAGTGTTCACAATGTTTTCTATAACTTTTAGCCGACGAAAAGTCGAAAATTCGAAAAACGAATTTCGGCCATACATCTGATTTTTCTTCAAACTAAATATTTTTGTAGAAAAATTTGAAAATGATTTCATCATCATTAATTATTGTTTAAAAGAGTTTTATTTTCATTGTAAAACCTATATATTGAATATTAAAATTAATTAAATATTAACAAATCAAAGCATTTAAATTCAGGGTCGTTACATCATTCTTCGGGTTCTCCTACCGCTGGCGAGGGTGCTGTGGCTTTGCTAATTTACGCCTAAGGGTGGGTATTACTCCCAAACGGTAGGGTAAGTATCAAATTTGTTGCAAAATCATTAATATTTAGTGCATGTATATTATTTATGATTTATTTAATGTCTACATCAAAATTAATACAAGGTTTTTAAGTTAGAGCCTTCCAATTATATTCTGGATGTCTCTAGGAAGGCATACCTGACTCATATGTTAGGTTGCTGGCTGATGTGGAATGAAATCCCACCTTATATTAAAGATGCTATATGGGTTGACTTGTTGGTAAGTATAAATATATAATTCATATGAAAGTAACATATTTGATCTTTGAAAATTAATAAACTATGTATAATTTATTGTAATTTTAACGTGTGGACTACAGTCATTGTAGAGGAAGATCAATAGCTATTTAGGTACCACTAGAACAAGAAAATGAGGAAAAACTACAATGACACCCTCTTAACACAAAGCACAAAATTAAAATGCCTGATTGGATGAGTGCTAATGTTTAGATGGATTTTCTTGAGCATCGGCAAACTCCCACCACGAAAGTAAGTTTTCTAATTTCATATGTTTATTATAATTTGTTTAAAGTTTACATGATAGTTGCACAATTCAGTTAATCATATATTTAAGTAGTTACAGACAGTAAATATAACTTTTACGTTAAATTTACACGAAGTATCGACGCGAAACTCGATAAAAAGGAATAAAAATCATGTTACACGCCGTGACGAATCAAAATCCTTCCAACAATATCAGACGGAAATGGTAATTTATAAATGGCGATGATAAATTACTTAAAACATTGCTTAATCATAGATAATTTAAAGCAAAGAAGAAGGATCGTAGCCTACTTATTCAGAGGTCTTCATCGCATGCATGTAATCGAGCAAAGTAATGAAGATGACTCAGCATCGAAGATGACTCAGCATCATTTACTTAGACAGACCCCAAATCACAATCTGTCATGGTAAACATGCTTTAATTTTTTCTCTTATTTCATGTTACATGAATTTCTAATTAAATATTTATTTTCGAAAAATACTATTTCTAATTGCAGATTTTTTTTAAATGGAGCGAACTCGAGTGCTAGAGGCGACTGGTTGAGAGGAGTTAACTGTTGAGGAGGAGGATAGGATGACACTATGGTTATGGTAATCAGGAGGTAACGTTTATTGAATTTAACCACTTCGTTAACTAATTTATAAATTTTATTTAATATTATGTATAAATTATAACTAGCTATTAACTAATTTGTACGCGAGAACTTCTCAGGCTGATTATAGAAAATCACAGGATGAGGAGGAGATAGCACAATTGAGAGCTGAGATAGCAAAGTTGAACTATTGGTGAAAAAGTAAAGGATTAACTATGCTGCTAGATGAGCGGATTGCGGCATACATGAAAAAGCACATGACCTTTCCTTTCCATGGGTTGGAAAATGATGAAAATGATGATTGGTAGGTATGGTTATGTTTTTTTTATTGATGTTTGATTAATTATGTACTTTTAAACTTGGATTATATTTGATGGTTGTGGTTGTTTTATTGAATGATTAGTAGGTATGTTGTGGATGTTTGATGGAATGTTGATGTAAATATGGATTTATGTGATATAAACACGGTCTTTTATGATATATATGAAATTACGTGATGTACGCGATGACTTGTGAAGTTGGGTTTATATGTTTTGTATATGAGGTGAACCAACGGATGAATATATATATATATGTGTGGTTTGATGAATGAAATAACAACTGTTTTGTAAAAAACACTTCCAGTATAGCGACGGCTAGTGACGGCTTACAGGTTCCAAGTTAGCGAAGCTAAGGACGCCCCGATAGCAAATTTGTGATTCTTAAAATCTTGACACGTATCCTTCGGATAGCGACAGTTAGTAATGGCGGTGTTATCAAAAACCGTCGAAAATTTATCGATGAGGCCATCGCTAAGGCCGTCACTCTTGTTTGGATTGACAACTAAGTAAGCGACGGTTATTACCGTCAACCATCGATGGCTAGGGACAACTATCGTCAGTAAATAGCCATCGCTAAATACTGTGTGTCTTGTAGTGACAGTTGCATTTCAAAAAAGAAAATCCATTTTAGATGTTGTTGGGCATATAAGGTCTAAATCATTTAAAACTAATTTAGAGTATTTTAAATAAAATATTTTTTTTAATTTAATTATATATATATGTTTTAATATATATATATATACATATATTAATTTAATATATATAAGTTATAATGTAAATGTGTATAGTGCACGTGCAACATACGGTGTACATGGTTTGTGTGCTTATAAGTAAGTGATGGGTTTTACAACGCATAGAGCACGTTTGTCCCTTTATGCATACATAGTTGATGTCCATAATTCAGTTATATATATAATGTTTTTATTTAAAATATTTTGACTGATTAATAACAAATTTAAATTAAATATCTAAAATATCTTGTAATAGCTGAACTTTAAAACTAATTTAACCAATTCAAAATAGTTTAAAATTAAATCTAAAATATCTTGTGATAGTTTAAATTTAAAACCAGATCTATATCTAGATAAAAATATTTTTAAATTTAAATTCGAATTTCAAAATATAAAAACGTATTTAATATATACATATATATTAAAATAAACTTATGAAAGAATTTTAAATTTGATTTAATATAAATTATTAATTAATAAATATATCTACATATGAATTTTTTTTGGTTGAAAATTTTAACTTAAATTAATAACTTTTGTTACCAAATCTGTACGGATTTATATTATTATTTTTTGATAATACATACATTAATAATTTAAAAAGACTTGAAAATATATTTATACATTATTAATTATGTTTCAATATATATATATATATATATATATAATATTACATGTATATACACACTCAGAATTATATATACTAATAGATTAATTTTTATATATATTTTTAATGTTTTTTAAAAAAACTCAACCCAGAGCCCTGATGAAATCGAAGGGATGGGATGATCAGCCCCCAGCCTACCTGGTCTGTCCACAGACGTAAGAGATTTTTTACCAGCCCAGCACAGAGATTTGCTGCCCTTGATCATTTTTTTTGATAGGTTATAACAGGGGCCCACCTCCACGCCTTAAATGGGAAACACAGCTCAATTTATCAGGACTTGAACCCACGACCTTAAGGAACTTTGTTCCATAGTCGCTAAGCAGCCCTGACCAACCAAGCTATGCTCGTAGACTAATTTTTTTACATATATTTTTTAATTACAAAATTCATGTTTAATAATTTTGAAATTAGTTAAAAATATATTAAAAATTTTAAATATTTTTTCTAAAATGGCCGAAAAACATGTATAATTTATATGTATGTTAGTTTTTTTATTAATTTAAAGAAATCTTTTGTGTGTGTGTGTCTGTGTGTGTGTTTTATAGCCTATGAAATACACCTTGAATATTAAAAGAAAACTCCTTTAGATTTGATCCAAGTACCTCCTGAATTTGTAGAAAATTAAAGACGAATACCACTTTTGATTTAAATTGAATTTGATTTGAAAATGAAGGGCTATATCCCTTGTTGCTTGTAGTCAAGATAAGGAGGAGAGGAGGTAAAAAGTAAAGTCCAAATGAATGAAGATGTGTAGTTTAAATAAGCATCAGATTTGAGTAACAAGTGGAGACCAAATCTCTTCCTTTACACTTTCTTTTAGCCAATTCAAAAGCAGGTTTTTGCATCCAAAGCTCATCCCACCCCCTTCCTTATAGTCGGCCATATTATAGGTTAGACAAGCCTATAAAATTCTCCAAATCCAATTAGTATTTAATTGATTTAAACCCAATTTAAATATTTATCGATATCATTTATTGATGTATGTATATATAACTTTTATATACGTACTTCATTAAATACAAATGACATTAAAATAAATCAAATAAAATTTTACAATTGATATATCACAAATATTAATTAATTTAATCAGTGTATAATAATTATAGTTTAGTTAAACCAAATGATTTTTCAATGTACTCAATAATGCAGCTATATGGCTCAAAGGTGTAAATTTAGTCAGCGATTAATAACGAATAATTTGAATATTAATATTCACACGTCACCTTAGCTAGTTTTGTGATAGTTCGGCTGAATTTATTGCTTACACATTCTTTGATAAAATCCAATTTCATTATTTTAAGTGGTACACCAGATGCCAAGTGACATGTAAACGTTAATAATTCGGATTGTTCGATATTAATTGCTGATCTAATTTACTGCTAAGAGCCCCACAACTGAAAATTTTAATACTCTTTTATTACCCGATTTAATTATTTATAATTGTTATACATTAATTAAATTAATTAATATTTATGACAAACTAATAATAAAATGTCTACGGCTCTAGTCGAGTTGGCATGGGTTCTTAGCTCCCTAATGGAGGGAGAGGATTCAAACCTTAGCAAGCTCCACTTTAGTATCTTGTTATTTTGTGAAGGCATGTAATAATCCCTAAACAGAAGAAATCTCAGGATCGAAAAGTGCCTCTATGAGAGCCTGGCTAGAAAGTGTGTTGGTAGGAGCAGGCCTGCCAAATTCCTCGACTGTACTCTCTGGGGTAGAGTTTTAAACAAACATTAATTATAAAATTTTATTTAATTTTGTGTTGATCAATATTAAATAGTGTGTAGATAAAGTTATAAATACACATATCGATATACAATATCGATGTGCATTTGAATTAGATTTAAATACAATATTTATTGATCGAGCTTGAGGAAAGTTGGAGTCTTAAATGAGACCATGGAAGGCTGGCCATATCAAGTAGGAAGAGGGTGGAATTTTGAATTCAAAAGGAGGAGATTTGGCAAGAGGAAAACAGGATCTAGATCTTCTTTTCTCTCCATGACCTTTTCTATTTATTTGCCTATAACCTTATTCTTTCTCTTGACCTTTTTTCTTCATTTTAGACCAGCAAAGACAGTCTCTAGTCTCCTTATCTTTCTTAAATTTCAAGCTTCAAAACACTAAATTAAATGAAATTTATTCGTTGGTGATAGCTGCATTCAAACGGGTAGCGCTTTCTAAATTCAAGTTTTGATCTGAGCAGTGATTTGATTTAGAATTTTAAGGTGAATCAATAAGGGTTTGGATAAGGTAAAATCCTTGTTTATATTTTCATTTATGTGTATATAAATATTCATCATGTTATATGTAAGTATAAATAGTGAATTGATATCACGAATCCTTATATGTTATTGCGGTCGACATTGGATGTGTATATATATGTGTGTGTGTGTGTAAATAAAAAAGACAAAGAAACTTTTTTTGTATATATTCATGCTTCGGTAGTAAATTAATAGGTTAATAGTTTTGTTTTTTAACATATTCATAATAATATATGTATGTGTGTGTATGTAAAATATACTTATAAATTTATCTATGTGTATGCATTACATGTTTTGTGAATTTAAAAAGTAGTGATTTTAAAACCGTATGTGTGTATGTGTATGTGTATATATATGTGTGTGTGTATTATATATATAATTTATCTTAACATGAAACTATATTTTACTATATCTACATATCTATCAAATAAATATAAAATATGGAAATTTTATTTAGTAAAATTTTATACATCATTAGTGTTACTTTTTAAAAAATAATTATATATATTTTAAAATGATTTTCATGTGGAAATTATAATTATGAATAAAATATTTCGATGTTAAAACTAAAAAGAAAATTAAAAAATTTAAATTATTTTTGTTTGTTGGATGAATGTACATATACTATGATATATAATTTTATTTATTTAATTAACTTTATATCAAACTACATTTATATATGCATATATTTTATTATATATATATAATTCTTAAAATCATAATATAAATTTGTATACATGGTTATGTATATATAATAATAATAATAATAATTTTAAGTTTTAAAATTTTATTTATTTATTTAAAATTAATATATTGATTTAAATTTAAATTAATTTAATTTAAATTACATTATATTATAATATTAATTATAAATATTAATACGTATATATGTTTTTTTAAATATTATTTATAATACATATTTAATCCAAGTGTTTACACGTATATATACTTACATATTAGACGACAAATATGTATATGGAGGGGCTAATATGTATGTTGCGACGTAAATCTCAACATCTATGTATTGACATATCAAACAGTGTACACCAATTTATGTTACATGTGCATGTACACACATATGTGTATATGGTACACATATTATATCATATAATATAAAGTTAACATTAAATAAAACTTTATTTATAATTTAAATAAAATATTGATTTTATTTAAAACAAATTTATATAAGATCTAAACAAATATAGGCTTTATAGGCCCAATAAAATAAAAATGAAATATATATTTTTTTAAATTTACCCATTTACCCCGCTACGTGTTGGCCCAGTTCCAACTTGTTCCTTCTTTATGTCTTTTTTCATGAATTTCATGGCTTACTTGCACTCTAGAATTCAAGCAGGCTTCAGATTTACTCTTTTTCTTTGCTTTTTTGGACTCCATTGGTCTTACTCTTCATCGGGTCTTTAAGTGAGCACATCCATCTTATTTTCTCCCTTAAATGGCGTTTCTCTACCCGATGAGTCTCCTGGACTATAGTAGTATGAAGATTTTGATGTTTTTCTTTTCTTTCTCCTTTATTTGAATGTTGCATTATCAGAATTCCACTTTGGTTGACTTAATAGTGTGCTTTTTTTACACCATTTACTCTGTAAAAAGCTTTTAGAATTCATATTTCGCCATTCTTTTCTGATAACAAAAGAAAACCAAAAAATAGGATTATATACTAAAGGATAAATGAAATCAAGAAACATATAACTGATCTTCACCCCATATTCCAATGGGATTTGCTTTCTTTATTTTATAAATCCGTGATTCATAAAACTGAGTTTGTCGATTGATTTTTCCGAATCAACCTTGAATCATTGATAATGAACGCATGTTGTCTAAATGCTTTATGTTAAAGGTATTTACTACTATCTTCTAAAACTTATCGTTATTTTGGTCATTACACCGGATCGAATCTTTGGTATAAGGACAATAAATGATGCACATGTCATAGTCTTCGTCGCTTCGTTATGGGTTGAATGAATATTGGCTTAAAGAAGTACCATGTTGCTCATTGTCGTATTCGAAAACATAATTTTGAGAATTCAAAGGATGTGTGAACTCTCTGAATGGTAAAGACATTATAGAGATCATGCTTGATATAAGATTAATGTGGTTCAAAAGAAGAAATGTTGAAGAATTTGATAGATTTTTGATGATTGAAAGTGGGTTATTTATTGAATTAGGAGAAACAGAGCCATTGGAGGAGTCATTAGGGTTGTAATAGCCATTGGGGTCTAGATGTCTATTAAATCGACATCCATTATCGAATGCCAATTTATTAGGCGTCTAAAGCTAGACGTCTATTCAATAGACGCGTGAGCTTGGGCGCCTGTTAAATAGGCATCCGAGGCCAATTTAGGATCCAGAATTGGCTTCTTAAGATTACACGTAATATAACATGTAATCTTCACCTTTGGGTCATTGCTTTTGTGAGAAACGCTAAATATTACAGCTGAATGAAGCATTGTTGGAGATGCTTAGATTCACGTAGACAGGGTAAAGAAGATAAGGAGACGTGATATTTATTTAGGCAAAAAAGTGATATTTACTAAAGGTAAAAAATGGACTAACGATTAAACTAACAAACATAATTCCTTGACTGTTACCGAACGAAAATTGATTGGTTAATATTGATCAACAAGTTCTTAATATTGGTTAATTGTTTGTAAAAGATAAGTCGAATTGGTGAACTGTGTTTACATCGATTAAATTAGTTAAATGTCCGCCATTAATTTAAAGTTATTTAATTATATCTTAGAATTCTATGAACTGATCATTTCTTTAATTATATTTGACCTATAAGGGTATACTGTGTTTAGCGACGGCAGAAAGCCGTCGATGGCCGTTACTGGCCGTCGTTAGTCGTCACTGACTGACGTTAATTGTCGTTGCTTTTTCAATCATTGATCGAATAAAAGGCGACAGCTTTAGTGATGACTTCGTCGTTAATTTTTCGATGATTAAGGATCCATCACTAGTTGATGAAGGTTGATGGACACCTGGCGTGAACGTATATGCCAATGATGTGTCGCTAGTCGTCGCTAGCTTTCTTCAATAAGCCGTCGCTAGCCGTCATAACCTGGGTATTCTGTTTTACAAAATAGCTGCTATTTAGGTCATCCAACCATACACACACACACACGTCTTTCTATCCACCTCGTATACAACACATATAAACCCAATTTCACAATTACAACCATAGCATACATCGCATAATCTCAACGTATCACGTATAAACAGGTTTATATCACAAAAATCAATATTCCACTAAATTAACACAACCATACCTACATATTCTCATGTTCATCAAACAAGACAAGCATCAAACATTCGCAAATGCATTAAACATCCACAAATAACACAATCATCAATCAAGTATCAAATTCATCAACACATGCAAATAAGTACAAAACGATCAAAATCCATTGAAACACAACCATACTTACTCATTATCATCATTTCCCGACCCATGCCTAGGAATTGTCTCATGCTCCGTCATATATTTTGCAACTCGCTCATCTACCAGAATAGCTAATGCTCCATTATTCCATCGATCATTAAACTCTGATATCTGCTGTTTGAGCTGAGTTATCTACTCTTCAGCATGTGATTTCCTATAATCAGCCTGGGACATCCACGATTGTAAATTAGTTAATAGCCAGTTATAATTTATGCTTAATATTAAATAAAATTTATATATTAGTTAATTATTAGTTGAACTCAATAAACATTAACTCCTAACTGCCGTAACCAAATCTCCTATTTCATGTGGGCTTCTTGGTCACAGTATCGAAAATCCTATCCTCCTCCTCGGCGGTCAACTTCTCTCAGTCAGAGAATTGCAGCACTCAGGCTTGCTCCATTTCAATTCTTTCCTGTGAGTAGAAACAGAATTTTACCACAATAAATATTCAACTTATAACTTTTATAACGTGAAATAAAATAAAAAATTAAGCATATTTTCCATTACGCCTTGAGATTTTGGGCCCATCCAAAGAAACGAAACTGAGCATCATCATTGGTGTGCTCGACAACATTAGTTCGTGCGAATACCTCCGCATATGTAAGCTCACGGCCCATTTCCTTAGATTGAAATTATATATGAATAAACAATATATATTATTAAATAATGTTATAACTATTTTATAATCACAATTTATAAATTTATCAATTCCTTCTGATATTGTTGGAAGGATTTTGAGCCGCCATGGTGTACGATAGGATTTCTATTCTTGTTTGTCGAGTTCCACTTGGCAATTTTCTACAAATTTAAATATATGAATGACTAAATTAATGCAATTATTACAAAAAAATTAAATAAATTATAGTAAAAATATGAAATTAGAAAACTTACTTTCACGGAGGGAGTTTCCCCCTACTAAAATTCTGTCCAAATACTAGCGCTCGTCTAATCGAGTTTTTTATTCTTTCTTTTTTGCCCCTGAGAGGGTGTCCCTATAATTTTTTCTCAGCTTCTTATTCTAGTGATTTCTAAAAATATCTTTATTTTGCTCTTCAATAGCTACTGCAACCTACACATTGAAATTAAAATGTATTATATATAGTATATTAATTTTCAAAGGTCAAATATTTCACATTCAAATGAATAAGAAATTTATATTTACCATCACGTCGGCCGATATTGCATTCTTAATATGCGGTGGGATATCGTCCCACTGAGGCTAACACCCCGACATCCGACTCATGTACGCCTTCTTATAGACGGTCGGAATATAGTTGGAAGGCTCCAGCTTAAAACGCCTATATTAATTTTGATAAAGAGATTTAATAAATTTTAAGTAGTATACGTGCACTATATAAATATTAATGACGTTGGAATAAATTTAAAAATTACCTTCCACTCTCCGGAATCAAAGCCGCCCTTGGACGTAAATCATCCTTGCCGCTTGCATCCTCGCCAATAGTAGGAGAAGGAGAATCGTGAGATCTGGAAGATCTCTAATGAGATATATAATATCTGCCACAAGCATATTATTTCATATAATATAAAAACATATCATTTTATTATTAGAAAGGACGTTTGATTAATAATTACATAAAACTTTCACTTAAACTACAAAAATGGAATAAGATCTTCTAAATATATAGAATTAATTAAATAAAATAACACATGGCTCACAAACTAGTAAACATCATTAATAGTAGCGGAAACTCAAAATATAAATTATACAATAAGCGATACAAATATTCATCATATATACGTTATGTCGTCGATAATTAATAATCAGTCTTCGTCATTTTCTGATTCAGACTCGATTTTGTACTCTATATCACTTTCACATGCCCTCTCAACTGCTTCTATTAAAACATTTGATTCATCGTTCAAAGGCCCTAAATAAGTATGATTATCAATTATTATTATTTCTTTATTTAACTTATGAGCTGCTTGATAAGCTGCTTCGTCCGGAATATTATCTTCGTCAAACATAAATCTTGCCTTTATTTTGAAAACAGCTGACCAATTCGCTTTATCTCCTTTTAGAGATGGATACGGAGAAAAATAAAATTGTAATGCTTGCTTAGCTAAAACGAAAGGATCATACTTATACTAATGTGAGGTGTGCTTTATTTCAATAAGCTTATATTTTTTGTGCACGTTGATTTCAAAATCAGGAACATTGCTAAACCAATTACACTTGAATAAAAAACTTTCTGCTGGTCGTATAAAACATGTCAATTCAAAAATCTATATTAAGATGCCGTAAAAATCTTTTATATGTTCATCTAGATTATCACTACCTTTGACAAATACACTGCTGTTATAGGTTAGTTTTTCATCATTATATTCATTGGTGTTGAATTTAAATCCGCCGATGAAGAATATTGGATAAGTCTTGACATTTCTTTTTATTCCTAGTGCAAGATGTTTCAATCCTTCAGTTCGAAAACAAATTAGCAAATTCTTTACTGAGATCGCCAAATGGATGTTATGATTTGTAAATTCTACGAACATATATTATATATTTCATTATAATATGTAAGTATAATTGAAATAAATATGAATTTTATATTACTTAACAAATGGTGCAACTTCAGCACAATTAAGAAGAACATATGTGTGTGCTGTATGGTAATCTCTATGGTCTGATCATATTTCCACATATTTTCCAGTAGATCGGTCATGTTGTCTAAAAAAAGATAACATTGTTTGAGAAGAATCTAGTTTTGCAGCTTCATCATTACGAGAAATACTTACAAATGACAAGTTCACATGGTCACTGAAATAATGAGAGAAAAAGAATGAAGCTTCATCTACAAGATATGATTTGCAAATCGAACCTTCAACTCATGTATTTTTCTGACTTTTTTCTTCAGATGATTCAAGTATATATTACACAATTAATTCAGTTTAAATTTACTTATGTACATTTGAATTTTAAACTAAAATTAATATTACAAAGGTGTTCGATATCATTTCTCAAATGGATACATCCATCCATATTACATAGGACCTCGAAGAAGTGCTTAGTATGAAAGATGAACAGGTAAATGCTCCACTACTTCAAAGAATCCCGAAGAAAACATTTTTTCTAGTTCGCAGGGCAGTATAGGGATATTGTTTTCAATTTTTCATATACGGTCGACTTTTAACATCGTCGAATAAAACTCTTTATAAAACAAACTTAATTTTACTACACCACTTCATACTTTTACAGGCAATAGTGCTTTGAAAACCATAGAAAATTTCTTGCTATGTTAATTGTAATTTTTCATCTCGCTTAATTTATTGTTTTTAAAGTCAACCCATCCACGGAGATTAGAAGAAATCCCATTAGGACATCTTAGTCCTTCCAGCCACTTTAACACGAGTTTTACTTGCTTGATGGCTAGCTCATAGCATGTTTTGGATTTTTTTTACTATCATTGGGCTTCATATGAAGTTCGGGACATTTACATAATTGTTCTATATCAGGTCTTGAATTTGGATCGTCCTTAGGTTTTCCTTTAACATTCAAAATTGTAACAAACACGTTTTTTCATTATGCATCACGTCAATATTATATCGAAGTAAGAGATCTTTCCAATAGGATAACTTATAAAATTTACTTTATTTGCACCAATTATGAATTATTATTTACCTAAAATTTTAGTTTGTACTCCAGTTTCATGTATCTTTGGATAATTCTTTACAATTTCACATATTTCTTCGTTTGATCAAATCATCGGTGGTCGCATAGTCTCTACTCTGTCAGTTGTAAAGTTTTTTATCTCTTTTAAAATGATGATTAATATGGAGAAAACACCAACGACAATCAAACAATGAAATTTTCTTCTCATGTGGTAAGAAAATGCTCGTGTTTCTTTCATGCAATAAGGACAAGCTTGATAACCTAGCATACTCTAACCTGAAAGCATTGCATAAGTAGAAAAATCACTAATAGTCCATAACAAAGAAGCGATTATACGAAAATTCTTTTTTTTCTTCAAAATGTCGCATGTTTCAACACCTTTATGCCATAGTGATTTCAACTCATCAATCAACGGCTGTAAATAAACATCGATTCCTTGTGTCGGATCATCAGGGCTAGGGACAGTAATAATGAGAAACGTATATGGAGTTTTCATACACATCCATGGAGATAAATTATAAGGCATAACAATAATGGGCCAAGATGGATATTTACTACATAAATTGAGAGAATGGTGAAAATCCATCCGTACATAAACCAAGTATGACAGTACTGCTCTATGCAGCAAACGCGGGATGTGTCTTATCGAAATGTTTTCATGTTTCTCCATCATATGGATGTGTCAAAGTTCCCTCTTGCTATGTTCTCACGTTGTGTCATTGCATATGATATGCCATAGTAGAAGACACATATAGTCTTTGAAATCTAGGAGTGATGGGTAAATAATGCATTATCTTGTATGAAGCTTCCTTTTTTTTTTTCTTGGTTTGTATTTTTTCTCATTGCATATTTTGCATTTTCTAAAATTAATGTCATCTTTGCAATACAACACGCAACCTTTTATACATGTATCTATCTTTTGGTATGGCAGACCAAAAGCGGATATAAGTTTTTCACTTCATAATGACTATCACACATCAGATTATTGGGTAACATATGTCGTTTTGCAGCTTGTACAATTGTTGTAAATCCAGATTCGGTAAAGTTGAATTTTGGTTTTATAGTAATGTATTCGGCAGTTACCCATAATTCAGTTCCGCTTTTACAACCATCCAACAATGGCCTCTTAGCAACATCCAATAAATCATAGATTCTTTTCACTCCTACAGCCAGTACTTCTTCGACATTTACGTCTTCATCGTTAACTTGAATGATAGGCAACATTGATCGTGCGACACCTTCCATCATTACTTCTATTGGATTTTCCGTAACATAATCATTATTCATCTCATCCTTTGACATTACAGAATTAGTTGGCGACCACTTTCATTGAGTTCAAAATGGCATTTGCGACCTTTTTGAGTGTAAACATCGATATGTTTGAAGCTAGCTAAAATTTCGACCTTTTCACTTAGGGCTTTGGGTTTCAGCCCATTAACCTAACATATCAACCCAACTCCACTCCACCCCTCTTCATTCCTTCATAATATTTTCTACAACTCAAGCTTTAGAAAAAATGGTGGAGGAGATTGGAAATTAAAATCCTAATCCCTGGTTTCTTTAGCAAATCCAAGTTTTAGCTCCAAAATCAAAGAGAAGCTTAGGTAAGCATCTCCTTCTTCTTCTCCATCTCAATCTCTCCCCAATTTCAGAGATTCCCTGTAACCTAATTTGGGAAACTTTGGCTTATGATCTTAGATTGGAGATTTTAGAGTTGAGATTGAAGAGTGGTTGATCCTCCTTTGTTTTCAAGCTTCTCCTTCATTGTTTTTGAGAAAAGGATGAGATTTTTATCTCACATCCATGTCTATAACTATCATTATTGTTAGGTATGAATTCCTAACATTTGTTCATGTTCATTTGCTTTTGATTTGAATTGATTTGGTGAACATTTCAATTTTTGGTGTTTTGATGTTAAATCTTTAAAAATCCTAGCTTTGATGCTTGAACATGTCTTTGGGTTGAGTCGAAGAGCCTATAGGACTGGGTTGTCGCGTGTCATAAATCCCTAGTTGCAATTGCTCGATCGATCAACTCCGTTTGGATTCTTTCCCCTTTGGGGACTAGGCTGGAAATACTCGAAAAAAGGTTCCAGTCGACCGGCGCTCTGAGTCCAGTCGGCTGACCTGGAGCCCGAGAGTTTTCCAGGCATTGGGCCAGTCGACTGAACTCAGTGTCCAATCGACTGACCTGCTGTTTCATCCCAATTTGCCTATTTTGCTTGAAATTCCAATTTTTATCGATTCATGATTATCCGAGTTGTTGTTATCATTTATACGACTTTGATGACTTCTATTTCAAGCAATTTTTGGGAAATATCCATTTTTATGGATTTGGTATCGATTTTTTTGGATTTAATTCACGTCTTCAAATGTGAATTTTGGTGATTGATTGTGCTTACAATCATTTCTATGGTTTGTCACTTTTAAATACAAAGGTTTCTATACTAGTAGTAAATATTCAAACTCTTTCTCAAAGATGATTTCAACTCTATTTTTAATACAAAGCTTGTTTCTAAAATTGTTTTCCAATCTATTAGTATACACAAACCTTTACCTCATTCGTTTGGGAAATCTAATTAAACGGCTTAGTAAAACTAGTGGTATGAAACGCTTGCGTTTACTTCGTCGGTTAATTTTTGGACTTGTTCGATTGAAACTCTTGTGGCAATTTTATGAGTGGAGACCTACAATTTGTTCGTAAATATTTAAGTCAAGTCAGTGGTTACGAAACATGAAGCTAAACTCATTTATTTACTAGCTTACTCTAATCCACACTTTTTGTTGATCATTGATGATCATTTTGTGATTAGACTTGTGATATGCGATGTCTCTTTGTCCACGCAGGGGACTATACCTCGTTTTATTGAGTTTCATCTCATTTCTTTTATAGGATAATGACCTATGCATTCTTTGGAGTTTCGACTCATTCTTGTAGGCTAGTGGCCCATGTTCTTTTATGGAGTTCAGCTCATCGGACGTATCGTTGTACTACGTCGTTGTTCCGGCCTATCAGGTTCATCGGGCATATCGTTGTACTAATGTTCTGAATTATTTGAGTTTCAGGTTCCTCGGGCGTACAGTTATACTACGTCGTTGCACCGGCTCTATGGTTAGTGACCATGGGATAGCGTCCCGTTTGTGATACACATGTTGGAGAGTTTTCATGCTCCCGTTTATGATAGGCCTCCCCTTTTTTGTGATTTCTGAATTTCTAATTGATGATTTCTAGAATTTGAGTTTCACCAATTTTTATGATTGGCATTGATATGTTAGCCAATATTTGTGGTTTGGTGAATATGGTAAAGAATGTGACATTCTTTTTGATGTTACGAAATTTTTGAGATATTGTATGATTTTTGTGTTGTTAAATGTATACTTTTCATAGTATGGCAAAATTGTTATCATATGTTTTCGTCATATCTCTTATTCTATCTCATTTTTTTTGATATTTATAGCTAGACTGATCCGTTTATTATTTTCTTATTAAATAATACTCGGGTCAGACCGAGATGTTACAAGTTCTTCCGCTTGACTCCTTATCAGGAATCATCATCTGACTTTTGTCTAACTACATTAGATTGGTAGTTTTTGTTGTTATACCTTTGAGATAGAGGCTCCTTGATGTATACATATTCTTTTGTCTAGTACTTGTATCTATTCTTTTGTGATATTGTGGATCTTGTTTGACCACTACTCTGATGTACACTTCTATGTGCTATATTCATATCTATTTCCGCCTGTGTGATATGGATATCTGTGACTGATTTATGTTATGTTTATTTCTATATTTGTTTCCGAAGACCACATAGCCACTGTGTAGTAGCTTTGAGTTTGTGTCGGCATGTCGAATTTCCTTTTGAAATGAAGTGCATGTTATACTATCTAACATATCGATGCTCGCACAAAGCAATTACACGGATGGTCGCTCCTCAATAGCCTTATTCTTCGTGCTAGTTGACGGCATTACTCCGTAGTGTCATTGGCTAGCGTGAGTATAGAGGTAGGGCGTCACAATAGTTATTATTGACATTTTCACACTGGTGTCGCAGAGTTGTGGGAAATTACCAATGCCTTTGCGATGCCACAAAAGTTCAAAACCTATCGATCCACTTCTTTATATAGTTATTAATTATAAACCATCAAAAACTCAAACAATCAATGTTGTATAGGTCTCCACCTCATCTATCTTCTTCACTGTCTCTTATTTAGTAAAACTCCAAATCCCCAGCTGCTATCATAAACATCCTTCACTATATCGTTTAAAGTTTAACCAAGCCAAAACTTTTCCCAAATCTCAAAACCCTAATATTCACAAAATAATTAAGGAGTGGAAGTCGGAATTCTATATTTATGGATCCGATTGGATTTCTAGGCGGGGCATGAGATTCAGGTGATTGCGATGTTGGGCCGAAGGGTATTATTTGGAAGTGGTGTGGATTAGAGGAGTTTATGAGGATTAGAAGGTGGGGGCCGGTGGTGAGGTCGTATGAGTCTGGTGGGGAAGAATCTAAGGTTATGGATTCTGTCTGGTGGGGATGTGGGTGGCTGCAGCGTCGAAGGTGGGTAGTAGATCTCTCTAATATTAATAGAATATGAAATTCTAGGACTTCATTATAAATATGAAGAGATTGGCTGATTCTATTCGCACCCCGTTATCCTTCTTTCACACCCCGCCACTTCATCAATTTTCAGATTTTTCAAAATTGCCCCTTTCCTCGAACGACATCAGATTACGTTTAAAAGCCTCGCTTGGCCCAAATGAGGTTCGTGTAGCAACCCAGTACGGACCGAACGGGATTTGTGCAACAACCTAGTTCAGTCGAGTGAATTTTGTGTAACAACCTAGTTCGGACCGAGCGTGATTCGTGAATAAACAACGTCAAAGTTGAATATGGTTTAAAAAAATGTAAAACATTTTTGGAATTAATGTTGAATCATGGTTTTGATTCATGACGAAGAACATCAACAATCATTGACGATCATAGATCACAAGATGATGGAACATAGCGACAAAAAGAGAATGGAACTTCAAACAATGACAAGACTTCAATTCAAAATATAGTATGTATATTTATCTCGTTTTTGAGTCTTAGTTCATTAAAATATTGTTAAAAGCATTCTTCAAGTAGTCACATACACACACACGAAAAGATTTTACTTCAAAAATATAGTGGTTTAATGTGATCTATGCAACATAGCACATGTCAGTCGGCTGACTCAGATGACCGACCTGTGTTAGTGCATAGAAAATTGCTCTGGAATGCACATTTTTCAAATTTAGCCGACTGGCACTTCTGAGTCAGTTGACTGAATGGCAAATAATGGCTATTTGACTGAAAAGACACATTCTTTCATGAAGGGGTTTCAATCCAATTTCAAGAGGAACAGATGCAACTTTTGATTGAGATCTTTCAGGAATGATTACATCCCTATATCCTCTATATAAACATGCTTTGATTCTTTTCAAAATCACCAAACTCTTTCTTTACTCTCTTAATCTATTCTTGCTCTATACTTTGTGCAATTCAAAGCATTGACAAACTTTATATCGCTTGAATCTTTGAGTTAATATATGCATTCTTTGATTCTAAGTGATTTTCTTCCTTTCAATCAATGCACACACAAAATACTCTTGATGATTTGATTATAGGAAGGGTGTACTTCAAGACATATCTGTGTTATCAAGAACATACTAGTCAACAAAGCTTTCTGTATCTAGTAGAAGTCCTATTCGGTTGCTCAGGTAGAAAGACCTCTTCGGCTGTTGAGGCAGAAATCTTGTTCGGCTGTTCAGGAGTTGTATAGACCCGTTCCTCCGGGTTAAGTGAGGGATATTGTTTGTAGTGTAATTCCAGAAGGAGTCTGCGACTTGACGTAGGACGGTGCTCCGAACCAGTATAAAAATCTCCGGTGTTATTTTTTTCACTACACTTATTTTCCACATTATTATTTATATTGTTATCTACATTATTCTCTGCATTACCATATATCCATATTGCACGATCCTTAGCATAGCACACTTTCATTTGGTATCAGAGCCAGGCTATCCTATAACCGTCACATAGTTATTCGATATTATAGTAACATGGATAGTAACACTAACTCCAGTTTTATTAAAGATCAATCCACATCACGACCACAACTGCTTAATGGCATGAATTATAACTATTGGGCTACTCGAATGTGTATATATATGCAAGCAAATAGTTTTGATTCATGGAACATTACACATTCAGAATATCTCATACCCACAACTGAATATTCAACGTGGTCAAACACACAAAAATAAGATGCTTCTTCTAATGCCAAAGCCATGAACATGTTATTTTGTGCTTTAGACAAAAATGACTTTAATCGTGTTAGTATGTGCAACACTGCCTATGAAATATGGAGAACACTAAAAGTCACTCATGAAGGTACTAACAAGGTTAAAAAAAGTAAAATATCTTCGCTTAAGAATCAATTTCAAAATTTTAGGATGAAGCAAGATGAATCTATAAATGATATGTACTCCAGATTTCAAGATATTCATCCTTCTTTATTACGCCTAGGAGAGATATATTCCGAATTCGATATTGTTTCAAAAATCCTTAACTCTTTAATGGGTGAATGGGGAAGAAAAGTCTTAGCTACTGAAGAAGATAATGATCTTTCTACTATGAAACCAGAAGAGTTAATAGGAAATCTAATGTCATATGAAGTAAATTTGTAAGCTAAAAGAGTATAAACACAAGACAAGAAGAATATAGCCTTTCATGCTGAAGAAGATGACTTAGATTCAGATGAGGAAGACCTAGCATTCATTGCCAAAAACTATAAAAAGTTTTTGAAATATAGAAAAAGGAACAAGAACAATGGAAAACGAAGTTTCAACAACAATTCTAACAAGCCATCAACCTCAGCAATAGAATGTCTCAATTGCCACAAAAAAGGACATATGCAAAAAGATTGTCCAGAACAGAAGAAAGCATACAACAATAAGAATAAGAAGGACAAGTTCAAGATAAAAGCTTTCTCAGTAACATGGGATGACTCAGATTCTTCGTCTTTCGAAAGCGAAAGCGACAGTGATAATTTACAAGCAAATGTATGCTTCATGGATAATGATAATAAGGTTAGTGATTTAACTTTTGATGATATGATAGAAATAAATTCAGAACTTCTAGACACTCTGAAAAGTCTCAAAAGGAAATATAAAGAAGCTTTGGAAAATTAGAAAAGAGCAGAATTCGAAAGAGACATGCTTAAAGATGAGAAGAAAATATTAGAAGAACTTGAGAAAATTCAAGATTCACTCTCTAACAATTCTCAACTCTCTCTTTTAAGTCAAGAAATAGAAGCTCAAAAAGAAAAGAATGATGTCGCAGTTTCTGAAAATCATAAGCTAAAATCAAAAATCAAAATTTTTGAGTTAGATAACTCTAGTCTCAAAACAAGGCTAGATGACATTACTAAAAAAATTCAAATTTAATAAAGGAAGAAAAAATTTATCCAATATTATTAAAAATTCTCAACCTACTTTAAACAAAAATGGTTTAGGTTATGTCAAGAAATCAAAAGCTCCACCTAAAAATGAAAACAAAAGGAGAAATGATTATAAACCTTGGACTACAAAAGAACCTTTAAAAGGGAAATCAATCTAAAGACTATAAAAATATGGGTTCCTAAAACAAACAATAGTTTAATTAGAAAGAAATATATAAATTCATTTTTTGAATCTGTGCATAAAAATAAAAATTATATTTTCAAAAAGGATACTAAACCCTCTTGGGTTTGGTTTCCTATGACCCAACTCTTAGGACCCTATTGAAAAGTGGGTACCAATGTTTCTTGTAGGTCCTACCTAAAAAGAGAGGAAAATGGATAGTCGACAGCGGTTGCTCAAAACATATGACCGGTGACAAAAATATGCTATCAAACATTACTTACTTAAATGAAGGCTCGGTCACTTTTGGAGATAATTCAAAAGGATATATTATAGGAAAAGGCGACGTCAGCAACGTCGGTACATCTAATTTACCTTTTATTTTCAATGTTTTGTTAGTTAAAAATTTGAAACATAGTTTACTTAGTATCAGCCAATTGTGTGATAAAGGATTCAAAATCAATTTTTCTGAAAATAAGTGTAGCATCTTTGATCAAAATAATAATCTTATTTTTGAAAGTTTTAGAGATAAAAATATTTATGTTTTAAATATGAATATAAATTATAATTCAAACACGTGCTTTTTAGCCAAAGAAAATGATCCTTGGTTATGACACAAACAGCATTGTCATATTAATTTTAGGGCTATTTCAAAATTATCTAAAAATGATTTAGTAAAAAGATTACCAAAAATGAATTTTAAAGTAGACCATATTTGTGATGCATATCAGTTAGGAAAATTAACTAAGTCATCTTTTAAATCTAAAAAGGTAATTTCAACAATGCAACCACTTGAATTACTACACATGGATCTATTTGGACCAACACAAGTACAATCCATAAATCATAGTAAATATGTGTTTGTAATTGTTGATGACTTTTCAAGATATACTTGGACAATTTTTATGAAAAATAAAAGTGATACTTATGATCATTTTAAATCTTTTGTTAAAAGAATTCAAATTTTGAAGGTTTAAAAATAAAAAATATTAGGAGTTATCACGGAGGTGAGTTTGAAAACGAAGTTTTTGAGCATTTTTGTAAGAAGAAAGGAATAATCCACAATTTTTCGTTCCCAAGAACTCCTCAACAAAATGGAGTAGTAGAACGAAAAAATAGAACCATACAAGAATGTGCAAGGACTTTATTAAATGGAAGCACGTTGCCAAAACACTTCTGGACAGAAGCTGTTGCTACCGCCTATTATGTATTGAATCAGTGTTTCTATTCGACCACTAACTAAGAACACTCCTTATGAATTATTCTATAAAAGAAAACCGAATATCTCATATTTTAAAGTTTTTGGTTCAAAATGTTTTATTTTAAATACAAAAGATTAGCTTGGCAAATTCGATCCAAAATCCGATGAAGGAATCTTTGTAGGATATTCGGAACGAAGCAAAGCTTATCGAATTTTTAATAAAAGAAAAAATATCATCGAAGAAACACGTCATGTATCGTTCGATGAAAATTTTAAACAAATTTCAAGTATTAAAGATGATGAAGAAAATATCACAAATACGAATCTACAATTATTCAAAATAATGAAAATTCTTTTAATAATAATAATAGTGAATTAAGATCTCCTCCTAGGATATTAAGAAATCACCCTGTAGAAAATATAATAGGAGAAATTAATTCAAATGTAAGAACTAGAAATCAATTAAATCAAGTGGGTCATGTAGCTTTTCTTTCTAACACGGAACCTAAGAATATAAAGAAAGCCTCCGCTGATGATTATTGGATTATCGCTATGCAAGAAGAGCTAAATCAATTCGAAAGAAATGACGTTTGAGATTTAGTTCCAAGGCCTAGTGACCAAGCAGTCATTGGTACAAAATGGATTTTTAAAAATAAAGCATATGAACATGGTAATATAACTAGAAGTAAAGCTAGATTAGTAGCACAAGGATATAATCAGGAAGAAGGAATTGATTGTGAAGAAACGTTTGCTCCATCGCTAGACTAAAAGCAATACGAATCTTACTGGCCTATGCATGCTTTCATAATTTTAAATTATATCAAATGGATGTTAAAAGTTCTTTTCTAAGTGGTTTTATAAAATAAAATGTTTAAGTTGAACAACCACATTTATTTATTCATGAACAATTTCAAGATTATGTTTATAAATTAAAGAAAGCTTTATATGATCTTAAACAAGCACCACATGCTTGGTATGATCATCTCAAAAGATATCTAATAAATTCTAGTTTTGAAATTGGAAAGGATGATCAAACTCTTTTTATTAAAAGAAATAAACAACATGTTTTAATTGTTCAAATCTATGTTGATGATATTATCTTTGGATCCACAAATGAACAATTATGTCAAGAATTTTCAAAAATAATGGCTACGGAATTTGAAATGTCACATATGGGTCAACTAAATTATTTTCTTGGTTTACAAATCAAACAATTAGAAAACGGTATTTTTATCAATCAAGAAAAATATTGTAACAATTTAATCACACGCTTTGGTATGGAAAATACTTCTACCAAACCTACTCCTATAAGTACATATATACATCTCGATAAAGATGAAAATGGTAAAAGTGTTGACCAAAAATTACACCGAAGTATGATTGGATCATTAGTTTATTTAACAACTAGTAGATCTGACATAATGATGAGTGTTTTCTTGTGTGCACGATTTCAAGCAGATCCCAAAGAATTACATATGCGAGCAGTGAAACGTATATTACGGTATCTTAGTAAAACCAAAGACTTTGGACTATTTTATCCGAAAGAATATCCTTTTGAATAGGTATCATATAGTGATGCTGATTTTGGTGGAAGTCGGTCGGATAGAAAAAGTACAAGTGAAACTTGTCACTTCATTGGACGATCCCTTGTATCTTGGTTTAGTAAGAAACAAAATTGCGTCTCACTTTTAACATGTGAAACAGAATGTATATTTGCAGCTTTGACATGTGCTCAATTTATATATATGCAATAAACACTTCAAGATTTTGGTTTTAATCTAAATAAATCAACAATTTATTGTGATAACTCAAGTGCTATTAGCTTATCTAAAATTCCTGTAAATCATTCACGAACAAAACATATTGACATTCGTCATCACTTTCTACGTGATTGTATTGAAAAAGAATTAATAAATTTTGAATTTGTATCCTTTGAAAATCAGTTGGCCGATATATTCAAAAAACCTTTAATAGAAAACGTCTTTATAAAATTAAGACGAAAACTTGGGATTATCTCATTTAAAGATTTATGATTTTTATGACAATAAGTTTGTGTGTGTGTGTGTGTGTGTGTGTGTGTGTGTGTGTGTGTGTATGTTTTTTAACAAGTTTATAAACTTTATAAAAATTATTATAAAATTATCTAAGCCTCTTGTTTAATCTAACATTTTATCCATAATTTTTTTTACTATTTTTAGTTATGGTGAAAATTCCTTAAATCCTTATGACCACTCATTATTTTGTTTTCTCCCTGCCTATAAATTTATCAACTTTTCTTCATTCTTTTCATCTTGAATTCTATATACTCATCTACTCCAAACATCTCAGAATGCTTCTTTTTCTCAATTATGTCATCAAACTCCTTGAACTCTAACAGCTCGGACTCTAGAATCTCTTATATTTCTATCACTTCCGATTCTCTTAAATACACCTTCACTTCACAGTCCAACACCCATTCATGAACAAGTTCCCATTATTAGAGATCACAATCATCATACCGGTTATACACCTCCTTCAAAGAAATTGAAACGTTCATTACTTTTTGGATCACCTTCCACCAAACAAAAGGTGGATGAAATTCATCACTATCAACAACAATCTCTGTATCTTCAAAAAGAAATGTGGTATGAACAGAAAATGAACTCTAAGCGGCTATCTTTTCTAGAGTAAGTAGCTCTAAAAATTTGTGGCTCCTCCTCGTCTAGTGTTCAAAAACCGGTTCAGGCTCAAAATCCTTGGTCTCCTAGCCCACAACGACCACCCATCTCACCGAACTCATGGGAACGTGGACAGGGATGGTTACCAATTCATAATGAGACTCCATCTAAGAAAAATGATAAATCTACTCCATGTCTGTCCTCTAAATAATGTTCTCTTCTCTTTTCAACTTCATCTCAACCATATTGAAAGAGTTCGAAGACAAACAACTGTACTAATCTTTTCTTATTATTTGTATGACATATGTGTCATGACTATATAATTATTTGTATTTCATCTATATTATGTTATAATCAAATTACTCTATGTTTTATAAACAAATCATTACTGATCTCAATTTAAGTTTAGATTCAGTCGACTAAATAGACTGGGTCAGTCGACTGAATGCAGAGTAAAAAAACTTTCGGGTTCAAATTCAATCGACCGACTCAGGAACTTCAGTCGATTGGACGAGAATTTCTGGATAATAACTGCCTCTACCTACTTTTTTTACCATAAATTTTCACCTTTTTTATCTTTCTTCTTCATTCCTCCAGCCCTATATTCTGAAATCCACCTCTCCACCATTACCAAATTTCACCTTTTTCAACCTTTACTTTCTTTCTCCATGGCCCCTAGATAGACAAAACACGTCAAAAAGGCTTCTTCTTCTTCCTCTACTCCAATAGATTCACAAATTGCTACCTGGCTGGTTCATGACAAAGCCATTCGAAGGTGGATAAGTATGCAAGACTCCCGTATTTTTGAAGGCTCCTTTGTTCATTATCCCAACTTCAACTCTTATGGCATTCGTGAGCTTTTCAAAAGATGCGGTTTGGATACTTTTCTTGACTGCAAAAAGAACAATCTAAAAATCAAACATAAAACGGTTAAGCTATTTTACGCAAACTTGAATCTTCAAGAACCAGCATCTAGAAATTGAGAAAACTGCATTTGGACTTCAATATGTTGAATTTCTGTTTTTCTTTCTCTAGAACGTATGTACCATTTGCTTTAAACTAGAGTTGGGGGTATTAATCTTCAGGATATAAATTGCAATATGAAAATTCTGGACAATATAAGCCGTTTATTCCTAGAAGATGATGTTGTAGAAGTTAAATCTATGTCACTTCGACCAAAAGCTAGACTCATGCATAAGTTTCTTCTTAAGAGTATAACCCCACGGATAGGGTCATATGAATTAGTATATCCAGATAATTTCCGTGCTCTATATGCTATATGGGGAAATTTGCGTGTCAATTGGACTCAACTTCTTATGGACGAATTCATAAGTTTTAACCAAGGTAGAACAAATGTGATTTACTTTGGTGAATATATAATGCGACTTTTAAATAACTCCCTGATCGTCCGGAACGTTTCACTACTTTTCAAGATTGGCAAGCAACTCAACGACAAAGACGACAAGGAATTCACATTACCGAACAATCTTCTTTTCAACCTCATCAATCCGAAGAAGAGGTTATTCGTCGTCCAGTTAGTGGCCAGACTTCAAGAGAGGCTATTGATTTGCTTGCAAAAAACCAACTTATTCTTGCCTCTCGCCTAAATAAAATAGATAAAAAGCTTAACAAGATTAAAGGTTTCTTCACAATTTTATGGGAAGCTATTTCTTGTGCATCTTCCACTGCTGGATCTTTGCATTTGGACCCTGGAAAAATACTGGCTCCATAATTCTCTTGGTCAACTTCCAAAGCTACATGCTCCAGCACAAGTGGCACTGGCGGAACATTTCATGACATTGCTAAAGGAAAGAAACCAATCCAACCGGAGGAGGAAGATCCCTTTGATTCGGACGAAGAGTAAGTTGTCTTTTGATCTTTTGGCTTAATGATTAGACAGCTCTTTCTTTTCTTCAAGAACAATTTCGTTAGTAAGTTATTTCTCTTTTGTACTTTGGTGTTTGTTTGAATTCTCTTGGCTATGAACTATGTAATGCTTTGTGATATTGTGAAGTGTTGTATGTGTGATATGTTTATGTGTTGTCTATATAATATTTCTCTTTATGTGAACCGTGGTATTTTGGCTTTTTCTAAGTATCCCTTTTTTGTCGATGACAAAGGGGGATAAATTATTGTGTTTTCTAAAAAAAATTTGTAGAGCCAAACATTCAGGGAGAGAAAAGTAATAAAACTAATTCTTTATCACTACAAGAAAAAGCATTTTTAGTTGCATTTATTAGCAGCGTTTATTATCAAGTGCAATCAAAAACTTATTTAAGTGCAACCAATATTTTACGGAATAGTGTTTATCTAAACGTAATTAATGGGGGGAACAAAAATTTAAGGTGGGGCTTAATTTTTTCATGGCCACAAAAAATCACTTCCTTCCTTGTTTATTTTCATTCACCGCTTAAAATTTATTTTTCTTTCTCCCCAAAATAAGCAACCCAAAATAACTTAACATTCTCAAATCCAAATTCATTGGCCGTTCCAATTCATTCATGACCCAATAGTATTTCATTGTCGATTGAAAGCTACCACCAAAACTGATAAATGATGCAAGCCAAACCTCAATTTTCATGGAGATTAGAAAATTTTGTGATTTTTTGGTGTATTTTGGCGAAGTTCGATTTGGTTTGGGGATATGTTTTGGTCGATGCAGATTTTGGGATCGATTCGACGCAGCTAGAGTGTGACGGTCAATTACTACTGAGGAGGAGTTATTCAGGCGAGGCAAGAGTGTAAACTGTGAATTTTTTTTGGGTTTCGCGAAGCTGAATTGGCCGTTGGTCAGAAGAGGAATGGTCTTTGGCAGTGGTGAATGCAGTTGACTATAGGGATGCAAGCAGTTGCTGGTGATAATTTCAGTGAAGAGTTGGTTATGTTCGAATTAGGAAAGTCGCGATTAGGGATTTCAGGTCGTGGATTTGGGTTGAGCTACTGTGAGTAGATCACGGTTGTTGAACAGAGCAGTGAAGTTGTTTTTTTTGGGTTGTGCAATCGTGGTTGGTCGTTGTGTGATTTGGAAGAGATACTGATGTAGGTGGTAGTTGATACTGTTGTAGGTTAGAAGTAAGGATGTGTGTTCTGACTTTCGGGTGATGGGGAGAATGATTGTTTGATGATAAGATTGAAGTGCACAGTTGCACAGTAGTTGAAATGAAATGGAGTATTTATTTGCTTTGATGTCAGTAGTGTGAAAGTGTGCTCAGTTATGCACTGTAGAGGGACTGTTTTGAAGACAGAGGATGAAGGCTATTGTCTGGCTATGTTGTGATGGTTCAAGTAGGTATAGTTGGAATTTGTAGGAGGCAGTAGTGTTTAGTGGTGGTGGCTGTTACTATTGTTTGTATGCAGTAGATTGTAGTGTTCAGAGAGGATGTGAAGTTGGTGATGGTGAAGTATATTGTGGATGTATGTGAATCGATGATGGCAAATGAAGCTAGGATAGAAGTGTGTGGTTTGATGGTATAGGAACTGAAGCTTGTGGTGACTTGTTTTGTTACTGGTGACAGTTTTGTTGTTTGGAGATGGAACAAGTTGTTGTGAAGTAGTATGTGATGTAGTGTTTTGGTTGGAGGAGGACTGATAGTGTGTATGCAGGGAACTACGAGCAGAGAAGGTGGTAGGGTGTGATGTGGTAGTTGGCACTGATGGTAGTACAAGGATGCATGTAAGTTATTTGTTGCCAGGCAATGGGAAGGGGATAATGTTGTACAGGGGGAAGTGTTTAGTATTGTGGAGGAGCAGAAAGCAAGGGATGGTCTCGACTGTTTGTGGTGAATAGATGGAGGGAGTATTTGCAGTCTGAATGATGGTGGTTGGCAGAAACCATGGAAGAATTGTTGTGGTGGGCAGAGAGGTTACAGTCAGGTGATGTGTAATGAGGTGAAGACGAAGATACCTTATTATAGCAGTTATCAAGCTGGCAGAAATGCTTGGATATGATGGTAATGCCAAAAGATGTTTGTGTTGTAGCTGGTTTTGGGTATGGTGAAGTGGTTTTGTAGTTTTGCAGAGGTGTATGTATGAAGGAGTGGAACAGTGGAAGCTGTATGTGATGTTGGTCGCAAGTTTAGGCAGTGAAGCATGGTTACTTGTTGAACTGAAGTTGTGGTAGATTGGAGATGGAAGCAGTTATGGGTAATATGAACACTGGTAAGTTGAATGACAGAAGGCAATATGACGATGACAGTGCTTTTGGCCAAAGCTGCTGCAATGGCGCTTGCACAACATCCAGTTGTGAATGCAAGTTGCAAGGACGGAAAAAGTTTTACTTACAACAACAACATTAACATTGTTGTTGCAGTAGCGATTGATGGCGGTCTTATCACTCCTGTTCTCCAAGATGCAGACAAGGTACTTAATCAGAGACTTCAATATGTATCTGCACTTGTCATGTTTTTTTATAGTGAACTAATTGTTTCATGTGCAGCTTGATATCTATTTGTTATCGCAAATATGGAAAGAATTGGTAGGCAAGGCTCATTCTAAGCAGCTTTCACCAAATGAGTATAATTCAGGTCATTGGTTCAATCTTTTAAAGAGAAGCATGTGTAGTTATAACATCATGCACTCATTATTTTGCCTGTCAGAATTAGCGTTGCTTGAAATGAAATATACAACTAATTGCATTAGATGGTTTTATTGAATTAGATGTTTCATTGAATAATGTATGCATAAACTTGTAAATAAGATGTATGGGAAAACACAAATGTATCATATGATTTCAAATAGAAGTTTGTTCCAGGTAATTAAGCATTGTAGTACCAATACGAATGTGTTATTGAAGTTTGACTTATTTTTACAAGAACATTTACCTTATCGAACTTGGGTATGTTTGGAGTGGACATATTTGATGTTATACTTCCTCCAGGCCAGGTGAGTACAAAACTATTAGTTTCAAATAAATATACCTTTGATGCTTGCCAATGCGAATTGCAATAAGTTGAGTGGATGGATGGATTTGAAGGGGGCTATTATGGCCGTAGGAGCATCAAAGCCTACTCTAATTGCTGGCAAGAATGGCTTCTTCTCGGTTAAGAACAAAATGCTGGTAAGTTTTCACATCAATGCTGTTTACCTTGATTCCTAACATATTTATATCCATAGCACATCACTTCATATGTTATTTGTGCTCATAACACATCCATTGATTCTGTAAGTCTGATGTGCTCAAACTATAAACTTCAGTTTACTGATTTAGACATTTAAATTTACATATATGATATGTGCACAATACTATTTTGAATGCTTGCCTTCCTTCGACACCACTTGTATATTCCTCGGGTATGAAGTTACACTTGCACTATGAGTTGGATTTTGTACCAACTATATCTGCAGTTTGACATCATGTTGAGTGACGGTAAACGAGTCAACTCTTTTTTTTCCTTTTCTTTTCTACATGCGACACTTTTAGGCAAAGATGGAAAACAGGTTGACAATTGCAAGTTTATAACGTTATACATATATCCATGTATGCATTGTTGTTTAGGCAGAGATGGAAAACAGGTTGACATATTTGTATTTTTTTATTTGTAATTTGGTAGCAAAGAGCATAGTCGCAGAGTATGTATTCTTTGCTACTACTATAATACACTAACAACTGTTGTTCACATTGGATTGTGGATAATTTCTTTGACTATACACTTCGGTCACTGATACAGTGATATTCGTACAGAAATATTGCTGATGGGCTTTTTTCCATCTAAACTTGCCAAGACATCAAGTACTTCCCAATATAACCGAACCAAAAATAATTAATACAATATAATAGCACAGCTCCTTGGATAAACTCTTAGGCACTATATTAACCGCACCTTCCTTTTTCTGCATTTCTCGATCCAGGCCATCATGCTACTGATTATTGTTAACTTTGACAAGATGTATTTAGCTGCACGTTGTTTAATTTGCTGACAGGTATGATATTGTTCTTATATCTTAAGTTCATTTGAACTTAAACTCACTATCTTATTTTTAACCTTATATTAAAGTATTATAATGTAATAATAATAAACAATTTTGGTAAAAAATTAACTAAGTTTATAATAATAATAATAGTAATAATAATAACAACAACGACAACAATAATAATATACTAAGTTTGACAAAAAAAAATAACTAAGTTTATAATATAATAATAACAACAACAACAATAACAATTATAGTCTGTAGTTTGATGTAAGTCAAACAACAACAATAATAATAAACTAAGTTTGATAAAAAATTAACTAAGTTTATAATAATAATAATAATAATAACATCACAATAACAATAATAGTCTATAGTTTGATATAAGTCAATTTTATAATAATAACAAAAACAAATACAATAATAACAAAAACCAAGTTTATAAAAATTAACTAAGTCAAATAAGTTTTATGAAAATTTACTATGTAAGTTTGTAATAAAAATAATATAACTAATTTAACATAGTTTTATAACTGATGATGATGATGAATTAACTAGGTTTATAAAAGTTAACTAAGTTTATAATAATAATAATATAACTAAGTTTATGTAAACTAAATTTTATAAATAATAATACTATAACTAATTTGCCAAAGTTTTATAAATAATAATGATGACAACGATGATGAATTAACTAAGTTTATAAAATTAACCAAGTTCATATTAATAATAACAATACTAATACTAATAATAATAATACAATTAAATTGACCTTTTTTATTATTATTAATAATAATAATAAATTAACTAAGTTAACCAAGTTAATAAAAATTAACTAAGTTTTGTTAAAATTAAACAGGTTTTATAAAATTAGTTAAGTTTAAGCTAACTAAATTTTATAAATAATAATATAACTAATTTAACAAAGTTTTATAAATAATAATAATGATTATGAAGATGATGAATTAACTATGTTTATAAAAATTAACTAATATTGTAATAATAGTAATAATAATAATAATAATATAATTAAATTAACCAAGTTTTCATAATAATAATAATAATAATAATAATAATAATAATAAATTAACTAAGTTAACCAAGTTAATAAAAATTAACTAAGTTTTATTAAAATTAAATAAGTTTAAGTTAACTAAATTTTATAAATAATCATAATATAACTAATTTAACAAAGGTTTATAAATAACGATGATGATGATAAATTAACTTAGTTTATAAAATTTAACCAAGTTTATAATAATAATAATAATATAATTAAGTTAATTGAGCTTAAATAATCATAATAATAATAAATTAAGTTAACCAAGTTAATAAAAATTAACTAGGATTTGTTAAAATTAAACAAGTTTTATAAAATTAACTAAGTTTAAGTGAACTAAATTTTATAAATAATAATAATATAACTAATTTAACAACATTTTATATATAATTGTAAGATAAGACTTTATTTATTTCATTTCCTTTATAAATTTGATTATTTATATGACATTATTTATAATATGATATACTCGTACAGTGTTGTAGATGTCTGATATTAGATTTGAAGTCCTATGAATTAACACAATTGTTTGACAATATGTTGTGCTTTCACTTGTGCATGCATTGGATTTCCGAAGAGAGTAAGGTTGGATTTTTATGGTGCTAGTTTTCACGTGTGCATGCAATAAAGAATTATGGGTAATCAAGCATTTTATTAGCACCGATTTGGTATAACATTTTATTAGTATTAGGTGTGTAAATTTGTATACGAATGGTTATCGTATGTGAGTTTGGACATTTTTCAAAAAAACTATTGTATTAGAATGGTTATGGATATCTTATTTGATTATATGATTAATATGTTTTTAATTGTTTGAATATGACGATTATGTGAGTGATTGTTGATTGATATAGCAAAAACAAAATAGACCATCAACATAAAATAATAGCATGAAAAAATGGTGCAAAATAATCAACAACTTTTACTAGCGTTTCAGAAACGCTACAAAAATACATATAGTGGTCTTGAGTAAACGCACCCGTAAAATAGGGGTAAAGTTGGAAACTCTATTGGTAGCGCTAGAAAACCGTATGGTGGCGTTTTTAAAACGCTACAAAAAGATTTATGTTGGCGTTTGAGGAACGCTGCAATAAAAGGATTTATAGTGACGTTGAAATAAATACAACTAAAAATCATGGATTTTTAGTTGCGGACTTTATCACGGCGTTTATCAAAACGCTATCATAAGTTTTGGTAGCGCTTTTTGTGCGCCACCAAAAATAAAATTTCTTGTAGTGTATAACTCATATTATATATCGTCAATTATATATGTTGTCATCAATCAAAAAGGGGAAGAACGTTGAATCATGATTTTGATTCATGACGAAGAACATCAACAAGCATTGACGATCATAGATCACAAGACGATGGAACATAGCGACAAAAAGAGAATGGAACTTCAAACAAAGACAAGACTTCAATTCAGAATATAGTATGTATATTTATCTCGTTTTTGAGTCTTAGTTCTGTTAAAATATTGTTAAAATCATTCCTCAAGTAGTCACACACACAAAAAAAAGATTTCACTTCAAAAATATAGTGTTTTAATGTGATCTGTGCAACATAGCACAGGTCAGCCAGTCGATTCACCTGTGTCAGTGCACAGAAAATTGCTCTGGTATGCATGTTTTTCAAATTCAGTCGATTGACGCTCTAAGTCAGTTGACTGAACGGCAAATAAAGGCTATTTGACTGAAAAGGCACGTACTTTCATGAAGGGGTTTCAATCCAATTTCAAGAGGAACGAATGCAACTTTTGATTGAGATCTTTTACGAATGATTACATTCCTATATCCTCTATATAAACATACTTTGATTCTTTTCAAAATCACCAAACTCTTTTTTTACTCTCTTAATCTATTCTTGCTCTATACTCTGCGCAATTCAAAGCATTCACAAACTTTATATCACTTGAATCTTTGAGTTAATATATACATTCTTTGATTCTAAGTGATTTTTTTCCTTTCAATCAATACACGTACAAAATACTCTTGAAGATTTGATTATAGGAAGGGTGTACTCCAAGACATATCTGTGTTATCAAGAACATACTAGTCAACAAAGCTTTCTGTATCCAGTAGAAGTCATGCTCGGTTGTTATGGCAGAAATACCACTTCGGCTGTTGAGGCAGAAATCATGTTCGGCTGTTCAGGAGTTGTATAGACCTGTTTCTCCGGGTTAAGTGAGAAATATTGTTTGTAGTGTAATTTTAGAAGGAGTCTGTGACTGGACGGAGAACGGTGCTCCGAACCAGTCTAAAAATCTCCGGTGTTATTTTTTTCACTGTACTTATTTTCCGCATTATTATTTATATTGTTATCTACATTATTCTCTGCATTATCATATATCAATTTTGCACGATCCTTAGCATAACACACTTTCAATTAATTGAGGGACGAAAGGGAAAAAGTGGGATGTGATGATTATTTGTAACCCAGTGGGGTGCGCAAGAAGGAAAGATGGGGTGGAAATAGAAATAGCCGAAGAGATTTGCATTATACATTTGCTTTTTAATAGAAAGAAATTTGTAACTGGATGTTATACGTATGTTTTCACAGTTCATAATCACATTACATATAATCGTACTTCATGCTTTAGAGTGCATGTATGGTTTCGATTGGATCCTACACATCATGTCTGATGCTGATCTATCTTTTTGGAAGATAATTCAAATTGTATCTTCATCTTAATCAACCTCCTTATAAATAAAGCTTTGCCTACATCATTCTTCTTTAATTAGTTATGTACATCGTAATCCTAGTTGACTTACACAATCTAGATGTTCTAGATCACCCTAATTCTACAATCTAAAATATGTTTATCAAATATATAACATCAAATATGTTAATTAGAGCCCCCAAATTTCAGTTTACAAAATACAATCAATTTGTTACGGTGCCTTCCAAGGTAGCAATGTTAATTCTTTACAACTTTCCAATCAACATAGTGGGAATGTAAGCTCTGAGATAAAGAGTTTAGCTAATACAAAAAATGAATGTATTTTAGAAGGAAGCAGCCTATTTAGCATTCATGCTCCTAGGTGTAGAAAGAAAGTTGGGATTATTAGAAGCTCTAAATATCTTTTTTTGCGGGTAACTTTCTAATGATTGTTTTTGCACTTAACAGCTGAACAACCTTAAAATCATACAAACACAGTTTCGAAAACTCTGGTTGTGCATGTGAGCTATGTTCAGTTGTTTCCTGCTACAGGATCTCGGTGTTTATTGGGTGTTGTTCGTGCACGCTTCCCACTTGTAATATTGACTTCTGTATGCTGATAGTTTGTTGCACTTAACATGTTCCGTTTGGTAGATACATGTTGTGCAAAAAATACACAAATGCGGAAAGACAATAAACAGGATCTAGATTTGCCAATTTGAACATCACCTAATCTAGCAGCAATTATTCAATTACTCCAAATAAATAGCAATTAACTATAAAAAAGAAAGAAAAGAGACACACAATATTTATACTGGTTCCACTATCATCTAGATAGTGTACGTCCAGTCCAAAGGAGAGAGATTTTATTACACTTGAGAGAATTACAAGAGATTACAAGATAAGAGTTTACATACCAAAGCCCTACATTAGGGATAACAAGAAGAGATACTCTATCTGGAGATCGCTGGCTGAATACCAGGATGAATTTACAATGAAGTCTACCCTCAATATATAGACAACATAAATTCATGTGAATCATCAATCAAATTACCAAAATATGGTAAGAAGATAATGGAGGCAAATTACAATGGTAACAAATCGCGTAAACATAGTAAGTAATTCACTCGTTCCAAAGATGGAAGAAAATAATTCCAAAGCAATGCGATTACGAATAAAGAAATAATATGCATATCTTTTTGCATATATATTATTCCATAACATGCGCATGCATATATTTCCTTATCATCTCATTCAAATGCAATCCAATTATTTACGTATTTCCATAATGAACAAACGTGATTACTTTCCCTTTTGCATATTTGTTTCCCTCTATTTGTGATTTTGTATCACCAAAATTTAACACTCCACCTTGATGCAAAATCATATATTTCCAACACTCCACCTCGAGTCAAAATCTCTTTTCAACGTAAAACTCTTCAAATCAAACTCCACCTTCAACCAAAATCTCTTAACGAGATACAAAAGAAGAATGAATATTTTCCCAATGGGTTCCAGCAAGGCCACCCCCCATTACACCTTGCTAACGAGCTCAGACTATGTCTCCGCCCGCCAACAAAATGTTGCAAATATCCAAAATCAAAAGAAGGTTGATACCAAAATAATCTCAAAGCCACCAAGGTCAAAAAATTCTCTCAATCACCAATCCAAATACAGAGCCAAAAAACAAAAGCCATTGAACATAACAAGGCTAATACAAATCTCTGTATACAAGATAAATCTCTCTCCTTCCACATACCTTATCTGCCAAACAACAAATTTCCCATGGAAATCAACATAAGACTCTCACATCAACATCGAGCCATAAAGCAGATACAAGTTACCAAATCCACTTATCTGCCAAACAACAAATTTCCCATGGAAATCAACATAAGACTCTCACATCAACATCGAGCCATAAGGTAGATACAAGTTCCAAAATCCAGATGTCTCTTCAACACAGTAAACTCCTTATCACCAAATTTCCAAGACTACAACGCTCTTCTCTCTCAACATAATCTCCTCCACTCTATATTGCACAAAATCTCTTTTTCCATCCAAATGAGTAATAACATAATTACCACCGGATCTACCGCTCTTTCTAGAAGCCATTGATGCACAAATTTGAACAAATCGGTTGGCTCTGATACCAATCTGTTGTGCAAAAAATGCACAAATGCGGAAAGACAATAAACAGGATCTAGATTTGAACATCACCTAATCTAGCAGCAATTATTCCATTACTCCAAATAAATAGCAATTAACTATAAAAAAGAAAGAAAAGAGACACACAATATTTATACTGGTTCCACTATCATCTAGATAGTGTACGTCCAGTCCAAAGGAGAGAGATTTTATTACACTTGAGAGAATTACAAGAGATTACAAGATAAGAGTTTACATATCAAAGCCCTACATTAGGGATAACAAGAAGAGATACTCTATCTGGAGATCGCTGGCTGAATACCAGGATAGGTTTACAATGAAGTCTACCCTCAATATATAGCCAACATAAATTCATGTGAATCATCAATCAAATTACCAAAATATGGTAAGGAGATAATGGAGGCAAATTAAAATGGTAACAAATCACGCAAACATAGCAAATAATTCACTCATTCCAAAGATGGATGAAAATAATTCCAAAGCAATGAGATTACGAAGAAAGAAATAATATGCATATCTTTTTGCATATATATTATTCCATAACATGCGCATGCATATATTTCCTTATCATCTCATTCAAATGCAATCCAATTATTTACGCATTTCCATAATGAACAAACGTGATTACTTTCCCTTTTGCAAATTTGTTTCCTTCTATTTGTGATTTTGTATCACCAAAATTTAACAATACAAAACTTGCTATATGGGTTGATTGCAATCCATCTTTCCTTCCTTAGTTGTGCAAGATAAGGTCAAGTGATTTGAATAAAACATTTGCCCTGAGTAGTTATTTCTTCTTGTAAATAGGATCTATATTTAAAATATTTCATTGCAGTGTGTAAAATTTACTTTATATTTTTCCTCCATTTTTTCTTCTATGGTTACTGGTAGTCCTTTTACACTAACATGTATCCCTCCCAAGGAAATCTTACATTTCCTCTTTTCGCCTGCTTGTTTGAATTACAAAATAAACTATATCTCTAAGTTGCGAATGGCTCAACCATTTCAAGCAATTATAAAAATAAAAATAAAAAAATAAGCTCTTTATAGCCGACACAAGATTTTCTATCTGTTCATTTGATTTGGTTAAACCAATGTCACTATTTTCCCATTAGATATTCAACCAATATGATTCTCAAGTTCAAGTTTAATTGAGATTGTTGACATTTACTTAAAGTTAGCTATGCATGTATTTCTATTTTGGTTGCTAGCCAGCAATTGAATATAGGTCTGCACATTTGTTACATGATTTGAGATATAGAACTTAATGATTAATCACTTCAATGAAATTGCTTTAGTAAATATCGAGTTACAAATATTTAACTATATGCTGCTAGATTTTTATTGCGATCCTCATTCTTGTCGAACAAACGTTATTTTATGCATTAATTACTTTATTTGTTGAATAATGTTTGCAACTTATAGATTTGGCTTTCTATTTATTATAACATTGGTTATCTATTTTTCTGAGAATACACTTGGCATAATTATCAAATTATTTTGTCTTTGCACTAGGTGATGTACCAGTATTACTTTTTCCTTCCTATATGAATTTCACATGGGGATTTGGTCTATAATTAAGAAAGATGAGTGTGTACACTTAACTTGATAGTATAGAACAAACGAGTTTTACCCTCCACATCTGTACCCAACATAATAAAACAACTCACTTAAACCTTGTAGTTTATACCCAACACAACAATTCAGAATATAATATTAAGTTTTATTTTGAAATGATAAAATTAAAGCTAATCGAATAGGTTTGCACTAAGACCCATGTTAAATGAGCACATGTTGATGACACTTGAACTTATTTTGAGTGATGAATGAGCACATATTAGATTTGAGGCAGTACATATTCATTCTAATATTGTATGGAGTATAATAGTAGCTATAATTAAGAATCGTGCTAAATACACTCTGCTACATGCTCCATTTTACCCAATTTCAATCGGCCATATACCGTCGATCGAAATTGGTAAAATAAAATTATACTACATTTGGCAGAATACCACTAAATTTTTTTAAGTGCATCCGGCAGTATACTGCCGGATGAAACAGATAGGTACTAATGGAGTACTTAGAGTGTATTTAGCACGACTCATAATTAAAAGTTGAACGGTATGCATCATTCCAAATATATTAACCACTGTTCCAGTCCTTTTATTGCTTGCGTTAATTGGGTGACCTGTATCAGACAGATAATATGGATGGGAGCTTAAACCTTACAACAGTTCAAACAATATTTTTTCATTTTCATATGGATGAGAACTTAAACCTGTATATGTTTCATTTTAACGTTCAATGATTTTCGTCAACATCATTAATATTTTAAGTGTTTCAATTTGGCTCAAGATTTCACATAATTGTATAGGTTCAAAGTCATCTATTAGCTTAGGAAAGCAAATGAGGGAGGTTGCTCGTCCTACCTGCAGTCCCTTTATAGGTTAGAAAGAAAAAAAATCCTGAACCGTGCTAAAAAATTCATTATTAGTTATAAGAATTTAACATTTTCGCTGAGTCTGTACATTTGTGCATTAATATTCAACTACATGTTTATTTTGTGAACATATATAGGTACAAGTACCAGCTTCAGGTTCTGAAACAATACAACGCGGTGTCTGCCAACAACCCTTCCTTGTTTGTGCACACTAACTTAAAGAGTATGATTTTACAAAGCTTCAAAAGTGAACTACTGCCTATGTTTATTGCGTCTGATTTTATGTTTTATTTGTACAAATTAATATTATGATGTGACAATTAGACAACTTGTTTCATGTTTGCGCTGGAGTCTACTTTCATGTGATGTTACACTACTATGCCTATAGATTTGTGTTAAATTGAATGATATATGTTTGTTGGTATTGTTAACCACAGCACAGAGACCAAGTGGCACATATGTGACCGATAACATGTGTATTTAATACATTAGTCATTTGCATACGAGTTTCTGTCATTTTTATATGTGGAATTCATGACCGATACCTGGATGTTTCTTTCAAGTTTCAACAAAGACAGAACGGTGGATGGCACCTGTTTGTGATGGTATGGTCATATATATTAGCTTTGAGATCATATATGCTGATTATATTGCTTGTTTGATGCTATATGATTATCCTATTTGTGATGTAGTGCTGGAAATTTTGTGGCAATTTGACGACGCTATGTCGTTGCTAAATAACATATTTTTATAATTCATGAAGACAAGACGATCTTGCTATATGACTTTTTTTCTTAATATGAAAGTTATATCAACAATATTAAAATGGTCAAGGCACTACAAGAATATTAAGGATTTCCGACGGTTGATAACCGTCGGCTGCCGTTGGAAGCCGTCGTAAAAAGCCGTCGGAATATATGGCGTCGGCGAGCAGTATTTCCGATGGCTTCCGACATAGAGTGTCGAACCCATTTCCGACGGCTTCCGACGGATACCGACACTTGTCGGGATCCGTCGGAAGCCGTCGGAAAAGATGTCCTACAGGCCGTCGGAAGCCGTCAGAAATTTTCTACCTGTAAGCTGTGTGGATCCGTCGAAAGCCGTCGGAAATTTGCTTTTTTTTTATTTCTGCTGCAAATATAGCCTTTCATCCGCATTTCTCTTCCAAACACTATTACATCAATACTGCACAATGCAGTATACAATATTCCAACCAAATATCAAAACTCAAACTACACAAAATTCAATAAACACACAAATAAAGCAAAGTACATCAAAATAAAATACATAATATACATAACCATTCCAACATTTACAATAACCCTAACAATAAGTGTTCTACCATGTTGTAAATACACAAAATCATCAACATCCTCATCCACATCATCATACAACCACAAAACCAAGTGTATCAAACATAATTATACAAAAATCAACAATTACCTCCACCGTCTACCAAATCATTCAAAACTAAAAAAACATACCTGAACAAGCAAGCAAGCAATGAATCAATCTTCTTTAGATCCAGAGCCAGTCGAGGAAGGGAAGTGGCCACCAAAGTGCTGCATGTACTCTAGCAACTGTGTGGTCTGCATGGCCTGTTGGCGGTTTTGCTCCTCCAGTTGGGACACTCTAGTCCGCAATTCTTCTATATCTGCTAGATCGCTCTGAGCTCAATTACGCCGTCCCCTTCTCTGACTGCTGGCCTGCAATAATGGAAAAATGAATAAAATTCAAGTTTATTGTTTTGAAAAGGTCAAAATATCATATTTGAAGTATTTTAAGATAAAATTATATATTCCAACATAGAATTATGACTTAAATATCAAATTAGCAGTAAAATAAATTATTTACCACTTGATTGTCAAATCCGTATCGTCTGTCACGCCCTGCTGGATCCATAACGGACTCAAAAATAGAGTCCTCCTCATCAGTCGTCAGCTGATCTCGACCCGTATCAGCAAGGAGTTTCTGCTGCCGCTTCATAAACTTCTCCTGCATTAACAAATTAATAACATCATATCTTATTTCATTATAGTTTAACAAGCAGAATAATTACTAATACTGCATAAAATGAAATATGCTTACATGGCTTTTGCTGGATTTATCGTCCTGCCATGTATACGAAACAGTCCCGTCCGGATTTAAATGCTCGACAGCTTGCGTATGAGCGAACACGTCCATATAGCCCATGGGACCATGTGCCTCAGCTTCCTGAAGTTGATTTTTACATACAAGTATTATACATTTAAAATTATATAGCATAAACTATTTACAATTATTATTCAGTAAATTTACCAACTCCTGCCGATACTGCTGAAACGACTTCGACCCTCCACGATGAGTGACGGGATTCTTATTTCTATTTGCAGAATTTCTATCCGACTCTGCCTGTACATTCAAAATTTGATACATTATTTTTCGATCACGTCAAATTAATAATTCAAAAAAAATTTAGTATACTTGTCTTCGCCTCGTCCGTTTCCCAGTATTCCAACCATGCTTGCCATACACTCTCCCACATCCACTGTGGTTTCTTACCAGATTTCTTAATTTCGGATATCGTGTCCCTATAGTTCTTGCGCATCTTCTTCATCCAGTATCCTCGTGCCAGCATCATATCGTCTATCTGGATGTCTATCTCAGCCTGTGTTTCACGATAAAAAGTAAAAAAAAAAGGTTACACGTTAAACGATAAACAGTAGAAAAACGACAAAAACGAATTAAAAATGAAAAATAGAAAAATATTCATACTAGGACATCCTTCCACATACACTCTGATGTGAGGAGGGATGTTATCCCACTTCGGCCAGCAAGCACTCATCCTACTGCAACAAGAAGCTCTAGAGACATCCAGCACAACCTTCGAGGGAAGTAGGTCGAACCCCCTGTTTTTAAATAGGATATAGATAAGTACGTACGTATATCATAAAAAAATAAGATGCTGAATAAAATTTAATTCTTACCCCTCTACTCTAGGGACTAACGAAACTACTGGACGATGTGACCCTCGCGATGGGCCACTGCCATCGCCTCCTGATGATTAGGAAGAGCTCCTACCTCTATATGACATTATGATAAACCTGTGACATATACACACATCATTATATAAGAGAATAATAACATGATAATGAAATATATTTTATATGAAAATGACTTCAACGATATAAATTGCTTAATTAATGACTGAAATGGAAATAGAAATGGAAGTGTGTTATACCTGATTCATAATGGGTGTACTCTTCCGACGATAAACAGATTTCATTGCATTTTTAATAAAAATTGCTAAATAAATGACAAATGGAAATGACATAAAACATGTAAACAATGGTAAACAGATTTGGTTTCATAGTCACATCAATTTCATAATACATCAAGAATTCAACATAGTTACATCAATTGCAAAAAAACAGATTCAGATTTATATCAGTCATCATCGTCTTCAGATTCAGATTCGGTCTCGTTTTCTACGATATTTTCCTCTGCACTGTCATACGCTTCTACCAAAACATTTGATTCATCGATCAAAGAACCAAAATCAATATGATCGTCTGTAATTATTATTTCTTATTTTGCTCAAGATCTGCCTGATAAGCTTGTTCGTCCAGAATATTCTTCCCATCGAATGTGAATTTGGTTTTTGTTTTAAAAACTGCAGACTAATCTGTTTTATCTCTTTTTAGAGACGGAAAAGGAGCGTAATAAACTTGCAATGCTTGTTTGGCTGGTACAAAAGGATCATACTTGTGATAGTGCGATGTGTGCTTTATTTCGATAAGATTATAATCCTTGTGCACATTAATTCCAGAACCTGGAATATTGCTAAACCAATTGTATCAAAATAGAAATACCTCCTCCGTGGGTCGTGAGAAATATGTCACTTGCAAAATTTGTGTTAGAACGCATAAAAATCATTTAAGTGATTTTCTAGATCGTCACTACCTTTAACAAATACACCAGTATTATTTGTTAATTTTTCTGCACCGTATTCTTTGGTGTTAAATTTATATCCATTGACGAAATATATTGGATATGTCTTGACCACTCTTTTTGGTCCCATCGCAAGATGTTTCAACCCTTCGTCAACAACACAATTTCTCGCCTCATAAACGTAATTTGAAAACCAACCGGAAAATTCTTTACTGAGATCTCCGTTCGGATGTTCACGTTCATAAACACTGTTTATATAAACAAATTATTACATTAGGTTATACACGTGCACGCATTATAGAAAAGAATAAAACACAAATTATTATTTCAGATTACCTAACAAACGGTGCAATCTCGGCACAATTTAGAAGAATATAAGTGTAACGACCCTGAAATTCAGACACAGTTTAAAATTTTAAAAATCGCTTATTTAGTGTAGAATTTCGAATTTTCACAAACAAATTCCGATGCTATTCAAATTTCATATTTGGAATGCGTCTAATTAAATATAGCAACTGGTAAATTTTCGTCCGAAAATAAGGAAGTTTACTTCGTGCGTAAACTTACTTCAATTTAAATCAGTTAGTAATCGATGAAAATAAACCGTTTTCGAAACCTAAATATTTTCACATAGAAAAATTCTAAATCGTCTTCTGAGCAAGACGTCATTTTTCGTTTTTTCAAATTCGGACTTCTTTAGCTCCGTCGCTCTTATTTTTTGACGTTTTACTGCATTTTCCTTCAGTAGAAAATTTCGAATTTTTATAATTCGATCGTATCACCAATATCTTCATACCGTTGTGACCGCCTCGTCGCGTTGATCAAAACGGTATATTTATTTGGGTCAATCGGAGTTCGGCGTTGCAAATTATAATTGTTAACGGAGCGCAAACCGGCCCGTTACGCAGCACAAACCAGTACCCAACTTTCCAACGCTCAGAATTCTAGAAGCCTTTGACAATTCAGAGAGCCAATAGCCGTCACATTTACCGAAGAATCATCGCACTGGCCTGGGGACTCAAGCCCTTTCGTTTCCTTTGTCTATCCATTTCAAATCGTGCAAGCTGTAAAGCCACAAGTCATTATTATTACTACCAGAATTTAATGATATCTATTTCTACACTCAACTGTTCGTTTGATGACCTTTGATATTTCCAACTGTTCATTCGGTCCAATATTCGAAATAATTATATATACAAAGGGTACCTATATTTGCTGCTGTGAATTATTCATCTTCTTCATTTTGCCTGTAACTTCTTTTCTTCCCACAGAGACCATCCTCTTCATTTCCTAACCCTTCTGCATGCCTACCATCCTCCATGCTTTAACACCCAATCACCTACCACCGCAAATACCGCCTCACCTGAACAACGTCGACCAGACACCTAAGTAACTCCATCGCCTGCCCTCACCACAATCACGTACGACCGCCGCCCCTCCTCCTTTGCTCCTCCAGACTTAGACCCACCCCACACTTTCACCAAACCAGCCCGCAACGCCAGCACGACTTCGACAAGTTGCAGCCACTTCTTTCTTCCGCAACCCCGGCCGAAGCTCCGCCCACTCCTCCTAGCACAACCCACGTATACTCCACTACAACATCCCATGACCTCCCCTACCTCACGCCTCAGCCCACGTCCATCAAGCCTTGAATGCACAGGCCGACATCACTCATCCCAAGCCGTACAACCAAAGCTCCAACATCCGACCCCTGAGATCCACCAAGGTCCGCCACTTCCACGAACATCGTCAAAGCCATCCCCTTGCTTTCACCATAACACCCCTTACCACCTAAACTCCACCATTGCAACAGTCGGCACTTTCCATCACGTCATCTTTCTCGGCCTCACTTCCATTCGCATGCAACCAGGGTCGGACCCGCCTTCACACCTCCTTCCCAAATTTCAGCCGACCCACGTCAGCCCTCCATCCCCACCACCATTCGCCACCCACTCACCAACCCGTGCAGGCCCCACGCCACTTCCCCCAGCACGCAACCACCACGACCGAAGCTGCCACCTCCACGCAACCACCGCCTAGGCTCTGTGCCGCTCGTCCCTCCTTCCTTCAATTATTAGGTGCGGTGAAAGTTATTTTAATATATATATTTATACTGTTATGTGTGTTGTACAGTTGCATTTGATAAGTTCTGTTTCTAAAAAAAATGCAAACAAGTACTCTATCATATTTAAAGTAATATGCTACAGGCTGTTTTTCATACTAGTGTATAAAGTGGCATTGTAAAATATATTTATACATAATATCTTAAAAGAAGTTTTATATATGCTAGTATTATATATATATATATTTACAGCTAATGGGTATATACATGAGTTATATATATATATGCCCTATATATTTGCGTCGTTTGGGATGAGTTTCTGTTATTGTAGGTATATTAACTTTTATCTATAAGGTTACAGTTTAATTTGTTTTAAATATTGAGTATATAGTATGAGTTGATGTGCTGATTTGAAAAAAATATAAAGAAAAAATGTATACATATGTCATGGGTTATATTTTTTATAATTTATAAATATAATATTTTGAAAAAAATAGTGTTCATAGTAATTTTACCACAATATCTTCAGACCGAATTTTCTTTCTCAATCAAACTCGAGCTACATTTCAAATTCAAAGTAGGACATGTTGATGACACAATTTTTTTTTTTCTAATATCAATTTGAGTTGACACTTCTATATAACTGCTTTAAATCTGCGTATACCGATGTTTTGACCTGTAATGCATACAGGTCGCCATTCATAGTTTTAGACTACTGCCACTACAAAGAGAATTTCTGAAATATAAGTTGCGACACGTTAAAATGTTAACAACTTATCATTCGTATCTGTCTCTTTGATGCTTACTACATGTTTGCTTTAATGTCTACTCGTGTAAGGTATCAGTAATATGAAGAAGAATAAAAGGAGGGATTATGCGGCATATTTTTCACTTGCTAGACTGTTCATCATACTTTGCAGAATTTTCAGCTTGTCTGTCGAACTCCAGTCCATCGTGCTTTGTTTCATCTTCGGATTTTTGATTCGATTCAGTGTCTGTATCAGTGTGCGTATCCGTGTCATCTCTTATTCTCTCTAGCCTCGAAAGGTGAGCAATCACTCACGGTTAATATTCTTTTATTTATTAAATTTGATTGCAATCGAAACGACAATTGAAATATACTGTTGTTAGCTATTTACACTGTTATATATGCTATTATCTGTATCTATTCACCTATGACATCTGATACCATTATCTGTTAATTATTTATGCGATGATAATACAGTTTGGTTGATAATTGATTGATTGATTGTTGTTTATATTTGATGTTAAATTGTAATGTATAAGTGATAAATATTATGCAATTGAATTTGACGTATGGTAGTTTAAAATTTTAAATTGATATATGTGTTGAATTTGATTAGTTAATTCGAATAATATGACCCCTTTTAATTGTTAAGTTAATTGACACGTAGAATTTGATAAATTACACTTTGAACCTTTGAACGTATATTGGATTAATTGTTGTAGTATTAAAATTGAAAGTGAATGACAAGTGAAAACCGTATAAAATAATAGTGTAATAATCTTTAATCTGCATGAAATGATAGTGTAGATTCTAGAAATAATTATATTAATTTGCACAAATAACAATGTGAATTAATACAATTATTTCGGGATTATTTGAATTGATTATTGAATTGTTATTGATTGTTGTTATTGCTTGTTTATTTACTTTGACACCATCCCTGTTATCACACTACAAGTTTCCTTTGCTATGCTTTGATTTTGGATTGAAATGGAATCGGGTTGAAATGATAAATACCCAAACTGAACTTGACTTAGGATAGAGAATTAAATATAAACCCGATTGGTCAATAATTTGATTTAAAAATAAAATAATGATTTTATTCGAATAAAGAATAAGTTATGAAATGAAATTGGAATTTGAATTTAATGAAAGAAAAATGTTAATATTTAAAATCTGAAACGAATATTAACATAGTAGTTGTTGAAAGAGCGTTGTTTAAAATTAATTATCGAAGAAGAAAAATTGGAATTATTCATTGAATTAAGTTTGAAATGATTTAAAAATTAAATTTGAATTATAATTAAGTTGAAATTATTAAGTTTGAAATTATCAATAATTAAGATTGAAATTATTTAATAATTGAATAAGATTGAATTAATTGATAATTAAAAAAAAAATCGAATTCTTGATAAGAGAAATTGAACTTTGAATAAGCGAATTTGAACTTCGTTAATAAATGAAATTGTGTTCTTTATTTACTAAGTTTTGAAAAAATTATTTGAGTAAGTTAAAAGTGAAATTTGATTTCTCGAATATATGAAATTTAGTTTCTTTGTTCATTGAGTTTTGAAATTTGTAACTATGTAAAGAATAAGTGAAATTGAATTTCTTAACAAGAAATAAATGCGTTTATTGAAATTAATGTAAGAATTGTAATTTAAGGAAATTGAGTTGGAAATTTTAATTAAATTAAATTGGTAAGTTTTGATATAATGAAGTTAACTTAAGTGATTGATTTAATGACTTGGAAATTAAAAAGAATTGTTTTGGATGATAAATTAACTTAACGAATATTGAATAAAATCGATTATGAATTGAAATTGATTTTGAATGTTAAATTAAACTAATTTAAATGATTTCAAAATGAAACTTTTGTATGAACTTGAATCAATATTTGAATTGTTTAAATAAAATTTGAAATTGAATTATAAGATTTTGAAATGGAAATTTGGAAGTTTGAAATATAAATTATGGATTGATATAGAAAGACAAATGGAATGCTATTACGAATTCTAATTGAAATTGAAATTGATTGTTTGAAATATATTCAACGACCGATCGGTGTAATAAATACGAAGTTATTAAAGAGACCGGGATCGGATATGGACATACTCTCTGTCGATACCGAAAACCACTTTGATAACTATTATACGCGGAGTGTTGATCCAGAATGAAGTGGATGGTTTTGTGAACGCGTTGACTGAAGAAAGAGAACGATATTGAATGACCCCTGACATGACTAAAACAGGAGCCGCGCCGGGCCATTGAGGTTCGCTAACTCTAGCGGACACACTTCTTCGATACCATATCCATTACTTTTGTGATTTGATTTGGGTGCACCCCTCGATTTGGGAGTGTTGTTTCGCGGTGTTGAGGTAGCTGCTGGCTATGCTCAACATCAGTCTGGATCAGGCAACTACTAGTATCCTAGTTGGTATCGCCTCATGTACCTTGTCATACTGATTATCCTATTCGCGACCACTACGTTTTGTTTTGTGTTATACCTATGGGGTACCCTCTGATAACCACCAGTTTACGGTGGGGTTTACGGTGCTGTATAGACTATGGCATTATAAAAATATGTTAAGGGGGATAATGGTAACGCCTTAACGCTATTTTAATACTTTATATTACTGATAGACATTATCTACTTAGCGTACATTACTACCTAGTAGATAGTTTAACGGATCCTTAGAGGATGGTTATTCCAACGTCCTTTGAGTTACTTGTATTTCGATTGCTATTTCACTTGAGTTGGATTTATTGATATAAGAATATTAATCCTGACTCGAGTGTTTTGTGTTTTGCTTTACGCTCGGGTCAAACTGAGTGTACCAGTATTCGAGACTCACCTTTGGAGTTGGAGCCTTACTTGAAGATCCAGCCATCTATTCTGCTTTCAGTATTCGATGATTCCAGTGATGTATTCTGATTGTACCTGATGTATCGTATTACTCCTCTGTTGTAAACTCTGATGTATCTTATATGTTTATATAGTAGCTTCATGAAATACTATCTCTTTTACTTCCGCTGCATATTATTACTCTGTGTCTGTGATTCTATGACTATTTATTTACTGTATATCTCAGTTTTGCCAAATTTAAATTTACAATTTGGTATTTTGAATTATTCAAGTCCGACATGTGCGGATGCAAATAGTCCAAAATAGCGGGTCGTTATAGTTGGTATCAGAGCTTTTGGTAGCTCTAGGCAAAACTTAGCATATAGGGTAAATGTATTTACAGAATCACTCCCACTCGAGTTTCAATCTCTTCTTCTTGACTCGTTTCCTTTGAATTTTGGAACGTTCCCTGCGGTTCCAAAATTCATTCGTGTCCCTCACTATTCGTCTTCTTTCAATTTTGGAGCTTCCCATAACTCCACTTTGAATGGTATCTATAATAGATCGGCGGTCTTCGCAAACGCCAAATGATTTGAAAATGGGTAAAACTCCTTTACAATAGGCATTGATTTACCGAAGATTTCTGTATCCTCGGTTTACGATGCTATCTATCTCCTGCTATACTTGAATTCTATTTCTTGAGATTGAATGTTGATTTACCTCGGAATTCTGCATCGATCTTATTCTTGAAGTTACGGTCGACCCGGTTTAGGTTGCCCGTGAATTAAATAAGCTTGTCCATCTCCCGATTCTGTTAATTGAATTACCTCATCTTCTATTCCAAACTTATTACCGAATCAAATACTTGTTTTGAAATCTATTCTTGTATGGTCGAGCGAGGAAGTGTCTTTGAAAATTAATATTAAAAATGTTTTACATATATTGTGTTGTTTGAGATGTTGATTTGGGTTTTCAATCGATTCGTCTGATCAACGCTATCGATAGGATTTCCAAAACACTTGAACAGAGCAAACTGACACAATATTGATTTCAAATTTGGTAAACAAATAGTTTGTATGATTATATTATATAAGTATAAATTTTTCTAAAATTAAAATATTAATGAATCTGTTGTCCGAAATGTTAAAATTTAATTTTCATTTATTATTTTATAAATCACCGACTATTTCATAACATAAATAAATGAATTTATAAAATCTAGTTATAATTTGATTTGAAGTTTGTAATGAATTCAAATCAAGAATTCAAGAAATTAATTTCCGGTAATTTCGAACTATGGTTTTAAAAGTTTAAAATGTGTATTATTTAAAATATTTTCGAATAGAAATGGTTTGCAAAGAATTTAAAATGATTAAATTTGAGCCCTTCTCTTTTGTCGCTAGAAAATAATTTCGGTGATGACGGCCGCATCATCGACATTCATTTTCGAGTTTCGAAGTGGAGAGACTATTCTGTAGCTTTGCTACGGTTTGTTTTGAAAAATAAATTGATTTGAATTTTCAAACATGACTTGATCTATAATCTATATTGAAGATTTTAAATTTGATTTGATATATTATGAATATATATATATATATATATATATATATTTGTTTTATCTCAAGTTGTTTGAAGCTAATCGGAAATTAATTCTTAAATTTTGATTTTACAATTTTAAATGAAGCCAAATTATTTTATATAAATATTTAACTTGAAATAACTGAATTGTAAAATTTTATTTGGATAATACTCAATCGCATTATATATAACTTACCTAATTTTTTTTTAAAAAAAAAGTTAATTATGTAATTGAATATTATAAAGTAGAAAATGATATCAAAGGACTTTTTAATAAATTGAGTAGTTATAATAAATGTAAATATACTTAATATATATGTGATAGGGTATTTAAGTAGAATAAATTTAATAATAATTTGGAATAAAGAAGAACTAAAATTGTCAAAGACGTTTTGATTATAATAAATGACTTCAAATCTATGATCTTTGAGGTTGTTAATTTAAGAAAATTGGATAATATATAATATAAATTGTCTTTATAAATAAAATGTAAGTGCGTATAATAAATGTTATTTAACTTATAAATGATTATGAGATAAATAGAATAATAAGTTAAATAAATAATAGGTATGATTAATAGAAGAAAATTTTGTTTTGAAAGTCAATAAAGTGAATTAAATCAACTTAAGAAAATATCTTGAATGAATTGAATTTAAATTGAATTTCATTTGAAAGGAATCTTTTGTACCTAACATTAATATATGTGAAATCAAATCAAATTTATGAAAGTTTGAATTTAAAGTCAAATTGTTAAATATAAATTAATTTAAATTGAAATTTCTATGGTTTTAATTAATTGTTTATTATGTAATTCAAGTCTATTTCTTCTGGTTGTTTCTATTCTCCTACCTCCTTCCTTTTCGGGGACGAAAAGTTTTGAGTGGGGGAGAATGTAACGACCCTGAAATTCAGACCCAGTTTAAAATTTTGAAAATCGCTTATTTAGTGTAGAATTTCGAATTTTCACAAACAAATTCCGATGCTATTCAAACTTCATATTTGGAATGCGTCTAATTAAACATAGCAACTGGTAAATTTTCGTCCGAAAATAAGGAAGTTTACTTCGTGCGTAAACTTACTTCAATTTAAATCAGTTAGTAATCGATGAAAATAAACCGTTTTCGAAACCTAAATATTTTCACATAAAAAAATTCTAAATCGTCTTCTGAGCAAGACGTCATTTTTCGATTTTCCAAATTCGGACTTCTTTAGCTCCGTCGCTCTTATTTTTCGACGTTTTACTGCATTTTCCTTCAGTAGAAAATTTCGAATTTTTATAATTCGATCGTATCACCAATATCTTCATACCGTTGTGACCTCCTCGTCGCGCTGATCAAAACGGTATATTTATTTGTGTCAATCGGAGTTCGACGTTGCAAATTATAATTGTTAACGGAGCGCAAACCGGCCCGTTACGCATTACAAACCAGTACCCAACTTTCCAACGCTCAGAATTCTAGAAGCCTTTGACAATTCAGAGAGCCAATAGCCGTCACATTTACCGAAGAATCATTGCACTGGCCTGGGGACTCAAGCCCTTTCGTTTCCTTTGTCTATCCATTTCAAATCGTGCAAGCTATAAAGCCACAAGTCATTATTATTATACCAGAATTTAATGATATCTATTTCTACACTCAACTGTTCGTTTGATGAGCTTTGATATTTCCAACTGTTCATTCGGTCCAATATTCGAAATAATTATATATACAAAGGGTACCTATATTTTCTGCTGTGAATTATTCATCTTCTTCATTTTGCCTGTAACTTCTTTTCTTCCCACAGAGACCATCCTCTTCATTTCCTAACCCTTCTGCGTGCCTACCATCCTCCATGCTTTAACACCCAATCACCTACCACCGCAAATACCGCCTCACCTGAACAACGTCGACCAGACACCTAAGTAACTCCATCGCCTACCCTCACCACAGTCACGTACGACCGCCGCCCCTCCTCCTTTGCTCCTCCAGACTTAGACCCGCCCCACACTTTCACCAAACCAGCCTGCAACGCCAGCACGACTTCGACAAGTTGCAGCCACTTCTTTCTTCCGCAACCCCGGCCGAAGCTCCACCCACTCCTCCTAGCACAACCCACGTATACTCCACTACAACATCCCATGACCTCCTCTACCTCACGCCTCAGCCCACGTCCATCAAGCCTTGAATGCACAGGCCGACATCACTCATCCCAAGCCGTACAACCAAAGCTCCAACATCCGACCCCTGAGATCCACCAAGGTCCGCCACTTCCACGAACATCGTCAAAGCCATCCCCTTGCTTTCACCATAACACCCCTTACCACCTAAACTCCACCATTGCAACAGTCGGCACTTTCCATCACGTCACCTTTCTCGGCCTCACTTCCATTCGCATGCAACCAGGGTCGGACCCGCCTTCACACCTCCTTCCCAAATTTCAGCCGACCCACGTCAGCCCTCCATCCCCACCACCATTCTCCACCCTCTCACCAACCCGTGCAGGCCCCTCGCCACTTCCCCCAGCACGCAACCACCACGACCGGAGCTGCCACCTCCACGCAACCACCGCCTAGGCTCTGTGTCGCTCGTCCCTCCTTCCTTCAATTATTAGGTGCGGTGAAAGTTATTTTAATATATATATTTATACTGTTATGTGTGTTGTACAGTTGCATTTGATAAGTTCTGTTTCTAAAAAAAAGAAAATGCGAACAAGTACTCTATCATATTTAAAGTAATATGCTACTGGCTGTTTTTCATACTAGTGTATAAAGTGGCGTTGTAAAATATATTTATACATAATATCTTAAAAGAAGTTTTATATATGCTAGTATTATATATATATTTACAGCTAATGGGTATATACATGAGTTATATATATATATGCGCTATATATTTGCGTCGTTTGGGATGAGTTTCTGTTATTGTAGGTATATTAACTTTTATCTATAAGGTTACAGTTTAATTTGTTGTAAATATTGAGTATATAGTATGAGTTGATGTGCTGATTTGAAAAAATATAAAGAAAAAATGTATACATATGTCATGGGTTATATTTGTTATAATTTATAAATATTATTTTAAAAAAATAGTGTTCATAGTAATTTTACCACAATATCTTCAGACCGAATTTTCTTTCTCAATCAGACTTGAGCTACATTTCAAATTAAAAGTAGGACATGTTGATGACACAATTTTTTTTTTTTTTCTAATATCAATTTGAGTTGACACTTCTATATAACTGCTTTGAATCTGCGTATACCGATGTTTTGACCTGTAATGCATACAGGTCGTCGTTCATAGTTTTAGACTACTGCCACTACAAAGAGAATTTCTGAAATATAAGTTGCGACACGTTAAAATGTTAACAGCTTATCATTCGTATCTGTCTCTTTGATGCTTACTACATGTTTGCTTTAATGTCTACTCGTGTAAGGTATCAGTAATATGAAGAAGAATAAAAGGAGGGATTATGCGGCATATTTTTCACTTGCTAGACTGTTCATCATACTTTGCAGAATTTTCAGCTTGTCTGTCGAACTCCAGTCCATCGTGCTTTGTTTCATCTTCGGATTTTTGATTCGATTCAGTGTCTGTATCAGTGTGCGTATCCGTGTCATCTCTTATTCTCTCTAGCCTCGAAAGGTGAGCAATCACTCACGGTTAATATTCTTTTATTTATTAAATTTGATTGCAATCGAAACGACAATTGAAATATACTGTTGTTAGCTATTTACACTGTTATATATGCTATTATCTGTATCTATTCACCTATGACATTTGATACCATTATCTGTTAATTATTTATGCGATGATAATACAGTTTGGTTGATAATTGATTGATTGATTGTTGTTTATATTGGATGTTAAATTGTAATGTATAAGTGATAAATATTATGCAATTGAATTTGACGTATGGTAGTTTAAAAATTTAAATTGATATATGTGTTGAATTTGATTAGTTAATTCGAATAATATGACCCCTTTTAATTGTTAAGTTAATTGACACGTAGAATTTGATAAATTACACTTTGAACCTTTGAACGTATATTGGATTAATTGTTGTAGTATTAAAATTGAAAGTGAACGACAAGTGAAAACCGTATAAAATAATAGTGTAATAACCTTTAATCTACATGAAATGATAGTGTAGATTCTAGAAATAATTATATTAATTTGCACAAATAACAATGTGAATTAATACGATTATCTCGGGATTATTTGAATTGATTATTGAATTGTTATTGATTGTTGTTATTGCTTGTTTATTTACTTTGACACCATCCCTGTTATCACACTGCAAGTTCCCTTTGCTATGCTTTGATTTTGGATTGAAATGGAATCGGGTTGAAATGATAAATACCCAAACCGAACTTGACTTAGGATAGAGAATTAAATATAAACCCGATTGGTCAATAATTTGATTTAAAAATAAAATAATGATTTTATTCGAATAAAGAATAAGTTATGAAATGAAATTGGAATTTGAATTTAATGAAAGAAAAATGTTAATATTTAAAATCTGAAACGAATATTAACATAGTAGTTGTTGAAAGAGCGTTGTTTAAAATTAATTATCGAAAAAGAAAATTGGAATTATTCATTGAATTAAGTTTGAAATGATTTAAAAATTAAATTTGAATTATAATTAAGTTGAAATTATTAAGTTTGAAATTATCAATAATTAAGATTGAAATTATTTAATAATTGAATAAGATTGAATTAATTGATAATTAAAAAAAAATCGAATTCTTGATAAGAGAAATTGAACTTTGAATAAGCGAATTTGAACTTCGTTAATAAATGAAATTGTGTTCTTTATTTACTAAGTTTTGAAAAAATTATTTGAGTAAGTTAAAAGTGAAATTTGATTTCTCGAATATATGAAATTTAGTTTCTTTGTTCATTGAGTTTTGAAATTTGTAACTATGTAAAGAATAAGTGAAATTGAATTTCTTAACAAGAAATAAATGCGTTTATTGAAATTAATGTAAGAATTGTAATTTAAGGAAATTGAGTTGGAAATTTTAATTAAATTAAATTGGTAAGTTTTGATATAATGAAGTTAACTTAAGTGATTGATTTAATGACTTGGAAATTAAAAAGAAATGTTTCGGATGATAAATTAACTTAACGAATATTGAATAAAATCGATTATGAATTGAAATTGATTTTGAATGTTAAATTAAACTAATTTAAATGATTTCAAAATGAAACTTTTGTATGAACTTGAATCAATATTTGAATTGTTTAAATAAAATTTGAAATTGAATTATAAGATTTTGAAATGGAAATTTGGAAGTTTGAAATATAAATTATGGATTGATATAGAAAGACAAATGGAATGTTATTACGAATTCTAATTGAAATTGAAATTGATTGTTTGAAATATATTCAACGACCGATCGGTGTAATAAATACGAAGTTATTAAAGAGACCGGGATCGGATATGGACATACTCTCTGTCGATACCGAAAACCACTTTGATAACTATTAAACGCGGAGTGTTGATCCAGAATGAAGTGGATGGTTTGGTGAACGCATTGACTGAAGAAAGAGAACGATATTGGATGACCCCTGACATGACTAAAACAGGAGCCGCGCCGGGCCATTGAGGTTCGCTACCTCTAGCGGACACACTTCTTCGATACCATATCCATTACTTTTGTGATTTGATTTGGATGCACCCCTCGATTTGGGAGTGTTGTTTCGCGGTGTTGAGGTAGTTGCTGGCTATGCTCAACATCAGTCTGGATCAGGCAACTACTAGTATCCTAGTTGGTATCGCCTCATGTACCTTGTCATACTGATTATCCTATTCGCGACCACTACGTTTTGTTTTGTGTTATACCTATGGGGTACCCTCTGATAACCACCAGTTTACGGTGGGGTTTACGGTGCTGTATAGACTATGGCATTATAAAAATGTGTTAAGAGGGATAATGGTAACGCCTTAACGCTATTTTAATACTTTATATTACTGATAGACATTATCTACTTAGCGTACATTACTACCTAGTAGATAGTTTAACGGATCCTTAGAGGATGGTTATTCCAACGTCCTTTGAGTTACTTGTATTTCGATTGCTATTTCACTTGAGTTGGATTTATTGATATAAGAATATTAATCCTGACTCGAGTGTTTTGTATTTTGCTTTACGCTCGGGTCAAACTGAGTGTACCAGTTTTCGAGACTCACCTTTGGAGTTGGAGCCTTGCTTGAAGATCCAGCCATCTATTCTGCTTTCAGTATTCGATGATTCTAGTGATGTATTCTGATTGTACCTGATGTATCGTATTACTCCTCTATTGTAAACTCTGATGTATCTTATATGTTTATATAGTAGCTTCATGAACTACTATCTCTTTTACTTCCGCTGCATATTATTACTCTGTGTCTGTGATTCTGTGACTATTTATTTACTGTATATCTCAGTTTTGCCAAATTTAAATTTACAATTCGGTACTTTGAATTATTCAAGTCCGACATGTGCGGATGCGAATAGTCCAAAATAGCGGGTCGTTATAATAAGTGTATGCTACATGAAGATCTCTATCGTCTAGCCATATTTCTACACATTTTCCAGAAGACCGAACATGTTGTCTAAAAATAGATAACATTGCTTGAGAGGACTCTTCTTCGTCGCCTTCGTCATTACGAGAAACACTTTCAAATGAAATATTCACATGGTCACTGAAATAGTGAGAGAAAAAGAATGAAGCTTCTTCTTCGATGTAAGATTTACATATCGAACCTTCAACTCATGCTTTTTGCCTCGCTTTTTTCTTCAGATGATTCAAATATCTATGCAAAATTAATTTATATTAACTTCATCTTTCAAATGCAATTATATTACAAATGGATACATCCATCCATATTGGATAGGACCTCGAAGTCGTGCTTCAGATGGGAGATGAATAGGTAAATGTTCCATTACATTAAAAAAACCTGGCGGAAATATTTTCTCTAATTTGCAAAGCAATATAGGAATGTCCACTTCAAGTTTACGTAAACGTTGCACTTTTAAAATAGTCGAACAAAGCTCTTTGTAAAACGTACTAAGCTCCGTTACTACCTTCCAAACTTTTAACGGCAGTAGTTCTTTGAACATAAAGGGAAATAAATTTTCCATCATTATGTGATAGGCGTGAATTTTCATTCCGCTCAATCTACCATTTTTAAAGTCAACACATCTACGAAGATTTGATGATATCCCATCAGGAAATCTTAACCCTTCCACCCATTTTAACACAGCTTTAACTTGATTATTAGTTAATTCATAACATGCTTCGGGTTTTTTACTGCCATTTGGTTTCATATGAAGCTCAGGACGTTTGCATAATCTTCTATATCACGTCTTGATTTCAATTCATCCTTCGTCTTCCCTTTCACATTCAAAATTATGTTAAAAACATTATCATATACATTTTTCTCATCACATCTATATTATGACGAAGCAGAAGATGTTTCCAATACGGCAACTCCCAAAAAATAGTTTGTTTGCACCAGTTATGAACAACTGATTTTCCTTCAATTTCTGTTCGCTCTCCAATTTCATATATTTTTGGATAGTCCCTAACAAGTTCATATATGTCTTCGCTTGACCATATCGTCGGTGGTTGTCTGGTTTCTACTCTATTAGCTAAAAAGATTTTCTTGTCTCCTATGAAGGGATGATTTACATGGAGAAAATATCGATGACAGTCAAACCATGAAATTTTCTTACCATGAAGTAATGAAAACGCTCGTGTATCATCCATGCAATATGGACATGCTAGACGACCGACAGTACTCCATCCTGAAAGCATTGCATAGGCAGGAAAATCACTTATAGTCCACAGCAGAGAAGCAAACATACGAAAAATTTCTTCTTGTACATGGCGTATGTTTCTACTCCTTCATTCCATGGTTTTTTTAACTCCTTAATCAACGGTTGTAAATATACATCGATTCCTTGTGTCGGATCGTCGAGGCCAGGAACGACAACAGTAAGAAACATATATTGTGTTTTCATACACATCCATGGAGGTAAATTGTACGGTGTGACGATAATGGGCCAGAATGAATATTTAGAACCAAATTGAGAAAATGGAGAAAAACCGTACGTACATAACCCTAATCTAACATTTCGACTCTCCGCTGCAAAATTTGGATACGTTTTATCAAAATGCTTCCATGCTTCTCCATCGGCCGGATGTGTTAACGTACCCTCTTCCTCCGTTCTCACACTATACCATCTCATATTAGATGCAGTTACAGAATATGCATATAATCTTTGAAGTCTTGGAGTTATGGGTAAGTAATGCATACGTTTGTATGGAACTTCCTTCCCTTTTTTTTTCTTGGTTTGTATCTCTCATGGTTACAAATTTTACAATTTCTAAGATTTGCGTCTTCTTTCCAAAACAACATGCAGCCTTTTAAACATGTATCTATTTTCTGATAAGGTAAACCAAAAGACGACATAAGTTTTTTAACTTCATAGTGGTTTTCACACATTAGATTATCGGGCGGCATATGTCTTTTTGCAGCTTGTACAACAGCTGTAAACCCAGCTTCAGTGATGTTGTATTTTGACTTCATCGCAATGTATTCTGCGATTACTAACAGCTGAGTGCCGCTTTTACAACCATCCCAAATAGGTTTCTTAGCAGCGTCTAGTAAATCATTAATTTTTTTGCTTCAATATTTGGTTCTTCAACATTTCCATCGTCAATTTCAAAAATAGGAAACACTGATCGTGCTGCATCTTCGACCATATTTTCTATAGGGGTCGTCATAACTATTTCATTAATGACACTTTGAGACTCTAAAGAAGTATTTGTTACAACTTCTTCATGCCGATCTCAAACATAATACTTGGGTACGAAACCGTTTTGGTACAAATGAACTTTCACACTATCTGGTAACAAATACTTCAAATGTCTATACCTACTACACGGACAACGAATTTCTGGATCGTTTCCGTTATTACTTAAAGCGAATTCAACAAACATGTTTATATCATTATAAAAATCCTCTTTTATTGAGCCCCTCAGTCCTTTTCTTTAGTACATCCTTCTCCTCCGATCAACAAAATAATCAATCATTTTCCCTATTTGACAAAATGAGAAGTTCAAATTAAATATTTATTTTCAAGAATACAAATTCGAAAAAGATTATTTTTATGGTCGTATAATATTTGAATTTAAAGAACAACTTCACAAATTTAAAAATATTTTTAAATAGAGCACGTTTTATTTTTTAACGTATCGATATAAAAAATTGTATAATTTTTTTTCCATGGTCGGGCATCATACTTCCCATTACAAACACAGTAAGCATTTACATTTCGTATATTACTTCGTCTCAAACGATTCAATAAAATTTCAGCAGCATTTCCCTTTTGTTCCCTGCATTGTACACAAATGCGTGTACGTAGGAAACAAAAAAGAATAGCTAGGCCGAAATTTTATGAACCGTTTGAGGCGAAGTTGTATACAAAATGTAAATGCTTACTGTGTTCATAACTTGTCCAATACAGGGACAAATCCAACAAACATTGTACCAGATGAATATAAATGGTCGTTTTTTCGAAAAAACGACTATTTATACAACGATCATGTACAACAGTCGTCAGACGGGACGAAAAACTCTCTAAGGAACATTTGTCAATTACATGTGTGCATTTTACGAAAAAATACATTTGTACTAACTGCTCACATTTACAAAAATATATTTTAATTTAACACATTTATTCGACGTATTACATCAACTTAAGGCTCATTCGACGTTTTTTTGTTGCATAAGTCAATACGTGCACAATATAATATTCCTAGCTCGTAGATTCATTTTATCTTATTCCAACTAACACAATACAATGATAGTAGCGCTACACACATATGCAATCGTAGAATTAAGGCATACACAATGATTTACATATACACGAACAACCACAAATTATACATATTTTTCGCAATTTCACGATAAAAGATGAAATAGGAATACCATGAAATGCTAGAAACTGTTATAACGCTATTGGAAACAAATTCAATCAACAATTAGCCCTAATTTATCAACTTATGAAAATCTAGAATTATGGTAAAAACTGAATTTTTGGCCAAAAAAAAGAGATTATACATGTGCTAGAGAGCAATAGACGTTGATTGCGCAGCCGGGGAGGATCTGAAAGCTCGAAATTGTTGATTGGAAGGTTGGGGAAGAGATTTGAGGATTGTTAACCTAAAATTTTCGTATGCAGAATGAGGAAGAAGAAGGCTCGGCCTTGTGGTGTAAATCGTGATTTTCCGACGGCTTTCGACGGCCGCCGACGGCTCGTCGGAAGCCGTCGAAAATAAGCCGTCGGGAGCCGTCGCCCTACCTGCCGATTTTAGAGCATTTTCTAGTAGTGAGGGTTTGTAGAATTTCTTTAACTTGGCCCTGATGGAACACAATATCAAGAAGAATATTTCATGTTATAAGGTCAAAGAGATGAATACCTACAATGTCAGATGGGGGAAACAACTCCTAAGTGAAGTTGAAATTGCAACGCTTGATGCTGGAGAATAAGAAAGTCGACAGTTAATATTTTACACCTCGTCGCCCTAAAATAATTATTATCTACCTATGTTATTTTACACCTCATTACCCTAAAATAATTTCTTACTTATGCCTACAACAGAATCTTCCGTCAAAAGAATGCAGCCAACGAACCTAAAAAGCATCTCCACCAACCAACCTGTCTCTATTATGCAACACATCATCATTCTAGAAAGCACTAAATATTTGGTTTCTGCAGCTATAAAAAGGGAACTCCATTTGAAGAAGGGATCGGAGAAAATTTTATCTTATCAAATATCTCGAATTCTTGTTGAGGAGATTCGATGACTTTGTGAAGTTCCTAAATTTGAACCAATGAATAAAGACGAAAATATTGTCTAACCTCTCAAGTGATCTAAATCCTAAATTAAAATATATTTTGAAATTTGCTTGCATGTTCAAGAACTTTTCCTTGCAGATTTCAAGAATATAATCTGAAAAATTTCCAGCATAATTTGTGTTTACATATATTTCATGAACCAAACCCTTTTAAATAAGTTTTTTACGTTTAAAAATGTTCTTAAAACATGCCAAAATCCTTGGTCTTCCATTTTTGTTTTTAATTAAATGTTCCTTTCAATGAGCTTAATAATCTCTGTATCTTCAAATTCGTTGAAAAACAAAAGTACCTGGCTTTCATCAATAATCTATTGCTGGAATAAAAAATTATCTGATGCTGAAGTTTCTGTAGAGACCTGTTTAGCCTTTTTTGGCAATGTAACTTGTTGAAAAGCTTGTCGTCTTTTCATTTCTTCCGTGATTATATCAATTTTTTCCATAATGTAACATCCCGTATCTAGAGGCCAAAAGATAAGCGCTACAGATGCTACATTTATCTATAGTACTAACTTCTGGTGACAGAATATGGTAATGCTAACGGTATTCATAATATCAGAAGCACTTGAATATGAAAAAAATCACATATTTCAAAAACATCATTTACTAATTACATTCCAAAACAGATTCATATCCAAATTACATAATCCCATATCCTTTCCCAGGTAAAGATCAAATATAATCATTCCAAAATACGCCAAGAGCGACATATGACGATGCCCCCTTGGTTGATTAAAGGAAATATAGTCATATTTCACTTAATATACACAGCGGAATCAAAACAAGATAAAATTATAACTCCTAATTAGTTATCTGTCAGTCACATACTCGTCTCCGGAAGCTTTATTCGCTAAAGTTTCTAAAACCTGAAAACCTTAACCCTCAACATACTCAAATCTATTTTGAGCACCAGAGAGTTTAAGGGGGAAAAACCTTCAAGTCAGATATAAAGCCTGGTGTGAATAATACCGTTACATCTCTGTTTACTGATATTAAGCGAGATCGCACCGCTTAGCGGAACAGATTTTCACTCACTAATATCCTTTTCAAAATATATATTGTGCAAATCTTTTCCTGCAACCAAATTGGTTAATCAAATTGATCGTAACTATAATGATTGCAATATCCATTATGCTAAAAACATGTAATAAATGGACCATCTGTCCGAAATCTGGGCTAACTGCCCACAAACTGGACTACTGTCCCTTTGGCCGAGTCGAGCCTACCGGATAAAATATCAAATGGTCTAAACATTTGAACGGTCTGTCCTTAATTTACTTCTCCAAGGGTCAACTGATTCTAATGGTTTTGTGGGCTAACCAATAACCTGTACATGAATATTCCATTATGTGTGTAACCATCATTTTAGTCTTACCTGTGACTAAGCCCTACACACTGGAATCCTGGACTAAATTAGTTAGGGGCTGATAGCTAATGAGTATAGGGCATGACCCTGCACAAGTATTATCTGGTCTTCTAATCTGAGTCATTCTCTGAGGGTTAACTACCCTTCATCTTTTTCCTTGAAAACTTTTTCAAAATGATTTAACCTTTTAAATCATATTTATACAAGGAAAATACATTCTTAGCTTTATTCTAAGTTATTTTTTCATGTTATATATATTTTACTCAAAATAATGTTGATGAATTTTAATAAGGATTGACTATCCTTTCAAAACAAGTTAAAAAACTTTTTAAATCGAAAACACTTAGGCTATATTGCCTAGTTAATACATTCGAAACCTTTATTTAAAACCTACAAACAACACTTTCGAAACCCATGAAAATAACCTTTTCAAACCCATTGAAAGTACCTCTTTCGAAACCATTAAAAGCCTATCATTCGAAAGCTTTGAAACATTAGACATCCTTCTTAAAGCCTTTAAATATTGCGTTTTGAAAACATAGGAAAAACCTTTCCTTTCAACCCTTTCGAAACCTTGGGGAAGCACCCCTTCGAAACCATTCATTAAAACACTTTCAAAAGTATTAAAATACTAAACCTTTTGAAATCGTTTGGGTTTAATTTAAGACATGTAGAAACCTTTCTAAACCATTCAAAAATTTACCACTTTGAAACCTTTGAAAACTTTTTCGGTTGAAACCCTATGGACTATGCCTTCAAGTAGAGAAAAAGGATTAGAAACTCATTAAAGTCGAAAGCATTACTTTCAAAATCATTCCTAAGTAAACAAGTGATGGTGTCGAAACCATGCCTTCGAAAGCTTTGGAGAAGTGGCCATATTTCAAAAACAAAGCAATCTCTTTGAAACCATCTGGGTCGAAAGATAGAAAGCGGCAGCATAAGGTTTTGACTTAGTCAAAACCTTCATGTAAAACAAAGGCCTAACCCAAGCGAAACCAGTTCCGTTAAAACCATTTGACCTGGTCGGAAGGGAACCTACTCGACAATCAGGCAAAAGCAAGCATGCACATTTCCTTTTAAAAGTAAAGTAATGCTTCAACCCCTTCAAAACCCCTGGTTTTGACTCTATACTCTCCGCCTACTTCTAATTCACTACGTACTAGTTCCCTGATGCCATTTGCATTGGTTTCGACTGTGTCGGAGGCGAAGCTAAGGAGGCAGAACCTGGTGTTGAAAGCATCGAAATAGTGAAAAACATGTTTATTTGTCCTTTTAAACTATTTCTTTGTACCTAACCTGCCTTGTTTGTCAAAGTTGTGATTGGTTGCAAGTTTCTATTTTTTATAAGTACTGCCAACTTTCCAAAAATAAAAATTTTAATTTATTTACAAAAAGCCCCTTCTTCTTTTATACATATATAAGTCCCATACCTTAACTAATATTATACATCCATTAAAACACTTAGGAAAATTTTACAAAAATTCCTGAATATCACTTTTTATATGCTTTCTAACTTATATAAATTTCAGACCCAAATCAATTATTATTTAACTGTAAATAATTTATAATCCAAAATAACATTTTCTTCACCAGATAATTTATATAAATTCCACAAAAATTCTAAAAATTATGAAAATTGAAATTCATCTTTGGCCTATATAAAAATTTGCAAGGCATTAGGATGTCATTTAATAGGGTTTTCATATTAAAACATGTCATAAAATCTATATGAATAACCATAAATAATCAAGTATATATAATAAATTCATCATTCAAAAACATGGCAAATCAATGCAGGACATTTCAGATTTCATTTTGAAACTGAAAACAAAAGAGTTATGAGATGTACACATTATTCACCTTAGCTTTAGGGATTAAAGGGATTGAGATGCGAATGGATTGGATTTGAATTAGCTTCTTCCTTAGCTTTTCTTAATCATCTTCCTCTTTTCCCTATTAAAGGTGGCCGACCTTAAGTTTTAAAATCTATCAAATGAAATGAGCGTGTATGGGGATACACAGCCAAGTTTTAGGGTATAGGAATGGCCACTTTCCCATTTTACCCCTCATCTTATTTCATTTTAACCCTTCTTTTAATTCATCGGTTAAATGACACGGCTAACCCTTAATAAAATCAAATCTCAATCTCCTAATCAACATATTGTTCTATTTAATTTAACTAATTAACTATCCTGAATAATGTTACCAAAAATATAGAGTGTTTCAATCTTCCCTCCTTAAAGAATTTCATCCTCGAAATTACAATAAGGCACATAACACATCGATCAAAGAGGTAAAATAACCATCAAACAAGTAAGAATAAGTATCTTAAATCTTGCTTTCAATCTCCCAAGTACTGTCTCTATCATCATCGCTCCACTGGACTTTGACTAATTTGACCGTCTTGGTTCTAAGCATCTTCTCATCCCTCGTAACAATACGAATCGGCTTTCTCGCTATAGTCAAGTTCGATTCTACTACTAAGTCCTCGAGCATAGTCAGTTCAATAGTAGTCTCTGGGTCTCTAACACATTTTTTGAAACGAGAAACATGAAAAACATCGTGGACTCCTACCAAACTGCTTGGTAAATCGACCCTATATGCGAGTTTACCGATCCTCTCAATGGTACAGACAAATCTTGGTGCCAACTTTCCTGATCTTCCGAATCCGATCACACCCTTCATTGATGACACCTTAACGAAAACATGATCTCCAACTAAGAACTCTAAATCTTTCCGCCTTTTATCTACATAACTCTTCTGCCTAGACTGAGCCTCCTTCATCCTAGCTCGAATGACCTCAATCTTTTCTGCAGCTTCCCTAACCAAATTTGGACCATTCGTACGACCCATATTCTATCCTAAACGCCGTCAAAGGTATATTATCCTCTACTACTCTGAGCTGATGGAAACCTATCACCAAATCTAACTGGGAAAATATCTTGGCGCCACTTAACTGATCGAATAAATCATCAATTCTCAGCAATGGATATCAATTCTTTATTGTCCTCTCGTTCAAATTACGATAATCGATACATAGCCTCAACCATCCATCCACTTCTTAGCAAACACTACGGCTGCTCCCTAAGGAGAACTACTCGATCTAATAAAACTCTTGCCTTCCAAATCTACCAACCATACCTTCAACTCCCTCATCTCTGTAGTGGTCATCCTACTCGGTGGCCTACTCGCTAGTTCTGCCCCTGGAACCTAATCTATCAGAAACTCAATGGCTCATTTCGGTGGAAATCCAACTACAGGCTCAAAAACATCTGCGAATTCTCTAACCACGAAAACTCGATTCAACTCATCTTCCAACTCTAAAACACACAACAAAGCGTTCACATCACCGTTAGGATCTTCTATGGTATAAACTATCCGATCACCACAACCAGGGTGTCTAAGTGATATTTTCCTATCATGGAAATATATTCTAGTATCGTACCCACTTAACCAATCCATCCCAAAAACAATATCAAACCCTACAAAATCAAACACATTCAAACTGCAAACAAAAGCATGACCTAACGAGTCAAACTCTAACGGGTCACATCTCAACGCTAGAGTTGTATACCCTCCTATTGGATTCACATCACATAAGGAAGTAACTAAATATGTGGGTTCTAAGTTAAGCTTATATATCAAACATCTAGATATAAAAAAACGTGATGCACCAGTTACAAATAGAACGCTAACAGATGTACATGAATTTGAAGCGTACCTTCCAAAACTACCTTTCCCTTCTCCTAAGCTGTTGGCTTTGAAATAGCAAACTCCGATGTTTATATCTTTCCCTTTCCATCCTTGGGGGGCACCTTGCATTGGTTCTTATAATTGCCAATCTGGTCGCAATTGAAGCACCTATCATTCTTCTTTCCAGCCACTTCCTTTACCTTTCTAGCACGATAGTCATTGTCAAAGTTCCTCTTCTTGTTGCACTAAAACCAAACAATCTCAGACTTCTCTTTCTTAGCTACTCCACCCATCTGAGAACCTTTCTTGGGAAAGAACTTCCTCTTCTGATTCTGCCCAACCTGAACCTCCTTAGCCTTACTCTTCTCTAGAGAATCAAGAATTTCCTCATGTCTAAAGGTCATCTCCACTACAACATCAGACAGAACTCTAATACGAGGTAATGTAGCCCGAGCTAACTCAAGCTTCAATCTCCTGATAAACTTCCAATTCCTCTTCATCATTGTACCCACTAAAGCATATCCATATCTGGCTAGTTCCTCGAACCTTCTGGTATACTCCAGAACAGACATCTCTCCCTTCTCTAACTTAGCAAACTTTCTAATCAAAGCAGAATGTACCATCACAGACATGAACCTCATCTTGAAATCTTCTCAAGTCATTGCCTCCTCATCTATTGCCACAGTAACACTATTCCACCCAAAAAAAGCCCCTGAAGCTGACTCGAGACAAGCCTCATCTTCTGCTCATCGTTGAGCCTCAAATCTACAAAGATACTTTGAAATGAAGCAATCAATTTCTACCTTAGTGGCATCTTATGTTCCAATAAACGACTTCCCTCCAAGCTTAGTATAATCTTCGCTCAACTTAGCATACTGGTTAACCACTGGAACTCTCGGAACCCCTACTCATGTAGCATTTCCTCCTAACACTCCAGCTACAACTCCCGCTTGCATCATATTCATGAAAAACGGATACATAGCTTCCATTCCAACTTGCGGGACTTCAGCACCCACATTCTCTTCTGTGCCTGACCTTGGGTGCTCCTGGCATTAGCTCTGGCGTTCCCACCGGCGCCCTCCCCTCCTGGGTTAACTCTTCCTCTTCTACCATCCAAATTTGTATTCAAACCTCATGAGATACAGAAATATAACCTAACAAAGATAGGAGACTAGAGATAAAGCGTATACTTATATATAGCAAATACAAGTACATTACTATAGCTTTATCACATACCCAATTCTTACTCTAATTCTTTGAAATTATGTTTTCAAAATCAATTTTAGTTTAAATTTTTTCACAAGCCTATGCTATGATACCAAGTTGTAACATCCCGTATGTGGAGGCCATAAGCTAAGCGCTACAGATGCTGCAGTTATCTATAGTATTAACTTCTGGTGATAAAATACGGTAATGCTAATGGTATCCATAAAATAAAAAGTACTTGAATATGAACAAAATTAAATATTTCAAAAATCATCGTTTTAATAATTACATTTCAAAACAAATTCATATCCAAATTACATAATCCTATATCGTTTTCTATGTAAAGTTCAAATATAATCATTACAAAATACACGGAGAGCGACATATGACGATGCTCCATTGGTTGATCAGAGTAAATATAGTCATATCTGACTTAATATACACAGTGGAATCAAAACAAGATAAAATTATAAATCGTAATTAGCTATCTGTCAGCAGGTGCTCATCTTCGGAAGCTTTATTCGCCAAAATTTCTAAAATATGAAAGCCTTAACCCTCAACCTACTCGAATCAATTTTGAGCACCCGAGAGTTTAAGGGGAAACAAAACTTCTAGTCAGACATAAAGCCTGGTATGAATAATATTGTTACATCCCTGTTTACTGATATTAAGTGAGACCACGCCGCTTAGCGGAACTGGTTTTCCCTCACTAATATCCTTTTCAAAACATATATTTTACAAATCTTTTCCTACAACCAAAATGGTTAATCAAACTGATCATAATAATATAACAATAATAATAGCAATATCTATTATGCTAAAAACATGTAATAAATGGACTATCTATCCAAAATCTAGGCTAACTGCCCATAAACTATACTAACTGTCCCTTTAGCTGACTCGAGCCTGCTAGATAAAATATCAAATGGTCTAAACATCTATTAGACAAAACTTCTGGACGGTTTAACCTTAACTAACTTCTCCAAGGGTTAACTGATCCTATTGATTTTACGGGCTAGCCAATAACCTATCTCTGTACATGAATATTCCTTTCTATGTGTAACCATCATTTTAGTCTTACCTATGACTAAGCCCTACACACTGGAATTCTGGACTAAATTAGGTAGGGGCTGATAGCTAATGAGTATATGGAGCGACCCTGCACAAGTCCTATCTGGTCTTCTAATCCGAGTCATTCTCTAAGGGTTAACTACCATTCGTCTTTTTCCTTGAAAATCTTTTCAAAATGATTTAACCTTTTAAATCATATTTGTACAAGGAAATTATATTCTAAGCTTTACTCTAAGCTATTTTGCCATGTTATATATACTTTACTCAAAATAATGTTGATAAATTTTAATAAGGATTGGCTATCCTTGAAAACAAGTTAAAACTCTTTTTAACTCGAAAATACTTAGACTATATTGCCTAGTTAATACATTCGAAACCTTTATTTAAAATCTATAAACAACCCTTTCGAAACCCTTGAAAGTAACCCATTCGAAACCACTGAAAGTATCACTTTCGAAACCATTAAAAGCCTTTCCTTCGAAAGCTTTAAAAGATTAGACATCCTTCTTAAAACCTTTAAATATTGCCTTTTGAAAACATAGGAAAAACCTTTCCTTTCAATCCTTTCGAAACCCTAGGGAACCACCCCTTCGAAACCATTCATTGAAACCCTTTCAAAAGCATTAAAATACTAAACCTTTCGAAAGTCTTTGGGTTCAAATTAAAACATCTGGAAACCTTTCGAAACCATTCAAAAATTTACCCCTTCGAAACCTTTGAAAATTGTTTCAGTCGAAACCCTTGAAAACTGTTTCGATCGAAACCCTTTGGATTATGCCTTCAAGTAGAGCAAAAGGATTAGACATCTATAAAAGTCGAAAGCATTCCTTTCGAAATCAATTCAAAGTAAAGAAGTGATGGTGTCGAAATCATCCCTTCGAAAGGTTAGTAGAAGTGGCCATATTTTAAAAACAAAGCAGCCCCTTCGAAACCATGTGGGTCGAAAGGTAGAAAGCGGCAACATAATTAAGGTTTCAACTTAGTCGAAAGAAGTCATTTGAAACAAAGGCGCAACCTAATCGAAACCATTTTCTTTAAAACTATTTGACCTGGTCAAAAGCCACCTAGTCGAAAGCTACTCAATCAGAAGTAATCAAGCGCATTTTCTTTTAAAAGCAAAGTAATGCCTCAACCCCTTTAGAACCCCTGGTTTCGACTCTTCGCCTACTTCCAATTCACTGCATACCAGTTTTCTAATACCATGTGCATTGGTTTCGACTTTGTCAGAGGCGAAGCTAAGGAGGCAGAACTGATGAGAAAAGCATCAAAACAATAAAATAATAATTTATTTGTCCTTTTAAACTATTTCTTTGTACCTAACCTGCCTTGTTTGTCGTAGTATCATTGGTTGCAAGTTTCTCTTTTATAGAAGTACTGCCGACTTTCCAAAAATAAAAAATTGAGTTTATTTACAAAAAGCCCATTCTCCTTTTATAAATATATAAAACATTTAAGTCTCATACCTTACATAATTTTATATATCCATTAAAATACTTAGTAAAATTCTACAAAAATTCCTGAAAATCACTTTTATATGTTTTCTAACATATATAAATTTCAGATCCAAACCAATTAATATTTAACCGTAAATAATTTATAATCCAGAATAAAAATTTCTTTGCTAGAAAATTTATATAAATCCCACAAAAAATCAAAAAATTAAAATCCATATCCAAAACATTATTTCTTGTCTATATAAAAATTCGCAAGGCATTTGGATGCCATTTAATAGGGTTTTCATATCAAAGCATGTCATAAAATCTATATGAACAATCATAAACCATCAACAACTATATATAATCATTCCATCATTCAAAAACATGGAAAATAAACGCAAAACATTTCGAATTTCATCTTAAGACCAATAATAGAAGAAATATGAGAAGTAAACATTACTCACGTTAGTTTTAGACATTAAAAAGATTGAGATGTAAATGGATTTGATTTGAATTAGCTTCTTCCTTAACTTTTCTTAATCTTCTTCCTCTTTTCCTTGTTAATGGTGGCCGGCCATAAGTTTGAAAATTTATCAAATGAAATGAACATGTATGGGGATACACGACCAAGTTTTACGAATATAGGAATGGCATCTTTCGCAGTTTACCCCTCCTCTTATTTCATTCTAACCCTTCTTTTAATTCATCAGTTAAATGGAATGGCTACCCCTTAATAAAATCAAATCTCAATCCTCTAATCAACACATTGTTTTATTTAATTTAACTAATTAAATATCCTAAATAATGTTACCAAAAATATGGGGTGTTACAATAGTTCATGCACGTATCTTTAACCTTTTCAATTTCTTCTTCTTGTTTTTTTAATGTAATTCGAATTTTGTTGGTGTTTCATCTTCTTGGTTGTTCACCACTTGTCTGTTTGTATAAAGCTTGCTCTTTAACAAGCTTTTTTTGTAAGCGCTAAATTTTGGCAGATAAATTTGGTAAAAATTTCTTCCATAATTTAATAATCCTAAAAAAAATTAAATTCTTTTAGTGTAGTAAAGGTTTTTGGAAAGTCTTTTATTTTAGCATAAATATGTTGTTGTAATTCTATTTGCCCACTCCTAATATTTTTTCCAAGAAAATCAATTTTTGTTTTTAATAATTCAATTTTCTTAGGGCTTAAAATTACATTATTTTTTAGTAATATTTTTATTACAGTTAAAAGTTGTTGTTTATGTTCTTCTATTGAATTTGAAAATACTAATATATCATCTATATATACAACAATAAATGGTAAATGCCCAAAGATACAGTTCATCTATTTTTGAAAAATTTGAGGACCATTTTTCAATCCAAAAGGCTTAACAAGCCATTAAAAATGACCTTGTGGACTACTTAATGCTGTTAATTCAAATCAATTCTTTTTCTTCTAGTTTTATATGCCAAAAACTTGATTTGGCATCAAATTTGCTATAGTATTTTACTCCTTTAATTTGTTTAATTAAATTTTTAGTAGAAGGAATAAAGCACCCATTGAATTTTGTGCCACCATTTAATTTTCTACAATTTATCACATTCTAGCCTTTCCTATTTTAACCTCAGCGTGCTTTCTTACTAAGAATGCTGAAGAAGAATGAGGACTAAAACTTGTTTGGATTAGTTTAAGATCGAATAATTCTTTTATTTATTTTGAAAATTCCTCCTTATCCTATGGCGTCACCATAATACTATTAAATCTTATCTTAGAATCGTTATATTAATCCATTAATTCAATCTTACAATATCTCAGTGCTTTGTCAAATAACTTTAACGGATTATCTGAATAAAGTGGTTATAACATATTGTGTAAAAGAATTTTAAATTCAATTGTAGTCGGTGTATTATAGGTGCAAATTTTTGGTTGTAATTTGCTAAATGTTTGTGTGCTAACCTTTTCAATTAAGGTAGTGGCCTTTTCAATATTCTATACAATCAGATTATAGTGGAACATAATTGTAATAGGCAGTGGCATTCTTGGTACTAAAGTATCATCTAGTTCAAAAAAAGTGTTTATTAAAAGGTGGTTGATGATGGAGATTATCCATACGTAGAATACAATCATTATCATATTCTCGTGGTAATAAGGCAAAATCAAAACTATATGTTTTATTATTAATATATATATATCAGGTATTTGAACCTATAATCCTTTTGCTTTATAGTTTATGAGGACTTGTCTTCCGATAAAGTCATTTAGCATTCCCATTTTATCCAAAGATGTATTTAATTGTTTTGGTATAAACACTTCTCGTAATAGGCTAACTTCAGCATCAAAATCTAATAAAGCATGCATTTGTGAATTTGTAACGAACGGGTCTTTCGATCCTCGCAAATCGACACTAATACATCCACTATATTGCATGCAGAGCATTCAAATGCGGGAAAGATCGATCATTATGGAAAAGAAATTAGATAGAAGATAAGAAGAAACTAAATAATGATAGAATCTCACAACACAATGGAATAACATATATTAATCAACATAATTTTTTGCAAAGTTATTTCCAAAATGATACATCAGAGAGATACTAAAACAAATTCTACCTTAGCACTATTATAATAGCATGTTCCTATCTAACTGATACATAGATCATTCAATACAATGAAAATAAGTTAATAATAGCTATCAATGAAGCCTCCTGCTCCAAACTCCTCTAGAATGCATAAGTGGAAAACCAAAACTACTAGGTTGCCTATACAAATTTAAGCACCAAGAGTTGTAGGCAAAGGAAATAAAACTCCGGCTTAGATATGGGTTTGGTGTGAGTAAACTCAAACTACTGAATTATTCTTTAAAACACTTTTAAAATCAAGGGTATCTCGTATGACTACGCCGCACATAAACATGGATGATTTTTTACCTTACGATAACAAAAACATTTGTATATAAAATCCGAAGATATTATAATAATGTCTAGGGTTCAAGTAAAATATGAAAAAAGATGAAATGCCAGCATATCAAATTTCAACATAATTGGTCGCATCTACAACCGTAAAGGCACATATTGGAGAATGGATTCCATATTATGACAAGATAATGAACTACCTTCTGATGATACATCTCTAGATAAAATGTGCCGAGATCCAACAAGAACATCTTGTACCCTTGCCACACATGACTGGCCTACTACTTTACTAGTAGTACCATATATGATCATCCCACTTTAGGCCTCGAAGCATGCATGAGTAAATAGTAATCAATTTATATTTGGGATGATCATACCCTGATGGGAGCGACCGACCGACATGACCCTACTGCACGCTCGATTTTTGTCATTTCTCACATAATAAGGCTTGAGGCTACATTTCACCTTTATATAGCGCTTCCCACTTGGAATGCTTACACCGCCTTCCAAATAGTAATGCAAAGCCATCATTCATCCATATAAGTTGTCCAAGATAAAGATAAACCAAAGGCACTCTTTCCACTATACCCGTTTTGAAATCATCCTCAAGGTTAGTAGCAAATTGCCCTTGCACTATAAACTCTGTCTTCGATTCTACACTCTTCAAGATGTATTCAGTTTGAAACACTTGAGTTGGATCGAAGTGGTTTTCGGATAACATATCTGTTCCCGGTCTCTTCGAAACAACTTCTGATAATTTCCGATAAACTCAACATCGGTTCTTTAGGAAATAAACAGACAAGATAAGAATGGAGATCACCTTCTAGAATTTAGTGGTCGGATTTCCTTATCATTTATCCTAGAAGAACAAAAAAAGATTTATACGCATAGTACAGCATCATTGAGGATGACTGTGCCATATAACTCACGTATTTCTTCTAGATATTTCCATAGTTACGTTTTGGTCAAGGTTTAATAGTCGGTTATTTAACTATTAAATAAATAATCATTCAAACATTGATTTAATTCCATATGGGATCCACTAAGTCTTTATTAGTTTAATTTTTAGTTAATAAAATCACTTTATAAAACTTGATCAAAAGATCCTTACACAATACAATTTCTAAAACCCATACTTCCCATTTTGCTTGGAAAATATTTATACTTATCTTAGGGGTATAAGTATATTACCAAAACATTTGGAAAATTCCTCCTTTCAAATTTCTTTTTGAAAACATTACTTGTTATAAACCGATCCACTTATCCTTTATAAAAGTTCCTTTTTAAATGTCCCATTCACATTTAAATATCTTTATAAATTTTCAAATTCAATTTATAAAACGCTTTTATAAATCTACAAGTCAACTTACAAAACCTCTTTACAAAACTTTAAAATCATTTATAAAACATTCCCCCATTTAAAACTCCTTTGATAAATCTTCTTTAAGAAAAATTCTTTACAAAATATCTTTTGCAACTCATCCTTTTAAATCACTTTAAATAAATCCTTTTACTTATAAAACACATTTTTATAAACAAGTAATGATGATATAACTTGAAAAAGAATTTATAAACCTAAACCCAAATTGATTAAAAAATTGAAATTAATTCAAAATCATACTTTATAATTTCAAAAAGAGTTTAGCAATCCCAATGGTAATAATTTAAGTTACCATTTAATATCAATTTCACTTCCAAGTCACTTAACCATTTATTTACATAAGTCAACATATATGTCAATGCAATTCATATCCAAATCAGGGAATAACATATGAATACAACTCAACTAGCATATACATGTTCAAATAACATAACAGTAGGATAGTGATTTGTCCTACTAAATAAATGTCCAAACAATTCACTACTTAGAGAAAATAAGAATTTATTCTACTAAACATATGCCCACACAATAAACATTTACATTATAGAAGAGCGAGGATTTATTCTACTATCACGTGTCCAAACAATCAAGTAATCAACTTATAGAAGAACAATAATTTATTCTGCTAACACATATCCACACAATCAAACTATTTACATAACTCATTCATAATTGTTGTCTACTTAATAGTATCGACATTTGAATTTCTTTTGTTCAAAACCATCTTTGGAAAAGAAGTACCTCTAAAACAATCTGATTCTTGAAAAACAAGGATTAAAACTTAAAACTTCATTTTAAAATGATTAATTACAAGTTAATCATAATTAATCCTTATTAAATTTTAAATTCAATTAATTATAAACTAGTAAATAATTAAACCTTTAATAAGTAATTTATTTATAAATTAAACCCTTAATTAATCCTTTATTAATTATTAAATAATAATTTAAACCCTTTGTTAAAATTAACTATTAATTAATCTCTTTTAGTTAATTAAATAATATTTTAATTAAAACTTAAAAAATAAATTAAACCTTCAATAAATAATTATTGTAAATTAAATCATAATTAATTAAAAATTAAAAATAATTAAACACATGATTATTAAATAAATAAATAATTGAACTTATATATGATTAATATTAATTAAAAATAAAATATATACTTAACTCATAATTAATTAAAAACCATTCTTACTTTTAAAGGATAATTAACTAGTAACAAATCTTTATTTAATTAAGATTAATGAACCTTATTTAATACGTAATTAATTATTAATTACCAAACATAATTAATTATTAAAAACTAATTAACTTTCTAAACTTGTATATTAAGTTTATAAAACTCTTCCAGAATAATTTTAAAGTATGAAACTGAATTTTTAAAATCCAGACTTTTATCGGAATGACATCCATAGCGATTATCGCTATGGGTGCCATAACTTCCAAACCTGATTAACATCTCAAATAGTCTTTTAAAACACTTACTTTTTAACTTTAATTTACTTTATAAACTTAATATAAAGTTTTGAAAGCAAAAAAAAGTTAGAAACTTTAGAATTTTTTTTGTTTAAACAGAGTAAGTAATTAAATTTAAAAACTCAAAGGATTGCTATGTCGAACACAAACACCTTACAAGTGCTAACCTTGCTCGCTAAATTTTCCATTTACTAACTTTACTTATTAACTTTCCATATCAGTTACAATCATAAGACGAAGATCACAACTTTATAACCAAAAACATCACTTTAACATTCGATTCACAAATCTACGCTAAACCATAAACTAGCAACATATGTACATCCAAACCATATGATAATTCAATCATCCAAACGATAAATTCTACAATCAAATAGGAAACATAATAAAGGTTGACACTTTCCACAAAAATTAGATGTTTACTCACCAAAATTTTGCAAAACTTTTTCGAAAACTTGAAATACTTTAGAACTTGCAAAGCTTGGATAACCACAAAATCAACTCGAAAATGGGTTATCGTTTCCTTAATTTTTGGCCATGTTACTCTCAGAATTTGGAATAGTTGCCAAAAGAAAAGTGCTTGAAAATTATTTTCTCTGCAATTTCAAAACATTAATCACTCAATTTGGATCTGTTTTGAAGAAGATATGGTTAAAAGAAGAAGTGTTATTTTCGGATTTGAAAATGTGGTTCCGTAGATAGGTCCGAAAGAAATGAGATTTGGACATAGCTTAGCTCAAAATTTAAAGAAGTGATACAAATACAAGTTGTAGCCACTAAATTATACATGTTTTGAAATAATGAAATCCTCCATTTTTAACGAAAATGAGGAAAATATGATCGGAGGAAGAGGAGGAAAAACGAAGGAATGGAAAACTATTTATAAACAAAAGAAAAGGAAGAATTACCTATCTATCCTAGTACTTCTACCATCCACATTGTTTTGACACCTCAACACCCTCCATCACACATGCCATTTTAGCCTACCACCTTGTCTCCCCCTCATCATACCATAAGCAACATGTTTATTATTCATTTGTACCTTATGTTGGAAAAAAAATCTTTAGATTGTAATATATTAACTTTTTATAATAAAATCTTATGTTATACACACACACACACACACATACATACTTAAGTGTACAACATGTATACATATGTACGTCCATGTCAAAATATTTATAAATATATGTATGTGGGTATACCAAAGAGTCACGACATTTTCGACAACTTTTAGCTGATGTAAAATCCAAAATTCGAAAAACGAATTCCGTTCAAATTTTCAATCTTTCTTCGAACTAAATATTTTTTAAACCAAATTTGAAAACTATTTCACCATCGTTATTTATTATTTAAAAGAGTTTTATTTTAATTATAACATTTTTTGAATGTTTAAAATTAATTAAATATTCGCCAATCAAAGTAGTGAAATTCCGGGTCGTTACATTCTTCACCCCTTAAAAGAATTTTGTCCTCGAAATTACACCTCAGCCTAACCCAAAAAACACTTAGAACTATACATCAATTCATATGATGTACATAGTTCATTTGTATACAAAGTTTGATTCGTTCTCTATTCGAATATAGGACTGTCAATGGGTACCCGAAAAATCCGATATTCGTCCGAATCCGTGTTCGAAAATATGAAAAATATCCATTACCTGAAAATCGGATATGAATATCCAATACCCGCAAAGATTTCTGGATATGTATATGGTTAATGTGGTATCCGTGTTCAAAAAATATTCGTCTGCTTAACTGATGCATTTATATTTAAAATTATATTTAATTAATATATGATTTTCCAACTATTTCCTAACCATTGTTACTATGATATAGTTTCGTGCTCATTTTTGGTGAAAACAGACAGTTTTAGTGTTTAATTTTTGAATATTTTTGGATACGCACACGGATATTAGTATAAAACAATGTTTTATCATCGCATTTTTTATTCCTTGGTTTTTTGTGAGCATTAGTACAAAAACTATTTTATGTTGATCCAAATCTTTTCATTTATACTTTTAAATTTACTGATTATGGGCGGAGCGGATAAATATCCGATATCCATCCATATTCGAAAATTAAGCGGATACGGATACGTGTATAGCATTATCCATATTCGAAAGTATCCATTGACATTCCTATTTGAATACATAACTTTTCCTCCGAGTTAGTATCGCTCACCTGATTTTCTACTGCGGACTTCGATCAGGCTCCATGACTTGGAACATCTGTTCTCCTTATATAGCTGTAATTATAATTGAAAACGCTTGTCCCATACCAAAAATCCTCATCAAGTGCTCGCTGTCAAAAATCGAGTAACAGATCCTTATCCAGAATGGTGTAAAACACCTCAAAGCCATGTACTCGAATCTTAAATCAACTATATGAAAAGGAGGAAGTATCTACGTCCAACCTACAAATTTACTTAATTGGTTATCCCCAATACCAATTCTATTTTCAATAAATTATTTATGAAAACATTGCATAAAACTAAAGTTAGGTTCACTTGGATATTGCTCCACTGTATCCTAAGAGTACATACCCCTATTTGATTCAACTATTCCATATTTTATTTATTCCCTCAGAAAACTCAAGATCCAAATACCCGGTTTTATTTCAAAAACTTTTTGAATTGAAACAATATATTTTAACTTTATTTATATATATATTTATGTATGTATGTATGTATGTATAAAGCCTGAGTAACCCAAAATGGTACTAAGGAACCGGGTACTATCAAACAGTATCATACACTCCCTTACTGAGAAGGGTAATACTCAAGAGAAGTGTTTACCATCCGAACACATCTCTTACCCAATTTTAAGTTGTTTTCAAGCAACTCGAACTAGTTAACTTAAGAACATTACTTTTATTTCAAAATCCTATTTTTGAAACAATACTTCTTATATTTCCAATTAAACATTTATCACCAACTTGCCTTGGGTTCGTTCGGGTTGAACTTGTTTTGATTGTACAATGATAAAGAGAATAATTCGCTAAATGCACTACAATGTTCGCCAAGGCAAACATCCGATCGTTACTTAGAGGATTATTCCGATCATCACAAAACAATCAAGACCTTCATTTCTCCTTACCAGTCTAAGAAAATACTTCTTACTTAACAATTTCTCTCCCAAAAAATTTATTCTTGAACCAAAATTTCTTTCAAATTATAGTGTTATTACTTTCCAAAACCTTGAAAATCCTTTTTAAAAGCCTTGGGATTTAAGTCTTCATGTTTCCTACTTAAATTCTTTTTAATCAAAAGATACATCTTAAAAATTCCTTTTATAAGATCAACCTTTATAAAACCATTTTTCAAATATTTATTTCGAATATTCTAGCTTTTAATAAATATCTTTTATTAAATAAACTTAATCTCACAATATCAATCAAACGCCTTATGTTCAAATTGTGAAACTTAATTCACAAGATGTTCATTTCAATGTTTTCCATATTTCTATTTACCTACCCCAAATCTTAAAAAGGGAAGCTGCCTATACAGACTAACAATAGTCAATTCTCAACTGGACAGACATGACTAACAAAACCCTAATTGATAATAATAGGGTATTATTATCTCTTAACAAACAACACCTCAACTAATTATACCATACTATATTGAAAATCATTCTTTTATATATAAAATAGACTTTTGGGTAAGTTTATTTCGTTTGTCCAATTTTTAAACAATATGGTGTCAGATGACCTTGTTCAAGTGTTTAGAGATCCCTATTAATAACGTTAGCTACTCGTATTGAACAGAATCCATAAGCCACTCAACAGATCAATCAACATAGTATAAAACATTTTATATCACTAAAAAATACGCACTCTTATATATATATTTATACATTCAAAATCATAATAAGGCATTCCATTACCCTATCTCTTAATGAGTTGCCCCACCAAAGCCAACGTTCTCGCTTAACCTTGCTCTATGATACCAAATGCAACGAACGGGCATTTCGACCCTCGAAAATCGATATTAATACATCCGTTGTATTACGTGCAAAACATTTAAGTGTCGGAAAGACCGACCGTTATAGGAAAGAAAGAAGATAAGAAGAAACTAAACAATCATGTAATCTCATAACGCAACGGAATAACATATATTAATCAACATAATCTTTACAAAGTTATTTCTAAAATGATATATCAGAGTCGTACTAATGCAACTTCTACCCTAGGATAGTTATAAACACATAGATCATATAATACAGCGAAAATAACATAATACTAGTAATCGATGAAGCCTCCTGCTTCAATCTCCTATAGAATGCATCCGTGGAAAACTTGAACTACATGGCTGCTGGTACAAATTTGAGCACCCAAGAGTTTTAGAGAAAGAAAATAAAACTTCGAGTTAGACATGGTTCTGATGTGAATTAACTCAAAAAGTTGAATTATTCTTTAAAGCAGTTTTAAAATCAAGGTTATCTCGTAAGACCACGCCGCATATAAACACGGATGGGTTATTATCTTACGATAATCAAAACATTTGTATATAAAATGCAATGATATTATAATAATGTCTAGGGGTTCAAGTAAAATATGAATATAGCTGAAATGCTTGCATCTCATATTTCAACATAGTTGGGTACATCTAAAACTGTAAAGGTACATGTTGGATAATGGATTTTATACTATGACAAGGTAATGAACTACCTTCTGATGTTACATCTCTAGATAAATGCACCGTGGTCTGACAAGAACATTTTGTACCCCAGCCACACAAGACTAGTAATGTGCACGTAAATGTGCATATTTTTGCTTTCATATTTAATCTGATTTAATTAAATAAAAGAGCATATATGGAATTTTAACATATTTATACCCAAATTTCAATTATTTTCAAATAATCTTATATTCATCTTCATATAAGGGCAAAATGGTCATTTTTGTGCATATATTAATTTGAGAAAATTTACTTGGACGTTTTTATCTTATTTTATAAGAATTTGTTTTCAAATATGAAGAGGGTTTCATGGAAATTTGCACGCACAAGGATGGAAACAAAGGAATGAAGACGGAAATAATTCAACTCATGCATCATAGTGGACCCCACCTATCAACTTACCTTAATCTATAATTAGGAGCTAATGCACAAGTTAGTGGAGGTTAAAGTTACATGCATACTTGATGATGGATTAATTAGAGACTAATTATAACTTGGTGGTCACACTTCCTCAAGGGCAATTTGGATAGTCCCCAAAAATATGATTAGGGTTTCAAAACATGTATAAATACCCCTTTGTTTCATGTAATAAGCTCTTAGCCTCCTCTAGTTAGTTTAGTTTTAGGCTCGAAAATAAACAAAAACTCTTTTTTCTTTTTCATGGCTATTCATGTAATTTTCTTTTATGCAATATTAATTCATGCTCTTTTCTATTCACATGTTTTCTTTATTTTTATGATAGTAGTGTAGATCTTTTTACTTATACAAGTAGATTAGTTTTTATTTTATTTTAATTAGCTCTCTTCTTACTTAGATTGCATTTTCCTTTTGTTTTTTATATTGCATTCTACATTTGTTGACATGATAACAAATATGAGTAGCTAAACCCCTTCAATTTATGGGTAATGAAGTTCGCATATCATGTAGATTCAACATAATTTTCTCATTTATATTATCTTTTCATGCTTAATGGAAAGTTGTATGTCGATGTAAGTTTATTAATGAATTTGATAGTTTATGATGTTAATCGTATATCGGCTATTCTTACTCAAATAAATACAATTTTCATCATCATCTAACCAATTGATTTTGGTAATGAAAGTGAATTTAGAATCAAAATTTGATGGTTTATGTTACTGATTCAATAGTAAATAAGTCATACTTAAAATAATTTTTAGTTTTAATTCCATTGTCATTTTCTTGAGAGTTGAATAGTAAACTTCGAGGGTGTGTTACAATTTGATGATTTATGTTAAGCTAATTAATAGCATACATATTCCATACTTATGATTAACACATCAATTAAATTCACTAATGACCAAAAAGATAGATCATAAATTCATGTTTGTTGATTTATGTGATCTTGAGAGTGGATTTATCTTTAAATTGTCTTTTAATCTCATAGTTTTCAGTCACTTTTGTAATAGTTAGTTTTTACAAAAAAAATTTGCAGTTAACAACACACTCAAAATTTTGATTTAATTTGATTGGGTAAAAAATTTAAATCAATACAATTCCCTGCGGATCGATTCGCACTCACCACGAACTAGAATTGTATGCCGTTCGCTTGCAGTTATTTGTTAATTTAAATTTTTCGGGTATTTTCTAAACCGGTAGGAAATTGGTCGTTCAACAAGTTTTTGGCGTCATTGCTAGGGAATTTATTTGATTTGAATTTTTATTCTTCGAATTATTTGTTGTTTGATTTTATTATGTGTGTTTTGTGTGTTAATTTGCATTTAAAACAAATTATTACGTGTTTGTGTGATTTTTGTTTTCATTTGATTTGGTGTTTGTTGCTTTTCTATTTTGCATTTGCATTTCTACTTAGTAAAAACATATACACAATTTAATTTGAAAAAGAATTTTTTTTATTCCGTTTCACTTTCGGTTACATTTACAATTTTCAAGCTTTAATATACAATTTTCAATTTTCAATTTTCAATTACAATTTTCAAAACTGTCTGCATATTTCTATGCACTGCCTGCTACAGTAACCTGCATAGCACTCAACCCCATACCGTCATCACAACCCTATTACTACCACTAAACATTTCACTATCCAACTTCTACATCATACCACTTACTTCAACTATAGACTTCACCGGCACTGTCGGCATATACCAGGCAACAACATCATCCATTGCCTGCCTTCCTCCTTATACTCCAACTTGCAATATCGCTTGATCACTGCCAATCTACCACACCTGAGCACCGCACAGTGCCACTGCCCCACCATCACAAAACTAACAACAGCTACATACCATATTCGTACATATATTTCAGGGTACAAACCCTTTTCCTAAATTACCTGAAATTTCATTACTACATACCTGAAGCTTCATTTCCTCAAAAATCTGCCACTACTACAATTACCTGCCTTTCCACATCATTACCCTTAAAGCACTATGCACCATTGTGCATTACTTGCCACACAAATCCATTCACCACCTTTGTTCCTTCAACAACAAACCACCACTCTGCCTTAACATCACCGACTTCATCAACTCCTACCCAGTCACTCAATCAATCATTACCCCTGCCAGTACATACATCTACCTGTGAACAGTTTCACTCATCCTCTGCTTTAACATTCTACCTTTCATACATTCGCCTCGACTGTTACATCCCTGTACATACATTGTCACTGCATACATCACTGTCACCTTTCTTATAACCTGACCAACATTTCAAAACTGTGCACAAAACCACCCTGCTGCTACACATTAAATTTCAAAAAACCATCATAGTGCACAAGTCCAACTCCTCACTGTTTCATTACTGTCAACAACCCTCTCTCCTCTTACCAAAACTGCCCAGCAATACAAGCAGCAACCTCCACTGCTTGTTCCACACATCCTGTAAATTCCAAGCATACGGCAGTTTCAACCATACAAACTACCTTCAATTCCTCCCCTACAAGTACATCACCAGTACATCTCTACTACTTCATCACTCCACATTCCACATTGACTAAATTGCCATACAACACTTCATTCTCCTCACAATTGAACTGCCATACAGCCACCCAGTCATACACACACATCATTTCCTCTTATGATCACTGCCTCTTCACCAGTCTATCCATCACCTTCACACACATACCTTATACTTACTGTCACTTCCTCTCAACAATCCTTTATACATCACTTTCGTCATTTAGATACTTCACATACACCTTTCAACTTGCTTTCAGTCACACCTAGACGTCAATATCACTGTCTCAAACTTCATCGCTCTCTGTTCAACTGCTACTTCACTCTAGCATATAACAACTGCTTCAAACTGCCCTCTGACCATCTATAATACTGTGCATGCCACTTTCATAAAAAACAATACCCAGCATACAACAGTGCTTCCCTTACATCACTAGGCAGTAATCAAACACCTCCTCTGCACCATCAACCTCCATCCCCTTCAGACCAACATTCCATTGCTGCAAACCAGTGTACATCAGTGCAATTGCCTACACCCCTGCCCACAGTCAACACTTCAGCTAGTTTCAACATAACTTATGCCCCTTCATCATACATATCCACCCTTTATCACCTTTCACTTTGTCACTCTATTCATATACATCGTACCAGCACTGCACAATCCCCCTCTGCCTTGCCAAATACCTCATACCCTATCAACCACCCTTGAAACATCTCCCACCACTACCATAACACCTCCATAGCACCAACAACTCACTACATCCAAACGATCAAAACAAAATTACTCCACAACGAACATACCTCGTTAGCTGCCCTCCTCCTTCCCTTCACCAATCAGCCGCAACCGACCACTTCCAAATTCTCAAGCATAAACCACCCTCCCCAACCTACTAAATCACTACTAATTGCTGGATTTTCAATCGCCTTCACAAGTTTCTATCACAAATAAGATTCTTGTCTTGTGCTTTTAATTTGCTTTTGACGCAGCGAATATATGAAAAATGGATACAACGATGAAAACAGCAATCGATGGATTGAAAATACCCAAAGGCCCAAATCCGTTAATCTCCAGAGATGCCGGATTCTAGCAATCTTTGACACGTTGATCGCGCACGATTCCGTGAGAGAAGATCTATAATTCTTCGAACGTTGATCAAGCGCACTTGATTCCGTGAATTGACTTCGACAATCGTTGATTCGAGCGCACTCGAATGCCGAAAGTGGAGATAGGAGATAACACTCAACTACCAATTTTAAAAGTGGCACAAAGCACACAAACACAAAGTTTATTCAAAAATCAACCAACTTTACAAATGACCCAACATCCCTATTTATAGGGTTACAACACAACACTACACAGCCTTCACCGACCTAACATAGGTCGCGACCTACGATCTAAGACAGCACGACACAACAACATAAAGGAATTACACCTCAAACGACCTAACAAAATACCAACAACATACGACCTAATTACAACTCGCACGACCTACGAGTTAACAAAATTCATAACATACAACAGGTCCTTGCGACCTACGACTCAAAAAACAAACAAGTTAACAACATACAAATGACTTATCAACCCATGTGACTTAAACAACACGGTGTAAGATCTGAGCGACCTAACAAATCAGCGGCTTAATCTTCAGAGATATCTTCCTGCGACCTAACTTTGAGCGACCTACTGGTAAGCGCGATCCAAGGCTTAGGTCGCTAAGTCGTAACCCACTAGGTCATTGGCAACTTAAAACATGTGAACCATGATGCGCTGCTTCATTAGGTCGTTCGCGACATATCTTTGCATCACTAGGTTGCTCAAATGCCTTGGTGTCTGATGTGTTCCCTTGCGAGTGACCTTCACTAGGTCGTGAGCGACCTTCACTAGCTCGTGAGCGACCTAAACGACTCAATTCCATTGAGTTGGTAGATTGCACTGTATCATCCTCCCCAGGTTGACAAGAATTCGACCTCGAATTTGCACCTTCCTCGTCCACAACAAGCTCATCCCCATGATATGGAATCAAGTATTTGACAATGAAAACATCAGAAGTATGAACATTATCTGGCATCCTCAACTGATACGCATTTTCATTGATTTTCTTCAGGATTTCCACTGGACCAAATTTTCGAGCTTTCAACTTGTTGTAAGTTCCAACTGGAAAACGATCCTTCGTCAACACCGCGTAAACAAAATCACCTTCTTTGAAGTCTACACTCCTTCGCTTCTTATCTGCTAGTTGTTTATACTTCTCATTTGATGCAAGCAATCGTTCATGAACAGTTCTGTGACATTCCTGCAACTCATTCACGAAATCTCCAGCTCGTTTAACAACTCCCTTCTAATATGGCACTGTCGCCAACTCCAACGGACCCTTTGGAATTGCTGAATAAACAACTTGAAACGGACTGAAACCCGTACTCCGATTAACAGCGTGATTATGTGCAAACTCTGCTTGACACAACTTCATATCCCAGCTCTTCAAATTATCTTTCACAAGACATCTCAACAAGTTTCCCAATGATCTACTCACCACTTCTGTTTGCCCATCTGTTTACGGATGATAGGCGCTACTAAAATTCAGCTTCGTTCCAATCATCTTCCACAAACTCATCCAAAAATGACTTAAGAATCTAGTATCCCGATCAGATACAATAGATTCAGGTAGCCCATGTAGTCGATACACCTCTTTAAAGAATAATTGAGCAACACGGACGGCATCACCTGTCTTCTTACAAGCTATGAAATGTGCCATTTTTGAAAATCTATCTACCACCACAAATATGGAATCATTTCCACGTTGAGTTCTCTACAAACCCAACACAAAATCCATGCTGATATCAACCCATGGTCTGGTAGGCACAGGTAATGGCATATATAATCCCGCATTCGTAGCTGTTCCCTTGGAAACTTGACATATGTGACATCTCTCCACAAATCTTTCAACTTCTTTTCTCATGGAAGGTCAAAAATAAGATTGAGAAATCAACTGCAATATACGATCTCTACCTACATGGCCTTCTTCATGTAATTCCTTTACAATCTTCATTCGCAAACTGCCCTCTGGTATACATAATTGATTTCCCTTGAACAGAAAACCATCCACCAAAATATACTCATCCATCTTCCCCTTTGTGACTTCATCCATAACCTTAGCAAAGTAAGGATCATCCACAAGCAATTCTGACAACACATCAAACCCGGTCACTTCAACTTTCATTGTAGTCAATAAATGATTTCTCCTGCTCAATGCATCTGCCACGCGATTTGTAATTCCCGACTTATGTTTCACTACAAATGTAAATTGCGGCAAATATGCAATCCATGATGCATGCCTAGCTGCTATCTTGTCCTGCCCTTGCAAATGTTTCAATGCCTCATGATCAGTATATAACACGAACTCCTTATGAAACAAGTAATGTCTCCAGTGTTTCACGGCTTGCATAATAGCATAAAATTCTACATCATAAGTATTATATCTCATCTTTGCTCCCGAAAGCTTCTCACTGAAATAAGCAATAGGACGTCCCTTCTGACTCAACATCCCTCTAATCCCAACCTTCGATGCATTAGTATGTAACTCAAACAACAACTGAAAATCCGGCAAAACTAGAATTAGTGCTGTCGTCAAAAGTTCCTTGATCTTATCAAAAGCTAACTCTGCTTCCTCCGTCCACGAAAACTGCTTGCCCTTCATACAATCAGTAACTGGCGCCATCATACTACAAAAGTGTGGTATAAATCTCCGATAAAATGATACTAACCCATGAAAGCTCCTCACTTCAGTAATTGTCTTGGGTTGTGGACAATCCTGACAGCTTCCACTTTGCTTTCATCCACTTGAATACCCTCCTTTGACAGAACGTATCCCAGAAACAAAACACCGTGCGTCATGAACACGCACTTCTTCGCTGCTGCATAGAATTGCTCCTGTCGTAGAATAAACAGCACTTCTCGCAAATGCTGGATATGCTCTTCCATACTCCCACTATAGATCAAAATATCGTCAAAGTAAACTACTACGAATTTCCCAATAAATGGTCTGAAAATCTGGTTCATCACTCTCATAAAAGTACTAGGAGCATTTGATGAGCCAAACGGCATAACCAGCCATTCGTATAGACCTTCCCTAGTTTTAAAAGCAGTCTTCCACTCTATCACCCGGTCTAATACGAATCTGATGGTATCCACTCTTCAAGTCAATCTTTGAGAACACAACAGCCCCACTCAACTGATCAATCAAATCATCGAACCTCGGCATAGGAAACATGTATCTCACAGTGATCTTGTTTAGAGCCCGACTTTCCGTACACATCCACTAGTACAAAAAGTGCATATTGCTTCGCCTTATTTACATCAGTTGAAGTAAAAACTGATGCAAATAGAACTATTTGCATCATTTCTATCTTAATAACAGATGCAATAGGTACGTGAAAAGCAATAGATAATAAAAAATCAAATTTGCATCAGTTGTCACCAACAACCGATGCAATTGGGACGTGCAAATAGTTTCAGTGGCATCGGTTTCAAGTTCAACCGATGCAACTACGGTAAATTTTATTTGCCTCCAAATCATTTTTGTTTGCCGCTTAAATTTTCGTTTCTCCATCAAATTTTCATTCTGTAGCCAAATAATTTTATAGTCAATTTCGTTTCTCCATCAAATTTTTATTTGCATCATTTTTGTTTGCCGCTTAAATTTTCGAGTTTAGAAATATTCGAGTTTCTCCTGATTCATAGAGAGGAGAAGAGGACGACTTGAAAATTAGGAGCTCGAACGAGCAGGATGGGGCGAGGCCAAAGGAGTGGCGGGTGACGGAAGAGGAGGGCTTGACAATTAGGAGCTCGAACGAGCTCAGGAGGAGGCCGACCCTCTAGTTTTACAGGCGGATATGCTGGAGGTCGCGGTTGTGGTGGAGGGCGTGCATGAGTGGGAGGCGGATCCGAAGTGGTGTCGACCATTCTGACGCGGTGGCGATGTTGGTGAGCGATATCTTTAACCCTCTACTTTTGTATAATATTTCCATTTTTAATCTGATTATGATTACTGATTAGGTAGTCATGCGTGTTTGATCCTTACGTATGCATGTTTGATTCTCGAAGCATACATGGAAAGTCGAACTTGATTGTGTGTATTTATTTCATTGTCAAATTGGTATCAATATTTTTTTCTTAAAATATCTGCTAATGAATTATACATAGGAAAACATATATAATGGTAAAATATGAGTTTATTCGAGTTTCTCCTGATTCAAAACTAATAGCATTTGCTGGTTTAGACGGTTACATCCTTATAGTTTCTACTTCAACCAAAGAGCTCGTAGGAACTGTTAAAATGACAGTTCATCAGATAGCAGAATTCAGATGAACTGTTGCCAAATTAGAACATCAAAGTTATGCTTAGGCTTCAAATTACTGCAAACACAAACATATTAAATCATAAAATTGGAGAACAAAAACAAGGAATAGTTGTTCTTCATGTCCACGGATTGAAACTTGCAAAGGGATTTAGGCATTTGAAAAGGTTTGGAATTGTGAAGGTATTGAAGGATGGAGCAAATGGTGAAATGGGTGGATTTGCAGGGCAAAGCTGGGAACCTGGAGCTGAAATTGAAGTCCCATTTGAGCAGAGACCGGTAAAAAAAAAATTCATTAACATGCGTACATACATACAAACGTACATGTGTTACTATGAACATATTTTTCCAAGTTTAATAAATTTAGTCTGGTTTTACTGGATCATGAAGATGTATGTCTATACTAGGGTGTTGTAATTCTAGTGTTAAACAGTATACTTCCATATCAGTATTGGAGTATCTGTAAATGGTAGTCACATTTAATTTTGTTTGTAAATAAATACAGGTGAATGAATATTCATCCTTGAAGGAGAGCACTCTATATTCATGGGGAGAGCTAAGCCTAAAATCACTGTTCTTGCGCCTTAGTGGTTTATGTTACGGTTCTAGCAGCACCTATCTCTGCTGCAAGTTTCAACCCTTCTAAGGTAGCTTTCAGAATTGAAAATAATCCAAAATATTTAGAATATTTTTTCCATTTTCTATTTGAATGACCGACAAATTATTCTGCTTGTTTGTTTCAGGATCCGGTGAGGTTTGTTCTAGCAGTAGGGATCGGAACACTTCTCCTCGTGTCTCTTATTGTATTTCGAATATATCTGGTGCCTTGCATTTAAATTACACGTTAATATGAGATATATTTGTTAATGAGAATAATGTAATTAATTATGTTTCATATGAAACAGGGATGGAGTTATGTTGGTGACAGGCTATTATCAGCAGTAATTCCATACAAAGAAAGTGGATAGTATGATGGCCAAATGTGGGTTTACGAGGTGGCTCCCTATTCATGGAGTCCTTTACAAATCATGCATCGACAATAATTTTATTAGTTATTCTCTATACATAAACTATTCTCTAATTTCTCCAATTTACTTCATATGAAAAGTAGCTTTTGTTACTCTTCGAATTGGAAAATATATATAAATATATATATGAAATTTTTTTGGATGTGTTGAAGTACATTTAGCTTGAACAAAACATGAGGCTCAATGTTGGTTAGATTACTCACTTAGTTTATAACTGTTGTGCTGTATTTTTTTTTTGGTAGGCAAAAAATGCTGAAACTATTTATACAAATAGTTATTAAATGTACAAATTTCTGCATTGTACATATGTTCGTGTACGTTAGTATTATTGTTTATCTGCATAAAATTCTAGTTTTATTTGCTGTATCTGAGCAAGTCAGTTTGCCTGATTCCAGGAAAATAATTAGAATCTGTTGATTTTCATAGATGGGTTAATGGTTATTTTTTAGAATATTTTTTGATTAAGTGTTGCATTATTTCATAATGAAATATGTAGCTTGGTATGAGTTAATTTCTAATGGAATATGTTTCTTTCTTTTACTTAAATTTAGTAAGGGTTACATAATAAATAAATAAAGTGACTGAACAAGCTATAGAGTTTTGTTAATAGTAGTAATGAGATGTACCTGCTTATCCATGATTATAATATATGCACTGATAATGGGTAAACATCCGTCCGTGAGAACACTGCAGGAAAGCATCAGTCCTGGAGACCCCAAAGAGGCTTGCCAGAAAAATCTGTTTCTGTATTAAAGGCTTGGATGTTCCAGAACTTTCTGCATCCGTGAGTTCAACTAAAACTAAAATCACAGTCGTTTCTTGAACACTCCGAAATTCCAGACTATTAACATAGGAAGTTATCACTGTTGAGAAATCACAGTAGTTTTTAAAGGTTTTAGTTTTTAACTGCAGTAGAAACACATAGTCAAACGTGTTTTTGTTAGTCTAATGCTGAATTTAGCGACCAACTGTATAAAGTAACAGGTGTTTGGACTAATAAAGAATTTATTTATTTTTTCAATTCAGGTATCCAAAAGACAGCGAGAAGCAAATTCTTGCCATACAAAGTGTTTTAACACGGAGTCAGGTAGTCATTTTTGGAACTCCATTTATATACATTTTTCGCTTTTTTTTCCGAACATACAAATAATATGTGCTATATACTGCTCTTTTTATATGTTACACTTAGGTAATACTAATTTCTTAGATTGTGAATATGAAGTGTTGGGTTGACAGGGTGGTGGTGGTTCTGGAGGACGGTTGGCAGTAGTATTTGAAGTTGATTTTGTAATATATGGTGTACTGGAGTGTGAGGTTGAATTGGCAATATATGGTGCACTGCAGGAGGTTGTATGACAGTTTTGGAGTGGTTGGATGATGTAGTAGTGGTGCACTGGTATGATGTAGTAGTTATGCAGTGTTGAAGTTGAATGTTTGTAAAGTATGCACATAAGTTCTGAAGTGCACAGGCTGGTAAGGTATGGGTGTATGGCACTTGCAGGGGGCAGTAAGGGATGAAAGGTTGTATATGGTTGTATAGGCAGTGGTGTGTTTAATGAATGGAGTGATGCAACTGTAATGTGGAGGACAAACTAATTCAATAGTACATAATCTTTGAGTATCGTGTGAAATTCTGATTTTATCAATCTGTGCTATTGACAGAGATGAAAAATTATGGTGCAGCAATGACTATAGGGACTATGTAGCTGTGAGGATGGGGAGTTGTTAGGTGATGGCTATGTTATAATGTATGGTCAGACTATGGAAGTGAAGACATTTGTGTATGCTCTGTTGTTTGAATATGAAAGGCAGGGAGGAGTAGTTTGCGTATGATTGTGTACAGTGGTTTAGAAGGTGGTTGGTATATATGACAGATGTGGTGGCTAGGGGTATTGTGGTTTGACTACAACTGTTTATGCTTGAGTGACAAGGACGTGGTTGTATGGGATGATGAAGTAGGCAATAGATGTTTAAGGCTGTTGCTGAGTGAATGGTTGCAGTGTATTGGTTACTGCAGTTTAGAAAGTGGAGTTATGAAATTGGGCTTGTATGGTGGTGAATGGTGGATGATGGTTGTTCAATTGGTTATAGAAGTGTGCGCAATTGCAAGAGTGAATTAGTAAGGAGTTTGAGAAGTATATGCAAAAGTGATATTTGAAATGGACAGGGATTGAAGCAAGTGGAGAGGCAGCAGTGGTGATGTTTGAAAGGGGATGTTAATGTGATGTATGTGGTATGGTCGGGAAGCAGTTTGTAAGGCAGTTTGTGGTATGTTTGGTTTATGCAGAGCAGTGGCAACAGTTGAAGGCAAGAAGAGGTGGCAACAGTTGATGCTAAACAATCGTGTGAATTGTGACTGAGTGGTTGTATGGAGTGGGTTGTTTGTACTGTATGAAGTGTGGTGAAGTACTGTATAGATTATTAACACTTTAATTGATATATATATTTATTTTGGTATTATGTTATTCAGTTTGTATTTGCCATCAAATTTAATTTTGAATGATTGTAATATCGTATGCAATAATTGTTTGTTATAATCAATAATATATATATATATATATACACTGTAATAATGGTTTCTGTGAATGGCTTTTTTGCATCAGGTATAAATAGCTGATGCAACAGAGGGATTAGTTTGCATCGGTTGTTATAAAAAACTGATGCAATAGAGGGATTAGTTTGCATCGGTTGTTATAAAAACCGATGCAACAAGTTACTTTGTTGCATCGGTTTTCATTACAACCGATGCAACATGATGATATTTTGCATCAGTTGTTAGTAACAACCGATGCAAAAAGGACCTTTTTGCATCGGTTTCAGAACTGATGCAAAAGTGTTAAGCCTGTTGCATCGGTTACATATGCATCGGTTGTTGAACTGATGCAAAAGGGGGGTAAACAACCGATGCAAATGGCCTGTTTTGTAGTAGTGATCCTCCACGAACCATCCTTCTTTGGTACCAATAAGGCTAGCACTTCACAAGGACTCAAGCTGTCCTGAACACGCCCTTGTTCTAACAACTCTTCCACCTGCCTTCTCAGTTTCTCATGCTCCTTAGGACTCATCCTGTAATGTGGCCTGTGAGGTAATACCACCCCTGGCACAAGATCAATCTGATGCTGAATATCTCTTAAATGTGGTAACTCCTTTGGCAACTCTTCAGGAAACACATCTCTGAATTCTTCCAATACTGGCTTTACTCCCTCGGGAACTTCAACAGATTCAGTAGTTTCATATCCAATCAACAAGAACACCTCTAGACTCTCCTCTACTTCTCCAACAAACTCCTTCAAAGTCAACAAAGTCTTCAGTTCCTCAATCTCTTCTGACTTGCTCTCTTCTTGCTGTCTCTTCTTCGGAACTAAAATGATCTTAGTACCCTCAAACATAAGCTATAGCTATTGGTTCGTCCATTATGTTGCACTGCTTGGTCATACTGCCATGGTCTTCCCAAAAGCAAGTGACAAACATCCATCTCCACCACATCACACCAGATCTCGTCTTTATACTTCTTCCCAATAGAAAATCGAACATGAACTCGCCTGTCCACCTTCACCTCTCCTCCTTTCCTTAACCACGCTAACTTGTAAGGATTTGGATGCTTCTCCGTCTTCAACTTCAACTTTCTCACAGCTTCGGTAGAAATGATATTGTCACAACTTCCCGCGTCAATCACAAATTTACAAACCTTTCCCAGTATAGTGCATGTCGACTAAAAGATATTACTCCTCAACCAACTAGCCTCCTCCTCTTGCTTAGGTGTCAAACATAATCTCCTCATCATTAAGTTACAACCCTCATCTCCTGACAACTCTTCTTCCTCCTCAACCGGTAATGAATTAGAACATTCTGCATCTGCATCCTCATCTTCCACCTCGGCAATCATTGTTCGCTTCTTAGGCTTCGGACATTCATTGCTCTTGTGACCAAACTCTTGACAATTAAAGCATTTGATACCACTATTGACCTTGGTCTTAGCAACTTCATTGACAACTGGTTTATTGACTGTCTTGGAAACATTAGCACTGCTACTAGCACCCTTATTCTGGTTGTTGGAATTCGTAAACACACCACCTCCTCGTCTTCCTTGTTTCTCCCATGCTAACGCATTCTGGTGTGCTTCTGCAACAGATCTCGGATCAAACATATTCACCATGTCCTGGATCTGCATTCTCAATCCTCCAACAAACCTAGCAGTCTACTGTTCCTCTGTCTCCATGATATCATTCCTGGCAATCAGTTGATAAAATTCATTCGCATAATCATTCACAGACTTTGTTCCCTGTCTCAAGTTCTGCAATCGCTGATACATAAGAGACTGATAATTATACGGCAAGAAAGTAGCTCTCATCAACTTCTTCATCTTCTCCCATGATTCAATCTTTGACTTCCCCATTCTCTCCCTTGTAAGTTTAGTTTGCTGCCACCATGCCATAGCTCTTCCTCTCAAATGAGTAGCAACCAACTTAACTCTCCGATGCTCAGGAACTTCCTTAAAGTCAAAAATTTCTTCAACATTAGATAACCAATCAAGAAATTCTTCAGCTATCATACCACCCTTGAATTCTGGAATTTCCATCTTCATCCCCGACTCCCATTTACGATCATCTTCAACATCCCGATATGAATTTCGAACTTGGTCTCGATCTCGATAATGAACACTCCCTCTATCACCATTTTCATCAAAATCAAATGTAAGTCTATATCGATCTCAACCATCAACTTCTCTACGATCATACATTTCTCTTCTATGTCTTTCTTCTTCACGATATGGCTCATATTCATACTCCTGTGGAGTTCTTCTCTCTTCATTTCTATAATCATGATGTTCTTTTCTCGTTGAAACTGATGACTCTCTTCTATCTCCAACAGATTGTGGCGACACCCTCCTCGCTTCCGTAACCGATGGCGAAACTCGGTTTTCTCCATGGTTCGAGACTGGCGACCTTCTCCTTTGACTTTGATTCATATCAATCATCAATTTCTCTAACTTCCCAATGCCTTCATCAAATTTCTCATTGATACGTTGTTCCATTTGCTCAGCTTCTTCTCTTCTATACAACGCTTCAACATTTTGATGACGATTAGCTCTCCTCGGCGGCATGACTAAATCAAATAATCTTCAACAACTCGGCTTGAACAAATCTCCCACAACCCTGAACAAGCTCGGCTTTGATAAGCTTCAACACTTCACTTGGCTCTAAGACTCGGCTTAGCTATGATTGGCTAAGTCTAGCTCTGGTACCAAACTGACGCAGCGGATATACGAAAAATGGATACAACGATGAAAATAGCAATCGATGGATTGAAAATACCCAAAGGCCCAAATCCGTTGATCTCTAGAGATGCCGGATTCTAGCAATCTTTGACACGTTGATCGTGCATGATTCCATGAGAGAAGATCTACAATTCTTCGAACGTTGATCAAGCGCACTTGATTCCGTGAATTGGCTTTAACAATCGTTGATTCGAGCGCACTCGAATGCCAAAAGTGGAGATAGGAGATAACACTCAACTACCAATTTTAAAAGTGGCACAAAGCACACAAACACAAAGTTTATTCAAAAATCAACCAACTTTACAAATGACCCAACATCCCTATTTATAGGGTTACAACACAACACTACACAGCCATCACCGACCTAACATAGGTCGCGACCTACGACCTAAGACAGCACGACACAACAACATAAAGGAATTACACCTCAAACGACCTAACAAAATACCAACAACATACTACCTAATTACAACTCGCACGACCTACGAGTTAACAAAATTCACAACATACAATAGGTCCTTGCGACCTACGACTCAAAAAACAAACGAGTTAACAACATACAAACGACTTATCAACCCATGCGACTTAAACAACACGGTGTAAGATCTGAGCGACCTAATAAATCAGCGGCTTAAGCTTCAGAGATATCTTCCTGCGACCTAACTTTGAGCGACCTACTGGTAAGCGCGATCCAAGGCTTAGGTCGCTAGGTCGTAACCCACTAGGTCGTTGGCAACTTAAAACATGTGAACCATGATGCGCTGCTTCATTAGGTCGTTCGCGACCTATCTTTGCATCACTAGGTCGCTCAAATGCCTTGGTGTCTGATGTGTTCCCTTGCGAGCGACCTTCACTAGGTCGTGAGCGACCTAAGGCCTTTGAGCGACCTTCACTAGCTCGTGAGCAACCTAAACGACTCAATTCCATTGAGTTGGTAGATTGCGCTGCATCAGCTTTCTAGTTTGAAATCGTTTTTGTAATTGTATGAGTTATTTGTTGGTATTTGTTATGAGAACGGTGAATTGAGAATTGCGTGTGTTGAGTTGTGTGTGTCGGGTTTTGGGCTTTAGGCCGGGTTTAATTTTTTATTTTATTTGTTTTTTTCTTCCTTTCTTAAGTTAATTTTTTTGTTTCAAAACTAAAAAAATCTAAAAAATAATAATAACAAGTTTAATTTAGTTTTGTTTTCTTTTATTTTCAAATAACAAGTTTCTTTTTATTTTATTTGTTTTGATTTGTTTTCACATATTTTGTTTTTTTTTAGTTTCTTCTTTTATATATATATATATGTATATCTCGTTTTGAGTTTTAGATTGCCAAAGCAGATATAAAGAGTTGCTTCACTTCGCTTTCCAAAAATAAATTGCTTGTTTTCTTATAATAAAAATTGCTGCTTAAAATAAAATTGCTAATAATTCTACACGCTCTAGTATCGCGTCATTTTGCCGTGTTTTTAGTTTTCTTGCACTGTTGTTAACTTGTTTTTTTTTAAATTCAAAAACAAAAACAAATTTCATCGTAGTTGCATTGTTAATACACATTGAATTCAGTTTTGCATTCCATTTTAAAACTTGATTAATAATAACGGTCGCACACTTTACTTAAGGGTGTCACAAGCCCACCTAGGGCTTAATTGTATATTGAAAAGTTATCTTTTTTAATAAGTTATCTTCTTGGTGTCTAGGCTATGGCAGAGCAATAATTAGTTAAAATATTATAGTGATTCGTAAATATTATACTGATTATTTCTCTGAAGGTACTTAAACCTTCGTCTGTATTGCTACGGTGATTCGTGGTGCACCGATAACCCCTATCTGTTCCTGGCTAAGAACTAACTTGTTGGATTAAGACAAAGTGTGATTATATAATTTTGAGTGAGGAGCTACTAAGGATATAAAATTTGTAATTAAGCCATTGCATTCATTTAGTCGCATTAGTTCGTGCATATGTTAAAAAAAATTCAAAAGCCAAAACTAAAAAAATTGTAAATATTTCTTAACTTAGTTTTTAAATCCTTTGAAAATTTTAATTCAAAATCAAAAATCCAAAAAAAATCGAGTTAGTTTTTTATTTTAGAAAAACAAAAATCCAAAAAAATATAATCTTTTCAAAAAACAAAAAAATTATTGGAAATCCAAAAAACAAAATCAAAATCAAAATTTCCATTTAAAAAATAAATTCTCCTTGGTAAATACTTTTCCTTGAAAAAAAATCCGAAAAAACAACATTCTTGAAAATGTCCGAATTTTCCAACTCGCAAGAATTTTACAATAATTGTAAAAATCGGTATAATCCATATAATTTCACACCAAATTCTTATGGATATTTTAACGATAACTATTGTATAAACAATTTGGATTTTTTGCCAAGTTTTCAAAATGACGACTAACCCTCAAATGTTGAAAAAAGCATTGAAACGATTTTGTCTTTACTTGAACTCTCTATACAAGAAAATCAAAGTGCAAATGATTTGCATAATTCATATTTGTGCAATGACTGAACTCAAAGATTTCAAAATAATCAAAATATGAATTCACTCCTAAATTCAAATGATTTTGATTATAACCCATGCAAATTCAATTTTGAACTTCAAAATGAATTTCAAAATCAAAACGAAAATGGAAACAACTGTTTAAATGATTTTGGCAATGGATGTTATTTCAATGATAGTGAAGTTTTTTACTCTCAATAATTTCAAATTGAAAATCCTCAAGTTAATAATTATAAATTTGATTTTGTTTGGCAAATGATAGAAATTCATCAAGATCACATGGATTTGTTGTTTGAAACATATATGAAACAATGTGAGCAAAAAATCAAAAATCAACATGTGACGAGTCAAATAATAATCCATCTTTTACCAAAATTGACGATTTTCAAATAGCAACTTTTGAAATTGAAAATGACAATTTTAATGAAGTTGTTGAAAATGCGGTAATTGTGTTGGATTTCAATTCTTTTGAGGGTGAGAAACTCAATTTAAAATTGATCTTCCTTATTTCGATTTTGAAAAATTGAATGCAATAACTTTAGATTTTGAAAATGATGCATGCAATGAAGTTGTGAATAACTCAACAAAGGAAGACGAATTTAGCGAACACAAATTTTTTGGAATTTTCGAAGATGAGTTGTTGAGTTCTGAAGGGGAAGATATAAATCACCATTTTGATTATAAAACAATAATTTTGAAGAAGTTTTCAATGATATGTTTAAATTTCAATTTGGTGAAAATAAACTTAAACTTCAACCAATTGTTATATTAACCCCAAAGATCATCGAAAAAAAACTCATATAATTTTTAATAAAACGATATTCGTTTTTCCAAATCAACATTCAACTTTGAAATATTTTATAGCTTGGTTTTCTGCACTTGAGTTATGTATCATATTTGACGAGACAAATGTATTGGTCTTTGGAAGAACATTTCATTTACTCTTTGACGGTATATTTTCTAATGTCATGTAAATAATAATCAATTCATTTTCATTTAAATATAGGTCATATTTTTATTTTTTAATTTATTTTTCTCCTTTCATTTGGGGTTGACTATGGGGACAAAGTCAAAATCAAGTGTGGAGGGAGTCTCATCTTCATTTTTTATTTTTCATGGTTTATTTTTTGCATTTTCCTTTCAAAACTCAAAAAAAATTAAAAACAAAAAAAACCTCCAATTTTTTTTTCTTTTTTTAGCATTTTGATTTATTTTTGAAGAAACACTATATGAGTATAAATTTTGGTTATTATATTAAAAAATTTGAAAGATTATTTGTCTCAACAAAAATAAAAATTTGGTTTGGTTACAAATAACAATTGTTTAACTAGTATATAGGAAGCTTCATGGTGGTAATTATGAAGTATATCCTAATTGAAAATCTTTACTTAAAAAAGCGGTGGATTAAAAGAAAAAGATATAACATTTTTTTATCTTCTAAGTTAAATGGTGCTAAGATGATTTTGATAAACTCCCTCTTTAAATATATATATATATATATATATATATATATATAGTGTATATGTATATATTTTATTAACACCTAGAGTCATGTGTTCACACACAAGTGTATACACTCGCCATGCTTTGTACTCTTCTCACGTAAGTCCAAAGGCAATGCATGATTGGTATATCTGGCCTCGGTTTATCTGAATTGGATGTATGTATAAAAAAAATCTTTCATTACTAACGCCTAAGGTCGATAGGTATACACACTTGTGCGTACACTCGCCACGCTCTGTATCCCCTCACGTAAGCCCAAAAGGTGGTGCATGGGTGTTATATCCGGCCTCAGTTTTTCTAAATTAGGCATATGTAAATGTTGTTGATATCAATAAAAAATTTAATAAAGAGAGAGTAAGCAATTGAAATCCAAGCACTATTTTCACTTATTTGATTTGTCTTGTTATTTAAAAGAAATTAAAATACCACTTTGAAATTTTTTGATAATCAACTAAGGATCCATTTCATTGTTACATTATGTTATCAACTGAAACAACTAGCCAAACTAAAGTCTAGTTGTGATGATAACTTAATTTTTGTTGGAAATTGTAACAAGTAAAATGACTTAAATTTCTATTGATGAATTTTTACTTTATTTTATTTTTTCATAATTTTAATTTAGAAAACATTTAAGTTGTCGTTTGACGGTTTTTCGACAAACGACTATGTTTTTATGATTTCACAGAATTCAATAACCAATGTATGTTATTATTGTTTTGGGATCGCATTATCGTCCCGAGCGCAACCGTATTTTTGTTTTATCGTTCGGGTTACGTACATGAACGAAAATCTGTGTGGTGGGATGCTGGAAAAACTTAAATAAATACAGGTCAACACTTCATCACCCAACATTTTTATTTGATCTTTGTACCTTTGTCTCCTCCGTACCCTTCATGTTCTAATCGAAATAAAATGAAATGGCCACTTCTTCCAAAATTAAATTAATTTAAATAAATTATAATAAAATGGAAAACTTGTATTTTTGGATCTAGAAAGTATCGATCTTTAAGGCGTAGTTTTGTAGGAGGTTGCGGTTGAGGCTTATGCAGTTCGACGGTGATGTCCTGAGTTGTTGTCAGCTTAAGGTTTCATTTCCAAGGCGATCCATGCGGAGTTAGGTGACGTCGTGTGTTGCTTTAGGGTTCTCGTGGAAGGGGCCTTTGTTGGTGAAATTTTGGGCAAGTGCGATGACACAAGAGGGAGGCCATCGTTCGGCTACAGTTACCAATGAGGGATTGTCGCATTTTTATAGGCTGATATGCATGTCAGAAATTCTTTACTGTTCGATCTTTCATGATTAATGATGAACAATTCAAGTAATAGCCCAAGGATCACCAATACCAAATATTTCACAAACAAAGCTTAATATGATTTTTTTTTGTTTTGTTTAAGATGACGTACCTTGATTAACAGCGGAAGATGTAATGGCTGTCATCTTCTTCTTCTGACTTCTAATAATTACTCTTCTTCTCAGAATTCGGTTTATCTCTCTAACCCTATTTCTTTATATGTTTCTTGATGGAGAAAAATACATCTATATAAAAGGAGAGAGAGGACCTAATCCTTTATATAACATTTAACTCTAAATCTGGTACGTCCATCACATATCAATTCAACGCTTAAGATTAATCACGGACCTGATGTTCTAATTATATAACAGTCTATTTATGACTTAATTAATCGGGTCACATTAAGATTAGAAACTGCATAACATTAAACGTAAATGAAGCGTTCTATTTATGACCTAATTAATATGGTCATATTAAGATTAGAAACTGCATAACGTTAAAAGCAAATGAAACAATTGCAGTTTCTAATAGCAGTTTTCTAATATTCTCTCACTTGGCCCGATTATTCATAATATCAAGTGTTGAACATCATACTATGATAAATTGCTGAGATTTATGGCGGTTGTGCATTATTAATTCAATGCATTCCCTTCCATATACTACAATACCAGTAATACATCATGTTATACTCATAATTTATATAAATCAGCATAATGGTCCACATAATGTCTTATATCATAACGATTAAACATAATATCTTTATAAGACTCTTTCTTGTTTAAAATTACATAAAGTACGTACTATCACATTGAAACAAGAGACATATAATTGTATATCAGAAACACATAAAGGAGCTCAGAATGTCACACATCAATTATTATTAATACAACCAAGACCCATTCTTTGAACATGTTCCTCAAATTGTCTTGGCTGTAACCCTTTCGTCAAAAGGTGTACAATCATAAGTTCTGTCCTGATGTGCATGATTGAAACTCTTTGTTTCTGAACCTCATCTTTCACAACAAGATACTTCAGTTCCATATGTTTGGCACCTTTATAGTACTTGTCGATTTTTGAGAAAAAACTGCTGCAGAGTTAACACAATAAATTTTCAGCGGCTTGCTAATGGTGTCAACAACCACAAGTCTTGAAATAAAGTTTCGCAACCATGATGCATGAATTGTGGCTTCATAACATGCCACAAATTCTGCCTCCATAGTAGATGAAGCAAAGATAGTTTGTTTATCATTTTTCCATAATATGGCTCCTTGAGTAAACATAAACAGGTAACCAAAAGTCGATTTTCTAGTATCGATGCATCCAGCAAAATATGAATCTCTATATCCAATCACATCCAATTCATTGGATCTACTATACATGAGCATGTAATCTTTCGTGCCTTATAAGTACCTTAACACTTTCTATGCAGTTTGCCAATGTTCCCTTCCTGCATTACTTTGATACCTCCATAACATACTGACCGCAAAACTGATATCCGATCTAGTACAGGTTTGAGCATACATTAGGCTACCAACTACAGATGCATATGGAATTGATTCCATTTTCTTACGTTCAATATCATTCTTAGGACATTGCATGAGATTGAATTTATCACCTTTCTGTACAGGAACTTTCCCAGGTGAACACTTACTCATTCAAAATCTCTCTAGAATCCTTTCGATATATCCTTTCTAAGACAATCCCAATATTCCTTGTGATCGATCATGAAATATTTCTATTCCAATCACATAGGATGCCTCTCTCATATCTTTCATTTCAAAGTTCGTTGAGAGAAATTCCTTAGTCTCATGCAATATGCTTAAATTATTTGCAGCAAGCAAGATGTCATCAACATAAAGGACTAGATAAATAAACTTGCTCCCACTGATCTTTTGGTATAAACAGTGATCAATCGTATTTTCCTTAAAACCAAAAGATGTAATAATGGTATTAAACTTTATATACCATTGTCGGGATGCTTGTTTAAGCCCATATATTGACTTCTTAAGTTTACACACCAATTGTTCATTACCTTTTACAGAAAAACCCTCAGGTTGATCCATATAAACATCCTCGTCAAGATCTCCATTCAGAAAGGCTGTTTTCACATCCATATGATGCAATTCCAAATCATAATGTGCTATTAATGCCATTTTTATTCTTAGTGAGTCCTTTTTCGAAACAGGAGAAAATGTCTCCTTGTAATCAATACCATCTTTCTGAGTGTTACCCTTAGCAACAAGTCTAGCTTTATACCGTTCGACACTACCACTAGAGTCGTGTTTGATTTTAAAACCCATTTGCATCCGACTCTTTTACAGCCAAGTGGTAACTCAACGAGATCCCAAACTTCATTCTGTTGCATGGATTTTAGTTCTTCTTTCATGGCATTAATCCATTCCTTTGACTCTTTACTTTCTACAGCATGTGAAAACGAAACTGTGTCCTTATCGATTCCTATATCATAATCTGATTCTTGCATATAAACCATATAATCATTAGAAATAGCTGACCTATGATCTCTTTGAGATCTTCTTAATGCTACTTGTTGTGGTTCATACATATCAGCATTATGTAAGTCATTTCCTTCAGGAAGTACTTCTTCATTTATATGTTGTTCATCATCATGCTGTTCTCCAACAGCTGGAACAACATTTGGAGTAATAGTAGATGGAGGAACTATTCTAGGCAATGTAATATTTATCCTTGTTTCCTTTATTTCCACTATTTCTCTTCTAGCACTCCCACTGACTTCACCAATCTTAATGAATTTTGCATTACCAGTTTCTATAATTCTTGGACTATGATTAGGACAGTAAAACACATATCCTTTATATTTTTCAGGGTATCCTAAAAATATCCACTAATCGTTCGAGAATCTAATTTCTTTTCATGTGGAGTATAAATTCTCGCTTCCGCTGGACAACCCCAAACATGCAGGTATCTTAAGCTTGGTTTCCTGCTAGTCCATAATTCAAAAGGAGTCTTTTGAACAGCTTTACTAGGAACCCTATTCAACAAATAATTAGCGGTTTTAAGAGCATACGACCACAAATTCTTAGGTAGTGTAGAATCTGACATCATACTCCTAATCATATCTATTAACGTCGTATTGCGCCTTTCTGCTATACCATTTTGCTGTGGTGTACCTGGCATTGTGTATTGCGCACATATGCCATGACTTTCGAGGAATTTTGCAAATGGACCTGGACATTGGCCTGACTCATTATATTTGCCATAATATTCACCACCTCTATCAGACCTTATGATTTTCACATTTTTATCTAATTGCCTCTCAACTTCCTTTACAGACGTCTCAAGGACATTCACAGATTGAGATTTTTCATGAAGTAAATAGACATAACCATAGCGAGAAAAATCGTCAATAAAAGTGATGAAATACTTTTCTCCATTAAAGGTTGGAGTGTCCATAGGTCCGCAGATATCAGTGTATATTATTTCAAGAAGCTGACTGATTCTAGTGGATCCTTTCTCATTATGTTTGGTTTGTTTACCTTTAATACAATACACACATAATTCTAGATCACTAAAGTTCAAATTTGACAAAAGTTCATTACTTACTAATCTCATCATTCTTTCTTTGGATATGTGCCTGGTCTTTTATGCCATAAGAAAGCAGAATTTTCATTCAACATGCTACGTTTGCATCCAACATTATTTATTACATTCAGCAAGGAATTCGCATAAGTGTCATTCATTTTCAATTTATATAAACCATCAATTAGAATACCAGAACCAACATTATCAGTATTCTTATATAAATCAAAACAACCAGATCCAAACGTACATCTAAAACCAAAAATATCCAACTTAATTACGAAAATAAGGTTTCTGGATAATGAAGGTACATAAAGGGTACTATATAAGTCTAATACATATCCACTTTATAGAATTAGACGATAAGTCCCAATGCCTTTTATTGTGGATTTCATTTCGTTTCCCATAAAGAGAAAACGATCTTCATTTGGATTTATGGTTCAGATCATAAGAAATCCCTGCATATTATTGGACACATGAGTTGTAGCACCAGCATCAAGCCACTATGTATTAATAGGAACTTCAACTAAATTTGATTCAAAACATATGAAAGATAGATGATTGCCTTTCTTTTCGAACCAAGCTATCATTTTCGAACAGTCATTTTGATAATTTTCTTTCCTTTTACAGAAATGACATTGAACATCCTTTAGTTCCTTATTTTCCTTATCCTGCCCATTCTTAGCAGGTGCCTTTTTCTTCTTGAAATTACTTGATTTTTCATTCTTTTCTTTACCAGCTTTATTACTCACAAAAACTTACTGAGTGATTCACTTGATTTTTCAAACGCCGTTCTTCCTGAACAAGTCTACTAGCCAATTCATTAACATTCCACTTATCCTTTATAGTGTTATAGTTAATTTGAAAAGGCCCATATTCAGAAGGTAGCGAGTTTAGGATAAACTGGACAAGAAAAGAATTCTCTACTGTAAGTCCAAGGGAGTTTAACCTTGCTGCAAGATTAGTCATCTCTATAATGTGCTCTTGCATAGTTGGCGACCCATCAAACTTCATGGTCGTGAGTTCTGCCATAAGAGTACCAGCGAGTGACTTATCAGCTGAACGAAAACGCTCTTCCACAAACTGCATATATTCCTTAGCACTTTCTGTTTGCGGAATTGTTGACTTGATGTTATTAGCAACAATCATCTTAATAAACATGAGGCTCAATCTGTTACTGCGTTACCATGCTTTATGGTATGATTTTTCTGTCTCAGTACTAGCTTTTGTAAGAGCAATATGTTTATCCTCAATGAGTTCCAAGTCAAGATCCCAAACACCTAAATGGAAATTGACTTGTTCTCTCCATTCAAAAAAATTAACACCAGTGAACAATGTAACAGATGAAGCATGTGTATTCATGGGAACCACTGTAAATTAAATAAAAAAATTAAAATAACTATAAGCTCATAGCTAACGCGATTCAGATATGTACATAATAGTATAATATAGCACTCCTTTAGGTAGATACTACCTTATACTTAACATAATTAAATACCAAAACATAAGTAAGCAATAAATATGTTCAATTAAATAAAACTGACATCTTTTGATGATCAATATTTATTTAATCAAGATATCTATTAAACCTCATCATGTCAACTAGTTATAGAACAACACTTTCCTTTAGGTAAGTTCTCAGGTTCTACCATTAGCGACGCCAATTTTCTTCTTTGGTATTATTATAACTGGCAATTTCTATCAATAATCATTATGTCACTTATGCACTAAATGATTATTCTGATTTTGACCACTTTGGTGATTAACAAAATCATAAATCTCATGTGCATAATTGACTTATAACACATACTTGTCATGAGTAAAGCATAGAACATATCAATTGCAATCATAGAAAATATTCAGTTATTTATTGGTGGCTCTGATACCAAATGTCAGAAATTCTTTACTGTTCGATCTTTCATGATTAATGATGAACAATTCAAGTAATAGCCTAAGGATCACGAATATCGAATATTTCACAAATAAAGCTTAATATGATTTTTTTTGTTTAAGATGATGTACCTTGTTTAACAACGGAAGATGTAATGGCTGTCATCTTCTTCTTCTGACTTCTAATAATTACTCTTCTTCTTAGAATTCAGTTTCTCTCTCTAACCCTATTTCTTTATATGTTTCTTGATGGAGAAGAATACATCTATATACCAGGAGAGTGAGGACCCAATCATTTATATAACATTTAACTCTAAATTTGGTAAGTCTATCATATACCACTTCAACGCTTAAGATTAATCATAGACCTAATGTTCAGATTATAGAACGGTATATTTATGACTTAATTAATCGGGTCACATTAAGATTAGAAACTGCCTAACATCAAAGGTAAATGAAACGTTCTATTTATGACCTAATTAATAGGGTCATATTAAGATTAGAAACTGCATAACGTTAAAAGCAAATGAAACGGTTGCAGTTTCTATTAGCAGTTTTCTAACTATGCAACCTTCAAAGTGATGGTGGATGGGTGGAGAATGCAAAGAGGAAGTGGTCGGCGGTGGTTTCATCGCGTTTCGTGGAGGGATGGACGAGATGATGGGAATTAAAGTGAATGGCAATAGTGAAGGGAGTTTCAGAAAGTGGCTGCAATTTGAATGGGGGAAAGAATTATGTAGGTGATTAGTGTGTAATAAGTGTAAATAGTGATTTTAATTAAATTATTTAAATCGTTAACTTAAAAATTGAATAGCACTCTCATATGGGGTCCGAATAAGACGAAACCTTTTGCATTGCACATAAAATGACGAAAGCTTCATGATGAAACTAGTTCGAATGAATTTGGCACATATTGAAATTTAGGCTAAAATGGACTACGTTCGATTGTAGTTCCAAACCGGAATATTTCGACGACAAATGGAGTTTAAATGAGTTAAACTCACCTTTTTGGTTAATCAATTATGTTTATAATAGATCAAAATTATTGGTTGTATGCTTAGATGCTTTATTTGGTTGATTGTTTGGTTTTGATGAATTGTCGCTTTAAAAGCAGTTAATATATGAAATTAATTGTAGGACGTTATCTGATGTGTAGGAAATTTGTGGAGGGATCCAACGGGATTCTTCACCATTATTGCATTATTTTCAATAATATTCCTCTTATAGTAATTATTGAATATCAAACCTGACCGTTGACCTATTGGCTATGACATTGTTATGTTTTAAAAACATATCCCCTATGGTGATAAAAATCAATAACAGCATTGGTTAAGTGCGTTGGTGTTATTGGCCTAAATTTAGTATTTTGAAAATACTATTAATTGTCGTTGAGCTTAAAAAAAAATTTGATCTGGGAATGATTTTTAAAGCTAAATTTGGGCTTTTTGGAGCAATTTAGTTAAAATTTGGGTTTCAATACTTATCTATTTTAATTTAACTCTTTATTTGTCTTTCTAATATTTGTAGAAATGTTTTAAAGTACCTTGGGAGGTGCTCTTTTAAGGTAAAATTATCAGTACTTGATAATGTTGCTTGTTTAACCATTGTTTAAAAATGTTTTTCAAAGTAATTTATTTATATTTAATATTTATAACGTCTCCCTACTTGGAGGCCCAAAACTAATGTCTATGAATACTGCAGTTACCAATAGTTATTAATCCTCGACGACCGAATATAGAGATATTAGATACATTGATATACAGAAAAATAAGAACATGGAAAAAAAATTAAACAGTAAACAAATTCCACATTCCATTTCAAAATATTCCAAATTGATTACATAATTCCAGTTCGCAAACCATGTTTAGATAAGTTTAGATAACATATAATTATTACAAAATATGCCAAGAGTGAAATATAAAGATGTCCCCTTGGTTGATCGGAGTATATAAATAGGCAAGAGAACAACTTTTCCTTTACAAATAAAACACATAGCAATAATAAAAGAACTCTAATAAAAAGTTTGCCTCATGCACGTACTCGGAAGCTTTATTCGTCTAAAAGAACACCTGAAAACTTTAACTCTCAACCTACTCAATATCAATTCAGTACCCGAGAGTTTAAGGCGAAAACAAAAAATTCGAGTCGGACATAAAGCCTGGTATGAATAATAATTTACCATCTTAACCATTTAGATATCTAGTGAGATCACGGTACTTACCAGAACGAGTTTTTCCCTTACTAGTATCCAAAAACATTTATAAAACCATGTATTGTACTCCTTCACCCATAATGGTTAAAACATAGTATTTCAAAACATTATAATGCTATGCAAAACAAGTAAATCAAATCCGAATTACCCATCCTCGTTCATTCTGATTATCTGTCTCAATTATAGTATCTAGGATTACTATCAACCTGTTAAATATTTACGGATTATCTGTCCAATATCGTAGTTTTCATGGAAACACTATGAACCTATTGGTAACTCCAATATCTTATATCTTATGCTAGTTTTCATGGTCTAACTAGGAATCTGTTGACTAACTGTCAATATCTTAATCTGGATATAGTTTTCATGGGCTAACTACAAACCTATTGGCCCCTGCCAGTACCCAATCATAGTTTTCATAGGCTGATTACGAACATATTGGCCCCTGCCAATATCTTTTATTAAAATTTTAACATTTCTTAAGTTAAATTCACTACTGGATCAACCTAACTGATTATTCTGACCTTCCACAAAGTACTGTTATGAGTTAATTACAATGTGAATAAGTATAGGAAGAAGTAATACTTCTGAAATCTTTAGTTAAGTAAAAGTTGGTTATCCGTTATGGAACTTTAAAACATCACCTTTGATACCTCTGGATGACTCCCATCAAAAGCATAAGCTTCTTTTCAAAACATAATAAACATACCTTTCGAAGTCCTTGTTAAATTTACACTTTCAAAACCAATGGTACCTTTCGATGGTATCAAATTATCCTTTAAAACATAGCTTCGAAACAAATAAAAGTACCTTTTCGAAAGTATTGAGTTTGCTCTTTAAAAACATTCTTTGGGTCAAATGATTATATGCGAAATTGCCTCTTTCGAAATTAATTAAAAAATTGTTTTGGGGGAAAAGTTGATGGTGCGGAACCTTCTAGTCGAAAGCAACCACATTTTAAATTAAAACATCAAAGGATAGAGTCGAAACCCCCTTTCGATTCCATTGCCTTCGAAACCCTCAACCCCTTTCAAAAGCATTTAGGAAGTGGCTTGGCTTTGGTAAAAACAAAGATAACCCTTTGAAAGCATTGACGGCTTTAATACAGTCGAGAGGAAAATAGCGGCTGGGTTTCGACTAGGTCGGAACCAATCCTTTTGAAAGCTAACACCTTTACATAATATAGCAACCTTCTTTGAAGGCTATTTATAAAAACCCCTTTCGAAAGCATATGTTTCGACTATATCGAAAACTTTAAGTAAAACAAGGCTGGAATTTAACTTTAGAAAACGAAGTAAGGTTTCGACTCTAAAGGGAATCAACTCGGTCGAAAGCCGTTCAAAAACTAGGCAGGCACTTATCTTTTAAAAGTGAACCTTGGTCTTGACCCTTGTGAAAGCATTGTGTAACGATCCGCAAATCCGCACCCCTTGAGTCAACACTATTCTCCATCAATCAACTCAAGTTGAACAGAAATACGAACCATTAGGGTTAAAGAAGAAGAAGTAGAAGAAGGAAATAGAAAACAACATCAGAGTCTAGCCATCGCAGCGGAATAAAATATAATAGATAATCACAGATCTTTACACAAAAGAAAACAATATATGTTTATACATACATCATCAAAGTACATCATCAGAGTTCAACATCAATAACATACAACTGGATAGATATCGGAACAATAATCAAATACGAAAGTACGTATCGTCATCCAGCTCGTCTCCTGAGCTCCACAGCATCATATCTTGTATCCTATAATACTCGGTCTGACCCGAGCATTACAGTTAAATAGCACCCGAGTCAGTCTGGAATACCGCCGCACACTCAACTTGATTATTAAAGTTTCAAAATCCTTTTGAAAACAAAAGCATCTCGTAAGACCACGCCACAAATAAACATGTCGGGTTTTTACCTTACGATAGCCAAAACATTTTCTTATAAAATCCTCTGATATTATAATAGGGTCTATTTACGAATACTTATTAAAATATCCGAAATTGTTGCATTCATTAAATTCCAGCTACTAGCCATAGTCGTGGGTAATACAAACAAAACTCGTAAAAGGCGCGTAAGGAGAATGGATTTCCAACTAATGACTAGGCACTGGGGTACCAACTGTCACGGTACGTGGCCTAGATCACAGTAACGAGGATCACTCTCGATCCCCTGCAACACAAGACCGGGACTATCCCTTACTGGATAATCTCGAGTAAGATCACCCCACGGTTAGGATCAGCAACCACACCACTAAGCCGAAATAAAAGGGACATCTAGACAGGGATGACCTCACCCTGAATGGGTGCTACCCACCTAGCCTTGCTGCATAATCCCTGATTTTCAGTCATTCCCGGTTGATGAGGCTTGAGGCTAAACGTTACCTTTTTAGAACATATCCCTTAAAATGCTCATCGTCCACCCGACGATGTTCTAAAAGCATTTATCCATACAAGTCCGTTCCGGGTTCGAACGGAACCGAAGGCACTATTCCTACTACATCCATTTTGAAAATATCCTCAGGATTAGTAGCGACTAGCCCTTGCACTTCACTGCTCCATCTTCGAATCCAAACTCGTTTTTCTACGAAAACGTACAAACCGGATCGAAGTGGTTTTCGAGAAATAAATCCCGATCCCGGTCTCTTCGAAACGATCAGCGCATTTGGCCAATATTGATAGTGGGTTATTTAACTATCAATTAATATTCCCAAACATCCATCAAACAATAAATAATTTCCTAAATTATTTATTTATCTCAAAATATCTTCACAAGATATATTTCCATACACAACCCTTTTGAAAACAGTTTCAAAACTACCTTCTTTTTTTAGGATAAATTTCCCAAATATTTTCTATTTCTACTGAATCACCAGGCACAAAACTTTAGAATTTAAAATAAATTTAAAAACACTTTATTGTAAAATATACTTTAACATTTAAATATAGAAAAACTACTTTAATACTTTATTAAAAATATACTTTAGAAGTATTTAAAATAAGGTTACTTTATAAAATATAATACTAGATTTTCTCCTTTAAAACCAAATACTAAGTCACCTTTAAATAATTACTACGAAATAGATTTGAAAAATACTTACTTTAGAATTTAAACATTTAGAAATAATTTCTAAAACATGCTTTTTAGAACAACATTAAAACTTTTATCTTATATTTAAAAATTTACTTTGAAAACGTACTTAGCTATCCAGGAAAATATACTTCTCTTCGCATTCTTTAAATAAATCACTGTTTATTTTTAAACAAAATTCTCATTTCCTTTAATAAATTCCCACCTTGAATTTATTCTTCCCAAATATCCACTGATATATTTTAATTTACTTTTATAAACCCAGTATATAAATTCCCAAAGTCTCATTTCTCTTTTAATAATCTCGGTTTTACACAATTAAATCAATCTCCAAATTGATTTCCAATTTACTTCGTTTGGAAATAAATTCCTTCCTTATCTATTTCAACAAATTTAAATTTGGATTTTTAAATAAATTCTTTATTCCTTTAAATAATGTCACTTAAGGTTTAAAATTCATTATTTCTCTGTTTATTCAAAATCCCTTTTCCATGCTCGAAATTTATTTATTAGAGTTTTAAAATCACTTTTATTCTTTTTCAACTCATTCTTAAATTCATTCAAATTTTCTATAATTATTTCGCTTACAAATTTACTTTTTTTTATTTTCTTTCCAAAAGCCAATTTATATATTTTTGGGAACTCATTATACCCAAATACATTCAATCAAACCATAGCATTCAATATTCCAATATAATCCATCATAGAATATCAAATAATCACAACAGAGAATATTAAATAATTTAGATAAATGTTCAGGAATCCAGGTTGATCTCTCCAACCTGTTTTCCCTGCATCCATAGATGTTAGCACAACATAAAATACTAATTCCACTTCGAGGTGGAATATCGCGGTATATGGGATTAATATAATATCATCCGCTATTATGCGACGCATAGGGTCTCATCCGCTGTATAATGCGGGAAATCAAGCATTCTAAAGTATACTATATACTACTATATATAATATAACACACCAAATCAAATCAATCAATCAATTATTTAAATTTAACCATTTAAATTTAAATTTAAATTCAGCTGAGTGAGATTAACTCACCTTTGATTTTTGTTTAGCAATCCATTTCCATCCAGCTTGTTTCGTCACAATTCTTCACAATTTACCTTGTATAAACATTTTACATTTTATTAATATTCGAACTTATTGAATAATTACTTCCCTTTGATAATTTTACTTAGCTAATTATTTATTTAAACTACTTTTCCTTTAATAAAACATCCTTTGGTAACTAAAACAAATAAGTAAGTTTTATTAACCAAATTAATCTCTATATATTTTAAAATAATATTTAAAATATGTATACGTATATTTAATATGGGTATGTGTATATACTTTTATTTTCTCTGTCCAGACTTTAATTACAGGTAATTAAACTTTTATATATAATACAGGAATGTTACCTGTAAATTTAATTACCAAGTAGGAAATAATTACTAATAACTTTTTTTAATTAATTTACTTCCTTACTGTTTTTTAAAAGGAATAAAAACTATAATAAAGAGAATATATGTATTAAATTAAAACAACTTTGTTTTGTATCTTGTTGTAAATCAAAATCATATGTATATTTATATTTTACCTAAACTGTATACATATATAAAATCTTATAAAGTAAAATAAATAAATAAATAAAAACTTACTGCCATCGAGCAACCCAGTTGACCCCAATCGCCCGCAGCCACCTCCATGACATCCACTGACACAATTGACGAAGAAATCATCCAAATTCACTTCCTCCTCCTACCTCACCAAACGCCGGACCCTCTTCTGGTGCTGCGGCTGCTGCGGATCCTTCGTCATCGTCTCGGATTCACCATCCTCATCCTCATCCTCGCCTTCACCGTCTTCAAAGTCAATGACCCGACTGTAGCCCTAAACTCCCTTTACCTCGAAGACATCAACACCGGCTTCGTCGAACGACCACTCATTGCCGTCCAATCTTAACCGTACCACGCGCCTTTGCCTGAGTCTCGAAAATCTGGTTTTCGAATTGGTTTTGAAGTTCGCGACTTCAACTGAAAAGGGAAAATATTTACGTGAGGTCTTCGATGCAGATTTTTTTTTTGAGAGATGGGAAATCGGCCATGTTTATTTGAACGAGATAATTTAATTTTTTTGTTTCGTTTTTCTGGAGTGATTTCATCAATCTATTTAGCGTGGGATTAAAATAAGAAAGGTAGCGTATACATGTTGGCTTGCTTGTTTGACCAAGCTAAAGGACTATGATTTGCCCTTTAGACGACTGAAGTGACAATTTAGCGTGTATATATATTACTTAAATTATATCGTCTCGGATATAGCAACTCAAGATCCCGACCTCCTATCGAGGCGTGCCGCTAGGCGTTCACAATGTTATGCCCATATTCCGAACGCAATGGAAAAGGTTTCGAGTCCTAATTTGATCGTATGGGAAAGATAGCTTTTTGAATCGATTATTATCAATTAAATTTTCAGCGTGTTTATATATCGTCGCTCACACAACAACTCCGATCAATACAAAATTTTAAATCCGATAATAATACGATATTACGGATCCAATGGAACTGGTTTCGTCGAATTCCGAGACTGTGCCTTGGAAAGCTATTTTTAAATTCAATTTAAACGGTAAATTTTTGAAACCGAACGAATCACTTTTAATTTCAATTTAAAAGCTCTTATTGTCCTTAGAACTATCAATATAAAATTTGCAAGCCTTCAAATTATTTTTAACAAGCTTAAAACTGAAGATTCAACATTTTATCCAACTTCAACTTATTTAATTTAATAATTAAATTACCGAATAAATGGTGATATTTGAAATCAAGTTAAAAATTAACTTTTAAATATTTAAAATCAATTAAATATTCCAATTTTAAATGCTCGAAAATTCCGGGTCGTCACATTCCTCCCCCCTTAAAAGTATTTCGCCCCCGAAATTACTAGTTAGGAAGAATGGTCCAATACCCGTTCACCTTTTTCCTAAAACTAAACAGTTTCTAACAATTTTCCAAAACAACCTTTTTATTAAGAACACCCTACCACTGTTCCTAACTTTCCAAACTTCTTCCATTAGGTTCCCACTAATATCATATACCTAACCATTCAAATTTCAATTTAAAACCAAATTTCAAATTTTCGAAATTTCTCAAAAAAAATTCTAACTCCCTAAATTTCCGAAAAATTTCACCAGCGTCTCCTTTGCTCGGCTAGCTCGGTACAACTACAAAATGCCTCTACGGACTCCCAAATTCCAAAAGAAAATAAAAAGCCAAGTGGCTAGATCAAAAACCCAATCCAATTTCATACAGAAATTTAAACACATACCTTTTTGTCGAGCAATTCAAATTTATCTTCTGAAATCAAAACCAATTTTCCTTTCCCTTTATAATACCTGCAAATCCGACTTAGTAATAATATCCATTCACAACATTCAAAATCATTTGACTTCTTTACAAAATTTCAATATCTATTCATTCAAGCCGCATATAAGTTTATTAAATCTTCACTCAGATGTTTATTCAATAAATTTTCCTGACACCCATATTACTTAAGAATTTCACAATTCTTCTTAAGTTCAATATAAGTATTTTACACGCTTCTTATATTTATTTTCACTTCACCACTTAGTTTATATCTATTTTTATTCAAATTGGTTCTCCCATTTCCATATGAATTCAACTTATCTTTAACTCTGAATATTGAATTTTATCTTCCATTTATACTGACTCATATTATTATTTTAAACTAGTTTCATTCCCTAATTTATTTCAATTTCCAATTTAAAATCGTTTTATCACTAACAAAAATTTTCAAAAATTTCTAACTCTCAAAATTTTCGAAATTTTTTGGTAGAGTCTCCTTTGTACGGAGGAGCTTTTGTGATTTGACAAAATATATAAATATATATACATCGACCCACACGGTCGGAAAAACCAAAAACAGTTCATATTTCCTATTTTTATTGCGTAGGCGTACCTTTATAAAGCATTTTTAAGGAAGCGGCTTATTATTTTAGCATTTAGCGCATCCAAATCCAACCAAACGGCTTCCCGGTACTTGTACTTACTCAATTCAAACATATAAGTACTAAAAATATGCAATTTATCAACATTTCACTTACTTTCAATAGCTAACACATAAATTTCACATATAATGCACATTATATAATTTCCATAAGCACATATGAGTTCCGACACTTATTACAATTGCTTACCACCAATTCTCAAACCATTCTATTCAGTTTAAGTGATTTACAACTTACACGCTTATATTTAGTTCATACTAAGCAAAACAAACTCATATTCATTCCAATTAATTTCAAAATCATCCTATTTCACTTCTAATAACTCATAGAATTTTATCTAATCTCGTTTACATCAAACGATCCATTTTCTAATGCAATTTGACAATATTAATGTGAATAAATAATTACTTAAGCTTTATAACCATTTAAATTGATTCCAACTCAATTTACACTTGATTCCATTCCATTTTAATATATTCACAATCTTTTCATTGCATTTTCTTTCATTTCCAAAAAGTTTGATTCCAAACCATTTTATTAAACTCGACAACCAATATATTAAATAACCATCTCACAATTTACTTAAGTTATTTATTTTCTTCAAACTATTCCACCCAATAACTTAAGTTTATTTTATTCAACCAACTTCCATTTAAATCTTTGATTTGATTACCCTTTGATCAAATCCCAACTATTTTACTAATTTATTCGATGAGTTTATTCTTTTATCCATTTTTAAATTTTAATTCACATTAACAATTCATTATTGAATTTATTAGTGATAAGGCCATTCAATTTATGCTTGAGTTGGATTTTCTCTTTTTTATCTATCTTTAAAACCATTTTATTTAATTTTCTTGAGTTCAATCTTACTTAATATCACAAGTTTGAATTTTTCCAGAATACCAATACTTTTATTCTGGCTTATTTATTCCCCTTTTAAATTTTTATAAGCTACTCACTTATTAATATTCCTTCTTCCCCATCTATTTACAATCAATTACATTCACATTTTACTTTTAACTAGGGGTTATATATATTTTTTTATTTTTTTATTTATTTAATGCTTTTCAATTCTTTTATAAGCTTCCGAAGCTTATTTATTTTAATTCAATACTTACTTAGTTTACATTTATTTGTTTGAGTGGAATTTTATTCCATTCAATATTATCTATTACTCAACTGAATTCATTTCAATTTAATTTTATTTAACTTAACTCCAGTTAAATCTAGCTACATACCATTCTTTTTGAATTTTGTAAAGCAAGGGCTTAATTCCATTTATTATCATTCCAATATACAAATTTTCAACTCATGTGCCTACTCACCTGAATCAATTAGTACTTACAAATCTTAATTCCAATACTTTGTTTAATTCAGTCCAACCTGACTAATTTTCCCATTCCACATAATTTAACACAATTCAATTTTAAATTCCAGTATTCAGTTTTCATTTTACTTACTTACAAAGTTGAATAAGTTTGTCCTCCCACAAATTCACTTCCAGTAAATTTTTGCTTTTATTTACTAGGTTCAATTACATTCCATTTCCATTCAATTTTTTTCACTTCTATAAGTTTCCAACTTATCTATATTCCATTCCCAATTCTTTTTAATTCAGTATATTGTATTGGTTTGCTATCTTATTTTGTTTCCTACTTCCTTTAATTTAACTCCTTCAAGTTGAATTTTATTTCAACAAATTCCAAATTTACAAGTTATCAAACTTATTATATGCCATAAACATTCTTAGTGAAGATTCCAGAGTTTTAATAGTCTTTTAACATTTCAAAATTCCCTTTGAAATCACCTATATCCAAAATTCCTTGCATTTCTAAAATTAAATTTATCTTTTGCAAACAATTCCAATTTAAAATAATTTGGTAGCAATTTCTCTCTTGGAAACTTGAAAATGAACATCGATGATGCTGTAGTCATCACCGAAGTTATTTTCCAGCGACCGAAAGAGTTCAATGCTTTTATCTCTTTTAAAACATTTCAAATATTTTTAAATTTCAAATCTCTCTAGATTTCAAATTCGATTCAAAAATATTTCTCAAATATATATTATTTTTCCTAACTTTTTGAGAATCATTTTCAAATTCAAAGGAATTTAAATTTCCAAATTCCAAATCCGAAATCCTTTAAATTTATATTCAAACATTACTTTGAAATTTTATCTTATTTTAATTATTAATCACACTATAATTCACATTTATAGTTTACATTTACAAATTTCATTTGTATATGAATTTGTTTCTAGTTTTTAATTATGGTTTCAATTCCTTATTCAATTCTCGTACAATAATGATAATAATTTAATATTATCATTCATAACAACCAAGCATCCATATATAACTATAACAATTTACGAAAAATCATTTCTTTTATATACAAAAACAATCTGGGTAAAATTATTTCATTTACCCTATTTAAAACAATACTGTGTCGGTTTATCTTGTTTAAGAGTTTAGAAATCCCTATCGATGACATGGCGTCCCACACATCGACCAGAATCCATAAACACTCAACAGATAAGTCAACATAATATAAAACAAATTTTATATTCACTAACAAATACGCGCTCATATTTATTAATACGCTCAAGCTCATTCTAGAGTACTACGGACTCTATTTAATGGGTAATTCCCACCAGAGCCAAGGTTATCACTAACCTTGCACTGATGCCAAGTGTAACGAACCACAAATCCGTATCCCTTGAGTCAACACTATTCTCCATCAATCAACTCAAGTTGAACAGAAATACGAACCATTAGGGTTAAAGAAGAAGAGGTAGAAGAAGGAAATAGAAAACAACATCAGAGTCTAACCATCGTAGCGGAATAAAATATAATAGATAATCACAGATCTTTACACAAAAGAAAACTATATCTGTTTATACATACATCATCAGAGTTCAACATCAATAACATACAACTGGATAGACAGCGGAACAATAATCAAATACGGAAGAACGTATCGTCATCCAGCTCGTCTCCTGAGCTCCACAGCATCATATCCTGTATCCTATAATACTCGGTCTGACCTGAGCATTGCAGTTAAATAACACCCGAGTCAATCTGGAATACCAGCGTGAGAAAACCACACTCAACTTGATTATTAAAGTTTCAAAATCCTTTTGGAAACAAAAACATCTCGTAAGACCACGCCACAAATAAACATATCGGGTTTTTACCTTACGATAGCTAAAACATTTTCTTATAAAATCCTCTGATATTATAATAGAGTCTATTTATGAATACTTATTAAAATAGCCGAAATTGTTACATTCATTAAATTCCAACTACTAGCCACAGTCGTGGATAATACAAACAAAACTCATAAAAGGCGCGTAGGGAGAATGGATTTCCAACTAATGACTAGGCACTGGGATACCACCTGTCACGGTACGTAGCCTAGATCACAGTATCGAGGATCACTCCCGATCCCATGCAACACAAGACCAAGACTATCCCTTACTGGATAATCCCGAGTAAGATCACTCCACGATTGAGATCAGCAACCGCACCACTAAGCCGAAATAAAAGGGACATCCAGACAGGGATGACCTCACCCTGAATGGGTGCTATCCACCTAGCCTTGCTGCATAACCCCTGATTTTCAGTCATTCCCGGTTGATGAGACTTGAGGCTAAACGTTGCCTTTTTAGAACGTATCCCTTAGAATGCTCATCGTCCACCCGACGATGTTCTAAAAGCATTCATCCTACAAGTCTGTTCCGGGTTCGAACGGAACCGAAGGCACTATTCCTACTACATCCATTTTGAAAATATCCTCAGGATTAGTAGCGACTAGCCCTTGCACTTCACTGCTCCATCTTCGAATCCAAACTCGTTTTCCACAAACGTACAAACCAGATCAAAGTGGTTTTCGAGAAATAAATCCCGATCCCGGCCTCTTCGAAACGATCAGCGCATTTGGCCAATATTGATAGTGGGTTATTTAACTATCAATTAATATTCCCAAACATCCATCAAACAATAAATAATTTCCTAAATTATTTATTTATCTCAAAATATCTTCACAAGATATATTTCCATACTCAACCCTTTTGAAAACAGTTTCAAAACTACCATCTTTTTTTTAGGATAAATTTCCCAAATATTTTCTATTTCCACTGAAATCACCAAGCACAAAACTTTAGATTTTAAAATAAATTTAAAAACACTTTATTGTAAAATATACTTTAACATTTAAATTTAGAAAAACTACTTTAATATTTTATTAAAAATATAATTTAGAAGTATTTAAAATAAGGTTACTTTATAAAATATAAAACTAGATTTTTCTCCTTTAAAATCAAATACTAAGTCACCTTTAAATAATTACTACGAAAATAGATTTTAAAAATACTTACTTTAGAATTTAAACATTTAGAAATAATAATTTTTCTAAAACATGCTTTTTAAAACAACATTAAAACTTTTATCTTATATTTAAAAATTTACTTTGAAAACGTACTTGGCTATCCAGGAAAATATACTTCTCTTCGCATTCTTTAAATAAATCACTGTTTATTTTTAAACAAATTTTCTCATTTCCTTTAATAAATTCTCACCTTGAATTTATTTTTCCCAAATATCCACTGATATATTTTACTTTACTTTTATAAACCCAGTTTATAAATTCCCAAAGTCTCATTTCTCTTTTAATAATCTCGGTTTTACACAATTAAATCAATCTCCAAATTGATTTCCAATTTACTTCGTTTGGAAATAAATTCCTTCCTTATCTATTTCAACAAATTTAAACTTGGATTTTTAAATAAATTCTTTATTCCTTTAAATAATGTCACTTATGGTTTAAAATTCATTATTTCTCTGTTTATTCAAAATCCCCTTTCCATACTCGAAATTTATTTATTAGAATTTTAAAATCACTTTTATTCTTTTTCAACTCATTCTTAAATTCATTCAAATTTTCTATAATTATTTCGCTTACAAATTCACTTCTTTTATTTTCTTTCCAAAATCCAATTTATATATTTTTGATAACTCATTATACCCACATATATTAATCAAACCATAGCATTTAATATTCCAATATAATCCATCATAGAATATCAAATAATCACAACAGAGAATATTAAATAATTTAAATAAATGTTGAGGAAACCAGTTGGATCCCTCCAACCTGTTTTCCCTGCATCCACAGATGTTAGCACAACATAAAATACCAATTCCACTTCGAGGTGGAGTATCGCGGTATATGAGATTAATATAATATCATCCGCTATTATGCGGCGCATAGGGTCTCATCCGCTATATAATGCGGGAAATCAAACATTCCAAGATATACTATATACTACTATATATAATATAACACACCAAATAAAATTAATCAATTATTTAAATTTAGCCATTTAAATTAAAATTCAGCTTAGTGAGATTAACTCACCTTTGATTTTTGTTTAGCAATCCATTTCCATCTGGCTTGTTTCGTCACAATTCTTCACTATTTACCTCGTATAAACATTTTACATTTTATTAATATTTGAACTTATTGAACAATGACTTCCCTTTGATAATTTTACTTAGCTAATTATTTATTTAAACTGCTTTTCCTTTAATAAAATATCCTTTGGTAACTAAAACAAATAAGTAAGTTTTATTAAACAAATTAATCTCTATATATTTTAAAATAATATTTAAAGTATGTATACGTATATTTAATATGGGTATGTGTATATACTTTTATTTTCTCTGTCCAGACTTTAATTATAGGTAATTAAACTTTTATATATAATACAAGAATGTTACCTGTAAATTTAATTACTAAGTAGGAAATAATTACTAATAAATTGTTTTAATTAATTTACTTCCTTACTGTTTTTTAAAAGGAATAAAAACTGTAACAAAGAGAATATATGTACTAAATTAAAACAACATTGTTTTGTATCTTGTTGTAAATCAAAATCATATGTATATTTATATTTTACCTAAACTGTATACATATATAAAATCTTATAAAGTAAAATAAATAAATAAATAATAACTTACTGCCATCCAGCAACCCAGTTGACCCCATTCGCCAGCAGCCACCTCCGTGACATCCACTGACACAATTGACGAAGAAATCATCCAACTTCACTTCCTCCTCCTACCTCACCAAAAGCCGGACCCTCTTCTGGTGATGCGGATCCTTCGTCGTCGTCTCGGATTCACCATCCTCATCCTCGCCTTCACCGTCTTCAAAGTCAAAGATCCATCCCTAGCCCTAAACTCCTTTTACCTCGAAGACGTCAACACCGGCTTCGTCGAACGACCTCTCACCGCCGTCCAATCTTAACCCTACCACGCGCCATTGCTTGAGTCTCGAAAATCTGGTTTTCGAATTGGTATTGAAGCTCGCGACTTGAATTGAAAAGGGAAAATATTTACATGAGGGCTTCGATGCAGATTTGATTTATTTTTTTTAGAGAGGGGAAATCGGCCATGTTTATTTGAACGAGATAATTTAATTTTTTTTGTTTCGTTTTTCTGGAGTGATTTCATCAATTTGTTTAGCATGGGATTAAAATAAGAAAGGTAGTGTATACATGTTGGCTTGCTTGTTTGACCAAGCTAAAGGACTATGATTTGCCCTCTAGACGGCTGAAGTGACAATTTAGTGTGTGTGTATATATTATTCAAATTATATCACCTCGGATATAGTAACTCAAAATCTCGACCTCCTATCGAGGCGTGCCGCTAGGCCTTCACAATGTTATGCCCATATTCCGAACGCAATGGAAAAGGTTTCGAGTCCAAATTTGATCGTATGGGAAAGATAGCTTTTTAATCGATTATTATCAATTAAATTTTCAGCATGTTTATATATCGTACGCTCACACAACAACTCCGATCAATACAAAATTTGAAATCCGATAATAATACGATATTACGGATCCAATGGAACTGGTTTCGTCGAATTCCGAGACTGTGTCTCGGAAAGCTATTTTTAAATTCAATTTAAACGATAAATTTTTGAAACCGAATGAATCACTTCCAATTTCAATTTAAAAGCTCTTATTGTCCTTAGAACTATCAATATAAAATTTACAAGCCTTCAAATTATTTTTAACAAGCTTAAAACTGAAGATTCAACATTTTATCCAACTTCAACTTATTTAAATTAATAATTAAATCACCGAATAAATGGTGATATTTGAATTAAAGTTAAAAATTAACTTTTAAATATTTAAAATCAATTAAATATTTCGATTTTAAATGCTCGAAAATTCCAGGTCATCACAATTGCTTTCGACACCTTACCTTCCTCTACTTACCAATTCACTTCGTACCAATTTCATTCATACCATGCGCATTGGTTTCGACAGGATTGATGCGGAGGTAAAGGTGTCGAAAGGTGCCTCGGAATTAGACGGAACAACCTTTTTCTAATACGTTGATTTATAGCCAAATATGGCAATTACTTTATAACTAACCCGACTATTGTAATTCCTTGGTTGGTTACTTTAAAACTTTCCAAATACTTTACAATTAGAAACTGCCGCAATAATTTAGATTCAAATCAAAGAAATATAACTTTTAATCCCCTCTGTATAACAAAACCAACATTTGCAGAAAAGTCCCTCTACAATAATAATTTATTTTCTCTAATAAATCATCTGGGAAAATCATAGAAAATCAATTTCATTATGTAATCAAACATATTAAAATTTCAAACCCGATTTCTTCCCGAAATACTTGAAAAAAAATTAGCCCAATTATATCATATTTTCCTTCAGAAATTTATGATAAATTTTCTACCACTCGGAAAATTCTGAAAATTAAATTACATCTCCAAAATCATATTTTACTTAACATAAAAAAAATTCATAGCATTCTAAAATCGTATACTCTTGGTTTTAGCCTAAAACCATGCTAATTCATTGGAAAATGAATTAAAATAAATCACACATGATATAGTTCAAGCATATCATCATCCATATCATCTTAAAAATGAATTTAATCATAAATCCGAAAACATATAATCATAAAATAAAATAGAGATGGTATAAAAATTATTATTCACCTTAAGTATGATAAGGAAGTTAAGAATTATTGTTGATTAATCCTTCCTAGCTTTGATCCTTAGCTTTAGATTGAATTTTCCTCTTTTCCACTTTGTTAATGGTCGGCTATATTTTAGTTTTTTATTTTCATCTGTGAAGGTAAGAAATGAAACGTGAATGTGCAAGGATAAGAAGTGTATAGCCGTGTATGATAAGGAAACTATTTTACTAATATGCCCATGTATAATTTAATTAGTTTAAAAACCCAATTAAATAAGCACGGCTCTATATATGATTTATTCAGATCTCAATCTCATTATCATCATTGTTCTATTTAATTTATCTAATTAAATTTTCTGAATAATGTTATCAAAATTAGGGATGCTACAATATCGTTTTAAAGTTATTGATTAATATTTTATTCCTGTTAAAAGTTATTTATCTAGTTAATTAATACTTTTTGAAACTAATAATTATTATTTATTTTTATGGTAAGAGACTACGATATAATGGTCTATTAGATCATTCCTTAGGCACCGTGATGTAATCATATCACACCTAAACTGGGCATGTATGTTTCTAGATTTTCATAGTTTTGGTTTGTATATTCATAATGATACCATGAGCATTTTAGGACATCTCCAAGATATGTTTTCAGATACCGTTACAAAATTACAAACTGTATTTGCTCAAAGGATAAAAAACACCCATGCTTCAGCACCTGGCGTAACAGCTCTCGGTGCAACAAGTACCTTAATAATGTTTTGGAGTTAATAATCTCTACTACTAAAAAAGAAAATTCGTTGAACTAATTTACCCGGTGTCTTTTTGAAATTCCAAAAATGCCCTTGCTTTCCGTTTACATATTTGCGCTCAAACAAAATATCAACGTATATAATAACACAAACAGTCAATGTGCGAAACACGGGTTCATACTAGTAATTTATTACAATAATGTTTGAGAATCATTTATTACTATTTATTTAATAATGTTTTAAATTATTAATTATTTTATTCATAGTGTTTTAGAGTTAACAATTTTTATTTGTTTATACTGTTTTGTTGCTAATAATTATTATGATATAATAATGTTTGAAGTAATAACAATAATTATTTATGTATGATGTTTAAAATTTATTTATTTAATTGTATTTATAGATAATGAGTTGTTTTATAAAGGAATTCATCTAATAAAGAGTTTATAAATGAAAATGAAGTTTTGGATTTATAAAGGATTTTTATTAAAGCTTTATAAAGGATTTTATAAACGGGCTTTTATAAATAATTTTTGTAAAGGATCTTTATAAAAGTCCTTTATAAAAGAATAAAGTTTTTATAAATGGGTTTATATATTTACAAAAGAAGTTTAATAAATAGTTTATGGATTTATAAAGGAAATTTATCAATGGTTTTAGAAGTTAGTAAAAAGAGTTTTATAAATGGTTTTAAAAATTTGTAAATGGTGTTTTATAAATGATTTTAAAGTTGTATAAATGCACTTCTCTAAGTAGCGAAAGTGCAATGTTTTTGTGAATATACTTATATGTTGTGATAAATATATAGATATTCCTCTAAGTATAAAAAAGGGGTATGAAGGGTTCGTGAATATGTCTTTCTAAAAGTATTTTGATACAAGTATTTAAAATGCAATTTTAATTCATGAAAGGAATTATTAAAGAGGTTAGTGGTTGCTTACACGCTTAACCAATGTTGGTTTCCCGATGGAAATAAATCCCTGATTTGATCGGTGTTTATTTGTTTATTTGTTAATTACATAACTGACTACCAAGCTTGGCCAGTTGAATTATCTTTATTGGTTCAAAGAGACTAGGATTGGATATGTTATTCGAAAACCACTTCAAACCGGAATTAGCGTTTCGAGTTGGAATATCTGGAAGATAATTAAAGATGGAGGTCATTAAAGTGCAATGGCTACTTACTTCTAATTCCGAGGGTCATTCCAAAATGGATGTAGTAGAAGTAGTGCCTTCAGTTTCGTTCAGATCTAGAGTGAACTTGCATGGATGAATGCTGGCTTGCATTTCTGTCTAGAGGGTAGTGTTAGCATTTCAAGTGGGATTGCTATATTAAAAAGGTAAAATGTAGCCTCAAGTGTCATCAACCGGGAATGGCTAAAATAAAGGGAGATGCAGCAGGGCGGTCGCACCCATTAGGGTATTGTCATCACCAATCTAGATACATTCATTTATGGATTCGGTTATGCATGAGAGCTCTAGGAAAGGTTGCAAAAGAAACCGGGGTGATGAAATATTCAGTACTATCAAGTTAGGGGTAGGCTGGTCCTGTGTTGGCAAGGAGTCCATGTGTGGCTTTCGGTAAATTTTTCTAGAAGTCTACCATAGTAGGTGGCACCCCGATGCCTTGTTATTATATGGAAATCCAATCTCCAATAAGTTCCTTCAAATTTAGTTGTATACCTATTATGCTGGAATTTAATCGATGTATGAATTTCGGCTATATTTAATATTTATTTTAAACCCTAAACACTATTATAATATCAGCAGATTACCTATGAAATGTCTTGGTTATCATAAGGTAAAAGTCCATCCGTATTTATTTGTGGCGTGGTCTTACAAGATATCTTTATTTTCAGAAGATTTTTATAACATTAAAAATCCAATTAAGGTGTGTTTCTCACACTAGTTTACCAGACTAATCGGATGTTATTTTTCTTATAATGCTCGGGTCAGACCAAGCACATTTACAGATCCAATTGGATACAGGTAGCTTCAAAAGACGCGATGGATGCCTCTAAGTCGTATCCGCATAAATTCTATTTTCTGCTGCATTGGTTGTTTATATTTATCAACAATTAAGAGAACATGTTATTATAACTGTTCAGACTATTAATTGATTAGATGACTTTGGTAGATATATGTATAATAAAGTTTAGTTTTTCTTTAGTAAAGATAATTGTTATATTATAGATTGCTCGTCATGTTATGAGGTTTTGCTCTGTCTTTTCTTTCTTTTTTTCCCCGACAATCTTTTTGGCACTCAGATGTTTGGCAAGTGAATATCATGGATGTATTGGTATCGACTTCTGAAGGCTGAAAAGTGTTTGTTTTACGAATTGCGTTTATAGCGACTATCGCTATAGGATCTAAAATTTCCAAATTGGTTTTAATACATCAAATGACTTTAAAATTTCTTATCTTTCACATACTAAACATTTATTCATTTAGAACTTAGTATAGGATTTTGAAAACAAAAGTAAGATTTTGGAAATTAAATTAAAGTTTAAAAACTCGTAACCTTTCAAAACAAATTCTTAAGTAAAGCTAGTTTTCAAAACAAAGGATTTCTATGTCGCTACCTAAGAGATTCAAGTATTAAACTTTTCTCTTAGTTTACCACAACAAAAGCAAGATCCCAAACATAATATACATGCCATAATTAACACATACAAGCAAGGATTACAACTTGCAACTAAATTAAATTTTAATCCAAATTATACATCATCACACAAAAGCACTTATACATACATACAAATCAATTTTCGTTTCCACCAATCAAGCATCATATTTATCATCAAATCAAACAATAATTGTAAATTAGAAACCTAGTCAATAAGGTGAGATCTTTCTCACCTTAAAGCTAACAAAACTACCCTAGATCTATGTTCTTTTGCGACCATCTTACATCTAGCTTTGCTTCATTAGAAATGGAATTTTGAGGACCCTAAGGGCCTAAAGGAGGTTCGGCCATGGGGAATGGAGTGCTCGACCTAGGCTTGAAATGGGTTAAGTGGACTTGTTTTAGAGAAGTGGAAAAGTAAGGGAAGATAGTGTGTTTACATAGGTTTTTAAAGTTTAAAAGAGTAGAAAGAAATGGTTTTTAACTTTGGAAACAAAAATGGAAGCGATGGAAAATTAGAGCTTAGGAAAAAAGAAATAAGGTTTTGAAATAAAGAAATGAAAATGAAGAATGGGAAAAGTATTAGGAAATTGGTTTTTATACGAATTACATTAAGTGAATTGCCAAAGTAGCCTTTAGTACTTTACCCCACTACTTTAGTGCCACCTCACCTTGTGCCACCTCACCATATCTCCTCCACCTCATGATACCAACGCCTCCAACATGTGCACCCTTTTACCAAGAGCTAACATGCATTTAAACACTTGTGCTTAATGTTTACAAATGTTTCCTAAGGCATCTTTATATTTTATTTTAATTTTAACATCACTTCTAACTTTACATAATTAAGTACGTATATACAAATACACAAACAAACATACATACATACATATATATCCTAACTAATTTGTATTTGTATTTTTATTTGTATGTGTATATTTAACCTTCCCGACAACTTTTAGCCTACGAAAATTCGAAACTTAGGAAAACAAATTCCGGTTACATTTTTGATTTTTTCGAACTAAATATTTTTATAAATTAATTTAGAAAACTATTTCTTCATTGCTATTATTATTTAAAATAGTTTTAATTTAATTATAAAATCTATTATTTGTATATGTCAAATTAACTAAATATTCGCAAATCAAAGTAGTGAAATTTCGGGTCATTACACTCCCTGCTTAAAAGAATTTCGACCCCTAAAGTTTATCTCAAACCTAACCCAGACACATGCAACACTATTCATTAGTCCGTATGATGTGCATAGATCATTCCTATGCAAAAATATGATTTGATCGCTTATTGGAATACATAACTTTACTTCTCAACTAGTATCGCTCATTTAACTTTCTAGTGCGGACTCTAATTGGTCTTCTTAATTAGGAACCTCTATTATTCTTGCATACCTATAGACTAAAATAGAAATGGTTCCGTATTAAGTCCCTTTACTAAGTGTTCGCTGTCAAAAATCGAATGATAAATCCTTATTCAGAACGACGTGAGATACCTTAAGTCATGTACTTGAATCTTAGATAGAGAACTATATGAGAAAAGGAAGGATCTACGTAAAACTTACATATTTAACTTATTGGTTCACATTAACCAACTACTTTCTACCCTTTCTTAAAATACTTATAAAACATTTCTTAACAATTTCTACTTAGGATCAACAATTTTAAATGATACAACTTTATTTTATGAAACTCTTTCAGACATTACTTTTAATTTATTAACTTGTATAGTGATCTCCTACATCCTAAGAGTATATACAAAAAACCTTATTTTAAGACCTACTAATCTTTTAACTATTCAGATGTAGGCCTACAATAATTTTGGATTTTAAAACTGAGTCGACTAATCCAACCTCTTTACCTGTTCGGTCTGGTAAGTAGCTCAGAAGAGTAGGATGTTGGTATCCCAAATACCATCCTAAAGTCAACGTTTCCTTAGACATTTTGAGGTTAAAATGTTTATTATTGGCTCAATAACATCCAATAATTTTTTTCACTTCCCAGATGTTAAAATCAAAAGACATAGTTTGATAAAACTAAGTTTATTAAACCTCCTCGTCAAATTAATTCAGTTTCTAACACTTTATTTATTAACCCATTCTTAAAAAAAATATCTTATCATTTTGAAATCTTCAGAGCCAAACATTCGAATTTTATTTCAAAAACTTTTTGGAATGATACTTTATTTTTAACCCTTAGAAAATATACATATAGCCCGAGTAACTCCAAAATGATGTCAATGAACTGGGCACTACCAAATAATATCATATATCCCTTTACCAAGGAGGGTAACACCCAAGAGAAGTGTTAACCATCCGAACACAACTCTTACCCATTCTTAGTCACTTTCGAGACACTCAAACTGGTTAATTATAAGGATACCTTTTCTTTTCAAATCCCTTTTTGAAAACAATTATATTAAATAGTTTTTAACAAAATATTTATCATCCACTTGCTTTGGATTCATTTGGAGTTGAACTTGTTTCGATCGTATAATGATAAAGAGAATAATTTATTAAATGCTCCATCATATCTGCCTAAGCAAACATCCTATGTCACTTAGAAGATTTTTTAGATCATTACAAAACAGATCGAGGCTCATTCTTCGAACTGTCCAAAGAAAAATCTTACTCTCAAATTTCCTTTCAAAATATTAAAGTACTTTTAAGTAAAATTATTACTACCATTTCAAGAATCATTTGAAAACTTTATCAAAACCACCAGGATTTAAATTCTCTAAAAATTCATCTTATTTTTAAAATATATTTGATAATCTTGATTTATAAAATCAACTTTTTATAAAATCATCTGTAATATTTCTTTTTAATAAACTAATTCTTTAAGAAAATTTGGTTTTAACATAACAAATCATCGAATGCCTTGTAGTCAAATTGTGAAATTTAATTCACAAGGTGTTCATTTCAATGTTCCCACAAAATTTTCTATTTACTCAACTTATGATTTTAAAGGAAGAATTGCAGATGAATATACAACATTATATGATAATAATTAGATATTATCAACTCCTAAGAACAATCGCATCACAGATAACTATATAAAATTTGAAAATTATTCCTTTATATATATAGAAGATATATTCCTAGGTAAAATTATTTCATTTACCGATAAAAACAACATTATGTCGGTTTTCCTTATCAAAGAGATTAGAAATCCCTGTCAATACAGTTGTACCTTCTATATCGACTAGAATTCAAATTCCGCTCAACAGATAAATCAACATAATATAAAACATTTTTATAGCACTACCAAATAGACGCTCATATATAATACACTCAGACTCATTTTAGGGTCTCACTTATCCTATCTCAAATGAGTTTACCCCACCAGGGCCAAGGTTCTCGCTGAACTTTGCACTCTGATACCAATTCTAACAATATGCCTTTCTTACACCTAAAGATGACACTTAATATATTCTCGGTATTCGTGTGCTGATCATTTAAATGTCCTAAAGATATGTCATTTGGGGTAGAGAAAGAAAAGATAGAACAAAATCTCACATCATGACGAGAAATATATAATATACACAAGATATTTAAATAAAGAAAGCATCTTTATTATACACAATATCAGAAAACACTAACCTATTATCGGCCTAGACAGTTAGAATGACCTGTCCTTACAGTTGCTGATTTATATAGACATAAACAAAACAAACAAAACACGATGGAAGCCTTTAAGATATATGAGTACGTCTTGGAGAATCCAGTTCGTTTTCTGAAAGCTCCAAATTATCCAGCTGAATTTGGAAAATATGCTCCAGCTGAGCCGAGCATTATAGGAAAACAACGCCCGGAACTAGTAAAACCAGCATGAAAAACTCAAATCATAAGGAATTTTATTTATTTAACTTATAAAACCTTTTAAAATCAAAAGTATCTCGTAAGACCACGCTGCACATAAATTTGGATGGGGTTTTTACCTTATGATCTCCAAAACATTTTATATTACAAAAATGCAGCAATATTATAATAATGTCTAGGATTTAAAGTATTTAATAAGCAAGTAGCTGTGATGCTTGCACATGATAGCAATAATAGATATACAATCAAAAACCGAAGGCACTTATTGAAAAATGGATTTCCATCAAATGTTAAGGTAAGGGACAACCTTTTGAAAATATGTAAACCTCTAAATAAAATGTACAACAAGGTCGAAAACCTTTCGACCTCTGCCAACATTGGACTGGCCTACCCCATGAACTGGGTAGTACCAAATATGATCACCCCTTGGCTGCGATCATCAACCAAAGATGGGACCTAAGCATACATAGAGATATCGACACTAGATCTTGGAATGATCATACCATAATGGGTGCGACCCACATAGCCCTGCCACATCTATCCTGTTTTAACCATCATCAGGATGTGAGGTTTGAGAGGCTACGCTCTTAACATTTAACAATCCATCTTGGAATGCTAACACTGCCATTCGAGTAAAAATGCAGTGCAAGCATTCATCTATAGAAGTTTGTTCTGGGTCTGAACGAAACTAAAGGCTTTTTAAGGAGCATTGTTTTCAATCATCTTCAAGATGTCTTCCACGCGAACTAATAGGTTGGTTTAAAGTGGTTTTTGGATAACATATCTGATCCCGGTCTCTCCAAACCAACAACGGTAATTTCCGATTGCATTCTCGGTTCTTTGGAAGTATGAAACAAGTATTCAAGTCCTTATCAAGGAACTCGCGTATACAATCATACTTCCTAAGTCAAAACTGGCTAAGATTTGACAATCGATTGTTTAACAATCAAATAAACAAATAAAAATCTAGAGATTTAATTATCCATAGAAATCACTAAGCCTCAAAAACAAATCTTCATTTATTAAATCTCTTTTCAAAACATTTATCAAAACATTCATATACTTATCTTACTAACATAAAGTATTTATGAAAGATTTCTTATTTCAAAATCATATCAAAATGATCAAACAAATATTATTTAAATTAGAGATAAGAACAACCCCAAAACACCATTCCTTTGATGTTAAGCATGAAACAAAAGTTTCAAACCACCATAATTAAGAAGATCGGTTAAGGGAAATACAAATCTCAAATTCTTTTAATAAATTTCTTTAATAAATCCTTTTAATAAATCTCTTTCATTTATGAAATCTCTTTTGCTTAAAATTCCATATCCATCAATAAAACTCTTTATAAATCTCTAAGTTTATTTATAAAACTCCTTTACAAATATCAAAATCATTTAAAAAAAACCTTCTATAAATATCCAAAATCATTTGTAAAACTCTTTTGTTTATATCCAAAACCATTTATAAAACTTTCCTTATTTAAAACAAAGCTTCTTTAATAAACTTTAATCAATAAAGTTCCTTTGATAAAATAAATTATTTAAAACACCTTTAAATAAACAAGTTATTATTTAAACCTTCTTTATTTACTTATCTTCTAACCACATTAATTGAATAATGATTTCAAACAATCATTCAAAAAGTATTTACTTACTTCAAAACACTTTTTATAAAACAATTACTTAACTTGAAATCATTATTAAAAGTAAGATTGACTTTACCAATAATCTATAATAAAAAAAGGCTTAGTGGCCATAATGGATCTCATTTAATTGAGTTTAGCTTATCTAAGTTATAACATGGGTATTTACATAATAAGCAGATATGTAAAAGGAATTAGCCAATAACAATCAATCAACAAACAGGAAAATGTCAAAGTTACTATAATAGTATAACTGAGTTTTATTCCTGCTTAATAGATGTTAACATAATCTACTTGGTGAATTATGGCAGAATTAAGATCTATTCTACCTAACAGATATTAAATAAAATTTAATTAGCAGAATGGTGTTTTATTCTGCTAACAAAATGCCAAATACAATTCAATTAGCAGAATGGTGATTTATTCTGCTAAATAAATATCATTGGGTTTCTTACCCAATTGGGGTTACTAAAGGATAGTCAATGAGAAATCTCTTCGATTAAAAACATCTTTTAAAAGAGAGTTGCTTTAAGAACAAAAGTGAACTTTAGAAATAAAGTAGTTAAAACTTTTAAACCTTTATTTGAAGTTAAATAACATTTTAAACTCTTTATTTCAATAATAATAATTAAACAATAATTAATTAATAATTAACTATTAGATAAATAATTAAAGAATAATTATCCTTCAATAAATAATTTAATAATAGTTAACCTATAAACAAATAATTAAACCATAATTAATCTTTAATTAATCATTAAATAATTATTTATACTTTTAAATAATAATTAAATATTAATTAACCTCAATTAATTAATTAATTAATATTTAATTAAAACATAATAATAAATTAAACCTTTATGTAAATAATTAATTCATAACTTAGTTCATAACTAAGTTTTAATTAAATCTTAACTTACATTTAACTTAATTAGTAATTATTAATAATTAAACCTCTTCATAAAAAATAATTAATTAATAATTAACCTTTAATAAGTAATTAAAATAATAATTAACTAATTATAATTAACTTACTTGATTGATACTAAGTACTAATTACCTTTGTTAACTAATGATTAAGTACTAATTATCTTATTTATTTAATTAATTAAACAATAAATAAATAAATAAATATTATTTTTAAATACTTGATGTAAGATTTGAAAACATTTCTCAAAGTGATTCAAGTAAAAAAAATTAAATTTGTGGAAAGAATTTATTTTCACGAATTTCATTTATAGCGATTATCGCTATAGGACCCGAAATTTTCAAACTTGTTTTAATATATCAAACGACTTCAAAATTTCTTAACTTTCATATGCTAAACATTTTTGATTTATAACTCAATATAGAATTTTGAAAACAAAAGTAAGGTTTTGAAAATAAATCAAAGTTTAAAAACTCATAACCTTTCAAAACAAATTCTTAAGTAAAACTAGTTTTCAAAACAAAGGATTTCTATGTCGCTGCCTAACAAATTCAAGTGTAACTTTTCTCTTAGTTTACCGCAACAAAAGCGAGATCCTATACATAATATACATGCCATAATTAATACATACAAGCATGAGTTACAACTTGCAACTAACTTAATTTTTAACTTTTAAATCCAAATTTATACATCATCACACACAAGTATTTATACATACATACAAATTAATATTTGTTTCCACCAATTAAGCATCATATTTATCATCAAATCAAACAATAATTGTAAGCTAGAAACTTAGTTAAAAAGGCGACGACTTTCTCACCTTAAAGCTAACCAAACTACCCAATGCTAACTTTTGTGACCATCTTGTTCCTAGCTTTGCTTCATTGGAAATGGAATTTTGAGGACCTTAAGGGCCAAAGGAGGTTCGGCCATGGAAAGTGGAGTGCTCGGCCTAGTCTTGAAATGGGTTAGGTGGACTTGTTTTAGAGAAGAGAAAGTGTAGTAAGAGAAGATAGTGTGTTCACATGGGTTTGTAAAGTTTAAAAAAGCAGAAAGAAATGGTTTTTAACTTTGAAAACTAAGATGGAAGCCATGGAAAATGTTTTAATCTTAGGAAAGAAGAAATAAGGTTTTTAAATAACGAAATGAAAATAAAGAGTGGGAAAAGTAATAGGAAACTGGTTTTTATATGAATTACATTAAGTGAATTGTCAAACTAACCTTTAGTACTTTACCTTCGTGCCACTGCACCTTGTGCCACCTCACCGAGTCTCCTCCACCTCATGATATCAACGCCTCCGACACGTTCCCCCTTGTACCTAGAGCCAACATGTATTTAAACACTTGTACTTGATGTTTACAAATGTTTTCTAAGGCATCTTTATATTTTATTTTAATTTTAACATCACATTTTACTTTACATACTTAAGTATGTATATACATATACATATACACAGAGAGAGAGACACACACGTACACATACAGACACACACGTGCACGCGCGCGTATCCTAACTGATTTGTGTTTGCAAGTGTATGTTTATACAAAATAGTTTACAACCTTTCCGACAGCTTTTAGCCGATAAAAAGTCGAAAATTAAAAAAACGAATTCTAGTCTCATTTTCGATTTTTTCCGAACTAAATAATTTTGAAAACTAATTTGAAAAACTATTTTTCCATCATTATTTATTTTTAGAAGAATTTTAATTTAATTATAAAATCTATTATTTGAATATTTAAAATTAATTATATATTCACAAATCAAAACGGTAAAATTTCGAATGTTTACAAGACTAGGTGGAATTTGATAGTGATAAATATTTCACACATTAAATGGTAATTCAATAATCAAGTAAGAAAAACTTGTAATATAAATTGGACCCAGTGAGGGAAATGTGTAGAAAAACAAAGATACAAAGAAACAATCATTGAATCAGCGGAAACCATGCCTTTAATTTAGATTGATCGTGGAAAAAGAAAAAGGTTTGATGAAGGTACCAACTTTTGTAAAAAGTATATATAAATAATAAACTGGTTGTTTTATTGACATACAGTTGTTCACGCACTGATTAATAATATTTACCTAGTAAGGTATAATTCTGCTGTGAAATTTGCTTCAAAATAACAGTGATATCCACCATGCTTTAATAATTCCCTTTTTTCCCGAGAAAAAGGGTGGGGCATAAATTCCCAAATTACTACGCTTTAATTATTCTCATCAGCAAATGAACTCAAACGTTTATTCTCAAATTATTACACAAATTTGGCTAAAGCCACGCGGTTCTAAATTACAAAACTATAGGACTACTCTTACATACGAGATCAGCGTGACAAATCATCAGTCGGCAACAGTAAGGTAAAACAGCAAACAGATTTTCAAGTTTTGTAATCCAGGTTAAATTATCGAAATGGTATAAATATTGTAAAAAGTAACCTGCCTTTGACCACTTGATTATATGTACTACAATGCTAAATTTTAGTCATTTCACCCGATTGCTTTCCATCAAATACTTGAGCATATTACATGAATAGAAATCCAAGTATATGGACATGATAAAAATGATTCATAATTCCTAAATAATAAGGCATTGAACTAAAAGAAAGACTGCATACGAAGACTGATGCTAATTAATATTATAACCAACCCATGTTTTGAGAATTCAGCATTTCCTTTGTACAAACAAATATAGATAAATACGTCAATTATCTATCATGCCCTCTTCCTGCCTCTGCGGCGTTTATGCCCATGCAGAGATGGAGATGACGATGGTGATGCACAGCTTTTTATAGTAGTAGCGTCAGGCTCTGGAACGAACGGCTGTGATGCAATGTGACTGATTGCAACAACTACGTCGGCAATGATCGGACGGACATGAGGCTGTTCTTGAAGACACATTGAAGTGATGACGGCCAACTGATAAAAAGCACGTGCTGGAAACCGACCTTGTAGTAATGGATCCGCTAACATAATGAATTGCCTTCTATCGTTCAAATATGGACGTGCCTGAAATATGCATAAAAAAAAAATTATATTCACACACACACACACGAGAGTAAATTATAAACTAAAGTCTCAGTACGGAACTTATTTCACAAATAGACCTTGCCTGAAACTTAATACAAAAATAAAATAGGTTTTGTTTCTCATACACACACATATTCAAAATGTGCATGTACAAATTTTGATTTTTCACATATGCATTTTGAAAATGCACATAAAAAAATGAAAAAACAAATCTGTTTTTGTAATAAGTTTTGGATGGGATCTATTGTTAAAATAAGTTTTTCTGGGACACCTATATTTAAAACGAGTCCTTGTCCTCAAAGAAAGTAAAAGATTTGGTTTTTAAAGCCCACCTTAAGATGGCCTCAGCAAGACAAGGGTGGTGTTATTAAATTTTACATACTAATCATGTTAATTCTAAAAAGTGATCAAGCCTGATAAATAATCATACAAGGGACATGGTATGTTGTTAAGATTATACGACTGTTTATGAGAGCTTATATTGCAAACTATACGGTAGCTATGTCTTACACGAGCATAGGTTAAGTTTAGCTCCTGAATTTTATCTATGTTGGACTTGTGAAATATAATGAGTCAAGTAAGATTACATATGCAGGAGATATTTGAATGGAAAAAAAGAATACAAAATAACTTGTGTGATAATAGTTCCTTAGTAGATGCTCTTACCAGTAAAGAGTAAAGTGACACTAAAGTAATGTTGTCAGAAAACTTATTTGAAAACATTTATAGAAAATGCTACGTGTTTGCAGTAGCACACACATTATGCAAGTATTTGCAGTGAAACAAAACTTATGTATGCATACATATAACATATATCATGTCTGTTTTATGAATGAAAATGGAATGCGAGAAGATAGTAATTAATGACTTACCCATACTAATAGGTTCTGCTCCGATCGATCTTTGGTACAGTCGTAGGCTCTTCTTCCACTTATAAGCTCTAAAAGAAGTACCCCGAAGCTATATACATCGGATTTGAGGGTAAGCTTACCACTCATTGCATAGTCTGGAGCACAATAGCCATATGTACCCATAACTCTGGTGGAAACATGAGTTTTGTCTCCAACCGGTCCAAGTTTGGCGAGACCAAAATCAGACAGTTTGGGGTTGAAATCATCGTCTAGTAGAATATTTGCTGCTTTCATGTCTCTGTAAATAACAGGAGGGTTCGCTACATCGTGCAAATATGTAAGTCCTTTCGCAGCTCCAAGAGCGATCTTTATTCGCGTGTTCCATTCAAGTGGGGTTTTGCCAGGAGGTAAATCTACATGTTCAATTTATGTCAGATGACAAACATATAGTTAGACAAGGAGATTCACAAATTCATAAAAACAAACTCAATAGACAACAGAGTGTGATCCGTAGTTAGCAATAGTAATCTAGATGACAAAGGCTTGAACAATGAGGATGAACAAATAGTTGCAACAAAAATCATAATGTACACATGTCGGATTTTTCTATAGATTTTGGGTTGATAGTAATCTGGGCCGACCCAAAGTGTAAATGGGCCCTGGGCAACAAATCATATGGAAATGCATATTTTTTATTTTTATACACCAGGCAACAAATCATATGGGAATGCATTTTCCATATGGGTAACAAATCGTATGGCAAAAATATTAACAAATCACATGGGAATGGCCGTTTAAAATAATGGGCCCTCTCTAGAGTTAGGCCCTGGGCGGTCGCCGTGCTGGCCCATGCCTAGGGCCGGCACTGATAGTAGTCAATACATGCAGGGTGGACTTGGATTGGCAATTTGCAGGGAAAAGCAAGAAGATTGCCATCTATGATATGAATGTGCTTTAAAGGGAAGAGTAAGCTTGATTATTATTATGTTTGAGTTACTACTTATCCATAGATAAATATAACATTTAATAAAGAACCGAAAGATTTGAACCCAAACTATTTGATTAATAGCTCAATAGGTCAACATTTTAGAAGCACAAAATAAAAGGTAGCGGTAAGAGATTAAAACTTGTTTGGTTAAATCCCTACTTCTCTACTATTAGTAATGTAAATTCAATGAAGGGAGGACGACCGTGTTTTTGTGAAATTCCAAAAATGCGCTTTCCATATATATGACAGCAATAGTGTTTTTAATTGAAGGGAAGACGAAATCTAATGTTATCAAAGTAAGCGGGATGTAGCATGCTAATTTTTTATACAGCTTTCTAACAGCTGATTCATCTCTATAGACACTAACAAAAGATGTATCTTGGACGATGTGGGACTAATTGTCTCAACATCGTATCATCGACTATTGAAAATATAAAGAATTGTAGATAACACGAAGAGTGAAAATGAAGGGGATTTGTTTACCATGTTTGTTAATTCCCCTGGTATAAATGATATAATTTTATTACCACTTATCAAGTGACTGTCAATGGGACATGCATGTAATACATGAGAAAAGTCCCACTAAACTAATATTTAATTTACATCAATCAAGTACAAACATTATTCTTTATTAATTGTCCATGAGGTTTGAAAATAAATTTCAAATATCATTCCAACTCAGTCTTACTTTTCAAGTTCCATGCACAAATTAATGCAAATTTTAGTACAGCTATTTACATATGGTTGGTTCCTAAACAATATCAGTTGAGACTTAAGCCGATATGATTTTCTTAATATAATTTTCTGCTATAATTATTTTGGTTTAATATATGTCTACCAAAGAATTGTTTTATACACACATGTACAGAATGTCCAAAGTAGCAGGTTAATTACTAAACCATATATTAGATAATGTCAATTATTTAAAACAACTATGAACATGAGGTACAGTGTTCAAAGTAACATTTTATTTCTGTGAATTTCAGTTGGTCTCTTTTTCCAAGTCATAAATGTTTCCTGCTAGCTATGTATTAAGAAGCTGGGATCACTTATTTGATGTTCTTACTAAGTAATAAGCATTAAACAAACAAGAATAAAACCGTACACTAACTATAATTACATTGTGTTCGATGTCTAATATTTACTCTCTCTATTTATACAAACTTTGATTGTGGTTTGAATTTCTTTTATGATTATAAACGGTTGAAAATGTTTGAATTTCAATTAGCAAAAGAAATATTTTCCCACTCTTTCCAGATTTGAAGTTGCTTGGATTGATGTGTATTTTGCATTTTCAAATGGAAATTACAGGGAAAAAGGTGATATTTTATTTTCCCGCTTAGTTAGACATCAGTTGTGAATATTACCTTGGGACTTTGTAGATGCACATTTTCATGTTTAGCAATATCCTTATGTTTGAAATTTATTTTCATTTGAAGTAAAATTAGGTCACCAGATTTCAAAAGAAATTGGAGAAATAACCATGCATTTAGTCGCATAAGGTTGGGTTGACTAAATTAGCATCAAAGAAAACCTTTTTTCAAACATAAAAAGTGAAATATACTTTTACAAACTAAGCAATTAATTGTTGAACGCAGCTAATAATGGTTTTACTAATGTGTCAAATTAAGAAAGTGTAGATGTAGTGATTGGTTATATATTTCTCTATGTTAATTAATAACATTATCTATAGTATAATCAATCCAATTCTATGCAAACTGGTAGGATGTTACTGATACAATGACACTCTATTGTCAACTTAATACCCTTTCAAATATACCTATCAAAATTATGTGGCACAATGTATCTCAAATCGAAGAGAAGAACCTAATAGTGTGGCGAAGGAAACGACAATTCGTTTGCCGTTGTGGAGAAGATATGAAGCGTTGAATATTGGATGGACACAAAGTATGTGTAAATTCCACACTTCAAATTGATCGATATTAAAAGCAAAAATCAATTTATAGTTTGTTATGGATCAAAAATAATAAATTCATGCAACAACAACAACAAAGTCATTATTCCCAAACAAGTTGGGGTCCAAAAGTAATAAATTCATAATAACTGAAAAATCAAAATAATGAGAGCATGGGACACTATAACAAAATTTGTCGTATTAAACTGAATATATTAAAAAAATTCATTTCATAATAACTAAAAAACAAAATAAAGCATTGGAAACTACAAAAAACTTTGTGATATTAAACTAAATGTTACATGCATGCTCTTATGTCTGTTCATGTATGTATGCATTTTGCATTTGGATAAATGAATAAGAACTTTAATTATGTACTAATATTATATTTTACAAAGACCAATTCATATAATATTGCATTTTCCCTATTTTAATGCAGTAACAATTTTCCATTGATCAAACTTTGCGTTCGTGCAAAGCATAATGACATGCTATAATACCATATCAGAAACAAAACTTGGACCCGTGCCATCCGCATGGGCTTTATGCTAGTGTATATAACGTGTCATACTAGAGACATATAGTTTATCAATATACTATATTTTATATAAATATTATAAGCAGAGCAAAAGGCATAATAGCTATGTCTCAAACTTTACAGGTCATCCAATATAATTAGTTCTCTAAGAAATCGTTAGCCTACTTAAGGACATGTCATTTGAGTATATGGCAAGGTTTACCAGACAAGTACGGAGGCAATGTTTACCCGAATCACCAAGCTTTGCAAAATTAGTTCGTTTCAGTTAGGAATCAAAATTCAAAATTTTCTCCACAAAAAAAATATTAGAAAAAAAAAAAAAAAAACAAGAAGAAGATGAAGAAGAAGAAGGAGCACGCCGTCTACCTCAAGCTAGGAAAATGCACTTTTAAAGGCTAATGTTAAGGTGACTAGTGCTAGTACTATATTTCAGACAGTCACTTTTCAGAAAGGGAAAAAAACAGGAGATATTGAAGACATAGCTATGTTATAATGTCTACAGTGAAAGATTAACTTACTGAATCATAATCTAACTTTAATTTGACGCAAGTCGACAAAAGCATATATCAACATTCCATGATTTCATACTGACAATGGTTCTTGATCATGGCTTTTTATTAAAGATACTTTGTAATATGGCGCAAAAAAAAAACAATGACAGTAAAACTGTTTTATCAAAATATAAGACATGAAGATATTGAAGCAGCAGCCTCTATAATGAATCTACTGAAGACTAATATTTAATCATTAGTCAAAAAATAAAGTAGCTCAGACGAGCAAGATCAATCAAATTTGCAAAACAAATATAAATGACATAAAAGCGCATAAACATCATCTAGAACTTCAGTATAACTAGAAATAGCAATTAATTAGCTCACAGCTCCATTTTATTTTATTTTTCAATCTATCCTTAGGTCCAAACTCCAAAACATTAATACTCGATCCTGAAAGCAATTTAAATGGTGTCACTTGCATGGAGACAGTGACATGTGTTCTTATGAAGCATATTATGACAAAGAGGGTGCGAGACAAGGAATAAACAGAGGGAATATTTACAGTGTACATTTCCAAAGTAGTGGATAAAGTTCAATGTGTGTGCGCGGGCACCCAGTAATTAAGCATTAGAAATCCAAATTATGTCTATATAGAGATGTAATCCTTTGACCCCAATTTTCATGTACCCACTTACATCTAAGCCATTGTTGATTTCATTGTTTTGATCAGTAATTGAGCCACACACTATCATAAACAATATTGATCAATACACAAATTAATGCGTGGATGAAGTTGAGCACATGAAGATAGAAGAAATGAAGACCGAGGAATTCATCTTGTCTATACTAATATACTTCTGTATTAAAAATATTCCATGGATAATTTGCCTTATAACTAGGACTAAAGGGATGAGGTTAAGAGTATCATAAGATACACAAGCTACTTGAGATGGGAACTAGACTTGTGCAACTTTGAAAAGCAAAACTTGTAAATGTCAACAGGTTAAGTGTGAAAACGTATACAATAAAATTGATCACACATGTTCACACATTTAACTATTAAAATGAACAAAATAAACTAATCATTCAACTCGTCCTGTTGCAAAGACCAAGAATTTAATGGCACCTTACTTTAAACTCTCTGATGCTACCTAATATAAAAATATATATTCAATGGATCTAATACTTCATCTTAATACCACAAAAATGTTTTTAATGTAGGTTATAGTGTGAAACCATCTGAAATAAACAATGAATTCCGAATTTATTTAATATAATTCCTCTGCTTAAGAAGCTGTCATTTGTTTCTTTGTTTTCTTGAAGACTCGCCCTTTTAAGACTTGTATTATTCTACATTCAAAGATCATGTGAACCCTACCATTAAATTATTATAACTATCCCAAGACCTACAACCCTAAATTTTGAAACACCAAACAATCACATATGTTCCAACCTTATAATCAAATATTTTAAGCACTCTTTGCTAACACAAGTCAATTTCAGTGCCTCGTTGCGTAACAACTTCACAGTTGTTAACCTTCAGAACAATGAATACAATGAGTATATGATAAAGAGACCTAGCCATTAGGTTAGCAGAAAAGTTACCGAATAAATGATCTTCCAAGCTGCCCTTAGGCATGTATTCATAAACTAATAGCCTCTCGTCTCCTTCGGCACAATATCCGTGCAATGTAACAAGATTTGGATGATGTAGCATGCTCAACATAAGAACTTCCACTAAAAACTCTTTGCTTCCTTGAACTCCATCTCTATTCAATTGCTTAATCGCAACAACCTAAAGCGATAACAAATAGACAAATCAGTTCATCTCATGATGGAAGGGACTTCGAAGTTTGTAAACGAGAATCAGGTTTGAAATTGAAACTCAACAACTTTATGAACCAGAAAAGAAATTATCTGAATTTACCAACTAAAATTCCCTCATAGTAACTTGGAGTTCAATGAACTCTTGACCAAATGACATATTCGCAAGGTTTATCTCGATTCATATTAGGTTTACATAGCTTATTATTTTTAAAAAAAAGAGGACACAAGAACTTTAATTCTACTTATTTTCACAACCTAAAATAATAATGAACGACCTAATGATCTCTATCTACTTCAGAACGCATATGATATACAAGTTCAAATAAAGAGAAACGATTCTCACCAGTCCTGAATCCAACACCCCTTTATAAACCTTACCAAACCCTCCTTCACCAATCAAATTTGTATCTTTAAAATTCCTAGTTGCAACAGCGAGCTCACGAAAATGAAAGCTTAGAGCACTGTAGTTCTGTTCTTTTTTAACACACTCCGCCTTCCTACCCTCTGCACACACAAAATAAGTAGCAGTTCAATGCTGAAACAAACATCAACAAGTAAAGAATGAAAAAGTACCTAAATCCGATTTTGCATGAAAGCGAGCACCAGATCCAGCAACATTACTATCCTCGATCCTACTGCTGCAAATTTCTTTATTTTTACTTGAGGAAAAACAAGAAAAGCAACTCATTTGATCAGAGAGAAACACCGCCGACAAATATATTTCTGAACTCTTTTTCAGTACAAGACCCTAATCCAAATGCGAAAGCCCTTGATTAAACTAGAAAATCAATTAGAACAGAAAAGGGGGCTGCAGTGGAGAAAATAAGTGTTGGGGAAAGCTTTAAATAAATTCACAGAATTAGCAGCGTGTGATTAAGGAAGTTTCAAATTTGTCGAGCAGTTGCTAAATTTGTAGCCAAATTTCCTTCAATAATAATTTTATTTTGTTTTTTGCGCTTCTTCTTCATTATCTACTTTCTTATATTTCTCATTTAGGTTTATAATTTAGTTAATTTATTGTAGAAAAGGAGGTAATTTCTCGCGCGTTAATGAAAGATGGGTTGGTAGCTGGAAATTAAAAATCTGTGTTTGTGTACTTGTACTTTAGTTACTGGACGTATTTATTATGGGACGCTGTTTAATTTCTGTTTAGCATATAACTTGTAACATACATTAAATTTCTCAACTATCATTGGCTGGATGTTCATCGTAACGGTCGAATGTCACGTAGATAGCATTTGCGGTAATTCCTAAGTCTTGGACGTCTGTTACATTGAATGTGCCGTTAACGCGCATTCTGGAAATATTCATGAACGATCTGAATTTAATATCGTGGACTAGGGAATGGACTAGGGAATGTATCAAGTTTGGATTTAATGTACGTTAATGTTTACCATCTGTACTGTGAAATAGAAAATATTTATTATAATTTTATCTAATATATTCTTAAGTTTGAAATGCAGCACAAATGGTGAAATTTAAAATGGTTGCATTTAAACTTTGATCCATTCATCTAATTTATTTATTTTACGCTGAGCCCTGGTTCCCGGCATTGTAATGTTCCGAACGGTAAAGTTAAGATTAAATGTAAAGTTCCGTTGTTTAGTTTTCTATTTCATTAGGTATCATTAGTTAAATTAGAGAACTGTTGGTAAACAACTTTCTACAGTTTTAAAATTATCGAAATTCCATTTTGTTATAAAAAAACATATAAGTAAACATCTACTTTTTAAAGCTCGTATAAACAATGAAAAAATGTTGAAAATCAACATGCATTACTTTTAATTTCTTCAGTTCGTTTTTTGTTTCATATATATTTCAACTAAACATCGAAAAATATACAATAACACCAATTGAAAAAGAGTCAATCTAGCATTTTGCAAATATTCACACTTCGTAAATTTTCGTAAGAAGTTTAACCTTTTTGCGATTTCTGCTCAAATAAAGTAACAATTTAGTGTGGATTCAAGTTGCCGAAAAAAAATCCGTAAAAGCTTTAGAGGGTGATTTATGAAGGATTTTCAAGTGGAGGGATCTTATATTAAATTTTGAAATAAGAGCGTCGCCTCGATTTCCATAATCAAAATATATTTTAAATTAATAAGTAGCAAATTATATTAATAGTTAGCAAATTATAGTTGATAATTAATAAGTTACGATTATGATTAATAACTACTCATTAATAGTTAAATTTAATGACCAATAATAATAACTAAGAACACAATTTGAGAAATCGGAACACGAGAACTATAAAACATAAATACAACTACAAAATTGGGATACAACAATGGTCAATCCCAATACAACAGTCATATGAGAAATTGAGATACACCAATGATTAATCCCAACACAACAATTATATACTCTAAATACAGTAACCATTCAATCCAAATATATATCATCCTACAATTACCAAAGAAGCATATCATCACGTGTTTCAAATATCAGTTGTGCATTTGCCAAATTTGTACCACCGAGCATTTTGAACTCATTTATTCTGACCAGTCACATATTTCAAAGGAATGTCAGCATTTCTTTGTACTCTAGATCTCTTTTGTTGAACTTTCTTATGAAATTATGAATAGCATATGTTGCAATTAGAAATCTTATCAGAATGATATGCTATCTTATCTAGTAACATTCAAATTCTTTTTCAAATTCCAAATATTCTTTTACCAACCATACAAAACTATAGCGGTAAAAGCAACTAATTTTCAAACCATTATAAGTTTGTTGAAAATGTAAGATGTGATATCTTTCAATGTAATAAGATGGTAAATAACCGTTTCTAATTTTGTGACTTGAATCTACCGGATAATATTCAAGTAGAGATGAGGGAAAATTGAATAGTCTTTAATGGCCAGAGTAGCCTTGGATAATATTGCGTTGAGATATTTCAATTCACTTGAGAATATGAATGAAGTGGAAATTGAGTCATAATTACTAGACTAATGTGATTTATGATACGCATACAAATTGCAGCAGCATTTTCTTGCAATCTATACTTCATTTCCTCCACGTTGTTGATGGTATTATAGTTGGGTTTTTATGTTAAGAAAATGTTCAAATTGTTTTAACCATAATTGTTCATCACCAATAATGCATACAATCCTTGATTTGAACCTTTGGAAAAATAAAATGTACATTTATTATCAAATAATTTTAATATTTCAATCAATGTTATTTTCTTTTTAACATTTATTTTTTACTATTGGGATAGTTTTCGATCTATGGTATAAAACATATATTTCATAATTTGATGTTCTTCGAGGTAACGTGGACGTAAAGATAAAATCATGCAATTATTGGGTTAATGCATCGGGAAGGGGGTATAAGTGGTAAAATTTCAAAATATTTCTTTTTATTCACCATGCACTATATCTTTTTAATATTACCATGAATGGTATAGTTTACGTTAAATCGTATTTAATGCTTGATCTGGTATAATAAGATTTACTTTTGAATGAAAATTAATTTTGTTGTAATTATTTTAATAAAATTATATATAATGCATCATAATAGTTAATATCAAAATCAGGTATGTATCAATTAAGTATCAATATGAGATATTTTAAAATATCGTGATAATATATGATAATATCGGTAAAATATCGGACACGTGTAGAACATGTTATAAATGATATTGTACTATATTATAACTTTATATTAATGTTAAGTATTGAAATATATGGATAAATAATTCCAAATTACTATCAAAAACTGATTACATATGGTTTATAAATTATAATCTGTTAACTAAGATGCAAATCATAATATATGCTCATAAAAACGTAGAAATTCATATAATATGCATCTTTATTATTTTCTTCGATTTTTATACTATACTCGTTGTTTCTTCAGCCATGTCATTATCTATATTACTTTTCCAGGTTTTCCATATTTATAGTTTCGTCGTTTTCATTTTCACTTAATTTATCATATAAGCAATGTTGATTTGATACCAATTACTACTTTAGCTTTTTCCTTATCGATATGTCAAATATATAAATTTACCACTCTTCAACTATTAGTTTTGGATGTTCGATAATAACTAATTAAATGAATTTTCATAAGCTAACTTATTAGTTAGAAATGGTGAACAAAAAATAGCTAAAAAGAGAAGTATCTCTTTCACGATCTTGTCTTTAGTGGTGAAGTCTTCAAGGAAATGTCTAGCTATTCATAAAAATGATCTATATAGTAACTCTAGCCCTTCTTCTTCGTTCCACGGTCGCCACCAGAAATCCCTCCTGCTCCACCAGATCATAACTCGCCAAATACAACTTAAGACCCTGATAAAGTGGGTTTCACCCCAGTCCTATCTAAAAGATCTCAAAGGGCATTCAGGAAAGCCTCACACATGGATCTTGAATCCAATTTTGTTCCACCCAAAATAGTTTTACTCGCCCATCACAATCTCGGTCACTAACCGCCTATATCCTCTTCATTCCCCTCCTTCATTCCACGACAATATGGTCCCAACCACTCAAATGTTTCGGTCCAAGTTCCCCTGTCGAAATCATTCCCTTCTCTAGCTGTAAAAACCTCCACTAAAACGTGGAAGGCAATGATAACTGAGATGCCACTCCTTGTCTGCCTCCTTAAAGTTCTACAACCCAATGGATTTTAGCCAGAAACGATGTGCTAGGATGACAAACTCAATGGTTGATGCAGCCAAAAAATATTGGGAAAACTCAATTGTTATTTATGTGGTTGGATCACATCCGTGTTACCGCTACTTTAGAGCCTACATTGAAAGGTTTTAGCAACCAACTAGGGAATTTTTCATTCACGCCAAAGAGAACGGTTTTTACGTTATTAAATTTTAAACAAAGATGACTGTGATAGAATTTTAGCAGGAGGACTTTATTTTTATGATGGGAAATGGATGATGATGGAAAGACGGTCTCCACAAATTTCTCAAGCAAATGTTACAATCAATCCTGTTCTAGGTCTGACTTCTAGGATTATGATTGAAATTTTGGTTTGAAGAAGGCATTAGCAGAATAACATCAGTTTTGGGAAATCTACAAAAAAAGGATAACGACACTAGAGATATGATTAAGATATCATATGTTAGGGTTCTAACTAAAATTAATAATGATTTTAGATTCCCGAACGAAGTTACTATTATGACTGATAATGAAGAGGTGTTCTCCTAACCATTTAATATGAATGACTGCCTATAGTTTGTCTGAATTGTTGCTATTTTGGGCACCCGACAAAGTTTTGCATTATTGAGAAAGCGTGGATGCCTTAAACAACAACTCCGGACCAAAATTTTATTAACGTTGAGACCCAAACAAACAACTTTTTCCTTGACATGCACACACCATACAATAAAAACCATACTCAAAACAAAAATTGTGCATAGATTAATACACAACGGGTTAACATTGACAACAACCAATCAACACACAAAAGGATAATGAAATGGACCTTAAGTGTTCAACAAGTATCTCTTATGCAGTCACGCTTTCTCATAATAATCTCAAAACAGGACAAGCACAAATAGACACATCAAATAATAATACAAATAATATTCAATGTTCAACTTCAGGTTACAATATCATAATGGAGGTTAATGCTAAACAAAATCAGAAAAATCCTTGTAGCAACCACTTAACTCATAAAACCTCATCATTTGAAACTTCGGATCAGATCAAGACCCTGTAGACAACGCTAGAGAAGGCCCCCCTCTAATACATGGAAGATACAGAGTGCAAAACCCAACCAACATGGTACAAATTCAAAGTAATACCAGGATGGTATTGGTATCCGAACCCGCTTCATACAATCTAGAAAGCAGGGACAAGAAGTCGGCCTTTTTGAGTTCCTTGCTACCCATAATCCCGATGTCATCAACAAATATGCATGGCAGAATATTGTTACACGTTTAAAAACAAAAGGGTAAAAATTAAACGCGCAAAGGTATGTATGAGTGCTCCTCCTCGCTTGGATTCGAGGAGTGAACCAACTATATCTACTTTATGAATTGCACCGTTTGGAATGTAAAGGATTTAAATTCCCTATCCAAACAACAAGATGTAGCTAGTGTTATTAAACAATGACAAACATCCTTATTAGGGGTACTAGAAAACAAACTAATAGATAATAAAATAGACAATGTTGCAAGAAGAATAAATAAAGATTGACTTTTTAATTCAAATAAAGACGACCAAAATAAAAGTAGAATAATGATCATCTGAGATAATAAGATATGGACCTTATCGATCATGCACACAAATGAACAATATATCATTAGTTTGGTTCAAAATCGAATGGGGGTGTCTCTCATTTACACCTTTGTTTATGCTCATAATCAACCGGAATTTAGACTAGAATTATGGGATTTCATCCAGCAAGCTGTTTCTTCTTTCAATTTACCATGGATAATAGCAAGAAATTTTAATACGACTCTTTACTATAAGGAAAGAACTAGTAATGGCATTGTTAGTTCGACCTCGGATGAGGATTTTTTTTAATGCATTGGGAAGACTAACTTTTTTGAGCCACCTAGCACAGGAAATTGCTACACCTGAAGTGGGGCCTAATATGCCAATCCATAGTAAGATTGATAGAATATTCTTGAACAAGGAATGTTTGGACAAATTTTTGAATTTTTTTCTCTTTTGCTAACAATTCTATGAGTGACCACACCTCTATCGTTTTTCTTTAACTTCTTGGCCACAAAATAGAAAAGGCATACCTTTTAGATACAATAATTCCTAGCATCATAAAGCGAACTACCGTAAGCTAACGAGAGTGCTGGGAACCCCCTTTACCAATTATTAACAAAGCCTAAGAAAATAAAATATTGTCTCTGTACCTGGAGCAAGGATTTTTTCAATAGGGATGCTACTGTTGAAGTCTTGAGAGCTGAACTAGATGAAACCTAGAGTAACATAGTCACTCAACCAAATAATGATTAATCTTTAGGTCTTTATAAACAGAAAGTAGAGAAACTTTTTGATATTTACACAAGCTGTCTATAGAAAACATTCAATGGTCAAAATTGAAATGGCTAACTCAAGGAGATAAAACGTCCCAATTTTTCCACTCCTCATTTGTGGATTCTAGAGCCAGATCCTTTAGAAACATGATGGTGGATGAGCAAGGCAATTGGATAAATGCAAATGAAAGTTTTAACAAGGAAGCTCTTAATTTTTTTCTTCAATTTACTTAATTCTTCAATTTTAAACACTAATATCCTATAATTCACTCGTAAAAACTCTTACAGAGAATGCAAGAACAAACATGGATAGGCCTTTCAAAATAGAAGAGGTCAAGGAGGCCGTCTTCCAGATTGATGACAACAACTCCCCCGCACCAGATAGGTTCAATTCAAAATTTTACAAAATACACCGGGACATAATTATAAATGATGCACACTAAGCAATGTTGGGTATTCGGCAATCCAGTAAGATTATAAAGGAAATAAATCGTACCATTATTTTTCTTAATCCCTGAAAATATAGCTCATAGACTCTGTTAAATTACAGGTCGATATCCTTATGCAATGTTATATATAAAATGTTGGCTAATCTGCTCTGTAATAGGATGAAGCAATAACTTCACAAATTAATCTCAATTAATCAAAATGCATTCATCCTGGATAGACTCGTTACAGAAAACCTTCGGTCAGCATATGAAATGGTGAGAGGGTTCAACCGAAAACCGACAAAGAACATGTGCATGAAAGTTGACTTACACAAAACATATGATAAATTAGTAGGAAATTTATTCATCAAATGATGTTGAACATAGTTTTTTCTACTAAGTTTGCAATTTTGATTTATGAATGTATATTCATCACTACTTTTTCAATTTTAATGGATGGAAGCCCTCTAGGCTTCTTTAGTAGTAAAAGAGGAATCAAACAACGAAATCCACCATCTTATTTCCATTTTATCCACTGCAATGGAATATTTCTCGATTTTGTTTGACATGGAACACCTTGAGGGCAACATTTCCCAATATACCCTACTGAACCAATCCTCACACACCTTTTATATGCTGATGAAATTCTAGTTTTACTAAATCTTATATCGAAAATGCAGAATGTTTGGAAAGAATAATGAGAGCTATAAAAGAGTTTGTGGGTCTAAACATGAATGAACAGAAAAGCACACTTTATTTTAGTAAAGAGGCTAACTCAAAAGCCAAATCCTTGCAAAATTGGATATCCAAACAGGAAATCTTCCAGTCGCTTATCCAGGGATTCCATTGTCCTACAGCAAACTGAAATCAAGAGATTTCAGAGCGTTTTTGGGAAAAATGCACAAAAATTAGACCATTTGAAAAACAAGATGTTGAATGTAACTGGCAGGATCGAGCTAATTAAGTCAGTGGTCTACCCAATGATCACTTTTTAGACTCAATTTTGTCTGTTACCAGCATCTATGATAAACAAAATTAATTCACCCTGTGATAACTTCGTATGGAAAACAATAATACATAACATGACTAGGGAAGACTTATGTCGACCCAAGTAAGTAGAGGAAAGGAATCAAGCAAGTTACAAGATATCATGCAAGCAACTGCATTAAAAGTTATGTGGAGATTCTATATAAGGAGAAAGCTTATGGCATAGTGGATGAAGAGTAGATATTGCAATAATAAGAATTTCTAGAACATTAATGTTGACAACAATGCATCGTACACATAGAAACTATTATTTAAAACTAGACCACAGACAGAGGATACAATTGAAAGGAGAATGAAGAATAGAAAATTTTTGGTTCGACCCTTGGATTAATAGGAAGTTGGTAAACATATTGATGGAAAGGTAATATATTCGATTCAGACGAGGACATGATAGAAAAGTCTCTTCCCTTATCTCTAATGGACAATGCAGAGGGGATAATTTTTGCCACCTCACATAACTCATCAAATCCTCAACATATCACTTGAGCACAATTGAAATGGTGATTACTGGGTTTGGAAACTTCAAAGGGATGAAATTTTTTCATTTAAATCAGCATGAAACCATGTTAGAGTAAAAAATTAGTAAACTAGCATGGTATAAATGCCTTTTGGAACATGGCATGTTCACCGAAAAAGTCAATTTGTACAATGCTAGCAAGGACTAATAGATTATATACTAAAGAAAGAATTTCTAGATGGAATACAACGATAGATGATACATGTATACTTTACAAACAAGAATTAGAAATCCGCCACCATTTATTTTTCCGATGCAATTATTCAAACACTATTTGGCAAACATTCAAAGATAAACTTCAACTTACGGCTATTTGCAACACTGACAAAGAAGATATATTAGATCAAAGTTTCAGAAACTTAACATCAAATAAATCTCTTACAAAACTAATTGAAACTGCGATGACGCCCTAGTGTGGCACATATGGATGGAGTGAAACTTGAGAGTTTCTAAAAACATCAAAATGCCGACCAAAGTCAGATCTCATCTAGCTATCTCAGACGTTCGGTAATTAGTTAAAGTCGTGGTCGTCAAAGATAATGAAATAAAAGAGAAAGCTACCATATTCAGGAAATTTGGTCTCGAACTTCACTCAATTTATCACAGCAACGCTGTTCAACTGATGAACATGGACCAGCGGGCGCACTACTGAATATCAATGGAATCTGATGATTTTGCCTCCAAATATCAAAGTTAGACCCTAACGGTCTTGAGTTATTTTTGTGTATCTTATTAAGAATGTTGCATATACTAGTCTTAACTACATTAATTCTCAATGTAATTTGACTAGGAATGTTTGAGGAAAAGTGTCCTAATTATTTGATTCATTACTCATGCTACAAACTCATTATAACTACAATTGACTAAACACTTACCATAAGTTATTTCTTTTAATATGTTTCGAATATGCTCGTATCATTATCTATAAATATGTATAACATAAACACACAATAGAAATAAAACAAAAAAGTGTACTTTTTTCTAGTAAAAGATTCTCTGCAAGAGTTAAGTATGCACATATATATTATCAAATTACATAATTGCCCCTAGGGCATGCCCATCAAGTCTATCAATAATTGAGCCTATTTATAAATTAAACCCCATATACATAATTAGTCAATACATTCTCTTTCTTTATGAATTTAATTTTTTAATTTACTTATAATTAATTGTTAATGGCTTACATCATTATCTCAACCCATCTACTTATATGTCATCTTATTAGTTATACTAAATTAATACTTAAGATGCGATTAAAGTATTAAAAATGGATCGTAAAAATGAGGTACGAAAGGAGTTATTATTTTTCAAGAAGAACAATAAGGAATCACAATCCATTAGCATGGATCTGTCCCAAATTGGAGAAGGGATGGAGTTTCAAATGCAGTGGTGTATCATCCAAAGCAACTAAAATTTTCAAGATTACAGTTGGATCCAAACCAATTTCAAGGGTAGATAATAGTTGAATGTTTATCAAATTACGTGGAAGTTAAATTTTATAGCCAAAAGTGTGTATTTTTAATGATACAAGTGGTAGTCTATTCAAGAGAGCACTCATTTTGGTGTCCTAGGGATTTGAACTAAAAACCTCTAGAACCTCAGTCTAGAGTGCATCTCCACTTGCCATTTAAGCTAATGGTCCTTGACGAATCAAAAGAGATAATAAAAGTGAGATTGCTGTTTTCACTTAAGATGTGGTGAAGCTGAATGAAACTATATAAATAAATTCAATTTAACAGCCGACGTGTTAAGTTGTGTGCACGTAGAATTATTTGAAAAAAAAAATACAAAATAGTTAGCTAATTCCACTAGTTACTTATATGAATAATTATAATGGAAAATATATGTAATAAAGTGAATAAATTGAATTACTAAGAGTTAACTAATTTAATTAGTGCAGATTAAATGAATGACAATTAATTAAGTGTATTTCGACAAGGGAAATCATTTAATGGAGAAAGGTTAATAATTAATAAAGTGTAATAAAGCACTTAACTCAAATTAGTTAGTATAATTAATCTACAAATTAGCCGAATAAAAAGGTAGAGAAATATGAAAGATAAGTGGATATTTTATCATGGGATGTTTGTTAAATGAAAAGATTAAATTAATGCATTTCTATAACAATTTAAGAGTTAAATCCCAAGGAGACCCAAATCCATAAAGTAATACGCCAACTCCTTCAATCTTTACTCTATTTTCACATTCTTTAAGAACAAATGAAAGGCTTCATGAAAACAATGGTTTCCATTATAATAAAATAAAGAGAAAAGGATGTGATCGTTACAAAGACATTAGGAGCAACATGTTCAACATTAAAGGGAGCAAACAATGCTTAATTAAGTTGTTTTGTTGAGTAATACTGCCTAAATATTAATTTAAATGCAATATAATCCGAATTCGATTCTATCTAATAATCTACAAGTTGATTTATATGCTGGTTATTGATATAATTTCGTATATTGAAATGCTTATATGTGAACATAACATGATAAATGACTAAATTATATGTATATTGACACCCAAAACCAATGTTATTATGTATTCAATCACTTGAAAACTAATTATAATGTTTATTCAATGATTTTAGAGATGGGGTTTCATTAGAACGCGAATATCTTAGTTTAAATTAATATGGATATTTTAGTGAATATTTCGCTAATGTAGTAAGCTAAACATCGTAGCTTATGTAAAAATTAATATTTACATTAATTTAGAGAAATTATGGAACTTTTTCTCTCCTTTCTTAATCGATATGGACTTAGAATTAATATTTGGTCAACAAAATATGTTAAAATCCAAAAATATAGGTAATATTAATTATTTTTACTCATCTAAGATATATGATAGAGGAAATGGTTTTATAAATTTGGAATTATTCTGGGAATTTTGTGATGATTTTCTTTATCAATATGAATTTTTGAATTTTAATTGGAATACTTAAAAGGAATTAGTAAAAAGAATGATTTATAAAGTAATGATTACATGTTCTTATTTTCATAGGGAAAAACCTCCTTTATACATGTTATGAAGTTTAAACGCAAATTTGAGGGTATTATCCAATGAGAAATCAACATGTGCAACCATGGTTCAACATAGTTCATGGTGTACAAATCTAGAAAGAATAACTTAACTATTAAAGGATTAAATAATTACTTATAACCACCAGGTCTCCATTCAAGTATAAGACCTTAAACTAGTGTGATTCTAAGAGTTGAAGGGTCAAGGGACATTTGATGACAAGAGTCGAGAACCTTCTCTATTCTCTCCTGTATAGGTACTCAACACTTAACCAATATAATTCCATGGGGGCATTTAATGAGATGAGCCCTAATGTTAAACAAAAAGTACTGTAGGATATAACAATGAGAGTAAAGAACATTGGTGGACAAATAAGTGTTGGAAGTCCTTTTATTGAACCAAAATGTGTAAATCATGAGGGAATGAGCACCAAGACTAGGGTATGCTAACCTGTAGCATAGTACTAAAATCTTAGTGCCAAAAACCCATATCTTTCTTAGGACACCCAAACAGACTAAACACTGAAAACTCACCTAGTCACAGTCATCACAAGTCAACATCATAACACATACAAAGGTCACCAATGGGTAGGACTCCTCCTAATGAGGGCCTAAGGGATTGATTCATTGCCTAAAGATGATTGACGGCACCGTAGTCTGACCATAATCGAGAGTATCAATGAAATCGGCTGAGATCATTGGAGTTGAATTACTTCTGATCCATGTAGACTTAGATTCCAAAATATATCATCGAAAAGACCTCCAGAGGGGAGAAACTTGAAGGTGATTCAGTGGTCTCTAGTGTCATCGACAATGAGAATTTGGCCGGTAAAGTTTCATTTTTTTGAATCTTTAAGAAAAAATTCATGAATATATGAGAAATATTTCGACGATCCAAGACCATGGATGAAATTTATAAATATATACAAGCACGATGGTATTATTGGAACAAAGCTCAAATGTCGCAAATTGAATGTTGTAAAATAAACGACCATGATCAACCATACTTATTCATGAAGATGCTTGGGATAGACTTTAATGGAATTGTTGTTGATGGGTAGATGAGAAACATAATGAGTTATGAAAAATCTACACAATTATATCTATATTTGTAAGAAATTCAAATTCAAATATAATATGTGAAAGTTAAACACCAAATCATTTGACTTGATTATAAGTCAAGCAAACATTTATATTGCTTAGAGTAAAAGAGATCGTCCCTCTAGCATTAGGTCAAGAGTAAACGATTCATAGATGTTAATACCTTGAGTATTGATTTTGATGACAACAACCATACAAATATTGCTACAAACGTTTCCCCAATTTATGCAATATTTCAAATATATTATAGAGACATTTTACAGAGATAAACAAGGAAATCAGTGCAAATAAATGAGTTATATATATATATATATATATGAAAAATTATTAGCGCAAATGAAAGACAACATTGACTCAAGACAAATGGAACATAAATGCTTCAAGACAGAGATATTTGAAGTGTTCAATGTGTCTGTTTAAGTCTTAGAAATTTTGTTAACTGTCCCATAGAAAATATCTTAGATATTTCTCTTTGGTTTCACTCTACTTTTAATCACCAACATCTTCATATTAGCATACAATCTAAGTTCTAGAAATTTGGAAGTCAAAATTGTATTTGAAAAATAACATCAAAATTAACTGGAGTATGTCGACATACTCTATATGATTATGTAGATATACAAGTAGTTGGTACAAAATTAAAGTTTTAAATGTAAGAATTTTGGCGCTGGATCTTCATTAATGAACACATCTCTTTATCATTTAAAGGGTCTGGAAAATGAATTTCTGACAACAAATCTCCATTACTCCCTAATTCTTCCATCTCTCTAATCTTGTGAGAATGATCCCTTAATATATTTCCACTCTCTTTGTAAATTCATATTCTTTCACGTTGATTCTTAAAGGATTTGAAAACCATAAAAGATTAGAATGTCTATACTTTCTTTTCTTTAATTCTTTTTTGTTTATTTCATACCATTTTTTTTCTAATATGATTAAAGCATAAATGTACATGTTAAATATAAATGTTAATTAAGAGTGCTTAATCAAATTAAATCTAATTAAGAAAGCATATAAGTAAACAAATTGGACATGGAAGTAAAATAATATTAAGAATTTGCATTAATATAAACATTAGATGTAAATCTTAACATTTAATTAATTGGCTATGTTAAGTCTAATCAAATCAGATATTAGAAGGAAGTAATCAAATGAGATCAGAGTTAAAGTGCTGAAAATGAAATAAATAAATGAAAATTAATTTACGTTAAGACAAACACTAATAAGGAAGAACATTAACATTCAAGGAAAGGAAATGCTATGAAATAAATGTAATTGATTGACGTTAACTATATTTAACGAATATTTAATATGGAAGAAAGAAATTAACGTTAATCAATTAGGAAAAATGGTAATAAATCAACATTAGCGGATACTTAACGTGTGAGCAAGATTAACGTTAATCAGATTAGAACAAAAATGGTATGAAATAAACAAAAAAGGAATTAAGGAAAAGAATGTATATTAATTAACATAAACGCTTAACATATATACAAATAAAATAAAATTGGTTCGTGCTCTAAAACTATAAATGTTACCCGTCGCTTTTGTTCTCATATTTTTGGCACCACGTAGTAAAATTCCGCCGTATTATTTGCTCCAGAAATTCTTGGAAATATAGACATTGTAAAATACTATATTATATAAATGAAAAATTCTGTTTTAATACGGATAATTACTTAGTAGCCCACCTAAAATAAAATTTTAAAGACTAAAATATTCTTAGAAAGCTGTGTGCTTTCTTTCTTTTCAATTCCATTATCTTCTTACGTCGGTTTCTCAAAACCCTGGTTTCTAAATCAGTGAAGAAAAAATTCAATTTTTCACTACTCGCTGATGGATTTTGAAGAGGAGAATGAATTGTTAACGCAATCACCGTAGGTAATTCAAAAAAAATTGATTTTTTTAACTTTTTGCAAATACAACCGCAGGCTATCGGTTACGGGGATTGGAGATAATTCATGCAGGGGTATACTATGTTTCTGGCTTAATCGTGCAAATAATTGCATGAATTATTACATATCCACGTAGAAAGCCTACGTGGTATTGACAGGAAACACGGAGTCACCTTACGTGGTAGTTCATTTTTGTTTCTGTTTGAACTTTTCAGCGTTTGATGGGAAGCGTAGTTTTGAAAATGGTTGGGGGCTACTAAGTTGATTTTTGAGTTTATAGACTTTTTAAATTTTTGTAAGGCTACTAAGTAAATACTCGGGTTGAAATAGAATTCGTCTATATAAATATTTATGTGGAGAATGGTGGAAAATAAAAGAGAAGAAGAATAAGAAGTGAATTAATTTACGAAGAAAAGGTAAATCTCAATCCAAAACTAAATTTAGTTCAAATCTCTTCTTTGGTCTAAATTTCTAAAATGTATGTGTATGCTTGAGGTACATGTATTCTGATAGGAAGAAAAAAGGGAGTCAAACTGGAGTAATATGTACTAGATCTGAAGATTTGGAAAGCTAAAATGAAAAGTGGGAAAAATTATATACTTTTATATAATATTGGATTTATTTCATTGTAAATATGTTCTTTATATGCTTGAATTTAATTTTTTGGAGTTATAGGCTCAATTATATGCATATAATGCAATCTAAAACCCTACCTACATATTTTGTGATTGATAACATAAATTTATTGTTGGATTATATGAATATGGAAAGTATTGAGTTGCAGTAGTCCTTAAATTTGGTAAATTATATAGTAGTTTCAGATTTTAGATTAAATGATTTATGCTAGTAAGGAGAAATAGAAGTTATCAAAATAAGTTATTGGGTTTTAAGTTGTATTTTAAATTATTGAAATGTAAGGAGTTGCAATGTAAGTTTCTATATATTATCAAGTTCAGATTCATAAATAAAATTATGTCATTTGAAATAACAAGGAATATGCCTAAAAGAAAGAGATGTATAAAATAGAGACATTTATCATATTTGTACCATCTATTTCAGTAACCACAAAAAATAATTCCTTGTAATTGCAAACGTAACACAAATTTCATTTTTGGATAAGATATAGAAATTTACAGTGTTAAACTTTCCTTTTGAGGAAGTTGTAATTCTAATATTTTTAAAATGCAGAAGTCCGTAAGTATGAATTAAAAATTTATGATAGTTATAACAACTGATTGTCCAATTGTAAAATTAATATATGTATGTATGTATGTATAATAAAGAAAAGTTGGAAATCAAACAATATATAATAAAGGTAGCTAAGTTAATAGGATGAATAAGATGAGTTAAAAGTTAATTTGGTGAAAAATGGTAAGTAAGTAATAAAGTGAGTCACTAATGAGGTTAGCAACCAAAAGAAGGTAGTAAGAGATAAAAAAGAACAGTGGTTTAATAATAAAAATAGGAAGTAAATGGTAAAGGATATTTAATTCTTTTAAGTTAAAAGATTGCGGTAGCTAGCAGTAAATTTACACTAATGGAATAAGGATTAAATGCATGAAAAAGTAAAGGAATATTGTTAAAAATTGAACAATGGAGGTGTAATAACTAAATAAGTATGAGCACACACATACACGTAGCCTTGACAAGTGTGAATTAGTAAGTAGCTAATAACTTAAATTAAATAAGAGTGACATAGTCGTTAAAATAGGTTGGAATGTGAGGTCGGTAGTGTTACAAGATAGAAGTCTACCCACGCAAGGGGATACCAGTAGTTGTGTATACATTGTACTGATTTGGGGCATATAGACATATAGGACCCATGGAATTATATATGCTTGTATATAGATGAAGGAATACACTAATATAGTGTGTTTCAATCTTTTAGGAGGGGTATTGCCTTGATTGCATTAGATAATCTAAATGGGATGATAAGTAAGGCTTTATATTACGTCAGTGTGTTAGGTACCATATTCGGGAGTAGGAGCCGCATAAGGTCGTGAATGTCATCAGTCTTGAGCGGTCCGCGAAAAGAAGAGGGTTACGTCTAAACTGGCTATATTTCTTACTTTTATACGTCACTTTAGGTCATGCACTGCCACAGTTGATGCTTGCTCTTTTGTTAAGAGGCAATGCTAGATAATCCTTAAGAGAGGTCTTTCAAATGATTGGCATAGTTCGAGAAGCCAAGTCCTCAATAGTCCGAGGAGGTAGTCATCAATAGTCCGTGGAGCTGTCCATAATATGAACCAGTTAAGTAAATCCCCAGAACAAGATAGAATACGGCTAAACTATTGTGACACCGTTATTAGGCACTATGGGAGTTCCTTCGTGTGCACGACGAGGAGGACATGATATTGCGTTGATGATGGATCCCGATGAGGTGCTGAGTTATGCATATTAGCCAGGATAGTATCTTGATTTAAAGGAGGACTATGGTGCTTACATATTTATAAATATATACGTAAGTAGTTATGGTCTACTTTGTGTAGATGGGGAATATCATGTGCGTACATGGAGTAAAGACGACTAAGTAAAATAAAAGGACATAACATATAATGGAAGACAATCATCATTAACCAGTGATTTATAAATTGTACAATTTACTAGTCACTAGAATATTGTTCTGACCCACACTCATTACAACCCACATGATAGCTTTAGAGGGATATGTACTGGTGCAAGGAGGGAACAGTGGAAGTACATGTTTCCTTTTGCATGCTCGACGTTGATAAGGACACTATATATTGGAAGTATCAGTCTTGGTCAGTAACTATATGATTTATTATACTTTACTATTCCGCTATGAGTTATATCTATAGTGCTCAGATATGCATTTATTTATTATTTATAGGATACCAAATCAATGACTTGTACTTTGGTGGACTTCGATTTTCAATTTAGAGAAAGTTCGGGTCCACTGGGGCACGGGTTGTTACATTAACATCGAAGCTAGGTTAGTCGATCTTAAAAATTAGGAAATGTTGAGTGAAACATATTTATACATTACCTATATATGTGTCTGTACATACATACACACACAGATATATATATATATATATATATATATATATATTATAGACCAAACTCTATAATTCCAACTAAGAGTAGTTATAACCATATTCTGAAAAGATGGATAATGCGACTATGAGTTGGAACAATAGATGAAGCTGAAGGTATACCCTATCTCGATTACCCTATGGAAAATAGGTCGTATGGAAAGGCGTTGACTTGTGAAGAGCATGAACACAGCATATGAAAGGTCTCTGAAGCTGGATAGTACGTTACTCTCTTGTTAGGCCCCTGATAACCTAATGGTTAAATCCTCACAAGATTGTCGATTGATAATATATATTAGCTCTAGACAAAGAGGAAGTAAGAGTCTAAATGTTATAGAAATCTGAAAGAAATAACTTTTCAAAAGAAGGTCTATAGTAAACACTCAAAAATAATAGTTGGATTTTAATATTTGAAAAACGAAGATAAGTCAGAAAGTAAGTAGAAAAGAAGAAGAGTCCAAAGAAGGGACAAATAAAAAGCCACTCCGAGTCTGACCCCATATAAAAGAATTAAACATAAAAGTCAAAATGATTTTAGAAAATACAAATAATATTTTTGAAATGATATTCAAAGGAATTATTTAAAGTTAGAAAAACCCTTATTTTTGGAAAGTAAGTAAATGTTACATTTTTGGGGAATATATTTTGTTTAAATAATAAGTTTGAGTAGAAATCAAAATTTGATTAATTTGAAAATCTCAGAAAATGGGTTTAATAAAAAGTTAAATCTTTTGAAAAATATTAGGAAAGCATAATTAGCTCTTTGATTTCTTTGAGATAGAAAAATTTTAATTTGTAAAATTATTTTTGGGGGTGGTTAATAGGAAGTGGTGCATGTTTAAAATGAGGTTAATAGTACGAAAAAGAAGACCATATCCTGAAAATAAAAGCAATAGGCGAACACACTGCATTGGTTCAATAAGAAAATAGTAAATTAAGAGGAATAGTTGTATAAAATGGAGCAACATAAATAAGAGCATTTTAGATAGACGAAAGATGAATAATAGTAGTATTATAAAAATAAATAAGAAAAATTTAGGAATTTGTAAAACTAATGTTAGCAACTAGAAATAACATTAGTAGATTATATTAAAAATAACACTAGAAATCTAATAAGAAGCAACGTAGGAAATTAGAGGCGAGATTAAGGAAAATGGACATTTTCAATGGTGGTGCACATTGATTGCCATATCTCTAAAAAAGACCCCTTCATATTATATTAGAGACTCTGTCAAATATTGGAATTGGAGATAAAATGAGTAACAGGAAATAATTGGATGGAAATGTCCTTGTCCACTTAAGTTCTTATTGTTTAAAATTGTAAAATATGTTTTGAAAATATTGTAAAGTGTATTTTTTAAAGAAAAGATTTGGTATAAGAGTTGTGTTTTTGAAAGCAAAACTTAATAAATGGTTTGATTTGAAAATCCAAATTGTTGAAAAAGGATTTTAAAAGAAGAAGTTGATTTGAAGAAAAAGAAAAGGAACTTTTAAAAGTTTAATTATAATTTTAGAAGTTGACACACCAAGTTATTTTTGAATTCAATAAAAAGTGTCTAAGTTTTTACTTCTAAAGATAAAAAAATTTGGATTCAGTGCTTAAAAATTTTGAAGTTTTAATTTTTGAGAAAAAAGTGATGAAAAACCAAACCAAAATTTTAATGTGGAGTAGACAGGGATGGATGCCTAGGTAAGACCGAGATATAAGATAAGTCTATGAATAAAATAAAGGTGGTTGCACGTAGTTTATCGATAAGGAAACCCCGTAGAGTGTAAGGAATATTGATGAGAACCTATGAATGTTTTATTAGACATGTGTGCAAGCCATAAGAAGAACGCATAAAGAAATGATGAATGGTATTAAATTATACTTTTGCGAGTTCTAGAGTAAGCTCGCAAGAAAGGTCAAGGATAAAGAAAGTAAATACCAAGTTTGAGAATACTATCAATAGATTTGGATTAAGAGAAGATAGTAACGAAGGGTAATAAGATGGAAAAATACACATAGATGACGTTGGTAAACTCAAGCTTAATGAAGGCAAGATAGATGGTGGAAAGGTTAATCCACCAAGCCAATTTGTTAATGAGTTATTCTAGCCGTGCATATTTTGTATTCCTTAATCCACTATAGCGTGGAATGCATAGTTCGGCCTATAATTGGTGGTAGTAATTAAAAGTAACAAGTGAACCTTACGTACTAGAAGCCAGGAAGATGGATCAAGATATGTGTGTTACAGTATAATGGCATGTTAGAAAGGTCTATTTTGTGAGAAATGAGGATTACGGATCTTAAAGTTAGAATTAACACTAGAGGGAGGGTGAATAGTGTTTAAGGAATTACTAAATCTTTTTGAGTTTATATTAATTCGAACACAAATGTATGCAATATTCAGACATAGATATGATCAAAGAATCAAACACGGATGCATAAATAAAGTAAAAGCAATAAAAGAAAGAACACATCGAATTTTATACTAGTTCGGAATTACAGTGCATCCAGTCCCGCACACAAGTACAGATTTCCTTTCAAAGTCAATTTTTACAATTACACCCTCGATTTCAAGGCCACGAGGTACACCACTCCAGATTCACAATCCTTGGGGTAGAGATACTTGATTTTACGGGCAACAAGTTCACCCAATTGATTTCACAGGCTACAATCACACTTTTTCTCGCTTGATTGATTTCACAAGCTACAATCACACCTTTTCTCGCTTAATTAATTACAAAGAAGCCTATAACTCTGAATAGCACTGAGATCTTGTTGAGATAGTGATAGAGAATCAAAACAGAGATGATCTAGTTAGATTCAATGGTGATTTCGGCAGAGTAATGGTAAAAATGTATATAAAGAAATGTGGAAGAAGAAGAGGAGTGAAATCAGAGAAAATATGTATATAAATTCGTTTAAAACTGCCCCTATTTATAGTAGAACAATAACCATGTCCATTCGTGAAAGGATATGACAAATAGACACTTCTTTTGAAATTCAAAATTTTGAAATCAACTGCTACCTTGTCGACAAGGGTAGATTGTGACGCCCCACTCCGAGAGCCTCGTTAACAAAGAGTATTACATAGATAATACTGTCGGCTAACGCGGACAATAGAGTATAATGGAAGCGACCATGTGTAATCTTACCTTAACTATTCACTAAATACGTCGAAAGTACACATTAAAATTCGACTTATTCAATAAATATTTAAAGCAAAACTACAATGGCTATAGGATCTATCAGAAGAAAATATAACAACTCAAATGTAATTCACATCACAGAACAGTCGATCATAATATACACATAAACAGATACACCACAGAGTATACAAATTAATACATGTCAAGTGGTACTGAAGACCACAATATACAGACGAGACGAAAAAGTATAAATATCAGAGTTACAACAGATAAGGACCACAAAAGACACTATAACAAAATGAAGCTAGCGAATAGTCCATGCGGAAGCAAAATAGGCTAAGTCCCAAAAGCACCTAACCTGAAACATCTCGGTCTGACCCGAGTATAATTACACGGGTCAGTCTAGATAACAAATCAGTTAGATAAACTGAACAATAATAAACCTGCAAGGTCATACAGTATAACAAATATCTCTAGAGGAGATAACACAATCATCAACAAGAGATGATTCATATAGAACAAGCCTCATATCATCGACAACATATAGAAACAAAGGATACAAATATCCCAAAACAAGCCAAAAGGCAAATAACAAATACCAATAAGGCATACAAGTTCCACAAGGTAATCGTTATACATCATGCGGCTCAAACAGACCAACACGATGGGCGATACCAAGGGAATATAATATCAATGAAACATATGATTGCTCGAGCTCAGTACTGTACAAACAAGGATCCATAAGCCCGAAGGCTCCAAACCCAAGTATCACCCATGCGGCACATAAGGCCCACATCAGAGTGAAACTATATAGGGCAACAAACCCGAAGGCACACACCCGAAGGCAACATAGCCGAAGGTAACAAACCTAGGGAGACAGTCCGAAGACACTATCCCAGAGGCAACAAACCGTAGTGGTGAAGGTCAAAGACCCAGTACTGGACACCACTAACTGGCGGAATCTGTCACAACTCTCGAAAAGGAATCCGAACAGTGTTAACGTATGTCCCATAACCACTCGTTCACACTAAACGGTTTACTATCCGTCAGTCACTTTCACACTCAAAGCAGTACAATTTACCTCATATCATCGGTAAACTAACTCGAAGGTCAAAACAATCAATCGAATAGGTCGGGGACTAATCGGAAAGATAAACGCACAGATTCATGGTCCGTGTTTTGCCCAACCATTTAATCACCCTTCCACTTCGCTCGAAGTGCGAAAGTGTGTGTTTTAAATAGGATTTATAAATTGGAGAAACGAGCTTTTAAATACGATTTAGAGGGATTATTTATTTAAAATCGTGAATGAAGTCAAAAGCAAGTTATCAAAGCCAAAGATGCAATAACAACCATTAATAAGCAACTTGAATCAATAAAATCCGGAAAACAAATCAAAATATGCACAATAGGCAAAATAGGGCAAAATAGAGCAGGTCGGTCGACCGGACTCCAGGGCTCGGTCGGTCGGCCAGATGCAGAACCCAATTATGGCTCGGGGCAGCAGGTCGGTCGACCGAAGCCTGCACTCGGTCGGCCGAACCTGGTGATTTTGCACTTCCTTCCCTATTTCAATGAAAATGCAAATTCTTTCCAAATCCAACAATGGCACATGCATACTTGTTAGGAATTCATACCCAACACCCATGAAATCAAGAGAAGTAGATGTGAGTTCAAAACTCACCTTTTTTACACAAAACAAAGAAGATGAAGAAGCACAAATGCAAGGAATCAACCAACTACACTCCACTTCAACACTACAATCTTCAATCTAGAATCAAAGCAAGTATTTCCTAAGTTAGGGTTAGGAATTTACTGAAATTGAAGAGGAGAAGAGATGGAGAAGATGGAGATGAACTTACCAATTGATTCTCTTTGATTTTGGAGCAAGAAATCAAGTTGGAAGTTGAAACTAGGGCTTGCAAATTTCTATTTCTCTTTCCCTTCCACCATTTTCAGTTCTAAGCTTAAGTTTTAAGAAATGAATAAGTGAAAGAGAGGAGTGGCTAAGCTAGAGTATTAGTTAAGCTAGTGGGCTGAACCCAAACCCAATAGAAAAAGTAGCCGAAATTTCACAAACTCCAAACATATCAAAGATTATACTCAAAAAGATCGCAAACGCCATTTTGGAACCAATGGAGATAGTTTCGAGTCCCAATTCGACCGTTTGCAAAAAGTAACATTTCGGACCAAAATCCGACTAACGACGCTATATTTAAATTAAACATCTAAATATAAAATCGTTAAGTATGCGGGTTATTACAGATCTCCCCTCCTTACAAAATTGCGTCCCCGCAATTTCTAGAGACAATATTTGTAACAACTACATACAACATCAAAAGAAAAAGGAAATAAGCTGGAGATTAAAAGACATACTCACCGGTTTCAAGCTAAGAAAGAAACCCCGGATAAGATCGCTCGATATACTCTCTGGTTTCCCAAGTACAGTCATTGGGATTAACGGACCATTGAACTTTAACGAGCGGCACGTTCTTGTTCCGAAGGTGTCGCGCCTCCGTGTCAAGCACGCGAATAGGTTGCTGTACAATAGATAAGTCGGGTGAGACCTCAAGCTCTTGCAAATCAGGAGAAGTAATAACAGAATCCGACTCCCGAAGACACTTCCGAAGTTGCGAGACGTGAAACACGTCATGAATGCCAGATAGATGAGCTGGAAGTGAAACTCTATAAGCCACAGGGCCAATACGTTCAGTAATAGAAAATGGTCCTATAAAGCGAGGAGCCAATTTCCCAGTCGTACTGAAACGCGTAACCCCCTTCAAAGGAGAAACACGAATAAAAACAAGATCGCCGATCGAGAACTCGAGAGGCTTCCTACGGTTGTCCGCGTAGGATTTCTGGCGACTCTGTGCCTCTTTCATTCTCAACCGAATAAGATCAATCCTCTCGGAAGAATCACGAACAAAATCTGGACCAAGAATAAGCTTCTCTCCAGATTCCAACCAACATGAAGGTGATCGACATGGCCTTCCGTATAAGGCTTCGAAAGGAGCCATACCGATACTAGACTGAAAACTATTGTTGTAGGAGAATTCTACAAGAGGTAGGTGATCCTCCCAACTACCACCGAAATCAAAGATACAAATACGGAGAAGATCCTCCAAGATACAATTCACCCGTTCAGTCTGTCCGTCAGACTGCGGATGATAAGCTGTAGAAAAATTAAGCTTTGTTCCCAAAGCTTGCTGAAGACTCTTCCAAAAATGACTCGTGAATAAAGGATCACGATCACTCACAATAGAACTAGGAACACCGTGAAGTCTCACGATTTCCTTGACGTACAACTTAGCCAAATGCGAAGCAGTCCTATTAGACTTAATAGGGACGAAATGAGCAGACTTAGAAAGGCGATCAACAATAACCCAAATGCTAGAATGACCAGATCTCGAACGAGGTAGGCCGTCAATGAAATCCATAGAAATCTGATCCCATTTCCACAATGGAATCTCAAGAGGTTGAAAAAGACCCGAAGGACGCTGATGTTCGGCCTTAAAACGCTGACAAGTTATGCAATTGCTCACATAACTCGCCACATCGCGCTTCATACCTTCCCAATAATAAAGACGACGCATATCGGCATACATCTTGCTACTACCGGGATGAATATTATACCTAGAACGATGGCAATCATCAAGAATGTCATGCCTAAGTGCAAAGTCAGAAGGCACAAAGAGACGGTTCTTCTTACGAAGACACCCATGAGAATCAATGCTAAAATCCCGCAACGCCTCATCACAGGATCCAGACTCACAAAGCTGAATAAGATGCAACAAATTAGGATCACCCCGCTGAGCATCGGCAATACGATCCAATAAAACAGGTCGAGCTCCCAAACTAAATAATAGAATAGGAGAATCAGAAGATGAATCTCGATCACAAATTTCACAAAAAGATAGAGTTTCAAGAATATCCCATTCGACAACCATCATAGAAATAACAGCCGAATGTTTGCGACTAAGCGCATCTGCAACACGATTACCCTTACCAGGGGTATACTGGATATCAAAGTCATAAGAGGCAAGAAACTCGAGCCAACGTTGTTGTCTCATATTGAGTTCCTTCTGAGTGAACAAATACTTCAAAGATTTATGATCGGTATAGAGAATGAAGCGCTCGTCCAATAAATAATGTCGCCAAATCTTCAAGGCGAAGACAATGACGGCTAACTCAAGATCATGAGTGGCATAGCGAACTTCATTCGAACGCAGTTGCCTAGAAGCATAAGCAACCACCCGATCTCTCTGCATAAGCACAGCACCGAGATCACTACCACAAGCATCGGTGTAGACAACAAGATCATGATTCCCTTCGGGAACCACAAGGATAGGAGCATTAGTGAGAAGTTCCTTCAATGTTTGAAAGGAAGCTTCACACTTGTCGGACCAATCAAAGCGAATGCCTTCCCAGTAAGGCAAGTGAGAGGAAGCACAACATGGGAAAAGCTCTTAATGAACCGACGGTAATAACCCGCCAATCCAAGGAAACTACGGATCTCATGAACATTCTCAGGCCTCTTCCAATTCTGGATGGCTTCGATCTTTGAGGGATCGACAGAAATGCCATCGGAAGATACAACATGGCCTAAGAACTTAACCTTATTCTCCCAAAAGTGGCACTTGGAGAATTTGGCTCTAAGCTGATGACGACGGAGAGTACTCAAGACAATTCTCAAGTGATTAGCATGCTCGGCTTCCGACTTAGAATAAATAAGGATATCATCAATGAAGACAAGGACGAACTTATAGAGATATTGCCGGAATACTCGATTCATGAGATCGACAAAGAAAGCAGGAGCGTTCGTCAAACCGAACGGCATAACGAGCCACTCAAAAGAACCATATCGAGTGCGGAAAGCGGTAAGAGGTACGCTATCCTCCGCGACTCGTAACTGATGAAAACCTGTGGCAAGGTCAAGCTGAGAAAAGACCTTAGCACCACTCAATAGATCGAACATATCATCGATCCTAGGCAATGGATACCTATTCCTAATGGTCAACTCGTTAAGCTTGCGATAATCAATGCAAAGCCTAAGAGTTCCATCAGACTTCTTCACAAAGACGACCACGGATCCCCACGGAGAAAAACTAGACTGAATCAACTGCTTGGACTCGAGCTCTAAAAGCTGCTTCTTGAGTTCCTCATTTTCCTTTGTAGACATCCTCGTGGGAGGACGACTAACTGGCTGCGCGCCTGGAATGAGATCAATGCGGAACTCAATTGCCCGTTTGGGTGGCAAACCCAATACAGGCTCAAAAACATCTGAAAAGTCACAAGCAATAGGAATACGAGATATATCCTCATCATCTCGCGAATCAAGAGAATACAAAGCCATCTCGGAATTATCTACATCCCGAAAAACAAGAGATAACTGAGAAGGCGAATCAGGATGACAAAGATATAAAATTCTCTCGGAACAAATAATCCTGGCATCGTACCTCACTAGCCAGTCCATACCAAAAATCATATCAAAACCCAAATGAGAAACAACGTGCAGATTCGCACGGAAAGAAAAGCCACATAAAACAATCTCAATATCATCACAAAGCAAACTAAGGGTCGCGGATCCCCCAATAGGATTCGCAATCCTTAAAGAAGTAACCATACAAGAAACATCCAAAGATAAATCATCGACAAGTTTCTTCGATACGAAAGAATGTGAAGCACCCGTATCGAAATGAACTCGTATACTATGATCATGAAATAGAATGGAACCTTCCAAAATAGATGGAGACATACCTTTAGATTGAGAAGGATCTCCAGAAGCATTAGCCACATTGAGCTTGCCAGATTTTGCATTAGCAGGAGCAGTAGGACAAGCTGAAACATGATGACCTTCCTTCTTGCAATGACGACAGAAGAGAGGCTTAGGACAAGCTCGAATAATATGATCCGGAGAACCACAATTGAAACACTTTCGAACGAAAGGTATTCCGGAAGACTCAGGCAGAGAACTAGGACCACCAGTTTTCTTCTTCTTAGAAGGAAAAGGCTTCTTCTGAAACGGAAACTGCTTCTTGTTGGGGTTCTTGGAAACCTCAACATCCTCACCACTATCACACTCCTTCTCGACAACTTCGAGATGAAGTGCCGAATCAACCAATTCCTCGAAAGAAAGCTTAAGCTGGAGCAACAAGGACTTCTTAAGATATTTCTTAAGACCAGAGACAAACTTCAAATTCTTCTTGTAAGAAGTGCTAATGAATTCAAGACCATACTTAGATAAGGCCTCAAAAGATGCAACATACTCAGAAACAGAAGATTTCCCTTGCTTCAACTCAAGGAAGCGACGGGTCAATAAGACTTTTTCAGATTCAGGAACGAACTTGAGTTCAAATCGCTCCCGAAACTGAGTCCAAGAAAGGGTAGACTCATCAATCTCGGCTACAAGAAGATCATACCAATCAAGAGCACGCTCTTGCAATAAGCTAGAAGTCACAAGAACTCGATCATGGTCAGAAAGATCCATGCGAGAAAAGATACGTTCGCACGTGCGAAACCAAGCTTGGACTTCAAGAACGGATTCGGAACCCTTAAACGGTTTTCCTCCAAGATGAGAAAAATCACTGCACTGACGTGCAAAAGCAGACTTGCGAGGTGGAGACACTCGAGGAGGAACGGGAGGCTGAGTGCTCCTAAACAACTCCAAAAACTGATCGGCAGACATATAAACGCCATCCGGATGTGAGCCACTAGATTGCCCAGCATCCGAACGTCGACCTCTGCCTCTTCCAGACATAAGCTGAAAGTCAAGATAAGGAAAAGATTATTCACAAGGTAGATATTTCAATATGGGATACTACGGAATAGAAATGCATTCCTAGACGTATTCCCAAACTCTATCTAACCTTGATGGAATAAAGAGACATGATGATTCAAGTATCTGTATCACTTGTACACTTTGATGTACCATAATATGTGCATCTATTCTGTGTTTATCATATTTTGTTCTGAACTCAGCTCCGATACCACGCTGTTACTCCCCACTCCGAGAGCCTCGTTAACAAAGAGTATTACATAGATAATACTGTCGGCTAACGCGGACAATAGAGTATAATGGAAGCGACCATGTGTAATCTTACCTTAACTATTCACTAAATACGTCGAAAGTACACATTAAAATTCGACCTATTCAATAAATATTTAAAGCAAAACTACAATGGCTATAGGATCTATCAGAAGAAAATATAACAACTCAAATGTAATTCACATCACAGAACAGTCGATCATAATATACACATAAACAGATACACCACAGAGTATACAAATTAATACATGTCAAGTGGTACTGAAGACCACAATATACAGACGAGACGAAAAAGTATAAATATCAGAGTTACAACAGATAAGGACCACAAAAGACGCTATAACAAAATGAAGCTAGCGAATAGTCCATGCGAAAGCAAAATAGGCTAAGTCTCAAAAGCACCTAACCTGAAACATCTCGGTCTGACCCGAGTATAAGTACACGGGTCAGTCTAGATAATAAATCAGTTAGATAAACTGAACAATAATAAACCTGCAAGGTCATACAGTATAACAAATATCTCTAGAGGAGATAACACAATCATCAACAAGAGATGATTCATATAGAACAAGCCTCATATCATCGACAACATATAGAAACAAAGGATACAAATATCCCAAAACAAGCCAAAAGGCAAATAACAAATACCAATAAGGTATACAAGTTCCACAAGGTAGTCGTTATACATCATGCGGCTCAAACAGACCAACACGATGGGCGATACCAAGGGAATATAATATCAATGAAACATATGATTGCTCGAGCTCAGTACTGTACAAACAAGGATCCATAAGCCCAAAGGCTCCAAACCCAAGTATCACCCATGCGGCACATAAGGCCAACATCAGAGCGAAACTATATAGGACAACAAACCCGAAGGCACACACCCGAAGGCAACATACCCGAAGGCAACAAACCTAGGGAGATAGTCCGAAGACACTATCCCAGAGGCAACAAACCGTAGTGGTGAAGGTCAAAGACCTAGTACTGGACACCACTAACTGGCGGAATGTGTCACAACTCTCGAAAAGGAATCCGAACAGTGTTAACGTATGTCCCATAACCACTCGTTCGCACTAAACGATTTACTATCCGTCAGTCACTTTCACACTCAAAGCAGTACAAATTTACCTCATATCATCGGTAAACTAACCCGAAGGTCAAAACAATCAATCGAATAGGTCGGGGACTAATCGGAAAGATAAACGCACAGATTCATGGTCCGTGTTTTGCCCAACCATTTAATCACCCTTCCACTTCGCTCGAAGTGCGAAAGTGTGTGTTTTAAATAGGATTTATAAATTGGAGAAACGAGCTTTTAAATACGATTTAGAGGGATTATTTATTTAAAATTGTGAATGAAGTCAAAAGCAAGTTATCAAAGCCAAAGATGCAATAACAACCATTAATAAGCAACTTGAATCAATAAAATCCGGAAAACAAATCAAAATATGCACAATAGGCAAAATAGGGCAAAATAGAGCAGGTCGGTCGACCGGACTGCAGGGCTTGGTCGGCCGGCTAGATGCAGAACCCAATTATGGCTCGGGGCAGCAGGTCGGTCGACCGAAGCCTGCACTCGGTCGGCCGAACCTGGTGATTTTGCACTTCCTGCCCTATTTCAATGAAAATGCAAATTCTTTCCAAATCCAACAATGGCACATGCATACTTGTTAGGAATTCATACCCAACACCCATGAAATCAAGAGAAGTAGATGTGAGTTCAAAACCTTTTTTACACAAAACAAAGAGGATGAAGAAGCACAAATGCAAGGAATCAACCAACTACTCTCCACTTCAACACTACAAGCTTCAATCTAGAATCAAAGCAAGTATTTCCTAAGTTAGGGTTAGGAATTTACTGAAATTGAAGAGGAGAAGAGATGGAGAAGATGGAGATGAACTTACCAATGGATTCTCTTTGATTTTGGAGCAAGAAATCAAGTTGGAAGTTGAAACTAGGGCTTGCAAATTTCTATTTTTCTTTCCCTTCCACCATTTTCAGTTCTAAGCTTAAGTTTTAAGAAATGAATAAGTGAAAGAGAGGAGTGGCTAAGCTAGAGTATTAGTTAAGCTAGTGGGCTGAACCCAAACCCAATAGAAAAAGTAGCCGAAATTTCACAAACTCCAAACATATCAAAGATTATACTCAAAAAGATCGCAAACGCCATTTTGGAACCAATGGAGATAGTTTCGAGTCCCAATTCGGCCGTTTGCAAAAAGTAACATTTCGGACCAAAATCTGACTAACGACGCTATATTTAAATTAAACATCTAAATATAAAATCGTTAAGTATGCGGGTTGTTACAATTGGGGTTGTCGACAGGCCTATGTAATTTTTGATAATTTGTTTTTCTTTAAAAATAACTTTCATCTTGTATTAAAACTATTTTTAAACTTTATAAATATTATTAACTGTAGTTAAAATACATAAATAGGTATAGAGAATAATATATATAAAATTTTACTATAATTTTATATTTAGATCTAAGTATAAATATTAAAAGTTAAATATATTAAATTAAAAGATAGTTTAAAACCAAGGATAATTTGATTTTAAAGATAAAGATAATTTGAACTCTTGATAATCTTAGTACTCATGAGTTTTCAATCTTGATATCTTCAGTCTTGAATCTCTATACTGTACAGTCTTCATTCTTGATACCTGCATAGTTAAATCCTGCATGTACATATATATATCTAAACTATAATGTTAGTATTTATATTTTTATAATCTTATTGTAAGGTTGTTTTCATCAAAACCATCTTCTCAGGGACTAACAATCTCCTCCTTTTTGATGATGACAACCTTTGTTTGTAAAATATTACTTCTATCCTAATAACTCCCCCTTAATCTATGCCTAGCTATCCTATTTTATACTTCTCCCACTTTGTCATCAAAAAAAAACTAACTCCAAATTATATAACTCCCCTTTAATCTAGTACTATATGACATGTGATTATAATGATATTGTTATCATAAATAATCAACACTTAATTCTAAAACTAAAACTTAGTCCTTAATAACTAACTATCCTAACTAAGAATCCATATATGATAATACTTATAATAGTGATAATGTGAGGAATCAAATATAAGAATACAAATTATTTATTAATTATATTTGTTATATTTACATTTGCGTAGAAGACGTAAGTAAGAACATATAACAATAAGAAAGAGAGAAAAGAAACTAATGTGTGTCCTTGAAAATGAGAGATCTATGAACCGAACAATTTGGGTAGTGGAAACAGAAATTTCCACGTTGTTCGACTAGGTTTCCATCCTTGTCAAAGCACACTTCGCCAACGCAAACAACTTTGTCGTCATCTTCAGCGTGCTCTTCTTTCATGAAGGCTTCTTTTTCTTCTTCTTCCTCGTTGTCCTCTTGCACTTGATCTCCTGAAGATTCTTCATCAATCAATATTGGATTAGCGTGATTGTCCATTTAAAACTTTTGCAAATTTCTAAGGATTTTGCCTTGCCATTCTTATTCTTTGGCCATTCTGAGTTGCACTACTTGAATTTCAGTCATTAGTTATAGTGCATCCTTCGAGGAATCCTCCATTTTCATCACTCGTGCAAGCGTAGTTAGTTGAAATGGTTCAATAGAAGGAGAAGGGAACGAAAAGATTGAAGTTTTGTTTGATTTGGAAGAGGAGGCCATTGTTTAATTGTTTTTAGAAGACAGACCGGAGAAAGGACAGAAAGAATGAACAAAATTTTGAAATAAAAAGAATATATAACCACTTATTTGAATTTTGGTGGGAAAATTTCAAAAGTAAAAAAATCGTTAGATGTCGATAGGGGTAAGGGAGGGTTGTGGACATGGTACTTGATATTTTTCCTATTTGATTTATTTTAATTTAATTTTTAATTATACTTTGTTATTTATATTCTATATTTCAGTTATTGAACAAATACCTAATTCTCTTCTTAATTTAGTAAATATAGATTCATTTAAGGGTTTTGTTAAGATATCAGCAATTTGGTTCTCGGGACTGATATAATCGAGAATAATTACTTCCTTACTTATATTATCTCTGAGAAAATGATGTCTGATATCAATATGTTTAGTTCGAGTATGATGAGTAGTATTTTTGGATAAATTTATTGCACTAGTATTATCATAATAAATTAGTGATTTTGAGATATTTAAACCAAAATATTTTAAAGTTTGTTGCATATATATTACTTGAGAACAAGCCAAAGCAGCAGAAATATACTCTGCTTCGGTTGTTGATAAAGAAACTGTGTTTTGCTTTTTACTAAACTAGGAAATCAGAGAATGCCCCCAAAAGTGACAAGTTCCACTTGTACTTTTTCGGTTTGATTTACAACCAGCATAATCAGCATCACAGTAAGATATTAATTCAAAAGAATCAATTCTAGGATAAAATAAGTCATAATCAAAGGTGTGTTTAACATATCTTATGATACGTTTTACAGCTTTTAAGTGTGTCTCTTTAGGTTGGGATTGATATCTTGCACAGAGACAAACACTGTGCATGATGTCAGGTCTACTAGCAGTGATATAGAGTAGTGATCCAATCATTCCTCCATATAATTTTTGATCTACATCTTTCGAGAGATCTTCTTTACTTAGGTACTCATTGGTTGCCATAGGAGTTGATTTTCCACTTGCAGTAGTCAAACCAAATTTACTAACTAGGTCTTTAGCATATTTTTCTTGACTAATAAAGATACCATTATCTAATTGTTTTTTTTGCAATCCTAAAAAGAAGTTTAATTCACCCATATGACTCATCTCAAACTCTTTTGTCATTATTTCAGAAAATTCTTTATTCATTTCAAAATTAGTTGATCCAAAAATGATATCATCTACGTAAACTTGTACTAGTTGAATATCATTTTTATTTCTTTTAATAAAAAGAGTATTATCTACTTTACCAAATTCAAATTTTGATTGTAATAAGTAAGATATTAGTCTATCATACCAGGCTCTAGGAGCTTGTTTTAGACCATATAGAGCTTTCTTAAGTTTGTAAACATGATTCGGTAATTTTTCATTTTCAAAAAGTGGTGGTTGTTCAACATATACTTCCTCTTTTAGAAATCCATTTAAAAAGGCACTTTTAACATCCATTTGATATAATTTGAAATTATTATGATTTGCGAAAGCAAGTGGAATCCTAATGGCTTCTAATCTTGCTACGGGAGCAAAGGTTTTATCAAAATCTGTTCCTTCTTCTCGACAATAACCTTGAGCGACTAACTGAGCTTTATTTCTAACAACCTCTCCGTGTTCATTCATTTTATTTTTATAAACCCATTTAGTTCCAATTATAGTTTTATTTTCAGGTCTAGGAACGAGTTCCCAAATATCATTCCTAGTGAATTGATTTAGTTCTTCTTGCATAGCCAAAATCCATGAATCATCAGTTGATGCTTCTTTAGGATTTTTGGGTTCAATAGTTGATATAAAGGCTACATTGCTCATTATAGTTGATTTCTAGTTGTAACAACAGATTGCATATCTCCTAGTACTTTTGCTATAGGACGATCTTTTAAAAGTTTAATCTATTTATTAGGATGATTAATTTCATTATTAATTTCAGTTGACTCTTGATTTTGAGTGATTAAATCCTCTTCATCATTTGTATCTTCAAAATTTTTGAAACTTTCATCGAATGAAACATGAATTGTTTCTTCGATTGTGTTAGTTCTTAAATTAAACACTCTGTACGCTTTACTTCTATCAGAATATCCGATAAAGATACCTTTGTCGGATTTAGGATCAAATTTATCTAAGTTATCTTTTGCATTTAAAATAAAACATTTACTTCTAAAAATTCTAAAATAAGATACTTTAGGTTTCTTTGTGTGAAGAAGTTCATAAAATGTCTTATCAGTTAAAGGTCTAACTAAAATTCTATTTAAAATATAACAGGCGGTAGTAACTGCTTCTGCCTAAAAATACTTTGGTAATTTACTATCTGAAAGCATAGTTCTCGCACACTCTTGAATCGTCCTATTATTACGTTCTACTAATCCGTTTTGTTGCTGAGTTCTTGGAAATGAAAAATTGTGAGTTATTCCCTTTTATTGCAGAATTTCTCAAACTTTTCATTTTCAAATTCACCACCGTGATCACTACGGATGGTTATAATTTTTAGAAAAAGTTGATTTTGAATCCTTTTTGTAAAGTTCTTAAAACATTCAAAAGTATCACTTTTATGTTTCAAAAATATTGTCCACGTAAATCTAGAACAATCATCTACAATTACAAAAACATATTTACTATGATTTATTGACAGAATTTGAGATGGACCAAATAAATCTAGATGAAGTAATTTAAGAGGTTTTGAGGTTGAAATCATAAAGGAACTTTTTCTAAGTTTTCCTAATTGACATGCATCACATAAAATATCTACTTTAAAGTTCATTTTAGGGAGACCTCTTACTAGATCATGTTTTGACAGTCTAGATAAGAGTTTGAAATTCAAATGCCCAAATCTCTTATGCCAAATCCAAGGATCACTTGTATTTGCCAAAAGACACAAGTTATCATTTGAAACTTTCATACTAAGAATATAGATATTCTTTTTCCTAATTCCCTCAAATATTATGGTTGAATTATTATTTTCAATGTGACATTTATCTTTTTCAAATTTAATTTTATATCCCTTATCACAAAGTTGACTAATACTTAGCAGATTATGTTTCAGATTCTTAACTACAAAACATTAGTAATAATAAGAGTTTCAGAATTACTTGCCGATGCTAATCACATATCCTTTTGAGTTGTTTCCAACGTTAACCAGTCCTCTGTCTTTGTATATTTTATCATTCAACACATCCGGATTATCAGTCATGTGTCTAGAGCATCCATTATCGAGTATCCATTTTTTTCTTTTTGATTTGCACAATTTGTCCATTGTGGATTTGATTCCTCAACACCCATAAAGCAAGTTTCCTACACATCATATAATTTTGGTAGAGAACTTGAATTTGAATATTGATTATATGCAGACTCAAGAGACAATGATGATCTGAATATTTCTAAACTAATATTAACAAGTTTTTTTTGAACACATCCATTTTAAAAGCTTTTTCAAAAATCATATTATGAAACTTTGAAAACCTTGCTCTGATACCAAATGTGAGAAATGCGGATTACGGATCTTAAGGCTAGAATTAACTCTAGAGGGGTTGGGGGTGAATAGTGTTTAAGGAATTACTAAATCTTTTTGAGTTTATATTAATTTGAACACAAATTTATGCAATATTCAGACACAAATATGATCACAGAATCAAACACAGATGCATAAATAAAGTAAAAGCAATAAAGGAAAGAATACACTGGATTTTATACTGCTTCGAATGTACCCTACATCTAGTCTCGCACACAAGTACGGATTTTCTTTCAAAATCAATTTTTACAATTACACCCTCGATTTCAAGGCCACGAGGTACACCACTCCAGATTCAAAATCCTCTAGGTAGAGATACTTGATTTTACGGCCAACAAGTTCACCCAATTGATTTCACAGGCTACAATCACACCTTTTCTCACTTGATTGATTTCACAGGCTACAATCACAACTTTTCTCGCTTAATTAATTACAAAGAAGCCTATAACTCTGAATAACACTGAGATCATATTGAGATAGTGATAGAGAATCAAACCAGAGATGATCTAGTTAGATTCAATGGTGATTTCGACAGAGTAATGGTAAAAATGTATATAAAGAAATGTGGAAGAAGAAGAGGAGTGAAATCAGAGAAAATATGTATATAAATTCGTTTAAAAATACCCCTATTTATAGTAAAACAACAGCCATGTCCATTCGTGAAAGGATATGACGAATAAACACTTCTTTTGAAATTCAAAATTTTGAAATCAACTGCTACCTTGTGGACAAGGGTAGATTGGGGTTGTCGACAGACCTATGTAATTTTTGATAATTTGTTTTTCTTTAAAAATAACTTTCAACTTGTATTAAAACTGTTTTTAAACTTTATAAATATTCTTAACTATAGTTAAATTACATAAATAGGTATAGAGAATAATATATATAAAATTTTACTATAATTTTATATTTAAATCTAGGTATAAATATTAAAAGTTAAATATATTAATATTAAAAGATAGTTTAAAACCAAGGAAAATTTGATTTTGAAGATAAAGATCATTTTGAGGCTAAAAGTATTTAAAACCAGGATAGATGTTTTTGATTCTTTTAAAAGGAAGATTTTGAAAACAAGATATAATTTTGTAAAACATTTGAATAAAAGTTAGTGGATACAAAACAATGTTCCATAAGATTTTTCGTAGGTTCCATCCTACTTAGGGTTCCATCCCTTTAACAGGCTCGAAGTGGATTCCATTCCACGAATAAATTGAATTTTAAGATGTCAGTGCTTTTCTATGAGTTTTACCAAAATTCCTAATTAAATTACTTTATTGAAATCTTGAACTCTTGATAATCTTGATACTCATGAGTATTCAATCTTGATATCTTCAGTCTTGAATCTCTATACTGTGCGGTCTTCATTCTTGATACCTGCATGGTTAAATCCTGCATACACATATATATCTAAACTATAATGTTATTATTTATATTTTATAATCTTATTCTAAGGTTGTTGTCATCAAAACCATCTTCTCAGGGACTAATACATTTAATTTTAGTAAGATAGGGCCACAATATCATTGATGAAAGTTGATGTCGAAGGGCAGCTTCTAGCAATTATTTCTTTTTGGTTTGGGATGTATGCATTAGTTGTTTCTATTGTATAAAATGCGTAAGATATCATGAGAAATGTTCCTTTTGAAAATTGGTTTTCTGGATGGATAGCTTACTAATTGGAAAACCGTATAAGTAAGAAAATCTCAAGTAGGCACTTAACTAATGTAATGTAAATAAATAAAGGTTGGAAATTTATAAAATAAAATAAGGAATTTATTAAATTAGCTGCTGGAAGTAAAGTAAAGTTGAATCCAAAAACGTAAAAAATGTTTAGAAGATAAATTTGAAGAGCGAAGGACAGAGAATGGTTGTTGCGATACCACGGATCATTAGCCCTACGCCTTAAAAGCCAAAATTTATAAATGAACTTGTGTGCTGGTTGTTATTTAAAATTCAAAAGAAAGGTTTTTAAATTGACATTTTCCATTTAATAGATTAGACTCCGTTATGGATGTTAAACTATTAATTAAACCCCGACTGTGTAGGATGTTTAACAACTGGTTTTGGGAAAATATATACTTTTGAAAAATTTTGTTCAAAAATTCTTTGATTTTAGAAATAAAATAATGAAAAACAACATTGAAAAAATATAACTTTGAATTTTAAAATTTTCCAACTTTTTGAAGAAATTAATTAAAAAGGTTTTAAATAGAAAAGGGGATTTTTTTTATTTCTAAATGTTACATGCTCAACATAGGGAGAAAGTTGATGGACTAACAAATATGAATTTTACTATATAGAGAAGTGACAGTAAAATAAAAGGCAGTTAGTGAAGTGGGAAAAATATGTTTTAGCTGTGGGATTCTTTTTCCATACACTATCGTTAGGTGAATAAACTTGTTTTAAAATAACTTTGTTTTAAAAAATAAAAAGAAAATTTTCATATATTGATTGTACTTGAAAAAGTTGGAAAAGAACTGATAGCAAAAGAAATTTTTCCAAGGTACAATGGGATGGGTACACAAGAGAAGGATGGAAATATTGAAATCTCCATCTAAACCCTTTTTTAACATAAGAATATAAGTATAGAAAACTGGTTTTTCAGAATTTTGGATATTAGAAAATTATGTGCTAGGTATTAGATGATAATGATTAGATGAAAAATATGTTGAACCACGCTTCTATTCGTGGAAATGTGGAAAAATTTGAATGCAAAAACAAAATTTTGATTTCTAAAACTTGCATACATATAGACCTATCGTTATATATAGGCCGTCTGCATCATATTTTCCTATTGTTTTAAAGAATGCATTCTTGCAGGAGGCACCGGTTTAGAATCATTCAACATGCATGTCATATATATTATGATACACCATGCACTTGTACATTATTGGGTACAAAATTGGTTGTACTCTAATTGATTGGATTGCTTAGATTAGTTGCACACTATGTTACATGATTCAATCCTTTGAAATTTCGAGGATGAAATTCTATTAAGAGGGGAGAATGTAACACCCTGTAAATAAAAATGAAACTAGTTAATAAGTAATTATTAAAGCCTAAAACTAATTTTTTTTTGTAAATTTCAAAATTTGGCTATGAAACTTACATCATTGGGTTCGTGGCGATTCTCTAATCAATTTTCAAATATAAATTTTTACGATCGATGATCAAACGAAATAGTTATTAACATTTGAAGTTTTTGGATTGGAAATAATTCAGAACCAATTAAGGAAGTAAATGTTAATAACTTAACATTAAAATGGGCATTAAGCATAAATTTTAACGTTAAATATAAATATTAACTAAGGATACTCAATCAAATTAAGTCTAATTAAGAAAGTGTATAAATAAATAAATTGGGCATGGAAGTAAATAAGTACTAATAATTTACGCTAATATAAACATTAGATGTACATCTTAATAATTAATTAACTAGCTATGTTAAATCTGATCAAATCAGAAATTAGAATGAGGTAATCAAATGAGATCAGCATTATATGATATTGAATTAGCATTGTAAAAGAAATAAATAAATGAGAATGAATTAACGTCAAAACAAATATTAGTAAGAAAGAACGTTTACATTTTTCAACCATGTTTTAAAATCATTAATGTCTTTTCACAAACTCATTGCTAATGTTTATTTTCAGAATTTCAATTTCTTTCAAATTAATGTTCGAGTTATCTTAAACAATTACTTATTTCTCAAAATAATAGCTATTCTTTTCAAACACATAATTTTTGTTTAAAAACAATCTTTGAAAATATTCATTTTTTTTATAAAAAAATCAAACATCGCTGAAAATACAACTTTCAAAATGTTATTTCATTTTATCTTCAAAACATTAGTTACTTTTTAAATATTATGTCAAAATACCTCATCCTAGTGTTTAGGAATTCCTATCGAATCCAAGTGCATCCAGCTGAATTCTTAAAACACTTGATGGACAAATTAACACCAAAATAAACTACTATGATACTTTAAATCACTTTATAAAATCAAATACATATTTTATCAACTCATTTGCTTGCTTGTAAGAAGATATTTGTTTTCCAAATTCCTATATACATTCATTACATCAACTATTAACAACAATGAAAATCATCACACAACATCCATAAATCAAACAAGCATTATATAACAACACTCATTTTCAAACAAGTAAACAAAATGCCTTCAGCGAAAAGCAATCTATCAGTTTCTGCTGCGCAACTCTAATCACTACTGGATCTTCGTACTCAAACTTTCCACATCCCAGTCTAAGGTTGTGAAATATTTATAATGAAAAATTTGGATTAGGGACTTTACAACTTCTCTAACCAAACTACTTCATTTACAATCGACCCGCACAGAGGTCTATTCACCATCATGCCAACACTACTCATCGGGCTAACAACTCCGTACTTCACTACCTTCCTCAACAACTTCCATTCACTCGAAAAACACACAGAATAAGTATAGGTAAGGAATATATAGTAGGAAAAATAACAAGTACGTCCCCAGATAATTACCATAGTAATCATTGTATACTCCTATTATCTATTTAACATTGGGAAACTACCACACGCCCGAGGGTAACAGGGACTCTAAGGTCACTTTAAGGCCAAGACTCGTATCTCATACATCATATATTATTTTGAACCTTCTCTGATACCAATTCGTAATACCACACCCTATACCCATACTACCAAAGAGAATTACTAGGTAATCATATCTAGTAATATGAAAATTGATGCTTGTAAGGAACGATCACATATGAATATTCCCTTGGGCTAACACCACTACGTATCTCAACTCGGAATATATCAACATTATATGTACCAGATATCAACACAAATCAATAAATACATGGGTTTACCAGGACAGAACGACATACAACATATACAAATGAATATAGAGTCGCGGATCATAGTAGAAATATATAATACATAACAAACTGATACCAACTAAGGTCTGTCTCACTGCGACAATACATACTAGGTTAAGTTCAAAATACACAACTCATAGTCATGTCATCGAAATATAAATACAAGGAGACATCCGAAGGAAAATATACATTGACAACTCAAACATAATATAATATATACCATGTCTTCTCTATGGCCCGACATAAAAAATGGCTAATGTCTATATACCCAAAAAATCTCAATCTGACCCGAGTATTATATAAATAATAAATGGATCAGACTATGTCTAAATCCAAGGTGAGCACATAACAATAAGCATTTTATCAAAAAAAGCATGTATGAATTTGACACAACAATTCATCCATTATAACATCATAATAATAATATACCTTGCCACGCATTCCAAATATCACCCAAGGAATACATATAAGCAAGTAAGACAACCACATCTATAAATTGGGTGACAACAATCAAATGCATCAAAATCTTAAAATACCATGGATAAGCGCACAATATATCCAAAAAACCACAATAAAGAAAAGAAATTCGAATCAAATCAAGTCCAAGGTTTCAACAACCAAAATACCTTGACTTGCAGTCCTAATAGAAGCGTAGATTTCCGACTGTCAAGCCTTAATATATAATTCAAGAAAAGTAGCCCAAATAAATAATCAAAGTATCAAATCTCAACTTACAGCCCTAATGGAAATATAACTTCTGACTGTTAAGCCGCAGAAGACGAATCAAGAAATGTGGTACCCAAATAGAACTCAATCCATATAAAATATAGAAATCAATCAAGAGCACTAACTCGACTTTCAATCCTGATGGAAGTACATACTTTTGATTGTTAGTCCTAGGAGATAACAAGAAATACTAACCCCAAATAAAACATAAACCATACAATATCGAAAACAATATCCATAGAATAATCTCGACCTATAGTTTTGATGGAAGAGATAACTTTCGATTGTTAGGCCCTTGGAGATATTATGAAATATAAACTCAAAATCAATATCAATACTATCCAAAAAGTGCTCTGGTTTGACCTAATTTTCTTTATGTTTTTAGCCTAATTGCTTTGGTCATTCAATTCAGGATATGCCAAGGAAAGAGTAATGAAATGTATTTGCACTTATCTAAATTTTGAGTATGGGAAAAGTGGTTAGGGCTGACCATTTTTGCTTGGTATTTTTCAGGCAGTTGCTTCGAGTCAGGGGGCAAGAAACTTCAGGTCAACTTAGGGTGAGGCAAGATAGTGAATACTTTGACTTTTTGAAAATTTTGGTGATGGAAAAAGTGGTCGGTACCAATCACTTGTGGTCGTTTTCGACTACTCTTGGTGGTGGCCATGGGGGTCAAGGACTCGGAGGCATGCAAGTGATATTCCAATATTCATGTGCGTGTATTCGTTTAATCATGACATTCATTTTCGATGGTTACAACACGACGAAAATCGATGATAAATAATGAGGCAAGGGCATAATGCTTTGACATTGTAACTTTTGACCCATGATAAGGTAAATCTATGATATGAGATACGTGATAGGGGATATTCTAAATTTCGACGACAAGAGTCGTTTGATCGAGTTCAAGTAGGAAGGAAATTAATAGGGTTATAATAGTCCAAGAAAGCACATTCGATAAGGTAAAGCAAAGTAGAGGGGCATGAGATGTTCTGAGTCGAGCTATGTGATGAACGGATCACTCTGGATATGGTGGATGTAACACCCTGTAATTGTCTGAAATTAAATAATTAAATTAAAAGGGTGAAATCTTAATTACAACATAAAGAGAAAATAATAATTTTTCGTAGAAGTTAAAATTATCTTTGGGACATATTCCATTGCGTTCGGAATATCATTTACACTTGGAAAACATATATAATTTAGTGAATTTGAATAAATGGGATAGAAATTAGAAGAAGTCCAACACAGTGCCATTTTCATGATAAATTAATTTTGAAATTTTAGCCTAGATACTTTATTTTTCAGCATATAAAAAGATTTCTAACTGCATTTATTTTCCTCTAATAATCTTGCCTCCGTTTACAAAACCTTAATTAGCAAATCAATTCCAAATCCACCAGATCAAATCCAAATTAAAAAAAATTGTATGTAAAACCGATCATCACGAAGAGAGCCATGCAATTATATCAAAGCTACCGATGGACTTGGCATTTTCAAGGCAGAAAATTTGCGACAACCCAGAATTCCAAACATATTTAAATATCTGAATTATTTAAATATTTGTATCCTGGACTAAATGTTACCAAATTGATTTAATACCTCATTAACCCACTTTTAAATCATAACTAATGATGGTAAACTTGTTATAGAAAAATGTTTTAAAAATAGCTAATTTGAAAAATATTGATAATGTGACCGAAAATCATTTTATCGATAAACAAGTCTTTACTTATCAGAAGTTGTTCAAACATTTTTATATACACTTATTTGCTTAGGAAAATATTAACATAAAATAAAAACATTTTACCATTTTTGGAAAGAAAGTATTTGATAATGTCATGAGTGATGTCGTAGAAGATATTTTGCGTTTAAGGGTAAAAGGGTAATTTACTATGGAAAAATAAGGTGTAAAGTAGAAGGAGCACGCATAATACACGAGAAGGGGTCTTGGGACATGCAAAGGGATGTCTAAGATATGTATAAACACTTCATAACATTTCAAAGCTTGAAAATACTAAAAAGAAAAAAAAAGTGGAGAGGTGATTAGCACTAATCCACTTCTATCTTCACTTCTCTTTCTCTAATTAGTTCAAATCTCTTCCAAAATCCACCAAACTTTCATTAACACCTTAAAAAGAAAGGATATAAAGTCAAAGTGGAAGAAAAGTGAAGAGGATGGGGGATGCATCTTGGGCCGTGAGTATTGGATGATAGAGGGTTGCATGTGATTTTGGTGCTAATGGTCAGATATTTGGACTTTTTATTATGGTAGGAAGTTGTACTTTAATTCTTATGTGTTTTTGCTTGTTGTAGGCTTGGATTGGGGTGAGTTATCTCACTACTTTGTATGTATGTATATATATATATATATTGTGTGTGTATGAAAATATAAAGCTAAAGTGACATTAACTAAATAAAGTTATAAACTTTGGACTCCTCTAGATTTTGAAAAAAAATAATAACTTTATATCATATAACATCACTTATATTACCTTCTATTATATGTGGCATGGCCTAGACTTTGTGTTTACATGTTTGGTTGGCTTGTATGTTGAATTGAAGTATGTTGTAAAGGGTTTGAAGCAAGAATAGTTGATATAGGTGCACTTTGGTATCCCTTAATTTATTGTAAGTTAAAGATTTATGAATTTATCTAGGGATAATTTTATTTTTTTATTCACTACACATATAAAGAAATGGTTTGGAAAGTTGGAGAAACTGTGAACCTAAGTTCTGAAAGTTAGAAGCGAAAATGTCGCTATAGATGCACTTTAAAAATGCCTTGTGTTTGGCGATTTTCAAAGTTAACTTTGAGGGACATCCTAAGGGATTCTTTGCATTTTTAACAAGTACTATAAGTTTACTTATTATTGGGAAAATATGAAAATTTACATCATCAGTATATTGTGAAACAAAGTTGTAAAGTTTATAGCGAGAAGAAGGTCGTTATATGAGCACTTTGAAATACCTTGTTTTTGAAAATTTTGTAATTTAATTGGAAGATATTCTTAGGGGTTTATTTGCATTTTTAAAAATTATTATATATTTACTTATTAGTTGAAAAAATTGGAGTTTAAAAGCTTTTGGAACCGGTTAAACTAAATGGCTAAAATTGGGGTAAAAATGCCGCTCAATGGGCATTTTAGTAAATATATTGTTTTTGGGAATTTTTATAATAAATTAAAAATTGTCCTTAGGGGTTTCTTTCCATGATATTTAAGTACCCTAAGGGTAGTACTTTCTACAAAAATTTCAAGTCTTATGTCATTTATTTATATGGTTAAAATCGATCACAAAGTTCATGCTTTTCTATGTTATTCTTTATAAAAGCTTTTAATAGCATTTATAAATTCTGTAGTAAATTGCTTATGATTTTAAGGGTTTGAAAATGGTATTTAAATTTCATACTTTTTCCTATTGTATTAAGGGATGTTTTCTAACATATTTTTCAGCATTTTAAAGTTTGTTTGAAGCTTAAATATATTTAAAAATTTATATATGAATTTTGGAAGTAAAGGGGGTTTTAAATTATAAATCATGTTTTTATTTATTTTCATCAGATTATAAATTAGATATTTTCAAGTAACATTTTACATAGTTATTTAAAATTTATATACAAGCATTTTAAAGTACTTGTTTAGGTATATATAAGTTTTGTAAAAGTAACTAACTATCCCTAACGCTAAAAGTCAACGAAGTAGGCTTATCTATTTATGAGTGTTAAGATTGATGTTCGAGTAGGGATAGAAGCTATAATGACCTAACCTACCAGCTTCCCTCATGATCAAGGAATAGTTAAGTTGAGAAGGATGTAAATATGTTAATCATGTTGATTTCTTATTGATTGATGAAAGTTATTAATATTATACTTAACACTAAAAGCCGATGAGGTAGACTTATCTATCTATGGGAGTCAAGAATGTAGTGTCTAGGCAAGGCCTTAATATGCAATTAGTGCTCTAAATTACCCATATTTACTCTTGAATAAGCGATAATATAAGGTCAAAGGTCGAAAACTTGTTAAGTATATCGACCTTGATTTGTATAAGCGATCATGTTTAACTAGATAGTAGATTAGTCGACTATCAAACATAACCAAGTATTAACTCAATTCTTTAAATGAATGTTTTAAAGGTAAACATAAGTGAAATGGATTTCGGTTTGCAGTGACAAAGGTTTAAGTAATAGTAGTCTTAAATCTTTTGAATGGATTTGTGAAAGTATTTAAATCATTAAAATCGATATGTTAAAGGGAATTATAAGCATGGAATGTTTTGGTAAAAGATAGAAAATATAAAGGTTCAAAGTAAGAAAACTTGTTAATAATTTATGAATGTACTTGTATCATTTGAGATAAGTATATAAACACTTTTTTGAAGTATCGGAAGAGTACAAATGAATAGTAGAAATTGATAAATGAAGTTTTATTAGATAAAAGAAGTTTTACTAATAAAAGAAATGTTAATCAATGAAAAGTATTAATTAAATAAAAAGGGGATTAGAAGTCGCTTATGTGACTTAATCATGCTTTGTGTGACATAATCATGCTTTGTGTATTTATTCATTTCTGGAAAGTTTGTCATATACTTAGCACTAAAAGCCGATGAAGTAGGCTTGTTTATAGATGAGAGTAAAGACCAATGTTCAAGTAGGGATAAAAAATAGTACTCTAACCTACCGGCTCCAATCTTGACTGAACGATAGCATGAGATGAAAAGGTCGAAAATGTGATAAATATACGAGTCTTAGTTTCCATATACGATTATCTATTTTGAACTTGATGGTCGATTAGTCGATTATTGAACTTGATTGAAGGTTCTTCGAATTGGTTTTGAAGAGACCAGATCAGTAAGTGTTTTACTTATCAAATACCACATCATAGTCAATATACAGGTTCTATATTTTGGAAGCTGTTGTGAAGTGTAATGCTACAGAGCTGAACTATCGACCTTAAGGTTAAGTCAAAAGGAGAGGCCAATGTTTGCACCCGTCAGATGACTTATGCATGGATTTATTTGGAGATTCGAGATCTGTTCAAGATTCTTGAATCCATATAGTGATTCATGATCTGTTCGAAATGTTTGAATCCATTTAGGGATTCAAGTTCTATTCGAGTAATGCAGACTCGTGTGTGAGATGCCTAACATAACCTCGACGCAAAAATGATAGCAAACTGAGTAGGTCTCATAGTCTGAGGGTTTAGCTAACCCGCAATAGGATATTATCACTCTAAATCTAGAGTATGCTTATCAGTGTTGCATGCAGGAGGTGATGATATTTTGGATCATGCGTTAGGGCGTGGACCAGCTATGATTCTCCTACTTGGTATATTCCACCTAGAGATATATGATGCTCAGAGGAAGTCTCCGACCCTTGTGTAGGAGAATGGATTTGGCTTGACCAAAGAGGTCTTTACGGAAAATCCATTATACAAATGTACCTCAACAGTTTTGATTGTACTTTAATATTATTTTGTTATGAGATGTAAGCGATATAGATATTTTCTAATTTATATTCTTCACATTAGACATTATCTATTATATCACCTTATGTACTTATTAGATGGTTGTTCTTTTAAGGGAATAATTATTACGACATTTCGTACAGTGCCAAAAGCACCATTATAGGCTAGCTACATATTTCTAGAGTTTCTCATTCTAGATTTATATCCAACACATGGTTTTTGTTTTCGCTAAATTCCCTGTGTTCTTTTCGAGTAGTTTGAGAAAAGCAGGTTTTCATTGATGTTCATTTGAGCTCGACGAGACAAACTGGATGTTTCACCTACCGTAGTATTCTTATTTCCAATGCATTACTTGTACATATCAACATTTGTGAAGACGGGTCGTTATTACTGTCCATACCGATGATAGTATTTAGAATTGTAATCTAAAATACCATGTATCTTAGATTGGCAATATGTACTGTCTTTTGATATTATATTTTATCATCTTGCTATGAGATTATGATATTATGTTTCTTCTTTCTTGTTCAATTTCCTTTTCCTTCTATTTTACCATAACAATCTGTCTTTCCAACACATGGATGCACGACACAAGAATACCATTGATGTATTGGTGTCGACGTTCAAGATTCGAAAAGGAAAAACGCATCGGACGACAGGTATGTTCCATTGTCTTATTTCATATCCATCTATCATTAAATCTCATGCCGTCTCATTGCACATCGGACCACGGATATGCCCCATCATTTGATATGCACTAGCGCAACAAAAAAAGCATATATAGTCTGATGTTATAATATCATTTCTTGAATTTCCTATTAGACAACATATGAATATTGACTGATATGAATAATTGTTCACAAAATGAAATAAATGAATCGCAATTTTATTTAAACAAATATTGTATTTCAAATCAAATTCAAACACAATACAACTTTCACTGTCGCTCTACTTACATTTTCAAATAAAATGTATCTTAAATTTACTCACTCAGACTCACTCATGTTTGATTTTGATGTTGATCTTGATTTACTTGCTCCAGTTTGGGTCCAGCCATCTCCTATACCTGCTAAACAAACAAAAATATAGTAAATTTAAAAAGAAACAAGTCTAAATTGCAAAAATAAAATTGAATTTGAATATTGAATATTGCCTCAGTTTATGGGTTTGTTTTTTTCCTTTTATTTTTGGACAGGGATAAATATATATACGCACGGACAACTTATGATATGCATAGTGTATCATTGTGAATATCACAAGGCCAATCCTTGATTCAGTCACACAGACAGTTGCAAAGGTCAAGCCCAAAGGCTCAACCTAGTGCAAACACACAAGTTCAAGCAAGCTCGGGCTCAACATAACTAGTTTAATTCAACTCAAAACAGATCTGGTAACTTAGCAAATCCAAAGCGCACAATCAAGTTCAGTGCGCGCGGAGATGCACAAAGTCGAGCACTAGGAAACTAGATTCATGACCATATCAACATGGTACATTATGATATAGAATTAAGTGCATAAATAGCATAAACAAAGAATGGTAGGTACGAATTTACAGAAACACTGCCACTTGCATCTCCTATAGTGAGAAACATATGTATATACATGTATATATGCAACACATGTCAAATGTAGCTAGGAAATGCCACAAACAAATGAACAATAGGTAGTGCCACAAACAAATGCAGCTAGGAAGTACATGAGTTCAAGGTAGGAAGTATAAACAAATGAACAAGAAACAAAAGGACATTCACACGGGAATCAAATGAGCCAGGGAGTACATGGAGTTTAAGGACATGCACATTGCCTTGTTCAAAACAAGAAATTCAAGGATTTGAAAGGCAATTCAAGCTATGGATAAGAAAACAAAGCACATGAAAGGGATTCAACCAATGTCAAGGTAGTGCATTGCCTTGTTCAAGGCAGTGTGCAAGTACATGGACAAGGCCACAATGCAACATGTGAACAAGGCCAACAACATGGACTAAAGCAAAGCGAAAGCAAGATTGCAACACACATGAGACACATATATGGAAGTTCAAAACAAAAATATGGCAATATTTCACACATATAAACATACATATCTATGTATGTATATACTTGGAAGATATTTCACAAACCAAACTCAAAGGCCAACAACATGTCAGTAATGGTACACATGCATGATACAAGTGAAATCAGTGCAGGGATTTCACAAATCAGTTCATGAAAAGGTACAACATTTGCATATAGTAAATGAAGACAAGCACATTCAAAAGGCAATTGAACAGAACAAGGCAAAGTTTAAGCCATTAACGTTCAGGCAAGGCAAGGAACACTCATAAGTCCATTAGAAAATTAAAACCTCTCAGAGTTCAAGCACACCAATATACATATATACTATATGTATGTACATGTAGATATGTATATACATATATGTGCAAGTACATAGACAAGGCCAACAATGCAACAAGGCAGTGCCACAAATTAAATCAAGGTTGTGCTACAAATAGCAAGTGCCACAAATTAAAACAAGGTAGTGCCACAAATTAAAACAAGGCAATTCCATAAACATTCACACATATATGCATACATATGTATGTATGTATATACATGGAAGTTCCCAAAATCGAAAGGTTGTAAGTTTGTGCACTATTCTGCGAAAGGTTGTAAGTTTGTGATTGATGCAGGAAGTTGTGACAATATTCTTTCTACTGAAGCCGTGAGGAAGTTGAAGCTGAACGGAGAAGCATCCAAATCCTTACAAATTAGCGTGGTTGAGAAAAGGAGAAGAAGTGAAGGTGGACAGGCGAATTCGAGTTCCATTTTCTATTGGGAAGAAATATAAAGACGAGATTTGGTGTGATGTGGTTGAGATGGATGTTTTTCATTTGCTTTTGGGAAGACCGTGGCAGTATGATCGAGCTGTGCAACATGACGGTCGAACCAATAGCTACAGTTTTATGTTTAAAGGTGTTAAGATTATTCTAGTTCCAAAGAAGAGACAGCAGGGAGAGAGTAAGACAGAAGAGATTGAGGAGCTGAAGACTTTATTGACTTTAAAGGAATTTATTGAAGAAGTAGAGGAGAGTCCAGAGGTGTTTTTGTTGATTGGACATGAAGCGACTGAATCTGTTGAAATTCCAGAGGAAGTGAAGCCAGTATTGGAAGAATTCAGTGATGTGTTTCCTGAAGAGTTGCCAACGGAGTTGCCACCGTTGAGGGATATTCAGAATCAGATTGATCTTGTGCCAGGGTCAGTGTTACCTCACAGACCACATTACCGAATGAATCCCAAGGAGCATGAAGAACTGAGAAGGCAGGTGGAGGAGTTGTTAGAACAGGGGCGTGTTCAGGAGAGCTTGAGTCCTTGTGCAGTGCCAGCTTTATTGGTACCCAAGAAGGATGGTTCGTGGAGAATGTGTACGGATAGTCGGACTCTAAACAAGATCACCGTGAGATATAGATTTCCTATGCCGCAGTTTGATAATTTGATTGACTAGTTGAGTGGAGCTGTTGTGTTTTCAAAGATTGACTTGAAGAGTGGATACCATCAAATTCGTATTAGACCGGGTGATGAGTGGAAGACTGCTTTCAAAACCAGGGAAGGTTTATACGAATGGTTGGTTATGCCATTTGGTTTATCGAATGCACCGAGTACTTTTATGAGAGTGATGAACCAGATTTTTAGACCATTCATTGGGAGTTCGTGGTTGTTTACTTTGATGATATTTTAATCTATAGTGGGAGTATGGGAGAACACGTCCAGCATTTGCGTGAAATACTGTTGATTCTACGACAGGAGAAATTTTATGCTGCAACAAAGAAGTGTGTGTTCTTGGCGCACAGTGTTTTGTTTCTAGGATATGTTTTGTCGAGGGAAGGAATTCAAGTGGATGAAAGTAAAGTAGAAGCTGTCAGGAGTTGGCCACAACCAAAGACAATTACTGAAGTGAGGACTTTTCATGGATTGGTATCTTTCTATCGAAGATTCATTCCACATTTTAGTAGTGTGATGGCACCTATAACCGATTGCATGAAGGGAAAGAAGTTTGAGTGGTCAGAGGAAGCAGGGATTGCTTTTGAGAAAATCAAGAAACTGTTGACGTCAGCACCAATTCTTGTATTACCAGACTTTCAGTTGTTGTTTGAACTACACACTGATGCATCTAAGGTTGGGATCGGAGGGGTGTTGAGTCAGAAGGGGCGTCCTATTGCATACTTTAGTGAGAAGTTATCAGGGGCAAAGATGAGATATAGTACGTATGATGTGGTGTTTTATGCTGTGGTGCAAGCAGTGAAACATTGGAGACACTATCTGTTCCATAAGGAGTTTGTTCTTTACACAGACCATGAAGCTTTGAAGCATTTGCAGGGGCAGGACAAGATTTCAGCAAGGCATGCATCATGGGTTGCCTATTTGCAGCAGTTTACTTTTGTCGTGAAGCACAAATCAGGGGTAACGAATCGCGTGGCTGATGCTTTGAGTAGGAGGAGTCATTTATTAACAACAATGAAAATTGAGGTGACAGGATTTGAATTATTGCCAGAACTGATTGAGGAGGATCCTTACTTTGCAAAGTTCGTTGTGAAAGTTAAGGATGGAGATACTGATGAATTTACATTGGTTGATGGTTCCATATTCAAGGGGAATCAATTATGTATACCAGAGAGCAGCTTGAGAATGAAAATTGTGAAAGAGTTGCACGAAGGACATGTGGGTAGAGATCGAACATTGCAGTTGATTTCTCAGTCTTATTATTGGCCGTCAATGAGAAGGGAAGTTGAAAGGTTTGTGCGTAGATGTCATGTTTGTCAGGTTTCGAAAGGGACAGCTACAAATGCGGGATTATATATGCCATTACCCGTACCTACAAAACCATGGGTGGACATTAGCATGGATTTCGTGTTGGGTTTGCCGAGAACGTAAAGGGGAAATGACTCGATATATGTTGTGGTGGATCGCTTCTCGAAGATGGTACATTTTGTTGCTTGTAAGAAGACGGCGGATGCTGTTCATGTTGCTCAATTATTTTTCAAGGAGAACTATCGACTTCACGGGTTGCCAAAATCTATTGTTTCGGATAGGGATACTCGTTTTCTGAGTCACTTTTGGTTAAGTTTGTGGAAGATGGTTGGAACAAAGTTAAACTTTAGCAGCGCCTATCATCCGCAAACAGATGGACAGACAGAAGTTGTTAACAGATCGCTGGGGAATTTATTGCGATGTCTTGTGAAGGACAATCTGAAGAGTTGGGACATGAAGTTATGCCAGGCAGAGTTTGCTCATAATCATGCAGTGAATCGTAGTACAGGATTCAGTCCATTTCAGATTGTTTTTTCAAACTTGCCAAAGGGGCCGTTGGATTTAACGACAATACCACAACCGAAGGGGATAGTTAAATGGGCTGCTGACTTTGTTGATGGTTTGACGGAATGTCATAAAATCGTTCAGGAACGATTGGAGAAATCGAACGAGAAGTATAAGCAATCCGCAGATTTGAAGCGACGAAGTGTTGAATTTAACGAAGGCGATTTGGTTTATGCAGTGTTGAAAAAAGATCGTTTTCCTGTGGGAACATACAATAAATTGAAAGCGCGGAAAATTGGTCCAATTGAAATTTTGAAGAAAATAAATGAGAATGCATATCGATTAAAATTACCAGTTGATGTTTATACTTCTGATGTTTTTAACGTCAAACATTTAATTCTGTATCATGGAGATGAGATTGTTGTGGAAGAAGAGCTTACAAATTCGAGGAAGAATTTTTCTCGACCCAGGGAGGATGATCCAACCCAGTCCCAGGTCGAAGCAGTACGATCTACAAATTTACCAGACTTAGGTCGGCCACGACCTAAGGAACAAGGCTTGGGTCGTCCACGATTTAATGGAATAGCTATAGGTCGGTCACGACCTAACAAAGCAAGGGGAAATGAGCTACGACCTAAAGGGGCTCAGGCTAAAGAGTTACGACCTAACTCCTTCGATGATGCAGCGACAACTGAAGTCATAGGTCGCGGGCGACCTAACGGGATAGGGGATAACGTGTTGCGATTTATGAAATCTGAACGACCTACTGATAAGTCGCTTCTGGAGATGGACTGTGTTAAGTCGTTAACGACCTAAGCTAGGTCGTAAGTCGCTATGTTCTTAAGTCGGTTGTGTTTTTAGGTCGTGGCTTGATTAAGTCGTGTGTGAGTGTTGTATTGTATAAAATTGTAGGTCGTGAATCGTTTATGTTGTACAGTGGAACGTTGTAACGACCTAGTTAGGTCGTAAGTCGCGAGGAAGTCTCGGTCTGTGTTAAGTCGTATGTCGTGTATTTGTTGAGTCGTTATACTGTTATATCGCTTGTGTTTGTAACCCATAGGTCGGCAAGGAGTTAAGTCGGTCATGTGTGTGGTGATGTAATGAACTGAGTCGCTGAAGGCTTAGGTCGTGAGCGACCTAGACTAAGTCGTAGGTCGTGGGGTGTTAAGTCGGCAACGACTTAAGGGACTGAGTTGTAAAACGCTATAAATAGCGATTGTGTTGGTCATTTGTAAGAAGTTGATTTTTTGAATAAAATTCTTGTTTGATTGCTGTGTGCTTTCATCCTAAATTGGTAGTTGAGCGAATCTCCTATCTCCACTTTCGGTTATTCGAGTGCGCTCGAATCAACGATTGTTGAAGCCGATTCGCGGAATCAAGTGCGCTTGATCAACGCTTGAAGAATTGAAGATCTTCTTTCACGGTATCGTGCGCGATCAACGTGTTGAAGATAGCTAGAATTCGGTATCTTTGTGATCAACGAATTTGGGCCTTTCAGTACCTTCAATCCACCGTTTGCTACTTTCATCGATCTATATCGTTTTGTTAATTATCCGCTACGTCAAATTTTAAATCATTCAAAAAACTATGAAACAAAATTGCAGAAAGTTATAGCAAGAAGAAGGTCGCTATACGAGCACTTTGAAATACCCAATTTTGAGAATTTTTGTAATTAATCTAAAAGACATACCTTAGGGATTTCTTTGCATTTTAAATAATTATTATAGTTGTAATTATTACTGGAAAAAATTTGGAGTTTAAAATGTTTTGGAACTGGTCAAACAAAATGGTGAAAGTTGGAGTAAAAATGTCGCTAAATGGATAGTTTAGTAAATATATTGTTTTTAGGAATTTTTTATAAACAAATTGGAGATTATCCTTAAGGGATTTATTTCCATGGTTTTTAAGTATCCTAAGGCTAGTGCTTACCATAAAAAATTGAAGTCATAAATCATTTGTTTATATGGTTAAAATATGTCACAAAGTCCATGCTTTTCTATGTTATTTTATCAAGGAATTTTAACAGCAATTATAAACGTTGTACTAAGTTGCTTATAGTTTTAAGTGTTCAAAAATGATATTCAAATTTTGAATTTTAATCCATCCTTTTTAGGGATGTGTTCTAACCTGTGCAGTTAATGCGCTCAGTAGATTCAAAGCGGCGGAGGTGCAAAAGATCATAGCGGGTATACAGCGAGGATATAGCGGATAGCTCTAAAATAGCATATAAAACTCGTACTTAATGTTTTTACAAATATATAAATGGTAACTAAATGAAAAATTATTATTCAATTGAATTATAGATAATACATAAATAATTTTAAATAAAAACATGTACGAATATACTTTAAATAAACGAAAAACTGTTATATAACATAATTGAATTTGGTAGAATATTAGAGTATTTTCATTTCTGAAAATATATTAAAAATTAAATCAAATAAATTAGTTTCATAATTTTATAATGTATAAATGCAATTTTTCAATCCATTTTATTAAAAAAGATATAGCAGGAATAGTAGAATATAGCGGAAATAACGGGATATAGCGGAAATAGCGGGGATTAAAGCGGAAAGGCTATATTCTGGGGCTATGTGGAAAAATCGTAGCGGTAGAAATCCGCTATGAGATATAGCGGGGTTGTAGCGGGGTAATAGCAAGGCATTAACTACACAGGTTCTAACATATTTTATAGTATTTTAAAGTTGCTTTGAAGTTTATATATATACTAAATACTTATTTAAGAATTTTGAAAGTAAAGGGGTTTTAAATTATAAAACACGTTTTTATTTATTTTCATTAAATTATAAATTAGTTGTTTTGAAGTAACATTTTACGTAGATATTTAACACCTATTTATAAATACTTTTAAAGTATTCATGTATATATTAGTTTTGAAAAAAGTAACTAACTATGCTTAATGCTAAAACTAACAAAGTTGGCTTATCTATTTGTGAGTATTAAGATTGATGTTCGAGTAGGGATATAAGAAATAATGCTCTAATCTATTTGCTTCCCTTTTATCGAGGAATAGTTAAGTTGGGAGAGTTGCAAACATGTTAATTGTATTTTTTTCTTACTTGTTTATGAAAAATATTAATATTATGCTTAACATTGAAAGTAGATGAGGTAGATTTAATTATATGTGAGAGTCAAGAATGCAGTGTTTGTCAAGGCTTTGATATACAATTAGTGCTCTAGCTTACCTGGCTTTATTCTTGAACGAGGGATATCGTAAGTTGGAATGCCGAAAATGTGTTAAATATAAGAACCTTGATTTCTCTAAGCGATTGTTTTTCAATGGATAGTCGTTTAGTCGACCATTAAACTTAACTAAATATTGACTTAGATCTTTATAGGAATCTTTTAAAGATAAGCATAAGTAAAATGGTTTTTGATTTGTAGTGAATAATGTTTAACAATAGTTTTAAACCTTTTGAATGGATTTGTTAAAGTACTTAGATCCTTAAAATGGTTATTTTTTAGGAAATTATGTATGGAATATTTTGGGGAAAGATACAAAAATTAAAGGTTTAAAGTAACAAACCTTGTTAATGATTTATGAATATACTTATACCATTTGAGATAAGTATATAAATACCTTTTGAAGTATTGAAAGAGTAAAAATGAATAGAAGAAAAGAATAAATGAAGTTTTATTAGATAAAATAAGTTTTACTAATAAAAGATGTTTTAATTAATGAAAATATTAATCATATAAGAATGGGATTAAAAATCACTTATGTGACTTAATCGTGCTTTATGTGACTTGATCATTCTTTGTGTGTTTATTCGTCTATGGAAAGTATTTAGTCGTATACTTAACATTAAAAGCCGATAAAGTAGGCTTGTCTATCGGTGAGAGTTAAGACTGATGTTCGAGTAGGGATAGAAGTAATAGTGCTCTAACCTATCGGCTCCACTATTGACCGAGGGATAATATGAGGTGAAAAGGACAAAAACTTGATAAGTATGCAAGACTTGATTTCCATTTAAAATCATCTATTTTGAACTTGATAGTCGATTAGTCAACTGTTGAACTTGACCAAAAATTCTTTGAATTGGTTTTGAAGAGACCGAGATCGGTAAGTGTTTTACTTATCGAATACCACTTCAAAACTGATATACGAGTTCTATGTTTTGGAAGCGACTGTGAAGTGGAATGTTATAAAGTTGAAGTGTCCATCCTAAGGTTAATCCCAAGGGAGAGGTCGACATTAGCATTCGATAGATGACTTATGCAAGGATCTACGTAGATCACCATGATCTATTCAAGATGCTTGAGTCCATGTAGTGATTCGATATCATTTCAAGATGTTGGAATCCATTTGGGGATTTGTGTTATGTTCTAGTGATGAAGACTCATGTGAGAGATGTCAAACTTAACCTCGACATTGGATATGGCAGAAAGCAGAGTAGACCATATAGTCCGGGGTTTAGCTAACCCATGATAGGATATTATCTCTCGAAATCTAGAGTATGCTTATCGATGTTGCACGTGGGAGGTGATGATATTTTGGATCATTTATTAGGGCATGGACGAGCTATGTTTATCCTAATTGGAATATTCTATCAGAGATATACTATGCTCAAAGGTAGTTTATGACCCATGATCATGAGACTGGATTCGGCTTGACCGAAGTGATCTCCGTGGAAAATCCATTGTGCAAACGCACCTTAGCGGTTTTGATTGTACTTCTATATTGTTGTGTCGTGAGATGCAAGCAACATAACTATTTTCTGGTTTATATTCTCCACCTTGGACATTATATGTTATATCACATTATGTACTTATTAGATGGTGGTTCTTTTGATGAGATAGCTATTATGACATTTTGTGTGGTTTCAAAAGTATTACAGTATGCTAGCTACATATTTCTTGAGTTTCTCATACCAGAGTTATTTCCGATGCGTGAATTTTTTTCCCAAAATTCCTCGTGTTCTCTTTCGAGTAGTCTAAGTAAAGCAGGTTTTCGTTGATGTTAACTGGAGCTTATGGAGACGAGCTGGATGTTTCACCTACCACAATATTGTTATTTCCACTGCATTACTATAGTGTACATATCAGCATTTGTGAGGGTAAACTATAATAACCATCTAGGATGATTATTGTACTTAGAATTGTAACTCTGAAATGCTATGTATCTTAGAGTGATAGTTTATACTATCTTTTGATGTTATATGTTACAGTTCCGCTATGAGATTTTGATATTGTGTTCCTTCTTTCTTGTTTCGTTTCCTTTTCCTTTTATTTTACCTTAATAATCTGTCTTTCTGGCACTTGGATGCTCGACACAAGAATATGATGGATGTATTTTTGTCGACGTTAGATGGTTGAAAAGGGAGGTTATTACAAATTTCTAAACATCAAAGAAGGAGGAGGATTCACATTAGATCGGAGGAGATGCATTGCCAGTCGATGAGTGAGATTTATCGTATTTGCGTATACATTAGTAGGACTTACTAATTTACCTGTTACGATCTTAAGCCAAGTTATATTGATGTGATTAATAAGTAAAGACTATTTTTTTCCTATATACACCTAATTAGAATGTAGTGCTCCATGGCTAGAAGAATAAAGTGAATTTTTATTGGGTTGTAATTAGCAAAAATTAATCACCTTTCAATTAAAAGATGTGAAATACACATTTACTCCAAACTAGATATATTATATATCAAAGTTGTAGTTCTCGACGACACAAATCCACTAGTGGTATCCGTTTGTCGATTGGCCGAATGAATTGACTAGAAAACCCATTGAAAGTTCGACAAACATAGATCGTTCATTTCAATCCAATGGCAAAACAACGACTATACTAGGATCAGGACGCATTGACGTATAGAGAAGGTCGAGTCGGTTTTCTCAGTGATCTCTGATTGACTCAGATCGTCGTCAGGGGGGCAAAATATCTTGGGAAATTTCCAATGGTCAAGTCTATGCTAGGGGCGGCAGAGGTGATGTCGAAGTCATGGATGGATGCGAGTTGAGGAATGGAGCTGGTTGGTGGGGTTGGATCATGGTTTTAGCGATCCTGACTATGACGGTAGGGCAAAAGGACGGCATACGAACCAAGGATCGGGGATTAGAGAATACTGTAGTGAATAGGTATTAAAATTTAATATTAATAATATTTAAATTACAAATTATGATGTTGCCTTCAACTTTAAATGCTTATGACTCTTACATACAACCTCCATTTCATGCGTGGTTCATCGCATAGGGATTATGGCGAGATGAGGAAATCTTGGATATATTGTTTGTTATGGCATGAGATAGTTTAAAATAATTTCCTAGTTGGACAAGTTCATTATGTGGTTTGGCACTTATAGGTTTGGAGTTTGATCCATTAACTTTGTAACTGATGGGGTAATGATGTGTTTTGGGCTTAATTCCAATAGCGTTGCGGACCATTAGGTGAATGTCTAGCTTGGACTCGACCTTAACAATTACATGCGATTTCAACAAAAATGCTGCCTAAGGGCCACATGATTTGATACTTTGAGGTCAAGTATGTGGTATGTGGTAGGCATCAGACCTTACTTCAATAGGGCCAATGACGTCTATCGACGATAGGTTGGGGCTTTGAACGCAATAGTGTAACACTTGTCGGTACATGAGTTGGGACTTTGAGCTCAATAGTTTACATATGATTTTGCGGTAGTAGGCTACGACATGTAGATTTTCAATAGCATGTCGCATACGATTTGACATAATGGGTTGGAATACATAGATCTTCAGTAGTGAGTCATAGATAATTTGGCGATAGTAAGTTTAGACACATAGATCTTCCGTAGCACATTGCACAGATTTTCGGCAAGCGAGTTGGGGCCTTAGGATCAATCGTGTGCATATAATTAGATATGGGTTATATTTTAGTGAGATCTTAATATATAATGTCACTATAGTATCATACTGTGTCACTTGTTAGGTGCAGAGGACACATCCATACGTATGTCGGACCCCTTCTATTTTTTTAGTTATACCATGGTAGGTCGATAGAGAGGATTGGTGGTGACTTGGAGGCGTGATGGTATGACGAAGACATGCATTTATTGGTCTATTGGCTATCTTCTATTTTATCTCAGTAATTCCTAGACAATAGATTGATTTTGTTACTAGTATATAGAAGTGTTGTGAGTGAAGTTTATTTGATGCCGTATTATTTTGTTCGTCTAGGATTATTGTATTATTGATTATTATATTTTTTTTACCTTCCGCGGCGATTTTAAAAAAGCGTAGATTATTGTAGATAGCTTCATAGTCTGTTTTATAATTTATTCAAAAATGATCCATTATCTATGAGGTCCGTGATGATGGTTCCACTTTTATACGTGAGTTAAGATGTCGTAGATGGTGGTTGTTACATTTGGTATCAGCGCTTGGGTTAGGCGATTCCTACTAAACTAGGATGTATGAGAGACTGTATTTGTAATTTTTATTATATATATATATATGTATGTATATATTATTTTTATGCCATAACTTATATATTTTGGCTTGTAGAGGAAGTTATTGGCTCATTCCTCGTAGAAGTAAACAATTACGTGTTAATAAATGTTGATATTTTAATAGTTGAGGTGGAAGATAAATCCGTCACATTTATTTTAATTTACTACATAGAATATTGATGAAAGAGGGTACATATGCTAATTCTCAATAAAGTAAATTGTGGAACTAGGGATAAATAAGAAGGAGAGCGTATCTTTAAGTCCATAGGATACAATGTGATGTCTATATGGTGCAATGAGGGTACTTGATGATTTTTTTAGATTGTAGTTGAGCTTATGTAAGTTACGGTCTACTCCAAACGTATTTAAATTAATAATGTTTGAGATTCGTAGGAAAATAGAGAAGTTGAAGTTTGTTTAAAATATTGAAATAATAACCCCTTATTTTAAGTTCATGCGAGAAAATTTAATAAAGGAAAGTTTCTGCAAATGTATTAATGCCTTTGTTTTAAAAATAATCGTGTAAGGTGCGCGATTGCCCTTTTATTTTGTTATACACTCTTCTTTTGATAAAGTAACATTTTTAAAGTAAATTGATTAGTAAAGACCCATCATTTTGAAATTTTTTTTATTTTATAAACACTCTTGTCTCATTTTGAGAAAAATAAATTAAAATTACACTTGCTTTACAACTTTGTGAAAACTTACAATTTACAAAGATAATGCTTAAATGGTGTATTTTATATGTTTATTTTTCCATGTCAAATTTGAACTATTTTGGAAAAAAAAAATCTAAATTAAAAAATACATTATTTTAAAACTTATGGAATTTCAGTCGCTCTATGCATGTATTTTTGAATGAAAATTAAAGAATTTTTTATATAAACTCTAGGAAATAGCATCAATAAATGGTTTAAAATTCAGTAAGTTATTTCTGCTGATATAAATATATATAATAGAAAAAAATGAACTTCAAAAATATATCTTTATGTTTATATACGATGTATTGGCTAAAAGGTGTTAGAAATTGACTAATAAATAAACGAATTTAACAAAATAATTTTGTATAAACATTAGGTATTATTTAATGATGACCGCGATTGGCTAATTGATAAATAAAAAGATATATAGTTACATATATGACAAAACTGGTTATAAATTATACAACATGATGTCGAAAAAAATTATATGAAATAATTTTAAAAAATGAAGTATAAGTATTTTAGAAGAATAACTGAAGTTATTTCAAAATTAGTTTTGAGTAATTAATATTATTTGGTTAAATTATAGAGATTTGAATTTTGAAAGTTATATGTTTTTAGCCAATGATATGTTTTAGATGTTGGATCGATTTCACCCTATTGGGAGGGTGAATAGGCTGATACTAATATTTATAAAGAAATTATTGTGGAAGCTTATATAGAATATTTTCAACATAGATATATTAGAATAGCAGCACAGATAATAGCAAAATAAATGCAGAAATTGAACAACACAGAATTCACCCAGCTTCGGCAAAACTCTGCCTACGTGCTGCCCCCAAGGTTTCTACTAGAAATTGAGAAGTCAGACGCTTACACACGTAAACTCGCGACACCCGCTATCAATTAGCCTTAACTCTACGCTCAAAACCTTGCCACAACTTAGCCACTAAGTTGCGAATTCTCGAACTACACCATTGTAGCTCATCCCCTAGTCACACGACTAGAATTTACACAATTTTAAAAGATAAAATACAAAATTTAAAACAATTTAAATAACAAAAACCCTAATTTAAAATATTAAGGCTCAAATAAAAATAAGGCCGGCCCAAAAAGTTTAAGTGATAAAACAAATCGTCCTTTTTCCTTTTATTCCTTCGGCTCGGCTTTGTTTCCTTTTCCTTTGTCGTTCGTTCCTCTGTGCGAAATTAGGGCTTGTGGATGAAGTCTCCACCTTTTCAAATTGATTACGATGATGCATCGAATCCTTTCTTCGGTTGATTATATGTTCGCGGCTTCTTCAATTGGGTCGAGTTCGATTGCCAAAAACGGTATGCGATTTTTTTTCCTTTTTCGATATGATTCTGCTCGACCTTTGATTCGAGTTACTGAATTGATTCTTCTCTGTTGTTCTTCAACTCGAATGCTTTAATTGCCATGACATTCATCGTTTATATAGCGTTCAAACCCTTGTATTTTCGTTTGTATATAATCATTTGAATTCGTCTATAAATTTACGTCGGCCACTTGATTTTGCATGGATGAACTTGATGATTTCTGACCTTTTCAAATTTGTATATATTTTGATTTCCTGGCTCTCACGGCTTGTTTGATTTCGTGGCTACCATGGCTTGATTTTCAGTTGACTTCGTATTCTCTGATTTTTTGAATATCACGGCTTTGGGTTTCTGCATTTGAACTTGACATTGTTTATTCATGTTAACATAACTTGACTTGTTCGATTCTTTGCCTTTTACTCGGCCACGACTTTGTTTTTGGTTCAAACTTCTGCATCACTGTATATGTGCTGTGTTGATTGAACTGCAGCTTGATTTCTAATAATTTGAAAACTCCTACGACACTGTTTTGGTTCGAACTGCTACTATTATTCTTCATGTAGTTTGACTGCACGTATATGTTCATGATCGTGGCATACTCGACATGTACCTTTTTATAATTGTTGTTTCATGATATATGTATATTCATATTTACTTTGTAGACTTGAGCCTTATGATCTTCATTGCATATTGATATTCGGTTGTTGCTTTATATACAGTCAGTGATCATGTAGCTTGTCTGCACTTGCATTGTCTCTGATCTTTTGGCACTGCTTACTGGTCCAGTTTCATTTCAACTTGTTGTACTGACTTGAGCTCGAGTTGCTTCAATGTTGCTTTGCACTTGCAGTTAGGTCTGCATGGAGTTTGGTCTTTGTTTCATTGGTGCACACGCTTATGCCTTCATCACGTGTACACATGCATATGCATGTGTGTGTGTGTATTTGTATGTGTTAGCTTTGGTTTTCATTTGGAGACCTGGTGAACTGTCTTGATGCAAGTATGTACTTTTGTACTCTGATCTTTGTGTACAGTCTTCATTTCTATTTGGTTTGTATCAAGTTAGTTGTGTTCATGGATTTAATTCTTGCCTCCGGCTTCATGTGTACACTTTCAGTTGCAAGTTGAACTTTGGTAGTAGTTGAGTCCTGTTTCACTTCATTTGAGTAAGTTCACCATATGTGTACTTGTGTTTGTATTAATGTTGAGGCTGCTGCACATGCAATCTTTGCTTGCATATATGTGCCAATTGAAATGTTGGGTCTGTGGTTCAGTTAGCTAACCGAGTTATGTTTATTTTGAACTTCATCATATTGTTGTTAATGGATGTTCTGGCCTATCTTTCTTGTTTCTGGTCTGGTGGCATTCATTGCAATGAGCTCTGGTGCAGTTTGGTTTGATATTGAATTATGGTTCATGTCTGAACCTTCATTGATTTGGGTTGCAGTGACCAGTTCATTGTTTTCTCACTGAATTTTTGTCAAGGCTTGTTTTATGTTGTTTTTGGATTCTTGACCATTTATTGAATTGCACCTGTGTTGAATCCAGCTTTAAAGCTCGGGTTTGACCTTGTGCTCGTGTCATGACATTATTTGTATTACACTTGAGTTGAACCCGGCTTTTGATTTGGGTTTGACCTTTTGCTCACCTATCCCTGTAATTTTATCAAGTGTATATCTCGGTGTGCACGCTCTTATGGCATGTATAGTGATACACTGTGCATGTCACAAGTTGTTCGTGTATGATGAATTCAAAATTAAATGATGATGAACAACCAAAATAACTGAGGCAAATAATATTTTCAAAATTACATTTTATTTTATACTGCAAAAATATTTTATTTTCAATTTTACTATGCCAATATTTATTTTTGCAGATAGCTTAAATGATGGATTCAATCTGGACCGGAGTTGAAGATAAAATATGAGTGAACGAGTGAAATGTAGTGAGGACAATTTTGTAAATTGAAATGTGATGTAATCGAAATTTTAAATATATACAGTGAGAGCTCAAATTTATACTATTCAAAATTGTAATAAATATTTGTTTGAATAAAATATCCGTTTGAATTTAAACTATTTGTTATTCATTCTAATCAGCAAATATTTGTTTAATTATGTGAAAAATATAATTGTACATTAACGAATACATTTAAATGAATATATATATATATATTTATTATCATCAAACAAAAATCATATACTCGCATATTCAACAATCTCCCGCTTTTGATAATAACAAACATATATTTAAGATTTTGAGTTTGTTAAATGTATTTGATCATTCAATTTTCTCCCCCTATTTGAATGCTTCCTTTCTACACAAGGCTCCCCCTTCATATATGCATGTAAATAAAAATATGAAAATAAGCCTAAACGCAAATAGAAAATATTTGACCTTTATTTGCCAAAATCTTAACTTTTCTCTCCCCCTTTTATTATCAGCAAAAGAGTAATAGTATTAGAGAAATAGAGATAAAGCGATAGACATTAAACAACATTAAAACTTAATCGAATATAAATATTAAATTTCAACAAAAAAATCAAACAAAAATCATAAATATTCTGTTAGAGGCATATTCCACTTTAGAGTGATAGGGATAATGTCATCATATAAAACCATATAGTTGTGTCTATTTGTGGTATATTTATTTCAGGAATTTGAATATCTACTAACCTTGCTTAACCGTTAGGATTTTAAATGAGATTAGTAGTATTCTAATTTTATTTTAAAAAAAAATGAATTCAAGTTTTTTCCAACCACGCGTAACCGTGAGGACTTTTAAATGGGATTAGAATCAACTTGTCTATGTAATTAATCAATTCTGATTTACGTTCCATACATGCATAACCGTGAGGACTTGTGAATGAGCACGGAAGCACATAATCAAAAATTCCAAGTGATTCATCCATGCAAAACCGTGAGGACTTTCGAATGAGAGTGTATACTTTGGATCCTTATTTTTGAAACATATAAAATGAAGAACGAATGATTTTTTGTTTAAAATACCACAGATTGAAAAATTATATTGAATTTTGATGAGTGATGGTCGTTAGAAATATGATAGAAATAGAGACGGTCATGGACTTTTTACCAACAATTTTTTTATAACTCTTGTTCAAATTTCTAAAGAAATTTACTAAATATACTGTCTCAAGTCATAATATATGATTAATATCAACACACATCACTTTTTCAATCACTATTTATCTTTTCGATAATTAGTAGGGAGTCAGATTAGTCAATATAGTCATTTAAAATCATATTCAAAAATAATTATCAGATTTTCTAAAAATGACTAATCTGAAACAAGGTCAAAAATGATTTTCTTGAAGGGGTTTTATAAGAAATTTTTTGCTATTTGAAAAATTATTGGAAATGAAAAATATGCAAATATTTTCTTTGAAAAATGATGCAATTACTGAATGTTTCAACATAAATCACATTCCACTAGTAATTTTTCTATCAACTAGATTACCGGTGTAATCTGCATCTGAATTTCTTTTCACTCAAAATTATTATTAGTTGAATGTTATAGACCAGATCATGAAGTGTGCAACAAAATCATTTTTAACAACTTTCTAAATGAAATTACCTTGGATTTGAATTGAAGCCGTGTAAATAATCAAACAATGATGATAGTGTCAGATCTAGAGGTCGTAGGTTGAACAAATATATTTATGTGTAACATCATCATTAGTTCAAGCAAATCTATAGTTCATAGATGATTGGTCAATATTTTGAATAAGTTAGAATCAAAATTATCATTCATCTCTTTATAACATAACTAGCTGATTTAAATTCAAATTATGGTGCAGATTATCACACTAAATATATCGTTGAAGATGAATATACCACTACCTCTTTTACTTTACGATAATTTTTCGTTGTTGCGCATTGTGATTCTGTCACCTTTATACTAGGCTAAGAAACTTTGATTTGTCGCTCGTTGTGTCCCTGGAACAGCTAGAATCCAAGTAACACCATTGTACTTCCTTAGTCTGCCACCACACCTACATAATGAAAGATTTCTGTGACCTGTTTGTTTTTATAGGTCCATGATTGTTAGTGGCAATTGATTTTGAAAAACAATTTTGTAGAGACCTAAAACTATTTATATATGTTCCTTTCGGCACCCAAATTTGTTTAAATTTTAGAAATTTTATATTTGTGCCTTTTGGAGCCCAAATTGGAATAGTTTTCACGTATATGGGTCTATACCAACAATTATTTTGATTGTGTCCCAACTTTCTACAAACTGTGCACATGGAATTGACTTGATTAATTTTGTTTCTAACAGATTCAAATTGATTATACCCAAGTCCTTGTCTAACTGCATTAACAGTTTGTTTTCCTAATAGCATATTTAATGATTTTTCATTTTTGGAAAATTTTCTTAAAGTTGTAGACAATTGTTGGACTTGTGTTTTTAGTGATTCATTTTCGTTCAATAACTGTGTGCACATTTTAATGGAATTTTCTTGTATTTTCACTTTCTTTCAAAATCAGAATTTCATTTTCGAGTGATTTAATTTTAATTTATGATTTTTTAATTTCATCTTCAAATGTTGGACACTTTTCACACTTAGGGCTCTTAGTTTGATAGTTTTTAACCAATTGATTAAGCTGTTTATTTGATTCTATCAAACTATTTCTTTGTGATTCAATTTTGGCATATTTTTCCCTATATCGTTCAAAACAGCCATTTACTTCGTGGAAATATATAAGTAATTCTATGTGAGTAAGTTTTGATACCTCGCTTGGCTCGTCATCATCACTATCGGTTATATCACCTTGAAGGCACAGATCTGCTTTCTCACTCCCACCGCTGTTGCTTTTAATCCACGTGGCTGCAAAACTTTTCCTTTTTGAATTCTTTTCTTTGCCGTGTCAAGTTCGAGGACAAATGGGCTTAATGTGTTCGAGTTTGTTGCACTTAAGACAGATGCTCTTCCATTCTTCTGGGTTGTCCAGTGCTTTAACTATTCTGCTTTTCAATTTTTGATTTAGAGATAGATTTTTGTATTTGCGGTTCCACTTTTTGAATCTCTTTATTAGTAGTGCCAGCTCAGCTGCTCCATCATCATCATCCTCATCACTACTGCTTTTTACCAATCGTATTAAGCTTGTCTCTTTAACTGGGTCGATTGAGGAGGATTTCTCATTGCCATTGACTTTTGCACCATATATTGCATCAAAAGTATTCCAAATTTCCTGTGCAATTTCACAATGGGAGATAAAGTTAAAATTATCTTAATTAATATGAGAATATAATATATGCGTAGCAAGAGCATTAATCGAGATAATTTTCTCATCTGTTATATCACACTCATTTTCAATAATATACCAACATCTAACATTAACATATTTTAAATAAAATGCCATTTTCAATTTCCAATTCAAAAAATCTGTTCCATCAAAAATAGGAGGGATAATAGCAGACCGACCCTCAGCAAAATTAGCCATTTTAAAATTCAAATTTGTAAAAAATTGGTCTTTGAAAAATCAAACTTTTAAAAAAACAAAAATGGCTTTTGTTCCTAGCTCTGGTACCACTTGTAGGATCTATTTCACCCTAGAGGGGGGGGTAAATAGGATGATACTATTATTTATAAAAAATTTATTGCGGAAGCTTATATAAAATATTTTCAACACGGATATATCAGAATAGTAGCACGGATTAAAGCACAAATAGAACAACACAGAATTTACCCAGCTTCGGCAAAACCCTACCTACGTGCTGCCCCCAAGGTTTCTACTAGAAATTAAGCAGTCAGACGCTTACACACGTAAACTCGCGGCACCCGCTATCGACTAGCCTTAACCCTACGCTCAAAACCCTGCCACAACTCAGCCACTGAGTTGTGAATTCTCGAACTACACCACCGTAGCTCGTCCTCTAGTCACACGACTAGAATTTACACAATTTTAAAAGAGAAAATACAAATTTAAAACAATTTAAATAACAAAAACCCTAATTTAAAATATTAAGGCTCAAATAAAAACAAGTCCAGCCAGAAACGTTTAAGTGATAAAATAGATCGTCCCTTTTCCTTTCATTCCTTCGGCCCGGCTTTGTTTTCTTTTCCTTTGTCGTTCGTTCCTCTGTGCGAAATTAGGGCTTGTAGATGAAGTCGCCGCTTTGTCAAATTGATTGTGATGATGCTTCGAATCTTTTTTTCGGTTAATTATATGTTCATGGCTTCTTCAATTGGGTCGAGTTCGATTGTCAAAAATGGTATGCGATTTTTTCCCTTTTTCGATATGATTCTGCTCGACCTTTGATTTGAGTTACTGAATTGATTCTTCTCTGTTGTTCTTCAGCTCGAATGCTTTATTTGTCGATGATGTTCATCTTTTATATAGGGTTCGAACCTCTGCATTTTTGTTTGTACATAATCATTTGAATTCGTCTATTGATTTATCTCGGCCACTTGATTTTGCATAGATGAACGTGATGATTTTTGACCTTTTCAAATTCGTATATATTTTGATATCTTGGTTCTCACGGCTTGTTTGATTTCGTGGCCACGGCTTGATTTTCAGTTGACTTCGTATTCTCTGATTTTCTGAATACCACGGCTTTGGGTTTCTGCATTTGAACTTGACATTGTTTATTCATGTTAACACATACATATATACACACACACATACATATGCATGTGTACACATTTCGTGGGTTACTGAATTGCTGTTTCATGATATATGTATATTCATATTTACTTTGTAGACTTGAGCCTTGTGATCTTCATTGCATATTGATATTGAGTTGTTGCTTTATATGCGGTCAGTGATCATGTAGCTTGTCTGCACTTGCATTGTCTCTGATCTTTTGGCACTGCTTACTGGTCCAGTTTCATTTGAACTTATTGTACTGACTTGAGCTCGAGTTTCTTCAATGTTGCTTTTCACTTGCAGCCAGGTATGTATGGAGTCTGATCTTTGTTTCATTGGTGCACGCGCTTATGCCTTCATCATGTGTACACATGCATATGTATGTGTGTGTATATATGTATGTCCTAGCTTTGGTTTTCATTTTGAGACCTGGTGAACTGTCTTAATGCAAGTCTGTACTTTTGTACTCTGATCTTTGCATACAGTCTTTATTTCTATTTGGTTTGTATCAAGTTAGTTGTGTTCCTGGATATAATTCTTGCCTCTGGCTTCATGTGTACACTTTCAGTTGCCAGTTGAGCTCTGGTAGTAGTTGAATCTTGTTTCACATTAGTTAAGTGAAACAACCCTGACTTGACCTTCGAAAATCGGCACCGAATACGACACTCGTATTCAAATGCCGCAGATCCAAACGTCGAATCTGGTTCGCCGGAGCTTATAGCACATCAAGTATAACAACACAACGGAAGAAAAAGAAATGAATATCATTGATATACAATATTTGATACAATAATGATACAATATGAATCAATACTAGAGATACAAGAAATATCAGAGACAATAAACAACAGCGGAAAATGAATAGCAAAAAGATATCTCCAATATCAAACTGCAACAGCAATACTAATGCTCCAAAGCCAAACTCCAAACCACTAGCTCGAAACACCATCATGTTGCACAAAGATAAGAAAGTCTCGTCCGCGAATCCAAAGACTCCAATATCCAAGATCTCCAAAGAATACCAAAGAGAAAGCTAAAAGCTACCAAATCGATATCGACTATCTGAAAAACCCAACTCTAGACTGCCCGTGTGGAAAATTGTGGGCATCCAGAGTTTAGGAAGGGAATAATAAACTCTGGGTCAGTCTTGGGACTGGTGTGAGCAAACAAAAACATTTTATCTTTTTAAAACAAACAAGAGAATTTAAATTTGAAATCCGCAATGCTTTTTGGAAAATGAAACTAGCATAAGGCCTCCCGCCACACACACCATGCAAACGCAGAATTGGAGGAGATTTCTCCTTATGATAGTCAAATATGCTTGATACGCGAAAAAACATTTTGATATTATTATTAGTGCACAGTGGAAAATATTTCAAAAGTATAATATTAATCTTAGCCAGCATAGACATTACGAACTATGCCTACTATAGCTACCATATTCAATAACAGGTTACCGCCACATTCCATGGCAGGTTATACAACTAAAACCGTACTAGACGCGTATTGTTTCTTTGGATTTTCCAACAAATGGTCGGGCCAAGAAACTTCCCATTGCCACATGGGTACGCCTCTGGAGGGACGCCCCGAGAACCTACCCGGATCTCTGCTAACACAAGACCGGCTACCCCTTCCTGGGGAATAAGACCTAAGATATGGCACCCCCGGTCCTTATTTCAAAATATTCAAAATTCAAACTTTAAAACCATTTCAAAATATTAAATTCATATATTTGTGACTTAACTGATTTCCTCTTGAAATCCATATTTGTATGTGTATAGTGTGGTCCAGGGGTTTTACCCAATAGTGCAATAACATCAACCATTACAGATTCAAACACAAAAATATCCATAAGCGGTACAATCTATAACGCTTATCTTCATTTATAGATCATGGATGAATAATATAAGTTCATCGTAGATAATAAATTACATCACAGATAAATAAATTACATCACAGATCACAGCACAAATCAGGGTAATTCATAACGCAAAGCATCATATATCAGGGATATCAAACAATTAAATCATCCAATCCAAACATCCATAAGTAATATCAATTAATTATCTGATTAATTTAAATTAGATTAGTCACAAATCTTGGTTAATTAATGTTAATCAATTACAAACCATTTAACTAATTATTCTTAATTAATTATCTAAATTAATTAACCCTTAATTGTAATTAAATTAAATCTTAATTACTTTTATTAATTAATTTATTTCTTAATTAATTACTTTAATTAATAAACCACATTAATAATTATTCTTTAAAGTAATTAACTCTTAATATTTGATAAATCAATCTTCAATCATTAATTACTTTAATTACTAAATCCTCAATTATTAATTAATTAAATCTTAATTATAACTAACTATCCTTTAATTGATTTTCTTAATTATTAATGAATTAATCTTAATTACAAATTATTACTTACTTGATATCATTAACGATATAAATCAACTCACTTTTAAGTTAAAATTTGAAACGTTTGATTTTTATTTCTAAACCACTCATGAAGTTTTATTTAAAGTAACTCGTTACAAATATAAATTTAAAACTTAATTGTTTTAAAAATCCTTTATTTCAGAACTTTTAATTTATACTTTCTGCTTACTAAATAAATCATCATTTATAAAAAGGAATAGTTTAAGGAATTCATTTAACAAATTCACTAAAGTTTTACAACTAGAAAATAAAAGAAATTTCAGCCCACCCGAGTGTTTCCCGAGCTAAACCCTATCGTACTCGAGTTTTCTCAAATTTTACCCGAGTGCCGCAAAATTTTGATCTAATTTTTTTTCTAAATGTTTTTACCATCGCACCACATACCTACTTCGAGTTAAACTCCGAGTTAACACGTAAACCCACCCGAGACATGCTTCAAGTCACCTTCCTTCTTCCCCAAACACAAATACCACCTGATACCATTGATGCACGTATACGTGCACAACCACGCTAACCCCTGCCGAACGACGACGAACTCACCATAACGTCACCGATGATCCCTAGCTTCGATTCGAACAACCCAAAAATCCAAAACAAGTTCGAAATCAAAAACGAGCTATCAGCCTCGAACTGGAAACCAACCCAGTTCATCCAAATCCACTTCGCGTGGCCACCACTGGCCACCAGAGGTCTTGCGGCCACCCCCACAGTTGCTTCACCATCCCACTCACCTCCTCTCGAAGTCTGGTCTTCCCCGATCCACGAGCGACTCCAAAATCAACTCGAGAATGACGCTGATACAACTATGCCATTAAAACCCTACTTCGATCAAAATCAACATCCATGTTGATTTAAAATTTAATCAAGCATTTTTCTCAAGCTTCATGATCTACCAAGAAGCTCCAACTTCAATCACGAGAATTAACACTTCCCCGATCACCTGAATTTCGCAAAAATGGCCACGCCGTTCATCTTCGAATTTCACCAAGAATACATTATTAAAAATTCCAATTTTGCTTTTAAAAATCATGGATTTTAGAAACGTTTTCATTCATATAATTAAAAACAAGAATTATAAAAATCAAATTTTTAATGTAATTTGGATTTTCCTGTTGTTTTCAATATTTCCAGAAAAACTACTTCAAATTCACTCAAATAAAATTTAAAACTTCAAAATAAGGCTAAACAAACAAAGTTTGTTCAGATTATAAAATCGGATAGGGTTCCAATGAGGAGAAATTGGAACTTTAACATTTTTTTTTAACAACCTAGGACTGAGCAGAGGTAAATATGCCTGTAGATTGAACATGCACATCTTCCTCAACATATAAACATATACAGATTCACATGCATGTAAATATTTCACAATTTATTCTAAACATCATCACAAAACAACACATATAGCTTCAGATTGGTAAGGGATTTAAATGGTGTTTGCTCACCTTGTTAATGAAGGCAGTGGACATTGATCAAATTTGTGCCTGGAAATGCTCTGATTTATAATTTGTTTTGATTTGCTTTTGAATCCATAGCTTAAATTGTTTGTTCCAGTTTTCAACTTGCTTCTTTTGTGTCAGATTTAAGTGTTTCAGGTTGAAGTTTGAACTTGCTGTGATGAATTTGCACATGCTTCAGGTTTTGGTTTCTTAAATCTGTGTTTGCAGTTTCGAAAAAAACTTGAAAATCTGATTTTAACTCTTTCTTATGTTTGTTTATAAAATTTAATTAAAAGAGAAACTTACTCTTTTGTATGTTATATACATTTTAATTTAAAAGAAAATTTATTTAAATGCCACTTGTTGTTTTGTATCAACACTTGTAAACACTTAGCTTAAAATTTTTTTACACTTGTTAATACATGCTTTTAAAATAACACCACTTGTTAAAATAATAAATTTTGTGTTTAAACCCTTATTTCAATTAATTTATACATTTTGTTTTTAAACCTCATGTTAAAATAAATTATGTAATATATTTTATATTCCATTTATCATCTATTTCTTTTTGAAATATAAAGTTCAAATCAAATTTTATATTCAAATCTAATTTTACATCTTAAATTCAAATTCAAAATTTAACATAAAATCAATTTGTACTTATAAATGAATAAATAATCAAATACCTTTTTATAAATATATCTTTATATTCCATTTATCATTTATTTCTCTTAAATTCCAAATCAAATTCTATTTATAATCCAATTTTTTTTATTTATTTAAAATCTCATTTTATAAATTTACAAACCAATTTTACATTTCTATCTATTTAAAGGAAATGATTTTTAAAACTAATTATACCTTAATACATATTATATATATATATATATAGAATTTAACTTTTAAACATGTTTCTATGTTTATATATTTTCATATAAATCTTATATACATATCTATTCCCAAATATTCAAAGAAATACTCATTTAATCCATACTTAATTCCAAATTATTCTTGAATTTTCAATCTCGCAATTAAATTTAAAACAAATTTTGTATACAAATATCTGATTAGATTTGGAAAAATTCACATTTATTCACAATTTGATTTCAAAAATTAAATTAATTGTCAAATTAAACTTGTTCAAAATTCGGGAATGTTACAGATTCCCCCCTTAAAAAATTTCGTCCTTGAAATTTGAAAGTAGGGAGACGACAAAGAATAGATACACAAAGATAGAGAAACCGTTTCCAAATCAAACTGGGTATCTATTCTGCATTTGGCTTACCAAATCAGAATATAAATAATGGATACAAGAACGAATCAAGATACTCGGGTCATCCAGATCTACGAAGTATGTAGGGTATTGATTAGTTCGAAGGATAACTAACCCCTCGTAGAATATATCGAGACCCAAAAGAATAAACAGATATATGGATGCACTCCAAAACTTTTAGTTTAAAACAACCAAAGTATACCTATCAACCATAGCAACCAAAGCAAACAATTCATCCAAACAAACAATTCTGACCCATCTGGAGTTTGTGTCCCATGCAAATATATCAAAGCTTCTTCCTGGAGCTGACAGGAATCATCAAAGAATTGAAAAGACGAATCAAAGGAAATTGATAGAAAATTGTTTCTGCTATTGCAGGGTACTGACCATTTGTAGTGATACTCCCATGTTCCCTATCTCGTCCTCTTCTTGCACTCATACTTACAATCAGTTAATAGTAAGAGAATTTACCGAGGCATACAGACGGATATCTTAGGGATATACTCATTCTAGGGTATACTTCACCCTATCTCTAATGAGTTACCTAATGTGTTATACTCCTGAGCTAAAGTTTCAACCTTCAGCTCTGATACCAAATGAAATGACGCTGACCGACCTTTGAAAATGGGCACCGAATACGACACTCGTATTCAAATGTCGCAGATCCAAACGTCGAATCTGGTTCGCCGGAGCTTATAACACATCAAGTATAACAACACAGCGGAAGAAAAAGAAATGAATATCATTGATATACAATATTTGATACAACAATGATAAAATATGAATCAATATTAGAGATACAAGAAATATCAGAGACAATAAACAACAGTGGAAAACGAATAGCAAAGAGATATCTCCAATATCAAACTGCAACAGTAACACTAATGCTCCAAATCCAAACTCCAAACCACTAGCTCGAATCACCATCATGTTGCACAAATATAAGCAAGTCTCGTCCGCGAATCCAAAGACTCCAATATCCAAGATCTCCAAAAAATACCAAAGAGAAAGCTAAAAGCAACCAAATCGATATCTACTACCTGAAAAACCCAACTCTAGACTGCCCGTGTGGAAAATTGTGGGCACCCAGAGTTTAGGAAGGGAACAATAAACTCTGGGTCAGTCATGGGACTGTTGTGAGCAAACAAAAACATTTTACCTTTTTAAAATAAACAAGAGAATTTAAATTTGAAATCCACAATGCTTTTTTGAAAATGAAACTACCATAAGGCCTCCCGCTACACACACCATGCAAACACAGAATTGGAGGAGATTTCTCCTTATGATAGTCAAATATTCTTGATACGTGAAAAAACAATTTGATATTATTATTAGTGCATAGTGGAAAATATTTCGAAAGTATAATATTAATCTTAGCCAGCATAGACATTCCGAACTATGCCTACTATAGCTACCATGTTCAAAAGCAGGTTACCGCCACATTCCATGGTAGGTTATACAACTAAAACCGTACTGGGCGCGCATTGTTTCTTTGGATTTTCGAACAAATGGTCAGGCCAAGAAACTTCCCATTGCCACATGGGTACGCCTCTGGAGGGATGCCCCGAGAACCTACCCGGATCTATGCTAACACAAGGCCGGCAACCCCCTTCCTGGGGAATAAAACCTAAGATATGCCACCCCCGGTCCTTTGGGACCTTTAACCGAGGATCCTCAATACCAACAACATCACATAGTAATAAATATAATACAGTGCCCACATGAGTAAGTATCTAGGCTCCATACCATGATATCACTCTTTTCCAGAAGGAATGGTCATACCCTAGGGGCGCTACCCCTGAAACCTTGCTGCATTCTTCTTGTTTCGACCATTCCGGGGTGTGAGGTCTGACGAAGTCTCGTCCACAAAGCTATGCTTTTCACAAAAGCCATGCTTTTATCAACAAATGATCAGCAGCACTTCGTATGCCACATTACGAAATTGGGAATGTTTCACTAGTAACCATCAACTACATAACCTCTGAGCTCGTACGTCTCAGAGAATGGTGTTAAGCTAAGAGAATAAATCTCCGCCACCAAATAGAAATGTATTTGATAGAAACCAGCTTTACATCTCAAAGTGCAACGTCAGACACACATCCATACAAGTCTGTTCCGGGTTCGAACAGAACCGAAGGCACTTTCGAAGAAGCCCTTGCAATCCAGATAATTTCTAATCACGTCCGGACTTCCCATCACAATGGGTGCTCAAATCTCTATATCGGGGCCATTCGGTGCAGAGACATTCGACAGGTCATCCTTTCGCTTTCGAAAGTATCCGGTCTTCACCACCGGTCCTCAAATGCTATCCATACCGTCATATCATTATTCGGAATGGGTTATATGGCACAAAGGTCCTCTCCCGGCTAAACCGAATAATGAGCGCAATATTTAAAAACATATGGATAATGGGATCTCAGTTAAGTCACAACTTAAAATCCAAAACTTTTCTTTCAAATGGTTTAAACAAATCACCATTTTCAATCTTTTAAACAAAAAGATTCATTCCAAAAACCTTCAATGGTTTAAACAATTTCCACATTTTAAATCTTTTAAACAAAAGATTCACTTTAAAACCCCCTTTCAATTTAAAACAAGGATCACCAATCTTTAACAAAGATTCATTCATAGCTTTTCAAATCAATTCCATTTCAAGTTGGATTAACTTATCCGGTCTTTAAATCAAAGACTCATTTCATAGCTTTCAAAACCATTCAATTTCAAATTTGAAATCTTTGCATCATAATTATTATTTGAAACTACTTGTTTCCATTTCGAAAAACCCGATTATAATTGCACGAGTTAAGGCTTTTCAAATATAAACTTGGGTTAAATTCAAATTCCCAAACCAATACTTTTCAAATGGTTAAAAACCCATATAAACACCTTTATAACTTATATAATCTTTTTTAGCCAAAATTTCCAAATTATTGAATTCAATTTCAAATATTGAATTCAAACTCAAATCAAAATATTTCAAATTTCAAACTAAATCAAATTATTTAAAATAACTTTTATCTTCAAAAACTCCTTTTTAAATATTTTTCAAATTTAACCCAATTTCATTTCCAAAATCACTTGGATTCAAAATTCAAACTTTAAAACCATTTCAAAATATTAAATTCATATATTTGTGACTTAACCGATTTCCTCTTGAAATCCATATTTGTTTGTGTATAGTGTGGTCCAGGGGTTTTACCCAATAGTGCAATAACATCAACCATTACAGATTCAAACACAAAAATATCGATAAGCGGTACAATCTATAACGCTTATCTTCATTTATAGATCATGGATGAATAATATAAGTTCATCGTAGATAATAAATTACATCACAGATAAATAAATTACATCACAGATCACAGCACAAATCAGGGTAATTCATAACGCAAAGCATCATATATCAGGGATATCAAACAATTAAATCATCCAATCCAAACATCCATAAGTAATATCAATTAATTATCTGATTAATTTAAATCAGATTAGTCATAAATCTTGGTTAATTAATGTTAATCAATTACAAACCATTTAATTAATTATTCTTAATTAATTATCTAAATTAATTAACCCCTAATTGTAATTAAATCTTAATTACTTTTATTAATTAATTTATTTCTTAATTAATTACTTTAATTAATAAACCACATTAATTAATTATTCTTTAAAGTAATTAACTCTTAATATTTGATAAATCAATCTTCAATCATTAATTACTTTAATTACTAAATCCTCAATTATTAATTAATTAAATCTTAATTATAACTAACTATCCTTTAATTGATTTTCTTAATTATTAATGAATTAATCTTAATTACAAATTATTACTTACTTGATATCATTAACGATATAAATCAACTCACTTTTAAGTTAAAATTTGAAACGTTTGATTTTTATTTCTAAACCACTCATGAAGTTTTATTTAAAGTAACTCGTTACAAATATAAATTTAAAACTTAATTGTTTTAAAAATCCTTTATTTCAAAACTTTTAATTTATACTTTCTACTTACTAAACAAATCATCATTTATAAAAGGAATAGTTTCAGGAATTCATTCAACAAATTCACTAAAGTTCTACAACTGGGAAACATAAGAATTTTCAGCCCACCCGAGTGTTTCCCGAGCTAAACCCCATCGTACTCGAGTTTTACTTCGAGTTTTCCCAAATTTTACCCGAGTGCCGCAAAATTTTGATCTAATTTTTTTTTCTAAGTGTTTTTACCCTCGCATCGCATACCTACTTCGAGTTAAACTCCGAGTTAACATGCAAACCCACCCGAGACATGCTTCAAGTCGCCTTCCTTCTTTCCCAAACACAAAAACCACCTGATACCATTGATGCACGTATACGTGCACAACCATGCTAACCCCTGCTGAACGACGACGAAGTCATCATAATATCACCGATGATCCCCAGCTTCGATTAGAACAACCCAAAGTCCAAAACAAGTTCGAAATCGAAAACGAGCTATCAGCCTCGAACTGGAAACCAACCCAGTTCATCCAAATCCACTTCGTGTGGCCACCTCTGGCCACCAGAGGTCTTGCGGCCACCCCCACAGTTGCTTCACCATCCCACTCACCTCCTCTCAAAGTCCGGTCTTCCCCGATCCACGAGCGACTCCAAAATCAATTCGAGAATGACGCTGATACAACTATGCCATTAAAACCCTACTTCGATCAAAATCAACATCCATGTTGATTAAAAATTTAATCAAGCATTTTTCTCAAGCTTCATGATCTACCAAGAAGCTCCAACTTCAATCACGAGAATTAACACTTCCCCGATCACCTGAATTTCGCAAAAATGGCCACGCCGTTCATCTTCGAATTTCACCAAGAATACATTATTAAAAATTCCAATTTTGCTTTTAAAAATCATGGATTTTAGAAACGTTTTCATTCATATAATTAAAAACAAGAATTATAAAAATCAAATTTTTAATGTAATTTGGATTTGCCTGTTGTTTTAAATATTTCCAGAAAAACTACTTCAAATTCACTCAAATAAAATTTAAAACTTCAGAACAAGGCTAAACAAACAAAGTTTGTTCAGATTATAAAATCAGATAGGGTTCTAATGAGGAGAAATTGGAACTTTAACAGTTTTTTTTAACAACCTGGGACTGAGCAGAGGTAAATATGCCTGTAGATTGAACATGCACATCTTCCTCAACATATAAACATATACAGATTCACATGCATGTAAATATTTCACAATTTATTCCTAACATCATCACAAAACAACACATATAGCTTCAGATTGGTAAGGGATTTAAATGGTGTTTTCTCACCTTGTTAATGAAGGCAGAGGACACTGATCAGATTTGTGCCTGGAAATGCTTTGATTTATAATTTGTTTTGATTTGCTTTTGAATCCATAGCTTAAATTGTTTGTCTCAGGTTTCAACTTGCTTCTTTTTCTTCAGATTTAAGTGTTTCAGGTTGAAGTTTGAACTTGCTGAGATGAATTTGCACATGCTTCAGGTTTTGGCTTCTCAAATTTGTGTTTTCAGTTTTGAAAAAATCTTGAAAATCTGATTTTAACTCTTTCTTATGCATGTTTCTAAAATTTAATTAAAAGATAAATTTACTCTTTTGTATGTTATTTACATTTTAATTTAAAAGAAAATTTATTTGAATGCCACTTGTTGTTTTGTATCAACACTTGTAAACACTTAGCTTAAATTTTTTTACACTTGTTAATATATGCTTTTAAAATAACACCACTTGTTAAAATAATAAATTTTGTGTTTAAACCCTTATTTCAATTAATTTATACATTTTTTTAAACCTCATGTTAAAATAAATTATGTAATATATTTTATATTCCATTTATCATCTATTTCTTTTTGAAAGATAAAGTTCAAATCAAATTTTATATTCAAATCTAATTTTACATCTTAAATTCAAATTCTAAACTTAAAATAAAATCAATTTGTACTTATAAATGAATAAATAATCAAATACCTTTTTATGAATATACCTTTATATTCCATTTATCATTTATTTCTCTTAAATTTCAAATCAAATTCTATTTATAATCCAATTTTTATTTTATTTAAAATCTCATTTTATAAATTTACAAACCAATTTTACATTTCTATCAATTTAAAGGAAATGATTTTTAAAACTAATTATACCTTAATACATATTACATATATATAGAATTTAACTTTTAAACATGTTTCTATGTTTATATATTTTCATATAAATCTTATATACATATCTATTCCCAAATATTCAAAGAAATACTCGTTTAATCCATACTTAATTCCAAATTATTCTTGAATTTTCAATCTCACAATTAAATTTAAAATAAATTTTATATACAAATATCTGATTAGATTTGGAAAAATTCACATTTATTCACAATTTGATTTCAAAAATTAAATTAATTGTCAAATTAAACTTGTTCAAAATTCGGGAATGTTACATTGAGTAAGTTCACCATATGTGTACTTGTGTTTGTATTAATGTAGAGGCTGCTGCACATGTAATCTTTGCTTGCATATATATGTCAGTTGAAGTGTTGGGTCTGTGGTTCAGTTAGCTGGCCGAGTTATGTTGATTTGGAACTTCATCATATTGTTGTTAATTGACGGTCTGGCCTATCTTTCTTGTTTCTGGTCTGGTGGCATCATTGCAATGAGCTCTGGTGCAGTTTGGTTTGATATTGAATTATGGTTCATGTCTGAACCTTCATTGATTTGGGATGCAGTGACCCGTTCATTGTTTTCTCACTGAATTTTTATTGAGGCATGTTTTATGTTGTTTTTGGATTCTTGACCATTTATTGAACGTGGACCTGTGTTAAATCCAGCCTTAAAGCTCGGGTTTGACCTTGTGCTCGTGTCGTGACATTATTTATATTACACTTGAGTTGAACCCAGCTTTTGATTTTGGTTTGACCTTGTGCTCACCTGTCCCTGTAATTTTATCAAGTGTATATCTGTGTGTGCACGGCCTTATGGCATGTACAGCGATACGCTGTGCATGTCACAAGCTGTTCGTGTATGATGAATTCAGAATTAAATGATGACGAACAACCCAAATAACCGAGGCAAATAATATTTTTAAAATTACATTTTATTATATACTGCAAAAATATTTTATTTTCAATTTTACCGTGCCAGTGTTTATTTTTGCAGATAGCTCGAATGTTGGATTCAATCTGGACTAGAGTTGAAGATAAAATACGAGTGAATGAGTAAAATGTAGCGAGGATAATTTTGTAAATTGAAATGTCATGTAATCGATATTATATATATATATATATAGTGAGAGCTCAAATTTGTACTATTCAAAATTGTACTAAATATTTGTTTGAATAAAATATCCGTTTGAATTTAAACTATTGATTATTCATTCTATTCAACAAATATCTATTCAATTATGTGAAAAATATAATAGTACATTAACAAATACATTTAAAAGAATATATATGTGGTGATTAAAATGAAATAAATATGAATTATGATTTCTTATGAACTAATTTAGTATAACACATCTAAAGTAAAAAAATTGAAAATTTGTTGAAGTAGAATTTACGGCATTTATTTTGAAAAAAAACGTAATGATCGAAATTAACGTTGGTTAAAGTTAATAGTGAATTTCATGGTTTAAAAATCCCACTAGCTTTGTAAAGAATAAGTTTTGAGATCATCAAATTTGATTAAACACTAGATTGAAAAGTTATTATACATTCAATTGGAAACTTGATGTGATGACCCGGAATTTTAAGCAATATCAATTTAATAATCTGAATTAAAAATTAAATTGATTTGATAATCTTTGTTAATAAGATTGGGATTAATGTAATAATCCAATTAAAATAAATATTTAATTGACAGATTTTATCTTTTAAAATCTAATAAATTGTTTTCTTTTTATAATGTATATGGGATATGTATACATTGTAAATCGATATTGTTTTAAATTTAATAAATAAATCTTGTTTTCTAAATAATATATATGTTTGGTAAAATTGGGTATAATTTTAAAGTTAAACTTTTAAAAGCTATTGAATAAATAAAATATGGTTTTAAATTGATAAGATAAAAATTTAATTTGTTTAAATTGATTTTTTAGTTTAAATTTAAATAAAAATAATAATAAGGTTTATTTTGATATAGTGTGATAAAATAAGTAATTTATTAATGAAGAAACAATTTCTTTTATAAATCATTTATAGTTATCAAATTTTGTTATTTTCAAAATATAATAATACATTGTTTTTAACAGGTAGATTTTTAATAAAAATAATTATTTTTGAAAATTTAATTGTGTAGTTATATATGTATATATATAACTTGATTTGAATTTGAATTCAAAGCTTTAAAATTTAAAGTATAAATATTTTTAATTGTTTTGATTTTAAAATATTTGTATAAACTTTATTTTATAAATATAATTGGATTTATTCATTTTAAAATTATCTACATGTAAATAAGTACCTAATCACTAATTAATTAAACAAAGATTTACATTTATCTTACATTAATCTATTAACTAAATGACTAATTAACATTTAGTTATAAGTAACTAACATTAAAGACAAATGTAAACATTAAATAAATTAAAGAACATGTGTTAACTAATTAACTTACCTTCATGACAAATGTTAAAATTAATGACAAGTGTCATTTTAAAAACCTTTAATTTTCTTTATTTTAATAAACCACATGTTCATTTATATAAAACCCTTTATATCCTTAACTCCATTTCTTTTCTATTCCTTTATTCAAAGCCAAAGAAGAATTAAAACAAATTACCTCAAAAACTAAAATCTGAATCATCTTTAACAAATCCTGTAACCATCTTCAAATTTGATCATTTCCCTGCAAATCAAATTCCTGAAAATCAAAATCAACCTACACATTTTCAAGTATGAAAGCAAAACTATTTTAAACCTGCATATTCAATCAAAGCCTGCATTTCACTTAGAATCTGGGGATCAAAGCATGCATGCAGTTTTAAATTAAGGTAGCAAGCATCCCAGTTTAAAAATAAGCATCAGTAACTCAAGTCTTCAAAGAAATTTAAGTTTTTAAAGGAGGGACTGCATATCCCAGTTTTCAAAAGAATCAAAATAGCTTTCAAAACATTTTGAAGGCTCTGTCTTCTGGTTTAAAAAGGTGAGTAACTTTATTTTTAAAAAAATCTAGTATAATTTCTGGTTGCATGCGTGTGATGATGAGATGAATATGTTTGTGTGAACCTGTTGTGTGTACTTATATGTAAGATATATGCTTCTGTCTCAACAAAATTTATTCTGTTTAATATTTCCTGATTCATGTTTTTGATTTGAATTCAATCCTCTCTGTAAACAATCATTGTTAGGACCTGTTTTACAAACAAGATGTTGATTAAGGTTTAAAAACTTAATTTAATTAAATTAAAAACTTGTGTATCTCTGCATATCTTAAAAAATTCAGTGCATGCTCTAAAAACATAAAATTTCAATCTGAGAAATTTATAGATTGAGTATTATGAAATGAATACATAAACAAAATCATGATTTTCAACACCTAAATCACAAATTTTAAACTAGAAATGAGGGTGCAGTTTGGTGATGAACAGAAAAGGGAAAACTTGTGATTTCTGGTGATCTATTGATATTGAAGGGTCGAGATTCTTCTTGTGGGTAGAGCAGTAATCAGTGAAGCTTGGAAAAATAATTGATGGTGATGCAAATCACTATGGAAGCAGCGGTGATGTTTTCTTGTCTGTATCCCTAGTTTTTGGATTGCTTAGTTAATTGGTCGTCATAGTTTTTATGGGTGATTGAGTGCTGAGAGGTTTGGGGAGATGGGAGTATGGCCATTGACGAGATGATGGCCGGAGTTGCTGCTATTCTGGTGGATGGAGGGCCATGAATGTGGCGATGACAGGTTTTGGAGGGGGTTGGCCCTTTTGTTCTAGGTTTTAAAATTTGAACTCGAATTCAAATTCGAGTTGTATGTGAGCGATGTGATGATCGAAATGGAATGAGGAGTTGGTCGCCGATGTGTGGAGGCCACCGGAGGAAGCTGGAGTTGGCCGGAGGCACGGTGCATGTGCACCATGCACTTTTGGTTCCTGATGATTGGCTGGATGTAAGCAGTGGGGGAACTCGAGAATCACTCGAGTAGGTGTTGTGTATTGCTCGAAGTAGGGAGCTTGTTGACTCGAAGCAGGATTGTTCTGGCTCGGGTTAAAGTATGATAACAGGTTTTAAACAGAAATCCTTTATTCTGTTTAAAATTTTAAAATAAAATTTAAAACCTGAATTTAAATGAAAGTAAAGTGTTTAAATAAAGTTTAAATCTAGTTTTCAATCTCAGTTTAAGTTAAATCTAAGTCTAAAATAAATTCAATTTTAATTTGAATATTAGTTTGGAAATAAAAGAGTTTTTAAATTTAAATTGTCTTAGTAACATAAAAGTGTTTAAGAAGTTAAAGTGTAATTAAAGAAATTTGAATTTAAATGGAGTTTGAAATGTAAAAGAGGATTTAAACAAAGTTAAATCAGAACTTTAAATTTGAATTCAAATTTGATTTGAATCTTAAGTTTTGGAAATAAAGTAAAGTTTATAAATTTAAATATTGTAAATAAGTTTAAAAGTTAAAGTATACTTTAATGATTTGAAATTAAAAAGGAATTTAGTTTAAAATCTTTAAATTTCTTTTATATAAATATTCTTTAACATGTGAATTTCAAAGTTTTAATTTGGTTAAAGATAAATTGGATTTCATTTTAAAACTTGAATTTAAAATGAAATTTGAAATTGAATTTGATATAAATATTTTCAAATGTATTTATGAATGATAATTTAACTATAGATAAGGAAAGTTTATCTTAAAACAAATTTAGAATTTAGTGATTTATAATTTCATTTAATTATTAAGGTAATTAAATGAATAATTTATTTAATTAATTAATGGAATGGATAATTAATTAAGGTAATTAAGGGTTTTAAATTATAAATTTAAAGTTTAAGTTAATCAATTAATTAAGGGTAATTAATCCATAATTAAGGATCATTAATTAGATTTAATTAATGATTAGCAATTAATTAATCAAGTAATTATGAATTAATTAAGTTACAGTTAACACTTAATTAACTAAATAATTAAAGGTTAATTAATTGGATGTTAAAGATTAATTAATTTGAAATTAATAATGATTAATGAAAGTTAATTACTTAAGAGAAGTAATTAAAGAATAGTTAATGGTTAATGATGGTCATTAACTTGAGATTATTTAACAATTAATTAATGTGATTAATTTAAATAATTAATTAGATTAATTAATAAATGATAATCAATTGTGAAAATTATTTAAGTTTAATTACTAAATGAAAGTAATTAAGCCATTAATTACTTAATGTAATTAATGGAGTTTATTGTGATTAGTTTAAATTAATTAAGTTTAATTAATTTTAATCACTTGTTGGTCGATAATAATTACTTAATGTAATTAATGGAATGTAATTACTAGGTGAAGTAATTAATGATAATTACTGGATGTAATTAGTGGAAGATGGTTTAATTGTGAAAGTAATTTGGATTAAATTACTTTGTATAATTAATCAAGGGATTAATTTGAGAAATTAATTAAGGAGTAATTAATTTGATAAGTAATTAAGGGTAGTTAATTACTGAATGTGATTAATCAAAGGTGATTAACAATTATGCTTTAACCGAGATTAATTGCTTAATGTAATTAATTTAAATAAGATGATTAATTAAATATAATTAAGTATCATTAATTAACATAATGCAATTAAGATTGATTAATTAAGATTAGTTAATCAATGATAAGTGATTAAGGGTAATTAATTAAGGTTTAATGTAATTAATTATAGTTAATTAATTAATGAAGTAATTAAGGGTTAATTACTGTATTTGGTTTAGAGTAATTAACTTGTGCAATTAATTAAAGGATAATTACTAGAATGTAATTAAAGAATAATTAATCAAGGGTGATTAATTAAGTTGATTTACTAGAGTATAATTAATTAACTAAATTGTAATTAATTAATGGTGATGTAAGCAAGATTTATATTGAGGTAAGTAATTAATTTAATTCACTTTAAATTAATTAGAGACAATGTAATTAATTTAATTCGTTTTAAATTAATTATAGATGGTGTGATTATAGATCGTTGCTTATATATGAATGGATTATATTGGTTGCCTTGAATGGTTGAAATCTCAGAAATGAGATAAGTAATGTTGTGTGATATGGACGATTGGTTGCATTGTGATATGTATTATCTTTGATAATGATAATATGGATTATCTATTGTGATGATTATCTATTATGATATGTGAATTATCTATCTGTGTGTATATAGATAATTGTATTGAATTGTTTTAAACTCTAAAACAACTTGGACCTAAAAGACATGCTTTGGATTTCGATGAGACCGGGATCGGGTTTCCAAATTTTGATATCCGAAAACCACATCGATCCAAATTAACGATAGGTCGTGAATCTCAATTAAAGAGTGAAGACTCGAGGTGTAAGGACTATTCGTCAGTATAACTCTGAGGGTGATTCCGAGATGAGTTTGACGGAGATAGTACTTTCAGATTCGAGATAGAGATTCAGAGTGCAAGAGTTATCGTCGTTAACTCTGAGGGTGATTCCAAAATGAGTGTAACGAGATAATGCCTTCGGTTTCGTTCGAACCCGGAACGAACTTGTATGGATTGAATGCTTTCAGAACATCGTCAAGTGGACGATGAGCATTCTAAGATAAATGTGTCCTATAAAGGTAATCGCAGCCTCAAGCCTTATCAACCGGGAATGGCTAAAACAGGGGAGGTGCAACAAGGCTAAGTGGGTCATGCCCAAGTAGGACGAGATTTTCTCCTGTCTAGAGGCCCCTTTTTATTCGGCTTAGTGGGCTGTTGGATATGCGCACCAACTACGGGGTTGTCTTGTTCGGGACTGTCCAGTAAGGGATGGTTCCGTCCTTGTGTTGCAGGGGATTGGGAGTGATCCTCGGTACGGTAATCTAGGCCACGTACTGTGACGGGCAGTACCCCGGTAGCCCTGCCATTGTATGGAATCCAAAATCCAATAAGTGCCAACAGTTTTGATTGTATTACCCACTTTTGTGGCTAGTAGCTGGAATTTAATAATGTAACAATTTCGGCTATTTCATATTTACTTGAAAACCCTAGACCTATTATAATATCACCGGATTTCCTATCAAATGTTTTGGTTAGCGTAAGGTAAAAACTTTTCCATGTTTATGTGTGGGAAGTCTTACGTGATACCTTTCTTTTCAAAAGATTTTCAAAGTTAAACAACTTTAACTTGTTACTCACACCAGACCCATGCCTGACCCAGAGTTTATTTTTTGTTTTCTTAAACTCTTGGGTACTCAAATTTTTACGAGTAGCCAAGGGATTCAGGTTAGCTTTGACGAATTATGGAGGAGCAATGGAGCAGGAGGCTTCGATGTTAGATATATAGTTTTCGCTGTGTGTTTTCTGTATTGGTATCTCTTTGTTGAATTGTATTGAGTTGTAATAACTAGACAGGTGTTTATAACTGTCTAGTATGTGTTGTATAAGTTGTGCATCTCTGATAATTGTTGTATACTGTTTAATACTTATGTTATTAATATAATTTATTCGTTCCGCTGTTAAGATTCTAATGTGTTGTTTCTTCTTTCTTCTGTTTCTTTCTCTTTTCTATCCCTTTCTTTCTTATTAATGATGCGTCATTCTGTGGAGATGAATGGCGGGTCGTTGCACTTGAGCTAGAGAAGACTTACACACCCTATAGAGTTTTAACTTAATAAGGTGATAGCCAGGATAGTTAATATGCTAATGTGCTAAGGATTTATTAAATGAACTTGCGGATTGTGATTTAGAGATTTGTACTTAAAATTTATGAGGATATTATTTATGGCTTTTGAATTTTTTTGAAACAATAAAAAAAAATCTATTCTAATCGAGAATTTACCATCATTTATAAAGTATGATGGAATTTAAATAAATTGTAATATGATTTATATAAGATTATCTAAATTTTACGCAAATAATAATATAAATCTTTTATGGAGCTCGAAAAATTATAATTTTTATTTAGGTACTAAAAATAAGAGATGCTTTGAAAATAATGAAGACATATTTTTCATGAATGTTTATGGAATAAATTATTACTATTTTCGATGTAAGTAACAACGAAAATGACTTTTTTGCGATTTAATGTAAAATGTCGTTGAATGATGTATAGTAATGAAGTAGTTGTGAAAAATAAAACGATTTTAGTAAATATTATTGATTTGATGTAAAATTATAATAATATTATTTTGAAGGAAATTTGGAGGAAAATATTGGTTTAGGTTTAAATAATGATGTTTGAGATATTTAAATAATATGTAGAATATAAAAGATTTCTGAAGTATACCATCAATTTGAAAAAAAAAGTATACTATTTTCAGATAATAGAGAAAAATTATTCTTATAATAAGTAATAATAAGATGATATATACTTAAAAAGGAAATAACAAGTTCAAAATTATTATTTTGAATTATTGAGACATATATGGTTAAATATTGTTTGAAATTAACACATATTTTTATGTTAAGGACCAAGATATGCTTATATGAGATGCGAGGAGCATGAAAACGTAGTTAAGTAAAAAGTTTCTTAAAAGGTTGAATATTAAAGGTTGGTTGTATGAGATAGTCACTTATAGAGAATGACTACCATTGTCTATATAAAGTATCATGGGAATATTGCGATGTACGTAAAGGTACTTTAGCTACATACGGTAGAGTTAGGGGTATACCTTAGGGGCAATTATGTGATTTGTTACATATATCTAACTCGTTGACCAATCTTTTTCGAAATAAAGATATTTTCTTTCTATTATATACTTGATATAATGTGATTATATTAATTAATTAACTTAATTAAAATTATATTTAATATAAATCCGCAGATGGTATATTTTGTGATATTAGATATAAAGTATTGTAACCGTGAGTAATTTATCACAACGAAACAAATATACATTTTAAATGTTCCTAGTTAGGATGCATCGAGACTGGATATTGATGTATCCATTAAGACTGGAGTACGTAACGCTCTCTAAATGTTGGGCAATGTATTACTCATGACTGTTGGGGGAACCTAGGGTTATGTACTAATAGTTATTGGATAACTATGGAGCGACTCACTCGATAGTTTTCTATTGGTTAATATAACTAAGGTCAAACAGAAAATATCGATGTGACTAATTTATACAGTTCTCTCGACTTGAGAATACCATGGATCTTCAATATGAAAGCTACAGTTTGATTACAACCGAATCATGTCATGGCGTCCATGGATGACTATAGTTGGGTCGAGTGGAAGTATTGTAAGTGAAACACTATTCAAGAGAGGATTCGTCCCCTCAGTTATATGCGGTTAATATCACAGTCAACTCAAAGTCAAAGTCTTTGGCCAGAACATTTCGGTTAATAATAATTGTTATTATTGAACCAAGGACTTTGTATTTAGACTTTAAAGTTAAATGTGGATGAGGTTGGAATTTTGACCATTACCAAATCCATAAGTCCAATGTGATATAGTTTTGATGCAGAGAATTGGTGTAAACAAATGTCACAACACGGTAACGCTTATTAAACTAAAATTGGATTTTACTTAAAATGAGTAAGCGATAAATTTGACCATAATGTCACACCACCTGCTAAGTGACGTGTGAACTTTAATATTAGAATAGTTCGATATTAATCTCTGACCAATTTACACCCAAGAGTAACACAGCCGAAATGATGAATTCCCTTAAGACCGAATGATTTGATTAGTATATAATTGTTATAAATTAGTTAATATTTATGAAATATTAATTATAAAATTTGAATATGATTTGATAAATAAATAATGTTATATATATTTATAACAATTATAAATATATCGATCGATATACAATATCGACAAGCGATCGAATTAGATTTAATTGCATAATATTTTGGCTTGGGCTTAGGTGGGTTTAAATCCCATCATTAGGGCTACAAATTTTGGTTTTGAAAAGTTATTGGAGGTGGCTAAAACTTAGGATTAGACGTAGAAATAGATGGTAAAGATTAAGAGAGAATAGGTAATGAGATTGTCCTAATATCTCTCTAGTACAAGGCTATGTATATGGATCTCTAAACCCTTAATCAAAAGCAACTTTTGGATGCCATAATATCAATTTTGCTATCCAAAATTAATCCAAATATTAGTTCTAAGAATCTCAAATCAATGCAAGTTAAGTAAAATCACTATTTGATAGAAAAGGTCGATGGTTCGAGACTTGCAATCTGACGAATCGTGCATAACTAAAGAAGGAAATTCATTGGTTTAAGTGGACTCAAAGGCATCATCAATTGGTATTTTATTTAAATATTACAGTAGTTATATCATATTTTTTGATTTATTGTTGATTAATACCATATCTGTATATATATATTAATGTTGCATATCTAGTTAGGTGAGATTTTCGTAGGTATATGTAGTTGTCAGAAATTAGTTTGTTTATGTGCATGGTTATATTATTATGTGTTATAATTTATGTATAAAAAAAATCTAATTTGCTGTAAAAAATTAAATTTTTTCATTATTAATTATTTTATGTATATTTATATATTAATTTAAATATAGACTAATATATATTTTAAACATATAATTACATATATGTATATTTTTAATGTATAAACAACTTAGAATTTTTCCTTACACCTATTAATACATAATATGAATTATCAAATTCTAAACTAAATTTTTTATATATAAAATAATTTTAAATCATCTTTTATTGATTATTTGAATTGTTTATTATATCTAAAATAACTATTGCATTGAAAATTCGATTTTATATTTTTTAAAATTACTACATCTATGTTTTAACCGATAGAAAAAATTTCAGAATTTTATGTTAAGATTTAATATTTTTAATAATTAAATTACTTTGGTTGAACATTTCTTTTGTTTACTAAAATATTATTTTATATCAAAAAAACGTGGAAAAATTTTTGAACCCTTATTTTGTAACCATAAATTTTCTGAAATTTTAAATTTTGATTTTTTATATTTATTACTAATATTTTTAATTATCATGATGAAAAATATTTATTATATATATAATAGTGATAAACTTACAAAATTATTATTTTATGTTTGTTATGCTAATTTCAGTCTAGAAGTAATTTTAAAATATATTTATTTATATTTCAAGTATTTGAATGTAATTAATTATTCATATACGTACATTTTATTTAACTTATATATATATATAATTTTAATTATTATGTATATGCATGTATTATTTTATATGTTTAATTATGTATATATATTTATACAAATGTTTTAAATTATATAAATACGTAATTTTGAGACTTTTAGTCATAAAATATATTTTAAATATATGTTTACATATTTATACAATTATACTTTGCATTATAGATTTATGCACCTATTTAGACAACATACAATACATACAAAATGAGCTAATGTGTCCGTTGCAATGTAAATCTCAACATTTATATACAGACATGTTATACCATTCACGGATTATTATGTTACACATGCACGCACATATGTATATGTATATGATACATGTATGTATATAAAATAAATTATTCAAATTAACTTTAGATTACAAAATAATTAAATTTAAATGAAATACATGATTTTATTTAAAACAAATTTAGAATTGTTCTAAATGAATAAGACTTCATAGGCCCAATAAAGATCCAATGGGATGGAAAATTTTGAAATATACCCACCACTACCGTTGCGGGCTGGCCCAATCCTAATATATACTTCAATCTATAGCACTTCACAAGCATGTTGAGTTAATATTATTTTGAAAGTATCAAGTATTCTATGATTTCAAGACATGAATTAATGTCTTGATTTGCACGTAATAAAGAACGAAGGCTGTATTTGGTGATTTGGGATAAAATTAACTAAGAAGAAAAATTTAGTTCTTTTCACTCACCACTTAGATTGAAAGAACTATCCTATTAAGTCATTTTTCTAAAATAGTGACTCTTTGTGCATAACTAATTTTTATTGCTCGATGCATGTGAAAATAAGTGAAAAATGCACACCTAGTTTATTAGTTATAGTAATATTGTGTTTATTGAAAGTAAGGCATCATCCTTTATATTGTCTGTTTTATTTCATATTGCAACAAAAATTTCTTATTTAATTATACGATACTAGATTCTACGAGAATAAATTCTTCATTCATTTATTATTTCATAGTATTTATTATTTCATAGTATAGGAAGAAACGGCTATTTATCTTTTTGCACCTGGTTTATTAGTTATAGTAATATTGTGTTCATTGAAAGTAAGGCATTATCCATTTGTAATATCGATAAATTAAATGGTGAAGGAGTACAAGGTTCACCTGGGAATCCTAAATGCCAGTCCTATTAAAGGTAAGACACCATCCATTATCATGTTGTCGAGCCTATGGACTTAGAGAAGGAATTAGTAAAGTATGTCAAAATGTATGAAGAGGATATTCTATTCACCGGAGATGAAGAAACGGGTGGCAAATTATGTTGCAAAAGGTAAATGATGATGGAAATATGCTAGGAGTGTAATCTATTTAAATCTAAGCCATATTTGGATATTATGTGATTAAAAACACATTAGTGTTACACTACGAAATGGAAAATTGCATCAAAAAGACATGCATAGAGAGTTCGTTGTGGGTAGCTAGGTGGGTAAAGGACTTGTTATCGAGATATGTTATGTAGGAAAGCCAGAGCCATAAGTTGTTGGCTTTTCCCGATTGTATAGAGAGTAGCGAAGCCATCACGTCAAGTGGGCTTATTGAAAAGTTGGCAGGCATTCACACATTTTCTATTCATCCCATCTACGAACATACATTAATGATTTAGTAATAATGGTCAAGCCAAGTCAACCTATAAGGTGAATGTAGAAAGCAACTCTAACATACTTTGTAGGTGTATTTACATCTTAGGACTTGATGTGAAGTGACATAAAAATGAGGAAATGAAGTTGTTAAACCAAAAATTGGTGACAGCCATAATGTTATGAATGATAAATGAATTCTTGATTCGGTATATAGAATAATATGGTTATGGATGGCTCTGTCGGTATTGATTGAATCAAGAACAAATCTATCATTCGAGGTTAAGTACAAGATGATATCATTAGGAGATAAGCTATAATGCCTATGGGTTTTAGATGTTACACTTTAATGAACCATATGTCATCTTGGAATATGTTATTCGAGATCCTTTAAGGTCACTTGGAACAAAATGTTCGAAAACTTTGAGATCACTTGGAATAAGATATTCGAGAATCCATAAGGTCTTTAGGAATGGGGTACTCCAAATCTCATGTCATAAATCTAAAGGAGAAAGAAGATAACTAGTAACTATGTGAAATAGCTCATTAAGCATGTTAATGAACTAGTTTAATAGCGCTTATGTTCGAAGTCCAATGTCCATATGTAATAGCCATGATAGAAGATATGCATATAAACACAAGTATAGACCAATGCACATATGAAACCATGTAAAATAGTTGCAATTGTTGTGGATCTAAAGAGCTTTATTAAACGCATATTCATGTTCAACAATGTTCAAAGTGCACAATCAAGGTAATATGTATGTCTATGTCCTTGTTTATATAAATCAAGTATGATTGCAATCAAATTAGAATTGTCCCTAATTCAATTTAGGGTTACAAAAGTTTAATCTAAGATTTGTTAAAAGAAAAATCTGCCCCTTCTTTCTCGCCCCTAGAGTCATATTTATAGGGGTAGAAGAGTATAACACAACTACCCAATGCTACTTTCAGCGTCCAATTTTTGACATGCTCGGTCTTCAACATCGTCAATGGCGCCAGGCTTCATATTTTACCTTCGATGATCTTTAAAATGCCTTAACAATAGGAGATGTCATCAAGTTGATATGGGGCAGCATCGCTCAGTATCATATACTTTCTGATAGAATTTGTATGGACATTGATGATAGTCGTTATCAACGTCATACCGTAGATCTGCGGTGATATCTCCGAAGTGTGGTATCGATATAATGCAATGTTGAAGTGAGATAGTATTAATGATATGCAATATTACTCAGTAGCAACGCTGATTCATCGTATTGATAAATGGTGACACTGATTAGAGTCAATATTGATTAAGTGCAATATCAATCCCGATTTTGTTGGTATGTGGCATTGCTTGAGTGATAGCACTAATGAGTAATGGCACTGAATAGAGGTGACATTGAGAAACTATGACATTCATAAATCATACGGCTTCATTGATGGACCGTATGAAATCTATGCGGCATCGACTAAGTGCGGCGTCTTCCTTCTCCTTATTTAAGAAATGCGACATAGGTAGCATACAATATGGAAGCGGTGTTGGACCACCCAAGGCTTGATATTAAGAGGAAGTGCCATTGCATGAGACACGAATTGAAGGAAGGCAGCATGAAGAAGTGGTGGCATGGATAGAAGACGACATTGTATGATATGCGACATAGCTGAGTAGTGACACCGCATGAGATGTGGCCCAGATTATACTAACAAATCATGACGTTACATGACGATATAAGAGATTCTTCATTCACTATTTAACTCTATGAATTGTCGGCGATGTTGTATATGGCCTTTTATTGAAGAGATGCAGCACTGTAAGCTTTTGGCATCGATCGTAGCAATATTGGTTTCTTTGTGATGCCACCATTTATAGAATTTCCTTCGGCATTGAAATTATGTGGATAAAATCTACCTCCTCGCCCTTGTATAGAAGAAACCTTTTACATTATAATATAAAACAAATAAGCTTTCTCGATTCCTTGTGAGATTCCCTTTCCAATCCAATTTTCCTGGAAAACATAAAGTGGATGAAACTTTCGTTATTAATTTAAAACTAAATTTCAATTTCAAGAAATACTCTTCTGGCTTTGATTATAAATAGATATATATTGTCTACATTATTTGTATGAGTTAAGATTACAATTTTGCTATAAGAGGTCAATAAATAACAACAAGTTTTCACACGGAAGCCTAAAAGATTATCTGGTAACATCACATGAGGCATCGGAAATTTTCTCCAGTAATATCATGAATAAAAGACCAGAATTGTAACGTCCAGCCTTTTCGCACGCTTTAAATCGACACACATGTCCATTCAAACCATACGGAATGACGGATTGTTATGGGGTAAATAAGAAAAACAGGGAAAGAAATAAAATAAAATAAAATCTCACAGCGGAAGGATAAAATATAATAATCAAATATACAGTTTATGAAACTGTTTTACAAAACCTTTGATTATATTTATACAATACATATCAGAGTACACATACCAGAGAATAATAATTAAAGCAGCGGAATTAAATGGTGTGGCGGAATAATATAGTAGATAATAATACTACAGATCTTCGTCTTCGTCCTCCAGAATAAAATCTTCAAATCCTGAAACGCTCGGACTGACCCGAGCGAATTGAAAAGACAAAACACTCGAGTCAGAACTAAAAGATCTTATGTGAGTTAAATTAACAGAAATAAATATGAGTGCAGTAACTCAAGAGATGCTCGGGATTTACATCTCCTAAGGATCCGTTAAACTATTTACCATGTAGTATATTGCGCTATTATAATAGTGTCTAATTGTAAAATAAACTTACTTTTAAATAGCGTTAAGGAGTGACCCAATGTTCCCCTTAACACAATAATAGTCCCAGCAGTCCATCCAATGTCATAGTCCCTCCTGATCAGGAAGCCACCAGAGGATACCACACGGGCTACGGGAGAAATCCAAACTCGTACAAGGCGCGATAGGGTAGGTGACACGGCACAACTAGGCAATGCCAGGGTAGATATACCAATTACGCTTCCGGGTCGGTGGTAACGCGTAGCGCGTAGCTACTGCCCACCTCGAGCCACACCCCCAAATAAAAATCAAAAGTGGCCACCGAATCAATCCAATGTCAAAGTATAATATCGAAGGGATGTGTCCGATCAAAGGTGCTACCTTATTAACCCGTCGAGCGCTCCTGTTTTAGCCACCTTATGCCAACTCGCGGGAGTCGGGTCCACGTATTTACCTTAAAGGAAATGCCACCACCATCCTACTTCATTCTGGAATCTCCACCGCGTACGCGGTTGTTAAAGTGGTTTTCGGGTTGGCAGAGAGTATGACAACTTCCGATCCCAGTCTCTTCAACAACCAAACGTTATTATAACACCGCGGTCTTTAAAATAGTTTATACTTTAAAAATCAGAATATAATTATCCATTTCAAAACCCATAAATACGATATCATTTCCTTTTAAAACCCAAATAAATATGATATCATTTTATTTCAAATATATTTCTTTTCTAAAATCATGCCACTTTTAAATTTATAATATCTCGAAACCAAATATTTGAATTTTAACTTTCAACATAATACTTCGAAATCCATAGTTTTAAAGCCATAACTTTCAAAACTTAAATGGTTTGGATATTCAACTGTATATAAAATAAAACAGTTGAATTTAAAATTTCGTTAAAGGTAAATAATTTCCACACCTTCACAATTTTTATTCACTTTAAATTCAGTCTAAACCTATGACTTTTAGATTCACTTTCACTTTGAATAAAACCCTTCGATTTCAATATTTTCAAACTTTGAGTATTTAATGAATTTCAAAACTAAGGTTGGGAATTTCAAGTCAACAATTCATTTTCCTATTATTTAGTTTGAAAGGTTTACATGATAAATCCATAACCATTAAAAATAAACTAAATTTATTAACACTAAAAATTTTCTACCATTTTTTTTATACTAGAATTATTCATTAAATCCAGTTATAAATATCATACCTTTAAAATTTCCAATTTTAATAAGTTAACATCAACTTATGGAGTTAAATTTTCAAATAAGCTCAATTCCAATTAAATTTCAAATTTATCTTTCAATCTTAATTGATTTGAATCATTTATAACTCTATAATATATACAAGATCTTAAATCTGTACTTAATCGTATACTATAAAGTATCAAATGCCATTTTCAACTTATTCATTTTCATTTAACAGATTTATGCATAGTTTAAATTCAACAATTTAACTATGTATGCATATATAAAATATATTTATATCATATCCAAATTTAATATTTATTAAATCGTATCATATCCAAACCATAAAAATCATTTCAAAAATAATTTTATATATATACCGCGGTGCCTGTATATAATTTTCTATCCTATGGTCAAGTGATACGGATATTTATCATTTCAATCCGCAATTTAAAATAAAAATGCGGTTGTATATCATTTCAAACCGCAATCACGAACGAAATGAAAATGCATGATAACTTGCAATTTATATAAATAGAACACATCATCCATTCACCCAATATCAATCATCAACCAATTTATTTCAATCATCATCAATTTAAACAAACATCAATATATAGCATATAAAATATATCAGGTAATAAATGACGGCTATTAACTAATAGTTTATATTCAATAATAAATTTATTAACTGTTTAACTATCAGTTTATATGCAAATAAATAAATTTTAACTGTCAGTTTATATGCAATAATAAAATTAATTAACAGTTAAATTAAATAAATGCAATTTAACAGAGATGATGAATAAAACATGCCAAACAGTCATAAATAAATTTCTACTCATATCTTAAGTCAATTTAATAAACATAAGAAATTTTAGAAGTTGTGAGTGGGTTAAAACACTCACCCTTTGAATTTAAATCGAATTTAAATCCGATTTAAACCCAAAAATTTGACAATCTCCAAATCCGTCCAAACCAGTGTCACCAGATCCGGAATTTAATTTCGATCCTAACAAAAAAAATTCGTGAAAAACGGAATTCGTACGCAAAAGTTATTTAATTAAACTCGTTTGAAACAAAAATTAAATTTAAAACAAAAAAAAACTTACCCAATATAACCAATGCCATGTCAGCCACGCAACACGCAAGCCCGCCCCTCTCTTCCCAAACGCGATTGTCGTTCGCACCAGTCAACACTCGATCCTCCCCCTTTGACCCGCGACCGCCACGCCACGTCATCGCTCCAGGATTCGGCAACCCCACCGCCCTTCTTGCCTCGTCAGGCCGCACGCCACCAAGCAGGTCCGGTCCTCCCTTATTGCCGCCGGCCGCCACCTTATTCAAACCCTAGTTCGAATTTAGGCATCGATCTAACCAATAAAACCCCACTAAACATGTCGATGGACTACGCATGACCTCCTCCACGCCATGGTATCGTCAATTTGACGATCCGATGCAGTTTGATTTCGATGAAATGGAAGGCCGAGAATAAACGATCACTTTCTGAGCCAACGATAACTCGATTTGAAAAACGAATTCCACCATTGAATTACGCTCGTCGAGAGCTTCAAATCCATATATAATTTGTTATGATTTGAGGAGATTGAAATTTGGCTTTGGATTTGATTTTTGAATTGTATTAGGATCTAGTGTTTGCAGCTATTGAGGAAGAGGAAGAGTTGAGGAAATGAACGCACAAGCAAATGAGAATAGATTGAAGCTAGGGTTTATAACTGGGTTTATATAGATAGGTTAGAGATTTGAATAGATGCGGATAAACAACCGTGCTAACGCTAACGTGGCCCAAAAAGCCCGTTCTGACCTCGGAACGAAATTGGGTAAACCCATATATCGAAATAGGTAGTTTAAAATATTCTGAATGCGATGGAAAAAGTTTCACGTCCAAATTCGATTGTATGAAGAAGTTATGCTGAAATCAATATTTTCAAATTGATTTCGAATTGATTTCAATTAAATCGATTTCAAGGCGTTTCGCGTTTGTACGATCAAATGACAAGTCCGATCGCTGCGAAACTTGAAACCCTATAATAATTCACTGTTACGGATCCGATGAAACTTGTTTCGTCGAAATCCGAGTCCGTGACCAAAATGGCTATTTTGTATATTAATTAAATAAATTCAAAAATAAATAAATAAAATCCAATTTATATATTTAGATTCAAAAATTGACCCATTTTATCACTTTTAAAAATTCTTAATCATTTACAAAATTCCAACAAGTTTAGATGTCAAATTAAAGAAGGTAAATTTATAAATTTTAATATAAATATTTAATTCCATTAAATTCACAAATTATAAATAATATCCTAAAATTTCTTTTAGTTAAATAAATTAGTTAGTATTCCATTCATTCCTGTCAAATAGATGGATCTACCATTGGATTTAATATTATCACATAAATATTTCCCGTCTTCAACTTAATTTCCAATTAACGTACAATTTTATATTATATTTTAAATTAATTGCAATAAATCCAAATAAATACATAAGCTTGATTCCCGTTTAAACATTTAACTCATTTGATTGCAATTAACCTTTTTATAGTAAATTAAATTCCGATATTAATGAAACTTTATTTCCATTCTTTTTTATTTATCATAAAATTTAATTTATATTTATTGCAATGATTTCCGATTTAATTGAAGGAACTAAGTATATAACTCATAATAGTTATGGTAAAAACTCTTAATCCCACATTTATAAGTATTTCATTATCCGTTATATCTATTAATTAAATAAATTCCATTTTTAAGTCTGTTTAAATTTATTACTAAGTAACCATTTACTTTTTTCCAATAAATTTGAATTCCATTCATTTACCATACAATCACTTTCCCATTCACACCTTATTATCAACCCACAATTATTGCAATTCATTATCTTATATTGATTTTATACAATTACCATTAACTTCACATTCAATTTCTATTCGATGCATATTTATTCATCAATCAATTCGATATTTACTTTTCTTTCCTTCTATTTGATAAATAACCTAGTATGCATTTACATGCATTCATTTCATTCCATTCATTTATGGGTATTGCATTGAAATTTAATTTATTAGCTAATACCAACATTATTACCATTAATTACAATTGGATTCCCAATTTTATTCAATACCCTGAATAAATAACATATATATTAATCAAATCCTTACATTTGTTTTTCTCATATTCCATTTAAAATCAAATCATAACATTTAAATGATCTTATTGAATTGGAATTTCCTTTAAGTCATAAATTATTAACTTGCATCAACATGATTCCTTAATTTATTCCAATTACCGTTTACCCTCTTTTATTGCATTAACTCAATTTAATATTTTCATTAATTTCTCATATTAAATTTTATATCCAGGTAAGAATCCTTTTTCTACTTATTTCATTTGGATTTTATTCAGATTTCTATAAATAGGTTTTAAGTCACCATTTACATAATTTATTTTAGCCTTCATTTTAACATTTATTTATCCCCTTTATTGTTTCTACTAAAATAAATTTCAAAACTCCTATTAAATAAACAAATTAAATTGTCGAAATATACGGGTCATTACACTCTCCCCCACTCAAAACTTTTCTTCCCCGGAAAGGAAAAGAAGGGAAAAGAAGAAATAAGAAAACAATATATCTTTCTTAATTAAATTTATAAACAAATAAGTTTACAAAATAAAATAATTTAACATAAAATATACCAATTTATACCCATTTAAATCCTTTATGCATAAATTGTTAAAGTTTGTAAACATTTTCAAAATTTTCTAAGTCCAAAATTTACGGAAAATTTTGGCAGAGTCTCCTTTGTACGGAGAGGCTCGGAAGAAAATATAATATAAAATATAACAATTATATTATATATACTATCCAAATATTATATCCCAACCCGGGAAAATATAAAATAGCGCTATAAACCGTAATCCGAAAACGTACCTATTTACGCTTAATTTATGGAACCAAAAGCAGTAGCAATTGCTTCCAAAACCTGCATTTTACTTATACAATCCAAAGGTTAACAATTTATAAAAATGAAGTATTTAGGTGGTTTCAACCACTAACAACAAATCGATACAACAACCATCAATATCAACAAACAGCATGCACAATACAAAACAACCGTTCAATCAAACAACACAATTCAAATCAAATTTACTTATTATTAATTTTATTTCATACATTAGTTAATTAATTTCCTTTCTTACATTCATTTCAGTGATTCTTTTCATTTATATAACAGTTTATCTTTTTTTATTTTCATTTATTTCTTTAAATTTTATTTTCATTTTTTTTCCAATTTTATTCAGAAATAACTTCAATCCTTTTTCTTTAGTTTATAATTTCTCTTTATTATCTACATTCATTTATTTTCACTTACTACTTACTATTATTCATTCATTTATTATTGCATGACCTCATTTATTTACACTTTAATTACTTAAGTTTATAATCATCTATTTGTCATTCTTACCTTTAATTATATTTACTTGGTAAAATTTCAATTATAACTTGAGTTTATAACATTAAATTCTCATTTAACATCAATTTCATTGAATACTTTCATTATTTCAAATTTCTACTTGTATAATATTCTATTACAATCTCTTATTAAACATTTCAACTTTTAATATTTGGTAAGTTATATATGTTATTTAAGGGTGTAATTGAAAGTTATACAAGTTTTCCCACTTCTTTTAATTAATTCATTGTTCAATAAAATTCTTTTACCTTTTGTCTTGTAAGTTACTATTTCAACTTCTTCTTTATTTCCTTTACAACTTAGCATTAAATCTCTTACCTAAATTAGAGGTTTCAATTATTAATTGCTTACCTTTCATTTCACTACAATAATTGAAACAATTAATCAATGGAAATTTAAGAATTTAATATCGGGTTAATTTCAATTTATTTTAAATAAAAGATAAATATATTCTTACAACTTATATATCTCTAATTATATTTAAAACAAATCAAAATTTATATATATATATATATATTAAATGAATCTGCAGTAAAACTACTACAGTGGCCTTCCCCCTTCTAAACTCGAAAAAGAAAGTCGATGATGCGGCCGCCGTCACCGAAATTATTTTCCAACGACAGAGAGGAAAGTGCAAAACTTATTTTCTCCAAAATCTTCCTTTAAAAACATTTCTTTCAAATTATATTAAAATACTTATATCAGAAAATACTTCTTTAAAACGATTCTTCCGAATTATAATAAATATTTATATCATAAAGTACTTATAAACAATATTATTATATTCCAAAATTTATTCGAAAGAAATTTCAAAACCCTGGATCTTAAGTTCTAAATTTCCCAAATTTCATTTATTTTATTTTCAATCTTATTTCTATTATTATTTATACACTTTATTACCTAACAACCAATTTATTACAGCCAAATACAGATATCATTTGAATTTTTTTTATTTTATATAGAAAATATAATGGGCAAAATTATTTCATTCACCTATATTAAAACAAATATTATGTCGGTCTGTCCTATTAAGTATTTAGAAATCCCTATTGATGTCACAGCGTCCCATGCACCAACCAGAATTTATAAATACAAAACGGAACAGATTAACACAATACTAAAAACCTTTTTATAACACTAACAAATACGCTCTCTCATATATATACGCTCAGCGACTCCCATAGGGTATTACTACCCTATTAATAAAGAGTCAGACCCCACAAAGCTAAGGTTTATCGCTAAACCAAAGCTCCGATACCAGATGTAACGTCCAGCCTTTTCGCACGCTTTAAATCGACACACATGTCCATTCAAACCATACGAAATGACGGATTGTTATGGGGCAAATAAGAAAAACAGGGAAAGAAATAAAATTAAATAGAATCTCACAACGGAAGGATAAAATATAATAATCAAATATACAGTTCATGAAACTGTTTTACAAAACCTTTGATTATATTTATACAATACATATCAGAGTACACATACCAGAGAATAATAATTAATGCAGCGGAATTAAATGGTGTGGCGGAATAATATAGTAGATAATAATACTACAGATCTTCGTCTTCGTCCTCCAGAATAAAATCTTCAAATCCTGAAACGCTCGGACTGACCCGAGCGAATTGAAAAGACAAAACACTCGAGTCAGAACTAAAAGATCTTATGTGAGTTAAATTAACAGAAATAAATATGAGTGCAGTAACTCAAGAGATGCTCGGGATTTACATCTCCTAAGGATCCATTAAACTATTTACTATGTAGTATATTGCGCTATTATAATAGTGTCTAATTGTAAAATAAATTTACTTTTAAATAGCGTTAAGGAGTGACCCAATATTCCCTTTAACACAATAATAGTCCCAGTATTCCATCCAATATATAGTCCCTCCTGATCGGGAAGCCACCAGAGGATACCACACGGGCTACGGGAGAAATCCAAACTCGTACAAGGCGCGATAGGGTAGGTGACACGGCACAACCAGGCAATGCCAGGGTAGATATACCAATTACGCTTCCGGGTCGGTGGTAACGCGCAGCTACCGCCCACCTCGAGCTACACTCCCAAATAAAAATCAAAAGTTGCCACCGAATCAATCTAAAGTCAAAGTATAATATCGAAGGGATGTGTCCGATCAAAGGTGCTACCTTATTAACCCGTCGAGCGCTCCTGTTTTAGCCACCTTATGCCAACTCACAAGAGTCGGGTCCACGTATTTACCTTAAAGGAAACGCCACCACCATCCTACTTCATTCTGGAATCTCCACCGCGTACACGGTTGTTAAAGTGGTTTTTGGGGTTGGCAGAGAGTATGACAACTTCCGATCCCGGTCTCTTCAACAACCAAACGTTATTATAACACCGCGGTTTTTAAAATAGTTTATACTTTAAAAATCAGAATATAATTATCCATTTCAAAACTCATAAATACGATATCATTTCCTTTTAAAACCCAAGTAAATATGATATCATTTTATTTCAAATATATTTCTTTTCTAAAATCATGCCACTTTTAAATTTATAATATCTCGAAACCAAATATTTGAATTTTAACTTTCAACATAATACTTCGAAATCCATAGTTTTGAAGCCATAACTTTCAAAACTTAAATGGTTTGGATATTCAACAGTATATAAAATAAAACAGTTGAATTTAAAATTTCTTTAAAGGTAAATAATTTCCACACCTTCACAATTTTTATTCACTTTAAATTCAGTCTAAACCCATGACTTTTAGATTCACTTTCAGTTTGAATAAAACCCTTCGATTTCAATATTTTCAAACTTTGAGTATTTAATGAATTTCAAAACTAAGGTTGGGAATTTCAAATCAACAATTCATTTTCCTATTATTTAGTTTGAAAGGTTTACATGATAAATCCATAACCATTAAAAATAAACTAAATTTATTAACACTAAAAATTTTCTTCCATTTTTTTATACTAGAATTATTCATTAAATCCAGTTATAAATATCATACCTTTAAAATTTCCAATTTTAATAAGTTAACATCAACTTATGGAGTTAAATTTTCAAATAAGCTCAATTCCAATTAAATTTCAAATTTATCTTTCAATCTTAAGTGATTTGAATCATTTATAACTCTATAATATATACAAGATCTTAAACCTGTACTTAATCATATACTATAAATTATCAAATGCCATTTTCAACTTATTCATTTTCATTTAACAGATTTATGCATAGTTTAAATTCAACAATTTAACTATGTATGCATATATAAAATATATTTATATCATATCCAAATTTAATATTTATTAAATCGTATCATATCCAAACCATAAAAATCATTTCAAAAATAATTATATATATATACCGCGGTGCCTGTATATAATTTTCTATCCTATGGTCAAGTGATACGGATATTTATCATTTCAATCCGCAATTTAAAATAAAAATGCGGTTGTATATCATTTCAAACCGCAATCACGAACGAAATGAAAATGCATGATAACTTGCAATTTATATAAATAGAACACATCATCCATTCACCCAATATCAATCATCAACCAATTTATTTCAATCATCATCAATTTAAACAAACATCAATATATAGCATATAAAATATATCAGGTAATAAATGACGGCTATTAACTAATAGTTTATATTCAATAATAAATTTATTAACTGTTTAACTATCAGTTTATATGCAAATAAATAAATTTTAACTGTCAGTTTATATGCAATAATAAAATTAATTAACAGTTAAATTAAATAAATACGATTTAACAGAGATGATGAATAAAACATACCAAACAGTCATAAATAAATTTCTACTCATATTTTAAGTCAATTTAATAAACATAAGAAATTTTATAAGTTGTGAGTGGGTTAAAACACTCAACTTTTGAATTTAAATCAAATTTAAATCCGATTTAAACCCAAAATTTTGACAATCTCCAATCCGTCCAAACCAGTGTCAACAGATCCGGAATTTAATTTCGATCCTAACAAAAAAAAATTCGTGAAAAACGGAATTCGTACGCAAAAGTTATTTGATTAAACTCGTTTGAAACAAAAATTAAATTTAAAACAAAAAAACTTACCCAATATAACCAATGCCATGTCAGCCACGCAACACGCAAGCCCGCCCCTCTCCTCCCAAACGGGATTGTCGTTCGCACCAGTCAACACTCGATCCTCCCCCTTTGACCCGCGACCTCCACGCCACGTCATCGCTCCAGGACTCGGCAACCCCATCGCCCTTCTTGCCTCGTCAGGCCGCACGCCACCAAGCAGGTCCGGTCCTCCCTTATTGCCGCTGGCCGCCACCTTATTCGAACCCTAGTTCGAATTTAGGCATCGATCTAACCAATAAAACCCTAAACTAAACATGTCGATGGACTACGCATGACCTCTCCATGCCATGGTATCGTCAATTTGACGATCCGATGCAGTTTGATTTCGATGAAATGGAAGGCCGAGAATAAACGATCACTTTCTGAGCCAACGATAACTCGATTTGAAAAACGAATTTCACCATTGAATTACGCTCGTCGAGAGCTTCAAATCCATATATAATTTGTTATGATTTGAGGAGATTGAAATTTGGCTTTGGATTTGATTTTTGGTATTTGGATCTAGTGTTTGCAGCTATTGAGGAAGAGGAAGAGTTGAGGAAATGAACGCACAAGCAAATGAGAATAGATTGAAGCTAGGGTTTATAACTGAGTTTATATAGATAGGTTAGAGATTTGAATAGATGGATCGGATAAACAACCGTGCAAACGCTAACGTGGCCCAAAAAGCCCGTTCTGACGTCGGAACGAAATTGGGTAAACCCATATATAAAAATAGGTATTTTAAAATATTCTGAATGCGATGGAAAAAGTTTCACGTCCAAATTCGATCGTATGAAGAAGTTATGCTGAAATCAATATTTTCAAATTGATTTCAAATTGATTTCAATTAAATCGATTTCAAGGCGTTTCGCGTTCGTTCGATCAAACGACAAGTCCGATCGCTACGAAACTTGAAACCCTATAATAATTCACTGTTACGGATCCGATGAAACTTGTTTCGTCGAAATCCGAGTCCGTGACCAAAATGGCTATTTTTTATATTAATTAAATAAATTCAAAAATAAATAAATATAATTTATATATTTAGATTCAAAAATTGACCCATTTTATCACTTTCAAAAATTATTAATCATTTACAAAATTCCAACAAGTTTAGATGTCAAATTAAAGAAGGTAAATTTATAAATTTCAATATAAATCTTTAATTCTATTAAATTCACAAATTATAAATAATATCCTAAAATTTCGTTTAGTTAAATAAATTAGCTAGTATTCCATTCATTCCTGTCAAATAGATGGATCTACCATTGGATTTAAGATTATCACATAAATATTTCCCGTCTTCAACTTAATTTCCAATTAACGTACAATTTTATATTATATTTTAAATTAATTGCAATAAATCCAAATAAATACATAAGCTTGATTCCCGTTTAAACATTTAACTCATTTGATTGCAATTAACCTTTTTATAGTAAATTAAATTCCGATATTAATGAAACTTTATGTCCATTCTTTTTTATTTATCGTAACATTTAATTTATATTTATTGCAATGATTTCCGATTTAATTGAAGGAACTAAGTATATAACTCATAATACTTATGGTACAAACTCTTAATCCCACATTTATAAGTATTTCATTATCCGTTATATCTATTAATTAAATAAATTCCATTTTTAAGTCCGTTTAAATTTATTACTAAGTAACCATTTACTTTTTTCCAATAAATTTGAATTCCATTCATTTACCATACAATCACTTTCCCATTCACACCTTATTATCAACCCACAATTATTGCAATTCATTATCTTATATTGATTTTATACAATTACCATTAACTTCACATTCAATTTCTATTCGATGCACATTTATTCATCAATCAATTCGATATTTACTTTTCTTTCCTTCTATTTGATAAATAATCTAGTATACATTTACATACATTCATTTCATTCCATTCATTTATGGGTATTGCATTGAAATTTAATTTATTAGCTAATACCAACATTATTACCATTAATTACAATTGGATTCCCAATTTTATTCAATACCCTGAATAAATAACATATATATTAATCAAATCCTTACATTTGTTTTTCTCATATTCCATTTAAAATCAAATCATAACATTTAAATGATCTTATTGAATTGGAATTTCCTTTAAGTCATAAATTATTAACTTGCATCAACATGATTCCTTAATTTATTCCAATTACCGTTTACACTCTTTTATTGCATTAACTCAATTTAATATTTTCATTAATTTCGCATATTAAATTTTATATCCAGGTAAGAATCCTTTTTCTACTTATTTCATTTGGATTTTATTCAAATTTCTATAAATAGGTTTTAAGTCACCATTTACATAATTTATTTTAGCCTTCATTTTAACATTTATTTATCCCCTTTATTGTTTCTACTAAAATAAATTTCAAAACTCCTAATAAATAAACAAATTATATTGTCGAAATATACGGGTCGTTACAAGAATCCATCTAAATAGAAGAGAATTTTTTTTTGGGCAATAACGGAAGACTGTAAAACCATCTGTTACTAGCAATCCGAATGGAAGACCAACAAAATCTTTTGGCAATAATAGAAGACCATAAATCTATTTGATGATGATAGCAGACCATAAATCCATCCATCAATAAATGAAGGCCAGAAATTATTATTTGGAAATACCGGAAATCCTTATCTAGTAATAATAATAGAAGATCAAAAATCTCGTTTGACAATAATAGAAAACCAGAATCCATCCAATAATAATAGAAGATCAAAAATTCATCTAACAATAATAAAAGACTAAAAATCCCACTTGATGGTAATAAAAAACTAGAAATCCATCCAATAACAATAGAAGACCAGAGATCCATCTAGGAATAATAGAAGACCAGAAACCAATTATTTATAAATAATAAAAAAAGACAAAAAATCACTATATGTAATAATAATAGAAGATCAGAGATACATCTGGCAATAATAGAAGGCCAGAAATCCTTACTTGGCAATAATAACAGAAGATTGGAAATCCTTAGCTGGTAGTAATAATAATAGAAGAAAGAAATCCTCACCTGGAAACTGAAGATTGTGTTTGTTAAAGAGTGAAAATGGTTCATATTTGATGGATCTTCCTATAGAAGATTGTTTGACTTGGATTGCTAAATGGCTTTGATTGTTGATAGATCTTCCTCTGGAAGACTGATTGATCTAGAGCACTACTTGGCTTTGATTTTGATTGATTTGTTTGTTACCATCTAGGTGATGATCTCTACTTGGATCAGACCCTTTATCACCGTTTTAGCTGATGATTTAGATCTTGTTGTCTGGTGTGTTTGATTAGCTTCATCAAGCAGGACCGTAGACTTAACCGACCTCCCTTGAAGAAGCGCTTTAGTGAGGCCTATAATGACGGCACTAAAGGCATAATCTGGTACGTTTGGTTAGCCACATCAAGAAGGACCATAGACTTAACCAACCTCCCACTAAGAGGTGCTTTAGTGAGGCCTTTGATGATAGCACTAAAGGCTGGTATGGGACTTTGGGTAGCTATCTTAAGCAGAACCAGAGTCTTACCGATCTCCCACTAGGAAACCCTTTAGTGAGGCCTTTGATAATGGTGCTGAAGGCTTAGTTCGGCACTCTGGGTTCCTACCTTAAGAAGAACTAGAAACTTACCCAACCTTCCTTTAGGAGGCGTTTTAATGAGTCCTTTGACGATGGAACTAAGCTTTTTCTATTTGTTTAAGGAGAGTCTTTCTCTTGATTCAATAAAAATTCTTACCTCAACTTCTTTATTCATTCATTGTTGGTAAGTATGGTCGCAAACGTTCAACATTCCATGTTTTTGCTATTATTGCCATTAGGTTGGCGTAATCTATAAGTTCTGGGTGTGATTACTTTGTGTATGATTAGAGGTATTTTCCAATTTTGCCCAAGTGGTCCATCTACCGGGTTTTTAGTATTTTCCATAACTTTTCGGAGCACCAAATATCCTTTCTAGAATGATCTTTCTTTTACTTTCAGGTTGTAATACTTAGATATCCTTTATTAGTATGTAGCTATCCATGTTGCTACCTCATCTCTTAAATAATTGATTAGATCTATAGACTCTTTCCTTAACTCTTGATTTGGATTGAATGCATATGCAATTCTTTAATGAAAAGGCACCTCCACCTTAAATGGGATCGTCGCTTCACATCGATATGTTAGTGAATGTGGAGTATGTCCTATTGATATTTTAGTAGAAGTTCTATAGGCCCATAATACTAGTGATATCTCTTCTACCCTATTTCCTTTTTAGTTTGTTTAATCATTTCTTGAGAATGGTTTTGATAGTTTTATTGGCTACGTCAATATATCCGTTAGCTTTAATGTGAGTTATAGATGAAAAGCTTTTAATGATTCCATTTCTATTGTAGAATCGAATGAATTCTTCACTTTTAAATTAAGTGCCTTTATCAGATATTATCTTTTGTAGGATTCCGAATCTGGTGATGATATTCTTGGTTACAAGCTTGAGTACTTTCCAGATGTGATATTTGGTAGAGTTCTGCTTCTACCCACTTAGTGAAATGATCAGTGGCCATTACAGTGTATTTAGCTTCTCCTTTAGATATAAATAGTTATCCTATCAGGTCGATTCCCCATATGACGAAAGGCTGTAGGCTTGAGATTGAAGTTAATTCACTTAGTGGCAAATATGGGATTGTATAGAACTTTTGGCACTTATTGCATCTTTTTGCATAGTCAATGGTGTGATTAGTCATCCGAAGCCAATAAAAGACTTGTCCCACGACCTTCTTAGATAAATTTTTCCCATTAGAATGATCCCTGCAAAATCCTTTATGGGCTTCTTTCAATAGTTTAGTCTACTTTCTGGATTTACACATCTTAATTAGGGAAGAAAGCATCCCTTCTTATAAATTACTCCATCCATTGTAAGAAAAGTCGGAGTCTGATGCTTAATCTTTCTTGCCTCCTTTTTATCGATCAATAGTGTTCTATTTACAAGGTATTCAACAATGGGGGTCATCCAATTATTCTTATAGTGAGCGATTGTCTTTGAATAGGGGAATCTCTCTTTTTCAATCTCATCTTTATCTTCTCTTTCCTCCTTCCCATGTACTAGAGATTGAGATCTGGTCAATACCATCAATTCTTTCCCTAATTCTGGAGTCTTTTCTTCTGTACTGGGACTTGGCTAATAGCCTACTAGAACAATCTGGTTTCTGGTGCTCCCTGTGAACCAGCTAGTTTGGCTAAGGAATCAACTTAGGAGTTCTTTCCTCTTGGGACTTGGTGTATGGAGAAATCCTCAAATTGATTCAGCATTTTTAATACCTTCTTTACATATAAGACTAACTTGGCGTCCTTCGTCTAGTATGTTTGTTTCAACTCATTTACCATTAGTTGAGAATCGCTAAAAAAATTAATTCTAAGAATTTTCAATTGTAGGGCCGAAGTGAGTCCTGCCACCATTGATTCGTACCCTGCCACATTTTTTAGGGTTGAAAATCCCAATTTCATTACATAATGTAAGGGATGTTCATCAAGGATGACAACGACATATCCTACTTCAGCTCCTTGTTCGTTCGAAGCTCCATTTATGAATAGCTTCCATTTGAATTTTAAATCTTTTCCTTTTCTGACTGCTCCCTGATGAAACCCATATACTCATTAACAAAATTAGTTAAAGCTTGACGTTTGATTACTGCTTGAGGTAGGAATTAAATATCATATTGACTAAGCTCTATCCCCCCATTTTACTAATCTTTCGAAGGCTCCTGGTTTGCTGAAAATTGCTTAAGCAGGAAATTGGTTAAAACCTCGACTAAATATGCTTGAAAGTAAGCTCTTAATTTTCATGTTATGAACATTAAGCGGTATGCTAGCTTCTCTATGATTAGATATCTAGTCGCTGCATCTTTTATCCTTCTGCTTTTATAGTATATCAGAAGCTGAATCCTTTTCTCTTTTTTTATTAATACAGAAATAGTTGCATGTCCAAAAAATGCCATGTAAAGATAAAAATTTCCCCTTCCATAGGACTAGGCAGGATTGGTAGTTTCTAAAGATCTTCTTTCAACTCCTTCAAAGCTTTTTGACAGTATTTTCCCCATTCGAAGTTCTTCTTTTTCCTAATCACATCGAAGAATAGAATGCATTTATCGGCGGCTTTGGAAATGAACCTATTCAATGCTGCCACTCTTCCATTTAGACTCATTATGTCTTTACTCATTTTGGGCTCCACCGTGTCCTTAATAGCTTGAATCTGGTTAGGATTAGCTTCAATTCCCCAGGCACTAACAATATATCTTAAGAACTTTTCAGATTGAATTCCAAAAGAACACTTCTGTGGGTTGAGTTTCATTTGATACTTTTGCAAACTCGAACATGTCCTAAGATCTTTTAAATGGCTACTTCCTTCATGAGAACTGCCTAGCATATCATCCATGTATGCTTCCATATTTCAGCCGACTTGTACTTTGAACATTCTGTTTACCAATCTCTATTATGTAGCACCGGCATTCTTTGACCCAAAGGGCAACCTTTTAATAATAGGTTCCCCAATCCGTTATGAGACTGGTGTTATCATCATCTGGCTCGAGCATGGGAACTAGATTGTAGCCGGAATAGACATCCATAAAAGACAAAAGTTTATGCCCATTGGTTATATTAACCAACTGATCTATTCTCGAAGGTGGTAGCAGTCCTTTGGGCATGCCTTGTTTGGATTAGTATAGTTAACAAAGGTTCTCTACTTGCCATTGAATTTTTTGACCAACAGTGATTGGCCAACCACTTTGGATATAGTACCTCTCTGATGAACCCATTCTAAAGCAATTTTTTGACTTCCTCTTTTAATGCATTGGATAATACTTTATCAAATTGACTCCTTTTTTATTGAACATGTGCTACATTTGAATTGATATTCAGAGGTGAGACATTACAGTTGGATCTATCCCAACAGTTATGCCTCAAGTTTGCTCTCCAAATCCTTTCCAACTTTAGCATTCTTTGCTGGATCAACCGGATCTAAGCATATTTCCTTGAGGTCCTGTATGGGTTTTATTCGTTCTTACTTGCATCTATAAGCCAACTCAGTGACTATTTCTTCACTTTCTATTTCATCCTCCATTAGGTTTATTTACTTCCTCTTCCTTTTCTTCCCACAGAAATCAAATTTCCTCAATACATGCTTAGTTCTCTCAATAGGTTTCATCTTTGCTTTTGATGATTGGTTTGAAAATCTCTCATCTAAAGGCTTACTAATATCATTTTAACTAACTCAGTTTTTCCCAAGTTATTGTAAGAAAGATTTTCCCATTTATGTTGCTCAAGAGTGGCAAAATACATTTTACAAAAGCTAAATTGTTCTCCCCTTATTGTTCTCCAACCATTTTTAGTTAAGAACTTCACCATCAAGTATTTTGGTGAAACAAAAGCGTCAACTCCATCTAGAACTGGCCTCCAAAAGAAGCATCACACTAAGATAGTTAATCTATGATTATAAAGAGAATCTCAAATATCCTAGAGTTAGGCGGAATCCCATCTTCACCAAAAGCCTTATCTTCTCAGTTGGAGTTAACTCCTTGTTGTTGAACCCGAAAATGGGTTCAAAGCTTAGCTCTAGTTTCTCCTCTAAAATTCCCATTCGATCAAAAGCTTGTTTAAAGATCATGTTGACTGCACTTCCCGTATCTACCAAAATTCTGGAAACCACAGATAAGCCAATTTGAGCAGTAATCATGAGTGGATCATTATATGGATGAAGAACTACTCCTCTTAGCTCTTGTAGAGTGATGGTTAGGCTGTGCATCTAAATTTAGAATTTGGGATTCTTGAGTGGTGGTTCTTTTGTGATTAGAGAACCCTTTGCATCTCGGACATAGCGATCCTTGGCTCCTTTACTACTTCCAGCTCGGTGCGGTCCTCCATGGATAACATCGATTCTATTGAGGGGCGGTACAAAATCCAGTTGATCATCACTTTGCACTAAGTTGGAAGCATTGTTTGGATTGTTTGGTGGGAACCTTCCGAATAAGCCACGTTTTTATTATCCTTAACAAAATCCTTTAAGCGTCAAAAGCGAATCATACGTTGAATTTTTCCCCAAAAACACGTCATTCATCATTTTTATGCCTATTTGACTTATTATAAATGCAATACTCTTCCCCTCTTATTGATTCAGGATTAGTTCTAACTTTGTATTAGACTAGGAAGTCATCATTTTCCTTTACTATAGCACATATGTAAGATAGCAGCTTATTCAGGGCAATGTGATTGGCATCAGGGACTTCCCCCCATCTCAGTTTCTTATGGTTATGGAAATAGCTTGTTTTCTCGGAGTCCTTTTTGGCTTGAGCTATCTTTTAAGCATGAAATATTTCATCCATACGAATGAATTTGTCAGCTTGGAAGTGGAAGTCATGTAAATTTCTGCTGTAACATCCCGCCTTTTCGCATGCTTTAAATTGACACATGTGCCAATTCAAACCATACGGAAGGGCAGATTGTTATGGGATAAATAAGAAAAAGCAGAGGAAGGAAAAAAACAAAATAGAATCTTGCAGCGGAACGATAAAATAAAATAATTAAATATACAGTTCATGAAGCTATTTATAAAATATTCGATTATACTTATATAATACATATCAAATTACACACACCAGAGAATAATAACTAATGCAGCGGAATACAGTGTGTAGTGGAACAATATAATATATAATAATAATAATGAAATCTTCGTCCTCTAAAAATAAAGTCTTCGATTCCTGAAATGCTCGGACTGACCCGAGCGAATTGAAAAGACAAAACACTCGAGTCAGAACTAAAAGATCTTATGTAAGTTAAATCAACAGGAATAAATATGAGTGCAGTAACTTAAGAGATGCTCGGGATTCACATCTCCTAAGGATCCGTTAAACTATTTACTATGTAGTAATATTTCGCTATTATAATAATGTCTATTAGTAAAATAAACTTACTTTAAAATTGCGTTAAGGGGTTACCCACATAGCCCTTAACACGTAATAGTGCCAATAGTCTATACAGTGCATGCATATCTCCTGATTGGAAGACTACGAGAAGACACTCCATAGGTACGACACAAATAGAAACACGTAGTAAAGGCTCAGTATGGTACGTGACACGGCACAACTAGGCAATGCCAGGGTAGATATACCAATTGCTATCCGGACTGGTGGTAGCGCATAGCTGCAGCTACCGCCCACCTCGAACAAACACCCCCAAAATCAAAAATAAAGGTGGCCACCGAATCAATCCAAAGTCAGAGTATAGTATCGAAGAGATGTGTCCGATAAAGGGTGCTACCCCCTTGGCCTGAGAACCGCTCCTGTTTTAGCCACCTTATGTCAACTCACGGGAGTTGGGTCCACGTATTTACCTTAAAGCAAACGCCGCCACCATCCTACTTCATTCTGGAATCTCCACCGCGTACACGGTTGTTAAAGTGGTTTTCGGAGTTGGCAGAGACTATGACAACTTCCGATCCCGGTATCTTCAACAACCAAACATTATTATAACACCGCGGTCTTTTCAAAATAGTTTATACTTTAAAAACCCGGATAAAATATCCATTCAAAACCATATAATTACGATATCGCTTCCTCTCTTAAAAACCAAATCAATATGATATCATGCTCAAATATATCTTTTTCTAAAACCATACCACTTTAAAATTTATAATATCTCGAAACCAAACATTTGAATTATAACTTTTCAAACCTAATACTTCGAAATCCATAGCTTTAAAACCGTAACTTCCAAAACTTAAATGGTTTGGATATTCAAACAGTATATAAAATAAAATGGTTTGGATTTAAAACTACTTTATAAAGTAAAATAATTTCCACGACTTTACAATTTTATTCTCTTTAAATTAAGTCTAAATCCATAAATTTTAAATTCACTTTCAGTTTTCAATAAACCACTTCAATTACAATATATTTCAACTTTGAGTATTAAACAATTTCAAAATTTAGGTTGGAAATTACTATTCAACAGTTCAATGTCCTATTATTTAGTTTTCAAATATTTGCATAATAAATCCATAATCATTTAAATAAAACTCAAATTACCTATAAATAAATATTTCCTTCAATTTATTTATACTAGAAATATTCATTCAATTCATCTTGAATAAAAATTCAGTTATAAAAATCATACCTTTAAAATTTCAAGTAATAAGTTCTACCTCAACTTATGGAGTTGAATTCTTAAATAAGCCCAATTCTAAATAAAATTTCCAATTTACCTTCCAATCTTAATTGATTTAAATCATTAAAACTCTATATATATAATATCTTAAACATGTACTTAACCATATAATATAAAATAATCAAACTCCATTATTCCACTTATTTATTTTTATTTAACAAATTTATACATAGCTTCAATTCAGTAATTTAACTATGTATGTATATATAAAATAATATTTATATAATATCAAAATTAATATTTATTAAACCGTATCCTATCCAAACCATAGAAATCATTTTCAAATATTTATATATATAGACCGACGGCGTCTGTATAAAATTTTCTATCCTATGGTCAAGTGATACGGATATTTATCTTTTCAATCTCCAATTTAAAAATAAAATTTTAAGATTATATATCTTTTCCAACCGCAATCACGAATGCAATAAAATGCATAACAACTTGCAATTTATGGTGATATAAATAAACATCCATTCATCCATCATAAAATCATACATCCATTCATCAAACTCATCATCCAATTCAAACAATACATCAATACATAACGAAAAATGAACAACAGGTATTTACTAGCAGTTCATATTCAACAAAAATTTAATTAACTATGTAACTGGCATGTATATGCAATAAATAAATAAATAACATTTTAACTGGCAATTTATATGCAATAAATAAATAAATAACAATTTAACTGGCAGTTTATATGCAACAAATAAATAAGTAACAATTTAATTAAATTAATTTAATTTGACTGGGATGATGATTTGAAAATATGCCAAACAGTTATAAATAAATTTTTAAACACATCATAAATCAATTTAGCAAACACAAGAAACTTTAGAAGTTGTGAGTGGGTTAAAACACTCACCTTTTGAATTTATATTCAATCTAAACTCAAAATTTTGACAATCTCCAAATCCGTCCAAACCAGCGCCCAAATGTTCGGAATCCCAACATAAACCTAGCGGAGAAAACCGCGCGTGAAATAAAGTTCGTATGAAAAAGTTACGCGAATAAAAGCATTGAATGATAAAATTTAAATTAAATTAAATAATAATTAGTTTACCACGTCAACAATCTTCTTCCACTCACGCGTACAGTAACCAGAGGCCGAACCCAAATTCGTCGCCTTTGACCAGCCTTTGTCGTCGCCACCGGCCACCATCACGCTGCCGGCCACCACCGTAGAGCTTCCCTCGCCGGCCGCGTTCCCCTGTCCCCTTGCGATCGTCCCCTAAGCGCCGTCGCCGCCATAATTTTAGGGTTTCGAACCCTAATTGAACAATTTCGGCCGCCATACTTCGATTCAAGACAAGAAACCACCACCATCTCGAAGCCCATGATGAGATCTACAATACCCAGAAACCAATTTCGCTGATCGAGGCCAAAATAAAAAACCCCCAAATCGACGTGTAGGGTTCGCGAATTTTGATCTTTGACCGAGTTTTCAGGCCGATTCGAGCATCATTTACAGAAACGAACACTTGACGTAGATTCGTATCAACGAGATCTACGACATATTTTTTTTCAAATTTTTCCGAGGAGTTTGAATTTTTGACTTTGATTTTAAATTGAAATTTGAATTGGATAAATTAGGGTTTACAGCCATTGAGGAAGAGAAGCACAGCAGTTTCTGTAGGTACAAAAATGAGAAATAGAGGCTGCTGGGGTTTATAGAAGGATATATATAGAGAAAGTCGAAATTAGAATAGATGGATCGAATTCAATGTACGTGCTAATGACAAAGTGGCCCAAAAAGCCCGTTTCGACTCAGGAATGAAATTGGGTCAACCCGTATATCAAAATAGATGTTTTTAAATATTTTAAACGCAATAGAAAGGTTTCAGGTTCAAATTGGATCGTATGAAGAAGTTATGCTAAAATCAATATTTTTTAAATTGATTTCATTTAATCGATTTCAAGGCGTTTCAAGCCCATACGATCAAACGACCAGTCCGATCGATGCGAAACTTGAAATCCTACAATAATTCACTGTTACGGATCCGATAAAACTTGTTTCGTCGAAATCCGAGTCAGTGGCCAAAATGGCTATTTTTATATTAATTAAATAAATTTAAAATAAATTAATTAAATCAGATTTCCCAATTAAATTCTGAAATTGACAATCTTTATCACTTTATAATTCTTAATAATTTATACAAAATTTTAAACAAGTTTAGATGTCAATTTAAAGTTGATTAATCTATCAATTGCAGTGTCAAAACTTCAATTTCATTATATCAAAAATTATAAATTAAATTTCCAAAAATTCTATTGAATTAAATAAATCAATGATTATTCCGTCCATAAGTTTTAAATAGATGGATTTAATATTGGATTCAAAATCTATTATTTTAATATTCTTTGATTGCATTTAAATCTCTATTAACGTAATATTTAGATGTTTAAATTCATTTATTTTCAATTTAATAAATCCAGTTATTTATAATTACTTACAATCATTGCTTTAAACCTGATTTCAATCCTTCCATTCTCTATTAAACCTTTCCATAATCATAGTTAATATTTGTTTTACATTCGTCACATTAATGCTCTCATTCCATCCTTTATTTATTGACTATCATATTTCCATTTACTATATTTTGATCAATTTCACACGTTATTTGAAATTAAAGTCTCAATTAAACTTAACTATTTTGATTTTATTCCTATATTACATCACTTATTGTTTTACAAATAAACTACATTTCAATTCATCCTATTTCCTTCATATCTGGTGACTATTGCCTTAAATTCTCATTAATATACATTAAGGTTCATTAAATTCTAATTGACTCCCATTTTAATTATTACAATAATTACTATCCTTACTTCCAATTTCAAAAATTCAGAAATTTCCAATTTTATTTTCAATAATCCCATTTAATAGACTTTCCATTCTATTATTCAATCAAATTGCCCTATTATGGATAGTACTGCATTATTGAATCAATTATCAATTTATGGAAAGAATTATTATTGGCTTACTCTTATTACATTAACAATTACCATCTTATTCCAATTTCCAATTAATACAAAAATAAATTTCATTCACTTAAAAATAAATTCATTTATTATAGATTTCCTTCCAATTAATTTAAAACTGATTTCTATAAATTGATTTGATTTAATTGCCATATATATATATATATACATTAATTACTATTAAATGTCCTCAATAATTTATTTACTTTGTTTCCGACTTCTATTTCATCAGTTACTGCCTTATAAACAACTTACGCTTCTCTTCAATTTATACTCACCTTTCCATTATCATATTATCGTTAAAGTAACCTTTACTTCCTTTTATAAGTTATTACTTCCCAACACAGGTTAAAATTCCATATATACACAAATTTTAATTAATTGTCATTAACCCTGTATTATTTCATTAAATAAATTCATATTTACATCCACTTCCGTATATAAATTTGGCAACCAAGTTATAACATTTACACTATTTCACTTATTGGAATTACTTCCAAGTTATTAACAGTTAACTTACATTTTTACTGTTGCAATTTATTCTAGTTATTATTTCCAAACAATTACATATAGAACCTTGATTTTACTAAATCACTATTTATTATTATGAATTTATTAATTAATTCACTAATTGTCTTTGTTTTATTATATTCAATTCTTAGCCTAGTATAACAATCTACATTACTTCAATTATTCGTAGTTTCATTTCAACTGTTAATACTTAGCTTTAATTTCCATGGTTTCATTTCATTTTCAACATTTGCTTCATTATTTATTTATAATTTTTTTATTCTTTTCTAATTTAATTTCGAAAATCTAATTAAATTAACCAATTTTATTTATCAAAATTTATGGGTCGTTACATCTGCATCCTTGTATATAGGGCTCCTTCCAAAATGGAGTTTGCTTAATCAATCCTGAGTGCACTGCCATCCACTTGTCCCTGTCGGTCATCCCTTTTGCCTTCAATGCCTCCGCATTGAATCTCATCAGATAATCGCCCAATAACTTCCCCGTTCTTTGCTTGATATTAGCCAATACAGTATACCTGATAGCAGGTCTTTACAAATATAGAAAACTACATCGAGAAATCATAAGAGAACTATTTCAGAGAATATATGGTTTTCTCACGGTATTGCCTATACCACTTAGCTGCTGCACCTTGTAAAGTAGTAGGGAAAAGCTTACAATGCACAACCCCAGAAGCATTGTATAGATCCATTTGACCTTCAAAGGCCATCAAGCGATCCTTTGGGTCAGTGGTTCCATTGTACCTCAAGGGATCTTAGTAAACATGATCTCTTCTTTGAAGGTAGCCTCTCGGTGGTTATTGTTGACCATGTTATCGAGAGTTCTTTTTTCTTTAAGATTAAGCATATTCTTTGTCATTTTCTCTGTCATGTCTCTTAGATAAGCTTCGTCATTCCGATAATTGCTTTTAACAGGTTTGTATCTCTTAGAGGTTGAACTCCAGATTGCTCCTTGGACTTCTCCATCAATCTCCTTTGGTAATCTGTCTTAACTTTGTTATCCACCAAAACCTTAGAGAAAGCTCAGTCGCTCCAACTTATTAGTGATTTTTCTCTTTTGTGGTGGCGTAACAAGCTTTCTTTAGCTTTTATTTTTTAGCAAGGAGAAATCTAAGTTTCTTGTCAGAGACTCTACCTCATCTCCTCCCGTAAGCTTGGTGGTCTTGTGAAGACTTTTGAGTAAGGATTCTTTCTAAATGCTCTTTCATCATTGATACTTGTTGTTCTAAGTTTTTAATCTTAGCCTCGTTGTTGGTTGGTTGTGCCAACTCTAATGGTTGTCCGACTTCTATATTGTCAATATTGAAATTGGAATTACATTTTCTTCCAACGTTGCTCGTTGTGCGACTTCTTCATTTGGAACATTGGTTCACCTTGATTTCACCATTTTTCTAAAACAAAAATTCATTCAATTAGTTTGAGAAGTGAATCAAATAGGAGCAGAGGTTTAAGCCCTCCTTCTAGTGCTGAAATGTTGAACCAAAAATTGGTACAGTATCCATGATGCATGAATGATAAATGAATTCTTGATTTGAATACATAGAATAAGATGATTAAGGATGAATCTGCTCGTATTGATTGAATCAAGAACAAATACACCATTCGAGGCTAAGTACAAGATGATATCATTAGGAGATAAGCAATAATGCCTATGGGTTTTAGATGTTACACTTTTGACGATTCACATGTCATCTTGGAATATGTTATTCGAGATCCTGTATGGTCACCCGGAACAAATTATTCGAGAGCTCTTAAGGTCACTTGGAATAAGATATTCGAGAATCCATAAGGTCTTTAGGAATATGTACTCCAAATCCTATGTAATATATCTAAAGGAGAAAGAAGATAAGTGGTAAGTATGTGAAATGGCTCATTAAGCATGTTAATGAACTAATTTAATAACGCTTATGTCTAAAGTCCAATGTCCATATGTAATAGGCAAGATAAGTGATATGCATATAATTACTAGCTTAGATTGAAGCTCATGTGAAACCACGTAAAATAGAATTGCAATTTCTTTGGGTTAAAAGAGCTTTATTATATGCATATTTATGTCCAACAATATTTAAAGCGCAAAATTAAGGTAATATGTATGTCCAAGTCCTTGTTAATACAAATCAAGCATTATTACAATTAAATTGGAATTGCCACCTATTCAATTTAGGGTTACAAGAGTTTAATTTTGAGAGTTGAGAAAATAAAAATCTACCTTTCCTCCTTACCCCTAGGGTCTCAAAGGGTAGAACGGTTAAACATGGCTTCTCAATACTGCTTTTAGCATCTAATCTTCGACATGCATATTCTTTGATGTCATCAATGGCGCCAGGCTCCATGTTTTACCTTCGATGATCTTTAAAATGCTTTAACAATATAATACGGCACCAAGATGACATGGGGCAGCATCGTTTAGTATCATATAGGTTTCTATAGCTTTTGCATGGACATTTATGATGGTTGTTATCAACGTCGTATCGAAGGTTTGGGGTGATATCTCCAAAGTGCGGTATCGATATAATGTAATGTTGAAGTGAGACAGTATTTATGATAAGTGATATTACTCAGCAGTAATGCTGATTCTTTATATTAATAGAAGGTGACATTGATTGGAATCGATATTGATTAAGTGCAACATCAATCCCAAACTTGTTGACATGTGGCATTGCTTGAGTGGTGGCACTCGTGAGTAACGATGCCGAATAGAGGCGACACTGAGAAAGTATGGCATTCATAAATCATACGGCTTCGATGATGAGTGGTATTAAATCTATATGGCATCGACTAAGTGCGGCGTCTTCCTTCTCCTTATTGATGAAATGTGGCATAGGTAGTATACAACACAGAAGCGGTGTGGTATAACTTGAGGCTTGATATTGAGAGGAAGTGTCATTGTACGAGACATGACGTTAAAGGAAAGCAGCATGAAGGAGTAGACGTATGGACGTGAGACGACATTGTATGATATGCAGCATGTCTGAGTGGTGACGTTGCATGATACGTGTCCTAGATTATATTAATAAATTATGATGTTACTTAACAATATAAACGATTCATCATTCACTAGCTAAGTCTATGAATGGTCTGCTATGTTGTATATGGCCTTTTATTAATGAGATGCAACATTGTAGGCTTTCAGCATTGACCCTAGCGGCATTGATTTCTTTGTGATGATACCACTTATGGAACCTCCTTCGGAATTGAAATTATATGGATAAAAGAAGTTGGTCCAAATATGACGAAGGAAAGGTATGGACGAGAGTATGTAGGAACCTGAGTGAATCCGAGTTTTCCATCCCACACCCTCTTCCAATTGTTCCTCTTAAGATTAGTTTATAAGTTAGTTTGCTCATTAGGTCATTATTTGTTTGCATAGTTGCTTTAGCTAGCTAGTTGACATAATCATGGATGTATGGATGTTAGGATTGGTTGTATTCATGTCCTTATGACGTGTTTTGGTTGATATGATTGCCTTGTTTGAGTAATACCAGTTTAATTTTTATCATGTTGGCTTGTATGTATCTACATTCTAACCTAGGATGCATACCCATAGTTGGGCGTTCTAATTTGTACTAGATAATTATATATGCAGTATTTATTGTTCCTTTATATACATGTTTGTCGATTGTGTTTATGAACGTGGTTACTTACTAGCACTTTGATGTGGATATTTCATATGGATGTATGGATGCATAAGGAAATGTGTATATTTGCATACAGTAGGACGTTTGCATACATATTGGATGCACTACATTTGCATTCTTATATGAGGACGATATAGTTGCATTTGCATTCATAAGTTTTTTGTTATAGCTATTTAGTTTTTGTTAATATTGTATAAAATCTTAATAGTGTTAATGTTTGAGGTTGATGATTACAAAAATGATTTATTATATGTCTCCATTTTTTGTTAATCATCTCTCCATTTTACTCCAGTTGTGTTTCTGTTTGTGTTGTATACGAATGCTGAATGGATGTAGCTATGTCTGTTTTATATGTTTTTACGATGTAAAGCGAGTTGTATTTTCCATCTCATGAAATTTCAAGGATAAATGTTTTTTAAGGATTAGAATGTAATACCAAGATAATTTTATGACATTAAATAGCTAAATCAAAGGGTAAAACTATAATTTTAACATAAAGGGGAAAATTGTAAATTTCTACAATATTTGGTATTAGGCTTTGGGACTTGTTCCGTTGCGTTCAAAACACATACATAATTTGCTAATTTGGATAAATGGGCTAGATATTAGAAGAAGTCAAACCCGATGGCATTTTCGTAATATATTATTTTCGAGATTATAGCTTTTATACTATATTTTTCAGCTTATAAAGAGATCTCTAACCCTATTCCTTTGGCTCTAATAATCTTGCCTCCACTTGTAAAATCTAATCGCTAAATCAATTCCTAATCCACCAAATTAAATAAATTTACATATAAGACCGATCATATCGAAGAGAGCTACATAATTAAATCTAAACAATCGAGAGATTTGGCATCTTCAAGATAAGAAATTTCTAGATAGCAAAAAAGGAGGATCCACCTTGGATATGAGAAGATGCATGGCTAACCATTAAGCATTGACCTATCATTTTTGCATATATATTGGCAGGACTCGGTAATTCACCACTTATGATCTTAAACCTAGTTATAATGATGTAACTAATAATTAAAACTGACTTATATTTATACACACACAAACATTTGATTAGGATGTAGTATGCCATGGCTAGATGGCTAAAAAGTGAATTTTTATTGATTGTAATTAGCGAAAGTTAATCACCTTTTAAATTGCGAAATATAAAATTATTCCAAACTAGACATATTATATATCAAAGTTATAGTCTTGATAATACGAATCCACAGGCGGTGTAGATTTTTCGAATGGGTGTATGAATTAACCAGAAAATGCATTGAAAGTTCGACAAATGTTGACCTTTATTTTGATCCAACGGTAAAGCAGTGATCATATAACCATTAGGAAGTATAGACGTGTAGAAGAGGTCGACCCAATCTTCTCGGTGATCTTTTATTTACTAAAATCATTTTAAGGTGGTCGAAAAACCTTAGGAAGCTTGCAACAGTTGTGCTGAGGGTGATGGAGGTGAAATCAAATCCATGAATGGATGCGACTTGAGGTGTGGAGCTGGCTAGTGGGGTTGGATTATAGTTTTGGTGATTGTAGTGACGACGGTAAGGAAAAAGGTGGGCGCTAGAAATTGACGAACGAGGGATCAAGGATTATAGAATACTGTAGTGAACACAAATTAAAATATAATATTAATAATGTTTAAATTACGAATTATGATATTGCCCTTAACTTCAAATGCTTATAAATCTCACATATGACCTCCGTTTGGTGCACGGTTCATTGCATCTGGATCATGCCGAGATGAGAAACACTTAGGTATATTATTTGTTATGACATGAGATAGTTTAGAAAATTATCCTAGTTGGACAATTCATTACATGGTTTGGCACTTATAGGATTAGGGCTTGATCCAATGCTTTGAATAGTGGGTTCGATGATGAGTTTTGGGTCGATGATGAGAATAGTTTCGCAAACCGTTAGGCATATGTCTAGCTTGCATATGACCTCAGTAATCACGTGCGATTTCCACGACAGTATCGCATACATGCCACATGGGCTGTGACTTGGAGCTCAATGGTATATAGTATGGTATATGGTAGGCATTAAGTTCCTTGGTAGGGCCAGTGGCGTCTAGCGACAATGAGTTGAGACTTCGTGCTTAATAGTGTTACAATTGGCGGTACACGAGTTAGGACTTTGATCTCAATAGTGTACATACAATTTTGCGATAATGGGCTAGGGCACCACTACAATAAACTGGACATTTAATAGCGTTTCAAAAACTCTATAAAAGGTTTTAACATCGTTTTTAACTATGCTGTGTGACGACATTCCATTATAGCTCCAAAATATACCATAGCATTAGAACTAGCATTTATGCTGATGAGCTAAAACATTTTTTAGCATTCGGTTAATGCTACCAAAATTATTTGACAGCAGTAAATTCTTGCTATGATAATTATTTATAGCGTTTTCATGTGTTGCTAGAAGGTTCTTTTACGACTTTGCTGAAACACTGTTGAAACTCTTTCACGATATTGCTGAAACGCAATTAAAAATTATCATGTCTATTTTAAAACGTTTACACAACACTTTGGAAACACTATCGTTTAGGATTTTCGCATTTCCCCGACAGGTTCCATTTCTATTTACATCGATCCCAATTTATATACCAACATAGTTAAAATTAACACGCACATTTCATAACCAACATATTATATTAATCACACATTTCATAATCAACATTTAATATTAATCGCATATCTCATGATCAACATGTATTTAACATTGCATAATTAAAATATGCAATATTCTTACATCAACACATATATAACACGTCCATAACATTTCAAAAACAATGTAGAACAAGGAGCAGCTAATTCAATATTCTTACATCAACACATATATAACGCATCCATAATATTTCAAAAACAATGTAGAACAAGGAGCAGTTAGTGACCAAAAGTAATAATGTATACAAACGTATTAACCAAAATGTAGTTCTAGTAGAAAAAATAACTTTGAATTCAAAACTTGTGCATTTTTTTCCATCAAAGATATCTATCTACCTGTAAAGTAAAAATTTAAAAAGTATCAAAATTAGAATACATGAAATGTAGTCTATTATTACAAATAACCAAATTAGAATACAATATTTTTAAAAGTAGCAATACATAAAATTAGAATACATGAAAGAACAAAATGCATAGCCATATTATGGTGAAAACCAGCTGCACATTGAGGTAAGAGGTAAATATACTAAATTCAAATTAAATGGCTTCAAACTTCAATTTTTCAAGTAATTCAAACCTACAATAAACAAATATGATAACTCTGAATCCTATAAATGCTGAAGTTATTTCAAATGAATGTTGAATGAGAACATCATAGTAAACATATATGTACTAACTGGTCACCGAAGTGTGCATGCAAAAATCATAAGCCTTTAACTTTATGTTAAATGATGGAGACTGCAATTAGCTAAAAGGGAAGAAATTTGAAGTGCAAAATTAATTTTTAAGAAGCATACTAGTTAAGTTCAACCCAGTTTATATTATAACAAAAACAAATTTCAAGCCAGATCTTCATGAAAATAATTCGGTAAATAGAAGATATGCTTAAGCACATATGGCTGAAAGCCAACTAAAGTAAAAGTTTTTTTTTTTGAATTACTTAGAGAACCAAGCTTCGCTTGTAAACTCTAGGGAAGTATGTGCCTGCCAAACACATACTTCGGTACTTGTTACAGGGTTGTCAGTTTCGGGGCTCGAACTCGTGACCTTCGATCACGCAGTCCGGACCATCAACCAACTAAAGTAAAAGTTAGCAAGTTCAAAACAAGTAAATATAAATTTATTATTTTCCTTTAGTATTTTTATTAAGTTCATATTGTTACTAACTAGTTACAGATAACAGAAATACTCTGTGTGTGTGTGTGTGTGTCCTAAAGACAAAATGTGAATACCCCTATTAGCGGACTTCAGCTAAGAAAATAAGGTTAGATATAAAAAGAACACTGAACAATAACTATAATAATAATACTCAGAAATTCATTAATATGAAGATTCAATTAATAGCCTTATATCTAATAACAGACCATGGTGTTGTCATTTCTTGTTCCATGGACAATTATAAAGAAAACATAATAAAGAGAGAAACGACGTGTGAAGAACAATGGGAACTTCAAGAGACGCATGTAATTATCAGAGTGGTGATTTCTTGAATTCGAGATTCATACTATTACCAAACAAATTTGATGATCATGATCATCAGTTCATTAGGTATGACTTTCATGGCAACAGAGGATGCAACAAACTAACATGTATAGTAATGACAATAATCATACCTTATGTGTAATTTAGGTCATGACTTGTAATTTATGTTGGTGTGGAGTCTACTTCAAATGGAAAAACAGGTTAAACAGAATCAAAAGAAGTGAGCAAAACATGATTTTATGGGTACTAGGCGCACTATAACTTTCAGGAATTTACATGAACCAAATTTACATTTTTTGTCCTACGAAAATAATTTGTTAACTACGCAATTTTCTAATATTTATTCATTTCTATTTAATTATTCATTAAAACATTTTATTTATGTTTAATATAATATCAGAAAAGAAGTTAATAATTTGATTCGATTTATTAAAATAGAATCTTGTATTAAATAGCACTTCACTAGTAAAAAATTGTTTTTCAAATATAAATTATCAAATATCGAATTCAAACAAATTTTATTTTAATTAAATTTATTAGTTATACGGTGTAGAAAGTAGGGTTATTACGGACTTCTTCCCTTAAGAAAATTGCGCCATCGTAATTTTTTATAAAGAAGTCGACGCACACAACTCAAACCTTGACTTTCTTCGATTTTAGCGTTCTTCTAGCAAACTCAACTACTTAATCCTCCATGAAGCTTTTATACCCATCTAATCTTATCGTACATTAAGAATTAAATAAATTCACTTTAACGTCTTTTATTTTTCACATAACTTAGGAAAAATTTCAAACTCTCAAAAATTTTGGAAAATTAAAGCAGGGACTCCCATTTATAGAGAGACTTTTGAACAATGATAATATGGTAAATATTACATATCGATTAAAACATGGGTAGAAATAACATATATAATAAAATTTGCCGCACGGTAGATAATTCACAATATATATATAACTTGTTAAATAAAAACATACCTTGTTTATAGCAATTTAAAAAGAAGTAGCTTATTGCTAAACGAGCAAAAACATGTTATCATCGCCAAATAGTCCAAGCATGCCTCATATGTACCTATACCAAATTCAAATTCAAATATTAGTCGCATATGATTGGAAATAAAACAAATGTGCTTCCAATAATATAGGATCAACTTGACATTTTGCTTAAGCCATTTTCCGATAAGGTTTAAAGAGCTAAAATCATAAAATTAGATGAAAGTGTCAAAAGTAAAGTTGTTGCCTATTGTATTAACTTTCCAAAACATCTTTCAGATAGTAAAAATATAGATTACAACTAAAATTACGGTGAATTTTCTATATATCAGTGTGTGTGTGCGCGTGCGTATAGAGCAGATTTTAACATGAAAACACAGACCCACTTAACTAATCAACATTTTTAGCATAGAAATAATGAAATTTTACGAAATGTTAAAATAAAAGTTGTTTCTTAGGTTCTTAGCTTTCTGGAGTGGGCAAAATCATCAAAATCGGATAAGTTGTTTAGAAGTTTTGGCCAAATGAATAAGGTACTAATGCACAGTCTAAAGTCACATATTTTTCATTTTGCAATGATATGCTTAATATATATATCTTCATAACAGTACGAGACATTGAAATATAGGAATCGATGGGTTAAAGAGTGTAAATATAATCAAAGGTATATGATTTAGAGCAAGAACAGCTATGAGACCTAAAGCAAGAACATGTACAAACTCAGTTAATTTTTGTAAAACTTAGTTAAACTTTACAAACTTAGTCCATTTAGTCAAATGATTATAAAAGTTGGTTGGCATTTATAAAAATTAGCTAAATTTTATTAACGAAGTTATTTTAATGAAATTAGTTATTTTTAAAAAATTAATTAATTTTTACGAACTTAGCTGTTTTTTAAATTTTATGGTAGTTCAAGGGATTTGGGTGTTTGTAGAACTGATGCCCAAAATAATGAATTAACTGAATATGAACCCGCATGTTTCTTTCTTTTTGTTTCTTTTTTCTATATTATAGTTTCAAGACTCAAGTAATGAAATCATAACCACGTAAGAATGGATAAAAAAATTATATTGAACTTTGGTCTTTATTGTTTGGATACCTGCTCAACTGGATTCAGTTTTGAGAGTTTATTCAACAGGTGCCCAAGGTGGATTCCCCTTAGATAGGAGATTAATTATTCAATCATATAACTATTTCTAACTTGAACTGTTAGAGATCCTCCAATAAATTGTAAAGAGATAGAATTCAAAATTTGTGAAAAGTAGACCTTGGTTGATTTAAAATAACCGCAAGTAATATCAGATTATGTGAGTTGCATGTTCAAAACACATGCGACTTTGAAAACATTAACTACTCAGGATGGAATGCACATTACACCCAGAATGGGAATGAAGATCGCTATAAATAAAATAGCTCGAACCTGTTGTAGTTCCTATACCCATTAAAGAAAAACCTCCATTGCCATAATAGCTCGAACACCAGAAAATCAACATCGACTGGACAAAGAACCTGTAAAATCAAGTAATCATTATAATTATACTTACTATATTATTTTATGCAACCTAATGTTGTTAGTTGTTTTCTTTGAACATTTCTGTTAATTGGTTGCTTTAGCTAATCTTTTATTTTGTGAAAGATCATCTTAATCATAAATGCACTTAAATGGATGGATCAATCCGATACAATGGATACATAAACTAACCACTTATTTGTTTTGAACCTTTTTCCGTCTAAAACTGAAATGTAGTAATTATATTATAGTTGGAAATAATTTTGCGTGCACATACATGCACAAAACACAAGTTGGAAAGCAGAATGTAGACATTGGCTAGGTGTTAAATTCAATAGTAAGCAAGTATTTTTAATGCTTTATTTAGGTTCAAAAATCAATATAATATTTAATTTGTAGAAAAATTTTAATTGTGTTCTAATATACGTGTCCTTTGCTTGTGCGAACACACAAAGCACAAATATCATATGCATGGATATATATATATATATAGCCATTTGAAATAACATGGCTTTTTTTCCATCATACGAACATAAATCAAGCTTGATTTTGGTTAAATTGAAATCTAGGTAGCGTTTCATCTACATGCTATAGAAGTTTGCATTATCATGATGGATTTTTCCTAGGAAATAAGTGCTTGGGACCTAATAAAAGTGTTCATCGTCTAGGATATACTACAGTTGTTAGAGATGATAATCACTATCAAAATTCATTTTTGAAGAGGAGTCAGATAGTAGTAATTCCATCTGATATGCGGTGGAAAAAATTTCAAGTTGTTTCATCTTTTTTCCTATGTATGCTTACCATTGTTCTGCCTAGGTTGAAATAAGACTCACCCTCCGGATTTCAAATAATAATCATGATGGTATGTTACGATGGGTGGCGATAAAACCTGTCTGAATTACCTTTCAAAGAAGTATCAGGTAGTAATAATGATTCATCTTTTGTCCAGTGGAAATAAATTGATTTTTTTTATAGTTGTCGCGCGCACTTAAGATCTATTCTCATTAGGTGACTAAAGATGTTGATGTACATGTAAAAGAGATAAATATCTCAGTCTCTCAAGAAATAACAACAATGGTATTTTGCTATGCTGAATGAGGTGGTGGTGTCTAATGAGAAAGTGATGATCATGCAAAAAGCTAGAAGCGACAAAGAAACTCATGTCGAGAGGTAGCAAAAGATGAACCACTATATACCGGGTAGTTTTATGTCTACCCATATCTAATATGATCACTTACAAAAATTTGTAAGCTTATTATCAGTTATAATATCCAATAATATCAAAGGAAAGGGTGGCAGTAAATAGCTGAATTCATTTTTAAAAAAAAACATTGCAGTTTGATGATTCAGTAGATATACACAGCAAAGGTGATTTGATGATCTATGGTATATGAAGTTTGAATATATTCGATATGAATGTTGCAAGGAAAACCATATACGATTATGGAATTTCGAGACTACCTTTTCTTGAGTTTATCAATCATATCTTTCATCAAGTTTTCCTACATGAAGAAGAGATTGATTTGTCAGTATTAATACAACAATCTGTATGGATGCATCATATTGTTTTTTATCATATAGGGGCTTTATATAAATGGTTATTGATCAAGGATAGGAAATTATTATATAATGAAGACATACTCGAAAGAAACAATACTATATTCTCATTGTTATTGTAATGAAATTTCCAATGTGTTTACACCTAAAGTGCTAAGCACGACCTTATACTGAAGTGTTTCCATCCAACCCATGAACACTGAAAAAATCACATCAAATTTTATTTAAACCAGAGCCTTTAAAATGTAATGTTCTACTAATCCACTACTGAGTAGTGAATACAAATATTTTATTATATTTAGTTGCCTGAATTAACCACTATCACCAATATTTGTTTATAAATTAAATTACTTTGATGTTGTGCAGTGCGTACATCACCAACGGCGCATGCATGCTGAAGATCAATAATAAAATTCTGTAATCTACCAGCATAAGGATGATATATAGTCTACAACATGCATCTTAAAATGGAGTAAGTAATACAACTTACATTTATTTATTTTTGTATTGTAGCAATTTTAAAGAAAGACAATATGTCTGTGTATTTAAAGTGAACTAGCTTATTTATACATTCTGGGTTAATTTTTGTTAAAATCATTTTAGAACTACTTGACTTGACTTTAGGATTAATTACAGTAACATATTTGAAAAAAAATTCGAAATCCTTCTGGAACTATTGTAGATCATAGATATGCATGGAAATTAACATCTTCAAACTAATTGATATTCAAAGCTCATAGGCATGTACACATCTAAACATTTTTTGGGCCGCTTCACAGCATTTTCATTCAAGACCCTATCCTCCAACCTGTTTATCAGCACCCATTTCCTGAACCTACTGCATAAATACAATTTTTTCATACTGCCCGTTCCCACCAAAAAATGATATGTTCCATATTGGACGAGGCTAATGAAATGCATTATTTTAAAATTTTCTATTTTGGCAGCTGCAGCATACCTAGAATTTATAGTGTTAAAAAATGTTTTTTAAATAAAAAATTATGGTTCCTGCGAGTAACGATCCAGTGGAACTTAATTTTGAACTACAACTTATTTTACGATTTGTAAAAGTCAACTAGACTCAAATAGGATTTGGGTACTATTATACTAGTCAAAGCATTTTGAATTTAATTAGATTCATTTAATCCTAACAAAGATGTTGATTTCACAATTAATATGGTATATTGATCAAGATGACAATTGTAACAAGCATGTTCATTCAAATAAATCAATGTCTGATTTCATTATTATTTTTGTGCTTTTTGAAAACTTCATCCATTTTTTATTGATCAATATATGTAATAATTATCGTTTAATTTAATTTAATATAAAATAAATAAATTAAAATTATATAATAGGACATAAATTTTTTGCAAAATGATAACACAAGTACTATTTCCAGTATTTTAAAAATCCTTTTCTCTAGCTTATGTAAGCAGAATATTTTATTCCATAACATGGCTATAGCAAATTTTCTCCTTGAAAACTAGTCCCCAAACACATCCTTAACCATAATTCTTCGTATGTGTTTATGTATGACACATATACGTGTGTGACTTTGTGTTACTTTATTTATTTCAATTTACGTCTAGTTTATACTTCTCTGGTCGAAAAAGAAATGTATAAAAATGAGTGTGAAAAACTGACTATTCACTGCAAAAAACCAAAATAAGTTTCTATTTCTTTAGCTTATGTATTCTTGCTTGAGCGTACAAATAACCTATTACAAAAAATAAACTAAGCATTTTAATTTTTAATATCGTCCTTCCTTTTGCAAAGGAATATCATCTATTCCTCTACAGGAAAGATACTATTCCTTGCAAGAGGCCAAAAACAAACTTAAAATATTTGATGCTATGACCATAAACTATTTTGTTCGTTTTCCTTCACTATTTGCACAGTTTGTAACATATCCTAAAATGATACTATAGACCTTGTTTTTGTAGCCAACAATTGTTTCAAAGAGAGAACTTCTTTTTGTCATTAACAAATCAAAGTAATAAGTTAGATTACTCTTACTTGTGGAAGTTGATAAAATTGACTGTGAAATAATACAAAAGATATAATGGGAAAAGTGATAAAATAATTGTCTTTCTACTGTTGATGAACAAGAATTTGTCATATGATGCAAACAAACTTAGTTCATGATAATTCAACCTTGCCTGTAGTTGAACTGTCATGATGCTAAGTAAGCAACACGAAAAGTTAAATATTTTTATTTTTTCAAACTACCTTTTCCATTTATCATTTAATTATAATATGTGATTTGCTCATTTTGTATGCATAGAACTTAAACAAAAAATAATTAACTTAATATTCAAGGAAAATTTAATAAACATATTACTCCTCGAACAAAAAATAATTAAATTCATATTTTAGGCAAGAAGGAAAACTTCACTTCCATTTAACACCAAATATATGATGAATTTCACCATAGAACCAAAAGAGAAAATGTAGAGGGAAGTGACATGAATAAATCGACTAAATTTCGCATGGTTGTCGGAGATAGTGGTGATTGGAAATGATTGAAAACAGTTATGACATGTCCATTCCTGGATTTTGAATGGGCATGTTAGGGTTGGAACTTAGGGCAACGTACGATCGTATTGCACAGATAAGTACAATGGTGCTTTTGGTTTGGTTATTGGTGGGTTGAGGAGGCGGGGTCATAGCTAAACATTTTTGAAGCAAGAAAATGAAAAAAAATTGTATACCATCAAACTTGCATATGGGAGGGGGTGCCCAAAAGGGGGTGCTGGCAAAGTCATGGTCGGAGGTCTGATTGAAGGTGGGGTCATGGTGGTGAGCGGTGGGAAGTGGTGTGGTTTGATGCAAGGTTTTGTTTTGTTGCCATGCATTGTTTCATTGCTTGGAGAAGGAAACAAAGTAAGGAGGGGATAGAGAAACATGGGAGGCAAATAGTTAAACAACAGATGGTTCCTTATGAAAAACTACTATGCAAATCAACATCCAAGACACCAAATAGTTAAACAGCAGTTCTCAAGTCACACACTTTCATTTGAAAATGTGTGAGAGCTTACCGTGTTAAGCAAATCATCCATAAGTTTAAGTGCAGGTTGCTTCTTAGTAAAACTTCAATGGCATAGGCAATAAATAAGGTGAAAACAAAGATTGTTAGAACTCATACATCTATAATGATGAATGTGACGACCTACCTTTCTGAACCTTGAGAACGACACTTAATACATCCATGGTATTCATGTGTCGTTGCCAAGTATCTGAAAGACGAGTTGTCATGGGTTGAAATATAAGAATAGAACAATAATCTCACGACGAAACGGTTAAATATAACATAAAAATAAGACAGTACATAAGGTTACTCCCTAATATGGAGTTATCAAAGTTACAACAATACTTTCGGTCTAGGTAGTTACAACAACCTGCCTTTGAATATACATACATAGAGCCAACATCTCATAATAGAGGAAATAAATAGTTAGATGAATATGGAGCCTCCTGCTCGTCCACCATCTTCAAAAGAGCCTAAAGAAACCTGTCATTTTTGGACTACTCAAATATAAATGAGTACCCCGAAAGTTTTGGGAAAACAAACAATTTGGGTCACAATAAGTCTGGTATGAGTAAACTCCAAAAAATAAAACACACAAAATAACTAGTGAGACCCACATCGCAGAAACACAGAACGGATTTTTCCTTCACAAGGACAACATCCAAGTATAAAAGAATGGAAACAAATAATTAAACATTGCGAAGAGCATAATATGCTTCCCGATGCAATTAAGAAAGAATCAATCCAAAGATTTGAATCAAAAATAAGGAAAGGGAATTTTTTCCAACAATGATTAGGAGGGTGCGCCTCCTTAACGAATGTATATCTCTAGAAAATGTACTTGAGAACTACAATGGCTCTCAGAAACCTCCAAGCCAGACCCCGCTAATCTTACCCCGAGTATTTCACATCTCCGTGTGCATACAACCGAAACCAATCTAGAGTAGATGTGGCAATACCCCAATGGGAGAAACCCCACATGACCCCCACTCGCTCTTTATTTAGTCATTCCTGATAAATGATATCAATGCTCTAAATGAGCAACAAATCATCTTAGATTGACGAAACAAAAACAAAAGGAAGAAGTGTATCGAAATTGATAGTTAAGATATCAACTATCGGGGATAACAAAATGATCGTATTCAGTGCTTGGAAAATATCCGTATACTTATTTCATCGGTATAAGTATATTCACAAAACAATTAAGAGGATTTCATATTTCAAAACATACTTATATAGGTCAAAAACAATTGTTTACAAGAAATGCGAATGTTTTCCATTATAATTATAAAGATCATTTATGGAAATCAAATCTCCTACACTTGTCACATTTTCGATATTCTCGACTTACTCTACCCCTCGCCTAGAAATAAAGCCAGGTAAGTCAACGTACTAGTTGCTCCTAGCCTTGCCTAGACACTTCGGTTCTAGTTCTCACAGATAGAGGATCAATCTACTTATCAGCTTTTAGTGCCAAGTATAGGACTACTTATTTTCCATAAATAACCTATTTAAATCATTATATAAATTTTGAAGCTCCTTTAAAATACTTTAAACAAGGATCTAAGACTTCCATTCAAATCATAACTTAAACCCATCATCTTTAAAGGAGAATACGACTAAGAGGGGTGAAGCTCCCTCTTAATCAAATGAGATAGCTAAAAGGGGTGTTATTTCCTTCTAACCAAGAAGTCACTAAATGTCAATCCTAAGTTAAAAGGTGGTGTAAGTTCACTTTAAATAAACATCAAAGTTATTTCTCATAAACTGATAGAGCACAAATCAAACAACTAAACAAGAATAATAACAGACTCATTATTTAACAATTTACAATCAGTAGTTAACACAACATTTGTTAAAATGTGAATGAGTCAAAGGAGAGAGATTAAGATTACACTGACTATAAATTAATTAAATTATACTCACAGAATAAGTTATACACACTAAACTATGAAAATAAGGAATATACTCACATCTTATTTGCTTTGCTGGAGACTTGGAATACTTTGCCTTTGATAATGAAATTTAGTTTTTCTTTTAGTTTGCGAATGAAACGAAATGTGAATAAGTCAAAGGAAAGAGATTAAGATTACACTGACTATAAAATAATTAAAATTATACTCATAGAATAAGTTATACCCACTAAACTATGAAAATAAGGAATACACTCACATCTTATTTGCTTCATTGGAGACTTGGAATACTTTGCCTTTGATAATGAAATTTAGTTCTTTTCTTTAGTTTGCAAATGAATTAAAATGAGATATGGACTAGACTATTTATAGGTGAAGAGAAGGGTACTTTAGTCATTTCCTACAGCCTAACCAGATTTGACTAGATTTTGGTCCAATAGAAACCAGCCTTATGACCTAATTTGATTCGTTCAGATTTTGGTCCAATAGAAAACATCTTGATGACCTAATTTGATTTGACCACATTTTGGTCCAATAGAAAACATCTTGATGGCTTAATTTGATTCGACCATATTTTGGTCCAATAAGAATCCTCCATATCAACTATGGCATAACATGATTCGACCAGATTTTGGTCCAATAGCAACCATCCGCATGGCATAATCTAATTCGACTAGATTTTGGTCCAATGGCAACCATCTGTGTGGAATGTAATAATCATTATGCTATTTTGTTTTATTAAGCAAGTAATTATTCTATTCTGTTTTATTAGGCAAGGTAAATAATTCTTTCTTGTTTTATTAGGCAAGGTTAATAATTCTTTCTTGTTTTACTAGAAAAATAATTATACTATTCTGTTTTATTAGGCAAGGTTAATAATTCTTACATAAATCGGTACCCCTAACTGCCTTATAACTTGAACCGTCTTAAAACTAACATTTTACATCAGTTTTAAAAATCCATTCAAGACGTTTTATCCAAATTTTTATTCTAGATATAAAATTCATTATTTAATCATTTAAAAACATATTAACTATTCAAGTTCAAAGTGATTAAATTATGGGTCGTTACATCCTCCCATCCTTAAGGGAAATTTCGTCCTCAAAATTAATCAGATAAACTCAAGATATCAAGGAAACCAAAATGTATCATATATACCACATAAAGATACAAGGAAAGTGACCTCAACACAATTGGTGAGTACACTAAAAAGAAATAACAAAATACAAACAAAAACTATATCAACTCTAGATAAGAATCCCTAATATGGTCCTCAGTTCCCTAAGTACAATCTCTAACATCTCCACTCCACTGAATCTTAACAAGATTCACAACCTTCTTCCTTAATCCCTTTATATCACGAGCGACAATACGAATAGGCCACCTAAGAATGGTTAGGTTAGTCTGAACCTCCAAATCAATTTGTTGTCTCAGTTCTACTATCATCGAAGGGTCGTGTACATACTTACGTAAATGAGATACGTGAAATATGTTGTGCACATCTGATAGTCGATCTGGCAACTCCACTTTATATGTAAGTTTACCAATCCGGTTCAGTATGGGAAAAGGGTCAATATATCGAGGGGCTAACTTCCCTGTCTTCCCAAACCTGACGAAACTTCTCAGAGGAGAGACTTTTACAAATACTAAATCCCCGACCAAGAACTCTAGATCTCTACGCCTTTGATCTGCATAACGCTTTTCCCTATCTTGCGCTTCCTTCATCTTTCTTCTAATATAAGCTGCCTTCTCATTGGCTTCTAAGATTACGTCGGGTCCAAGAACAAGTCTATCTCTAGATTCAACTCAACACGAAGGAGAACGGCATGGACGACCATAAATAGCTTCAAAAGGAGCCATACCAATGCTTACTTGATAGTTGTTGTTATAAGTGAATTCAACTAAGGGTAAATGATCTCCCCAAGAACCCCCGAAGCCTAGAATGCATGCTCGCAATAAATCTTCCAAGATCTGGTTCACTCTCTCCATTTGCCCATCTGTTTGGGGATGGTAAGCTGTACATAGACTTATTTCAGTCCCTAAAGTAGTCTGCAGTCCCTCTCAGAAGCTACTAGTGAATATCGGGTCTCGTTCACTTACAATACTACAAGGAATCCCATGGAGTCTCACAATCTCCTTCGCATACAAACTCTCCAGACTCGTAGCAGTCCTAGTTAGCCTAACAGGAATGAAATGGGCACTCTTGGTCAGTCGATCGACTATAACCCAAATGCCATTATTACCTCTTCTTGACCTAGGAAGCCCATCAATAAAGTCCAGATAGATCTGCTACCACTTCCACCATGGGATTTAAGTGGCTGAAGCAATCCAGCTGTCTTCTACTGGTCACTCTTAATCTGCTGGCAGTTTGCACAACGACTCACAAAGATTGAAATAAATCGCTTCATCCCCTTCCACCAGAATACTCTCTTCATATCTTTGAATATCTTGGTCACTCCTGGATGAAAAGATAACTTTGAATGGTGGCATTCGGCTAACACTTCTTGCCTAGGTCCATCAAAGTCTAGAACACAAATATGCTCATTCATTTTCAATATGCACCGGAGATCAATCTCAAACCTAGAAACAACGCCTTCTTCAACATCCTTCTTAAGTGGAGCCAAAATAGGATCTGCCTCTTGACTGGATGTAGTTCCCTCTAACAATACTGGCTTAACTTTTAGGTTTGCAACCAGTGCTACATTCCTACTCAATACATCAGCAACGATATTTTATTTTCCAGGGGTATAAAGAACCTCTAGATCAAAAGAGGCGAGAAACTCCAGCCATCTCTGCTGCCACAAATTCAAATCTTTCTGGTAAAAAGATATTTTAAGGATTTGTGGTTCGTGTATAACTCGAACCTTTCACCCAAAAGATAATGCCTCTATATCTTTAGTGCGAAGACAACAGCCAAAAGCTCCAAATCGTGCGTAGCATAATTGTTCTCATGCGGCTTTAGCCGTCGACTCGCATAGGCAATAAATTTCCCATGCTACATCAGAACTGCTCCCAATCCGATTCCACTAGCATCTGTATACATGGTTAAACCTTCGCTCCCATTTGGAATGGTTAAAACAGGAGTGCTAGTCAACTTCTCTTTGAATGCTTGATCACACTTAGAAGTCCAAATGAAACTAACATCTTTCTTTGTTAACTTCGTCAGATGAGAAGCAATCTTCGAGAAGTTCTTGATAAACCTACGGTAAAAAGCAGCCAATCCCAAGAAACTTCCGTCGCACTTTTGGGCTTCTTCCAGTCTTAAACCGCAACAACTTTAGCTGGGTCCGCCGATATGCCTTCTCCCGAAATAACATGCCTTAGAAATCTAACTTCGGATTTCCAGAAATGGCACTTGGAAAACTTAGCCTTCAACGCATGGCTCCTTAAGATATCGAGTACGACACGGAGATGATATTTATGTTCCTCCTCTGTCTTTGAATAGATAAGAATGTCATCAATAAAGATGAGAACAAATTTATTGAGAATATCTCGAATACTCAATTCATTAAGTCTACAAAATAAGCGAGTGCATTAGTCAATTCAACCGCATAACTAACACTCGTACAAATTTTTTGGACTCCGAAAAGCTGTTAAGGAACACTCTCCTATTCCACTCTTAATTGGTGGAAATCGGTGGCAAGATCTAATTGAGAAAATATCCGAGCACCGTGGAGTTGGTCAAACATATCATAGATCCTTGGCAAAGGATATTTATTCTTGATAGTCCTTTTGTTCAACTCCCGATAGTCTACGCATAACCTTAGAGAACCGTCCGCCTTTGTAACGAAGAAGATTGGCGATCCCAAACTCGAGAAACTACATCGGATCAAGCCCCTCTACAATAAATCATAAGTCTGCCTTTCAAACTCCTTCTTCTCTTTTGAAGCCATCGTACTATAGGTCTGGTTCCTGTAACCAAATCAATACAGAACTCGACTTTACGGTAAGGAGGTAAACCTTGCACCTCATCAAAAATATCTGTGAAATCTCGAACAACTGGCACATCTCCGAGCTCCGCTTTAGCCACTTCGAGTGAGTATAGAAAACTGTTCATTAACTTCTTAGGCTCTTTACAACTAATATCAACACCAACATCTTCTGCATCACTAACTCTAACGAGCCTTCTACCACAATCAAAGATAGATTTAAACTTAGATAACTAATCCATTCCCAGCAACACTCCAAAACCGATAAATGCAAGAACAAATAAGTCAAAAAGAAAGGGATGATTTTGACAAGAAATAGGTACATTTAGACACACAGTGTCAAGATTTGTTGGACCTCCAATTGGGCACACAAAGAGGATTCCTTATGACAACATATTTAAGGTTTAGTTTGTTCATTAGATCAAAAGAAATAAAACTATGGGAAGCTCCTGTATCAAATAGCACCCTTACAGGAATATCATATATGGATAATGTACCTTGCAACACTTGCTTCCCTTTTTTATCTAAAGAAGTGGATGGTATCTCTTCAATGGTAAAAGTCTATCCTTGAGATCCTTTTTTAGGAAAAGGGCACTCATTCTTCATATGTCCAGGCTGGCCGCAATTAAAACAGATAGCAATTGGATAACGATTTGCAAAGTGGCACGTGGAATCTAGACACGGTATGCTTACCTAGGAACATTTGTAGCAAAATCCAGTAGATCAAAATACATGACAACTACACAGAAGACCATTGGAAGCGGATTCCTAAGAAAGGGGAGTTCTTATTAAAATCAGCATGAGAATCTATAAGGGTGAAAGGAGAAACCAAAAAGTGGATAAATATAGTGTGGAACAGGTGCTGCTCACTTAAAAAGTCTTTAACCACCTACTTGGAAAAATTAAATAGATTACCCCCCAATGTCAAAATCAACCAATGGTGTAATTTATCAGATCTAACATGCCACTTGTGCTTCACGGGTGAGGAATCAAATAATCATCAATTTTTCGACCATGCTTATTCAAACATAATATGGGAGAAGATCAAATCATGGACAAGCATTCAAAATTACGACACATGCAATAACGAAATCGAATCAATCCTAGAGTATCTGTCAAACAACAACCAACATAGTGTCATCTCATATTTTAGAGATATTCTAATCACCACGGCAATATGGTAGGAGTGGAACCAAAGGAAATTTCAGGCTAAAATCATACTAGTGGAGCTTCATGCTAAGCTAATACTCATACATGCGAAAAGCTTGCTGTCAAAAGCTAGATCCATGCAGTAGAACCCACAAATATTAACTCGACTAAGGGAACAAATTGACATAGAATTAGCAACCAGAGATGGATCATTGCCACCACTGCCAGGGTAGCAGAAGTGGTGTTGGTAAATATAGCGCTCAAATCTAGGTAGATCGAGAGTTTATCGACGTTTTGGAGGAGAGTTTTGGGAATCGTAAAAGCCATTAATTGAAGTTTGCTAAAATTCAAAGAGGAAAGGGTGTATTGAAAGAACGAAGAAGGGTTGAGTAGTAATTAGTTCTACTAAATTGTCAAGTTAGTAGGTCCACATATGGGGTTTTAATTTTTTATCTTGTTTAGCTGTTTAAATTTATTTGTTATCTATTTGGGGTCCCTCTATTGTACTCAAAGTCTTTCTTTCAAGTAAATAAAGTACTCATTTTCTAAAAAATGCAAATAATAATTTGAGACGCAACTTTCGTCATGTCGAAATTAAAGAAGGAAATATCTATAATTGTATAATATATATGCATACATATTATTTATAAGACATGTTTCTATATAAATATTAATATGAATACATACACTATACACACACATATAACATATGCAAGAGCATTCATATAGTCTTATACTACCCTATGATATTATATACCATAGTATAACAACTATTATATAACCCTCATTAGTCATTAAACATATGATTTCCATGAAAATATTATGAAATTATATTAAATTCGTTTATCCAAATTAATAAATTTAAAATAATATCGCAATATATTTAATCTATTTAATTTAAATTCAAAATATTAAATCAAATACCGAATACATTCAATATGATCAAAAATTATTTAAAGAGGATATATATTATTTATAGTAGCATATGTTAGTTTCTTGTGCTTTAACCAAATAAGGGGAATCATTTTTGAAATTCGCCTCTTCCACACTTCCGTCGCGCTGCACCTGATTTAGCAATATGCCAACATAGGAGCCTTGAATATTTAACTTGCTCTCTATTTTCTTTTATACGCCCATATCTGGTTTTTATGTCGATGTAAAATTTATTCTTGATACAATATCCTTTTAATAGAACAATTGATTTTAACCTACTCTATGACTTTTATTATATGCCCAACATAACATTATAATATGTCGACATAAGCTAGAATATGATGATATAATTTTATACCAATGTAATATTTGATAGTTAAAAAAAAGACTTCTTCTTCAAACGAATTCAAGCAACTTTTGAATAAAAAATTATATCTTTTCATGGTGAATTCCATTTATTGACCACTATCCTTTTGAAAATATATATTGACTTCAGTTGAATGGTTTTAGAACCACTACTAAATTAATTCTTACTCTCTTTCGCTCTCAAATGAATATACTTTCGGAAGCTAACTTGCATACTTGTTATCAAACAAATTTAAGATCGTTGTTTCCTCGTTCAAGTCGTATAATTTTTTACCCTAAAAGCTTCATAAAAAATGTACATTTAGTCATTATCTTGAGTGGCTTATTGGAACATAAACTTCAAATTGTGTACTGAAGACAACTATTTTCAGATCAAATATTTCTTTTGATAGAACTTATTGAAGTCCTATTCAGTAGTTAATGGTCATTGAAGTCATGTCTAGTTGTTCGGTCAGAGTTGTACGCCTATTCTTCTTGGTTAAGGGTTAAGAGAGGGTTGTTTAGTCAATGAAAATACAAAGAGGGGTTGAATATGAAGCAAGGTTTTCCGAACTAGGATAAATTGTTATGTGATCTTTACTTCCTACACTTGCTAATGAGTTAGTATTTTACAACTCTTGCTCTTGCTAGTTAGCTTACATTCGTGGAAAATTACTAATATATTTCTTATTACTTTGTCATTATTCAATAAAGTAGCCAAGTTCTTCTTGACATTATCGATCCAATCCTATCTAAGGTACATTCATTTGGTGTTCAAGCTTTAGAAACTACAACCATCATTTGATACCAGAGCGGGTCTACCTAAATTTGTGACAAAGCTTCCGATAAATTTTTAATTCGGACACATCTAAATTTACTAATTTCATTGAGGATCAGTTCACGGCGCATCCCCCTCTTTTCACTAGCATATATTATGCATATGGGATTTTCACTTAAAATGCTTCATAATTCAGGATGATAAGTTTATGGAACAGCATTTTAGAATAATTAGTTTCAAGGACGAATGATAAAAAAAGTAACATTACGTTTAAGTTATATTTATCATTTTCCTTCAAGGAGATGATAATTTTTTTCTGGCTCTAAATCTAATTATTATGAAATGTTGTCCTACAAACTTATTACGATGTGCTGAAAAGCCCTTCAGCCTAATTTCATGCTATGCATATGGATCAATTCGCATGAGATCAAATGGTATTGAGGTATGGAACATGACTCAAGTCAAATATGAGATTCCCTTCACCTACTTTCGCAAATGGATAACAAAACAAAAAACCATGGATAGAAATAATTCGAAGGCGGTGAATATTCTATTTTATGCACTAAATAAAAATGAAGTTAATAGAGTTGTTCTATGCAACAATGTTTATGAGATATGGAGAACTTTACAAGTTACACATGAACTAACAAAGTCAATCAAACAAAAATATTGATACTCGATAATCAATTTCAGAAATTTAAGATTGCGCCAAATGAGAGCATTATTTATGTATTCTTTATAGGACATACAACATTCTTTCATTGCACTTGGTGAAAAGTTCACTAATTTTGATACATCGTATAAAATTTTGAACTCTTTAACTGATGAGTAGTAAAGAAAGGTTCTTGCTATCGAAAAGGTCAATGGTCATTACAAACTTAAGGTCGAAAAGCCTATTGGTAAATTTGTAGTAGAAAGTGAACAAACTTAAGAAAAGAAATTTGTTCCATTTCAAGCTAAGAAATGACAACTCCGAATTTGACGACAAATTTGTTGTGTGTTTGCAAACCTGAAGTACAAAAGGAACAAAGAAATGGAAATAGCCAAAACACCTTCGTACCCCAATGCCATGAATGTGAAAGCGATGAACATATAAAGAAAGATTGTCCATTTCTCAACAATAAAAAGGAAAGATCAAGAAGCAACAACTTAAATATAAAAATAGAGCTTTTCAAGTGACTTAAGGAGTCGAACACTTCTTCGTCAATTGATAGTAAGGATGAACAAGCGAATATTTGCTACATCGCTACAAGCGATGAGGTATTTTTCAAAATTTTCATATAATGATTTGGTAGAAATTAATATGAGTGTACTTACCAAGTACAAGTCCACTAAGAAGGCTTATAAAGAAACATTGGCACATGGAGTGAGAAACTAACAATTTCCATCTTAATTTTCATACTAAAAGGTGATAAAATAATTCTAGAAGAAAAACTGCTAAAAATTACAATATATTTGTGATAATTTAACTTCTACCATGTAGTAAATAAAGATATAAAAATTTAGAAATGAAAATATCATTTTATCAAAAAAGAATTTTGAATTACACTCTACAATGGAATCACTTAATAATGAGATGGTGCAAATCCCACAGGGATAACACTTTCTTTGTACGCTAAGTTCAGAAAATATAAGTCAAGCGTAAAACACCTGTTAATGACAAAAGTAAGACTATTATTAGTAACAAATGTAAAATCATTAGTGTATGGATTCTAATTACCTAGACATGTTGATACTTCCGGATGCCGATTGTTCCACATCTGCATCCGCATTTCCATCCGAAATCATTTTCGAGTAACGATCGATATCGAATATCGAATATCTACATTTGTGGATAGAGACGGATATCTATAATTATCATATCGAGTAACGATCGATAAATCAAGAAACATAGATAGAAAACTTTAATTAAACATGAAAAGATTCAATCTCACTGATTATAAAAATGTGCAAAATCAATGCATATAATGATAATAAATAGTTTTGAGCAATTAATATGCATTAAATGCATATAATATAAACTATTAACTAAATAAATCAATAAACATATATCTTAGTCAAACTAAAATACACATAATATAAGCTATAATTTTGATTAAAACCGAACAAATATTATCGGATGTGAGCGCCTTCATATCCACATCCATATTGTTTTTTTTTTAATATATGACATTAATTCGCTTTTCCAATACGAACGGTGATGAATTTCAGATTTTTCGAGTACCCATCGATAAGCTTACAATAACCATCAATAACAGTTGAATCCAATCCAAACATCCACCAACATGAGACCCATCGTACAAATCAACATGTGACCCATCATACAAATCAATAACACCACTTAACAAAAGGTTTGTTTATTTAACCAAATCATATTTATACAAGATACTCATAATTTATTCCCAACTTGGGAACATTTTCAATTTTTAATCAATCTTACTTCATAAATGTGACGACTCCTAATGAATGTCCTCATTAGCCCGCAGTTCTCTTTAAGATTTTATTTCTGTACTCCCACAACCCAAGCGTCCCCATCAGCTTTGTTAGGTTTCAATTCTCCAAATCAATGCGACCGGATCAAGTCCAACCAACCAATCATCCATGACTACCATATGAATTGCCAAACATTTATAAGACAAGGGATTCTCTACGTTACATGCCAACAACTCATATTTATACACTATATTCACTCTTCAACCACTCACTTCGTACATGCAAGTCCGATGAAGATTAAAAATCTGTTATTAAATAAACATAAGGTCTCATTTACAACAAAGATTGCCATCTAGTCAGCTGAACCAGTTTATCAGCTGCAAACATTTGAGCCTCCACAAGGTTCACTGTACACGAGACATAATACACGAGAGCGATATTCTGTAAAGATATATCAGCTAAATAATGAACAAAGATTCAGATCAAGTAAATCTCTTCTTGACATAAAAAGCAAAACTCAAATAGCAAGCACAGTATTATTCAAGCCGAACTGAGGCAATAGAATCAAACCCTCATTCTTGTTTCTCCAGCTCCCCCAATCTCTCTATGATGGCCTGAAAATTTCAGTTCAAAATTGTAAAATTTTGATTATTAATTCCAGCGAATTAGGCTGAAGGAAAAACCTGAGAACACTTTTAGTCTGAAGGACAGAAGTTTTAAAATTTAGTCTGAAGGACAAAAAATGATATATTCATATAGCATTGCACATCCATAATGCTATATTCATATAGCATTACACAGCTGCTTGTTTGTGTATGCAGAAACTTATAAAATTGTGTTGTATATAGCATTATAGATGTGTAATGCTATATGAATATAGCATTATGGATGTGCAATGCTATATGAATATATCATTTTTTGTCCTTCAGACTAAATTTTAAAACTTCTGTCCTTCAGACTAAAAGTGTTCTCAGGTTTTTCCTTCAGCCTAATTCCCTCTATTAATTCCAAATAAAAATGCCAGAAATTTGAATTTTTAATTTTACTATTTTTTTTTACCCAGCTAATCTGAATAGAGATCAAACACTTTATTTGCACGCCGTTATAGAACTAATTCTTCAAACGAATCAATGCACATATATATATATTATCATTTGTACTTTATGAGATATGTTAATCTGGAAACTTGGCCTATTTAAAATCATAAACATTGCATTTAGTAATGAAATTTGTGTACGCAACCACAAATGCACCAACCTCGTGACTTATATAAAATATCAACCTTTTCCAAAGATTCGCAAAGAAACATAATCAATGAATGTGAAGATAAAGATGTAAAGATTATAAGTTTGGCAAGAGCTTACCCTCTTGCTGGTTTCTTGCAACTCGCCGGCAAGGATGAACTCATCGAGTATCAGATATACCTTTCAAAAGCATGATCAAGTCAGACCTCGTGTTAAAATCATATAAAGACGCTGTTCATAGTCATGAAGAAAATTTCAACCAAAATTTACTAAACAAAAATCTTCATAGTAGAAAATTTTCAGTAATTGCGACATGATCTGAATTTAAAATTTTAATGAGAACTAACTACAAGAGTCGGATAGAAGCCAAAGTGAGGGTATACAGCATCGTATATCATCACAAAATTACCATAAAATTCAAATTTGTAAAGAGAATTTCCTAGGAGGCTCCAATTCAAGCTATGTTACTGCATTTCATTAGAAAAGATATGTAAATTGCAAAATTAATCATACTTCATTGAGCTGTTAGATATCATGTTTCACAAAACATGTCAAGTACTGTGTTGAGCTGTATAAGATAAAGAATTCTATTATGGTCAAGTTTGGACACTTTTAACATGAAAAAGAGGTACATGGAGGAAACTTTTAAAAAACAAAAACAAAACCATATCCATATTTTTGCATATGATTTTCTACAATACCAGTATATCTGGAATGGCTACATAGGCCAGGCCATAAACAGAAGATATAGTAATAAATCCTGAGAGGTTAATCTGACATAGCACAAAATCATGACAGGTGTATATTTACTTTAATTGAACTTCTATGTTGTATTTTCAGCAAAAGCGACTCATATTTATGAGCTGCAACTTACATCAGTGAAAAGCTGTTTTCAAGTAGATTTCAGATTGTAAACGAATAATCCGTTTAAGAATCTTTTCATATCCCTTCACAAGTTACAGTTACATGGATTATTGATAGGATACGACCAACACGCCTCTTCCTTATCTTTGAGAAAGATGTAAAACTTTTTAAATGCCTTTGCTTTAAATTCCTCTTTCACCTAAAATACTTTACCAAAGCCTTAGGAAGTGTTTAGTTTGTTATTTTTAGTTTTGAATTTTCGTCCATTCAAAAATGCACATGATGCATGTATATTTTCGAAAACGACTAAATTAGAAAACGAAGTTAACATACAAAATAAAAAACAACTTTTGTTTAGTTTCCGTGTTTTGAAAAATAACACAAGCACGTGAAACAATTCATCCATCGTCTATCTATCCCCTCCGTCCTTTTATTCGTCTTTCTTTTATATCATCCGTTGTCCCTCCGTTCTTCTCATATTTGAGATACATATTGAAAATCAAAAACGCAAAATTTGTTTTTAAACCAAACACTACCTTAACTTCTTATTGCTGCTTCAATCCCTAACCTAAAAGAGTTGAGAAATTTGGGCACTAATTATAAAATTTGATTGCAGGTGGTGTTCGAACGCAAATTTACGAAGAAAAGAAGGATACAAAGGCAAAATAAGCACCGTCGATAAGATTCTTCACCAAAATCCCTTCACCAAAGCCTTAGGAAGTGTTTAATTTGTTATTTTTAGTTTTGAATTTTCGTCCATTCAAAAATGCACATGATGCATGTATATTTTCGAAAACGACTAAATTAGAAAACGAAGTTAACATACAAAATAAAAAACAACTTTTGTTTAGTTTCCGTATTTTGAAAAATAACACAGGCACGTGAAACAATTCATCCATCGTCTATCTATCCCCTCCGTCCTTTCATTCGTCTTTCTTTTATATCATCCGTTGTCCCTCCGTTCTTCTCATATTTGAGATACATATTGAAAATCAAAAACGCAAAATTTGTTTTTAAACCAAACACTACCTTAACTTCTTATTGCTGCTTCAATCCCTAACCTAAAAGAGTTGAGAAATTTGGGCACTAATTATAAAATTTGATTGCAGGTGGTGTTCGAACGCAAATTTACGAAGAAAAGAAGGATACAAAGGCAAAATAAGCACCATCGATAAGATTCTTCACCAAAATCCCTTCACCAAAGCCTTAGGAAGTGTTTAGTTTGTTATTTTTAGTTTTGAATTTTCGTCCATTCAAAAATGCACATGATGCATGTATATTTTCGAAAACGACTAAATTAGAAAACGAAGTTAACATACAAAATAAAAAACAACTTTTGTTTAGTTTCCGTGTTTTGAAAAATAACACAAGCACGTGAAACAATTCATCCATCGTCTATCTATCCCCTCCGTCCTTTCATTCGTCTTTCTTTTATATCATCCGTTGTCCCTCCGTTCTTCTCATATTTGAGATACATATTGAAAATCAAAAACGCAAAATTTGTTTTTAAACCAAACACTACCTTAACTTCTTATTGCTGCTTCAATCCCTAACCTAAAAGAGTTGAGAAATTTGGGCACTAATTATAAAATTTGATTGCAGGTGGTGTTCGAACGCAAATTTACGAAGAAAAGAAGGATACAAAGGCAAAATAAGCACCGTCGATAAGATTCTTCACCAAAATCCCTATTTCCTCATGATTTTGATGCATGCAGCCCATATATAAATATTTGGATTGAAACGATTGAATGCATGATGTTTGAATTTGGATTTGGACGTGAAATAGTTGAATTTGGACTAAGGAGGAGAACTGGGTTATAATGAAATTATGTTTGGTGATGGCGGAGGTTGAGTTGATGATTGGGGAGGAGATTCCAGCATTGGAAGAGGTGTGGCCTTGTTTCCTCCACTGAAGTGGAGGTGCTAAGGCACATACCAGAGCAGCACTTCTACAGCAATTTGCAGCAGCAGTGTGCTGCAGCATTCCCAATACCAACCGGGAGAAGAAAGCATTGAACTAATCTCGCCCAGCCCAATCAAATAATTTCACCAGGCCCATGAGCCGGGTGAGAGAACTAAATTCCCAAGTCAGTACTGACCCGGGAGAAATAGTTGTCACTCGGGAAGTGAAGCCCGGATGAAATCAGTGATCTAACCCGAATGAGATGCTCACACACCCGACTTAATCGTGCGTGGACTGGAGAGCAGCCCAAGTGAATTTTCACCCAGGTTTATCCCATTTGGAGCTGCTCATTGGGGTGCTGCCCAAGTAAGCTAATCGGGCAAGTGCCGATGTAACTTTTGACACGGGTACATCTTTTCAACTGATTTTTGTCGCTCGAAGTTGTTGTCCAACCTGTCCTCGGGTGTTCCATACAATGTTCACAGAGTTATTCAAGGCATAAGTGCAAGATGGAAAAATTGCAATTTTATAGCAAGAGAAGATTCAAGCTGTTGATCTCAAGGATAGGTAGTTGTTCTGAGAAATAATGAAATTGTATCGAGACTTGGTTTACAAAATTAATTAATAAATGTATTGCTCCAAAAATACGCCCTCGCGATTTATTGTAAAACAGTGGATTGAGTTTTGAACCACCAGTAAACGTATCCATCCAATCCGAGGGTTGAGTTAGTTACGGTGTCTACTTTATATAATGGAGAATATTTTCTAGAAATGTGTTTTCACAACATATTGGAGAACTTCAAACCGAGTCCTCCAGCACAATCTAATGTAACCAACCAATCGGTATGGTTGTTGAACAGTTAATTTGTCTAAAATAGACAATATGAAGTAGAAGACTGATTACTTTGATTTGATATAATACATATCCCAGTCGAAAAAGTCTTCAAGTTACTGTGATATGTGATCTTTTGTGGGCAAGTGTTCAATTCATGGGGTTTCAGTATTAATCATTGTTAAAGACTACAAGCTAAGTTGTTAAATTTTGTATTCAGTCAACAAAAGCTTATTAGATTTTCAAGTTAAGATTATCGAGCAATTCAAGATAATGTATCGAATATCAAAGTTTTATCAGTGCAATGGATACGCATGTTACGATAAATCGTGAGTCAGGATACGTGTAAACTGGTCGATATTGCCCTAACATTTAACGATATGGAACGTTCAAGTGTTGTATTGTATTCCCACATTACATAGTAAAACGTGTATGATACGAGAATCGGATAGTATGGGATGCCTCATGTCAATATTTTAACTAATACTGCAGATTCAACGAGCGATTGTATTGACATTCACAAGTAGGAGAAAATTCGTAAACTACTTGACTGTCAATTAGTGGAAAAAATTTGTAAGCTACTCAAGTGAGGACGTATTATCCTAAGTAGCAGACGCTCACGGTTGGAAATATCATAGAATCGAATGGATTTGTTCAAGACTCAGGTTGTTGCTTGGTGTGTTAAAAGTTCGAATGTAATGTAAGTTTTAGCATGTTATGATGTATGAGTATTCTCTAAGTTGACATGTTGTCGAAACCCTTAAAACAGTCCTAAAAGAATATAGGATTGAACCAGTAACTAGGTAGAGTTACGTGTATAAAGTTGGCAAGTAATTGGATTAAATTTGCACCAATGGTTCCTGTGGGCTCTTGATAATTAGCATGTTAGCCAAGGTTAGGAATCCAGTTCCAATTCAGTTTGAATCACAAGAAAATTTTGAGACTCTGATTCTGTTTCGTAGTTTCCATTAGAATTTTGTGTGACTGTGTCAGTACCTCTTTATAATAATGCATTAACAAATTTTACAAACAAAATAAATATTGAATTTATATAGACACTATAAATGAAATAAAGATGATAAAGTGAGCGCTTTTATCGTGAGCTATATTTCTAGGGTTTTTTATGTTTTGGTGGTATAAAACAAGGTATGTTTATTTGGGTATATTCTTTAATTATAAATTGTGGTTCAAAAATAATAAAACTTGCAGTATGCTTTCTTACTTTTTTTTTTCGATGAATAACTCTTTTTTAGGCAGTTTAAGCATGAATATCTCTTTTTTAGGCAGTTTAAGCGGGGTTAGAAGATCTCATCCTTTGTTATTGAAATACAAATAAAAACTACAAGATTACAAAGATATAAAGAACCATATATGTATTGAAATAAATCATTTCTTTTTTTTTTCTTTTCTTTTTTTCTTTTTTTTCCTTTTCCATTTATTCTATGAAATGCTTCTCTGCATCTTAACAATTTAAAGTTGCGCTAAAATTGTCGAGTGTCTTTCCTTTCCTTTCCTATCCTTCAACCAGCCTAGCATTTCTTTCAATCCAGATTTCTTTAGCCATTTTCTTCAGCATGGTGGGCAAAATGAGAGATTTCAGATTCTTCACCTAATTCCTTCGGATATAATGAACAGTTCTTCTTTCCCATCATTATTGCAGTATGGTACCCACCAATAGACACCAACTTGTTCCAAACAGTGATGACATAAAAATATGAGTATTAGTCTCATTATGCGAGTTGCACAACTAGCATAAGAAGGCGGTGACAAGGTTCAAGATTCCATCTGACACGCCAGAATTCTGGCCATCCCGGTCTAATTCCGGCACTGATTAGGACGGAATCTCTGCAAAAACACGGATCAAAACTAGAAAAGTAAAAAAAAAGAAAATTTTGATTTTTGAGCAAGAACAGAGAGAAAACTACAAAGTAGAAGAAGAATCAAAGAACAAAAATATTATTGCTACCTATTTTGAGAAGAAGCGATGAACTTGAGTATATTGTGCGGATTTGGAAGGTTTCCAGGACACAAGTTGTATGGTAACGAAGAAGATGGGAATAAAATAGTAAACGTTTTTTTTTTTTTTTTTTTTTTTTCCATTGTGCTGCAACCTTATTTGGGCTCAGTTTCGCATGAGCTTGAGCTTGATGGTTAAATATTTAAAAATAGTTATAATTTGTATTAAATGTTAATCAATCTGGAATGAATTGTATAAAATAATTTTTATAATTAGTTATATGGATGAACTTGACTGGTACTTTTTATAAAATAATTGTATAAATGAGTGAGTTAACAAACAATTTGTATAAAATTTATGTAACATTATTTTTGTCTAAATTGTATGATTCAAGTTGTTTACAAGAAAAAATTTAAGGTATATTCACATGATGCTCAAAGAAACTATTTTTGTCATTAAAATTGTTATATTATTTGTATTTTTTTCTTATCCATATGGGTAAAAGAATCAGAATTTGCAGAACGGAATTTTTGAAATTTTCGAAACGTAATCGAATTTGAAGCTACCGATGAACGAAAATGAAAATCGAAAATTTGAACCTTAGCTGGTGAGCATTCCTCTATAACGTAATCGTCTTGAGTTAGGTGAGCATTATTTAAAATTATCCTAAGCGGGAGATTTTCTCGGAGGAGAAGCATGCGTTTCCCAAACTGTAGAGCATCACGAGTGTTGTGTAACGACGGTCGAATTAAGCTCTTCATCTCCGACACGTGGCGTACGCATATGAGTTGGCACACACTTTCGTTGTAACAAAAGAAATTCCTAATGTTACGTGTGCACCAATCCATATTTATATACCACTTCTTCAAGTTATTCAGCGATGTGAGACTATTCCAATTCTAAACCGTCATTCCTCCTTATAACATGTGAAACAACCTAGCAATGAGAACTTAGGCACATTTGAGCAGCCAATAAGGGAGAGACAAACATGCTTGATGATATGCTTAAGAGGAATAAAGCATCATAAATTATCTTCGGTTTCAGATGATTTCACTCTACTTTTGACAAATAACATATTCAATCATTTCCCAAAAGTTTAGCGTCGTTAATGTTTTTATTGATCGTTCTTTAAGAAAAATATGATTTTTATCTAACAATTTGAAAAAACTTTGGTATTGCACTTGATTTCTATATTTAGATGATAAAATATTCGATTATTGCACAGAGTTTAAAGTCATTATTGTTAAGGCTAATTTTTGTTTGATAAAAATATGATTTTTATCTTTTAGATAAAAAGAAATCGATATTGCACTTGTTCTATTGAACGATAAATTATTCAATAATAATGTAAAGTTTAACGCCGACCCCAACTTGTTTAGGAATAATGGCTTTGTTGTTGTTGTTGTTGTTGTAATATAAAGTTTAAAGTCGTTAATGTTTTTTACCTTGATAAAACATGATTTTTACCAAGACAAAAATTCAATCTGAATATTGTTTCAACCCACGCTAAAATTAGATGGAATTACTTGAATTTCAATGTAACGAACAAAATTTTGAACCATGGTATTAGTTGATCAGGTAGGTATAGATGACTCAAAGATGGAAGGATCAAAAGAAGCCAAGTCGGATGCCATTAGAAATCCAACAACGACTTGACATAGGGAGGGATAAACTTAGTAACCTAGCCCACATGTTACGATCTACGATCTATGCATGACCAACAAAGCGATGCTTGGCATGCTTTAGATAGGACTAAGTGGGAACACCCACTACGAAGTTACAATTAGACAATCAACTTGGTAGGAACTAGTAATATCTTAAAAGACTAATTAATGGCTAGTGGTGATCCCATAAAACTGTAATTTTAAATTGTAGGTTAGCAACGATCCTATAACCGGTATGTTGTATAGTATAGTGTTTGGTTTGTAAAATCATAACAACATAGGTTAGTAGTTAGCAGATGTAAAACTACCGTTTGTTACGTTGTGAAACATAGGAGAATAACGCTAATAACTAGACTATGAGATAGTCTAGAGTGTTGACACATATACTGATATATTATGTTGATTGATGTTATGTTGAGATGTGTGTGACTGTGCTATTCAAAATATTTACATACTGTATCTTATATGATAAGCTTGACCATTATGATTGCAGAAGAAGAGTTATGAATCCATAACTATTCATTATTTTATTACTCAGTATATTTATATTCATGTTCTTTTTATATCTTGGATAAGTGAAAATCTCACATTGGACATAAGTCGATCCGCGTGTTATTTGTTATTTTGTTATAATTCTCTAGTACTCTCACGAATAGGCTGAGAGTTAGACACAATGTTTAAATGCTTTGGAGGCCTAGGAACGTTAGTAAGAGGCAATCAGTGGTTGTTATTTGATTTGGCAAAGTCTTAACAAATAAAGCATACTTTTAACATATATGTTGTCTTATATAAAATATTTTTGTATGCGTGGATATTTTTAGGGACCTATGTGTGGTAAACATACACCATAGTTATTAACAGTGCATGACTCAAAAAACGTAAAATCTTTCTAAGGTCTTGACGCAAACACAACAAACGTCATATGCTTTTTTGATTTACTGCGCACATATAAAAATTAAATATTTATTGCACATTATAATCAATTAAGACTAATGTAATTTACACTTTTTACTGATACATATTTTTTTTTATAAATCATTTCCAATAGTTTCATCAAACATAATGTCATAAACATAAATATCATTTAACCATATTACATTGTGTAATGTTTAATCATTACTTACCGCTTTTTTATGTGCTAATAGTACTCTAGAATAGTCTTCATCTTTAGTAACATCAGATCTCTCTAAAACTTTATGAAAACAAGTTATACATTTTGAAAGCAAAATGCTAAATATATCATGATTATAACATTTAATTTGTGACTTATCATGATTTCTTCGCTCAGTTTGTGTTGTGTTTCCTCAACATCTTGTAGTGTATCTGTTTTGGATTATTTGTCATTTATTCAAAGTTTTTTCTATTCCTAGACCTCTTGTGGTATGCATTTTGGATTCTTTCCTCTTTACTAAGTAATTGTAGTCACCTCTTTCATAGCATTGCCCACGAACTCTTCCTATTCGGATATGACTTCTTTCATTTTTAAATGTCTCGTTCTCGGTCAAGGTGAGTTTGATTTGAAGACCTAGCGCCAACAACTATTCTTTTAAAAAATCATTTTTTTTCATCAACTTGAAACGATCCCCCAAGTTTGATCAATAACCATGTTTTCTAGAATTTTAAAATTTTCAATCACTACAATTATGTAATCAAACTTCTTACTCTAAAGATCCTAACATTTTCTTTACTCCGAAGCATTGTTTTAAAATGCGAAAGCGTACACCATATGTTTTCGAGTCCATGAGGCGATGGTAAGCCTCCAAATGTTGAGGTGTAAACTTTCAAGGTAAAACATAACAAAACATAAAATAAAATTTGGCATAAAATAATATTAAATGTCAAATATTTAATAAAAAACATAAAACATTCATAAAGCATTCAAAGCAATTCAAGTAAAATACAATCATCCATAAACATTTAAAGTTAAATCAATATAAATTGCAAAAGAACAAATGACATGTGCACAAAAACAAGAAGAAATCAAATCATTCAAACATCTCTATGTTTTCCTACGGTATGCTTTTTATTAAAAATACGCTTAAGGAATTCCAGCTACTGAGATTGAACTCGATTCCAGCTATTGGAAACGAGTTCGAACTCGATTCCAGTAGCTGGGATCGTAATTACATTTGTAAAGAAAATTGAAATTACCTGTGTTTAGCTCTCGTATTTACTGAAGATGTAACGAGGAACGAGATAGAGAAGGTAGATGAAATTAAAACTTTTTTTTCCTAAAATGCTTAAGCCTCGCTAGATTGAGGCTTTGAGGCGTACGTTTTTTTGGCCTTTTGCAGCTCAAGCGTTCGAGGCGTCGGTCTCATGAGTAAAATGCTTTTTGATCTGTCCCTCGACACGTTTTTTCTTGCGCATCGACATGCCTTGCACGCGTTGTTTAAAACATTGCTCCAAAGACATCTATTTTTTCTCCATAATTTTTACTCAAATAAAACTTATGAAAATTAATCATCAACTGATTCTGATGGTTTCATATGCAAAGGTTCAAACTCACATTGCATAATTTGCAATTTAATTTTTTATATTTCATTGATTTCTTTGAATGTGTTCTTCAAAATCTAACATTCTTTCTTGCGCACTTGCTACCTTCTCGAACATAGTTTTATCCAAACTGTAGTAAATGAGGGTAAGAATTATTTAGCAAGTCCTCCAAATTATCCCTTTGAATTTCAACAATAACTCACACATCTTATCTATAATCCAAGCAACGTCTTCATGCAAATGCTTCAATTATATTCATAGTTATTGATGGCGCACGGCGTAAAATGACGCAAAACCTCTCTGGAGCCTTGACGCACGGCGCGGCAAATAACGTGCGCATTTTTAATTTACTGCGCATGTTTACTTTACTTTTATAAATTTAATGTATAACAACAAATATAAAAAGTTCAATATTTTTTGTTAAAACATATGTAACCGAAGATTTTTAAGCATTTTGCAAAAAGAAACATCATCAAATATAACATCATTAGCATAGAATTTCAAGCATAATAGTTTTCACAATCCAAATAATTATACATATTACTAATAAACTAGAAATTCGAATCCGATTCAGCAACTATATTTTCCAAATCAGTGTATGCATTATCGGAATCATAAGCTTAAAAATCTTTCACATCCATCTCATTTAGATTTGTTTTTTCTTCGTGAAGACGTAAAAGAGTTGAAGCGGGTACTGAAAAACCTCTCGATATGGAAGTTCTACATGGATATCTAGCTTCCTCCACTCCTGCTGCTCTAGCAGCAACACCCCATGTTAGATTGTCATCATCAAATACAAGTTCATCTTTAGAATCGAATCGAATCGAATGCATCATCGATACTAATTTTATGCAGTTTAAAATGCAAAAAAATGATAAATAAAAAATAAACAAAAAACAAAATAATAATAAAAAGAAGCGTCATTTTGCGCCGTGCAAATTCTTTGTGTCGCGTGCCATTTGCACCATTTGGTGCGCCTTTTCATGTGTGTCGCGACACAAGTGAAAATGCTGCAAACACCATGCTTTGGCGAGCCATTGATAACTATGCTTATATCAAAAGATATTTGAAAGTCATTTGTTTGTCATCCCTTTTTGATTACCTTCCAAGCTCTGATACCAATGTCCGCGAATTTTATAAAAAGAACACTAAATGAATTAGATAACGAGCGAGGAATGAGAAATATATATTGCAAAGGAGGGAATAGCTTTGTTAGAAACTTTTCTTGCAAATTTTTTCTTACTTACAAAATGAGTATACACATGACTATTTACAGTAGTACATCGATAAACGGATGGTGGAGATGTATCCAATCTTATGGGTAGAATCATTCTCCATAATTTCTCTAGCACTTATAGAAAATACATTAGATATACGTAACTATAGATGAAGATAATTCTTGAAACTTATCATCATAACAACATATTCCAATATTTATTTATCTTACAGGTTTCTGCCCACCCTAACGCAAGTACTAATTGTACTCGGTATTTAACTAAAGCCTAAAATAAATGTAGCCAAAATTTAGGTCTGTAAACAGTCGGATACGGATTCGGATAATGTCATATCCATATCCGTATCCGAAATCATTTTCGAATATTGGATATCCGTATCCGCGGATGCGGACAAATACCGGATATTTTTCGATCAGTTCAAAACCAATAAATCTAAACAAATAAATACAAAATTTGGATTTATTATAAATCCATTTCAATACTAAAAATATAAAAAAAATATGCTAAGAAAAATAATTTTGATGCAACTCAGTGCACGAGGCTCCCGTACGATAGCAGACTCTGAGAAGGTCGATAATATACGCAGCTTTTATCATGCATTGCAACGAGGCTATTTTCGGACTCGAACATGGACGATAAGATCACTATGCGGATGACCTAACCGTTGCACCAAGGCTCCATCTCGCTAAGAAAAATAATTTTAAGCAGTAAATATTGATTTTTATATACATATTAATTTTTTTATCTAGTTAATATTGTAAAGACAATCATAACATGTTACGTACTAAGATACACAAAAAAAATAACTATAATCTTGATTAAAACCGAACGGATAATTATCGGATGTGGATATGGCCATATCCGTATCCGTTTTTCGAATATCAGATAATATTTCATATTTCGGATATGAATACGGATGGATATCAGATTTTTCGGTTACTCATTGACAGCCCTAGCCAAAATCGAGTTTAATTTTCAGTATAGCTTACCTTATGGAAATTGAAGACCAAGTCGAGCTCGCATACATTGCTGAAAAAATGATCTAATATCTCTACAAATAGATGGATGCACTCCAAATATGCCAGCTCATTATCAGTGATGTCAACACACATGGAGAAAAAAAGTCCAGCATATCTTCTGTAGATGACTTTGTGTGTGCGGAACTGTTAACAGGAAAAGCAGCTGGTGATAGTAATTGAGATTTCCCCAGATATAAAGGTACATGGTTCTGAGATAAATTTAAGACAACATACAACAACATACTTAAACTCCAATTACTACAATTATTTGGAAATGCCAGTAAAATAAAATGACAGGTCTTATATATTTGACAATGACAGTAAAACAGCATTTAAACTACAGATAAGGAATGTGTGTACACTGTTGAGCGATATATCTTTCCTAAAGTTACATTCTGCCACTGCATATTTCAAAGTCAATGATATTATGTTACTAATACTGCATATTTCAGAAGCAACAAGATTGAAAAACTTAAAGTATATAAAATTTTCTAATTGCGATTGCTCATATATTGATTCAGTAACAAGTAGAATATCTGCTAAAATTGGTCACTTTTACAATAAATTCTGTTGAGCGTTGGATTGTAGCAAATGTAATTACCAGTACTTATGCCTTCATGGTGTTGGCAGCGTAGAATAGCTACATTTATTAACTTCACTTATTTAGGAGTAGTATATTACGTAAGAGTGTAAGCATAAAGGACTTTATCTATACTGATTGATGCCTTTCTTAACAGGTATGATAGCTATAAATATAGATCACCAATATTTTAAATTACAAACATATTTATAAAAAAGTGCAAAGATTGATCGTTGATAGCTATATGACACACCAAGTTTGCACATATGCAACATGCAGTAGGGAAAGAAATAAAAGCGTTTCTAACCGTTAGCTATTGCATTTTTAGTAATGTAAGAATATGTGCATTATACTATATAAGGATGGACCTTCGTATTCAAATATCTTACATTTCTTCTATAGGGCGAGAATAAGGGAGCACAGTGGTAAATCCAAGATTTCGAAAAATGAATTATGTTTAAACTGAGATAATTTTAGTTATTATCAAACAGCGATTAAAAAGAAAAGCTCTAAATGTAAAAACATATATAATATCATCTAGCTTTATAAATCAAAGATCTCAAAATTCATCTAGAGAAGGAGCAGCGTAAGGGGTGCAAAGATAAAACCGAAAATTCAATCAGTGACTTCCGTTGAATGAAATGGTTTTAGTTGTAGCTAGAGATTTATATATTTGTGTCAATGTAGCAATATTATTTGGTAGACGACTTACATGTTTTGATTTTACTTTCAAAATTACAGTGGTGCAGCAAAAATGTCAATTAGTTAACTGATAGGATGTTGAGTTATTCTAATACAGTTTCATTGATTGCAGAAAGCAAGGAAGAAAGAGACTTTTGAGAAAACAGAAGATTAATTTTTTTCAGCCTGCAATTCATTTCTATTTCATAGTATGTAATACATAACTAATACAATCCATGCTAGCCAATCATTTGTAACAGAATTGTGTTGAATTTTGGCAACACTAGATGGATTTGCAAATCGGAGCTCGGAGGTAAATGTTATGGCGAAGAGAAGAGAAGTGCTGCTTGGAGCAGCAGCACAGACGTATGTCGTGGAGTGACAGACGTCTGTCGTGGAGTGACAGACGTCTGCTGCTTCAGGGTTTTGAAACCCGAGTGTTTGCGCAAAAAATGGGCAAACACCTCCAAGTCGTGTGATTTAGTTGATTTTATGTGATTCTTAGTGATTTAGATAAGTTATGTAAATATGAAAAAAGCAGGGGCTGAAATGTAAAAGACACGCAGATTTATAGTGGTTCGGACAGAACGTGCCTACGTCCACTTTATATGATATTATCTTCTTTGTTTCAGATTACAAGTATAATGCTTTGTGTACAAGTATATGAAAGTAGTTTGAAAGTTCCTTCCGTGCTTGAGCTCTCAAACTTGTCTGTCATTGTTGTACCCCTGCCCCTCTATTTATAGAGTGAGGTTGGGGGCAGGGGTCTTGAATGTATATAGCTGCTGGTGGGCCTGGGGTTCGGCGGAGATTCATTCGGTGGTGAGGTATGTGTTTGGCTCGGTGGCATTGGTCCGGCCATGAATGATTTGGTATTGGTGGTCCGGTTGTGGAGTTGTGGTGGACCGGTGGTAGGAGCATGGTCTGGTCCGGTATTGGCTTGTAGGTTGGTCCGGTGTTGGCTGTCTGGACCGGTTGTGTGACTGGTTCGGCCAAGATGGGGATGGGTTTGGTCCGGTGGCCGAATACGAAGGAGGCCGAATGGAGATGACCGAATGTTGGTTCGGTAATGGAAGCTTGGGGCCGAATGAAAGCTTGGGGCCGAATGAGCTTCTTCATGGAGAATGTTGGATGGACTTCTAGGTTAGTATTGAGCTTCTTGGCTGTCGAACGAAGTGGAGGTTGCGAGCCTGGGTGAAACTGGGACTTCTCGGTCTCGAGATCTTCTGGGTGAGAATTCGCCCAACATTTGCCCCCCAAAGTGGGGCACGTGCTTGCATGTGTCGCGCTTTGTTTCCCGGTGGTAGAAAGGCTTGTTTTGTAATGCCATGGGCTGGATGTTTGTATTCTGTTGATGTCCTGCAAAGGAATTTACAGTTTTAGTGTGATTTCAAATAACGATCGCTCGGCATCGAAATTTTTGAGATAGAGCGAATCGTGCCGTTCGGGGCGAGAGGGTGTGCCCTGAGGGGGTTTAGCATTATCGATGCCAGGTTCACGTTAGAGTGGGTCCCTGGATCGTTTGTCAAGGTGGTTTATCGCCAGCTCAGAGCATGCCTAGGGATCGTTCGCGACCCCGTACTTGTGTAAGTAGCTTAGCCATTTCATAATTATCAAAATCAAATATCCATTTAACCGATGAGCTTAAAAAAGGATGTCAAAGTGCAAATTCTCACGACGATAGGGTTAATAGCCATTCAGAGCGTGCCTATGGACCGTTCGTGGTCGCGTACACGTGTAAATGATTAACCCACGTTGGTGAGAGATTTACGACTCATTCATTGTTATCATATTCTCTACTTTATTAGTAGGTTCTAGAGTTCGGTACTTATCTGATTGAGGCGCTCCGCGTGCCCCCTGCTTCTGACTTTCGCTGGTGGAGACAACGTCATTCGGTGTTTGGTTGGTCCGGATGGATGTTTTCATTCGGCATATGGTTGGTCCGGTATGCCCAACCATCTGGTCCGGTGGTGTCTCTCCAGTCTATATATAGGGGCTATACCCCCTTAGGTTTTCTTCACCGAATCGACAAGCGCTGAACCAACACTATACCGAGCCAACACACTTGCCGAATCAAACGAAAGCCGAACCACTTCGTGCCGAACCAACTTGCCTACCGAATCAGGTGTACACTTATTGCCGAATGGACTCACTACCGAATGGGCCTAATTTGCCGAATACATACGGACGTCTTCGTTTTACCGAATGGGCCTTAGGCCTTAGTACCGAATGGACTCTTAGTGCCGAATGACATGTATACCGAATGAACTCTTGTACTTGAACTTCGAGTGGAATTCTGGACTTATGCATTCTTTTTCGCTTACATCTCCGTACTCCTTGTTCTAACAACCTGTCTTTTCACTTTTGTGTATGCAGATAAATGTCTCGCAAAGCGGAAACACGATCAGACAGACGGAAATCCAAGGATGGAGGCGAGCCTTTCTCCGTGCCCCCAGCCCAATCGGGGTCCGGGGAGCATGGACCTGCTTCGAGATCGCTGGTGGAGGGGTATGGACCCCAGGAGCTCCTGGTCTCCCCTCCCGACCGCTTCCCTAGTTCTCTAAAGGAGGAGCAGCTTAATGCTATATCCCGTTCTTTCGGGATAGATAGGGCGCTTATGTTGCTTCCGGGAGTCGGGGTGATGCCATACGACCCTCCCGAAGGGTATTTCGCCTACAGCCGGTACCATTGCATGTGCGGGGCCATTCCCCCATCAACGCCTGGGTTGTTAGCTTCCTTACATATCTAAAGGTGGCGCCTTTCCAGCTGCAGCCCAACTCGTATGCCATCTTGGTGTGCTTATATTCTATCTTCCAGAAGAGGTACGGGCGTTCTCCATCCAACCGGGAAATCCGGTATCTATATAATCTGAGGGGCTATAGGAAGGGGTCCCCCTACATTAGCTTAGAGTCGGTCGTCTCCTTCAAGTCGGTCCTGGTCCTATACTCAAAGTACAGCATGTTCAAGAAGGAGTGGTACTTTGTGAGGGACGATTCTGTCTCCATTCGTCGCTTCACTTCCGGATGTAAGTTAACTCTTTATTCGTAATTCCTGTCTTGATTGCAATTCCTTTCCTTATGTGCTTCTGTTGTTTGTCAGCGACAGGTGGTTTTGCGGTGGTGGAGAGCGATCGCCTAGTCCATATGGCAGCAGAAGTTAAGGCTATCTCCGAGAGGGACAGGTCAGCCGCCTATCTGATCAGGAACGCTACCCTCCTGGAGTACAATTTGATCCTGCCGCACCAGTCCGTGGTTAAGCAGAGGGACACGGCCGAGGAGAAGGCAGCCAAAGCTAAGGAGGGGGTCACGGTGAAGAGTGGAAAGAGAAAACCCTTCGCACAGCATCCCGTTGCGGGGGGCAAGAAGCTTAAAGAATCGGAGGGTCCCTCTCCTAGTACTTGCCCAATCATTCCGGAGGAGGAAGGTGTGGAAGAGGGCGAAGGAGGTGATGTGGGAGGAGAGTCAGAAGGCGGAGGAGATGGCGATGGAGATGGTGATGCTGGTGCCTTAACCTCTGGGAAAGATTCTGAACTGGATGAGGGCCTCCGTCAGGCCTTCGGGGAATCGGAGGAAGAAACGGAAGTGGAAAAGGCAAAGGAGGCGGGCAAGGCTGTGGCTGGTGCCGATCCATCCCATAAAGGCTCCTCAGCTAGGGTAACTTCGGCGGTGCAAGGTGAACTTTTGTCCTCTGTCGATTCCATTTTCGATAAGGACTTAGAAATATTTTATGGTTCACTTCCGTCCTGAAATGAGATTCAGGACTTATTGCAGTACCACACTCCTCCGCAGGGTTTGTATAATAGACGTGCCTTCACACTTTTCTTTCTTTTTACTTAACATGTTTCCTGAATTGGGGACCATTGTATGTTCGTAACACTTGTTCTTTATTTCAGGGGCAGGCCAGGTGGTTACAACGTCAGACGTTCGACACCGCCTCGAACAATTCAAGTTGATGAGAGCTTCTGCGAAGCCTCCCACTGGTCGTACTGGGGACGTGGTCAAATACCGTCCTCTTCTTGGGGTCATCGAAGAGGGCATTCAGAAAAAGAAGAGGAGTCGTTCTTTATTTGAGCCTTCCCCTGCTCCGCAGCTTCCTGTTCAGCCTCCTCGTGATGCCACGGAGGAGAGTACGGAGTTTATCCCCCCTCCACCTCCTTCCAATAATCCTACAGTTATCTGCATAAGGCGTCCTGACGTGCCCCGTGACCCCTTTGCCGGTCATCCTGATTTAGATCCAAGCTCTCGGGATATTTCATTTGATGAGACCACGGGTGAACACCTCCTTCCCCGCAACCCCATGGTACGAGTGTTAGACGAGGCTAAGTCTCTAGATCTTGATCTGCTTACCACTCGGGCAGTTACCATGAGAGACGAGGCCAAGGCTAATATTGATCGGGTGGCTGAGGAGACCAAGAAGTTAATGAAGTATCATGCTCAATTGGTCAAGACTGCGGAGGAGATTGGAAGTGCTAATATTCGGTTGCGGCTGAAGGTTGCTGATCAGGCCGAACAGCTTGCCGGTCAAGCCGTTCAGATTTCTCGGCACGAGGAAGCCTCCAGGCGTCTGAAAGAGACCATGGAAAAGGCTAGTAGGGCGGAATTACGGAAGATGGAGGCCGCATGTAAGGAGCGGATCGACATGGCCATTGCGACAGTGGATGAGGTTCGGAATGCGGATCTCGAGCAGGTAGAGGAGTTGTCTGGGAGGCTTGAGGCCGCGGAGATGGCTCAAGTTAAGTTAAAGGAGGAGATGGAGGAGATGAGGAGGTCTCTCCAGGCTGACTGCTCGAGATACCGATCAAAGAGGGATGCCGCTGTCGCCAAGTTGCAGGCTTCCGAGGCCAGGTTGAGGGAGTTCGAGGAGAATGAGGGGATGATGGACGAGATGCTGCAGGACATGTACTTCCGCACTTGGAAGGAGGGCAGCTTGTCTTGGATGGACGACTATCCCCGGGTCATGGCCAAGATATATCTTCGGGCTTTAGAGGAGGCCAGGGTCGAGCGGGTAAGGAAGGCGGAGTGGCTTTTAGTCTGGATGTGGTCACTGCTCAGTTCTCGAAAGAGGAGCAAGTGGCGGTGAAGGAGGGGATGCAGTTGCTCGCTGCGGAGGAAGCGGGTGTGCAACTGGAGGATGAGGATCAAGCGGCGGACGCTGGTGAGCTATTCTTCTCTTTTCCTTTTCTTTCTGGGTTTCCATGACTTGATTGTTTGTCGTTTGCTTAATGGATTCCTCTTCTGAATTGGACAGGTGGAACTTCCGATCAACATGCTGGGGGTTCCGGCCCTGCGGCCAAATAGGCTTGGGAAGTCGGTGATGGAGTGTGGACGCAGCTGGTTACTCGTCCGGATTCGGCCGCTTTTTATTTCTTTTTTACTGTTGTTTACGTTAGTCCAAAACATTGATATGACTGTAATAATATTATTTGCAGAGAATAACTTGGTGTGATTTCATAATATAAGCTGATTTTGTTATGTTTAAACATTGCTGTCATTTTGATGTGCTGCGTGAGAAGTATAACCATGTATATGCCTGTGATTTTAGTTGTGTTTGATGTTAAGCCTTTGCTTGAAATATAATTTCATGTTTTGCAATGTTGGTGTGACATATGAATAAGCTATAGTTATGCATCTATGTACAAGAGAAGAGAGTACCGCCCTTCATGTTTTATTTGCAGGCGGTAGTTTTGAGCATCTTGTGTAACTGATCATGAATATATCTGAGTACCTTGCCACCCAGTACGCGGGCTTAGATTCTCATGAGTGAACGCTCCATATTCGGTTTCCTGTACTTTAGAGTTTGTTATACAGGATAGGAGAAAAGTATTTAAATGAAATGGAAATATAGAAAAAGTAAAACTTCCAGTCACGGAAGGCCGTCGATGTGCTTAAGTTCGTGGCAAATGGGTTTTGTAGTCACTTTCCCTAGCTGTGGGTCTTGGAGACATTTGTCACCCATCTTACGCCTCCGCGGGGAGTTTTCTTTTTTACCACAGCCGCACTTAAGACACATCGGAGCCGAGATCGCGCACGGTAACTACCCGAACCATTATGGTCCGTAATCGTGGGTATTATTCGATTTACCGTGGCCGGCTAGCATGGGTGCCGTTGGCCGTGAACTACCCCTGGCTGGCCACACCTTATGTTGGGGCTTAAAGTAGGTTCACAGTTACCGGCGAGCCGAACGCCGTAATGAGCTGCCATCGGCTATAATCGGTCTTTATGATGACTTATAATCGGCTCATTACAGTTGGCTTTGAGGGCAGGCGCGAGCAATGAGTTAACCCGCAGCAGAGGGATGCTGGAGCAAGAGAGTCTCATTGGCGAGTGCATAGAATCGTAGCGTACCTGTTAGGCCTTGTCCAGATGAGGCCTTGGTGCGTCTTGAGTGGAGATGCCATAAGATTTTGTTCAACGGAAAAGGATAAAGCTTAACAAGCAGCCAAGATATAAAGGAACAAGTTAAAAAGAGACAAGATTTTTTAAAGTGGTTCGGCATAAAAATGCCTACGTCCACTGATTCTCTTTGTTAATTCACTTCATATGGGCAGTACAAGTTAAGAAAAGTATCGACGGATGTGTCGGATGTTCCATGCCCTCTGGAACACCTCTCCGTCCACTGTTGACAAAATATAAGCTCCGTTGTGGAGGTCTTTATGAATTACATATGGTCCATCCCAGATGGGGTCCAATGCCCCGGGGTGCGGAAAGATTCGCCTGAGGACAAGATCTCCTTCTTGTAAGATGCGATGTTTGACTTTGGAGTTGTATAGTGCTGCCACCTTTTGTTTGTGAGCTGCTGCTTTGAGAGCTGCATCGTTTCTCCTTTCCTCAATCAGATCCAAAGACATGAGGAGGAGTTCTTCGTTTTCTTCTGCATTGTAGTGGATCCTACGATGGGAAGGAACAATAGTCTCAACAGGGAGCATTGCCTCCGATCCGTATGCCAAAAAGAAAGGAGTATGTCCCGTTGATGTTCTGAAAGATGTGCGGTAGGCCCAAAGTGCCGTAGGAAGTTCGTCCACCCAAGCGCTTTTTGACTTTTCAAGTTTCTTCTTGATTAGGGTTTTGAGAATTTTGTTGACAGCTTCGACTTGTCCGTTTGCCTGAGGATAAGCTACTGATGAGAAGCTTTTATGAATTCCATGCTCTTGGCACCAGTCGGCGAATTCTTCGCTGTCAAATTGGAGTCCGTTGTCTGATATGATCTTGAGTGGTACTCCGTACCTGCACAGAATATTTTTGATCAAGAAGTTGATAACTTTTGCTGAAGATATTTTATTTAGGGGTTCCGCTTCCACCCATTTGGTGAAATAATCGACCGCCACTATAGCATATTTGGCCCCGCCCCTGCCCGTTGGCAGTTCGCCAGTTAAATCAATTCCCCATACAGCAAAGGGCCAAGGGCTGGTCATTTGAGTAATTTCATTTGTGGGTAGTCGAGGAATCTTGGCAAATTTCTGACATCTGTCGCATCTCTTGACGAAGTCTAAGACGTGTTTGTTTAGTGTGGGCCAGTAATATCCATATCGGAGTATCTTCTTCGCCAGAGTCTGCCCTCCAGTGTGATCTCCGCAACTACCTTGATGGATGTTGAATAAGATTTCCTTGGCTTCCCTTCCAGCGACGCATCTGAATAAGGGGCTAGAGAAGCCACGCCGATAGAGGATGCTTTCTTGTATTGTGTAGTGGGGAGCTTTCCTCAAAATTCTCCTGACTTCATCACGTTTGTCTGGTAGTGTGCCGTCCTGCAAATATTTCCGGATAGGAGTCATCCAAGTTGCTTCTTCAATTGCAGTTATCAGATTCACTTGTTCAAAACTTGGGGCTAGCTGCCTTGAGATGGCTAGTGCTCCGGAAATGGTGTTATTCATCATACTAGCTTGCTTTGCTAGTTCATCGGCCTCTTGGTTATCTTCTCGAGGAATGTGTTTGATTAGATAATGGTCCAATTGGTCGAGCAGCAGTTTGGTTTTCTTTAGATATGCTGTGAGTCGCTCTCCTCGTGTCTGGAATTCTCCTAGTACTTGGTTTACAATAAGTTGAGAATCACTATGAAGACATAAAGAATTGACTCCAATTTCTAAGGCAAGCTCCAATCCCGCTATTACTGCCTCATACTCCACATCGTTGTTAGTGGCCGCGAATTCCAACCTTAATGCATGGTACAGCTTTCTTCCCCTGGGGGTGATTATCACAATACCTGCCCCCGAGCCTTGTTCGTTTGATGCTCCATCTACAAAGAGGTTCCACTTGATGTTTTTTGCTATTTCAAGCTGATCCTTGCCTTCGTTGGTGGTGAATTCGGCAATGAAATCGGCCAGGGCTTGCCCCTTGATAGCAGTGCGAGGATGGTAGGTGACGTCATACTGACTTAGTTCAATGCACCATTTGAGGAGTCGTCCAGAAGTGTCGGGACGATGGAGCACATGTCTTAGTGGCTGATCGGTTAGAACTCTGATGGAGTGGGATTGGAAGTAGTGTCGTAGTTTTCGTGACGCGATCAATAAACAATATGCCAATTTCTCAAGTTTAGGATATCTGGCTTCTGCCCCTGTAAATCTCTTACTTATAAAGTACACCGGGCGTTGTGTGCGGTCTTCTTCTCTTACCAGGGCAGCGCTTAGAGCATGAGATGATACAGCGAGGTATAGGTATAGCTCTTCGCCTTCGTTTGGAGTTGAGAGTACTGGTGGTTTCTGGAGGTGTTCGATCAGGTTAAGGAAGGCTTTTAAGCATTCATCGGTCCATTCGAACTTTCCTTTGTCTTTCTTGAGAGCTTCGAAGAAAGGGACGCACTTGTCAGTTGCTTTGGAAATGAATCTGCTTAGGGCGGCTACCTTTCCGTTTAAGCTCTGCATTTCTTTTCGGGTGGAAGGTATCCTTATTTCTTTTAGAGCCCGGATTTGTTCAGGGTTTGCTTCAATTCCTCTGGAATGGACAATGAACCCTAAGAATTTTCCCGATGACACTCCGAAGGAGCACTTTAGAGGATTCAGCTTCATTCCATATCGGCGAAGTACCTGAAACATCTCGCTCAGGTGGCTTACATGATCGTCGGCTTTCCTGGACTTTACCAACAAGTCATCCACATATACTTCCATAGTTCGTCCTATTAATTCCGCGAACATCTTGTTGACGAGGCGCTGATAGGTGGCTCCGGCATTTTTGAGTCCAAAAGGCATGACTTTGTAACAATATAACCCCTGGTCAGTGATGAAGCTAGTGTGGTCTTGATCGGGAGCGTGCATGGGAATCTGGTTGTATCCGGAGTATGCATCCATAAAAGATAAAAGTTCGTGCCCGGCAGTGCTGTCCACAAGTTGATCGTTTCGGGGAAGCGGGAAGCAGTCTTTCGGGCAAGCGTCATTTAAGTTGGAGAAATCAATGCATGTTCGCCACTTCCCATTAGCTTTCTTTACTAGTACCGGGTTAGCTATCCACTCGGGGTAGATGGCTTCTCGTATGAAGTCATTAGCAAGTAGGTTCTTTACTTCCTCGTCGAGGGCTGCTGATCGTTCTGCTCCCATGCTTCTCTTTTTCTGCTTTATCGGTGCCCTGGTGGGATCGATGTTCAGCATGTGGCATGCTATGTCTGGAGAGATTCCTGTCATATCGGCATGTGTCCACGCAAATACATCTAAGTTGTGGCGGAGAAAGTCAATGAGTTGATCCTTCAATTCCGTTTTTAGCTGAGATCCTATTTTTAATAGTCTGCTTGAATCATGTTTGTCTACATATACGAATTCCATGGCCTCTGCGGGCTCAGCGGTAGCCTCCTCCTCCCTGGGGTCTAGTTCATTGAAAGGATCGCTGGTGTATCGAAGAGGAGGGGCTTTCTTTGGTTGCTATGCTTCTAAGCTTTTCATGCAGAGAGTAGTCTCTGCATCCTTCCCTTTATTCTTTCTATGGTTATTGCGAAGTTCAGTTACATAGCAATCTCGAGCGGCGTCTTGATCTCCTTCAACTTCTCCTATTCCGTTATCTGTTGGGAATTTCATCTTTAGGCACCACGGGGCTAGGACAATTTGGAAGTCAGATAAGGCTGGTCTTCCCAAGAAGGCGTTGTAGGCCGAGTGGTTTTCTATTAGTACGAACGTTTGTTTTCGCACAACGGAGCGGGGATGACTTCCTATTTCGACGAAGAGGTCAAGTTGCCCGAGGGGCATTTTCGCATCTCCACTGAAACCGTGCAGGGGTTTGTTGCAGGGAGACACATCCTTCATTGACAGTTTCATTTTGTCGAAAGCATGCTTGAACAGGATATTTACGGAGCTTCCTGTGTCTATTAGAATTCGGAAAACTTTAGCTGGACCGAACCAGGCAGAGATGACCATGGGATCCATATGCGGATACTGTCTTCCTTCTAAATCACGCCTACTGAATACGATGTCGTCACTCTCTTTCCGTTTCGGGTGGCGTTCTTCCATAATGTAGTTGACATAGCCCTCAGCATTTCTAAGTGACTTGCCGTATCTTTCCATCTCTGCCCAGCTTCTGTCGGCGATGTGTGGTCCTCCCGAGATGGTATGGACCACTATCTTCTCTTGGTTAGAGCCACTGGTGTTGCGATTCCCTCCGCCTACTTCTGGGAGGGGTTGCTTTGAGTTCTCATTGGCAGGAGTTGGAGTCCTGTTCTGACCTCTCACATAGCGTTCCAGCCTTCTTCTTCTGATGTGTTCTTCGATCAAGTCCCGGAGATGGTGGCATTCATTGGTGTCATGTCCGTGGGATTCGTGGAAGCGGCAGAACTTTCCAGACTTGAGGGCGTTATCAGATTCTTTCTTGTGCGGGGGGCGCTTGTATCCGAGTTCGCCCTGAGTGGCTAGATAGATGTTTTCGATGGTTTCATTCAAAGGAGTGTAGGAGTCAAATCTCGGTCCTGGTCGATATTGGCGTTTTTCAACCTTCTTGCCCCCAGCATTGTCTCTAGATTCATTTCTTCGAATGTCCTTGGTTGCAGCGGGAATCTTGTCCGAAGTTGTCTTACCTTGTTGCCCTGACTGCCTCTCAGTGGCGGCGTCTTCAAGTCTCATATACTTTCCAGCTTCATGAAAGAAATCAGGTAAAGTAGCTGGTTTTTCCTTAGTTAGTCTTCTTGCGAACTTGGTATCTGGATGTACACCGCTACAGAGGGCCATTGGGGTGAGTTTCTCATCGGCATCTTGGACTGCGGCCGCTGCGGCGTTGAACCGAGTTAGATATTGTTGCAGTGTCTCTCCGGATTTCTGTTTAACATTGGATAGAGAATAAGCATCCTTGGGTTGTTCTACATGGATGCGGAACTGGCTAATGAACCTTTCTTTCAACATCTCCCATGAGCTGATAGATCCTTGGGGTAGATGGCAGAACCAGGAGGTAGCTAGATCTGCTAGGAATAGCGGAAAGCATTTACACAGCACCCCTTCTGTTGCTCCGCTCATGAGCATATGCTGGGTGTATCTTTGTAAGTGTACGATGGGGTCGGAAGTTCCCTTGTAAGGTTCCATGGTTGGCATTTTCCATTCCCGGGGGGTGATGGCAGTTTCGATATTGCGGGTAAAGGGGCTGGTGACCCTAGCGTCTATTCCTCGGTCCCTTTGCTCCCGTTGGACGCATTCTCTGAATAGTCGCGCCATTCTTTCATCAGAATTTGGAGCGGATAGAAATGAACTTGGTTCTTCCCTGCGAGATCGGTCTCGTCCAGATGACCTGTAGGGATGGTATAGTCTATCACTTCTGACGTGATCCAGTGGATGTCTCTGGTTGCTCGGATGCATGCTAGGACCAGCTACAGTTGCCCACTGCCTTGATCTTCCCCTGCGGGGTTCTGTTTCGAGCATTTCCATGGGGTCAACTTCGGGCTGGGTTCTAGCTCGGCTCCGTTCAGCGGGGTTTCTATGATTAGGTGGCATGACTGGCTCAGCCACATCCGACCCTCGCCTAGCGCCTCCGCCACTGGGTTCGGTTCCAAGTGCTTCATCGAGTCGGAGTTCGGGCTGAATCCGGGCGCGGCCCCTATCATTGTTGTTCCTGTTGATGGCTTCCTCGAAGAGGGAAGACCTTTGCTGTCTCCGAGATCCTCCAGATTGAGATTCATCCCATGATTCAGTGTTGCGGTTGGATTCTTCGACGTCCCTCAAGCGTGACATGAGTTGGTTCACCAAAGCTTCTTGTTGGGATGCGAAGCGGTTAGTCACTTCCACCACAACTCTGTCTAGGTCTGCTCTAGTGATTACTGCCGGTTGTTCCGCGGCAGGGGCTATTGGAATTGCCTGATCTACATGTGGCACTGCTGCTGTAGTGGGTTGGTTCTCTTGATCTGGATCCACTGGATTTGAAGCGCTGCTAGTTGTAGCGTTCTTTCCCTTGTTGGCGTCTTTTCTTGGTCTGGAAGTCATGTTTCCTAGGCAATGAAGGATGCTATTGGGAAAGAAGGTTTGAATGAGGGAAGCTGAAGCTTCGAGTTCGAGATTCTCAGCGAAAGCACCAAAAATGTTTGCGCAAAAAATGGGCAAATACCTCTAAGTCGTGTGATTTAGTTGATTTTATGTGATTCTTAGTGATTTAGATAAGTTATGTAAATATGAAAAAAGCAGGGGCTGAAATGTAAAAGACACGCAGATTTATAGCGGTTCGGCCAGAACGTGCCTACGTCCACTTTATATGATATTATCTTCTTTGTTTCAGATTACAAGTACAATGCTTTGTGTACAAGTATATGAAAGTAGTTTGAAAGTTCCTTCCGTGCTTGAGCTCTCAAACTTGTCTGCCATTGTTGTACCCCTGCCCCTCTATTTATACAGTGAGGTTGGGGGCAGGGGTCTTGAATGTATATAGCTGCTGGTGGGCCTGGGCTGGAGCAATCTGGCCTGGCAGTCATCTGGTTCGGCGGAGATTCATTCGGTGGTGAGGTATGTGTTTGGCTCGGTGGCATTGGTCCGGCCATGAATGATTTGGTATTGGTGGTCCGGTTGTGGAGTTGTGGTGGACCGGTGGTAGGAGCATGGTCTGGTCCGGTATTGGCTTGTAGGTTGGTCCGGTGTTGGCTGTCTGGACCGGTTGTGTGACTGGTTCGACCAAGATGGGGATGGGTTTGGTCCGGTGGCCGAATACGAAGGAGGCCGAATGGAGATGACCGAATGTTGGTTCGGTAATGGAAGCTTGGGGCCGAATGAAAGCTTGGGGCCGAATGAGCTTCTTCATGGAGAATGTTGGATGGACTTCTAGGTTAGTATTGAGCTTCTTGGCTGTCGAACAAAGTGGAGGTTGCGAGCCTGGGTGAAACTGGGACTTCTCGGTCTCGAGATCTTCTGGGTGAGAATTCGCCCAACACCGAGGCTTGTGACAGATGTGTGTCCAGTCTATGCTTTCAGAAAATGTTTTCATGAGGTATATGACAGACGTCTGTCATAAAGTGACAGATGTCTGTGACGTTCTCAGCCTATTTTCAGCTCGGGCTTGGTGTGGTGATTTGTGACATTTGGAGGGGCAATTTTGGAATTTTGTCTAGGTTTTCTATTCTCCATATAAGTTATTTTCAGGATTCGGAGACTTAGACGACTGCAAGGGTTTATCCTCCATTAATTATGGTTTATCAAAACCTAATTTTATTCAATTCTCTTCTCCACAAATCAATTCTATTAGAATTTTGATCATTGTAATCAATTTATTATACTCTTCTCATCGGTATTAATAAAGACGCTCTCTCAAAGTGGATGTACACTGACAAGACGATAGTGGAAGCACTATAAACCGGTGTGCGATTTATTTTATCGTTATTGTTTTGATTTTTTATTGTTTGTTTGGTGATTGTGATTGGATTGGATTGTGATTGTGATTGGGATTGAGATATTGATTGGTTGTTTTTGCACTTTTTATCACGATCTCGTTTTCCGCCGTGCTTTGGGATTTTGATTTGAGTGATCTCGAGTTAGAATTCGCACAACGTTTGGTATCAGAGCTTTGATGCTGGTAGGTGGTTGTGGAAATGCCAGAATCAGATAATACCTCAGATAGTCCGTCAATGGTTAATCCAAATAGTGTAGCACCGTATGTATGTGGATCGTACGTGGCTTCGGCATCACAATTGGTTATAGACAAGTGGAACTGCGATAATGATTTTGAAAAATGGCAATGGAAGATGAAAGCGGTTCTTAGACTGAATCGAGTGCATCAGGTAGTGTTTGACACATATTTGTTGTCAGCGGACATATCAGATATTGAGAGAGGAAATGAAAGAGCGGACATTTCCTACACTTCAACTTGCTATGAGGGAGAATGTTATCTCCGAAATTAGTGGTGAGACTAGCGCTAAGCGTATTTGGGACAAGTTAGAGGAGTTGTATATGAAAAAGTCTCTAACTAATCATTTGATCTTGTTGCGAACGTTCTTCACCTACAAGATGAAGAAATGTACTTCGCTAAAGGCGCACTTGAATATTTTTGATGATTTGCTAATGAAAATGCAGACGGTAGATTTGAAGATTGAGAAAGAACAAAAGACGATGATATTATTATGTTCGTTGTCGGACCGTTATACGGGTTTCTCAAATAGTTTGATCTATAGCCGGGAACTTTCTAGATGATGTCAAAATGATTTTTCTTTGCGAGAAGTTGTGGGATCAAATGAAAGAGTTGGATGATGAAAGTAGTGGTGCTAGTAGTGGTCAAGACTTATTTGTGGAGAAGGAGAGATATGTGAAGAAGGAGAACCGTAGGTGCTCTAAATTATGCAATCCCGGTAGGAGAGAAAAGTTGAAGGAAAGAAAGTACAAGTGCTACATTTGTAAGAAGTCCGGTCAGAAGAATGAGTGTTCAGACAAGGAGAAGGCAAAGCAGGAAGTAGCATCTCATCCGTAGCGGTAGAGAGTGGAATTGGTGAGGGAGACGTAGATTTGTTGACGGCGGTAGCATCCGATGTTTCGGGTAGTGAATCGGTGCTCGATTCAGGGGCATCTTATCATATGACGTCGAATAGGAATTGTTTTTCTTTTTATATCGACAAAGAAGAAAATTCGATTGTTATGGGTAATGGTGCTATTTGTAAGTCGAAAGGCACTGGTTCCGTACAAATTCGGATGTTAGACGAAGTGATTCGTACTCTCACTAATGTACGCTATGTTCCGGGACTTCGAAAGTCTCTTATCTCTTTGGGGCAGCTGCATTCTTTAGGTTGTAAGATCACTATTGAGAGTGACAGCTTGCGGGTTTCGAATGGTGCGTTAGTGGTGACGAAGGGTGCTAGGACTCGTGGGGCTTATTTGCTTCAAGGAGTGGCTATAGAAGGTGAAATTTGTGTGGGAATTGATAGTTCTCGTGGCTTGGATGCGACTAGGTTGCGGCATTTGAGGTTAGGTTGTGTCTCGAAGAGGAGTTTGGATATTTTTCGTAAGAGGGAGATGATCGATGGCAAAAGATTTCAACAAACTAGAGTTTTGCGACGAATGTGTCATGAGAAAGCAAATTAAAGTTTCATTCGGTGAAGGAAAACATAATTCGAGAAGGGTTCTGGAGTATGTTCACATAAATGTTTGGGGACCAACATCAATTTTGGTGGAGCTCGTTATTATATTTCTTTTATTGATGACTTTTCTCGAAAGGTATGGGTGCATATAATGAAGGCCAAGTCGAAGGCACTTGCAAAGTTCAAAGCATGGAAAGCTCTTGTTGAGAATGAAAGTGGCAGGTCTTTGAAGGTTCTAAGGTCCGACAATGGCGGGGATTATGTTTTCGGAGAGTTCTTGGAGTTTTGCAAGCATCATGGTATTCAAAGATATTTTACTACACCGAGATATCCGCAGTCGAATGGTGGTGCGGAGAGGATGAACCGTACTATACTAGAGAAAGCTCTAAGTTTGATATTGACATCGGGTTTGTCTAAGAGATTTTGTGCCGAAGCTTTATCAACCGCAGCGCATATTATTTATCGAACTTCGTGCTCGGCTATTGGTAACAAAATTCCAAAGGAAGTGTGGAAGGGAAAGAACATTGACTTGAGTTATCTTCGTGTGTTTGGTAGTCCGGTTTATGTGCATGATCCGAAAAATGACACACATGAGCCTAGAACTTTCAAGATGATTTTGCTTGGTTATACGTATAGTGTAAAAGGCTATCGGATATAGAATCCGAAAATGAAGAAGGTTGTGAATTCTTGCCATGCTACTTTTGATGAGTCGACTTTGTTCAAGAAGAATGAAAGCTCATTGAATGTTCCAGGTTTGGTTCATGGTGAATCAAAGAAGAATGAAGTTCTTACCACATTTTGTCCAAGGAGTAGATAGAGTAGAGTAGTTAAAGATGCTTATGAGAAGGACGCAGTTGATGTAACATCACATAGTCCGCAGGGTTCCTCTAGTAGTGTTGGTGATGTGCATGATTCTAGTGAGGATTCGAAGTGGTGCCGAAAGAAGTTTGGGTGATGGTATTGCTAGTCGGGCGGGTCGTCGTGCTATAAGACCATCCGATAGATATGATGATTGAAACTATCTGAGCTTTTGTGATAATTTGAACTATGCTCTTCATGTAGTCCAAGATAAGCCGATGGACCTTGATGACGTCATGGTGTCGAGTGATAGATCGAAGTGGATTTGTACTATGAAGGAAGAGACGCAATCGTTTTTGAAGAATCAAACTTGAGATTTAATTCCACTTCCTAAAGGAAACCGTGTTATAAAGTGCAAATGGATATACAAGATGAACGACGATGGGAGATACAAAACTAGGCTAGTGGCTAAGAGATTTGCGCAAAGGAAGGAGAAAGAGTATGAGGAGAAATTCGCACCGGTTGTGCGTCATACTTGTATCCGCATATTACTTGTTATAGTTGTCTTCCACGACTTGGAGTTGGAGCAACTTATTGTGGAAACAGCCTTCTTACATGATGACTTTGACGAAGACATCTACATAGAGCAACCAAAAGGTTTTGTTGTAAATGTTAAGTCAAATTTGGTTTGCAAGTTAAAAAAATCACTATATGGCTTAAAGCAATCATTCAGACAATGGTACAAGAGATTTGATCATTTTATGCTTGAAAATGGTTTTGATAGAAGCAGCAAGGATGTTTGTATATATTTCAAGAAGTTGAAAAATGATTGTTGGATGTATTTACTCTTGTATGTAGACGACATGTTCATTGCTTCTAAGGATATGAATGAAATCAACAAGTTAAAACTAAGTTTGAAATCGGAGTTCGAAATAAAGGATTTTGGAGAAGTAAAGAGGATATTGGGCATGAAAATAGAAAGGGACTGAAAGTATTTTGAGTTGAAATTGACCCAAAAGGAATATAAAGAAAGTGTTTTGCCGGTTTAGCACGGAAAATGCAAAGGCGTCAAATACACCTACCTTTGCATATGAAACTTTCGAGTAAGAGATCACCTATCTTGAAGAAAGACAAGGCTTACATGGCAAAAGTGCCATATGTTAGTGCGGTTGGAAGTTTAATGTATGCTATAGTTTTTACAAGGTCTGATATTGCAAATGTCATCAGGACGGTTAGTTAGTATATAGCTAATTCGGGGAAATCACATTGGAAAGCTGAGCTTATATTGAGATACCTTAGAGGTACATCATCTCATGGTCTTGTTTTTGGCAATAGTGAGGGAATGAATTGCAAGTTTGTTGGTTATTGTGATTCAGACTACGTCGGTCATAGAGATCGAAGAAAATCAACTTCTGAATATGTCTTTACACTAGGTGATACGGCCATAAGTTGGAGATCGAGATTGCAGACCGTCGTTGCTTTATCCACTATGGAGGCGGAGTTGATAGCCGCGGTGGAGGCGGTAAATGAGGCACTTTATTTGAGGCGATTGTTGTGTGACTTGTGATTCGAACATGATAGCATTGATGTTCGATGTGATAACCATAGTGCTATTCATTTGGCAAAGAAATTGGTATTTAGCTGACGGACTAAGTAAGAGAGTTATTCTTAGTAGCCATGGATGAGGATAGGGTATATCTTCAAAAAGTGCACACAAATGATAACGCGACGGATATGTTCACCAAGGTATTGCTGGTTGGAAAGTTCGAGCATTCCTCGAACTTGATGACACGGGGTGACATGGTTGAGGGGAGAGCTTGGTTATAGAGATAAAGAGTATCAGTGAAAGATTATGGTTCTATCTTCTTGATGAGTACTGGTTTACACTCTATAGTGCTTTTTGTCTTTTGGTGAGACGATTATGAAGTTGGGTGCTTTCAACACTTCGTTAGCGGACGGAGGCTTTACCTGAGCTCGTTGATGGAGTGCAATGGACAATGGTTTTGCCGGAGTTCATTGGAAAAGCATTCAAGCTTGTTTGGTTGAAGGTAGAAGTGGTGATTGTTGGTGCTATCGGTTGTTGATGATGGTATGGTACCATTGGAGTTGGAGATGGATATAGTGTCAAGGTGAAGTGTTGAATTTTGGCGACACTATACGGAGAAATTGAAGTGGTCGGAAGTAGCTTGATGAGGAGAAGACGGTTCTCAAATCGAAGCTCGGATGTAGAAGTTATAGCGAAGAGAAGGAAAGTGCCGCTTGGAGCAGCAACACAGACGTCTGTCGCGGAGTGATAAACGTCTGTTGCTTTAGGCTTTTGAAACCTGAGGCTTGGGATGGACGTCTGTGCTTTCAGAAAATGTTTTCCCGAGGTATCTGACAGACGTCTGTCATAAAGTAACAGACATCTGTGACGTTTCTCAGCTTAATTTTAGCTGGGACTTGGTGTGATGATTATGATATTCGGAGGAGCAATTCTGAAATTTTGTCTAGGTTTTCTATTCTCCTATATAAGCTATTTTCAGGATTCAGAAACTTAGACGACTGCGATGGTTTAATCAAAGGTTTATCCTCCATTAATTAGGGTTTATCAAAACCTAATTTTCTTCAATTCTTTTCTCCACAAATCAATTTAATTAGAATTTTGATCATTCAATCTTTTGTACTCTTCTCATCGATATTAATAAAGGCTTTCTCGCAAAGTGGATGTACACTAACAAGACGTTAGTATAACAACTATAAATCGATGTGTAATTTATTTTATCGTTATTGTTTTGATTTTATATTGCTTGCTGGTGATTGTGATTGATTTTGAATTGGATTGACATTGTGATTTAGATATTGATTGGTTGTTTTTGCAATTCTTACCACGATTTCGTTTTCCGCTATGCTTTGAGGTTTTGGTTTGAGTGATTTCGAGTTAGAATTCCCACAACAAATTGAGGACACATAGTCTATAAAGCTGCCATATTTTAGACTGTAAATACACGTTTGTATTTAATAAAAGAAAAGCTGTTATAACCGAATTGCTTTTGCTGCCTACAAGAACTTTTGCTTCATGCATAAACTCTTGCTGATGTTGCCTATGAAAAAGGTTTTGCCCATGTGCTCTTATTTATTTGTGTTGATGGTAGCCTTTTAGCTTTGATACCTTGCTCGTTTGTGTATTGTGCGCCTGGGTCTAGCTGAAGGTGTATCATTAACATCCGTATTTTCAACAATAAAAACAGGGTTTTCGCAAAATAAGGACCCTTTTGGTTTCATTTTGTGTTTTGTGTTTTCAACTTGCACTAAGAAATAGCAAAAAAAAAAAAGATTTATAATTCTTAGTCATTGCGACGACCAACGGACAACGAAAGAGTTGTATTGTTCTGCGTGCTTTTGTTATCTCTCAAAATACGAAAAACAAAATAAACTTATTTTCTATTTTACATGTTAATTTCAATTTTCAAGATTGTTTTTATTTCAACAATACATAAACCGGACGCGTTTTTGTACAGACGAAAACATAAAACTAAAAACGACAAGCCAAACGGGGCCTAAATTTTGTTATGTTCCTCATTTCTTGAGTATTTTTTGTGAAATCTGAATTGATGGTTTAGTTTCTACCTATCCCCTTTTTTGGGAATACAAGAAACTAAGTTTCGTACGTACCCATGTTACAACAATTCATACTTTAGCTATCGTATTCTGTTTTGATACGTAAGTTTTAATACGATTAGATCATTCAATCAATATTACCAAATCTGTTTTAATAAAAGAAAGAAAGAAAAAGGTGATTAGCACTCCCAATGATCGTGTTAAAATCAAATGACTAATTAAGTAATTTGTTAGAGAATAGTTTACAATCCTAAAAAGTTGATGAGAAGATCAACCATCTCTATGACATATGAATAGAGTACTCAATATATCGTCAACTGCTGGATAAGTGATTTCCAGTCTTTCTACAAACCATGCGTAAATAATTATACGTTGTTTAAACATCACAAACGTTTTAATCATACTTGCAAAACACCGGTATCAAAGATGACATAAAACGTAAATAATAACACATACCTCAACAAAATTGGTGAATTTGGGATCTCTATTTACTACCAACCGATGGACCTATATAATTCAAATACAAAACAAAAATCATATTGAAATCATCCCCAAAATTGTATAGAAAGAAAGAATCAAAATGTAATCTGGAAAGGGGTCAGACCTCATATTCAACCTTATGCTTCTCTGATTCTTCAAGAGGAACGTAGTATTTCGCTAGTCGAGTCTTGCCTTGCCTATTCTGAAGCAATATGAAGCGGATCTGCGAATGTTATTTCTCAGATTAAAAATTTGCACTGGGAAAATGAAAACCGTGGTCACGCTCTTTTTAGAAGAGGAGGAAACTCTTACCATTGATATTTGGAAGCAAGCTGAAATAGAGAAAATGAACTAAATTAGTTCAACGCAGGAAAATAGAAAGCACTTAATTAGTTAAACAGTGCTTGCTAATTCCATGCATTACTTTGTTAACAAATAAGCATCCAAATATTTTTCTCGGTGATCATCGTACAGCACTGAACGGTCACTTAAAATCAAAAACACATGGTCGTCTATCACGTCTGACAATGAACAATTGTTGAAAATTAAAGATAAGCTGCAGTTTTTGGATGAATGAAAAACAATTGAATTCGGTGCTAAACATCATGTTTAAAATAAAAAAATAAAAAATATACGTACTAAAATTTTCATTTACCCACCAAGCTTTTTTTAAGTATCAAACACGACTTAAATAGAACTCCATCAAATTTTTTTGGGTGTCAAATAGAACTTAAATAGAACTACATCAAATTTGTTTGGGTATCAAGCACAACTCAAATCTAACTCCATCAATTAAATATGACTTTTGCATTATATGTTGGAGGATGTATGCTTTTCCTTCAACAAAAATTAACTTATTGGTTTATTTGCTCCACTAATCCTTAGTTTTATTTTTAAATTAAATGCTTTGAGAAGTGGCTATAAAAAATGACCATGAATCCAAATGCATTTGCCAAATTTTAAAGTAAGTATGTGTTTTATTGATTAAAATAACCGCAAGACTAAAACTGAAATTAATTGTTATTTCCGTTTAATAGTCGATCCTTTTGCTTTTATTTTAAATTTTACTGTATTTTTGGGTTGAATTTTGTTTATTTTCAGTTTTATTCTCTTCATTTTGCTCTTTTTATATTGATTAGTTTTATTTCATATTCACATTTTGAATTAGGATATTTATGGAAGTTCACATCCATCGAAAATTTGCAGCACCAAAGTAATTATAACCATTATTGAAGTTAAAGATTATAAAGGTTTTGCAGAATAATGATATAAGAAATATATAGTTTGAAGTGATGTTGAAATCATTCAAGTTCAAACTTATCCAAATAAATTGAATTTATTAAGCGGTTGTTGTTCAATAACCGAAGAGTGGCTTCATTGAACAAGAGGCTTGGTTATTAGAGCAAAACCGAGGTTGTGACGTCTAAGTGTGATATGCAAAAGAGCGGTTGCAACAACCAACATTTTTAACAACTTGATATTTAAACTAATAATTTAAATACTGAATCGTTAATTAATTGAAGGTCCAAAAATTTAATTTTTTGCATATGATCGAATTAAGATTCGAAACTACTTCTGTTGAGTCCATATCGACGTTGTAAATCGAAAAGAGTATAAATATCACTATATTTGGAGTTACAGCATTTTTTTAATTTACGTACGTATTATTGTATGTATTTTGTAAAATTACGTGCGTAGTCGAGTCCAGTGGGATCTCTACCGACGGTTGGTAATTTTAGGATGAGGACTTTATTATAAGATGGACTATTGAATAATTTTTGGAATTGGATGATTCGATAGCACAAACAATCTCAAAATGCGTGAAATTATCATTCCGGGAAGCTATCTTAGATAGCGACGAAATTTTTATCATCGGCACCAGAAAAATAAGGTGATGTGCACCAACGAGTTTCGTAATGACTCGATTTACTATGTGATTATACGAGCTCAAAACGTGTGGTGGTTTATTTGAGAAATTAAATGAAATATATATATATATATATATATATATATATATATATATATATGTTCACACATCCCTCTTTCAAATGTATTTTTAACCCTCTCCGACTTTACTTCTCTTCCTCCAATAAACATAAAAAGACTGCCACTCCTTCACTGAATTGAATCGAGAGATATGGCCACATTTGGAGGCGAGGTCGGATCCATTGGACTTTTGGAGAGGAGAGCTTCACGTCTATGTAGGTGTTTGGACTGTGTAGTTAAAGCTCCGCAAAAATCCTCGCTATAGCGCATAGCACTTTTTGACCGTTATGTTTTTTCAGTATAGTGCTATTAAACAGTAGATCCGCTTTGAACCCCGCTAATTTCCTCTACACCCACTGAATCAAGACTTTTTAACACCCGCTTTAGCAACATTAATATAAAAAATCTGATTTGACTAGTTTTCTTTTATACCAAATCAATAAAGTTAAGGTAGAGATCTAATTTTAAGGTATAAGTACTCAGTTACAAATCTGCTGAAGTCATCTAATCTAGTCTACATATACCATGATATTCTTCGATTTTGATATATATATAAGATTAAACAATATCCATGTTTCCTATATAAATGATGTGAAGATGAGAATAAATTAACTTTAAATATTTGGTTTTATATTGCATGAAGCTTTTTGCATCCACGCTATTTTTAGCAATATTCCTGCTATAAATTTTTACACCTCCACCGCTATGCAACAGCTAAGCACTTTAATCACACATGTGTTGGGAGTGCGGCTTTGTTTGAGATAGTCGGCTTCTTTTGGTCATCAATTAGGGTTGGCACTCGTCATAATTTGAGGAGGTGTTGGGCGAAGTTAAGCGCACCATCGTTCTTGTCTTGGCGGCGTACTCCTAGATGAGCCATTGGTCGGAGCTCCGACCATCTTTAGATGTTTGCGACACTAGGAGGCTAAAATGGGAGCAGTAGGTCGCAAATCGTAGGGGAGACTTGTAGTTGTTGTGCTGGGGTTTGTTTTGTGCATGCGAAGAGGAGCGCATTGGCGAAGGCAGTTCGTCGATTCGTTTAGCGTGGAGAGAAAATTCAAGGAGAGAAATGTGTGTGTGCGCGCATGGTTTTGCTATGCACGGATATGTGCAAGAGTTTGGGGAAGGAGGAAGGCTACTGAGATGATTATTTTATTAAAGTTAATATATACATTAATTATCTTGTTTTGTATTTAATTCGTACTCTTGGATACGATGTCCAATCGAGATGAGGTTTTCGACGTTATGACCGTATCGAGATTACCTACGTTATGGTAGAGGTTTGGACTGAATTCGGATGCTTGGGAATTTACGGTTTAGATTAGCGGAATTATAACTCTGAAATTATATTTCAATATAAATCCTCATAACTTTATATGTTAAAATAATTTCCTAGAATAGGTAGAATAATATATATGTGTGTGTGTGATGTTCTATTCGTACTGAATAGAGTTGGATGGAGTTGATATTAGTTTATAATATAAGTATAAATTAATTAAACTCTACTTTGTAGTTATGTTAGAAATAGAAATATTATTATGTGTTTTTAGATATTCAGGATAATTGATTTTTGCTCCGTTCATATTAAATAGAGTTAGAAGGAGTTGATATTTATTTATAACATGGTTATAAATTAATTAAACTCTAATTTGTAGTTTCTTTAAAAATAGAAACATTATTATATATTTTATTTTTCAAATGCTCATGATAACAAATTAATATCATGTATGTATGTATATTATTTTTTGTTCATATCGAATAGAGTTTTGACGGAGTTGGTGTTAATTTATAACATCGTTATAAATTAATTGAGCCATAATTTGTAGTTATATTAGTGATAAAAATATTATTATATATTTTATTACTAATTGAAATAGAAATTACAAAAGAGGTGTTATATTATTTAATAGTGTTTGATTAAGGTTATAAAATCTCGAATATTGTTATAATATGATTTACTAACTTTAAACCCTAAGAAATAGCTTGAGATATATATGTGTGTGTAGAAATTATACACATGAGATATGTAATATTTTGAGGCCTTTTAGAGAGCTAAACTTAATTTAAATAGAAGAATTAAGTGAGAATAGGCTATAATATGATTGATAGGCAAGCGCATTTTTGTAAAATAAGTGTGAAATTTCTATAAAATAATACGAAGAAGATTTAGTTGTGTCAACTCGTTGATGACAAGTGAAGATCAAGTTATGGTATGATTCCCTACGTTGAGTTGAGTTTACTTTACTTGTTCATGGGCAGTCTAGACTCTAGATTATCTCTAAGCCATGTTTATGGAGGGGACCGGTTGTACTTCAGTAGTTTCCTATTTATTTGTATATGGTATACAGTATTTTGAGATAATTCCCCTTGCACCAAGCTTTATGTCTGACCTGTGTTTTATCTTTGTTTGTTTATATCATGACAACTCTCGGATACTCAATTGAGTAGTTTGGGAGCCAAGTGCTTTTGGGGATATGCTTTCAGGACAACTGGAGCGCTTTGGAGGCAAAGTCGATACTTTGATATATAATTGATATTGTAGCAGTACATGACAGATATGCTATTTATATATGAAACTTGTTGTATCATATATTGTGTTCTAACCTTCTGTATTGATATTTATTTATCAGTTATTTCCATCAGTATAGTCTCTTAAATATTTTATCTTATTATGTTCATGTGTATTTTGTATGTTATATATTATCATTATGCTGTAAGATTCTATTGTTAAGCCTTGGTTTGGAGCTTTTTTCTTATTATTTTACCCTGATAAGCTGTCTTTTATGGTATTCGAAAGTCAAAGGTTGTCATTTGACGTTGATTCAGGGTATTATAAAAGTGGGTCATCATAGTTCGTATCATATCTTAGGCTCGACACTTAGGGCCAAGTAGACCAATTTGAGTTAAGAAACATATTACATGGAGATATGTTGAGAGAACGTACTTCTATTTTCCTACTATATAATATTGCATATACCACTTGTCTCATGAATTTTGATTTACTTAGCTGCTAAGCTATCTTCATTTTGCGCTATCTATATTAGCTTACGGGGTGCACGAGCGACTGTAGATATGCAATTTAAGATGCCTGATTGGTTTGATATTTGGATACCGTAAGAGATGCTAAGCCACTCGCAAACATTCATGTAGATGCGGTAGGTGTTGGAAGTGGTGTAGCCCTTGGGGAATAGTAGTAGAAGGGGTTAATGAGTAGATCATGTGGATTGATTTTAGATGTCGCTTCGAGTCTCGGTTTACTTCTAAGATCGAAAGGGACATGCAACTTAAGTGTTTCATTCATTTGCAACAAGGCAACTCGTTAGTGGAGGAGTATGTTAGCCAAAATGCTTTGGCTAAATTCAGAGTGGATATGGTTAGTACCCCTTTTGAAGTATGTGACGCTTGCCTAGCGTCTTAATACATGGACTTGGGATTTATTGCTTAGTCATATCCCAAACTTAGCCCTCCGTAGTGTGGGTTAATTCCTTTGTAATGACTGATAGTATTGCTATTCAACTTGATGTGTAAGCTTTCGGTTTGAGTGGGGTCGATCGACAAAGTATGACTTGAATTTGCATCTAAGTAGGATTTTGTGGATGCCCAGTAATGAGAAAAGACCGAGCGAATGACTTATATGCATTTTGAATGGAGTCATTCGTGCTAGAAGTTGTTTGTTATTGTATTTGCAAACCTTTTGTGGTGGGTTTAATCCTACGAAACGAAAAGATATTTTCTAAAGATTGGTCTATTTATGTACCACTTCCTAATCCTTAATTTGAGAGCGAGATTTCTTGGCTATCTGCACTAGTTGGGCAAGGGTTTTTCACTCGATTCTTAAAAGCAACACTTGAGTCAGATTTTTCAAATGAATTAGATATTCTAAAGCGTGACTGCAGTCGTGTGAGGAAGTTTCAATGGTTGTACCAAGGAAGTGGATCGGAGTTCGCATGAGAGGAATCATATGGTCGACCCTAGCCTAACGAAGAAATCTTCCAAGCAAAAAAGGATTAGATCGATCATCATATTTATTTCGAATGATCTCTATTCATTGTAATCTTTTTATAGTATAGTATAGTTAAGATAGCTTGCGAAAATTTGGGAAAAAACTTCTCGACTAGTTTTATGAAGGTTCGGATAATCTTTTATGTGACAATATGATACTTGCCTAGGCGAGCGTGATGGTACATTTAGTATATGTCCTTATTAACATCATACGGTTGAGGTTAGTCTAAACCGAACCGAGCCCAAACATTGGTAGATTGTCATTCAATGATGATTTAGTTAGTGAAATTTTCTCCCTTGGAGAATGAGTTTTTTTCAACAGGACAAACAATTTGGGACTTAGATTGCCGGGTTTAGTTGAGAAATTTAGGGATCGATGTGTTAGTCCCTAAGAAGTTGGTTTTGATGACAATAACCTTATGAATTGTTATAAAATATAAATACTAACATTATAGTTTAGATATATATGTATATGCAGGATTTAACCATGCAGGTACCAAGAATGAAGACTGTACAATATAGAGATTCAAGATATCAAGATTGAAGACTCATGAGTATCAAGATTATCAAGAGTTTAAGATTTCAATAATAAGTAATTTAATTATGAATTTTGTTAAAACTCCTAGAAAAGCACTGGCATTTAAAAAGCCATTTTATTCATGGAATAGAATCCACTTCGAGCCCGTTAAAGGGATGGAACCCTAAGTAGGATGGAACCTACGAAAAATCTAGTGAAACATTGTTTTATATCCACTAACTTTTATTCAAATGTTTTACAAAATTATATCTTGTTTTCAAAATGATTTCAAAATCTTCCTTTTAAAAGAATCAAAAACATCTATCCTGTTTTTAAAATACTTTTAGCCTCAAAATAATCTTTATCTTCAAAATCAAAGTATCCTTGGTTTTAAACTATCTTTTAATTATAATTAACTTTTAATATTTATACTTAGATTTAAATATATAGTAAAATTTTATATATACCAAAATATTATTCTATATACTTATTTATGTGATTTAACTATAGTTAAGTATATTTATAAAGTTTAAAAATAGTTTTAATACAAGATAGAAGTTATTTTCAAAGAAAGTGTCTATTCGTTATATCCTTTCACGAATGGACATGGCTGTTATTCTACAAAAAATAGGAGCTGTTTTAAACGAATTTATATTAATAAATTCTTTGATTTCACTCCTCCTCTTCTTCCACATTTCTTTATACACATTTTTACCATTACTCGGTCGAAATCACCATTGAATCTAACTAGATCATCTCTGGTTTGATTCTCTATCACTATCTCAACAAGATCCCAGTGCTATTCAGAGTTATAGGCTTCTTTGTAATTAGCCTGTGAAATCAATCAAGCGAGAAAAGGTGTGATTGCAGCCTGGAAAATCAATTGAGTGAACTTGTTGCCCGTAAAGTCAGGTATCTCTACCCAGAGGATTGTGAATCTGGAGTGGTGTACCTCGTGGCCTTGAAAATGAGGGTGTAATTGTAAGAATTGATTTTGAAAAGAAATCTGTACTTGTGTTGCGGGATTAGATGTAGGGTAACTCCGAACCAGTTTAAAATCTGGTATGTTCTTTTCCTATGTTGCTTTTACTTTATATCTGCATCTATGTTGATTCTGTGATCATATCTGTATCTGAATATTGCATACAATTGTGTTCAAATTAATATAAATTCAAAAAGAATTACTAATTCCTTTAAACACTATTCACCCCCGCTCTAGTGTTAATTCTAGCTTAAGATCCATAATCCACATTTCTCACATTTGGTATCGGAGCGAGGTTTTCAAAGTTCCATAATCTGAATTTTGAAAATTTTCAAAATGGCTACCAACACTGGTGTTGTTACCAACATTGGTTCTATTACCCCTGTCACTAGTTCATTTGTAGAAGGTTAATCTACTGTCAGACCACCACTTTTTAATGGCAGTAACTATGCATATTGGGCATATAGGATGAAAATATATTAACAATCTATAAGACTAGGCACTTGGAATATCACATAGTGAATATTTTGAACCCACAACACAGTGGACTGCTGAGTAAAAGACCGTTGCAAAATAACAACTCTAAAGCTATGAATATTCTGTTTTGTTCACTTGATAGGTATGAATTTAATAGAGTGTCAGTTTATAAGTCTGCATATGAAATCTGAAAAACTTTGCAAGTTACTCACAAGGAACAAGAAAAGTTAAACATACCAAAATTTCCATGCTCACAAATCAATTTCAATTATTTAAAATGAATTCTAACGAGTCTATTTCAGATATGTATAGTAGATTTTGGAATATTGTGCATTCTCTAATATCATTAGAAAAGGAATTTTATGAAGAAGATCAAGTCAGAAAAATCTTAAATTCTCTTACTCCAGAATGGGATCAAAAGACACTTGCGATCGAAGAGGCAAATGACATTAGTACCTTAAAGATAGAAGAATTAATTGGAAATCCAATGTCGTTTGAAGTCCAAATGATTGAGAGAAGAGAAAGCAAAGCATCTCAGCGATAATGATGAAGAAATAGCCCTTATGACCAAGAACTTTCGGAAATTCCTGAAACACAGAAAGATGAATAATCTTAAAAGAAACAACTATAAGAACTCTGGAAAGAATGTAGTGCCAAATATATCAAATGTTTCAACTGTGATGAACCATGCCATATCAAAAGAGACGGTCCGCATCCAGGTAGGCAAAATCTTCCTATAAACAATGATTCCGTAAGGAAACGAAACGTGCATTTACTGCTACTCTAGATGACTCAGATTCGTCTTCAAGCGATGATGATTAAAAGACAGATAATTCAAATATATGTTTCACGACAGTTCACGACTCCGACGAATTCAGAGAAACGGACTCAGAAAAAGGTACACGTTTACAATACATTGGTTGAAATTGCGTGCTTAGAATTAGATGCTTGATTGGTTGATTTTGAACTGGTGTGTTGTTTGAATTTTAAAATTTTTATTTTTATTATTTTTTACTTTTTTTTATAGTATCATAATATTTTATAGAATATACTATAATTCTAGTAATATTCCAGATATATATAGACATTAAAAATAATATATATACATACATATATATATATATATATATATATATATATATTAGAATACATAAGAGAAATAAATCATGAAAATTCAGAGACACCTATCGACAAGGTCCCCACCATGTTGTCGAAAAGGGTATAGAAATTTAAAATTTAAAATTTGAATTTAATTGTTGAATTTCCGTCCATCTTTTCACTTCATTCAAGACTCTGAAAAGTCACATTTTGACCAGAGAACGTGTCCTTTGAGAATCTATTTATTTACTATCTCTTATCACAACTTTTCACTTTCATTTTCAAATTCAAACTCTTATTTCAAAATATCAAGCTCTCTACTCTCTACCCTAATGGCTTCTTCAAGCAACCCTTCCACAATGAGAAATTCTAGAAAGATAAAAGAGCAACTCTTCAATGATCCGGAGGCTATAAAAGCAGATATCAACTATGCTAGCCATGGAAAAGTCCATCCCGATAAATTTTCTTTATTTCAAGATTTCTCTACTTATGAAATCGATTCACTTTTTGCAAACAACCAAGTTCTTAGTCTTGTTGGTGCTTCACAAATTGATTTAGTTCGTTATCCAAATCTTATTAAAATTTTCTATGCGAATCTCAACCGTGGAATTTATAATGGAAACGATGATGAAATTTGGAGTAGTGTCAAAGGCACTAGAATCATCTTAAATTGTGATCTTTTGGGTACGATTATCAATTGCAAGAGCAACGGAATGGATCTTTCTAGTTTTAATATCGATGAAAATGATCGTGAGACATTTCATCACATTTTCGAAGGAAATGATAACTTTGAATTCATAAATCGAAACTTTTGACCAAAAGCTAGAATTGTTAATCTTTTTTTACAACATACTTTGACCCCAAGATAGGGGAGTTTTAACAATTCAACTTCAAAAGTTTGGAAAGCACTTTTTCCTATTTTTTGGAAATTATGGTATTAATTGGGCGCAAGTTATTTTGGATGAATTTCGTCCCAAAAATCTTAAGACGGGTGAAAACACTTTGTGTCATGGAATCTATCTCACTCGAATTTTTAATTATTTTGGAGTAGATTTCAAAGGAGAAGAATTTGTTTTAGAAATGTTTTTAGTCACTCAAACATTTCTCTTATGAAAATTCTATATGTTTTTCAACCATATGAAACTCCTGCCGAAAAGGAAGAGCGTTTGGCTCATGAGGAGATGGAAGAGGAGGAAGAAGAAGAAGAAGAAAACAAAGGGGATGAAATGGAAATAGAAGAAGAAGAAGAAAGTGAAACATCCTTGGAAAGTATCGACTACCCTCTAATCCAACCAACAAAACCGTACTCAAAAATCAAAAGATCATTGTTGAGAATCAACGGACACTTAAACGGTCCCTTAGTAGGAAATTGGATAAAATGTCATCCAAGATGAACAAGTTTTTCTCCAAAGTCAGCAAGAAGCTTGGATTATCTTCATCTTCGTCATCCTCTAACTAGTTTTTCCTTTTCATGTCATGTTGTATTGGTTTTAGTTTGTTTTGATTTGAATGTTCATGTAGTTCTTAATGTTTAATCATTGTATCGTTCTATTATGAAATGAAATTGAATTACTTTTCTATTATCAAGCTTATCCATCTCTAGAATAAATGTTAGTGTATATATATATATATATACATACACAATTATTCACAAAATTAAAATGAGTCATCAAAATTAACCGACCCCTGTCGATAACCCCCCCCCTCCCGCCAGACCCTGTCGACAAGTACTGGTCAGAAATGACTTTTCATTTTAAATTTGATATTGGAATAACCACCTTGTGTCTGTTCATTTCAAACGAATCTCTACACCTATAAATACATATTTCTTTCAGAATTCATCATTCAAAATTATTTCTTATCTACTTTATCTCTATTTCTTCTCACAAACTCAAATATGGCCAATCCAATTCATAATTTGACCGAGAATCTTGAAGAAACCCTTAACTCTTTCAAAAATATTATTTCTTTCATTCTTCGTAATCAGAGACAATTAGAGTTGAGTCAAATGCAGACGATCAAGGAGCAAGAAAAGCATTTCGATACGAGACGATGGATGATTTCCTCCCTGCACAAAGATGATAATGAAGCACATCGTCTAGTCTCTCTCACCGATGAAAATGAAGATTGGGATGCCATTAAAGCAGACCCTATATTTGGAGAAGAAGGATGGGTAGAAGTTCCTCGTAATGTTTGATTTTATTTGATTGCTTTATTTGATTTGAATTGACTGCTTGGATTGATTTGATTTGGTTTGGTGTGAATGGATAATTGGTGTGCAAAACATAATATGTATAAATACACGTTAGTTTCTTTTCTCTCTTTTCTTATCGTTATATGATCTTACTTATGTTTTCTACGTAAATGTAAATATAATAATATATAATTAATAAATGATTTGTGTTCTTATATTTGAATTCTCACATTATCACTATTATCATATATGGATTCTTAGTTAGGATAGTTAGTAATTAAGGACTAAGTTTTAGTTTTAGAATTAAGTGTTGATTATTTATGATAACACTATCATTATAATCACATGTCATATAGTATTAGATTAAGGGGATATAGTATGGAGTTAGCTTTTGTTGATGACAAAGGGGAGAAGTATAAAATAGGATAGTTAGGCATAGTTTTAGGGGGAGTTATTAGTTTTAGGAGGAGTTATTAGGATAGAAGTAATATTTTATAAACAAAGGTTGTCATCATCAAAAAGAGGGAGATTGTTAGTCCCTGAGAAGTTGGTTTTGGTGACAACAACCTTAGGAATTGTTATAAAATATAAATACTAACATTATAGTTTATATATATATGTATGTATATGCAGGATTTAACCATGTAGGTACCAACAATGAAGACTGTACAATATAGAGATTCAAGATATCAAGATTGAAGACTCATGAGTATCAAGATTATCAAGAGTTCAAGATTTCAATAATAAGTAATTTAATTAGGAATTTTTTTAAAACTCCTAAAAAAGCACTGGCATCTTAAAATCTATTTTATTGTGGAATGGAATCCACTTCGTGCCCGTTAAAAGGATGGAACCCTAAGTAGGATGGAACCTACGAAAAATCTAGTGGAACATTGTTTTGTATCCACTAACTTTTATTCAAATGTTTTACAAAATTTTATCTTGTTTTCAAAATGATTTCAAAATCTTCCTTTTAAAAGAATCAAAAACATCTATTCTGGTTTTAAAATACTTTTAGCCTCAAAATAATCTTTATCTTCAAAATCAAAGCATCCTTGATTTTAAACTATCTTTTAATTATAATTAACTATTAATATTTATACTTAGATTTAAATATATTGTAAAATTTTATATATACCAAAATATTATTCTCTATACTTATTTATGTATTTTAACTATAGTTAATTATACTTATAAAGTTTAAAAATAGTTTTAATACAAGATAGAAGTTATTTTCAAAGAAAAACAAATTACCAAAAATTAATTAGGCCTGTCGACAACCCCTAGGGACCCTTGTCGACAAGGTGGCAGTTTATTTCAACATTTTGAATTTCAAAGGAAGTATCTATTCGTCATATCCTTTCACAAATGGCCATGGCTGTTGTTCTACTATAAATAGAGGCTGTTTTAAACGAATTTGTATTGATAAATTCTCTGATTTCACTCCTATTCTTCTTCCACATTTCTTTGTACACATTTTTACCATTACTCTGCCGAAATCACCATTGAATCTAACTAGATCATCTCTGGTTTGATTCTCTATCACTATCTCAATAAGATCCCAGTGCTATTCAGAGTTATAGGCTTCTTCGTAATTAATTGAGTGAGAAAATGTGTGACTATAGCCTGTGAAATCAATCAAGCGAGAAAAGGTGTGATTGTAGCCTGGAAAATCAATTGGATGAACTTGTTGCCCGTAAAATCAAGTATCTCTACCTATAGGATTGTGAATTTGGAGTGGTGTACCTCGTGGCCTTGAAATCAAGGGTGTAATTGTAAGAATTGATTTTGAAAGGAAATCTGTACTTGTGTTATAGGACTGGATGTAGGGTAACTCCAAACCAGTATAAAATCCGATGTGTTCTTTCATTTATTGCTTTTACTTTATATCTGCATCTGTGTTTGATTCTGTGATCATATCTGTGTCTGTGTTCAAATTAATATAAACTCAAAAAGAATTAGTAATTCCTTTAAACACTATTCACCACCTCTAGTGTTAATTCTAGCCTTAAGATCCATAATCCGCATTTCTCACACGATGATCCAGCATATCATATAAGTTTTTCTTTTCAGAGCGGGAGGGGTAATAGTCTTTCATGTATTATATTCATGAAAGGGAGTTGCACCACTTAAGCATTTGGGTCATCTTGGATGTCAAACAGGCTCATGGGAATTTACGGCTTGGTATGCACGCTGTGACTATTATTGGTTACCGTACGTATTATTATAGACTCCTTTAGAATGATGGGTTGCTTGTATGGTATTCATTGTTAATTAATTTTTATTGCTTATTGTCGATTATTGATTGCTTGTTATTGCTTGACTATTGATATGTTGTTTATTTTGTAATTGATATTTATTGCTTCTTGATTGCTTGATTATTAATTGATTATAGTTTTTGTTGATTGATTTTTATTGCTTTTTGATTGCTTGTTGTTGCTTGATTGTTCATTGATAGTTTATGTTTGTTGATTGGTTTTTTAATTATCGATTGCTCGTTGTTAATTATTATTGCTAGCATATTATGCTAATTTTCCATTTCCGTAGAAGGAGAGCATGATGTATTTCCTGAACTATATTTGTATAAGTGTGAAATTCTGGTGATGTTATCGTTAAGAGTCGATTATAGAAAGTGGATATGAACCTGATATGGCTTTAGACCTCGAGGGCCTATTCATTTATGAAATAGGTTATATGGCTTCAGATCAATGGGGTCAAGCTTTTCCATGTTTGGTGGAGCTTTGTATTGGTATGCCTCCAATAACTTGAGGACAATTTTGTTTTCCGTTTTGTTTTGTTAAAATGTAAGAAATCATAATGTGGAGCTTGCTTTGTCGTTGCTTGTAATTTACAAGTGTACTCGATGTTTTTCAATGAAAACATGTTTATTTGAAATGCTTGTTACATTAGATGAGTTTATTACACGACTTCTTATAACATATTTATTTGAGATGCTTGTTGCTTGATTTGATATAACATATTTATTTGAGATGATAGTTATATATGATTTAGCATGCTTCAATCCATGGTTTAATATTACAACTATGTTTGATCCTCTTTATTGAAGTATATGAGTAGGTATATAGAAGCAGTTATATGCTATTAGGATGCTTATTTGCTTGGATTCACATCTAAATGGAATGCTCTTGCCGTGAAAGATGTATAAGATCTGTAGTGTAGATGGTATGAACATATATACTTATATGTCCTTAGAAATGATGTGCCTCAGATATGAGAGATGTGTGTTGTTTTGGGATTTTTTCAGAGTTAGCCATGCAAAGGAGGTGCTGTCGAATTTTTCCTAAATAAGAGGAGTTTTTTTAAATCCTAAGGACTAGGAGGCATGTTCTGTGCTTTGGAAAATTTTAGTCTGTTGGGTTTCACTTTCATACTCATAGGAGTTCAAGGACGAAATTCTTTTAAGAAGAGGAGAATGTAATAGCTCCCATTTTTAAAAACTTGATATTTCAATAATTAATTTAAATATTGAAACGTTATTAGTTGAAGGTCCAAAAATATGAATTTTTTTCTGCATACGATCAAAGTAGGATTTAAGACTACTTTTATCGAGTCTGGATTGACATTGCGAATCAAAATGAGTATAAATATCGTCATATTTGGAGTTATGGCATTTTTATGATTTACATATTGTTGCACATATTTTGTAAAAATACGTGAGCCATCGAGTCTAGTGGGATCTCCACCGACATTTGGTGATTTTGGGATAAGAACTTCATTATGATATGTACAGTTAAAGAATTTTTGAAATCGAGCGATCCGATGGCCAAAAAGATGTCAAAATACGTGAAATTATCATCCTGGGGTGACGCCTTACATGGCGATGAAATTTTTACCATCGAGATTGAAAAAATGAGGTGATGTACGTCGACGAGTTTTATGACTATCCAATGTACTATGTGATTGTGTGAGCTCAAAACGTGTGGTGTTAACTAGGTTTTTGGCTAAGCCAATTTCAATTGGAAGTTAGTACGTCAAAATGAAAATAAAATGATTCAAGGACTTTGGAAACATCATAAAACGACAAGAAGGATGAAATATCAAAAAACGAGCAGAAAAAACTGACTTGAGTTTTTCAACTTGACGCTTAGGTTCGGGTGCGAGTCGTACCTGAGCTGAACATAGGAAAAAATGAAGGAAAACCTGAGTTAAGAATTAGTAAGGTAAGACAATATGACTTGGATTCATACCCGAGTCAAACTCAAGACAAACCCGGGTCAGACCCAAGTCAACTTGGTATCGAGTTGTAATTCACAACTCGGTATCGAGTTATGATTTTACTTGGATCCAACTCACAAAACTCTCAAGTTAGACTCCAAGCAACACAATTCGCTATGGAGATAACATTTTACTCGGGTCCGATTTACAAATCTATCAGGTCGGACTACAAGCAATCATTACGAGTAGAACTCAAGTTTGACTCACATAACTCCTAAGTTAGACTCCAAGTCAGGTCAACTCCGACCGAAGCTCATGATTTTCACCAACATTGAGACAAAGATAAAGATGAAATGATTTGAAAACTTGGAATCACACTTAGAAAAGGCATGAAAATGACTTTGAAAATTTTAAACCAAAAACGAGCTAAGGAAATAAGTCCTAATTAGCTCGGGGCCGGGTTATTTTTACCACTCAATTCTTCACTCCAACAGCACATGAGTTATTATTTACCTTTTCATATGTGACCAAGTGGTTTTTAAGAGTTTAGATGACCAATTTCAAGAGTTGAAGAGATGACAACTAAAATGGAGGAATAACACAAGAGGTGGGGGAACTATAACTAGAATCAACCAACGATCAATGGAAACAACATGGGATACATCAACATGAAGTTAGAAGAGTAATAAAAAAGAGTTGGAGTTATTTCCTGTCTCAAAAATAAGTCAGTTCCGAGATATATAACTCGGTACCGAGTTATTTTAACAACTCGGTAGACTTCTAACTTTTTATGTGATTTTAGGCCAATGTTTGTACTTTGTTGCAGGTGGACTTCTGACCTATCACACATGTAAGGACCCATTTCTTCGACCTCGGAAATCGACAATAATACATTCTCGGTATTCATGTGCCGCAAATCCAAGTGCCAAAGGAGCAGATTCTCAAGGATAGAAAGAAAATAAGGACAAAGTAGAGTCTTACATGAATGGAATAACATATATTATTTCATCATATAATCTTTTTACGCTGAAAATTTAAATACATTTATCGGAGTTAAATATGGACAGTTATATTTATATTTGTCCTTACAAATGCGAAATACAATAGCACATGAATGTGGTGAAAATGGATAACAATCTTCAGAAGAATCTTCTAACTCCATGCTTCAAGCTCTATCCAGATTTCTTCTAACTAAACCTGACTACTAGGCTGTCTGGGAAAATTAAGGCACCCAGAGTTTAAGGGAAAGGAAAATAAACCCCGGATCAATCTTGTGAGTAACTCAAAATAGCGATTTGAAAAGAAAAGGTATCTCACAAGACCATGCCTATGCATAAATGCAGACGAGTTTTCTCCTTATGATAACCAAAACATTTGCTACGCAAAAAATCATTTGATATAATTTTTAATGACATTTCTTTGAAAACATTTGCATATAAACTAGTTAATCTTAGTCGAAATTGTTACCATTATTAAATTCTGAATATGTTAGGCTCTACAAAAAAAACGCTTAGAACGCTCATTCAGAGAATGGATTTATATACAATGGCAGGTAAGGGACTACCTTCTGTACAGTACATCTATAGAGGAATGTACCAAGGATACACAAAAAATCCTCCGCATCCAGTAAGACCAGTCTATCTCTATTTGGCACTCATACATGGCTTGGATAGAAACCGAATATGACATCACCTCAGTCGTTAACGACCTATCTGGGGGCCCATAGCATACACCACATACTCGACATATAGAGAGTAATTTAGAAAGGTGATGACCATACCCCAATGGTTGCGAACCACATAGTCTTGCAGCGTACCCTATTTAAGCCATTACCAAGTGATTCGGCATGAGGTAGTGATTGACTTTCACATAGCACATTCCACTTTGAATGCCACACTGCCATTCCATAGTCACATAACTAATTTCTGAAAACGTATAACTCCTGAGCTCATATGTCTTAGGAAAGGGTATTAAAGCTAAGAGAAGTTTCATCTCCTCCACTGAACAAATGATACATTCATAGAGATCAATTTTTGTAACTAGAAATGCAACGTCAGATATTCGTCCTTACAAGTTGTCCAGGAACAGGACAAACCGAAGGCACTCTCCTACCACATCCTATCAGGAGTTTCCCCTAGGATCAGCAGCGAGAAGTCCTTACATCAAAAACCTTAAATGAAGAACTGCTTCCACATAATATGATATGGGAAATTTCTTCGAGGGTCAGTGACAAGCGGCTTTATATTCCATCTTGCAAATCAAATCCATTGTCTTCACTTTGAATATGTAAATTGGTTTGAAGTGGTCTTTGGATTGGAATCATCCAAATCTGACCCCGGTTCCTTCGAACCAATCATCGGTAAAAGAGGCCAAGTAAATAAGTGAAAAATATTTGATTAATTCATTCCTTTTATCAAAAATATCCTTTAGAGATATATAACTTTAAAACATTCTTTTGGGAATATATGGAATCATTGAACCTCTCTTATCAAATCCTTTAATTACTTTAAACCTTTTTAAACTGGGAATAATTTGAAATCAATTCATATTTCACTTAGGAAAATATTTCCAAACCATTTCTTTTAAATCTTAACTCAAAATTTTGATTGATTTTAAAACCATGTTATATAGGATGTTAATCCAAAACTAGTAAATATTAAGAAAGCAAAATCTATAGAAATAATCTAATTCTACTCAATATCAAATCCCGTATTCAACAAGTATTATGGACGGAATAGCGTGAAATCACCTTTTAAATTCCACGAATAGTACGAATTCCCACTTTGGGTTTTAACACCAAGTATAAGAAGATTATCTCTATAAAATCCAAGTTATTTATATTTAGGAAAATAATATATTTTCTACTTAGGAAAATTTTGATCCGAGTGAACAAAATTTACTATCCCATCCGTCGGCCTAGTCCGGATAGCCAGAGAGAGCAGGAAACTAGTTTCCAAACTCAAGCCTAGACACTATCTCTCTGCCGCCCATAAAGCGATCAAGCTATTTGATCGACTTTAAACCATTTAATATTTAACCATTCTATAAATCCTTCAAATCACCTTCAAAATACTTTATTAACCATTTGAAAACATTTACAAAAGATTTGGAAAAGAAAGGCCGCGTTTAAAACTTTTTCAAAAGTTATAGAAAAGTGCTGCGGAAAGTGCTTTTTAAGATATGTTGATCAGAATGACTTTTTATAATTTGGAAATTCATTTTAACTCAAATCACTTTTAAAAAATTTTAAAAGATTTTTAGAATTTATTTCGTATTTTTAAAAAAAATTAAAATATCATTTTTAAAGAAATACTTGTATGGATTCTAAACTGCAAAACCATGATTTTTTAAAAAACTTATTTTACTCATATTTCAAAATATATTTATCGAAATCTCGATTTTCTTTCGTTTTAGAAAATTATGGATATAATAATTTGGAAAAAAATTATCTCGAAGAATTCCGAGCTATATCCCACTCTATGTACTCATTTGACCTTTATGGCACGAACTACCATTACGCAATGCGCCTATTTTTGACTCGTTTTTCAATTATCTTTCAAAATTCACCAAATCATACGTTTATAAAAAAAATTAAACTCATTTTAAAATCATTTCAAAGAGGTTTAACATTGCATATACACCAATTCATTTAATAAAGGAAAGTGATTTCCTTTATGCTCATCGACGTGTATTTCTGTGACTTGCATGTATATTCAACATTCACATTAAACAACCATCATCAACAATCATAATCAAACATATATATCATCCGATAGCATATAATACTATAATTTAGGAGTTTCTCACCTTTGGTTAAACTATTAACCTAAAAATGGCTATAACATCGCTATCTCAAAATCTAAGCTCACGATCACTGGCACTATTGCCTTTAAATGGCTTGGCTTTGACTTTGGATGCAAGGAGGAGCTCACGGCTTTGGTTGTAGGGAAGGGAAGGCTCGGCTTATGAGGAGGATGGTGGTGGCCGTGGTCTTATAAGGTGGAGAGGATGAGATTTGCCTTCGTTTGAAGTGTATTTGATAACGTGTACATATGTATATAATTTGCTAATATTTTGCCATAACTTTTGCTTATTATTTTATTTAGAGGAGAAGGCCATTAAAGAGGCCAGTAGAGCTTAAAAAGAAGAGGTATAAGAAGATGGAAGTTGTGTGAAAATGTGAATGAAGGTATGCATGTATTTATAGGTTGGAAGCCTTAAGGGCTAAGCAACTTCAAAAAAATTATCATGATAGTTCCATACATCACCCTTTAAATCAACCTCCTCCATCATCATATACTCGGCCACAACCCCTTCCCTATGTGCACATCACTTCTATCACCTCAAGGCATGCATATGTTGACTTTTGAAATACTTAAAGATTAAGTAAATGAAAAATATCTTAGGTATTTTTAACTTTATGTTTGTATATATAATGTATAAATGTGTTATTTATACATATATGGATATGTTAGGATGTGTATTTATGTGTTATATATGTGTACATGATATATAAACAACATTGCATTTACTCCGGACAATTTCCGTTTGATAAACCGTTGCCAATCGGAGAACCGATTCTCGGTCACATTTTCACTTATACATTAAGTTACATATATATGTAAACAAAATTTGAAAATAAATTTCTAATCATTTTTAATTAATTAAAATGATCACATTTGAATTATAAAACCATATAAACTAGTATTAATAATTATTTGCAGTAATTGCTATTATGTCGATAAAGCGAGATCGTTTTTTCTTATATTTTTAAATCAAATATATATATATATATATATATATATATATTCATAAAATTATTACAAATGATTTATTATCACTTTATAACTTATTTAAAACGAATTATAACCCTCTAAAATCATCGTTTTATTAATTATAATAATTATTAAATCGTTAAATCTCAATTTAATATAATAAATCAATTATTATATTTAAGGGCATTACTAATAATGTCATAAATACATTTAATTTTCAAAAATGCAATAAATCATTTTATTTCATAATCTTATTCAGTTATAAGAATAAGCATATGTATCATGCCCCATGTACGATGTTTTACAATTATAGAGCTGGTTATTGATAAAACGATTTTCGACCATTTTGTCGATTTAAATTCCGAGGAAAATATTTTTGTAAATATTTATTCAAAATAAGGTTATTATTATTTATTATCACTCAAAACAATATTATTTGTATTATCAACCTTTGATTTGAATAATTTTAAAATAAATATAATTTAGCTTATCAAAATGATAAATTTGCAGGTCGTTACAGACTTCCCCTTTAAAAGAATTTCGTTCCTGAAATTTTCCCAAGCAGAAACCTAAAGGTTTGCCCAAAATATTTATATTTAAACTTATATTCATACGATGTATATAGATCATCCATATACAATATCTGATTCGATCTGTTATTCAAATTCACAACTTTACTTTCGAACTAGTATTGTCTCTCGATCCTTTAGTGCGGACTCTGGCCGGGCTTTCCGATCAGAATTCTAGTTTTCCTTGCATAGTTCTCAACTAGGACAGAACATTCAAGTATCCAACCATAAATGCCCATCAATGCTCATCATCAAGAATCAAGTGATATATCCTTTTTATGATAAGTGTCAAACACGTCAAAGTTCTACACTCGAATCTTAGATTAAACCGTGCACAAAATAATCTACATACTTCATATGTATTTATTAACCTTTCCAAAATTCGTATGGGAACATTTCATAAAACTTTCATCTTTTATTCAAACTTTTATAAAGATACTTCTTTAGATATAACCATTTTACATTTTTATTTCCAAATATTTTACTTAAAGAAAACATATTGTTTTCAAAAGATAAATATCTTTTTATTTACACATCTCTAAACATATCTTAATGGTTTCTAAAAAAATCATTTTAAAATTAATTCATTAAATTGATAAATTACCATAAACTTCATTTGACCAATATCAAATGTGAAACTTTCTTTGTTAGTTAAAACTTACTTTATTAATTAATACTCTTTTATTAATTAAAACTTCCTTTGTACATATTTATTCTTTTACTTTTACAATTTCAATATGTAAAAGTATTCATATACTTATTTAACTATTTTAAGTATATTCATAATTTACTTAACAAATTTTACTTACTTTAGGGTATAATCAAAGAGATTAAAAACAAAACATAGTCATAGTGAACTTCTCTTTTTAATAAATAAACATTCACTATCTTTTATACTTGTTATTATCTTTAAAATCCCATTATTAAAGATCTACATATACCCAAGATTTCTTCCAAAGTGTCATTCAGGGGTTTAAAAACAAATATTGCTAAAACATCGTTCACTACAAACTCAAAACCATTCATTAATAACTTTAACCATTGTTTTAAAGATCAAAGCATACCCATGCTTATCAATCAAGATAATACACTTTGATAAAAATTGATAACCATAAATTAATGTTTTACATTATCCATTTTTAACTTTTAGAAAATTATATAGATCGAGAATACTTAAGAAAAGTGTTTACCATCCGAACACATCTCCTGCCCGTTTTTAGTTACTTTCGAGCCATTTGAATTAATTATTCATAAAATTATTTTTTTGTTCTTAAAATCCCATTTTAGTAATAATATTATTATTATTCCTTTTCCAAAAATCATTTGAAATTCCTTTCAAAAATACCGGAATTTAGATTCTTAATTTATAAAGCACGTTTTATATATCCAGTTTGCAAAATCTCTTATATAAAACATATTCATAAGATTTATTTATCTTAACTAAATTCCTTTAATCTTAAACCAATATTATTATTTATCAAATACCTGATAGTCAAATTGTAAAACTAAATCATGAGTTGTTCGTACTTAAACTTTATAAATTAAACATTCAATCAATCAATGATAACAACCGAGTATTATCATTTCCTAAATCAAATAACTATATAAAAAATATTGTTTATATTAAAATAAAATTCTATGTAAAATTATTTTGTTTACAAATTTTCAAAACCAAAATATCTGTATATATTATTAATAAATACGCACTCATATATAATACTCTTGAACTCATTCTACCGTGTTATTAACCCTATCTTTAATGAGTTACTCATCCTAGGGTATTACTAACATTATCTCCGATGAGACTTAACCCCACCAAAGCCAATGTTCTCGCTTAACCTTGCGCTTTGATACCAAATGTGAGGGACCATTTCTTCGACCCTCGAAAATAGACACTAATACATCTTAGGTATTCACTTACAGCAATTCCGACTGCCGTAGGAGCGGATTCTCAAGGGTAAGAAAGAAAATATAGACAAAACATAATCTCACATGAATGGAATAGCATATATTATTTCGAACTATAATCTTTTTATAGTGGAAATTTACATACATTTATTGGAGATAAAAATGGACAGTTATATATATATATATATATATATATATATATATATATATATATATATATATATATTTGTCCTTACAAATGCGAAATACAATAGCACAAGAGTGTGGTGGAAATGGACAACAATCTTCAAAAGAATCTTCTAACTCCATGCTTCAAGCTCCATCTAGATTTCTTCTAACTAAACCTGACTACTAGGCTGCCCGAGAAAATTAGGGAACCTAGAGTTTAAGGGAAAGGAAAATAAACTCCGCGTCAGTAATGTGACTGTTGTGAGAAACTCAAAATACATGGCTTGAAAGGTATCTCATAAGACCACACCCACACATAAATATAGACGGGTTTTTACTTTATGATAACCAAAACATTTGCTATGCAAAAATCATTTGACATTATTTTTAATGACATTCCTTTGTAAACATTTGCTAGTAAATTTATCAATCTTAGCCGAAATTGTTACGATTATTAAATTCCAGATATGTTAGGCTCTACAAACAAAACTCTTACAAGGATAGTTTAGAGAATGGATTTCCATAAAATTGTTGATAAGGGACTACCTTCTGTACAGTACATCTCTAGAGGAATGTACCAAGGATACACAAACAATCCTCCGCATTGGAAAGACTGGTCTATCCCTATTTGGCACTTATACATGGCCTAGACAAAAACCAAATATGACATTACCTCGGTCGTTACCGGCCTATCTGGGGCCCACAGCATACACCACATACTCGACATATAGAGAGTAATCTAGAAAGGTGATAACCATATCCTAATGGTTGCGAACCACATAGCCTTGCGGCATACCCTGTTTATGAAAGTCTATAGGGTGGATTGTGTAGTGTATATGCAAGTATATGTGACAAAATATATGATGCAACTACGATAAAATTAATCTAGGTAAATATAGAATAAGCACACCAGAATTTTATACTGGTTCGGACCTCCCGTCCTACGTCCAGTACCGAAGCTCCCCTTTGGAATTAGACTATCAAACACCCTTCGCCCGGAGGAATAGGCTTGGTTATAATAATTTGTTCTTGTCAAGTACGTGTTCTATAACACGGATATTGACTACTAAGTGCAAATGCTTCCAATATATATCTAGAGAGTATTGATTGAGGAGATCTGAATATATGGAAGAGTGAAATACAAGTATGGATTGGTAGAGATCAATAATATAACAGAGTATGTAAGTAAAGAGCGCAAGTAAGTAGGGTTCGATCTTTTCTTTGATTCTTGATGTTATATATAGTTGTAGAGAGATTCCTTGAGTAGCTGCATCCACTAACAAGTGCTCTATAGTTGCTTCTGATGGTGGTGAAGAGTTGCAGCGAAGAGAAGCGAAGATGTCTACTCAAATGTGGCAGTTGTAATTTGAATTTAAATTCCAAGTTCAAAATCAGACGTCTGGTATTTGTTTCAGACGTCTGACTCTATATATTTTTTGTATACAGTAGTCTTTCAAACGTCTGAGTGCATCAACCAGACGTCTGATCCTGTCTGTTTTGTATTCCAGAGGATTTCTCCAGACATCTGGCTAGTGCACCCAGACGTTTGAAAACTGTGCATGTTTACTTTGTGCATCTCTCTTGTTGCTTCATTGATCCTATCGACTTGTAGTCTCTTGCAATGTTCTTTGAGCTTTGTTCTTGTCTTTCTAGTGATGTTACTCTAGCAAATACCTGTATATAGAAATATGTATATGCATATTCGATTTCCATTGTATAGTTGTTGTCATCGAAACCGCAGATTTGATTTCCTAACAGTTTATGCCATTAACGGGTGATGAGGCCTGAGGTAGCGATTATCTTGCACATAGCACATTCCACTTTGAATGTCATGCTGCCATTCCGTAGTCACACAACTGATTTCTACAAACGTATAACTCCTAAGCTCGTATGTCTCAAGAAAGGGTGTTAAGCTAAGAGAAGTTGTCTTCTCCGCCACCAAACATATGATACATTCATAGAGATTAATTTATGTAACTATAAATGCAACGTCAGACATTCGTCCATTCAAATTGTCCTGGAACAGGACAAACCGAAGGCACTCTACTACTACATCCTATCGGAAGTTACCCCTAGAATTAGTAGCAAGAAGTCCTTGCATCAAAGATCTTAAATGAAAAACTAGTGCCATATAATACGATATGGGAAATTTTCCCCGAGAGTCAGTGACAAGCAGCCCAACATTTCATCTTCCAAATCAAATCTATTGTCTTTACTTCGAGTACGTAAATTGGTTCGAAGTGGTCTTCGGATAGAAATCATCCAAATCCGACCTCTGTTTCTTCGAACCAATCATCGATAAAAGAGGTCAAATAAATAGGTGAATAATATTAGATTAATTCATTCTTTTGTCAAAAATATCCTTTATAGATGTATAACTTTAAAACATTCTTTTCAAAATATATGGAATCATTGAACTTCTCTTCTTAGATCCTTTGATTACTTTAAAATTTTAATCCTAGGAATAATTCGAAATCATTTCATTTTTCACTTATAAAAATATTTTCAAACCATTTCTTTTAAATCTTGACGTAAATTTCTTAATTCAAAACTCAAAAGTTTGATTGAGTCTAAAACCATGTTATCTAGGATGTTAATCCAAAACTAGTAATATTAAGTTAACAGAATCTATACTAATCATCTAGTTTTACTCAATATCAACTCCTGTATTCAACAAGTACAATTGGTGGAATAACGGTGAAATCACTTTTTAAATTCCAAGAATAGTATGAGTTCCCTCTTCGGGCTTTAACACCGAGTAAAAGAAGATTATCTCCACAAAATCCAAGTTATTTATACTTAGGAAAATCATATCTTATCTACTTTGGAAAATTTTGATCTAAGTAAACCTAATTTACTATCTCATCTGTCGAGCCAGTCTAGATAGCTAGGGAGAGCAGGAAACTGGTTTTTCAAACTCCAGCCTATACACTATCTCTCTGCCACCCATAAGACGATCAAGTTGTTTAACCAATTCTAAATCATATAATTTTTAACCATTCCATAAATCATTCAAATCACCTTTAAAATACTTTATTAATCATGAAAATATTTACAAAATATTTGAAAATGAATGGCTGTGTTTAAAACTATATTTCAAAAGTTATGGAAAAGTAGTACGAAAAAGTGCTGTAGAAAGTGCTTTTTAAGCTATATTGATCAAAATGACTTTTTATCATTTGGAAATTTGTTTTTATAACTCAAATAACTTTTAAATCACTTTAAAATATTTTTATAATTTATTTCATATTTATAAAAAAAATTAAAATATTATTTTTAAAGAAATCCTTTTATGGAATCCGAACTGTAAAACCGCGATTTTTTCAAAAACTTGTTTTAATCATATTTCAAAATTTATTTATTGAAATCTCGATTTTCTTTCTTTGTTTGAAAATTATGGATATAATAGTACGGAATATTCTTATCTCGAAGAATTCCAAGCTATATTACACTCTATACACTCGTTTGACTTTTATGGCGCGAAACCGCGAACTACCATTACGCGACGCGCCTATTTTTGACAAAATTTTCAATTATCACTCAAACTTCACCGGAATACTTTCATATGTTTATAAAACATTTCAAACTCATTTTTAAATCATTTTAAAGAGGTTTAACATTGCATATACACCCATTCATTTAATAAAGGAAAGCAATTTCATTTGAGTTTAGCGACGTGTATTTCCATGTCTTGCATGTATATTCAACATTCATATTAAATAATCATCATCAAAAATCATAATCAAACATATATATCATCCAATAGCATATAATAATAGAGTTTAAGAGTTTCTCACCTTGGGTTAAATGAATAACCTAAAAATGGCTATAGCTTCGCTGTCTCAAAATCTAAGCTCACGATCACTAGCACTTTTCCTTTAAATAGCTCAGCCTTAATTTTGGATGCAAGGAGGAGCTCATGGCCTTAGTTGTAGGGTGGGAAGGCTCGGCTTTTGAGGCGAATGGTGGTGGCCTTGGTCTTTTAAGGTGGAGAGGAGGAGATTTGCCTTCGTTTGTAGTGGATTTGATAACGTATACATGTGTATATAATTTGCTAATATTTTGCCATAACTTTTGCTCATTATTTTATTTAGAGGAAAATGCCATTAAATAGGCCATTAGAGCTTGAAAAGAAGAGGAAAAGGAAGATGGAAAGTTGCGTAAAAATGGGAATGAAGGTATGCGTGTATTTATAGCCTTGGAAGCCTTAAGGGCTAAGCAACTTAAAAACAAAATATCATGATATTTATTTTTCCATACATCATCCTCCCCATCATCATATACACGGCCATCCCCATGTGCACATTACTTCTATCACCTCAAGGCATGCATTTGTTGACTTTTGAATACTTAAAGATTAAGTAAATGAACAATATCTTAAATATTTTTCACTTGATCTATATATATAATGTATAAATGTGTTATGTTTACATGTGTGGAGATATGTATATGTTGGGATGTGTATTTATGTGTTATATATGTGTACAAGACATATGAACAACATTTCATTGACTCCGAACAATTTCTGTTTGATCAACCGTTGCCAATCGGGGAACCGATTCCCTGTCACATTTTCACTTATACATTAAATTACATATATATGTAAACAAAATTTTAAAATAAAATTCTAATAATTTTTAATTAATTAAAATGATCGCATTTGAATGATAAAACCACATAAATTTATATTAACAATTATTTACACTAATTTCTATTATACCGATAAAGCGTATTCATTTTTCTTATATTTTCAAATCAAATATATATCTTCATAAAATTATTACAAACGATTTATTATCACTTTATAACTTATTAAAATGAATTATAACCTTTTTAAAATCATCATTTGAATAATTATAATAATTATTAAATCATTAAATCTCAATTTAATTTAATAAATTAATTATTATATTTAAGGGCATTACTAATAATGTCATAAATACATTTATTTTTCAAAAATACAATAAATTATTTTATTTCATACTTTTGTTCAATTATAAAAATAAGTGTATATATCTAACCCCGTGCGTGATGTTTTACAATTATAGAACTGTTTATCGATAAAACGGTTTTCAGCCATTTTATCGGTTTAAATCCCAAGGAAAATATTTTTGCAAATATTTATTTAAAATAAGATTATTATTATTTATTGGCACTCAAAACAATATTATTTGTGTTATCAACCTTTTATTTGAATAATTTTAAAAATAGACATAATATATCAAAGTGAAAAATTACGAGTCGTTATAACACCCGTTTCTCTATAAATACAAACCATAGAGCAACCAATAGAGGATCTTCTCTATATTCTTTCTTCTTCACTCTAGATCTAGAACTCCATTGCTCTTTTCCTTCTTCTTCCCTCACTATAGTCACCAAGGTAGCTGCTCTTGGTAGTTCTAAGCCTTAGAACTTGTCAACTTCTTGTACTTGTGACTTTAATTCTCTGTAATCACATAAAAACTATCTCAGATCCAATAGCAATAAAACTATAAAGTGGACGTATGTCAGAGATTATTTAATAACTATAAAATATTATGTCTACTTTTTATTTTTCTGCTATTTTCAATACTATCTGCTAGATCTATGTCTTATAGGTTTCCTACAGCCTATTCCTGGGGTTTGATCTAGTGTCAACATTTTGATGTTTTCATTGAGAAAACCGAACCCAGGCTAAGATCTTGCTCTCAACTTTGGATTGGATAGATCTAGATATCAGATCCAGAAATTCTACTTAAAGGATTTGAAGATTTAATTTCTATTAGGAATTAGTGGCTCCCGAAAAGGGAAGAACTACCTCCGAAAGATCTGTAGGAGCAGTGGCTAATGGTGATGAAGGAAACACTCATCAAATAGAAGTTAAAAATATAAATGCAATACTAGGATCCTCTGCTCAACATGAAGTAGTTGTTGAATATGCGCTTTGCGCTATATGATTTTTGTTTGATGATAATAAACATATATACATTCATATAAATGTATTTGGTAATGTACTATTTTATTTTTCATAGTTTAAATAAATATTTGTTGAATAAAATTAAATTTCACAGAATTTGAATTTGAATTCAAACAAAACAAGTTAAACAGATTTTGAATTCAAACGGAAATTTTATTCAAACAAATATTTTGTATAGTATGTATTTGGTTAGATAAATATCTGTTGAATAAAATAAATTACACAGAATTTGAATTTGAATTCAAACAGAACAAGTTACACAGTTTTTGAATTCAAACGAATATTTTATTCAAACGAATATTTATTACAAACTTGAATAGTACAAATTCATGCTCTCACTATACATATACATTTCTGATTACATCACGATTACATCACAAATATTTTTACATTGATAACCTCACTACATATCACTCACACTCGTATTTTGTCTTCAACTGCATTCCGGTTTGAATCCAGCATCTGAGCAATCTGCAAAAATATAAACTAACGCAGTAAAATTGAAAAAGAAATATTTTTGCAATTCAAAAATAAAATATGGTTTTTTTTTTGAAAATAATATTTGCCTCAGTTATTTGGGTTGTTCGTCATCATTTAAATTTGAATTCATCATACACGAACAACTTGTGACATACACAGTGTATTACTGTATATGCCACAAGGCCGTGCACACCGATATATACACTTGATAGATATTACAGGGACAGGTAACCATAAGTGGCTGCAATACACACGTGTACATTCATACACGTGTGCACTGCCTCGCCAACTCGTATGCGCAGCCAACAAGAGCAAGTGTACAACAGTGTCAAGTTGCAAACAGTCAAAGGCAAGACACATGGAACAATGTAACACAGACCAAATGCTCAAGCCACCAAGATGACCAAGCAATGATCAGAGACCAGACAGGTCAAGCAAATGTGCAAATCAGTGAAAATATACAATGCACCAGAAACATGCAAGTGTCAAAGTACAGGTGCAAGTGTACATAAGAGAAGTACAAAATGACCAAACAGCAACAGTGAATGGGGCAAAGCACAAAAGTGCACAACGACACAGTGGCAACATGCTCGAAGACTACACAAATAACCAAGTACAGGTGAAGTAAATCATGTCAAAGAAAATGCATGAAAGCTACAAACTGCAACATGGCGAAGACTACAAGCAACTGACACAAACAACTCAAATGCACACATGAAGCATGCAAAGAGCTCGAGCACAAGAACATGACAGCAAACAGGAAGTGCAATTCCAAGTGAAGAACCAGACTCAAGTTAGTGCACAGTGCATATATGATGCATACAAGTTCAGCCACAAACATGCCACAATATCGAGTACATGAAGATGGCATCCAACAATATTCAAACAACAGCAGTATGCAAATGCATACATAATAGAGGCAGTAAAGAACAAGCTACATGAAGGGAACAGGAAGTAATGATTGTAATGCAACACAGTGCAATGAACAATGAACAGAGAACATGACATGAACAATGCAACTGATCAAAGCTCGGCCAACATAATGCAACTATGTTCAAACATGACAGAAACATGATCAAAGCTATAAGTGATGCAGCATCAAGTAAACAGTGCCAAATGAAGCACAGCTGCAAACAACATGACAGTGAAAACTCGAGTCACAGTGCCATGCTACAGATTATAATAGATGCAACAACCAAATGAAGTCAGCAGTCAACAGTGATAATGGTCAAGAACTATACAAATGAATGAAGCATGCAAGCTCAAGACATCAAGTGATACAAGGTCAGGGGAGCAACATGAATGCAACAAAGACCAAGATGCAGCATCAAGATAAGAAGATCAAAGTGAACCAGATCAATAGCAGCTCAGTTATACAAGCTAACCAAGTTTATATGCAATGCAAAGACCACGGCTACAACAAATGTACATATATGGACAGTGAAAACAGAGTGCAACTATCAAAGAAACAACAGAGACCAAGCAATGAACCAACAGGTCAGAGGTGAAATGGAATGCTGGAGTGTGCAAGTGCAAATGACCAGAGCTCAGCATACATGAAGTAATGCAATGCCCAAAGACCAAGTCGAAGTCGAATTGTTGTCAACAGTTCTAAGTATCCAACAACAATATGAATGCTATGTTCAATCATGATACAGACCAGAAACACAAGTATAGGGAACAACCAGGTGAAGATGCAAGAACAAAGAGTGTACACAGATCATGTATGCATTAGTAACCAACACATGAAGATCAACAACAAAACCAAATGCAGTGACAAGTTGAAGCAGTAGTTTCTGCAGTGGCAACGAGGAAATTCATGTGTAAACAATCGAAAATATACGAAATTGACAAAGTCAAATATCACAAATCACGAAATCAATTTAAAGCCGTGGTCAACACATAAATTCAAAACCGTGTTGTTCAAGTGATTTGAAGAAGTCAGAATCAATCTCAAACATTCAAGCATCATCAAGTGGCTGAGGTAATTCATTGACAAATTCAAACATGAATATACGAACGAAAACTCAGGGGATCGAACCCTATAAAAACCAAATTATCATCATCGGCATATGGGGGAGTTCGCAATACAGAAATCAAGCAATTGCAAGCAATAAAAAGAACATACCAATTCGAACACGAATTCCATCGAAGCAGCCACATAAGCAACAAGGAATAAATCGATCAAGGCGACACGCAAAATATCAATGGATCGATCGAATTAAAGCCAGCGACTTCAAGCCCTAATTTCCAGAGCAGAGAGATCGAAAGCCCCAATTTTACAAGCCCTAATCTCAGAAAGAAGAAAACAGCGGCCGGCATTATTCTCAAGAAAAAAAGGGGAAACCAGGCCGATAAAATAAAAAGGAGAAAGGGGACGCTGTTTCTAATTAGTGGGCCGGTCCTTTTAAAAAAAAAAGAGAAGGGGTTTTTTGTTTATAAGGCTTTATTAATATTGTTTTAGGGTTATTGTTTTTAAATTATTGTTTTTTATTTTACGAATCAAAAAGTTAGTAAATCACCACCTAGGTTTAGGTAGTGTCAGATTGTCTATTTTGAATTAGTTCAGTGAGCAGGGCGTGCGAGTTTGCAAAGCTCTATAGGCGGGAGCAGTGTTTGCGAGTGAGCGAAACTCTATAGGCGGGAGCAGGGTGTGCGAGTCTAGTAGAGTGTTTATGAGCGGGAGCAAAAGGGTCTGCGAGTCTAGTAGAGTGTTTGTAAGCGTGATACTGTTTAATTCTAATAGAAATCTGTGAATGCAGCAGTAGGCAGGGGTTGCCGAAGCTGGGTAAATTTTGTGTGTGATTTACTTTTCAGCATATTTATTTCTGCTATTATATTTCTGTGTTTAATTCGAGAAAATTTGCTATAACCCTATTCACCCCCCCCTCTAGGGTTAATCTAGATCCTACAGTAGTGACTAGTGAGAGTTTTAAAAGATGATTCATGAACTTAACCAGAAAATGGTGGAATCCAAAAAGCTCTCATGGACAAGATGGACGCTCGACTCAATTTGCAATCCCACACTCTAGGAAAACTAGAAGGGAAGCTTCACTTGTTATAGGATAAGAGAATTCCTCTATTTCTAGCCTAAACATGAGAGATGGGAAGAAAAAGCAAAACAAAGTAGATAGTGGAGTTGCAGGCGGAAGTAGGAGTGCTCCCCTCTTAAGAAAATAGGTTAGTACTGAGAGAACTTCACTCGGTACTGATAAAAATGTCCGTATTGACGCTGCTCAGGAAGATAATGTCGCAGATGTGTTTAATGAGGAAGTGGATGTGCATCTTGATGGTGATGACATGGAATGGGATGTAACAACCCTGTTTCCGAAGCCGTAATATTCTACAAATTTAGTTGAAATAGGACTATTTGAATTCGATTTTGACGTTTGTAATTTAAAATAAAATAAAGTTGTACTTTGTTAAAATCTTTTTTATAAAAGATTTTTTGTTTAATCAAAAGAATTAAGTAATAAATTCTTTTTGAATTATATCTAATACCGATTAAATGGTTTTAATTGATAAAAAATATTTTTAGTGTATTAATTTCTATATCATTGAAGTAGTTGAAAAATAAATTCATTTTATAATAATACAAGGAATAATTAAATAAAAATAAACAAGTAATGAATTGAAAGGAGCTATCTAATTATCGAAATATAATTTGCAGAATGAAGTGTAAGTCTATTTCAATTGGACTGAAATAGATTTACAAATAAACAATTAGTTATTTAAAATAAAGGAAAATAAATGAAAGAAAAATTATCAATTAAAGCACGAATCAAACAAGTCTAAGCCCACTTAGAAACTTGTTGACTTTACTTAACCAAACCTAAACCCTATTCTATCTCCTATGCAAATCAAAACTGACCCATATGCGCTGATTTACAAAATCGACGATGGGAAAAAAAAGAAAAATAGAAAAAATGCAGGACATGTGATATAAATTAGCAACAACAGCCTCGAGCAGTGGTTGAAGGCGACACAAGGGGTTAGATACACAATCGAGTTGGCGATGTTGGTATGGAGGTGCACACATCTACATGTGATGGCTGGTGATGGGCGAAGGTGAGTGCATGCAAGGCTTGGCTGGTGATTAGAAATCGAGGGCAATGTACGAGCTTTAAAGGGATGAAGGTAGTAGCGATGCTAAGTATTAGTAACGATGGAATACGCGATGATAGTATGGTGCTAAGGCTTGGAGTAGTTATTGCTTGGAAATTTTCAACATTGCTTAAGGTAGGTTGTTTAACTCACATTTATTCGAATTCTGTTTGCACATTATGATTAATTTTAAATTGCATTAATCTTTGGCTGTGAATGAATGAAATATTAATGCATGTTTTGGTTTCAATTTATTCGGTGTTTGAACTAATTGAATTGCATGTTAGAAATATCGAATGTGAATTGATGGTTGATTATGAAATTGCATGTATGTTAAAAAACATCAAAATATGCTTGATTTTGTAGCTAAATTATAAGATGTTTGCGTGTTATTCGTGTGACCGGAGTTGTCGAAAAGCAACTTGAATCACTGAATAATTTCATATTTTAGAATAATATTCTTTTAGAGCGATGTTGGCTTTAGAAGATGCATTATTGGATTTTTAATTCTTGGTTTGTAGTTGATTCTTGGTTTTGAGGCAATATAGAGTTTCAAATTTATGAATTTTGGATTTATTAATGATAATATATTAAATTAAGATATTTTGAATAATAAATTCTACAAAATCTTATTATATAGTATATAATTTGAAAATCATTTTTATAAAATCTATAAAACAATTCTATGATAATATATCAAAATATAAATTATTATTTGATAGAAAATATTTTAATATAATAATTTTAAAAGTGAAAAAATAGTGTATATATATGTGTAAATTTTGATTTCAAGGCTATATTAAATCAGAGGAATTTTCTATAATTAAGTATAGTCAATAGACACATTTTGACCAATTTCTAAAAGAAGCAATTTCATATAAATCTTACTTCTATAAAATGAGAATTCTAATTAATCGACTTAGCAGTACTAGTGGTATGGAACATTAGTACCACTGTATTGATTAATTCTTTTACATGTTTGGTAGATTATTTTATGACGTAGAGTATACTATCTTATGGTAAATAATCAAGAATCACCTAGTGGTCATGGGACATTAGGGGAATCTCGAGTATTTAGCATTAGAAAGTAGATAACACTTTAGATCAGAAATGATAACTTTCGTGATGTGGTGACTCGCTTTTAGGCTTGTTCACCGATGTTCTTTCATGTTCGTCTTTGCATGTTGACTTGTTTTTGGATTTGCCTTCGACGTGCTCTTATGTATGCCTTTAGATGTGGTGATTCACTTTTAGGCTTGTTCGCCATTCATGTTCGTCTTTGCATGGATTTGTCTTCAACGTGCTCTTATGCATGCATTTGGATGTGGTGTTGCGCTTTTAGGCTTGTTCACCGATGTTCTTTTATGTTCGTCTTTGCATGTTGACTTATTTCTGGATTTTTCTTCGACGTCCTCTTAAGCACCTCTTTGAATGCGGTGACTCGCTTTTAGGTTTGTTCACTGACATGCTTTCATGTACGTCTTTGCATGTTGACTCGTTTTCAAACTTGTCTTCGATATACTTTTATCTATGCTTTGGTTTTGACGTCATATTATGACTCATTGTCATGTAGGTTCTTTGATTTGTGATATGCTTTATGAGATTTCTACTACCATACTTGAGATTTCATATGATAAGCAAATTTATGGATTTATGACATGGTAATTTGAAGAATGATATGCTTGTTTTAGTTATGACACAGTTTCATGCTTATCTTTGGTTTTAACCTGCCTTTCATGCTCATCTTTTGCATTCGACTTGCTTTTATGCTTGTCTTTTGGTTTCAATTGCTTTCACACAAGTTTATGGTTTTGATTGTGATGTATTTTGATTCATCTCATTGTGGTGATGAATTAATTGAGTTAAGCTATTATTTATTTAGATTTTGGTTTATTGTGGAGTTATGGTTATAATATTGTGATTCACATAAATTACACCCCGTGATCTCACTTTTAGAACTAACCTGATCCGTTTATTGTTTTATAATACTCGGCTCAGACCGAGACATTTCAGGTACCCGGACTCGGTGACCATTTGACGTTGTCTTAGCTTGGAGTTAGTTATAAATATATTTTGTGTGTGTATATCGTTTTGGGTCTATACCTTATATCAGTGGTTTATTTTTTTGAGACATTGACTCATGTTATGTACGTATTATTTTAATGTTGGCCTTGGACTTGACTTGTATATTAGGTGGATCTAGTATAATATTTTGTTAACTCACTTATGTATGTACTTTCAAGTTGATATTATATATTCTGCTGTATTCCATGATTGTGTATTTTATGTGACACTGATATTGTTCTGAACTTTTTTTAGCCATCGTGCTTATTGCTTTGAGCCTATACCATACATGTCAAATATTCAGTTCAGATCCTTAAATTTTGGTAATATAGACGTGCCTTATCCTATGGGATTATTCACGCTTTGTCACTCCTAACCAGACTTATTCTCCGTATTAACAGACAATATTTCTATGTAATATTCTTTGTTAGTATGGGTATCTAGGTGGGGCGTTACAGCTTGGTATCAGAGCTAAAGTTCAAAAAAATATACGATATTTAAGATACAAATCTTAGTTTAGACAGACTTAAAGTCCCGTCCCTTAGGGTGTAGGGTAGAATTTAGAATTTATTTCATACTCAAGATAGTGATATAAATGATTATTGGGAATAACATTGGGACGTATTTGTAAATTTTTGAACTGCTTTACAAGTTAATATTTCAGAAATATTGATAGAATTTATAACTCACATTTGTTAAGAGTAAGGTTTAATGGATAACATAAATTAGAACTTAGATGGCTTTGAGTTGAATAACTATAGTGTCTTGATCTATTAGTAATCAGAGTTGCACAGCGGAAGCTAATATATCGCCTTTGCTGTGCACATTGAGTAGTTGCCTTATATACGGTTGATTGATTAATGGATGCTTGGTTGTTTTAAAATTTTAAGTGACTACGCAAAAATTATTATTGAGTAGGACACATCACTTAGAGGTTTGAAACCTACTCAATATTAATTATAAGTCTTTGCGGTGATTTCAGTAATGTCATGTCATAAGGAATAGTGAAATTTTTCTTTGTATAAAATGAAATATGAATTTATAAGTATTATTAATTAAATACTAAGATAGATTAAGAAATTGGATGGTTGTTTGATGTATGCATTGATGGATGGATGTATTATCGAATTGTTATTAGAGAATTATTATAGCATAGAAATATAGTGATTTATTGAAAGAATCTTTTTAAAAGCAAGCATCTAATTCCTTGGTAAATAAATCTTTGGAAATTAGTTGTGTGTTAAATTACTCGTTGAGTGATTTAAGAATTCTAGTCGATGCATCTGATCGACATTATTGATTGAGATTCCTAAACACTTGGATGAGATAGTTAGACTTTACTACGGTACTTTAAGTTATAATATTTATAATAATTATAAATGTGTTATAAATGATATTTAAAAGAGAAATAAAAGTGAGTAAATATTGCTTATAAATAAAATGATGATCCGGAAAAATGTATGTACGCATATGCAATGATTTATGAAAGAAAGTATTTTAAAGATAAATAATATTTTTAAAAGAAATAATGTGAGCTATGTATTTTATTTTTGAAAGAAGATACCATGTATTGTTTTGACACTAATATTAAGTTATTTGAAATTGAATATTGCTATTTGAAAAGACAGAATATTATTTAGAAAGATATTTTAGTAGAGAAATTGGGAAGGAAAATATATCTACTATGAAAACAGTCGTATACATAATATGTAAATGTGTTTTAAAATTTTGGTAGCTATAAGTAATTATAGTAAAAGCAATAAGGATATATTATATTAATGAAATTTACTTTAAATGTTAAATAGATAAGATTGGTATAAATAAATAACATAAGAGGATATTATATTAATTATAAATTTAATATTGGAAAAAGATTTGTCTGAAGTTAGATGTAATTTAAAAGCATTTTTTTAGTTTTTTGAAAAGGAAAAGTTATGATAAATAAATCAAGGAATAAATTAGAAAAGAAGAAATTCGTTTTACCTTAGTTGAACTTTGCAGTTAACCTTATATGATTGAAATAAGTTGTTAAATTTTTGAGTACACTAATTTGGTAAATAAAGAATATTTTGATTTCGGGTACCTTTATAAAATAATAAAGTGAACTGTTTGGAAAAGTTGTTTTGAAGGTAAAACAATATTTTATAGACGAGTATAAATTATATTTTGAAAGGAGGCACCCTAGGATTTATATTTTACATAGATGTAGTTAAACAAATGGTGTGAGATACTTTGAATGATTGTGCATATCATATCGTGGTCTAAATGAATGCTAAGATTTATAACTTTTTGCATGTAAAGTGATATAAAACTTAATTTCCAATTTAAGAGGAATTTGAATGAAACTATAAGGAGTTTAAAATGAAACTATAATTCAATTATGATTGCAATAAACTATTGAATGTTGAATACTTTGATTTGATGAATAAAAGGTATTTTTTTCAAGAATGGCTTTGCTTAATAAAATGAGATTTAATTGCACTTTTATAATTCAAAGATAAGAGAATTTTTATGAAAAGAATTATGGAGAAAAATATTTTATGTATAAAGACATACCATGCACCAAAGATTTTTTTAAAGTTAGTGAGCACTTGAAAATGTATTTGAGATGAATTTTAGCAAGGGGGAAAAGTTCTAAGAAAAAGAAAAGAAAATATTTTTTCTTTTATATATATATATATATATATATATGAATTGAAATTTCTAAATGAAAATTTATAATTTGGCGAAAATTGAGAATAATTGAATATGATAGTATAAGGAAATATTTTATTATTTGAAATATAAATATTTGTCATGTTGAATTTAAAATAAAATAATCGGTTCTTGAGAAGTTTTAATCCGAAAATCATCTTGAAAAAAAAGAATGATAACATGAAGTAATGATATGGATTTCGACGATACAAAATAAGAGAAATTAAAGGAAAACTTATGCAAAAAATTTCAAGGCTTTATGGTATTTTTTCCCTTCTCTATGCAATGTACAAACATAGGCTGTATTCTTTTTAACATGCATAAGTTTGAAAGTAAATAATTCAAGTTAGAGTTTTACAAATGGAAGTGCTATATGAGTATGATCATAAGTTTTGACTTAGCTATCCGATTGCGACAAATCTTTTATTATCGAAAGATATTTTACTATTGAACAACTTTTGTGTTCGTCATTTTGGAAATTTTTTAAAGCTATTGTTGTAGAAGTTCAATTGAATTTAAATCAAAATTCTGACCGGGTTAATTAATTTCAGAGTTTTTGAGCCTAAGAATTTTGGCCATATCTGTTGAACAAGTTGTCCGATTTTGATGATCTTACACTTTTCGGAAAGTTAGTAACTTAAGCAACAACTTTTATGCTAAGAGTTTTGTAAAGTTTTGTCATTTCTTGTGCTAAAAACGCCATTTTCTATGGTAGGCCTGCATTTTTATTTTTATTTCTGAATTGTAGAACATTCGAAAAGCGCCATAACTCATTGTATATGCTACATTTTGATGATCTGTAAATTGATTCTCAAAGCTTATTCATTGTGTAACACTTTCCATGCTTAATTTTGTGATTTTAGTTCTTAAAACTTTGTCGAAAGTGGCCTAATCAATGTGCATTTTGCATATATGTATAAAATTTATGCATGCTTATTATATCTTCTTACATGGGACTAATGTTTGAAGTTGAGCTAAGTATAGGTGCTCTAGAAGTCCTAGTGCGATTATGTGTCGACTATAGCTTGCTTTTACTTGCACAATAGTGCAAAAGCTTGTTTTAAAATGCTAAAATAAAGGTATGCATAAGGTTTAAAATATAGAAATGCTTAAAGCATTAATATGTATTGTGTTATCGATCGTGTGGTCGATGTATATTGTATATTATATTTGTAAAATTGCAAATGAGTCTCTGTATAAAGAAGACGTTGCCAAAATTTTCTGAAAATTATAATACTCGGTAAATTTTCAATAATATTTGATATGCGAGGAAACAAAAATTAATAGATGAGTCTATTTAAGTTTATTACATACAATAAGTTGATTATATTATTAACTTTTTAGAGGATTGAGCGAGCTTCACTTTGATTGTAATTGTCGAAAGGGAGTTAGTGTTTGTGTTGTATGCGACGTCTTCCTATAAGAAATTGCGAGAACCCAATTTCCATAAGGGGGAGGTCTGTAACACCATGTTTTCGAAGCCGTAATATTCTACAAATATAGTTGAAATAGAAATATTCGAATTCAATTTTGATAGTTGTAATTTAAAAAAAAATAACATTACTTGGCTAAAATTTATTTAATAAAAAGTTTTTTTGTTTAATCAAAAAATCAAGTAATGAATTCTTTTTAAATAATGTATTTAAAACTGATTAAAATACTTTAATTAACACGAAATATTTTTAAGGGGGCTTTTGGCACAAGTCCTTGATAGGTTTCAAAATTCACAAAACCTTAGTGGAAAAAAGTATGTAAATTAGGTCCTTATTTTCCGAAAATCATCAGAAAACATATAAAAAACAAAAAAACCTTCCAAAATTTAAAATTTATTTCAATTAATATCTATCTTTATATTTATGTCAAAAAAATAAAAAAAAACAAGGATGAAAAGGTAAAAAAATGACACACAGTATGTTTCAAGAATACTTGCAGACATGTATGCAGTTTTAGAAAATAATTGCAAACATGTCTGCACTTATTCTGGATAGCATGCCTTTGCAACTAAGGGTTGCAGATATGTCTGCAATTTTAAAGATAAGTGTAGATATTTATGTAAATATCCTGATTGTTAAATCAAGGTGCTTTTACTCGGTGAATAATTGCATACATATCTGCAGATATATGGAAAAATTGCAGACATGTCTGCAATTATATATATTTTTATTCAACGCGGTTATTCGGTGAACAATTGCATATATGTCTGCAATTATATGTAATAATTGCATACATATCTGCAATTATTCAGATTTTTACTGAATGCAATTATTCAGTGAATAATTGCAGATATGTGTGCAATTTCTTTTTTTTCTTTCAAAAACCTAGTTATGCTATTTACAATTTTTGAAATTTTTTTAAGCACTGGCGAAAAAACACGAAAAATACATGCTGCTACGGTAAAATAGTTATAGGGACCCGCTTTACAAATTTTTTGGGGAGGATGCCATTTGAATTAACTTTGGTTTTAGGGATGCGTGACTAATATTCACTATTTTTAAACTGTATTAATTTTCTATATCATTGAAGTGGTTGAAAAATAATTTTATTTTATAATAATATAGGGAATGATTAAATAAAAATAAATAAGTATTGAATTGGAAGTAGCTATCTATTTATTGAAATATAATTTGCAGAATGAAGTGTAAATCAATTTCCAAGAGACTGAAATAGATTTACAAACTAACAGTTGGGTTATTTAAAGAAAAGAAGATAAATGAAAGAAAATTTATCAATTTAAAAAAGGCTCAAATAAGCTCAAGCCTAATTAGAAATTTGTCAACTTTAATTTCCCCTAATCAAACCCAAACCCCGTTCTATCTCCTGTGCAAATCAAACCCGACCCCATACGCCCTAATTCACAAAATCGACGATCGGGCAAAAAGGAAAAAAAAACATAGGACATGCGATGTAGGCTAGCAACAACAGCCTCGAGTAGTCGTTGAATGCGATGCAAGGGGTTAGATACGCGATCGAGCCTGGCGATGTCGGCGTGGAGGCACACACATCTATGCGTTATGGCTGACGATGGGCGAAGGTGAGTGCGTGCGTGCGAGGCTTGATTAGCGATTGGAGATCGAGTTAATTATAGGCAATGGATGCGCGTGAAGGGGACGAAGGCAGTTGCAATGTTAAGTACCGGTAATGATGGAATGTGCGACGACAGTATGGTGCTAGGGCTTAGAGTATTTATTGCTTCGAAATTTCCAACATCACTTGAGGTGAGTTGTTTAACTCACATTTATTTCTCTGTTTGCATGCTATGGTTAATCTTTAAATTGCATTAATCTTTGGCTGTGAATGAATGAAATATAAATGCATGTTATGATTTCAATTGATTTGGTGTTTGAACTAATTGAATTGCATGTTAGAAATATTGGATGTGAATTGATGGTTGATTATGAAACTGCATGTATGTTAAAAATCATCAAAATGCACTTGATTTTGTAGCTAAATTATATGATGTTTACGCCTTATTCATGTGATCGGAGTTGTCGAAAAGCAACTCGGATCATTGAATAATTTCAAATTTTGGAATAATATTTTTTTAGTGCGATGTTGGTCTAGATGATGCAATTTTGGATTTCTGATTCTTGTTTGTACTTGATTCTTCGTTTTGAGGTAATATAAAATTTCAAATATATGAATTTGGGATTTATCAGTGATAATATCTTTATTAATAGTTGGATTAGAAACATAATTTTTTGGTCCGACCGCGAAGTTGCAAAATACCTTTATATGTATTTCTTTATTAATAGTTGTAAATGCCGTCGCACTCTTTTAGTGTCAGCATAAATACCAAAAATGTCTCTCTCTATATATTATTATTAAGATTTAGCATCACTTAAAAATAGGATCTGACAATTAAGCTTCTTTACAAATTCAAAATTTTCTCTACAAATATTTATCAAATCTTGATATTATTTTAAAATGAGAATTAACAACTAAACTAATTTACAAATTCGTTTTTTACTAATTAATTAAACAAATAAAAATTTATACTGAGAAAAAATTAGACAATGCAACTTAGAAATAAATATTCAAACTAATTACGTATTATTCAACACAGAAATATTGATAAATATTTGTGGAAAATATTTTCTTTTGAACGTATTAAATAACTAAAATTTATAGAAAAACAATGCAGATGCCTTCATCAAAGTGCATGCCGTAACGCTCGTATTAAATTAAGGAATTTTGAAGAATAAATTATACAAAATCATATTGTATATTGTATAATTTGAAAATCACTTTTATAAATTCTATAAAATTTTCCCATGATAGTATTTCAAAATATAAATTATTATTTAATAGAAAATATTTTATGATAATGATTTTAAAAGCAAAGAAATAATATATATATATATATATATATATATATATATATTGAAATTTCGATTTTAAAGCTATATCTAAGGAAGAGGATTTTTCTATAATTACATATAGTCAATAGACATATTTTTAACCAATTTCTAAAAGAAGTAATTTCATATAAAATCTTACTTCTATAAAATGAGAATTCTAATTAATCAACTTATTAGTACTAGTGGTATGGAAGATTAGAACCGCTATATCGATTAATTTTTTGAATTGTTTGATAGATTATTTTATGAAGTGGAGTTTATTATCTTGTGATAAATATTCGAGAATCACCAAGTGTTTATGGGACATTAGCGGAATCTCGAGTATTTAATGTTAGAAAGTATATAACACTTTAGATCATAAATGATCACTTTCATGATGTGGTGACTCGCTTTTAGGCTTGTTCACCGACGTTCTTTCGTGTTCATCTTTGCATGATGACTTATTTGTGGATTTGCCTTCGAACTCTTATTTACGCCTATGGATGTGGTGACTCACTCTTAGGTTTGTTCACCACCGACGTTCTTTCATGTTCATCTTTGCATGTCGACTTATTTTTGAATTTGTCTTTGACATACTCTTATGTATGCCTTAGGATGTGGTGACTTGATTTTAGACTTGTTCACCGATGTTCTTTCATGTTCATATTTGAATTTGTCTTATTTTTGAATTTTTCTTCGACGTATTCTTATGTATGCCTTTGGATGTGGTGACTTAATTTTAGACTTATTCACCGACGTTTCTTCATGTTCATATTTACATGTTGACTTATCTTTGGATTTGACTTCGAAGTACTCTTATGTATGCCTTTGGATGTGGTGAATCGGATTTAGGCTTGTTCACCGAGCTGCTTTCATGTACGTCTTTGCATGTTGACTCGTTTTCAAACTTGTCTTCTACATACTCTTATGTGTGCCTTAGGTTTGACATCATATTATGACTCGTTTTCAAGCAGGTTCTTTGATTTGTGATATGTTTTATGAGATTTCTATTACCATATTTGAGATTGCTTATGAAGGCAAATTTATGGATTTATGACATGGTAATTTGACGAATGATATGCTTGCTTTAGTTACAACACAGTTTCATGCTTATCTTTGGTTTTGACTTACTTCCATGCTCGTCTTTTGAGTTCGACTTGCTTTTATGCTTGTCTTTTAGATTTCACTTGCTTTCATGCAAGTTTATGGTTTTGATTGTGATATATTTTGATTCACCTTATTTTGGTGATGAATTAATTGAGTAAAGCCATTATTTATTTAGATTTTGGCTTATTGTAGAGTTATTGCTATACTATTCTAATTCATGTAAGTTATACCCTATGATATCACTTTTATTGAATTAGAATTAGTCTGTCCCGTTTATTATTTTTATAATACTCTGGTCAGATCGAGATATTTCAAATACCGAGACTCAATGACCATTTGATGTTGTTTTAGCTTGGAGTTAGTTATGAATTTGTTGTATATATGTATCTTTTTGGGTTTAGACCTTGTATCAGTGTTGTAGTTTGTTGAGACATTGACTCATGTTATGTACATATTCCTTTGATGTTAGCCTTAGCCTTGACTTGTATATTACGTGGGTCTAGTATTATATTTTGTGGACTCACTTATGTATGTACTTTCATGTTGATATTATATATTCCAACGTTTTCCATGATTCTATATCTTTTGTGATACTATACATTGTTCTGAACTTCTTTTTAGCCATCGTGCTTATTTCTTTAAGCCTGTAACGTACATATAATTAGATCCTTAAATTTTGGTAAGGTAATGCCAGTATTTGCCTAACGGAATATTCACGCTTAGTCGCTTCTAACCAGCCTTATTCTCTTTAATAACAGACAATATTTGTATGTAATATTCTTTGTTAGTATGGGTGTCGAGGTAAGGCATTACATTGGATGTTGATGCTTATGAAGATAGAGTTCAAACAATCACAGCTCAACAGACTGTATGTCCATGAAACTCTAAACTAGTGGTACTCCCATAGATAGGAGCACTTAGACGTCGGTTGAAAAACCAAGAACTTTTGCAAAGTAAAACACTCGAAGCATCCCCTGATAGTCGACCTTCGGATTACCATGCCAGCTAGAAGTACATCACTGACATGGTCAAACAGTTGGTGGAGGAAAGCTAGGGTAGGGAAAACGAAGACCAGGGTTGCACACCAAGTCGAATTCCATTCACTAAAAATATCTTAAGAGAAGAATACCTTAGTAAGTTCACTATGCCGGCGATGCCATCCTATAACAGAACTATTGATCCCATGCAAAACTTACTCAAATACAAATGACGTATGGATGGAGCTAAAGCTGCATATGATATTCATTATAGATGTTTCCCTATCTTCTTGGAAGGAGTCTCTTCCATATGGTTTACTAGGCTCGTACCAAAGTCTATTTCTACTTTTGAAAAATTAGCTAAGAAGTTCCCAAAGCAGTTCAGGCACCATGCTACCTGGCTAAAGGACGCGATGTCCCTATCTAGCTTGTCTCAAGGACCCAAGGAGTCTTTTGTTGGTACCTCAATTATTGATTTTGTTGATAACAACCTTGATAATAATAAAACTTTCATATAAAACATGGATACTAATTTTTTGTCAAGTTATATAGTATATAGTGCATGATATTATACACCTATTGAATCAAAGACTGTATAGTGTAAAATACTCAAAGAATGGACATAAAGACTCATGAGTATAAAGACCAGGACATGAAGATCAAAAGACTATAGTATAGTGTATAGAGTCATAAAATATTATTGAAGTCTCGGGTAGCAATCTTTGATCTCTATTTTCCATTTTCTAAAACCTTTATCTTTAAAACAAAAGATACTTTTAAAATATATTTGAAAATATCTTATATTTTTTTAAATTTCAAAATGTTTATAACTATGTTTAAACTATTTTACAAAATATCAAATTGTTTTACATATTATAGGATTTTCAAAATATTTTAAAATAAACAAGTTTTCAAGTTACACTAGCATATGTCGACATATAGGCAGATATATGTCGACATACATGCCATAATTTTGCAGATATATGTCGACATACATGCCATAATTTTGAAACTAAAATTTTGAAATGAAGTATCTATTTGTCGTAACTCTTCGCAAATGGATATGTATGTTTATTCTCTATATATGGGGTGTTTCAGATGAATTTTTAACTACTACTTTCTTATTATCTTCTCTCCTCTTACTCTGCCAAAATTTCTAGTGAAAACTTATTCAAATCTTCTCGATTTCAATCAGAATCAATTCAATGTTCATTGTATTGATTCTCTACTATTCACTATCTAAGTTCAATCATCTCTCTCTTAATCAAAGGTTAAATGCTATCCAAGAGCCTATATGATCAATTGTATCCAAATATCCAGAAATTGACTTTGGAAAAACCATCAAACTCTAGTTGTATTAGCATGGATATGATTGTAGCCCGCTCAAATCAATCGGGTGTGCTTGTTATCCTACAAATCTGAGTAAGTGTTCTTGTAGCCCGCCCAAATCAAATGGGTGTACCCTGAGCATGTAAAATTAGGAGGGTGTATCTCGTTGCCTCAAAATCGTGATCGTAATTGAGTTTGCCTTCTATCCATTAAATGGCATTTGCAAATAAATCTGTATAAGCAATTGTACGAGATGGACATAGACTAACTCCGAACCAGTATAAAAATTATTGGTCTGATCTCTCTAGTTCCCTACTTTACTTTATTGCATTTACACTTATCTGTATTTGCATCTATGATTGTTCATTCTGCATTATTTAATAATAATCTTGAATTTTTTTTAAAAAGATCACAAAAATTAGAAAACACTATTCACCCCTTCTATTGTTTAACTAGCCTTAAAATCCATAATTTCATAACCCACATTTGGTATCAGAGCCTTAGGTTTTCAAAAACTCATAATTTGATTTTTGAAATTTTTTAATGGCTAGCAACACTGTTGGTACACTTGTTAACACTTTTGTCAAAGGATAATCTACTGTTGGATGCCTACTTTTTAATGGCAGTAATTACACTTATTGGTCATGTAAAATGAAGAGCTATATACAATTTAAAAGTTTAGATATTTGGAATGTTACACAAAAAGAGTACATTGAACCGTAAACTAACTTTGCATAATGGACTGTTGACCAAAAGACACTTGCACAGAATAATTATAGAGCCATGAATATTCTATTTTGTTCACTAGATAAAAATGAATTTAATAGAGTCTCTATTTCTAAGTCTAAGTACGAAATTTGGAAAACACTGCAAGTTACATATATGGGCACTAGTAAAGTGAAATAGACTAAAATTTCCATGTTAACTAATCAGTTTCAATTATTTAAAATGAATCTAGATGAGTCTATTTCTATCATGTATTGTAGATTTCAGGATATAGTGTTGCATTAGGTAAGAACTTTTTTTAAGAGGATCAAGTTGGAAAAATCCTCAATTCACTCTTTTCAAAATGGGATCAAAAGAAAATTGCAATTGAGGAGGAAAATGATAATAGCACTCTGAAATTTGGAGAATTAATAGACAATTTAATGTCCTATGAAGCATAATTGTAGGGTAGAAGAGAAAACATGGCAACAGAAAAGAAATTCATTGCTTTCAATGCTATAATCGACAATCAGGATTCAAACGATGACAATGACGAAGAAATTTCCTTTATGACCACAAATTTTAGAAAATTCCAAAATTATAGAAATATGAACAACTTTCGAAAACCTGAAATAAGATGTCTGGAATTGGAACTTCAACTAGATGCTTTAACTATGATGAACCCGGTCATTTTTAGAGAGATTGTCTATATCCGAATAAAATCAAAAATCTCACTAGTAAATGATTCATCCAGAAAAAGAAAAAGGGCTTATACAACAACTTTGGATGACTCATACACTTCCCCTAGCAGCAATTAACCAGATATTGAAATGTAAATATGTGTTTCTTGGCAACAACAGACTAGTCAGAACTGACCAAAAAAAGCAGAAAAAACCGTACCATTTATATAATAATTTATATTTTATTTTTTTAATTGATTTCAGGTTTTAGGAATAATATATATATATATATATATTATTAATAATAATGGATGAATATAAGTATATAAGTATATATAGGAATGTTTTAGCATAGTTTTATTTTGAAAATGTCGGGCTATATTTCGGCATACCCCCATGTCATATGTCGACATGCATGTCAGAAAACTGAAAGTTGAGATTTGAATTCAAAATTCAAACTTCCCTCTCTTTTTGCACTTATTCCCATGTTTTGAAAAGGTGCCTTTTTGACCAAAGAACATGACACTTCGCTGTCTATTAATTAAATCTATCTCTACCCATTCATTCACTCACTTTATTTCAAATTTCAAATATCTTTTCATTATCTTATCTCCTCAAAAACTCAAAAATGGCTTCCTTTAGTCAAAATTCTAAAACCATAAGGCTCTATAAGGAAACTAAAAGCTTTTTCTTCAATGGGAAAGATGTCATTGAAGCCTATATGGAGTATACTACTCCTGGAAAAGTTTCTCCTGGAAGATTTGCTAAACTCGAAGATTTTTCCTCTTATGGTTTAGATCTTTGTTTTGAAAATAAAATTCTTGGTTTAATTGAATCTTCTCAAAACGATTTTGTTTGTTATTCAGATTTGGTCAAAATGTTTTATGCGAATTAGACGGAAAATTTTATCAAGAAGAAGCAGTTCAAGTTTGGAGTAGTGTTGATGATACTCAAATTGTTTTGAATGGTGAAATTTTGGGTAATATTATTGGTTGTAAATCTAGTGAATCGACCTCTATACTTTTCAATTGATGAACAAAATCGTGAAGTTTTTCACGATATTTTTGAAAGCGATGAAAAATTTGAATTTAAACTCAAGAATCTTCAACCAAAATCGAGACCCATGAGTCTTATTTTACAAAAAGTATCACTCTGAGGATGGGTAATTACTATAACCCTACTCAAAAAGTTTTAAAGCTCCTTTTACTATTTATGGTCATAATATCAATTAGGCACAAGCCATTTCAAATGACTTTTTCAAAATAATATTTGTAGACATAACACACTCTTCCATGGTGTGTATTTCACTAGAATTTTCATATATTTTGGTGTTAATTTAAGAGGAGGAAAATCCATTCCTCGAAATGTTTTTGACAAAGCCAATATCTCTCTTACGCACATTTCACCTTTTTTCGAACCATACGAGACACCTCCTGAAAAGTAAAAAAGATTGGCATAGGAAGAAGAATAAGAAATTTAACAAGAAGAGGAAGAAGAAGGTGATGAAATGGAAGTGGAAGAAAAGAAGGAGGAAGAGGAGGAGGGGGAAGAAGAAGGGAACGCTTCCTTAATAAGTTTTGACAAACCATCCCACTCCTCCAACAAAGAGACTTTTAGGAACCAAGAAAAGCTTTTTAAAAACCAGAAGAAGCTTAAGCGCCTATTTAGTAAGAAGTTCGCTTCTCTTTCCAAAAAAGTAGATAAATACTTTGGAAAGATCATTCGCAAACTTAGCGGCTCTTCAACATCATCATCCACATCCTTCTAAGCCTAACTATTTGTTTACTTATGATATCTAGCTTTGTATTGTATGTTTTTAGTTAAGTTCATGTTGTTTTTATGTATCTTCTTTTATTAATCATCGAAATCCATGTATCCTTCGAATTCTAAGTAATGTAACATATCTATTACTGTTCTATATTGTTTATTAGTCTTTGGAAGTTATAAATATATAATAGTATAAGATAAAAATAAAAATATAACAAATATACTAACTTTAAAAATTTAGATACGTATGTCGTCATACATAATACCTATATGTCAATATATAACGGGCAGACTGAAAAAAGTTTAAATTTCAAAATATAAATAACCACCATCCATCCATTCATTCCAAACGACTTTTTACTCCTATATAAGTTTATTTCTTCCAGAAAACCCACTCATCATTTTATTCTACAATCTCCTTTTATTTCCAAAGATACTTTTACAAATATGTCTTCTCCGCATCAAAAGTTATGTGAAAATTTTGAATAAACTCTTCAATCTTTCAAGGACATTCTCTCTTTTATCCTAAGAAATCAACGTCATTTAGAGTTAAGTCAAAATGCAAATGATCAAGGAATAATAAAAGCATTTTGATGCTATTATAAGGATAATGAAGAGTAGGATGCCATCAAAGTAGATCCAATATTTGGGTCCGATGGTTGGATTGAAGTTCCACGAAACCTCTAGTTATTAGGTTTGGATTTGATATGTAAACATATATACAAACTCTTAGGGTTTGGTTTGATTGATTTGAATATCTGGATTGAATTTGATTGGTTTGGATTATTTGAATTTGTGTGTTTGATTTGGTTTGATTGGCTTGTACATAATTGGATGTGTTTGTACATATTGTTTAAATTGGATAAATAAAGATTTACTTTATAAATCTTCATACCATCATTCTTAATATATATAATAGTGTAATTGTTTACCATATATCATCATTTCAACTTAGATTATTGATTTTGAATCTATAGTCAAAAAGTATTTAAATTAGGGGGAGTTTTTATTTGTTTTTTCACCCATTTTTTTTATTGACAAAGAGGGAGAAAAATATGAAATAGACATATGCATATATTCAGGGGAAATTATCTAACTCAAGGGGAAGTTATCTAACTCAAGGGGGGTTATATCATATTTATACAAGATATCAATGGTTGTCATCATCAAAAATGAAGAGATTGTTAACACCTCGGTTATTGATTTTGATGATAACAACCTTGACAATAATAAAATATTCATATAAAACATGGATACTAATGTTTTACCAAGTTATATAGTATATGGTGCAGGATATTGTATAGGTATTGAATCAAAGACTGCACAATATAAAAGTCTCAGAGAATGGACATGAAGACTCATGAGTACAAAGACCAAGGCATAAAGATCTCAAGACTATAGTGTAGTGTATAGAGTCATATAATATTGTTAAAGTCCTTGGTAGAAACCTTTGGTCTCTATTTTCCATTTTCTAAATCCTTTGTCCTTAAAAAGAATATTTTTAAAATATTTTTAAAAATATTTTATAAACATTTTTTGAAGTTCAAAATGTTTAAAAACCATGTTTAAACTATTTTTACAAAATATCATATTATTTTACATGGTATAGGATTTTCAAAATATTTTAACATAAACAAGTTTTAAAATTACACTAGCCTATGTTGACATATAGTCAGATGATATGTCGACATACATGTTGTAATTTTGAAACTAAATTTTGCAATGAAGTGTTTGTTCGTTGTTACACTTTACGAATGGACTTGTCTGTTTATTCTCTATATATAGGGGGTTTTCCAAATGAATTTTTATCAACTACTTTCTTATTATCTTTTCACTCTTACTCTGCTGAATTTTCTAGTGAAAAATTTATTTAAATCTCCTCAATTTTAGCCAGAATAAATTCAATCTTCATCATATTGATTCTCTACTATTTACTATCTGATTTCAATCATCTATCTCACTCAATCAAAGATAAAAGTGCTATCCAAGAGGCTATATGATCTACTGTATCCAAAGATCTAGAAATTGATTTTGAAAAAGTCATCAAAGTCTAGTTGTATTAGCTTGGGTGTGATTGTAGCTCATTCAAATCAATTGGACGTGCTTGGTATGCCAGAAATCCGAATGGGTATGCTTGTAGCCTATCCAAATTAAGTAGGTATACCCTCAGCTCAAAAAATTAGAAAGGTGTGTAGCCTCGGAATCAAAAATGTAATTGGGTTTGCCTTCTACCCATTGAAAGATTAGCATTTGAAAAGAAATCTATATAAACAATTTTACGGGACTGGACGTAGGGTAACTCCGAACCAATATAAAAATTCCTAATGTAATATCTCTACTTCTTTACTTTTTACTTTATTGCATTTATGCTGACTACGTTTGCATCTATGATTGTTCATTCTGCATTGTTTAATAATAATCTTGAAACAATTTAAAAAAGACTCGCAAAAAATAGAAAATACTATTCACCCCTTCTAATGTTTAATTAGCCTTAAGATCTATATTTCACAACCTATATCTCTTAAAGCTTTCTTGAACCAGTTAAACATTGCTATTATGGAAATTAGAAATCCGAAGGAGGATCTTATATTTATAGCCTTGATCCGGGGCATTCACCCGTCTACGGATTTTGGTAGATAGTTAACGATGAAGTAACCCACTACCATGAAAGAATTTCACCGAAAGGAAAATTAGTTCATGCAGTTGAAAGAAGTAAGACTAGCGGAAAGAAAGGTTGGTCATGAACAGTCGATGGAAGTAATCCAAAGTAACATCGCCATAAATGCTGGAAACACTGGTAATCAAAAGAAAAGAAATCAAAACTCTGTTAATGGGAAAGATGCTATTGTGAAACATCCGAAGAACTTTGAATTGCAAGACTATATGCCTTTGGTTGACACACTGGAGAATATATATCTTGTCACTCAAGGAACCGAGCAATATAAGAAACCGCCAAGGAGGGAAGCGACAAAGCATGATAAATGTTTTGGGAAGTACCGTCGCTTCCACAAAACCCAAGGGCATAACACTAATGAATGTCGACACTTGAGGAATATGAATAAGGAGTTGATAAGGTATGACAAGCTCTGGGAGTATGTTAAGGACCATAGAACAGCGCCAAAACTGCAAGACCGTAAGATCTACTTGCTAAAGGAAAACTGCCTGGACCCACTGGATAGGGGACCTAGGCGAGCTAATGAAAGACTGGTTATCACGTAACCTTGAAGCTAGATGGTCACTGAGGAATAAAACATCAACCTAAAACAATACTGCTTCATTCATCCTTATCTAATTTCCTTTCGCAAATAAACCCCCCAGGGACACCAGAGGCATTTTAAATAGGCAGGACTTGCCATTTCTTCTTCTCATTAATAAAATCTACCTCTCGAACTAGTGGAACCATGTTCTTGAAAGTAAAAATCCTATGCCTCGCAACTGGCAGCACAGCCAAGAAATCGCTCCTCTACCCTTGAATGGTAGATGGGGAGTAGACCCACTAACCGTCAGATCGTCTCAATCCCCAACCTTTTAAGAACTGATGTTGTCCCAAGATTGGAAACATCGGGAAGGTCTAAACTGCTAGATCGATTAGTCGTATCGATCCTCAACCATTTAAGAATAGATGTTGTCCCAAGACTGGTGCCAAAGTTGGATAGAACACTCTTCGGATATGCTTGAAGAAATAAAATGAAGAATTAAAATGGAAAATGAGGAAGATCTAACAAATACACCGACCAATAAATATGAAAAATGCATAGAAATACATAAATTTAGAGTGATTCAGCGTATGGCCTATATGTCCATTATGAAATGGTTGGCTTTTGTTGATTTTTGCTTGCTGATTATGACGAGTTACAACAGTAAATTCAAGTATAATAGCAATTTCTACAGAGTCTGGATGTCAAAGAGCCAAAAGTCTCCTTTTTAAAGGTCCTGGACTGCTATATTTTAGTGTAGGCAGCAAATATCTCATCCAGATCTTGGAAGACCTCTTCTCTCACATAGGTGGGCCCACGTGAATGATCCCAGTTGTTAGGATTCGATCCGTGATCGATACAAATGGATTTCGCATTGATCAAGATTTAGCCCAATCGAGTCGAGATCGATTATGAACATTCCTGAGGTTGCACGCAAGCTTCTATGAAAATTTGGTGGCATTTGGACTTGTAGATCTTGAGTTATGATCGATGCAAGTTTGGATTTATAGAAGGCTGCTGAGTTCGCATCGCTTCTGTTCGCATCGCTCCTATATGCATCGCTTCTGGGCACGTGCTTGCTAGGTGATGTGGTGCTAACTTTTAGAATCGATCCGCTTTTCATGCCGAGCGACCGAGTCTTTTTTATGGGTGCGCTTGTTCATATCGACCCGGTTTAGCCTTGTTCGTATCCATTATTTGCTACCATGTTCGTATCGATCGTCGCTGCACTATTTCATATTGATCAACGAAAGTGTCATTCGTATCGGTCCATCTTGTATTATTCACAGCGATCATTGGCCAATTGATATGAGTGTAGTGTGTTAATGGATCGATACGGAGTAACGGTTTTTTATGGCTTTGATGGATACGAAGTGGATGTTGGTTGATCGATACGAACAAGATGGAGATGATGGATGCAAAGCGATATGAGGATGGATGGATACGAACCATATGTGTTCCATGGATGCGAACGAGTTCGACCCCAACGGATATGAAGGAGGCCGCCGTGGATGGATACGAATGAAAGCGATGCGAAGGAGGTGAAATGATGGATATAAATGAGTTGATTTCCTTTGTTTGCATCGATCATATCCTAAGCATACGAACTCCAATTGACTTGAAATTTGGAACATTGGCTCTCATAGCTTTGATCGTCGTGTCATGCTAATTGTACCTCGATCCGAACTCGGGCAAAATTCACCATTATTCATAGTGAACCTGTGTGTAACCGTTTTTCAAGATGAACTTTCTTTGATTTCCTGTCAATTTCTTGGTGTCATGTCCTTGCCAAAAGGCGGGATAAAATTTGCCCCTAAAGTACGTCTTGTGAGGACATGACGTGCTTTGAAAAGCTGCAATCTTCATTCTGAAAAGTTCCATCCGACTTGTTGAACGGTTGTTGTCTTCTTGTCGAAAGATGTAACCTTCGATTGATCTTCAGTGGTATAAATAATGAACCATTGACTATCGATTATTGTACTATGCACTGTTGTAACCGAGTATTAAATGATTGCGAACTATAGTTCGTTGTTGTAATGGTCACCAGGTGAGCATTCAACTCCTGTGAGTTTTGAAAATTGAATATTAGTCCGACATACATGTACGTATGTTAACCTGACTCCCGTTAACGTTCGCACGTCCATGAGTCGTTATTAGTTTTTTCTTATCAAATTCCATATCGACCCTCTTCTAAATCGATGTGAAATTCGAGTTGTAACAACGCTTGACGGTTTCTTTGGAGTTTCTCTTCGTATCAATCCTACCCTAGATCGATTCGAGGAATTTAAAAAAAATCGTATCGATAGTGATCGACACGAATTAGTTGATCTTTTTAAGTATCTTTCGTCGATGGACACGTATTTAGTTGGAGTCTCAATGCAGTTCGTATCGATGGCTACGAATCTTAGAGTCTTTGAGTAGAGGGATATAAAGCTGGCACTTCGTATCGATGGAGTGCTAATGGGTTGGATGGCTGCCACATTAGATGGACACGAATAAAGCATCTTATATTGATGTCTTCTAAGTTCATTTGAACAAGCGTTGCTTGGTCGGACGACACATGGATATGAACGGCGGCTTTCGTATCGATTCGAGGAGACTGGTCCCAATAGGTCAAAATGATCGGGAGACGAATCGATATTTATAATTTTCATGCCCATATATATACGCTTCATACTTAGCCAATTTTTATGTGCTCTCACTTTCCGGCTTGCCTTCGTATTGCTTGAGAAACTGAGAAAAAGAAATTGCCTTCGTCCAGATTAATACAACTCCTTAATCCCTCAAATCTGCATTTCAATTTAGGTAATTACTCAATGAATTCATATTAAAAAACGATGAAATTCGAGTTCAATTGCAAATCCATCAATGTTTATGGTCGATTTTGGTGATGCCAAGGCTAGAATTAGGCCGGAGCTTAGTTGAGGAAGGTCATGGTGGCGTTCATGTTGATCGGAGAAGATGAAGTATAGAGGGATACAAGGAAGAGATTTGTATCGATGATGGATGGTAGGCGAGTTCATATCGATTCGGACACGACAATACTTCATACCGAATGAGTGAATCGCTTTGTACCGATAGGTGGTTGGTATTCGTGTCGATCATTTAACGATGGTCATTCATGTCCATGTGAAGTGATCGATGCGAATGCTGAACCTGGTGATCGATACGAATTAGAGGACTTTGATCGATACAAATTGAATTTTGGATGACCGATACGAACTGCTGCCTGCCTTAACCGATACAAACTCATCCCTAGTGATCGATCCAAGTACACACTGTAATGGATACAAAATCTTTTACAATCGAGCATTTGACTCCTACGAGCTTCATTCTTGCATATCTGGACTTAACTGTTAAACTGCATATTTGACTGCCCTTTGATGCTCGTTAATGGAACTGCAACTTGAAAAACTTAATGAACTTTAGCACAATTTGTTCATCGAAGTTTGAATGGCATCGTTGTGATAATCATCGATGACGGTCGCTTCGGTCGAAACTCGAGATCTTATCGTTTGGACATTTTCTCAAATTCTATAGAATTTCTTAAGTATTATATAACATTGCACAACACATTCATGCACTTTCCACTGGAGAACACAAAGGCTTATTATCATCTAATGATGGTTTTTATTGAGTTGATTAATTATAAAACCCGGGAGTTCACAGCAGCAGGAGGCTCAATGTTCATCTCCTTCGATAATAGAGATGCCGACCATTGCGGTAGAAGATATAGATCCAGCTCCGAACGAGTTACTAGGAGCAATCTTTATTACGAATCCCAAGATTCTATACCATCCAATGTCTCCGAAGATATGTTGGGGAGAATTTGCTTAGGACATGGTCTACTACTAGATGACATTCTGCTACCGGGACCAAATGACAGGCCACACTCTCCCCCAGAAGGATTCACCATTTTTAACAGACATTCGTGCACAGATGGAATGCTTCCTCCATTCAACCAATATATTCGAGAAGTGTTAGCTTTATTTAGAATGCTCCGTCACATTTACATCCAAATGGATATGCATTGCTGAACAGTTTGTTCATTATTTTTATGGAGCATCTCTTTCGGCCCCCGACTCCAGAAGAAGTCAAATACTTGTTCAATGTCAAGAGTCGAGGAGATAACTCCTAATTCACATTCCTAAAGGAAGTCAGGAATTTCCAACTGATGACTGGATCATGGACCAGACTTAACTACTTCAAGACGGAGTGCTTCTACATTCGGTGCCCTCCCGGGTTTGCCAGTCGGACGTAAATGCCGCAATTTCTCTAGTTGCTAACGAGACGGTTGTAACCGACATTGAAACTGATGTTTTCTTTCCTTTACAGCCACAATACCATGACCCTAAGGTGCCCAATTTAAAGAAATAGTACAGATTCTTCAAGAGATGCTCGGTGATATGAGTGAAATTGACTCGATGCTGACAGATAAAAACTTAAGGATCGTTGGGCTAATTGATCAAAACCAGAGCATAAGACTTGAAGGATTTCTTAGGGCAGCCCCGATAAGATGGGCTAAGCGTAGAGTGCTCGTGGTTTTCATTACTGAGGAGAGCGACGAAGAAGATGCGCCCACTGAAAACAAGCCCGTAGCCGGGCCCCCAAATAGTTCTCGGGATTTAGAGGGAAGGAGGAAAGGCAAGGTAGTTGCTCATAAGCATCATAAGTCTTCAAGATGGAAATCCATGGTCGTGTCTCTACCATCCTTCGGTGTTAGAATCTCAGAAGTTCCTCCCTCTCAAATGAAGAATCCTTTCAAAGGACTAACTGACATTCCAATTCCGGACTATGTGTCGCTCCAACATGACATCGGATTGGAAGGGCTTCAAAGCGCTTTAGATTTAAGCGAGTCACTTCCTACGAGTGTGCCCGACATAACCGGTCGGTCGGAGGGTTTAGCATATACATACATACACTTCACGACACCACATGATTTTCAATCATAAGTTGTTCATTTTTGGAGATTACTGATTCTGCTTCTCTTTTACTTTACATATACGATGACAAGGCGAGAATCTATTCTAGGAAGCATTCGCTCAGCACGACAGTCATCCAGTTCATATTATGAGTCCCATAGACAGGAAGCCGATAGAGACCGCGATTGCAATTGTTCTAGCCAGAAGCGTTATGAAAGGGAGAGGGACATAGATAGAGGATATAGACATCGATCCTGGTCATGTTCTCTGCCTCCTCGAGCTCCAACACAACCTTCCGGCCATGGAAAACAACCCTTGGAATCTTCACTCCATAGGCTACCTTATTAAGTACAAAGGTATGATTCATAGCGCCAGAGGACCAAAGTCGAAACTCCCATTATTAGTGAGCAAGCTGTCACCGAACCCACTAGGAAGGGAGCGATTAGAATCGCCCAGCTGACAAAGGATTTCCCAAACATCTGCTTTGATGGCTTCATCTTTCCTCCACATCTAAAGAGAATTCCAACTGAAGCGGAAAAAAGTATGCACGATTACATCCATGACATTTACAGCCAATATCAGGAGTAGATTAACACCACGGACAAAGCATCGGCGGTATCCTTTGAGTGGGCAAAAACAATTGAAAAATTAGAGACCGATCTCGCTCAAAAGGACAGCATAATACAAGTGCTTAACAAGAAGGCCGAATTTTCTAGGAAACTGGATATTGAGGCCAACAAGAAAGCTGATGAGGCAAATCATTCTATGGAAAGGATGCGACAGATGAATTTTTCCTTGGTTGAGGAGATGGGCCATCAAAACACCACTGTCATGGCTGAAAGGGATGCTGCGCTAAAGGAGCTTGAGGAACTTAAGGCTAAATTTGCTAAAATCATCAAAGAGAAAGATGATGCAAACAAGGCATCCTAGGAAGCATGTGAATAGGTTGTGGTGTTTAAAAATGGGAGGGATGAAGTAGCGCTCAAAGTCCAAGAGACTGAAATTAGGGTTGAGAATAAGGTGAAAGTTGCGGAGACTAGGTTGGAGGCCGATATCAAAGATCTTCTTATCACATAAAATGCTAATGTTCTGAAACACTGAAACCTAACCTGGCTCGGTAACTATCCATCTCATTTGTATAATGCTTGAGGCTGCTTGGTGGAAGATGAGAAAACTGAGTATCAAGTCGAATCAGTCAATGAATTTGAACTAGAGAACCGAGTGTTGAGTGAAGATGAAAGAAAAGTTCTCCACGACATCACGATCACATATGAAAAGGAGAAAATGGATACTCAGCATTTTGAGGTTGGAGAAGGTTCTGGTGTTGAGCACCGCGATGCAGGTTCTGAAACTCTTACACCAACCCTGCCTAAATCTACATCTGCGGTTGATCCCCAGTCTGTTCCTGCATATAATCTTGATCAACCACGGTTATCTCCAGTTTGCGAGCATGTCACCGAAGCAGCTCCAGTTTAGCCTACAAGTCATTCTGAGGAAGGTATTCTGAACATTTCTCATGCTCACTCAAGGCCGAAAACATTGATTGAAGTAATCACTAACCCTATGTCTTTGACTCTATTCAGTGATAGGAGCTATATCTTTCATGCCTCCTACAACTCAAGAGTCGTATCACGAGCTATAGGTAATCATAATAACAGCGACCATGATAATGGCCAATGCTCCGACCGTCGAGGCATAGGGAAGTACTCTTAGTTTTGATGAGCATATGATGGAGGAACTTCTCGGTCATCATAGTAACCCCTTTGTCGATCTTCCATTTGTTATGGGTGAAGGCGTATCTATGACTAGCTCCTCGGGCCCAACTGCTAGCGTCCCTGGAGATGCCTAAACAATGCATGAAGAGGAGATCTTGCTGAAATGGAAGCGGCTGCGCATGCCAGTGGCATCGGTGGTGGGATGGCGGGCCCTGGTCCAGCTCCTTTGCGAATGATTTCTCTTGGTGGTACGGTCCTTGGCACAAGTGTGCCTCCTCCGCCTTCTAACATTGATCCTATCCGTCCGCCTTCACCTTCAGGAAGCATTCCAATCCATGTAAGCTCGAAGGAGGAGGTTACCATAATGCCCCCGACTGGAGATCAACCGTCGAAAGGCAAAGGCTCAAAGAGGCAGCCAAGCGGCAGTTCTAGCGGGTCGACACCGAGGAAGAAGAAGGAGAAGAAAATTAGAGAATAAATATATGTTCTTGGTTTGTTTTTGGATAGATAGATAGGAATTTCCTTTTGTTTTTTTACAGGCCATGTATACATGCGGGTTCGGCCCTGCTAAGGATTTTTTGGAATGATTTTGTACTTATCGTTCCCTTCCAAAGAATATTTGAAATAAAATTCCATTTTATCTTCAGCACGGTTTCATTTTGCTTAATTATTTCAGTGTTCAGACTTCCATTCACTGTATTTGTGAAATTTTAGCCTTTGAATCAGACCCGGGTTTAATTGTTAGGTTCCAGAGTCACGGCTTCGGGTCACGATCGAACGCTACGTCAAATTTCAATACTGCACCGTCTCAACCAATGGCTGGTACTTAAGTTCTGCCCTCAGTTTCGAGGACAAATTGAAAAGATTAGTAGGCCATTACTCTTCTCCTTTAATACATCAAGCTTAACTTCAATGAAGCAAGACTGAAACAAGAAGAGTTCAGGTGGTCGAATCACACTTGCCTATCTATTGGTGATAACATCCACACTCTGGGGACCACACTTGTAGATCGACGGTCGGTCCTGCCCGCTTAAGGTTTGGAGATACGTCTGTGCTCCAGGGACTTAAGTTATTTTATGGACGGTCAGTCACACCCGTTTGATATTCAGAACTTAGTCCGCACTCTGCGGACTTAGATTGATTCATGGGTGGTCATCCACACCCACTTTGCACTCAAACTCCGACCCACACTATGGGTCCTAGAGTTGTCCTATGGATAGTCGTTTCACACCCGGCTTGTGTTTATACTCCAATCCGCACTCTGGGGATTTAGAGTTAGTTGATATTTATACTCCGGTCCACGCTCTAGGGGCTTAGAGTTAGTTGGCATTTATACCCAGACCACGCTCTGGGGACTTAGAGTTATTTGAAGTTTATACTTTAGTTCACACTCTGCGATTCTGGAGTTGGTTGACAGACAGTCAATCACATCTATTGTGAGTTTTCGAAATTCGTTCGTACTCCGGGAATGATGGATTTATTAGGATCATGGATGATCGATTTACATCCACCCTGACTTAACAAGTGAGGTCGTTTGATGGACGGGTCCATCCTCCTTGAACTTGGTTTGAATACAGGCGAAGTCGTTAGGTGAATGGATCCACCCTCTTCGATCCTATACTTGTAAGCTTATACTCCAGTTTGCACTTTGGGAATCTGGAGATAGTATGAGGATTGTCGTGTATCAATTCTTTTTTGGTTTCAGTATGATGACTCGCCCCCGAGCTCGGGTTTAACTTAGCGAGTGACTGGTCGTATCACAATCACTCCATATTTGAATAAATTCCACCGTATGATGGAACTTAGCTCTCCGTGCACTATGATGGTCGGATGACGCATTTCAAAAAATATCATAGCTTTGGCTCGAAGAGATTGCATTTTATTGCTGAAATAAGAAAATATGGCAAAGTCGGTTACCTTATTACAAATTCAGATTTCAAAATGCATGTACAAATTGCAAATGAAAAGTAGACTGATTAAATAAATATAGCCTATTATGTGTAGTAGCGACGAAGACTCTCGCTGTGCCAGACTCTCGGCAGAGTAAGAACATTGGCGATCCATAACTTAAATGTGTCATCTCCGAGCTTTTGTTTGATGACATATGGCCCTTCCAATGTCAGTTTCATATGTGAAGGAATTGGGTAAATTATCTTGAGGACGAGATCGCCGAGTTCGAATGTTCGAGGTCAGAACTGGGCATTGTATAATCGCGTGACTCAATTTCGGTATGCGGCTGCCCTCAAATCAGCCTCTTCACGCTTCTCATCAAGTAAATCTAGAGATTCGGCAAGTAATATAGCATTCGTCTTCGGATCATAATATGTCACACGATGAGATGGTACTTCCATCTCGACTAGAATAACGGCTTCTGAACCATAGGGAGGAGAGAATGGAGGGTGGTCAGTCGTAGATTTGTGGGTTGTCCAATAAGCACATAAAGACATAGGAAGTTCATCGACCCATTTTCCCTGGCCTTTTCCAGTCGTTTCTTTAGAATAGACTTTATAGCTTTATTAATAGCTTCAACCTATCCATTCGCTTGAGGGTGTGCAACCGTGGAGAACTTCTTCTAAATGTGGAATCATTGACAGAAATTCTTAAATTCAACACTGTCGAGTTAGGCTCCATTGTCAGTAATGATGGTATGTGGGAGACCAAATCGATAGATAATTTTTCATACTAAAAAGTTGATCACATTTTTCATTGTGATTTTAGCCAGGGGTAAAGTAATCAACTGCGATGATGGCGTACTTCGCACCACCTTTGGCTAGATGTAGAGAACCAGTAATGTCAATTCCCCATACTGCAAACGGCCATGGACTGACCATCTGAGTTATTTCGGTAGGTGGGGCTCTAGGAGTCCGAGCGTGTTTTTGACACCTGTCACATTTTCTAGCGTAATCTGATGCATCGCGATTTACAGTCAGCCAATAGTATCCATACCGAAGCACTTTCTTAGCAAGAGCTTGCCCCCTGGCATGATTGCCACATTCTCCTTCGTATACATCATGCAATACTCGTTTGATTTTATCGTGAGAGACACACCGGAGTAAAGGAACAGAGTACCGTCTTTTATACATGATCCATTCTGAATAGTGAACTGCGAAGCTTTTCAAAGAACTTGTCTCTTTTCACTCCTGCGCTCCGGCAGGGTCCCATTCCCGAGATAGCTTCTGAACGGAATCATCCATGACTCCTTATAGGGAATGACCTTAAATACCCAGACTGTTTCCATTTGATCGATGCTTGGGGAAGATAATGTCTCCATGGGAACAAGTCCCTTTTGCTGTGCCTCACCGGTATTGGCTAACTTTGCTAAGGAATCGACTTTCTGATTGCGTTCTCGGGTATGCAGTAGATGGCATAATAGTTGAACTAATCCAATATTTCCTGAACCCAAGCAAGATAAGTAGCTAGCCTTTGATTTTTGGCCTGGTACTCCCTCCGAACTTGGCACACGACCAATTGTAGATCACAGTAAATCCCCACAGCGATAATTCTCAAGTCTTTGGCGAGTCTCAATCCGACGAGTAGGGCTTCATATTCAGCCTCATTGTTAGTCGCATGGAAATCGAACTTTAATGCATAACATATAGATCGGCCTTCAGGAGTTTCAAGAACAACTCCGGTGCCTGAGCAACGGTCATTTGATGCACCATCTGTATATAGCTTCCAAACATATTTCGGAGATTTAATGTTTTCGAGCATGTCCTCCGAGATAGTGAACTCAACGATGAAATATACTAGGACTTGTCCCTGAGTGGCTCGCCTTGGTGTGTAGGTGATGTCGAACTAACTCAACTCGATATTCCATTTGAGTAACTTTACCAAACGTCTTAGGCTGCCTAAGGACCTGTCGTTACGGCTGGTCGGTGTGTGTAGACGGTGATAGGATGAGCCTGGAAATACGGATGGAGCTTCCTCGAGGAAATGAAAAGACAATAAGCCAACTTTTCCAGCATCAAATAGTTTCTCCAAGCTCTGGTCGGTCGTTTGCTAATGTAGTAGATCGGTCATTGTATCCGGTCTTCCTTCCCAGTTAGGGTAGCACTGATTGTGTTTTCTGACAGCACCTAGTAAATGTACAATTTCTCATGATCAATGGGCTTTGACAGAATGGGTGGTGTGGACAGATGTTGAACCAGTGCTCGGAATGCGCCCTCACATTCTATAGTGCATTCAAAATTCTGTTTCCCTTTTCTGATCAGGTTGAAAAAGGGAATGCATTTACCAATGGATTTTGAAATGAACCTGCTCAAATGAACCTGCTCAGTGTTGCTACTTTCCCGTTGAGGCTTTGGACTTGCTTTATAGTTCTTGGAGTCTCAAGATTTCAGATTGCCCAGATCTTCTCGGAATTGGCTTCAATTCCTCCAGCATTGACGATAAATCCAAGGAACTTTCCAGAAGAAGTGACATTTCGATGGGTTGAGTTTCATTCTACATTCTCAGAGGATGTTGAACATCGATTCTAGGTCTTTGATATGATCAACGGAGAATCGCGACTTCACAAGCATGTCGTCCACATGTATGTCCATAGTTTTTCCGATTTGGTTAGGAACATTCAATTAACTAGTCGTTGGTAAGTTTCCCTGACGTTTTTGAGTCCAAAGGGCTTGATTCTGTAGTAGTGAAGTCCCAAATTGGTGAAGAAGCTGGTATGCTCCTAATCGGGCGAGTGCATGGTTATCTGATTGTAGCCAGAATACACATTCATGAAGGATAAGAGTTCATGTCCAGCTGTTGAGTCTACTAGCTGATCAATTTGAGGAAGTGGAAAATTGTCTTTAGGGCAAGCTTTATTCAAGTCTGAGTAGTCAATACACGTTCTCCATTTCCTGTTAGGCTTCCTGACAAGTACATTATTGGACACCCATTCCGGGATAATGCATCTCAAATAAATCCATTTGATTTAAGCTTATATACTTCTTCCTTAAGGGTGGCAGATCTCTCTGGATCCATACCACGCCTTTTTTGCTTGGCCGGGACATGTCGCAGATCAATATTCAATGTGTGGCTCGCAATGTCTGAGGAGATTCCACACATGTTAGAATGTGTCTAGGCAAACAGTCAAGGTTTTCCCGGAGAAATTCATCCAGTTCCTATCGCATCTTTTGGCTTAGTTGAGATCCAATCTTTATCATTTTAGAATCATCATTATCATTGATCAGAACATTGATCGTCAGCTCGGCTGGGTAAGCTTGACTGTCTTTATTTTCATCCTCACTTTTGGTATCTCTCGGGTCAAGATCCCTTGGGAATTGATTAAGGTGCCCGGGCCTTGGCCCAGGCGTCAATTGTCAATTCTCAGTAAAATGGACGTAGAGAGATTCCTCTACGCCCTTTCCTTTTACCTATCGCCGTGCCTCTGTAGCTCAGCAACATAACAGGATCACCTGACAGACAGGTCTCCCTGAATGACTCCAACACCATTGTCAGTAGGGAATTTTAAAGTCAGACACCATGGAGCAATGGCAGTCCTGAATTCATCTAGGGCCGGTCGGCCCAAGAAAGCATTGTATGTCGAGTCCATGCCCAAAACAACAAACTGTAATATTCGGACTCTCCGATGTTCTCCAATTTTCAGTTCTATCGGTTACTCCAACATCCCTATGGGTATAGTCGCACTCCTATTGAAGCCATGAATACGAGACTGACAAGGCCTTAAATCTTTCACCTCCATTTTCATTCGATCATAAGCTCGCTTAAACAATATGTTTACTGAACTACCACTATCCATTAAGATCCTCTTCATCCAAGCAGGACCTATCTAGGCTGAAATGACAAGTGGACCAATGGTTGGGGTTTCGACTTTGTTGGAATCTCGATCTCGAAATACGATGTCATCTACCATCGTTTTCTGTTGTTTGGCCAAAGCACCGTCTTCCAAATTACTACAACATTCGAAGCTCGCATGTCTGATAGAGCTGGCATGACTCCATTTCCTTCCAACTCCGATCTTCTAGATGAGGACCACCACTGACAGTATTAATCACTAAACTCTCGTCCGTACGAATGGGTTCCTCTGGTCTCGCCTGATTTGGTGTTTGGTTTTGATTCGACGGGACTGCTCTTCAGACTGCGGCGCCCGAAAAAACTACTTTAATTTTCTCTCTCATATCAACTACTCAATAATATCCTATAGTGATAGCACTCATTCGTGTTATGGCCATAGCTATCGTGGAATCTACAAAAATTTCCCCTTTTGAATCTGTTTTTCCGATGATTTTTTCAGAGCAGGTTTCTTATAGTGAATAGTATGGCAGGTATGTAAATACACATTTTCCAGCGATGCATTTAAAAGAGTATAATTATCAAACGTAGAAGCCCTACATCATGGCCCACGATTCTGATCCCGTTTCCTATTTTGATTTCCATTGCTTTTCTGTTGATTCTGTTTATTCTGTATGTTAAATTGCACCTTTCCGGAATTCTCCCCGGTTTGTTTAACAACAACGTTGCTTTGGATTCCTTTCACACTGGGTCCTATGTCATCCTTTTTCCTAGACTGTTTCGCATCCTCCCTTCTCAAGAACTGGGCTGCCTTGGAATAGAAACAGTCCAATAATGTAGGGGGTTTTTCGACCAACCATTGCCGAATTCAGAATCATCATCGATCCCCTTAGTTAATGCCATCACAATTGAGTTATCATTGGGATTAGTAATCTCAGCGCATGCAGCATGAAACCTCTCCAGATAACATCTAAATGTCTCTCCAGGAGCTTGAGTGACACCAGATAAGGTGTTAACATCTTTCGGCCTTGTGACATGCATGCAGAACTGTTCAACAAACTTTGTTGCCAACAGGTCAAAACTTGAGATATATCGAGGTGGTAGACGAGTAAACCACATAGTTGCAATGCCCACTAGGGAGATCGGGAAACTTCGACATTTGACCGCTCATCAGCTCATGCAGCATTCATTAACCATTCGTACTTTAAGATATGCTGATTAGGATCAAAGCTCCCTTCATAAACAGGTAGAGTTGGCATCCTACATGGCCGAGGTGGTTCAACGTAGAGTATATCATCAATGAAAGGAGTATGACTCCGGAGATTCCCTAGTCGTCGTTGGTGAGACCTTGACATTCTTGGATCACCTGTCGGACCATCGTCTGGATGTCCGACATCTGGACATTTTCAGCGTGTTGGGCCAAGGTGTGGTCGGGCTCCATAATGTAAGGATGGGCATAGACCGGTCGCGGTCGATGTTCCGTATCTCGCCTTCTTAGTTCTAGGTTCTTGGGGACATATGGTTCAGGAGTATATTCTTGTTGACGATGGTTCAGATTTGTCTGGTTTCGGGCACCAACTCCCAATTCAATAGCAGTGGCGGCAGTGTGGTTATCAGTAATATGATAAGGAACATTACCTCCTCAGGAGGAGGGTCCGGTCTTATAGCTGGTTGACGGGCCAACTCTCAGTTACCCTAGATTCAGTGTATGCTGATGTCCAGCAGCTTGGGTATAACTTCCATCCAGCCATGGGCGCATGGATCTGCGATTAAAGTCAGAAGAGGCTGAACTTTCAGTGGATGAATAGGAAGTCTGACCCCTTCTAGATGTCCTTCGTCTTTGATGATTCAGCCGATTGGTCAATTCTGCGTTGGCATGGAGTTGCTGAGTAAGCTGTTGGCAGCTTTGAGTCAGCTCTTGCATTAGAAATTGAAACACCTCTCTGGTGATAGGTACTTGCGGATTTGAAGGTCCGGCAACATTTTGATCGATAGAGGGAAGTTGTGCAGGGTTCTGTCTGTCCTGTCCTTCTGGATCTACACCTGTTGATGTAGTCCTAGTATTAACCATGGTGGATAGCGAAGCTCTCTCCTAGACTAGGTACAAATCTGAATAGGATGGAAGAACTTCTGGACTTTAAATCTGGATCTTCTCCTTAGATTCTTGCAATCTAATATCCGTAGTAGATCCAATGGGTAGGAGAAAAACTGGATTTTCTCAGTGAAAGCACCAAAATGTTTGCACCAAAGTTGGGCACAACACTCTACGGATGTGATTGAAGAAATAAAATGAAGAATAAAAATGGAAAATGAGAAAGATGTAACAAACACACCGACCAATAAATAGGAAAAACGCACAGAAACACACAGATTTAGGGTGGTCCGGCGTATGGCGTACGTCCACTATGAAATGGCTAACTTTTATCGATTTTTCCTTGTTGATTACAACAGTAAAATTCAAGTACAATAGTAATTTCGGCAGTGTCTGGACGTCGAAGAGCCAAAAGTCCCTTTTCTGTATGTCTTGGGCTGCTATTTATAGGCGTAGGCAGCAAATATCTCTCGCAGATCTCGGAAGACCTCTTCTCTCATGTGGGTGGGCCCACGTGATCGATCCTCAATAGTTTGGATTCGATCCGTGATTGATACGAATGGATTTCGCATGGATCAAGATTTAGCCCAATCGAGTCGAGATCAATCATGAACATTCCTAAGGTTGCACACAAGCTCCTACAAAAATTTGATGGCATTTGGACTTGTAGATCTTGAGTTATGATCGATGCAAGTTTGGATTTGTAAAAGGCTACTAAGTTCGCATCGCTCCTGTTCGCATCGCTTCTGGGCACGTGCTTGCTTGGTGACATGACGCCAACTTTTAAGATCGATCCACTTTTCATGCCGAGCAACCGAGTCTTTCTTATGGGTGCACCTCGTTCGTATTGACCTAGTTTATCCTTATATCCATTATTTGCTACCCTGTTCGTATCGACCGTCGCTGCTCTATTTTGTATCGATCAACGTAAGTGTCATTCATATCAGTCCATCTTGTATTATTCGCAGTGATCATTGGCTGATTGATAAAAATGTAGTGTGTTAATGGACCGATATGAAGCAACGGTTTTTTATGGTTTCGATGGATACGAAGTGGATGTTGGTTAATCGATACGAACAAGCTGGAGGTGATGGATGCGAAGCTATATGAGGATGGATGGATATGAACCATATGTGTTCCATGGATGCAAACAAATTCAACCCCAATGGATATGAAAGAGGCCACTGTGGATGGATATGAATGAAAACGATGCGAAGGAGGCGTAATGATGGATACGAATGAGTTGATTTCCTTAGTTTGCGTCGATCATATCTTGAGCATACGAACTCCGATTGACTTGAAATTTGGAATGTTGGCTTTCATAGCTTTGATCTTCATGTCATGCTAATTGTAGCTTGATCCGGACTCGGGAAAAACTCACCAAAATCCATAGTGAACCTGTGTATAACCGTTTTTTGAGATGAATTGTCTTTGATATTCAGTCAATTTCTTGGCGTTACGGCCTTGCCAAAAGGCGGGATAACAACTAGCAACGCTGGGAAGGTCCAGACCATCGAGTCAACGGGGAAATTGACTCAAAATGCTGGATCGTTGGGTCATATTAATGCTTAAACTTTTTAAGAACCGGTGTTGACCTAAGAATGGCAACCTTGGGAAGGGCAAAAACGTCTAATCGTATCAATCCCAAACCTTCTGAGAATCGACATTGCCCTAAGACTTCTACGTCGGGAAGGTCCAAATCACTGAGTCGACGGGAAAATTCGACTCAAACTACCGGGTTGACGGGTCATATCAATCTCCAAACCTTCTGTGAACTTTGGTTGCCCTAAGACTGGCAACATCGGGAAGGTCAAAACTGTCGAATTAACGGGTCTTATTGATTCCAAACCTTTTGAGAACCAACAATGTCCTAAAATTGTTAATGTCGGGAAGGTCCAAATCCACCGAGGGGAAGGTCCAAAACTACTGGGTCGACGATCACCTCAACCCCTAACCCCCAGAGAACCGGCATTGTCTCGACAATGTTTGGAAAATCCAAAACCGCCAAATCGATGGGTCATATTGATCCCAAATCTTCTGAGAATTGGCATTGTCCTTAGACTATCAATGTTGTCCAAAACCGCCGATTCAACGGTCACATTGATTCCCAACTTTCCGAGGACCAACATTGCCTCGACAACATCGGAAAAGTCCAAACCGCTAGGTTGATGGGTCATGTCGACCCCCAACCTTTTGAGAACCGGCGTTTCCCCGACAACGTTAAGAAGGTCCAAAACGCTGAGTGATTGGATGGTACCAACCCCAACCTTTTGAGAATCGTATTGCCCCGACAACATCGAGAAGGTCCGAATTGCAAGGTCGATGAGAAACACTCACAACATCAAACCACTAATGCACTAGCTTTCAGATATAGAAGCTGGTGCTCAAATGAGTTCATACTCTCATCTTTAGAGAAATATTGTTCCGTGAAGATAGGCAACAACGGGAAGACATAACCTTTTATAGGTCAGTCGAATGGTTCAACCTTTCATTGCAGGAATCATCCACCGCTTGGAGACAAGGCAACACCGAAGGGAAATCCCCAGGATCGAGCCTCTCGTATGCTAGTTTCCATAGATAGAATCTGGTGCACAACCGAATTTTCATTATTCAACTTAGAAAGAATTTTAATGCAGCCCAAAGATAGGAAGCCTCGAGAAAATATTGCATGGAACTAAGTAGTTGAATTATCACTTCTCTAAGATAGAACCGACATATAAACAGGACTTCCGTGATGACATTAGCAGCCAAGCGAGACATGCACGAATAAGGATAAGTGAGGATAATCATGAAAAGTCGGGAATTAAATCATTAGACTTCTTCAATCCTAGAGAAGGATTGAGAGCCAGGCTGGGTCCAATTGAATAATTTGCCCCACACTTTTCCATCTCTCACAAACGCCTAAATACAAGCGTTCAAAATTGCTAGTCCTACGAATAGGGATATGCATACAAATACTTGATCGAAAGGAACCTTGACAATTCCAAACACGAATAACCAAGGAGTTGGTTAGATAACAGTTCTATTTCGCCAAATAGAGCATTCTGCCAGCAAATTGGAACCCAGGGAAATGAAGGCCTTAATGTTTGGAAATTCGGTATTGCCCAAATACAGGCGACATTGAGAAGGAACCAACTTCCGTTCCTTAGGTATTTAGAGTTTCCCAAAGATAAGTGGCGTTAGGAAGGAAGAACTATAACCTTTAGGAATCTGTCATTGCTCACAAAGAGGTGATGACATGGAAAGAAAGCACCTAGTCCTCAAGAATACGTTGATGCCTAGTGATAGATGATGATAAGGAGACATGATAAGAAAATCTGCCTTCAGGAATTCATTGTTGTCCAGAGATTAGCGATAGGGAAAACGTTCCCAAAACCATTCTTGGAACCGGGTGGGTAATCGGCTTTGACCTTTAGAAATTTACCATCGATCAAAGTTTGGAGACGATGAGAAGGATTGATAACTTACTTGTAGACTAATCGAAACAGTTAGTTCCAACTTGTAGGAATATGTCATCGCCCAAAGATTGACGATGCTAAGGAGAAACCCTCATAATGGGACTGTCGATACATTGGCTTTCGAAGATAGAAGTAGGAGCTCGATCGAACCTTCATCCCTACCTTTTGGATTTTGACGTTGCCCAACTATTGACAACATAAGTAAGAAATCATTTTCTAACATTCAAGAATCTGACATCACCTGAAGATAGGCAATGCTGGGACGATATAATTGTAAAATCTTCAGGAATATGATGTTTCCTAGAGTTGGCAATGCTAGGAAGAAGTATTCGCTTTTGAACCAAACGAATAAGTCGACTCTAATCTACAGGTTTCAATTGTCGCTAGAGATAAGCAACATTAAGGAGAAATCCATGAAGTTGATCCATTCATGTGTCGGAGATAGAAATTGATGCATGGCTAGGATCTCAATACTGAACTTGGAAGAATTCGATTACAGTCATGGAACTAACAGCATTAAAAACTCAAAATTTGGAATCAAAAATCAAAATCACTAGTTCCCAAAGATAGGAACCACCATGCAAATTAGGCTAGGGGTAGTCGAAGAAATTACTCAAGAAACCTAGTCTCCCTAAAATGCATGGACTTAGTATTAAGTATGATCAGCCCTATGGACTGGGGCATATACACCTACACTTGGTCCAAATGAACTCGATAATGCTTAAACAAAAATAGCTATGGAATTGACTAAACTAAGCTACATTATAGTTCTAAACAGAGTTATGTAAAAGAATATGCTAAAATGACTACAAGAGTATTATTTACATGCACATTGTTATGCTAAATAAATATGCTGCACCGGAACACAGGAAGTGTAGTAGTAAGAAAGGCAATGCTCGAAATCGGGCAATTGAACCACCCATCATCAGAGATAGAGACTAGTGTGCTGACTGGATTTTGGAAACTGCAAAGGATGGGGAATCTTGGACGACTCCTACAAAGGACTATTTACTCAAAGAAATTCTCCCAAGAGGAAAGAAGGAGCGAAAGAAACTTCCCCAGAAAACGCCACGGGTCATGGTACAAAATGGAGTGCTATATTGGGGCAGCTATGGAGATCACACCAGGAGGGGGCAGACATTAGTAAAGAAGGTGCTTTACTATAATATTTCTAGTGGATGATAAATCAGAATGCAACTGTCTATACCAAACAGTGTGATCAATGCCAAAGATTTGCAAAAATCCTAAGAGCCCCATCGATAGAACTTAAGCAAATGGTCAGCCCATGGCCATTTACAATTTGGGTAATCAACATTATTGGTATGCATCCGGTGGAAAGTAGAAGAACCAAATATGTTATCCTTGCAGTTGACTATCAATGGCGAAGCAGAACCGTTCGCCACGATCACGAGAGAATGACAAATGGATATGTGGAAGCAGTGAACCAAAAATTCTTGACACCGAGAGGAACCAATCGATGCCCAAAGGCTCGGAATTGAGTTATCGATGTGCCATTTTCGGAGATAAAAACCAATGCACCACTAAACTTTTAGCCATAACCTTCAGGAATCTACCGTTCCTCGGAGATTGGCAATGTCTGGAAGGTATAAGCACCAGTCTTCGAGAATTCTATTAATCTGTGGAAATAGATAACTCAAAGGAAGGATAATTGAAATCGAATGGTTTGTGCACTAGTTTTTGAAGATTTAAACTAGTGCTTGATTGGACTTTGACAACAACATTGGCGACCAAGCGGGATAACCTTGGTCGAGGATAAGTGAGGATAACCATAAGGAAATTAAAACACTTAAATTTTTCCTGGTCCAAGACTGAGGTTGTGGAAGCTCATCTAGACAGGGGCAGTTGAATAATTTTCCCCGTAATGTCTAACTACTACTAGTGCCAAAAGCCAGGCATTATAAAAAGAAAATATGTTCTACGAAGAGGATTTAGTTCATGTCAAAGATCACACAATGAGGAAATAAACATCCCATCTGCTACTCTATAATGGTCAAGAGCAGTGTGGAACTGGGATTATCCATAATTATATACAGAGCCAAACAATAGAATATAACCACATTTATATGCATAAAGTTGCAAGCTGGCGAGAGCCACCCTAGCGCAAGTATGAGCTATTAAAGGCAAGATCAAATAGTACGGACCATACGACCAAGGAGAAGATCGACAGGCCAATGAGCCTTGGGGAATCCTTACTTAGTCTTCCCTCTTTATCCAAGACCCTTGAAACTGGGTACTCATTTGGAGGAGGCGGCGGATTTAGCAACCACTCTATAAGAGCAATCGTACCTTGTAATTCAGCCATGATCAATTATCCTGGCATAACAGGAATAAAAGGCAAAGTCTAAGCTGCGAAGGATCTGGCTCCAAGAGGAGTAGACGTACCATCACCAGACTTGAAGCACGGTGATCAGCGAGTCATTCTAGAAAAAGGAAATTTAACGTTCAGCATGGTCAAGTATGTTTATTTTGAAAATTAAAACCGTACGACCAACATCCGGAGTCCAAAGGATGTCGACGTATGTCGACCAATCGGAGTCCGAGCATTGACCGAGGCAAATGAGAAGTGTTAATGTATGCGGTATAAGTCCTGTATCCTATATGCAACGAATGAACCATACTGTGTAAATAGCTTGCTCGTGCTAGAAAAAATGAGTCGTGTTGTGCAATGACATTATATGTCAGAAATTACCCATTATCGATGAGTAATTGATAACGGAGCCACTGTCCATAGCAAAACGGAAACTTTTCTTTCTAGGAACGTAGGAAATGAAGCAAAAGGAAAAGCATGGAGATGGAATTTTCCAACATGACCGTTCCTGAAGCGAACCGTCTTATTGGAATGCAAGTGGAAATAAAAGAACAACCGTCTATTGATAGGAGTTACCCGAAGACAAAGAGTCGGATGTGTCTTCAAAGAAGCATGAATACGAGCTAAAACAAGCTTGAGATCCATCAAGGTCAAGCACAACCCAAACTTCGACTATCTCCACTAAGAAGTAGTTGACTGCACTACCACCATCATCACCATCGCTACAGTGATCACCATTCCTCCGACTTTGGATATATTTCACTCAATGGCAGGGGCCAAAAGCCCTGACAGAGGCAATAGAAAAGAAAAATTGAAAATAATACATAGAGAAGAAAGAACATGTTCGTCTAAGGCATGGAACGATCTCCATAGCATAGATCTTGTCCTTAGCATGGTGTTCGAAGTAGTTTTTGAACGACTATTCAGAATTAAGGGATAGCAAATCAGAACTTGTCTTGATCCAGAGCACACTTTGTTTTCAACTAAAGAATCAGGTAAGTGTTAACTGGATTTTTGACCAAGCTGATTTCAACCGAAAGTTAGAATGTCGAAAGGAAGATAAAATAATTCGAGGACTTTGGAAACATCATAAAGGCAAGAAGAAGGAAATATCAAAACGTGAGCGGAAAAGGTTGACTTGAGTTCTTCGACTTGAAGCTTAGGTTCGGGACCGAATCATACCTGAGCCAGACCTATGAAAACCTAAGTTGAGAAATAGCAAGGAAAGACAATATGACTTGGAGTCAGACCTGAGTCAAACTCGAGACAAATCCGGGTCAGACCCGAGTCAACTAGGTGCCAAGTTATAATTCACAACTCGGTCCCGAGTTATGAGTTTTCTCGAGTTTGACTCACAAAACTCTCAGATTAGACTCCAAACAACACAATTCGGCACTGAGTTATGATTTTTCTCGGGTCCGACTCACAAAACTTACAAGTCAGACTCCAAGAAACAAAACTCGGCATGAGGTATGATTTAACTTGGGTCTGAATCACAACACTCTTAGTTCGGGCCCCAAGCAATCATTATTAAGCAGAACTTAGGTCCGACTCGCAAAACTCTCAGGTCGGACTCCAAGTCGGGTCATTTCCAGTTAAGGAAATAAGTTGGGTTCGAGTTATATAACTCGGTACCGAGTTATTTTAACAACTCGATGGACCATTCGACTTTATGTGTAACATCGGGCCGAGTTTGGACCCTACTGTAAGTGGATGTTTGACCCTTCACGCCTATTTCCATATAAATACAAACCATAAAGCAACCAAAAGAGGATCTTCTCCCTGCTCTTTCTTCTTCACTCTGGATCTTGAACTCCATTGCTCTTCATCTTCTTCCTTCATCACTATAGTTACCAAAGCAACTACTCTTGGCTGTTCTAGGCCTTAGAACTTGTCAACCTTTTGTACTTGTGACTTTAATTCCCTGTAATCACATACAAACTGTCTTAGATCCGATAGCAACAAAACTCTAAAGTGGATGTAGGCTAGAGATTGTTGATCCACTATAAAAATCTCATGTCTCCTTTTATTTTTCTCCTATTTTAAATACTATCTATTAGATCTTGGTCTCACAGGTTTCCTATAACCTATTCTTAGATGTTGATCCATTTTTGGCGTCAACATGTGGCAACTTATTTGAGAAATTAAATGAAATATATATTTTATTAGATATATTCACATATCCCTCATTCAAAAATTATCTTTTTTTACCCTTTCCAACTTTTCTTATCTTCCTTCAATAAAAACAAAAAGTCTACCACTCTCCACTAAATTGCAGGCCATGTTAGGGGTTGAGGTTGGATCCATTAGACTCATGGAGAGAAGAGCTTCATGTTTATGTAGGCATTGGTGAGTGCAGCTGTGTTAAAAGGTTGGCTTCTTTTGTCTATTAATTAGGGTTGGCACTCTTCAGTTTTTTAAGAGGTGTTAGGAAAAGCGAAGTACACCATCCTTCTCGTCTTGGCGGCATGCACCTAGATGGTCTATTGGTTGGAGCTTCAACCATCTTTAGATGTTTGCAATATTTGGAGGCCGAAGTAGGGAGGAGCAGGTCGTGAATCGCATAGGAGAGCCGGAGTTGCTGTATTTGGGTCCATTGCGGAGTGCGAAGAGGAGTGCATTGGCGAAGGTGGTTCGTCGATTCATTGAGCATGGAGAGAGAATTCGAGGAGAGATGTGTGCATGTGTATGGTTTTGCTGTGCATGTATATGTGCAAGTATGACGCCCCGGCTTCACTGACTGAAATATCACATGGAGCTAACCATTTGATAACTTAGATAAATGGACATGGAAGGACCGATCTCTCATATACACTGCTTTATGTCAACACGGATACTTTTCAATACCTCAGTACATCTGAAATAATACGTATCTCTTATCAACGCAAGGCAATGTACATGAGTTATAGACTTGAATAATAGATTATTAGTGATGTAAATAGAAATTTCCCAACTAACAAAATAAGAGTGAATAAAAATATCAAACTTTATATCATGTCCAAAATCTAATACATTATTTTCATATACACAACTAAAAAATCACTCGACCTGTACAAAATACAAGTAAAGTAAATACTCACCATCTTCATCTCCTCAACTCCATATCATAGTCCACAAAGCATATACAATCATAATAGTGACCTGGAAAACAACCTTAGTCCGATGCAAGGAGTTGTCACAAAACAAAACCTTAAGTCAGGCTAGAAATATAGCTGTGAGTGTAACCGAGCTCAAATAATAATATAATGAGAGTGATGAGTTTAAATATAACTCTACTTGGTTATAAACACAAATTTATTACTGTAGCCAACACCCATAAATAATTTTTGATAAGGTGTGCACTAAAAACCATTGCAAATGGATTTCCAACTACCTTTTCTTTCAAATCGTTTCCTTGAATTCACTTCAAAACAAATTTTGAAATCACTTTTATAAAATTAATTTATTTACGAAAATCTCATATAATCAGAAATCATACACTATAGGTCTTCTTTACATACATTGCCAAAATACTGGTTTTACATGCAAATAATTTATCAAAAGCTGTTTTCCCAAATACGGTATAAAACTAAATTTCATAAATAATATATCAATATATTTCCCAATTTATATAAAGCCAATCTTGAAATACCTTTCCCAGATCAATTTTAAAAATCCAATTTATCCTAAAATATTCTTCTAAGGCACTGGTCAAAATATTTTTTCCCCGTTCTTTATATATTTATAATTGCTACTTTTCATACTGAAACCATTTCCAAAATATTCGATAATTTCATCAAAACTATATTTCAAAATACAATACGCGTTCACCAAATCTGTTTTAAATTAACTTCTTCATAAGGTGAATGTCCATTATAACAGATCGTAACATTACTCATATGCAATCGACACCCAAAGAAGGAACATTTTAATCCGACCCCTACGATCCAGGCTCAGGAATTACCCTTGAGCGATATCAAAAGCAATAATATCCAAATGGATTATAAAACAAGTAACAATCCCTTTAGAAGGGTAAAATCATCAAAATCATTTCCAAATGGGGAAATGTACGACTATAATTTCTTTCAAATTGGAAATTATCAATAGTAGATATACTATCAAAATACCTTCAGTTCATTTTATACATAATCTATAAATAACCTTTCGAATGATTCTCCAAAATTGCTTTTATAGAAACGCTTGTTTATTTAAACCATTGTCCATTATTTTCCACTTGAAAATAATTCACAAACAAATTCACAAAAATAGGTCAAATAAATTTTGTTGGTATAAAAGTCCCGTAAAATTTATTTATTTCAAATTTATAAACCAAAGAAAAATCATTTCAAATAAAAATATTTGCACTTCTATTTACTTTTGAAATCAATACACATACATATTATTTTATCTATGTAAAACAATTGAAATTCATTTATAGTTCAAGATAAATTCATGCGCTATTTTTCATATTTAACAAAAATATATATATATATATAACAACTTCCTTTTAATAAATCGATTTCAACTTATTTTAAAAATAAATTCAAATATATTTCAAATAAAATTATTTTGAAACACCGTAATAGCTTTTAAATATTCATACTATAATTTTCATATAAGTAATTCAAATTTCTTGTTTATTTTAATTTTTTTACCATGCAAAAAAATTAGTATCAAATTATATAGCATACCATCCAATCATAATTCAATTCAACCAATATTCATCCATTTCGAACAATTAACCATTTCAAATATTTTCTAAATGCAATTCAATCACGATAATTCAACTTTAGTCAATTGAATCTCACATCAATGCCTTTATAATTAACTAAAACATTTATTAAAGAACTTATTTAATTTTAGTTATCGATTGGTATAATTGCTAAGTTCATCCTATGTTACACATTAACCTAATACCATAAGCTGGTTCCTCGCTTGAGGTATCACTACCTTTACTCAGAAATGTGAGCATCTCACATAGTCCATTTAATGCACAAATGTAACAACCTGATTTTAGGAATAAATAATAACAAATATTTATTAATTAAAATTTGATTTTCGGAATTCAAATGAATAATTTGAATTTATTTTGAATATAGAAATTTTATACAAGGTAATTATAGATGAAACTAAATAGTTTCGGGAATAAATGGATGCTTTGAGAGTTGTAAAATAAATAAATTTTGAAATTATTTATTGTATGGCTTAAAAATGTGAATATTGGTTATTTCAAATTTAAATGAAATAAATAAGGAAAACAAATTCTAGAAAATGTTATAATGTTGAAAAATTAATTAAGTATGGTTGGTATAAATTTTATATATGGTTCTATGGTAATTTGTTTTGATTGAAAAATAATACAAAAATAGTTTATAGATGAAAATGAAAAAATAAGAATAAAAGAAGTAAAGCCCAAACCCTAAAATCTTATTTCCCTATTCTTTCTCCTGTCTCCAGAATTTTCTAATTCTGGATGTTTCTTTTCCGTTTATAAATTCGGTAGCAACGTTTACGTAGAGGAAAGGAAATAATCTCCAGCTCCAAACCCGATCACTTAATAATCCAAATTAAATATAAAAATTAAAATAGCTTAAAATCCTATCTTTCCCAACATCTCTACATTAATTTGTAATTAAGTAATCTAGTGTTAATCATCGATTGGAAGAAGAAGGTGCTTGCCGTAAGCAACAAAAGTGAAGCAATGAAGGGAAGAAGTGCAAAAAGGAGGAAGTGTAATTCTCTATTCGAGTGAAGGATGTTGAAAAACATGTTCAAGTGAGTATTTATATCCATATTTTCTATGGCCAAATCATCCCATATTCTATATGTTTGGATTTGTTGAATGAAGGAATTTATGAAAATATAGGTTGAGTTGTGTGCTTGAGTGTATTTCTTTGCCTGTGCATGTTTACTTGTCCCTATGTATATAAACAAAAATCAGGGTGTTATTTAAGTGCATGTAGTTGCATGAGTGCTTACGTATGCATGGTGAACCGTGTTGTGTACTGTATGAGTTAGTTTATATATATGTGCACCTAAGTGTCTTTATATATATGTGCACTTGAGTGTCTGATGATTTTTTTGTGTTCATAGGTATGTGTTTGTGATTATGCGTGTGAATTTGTGAAGTGCAAATTTGTTTGAGTATTATTGTTGTGTGTACGTATATATGTATAATTTAAAGAATTAAAGGTGTTAGAAAGAAGTGACATTCTAGGAATATGCATTTTGCAGACCTAGCATTTGCGTATAACCTTGTGTGTGATAATATGTGCTACATGGGTTGATGTGGTTTGCATATGTGGTGTGCGTTAGTGGTCGTTGTGTGTGATGGGTTATATTTATGTGTGCTTGTGTAACAGCAGGGTGTGTGAGTGCATTGGTGTGTATGTATGATGTGTGTCTGGGTTCATATGGAAGATGTTGTGTTGCGTAAATATGAAAAGGTTGCTGTCTTTAGTTCATATGGGATACACACATACACATATGTGTGTTCATTTATATGTGCATTTGTTGTGCATTGCTCAATTTTCTACTTTGTTTATTGCCCTGCTTTTTTGAATAGCGTGTATATGTGTTGGTTCACTTTTCATTTTGTCTTCATGTACTTTTTGTACTTCTGAGTTCCTAGCTTGAATATTTTTCTTTCAAAAGCTTTAGTACCGATGATTTGAATATATATGTATATGTATGTATATATATGTATATATATGTATGTATGTATGTATATACATATAATTTATTTTTAAATATAATATATATATATAAGAATATAAATATAAGTTTAATAAATTTAAGAAGGGTAATCCAAATGGTCTTTAGAGATCATTTTATAGAATATGTAATAATTGTTCATATCTAAGTGTTTATTTTCTTGTATGAGGTAAAATATGATGATGATTATTTTTATTCGATATCAATTTACTTATTCATATATTCTATTTCTGTCATTTCTTGATTATACTTTTCCTGATTATTGAATTAAATTAAATGAACAATTCACTGTTGAGATGGATTTGATTGATGATTTTAATATGATACGGTATGATATCCTTTTAAATGAATTTGTGATATTTTATATTAATTTATCCATTTATTTCCGTGTGACCAGAAATTTGGATAAATGATTTAGTGATACCGTCTAGTATGGGTCTTTCAGTAATACTTTTTGGTTAATCATTAGATTTATCATTAAGAAATACCTAGTATGGATCAAGTGCAATTTATAAGGCTTGAATAATTATCCAAATAACATGCGATCGTATGGGATGCCGTCATGTTATTTGTTTGATTATCCGTTGCAAGTAAATGTCACTCTAACGGGGATATGCTTAAATATATATGGTGATACTAACTGTGGTGAGTATATTGTTGCCATGTGTTGGCTTGTGAATAGAGCCGTATGTCGGCGAGGGATTAGAGCTCTAGTATAAACATATGTTGACTTAAATGGAGACGTATGTCAGCTTACATCTAGAGTTATGTGTAGATATAGGATATGAGTACTATATGTCGTCCACTTGTGTCCAGCTCCTTTTATAGTTTGGGATTGAACCAGATTGGCCAGAATCCACCTTGGGGGCCTGATCGTAGGGTCTCGCCCTATATCCATGAAACTGGTGTTGGATATTATATTCGATGCGCATAAGATGACTGGTATTGGTATGGTAGGTGCCCTACAGCCTCTTGTATTGCATAGGTCAGCAATGTGTTACTTATAGGTAAAGCATGATTGTGATAGAGGCTACGCGTAGATGAGCCACTGATGGATGAGGTCACAATGTCTATCGAGGTAACTGAAGATTGTAGGAATATATATAGCTACTAGTGGGAGGATAGTAGACCCTAGGTTCCTGGAGCATACTGTGTGCCATAAGTTCCCTTTCCGGTTCAGGGTTGTGAGTGTGTAGTGCATTGATATATATGTCTCCTTCCTATAAAGAGTTGACTAGACTAGTTGAATCTAAAGTATAGTCAGTCCCCATTATATCCACACCATTTGATGATTTGATATTTTTGAGATATCCTTTATTATTTATTATGATTTAGATTATAATTGGATTATCTTTGTGATTTGTATAGTACTGGATATCATTTGGATGATTTGACAGGCTATCTCACATTATTTATTGATTTATGATTTTATGATATTATATTCGAGCATTAAAGTGAATTAGCCCTATTCTCTTGATGATTTCATCTTACAAGATGAGGTTGTGTTGTATGTATGATTCATCCATTGGATATAGTCTTCTTGATTTCTATTGATTTGTGATATTTTATATTAATTTAGCTATTTATTTCCGTGTGACCAAAAATATGAATTAATGATTTAGTGATACCGTCAGGTATGGGTCTTTCGGTAATACTTTTTCGGTTAATCATTAGATTTACCATTAAGAAATACCTAGTATGGATCGAGTGCAGTTTATAAGTCTTGAATAATTATCCAAATTACATGCGATGGTATGGGATGTCGTCATGTTATTTGTTTGATTATCCATTGCAAGTAAATGTCACTCTAACAGGGATATGCCTAAATATATGTGGTGATACTAACTGTGGTGAGTATATTGTTGCCATGCGTTGGCTTATGAATAGAGTTGTATGTCGGCGAGGGATTAGAGCTCTAGTATATTATAGACATGTGTTGATTTAAATGGAGCCGTGTGTCAGCTTACATCTAGAGCTATGTGTAGATATAGGATATGAGTACTATATGTCGTCCACTTGTATCCAGCTCCTTTTATAGTTTGGGATTGAACCAGATTGGCCAGAATCCACCTTGGTGGCTTGATTGTAGGGTCGCGCTCTAGATCCATGACACTGCTGTTGGATATTATATTCGATGTGCATCAGATGATTGGTAATTGTTATGGTAGGAGCCCTATAGCCTCTTGTATCGCATAGGTCATCAATGTGTTACTTATAGGGGCAATATCAAGGTCGTGATAGAGGCTACTCGTAGACGAGCCGCTGATGGATAAGGTCACAATGTCTATCGAGGTAACTGAAGATTGTAGGAACAGATCTGGCTACTAGTGGGAGGATAGTAGACCCTAGGTTCCTAGAGCATGTTGTGTGCCATAAGTCTCCCTTTCTGGTTCAGGGTTGTGAGTGTGTAGTGGATTGATATATATGTCTCTTTCCTATAATGAGTTGACTAGACTAGTTGAATCTAAAGTATAGTCAGTCCCCTTTTATCCACACCATTTGATGAATTGATATTTTTGAGATATCCTTTATTATTTATTATGATTTAGATTATGATTGGATTATCTTTGTGATTTGTATAGTACTGGATATCATTTGGATGATTTGACGTGCTATCTCACATTATTTATTGATTTATGATTTTATGATATTATATTCGAGCATTAAAGTGAACTAGCCCTATTCTCTTGATGATTTCATTTTACACGATGAGGTTGTGTTGTATGGATGATTCATCCATTGGATATAGTATTCTTGATTTCTATTGATTTGGGTGACTCCTTTAGATATCAGTTCTAATTATTTATATGGATTTGAGATATCTGAGTAATATAAAGCCTTAAGGATTATTTATACACTTTGACATACTGTCTGATGTTTTCAGTATCTTTGTTAGTGATGTTATATTCTTTGTTTATACTGTATCACTTTATTGACGATCCTTGATTGGACATAGTCTGGCCCATGCATTATTTTATAATACCTTGTGATTGGATTATCTTTATGGTTTGTATAAAATTGGATATCGTTTGGATGATTTGACATGTTATCTCACATTATTTATTGATTTATGATTTTATGATATTATATTCGAGCATTGAAGTGAATTAGCCATATTCTCTTAATGGTTTCATTACACGATGAGGTTGTGTTGTATGGATTATTCACCCATTGGATATAGTCTTCTTGATTTCTGTTTATTTGGGTGATGAAACCTTTTGATATCAGTTCTAGCTATTTATATGGATTTGAGATATCTAAGTAATGTGAAGCCTTGAGGATTCTTTATACACTTTGACATATAGTTTGATGTTTTGAGTATCTTTGTTAGTGATATTATATTCTTTGTTTATACTGTATCATTTTATTGACAATCCTTGGTTGGAGATAGTCTGACCCATGTGTTATTTTATAATACTTGGGTTAATTCGATACATTACAAGTACAAGGACGATATGACCAACATTTGTTTATTTAGGCTTGGAGCAGTATTATATAGGATTGTTACCTAAAAATTTGTGTGACACTGATTCACTATATATATATATAATTGACGTTATAGTTGTATTGTATTCTTAAAACATTATTATATTATATGTTATCGCTGTGATTTTGACTCCGTGTTCTTTGTGATTGGGCGTATACTGTGTATTGTTCGGTCTTGAAGGCACACATATTTATTGATTTGTGCAAATGTATAGTGTATGAATAGATGAGTTATTTATTTGATGTTTTAATATGTACTGGTGTTAGTCTAAGGGAATATTTATGTGTATACTCATATAACCTTATTCTTCATATTATCTGACATTATTACTCTGTACTACTCTTGGATAGTATGTGTATAGAGGTGAGGTATCACAAATGGTATCAGAGCAAAGGTTCGTAACAATGCATTGCATATATGAGACACGAGTCACTGGCCTAGATGAACTTAGAGTCCATGTCCCCTTAGGCGAAGTGGGTAATTATCCTATAACCGAGGATAACAAGAATACATATAAGATGACTACAAGGGTAGTCGTCTAGGGATGTATTTGTTATCTTCTATATATATTTGGATTTTGATATTTTGAGAATGAATATAAATTTAAAATGATTGACCTTAAGTAGTTTAAGGTTGAATTATTTTTTTTATATTTTGTTTTGATCATAGTGCGCAGCGGAAACGAATGACTGATTTTTAATTGAGTCCCTCGAACGTTGTTGTTTAAACCTGTTTGATTATTGATAATTGTTGTATTAAATTAATTTTTATTATTGATGGTTGAATATCTTTATGTATTATTAGAGTTGTAGAATGGATTTTTTGTTTGTTTGCGATAAATAAATGTAAATGGTATTTCTTGATATTGTATGACGTTTACTGAAAAAATGGTATTTGTTTGTTAGGGTATACTTCTTATTGAAATGATATTTTGAACTAATATTGATATTCAAAGCATGGTTGAAAATGTTTTGATAATATTAAGTATAATGGTTTGTTATTAAGACGTTTTAATGGGGAAGACCGTGATTTTTGTAGTTAAGTTAAAAAATAGAGTTTTGTGAGATTAACTTTATTGGTTATTTAACTTGCGTTTAAATATAAATTGATAATTAGGATATTAGCTTTATTATAGATTCCTCATAAGGAAATTATGAGGACGCAATTTTGTTAGGAGGAGTTGGTAACAACTCGATTTTAGGGGTAAATAATAGTAAATATTTAATTAACAAAAATTTGATTTTTGGAATTCAAAATAAATAGTTTGAATTTATTTTGAATATAGGAATTTTATAACAAGGTAATTAGTAAAGTAAGTAAATAGTTTGAGAATAAATGGTAGTTTTGAGAATTGTAAAATAAGTTAATTTTCTTTTTAGATCTTATCTATCATAGAACTAATTTTCCAGATTTCATTATATACACACATATACATATACATATATCTTACCTCATAGATCTTGCTCTATTAATCTTATCATTTTAGATCTTATTTTATTGTAGGTCTAAACTTTTAGATCTCATTCCATTGTTTGGAAAAAAAATTCATTTTTAATTTTTTTGTTTGGATTTCGGTTTGAATGAGAACTGTAGAAATAATTTTACCACATGATTTATATTTCCAAAAGAAATATTTCACTGTTCCTTAGAGAAACAAATATAAGGATAATACGTATCTAGAAGATCGTATTAAGTCTATATGAAAGAATAAGAACCTGAAGTTCATATGTGCGAAGGTGAAAGATTAAAGTTTTCATAACCTGAAATAAAGCCATGAAAAAAGAAAAAAAAATAAGTGAGCAATTCCAGAAGAAGATGTTTGTAACATCCCGCCTTTCGCATGATTTAAATCGCCAATTCAAACCATACAAATGGGCAGATTGTTATGGGGTAAATAAGAAAAACAAGGAAGAAATAAAACAAAGTAGAATCTAACAGCGGAAGGATAAAATATAATAATCAAATATACAGTTTATAAATCTGTTTGCCAAACCATTTATATAATAAATATCAGAGTTACACATACCAATAACAATGCAGTGGAACAGTGTGTAGTGCACTAGTATAAATAATAATAATATAAATCTTCGTCTTCGTCCTCCAGAGCTAAATCTTCCAATCCTGTAACGCTCGGACTGACCCAACGAATTTGAAAAGACAAAAACACTCGAGTCAGAACTAAAAGATCTTATGTAAGTTAAATTAGCAGAAATAAATATGAGTGCAGTAACTCAAGAGATGCTCGGGATTTACATCTCCTAAGGACCCGTTAAACTATTTACTATGTAGTATATGGCGCTATTATAATAGTGTCTAATTGTAAAATAAACGTACTTTTTTCTTAGCATTAAGGGGTTACCCATATAGCCCTTAACACGTAATAGTCCCAGTAGTCCATCCAATATCATGGTCCCTCCTGATCGGGAAGCCACCAGAGGATACCACACGGACTAGGGGAGAAATCCAAACTCGTACAAGGCGCGATAGGGTAGGTGACACGGCACAACTAGGCAATGTCAGGGTAGATATACCAATTACGCTTCCGGGTCGGTGGTAACGCGTAGCGCGCAGCTACCCCCACCTAGAGCCACACCCCCAAATAAAATCAAAAGTGGCCACCGAATCAATCCAAAAGTCAAGTATAATATCGAAGGGATGTGTCCGATCAAAAGTGCTACCTTATTAACCCGTCAATCGCTCCTGTTTTAGCCACCTTATGCCAATTCACAGGAGTTGGGTCCACGTATTTACCTTACAGGAAACGCCGCCACCAACATACTTCATTCTGGAATCTCCACCGCGTACACGGTTGTTAAAGTGGTTTTCAGAGTTGGCAGAGAGTATGACAACTTCCGATCCCGGTCTCTTCAACAACCAAACGTTATTATAACACCGCGGTCTTTAAAATAGTTTATACTTTAAAACCAGAAAATAATTATCCATTTCAAACCCATAAATACAATATCATTTCCATTTCCAAAACAATTCATTTTGATATTATTTTTATAAAACCCAAATCAATAATATCATTTTTATTTCAAATATATTTTTCCAAAATCATACTGCTTTAAAATTTATAATAACTGGAAACCAAACATTTGAATTATAACTTTCAAAACATAATACTTCGAAACTCATAGCTTTAAAACCATACTTCTAAAACTTGAATGGTTTGGATATTCAACAGTATATAGAACAAAATAGTTTGAATTTAAAATTACTTTATAAAATAATTTCCGCGACTTACAATTTATTTCATTAAAAATTAAGTCAAAATCCATAAATTTCAGAATTGCTTTCAGTTTCAATAACCCCTTCAGTCTCATGTATTTCAAACTTTGATTATTAAACAATTGGAACTAAGGTTGGAAATTTCTATTCAACAATTTAAAGTCCTATTATTTAGTTTGAAATATTTGCATAATAAACCCGTAATCATTTAAGTAAAACTCAGATTACTTATAAAAGAAAATTTCCTTCAATTTATTTATACTAGAAATATTCATTTAATTCATCTTGAATAAAAATTCAGTTATAAATATCATACCTTTTTAAAATTTCAAGTTAATAATTTTACATCAACTTATGAATTTAAATCCTTAATTAAGCTCAATTCCAAATAAATTTTTCAATTTAACTTTCAATCTTAATTGATTTAAATCTTTTAAAAACTCTATATATTTTTAATATCTTAACATGTACTTAACCATAAAATATAAAGTAATCAAACTCCATTATTCAACTTATTTATTTTATTTAGAAAATTCATACATAACTTAAATTCAATACTTTAACTATATATATAAATAAAATATGATTTTATATAATATCAAAATTTAATATTTATTAAACCGTATCCTATCCAAATCATAGAAAATCATTTCAAAAATATTCTTATATATATATACACACACACACCCCACGGTGCCTGTATATCATTTTCTATCCTATGGTCAAGTGATACGGATATTTATCATTTCAATCCGCAATTTAAAAATAAAATTTGCGGTTGTATATCATTTCAAACCGCAATCCCGAATGAAATGAAATGCATGATAACTTGCAGCTTATATATTATAGAACACATCATCCATTCACCAAACATCATTCATCAACCCTTTATTTCAATCATCATCCAATTTGAATAAACATCAATAAATAGCATATAAAATATAATAGGTATCAACGAACAGTTTATATTCACAAATAAATTAATAACTGTTTAATTGGAAGTTTATATGCAAAAATAAATAAAAAATTAACTGTCAATTTATATGCAGTAATAAAATTAAATAACAATTTAATTTAAATAAATGCAATCTAAATGAGATGTTGAATGAAATATGCCAAACAGTCATAAATGAATTTCTACTCATATCATAAATTAATTTAACAAAAATAAGTAAACTTAGAAGTTGTGAGTGGGTTAAAACACTCACCTTTTGAATTTAAATTGAATCTAAATTCAATTTAAACCCAAAAATTTGACAGTCTTCAAATCCGTCCAAATCAACGCCAAAATGTCTGGAATTCCGATACAATCCCAACAGGAAAAACCACGCGTGAATCCGAGCTCGTACGCAAAACTTATGAAAATTGGAAAATTCTGGCCCTGTGTCGATTTCGAGTTCGACTTCGGTGCGCCGCCTCAAATCCCCTGTGCTTGCTTGGAGTTTTTGCCAAAACGACCCGGAGCGACCCGAGTCATTTTCTTCCTGACCCGAAGTAGATACAGCGTTTTTGTCTCTGAAACTCGAAGCGTGACTCGAAGTGGCTGCAGATCCGAATTTTTTTTTATATTTTTTTTCCTTTTTTTATTTAAATTAATTTTTGGAATTTGGGAATTAGGTTTTTTTTCTGCTATTGGAATGAGGAGTTGAGAAGGAGATGTACGTATAGACAAATGAAAATAAGGAGTGGCTAGGGTTTATAACGGGTTATATATAGACTAGGCTGAAAAATAATAGATGGATCAGATTGGTATACGCGCTGAACGCTAAATGGCCCGAAAAGCCCGTTTCTACTCCGAAACGAAATTGGGTCAACCCATATATCAAAATAGATGTTTTAAATTATTTTAAACGCAATGGAACAGGTTTCATGTCCAAATTCCATCGTATGCAGAAGTTATGCCGAAAACAATATTTTCCAAATTGATTTCAATTGCATAAATTTCAAGGCGTTCCGAGTCCGTACGACCAAACGACGAGTCCGATCGCTACGAAACTTGAAACACTATTATAATTCACCGTTACGGATCCGATGAAACTTGTTTCGTCGAAATCCGAGTCAGTGGCCAAAATGGCTATTTTTCCATTAATTACATAAATTTAAAATAAATTAATTAAATCAAATTTCGCGTTAAAATTATGAAATTTGAAATCTTTATCACTTTATAATTCTCAAACATTTACAATGATTTAACAATTTATAAATGTAAACTTATTAAAGATTAATCAATATAAATCTTCAATTTCATAAAATTCAAATAAATAAACAAATCTTGATTTACAATCTTTTCATTTACCAATAGACATATTATAAATGGAATTTACATTACCTTCAATTATTATTTATTATCAGTTTAGATCTTAACATTTGTTCCATAAATTTTATTTGCCTTGAACTAGTTAGCGCATTTATCTAATTCCAATTTCGTAACCACATTCAATCCATTAACTGGTATTGCATTGACATTTAACTTATTAGCTTATTTCAACACTATTGTCATTAATTGAAAATGGATTACCAAATTTAGTCGCTACCTTAAATAACTAACGTAAATTAATCTTCATTTATTCCACTGATTTAACTTCTATTCAATTAATTAATGATTCCCTCGGTTAGAAATAACGTAACATTTTCTTTATTTGTATTGCAAATAATTCAAAATTCAATTCCTAATTCTTAATATCCTCTGAATTACAACTTCCAAACATGGTATTAATCATCATTTACGTACCTCTAATTATTTTAATTTACATTAACATAATAAATAAATTACCTTTAATGAAATCTATCCCCCAATTTATTATATGCAATAAATTTTGACCTTACAACAGTTTCAATTAATTATTTATATTTATTGCGATTGAATACCAAAATTTATTTAACATATCAAATAAATGAACAATCTATATTCATTGTCACCTATTTTCTTTTAAATTCAGTTATAAGTTTGTTACTTACCAATTAGGTTATAAAAACACTAATTTTTCTATTCCACTGCTATATATGATATATTTGCATCACATATTTGAAATTTTCAGTTTCATCTTAATTCCAATTCACGGTAGTATTACTATAAACCCATTTATAATTTGCATACCAATTAATTAGTTTCAACTAAATAGATTGATTCAGTTCAACTCTTTTATTAAGTCTATATAAATCAATATACTATTTCATTGGTAAATGTTCATTTCAATTATTCCTTTAGTACTTACAAATCTTATTTCATTGATGAATGACATCATTTATCAATTATTACATAATTTCATTAATTTACATTCAGTTACAACTAAATTAATACACTGATTTCATTTGTAAATTAAATGCTTACAATTTATAAGCTTTCATTCCAAACAATATTTCAATTTCTACCGAACATTGATTTAATTCAATTTACTATTTAATATTATTAATTCATTAACTAAATTCACTACTTACCTTTGTTCTCTTATATGCAACTCTTAGCCTAGTATAACAATTTACATCACTTCAATTTATTCGTCATTTTATTTCAACTGTAAACACTTAGCCTTATATTCCCATGGTTTCAATTTCATTCTCAGCATTTGCTTCATTATTAATTATAAAATCTTTATTTATTTTAAATTAAATTTACGTAAATCTTATTAAAATGACAAATGTAATTAACGAAAATTACGGGTCGTTACACTCTCCCCCACTCAAAACTTTTCGTCCCCGAAAAGGAAAAGGAAGGGAAAAGAAGAATTAAGAAATCAACCTTCATCATGTCCGCTTCATATTTTATAACTTTCCATGTCCGCTTCTACGGATGTCCATCCCCTCTCCCATTCTTTCTGCTCTACTGTCCTTCCTCACTTCCCTCCCGTCACTTCAATCGTACCACCATGCTCCTCCTTAGTCAACCATGTCTTACCTCCCCTCCCTAACATCGTCTCTGTCCCATCAACCATCTCTCCTAGCCCTCTCTCCTCTCCTCCTTCTAATGTCCCATCCGATATTCTTTCGGCCTCCGTACCTACCTCCTCCTCTGTCCACGCTGCTTCAGTGCCGTTTCTACCCTCTCATGTCCCCCCTGACCCTCTTCCCCCTCCTCTTACTCCTCCTCAACCTTCATCTCCATCAACGCAGGCTGTCCCTCCTCCTCCAGTTCAGTGTGAAAGGAAATGGACTTCACTCTTCAAGCGTAAACCCAAAAACGCTGGGAAGTACATCCCCGTTGACATGCTACCTGTGTATGAGAATGCGGTGTTAGTGCCTCCTCCTGAAGTGCTAGCGGCAGGTGACGTATTATGGAATGACTCTGTGGTAGGTTTCTTTCTTGATAGGCCTTTATCTTACACTGCTGTAATACAGAGGCTTAAAAATATATGGAGACTAAAAGGATCTGTTTCAGTTAAATCTGATGGCACCATATTCTTATTCAACTTCTCTTGTGCGGATGACAGAGATAAAATCATACAAAGCGACCCCATAATCATGAATAACAAACTATTCATCATTAAACCGTATGACGCTGGAGTTAGTAATGTTACTGGTACAGTCACAGCTGTGCCAGTGTGGGTACACTTGTACAATCTACCTATTTATGCTTGGTCGCCTCTAGGAATAAATTGGCTATGTAGTCATTTGGGTAAAATGCTATGTATGGACGAAATGACTGAAAGACAGGAGAGGTTGAGTTATGCAAAATGCCTGATTGAAGTCAGACCAGATAAAGAGTTAGTTGATGATTTTATGGTCAAATTGGTTGAGGGTGGACATCAGAAGATTACAGTTCAATATCTTTGGAGGCCTCATGTTTGTGTTGATTGTAAGATCTTTGGACATATAACAACTGAATGTAATAAGAATGATAGTACAAAAAGCAACGAATTAGTTACTAATGCTGAAGGCAGAGTGGAAAGTGTAGACGCTAAAGTGATCAAGCAGTTTCGTCAAAGAGTGAGACCCCACAGGCAGCAAGTCATTAGAATGTGGCAACGTGTAAGGGGTAAGGATCCTGGACCAATTACGAAGAAGGGAAGTATGGAACAAACAGGTCTGCAGAACACTGATGAAGTTAACGAAGTGGTTATTGAAAGATCTGATGAGGGAGGCAACATGGAAGAAGGTGAAATTATTGTTCAGGAAAAAGATAATACATGCATGGGAGTAATGCCACAATTGGATCTTAAAGAAAGTGGAGTTAAACTGAGTAAAGCTACTAAAGTAACTGTGGAAAATAACATAGGAGATGCGCAAATTTTAGCTAATGAAGGAGAATGCAATGAAAATAATCTGACTGTTTTCAACAAATTTGATATACTACGAAATTTGGATGAGGAAAACTCCTCTCTTGAGCAGCTACAACAGATCCAGAAGGTCGAAGGAGAAAGTCAACCAGTGATTTGTAATAGGGCAAATAAAACTAAAAAACAAGTGGTGGTCCATTCTGAGCAGAACCATACTCCTACAATTGAAGCCAGTGTACACGATACTAATATCTCTCTAAGCATGCTTGAAAAGGAACACAGTGCTGAAGCTCCAAATGTTAACATTAATCTTCAGGAAGAGAGTAACATCAACGATATTAGTAAAAGTAGTATGGAGCTTAACTCAAGTGGAAAGAGGGGCAAAATAGGCAAAAAGAAGAAATTCGTTACCAGTGGTGATGAGAATAATCTAGATAACCTGATTCCAACAACAGATAATTTTCTCGACCATGCACATGCATGCACAACTGATACCAACACTGTTAACTACACAAACTCAATTCTCCCATCCACAGTCAAGTCTCATGATAACCCTTACTCCAACATCTTACCTCCACTAGCCTACAAATCCCCACCCCCCCTTCAGAACTCACCCACTACTCCTCTTACTTCAGATTTGTCTAACTGTAATGCTTCAACTGTGAACAGTATTAACAAATCCCAAAAAGATAAAACTTCTAGCTACTTGTACTCTACTCATGCAGTGACTAGGAGAATGAAGCTTGAAATGCTCAATGGTAAGATTCTCCAATGACCACAAATTTTGGAGTATGGAACAAACGTGGAGGTCACCACGTTATCAAACTTGATCAATGTAGTCTCCTTTACAGCAAGTATCAATTATCGATCCTAGCTATTCTTGATACCAAATTAAATCTTGCTTTGACATTCAAAGCTGCGGATTATGTCAGATTTGACTGGAGCCTCATCAATAATCTTAATGTTAATATCTACTGCACTTTCTGTACTGTCCACCCTGAAACAGTTGAGCACTTGTTCATTGTTTTCCCGGTTATCAGAGTTTTATCCAATGATGTTAAGATAAAGTTAGGTATTGGTAATGCTGCTTATCATTATTTGGATGAATGGAACCATATCTATGCTAGCACGGGGTGTAATCAAGTGATGAAGAAACTATCTACTGTTGTATTGAAGAGTTTTATCATGGCGGTCTGGACTGAACGTAATGTCAAGGTCTTTGATCCTGTCAAATCGAAGACAAGTTCTCTGCTTATGCAATGGATCTTGCAACTAATTAAACGTGACTTGAGTTTGCTGCGGTTCCCCTTTGACCCTGGAATTCTATTGAGTTTCTCTACTTAAGTCCCCTTGGTGTTTTGTTGTTTTTTGTTTCTTTTTTCCTGTTTTTGGGTTTTCTTTTTTGGGTGTTTGTCTCTCGTTGTGTTTGTGGCACTTTGTTCCCCTCTGTTTTTCTTTCGTGTTTGTAGTTGCTCTATGGTGTCGCAATAAAATGGTCGGGGACCATCTAACCCCGTCGGCCTTGCCAAAAAAAAAGAAATCAATATCATATTAAATATTAAATTTATAAACAAATAAATTTACAAAATTAATTTAGATAAAATATACTAATTTATAATCATTCAAAAAAATTTCTTTTTTTATACTCAAACTAATAAAGTTTGCAAAACATTTTCAAAATATTTTCTAAGTCCAAAATTTACGGAAAATTTTTGGCAGACTCTCCTTTGTACGGGAAGGCTCGGGAGAAAATATAATATCAAATATATCAAAATATCACATATAATATACAAAATATAATATCCCAACACGGGAAAATATATAAAATAGCGCTATAAACTGTAATCCGAAACGTACCTATTTGTCGGGCAATTTACGCTTAATTTATGGAACCAAAAGCGGTAGCAATTGCTTCCATAACCTGCATTTCACTTATAAAATCCAAAGGGTTAACAATTTATATAAAGTGAAATAATTTAAGTGGTTTCAATCACTAACAACAAATCAATACAACAACCATCAATTTCAGCAAACAACATACACAACAAATACAAAACAACCATTCAATCAAACAAACAACTAGTTGTTCGGGTTCAAAACCTTTAAATTGTACGGAATGAAGAATAAACCATCAAGTGCATCATTTACTCAACAGTCTTGGATTAAACACAATGGATTATTCATCCATCCCAACAAAATTAAAGTTTCCTTACCCAACCACCACAAACCACGACAAACAACAATTTCAGCAATAGATTTAGTATATTCTTATTCATTCCATTCATATATTTGTTGTTTGATTCTTTTCATTCATATAACAGTTTATCTTTTTATTTTCATTAATTTCTTTCAATTTTATTTAGTAACAACTTCAACCCTTTTTCTTAAGTTTACAATTTCTCTTTATTATATTACATTCATTTATTTCCACTTACTATTTTTCATTTCCATTAACTCAGGTCGTGTCAGTTCTTTTTATTTCATTATAATTATTCATTCATTTATTGCATGCCCTCATTTATTTACATTTGTTTATCAATAGTATTCATGTCCCATTTAATTTCCTAGCATTTCCATTTTATTTACTTAAGTTGATAATCATCTATTTGAATTACTTACCTTTAATTATATCCACTTATAGTAAAATTTCAATTATAACTTAAGTTTATAACATTAAATTCTCATTTATAATAGCAAATTCATTGAATACTTCATTACCTACTTTTACTTGTACAATTTTCATTACATTTCTTATTAAACATTTCAACTTTTTATATTTGGTAAGTTATATATGTTAAAGAAAATGCAAATGAACTTATACAAGTTTTATCTCATCCTTTAATTAAATTTAATGTTCAACAATATTACTCTTTGTTTCATATGTTACAAATTTCAAATTTCCTTTAATTTCCATTTATAACTTAGCATTAAATCTCTTACCTAAATTATAGGTTTCAATTTATTAATCACTTACCTTTCATTTCACTACAATAATTGAAACAATCAATTAACGGAAATTTGAGAATTTAATACCGGATTAAATTTCAAATTATTTTAAAATAATAAATAAATATATTCTTACAACTTATATATCCCTAACTATATTTAAAAAATTCAAAATTTTTTTTTCCAAAATGAATCTGCAGTAAAACTACTACAATGGCCTTCCCCCTTCGAAACTCGAAAATAAAAGTCGATGATGCGGCGCCATCATCGAAATTAATTTCCAGCGACATAGAGGAAAGTACAAAACTTATTTTTTTTCCAAAATCTTCTTTAAAACAATTCTTCCGAATTATATTAAATATTTATATCAGAAAATGCTTATAAACAATATTATTATATTCCAAAAATTTATTCGAGAAATTTCAAAACCCCGGATCTTAAGTTTTAAATTTCCAAATTTCATTTATTTTATTTTTCAATCTTATTTCTATTATTATTTATACACTTTATTACCCAACAACCAATCTATTGCAGCCAAATATAGATGTTATTTGAAATTTTTTATTTTATATAGAAAATATAATAGGCAAACTTATTTCATTCACCTATATAAAACAAATATCATGTCGATCTGTCCTATTAAGTGTTTAGAAATCCCTATTGATGTCACAGCGTCCCATGCATCAACCGGAATTTATAAATACGAAGCGGAACAGATTAACACAATATTAAAATCTTTTTATAACACTAACAAATACGCTCTCTCATATATATACACTCGGCGACTCCCATAGGGTATTACTACTGTATTAATAAAGAGTCAAACCCCACAAAGCTGAGGTTTATCGCTAAACCAAAGCTTTGATACCAGATGTAATATCCCGCCTTTCGCACGATTTAAATCGACACATGTGCCAATTCAAACCATACAAAAGGACAGATTGTTATGGGGTAAATAAGAAAAACAAGGAAGAAATAAAACAAAGTAGAATCTCACAGCGGAAACCAGCTGAGACGACCCGATTTTTTCTCCACAAAAAGTCGTATCATCCTTAAGAAAGAAATGGATAGAAAAGAGAAAAGAAAGAAGAGAAAGAAGAAAACAACACTAGAATCTCAACAGCGGAACGAATAAATTATATTAATAACATAAGTATAACATAGTATACATCAAATATCAGAGTTACACAGACAATACATCACATACTAGACAGTTATAAACATCTGTCTAGTTATTACAACTCAATACATTATGGATAAACACTCAGAGATACCAACCCAGCGGAAAACTATATAACTAGGTCAGAACAAAGTAGAATAAACACAGAACAATACGTATATCATGATACATCGAAATACAATACGAGTGAATCATTTTCCTTTATTCAAGCTTGTTTTTGAATCGAGCCTTGATTCTTTTTCGAGTTTTAGGATTGTTAAGATGGAATAAGTCTAGGAATATAGATATATTGTATTCCGTAGTATTCCATAATAGAGAGTTTGATGTCATCTTGTCTTATATAAAATCTTATTTGGGATTGTTCTATTCTTATTTTTATCGATACGAGTGAATTCGTGTCAATGAAGCTGATTGATTTCTTTGAGCATTCTCTTGCAAATTCAAGGTTCAATTCAAGTTACACACATAAGATAAGGTAATCTCCAACCTATTTAATCTCAAATTCATATCAATTCTCAGATTTGATTCACTATAATTGAGTTTTGATATTTTTCCACGCTTGCATGTTGTTTCTATAGCTTCTATAGGTTTCTAATTACTAATCCAAGGCTAAAGCTCCTTTCTTTGCAAGCAAAATCATTTAATTCGCTGCAAACAAACCCTAAGGTGAGTAAAATCACTCACGCTTGCTGTATACAATCTTTTTTATTCATATTTAGTGTAAAATTGAATGCTTGGAGCTATAAAAATCAAGTTTTGATCATATTTTGTGCTCAATCCAAAAACTGAATTCTGTCCATCTTTGAAGCTGAAACGAATTTGACTATAACCTTTTCGTTTCTTAACCGATTTTGATAATTTTAGATGTTTCAGAAAGCTTAATTCTTGTGCTACAATTCTCATGTTTTGTGTTTTTTGTAATTTTGAAGTTAGGTGTGTCAAAATTGAATTTTTCTACTGTAATCCCGAGAGCAAAACCAATATTTGCTCTGTGCTTAAGGCTGAAACTAAATTGGTCATAACTTCTTTGTTTCTTAACCAATCTCAATAATTTTAGATGTTCCGGAAAGCTTAGAAACTAAGCTACAACTTTTGTATTATTCATTTTTCCAGATTTTGAAGATATCTATGATATAATTGCAATTGTTTGTCGCTGTCGTGCAAATACATAGATTCAGGCTGAATTTGACGTTTTGTGTAAAATGATCATAACTTTTGAACCAATGATCGGAATTTGAAGATCTTGGTCATTCTGGAAATCTTAGAAGCTAAACTACAACTTTCATTTTATTTATTTTTCCTGATTTTGAGGTTACCTATGTTATAATTGCAATTGTTTATCGCTGTCCTGCAAATACATAAGTTCAGACCGAGTTGTTTCAGGTATCATCTATTGGACTTAGCTTGAAGTTGACGTTGGATATTAGCTCTTCTTTCTCTTGAGTAGTTTTTGTTCTTTCGCATACTCTGATGTAGTTATATTTGATTCGATATTTATGATGTGGTCGAGTACCACCTTTATCTGTATTCATATTGTATTGTACTAAACATGTATCATATATATATATATATATATATATATATATATATATGACGTTGATTACTGTTCCGTGATGTGCTTTACATTTAGTTATCGTATTTTGTTCTGATAGATCCGTTAACCATCTATAGTTTTGGACTAAGCATTTACTGGGTATGTCGATCCACTTGAGTTGAAAAAAAAGTTATATTGCATTTATCGACGTATTCAATAGATGTTTAAGACAAAATTATAGATGGTCGCCCTTAACCAGCCCTATTCTCCGCTTTAGTAGACGGAATTACTTGTTAATTCTCTCTACTAAGGTAGATCTCGGGGTGGGGCGTTACAGCTTGGTTATGAGTACCCACTGGAGAGCGAGATTTACCCCTGTCTAGAGGTCCCTTTATTTCGGCTTAGTGGTGCGGTTGCTGATCACAACTGCGTGGTGGTCTTGTTTGGAACTATTCAGTAAGGAATGGATTCGGCTTTGTGATGCAGGGGAGCGGGCGTACTCCTCGGTACGGTGATCTAGGCCACGTACTGTGACGAGCGGTACCCCAGTAGCCCTGCCATTGTATGAAATCCAAAATCCAATAAGTGCCAACGGTTTTGATTGTATTACCCACTTTTGTGGATAGTAGCTGGAATTTAATAGATGTAACAATTTCGGCTATTTCATATTTATTTGAAAACCCTAGACCCTATTATAATATCACTGAATTTCCTATCAAATGTTTTGGTTAGCGTAAGGTGAAAACTTTTCCATGTTTATGTGTGGGGAAGTCTTACGTGATACCTTTCTTTCCAAAAGATTTTTAAAAATTAAGCAACTTTAACCTGTTACTCACACCAGACCCATGTCTGACCCGGAGTTATTTCTGTTTTTCTTTAACTCTTGGGTACTCAAATTTTTACGAGTAGCCAAGGGAATTCAGGTTTGGATTCAGGTTAGCTTTGACGAATTGTGGAGGAGCAAATGGAGCGATAATAATCAAATATACAGTTTATAAATCTATTTGCAACACCATTTATATAATAAATATAAGAGTTACACATACCAATAACAATGTAGCGGAACAGTGTGTAGTGCACTACTATAAATAATAATAATATAAATCTTCGTCTTCGTCCTCCAGAGCTAAATCTTCCAATCTTGAAACGCTCGAACTGACCCGAGCGAATTTGAAAAGACAAAAACACTCGAGTCAGAACTAAAAGATCTTATGTAAGTTAAATTAGCAGAAATAAATAAGAGTGCACTAACTCAAGAGATGCTCGGGATTTACATCTTCTAAGGACCCGTTAAACTATTTACTATGTAGTATATGGCGTTATTATAATAGTGTCTAATTGTAAAATAAACTTACCTTTTTCTTAGCATTAAGGGATTACCTATATAGCCCATAACACGTAATAGTCCCAGTTGTCCATCTAATATCATGGTCCCTCCTGATCGGGAAGCCACCAGAGGATACCACACGGGCTATGGGGGAAATCCAAACTCGTACAAGGTGCGATAGGGTAGGTGACACGACACAACTAGGCAATGCCAGGGTAGATATATCAATTACGCTTCCGGGTCGGTAGTAACGCGTAGCGCGCAGCTGCCGCCCACCTCGAGCCACACCCCCAAATAAAATCAAAAGTGGCCACTGAATCAATCCAAAAGTCAAGTATAATATCGAAGGGATGTGTCCGATCAAAGGTGCTACCTTATTAACCCGTCAATCGCTCATGTTTTAGCCACCTTATGCCAACTCACTGGAGTTGGGTCCATGTATTTACCTTACAGGAAACGCCGCCACCAACATACTTCATTCTGGAATCTCCACCGCGTACATGGTTGTTAAAGTGGTTTTCGGAGTTGGCAGAGAGTATGAAAACTTCCGATCCCGGTCTCTTCAACAACCAAACGTTATTATAACACCGCGGTCTTTAAAATAGTTTATACTTTAAAATAGTTTATACTTTAAAACCAGAAAATAATTATCCATTTCAAACCCATAAATATGATATCATTTCCATTTCCAAAACAACTCAATTTGATATTATTTTATAAAACCCAAATCAATAATATCATTTTTATTTCAAATATATTTTTCCAAAATCATACTGCTTTAAAATTTATAATAACTGGAAACCAAACATTTGAATTATAACTTTCAAAACATAATACTTCGAAACTCATAGATTTAAAACCATACTTCTAAAACTTGAATGCTTTGGATATTCAACAGTATATAGAATAAAATAGTTTGAATTTAAAATTACTTTATAAAATAATTTCCGCGACTTACAATTTATTTCATTAAAAATTAAGTCAAAATCCATAAATTTCAGAATCGCTTTCAGTTTCAATAACCCCTTCGGTCTCAATGTATTTCAAACTTTGATTATTAAACAATTGGAACTAAGGTTGGAAATTTCTATTCAACAATTTAAAGTCCTATTATTTAGTTTAAAATATTTGCATAATAAACCCGTAATTATTTAAGTAAAACTCAGATTAGTTATAAAAGAAAATTTCCTTCAATTTATTTATACTAGAAATATTCATTTAATTCATCTTGAATAAAAATTCAGTTATAAATATCATACCTTTTTTGTAACATCCCGGAATTTTTAACAATATCAATTTAATAATCTGTAGTTAAAATTAAAATGATATTGATATTCTGATAATAATTATTCAGATAAATTTAATAATCTTCTTTAATAAATATTTAAATTGGTTATTTTATCTTTTAAATGATATAAATGGATTTCTATTTATAAATAAATATATGGTTCATATTTTAAATAAATGGTATTGTTTTAAATTTAGAATAAATTCAACAAAATGATTTTATGACTTAATAAAATGAATATTTTGTAAAATGAATTTTATTTAACAAGGAGATATTTATAAAAATAATATTAATATTGTATTGACTTTATAAATAATTTTTGAATAAGATTTGTAATGTTTATTTCAAATTGAATTTATATGTATAACTTGATATGAAAAATATTTGATTTTGAATTTAGTTGAATTTAAATTTAAAAGTATAAAATTTTAAATTGTTTGATTGTTTTAATATTTAATATGTATAAGATTCATTTATTAACATAGTTTGTTTTTATTTTCATTTGTAAACTCATAAACATATTTTAAAATAAACTAACAACTTAAACTAAGTTTACATATACATTAGTTTATAATTAGTACTAACTATCTTTAAAGAAAATACAAGTGTTAAATTCATAGGCTTTATATTGACAAGTGTTGTAATAATAGACAAGTGTTAGAATTTTGTTTTTATTTTTCTTTGCTTTCCTTAAAATTTGAAAATGCATTTAGTTAGCTTACATCTTCATGCATTTTTTTTTCCATTTTCCTAAATCAAACAAAGATCAAACCCATCTTCATATTCATTTTTAAGATCTGCATACCTCAAAATTCAAATACAGAAATCTGCATTTACAATCAAAGATTAAAATCTGCATATCCCAAACTCATATTCAAATCTGCATACCTCAAAACCCTGTACAAATTTCACCTCTTCAAAATCAAATAAAGGGTCTGCGTATTATCTGCATTCTTTCTGCATGCAAGCAATTAGAGTTGGGATCATTAGCATTAACATGCATTTGGAAATTGGCAAACTGCATATCAATTCAAACTCAGATTTCAACAAAAAGGAAGCCTGCACATGTTTGTTTTCTGTAATTCAAATGATCAACAGGAGCTTTGCATTTGTTTCTGCATTCATCAATTAGGTGAGTAACTTTAAATCTTAATTCTTTTTAATAGGATTGCATGCTGGATTTATTTTTGTTTTGATAAACAAGTATTGCTGTGAATAAATGTATATAGGCTGTTGTTTATTTATTGTTCTGTTTTCTTGAATTTTAGGATTTTTTTTATCAAAACCTTATCTTTAAAATTTTAGTTTCTGATATGTTTAGATTTATTAAATAAGGTTATTAATTATCCTGACTTAACCTTTAAAGTTTTAAGTTAAAAAAAAATGATATAAAAACAGTATTATCCCTGTGAATACATGTAACATCCTTGCATGATTGATTTTTTTTTCAAGACTCAACCCTATTGATATTATGCTTCAAATTCATAAATTAAAGTACTTACCATAACTTGATTTTTTTTAAAGTAAGAAATAGGATTTTTTTTAGAGTTTAGTTTTTATAGCAGTTAGTACTTGAACTGAAAATGGAATATGTGCAATTTCTTGTGATTTATGAATTAATAAATTCTGGAATTCTTCTGAGTAGTAGAGTAGGGTTTAGTGGTGCTTAGAAAAATCATGGATGGAAATGAATGTCATTATGGAAGGTGCAGATCTGCAAAATTGTTTTAAACCCTAGTTTTATTTGGTTTAAAAAATTTGGTCATTTCGATTCATACATTGGATCGAGTGTCAAGATGTTTTGAGGATTTATAGTTTGGCCGTAGTTGAGTTCATGGCCGGAGGGGTCGATCTGCAAGTGGTCGGAGGTGAGGGATATGGCCGTTGACAGGTTTTGGACATAGAACATGTTTTCTGTTTACAGGTTTTGGAAATTAGGGGAATTTTTGAATTCTTGTTCTTTTGTTCGAACTGAAGGCTTATGTGGGTATACTTGGGTTTATGGTAGTTGTTGGATCATCACTGGAGGTCGCCAGAGGTGGTGGTCGCCGTGCATATGCACGGCGACATGTTTACTGGTGAGCTGTTTTGGTTTGGGGGTGTTTCAGGGGAGGGTTCTGTTTACTCGAAGTGGATGGGAGATTGACTCGAAGTGGTGAAGCATAAAACCCAAAGTAAAGTTTAGGTTCTCTCGGGTTGAACACTGTAGTTTCCAGGTTACAGTAGAAACTGTGTTGGATTTTAAAAATCTGGGTTTTAAACTTTTTAAAATCTGTAGTTATAGGTTTTAAATAAGGTTTAGGTTTAAAACTTAATTTTAAAACTTAATTCAAGTTGAATTGCTTTGAATTTAAATTCCAGGTTTGAGTTGAAACCTGTTTTGTTTCCTGTTTTCTATTTTTTTTTAGAAAAAAAAATCTGGGTTTAAACCTTTATATCTGCAGTTTCATGTTTAAAGTAAGGAGTAAGTGTAAGTTCAAATGCAAGTTTGAATTTCAGATTCAAATTTAAATCCCAGCTTTTAAATTAAAAATTAAAGTTTCAAGATTTAACTTAATTAACCATTTTATTTTGGGTAATAGTTGATACTTTTTAATAATGAAGTTTTAAAAATATATGAATAGATTTAAGGTTAATTTAAATCTGGAAATCCAAAAGTAAAATTTGAAGTTCAGTTTAAATTTTAAAGAAGGTTTAAATTGAAGTTTTAAATGGAAGTGAAAATTTAAGTTATTTAAGGTTTTGAAATGGATTTAACTTTAAAATTTTCATATAGTATTGTTTGATTTTCTGTGGTAAATAAGTTTTAAATTATTTAAAACTTTGATAAGTTTAAAATTATTCTATTTTAAACTTGAATTTAAATTGAAATTTAAAGGTAATTTCATAAGTACTTTGCCTTGAATTAAATTGTCTCAAACATAATCAAGTTATGTTTTATTTTGAAAATTTGATTAAGATTTATGTTTTAGAATTAATCAATAAGGTGATTAAGATTAATTAATTAATTAATTTAATTAATTAATTAAACTTGGAATTATAATTGATTAATGATTAATCAATTTTAAGTTAAGATCATTAATTAACTTATTAATTAATGATAAATGAATATTAATTACGTAATTAAGTTTTAAATTAAGGTTAATTAATTTAATAATTAACTTTAATGAATGAATGGTTAAAGATAATTTAAATGGTAATTAATTTAAGTTAATTACTTTATAAAATAATTTGAGGATGGTTAATGAAGGTCATTAACCAGGATTATTTAACAATTAATTAATGTAGTTAATTAGATTAATTAATTTAATAATAATCATTTATAAATGGTTAGAGAGTAATTACTTGATAAAGTAATTAGGAAATTAATTACTTAATGTAATTAATTTAATTTAATGAGATTGTTTAATTTAATTAATTAAGTTTAATTAATTATAAACACTTGAGTTTTATAAATAATTACTTTATGTAATTAATGATTTGATAATTACTTAGTTAAGTAATTGTTTAATAATTACATATTTGTAATTAAGGAGATGTTTAAGAATGAGTGATTTGGATTAATTATTTAGTAATTAATCAAGGGATTAATTAAGAAATTAATTTAAGGATAGTTAATTTGGTTTAATATAGTAATTAAGTTTGTTAATTACTTAAAGTAATTAATTTAAGGAATAATTAAAGATCATTAATTATTTTAATTAATGATGTAATTAAAGTTGATTAATTAATCAATAATAGGTAATAAAAGGTAATTAATTAATGTAATTAAATAAGGATTACGATAATTAATTATGATTAATTAATTAATTGAAGTAATTAAAGGTTAATTACTGTTTAGTTGAGGATAATTAATTTTGTGAATTTAATTAAGGATAATTACATGAACGTAATTAAGGGTAATTAATCAAGAGTGATTAATTAAAGTAAATTACGATTGATTAATTATTAGTAATCAATTAAATGGTTGAGTAAGCAAGTTATAATTTGATGAAGTAATTAATTTAATTTATTTTAAATTAATTAAAGATGGGTAATTAATTTAATTCATTTTAAATTAATTAGAGTTGAAGATAGTTAATTTAATTCATTTTAAATTAATTATAGGATGATGAGTAAATCTTTGCTTATGTATGAATGGATGTCATTGATTGACTTGGATGCTTTGTGATCTCAGTAATGAGATAAATGATATTATATGGTATGGATGCTTGGTTGTATTGTGATGATAACATAGGTTATCTATTGGAATGGTGATATATGAAATATCTATTTGATATTGATGATGTGGAATATCTATTATGTGATAATGTTGATTATCAGTTATGATTGTGAGTTATCTATCTGTGTGTATATAGATACTGTAATTGAATTGTTTTAAATCTTAAAACAACTTGGACCTTAAAAGACACGCTTTGGTTTTCGATGAGACCGGGATCGGGTTTCCATATTTGGATATCCGAAAACCACATCGATTCCAAATAACGTTAGGCCGTGTATCAAAGTGGAGCTTTGTGAAGACTCGAGGTGTAAGGACTATGAGTCAGTATAACTCTGTGGGTGATTCCGTAATGAGTTGACGGAATTAGTTCTTATAGATTCGAGATGGAGAATTAGAGTGCGAGGGTTATTGTCGTTAACTCTGAGGGTGATTCCAAAATGAGTGTAACGAGATAATGCCTTCGGTTTCGTTCGAACCCGGAACGAACTTGTATGGATTGAATGCTTTCAGAACATCGTCAGGTGGATGATGAGAATTCTAAGTGATATGTCCTATAAAGGTAATCGTAGCCTCAAGCCTCATCAACCGGGAATGGCTAAAACAGGGGAGGTGCAGCACAGCTTCGTGGGTCGCACCCACTGGAGAGCAAGATTGATCCCTGTCTAGAAGTCCCTTTATATTCGGTTGTGTGGGTGGTTGCTAGCTACAACCACGGGGTTGTCTTGTTTGGAACTATTCAGTAAGGAATGGGTCCGGCTTTGTGTTGCAGGGGGTCGGGAGTGATCCTCGATATGTTGATCTAGGCCACGTACTGTGACGGGCGGTACCCCAGTAGCCCTGCCATTGTATGGAATCCAAAATCCAATAAGTGCCAACGGTTTTGATTGTATACCTATGTAGATGGAATTTAATAAATGTAACAATTTCGGCTATTTCATATTTATTTGAAAACCCTAGACACTATTATAATATCATCGGATTTCCTATCAAATGTTTTGGTTAGCGTAAGGTAAAAACTTTTCCATGTTTATGTGTGGGAAGTCTTACGTGATACCTTTCTTTTCAAAAGGTTTTTGAAAGTTAAGCAACTTTAACCTGTTACTTACACCAGACCCATGTCTGACCCGGAGTTTATTTTTGTTTTCATAAACTCTTCGGTACTCAAATTTTTATGAGTAGTCAAGGGAATTCAGGTTAGGATTCAGGATTAGCTTTGACGAATTATGGAGGAGCAAATGGAGCAGGAGGCTTCCGCGTGTAGATATATATAGTTTTCCGCTGTGTGTTCTCTGAGTTGTTGTCTTTGAGTTGTGATAACTAGACAGGTGTTTATAACTGTCTATTATGTGTTGTATATCTGTGTACTCTGATAATAGTTGTAAATTATGTAATATTTATGTTATTAATATAATTTATTCGTTCCGCTGTGTAAGATTCTGATGTGTTGTTTCTTTCTTTTCTTCTTTCTATTCTATTTTCTATCCCTTTCTTTCTTAAAGATGATGCGATTTTCCGGGAGTGGAAAGTTGGGTCGTCACAGTTGGTATCAGAGCATTAGGCTGAGTGAATACCTAGGCTCTGAAGTGTATCTTTCTTTAGGGAGTATTAGGTTGAGTGAATACCTAGGCTCTGTAGTGGTTTTTCTTGAGAGAGCGTACTTGTAAATTTTAATATATATATATATATATATATATATATATCTACCTATCTGTTGGGTTACCTGTTCAGGTTTTCCAATATAAGTTATAAAGGTAGATGAGGTAGTAGTGTGTGTAACACAACTACCATTTGTTGGAGTTTGAATGTTTGAGGTTGGAAGTGTTTTGTTGAGACTGTAGACCTAATACCGTCTCGAGTGAGTTCTGTAGCGACGAAGAATTTCATTGATCTCTGAAGGAAACCTGTGAAGGTTCGGAGTTCATTTCTGAAGTTGGACGAGTAGTATTTGGATCTGTCGGATGAGCAGATGTGAGTGATGGTATTTTGAATACTTCAGGAAGTAGTAGCTGCGTGATGAGATGCAGTGACTATGGATGTTCCCGAAGATGTTTTCTTGGGAACAAGTTAAGGAAGTGAGTTTGCTTCAGTGTTGTGGCCGCGTTCTGTCGGTGTTTCTATTTGCTTTGAGGTTTGAGTTTCTCGGAGAGCTTTGTTTTGGAATTCTTTGGTATCTGTGGCAGCAGTGCAGTTTGGAATGTTCTCGGTGTTGGCAAGAGATCTTCTGGCTTAGAAGTTTTTCTGAAGTGGAGTTCTGAAGCAGTTAAGTGGACCCGTTTTTGGGTGTAAGCTGTTCTATTTGGTTAAGGAAGAGCAGTTTTTCCTTGGATTTGGTTTAGTGGATCACAAAAGTGACTTGCGGTTGTTTGAATGTTCTCTTGGGTTGTCTGAATTTTTCTGAATATCTTCAGGAAGTCAGAGTTGGGTTCACATTTGGAGATTGAGTTGGTGTAGCAGCTCAGAGTTTTGGAGGAACTTCTGAATTTTTCTTATGGATTTGTTAAACCATATCTCTGGGGTGTGTTGCCTAGTTTGTGCTTGTGTTCTTCTTCAGCATTCTCTTCTAGTTTGGATCAGAGTTGAGCAGCGGAAGCAGTTTGGAAGTGTATCTACTTTTATTTTCCCGGACAGGAGATGTGGGTTGTTGTCTTCTGATGATGAGGAGTAGAGTTTGAGTTCTTGGTTTTGGTTGATCTTGAGGAGATCATTTTGTTGTGTTGATTGGTCTTGTTTGTTTCCAGAAGCATCAGCGAGAGGTTGAGCTGATAAGTTAGGCTATAGACAGCCCAGGATCATCTGAAGAGTTTTGTGCATAAGAGTCGGAGGAATTTGGAATCTGAGGTCGGAGATTTAATTTTGGATAAGTTTTCTTCGATCATAAGTGAGCTATAAGTTTGGGTAAGTTTGAGAAGTTAGCTCTGGAGTGTTTTGGATCTTTTCTATATCTAGGAGATTAAGTGATTGGTCTACAGGATTGAATTGCCAGTTTGGATAACTAGGATTCGATGAGTTTCACGTATCTCTGAGGGAGTACGTGTATGATCTATCTCTGGTTGTGGAACCAGCAGTTCTGTAGATTTGGTTGTTGAGTCAGACTCGTTTGTAGTCTGATATCTTGTCTAGTGTTATAGATATAGTTGTATAGGAGCTCTGTAGCTTCATAGTATTGTTTGCTTGGATTTTCTAGAGCGAGTATCCCGGTGGATATATATATACACCTGGGGAAACTCGATAGAATTTCATCCAGATTTTGTATGGATAATTAGATTTGTTTGATTGGTTGAATTGGTTGTTTGGTTGTTAGCATAGGTTTGATATATGCTTGTGTTTAAATTTAAAATTTAATGAGATTATTAAATTACCTTTGTTTTAAATTTCGAGGATGAAATTCTTTTAAGGGGGAAGGATTGTAACATCCCGGAATTTTTAACAATATCAATTTAATAATCTGTAGTTAAAATTAAATTGATATTGATATTCTGATAATAATTATTTAGATAAATTTAATAATCTTCTTTAATAAATATTTAAATTGGTCATTTTATCTTTTAAATGATATAAATGGATTTCTATTTATAAATATATATATGGTTCATATTTTAAATAAATGGTATTGTTTTAAATTTAGAATAAATTCAACAAAATGATTTTATGACTTAATAAAATGAATATTTTGTAAAATGATTTTTATTTAATAAGGAGATATTTATAAAAATAATATTAATATTGTATTGACTTTATAAATAAATTTTAAATAAGATTTGTAATGTTTATTTCAAATTGAATTTATGTGTATAACTTGATTTGAAAAATATTTTATTTTGAATTTAGTTGAATTTAAATTTAAAAGTATAAAATTTTAAATTGTTTAATTGTTTTAATCTTTAATATTTATAAGATTCATTTATTGACATAGTTTGTTTTTATTTTCATTTGTAAACTCATAAACATATTTTAAAATAAACTAACAACTTAAACTAAGTTTACATATACATTAATTTATAATTAGTATTAACTATCTTTAAAGAAAATACAAGTGTTAAATTCATAGGCTTTATATTGACAAGTGTTGTAATAATAGACAAGTGTTATAATTTTGTTTTTATTTTTCTTTGCTTTCCTTAAAATCTGAAAATGCATTTAGTTAGCTTACATCTTCATGCATATTTTTTTTTTCCATTTTCCTAAATCAAACAAAGATCAAACCCATCTTCATATTCATTTTTAAGATCTGCATACCTCAAAATTCAAATACAGAAATCTGCATTTACAATCAAAGATTAAAATCTGCATATCCCAAACTCATATTCAAATCTGCATACCTCAAAACCCTGTACAAATTTCACCTCTTCAAAATCAAATAAAGGGCCTACATATTATCTGCATTCTTTCTGCATGCAAGCAATTAGAGTTGGGATCATTAGCATTAACATGCATTTGGAAATTGGCAAACTGCATATCAATTCAAACTCAGATTTCAACAAAAAGGAAGCCTGCACATGTTTGTTTTCTGCAATTCAAATGATCAACAGGAGCTTTGCATTTGTTTCTGCATTCATCAATTAGGTGAGTAACTTTAAATCTTAATTCTTGTTAATAGGATTGCATGCTGGATTTATTTTTGTTTTGATAAACAAGTATTGTTGTGAATAAATGTATATAGGCTGTTGTTTATTTATTGTTCCGTTTTCTTGAATTTCAGGAATTTTTTTTATCAAAACCTTATCTTTAAAATTTTAGTTTCTGATATGTTTAGATTTATTAAATAAGGTTATTAATTATCCTGACTTAACCTTTAAAATTTTAAGTTAAAAAAAATATGATATAAAAACAGTATTATCCCTGTGAATACAGGTAACATCCTTGCATGATTGATTTTTTTTCAAGACTCAACCCTATTGATATTATGCTTCAGATTCATAAATTAAAGTACTTACCATAACTTGATTTTTTTTAAAGTAAGAAATAGGATTTTTTTAGAGTTTAGTTTTTATAGCAGTTAGTACTTGAACTGAAAATGGAATATGTGCAATTTCTTTTGATTTATGAATTAAGAAATTCTGTAATTCTTCTGAGTAAGGGTTTAGTGGTGCTTAGAAAAATCATGGATGGAAATGAATGTCATTGTGGAAGGTGCAGATCTGCAAAATTGTTTTAAACCCTAGTTTTATTTGGTTTAAAGAATTTGGTCATTTCGATTCATACATTGGATCGAGTGTCAAGATGTTTTGAGGATTTATAGTTTGGCCGTAGTTGAGTTCATGGCTGGAGGGGTCGATCTGCAAGTGGTCGGAGGTGAGGGATATGGCCGTTGACAGGTTTTGGACATAGAACCTGTTTTCTGTTTACAGGTTTTGGAAATTAGGGGAATTTTTGAATTCTTGTTCTTTTGTTCGAACTGAAGGCTTATGTGGGTATATTTGGGTTTATGGTAGTTGTTGGATCATCACTGGAGGTCGCCAGAGGTGGTGGTCGCCGTGCATATGCACGACGACATGTTTACTGGTGAGCTGTTTTGGTTTGGGGGTGTTTCAGGGGAGGGTTCTGCTTACTCGAAGTGGATGGGAGATTGACTCGAAGTGGTGAAGCATAAAACCCGAAGTAAAGTTTAGGTTCTCTCGGGTTGAGCACTGTAGTTTCCAGGTTACAGTAGAAACTATGTTGGATTTTAAAAATCTGGTTTTAAACTTTTTAAAATCTGTAGTTATAGGTTTTAAATAAGGTTTAGGTTTAAAACTTAATTTTAAAACTTAATTCAAGTTGAATTGCTTTGAATTTAAATTCCAGGTTTGAGTTGAAACCTGTTTTTTTTCCTGTTTTCTATTTTTTTTTAGAAAAAAAAAATCTGGGTTTAAACCTTTATATCTGCAGTTTCATGTTTAAAGTAAGGAGTAAGTGTAAGTTCAAATGCAAGTTTGAATTTCAGATTCAAATTTAAATCCCAGCTTTTAAATTAAAAATTAAAGTTTCAAGATTTAACTTAATTAACCATTTTATTTTGGGTAATAGTTGATACTTTTTAATAATGAAGTTTTTAAAATATATGAATAGATTTAAGGTTAATTTAAATCTGGAAATCCAAAAGTAAAATTTGAAGTTCGGTTTAAATTTTAAAGAAGGTTTAAATTGAAGTTTTAAATGGAAGTGAAAATTTAAGTTATTTAAGGTTTTGAAATGGATTTAACTTTAAAATTTTCATATAGTATTGTTTGATTTTCTGTGGTAAATAAGTTTTAAATTATTTAAAACTTTGATAAGTTTAAAATTATTCTATTTTAAACTTGAATTTAAATTGAAATTTAAAGATAATTTCATAAGTACTTTTCCTTGAATTAAATTGTCTTAAACATAATCAAGTTATGTTTTATTTTGAAAATTTGATTAAGATTTATGTTTTAGAATTAATCAATAAGGTGATTAAGATTAATTAATTAATTAATTAAATTAATTAATTAAATTTGGAATTATAATTGATTAATGATTAATCAATTTTAAGTTAAGATCATTAATTAACTTATTAATTAATGATAAATGAATATTAATTATGTAATTAAGTTTTAAATTAAGGTTAATTAATTTAATAATTAACTTTAATGAATGAATGGTTAAAGATAATTGAAATGGTAATTAATTTAAGTTAATTACTTTATAAAATAATTTGAGGATGGTTAATGAAGGTCATTAACCAGGATTATTTAACAATTAATTAATGTAGTTAATTAGATTAATTAATTTAATAATAATCATTTATAAATGGTTAGAGAGTAATTACTGGATAAAGTAATTAGGAAATTAATTACTTAACGTAATTAATTTAATTTAATGAGATTGTTTAATTTAATTAATTGAGTTTAATTAATTATAAACACTTGAGTTTTATAAATAATTACTTTATGTAATTAATGATTTGATAATTACTTAGTTAAGTAATTGTTTAATAATTGCAGATTTGTAATTAAGGAGATGTTTAAGAATGAGTGATTTGGATTAATTATTTAGTAATTAATCAAGGGATTAATTAAGAAATTAATTTAAGGATAGTTAATTTGGTTTAATATAGTAATTAAGTTTGTTAATTACTTAAAGTAATTAATTTAAGGAATAATTAAAGATCATTAATTATTTTAATTAATGATGTAATTAAAGTTGATTAATTAATCAATAATAGGTAATAAAAGGTAATTAATTAATGTAATTAAATAAGGATTACGATAATTAATTATGATTAATTAATTAATTGAAGTAATTAAAAGTTAATTATTGTTTAGTTGAGGATAATTAATTTTGTGAAATTAATTAAGGATAATTACATGAACGTAATTAAGGGTAATTAATCAAGGGTGATTAATTAAAGTAAATTACGATTGATTAATTGTTAGTAATCAATTAAATGGTTAAGCAAGTTATAATTTGATGAAGTAATTAATTTAATTTATTTTAAATTAATTAAAGATGGGTAATTAATTTAATTCATTTTAAATTAATTAGAGTTGAAGATAGTTAATTTAATTCATTTTAAATTAATTATAGGATGATGAGTAAATCTTTGCTTATGTATGAATGGATGTCATTGATTGACTTGGATGCTTTGTGATCTCAGTAATGAGATAAATGATATTGTATGGTATGGATGCTTGGTTGTATTGTGATGATAACATAGGTTATCTATTGGAATGGTGATATATGAAATATCTGTTTGATATTGATGATGTGGAATACCTATTATGTGATAATGTTGATTATCAGTTATGATTGTGAGTTATCTATCTGTGTGTATATAGATACTGTAATTGAATTGTTTTAAATCTTAAAACAACTTGGATCTTAAAAGACACGCTTTGTTTTTCGATGAGACCGGGATCGGGTTTCCATATTTGGATATCCGAAAACCACAGCGATTCCAAATAACGTTAGGACGTGTATCAAAGTGGAGCTTTGTGAAGACTCGAGGTGTAAGGACTATGAGTCAGTATAACTCTGTGGGTGATTCCGTAATAAGTTGACGGAATTAGTTCTTATAGATTCGAGATGGAGAATTAGAGTGCAAGGGTTATTGTCGTTAACTCTGAGGGTGATTCCAAAATGAGTGTAACGAGATAATGCCTTCGGTTTCGTTCGAACCCGGAACGAACTTGTATGGATTGAATGCTTTCAGAACATCGTCAGGTTGACGATGAGCATTCTAAGTGCTATGTCCTATAAAGGTAATCGTAGCCTCAAGCCTCATCAACCGGGAATGGCTAAAACAGGGGAGGTGTAGCAAAGCTTCATGCGTCGCACCCACTGGAGAGCAAGATTGATCCCTGTCTAGAAGTCCCTTTATATTCGGCTGTGTGGGTGGTTGCTAGCTACAACCACGGGGTTTCTTGTTTGAAACTATTCAGTAAGGAATGGGTCCGGCTTTGTGTTGCAGGGGGTCGGGAGTGATCCTCGGTACGTTGATCTAGGCCACGTACTGTGACGGGCGGTACCCCAGTAGCCCTGCCATTGTATGGAATCCAAAATCCAATAAGTGCCAACGGTTTTGATTGTATACCTATGTAGCTGAAATTTAATAAATGTAACAATTTCGGCTATTTCATATTTATTTGAAAACCCTAGACACTATTATAATATCATCGGATTTCCTATCAAATGTTTTGATTAGCGTAAGGTAAAAACTTTTCCATTTTTATGTGTGGGAAGTCTTACGTGATACCTTTCTTTTCAAAAGGTTTTTGAAAGTTAAGCAACTTTAACCTGTTACTCACACCAGACCCATGTCTGACCCGGAGTTTATTTTTGTTTTCATAAACTCTTCGGTACTCAAATTTTTATGAGTAGTCAAGGGAATTCAGGTTAGGATTCAGGATTAGCTTTGACGAATTATGGGGGAGCAAATGGAGCAGGAGGCTTCCGCGTGTAAATATATATAGTTTTCCGCTGTGTGTTCTCTGAGTTGTTGTCTTTGAGTTGTGATAACTAGACAGGTGTTTATAACTGTCTAGTATGTGTTGTATATCTATGTACTCTGATAATGGTTGTAAATTATGTAATATTTATGTTATTAATATAATTTATTCGTTCCGTTGTGTAAGATTCTGATGTGTTGTTTCTTTCTTCTCTTCTTTCTATTCTATTTTCTATCCCTTTCTTTCTTAAAGATGATGCGATTTTCCGGGAGTGGAAAGGCGGGTCGTCACATTTTTAAAATTTCAAGTTAATAAATTTTACATCAACTTATGAATTTAAATCCTTAATTAAGCTCAATTCCAAATAAAATTTTCAATTCAACTTCCAATCTTAATTGATTTAAATCTTTTAAAAACTCTATATATTTTTAATATCTTAACATGTACTTAACCATAAAATATAAAGTAATCAAACTCCATTATTCAACTTATTTATTTTATTTAGCAAATTCATACATAACTTAAATTCAATACTTTAACTATATATATAAATAAAATATGATTTTATATAATATCAAAATTTAATATTTATTAAACCGTATCCTATCCAAACCATAGAAAATCATTTCAAAAATATTCTTATATATATACACCACGGTGTTTGTATATCATTTCATATCCTATGGTCAAGTGATACGGATATTTATCATTTCAATCCGTAATTTAAAAATAAAATTTGCGGTTGTATATCATTTCAAACCGCAATCCCGAATGAAATGAAATGGATGATAACTTGCAGCTTATATAATATAGAACACATCATCCATTCACCAAACATCATTCATCAAACCTTTATTCCAATCATCATCCAATTTGAATAAGCATCAATAAATAGCATATAAAATATAATAGGTATCAACAAACAGTTTATATTCATAAATAAATTAATAACTGTTTAATTAGAAGTTTATATACAAAAAAATAAATAAATTAACTGTCAATTTATATGCAGTAATAAAATTAAATAACAATTTAATTTAAATAAATGCAATCTAAATGAGATGATGAATAAAATATGCCAAACAGTCATAAATGAATTTCTACTCATATCATAAATTAATTTAAAAAACATAAGAAAACTTAGAAGTTGTGAGTGGGTTAAAACACTCACATTTTGAATTTAAATTGAATATAAATTCAATTTAAACCCAAAAATTTGACAGTCTTCAAGTCCGCCCAAACCAACGCCAAAATGTCTGGAATTCCGATACAATCCCAATAAAAAAACCGCGCGTGAATCCGAGCTCGTACGCAAAACTTGTGAAAATTGGAAAATTCTGGCCCTGTGTCGACTTCGGGTTCGACTTCGGTGCGCCGCCTCAAATCCCTAGTGCTTGCTTGGAGTTTTTGCCAAAACGACCCAGAGCGACCCAAGTCATTTTCTTCTTGACCTAAAGTAGATACAGCGTTTTTGCCTCTGAAACTCGAAGCGTGACTCGAAGTGGCTGCAGGTCCGAATTTTTTTTTATTTTTTTATTGAAATTAATTTTTGGAATTTGGGAATTAGGTTTTTTTCTGCCATTGGAATGAGGAGATGTACGTATAGACAAATGAAAATAAGGAGTGGCTAGGGTTTATAACGGGTTATATATAGACTAGGCTGAAAAATAATAGATGGATCAGATTGGTATACGCGCTGAACGCTAAATGGCCCGAAAACCCGTTTCTACTTCGGAACGAAATTGGGTCAACCCATATATCAAAATAGATGTTTTAAAATATTTTAAACGCAATGGAACAGGTTTCATGTCCAAATTCCGTATGCAGAAGTTATGCTGAAAACAATATTTTCCAAATTGATTTCAATTGATTTCAATTGCATAAATTTCAAGGCGTTTCGAGTCCGTACGACCAAACGACGAGTCCGATCGCTACGAAACTTGAAACACTATTATAATTCACTGTTATGGATCCGATGAAATTTGTTTCGCCGAAATCCGAGTCAGTGGCCAAAATGGCTATTTTTCCATTAATTACATAAATTTAAAATAAATTAATTAAATCAAATTTCGTGTTAAAATTCTGAAATTTGAAATCTTTATCACTTTATAATTCTCAAACATTACAATGATTTAACAATTTATAAATGTAAACTTATTAAAGATTAATCAATATAAATCTTCAATTTCATAAAATTCAAATAAATAAACAAATCTTGATTTACAATCTTTTCGTTTACCCATAGTCATATTATAAATGGAATTTACATTACCTTCACTTATTAATTATTATCAATTTAGATCTTAACATTTGTTCCATAAATTTTATTTGCCCTGAATTAGTTACCGCATTTATCTAATTCCAATTTCGTAACCACATTCAATCCATTAACTGGTATTGCATTGACATTTAACTTATTAGCTTATCTCAACACTATTGTCATTAATTGCAAATGGATTACCAAATTTAGTCGCTACCCTAAATAACTAACGTAAATTAATCTCCATTTATTCCACTGATTTAACTTTTATTCAATTAATTAATGATTCCTTCGGTTAGAAATAACGTAACATTTTCTTTATTTGTATTGCAAATAATTCAAAATTCAATTCCTAATTCTTAATATCCTCTGAATTACAACTTCCAAACATGGTATTAATCATCATGTACGTACCTCTAATTGTTTTAATTTACATTAACATAATAAATAAATTACCTTTAATGAAATCTATCCCCCAATTTATTATATGCAATAAATTTTGACCTTACAACAATTTCAATTAATTATTTATATTTATTGCGATTGAATACCAAAAATAATTTAACATATCAAATAAATGAACAATCTATATTCATTGTCACCTATTTTCTTTTAAATTCAGCTATAAGTTTGTTACTTACCAACTAGGTTATAATAACACTAACTTTTTTATTCCACTGCTATATATGATATATTTGCATCACATACTTGAATTTTTCAATTTCATCTTAATTCCAATTCACGGTAGTATAATTTCTTACTATAAACCCATTTACAATTTGCATACCAATTAATTAGTTTCAACTAAATAGATTGATTCAATTCAACTCTTTTATTAAGTCTATATAAATCAATGTACTATTTCATTGGTAAATGTTTATTTCAATTATTCCTTTATTACTTACAAATCTTATTTCATTCATGAATGCCATCATTTATCAATTATTACATAAATTCATTAATTTACATTCAGTTACAACTAAATTAATACACTGATTTCATTTGTAAATTAAATGCTTACAATTTATAAGCTTTCATTCCAAACAATATTTCAATTTCTACCGGACATTGATTTAATTCAATTTACTATTTAATATTATTAATTCATTAACTAAATTCACTGCTTACCTTTGTTCTCTTATATGCAACTTTTAGCCTAGTATAACAATTTACATCACTTCAATTTATTCGTCATTTTGTTTCAACTGTAAATACTTAGCCTTATATTCCCATGGTTTTAATTTCATTCTCAGCATTTGCTTCATTATTAATTATAAAATCTTTATTTCTTTTAAATTAAATTTACGTAAATCTGATTAAAATGACAAATGTAATTAACGAAAATTACGGGTCGTTACAATGTTGATATGTCCAGAAGACATAACATAAAAATAATATGTTGAAATAACATTACAAATGTGGTAAATACTATTTCCTCAAAGGGAAATAGTATTATGATTCTCATGTTCGAATACAATTACGAAGAGTCCTCTTGTTCCATTGTATTTATTTAATATTGGAGACATGAAGTTCTCAAATAAAAATTATGCATATAAGTTTGTATTCCTAAAAAAAAGGAGGTTTATATATCAAAACTCAAATATATAACTATGAGATGTGAAGCTTTGAATTATTAGAAAAGCTAATTCAGACTATAGTAAATTCCAATTGCAATCAAACCTGAAGTTTGATAATGAAAATCAAGTTGTAGCATTTAGGATCTAAAGTACTAAACAAAGACTTTATTTTAAAGTAAAATTGGAACCTGAAGTTCTAAAAATATTTGTCAATGGTATTAACTACTAAACCAAATAAATGTATAGAAATTTGTTCACTCCAGAAGTGGTGATAATAATAATAATAATAATAAATCTCCAAAAAAGATTTGTTGTTACATTTGATGCTTTTACTAAACCAAATAAATACATAGAAATATATCTACTCTCCTACTCTCTTTCTTTTTAATAGAAAATAAGGTATTCTAATAGGAAGTTTATTTCCTAATTTTTTTCCTTCTTCCATGCACCCAATCATGTCTTTCAAAAGGTAGAATATAATAGATCAAGTTTCTTTCCTCTGACTCATCAAGTAAGTATTTTAGATTCTTCATAAAATGAAAGTTAATATTTGTACACACATTAATTATGTTATATTATATATAAAACTCATTCATCTTTCCTCTTTCAAAAAAGAGATATTCCAATGTTTACTATTTTATGTGCTTAATCTTTTACCTTTTATTGTCATGTCACAAAAATATACTTATTGATGTTATCAATAGCTGTAACTTATACAACATACTTTTTAGTTGCCAAGTCAAACTATTTTGTTTTTCATGATATTATTCATACACTATGTGTTGTACAAATTTCCTCTCTGTTTAGCTTACAATTGTAAATAACAGCATATATTAATTCATATATTAATCAGTAGCAATTAATGAATTATTAAATAAAATTAATTGATTAATGAGAATGGTCCAACAAAGATGTGTACGAATACTTCATACATTTATTCTTCTTTTATATCTCTTATTGTTGACAAAGATCATAACGTATATACATTATACATATTTATGTTTCTCATTATTGCAGTTGTATGAATTAGTAAATGGTATTTAATACTACATATTCATATTCTTAATTTGCCTATATTATGAAAGTAAACATAATCAAGTCAGCATAATCTTTGATTATAATTCATCCCTTCTCCACCAATCAATCCATATAAAGGCCTTTCCATATTTTCAAGGATAATTTTGCATTTTCAAGGAAAGTAATGAATGCAATTAATGAGATTGGATCTAGAGCTATCAAAAGGATGTAAATAAGAAATTATAGTCGCTTTTATAGATTATATTTGGTTGTCTTTTACTATTTTGGATTAATGTTTTTATTCTTTCACTGCAACCACTATCAGAATGGTTTCTTATTTTATGAAATGCATTGATTATATACCCATGAATAATATTTTGATGCTTATGCATTTTTATTTCCACTTGTAGTTGGTAATATGATAAACACAACCAAGCTTGAATTTAAAGCTTTGGACTTATTAGAAGATAACTTTTTGTCATAGATATTGGATGTTGACATCGAATTACAATCTCGTTGTTTAGAAAATGCTACAAAAATGATAATACAATAGGATAAACAATCGCTCTTGTATTTTTAAGGTGTCATATCCATGAAAAACTTAAAATAAAACATTTAATTGAAAAAAAATCATCTTTACCTATGGAACTCCCTGAAGGAGCGTTATGACCACCAAAATATGGTCACACTTCTAGACACTAGACACGAGTGGTTGAACTTGAAGTTTAAGTCTTTAAATCTATTAGGAAATACAATTCCTGAATATTTAGAATTACTTGTAAACAAAAATTATGTGAAAGGATTGTCTAGTAATACTATACTGAAGTTATATCATTTCTTTGAAGTTGATGAAGGAAACTTCATTAATGATGAAAATCTAAGTGTAATAATAAATGATATGGTCGAATTGATCAATAGTAGCAGCCTGAAGTCTGCTATGTGGATTTTATTTTATTTCAGTTCAATAAATCAGTTGGAAGTTGGTGCTTGTATGTACTTCCTTTCATAACTAATTAAAATAATGTACCGATGAATGTTGCGTTTTAATTAGTAGTCCATTTTAAAAAAAAATTGGAAAGTATTAGCATTTATTTACTGCTTACGAATTTTAATAGTTGACTGACTATATTGTCTTTAGTTCTTAAGATATGGACCATCAATATTTGAGTGATAACATATGCCTACTAGATTATGCAGCTACTCACATGATTTTAAATCCAGAAGTTTTTTCTCCAAACTATATAAAAATATTTAGCTAAAAATTTCAACCATAGCAAATCTACTAATATAGTTGAAGGGTCCGGAAGAGCCCATATAGTATTATCAAATGGTACATATATCTTAATTCAAAATACATTATACTCAAGCAAATTTAAAAGAAATTTGTTGAGTTTTGAGGATATATAAATGAATGGCTACCATATTGGAACTATAATGAAAACGTCAAAGAATGCTATTGCGTTTTTCTAAAATTGAAAGCCAGAAGCTTATTTTAGAAAAAGTTGGTACTATTTAAACTGGATTATATTTCACGAAATTTGGCATAATTGAATTTCATATTTAAACATGAGTCAGAATCTTACAAATATCACTTGAATGCATCTTATCAATTGATAAAAGAATTATACTCCTATTATTAATATGTATGGTGTATTTGCTAGTAGCAATATGATAGTGGATCAAAATGAAAATCCAAAGATGATTATTATTTAATGTGACAATATTCCTCAACATTGAGGGGGAGGATAAAGGGATACAAGTTCATTTTGATCATCAATGTCAAATATTTATTAACATGTATAATGTGTAAACCATATCTGAAATATGGTATAAAAATCAGTTCAAAATACTTTTGGAGTAAGTAATAAAGATGCCAAATAAAAGATGTGAGTGTTCTTGAAGAAACTCTTAAGGGTGCACTTGAAGAGACTAATGACATGATTGTCAAATTACCCTAGAAGTGCTTTAGGTACCTAAAACATGATAATCAAAGAGATCTCAATAAATCATGTCTAGGACTGACAAGAAATAATTATTGATGATAAATTTGTAAATAATAAAGAGCTTATGTTTATAAATAAATTAAGGATCTTTAATTAAGGGAAAACATGACTGGCCATCATGAATCCTTTACTAATAGAGAAATATGTACATGTAGTCCGTAAAGTAGCAAAAGTACTTGAAATGCTAAATATACCCCGAAGGTATAAATATGGTCTATATCATATTAAATGATGAAAGTATACAAATTCCTGAAGAATATAAATAACTTCGGTGGTTATAAAGAAGGCAAAGAACAAGGAGCATAGATTACAACCTACTTTTAAGTATTGTTGTAATGAAAATCTTGATATAATTCATGATGAGTAGATTACTTAGTATCGTTGTAATGAAACTCTTAATATCCATTGAAGTGATAGTTGCGATATGCAAATACTTATTAAAGTTAACAAGTTTCTGAAGAATATATATAACTTTTGTAGTTATATAGAATGCAAAAGACATGAAGTGTAGATTACAAATTTCTTCTTAGTATCGTTGTAATGAAAATCTTGATATACTACAAGATGAGTAGATTACTTCCTTCTTTCTAGTAATGTTGTAATTAAATTTTTAATATTCATGAAAGGTGTATAGTTGCAATGCGCAAAACTAATTTGAAGCACAAAAATGAAAGCACGTGAAGTGTTTTTCATAAAAGCAGCATACAAAATGCATAAAATGCAAACCATATTTGGAAGAAACATTCTTAGAAAATTTGATTGTATCGAAGGAAGCTATTAATAAATTGTATTATTAATGAGATACATATTTATGGATCCAGAAGTATCTATAACCAATTTGAGTTATCGAAAGATGAGTATGAATTCAGAGGAAAACTTTAAATCAGGGGGAGCATCTATAAGTATTTTATAATGCGCTCTTTTTCCTTGATTAAGATTTTGCCCATTGGGTTTTTATTAGTAAGATTTTAATGTGGCATTAGTTTGATCCAGAAGTATCAAACTTCATTTGAAGAAATGAGAAAATAAGATATGTCATTGTACTTTTTTTTCCTTTACTAAGATTTTTCCCATTGTGTTTTTCTTAGCAAGGGTTTTAATGAGGCATTATTTTGATCCCGAAGTATTAAACTCTATGATTTCAAGTTGCACTTTTTTCCTCATTTAAGGTTTTTCCATTAGGTTTTCCTAACAGAGGTTTTTAATAAGGCAACAGACAATATTTATGACGACTGAATGGATGTATGAAAGAAAGATAATAATGAGGGGGAGCAATTGTCATGGACATTTCAAAAGCAACAATTTCTAGCAACCATATGAGCATCCAAGATTTCGAAGAGCATATTCTAGGGGGAGTGTTATAATATATGTAAATATAAAAGTGAATATGCTTTTTTGTTTTTCTATTTAGTCCCACATCATAGGATATGTTCCATCTCATGCTCCAAGGCCTATATATAAAGAAGCCTATGTAATGTAATTGTATTAATCAATCTTATGTAACTGATATCAGTGTGAATTACATTTTTTCCTCTTTTCTAATGGCTTCTTATCTCTTTTTAGTTTATAACATTTCCCTGTTTTTTCTCCTATCTTCAGAATTTTCTAATTCTGGTCATTTCTTTTCCATTTATAATCGTTTACATAAAGGGAAGGAAAAAATCTCCAGCTCTAAACCTAGTAACTTAATGATCTAAATTAAATATACACATTAAAATAGCTTAAAATCCTAGCTTCCCAGCATCTCTACACTAATTCGCAGTCAAGTAATCTAGTGTTAATCGTCAATTAGAAGAATAAGGTGTTCATCGTAAATAGCAAATGTGAAGCAATGAGGGGAAGAAGTGCAAGAAGGAGGAAGTGTAATTCTCCATTCGGGTGAAGGATGGTGAAGGACATGTTTAGAATACCCACATTTTCTATGGCTAAATCATTATATCCCTATTCTACATGTTTGTATTTTTTTAATGAATGAATTTATGGAAATATAAGTTGTGTTGTGTGTTGGAGTATATTTCTTTTCCTGTGCGTGTTTACTTGTCCCCATGTATATGAAAAACATAAATGTGTTAGTTAATTGCATGTACTTGCATGAGTGCTTACACTTGTGTGGTGAACAGTGTTGTGTACTATGTGAGTCAGTTTATATATATCTGTAGGTGAGTCTTAAATGTTTTGTATGTGTTAATAGGTATGTTTTCGTGAGTGTGCATGTTAGGTTGTGATGTGAAAATTGTTTGAGTATTGTTGTATATATACATAGTTTAAAGAATTAAAGATGTTAGAAAGAAGTGAAATTCTTAGAATATGCCTTTCATAGACCTAGCATTTGCGCATAACCATGTGTGCGATAATGTGTATTATGTGGGTTGATTTGGTTTTCATATGCGGTGTTCGTGAGTGGCTATTGTGTGTGCTGGGTTGTATTTGTGTGTATGTAACAACAGAGTGTGTTAGTGCATTGGTGTGTCTATGTGTGATGTGTGCCTGGGTTCATATGGGAGATGTGTGTGTGTACATGTGTTGTATTACGTGAATATGACAAGGTTGCTGCGTTTAGTGCATATGGGTTATATATACACATGTATTTATTTATATGTGCACTTGCTATGCATTGCTCCATTTTCTACTTTATACATTCCCCCGCTTTTCTGAATAGCATGTATATGTGTTGGTTCAGTTTTCATTTTCTCTTCTTGTATTTTTTATATTTTTGAATTCCTAGCTTGAATAATTTTCCCTCACAAGCTTTAGTAACTTATGATTTGAATATACATACATATATATTTATATATAAAAATTAACTATATCATTTATATTCAGACTTTAAAACATATATGGATTATATATATATATTTAGAAGACTATAAATATAAGTTTAATAAATTTAAAAAGGGCCTTTAATTGTATTATCCAAATGGTCTTTAGTGATCATTTTATAGAATATGTAATTGTTTATATCTAACTGTTTATTTTCTTATATAAGGTAAAATATGGTGAACACTTACTATATTTAGATATCGATTTGAATATTTTATATTATACTTATTCATATATTATATTTCTGTTGTTTTTTGATTATTGAATTAAATTAAACGAATGACTCATCATCGATATGGATTTGATTGATGATTTTAATATGATACAGTGATGACATCCTTCTAAATGAATTTGTAGTATTTTATATTGGTTTAGCTATTTATTTCCATGTGACGATAAATTTGAATAAACAGTTTAGTGATACAGTCTAGTATGGGACTTTCGATAATACTTTTTTGGTTATTTATTGGACTTGTCATATAGAAATACCTAGTGTGGATTGAGTGTAGTTTATGAGCCATGAATATTTATCCTAATAACATGCGGTGGTATGGGACGCCGTTAGTTATTTGTTTGATCATTCACTGCAAGGAAATGTCACTCAAACGGGGATATGCTCATATGTATATGGGGATACTCACTGAGTATATTGTAGCGATGTGTTGGCTTATGAGTAGAGCCGTATGTCGGTGATGGATTATAGCTCCAGTATATTATAGACATGTGTTAACTTAAACGGAGCCGTATGTTGGCTTATGTCTAGAGCTATGTGTATATATAGGATAAGAGTGCTATATGTCGTCCACTTGTTCCAGCTCCCTTTATTGTTTAAGAGTGGATAGATTGCCCAGAATCCTCCTAGCGGCCTGATCGTGGGGTCGCGCCCCAGATCCACGACATCGTTGCTGGATATTGTATTCGATGTGCATCGCATGATTAGTAGTTGGTAGGGTTGGTGCCCTACAGCCTCTTGTGCTGCATAGGCCAGTAGTTTATTACCTATAGGGGCAAAGCAAGGTCGTGACTGGGGCTACGCGTAGACAAGCTACTGATGGATGAGGTCACAATGCCTATCGAGGGAACTTAAGACTATAGAAACAGATCCGACTACCAACGGGAGGCTAGAAGACCCTGGATTCCTAGAGCATGTTGTGTGCTATTAGTCTCCTTTTCTGGTTTAGAGTTGTGAGTGTGTAAGGGATTGTCATAGTTGTCTCCTTCCTATAATGAGTTGACTAGACTAGAGACTTGTTGAGTCTGAAGTGTAGTCAGTCTCCGTTATATCCATGTTGTTTGATGGTTTGATATTTTGAGATAGCCTTTATTTATTGATTGTGATTGGATTATCTTTATGGTTTGTATAGCACTGGATATCGTTTGGATGGTTTGACAGGCTATCTCACATTGTTTATTGATTTATGATTTTATGATATTATATTCGAGCATTGAAATGAAGTAGCCCTATTCTCTTAATGGTTTCATTTTACACGATGAGGTTTTATTGTATGGATTATTCACTCATTGGATATAGTCTTCTTGATTTCTATTGATTTGGGTGATGAAACCTTTTGATATCAGTTCTAATTATTTATATGGATTTGAGATATCTGAGTAATATAAAGCCTTGAGGATTCTTTATACACTTTGACATATAGTTTGATGTTTTGAGTATCTTTTTTAGTGATATTATATTCTTTGTTTATACTGCATCACTTTATTGACAATCCTTGATTGGAGATAGTCTGACTCGTGTTTTATTTTATAATACTTGGGTTAATTCGATACATTATAAGTATAAGGACGATATGACCAACATTTGTTTATTTAGGCTTAGAGGGGTATTATATAGGATTGTTACCTAAAAATTTGTATGACACTAATTCACTATATATAAATAATTGACATTTTAGTTGTATTGTATCCTTAAAACATTATTATATTATATATTGTATATTATCGCTGTGATTTGGACTCTGTATTCTTTGTGATTGGGCATATACTGTGTATTGTTCTATCTTGGAGGCTTACGTGTTCATTGTTTTGTACCAATACTGTGTGCGAACATGTGAGTCATTTATTTGATGTTTTAATATGTACTAGTGTTAGTCTAAAGTAATATTGATGTGTATACCCTATATAACATCATTCTCCGTATTGTATGACAGTGTTACTTTGTAATACTCTTGGATGGTATGGGTATAGAGGTGAGGTGTCATGACAAATAATCCTCGCCTCGTTGGAAATCCTCGCTCTTATCATCCTCATAAAATTATTTGCCTGAACCTCGTTGTTATGCCTGTGTAGCAGACTGTTTGACCTGTGATAATAGGGCCAAATTATCATGACTCGGTGTGCAACCTCCATGCCAGTGAGCTAGGATGGATAACTAGCTCACTGTAACTAATGCAATAGCCATCATATTTTAATTTTACTCACGAATTCCAGGCTTTGGGTAAACCCCATTGGTTTATGTTTCCGTCACAAATGTCATTTATATATGAGAAAATCAATTAACAAAAAGTGTATACCTTTAAAATATCAAATTATAAGTATTTTCCAATCGAAAATATTTCCAACTTCCTTAGTAAATAATTTCATAATCAATATTTATAAATTTTTATTTTCAAATCCGTTTACAACACCTTTGGAATCAATTTAGTAAACACAGTTTTTCTTTTTATAAAATCTTTGAATATTGTATATTAAAATTCCAAATTTATAAAATATAACTTTATAGACATTATTCGGGATTTCTTATTCTTTTCATTATCTTTTTAAATGCTTTAAAATAATGATTTCTCAAATTATAATTCAATTTTTATAAAGTTTTCCCAATTATTTACTTAAAATATTGATACATATATATTCACTTGAACAAATGAGTTCTAAAATTCCCTTTTCAATAGTTCAGCTCAAATACCATTGTAATCATTTCCAATATTCAACACTGAAATATTGATTTACATAATCTATTTGTATATAACAAAGTTCTATAATTTTCCCTTATCTAAATAATTAAATACAAAAGATTATACTCCCAAAGTTATCCTTAATTAAATTTAAAATAGATTTTTATTAATAAAAGTTTCCATTCAATTAAATCACATACAAACTTATTATCATTCCAAAATATTATTTTATAAAACTTTCTATTTATTGATTCCCACAAATATAAACCCATTACCTCATAATATGCATTTTAAACCACTTATATAAAAATCGTTTAAATAATTTTATAATCTTAGATATAAAAATATACTCATAGTCCACTTATTTAAACAAAATATTGAAAATCATCGCTTAATAATATATATTATATATGAATTAAACACAACATTTTCAATGTAAAATAAAACACCTTTATCCATGATCACAATTATATTTTAAATAATTTCCTTTCTTTCAAAGCTTCACATTTAAATCCTTTTATCACCTTCCAAACAATTCTAATTGTCGTTTTGACTATTTACAAACATCTATTTATTATCTAAATGTCACACAATGGATGTATAATCAACAACCATCCAATAATCATAATCAACACAACAAGTAAATAATTGTTTGCAATACGATTCCAATCAATTCAAGCCATATGAACCATCAATCATCACACAATAATCAAATAAATAATATAAAGGTATCTAGACAATGGTAGTGAATGATAGAGATAACTCACCTAATCAATGCATGAAACTGAATTCATTACTTCAACCCATAATAGAGAAACACAATGCACAACCAAGCCCTCAATAGCGATCAATGTCAGCCGCGCATCAACCTGCGTCAGTCATGCCCTCCGCCCTAGAACCTAAATAGACATTCTCCTTGTCGTTGCATAGGGAACCATCTTCTCATCGCTTTCCCTCCTACGCGAGTTTACCTATGCCGTGCCTGTTCGCCCACAACTAGGTCATCTTGCCATTGAGCATCGCGTGGCATCCCTCAACCTACATCGTCGATGTTATCGTCTTGTCACTAGTAAGCCTGAGTGCCTTTACGCGATTAACATTTTTGTAGATGGATGCGATTTTTGATTTATAGAAGGGGATTATGGATCCAAGTTGATAAAAAAGGGAACAACTTTAGCGTATGCAGGTATGGGATAGAATTGGTATCGGAGAGTATTCTAGAGAAGGTTAGAAAGAAAATAGGCTTGGGCCTTGAAATTGAGTTCTAATTTAAATCAATTCATTCTTTTTTTCTTTTCTTCTAAAAACTCTTTTAATTTATTTGTAAATAAATCTCAATCTAATTTAAATTGCTTTACATGTACAAAATATATATTTCCATAAATGGAACAATTTTATTCAATTTAATACCTTTTTATATTTATATTTTTTAAATTATTCGTTGTCCCAACGTAAAGCGAATCTATTTTTCAACTATTCAATAACATAATAAAAAAATTATTTACACTTTAATAATATTTTATATTTAAGAAAAACATTTTATTCAATCAATATATTATTCAAAAATAATCTATCAATTTAGTTTAATTTATTAAATCAAAATCTTTTATTAAATAGAATTTAATTAACTAAAATGCATTTTCAAATCATAAATTATCAAATATAAAATCAAACAATTTTATTATAATTATTTATAAGGCATAGAAAGCAGAGTTGATATAGACTTTCCCCTTAAGAAAATTGCATCCACGCAATTTCTTTTAGGGAAGCATCATATTCAACTCATACTTAAACTTTCTTCATATCAACGACCTCCTACCAATCTAAGCTACTTAATCCTCTATATGGCTCACACATTCCAACTCATCTTATCATACTCTACAATTTTAAAAAGATTCAATTAACGACTGCCTATTTTTTGCATAAGATACATGTTTGTAAAAATATTCTAAGTGTCGAAATTTTCGAAAAAAATTTTATCGTAAAAAACAATTGATACCAACATCTATGCATACTTAAAGTAACATCCATCGATCATTTATTCATATCAACAAGCAAACATTCACCCTTTTTTTCATTTTATATTAGTTATATATTATTATTGTTTTTTTCTATAAAAGAATTTTCCTTATTCCTTTAAGTTTTGGAAAACTGTTGGCTTTAATAATTTTGGCTTCATCCAGACCTTTATGGGTTCTCGACTTTGAGTAAATACTCCTGCTCAACCCCACACTTTAAACTAAGCCAAAATAATATATTTACTAATTTATTTATTTATTATCACACAATATAACACGCATCAAACAAAATAAGTAATCGAACGCCTTTAGTGGAAAAGTATTTACCAATTTCTTTTGCGCAATTCTGATCACTACTGGATTAGGGCTATCTCAATCGAAGCCACATAAAGATCAAAAATTCACCATAAATACTGACACTACTAGTCGGACTAGCCACTTCTACCTTTACAACCTCCATTAATTTCTCTACGTCTTATACGTAGACTTACATTCAAAAAATGGTAAAAGAAATATATTATATAATAAGAAAAATACGAATACTTCCTGTAATGATTACCTTAGTAATCATTGTATACACATTCTAACCCTTTAATATAGGGTAACTATTGCACGCCTAAGGGGAACATGGACTCTATAGTCACTCTAAAGCCAAGATTCATGTTGTACATATTCTACTTTGTTCTAAACCTGCACTAATACCATTATGTGACACTTCGGCTCCAATGACTGAAATAATAGAGGGAGTTTACCATCCGATAACTTGGATCAATGGGGATGGAAGAAGAGATCTCTAGTGTATACTACTTTGGGTCAACACGGATACGTTTTAATACTTGAACACATCTGAAATAATACGTATCTCATCTCGATGTAAGGCAATGTACACGAATTATAGACTTGAATAATACAGTATTAGAGACACAAATAGAAATCTCACAACTAACAGAATCAAAGTGAATAAAAATAACAAACTTTATATCATACCCAAATATAATACATTATTTTCAAATACGCAACTAAATAAATCACATCGACCAATACAAAATAAAGCAGAGTAAATACTTGCCATCGTCATTTGCTCCAACTCTATATCATAGTCCACCAAGCATATACAGTCACAATAATAACTTGGAAAACAACCTCAGCTTGACCCAAGTAGTTGTCACAAAACAAAACCTCGTGTCAGGCTAGAAATATAGCCGTGAGTGTTGACAACCCACATTTCTAGGCATAAATCATGTCTAAAAGTACGAGACGTTGGTTGGTTTGAAACATTATAGAGCAATAATAAAGTAAGAATAAATTTTAGAAATTTAACTAACTTTCAGATCTCACGGCGAAAGGAATAAAATATAAGTTCCAAAGATACTATAAAGTACCATTCCAGAAAATATCCATTATCACAGAGTTTTAAACAAAACCGTAGTCTTAACAAACGTATATAATCCTAAAAAAACAAAATACGAAGTCTGAAAAAGACAGATACATGGAGTGAATGATATAAGTGCCACTCTAAGTCAAAGTCCACCACCTCGGCAAGTAAGCTCTCATCCCTAAGAGTGGCTGCCCTATGCTCCTATGGTTGGGGTAAAAAGGAAAAGGAATAGATCAGACAAAAGTCTGGTTAATGAATTGGTGATTTGATATGGTGACCATAAGAAATATGATTCAAATACGTGCTAGGGGGTCTTTAGGGTTTTAAGTTCACAATTTAGACTATAACATAGATTTTAAGTTTTACAATATTTAACTCATACCATGATCGACAAACATCCTCGATTTACAACTACCACCCTATAATCTAATGGGTCTAAAACTGATCGACTATCAATTATGGATCAGATTTTTCACCTATCTCCTACTTCTATAGGATTCAACTACTATGGACTTACATTCCCGAATGAACGCAGACCCTCGACTTACACTTTCACTGAAGACCGTGTGCTGATTCACTCATCCAACTTGAATGCTTTAGGGTCCGATACACCTTTACCGCTTCCGTACCGCTCCAGGCATGACTATGTCCTCATGTAGAGAGACCTCCAACTGGTACCAGGCTGCCTTCTCGCCTTCTACCAGTTGTTGTACCGCTCCGGACATGACTATGTTCTATAGAACCATCCGTCGGTAACGGGCCACCATGTAAGCGTATACGCAAAAACAAAAATAAAGAAAAATACATATGCCGATGCACATTCACCAGTCTTCAAACGATTTAGGGTCCAATACTTTTGTCCTCTACTTTCTCGAACGTTTGGAGTTTCTAAACTTAGGGACCATCTCCAAAATGCCACAAACAAATCACAACTCAAATAAACCAATACTATTAATAATAGCTGATTCTAGGCCTCAGGCCGAGGTTTACCCTGGCCTAGAATTACGGAACTGGTCGATCGATTCATAGGCACCAGTTGACCATTAGTGGCCGATTGATCACCCTTCTCTAGTCGACCGTTTTTGTTGAAACATGCGTACTTTGTTCATTTTCTTTTGTAGAATTATTTTAATTTTAATATGCACTTTGGGTCCATTTACTGTCTGTACTTGGGGTCCGTTTACTACTATTGTTTTAGTCTATTTAACTTCACTGCTCAGTGAATAGGTTATGGGAAGATAGCTGATCAATTCAATATCCAATTTTTGACATTTATACTAATATAACTTAGTTTATCTCCTTACATATTCTTGAGTTTTTAGATTAGGAAAATGTGTATATATCAGATCTAGGTCAATTTTCAATCTTTATCATTTTGTAAAACAAGATCTAGTCAATTTCCTATATAAAGTTCAAGAATCAAATTCCGACGTTTGCCTAAATTAACAGATTCAGATTTAGGGAAAAAACACATATTTAAATTATATTTGATATAGACCCACATATAAAAAACATTTCCACTCACATGTATGCTTTCCAATCTCATGTAGTTTTTATCTTCTAATCCTTGTGAAGCCCTGAATCCCACTCTTTTAATTTTCTTTTCTTCGTTTAATTTTTGTATAATTTAAGAACAATATGGAGGAGAAAGAAGAGATTTGTGTTTAGATATGATAGGAGAATGATAAATTAGGTTTAGATTAGTGTCCAATTTATAGTTAAATCCCTTTACTTTGGTCGATTGATTAAAATATATTACCAATCTAACCTGTAAAGAATTATATGCCTCCCATCTCACCATACAACGTCAATATACGCTCTCATCTATCCATTCATGTCACTATGACGTATTCAGTCAACTAGGTCCATTCATTTTATTTTTTTATTAAATCTCGACCATTCGGTCTTTCAAAATTGCACCCCAAGATGCTTCACGGGTCGATCGCTTCCCCATTCCGATTGACCATTAGGGGTCGACCGACTGCGGTGACCAGTTGGTGCTTATCTATAATGAATGTGCCACTTTAATTACTTATTTAATTTATTAATTATCATTACTCCAAATTTCAATGTTTCATATATTAAAATTGTCCTGAAAATTAGCATGGACACAGTGGTGCAAATCTCGTAGCCAAATTTGGACATCTATAAAATTCTATTTTGACCTTTAATATTATTTAGTTTTTCGTCTTTGAATTAATTTCAGTAAATTTCAAGGGTGTTACAGAGTGTAACCAAGATCAAATAATAATATAATGAGTATGATAGGTTTAAATATAACTCTACTCAATTATAAACATAAATTTATTACTATAGTTAATACCCATAAATAATTTCCAATAAGCTCTGATATAAAATGTAATGCCCTAACTTTAGATCCACACTATTAAAGAGAATTTCTAGGTATTCGGTTACACACGAATATCAAATAAAGAGAACGAGGCTTGCTAGTGTTGAATATGCGCTTTGCGCTTATATGATTTTTGTTTGATGATAATAAATATATATATATATTCATTTAAATGTACTTGTTAATGTACTATTTTATTTTTCATAGATTAAATAAATATTTGTTGAATAAAATAAATTACACAGAATCTGAATTCAAACAGAATAAGTTACACATAATTTGAATTCAAACAGAAATTTTATTCAAACAAATATTTATTACAATTTTGAATAGTACAAATTCAAGCTCTTACTATACATATACAATTTTGATTGTAATTACATCACAATTCAATTTACATAAATGCCTCACTACATATCACTCACACTCGTAGTTTATCTTCAATTTCATTCCAGTTATAATCCAGCATCTGAGAAATCTGCAAAAATATTCACTAACGCAGTAAAATTGAAAAAGAAATATTTTTGCAATATAAAATGAAATATGATTTTTGAAAATATTATTTGCCTCAGTTATTTGGGTTGTTCGTCATCATTTACATTTGAATTCATCATACACGAACAATGTGACATGCACAGTGTATCACTTTACATGCCACAAGGCCGTGCACATCGATATACACTTGATAATGCTACAGGGACAGGTGAGCACAGGTCAAACCCAAATGAAAAGCCGGGTTCAACTCACGTGCAATATATTTAAAATCACGACACGAGCACAAGGTCAAACTCGAGTTTTTGAAACTGGATTCAACTCAAGTGAAATTTCAAAAGTCAACATGAAATACATGGAGACAAAGTCGAGCTACAAGTTAGACAAAGTGCATATATGGAGTACACAAGTATAAAATCAAACAGTAGGTCGAAAAGTACTCAGGGATGAACACATGACCAGATACATCATAACAACAAACTCAGTGAAGCCCAAGTATACAATCAGTAAACAATCAAAGCTCAAGTGATAAAACAATTGTCTAGACTGAATACAAATGCCAGACCAAGCTGCTACAAAATACACATATGCAGACTCAACTACAAGAGCACCACAAGTAAATCAACATAACAACTCAAAGACCACAAGTGTACAACAACTCCAAGCAGTGACAAAAGTGCAGACAGATTTGGAGAAATGACACAACAAAAATGGAATCAACATGAATATCACAAGTATGAACAATTAATGCAAGTGCAGACCACAAAGGCAATGCACCAGTGAAACAACTCAGCCCAATGAACCAGTGATAACAAAGTGACTCAAGCAACAACATGAATACTGTATCAATCAAGTTCAAATAACAAACAAAATGCCAACAATGACCAGACTCAAGTAAAGTGCATCAAGTATGATCAAGTCCAAATGCATCAGGTCAGAATATTTCAGAGTCAAGTACAAAGCAAGACCAGAGTAGTACAAGTTAGACACAGCAGAATCAAAGTGAACAAACAGTGGCAAATGTATACAAGTGATGCAGAATAGAACATATATACAAAACAACAAAGGCTACAGAAAAGTAGCAGTATTGCAGAAATGGGTATGCAAACATAGGACTGCAACAACCAGATGAAAATGCAAGACCAAACTACACAAGTAGTGATACATCAATGATAATTGGAGCAACAGTTCATTTATGCAACAGTGACCAATGACACAACAGTACCAGAGATTACAAATAAAGCAAGTGCAAATACAAGTTGTACAAGTATGTATACAGAGAGTATACAACACAACAATGAAGACTATAGGTACAAGGCCAGAACAACAACAAAAATGCAGACCAACCAGAATGAAGAACCAGAAGTACAAGCGCAGTTTAAATGGCCGGGCAAGTGCACAACTAAACCAACATGAATGCAACATAGTGAAGATACACAATGAAACTCAATGCATATGAAACCAAGAACGCTAGCATTCAAAGTCATAATACACAGTTAAAGTCGAAAGCCACAGTGGATGAACAAAATTCAACAGTGTAGAAATGGTCTCAAGTCCAAGACGAAATCATGGAAACATACAGAAGTCAAGAAGGGGATTCGTGAATGTATACTGTCAAAAATCAAAAACCAATTTTTGAAAAAGTCAAAGCAAATTAAAAGAGGAAAGTTCTTTGCCGTATGAAACAAGTTAAATCGAACGCTGCACAAACAAAACCGTGTATATCAAGTTGTAACAGTATTAGGAAAGGAAAATTTAGGAAAGTGTCGAATTGATTAGGGTCTCAGAATTCATATAAACACGTCACCCAAATCATCATCGGCAAGTATGGAAAAATCGAATCAAATCCAAATATAAACCCACGAGTTCATCATCGACAATGCAGAGCTAACAAGAATAATCAGATTAAATCCTGACAAAGCAAAAGATTTGAACAACGTACCAGAGGTAATTCGCAATCTCGAAGACAATCAAGCAACTGACCTCAAGAGCCGATCATCAGAGAAGCAGTGAGAAAAGAGCATCACAAACCAGAGAAATCGAAATTGAAGAAAGCCCTAATTTTCGCAAGGGAACGAAGCTTAATTCAGATCGAACGAAGCCGCCATAGCAAAAGAAAAAAATGGAACGGGCTAGAGAATAGTAAAAGGGCCGGCCTTGTTAAAGGGAAATTGTTTTTAAGAATTTATTCTTTATTTTTATTAAGGGTGTTTATTTGTTTTTAGTTTTATTTTCTTTTCGAATCAAGACTTGGTAAATCACCACCTAGATTGTAGGTAGTGTCAGATTGTCTAGTTAGAATTAGTTCAGTGAGCAGGGTGTGCGAGTTTGCAAAACTCTATAGGCGGGAGCAGGGTTTGCGAGTTTGCAAAACTCTATAGGCGAGAGCATGGGTTGCGAGTCTATTAGAGTGTTTGTAAGCGGGAGCAGGGTTTGCGAGTCTGTTAGAGTGTTTGTAAGCGGAAGACTGTTTAATTCTAATATAAATCTGGGAATGCAGCAGTAGGCAGGGGTTGCCGAAGCTGGGTAAATTTTGTGTGTGACTTACTTTTCAGCATATTTATTTCTGCAGTTTGTTTTTGTGTTTAATTCGATAAAATTTGCTATAACCCTATTCACCCCCCCTCTAGGGTTAATCTAGATCCTACAAGTGATATCATAGCGAGGTATTTTTTCTTTAACTCAAGAGTCATGAATTCACCAAATAATGCTTTTTCTGAGGGGCAATCTATTGCTAGGCCAAACCATGTTTAATGGAAATGATTATGCTTATTGGAAAGTTAGGATGGGTATTAATCTTAGTTCTGTTGATTATGATGTTTGGGACATTATTGAAACTGGCTATAAATCTCCCACTATAACTGTTGGTGATACTGAGATTCCTAAACCGAAGGATAGGTGGGATGCTAACGATAAGAAATTAAAAACTACAAATGCTAAATCCATGAATGCTCTGATCTGTGCTCTTGATAAGTCTGAATTTAATAGAATTTCTCATTGTAAAACTGCACAGGAAATTTGGCATACCTTGGAGGTGACACATGAAGGAACTTCTCAAGTCAAGGAGTCTCGTCTAGCCTTATTCAGCAATGAATACGAGAACTTTGTGATGGACAAAGGCGAGAGCATAAAGGACATGTTTGGACGCTTTTCAACTTTGGTGTTCAATGCTAGAGCGCTTGGGAAGGTATTCACTGAGGTAGAACTTGTGAGGAAGGTACTACGAGTCTTACCGATGAGCTTTGAGGCAAAAGTTACGGCAATACGAGAATCGAAAGATCTGAGTAAACTAAGCATGGAGGAGTTGATTGGGAACTTGATGCATATGAGCTTGAGCTAAAAGCAAAAGAGGAACGCAACAACTCCGAACCAAAGAAGAAGACGATTGCCTTAAAGAGCAAAGAAGAGAGCGATAAAGAAGAAGAAGATCCAATTGAAGAGCTTGCAATGGCTGTCAATAATCTTAAAAAATGGTCAAGATTCAAGCCGCGCAAGAAGAAAACAAGTGGTAATAGGTTAAAAGATTCTGACAATTCCGATAATGAACTGACGTGCTTTAACTGCAACAAGCCTGGCCACTTCAAACAAGAATGCCCACTTCTCAAAAACAACAAAGGAAAGAAAAAGAAAAAGGAGGCCTTTGCAGCGAATTGGGATGATGAAGAAGGAGAGGAAGTTTCGAATAGCAGCTCAGAGGAGGCTAACTTGTGTCTTATGGCAAAATCAGATTCAGAAGCAAGCTCAGAAGAATCTAGTGAGGTAGGTGACTATTCTTATAAAGAACTTGTTTTTATGTGTCTTGATCTTACTAAAGTAGTTGATACTCTTGAATCTAAAATTGAAAAACTGAAATCTGATAGGAGAGAACTTGCTCGTGAAAATTTTAGGTTAGAAACTGAACTTGAAAATATTCAAAACCTAGACTGTAAAAAATGTAAAATTTTAGATTCAGAATTATCAAGACTTAAGAATAGCTTTGAGAATCTTGAAAAAGAAAACTTGAGTCTTAAGGAAACCATTGACACTAGGAAAAATGATTTTATAAATGGATGCACCTCACTTGTCACTGAAAACACAACACTAATAACCAAAGTCCAAAATCTTGAGAAATCTCTGAATAACTTTTCAAGAGGAGAAAAATCATTCAACATGTAACTGGGAAATCAAATTTTTGCTAACAACAGAAAAGGACTAGGTTTTGGGAAAATACAAGTTGATGGTAATGCAAAAGGTAAGAGTGTCTTTACTAGATGTGAAATAATTGGACATCATGTTGAAAATTGTAGTCATAGGAACAAGAACACAAAATTTATACAAGTTTGGGCTCCTAAGAATTCTACAAACAAATTTCATGTTTATTGGAACAAGAATGAAAGGACAAAACAAGTTTGGGTTCCAAAGGGTTTGTTTATTCACAATGCTTCAGCCACTAACAATCATGGACCTATAAAAACAAATAGGTCACAAAAATCTTTCATCGTGTAGGTATGGTGGCGGGCTAAGGAACAACAACAGTGTTCGCTGGATTTTGGTGTTCCAGAAACACAACAGGCAACAAAGCAGAGTTCCTTAGCCTAGTACAAAGGTGACAGAATCACAATGGGCAACCACGAAAAATTATCGTAAAGGTAAAACAGGTGAAGGTATATTTATTTGATCGATAAATTAAATGTGATAATCTGCACCATATTCTGAATGAAATCAGCCAATATTGAGATGTTGTAAAGATGATGTTTTTTGATTCTGACTTGTTCGACATAGTTGGCCAATTATATTTATGCCAAAAACACTATTCTTCGAATTACTTCATACATATACGTTTGGATTAAGCATAGTGTTTTGTTGGATGATAATGCATTAGGTTATAATTTGGCTAACTCTATATTCACGGTTTTCTGATTATTTACACGGCTTCAATCCAAATTCAAGAGAATGCTGTAAAAAATTTGAGTTTGAGTTTTTGTGCACACTTCGTGGTCTGGTTTATCAAATTTAATTAGTGATGTTTTGGAGTGAAAGATAAATTCAGATGCAGATCATACTGGTAATCTAGTTGACAGAAAACTTACTAGTTGAACGTGATTTATGGAAAGACATTTAGTAACTGCATCGTTTTTCAAAGAAAATATCTGCATATTTTTCATTACAAATAATTTTCAAATAGCAGAAATTTTTTTCTCATAAAACCCCTTCGAGAAAATCAGTGTTGACCATATTTTCAGATTAGTCATTTTTTATTTGATTTTAAATGACAAATTTTGACTAATCCGACTCCCTACTAATTATCAAAAGATAAATAGTGATCGAAAAGGTGATAAGTGTTGATATTTAACATACATTACTCAAGACAGTATATTTTAGAAAAATTTCTTTAGGAGTTCAAACAAGAGTTATAAAACTTTTTGTTGGGTAAAGATTCCATGACCATTTCTATATCTATCATATTTCTATCGACCATTGTTTATCAAAACTTAAATATAGTTTGTCGATTTGTGGTACTATAATCAGGGATCATTTGTTTTTCATTTCATATTTTTTTGTAAAAATAAATAAATATCCAAAGTATTCACTCTCATTTAAAGGTCCTCACGGTTATGCATGGGTGAATTACTTGGATTTTTGATTATGTGCTTCCATGCTCATTTAAAAGTCCTCACGGTTATGCATGTATGGAAGGCATATCAAATTTTATTGATTAAATAGACAAGTTGATTCTAATCCCATTTAAAAGTCCTCACGGTCATGCGTGGTTAGAAGATACTTGAATTCATTTTTAAAAATTAAATTGGAATACTACTAATCTCATTTAAAAGTCCTAACGGTTATGCATGATTAGTAGATATTCAAATTCCTGATATAAATGTACCACAAGTAGATACAACTGTATGATTTTATTAGAACATCATTTCCATTCATTCTAAAAGTGGAATATGCGCCTAACAAGGGTAGTTATGATTTTTGTTTGATTTTCTTTATTGAAGTTTAATATTTATATTCAAATTGAGTTTTAATGTTGGATTAATATTGATCACTTTATCTCTATTTTCTCTAACACTATTATTCTTTTGCTGATAACAAAAGGGGGAGAGAAAAGTTAAGATTTTGTAAAATGAAATCAAGCAAAGGCCAAATAATTTTCCATTTGCATCTAGGCTCATTTGTATATTTCTATTTGTATGCATATATGTAGGGGGAGCATCGTGTAGAGGGGAAGCATTTAAATAGGGGGAGCAATTAGAGTACATCATTGACCAAATACTTTTAACATAGTCAAAATCTTAAATATATGTTTGTTATCATCAAAAGGGGGAGATTGTTGAATATGCGCTTTGCGCTTATATGATTTTTGTTTGATGATAATAAACATATATATATATATATATATATATTCATTTAAATGTATTTGTTAATGTACTATTTTATTTTTCATAGATTAAATAAATATTTGTTGAATAAAATAAATTACACAGAATTTGAATTCAAATAGAATAAGTTACACAAAATTTGAATTCAAACAGAAATTTTATTCAAACAAATATTTATTACAATTTTGAATAGTACAAATTCAAGCTCTCACTATACATATACAATTTTGATTGTAATTACATCACAATTCAATTTACATAAATGCCTCACTACATATCACTCACACTCGTAGTTTATCTTCAATTTCATTCCAGTTATAATCTAGCATCTGAGAAATCTGCAAAAATATTCACTAACGCAGTAAAACTGAAAAAGAAATATTTTTGCAATATAAAATGAAATATGATTTTTGAAAATATTATTTGCCTTAGTTATTTAGGTTGTTCGTCATCATTTACATTTGAATTCATCATACACGAACAATGTGACATGCACAGCGTATCACTGTACATGCCACAAGGCCGTGCACATCGATATACACTTGATAATGCTACAGGGACAGGTGAGCGCAAGTCAAACCCAAATGAAAAGCCGGGTTCAACTCACGTGCAATATATTTAAAATCACGACACGAGCACAAGGTCAAACCCGAGTTTTTGAAACTGGATTCAACTCAAATGAAATTTCAAAAATCAACATGAAATACATGGAGACAAAGTCCAGCTACAAGTTAGACACAGTGCATATATGGAGTACACAAGTACAAAATCAAACAGCAGGTCAAAAAGTACTCAGGGATGAACACATGACCAGATACATCATAACAACAAACTCAGCGAAGCTCAAGTATATAATTAGTAAACAATCAAAGCTCAAGTGATAAAACAATTGTCCAGACTGAATACAAATGCCAGACCAAGCTGCTACAAAATACACATATGCAGACTCAACCACAAGAGCACCACAAGTAAATCAACACAGCAACTCAAAGACCACAAGTGTACAACAACTCCAAGCAGTGACAAAAGTGCAGATAGATTTGGAGAAATAACGCAGCAAAAATGGAATCAACATGAATATCACAAGCATGAACAATCAATGCAAGTGCAGACCACAAAGGCAATGCACCAGTGAAACAACTCAGCCCAATGAACCAGTGACAACAAAGTGACTCAAGCAACAACATGAATATTGTATCAATCAAGTTCAAATAACAAACAAAATGCCAATAATGACCAGACTCCAGTAAAGTGCATCAAGTATGATCAAGTCCAAATGCATCAGGTCAGAATACTTCAGAGTCAAGTACAAAGCAAGACCAGAGTAGTACAAGTTAGACAAAGCAGAATCAAAGTGAACAAATAGTGGCAAATGTATACAAGTGATGCAGAATAGAACATATATACAAAACAACAAAGGCTACAGACAAGTAGCAGTATTGCAGAAATGGGTATGCAAACATAGGACTGCAACAACCAGATGAAAATGCAGGACCAAACTACACAAGTAGTGATACATCAATGACAATTGGAGAAACAGTGCATTTATGCAACAGTGACCAATAACACAGCAGAACCAGAGATTACAAATAAAGCAAGTGCAAATACAAGTTGTACAAGTATGTATACAGAGAGTATACAACACAACAATGAAGACTACAGGTACAAGGCCAGAACAACAACAAAAATGCAGACCAACCAGAATGAAGAACCAGAAGTACAAGTGCAGTTTAAATGGCCGAGCAAGTGCACAACTAAACCAACATGAATGCAACACAGTGAAGATACACAATGAAACTCAATGCATATGAAACCAAGAATGCTAGCATTCAAAGTCATAATACACAGTTAAAGTCGAAAGCCACAGTGGATGAACAAAATTCAACAGTGCAGAAATGGTCTCAAGTCCAAGACGAAATCATGGAAACATACAGAAGTCAAGAAGGGGATTCGTGAATGTATACTGTCAAAAATCAAAAATGAATTTTTGAAAAAGTCAAAGCAAATTAAAATAGGAAAGTTCTTTGCCGTATGAAACAAGTTAAATCGAACGCTGCACAAACAAAACCGTGTATATCAAGTTGTAACAGTATTAGGAAAGGAAAATTTAGGAAAGTATCGAGTTGATTAGGATCTCAGAATTCATATAAATACATCACCCAAATCATCATCGGCAAGTGTGGAAAAATCGAATCAAATCCAAATATAAACCCACAAGTTCATCATCGGCAATGCAGAGCTAGCAAGAATAATCAGATTAAATCCTGACAAAGCAAAAGATTTGAACAACGTACCAGAGGTAATTCGCAATCTCGAAGACAATCAAGCAGCTGACCTCAAGAGCCGATCATCAGAGAAGCAGTGAGCAAAGAGCATCACAAACCAGAGAAACCGAAATTGAAGAAAGCCCTAATTTTCGCAAGGGAACGAAGCTTAATTCAGATCGAACGAAGCCGCCATAGCAAAAGAAAAAAAAGTAACGGGCTAGAGAATAATAAAAGGGCCGGTCTTGTTAAAGGGAAATTGTTTTTAAGAATTTATTCTTTATTTTTATTAAGGGTGTTTATTTGTTTTTAGTTTTATTTTCTTTTCGAATCAAGTCTTGGTAAATCACCACCTAGGTTGTAGGTAGTGTCAGATTGTCTAGTTAGAATTAGTTCAGTGAGCAGGGTGTGCGAGTTTGCAAAACTCTATAGGCGGGAGAAGGGTTTGCGAGTTTGCAAAACTCTATAGGCAGGAGCAGGGGTTGCGAGTCTATTAGAGTGTTTGTAAGTGGGAGAAGGGTTTGCGAGTCTGTTAGAGTGTTTGTAAGCGGGAGATTGTTTAATTCTAATAGAAATCTGGGAATGCAGCAGTAGGCAGGGTTTGCCGAAGCTGGGTAAATTTTATGTGTGATTTACTTTTCAGCATACTTATTTCTACAGTTTGTTTTTGTGTTTAATTTGAGAAAATTTGCTATAACCCTATTCACCCCCCCCTCTAGGGCTAGATCCTACAGTTAGGAGTGATCATACATGAATATTCCCTTGAACTAACACCAGTTCATATTAAAAACCTCATATAGCATATCCATACGTATTCGGTTATCGGCATAAATCAATAAACACATGGGTTATCCAGGATAGAACAAAATACAACATATATAAATAAACATAGAGTCACATATCGTAGCAGCAAAGTGTAATACATAACAATATACTCTAAGTCGAATTCAAATTACATAGAGTCACATATCGCAGCAGTAAAGTGTAATACATAACAATATACTCTAAGTCGAATTCAAATTATACAACCCATGACCATGTCATCAGTATAATACGAGAAGTTATCCAAAGGAAAATATACACAAACAACATCTCATAACTCGATATAATATATACACACTTGTCTCCTCTAAAGCCCAACAGCCAAAGTGGCTATTGTCCCTATACTTAAAAGTCTCAGACTGACCTAAGTATTATGTAAACAATAAATGTGTCAGACTATATCTAAATCAAAATAGTCAAAATATGATGACAGTCCTTAGAATAGGTGATATAGGCATTCCTAAAAACATACCAATATATGTTAGACATAAGTATACATAAGCAACCAAACTCAACCAATTTTCCATTCCATTTATCTCACATAATCAACCAAGACATACAGTGAAAATAAAGGTAAAAACGTAGATATACGAGTTAAGTAGCAACTTGCTGCCTCAAAAGTTTTACTCAATATTTTAATACCCATGGAATACCTTTAATACCATAGTGACACACAGTCGCAACACTAATCAACTAAATCTCACATCAATTCCCTTATTATTAATTAAACATTTATTAAGGCACTCAGTTAATTTTAAGTACTGACCAGTTTAATTGTTATGTTCATCTTATGGTACACATTAACCTAATTGCAAAAGCCGAGTTCCTCGCTTGAGATATCACTACCTCTACTCATGTGAGCATCCTCACACAATCCATTTGCTGCACAAACAATCCTCTCCTTATTGGCAATCCTCACTTCCATCATCCTCATAAAATTATTTGCTTGAACCTCACCATTGTGCCCATGCAACAAACTGTTTGACCGGTGACAATGGGGCCAAATTATCACAACTTAAGGTACTCCCCCGACATCAATAAGCTAGGATAAATAACTAGCTCGTTTGGTAACTAATGCAATAACCATCGTATTTTAATTTTACTCAAGAAATCCTCGTTCATCTTAAATCTCCTTAGTTTCCTTCTTTGTTCCAAATGTCATTTATATGTGAGCAAATCATATAACGAATAGTGTATACCTTTAAAATATTTAATTATAAGTAATTTTCCAATCCAAAATATTTCCAAATTCATAAGTATATAATTTCAAAATCAATATTTATAAAACCTTATTTATTTTCATATCTGCTTATAACACCTTTCGAAATCAATTTATTAAACACATAATTTCCTATTATAAAATCTTTTAAATATTGTATGTTGAAATTCCAAATTCATAAAATTTAACTTCTATGCAGTATTCTGGAATATTCTTTACATTATCTTTTTAAATTCTTTGAAATAATAATTTATCAAACTATAATTCACTTTTTATAAAAAAAAATCCCAACTATCTACATTACTGTCGATATATATATATATATATATATATATATATATATATATATATATATATATATACGCACACACCCATATATATATTCACTTAACCGAACAAGTTTTAAAATTCGCTTTTCTGAATAGTTCATCTCAAATGCCTTTGTAATCATTTCAAACATTCAACGTTAAAATATGATTTACATAATTTATTTATATAACAAACTTCCAAAAATTTCTTTTATTTAAAAGAGTTAAATACAAAAGATTATAATCCTAAAATCATCCAAAATAAAATTTAAAATATTTTTATTATTAATAATTATTTCCATTCAAAAAATAAATCACATTCAAACTTACTATTATTCCTCGATATTATTTTATTGAACTTCCAACTTATTAATTCCCACAATTATAAACCCATCACCTCATTATATGGATTTTAATTCACTTTTATATAAATCCTTTAAATACTTTTATAAATTTAGATAAAAAAATGTATTCATAGTCCACTTATTTAAACAAATCTCTAATATCATCACTTCACTCTCCAAATAATCTCTATTATATATATAGATATATTAAATAAAACATTTTCGATATTAAATAAAACAACTCAATCTGAATTCACGGTTTATATTTAAAATAATTTTCATTCTTTCAATGCTTCACATTTAAATCCTTTCATCCCCTTCTAAACAATCTCAATTGTTATTTCCACTACTTGAAGACATCTATTTATTATCCAAACATCACACAATAGATGTATAATCAACAATCATCCAATAACCATCATAACAAATAAATAACTATTTGTAACATCATTCCAAACAATTCAAACTATATCAACCATCAATCATCACACATCAATCAAATAAATCATAGAAAGGGATCAAGACAATAGTAGTGAGTGATAGAGATTACTCTAAATCAATGCTTGAACCCAAATTCATTGCTTCAACCCATAACAGAGAAACATAGTGCATAACTAGGCCCTCAATATCAGCAGTGTATCAACCATGTTAGTCATGTCCTCTGCCTCATAATCCAAATCAACATTCTCTTTGTCGACGCGGAGCTAGCCACTTTCTCATTGCTTTCCCTCCTTTGTGAGTTCACATATGCCATGCTCATTTGCCAACAACCAGGTCAGTTTTCCATTCAGCATTACGCGGCATTCCCCATCCTACATCGTCGATGTCGTCGTTGGTAGGCCTGAGCTCCTTCACATGATTAACTTTTTTTTAGATGGACATGGTTTTGATTGTAGAAGGGATTATGGCTTTAAATAAAGGAAATGAGAGAATGACTTTAGTGTATGTGGGTATAGCCTAGAATTGGTGGAGGGAGAGTATTATAGAGAAGGTGAGAAAGAAAATGGACTTGGGTCTTGAAATTTACTTCTAATTTAAATCAATTCATTCCACTTTTCTTTTCTTCTAACAACTCTTTTAATTTATTTGTAGATATTTACTTTAAATTGCTTTATAGTTCCATTGTACAAATTATATTTCAATAATTGAATTTTTTTATTTAGTTGAATACTCGTTTATATTTCTTTAATATTTTTTAATTTTTCGTTGTCCTAACGTAAAGCAAATATATTGTTCAAATATTTCAATAACATAATAAAAAATTATTTACACTCTAATAATACTTTATATTCAATCGAAACATTTTATTCAATTTCAATATATTATTTAAAAAGAATTTATCAATTTAGTTCAATTTATTAAATCAAAATCTTTCATTAAATAGAATTTAATCAACTAAAAATTTATTTTTAAATCATTAGTTCTCAAATATCATATTGAACAATTTTATTTTAACTATTTATAATATGTAGAAGCAGAGTTGTTACAGCAAGAGCTTAGGGAAGAAGGAGTAAGGCTGCTGAGGTGATATTTTAGTAACTTAAAGTTAATTAATAAATTAATTATCTTATTTAATTCGCATCTCTTGCATACGAGGTCCAATCGAGATGTGGTTTTTGCCATTATGACCATATTGAGATTATCTACGTTATGGTAAAGGTTTGGACACTTGGGAATTTACAGTTTAGGTTAGCTAAATTATACTTCTGAATTTATATTTCAGTATAAATTCCTGTAATTTTATATACTGAAAAATATTATCTAGAAGAGGTAGAATAATATATATATATATATATAAGTAATTATTGCCCCATTTGATTGGATTGGTTTGAGTAGATATTCGGGATAGTTGGTTAATATCTCATGTATGTGTGTATTGTGTCCTATTCATATTGAATAGAGTTAGACTAGTTGATATTAATTTATAACATGGTTATGAACTAATTAAAATCCAATCTGTAGTTGTGTTAGGAATAGAAATATTATTATACATTTTATTTGAGATACTCGAGGTAATTGATTAATGTCCCGTATATTTATATTTTATTCTATCTGTATTAAATAAAATTAGATAGAGTTAATATTAATTTATAATATGGTTATAAAATAAATAAACTTCAATTTGTAGTTATTTTTAGTAATATGAATATAATTATATATTTTATTTTAGATATTCAGGATAATTGATTAATATCCTGTATATATAGTGTACTTTTCAAGTGATCTTAAATGAAAGGGGAGAATGTACCTATTTGCAGTAGCATCTCTTGAGGAGATTAAGGAGGCAGTTTTTTCCATTGATGACTCTAAAAGTCCCATCCCGATGGTTGCCCATCGAAATTTTACAAGCTTCACGAGGAGGATCTGCAAAATGAAATTATGACAGTTATTTTAAAAATATTCCAGACATAAAAGCTGGTTAAAGGACTTAATCACAAATTAATCACTCTAATTTCAAAAAAAGATAAGCCTCAATCCATTACTGATTACAGGCCTATATCTTGTGCTAACGCGTTGTACAAATTTTTTTCCAAAATTTAATGTAATAAAATTTAAGGATTTTATGCCATTCTTAATTACAGAAGATCAATCATCTTTTACCCCTTCTAGAAGCATTAGAGAAAATATATTTTTAGTGCATGAACTAGTGTGTGACTTTACGAAAAAGGATAGGGGTAAAATGTGCATTAAAATTGACTTGCAGAGGGGGTTATGATATGGTGAACCGTGACATTGTGCACCATATGCTCTTATCTATGAGTTTCCCTACTTTTTTGTTGAATTAATCCACGAGTGTATATGATACGCATATTAATCCAGCAGCACCTGAAAGCAATGCACGGCCTAGAAGGACTATACACATGCCTAGAAGATTCCTGGACTAAAAGAATGCAAATGGAGAAATGCAACATGATTATAGGCTGCAAGCTAGTTATGGTAAATAAGCTACGTGTATTTTCTTTTTTTCTTTTTCTTTAATTCCTGCTAAGGTTGTTGCTATTTCTGTTTTACTTTTCTGCAAATTAGTTACAAATGAATGGCTCCACGTGGCCACGTAGGATGGTTTGTTAGAAATTATGGCTATATATGTATGTAAAAGGTGGGATTCAGTAAGAAGAAATATTTTCAGATCTAACTTTTCCTCTATTATATCCTTCTCCTTCAATCTAACTCCTTCTTCCTTGCCTGCTACCTTCTATCTCCGTATCAATTTGGTGCTTTCACCGATCTACTTCTCCTCCCCCTCTCAGTAAATACCTCTTTTTCTTTATCAAAATGACCCGAATAGATAAAGTCTTCCAACAACTTGCCCAACACCAGGACGCCATCACCACCATTCAAGACAACCAAACCAACCACCGCTCCATGTTGGAAACCCAACATGCCGTCATGATCGACATTAAAGCAGCACTCAACGATCTCATCCATTCACTTTCCGAACTCACAACGAAACTAAACATCGGAATCACATTACCATCGCCTCTACCTCTCTCTCTAACTTCTCCAACTTCACTTTCTGCCACTGTCGTGAGTTCGACGATACCAAACCTTCCTCTAACCACTGCAGCTGCTGTTGCATCCCCTTCCGTCACTATTGTCGCTGCCCCTCTGGTGACGAGCTCAGTAATGAACTCCACAGTTGTTGCTCCTCCCTCGCCTAAGTCCAACAACCAACACTTGCAACCCAATCAAGCCGAACTACAAATAGGAGATTCAGACCTGAACGGTGAGAAGTCACAACCATCCGATAATTCGGCAACCATCTCGCAGCCGTCAAAACCGTTTTCTATACAGATGCTAGATCCGAAGGCCGCTACGATACTTTTTTATTCAAAATCTGCTCGAGTGCATGATGGACTTATTGCACATATGGGACCACTGTCTAATCTCAAGGCTTGGTCGTCTCATGATGAAACTTTAGATGTAAGCTATAAAAAAGAAAGAAAATCTGCACTCGGTGATGGACACAACCTGTTTGAAAAAATGATCAAGCCAGCTAAATTGTCTCTCCAACTCGCTAAGTATGAATCCAAGTCCTATACTGTAAGCATGTTTTACATTGATGGTCAGCTTAATTGTACCTTAATTTTTGGTCAAAAAAATGTGTTTATTTTTGACCCGGGTGGCCGTGATTTTAAATACAACAACTGGGTTGTCTCAACTAAATATAATGTTGGCTAATTTTTCTGAAGGCGTGAACCATGTGGAACAAAATTTTGAAATCTCTCTTGCTGCTAAGACAATTGGAGATGAAATTATGCCTCTTATTAAGGCTTTTGTGGAAAGTAATATTCCAAAGACTGAGTGGAGAAATCACGAAGTAGCTACTTTTGCATTTCGATCAACTCTAGAATGTCTGTCTGTTAGAACACTTTCCCCATTTGTTTTTGCTGGATTGAGGTTTCTACTTATTGCGATAAATGATCATAGTTTTCACATGAAGCATACAACTGATTGGACACTAGGTAGGATATTCGAGATTATGCATTATTCAAATAGAAGCCTTCCAGTGGGATATACATATTCAGAATTAGAACGTATCATTCTTTCACCTCAACTTAGTAGAATTATATTTTGTTTGCTTCCAGCATCCGATTGTACAGATAATGTCAGCAGTACACTTTGTTGTTATACAAATGAAGCTTTGAATGAAACTGTCGAAGTACTTGTTGAAAACATGATCAGTCAAGCTCTACCTTCCTATCATCATGGATTTATGCACCCAGCTGAAATAAACAAGTTGAGATGTGACAGCAAAGTTTCCATCTTCGATCGGAGCGGAACATTCAACATAGAGAGCATCTTCGACCTTGAGGACAAGGTCGTTTTCAAGGGTGGGTAATGATTCGCATATTAATCCAGCAGCACCTGAAAGCAATGCACGGCCTAGAAGGACTATACACATGCCTAGAAGATTCCTGGACTAAAAGAATGCAAATGGAGAAATGCAACATGATTATAGGCTGCAAGCTAGTTATACTAAATAAGCTACGTGTATTTTCTTTTTCTTTAATTCCTGCTAAGGTTGTTGCTATTTCTGTTTTACTTTTCTGCAAATTAGTTACAAATGAATGGCTCCACGTGGCCACGTATGATGGTTTGTTAGAAATTATGGCTATATATGTATGTAAAAGGTGGGATTCAGTAAGAAGAAATATTTTCAGATCTAACTTTCCCTCTATTATATCCTTCTCCTTCAATCTAACCCCTTCTTCCTTGCCTGCTACCTTCTATCTCCGTATCAGTTATATCTACTCTTACTTTTTCAATCATGGTAGACGCGGGACTGTATGGTTTTATCGAATCTACTAGAGGGTTGTAACAAAGAGGTCCATTATCTCCTTATCTTTTCTGTATTGCAATGGAATATTTCTCTTATTGATGGAAGAGGGCGTACATAATGGAAAATTAAAAACGATGTCCACTTTGGTGCCTACTATTTCACATTTGCTATATCCAGACGATATTATGATTTTTTTAGCAGCAAGTGTGGAGAATGCAAATTATCTAACTGAATTTTTTACAAACCGGAAGAAACTATTGGCCTAAAGACTAATCAAACTGAGTCACAAACATTCTTTAGTTCTGGTGCTGTTGGAAAATCAGAAATTAAAAATATTTTGAAGATTGGAGAGGAGAGTTACTTGTTAAATACTTTCTCTAGCCCTAATTATATTCATACCTCTTTTGAATAAAATTAGCACAAAATTAGACGGGTGGGATAACAGTTAATTATCAATAATGGGGAGAGCAAAACTTATACACAGTACAATCACACTAATAGTTATGTACCGGCTTTTAGTTTATCATCTACCAACATTAGTATTGAGTAAAGTGGATAAAATGCATGCAGATTTTTTCTAGCATGGCAAGCTTCACAAAATATCATGAGATATTTTGCGTAGACCGAAAGCAGAAGGGGGAGTGGGTTTGGGTAAATTCTCTGATCTTAATACTACTGCCCGAATTAAATTGGTGCGGAACTTTACAAAAGATTGTTTATGGTCCAGGTGGATGAAATCAAAGTTCTGTTCAAGTTCTAATTTCTAGACAATGGGTATTAATAATAATTATTATGGCACCATGAAATTTATCCTACGTAATAGGGATATTGCTTGCAAACTAATAAACAGAAGGTGGCTAATGGAGAAACAACATCATTATAGTTAGACCCGTGGATCAACCACAAGTCCCTCGTTGATATGCTAGGACGGAGCATGCTACATCTTAGTAGTAGTAAACAACGCATAGTAAGTAGAATAATTCAGAATGGAGGGCTACATCTATAACTATTATCAGAGACAAAGGAGGTATCTAATGCTATTACCCAAGTTTAACTAGCAACTGATCATATAGATGATTACTGGGAAATTATGGAAAACAGACAATTTAGACTTTCATAAGAATGGGACGCAATCAGACAACACAGTGACATCGTAAAATAAAATGAAATTAGCATGGCATAAGACAATTGCAAGAAAATTTTCTTTTATGGCATATAAAGCTTGTTTACAACGACTTCTAGGGACCGACAAACTTATGGATTGAGCGATTCCATGTGATAGTGTATGTGTACTATATGATGCTCAACTAGAATTTCTTGAACATTTATTTACAAATTATTGGTAAGTACTTATCTTTGGAATATGGTCTCGACAAGGCTGGAACTTCCACTATTCCTGGATGTTCCACTGTTACGACGTGTTGAAGATGTAACTGCCTATTTCCCTTAACCAAGCATGCTTTAGGACATTGGCTTTACTGCTACGTCAACTACGATGCATCACATCTGGAAGGATTAGAATAGACGGAGGTCTGAAAAGAAGGCATGCTCTCTTACTCAGCGATTCAAGCTTCTTGAAATTGATCTTCGCCTTCTGTTTTTCAAACATAAATGAAGAGGTAATTTCTCGAAGAAAGACGTTGAAGTGATGCGACGGTGTGGTGTGGAGTTAAATGATAGTGGATAACGGAGGCATGGAAGATTTTTGATTTCTAGAGTTTATTTGTTTTGGGTTGTCATGGTAGTATACGTATATGGAGGTGTGTTATGGTGGACTTTGGAAATGGGCTTCCTATTTGGTTACGTTGAGTGTGATGTATTTTTCTTTTTTATTGGTGATGTATGACACTCTGCACTATATAGGTGATTTCATTCTCTTTTTCCTTACTACTATAATAAGGTTTTTAAGGAGGCGAATCACCTATTGGTTCTTTACACCATTAATAAAAGAACCCACTTTCAAAAATAAATAGTGTTTTGTTTGTATCGAATAGAGTTAGGTGGAGTTGATATTAAGTTATAACATGGTTACATATTAATTGAACCCTAATTTGTAGTTATATTAGTGATATAAATATTATTATATATTTTATTGCTAATTGAAATAGAAATTACAAAAGAAGTATTGTATTATTTAATAGTGTTTGATTATGGTTATTAAATTTCAAATATTGTTATAACACAATTTGTTAACTTTAGACCCTAAGAAATGGTTTGAGACGTGTATGTGTGTGTAAATTATGTACATGAGATATATAATATTTTAAGGTCTTTTAGAGAGCTCAACTTAATTTAAATAGAAGAATTAAGTGAAAATAAACTATAGTATGATTGATAGACAAGTGCATTATTTTATAAAACAAGTTTGAGACTATTAAAAAATAATACGAAGAAGATACAATTATTAGATTGGCGACCTAAGTAAGATGCATTTTTGTTGAATTGTTTATATGATTATATGCATGAACTGTTATTAATATTGAGATGATAGATTTGTTAATTTGATTGTGTATTGCCTTTATGTACGTAAAAGGGAACGATGTGTGTTTATTATTTCCATATAGCAGGACTGGATACATACAAACATCGCATATAGTTTACATCATTTATACATGTTTATATATATAAATATAATTCTGGTATGTCCGACTTGGGGCTACTAGGAGATGCATGAAATATTATATAAATTTATTGAGATGCGGTTTAAAGCATTTATATATGGTTTCGGTACGTTGGGCTACCGATTTGTTCATGGAATCCCTTGTACCATTAAGGCGCACGACCTATAGACGTGGTTCTGGAGCAGGGGTGGAGTGAGATTTGCTCGCAAGTCTAGAGTAAGTCGTATATTGTTGTGTTGTACGGATGAGTGCTACGAAAGGACCTACAGGCCAACTTCTTTCGAGGTGTTGGCTTTCAGGGATGCCTATAATATAGCTATGGCTCTTGATAGGTTTCATTGTAGCTAATGGCAATTCAAGGTGATTTATCAGTATACAATTTAAGCGTACGTATAATTTGGTATACCCGACTTGGGGTTACCGAATAGTGGGTGAAATATTATATACAAATATTTAAATTCATGGTTCAAGCAATATATATATATATATATATATATATATATATATATCTACTAATAAAGAAAATTAGTTGAATTAATTTACTCGGCGTCTTTTAATTCCGAAAATGCTTTCGCTTTCCTTTTTTACAATAATATGAACAACCCGTGTACGAAGCATGTGCCAATTCTTGTATATATAATTATAGATGCATGATTTGGTCGATTTATATATATTAGTTTGGTATGCCTGACTTTGTGTAACCAGGTAGTGCGAGGCACTTCAAGAACGAATCACGATCCATACGTAGACGACGATATTTCAGTGTTGTGTATACGCGCGGGAAGGGTGTATGTAGGGTAGCTTGAATATGGATTGTCTATCCATAGACAATAGGATGATATCAGTTATTTAAAAGGAATCTATTGTACCATTGGGATGCACGACCTGCAGATGTGGTTTCGGAGCAAGGAAGGAGAGAGATTGGGTCACCAATCAAGAGTAGGACATATATCGTTGCGTTGCATGGACGACTGCTACGAAAGGATCTACATGCCAACTTCTTTTGAGTTGTTGGTTTTCAAGAAAGTCCATAAATTCTGTGGCTCTCGATAGGTCTCTTTGGTAGTTAATGGTAATTCAGGATGGATCTAGTTAATAAATATCTATATTTCGGTGTTGGGCAGGGAGAAGTTATGTTAGTAGAATTATCATATCACTATATTTGTTTTGCATTTCAGATGCTTCAATATAAATCGATTGGTATCTATAGCAGACTCCACCCATCAATAATGATGGGTATCAATTTATTCTTTATTTGTCGTTTACTATTATATTGTGTGTAGTTTATTAGTTGGCTGCTGGTATTATTGTGATATCTATATTGCCATTGCATTCGTATATTCAGTTACGTTTATAACGATATACTGTTAAACAGTCATACTATATTAGTTGTGCTGACTCGCTAATGATAAGAAAAGAACATATTATGGTATGAGTCCCCACTTGAGTTAGGTTTACTTTACTTGTTCATAGGCAGTCCAGATTATCCCTAAACGACGTTTGTGGAGAGGAACATATGTACTTCAGTAGTTTCCTTTTTATTTGTATATGGTTTTGGTGTACAATATTTTGAGACAGTTCCCCTCACACTAGACTTTATGTCTGACTCATTTTGTCTTTGTCTGTTTATGTCATGACAATTCTTGGGTACTCAATCGAGTAGTTTAGGAGCCGAGTGCTTTGGGGAATATGCTTTCAGGACAACCAGAGTACTTTGAAGGCGAAGTTGATACTTTGGATATGTACTTGATATTGCAGTAGCATATGATAGATATTCTATTTATATATGATACATGTTGTATCAGATATTGTATTCTGACTTTCTTTATTCATATTTATTTAATAGCTACTTCCATCAGTACAAGCTCTTATATATTTTACCCTATTATATTCATGTATATTCAGTATATTATGTATTATCATTATGTTGTATAATATTCTGTCGCTATACCTTTGGTTTGGTATTTATTATATTTTACGTAAATAAGATGTCTTTTGTGATATTTGAAATTCAGACGTTGTCATTTGACGTTGATTTATGATATTATGAAGGGACACTACAAGAAAACCTGATTTTTGTTGCATTTATAGGCAGCGTTTAAAAGCTAAATGCAACTATATTTTGTTTTCAGGATATTTTATTTAGTTTGAACGCTGCCAAATTTTTTATATGCCCTCCTATTTTTTCATTTTAACACGCTCTACTGTTACACAAAAATATCAATCTCAATATCTCTCCGCTTTTAAAGCATAGTTCCACCCTACTCCTTAAATCATTTCCTAAACATCTTGCTTCCTTGTCGCTCCACTCCTTAATCACTCAACATGTTGGTTCCGCCACCAATTGACATTGATTCCACCCTCTCCCAACTTTCAAATATTTTGATGCTGATTACATGGCCCAAATTCGCTGTGGTGGATCGAGGAATCATGCAAATCCTAGAATGCGACTGTTATCCCGCCTTTTGGCAAGGCCAAGATATCAAGGAACTGGTTACAAACTTAGAATCATCGTCCTGGGTATCGAGCATGCACAGGTTCGCTATGCATGTCGATGAATTTCGTCCGAGTACGAATTAGGCTACAACTGACAAGACATGACAAACTAAGCCATGGAAGCCCGCATTCCAAGTTTCAAGTCAATCCGAGTTTGTATACTCAAGTTATGATCGATGCAAATTGAAGGTGATAACCCCATTTTCGTATCCATCACCGAGCTCCGGTTCGAATCCATCACCTTCGTATCCATCAGAGCGGCAGCATCTTCGTATCCACCAAGGAACCCCGGGTCGTATCGATCTCATTCGTATCCATCAACAGAGCGTGCGTTTCGTATCGATCGGCTAGGCTCTTCTTCGTACCCATCTAGTTCACAACCATCGATAAGTGGTTATTTGAATTCATCTGGCAACTGCTATTCGCATCCATCAGGTTATCTCACTTCGCATCCATCGTTATGCCATACTTCGAATCGATCGATTTCGTATCGATCGATGAGTAGTATGCTTCGTATTGGACAACTGGTGTCTAGTTCGTAACCACCGGTCGTCATCTGTTCATATTGATCAATGATTGCTGCTGTTCGAATCCATCGAGTTATGACTACTTCGTATCCATTAATGCGAATCGGATAACAGCCATCGATGCAAATGAGGCGAAATTCATGGATGCGACACGGTCAAACCGGAGCAAAGAGTGGATCGATGCGAGGAGTGCGTGCCACGTTGCCACAGGATCACATGCTTCATCGAGTCGAAGTGTATCGATTAGAAATCATGGGTTCGAATCAAACAGCCACCAGAAAATTCAATTTCGTATCGACTATATCTCAAAATCCACTGATCCAAATGCTATGAAATTTTCACAGGAGATTACGTACGAGCCAAAAAACGTTCCCACCAAATTTCAGCTCCATCGAACGTGATCTTGATTGATATGAAATGATTTCGTATCGATCATAGATCGAGTCCAAACTTTCTGGAATTGGTCGTGTGGGCCCCCTCACGTTCCAGAGCGAGTTTCCCAAAGTTTGAGCGAAGTCTCAGCCTCTTACGCCTATAAATAGAGCCCCAGAGCCTACAGAAGAAGGCTCTTTTGATTCTCAAGCGCCCAGACTCTGCCGAATTATAACTTACATCATACTCTTGCTGTTGGATTCGAATTTCAAGTTGTATTTTGCCGTAATCCGTTGTAATCACTTGTAATCGTTCAAAGAGAATCAATAAAGTCGCAAAAAACTTCATAGTGGACGTAGGCAACATGCCGAACCACTCTAAATCGCTTGTCTGTGCATTTGCATTCTTGTTGTTTGGAGTTTTTATTAGATAATCCTCATTTTAAATTTATGTTCTTCACTGTTATCTCTTTAAAAACTTTCGAAGAGTGTTGTGACCAATTTTGGTACAAACACTTTGGTGCTTTCACTGAGAAACCCCAGATTTTCTCCTGCTCTTTGGATCTATCATCGATACCGTATTGCATAAATCTAGGAGAGAGATCCAAAGCACTAATCCGAATTCCTTCCATTCTATTCAGATTTGCACAAAGTCTAAGAAAGGAATTCAAACCCCAAGATGGTTAGCACAAGGACCACCTCCAACGTTGGCATTCTAGAAGACCGGGATAGACAGAACCCCGCGCAAGTACCTCCGTCTAACCAAGGCGCTACCGGAACCTCGGAACCATCAGGTCCGGTTACCCGACAAGATTTCCAACTGCTGCTTCAGGAGATGACCCAAAGTCGGCAACAACTAACAGAGTAGCTACGCGCCAACGCCGAGCTGACCAGCCAGCTGAATCGCCAGAAGCGGAAGAGATCTAGGAGAGATCATGCTTCTCGCTCCTCCAGCGAAAGTTCTTCCTCTTATGATTACCATCACCAGTCTCCACGATCCCGACTGGATGGGAGTCACATACAAACTGCTGGACATCAACCGGCAATGACTGTTGGACAGTTGAGAGTTGGTCCATCGGCCAGTTTCCAGACCGGACCCTCCTCCCGAGGGGGTACCGCTCCTCATTACACCACAGACTACCGCACTACGACTGCCACGGTTGAACCATGGGTCGATGCCCGAAATCAGTCGAACCTGGACCATCGTCAGCACGGGCATACTCCTGAACCATACGTCCCAGAGGACTATGAGCCAAGAAGGCGAGACATGGACCGTTGACAGCATCCGGTCCAACCTCATAATATGGAACATAAGCACACTCTGGCTCGAACCGCACAGAACGTACAAATGCCGGATCTTCCGACTATGATACGTCAGATGATCCGTGAAAGCCAGGGTCTCACAAATGATGACTGGGGAATCTTCCGAAGTCACACTCCTTTTACGGACGATATACTTACTGCTGAACTCCCTCGGCGATTCAGGATGTCGAACCTACCCATGTACGAAGGAAACTCCGACCCCAACCAACATATTCTGAAATATGAATGGTCGATGAGCGCCGCTAAAGCTGACGTTGTAGTGAAGTGTCATAGTTTTCCTATTTCCTTGGGGGCATCACTACCATGTGGTTCACCCGACTACCGCCACGATCCATTTCCTCCTTTAACCAGTTGGCCACTAAATTTGTTGAGCAATTCCGCATGCACGTCGCAAGCCCAAAAGATGCCAACACTCTATCTAGTGTCACCTAAGCTCTCGGAGAAACGCTCAGACGCTACTTGGAGAGATTCCATGCTGCGTGTGCGGAAATCAGCAATCCGAACGATAACTCCATCCTTATGGTGTTGACCAAGGGGATTGACCCCGACTCTGAATTCGACAACTGGCTGGCCGGGAAACCACCTGCATCATTGGACCGTTTCTACGCCAAAGCAGCTCAATTCCTGAGAAGGGAAGATACAAAACTGTCTAGGAAGCAAGATGATGCAGGGCCAAGTGCGGAAGGGATCCAAAGCAATGTTGCGGTCAAACAATCTGGTGAGAGCTCCGGAAAAGTTCAGTTGAACATTCAAAACAAACAAACTCAGCGGAGGGAGAACGTGAATCAAAATAGAAAGCGAGATCAAAATCGTGGCCCACAGCGCAAGAATCCTATGTTTTATAACTACACTCCTTTGAATACGTCACTGGAGAACTTGTATTTACAAACCTGTAATACAATTCAATACAAAAAACCTGCACCAAAACCGTCGTCGGAAAGGAAAATCCAGACGGGAAAATTTTGCAGGTTTCATGAAAGCTATGGGCACAATACGAATGAATGTTGTCATTTGCAGGATCTCCTGGAAAAGTTGATTAGAGAAAGGAAGCTGGAACAGTTTGTGCGGGCGCCGCAGCCTGGAGAAGCGGGCCCATCAAATCAGAATAATGAGCCCGATCGGCCGAGACAGGAGGACTCTACCCATCTCGGCGGGAGATTAGTGATAAACGCCGTCAGTGGCGGACCCACTTTGTCAAGAGCCTGAACGACGAGGATCTTCGTCACTGTTACACATGACAGGATTTATTTAATCTATGAATACTTTGCAATTTGTCTTTGCATTCTGAAGTTCGAATTTGTAATAAGGCACTGACTTTGCCATATTTTTTTGTTCCAGCAATAAATTACCATCTCTTCAAGCTAGAGCTGTGATTCACTGAATGCGACATTCAATAATCACGACGCACAAAGAGCTAAGTTCTATCGTACGATGGAATTTATTCAAATAGCGATTGGCTGTGACATGACCGACCACTCACTAAGTGAAACCTCAGCTCGGGGGCAAGCCGTCACATTAAAGGCTGAACTGGACCGACACACGACAATCCTATAACCAACTCCAAATTCTCAAAGTGCGAATTGGAGTATAAACATTAACTCTAGGTTCCCGGAGTGCGAACCGGAGTATAAACACTAACTCCAAACTCCTAGAGTGCGAGTTGAAGTATAAACATATAAATGCGGTTCCGGAGAGGGTGGACCCGTCCGCCTAACGACTTCGGCCATATCCTAACCAAGTTTGAGGAGGATGGACCCGTCCGTCTAACGACCTCACTTATTAACTCGGGGTGGATGTGATCCGACCATCAACGATCCTGATAAATCCATCGTTCCCAGAGTGTGAACGAATTCCTAAAAAGCCTAAACAGACGTGACTGACCATCTGTCGGCCAACTTCAAATTCCCAGAGCGTGAATTGGAGTATAAACATCAATTCCAGGTTCCCAGAGTGCGAACTGAAATATAAATGTTGACTCCAAATTCCCAGAGTGTGAATTAGAGTACAAATACCAAGTCAAAGTTCCTGGAGGGAAAACTACGTTACAAACATCGATAACTCTTGAATTCCCAGAGTGCGAACCAGATTATCGATCACAGATTATCCTAAGTCCCCAGAGTGTAGACATGTGCTCAAGATTTGTGATAGGTGCGATTGACCACCAAAATATGAATACTGATCCCCGGAGTGTGGATGCGATTATTATCAGTGAATGCGCACAACTGAAACCGCTTACCCTTCACCCGCTTCAACGTCGATTTGACGATGTTTAGCTCGAAAGGCAGAGATAGAATTGCAGTCGTTAGCCAATCATTACAACTGAATCCCCAGACTGGGGGCAATGCTTGAGTGTAAAACATTGACTGAAACGATACAACATCGAATATCCAGCTTAATCTTGTGCTGCGGCTTGCCTCCATGATTTTAAGACTTGTGATTTGGCTCCAGAACCGATACTCCGTAAGCATGTTAAGCTATGATTCGAACATTACAACAGTTAAGCATAAAAGATAGAAAAAACAATTGAAGCAAAGAAAATAAAGTTTTATTTCAACTAACTGGAAACAAGAATTTATGTACAAGTTCTTCCAAAAAATGCCTTCTAGCGGGGCCCGAATCCGCGTCTATACACGACCTACTAAAGAAAAAGTAAACTCCTATCTATCCCAAAAGTGTGCTTGAGGAATCTATCTATTCCTTCTTCTTCCTTGGCTTTTTCTTCAGTGAGGATCCACCGGCACCGCTAACAATCTTTCGTTTCGAACTTTTCTCTTTAGGCAGGGAATCTCCGGACGAAGGCATGATGTCGATCTCTTCCTCCGAACTCGAGTCTACGGGGATGCTCACTTCAGGAGGAGTCGAAGGAACTGGATCTGCAACCGGGGGGCGGAGTAGACACTCTAGTATCAACCAGTGTCCCCCGGGGTGATATCATACTAAGTGGAGTCGGACCAGGCGCCGTCACTCCACCCTCAGAATCACCGCCGTGAGCCGCTGCATCCATCTCAGCATTAATTTCGGCCAATATCTCTGCTTCACGAGCAGCACGGGCTTCACTGTGGGTAGCGTTGGTCTGTGTCAAAGCACAAGAGGCTGGTGTAAATCCACTAAGGATGAACGACATGTCCGCAAAAGGGTCGCTGTGTCGGCACAGGAGCTCATTCATCATCTGCTCGTCAAAAGAAATTGAGCTCTCCCGTGTCATCTCAATCGACGTGACCGCAGTCATGGTGATCGCCTCAGTAATAATGGCCTCCTGCACTTGATGTCAGGAGGCGTTGTCAATGTAACTTCGCTCACTGGACAAGGAAGAAAAGAAGTTGTTAGAACACGCTTAAAAAACAAGCCCTTTACTTCAAGTACACATGAATTTGTTCAGAGTACCTTCCTCAGTTCGGCTTGCGGTTGGCTGAACAGCTTCAGATGAATGCTCCCTAATAGGAGACAGGCGTGGCTGTTCAGGATCATAGGCCGGGACGGGCCAGGGCTCAGTCACTGGAGTGGGCTCAGATCGAGATGAAGTTGCGATCTCAGAACTTGTAGCAGAATGCTCAACTCCGGAACCTTCCCCAATTTCTAAGTGCTGGGTGCCTAGTCTCTCTCTTGCACGAGAGATCATAGAATCATGGAGAACCTTCTTTTCACCTTCCTCAATATGCGGTTCTCCAACTCAAACTCATCGAGGGCACCACCCAATAGCACCGCCTTCTCTTCTTCGACTAGCAAATTCCAGGCGTTGTATAGATGTGTGGAGTAGTCGTCAAGCCACGCCAAGTTCTTGTGTCTCAGTACGTTGGCATTGTAAGTGACGAGAAGCTCCACTATGTCCGCCTCAATCCTGGTCTCTGTCTGCCGATCCTTCTCATCAACTCCGGCCTCCACCTCACGGACCTTTTCCATGGCCGCATCTCTTTCCCTTCGGAGCACCACCGTCTGATCGCACGCTTCTTGTGCGGCAACATTAGCAACATCCTTTTCCTTTACGATTTCGGAAAATTTGGATTTAAACTCATTAAGCTCTTTAAGGGCTGCGTCCTGCTCAGCGGTAACGACGGTGTTCCTATGGCCCATATCCTCTACTGTAGCATAGTGCTCCCGCTTCATCCTATCCATCGCTGCCTGGGCCTCGTCGGCTTTCTTAAGAGCCTCGATCTCAGATTTGCGAGAAGACTCGGCCTCACTATTGAGCGCTTGAATAATTCGATCTTTTTAACCGAGTTCTTTCTCTAGCTTTTCAATCACGACTGCTCGATCAAAGGCCACTTACGATGTTTTTTTCGCGGTCTTCGACCACTCCTGGTATTGGAAAAATATATCTGCAATATAATCATGCACCGTGGTTTCGACCGACGCTGGTACCCTTTTTAAGAGCGGGGGGAAGACAAACCCATCAAAACAGATGTCAGGGAAATCCTTTTTCAGTTGAGCGAGCCTTATCGCTCCTTCCCCAGTAGGCTCGACAAGGGCCTATGCGGTGGTTGAAGGGTCTACTACCTCGGTTTGGCGATGAGAGTCGGACCGTGAAGAGAGGGAAGACTGCCTATGCCGTGAAGTCTCTAAGGGCCTCGAAACATGAACCGGAGGCGGTGCGGGAGCTCTGGGAGGGGGAGTGCGTGATCGAGAATGGTGTACATATTCCCTATCCCTGTCAGTCCGTTCCTGGCTGGAATACCCTAGATCATAATCCCGATCTCCTTCCCTCCTACGCGATTCATAGTATGATGAAGATCGACGTTTGTTGCGCAGGCTACCAAGCATCGAGCCTCGACCAGACATGGTGTCTGCAAAGCAAAATTGGAAACGAAATTAATAATCTTCAGAAAAGGCAGCTTACGATCAAAAAAATATGTAGTGCCGTGAAGTGTGTATGTATGTGCATCCCCCCGACCAACCGGATGTGTCAGCCATGCTAGTGGGCAGAGACTCGCTTAAAACTAAGGCTTGTGGAAGTTCGTCCAATCCGGCATCATGTTGCAAGGACACATCGTCCGGAATTGGAAGATCGGCGAGCCCTTCATAAAGATTCTCTGTTCTTGGGGGAGACATCTCCTAAATTCTAATTCTGGAGGCGGGCCGAGACATGATCACAGATTTCCATCTCCCCTTTTTAGATGGCTTAAAAACGGATGCCTTGCCTTTTCTCTGCTCTTCAATATCCTGGGTTACATCCGCAGGTTCGCCCAATGGTTCCTCATCGGTGTGAGTTTTCTCGGAGTCGGCCTCCTCGATTATAATAACTTTAGGCTTTTTTCGTTTAACTCGTTCCTTCGAGGCAGTTCTTAACACACAGTCGAGCCTTATATTTTGCCTTCGCTCGATCAGCCTAAGAGTTCTGAGATTCCTATCCGTCAGGACCAAATCGATATTCCTCTCTTCGCTTGGGATTTCTTGGAGAACCCGAACTATCTCCTTGAAATATTCACCTTCAGGTCGTTGAATTATTGCTGTAAAGAAAGAAAAAAAAGATGTAAGCTCGACTTCGTCTATGGTTGTCTTATCAATTACCCTAGAGGATGACAATACTCACGTCTAAATAGTCATCGCCTGGCAAATCCTGGAGGACATCGAACGTAGAACCACTCCGTCTTGAAGTAGCTCAGTCTAGTCCAAGAGCCTGTGACCACCTGACAGTTTCTTACTGCCTCCAGGAATGTGAAGGATGGGCTATCTGTTCGACTTTTGTAGTTGAATAAGTATCTGATCTCAATCGAGAGCGACAGTCGATAGAGGTACTCCATAAATGCAATGAACAAGCTATTGAGTAAGGCATATCCATTCGGGTGTAGCTGAGATGAGGCGATCCCCAGAAAAGACAACACTTCTCTTATGTATTGATTGATCGGAGGGAGCATCCTGGCTGCGCACGCATGGCGATTGAATGCGGTATATCCCTCCGGTGGATTATGCGGTCTGTCGCTTGGTCCTGGCAATAATACGTCGTCCATCGATAGACCATGTCTTAAGCATAGTCTCCCTAACATATCTTCAGAAATATGGGACGAGACAGAGTCTGGCGGATTGTTGATGAAGGATGCATCGGGTAACTCGTCCGAGGTTGGATCGATGACTTCGGCCTCGATGTCCGGTATTTCAAATCTTGGAGGAGCCAAACTCTGAGTTTCTTGTGGCTGCGAGCTTGAAGTTTTCATAACTAGCTAACTCACGAGAAATCATCATTAGACGACAACGAGCCCGTGTGTTCCCCTCGTGTAAAGTGTGTGTTGTGCAGTGTTGTGCATTACTTGGGTAAATTTTGCAGAATTAGAGAAAAATTGGCAAACGACGAAGATAATCGGATTCCAGTTGGAATGACCATCATCGCTGACCGTCATCACCAAATCATCGAGATGTTAGCAATCGATCCGGATTAAAGTTGTTATGGTTCCATCGACGAGCTTCGAAAGGTAGTCAAGTATGCAGTTTAACTGACAAGTCCAGATATGCGAGAATGAAGCTCATCGGAATTGTGCGAAGGAGTGTACAAAATTTCGTATCCACCATGGGATGGATTCGAATCGATCACGGGGAGTTGTTTGTAACCGTCAAGATCTGAATTTCGTATTGATCACAGGGGGCATACTTCGAATCGATCATCAGGATTCGAGTTCGTATCGATCAGGAAAGATATCTTCGAATCGATCCCTGGTAGTTAGACTCGTGTCGGTCAGGAAACTCACGGCCTCACATCGATCACGTTCGAATCGATGCTTGTCGTATTGATCATGGGAATAAAAAAGCCGACGATTTCGAAACGATTGCCTGTTTACGTCTTGCATCGATCATTACCAATCGACACGATCTACCACCATCACCATCGATACGAGCTACAACGTCTCCATAAGGATATTCCAGGGATCGATGCGAAATCCAAGGAAAAACCTCATTGCCTTCATCGACTCGAACACAGGTCCCCAGATCGACACGAAACACAGATCAATTTGTTTTTTCCATTCTTTCTTCTTCAATCAACAGAGACATCGCCATGGCCATTTTCGACCAAGCTTTGACCCAGATCCAACCTTAAAGGTTGCCAGAATGGATAATTGATGAAGATGGATTGGATCTGAGATAACCTCGTCGTTTGGATTTAGTTGCAACCGATTCATTACCTAAATTAAAGTTGAAACTCGAAGGATTGGAAGAGTAAATCTAATCGATTCGAAAGCGCTACGCAGTTCCTTTTCTTTCTTGAAGAGCGTAGATCAATGTGAAAGTAAAAAATAGGGGGTTCGGTAGTAAAAAGTAAAAAAGTGAAAATAGCCGAAGCCCAAAGTATTTATATGGAGCCTAGGGAGAAACTGGATCGATTCGCCTCCTAGTCAACGTGACCGGTTGCAACCGGTCAACCCACGGGTCGATTCGAATGATGCATTCGAATCCATCGGCCCATGCCTTCGTTGAGGCGAAATTACCACCAGGACTTATCGATTCGAAGATGCAGTTCATTTCGATTGGTTCGACTCCACCCACAAGGCGCCGATGTGAACTATGCCGTTCGAATCCATCGGGTCACAGCATCCAGAAGTCAATTTTCATCGATACGAATTATGGATCGCTTATTCATATCAAACAACAGAGTTCATCGATACAAAACACGCGATGAAGACAGTCCTAAAGGCATTGAACTCCATCAATTCAAAACTACTTATTCACATCTATTGACACTCAACCCACAACAATCGAAGTCCATCGATATGAAATGGTGATTTGTATCCATAAATGCCAAACATATCAATGCGAGAACAATTTTTCAAACTTCTATATCGATCCAGGAGAGGAGCGATACGAAGGAACGCTAAAAAACAACTGTCAATCGTGGTTGTAACTCAAATTTCACATCGTTTCAAGAGAGGATCGATACGAAATTCGATACAAGAAAACTGACGACTTGTGAGCGTGCAACGTTAACGAGAGTTAGATCAACATATATACATATATGTCAAAACAATGTCCCATTTTTCCAGCATTAACAGGAATTGGATATTCATTTAATAACGATTACGGCGACAAACAGCTAAGCACTATCATACAGCAATCAGTTATAGCAACGAAAGGTTACAACCTTCGACAAAAGAGCAATGGCTGTTAAGAGTGAAGACTGCGGTTTTTCAAAGCACGTCATGTTTCCACAAGATGTACTTTGGGTGGCAAATGTTATCCCGCCTTTTGGCAAGACCGAGATATCAAGGAACTGGTTACAAACTTAGAATCAATCGTCCTGGGTATAGAGCATGCATAGGTTCGTTATGGATGTCAATGAATTTCATCTGAGTCCGAATCTGGCTACAACTGACAAGACATGACAAACTAATCCATGAAAGCCCTCATTCCAAGTTTCAAGTCAATCCGAGTTCCTATGCCAAGTTATGATCGATGAAAATTGAAGGTGATAACCCCATTTTCGTATCCATCACAAAGCTCCGATTCGAATCCATCACCTTCGTATCCATCAGAGCGGCAGCATCTTCATATCCATCAAGGAACCCCGGGTCGTATCGATCTTATTCGTATCCATCAACAGAGCGTGCGTTTCGTATCGATCTGCTAGGTCCTACTTTGTATCCATCTAGTTCGCAACCATCGATAAGTGGTTATTTGAATTCATCTGGCAACTGCTGTTCGCATCCATCAGGTTATCTCACTTCGCATCCATCATTATGCCATACTTCGAATCGATCAGTTTCGTATCGATCGATGAGTAGTATGCTTCATATTGGACAACTAGTGTCTAGTTCGTAACCATCGGTCGTCATCAGTTCGTATCGATCAATGATTGCTGCTGTTCGAATCCATCAAGTTATGACTACTTCGTATCCATTAATGCGAATCAGATAACGGCCATCGATGCAAACAAGGTGAAATCCATGGATGCGACACGGTCAAACTGGAGCGAAGAGTGGATCGATGCGAGGAGTGCGTGCCACGTTGCCACAGGATCACGTGCTTCATCGAGTCAAAGTGCATCGATTCGAAATCATGGGTTCGAATTAAACAGCCACCGAAAAATTCAATTTTGTATCGACTATATCTCAAAATCCACTGATCCAAATGCTATAAAATTTTCACATGAGATTACGTACGAGCCAAAGAACGTTCCCACCAAATTTCAGCTCCATCGAACGTGATCTTGATCGATATGAAATGATTTCGTATCGATCACAGATCGAGTCCAAACTTTCTGGAATTGGTCGTGTGGGCCCCCTCACGTGCCAGAGCGATTTTCCCAAAGTTTGAGCAAAGTCTTAGCCTCCTACGCCTATAAATAAAGCCCCAGAGCCTACAGAAGAAGGATCTTTTGATTCTCAAGTGTCCAGACTCTGCCGAATCAAGACTTACATCATACTCTTGCTGTTGGATTCGAATTTCAAGTTGTATTTTGCTGTAATCCGCTGTAATCACTTGTAATCGTTCAAAGAGAATCAATAAAGTCGCAAAAAACTTCATAGTGGATGTAGGAAACACGCCGAACCATTCTAAATCGCTTGTCCGTGCATTTGCATTCTTGTTGTCTGGAGTTTTTTTTAGATAATTCTCATTTTAAATTTATATTTTTCGCTGTTATCTCTTCAAAAACTTCCGAAGAGTGTTGTGCCCAATTTTGGTACAAACAGCGACAATGATTCTACTTACCCCCAATCCCTAAAATCCAATGGTAAATTATTGACTTCATTTTGGGTTTGCGTCTACAGGAGAATTTTGAAGCAAATGGTAAGTCTGCACAATCTAATGAGATTCATCTTTTCCAATTTCCAATTGAAGATAGCAAGGTCTATGTTCTTTTAATGTATTTTTCTTTTTTGTTGATGTTAGAACAATGTGTCTTTGGATTCTTATTTTTATCGTTAATTATATATACTGTTTTTCTCTTCTTTTTTTGTTAAATTTAATGCTCTGGTTAGAATCCCTTTCAGATTCAATGTCATGTAAGCCCGTGCGTTATACAAGTGTAAAAGGTTTATTTGTACAAATGAATGGAAGACATGTTGCTTTATTTTTGAATGGGTTTTCCATGGCATGAAATTTAGTCTACAAAAGTCTTATGCGTATTTATTTCATATTATAAATGGTAATCATATTGACCTTTCAAATGATTTTTTTGTCTCATTATTAATAAACTGATGTTATGTAAGCATTAAAAGTAAGGTGATTATATGGTACAAAAGATTCGGGGGTATGCTGCCAAATTAAAAAATAACATCAAGAGCATTATGTGGAATATATAGCATATATATAACACCACAAGAAAACTAGTTTCAGTATACTCGTTTGATTTGTAATTCACACATTATTTGATGGATGAGATGTTACATATATAGTAAGTTCATTTGATTTTTAATTCATACATTGTCAAACATGAATGTTTGGTGTTTGATGAAATGCGTGGCTTATATATTTATAAGTTGTCTTGGCCATTATAATCAGTGTTTGTATGTTATCTTGGCTAGTTAATAATCTGTAATATGGTTACTTGTATACACTTGTCGTTGATGTTATAAATATACTTATAGGCTGGGATTGGTCCCGTCCTTTAATTCAAATAATAATAATAATAATAAAATTACATGCATTTACATTAAGATTTGTTTTGATCAGTGTGATATGCTTGTTTATGTCAAAACAATAAATTTAAAAGCAATGCCTTGACTATAATTATCTTTTTATCATATGTGCAGATTCAACTACTTTATATTTTAGGCAGATTTTAGTGAGGAATTAAACATTAATTTAATCTTACTTATTTATAACGTTAAATTTGATTAATGCTCTAATTTTTATCTATTTTATTATCAAATGATTTGGCAAGATTTTTTTAATTTTAAAATCAATTTGACAAATGTAGCATATCATCGGTTAGTAAAAATTTGCAAAATAATCATATAAATTAAATAAATGCTGAATTTTTTTCTAAATCTATTTAAGATAGAACATTGGAAAATTTTCATTTTAGATATGGTAGATAAACACATAATTCTAGAATTTGCATTGAAAATTCAATATTAAATTATGTTCAATTGGCACACTTGCTTTGATTCACCACAAAAATACAATATTATGTTGCTACAGGTAGAGTCTCTTTGCAGCCTAGCTATCAAATCAACTTTCTGGAAAGATTATATCAGAAGTTGCAAATTATGAAATAAAGCATGAAATTATTACAAAGGTATCTTCTTGGTGTAATTGCACACCTATACATATGAGTAATCCAGTTATCCAAGTTAAATTATGTTCTTATTCATCATCGTTAAATTCATATTTTATTACATATATTGTGTATGATATACGAAACTTCATCTTTTGTGCTTATTTCAATTCAGTGGAACTTTAGGCAATAATGTGCATTGTATTCAGGTTTGAATAAAAATACTTGAGTTAAATCTTATTATATATGTATAAATGATAAATTAAATCCAATGAATTAAATCATTTTGATTATAATTGATTTCTTTCTATTGATTTCAGTTATCTAATTGAGATGAGTCATGTGTTAACATTAAATTGGCTAAAAGAATCTGTTGCAATGATGAGTTAATTTTCATGATTATGTGTTGTAAAGTTGCAATTAAGTAAACATGATCTATAATTTTGAACACTTAAGGTATTTACATATTTAAACAACATTTAATAATTTGTTTCAGGATAGACAACTTGCCGGTATAAGCTTTTAGAATCTAGAGCTGTTTGTTGACGGTGGTATAGGTAATTTTTCTTCCAAGGCTTATGTTGATTTTCAGTTAGTATTAGGAATATATTATTTATTCCACCACAAGTATAGGTAATGACATATTATATTGTGGAATTTATTGCACTACTCTGACCAAGGCTTTTTGAACTAAAGTTTGTTCTTCTTTCCTTTGCCATTGATGAGCATCGCTATTGGAGTTTCTATTTTGAAGATATTGAGATCTAAACAACCAGTTTCATGTTTTCTTCCTGAATCATGCACCCCCACCTCATTTAGTTTTGGACCTTCCTCTATGAAACTGTGTGCCTGCTTTCACATGCGACAGTTTACAATTTTGTTTCATCTGAGAATTTAGCCACTTTCATTTCCATTGTATCATCTTAACTCATTAACATTGATTAGTGTTTCCTCTCCTAAAGTCATACACCCAGCAGTATTGCAGTCAACTATTGTTTCTTCCCTTAAAGCAGTCATGGTTATGAATTCAGATAAAACATGTACAGTAGAGGCTGTTCAAAGGATATATAATAATGTATATGTTATATTATATAATATACATCTAACTGTTAAATTTCTTTACTGTATTTAAACAACTTCTAATTGTTAAATTTCCTTAACTTACATAATATACTATAATTAGCCTTATAATAGGACTATAGTAGACTCTTAGTAGGTTTTACGGCATTGGTGTCGTGTTAATATAGTTGAATGTACAGCACGGCTAATATTCATAGGCTTATATTTTGATTTTTTTATATTTGTGATATTTTGCTATGCTGAAAATGCACTGTTCATAATTCGCAGGCTAGGAACAATGCCCGCATTGTGATTTCTGGTTCTTTGGAGATGTTTAGCAATAGGTGTGTATAACTCTGTATGTTGTTTGTCATTTTCATTTATTTTTCATTGTTACTCCATTTTTCACATGAGTCGTTGGCCATTTTAGATTTTTGAAATCAAGTGTGCAGAAATAATTAATATATGCTTTACCTTATTGATGTATACTTGTGCTACTGTTTTCCTAGGGTAGTCCAAGAACAACAATGAAAAGAAAAAAAAGGATGTTCAAATGTGCCATTTTCAAGAAACTGGCTTCCAAACCTAGATATTATCTATTCCCATTCCTTGAAACTGTTAAGATGCTTATAAATATCGTTACTTTATCCATGATCATGGAACGTTAAATATATAGCTGAAATTTTAAATGGTTGGTAGATCATAGCGAGACTCGTAAGGGTTTAGCATGATTAACATAACATGTGCATCGGAAAGTTAGTAACAAAGAGATTTACGGAAAAAAGGAGTTGAAAGCTATGCATCATGGCAATCATGTTATTGTTTTTTAAGATGCTTGACAATGGATGAAGGTTCCATGATTTGATAAACTCAACCATTTTTATATATGAAGAATAGGAGTTGTTCTAAATACTTGCTTCATAAAAACGTAGTACAATTTTCATGTTGGATTAGATATATTTACAATAGAATTCTTTCACTGTATAGGTATGAGAAGTCTGGTAATGACAATTCATTACTGAGATTAGTAAATGGGTCTTCCACTAGAGAGGTCATCTAAATGTAAATTGGTATGGTATCATGTACTAACGTACATCAATAACTTATGTAGTCTACACATATCCCCCTCCCCCCATTACATATGCGTATTTAACTTTCTTGTCATCTTTATTTCATATTTCCTTATAGGCTATTAATGTCAAGCATCATAAAATTGGGGAAATAAACGAGCCAGCAATGTATACAATTGCCAATGATCTGGCAGTTGCTTTGATTATATCATGTAATATATAGTAATTTAAAGTATAGTGTCTTTACTTTATTATATAATATACGTCTAACAGTCAAATAAAGTATATTTGCGGCATTATTGCTGACTCTCTGTTGGGGATTTTGCGGTATGAGGCAAATTTGATGGTGATTGCGATGAAGATAATGGTGTACTTCCGACTTCAAGGATCTGTGGAATAGATTCTTTCAGACAATAGTTCAACCCACTAGGTACAAACGGGTTATCGAACTATCGACTTTCAGGATTCAGTGAAGCCTTACAATAGCGTAATCGGGTTCAAAGTTTGTACGCCTTTAATCTGACCAAGAACACTTTAGTATATGATATCTGACGATGCAATATGTAGATAAAAGAATGAAGAAGAAGAAGAAGAAATAAATCTGCAACGATTTAGCATTTGCAACACCTTGCAGGCGTTACAAAATATAGAGTAATGGAAGTCCAGAGATTAGCAACACTTCCCTGGCGTTGCAAATCTGTGTAGAAAGAAGAAGAAGAATATGAATTGATTGATAACACTGTCTGGACGTTGCTATTTATAGATGTGAAGAGGTATCCATTTGTGAAGGGCTGCGTCCCTTCTCAATGTTTCAAAACCGTTGCTAACAGTTACATACGTTTGAATTGAAACATCACGTCTATTCATTTTGCAATGTTTAGAAAACGTTACAAATTTCCCGCCCTTTATTTAAATTCAGATATTTCGGTTCTGGGTCCTTAACGGGCTGAAATCTAATCACTGTTTACATTCGATCCAAAAATATTTTCAGATCCGAGCCCGAAACCCGTACCCGACCCGGCCGTGTTTGGTCGAACGGACGGTGGCGGCACGCATGTGGTGTTACATGACTTCTCTTCTCACAACAAAGCAAACATGTGAGAGCCTCAAGGCCCCAACATTCGCATGAGAAAGCTATATTCATACAAATATATTGCATAATTTTCTAGCATGTGGGACTAATTGATTTCTTCTTCCCTCTTTACTTCTTCTCTTCCAAATCAAAACCCAAAGCCCCCAAACTATATTTTGAAAATTTTGCAACAATCTCCCCCAATTTTCAAAATAAGAAAATAAATAAATAGGACGGCTGAATTACTAGAGTGACTTCCTTCATACCTAAGTGGGATCAAGCCTATGTAGTTCTAAGATCAAGTATTGCATCATCGTGAAAACCAACACATAAATAAAAGGTATCTTTTGGATTTGAACCTTTACTTAGTGTAAACCATTGAAAGCCTTATCGAGATTCTATGGTGAACGAATATTGAACCAAGTATCCCTAATGATAAAACCGGAACAATCACACATGTTGATTTCCTTAGGTAAAGTGTTCTGTATTGCTCAGCACGTTAATGACCATGTGCTTAAATCCGGGTTCATGAGTCTACTTAGAAAGTGGTCTTACTTTCCTAGGAAACGGCCTGATTTCCATACTCATATAGGCAAGCCACTTAAGGTGTTTCTGCGATACACCTTTTAAGGTTTCTAGACTTATTAAGGATATATATATCCATTCTTTGTTCTTGCAGAATCCAACACTAAATATTATGAGATTATCGATTTAGTGTTCCATAATCATTCTCTTAATTTGTTGGTACCCAATGAACTTTGTCTATCCTTTTCAAGACATAAGTTGGGTTTCTATTAAGGATGATCAACCTTCATTCACAGACCTTAGTCCCATTTCTTGTGACTTTATAGAAACCATTGCCTTTGGAAGACTCTTTGTAAGTGGGTCAGCTAAGTTTTTCTTCGTTTCTATGTAGTCAACAGTCATAACTCCTCTTTTGAGTAACTATCTCACCATTTGATGTCTTAGACTCACATGTCCAGACTTTTCATTATATGTCTTATTAGACACATTGTATATCGTTGCTTGATTGTCACAGTTAATCAAGACTGCTGGAGACGGCTTCTTCCATAAAGGGATTTCCATTAATAAATTCCTAAGCCATTTCGCTTCTTTACATGCATCTGCTAATGCAATCAATTCTGACAACATTGTTGAGTTAGAAATACAGGTCTGCTTCTTGGAAGCCTAAGACACATCAGCGTCTCCTAATGTAAAGATCCATCCAGTCGTAGACTTGGATTTGGATTCTATATTGTTCCACGTTGCATCACTATATCCTTCTATCACAACAAGATATTCTTTATAAGATAAACCATATTCAGTGGTTCCTTTCAAATAAGCTAAAACTCTGAAAATAGCTTTCCAATGTTCGAAACCTGGATTACTCGTAAATCGACACAATACACATATAGCCATGAAAATGTTCTAGGTTCTGGACTAGATTATCTCAATGGGATCTCAACAGTTTGATTTTCAAAATATTCTACATCTATAGATTCTATAACTTCTAGGGTGTCAAGAATAAGGAATCTATAAGTTATACTATTAAGTGAATACCTATGAAAATACATTTAAATGATCTATTTCCTAACTTTGTTCGTTTAGGGTCTGGTTTTCTAACATATGCTAAGCAACCCCAAGCTTTAAGTCTAGTTAGGCTAGGTTTCCTATTAAACCATAATTCATAAGGGGAAACATTATTCTTTTTAAGTGGAGCTCCATTTAAAATATAACATGCAGATAACATAGCATCACTCCATAGGTTATAAGGTAAATTAGAACTTATGAGCATGGCATTAACCATTTCTACTAAAGTTATATTCTTTCTTTCAGCAACACCATTTTGTTGTGGTGTATATAGGGCAGTACATTAGTGAACTATCCCTTGTTGTTTACAAAACAAGGTGAATTCATTTGAGAAATATTCACCACCACGATATGAATGTAATATTTTAATTTTAACTCCTAATTGTGTTTCTCTGCTTTGTAAATTTTGAATTTATCAAAAGCCTCATCTTTTGTTTTCATTAGATATACATATGCATATCTAGTATAATCATCAATGAATGTTATATTGTATTGGTTACCACCATGGGTTATATGACTTTTTAAGTCACCCACATCACTATATACCAAATCAAGCAAACCAGTTTTCCTTTCTACGGATTTAAAGGATTTTCGATGTATTTTTGTTTGAACACATATTTAACATTTAGACATGGTATCGAAATCACAGTCAGAAATTAATCCTAATTTATGCATATTTTTTATGAAATTATAATTAACATGTCCTAATCTACCATGTAATAAATTAAAAGAATCAACAATATAAACAGAAGATTTCTTTATTAGATTCAACTTAATCATGCCGTTACAAGAATATCACTGTCCAATGAATCTACCATTCTTAGACAACACTAGCTTATCAGACTTACACACCATCTTGAATCCTCCTTTGTTGAGAAGGTATACAGAGACCAAATTCTTACCCATATCAGGTACATAAAATACATTGACTAATGTAAGAACTTTTCCAAAGGTGAAAGGAAGTTCTATAGTGCCTTTTCCCAGAACTTTGCTTGGAACCTTATTTGCTCCAGTAACTTCGTCGGCTTTTCCTTTATTTTATGTATAACTCTTGAACAGATTACGGTCTTTGCAAATGTGAATGGTTGCTCCAGTATTGAACCACCAATCATTATCATTGCCGCTATCGAAGTTTGCCTCTTGACTACAGCCACAAGCGAGTCTTCGACCACATTCACTTTTTGTTGTTTCTTCCGCAGATGGCAGTCTCAGGCATAGTGGTCAGACTTGTTACAAAAATAACAAGCACCTTTCTTTTTTTTGTTGGTTTTGGAATAATTTTTCTTCTTAAACCGTGTCTCATTTTTTGGCTTTAGCTTATCAGTAATTTCAACATTATTTGCCTTAGAATGGGACTCAGTTTGCGGATTATCATCTAGATCGCGTTTGCGAGAGTCTTCTTCAATACGAAGATGACGCTGTAAACCGTCTAAATTATAATCCGTTTCCGCATGCGTCATCTATTTCTTATAACCATTCCAACTATGTGAAAGTCTAGAAATTATAACTCCAACAACAAAAGATTCAGGGAGATCAATCCCAGCATCTTTAAGTTGATTCACCAATAGTAAGATTTCGCTTACTTGTCCAATTATGAACTTATTGGTGACCATTTTAAAATCCATAAAATTAAAAATAAGAAACTTTTTATTACTGGCCTCGGATATACGGTACTTATTCTCCAGCGCAATCCAGAGTGCCTTCACTTTTTCCAAGGTCCTATGAGCATTGTAGACTGGGGTAGATAGCATATTCAGAATATGGCCTCTGCATAGAAAATCAACCTCTTTATATTTTGCACGTTTAGCCTTTAGAGCAACATCATCTTTATCAGTTTCCTCTGGGATTTCTTCCAAGTCATCTTCCAGAATGTAGAACAACTTGACGGTGACCAAGAAAAATTTCGTCTCTTGCCAACGAGTGAAATTGTCGCCATCAAAACGCTCTAATTGAATTACATGCTAATTCATAACTTGTAGAGTGCTCGAACCTTCCATGGTTGAAAAACTATTGTTTGAAATTTGTTAGGGATTTTGCGGTTCGAGACGAATTTGATGGCGATTGCGATGAAGATAATGTTGTACTTCCGACTTCAAGGATCTATGAAATAGGTTCTTTCAGACAATAGTTCAACCCGCCAGATACAAACGTGTTATTAAACTATCGACTTTCAGGACTCAATAAAGCCTTATAACAGCGTAATCGGATTCAAAGTTTGTACGCCTTTGATCTGATCAAGAACACTTTAGTATATGATATCAGACGATGCAATATGTAGATAAAGGAATGAAGAAGAAGAAACAAATCTGCAATGATCCAGTGTTTGCAACACCTTGCATGCGTTACAAAATATAGAGTAATGGAAGTGCAGAGATTAACAACACTTCCCTGGCGTTGCAAATCTGTTTAGAAAGAAGAAGAAGAATATAAATTGATTGCTAACACTGTCTGGGCGTTGCTATTTATAGATGTGAAGAGGTATCCATTCGTGAAGGGTTGCATCCCTTCTCAACTTTTCAAAACCGTTGCTAACAGTCACATACGTTTGAATTGAAACGTCGCGTCTATTCATTTTGCAATGTTTAGAACACATTACAAATTTCCCACACTTTATTTAAATTCAGAAATTTCGGTTCTAGGTCCTTAACGAGATAAAATCTAACCCGTTACTGTTTACATTCGATCCAAAAAAAATTCGGATCCGAACCCGAAACCCATACCCGGCCCGGTTCGGTCGAACGGATGGCGGCGGCGCGCGTGTGGTGTTGCATGATTTCTCTCCTCACAACAAAGAAAACATGTGGGAGCCCCAAGGCCCCAACATCCACATGAGAAAGCTATATTTTTACAAATATATTGCATAATTTTCTAGCATATGGGACTAATTGATTTCTTCTTCCCTCTTTACTTCTTCTCTTCCAAATCAAAACCCAAAGCCCCAAAACTATATTTTGAAAATTTTACAACAATCTCCCCCAATTTTCAGAATAAGAAAATAAATAAATAGGATGGCTGAATCACTAGAGTGACTTCCTACATACCTAAGTGGGATCAAGCCTATGTTGTTCTAAGATCAAGTTTTGCATCATCGTGAAAACCAACACATAAATAAAAGGTATCTTTTGGATTTGAACCTTTACTTAGTGTAAAGCATTCAAAGCCTTATCAAGATTCTATGGTGAACGAATCTTGAACCAAGTATCCCTAATGATAAACCGGAACAATAACACATGTTGATTTCCTTAGGTAAAGTGTTTTGTATTGCTCAGCACGTTAATGGCCATGTGCTTAAATCCTAGTTCATGAGTCTACTTAGAAAGCGGACTTACTTTCCTAAAAAACGGCCTGATTTCCATACTCATATAGGTAAGCCTCTTAAGGTGTTTCTGCGATACACCTTTTAAGGTTTCTAGACTTATTAAGGATATATATCCATCCTTTGTTCTTGTAGAATCCAACACTAAATATTATGGGATTATCGATTTAGTGTTCCATAATCATTCTCTTAACTTATTGGTACCCATTGAACTTTGTCTATCCTTTTCAAGACATAAGTTGGGTTTCTGTTGAGGATGATCAACCTTCATTCACAGACCTTAGTCTCATTTCTTACGACTTTATAGAAACTATTGCCTTTGGAAGACTCTTTGTAAAGTGGGTCAGCCAAGTTTTTCTTCGTTCCTATGTAGTCAACAGTTATAACTCCTCTTTTGAGTAACTGTCTCATCATTTGATGTCTTAGACTCACATGTCTAGACTTTCCTTTATATGTCTTATTATACACATTGTATATCATTGCTTGATTGTCACAGTTATTCAAGACTGCTGGAGATGGCTTCTTTCATAAAGGGATTTCCATTAAGAAATTCCTATGCCATTCCGCTTATTTACATGCATCTGCTAATGCAATCAATTTTGACGACATTGTTGAGTCAGAAATACAGGTCTGCCTCTTGGAAGCCCAAGACACAACAGCGCATCCTAATGTAAAGATCCATCCAGTCGTAGACTTGGATTTGGATTCTACATTGTTCCAGGTTGTTTCACTATATCCTTCTATCACAACAGGATATCCTTTATAAGATAAACCATATTTAATGGTTCCTTTCAAATAAGGTAAAACTCTAGAAATAGCTTTCCAATGTTCGAAACCTGGATTACTCGTAAATCGATAGAATATACTTATAGCATGTGCGATGTCTGGTCTAGTGCAATGCGCAACATACATAAGACTCCCACTAACACGGGAATACTCTAGTTGAGAGATAGTACGTCCTGTCTTCTTTTCTAATTTAATACTAGGATCTAAAGGAGTCGGTGCTGGTTTGTCATCTAATGACCATACTTTTGTAGGAATTTCTCTATGTAATGAGATTGAGTTAGTAATAACTCCCCCTCTTTCCTAACAATTTTAATTCCCAAAATTACATCAGGCTCTCCTAGATCTTTCATATCGAATTTAGAAGACGGAACTTTTTAGTTTCATTCACATAGGATATATTGTAACCAAATATTAGCATGTCATCAACGTATAAACATATTATAACACTACCGTTGTTATCCGATTTTCTATAGATACATTTATCAGCATAATTAACAATGAATCCATATGACAATGCAACTTTATCAAATTTCTCATGCCATTGCATGAGAGCTTGCTTCAGGCCATAAAGAGATTTCACTAATTTGCAAACTTTCTTTTCTTGGCCTGGGGTTTTGAAACCTTCAGGTTGTTTCATATATATATCTCTTCTTCTAAATCTCCATTTAGAAAAGCAGTCTTTACATCCATTTGATGTATGACTAATTTATGAATTGATGCAAGTGCAATTAAACAACGTATAGAAGATATGCGAGCAACTGGAGCATATGTATCAAAGTAATCTACTCCATGTCTTTGCTTATATACCTTAGCAACTAATCTGGTTTTAAACTTATCAATGGATCCATTTATATTCAACTTTTTCTTGAATATCCATTTACATCCTATAGGTTTAGCACCAGGAGGTAAATCAGTTAAAACCCAAGTTTGGTTTAACAGTATGGAATTCATTTCATCATTGATAGCTTCTTTCCAGAAATTAGAATCTTTGGAACTCATAGCCTCAGAATAAGTTTTGGGATCGTCATCGACGTTCCTTACATATTTAGTCACATTAAGGACTTCGTCGTTACTGCCTTCTATAAGATATGTGATTATGTCAGGACCGTAGTCCTTCTCTAGGTTTTGAGCAGGAGCATAATCATCGTTATTGATATCATTAGCCATACTAGGTTATGGACTAGATGACCTCAATGGTATCTCAACAGTTTTATTTTCAAAAAATTCTACATCTACAGATTCTATAACTTCTAGGGTGTCAAGAATAAGGAATCTATAAGTTATATTATTAAGTGAATATCATATGAAAACACATTTAAATGCTCTATTTCCTAACTTTGGTCATTTAGGGTCTGGTGTTCTAACATATGCTAAGAAACCCCAAACTTTAAGTCTAGTTAGGTTAGGTTTCCTATTAAACCATAATTCATAAGAGGAAACATTGTTCTTTTTAAGTGGAACTCTATTTAAAATATAACATGCAGATAACATAGCATCACCCCATGGGTTATAAGTTAAATTAGAACTTATGAGCATGGCATTAACCATTTCTATTAAAGTTCTATTCTTCCTTTCAGCAACACCATTTTGTTGTGGTGTATATGGGGCAATATACCTTGTTGTTTACAAAACAAGGTGAATTCATTTGAGAAATATTCACCACCACGATCTGAATGTAAGATTTTAATTTTAACTCCTAATTTTGTTTCGACCTCTGCTTTGTAAATTTTGAATTTATCAAAAGCCTCATCTTCAGTTTTCATTAGATATACATATGCATATCTAGTATAATCATCAATGAATGTTATATAGTATTGGTTACTACCATAGGTTATATGACTTTTTAAGTCACCCACATCACTATATACCAAATCAAGCAAACCGGTTTTCCTTTCTACGGATTTAAAGGATTTTCGGTGTATTTTTGCTTGAACACATATTTCACATTGAAAGATGGTATCGAAATAACACTCAGAAATTAATCCTAATTTATGCATATTTCAAATGGAATTATAATTAACATGTCCTAATCTATCATGCCATAAATTAAAAGATTCAACAATATAAATAGAAGTTTTCTTTATTAGATTCAACTTAATCATGTCGTTACTAGAGTATCCTTATTCAATGAATCTACCATTCTTAGACAACACTAGCTTATCAGACTCATACACCATCTTGAATCCTCCTTTGTTGAGAAGGTATACAGAGACCAAATTCTTACACATATCAGGTACATAAAATACATTGACTAATGTAAGAACTTTTCCATAGGTGAAAGGAAGTTCTATAGTGCCATTTCTCAAAACTTTGCTTGGAACCTTATTTGCTCCAGTAACTTCGTCGGCTTCTCTTTTATTTTCTTCGTAACTCTTGAACAGATTACGGTCTTTGCAAATATGAATGGTTGCTCTAGTATCGAACCACCAATCATTATCATTACCGCTAATGGAGTTCGCTTCTTGTACTAAAGCCACAAGCGAGTCTTCGACCACATTCACTTTTTGTTGTTTCTTCCGCAGACGGTAGTCCCGGGCATAGTGGCCGGGCTTGTTACAAAAATAACAAGCACCTTTCTTTTTGTTGTTGGTTTTAGAATGATTTTTCTTCTTAAACTGTGTCTCATTCTTTGGCTTTAACTTGTCAGTAATTTCAACATTATTTGACTTAGAATGTGACTCAGTTTGCGGATTATCATCTAGATCGCGTTTGCGAGAGTCTTCTTCAATACGAAGATGGCGCTGTAAACTGTCTAAATTATAAACCATTTTCGTATGCTTCATCTTTTTCTTATAATCATTCCAACTATGCAGAAGTCTAGAAATTATAGCTCCAACAACAAAAGATTCAGGAAGATCAATTCCAGCATCTTTAAGTTGATTCACCAATAGTAAGATTTCGCTTACTTGTCCAATTATGGACTTATTGGTGACCATTTTGAAATCCATAAAATTACAAATAAGAAATTTTTTATTACTGGCATCGGATATGCGGTACTTATTCTCCAGGGCAGTCCAGAGTGCCTTCGCCGTTTCCAAGGTCCTATGAGCATTGTAAACTGGGTTAGATAGCGCATTCAGAATATGGCCTCTGCATAGAAAATAGTCTTCTTTGCGCTTTGCACGTTTAGCCTTTAGAGTAGCATCATCTTTACCAGTTTCTTTCTGAATTTCTTCCAAGTCATCTTCTAAAATGTAGAACAACTTGACGGTGGCCAAGAAAAATTTCATCGTCTCTTGCCAACGAGTGAAATTGTCGCCATCAAAATGCTCTAATCGAGTTAGATGCTGATTCATAACTTATAGAGCGCTCTAACCTTCCATGGTTGAAAAACTATTGTTTGAAATTTGTTGGGGATTTTGCGGTTCGAGGCGAATTTGATGGCGATTGCAATGAAGATAATGCTGTACTTCCGACTTCAAGGATCTATGAAATAGATTCTTTCAGACAATAGTTCAACCCACCAGGTACAAACGGGTTATCAACTATCGGCTTTCGGGATTCAATGAAGCCTTATAACAGCGTATTCAGATTCAAAGTTTGCACGCCTTCGATCTGACCAAGAACGCTTTAGTATATGATATCTGACGATGCAATATGTAGATAAAGGAATGAAGAAGAAGAAATAAATCTGCAACCATTCAGCGTTTGCAACACCTTGCAGGCGTTACAAAATATAGAGTAATGGAAGTGCAACCCTTCTCAAGGTTTCAAATTTTCCACTCTTTATTTAAATTCAAAAATTTGGTTCTGAGTCTTTAACGGGCCGAAATCTAACCTGTTACTGTTTACATTCGATCCAACGATGGCGACGCGCGTGTGGTGTTGCATGACTTCTCTCCTTACAAAAATGCAAATATGTGGGAGCCCCAAGGCCTCAACATCCACATGAGAAAGCTATATTTATACAAATATATTGCATAATTTTCTAGTATGTGGGACTAATTGTGTAACGACCCATTAAATTCGATGATATTAAATGAGTTAATTTAGTATGATTTCTAATCTATTTTAGAATGAAATAAAAGTCTGAAGATTTTTGAGTAAATGTAAGAATTAGGTATAGTAATTGTAAATTAATGTTAACAATTTAATATTTATATGGCAATGGATGTGAATAATGTAAATTGTCATACTTAGTATAAGTTAAATATGAGAAACCAATATAAATGTTGAATTAGTGAATTTTAATAAAAATATTAACTTGAATGGGATTCATTAATATAAATAAATAGTGGAGAATGTACATTTGGTTGTAAAATAGGTAGTGACTAAATAAAAGTGACCGTTGAATAAACCAATGCAATAAGTGTAGATAAGTAATTGTAATGAATGTTGTCAATAAATAAATGGTAATAAATTGATTTGCCTAGGTGATTATATATTGATAAGCTATAACTAAATAGGAAGTTTGGTAGTAAATAGGAAATAAGAAGACAAAGTCAACTAGTAAATTTATAAATGAATTCTAATAATAAGTAGTATTAATACATATATAGTGGGCATTTGTGATAATTACCAAATTCTAAACATTCATATAATTTATTTAATTAAATCTAAATCTATGGCAACATTGTTGTTAGTGATGTTAGTATTAGTTAATAAATTTAATTCCAATACAATACCCATAAATGAATGGAATTGAATGAATGTATAAAAAAAAAGGGTATACTAGGTTGTTTATCAAATAGAAGGATAGAAAGTAAATATCGGATTTGATTGATGAATAAGTATACATTGAATAGTAATTTAATGTAAAGTAATAGAAATTGTATAGAAATCAATCAATAAAATGTATATAGATCGTAGAGTTATAATAATAAATAAAAATTTGATGACACTTATATAAGGTAATGAATTGCAGATTTGGGTTTATAATAAAGAGTCAATGAAAATTTGTGGATTAATTTATGAATTCATGAAATCAGTGTATTGACTTAGTTGTAACTATATGTAAATGTACGCAATAAGGTTGTGCAATACCAATTATTTGGATTCAAATTTATATTAAATATAATGTTGGTAGCAATTGAAATTTACCGTTTTGCAAAATAAATGAGAAATCAAGTCAAATGTAAATTATATCGTAAAGGATAAATTCATTTAAACAGTAAGATTTTTAAATAAATAAACGTTTCACTTAGGTTTCATTTGGATAATTTATGTAGTTTAATGGGAAAGCAATTGAAATTGATTACCCTAAATTTGTGCAGTTATGGTAGTTTTGATTTGTCACTTAAGATGGTAAATTCTATAAAATGTGATAAATGTAGTTTTAATTAAATTATGACGATTGGGTATTTAAGAAGTGATAAACCAAAATTTATTGATTTATTTGAAATTAAATTGTGGATTTATTTCAAATAAGTGAAATTTATGTTTAACTATTACATCAATAGGAATTAATCTAATTTAAGGATATGTTAATATAAATTGGGCAAAAGGGTGTTTGGACTAGGGAATAATATTAATCGGTTTTAGAAACCTTAAATATAAAATGGGAAGTAGACAAGATTTAACGTTACAACCATTTACACAAAATCCAGGATGTGTGTAGAAGTATTTATGGAATAAAACGTAAACAATTGTTGGATAAAAAGGATAGGAATCAACATTTATTTATTTAATTGGATATAACTACGATAGTATGATTTATTGCATTTAAATGAAATCCAATATATAGAACATTGCCTAAAAAGGAAGAATAGATAAAATTTATGATAAATCTATATACTATATAAGATTTATTGATTTAAAGACAAAAGGGGCAAGATGTATAAATTAGATTAAGTGCAACCTTCAGTAAATAAAATTTGATGGAATAAGAACATTTGGGTAATTTATTTCCAATTAAATCAATTCACGTTTCAAAATTTAATGCTAGTTTATTACATATATGTTTATGCCTAAATTTAAACTTATGTTTAGATCCAATCCGATACATCTATTATTTTTCAGCCTTGTCTATATATAACCTGTTATAAACCCTAGCCACTCCTTATTTTCATTTTTCTATACGTAGATCTCCTTCTCAACTCCTCATTCTAATGGCAGAAAAAAAACCTAATTCTCAAATTCCAAAAAAATAATTTCAATTTCAAAAAAAAAAAAAATTGCGGATCTGCAGCAGCTTCTGGTCGCGCTTCGGGTTTCAGGGGAGAAAACCCTAGAGCAACTTCGGGTCAGGAAGAAAATGACTCGGGTCGCTCCGGGTCATTTTGGCGAAAACTCCAAGCAAGCACCGGGGAATTGAGGCGGCGCACCGAAGTCGAACCCGAAGTCGACCCAGGACCAGAATTTTCCATTTTTCAAATTTTCATAACTTTTGCATACGAGCTCGGATTCGCGCGCGATTTATTTTGGTGGGATCGTATCGGAATTTCTGACGTTTTGGCACTAGTTTGGATGAATTTGGAGACTATCCAATTTTTGGGTTTAAATTGGATTTGAATTCAACTTAAATTCAAAAAGGTGAGTGTTTTAACTCACTCACAACTACTAAAAGTTTTATGTTGGTTAAATTTATTTTAGATATGAGTAGAAGTTTATTTATGACTGTTTGGCATGTTTATTCAGCATATCTGTTAATTCGCATTTATTTAATTTAACTGTTTATTTAGTTTATTTATTTCATATTAATTGACAGTTATAGTTGTTTATTTGCATATAAACTGCTAGAAAACAGTTATAAAATTTATTACTGAATATAAACGATTATTTTAATAGTTGTTAAATTTATTTTGAATATAACTGCCAGTTATTACCTGTTATGTATTATCTGACATATATTAATATTGATTAAAATTGGATGATGATTGAAATTGATGATTTATGATTGATGGATGAATGGATGTTTATTGTATATCATTAAACTGCAAGTTATCATGTATTTTTATTTCATTCGGGATTGTGCTTTGAAATGATATACAACCGCAAATTTTATTTTTAAATTGCGGATTGAAATGATAAATATCCGTATCACTTGACCATAGGATAGAAAATTATATACAGGCACCGTGGTCTATATATAAATTATTTTAAAGGGATTTCTATGGTTTGGATGGGATACCGTTTATAAAAATTTATTTTGATATTTTATAAAATATTATTCTTCGATATATATGCATATGAAGTTAAATTTTTTTAAATTTAAGCTGTGTATAAACCTGTTGAATAAAAATGATAAAAATTAAGAAATGGAATTTGGTAATTTATCTTATATGTTTAAGTTTGGAATTTTTAAGATATGATATTTATAACGGGATTTTCCAAGATAAATTTAAAAATGAACATTCTAGTATAAAGTAAATTTGAGAAAATATTAAATTTCTAGAAATTGGAGTTTTATTTATGGAATTTATGTGAATATTCAAGACTAAATAATAGAACATTAATTTGTTGAAAGAATAAAATCCAACTTAGTTTTGAAATATAAATACCCCAAATGAATATATATATACAAATTGAAGTGGTTTTGGAACTTGGAAGTGACATTTAAATTTTGGTTTAGACTTTAAATAAAGAAAAATATTTGTAAAGCCATGGAAATTATTTTCTTTACAAAGTAACCTTAAAGTTAAACCATTTATTCTATTTACCGTTGAATATCCAGACCATTTAAATTTTAGAAGTTATGGTTTTAAATTATGAATTTCGAAATATTATGTTTTGAAAGTATAATTCAAATATTTGGTTTACAGATATTATAAATTTTAAAGCAGTATGATTTTGGAAAAGAATTATATTTGGATAAAATGATATCATATTGTTTTGGGTTTTAAAATGATATCGTATTCATAGTTTTGAAATGGAAAGGTTTATTCTGGATTTAAAATATTAACTATTTTTAAATGACCGCGGTATTATAATAACGATTGGTTGGCAAAGAGACCGGGATCGGATATGGACATACTCTCTGTCGATACCGAAAACCACTTTGACTAACCGTGTACGCGGTGGAGATTCCAGAATGAAGTAGGATGGTGGCGACGTTTCCTGTAAGGTAAATACGTGGACCCAACTCCCGTGAGTTGGCATAAGGTGGCTAAAACATGAGCGATTGACGGGTTAATGAGGTCATTCCTCTGATCGGACACTCCTCTTCGATATTATACTTTGACTTTGGATTGATTCAGTGGCCACTCTTATTTTGATTTTGGGGAGTTTGTTCGAGGTGGGCGGTAGCTGCGGCTATGCGTTACCATCGGCCCGGAAGCGTAATTGGTATATCTACCCTGGCATTGCCTAGTTGTGCCATGTCACCTACCATACCGAGCCCTTACTACGAATTTTGTTTTGTACCATACCTATGGAGTGCCCTCTGACGACGCCCAGTACGGGGGAGATTACGGTACTGTATAGACTATGGGAATATATTCTGTGTTAAGGGCTATATGGGTAACCCCTTAACGCTATTTAAAAGTAAGTTTATTTTATAATTAGACACTATTATAATAGCGCAATATACTATATAGTAAATAGTTTAACGGATCCTTAGGAGATGTAAATCCCGAGCATCTCTTGAGTTACTGCACTCATATTTATTTCCGTAAATTTAACTTACATAAGATCTTTTAGTTCTGACTCGAGTGTTTTTGTCTTTTCAAATTCGCTCGGGTCAGTCCGAGCGTTTCAGGATTTGAGGATTTAGCTTTGGAGGACGAAGACGAAGATTTGTATTACTAGTATCTACTATATTATTCCACTACATCATTCAATTCCGCTGCATTGTTATTGGTATGTGTAACTCTGATATGTAGTATATAAATGTTTTCTAAACAGATTTATAAACTATACATTTTATTATTATATTTTATCCTTCCGCTGCGAGATTCTGTTTTCTTTTATTTCTTTCTTGTTTTTTTCTTATTTACCCCATAACAATCCATCCTTTCGTATGGTTGAACTGGCACGTGTGTCGGTTTAAAGTGTGCGAAAAGGCGGGATGTTACAGTTGGTATCAGAGCTTTGGTTTAGCGATAAACCTTAGCTTTGTGGGGGTTTGACTCTTTGTTAATAGGGTAGTAATACCCTATGGGAGTCGCTGAGTGTATATATATGACAGAGCGTATTTGTTAGTGTTATAAAAAGATTTTAATATCGTGTTAATCTGTTCCGTTTTGTATTTATAAATTCTGGTTGATGCATAGGACGCTATGTCATCAATAGGGATTTCTAAACAATTAATAGGACAGACCGACATAATATCTGTTTTAATGTAGGTGAATGAAATAATTTTGCCTATTATATTTTCTATATATAAAATAAATTTTCCAAAGGTTATATTTGGTTACAATAGATTGGTTGTTAGGAATAAAATTTATAGATTGAAATTAAAATCAATGGAAATTGAAAATTTTAGGACTTTAGTCCGGGATTTTGAAAAATTGCTTTCAAAGGATTTTGAAAAATAATAATTTTGTTTATAAGTATTTTCCGATATAAATATTTCATTATAATTCGGAAAAATTGTTTTAAAGAAGATTTTGAAGAAAAAGTTTTGTACTTTCCTCTTTGTCGCTGGAAAATAATTTCGGTGATGGCGACCGCATCACCGACTTTCATTTTCGAGTTTCGAAGGGGGAAGGCCACTGTAGTTGTTCTACTGCAGATCCATTTTTGAAAAAAAATATAAATTTTAAATTACTTTAAATATAATTAGAGGTATATAAGTTATAAGAATAATTTATCTATTATTTTAAAATAAATCAAAATTTTACCCGGTATTTAATTTTTAATTTCCATTAATTAATTGTTTCAATTATTGTAGTGAAATGAAGGGTTAGTAATAAATAATTGGAACCCTTAATTGAAGTAAAAATTTAATATAATAGATAGATAAGAAAAAGGTAAATAAGTGTTGTAAACCTTAGAAATTGAATTAATGAAATTCTTTATTGATAAGAATTGATGCTATAAAGTTGTAAATGTAAGTTTAATTAAAATGTTAATATAATTAAAACAATAGAATAGAAGCATTAAATAAATTAAAGGTAAGCTGAAATTGTAAAACTTATGGAACAATGAATTAATTAATAGTTTCAATTACTGTAATGAATTGGAACGTAGCTAATTAATAAATTTCACTCGCTGTAGGAAATAAGAGATTTTATGATAGGTTATAAATGGTATTAAATGAAATTTGAAATTTGTAACCTACGAAATAAAGAATATTATTATTGAACATTTAATTAATCATAGGTAAATAGAAAACTTGTATAACTTCCAAATTTCACCCTTATATAACATATATATAACTTACCAAACATTTAAAAGTTGAAATGTAAATAAGTGATGTAATAGAAATTTGTACAAGTAAAAGTAGGTAGTGAAGTATTCAATAAATTTGCTATTATAAATAAGAATTTAATGCTGTAAACTTAAGTTATAAATTGAAATCTTACTAAAATTAAAGGTAAGTATTATAAATAGGTGATTTTAAACTTAAGTAAATAAAACGAAATTCTTCAATAAATAAGGATTGATGTGTATGGTTATAAAATTTAGTATGATTTAAATGCTACTAGTTGAATAAATGGAAAGTAGGTAATATAAATAAATGGCTGCAAACCCTAAGTAATAAATTAATAAAATCCTTTATTTATAAGAATGGAGGTTATAGGGTTAAGAATTTAAGTAAAAATTAAAAGGGGTTACTATAATTAAATGTAATAGAATGTAAGCATTTAATAAATGATTGAATTTGAGAAGTGCATTAAATGTAATACAAATAAAGGAAACTTACATAACCTAAATAAAATAAAAATGAATAATGGTAAGTAATAAGTAGAAATAAAGAAACAACCACTAAATGAGAAAATAAAATATAAAGTTAGTTAGAAATAAGTGTAAATTACAAAAGGAAAATTTATGTGGTTGAATAAAAGAAAGGAAATCAAACAACTAAAGTATGTAGTGAATTTATATAAGTTAATTTGATATATGGTTGGTTGGGTAAGGAAATTTGAAGTTGTGGGACGAATAAATAATCTATTTTTGTCTCATCTAAGATTGTTAAGTAAATGATGCACTGAATAGCTATTTTTCATTCCGTACCATTTCAAGTTTGAACCCGAACAACTATTTGTTTGCTTGATTATATGGTTGTTTTATATTTGTTGTGTATGCGGTTTGTTGTAATGGATGGTTGTTGGATTGGTTTGTTGTTAGTGATTGAAACCACTTAGAGATTATTTGAAAATGCTTCCCAAACTTTATTTATCTAAGTATAAAAAGATATAATGATTATAAAACGGGTATATTTCATTTAAGGAAATTAATTTAGTAAATTATTGTTTATAAGTTAATATTTGAAACAAGTTGTACTGTTTTTTTTATTCTTCCTTTTCCCTTTTTTTTTCCTTTTCGGGGACGAAAAGTTTTGAGTGGGGGAGAGAGTAACGACCCGTTAAATTCGATAATATTAAATGAGTTAATTTAGTATGATTTCTAATCTATTTTAGAATGAAATAAAAGTCTTAAGATTTTTGAGTAAATGTAAGAATTAGATATAGTAATTGTAAATTAATGTTAACAATTTAATATTTATATGGCAATGGATGTGAATAATGTAAATTGTCATACTTAGTATAAGTTAAATATGAGAAACCAATATAAATGTTGAATTAGTGAATTTTAATAAAAATATTAACTTGAATGGGATTCATTAATATAAATAAATAGTGGAGATTGTACATTTGGTTGTAAAATAGGTAGTGACTAAATAAAAGTGACCGTTGAATAAACCAATGCAATAAGTGTAGATAAGTAATTGTAATGAATGTTGTCAATAAATAAATGGTAATAAATTGATTTGCCTAGGTGATTATATATTGATAAGCTATAACTAAATAGGAAGTTTGGTAGTAAATAGGAAATAAGAAGACAAAGGCAACTAGTAAATTTATAAATGAATTCTAATAATAAGTAGTAATTAATACATATATAGTGGGCATTTGTGATAACTACCAAATTTTAACCATTCATATAATTTATTTAATTAAATCTAAATCTATAGCAACATTGTTGTTAGTGATGTTAGTATTAGTTAATAAATTTAATTCCAATACAATACCCATAAACGAATGGAATGGAATGAATGTATAAAAAAAAAGGGTATACTAGGTTGTTTATCAAATAGAAGGATAGAAAGTAAATATCGGATTTGATTGATGAATAAGTATACATTGAATAGTAATTTAATGTAAAGTAATAGAAATTGTATAGAAATCAATCAATAAAATGTATATAGATCGTAGAGTTATAATAATAAATAAAAATTTGATGACACTTATATAAGGTAATGAATTGCAGATTTGGGTTTATAATAAAGAGTCAATGGAAATTTGTGGATTAATTTATGAATTCATGAAATCAGTGTATTGACTTAGTTGTAACTATATGTAAATGTACGCAATAAGGTTGTGCAATACCAATTATTTGGATTCAAATTTATATTAAATATAATGTTGGTAGCAATTGGAATTTACCGTTTTGCAAAATAAATGAGAAATCAAGTCAAATGTAAATTATATCATAAAGGATAAATTCATTTAAACAGTAAGATTTTTAAATAAATAAACGTTTCACTTAGGTTTCATTTGGATAATTTATGTAGTTTAATGGGAAAGCAATTGAAATTGATTACCCTAAATTTGTGCAGTTAGGGTAGTTTTGATTTGTCACTTAAGATGGTAAATTCTATAAAATGTGATAAATGTAGTTTTAATTAAATTATGACGATTGGGTATTTAAGAAGTGATAAACCAAAATTTATTGATTTATTTGAAATTAAATTGTGGATTTGTTTCAAATAAGTGAAATTTATGTTTAACTATTACATCAATAGGAATTAATCTAATTTAAGGATATGTTAATATAAATTGGGCAAAAGGGTGTTTGGACTAGGGAATAATATTAATCGGTTTTAGAAACCTTAAATATAAAATGGGAAGTAGACAAGATTTAACGTTACAACCATTTACACAAAATCCAGGATGTGTGTAGAAGTATTTATGGAATAAAACGTAAACAATTGTTGGATAAAAAGGATAGGAATCAACATTTATTTATTTAATTGGATATAACTACGATAGTATGATTTATTGCATTTAAATGAAATCCAATATATAGAACATTGCCTAAAAAGGAAGAATAGATAAAATTTATGATAAATCTATATACTATATAAGATTTATTGATTTAAAGACAAAAGGGGCAAGATGTATAAATTAGATTAAGTGCAACCTTCAGTAAATAAAATTTGATGGAATAAGAACATTTGGGTAATTTATTTCCAATTAAATCAATTCACGTTTCAAAATTTAATGCTAGTTTATTACATATATGTTTATGCCTAAATTTAAACTTATGTTTAGATCCAATCCGATACATCTATTATTTTTCAGCCTTGTCTATATATAACCTGTTATAAACCCTAGCCACTCCTTATTTTCATTTTTCTATACGTAGATCTCCTTCTCAACTCCTCATTCTAATGGCAGAAAAAAAACCTAATTCTCAAATTCCAAAAAAATAATTTCAATTTCAAAAAAAAAATAATTGCGGATCTGCAGCAGCTTCTGGTCGCGCTTCGGGTTTCAGGGGAGAAAACCCTAGAGCAACTTCGGGTCAGGAAGAAAATGACTCGGGTCGCTCCGGGTCGTTTTGGCGAAAACTCCAAGCAAGCACCTGGGAATTGAGGCGGCGCACCGAAGTCGAACCCGAAGTCGACCCAGGACCAGAATTTTCCATTTTTCAAATTTTCATAACTTTTGCATACGAGCTCGGATTCGCGCGCGATTTGTTTTGATGGGATCGTATCGGAATTTCTGACGTTTTGGCACTAGTTTGGATGAATTTGGAGACTGTCCAAGTTTTGGGTTTAAATTGGATTTGAATTCAATTTAAATTCAAAAAGCTGAGTGTTTTAACCCACTCACAACTACTAAAAGTTTTATGTTGGTTAAATTTATTTTAGATATGAGTAGAAGTTTATTTATGACTGTTTGGTATGTTTATTCAGCATATCTGTTAATTCGCATTTATTTAATTTAACTGTTTATTTAGTTTATTTATTTCATATTAATTGACAGTTATAGTTGTTTATTTGCATATAAACTGCTAGAAAACAGTTATAAAATTTATTACTGAATATAAACGGTTAGTTTAATAGTTGTTAAATTTATTTTGAATATAACTGCCAGTTATTACCTGTTATGTATTATCTGACATATATTAATATTGATTAAAATTGGATGATGATTGAAATTGTGTATTTATGATTGATGGATGAATGGATGTTTATTGTATATCATTAAACTGCAAGTTATCATGTATTTTCATTTCATTCGGGATTGTGGTTTGAAATGATATACAACCGCAAATTTTAATTTTAAATTGCGGATTGAAATGATAAATATCCGTATCACTTGACCATAGGATAGAAAATTATATACAGGCACCGTGGTCTATATATAAATTATTTTAAAGGGATTTCTATGGTTTGGATGGGATACGGTTTATAAAAATTTATTTTGATATTTTATAAAATATTATTCTTCGATATATATGCATATGAAGTTAAATTTTTTTAAATTTAAGCTGTGTATAAACCTGTTGAATAAAAATGATAAAAATTAAGAAATGGAATTTGGTAATTTATCTTATATGTTTAAGTTTGGAATTTTTAAGATATGATATTTATAACGGGATTTTCCAAGATAAATTTAAAAATGAACTTTCTAGTATAAAGTAAATTTGAGAAAATATTAAATTTCTAGAAATTGGAGTTTTATTTATGGAATTTATGTGAATATTCAAGACTAAATAATAGAACATTAATTTGTTGAAAGAATAAAATCCAACTTAGTTTTGAAATATAAATACCCCAAATGAATATATATATATATACAAATTGAAGTGGTTTTGGAACTTGGAAGTGACATTTAAATTTTGGTTTAGACTTTAAATAAAGAAAAATATTTGTAAAGCCATGGAAATTATTTTCTTTACAAAGTAACCTTAAAGTTAAACCATTTATTCTATTTACCGTTGAATATCCAGACCATTTAAATTTTAGAAGTTATGGTTTTAAATTATGAATTTCGAAATATTATGTTTTGAAAGTATAATTCAAATATTTGGTTTACAGATATTATAAATTTTAAAGCAGTATGATTTTGGAAAAGAATTATATTTGGATAAAATGATATCATATTGTTTTGGGTTTTAAAATGATATCGTATTCATAGTTTTGAAATGGAAAGGTTTATTCTGGATTTAAAATATTAACTATTTTTAAATGACCGCGGTGTTATAATAACGATTGGTTGGCAAAGAGACCGGGATCGGATATGGACATACTCTCTGTCGATACCGAAAACCACTTTTACTAACCGTGTACGCGGTGGAGATTCCAGAATGAAGTAGGATGGTGGCGACGTTTCCTGTAAGGTAAATACGTGGACCCAACTCCCGTGAGTTGGCATAAGGTGGCTAAAACAGGAGCGATTGATGGGTTAATGAGGTCATTCCTCTGATCGGACACTCCTCTTCGATATTGTACTTTGACTTTGGATTGATTCAGTGGCCACTCTTATTTTGATTTTGGGGAGTTTGTTCGAGGTGGGCGGCAGCTGCGGCTATGCGTTACCATCGGCCCGGAAGCGTAATTGGTATATCTACCCTGGCATTGCCTAGTTGTGCCATGTCACCTACCATACCGAGCCCTTACTACGAATTTTGTTTTGTACCATACCTATGGAGTGCCCTCTGACGACGCCCAGTACGGGAGAGATTACGGTACTGTATAGATTATGGGAATATATTCTGTGTTAAGGGCTATATGGGTAATCTCTTAACGCTATTTAAAAGTAAGTTTATTTTATAATTAGACACTATTATAATAGCGCAATATACTATATAGTAAATAGTTTAACGGACTTAGGAGATGTAAATCCCGAGCATCTCTTGAGTTACTGCACTCATATTTATTTCTGTAAATTTAACTTACATAAGATCTTTTAGTTCTGACTCGAGTGTTTTTGTCTTTTCAAATTCGTTCGGGTCAGTCCAAGCGTTTTAGGATTTGAGGATTTAGCTCTGGAGGACGAAGACGAAGATTTGTATTACTAGTATCTACTATATTATTCCACTACATCATTTAATTCCGCTGCATTGTTATTGGTATGTGTAACTCTGATATGTAGTATATAAATGTTTACTAAACAGATTTATAAACTATACATTTTATTATTATATTTTATCCTTCCGCTGCGAGATTCTGTTTTCTTTTATTTCTTTCTTGTTTTTTTCTTATTTACCCCATAACAATCCACCCTTTCGTATGGTTGAACTGGCACGTGTGTCGGTTTAAAGTGTGCGAAAAGGCGGGATGTTACAAATTGATTTCTTCTTTCCACTTTACTTCTTCTCTTCCAAATCAAAACCCAAAGCCTCAAAACTATATTTTGAAAATTTTACAACACTCTCTCAGATTTTACAAGCAAACTTTCATTTTTTTTTATTGATACTAGAGATAAATGAGTCTGAACTCTTAGTGTAGGTCTGTATTTTGGCAATTAATGGACAACAATGTTGTTGATTTAATTGGGATGAATCGGAGTTCATGAAGTCCACCATCTTCTATAACTAGCACAGTTAAAGACAGCAAAGACATATGCAGAGTCATTTAGCTATTAAAAACACATAAAATTGAAGGGTTGTGTACCCCAGTCATGATAGTCAGTTCGTTGACTTTCTTCTCTGCATTGGCAAGCTTGGCAGTCAGCTCTCTCTTCTCGCGTTGGAGCTCTTTTCTTTTCCTTCTATGCTCGACAACTTCAAGTTTAAGTTCTCTTATTCCCTTCAATTTCCTTTCAAGCCCAGCATCTTTTCTGGCTGCTTCTTCTTCTTTTACGCATAACAGGGAAACTTGCTGCTTCAGCGGTAGCAATTGGCCTTTGGTCTGCCCTGAGTCAAGCTGTATCTACCTTTGCAACTCCTTTATTTTGTTCCTTGCAACCTCTAATTCTTTTCTTGCTGCGGCTCCTGCAACCACCTCTGCCTGTAACTTCTTCCTCTCCGCTTGCATTGAATTGATTGTTATGTTTAACACGTCCATTTCAGCTGTCTTCAGTTTCAGTTGTTTGTGCAACTTGGTGAAGTCTGATTCTTGTTCTTTAATATCGTAATACTCAAGTCATTGGTGTCAGGTCAGTATGCTAAACGCTTTTTTAAGTTTTGCTTTCAATTATTTATTTTAAAGAAATATTAAACCTTCATAGATATATAATCCAAACTACAACAATAAAGAAAACCATTCACTACTAGTCATGCTAATTGATCAGTCGTATTCAAAAGTGTTTTGTGGACACAAGCTAATGTTTTTTGTTTGTATAGGTAAATAATAAAAAAAAAATATCATTTTTTTAAATCAACATTTAGACTTTAAAGTGGGAAGAATTCATCACTTATTACCAAGTTGGTTTAGCTAAGACTACCTAGCAAATAAGAACAGGCAATCTCCTTTTTGGAGTGCTACAATTACATTTATCCGATGCACACTTTTGTCATCTGATATATCAAGTGATACAAGATATCTATGAAAATCCCGCAATGAGACGTGATCGAAATCCTAGATTTGAAACCCCGCTTAGATGGACCTACGTGTCCACCCACCACTTTGGTGGGGCACTAATCCGAGGCGACAGGCCCTTTCGACTATGTAGGTGATCACCTAACAGTGCTTGCTTGTAGTTAGTTTTGATTTGGTGGCATATCTTGGTGTAGGCATTAGGATTCTTTTGAATGCTTCGTTAAACTCTATAGGACTAAATAATTGCATATGCTATATAGGTGATGCCCATTACTTCTTTCATGTTAATATGAACTTATTTGTTTCAGGCGGTCGATCTTATTCATGATAAAAACTTCAACATGCTTCTGGATTCTTGTTTGGATGGCCATTTCTTAAATGATAATGGAATTGAATTAGTTAGATTAGCTTTCCGATGTCTACAATACAAAATTCATGAAAGATCAAATGTGATGTCATTTGTAAATGTCCTCACATCATTTCAAAAAGATGCTGAGGTAAATTGACAGACATCTTTATTAGTATGGGTGTTTAAATTCCTATTGGCCTTGATTTTGTTTTTCTTGCAATTTTGAGTTGCATATTTTGCTGGAAAGAAAATCAAATCACTCTTGTAAGTTGACTTATTTTTTCTAACTATTATTTCTGGCTTTGATGTTAACAATATTGCTTTGCTTTCCATTATTGTAGCTGAAGTTTGCATCTTTTTTTGTTTTTTTATTAATGTGGTGGTAGTAGTGAATAATAAATAAAGAAATTTCTATATAATAAGTTTCTCTCTCCCTCTACGATATCCTCTCTTAGTGATATATACCACCAAGCACGAGCAAAGTCTGTCAGTTGGTGGGTTCAGGTACGGGTCCATATAGGCTAAAAAGGCCATGGCTCCTGAAAAACTGGCCGAGCTTGCAGTTGTGGACTTTAAAAGAGCCAAACGATAAAATATTTTATGTTTTTTTATTTAAACACTTATGTATGAATTCATGCACCATATTGGTATTCAACTTTATATACATGGATGCATGCAGAACAGACAGTTAGCTGCAAGGTCAAAATAAAGAAAGGCACATTACATTTCGGAACTGGAAAGAAAAGTTCAGACTCTTCAAATCGAACTTGCCACCCTTTCTGCACAGCACTCTCTTCTTTAGGTTTTTTGTTTTTATTTTTCTTCAGATTACTTGAGACGTTTGCTTCAGTTATATCATGCTAAGAGAATCATATTATTCATTAGAGAGATATTACTAGTTTAGCTGCTGAAAACAATGAACCTAAGTTGCAGCTACAAGTTATAGAGCAGCAAGCTCAACTACATGAAGGTGATAATTTAAAGTCCAAATTTCAGTCCTATGGTGAATCATAATGATTCTTGATTATAATTTAAGAAACATTTTACTGTGTTATTTCTCCAATACCACTAACATGTCTACTAATTTGTTATGGAAATACTGCTATTTTGTTTGATCAGCTTCTGGCCATGTATTTTTAATGAATCATGTTAAGGGTAGATGCGGAATTAAAGAAACGATTAATGCTAAATGTTTACTACATAGGTACAAGTTGTTTATAGTACTAACAGTAACATCTACCACATTATATAGAACATGAATTGTAATAAAAGTGTGTGTGTTTGCGTCTAACATGTTAGAATTCCTAAAGGTCAAGTGAATGAAAAATAACATAAGTCCCACATCGCCAATTTATTGAGAGGTATATTAGTTTATATATGCCTTTCTCAAGTGGAGGTTGGGGGCCTGATGCTCCCAAATGTATGCTTCGTTGTGAGGAGGGAGATCAGACATCACCACCACACGCGCGCGCGCCGTCGCCGCTGTCCGTCCGACCGAACCGACGCGACTATTCATGAACGGACGCGAACAGTAACGGGTGCGACCCGACTGAACAGGCGCGGGCGAAACAGTGCGAGCAGGTACGAAACAGTACCGTTGGACGGGCGGGTGCGACCCGTTAACGAACAGCAGCGATCAAAAGGCAACGGGTGCGACCCGTCAAGCGGACGCGGCTGTTTGAAGGGTTGCGGACGAAATTATAAATAGAAGAGAATACTGATCACATTCTCATTCTATTCCAATCTAATTTCTTCTGCTTCTTTGCTCCACTGCACTATATTCCATATATATCACAGAGTTGACATACTCATTACAATCTCGTGCAGATTACGTCTGTTGTATCTTGGGAGAGTTTTGAAATAAAATTCTTAAGGAAATTGTTACGACAAGCCTCAGACGGAATTTCCTTTATATACTGTTTAGATTCACTGTAATCTTTCCCGTTTATAAGTTATACTATTTCTTACAATAGTATAACGTTGTTGTTGTAATTTATTTACAACGTAACTTATTGTTACATTTATCTAATACAGAATACAGCGTAGTGGAATTCTAATTAATAAACTTGTGCGACGAGTTTATTGTAGCGTGTTATCTGTTTTAGTACACTAGACGTATAACATCTTAAGAATTTTACTGTTTTACACTAAAACAGAGATGTTAACAGTTGACAACATGAAAATGGATAAGTCCAACTTTTCAGCGGTTATTTCTGAATGCAATTTGATTCAGAACCCTAACCAATGGTGGGTTGATACTGGAGCTACTCGTCATGTTTGCTCTGAAAAATCCATGTTTTCAACATACCAGAAATTCGATCAGAAAGAAAGATTCTACATGAGTAATTCTGCAGTTTTCATGATCGAAGGCAGTGGCACAGTTATCCTCATGTTCACTTCTGGAAAAACTGTCAAATTGAATGACGTGCTTCACGTTTCAAACATACGCAAGAATCTCATCTCTGGTGCAGTCCTATCAAAGAAGGGATTCAAGATGGTGTTTGAGTCAGACAAGATGGTTCTGTCCAAAGCTGGAATGTATATCGGAAGGGGATATTTATGTGATGGCCTATTTAAGGCAAATGTAGCCGTTATCGGCAATAAATCTATGTATTCTGATTGTGCTAATAATAAAATTGAACTCTCTTACATGCTTGAGCACGAAATTTTACTATGGCACGATAGATTAGGACACATAAACTTTCGAAAAATGAAAAAATTATCAAACTTGGGATTGATTCCAAATTTCCAAGTAGATAAGAACTACAAATGTGAGACATGTGTAGAAGCAAAAATGGTCAAACAACCATTTAAATCTATTGACAGAAGCACCGAACCATTAGGTTTGGTACATACAGATTTATGTGATTTTAAATCACTACCTACAAGAGGTGGGAAAAAGTATTTTATTACTTTTATTGACGATTATACGCGATATTGCTATGTATATCTTTTAAATAGTAAGGATGAAGCAATAACCGCGTTTATAAAATACAAGGCTGAGGTAGAAAATCAGTTAAATAAAAAGATCAAGATATTGAGATCTGATCGAGGTGGAGAATATGAATCACCATTTGAACAGTTCTGTGCCGAAAATTGTATAATTCATCAAACAACAGTTCCATATTCACCACAACAAAATGGTGTAGCCGAGAGGAAGAACAGAACGTTAAAAGACGTGATTACTGCCATGCTTTTAACTTCTGGTCTACCGACGAACTTGTGGGGGGGAAGCCTTAAATATGTCTAATCGCATATTAAACAAAGTTCCTCACAATAAAACGGGAACAATTCCATATGGGATATGGAAAGGACACAAACCAAGCTTTAAATACCTCAAAGTATGGGGGTGCTTGGCAAAAGTTCCAGTTTCGCCTCCCAAGAGAGTCAAACTTGGACCAAAAACAGTAGATTGTTATTATCTTGGGCCAGCCCAAAATAGTAGTGCCTACAGATTTTTGGTATTCAAGTCTGATATAAATGATATTCATGTAAATACAATCATGGAATCAAGAGATGCCTCGTTCTTTGAAGATGTGTTTCCACATAAAAGAAATGATAGAAATCCTATCCCAAAAAGGACAAGAGATAACAGAGATGAGACATGTGAAGATGAAACTCATCAGGACAACGAGGAGGTTGAACCAAGAAGAAGTGTAAGGGCAAGAACTTCCAAAATATTTGGTTCGGATTTTTTAACTCATATGTTAGAACACGAACCTCAAACGTACAAGGAAGCAATGTCATCTTATGAATCTTCATGTTGGAAAGAAGCAATCCAAAGTGAGATTGATTCAATTCTAAGTAATAAAACTTGAGAAATTGTTGATATTCCACCAGGAATAAAACCAATTGGCTGCAAATGGGATTTCAAGAAGAAAATGAAAGCAAAAGGCTCTATCGACAAGTATAAAGCCAGATTAGTAGCCAAAGGATATCGTCAAAAAGAAGGAGTAGACTTCTTTGATACCTATTCACCGGTTACACGAATAACCTCTATAAGAATGTTAATAGCAATTGCATCCATTTATAATCTAGAGATTCATCAAATGGATGTAAAAACAGCATTCTTAAATGAAAATCTCGATGAGGAGATTTACATGGAGCAACCTGAGGGATTTATTTCCAAAGGAATGAAAACAAAGTCTGTAGATTAGTCAAATCATTAAACGGACTCAAACAAGCTCCAAAGCAATGGCACGCAAAATTTGATAGTGTCATGATGAAAAATGGTTTTCGTATAAATGAATGTGATAAATGTGTTTATTACAAACAGGTTGGACAATCATATGTGATGATTTGTCTATATGTAGACGATATGCTAATCTTTGGTCCTAATACTAAAGTAATAGAGACTATAAAGAAGATGTTAATCAACAATTTCGATATGAAAGACTTAGGAGTTTCGAACGTTATTTTGGGAATCAAAATAATAAGAACACCTAATGGAATTGAACTATCTCAGTCACACTATGTAGACAAAGTGATTGAAAAATTCCAAGAGTATGGAATTAAAGGAGTGAGGACACCTTTTAATCCATCGGAAGTACTGCATAAAAACACTGATGAGAGTGTAATGCAACTGGAATACTCTCGTGTAATAGGATGCTTAATGTATCTGATGAATTGCACCAGACCAGATATAGCTTATGCAGTAAGTCGATTGAGCAGGTATACAAGCAATCCAGGGAAGGAACACTGGAAAGCACTAATGAGAGTGCTTGGATATTTAAAAAATACCACTAACTATTCCTTACATTATGGAAAATATCCTGCCGTCTTAGAAGGATATAGTGATGCAAACTGGATTGCAGATTCAGAGGAATCAAAATAAACGAGTGGTTATGTCTTTACCCTAGCAGGGGCAGCGGTGTCATGGAAATCTACTAAACAAACATGCATAGCTCGATCCGCTATGGAATCAGAGTTCATTGCATTAGATAAAGCAGGCGAAGAAGCAGAATGACTTCGTCACTTTTTAGAAGATATTCCGTTTTGGCCTAAACCTGTACCGGCCATATGCATACACTGTGATAACCAAGCTGCGCTAAGCAGAGCGCAAAACTTTGTGTATAATGGAAAGTCACGACATATTCGTCGACGCCATAATATAGTTAGGCAGATACTCTCAAATGGAACTATTTCCATAGATTATGTGAGAACAAATGATAACCTAGCGGATCCATTTACTAAAGGTTTATCAAGAGAGAAAATTGACTGCGCATCGAGGGGAATGGGTTTAAAAGCCTAAACCAACAAGATTTACCTTATACGGAAACCTATCCTAGCGACTGGAAATCCCACGGACTAGGATCAATACGCAAACCAGTTATGAGTAACTCAAGAAGTAATGCATTTGTCTGGACTTGGTCCTACTCCATTCCTATGGTGCCCTACAGAAGTTTTAAAGGTTAAAACTATGTTTTTTAATGATGACCATATCTTGGAAATAACAAGTGGGGTATATGTAGGATACTCTTAATGGTTGCGATCACCTATGTTAGTGTGAGCTGGGTCGGCTCTATGAGAATACTAAAAGGCTTTTATTCTCTAAAACACTCGCAGAACCAAAAATTGTTCAGGACCAAAATGAACACAACCAAGAGATTGGATGAGAAGGGAATCAATGCTTCGTAAAGCTTATTGTCTGAATATACAATAAAGGCCGACGGTTCAAGATGAAATAATTCACCGATTAGCCAAGTAGATCCGATAAGTTTTAACTAGGGAAAGTTCAAAGTGAAATATCTACTTATCCACGATAAAGCATTATTCCATATGTACTCTGTGATATTTCGCTTCGTGTGGGGGATATGTATATTATCATTCATGTGGGGTATTGTTAGAATTCCTAAAGGCCAAGTGAATGAAAAATAACATAAGTCCCACATCGCCAATTTATTGAGAGGTATATTAGTTTATATATGTCTTTCTCAAGTGGAGGTTGGGGGCCTGGGGCTCCCAAATATATGCTTCGTTGTGAGGAGGGAGATCAAGCATCACCACCACAAACGCGCGCGCGCCGCCGCCGCCGTCCGTCCGACCGAACCAGGCCGGGCTCGGGTACGGGTCTAAAATGACCATTCTTTTTACCAGGCCATTGTTTAACGGTTTTGGGCATTGTCTGAAACTGGGCTGGGCCTGGAATTTGAAGAGAAGCGGGCGGGGTTTTTGCCTGAGAAGATGCGACTGTTCATGAACGGACGCGAACAGTAACGGGTGCGACCCGTTGGAAGCAAACAGGTGCGAGCGAGCCGATTGAAGCGGACGCCGGCACAAGCGGGTGCGACCCGACTGAACAGGCATGGGCGAAACAGTGCGAGTAGGTACGAAACAGTACCGTTGGACGGGCGGGTGCGACCCGTTAACGAACAGCAGCGACCAAAAGGCAACAGGTGTGACCCGTCAAGCGGACGCGGCTGTTTGAAGGGTTGCGGACGAAATTATAAATAGAAGAGAATACTGATCACATTCTCATTCTATTCCAATCTAATTTCTTCTGCTTCTTTGCTCCACTGCTCTATATTTCATATATATCACAGAGTTGACATACTCATTACAATCTCGTGCAGATTACGTCTGTTGTGTCTTGGGAGAGTTTTAAAATAAAATTCTTAAGGAAATTGTTACGACAAGCCTCAGACGGAATTTCCTTTATATACTGGTTAGATTCACTGTAATCTTTCTCGTTTATAAGTTATACTATTTCTTACAATAGTATAACGTTGTTGTTGTAATTTATTTACAACGTAACTTATTGTTACATTTATCTAATACAGAATCCAGCGTAGTGGAATTCTAATTAATAAACTTGTGCGACGAGTTTATTGTAGCGTGTTATCTGTTTTAGTACACTAGACGTATAACATCTTAAGAATTTTACTGTTTTACACTAAAACAGAGATGTTAACAGTTGACAACATGAAAATGGATAAGTCCAACTTTTCAACGGTTATTTCTGAATGCAATTTGATTCAGAACCCTAACCAATGGTGGGTTGATACTGGAGCTACTCGTCATGTTTGCTCTGGAAAATCCATGTTTTCAACATACCAGAAATTCGATCAGAAAGAAGGACTCTACATGGGTAATTCTGCAGTTTTCACGATCGAAGGCAGTGGCACAGTTATCCTCAAGTTCACTTCTGGAAAAACTGTCAAATTGAATGACGTGCTTCACGTTCTAGACATACGCAAGAATCTCATCTCTGGTGCAGTCCTATCAAATAAGGGATTCAAGATGGTGTTTGAGTCAGACAAGATGGTTCTGTCCAAAGCTGGAATGTATATCAGAAGGGGATATTTTTGTGATGGCCTATTTAAGGCAAATGAAGCCGTTACCGGCAATAAACCTTTGTATTCTGATTGTGCTAATAATAAAATTGAAGTCTCTTACTTGCTTGAGCATGAAATTTTACTATGGCACGATAGATTAGGATACATAAACTTCCGAAAAATGAAGAAATTATCAAACTTGGGATTGATTCCAAATTTCCAAGTAGATAAGAACTACAAATGTGAGACATGTGTAGAAGCAAAAATGGTCAAACAACCATTTAAATCTGTTGACAGAAGCACCGAACCATTAGGTTTGGTACATACAGATTTATGTGATTTTAAATCACTACCTACAAGAGGTGGGAAAAAGAATTTTATTACTTTTATTGACGATTATACGCGATATTGCTATGTATATCTTTTAAATAGTAAGGATGAAGCAATAACCGCGTTTATAAAATACAAGGCTGAGGTAGAAAATCAGTTAAATAAAAAGATCAAGATATTGAGATCTGATCGAGGTGGAGAATATGAATCACCATTTGAACAGTTCTGTGCCGAAAATGGTATAATTCATCAAACAACAGCTCCATATTCACCACAACAAAATGGTGTAGCCGAGAGGAAGAACAGAACGTTAAAAGACATGATTACTGCCATGCTTTTAACTTCTGGTCTACCGACGAACTTGTGGGGGGAAGCCTTAAATATGTCTAATCACGTATTAAACAAAGTTCCTCACAATAAAACGGAACAATTCCATATGAGATATGGAAAGGACACAAACCAAGCTTTAAATACCTCAAAGTGTGGGGGTGCTTGGCAAAAGTTCCAGTTCCGCCTCCCAAGAGAGTCAAACTTGGACCAAAAACAGTAGATTGTTATTATCTTGGGTCAGCCCAAAATAGTAGTGCCTACAGATTTTTGGTATTCAAGTCTGATATAAATGATATTCATGTAAATACAATCATGGAATCAAGAGATGCCTCGTTCTTTGAAGATGTGTTTCCACATAAAAGAAACGATGGAAATCCTGTCCCAAAAAGGACAAGAGATAACAGAGATGAGACATGTGAAGATGAAACTCATCAGGACAACGAGGAAGTTGAACCAAGAAGAAGCGTAAGGGCAAGAACTTCCAAAACATTTAGTTCGGATTTTTTAACTTATATGTTAGAACACGAACCTCAAACGTACAAGGAAGCAATGTCATCTTCTGAATCTTCATGTTGGAAAGAAGCAATCCAAAGTGAGATTGATTCAATTCTAAGTAATAAAACTTGGAAAATTGTTGATATTCCACCAGGAATAAAACTAATTGGCTGCAAATGGATTTTCAAGAAGAAAATGAAAGCAGATGGCTCTATCGACAAGTATAAAGCCAGATTAGTAGCCAAAGGATATCGTCAAAAAGAAGGAGTAGACTTCTTTGATACCTATTCACCGATTACACGAATAACCTCTATAAGAATGTTAATAGCAATTGCATCCATTTATAATCTAGAGATTCATCAAATGGATGTAAAAACAGCATTCTTAAATGGAAATCTCGATGAGGAGATTTACATGGAGCAACCTGAGGGATTTATTTCCAAAGGAAATGAAAACAAAGTCTGTAGATTAGTCAAATCATTATACGGACTCAAACAAGCTCCAAAACAATGGCACGTAAAATTTGATAGTGTCATGATGAAAAATGGTTTTGTATAAATGAATGTGATAAATGTGTTTATTACAAACAGGTTGGACAATCATATGTGATGATTTGTCTATATGTAGACGATATGCTAATCTTTGGTCCTAATACTAAAGTAATAGAGACTATAAAGAAGATGTTAATCAACAATTTTGATATGAAAGACTTAGGAGTTGCGGACGTTATTTTGGGAATCAAAATAATAAGAACACCTAATGGAATTGAACTATCTCAGTCACACTATGTAGACAAAGTGATTGAAAAATTCCAAGAGTATGGAATTAAAGGAGTGAGGACACCTTTTAATCCATCGGAAGTACTGCATAAAAACACTGATGAGAGTGTAATGCAACTTGAATACTCTCGTGTAATAGGATGCTTAATGTATCTGATGAATTGCACCAGACCAGATATAGCTTATGCAGTAAGTCGATTGAGCAGGTATACAAGCAATTTAGGGAAGGAACACTGGAAAGCACTAATGAGAGTGCTTGGATATTTAAAAAATACCACTAACTATTCCTTACATTATGGAAAATATCCTGCCGTCTTAGAAAGATATAGTGATGCAAACTGGATTGCAGATTCAGAGGAATCAAAATCAACGAGTGGTTATGTCTTTACCCTAGCAGGGGCAGCGGTGTCATGGAAATCTACTAAACAAACATGCATAGCTCGATCCACTATGGAATCAAAGTTCATTGCATTAGATAAAGCAGGTGAAGATGCAGAATGGCTTCGTCACTTTTTAGAAGATATTCCGTTTTGGCCTAAACCTGTACCGGCCATATGCATACACTGTGATAACCAAGCAACGCTAAGCAGAGCGCAAAACTTTGTGTATAATGGAATGTCACGACATATTCGTCGGCGCCATAATACAGTTAGGCAGTTACTCTCAAATGGAACTATTTCCATAGATTATGTGAGAACAAATGATAACCTAGCGGATCCATTTACTAAAGGTTTATCAAGAGAGAAAATTGACTGCGCATCGAGGGGAATGGGTTTAAAAGTCTAAACCAACAAGAGTTACCTTATACGGAAACCTATCCTAGCGACCGGAGATTCCACGGACTAGGATCAATAGGCAAACCAGTTATGAGTAACTCAGGAAGTAATGCATTTGTCTGGACTTGGTCCTACTCCATTCCTATGGTGCAAAATATAATGCATGCCTACAGAAGTTTTAAAGGTTAAAACTATGTTTTTTAATGATGACCATATCTTGGAAATAACAAGTGGGGTATATGTAAGATACTCTTAATGGTTGCGATCACCTATGTTAGTGTGAGCTGGGTCGGCTCTATGAGAATACTAAAAGGCTTTTATTCTCTAAAACACTCGCAGAACCAAAAATTGTTCAGGACCAAAATGAACACAACCAAGAGATTGGATGAGAAGGGAATCAATGCTTCGTAAAGCTTATTGTCTGAATATACAATAAAGGCCGACGGTTCAAGATGAAATAATTCACCGATTAGCCAAGTAGATCCGATAAGTTTTAACTAGGGAAAGTTCAAAGTGAAATATCTACTTATCCACGATAAAGCATTATTCCATATGTACTCTGTGATATTTCGCTTCGTGTGGGGGATATGTATATTATCATTCCTGTGGGGGATTGTTAGAATTCCTAAAGGTCAAGTGAATGAAAAATAACATAAGTCCCACATCGCCAATTTATTGAGAGGTATATTAGTTTATATATGCCTTTCTCAAGTGGAGGTTGGGGGCCTGGGGCTCCCAAATGTATGCTTCGTTGTGAGGAGGGAGATCATGCATCACCACCACGCGCGCGCGCTCCGCCGCCGCCGTCCGTCCTACCGAACCGTACCGGGCCGGGCTCGGGTACGGGTCTAAAATGACCATTCTTTTGACCAGGCCATTGTTTAACGGTTTTGGGCATTGTCTGAAACTGGGCTGGGCCTGGAATTTGAAGAGAAGCGGGCAGGGTTTTTGCCTGAGGAGATGCGACTGTTCATGAACGGACGCGAACAGTAACGGGTGCGACCCGTTGGAAGCAAACAGGTGCGAGCGAGCCGATTGAAGCGGACGCCGGCGCAAGCGGGTGCGACCCGACTGAACAGGCGCAGGCGAAACAGTACGAGCAGGTACGAAACAGTACCGTTGGACGGGCGGTTGCGACCCGTTAACGAACAGCAGCGACCAAATGGCAACGGGTGCGACCCGTCAAGCGGACGCGGCTGTTTGAAGGGTTGCGGACGAAATTATAAATAGAAGAGAATACTGATCACATTCTCATTCTATTCCAATCTAATTTCTTCTGCTTCTTTGCTCCACTGCTCTATATTCCATATATATCACAAGTTGACATACTCATTACAATCTCGTGCAGATTACGTCTGTTGTATCTTGCGAGAGTTTTGAAATAAAATTCTTAAGGAAATTGTTACGACAAGCCTCAGACGGAATTTCCTTTATATACTGGTTAGATTCACTGTAATCTTTCCCGTTTATAAGTTATACTATTTCTTACAATAGTATAACGTTGTTGTTGTAATTTATTTACAACGTAACTTATTGTTACATTTATCTAATACAGAATCCAGCGTAGTGGAATTCTAATTAATAAACTTGTGCGACGAGTTTATTGTAGCGTGTTATCTGTTTTAGTACACTAGACGTATAACATCTTAAGAATTTTACTTTTTTACACTAAAACAGAGATGTTAACGGTTGATAACATGAAAATGGATAAGTCCAACTTTTCAGCGGTTATTTCTGAATGCAATTTGATTCAGAACCCTAACCAATGGTGGGTTGATACTGGAGCTACTCGTCATGTTTGCTCTGAAAAATCCATGTTTTCAACATACCAGAAATTCGATCAGAAAGAAAGACTCTACATGGGTAATTCTGCAGTTTTCATGATCGAAGGCAGTGGCACAGTTATCCTCAAGTCCACTTCTGGAAAAACGGTCAAATTGAATGACGTGCTTCACGTTCCAGACATACGCAAGAATCTTATCTCTGGTGCAGTCCTATCAAAGAAGGGATTCAAGATGGTGTTTGAGTCAGACAAGATGGTTCTGTCCAAAGCTGGAATGTATATCGGAAGGGGATATTTATGTGATGGCCTATTTAAGACAAATGTAGCCGTCACCGACAATAAATCTATGTATTCTGATTGTGCTAATAATAAAATTGAAGTCTCTTACTTGCTTGAGCACGAAATTTTACTATGGCACGATAGATTAGGACACATAAACTTCCGAAAAATAAAGAAATTATCAAACTTGGGATTGATTCCAAATTTCTAAGTAGATAAGAACTACAAATGTGAGACATGTGTAGAAGCAAAAATGGTCAAACAACCATTTAAATCTGTTGACAGAAGCACCGAACCATTAGGTTTGGTACATACAGATTTATATGATTTTAAATCACTACCTACAAGAGGTGGGAAAAAGTATTTTATTACTTTTATTGACGATTATACGCGATATTGCTATGTATATCTTTTAAATAGTAAGGATGAAGCAATAACCGCGTTTATAAAATACAAGGATGAGGTAGAAAATCAGTTAAATAAAAAGATCAAGATATTGAGATCTGATCGAGGTGGAGAATATGAATCACCATTTAAACAGTTCTGTGCCGAAAATGGTATAATTCATCAAACAACAGCTCCATATTCACCACAACAAAATGGTGTAGCCGAGAGGAAGAACAGAACGTTAAAAGACATGATTACTGCCATGCTTTTAACTTCTGGTCTACCGACGAACTTGTGGGGGGAAGCCTTAAATATGTCTAATCACATATTAAACAAAGTTCCTCACAATAAAACGGGAACAATTCCATATGGGATATGGAAAGGACACAAACCAAGCTTTAAATACCTCAAAGTGTGGGGGTGCTTGGCAAAAGTTCCAGTTCCGCCTCCCAAGAGAGTCAAACTTGGACCAAAAACAGTAGATTGTTATTATCTTGGGCCAGCCCAAAATAGTAGTGCCTACAGATTTTTGGTATTCAAGTCTGATATAAATGATATTCATGTAAATACAATCATGAAATCAAGAGATGCCTCGTTCTTTGAAGATGTGTTTCCACATAAAAGAAACGATGGAAATCCTGTCCCAAAAAGGACAAGAGATAACAGAGATGAGACATGTGAAGATGAAACTCATCAGGACAACGAGAAAGTTGAACCAAGAAGAAGCGTAAGGGCAAGAACTTCCAAAACATTTGGTTCGGATTTTTTAACTTATATGTTAGAACACGAACCTCAAACGTACAAGGAAGCAATGTCATCTTCTGAATCTTCATGTTGGAAAGAAGCAATCCAAAGTGAGATTGATTCAATTCTAAGTAATAAAACTTGGAAAATTGTTGATATTCCACCAGGAATAAAACCAATTGGCTGCAAATGGATTTTCAAGAAGAAAATGAAAGCAGATGGCTCTATCGACAAGTATAATGCCAGATTAGTAGCCAAAGGATATCGTCAAAAAGAAGGAGTAGACTTCTTTGATACCTATTCACCGGTTACACGAATAACCTCTATAAGAATGTTAATAGCAATTGCATCCATTTATAATCTAGAGATTCATCAAATGGATGTAAATACAGCATTCTTAAATGGAAATCTCGATGAGGAGATTTACATGGAGCAACCTGAGGAATTTATTTCCAAAGGAAATGAAAACAAAGTCTGTAGATTAGTCAAATCATTATACGGACTCAAACAAGCTCCAAAGCAATGGCACGCAAAATTTGATAGTGTCATGATGAAAAATGGTTTTCGTATAAATGAATGTGATAAATGTGTTTATTACAAACAGGTTGGACAATCATATGTGATGATTTGTCTATATGTAAACGATATGCTAATCTTTGGTCCTAATACTAAAGTAATAGAGACTATAAAGAAGATGTTAATCAACAATTTCGATATGAAAGACTTAGGAGTTGCGGACGTTATTTTAGGAATCAAAATAATAAGAACACCTAATGGAATTGAACTATCTCAGTCACACTATGTAGACAAAGTGATTGAAAAATTCCAAGAGTATGGAATTAAAGGAGTGAGGACACCTTTTAATCCCTCGGAAGTACTGCATAAAAACACTGATGAGAGTGTAATGCAACTGGAATACTCTCGTGTAATAGGATGCTTAATGTATCTGATGAATTGCACCAGACCAGATATAGCTTATGCAGTAAGTCGATTGAGCAGGTATACAAGCAATCCAGGGAAGGAACACTGGAAAGCACTAATGAGAGTGCTTGGATATTTAAAAAATACCACTAATTATTCCTTACATTATGGAAAATATCCTGCCGTCTTAGAAGGATATAGTGATGCAAACTGGATTGCAGATTCAGAGGAATCAAAATCAACGAGTGGTTATGTCTTTACCCTAGCAGGGGCAGCGGTGTCATGGAAATCTACTAAACAAACATGCATAGCTCGATCCACTCTGGAATCAGAGTTCATTGCTTTAGATAAAGCAGGCGAAGAAGCAGAATGACTTCGTCACTTTTTAGAAGATATTCCGTTTTGGCCTAAACCTGTACCGGCCATATGCATACACTGTGATAACCAAGCAGCGCTAAGCAGAGCGCAAAACTTTGTGTATAATGGAAAGTCACGACATATTCGTCGACGCCATAATACAGTTAGACAGTTACACTCAAATGGAACTATTTCCATAGATTATGTGAGAACAAATGATAACCTAGCGGATCCATTTACTAAAGGTTTATCAAGAGAGAAAATTGACTGCGCATCGAGGGGAATGGGTTTAAAAGCCTAAACCAACAAGAGTTACCTTATACGGAAACCTATCCTAGCGACTGGAGATCCCACGGACTAGGATCAATAGGCAAACCAGTTATGAGTGACTCAAGAAGTAATGCATTTGTCTGGACTTGGTCCTACTCCATTTCTATGGTGCAAAATATAATGCATGCCTACAGAAGTTTTAAAGGTTAAAACTATGTTTTTTAATGATGACCATATCTTGGAAATAACAAGTGGGGTATATGTAGGATACTCTTAATGGTTGCGATCACCTATGTTAGTGTGAGCTGTGTCGGCTCTATGAGAATACTAAAAGGCTTTTATTCTCTAAAACACTCGCAGAACAAAAAATTGTTCAGGACCAAAATGAACACAACCAAGAGATTGGATGAGAAGGGAATCAATGCTTCGTAAAGCTTATTGTCTGAATATACAATAAAGGCCGACGGTTCAAGATGAAATAATTCACCGATTAGCCAAGTAGATCCAATAAGTTTTAACTAGGGAAAGTTCAAAGTGAAATATCTACTTATCCACGATAAAGCATTATTCCATATGTGCTCTGTGATATTTCGTTTCGTGTGGGGGATATGTATATTATCATTCATGTGGGGGATTGTTAGAATTCCTAAAGGTCAAGTGAATGAAAAATAACATAAGTCCCACATCGCCAATTTATTGAGAGGTATATTAGTTTATATATGCCTTTCTCAAGTGGAGGTTGGGGGCCTGGGGCTCCCAAATGTATGCTTCGTTGTGAGGAGGGAGATCATGCATCACCACCACACGCGCGCACGCCGCCGCCGCCGTCCGTCCGACCAAACCAGGCTCGGGTATGGGTCTAAAATGACCATTCTTTTTACCAGGCCATTGTTTAACGGTTTTGGGATTGTCTGAAACTGGGCTGGGCCTGGAATTTGAAGAGAAGCGGGCGGGGTTTTTGCCTGAGGAGATGCGACTGTTCATGAACGGACGCGAACAGTAACGGGTGCGACCCGTTGGAAGCAAACAGGTGCGAGCGAGCCGATTGAAGCGGACGCCGGCGCAAGCGGGTGCGACCCGACTGAACAGGCGCGGGCGAAACAGTGCGAGCAGGTACGAAACAGTACCGTTGGACGGGCGGGTGCGACCCGTTAACGAACAGCAGCGACCAAAAGGCAACGGGTGCGACCCGTCAAGCGGACGCGGCTGTTTGAAGGGTTGCGGACGAAATTATAAATAGAAGAGAATACTGATCACATTATCATTCTATTCCAATCTAATTTCTTCTGCTTCTTTGCTCCACTGCTCTATATTCCATATATATCACAGAGTTGACATACTCATTACAATCTCTTGCAGATTACGTGTGTTGTATCTTGGGAGAGTTTTAAAATAAAATTCTTAAGGAAATTGTTACGACAAGCCTCAGACGGAATTTCCTTTATATACTGGTTAGATTCACTGTAATCTTTCCCGTTTATAAGTTATACTATTTCTTACAATAGTATAACGTTTTTGTTGTAATTTATTTACAACGTAACTTATTGTTACATTTATCTAATACAGAATCCAGCGTAGTGGAATTCTAATTAATAAACTTGTGCGACGAGTTTACTGTAGCGTGTTATCTGTTTTAGTACACTAGACGTATAACATCTTAAGAATTTTACTGTTTTACACTAAAACAGAGATGTTAACAGTTGACAACATGAAAATGGATAAGTCCAACTTTTCAGCGGTTATTTCTGAATGCAATTTGATTCAGAACCCTAACCAATGGTGGGTTGATACTGGAGCTACTCGTCATGTTTGCTCTGAAAAATCCATGTTTTCAACATACCAGAAATTCGATCAAAAAGAAAGACTCTACATGGGTAATTCTGCAGTTTTCATGATCGAAGACAGTGGAACACTTATCCTCAAGTTCACTTCTGGAAAAACTGTCAAATTGAATGACGTGCTTCACGTTCCAGACATACGCAAGAATCTCATCTCTGGTGCAGTCCTATCAAAGAAGGGATTCAAGATGGTGTTTGAGTCAGACAAGATGGTTCTGTCCAAAGCTGGAATGTATATCGGAAGGGGATATTTATGTGATGGCCTATTTAAGGCAAATGTAGCCGTTACCGGCAATAAATCTATGTATTCTGATTGTGCTAATAATAAAATTGAAGTCTCTTACTTGCTTGAGCACGAAATTTTATTATGGCACGATAGATTAGGACACATAAACTTCCGAAAAATGAAGAAATTATCAAACTTGGGATTGATTCCAAATTTTCAAGTTGATAAGAACTACAAATATGAGACATGTGTAGAAGCAAAAATGGTCAAACAACCATTTAAATCTGTTGACAGAAGCGCCGAACCATTAGGTTTGGTACATACAGATTTATGTGATTTTAAATCACTACCTACAAGAGGTAGGAAAAAGTATTTTATTACTTTTATTGACGATTATACGCGATATTGCTATGTATATCTTTTAAATAGTAAGGATGAAGCAATAACCGCGTTTATAAAATACAAGGCTGAGGTAGAAAATCAGTTAAATAAAAAGATCAAGATATTGAGATCTGATCGAGGTGAAGAATATGAATCACCATTTGAACAGTTCTGTGCCGAAAATGGTATAATTCATCAAACAACAGCTCCATATTCACCACAACTAAATGGTGTAGCCGAGAGGAAGAACAGAACATTAAAAGACATGATTACTGCCATGCTTTTAACTTCTGGTCTACCGACAAACTTGTGGGGGGAAGCCTTAAATATGTCTAATCACATATTAAACAAAGTTCCTCACAATAAAACGGAAACAATTCCATATGAGATATGGAAAGGACACAAACCAAGCTTTAAATACCTCAAAGTGTGGGGGTGCTTGGCAAAAGTTCCAGTTCCGCCTCCCAAGAGAGTCAAACTTGGACCAAAAACAGTAGATTGTTATTATCTTGGGCCAGCCCAAAATAGTAGTGCCTACAGATTTTTGGTATTCAAGTCTGATATAAATGATATTCATGTAAATACAATCATGGAATCAAGAGATGCCTCGTTCTTTGAAGATGTGTTTCCACATAAAAGAAACGATGGAAATCCTATCCCAAAAAGGACAAGAGATAACAGAGATGAGACATGTGAAGATGAAACTCATCAGGACAACGAGGAGGTTGAACCAAGAAGAAGCGTAAGGGCAAGAACTTCCAAAACATTTGGTTCGGATTTTTTAACTTATATGTTAGAACACGAACCTCAAACGTACAAGGAAGCAATGTCATCTTCTGAATCTTCATGTTGGAAAGAAGCAATCCAAAGTGAGATTGATTCAATTCTAAGTAATAAAACTTGGGAAATTGTTGATATTCCACCAGAAATAAAACCAATTGGCTGCAAATGGATTTTCAAGAAGAAAATGAAAGCAGATGGCTCTATCGACAAGTACAAAGCCAGATTAGTAGCCAAAGGATATCGTCAAAAAGAAGGAGTAGACTTCTTTGATACCTATTCACCGGTTACACGAATAACCTCTATAAGAATGTTAATAGCAATTGCATCCATTTATTATCTAGAGATTCATCAAATGGATGTAAAAACAGCATTCTTAAATGGAAATCTCGATGAGGAGATTTACATGGAGCAACCTGAGGGATTTATTTCCAAAGGAATGAAAACAAAGTCTGTAGATTAGTCAAATCATTATACGGACTCAAACAAGCTCCAAAGCAATGGCACGCAAAATTTGATAGTGTCATGATGAAAAATGATTTTCGTATAAATGAATGTGATAAATGTGTTTATTACAAACAGGTTGGACAATCATATGTGATGATTTGTCTATATGTAGACGATATGCTAATCTTTGGTCCTAATACTAAAGTAATAGAGACTATAAAGAAGATGTTAATCAACAATTTCGATATGAAAGACTTAGGAGTTGCGGACGTTATTTTGGGAATCAAAATAATAAGAACACCTAATGGAATTGAACTATCTCAGTCACACTATGTAGACAAAGTGATTGAAAAATTCCAAGAGTATGGAATTAAAGGAGTGAGGACACCTTTTAATCCATCGGAAGTACTGCATAAAAACACTGATGAGAGTGTAATGCAACTGGAATACTCTCGTGTAATAGGATGCTTAATGTATCTGATGAAATGCACCAGACCAGATATAGCTTATGCAGTAAGTCGATTGAGCAGGTATACAAGCAATCCAGGGAAGGAACACTGGAAAGCACTAATGAGAGTGCTTGGATATTTAAAAAATACCACTAACTATTCCTTACATTATGGAAAATATCCTGCCGTCTTAGAAGGATATAGTGATGCAAACTGGATTGCAGATTCAGAGGAATCAAAATCAACGAGTTGTTATGTCTTTACCCTAGCAGGGGCAGCGGTGTCATGGAAATCTACTAAACAAACATGCATAGCTCGATCCACTATGGAATTAGAGTTCATTGCATTAGATAAAGCAGGCGAAGAAGCAGAATGGCTTCGTCACTTTTTAGAAGATATTCCGTTTTGGCCTAAACCTGTGCCGACCATATGCATACACTGTGATAACTAAGCAGCGCTAAGCAGAGCGCAAAATTTTGTGTATAATGGAAAGTCACGACATATTCGTCGACGCCATAATACAGTTAGGCAGTTACTCTCAAATGGAACTATTTCCATAGATTATGTGAGAACAAATGATAACCTAGCGGATCCATTTACTAAAGGTTTATCAAGAGAGAAAATTGACTGCGCATCGAGGGGAATGGGTTTAAAAGCCTAAACCAACAAGAGTTACCTTATACGGAAACCTATCCTAGCGACTGGAGATCCCACGGACTAGGATCAATAGGCAAACCAGTTATGAGTAACTCAAGAAGTAATGCATTTGTCTGGACTTGGTCCTACTCCATTCCTATGGTGCAAAATATAATGCATGCCTACAGAAGTTTTAAAGGTTAAAACTATGTTTTTTAATGATGACCATATCTTGGAAATAACAAGTGGGGTATATGTAGGATACTCTTAATGGTTGCGATCATCTATGTTAGTGTGAGCTGGGTCGGCTCTATGAGAATACTAAAAGGCTTTTATTCTCTAAAACACTCGCAGAACCAAAAATTGTTCAGGACCAAAATGAACACAACAAAGAGATTGGATGAGAAGGGAATCAATGCTTCGTAAAGCTTATTGTCTGAATATACAATAAAGGCCGACGGTTCAAGATGAAATAATTCACCGATTAGCCAAGTAGATCCGATAAGTTTTAACTAGGGAAAGTTCAAAGTGAAATATCTACTTATCCACGATAAAGCATTATTGCATATGTACTCTGTGATATTTCGCTTCGTGTGGGGGATATGTATATTATCATTCATGTGGGGGATTGTTAGAATTCCTAAAGGTCAAGTGAATGAAAAATAACATAAGTCCCACATCGCCAATTTATTGAGAGGTATATTAGTTTATATATGCCTTTCTCAAGTGGAGGTTGGGGGCCTGGGGCTCCCAAATGTATGCTTCGTTGTGAGGAGGGAGATCATGCATCACAACCACACACGTGCATGCCGCCGCCGCCGTCCGACCGACCGAACCGAACCGGGCCGGGCTCGGGTACGGGTTTAAAATGACCATTCTTTTTACCAGGCCATTGTTTAACGGTTTTGGGCATTGTCTGAAACTGGGCTGGGCCTGGAATTTGAAGAGAAGCGGGCGGGGTTTTTGCCTGAGGAGATGCGACTGTTCATGAACGGACGCGAACAGTAACGGGTGCGACCCGTTGGAACCAAACAGGTGCGAGCGAGCCGATTGAAGCGGACGCCGGCGCAAGCGGGTGCGACCCGACTGAACAGGCGCGGGCGAAACAGTGCGAGCAGGTACGAAACAGTACCGTTGGACGGGCCGGTGCGACCCGTTAACGAACAGCAGCGACCAAAAGGCAACGGGTGCGACCTGTCAAGCGGACGCGGCTGTTTGAAGGGTTGCGGACGAAATTATAAATAGAAGAGAATACTGATCACATTCTCATTCTATTCCAATCTAATTTCTTCTGCTTCTTTGCTCCACTGCTCTATATTCAATATATATCACAGAGTTGACATACTCATTACAATCTCGTGCAGATTACGTCTGTTGTATCTTGGGAGAGTTTTGAAATAAAATTCTTAAGGAAATTGTTACGACAAGCCTCTGACGGAATTTCCTTTATATACTGGTTAGATTCACTGTAATCTTTCCCGTTTATAAGTTATACTATTTCTTACAATAGTATAACGTTGTTGTTGTAATTTATTTACAACGTAACTTATTGTTACATTTATCTAATACAGAATCCAGCGTAGTGGAATTCTAATTAATAAACTTGTGCGACGAGTTTATTGTAGCGTGTTATCTATTTTAGTACACTAGACGTATAACATAACATTGTCAAACTTAAACTAATTCCATATTTGAATTTGCTTCATGTTTTGTTTTGAAGGTACAAGAAAGCTTTCCATTTTCAATTGCTCTATCATGGAAAGGCTCTGCTCCCAGAGCACAACTGTATTTCCTAAGGGCAATCCAATTCCAAACGTCAAAGCTTTGACATTCTTTAGATCAAGTACTTTCTCTGTTGATGTTACGTATGCTGATACTGGCGATTTACAAGTCCCTCCTAAGATTAGCACTTATACAATAAGCTCTCCTAATTCTCTGTATTTATGTGTTGTATACATATATCATAGTAACTCATGAGCGGTACATGCTAGTGGGAAATTGCTTACCAATAAATCGCTGCCAAACTTTATGTTCTGTCATGTCACCATAGCCATAGAACGAAGAGAAAAGAAAGCAAAATCTTATATGTTTAGTATTTTATATGAACATTTTTCAAACCTTCTAATTTCTAACAAATGTTAAATGTTGGTAGCATGCTTAGTAGTTATGAAATTCTAAATTTGAGCAATTGAGATAATTTATAAGTTTAATAATGATAATAATAAATAATGATTTGAATAAGTCAACTAAGTTTTATATAAATATTAACTAAGTATCATAAAATTAACAAGTTTATAATAATAGCAATAATAATAATAAATTAACTAAGTTTATGAAAATTTATAAGTTTAAGATAATTTATAAAATTATCCAAATTAATAAAATTTAAGTTTGAGATAATAAGTTTAAGTTAATTAAAATATAAGTCATTACATTTAAGTTTTACTAATTGAGATAATTTATAAGATTGAGTTAACATGAATAAATTTATAAATAAGTTAACCGAGCTTTATAAAAATTTAATTAATTTGTATAAAAAGGGGCATTTCACTAGAAGAACAAACTTTCTAGTCCAATTAGTTTCTAGGACATACATCCATAGAAATTAATTTCAAGGCCAAAGTCAGCAAAATAATTACTTTTAAGGACAAAGTGAGCAGTCCAATTACTTTTAAGGACATAATTTCATAGGTTTTTAGGCCTTAGGAACTAATTATTTTGCATTTTATCCTTAAAAGTAATTATTTTAGTTGTGTGTCCTACAAACTAATTGCACTTGCTAAAGAGGCCCTTGCGGCTAATTTCCACTTATAAAAATTAACCAAAATTTTAAAAATTAGCTCAGAGTTATATAATTTAACTATGTTTTATAAAAAATAAATAAATTTACAAATTAGTTAAGTTTTATAAGAATTTAACACGTAAAAAGTTTTATAAAATTTAACAAAGTTTTATTAAAAGTATTTAAATTTAAGAAAAGTTCAACTAAGGATGTTTGATATACTTTAAATATGAAATGGTTTGATAATCGTTTGTTGATTGTTAAACTTGTCTATAGGTAACTAGCTTTTTAGAAGTAAAGACCGGCTGCAGCAAAGAATCATGGGTAATCAAGTATTGAACATGTTTTTAATTGTTATATATATGATAACATTTTGTTAGTACTTGTTTTGTAAACTTGTTTATGAATGGTTATGGATTTTTGTGAATTTGCTTGGTTTGTCGAAAAACTATTATCGAAATGGTTATGGATATTATATTTGATTATGCGATTAACATGTTTTTTAATTGTTCGAATAGATGATTATGTGATTGATTGATTGATTGTTAGAATATGATGATTACGTGATCGATTGCTACTTGAAATACAAATATTATGTGAGCAATGGTTGGAAATGGTACAAGTCATTAACATGAAATAGTAGCTTGTACAGCATGCTGCAAAACAGTTAATATCTTTTGGTAACATTTTAAACGCTACTAAAATAAATGTAAATAGATGCGATACGGCTTTTGAAGCGTTGAAAAAACGCTGCCAAAACTTTTAGTAGCGTTTTAGTAAACACTACGATACGACATGCTACTAAAAGTTTGAAACTTTTTGTAGCATTTCTAAATCCTACAATAGATCAAGTTTTGGTAGCGTTTTCTACAACGCTAGAAAAAGTTTCAGACTCTTAGTGACATGTCGTATCGCGGCGTTTATCGAAACGCTGTTAAAAGTTTTGGTAGCGTTTATTCAGAGCAAGAAAAGGCCATTTCTGGTGTAGTGGGAGGGACGTCATAGCAATAAAGAATGTAGCAAAGTAGGAGACATAGATATTTATAAAGGTTCGAGAATGTTTGTTGAAAATGGGTAAACACCACCAGTCTATTTGTTGTAGAACTATTCACATGAGGTGTATGATACAACTATTTTAAATATGGCTTAATTGATTTGAGGGAGCGAATCACAGATACAATAAACCGAAAAGAAATGTAATAAATTAAAGTATATAAATGTTTATAATGGCTTGGTTAGATCGTGCCTACATTCATTGTCCATTTCATTACTTCTATTATAGGTCAGATATGCGATGGTTCGAATATAGAATACAATGATCTAAAGCTCATATGAGAGTTAAATGTAGCTTCCAGGGTATCTTTTCCACTAGCTTGATCCGACTAATTCTGCTCTTTCGAATTATCCCTTGGTTTTATTGTAAGCCTTGGTATTTATAGAAATGAAGATATAGATAGACTAGGCCAATAAAATGGGCAATTTCCTTATTTAGCTTAGCCGGATCGGTTTTTTCCATATACAGAAGATAAGATCTAGAATTTTCATGTATAAGAGATTTAATCCAAAATTTCCTTATATGCATTGTTTGGTTTGGTTCGATAATGTGTGTCTAGCTGCCTCCTGACTGATATGTCAAGATGGTTGGATACTTGGTTGACTGTCTTTGGTTTTAAAGTCCAATGGGTCTTTGTCGGGTAGCTAACTACCGAACAAGAAATCCTATTTGATAATATAATTATTAGACATGAAATCTTGCTCGATAGTTAAACTACCGGGCAGAAAATCTTGTTTGGTAGTAAACCTAGCAGACAGAAAATGATATATGGCTTAAGGTCAAGATGATCCATGCTTTATACATGCTATATTTTTTTTTACATTCCTTCCTTTGTTGCCTCGTGACCTACCTTCCTTAAGTCCTCGGTCTAGTGGTGACACTCCTAATACTAACATTTTAGCTGTTCCTACTCATAGCGACAACTCTTTGTATTCACTGTTCCGCACGTGAAAATGTCAACTGCAACACCCTGCAAAATCAACCATAAATAAAATTAATTTAAACAAGATAGGGTTAAAAATAGAAATATTGTAAAAGTCAAAATATGAACACAAAAGTTATGCCATTGCATTCGTGTGATTTTCTAATTAATTTCCATATATAGTATGTTGAAAACGGAGCTCAAACAAGAAAGTTGTAGACATTTAAAGTTTTTGATTCAAATTAATTTAAATAGAAGTCAATTTCAAATAAATAATTAGTTCCTAAATTTGAAATTCAAAAGTTAACAGCAATTATACTTAGGGGTTAAGTAAACATTAAAATTAATGTTAACATTAAATTACAATTAAGGAAGAAAATAAAATTAACAATGGCAAAAATCAAACGATCCCATTAAGGAACTGGTTGATCGCTCCACATAAACCGACTGACTTCTAGCGGTCGACCGATGGGAAAGGCGGTTGACCGGCTCGAGTGGCTGGCGACTAGGGTTTTGTGTATTTTAACATACTAGATTATATTAATATTAACCAACCTTAATCCAACAGTTCTTGTGCGTTCCAACCACTATAAATAAGAGCCTATCCCCTTCACTTCTCTCCACAATTATTTAGGGAACACTAATGAAGCTCTGAGTTCGTCTCTTGATAGATTTAGAAAACTCCATTAGGGTTTCAAGTAAGAAATTCTATATATATCTGTTTTTATTTATTTGATCAACCTATTCTCCTCCAAACCTCTAATTTTCTGAATCTAACGTATATACAAATTCCTTGATGTATACATATAAAAAGAAAAGGGCTGAAAAAGTTCATCGAGGGTGTATCAAATCCAAAAGAAGGCAAAGCTAAGGACCCTATGGGTGGAAATCTAAGTTTTTCTATTTAGTATTTCAATAGTGTAGTTTGGATTTGACATATGCTTTGGGAAATTTTGGATTACGAAAACATCACATTAAAAATTCCCAAAATTCCCTCAAGACGAAATATCAATTCTTAGGTTAGAATCTTAATTGTTTTGTATTAAAATAATGGAGTTTGTGTGGATTTTACAATTTACTCATTTTACCTTCTATTCCACTTCTTATTCCCTTTATTTTGATCTGATTAAGGGATTTAATTAAGGAATAGTGTGTAAGGTACAAATTCTTATTCGTTGTTTACACGCATATTACTACAAATTAAATAGAAATTCTCTTCTCTAATTTCATGTAAAAGAAGTTGAATAAAGCCTAAAATTAATTAAAATGTAAGTTTCTATTATTGATTTATTCCATTGTTTAAATATGAAATAAGTTAAATTTGGATTCTATATACAAGTCTATTGATTTGATTTTGGAATATTTGATTTATGGCATGTATGCAATTATGGAAATGAGGCTTGTATAATTTTGGAAGGTTTAACATTTGAACATTAGTTTAGGGCGTAATCTCCGCGGGGTGTTTGTGTGTATATATAAACTAGCATAAATAATGTGCAATTATAACGTATTACTTGTATGGTTAATTAGGCTAATAATTATCAATTAAATCCCCCTAGGAAAGTAATTTATTTTTTAGGCAAATTATGAAGGAATTCTTATAAGGCCTAAAATAATGAATAACGTTGAGATTGATATTATATTTTGAGAGTTTTATGAATTAACTAAATTCTTGGGACGCGAGGTCAGTAAAAAGCACACAAAAGTCTGTCTAGATAATCTAGCCACCAGTAGTGTCACTTTGGAGTTGATGTGAGATATCATCTATAATAAGTAACTACGGATGATGCATGGTCAGTACCAATTTTATAGGCTAAATCTGCCCAGCTAATCTGGCTACCAGTTTCTACGAAGAGTCGGACTAATGTGATACGTCTCCATAAGGTACGAGTCATAATAAGAAGGACCTGCTTTAGGGATTGAAGGTATCAAGTGTTTGTTTGAGGGTCCGTTGATAGAGTTGGGGTTATGGCCTACGGGCAATTAAGTAATTTGTTACATATATCTAACTCATTGGCCAATCTTGTCCGAAATAAAAGGTATTTTCATTTTGTTATATACTTGATATAATGTGGTTATATTAATTAATCAATTTAATTAAAGTATATATAATAGAAAATCTATAAATGGTATGTTTTGTGATAGTAGTTACAAAGTATTATATCCGTGAATAAATTATCACAATGAAACAAAAATACCATTTTAAATATCCAAGTCAATATGTATCGAGACTGAATATCGATACATCCATTGAGACTAGAGTATATAACGCTCTTTAAATGTTGGTAGTGTATTACTTATAACTGCTGGGCGTACCAAGGGGTTGCGTACTGATAGTTATTGGATAACCATGGAATGACTCACTCGATAATTTTCTGTTGGTTAATATAACTAAGTCAAGCAGAGAATATCGATATGACTAATTTGCACAGATCTCTCGATTTAGAATACCATTGATCTTTAATATGGAATCTCCGCTTTGATTATAGCTAAATCGTAGCACGAATTCCATCGAATGACTATAGTTGGTTGAGTAGAATTTGAAGTGAAATGTTGTTCAAGAGAGGATTCATCTCCTCAATTATACAAGGTTAGCATTACGGTCAACTAAAGTCAACTCAAAGTCAAAGTCTCTGGCCAGAGTATTTCGGTTAATAATAATTATTATCATCGAACCAAGGACTTTATGTTTGGACTATAAAGTTGAATGTGGGCGATATTGGAATTTTGACCATTACCAAATTCTACAAGTACTAATGTGATATAGTCTTGACGAAGAGAATTGAAATAATGATTTGAAATGTTTTAGAACGAGCTGGTTAAACTCTGGAAGTTTCATTTAATTTTTTTTATTGAAAATATGAGGAAATAAGTGGATAACTTATAAAATTTGGAAATGGCAAGTTAAAGCAATGTTTAAAGGTGTTGAATATGAATGCAAGAAAAGTATAAATTTGAAATTGAACTGGAATTGAATCTAACTTAAATTAAGTTAAATAAAGTAAAATTTGGAAGTTTAGCCTAAGGTAGGCTAAACGAGGTAATTTTTGGGAATTATTTAAGGAATAAACTAATTAAATTAATTAGTAATCGGATATGGTTGAAATATTAAAATTTAACAAATAGATTGAGTCAGATGGAATTGAAATTGATTTAAAATGGATATAGCCTTGAATTGTGAAGTGATAATATACATAAGAACTTTTGTATAAAATGTCTATAATTGACTTAAGAAAATTTGAGGATGAATTTCTTAAGTGAAATTGGTATTAAAGGGTTGTACTAACTAAATAGGCGAATGTAAATTGTAAATGCAAATGATAATTTCGAATAATGGATTGTAAATGAAACGAATGTGAATAAGAGAATTTGGTGTAGCTAAGAGAATCAATAGTATTAAATAAGTAAGTTATACGTATATTATATTATTTGCATAATGGTTTGATCCAGATTCGAGTATAGAATTTCAGATAACTTATATCGATCCGAGTTAGGATTTTTCACTCGATTTTCGACGGCGAACACTGGATATGGATTTTTGATTGATTATGCAATTCTCTATCATAGTATATGGCTATGCAAGGAGAATGACGGTTTTTGATCAAGAAACCAGATCTAAGTCCGCACTAGAGAGTCATGTGAACAATACTGGTACAGAAGTGAAGTTGTGTGATCGAGTGAGCGATCGGATTTGATATTGCGTACGAATGATATATGTACATCGTATGGGCTTAGATAAAGCAAATATTAGGAAACTGAAAATACAAAATAGTATGATTTTGAATTCTATGTTTGGATATCACTGGTATATAAAATGCAGGTATATAAAGAAAGAGTTAAATGATGCCTTTGATTTCATAAGGAAAAAAATTGGGTTGCCCGACATAAAGGTACATGTTTATATTATCATTTGATGGTTTAATGATTGAGCCACTTGGATTTTTTTTCTTTTATTGGGTTGAGCCAGTGGTGGTGATTTGTAGTTGTCTTATCTAGCCGCACAAAGGAGATGTTGACGAAATTTTTCGAAAATTTGAAGAGTTAGAATCTTTGAAGAAAATTTTGATAACTAGAATCTGATTTTGATTATAACTTGAAATGGTTGAATGGATAATATTAGTTGGAGTCTATGGATGAATTTGGAAATTTATTAAAAGTATTAACAAGGTTTCAGCAAATTGGTTTTGGAGAGTTAAAGGTTTAACTAGATTTGGGAAGTTATTTCAACATATTGGTTTTTGGAATGTTAATGGGTTTTGGGCCATTCTTCTTACCTTGGCTATTTTAGGGGGCGAAATTCTTTTAAGGGGGAGGAATGTAACGACCCAGAATTTTGGTTATTTGTAAATTGGAATATTTGATTGATTTTAAATATTTAGAAGTTAATTTTATAGATTTAATAGATTGAATTACAAATATAACAATTTATTGATAATTTTGGTTGTTGAATTAAATAACTGAGATTGTTAAAATAATTTAAATCTTGGATTTTAGTTGGATAGAAATAGATTAAAGGCATATTAAATTTATATTAATAAGAATGAAGGTAATAGAACTTTTAGATTTAATTTAAAAGTGATTTATTCGATTTTAGAAATATATTGTTTAAATTAATATGTAAAAATAGCCTTCCGGGGTACAGTCTCGGATTTCGACGAAACTAGTTATCCGTAATAGTGTATTATTATCGGATTTCAAATTTCGTAGCATTTGGAGTTATCGTTTGGTCGTACGGGATAAAAATGTGTTGAAATTAATGTTGAAAATTAAATATAATAATTGAGTTCAAAAAGTTATCTTCTCCATACGATCGAATTAGGTTTTGGAACTTGCTCAATTGCATTCGGAATAGGAGTATAACATTAGAAACGCCTAGTGGCGCGCCTCGATCGGAGTTCGAATAATATATCTGAATATTTTGAAAATTTAATACTATATTTAATCGATTTGACTTCGGAGCCTTTTTAGTCAACTCTCAGCCACCCTGTACCTGTGACCTGCTCGCCTCTTTCCTTTTAAAACAGGCTTCTCCTCTCTTTATTTTCAAATAGAGCACAGCGAAAGAAAAAAAAGGAAGCTTCCACTTGGAAAATTCAAATTTATAAAGAAAAATACTGCATGAAAATTTTAAAATCGAATTTTAGAAATATGGATGGATCAAGATCTTCGATTGGGCACTTCGTTGAAGCTTGCGGTGGGTTTTTTAGACCGTTCGACTGTTCTCAGACTTGAGCATGAACTAGGGTTAGCTGTAGGATGAAATTAAAGGCATAATTCGTGAAACAGAGCTTTGGTTCGAGCATCTCGTATCGAATAGCAGCTGTAGGCCGAAGATGGGGAGGTGCGGCGCTACTTTTAAGATCACGAACAATTGCTACAGTGCTGTTCGTGCATGGCCAGGTCGCGATTTTCATAGTGGGCTCGGGCTTGAAAATTTTGATATGAGAAGATGGAGATTTCGAAGAAAAATATGTTGGCAAGGTCGGAATTTGGTTTCGACGAGGTGTTCGTGGTATCAGTGAAGATCGTGCACGCATGATACTGTGTATCGAGCAGTTTGGGGAAGAAGGAAAGTATTAGAAGCGAGTCGGGTTGTGTTAAATGGGTAAAGAAGATTTTCTAATTTATATAATCTATTGTTTAAAATTTAATCATTAACTTGAAAATTTAATAAATAGCTTATATTATGTCCGATTGAGACACGGTCAGTCACGTTAGGTTCATATTAACGAGATCTTAACTATGGAATCAAATTTGTTGAATTCAGATATTGCAGAATTTTCAGTTAAATTTGAATGCGTTCGAATTTAACCAGAATCAGAACGCGAAAGCGACAACAAAAATAAAGATTAGTGTTTTATAACGCTCACGAAGTACTAAAATATTTTTATGTTAGTTAAATTCAAAATTATGAAGTGATTTAAATTTGTTGATTGTTGTTTAATAATTTTAATTGACATTTAAATTGACATCTGAATTAACTGATAGTAATTTAAATTGATGGTTAAATTGAATTGGAATTAAACTGTTAGTAAAATTCTCGATTATTGATAATTGGTTAATTGTTGTGATATATCATCAGTCTGGATGACGGATTGTAATGGATGCCAATTTGTTGAGATTTTGAATGATTGGATGTTTATCTATTTTTATATATCCTATTGTCACCCTATAAATTATCTAACAGTATATAAACCGCTATTTGAATTATTTCGAATGAATTAAGAAATAGGTTGAAATGATATATACCTATGACATTTATTTTGGATTGAAATAATATTTATCCATCCCTCAAATAACAATAAAAATAACTGATTCACTTGGCCATAGGAGAGAAAATTATATACGGAGACCGGCTTGATTAAATTAACGATTTTAAATTTTTTTGATTTGAGATTATTTGAACGAGTTTGATTTAATGAAGTAAAAATCGAATTCATGGAAATCAAATTATTTTCGAAATTGAGTTCAAAATGTTGGAATCACAATTTGTTAAACGAAATTTGAAATTTTTGAAGTTAAAATCGAAATATGATTTGAATTCCTGAAATTGATTTGAATTTCAGAAATTGATTTGTTTTAAAAAAATTGAACTTTCATTCGAACTTTGAATTATTGCTACGTAAAAGTCATATAATTGGATATATAGATTTGGACTCGAGAATGGAATTTATTTTAAGATTTGAATCTAAATTAAAAGATTGAAGTATAATTTGAATTCGGTAATTTAAATTGATATTCTGAAATCGAATTCGAATTTATATAAATCGAAATGGTTGTAATTGAGAATTGAATTGAAATTAATTCAAATTGGGATATAGTTGAAATTAATTGGAATTGAAATCGAAATTGAATTAATTTGGAATCAAAATTGAAATTGATTTGAATTAAAATTGGGATTGAAGTTAATTCAAATTAAGATCGAAATTGAATTGATGTAAATGGAAATTGAAAGTGATTTGAGTTGGAAAATTTAGAATTGAATTAGTTTGACTTTGAAACTATTTTCAAATAAATTATTTTACTATAAACTATTTAAAATCTATCTTTTGGATTATTCAAATTAGTTTGATTTTCCAAGCTATTTACTATATAAACCATTTCAATACTCGAACTATTTTCTACTAAACTATTTTTAACCAATTAAACAATTTTAAAAATATTCAACTATTTCCTAAAATTTCAAACTGGTCGGAATGGGAATGTTTATATTTAAATCATGGATTTAAATGCGTATTCTGTTAAAATGAAGTTATAACCTAAATTGAAATTCGAAACGATTTTGAAAGTGAAATGATATTTTCAAGTGAGAACGACGTATCGAATTGAATATGATTTTTGAAGTAAATATGATATTTCGAAATGAAACTGATTTTGAAGCGAATATGATATTTTAATATCAAGTACGAATTGTTTTCGAAATATAAAAGAACCAACCGGTGTGTAAAACGACGTTTGGTTGTTAAATAGATCGAGGCCTCTTATTGGCATACTCTCTGTCAATACTGGAACCACTTTAACAACTGTGTACGTGGAGAAGACTCCAGAATGAAGTAGTTGGATTTGGCGTCGTTTACTGGATTTGAAGAAAGAGAATAATGATGGATAGACCCCGGCCCTTGTGCCAATTTGAAATGACTAAAACAGGACGGCTTAACATGGCCAAGTGGGCTAATTACCCATAACGGACATCCATTCTTCGATTTTCTTGGACTCAGTCCATTGTATTACTCTTGTTGTTGTTTTCGATTGGTGCACCTTGATTTGTGATAGCCTCCCTTTGACTCGATATGGGATAGATAGACGCGATGGGCGGTCATGGCTATGATGCGTTACCACCAGCCCTGCGACCCGAACCGGTAGTAGCTTACCTTAGGCATTACCTCACATGCCTTGTCATACTTTTATCCTTATACGAGACCCATAAGATTTTGGTTTAGTGTTGTATCACAGCGCATCCCTATCCACCAACAGTTTACTGGTGTTTTATATCCAAACTGTACGACAAACGTGTTAAGGCGGATCAATGTAAACCCTTAACATTGAGAAAAGTATTTATTTTATTAATTAGACATTACATACATAGCGTATTCTACTACATATAAATATTTGATGGATCCTTAAGAAATCGAAAATCTCGAAACATCTTTTGAGTTACTGCGCACATGTTATACACTAGATAGGAGATGTAAAACCCATAAACATCTCTGATGCCACGACACTCATGTTATATGCGATATCAATTTGATTCGCATAAGAATATTTTAGTCCCGACTCGAATGTTTTGTCTTTTCATTACGCTCGGGTCAGTCCTGAGTTTTTCAGTGTATTGAAGATCATTTTCTGGAGGACGAAGACGAAGATTTGGTATATTATTACTATTAGTACTCGTGCATCATGTTATCTGCTGTATTGTTTTATTTATCCCTATCGCATATATAACTATGATAGATGTTGTATAAATTATAATCAAATGTATAATATAAAAAGCTTCATGAACTATTTGTTTGATTATTATACTTTATCGTTTCGCTGCAAGATTCTGTATTTGATTTCTTCTTCTTTCCTTATTTTTCTTAATTAACTCCATTGATTATCTATATTTCGGATTATTTAAGTTGGACATGTGTGGATTATTATCGATTTAAACCTCTCGAAATATGGGGCGTCATATGTAAGCGATAAATTCGACCAAAATGTCACACCACCTGCTAAGTGACGTGTAAATGTTAATATTCGAATAATTCGATATTGATCGCTGATAGAATTCACACCTATGAGTCGCACAACGATAATGATAATAACCACATGATTTAATTAACTTATAAATTTTTGTAAATTGATTAAATTAATTGATATTTGAGGAATATGAATTATTATTTATTTGATGTTTGGAAGTTTTTTGTAATTATTTTAATGCATTTATAAAAGTTAAATTTGGCCGCATTAATATACGATATCGATGTAATTTAAAGATAATTGCATAAAATGATTTGTGAAACTTTTATGACATTTGATGACATGATTTATGGAGATTTCATGTCATTCAATGACATGATTTGTGGAAATTTTATGTCATTTGATGACATATGTGTAAAGAAAGGGTTGGAGGGAGAAACAATTAATGGAATTAATTAGAAAAGTTTTAATTAAAGAATGGAAAAAGTTTTATTCTTTCAAATAAAACATATTCTCTAATTCATTCTATACACAGTTCATTCTTTCTCATTCAGTCTGTTTCTTTCTCTTTTCCTAACTTTACATGATAGATAAAAAAATAAGATTTTGAAAAACTTTCAACTTTAAATAAAAACATCAAATAGAATAAAATAAAAGTGGTCCATCCATCTCTTGCAAGGATAGGATGGAGAATTTGAAGATCTGAGGAGATATCATCATTCAAGGTGTGGCTTCTAGGCAACATCCTAAAGGAATTCATTTTCAAGGTGTGTTTCAAGGCTTTTGGTAATATGATCCTTGCAAAATCTGAAGGCTGAATTCTGAATCTGGGAGTTTTGATTCTTCATTCAAGGTGTGATTTATTGGCAATGTCTAAAGGTAATCATTAATTAAATTCATCTATATATTCATATGATTAATATAATTAGATTCCTATAATTCACTTCATGTTTCAATTTTTCATCTTGCAAAGTGTAAATTAATTATGCCTTATGCTTAGTTTGATTAAATCATGTTTATTGTATTATTTTTATTTAGATCTATGTTTATTCATCAATTGCTTTTAATGTACGTTTATGATAAATTGACATGTTTTGATTCTCATATTACTGCTGTTAAATTATCTTCATTCTTCTTATTATTTTGATCTTTAAATTCTTATCACAAGTTTATACAAGTCTACCTTGTTCAAATCTCGTTTATTTTATTTTGGAAACTTTTGAAATTGAAAATTAACATTGGATGAGATCTTATGTATACAATGACATAACATTCACTTATTCAATTGATAATAAATTACATACATGTTAAGTTGTCTACCATTCCTTGAAATTGATCTTATATGTTAAATTTGTAGGTACTATTGTTTCAATCTTTGTTTTTTAAAGGGGGAAACTTTGATTTAAGATTTATTAACGGACTTTAATACAATTATAATTCTTTGTTGTTTTCTATATTTAAAGTTTCATGCAAAATTTAAAGTATTGTTTCATTTCTAAATTAAAAGTTTAATGAAAACTATTAACTTTAAAAGCAAAAACCTTTTATAAAATGTATATATAAAATATCATATGCTATAATACTTGCAAATGTATGTTGTCTAGATCTAAATTATTAAATATTAATTATCATATATATAGAGTATAAATGTTTAGTTTAATTCAAATTTGTACAAAGATTATGAGTAATAATGTAATATTTTTGTTTTTAAACCTTTCTTGATTGAAATCATATCTATTAATGTTAATATTGGACTTCAAATTATTTAAAACAACTAATAGCCTTTCACTTTTGTTTTTAAACCTTTCTTAATTGAAATCATATCTTGTAATGTTAATTTTGGACTTCAAATTGAAATCATATCTATAAGTTGAAATTAAATTTAAAATTCCTTTTTGCCAAATAAAAGAATATATTGATTTTATTTAAAAGAAATTAGAAAAGCTCTAAGTATATTTAGACTTCATAGGCCCATTAATGATCCAAAATGGTAAAGTTTTTGAAATTCACCCATTTCTTCCACTGTAGACTGGCCTAGTTCCTTTAATGGTATAAGAGCTAAATAGCCTATGCAGTATAAATCAGTCATGTTAGGACTAATTAATTAAGCTTGCGTGCTTAGTATAGTGTCTAGGAAGATGATGTCTAGGATTGAAATTGGGTAATCAAGTACCCTATCCTACCTGGTTACCTGCCTGGCCTGAAAGGTGAAGTGGTCACAAAGATTGCTTCGGATAGAAAAGACCTGATTTGAGTTGGGGCTTGGGCTAATTTTCAAAATAGTTTTGAAAATTAGGGCAAGGTTTTAAATTTAAAAGTTAAATTTAAAACAAAAACATGTTAATTATAATTGGTTATAATATAACATAAATTTCCAAAATGTTTGAAATTATTTAAATATTAATTTCAAAATTTAAAATTTATTAATAAGATTAATAAAACAAATTAATTAATTGAGTTTATTAATTAATACTTATATGCATGTATTATTTATGTTGATATATGTTATGTTATTTTAAAGTGTTTAAGATAACATAAGTGTACATGTATGTATATATAGGTAAATTTTGAAATTAATATAATCGAATTAAAATTATTTAATTAAATAAATTAATTAAAGGTTAATTAATTAAATAAAAATGCGCGTATATAAGATATATGTATTATATTATAAAGGTTATAGTGTACGCTATAAAGGTTATAGTAGATATGTCCAATATGAATGTTGTATTGGAATACTAATATTAAATTAATTAAAGAGTTAATTTATTTAAATTAATTAAATAATATTCAAATAAATAAAATATTATAAATAAGACTTCATATAAGTAATATGAAATATAAAAGTTATATAACAATAGAACTTATATGATATGAATGTATAAACTAAAGGTGGAACATCAGAGAAACCCAAATAGACTTAATGAATAAATACATATATAAATGTACGTATATCGTGATTTCTGATGTGTCTGACTCTTGAATCATGAGGGTATTTCACAATAAATACATTAGTCCATAAGGTGAAATCACTAAATATAATATATTAAAGATTATGAATCTTCAATATAATGTTGTCTTCTACCATATATATATATTAATAAATTACTTGCATACTCCTTAGTTTTTGAGCGAACTCAAGCCAAGGATGTTTTGTGTAGTGTTATTAATGTATTGAATAGACGAGGTAAGATAACTATATGTATTCGTTGGGAAAACTCAAGGTACATGTACTATACTTAGGCCGTCGGGATATGGTAGGTACGTGTGCTCTCTTATGATCTGTTGAGAAAACTCAAGGTCGAAATGAGATTAAGACAATGAAACATGAGTTAGGAGTTGTATGTGATGCAACCGATAAGGAGTTATCCATTGTTTGTGGGGCTATGATTTGTCTAGCAAACTCAAGATCAGAATACCAAGATAAACGAGTCCTAACAACCACTAGTGGAGTCGAAAGAATTCTATGTTTCACCTTAAGTTTGGAGAAACATAAAAGACTAGTGGGAGCCTTATTAGAGAAATGAAATGGTAACATTTAACCTTTTTAATATTGTAAGAATATACGCTAAATAATGTTATAATTATCTGTAATGGTAAATATGTGCATTTAATAAAATTGGTAAAATGTTAATCCATTAAGATATACAAATGAATTGAAGATGGACAAATAGAATTATAACATATACTAACCAATAAAAGATTATTGCATGTTAACGTTTTAACACCCATGCAAGTGGCTGATTTTACAACTATTGAATACATTCATGATTTGGTCACTTATGCATTTATTTGGTCAAGATCATATATTACATTCTATGAGTTTCGAAATCCAAAAGCAATATAAGACTATGGATATTTGATCCATATACACTTGCTATAAATGTTATATGGTGAATGGTCAAAGTTTGTAATGTACAATATTTCAATAAGATTAGTTCATCCGAAAAATCAAATAAACCTTAATGCAAGATCAAGTATTCAATATGATTGATTACTAAAGGATCGTATCGTGTTAAATGTAACACTAGACTAAAAATACAATATATGCGACTCCCCACTGCAAGACCCATATTAGTAAAGAGTATTATTGGGTAATACTGTCTGCTAATGCGGAGAATAGGGCTGGTTAGGAGCGACCATCTATAGTCTTGTCTTAAATATCTATTGAATACGTCGATAAATGCTATATTTTTTTTCAACTCAAGTGGGTCGACATATCCAATAAATACTTAATACATAGCCATATGTGGCTATAGAATCTATCAGAACAAAATATAACAACTCAAATGCAAACATATCACAAAATAGTAGATAATAACATATAGATACATCATCAGAGTATACAAAATGATACATCACATATGTGGTATGATGACCACAATACAAACACGAGTCAATATACATAAGAGTAGCAAACAAAAGGACTACACAAAAGCTATATCAAAAAGGCGATATCAAAATGAGTCCATGCGGATGCAGAATAGGCTAAGTCCAAAGGTACCTAACCTGAAACACCTCGGTCTGACCTGAGTATAAAACACACGGGTCAGTCTAGCTAAACAAATCAGTTAAGGGAAATACGATAATATAAGCATAAGGTTCAAGATGACAGATCACTCAAAAGAGTAGATACAACTCAATGCCAATGGTTACTTCAAGTGACATAGTCAGGTAAGGATAGTTACTTCATATGGCATAAGGTATCACAAAGCATGTGCACAATCTCAAAAGAGATAAAACTCTAAAGCAATTCTCCAACAAAAGTGCACCTTATATCATCGGCGATTCTCAAAACATCAAATATGGTTTAAGGTAAATCCCAAACCTACCATATTGGCAACTCAAAACATACTCAAAGAGATACCATCTCAAAATATGCCATAATGCAAATATATCTCCAAATAGGAGAATAAAATCCCAAATAAATGCCAAAAGGCAAATCTCATAAAATATCGCCAAAAGGAAAATCTCAAATAACGCCAGTGTACGTAACTCAAATCTCAAAGATAGAACATCTCAATGGACAAATTCCCATAAGGTAATCGCCATATATATATAAAAAGGCTCGAATGGGCAATAATAAAAAGACGATAGACTTGGGAAATCACAATAAAATCATCCTAAAAATTTGCGCATGCATTTAGTCGAAGCCTGCCAAGTACCATTCCCTCTCAAATGTGGTATCACGGCCGAAGGCAAATATGTCTCAATGGACAAATACGCCGTAATGACAAATGTCTCGAAGACAAATACGCTGCAATGGCAAATACGCTGCAATGGAAAACGTCTCTAGGACAATAACCCAAAGGTCCAGTATTGGCATACGTCTCAAAGACAAATGTGTCACAAACTCTTGGATAGGAACCCAATAGTGTAAATGTGCATCCCATATCACACATTCTCACTAAATGGTTTACTAACCACTAGTAAATTTCACACTCAAAGCAGTAAATTTTTTACCTCATCTCTTCTATAAACTCGACCGAAGGTCAAAACAATCAAACGGACAAGTTGGGAATTAACCGATAAGATAAACGCACATGTCCCATACCATGTGTTTTACCAAGCCGTTTAATCCTCCTTCTCACTCGCTTGAAATGTGCATAAATGTGTAATTCATACATTCATACATACATATATACATATATATATATATATATATAATAATTTGCTTTGAAAAACTAGCTTTTAAAATCAATTTTTGAAATCAATTTGAAAACAAAATTTTCCCTTATTATAGTGAATAAATAGATTTTATACTTGAAAATACTTTAAAATATTATATAATAATTATTTTGAAAGGCCCATAAATTTTAAAAATCATTTCAAAAAGATTTGGAGGAAACCGTGCTCGAAAACGAATAAAAACAAGGAAAATCACTCAAACCGATATTCGAATTTAAAGTCAAAACAATTAAAAATTTGGATTTCAAAATCTTCAAAATTTGGCTAGTCAATTGATAGACATCATGCCTTCAAATATGATAAGAAAACATCATGAAATCTAACCAGAAAATGAAGCAAAAGAAGCTAGAAAACATCGAAACAAAAGGAGAGACAAGGCAAAAAAATTTCCTTTGTCCAGGTTGACATTGAGGTCGACCTCCTTGGTCCCTAGGTCAACCTTGGGTCGACAGGCAAGTTGACCCAGGGAGAAGGGTAGTCGATCTAGCTTACGTTTCTTCGTCTAGTTGATTTCCAGGTTTTTTGTTAAAGTTTCAGAGGAAATTTCGACATGAAAACGACAGTATTTTTCAACCAAAATTTGCAGAGATGAAGTTCAACATGCAGGCTACAAAATGCAAGAAATCCACAGCATTTCATTGTCGGAATCAAAATTTATAAGGTTTCAAAGTAGCAAAATAAATCAGATTTCAAACAAAGAAACAATCAACAGGATTTTTTTTACGAAGAGCGATATTGCACAGTTTTAAGCAATTTAAGCTTTGCTTAGCTAGCATTAATGAGTTTTACGAACCCACTTTGCTATTAGATGCAGATACCCGGATTATAGCAGCAAGTTGGAAGCTTTTAGCAACAGAGAAGCCTCTAAGGACTTGTAGAAAAGAAGACCAGTACATGCAAACCAATATGCAGTAAATTAGAGAAATTCATCCACTGTAACAAGAAATTATTTGATGAAATTGGGTGATTTGGAGTTGATTACCTTTGATTTATCTCTAGATTGCAAAAATATTTTAATTTGATTGAATTTGATGAAGAAATTTCTTGGATTTGAGAAATTGAAAAATGGGTTTGCTGACTTTTCTTTTCAGGTGGAAGAAGGAAGAAAAAAAGTTAGCCTGTACAAATGAACGCACAACAACTCCTTTTTCTCATTTCTCAAATAGGTTAAAGGTTATTGGGCCAACTGGGTTTGATAATTAAAAGAAAAAAATTGACCTAAGGTTTAAATTAATCAACACTTAACAATATATGTGCATATATCACATATATACAAACAAAGCACATTTTCTCCATATTAATACATAAGAAAAATATGAAAATTTGTATACATATAAAGTAAAACATTTTCTATCATATAAAAAGATTAATTTATATTTTTGAAACATTTTTATTATTAAATTCTTTAATTTAACAAAAATGCACCATGTACTCAATTAAATGAATAAAACCATGTTTTTAACTTCTAAAATTCCACAAAATTTATTTTCCCACTTATAAAAATATTTCAAACCATTTCCAAACATAACTTATAGCCAAAACATATTTTAAAACCAATTTCCACCTTTTATTTCAATAAACCACCTTTAAAAACCTACATACTTCTTTTAGAAATTATTAAAAGAAGCAAATGAGCAATAATTAATGTAATAATTGAATTTTCTCCAAGATAAAAATCATTTTTTATTTTAAAGCCCATATTCCATTTATATCAACCGAAAGAAAATAAAATACAGTTTAGTATTTTATTTTCTCAATTAAATTCCAATTTCATTGTTTATTTCTAATAAACAATTTAAAAATCACCAATTTTAATTTATATTACAATATTAAATTATAATTATCGTTATAATTCAATATTGAAAGGTAATCTCCAAACCAGGGTTGTTACAATATAAATCTAAGAACTCGACCACTGAAATGTCAGTTTAATCAGTTTATGTAAAGCAGAACATATCTAATATCCTTAAAAGCTAAGGATAATTGAACGCGCTTTTGTAAAGAGTTATTTATGATATTTTAGCAAGGTTTTTTTGAATGGTTTGACTACTTAGAAAGAATAATGAATGTACAAGAGTAGATATGATTTAAGGTATGGTTGGGATGGAGTGAATAGTCATGTCTGCTTCATAAAGAAACAACAGAAACGAGAATTGTAATAATAGTGATTGATACTTAATATTGGAATTAGAAATGAGATTTCTATCCTAAAATGTAATTTCATATAGAGAATTGTTTTTTTTTTTTGAAATTTATTTCTTTGAGTTCAAGATAATTGATCAAAGAACCTTCTGCCATAAATTAGTTACCGTATATGACATAATTAAACTATATTAAAGGAATGATGGACCTCTAAATTTAATACACTGTTATAGTAATGGCGGAAATAGTGGGAGCATGTCATGTAACATTTATTGATTGCATCGTATTATGAAAATTGTTTTCGTAAAATGTACCGAACGTTATTTACGAAATAATGACTATTTTTTGGTATCGATTGAGAAATAGACATAGCTATATTTCAATACGAACATTACGAATATTCGTTATGAAATAAAACTACAATGTGGTATTTTTTTTATGTAACAAAAGTGATGCATTGGAAAATACAGAAGTATCTAATATTATTTACAGTTATTTTGGAATTATAGACTAAGCCATAGTTTTGAGAAAATAATTTTATTATATGATTTTGAATCATATGATACTGGTTAATTATATCTCAAACAATTAAGGGCTATGCACTCATTCAGTAGGAGCATCATAAGAGTTGATGAACTCTTCTGATTGATACATATAGATGTATACAATCGTATGTCTATTAATACCAAAATATTCCCAAGTACTTCATCATATTCACAGATGAGTTATCACATAAATGGACATGTGTATTTCATACACATGTAGTATGTCTATGGTAAACTCAGTATATAACAGAAGTAAATAAAATAACATGCAATAGAAATGATTCGATTGGATCAAATGAGTGAGTATGTTGGAAAAGGTTTCGATCGTACCTAAAAATGAACAAAAATTCAATCTCAAGAATCATTCCTCCATGTGATACATAATGATGCATCGATAAGGAGTAATCGAACTTTGTCGGACAATGTACGATTAATTATGAGTGAAGTTGAGTTAGTTTCTTTTTATAAGGTAGTGTACTTAAGAGTGGTACACAAGGTTAATATAATTTCATCTAAATAACAGTTTACAAAATCACACAAGATAACGGTTATAAGAAACCCCAATATATCCTAGGCCAAGGAGTTGGCGGGTTGTGCAAGTCGAAAGATTGATCGCAATAATTGTTTGTAAGGGATCTTATATGAATCTGCCCAAAAGAATTTTTAGAAGATTGTCATTGGATGACATACTTATGTTTTTAACATAGGTTTTGTAAACTAAAATCGAATTAGTTTTATAAGAAATTCATATTTATGAATACCTATTATGTTGCACTGAGAAACAATGTTGTTTCAAAAGTACCAACTTCCTTGTGAAGAAATTTCTTTGAGGAATTATTGGTGGTATAATAGCATTAAATGTGATCCACAAATTAGAACTGATTCGATGAGATGAGATGAAATTAACTAACCTAAATGAACACAGTGCATTAGAGTGTCTAATAATTATTCTTGCACATTGAAGAGAGACTATGAGTTTCTTATCAATGTCGCTAATTTATAATTCTCAATTGTTTATACCATTAAGAGTGCCGACTCTATGATATGGCATGGTGCACAAAATCCGAAAGAATTCCAAGCACGCTGTCAAAATATGATTTTGGCAGTCGTAACTTAAGGGATGTGATCGGTCATGATTGTGTCATTATGAGCAAGACTAATGCAGTTGGAATTAAATGAGCAATGTTGATACAAGTAATATTGAAAATTTCAATTGTTTAAATTAGCATAATAGATTCGGTAATCCACGTCCTCAAGTTAATTCGAATTTACTCACAAAATTACCCCTTGATATGAATTTATGTTTGGTATGTATGTATTAAAATAGAAAATTTTAAATAATGATTTAGAGTAAAATGTCTCGAAGTCAGCGGGAGCGATATTGAGTTTGTGAGTCTATGGATATGATCCAAGAAATGATAGAAAATGTCGTTTTATAAGCATTGAAATTGAACAAATATTTTGATAGAATCATCAAATAATTTGATTATCAATCAAAATGCAGAGGAAGCGTGTGTTCATAAGAAATAATGTTAAAAGGTGTATTGATATTTCTAAACAATAAGTAAACAACACGTTGTTGATTTTAAACGATGTAGTGTTAAAATCAACCTTAGTTGTTTTAATGCTAAATTTTGAATTGTAAATGATGTCTTTTATAGTGAGTATTGAAGACATTGGGAACGTCCCAAATCGATATGCAAAGACACCATATTAAATTGTTTAATATGGAACATGTGAGATGTTCCTTATGCATTTGCAACAAAAATTATCATACATGTTATGTTGTCTACGAGATCGTGATTTTTTTGGGTATTTAATACATGAAGCAAATATCAATCCAAAGTGATATCACTATATAGTTGTTTAAAGTGTTATCGTGTATTTATGAAATACTATAGAATTATTTACAAAAACACCTTATGAAGGAGTGTTCGGACCCAAACTTCATAAGTGATATTGAGTATAATAAGTCAATAATAAATTCACGTTAGGAATCTTTAAGTTGGAAATGTTCCAAATGAAAGACCACGACTGATTACATGAAAAATGCTAAGTATATTGTCTTGAATAGCTCCACAATAACAACAATGTATATAAAATATACAAGTACACAAATTTACAACTGAGTCGGTTCTATATGTTGAGAATCCGATAACATTGTTATATGCTAACAATCTTGTGATATAATTTATAACATAACTTAGAGCTCACTGAAGTTAAGAGACATGCTCCGAATTGTTCCACATGATAAAACAGTTTATCACCATCAGAGAGAGTTGGTTGACAGAGTAGATAATTAAAAAAAATAGAATACCCATTCACAAAGGGACTGACCCCATTGGTTTTGAGAAAACTGATTGGAGAAGTTAAAATAAGATTCCATAATTGACCCCAAGTGCTATTGGGAGATTGATAGAGTTGGGGGTATGCCCTAGGGGCAATTATGTAATTTGTTACATATATCTAACTCATTGACCAATCTTGTTTAAAATAAAGGTATTTTCTTTCTGTTATATACTTGATGTAATGTGATTATATTAATTAATCAATTTAATTAAAATTATATTTAGTAGAAAATTAATAAATGGTATGTTTTGTAATAGTAGTTACAAAGTGTTGTAGCCGTGAGTAATTTACCATAATGAAACAAATATATATTTTAAATATTCCTAGTCAAGATGTATCAAGACTGGATATTGATATATCCATTGAGACTAGAGTATATGACGCTCTCCAAATGATTGAGCAATATATTGCTCATGACTGTTGGAGGTACCAAGGGATTACATATTGATAGTTATTAGATAACTATGGAATGACTCATTCGATAGTTTTCTGTTGGTTAATATAACTAAAGTCAAGCAGAGAATAACGATGTGACTAATTTATACAGTTCTCTCGACTTGAGAATACTATTGATCTTCAATGTGGAAGCTCCGCTTTGATTGTAGTTAAATTGTGGCATGACGTCCATCGAACGACTATAGTTGAGTCAAGTGGTAACATTGGAAGTGAAACACTATTTAAGAGAGGATTCGTCACCTCAGTTATATGAGATTAGCATCACGGTCAACTGAAGTTAAAGTCTCTGGCCAGAGCATTTCGGTTAATAATAATTGTTACTGAACTAGAGACTTTGTGTTTGGACTATAAAGTTGAATCTGGATGATATTGGAATTTTGACTATTACCAAATTCCATAAGTCCTGGTGTGATATAGTTTTGACGAAGAGAATTAGTGTAACTAATTGTCACTATTAGGTGCTGCTTACAATAAGTAAAATTGGATTTTACCAAAAGATGTGTGAATGACAAATTCAACAAAAATTTCACACCACTTGCTAAGTGACGTGTGAACGTTAATATACGAATAGTCCGATATTAATCGTCGACTGAATTTACACATATAAGTCGCACAACCGTAATGATGAATTCTCCGAAAAACCACATGATTTAATTAACTTATAACATATTGTAAATTGATTAAATTAATTGATATTTGAGAAATATTATTTATTATTTATTTGATGTTTTGAATTTTTTTATAAATATTTTAATGCATTTATAATACTTATATTTGCCCGCATTGATATAAGATACCGATGTAATTTAAAGATAATTGCATGAAATGATTTATGAAAATTTTATATCATTTGATGACACGATTTATGGAATTTTTATGTCATTTGATGACATATGTGTAAAGAAAGGATTCGAGAGAGAGAAACAATCAAGGGAACTAAATAGGAAAGTTTTAATTAAATAATGAGAAAAGTTTCATTCTTTTAAATAAAACATATTCTCTAATTCATTATGTACGTACAATTCATTCTTTCTAATTCAGTCTGTTTCTTTCTCTCCTCCTAACTTTTCATTGCAGAAAAAAAGAAAAAACAACATTTCCAAAAATCTTTCAACTCCAAATAAAAACATCAAATAGAATAAAGTAAAAGTGGTTTATCCATCTCTTGCAAGGATATGATGGAGATCTTGAAGATCTAAGAAGATATCATTATTCAGGGTGTGACTTCTAGGCAACATCCTAAGGGGAATTCATTTGCAAGGTGTACTTCAAGGCTTTGGGTAATATAATCCTTGCAAAATACGAAGGCTGATTTCTGAATCTGGGAGTTTTGGTTCATCAATCAAGGTGTGATTTATTGTCTACATCTAAAGGCAATCTTTAATTAAATTCATTTATATATTAATAAAATTAATATAATTAGATTCCTATGATTCACTTCGTATTTCAATTTTTCATCTTGCAACGTGTAAATTAAATATGTCTTATGCTTTGTTTGATTAAATCATGTTTATTGTATTATTTTTATTTAGACCTATGTTTATTCATCAATTTCTTTTTTATGTACGTTTATGATAAATTGACATGTTTTGATTCTCATATTACTGCTATTAAATTATCTCCATTTTTTGTATTATTTAGATCTGTAAATTCTTATCAGAAATTTACACATGCCTGCCTTGTTCAAATCTCATATATTTTATTTTGAAAACTTATGAATTGAAAATTAACAGTGGATGAGATTTTATATATACAATGACATAACATTCTCTTATTCAGTTGCTAATGAATTACATATATGTTAAGTTGTCTACCATTCCTTGAAATTGATCTTATTCATATGTTAAATTCGTAGGTACAATTGTTTCGATCTTTTTTTTAAAGGAAGAAACTTTGATTTAAGATTATTGAATGCACAATAACCCAAATTATAGTTCTTTATTGTTTTCTATATTTAAAGTTTCATGTAAAATTTAATGCATTGTTTCATTCCTAAATTAAAATTTTAATGAAAACTATTAAATTTAAAACCAAAACCTTTTATAAAATGTATATATAAAATATCATATGCTACAATACTTGCAAATGTATGTCGTTCAGATTTAAATTACTGAATGGACAATAACCCAAATTATAGTTCTTTTTTGTTTTCTATATTTAAAGTTTCATGTAAAATTTAATGTATTGTTTCATTTCTAAATTAAATTTTTAATCAAAACTGTTAAATTTGAAACCAAAACCTTTTATAAAATGTATAAATAAAATATCATATGCTACAATACTTACATATATGTTAAGTTGTCTACCATTCCTTGAAATTGATCTTATTCATATGTTAAATTCGTAGGTACAATTGTTTCGATCTTTTTTTTTTTAAAGGAAGAAACTTTGATTTAAGGTTATTGAATGGACAATAACCCAAATTATAGTTCTTTGTTGTTTTCTATATTTAAAGTTTCATGTAAAATTTAATGCATTGTTTCATTCCTAAATTAAAATTTTAATGAAAACTGTTAAATTTAAAACCAAAACCTTTTATAAAATGTATATATAAAATATCATATGCTACAATACTTGCAAATGTCTGTCGTTCAGATTTAAATTTTTGAATTTTAATTATTATATATTAAGGATATAAATGTTTAGTTTAATTCAAATTTTACAAAGATTATGAGCAATAATGTAACTTTTTGTTTTTAAACCTTGCTTAATTGAAATCATATCTGTTAATTTTAATTTTGGACTTCAAATTATTTAAAACAACTAATAGTTTTTCGTTTATATGTATGTATGTATCTACAATTATTCTGAATGTATGCATACATTTCATTAATAAATTTAGTTAACATGGGCGTATGTAAATTTGATTGATGAGTAATAAATGTTATTTAATATATTAATTGTTACAATTAAATAGGGTAAGAAATGAGTGGTTTTCTTTATTTTATACTCTACCATATCTTCTCTCTATTAATTGCACAGGATAAGAGAGGGAAAGAAATGAAATGTTTCCCTCCTTTTATATTCTGTTATTATCTTCTCATTATAACTGAATAGAGTAAGAGAGAGAGAAACAAATGGCCCCTTTCTCTTAATTTATCTGTACATATTTCATTTATACACCATTTATATACAGCACTTACTCTTCATAGAAATGAATGTATCCGATACATTCATTATAATATCTATAAGTTGAAATTAAATTTAAAATTCCTTTTTGCGAAGTAAAATAAAATATTGATTTATTTAAAAGAAACTTAGAAAGGTTCAAGTATTTTTAGGCTTTATGGGCCCATTAAAGATCTAAAATGATTTTTTTTTTGAAATTCATCCATTTTTTCTACTATGGGCTAGCCTAGTTCTTTTACCCACCTCTTTCCCTTGTATGAAGTATTAACTGATCGGGATTGAGTTTAGGCACAGTTGATGATATCTCGAAAATGTCTGTTTCAATGGAAGTGTAAGTGTCCGAGGAGATTTTCATGCAATGTTAGCTAGATAGGTACCTATGAGGAGTCCATCTTGGTAATAGGTATTAAATGATGGGGCCTACCCCAACTGAGGGTTAAATGGTCAGAGTCTGACTATTTTCTTTTAAAAGGTATTAAGTGGTTTGTTTACTATCTCTCGCATTGGTAGACAATAATAACGATGGTTAGAGGTTATTGATTATGGAATTGGATAATACGAAGGACCTACTTCGGGGATTGAATGTATTGGCCTGCCTCTTTCCCTTTTATGAAGTATTAAATGGTTTGGAATATAGTTTAAATGCATAAGACATATCCTTATTTAAATTATATTGTCTAAGTGCTAATATAGAAAGACTCGAGATTTCTATTCGCCAAACCCGGTTGCATGTAGATGCATCGTGATTGAGGGCTCTTACATTGTGACGAAGCTTTGTCTGTTACCCCTACACATTCCGACAATGTGGGTTGGTCAGGCAGTCAGAGGACTAGCCTAGGAAATCGCGAGGCTGGGCCATAAAACCAGTGTGTCTGGGACTACCATTTGTAGCTACCACCATTTTAGGGTGACCGTTACATTTGGTATCGAACCTTAAGTTACCCAATCAACGGGAAAAAGTATACGTATGAGCAACGTATTTTTTATTTTTGAAAAGTATTTTTCAAAAACTCTAATATACATAAATATATATACTTGTTTTGAAGAGACACGCTAACTCTATAAATTCCAAGTATAGAGGTAGTTGCGACCATATTCTGAAAGTATGGACGAAACGGCTATGAGTTGAAAAAAATAAATAGAGTTAATTTTATGCTTCTACTCCGATTACTTACGAGGCAGAGGTTGTATCGTAAGGAATGGACTAAGAAGAGCATGAATGCGACATATGGAAGCACTCCAAAAGCGTATGGTACTTGACTCCTTTATTGACCTCGACTTCCTTATAATCATGAACTCTATAAGCGTAATACATGTCGATGTTCACATCAAATGTTATTAGAACATTAACATAAATTGCCATATAAATAATGGGGACAGAAAATGTAAATGGAAAGGCTTGTAACTCCAAGATTAACGAGGTAATAAATGTGGAATAAATAGGAAATTACGAAAATTAATAGTATATAAATTGACTGATTAAAGAGGTTTATAGGGTAATTATAGAGAGATAAGGAAAGAATAATGGGTAAAAGTTAGTATGAATAAATAAATGTCTTTAGGAAATGTCCGATTAGGATAATAATAATTTATTACGGACAAGGTGATATTTATAGAGATAGCAAATAAACATGTTAACTTGACATTTCCTGATCTTATGTAGAATTGTGGTTTAAAATTTTATGCCTTGCGATTTTGGGTACATTACGGTTCAGTTAAGGGTTTAGCTACCACACTACCGAACTGTGGCTACTTCACAATGGCTCTAAGTTGTTGTTGAAGCATTTCACAACAGCTTTAAGCCATTGCAAAATTGAAAATGGCTAATAATTAGCAACCACTCTGGACTGTTGCAAATTTATATTTTACAATGACCCTGAACCGTTGCTAACTTAGATTGCAACGACTTAAACTGTGGCTATTCAAGGATTTAGCAACAGATTAAAGCCATTGCTAACTAATATTTAGCAAAGGCCTTAAAGCCATTGCTAACTAATATTTAGCAACGGCCTTAAAACCATTGCTAACTTATATTTAATCACGGCCCTTAGCCGTTGCTAAATATTAGTTAGGAATGGCCATAAGATGTTGTAGAATATTATAATTTTTTTTAAATATCTTTTGTTTTTGCTTCTACTTCTACAATATCTACCAATAAGATATAATAATTTTACACAACCATAATATTCAAAGAAACAAGACACAATATCACAAACAGAACATTCTTATATATGAAATAACAAGAACTACAAATATAAGTTATAACAAGAAGCATGAAATATATTTCATAAACTACGAATTTACAATTTCATAAATTACAAATTCATCGAAATAAACTGTCCAGTCCAAACATGAGAATATGCTGCTTGAATAACTTGCGACAATAGTATCAAAATTTTAGTTCCAAACATGAGAAGTAGCATACAAGATGTCCAGTCCAAACACGAGAATATGCTGCTTGAATGCAACAATAGTATCAAAAATTTAGTTCCAAAAAAGAGAACTAGCATACAAGAATAGCAGAATAAATTGATATTACAGCTGTCATTGGAATAAATTAGACTAAATTTGGCTATATATTCACTTCATATGCACATACGATATACACACAAGTTGATCGACAGTGAAACACCAGGTGACATCTCAAACATTACATCATAAAACAACATCCAAAAGAGGAATCGAAGTAAAGGTAGCTATAAGATAACAAGTTGACTAGTAGTGAGATTAATTTCTCCAAGACAACTGTTTTAATAATTCAAACAAAGAACGAAATCATTATTTTTTCATTTCGATTTGGATTTTTGCATAAATATCTATTGTAGCTGTGAGACTAACTACCTAGACTGAACTTATCTTTATGAGGTGAAGTGATAATCGCCTGAACAAGCAGTTCACTTGATATACGTGAATAAAGTATTTTAGGATCAATAAAAATTCTCAAGAGCTCAAGTTGTAGGAAAAAGATTTTAGTCTTCTAAACCTGCTACTACTAGTTGATGTGAATCGTAATGTAATATTACTTAATTTTTTTTTTGCAAAAAGATCATATGTGACTACGTAATCAGGAAAATAGGCTAAAGGAAAAACTTAGAATTTTTTTTGGAACGAAGGACGCGGCAATTATTTTTACGTTTTAGGGACGTGGGTTTTATTCTTTTGCCTGAAGGATATTCTTCACACAAAAATTAGACGGTTCCCAAATCTCGTTCTCAAACAATATGACAGACGTCGGCATCACAAAAATAGGCGGCGCTGCATCACAAGAGCTGACGATGGTGGCGCAACCGCAGACGAAGGCGGAGCTCATGCAGGCAAAGGCGGAGCTCGTTTGTCTTGCAAAGGCGATTGACCGTAGGTGGCGGTGACTACTTTGAAGCTCTACGGTGACTTGAGCCATGACTTTTATGGCCGATTTCAGATGAGCGGCGATGGAGTGGAAATTAAGGTTGCTGGTGATGCTAAAAGTAACGATGACGATTAAATGTGTTGAAATGAACTAAGAAAAAAATGCTATATTAAACTATCATTTTGCATAACTAAAATGCTATATAAACCTGTCATTTTACATATCCTAAACATGCTTGTGTACTTTGTAATTGAAATGCTACATTAAACTATCATTTTGTATAACTTAAACATGCCAATGGATATTGTAATTAAAATGATAGTTTAAATCTCATTTTGCATATTGTAACTTTGGTATTGGACTTCACAAGTAAAATGCTATATCAAACAATCATTTTACATATTTTAAACATGATAAACATGCCAATGGATATTGTAATTAAAATGATAGTTTAAATCTCATTTTGCATATTGTAACTTTGGTATTGGACTTCACAACTAAAATGCTATATCAAACTATCATTTTACATATTTTAAACATGATAGTGGATTTCACAACTAAAATGCTATATCAAACTATCATTTTACATATTTTAAACATGATAGTGGATTTCATAACTTAAATGCTATATTAAACTATCATTTTGCATATCATAAACATAGTGGTGAACTTTGCGATTCAAATGCTACATTAAAAATACATATGCTATATTCAATTATCATTTTGCATTTGTTAGTCATTTTGTATATTTTATTCATACTACTTCACTTTAAATATACTTATGCTAAATTCAAGTTCATTTTGCATATTTATTCATCCTTATTCAATTGAAATACACTTATGTTATATCTAAATATCATTTTTCATAGTCAGATAATTGTACTATATTTTGAAAGTATAAATGCTATATTAGTCTATCATTTAACATATTAAATATAGTGTATTGTAGAAATGCTATACCCAAATATCATTCAACTTGTGATTAAAACTTTTTGACTTTCTTCTTCTTCTGTGTTTTGCTTCTCCATTTATTTCTTACCTCTAGATTTAGTGGCACTCGACTTCAATTTTCACGAAATTTCTAATTTACGCTTTCATTGAAGTGTCGAATCAGGTTTTTTCAATTTTTAAATGGACGGCGGAAGCTTCGACGATGGCGGTAGCTTGGACGACGGTGGCTTGGGTGATGGCGGCTAAGGCAGGTTAGGGCGGCGGTGGCTACGGCAGGTTACGACTATGGCGGCGGTGGCTATGGCAAGCTTTAGACAATGGCTTCGGACGATGGACGAAATGGTTGAAGTTGGTTGAATAGAACGCGCTACTGTCCTTGAGCCTCAATTCTAAAAGTTCTGTCCTATGTTTAAAAATTAGCATAAAGTTTTTCCTTTAAACTAATTTCCTCCTACGTAATTTAACTTAAAAGTTTGTATGACTTATTGTGAGCAAAAATTGATCTAGTACTTTTGATACAAAACCACACTAATACAACATGAAGTCATAAATTAACAATAAGATAGAAAACTACAGTACTACTAATAGGTAATATGTATTATTTTATTTTATCGCTAATACAAAACCAAATTGTAACATTTTATTACCAAATGTCATTGCAGACCAATCACAAACCAATAATCATATGGTGCTACCAATTTAATATTTTAACACTAAACAAAATGGTATTGCATTGTAATACTTAAATTTAACTTTACCATGTGGTTTTGATAAAGCATAGTCACAAACCAATGTATATTATTATTAAAATATAACTAATTGGTAACAGGTAAATTTTATCATAAAAATTCAATATGATAAAATACAGTAACATGTAATTTAACAATTTTTAATAAAATACAATATGGGTATCATTAAGTAATGGTCCTATTGAAGTAACACAATATGGGTTAAACCCAGCTAGTTGGTTGAAACACTTGATAAAATACAGATCACATGAATAGTGTTTCAATATTGTAATATGCAATAAAGTCAACTCGCATTATACTAGGTGGATTCAACATTAACCCATATAACAATAACGTTTTAATAAGTCTAAAATAGATGGTCTTGAACGTTATTTAGAGGAAGACCTGCTAAGGTAATGTGTATACAATCGACTATTGATTACATACACCATGTTAACAAGGTGTATAGTAGTGATCCAAAATTAAATAAATGTTTTTTTTGTTGTTTACACATTTATTTCTAAAATATCCATCCAGTTTTCCATTACAAAAAATATATATTATATCTACTTTGTATGCAATCCTGTCTACTTTGGACCATTTTCCATGATTCAACTAAACAGTGCCTTAGAGTACGCGAATATATTATTCTAATACTACAACTGTATCCATAGTGAAGCAATTATAAATTCATTCATGCTTGAAATTCAACCCAATTCAATTATGAAATACATCTTATATTAATATATGTATTTGGTGCGTGTTACTTAAATTTTTTATAAGTGCGAAGGTAGGCTAATCAAGGAATTTGAATCTCAGTCTGGTCCCGTCCAGTCCAAACCGATTGGGTCCAAATCAGCTCGTAAGCCACTCAAGGCTAGGAATAAGCCGATCGACGTTCTCATGTGTTATGATAGCCCGAATCTAGCCTAGGCCTGCATCGACTTCTCTTCTCAACTGCATGTCAGCCTTCTACCGACGAAGCCTCCCAACATAGCAATCCTAGCGACTAGCTCGCCCGTCAAGGCAAGACACAAGCTAGGCTTGGTCCATCTCCCATTGGTCGACCAACTCTCTTCGGCTGCTCGCAAACCAACAACAGACCAGCCCGTTTTGTCAAGCATCTCTCCTTCTGCTTTCCCATTCGGCATAGTTTGAGAGTGTCTCAAAGGTAACCCGTCTTCGGTCCAGCTTCGATACAACCTAAGACGTGTACTCCTTCTCGTCTCACCTGGCTCAGCAGGCCCTTGGCTCTCACCAGTCCCACATCCTTCTTATGGTCTCTGTAGACCGACTCGGCCCGTCATGCCACTTAGGCATGCAAGATAAAAATGGTAAGAGGTACAAATAGATGTACCTATTTTTGACAAGATACATATCTCATTTCCTATAAGCTTATTGCAAGTAAAATCACATTTAATATAAAGCATGGTAGATCATTCTCCTGATACAGTCCCGTTGGCCTTCATCTCAGCCGCACACTCCTTTCTTGCCCCAGGTGGAGGTGACCCCAGGTTGGAATCCATGATCCATCACTCAAGCTCCCTGAGATTAGCAGGTTCAATAGTCTTATGCGTATCATCTTTTCTTATTATTCTTTTGTAATTCCTTATAATTAGGAGAAAGCAATATATTAAGTGAATTTCATAGTGGACGTAGGCAGCTTGGTCGAACCACTTCACATCTCGTGTCATTTTACCCTTTAATGTTCTTTTCCCTTCATTATTCCATTATTAAGCCTAGCGATTAGTAAGTAACATTTTCTCTTTATAATGTAATATCATAACTCCGAGGTTGACGAAAAATTCCAACATTTTGACGCTAGAAGGAGGGATAGAATCTCCGTTCTTATGGTTAGAAGTTTCCAACGATAGCTTTTCCCTCGCTTGATACCTCGCTTCTAACATCAACAGCGGCAACGGTAGACGGTGCTCCACTGTCTCCTCCAATATCCAAGAAGATTCCTCAACTATCTCAGTTTGGCTTCATATCATGCACTGTTGTTATGCATGCCCGCTTATCTCCTCACACTACTACTACTATTAACCTATTTACGACAGCCAAGCATGCTCTCAGTTTGAGGGCCATGCCTATCCACTCAGATGTCTTCCTCAAGGTTCGAACCATCTTGTTCAGCCAGCTTCATTGCAAAACCCGAGCGTAGGATGCCCCTACGAAATCTTGGTCATCCTCCAAGCACTCGTACATAGAAATCCTACATGCCCAGCACTCCTTTGAAACCCCATGGTGGGATACCCCCGAGCAATCTTGGTCGTCCACTAAGCACTCCTGCATAGAAACTTATAGAGGTTTAGTGCTCTTGTTAAAGCCCAGGGCAGCCTTTCGTGGGTCGAAAAATTGTTCTTTCATTCATCTTCGCCCTCAAAAACGTTTGAAAGCAGCCGAATGTCCACCTGCATGTCTCAAGGTGCCCACCACTAGTGCCTTTCTCATGTTCATCTCTGAGCCCTTAATCTCTTGCGAATAATGCATTCAAGATCGCAAGGACTGGAATGTTCAGCACCTTCACTAAGGCTATCAGACAAGGACAAGTTACCATATGCTCGTTACCTCGTCTAAAGACTAACGACCTTTGCAGCCCATGACTGCATGAGCCATCGCTCCCTTCCTACCCAACTGGCTATCCACAAGGGTGGATTATCGATAATTTATTTCCTTGTCAAGGATGGTCAGGCTATCCAGTGAGATCAAGTCACCATGCATTCAATTCCTTGCTCAAGGACTGCCTACTGCCCTATGAGTTTGGATGAGATACCTCTTAACTTTCTAACTAGTTGCATCGACAATCAGATATGAAACCACAATGGTTCATACACCTTTCCCATGTTGACGCTCATCCTCCATACAGGATTGTACACTATTGTACCCCAAGTGATGTTGAAGTTGGACATACATAGTGTGCGTGCATAGAAATAAGTGGGCGTAGATCCTTATTGCAATGTGTCACCCTGAAGAACCTTCAAGCCCCACAGTGCTTAGATTCAAGTTGGGCCCGCATGTTAGCTTCTTATTGTAGCATGTCACCCCGAAGAACCTTCAAGCCCCTCAATGCATAGATTCATGATGGGACCTCCCAGCAGCAGCGCTGCATAAAATATGTTCACTTTTTACTATTTCAACCTACTAAATTCTTTTGAGAAATAACGCATGCTACTTGTCTCACCATTACATCGCACCCTTATGCATGAGTGTTCGAGCCTGCCATGTGCCATAGCTTAAGCCAGGACCTATAGTCACCTACTACTGGTGATGTGTCACTAAGGACAACCCTCGAGCTGCTGCATGCTCCGGTTCAAGTCATGCCTGTCCGCTGCTTTACACATGATCGATTGTTACCTAGGAGAACCTATGGGCCGACATATGCTCTCACTCTACTCTAATGCCACCACCACTTGATACCTGACCAATCCTTGGCTCTTATCAATACCCAAGAATAGCCCATCCCATGATAGTATTACTATATAGCATGCCTTAAACTGTAAACTTTTTTTGAAAGTAACATATGAACTCCTCCTGACTAATAGAGCTAGAGTATGCCTTAGGAGTAATTATGTAATTTGTTACGTATATCTAACTAGATAACCAATCTTGTTCTAAATAAAAGGTATTTTATTCTTATTATATGCTTAATATAATGTGTTATATTAATTAATTAACTATTTAGAAATATATTTAAAATACAAAATTCATAAATGATATGTTTTGTGATAGTAGTTACGACGCGTTGTAATCATGAGTGGTCTATCACAATAAAATAACATACAATTACTATAGTTCATTCCGGTAACCGTACTTCCTTTTGGCATGACCGTTGGATTTCGGTCTCACCTCTTAAACTAAAATTTAAAGAGCTTTACGATATCTGTAACTTTAATTTTTCTCTAATTAGTGAGGTTTTTTCTCCTGATAATGATCCTCCTTGGAATTTCATCTTTAACAGAATTTTAGTAGGATCAACTCTTAGGCTTCTTCATTTGCTTTATGCAAGATTAAATCTTTACAATATTGATAATGATAATGATATTTTTTGTTGGGAATGGGATAGAAGTAAGAAATATACTTCTAACTCTTTTTATAGTTTTATTAATTTTTCGGGTACTATAAACAATTCGTTCAAATTTATTTGGAAATCAAATGCTCCTCCTAAATCTAAAATACACATGTGGTTAACATTGCATGGTAAACTTAATACAATTGAGAACTTAAAAAGAAAGAACATTCATAATGATAATAAATGTTAATTTTGTAATCTGCATCTTGAAGACATTAAGCATTTATACTACGATTGCATGGATTCTTATTACATTCTTAATAATATTCTCAAAATTTTCAATTTTAATATTATAACTAAAATTTCGGATTGTGACTTTTATTGGAATAATTTTATATTTAGGTTTAAAAAGAATCTTAGATTTCTACTTGACTCTTTATTCACTATTATTAGTTGGTATATATGGTTTGAAATAAATCAAAGAATTTTTAATAATAATAATAGTCATATTAATAAATTGATTTATACAATTTCTTCATTCTGTTTTAATTGGATTTCTAATCCCAAATATAAATTAGCTAAGAATAATTTTTTTTAAAGGGTATCTTAATATGGTTAGCTACAATATTAATTTTTTTAAACAAAACAATTGTCTTTTTAATGACATCAGTATTAATATGAATATTTTTTCAAATTCATACCATGATCTATCGGTTAATCATAACTTACTTATGATTAAAGATTCTTAGTTTTCATTTAATTTTGGTTTTAATTTTTGTTCTTTTTTGGTGTAATTGTTTAGAAATATCTTAATTCTGTTGTTACTAGTTTTGTCTCCTTTTTTTCTTCTCTCTTTATATATACATATATATGTATATTATTTATATAAATATACATACATACATATATATATATATATGTATAATTCTTACTTTTTCCATAGTCACCCCTCAGATACAGGTATGAGTGAAAGGTTTCCAGGCTCTTCTTACAGGTTCCCATATCTTCAGAGCGGATATTTCGGTTTGTTGAGAGGCTATTAGAGAGGATCCTTGCTACAGCTTGGCATTTCTTCCCTTGTTCAGAGTTTCCAGTGCAGATTATCCTATCCAGCATCTCATTTATTTTCACTTCAGAGTTGAGGCTTCGTCATTCCTTTCGATCCAAATGCATGGAGTTTTTCTGCTTTGTTTTTATGTGTTGCTTAGAGCTTCCGAGATTTATGGAGCATCATTCCGGTCCAGATGCGCAGAGTTTTTCTTCTTTGTTTGTTGCATGGAGCTTTTGAGATGTATAGAGCAACATTCTCTTTTGTCTCTAGGTACTCCTAACACCTTAGTATCGGGTGGTGGCTATGTAGGAACTCGATATCGAGGTGTGATGGATGGTGGTCATGCCAGAACTCATCTTAGGGGTACCTGTTTTTTTTCCTTTGTTTCTCGTTTTTAGTTTTTGTTACCTGCCAGGCATGTTGGCAGCATCTTGCTATTGTGTTATATATATTTTTGCATGTGTGCTCTCCTCTATTCTATAGAGGATCATATATTTTTCTCAAAATAAAAATAATATAACATACATTTTTTAAATATTCTCAATCAAGATGTATTGAGATTGGATATCGATACATCCATTGAGATCAGATACGTAACGCTATCCAGATGTTGAGCGGTCTATTACTCATGGGTACTAGGGGTAGCAAGGGGTTATGTGCTGGAAGTTATTGGATAACTATGGAATGACTTACTCAAGAGTTCTATGTTAGTCAATATAACTAAGGTCAAACAGACAATCTTGGTGTGATGATGTTATATAGTTCCCTTATAAGAATACCGTGGAACTTCAATATGGACAGTCCACTTTGATTATAGTTAAATCATGGCATGTCGTCCATCGAACGCTATAGTTGGGTCATAGTTGAAACATTGGAAGTGAAACACTATTCAATAGAGAATTTGTCTCCTCGGTTATATAGGGTTAGTATCATAATCAACTTAGTCAACTCAAAATTAAAGTATCTAGCTAGAGCTGTACAGTTAATAATAATGTTATTATTGAACCAAGAACTTTATGTTTGGAATTATAATATGGAATGTGGACGATATTGAAGTTTTGACCAAAATTAAATTCCATACGTCATAATGCTATATAGTTTTGACGAAGAGAATTGGTGTAAATAATCATTACTCCTGGGTACTGCTTATAATAGTAAAATTAGATTTTAGCGAAAAGATGTTTAAGCGATAAATTCAGCAAAAATGTCACACCACTAGCTAAGGTGACGTGTGAACGTTAATATTCAAATTGTTCGATATTAATTGCCGACTGGATTGACACCTTTGAGTCGCACAACTGCAATGATGAATCCTTCAAAAAAACATACAATTTAATCAATTTATAAATGTTGTAAATTAATTGATCTATTAACATTTGAGAAATATTAATTATTATTTTATTTGTTTGTTGTTTGGGAGTTGTCTGTAATTATTGAATGCATATATAAATGTTATATTTATGTGCATCGATATACGATATCGATATGTCTTTAAAATGGGTTTAAATAAAAGATAATTGCATGAAGTGATTTATGGAAATTTTATGTCATTTGATCGCATATAATTTGAGTTATAGCCCATGAAGAGAGAGGAGTGGAGAGAGATAATCAAGCGAATTAATTAGGAAATTTTTAATTAAAGAATGGAAAAGATTTCATTCTTTCTTTTAAAACAAATCCACTAATTCATTTCCTTCGGACAGTTCATTCTTATTCATTTATTACTCTCCTCCTAACCTTCCATGGTAGAAAAAAAAAATTACATTTTTTTGACTCCAAATCAAATGTAAACTTCATAAAATACTAATAAAACATAAGTTATTCATCCATCTCTTGCAAGGATTGGATGTGGATATCTAAGGTGATATCTTAATTTAACATATGTTTCTTATGCTACTTCTTACGGTAATTATCTAATATCAATTTTAATTATACTTTACATCTGATTACATCTCTCATATTTTATAGCGATTTTATATGTGCAAATGTTGTCACCTATAACCGTTTGAATCATCATATGAAAATATATATTTCAATATTTTATGTTCTGAAAACAAGTTAAGGAAAGATTAAAAGAAGGCTAAAAGATTTCCATCTTTACACCTCCTTAATTTCCATTTAAATGCCTTTTACTATCTCTTTTAATGCCCCTTAAATACAACATTACCAATTAATGTAGACTTTTTTAAGTCTATTCAAACATTAAATTATTTATTTCATTTAATACGTTAGTTAATTTTGATATATGTATACATAAACATTTCAATATAAGTTTAAATTATTTTGTGACAACCGTTACGCATATAAATGTGTTGTGTGTGTGTGTGTATGCAAATCCCAACATTTATAAAGGTATATATTAACTATGTACATCTTTTGCCATAACGCACTTACATATTTTACACTAGAGTATATTTGGGATACTCACAATCTATACCTAGTATAAATTTGATCATAAATATCATTTAATAAGTCAATCAACTTAACTAAAGAGAGATAAATGAAAGGTTTCTCTCTCTTAATAAAAAAAAATCTTTCCTTAATTAAGTATATATATGAGGAGAGAGAAACGAAAGGTTTCCTTTTTGAAATTTATTTTAACATGTAACTGCTACACACATTACATACAGTAATATATTTGTTGTACACTATTTTATATAAACATCCCATATTGATTAGAATATAAAATATCTAAAACTTTTTAAACAAAGTCAAATATAATAAAATTTTATTTACAACTTTATTAGATCGGATCTAATAAACTATTGGACTTCGTTGCCTCAATAGATCTAAAATATAAAAAACTAAATCCACCTATTTGACTCGCTTCTGACTGACCCAGTTTCAACAATAGTATCCGTGCCAAGTAGTCTATGCGATCTGAATTAGTCATGTTGGGGCTAACCAATTAAGCTACCAATTTAATAAAGTATCTATAAAAATAGCGTTTAGGCCTGGGTTTGGATAATGAAGTACCCTGCCCTCCATGGCTAGTGGCCTGACCTGAAAATGAAGTGAGCTCAAATGTTGCCTCTACTAGGAAATGCCCAATTTTAATCAAGCCTTAGGCTGGCTTTTAAAATTATTCTGAAAATTAAAAATAAAAATAAAAATTTAAAATAAGAAATACATTATAAATGTTACAATATGATTGTTTCGAAATTAAAATAAGAAATTAAATTTAAATAAGAGTTACATTATAAATGTTATAATGTGATTTTCAAAATTGATTTAGAAAACTCTTTATATTATAAATGTTATAACATAATTTTGAAAAGTGTTTGAAAATATAATAAACATATTTTAAATTTTAAAATATTAATAGGATCAATAAATTAAATTAATTAATTAATAGTTTCTAATTAAAGTATATACATGTATAACATATATATAATGATATGTGTTGCGTGATCTTGAATTGTTAAAAATGATGTAAGTATATATATGTATATATAAGAAATTTATGAATTTAATATTTAATCAAATAATAAGTGAATTAAAAGTTAATTAGCAAATAATAAAATACATGAATATGTATATATAAAGATATATATATAACTATAATTGTTATGGTATATATGTTCAATTAATTTTTTTAATTGAATAACATAAAATATTAATTAAATAAATAAATAAATTAAGATTTAATTTATATAATATACATAAGACCATTATATAAGTTAATTAAATTATAAAAGTTAAATATTAATTAAACTTATATAATATGAATTTATAATTAAAAGTGGAACTGGAAAGAAACCCAAAATTGATTTGAAGGACTAAATACATACTTATAGTATGTATACCATGATTTCTGATCTGTCGAACATCTTGAATCACGAGGATATTTCATAAGAAATACACTACTCCATAAGTCGATATCACTCAGTTAAATATATTACAGATTATGAATCTTTAATATAAAGTTGTCCTCTAACCATTTATATATTAATAGATAACTTGCATACTCCTTAGTTCTTTAGTTTTCGTCAAGCCAAGGATATTATGTGTAATACTATTAATATAAAGAATAAACGAAGTAAGATAACTGAACATATTTTATGAGCTTTTCTGAAGATATATGCATTATACTTAAGCCATCGTGAAATGGTGGGTATGAGTGAATAATCACTCTTTATTTATTGAGTTCCTCAAGGTAAACATGAGATTAAGATAAGGAATTACAAATTAGGAGTTGTATATGATATGGGCCTATGATTTGTTGAGCTTTCCTCAAGGTAAACTCCCAAGGTATATAAGTCCTAATATCCATTAGAGAAATCGAAAGATTTCTATGTTTTCTCTTATGGTTTTGAGAGACATAAAAGTCCAATAGGAGCCTTATTAGAAAAATGAAATGGTAACATTTATCCTTTCTAATATTATAGGAACATTTGCTTTATAAAGTTAAAATAATCTACATCAATATAATTGATAAAATATTTATCAGTAAAATATACAAATAAGCTGAATTAAGATTAACATAGAAATATAAAATATACTCGCCAATAAATCTTTTGGCATGCTGTCATTCTAGGACCCATGCAAGACCATAATTGTAACACCCCATGATTTTAATGCTAATTAATTAAAAAGAATTTAATAAATAAGTAATAGTGCTAAAAATAGAATTTTTGCAAATGTCTTAATTTGTCTATGCAACTTCCATCATTGGGTTCGTAAAGATTTTCTGATCAATTTTCATATATTAACTTTTTCGATTGGAGTTCAAACGAAAAGTAATTTATCTATGAAATTTTAGAATCAGAAATAATTATATATGTAATTAAGGAAAAAAATAATAAATAATAAGCATTAATTAAAAACCGTTAAGTTTAACGGTAATTTAGAGAAAGTCATTAGCGAAAACAAATAAGGGCGATCAATTAAATTTGGAATTAACAAAATCTCTAACACTCTTTAATTAACGCAATTAACACACCACAGGTCTACCCAACATTTACTTAGGTCGATCGGTAGCAGTCAACCGTGGGCATTGGGTGGTCGACCATTAATGACTAAAATTTGTATTTGGGGCGTGGGATTGAACAACGTTGATTTAGCCAAATATTTTTCTTTGCTGCCAAATTTCTGATGTGCATCTCTAATTAAAATAAAGATTGCACGGGGTAAATCTAATGCATCAAGTAATCTTCAAACCACTATAAACATAGACTTAGTTTCTTACTTCGCTTCTCATATTTTCTGGATCACAGAGCGAAGATCTGCCATGCTCTTTTCTCTACAATATCTGATATTCTAAGTAGTAAAATTATTATATTTTATATATATATATATATATATATATATATATAAGTAGAGGAAAACATAAAATAAGAGAAGGATAAGATTATTTAAAAACGCAGAAACAAAGGTAAATCAGGAATCTTAAACTCAAACCTAAATTTATGTCAATCCTTTATCTAGATCCATAATTCTAATAGGTGTATACCCTTTTTATATTTTTGATTTAAAATAGGAGGAAGTAAAATAAAAGGAGAATGAATCTAGATACGAAGAATTGAAACTAAAAAGAGGCGAGTGTAAATATTATATGCTTTTATATAATATTAGATTATATCGTTTCAAGTCTACTCATATATATCTGTAATGTTAAATTGGAGTTTTAGGCCAATTTTATAAATATAACATTTAAATTAGAAAACTTGCTCATATATTCTAGACCTGAAGAGTTTTACATTTACATGTTATATGAATAAGAACCCAGAAATTGTGTAGGACATTAGCACTTCTTGAATTCATTAATAAGGATTATGAATTATAAATTTGTTTGCGATATGATATAAGAGAATTGGTATCTGAACGAAGTAAAAGAATGTAAGTTAAAGAAATTTTATCAAGATTTTAGGAGTTTAAGTGATATTTTAATTCGTTGGAATTTTGAATGTTGCAAGTAGATATCTATGTATTATCAAGTTTAAGTAAATAAAATTACGATGTTCGAAATCACTAGGAATAAACCTAAAAAGAAAGAGATGTACAAAATAAGAATATTTACCGTATTTTGTACCGTACATTTAAAAATAAAGTTCCTTGTAATTACAAACACTACACAAATCTCTCTTTCTGGATAAGATATGAAAATTTACAGTGTTAACAATTTTATGTTTGAAATGTAATCCCTACGCATTAAAATGCAGCAAACCCCAAGAGTTAAATAGGAAGATATTGACACGATAAGAATACGCTAAAAATATAAAATGTGAAATTCCAATGAAAACGTAAAGTAAACAAAAAGGAAATTTAAAGGATAGACAAGAAGAAATAAAAAGATAAAAAAGGAATAGAGGTAGAAAATGGGAAAACAATAAAAAGAATGGAGAATGATATTATGAACCTGATAAGAGGAAAGTGGTAAATAAACTATAAGTAAGAAAAAAAAATGCATAATGAAATAAAGACCCAAGGTCAATAGTAAACTACAGAGGCAAGGTAATTATGTAAGCACGAATGTATATATATGAAATATATATACATAGCCGCATGTATGCATTTATGACGATTGTGAACCATCATAAATAAAGTATGGTTGAATAAACGATAGGACATTTGGTCATTAGAGTAGTTAAGAATGCAAGGTCGATAGTGTTACACAATAGAAGTATGTCCACTAGAAGGGACTACGAACAATTATATAACATTATACTGATGTGAAACATATCTAACCATCGGACCCATGAAGTATATACGTTTGCATATACATAAAGGGATATCTCCAATAGATAGAGTAGTATGCTTCAAATAAGGTATTAAGGGTGGTGTTGCCTTGATTGCACTAGCCAATCTAAATAGGATGATCGAGATAATGCTGTAAGCAGCTTTTTTATACCAAAAGTCAGGGTTCGGGCTGCATAGGATGAGAACGTCATCAGTCCTTAGCGGTCAATGGGAAAAACTGAGTTACCCAACTAGTCTTTGCATTCTACTAGGGTAGATCAAGTTGGATTATGGACCGTCACAGTTGTTTGCTAGTTTGTTTATTAGGACAAGGCTAGTTAACCCAAAAGGAGTTCTTTCAAATTGGTTGGGGTGGCCCGTGGAACTAAATCCACAGTAGGAAGCAGATAAAGTAGTAAATCCCCAAGGCGACATAGAGTACGGAACAATATTTGGAAAAGCCATCATTAGGGACTATGGGAGTCCCTCGACTTATAGGGTGATGTGATCATGATATGGCGGGGGCGATGGTTCCTGATTAGGTGTTGATTGAGAGATGTTGAATATGCGATTATATGATTTTTGTTTGATGATAATAAACATATATATATTCATTTAAATGTATTTGTTAATGTACTATTATATTTTTCACATAATTAATATATATTTGCTGAATAAAATAAATAACACAGAATTTGAATTCAAACGGATATTTTATTCAAACAAATATTTGTTACAATTTTTGAATAGTACAAATTCAAGCTCTCACTGTATATATACAAATACAATACAAATTCGATTACATCACAATTTATCATTTACAAATACACCTCACTACATATCGCTCATTCACTCGTAATTTATCTACAACTTTATTCCAGATTGAATCCAGCATCTGAGCAATCTGCAAAAATAAATACCGACGCAGTAAAATTGGAAAAGAAATATTTTTGCAGTATAAAATAAAATGTGGACTTTGAAAATAATATTTGCCTCGGTTATTTGGGTTGTTCGTCATCATTTTAATTCGAATTCATCATACACGAACAACTTGTGACATGCACAGTGTATCACTATACATGCCACAAGGCCATGCACACCGATATATACACTTGATAAAATTACAGGGACATGTGAGCACAGGTCAAATCCAAATGAAAATCCGGGTTCAACTCAAGTGCAATACAAATAAAGTTACGACACGAGCACAAGGTCAAACCCGAGCTTTAAGCTGGATTCAACACAGGTGCAAGTTCATGAAATGATCAAGTTTAATATCAAAGCAAACTCAAATGTACATGAACAAACAAAGCAACCAAACTCAAGTGGATATACAAATGGAGCATATCACATGTACATGAACCAGATCAAAACAAAACAATGAAGTTCACAATGAATACATGAACATGTACACAATGGCAATCAGGACAGTAGCTCTACACAACTTCATGTACAAATTCAAATGAAACTGGTCTTCAACAAGATCACATGCAAACAGAACCAAGGCAGTGGTGCAAACTACATGAAGTCAATGCACAAACATATATATACATATGTATATACACATGTATACATACATGTAGTGACAGCAAAACCAAAATGAACAAAATATACATGTGCATCTAACCAAAGCAATAGTGCAACAGCCTCAAAATCAAAGACCAGACCCAAATCAACATTCAAGCAACAGACATGAACCAGACTCAAGCAAATATACAGCACACATATGGTTGCAGTGAAGACAGTTTCAAAAGACTACAAACTGCACGTGAACTACATGACTCGAAGTTCAGCGGACAGTGAAATGAAGACTACAGGGAAATGCAACACTGAAGCATACATGACAACCAGGCTAGAGATATGAACCAGATAAGGCACAAGATTTCAAGTTCACATATGTGACTACAATACAATGCAAAGCATACATCTACATAGTAAAGAGCATGTGCAGTGATATGTATGAAACTACCGGCTTGAACACACATGTCGAACAAAACATAAGTCAGAGACCAGATAATCAAGAAAGAATTTTCAAAAATGACCGAAGTCAGTGATGTCAAAAACCGAAGTCACGGTGCAGTTTCCACAAAGACAATGGTTAACATCAAGCATCAGAAAATAGCCGAAGTCAATCATTATTCATAAACAAAGTCTGTCCCAAAGTAAAAAAATATCAACATCGTCAAAGAATTCAAAAGCCGTGGTTGTCAAGAAACCAAAGCAATGTCGAAGTCACATAGAATTCAATGGCATGCAAAAGTACAGATTGCAGTGATGCAAAAATCACAACAGAATCAAATTCCAAAATCAAGTTAGAGCCATGTTAATCAATGTCAAAGAAAGCCGTGTTTCAAATCAAAGTCAGAGACGTGACGACCGGGATAGATCGAACAGCTCAAAATCGAAGCCGTGGCAATCAAGGAAACAAGCGAGTTCAAAATCGATGCCGTAAGTAATCAAATATACACGAATTGGAACAAGTCAGAATCAATCTCAAGCATCCAAGCAACATCGACCGGCTAACCAAGAGCAATTGACAAATTCAAATAACTCCAGACGAACGAAAATACAAGGGATCGAACCCTATATAAACACCAACATCATCGGCCGTAAAGGCATCGAGTTCAAGCAAGCTAAAATAGTAAAGCAAAAGTAACAAATCACATACCAGATTGTTGAATCGAACTCGATCATCGAAGCAGCCTAAATTGAGAAACGAAGAAACGATCGATCAACAAAGCTACACACAAATATCAATTGATTGATCAACAAAGTTGGCGGCTTCAAAAATAATCACGAAGCCCTAAATCGGAATGAAAGAGAACGAGCAACAGGAAGCCGCCATTTTTCACAAGAAAGAGATACCTGGCCGAAGATATAAAAAGGAAAAAAGGATAATGTTTATCACTTATTTTAATTAGGGCCGGCTCAAATGTATTTGGGATTAACTTTTGAATTTAGGGCTTTGTTTTTAGTTTGTTTTTTAATTTGTATTTTCCTTTTAAACTTCCATGTAATTTCTAGTCGTGTGACTAGGGGACAAACTACGTGACGTAGTTTGAGAATTCGCAACTCAGTGGCTGAGTTGTGGCAGGGTTTTGAGCGTAGAGTTAAGGCTAGTCTGTAGCGGGTGTTGCGAGTTTACGTGTGAAAGCATCTGACTGCTTAATTTCTAGTAGAAACCTTGGCGGCTGCACGTAGGCAGGGTTTTGCCGAAGCTAGGTAAATTCTGTGTCGTTCTATTTCTGCGTTTATTATTCTGCTATTATCTGTGCTGCTATTATTCTGGCATATCTGTGTTGAAAATATTTTATAAACTTCTGCAATAAATTTTCATAATTAATAGCATCACCCTATTCACCCCCCTCTAGGGTGAAATCGATCCTACAATTGGTATTAGAGCTAGGCACAAAGCCATTTTTGTTTCAAAAAAAAATTGATTTTTCAAAAACCAATTTTTGTTTTAAAAATTTGAATTTTTGACATGCTGCTTTTGCTGAGGGTCGTTCCAATATTATTACTTCTGTTTTTGTGGGAATTGGAAATTAAAAATAGAATTTTATTTAAAATTTGTTAATATTAAATGTTGGAATATTATTGAAAATGGGTGTGATATAACAGACGAGAAAATTATCTCGATTAATGCTCTTGCTATGCATATATTATTTTCTCATATTAATCAAGATAATTTTAATTTCTTCTCTCATTGTGAAAATGCACAGGAAATATGGAATACTTTCGATGCAATATATTGTGCAAAAGTCAACAACAATGGGAAATCCTCCACAACCAACTCAGTTAAAGAAATGTGCTTAACAGGATTGGTAAAAGGCAGTTGTGATGAGGATGATGATGATGGAGAAGCTGAGCTGACATTACTGATGAAGATATTCAACAAGTGAACCACAAATACGGAAATCCAGCTCCAAATCAACAATTGAAAAGCAGAATAATTAAAGCACTAGACAACTCAGAAGAACACGGGATCATTTGCCACAAGTGCAACAAACCCGGTGATATCAAGCCGAATTATCCTCGAAATCAACACGGCCAAGAAAAGAATTCAAAAAGGAAAACTTTTTCAGCCACGTGGAATAAAAGCGATAATAATTATAAAAGCAACAGCAGTGAGAGTGAGAAAGCAGATATGTGCCTTCGAAGTGATATAACCGATAGCGACAATGATGAGCCAAGCGAGGTATCAAAACTTACTCACTCAGAATTAATTATATATTTCCACAAAGTAAATGGCTGTTTTGAACAACTTAGGGAAAGATATGCTAAAATTGAATCACAAAAAGATACTTTGATAGATTTAAATAAACAACTTGACCAATTAGTTAAAACCTATCAAAGTAGGATCCCTAAGTGTGATAAGTGTCCAACATTCGAAGAAGAGATTAAAAAATCAAAATTCAAAATTAAATAGCTTGAAAAAGAAATTTTGATTTTGAAAGAGAGTGAAAATACTAGAAGAGAGAATTTTATTAAAAAGTTCACTCAGTTATTGAACGAAAATGGATCTTTCAAAATACAAGTCCAACAATTGCCTACAACTTTAAGAAAATTTTCCAAAAGTGAAAAATCATTGAATATTCTATTAGGGAAACAAACTGTCAATACAGATAGACAAGGACTTGGGTATAATCATTTTGAACGTGTTAAAATAAAAATTAATCAAGTAAAACCCGAGTGCACAATTTGTAGAAAAATTGGACACAATCAAAACATTTGTTGGTATATACCCAAACAAGTGAAAACCATTCCAATTTGGGTTCCTAAAGGCACAAATATAAAATCCATTAAAGTCAAAAGAATCTGGGTGCCGAAAGGAACATATATAAATAGTTTTGGGTCTCCACAAAATTATTTTTTAAAATCTCTTGCCACTAACAATCATGGACCTATAAAAAAAAATAGGTCACAAAAATCTTTCATCGTGTAGGTATGGTGGCAGGCTAAGGAACAACAACTGTGTTACTTGGATTCTGGCTGTTCCAAGAACACAGTGGGTGACAAAGCAAAGATTCCTTAGCCTAGTATAAAGGTGACAGAATCACAACGGGCAACGACGAAAAATTGTCGTAAAGGTAAAATAGGTAAAGATATCTTGAACGATATATGTGAAAATCTGCACCATAATTTGATTTAATTCAGCCAGTTATTGATAAAAATAATTGATGATAATGATTCTGACTTTTTAAAAATCGTTGGCCAATTATTCTTTTATGCTGAGAACACTACAATCCTTGAAATACTTCATATAGATAAATTTGATTAATTATGGTGATCTATTGATTGATTATAATACATTTGGCTAACTCTATATTCATGGTTTTTGTTTACTTACATGGGTTCAATTAAAATTGAAAAGAATTTCATTTAAAAAGGCCTTCAAGAATTTGTTGCAACATCACCGTCTGGTCTATAACATTCAATTAACAATAATCTTGAGTGAAAGAAAAATTCAGAAGCAGATTACACTGGTAATCTAGTTGATAGAAAAATTAATAGTGGAACGTGATTTATGTTGAGACATTTAGTAACTGCATCGTTTTTCAAAGAAAATATCTGCATATTCTTCATTTCAAATAATTTTCAAAAAGCAGACATTTTTCTTATAAAACCCCTTCTAGAAAATCATTTTTTTGACCTTGTCTCAGATTAGTCATTTTGAAAATTTGATTTGATAATTATTTTTGAATCTGAGCTTAAATGACTACATTGACTAATCTGACTCCCTACTAATTATCAAAAAGATAAATAGTGATTGAAAAAGTGATGAGTATTGATATTTATCATATATTATAACTCGAGACGGTATAACTAGTAAATTTCTTTAGAAATTTAAACAAGAGTTATAAAAAAAATTGTTGGTAAAAATTCCATGACCATTTCTATTTCTATCATATTTCTATCAACCATCACTCGTCAAAATCCATTGTAGTATGTCAATATGTGGTGATTTAAATAGGAATCATTCGTTTTTCATTATATATTTTTTTTAGAACCAAAGTATTCACTCTAATTTAAAAGTCCTCACGGTTATGCATGGGTGATTTACTTGGAATTTGTTATGTGCTTCCATGCTCATTTAAAAGTCCTCACGGTTATGCATGTATGGAACGCATATCAAAATTAATTAATTAAATAAACAAGTTGATTCTAATCTCATTTAAAAGTCCTCACGGTTATGCGTGATTAGAAGATACTTGAATTCATTTTATTTATAAAAAAGGATTACTACTAATCTCATTTAAAAGTCCTAACGGTTATGCATGGTTAGTAGATATTCAAATTCCTGGAATAAAAATACCATAAATAGACACAACTGCATGGTTTTATATGATGACATCATTCTACAAGTGGAATATGCGCCTAATAGAGTATGTATGATTTTTATTTGATTTTTTTATTGAAATTTAATATTTATATTCGATTGAGTTTTAATGTTGTATTAATATCTATCACTTTATCTCCTTTTTTCTAACACTATTACTCTTTTGCTGATAACAAATGGGGGAGAGAAAAGTTAAGATCTTGTCAAATAAAAGCAAGTAAAGGTCAAATATTTTCTATTTGCATCCCTGCACATTTGCATATTTTTAATTGTATGCATATATGAAGGGGGAGCTTGTGTAGAGAGGGAGCATTCAAATAGGGAGAGCAAATTGAATGATCAAATACATTTAACAAATTCAAAATCTTAAATATATGTTTGTTATCATCAAAAGGGGAAGATTGTTGAATATGCAATTATAAATATGCGATTATATGATTTTTGTTTGGTGATAATAAACATATATATTCATTTAAATGTATTTGTTAATGTACTATTATATTTTTCACATAATTAATATGAATTTGCTGAATGAAATAAATGACACAGAATTTGAATTTTAACGGATATTTTATTCAAACAAATATTTGTTACAATTATTGTATAGTACAAATTCATGCTCTCACTGTATATATACAAATACAATACAAATTCGATTACATCACAATTTATCATTTACAAATACACCTCACTACATATCACTCATTCACTCATAATTTATCTACAACTTTATTCCAGATTGAATCCAACATCTGAGCGATCTGCAAAAATAAATACTGACGCGGTAAAATTGAAAAGGAAATATTTTTGCAGTATAAAATAGAATGTGGAGATTGAAAATAATATTTTCCTCAGTTATCAAGGTTGTTCGTCATCATTTTAATTCGAATTCATCATACACGAACAGCTTGTGACATGCACAATGTATCACTGTACATGCCACATGGCCGTGCACACCGATATATACACTTGATAAAATTACAGGGACAGGTTAGCATAGGTCAAACCCAAATGAAAAGCCGGGTTCAACTCAAGTGCAATACAAATAAAGTCATGACACGAGCACAAGCTCAAACCCGAGCTTTAAGCTGGAGTCAACACAGGTGCAAGTTCATGATATGATCAAGTTCAATATCAAAGCAAACTCAAATATACATGAACAAACAAATCAACCAAACTCAAGTGGATATACAAATGGAGCATATCACATATACATGAACTAGATCAAAACAAAACAATGAAGTTCACAATGAATACATGAACATGTACACAATGGCAATCAGGACAGTAGATCTGCATAACTTCATGTACAGATTCAAATGAAACTGGTCTTCAACAAGATCACATGCAAATAGATCCAAGGCAGTGGTACAAACTACATGAAGTCAATGCACAAACATATATATACATATGTATATGCACATGTATACATACATGTAGTGACAGCAAAACCAAAATGAGCAAAATATACATGTGCATCTTACCAAACCAATAGTGCAGCAGCCTCAAAATCAAAGACCAGACCCAAATCAACATTCAAGCAACAGACATGAACCAGACTTAAGCAAATATACAGCACACATATGGTTGCAGTGAAGACAGTTTCAAGAGACTACAAACTGCACATGAACTACATGACTCGAAGTTTAGTGGACAGTGAAATGAAGACTACAGGGAAATGCAACACTGAAGCATACATGACAACCAGGCTACAGAAATGAACCAGATAAGGCACAAGATTTCAAGTTCACATATGTGACTACAATATAATGAAAAGCATACAACTACATAGCAAACAGCATGTGCAGTGATATGTATGAAACTACAGGCTTGAACACACATGTCGAACAAAACATAAGTCAGAGACCAGATAATCAAGAAAGAATTTTCAAAAATGACCGAAGTCAGTGATGTCAGAAACCGAAGTCACGGTGCAGTTTCCACAAAGATAATGGTCAACATCAAGCATCAGAAAATAGCCGAAGTCAACCATTACTCATAAACAAGTCTGTCCCAAAGTAAAAAAATCAACATCATCAAAGAATTCAAAAGCCATGGTTGTCAAGAAACCAAAGCAATGTTGAAGTCACATAGAATTCAATGCCATGTAAAAGTACAGATTGCAGTGATGCAAAAATAACAACAGAATCAATTTCCAAAATCAAGTCAGAGCCGCGTTAATCAGTGTCAAAGAAAGCCATGTTTCAAATCAAAGTCAGAGACGTGATGACCAAGAAAAGATCGAACAGCTTAAAATCGAAGTCGTGGCAATTAAGGAAACAAGCGAGTTCAAAATCGATGCTGTGAAAATCAAGTAATCAAATATACACGAATTGGAACAAGTCAGAATCAATCTCAAGCATTCAAGAAACATCGACCGGCCAAGCAAGAGCAATTGACAAATTCAAATAACTCCAGACGAACAAAAATACAGGGGATCGAACCCTATATAAACACTAACATCATCGGCCGTAAAGGCAGCGAGTTCAAGCAAGCTAAAATAGTAAAGCAAAAGTAACAAATCACATACCGGATTGTTGAATCGAACTAGATCATCGAAGCAGCCAAAATTGAGCAACGAAGAAATGATCGATCAACAAAGCTACACACAAATATCCACTTGATTGATCAACAAAGTTGGTAGCTTCGAAAATAATCACGAAGCCCTAAATTAGAACGAACGAGAACGAGCAACAGGAAGCCTCCATTTTTCACAAGAAAGAGATACCCGGCCGAAGATATGAAATGGAAAAAAAAGGATAATGTTTATCACTTATTTTAATTAGGGCCGGCTCAAATATATTTGGGCTTAACTTTTGAATTTATGGCTTTGTTTTTAGTTTGTTTTTTAATTTGTATTTTCCTTTTAAACTTCCATGTAATTTCTAGTCGTGTGACTAGGGGACGAACTACGTGGCGTAGTTTGAGAATTCGCAACTCAGTGGCTGAGTTGTGGCAGGGTTTTGAGCGTAGAATTAAGGCTAGTCGATAGCGGGTGTCGCGAGTTTACGTGTGAAAGCGTCTGACTGCTTAATATCTAGTAGAAACCTTAGAGGCAGCACATAGGCAGGGTTTTGCCGAAGCGGGGTAAATTCTATGTCATTCTATTTCTGCATTTATTATTCTGCTATTATCTATGCTGCTATTATTCTGATATATCTGTGTTGAAAATATTTTATAAACTTCCGCAATAAATTTTTATAATTAATAGCATCACCCTATTCACCCCCCTCTAGGGTGAAATCGATCCTACAAGTGGTATCAGAGCTAGGTACAAAAGCCATTTTTGTTTTAAAAAATATTGATTTTTCAAAAACCAAATTTTGTTTTAAAATTTTGAATTTTTAAAATGGCTACTTTTACTGAGGGTCATTCCAATATTATTCCTTCTGTTTTTGATGGAACTGATTTTTTAAATTGGAAATTAAAAATGGAATTTTATTTAAAATATGTTAATATTAAATGTTGGAATATTATTGAAAATGCGTGTGATATAACAAACGAGAAAATTATCTCGATTAATGCTCTTGCTATGCATATATTATATTCTCATATTAATCAAGATAATTTTAATTTCATCTCTCATTGTGAAAATGCACAGGAAATCTGGAATACTTTCGATGCAATATATGGTGCAAAAGTCAACACCAATGAGAAATCCTCCACAACCAACTCAGTTAAAGAAATGTGCTCAACAGGATTGGTAAAAGGCAGTTGTGATGAGGATGATGATGATGGAGCAGCTGAGCTGGCATTACTGATGAAGAGATTCAAAAAGTGGAACCACAAATACGAAAATCCAGCTCCAAATCAACAATTAAAAAGCAAAATAATTAAAGCACTAGATAACTCAGAAGAACACGGGATCATTTGTCATAAGTGCAACAAACCCGATGACATCAAGCCCAATTATCCTCGAAATCAACACGGCCAAGAAAAGAATTCAAAAAGGAAAAGTTTTTTAGCCACGTGGAATAAAAGCGATAATAATTATAAAAGCAACAGCGGAGAGAGTGAGAAAACAGATCTGTGCCTTCGAAGTGATATAACCGATAGCGACGATGATGAGCCAAGCGAGGTATCAAAACTTACTCACTCAGAATTACTTATATATTTTCATAAAGTAAATGGCTGTTTTGAACAACTTAGAGAAAGATATGCTAAAATTGAATCATAGAAAGATACTTTGACAGATTTAAATAAACAACTTGACCAATTAGTTAAAGCCTATCAAAGTAGGATCCCTAAGTGTGATAAGTGTCCAACATTCGAAGAAGAGATTAAAAAATCAAAAATCAAAATTAAATCGCTTGAAAATGAAATTCTGATTTTGAAAGAGAGTGAAAATACTAGAAGAGAGAATTCTATTAAAAAGTGCATTCAGTTATTGAACAAAAATGAATCTCTCAAAACACAAGTCCAACAATTGTCTACAACTTTAAGAAAATTTTCCAAAAGTGAAAAATCATTGAATATGCTATTAGGGAAACAAACTGTCAATACACATAGACAAGGACTTGGGTATAATCATTTTGAACGTGTTAAAATAAAAATTAATCAAGTAAAACCCGAGTGCACAATTTGTAGAAAAATTGGACACAATCAAAACATTTGTTGGTATAGACCTAAACAAATGAAAATCATTCCAATTTGGGTTCCTAAAGGAACAAATATAAAATCCATTAAAGTCAAACGAATCTGGATGCCAAAAGGAACATATATAAATAGTTTTGGGTCTCCATAAAATTATTTTATAAAATCTCTTACCACTAACAATCATGGACCTATAAAAACAAATAGGTCACAAAAATCTTTCATCGTGTAGGTATGGTGGCAGGCTAAGGAACAACAAATGTGTTACTTGGATTCTAGTTGTTCCCAGAAAACATTGGGCGACAAAGCAAAGATTCCTTAGCCTAGTATAAAGGTAACAGAATCATAACGGGCAACGACGAAAAATTATCGTAAAGGTAAAATAGGTAAAGATATCTTGAACGACATATGTGAAAATCTGCACTAATTTGATTTAATTCAGCCAGTTATTGATAAAGTGATGATAATGATTCTGACTTTTTCAAAATTATTGGCCAATTATTCTTTTATGCTGAGAACACTACAATCCTTGAAATACTTCATATAGATTATTTTGATTAATTATGGTGTTCTATTGATTGATGATAATACATTTGGCAAACTCTATATTCATGGTTTTTGTTTACTTACACGACTTCAATTAAAATTGAAAAGAACCTCATTTAAAAAGGTCTTCAAGAATTTGTTGCAACATCACCGTCTGGTCTATAACATTCAATTAATCATAATCTTGAGTGAAAGAAAAATTCAGATGCAGATTACACTGGTAATCTAGTTGATAGAAAAATTACTAGTGGAGCATGATTTATGTTGAGACATTTAGTAACTGCATCGTTTTTCAAAGAAAACATCTGCATATTTTTCATTTCAAATAATTTTCAAAAAGCAGACATTTTTCTTATAAAAGCCCTTCTAGAAAATCATTTTTTTGACCTTGTCTCAGATTAATCATTTTGAAAATTTGATTTGATAATTATTTTCGAATTTGAGCTTAAATGACTTCATTGACTAATCTGACTCCTTACTAATTATCAAAAAGATAAATAGTGATTGAAAAGGTGATGAGTATTGATATTTATCATATATTATAACTCGAGACGGTATAATTAGTAAATTTCCTTAGAAATTTAAACAAGAGTTATAAAACTTGTTGTTGGTAAAAATTCCATGATCATTTCTATTTCTATCATATTTCTATCAACCATCACTCATCAAAATCCATTATAGTATGTCAATATGTGGTGATTTAAACAGGAATCATTCGTTTTTCATTATTATTATTTTTGAAAACCAAAGTATTCACTCTCATTTAAAAGTCCTCACGGTTATGCATGATTGAATTATTTGAATTTTTTTATGTGCTTCCATGCTCATTTAAAAGTCCTCACGGTTATGCATGTATGGAACGCATATCAAAATTAATTAATTTAATAATCAAGTTGATTCTAATCCCGTTTAAAAGTCTTCACGGTTATGCGTAGTTAGAAGATACTTGAATTCATTTTTTTAAAATGGAATACTACTAATCTCATTCAAAAGTCCTAACGGTTATGCATGGTAGTAGATATTCAAATTCCTGGAATAAATATACCATAAATAGACACAACTGCATGGTTTTATATGATGACATCATTCACATCATTCTAAAAGTGGAATATGCGACTAACAGAGTATTTATGATTTTTGTTTGGTTTTTTATTGAAATTTAATATTTATATTCGATTGAGTTTTAATGTTGTATTAATATCTATCACTTTATCTCTATTTTTCTAAAACTATTACTCTTTTGGTGATAATAAAAGGGGGAGAGAAAAGTTAAGATTTTGTCAAATAAAAGCAAGTAAAGGTCAAATATATTCTATTTGCATCTAGGCTCATTTGCATATTTTTAATTGTATGCATATATGAAGGGGGAGATTTGTGTAGAGAGGGAGCATTCAAATAGGGGGAGCAAACTGAATGATCAAATACATTTAACAAATTCAAAATCTTAAATATATGTTTGTTATCATCAAAAGAGGGAGATTGTTGAATATGTGATTTTTTATTTGATGATAATAAACATATATATATATATATATATATATATATATATTCATTTAAATGTATTTGTTAATGCACTATTATATTTTTTACATAATTAATATATATTTGCTGAATAAAATAAATAACACAGAACTTGAGTTCAAACGGATATTTTATTCAAACAAATATTTGTTATAATTTTTGAATAGTACAAATTCAAGCTCTCATTGTATATATACAAATAAAATATAAATTCGATTACATCACAATTTATCATTTACAAATACACCTCACTACATATCGCTCATTCACTCGTAATTTATCTACAACTTTATTACAGATTGAATCCAGAATCTGAGCAATCTGTAAAAATAAATACTGACACGATAAAATTGAAAAATAAATATTTTTGCAGTATAAAATAAAATGTGGATTTTGAAAATAATATTTGCCTCAGTTATCTGGGTTGTTCGTCATCATTTTAATTCGAATTCATCATACACGAACAGCTTGTGACATGCACAGTGTATCACTGTACATGCCACAAGGCCGTGCACACCGATATATACACTTGATAAAATTACAGGGACAGGTGAGCACAGGTCAAACCCAAATGAAAAGCGGGGTTCAACTCAAGTGCAATACAAATAAAGTCACGACACGAGCACAAGGTCAAACCCGAGCTTTAAGCTGGAGTCAACATAGGTGCAAGTTTATGAAATGATCAATTTCAATATCAAAGCAAACTCAAATGTACATTAACAAACAAAGCAACCAAACTCAAGTGGATATACAAATGGAGCATATCCCAAATACATGAACTAGATCAAAACAAAACAATGAAGTTCACAATGAATACATGAACATGTACACAATGGCAATCAGGACAATAGCTCTGCATAACTTCATGTACAGATTCAAATGAAACCGGTCTTCAACAAGATCACTTGCAAACAGAACCAAGGCAGTGGTACAAACTACATGAAGTCAATGCACAAACATATATATACATATGTATATGCACATGTATACATACATGTAGTGACAAAAAAACTAAAATGAACAAAATATGCATGTGCATCTAACCAAAGCAATAGTGCAGCAGCCTCAAAATCAAAGACCAGACCCAAATCAACATTCAAGCAATAGACATTAACCAGACTCAAGAAAATATAAAGCACACATATGGTAGCAGTGAAGACAGTTTCAAAAGACTACAAATTGCACATGAACTACATGACTCGAAGTTCAGTGGACAGTGAAATGAAGACTACAGGGAAATGCAACACTGAAGCATACATGACAACCAAGCTACAGAAATGAACCATATAAGGCACAAGATTTCAAGTTCACATATGTGACTACAATATAATGCAAAGCATACAACTACATGGGAAACAGCATGTGCAGTGATATGTATGAAACTACAGGCTTGAACACACGTGTCGAACAAAATATAAGTCAGAGACCAGATAATCAAGAAAGAATTTTAAAAAATGACCGAATTCAGTGATGTCAAAAACCAAAGTCACAGTGCAGTTTCCACAAAGACAATGGTCAACATCAAGCATCAGAAAATAGCCGAAGTCAACCATTACCCATAAACAAAGTCTGTCCCAAAGTAAAAAAAAAAAATCAACATCGTCAAAGAATTCAAAAGCCGTGGTTGTCAAGAAACCAAAGCAATGTCGAAGTCACATAGAATTCAATGTCGTGCAAAAGGACAGATTACAGTGATGCAAAAATCACAACAAAATCAAATTCCAAAATCAAGTCAGAGCCGTGTTAATCAATGTCAAAGAAAGCCGTGTTTCAAATCAAAGTCAGAGACACGATGACCAGGAAAAGATCGAACAACTCAAAATTGAAGCCGTGGCAATCAAGGAAACAAGCGGGTTCAAAATCGATGCCGTGAAAATAAAGTAATCAAATATACACGAATTGGAACAAGTCAGAATCAATCTCAAGCATCCAAGCAACATCGACCGGCCAAGTAAGAGCAATTGACAAATTCAAATAACTCCAGACGAACGAAAACACAGGGGATCGAACCCTATGTAAACACTAATATCATCGGCCGTAAAGGCATCGAGTTCAAGCAAGCAAAAATAGTAAAGCAAAAGTAACAAATCACATACCAGATTGTTGAATCGAACTCGATCATCGAAGCAGCCAAAATTGAGCAACGAAGAAACGATCGATCAACAAAGCTACACGCAAATATCCACTTAATTGATCAACAAAGTCGGCAGCTTCGAAAATAATCACGAAGCCCTAAATTGGAACGAACGAGAACGAGCAATAGGAAGCCACCATTTTTCACAAGAAAGAGATACCTAGCCGAAGATATAAAAAGGGAAAAAAAAAGGATAATGTTTATCACTTATTTTAATTAGGGCCGGCTTAAATATATTTGGGCTTAACTTTTGAATTTAGGGCTTTGTTTTTAGTTTGTTTTTTAATTATTTTCCTTTTAAACTTCCGTGTAATTTCTAGTCGTGTGACTAGGGGACAAACTACGTGGCATAGTTTGAGAATTCGCAACTCAGTGGCTTAGTTGTGGCAGGGTTTTGAGCATAGAGTTAAGGCTAGCCGGAAGCGGGTGTCGCGAGCGTGTGTTAGCGTCTGATTGCTTAATTTCTAGTAGAAAGGGGCAGCACGTAGGCAGGTTTTGCCGAAGCTGGGTAAATTTTGTGTCATTCTATTTCTGCATTTATTATTCTGCTGTTATCTGTGCTGCTATTATTCTGATATATCTGTGTTGAAAAGATTTTATGAACTTACGCAATAAATTTTTATAACTAATAGCATCACCCTATTCAACCCCCCTCTAGGGTGAAATCGATCCTACAAGAGATACCGGTGAGGATAATATCTAGGTCCATTGGAGGACCGTGGTACTTTAATTTGTATAAATGTACGTAACTATGGTTATGCAGAGGGAGATGGGAACAGATCGTATGCGAACACGGAGTCAAGACAACTAATTAAAATATAAACAGACATAACATAAGATGGAGAACAACCGACATAAACTAGTGTTATGTACAAAGTGTATAATTTACTAGTCACCAGAAGGTTTCTTTGACCCCTTCCTCATTACAATCCAGAGGATAGCTTGAAGGACAGTTACAGTGCTAGGCATGCTCGGTGCTGACAAGGACACTAGACTTTGGAAGTTTGAAATCTTGGTCAATAGCTATGCGACTTATTATGTTTTTTTAGTCGGCTATGAGTTATATCATTAATGCTTTGATATGCATTCTTTTGTTTTATTTGCAGGATACCAAACTAATGATCCATACTTTAGTGGACCTGGGTTTTCGATTCATTGAAAATTCAGGCCCATTTGGATGTGGGTTGTTACATTTGATATCATAGCTTATATTAGTCAATCGTGAAAAATTAGGAAACATTGAGTGAATGTATTTATATTTTTCATAAATATAAATATATTATACGCCAAATTCTAATAATTCCAACTATAGAGTAGTTGCATAGAGAAAGTCCCTAAAGTCGGATAGCACATGACCCTCTACTCGGTCGGATATCCCAATGGTTGTAGACCCCCGTATGATTGCTGATTGTTGATGTACAGTAGGTTCAGATAAGGGGAAAGTAAGAATCCATATGCTGTAGACATCTAGTAGTAGTTGGTTTCCTGAAGGATGTTGTGAAGTACTCATTCCAAGTTAGTAGTCTAACTTCTAATATTGGATAGAAGATAAGTTAGTAAGTTAAAGAATAGAAGTTCAAGAGAAATAACAAATAGAAATCTACTTTGAGTCCAACCCAATAGAAAATAGTTTTAAAAGTTGGGAACAATATATAATTAATATATTTGAAAAAGTAAGCAAATATTAGGTTTTAAAATGTACATATATTGATAAAAATATTTAAGTTTGCTAACATTTTCTTTTAGATTCAGTGAATAAATTAAATTCAAAAAAATTTGATTATAGTTTTAAAAGGTTAAAAAACTAAGTATTTATGAAATTAATAAAAGGTTTCTAAGTTATACTTTTAAAGACAAAGTTTTTTTGATTAAGTATTTCAAAAAACTTAAAGTTTTTAATTTTTGAAAAATGGTGAAAACCAAACCAAAATTTTAAATATAGAGTAGATAGGAATGAGTGCCTTAGTAAGATGGGGTGAAGAGTAAGGCTATGAAGAAGATAGCAATGATTACTCATGGTGTAGTAATAATAAATCCCTATAAAATGTAAAGAATAATGGTGAGAACCTAGGAATATTTTGTTAGACATGTATGCAAGCCAAAAGAAGAATCCATAAAGGGACGATAAATGGTTTTAAAGTATGCTTCTACGAGTACTGGGATATGCTCGCATGAAGGGTCAAAGATAAAGGAAATAAATACCAAGATTTGAGAATATTATTAAGGGATTTGGATAAAAAGAAGATGGCAACAGAGGATTATGATGTGGCAAACACACATATAGGATATTGATTGACTTAAAATTATGGAAGGCAAGACAGGGTTGGAAATTTTTTCCACCGAGCCAATTGCCAATCAGTTATTCAAAATGTACATAGTTTATGTTTCTTACCCACTATAGTGCGGGGATGCACAGTTTATTCCAAGGTTGGGGCAGTGAAGGAAGTAATGAATAGACCTTGTTCATCAAAGGTCATAAAAGAAAAGTTAAGATATAAGGATTGCAAAAGGATGACACGTTGGAAATGTCCATTCAAGTCAGAAGTGATAGAGCCACAACATCATTAGTGTTAGTTGATGTTGAAGGGCAGCTTCCAGTAGTTGTTCTTTTTAGGTTGGATTGTAAGCATTAATTGTCTTTACTGGGATGTAAAAGCGCATACGATATTATAGAAAATGTTCCTTTTTATACATTTTTGATATGGACCATAATGTTATGGGAAAAATTAAGACAAGGAAATTTGAGGAAAGCCAGTCTAATGCAAAAAAAGGAGAATAGTGGAGACTAGAAGTTAAGAAGTAAATTAAGAAAATTTATTTAATTGACTACTAAAACAGAAATGAAATAAGATTGTAAGTCCCGAAAAATAGTTTGGGAAATAAATTTCAGTGAGCAAAGGACATGTAAAGGAAGTTGCATAGCCATGGGTCAATGTCCCTATATCTTAAAGGCTGAAATTTATAATTGAACTTGTGTGCTTGTTGCTATTATAAATAAAAGAAATTTTTTGAAACTAAAAGTTTACCACATAAATAGATGAAGACCATTATGGATGCTAGAATATTGACTAAACTCCAATTATATAAGATGTGGCATAAATTATTTTGAAGAAAACATATATAATTTGTACACTTTTGAGAATTTTTGTTCAAATCTCTTGGTTTTGAAAAATAAAATACCTTTGTAAAAGTTTTCAAAAATTTTGTGATGAAAACTTTTAAAGCCTATTTTGTCCTAATATTTTAAAAAGTAATATAAATAGATTAGTGTACAACATAATTAATATGATATAAATGCTTTCCTTTTATTATGGTCAGATCCACTTAGGCTCCACTTAGGCCCACTAGTTGAATCAACTAACTGATCTATTCTTGGCAACTACTTTAAAGCCTATTTAGGTCGGCTCCGCTTAGGCGTCTGCTAGTGCAGTATTTTGTCTGTTGTGCACCTGCTTCTTCTCACACTACTAATGTGCTCATAACTTGATTAATTATAGTCAAATATACAAATAGATTCTCAGCTAAGACCGTCTTTGAAAGAATATGTGGATTGGCTTAGTTGTCTTTTAATAGTTCAAAAGCTGCTTTGAATTCCTTTTTTCATTCAAAGTTTCTTCCCTTTCTGATTTGGTCAAAGAATGGAATGCATTGTCTTGGACCTTCTACTTAGTGCTGCTACTTCCCTATTCAAACTCATCACATCTTTGGGCTTATCTGGAACTTTCGTTTTCATAATAGCCTTAGTCTTCTCCAGATTGGCCTCTATTCCTCTTGTGCTCACTATAAATCTTAGAAAATTTTCAAATGGATTGCAAAAGTACACTTTAATGGAATCAGTTTCATCCTATACAACTTTACAGTTATGAAGGTTTCCTCCAAATCCCACGCATGATCTGAAGCTGCTTTGGATTTGACTAACATTTCATCGACATAAGCTTCGACATTCTTGCTAATCTGGTCTTCGAACATCTTGTTAACTAGCCTCTAATTCGTTACCCCTCCATATTCTTTAATCTGAATGACATTACCTTATAGCAATACAACCCTTTTTCAACAACAAAGCTTATGCTACTTAATTGGCTCAAACATGGCTATTTTACTATATTCAGAATATGCATCCATAAACGTTAGTGGTTCGTGCCCACTAGTTGAATCAACTAACTGATCTATTCTTGGCAATGGGAAACTGCCATTAGGGCAGGCGTTTTTGAGGTTTAATTAAGTTTATGCAGGTCATCCATTTTCCATTCGATTTCTTCATCAGAACTTGGTATACACTCCACCATAGGTAATATGCTTCTCAGACAAACCCATTTTCCTTCAAGTTGTTGATTTATTTATGAAGGACATTGTATCTTTCTTGATTAAGGGTACGTTATTTTTTCTGACTGGGTTGCATCAGGACCTATGTTAAAGGCATATTAGATTACATCTGAGTTAATTCCCTTCATATCTAAGTGGTTCTAAGAAAATACATCATGGGATCTTTCTAGAAATTCGATTAACTCAGTGTGCAGTTCACTGCTTAGGTTCTTTCCAATCTTGGTCGGATCCGAAGCATCTATTTTGATGTTTTTTCAAGTCATCTACTAGCTCTTGGTGTAATGATCCAGAATTTTAGTGATTTGAAATTGAAGTATTTAATTTATTTTAAATATTTAAAAGTTAATTTTATAGATTTAATAACTTGAATTTCCAATATAGTAGTTTATTAGATAATTTAATTGTAAAATTTAATATTTGAAATTGTTAAATTATGAATCTTGATTTTTAAGCTAGATAAAATTAATTTCAAAGCTTATTTAACTTCTTTTTATACGAAGGAAGATAATGAAAATTTTAAATTGGATTTATAAGTGGTTTACTCGATTTTAAAAGTAACTTTTTTAAATTAACATATAAAAAAAGCCTTCTGAGGGCACAGTCCCGGATTCCAACGAAACCAGTTCCATTTGGTCCGTAATAATATATTATTATCGGATTTCAAATTTCGTAGAGTTTGGGATTATCATTTGAATATACGGGATAGAAACACATTAAACTAATATCGAAAATTTAATATTATAATTGGGTTCAAAAAGCTATCTTCTCCATATGATTGAACTGAGAATCGAAACTTGTACCGTTGCGTTCGAAATAGGGGTAAAACAACAGGAATGTCTGACGGCATGCTTCAATAAGGACTCGAAATAAATATCTAGATATTTTGGGAATTTAAATATATATATATATATATATATATATATATATATATATATATATATATATATATTATCCCCATTCACATCAGCCACAAAAGCATTTTATCAACCACCGAACCTAATCTACCACCTCCTTCCTTTTTAAACATGCTTTCCCATTTCTTTCTTTTTTTTAAGCAGAAGGAAGAAAAAAATGAAAAGGAAATCTTTTAAAATCAAAATCTCGTGATATACAGAGCAAGATAATATGGAAAAAGCTCTTAACATCTTGTTAATGCAAGTGGTTCGATCTGAGATGCATGAAGGAGGTCGTGTCTACGTTTTCGAGTCGACTATAAAATGATAGCGCTTGGTCCGAACTAGTGCTTGGTCCGAACTAGGGTTGGAGATTATTGTTAATCTAGACTTCGATTTTGGAATCCAATGCTAGATTCAAGTTCATCTAAGGGATTGGCACCTGCTACTAAAATTTTGGATGATGCGGGTTCGATTTAGGGTCGCGACTTGTAGGCGCTGTAGCAGGGAAAGGTCGGATCACGAGTTATGGTGATGGGTCGAGGGGATTTTTGTAGGGTCGAGTAGGTGAAGACTTTGATAAGAAAAAGAATGGTGGGGTTGGAATGACGATTCAAAGACCGGAGCTCCGTGTATGTGCTTACTCGTGCACGACAATGGCGGATGATGCCTCTGTGCACGTTCGTTTGAGAAGACGAAGAGTAGTGGGTCAGGATTGTTTTCGTGGGCTGGGCTTAGCTTAGATGGGTAATTTAATTTAAAGTTGTAATGGAGTATATTTGTTATTTTAATTAAAACGAATGTTTATAATTCTATAACTTCCGCATACGAAATCTAAATTGAACACAACAAGTGGCGTTGGATTCGTAATGATGAGATCTTCGCTATGGAATTGTGTTGGAGCAGTTTGGAGCTTCTAGATTTTTTAGCTAAATTCGAACGTGGAAACGACAACAAAAAATAAAATGTGAGTGTTTTATGACGCTCACAAGTACTAGAATATTTTTATGCTAGTTAAATTTGAAATTATGATGTGATATAAATTTATTCAGTGCTGTTTGATAAATTTAATTGTCATCTAAATTGTCATTTGAATTAACTGTAAAAAAATAAAATTGACAGTTAAATTTGAAAGTGGAATTTAATTTCCAGTAAAATACCGATACTAACAACTATGAAATTGTTGTGAATTATATAGACAGTTTGGATGATTGATTACGATGGATGCTATCGGTTGATATTTTGGATGTTTTGGATGTTTATTTATTTTGATATATCATATATCATCCTGTATATTATTTACAGTATATGAAACTGTAAATTGAATTATTTTGAATAAATTAAGAAATAGGTTGAAATGATATATACCTATGAAAATTATTTTGGATTGAAATGATATATATCAATCCCTGAAATTAAAATGAAAATAACTGATCACTTGGCCATAGGATAGAAAATTATATACGGATACCAGATTAGTTAAATTAAATAATTTTAAAAGTTTTGGTTCGAAATTATTTAATTTTTTTTGATATAAAGTAAATTAAAATCGAATTTATGAAGTTTGAATTAATTAAGAATTCGAGTTCAAATGATTTTTGATTAAAAGGAATTGTTTTAAAGAAATTTAATTAGAATTTGAGGTCATGATGGAAATATGATTTGAATTATTGAAATTGAATTGTTTAAAAGATTTGAATTTTTCTTGAACTTTGAAGTTACTAGTAAAGATAATTTAAATTGATATCTCAAAATTTGAGCTCAGAATTGGATTATTCAAAAGATTTGAATCTAAAATTCAAATATTGAAGTTTAATGTGAATTAAATGATTTAAATCGATGTTTTTTAAATTGAACTTGATATTGATATAAATGCAAATGATTGAAATTGAGAATCGAATTGAGTTTACTTCAAATTAGAATTGAAATTAATTGGAATTGTAAGTGAAATTGAATTAATCTGAAATTGAAATTGACTTAAATCGAAAAAGAAATTGAATCGATTGAATCAAAATGGAAGTTGGAATTGATTTGAAGTGGGAAATTTAGAATTAAATCAGTTTGACTTTGAAACTATTTTCAAATGGATTATTTTAGTATAAATGGTTTAAAATCTATCTTCTTTAAATATTCATATTATTTTGATTTTCCAAACTATTTTACTATATAAACCATTTTTAATACTCAAACTATTTTCTATGAATTTTTTTAAAAATTTAACTATTTTAAAATTATTAAACTATTTTCCAAAAATTCAAACTGGTAAAAAGGGTGAAATGTTTATATTTAAATCTTGGATTTAAAATTTTAAAGTGAAATAGATATATCGAATTAAATTGACATTTTGAAGTAATATATGATTTGTGAAGCGAATATGATGATTCCAAAATGGATTTGATTTTTGAAGCGAATATGATATTTTGATATCAAGTACGAACTATTTTCGAAATGTAAAAGAACCAACCGGTGTGTAAAACGACGTTTGGTTGTTAAAAAGACGGGGGCCTCTTATTGGCACACTCTCTGTCAATACTGGAACTACTTTAATAACTATGTACGTGAAGGAGACTCTAGAATAATGTGGTTGGATTTGGCGTCTTTTGCTGGATTTGAAGAAAGAGAATGATGATGGATTGGCTAGACACTTATGTCAATTTGAAATGGCTAAGACAAGAGTCGTACCAACCAATGAGGCTAGCTACCTCTAGTGGATACACTCTTCGTATTACTATCATGATATTGTGATTGATTGGTGCACACCCTCTAATTTTGGGAGTGTTGGATACGGTGGTCCGTTAGGGGTTACCACCTGCTAGGAAGGGTATACTGGTAGTAACCTACCTTGGGCATTGCCATATGTGCCTTGTCATACTTTTATCCCTATGCGAGCCTCTACAATTTTGGTTTAGTGTTGTCGTATCAAGGCGCATCATTGACGACGTGCTACTGGTGGTGTCAAATGCAAACTGTACCCACGTTAAGGGGGGATTAATGTAAAGCCTTAACGTTAAGAAAAATATTTATTTTATTGATAAACATTATATATGTAGAGTATTCTACTACATATAAATATTTTGATGGATCCTTAAGAGATGAAAATCCCGTAACACCTCTTGAGTTATTGCACGCACATTATACACTGGATAGGAGATGTGAAATCCCATAAAAAACTTTGATGTTATTACACTCATGTTATATGCGATATTGATTTGACTTACATAAGGATATTTTAGTCCTGACTTAAGTGTTTTGTCTTTTCATTACGCTCAGGTCAGCCCTGAGTTTTCATCTTATTAAAGATTTATTCAGGAGGACGAAGAAAAAGATTTGGTATATTATTACTATAAGTATTCCTGCATCATGTTGTCTGCTACATTTTTTATTTATCCCTGATGTGTATATGACTCTGATAAATGTTGTATAGATTATAATCAAATGTATAGAATAAACAACTTCATGAACTGTTTGTTTGATTATTATATTTTATTGTTCCGCTGCGAGATTCTATGTTTATTTTATTCTTCTTTTCTTATTTTTCTTAATAACCCCATTGATTATCTATGTTCCAGATTATTTAAGTTGAACATGTGTGGACTATCGTCGATTTAAACTTTCTAAAATGTGGGTCGTCATAGTTGGTATCAGAGCTTTGGTTTAGCGATTACCTTAGCTTTGTGGGGTTTGACTTATTAGAGATATCATCGTAGTAGCCTAGAATGAGTTTGAGTGTATATATATTACGCATATTTCTTAGTGAATATAAAAATTGTTTTATATTGTGTTAGTTGATTTGTTGAGTGGCTTATGGATTCTAGTCAATACGGGTAGTTAACGTTATCGATAGGGATCTCTAAACACTTGAATAGAACAATTCGATATAGTATTGTTTTGAAATTGGGTAAATGAAATAATTTTACCCTGAATATACTTTATATATAAAGGAATAATATTCAAAAATTATTATGATATATATTGTGTTTGGTTATTAGGAATGATAATATTGATTATTATCATTAATTGGTTGTTGTGCCTTAATAAAAGATGGTTATTATAAAATAAACAATGATAAAACATTTGTGAAATGATTTAAGGAAGCAAAATTTTGTTTATAAATGTGACTTATAAATTAAAATGGATTTAAATTGAGAAGTTTTGAATCTAAGTACCAAAAATTTTGAAAATGGTTTTCAAAGTTTTGGGAAAATATAGTGATATTAGTTGAAAAATATTTATGAAAGATATTAAAAGGGCATGAAAGCACTAAACTTACTTCGATCACTGGAAAATAATTTCGATGGTGACTGTAGCATCATCGACGTTCATTTTCGAGTTTCCAAGAGAGGAATTGCTATTGTTGCAATTTTGTTTCATAAAACTGGTTTTGATTTTTAGCTTTAAAAGAACGATCTGATATACCGGTGGAATTTTATGTGTGTGTATATATGTATATATAATTTCAAAAATGATCTCAAAAAAAAAACTTCGAATAAATTGTTTAAACTCTAGGATTTTGATTTAAAATGTTTTATTTGGAAATATGAGAAAATAAGTTAATAACTTATAAAATTGGTAAATTGCAAGTTAAAGCAATATTTTAAAATTTTGAATATGAATGAAAGGAAAGTAAAATTTTGAAATTTGAACTATGGAATTAAACTTAACTCAAGTTAAGTGTCAATGAATTATGGAAAGAAAATTAGTTTAAGTTAGGTTAAATAAAATAAATTTTGGAAATGAATTAAGGAATGAACTATCTGAATTAATTAGCTAACTAAATTTGATTAGAAATAGCCATAAACTTAAGTCATGAAGTAGAAATAAAGATGAGAAGAGTTAAATGAAAAGTTTATAAACTTTAGTAGAATTTTATAATTCATTAATTGGATGTAGTATAGTTGAAAGGTGTTAAACATGAAAATTGGATTTGAGTTTAAATGGATATAGACTTAAGTGATGAAGTGGTAATTAATCTAAGAACATTTCTATAAAATGTTTATAATTGACTTAAGACAATTTGATGTGAAAAATCTTTAGAGATAACTGGTATTGGAAAATATACTAAGAAATTAAGCAATGTAAATAATACAATATGGATGACAATTGTGAATAATTGAATATAAATGAAATGAATGTCAATGAAAAGAATTTGGTGTAACTAAGAATCAATTGGAATAAATACGTAAGTTGTACGCATATTATTTTATTCGTATAATAATTTGATCCAGATTCGAGCAAAGAATTTCGAGATAATTTATATCGATCCGAGTTAGGATTTTTCACTCGATTTTCGATGGCGAACACCGGATATGGATTTTTAGTTGGTTTTGGAATTCTCTATCATAGTATAAGGCTATGAAAGGGGAATAATGGTTTCTGATCAAGGAACCACATCAAAGTCCGCACTAGAGAGTCGTTTGAACGATGCTAGGTCGGAATGAAATTGTGTGATCGAGTGAGCGATCGGATTTGATATTGTGTACGGGTGATATATATACATCGTACGGGCTTAACTAAAGAAAAAAATTGAAAATTGAAAATGAAAAAAATAAAATGATTTTAAAATTATATGATTGGATATCATTGGTAAATAAGAGGCATGTATTTAAAATAAAGAAAATTTTAGATTTCCCGACAAAAGGTACATGTTTAAATTATTGTTTAAAATTGATGGTTTTATGATTGAGCCACTTGGCTTTTGTTTTCTTTGATTGGATTAGGCCCGTGTGGAAATTTTGTAGTTGTTCTGATCTAGCCGCGCAAAGGAGACGCTGGTGAATTTTTTTAAAAATTTACGAGTTAGAAAATTTTGAAGAAATTTTTTAATAGATAAAATTTGATTTTGGATTATATCTTGAAATGATTGAGTAAATAAGATTATTTGGAATCTATAGATGAATTTGAAAATAAGTAAAAGTGATAATGTGGTTTCAACAGATTGATTTTGTGAAGCTGTTTCAACTAATTTGTTTTGGGAAAGTTAATTGGTTTTGGGCCATTCTTCTTACCTTGGCAATTCTGGGAGCGAAATTCTTTTAAATGGGAAGGAATGTAACGACCTGGAATTTCAGTGATTTGAAATTGGAGTATTTAATTGATTTTAAATATTTAAAAGGTAATTTTATAGATTTAACGACTTGAATTTCTAATATAGTGGTTATTTGATAATTTAATTGTTAAATTTAATACTTGAAAATTATGAATCTTTAGTTTTGAGCTAGATAAAAATATTTTCAAAGCATATTTAATTCCTTTTTATAAAAAGGAAGATACTAAAAATTTAAATTGAATTTATAAGTGGTTTACTCGATTTTAAAAATAACTTATTTAAATTAACATATAAAAATAGCCTTCTCGGGGCACAGTCTCGCATTTCGACGAAACTAGTTCCGTTGGATCTGTAATAATGTGTTACTATCGGATTTCAAATTTCATAGATTTTATGGTTATTGTAACCACGGAGAATTTTTGTCATTTGAAATTCGTATATTTAATTGATTTTAAATATTAATAAGTAAAATTTGTAAGTCGAATAAATTTTATTCCGAATATCTATATTTAATTGGATAATTAAATCGATAATTTAATATTTGAAATTACAGAAATAATTGGAAATTGGGTTTAATGTGGTTAAATTTGATTTGTAAAGTTGTATTAAATCATATTGGAGTTAGAATGATGTTATAGAGTTTTTAAAATTGAATTAAAAGTTAATTTGTGGAAATTGAATATTTTAATATTTAATTGACGAGTAAAAATATTCATATTTTAAATATTCTCGGATTTCGACAAAACTAGTTTCATTGGATCCGTAATGTTAAATTATTGTAAGGTTTCAAATTTCGTGTCAATCGGACTTACGGTTTGTCCGGGGCAAGCTAAAACGCGTAGAAATCGGTTTAAATGAATTTTAAATTTAAAATAGTTGATTCAAAAACCTATCTTCCAAATACTTTCGAATTGGCTTCTGATATATATTCCATTGCGTTCGGAATGGGGGTAAAACATTATAAACGTCAGGCGGCACGCTTCGTTTCGAGTTCGGAAAAAAATCGGATGAATAGTGTTTTGGCAATTCTCTATATAAGGACCTCATTCTCTTTGTTTTGCACAAACCCTAGGCTTTCAAGCTTCAGCCGCCACATATTTTTCAATGGCCAAAACCATTCGTTTCTTCTCCTCGTAGTCTCTTCCAATCCGTTAACCATCACGAAAAATTATCAACTGCAAAACCGTAGAGGGCGACGAGTACTATCAGATCAACGGTGGTGATCGAGTATTATGCGGTGGATCGGCGACAAAATGGTGATGAAGGCACGACGTTCGTGCACTATTTTCGAGGATTATGGACCATCGAGCTGCACGAAATTCATGGCGTTGGTGGCTTGCGCGTAGGTGAGTTGATTGGCGGCTTCTGATCGTCGGCAGGTGGCTCGAGACGGTCGCGTTAATTTGAGATGGTGGCGGCTAATTGGGTTCGATTTTCACGCGTGAGCCTGGGAAGAAGGAGAAGCATTGGCCTAGATTCTAGGGCTAACGAAATCAACGGCCCAGATGAGAAAGGTTATAAAAAATAAAAATAAGAATGTGAATTGATTTATTTAAATTCATACGAACTTTAAAACATTGTAACCATTTCATACGAGGTCCATTTCGCACGAAACGTGTTGCGTCGGGTTCGTATTGGCGAGCACTACGCAATGGAGCTAGTTTGGGATTTATTGGAGCTAATGTGAATTTTGGGTAAAATTAAACGCGCGTTTAATTTTATTCGGAAGGAAACACTGCAACTGTTATTGGAAGCAAGGCGAGAACTTCTCACTCAATCGAATTTGTTTCGATTTAAATTTTAAATAGTTAGATTTAAAAATTGCTTGATTTTGTGATTGAATGATGGTTGCTATTTGTTGTATTGAAATAGACCATATACGCCGCATATTAAGCGGAGGTTATTATATTAAACACATATACCGCGATATTCCACCTTGAAGTGGAATTGGTATTATATATGTACTTGGAGTTGATTTCCCGCATTATATAGCGGATAAGACCCTATTGCGCCGCATAATAGCGGATGATATTTTATATAAACCCATGTACCGCGATATTCCGTCTTGAAACAGGATTGATATTGTGCTAACATCTGTGGATGCAGGGAAACAGGTTGGAGGGATCCAACTGGATTCCTCAAATAATTGAATTTGTTTCAATGTTGTGTGTTGATTATTTGTAATCTCTGTGTGATTATCTTTGTGATTGAAATCGTTGAAGGTTAAAATTTAGCCGAATATAATTTTGATATCGTTAGATACTGGAGATAAATAAAAATTTGATTTTTGAAAATTTAGGTTGAAAGTTTATATTAGAATTTATTTTTGAGAATTGGATAAATTTAAAAGAAGGAATTCTAAAATAATAAAGTTTTATTTTCAATCTTATTGAATAAAATTTCAAAATATGGAAAAAGCTTTAATAAATGGATTTCGGGTAATATTATCAAATGTTGAAGAATTTATTCAAAATACGGATTTTAAAGAGTTTGAAAATAAAAGAATTTGTTTTCTCTAAAAGGAATTTATTTTTAAAAGGAAATAAAATTTGAAACCCATTTGGGAATTGATTTTTTGGTGATTTAATTTAAATCTTCTGAAAATCCATTTGGAAATTTATTAGGTGTTTTGAAAAGAATTTGGAATCAATTTGAAAATATATTTGGGGTTTAATAGAAATTGATTTCAATTTGAGATTTGAATGAAATTCACTTGGTGTTTAATTTCTTGGAAAATCAATATGGAATTTCATTTGGTTGTTTTTGAAATCAATTGAAAAATTGAATTGTTGTTGAAAGTGAATATTTGAAATCGATTTGAAAATCGTATATCAATAGATATTTTGGAAATGTGAATTCACATGGAATTTATAAAGAAAAGGAAAATTTGTTTAAAAATAAACATTGATTTATTTTTGAAGCGTGAAAATAAATTTACGGATTTGGAACGTAAAATTTAAGTAAATCGGTAAGGATTTATTTAATTGGTTTAAATGAACCATTTTGAAATGAAGGTGTATTCTCCCTGGAAAGCCGAATAAAATTTCTGAATAGCTTTGAAAGATATATACATACATACATACATACATACATATATATATGGATGTGTGCCTGACGTTACAATTTGAGATGTAAAGCCGATTTCTATCAAATACATTTCTGTTGGTGGCGGAGAATTTATTCTCTTAGCTTAACTCTCTTCTTTGAGACGTACGAGCTCAGAGGTTATGTAGTTGATGGTTACTAGTGATACATTCCCAATTCGGTAATGTGGCATACGAAGTGCTGTTGATCATTTGTTGATCAAAGCATAGCTTTTATGAAAAGCGTAGCTTTGTGGACGAGACTTCGTCGGACCTCACACCCCGGAATGGTCGAAACAGGAAGAATGCAGCAAGGTTATAGAAGGTAGCTCTCCTTAGGGTATGTTCATTTCCTTCTAGATAGAGCTGGTATCATGGTATGGAGCCCAAATACTTAACCTATGTTGTTGATGCAAATTCATTACTTTGTATTGAGGATCCTCAGATAAAGGTTGTTTACAACCGGGGGATGACATACTCGTGTCAGTAGTTACCTACTTTTGCAGAGGTAACCTGGCCTTGTGTTGGCAGAGATCCGATTAGGTTCTCAGGGCGTCCTGCCAGAGGCGTACCCATGTGGCAATGGGAAGTTCCTTGGCCTGACCATTTGTTGGAAATCCAAACTCCAATACGCACCTTGTACGGTTTTAGTCGTAGAACCTGCCATTTACTTATGGTGGTCACCACTGTTTAGATGGTAGCTATAGTAGGCATACGATAATGGTTGTACGTTGGCTAAGATTTATATTATACTTTCGAAATGTTTTCCTGCACTTTGCACTTATAGTAATAATATCAAAGAAATTTTTTCTGCCTATCAAGCATGTTTGACTATCATAAGGAGAAATCTCCTCCAATTCTGCGTTTGCATTGTGTGTGTGGCGGGAGGCCTTATGGTAGTTACATTTTCTAAAAGCATTGCGGATCTATTTTAAAATATTTCTTTGTTTGTTTTTTTAAAAATAAACTGTTTTAAGTTCTCACGCCAGTCCCATGACTGGCCTGGAGTTTATTGTTCCCTTTCTAAACTTTGGGTGCCCAGCCATTTCTACACGGGCTGCCAAGAGTCATGTTGTTAGGTCATTCTGGAATTCAAGAGGTGCTGTGGAGCTCAGGAGGCGAGCTGGTTGGTGAAATGTACCACTAGTAAATAGTATTTCTTTTCCGCTGTGTATTCAGTTGTGAGGACAGGTTTATATAACTGTCCATTATTGTGTTGTGTTGTATATTGACTCTGATGATGTAATGTATAAAATGTAAAGTTCTTTTGATTTAAAGATTATTCAATTATCTATTATATGTTATTCCGCTGCGATTGTGAGATTCTGATATTGTTTCTGTTGCTTCTTCTTCCTTTCTTCTTCTATCTTCTTCTTCTTCTTAAACCCTAAGGGTTCGGTTTTTCGGCATTCGATTGTTCGGCAGTTGATACAGTGGACGTATTAATGTCGATATTCGAGAGTCAAAGAATTGGCTCCTCACATTTGGTATCAGAGCATTTGGTTAAGCGAAAACCTTGGCTCTGATGGGTGTTACTCATTAGAGATATAGTCAGTAGTACTCTAGAATGAGTGTGAGTGTAATAATAGATACGAGCGCGAATTTGTTAATGAATATAAAAGTGTTTTATATTGTGTTTGCTTATCTGTTGAGCTGTTTGTGAATTCTGATCGGTATGTGGGACGCCATATTATCGATAGGGGTTTCTAAACTCTTAAACGAGATAAACCGACATAGTATCATTTTAAATTAGGTAAATGAAATAATTTTACCTTGATTATATTTTATATATAAAGGAAATAATTTTTCATAAATTATTAAAGTGTATATAAATTGATTGTTTGGTCGTTGAATATGTAAGAATATTTATAAGTTAATTAAGAGAATAATTGTATAAGCAAATGAATTATTAAGTATGGAATTATAATTAATGTGATTTACAATTGTGAAATAATCTTATATATAAGAAGTGAAAATGTATGAATATACTTATAAATATGAGTTGTAAATAAAAATGAATTTGAATTATGAATAGAAAATGTCGAATCCTGTTTATTCTGGAAATTATTTTCCAAAATTAAAAGTTAAATAGTGAAATTGTATAAGAAAAAGATTTGTAAATGTGATTTATGAATAAAAGGAAAATTTGGAAAGAATATTAAGCACTGAATTCACTACTGTTACTGGGAAATAATAAGGGTGATGACTGCAGCACCATCAGTATCATTTTCAAGTTTCTGTGTGATGGATTTGCTACCATAGTAAATTGAAAATGGAAGTTTGGTTGTGATAAACAAATTTGAAATTAAAATCCAAGTTGTAATTGTTGAATATAAGTGAAACGAGTTTTGAACTTATAATATGAGATAATATATTTAGCTTTGGTAAAGTTAAAGGATTTGGGTTCGCATAATAAAACATATGATTTGAAATTTAACTAAATGAAGGTTAAATAAATTGATTTGGATTAGATAAGCTATCAAAATGGAAATTAAACTGAAGTGATTATATAATGTAAGTGAAACCAAATGATAAAATGGTTAAACAATTCTGTTAAGCAAAACGAGATATGAATTTGAATAAGTGACGAAATTTGACTTTGGTAAAAGTTAAATAGAATTTACTTTAGAAGTGGAATCTGAATTGGATTTATAAGTGGAAATTTAAGTTAAGTTAAACAAATGATGTTTGAAATGAAATATAACTTAAGTGATATTGAATGAAGTTGATTTTGGTATCGAAGTAAAATAATAAAGTGAATTAAATGGATATGAACTTGAGTTATATAAATGAAATTCAACCTTATTTGTCAAATGAATTGGCAATTGAATTAATAAATGGATTCAATGTTAATCGATCTAATGTAAAAGAATATAAATAGAATAATGAATGTAAGTGTTAATTCATTAGAAGCTAATGAAGTTGAAAAAAATTGAATAATTGAAAGAAAAGTCAATTAGATATGAAACCAATTGGAATTAAAACTGTTAAACCAAATTGAAAGTAAATTTAATAATTTGGTTATGTTGGTTATGATTTGGTTGTTATATGATTGTTAGTTGATTGTATATAATTCATTAAGTGTTAATGAAATTGAATTGATAAATGGAAAGCTATGTAATTGAATTTAAATTGAAAGTGAACTAATACGAATTAGTTGTAAGCAATTAAAATTTGTATCGTAACCTTATAAATTGCTTATGGGAATTATTTTGATTGCATTGCTTGAAAACTATGTGTTTTCTATTGAAAATTAGTGAAATGTAAATGAATTTCCTTTATATGTCACTTACATGTTTAAATTGAGTAAGTACAGGTACTGGGGTTGTAGTTGGCTGGATTTGGTCACGCTAAAATGCTAATAAATAACTGTTTTGCTTAAAAATGCTAAAAAGGTACGCCTACGCAATAAAAATAGGAAATATGAACTGTTTTTCGACCGTGTGGGTCGATGTATATATATTTATATCTATTGTGATATTGCAAAAGCTCCTCCGTACAAGGGAGACTCTGCCAAAAATTTCCGTAAATTTTGGGAGTTAGAAAAAAAATTTGAAATTTTTTGTTAACGAAAAGTCAATTTCTAAATTGAAAAGAAAATGTAGGAATTGAACTAGAAAAGTGTAACCATCGGATTTTGGAAAAGTAAAGGAATTAAAATGAATCTGAAATCAGGTTGGAACGGTTTGTTTTTGAAAAAAGTTAATGGATTCTGTAACTTTTTCTTACTTGAAAATTTCGAGGACGAAATTCTTTTAAGGGGGAAGTTTGTAACGACCCAGAATTTCTGTCATTTGAAATTCGTATATTTAATTTATTTTAAATATTAACAAGTAAAATTTATAAGTCGAATAAATTTTATTTCGAATATCTAGATTTAATTGGATAATTAAATCGATAATTTAATATTTGAAATTACAGAAATAATTGAAAATTGGGTTTAATGTGATTAAATTTGATTTGTAAAGTTGTATTAAATCATATTGGAGTTAGAATGATGTTGTAGAACTTTTAAAATTGAATTAAAAGTTAATTTGTGGAAATTGAATATTTTAATATTTAATTGACGAGTAAAAATAGTCATTTTTCAAACAGCCTCGGATTTCGACGAAACCAGTTTCATTAGATCTGTAATGTTAAATTATTGTAAGGTTTCAAATTTCGTGTCAATCGGACTTACGGTTTTCCGGGGCAAGCTAAAACGCGTAGAAATCGGTTTAAATGAATTTTAAATTTAAAATAGTCGATTCAAAAACCTATCTTCCAAATACTTTCGAATTGGCTTCCGATATATATTCCATTGCGTTCGGAATGGGGGTAAAACATTATAAACGTCAGGCGGCACGCTTCGTTTCGAGTTCGGAAAAAAATCGGATGAATAGTGTTTTGGCAATTTTCTATATAAGGACCTCATTCTCTTTGTTTTGCACAAACCCTAGGCTTTCAAGCTTCAGCCGCCACATATTTTTCAATGGCCAAAACCATTCGTTTCTTCTCCTCATAATCTCTTCCAATCCGTTAACCATCACGAAAAATTATCAACTGCAAAACCGTAGAGGGCAACGAGTACTATCAGATCAACGGTGGTGATCGAGTATTATGCGGTGGATCGGCGACAAAATGGTGATGAAGGCATGACATTCGTGCACTGTTTTCAAGGAGTACGGACCACTGAGCTGCACGAAATTCATGGCGTTGGTGGCTAGCGCGTAGGTGCGTTGATTGGTGGCTTCTGATCGTGGGCAGGTGGCTCGAGACGGTCGCGTTAATTTGAGATGGTGGCGGCTAATTGGGTTCGATTTTCACGCGTAAGCCTGGGAAGAAGGAGAAGCATGAAGCATCGGCCTAGATTCTAGGGCAAACGAAATCAACGGCCCAGATGAGAAAGGTTATAAAAAATAAAAATGAGAATGTAAATTGATTTATTTAAATTCGTACGAACTTTAAAACATTGTAACTTTTTCATACGAGGTCCGTTTCGCACGAAACGAGTTGCGTCGTGTTCGTATTGACGAGCACTACGCGATGGAGCTAGATTGGGATTGATTGGAGCTAGTGTGAATTTTGGGCAAAACTAAACGCGCGTTTAATTTTATTCGAAACGAAACACTGCAACTGTTATTGGAAGTAAGGCGAGAACTTCTCACTCAATCGAATTTGTTTCGATTTAAATTTTAAATAGTTAGATTTAAAAATTGCTTGATTTTGTGATTGAATGATGGTTGCTATTTGTTGTATTGAAATAGACCATATACGCCGCATATTAAGCATAGGTTATTATATTAAACAAATATACCGCGATATTCCACCTTGAAGTGGAATTGGTATTATATATGTACTTGGAGTTGATTTCCCGCATTATATAGCGGATAAGACCCTATTGCGCCGCATAATAGCGGATGATATTTTATATAAACCCATGTACCGCGATATCCCGTCTTGAAACGGGATTGGTATTGTGCTAACATCTGTGGATGCAGGGAAACAGGTTGGAGGGATCCAACTGGATTCCTCAAATAATTAAATTTGTTTCAATGTTGTGTGTTGATTATTTGTAATCTCTGTGTGATTATCTTTGTGATTGAAATCGTTGAAGGTTAAAATTTAGCCGAATATAATTTTGATATCGTTAGATACCGGAGATAAATAAAAATTTGATTTTTGAAAATTTAGGTTGAAAGTTTATATTAAAATTTATTTTTGAGAATTGGATAAATTTAAAAGAAGGAATTCTAAAATAATAAAGTTTTATTTTCAATCTTATTGAATAAAATTTCAAAATATGGAAAAAGCTTTAATAATTGGATTTCGGGTAATATTATCAAAGGTTGAAGAATTTATTCAAAATACGGATTTTAAAGAGTTTGAAAATAAAAGAATTTGTTTTCTCTAAAAGGAATTTATTTTTAAAAGGAAATAAAATTTGAAACCCATTTGGGAATTGATTTTTTGGTGATTTAATTTAAATCTTCTGAAAATCCATTTGGAAATTTATTAGGTGTTTTGAAAAGAATTTGGAATTAATTTGAAAATATATTTGGGGTTTAATAGAAATTGATTTCAATTTGAGATTTGAATGAAATTCACTTGGTGTTTAATTTCTTGGAAAATCAATATGGAATTTCATTTGGTTGTTTTTGAAATCAATTGAAAAATTGAATTGTTGTTGAAAGTGAATATTTGAAATCGATTTGAAAATCGTATATCAATAGATATTTTGGAAATGTGAATTCACATGGAATTTATAAAGAAAAGGGAAATTTGTTTAAAAATAAACATTGATTGATTTTTGAAGCGTGGAAATAAATTTACGGATTTGGAACGTAAAATTTAAGTAAATCGGTAAGGATTTATTTAATTGGTTTAAATGAACCATTTTGAAATGAAAGTGTATTCTCCCTGGAAAGCCGAATAAAATTTCTGAATAGCTTTGAAAGATATATACATATACATATATATATATATATATATAGATATATATATATATATATGGATGTGTGCCCGACGTTACAATTTGAGATGTAAAGCCGGTTTCTATCAAATACATTTCTGTTGGTGGCGGAGAATTTATTCTCTTAGCTTAACTCTCTTCTCTGAGACGTACGAGCTCAGAGGTTATGTAGTTGATGGTTACTAGTGATACATTCCCAATTCGGTAATGTGGCATACGAAGTGCTGTTGATCATTTGTTGATCAAAGCATAGCTTTTATGAAAAGCGTAGCTTTGTGGACGAGACTTCGTCGGACCTCACACCCCGGAATGGTCGAAACAGGAAGAATGCAGCAAGGTTATAGAAGGTAGCTCTCCTTAGGGTATGTTCATTTCCTTCTAGATAGAGCTGGTATCATGGTATGGAGCCCAAATACTTAACCTATGTTGTTGATGCAAATTCATTACTTTGTATTGAGGATCCTCAGATAAAGGTTGTTTACAACCGGGGGATGACATACTCGTGTCAGTAGTTACCTACTTTTGCAGAGGTTACCCGGCCTTGTGTTGGCAGAGATCCGATTAGGTTCTCAGGGCGTCCTGCCAGAGGCGTACCCATGTGGCAATGGGAAGTTCCTTGGCCTGACCATTTGTTGGAAATCCAAACTCCAATACGCACCTTGTACGGTTTTAGTCGTAGAACCTGCCATTTACTTATGGTGGTCACCACTGTCTAGATGGTAGCTATAGTAAAAGGAAAATTGTATAAGAAAAAGATTTGTAAATGTGATTTATGAATAAAAGGAAAATTTGGAAAGAATATTAAGCACTGAATTCACTACTGTTACTGGGAAATAATAAGGGTGATGACTGCAGCATCATCAGTATCATTTTCAAGTTTCTGTGTGATGGATTTGCTATCATAGTAAATTGAAAATTGAAGTTTGGTTGTGATAAACAAATTTGAAATTAAAATCCAAGTTGTAATTGTTGAATATAAGTGAAACGAGTTTTGAACTTATAATATGAGATAATATATTTATCTTTGGTAAAGTTAAAGGATTTGGGTTGGCATAATAAAACATATGATTTGAAATTTAACTAAATGAAGGTTAAATAAATTGATTTGGATTAGATAAGCTATCGAAATGGAAATTAAACTGAAGTGATTATATAATGTAAGTGAAACCAAATGATAAAATGGTTAAACAATTCTGTTAAGCAAAACGAGATATGAATTTGAATAAGTGACGAAATTTGACTTTGGTAAAAGTTAAATAGAATTTACTTTAGAAGTGGAATCTGAATTGGATTTATAAGTGGAAAATTAAGTTAAGTTAAACAAATGATGTTTGAAATGAAATATAACTTAAGTGATGTTGAATGTAGTCGATTTTGGTATCGAAGTAAAATAATAAAGTGAATTAAATGGATATGAACTTGAGTTATATAAATGAAATTCAACCTTATTTGTCAAATGAATTGGCAATTGAATTAATAAATGGATTGAATGTTAATCGATCTAATGTAAAAGAATTGATATAGAATAATGAATGTAAGTGTTAATTCATTAGAAGCTAATGAAGTTGAAAAAAAATGAATAATTGAAAGAAAAGTCAATTAGATATGAAACCAATTGGAATCAAAACTGTTAAACCAAACTGAATGTAAATTTGTATAATTTGGTTATGTTGGTTATGATTTGGTTGTTATATGATTGTTAGTTGATTGTATATAATTCATTAAGTGTTAATGAAATTGAATTGATAAATGGAAAGCTATGTAATTGAATTTAAATTGAAAGTGAACTAATACGAATTAGTTGTAAGCAATTAAAATTTGTATCGTAACCTTATAAATTGCTTATGGGAATTATTTTGATTGCATTGCTTATTAAAACTATGTGTTTTCTATTGAAAATTAGTGAAATGTAAATGAATTTCCTATATATCTCACTTACATGTTTAAATTGAGTAAGTACAGGTACCGGGGCTGTAGTTGGCTGGATTTGGTCACGCTAAAATGCTAATAAATAACTGCTTTGCTTAAAAATGCTAAAAAGGTACGCCTACGCAATAAAAATAGGAAATATGAACTGTTTTTCTGTTTTTCAACCGTGTGGGTCGATGTATATATATTTATATCTATTGTGATATTGCAAAAGCTCCTCCGTACAAGGGAGACTCTGCCAAAATTTTCCGTAAATTTTGGGAGTTAGAAAAAAAAATTTGAAAGTTTTTGTTAACGAAAAGTCAATTTCTAAATTGAAAAGAAAATGTAGGAATTGAACTAGAAAAGTGTAACCATCGGATTTTGGATGTAAAGCTGGTTTCTATCAAATGCATTTCTGTTGGTGGCGGAGAATTTATTCTCTTAGCTTAACACTCTTCTCTGAGACGTACAAGCTTAGAGGTTATGTAGTTGATGGTTACTAGTGATACATTCTCAATTTGGTAATGTGGCATACGAAGTGCTGCTGATCATTTGTTGATCAAAGCATAGCTTTTATGAAAAGCGTAGCTTTGTGGACGAGACTTCGTCGGACCTCACACCCCAGAATGGTCGAAACAGGAAGAATGCAGCAAGGTTATAGGGCGTAGCGCCCCTTAGGGTATGTTCATTTCCTTCTGGATAGAGGTGGTATCATGGTATGGAGCCCAGATACTTAACCTATGTTGTTGCTGCAAATTTATTACTTTGTGGTTGTTGGTATTGAGGATCCTCGGATAAAGGTTGTTTACAACCGGGGGATGACATACTCGTGTCAGTAGGTAACCCGACCTTGTGTTGGCAGAGATCCGGTTAGGTTCTCGGGGCGTCCTGCCGGAGGCATACCCATGTGGCAATGGGAAGTTCCTTGGTCTGACCATTTGTTGGAAATCCAAACTCCAATACGCACCTTGTACGGTTTTAGTTATAGAACCTGCCATTTACTTATGGTGGTCACCACTGTTTAGATGGTAGCTATAGTAGGCATACGATAATGTTCGTTTATTGGCTAAGATTTATATTATACTTTCAAAATGTTTTCCTGCACTTTGCACTTATAGTAATAATATCAAAGAAATTTTTTCTACGTATCAAGCACGTTTGACTATCATATGGAGAAATCTCCTCCAATTCTGCGTTTGCATTATGTGTGTGGCGGGAGGCCTTATGGTAGTTACATTTTCTAAAAGCATTGCGGATCTATTTTAAAATATTTCTTTGTTTTTTTTTATAAATAAACTGTTTTAAGTTCTCACACCAGTCCCATGACTGACCTGGAGTTTATTGTTCCCTTCCTAAACTCTGTGTGCCCACCAATTTCTACACGGGCAGCCTAGAGTCAGGTTATTAGGTCATTCTGGAATTCAGGAGGTGCTGTGGAGCTCAGGAGGCAAGCTGGTTGGCGAAACGTATCATTAGTATATAGTATTTCTTTTCCGCTGTGTATTCAATTGTGAGGACAGGTTTATATAACTGTCCATTATTGTGTTTGTTGTATATTAACTCTGATGATGTAATGTATAAAATGTACAGTTCTTTTGATTTAAAGATTATTCAATTATCTATTATATGTTGTTCCGCTGCGATTGTGAGATTCTGATATTGTTTCTGTTGCTTCTTCTTCCTTTCTTCTTCTATCTGTTTCTTCTTCTTAAACCCTAAGGTTCGGTTTTCCGGCATTCGATTGTTCGGCAGTTGATACAGTTGACATATTAATGTCGATATTCGGGAGTCGAAGAATCGGGTCCTCACAGTTATCGTTTGGACGTACGGGATAGAAATGTGTTAAAATTAATATCGAAAATTTAATATTATAATTGGGTTCAAAAAGTTATCTTCTCTATACGATTGAATTGGGACTCGAAACTTGTTCCATTGCGCTCGGAATAGGGGTATAACATTAGGAACGCCTGGCGGCATGCTTCAATAAGGATTCAAAATAAATATCTAGATATTTTGAGAACTTAAATAAATATATATTTTATCATCATTCACATCAACCACAAAAAGGTTATATCAGCCACCCTACTTGGTCTACCGCCTCCTTCCTTTTTAAATACGCTTTCCCCTTTCTTTCTTTCTTTTTAAGCAGAATGGAAGAAAAAAAAAGAAAGAAATTCTTTTAAAATCAAAATCTCGTGATATATAAAGCAAGAAAATACGGAAAAAGCTCTTAACATCTTGTTTATGCAAGCAGTTCGACCTGAGATGCACGAAGGAGGTCGTGGCTTCGTTTTTGAGTCGACTGTAAAATGACAGTGCTTGGTTCAAACTTGGGTTGGAGATTGTTGTTAATCGAGACTTCTCTTTTGGAATCCAATAGTAGATTCAAGTTTGTTAGGGGAATTGGCTCCTACGACTAAAATTTTAGATGTTGCAGCTTCAATTTGGGGTCGCGACTTGTAGGCCCTGCAATAGGGGAGTGTCGGATCGTAAGTTACGGTGATGGGTCGAGGGGATTTTTATGGGGTTGAGTAGGTGAAGACTTTAGTGAGAAAAAGAATGGTGGGGTCGGAATGACGATTCGAAGACCGAAGCTTCGTGTACGTGCTTACTCGTGCACGGAAATAGGGGATGATGCCTCTGTGCATGTTCATTTGAGAAGATAAAGAGTAGCATGTCAGGATTGTTTTCGTAGGCTAGGCTTAGCTTGGATAGTTAATTTAATTTAAAGTTGTAATGGAGTACATTAGTTATTTTAAGTTAAACAAATGTCTATAATTCTATTATTTCTACATACGAGATCTAAATTGAACACAATAAGTGGCAAAGGACTTGTAACGATGAGATCTTCGCCATGGAATTATGTTGGAGCGGTTTGGAGCTTCTAGATTCTTTTATCTAAATTTAAATGCAGAAGCGACAAAAAAAAGTGAGTGTTTTATGAAGCTCATAAGTACTAGAATATTTTTATGCTAGTTAAACTTGAATTTATGATGCGATGTAAATTTATTGATTGATGTTTGATAAATTTAATTGTCATCTAAATTATCATTTGAATTAACTGTTAAAAATTAAAATTGACAGTTAAATTTGAAATTGGAATTTAATTGCTAGTAAAATACCGGTATTAATAACTATGAAATTGTTGTGAATTATGTTGACTGTTTGGATGATTGATTGCGATGGATGCTATTGGTTGATATTTTGGATGTTTTGGATGTTTATTTATTTTGATACATCCTACATCTTCATGTATATTATTTACAGTATATAAATTGAATTATTTCGAATAAATTAAGAAATAGGTTGAAATGATACATACCTATGACTTTTATTTTGCATTGAAATGATATATATCCATCCCTGAAATTAAAATAAAAATAATTGATCACTTGGCCATAAGATAGAAAATTATATACGAACACCGAGTTGGTTAAATTTAATAATTTTAAAAGTTTTGGCTTGAAATTATGTAAATGATTTTGATATTAAGGAAATGAAAATTGAATTTATGAAGTTTGAATTAATTAAGAATTCAAATTGGAATGATTTTTGATTAAAAGGAATTGTTTTAAAGAAATTTAATTGAAATTTGAGGTCATGATGGAAATGTGATTTGAATTATCGAAATTGATCTGTTTAAAAGATTTGAATTTTTCTTGAACTTTGAAGTTATGTAAGTAAAGATAATTTAAATTAATATATTCAAATTTGAGCTCAGAATTGAATTATTCAAAAGATTTGAATCTAAAATTCAAACATTGAAGTTTAATGTAAATTAAATGATTTAAATCGATGTTTTTAAATTGAACCTGAAATTGACATAAATGGAAATGATTAGAATCAAAAATCGAATTAAATTTAATTCAAATTGAAATTGAAACTGAAATTAATTAGAAGTGAAATTAAATTAATTAGAAATTGAAATTGAAATTGAAACTGATTTGAATTGAAAAGGAATTGAATCGATTGAATCAAAATGAAAATTGAAATTGATTTGAATTGGGAAATTTGGAATTGAATTCGTTTGACTTTGAAACTATTTTCAAACGAAATTTTTAATATGAATGGTTTAAATTCTATCTTCTTTAAATATTCAAATTATTTTGATTTTCCAAACTATTTTACTTATAAACCATTTTTAATACTCAAACTATTTTCTATGAAACTATTTTACTTATTTAACTATTTTAAAATTATTTAAACTATTTTCTAAAAATTCAAACTGGTAAAAAGGGTGAAACGTTTATATTTAAATCTTGGATTTAAATGAAATTTGGGTTAAAGTGAAGTTATAACCTAAAATGTAATTCGAATCAAAATTTTGAAGTGAAATCGATATATCAAACTAAATTGACATTTTGATATAAAATATGATTTGTAAAGCGAATATGATGATTTTGAAATGGATTTGATTTTTGAAGTCAATATGATATTTTGATATCAAGTAAAAACTGTTTTTGAAATGTTAAAGAACCAACCGATGGGTAAAATGACGTTTGGTTGTTAAAGAGACCGAGGCCTCTTATTAGCATCCTCTCTGTCAATATTAGAACCACTTTAATAACTGTGTACATGGAGGAGACTCCAGAACGAAGTGGTCGGATTGGCATCGTTTGCTGGATTTGAAAAAAGAGAACGATGATGAATTGGCCTGACACTTGTGTCAATTTGAAATGACTAAAATAGAAGCCGTACCGGCCAATGAGGCTAGCTACCTCTAGCGGACACAATTCTTCGTATTACTATCATGACATAGTTATTGATTGGTGCGCACCCATTGATTTTAGGAGCGTTGGATGAGGTGGGATGTCAAGGGTTACCACAAACCAGGAAGGGTAAGCTGGTAGTATCCTACCTTGGCATTATCTCACATGCCTTGTCGTACTTTATCCCTATACGAGACCCCTACAAATTTGGTTTAGTGTTGTCGTATCACGGCGAATCACTGACTACCGGCATGTTACTAGTGGTGTCAAATGCAAAATGTACACCAATGCTTAAAAATGTGTTAAGCATGATTAATATAAAGCCTTAACGCTAAGAAAAATATTTATTTTATTGATTAAAGATTATATATGTAGCGTATTCTACTACATATAAATACTTTGACGGAATCTTAAGGGATGGAAAATCCCGTAACATCTCTAGAGTTATTGCACGCACGTTATACATTGGATAGGAGATGTGAAATCCTGTAAATATCTTTGACGCTATTACACTCATGTTATATGCGATATTGATTTGACTTATATAAGGATATTTTAGTCCTGACTCGAATATTTTGTCTTTTCATTACACTTGGCTCGGCCTTGAGTTTTCAGCTTATTGAAGATTTATTCTGGAGGACGAAGACGAAGATTTGGTATATTATTACTATTAGTATTCCCGCATCATGTTGTCTACTGCATTATTTATTTATCCCTGATGTATATATAACTCTGATAAATGATGTATAGATTATAAGAAATGTATAATATAAATAGCTTCATGAACTATTTATTTGATAATTATATTTTATTATTCTACAGTGAGATTCTATGTTTGTTTTTTCTTCTTTTATTTTTTTATTAATTAACCATATCGATCATCTATGTTCTGAATTGTTTAAGTCGGACATGTGTGGATTATTGTTAATTTAAACCTTCCAAAATGTAGGTCATTACACTAGGCATTTTCTTTTCATTACCCTTTATGGGTCCACCTCATCCTCTACTTCTTGGGATTTTGATGATACTGTGCTTTCCTAGGATGGAAAGACATCTGATAGGTACTTCGCACACACTGAGTCATAGTCATCCATTCCAACCATATGCAAATAATTTCTTTTTGCATTTCTCGCAGATATTGTGGTCATAGGATGACCTATTTTAGTGTCTTCCTTGTAAAGTAGGTCCATTGCAATTCTTTGAACTGGCTTATTACTTTCATTTTTATTTTTACATAAATTAGATGACATGATAGCAAATTTCAAACAATTTTATTGTTAGGATTCAAATTTAGATCCTATAGTTTCCATGCTAATAATTGTTCTCCTCTCACACTTCCCATTCCCATGGAGATATGAAACATCATAAGCAAGTCTTTCTGGAGATAAATATTCCAGCTCTATCAATGTAGGTCTTCCTAGGAAGGATTGTATGAAGATTTCTAGTATATAATGAGGAAGCTTGAATAAAAAGAGTTATGCTGCGATGATGTCCCCATGGTAACTAGAAGTCAGGCTATTCTCATCGAAATGGTTGCTATGTTGTTGAAGCCATATGTTGGTTCTAGGATTGGCTTCAAGATCTTAGTTGGGAACCCTATTTTGGCATATGCTGCTTTAAAGACAACATTCATAGGACTTGCTGAATCCACAAAAAATTCTTCATTGGGTAGTTTGAGATTTTCATAGTTATCACTAGAGCATCCTGATATGGAAATATAACCCTAGCTGAATCTGCAGAGGTAACAATAATATCTGGCATGGGCTTTTGCTTGAAATAGGTTCTGTGCTCAAAATGGGCTTCTTAAGGCATATCTCCCTTGTGCCTTCTTACCTATGCCTATAAGGTAGGGTCCTCGATGAATTAAAGCTATAAAGATATTGGGGTTTCCCACTAGATCCTCGTGAGGGTCAGGTGACTGATTATGCGCAGAAGAAACTGGATTATCTTTTTGATAAGCGTCTAAGTATCATTTTTGTATCAACCTCTCGATTTCATTTTTGAAAATGGCGAAAATTATCAGTGTGATGTCCATTCACTTTATGGAATCTACAATATATGCCTCATTTATTTTGTTCTGCCTTCTTCCCTTTATTTAAGACGTTGTGTGCCAATTTTGTTCTGGTTAGTTCGTAGACCAATCTTGATGTATGAATGATGAGTTTTGGTTATGAAGTTAAATTCACTTTCCCTTTCCACAGAAGGCTTGTTGTAAGCTTTTTCCATACACAACCTCTCACTATGTGCTGAATTAGTTCTTTCTGTAGTAATCCCTCCCGTTGCTCTTGCTTCTTCAGTGCGTATATACTCGCTAGCCTTTCATAAAAAGCCTTCTTTCTCTTATAGGGTTTCCTGCCGTTTTTACCCCATATGTCTATATTTCTCTTTAAGATGCCATCGGTAACCCATCCTCACTTGCAACCCTTATCCACATTGCTTCTTCCTTGAAGTGTTTGCCTTAGCTGCATAAGCTTTCGTCGTCTGTTTGCTTAGTGAAGGATATGGTATTAGGATCCAGTGAAGTTTCTCTCCCTTCATTGGATTGTTTGTGGAAATCCACTGATAACTACATCCAAGAATGCATCTCTTCCGGTGAATACTTCGAGAACCACCTAGAGGCTACCTATGCAAGATACGCAAGGAACAACTTACGGTGTGCTAACCTTTCTACATTTAATATGTCCATGTAATATTCAAAGGTGGATAGGTGAATGACTGGGTTGGACGATCCATCATACATTTTGAGGGTTAGGGACTTGAAGCTATCTGTAAAATAAGATTCTATGACTGGCTCGATGAACGAGGAAGAACACTCTTTTCTCCTTCCTTCCTTATCATTCTAGTCGCACAACTTAGATAACTATTCCAAATAGGCTTTGGGCTCCCGTATCTCTTCTTCTATTGTGCTCACATGCGATGAGCCATCTTTACAAATTGAGATAGCCTCATCCACACCTTGTGTTGTTTGATTATTACATTTCTCCAATAACAAGGGGTTTATATAGCTAGTTTAATGTTCGGTTTTATTGGTGCCTTATTCTTTGCCCTTGGTCCTAAGCTTAATAGTTCAACATCACCATTCTCATTAATGAGATTGCCTGTATGTCCCATGCTCATATTTGTTGCGTATCGGTTGAATACTAGTTATGAGCTACGGAGCTGTAGGAGTTTAACGACCTTGGAGGGTTGTGAGATACTATATTTTTGGTCCAGCCATCCTCTCATTGATCAAGGAAACAAAGGCGTTAAGCATATCTAGGGTCAAAGGCTATTTTTTATGGTAGGCAAAGAGGTTTAAATGAGGAAGTAAAGGATCTACTACCTAGCTTCACAGCTAGGTTTTTAAGTTCTTGCGAAGGACAAGTAGAAGATTATACACGTTGCAAGATTCAAATTTCGTGGAAGTTGTGGAAATTAAGAATGCAGGTAATTTCATTACAACTTGCTAGGGGCTCAGCTCTCCTTCTAGCATCAAAATATTAGTGAGATTTTTTGTCTCACAACATCAAATTGATTATGAAGCAACTATGGTGCAACACGCTTCTGCAATTGTGAATTGAAAATTTTAAGTACTATTAAATTCGCCTTAGGGGTTGTAATTGTGTTGCCATATGTTTACACAAATTATGTTGTTGCATTTTAATTGTTTTCTAAAATGTCGAGTCCAACTTATATCCAATTTTAAGTAAATCAAAGAGAATATAGTATTAGAAATAACAAATAAAAAAGTGAAGAAAAAGTGGAAGACGTAGGAATTTATGTAGTTTGGATTTCAAAGAATCCTACATCCACGAATCAAATCGTTTCTTATATTCTTCTTATTGATACAAACTTTTAATGGTAGAGAGAGCAAGTATATTGAGTATAGATTTAGAGAATATCCAAAGGTCCCTTTCTCTACTATAGTACCTTCCTATTTATAGTATTATTACAACACACGGATGACTAATTCCCTAATCCAGTATCTCTTCTTTGTCATCTGATCCTTCCTTGTGTCATTCGTTCCATTGCTCATTGATTTGTGCATGGATTGCTAACATGGTTGAATGTATAGGCTATTTCATTAGGTAGGAAAATTTGGCCGAATGTCGAGATTTTGAATTTGAATTAGGCAGGAAGTTTGTGTTTGGGGTGTTAGAGGTTAACTCTTGAGTTCCCCTTGAAAGATGTTTTGCATTTGTTTGTGGTGTCATAATTGGTGTGGGATGTGGCAACATGGGTTCGGCTTAGAGTTGAATAAGATCTTCTTTTTGAAGATTCGACGTAATTTTTCTCAAACATGATGGTGTAATCCTTTTTCAGTGTTATTGTTGTTCCTTAGTTGATGGTGTATAGATCCTAGGATGGCACGGATGCAGATTCTGTGAAGGTATGAGCACAGATTCTAGGAATGCATCGGCGTAGACTTTAGGAAGGTGTTGGTATAGACTTTGGGGAGATATCGATGTAGATTCTAAGAAGGTCTTGGCCTAGACTTTAGGAAGGTGCCGGTGCATACCATAGGAAGGTATTTGTATAGATTCCAGGAGAGTGTTACAGCAGCCTTTAAAGAAATGGTGATGTAGTTCTTTACCTACCTTTGGTAGAGACATCCTTTGAGTTTATCTTTGCTTGCATGCAGTACTAGTTTTGTTGCTTCGTGAAGAGGCGATCTACTGATTCACTTCCTGCCTTTTGTTGTTGCAGTGCCTTTTGACTTCGATTTTTTTAGAGCATGATCGTGTATTTTAGTTATCTTTGAACATAGTCAATTAAGCATAATATGTCCTGCTTTGCGCAGTTCCTTCTTTTTGATGAAGCTGCAACATGTTTTCCCTTTTCTTTGAATTGTGCAGTCTATATAAATTTAAATCACACATCTGTATCGTACATATAAGTAGGATAAAAATGGGTGTAATACTTACCATTATATAAGGAAAGTTGTCAACAATTCTTATTTACAACTAATTAAAAAGGAGAAATTACACTAGAAATAGTTCGAGTGAGGCAGCGGATGAGGTTTCAAGCATGAACATTTTAGTATAGCTCCGTGGTATCTTTAGTCAAGAGGACATACCAAAATTAACCCTAATAGAGGACCCACAGCTCAAGCATAAGGTGCAGTTACAACCCCTCCATTCTCTTTGGATTTTTCCAAATTTTTTTAGGATTTCTAGAGTTTAAATGGAAAGAAATATACATTAGCTAAATCATTTTTTGAGACTCATGCATAGTCAAGGAATTATAATATGATATTTACAGTGATGGGTATAGATGAGGTAATAAACAGGCATTTGGCTTCATGTCACTTACTGGAAGAGGCCTTGAATTAGTGAGACATTGTTACTAAGGAGACTGGACTGAGTTTAGGAGATGTTTTGAAGTCAAGTTCATATCTGAAGCATATGGGGAGAGGAACTAGAGGAGTTTATTCGTTTAGTGCAAGGAGACTGAAATGTTAAAGAATATGTTAATAAATTAAACCACACTACTGAAATATAGCCTAGATATCATTAACACACTAATGAAGAAGGCAACAGAATTTCTTAAGGGATAAACAAGTCTTTGAAAGACATAGCTTTGAACCATGTACCCACAAGAGCTACTTTTGAGAGCTTAATAGAGATGGCATTGCTGAATTCAGTTTCTAAAGAATAGTCTAAAAAGGTAGAAAAAAAGCCATTCAGCGGAACAAACACATGGATGAAGCGGGTAGAGAAGTTTAAGGAAAAATAAAGAAGTCGAGAATTAAATGTAGAATTCGTAATACGATGGGTCATATAGAAAAAGATTATAGGGTGAATATCCCTAAGATCAAATGTTTTAACTGCAACTAGCCTGGGCATATGAAGAAAGAGTGTCCAACCTTTCTTAAAGCTTCTACTACGATATTTCCAATATATGCACTTGATGTCATTCTTAGCTCAAGCCCAGCCCCAATATTGAAAAGGGAAAGACACTCATCATGAAAGGTGTGTTAACCCTTTCTTATTTATCCATTAGCAAGTTATTTGACATCGGAGCATCTCACACATTTATTTTAAGTAAACTAGTAGATGAATTACATTTCGAGATCATTATAGTCACTAACCATGCTATAGCATCATATCATATTGGTGGATCGATCCATTTATCCTTGATTTATGGAGGTTTGAAGTTATATATCTTAGGGTATCGAATTTGTGTTGGAATTTTCTATAAAAAAAATTCAATATTGGATATAGACTAAATGTAAATATATAAGCGGTGTTGGATTCTGATAGGAGGGTTATTTTCTTGAGCACTTAAAGTGGGTGCAATCTTTATGCTTATTATGAGCCCAACTATTCTATTATGTTGAGTTATTTGTATTCCCTGTATCTTTCACAATATGAGTTATCTTTTGTTCCTATAGTTTGGGATTTCCTAGATGTTTTGTTGAAGTTTATTGCCTTCCTCTACTTAGAGAGATCAAATTTTGATTTATTTAGAAAAGGATGAAAGACCTTTTGCTTTACCAATTAGGCATATTGCTCCTAGCAAAAGAAGCAAGCTTGGTAAATAGGTAAATGAATAATTGGGGTAAAATTATATTCGAAGCAGTGTTTCAAAATGCAGAGCACTTATTGTATTTGCTACTAAAGCGGATCGCTCCTTAAGGTTTTCACCAACTATCATGAACTAAACAAGCTAATGAAAAAGAATCGATATTTACTAGTGCATATTGATGAATTATTTAACCAATTGGTTAGAGCAAGCATATTTTCTCAGCTTGATCTAGCTACCAAGTTGCATTAGTTGTGTTTGATTGAGGATAGTATTCAATTGACTAAATTTTACCTATAGCTGGACTAAAAGTTTCACTGAAATCTGGTCGTCCCGTGATTCTCCAATAAGAGCCAAGAATCCCAATTCAGGGGACAAATCTTATCAAAAAACGCGGAAAGTGATACCGAATCAGATCAGAAAGAGGCCATACCAAGTACGAGTCTTAGCCGGTATTCCTATCCGTAGTCACGGCATCCACTCACTTCGTTCAATCAAAGCCATTCCCATTGCACGGACTACTCGACGGTGGACTTACTTTGTGATTGAACCAGAAAGAGTAGCCAATCAAGACCATAAACAAATGCCTTGGACTTCGCCTGAGAAGCATATCTCCCCTCTCACTTAGCTGGAGAAGACCCTTGGCTTAGAGCCTGAATCGGACAGAATAAACTCTAATTCGACGGATGGGATCTAAACTTTCTCGAAAGCTTGCTAAAAGTGATTCCCTCGAGAGAGGGGCCCAGCAAGCAGCATAATTCTGTTCCAAGGCTGCGTTTCATTCCAGCAACAGTAGACAACTTTTCATACACCTGATGGACTTTATGAGTTGTTAGTTATGACGTTTGGACTGACTAATGCTTTTGCATATTTTGTCAACCTTATAAGATAAGTCGTTAGAGGATTGCTTAATAAGTTCATAGTGTATTTGTGAATGATATACTTTTTCATTCAAAAAGGGAAGAAGAGCACAAGGTGTATTTAAGAGAAGTGCTCAATACTCTATGGAGGCATAAATTGAAAGCTAAAATTTCCAAATTCATTTTTGGAGCAAAGAAATTCGCTTCCTCGATCATGTTGTTTCTGGGCATGGATTGTCGACCGATATGAGAAAAGATGATGTAGTTCATGACTGACGTGTACCGAAAAATGCAATCGAGGTAAGAATTTTATTCTTTTGGTTGGCAAAAAAACGTTTATTAAGGACTCAGTGAAGATTCCTTCACCATAGACATGTCTTAATAAGACTACTGTGGTTTTCTCGTTAAGCTCAAAGTGTGCGCATTCTTTTATTAAGCTAAACGAGTTATTGACTCATGCACCTATTTTGGTTCTTCCTAAAGGTTTGAAATCGATAACTATGTATATTAATGCTTACATTACAAAGCTAGGAATTGTTTTGGTGTAGGAGCATAAAGCTGTTTATTATGCTAGCTGACAGTTGAAATACACAAAGAAAAATTATACAATCCATGATCTTGAGTTGGTAGCTATTGTTTTTGCTTTTAAATATTGGAGATATTATCTTTTAGGGTAACAATTTGAGTTCTTTACAGATTATAAATTCCTAAAGTACTTGTTCTACCAAGAAATTTTGAAATTGAGACAAGAAAGAAGGATAAGGAAGGAATTCATGACAATGTATGATTTTTGTATTTTGTATACTCTAGGAAAAGGTAATGATATAACAGATGCCTTGAATAGGAGACACGCAATGCTTGGTTCTATGTTTTTAGAGTGGAAATAGTTAGAGTTTTTTTATATTTGATTTCCAACCATCATCAAATCTAGCACTAGGGTTATTAGTAGCTTTAGATGTTCAGTCTTCACATTTGAACCATAGTGGTTCAAGTTAGAATTAAGGCACAGTGTTATTGGGTATTTTTGAGCTAAGTAGAGGCAAGCATTAGAGTCATTTAGACTGTTGCTCCATTAAAGGATGATTGCATACAAATGGTAGGTTGCATGTTTTAATTATTATAGAATTGATTGACTTGGTACTAGAGGAGTCCTATCGTTCTAGGATGACTACTCACCTCGGTGCTTGTAAAATGTATTGAGATACGAGAGAATATTTTACCGGCTAGTTATGACGAGACAAGTAGCAAAGTTCAATCGAAGTGTTTGACATGTCAATGAGTAAAGATAGAGTAGAAAAATGCTAATGGATTGTTATGGCCTTTGGATATTCAATGGTGGGAAGCGAGAAAGTATTTTAATAGATTTTATTGATAGACTACCTAGAAGCAAAATGGGAAATGAGAATGTTGCTTTATTATCTATCAATTAACCGAATTCGCTCATTTTATTCTGATTAATAGTACGAGGACAACTACATTTTTGGTGACTTTATATGTTAGAGAGGTAGTTTGACTATACGGAGTTCCTTCTAGTATTATTAATGACCGAGATCTGCTTTTCACTAGTGAATTTTGAAGAAGCTCTTAGAAGGATTTAGGCACTAAGCTGAATTCGAGCACAACCTATCACCCATAGAAAAACGGATAGGCCGAGCAGGTGAACCAAGTATTGGAGGATTTACCGTGGATGTTATTTTGGATTTTTGAGGTTCTTAGGAAGACCACTTGCAATTAATAGAGGTTGCTTATAATAATAGCAATCAGACAAGTATTGGTATAGTGTCATTCAAGGCATTGTACAGAAGCCGACGCAGATCTCCGTCTTGTCAACATGGCACTATATAAGTTTATTCTTAAGCTAGAGTTGATTAGAAAGACTACATAGAAGGTAGATCTAATTCATAGAGTGATGAAAACTGCACAGGATAGGCGGAAATCATATGCTAATAGATGATGCACATATTTGGAATTTGTTGTTGGTGACATGGTTTTTGTGGAGGTCTTGCCATTAAGATGTTATTAGATTTGATAGTTTTGGGAAAGCTAGCAACGAGGTTTGTAGGGTCTTTTTCGATATTGAAGAGAGTATAGAATTTAGCATGTACGGTGAATCTTCCTTAAAATTTTGTGGGATTTTATGATATATTCCTTCTGTTACACTTGCAAAATGTTTACACGGTTCGACTAATGTGGTCAAGCTGAGCAAGTTAAACATGTTGATGTTGGGAGAGAGTCACTTTTTTGTCGTGCACCTACTCGCATCATTGCGCGTGGAACAAAATGACTTCAAAGAAAATTAGTTAAATTGGTTAGGGTTTAGTGGGAAGATGATTCGGTTGAGGGCATTTGGGAACCAAAGGAGAAGATTAGAGTTTCTTATCACTTACTCTTTTCCGATAAGTTTTCCATATTTTGTTTGCTTAGTTCAATAAGGAAATGTCACTTAGTCATATTTGCCTCGCTGCGGTTCAACACCTCCGAAAGAAATAGAGGACTTCATTCAATGACTTCGAGATCGCGTAAGTCAACTAAATAAATGATTCGACTCCAAATTATTTAAAGACTCTTCAGTCTTAGGACCAAAGCAGTATATTAATTGGTCTTCCAACCTTAATTCTATCTAGCTCTTCTTTTAGGGTCTGGCCAAAGGGCCAAAACATTGCTATCACACGAATAGAAAAACCTTATGGATTAGTATGGTAAGTTTTGTTGTGTGACATGACTATGTATTATTACATGCATATAGAAATTATTCGTATATCTTAGGATATTTTGCATCCATGCATGCATGTCATGATATTTTATTTATATAGGGCCACATTTGTTGCATTTATGCATTTATCATATGCCATACTCATGACATATGTTTGGTTGGATGGATATGCATTGTCTGTTCGAATTTAAATTACAGTTGTTGTATTGATATTCACGTGTAGGTTATACTTGGTATCCATATGGAAGTCACGTCTTATCCTGTTGAAAATGTTAGGAATTGGATATTTTAATATATATTATTTGGATTTCTTTGGTTGTGTTGTCGTTTGAGTGCAGGTAATTTATATGCATATGGTTGCTATTGTATGATTGAGTTAATGAGTTACATTTCTCCATCTATTAGAATTTCAAAGGCGAAATTATTTTAAGAGAGAAGAATGTACTACCCCGTATTTTTAATAAAAATAATTAATCAACTAAAATGGAAATTTTGTTAATTTTACATAACATACAGAGAATGGAAATTTTACTAATGAAGGAATTTGAGAAACCCGACTTTATCATTGTGTCAAGTAGATTGTTTTACCTCGAATTCATATATAAAATGTTGGAAACATATACTGGATAAAGGAGATACTTTCTATTTACTATAACGCTCTTTTCAGCTAAACAAGTCGGAAACCAAAGTAGGTTGAGGTGTAATTTTGGTATTAGGGTTTAAAATGGGAGGAAAAGCATGTATATCTCATTCAAATATCTTCCTTCTCCATCCAGTAGCTGTCATTGATCTTAAGATCAAAAATATCACTTTTTCTACCTTAAATCTACTCCAAATTCATCGAATAAAATATCAAAATGAAAATGAAAGAAAATGCAACTTTATATAATCAATATCAACTCAAATAAAAAGAGATAATTGCCAATTCAAATCGGTTTGGAATAGAAAACTTGAAGATTTCAGCCTAAAGCAATCAAATCGACAAATCGACAATACTAGGTGAGCTGATTTATCTATGAAAAATTCATCTAATTACATATCCAACAAATTTCATTCACATATCTTATTAAAGTTTAATAAGATGATTTAGAACTAATATGATAAATTGATTTTCATAATTGTTAATTTGATAAATTGAAGAATCGTAGGCTATCACTTTGATCACAGAATTGATGTAAATTTAGGGAAAGGGCAAACTGAACGTAAAAATCACCGTATACTATGTAGATCTAATCATATACAGTAGATAGTACCCATTTAAGATGAATAAAAGTTAATTATATAGATATATCAATCAAAGTATGGTTTATATTATTGTATTAATAAATTACACCAACAATGAGCTATAATTAAGATAAAAGAATAAATAAGTGTTTTAGCATATTAAAAGATGTGAATGAATATGACTAAGTTTTTGAAATGAAATAAATTTTATGTTATGCTTGAAGTCTAAAAAGAAGACTAAATGATGATCGTGCAAATTTAGACAAAAACAAAAGTTTAAATTGTTGATAGACCCAATATAAGGCAAACGGTCGACTGCTACCTTATTTTTCGACTCGTTGATTCAAAGGAAACCTAAGGAAAACTCGAAGCAAACTCGAAGCAAACCTAAGAAAACTAGTGTAAATTAAGGGTTAACGGTTAATTGAAATATCCCATTCATTGACTTAATTGTCGAATAATCAACTGATGGATCATTGTGAGAATGGAGATATCCATATAGCATGTCAGTTGATGTACCTACAAGGGAATCAATTTGTTATTTGACCCCTATAAGCTATCAGTTGAACAATAGTGTGTGTAGGGAAGTTTACCATTGAGACTGTACATTCGATGTGTTATGGTAGTATAGTTACATAGATGGTTTACCATCAAGACTGTGTGCTCGATGTTTTATTGTAGTATGGTTGTATAGATGGTTATATCATTGTTATTTTATAATCTATGTGTTATGATAGTGTAATTATAAGTAGTTTACTATTGAGACTTTATACTCATATTGTTAGGTTTACCTAATTCTTGGATGTTTGACCTTCGGGTGAAATGGATGTGGGGTGTTATCAAATTGTTGGTATATCATATGTTATTATCCCTTATTTTATAGGTTATCTAACTTTTTAGTTCACTACAAGAATTTTGATTTTTAGTAGCGCTCAAAAAACACTACTAAAAGTTTTAGCAGCATTTTGATGAACGCTGTTATAAAGCCCGCGACTAAAAATACCTGATTTTTAGTTGCACTTATTTCAAAGCTACCATAAATCATTTTACTGCAGCGTTTATGAAACGCCACTAAATTCTTTTTTTGCAGCGTGTATAAAACACTACCAAAAGGTTTTTTGATGCTACCAATAGAATTTCCAACTTTACCTCTACTTTACGGTTGCGTTTACTCAACGCCACTATTTGTATTTTCGTAGCGTTTTCGAAATGCTACTAAAAGTTATTGATTATTTTGCACCATTTTTTCATGCTATTATTTCCTGTTGATGGTCTATTTTATTTCTACTATATCAATCAACAATCACTCACATAATCATCATATTCGAACAATTAAAAAAATATTAACCATATAATCAAATAAGATATGCATAACCATTCTAATACAGTAGATTTTTTATAAAATGACCAATGTACAATAACCATTCATATACAAATTTAAACATCTAGTGCTAATAAAATGTTATACCAAACCGGTGCTAACAAAACGCTTGATTATCCATAATTCTTTGTTGCATGCAGAATTGAAAGCTAGCACCACAAAAGTTCAACCTTGCCCTCTTCGAAATTCCAATGCCTGCACAAGTGAAAGCACAACGTATAGATAAACAATTATGTTAATTCATAGGACTACAAATCTAATATCAAACATCTACAACATTGTACGAGTGTATCATTCCCATCTACGTGTATGCTACGAATTCCATAAGCATGGACATTAGTTTGGATATGTATCAAATTCAGAATGTAGGAAAACAGCGTGTAAACACAATGATATCTATACAGTATGCGATCTATTCACACCTCAGGCCCCAGTGACTCAAATAATGTTGTTTGTCCATCTCCAATAGCGTTGTAGAGGAATTGGTATCTGTATCTTCCTGAATGAATGATCTCATATTATTTTTCTGATGTTGCTGTTATCGTTTACGCGTTCCTAAGGATCCACTGATCAGCTAAATTAGGGTATGATGTAGGATATAGCATAGTGATATAGGCCTCACCTTGTAGTTAAATTAAGAACCAACTGGATATCATTGTAATAATCTCAAGCATAAAGTTTAGACCAAATGAAAGTAGAAAAGCATGCTAAAGCACGACAAAATCATCAATCATATAATTACCTTGGCCCGCAAAGCATGGCATTTTCACTACTTATATCAGTATGCATACCACCATTAACAGGAGGAGCCACAGGTGTTCCAAGTACTACAGCGCCATCTGGAACTTCTACAGATATAGCATGTCTTGACCTATCATCTCCTGCTGTATAATTGCCAGATTGTATGTTGGATGCTGAAGCAGTAGACAATCGAATGTGAAGCTCCACTTGTTGTATCAGAAGATGCCAGTTCTTCAGCAACAAGTAAATCGCCAAGCAGCACTCCTGCAACATCCACCACTTCAAAAATAAGTCACTGATGAGTGCGTAATGAATATGCTACCCCGAGTGCATCAACTATTAAGTCCATCACTAGACCATCTAGGTTTGGTATATATGCAAATAACCACATTCTTTCTTGAGATGTCACTAAAATATGTAAAATTCTTTCATATTGTTAGTAAGGGTAAGGTTATGCAAAATGGTACCATGCTACGTCGAAAAGTGGCTAGCTCAGGCTTTCAGTAACAAGCATGCATCGTTGATTAAACATAAAGTACAACCAGAAGTTGATTACTCATTTAGTTGTAAGCTTCTATAGTAAAGGTTGGAGAACACATTTTGGGAAGTTAGAAAAATGTGAAGGTGGGAATATACGGCACAGATAGCAATACAACCGAAAATTAGTAGAAAAACATAAGATCCTCACCACCATGCAATCCACCATAAATATAAATCAAGCCACCAATTGAAGCTGCAGCATGCTTACATCACCGTGTTAGTTCAACAGAAACGTCGCCTCGAGCAGCATCAGCACTGTATCTACCGGTTCTTGGACATGTTACAACAGATTTTCTATCACACCATACTCCAGCAGCAGTATCCAGCGCTGCAATAAACAAATATTCATGTGATTTCCCCTAAAATATTTATAAAAAAAAACTCAGAATCATTAGAAAAATGAAGGGTCTAAAGGATTTACTAGCATAAATAATAGAACCATTACAATATAAGTATATTAAAAGGAACCTGCAATGCTTGATGAATCTTCTACCATGCGGCCACCGCCAAGTGCCCCACCAGACACATGAAGACGCATATTTCTTTGCTTACACTATAGGCATCAATGCAAAAAAATATACATAGAACGGATTATTAAACCAATTCCCCGGACCTACTTACCTGTAAATGAAAAAGCAACCGAGAAGCTTGCACTATTCTTGAAGTTTTAGTCCCATATCAAGGGTCTAACGAAGTGCAGCAAGCATTTAATTTCAACTTATTTTGATTTTTCTAATTTCTTTTAATCTGCATGTATCTGATAAAATATCTTCTTTAATAAGCTAATTAGAAATTTGATTGATTACTTTAATCTCTCAAAATAACTTATTTTCATTCTGATAATTTCTTATTTTCATCGTCATTATTATTACTTAAAACTTTTTTAAATTAGTTATTATTATTATGTATAAAATTTAGTTATCTTAAACTTAGTTAATTTTATAAAACTTATTTAATTTTAACAAAACTTATTTAATTTTTATTAACTTGGTTAACTTAGTTAATTTATTATTATTATTATTATAAACTTAGTTAATTCGTTATCATCGTCTTTATTTATAAATCTTTGTTAAATTAGTTATATTATTATTATTTATAAAATTAAGTTAACTTAAACTTAGTTAACTTTTATTAACTTGGTTAACTTGGTTAATTTATTAGCATTATTACTAAAACTCAGTTAATTTAATTATATTATTATTATTATAAACTTAGTTAATTTTATAAACATAGTTAATTCATCACCATAATCACCATAATCATTGTTATTAATTATGAAACTTTGTTAGATTAGTTATATTATTATTTATAAAATTTAGTTAGCTTAAACTTAACTAATTTTATAAAACTTGTTCAATTTTAAAAAAACTTAGTTTCATCCAAAATACATAATATTTTAAAAAATCTCTAATAAATCCTTAGAATATCACACCTAGCTTTTTATTTACCAATGCACATAAACAAAATGGTCAGAAAAACCAACCAAATGCTAACTAGCTTAATACAAATACAAACGATTTGGGTAGTCCAAAACGAAAATGCATTTTAACTGGACAAAAAAAGAAAAAAAATCTACTCTTACTGCTCTAAGTAAACAAACTTGTATTTAGAAATTAACATGATATGCAATAGTAGATCTTTTATGTTTGTTAATATTATTTGTGCAACCAATAAAAGGTATTTTTTTTGTTTTAGTAATGTTAAAATGATGTGCGCTACCAACATTTTCAATAAAGAGCATTACAAGTTGTGAATTAACAGTAGGAAACAGAATGTTGTTTTCAATCATTTCATTAAAAATAAGCTCCTCCTTCAATTATAAAAAAAGAGTGGAAACACAACTTAAATAGAATATGATCTGACAAACACAACTTAGGAAAGAAATACTAATATGTGAAATTTAGTGAAAGAATAAAAGAACTAAAACAGATTAGATTTAACGCCAAAGCAAGGGTAGATGCATAATAATCTAACCAAATCCAAACACATGAGCAAAAGGCATGCTCTTCTTTCAAATTATTTTTTCTTTACTTACTGAAAATAATGTCAACATAACTTTTGAAGTACACTTACTATAATTTAAATATCGACGGAGATGGAAGGCAAAGAAAATTCAAATTAATTCTAAAAATAATAAATTAAAATAAAATACAGGAATGTTGGTAATAAACGTATTTGGTCATTTTCATAGCTACCTCAAAAATCCTTGTAAACAATGCAATATGCAGCATAATAATCGAGCTATGAACATGTTGTTAACAATGCAAAATGTAGCATAATAATTAAGCTATGAACATATTGTAAACAGAAGTTTTTAAACATCGTTGCCTCAAAACCAAATCAAGAAGGAAATGGATACTGGATGTATAGAAAGGTCACATATTAATCAATATTGTATAATCTTAAATGAGCTCCAATACATTTCCAACAGATGCAATTATCAATTATGCATTACCAATGCTTACTGCTAAAAAACAAGGAATAGTAAAATTACAAATGACAAACTGGAAAAAAAACAAATGAAAAATTCGAGGAACAGTAAAATTACAACCTAATAGTACATGCATTTCTTATTGAAACAGAGAAACCAAAATCAAGCGCTGAATACCGCAACTTTGTAAACAACAGAGCAAAAGAGGTTACCGATTTAAATTTATAACTACTATCGATTGTCAATTTGTATCTGAATATTATTCCAGAAAAAAAAAGAAGTTAAAAGCTTAAATTGATTAAATGAAACCATAAATAAAAAAAAGAGTCTCAGAGATCCAAGAAAGGAATGAACGTTATAACCTCTCAAGCCTGGCAGCGCATAAGCTCTTACGAGGCCACTGCGAATATCATTCGATTTCTTAAAATTCAATAAAAACTGATAATCATGTTAAACACAATAACTTGATGGCCGGAAAAAAGAGAGAAGATCTGGAGGGTTGTTGATGATCGCGTATTCTAGAGATGAACGATGGAGTTGTGGTGCGCGTCTTCTAGAGTTCGGCAGTGGAGAGAAAGAGAGATCGACGGCGACAGAGATAGACAGTTCAGCGCGTATTCTGAAGATCGATAGTGAAGAGAGGAAGAGAGAGCGCATTGCAGAGTTTGATTTTTTAGTTAATTTAGGGATATGGAAGATGAGGGATTTTGGGGACGAATACAAAGGCTTTGAGTGATTGGAAGACGGAGAATTTTTTGTTCCCATCGCAATTTTGAGAGGGGAAAAAAGTGGTGTGAAAGGAAATTTGAGCGGCCGCGCAAAATTTTAGCAAAATATTGATGAATAATTGGCAGGACCAATTAGTTGTGTTTTAGCGTTTTATTTTATATTCTAAAATGACCAACGGTGGCATATACCTTGAAACGCAACCAACTAATGCAACCAAAAACAATTTTTGCTGTAGTGGTTGTAGGTGTACCTATTTAGGTAAACATCACAAAATAGCATAGATTATAACTGATAATTTATGCCTATTAGCATCATACCGAAAGTGATATTTCTTACACCCCATAAATTAGTAAAAAAATTATTTAAAGAATTAATAATGTGAGTAATGATTTAAGTTACTTAGTTATGAAATTAAGTGAGAAAACAAGCAAAGTAAATACTTATGAGACATTTATTTATTTTTTGTCAAAGTAAGATGAGATATAATTTAGTATGACAAGTGATTGGGTGTGTATTTACATATCATATTGCAGTCTAATCTAAGCAAATTAATTAAATAGATCAAGGTTATAAGGGCCAACAGCTCAACTTACTATGAAGTAATAAAAATCACTACTCGCTTATTTCTATTTCATTCTGTTTTCATAAAACAAAAACATAAACTCGAAGTTGTTTAATGAGTGGAGGCCTAAGAGGTAAAATGGAGAAGAAGAAGAAGACAAAAGGCCAGGGAAACTTAAGAAGATCAAAGACTGAACTAATCAAAAGATTTCAGTGAGTAATATCAATCCCATAAGAATGGTTTGTATATAATAGAGTGTGTGCACGTGCGCGTGTGTGTATAATGTGTTTAAAATTATAAAAGACATTTTAATGAATGTTCTAGGATAGAATTGCTTTACCAGAGGATGTTCGGCAATGATTCCCTAGTCTAATGATTTTGAAATGATGTTAAAATATAATATGATGTTTAGAATGAATTTTAGAAATGGTTTTTAATTTTGAGAATTTTTCCAGGATAATATAATTTGGTATGAACTTTTGAAGGAAATTGTATGTTATATAAATAAAAGGAAATAGCTAAAACATAGGATTTTTGGTAAATATATGCCAGATAATAATTCTATAAATTATTGAAAAATTAGTATATTTTATAAGTAACTTTCGAAGTTAAAAACATGGATTTCCAAAGCATAAATATGATTTCCAAAACCAATTAATAAATTCCAAATGATATTTTATAGTGATAATATTTAATAACTGGATAAGAGACTAGCTCCAAAATAAGTGATGCAAGATTAGTTAAAGTATTATAGCCAATAGAAAAAAGGGTGGAGGCAGAATGAATAGGGAGGTAACATATGTAAAGATGGTGGTAGGCGCACAAAAGAGGCATGCATTATTATGTGTATCAAAAGGGGTGGTGTTGAATGAATGACTCCTAAAATTGTAACGAAGTAAGAAAATATAAAGGCGAAGACGAAGGTTGAGGGGTCCGAATGAAGGTTCCGGGCAAAGATGAACGCCAGAGATGTCGGTCGAGGTTGTCTATAATAAGAGGGTTTTGTACCGGGCTTTCCTAATAAGAACCTGACATTAGTGATTTACCGAGACCTAATAGATTTAGCGAAAAGCTAATACTGAGACATATTAACTTTCTAGGAAAGTTAATATTGGGGCCTATCAACTTTTAATGGAGAGTGAAAGCCGTGACCTAAGTTTTAAGATGGATGAGGCTTGAACTTAGAATTTTGTAAATCTTAATGTAAAGCTAAATGTGATGCCTAATACATGAATGATTAGGCGGGGCTTCTAGTAGCATGGCCTAAGAGCTATGTGGCAGCCTAATACCCAAAGTGATATTGCATTCAGTAATACGATGTATGGCCTTCATGGTCGCCAATGTCCAGAGTGACATTGCATTTGTTAACATGAAAGTCCTTCATGTAAATCCATGGTCCAAAGTGACATCGCATTCAATGACAAGGTGTAAGGCCTTTATGGTAGTCAAATGTCTAATTATGACATTACTTTGGTAGCATGGGGTAAGGTCTTTATGGCAACCTAGTGTCTAAGCGTGACATTGTTTAGAAATATTAGAGTAAGGCCTATATTGCAACCAAAAGATAAAAGATGGCATTGCATTTGACATTGGGGTGTAAGGGTTTTATGGCAACTTCGTGTCCCAAATGTGACGTAGTGTTCAGTGGTAGGGTGTAAGGCCGTGGCAACCCAATTATATATGGAAGTGAAGCCATAAGGTCTTAGTGATAGCCGAAAATTGTAATAATCCCAAATATAAGAAGAAAGAAAGGCATAAGGCCTTAATGGCATTTGAAAGTAGAAATACCTTGACAATAAGAAGGAATTGAATAAGATTTGTGTGGAAAATTAAACGAATTGACTATAAACTCAGTCATAGTATAGTTACAAGTGTAAAATACACTTATACATAAAGCAATGACTTGTGATTATGATTCACACATGATGATCTTACCTTTTGTTATGAAGAATTTATGATGTTGAATAGTGAGAGGAAAATCCATTCCATGCTTTAGCGATGTGGTCTCACTATACATTGCGTTTAGGGTAAGTATTACTCATACCAATCTTTATATCTGACATATGTTTTTATTATTGTTTTCTACACAAGCTCCTGGTATTTGTTTGAGTAAGATGAGTTTATGGGTTTGGGCAGATAGAATTCGGAGGATGAATAAAGAAAACTAAACATGAAGCAAGACGCTGTTAACAAAAGTTGTTTTGTATTTTGCTATATAAATGTTCATGTCGACATCTTCATATATTGGGAATGCCACTGTTATATGTATTCTAATTATATTTTACACCTACGTAGGCATAGTTAGGGATATTAAAAGTTCAGAATGTAAATAATGATTATATATGACGTGTTTTTGTTACTCTGTTTACCTAATATATTATATCTATTTATATTACTAATCTCATTATATCGTCGAAAGATAATTCAACGATGACTATATCAATGAGCTTCATCTTTGGGTTTCAGAATGGAGGATGTTACAATTTGGTATTAGAGCCTAGGTTAGGGACATTTAAGTAAAACAAATCTAAAAAGTGTAAAGCACTTAGTAGAAACCAACACTTTAGGGACGATATATCCTATTATACAACATATATATAATTTTTTATATTGATGTATAGGTGTATATATCTATCCTTTTATTATTATTTTACTCTCTTACTTTCTAATTATAAAGAATATTTGCTTAACTAAGAATTAAGGATGGAAATGAGAAGTGGAAGGATTACGTAGGAAGAGCAGCTTCAAGGAGAGAAGCCAAAAGTACTTGGACAAATAGGAGAAATGAAGGTGAAGTGCTAAGAGAGTTTGAAAATGAAGTTGTTTACCTGCCAGTGCATTGGGTATGGATATTAACGCTTTATTTTGAAAATTTATGATGCAAGTGATGAGGGTGAATATGCCGGAGGCTATTGAGCCGAGTCCTGTAGCAAGGGAGGATTTTTCTATGAACCAAGACTACGGAAACTTGAAAGTCAAGATGTGTACTAGAAAGAAGATAGTTGTAGAAGTATTGAATTGGTTAAAGGTTTATGAGTGTATCTTCAGAGACTTAAGGTTGAATGATGTGCAAAAGCAGAGATTAGCTCCAAGGTAGTTGCATGAAGATGATATGGATTGGTAGGAGACAGTCGCTGCCAAGAATCCCAAAGAGAAGATTACTTGGAACTAGTTTAAGGAAAGGTTTATGGCTTGGTTTATTTCCGAGTCTCAGCGAAGTGTACTGCTATTGAAGTTTATTGATTTGAAGCAAAATGATCTTTCAGTAAGTAATATATTTAGAAGTTCAATGCTTTGGCTAAGTATGACCAAGAGATGATTAATAACCTATCAAAGAAGAATGAGAAGTTCATTTGTAGCTTGAAGTAGGTTTTGTAAGTGCAGAAGGATCATATATTGATAATATGATCAACACTACTGATATACTTATAGTATGAGTGATAAATTAAATATTACAAAGTAAGAAAAGCAAGTAAAAAAATCATACCGAGATTTATCCGAGTATGGAGCACCTCTCCTACATCCAGTCCCTAAGCACCTGTTAGGATTTCCTTTCAAACACCTCATTAACCTCGGAGGAATAAGATTATAATACAGACTGCCTGAGCACCTCATGGGCCTGTCTTTTGAATAAATGGAGAAAATATTTTTGGACAAAGTTGTGTCTACAAATATATGCTTCTTGTCATTATAGTACAACAACTCATATAACCACTCGATATGGATATGAGTACAGGTTTAAGGATTTTGGAGTTTGAGTATGAGAATATATAGTTGAAAGATCAGGAAAGCGTTAATCAGAAAATTAGGGAGAGAGAGAGAAAGTAGTAGAATATGTATCCAGAAAAATGATGATAAAAACTGAAGTTTGCCGTTACTTTTATAGAGATGATGGATGCGTTGAAGAGTAGTGATTGGTCAGAGAATCTCCATCAAGACAAGCACTGGTCTGGAGGAAAAGTGATGAAGAGTTGCGAGACAACGGTAAAAAAAACGCATAGGCATGCACAACCGCCACCGGTGGACTGATGGTAGCAAAAAATTCCTGTTGTGCTTGCTAGTGTATGTTTGTTTTCCTCGCCGATTTTCTTAGCTCTTGTACTTTTTTTCTTTTTTTCTTCTTTAATTTAGTCATAGCTCATCATGTAGTTTGCTAGTTCTTTGTTGAAACACTACAACTGGTGTATTTTATTTATGTCATTGTACATGCTAATTTCTACAATAAAAGAGTTAGTAGAATATATTTCATTGACTTAATCAAAACTAAAGTTCTTATAGGGTCTAGGTCATAAGGTGATGGCGCACTCAGCATCTCCTTTTGATTATGACACAGCGGTGTGGTAACATGTATCAAGAGAAGAAGAGAGTTGAGAGGAAGCTTATGGTAGTACAAAAGAAGAGGTTTACTCCATGTGAAAAGGGTGAGAATGCTTTGTCGAAGGGCAAGAGTGCTAAAACTACTATTACTGAAGCCACATGCTACAATTACCGTAAGAAGGGGAACCGGCATCGAAGAGTCATACCTACTTGTAATGACCCGAAATTTTTAACGTTTCAAATGGGAATATTAATTTATTTAAATATCAAATTTGTTTCGAACATAATGAATTATAAGAATATCATTTTTTTTACTAAAACGACTTGATTTTTAATGACGTATTTCTTAATGAATTTATAGGATTTTTCCATAATTTTTAATTTGCAAAAATAATCAAATTATCGTTTGATGCATTTTGCAACAAACGATGCTATTTTTGAGAATTCACAGGATAAGGTAACCAATGTATTTTATTCTTGTTTTATGATCGTACTACATCATCGTGCATGATCGTATTTTTATTTTTGTCATTCACGTGAACGTGATATTGTGCAGTGGGGTATCCAAAATCAGTTAAATCTTTATTTGATGGTTGCTTGGCTTGGATGCTTTATAGTGCCTTTATATCAACTAAACTCATTTCATACCGCACTTTACACTTCATTTCATTTCATTTCACTCACTTCATTTCTCTTACTCTCCACTTTTTTTCTTCCTCCCGTAAGTGAAAAAAAAACTCACCTCCTCCTTTCAAAAATCAATAACTCTCACACCATCTACTTTTGGCCAAAATTTCCAACTACAAAGTTGTTTGCCATCATCCCTGGTATTTTCGAAAAATAGTTACTCGTCGTTTCGTTAAGCAGAGTGGCGATAGTTGGCCGATACCAGTGGTGGTCGAATAATGGCTTTTTTAACGAATACGAAATGGAATCGGAGAATTGGGTTGTGTTTGTAGAAGTAAGACTTGACTTTTGGTGGCGGCCGCAAGGTGTCAGGTGGTCGGAGTTGTCTATGGATGGTGAATGAACATTTTTCATCCATTTTAAATTTTTCGATGAAACAGGGGTAAAGGGAAGCAGCAGTGGTCATTAGAGGAGGCCTGAGTCGAAGCGGAGACGTTGGAAGTAGTCAGAGGAGGTACGATGGTCGGAGTAGCTCGGTCGAGCTCGATTCAGGGTTTCGGTGATCGTATATTTTAGGCTCGACTTTTTGATTGTTGGTTGTGATCTGGGCTATCGAGTTGGCCGCGGAGGCGACTGGAGGTACTTGGGTCGGAGGCAAGTTGAGCAACGGGGCTCTTGGTGGCTATAAGCGGTTGAGGTGGTGGGGTTTGGAGGAGAAAAGATCGGTATTGGGTGTGTGCATTGTATAGGCATGCGATTTTTAAAATTTAAGGAAGGAGGTAATATTGCTAGCGGATCGGTTTTGGGTGTGTGCATTGGGATAGCCTTGTTTGTTTTGGTGCGAAATTATTATCCATTTAGTTGTTTAATGTATTAACTAAATGTATTGAATTTAAAATGGGATATATTATTCATTTTAAATCCGTTTAACCCATGAATCTGCGTTAGACTCATATTGACCAATACAACATTATGGTATAAATAGTTTAGAGTTCTAATGAAGCATAATTTAGTGATAAAATAATTGTTATTTTGGACATCTATTGAGTAGAATAAATCCGCGTTCTGTGCCTGCAATGTAAAATGATGATTTTTGAAGTTCATTAATATATTGATTAACTAATATTGGATAAATAATGTGTTAACTATTGATTGTTAGTGCCTGAAGCTTGGTAGTCTAGTCATATTGGGTGTGACTTTGATATATCGCAAAAGTTGAATTTTTTAGAATGAGAACAGTAATAAAATTGGTTAAGTGTATAGTATCCTTAGGCCTCGTTATAGTATTTTGAAATACTAGTATTTGATGTTATTGATTTAAAAATGGTTTTGATTCAGAGGATGATTTTAAATGTGACTTTGGAGTTTTCGATGACCTTTAATTTTGAAATGGTTTTTGTATATCTCTATTTTACTTCAACCTTTCTATTAGTCTTTTCTAACATATATGGAAATATTTTAAAAGTAAAGTATTTGGAAAAGTGATTCTGTTTTTAAAGAAGATAGAAATATTTTTGAATGAATATGTGTGAAAAGCTCGGTTTAAAATGTTGTATGGAAAGAAAGATTTATAAATGGTGTTTTATAAATAAAAGAATATTTATGTCATTTTATAAAAATAGAAACGATATCATTTTATAATTGGAATAATAAATCACATTTGTGGATTTATAGTAATATATGGAATGAGCATTTTATGGAAAGTATTTGGTTCTATCTTGAAACCGAAGATTTGTGATAAGTATATGAGATAAATAATTTTAGATATTTTATAAAAAGAGTTTTATAAATAATTTTAGAGATTTACAAAAGGAGTTCCATAAATAATTTTAGAGATTTATAAAAGAAGTTTTATAAATTAATCTGGAGATTTATAAAATGAATTTATAAATAGAAAGGAGATTTATAAAACAAGTTTTATAAATATGAAATTAATTTATAAAAAGGAGATTTATAAATGGAAAGGAGATTTATAAATAGAAAGGATAAAGCGGTTTTATTAAAGTGGTTTATTAAAAGGAAATTTATACAAAGTAAAGTGGTCTGAGTTTGTAATAACAATTTTTTCCTATAGCATTTGTTTTAATCCAAATCAGTATGGTTTTGGAAGTGTAGTGTTTTGTGAATATACTTGTACCATTGAGATAAGTATATGGTTACATTTTCCAAGTATTGAAAGTGTAGTGTTTTGTGAATATACTTATACGATTGAGAATATATTTTGAGATAAGTATATGGTTACATTAACTATTGAAAGTGAGGTGTTTTGTGAATACACTTATATCATTGAGATAAGTATACGTTTCATTTTCTAAGTATTGAAAGTGTAATGTTTTGTGAATATACTTATACTGTTGAGGTAAGTATATGGTTACATTTTTCAAGTATTGAAAATGTAGTGTTCTGTGAATATACTTATACGGTTGAGATAAGTATATGTTTACATTTTTCGAGTATTGAAAATGTGGTGTTTTGTGAATATACATATACTGTAGAGATAAGTATATGGTTACATTTTCCAAGTATTGAAAATGTGATGTCTTGTGAATATACTTATACCGTGGAGATAAGTGTTTGGATATTTTTCCAACCATTGAAATAACATAAATGAATAGTGATTGAGTAGTATACTTATGTACATCTTTGTAAAAGTATTTTGATACAAGTATTTACAAAGTGATTTTAATTAATGAAAGGATTAATTATAGAAGCCTAGTGGTTGCTTATATGCTTAATCGTGCTTGGTTTCATGTGACGTTAAACCTCTAATTTGATTGATTGTTTATATGATAGTTATGTAATTGACTATCAGATCTTGACAAAATATAACTGTGGAAATATTTAGGAGAACACGAGAATTATATGATATAGTTATCTTCGATGATGCTATAATGTAAGTATAAACTCGTTGTGTTCTTTTAGGACAAATGATAAGGAAATTCGTCCGCCTAAATGGTTAGGAGGTGATCTTTGCTTTGATGTATTGTCCATTTATTTCCGTAAGAACTGGAAATGAGTTTACCGAAAGTCGATCGATTATTTTTTCGAGCACCCAGTAAGTGTGGGAGTGTACTTATATGTGATGACTCGAAACCATAACCACTCCAAAAATATATATGCGTTATATGCTTTAGTAGAGGTTCGGGATGTTGGGATTTATGTGGAGATTCAAGATCAGTTGACATGCTCGAACACATGTAGTTGTTCCTGATCTATTCAGGATGTGGGAATCCATGTGTGACTCCAAGATCTGTTGAGATACAGGAATCCATATGTGGTTCATAGATATGTTTAAGTGGTGACTCGTGTGCTGGAATGCTAAACGTAGCCTCACTAGCGGATATGACTAAACCCAGAGATAGGATGCATAGACAAGAGGTTTAGCTAACCCAAGGGTGCATGCGACTGTACCCTAGAGGTTCCTACAGTCATGCATGCATGAGTGATGCAATCGGTCTCATAGGATGGAGGGAGCCGACTATGTATTACCAATGTTGATTAGCTAGGAATGTATGTTACTTTGGAAGGATATCTCCGATCCTTGTGCGGGAGGACCATTCTTGAAGTACCGAGGGCACCTCAATGGAATCCTACATAATTAGTGAACACACCTTGGTGATTTTGATTGTAATTCTATTATCATTGTGATGTATACTCACATGCATCACAACTTTTTGAATAATTATATTTCACATCTTAGACGCTATTATATATCACTAGATTTTCTAATAGAACCGGTTTGGTTATCATATGTTAAAAATCCATCCACGTTTATATGCGGCGTGGTCTTACGAGATTCCTTTAGTTTGAAAGGTTTTATAACTTGAACAATCCATATGATTTGTGTTTCGTAGGCTGGTTTAGTAGATTGATCCCGGCATTTTTTTCTTATAATGCTCGAAATCAGCCCAAGCATATTTCCAAAGTTAGCGATGGATGCTTTGGAGCTTCAAAAGAAGAGCTGGATGCCTCCAAGACATATTCCCATATTTTCTTTTATTTTCAATGTATTTCTTGGTTTTTTATGAGGATAGGCTGTTATATATGTCCAGGCTGGTGATAGCTAGTTGTCTCTGATAGTTGTATGTATAAAAAAATTCTTGTGTAAAGATCTATTGTATATTATATATTACTTGTCACATTATGAGATTATATTCTGTCTTTTCTTTCACCCCAACAATTTATCTTTTCGGCACTTGGATTCTCAATACATGAATACCGTGGATGTATCGGTGTCCATTTTTGAAGGTCGAAATGGCCGGTCGTTACATAGCTAGATTAGTCATAGCCAAGTGTATTAACTGTGACAAGCCTGATCATAAAAAGACTGGCTGCCTAGAATTGAATGCACTGGCATTTTCTTTGGAAGGGTCGAAGAGAGGATCATCTACCATGGATAAAGAAAAGAGGGTTATTGAAGGTGTGACTTTGAATTTTTGTATTTTTGTTAGAGTACTATTTGGATTAGAGGTTACCTATTCAGCCACTTCCATACATGTAATAAATCTAATAGGGGATATGCCCCTATCAGATTTAGGTGTGCCCACTTAGAGATTGAGCTAGTGGGTGTAAATTTTTGTGTGATCCTTATGTGTTTAATTTCATAGTGCACCAACCCGATATTTGAATAGTTTATAATTAAATATTTAAATTATTTAAATATTTTTGAATCTTGGATTTAATGTAACTAAAAATGATTTTAAAAGCTTATTTGAATTTTGTTTAAATAAGAATGATATGGAAAGCTTTTAATTTAGAATCAACATTTATTAAAATTGTTTTAATAATCATTCGTTTTAATTAACGTGTGAAATTATCATTCTGGGGCACTGTCTCGGTTTTGGATGAAACTAGCGCCATTGGATCCGGGACAATGAATTTTTATATGCCGACGAGTTTCATGGCAATTAGACGTACTGTGTGGTCGTACGAGCTCGAAACGCATAGCGATTAATTTTAGAAGCTATAATATAATATTATTTCAATAGCTAACTTCTGTATATGATGAAATTGGATCCCGATATTAGTTTCATTTTGTTCGAAATAGGGGTAATAAGCTAGGAAAACGCCAGTGAGCACGTCTCATTTGAAGTTCAAGATTTTGAGGGGAGAATAGTGTCAGAAAATCTTCTGTATAAGGACCTCACCTCTCTCTCTCTTTCCTAAAACCCTAACCCTAGCCGTCTTCATCCAATGGGTCAAATTTCACTGCCTGCTAGGGGCTAAATTAAGGGAAGTGTCCAACATCAAAGTGGGGCAGTGGCCAAAGGGGAGTCAATCGACGGTGATGGATTAGCATATGGCGGAGCGAGGCGGGGGTGGTGGCGATTTGAACATGGCCGATATTTACACTAGATTACGATGTAAAGGTGATGAGGGGAGGTGAGGTTTGTGGCATTAGGTCATCTTGACCAGGCGAATCAGCGGTAGGGGTGCGATGGCGATCGGAGGTTCGTGGCGGTGGCGATGGGTTTAGGAAGTTAACAGTCGAGGGTTTGATAGTGATTGGAAGGGAAGGTAATTAATAGTAAACCTTAATTAATTAAAGCTAATTAATATTTAATTATCTCAATTGATCACAAATTCGTATCTTGTCCATACAAGGTTGGATTTGGACACGATCAGTTGCGCGTCGTAGCAATGATATCTACGCTTTAGAGGTTGATTCGGCAAGTTTGGAGCTAGTGGGAATTTTAGTCAAAATCGAATAGTCAAATTTTACTCACCAGTTGATTGTACAATTATTGTATATATAATTGTTGTTGTATTAAAAATATAAATTGTATAATGGGAAGCAAGTTATTAATTTTGGACCCTGCCATGCTTTGAAAAACAAGTGCAACATTAAAGTGTAGTGTAATCTCCCTTTTGATTCTGTAAACATGTATTGTAGCCTAGACTCACTATTTACATGTTTGATATTGCTTTGTGAAAAGTGATTGTGCATTATATATGTTACAAATGATATAGTCATTTTAAACGTGCTTTGAAATCCCTAATATTTAACATATGTTAAATTGGATGAAATGTGATATATTATGGAAATATATTCATATATGTGTGTGTGTATTAGGTTGTTCTACACACGTTTTGGTGTGTTTGAAATAAATAGAATTGGCTTGGACATTTGTGAAAATTGGAAATAGAAGTTGTAAATATTAGAAACGAAACGATCATGATGGATGCACTTTGAAATCGCTGTGATATGCGATTTTAATGTTAACCTTGAAAGACACCCTAAGGCTTCTTCATATTGATTAATATGTCTTGTTAGCGTACTTATTATGGGAAAATAACAAGGTTCAAATATATTTTTGAAAAACGTTTATTGAATTATAAAGTGATGATTTTAAATTATAAAATGGTTTTTTAAATAAAAGGGTTTTAAATATGTATAAATGTTTTTAAAGGTATATTTTTACTATACATAAGGTTTTAAAAGTTGTTAAAGATTTTATTAAATACATAAAAGGATTTTATATTATAATATTTTACAAGTAGTTTATAGTATTTTATTAAATATCTTAGTTATTATAAATAAGTATATGTGTGTATATATAACTTTTTAAAATGTATCTTAGTATATTCATATGTTTAAAAGGAAGTTTGGTATTTTGTAAAGGGGTTTAAAAAGGGGTTTTTAGATTATAACACTTATTTTATAATGGATTGATTTATAAATTGATTAAAAAGGTATATAACCTTGTTTAATAAAATGGAGAAGTACTTAGAACTTTAAAATGGATGTTTCAAAGTAAATGGCAAGTATAAAAGTGATTTTGGATTTATAGTATCGATGTTTGTGCAACATCCGTTTTAACCCATTTAACTATACTTTTGAAAAGTAATTGGATCTTTAAAGTGGAGTTTTAAAGATAATGGAATGGTAAAGTGTTTTGAGGTATGTTGTAAACAATGTTTTAGTAACATTTGTTTTCAAACCCTTGGATAATATTTCAAAGTGGTAAAATATTGTAAATGGATTTGGGAAAATACTTATATCTTTCATAATGGAATTTTGAGGAAGATAACAAGTATGGATTGGTTTTGGGTTTGTTGTGGCAATGTGTTAATAACATTCCCCTTTAATCTTTTTTGGTTATATTTAGGAATGTAAATAGATCTTTAAAAGAATGATTTAAAGATAAGAAAAAGTGAAATGGTATTGGGTTGTTGTGTCAATGTTTTAAGTGACATTAGTCTTAAATCTTTTGAATGGGTTTGTGAAAATATTCAGGTCCTTCAAATGGATATTTTGGAGGAAATTACAAGTAAGGAAACTTCTAAAAAAAGATAGGAAAGAAACAGGTTTAAAGTAAAAAAAAAATTGTTAATGGTTTGTGAATATACTTATATCATTTGAGATAAGTTTATGAATATTTTGAGAGTATCAAAAAATGCTGAAAATTGATAGTGATGTTTTAATTAAATAGTGAATTTTAATTGCAGATGGAGTTTCATTTAAAAAAGAGTTTGTTGAGTAAAATGAGTTTTAATAATAAAAGAGGATTTTAATTAATAAATGGAAAATTAATTAAAAAGAGGATTAGAAGTCGTTTATATGACTAAATCATGCTTACATGTTTTGATCGTGCCTTTTATGCTATTATGGATAGTATACGGGACTTAGATTGTAGTGACCAAGAATTTTAGTCATTTAAATTTGAAATATTTAATTGATTTTAAATATTGAAAAGTTAATTTTATAAGTTAAACGGTTTAAATTTTAAATATAATAGTTACTTAAATTTATGAAATTGTTTAAATAATTGAATCTTGAATTTTATGTGAATAAAAATGATTTTGAAAGTTGATTTAAATTCTATTAAATAAGAATTTAAACAACAAACTTTTAATTTGGAATTAAAAGTGATTAATTTGGTTTTAATAATCACTCGTTTAAATTAACATGTTAAATTATTGATCCGGGGCACTATCTCGGATTTCAACGAAACCAGTACTATTGGATTTGTAATAGTGTATTACTATATGCCGTCGAATTTCATGGTGATCAGACATATCATTTGGTCGTGCGAGCTCGGAACGCGTAGGGATTAATTAAAGGAATTTAAATTAATATAATTTGATTTTGAAAAAAATGCTAACTTATGTATATAATGGAATTGGGTCCCGATGCTAGTTCCAATGTGTTCGGAATAGGGTACTACATATAAAACGCCAGGAGGCATGGCTCATTTGGAGTTTGAAAATTTAACATGTGAATAGTGCTTTGAAATTTTCTATATAAGGCCATCATTTTTCGTCATTTAAAAAACCCAAATCAAAGAAAGCTCTAACCACCATTTCCCCTAGCTCCACATCCAACAGCCGTGACCAATTGACACCACCACAGGCCGTATTGGCTCTCGACCCTAACTAGAGAAATATAGAGCTCGACCTCATGAGCAAGCTCAACGGTGGAGACCTGTAACGACCCAGAATTTCTGTTAATTAAAATTTGTATATTTAATTGATTCTAAATATTAATAAGTGAAATTAAACCGAATAAGTTTTATTTCGAATAATTGGATTTAATTGGATAATTAAATCGATAATTTAATGGTTGAAATTACAGAAATAATTGGAAATTGGGTTTAATATGATTGAAAATGATTTGTAAAATTTTAATAAATTATATTAGAGTTAGAATGATGTTATAGAACTTTTAAAATTGAATTTAAAGTTAAATTGTGAAAATTGAATATTTTAATATTTAATTGACGAGTTAAAGTAGCCATTTTTCAACCAGTCTCGGATTTCGACAGACCAGTTTCATCGGATTCGTAATGATATATTATTGCAAGGTTTCAAATTTCGTGTCAATCAGACTTACGGTTTGTCCGGGGCAAGCCAAAATGCATAGAAATTGGTTTAAATCGATTTAATTTAAATCTGATCATTTATTTCCGTAACTCGCACAGATGATTGAATTAGCTCTCGAAACTTATTCCATTTTGTCCGAAACATGGGGTAAACCCTAAAAACGCCAGCCGACACGCTTCGTTTGGAGTTCGAAATTTTTTGGATGAATAGTGTTTGGCGAATTTTTCTATAAAAGGACCCCCATTCTTCAATTTTGCAATAAACCCTAACCCTATCAGCCCTAGCCGTCATTTTTCTGTCTATGGCCAGAATTTAATCTCGTTCTTCCCTTAAAATCTCCAAATCTACAAACAATTAGCAAAAGTCTTCAACTACAAACTTCTAGAGGACGATGAGAGCTTCAAGTCCATACGGAGATGATCGTCAATGGAGCTACGGATCATCATCAAATTAGCCGCTTTCAAGCTCGTGTGTGCACGCGTTTCGAGGTCAGGGAGGAGGCCGAGTTCATCAGTATTCTGGCCAAAGGTAGCACATGTGGTAGGCTTCGTCGTGGAGTAACCTGATCGTCTTCAAGTAGATCGTGGTGGTCGCGAAAATTCGAAGTAAGGTGGCGGCTATGGGTTCTCTTTGAACCTGAAGTGAACGTAAGAGAAGAAGAAAGGGGGGAGCGACGGTCTGGATCTTAGGGTTCAGGGATCTATGGCTGAGATTAGTTTAGGATATAAAAGAATAAAGAAATTTGTTAATTTATTATATTTTAAATTCGTGTAAACTTTAAAAATGTGTAACTTTTTCATACGAGGTCGAAAACGCACGAAACGAATTGCGTTGGGTTCGTATGGACGAGCACTACGCGATGGAACTAGATTGGAGTCGTTTGGAGCTAGTTTGAATTTCGGGTAAAATTAAACGCGCGTTTAATTTTATTCGAAATAAAACGCGGAAACTGAATTGAAAGCGAGGTGAGAACTTCTCACTCAATCGAATTAGTTTCAATTTAAATTTTAAATAGTTAGATTTAAAATTGATTGATTGTGCTGATTTGTATGATTGAATGATAAATTATTATCTGTTGTATAGTAATAGACCCTATGCGCCGTATATTAAGCGGATGTTATTTATTAAAAACATATACCGCGATAATTCCATCTTGATTGGAATTGGTATTATATATGTACTTGGAGTTGATTTTCCCGCATTATATAGTGGATGAGACCCTATTGCGCCGCATAATAGCGGATAATATTTTATAAATCCCATATACCGCGATATTTCGTATTGGAACGGAATTGGTATTGTGCTAATGTCTGTGGATGCAGGGAAACAGGTTGGAGGGATCCAACTGGATTCCTCACCATTATTTATTTGATTACAGATATTGTGATATTTGTTGATTATCATATTGATATATGATGCTTGGATGTCGTGATTGATTATTTGGTGCTGTTGCATCATTGGCCCTATTTTAAAGTTTCAAAAATGTTAAAGTAACGATTTTTAATTTAAATAGGGTTTTAAAGTGATTTTTGAAAGTATATGTTTTATTAAATTTTGGAATTGATTCATTTTAAATAAATAAATGTTATTATTTTTAATGTTATAAAATTTATGATTTTTGTAAAATATAACCGAAATGTGATTTTTGAAATAAATAGTTGATAAATTTAAAAGAATGGTTTAAATTGGGATTTTTGAATTATTATAAACGATTTGTATAAAAGATTTATAAAATTAATATTTATAAATTAAAAATATAGGAATTATAAAACGAGTTTTATTAAATGTTAAAATGAAGTATAAATGGATTTCATAAGTAAATGAAATTTATAGATTTATAAATTGGGAAGTTATAATGAATAGATTTTGTAAACAAAAGATTTATAAGTGATTAACTTATAAATCGGATTTTGGCATTTTAACTGAGATTTTCGAATAAGTATAAATGGTTTATAGATGAGATTTATAAAATATATATTTTATAAATCGAAATAATGGAATTATAAAAGGAGTTCTGTTAATGTTGAAAATGAGGTTATAAATGGAATTTTATAAGTAGTAAGATTTTTTAAATTTTGTAAATTGAAGTCTTTATAAAATATAAACGAGAATTTATAAACATCGTTTTATAAATCCGAAATCGACTTATTTTGATAAGTCAATTATTTTAGATTTTTAAAGGTGATATATTCACGGTTTTGGACGGTGGATAATTTTTAAATTGAATATGTAAAATGTGTTAAGTATCGAAATCCTAGATTTCAACATTCATTGTTGAAGTAGACGTTTTCGAGAAAGAAGGAAAAGATGGACTATAACACTGTTGTTATAGTAAATGATTTTCGAGAGAAAATGTTTTATTTAGTATTGGGATTAATATATCTATTTTAATTTCGAATCCCTATACTAGTGATTTTGGGTGGTCGTAACGATGTTTTACGCAACATTCGTTTTGACTCAAATGAATGTGTTTAAGCGAACGGTTTCCTTAAAGAATAAAATATATACTTAATCGTGTTTTAAGTATATTGAATATTTTCTAAGTATTGAAAATATATATAGATTTATGAATTAATTATTATTAAATAAGTATGGAAATGTTTTTCAATATAAAGTAAAATGTTTTGGGATTTTATCTTCCAAAGATAAATTGAAAATGAATAAGTATTTGGAATTGCTTTTCCAATATGAAACTGAGAGGGTTTAGAGAGTATATCTTTCTAAAGATAAATTGAAGTGAATATTTGGCAAGTTATTAATTTATGGAATATTAATAAAAAGGGCCTAATGATTGTTATGGGGCTGGATATTTGATTATTGGCTTTGATAGTTAAATAACCGACTATCAATATTTACCTTTAAATAGGTATTTGTTGTGATTTGCTTGAATTTGAATGCCACAATTATTTTTAAAATAAGCGCTCACTATTCGGGTTAGCCGGAAAAGAACCTTGGGGTCGTATAACCCATTCCGAATATGTGATACGTCGTTATGGATTGCATTTGAAGACCGGATATTTTTGAAAATGGAAGGATTACCGTCGAATGACTCTGCATCGGCTGATCTCCGATATAGAGGTTTTATCACCCTTAGTGACGGGAAGTCCAGACGTGATTAGTGAATATCCGGATTGCAAGGGCTTCTTTGGAAGTGCCTTCGATTCTATTCGAGCTCGGAATAGACTTGTATGGATTGTATGTATGACATTACAAATTGAGATATAAAGCTGATTTCTTTCAAATATATTTCTGTTGGTGGCGGAGAATTTATTCTCTTAGCTTAACACCCTTCTTTGAGACGTTCGAGCTTTGAGGTTATGTAGTTGAAGGTTATTAGTGATATACTCCCAATTTGGTAGTGTGATATGCTAAGTGCTGTTGAGCGTTTATTGAAAAAAGCATAGCTTTTGTATAAAGCGTGGCTTTGTGGATGAGACTTCGTCGGACCTCACACCCCGAAAATGGTCAAAACAGGAAGGATGTAGCAAGGTTATTAGGGGGTAGCGCCCCTTTAGTGTATGTCATTCTTTCTGGATAGAGGTAGTATCATGGTATGGAGCCCAGATACTTAACCTATGTTGTTGCTGCAAATTTATTACTTTGTGGTTGTTGGAATCGAGGATCCTTGGATATAGATCGGTTACGATCGGGGAATGACATATTCGTGTCAGTAGTTACCCAGTTTGAAGGGTAACCCGGCCTTGTGTTGACAGAGATCTAACCGTAACGTTAGGTTCTTGGGTCGTCTTTCCAGAGGCGTACCCATGTGGCAATGGGAAGTTCCTTGGCCTGGCCATTTGTTGGAAATCCAAAGAAACAATACGAACCATGTACGGTTTTAGTTGTATAACCTGCCATGGAATGTGGCGGTAACCTGCTATTGAACATGGTAGCTATAGTAGGCATACGATAATGATCGTATGTTGGCTAAGATTTATATCTTTACTTTCGAAATGATTTTTCCTACACTATGCACTAGTAATAATATCAAATGTTTCTTTTTAATGCGTATCAAGCATCTTTGACTATCATAAGGAGAAATCTCCTCAGATTCTGCGTTTGCATTGTGTGTGTGTGGGGGAGGCCTTATGGTAGTCTCATTTTCTAAAAAGCATTGCGAATCAAATTTAAAAAATATATTTCTTTGTTTTTTTTAAAAATAAACTGTTTTAAGTTCTCACACCAGTCCCACGACTGACTCGGAGTTTATTGTTTTTGCTTCCTAAACTCTGGGTGCCCACCAATTTCAACACGGGCAGTCTAGAGTCAGGTTATCAGGATATTCTGGAATTCAGGAGTTGCTGAAGGCAAGCTGGAGGACATGGCGTATCAAACTAGTACATAGTATTTCTTTTCCGTTGTCTGTTGTTGTACACTCTAATGATGTAATGTAATGTAATGTGATATAATGTAATAACTTATGTAGTTCTTTTGTTTAAAGATTATTCATTTATCTATTATATGTTGTTCCGCTGCGATTGTGAGATTCTGATATTGTTCTGTTGTTCCTTTCTGTTCAGTTCTATCTTTTTCTCTCTTCTTCTATCTTTTTCTTCTTCTTTAACGCTAACGGTACGGTTTTCCGGCCTTCGATTGCTCGGCATTTGATACAGTGGACGTATTGATGTCGATTTTCGAGCGTCGAAAAGTCGCAAACGTTACATCTGGTATCAGAGCTTATGGTTAAGCGACAACCTTAGCTCTGTTGGGTATTACTCATTAGAGATAGAGTCAGTAGTACTCTAGAATGAGTTTGAGCGTAATAATAGCTATGAGCGCGTATTTGTTAGTGAATATAAAAATGTTTTATATTGTATTTGCTTATCCGTTGAGCTGTTTGTGAATTCTGGTCGGTAGATGGGACGCCATATTATCGATAAGGGTTTCTTAACTCTTAAATGAGATAAACCGACATAGTATCATTTTAAATTGGGTAAATGAAATAATTTTACCTTGATTATATTTTATATATAAAGGAATAATTTTTCAGAATTATTAAAGTGTATATCAATTGATTGTTTGGTTATTGAAAATGTAAGATATATGCAAGTTAATAAAAGTTGTTTGAATAAGTTAAATGAAACATATTGTAAAAGAATAAATTTTATAAGCGAAGAATTATAAGTATGGAATTACAATTAATGTGATTTACAATTGTGAAATGATCTTATATAAGTGAAGAGAAAATAGTGAAATTATATAAGTAAAAGATTTGTAAATGTGATTTATAAATATTAAAAGAATATTAAGCACTGAATTCACTACTGTTACTGGGAAATAATAAGGGTGATGGCTGCAGCATCATCAGTATCATTTTCGAGTCTCTGTGTGATAGATTTGTTACCATAGTAAATTGGAAATTGAAGTTTGATTGTGATAAACAAATTGGAAATTAAAATCCAAGTAAAAATAAATTTGAGTTGTCATCAAAGACATGTGATTTGAAATTTGACAAAAGGAAAATTAAGTAAATTGATTTGGATTAGATAAGCTATTGAAATTGATGAACATAAGTGAAATAACTTTTGAACTTATAATATGAGTTAATAAATTTAGCTTTGGTAAAAGTTAAATAGAATTTACTTTAGAATTGAAATCTGAATTGGATTTATAAGTGGAAATATAAGTTAAGTTAAACAAATGATGTTTGAAATGGAATATAACTTAAGTAATTTTGAATGAAGTTGATTTTGGTATCGAAGTAAATTAATTAAGAGAAGTGATGAATGTGAATTGAGTTATATAAATAAAATTCAACCCTATTTGTTAAATGAATTAGCAATTGAATTAAGGAATGAATTGAATATTAATCAATCGAATGTAAAAGAATTGATATGGGATAATGAATGTAAGTGTAAATTCATTAGAAGCTAATGAAGTTATGAAATTGAATAATTGAATGGAAGTCAATTTAATATCAACCAATTGGAGTTAAAAGTGTTGGACCAAATTGAATGTAAATTAAATAATTTGGTTATGCTGAATATATATTGGTTGTTAGATTATTGTTAATTGATTGAATAGAAGTTCATATGCAATTGAATGAATAAAATTTAAAGCTAAAGCAATTGAATTCAAATTGTAAGTTAAGTAGATTTAAATTGAATGGAAATTGATTGAATTGAAAGTGAACCAACTTGAATATGAATTAGTAAATAATTACTAATTGAATATGGATAAATGAATGTTAGTAAAAACATCCAATGTTAATGAATCAGCGATTAAATTGAAAACCAATTCAATGAATATTAATGAGAAGTGAATTTATATTGATTTGGTTACGGATTTGTTGAATATTAATTGGATGATAATTGTTTGGTGGTTGCATTTGTTGTTTTGTTGCAATTGCTATGTGGCACATGTAGTTGTTATGTTGCTATATGATGTATATTGATATTACTTTCATATATGCATGTTTCTCATTGTTTGTTGAGTGTTTAGTAGGTGCGGATTGCACTTGCTTCGCATTTGGAGCTCGCTTTAGCACTATATTAGCTGTATATGCTCGCTAATAAAATATAAGGTACATATCTCGGATTGAATATCGTACTTTTACATTTTTTTTCCCGCGGGATGCCTCATCACTTGATGAGATGTATATTTGTGATATATATACTATCATTTTTTTCGGATCGAGCCGCGCAAAGGGGACTCTGGCGAATTTTTTCGAAAATTTAAGGCGTTAGAATATTTTTGAGAAAATTGGGAAATTTTTGAAAACTAAGTTTGGATTTGGAAACTTAGTAAAAATTTTGTAAGAAGTTTAACTATGGATTTTAAGAAAGTTAAACACTCAAATGAATTTGGAATTTAATTCGAACGAATTGTTTTGGAAAGTTAATGGATTATGTAACTTTTTCTTACTTGGTAATTTCGAGGACGAAATTCTTTTAAGGGGGAAGTTTGTAACGACCCAGAATTTCTGTTAATTAAAATTTGTATATTTAATTGATTCTAAATATTAATAGGTGAAATTAAACAGTCGAATAAGTTTTATTTCGAATAATTGGATTTAATTGGATAATTAAATCAATAATTTAATGGTTGAAATTACAGAAATAATTGGAAATTGGGTTTAATATGATTGAAAATGATTTGTAAAATTTTAATAAATCATATTAGAGTTAGAATGATGTTATAGAACTTTTAAAATTGAATTTAAAGTTAAATTGTAGAAATTGAATATTTTAATATTTAATTGACGAGTTAAAATAGCCATTTTTCAAATGTCTCGGATTTCGACGAAACCAGTTTCATCGAATCTATAATGTTATATTATTGCAAGGTTTCAAATTTCGTGTCAATCGGACTTACGGTTTGTCCGGGGCAAGCCAAAACGCATAGAAATTGGTTTAAATTGATTTAATTTAAATTTGATCGTTTATTTCCGTAACTCGCACAGATGATCGAATTAGCTCTCGAAACATATTCCATTGTGTCCGGAACGCGGGGTAAACCCTAGAAATACCAGCCGGCACGCTTCGTTTGGAGTTTGGAAAATTTTGGATGAATAGTGTTTGGCGAATTTTTCTATAAAAGGACCCCCATTCTTCAATTTTGCAATAAACCCTAACCCTATCAGCCCTAGCCGCCATTTTTCTATCTATGGCCAGAATTTAACCTCGTTCTTCCCTTAAAACCTCCAAATCTACAAACAATTAGCAAAAGTCTTCAACTACAAACTTCTAGAGGACGATGAGAGCTTCAAATCCATACGGAGATGACCGTCAATGGAGCTACGGATCATCATCAAATTAGCCGCGGTCATGCTCGTGGGTGCGCGCGTTTCGAGGTCAGGGAGGAGGCCGAGTTCATCAGTATTCTGGCCATAGGTAGCACATGTGGTAGGCTTCGTCGTGGAGTAACCTGATCGTCTTCAAGTAGATCGTGGTGGTCGCGAAAATTCGAAGTAAGGTGGCGGCTATGGGTTCTCTTTGAACCTGAAGTGAACGTAAGAGAAGAAGAAAGGGGAGGATCGACGGCCTGGATCTTAGGGTTTAGGGATCTATGGCTGAGATTAGTTTAGGGTATAAAAGAATAAAGAAATTTGTTAATTTATTATATTTTAAATTCGTGTAAACTTTAAAAATATGCAACTTTTTCATACGAGGTCGAAAACGCACAAAACGAATTGCATTGGGTTCGTATGGATGAGCACTACGTGATAGAACTGGAATGGAGTCATTTGGAGCTAGTTTGAATTTCGGGTAAAATTAAACGCGTTTAATTTTATTCGAAATAAAATGCGGAAACTGAATTGAAAGCGAGGTGAGAACTTCTCACTCAATTGAATTAGTTTCAATTTAAATTTTAAATAGTTAGATTTAAAATTGATTGATTGTGCTGATTTGTATGATTGAATGATAAATTATTATCTGTTGTATAGCAATAGACCCTATGCGCCGTATATTAAGCGGATGTTATTTATTAAAAACATATACCGCGATAATTCCATCTTGATTGGAATTGGTATTATATATGTACTTGGAGTTGATTTTCCCGCATTATATAGCGGATGAGACCCTATTGCGCCGCATAATAGCGAATAATATTTTATAAATCCCATATACCGCGATATTCCGTATTGGAACGGAATTGGTATTGTGCTAATGTCTATGTATGCAGGGAAACAGGTTGGAGGGATCCAACTGGATTCCTCACCAGTATTTATTTGATTACAGATATTGTGATATTTGTTGATTATCATATTGATATATGATGTTTGGATGTCGTGATTGATTATTTGGTGTTGTTGCATCATTGGCCCTATTTTGAAGTTTCAAAAATGTTAAAGTAACGATTTTTAATTTAAAAAGGGTTTTAAAGTGATTTTTGAAAGTATACGTTTTATTAAATTTTGGAATTGATTCGTTTTAAATAAATAAACGTTATAATTTTTAATGTTATAAAAATTATGATTTTTGTAAAATATAACCGAAATGTGATTTTTGAAATAAATAGTTGGTAAATTTAAAAGAATGGTTTAAATTGGGATTTTTGAATTATTATAAACGATTTGTTTAAAAGATTTATAAAATTAATATTTATAAATTAAAAATATAGGGATTATAAAACGAGTTTTATTAAGTGTTAAAATGAAGTATAAATGGATTTCATAAGTAAATGAAATTTATAGATTTATAAATTGGGAAGTTATAAAATGAATAGATTTTGTAAATAAAAGATTTATAAGTGATTAACTTATAAATCGGATTTTGGCATTTTAATTGAGATTTTCGAATAAGTATAAATGGTTTATAGATGAGATTTATAAAATATATATTTTATAAATCGAAATAATGGAATTATAAAAGGAGTTCTGTTAATGCTGAAAATGAGGTTATAAATGGAATTTTATAAGTAGTAAGATTTTTTAAATTTTGTAAATTGAAGTCTTTATAAAATATAAACGGGAATTTATAACCATCGTTTTATAAATCCGAAATCGACTTATTTTGATAAGTCAATTATTTTAGATTTTTAAAGGTGATATATTCACGGTTTTGGACGGTGGATAATTTTTAAATTGAATATGTAAAATGTGTTAAGTATCGAAATCCTAGATTTCAACATTCATTGTTGAAGTAGACGTTTTCGAGAAAGAAGGAAAAGATGGACTATAACACTGTTGTTATAGTAAATGATTTTCGAGAGAAAATGTTTTATTTAGTATTGGGATTAATATATCTATTTTAATTTCGAATCCCTATACTAGTGATTTTGGGTTGTCGTAACGATGTTTTACGCAACATTCGTTTTGACTCAAATGAATGTGTTTAAGCGAACGGTTTCCTTAAAAATAAAATATATACTTAATCGTGTTTTAGGTATATTGAATATTTTCTAAGTATTGAAAATATATATAGATTTATGAATTACTTATTTAATAAGTATGGAAATGTTTTTCAATATAAAGTGAAATGTTTCGGGTTTTTATCTTTCAAAGATAAATTGAAAATGAATAAGTATTTGGAATTGCTTTTCCAATATGAAACTGAGAGGGTTTAGAGAGTATATCTTTCTAAAGATAAATTGAAGTGAATATTTGGCAAGTTATTAATTTATGGAATATTAATAAAAAGGGCCTAATGATTGTTATGGGGCTGGATATTTGATTATTGGCTTCTTTGGAAGTGCCTTCATTCTATTCGAGCCCGGAGCAGACTTGTATGGATTGTATGTATGACATTACAAATTGAGATATAAAGCTGATTTCTTTCAAATATATTTCTATTGGTGGCGGAGAATTTATTCTCTTAGCTTAACACCCTTCTCTGAGACGTACGAGCTCAGAGGTTATGTAGTTGAAGGTTATTAGTGATATACTCCCAATTTGGTAGTGTGATATGCTAAGTGTTGTTGAGCATTTGTTGAACAAAGCACAGTTTTTGTATAAAGCGTGGCTTTGTGGACGAGACTTCGTCAGACCTCACACCCCGGAAATGGTCATAACAGGAAGGATGCAGCAAGGTTATTAGGGGGTAGCGCCCCTTTAGTGTATGTCATTCCTTCTGGATAGAGGTGGTATCATGGTATGGAGCCCAGATACTTAACCTATGTTATTACTATAAATTTATTACTTTGTGATTGTTGGAATCGAGGATCCTCGGATATAGATCGGTTACGATCGGGGAATGACATATTCGTGTCAGTAGTTACCCAGTTTGAAGGGTAACCCGGCCTTGTGTTGGCAGATATCTAACCGTAACGTTAGGTTCTCGGGTCGTCTTTCCAAAGGCGTACCCATGTGGCAATGGGAAGTTCCTTGGCCTGACCATTTGTTGGAAATCCAAAGAAACAATACGAACCCTGTACAGTTTTAGTTGTATAACCTGCCATGGAATGTGGCGGTAACCTGCTATTGAACATGGTAGCTATAGTAGGCATACGATAATGGTCGTATGTTGGCTAAGATTTATGTCTTTACTTTCGAAATGATTTTTCCTACACTATGCACTAGTAATAATATCAAATGTTTCTTTTTAATGTGTATCAAGCATCTTTGACTATCATAAGGAGAAATCTCCTCCGATTCTGCATTTGCATTGTGTGTGTGTGCGGGAGGCCTTATGGTAGTCTCATTTTCTAAAAAGCATTGCGAATCAAATTTAAAAAAAATATTTCTTTGTTGTTTTTAAAAATAAATTGTTTTAAGTTCTCACACCAGTCCCATGACTGACTCGGAGTTTAGGGTTTTTCCTTCCTAAACTCTGGGTGCCCACCAATTTCAACACGGGCAGTCTAGAGTCAGGATATTCTGGAATTCAGGAGTTGCTGGAGGCATGCTGGAGGGCATGGCGTATCAAACTAGTATATAGTATTTCTTTTCCGCTGTTTGTTGTTGTACACTCTGATGATGTAATGTAATGTGATGTGATGTAATGTAATAACTGATATAGTTCTTTTGTTTAAAGATTATTCATTTATCTATTATATGTTGTTCCGATGCGATTGTGAGATTCTGATATTGTTATGTTGTTCATTTCTGTTCTGTTCTATCTTTTTCTCTTCTTCTATCTTTTTCTTCTTCTTTAACCCTAACGGTACGGTTTTCTGGCCTTCGATTGCTCGGCAGTTGATACAGTGGACGTACTGATGTCGATTTTCGAGCGTCGAAAAGTCGCAAACGTTACAAGACCGCTTAGGGAAAAGTGTGTTGGCTAGAATTTGACTTCGATGTGGCGGCATACCTTGGCCAAATTTCGACAGGCGGCGCCGAAGTGGGAAGTCGCGTGTGTGGCGCAGGCGAGGCGAGGTCAGGGAGTGCCTGGCCAAGGTCGACGGCGGTCGGCGGTGCGACGAGGTGGCGCGACGAAGGATGGGAACGCCGTTGCGTTTTCTTCTGCTTGGAATGAGAGTTTGAGAGGGAAGGTATAATTTGTTTAAAAGATAATTAATTAAAAATTTAAATAATCATAAAGTTTATTAAGTCGCATCTAATTCATACGAGGTCTAAATCGAACGCAACGAGTTGCATTATTCTATCGATGAAATCTACGATATGGAGTTGGATGGGTTAGAATTGGAGCGAGTAGGAATTTGATTTAAAATTGAACGCCTATTCAATTTTAATCCAAACCGAAATGCTTCAGTGATAACAAGAATCAAATTTGAGTTAACTCGCCTACAAGTGTGGATAATTTTATTGGAAATTATTTGTCGACAGTTAGATGATTTACTATTTTATAATTTTGGTTTGGATATATTCCCGTTTTTTGAGCAGATGAGACCCTATTACGTTCCCGTGTAAGAATGGAAGACCCTTTGTATACGATCCTGCCTTGAAGCAGTTGATTTTATATATACTGTATGTGATGTAGGGGGACATATTGGAGGGATCCAATAGAATTCCTCACACTGTTGATTTTACTAGCACTTTCGGAAAATCACCTTTATCGTAACCGTTTGGTTTCATTATTGTGCTTGGAATTATTTTACAAGTTAAGCAAGTTTTTGATTAACCATGTTTTCAAAAATAATTAATTATTTTAATAATGATTATTTATATGATCATACCCTTGCTATGTGATGTGTGGTTGTATTACAAATGACATAAACTTGTTTGCTGAACTGTCCGCATAGCGATAGTCGCAATATCGGCACTTTCAGAAAATCACCTTTATCTATACCGTTTGCTTTCATTATCATGCTTGGAGTTATTTTACAAGTTAAGCAAGTTTTTGAATAATGATATTTTCAAAAATAATTAATTTTTTTAATAATGATTATTTAATTTATTTATTTAATTAATAAGGGTCAAAGTTAACTAACTAACTTATTAATGATGTGTTTTAAATTTAACTAATTAATGATGTTTTTAAATTAATTAATCATTTTATTTAATTACTATTAAGGCTAATTAATCTTTTGGTAATGATGGTTTAAATTTACTCAATAAATATATTGATGATGTTTTTAAGTTAATTAATCTTCTTAATTTATGACTTTTAAAGTGAAATCCACTTGTTATAACTTTAATTAATCTTTCCTTAATGATAATATATATTGATTAATCGTTTTAAACAACGATATTTAATTAACTATATTTAAATATTATTAGTTAATTGAAATAACATTGTTTTAAAGGTGATTTACCCTTTTTAATTAAAGATTATTGAAGTTAATTAATTAACTGAGTTAACAGAGTTTAAGATTTAATTGATCAATATAATAAGATGTTTTAAGTTGTTAAATCCTTTTTATAATGATGTTTGAAAGTTAGTAAACTCTTTTAACAAAGTGTTTTAAATCTAATACTTATAATATGAAGCCAAATACGAATTCGGGTCTTTAAATGAAAACGTTTGATTCGTTTATGGAAATGAATCAATTTTCGTAAAGCGATTCACTTATATAGAAATGATTTATTTATATAATTAGCACTAAACATCGAAGAAGTAGTCTTGTCGCTATTTTGAAAGTTAAGAATAATCTTGAGACATAACTGTGGTAACACTACGTTGACTTGTCTGGTATTATCGTTAACCAAGAATTAGTTCAAGTTAGAATTTGATGAATGTGGCAAGTATACATAACTTAATTTCCATATATGATCGTTATATCCTCGATAGTTAGTTTCGTGGCTATTGATTACTTCAGCTTCTTTATTGTCGTCGTTCTAAGACAATTTATTACTCCGTTAAGCATTGATATCCTTTGTCAGAAATGATTAAAACCAAAGCATAAGAGGAGGGCTAACTATTGGTTTCTCCCATTAGGATACTTTCACATCTCATCTAGATTGGATTCGGTAGTGCTATTAGATGTGAAATATTCGGATTCTCGATAAGGTTTTGTGGTGACCAGCTTGGTGGGTTCCGGGAAGTTTCACAAAGTAAGTGAACCTCTCAGAAGTATATTACTAGAGGTATACTTCAAGGGGGGCACCTTCCTAGTCATTTGTTGGATATTTTCTTTACCATTTTTGATTCGAACCTTTAAATTTATTTTCTTATTTTCATCGGGAAGAGTCACCAGTCTTTATGAAGTTTATCTATTTATCGATTCTTTACATTTGGATGTTGATTTTCAAGTGCGTAAACCCGTTTCTGTGTTCAACGGCGCGGTCTCACATGTTTGTGTTCAATTTCACACCGATTATCTAAAGATTTTCTCATACTAGACATATCGTCCTGCTCGAGTTATTTGTTTCCCTAAACTCTTGGGTACTCATTTTATTTAAGTAGTCCGAGAGTAGCAGGTCTTTGTGGGCTCATTTAAAGACAAAGTCCGAGAAGTAGACTTTCATCTTCTTAGTTATCTATTCCACTGTATTATCTAGTTTGTGTAAGTATATTTTGTTCCGACATATGTAAAGGCAGGTTTTTATAACAGCCTAATCTGATTTAGGAGTACTTTTTTGTAACTCTGATAACTCCCTGTTAAGGAGTAACCTGATGTACTATTGACCATTATGTTATACTAGCAGTTTCGTTATGAGGTTTTCTGTTACGTTCTTTTATTTTACCCCATTATGATTAATCTTTCTGACGCTTGGCAATGGCACCCAAACACTAAAGATGTAGTAAATTCGTTCCTAGGGGTCAGAAAGATGGGTCATCGTACACTACGCCATAGATTGCATACCGCAACACCCAAGAAGTGATGCAGGAAGTGCCAAAAAATGTTGTTGTAGGCTAAAAAAAGGCAAAGGCAATACTTTCTCGGTGATGCATTTTGCTGCGTTGCCCTAGAGTTAAAGGCAACATCTTTGTGGTCCTAGGGCAACATCAGTTCTGTTGTTGCCGCAGGTATCAAATTTACTAAAAAGTGGGCCCTACAATTTGGGCCCCAACATGTGGGCCCACATTGTGGGGCCCACTAATTCTGTGGCCCACCTTTATGGAACCCTGATGTGGGGCCCATATTCATTAATCTATGGTAACACTTTTACTATCCAATGGTAACACTTTGCCAGTTTATTACCACATTTAACATCACATACTACAACATTATATCATATCTATGGCAACACCTTTTGCAATTTAAATTGAAAATGTACTGCAACAGTATACTACTGCAATATTATATCATATCTATGGCAACATTATACTGCAACATTATATCATATCTAATGGCAACATTACACTGCAACAAAGAACTTTTCATTTCAGAATAACCAGCAATACAAGTTTTACTTAGTCAAGTACAAAATAACAAACATACTTAAAAACATAGCCAGTGTATTCATAGTTACAGCCAGTACATACTAAATTCTACTCATTAATAGTTCATTCATATTTACGAGCCTCTAGTGCCATTAGTGCTTCTAGTGCCTCCAGTGCCATCACTGCAGACGGTCGCACAAAGATCCCCAACATCAACTTGCATGTCAGGGTTAAGCTAAATAACCCTTTGTGCTCCAGCCAGATAACATTGCATAGCCTGGAAAGTCGCTGATCGTCCATAACACGCTTGCACGTAACGTGAAATTAGCACCAGTTAAGGCATCATAAGTTTGTATGCCAAGACCTCGTAATTCTTTCAATTTTGCGATAAGAGGCTGCATGTAGACATCAATGCTATTCTTAGGAGACTGTGGACCAGGGATAAGGGTTGAAAGTATCAAATTTTCTAGCTTCATGCATAACCAAGGTGGAAGGTTATAATTTACTAGAAAAAGGAATAATTATATATAACTTAACTGTACATGGTACTATCTATAAGCTGTATATAAAAGCGAAGTCACACTTCATTGACATGTGATAAGTGCAAGCTATGTCAGGCATGGATGCAATAGCTACATATTTCAACAAACATGATAAAACTAAAAGGAATAATAAATGTTCACAGCAACCATACATATTGTATAGAAACTTACATCGAGCTGCATCAATAGCATTAGTTGCAGGCAGAAAATCATCGACAGCAACCTCCTTGTTCTCATTTTTCTTATCTAGAAACAAGTAGATAATTATATCATATTAAGTCAATTAATCAACAGTACCAAGGAATTACATGAACATATTATTGCAAAAAAAGTTATCATTAACCAGCTGTGGTTTTGTTTATTGATCACAACACTGCTAAATAAAATAAAATAAATGAATAAATAAATAAAAATAAAGCTGCTCACAACGATGCACATAATATGATCAATTTCAGACTGCCGGTTTGTACATTATAAAAACCACTTCAATCAACTAAAATATATTAATATAGTAAAACTTATAGTCCTCAAAGAAGCGCTTGATCTCGCTAAGACGGTGTGGAGAGAGCTCTTTAATGTCCCTTAAGCGACGGTACTCAGGATCATCAACACATACAGCAATTATTTTATCATCACCTTCTCCCTATTATTTTACAAAACTAGTTACTAAAGTCTCATGATATGATTTGATTCCATTTTGAATTATCCAGCTAGAAGTTATAGTACCTGATCAATCATAGGCATTAGCCCAATGGCTCTAGCACGAAGAAAGGTGCCAGGTAATACTGGTTCCTGTTAATAAAAATCGAATTAGGAATGAAATCAGAACGTGAAAGAGAAAAATGATGGCTTATGTACGGAATAAATCATGTTGAATAGAACCATCAAATGTGTAAGGAGTTTATCGATGGAACAAAAAACATAAAATACAAAAAAAGTACACACGTTGCGAAATGTTAATTTATGCATTCAATATGTAAGTGGCATTTTATAAGCATGTAAGCTAACAGTTAGTGAGAAATGTTAATATATGCATTTAATATGTTGGGCAATTTAGATTGTTAAACACTATAAGGGATGCTCTACAGACATAACAATCGCTAATCTTTGTAAAAATCAATGATTTCAATTTCACAGATGCAAAAGTGCAAAACTTGTATAATACATAGTGATAAACTACAGATGTTGGACACCATTTTAATTCACAAGAAGCATAATCCAACATAAAATATAATTCGGAAAATATTTAAAATATAGGTGTTACCGTACACTATTTCTGAGTGAGGAAACAAGACGAGAGAATCATAATGGACAAAATGGTAAAGTAGACATTACCTGCATAAGCATCAATACATCCAATGGGTCATTATCTTCACAAAGTGTGCGAGGGACAAAACCATAGTTGTAAGGATAGACCACCGATGAATACAAGACACGATCAACCTGATATAGTAAAAGAAAATTCTAGTTATCAGAATGAATGAAGGAAAAGAAAGTAAATATGATTTTAGTGTTTTAAATGCAATGTTTTATTGTCATATGATGGTGGGAATTCTAATGCGACTAATTACTAATATAAAAATTGCAAATGATGTCTCATCTAACATATATGATCAAAGCTTATAATAACCTTAATCATTCCAGTTTCCTTGTCAAGTTCGTACTTAACTTTGCTTCCTTTTGGACTTTCGATAACCTGCAGAGGTTCAAAAAAAAAGATTTAACCATAAGTTGGATGAAAAGAAATTAAATAATATACAGGTTCTCTCTCAAATGGCATAATATTAGATCCATATCACCGATTCAAGCAATGTTATATTCCAAATGTAACCGTGCCTATTCAAGAAACAACAAATTCTTGGTCAAAGTACTTACAACATTGAAAACAGCAGGTGCTCCAGGACCTATATGAACTTAATTGATATTACAACGTCAACATTAAATAAATGGTTAATATACGATAGTATTCAATGCATTCATAGAAAGTTTATAACCTATGTCAAGGTCATGCCAAGGATGTGCAGCAACTGATCTCCTAGACATGGATGAAAGGATCCTTTCGTTCAGCTTAGGGGTTGGATGATGCGAACCACTTGTGTTTTTCTTCTCATCTTGAGGAGCGTTTGAGTTTTCTTCACTCATGTTTCTAAGAAGTATAAAAAAAATACAATTTCAATAAATAATAACTTATCCACAAGCATCAATTTCTTAACTATTTTTTTGGAAAAAATCTAGGGTTCGCAGTTTCCCCAAAATGAGCATAATCATTGTAATTATGTAATATTTGAATGCTCACTGCACCTAAGAGGTGAAAGTTTTTTAAAATTTTAACCTAACTTCAACTAATCGATTACTCCTAAACAGTCTAACATTAATTTCACATACGTGCATTAGCGATATGTAATCAAAAACCTACCGCAAACCAAGATCGATTTAAAACGCATTCAAAATAAGATTTAACTTCTTGATTGATGTGCCACAAAGGAGTCATAAAATCGACTTTACATCAGATTGCAAGATCATATCAAAATCAAATCTTGAAACCAGATTAAAAATCAACCATAAACAAACTAAGATTCTAAAATTATGAAAGCATAATATAGATCATCTAGCTAAAACGATAAGCAAACGTCAAAGGAAAGTGAAAATTCAAAACCCTAATTGAACGATAAGCAGATTAAATCGAAGCCCTAACTGAAATTCGAAACCCAAACGAACCCCAATTGAAGAACTAATTGAAACACCGAAGCCCAAATTGAGCTTGAACTCGAACTTGCCGTAATCGAACCCCAATTAACCTTGTAAACTTAGAACTTTTAGCCCTAATTGAAATCGTAGAGTGTTTGAGAGGTTGAGCGGCAGAGTACGTATTTTGTTAAGTGTTTGAGCGAAATCCTTCAATATTTTGTTAACTTTTTCCGCTTTGTTTTTTCTCCCCACGTTAAAAATTATTTCAGCCCGCTTTTTTTCCAGCCCGCACTCATTTTTTATAATATTTTTATAAGTCTATAGCTACTACAACATAGTGTTGATATCTATGCTAACATCCTGAAGCTAATGTTGTAATAGACAAAAATCAGCATAGCTATCGTTACATTGTAGCTAGCAACATCTTGTATTTTCGTTGCAATAGGCCATCTATGGCGTAGTGTAGTCGGTATAGAGCTTTGGTTGAGCGAACACCTTATCCTGATTGGGGTACAACTTATTAGAGATGGGGTGACTAGAGATCTAGAATGAATTAATCATGAGAGAGCATTTCCTTTTCATCCCAGAAAGTCTGGTCAGAGATCCTTTGTTGTAGACTTTGACCTTATCTTTGTATTCTAATAATACCTATAACTTATCCAGGTTACTGAAAATGAGTACAAGAGGAAGAAGAGGAAGGGGATCTGGAACCAACAAGGGTACAAATGGAAGAACTCCTAGAAATGAGCCAACTATAGAGTCGGTAGTAGAAGCAGAGATGCTTGTTCAGCGACCTCAGAACTTTGCGACCTTGTGCAAGAATTACACATCTTTAGGTGGTAAGCCTTTTTATGGAACTAAAGATATTTTGCGAGTTCAAACATAGCTCTGCTCTTGTGAAAGGATATTCAGAGATGTTCAGTTGGGAGATGCTAGAAAGAGGTTGTTGGCATCATGCCAGCTTCAGAAAGTAGCAATGGATTGTTGGGATTTAGTCACCATGAATACAGCAAAAAAAGATTTCTCTTAAGCATTGTTTAAGGAGGTTTTTGAAGCTCAGTTTATTCCAGTGGCGGGGAGGACTCGGTTGTTTAGGAATTTCATGGATTTAAAACTAGGTTCAATGCATTGTCCCTCTTTGGACCAGAATTGATATAGATGCCACTCAAAAAGAATGAAATGTTTGTGAGAGGAATGCGACCGAAATTCCATCAAGAAATGACCAATCATCTCAACGGTACGTTTAACAATCTTATCATTATGGCTTTGTGATTTAAGGAGTTCAAAAAGCAGTTGTGCCAGCAGTTAATGCCTAATCTTTATCAGTGATACCAGTTGCTACTACTTTGTTTTTCAAATGCAAAGGGAAGAAGAAGTGGTTGGGAAAGAAGCCTGGAGGTGGTGCTCTAGCATAGTACAAGCAGTTAAATTTGACCAAGATCCTTTATTATAAGTGTAACCAAATAAGCCACTTTGCAAATCAGTGCCCGAACCCGGCTATTGGACCACTCCGCAATAATTGCAATAAGAATGGACATATAAAGAGCCATTGTCCTTTTCCAAAGAAGGGATCATAGGGTTAAGTTTTTACTATTAAGAAAACACCATCTACTTCTACGAGCCTAAAAGGGAAACAGGTGTTGCAAGGTACATTATCCATTTTTGATATTCCTACTAGAGTGTTATTCGATACTGGTGCATCCCATAGTTTCACTTCAGTAGATCATGTTGATAAGTTTAACCTCAAACCCATTCTTTTAAACAATTCTCTTTGTGTAGCGAACCCAATTAGGGGTCCGACCAATCTTCGCACCATATGTTTGAATGTGCCCATTTCTTATCGAGATTGGCCTTTCTTTCTGACTCATTTGTTCTTGGGTTCAAGGGATTTGGGGTATTATTGGGTATGGATTGGTTAACTAAATTAGGAGTGGTCATAAATGTTAATTAGAGGATTATCAGAATTAGTGATGCTAGAAATGTTGGTATGGATATTTATTGTGGGGTGCCTAATAATTTGACGAGTAGTTTTCTCTACTCGCTCGAAGTACCCAAAGAGGAGATAAGGAATATACAAATTGTCCTGGATTTCAAGGATATTTTTGAAGAAGTGCAAGGTTTTCCTCATCATCGAGATGTGGAGTTCCGCATTGATTTGATTCCAGGAACTAGGCCAATTGTATAACCTCCCCGAAGGTTGGCTCCAAAAGGAAGAAAAGAACTAGAGAAGCAGACGTTTGATTTATTGCAGAAGGGTTTAATCGGATGTAGCACAGCGAGTTGGGGATCGCAAGTAGTTTTTGTGACTAAGGCAGAGGTTTCTTTTAGATTATGTGTAGATCACCGAGGTTTGAATAAGAAAACTATCGAGAATAAGTATCATTTACCTAGGATTGACGACATGTTTGACCAGCTCCACGGAGTTCGGATATTTTCTTAGTTGGATCTTGCCATTGGTTTTCACCAATTAAAGGTTGATAGAGTTAAGGGTGTGTCATAGGGGAAATTATGTAATTTGTTATATATATCTAACTCCTTGACCAATTTTGTTCACGATAAAGATGTTTCTTTCTATTATATACTTGATAAAATGTGGTTATATTAATTAATTAAATTAATTAAAAGTGTATTTAATAGAAAATCCATAAATGGTATATTTTGTGATGGTAGTTATAAAGTGTTGTAACCGTGAGTAATTTATCACAATAAAACAAACATACCATTTTAAATGTACCCAGTCAAGAAGCCATCGAGATTGGATATCGATGTATCTATTGGGACTACAGTATGTAACGCTCTCTAAATATTAGGCAGTGTGTTGTTCATGACTGTCGAGGGCACCTAGGGGTTACTTACTAATAGTTATTGGATGATTATGGAATGACTCACTTGATAGTTTTCTGTCGGTTAATATAACTAAGGTCAAACAGAAAATATCAATGTGACTGATTTACATGGTTCTCTCGACTTGAGAATACTATGGATCTTCAATATGAAAGCTTTGCTTTGATTATACCCAAATCATGGCATAATGTTCCATCGAGAGACTATAGTTGGGTCGAGTGGAAGTATTGGAAGTGAAGCATTATTCAAGAAAGGATTCGTCTCCTCGATTTTATGGGGTTAGTATCATGTTCAACTCAAGTCAATTCAAAGTCAAAGTCTTTGGCCAGAGCATTTTGGTTAATAATAATTGTTATTGTTGAACTAAGAACTTTGTGTTTGGACTATAAAGTTGAATATGGATGATATTGGAATTTGATAATTACCAAATTCCATATGTCCTAATGTGATATAGTTTTGACGAAGAATTGGTGTAAATAATTGTCACTATTAGTTACCGTTAAGTAAAATTTTATTTTACCGAAAAGACCTGTAAGTTATGAATTCAGCCAAACTGTCATACCACCTGCTAAGTGGCATGTGAACATTAATATTTGAATTGTTCAATTTTAATCGTCGATTGAATTCACACCTCTGAGTCGCACAACTACATTTATGAATTCTTCAAAAACCACACAATTTAACTAGTTTGTAAAATGTTGTAAATTGATTATATTAATTAATATTTATGAAATAATAATTATTGTTAATTTATTTGATGTTTCGAATATTACTGGGAATTATTTTAATGCATATATAAAAGTTATATTTGCATATATCGATATGCGATATGGGTATAATTTCAAACATGTTTTAAATAATAAAATAATTACATTAAAGTTGTTTTCTTTTATTTGAAAATTTTGCATATTTGGAATGTGCTTGGATCAGCCATATAATGGTAAGAGGAGGAAATCAATTAATGAGGTTAGTTAAAATTTAAAAAGAGAAAATAAAGGAGGAAGTTTTAATAGAAGAATAGGAAACAGTTCCTTTAATTCTACTAAAAACAAAATCTCTTCATTTTTGAAAGTACATAGAATAGAACGTGAATTTTACTTCTTTTTTTCCTCTTCTTTATCAATCATTCATGGTTGAAACTTCATCCAAAATAAAAAAAACATAAAATAAATTCAAATCGACATCAAACTAAGTTAAAAAAAAGGTGGTTCATTCTTCGCTTGATTTGAATATCTCTATTCCCTTGTTTAAATCAATTGTTCTATCCTGTTAAAACATGGAATGTTTTCTTTTGTTCGCTGCTATTTTGTTATGTATTACAGCATCTCATTTTCTCTCTCATGTATGATTGTTTGATTAGTTAATTTAACCCAGACCTAGACCTTCTTAATTTTATTTTATGTACTCTATGTGATTGTTTATAATGTTTGTTTAATCTAGATCTAGGTCTTCTTATCTCAAATTTATATATGCCTATGTCGTTTGATTATGTTGTTAAAAAAAGATAATTGAACTTTGGATTTTATATTCATTGCAGTTGAATATTTAGACATGGGTTTCTATGTAATTAAAACTTGGTAATATTGTCATCCAATTAATAGATTTTTTAGATATCGTGCTTCAAATCATTCTATAATAAACTCTTCTTTCTAAAAGAAAACGAAGAACGTTAAATAAATGATATATGCCATAATCGCAACTCCTCTAATTAAAAATTAAATCTTTGCTTAAAAGGAAGGACTATTTTCACAAAAGTTTCAAACTTTTCATTAATCTTAGTATTCTTTGATTTACTTCTTGTAATTTAAATGAAATCTATTTTATTTGAACCGTTATGCTAAACAGTAATCGTATATGTGTGTGTGTACACACACACACATGGTGTGTGTGTTTATATATTAATAAACAAATAAATAAAACCATTCATGTTTAGGACAATAAAGGCATATACATATGGGAAATGTGTCCATTGTGATGTAAATCCCAACACTTAAGCAATACATTAACTTTGTACACTTTTATGTAGTGCACTTGTACTATACACATAGGCGCATGTGATGTGCTCATAATCATTTGGAATTAATCAAATTGAATTGAATTAATGCTTTCTAAATAAAACATTCAATTGAAATGTTGACATGTTTATTTAACATATTATCAATCTAATCAAAGATAGAGAAATACGATGTTTCTCTCTCTCCAAGTAATGTTGTTTACTTTCTTAATTAATTGCATAACTATTAGAGAAGGAAACTAAATGCTATTTTCTCATATTTATTTTAATAAGTAACTACTCACACATGGGTGTATTTGATACACTCATTTATATAAATTTATATAATATTCAAACCCTTTTGAAAAATTTTTACCGAATTAAATAAAATATTGATTTTATTTAAAAGAAAATTTAGATAAGATCTAAATGCATTTAGACTTCATAGGTCCGTTAATGATCCAAAATGGTAAAAAAAATTAAATTCACCCGTTTCTTCCATTGTTGGCTGGCCTAATTCCAACAATCGTATCAGAGACCTATAGTCTATGCATTCTAAATTAGTCATGTTATGGCTAACTAATTAAGCTTGTGCACTTAATACAGCATCTAGAAAGGTGATGTTTGGGATTGGAATTGGGTAATCAAGTAACATGTCCTACTTAGTTACCTAAAGGTTGCCCTTGGTAGAAAAGGCCCAATTTGAATTGGGCTTTGAAAATTAAGATAAGATTTTAAATTTAATAGTTAAATTTTAAATAAAAATATGTTTACTATAATTAGTTATAATATAACATAAATTTAATTAATACTTATATGCATAAATTTAAAATAAAAACATGTTTACTATAATTAGTTATAATATAACATAAATTTAAAATTTAGTAGTAAGATTAATAATTGAGTTTATTAATTAATACTTATATGCATGTATTATATATGTTGATATATGTTATGTTATTTTAAAGTGTTTAAGATAACATAAGTATACATGCATGTATATAAGATAAATTTTGAAACTAATATAATTTAATTAAACTATTTAATTAAAGGTTAATTAATAAAATAATAATATGCATATATAAGATATATGTGTTATATTATAAAGGCTATAGTATATGCTATAAACTTATAGTAGATATGTCCAATATAAATGTTGTATTGGAATGGTAAAATAAAATTAATTAAAGAGTTAATTAATTTAAATTAATTAAATAAGATTTAATTAAATAAAATATTATACATAAGACTATCATATAAGTAATATGAAATATAAAAGTTATATAACAATAAAACTTATATGGTATGAATGTATAAAATGAAGGTGGAACATTAAAGAAACCCAAATAGACTTAAGGAATAAAAACATACGTAAATGTATGTATACCATGATTTCTGATTTGTCTGACACTTGAATCACAAGGGTATTTCACAAGAAATACATTAATCCATAAGTAGGTATCACTTAGTATAATATATTGAAGACTATGAATCTTCAATATAATGATGTATTCTACTATATATATATATATATATATATATTAATAAATTACTTGTATACTCCTTAGTTGTTGAGTAAACTCAAGCTATAGATGTTACGTTTAGTATTATTAATATATTGAATAGATGAGGTACGATAACTATATGTTTTTTTTTAAGCAAGCTCAAGGTACATGTGACGCCCCACCTCTATACCCACGCTAGCCAAGGACACTACGGTGTAATGCCATCAACTAGCGTGGAGAATAAGGCTGTTGAGGAGCGACCATCTGTGTAATTGCTTCGTGCGAGCACCGGAACGTTAGATAGTTTAAGATGCATTTCGTTTCAAGAGGAAATCCGACATACCGATACAAACTCAAAGCTACTACACAGTGGCTATAAATATCTTCGGAGACAAATATAGAAATAAACACAACACAAATCAGTCACAGACAATTCATATCACAAAGGCGGAAATAGATATGAATATTACACATAAAAGTGTATATCAGAGTAATGGTCAAATAAGATCCACAACATCACAAAGGAATAGATACAAGTGCTAGACAAAAATATGTATACATCAAGGAGTCTATATCTCAATTGTATACAACAAAAACTACTAAACTAAAGTAGTTAGCCAAAAGATCAGATGATGGTCCGATAAGGAGTCAAGCAGAAGCACCTCTAAAATCTCAGTCTGACCCGAGTATTATTTAAGAAAAAAAATAAACGGATCAGTCTAGCTATAATTATCAGATAAAATGAGATATAAGAAGAGATATGATAAAAACGTATGATAACCAAAAATATCATACCTCGACAAGTATACATTAGAAAATCAACAAAGGAAAATCATACAAATATCTCACGAATCTCATAGCATAAAAAGAATGTCATATTCTTTATCTAATTCACCAAGCCACAAGAAAAATGACAAACATATCAATGTCAATTGTAAAAGTTGGTGAAACATAAATTCCAGAAATCAATAATTAGAAATCCAGAAATCACAAGAAAAGGATGACCAATCCCAAGCGGGAGCATGAAAACTCACCAACACGTGTATCACAAACAATTCGGAACATCGACGCAATACACATGGTACGTCCAATGAATCGAAAAGCCGAGACATCGATGTAGTACAAACGGTACATCCATTGAATCGCAACACAAAATAATTCGGAACATCGACGCAGTACACACGGTACGTCCAATGAATCGAAAAGCCGAGACATCGATGTAGTACAAACGGTACATCCATTGAATCGCAACACAAAATAATTCGGAACATCGACGCAGTACACACGGTACGTCCAATGAATCGAAAAGCCAAGACATCGATGTAGTACAAACGGTACATCCAATGAATCGAAACACAAAACAATTTGGAACATCGACGCAGTACACACGGTACGTCCAATGAATTGAAAAGCCGAGACATCGATGTAGTACAAACGGTACATCAGATGAATCGAAACACATTAAAAGTACATGGGTCGCTAGCCCATAAAGAAATGAGACGAAGCTCAATAAAATGAGGTACAGTCCTCCACGTGGATAAAGAGACATCGCACATTGCTAGTCTAAACCATAAAATGATCATCATCGATCATCAAGAAGTGTCAATTACAGTAAGCTAGTAAATATATGACTTTAGCATCATGTCCCATAACCACTAGCTTAACTTAAATATTTGCGAACAAATTGTAGATCTCCACTAGAAAATTGTCACAAGAGATTCAATCGAACAAGTCCAAAAATTAACCGACGAAGCAAACGCAAGCGTTTCATACCACTCGTTTTACTAAGTCGTTTAATTAGATTTCTCATACGAGTGAGGTAAAGGTTTGTATATACTAACAGATTGGAAAACGGTTTAAGAAACGAGCTTTGTAATAAAATAGTGTTGAAATCATTTTGATGAACGAGTTTTGATATTTACTACTAGTATTGGAACCTTTATATTTTTAAAGTGACAAATCACAAAAATGATTGTAGGAACAATCAATCAATAAAATTCACATACGAAGACGTGAATAAAATCCAAAGAAATCGATACCGAATCCATCAAAGTGGAAATACCCAAAAATTCTAAAAATAGAAGTTATCAAGGTTGAAAAGGTGATAACAACTAATCGGAGAAGAAGAATCGATTAACAATTGGAAAAACAAAGCAAAACGAGCATAAATAGGCAATCAGGGAAATAGGAGTAGGTCGGTCGACTGAACCCTCTGAGTCGGTCGACCGAAAATAGCCCAGAATGTTTCGGCTTCAGCTTCGGTCGGCAGACTCAGAGAGTTCGGTCGACCGAACTACAATTCCTGCATTTTTTTAACCCTATTAATTGAAGTGCAAACTCTCTCCATTCGCAACCGGTCGAGCACGGACGCTAGGGGATTACACCCATCGGCTACCCGGTCCTATTGGCTCCTCGATGCATCACCAAAACATGTTCGAACATCAAAGTTAGGATTTTAAAGATTTGAACCCAAAACACTAAAAATTGGAATATTCACAAAACCAATCCAAATCAAAATCAAATGCATATAAATAAGTGTTAGGAATTCATACCTAACAATCAAAGATAATCATAGACTTAGATGTGAGATAAAAATCTCACCTTTTCACAAAAATAAGGAAGGAGAAGCTTGAAAGCAAAGGAAGATCGACCACACTTCAATCTCAACACAAGAAGCTTGAATCTAAGCTTAAAAGAGAAACATTTACCAAATTAGGTTTAGGAATTTTCTGAAATCAAAGAGAGAATGAGTTGGAGAAGAAGGAGATGGTACTTACCAATGCTTCTCTTTGAATTTGGAGCAAGAATTTGAGTTTGCAAAGGAACTAGGGCTTAGGAATTCTAATTTCCAATCTTTTCCCCCATTATTCTCTTGAGCTTGAGAGATTTAGGAAATGAGGAATGAATGAAGAGAAGTGGAGAGGGGTTGGGTTGATATAACCAGAATTGGGCAAATGGGCTGAACCCAAACCCAAAGCCCTATAGAAAAGTAGCAAAAATCAACTTACTCCGAACATATCGAAGCTTATGCTCAAAAAGGTTGCAAACAGCATTTTGAACTCAATGGAAGGGGTCTCGAGTCCCAATTCGACTGTTTGCAAAAAGTAACTTTTTGGACTAAAATCCGTCGAACGATGAAATATTTAAATAAAATATTTAAATATACAATCGATAAATATGCGGGTTGTTACAGACTCCCCTCCTGAAAGAAATTGCGTCCTCGCAATACTTAAGAAGAAAATAAAGAGTAACAACCATAAAAGCATATCAACACAAAAGAAATTTGAAATAGGAAGTTCACCATAAAGAGCATGAAAGAGTAAGTCTGAACGGGATCGCTCGATGAATTCCCAGGATTCCCAAGAGCAATCCTTAGGATCTGAGAACCGTTGAACTTTCAGAAGAAGAACATCTTTATTCCGAAGGCGCTCAAGCTCCGAACCAATGATGCTGTTTCTCATAAGTCCAATCTGGTGAAACTTCAATTTCCTCAATAACACCAGGCTCAAGAATAAAAATCGGAATTCCTAAGGCATTTCCATAATAAAAAGACGTGAGAAAACGTCATGAATAACAGAAAATTAAGCCGGTGCAACGACGTAGTATAAAAACGGTACGCCCGAGAAACTAGAAACTCGAATACTGTGGAACAACTGCGTAGTACAATAACGGTACGCCAGATGAACCAAAGCTCGAATAATTTCGGAACACCGACGTAGTACAAAAACGGTACGTCCAATGAACAGAAGCTCAAATAATTCGGAAGACCGACGCAGTACAAACGGTACGTCAAATGAATCGAAGCTCAAATAATTCGAAACATCGACGCAGTACAAACGGTACGTCAAATGAACCGAAGATCAAATAATTCGAAACACCGACGCAGTACAAACGCTACGTCAAATGAACCGAAGCGTCGGGACATCGATGTAGTACAATAACGGTACATCCGATGAACCGAACACCATAAAAGAACATCGGACGCTAGCACATAAAAGAAATGAGACGAAGCTCAATAAAGCAGGGTACATCGAAACGTCTGATGAACTTGGTAAAAAGAATATTCCGTTCGGACATCATCAAAGAAATAACCACTTGTTGCTTACAACAAAGGGCATTGACAACACGATTTCCCCTTTCGAGATAAAAGAATATCAGGATCATAAGATGCAAGGAACTCTAGCCAACATTAAGTTCCTTATGAGAATATAAATATTCCAAAGACTTATGATCGGGGTAGAGAACAAATTTCTCATCCAAAAATGATGATGCCAAATTCTAAAAGTGAAATCAATAGCCGCGAGCACTAGATCAAGAATGGCATATATAGTCTCGATAGGCTTTAATGATTTAGAAACATAAATGATAGCACGTTCTCTTTTGTAAGGGAACGACATCCAAACCAATACGATTATCATCGGTACAACAATGAAGTCTTGGTTCCCTACAGGAATCACAAGAATAAGAGTATCGGAAAAGAGTTCTTTTAAATAATCTTCTTTCCCGAAAAGCTAAAACTTTCAAAATCACAAATATCTTTTCAGAAGAAAAAAATTATTCTACAAGTCAATATATCGTGTCAGATTGTCTCATCAAAGCGTTTAGAAAATTTTTATCGATAACGTTGATCAAGCGCATCGACCAGAATTCTTAAAGCACTCAATGGGCAATACAATCACAAAACTATCTTCTATATGATAAATAAGTCTCCTAAAAATTTTAAGAATATTCTTTGTACGTTTTAAGAAAAAAATCTAATTATACTTATAAATAAATCTTATGAAAAAGATTTGCAAAATTTTAAATTGTTGTTTTCATCCAAAATCAATGTATACAAGAATGGAGTCATCAAGATCGTAGAATACTCGATTCATAAAATGGATGAAATAAGCTGGACAAACTGTTTGACATAACAAGTCATTCATAAGAATCATAACGAGTGCGGAATGCGGTAAGTGGAATGCTAACTCCCACAACTCGTAGCCAAATGAAAATCGGTGGAAAGGTCGAACTAAAAAGACCTTAACACCACACAAAAGATTTCTTAGGTGATAATCCTAAGACAAACTCAGAAATATCAAAAATTCTCAAACCACATGAATGAGAGAAATAACACTTTCCTTATAAGTGGGCTTAAGGAATAAAAACGATGCAACCAAAAAAATTCGAAATCGGAATCACAAAGAAAAATAGAAATCTGCTTAACAGATAGAAAATGTCAAAGATGAATAGTCCACTCAGAAAATAGGATATGGGCTTACAATGATTAAGCCAATCCTTTCACACAAATCAATTTTGAAGCCTAAGTAACGCATAACATGCAAATCGGCTCGGAAAGAAAAATCACATAAAATAATTTCGACATCAATACAAGAAACCAACTGAGCGTTGCGGATCCACCAACAAGATTCGCCATTATCAAAGGAGTCAACAGGCCCAAAAATGTTTAAAGAAAAAGAACCAACAAGTTCTTTTGATATAAAAATAATGAGATGGACTCATATCAACAAGAACTCGAAAAAGATAATCACAAATAAAATGTCATCAAGGATTGAATGAAAAGTACCTTGACCAAGAGAAGTGTCACAAGGAGCTTGCACAACATTTAGCTTTCCCTCCCTCTTGCTTAGAAGTTTGGGGAAAGAAGATAAAAGATGACCGGATTCTTGCAATAGCGACAAGTAGAGGGTTTTGGACACTAAATTACATAATGGTCCGTGGAACCACAATTGTAGCATTGTTTACGACTAGAGGTAAGAGTCTTTGCTACCGAAGATTCTTGTTCCCCTTTCTTCTTGCTTTGAAGTATGGGGCAGGCAGAAATACGATCACCTGAATTTTTGCAATAACGACAAAAGAGTGGCTCCGGACACTCATTTGCATAGTGGTCCTTAGAATTACAATTGTAGCATCCTCCACAATTAGGGATTGGAGTCTTTGCTACCAAAGTAGTACGCTTCACCTTCTTATTGGGATAAGGGCTTTTGAACTTAGTATGCCTCTTCTTGGAAATCCCAATATCACTATCACCTCCTTTACCAACCTCTTCATGCCGAAGAGTAACACCCACAAGCTGATTGAAAGGAACTTCAAGTTTCAAAGGTAGAACCATTTCGGGGTTCTAACTCAAAGCACAGATAAACTCTTGATTCTTTACAAGATCCAAAAGCTGTTGGGCAGACATGATTGTGCCATCCAAAGAAGGGCTACTGGATTGACCAGCGCTAGGACTGCTAGAACTAACCATTTCTTCTTCTTTAAGAGAGAAAGAAAGAAAGAAGAAGAAAAAATTATTCTTAAAATGAATATCAAACAATAATGATTGATGAAACAAGGCATCATAAAGAAAATAGGATAGAACGGGTCCAATGACTCGAATAAAATCCTAAGGCACGACTCTTAAAAAAGACTTAGGACAATGATCCTTGCTAGATTATTCTACATTGTTCCGAAGTTTGGCTCTGATACCAAGCTGTGACGACCCACCTCTATACCCACGCTAGCCAAGGACACTACGGTGTAATGCCGTCAACTAGCGTGGAGAATAAGGATGTTGAGGAGCGACCATCCGTGTAATTGCTTCGTGCAAGCACCGGAATGTCAGATAGTTTAAGATGCATTTCGTTTCAAGAGGAAATCCAACATACCGATACAAACTCAAAGCTACTACACAGTGGCTATAAATATCTTCGGAAACAAATATAGAAAAAAACACAACACAAATCAGTCACGGATAATTTATATCACAAAGGCGGAAATAGATATGAATATTACACATAAAGAGTAGTGGCCAAATAAGATCCACAACGTCACAAAGGAATAGACACAAGTGCTAGAAAAAAATATGTATACATCAAGGAGTCTATATCTCAATTGTATACAACACAAACTACTAAACTAAAGTAGTTAGCCAAAAGATCAGATGATGGTCCGATAAGGAGTCAAGCAGAAGCATCTGTGAAATCTCAGTCTAACACGAGTATTATTTAAGAAGAAAATAATAAACGGATCAGTCTAGCTATAATTATCAGATAAAATGAGATATAAGAAGAGATATAATAAAAACGTATGATAACCAAAAATGTCATACCTCGACAATCATGCATTAGAAAATCAACAAAGGAAAATCATACAAATATCTCACGAATCTCATAGCATAAAAAGAATGTCATATTCTTTATCTAATTCACTAAGCCACAAGAAAAATGACATACAGATCAATATCAATTGTAAAAGTTGGTGAAATATAAATTCCAGAAATCAATAATTAGAAATCCATAAATCACAAGAAAAGGATGGCCAATCCCAAGCGGGAGCATGAAAACTCACCAACATGTGTATCACAAACAATTCGGAACATCGATGCAGTACACACGGTACGTCCAATGAATCGAAAAGCCGAGACATCGATGTAGTACAAACGGTACATCCATTGAATCGAAACACAAAACAATTCGGAACATCGATGCATTACACACGGTATGTCCAATGAATCGAAAAACCGAGACATCGATGTAGTACAAACGGTACATCCAATGAATCGAAACACAAAACAATTCGGAACATCGACGCAGTACACATGGTACGTCCAATGAATCGAAAAGCCGAGACATCAATGTAATACAAACGGTACATCAGATGAATCGAAACACATTAAAAGTACATGGGTCGCTAGCCCACAAAGAAATGAGACGAAGCTCAATAAAATGAGGTACAGTCCTCCACGTGGACAAAGAGACATCGCACATTGCTAGTCTAAACCATAAAACGATCATCATAGATCATCAAGAAGTGTCAATTACAGTAAGCTAGTAAATATATGAGTTTAGCATCATGTCCTATAACCACTAGCTTAACTTAAATATTTGCGAACAAATTGTAGATCTCCACTAGAAAATTGTCATAAGAGATTCAATCGAACAAGTACAAAAATTAACCGACGAAGCAAACGCAAGCGTTTCATACCACTTGTTTTACTAAGTCGTTTAGTTAGATTTCTCATACGAGTGAGGTAAAGGTTTGTATATACTAACAGATTGGAAAACGGTTTAAGAAACGAGCTTTGTAATAAAATAGTGTTGAAATCGTTTTGATGAACGAGTTTTGATATTTACTACTAGTATTGGAACCTTTATATTTTTAAAGTGACAAATCACAAAAATGATTGTAGGAACAATCAATCAATAAAATTCACATACGAAGACGTGAATAAAATCCAAAGAAACCGATACTGAATCCATCAAAGTGGAAATACCCAAAAATTCTAAAAATAGAAGTTATCAAGGTTGAAAAGGTGATAACAACTAATCGAAGAAGAAGAATCGATTAACAGTTGGAAAAACAAAGCAAAACAAGCATAAATAGGCACACAGGGAAATAGGAGCAGGTTGGTCGACTGAACTCTCTGAGTCGGTCGACCGAAAATAGCCCTGAATGTTTCGGCTTCAGCTTCGGTCGGCCGACTCAGAGAGTTCGGTCGACTGAACTGCAATTCTTGCATTTTTTTAACCCTATTAATTGAAGTGCAAACTCTCTCCATTCGCAACCGGTCGAGCACAGACGCTAAGGGATTATGCCCATCGGCTACCCGGTCTTATTGGCTCCTCGATGCATCTCCTCGATGCATCACCAAAAACATGTTCAAACATCAAAGTTAGGATTTTAAAGATTTGAACGCAAAACACTAAAAATTGGAATATTCACAAAACCGATCCAAATCAAAATCAAATGCACATAAATAAGTGTTAGGAATTCATACCTAACAATTAAAGATAATCATAGACTTAGATGTGAGATAAAATCTCACCTTTTCACAAAAATAATGAAGGAGAAGGTTGAAAGCAAAGGAAGATTAACCACACTTCAATCTCAACACAAGAAGCTTGAATCTAAGCTTAAAAGAGAAACACTTTCCAAATTAGGTTTAGGAATATTCGGAAATCAAAGAGAGAATGAGTTGGAGAAGAAGGAGATGGTACTTACCAATGCTTCTCTTTACATTTGGAGCAAGAATTTGAGTTTGCAAAGGAACTAGGGCTTAGGAATTCTAATTCCAATCTTTTCCCTCATTATTCTCTTGAGCTTGAGAGAGTTAGGAAATGAGGAATGAATGAAGAGAAGTGGAGAGGGGTTGGGTTGATATAACCAGAATTGGGCAAATGGGCTGAACCCAAACCCAAAGCCCTATAGAAAAAGTTGCAAAAATCAACTTACTCCGAACATATCAAAGCTTATGCTCAAAAAGTTTGCAAACGGCATTTTGAACTCAATGGAAGGGGTCTCGAGTCCCAATTCGACTGTTTGCAAAAAGTAACTTTTCGGACTAAAATCCATCGGACGATGAAATATTTAAATAAAATATTTAAATATACAATCGATAAATATGCGGGTTGTTACAGTACATATATTATATGTAGGCCGTCATGATATGGAAGGTACGAATGAATAATCTCTTATGATTTGTTGAGCAAACTCAAGGTCGAAATGAGATTAAGACAAGGAAACATGGTATAGGAGTTATACGTGATACAATCGATAAGGAGTTATCCATCGTTTGAGGGGCTATGATTTGTTGAGAAAATTCAAGGTCGGAGTACCATGAAAAACGAGTCCTAATACCCATTAGTGAAGTCGAAAGACTTCTATGTTTCATCTTAGGGTTTGGAGAAACATAAAAGTCTAATGGGAGGCTTATTAGAAAAATGAAATAGTAACATTTAACTTTACAATATTGAAAGGACATATGCTAAATAATGTTATAATTATCAACAATGATAAACTTGTGCATTTAATACGATTGATAAAATGTTTACAAACTAATATATACAAACGAACTAAATTGAAAGTTGACAAATGGAAATATAATACCCATTATTAAAACCTACTACATGTTAATGTTTTCTATACCCATGAAGCGTCTGATTTTTACGGCTACTTAATACACTCATAAAATGGTCACTTACATGCTTATTTGGTTGAGACCATGTATTGCACTCTATGAGTTTCGAAGTCTAAAAGCAATACAATATTATGGATATTTGATCCATATACTATCACTTATAAATGTTATATGGTAAATGGTCATAGTTTTTTGAATGTATGATACTTCAATGAATATAGTACATTGGAAATAAGCCAATAAACAGTATTCTGAGATTATGTATTCAACTTGATTGATTACAAATGGATCGTATCGTGTTAAATATAACACTAGACCAAAACTATAACATAACTCTAAGAAATCGATCATTGAAATGTCAATTTGATCAGTTTACGTAAAGCAGAATATATCTAATATCCTTAAAAGCTAAGTATAATTGAATGTGCTTTTGAAAAGAGTTCGTTATGATATTGTAGTACGGGTTTTGTTTTGAATGGTTTGACCATTTAGAAAGAATAATGAATAACAAAGAGTAGATATGATCTAAAGTACAGTTGGGATGAAGAGAGTGAATAGCCATGTCTGCTTTATGAAGAAACAACAGAAACGAGAATTGTAATAAAAGTGATTGATACTTAACATTGGAATTATAAATAAGATTATATTCCTAAATATAATTCATATAGAAAATTGTTTTCTATGAGACTTGTTTCTTTGAGTTCATGATAATTGATCAAAGAACTTTCTGTTGTAAACTAGTTACGGCGTATGAATAAACAAAGTAATTAAGTGAATGATGGACCTCCAAATTTAATACGCTATTATAATAATTGTGGAAATAGTGGAAGCATGCCATATAGCACTTATTAATTGCATCATATTATGAAAATATTTTCGTAAAATGTACCAAACATTATTTATGAAATAATGACTATTTTTCGGTATCGATCGAGAAATAGACGTAGCTATATTTCAATATGAATATTATGAATATTCATTATAAAATAAATCTATAATATGGTATTTTTTATATACCAAAAGTGATGCATTGGAAAATGAAGAAGTATCTATATTATTTACAATTATTTTGGAATTATAGACTAAGCCATAATTTTGAGAAAACAATTTTATTATATGATTTTGATTCATATGATACTGGTTAATTATATCTCAAATAATTAAGGGCTATGCACCATTCAGTGGGAGCATCATAAAAGCCGATGAACTCTTCAGATTGATACATATAAATGTATATAATCTTAAGTCTAATAATACCAAAATGTTTCCATGTACTTCATCATATTCGCCGATGAGTTATCATAGACATGTACATGTGTATTTGATACACATCTAGTATGTTTATGGTAAACTCATAGAGTATAAAATAGAAGTAAATAAAATAATATGCAATAGAAATGATTCTATTTGATTGAATGAGTAAGTATATTGGATTCTGATTGTACCTAAAAATGAATAAAGTTTCAATCTCAAAAGCTAATAAGGAGGAATTGAACTTTGCCGAACAATGTAAGTTTAATTGTAAGTGAAGTATATTGAAGTTGAGTTAGTTTCTTTCTATAAGTCCATGTACTTAAGAGTCATACACAAGGTTAATATTATTTCACCCAAATAACAGTTTACAAAATCACACGAGATGAGGGTTATAAGAAAACCCAATTATCCTAGGCCAAGGAGTTGGAGAGTTGTGCGAGTCGAATGATTGCACGTAATAATTCTTCGTAAGAGATCTTGTATGAATCTCACCAAAAGAATTTTTGGAAGACTGTCATTGGATGACATATTTATGTTTTGAACATAAGTTTTGTAAAACTTAAACCAAATCAGTTTTATAAATAAAGAAATTCATAAAACATTTATGAATACCTATTCCGTTGCACTTAGAAATAGTTGTTGTTTCTAGAAATACGAACTTCATTATTAAGAAATTTCTTTGAGGAAATATTGGTTGTAAAATAGAATTAGATACGACCTACAGATAGAACTGATTAGATGAGTTGAAATAAGATTAACTAACCTAAATGAACACAACGTATTAGAGTGTCTAATAGTTATTCTCACACATTAAAGAAAAACTATGAGTTTCTTATCAATGTCGATAATATATCATCCTCGATTGTTTAAACTATTAAGAATATTGACTCTATCATATAGTATGTTGCACAAATCTGAAAGAATTCCCAGTACGCTATCAAAATATAATTTTGGTAGTCGTTACCGAAGGGATGTGATCCATCAGCCGCGATTGTGTCTTTATGAGCAAGACTAATGCAGTTGGAATTAAATAAGCAATGTTGATAAGGATAATATCGCAAATTTCAATTGTTATAATTAGCATAATATAGTCGATATTCAACATGTCAATTCAATTCGAATTTACTCACAAAATTATCACTTGATAAGCCCTATTGGTTTGATACATATGTATTGAAACAGAAAATTATAAATAACGATTTAGAGTAAGCTGTTTATACATATTAACTAAAAATGTCTCAAAATTAGTGAGAGAAATATTGAGTTCATGAGTCTTTGGATATGATCTAAGAAATGATACGAAAGTATCATTTGTAAGCATCAAGATTGAATAAGTATTTTCATAGAAATATCAAATAGTTTGATTTTCAATCAAAGTGCTGAGGAAGCGTGTGTTAATAAGAAAAACGTTAAAAGGTACATTGATATTTCTGAACCATAAAACAATACATTGTTGATTTTAGTCATGTACTTGTGTTAAAATCAACCTTGGTTGTTTTAGTACCCAAATTTTAATTTGTGAATGATGCTTTTATAGAAAGTATAAAAGATATACGGAATGTCCCAATATGATATACAAAGACACCTTATTAAATTGTTTTATACGGAAAATGTGAGATGGGTTCCTCATGCATTGGCAACATAAATTATCATACATGTTATGTTGTCTACGATATTATGACTTTTTCATGTATTTCATAGATGAAGAAAATATCAAATCCAAATTGATATCACTAAATGGTGTGTTAATCTATTAGAGAGAGTTGACTGACGGAGTAGATAACTGAAACATAATAGCATGCCCGTTCACAAAGGAGCTGACCCAACTGGTTTTTAGAAACCAATTGAAGAAGTTGGAGTAAGATTCCAAAATTGACCTCAAGTGTAAGTGGGAGATTGATAGAGTTAGGGATATGCCCTAGGGGAAATAATGTAATTTGTTAAATATATCTAACTCGTTGACCAATCTTGTTCACAATAAAGGTGTTTCTTTCTATTATATACTTGATATAATATGGTTATATTAATTAATTAATTTAATTAAAAGTATATTTAACAGAAAATCCATAAATGGTATATTTTGTGATGGTGGTTACAAAGTGTTGCAACCGTGAGTAATTTATCACAATAAAAGAAATATACCATTTTAAATGTTACTAGTCAAGATGCATCGAGACTGGATATCGATGTATCCATTGAGACTAGAGTATGTAATGCTCTCCAAATGTTGGGCAATGTGTTACTCATGACTGTTGTGGGCACCTAGGGGTTATGTACTGATAGTTATTGGATAACTATGGAATGACACGCTTAATAGTTTTCTGTTGATCAATATAACTAAGGTCAAATAGAAAATATCGATGTGACTGATTTACGTAGTTCCCTCAACTTAAGAATACCGTGGATCTTCAATATGAAATCTTCACTTTGATTATAGTCAAATCATGGCATGGTGTTCCATCGAGTGACTATAGTTGGGACAAGTCGAAGTATTGGAAGTGAAGCGCTATTCAAGGGAGGATTCATCTCCTCGGTTATATGGGGTTAGTGTCATGTCAACTCAAGTCAACTCAAAGTCAAAGTCTCTGACCATAGTATTTTGGTTACTTTATGTTTGGACTATAAGTTGAATATGGACGATATTAGAATTTTGACCATTACCAAGTTCTATGAGTCCTAATGTGATATAGATTTTACGAAGAAAATTGGTATAAATTTTGTCACTATCAGGTATCGCTTGCAATAAGTAAAAATTTGGTTTTACTGAAAAGACCTATAAGTGATGAATTCGGTCAAATTGTCATATCACCTGCTAAGTGATGTATGAGCATTAATATTTGAATTGTTCAATATTAATCGCTGACTGAATTCGCACCTTTGAGTCGTACAATTGAATTTTTGATTTCTTCGAAAACCACACAAATTAATTAGTTTGTAAAATGTTGCAAACTGTTAAATTAGTTAATAAATATGAAATATTAATTATTGTTAATCTATTTATTTTTTGAATATTGTTGGTAATTATCTTAATACACATATAAAAGTTATATTTGCTTATATCGATATGCGATATCGGTATAGTTTTAAACATGTTTTAAATAATAAAATAATTACATAGAAATTGTTTTAAAAGTTGCATATTTGGAATGTGCTTGGATCAGCCATATAATGGTAAAAGGAGGATATCAATTGATGAGATTAATTGAAATTTAAAAAGTGGAAATAAAGGAGGAGTCTAAAAAGGAGAATAGGAAACGGTTCCTTTAATTTTATTAAAAACAAAACCTCCTCATTTTCAAAAGTACACAGAACAGAACATGAATTTAACTTTTTTCTTTTTTCTTTCTCTTCACTATTATTGATTCATGGTTGAAACTTCATCCAAAAGAAAACAAAAACATCAAAACAAATTCAAATCAACATCAAACTAAATTAAAAACGGTGGTTCATTCTTCTTTTATAAAGTGGGATGGTGATTTTCTGAAGCCTGAGGAGAAGCCACAAATTAAGGTGTGATGAAGGGAAAGGTTTATCAGATCTAGAGAGTGATCAATCGGATTTATATATTCTTCTATCATTCAAGGTGTTTCTGCATGCTTCATCCTAAGGTAATTATATTTGATATTTGTATGTAGTTGGATATTTGCATACCTTATAATTTAATCCTCTTAATCTCTATCTTTCCCTTATGTTCATACTTGTGAGTTCGAATATTTATTCTCCATTCCCTTGCTTGAATCAATTGTTTTACCTTGTTAAAACATAGAATGTTTTCTTTTGTTCACTGCTATTTTGTTATGAATTACAACATCTCATTTTCTCTCTCATGTATGATTGTTCGATTAGTTAATTTAACCAAGATCCAGACCTTGTTAATTTTATTTTATGTACTCTATGTGATTGTTTACAATATTTGTTTCATCTAGATCTAAGTATTCTTATCTCAAATCTATATATGTCTATGTCATTTGATTGTTTTGTTAAAAAAACATAATTGAACTTTGGATTTTTATATTCATTATTCAGTTTTTCATATTAAAAGGTTTGCAGTTGAATATTTAGACATGGGTTTCTTGGTAATTAAAACTTAGTAATATTGTCATCCAATTAATATATTTTTTAAATATCATGTTTCAAATCATTCTATAATTAACTCTTCTTTCTAAAAGAAAAAGGTAAACATTAAATCAATGATATATTCCATAATTTGCAACTCCATCTAAATAAAAATTAAATCTTTGCTTAAAAGATTGGATTATTTTCATAAGAGTTTCAAACTTTTCATTAATCTTAATATTCTTTAATTTGTTGCTTATAATTTAAATGAAATCTATTTTATTTGAAAAATTATGCTAAACATTAATTGCATATGTCTATATATATATATATTAACCATGTGTGTGTGTATATGTATATATTTATTATATGCATGTATATATTTATATATTAATAAATAAAATCGTTCATGTTATATATATGGGAAATGTGTCCATTATGGTGTAAATTCCAACACTTAAGCAATGTTTGCATTAACTTTGTACACTTTTGTATGTTGCACTAACACTATACACATAGGCACATGTGATGTGCTCATAATCATTTGCGATTAATCAAATTAAGTTGAATTAATGCTTTCCTAATAAAACATTCAATTGAAATGTTAACATGTTTATTTCATATATTATCAATCTAATCAGAGATAGAGAAATATGATGTTTATCTCTCTCCAATTAATGTTGTTTACTTTCTTAATTAATTCATAACTATTAGAAAAGGAAACTAAAGGTTACTTTCCCATATTTATTTTAATAAGTAACTACTACACACATGGGTGTATTCGATACACTCATTCATATAAATTTATACAATATTCAAACCCTTTTGAAATATTTTTTACCAAATTAAATAAAATATATCTTTTATTTAAAAGAAAATTTAGATAAGATCTAAATACATTTAGACTTCATAGGCCCGTTAATAATCCAAAATGGTAAAATTTATGAAATTCATCCATTTCTTTTGCTGCGACTAGCACAATTCCAACAAGGGTAGCAAAGGCTAGTGTGCCCTTAATAGCTTTTCGTACCCCTGATAGTTTTTATGAGTGGTTAGTTTTGCCGTTTAGATTGACAAATGCACCTGCTTATTTTATGGAACTAATGAATAGAGTGTTTCGTGATTTTCTTAACAAGTTTATCCTAGTCTTTATTGATGACATTCTCGTTTGTTCTAATTTGGAGGAAGTGCACAAGTACCATCTTCGTGTTGTTATTAGTAATTTAAGAAGTTATGTTTTAAAGGCAAAGTTTTCTAAGTGTCATTTATGGAAAACCAAAGTTATATTTCTGAGGCACGTAGTTTCAGGAGAAGACATATCAGTGGACCCAGCTAAAGTAGCTGCGATTCAAGATTGGAAGGAACTTGAAAGTGTGACCGAAGTTAGAAGTTTCTTGAGATTGGAAGGTTTCTATAGAAGTTTCATTAATGATTTCTCGAATATTTCTTCTCATTTAACAAAATTGATGAAAAAAGTTGCTAAGTTTGCATAGATGCCCAAGTGCGATCAAGCATTCAAGGAATTGAAGAAGAAGTTGACTAGCACTTTTGTCTTGACTATCCCAAATATGAGCGAAGGAATAATAGTTTACACGGATGCTTGTAAGACCGAATTGGGAGCAGTTTTGATGCAGAATGGTAAAGTAATAGCATATGCAAGTCGATAATTGAAATCTCATTAGAAGAATTATGCTACGCACAATCTAGAGCTTTTGGCAGCTGCCTCGCATTGAAGGTGTTGAGGCACTATTTCCGAGGGCAAAGTTTAAGTTATATACGGATCATAATTCATTAAAGTATATTTTTACCCAAAAATACATGAACTAGAAATAACAAATATGGTTGGAATTTCTCATGTCGTAGGACCTAGAGATTCTTTATACTCTAGGGAAAGCAAACGTCTTGCAGATGCATTGAGTAGGAATGTGGCGACGAATGCAAATTTGAAAGTTAAGCCAGTACTAATGGAGAGAACTGCATGTTTCCAAAAAGAAGACCCTATTCTAACTCGGTTTAAGAAGAATGTTAAAGATGGAGTTGTTTCTGGTTTTCAAATTAACTCCTGAGGCATTTTAAGAATGAATGGATAGATTTGCGTGCTAGATGTTAATGGAATTAGAGAGGATGTGCTGAGAGAGTGCCATTAGTCAAGGTTATTTATCCACCCAGGAGAAACCAAAATGTTTCAGAATATGAAGAAGACCTTTTGGTAGAAAGGGACGAAGAGAGACATTTCGATCGTCATGAACCAGCGTGCAAATTGTCAACAGGTCAAGAGTGACCAATAGAAGACTACTGGGTTACTTCAACCATTGGATATACTGAATTGAAAGTTGGATCAAGTATCCATGGACTTTATCGATGGGTTGCCTAGAACAAGAAGAGGTAATGAAGGCATTTGGGAAATTTTATATCGAATAACGAAGAGTGCCACATTATTCCGTTGAAGTCAACAACAACTGCGGCTTCTTTGGCAAGGATTAATTCGGGGGAGATCGTTCGACTGCATGGAAATCCAGTAAGTATAGTCGGTAATCGAGATCCCATTTTCACCAGTCGATTTTGGGGAGCATTTCAAGCCACTTTAGGGCCAGAGTTGAAATTGAACACGGCTATCACCCACAGACAGATGGGCAAACCGAAAAGGTGAAACAAATTTTGAAGGATCTCTTGAGAGCATGTATTTGGATTTTGGATGTACTTGGGAGGATCATCTACATTTGGTAGAGTTCTCTTATAATAATAGTTACTAAGTCGGTATTGGCATGGCCGCTATGAAGCTTTATATGGACGGCCATGTAAATCACCTTCATGTTGGGTAGAGACTGGAGCCCATTTAGTTCTTGGACTAGAGATAATTTGAGCATCAGAAAAAGTGGTTATGATCAAGGAAAGATGAAATAAGCCCAAGATTGACAGAAAAGTTATGTCGATCAATAGAGAAGGGACTTAGAGTTTGAAGTTGAGGATTTGGTATTTGTGAAAGTTTTCCCGATTAAAGGAGTTGTAAGTTTCAAAAAACAGGAAAGCTAGCACCTAGAATCATCAAATCATTTAGAATCCTTAGGAGAATTGGATCGTTGGACTATAGAGTAGAATTGTCTGAAAGATTGTTAGAAGTTCATAATGTCTTTCATGTATCTCATTTGAGAAAGCATGTTTATGATCCGTCATTGATTGTAGAGACATCTGTTCAGGATGACTTGAAGATAGAACCAAATTTGGCGATAATCCGACACCCAGTTCATATTGTAGATCGGGATGAAAGGCGATTGAGGAAAATGGTGGTAAAGCTTGTGAAGGTTCAATGGAGTAACGATCCCTACGATTGTAATTGGAAGACTGAGGATCATATTAGAGAAATTTACCATAATGTAATGTAAGGTTAGTCATTAGTTTTTTGAATGCATGATACATGTTCTATTATGGCATAGTTGCTTTGTGTTGTTATGTGAATTTCTTAATACGGGGAAAGGGGGGGGAGGGAATGTAACGACTCGTAAATTAATCGCTTTATGTTTGAATATTTAAATCTTTTTTAAATATTTAAACAATGGATTTTGATAACCAAATAAAAATAATTTAAATATTAATTAATGATATTAAAATCATTTCCAATGCCAAATTGTCAGTTCAAATAAAAATAGAAAATGTGAACGAAAACGTTTTTTTAAATTTCGACTTTCCGGTATCGAAAAGTCACCGAAAACTTGTACACATTTTGTATCACTCATATACACATACACACATATGTACACTTATCATATGGTAAGTTGATTAAGTTGTTAGCAGTAATAATCCATGATTAATTTAAATATAAACATGATAAGACACATATGATTGTAGAAAAGAGAAAATAAAATATAAAAATACCTCTCATGCACCACCATCACCTAAACAACCTAGGATAGGACCTAAGGCATGGTGGAAGGTGGACTAAAGGGTTGTGTGTGTGTTCTAGGGTAGGGGAGGGGTGAGGCTAGGTTGATTACATGACAACTTTATGTTATTTAAAATACTTATGCTATTTTAATCACCTCTTCTTTCCCATGCCTATAAATAATCTCCATTTCCACACATTTCCACTTTACATGTTCATTTCTTTTCTCATCATATACATGAATACTTCCGTGGCTTCCAAGAGAAATTTCTAAGCTAAAAAAACTAGTGAATACACTTCTAAAAATCAAGCTAAACTCTTTACTTCACTTTCAAAACCATTCCCTATCAAATAAGACCCATGTCCCGCACATTCCCACCATGGACGAGCCCCATATGGTCTAGGCTGAGGCCAAAAGCCCACAAAAGGTCCACTAAATCTAGTCAAGTTCATAGGAAAGCTTAGTTCTACTGTCATTCGAAGAGTTAGTGCGATTTCGATTCGAGTAGTAAGCGTTTTGGTGAGTAAAGCTTCCACCTTCAAACAAAATGTTTTCAAACTATATTTGTGTTCATGTTATAGTTATTGAATGCTTGTCGTATTGGTGAGATTTTAGTTTGGTTGTCGGATTGGTTCGTTGCTCGAAAGTTATACGCTTTGAAAAGTTACTAAGCGAATCATAAGACATATGAAATTTTAGTAGTAAAATTTATGTCGTTAATAAATCCTTGATATATGTTGTATTAATTGTAAATCACCATGTATATATGCTTATACCCTTACTATATGATGTGTGGTTGTATAGCAAATGACATAAACTTGTTTGCCGAACTGCCCGTATAGCGATAGTCGCTATATCGACACTTTCGAAAAATCACCTTCATCGAAACCGTTTGGTTTTATTACCATGCTAGAAATTACTTTACAAGTTAAGCAAGTTTTTGATTAATGGTGTTTTCAAAAATAATTAATTATTTAATAATGATTATTTAATTTATTTAGTTATTTAATTAATAAGGGTCAAAGTTAACTAATTAACTTATTAACGATGTGTTTTAAATTTAACTAATTACTTAGTTAATGATGTTTTAAAATTAATTAATCATTTTATTAATGATGTTTAAGGATAATTAATCTTTTTAAAATGATGGATTAAAGTTAATCAATCAATTAATTAATGATGTTTTTAAATTAATTAATCTTCTTAATTTATGACGTATAAAGGGAAATCTACTTGTTTTGATTTTAATTAATCTTTCCTTAATGATGGTTTAAATTGGTTAATCATTTTAAACAATGATATTTAATTAATTAACTATATTTAAATATTATTAGTTAATTGAATTAATGTTGTTTTAAAGGTGATTTACCATTTTTAATTAAAGGTTATTGAAGTTAATTAACTAACTTAGTTAACAAAGTTAAAAGTTAATTAATCAATATAATACGGATGTTTCAAGTTGTTAAATCCTTTTTATAATGATGTTTTGAAGTTAGTAAACTGTTTTAATATTGTGTCTTAAAGCTAATACTTGCTATTCGAAGTTAGTAAACTCTTTTATGGAAATGAATCAATTTCTGCAACACGATTCACTTATATGGAATTGATTTATTTGTATAATTAGCAATAAACATCGAAGAAGTAGACTTGTCACTATTTCGAAAGTTAAGAATAATCGTGAGACGTGACTTTGAGGTAACACTAACTTGACTTGTCCAGTATTATTGTTAACCAAGAAATAGTTTCAGATTGAATTCAATGAGTGGTGGTAAGTATACAAGACGTAATTTCCATATATGATCATTATATCCTTGGTAGTTTGTTTCTCAGCTATCGGTTACTTCAGCTTCTTTATTATTGCCATTCTAAGATAATTGATTACTCCATTGAGCGTTCGTATCCTTTGTTGGAAATGACTAAAACGAAAGCGCGAGAGGAGGCGAAGCTATGTGGGGTTCCTTCCATTAGGATACTTTCACATCTCATATAAATTGGATTCGGTAGCGCTATTAGATGTGAAATACTCGATTTCTCTGTAAGGTTTGATGGGGTTCGGTTTGGAGGGTTCCGGAAAGTTTCACAGAGTAAATGAACTTCTCAGAAGTATATCACTAGAGGTATACTTCAAGAGGGGTGCACCTTCTTAGTCATTTGTTAGAGATTTTCCTTTCCTGTTTTGATTCGAACCTTCAATTTTATTTCCTTATTCACATCGGGAAGAGTCAACCACCCTTCATGGTGTTTATCCATTCTTTATGTTTGGATGTTGAATTATGTGGGAGTAAAACCATTCCGTATTCAAAGGTCTGGTTTCACATGTTTGTGTTTAATTTCACATTGATTGTTTAAAGTTTTGCTTATACCAGACATATCGTCTGCCCCGAGTAATTTGTTTCCCTAAGCTCTCGGGTACTCATTTTATTTGAGTACTCCGAGAGTAGCAGGTCTTTGTGGGCTCTTTTGAAAATAGCATCCTAGCAGAAGGCTTTCATCTTCTTAGTTATCTATTTTGTTGTATTATCTAGTTTTTGTAAGTGTATTTTGTTCCAGCACATGTAAAGGTAGGTTGTTATAACTGCCTAGGCTGATTTAGTAGTACTTTTGTGTAACTCTAATAACTCCCTATTAAGAAGTAACCTAATGTACTATTAACCGTTATGAACACCAAAGATGTATTAAGTTTTGTTCCTAAGGGTCAGAAAGGTGGATCGTCACACCATTGGATCAAATTTAAAAGTACGGATAGATCTAAAAAAGAATACGAATAGGTGGAAAAATGCTAATGCCAACGATGTTGAATTGATAAGTCGATGCTATTTTTACACTAGGGGGGAATTTTACCACTAATGTTAATGCCAAAGGTATGCGACATGGCGACATTGTTGTAACTCTACATCAACAAGTGGTGTTGAAAGAATATGGGTAGTGTGTTATCAAAACGAATGCCGAAAGCCAACAAAACCACCGTGCGTCAACAAAAAGTTAATCAGCAACGTCGCATGTCATCAATAAAGTAGGAAAATGGATCAACGTCGAAGACATATAATGTCGCATTTCATCAATAAAGAATCATACACAATGTCGCATACCATCTATAGAATTGAATGATTGGTGTCGGGACTCTTGTATCGCTAGATAATGCCGGATGGAATCTATGCTGTATACAGTCAATAATGTAAGACATCATCGTTATGATGGCGTGGTCTGTGTCACATCTCACTAATGTTATATTCTATCAATGCCATCATTCACCTATGAAGAAAGGTTGGATATCATAAATCATCAAGATCGCTCTTTATCGACGTCACTCATCATTGATACCACATATGGCCAATGCCGTAGGGTTGAATGATTCCGCAATTAAAGTAATATCAATTGGATCAATGTTATATATCGTTGATGCCAACTATATCCTAAAGTCATGAGTGTTTGATGTCATAAGCTAACAATGTCAAAGGGAGATTGAGGCCGCAAATTAACAATGCTTCCATTATACGATGTGGTGGCTATCTAATGCCATAGATTAATGTTGGCGCAGACTATTTGATGCCATAAGTTTATAATGCCAAGAATTATCAATACCCACAGAGGCAATAAAGGCTAATGACACCACTACACGACAATGACACTTCATATCTATGCTGCTTCATGTCAATTCTGTCTCATACTAATGTTATTTCAAATTAAAGAATGCCTTCATTATTGGGACGAGGTTGAAGTTCTATTATGCGCCCAGGAACGTCGAAAGTCATCATTGGTCAAGGCATAGAGCCATGTGCCATTGACATTGCCAATGATCATGCATGCTGAAGTCAAGCTGTTATGCCGCAGTCCCACCCCTATAAATATGGATTTAAGGGTAGGGAGAAGGGGAAAATCATTCTTGATTCATTTCTTATATTTTAAACTTTGTAACTCTAAATTGATTTGGGGATTTTAGAACTGATTATAACACTTAAACTTTTGCATATATGACCTTGTACATTCAAAAATTGAATAGTATATGAATAAAGAAGACTTGAATCATAGCTTGCTTTCGAGTTCCAAAGCATTTGTGATTTCTTACATCATAACTCACTTCAAATTCCAAAAGCACTTATAATCTTAAGTTTGAAGACTCTATTTTGAACTATTACATGACATGCGATACGACTTTGAACTTAATATTGAACATGTGCAAGACTTTTATAGGTTCGATATGAAGCATATGCATTCCTAGGAACTTAGCATAAGATTGCTTTAGCCTAACCAAATCCACCTCCCTTACACCTTTAGGGTTAATGAAGAAATTCATTAACAACTTTCAAACTAGTATAGATCACTTCAACTTTCTAGTGCGGGCTTCGATCTGGTTCCTTGATTAGAACCTCCTTTCTCCTTGCATAGCCATATACTATGATAGAATACATCGAGATCATATCATGAACCCGTATTAAGTGTTTGTTGTCGAGAATCGAGTGAAAAATCCTTTTTCGGACTAGTGTAAACCACCTCAAAAACATGTACTCGAATACTGAATTAAGAACAGTCGTGCGAATAAAACTATCAACGTTCAACTTATGCACTTATCCTATTGGTTTCGTAACTACACCAGTTCCTTTTTAATCACATTCATCTACGCAAATAGTATGTCATTTACCACTAAAACCATTTATGGATTATTTCATAAAAACATAACTTTAAGCATATAAACATTTCATAACTTAAGCTGATACTAGTATAATATTCGACTACATCCTAAGAGTGTATACAAAACATCATTTTGTAACAAGTATGATTAACAAATTTAAAACATGTTTTAACTTGCTATATTCTCAATTCAAGTGTAATATAAACTAAACATTATTAATTGAAAGTTCAAGACTATCAGAAATTGTCAAAAATTCCATTTCATTTTAAAAATTGAAAACTATCAAACAACATTTCATATCATGATGCACATACCATACTTTCCTAATGTATAGGCTATATATTTCCATGAAATAATTTAAAAAGAGAACTTTAGAACTAAACACTAGTTTTCATTTCAAATCATTTTGAAATAATATATACATATAAATTTTGTATACCAAATCTTTCTTTAGGATTAAATAAAAATCCGTTTTACAAAAACTACTTTATAGCATCCTATACATAGAAATCTGAAAATGAACGCCAATAATGATGCAGTCATCACCTAATTATTTTCAACCGACAGAAGTGAGTTTTGTACATCCAAATCATACTTTAATACTAAGTATCATGATCTAAAAATCCTAAGCCAATTTCCTAAATATTTACTTCTAAATAATACTATTATTATTTTTGCCAAAATCTTGGAAAAAGCATTTTCAAAGATACCAGGATTTAAGTTCTCAAATTCTATGTTTAAATCCTTTCCATTTGTAAACCATATTTTATAAACTTACTAATATAAAATCACTTTCTTATATAAATCTTTTCACAAATATTTATTTTCAAAATATTCTATCTTTCCTTTTAATTATAGTAAACATCTTTTACTAAATTTTAACTTCTAACCCAACATTATTGTTAAAAGCATTATGGTCAAATTGTGAAACTTGATTCACAAGGTGTTCGTTCAATGTACCTATTATTATTATCTACCCACCCCATGATGTAGATGGGTAAATAAAATGATTGAGCATAAATCAATAACCACTAATACTCAATGTTGCTAAACATGTCGTGCATGAATAAACAATCAAGGTTACAGGGTACTAAACTCTGAGAAGCACTAGAGTTAAACAAATACAAATAGGAAAGCTAGATAGTATATGCTTAAAAGTCTGCTTCCCCTTTGCAGGTGCAGAAATAGCAAAGACACTAGGTTGCTCCCCATTCTTCAGCATAAGACAATCTCTAACAAAATGACCAGGCTGGTGGCAGCTGTAACAATCTTTCAATGCAAACTGCACATTTACCATCTGTGGCTCAATCTTCGGTACCTTTGCAATCGGTGCTTTAATTGTAACGTTCCCCCTACTTTGAGATCCAAAACTAACAGCTACAGATGCTGCAGTCATCCATATTTATTAATCTCCGGCGACCAAATACGGCAGCGTTGGACACATTGATACATTGATCACAGAAATATGTAAAAAATTCAACAATTCATAAACATATTTCCACATTAAAATCAAAACATTTCTTGTTCATTACATAATCTCAAAATGTTACCCACGTTTAGAAAAATATAATTATTACAAATATGGCAAGAGTGACATATGAAGATGCCCCTTGGTTGATCATAGAACATAGTAAGGCTAATAAATCTGCCTTTACAACAAAACACACAGCGGAAAGAAAAACTCTAAATATCTATCTGCCTCCTACATGCCTCCGAAAGCTTTATTCATCAGAGAAGAAAACCTAAGAACCTTAAATATCAAAGTACTCAAAATTAATTGAGTACTCGAGAATTTAAGATGAAAACAAAAACTTCGAGTCAGACATAAAGCCTGGTATGAATATAATCTAACATCTCAATCCTTTTAGATATCTAGTGTAACCACGCCACTTAGCGGAATGGTTTTTCCCCTCACTGGTATCCTAAAACCTTTTTAAAACCAAATTTGGTGCTCCTGCATCCACAACGCTTAAAACATACATTTCAAAACATTATGATGATATGCATACTTGAAAATAAATAATATTTCCCTTCCCCGGTTCAAATTAACACCCTGTCTTAGTTATAGTTCCTAGGTCACTATTAACCTTTTTAGTTTTCATGGGTTTACTAATAACCTTGTTACAATTAATGGCCACCCTATCCTAACCATAATTTTCATGGGATCGTTAAGAACCTATAGGCTTCTGCTAGTTAACTTAATTAATTCATGGGTCCTCCCGAACATATTGGTCATTCCAATAACTAGTCACCTTATCCTAGTTTTCATGGGTTGACTAGGAACCTATGGACTTATCTAGTAACTCAACTGCACATCCTAGCTTTCATGGGTTGAGTAGGAACCCACTGATACTTCCATTAAACACATTCTTATCCTAGTTTTCATAGGTTTACAAGGACCTGTTGACTGATGTCAATTTGTAATTCGGATATAGTTTTCATGGGTTCACTACAAACCAATTAGCCTCTGCCAACTGTCTTTATGCATAGTTTTCATGGGTTAACTATGAACCTTTTGGTATGCACCAATAACTACCTTATCATAGTTTTTATTGGTTTACTATGAACCTCTTGGTATGCACGAATAAATATCTTATCATAGTTTTCATGGGTTTACTATGAACCTCTTGGTGTTACTACAAAGTTTAGGCATCCTATATTTTTGATCACCCTGACTCTATGGATGCAGTTCTACTCATTCGAGAGTTTAAGTAATTTATTTCACTATTTGAGTTAACCTACTAGTTCTTCTACCCCTTTTTCTCCAAAATACAGTGATGGGTTATCATGTGAATATACTCATTTTTGAAGAAGTAAACATTAATTAACAATACCCCTCCTATGGGTTTAAGCTCCTTGAAATATATCTCAAAAAATTTGCTTACACCTTTAACTTATAATTTTGTCAAGGCAATACTTATTCAAAGTTACATACTTAAAACCATTACAAAACTCCTTTACATAAGCTGTGGGTTTTCCTTCAAAAATTAGAGTATGGGTTTTTAAATATTTCAAAGCCAAACCTTTCGACCTTGTCGAAAGGTCTTCAAAACAACCTTTCAAATCAAACCTTTCAAAACCATTTAGCAATTCAAACTTTCGAAAGCATTCAACTCTTAAAATATAAACCTTTCGAAAAGTTACTGAGTTCAAGTTAAAATATATGGAAGGTCCTCTTTTAAAACCTTTGACTACAATGGACGCAACCTTCCAACCTTGTCGGAAGGTCTTCTTCGAAAGATTTAAAACATTTCATTTAAAACAATAGACCTTCACCTTTTTAAAGCACTACTTCAAAAGCTTGGGTTACACTTAAATTATAAAACAAGGATAAATCACCTAAGTCAAAAGCTTTGAAACCTTTCGAAAGCAATGCGAGAAGCGGCTGGTTTTTAAAACAAGTAAACCTTTCATCTTTGTCGAAAGCAACGACTTTGAAAGGTTGGAAAAAGCGGCTGTAACCTTTCGAATGTGTTGGAAGGTTCAAAACAAAACAATGATAAGTGATGGTAACCTTTCGACTTGTTGAAAGGTTCCAAAAAATAATGGTAAAGCAATAGTAATCTTTCGACTTTTTCGAAAGGTTTAAAGCCTTACTTTTTAAACATTTGATCTGGTTGAAAGCAACCAAGTCAAGAGCTTTAATCCAAAAGCAAAGCAGGTGAAAGCTTTTGGTTTCTAAAACAAACATACCCCAACCACTTTGGCCATCATCGTTTCGACTACGAACCCTTTAACTCTGTCCAATTATTACAAACTAAGATACTTGATACCATATGCATTAGTCTGACCTTGTCGAAAGCTATGAATCTCTCGACCTTGTCGAAAGGTCTGGGTGGAAGGTTTTCTGCCATAAAAGGCCAAGACATGCAAAAAGTATGATTTTTTATTTTTGACTAAAAAAGGTTAACTTTTCAACTAGCCTGCTCTGTTTATCAAATTCTCATTGGTTAATAATTTCTTTTCAAAATATGCTGCCACTAATTTTTAGAAATAAATAATAATTTTATTTGTAAAATGTCCATTCTCCTTAATTAAATAGATAAAACATTTAAATCTCATATAATTTTATATATTCATCAAAACACTTATGAAAAATATAGAAAAATCCCAGAAAATCTATTTCAATTTGTTCCAATGTATAAAAATTTTAAGCCCAAATAATCATTATTTTAGCCGTAATTAATCTATAACCCAATTAATAATTTATTCACTAGAAAATTTAGATAAAATCCATATAAACTCAGAAAATTATGAAAATTGAAACCCATCTCCAAAATCATATTTTCTATAGCATAAACTTTTCCCATGGCATTTAAAAATCATTTCACCTTGGTTTTTCCCTAAAACCCTATATATCCCTTATTACATAACCTTTTTAAACACATATAAATCATAAACAAGCATATCATCATTCAATATATCATAAAACAGAATTATCCTTAAATATGATATGATGTATACATCAAAATAGAGATGTACAAATTATTATTCACCTTAGATTAGATAAGGAAATTGAAGTTTGATTGAGATTAATTACTTCTAATTTGAATCCTAGCTTTTAGTTGATTTTCTCTTCTCTTCTAATGGCCGGCCTTGCTTCTCACGGTTATGAATATTTTTGTTTTGGTGAAATGAATGTGTAGGACTAATAAAGATAGTATAAAGGTGGGAAATGTGGGCAGCTATTTACCCTAATGCCATCATGTTTAATTTCCTAACCATTTATATAAGTTCATTAGTTTAATAATCACGACCACTTAGTTTATTAATCAACCTTAATCTCCTTATCTACATTATTCTAATTAAACCACCTGAATAATGTCACTAAAATTAGGGGTGTAATATTAACCATATGCCCTTCTCCATCAACATACATTTACTAGAAAAGTGACCCTTCTTCCCAAACTTGTAGCAAATGAGGGTGGACCTATTCTTTAGCGACTGAAACTTATGCTTGTCGTCCCCCGTCGATGCAGAAATAGATGGGTTCAGAGCCAAGCTCACGAAACTCAAAGCCAAGTTCACCAAACCCATAAAAGACCCCATAAGGTGGTTAGTCATGTCCCTTTGGAACTCGATACGGATACCTTCGATGGACATCTCATTCTTCTTCAGCAGCATGCTACTAACCTCAACACAAACTGAGGCGATGCAATGAATCAATTTTCATACGTCGCCATGATCATGACCCCTTGCTTCAGATCCAAGAAGGTCCTAAATAACAAAGGCTTTCCGGCTTTTGGAACAAACTTCATCTCAAACTCGTCTTTGAATTAGGCCCAAGAGAAGTCGTTTTCTTGGACATATGTTGTAACAGGATTCCACTAATCCATGGATGCATCTGTCAGATGTCACGATGGCAACATATGCTTTATTACATCATCTAGTTCCATATCTCCAAATATCCGATCACATAATCTGAGATAAGGCTGGACTTCTGCAATAGCCCGTGTGCCACTAAACCTCTTAACCTTCGGTCTCTCATAATCGTGGTTGAGCGAATCAAAACTCATCAGAAACCTAACCTGAACGATCTCTCTACAACATTCATTCTTGGTTCATCAACTAAAGCAACATTCCTTGGTGCTCAATTCCTACCATTCGTGACAGTACTACCCCGACCACCTCTATCATTGGCAGCTCTAGTACTTATAGTTCTTACTCCCTAATCAAAGTGGAACAACTTTAGAAAACTAAAGGATAGAGTTACTCTAAAGAGAGAGTTACGAAGAAAAAGATATTCCTAAAGAATAATTTCAAAAATCTACCTTTCAAAATACAGATACGCTCTTATATGTATTATACACGTAACTCATTCTAGGATGTCGCTTACCCTATCTCTAATGAGCCATACCCAACCAAAGACAAGGTGTTCACTCAACCTTGAGCTCTAATACCGAATGTAATGACCCAACTTTTCGAACCTCGAATATCGACGCTAAACACATCCACGGTATTTATGTGCTGAGCACCCAAGTGCCGAAAAGATAGAAAGTTAGGGTAAAAAAAGAATAGAACAAGAAAAGAAGAACACAAAATCAAAATCTCACAATGGACGGTAATATATAATTTCAAACGATTAGTACAAAGGGTTACTCTGAATATAGAAATCTCAAAGTAACTAAAATCTAAGTACCATCATCAGCCTGAATAGTTATAACTGCCTGTCCTCACAATGCTGTTATATACAATATAAAAATGCAATGAAAATAAGAATATTATGGAAGGTGGTCTTCCAGCTCTTCGTTATAAGCTCCAAAGCGTCAGTAGTTAAATTTAGAAACATACACGATGTTGATCCAAGCATTATAAGAAAATAAAATTTGAATTAATTTGGTAAACTAGCGTGAGAAACTCAAGAAATAAGAGTGACATATAATAGCACCATTTTAAGAATGTACAGAAAACCGTATCGGTTTTACCTTAAATGAAACCAACCATTCATTAAGTTTAACATACAGTGATATGATAGCAGATAAATCATATCAAATAACTGTTGTGTGAATGCCGTAACAAGAATAGGTATACAATCAGTACCGCTAAAGCATATTCGCATAGGTGTAAGGAATTTTGTGGAGCTCTCCTCGGATCAAGTCGAATCCGAACTCCATGACTAAGATCAGAAACTTCCTTCCGAGCATCATGTATCTCTAAAATGGATATACTCTAAGGTAAATACAACTGGCCTAATGATGAACTGTGTAGCACCAAGTATCAACAACTCATGTACATCATACTCTAGTTTTAGTCATTTCCGACGTCGAGGCTACATTCGGCATCTTTCGCACGAGTCTTCATTACTCGAATTGCACATGAATCCCCATTTCGATTCCTTCTTCTCGAACATATCACGAATCACTACATGGATTTGAGCATCTCAAACAGGTCTCGAACCTCCACATAGGTTCCCCGCATAAGTCCTCCAACGAATGCTAACATTGTCCTCTCTTTTGGAATACTCTTCAAGATAGACAGTCCTATACGATAACATCATTTGAAATGTTAACACTAACATCACCTTTGGAATTAACTTAGGATAGACAGTTTATAATATTTCACTTCATAATTGCTTACAAAACATAGATCACGTGTATGGTTTTGAAGTGATTACGTGTTTGAGTCATCTCATATAAGTACACTCCTTCTGCTTACCGAACTCCATAACTAATCGACGAATTTCTAGTTAACTCAATTCTGGTGCTCTCATAAATTAGAAAAAGCTAGAGACGTTTCATACCAATACTCCTTCCCAGGGGTTCTCATTGGTATGAAATCGCGAAGCCTTTCGATAACTTCTTAAGTCATATTAGGTCAAAGTCGATAATCGACTATCGATTATCTAGTCAAAACAATTGCTTATACAAATCAATATTCATATATTTAACTCATTTTCAACGTTCCAACTTAATTATTCCTCATCCAAGAGTAAAGATAGGTAAGTTAGAGCATTGGTTGCACCAAAGTCTTGCCTAGACACTTCATTCTTGAATCTAACAAATAGATAAGTCTACCTCGTCGGCTTTTATTATTATGTATAGTATTAATAATTTCTATAAACAGGTAAGAAATCAACACGACTAATACGTTTCTGACATTTTATGACTTACTATTCCTCGGTCAAGATGGAAGCTGGTAGGTTAGAGCTATATTGCTCCATCCCTACTCGAACATTAATCTTAACTCTGACAAATAGAAAAGCCTTACTTCGTCAGTTTTTAGTGCTAAGCATAATTAATTACTTTTCAAACAAGTAGTTAATCAATTAATCATTTAGCTGCTAAGTAGTTCTAACCCCTTTCTAAACCTTTTGTTTGTACTTTTAAAACTCATTTTAAAATGATATATATGTGTAGTAATTTATTTATCAAAACTTGATATTTAAATAAATAAGTCAAAAGATACTCTATTCCATAAGATATAAAATAGTCAACATATTTCTAAAAACTATATATACACTTAAAAATACTTTATAACACTTATAATAGGTTTTAAAACATTTTTTCAAAATATAACTTGAAAATACAACTCTACAGTTTCCTCAAAAACTTGGAAAAACAATTTTTTAATTTAAAATCGTCTTCTTTAAAAATTCACACCTATTTCTTAAAAATTTATAAATATCTCAAACCACTATTAAACTACTCTAATAAGAGTTAATAAACACTTATAAAAAGGATGAAAGAAAATACTTAAATTTAAAAATCTTTTCAAACCTTTAAAGACCAAAAATCAAGGCTAAACGAAGCAGTTTTGCACAAGTGAAGTTTTGGCCGCTTTTCGAGATGTTAGCTTACTTTTTACTATCCAAGCTTTTAATAGCATAAATATAAAACATTTTAAATAGGGTGAGAAACCCTTAAGGATCTCACTATAAAGTTTCATAGAAATAACAAAAAACAAGGCAATTCCAAACCGCATCTATAGTAACCATCGCTATAAGTACACTTTCAAATCCGAGTCCAATCTAAACCAAAGTCCATCTATAACCTATGTGATTTATTCTAAGGTCTTTTCACAAGTCATACAAGTCCATTCCAGGTCAATAGACATGGCTCACATATGCTTCTTGTTTTTAGAATAAGAATCAAACCAATGTTTTCCACAATGTCAGTAACAATTCAAACAACTTAAACACAATCAAACACAATACGTATGTGTTATATTTTCCATCAAAATGAGGTTTTAAATCACCACTTATTCAAAAACAACCAAGATCCAAGCTAACCAAGTCAAACCTCAACCTTGCAACCAGCTTCTTCATCCTCCTCCTTGTTTTGCCTTGCTCTCTCCCTCTCCTCCTCACACCAGATGCCCACGGCCTTCAAGGGTAGTGAGAGATTGGCCTTACATCTTCAACTTCTAATATAATGGAATGTATTCTAATATTGCACTGAGTCTTCACTCCTAATTTGAGTTGATTTGAAGTTGATTTACTTTAGGAATTTAGAGAAGAAGAAGTCATTAAAGAGAGCTCACTTTTGCTTCATGAATTTATGATTTATTCCTAAGGATAAGCCTCTCATTATATAGGCTCAAGATGGTGTTTCCTAAGCTTGCCTTTATCCTTCCCTCGGATCATGCCATGGAAGACTCAACTCCCATCACTTCTCTTTTACGCTAATTGCACTATACCATAATATCTGTTCTCCTAATGGATGCTTCTAGAACCTTCCATGCATTATGAAGAAGAGAGTATGTAAATTAGTTGCTAATGTGTTCATTTGATCATTAAACAAGTGCACAAGATTTTGGACAAATTAAATCGATTGAAAAGTTATTTAACGATAAACCGATTTCCAGTCACATTATCGATTTTTCTTTAAATAATATATTTTTGTAAACAATTTTTTAAAAAGTTTATTATTATTATTCATTAATTAAATGATGTCTATTAAGATTATGAAATCATATTTATAACACTTAATTATATTTCAAAATCTTTCGATATTCAGAGACAAAGTGCTCGAAATTCTGGATCGCTATAAATGGTTCGACCATTTACAAAGGAAAATGAATGTACAAGAGTGGATATGATTTAACGTATGATTGGGATGAAAAGAGTGAATGGTCACTTTTACTTCATAAAGAAACATCGGAAACGGGAACTATAATAATAATAGTTGATACTTAACATTAGAATAAGAAATATGAAAATAATTTTCTATAAAATTTATTTCTTCGAGTTCAAGATATTTGATCAAAGAACTCACCACTATAAACTAGTTATAGTATATTAAATAAGTATTATATATAAAGTGAATGATGGATCTCCCAAAACGATACGTTATTATAGTAATGGCAAAAATAGTGAGAGCATGTCATATAGCACTTATTGATTGCATCAAGTTACGAAATTTGTTTTTGTAAAGCATAGCGAACATTATTTACGATATAATGACTATTTTTCGATATCGCTGAAAAATAAACATAGTTGTATTTCAATGTGAATATTATGAATATTCATTATGAAATAAAACTATAGTGTGGTATTTGTTTTGATAACAAAAGTGATGCATTGAAAAATACCGAAGTATCTGAAATTATTTACAATTATTTTGGAGTTATAGACTAAGTCATATTTTTGGGAAATAATTTTTATTATATGTTTATGAATCATATGAAACCAGCTAATTATATCTCCGATAGTTAAGGGCAAAGCACTAATTTAGTGGAAGCGTCATAAGAGTTGATGAACTCTTTAGATTGTTACATATAGATATATGCAATCGTAAGTCTATTAATACCAAAAAGGTTCCATGTACTTTGTCATATTCATCGATGAGTTATCACAGATATGAACATATGTATTTGGTGTGCAAGTATAAGTCTAGATAAGCTCATAGAATATAAAACCGAAGTAACTAAAGTAATATTGTTCATAAGTGATTTGATTTGATCAAATAGGTGAGTATATTAGAAAGAGTTCCATTTGTGCCTAATATATATAAAAGTTCAATCTCAAAGGACACTCTTTCTTATAATACATAATGATGTATTGATAAGGAATAATCAAACTTTGTTGGACAAAACACGATTAAGGAGGAGTGAAGCAGATTTAAACTCTTTCTATAAAGTGTGTGTTTAAGAGTAGTATACAAGGTTAAAATTAATATCTTCCAAAGAATAGTTTGCAAAACCATACAAGATAGGGGTTCATAAGCAACCCCTGCATACTCTAGGCTAAGGAGTTGGTAGGTTGTGTGAAACGAAAGACTGCACATAATAATTACACGTAAGGGTCTTGTATGAAACTAACTAAGTGAATTTTGGGAACGATTGTAATTAGATGACTAATTTATTTTGTAAACATAAATATACTGTGAACTAATGCAAAATCAGTTTTATAAGGCAATTTATAAAATGTTTATGAACACCCATTCTGTTGCAATGAGAAACAAATGTCGTTTCAAGAAATGTCAACTTCATAGCAAAAGAAGTTCTTCAAAAAATTATTGGTATAAAATCAATTTGAATATGATCTAGTGATAAAACTAATTACAAGGGATCAAACATAAATGAACATGAATACGTTAAAACATCTTATAAATATTCTTGTACATTAAAGAGAAAATGTGAGTTTCTTGTCAATGTTAATAACAAATAATCTTCGGTTGTTTAATAAACCATTAAAAGTATCGACTCTATAATATGGTATGATATGCAAATCCGAAATAGATTTCAAGCACATTATCAAATTATGATTTTGATATGTGTATCCAAAGAGATATGATCCATTGGCCATAAATGTATCTTTAAGAGAAAGATAAATGCAATTGGAATATAGTGGGTCATATTGATAAGGATAATACCATGAATTTCAATTGTTGAAATTAACGTAACATATTCATCGATGTGCTTAAGTTGGTTCGGATTTTAATCACAAAATTATCATATGGTACGACTTTATATATGTTTTGGTATGTATGTGTTGAAACAAAAAATTGTAAATAATGATTAAGAGCAAACTATTTACGTATAATAACCTATGTGTCTCGAAGTCAATGGAAGCGAATATCGAGTTTGAGGATATGATCCAAGAACTGATACAAAAGTGTCGTTCGATGAGCACTGAAGTTGAACAAATGTTTTGATGTTAAATAGTTTGATTGTCAATCAAAATGTAGAGCAAGCGTGTGCCTATAAGAAAGAATGTTAAAAGGTACATAAATATTTCTAAACCATAAGCAAACATCATACTGTTGATTGCTCATGACGTATTTGTATTAAATTAATCTTTAGTTGTTTTAGTACTCAACATTGGATTTGTAAATAATTTCTTTTTTAGTAAGTATAAAAGCTATTAGGAATGTCCTAAACGAAATGCAAGGACGCCTTATTAAAATGTTTAACACAGAACATGTAAGATTGATTCCTTATGCATTGGCAATAGGAATTATCATACATATTATGTTGTCTATGATATATTGATCTGTTTATGTATTTGATATATGAAGAAAATACCAAATCCAAATTGATATCACTAAATGGTTTTTTGAGGCATTCTCGTGTATTTATGAAATACTAGCAAACTCCTTTGGATTCAAACGTTCATAAGTGATATTAAGTATAACAGGTCAGTAAGAATGGATGTTAAAAATCTTTAAGTTAGTAATGTTCTAAATGAAAGACTATGGGCAATTCAATGAAAAAGGCTAAGTACATCGCCTTGAATAGCGCCATAATAAAAGCAACGTATACAAATTAATGCGCAAATTTACAATTAAGTTGAAGTAATTCCAAATGTTGAGAATGTCATAACATTGTTATATAATAACAATGTCGCAATATAGTTCATGACAGAACTTAGAGCTCACTGGAAACCGAGAGACATACTTCAAATTATTCCACATGATAAAGGAAGTTTATCGACGTTGGATAGAGTTGATTGATAGGGTAGATAATTAAAACATAATTACATACTTGTTCACTAAGGGACCGACCAAATTGGTTTTGAGAAAACTGATTAGTGAAGTTGGAATAAGATTTCATAATTGACCCTAATGCAAGTGGGTGATTGATAGAATTAGAGGGTATGCCCTAGGGCAATTATGTAATTTATTACATATATCTAACTCGATAACCAATCTTATTTGAAATAAAATTTGTTTTCTTTCTATTATATACTTGATATAATGTGTTATATTAATTAATTAAATTAAATTAAAAGTATATTTAATAGAAAATCCATAAATGGTATCTTTTTGTAATAATAGTTGCAAAGTGTTGTAACCATGAGTAATTTATTACAATGAAAATAAATATATCATTTTAAATGTTCTCAGTTAAGATGTATCGAGACTGGATATCATACATCCACTGAGACTAGTGTAGGTAACGCTCTCCAAATACTGGATAGTGTATTACTCATGGCTGTTGGGCACACCAAGGGGTTACGTACTGATAGTTATTGGATAATCATGGAATAACTCACTCAATAGTTTGTCATCGGTTAATGTAACTAAGGCCAAACAGAAAATATCATTGTGACAAAATTACATGGTTCTCTTGACTTAAGAATATTGTTGATCTTCAATATCAAAGCTTTGCTTTAAGTTTAGTTAAATCATGGCATGGTGTCCGTCAAACGACTATAGCAGGGCAAAGTGGAAGCACTGGTAGTGAAACACTATCCAAGAGAGGGTTCGTCTCCTTAGTTATATGAGGTTAGTATCATGCCAACTGAAGTCAACTCAAATTCAAAGTCCCTGGTTAGAGCAGTTCAGTTAGTAATAATTGTTATTATTGAGCCAAGAACTTTGTGTTTGAATTATAAAGTTGGCTATGGACGATATTGGAATTTGATGAAGAGAATTGGTGTAAATAAAAGTCACAACCGAGCAACGCTTAACAAAGTAAAATTAGATTTTATCAAAACCAAGTAAGCTATAAATTTAGTCAAAATGTCACACCACTTGCTAAGTGATGTGTGAGCATTAATATTTGAATAGTCAATCGCTGACCAAATTTATGCCTAACAAGTCACATAACAGAAACGATGAATACTTCTTTAACCGAAATGATTTAATTAATTTGTAACCGTTATAAACTAGTTAAATTAATTAATATTTATGATATATATTTATTAAATTTGATTTTGATTTTATGAACAAAATTGTTAAATACATTTATAATAGTTATAAATATATTATCGATATGCAATATTGATACGTGTTAAATTGGATTTAATTGCAAAATATTTAGTTCAGGCTTTCAATGGATTTAAAGCCCATAAAAGGGGCTAGTTGGTTTGGCTCCATAAAGGATGAAAAGTTGCGGCCATATGAAGGGAAAAGCGGCTTTGATCTGGATGGCTAAGATGGAAGGAGAACAGATATAGATCTTGATCCTAACTTTTCTCCTTCTCTTCTTTTATACCAAGATCTCCACCCTCACATTTTTGAGGACTTTCGAAGCCTCCAAACCCTCTCATTTTTCCCAAACCCTACCTCCTCCATCCTCCATTAATTCAAGTTCAAATCAAAACCAATAACGACCCGATTTGAAATTGGAATATTTAATTGATTTTAATATTTAAAAGTTAATTTTTAACTTGAATTTCAAATATGACCATTTATTGGATAATTTAATTATAGAATTAAATAATTGGAAATTAGGTAAAATATTGAATTCGGAGTTTTAAGCTTGTTAAAAATAATTTAAAGGCTTATAAAATTTATATTGATAACACTGAAGATAATAGAAGTTTTAAATTCGAATTCAATAATGATTTGATCGGTTTCAAAAATATATCATTTAAATTGACTTTTAAAAATAGCCTTCCGAGACACAGTCTCGGAATTCGATAAAACCTTTTCCATTGGATCCATAATAGTGTATTATCATCGGATTTCAAATTTCGTAGCGTTTGGAGTTATCGTTTAGTCGTATGAAATATAAACGCGTTGAAATTTTTATCAAAAATTCAATATAATAATTGGGTCCAAAACGCTATCTTCTCCATACGATCAAATTAGGACTCGAAACCTTTTCCATTTCATTCGGAATAAGGGTATAACATTATAAACGCCTAGTGACACGTCTTGATAGGAGATCGAGATTTCAAGCTATGATTTCGAGATGATTTAAATTTAAATAATATATATTTATGTTGACTAGTCAAACAAAATCACATCAGCACTTTTTCAAATCAATGTAGCTTTCCTCAAACAGACCACCTTCTTTTCAAATATCACATTCCCTCCCTCTTCATTTTACAACCGAGTTTCAAGCAAAGCAGAAAAAAATGGTGAATTCAAAATTTAAAATCTCCATATATACTTCATTAAAAAATCTCATACTTTATTTAAAAATCAAAATTTTCTTTCACCTTCAATCCGACAATAGAATTTTGTGGTTCGGCAATAATTTGGTCGATCAAATTTTATGTCGATGCATTTTTTCCGAGGGTTTGAGCTCCTGTGCCATGTATTGCTCAATTTGATCCATGGGGTTTGGGTTTGCACTCAGCAAGACGAGGAGCAGCTCGGGGAAGTTTTTCATGGTGTGCGACTAACTGTTGCGAGCTACCACATATGGATTCACCTTCGAGAAGCTGCAAATCGTGACGACGTTTGATGATCGAGGTTGTTGTCAGAGGAGGCGGGTTTGATGAGGGGTTGAAGAGGAGATTGGTGAGGTGGGTTGGTTCGTTTTCGTGTGTGTGGTGCTCCAATGCGCACCGTGCACGTTCATGAATACTGGGGGAAAGCAGCTGCGTTCGTTGGGGAAGAAGGGTGGAAAGTAGGCCAGGTTCAAGCATGTGGGTCGGGTTCTTCTATGGGCCTGGGTATGTTTTTTTTAATTTTCAAAAAGGGTTATATAATTTGTTTTATAAAAATTCAAAGCTTATAAAATATATAAATCATACTTACGTGGTCCGATTCGGATGATTCAAGAGGCGTTGGGACCGTGATGTCGACATCTTCGCTTATGGTATGGTTTGGATGAATTTGGAGCTTTCGGTAATTTCAGACAATTTTAAAACGTGTCCAGATTCAATTGAAAACGGAATGCAAAAACGACAAAAAATCAAAGTGAGTTAATCTCACTCAATTTTGGATTACAACAATTGATTTTAAATGGTTAAAATTAATTATTGGTTCATGGTTGAATTTGATATATTTTTATCAGTTGATGTGATGTTATACGTAGCAGTATATATATGTGTGTGTGTGTGTGTGTGTGTGTGTGTGTGTCTGTATACATACATACATATGTATGTATGTATGTATGTATGTATGTATGTATATTGGAGTGATTGATATTCCCGCATAAATATATAGCGGATGAGACATTATATGTCCCACATAATAGCGGATGACCCTATATACCGTGATGTTCCCCTCGAAGTCGGGTTGGTATTTTTATATTGTATTAACATTTTTGGATGTAGAAAAACAGGTTGGAGGGATCCAATTAGATTCCTAACAAATGTCGAATTTATTTTCATATTCAGTTATATGGTTTATCTGAATAATCGATAATAGATTATATCCAAAATTGAATTTATTGGATGCTATATTATTGCTGGATATATTTTTGCATTTTAAAATATCATAAACATGAATATTGAATTTTTGAAAGGAAAATAAAAGGTAATTTTGCAATACAATATTTATAATGAAGTGTGATAAATTAAAGACAATGAATTTGGGGAAAATAAATAGTTTGACTTTAAAATCCTATTTTATAATCCAGGAATATGGAAAAATAGAGATTTTTGGATAAATGTGTATAAAAGGGTTTTTAAAATAAATAGAACTTAAGCGATGTTGTTTTATGTATGAAAGAATGTATATTTAAATTTAAGATTTATATAGTTGGGGAAAAATAAAGGGAAATTTTGAAAATAAAATATGAAATTGATGTTCCAGATTTAAATAAGCTTTTTAAATCATAAAAAGGAAGTGAATCTGAAGTTCGTGAGTTTTGGGATAAATTTGGGTTAACTAAGAAATTAATTTAAAAATGGAGTTTAATTTGAAAATCGATGAAAAATCGATTAAGTGTTGTGAAACGGTGGTGAAACGGGAAATGAGATTATGGAAATTAGAAATAAAGTTTATAATATAAAATGAAGTAAATTATCGGTGGATAATTTGAAATTACAAATTCATGGAGGGAATTTATAAGCAGACGGGTAAATTGTTTTAAAATAAATAGTAGTCTTATTTTTAAAAACGTGAGAAAGGAAATTTACAGGATTGGAGCGTAAATTAAACTGGAGATAAATCGAAGGGGATTTATAAATGATTAGACTGGCTATAGTGAAGTGGAAAAATGTATTTTTCTAAGAAGTTAAGTTATTTTAAAAAGAAAAGATTTTAAAGTATTAATTAGAAAATTTAAAAGTGTTTATAAGAATGTTTCAAAAAATTTATTATTTAGTTGTTCAAAAATTGTTAAAATATTTATAAATTAAGTTAGTTATAGTAGTTAATTATTATTAAAGGTTTAGTTAGCATTATTATTTTAAAGAATAATTATTAAATATTTTTATTTTATATAATAGCTTTTATTTAAAAAGTAGTTTTATCTAAAGTTAACTTGGAAAACTATTATAGAAATTTCATAAATATTATTTTGAAAACCTTGAAATAAAGTTTTTGGAAAGTATTGGTATACTTGTATGGCGAAATCGGAGGTAGTGAGTGCCTGTAGTTAAGTCTTGAATTTCTCTGGGATAGAGACATAGCCATTGAATTGTGAATCCATGGTTTGATACCACAGTGGTACTTTCCATATTTATTTATTTTTAAAGAAGGTTTTCAAATATTCGTTTTTGGAAAAGATAGTTGGTGAATTTACTCAATTCGATAAGATAGGTACGTATTTTGGATAAAGAAATTAATTTATTAAGAACTAAATTAAAAAGAGATTTGTAGTTTTTCAGTGGAAAATGAAGTGTTTGGTTGAATTGATTGTTTTATTTGATTGTTAAATAACCGACTATCAAATCTGGATCTAAATATAACTTTGGAAATATTTAAAAGAAATACATGAATTATATGGTGCAGTTACCATTCGAGGTGCTATATTTTACGTATAAACTTGTTTCGTTCTTTTGGGATGTTCATAAGGGAATCTGTCCACTAATGGTTAGGAGGTGATCTCCGATCTTATCTTCGTCTGTTTATTTTCTAGAGAACCGGGGTTGAGTTTACCGAAAATAGCGAACGTTGTTTCGAAGAGACTGGGATCAGATTTGTTATCCGAAAACCACTTCGGTCCAATGAGTACGTTATCGAATGAAGACAAGAGCATGGAGTCGAAGATGGAACAATGAAGTGCAAGGGCTAATCGATACTAATCCTGAGCCAAAATGGATGTAATAGGAATAGTGCCTTCGGTCCCGTTCGGACTGGGAACGGACTTGTATGGATGAATGCTATCAGTACATTATCATTGGAGGACAATGAGCATTCTAAGTGAATATTTCCAAAAAAGTAATCATAGTCTCTAGCCTCATCAACTAGGAATGACTGAAAAGAAGGAGAGATGCAGCAAAGCTAAATGGGTAGCACCCAAGTAGGGTATGTCTATCACCTTTCTAGATAAACTCGGATATTATCACTACGTGTGAAAGGAGCTCGAAAAGGGTGGGAACACCCAGGGTGATAGCATATTCGGTCTATCCAGGTCAGGGATGGTTCGGTCTTGTGTTGGCAGGGATCGTAGGTTCGATCTCGGTATGATCTTCTAGACGTGTACCGTGATAGGTGATACCCAAGTGCCCAGAGATTTAATTGGAATCCATTCTCCAATAAGCGTCATACGGTTTTGATTATGCCTAACTATGCTGAAACACGAGATGCAATCATTTTAGCTATTTGAATAAGTATTTGTACTTAGACACTATTATAATATCAGATGATTTTGATGTGAAATGTTTTGGTTATCGTAGGATGAAAACCCGTCGTGTTTATGTGTGGTGTGGTCTTGCGAGATACCTTTGATTTTCAAAGGATTTTGAACTTTAGTAATTCAAATTGAGTGTGTTTTCTCACGCTGGATTTCCAGACTGATTCGGGTGTTATGTTATTATAATGCTCGGGTCAGACCAAGTATTACAGAGACAGGTAGGATGCTATGGATTTTAAGAGATAAGCTAGATGAGGAGGCGTAGCACACGTACTTGGCTTATATTCTGCTGTGCATTGTAGGCTGTATATTAAGCATTTGTGAGGACAAGTTATTATGACTATCCAGTTTGTGTTATTAATTGTGTTGTGCTCTGATGATGTAATGTATAGAAATAGTTATAGTTTCTTTTTGTATAAAGATCAGTTGTTATCTATTATATATTGTTCCGCTGCGATTGTGAGATTCTGTGTTGTTATTTTTATTTTCTTCTTTTACCTCTTTATTCTTTCCCTAGCGATCTGATATTTCCAACATTCGATTGTTCAGCATGTAATACAATGGACGTATTGATGTTGATTTTCAAAGATCGAAAATTCAAATTGTGACAAAACCAAGTTCAGTTCTATTTGATAGCTAGTGATCAACGATTCAAGGACTAACACTCTGCTGATTGGAATTCAGACCAAGTAGCAAATCTCATCGCTTCGTGGTATACTTTTTGGCATTGGATATAAGGTATATTCTTAATCAATTTATGGTCATTGGTCTTCACATATAATGTTTCCTTATATATATACACTAAATTGTTAGTTAAGTGATGATTCTGATATATAAATATATTGTCAAAACTAGATTGATTACATATTCGCATATATTTGTATATTAAAAAAAGGAATTTTTTTAATCACGTGTATACCTAAAATAGTACGACTCATAATAATAAAAACCATTTTTCTAATTTTGATAACTTAATATCTAATATTTAAATATATACATGTAGTTTATAATTTAAATACTACATCATACTCTTACAAAATATGGTTACAAAATTTTATATATAAAGTTTCATAGATATAATATTTTCGGTAGAATAAAAATAATTTTATATGTATATATATTATTATTTAAATAATATTAAAATAAATTCATTATATAAATTAATTATATTAATATATATATATATATATATAATATATTTTGTAAACTAAATTATGACCTAACATACTCTTGGCAAAAATGGAAAAACATTATTTATATATTTAAAAATATTTAATTATAAACTGAAAATTAAATAGACTTAAAAAATTATTTTTAAATTATAAATTGTATAATAAATATTAAAAATAAAGAATATCATTTAAAATTTTACTGGAAATTTAAAATTCAAATCTGAAATTATTATTTTGTTTTAATATTTTAATAATATCCATATAAATATTGACTTAATATATTTTTTTAAATTTTAAAAAACATCTGAACTATAAGCGTGACCAGGTAAATACATATTTACTATATGTATTTTGTGTATTTTTAAGTACTAATATATATTTATTATTGTATTATTATACATATATATAAGTATTTGATATATATATATATATATTAATAATACTTTTCGTTTATGTATATGTTGTTTTCGAATTTAAATTAATAAAAAAATTCATTATATAATATATATTATAAATGATTATAATATATTCGTATGGTTATAAGTACATATAATGTTAATATTTAATTCTTATCTTTATTGATACACACACATACTGCTGCTGCGCCAAAGATCCCTCTGCCTCGGCTTCCGCTTAGGAAATGGGTTCCCAAAGTCTCTCTAGTTGAAACAGACCCTGGTCCTTCTCTTACGTTAGTGTAGCTTGTGTCCCCAGTTCCTGCTGACGTTCCTCCTGTTCTATCTACCGTGCTGGATCTCGCTCCGCCTCTCGTTGTTTGGGCCGAGACTGAATATTGTTGGGTTGACCGTCAGTCTGGTATGAGATTCAACCCTGCGGATGACACCTACCTTAAATATGTATCTGATGATCTATTGGACCTACGATGCCTTTATTATAGAATTTCTGGTGATTCCTTGGTTCTTGACTTGGAGTGCTCGTATGCTGTGAATAATTCTGTTATTCTAGCTGATACGGACTGGGATCGATCCTTTATTTACTCCTCTGATGTTGACAGCTATGATCCTTCTCTTGCTATTCGTTTCCGCCCCTTTTTTGGTCTTCAAGGGGATGGTTCTCTGGTTTCTTCCAGGGACGGAGCGGGTGTTGGTGATTCTTCCTCTGCGGAGGAGAACCAGACCACGTATTTATTTCTTGTAGCTGTGACATGTCTGTCACACTGCTGTGCTATATTTTTATTTATTTCTATCATTGTAGCTAAGGTGTCTCTACCTTTCTCCTGTACTTCAACTTTATTACGTTCGTAATAAAAGTGGTCGGTCCACTATAAAACTATCGGCCTTGCCAAAAAAATTATTTAAATAAAAATATAGTTTATATATATGTATGTATGTATTTGTAATATTATATATATAAGTATATAGACATATATTTGGACAATACATTTGTATATTAGATGAGTTAACATGACCGTTGTGGTGTAAATCCCATAACATATATGTGGACATGTTATACCTTACATGAATCGATATATTACACATGCACATATAATATGATACATGTATAGATATAATACCACATAAATTAAATAATATAAGATCATTTTATTAATTTAAATAAAATAAATATTTTATTTAAAATAAATATATAAATGTTGTAAATAAATTAGACTTCATAGGCCCAACGAAGATCCAAAATGGTAAACAATTTTGAAATTCACCCATTACTTATATTCATAGGCCCAGTTCTAACAAAAACAACTTATATGCAGTGAAAAACTTATCAATTAAGGTATGTCATTTAGAAACGAATGTGTGATGTGTAATAAAGACATACAAACTTTAAAGCATCTATTTTTGCTTATGAATAGGTGATTGCATATGGAAATTGATGTGACTGTAATCCCAGTCAACACCATCCCGAATATCTTAGGTGAAATCGAAATATTTAGCAGTAAATTCCAGGATAAGTTAAGACTGTTAGGATTAGTTAAAATAAGCATAGCATGTGTAATATGGTCAATCCAGTGCGAAAGAAACAACAAATTATTCAACCAAATTTCCATAGATAAGATTAAACTTGTGAATCAATCAACAAACTGTGCAAATTATCATGCGTAAAGCAAAATCAAAAATAACAAAGAAATCGATATTGAGGAAGAAATTTTAGACTAAAGGAGGTACCGAGTCCATCCGCTCAGTTCATCCACGACCCCGATGAAAAGGTCTAATTTAGTGTAACTCCTACTTGGCTACCTCTTACTCGGTTATGGAGAAATGAGCTCTTTACCAAGATGGAAGGTGCCATCGAGAAGGATTAGGGTCTATTCTAATGATAGCATGGAGAAGAGGGAAGTAGTTGAAACCTTACAGGTTTCCATAGCTTAATTAGTTCAAATGACATGTATAATTATCGTATATTATTAATTCATTTTCTGCTATGAAAACTTAGTCCTTAGGCTATTTTTTGTAAAGTTTGATTTAACTTTATCAAATAAAGAATATACCCCATCAAAAAAGTATAAGGGTTATTTCGTTAATTGACATTTTCTAGGAGATGAAGAATGAATTTCCTTTACCTTTACTGTTCTCACGAGACACCATCATTATCAGTCAACTATCACCTTTGAACCTCCACAGCTTTCTACCACAAACACATGAGAGCATAGACCACGGTTATTGACTTCAGCTCGCCTCATCGCACCAAATGCACACCACTCGACCCCTACGATCAACTATGCCACCACTTAGGGCTAATTGAAACCCAAGCTTTCCTCCAACTGCTTCTTCAAGCATCTATGCCACCAACAATCAGAACCACCGTGACTGGCTCAAGATGTCACCCCTCCTTGACACCATTGTTGTCCCTAATGTTTTTTTTTTTTTTGAAAAGATAAATAGGGCCCAGCCCAAGAAAGTAAAGGACGGGTAGATATACCCTACCACCCGAAAGCATGATACAATACACAAACCCTAGCCAGGGTTGCCGACAAATACAAACACAGAAATACAACAAAGCTTGATAATGGTGGAAGAAAATTCGTAGTTGATCTCTTCTTTCCTCAAAATGAGAGGCTATCATTTAAATCTCCTCCAAAACTCCAATGTCTTCCATCATTATAGGGTCTGCTATGCTTAAGGAGGTCTCCACTCCATGATATCTTTAGCGCGAAGTCCGACATCTTTCAGATCTAAGCTAAAATGACCATATCGAGTTGTTTTGGTCTTAAAATCATAGTAGTTAGCCTCCTTGCTAGCATGATTGCCCCCAGATTTTAGATCTGATGGTGTGGTGAGAGTCGAGACTAACGTCTCCTTTGGATCAGACCTTGAGAATTTGAGGCAAGCTTCGACATGAGAATTGCTGCTCTCACCTCTTTCCCAATCAAATAAGTGGTAGATTCGATTGTTGAGCTTGTTGATGTAAAATGAATTTCCTAATCTTTGCTCAAAATTGGGCAGAAGCGGTTTGTTGGCATCCTCAGTGTTATTGCAACTCCTCCTGCGATAATCAGGTAATAAAGCATTATCTTTAGTGCTTAAATCTTTACTAATCATACTATTAACAGAATTAATTGCCTTGTTACTTCCCTGACAGGTTAAGATCTGGTTATTTAGGGGATTGATTGCAGTAGCCCTGCTAACAGTATTGAATGGAGTCGAATCAGATAAGTGCTTAAGAGAATTAGTGACTTTTTCACTGAGCATAGTAGCATCATGTATAGCACTGCTGTTGTTACGTGGATGACAGTCTGTAGAAAGCAGAGGCCCAGAATTGGATGGATGGCTATTCCTATGCATATCAGGTAAATAGGAGTAAGATTGTTTATTTAATGGGCCTTTAAAATTAAAATTAAAATTGAAGTTATGGTTGCTCCCCTTGCAGGAGTTGATTCTGGTATGTATATTGGGACAGCAACCTCCAACTGAGGAACTCTGATCCATGAATTCTGATGACTTTGCCACGAGATTACCATCTTCAGCAGGATAATGAGAATTTTTATTAAAATTCTCATTTTGTAAGTATTTTTCAACAAAATTTTCATAGTTGTCATTATCAAAGATACTTTGAATCCTGTTGTTGTTTGTACTGAATTTATGAAGAATGATGTTGAATTCTATTTCAATGGTTTTCCATAGTTGAATGTTGTCTGTTTCAACTTTGTTATGGAGCCTGTTATTTCTCTCTTTCCAAATGAAATAAATGACTGTAGTAAGAACTACAGTTGCTTTGTTGAAATCAGCTTTCTTACCTTTGTATGCTTTCCGAAAATAATGAATGCTGTCTCTAATGTTTTGGAGAGCCAAATGTTGATTTATGTTAAACTTATTTTTGGCAATGAACCAAACATGTCTAGAGTAGGGGCAGTCAAAAAATAGATGTTCAGTGTTTTCAATTTCAGTTTTGCAGAATAGGCAATTGGAATTTCCAGTATTTTTGCTCCATTTTCCACATTTTTCTTTAGTTGGAAGACGATTTAATAAAGCAAAATAAGTGCAGAAAGCCATTTTTGGGCAGTTGGCAGAGTTCCAAACTGATTTATGCCAATCAACTTCCATTTCCCCTCCTTTTAGAAAGTCCCAAGTGTTTTTAAAAGAAAATCTGCCTTTAGTAGATAATTTCCAGCACCAAGTATCCTTTCCAATATTAGGGTCAATCCCAATTTTGTTAATTGCATAGTTGAAGATAGCAGTAGCAGGAAATGCTTGAGTATTCCAAGAAGAGTTTTGAATGATATTGTTAATAGAAGCATTAACTTTTCCAAAGTAATATAGGTTATTCCACCCTAGTAGATTGATAAGAGAGTTTCCATTAATCCAAGGGTCAAACCATAGGCTAGTGCATTTACCATCTTTAAAATTTCGCTCTATAAGCTTGGCTTCAGTATCTCTACAATAAAGAATATTCTTCCAAACATAAGAATAATGGCTTTTAATGGGCATGGACCAGAAATTTTTGTTTTTGACATATTTGGCCCACATCCATTCTGCCCATAATGATTTGCCTTCAATGAATTTCCAAAAGAGTTTGAATTTGCATGCTTCATGAATGTATGAAAAATTTATGATACCCAATCCCCCAGCTTCTTTGGTTTTTATAATGGTGTTCCAAGATATTTTATGGAATTTTCCATTCCAAATGAAGTTGGCACATAGTTTTTCAATTTTCTCTAAAGTTTTTGCTGGTAAATTGTGAGATTGCATCCAGTACATTATGACAGCAGAGATGACTGTATGAACAAGTTCTACTCTTCCTGCTATAGATAGCAATTTGCTTGACCAGTTGTTAATTTTATTTTGAATGGTTTGATAAAGCTTGGCACAATCTCTTTCCTTGATCTGATTGTTACTGAGGGGTAAGCCCAAATATCTGATAGGAAGTTCACTATGTTGGAATTTTAGAATGTTGAGGATATCCATCTTGTTCCTACAGTTTTTGCTAAAAAAGATTTTGCTTTTATTTTCATTGATCTGAAGACCAGCTTGATTTCTGAGGTTGTCAAAAAAAAATTAATGGTAGCTGCAGAAATAATATCAGCATTTAGAAAGATTAGTAAATCATCAGCATATAAAAGATGAGATATGCAAGAAATAATAGAGTTAATAGGTTTTATGTTATTACACAACAGTTCCATGTCCATTTGTAAAGTAAAATATTCCATAGCAATTGTAAGTAAATAAGGAGATAGAGGGTCCCCTTGTCTAATTCCCCTATTACTGTGAATAAATCCACAAGGAGAGCCATTAATAAGAATGGAATAAGATACATTACAGATACATTCCTTGACTAATTTACAGAATTTATCATTAAAGCCTAATTGACCCATCATGTGTATAATAAAGTTTCTGTTTATTTTGTCAAATGCTTTGTGCAAGTCAATTTTGAGACACATTTTATTTTTTCCAGCCTGGTTAAAGTCCCTTAAAAGTTCATGAGATAAAAGGGTATTTTCAACAATAAGCCTATCAGGAATAAATGCACATTGGTTTTTTGAAATGAGAAATTTTAAAAAGCATTTAATTCTGCTACTAAGTATAGAGGCAATAATTTCGTATAAAAAGTTGCAACATGCAATTGGTCTGTACTCACCCAGACATGAAGGATTTTTGGTTTTAGGGACCAGAGTTATAAATGTATGATTTATGCTTTTTAATAGCCTACCAGTTGAGAAAAATTCTTTGACAACCTCAAGGAGCATATTTTTAATATCATCCCAGTGGATTTTGTAAAATTTAGCCCCAAACCCATCAGGTCCAGGGCTTTTATCATCCTTGGCAGAGAAAACAATTTTTTCTCAAGACAAATAGGAGCAAGGAGGATATCCTCACTATTAGAGTGAAGAGTATATTTAGGGGAAATGTTTGTAAAATTGCAGGTACTCTCCTCAGTATAAAACAGATCAGAGAAATATAGAATAGCTTCTTTTTCTAAAGAAGAGGCATCATTAATGATCTTACCATTACTATTGATTAATTTACCTATATTGTTATGATATTTCCTACCAGACATTTTAGCATAGAAAAATTTGGTAGGCAAATACCCTTGAGAAAGCCAATTAACTTTGGCTTTCTGCCTTAAGTTGGCAGCTTCAACATGAAGTGAATTGGAAAGAGATTTCCGTAATTGAAAGAATTCTTTAATTTTGGTTTTATCTGTGTTGTCTTTATCAATACTATCTTACAGCTTAACACAGTCATCTCTAAGTTGATTAATTTCATTATTACTTTTGTTTTTGGAAAAATTCCAAGTTTTAAGATTATTTTTAGTAAGGAGAAGAAATTTTCTGAATTTAAATTGAGCAGAACCATTTGATGGGAAAAGAAAACTGTTTTGAAAAACCCTTTTATAATCAGGGCCATAGACCCATCCATTCTTAAATCTAAGAGGAAAATTATTTCTGGATGAAAAGTTTTGAGATAAAGTAAGTTGAATGGGGGTATGATCACTGGTAAATTGGGGTAAGGTATAACAGTTAAAGTCACTAAAATGGTTAATGAAAAATTTATTAACAAGGATTCTATCAAGTTTACAGTGAATGTTTCTGAATTCACCAGATTTCCAAGTGTAATTATTACCCTTGATGGTAGGCTCAATCAATCCAGTATTAATAAGAAAATTAGAGAAAAATTCAAGTTTTTTTTACTGGGACTGGATTACCACCTCTTTTTTCATGAATTTTTGTAATGGTATTAAAGTCTCCCATTATAACCCATGGGAGAGAAATGGTAGTGTTAAGATTAAGAAGGGAATTCCAGAGCTGAATTCTTTCATTTTCAGAATTGGATGCATAAATAAAAGAGACAAATATTTGTAAGCCTCCTTTATTTTTAAAATTGCAATGAATAAATTGTAGATTGAGGGAGAAGTTACAAAGGTCCCAAATGGCAGGATCCCAAATAACAAAGATCCTACCATTTCCCCCCATTGAGTTATTATGAATGAGTTGCCAATTATTAAGGTTACTGATCCTAAATAAATCAATATTTTTATCAGATATTTTGTGCTCTAAAATGCCAACTAAAGATGGTTTATGAGAAGACAGTAAGTTTGTAAGGTCTAATTTCCTCTCAGGAGAATTGAGACCTCTAACATTCCAAGTAATTATATTCATAAATATTAATATAAAGGATATAATAGCAGCTAAATCAGAATTTTGCTGCTTATTCCCATGCTTTCAGTAGCTTTCTCTCCTTTCCTTTTACAGCCTTTTCTATCCTGAACTTTGAGAAATTCCTCCCATTTTGGGTTTTCAATAATGTATTTCTTCTCAAAAAATTTGGAATTAGGAGTTGGACTATCTGGACTTCCTTCTGTATTTTTATTCAAAATTTCATGTTAAGATTTTTTCCTGGCCTTTTTCCTTTTGTTTTTGACAGGAGAGGAGGAGACAGAAGAGAAGAGCAATCCAGCGTTCTCCAGCAAAGATTCAGGCATAGCAGAATTACCTTATATGCTGTTTTTTGAGTTTATTTGATGATTTAAAACTGTATCTTGTCGATTTGAAACAATGTCTGTAATTAAAATTGCTTTCTCCTGAAGGGGGGGAGAAAGCAAGAACTGTTCTTTATAAACCCCTTTGTTTTGAGCCTGACTGCTTATGTCTATCTGAGAATTGCCATGTTGATCTGAAATGGTAACTGTCTCGATCATTTGTTGATCAGTATTCATGGCTACATTGAAATTTCAGACTTTTGACTTATTGTTTCTTGTAATAGCTTGTGGGACAGATCTCTCTGATTGCTCAGTCGATTCAATAAGGTTTTTTCCAATATTATCTTTTGGAGTCACCATGTTCGAACTGTTTCCAGAATTTAAAGAAGTTTCAGAGTTTGAATTGTGTTCGGGGATATTGATAATGGAAGAGGTCTTTTCCAGAAACTGATTTTCTTGATTCAAATCACTATCGTTATTTGAGACCGCTAAAGAATGTTTATCCAAATTGTTGTTAGGAGACTCTTTTTCTTTCCAAATTGTTTTCTAGGAGCAATAATCAGAGAGATGTCCAAAACAAGCACATTTTTGACATCTTGGAGGAATGAATTCATATTCAATTTTTTGTTTGATGTTTTCTCCATCATGCATGGAAATTATTGCAAGATCTGGTAGCTCATCTGTGGCCCTTATCTCAACTAGTATTCTGGCATAGCTAAGGCGAGTCTCCTTTGCTGTAGGCTCGTCTAGTTTTAGTGGTTTGCCCACAACACTAGCTATGGCAGCAAAAGCCTCCTTGTCCCATAATCTGAGATTCAATTCAGGCAACCTAATCCAAATTGGATAGGTAGAGAGAAGGTCACGATCAAGAATCAGATTCTTGTCCCATCTTTTCAAGATAATTAATTTGCCATTGATAAAGAACGGGCCGTTTTGAGTTACTTTGATACAGTCTTGTTCCATAGAAAATCTAATGATGAAGAAACCGTTGTTTCTTGTAAAGATTTCAAAGTTGCCAACAGGGTTCCAAGTTTTTGAGACAAAATTCCTGAAATGATGATAATATGGACGAGAACCATAAACATAAGCTATAATAGAGTTGCTCCATTTATCCTCAGTCCTTTTACTTATTTCCTCGTTAACAACTACAATTTTCTTTTCTCCCAATTTGATGGGAGCAGAATAGCTTAGATCAGTATTATTGGAGAAGCCACCATTCTTGACTACATCTGCCCAGGAAGAAGCTGACTTTGAAGAATTGAAAGTGGCAGATGGTTGAGTTCTTGGTGGCTTCAATATTTGGGTGGATCTTGATTGTCTATTTGGGTAGGATCTCTGTCCTAAGGGGATGGATCTATCTGATGATCTATCTGATGGAACCACTGATCTGTACGAAAGAATTTGAGATTTTGCAAAGCCATTTCTGCGCCGATTCTTAACTAATTGATAGCCATCCTCATCTTGGTCAGGAGGCTTATCTTTTGGATTAGAAGGAGGAGAGGGAATGAGAGAAGGATTGAGATGATGAGGAGAAACTCCAGAATTCTGATAAGGATTACTATCAAAAATGGGGTTATTTTTGATAGTCATGGATGCCATTTTCTTGAAAAAACACTATTATGAAGTTAGTTGTGGTAGTGGTAGCCCAAAAGTTTCTGCTTGTAACCTGCTGGCCCTAATGTTGTCGCCATTATCATTAAATATAAACTCTCTTAGCTTGATTATAATCTTGAATATAGTACAATTATGGTCGATGAACGAACACATACCATATTTTCCATACACTAAGTTATGCGATTTTACAACAAATATGCCTTAATCTGACTTTATTACCAGGATGTTAATTTCTGATGTCATATGGATAACATAGAAGGACTTTTGATGTTTGAGAAATAAAACTCCATAGAAGAGCTTTTATTATTATTAAGAGACGAGGAAGAAAATAAATGAGGAAACCTTTATATTATAGAAGACTTTAGTTTTGGGCTTATCCAAGCCAAATCCGAACACCCTTTTATTAATAATATCTCTTACATAAATTATTCTGGCGCTAACATATCATATACCGATATGCTTGTCTATATGACTCCAATGCCCTGAGATAGTCCAAATGCTCAAAACGTAATATCCCTCGAGAACCCTATTTATTCCACTTACTAATTTGAATGATGATAAAAAAGATTAAAGATATAACGCGTCTATTATGGGTGGTTGCATTTGGAGCTTATAAATGTATGGGTATTAATAACCAGTTAACTTAATCATTTCCTTTTTATCTTATTTGTTTCACAACACACTTATCTAACTCGCTATACTAAATTACCACTATCCAATAATTTTTTTTATTAATGGTTTAATTAATTTATTAACCTGCGTGTCTCGGTATAATTAATTAACTAATTAGCATATAATTTCTCATTTAACTAGGTCAACTTCATTTCAATATCATCGCTATTCTTATGATCATCTTAAATAAATATGGCGATAACTAACGTATGTGAAATGCAAGCTATTATATCAAATGTTCCAAGTAATGTTTCTTATGCAATTTATTTGCTTTGATTACCTAAGATTTCTTCATGCAACTATGTGAGTCGCATGTTTTTTTAATAAAAGAAATATTTATCTAACAACATGTCTTGCGCAATAAACAATAAAAACCACCAGTTACAACATTATAGTATTTTTAATGAAGGCCACACGAAGATTTCAATTGTTTATCTTAGTCAAAAATGACTTATATTACGTTACAGAATGATGTGTTTTATTCAGAAAAGTTATGTAAAATATTTTCATGTAAATTAAAGCCACATGAAGATTTTGAATTGTTTATTATGGTTAAAAATGACCTGCGTTATGTTATGGAATAATATGATTCAAATAAGTGATATAAAATATTTTTGAGCAAATTAACTTTTATTTGTGCAAATTTGGCGACCGTCACTGTAAATTGCACTACAAATAATACACAGAACACAATATATTATAATAATCGTCGTTGTACATGATTTAAGAGATGCGACTTAATTTAAGTCTCAGTTTAATGAATTTGTATTATGATTTTACTACTTGTTGTATTTTGTGGACTAGTTCTACAATTAAAAAAAAATCACTAATATGATAACAAAAGTTTTTCCACCAATACCATATATAACAGGGACTTGAAAATGGTTTATATTTTAATGATTTTATTTTTATATTGTAACGAAGAGTAACCATTGTTTTAATCAGTAAGAGAAAAAATACTTAATTTTGGATGATAATGAATGCCTTTTGATTACTACTTCTTTTCATTCATTTTCATTTTACTACATACCAAACTGATACCTACTTCTCTTTAACCCTTATTACACATAATATCGCCCGACACCAAAACTAACATTTCACTTTAACTTCAATAAAAAATTATCAACCTAACCTGCCTTCTTTTCTTCATCTTCATCCAAATTTTTGATATACTACAAGCTCTAACTCGTCCATCTTCATCATGCCTCTAATTCACTAATCATGAAAATCAACTCACCTTTGAACCATATTACATCAAATCTTATTTAAATCCCGAAATTGAATATGCCGAAAGAAAATTTACCGATGGTTTAAGGCAGGAAGAAGAAAGGAAAGTAACTCAACCATAAATAGGTTAAAAAATGGCTTTTTTGTTTTAGTTCATTCGATAGTATTAAAAAATTTAAAGTATAATTATATTCAACACCAATATTTTTTATGTTTTTCCTCTTCTCACTCAGAATACTTATATTTGTTATTTTTTGGTTATTAGATTGTAGTTTGACATATGTGAATTATGTCATATGTATTCGATTCAATAAAACTATTTTTGTTTCAACACTTGCTCTACTGCGATTCAAAATAAAATTCCATTGCTTTAGATAAGGACAATTAGCTCTAATGGCCATTGATGCGACGTTATAGACTGAAGTCTTATAGGTTATGAGTTTGAACTGGCAAGACATTAAAATGAACTCATATATATATATATATATATATATATATATATATATATATATATTTGTGTGTGTGTGAGTGTTTGTGATTTTTTTGGTGTGCGTGTAGTTGGTTCTTTATTCATTCCACAAAGAAAATGTACGACATAAGACACATAATAAGATGCCCTAATACACTTTTAACATGGAACAACTAAATAAAATAATACATAATACATTAAAAAGTCAAGCTCTAATTAAATCATCCCTTTTTGTCCAGTCCCAATATATGCAATTGCTATAAATTGTTTGGCCATTAGAAATATCTCGTTTGACTTAACGATGAATCACATTCTGGTCGTCATCATCCATATCAAGTTGTTATTGCAACTGCTGCCACTGCTTTCTCTTTGATTTTTTTTCCTTCACCCAACACCATGTCCGTCGACTTTAGGTCTATTCTAGTTCTTGTTGTTGTACTAAATCCAATCCATCTTTCGTGGGTCTTTGAGATCTCCAATCAATCAAACACCAAACCCAAATCAATCTGATCAACCATCCTAACTTACGCTCTATAGAGTTCTCGTAGGACCAATACTATGACCATCGGTCTGCTAATTTAGGCATCTACTCATGTTAATATAAACATTTATCGCTTTAAACTTTTTTTGGAGTTGAGTACGAACTTGCTAGATCTATGCATGACGACTGAGCCATAATTTTTAATTTATTTCAAATCAAAAGTTGTACTGCTAAGGAATTAAGAAATCTGGCCTCTCTTCTATGAAAGAGCCTTCATTATTATCTTATTTGTCATCATGATTTATACTATGTACTACTTCATTATTGTAATAGTTTATCATCAAGAACAAAAAATTTAAAGTATTCTTATAGTCTTCACCTGTCTAAACACGAGGAAGCAAAATTTAAAAGAATTACCCCATCATTTATTCATTATTGGAGTTCCTCTCTTAGAAATTTCCATGCTTTATCATTTTTTTCGATGATTATTGTTATTATTGTTACAAAGGGAGTTTAGGAAAAAACATATAACGTGTTTAATTAATTATTAATCATGTTGATAATCCATTAATAGAATAGGAATGTCCAAGTCCAGTAGGATACTGTTTTCTTGAAACAATATTGCTCCCTCTATAGCACTGAAGGTTCTAAGAAATTTGCATCCCGAGATAAATGGACATGCTCTACAAAATAGTGCTTGCAAGTGTAGAGTGATGACGAATGCAAGAGAAAATGAATTAGAACAGCATAGAGGAGGAAGGAGATGGAGTATGTTCTGATTTTCTGTGTTTGTTTAGAAAGTTCTAAGGCCTATATATAGCATCCGATGGTCATGTCCTTTCGAAAAGGTTGCGACCCTTCAACCGTTTTTCTTACCGTTGAGATGCTACATTTGGCTTAAAGAGGCGTGACAAAGCGCTAAATGCCATAATATGCTCAGACCCCCATTCGCCCGTTGATACAGGCGCGGGCATGAGGTGGTGCATTACACCACCCGCTAAGTTGGTCCCACTTGGTTCAAGCGTTTTAACAACCGCATAATTATTATGGTCCTCACATCATGATATATATGCAAATTTTTCAATGCTTATGACAAGATGTGAGACTATTCATATTCCATATGCAATTAATGTCTCGTTCACTCCATTTTCCAACAACCCCCTACATGAATGAGCAATGGCTCACGGTTTTTAATCCAATGAAACATTATTGCATTGATTAAAGTAACATGAGGCCTTGAACTTTCCTAGTGGAATGCCTTTTTGACTTATCGACGAATCAGCAGACTTTGTGGTCTTTGAACTATAAGCCTTTTGGTGTAAGTCTGATTATAGACAATACACAATTATATTTTCTTAATTCCCTTGATTCTCTGTCTGTGTTCGTTTTTGCCGTGAACACCTATTTGGTATCATGAGTGCTTAGAGAAATTGGCCTTGCGGTTCTCTTTAAAGCAGGTCTTCGCACTCACGTAGGTGATTCTATAAAGAATATCTTGCTATATTCTATTTGGTTCTTTTACTTACCAAGTATAGACGTCATTAAACTAATCTTAACATGTACTCCGACGGGTTATGCACTGACTTATCATAGGAATGGTTTGAATATTTAGCGGTGCTACTAAGTTTATCCTGAACCTAGTTGTTCCTTTGAACCAGATCTTGGGATCTCTAGTTAATTAGGTTAGGTTGCCATTGAGGAAAACTTTAGATTATTATATAGGCCTTAGACCTATTCCCATGGAAAAGGTATTAATCTTCTCCTTAGGCAAGCCCATTGTCAGTGGATCTGCAATATAATCCTTTGACCTTGCATGGTCGACAGTGATAACTCCATTAGAGAGTAGTTGTTTGATAGTTTTGTGTCTACTACGAATATGCCTAGACTATCCATTTTAAAGTTTTCTATTGTCTTTTTCAATGGCATATTTATTGTCACAATGAATGCTTATTGGTGGCATGGGTTTTTCCCAATTAGGAATATCCTCTAAGAAACCTCAAACTCATTCTGCTTCTTCTATTGCTTTGTCCAAGACAATAAATTTGATTCCATTGTATCTTTCTATGCAAGTTTGTTTCGAAGATTTCTAAGACATTGTCCCATCTGCTAGCTGTTCGATCTTATGTTTTGATTAATGACAAGAAATTCAACTGAAACGAATATTCATGAATCTATGACAAAGAACTATGAAGACTGGACTCAACAATATGAAGTATGATTCATATATATATGTTGTTTAGAGTCACAGTCCAGTTTTAGCTACGTTAAAATTTATCCTCAAGTAGTCCACAAACACGGACAAGCACGACAAATTATTTTCAGAAATAAGCTTTTATATGCATGAAACTTCTAGTTCAGTCGGCTAAATTACCTACTCAGTCAACTGTACCTGTGTACGTGCATATATATATATATATATAAATCATACTTCATTCGGTCGATATATATATTAAAGTGGAAATTAGCCACAAGGGCCTCTTTAGCAAGTACAATTAATTTCTAGGACACACAACTAAAACAAGTACTTTTAAGGACAAAATGCAAAATAATTAGTTTCTAAGGCCTAAAAACCTATGAAATTATGTCCTTGAAAGTAATTGGATTGCTGACTTTGTCCTTAAAAGTAATTATTCTGCTGACTTTGGCCTTGAAATTAATTTCTATGGATGTGTGTCCTAAAAATTAATTGGACTGCAAAATTTGTCCTTATAGTGAAATGCCCCTATATTAAATTACTCTTAGTCAACTAAATATTCAAAGACTTGACTTTACAAAATATCCGATCGACTAAATCCAAATTTTAGTCAACTGAATATGAATATTTTTCACTATTTTTTCTCTTATTTAATTCAGTTGACTAACTATGAAAATTCAGTGAACTGAATATTTTCCAACTGTCATATTTTTCGAATTTCCTAAAGAGGCATCTCTCTTCAACAAAGAGGAATCTCTTCCGGGAAGAGTTGCAACGATTTCTTTTCAAAGGAACTTTTAACTAGAAGTTGCAACTCTATAATCTCTATATATACATACTTAATTCAAGATTAAATGAACAATTCTAATTCTATTTTCATACTTTCTTAAATTCTGAGTTTCTTGCTTTGTTGCTTGAATATTTGAGCAACCACGTATTTATTTCTCTAATTCTAATGCAATCCACTCTTCCTTATCTTCACACACACACACACACATACATAAATATACATATCATACTTGAGGAAAGGATTATAGGAATGGTGTATTTTATTTGACAAATCTATGTTGTAACAAGAGCACGTAAAGTCAAGAAAACATTTCATTTATATCAAAGTCATGTTCAGTTGCACAGGCGGGAAAATCCAATTCGGTTGCTCAGGCGGGAAAATCCTGTTTAGTTGCTTAGGTGGTCAAAGTCATGTTCGGTTTCTCAAGCGGTGTAAACTAATTCCTTCGGGTTAAGTAAGGGTTGATAGTTCAAATTCTAGAAGGAGTCTGAGATTGGACGTGGAACAGGAAGTTTGAACCAGTATAAAAATCAACTATGTGATCTACTTTACTATTTCACTGCATTTACATTGTTTATAACTATTGGCCATCTTTGATCCTGTAACGACCCACAATTTCATACTGTTTGAGCCGATAATAAAACACTCATGTCTGACCCAATTAGCGTGGAAGTATGGATGATCAAGGGTAATAAAGAAAATAGGACATAACAGAATCTCAAACGAATGGAATAATATATATTATTGAAAAAAAATATCTTTACAACGGAAAACTTTTAAATACATATATCAAAGTCTAACCTAAATTTAGCTTGGACAGTTATAAACATTTGTCCTTACAATCCTTACAATTGATGATGAATATCAAACTAAAACAAACAAAGCATAGCGGATAATGGAATATGTCCATACGTAGATGAATATCTCCAGCTTTCCTCTGGAAACTCCAACCTTCTTCAACTAAACCTGAAACTACTCGGATCTGACCCGAGTATTGAAAATACCCAGATCAAGCTTTATAAACCAACATGATAAAAACTCAATAATAGATGACAGTGTCATATATCAGCCTTTTAACAAAATTCTTTTGAAAAGAAAGAGTATCTCATAGGACCACGTCTACATAAACACAAACAGGTTTTTACCTTATGATACTTAAAACACTTTTATATATCAAAACATTTGATATTATTTCCAGTGACATTCCTTGAAAATATTTGCAAATAAATTTATTAATCATATCCACAATGGTTACCCATATAGCATTTCGAGGCTATTCATTACGCCATTGCAAACAAAACAGCGGGTTCTTATTGGAGAATGGTTTTCCATACAAATAACGAGGCGAGAGACTACCTTCTAATGGGTACACTTCTAGATGTATGTCCCAAGGACCATCATAAAGGATTCTCTACCAACACAAGATCGACCTATCTCTATAACTAGACAGTACTGAATATATCATCCCTCGGTCGTTATCGACCTTTAAACCGGGCACCCTAGCATACAAAACACATTAATTTACATCTCAATGTCATAACGGGAAGAAAGATATCTAGAAGGGGATGATCATACCCTAATTGGAAATGACCCACTTAGCCTTGCTGCATCTAACCCTGTTTCGTTCATTTTCGGTTGATGAGGCTTGAGACAACGATCACCTTTTCAAACAGCACATATCACATCTCTGAATGCCACATTGCTATTTCCATTGACTACTAATTGCCTTCCATAAAAATACAACCCTTAATCTCGTATGTCTCGGAAAGGATGTTAAGATAAGAGAAGTTGCTTTTTCCGCCACTATAGATGTATGTTTGTAAAAACAAATGTACATAATCTTTAGAAATGCAATGTCAGGCAAACGTCCATACAAGTAATACAGGAACAAGACGAACCGAAGGCACTCTCCTACTACCACTAGAAGCGAGTAGTCCTTGCAATCTAAAAATCTCCATAACGAGGAGACCACTGTTGTAAATAACTCTATAATGGGAGCTACCAGTGCATGTCTGCTTAACGGTAAATTTTCTATCAAATTAGAAAACTACCGACAAATTTCAAAATAAATTTTACCGCAAGCGCACAGCGTACGCTTGTAGTACGTGGCGAATACGGGTCGATCCATAGGGAATTGATGATTTTAAAATTCTATTCAATCAAATTAAACCAAATTCGATGGAAAGTTATGCTAGAGAATTAACTAACTAACTAAAAGAAAAGAGAATCAAATGTAAGAGTTAAGTGACAATTTAGAGAATAAATCCACTCTCTAGATCATATAATTCAACATATGAAATCATGATCTCTCTTTTATGGTCATTAGTGCTTTATTTGACGTTCTTATCATAACTATGGCATATTTGTGTTATTGATTAGCCAACATAAGTCATCATACTATAACACATCCCTTAAAGCACTTGCTAACTTTCATAAAACTTGACAAAGAATATGAAAATGAAATCTATTTTAAGTATGGCCTATTAACTATTGATTAGAAATATATACCACCAAATTTTAATTTCAAATCACTTTCTTTTGCCATAATCATATTTTGATGAAGAGGCAATTAGTGTTAATGATTCTTTAAGCATAGCCTATTTGGTGTCAACGATATAGGCTATCAAATTCAAAGCAAAAACAACTAGTAAACCATTTTTACCATCATCATTAAGCACTAAAAGAGAGCATGAATTAACAAATAGTTGAAGCTACATAATTAGAGAGCTTCATTACCCCCTAAATTGAAGGGGTTTAGCCTATCATATTTGTCATTAAAACAGCAAATGTAGCTTGCAACATGAGAGAAAAAGAAAAGGAAAAAGAAAGCAAGATAAAGAAAAACTATTCTACTTGCATGAAAAATAAATATACACTACAACATGAAAGTAAATAAGCATGAAAAGGAAAAGAACATGTATTGAAGTTGCATAAAAAAATTACATAAAGAGAAATGGCTAAGTAGCCATGAAAAGAAAGAAGAGAGTTTGGTTTTATTTTGATCCTAAACCTAAATAAAGAGAGACTAAGCAAGATGAGGGTTACATGAAACATAAGAGGTATATATACATGTGTTAAACCCTAATTCATATTTTTAGAGAGTGCCCAAAATATCCTTGAGAAAGTGTGGACGCCAAGTAATCATTAGCTTCTACTAATCATCATTTAAGTGTACATGAAGCCATTAATTCCATAAGCATGTGCATTAGCCTCTAATTTGTAAATCAAGGTAAGTGGGTGGGGTCCTCCATGTTCTTCACTTGAATTATTTCCATCTTAATTCTTCTGTATCTTCTTTGTGCATGCATATTTCATCATATAACCACTTGTAAAATTCACCAAATTTCCTACAAAACAACATAGAAAATTCCAAGTAAATTTTCACAATTTAATAAATGCACAAAAATGACTATTTTACCCCTGTATGAAGATGAATATCTGACAATTTGAAAATAATTTGAATTTTGGTTTAAACAAGTTAAAATACCCAATATGACCGTTTATTCAAGTTAAAATACCCAAGAATATTTAGTTGGCTTCTTTTTGGATCCTAAACATCGACTTTATGACGCGGCTACTGTTTGTCGAAAGGCTTGGAGGCTTCGAGGTAATCTCCGTGTTAAGCTCGTTGACTCGATGTATTTCCTATTGTTCTCCTCCTCTGAGGAACGCCGCCGTGTTCTTGAGGCGGAGCCATCCTTTTTTGATGGGAAACCTTTTATAATTACTCCCTGGTCCCCTACGGTTGCTAGTGCTCGTGAACAAGTATTATCTATCCCTGTTTGGGTTTATTTTTCTCAAATTCCTTCGGCTCTTCAACCTCTGCTTGGTTTGAATTGGCTTGCATGCATCGTTGGTAAGCTGAAATGTTTTGATGCTAATACAGTAGCGCGTGAAAAGCTGATGTACGCTAAGGCCTTGATTGAGATTACCCTTCTTAAGCCTCTCCCTACCTCTATACCTGTTCAGCTAGCTGTTGGCCATGTTGTAGATGTTCGTGTTCGTTATGGATGGATCCCCGACATTTGCACTTCATGTCACTCCTTTGGCCACTTAGTTTCTGCCTGCTCCCATTCTACTGCTTCCGCTTCTGCGCCTAAGCTACCACTGCCTCGGCCTCCGCTCATGAAATGGGTTCCCAAGGTGTCGCAGGTTTCTCCTCCTGCTGTTCTTGACCCTGGATCGCCGACTTCCACTGCTCGGCCTGTTTCCCCTGTTGCATCCATTGTTACAGGTGCTGTTCCTGTGGATTCCATTACCATTCCGGATCTTGTTCCATCTCAGTTGCATATTGTTTGGGTTGAGTCTGAGAGATGTTGGGTAGATCGATGTTCTGACTTGCGTTTCAACCCAGTGGATGATCCCTTCTTTAGATATGTTTCTAACGGTCTTTTGGACCTACGATGCCTTTATTATAGACCGTATGGTAACTCCTTAGTTCTTGATTTGGATGTTACGTATGCTGATTTAAATTCTGCCTTGCTTGCTGATTCTTCTTGGGATCGATCTTTTCTTTACTCATCTGAGGTAGACATCTACGATCCTACGCTTGCTCTCCGTTTTCGCCTCTTTTTTGGTCTTCTTGGAGATGACTCTTTGGAATCTTCCCAGGTCGTAGTTGATGCTGGTGGTACTACCTCTACGGAGGAGTTTTAGTCTAGTCTGTATTTTCTAGTAGCTGTGACATGTCTGTCACACTCCTGTGTTGTAGTTGTTACTCTCTTTATAGTAGTTAAGGTGTCTCGACCTTACTTCTGTACTTCAAGTTTTTATTACGTTCGTAATAAAAAGTGGACGGTCCACTATAAAACCGGCTGGCCTTGCCCAAAAAAATAGATTAAATATGGTGGTAAAAATGTGAATATTTACGTGCACTTCAAATACCCCCACACTTATCTTTTTATTCATCCTCGAATAAAAAAAAACTAAGATAAATCATTTTCGTAGGGAGCATGATTGCATTGAGCATATGCAACAAGTCGTTAAACCTCTGGGTGCCTCCACTAGGACGAGTGTTGTCTCATGAGGTTTTTCAATGGATACTACCCACAAAATCCAATTGCAGGATGAAAATATTTACAAAATGCAAGATTTATTTACAAAGAGATGAATGCGAGTTTTTGAAAATATTAACAAATGAAGGATTTATTTTTAAATTGACACGAATAAGCTAAATATAGATTTTGGTTATTATCTTGAAATTTTTAGTCATTTACTAGTCAAAATTTTCAATAAAAACAAAGTTATCATAGCAAATAGACTATAGTTTAACTCATTGTTTTGGTTAATAACACGGTGTAACTATGAAATGGATCCGTAGTTGATTATCAAAGTTTATCAAAGTGGTATTTTCATTTATTTTCAATAACAAATCAAGTCAAATAAGTAAAAATAGTGCTAGCATTTCAATTGCTTGCTCTCTCATTATTTGCAAGAAAAATTACACACCTAGCTTAGGTAAACTGAGACCAGATATGCCATCCATGCACTGTCTTTCGGGCTTATGTGAGGGGAGTACAGAGCATGCGAGTGCACACACTTTCGTGCATACACCTATCGACCGTAGGTGATTTTTATTAAGTCTATTCTTTTTTACATGTGTTTCATACATGCATAACCATGAAGACTTTTAAATGAGTATAAAAGCACATAATCAAAGATTCTAAGTAATTCACCCATGCATAACCGTGATGACTTTTAAATGAGAGTGAATACTTTGGATGTTATTACTTTTTTATTTATTTTTTATATTTTTTTAGAGAGAGAGTTTTGCAAAATCATCATAGCACCATTTAACTTAAAAGACAAAAAAATTGTTATATCTTTACTTTAAATCGACCACTTTTTAAAACAAAGATTTTCAATTAGGATATCTTTCATAATTAACACATATGAATCTTCCTATATACTAGTTAAACCATTGTTATTTGTAATCAAACTTCATTTTTATTTTTGATAAGATAAATAAACTTTCAAAAATTTCAATTTAATAAGCCAAAACAATATATTTATCTTATAGTGTTTCTTTAAAAATAAATCAAAAATGCTTAAATAAAGTTGTTTTTTTGTTGTTTTTTGTTTTTGAGGTTTTTTTCTTCTTTTTGTGCAAAGAAAAGGTAAAAATAAATCATGAAAAATTGAAAATAAAGATGAGTCTCCCCCCCACACTTGATTTTGACTATGTCCCCACAGTAAACCTAAGTGGAAGGAGAAAAATAAAAATAAAAACATGACCTTTATGAAAATTAATGGTATTTACAAGAGATCAGAAAGTATATCATCAAAAGGTAAATGAAACGGTGTTCCAAAAACCGATTCATTTGTCTCGTCAAGTATACGAGACACAGCATAAGCACGAAAAATCAAACCTTCAAAGATTTTAAAGCTGAATGTTGATTTGGAAAAACGAATGTCTTTTTATTAAAAATCTTATGAGTTGTTTCATTTTCGATAATTTTCGGGGTTGATAGAATAATTGATTGAAAGTCAAGTTTATTATCGCCAAACGGAAATTCAAATTTATCATTGAAAACTCTTCCAAAATTGTTGATTTCAAAATCAAAATGGTGATTTAAATCTTCCCCCTTGGAATTTAACAACTCATCTTCAAAAAGTCCATAGAAATCGTGTTCATTGAATTCGTCTTCCTTTGTTGGATTATCAACAACTTCATTGTATATATCAATTTCAAAATCCAAAGTTGTTGTATTCAAATTTTCGAAATCGAGAAAAGGAAGATCGAATTTTAAATTTGGTTTCTTACCCACAGAAGAATTGAAATCCAAGTCAATTACCAAATTTTCAACAACTTCGTTAAGATTTTCGTTTTCAATTTCAAAAGTTATTATTTGAAAATCGTCGATTTGGGTAAAAGATGGATTATCACTCGACTCATCACACGTTGGGATTTGGTTTTGTTTTTCACGTTGCTTCATATATATTTCAAGCAACGAATTTGTGTGATCATCGTAAATTTTGTTCATTTGTTCAACAATATCCAACTTATAATTATTGACTTTAGAATTTTCGATTTGGATTTGTTGAGAACAAAAATTTTCAGTTGTAACGTGGTTAAGATTATTCACATTGCCAAATTCGTTTGAAAAATTGTTTCCATTTTCATTTTGAGTTTGAAATTCTTTTTGGAGTTCGAAATTAAATTGGTATGGGTTATAATCGAAACTGTTTGAATTTTGAATTGAATTCAAATTTTGAAATCCTTGACTCGAGTTATTACACAAATATGAATTACACAAATTATTTATACTTTGACTTTGTTGTGTGGAGAATTCAAGTAAAGATGAAATGCTATTTTCTAGATTTGAGAGTTGTCCGTCATTTTGAAAATTTTGTTGTTCAAAACTCGAATCATTTAGACAGTAGTTGTTGTTGAAATATCCATAAAAATTTGAAGTGAAATTATATGGATTATATTGATTTTCACAACTAAAGTCAAGTGAGTAAGGAAACAGAAACTCAGACATTTTCAAGATTTTTTTATTTTTTATAAAGGGAAAATATTTACAAATTTATTTATTTTTCGAAAGGGAAATTGATTTTTTTTTTTGATTTTTCAATTTTTTTGTTTTTTGAAAAGATTATATTTTTTCTAAAAAAACTAAGGGGCCGTTTGGATGGCAATAAATAAGTTGATTTTTTGCTTATATAATGCAAAAGTTAAAAAGTCAATATGGATAAACAAAATCTACCGACTTTTAAAAGTCACTTTTCAACTTATTGCAAAAGCAATTTTTTTTTGCTTTTCGACTTACATAAGTCGATTTTTTATATGAAAAAATACTAAAAAAAATGTATTTTCAAATTTCAAATTTCCAATTTCAAAATTTATAAATTTCAAATTCAAATTTCAAAATTTTCACATTTCAAAATTTTCGATTTCAAATTTCAATTTCAAACTTTCAAATTTCAAAAATTTTAAATTCTAATTTCAAAATTCAAAATTTCAAAGTTAAATTTTCAAATTTCAAAATTTTGTTCAAATTTCAAAATTTCACAAATTCAAAATTTCAAAATTGAAAATTTGAAATTTCAAAAATTCAAATTTTCAGAATTCGAATTTCATAATTTCAAAACATCAAATTTCCAAATTTCGAATTTTAAAATTTGAAATTTCAAAAATTTGAACTTTAAAAATTCAAATTCCAAATTTCAAATTTGAATTTTCAAACAAACACTTCCAATTTCAAATTTTCACAAATTCAAAATTTCAAATTTCGAAATTTTGCTAATTTAAAATTTCAAAATTGAAATTTCAAATCTCACAATTTCAAAATTCAAAATTTCAAATTTTCAAAATTCGAATTTCAAAATTCAAAATATCAAATTATCAAATTTCAAATTTTCAAATTTCGAATTTCGAACTTTAAAATTTGAAATTTCAAAACTTTGAATTCTAAAATATCGAATTTTTAAAAGTTAAAATTTTCAAATTTTGAAATTTCAAATTTCAAAATTCGAAATATTACAATTTAAATTTTAAAAATTTCAAATTTGAATTTTGAACTTTTTTTTCAATTTTGACTTATAAGTCAAAAGTTTCCAAATATGCTTTTTAACTTTTTAACTTTCTAAAAGCAAAAGGACTTTTGAAATAAGGAAAAGTCCTTTTGCTTTTGTTTGCCAAACGGGCCCTAAGTAAAATTTTTTTGGATTTTTTGGAATTTTGATTTGAAAATTTTCAAATGAAAAGGAAGAAAAACTAAGTTAAGAAATATTTGCAATTTTTTTTAGTTTTAGATTTTGAAATTTTTTTTATATGCATGAACTAATGCAGCTAACGAATGCAGGGGTTAATTACAAATGATTTATCCTAAACTAACCCAAACTTATATAATCACACTTTGTCTTAAATCAACAAGATAGTTCTCAACCAAGTAACGGACAGGATTTATCGGTGCACCACGAATCACCGTAGCAAAGCAGCCAAAGGTTTAAGTACCTTCAGAGGAACAACCACTATAATATATACAAATCACCGTAATATTTATAAATGGTTATTACTCTATCGTAGCCTAGACACCAATAAATTAAATTGCTTAAAGAAGACAAATTGTCAATATACAATTAAGAGCTATCGTTATTATTAATCAAAATTCTAAGATGAAATGCAAAGCAGAAATTAAATGTGTATTAATAATGCAACTAAGAATGGATTTTTGTTTTTTTTTTGAATTTTTTATTATATACAACTGCAAATGCAAGTAATTAACAATTCAAAGAAAAACAAGAGATGAAAGCACAACAGATATGGGTTTAAAGCAATGATTTTTTTTAAGCAGGCAAGCAGTTATTTTGGCAGGCGGTTCTTCTTCTAATCTCCTTTGTCAACCTGAAATAGAAACAAGATATATACAAATTTTTTTAAATTTATATCAAAGAAGGAACTAAAACAAACAAAATGTATTAAAGAAAACAACTTGTTTTTGTCCTTTTTTTAAAGCATCAAATGAAAATGAGAATAAGTTCTTTTGTTTTGGTGTTTTTTTAGGAAAACAAAACCCTAAACAAAGCAAATATTTTTTTTTATTTATATAAATCTCAAAACAGCCCAAAAAAAAGGAAACTCAAACTAAAAAAATATATTTCTACAATAAAATCTAAAGCCCAAACCAACACAACCCTGCCCGGCCCATTAACACGGTCAAAATGAAAAAGAGAGAGACCGTTGTTTTTACAAATTTGCTTGCTCTCGTAATCCCAATTTTCCCAAATGAATTTCAAACAAAAAAACAAAACTCGATTTTTTTCGAGAATTTGTTTTCGGAATTGTGGTAGATGTTCGATCGCATAAGCTGCTCATGATGCAAGATCCTGGTTTTGTTGCAGCGACATCAGATTGGAGACAATGGAAATCGGAGGGGCGAATTCACGTTTTCGGCTGAGGATGGAGGCGTTGCTGTTGAGATGTGGATGTGGATGGTGGCAGGCGATTCGTGGTTTGAATTCGATGATTGATTGAAGCCAGGAACTGTAGTGATGTCACGGTCATAATTCGATGGCTGGTGATTGTGGAGTTTAGGGGTCTGTTGTCAGAGGAAGTGGGGTAATTGTGCGGTGGTGATAGGTATTATTATGTCGAATGAAGCGGTGGTGGAGGAAGAAGTCAGATGTCAGGGTGGATAAAGCAGATGGTGTAAGAGGGTAGTTGTGATAGTACTGTGTCTGTGGCTGTTACAGCAGCATGGAGGTGATTTGTTTGGTTTGAATTTGTGATGGCGATTGCGTGTGGTAGAACTTTGGGGGTGGAGTTGTAATTTGGTGGTTCGTAGAGCAGTCGTAGTGGTGTTGTGGTGATTTGGGGTGAAGTTGCAACTTTGTAATTCTCGAAGTAGGGTTGTTGGTGAATTGGTTGATGTGGAGGATGGTTGCAGTTTCTTGGGTTCGTGATGGAGGAGGGCAGCGTATTCATAGGAGGAGGAAGGAGACAAAGGGTGTTGTTTTGAATGGGTTATGGAAGAAGTTGATAGCGGAATGACTGAGGTGTTGGTTGTTGTTGGAGTAACTGCGGCAATTTGAAAGGCAGTGGAAGGCAGTTCGTGTGTGGTTGAGGATGAAAGGAAGTTTTTGGCGCCGTTGTCGGGGATTTGCTTTGATTTTTATTTTCTATTATTCGAATTATTTTTCGTTTGATTTTTGTGTGTTTTTATTTTATGTGTGTTTGCCTTTTAAAAAAAATTGTGTGTTTGTGTGTGATTTTTGTGACATTTTGTTTGTGTGCATGTTGTTTTGGTTTTCCATTTTGCATTTGCATTGCATATTCTACTATAAAAAAAACACATAATTTAACAACAAAAATCAAAAATATTTTATTTCCTTTTCATATACAATTTTGCATCTACTTTTTTACAGCCACAAATTTCCTTTTCTCTCTTTCTTTTTACATTTTAGAGAAAAAAAATTCTACACTGTTGCTGTTCACTGCACACAGACATGGTGCAGAGCAACAATTAGTAAACCATTTCTATCATCATCATTAAGCACAAAAAGAGAGCATGAATTAACAAATAGTTGAAGCTACATAACTAGAGAGCTTCATTACCCCCTAAATTAAAGGGGTTTAGCCTCTCATATTTGTCATTAAAACAACAACGTAGCTTGCAACATGAGAGAAAAGGAAAAGGAAAAAGAAAACAAGATAAAGAAAAACTATTCTACGTGCATGAAAAATAAATTTACACTACAACATGAAAGTAAATAAGCATGAAAAGGAAAAGAACATGTATTGAAGTTGCACAAAAAAAATTACATAACACTACTACAAAACAGGCCATTTTCATCGGTTGTTTACCCTCCTTTTGCATCAGTTCAACAACCGATGCATATGCAACCGATGCATATGCAACCGATGCAACAGGGTTAACACTTTTGCATCAGTTCTGAAACCGATGCAAAAAGTGCCTTTTTGCATCGGTTGTTAGTAACAACTGATGCAAAAATGGTTGGTTGCTTGAACACAGCCCCATTTTGCATCGGCTGTAATGAAAACCGATGCAACAAAGTGTCTTGTTGCATCGGTTTTTTATAACAACCGATGCAAACTAATCCCTCTATTGCATCGGCTTTTTGTAACAACCGATGCAAACTAATACCCCATGTTGCATCGGTTGTAATGAAAACCGATGCAACAAAGTATCTTGTTGCATCAGTTTTTTATAACAACCGATGCAAACTAATCCATCTATTGCATCAGCTATTTATACCTGATGCAAAAAAGCCATTCTCAGAAACCATTATTACGACACTCAAATAGACTGTATATATATTATTGATTATAACAAACAATTATTGCATCCAATATTACAATCATTCAAAATAAAATTTGATGGCAAATACATAATCAGATTTAATAATTCGACAAAAGAATGAAAAACATAAATAAATTCCATAGTACATAATCAGACAGTCAGTAGTAAAAAATAAATGCAACGTGTTATATGTAGACACACAAAAATACATATATACAGAGAAGAGAATGTATCGTTGACAGCAGATAAATTAAGCAGAAGATGGTCTTTAAATGCACAAACCTTCATCCTATTTTGTACTTGAGCTACCTGAAGTTGAGCTGTGCAATCTGCATATGCATATGATCCTGCAGAATACAAACATTCAATGCAGCAAACTGTTTAACTGGTTCAGCGTTCAATGCAAAAATGTAGTCTTTTGGAAATCAGATTAGATAACAGAAGAAAATAATTTGAACTTACATCATCCAGCAGCAAACTGTTGCGGTAATCAGCAGAGTCAGATGAAAACTGTAATAATGATATGATCAAACATGTTTCCAACATAAAAAGGAATTTCTTTTCATAATTTAAACTAGGAATATCATAATTCAGAAGAGCAACATGTAGATGACTAGCAAGTCAAAGATTACTTGGTGCAACTGCTGTATAATTTTCAGCAAATAGAAATCTACTTTATGTTAGTTCATCGAAGTGTCAACCATTTTAATGTTTTGGGTTTGCTACCTGGATGGGAAGATAGTTTAAAACTTTAAACTTGGTGAAAATCAAACTAATATAATCATGCTTCATGTTACAGGTATGCAAGGAAACCCTCTCTCAAAACAAACAAACAAACTTCATGTCACAACGTATGCAAGGAAACCCTCATTGTACAGTTAACTAATATGCAAGGAAACCCTCTCTCAATTTCCTCTGCCAACGGCGACTCCGAATCCAGTCAACTGTTCACTGACCAAACAATACAATCACGTACACTAACTTCCACCAACACAAACCAATACCAACTCCATTCACTGCTGCTGTAAGCTGTTTCCACTGCTACAACACTTCACCACCACAAACTCCTACTACAAAAAACTACAACATCATCCCAAACAGTCACTCCACCATTTCTTCCTCACCATTTTCAAAAGTCAACTACAACATTGCTGCAAACGCTAGCAGACAACCACAAAACTGCGCTTTACTACTACTTATACCACAACATCCCTGCACTTTACTACTACTGCTACCTTCAAAACCATCTGCCCAAACTTCACCACACTTACCATTCAACACTTCAAACACACTCTCAACCCTGACCAATCAAACTTGACATAACCTCATTTCACAGCTACCATGATACCACAGTGCACACAAACTATCATCAACTCATTCATACCACCACAAATCATACAATAAAAACAACTTCCTCACTATCATACCAATACTGACCACCAACACTTCACAAAACTGACCACATCCCACTGCTTCCCAACACTGTGCACCATATCAAGCTGCTGCATTTCTCTCTACTGTTCGACCATCACACCACCAAACTTAGTACCATCCACTTCCTCCACCAAACTGTCATCAGTGACTAGCAACACAACCAGTCACCCACCTGAACAAGTGCACAACCATACAACCATTGCTGCACCTTCTTCTACATTCATCCAACCAACTTCACCTGCTTCTGCACTGTGCACCACCCCGACCACATCACCATCCCAATCTTCTACTTCTTCCAATCAGTGCATTCCTACCATTCTTCCCGTACCATACAAAAAAAACACCCACATTCACTACTGCCTGCAAATTGAGAACTGCCCACCCCTGATCATCACTGAACAACGCACAAGCACACTATCATCCGCTGACTGACCCAACACAACAACTGAACTTCAAACCACCAATTTCTAATACCAAAACTCTTCCCCCAACACCATTACTTCAATCATTCCAGCCATCACCGGTTCTAGTCACAACCCAAACAAACAACATTACATCTCCAGCAATACAAACATCAGTCATCATCTGCTTGCTACTGATTAACTGTAGTGCTTTGACACATTCAAAAACTTCTATCCCTATTACACTTGCCATCCACCATAAATTGCTACTACCAATCATCACACTACCCTTCACATCCACCATCTAGCAACAACATAGCCAAGTTCAACAAGTCTTTGTTCAATCACCGTGCCACCATTCCATCCCTTCAACTTCAACAACACTGTCACCTAATCCATCACCTAGCAGCAGTACATACACTACCACAACCATCACCATAGTACAAACTCCATCCAACTGCCCACCAGCCGCGACAAAACAGTAACTTCTTCAACTGCCTACAACTACGTTTAGTCATCTTATCACTGCCTCTAACTGCTCAGCTCAACTGACAACAACTCGGCATCACACCCACAATCGCAAACTCACTGACTTCTACAACTTGCTAATTAACCATCCACTGTTCTACACTTCAAAGCACAGTAACAACTCCTTTGCACAGTTCATTTTGACCGCAAACACCCTCTAACGACACAACCCACAGTCGAACTTCAATTTGAACCATTCCCAAATTCAACATCGAAAATCGCTTCAACCCAAAAAGTGACCTTCCAACCACGGCAATCCTTCCAACTACAACGAACCGAATCCAATCGCCAATCCTTCATCTCACAGCAAGTCGCGACCGCCTCTTCAATCTCCATTTCATCTAAACTATGAATCGTGTGAGGTTGATGAAACCCATTTCATCTAAACTATGAATCTAACTCAGACCAAGTTCTCACGATCTACGAAGAAAACCATGAGGTGAATCTTATATACATGTGCAAAACACAAAATCAATCACAAATAAATCACATGCATCATTCCTAATTCAACAACAAAAGCACTCTCAACCTATAAGCAAAAACCATAATTGTGACCACAGTACTCAACTCTTTGGCAAATACCAAAGACAACACACGTTTAATTGACTTATGCAGTTCAAGCTTCATGAATTCCCTTATTAAATGGATCATTAACGCCACTCTATGAATGATGACGTTAGCAGACACATTTTGGCAAACCTAGGCATAAACCATGTGCATTTGAATTTTTTTCTTTTAAACAAATACCCAAAATATTAATTTTGAGCAATGGATATGTACGTTTGGCTTTTAACTAAATTTTTTTAAACAACACTGTGTCATTATTTTAAAAAATGTATTCAATTATAATTATTTTATTTTTAGCTCCTAATCATGTAATGCTGAAAGTATGAAAGAGACAAGAATAAACTCACCATATAGTAGCATATAAGAAGACTACATCCAGTTATGCATGATATAACTAGCTAAATTATCACGAACCTCATCTATCTCTTGCTGGCTATAAGAACTATCTTGTACAAAGTACTGCAATTACAAGATTGTTTCGAAACATTAATCGAATAAGTACTTAACAAAAATTATGAAGGAAAAAAATTAAAGTGGTACCTCAAGTATTTCGGTTCTTTGATCATGGTTTTTTACTATATCATACATATACCTCATCACATAATATACACAATCCGTCGTTCTAGATTGTTGAGGACACTACAACAATATTACACAATAATTTAATAGATAGGTTAATTTGAATTTATATCCAATATAGAAGTTTATTTTTATTTTGTACAAAATAAATCACCTTAATAGTCTTCCATTTCAAGTAAATTCCTCGAGATTTTCCACCATACGCCTTATAAGTTTTAAACGCCCTACACATAAAATAAAAATTTAAATACAACGTACATATTCACTTGCATCAAGCAAAGAAGATATTAGAAGGAAAATAGATAAAACGTACATATTCACTTGTGGTCTAATTTCCAGTTTAGATTTGCGTTCGACTCGGGGATCCAAAACATAAACCTCATTCTTTTCTATATGAAAAACAAGTGGTAGACAATGTTTCCTACATTATAAGATTTATATGAAGTTAATATCAACATTAGATTTGTAAACTAGTTTCTAAAAGTTTATTGCTCATACCCTTCATAGTGTGGGGCTAAGAGTAAGCTCTTCGATTGTGACGCATGTCATGTGTTCGAAATACATATATTTGTCGCGTCTGGATATTTCCGCACTTGAGACAACTTATATGGACACATAAACCCGATGTCTCCACTCCGAGGTCATTGCACATATGATTTAACCACCTAAAAATAAGTACAACATACAAATATTGTTATTCTACCATTTCATGTATAATACATAATATAAAATAGAACATATACAATGAATTTATAAGCTATTTGTTGTAAATGTAACCTTAAGTATTTCACATACTAGCTATATTGGTACACAGATAGAAATATTCATCGTGTATATATATATATATAATACTCACATGATGCAAATTTGCAACCATTCTCAATTCAGCCATTCCATACTAAGGAATTGGATAATGTCATCCATAGTGACACGGATTTCAAAGTCCTCATCGTATGTAAATAAATCCTTGTTCACATGAATTGCATTGATGAAATTATTATCATGGGATGGCACTTGAACTATCAGATCATGGAAATATTTGCACCCATCCGTTAAAGTATTGATGATGTCTTCACCCACGATCGTCCTACGCTTTGCAGGCTCATTTGTCATCTTTTGTTTATTGTTCATGTTCGTAGCAACACACTCTTCCACTTTGTCTTTGCTCCTAATATGTGTAGCCTGCACACAAAAAATTCATAAGCAGCATGGAGTCTGCATATTTTATTCAAGCAAAGCTCAAAAAAATACAAAAAGTGTTTTCTTTACCTTATCATCATCGCCTAAAAGCATGAGATTTTTAGGCCATTGTACAAAACTACCAAGTGCTTCTCCTATCGTTATGTGATATTTACTTGGAACCGGAAGAGGGGTTCCTACATGAATAGGCTCTACTGCGTCAATTTCAACCTTTACATGATTGGTCAAGATTTGTTGATTATGACATTGATCTCCAGGCCTAGAAGCAGGATGCACCATGCCGTGACCCGCTACGACAATTTTGGAGTCCAAATTAACAGCTAAACGACATTAGTTGGCCTCTAGAATGACAAGTACAACATTAAAATTATTGACTTACACGTTTTAGAATCGTATAATTTTACAAAAATAGACTTTTGAATTAGTTACCTGCAAGTTTTCATAAGGATCCATCTCTTGATTTGTGCTGGTATTTTATAATTTGTCCAATTGTACTGATTGACAGCTGCTACGATGACCAAATGATGGTACATTTTCGACCACAATATCATTGGGCATTTGCATACCCATCCTATTGAAAAAGTTTGCAATCTTTTTCTCAACCACCGTATCTACCATAGACTCGAATCTTTGGCTCACTTTAGTTTCTATTTCCTAAGTGATACGATGTAGTTCATCTGCTAACATTACACCACTTGGACCTTTATATTTCACTACCTTTCCAAATACATCTTTGATACCGACTGTCCCACCAATTCCTCTAACTCGACCAGGATGTTCTTTTTTTCAAGAGCACGATTTAAGACATCATCATGTCTATTTGGAACCCATGTTCCTTCGATGGCTTTTTCTCTCCAAGCATTCTGTCAACAACAAAAAAATTAGTTTTCTCAATAATTTATTGCTTTGTTTTGTAAGAGATTAACCAAATGGGATAAAATGCATCGAAATTAGTCATACCGCTTTATCTGCAACTATCCTAGTTTTCTCATTAGGGATTACATAACTTCCATTAGCTTCTTTTTTTTATCTTGCCAAAACCCAATCAATACTTCGATCCAAAAAAGAACCACTTGGTAATGTAGTCGATGAACTATGACCTTCGGTTATCCATTTAGCTTTCTTCCCTGCATATCCAGCTTGCCCCAAATTGTGAGGATGCTCATTGTATGCTTGACTCTTCCTACCCTTCTCACTTAATCGCTGTCAAAAATAATGAATATTAATGTATACCCAAAGTTCTTGCATAAAATTCTTGCTACTCTACTGCTAACATATACTCCACTGCACAAAATTCTTGCATTATCACATGTCTGCAACCACTAACAGAAAAGAAATCAAGCAATTACTCTGAATATGCTAGACAAAATCTGGACATGGAAATCTCAGTTGAAGAAATCGAAAAAAAATCTGAACATTTACAGAAAAAACGTCAACTATAACAGGTTAAACGGTAAACTGGTGCAACTACAAGCAACAACCTTTTATTTGCTAATTTAGTCATATACAAAAAACCGGTACTCATTTCATTTGCATCTTGTACCACACAAATTTAACCAACATTTTTTGTAATAAAAACTAGAAAAAAAATCACACACAGCAAAGCTGAAATGCCCCAACAGTTAATGAGAATGAATAATTGCTAAATATCATGCATAGGCAGATGAAAATAGTGAATCCACCCCTGCTCACAGTAGTCACAATGAAATCCATTCGCACATACCCAAAGGCATATTTTGGGTCCATCTATATACGGCTCTCGCAAGCAATTAAAGTGAGTTGTCTTGACTTTATGAATATTCTCAATTTTCCACCAAATACTAGTACAAAGAAACGTTTTGCTTTATTTGTATAACTTGCAACTTCTAGGAAATAAAAAAACTGAAAGTGTTCAAATATAATGTTTCAATAGCCAAAATGAATGTTGAAGCTTTTATGAATCGTCCGGTTTATAGAAATAAATCAGTTTAGGCAACTACCTTCAAGCCTAGAAGAGAGAATTAATAAAAATCAGTTTCTCGTGTATAATTCAAATATGCAAATAAAGTATATGCTCATAACTTTTATTTGCTACGTTATACTAATTAAATTTACAACCAAATCATGCTCATCAACAACCAGCTAGTTTCTTCAAAGTATATTCTGATTCTCAGGAAAACAACCATAGCACCTATCAGAATTCAAAATGCATTAATGTTCTTAACTACGAAACTTCATTTTCTTCGATCAAAAGCCAAAGACTTTATCCAATACTTGTATACTCCAATCTCATGTTAAATCAAGACAGTCAATAATGTACGCAAGAAGTAATTACAATTATTACTTTCTTCGACATCGTCAAGGAAACAAAAATACATTTTAAAAGGATAAAGTATGAAATGAACAAAAAAATTACCTTAAATTCCTCAGTTTCACAATTCTTCTTGAACGTTTCCCACTGTGCTTGTGTAATGCCATCATAAAGCTCGTACGGCTCTTTATGGTCCACTGGAAGTTTTCTTGTCTTCGTAACCCAACCACCAACCAATTTTGTTTTGAAATCTTTCCATCGTCCACAGACATATTTTAACACGTTATCTTTCATGTTGTCTTCAATGTGGTACTCGATCTGAGATTTAAAAAAAATCATAGTTACATACGCCATATAAGACTTCAAATGTCCAATTGGGTATCAAAGCCGAATAAGTAATAAGTGAATAAATGAATTTATAATACCTTAACATCTTCCCATATAGTATCTTTAAGCCTTTTACAAACGTCATCCCAATTTTTAATATTGATATCAATTTTAGATCTAGCAGTATCGCCCACATAAGCCTTATAAGACTTCGCCCACTTTCCAATGGGGTTGCCGTTATCACTCCACTCAATGAATTTTGGTTCTTGTGTTTTATATTTCTTTCCGGTTGTTGGGCCTTTTCGCCTCTTCTTAGACAACGACTGTGAAGTAGAAGGATCATGTTCTTTATTTTGTCCAAATTGTTCTATCTCCATTTTTCCTGTAGTTGATTGTTTAGTGAACATTTAATTATGGATGTCAAAGTCAATAGTAGTTAGTTTAATGTTAATAGATAGCTAACAGTTATACTTCAAAATGCATGTGTCGATCTTGTATAACGAGTTGATCATATTCAACTGCAGCACAAAATGAACATATTCAAATCTAGAGAAGTAAGAGCAATAAATTTTATATGATACTCAGATACAATATTCTCTTTAAGTTGCATGAATTTTAAAGACCATAATACAAAGATTATAATACATCTAAGTATGTAACTGTATCCATATTCTTTGCAGATACTATAAATGCATGTGTTACCCGAGGTTGCCGCATAAAGGTTGATGTCTGGAAAAAAACTTGCCTAATCAACGGAAGTCTACCAGAAGAGAATACAACATCCTCCAAAACAAGTAAATTATGTTAAGCTTACTGATGCGTTCAAACAATGGAATACCCACTTTAAAACAAGGCTTTCAAATTTCAAGTGTTTGACACTTCAACTAAATATATTCAGTCTCTTCTCACTTGCCAGAACTATGAATTATCAACTTTCATTTCAGAAACAATATTGCAACATTTCAATAATCTCCAAGCACATACAAATGAACTAAATTCGATGAGAACAATTCAGCAGTAAAACAATGATAACAAGAATTATAACAGAAAATTGACAACGAACAAAACAAGTAGAGCCAAAGAGAAAAAAATAATCAAACTCCACAGCCGATACTAGTAGCAAACAGATGCAAACAATTTGCTAAATATTTTAGTATCTTAATAATCAAATAAAGTGGTATATCTAGATTATATCACTATTTCCTAAAGCTAGGAGGAAATCCAAGTTTATGGTTTGAGCATAAGTGGTAAAACATTTTAACTTCAATTTACTGGTCAGCTAGAACTGGTAACAATGAAATACTGAGCTGCAATAATGAAAATTTGAGATGATGTTGACTTGGGGATTTCTAACTAATCATCATGTTACTCTGAACGATTTTAAAGACACTCCTACATGTAACGAAATATCAAATGACAAGAAAATATTTCAAAATTTCTATTATTATATGTCCAGATCTTGGCATATATGCCACAAAATTCAAGAGCCAGAAACTCCTTGGCCGAATACATATATCACAAATTAAAGAGCAGATAATGCACTGAAATATTGGTGTAACTGCACTTATTTTAAAAATGGGCTGAACTTACCAGTGCTTGTGTCCATTATTCATATCAGAATTTGCATTTGTTGCTAACTTATGAAATTGCCATTCAGCCTACATAAAAAATGTTTAGTTTAAGTTAGGCATTAAAAAGTACATGTACTTGTATGCATTCAACAACAAAATTTCACTTAGTTTTATTTTATCAAGTATCTACCTGATTTCGAAAACTGACGAAAGACAAATTAAATGATTATAATATAGTAAGTAGATTTAATTTATTTGATAGAACAATTCAAGAAGCAATTGTGATGAATCATATTTATTTTTCAGCAAAACATATTCTGTAAAAGATGCCGTTTAAATTACATATATTGGTTGTTACTGCCATTTCATGACATGCACTAATTTCAATAATATATACTCAACTCAGCCTGCATATGGATTTCCATATTTGTAGAATCTTACTTTCATAATGAGGGATCTTCTATTTTATACTAGCAGCGTATCTTGATAATTCATAACTCACGCGTCAACAGATATCTCAAGTCAGATTTCTTATTGACTTGTAATTTTATGAAGTAGACAATTTATCTTATATTAAACGAACAAATTAAATATGATGCTGAATATATATATGGAGTACAAATGAAAATGAAAATGGTGTAACTGTACTTATTTTAAAAATGGGATGAACTTACCAGTGCTTGTGTCCATTATTCATATCCGAAGTCTACAACAAAAATAGCGATCAAGTATCCCTGTAAAATATCTTATTAGTAATTATTCTCAAAAAAACTAAAGAATTACAGAAAATGTAAATTTTCAACTGGCAACTAAAGCATGATGAGCATAAAAAAAATTACCCAACTATCCAAACCCCCTCATCGTGATCAGAACGTGCATAATTTGCATTTAAATCAACTTCTTCTGGTAGACTTAAGCCGATGGAGAAAGGTTGATTCTCATCAAATTGATTATACTCTTCTTCATCCACCACATCACCAATCCCAACAATGCGTCTTTTGCCGGGAAGAACAATAGACCACTTATTATCGGCAGGATCAGTCACGTAAAAAAATTGTTTTGCTTGAGATGCCAAGATGAGTGGATCACTATCATGACTCACTTGACCAAATTCAACCAATGTGAATCCATGTTCATCCACTCATACAGCACGACGATTGTCAGCCCATCTACATCGAAATAGCGGGATTGTGAAGTCTTTATACTCAAGTTCCCAAATATCCTCGATTATCCCATAATATAGCATTGTCGCATTTATTGGTCTGTTATCTTTAGCACTAACAAATTCTCTTGAAGATGCAACGATGCTAACTCCACTATTTTGCATTTTGCTCTTCTCATCCTGACGCTTCGTATAAAAGACATAACCGCTCATATCATATCCTTCCCATGAATTGACATGCAATCGAGGCCCATATGCTAACCATTTTATTGTATTTGAAATACCATGATTTGTTTGAGACAGTTGAGACATTACTGTATGTTTAAACCATATGACAAAAGAGAGGTTATGTTCATTCGTCAACCACCTTTCGTTCTTTGAAGGATTCTGAGACTTTAGAATTTCCATGTGCTCCTCCAAGTAAGGATGTACCTCACTAAGGTTTTGCAAAACAAGTAGCTGAGCTTTGTGCAACATCTCATCACCAGTCGAAATCAATTTTGATCCAATTATGCCCTGGCCATCAAGTCATCCTTCATGTCGAGACTTACGAAGTCCAATAGGTTCAACACCAGTTAAGTATGGAGTGACAAATTCTATAACCTCCTCAGCTACAGTAACTTCTACGATACTGGCTTTAGGTCTATATCTGTTTTTTATTTTTCTTTTTAAAGTTCCCATATGCATTTCAAACGGATACATATATCTCATATATACAGGACCACAAATTTTGATTTCTCTTACAAGATGAACAACCAAATGCAACATAACATCGAAAAATGAAGGTGGAAAATACATCTCAAATTGGCATAAGGTAACAATAACATCGGCTTGTTGAGCATCCAACGTATCAAGATCAATTACCTTGCTACAAATTATATTAAAAAAGAGACAAAGCTTTGTAATAACATGCCTAACATGTTTAGGCAATATACCTCTAATTGCAGCAGGTAATAAATGTTGCATTAACACACGACAATCATGAGACTTCATACCGGTCAATTTCAAATCCTTCACTGATACACGACTACTAATGTTTGAAGAATAACCTGTTGGAACCTTCACACCACGAAGACACTCACATAAACTAGTTTTCTCTTTTTTGGACAATGTATAACATGCGGAGGGCAAATAGGTACGTTTACCTTTCTGCACCGGTGCTAACTCCTTCCGGATACCCATTTTCAACATATCTTGCCTAGCTTTCTCACCATCTTTTTTCTTACCAGGTATATTCAAGAGTGTCCCAACGATACTGTCGCAAACATTTTTTTCTATATGCATTACATCTAGACAATGTCTAACTTGTAAATGTCTCCAATACGGAAGTTCCCAAAATATAGATTTCTTCTTCCACGAGCCTTCTAAAAGAGGAAATACTTTGCCAAATGCATTTTCAATATCCTTGACCCATTCGTAAACATCATTTCCTGTTAATGGCAAACGAGCAACTCCATTCTCTTTCTCCCCATTAAAAGGCTTCTTCTTTTTACGATAAGGATGATTAGAAGGGAGAAATCTACGATGATGCATATACACATTTTTTTTGCAATAATGTAAACGCTCAACAACCATATCATCTTCACAAATTGGGCATGCTTTGGCACCTTTTGTACTATAGTCAGACAAGTTACCATACGTAGGAAAATCATTTATGGTACAAAAAATCATGGCACGCAATGTAAAATTACTTTGACTATATGCGTCAAACACACGCACACCTTTATCCCATAGAAGTTTTAGATCATCAATAAGAGGAGTGAGGTAAACATCGATGTTGTTTCTTGGTTGTTGTGGTCTAGAGATTAAAAGAGACAACATGATATACTTGCGCTTCATACTCAAATGAGGTAGAAGATTGTAAATCACCAAAAGAACATGCCAAGTACTATGTTGACTACTAAAGTTGCCAAATGGGTTTATGCCATCTGTAAAAAGACCAAGTCTGAGATTTCTAATTTCTTCACCAAAATCAGGATACATTGTATCAATGTTTCTCCACTGTGGAGAATCAGCTGGATGCCTCAATAATCCATCATTTTTCCTCACATCTGCATGCCACCTTAAGTTTTTTGCATTTTCTTTATTTGCAAATAAACGTTTAAACCTTGGTATAATTGGCAAATACCACAAGACTTTTGCTGGAGGCCATTTCTTATCTGGGTCATTGTGAACTTTCCCTCGCGACTTGTAACGGGATAATCTACACTTGGGACACTCATGCAAGTTCTCATATTCATTTCGATACAATATACAATCATTTGGACATGCATGTATCTTTTTATATCCTATACCAATTGGGCACATAATTTTATTTGCCTCATGGTTAGAAGTTGGAAGCTCATTACCTTCCGGAAGCATGTCATTCAAAAGTTCCAACAAAGATGTAAAACTTTTATCACTCCACCCATGCTTTTCTTTTAAATTGAAAAGCTTGAGCACAACAGACAATGTTGTGAACTTAGCACAATTAGGAAACAAAGGCTTCTCGGCATCAATTAATATTCTTTCATACAACTTTGGCTCTTCCATCAAATGTTCTTCAGCATCACGAAACATCTCATGAACACAATCATTCTCATCATTCACGTCATTATTCATGTTATCTTCTCGGTCATTCTCATCATTCTCATGATTATTAGAACTAGCTCTACTAAGTATACTTTCACCATGCCATATCCACCGCGTATAATTTTGCTTAAACCCATAACGGATTATGTGATCTCTAATCTGATCTATGTTACGAAGTCTTCTCTTATTTTTGCAGTGTCTACAAGGACAAAAAATAGTTTCTTCCCCTCTTCTTAATTGATCATTCAGTGCACAATTGATGAACTCTTCAATTTTGTTTAGGAACTCGTCATCGTTACGTTTTACGTTGTACATCCAACTACGATCCATATGCAAATGCTAGAGACACACTACACAAGCAAAAAAAACATTGGATTACGAAGAGCATTCATTATTAAATCAATATTTTTAGCTAATTCAAGTGGAGTGGATAATCAGTTCAACATCACTCCACAAACACAAGCACACTAAACTGCACAACAAACAAAAAAAATTCTCATTATCCAAATAAAAATACAAGGAAATTCTAGTTCTGAGTCATCATCATAGATAAAACACCAAACCAACATACGATGCAAACTTAACTACACAATCAGCAAAAAAGACAAAACAACCAAATGAAAAAAAGAGTCCTAATCAAACCTTGAATATGAATCCATATGATACATATCATTTGATGCTAAATTGTATTAAGGTCCTTCGTTCAGTTATTAATAATTGATATTCTCTAATAATTTTCCCAACATCAAAGACTTCTTATGCCTAAACTCTACTTTTAGTATGTTTCGGTGTGTTTTGTAGAATTTTGCGTTAAAACCATCAAAACCTGCAGTTGTACTATCTTTGACATTAAACATTACCTCTTTTATTTCATGGCTATCAAACTTAACATTCAAAAAATTTCTCCTATAAACAGAAATAATTTTCTTACAAATAAAAGTAGGAGAACACATTGGATTCTATGAGCTGTACACCTTTTCAAAATAGTCTGTCGCGTAGATTTTGAATTCATTGCTATCTTTGCAAGCAACACCATTAACTCGAATTTCAGAACTCCTAGCCTACTTTTTATGCTTGCTCAACATTTTGGCTTAAATATAGGCAGATCGTTCGTCATTGTTAATTAGTCACTCAATTTTCGATTTCTAAACAACATCTACATATTCCCTTTTTGAAGCCACTTCATGTAATCTTTTACACTCCATCAAATTCTATCTCATGATTTTCCTTCCATCGCTTTTTGCAAAAAGCTTCTGGTTATCTCTTTTATTCCTACTCCAGAGCTTCAATCATGCTTTGTTTAACTTCTAATGTTCAAAGATTCTGATCATAGCATTGTCTTCTATTTATTAATCCCAAATATCTCCCAATGTACTAAAATAATCTTCATAAGCCATCCAACTATTCATGAATTTAAATGATTTGATATGTTGAATTTCTGTATGAGTTGGGCTAATTAAGTTAGAAGCATGATTACTACTACTTGACGGAAGATATTTTAACTCACAATCACTAAACAATCGAAGTCATGCAATATTGGAAAGCGCCCTGTTAATTTTTGTTAGTACATTTTTCTATAGGCCCAAACACAATGAATAATTAAAACCTCTGATCGATAGTTTTGTGAGTCCCAATCTTAACAAACACAAATTAATTTCCTACATCTTGCAAAATGGAACCTGATCGCTCCCTAATTTTTCACTAGCATGATGAATGCAATTGTAGTCCCCAACTAACAGACATGGAAGATTAGTAACCCTAGAATCCACCTGAAGATTAGACCATAGACCTTGCCTTAATGTATCGAAGTTCTACATGTAGATAAACAAAGGCCATTTAGCATTTTTAAGCTGAAGCATGGTATGTTGGTCACTTATTGATAGAATATTGAAATTCCAAATTTTGATATTAGTTAGAAAAATATTCTGCATTTGAAATAATAATTCACATTGCTAGTAACTCACCATCTCTTATCAAACTGTTTGCTCCAAACTACAATTTCATTCGCTTTTAATTTATTTTCTAGAAGATCTACATAACAAAGTCTTAGAAAAGATGGCAACGAATTTAAGAAGATGAAACACCATGTTGTTTGAAGAAGAATACAGTGAATGAAAATGACGAGCTTTTTAAAAGAAAGGGAGAAATATATTAGTTAATCCTCCGAGGATTAACTCACAAAGTACTCAGCGGATAAACTTATCAAAATCCGATTGTGGATTAAGCGATCAACCAACAGAAGTTTTCTTTATATATAAGGAAAACGAAAGATAATGATTTCATCTTTTATCTGCATCTATAACATATTACAGCACTCAAACTCTCAGAACACTGCTTCCGAAAACAGAATGAAATACAAGAAATATTAAAACGCAGTAAATCAAAATTTAAACCAAAAAAAAATTACATTTCAAGCAATAGTTCCTGCAACAAGTGTCAGTTCCGCCTTTAAAACATTTAGCAGAAGATTATCATTAGTACATTAGCGGTCACTCATAATCAATTATATCCACTTTCACAATTATGGATCTTTGTTGTTTCTTATTACATTTATATCTGATATTCTTTCACTTTTGAGGTGTTCACTCAATCAAATCCACATTTTTAAAACAGATACGCAATAAGTCGCTGAGAAGGGCCTTCAATAAAGAGCAAAACTCATTATATAGAATTTTCTTTATTTTTATTTGTTACTAACACCATATTAAAAAAACAAATTTGATTTGCAATAATTGAAAGCAATTGGATATTATTAACTACAGTGTTGGAAATAATAGTTAAGAACAATAGGTCAACTTACAAGAGTACCTCGGTTTATTTTCCGACCAAATCAACAACGCGTATAACTGTTGGCAAGTAGATTCAGGCAGGCAGGATGTAGACACCGATAAATATCTAAGAATTGACTAGATCTACTACCTAAGACAAGAAGAATATTTTCCTGCAATATAACAAAAGGAACAATGAGTTTCAATGGATTATCATGAACATACCACCCGACAGTATCACTGGTTAACCTGCAAACAACTAGGTGGTATATGTAATATGCTAATATAGACAAATTAACCAAACACCTGTAGAAGTTATATTCTGTTTGATATATATTGGTATATCTATGCTATACCTGTTTGTGAGTATACTGGGGAAAATTCTTGAGTTACTCATTTCTAACTATATTAAAATCATAAGAAGATTTTGAAGCATCCATAATTTACAGCATGGAGATTCAACATTGAAACATGTCTTTTTCAGAAACATCTCAGTCTGAATAAACATATATATATAATAACCATTTTTGATGAAGTTTAATATGACATTTAATACAAAGCGATTAGTGCATAGTGGATATTAAATCAAACAAAAGTAACGAAAGTTTAATATGTCATGATGCACCAGTGGTCTATCCCGTCTAGCCTAGTGATACCGCAGTACCCTGCTATGGTATTGCCAAAAGTTTGATCGTGACTGCTTCATGATTTTCCTCAGCTGTTATATACAATTTTGGATCTCACGAATTTATTTTTTAGTAGATTTACAGCCTGAGTGAGCATAGCTCCCTATTCCCACTTCAGTTAAATGTAAATAATTAAAATTAGATTCAAAATTAAATGGAATTTGTAGTGTTAAAAAAAGTTTATTTATTCTAGGTATAAATTTGTCATATAGTGTAAGAAAAAAATTATATGTAGTTGATATAGTGTTAAAAAAAAATTTTTATACTGTCATTCATTATCAAACAAATTATATGTATGCACCATTTAGAACATAAATAATAACTCAGTTTAGTCCATCCAATTTAGCATCAATGGGTAATTAGTAATAGAATAATCAATTCATTTGAAATGAACATATGAAAGTAATAATTATGTATGTAGTTGATATACTTAGTTAACCATTAAAATACAATACAGTTTAATAGGTCCAACATAAAAATCAACCACCTTAAATAGTGGACCCCGAATGTAAACAAACCTACATACCTCAGTTGAATTTTATTTTATCTAATTACGGAAAAAAATAATGTTTCTTTTTTAGGTCTCTTTCTTAATTACCATTTATTTATAGTGTGCAGTAACATTTGTTATTTTGTGTCTTTCGTATAAACATAAAGATAAAGAATCGTTTTAAATTAAAATGTACCAAATATATTAACGTAAGTTACTGAAATTATAATGCAAACTAACCGTCAATCTCTGTATTCAAACTTATTTTCTTAATTACAATCATACACTTAATCAGCTATGGTTTATAACAACATCAATCACACTCTTTTTTTGCAAGGTATAAAAAGAGAATGCAAGCCAAATAGTAACAAAAGATCCCATAGGCATCATTCAAATACATTTGGTGCAAAAAACACGAACACATGAAATAAATCAGAAAAGAAAGACGAGACTTTATTTTTTTTAATAATAATCAATTAGCTATAATCGAGAAAACTCGAAAATAATGATAGGAAGTAGTAGGAATTTTCAAGAAAGAAAATTTTATACCTGAAAATCAATCCAACAAACTCGAAATTAGTCGCTTGACGGTGAAATCAATCCAGCAAATTCGCCCAGCAAACTCGAAACTCGACACTCGAAATCAACCGATCGCTTAACGATGATTTTAGGGTTTTTTTTCTTTGAAGCACGCGAATTATTTGGGGAATAGAATGGGACGGCAGAAAAAGAATTAGAAACGCGGGATGTAAACGAATAACCTAATTTTGAAATTGCATCGCGTACGAAAGGGAACCGATGCGAAAAGTATTATGTTGGACGTAGTTGCATCGGTTGACTTTAAAACTGATGCGGCTAAAACTATTTGCACCGATGTATTTGCATCAGTTGTTGGTGACAACTGATACAAATTTGACTTTTTTATTACCTACTGCTTTCCATGTACCAATTGCATCGGTTATTAAGACAGAACTGATGCAAATAGTTCTATTTGCATCAGTTTTTACTTAAACCGATTCAAATGAGGCGATGCAAATGGCCTGTCTTGTAGTAGTGTAAAAAGAAATGGCTAAGTAGCCATGAAAAGAAAGAAGAGGGCTTGGTTTTTTTGAGCCTAAAACTAACTAAAGAGAGACTAAGCAAGAGGAGGGTTACATGAAACATAAGTGGTATATATACATCTGTTAAACCCTCATTCGTATTTTTGGGGAGTTCCTTAAATACCCTTGAGAAAGTGTGGAGGCCAAGCAATCATTAGCTTCTACTAATCATCATTTAAGTGTACATGAAGCCATTAATTCCATAAACATATGTATTAGCCTCTAATTTGTAAATCGAGGTAAGTGGGTGGAGTCCACCGTGTTCTTCAATTTGAATTATTTCCATCTTCATTCTTTTGTATCTTCTTTGTGCATGCATATTTCATCATATAACCACTTGTAAAATTCATTAAATTTCCTACGAAACAATATAGAAAATTCTAAGTAAATTTCACAATTTAATAAATGCACGAAAATAACCATTTTACCCCTGTATGAAGATGAATATGTGACAATTTGAAAATAATTTGAATTTTGATTTAAACAAGTTAAAATACCCAATATGATCATTTATTCAATTTAAATAGATTAAATATGGTGGTAAAAATATGCACATTTACGTGCATATCAATGTCAACATGCAGTCCTCATACTATGAAGATCCACAGTCTTCAAAAATCATCGTCTTCAGTATGTCTTCACATTCAAACATATAAATTGGCTCGAAGTGATTTTTCGGATAGGAATCATCCAAATCTGACCCCGGTTCCTTCGAAGCCAATCATCGATAAAAAGTGAATATGAGTATACAGAATCATTAAATCTCTTTTCACTTTAATTTTTTCCGGATGATTTTGAAATCTCTTTCTTTTGACTTAGAATAATTCTAACCAATTCATTCTTTCGCTTCGGATAATGTCTCAAATTTTCTCACTTAACTCTTGATCCAAATTCCTTAACTTTTAGGCGGGTCAAAAACAATGTTATTTAAGACATCGCTTATGGTAAACCCTAAAATCAATCATAGCAAACATTTTTGAGTAAATATGATCATAGAAAACATTCATTTTTTGGAGATTGCTTAATTTTTTTGAACAATATCAATCTTCTTTTACTTTGGAAACTTAATACGATCTTTTTAGAGCATCTAGGCTTTCCTTTCAATCTGTTCCACCTCTCGCCTAAGAAGAGAAAATAGAGGCCAGGTAAGTTCAGGGCACTGGTTGCTCCATCCCTAACCTTAGTTAAACACCATGTTTTATCTTCCCAGATCTTACAGGCGGGACAAATGTACTAGTCGTTTCCGCATACTCAGTTATCAACTTTATTTTAGAATTGATTTTAAATATTCCAATATATCTTTTAAACACTTAGTTTTCCTTTTAAAAACGTTCACAATTGATTCTAGGAAAAATCGCCACGTTTAAACTCATATTCAAAACGTTATAGAATTCGCAGCATAAAAGTGCTGCGGAAAATGCTATATATGCTTATTTGATTTAAACCACTTTTTAATATTTGAAAATTCATATTTTCCATTTCAATTCTCTTCTAAACTATTTAAATGGATTTATCAAATTTATTGCATATTTTTTCATAATTAAAAACATTCATTTAAACGGATTTCCTATTATGGTCACTTAAGTGTAGTGGCGCGATTTTTCTAGAAAATTGATTTGGACCTAATTCAAAATCTACTCAATGAAATTTTGATTTTCTTTCTTCATTTAGAAGTTATGGATATAGTAGCCTGAAATTTTCTTATCTCGAAGAATTCCGAGCTATATTCCACTCTACACATTCATTTGAACTTTTCGACTGAAATCATGAACTACCATAGCGGCGTACCTAGTTTTAACTTATTTTTCAATATCTGAAATAATTTATTCAAATTGAATTTTATCACTTATAAAATCATTACAAATCAGTATTTCCACTTTTTAAAATATTTAAAAGGTATTTTCACCATTTCCATATTATAATATTATTTTATTCCTATTATTTCAATATTAAACTTTAAATTTCTATTTTAATTCAATTTCAATTCAATTTCAATTTTAACTTCAAATTAAACTCAATTAAAACTTAGATTTCAAATCCAATTTCAATTCTAATTTAAATTTCAACCTTAATTTCAAATTCAATTTTCAAAATCGATTTCAATTTCATTATTCATCTCAATTTCAATTTCACTGTCCTTTTTAATCCCATTTCACTTCAAATTCTTTTTATTTCTACTATAATTTCAATTCCAATTAAAAAGAGACTTAATTTTTTCCAAGTATATCATATCACCAAAGTTGGGTCTAATTTAACAAATGGAATACTTAATCAAAATGAGCATAAACAAGTTTAACATTTATCGCTAACATAATTACGGTCCATATACAAACTAATATGATGAATAATCATAACCATAAACACTCGCTACTTATTCAAACATAACATAAACATATCCAAACATCAATAACAATATTTTAAAGGGGTGTATACTTGCATATGTCATACGATGATTATATAACAAAATCGAATTACGATCTTTTAAAAGCGATGAGAATTTTCTCACCTTTAACCGAATTGATTAACTTCAAACCAACATTCAAATCACAATAACACTTCATATAAATCATCACTAAACTCAACCAAAACTTGCCCAATTCAACTTCTTCTTACTCCTTACTCTCGACCATCACTTCTACCTTTGCTTTGATCTCGGTCATGTCTCCCCACCTCCATATTTCTCATGGCCAAGCGCCATCAAAGAAGAGAAGAAGAAGAAGTGAATTAAGAAGAGGTTAGAGAGTAACAAGTGGATTAGTGCTTAAGCACTTCACTATTTTTAACCCTCTTATCTCTCTTAAAAAGAGAAGCCATTAAAATAGCTTTAAAGGAAGAAGAAGAATAAGAAGTGTGAAAAATAAGAAGAATGGATGAGTATTTATAGAAAAAGTAAGGAGTGGTGAATTACAAAACTAACCCTTTACAAAATTACCAAAATATTCTGACTTTATCTTACCTTTTCAACACTTACCATTACCTTATCATATCATCACTTTATGTCTTAATCACTTAATATTTAAGTAAAGAAAAGTAAAGATTTGGTTGGATTTGATGTGACATGTTTTGTCCTTTTGTATTTACTTTTGCTAATTGTTTTCTAAACTTATTTAGTAAAAGTAAACTTGATTAGTGAATTAAATAATACTTATACTATTTGAATATATGTTCATATATAAGAAAATAAAGGTGCAACAACGTTGCGACAATTGTTAATCGACAAAACGTTGATTTTCGACAAAATGTTTTACAGTCACATTTTGATGTTTTAGTTAAACTATTTATTTATGTAAACCAAATTTAAAATGAACTTTTTCCTTCTTTTAAATAAATTAAAACATGTCTATATATATTTTAAAATCATATTTAAATAATATCAAAATCTCTATTTTTACAGTGTATGTAAAACCGACAAAATGCAACAAAATTTGGTTATTTTTGTAAAACGATTATAAATATACTTTTAAATTTTTTAACATACTTTTATTATATTTATTATATGTTTTAAATAAGATTTATCATTTCAAATAAATATCTAGACCTATTTATTTAAGCCTTTATTTATTTTTAACAAAACTTAACTTTTGTTGATTTGTTCTAAAATTCAAGTTTATACTTTTTAATTATTAACTATAAGAATAAATAACTTATTCATTATTATTTATTGTTTATAACATATTTATTAAAGTTTTAAACCTTTTAAATTTAAAATAAACAAAATCTCTCATTTCGAAGTAGCGAAATTACGGGTCGTTACAGATCATGTGCATAGCGACTTTCATTTGATATCAAAGCCTGAGATTCTAGAGATCGTAACAATGTCCTTGAATGAATGATCATAAAGAGATCTAGTCAAGGCAATAAGGAAAAGGAAGAGTAATAAAGAAGAATCAAAGGAGCAAACAAACAAATGCTTCATGGCTAAACTCGGATTACAATCGGTATGCTTAGATTTTTTATATAAAAATCTTTAATTAGCACATGTTGAATTATTAAAAGATTGTAAAACGTTGAATAAAGTTAATAGAATTTTTTAGCTAAATTAAAAAAATGTGAGCAAGAAATTTCCAATTTAAAAGAGGAAAATAAATTTTTGGTAAAAAAAACAAAATGTTTTAAAAATACCGTAGAAGAACTTGTTTTACAAAAAGATTTCCTTCAAAAAGAAAATGAGCAGTTAGAAGATAAAAACAATGATTTTTTTTGAAGGAAATCAATGTTTTGCAAAATAAAAATACCTTTTTAAAAAATTCTTTAAATAATTCCAGCTCTTTAATTTTGTCTCTTGAAAAAGAGAATGAATCTTTAATTAAAAAGAATTTAGAACTATCTAAAGAATGCGAGATTTTAAAAGATAATAATAATATTTTGCAAAAAGAAGTTTATAGTTCTAAAACAAATTTTGAAAGATTAAATAAAAAATCATTAATATTAACAACAGTAAAGATATATTATCTTCCTTAGTTATAAATTCGAAAGCTCATCATGATAAAAGCAGTTTGGGCTATAAACAAGCTAAAAGTAAAAATAGTACTAGATATGCATTCTTGTGCACTAATTTAGTGCTAGTACTAGTAACCGAGATAGTTTTAAAACCAGTTACAATCATAATAGTACTTTGTTTAGAAATGATAGAAATTGTTTTTCAAGTACTAAGCTAATGACTAATAGTATCAAGATATGGATTCCAGCTAATATGATTGATCATGATAAATAACTTTATATTAGCAACTATTATAAGAATGTGATTTATAATGAGAACTATATCAATAAAGGTTCAACCACACCCAAATCGGTATGGTTTCCTAAAAATTAGGAAATTACAAGAATCTTGGGTACCACATGCTTTAAATGCTTATTTTTTTTCTAATACCTTAGATTATAAGTAGAAGTTATTTTTAAAACTGTTCCATTATTTTTTTTCTTTTAAAGGGTACTACCACACCTATTTGGTAAGGTTTTCATCCATTGATTAACCCTTGGACTCTAACTTAATAAGAAGGTACCAAAATGATTATTATTGCAGGTACTTGGAAAAACAAAAGGAAAATGATAGATTTTGGAATTTTAAAGGATGTTCCATATATTTTATAAAATTATGTCATCATATAAACTCTTTGATGTTTTTTCGATGACAAAGGAGGAGAAAGATATTACTCTAGCACTATTTGCAGCAGGAATAAAAGCATAGATTCAGGGGGAGAAACTGAAAGATAAGGCTAGCATATATTAGGAGAGAGATAAAGAACTACGGAGCAATATTGTCGAGATTCATTCATATCACAAATGGAGTTGTCATCATCAAAAAAGGGGAGAATGTTGGATCTTATATTTTGATTAATGATAAGAAATTTAATCGACACGAAGATTCATGAATCTAGGACAAAGAACCACGAAGACCATACTCAACAATATGAAGTATGATTCATCTATATGTTGTTTAGAGTCAGAGTCCAGTTTTAGCAATGTCAAAATCTATCCTCAAGTAGTTCACAAACACAGACAAGCACGACAAATTTATTTTCAAAAATAAGCTTTTATATGCATGAAACTTCTAGGTCAATCGACTAAATTACCCACTCAGTCGACTGAACCTGTGTACGTGCATATATATATATATTAAATTACTATTAGACGAGTAAATATTCAAAGTCCCAACTTTAAAAAATATTCAGTCGACTAAATCAAAGTTTCAGTCGGCTAAATATGAATATTTTTGCACTATTTTTTCTCTGCTTTAATTCAGTCGACTAACTATGAAAATTCAGTCAACTATCATATTATTCGAATTTCCTTAAGAGACATCTCACTTCAGCAAAGAGAAATCTCTTCTAGGAAGACCTACAACGATTTCTTTTCAACAGAACTTTTAACCAGAAGTTGCAACTCTACAATCTCTATATACACATACTCGATTCAAGATCAAATGAACAATTCTAATTCTATGTTCATACTTTCTTGAATTCTGAGTTTCTTGCTTTGTTGCTTGAATATTTTAGCAATCACGTACTTATTTCTCTAATTCTAAAGCAATCTAATTTCCTTATCTTCACATATACACAAATATACATATCATACTTGAGGAAAATATTATAGGGAGGGTGTACTTATTTGTGTTGTAATAAGAGCATGCAAAGTCAAGAAAACATTTCATTTATATCAAAGTCTTATTCAGTTGCTCAGGTGGGAAAATCCTTTTTGGTTGCTCAAGTGGTCAAAGTCATGTTCGGTTGCTCGAGCGTTATAAACCTATTCCTTCGGGTTAAGTGAGGGTTGTCAGTGAGAATTCCAGAAGGAGTCTGGGATTGAACGTAGAACAGGAAGTTCAAACCAGTATAAAAATCAATTGTGTGATCTACTTTACTATTTCCACTGCATTTACATTGTTTACAACTTTTGGCCATCTTTGATCCTATGCATAGCGACTTTCACTGGCATGAACACATATTCGCTTGTGCATTTTGTGTGTGTTTCCTCAATTATCCAATCTGCATCACAATACCCTTATACTACAAAGAATAATCTAGAATAATAGAATCCATACTTTTGTGTATACTTTAAGTATCCTAGTACTTAAATTATGGCTTTCCAATGATTCTTTCATGGCTTGTTTGTATATCGTCTAAGTTTACCAACAACATATGCTACATCCGTTTTAGTGCAGTTCAGACGTACATAATGTAGCATAGTGTATGAGAGCAATTAAGTTAATGAATACCATCACCAGTATTCTTGACCCAATTTTGATTCAAATCTACAGGCGATTTGGCAAGGTTATGTTATGTTGCTCGAATTTTTCAAGTATTTTCTCAATATAATGCGATTTAGATAATACATATCCTAGGTAAGTTCTATGTATTCTTACTCTAAGGATCACATCAGCAATTCTCTGATCTTTCATGTCAAATCTGGCGGAGAGCATAATTTTTGTAGATTTTGTTATCTCTATGTTGCTTCATAGTTTAAGTAGATCGCCTACATATAAACACCAATGACATATCCTTTTTATATTTGTTTGGTATACACACACTTATCACATTCATTAATACGAAATCCATTTGAAAGCATTGTCAAACTTTTCATGCCCTTGTTTTGATGCTTGTTTAAGCTCATACAAATATTTTATTAATCTGCATAATTTTCTTTCATTTCAAATTTTTTGGAAACTTTCAGGTTGTTTCATGTTTCATGTATATTTCCTCTTCCAGTCCTCCATTCAAGAATTCTATTTTTATGTCCATTTGGTATACTTCTAAGTTTAGTATGGATGTAATGTTTATCAGCATTCTAATAATATTATTCACGTTACAGGCAAGTATGTATCAAAAAAGTCTAAGTCTTCCTTTTGTTTACAACCTTGCACCACAAGTCAGACTTTATATTTTTCTGTTGAGCCATTGGGTTTCTGTTTTATCATGATGATCCACTTATTACCAAAAGTTTTGCATCCTTAAGGTAGATCTGCCAATTCTTATGTATGATTATTCATAATGGACTTAATTTCACCGTGAATGGATTCTTTCTAGTAAGGAGCCTCAAGGGAAGATATCGTTTGGCTTCCCTTGGCTGTATGTTAGTGTCTCATTTCCTAATATAAAAGCATAGAAGTTCAGTCCAAAGGTTTTTGAAATCTTTTGCATTTTACTTCTCCTTGGTTCATTTGTTTGTTCATTGTTATCTTTTTGATTGTTATGAATGGTTTTTTCCTCGTTGTCCTTGCATGGATCAAAGTTTTCTATTTCTCTTTATCTTTTTTGAACGTTGGGTTTAATAGACTATTTTGGAGGTAAATATGTTTGAAAAATCTAGCATTTCTTGATTCAATGATGTCATTTTCATGAATGTCATCAATGTGTCGTTAATTTCATGTCTGTGTACTAAGAACCGATATGCAGCACTATTTTGTGCATACCCTATTAATACACAATCAACAATTTTTGATCCAATTTTGACCTTTTCCATTTAGGGATCTCTACTTTAGCAAGGCACCCCCACACTTTCAAATATTTGTATGATGGTGATCTATTTTTTCAAAGCTCATATAAAGATTTGGATATTTCTTTCTTGGTATCTTATTCAATGTGTGATTGGCAGTTAATATAGGTTCTCTTTAAAAATTGTTGGTAGACCAGAGCTATTTAGTAAGGCATTCATTATTTCCATAAGAGTTCTGTTTTTCCTTTTGGTGATTCCATTAGATCAAGATGAATATGAAGCCACATTTTGATGTATAATACCATCTTCGGCATAGAATTCCTCAAAAGGAAATTCGTATTCTCCACCTCTATCACTCCTTAATGCCTTGATTTCCGTATTGAGTTGATTTTCAACTTAAGCCTTATAATGCTTAAACATTAAAAACGCCTCATCTTTTGTTCTAAGAAGGCATAGAAATACCTTGTACAATTGTCTATAAATGTGACAAAATATCTTTTTCCTCCTCTACGTTGGCATATTTTCAAGTCACATACATCTGTGTGTATTAGGTCCAGAGGCTCGGTATCTCTTTCAACATAGTGAAATGAAGTTCTTGTTAATTTTAGTTCAGTGCAAATTTAACATTTGTCAGTAGAATCTATTTTACACTTGGTATAAAGTTTATATTAATTATTCTTCATAATGTATTAAAGTTCACATAACCTAATCTAGCATGCCATATGTTTGAAGAGTCAATAACATAAGCAGAAGATTCAATTTTATTCATAGCAACATTTGATACAATGATTGTTACATTTAATTTAGATAAACCATCACTCACATAACCCCTTCCCACATACACTCCGTTCTTTGACAGCATAAACTTACCAACTACAAAGGTGAGTTTGAAGCCATGTTCGCTAAGAAGGGATCCAAAAATAAGGTTTTTTAGGATTTTTAGGACTTAAAGAACATCACCCAAGGTAAGTTCCTTTCCAGAAGTCAATTTCAGCATAATCTTTCCTTGGCCTTCGACCTTTGAAGTGGATGAGCTGCCCATGAAAAGGTGTTCGTTCTCAATAGTAGGTTTGTAAGTTGTAAACATCCACTTATTCACACATATTTGTCGAATGGCTCATGTGTCAATAAACCATTCTTTGGAGTGTACCAACTAGGTTGCATTTGGAAACCATTGCATAAAGATCCATGTTAGAGACACCATTAGAAATTTCTGTCAGGCATGCTTCTGATTTCTTGGACTTTTCTTCTTGGGTCCACGACATTCGGCTGCTTTGTGCCTTTTCTTTTCACAATTATGGCATGTTCCCTGGAATTTCTTTTTTTAGGAGCATGCTTAGTTTCCTTTTGTTAGACTTCTCTGTGTCGAGCACTTTGCCATGGCTATCATGATATGAAGTCTTTTTCTCAGATTTCTTATTATCTTCCTCGATTCTCAATTGAACCACTAGTTCCTTCATGGTCATTTCCTTGTGTTTGTGCTTAAGATAAAATTTAAAGTCTTTGCATGATGGAGGAAGTCTCAATTGCAGTGGCAACTTGAAAGGATTCTCTTAGAACCATCTCTTCATTATATTGTTAATGAACAATGATTTGTAGTTCTTGAATTTGGCCGATTATAATATTCGATTCTATCATTATGAAGTTGACGAATTTTCCTACTACGAACTTCATCATGCCTGCATCTTCGATTTTGTACTTTTTATCAAAGGCAAACCAAATTTCTTTGGATACCTTTGCTGTACAGTATACATTGTACAAGCTATTGTCGAATCCATTAAGGATATAGTTTTTGCTCATGAAATCCAAGTTCTTCCATGCATGGTTGGTAGTAATCAGAGTTTGATCAGTCTCGGTTTCTGCTACAACAAGGGCATCTCTAATTAAAACCTTTGACAGTCCTAGCGTGGTCAAGTAGAATAGCATCTTTTGTTGCTAGCACTTGAAGTCCATTCCATTAAAATTTTCTGGCCTTCCTCCATGAGACAACGCCACCGTCGGAACCATAGTTCCAATTTGACTGTTGGTCCCAGTTTGTGCTGGCGTGGAGTTGTTGTTGCTTTCTTGAGGCATCATCATCTATAGAAATAGCCAACATGTAATATTGTTCCAAGATTATTGCAAAGGGAGTTTAAGAAAAAATAATGTGTTTAAACAATTACTAACCATGTTGATACTCCGCTGATATAATAGGAATGTTCGAGTCCAGTAGAGTACTGTTTCCTTCAAACAATATTACTCCTTCACGGCATTAAAGGTTCTAAGAAATTTGTGTCCTAAGATAAAATGGACCTTCTCTACAAAGCAGTGCTTGCAAGTGTAAAGCGACGATGAACATAAGAGAAAAGTAATTAGAAAGTATGGCGATATATCGGTGATATTATCCAATATTAACTACGTAGCCTTTTAATAGCATTATAATTATTATGATCCTCACATCTCGATGTATGTTAGTACAAAAAAGTGGCATAAACACCTACGTCCGCTTAAGATTTCTATTGATTATCTTATTATTTTACAATTATAGTTCTTATGGTTCGGTACCACTCCATATGTGATTGTAAGGAAATATATAATAATTGTAAGGAAGACAAAAGATCCTCGAAAATGAGCCCTTAGCCTTTTATTTATAGTTGTAGATTGTCGAGAAATGCTCCACCGCGTCTTCCTCCATGATCTCCACTATCTAGCAGCAGTTATTCTTAAGAAAACATGGCCAGGTCAGCAAGGTTGATGGATCGGTACCGATCAATAGGCATGGACCGATACCGATCCATAAGATTTTAATATGAATCATTCTTGTTACTTTGAGATGAAGTGACTTGTCGTTAAATTCATGATTTCCATCTCGTTTGCATTGTTATGAGCTTGTTTTGGCCAATAAGATAGATCAGTGGAGGAGTAGAGTTGCTGATTTTATGTGCTTGAGCCGTTCAATAGCGAACAACATGTGATCGATTAATTGAGCCTGAACTAGGTTGCTGGCGTCATAACTCGTCAATGGGAAGAAAATAGGGCATTCATGGTAGAGTTCTATGGATCGATACTGATCCACGAGGATGAATCGGTATCGATCCATCAGTTTAATAGATCTTGCCTTGTAATTTTTTGGGATGGTCTTATTTCCATCTTATGATTTTGATTGTACTTGGTTTCTAGACTTCGTGGCTTTCTCTCCGGGCTTCCTGACTTTATAGATTTCAAGTTTGCCTTGTCTATTCCATTTAGATACTACCTGGTCAAATGGCCGGATAGCATTTGCCGCCTAAAGTACATCTTGTTTCAAACATGATCTGCCATTCCTTCCTTCAAACTTTTTCGGTAAAATATCATGTCTCGAGTTATTCATTACGACGCTTCATTAGCATCTGGCACTATGAAATTGGAGTGTGCTCATGATTTGTCATTCCAAGCTTGGTAGTTTCGAACTAGTTCCTTTCCTGGATCTTTCAGGTTTGAATATGCTTTTCCTCGATTCTGGTTTATTGAATATTGAGTATGCACATGCATGCATGATTTGACATTCCATCATACTTTGATTCCATATGCATTCACATCCTCGTGGAGTTTTCGTGTATATATGTACACATTTGTGCATGTATATTTTTTTATATCCATCGTTCGATACCGATCCATGTGCATGGATATCCAAGCCTTAGAAATAGGCTACTTTATTGCTTGAAAATATGGGATTAGGGGTGTTATATACCCGATCATTTCCTCTTCACTTTATTCTTGCTATTCGATTCCAAGCATTTGTCTACCATTGACGTTCCTTGCTATCAACGTTGAACTTTGCACCATTGCTCCTTAATATTTGAACTGTTGCCACCACCACCACAACTCCCAAACTCCAACCGCTACCCAACTTTACCTCGCTACAGTTGAGGCTGAGTCATCATTTCACGGTCGACCCAAAACCCAAAGTCGAACAGTAAATGAACTAATCACCTCATCGAGCTTTAGTACTTCTAGGCATGCGATGGAGATGGAGGTGGACGCCGTTAAGCTTCATGTCGATGGATGTGCCTTGGATCGGGGATGGATAGTGCAAGCCTTGACTAAAATCCATCCAAGGGGATGGATCAGTACCGATCCAACCCTGGGTGGTTTTTAGTTTCTTTTCGTTCCAAAGCCCTGCAATATTTAATGCATTCGAGCTTTTTCAAACACTATCTCCATCTCCAAGACGTATTGAATGCACTGAGATGATGTGAAGCCCGTTGGGACGGTCTGCGATCACAGTCACATTGGATAGCCTTCGGACTTTTAAATGAACTTTTGCACAATATCATAAATCGACACTACATAACACTACACAACACTGTAGCATAGATCACATTGCATTGTGTTCTCACATTAGCACGGAGGCAGAGCTTTTAATCTTTATGGTATCCATTATGTGTTGAGTTTTGATAGCTATGGGTCATAAATGTTCTTAACATCTCTCTGCTTAAGCTGTGGGTCCATTGATTTCTAGATACGTTGAATCAAACACCAAGTCAAGCTCGACTACGGTCCTGTTTGCAAGACAAACTCAAGCGCAACCTATACTTGGACATGAAAATCCATAGGTAGAACAACCTACTTTAGAAGTTCCAATAGAGCCTATAGAAGGTCTAGAAGTCGAAGCTGCTCCTGACACACCTAACAATATCGTCATATTAGATGATCCTGCCGATTCCATTGCTTTAAAGATTGATGAAGGATGAATTAGGATAATTTGTGAGAAACGTGGCATTCCATTAAAGGATGTGGTAGGTCCTACATGCCACTAGAAAGTGCACCATTCGCCAGTTGGATATACAGCATGCAATAAGTACATGTGCCTGGTAGGATGCATTTCATCGTTCAACCAATATATCTGACGAGTCCTACATTTTATGACACTAGCACCAACCTAGCTCCATTTGAATATCTATGCATTCCTCCATTGCATGTTTATTATATTCACACATTGTTTCGATCGAGTTATTAGTAATTAAGAGATTTAATACTCATTCAGCTTCAAGCATTACGAGGGAAATCCTTCCCTCGTCTTCTTAGAGACGTCCACGGTTACCGAATCGTGGTTGAGACCTCGAATAAACAAGGTATTTCAAAGATGGGTTCTTTTTTGTTCATTGTCCTCCTAGATTTGCACAACGATGGTTGTCTGAACGTGACTTCATTCTTGTCCCGTTCATACAAGTTCACGTCCGTAGTTCTATTATCACTGAACGTCTATTTCATTCTTTGCAGATGTACCGCATAGGCCTGACAGTGCAGATTTAGCAGAGACCCTCGAGAAACTTCATGAAATTCCAGAAGTAGAGAGAGAGAGGCTAAGACATTGCTTAGTAATGAGAATTTGTAAGCCTATAACCTATTAGACCCTGATCGTAGTGTCGGCCTTGCTCCAAAAGCCACTTATGGTGACGAGGACGATTCTTCGTCTGAAGATAATGGAGATCATTCACCTGTGCCCCTAGTTCAAAGTCTAGTGGTTGAGATTAACAACATACAAGAGTGCACTGAAGAAGGTGAAATCAGAGTAGAAGGTGTAGGAAAAGGTAAAGAGGAAGAGAAGACCATGCTATTACTATTGCAGACCATTATTCATCTATTGATGAAGGCGTCGATGATGATCGAAAACCTCTTCAAAGAAGAAGTCTCAAGACTAAACTTTCCAAAAGGCAGACTCCTCTTCTGCTAGTCACAGCTGCATTTGAAACTCCTGTACAACATTTGAGGGATCCTTATGTAAATTTTGGGCCAATCCTGGATGTATTCGACTCTTTTGGCATTAGCAATATGAGCATCGGGGATGTTGGATCCCCTATTTGTTTCCAAGAAGATGTGCCTTCAACTGAAGCAGGGGAGATTACCCCCTATTAGAAAAATTCAAACCCACGATCCATCGAGGGGACACTTGCATGCACGCACACTTGCACTGCACTTTGCTCAGCTTATGTTTTGTTCTTGTTTTGTCAAGGCTAATTCACCTTCATTTCATTTGCAGGTTCAATGGAATGACAATGTTTGTACGAGAATCTTGAGGATTAGATAGCGTGTCAACCGAGACGCAAACCAACTACGTATCTCCATAGGACCAGTCATGATTCTGAATCTAGCCGGCGTTCAAGCCTTGATCGAGGAGGTAGAGAGAAGGACTATAGGCCACATGATTCGTCTTTGAGACGTCGATTCGGATTCAAGTCACCCCCATCCAGGGGTTCAAAAAGGCACTCTAGCTGCCACGACGACATTCCTCGAGATGGCCCTTTTCATGCTTCCCTCTCTACTAAACAAACACCGTTACCTCATGCTTCTTGGCATTTTGGTCGTCTTGAAATGTACTACTTCTGATTCCTCTCGACTTAGAGCTGATAAAGTGTCTATCGAGCAGCCTACTGAATAGCCTGTTATCAAAATAGAGCAGCTGATCGCTTCAAATCCTTAAATAGCTGAATTGCAACTGCTTTCCAAAAATCAATTTTACAGGATGCAAGTTTGTCCCCAATTTGAAAGATATTCCTTATGATGTCAAGGGTCAGACGGTAGCCTACGTTGGTGACATGTATGGTCAGTAACTCATTTGGCTGAGCAAATTTCTGAATATGCCGAGAGCTTGGAGAATGAGGCTGTAGGGCTACAACTTATGGAGAATTAGAATGATAACGATAGAACTATTGCTTATCTTGATGCAGAGGATGCCGAGCTAAAGAAGGAAAATATGGAAGCCGATCAGAAAGTCAAGGATTTAAATGCGACGATCGAGCAAGAAAGGAAAGATCACTTAAGCCAAATTGAATATGTTCATCGTAGGAATTTTGAGCTGGCTGAAGGGGTGAAGGAGCGCAGGCGCAACCCGAAAAAGAAAAGAAGGAGAAAGATGATGCCTTTCACACAACTCAAGACTACTATGAAGAATTGCTCGATACTCATAAATAGAGAGACGATGCGTTGGACAAGGTCGAGAAAGTGGATGAGTTGGTGGTAGCTGCGTAGGGAGGGTTAAAGACGAGATCAGGTCACTCATCACTAATTACAATGCCAATGTTCTATAGTTCAGAGATTTGATGTGGCTTGGCAAAGGCTATCCCCAAGCTCTAACGTTGGCATGAGATTAGATCATGTGGGAAGAGCAACAACATTCGAAAGGAGGTGAAGTAAACCGACAGAGCTGGAGAGTGAGATTCTAAGTCCCACGGAGATTGAGGCACTCAGAGTGAGTAAGCTTATCCTTCATCCGGAGTTGGCTACTATATTTCAAAAGGATCAAGCAGAATGCTCCAACTCTACACCTTAGGATATTACTACAGGCCTCACTTCTGGGCCTCCAACGGCATCTATTGCTCCATCTGTCCCTTCGTACAATCTAGATGCGCCGCAAATGCAGAAAACAAGAATGTTGTCTCCCATTCAAGAAGGGAATTCAGATGGTATGCCCGTCCATACGGAGCCTCAATTTGGCGGAGGTACATCGTTGACATCACCCATATTTGAGAAGGCACGTATGACACTGGTCAATGTCACTAATCAGTCCTTTCATCTTTCTCAAATTTCACGTTAGTCGGCGATTTCTAATCTCCCGAAGGAGGGCTCCCAACCGGGACAACAAGCAACAACCATCGGTTCAACGGTCATGGCTATTTCCGGGACGTGCATTCCCATTGGCGACGCTTCGGGCCTTGGTGGACAAATGATTCATGCTTTACAAGAAGAGGGGCCTGGTGACCTCCAGAGTACGCATATTGATGATGTTCAAATCAACGAGTCGATTGATCTTGTTCAAGGGCTTTCATTGACGATATATCAGTGATATAATCTGATATTAACTACACTGTCTTTTAACACCCATATGATTATTATGATTCTCACATTTTGATATGTATGTACATTTTTCAATGCATATTCATTTCATCAATCTAATGAATGATATAAACCACCATAATTTTAAGAATTGTTTTTTCTATTCATTTTATTCTTTAGTTCATTTTTTTAAAGTGTAATATGAAGGAAGGATAAGGGTGCATGCACATTGTTGCAATGTTTTTAAGAAGTGTGGTAAAAGAAAATCCTTAAAACAAATTCGTAAATGCATATACATACTTGAACCATATCTTGGTTAAGACGCTAAAGACTAAAAAATGAACATTCTAAAAATAGAATGTCTAATGATATAAACAGCAAATCACAAATTCAAAATACCCATCCAAGCAGAGGAGTACGTTACCCTCTCTCCCTTTCGCTTTCGCCCCATCTTAGCCGCCGCCACTGTCGGAATCCCGTTCAAATTTCCGGTCCGGTTCACCATTTCCATTCTTATTACAAACATTATTGTTTCCTCCCAATTGTTCAATTTCATTTTGAGGGGTTTTGAGCCTTTTTACCGATTAAAACGATTGAATCTTGGTTTTCCATCTGTTGAGTTTTTAGAGTATAAGTTGATTCGTTGTGAAATTGCTTGAACTTTAGTTTTGGAATAACCTGCATTTGAACATTCTGTTAGTTACTTGTAAGTTAAGTATAATCGACCAATTTTCTATCATTTTTTTTTAAACTTTGCATGCTTATTTTGATTCCTGCAGTTATACTGAATTTAGAATTAAGGCAGAGATTGAAGAAGGATTTGAACGTCTGTACATAATACTTGATTCAGAATGTTAGGTTCTTTTCTTTCAGGAGCCTTAACGTAAGTGATTTGAATTTATTTGCTAGGTTAGCAAATATTGGGTGAAAATTATGTGAATTAGTGTTATATTTGCAGATTGGTTCTTGGATATGTATATCCTGCGTATGCATGCTATAAGATGGTGGAGTTGAATAAACCACAGATTGAGCAGTTGAGATTTTGGTGTCAGTATTGGTAGGTTCAATGAAATGCCGATTCAAAATCAGATTCGTAATTTAGGCTGTAATGAGCTTAACAGTGTTACTTATTTTTTATTTTTACTTCCAGGATTTTAGTTGCGGTGTTAACAGTGTTCGATAGGGTAGGCGAATCGTTTATTTCATGGTAAGATCATTGTTAAATTGTTATATATCAGATGATGCAATTGACATGGCAGAGCTGAACAGTTACTAACCTTAGAATGAATTTTATAACTCGTTTTCTTCAAACTGCAATCAATTGATGAGTTTTTTATATGAAGGCTGCCAATGTACACTGAAGCAAAGCTTGCATTCTTCATATATCTATGGTACCCGAAAACAAGGGTATGTTAGCTGCTCCTTTTGTAATTGCACTGTAGTAATTTATTAATTCATAAGAGTTCAACTAGAATTATTTCAGGGAACTTCTTATGTCTATGAAACTTTTTTCCGACCATATGTTGCGAAACATGAGCCTGAGATTGACCGTAACTTGATTGAGTTGAGAACAAGAGCTGGAGACATGGTTGTACAATATTCAAAAAGCATCCTAAGCTATAGCCAAACCAGAATTTTTGAAATATTACAGTATGTTGCTTCACAGTCAGCATCACAGTCGTCAACAGTGCATCCTACTCAGGTACTTGTAAATTGAGTTAATAATTTTCTTATTATTTTGGACTTTATCATTCTTCTGTGTCGACCAATAGCCTGAAAACGACCTTCATTATATTGTTACGTGCCTGTGTTATCATTTTTATTTTTTCTTTGTAGATAACAATGGATAAAAATCATTAAAACGTCAATTTTAGATGTATAAGTTACTCTGAGATTGTTTCGAAGTGCTCTATAAGATGTGAGATGTCAATACGAGATGTACATGCAAGATATTATTCTCGTTCTAGACCTCATCCCATACGAGATATATGTGTTAAAATCCCAAGTTGAAACGTGTTTGAAACATGAGATTTAAAACCTTGCATAAAACATAACCATAAACTCAATATTTTTTTGAACAAATGTATAGAAACTAAGGTACATTTAAAGTCACACTTTCCCAACTTTAAAGATTTATGTCCGTTAATTCATTCTTTATCAACATATCCATAAGCTAACCAAGGCATTCCAAAAGCCTTATCCTTGTTATGTAACCCACACATGTATAATTCGTCACATCATCACTCAACAAATCAACTACCACAAGTCAATAATCCACCATAACTGATCGACAATCAACTCAACCACAACCCCATGTACAACCACTTATATTCTAATCGTACCCAGATATTTATAGGCCCAAAGTATATTCACATTTTTATGACAAGATAGATACAAACAAACTATATCAATATCTCAACAACGAAATAAGCTTAAGTATTATAGTATTATTATTGCTTGTTAAAGACCGCTAGTAAAGCGATAAGCCCTTCAGACCGTGGGTCTAGATTTCATGGGTTTGAGACACTTAGACATCAATTATCAGATTTCAAGTAAAAAATAATCTATTGTTGATTTATGTCCACAGGTTCACATAATTGAGGGGTTTGGAGTTTGTAGAGTGTATATATATTTTTGTAATTTTCATTTTTAGAGTATGGGTTTGAAAGAGAAGGACGAATTATACATAGCAGCACTTTGTTAATTTTTAGTGAGTATCCAAGAATCAATACAAAATATACATTGACTTTTATATTTAATTTCACACATAGATGGACATATACATCTGAAATATTCATAGTTACCGAATACAATAAAGCGTAGTACATGGTAATTATTAAAAAAATGCATGGTTACACAAACATTTTTTCAAAAGTGATTCATAAATCATGTATATAAAATGATAAAAAAATGATCATGCTTTTATTTTATTATTAGATTTAATGGTTGATAGCTTTGGCTTTTTCGGCCAAAAGATAAATATTTGTTATATGTGGATGAATAGCACAGAATGAAGTATAATATTTTATGTTAAATGTTACAACTAACCATTAATTTTTAAATACAAAGTTAGTTTGTAACCAAAGCTGCATAATTAAAGTTGAAAATGATATTGAAATTTATATTACTCGCACACAATATACCGCTCACCATCACCGTCGCCGCCGCCGCCGCCTCATACTCCGTCTTTTAAGCATATAGTTAAAGATACACTCCTTTGTCTAACCTGCCAATCTAACACGTTTAACTCATGCATTTTTGACATTGTTATAATGTTTTACACCTGTGACGACATTGATTTATGTTGCACATAATGTAATATTCAAAAGTTATGGGTGACGTGCAATGTATGGATCATATACATGAGATTATCTAACTGTCATTAGTTATGTAATAAATTATATTTGAAGGTTCTTAAGTCCTAATGATTTTAGCAACCATATAAATAGAAATAAGTAGTTTCAAATAATATATGCAAATCAGCAATAAACATTTGATCCACAAAAATAGAAATTGATTTCTAATTTTGTAATATTCTACTTTTATGTGTGTTGATACGTCTCCTTTAATTGTGCTGATTTTCTCTTCATTCGAAAAAATTACCTATTTTGTACTTGCCGTTGGATCGGTTAATGTGTGTAAGATTGGTTCTAGATTCTCTAGTTAGTTCGACATTGATGATTTTTTGTCATATGAAATTATATTTCTGGTCTGATTTTGTTAGATAAGCAAAAGAGACTAATATACAACCACCAATCCTTGACCTGGATTGGCTAACTAATCTTGCAGAACAATGCATTCTAAGCAATAACATAATATGATAGCTTATGAAGTGTATTTCGTTTTGATGTCATTTCATTTTCTTTGCAGCACATATGCAGCGCACATGTGAACATATGTGTTGAGCATTTTGCATAATATTATTGGTAATAGTAATCTTCATGGATAGATTTTAGGGAATTTTTGTAAAACACCATTTTAAGTTTTAAAATACCCAACCATCCATTCCTAAAAACAGGTTTCGAAAAACATCCATGTTTTTTATTCACAGTTAAACTGCAAATATTTAAAGTGAAAAATGCAAATATTTGCATTTCTGCAAAAAAATGAAAAAAAAATCGAAAAAGTTAATATTGGTCATATCGTCCTTTGATCAAGTGCAAATTTGATTTACAGAAAAAATGATTTTTTTTATTGAAAATACTTTTAGAGGGACAATTTAAAACATGTTTTTGAGATGTTTTCGTGTATTAAGTTTCAAAATAACGAGGCCGATCCTTATTTCCTCTAGATTTTATAAATGAATTCAATTTCTTTCAAAGTTTGAGAACTAGATTTCCATCTCCGTATCCGTCATTTGGGATTTTCTTAGTTTAAGTCAATTTCGAAATTCTGAAAGTTTTGGTTTTTGTTTTGGTTTCAATCCTAAATCAGATTTCGGTATTTTTTGATGAAATGTAATAAGAAACATTGTAAATAAAGTATAACATAAACGTTGTAATTAACTTTAATTAAAGCCTAAAAAATTAATTATATCCTAATTAAATTAGACAAAACTCCAATTAATTTATGCAAAAGCATAATTAATCCACTAATTATTAACTACACCCTTAATAACCCAGTCCAATAATAAATTCATCAAACCCGGCTCATCCCTCCAATATACTAGTCTTTCGCTTCCTAAATCAAACTAGGGGGAAAAATACTTAAATTATGTCGAAATAGCCAAAGGGAAGAAGAAAGCTCGAAATTTACTTCCAAAACTAGAAAGCTCGAAATTTACTTCCAAAACTTCTTCATGCTTGTGTTCGAGGATGATATTTTGATCTACTCCAGAACTGAAGAGGAGTACATGATGCTTTTGAGGATTGTGCTAGAGATATTGAGAAGCACGAGTTGAAAGCGAAGTTCGATAAGTGTCACTTCTGGAGAGAAGAAGTGAGATTCTTAGGTCATGTCGTTTCTGGACAAGGTAAGCAGTAGATCCTACGAAGATGGCAGTGGTCTAAAATTGAAACCAGCTTAAGAATGTTACGAATGTGAAGAGTTTCCTAGGATTAGCGGAGATCTACTGCATGAAGCTTGATTTACCGCTTGAAGCTCGAAATTTACTACCCGAAACTCGATTATGTAGGAAGATTCACATTTGATGAGATAAGTACTAAATCTGTTTACTATTATAATACCATCATATATTAAAGTTTTTTGAATAATAATCAAGAACTGGATTTTCCCTCTAGTTCTGGATTGTCATCGATCGGCAAGTACGACCAGAATTCCGGTGTCTCGAATCTTAATTTCTTTTGCTTTTCTTACTATTAGGATACAATACTTGATTTTCTCTATGAGGATTAGACTGAACGGTTATGCACTATAACTAAACCAGCACTATTGCATGTGTAATGCACTTGCATATAAAAATGAATGTTAATATCGCAAAATAAAAATAATAAAACAGATGAACAAAATGGGAAATAAACATTTTTTTAACGGATATGAACTCAAAATCAAAATCAAATGCATTGATAAAAGATGATAAGAAAATTAAGTTAAAATAGGATCCAGACACTTTTTTTGTTGAATAAAATGGATTTAGATGTTATAAATAATTTATGTCAAGGGAAATTTGGATAGTGCAAACAGGCTTCATCAAGGTGAAGTATTTGCTTTATATAATAGATAGATGGATGGATAATAGATAATATCTTCAAATAATTTCGAAAACATGATCCTAAAACAAAATTAAAATTGAAGTAACAGGGAGGTCCTGTAGTATTTTTTATACATGTGATACACATATGGTACATACTACCTTAGTAAATATGCTTTCTCCATCCAGTAAAATAATAGTTCTCACATTCAGCTCAAATAAATACACACCTTTTCCTTTTCTTATATTGGAATTTATAGTCTTTTCATGGATTGTGTTTATTTGAATTCATTTTGATGTATGAATTCCAATCTGAAATAAGATGTGTATTGTAAATTAACTAAATATAAAACAATGGGATATATCAGTAAAGAAATATTTGTACACTGTGTTGTATGATACTTCACGATTCATGCATTATGTTATTGTGGGACATGGATTATTTTGTGAAGGTTTCATTTAAAAAAATTAAAATGAACTTCGTAGTTCATACAATAAAAGTCACCTGAGAAACAAAAGAAACTTGAAATTAACCTGCCTTTTTTTAAACAAAAGAAACCTGAAATTAACCTGCCTTTTTTTTGGGGCATCCGTCCATGAGTAGCAATATTGGGAAAGTCAAAACATAGAGTATGGTGATATGAAATAACTAACTTTTCAAGACAGTTTTTTGGGAAACAATATAAAAAAGAGAGGAAGAAGGAATGTTTACCCAAGAATGACATAGGAGTCTCCGTCGTACCCTTGTATTTGATTTAGGCCATTGTTAAGTAGACTCCACTTTTGGATATGAGGAGGCAAAAAAATTCGGTTAGACCCATTAAAAAAAAACACCACATGCGGTAATCCCTTATCAAAAAACATACTCGAATTTGGTGACCCCCTCCGAAAGTCCCCTCGTATTCAAAAGTGAAGTCCCTTAAACAACGCCCTTGATTTACTAGGGAGTTCCTTCTACAGTGGACGTGTCACCTGTATAACGAATGCTGAAAGCATTTTCTATAAAACACAACAGTCTTCTACTTGAGACCGTGTAGGGTGCGATTGTGTGGCAGGCAAGCAAAGAAAATGTTTAATTATTGATGGCGCTAATAAAGATAAAAATAGATAAGTAAGAAGCGGAGTTTTGTCTCTATTTTGAATCCACCTTATTTGCTTGCATTTCTGTTTTTGTTTTAGTTTTACTTTGTTTTGTTTTTTTTGTTTTTTGTTTTTGTAATTTAGTAAAAAAAATTAGTTAGCGTACCCACAGTACCAAACTCATTTCTGGGTACATTTATTGGTCGATTTCTCTCTCTTGATTATGATGACAGATCTTGTTTTTAAAAGTAATCACTATAACAACACTATAGTTTCTCTCTCCAAAACATCATTCATTTACTAAATTTTATTCTGTATATATAACCAGTATCATTCTCCAAGCATGTTTAAAATCATACATGCATAATGTATCGATTAGCTGTATCAATATGACATCATCTTAGATTTACATGTAAGAGAGAGCTTTTGGCAGCCTCCTTAAACTAATTATAATACATACAGACAAACATGTTTTAGCTTGCTCCGCGGTAGTTTATAAGTTGTCTCAAACAGTTGATATTTTAGCTTGATATGGTTTGAAGTTGTTAAAGATCGAAATGTTTTTATTTTTATTTGTTATATAAGAAAAGAAGAGTTTGAGTGAAATGAAATCAAAGATAAAATAACAGCTAACAAAATTTTAAGGTAATCACTCATGGATTAACTAAAACAATAATAGTGCATTAACTTAATAAAGTTGAAATATGGATGAATTGACAGAAGCAGTGGAAACAAATAAATTTCCTTCTGTAGTGAAGTTTTCACCTATATAACTCGTAGTACCATTGTTTTTATATCCATAAAGTATTTTTGCTGAACTCAAAGTGGCTAGTTATGTATATGCGGAAGTGCAGCCTTGTAATTACAGCCATATGGAAAGGATGTGATTGAGGTGGACGATGGAGGCTAGAAACTGATAGATTATCTAAAAGAGTTCAAAATATACACGAATAATTAATATTTCATGGATCACCAATAATATGGTAGAAACCTTTTATAGTGCGGGTCTAATTGTTTTAGGTTCAAATGTATCACCAATAAACAGTTTTCAGAAAAGGAAAATGTAATTGGTGATATATGACGGTATGATAAACATGAATAAAAGGTGGAAAACAGTAAGAACTAATGAATTAAAAGTTGAAATTAAAGGTAAGGTACATAATTATTATGAAAGTGAACATGTATAAATTAAAATGGTGTCTTTGTCATTTTAGTATGAATTCCAACATATTGGTTATTAGATACAAAAGGATAGGTTAAACTAACATTACTTGATTCACATTTGTACATACTCTTATAGGTTTGTTATATCGTTGGAATGTTTTTTATATTTTTTATATTTGACAATAATTTAAACAAGTATGAATATGTTCTGATAAGAGAATACTTCTGCAGATTAGTTGATCCATATGTTTTGTCCTCATATATTTTCATCAAGCCTAACCTAATGGGATTACAACCCAATTGCAGGTAGAAGATAAGTCAGCTTGAGTGCTTGTGATGATGGATGTTTATAACCTATTTGGAACATTTAATATATAAAAAAATTATACACATTTTACTGATAATCAAAACAATGATGTGATTTAAGCAGTAATAAAATTGTAAGACAATTGAGTGAAGTACTGTTCCGAGTTGTTTTCGTTTATTTATTTTGTATAACAAAGAGTTTTCTCTTAAATTTGAGACATTAGATGCTTTCTGTTTATTTATTTGGTGGTCTAAAATGACTTTGAGGAGCTTCATACCAAACAAACACATTCCTTACTTTTGTATTTAGAAATCAAAATCTACCATTTATATGATTGATGGTGGGAAATGTGTTATTATTCCCTTTTATCTGGAATATTTACTTCCAAAAATTCAGAAATTATATGCATATATCATCAAAGAAAGACTTATTTTAGGCATTGTTCACATTTATAAAAAAACTACTACTGTATTATGGAACTCTTATTTCATGCCATTGTTTCATGTTTTAAGCACTTTTTCCATAAATAAAAAAATGAAAAATATAAAGTATCAATCATCTATGCTCAACATATATTTTACAATCTTTTATAAATTTCTGTCTAATAGCTTTTAATATTATTTAGAAAGAAAGGAAGAATCTAACCAAATATTTAGCTTAAAATTATTGTACTTCATTGGATAATAAAGTGTGTTGTAAGTTAGTTTGTCCATATGGACACCTTCAACTTGTGTCCATCAAATGAAATCCACACTTCTTGCTTATAATAAGCTTTGTGCTTCTGGTTGCAACATTTCATTCAGAAAGATTTATAGTGAATAACAAAGTAAATGTTAATTGGTTTGTCCATATGGACACCTTCAACTTGCGTTCATCAAATGAAATCTACGCTTCTTGCTTATAATAAGCTTTGTGCTCCTGGTTGCAACATATCATTCAGAAAGATTTATAGTGAATAACAAAGTAAAAGTTAAACCCTCCCTCCCCCACACCCCCTCCCTTCCTCGGCTTATGTTCTCTATAATGTATTAGTATATTCAGTATCAGTACGAACCGCTCAAGCAGGCATTTGTTTATTCGTTATGTGTAATATAATTGCTATATGTTTATCTGTTATGTGTAATATAATTGCTGCATGTGCTAGGTAAGATAATTAGTTCATAAACCACATGTAATACACGCAAAGCAAAATGATTATTGATTAATACAAACGTCAGACATTGGGTGCATAAAAGGCAGTACAAATCACATAAGTTATACTTGTGAAAGAAATAATAATTAGCACAAACAACGCACGCTTCATGCGTTAAAGATAAAAAACTACAAGTTAAAATTCAAAAGCCAGACTGTCAACTGTGAACATCATAACAATTCAATATACATAAGTCAATATAGAAGTTTAACATAAACGCATTTTGGCTGTTCACCACGTATTAAATATTATAGCAATTGTTTCTCCACTTCTTTTTCTTGTCTTAATAGCGTTGTCGACAACTAAAAGATTGTATATGGTGAAGTTGAAAAGTATTCTGATATAACTCACAATACTAATCAAACTATTAAGCTTGCCTACCATTATTCATTTTATTACACTTAGCTTCATAGTTTGTCTATTTATTAATTGTTTTGCTCTAATTTAATTTTAATCATTTACAAATAAGATTGAAAGACGTATCAATATTTTATAACATGTGAACAATTGGTAGGTGGGATGTACTTATGTATATAAAAATATCTTTGAACGAAGTACGTTTGATCGGAACAACCAAAATTTTGTATGCAATATTAGATATTTTTAATTTGATAAAAGATTATGATAAAAATGTTTAGTTAGGATTCATTTCAAAATATTGAATTTTAAATTTCAAATTTTTTAAAACCTCATATATACAAAAATATATGTGTATATATGTTCATAATTTTCAGTTTGACTATATTTTTCTTAAATAAATTTTAGGTATAAGAAAAAAATCGAATGCCATACAAAATGTGATTCAATGATTATGGTTAGATGAAATTGTCTTTTATTGTAATTATTTAAAAAATATTTATTTAACAATGTAGACTAAAACTATATAAGATTCAAAATAAAGAGTGTAGATGACATAAATATAAAATAAATGAAGAATGGATATCAATTCATCAATACCGAGGATAGAAAAAACATTAAAAATAAAAAAACAAAGGGAAACTTGTGAAAAATTATCAATATAGGGACTCGAACCTGTGATTCAATAATATTTCAAAGTTTTAAAATAAAAATAGAGATCGACTTTTGCCACGATTGAGAGTTGAACTTGTAATTTGAAAAGTTTATGGTTGGACATTACAGTTATTAATACAAATATTTTTGTTAGATATATTTACTTCTGAAGTATTATAATACATAATATCTCTTTTAGATATATTTTACTGTCACTACTTCTAGATTGTCACATCAAATGTCAAATGCTATAATATATCATATCTAGTATCTTTTTTGAAGATCATTTATAATGACTGTTTTTGAATTATTGCATCATTCTGTAATATATTCCATAGCAACTACTTCTGAAGTAATATTATTCGTATATGGATATTTTGTAAGTACTCTTGGCCTACTGTCATAAATGATATTGTTAAAAAGACTACATTTTTAGGTAAAAGAGGGACAATTTTTGGGATTTTAACCAAAATTGTTAAGGGTAGAACATGATGCGGGGGTCGCATCTCGAAAATTTTACTATATTATCCTCCTTAAGCAAATTCATAGCATTCAATCGAAATTTTTAAAGAAAATCGGTACAGACCTACCGAAAAATCTACATAAAAACAGTATGGTAGCATCGTCGATACAGTAATGCAGTAGGGGTCTATCAAATTTTGCCTAAAACACGATATGAGTCTAATATTACAATTACATGTCGATAAAAGGAGAATAACTGTCTAATTGTTTATTTTTTATGGGGGTTTGGGAGGGGTTGAGTATTTATGTGACCTCATAACAGTATTAAAAACATTGAGCAAACGACCTCTTCTATTTAAAACTAGAGTCCTTTTAACAATCTCCATAATAAATATAGGAAATGCAACAAAAAAATTGGTTTCAATAAGTAAATGTTAGTAAAAATTATTTTGCAATTACTTCTAGAGTGTTAGTGATCTCTTCTGGAGAAATAATGCCACTTTTTCAAGAAGAATAATTTGACAAAAATAAAAATTGTGCAACATTTTTTTAATGTTGAGTTGTTACTTTGGAATCAATTATTGTTTTATGATAAAAATATAATAAAAGTTTATGGTATCCCTTTTGGATGTTATCACTTCATGAAGTACAATTATTGATTTGTGATATAAAGAACGAATAGTTGATATTATAGCACTGAGAAAAATTGATTACAAAATATCTTTTCAGTATGTACTGACTTTATTTCATTAATGCTTACGAATATATGTTTTAATCATTTCTAATAATTTTTTATAGATAATCTAAGTAATATTGAATCTTGCTAAACTGAACCTTATCGCCTTGGACATAACCAGAAACAACTGTACTTATCATGGTTTATGGATGTATAACTGCACTTTAATGTCAAGAATCTTGGTCAAACAATTTATATTTGGTGAAAATAGCGCATCTCGGTAGAATCATATTAAAGTCATGAATTTTCTACAATAAGTTCACAGAGGATTGAAAGATGAGTATTTTACTACGTTGGACGAGCAATTTCTCTGAATAAGTTCAAGAGAAAGAAACAATCATCAAAGAACCGTTATCCTTCCAAATGCGCGTTATGATTAGAATAGCCTATGTTTCAAAGATTTCAAATATGCGATCAAGTATAATTCAATGTTATTTCATAGTATTACCTTATGGTTAAAATTGCGTGATTATCTAGTGATTGAAGAAGAAATGTTGAAAAAGGACACTCAACGTTTATGGTGGTAATGTCATTCTACATGATCAATATAGATAATGCCACTGCCAGAGGTACTTATCATTAATGTTTATTTTTCTCGTTGTTGAAAAAAAATGGTAGATGTTGGTGAAAAAATCATGAATTTTATTCCATAGAATCCGCTCCTATAAGTAAAGCACATATATGTTCATTTTGCGGTCATGGACATGAAAGTGGACATGGCATCAGAAGAAGTGTTGATTGAAGTTATGGTTGTGGTCATTATGCTTATAATAAATTTGAAGATTTTAATGAGAAAAACAATATTCCATTAGAAGTGGAATAATGGTAAACGAAACAATATAGGGATGTACAAAACAACGATCCTTGTTTTCGCTGTGGGATAAACAAGCCACTGGTGGAGCTTGTTCGAAAAGCTCAGCAATAATTGTGTAACATTTCTATTTTTAAATCAAATTTAATTTGGTAATTTTTGAAATTAAATTGTGAATTAATTTGGTATTTTCCAAATTAAATAAATATTTGGTTGTTTATTAATATATATATATATATATATAAATATGATTTTAAAGAGAATTTCTAATTGAAAATTCAGAAATAAATATTCCGAATAATATATTAATTATAAACTTAATTGTGTATTGATTTGAAAATATAGGAATAAATATATATATATAAGATTTTTAAATAAAGAACTTGATTTGGAAATCTAAACATTTTATAAGTAGATTATAATTTGGAATTTGAATTTGAAATTCAAATACATATGTTGAAATAAAGATTTGGAAAATAATAAATTATGATTGGAATAAAATTTATATTTATAAAAATATATTTGTTTACTAATTTATAAATACAAATTGATTGTATATTAATTTTTGAATTTGAAACTTAAAAATAAATGTTTTAAATAGTATATTGGATTTCAAAACTCTATATTTTAAAGATAATAAAAGTTTGTTTTCTAATTTTAATATGTATATGTATATGTGATTTACTTATTAATGTATAATTAAGGTTTTAAGATCTTTACACTTGTTGATCTTCATGTTTAAATTGCTTACAAATGTTAATTTGTATGATAAAACTTTTACACTTGTAATATATATATATATATATTAAATATTAAATGTTTAAATGTAAAAGATTTGTGTTTACACCCTTGTTTAATTTAATTTAAAATTTATGTTTCAAACCCTTTTAGCTTTATTTTACAAAACATTCCTTTTTATATTATTTTATTTATAAATTTATCTTAAACCCTTATGTTATTAAAATTTACATTTGTTCATTCATTTATATTTACACAATTTTTTAGGAGAGAAAGATTTTAAAATCTTAATTATACATTAATAAGTAAATCTCATATACATATACATATTAAAATTAGAAAACAAACTTTTATTATCTTTAAAATATAGAGTTTTCAAATCCAATATATTATTTAAAACATTTATTTTTAAATTTCAAATTCAAAAATTAATATACAATCAATTTGTATATATATGAGTAAACAAATATCTTTTTATAAATATAAATTTTATTCCAATCATAATTTATTTATTTTTCAAATCTTTATTTCAACATATATGTATTTGGATTTCAAATTCAAATTCCAAATTATAATCTATTTATAAAATGTTTTGATTTCCAAATCAAGTTCTTTATTTAAAAATCTTATATATATATATATATATTTATTCCCACATTTTCAGGTCAATCCACAATTAAGTTTATAATTAATATATTATTCAGAATATTTATTTTTGAATTTTCAATTAGAAATTCTATTTAAAATCATATATATATATATATTAATAAACAAACAAATATCTATTTAATTTGGAAAATACCAAATTAATTCACAATTTAATTTCAAAAATTACCAAATTAAATTTAATTTAAAAAGGGGAATGTTATATATTCCTCCTTTAAGAAAATTTCGTCCCTGAAATTTGCCAGGGAGACAACAAATGATGGATACACAAAGATAGAGAAATAATTTTCCAGATCAAACTGAATATCTATTCTGTATTTGGCTTACCAAATCAGAATATCATCAATAGATACGAGAACGAATCTATTCAATATCTCATAAGATATCCGGGTCACCAGATCTACGAAATAAGCAGGGGCATCGGCTAGTTCAAGGGATAACTAACCATTGGTAGAAATATCGAAACCCAATAAAATTGACAAATGGATACTCAACTTAGGTCAGAATATCCCAAAGTATACACCCGCTTGTCCCTCATCGGACTTGGATCCACACAAGAAATTACAATAGAATTTCAAATTTGGTTTTAATCAAAATCGTTTTATCGATACAAATTAATTTAACTTCATATTTTGTTAACTAATTTATTTAAATAGAATTTTAAATTCATTAATAGTTTAAAAACGGAAACTGACAGGTAACCGATGAAGAGAATACGAAATAGGAATCTTATCTATAACGATTCGCAGGGCCGCCACCACACCGAAGCTTCTCCCTCGAGCTGCCACGAAACAATTAAAGAATCAAAATTGGATGGTGATCAAAAGAGATTGATATGAAAAGATTGTTCCCGTTGTTGCAGGGTATAGTGGTGCTCCCCTGTCCTATCTCGTTCTCTTCTCGCACTCATACTCACTATCAGTGGATAGTAAAAGAATTTACTGAGGCTCAGAACGGATATCTTAGGGAATACTAATTCTAGGGTATTTGTAACCCCATCTCTAATGAATTACTTAATGTGTTATACTCCTGAGCTAAAGTTCAACCTTCAACTCTGATACCACTTGTCACGATCCGAAATCCGGCGTCCGAAAATCGACATTCATACGTCACTCGTATTTGAATGCTGCAGATTCAAACGTCGAACTCCAGTTCGGATGGAGCTTATAACACATTAAGTACAACAACACAGCGGAAGAAATGAATATATTATTGATATATAACAGTTGATTACAACAATGATACAAATGATTTCAACATCAGAGATACAAAATAACAGCGGAAAATAACACAACTAGATGGTTTAGACTTTGCAACCATTGACAGCGGAAAGATAACTCCAATAGAATGCATCTCCAAAAGAATCGAACACTAAAGATAACTTGAACCAAAAGCTCGAACCACCATCATCGATGCATGAAGCAAGATCAACCCGGAATGTTGAAGAGAAACAAATGCTGTCGCCAAAACCAAAGGCTGAATGCTATCGAATCTACTTCTACTATTTGATTATCTGAAAAACCCAACTCTAGACCACCCGTGTGGAAAATTGTGGACACCCAGAGTTTAAGAAGGGAACAAAAAACTCCAGGCCAGTCATGAGACTAGTATGAGCAAACAAAAATCTTTTTATAAATGTAAATTTTATTCCAATCATAATTTATTTATTTTTCAAATCTTTATTTCAGCATATATGTATTTGAATTTCAAATTCAAATTTCAAATTATAATCTATGTATAAAATGTTTAGATTTCCAAATCAAGTTTTTTATTTAATTTTTTTATATATATACATATATATTTCCACATTTTCAAATCAATCCACAATTAAGTTTATAATTAATATATTATTCAGAATATTTATTTCTGAATTTCCAATTAGAAATTCTATTTAAAATCATATATATATTTATTTAATAAACAAACAAATATCTATTTAATTTGAAAATTACCAAATTAATTCACAATTTAATTTCAAAAATTACCAAATTAAATTTGATTTAAAAACGGGAATGTTACAAATTGCAAAGAAATCAAAGCAAAATTTAATGATATTTTAAAACTAGAAAGTCCATTACATGTAGATGAATTGCGGTTCAGATTTCTTTGCAGATCAATACGGTGTATTCAGTAGTCTAGTTGGTGATTTGAATAATATAAACAACTGATTTTGATATGTACTAATGTGTAATCCGTGACACATGGTATGTTTTAGAAAATAATTGTATAAATATTTTCATAAAATTGAGTTTATTATAGGTAAAATAAATTTGTTAAAACAATCGAGTTATGTGCTAAACTTATCAATTTTAAGTATGTAATTTTTGTCATGTGAGTCATGATTTTTAAAAAAGACAAAAAAATAAATTGTCCTTGTGTATATAGCCATGACTTAGATATTGATTTTATAATAAATAAAGTTTAATATTCTTAATTATTTTCAAAATTAATATTTTCATAAATTCCAACAAATGAATATTTATTTACATAAATTTTGAGTTTAATGTATAGCTTTTACCTTTCAGTATATTTGTTTAAAAGATAAATGATATGTAGATTGAATTTCAAATATTACCTTAAAGAATGACAAAAGTACTTAAATATGAATTTGTAATAGTAATAAATCATTTGAAGCTTTTGGGTTAATATCAACATAAAAAATAAGCATATTATATTATAAAGCGATATAAATATTTATTTAACAACTAAAAGAAATGTTGAATAAAAGAAATGTTACAAATTATATAGTTATTTAATTATGTAAAAATTATAATTTATTTTCAAAAATTTACAAATCATATTGTTACAAATTTCTAGTTAAAATACCATATATTTTATCCTTTAATTAATGTAAAAATGAATATACATAATTAAAATTTAATATTTCACAAAACGTATTAACTGAAAATAATTATTGTTTTTCAAATTATAAACTACATTATTCATCACGTTCAATTAATTTAATATCATTCTTAGCAATAATAAATTTTATTAATAATAAAGAATTCATTTGATTTACCAATTTTAGAAAGAAAAAACGTTGAAAATGTTTATAACAATACATGTTTTAGAATATGTTTGTTTATGACAAACACCATTGTCCCAGTGGTTAAGTGCTTCGACTTTGGTACGGGATGTCACAAGTTAGAAACTTGCGCAGCGTGATTCGAACATATATTGAAATGTGATTTGTGTTATGTTTGTCTCAGTGACATGTTGTATCTAAGTATCATTTCAAAAAAAATGTTTGTTTATAATAAAATAACAACTTCAAAAAGTTTTTTTTTTGTATATTCTTCTTTGTAATTAAGTACTAATTTTACAAATAAATAAATTACGTAAACTTGAATTGGAATAATCTAAGAGAACCAAACATAATTTTGTAATAATTATATAAAATTTCTGTTATATGGATTGAATGAAATATTAGTTCTATAATTTTTGTCAATATAAATATAGCATACAACACATTGAATTATCGTCTATTAGGACTTGATAGGTCGAATAATAATTATTAATTAATCGGATTTATTTTAAAAGTTCAAAAAGAATTCACTTATCTACCAATTTGAGAAAGAAAAAACGTTGAATATGTTTATAACAATACATGTTTTAGAATATGTTTGTTTACAATAAAATAACAACTTTAGAAAGTTTTTTTTTTGTATAAGTACTAATTTTAGTAATAAATAAATTATGTAAACTTGAATTGGAGTAATCTAAGAGAACCAAAGATAATTTTGTAATAATTATATAAATTTTTAGTTATATGGATTGAATGAAATATTAGTTCTACAATTTTTGTCAATATAAATATAACATACAACACATTGAATTATCGTCTATTAGGATTTGATAGGTCGAATAATAATTATTAATTGGATTTATTTTAAAAGTTCAAAAGGAATTCACTTGATTTACCAATTCGAGAAAGAAAAAACGTTGAATATGTTTATAACAATACTTGTTTTAGAATATGTTTGTTAATAATAAAATAACAACTTCAGAAAGTTTTTTTTTTTGCATATTCTTCTTTGTAATTAAGTACTAATTTTAGAAATAAATAAATTATGTAAACTTGAATTGGAATAATCTAAAGAACCAAAGATAATTTTGTAATAATTATATAAATTATCAGTTATATGGATTGAATGAAATATTAGTTCTACAATTTTTGTCAATATAAATATAGCATACAACACACTGAATTATCGTCTATTAGGACTTGATAGGCCGAATAATAATTATTAATTAATTGGATTTATTTTAAAAGTTCAAACTTTCGACACTTGGTTAATTTGAATATATGGACCTAAATGTAAAATAATATGATAAACTTAGAAGAATTTTGTGAATAATTATAGAAATCATTAAATGTTGATATATGGATTAGAATGAAAATTGAGAGAATTAGTAGGAAATTGTAGTAATAATAATAAATTGAAAGGAAAAATAAAATATCTATAGAGTATCAAGGAGAGAGGAAGAAATCCCTAAAATTAATAAGAGTGTTTTAAATTTTTCCGTTTTACTATTGTTTAATAGATATGTATGTATGTAAGTTAGTATTTCTTTTGGTTTTCTATTACGTAAATATTTTTTTCTATACCGAGCAACAAACATTTTTTTAATCTCATATTTTCTTCTAGAGAAAACAAAGTGATACTTCTTTGGTAGACACTGCAACAATGCACTCAATTTTGCAAGATATAAAATATTTATATCAACTAACGTCGTTTGAATTTAATTTAACACCTACATTAAGTTTTGCAAATCTACCAGAGGGCTCTGTAAGAGCCAAAGATTTATTTTACTTTATTACAAAAATTAAAGCACTAGCGATGATTTATGTTCAATTAAGTCAAAAAGAATTCTGATAAAGTTTGTGGGTATTTATACTAATGAGTATGCTTATACGAAGACAATGTTGAGTATCTTTGTAATACAACTATCTCTTATAGGAATAAAATTTGTGAACAAATTCCTAACCTTATGGTTATACAAATATGATATCTATAGAATTTTAAATTTGAAGTTCAGTGATGAATATACATTTATGCCACAATCATCTTAGTCGTCCAGCGTGTTTGATGATGAGTAGGATTATTGAGAACTCATCTTGACAACAGTTGAAGAATCATAAGATTCTTTTATTCGTTGAATTTGCACGCAATGCTTGTTTTAGAAAAAACTAATTATTTGATCAACCCAAATGTAGATTGGAGTCGATGTTTAACATTTATGTCATATTCATTCGCAATATGGACCATTTGAATAAGTTATATTGCTTATTGATGCATCAAGATCATATAATATTACTGCATTATTAACTCGTGATGTTGCATTTGTGCGACTACTTGTCTATATATAAAATTACAATCACATTTTTCGGAATATTGAATCCAAAAGATCATTCCGATAATGTTGGTGAGTTTACAAATATTTACTCTAATGACTATCTCACATTTATGGGAATTGGTGTGAAACATCCATTTGCTCACTTTTATACCCAAAATAGCAATAACAATCTCTCATCAAGGGTCTTCAAAGAATTACTTCACTTATGCTTATGTGCACAAAATTGTCAATATTTACCTAGGTCGTACCATATTTCATGTTGCTACATCAATCTGTCTTCGACTAGTAACTTACCATCGTAGTCACATTCACTTGTGCTAGAAAAACCAAATGTTTCCCACTCACGTGCACCCCTCACATCCATAATGACAATTATGAATTTACATCGGTTTTGATTCACCTTCTATTAATGGAAATCTCAAACCCTTAACAGGAGGTGCTTCACCTTACAATTTATAGACAGCTATTTTGATGAAATAGCATACTCGACATCAAGAGAAAAGATGAGGGGGACTAAAAGAACAACGTGAAAAAGAACATCATGAACTTTATTGGATCATTCCAAGTTCATCCCATTTTTGTTTTCATGCTTCTCGGTGTGAAACTAAAGTAGAATGGTTAACTCATCCATTTAAAATAGCAAATCAATACCTAAGTAAGGGTAACCAAATTGCATATTCCAGTAGCTAATGCTTCGACAAGAGCAGATATACAATCAAAAACGTGAGAATGCAACTAATGAACCATTGGAACTAAGCATGAAGCATGGATGATCTGTTGATCCAAGAGACTTGGTCCATTGTAAAAAATGAATGTTAAAGCTAATAAATTCCCCCAAAGAAGAATATATATTCCACAATTTATCTTCAAGAAAAACTAATCCCTGAAGTGATAACCGCATTTGAAGTGCTAGATGTATATGAAGAAGATATCTCTACACATTATGCAATACAAAAAAGTGCGGAATCAAAAGGAAACAATTATCGATGATATATTTTGTTATTCAGTGGTTAAATGAATGTCAATTAATACATAGTTGGCCAAAATAAAAATAAAAAATCAATTTAAATTGCATTCTCTTGCAAGATGAGAAGTCTTCATACTGTTTGTCGGAAAACCCTTGGATGTATGGAGTTAACAGAAGATAGAAACGAAAAAGATGATACTGTTTGGTATAGAAGTTTGTTTTGTTGCACAAGGTTTCTTGCAGAAACATGGATAAATAATGATGACACTTATTCACATTTAATGAATGCAGTTACATTTTGATATTTAATTAGTTTGGCAGTTCTAAAGGGCTCGACATATCTAATGGATGTGAGAATAGTGTTTGTCCAAATATTAAGGTACATGCATTGTCATCAAAATTCTTGAAGGACTTAATTTGCATAAAGCATAACCATGCAATGTATAATCATGTATGAATTAAAACAATCCGGATGATTTGGTACGACATGCTTGTTGAATATGCGCTTATATGATTTTTGTTTGATGATAATAAACATATATATATATATATATATATATATATATATTCATTTAAATGTATTTGTTAATGTACTATTTTATTTTTTATAGATTAAATAAATATTTGTTGAATAAAATAATTTACACAAAATTTGAATTCAAACAGAATAAGTTATACAGAATTTGAATTCAAACAGAAATTTTATTCAAACAAATATTTATTACAATTTTGAATAGTACAAATTCAAGCTCTCACTATACATATACAATTTTGATTCTAACTACATCACAATTCAATTTACATGAATTCCTCACTACATATCACTCACACTCGGAGTGTATCTTCAACTTCATTCCAGTTAGAACTCAGCATTTGAGCAATCTGCAAAAATATTCACTAACGCAGTAAAATTGAAAAAGAAATATTTTTGCAATATAAATTAAAATATGGTTTTTGAAAATATTATTTGCCTCAGTTATTTGGGTTGTTCGTCATCATTCATATTTGAATTCATCATACACGAACAATGTGACATGCACAATGTATCACTATACATGCCACAAGGCCGTGCACATCGATATACACTTGATAATGCTACAGGAACAGGTGAGCACAGGTCAAACCCAAATAAAAAGCCGGGTTCAACTCACGTGCAATATATCTAAAATCACGACACGAGCACAAGGTCAACCCCGAGTTTTTGAAACTGGATTCAACTCAAGTGAAATTTCAAAAATCAACATGAAGTGAATCAAGTTCAGGTCAGATCAATCAGTAGTATGCAAATGAAAAAACAGCAATTCAAATAACTCAAGCTTAGTACAAATCCAAGAATATATGCATACACACATACATATGTATGTATGCACTTATATAGTCTTGAGTAAACAGGTGAATGTGCAACAGGAAACACAAGTCAGTGGCAAGCATACAAACATACCAGTTCAACATGACTAAAAGTACAGTGAATAAGAAGTCGATGCAAACATACACTTGAACACAGAAACACCAATGATACAAGAGAGGTGAAGAACAATGCAACATGGTGAGCAACACAAGTACAAATTCAACAAGATCACTCATGAAAACTCACAAGGCACAATAAAACTGAAGCATGAAGCAGTTCAATATCCAAGCAACAATGGAAAAGCATGACCAGACACACATGAATGTGAAGACCACAAAGGCAATGCACCAGTGCAACAACTCAAGCAATGACCAGAACACAAAGACAGGCAGAGAAATGATACAGTGATGCATGGAACATGACTCAAGTATGTATACAGACACAACAATGAATACTACAGCAAATGTCCAGACAACAAACAAGCACTGAAATAAAGATGGCCAGAGACGAAGCTCACAGGGATGAACACATAGATAGCCGAAGCCGTGGCAATCAAGAAGTAAACAAGTCGAAGAATAACAATGCGGACGCAAAATAATCAACGCAGTATAAAAATGGAAAAAGTGCGTATCTTTGAAATAGTCAAACAAAATCAAAAGAGGTAAATCGAACGATTGAAAATCAAAACCGTGGGTACCAAGTTGTAACAATATAAGGAAAGCAAAATTTAGGAAAGTATCGAATTGATTAGGGTCTCGGAATTCATATAAATACCAAGCCCCAAATTCATCATCGACATCGAGTTCAAGCAATCATTAAAGCAGCAACGAAAGGGAAGAGAATACATACCATAATTTATCGAACTCGGTCAATAGAGGAGCAGCTGCGAACAACCTCAAGTAAAGCAAGCCGCCGATCATCAGAGAAGCAGTGAGCAAAGAGCATCACAAACCAGAGAAATCGAAATTGAAGAAAGCCCTAATTTTCGCAAGGGAACGAAGCCTAATTCAGATTGAACGAAGCCGCCATAGCAAAAGAAAAAAGAGAACGGGCTAGAGAATAATAAAAGGGCCGGCCTTGTTAAAGGGGAATTGTTTTTTAAGAATTTATTCTTTAAGGGTGTTTATTTGTTTTTAGTTTTATTTTCTTTTCGAATCAATTCTTGGTAAATCACCACCTAAGTTTTAGGTAGTGTCAGATTGTCTACTTAGAATTAGTTCAGTGAGCAGGGTGTGCGAGTTTGCAAAACTCTATAGGCGGTAGCAGGGTGTGCGAGTCTGTTAGAGTGTTTGTAAGCGGGAGACTGTTTAATTCTAATAGAAATCTGGAAATGCAACAGTAGGCAGGGGTTGCCGAAGCTGGGTAAATTTTGTGTGTGATTTACTTTTCAGCATATTTACTTCTCTGCAGTTTAATCCGAGAAAATTTGCTATAATCCTATTCACCCCCCTCTAGGGTTAATCTAGATCCTACAAGTTGTATCAGAGCACGGTATTTTTCTTTAACTCTAGAGTCATGAATCTACCAAATAATGCTTTTTCTGATGGCAATCTATTGCTAGGCCACCCATGTTTAATGGGAATGATTATGCTTATTGGAAAGTTAGGATGGACATTTATCTTAGTTCTGTTGATTATGATGTTTGGGACATTATTGAAACTGGCTATAAATCTCCCACTATAACTGTTGGTGATACTGAGATTGCTAAACCTAAGGATAGGTGGGATGCTAACGATAAGAAATTAAAAACTACAAATGCTAAAGCCATGAATGCTTTGATCTGTGCTCTTGATAAGACTGAATTTAATAGAATTTCTCATTGTGAAAATGCACAGGAAATCTGGAATATTTTCGATGCAATATATGGTGCAAAAGTCAACAGCAATGAGAAATCCTCCACAACCAACTCAGTTGAAGAAATGTGCTTAACAGGATTTGTAAAAAGCAGTTGTGATGAGGATGATGATGATGGAGCAGCTGAGCTGGCGTTAATAATGAAGAAATCCAAAAGGTGGAACCACAAATATGGAAATCCAGCTCTAAATCAAAAATTAAAAAGCAGAATAATCAAGGCACTAGACAACTCAGAAGAACATGGGATCATTTGCAACAAACCCGGTGATATCAAGCCCAATTACCTCCGATTTCAGCGCGATTTTGAAAAGAAAGCAAAACGGAGAAATACTACAGCCACGTGGAATACAAGTGATAAAGATAATCAAAGTTCTAGCAGTAAGAGTGAGAAAGAAGATATGTGCCTTCATGGAAATATAACTGATAGCGACGATGACGAGCCAAGCGAGGTATCAAAACTCAACTCACTCTGAATTATTTATTTATTTCCACGAAGTAAATGGCTGTTTTGAACGACTTAGGGAGAAATATGCTAAACTTGAATCACAAAAAGTTACTTTGATAGAATTAAATGAACAACTCGATCAATTAGTTAAAACCTATCAAAGTAGGATCCCTAAGTGTGATAAGTGTCCAACATTTGAAAACGAAATTAAAAAATCAAAAATCAATATAAAATCACTTGAAAATGAAATTCTGATTTTGAAAGAGAGTGAAAATACTAGGAGAGAGAATTCTATTAAAAAGTGCACACAATTGTTAAACGAAAATGAATCTCTCAAAACACAAGTCCAACAATTGTCAACGACTTTAGATAAATTTTCAAAAAGTGAAAAATCGTTGAATATGCTATTAGGAAAGCAAACTGTAAACACGGTTAGAAAAGAACTTGGATATAATCAATCTAAAATTGTTGAAAACAAGATTAATCAAGAAAATTCAATGTGCACAATTTGTAGAAAATATGGACACAATCACAATAATTGTTGGTATAGACCCAAACATGTGAAAACTATACTAATTTGGGTTCCAAAAGGCACAAATATAAAATCTCTCATAGTAAAACAAATTTGGGTGCCGAAGGGAGCAATTATAAATAGTTTTGGGTCTCCACAAAATTATTTTTCAAAATATTCTGCCACTAACAACCATGGACCTATAAAAACAAATAGGTCACATAAATCTTTTTCCGTGTATGTGCGGTGGCAGACTAAGGAACAACAATAGTGCTACTTGGATTCTGGCTGTTCCAAAAGCACATAGAGCAACAAAGCAAAGTTCCTTAGCCCAGTATAAAGGTGACAGAATCACAATAGACAACAACGAAAAAATATCGTAAAGGTAAAACAGGTAATGGTATGTTTTGAACGATATATTAAATGTGATAATCTGCACCGTATTCTGAATTAAATCAGCCAATAATGAGATGATGAAAAGATGATGATTCTGACTTATTCAACATAGTTGGCCAAATTATATTCTTATGCCAAAACACTATAAAATTCTCTAGATTCTTGGATTTACTTCATATATGTTAGTTTGAATTAAAAATAGTGTTTTGTTAGATGATAATATTTTTTGTTATAATACGGCTAACTCTATATTCACAGTTTCTGATTATTTACACGGCTTCAATTCAAATTCAAAGAATGTCATTTAAATTGTTGTTAAGATTGAGTTTGAAATTTTTAATGCACACTTCATGGTTTGGTCGATCAAATTCAATTAATGATAATTTTTGAGTGAAAAAGAAATTCAGATGCAGATTACGCTGGTAATCTAGTTGATAGAAAAATTACTAGTTGAATGTGATTTTGGAGACATTTAGTAACTGCATCGTTTTTCAAAGAAAATATCTGCATATTTTTCATTTCAAATCATTTTCAAATAGCAGAAAATTTTCTCATATAACCCCATCGAGAAAATCATTTTTAATCATATTAGTCATTGTGAAAAATTGATTTCATAATTATTTTTGAATTTGATTTAAATGACAATTTTAACTAACTCCCTAATAATTATCGAAAAGATAAATAGTGATTAAAAAAGGCGATGAGTGTTGATATTTTTCATACATTACTCAAGACAGTATATTTTAGAAAAATTTCTTTAGAAATTCAAACAAGAGTTATAAAACTTTTTGTTGGATAAAGATTCCATAACCATTTCTATGTCTATCATATTTCTTTCAACCATCGCTCATCAAAAATTCAATATAGTTTGTCGATATGTGGTACTTTAAACAGGAATCATTCGTTTTTCATTTTATAAAACAAAATAAAATCCAAAATATTCACTCTCATTTAAAAGTACTCACGGTTATGCATGATTGAATTACTTGGAATTTGTTATGTACTTCCATGCTCATTTAAAAGTCCTTACGGTTATGCATGTATGGAACGCATATCAAAATTGATTTATTAAATAAACAAGTTGATTCTAATCCCATTTAAAAGTCCTCACGGTTATGCGTGATTAGAAGATACTTGAATTCATTTTTAAAATTAAAGTGGAATACTACTAATCTCATTTAAAAGTCCTAACGGTTATGTATGATTAGTAGATATTCAAATTCTTGATATAAGTGTACCACAAACAGATACAAATATATGGTTTTATATGATGACATCATTTCCATTACTTCTAAAAGTGGAATATGCGCCTAACGATGGTAGTTATGATTTTTGTTTGATTTTTTTTTATTGAAGTTTAATATTTATATTCAAATTGAGTTTTAATGTTGGATTAATATCGATCACTTTATCTCTATTTTATCTAACACTATTATTCTTTTGCTGATAACAAAAGAGAGAGAGAAAAGTTAAGATTTTGTCAAATAAAATCAAGCAAAGGTCAAATAATTTTCCATTTGCATCTAGGCTCATTTGTATATTTCTATTTGTATGCATACATGTAGGGGGAGCATCGTGTAGAGAGGAAGCATTTAAATAGGGGGAGCAATTAAAATATATCATTGATCAAATACATTTAACACAGTCAAAATCTTAAATATATGTTTGTTATCATCAAAAGGGGGAGATTGTTGAATATGCGCTTATATGATTTTTGTTTGATGATAATAAACATATATATATATATATATATATATATTCATTTAAATGTATTTGTTAATGTACTATTTTATTTGCTCTCCCTATTTAAATGCTTCCTCTCTACACGATGCTCCCCCTACATGTATGCATACAAATAGAAATACACAGATGAGCCTAGATGCAAATGGAAAATTATTTGACATTTGCTTGATTTTATTTGACAAAATCTTAACTTTTCTTGGTATCGGAGCAACACAAGTACAAATTCGACAAGATCACTCATGAAAACTCACAAGGCACAATAAAATTGAAGCATGAAGCAGTTCAATATCCAAGCAACAATGGAAAAGCATGACCAGACACACATGAATGTGAAGACCACAAAGGCAATGCACCAGTGCAACAACTCAAGCAATGACCAGAACACAAAGACAGGCAGAGAAATGATACAATGATGCATGGAACAAGACTCAAGTATGTATACAGAGAGTATACATCAGGACAATGCAGACACAACAATGAAGACTACAACAAATGTCCAGACAACAAACAAAGCTCACAGGGATGAACACATGGATGGCCGAAGCCGTGGCAATCAAGAAGTAAACAAGTCGAAGAATAACAATGCAGACACAAAATAATCAACGCAGTATAAAAATGGAAAAAGTGCGTATCTTTGAAATAGTCAAACAAAATCAAAAGAGGTAAATCGAACGATTGAAAATCAAAACCGTGGGTATCAAGTTGTAACAATATAAGGAAAGCAAATTTTAGGAAAGTATCGAATTGGTTAGGGTCTCGGAATTCATATAAATACCAAGCCCCAAATTCATCATCGGCATCGAGTTCAAGCAAGCATTAAATCAACAACGAAAGGGAAGAGAATACATACCACAATCCATCGAACTCGGTCAACAGAGGAGCAGCTGCGAACAACCTCAAGTAAAGCAAGCCGCCGATCATCAGAGAAGCAGTGAGCAAAGAGCATCACAAACCAGAGAAATCGAAATTGAAGAAAGCCCTAATTTTTGCAAGGGAATGAAGCCTAATTCAGATCGAACGAAGTCACCATAGCAAAAGAAAAAAGAGAACGGGCTAGAGAATAATAAAAGGGCTGGCCTTGTTAAAGGGGAATTGTTTTTTAAGAATTTATTCTTTAAGGGTGTTTATTTGTTTTTAGTTTTATTTTCTTTTCGAATCGATTCTTGGTAAATCACCACCTAGGTTTTAGGTAGTGTCAGATTGTCTAGTTAGAATTAGTTCAGTGAGCGGGTGTGCGAGTTTGCAAAACTCTATAGGCGGTAGCAGGGTGTGCGAGTCTGTTTGAGTGTTTGTAAGCGGGAGACTGTTTAATTCTAATAGAAACCTAAGAATGAGAATGCAGCAGTAGGGCAGGGGTTGCCGAAGCTGGGTAAATTTTGTGTGTGATTTACTTTTCAGCATATTTACTTCTCTGCAGTTTAATTCGAGAAAATTTGCTATAATCCTATTCACCCCCCCTCTAGGGTTAATCTAGATCCTACAATGCTTAGTAAGTACTTGCTGAAAGAAGGTTATATTAGCGACTTTATATATCCATGTGTATTCATTGAGATAAGTGAATTAGGATGTATTATCATTACAATAAATGTTGATTAATATTAATCTAACATGTACAGCCCGGACCTTAATGGGTCCGATTTTTGACTAAATCGAAAGCCCAAATCAATTAGGGTACGGGTCGTTGGTGTTGATAGCTTGTAATAAACATTAGTATATCAGAGAGCTATCTATACGAACTCACAACAGAATAGTAAAATATAATAAAGCATACACACCGACTATGGCTACTATCTTGGAACCAGTGTTATTCATTGGATATCTAGTTGTCTTATCAGTGCAAAGCATGAATGAGAAGACATGTCCACCTACAGTTCTCGTCTTGTACTAGTATCATGTCTCTCTAGATTTATTATGTGTATTGTAACGAGGGGGGTCAGAACAACGTTTTAGTGACTGATAAATTACATAATACTAGGTTACGCCGATTGATTTTTAAAGAAGTATTACGTCTACTATTTATGGATGTCATTTAATTCCATATATGCGTATGATATGTCCAACCTACTCCGAGATATAAGTATATACATGCATGTATATATATACAAATTTGTTGTACTTCCCAAAAGGAAACCACAGACACTTAATACTTTTTATATATGAAAGAGGTAGACCCAACGGCCATTCAGTACCTCGACCGAAAGCGGGTCCTCCGTATCGTAATCGGTGGTCAGTCGGCCCTAACTACAGAGGCCGATGATTCCTAGATACTACTTCATCATAATTTAATTAGTCGTATTACTAACGCATTTCAAAGACTTATTTAAGGGTTAACTAGCCAATCTCCAACTAAACAAACAAAGAACCAAAATTTGAGATCAGTACATATCACACCCGTCGCAACTCTATTGACCTCGCATCCCAATTTATACTATGTCAAGTCATTTATAATTAATCTAAATATTGGGTTGGGTTCAACAATTCATATCTGTCACAAACGTATTACTAAGGCTATATAATTTCAACCGTGGAGATTATTAAGCCACCTAAGTTCATTTATTAGTATTCACTTGTTTACTTGCCATGAATTTCTTTTTATTTTATACGCTTACTGTCTTTATCTCTTATTTTCATTAATGTTATTAAATGTCATTTACCTCCAATTAATACCTTTTATAAATGGTCTTTCATATTCAAATTGAACAAGTATTAATGACATTTGTTTGTACGTTTCAGAATTAATTTGTCATATCTTTTTAGTTTCCTTCATTGATGTCATATTTGGTATCTGTAATTAAATTTATTAAATGGGTTAATACCGACTTGATTATTGTAACTTCCCATTAACATTGTAACTTCCATAACTCCTTAATTTATTACATTTCGTATTTTAGCACTTTATTTGTAATTAATATGATAACGTACAACTAATTGCACGTTACCATATATAGTATATATGTTGACATATTTATTTATTTCTTAAACTTGTACTTTACCTTATACATATACATATATATAATTGGTAAATAGAATTATTTATTTTTATATTTGTAATTTTTTAGTTTCTACATTTAGGGATTTCTGGATGTATACCTATGTGTAACTTTCACAAAAAATATTTTTACATTTTAATGCATTGGAATCGTATATTTTCCAAGAAGAAAATGTTACCGTTGCAAATTTTTATAAACTATCAAAAAGTGGGATTGTGCTGCGTTTGTAATTTCAAGAAATCATCTCTTTTTATTTTTATTAAGGTAGACAGTGCAAGCTACAGAAAAGATACCTATTTTACACATCTTTCGTTTGGACATATCTCTTGTTATTTCAAACGATGCATTTTCATATATAATTGTGTGGTTGGACATTTTTTGAAAATTCACGTGGCAATAAATTGTACATTCTACAAATTCAATGAATTAGAAAATTTATATCCCAAATCAAATTAAATCGTTTCAAATGAATGATTAACAGTTTACAATCTAAATAACAAAAATAAGCTACATAATTCTATCAATATCATATTTCATAAATTTTAGAGACTATTCTCTCTAAATTCCAGATTTAGGGTGTATATGTCATTTCATCAAAGTTAACTAATTTATTGAATATGTAGTTATGGATTTCAAATTAGATTTATTCATTTACAATTCAATGGCTTTCACATAGGTGTGATAAAAAATTAGAATCTTAATGATATAAATTTAGTATTATGTAAATTACATATTTTTTACTCATCTATTGGCTTTAAATCCTCAGATCCAAATTCATTCTTCTTACTTGATTCTTTTTTTTTCAACCAAAAAAATGTATGCATATCAGTAAGATTTGCAGATCTGATAGGGAATTAGCTTAAATAGAATCCAAAATTTAAAATTTTTAAACTTGCCTCTTTCGTGGAATTGATTCACTTCTCTTTTCTTTTACACACATCTGTGTGTATAATTTTTTTTTATAATGTCTGAAAGCAATGGAGAAGGAAAAATGGCAGAGCTCCGTTGTTCAGTTCAGAAAATGTGTAAAGAAAAGTGGTGGGGCTAGACAATAAATTTATAGGCGCTGAAATCAATTATGTTCGTCAGACTATTATTTATTAAATCTGAGCTGTTTAGGCCGAGGTTCAATCTGCGCTGACCCTAACTAATCGGTCGACCTTCCCTATACGGCGGTCGATCGGTTGGTCCTGGAATTTAACGATGTTATTTATGATTTTATTTAAATCGATTTTGAATTCTTTTTAATTATTTTTGATATAAAAACTTCAAATGCTAATAACTTCTTCGTTTGAATTTTGATCGCAAAACTATATATATGAAAGTTGATCAGAAGAGTGCCACGAACGCAATGGCTCAAGATTCGTGGTCAAATTCTAATATTTTTTCAAGTTCCATTTTTAGTCTTATAAATTATTAAATAATTTTTTTAAATTAATTACTGTTTATTTTATAGTATGTTATATTACCGGTACTTTTGAAACGTTTAAAATGAATACGCTTGAAAATTATTCTTCCAATTAATTGTTGTTCTACAGAACGGCAATCAGGCATGCGATGTTGTATGGTGCAGAATGTTGGCTTACTAAAAATCAACACGTCCAGAAGATAAGTATAGCAGAGATGCGTATGCTGCGATGGAGCTTTTGTTATACAAGAAAAGACCGAACTAGAAAATGATGATACATGTGATAAACTTAGAGGAGTACCAATTGAGGAGAAGCTAGTCCAACGCCGCTTAAGATGGTTTGGACATCTCCAACGGAGGCCGTCCGAGGCACCTGTGAGTGTTGGAATTATAGGCCGCGTCATATACTTTAAGAGACTTAGAGGTCGACCAAAGTTGACATGAGAGAAAGTAGTAAAAAGGAACTTGAAAGATTGCATTGTATTCGAAGAGCTGGTGTCGGACAGGAGCGTGTGGAAGTTAGCGATTCATGTACCATAACCACATGCTAGGAGTTTTTCTGCTTACGGTAGGTTTAGGGATAGTGCTGTAAGTTTTAGATTAAAGTACTGGTGAATAAGAGTCCAAAACGTAGCGTTTGGTTTTCGGTCAATATTACTTTAATATTATTATCATCATCATCATGGTTTTTTATTTTATTTTTATCTTTATTTTTATTTTACTTAGTTGTTGTTCTTCTTCTTCTTCTTTGTTTACTTATTTGATATTTTATTATTATTATCATGGTTTTTATTTTTTTACATTAACTTTGTCATTTAGTTTTGTGTTCCATTTCTAGCCGACTCTAACTTCTTTGAGAACGATGGCATTGTTGTTGTTGTTGTTGTTGTTTTCTATTTACATGCATGTGTTTTTAGTAGTTTGTTTTTAAAGACTTTGGTGTATTGATTTTTGATCTTCTAAAATGCATAGCCGAAGCCACAAATGTTTATATGCTTTCGGTATTGCAGGAAAGAGCGGTTCAGCACAAACCTCCTTCTCCAAGAAAGCCGAGCCAGAAAGCTCGTCAAACAACATCAGTTTCTCATCAGGCTCAAGTGTCTACTCAGCCTACTGTACCTCAGCAGCATGCACGTTCTTTGAAGAATCTAATCGAGGAAGAAACTGCTGGTACCGAGACACAAACAGTGCCTCCTTCTACCATTAATAAAAACGCGCAGCTTCAGCCATCACCGGTGACTGCAAATATCAAAACCAGTACTAGTGCTACTGCTAACATGCCAAGCTCTTTAGAGTCTACTGTTTCAGTTTCAGTTACATCTGCTAATGCAACCCCTGAAGCAATGCAAGTAGATGCAGTCATCAGTAAGTCCATTCCTGCTGCTCCACAAAAAGCCTCTATTGAGGAAGCAATTCGTATTACTCGTGGGCGGTTAAGAAAGCGATTTGCACCTTCTACTGAAACTCAGTGAATGTCATCGGGAACATATTCAATAATTGTAGAATCAAGTAATAATCGTCCTCTGCCTAAGAAAATAAACTATAATTGTAGAATAATATGTGTTAGATTCTGATAATACGTATTTTGTTCATGACTTTTATAATATATATATATATATATATATATATATATATATTTATGTATGTATGTATGTATTGTTGCTGCTGCTGTTTATTTGCATATAGGTCAATCGATTTTGAAGGGTTGCAGCCCATTTGTTATTGTTGGACTTTTCAACACTTCTCGGGTGAAACCTGTTTCTTAACATCATATGGATTGCAGGGTGATTTCCCGAAAATGACTGGTTTTTAAATCTGCTGTTGTTCCTTTGCAGTCATCTTCTTTATTGCTCTTTAAGTAAGTATGTTGATTTCCCAAAAATTTACCTTTACGCTTTAATTTAATCAAAGAACTAAATACACAAATGTTAAAAGTAACAGGCTAGTATATTTATGTCTGTGCTGCCGACTTTTTAATATTTTACAATGCTTTTCCATAATGCGAGTTTAGATGCTTGAACCAGAATCATACGCTGTTATAACTAAAATATAACGAATCCTATGTTAATGCAAAAACTAATTTCCAAATCTATCCCGATAAATTAGTCAATAAACGAAATTAATATTATTTATATTTTTATTACATATGTTTTTATTTTTAACTTAGTTTGAAAATAATGTCTTAGTTGTTGTTGCTGTTATTTTTGTACTATATGTTTCTTTTTTTTTAATTTCATATTAATTGATAATACTAAGTGTAATGTTTAAACCTAAACACTGCACCTTGGAGATATTTAGTAAATTAATTATTAGGTTATCCTGATATTTGGATATCATTTCCGCTTAAGTTGAATCTTTGACTGTAACTTAAAACATATATCACATTAAAATTACACTTAATTAATTGAATAGTGTATTAATCAATATAATTCAAATGGTTCGAATGTTGAAAGGTAATTTGAGTAGATTCAACACTAAAAAGTTTCTCTAACTATTATCGTACCTATTATTACTAGTACTTAAGTATGTCCGATTGGATGTGTACAAAGGAAACAAGAGTTCAACTTTCTTTTTTGCAAAATTAGTGATCCTTTTCAATATGTCAATTGTGTCCAATGTTGAATTACAATCATGAATAGGATCATTATACGGTTTGTGCAATCATAAGGAATGCATATTTTTAACAATAACTTTTGATAATGTTAAAAAGGGTAAATTTAGTTAATGTTAGAAGAAAAAAGGTAATTTAGACAATCATATATTCAGATGTGCATATAGCTAATTAAGATGGAAAAAAAAAATTGCAAACTAATATTTTCTAGAATGAATACAGTTTTGGAATGGGACTAAAGAATTTCATAATGCTTTGTGAATGTTCCAAAAACTAAAAAATGGTGGCAGAAAGTCTTCCAAATTAAACCTGGATCTTTGATTTTAACAACCGTATACAAACATGTTGTAAGCTAGAATGTTATTGTCATTCTACAAGTACCATGTATGTCCATTTCAATCAATAATTTTTCTAATGAAGTTACACTTTTGCAACCTTATATAAACTTCTTCCATTATTTTCCAAGCTAGGTACATATGTTAAGAATTTTCCGTGATCACTACACAATTAGATTTAGAAGAGAAAGTAGTGAAGAAAGCAAAAAAAAATAATTCTTCCAAAAACAAAAACTTTTATTGATTCAACCAAGAAATTACAAAAGAAACTTAAAATTGAGAAGAAATCTCAATCCCAAACACTCGAAAAAATACATTTTTTCCCACCCCTCTCTTATCAACCCTACACATGTCTATTTATAATAGACTTGACAAATATCTTCTTTAAGAAACTATTGAATACCTCCGTTAATCTTTCCTATGTAGATAATTTGTTGCCTTCTCTAATGTCATAAAAGAGGCAACTAATAACTCTGCCAAATACACAAAATCTTTAAAAAGTGCAATTAATCACACTTCAAATTCTATCAAATCTGTAAAATAGGCAATGAATTTGAGTCAAAATCCACATAGACTCAAATTTCTCCAAGATCTAATTAAATATGTAATATTATATCACTAAAATCTAACAACCTCCACCTTCATATAATATTTCATAAATGACATCCAAGCTCCTCCTCGAACCTCAACTCCAAACAATATATCCAAGGAAACATACGTCTTCAGCAAAAGCTAAACCTTCCTCCAAACTATGCATGCCTGCCAATAGAACATGCACATCATTAACAGATCAGAATTGCTTGTAATACCACAAAGACCTCCAAGTAGACTTTGTGGTTTCCCGTTGTCGGCTCCACCTTAATTTAGATAGATTTGTCTTTCTAACTTCACTTGTATAAGAATTTGCAATGTTTAAGGTTTTTCCAAGCAATGAATAAATATTATTGTTTTTCCTCTTCGTGCGCAGCACCTTCCTATTACCCTTCCAAACCCTAGTTACTCTACCTCGAATAGAGAAATTACAACCTTTTTCTTCCAGCTATCCAATAGAGATAAGATTTCTTTTAATTTCTAGGATATGCCTAACCCCTGTAAGCGTCACCAACCTTTCAGTGTTCATCTTCAACATGACAGAACCTGTGCCTTGAACTTGTAGATCTCCACCATTAGCGGACTCCACGTTGCATGTTTCCTCCTTATAATCAGTGAATGCTTCCTTTTGACTGCAAATGTGGAAACATGCACCAGAATCTAGCACTCATTCTCCTTCCATACTCATATCAACACAAAGAACATCATTGCTAATACCAAAGTTTACCTCCTCATCACCGTCTACCTCCTGCTTGCTTTTACTTCCTTCTTGAGTTTTCATCCTCTCTTTATACTCTCTTAATTTATTGCAAAATTTCAGCTGATCGCCTGGTTTTTCACAGTAATAGCAAATGAAATCTCGATCCGTATTTGGCTTGAATGAGCGTCTTTCTCTCTTTGCAAAGTGAACCTCTGCCAATGAATTTGTAGTTTTATTTTCTTCAGTGGCTTTTCCTTCTGATGAATTTATCCTCCGCATCTCCTCATTAAGAAGGCTGCTAACCACAGTCTCCATGAAAATAACACCACTAGAATTTGAATTGTTCAATGCGACTACAAGAGTTTCCCAAATTTCAGGCAATGAGCTCATTAATATTAAAGCTTGAGTTTCGTCATCAACTTTGAAGGTTATCTCCGCCAATTGGTTCACAATTGCTTGAAAGCTGTTGAGATGTTTGCTAATCGATTCGCCTTCCTTTAGTTTTAGATTGATCAACTTTCTCATCAGGAATGCCTTATTTGTCACAGAATTTTTTGCATAAATTCCTTCCAATTTATTCCATATGCCAAAAGCAGAAGTTTCACAAGCGACGATATGAAACACAGAATTCTCCATAAAATACCAAATTGCTGCAGCTACCTTCCTATCCAAAATTTTCCACTTTGCCTCAGTTATTCCATTTGGCTTTTCCCCTTTGTTTTCAAAGGGTTGGTGAAGATCATTAAGATAGTGATAATCTTCCATCTTCGCCTTCCATAACCCCCGGTTCCTTCCATTAAGCTTTTCAACACTTATCTTCTCCATAGCCAAAGACTCTTTCAAAAAATTTGTGTAGTTGGCTTTGATACCAAATGTTAACAATTTTTCGGGATCACTACACAATTAGATTTAGAAGAGAAAATAGTGAAGAAAACAAACAAAAATAATTTCCCCAAAAACAAAAACTTTTATTGATTCAACCAAGAAAATACAAAAGAGACTTAAAATTGAGAAGAAATCTCAAATCCCAAACACCCAACGAAATATACTTTTTCCCACACCTCTCTTTTCAGCCCTAGACATGCCTATTTATAACTTGACAAATATCTTCTTTAAGAGACTATTGAATACTTCCGTTAATCTTTCCCATGTAGATAATTTGTTGCCTTCTCTAATGCAATAAAAAAGGCAACTGATAACTCTGTCAAATACACAAAATCTCTAAAAAGTGCAATTAATCACACTCCAAATTCTATCAAATCTGTAAAATAGGAAATGAATTTGAGTCATAATTTCGCACAGACTCAAATATCTCTAAGATCTAATTAAATATGGAATATTATATCACTAAAATCTAACAACGTAGACTAAAGAACTATATTAGTTTTTTTAATAATATTTATCTAAACTATGTTTTGGACATGATTTAACTAAAATATATTTTGCATTTAACTTTTTGATTAGCATGACACTATGCCAACACTTGCACATAAGAGAGACAACAGAAGAGAAAACATAATTGATCGTAGAGCATGAAATTTATATATTGAGTACATAAAAATGTTGCATACATGGGAAACAAACAAAAATGTAATGTTAGGAGTGCAAAATGTTTTTCTACTTATTGTATGCAACCTAACGGAGCAATATATTCTTACAATATTACGAAAATGCTATTTCCCTTCTATATTATATAAAGAAACAAAAATGTAATGTTACATTCAAGTGGTAACTGAATAATGCAACTATGGTACAATAAGACTTCTTTTCCTGACCAAGTCATGAAAACCATTAACACTATTAAGCAACAACAAACGAATGAAGAAGAGAGATTTGCATACAACCAATTGAAGCTTCAACCTCAATCGCTCACCTCCATCGGCTTTAGTAGTTCTTTCATGACATACACGTTGGATTGTCGAGGACCTACGATGGTTGGGGGGCCATCATGTCAGTTAAGGAGGTCGTTTACGATCGAGAGATAATCGAATTATTTATTTTGATGAGTGAGTAATTAAAATATAGAAGACGGTGATAAAATGGATTACACAAAAGAGAGTAATTAAAAAAATTAGAAGTTGTGCTGGATGTGTTGGTAGGAACATGGAAGGGGAATTACTAAATCAACCACTTTGATATACGTATCATAATTTTCCTTAAAAGGTACATTTTGGTAAATTCAAAAACTTCAAATTATAGTATCCTCATTATACATAGATCAATACATTGATACTTCAGTCTAAATTATGAAATGGCCAAATTTTATGACTACTATATCAAAATTAAATTGATATGGGAATTACATATCCTATTAATAAAATATATAATTTTACCTCTTTTTTTCTTAGTTAAAACATTAAAACCTCAAATGTTTTGACTGACTCTTTCATTCTCCTTCCTTTTGAAGAAGTATTGCTTAAAGCAATGTTTGTTACTATAATATAGTTCGAAGGACATGTTCCTATTATATAAAGCAACTCCAGTGGAGCTATGCCGAAGAACGGACCATATAATGTTGTTTAGTCCATGAAAATATAAAAACGATGAAGATATTCTTATATTATCAGCATTTTCAAAGGGGTAGCTAAAATTGAAATTTAAATTCGATGATGGTCATTTGAATTTTACCAAAACTTTCGGCAACAATAGTCTGTTAGATCCTACTTTTTAAGTTTTAATGAGATAGCTATACATTTCTACACACACTACTGTTATATTTGCATAAATATAAACAAGGGGACATGACGATCAACATTAGAATCGAGCTTAAATATTGAAGACGAAAATGGAGTTTGTCGTATTTTAGTTGATTTAGTTATAATGTACAATCTCATATATGATGATCACGCACATACAAATATGGTTTTGAAAATTATTTCATAAAAAAATTCTTCTTAGATTTTTTCCATGAAAAAAACTTCGAATTTTCTAAAGAAATTTAAGCTTAACATATTTAGGAATCTGACTATTCGGCCATCTAAATATATTTCGGTCGTTTCAAAGAAAAGTCAAACGTTTGAAATATATTTTCAACGTTTGAATTAGGAAATTTTCAACTAATTTGTTTTTGCCTTTCCATATGAAATTTCGGCCACTTGATTTTTATTTTCAGTCAGGTGACCTGCACGAGAAGAAGTGTCTCTTCATAGAAATTCAAATTTTGGAGAGTTGCTTTCTTCGCCAAATGTTGCAATCTTTCTAATGGCTATAAACATTCAATTGGAACCTTTCAAAGCTGTAAATAGAGTTGAAATTTGTTTTTTAATTAACCAGTTTTTACTTGCTTTCTACACTTTATATTCTTGTGAATTACAAAGCATTCAACTTTCTACTTCCTAAATCGGCACGTTCAAATCATCATCTCAAAAAGATTATAAGAAGGATGTATGTTATTGACTCATTCGTGTTATTCAAGAGCACACGAAGTCAAACACTTCACCATTATTTACAGTCAAAGTCCCGTTGGAGACCTTCTGGCATGAAGTCAGCTCAGGAAGTTTTTTAATATATCTATTCCTCCAGGTTCAATGAGGGTGTTTTTTAAATCCAAAAGGAGTCTAGGACTGGACGTAGAACGGAAAGTTCGAACCTTTGTAAAAATATCTGGTGCACATTACTTTACAACATTTATTTTAGCTATACTAGACAAAGTTTATTTTAGTAGAAACATTCATATTACTCGATCCATAGACACTTTCATTTCGTATCAGAGCAAAGCCATCGTATAACCGTAACAAAGTTTTTTAATTTCAAGTGATATAAACAATATTACTAAGACTTAACTACTACATGACCACCACTTTTTAACAGATTAAACTATGCTTATTAGTCAACCAGGATGAGAATATATATGCAGGCTAATGGGTATGACACTTAGAATATTACACAACAAGAAGACATTGTTCCTACCAATAATTTTGCACAATGATCAAACACCCAAAAACAAAATGCTAATAGTAACATTAAAGCTATGAACATGTTATTGTGCTCTCTGGACAAAAATGAATTCAATAGAGTTAGTGTGTGTACATGTGCTTATGAAATTTGACGCACCTTTAAAGTAACTCATGAAGGTATAAATAAGGTTAAATAAAGCAAAATTTCTATGCTTAAAAATCAGTTTCAAAATTTTAGAATGAAACAAGATGAGAATATTAATTATATGTACTCTGGGTTCAAGATATTAGTCATTCACTTGTTGCACTGAGAGAAAAATATACATATTTTAATATTGTTTTAAAAACCTTAACTCTTTGATGGATGATTAGGAATGAAAGGTCTTAGCTATCAAAGAAGCTAATGAAATTTCAACTTTAAAACCAGAAGAGTTAATAGGAAATCTCATGTCTTACAAGTAAAGTTGCAAGCAAAACAAGTACAAGCTTAAGATAGAAAAACTACTGCATTCCAAGCGGAAAAGGGAGATTTAGATATAGATGAAGAAGGAGTTGCGTTTATTACCAAAAAATTTAAGAAATTTCTGAAGTTTAGAATTAATAAAAAATTTGGGAATAAAAATACATCTTCTTCATTAAAATGCTTTGAATGCGACAAGTTTGACCACATTAAGGACTTTCCAATTCTAAGAAAGGAGAAAAATGGCTTCAAAATAAAAGCAATAAATTCTTCAATAAAAAGAAGCAAGCATTTCAAGTATCATGGGATGACTCAGAATCATCCTTCTCTTCGGATAGTGAGGGCGATTCGGAATAAAATAATGTATGCTTCATGGCTTCAAATGACGATGCAAGTAATTTTTCTTTTGATGATCTAGTTGAAATAATTTTCGAATTATTAGATAGACTAATAGATCTGAAAGGAAAGTATAAAGACACTTTAGGAAATTAAATAGAAATGAATTATAAATTGACATGTTAAAAGATGAATATTAGAAGAAAAATTAGAGAAATCTCAACAATCTTGTGTTAATATGACAACTCAAGCCACTATATTAAGTAATGAGAAGTCCACAAAAATGAGAATGTTGAATTAACAGAAGATAATTGTAGTTTAAATTCTTATATTAAGACAAAGTTAGAAAACCTTTCTAAGAATGTTTCAACTTTAACAAAGGTAGAGAAAACCTATCGAGAATTATTAATAATTCTTGATCCTCCTTTAATAAAAAGGTTTTGGGTTATAATAAAACTATCAAAGAAGTAAAATCTATTCCTAAGAAGTATAGTTCGTTATTTACTAATTTCAAAAGGAAGAATGATGTTAGTTAAAAGAAATCTATTAATAAGATTGAATCTATAAAGATATGGGTTTCTAAAACTAACAATCATCTTATAAGAAGTAAGTATATAGATTCATTTATAAGTAATGTTCATAAGAACTCCGATTTTATTATCAAAGGGAATACCAAACCCTCTTGGGTACGGTTTTCTAAGACCCAACTCTTAGGACCCTAACATAGAAAGTGGATGCCAATTCAAATTAATATTTTTTGTAAGCACCAAATAAAAAGGAGAAAAATGAATACTCGATAGTGGTTTCTCTAAGCATATGACGAGAAATAAAGAGATGCTATTAAATATTATCTACTCGGTTGTAGGATCCACCACATTTGGAAGTAACTCCAAAGGATACGTCATTGAAAAAGGCAATGTGAGCAACAACGGTTTATCTAATTTATTATCAATACAGTATTAATTAAAATTTTAAATAATAATTTACTAAGTATTAGTCAATTATGCGATAAAGGATTCAATATTCCTTTTGAAAAGGTTAAATTGAAGGAGTTAGAAATAGAAATATCTATGCTTTAAATATAAAATAAATCACAATATAGATATGTATTTAATAGCTAAAGATAATGATCCTTGTCTTTGGCACAATAGATTTTGTCATGTTAACTTTAAACCTGTAAGAAATTTATCTAAATATAATTCAGTAAGAGGATTACTAAAAATGAGTTACAAAGTAAACAACTTACGCGATGCTCGTCGATTAGAAAAATTAACGAAACTTTACTTAAATCTAAGAAAATTATTTCTACTTTACAACCACCTGAATTACTTTATTTTGATCTCTTTGGTCCTACTCAAGTATAGTCCACAAATCATAACAAATATGTTTTTGTTATAGTAGGTGATTTTTCTAGATATACTTGGACGCTATTCCTAAAAATAAAAATGATACTTTTAAAATATTTGCCAAATGAATACAAAATTTAAAGAGTTTAAAAATTAAGCATATAAGAAGTGACCATTTTGGTGAATTTGAAAACGAGCAATTTAACAATTTTTGTAACAAAAAGGGAGTTAACCACAATTTCTCCTCTCCTAAAACTCCACAACATAATGGTGCGTAGAAAGAAAGAATAGAACGTTACAAGAATGTGCTAGAACTTTATTAAATAGTAGTCCAATACCAAAGAACTTCTAAGCCGAAGCTATATCTATGCATATTATGTACTAAACTGTGTCATTATAGGACATTAACCAAATATAGCATACTTTAAAATCTTTGATTCAAAATGTTTTATTTTAAACACAAAAGACCAGTTAGGAAAATTTAATCCAAAATTCGATGAAGGCATATTTGTTGGATATTCGGAATGAAACAAAGCTTACAGATTTTTTTTTTTATAAACGATCTAAGATGATAGAAGAAATGCTACATGTATCTTTTGACATGAATTGCAAAAAATAATGATATTGATGAAGAACAAATTTTAATTACTGAACAACCAACTATAGAAAAGAAGGGAATCAAGGAGAAGGACAAACTTTAGAAAAAGATTAGACAGAAGGACACCAAGTTTTATTTTTAGGATGAAGGACAAACTTTGAAAAAAAAATTAGGCTAGAGGACAATGCTAGTTATAACCAGCATTATATTCAGTTTTTACACTATACAAAATGCTTGTTATAACTAACATTATATTCGATTTTACACTGTACAAAATGCTAGCTATAATTAGCATTGTCTTTCGGTTTAATTTTTTCAAAGTTTATCCTTCAGCAAAAAAAATGAAACTTGTTGTCCTTCAGCCTAATTTTTTCTTCAAAGTTTGTCATTGTGCCTATTTTGTACTTACAGAAAATTTGCTCAAGATACTATAATTCAAAATGAACTTAAAACTCCTCCACGAATTTTGAAAGATCATCGAATAGAAAATATAATTGGTGAAGTAAACACTAATGTTAAGACTAGAATCAATTAAATTAAATGGGACACGTAACATTTTTTATCTTATATAGAAGCTAAGAATTTTAAAAAAGCATCTACCAATGATTATTGGATTTTAGCTACATAAGAAGAACTAAATCAATTTGAACGGAATGATGTTTGGGAATTAGTTTTAAGGTTAAATAACCACATAGTCATTGGAATGAAATGAATTTATAAAAACAAAGCCGACGAAAATGGAAATATAACTCATAATAAAGCTAGGCTAATTGAACAGGTAGGCAATGAAGAAACGTTTTCTCCTGTAGCTAGAATTGAAGCAATATGTATCTTTTTAGCGTTCTCTCATCATCATAATTTTAAATTATATCCAGTGGATGTTAAAAGTGCATTCTTAAATGATTTTGTTAAAGAAAATGTGTTTGTAGAGCGATCCCTACTATCTACGCATGAAAAATTCCCTGATCACGTCTATAAACTTAAGAAAGCTCTACATGGTCTAAAACAAGCATCCCGTACTTGGTATGAATGACTAAAAAGTTATCTTATTGCTTTTGAATTTGAGATAGGCATAGTAGACCAAGCACTTTTTATATGAAACAAGAAAAAAAGACATTTTAATTATACAAGTATACGTTGGTGATATCATTTTTGGCTCTACAAATGAAAAACTATGTAACAAATTCTCAAATATAATGAAAAGTGAATTTGAGATGTCTCACATAGGATAACCCTCATATTTCCTTGATTGGCACATTAAATAATTAAAAAATAGTATTTTCATTACTTAAAAAAATGATGTAATAATTTACTTAAACATTTTCGTATGGGAAATACATCAATTAAACCGACGACCATGAGCACTATAGTACATTTAGATGGAGACGAAAATGACAAAAACATGAATCAAGAACTATACATGAGTATGATCGAATCAGTGTTATATCTAGCCACTAGTTGTCCAGACATAATAATGAGTGTTTGCTTGTGTGCACGTTTTCAATCAAATCCCATAGAATTACATATGCAAGCGGTGAAATGGGTTTTGTGTTACCTAACCAATACTAAAGACTACAGAGTTTTCTATCTGAAAGAATGTCCTTTTAAGTTAATATCATACAGCGATGCTGACTTTAAAGGACGTCGGATGGACAGAAAGAATACAAGGGGTACCTGTCACTTCATCGAATAGCCTCTACTATTGTAGTTTAGTAAGGAACAGAACCATGTCTTACTTCTGATATGTGAAACAGAATATATCTCTGCAGCTTTAGCATGTGCTAAAGTTAAATGTATGCGATAAACACTCCAATATTTCGTAATTTATTTACAAAAATCTTCAATATATTGTGATAATACTAATGCTATAAATTTATCAAAAAAAATCTAATAAACCACTCACATACAAAACATGTAGATATACATTATCACTTTTTACGGGACAGCATAGAAAAAGAAGTAATTTCATTAGAATTTGTAAAATTTGAAAATCAAATTGCTGACAATTTCACTAAACCATTAAATAAAAATACTTTTATTAAACTTCGTAGAGAACTTAGAAAATTTTCATTACAGAAAATAATTTAATGTATATTTATGTATGTTTCTAATCTTAAATGTATAGGAATAATCAACCTTTAATATTTTAAACTATAAGGAACAAATATATTTATCTATTTTTTGTATGGTAGAATTTAGTTTCACCTTAAATAGAAAACAAAATTTATAGTTAAAATCTTTTCAACGATGTACTTTCAACACTATTTTTCCCATCAAAGCATATATATAAATGAATAATCCTGACAATTGAAGAAAAAAAAGACAAATTGTTATCAATTCAAAATTTATTTTAACAACGGCCTCTCCAAAAAGCACATCTTCATCCTCGTCAAAAATTATAACTCTTTTGTCTGATAATTCATCATTACTGATTATTATTTCATCACAACCTACCACACCAGCTTTTTTCCTAGAGGAAAGAAGGTAAAACCATCGATTAATTTTAATGAAGTGTTAACAATGTAATAATCCAGAATTTTGATCATTGAATTTTTAATATTTAATTAATTTTAAATATTGAAGTGATTGGATTTTTAAATTTAATAACTTAAATTCAAATATAGTGATCATTTAAATATTTGAATCTATGAATTTAATATGAGTTCAATGGACTTGTTTCACTCCTTTTAATAAATAAATAATAATAATGAATTCATTTTTTGTAAATTTATTTGCAATAATAAAATGTTCAAATAAATAATCATACATTTTTTTATTTTTACGACTCGATTTTCGTTGAACGTATTTTTAATTTAATTTAATTTTTTCATAGTTTTTCCTGAGAGAAATGTGTGATGCTCTAAAGTGGAGCAGAGCACACACATGTGTGTGTGTAAATATATTACGGATGACAAAGGAGCCGCCAACATGCTTGGCAGGTGAAAAATCATTACACAGAAAAATCTAAGAAAACAAACACATGTAACTTCTTGAATGAGCTCCGGCAAGGCCTATTACACCTAAATATCGAACTCCGGCAAGGCCACCGTTCGATACTGAAGCGTTAGAAGTACCCAAAATAATCTATGGTGCAACCAAATGCACAAAAGAGATCAACAAGCAACTTTTTGAGAGAAAGAACGCCTCGCTGCAAACGCGGATGAGCCAGAATGAAGCCTCACTACAAATGCAGATAATCCAGAATGAACGCCTCACCGAAAACGTGGATGATCCATTGTGCAACCAAATGTACAAATGAAATCAACAAGCAGCTCCACCAGAGAATGAAGGCGTCACTTCAAACATAGATAATCCATAATGAACGCCTCATTACAAACGAAGATGATCCAGAATGAACGCCTCACTGCAAACGCGGATAATCCAGATCTAAAATATGAAATCTCTGCAAAACGTCGATCCTACAACCAGCAATCCTGCAATCCTGGCGACAACAACCCCGAAACCCTGCAGACAGCATACTAGCACCATTTTTGGCCTAAACCCATATCTACATATGGAACTATACAAAAATATAAGAATAATACACATATACATATATAAATGAACTTTATATGCATATATATGTGTGTGTGTATGTATGTATGTATTTATGAAATAAAAGCAATAAAACTAAACCTAAAATTAAAAGAAAGTAAAGATACTAAAATAAGAGTTGGACTAATAAAAGGATCAAATTTCATTATGCAATATCTTAACTTACTCTAATGATGTGAAATAGTGATCACGAAATCAAGGCATAAAAATTAATAAAATACATAGTTAAAAACTTATAAAACATTCAAAATTTAAAAAATATTAACATTATGCTGCTTTGATCAAAAGAACATTATGATAATAAGTAAAACCATCTTTTGAAGTCAAATAAATGTTAATACTGTAATATTAATGTTAAAAATATTTTTTATTTATTTAAATAACTTAATGCTTTTTCTGACCTTATTAAGATATTCTTTAAAATGATTATTTTTAGCCGATCTATATTTTGGATTTGAGATCCAATTGAAATAAAATGATGCTATTGTAGATACCAATCTATTAATATCACATTCACTCATGAATCTTTAATATAAAGTTGTCTTCAATAATTGGCCATGGTTTCTCGTCCGTCTAGATTTTCTGTGCATTGACTTCTCATCGAGTTCCCCCCTTCTCCTCCCCTCCTTCTCTACGTTTCCCCTTCCATACCTGTTTCTCCTCACCCCCGTCAGCTTCACTCCCCCTTTCTCCCCCTTCTACCAGATCTGGTCGTGTCTTTAATGACCTCCTATCTGCAACCTTGCGCCCTATGCCTCTCCTCCTTTCTGACTCTGAATTTCCTCCCCTCCACGCTTTCTATCCTGCAATCCTTGCTGCTGGCCCTTGCTCATTTCCAACGATTGCGTCTTCCAAGCCTGGTGTTGTTTGCGATTCTATGCTTAGAGTCTTGCCTTCGTCTGTGGTCGGTAGGCGGTCCTCTTCTCTTGCTGCTAGCAGTGTTTTGTCGAGTAATTTTAGGAAATTGAAATGCAATTTGGGAATGTCTAATTCTAAATATGATGAGCATAAAACCTCTGTTGTGCACGATGTACCTGTCGTTGTTGCTACGGAGGTTGGTTTGTCTGGATGTGTTAATCGAAAAGAACTGCTGATTATTCTGTGCATGAACGATGTTCCTCTGGTGTAAATGTTAAAGCCTGTGCAAATTTTGATCCTGCCTCTGTTGGTATTCCCCAGCCTTTAGAGCAGCCCAGTCGATCTTGTCGTGCTGCTGCTTCCCTGGCTGGCTCCAAATCATGGTCTTCACTTTTCACTTCGCTGCCCCGTAATGCAGGAGATTACAGACCGGTTGAATTTGATATCGTTGAGGAGAATGGAGTGATGATCCCTCCTCCAATTGTTATGCAAGCCGGTATGGACTATTATGGTCAGAATATTTGGTTGGTTTCTTTTTGGATCTAAATCACCGCCTTCTTGATGCGTCTACATTTTGTCGTCGGGCTTGGAAGCTTCGTGGTGAATTACGTTTTATTCTAGTTGACTCCATGTACTTTCTTAAGTTTTCCTCCCCCGAGGAACGCCTTCGTGTTCTTGAGGCTGAGCCTTCTTGTTTTGATGGGAAACTTTTTATTATTACTCCTTGGTCTCCAACAGTCGCTAGTGCTCGTAAACAGGTTCTTTCAATCCCCGTTTGGGTTTTCTTTTCACAAATCCCCTCTACTCTTCAACCTTTGCTTGGACCGAATTAGCTAGCTTGTAAGTAGAAAATTGAAATGTTTTGACTCTAATACAGTTGCGCGTGAAAAATTGGTGTATGCTAAGGCTCTAATTGAGATTTAGCCTAATAAGCCTCTTCCTTCCTCTATTCCTGTCCAGCTGGCTGTTGGATATGTTGTGGAAGTCCGTGTTCGCTATGGTTGGGTTTCAGATATTTGCACCTCATGTCACTCCTTTGGCCACTAGACTATCGCATGCACGCATTCTGTTGTCTCCGCGGCTGCTCCTAAGATCCCTCTACCTCGCCCTCTGCTCAAAAGAAGGGTTCCTAAGGTTACTTCCTCTGTCTCTTAGTTTGCCCCTCCTCCGGCAGTTCCTATTTCTGCCCTGTGTACCCCCCCTCGTGCTATGTTGTTAGGCCTGCCTCCCCTTCTGCCTCTGTGGTCTCTTGCGATGTTTCGACTATGCCAATAGTTGCTCATGTTTCTGTTCCTCAGTGTTTGCCTGTTGTTTAGGTTGAGTCCGAGCGGTGTTGGGTTGATCTCAAATCTGATATGCGATTTAACCCAGTGGATGATTCTTTTTTTAGATTTGCTTCTGATGATCATTTGGACCTTAGATGCCTTCGTTACAGACCTTCTGGTGATTCCTTAGTTCTTGATTTGGACGGTGAGTATGCGAGGTCGAATTCTGTCATGCTTTCTGATTCTACCTGGGATCGTTCCTTTATTTACTCTTCTGATTCTATGGTTTATGATCCCTGTCTTACTATCCTTTTCCACCCATTTACTGGTCTTTTAGGGAATGTCCCTGATGTATCTTCCCAGGTATTGTTGGACGTTGGTGCTTCTTCCTCTCCTGAGGTGACCTAGTCTAGGTGTAATTTTTAAGTAGCTGTGGCATGTCTGTCACACTCCTGTGCTGTATTTTATTTTTTCAAAGTAATTAAGGTGCTTTTACCTTACTCCTGTATTTCAACTTTTATTACGTTCGTAATAAAAAGCGGACGGTCCACTATAAAATAGGCTGGCCTTGCCAAAAAAAATCTATTAATATAATTATTATTATTAAATAATCTCTGGTTTCGCTCAAACCAAATATACCAACATATTATAATGAATAAAGTATCTAGTAAAAATCTATTTCTCATTTTAAACTTAAATCTTAAGTTATTCCAGTAGAAATCACAATCAGTAACTTTAGTTGTAAGAATAAAGTTAAAGATTTTAAGAGTATTATTAAGAATGTAGCAAATATCCATATAACCGTAATATGATTAATATCTTCAATTTTTTTTACAAAAAGTGCGTTTATTATCGATTTGCAAATTCTTTCTTTTTAAAAATTCAATAGTATTTATCTTCCCATGCATGATTAACCACATATGAACCTTAGCTTTTGTTGGTGAATTTGCTTTCCAAATAAGATTAAAAGTGTTATTAGTAATGCTCGAGAAATTAAGAAATTTACATAAAAAATTTGAAGTGAATTTCTTACTTTTATCCCATTTTTGATTTATAATATCATTTTCGTTATCAATATCATATAAATTCAATCTTTCACATAATAAAGAAAATTATCTAAGGGTTGTACCTTCTAAGATTCTATTAAAATTTTGCAGGCGGGGTCATTATCCGAAGAAAAAACATCTTTAGTTAAAGCATTTTTAAAGCCAAAAATCTCGAAAAGCTCTTTAAATTCCACCATAAGAGAAATGACAGATAGCCAATGATCATGCCAAAAAACTGTATTATTTTTTGAATGGACAATCATATTAGTACCAAGGTTATAAATCTCGTGACATTTAAAATTTGATTTCCAAAAAATTAGACAATTTATTGTTAACTGAAGGCGTAATTTGATATAAATTATTACTACCATTATAATAATATTTAGATGCGATTTCTTTTCAAATAGAGTTAACGTTAATATTCTTAAATTTCCATAACCACTTCCCTAATTAAGGAAAATTCATGTTACATAAATTAGTAACATCTAATCCATCCTCCTTTTCGATTTACAAACTGTATCCCAGTTAACTAAACATTTTAGACTACTATTAGGATAATTTCCACTCCATAAGAAATCCCTTCTTATCTTATCAATTTATTGATCACCCATTATGAAAAAAGATGCATAGACATCCAATAAGTCGGAAGTGCAGATAAAACGGAATTGACGAAAACTAATCTACTCGCTCTCAATAAAAAACGTCCCATTCCAATTAGAAATTCTATTTTTAATTTTATCTATTATAATTTGCCAGTCGGCATGCTTAAATTTAGTTGGTGTAATCAAAAATCCAAGACAATCAATAAGGAAATTCATGATTTTAGAATTAAGCGTATTAACAACTAAACCTTCAACCTTATCAACGTCATTTAATACTAAAACTGAACTTTTACCAAAATTAATTTTAGACCCAAAAGAAGTTCAAAGATGTATAAAATAAATTTAAGGGTAATGACGTGGCTAGGCAAATGAGAAGTAGATAATAAGGTATCATCCACAAATTGAATAACAAAGAGACCATTACATGAGATTTCACTACCAACGCACCCTAAAGAACCATTTCCAACCGCTTTTTAAATTATCATAGCAAAACCATCTTCAGCTAAGTTAAACAAGAGAGGCGATAAAGGATCACCCTGTCTTAAGCCACGTTTTGATTGAATTTTATTTCCTGAAATTCTGTTAACTGTTATACTAGAATTACTAGTTTTAAGAAAATCCATAATTCAACAATCCATTTTCGACTAAAACCTCTAAATTATAAAATCCCAATCTACCGAGTCGAAAGCTTTCCCAAAGTCCAGTTTTAGAAGCACACATGTAATGTTATTCTTACAACAATGATTAATGTATACTTGAACAGCAGCCACTCCATCTGTGATATTTCTACCCTTAATAAAAGTAATTTGTGAACAATCAACTAAATTATTCATTCTTGGGCTAAGTTTATTTGCTAAAACTTTTGAAATAATTTTAACAGAACAATTAATTAAAGAAATTGGTCTAAAATCTTTTAAATTATTAGAACCTGTTTTTTTATGTAAAAGAATGACGTTGGCAAAATTAAATCTTCCTAATTGTAGTTTCCTATTATAAAATTCATTAAACGTGCTAACTAAATCAAATTTTAACACATCCCAAAATAATTTATAAAATAAAATAGGAAAACCATCGAGACCCAGGCTTTATCACTAGGTATGTCATTAATAGCCTTTGAAATCTTCTCTTAAGAAAAAGGATTATCAAAGTCAGAAAGGTTAATTCTAGATTCAATAGGATATAGTTCATTCCATCAAATGTTTATTCTATGCTTATTCTTATTGTCGAAAATATCCCTATTGTAAATAGTAAAGGATTTATTAAGATCCCTTTGATCAACCAATTCAACGTTATTCACAAAAATAGAATTTATGGTATTGCTACGTTTTCTACCATTAGCCATATTATAAAAAAAATTGTATTATTATCACCTTCATTAATCATTAAAATTCTAGATCTCTGTTTCCACATAACCTCTTATTTTTCTAAAATTGAATTAAGCTCTTCTTTTAAAGTAGCGAGTACATTATGCTCTCCAAGATTTATTGTCTAGTTTCTTCTATCTTGTTAATTTTAACCATCTCATAAAGTATTTTTTTTTAATTTTAATACTGCCAATTACATTCTTACTCCAATTTTAAAGAAAATTCCTATGACCCCTAATTTTTAAAACAATTTTTTTGCAGAGCTATCTATATTTCTGATATTATAAAAATTCATTGAAATCCATTTATTTTTAATTAGAATAAGGAAATTAGATTCTAATAACCATATTTTTTTCAAATTTAAAAGTTGAATTAACAATTTTATGATGACCACACATAAGAATGATAGGGCAATGATCAGAATTTGTATACGGCAAACCAGAGACTTTACATATAGGAATTTTATCTTCGATTTCGTCATTGACGAAAAATCTATCTAGAAGAGCAATAGAAGGGGACTCCCTAGTATACTCCAAGTGAATTCTCTATTATTTAGTAGTAGTTCAATCAAATTAGTATTAATAATAAATTTGTCAAATTCTTCCATAGAAGAGAAATCCCCTTCCCGGGGTGAACGTTTCCCCTAAAAAGCATGTAACATTGAAGTCGCCACCCATAATCTAGGATCCATGAGTGAATGATCTAAATTCCAAACATTCATTCCATTGAACTCGACGACCAATTTTCGAATTTAGTCCATAAATATTAGACATATTTTAAAGAGTTATCCCTAAGGTTAACAAGAATAATATGCAAAGAGTGTTTCTTAGTAATAGTTTGAAGAAGTTTAGAATTATCACACCACCCTATAAGTAAACCCCAGAAGCTTCAATTGAAGGAAAATAAGCCCAATGCCTAAAATGATATCCGCTTAAAATGCTAACCACCTAATCTTATATAAAAATGAATATCAGGACAGTCTATTTGTGTTTCCTGTAAAGGGAAATATCAATAAAATAATCTTTGAAAAATGCTCTAATTTTGTCACCTTTTTTTAAATCATGTAGACCCCTAATATTCCAACTAATAATCCTCATAATCCAGATGATCTAACCCTCTCTATTTCCCTACTCCGAATGTAGGCGGTATCTAATTCATCATTAGAAAAAACAAAAGCGGTATCTCTAGCTAACTAACATAACTCACTAGTGGATAAGTTACCTAGAGCATAGGAAGAATAAGTACTGCCAAAAACAGAAACCATAACAGAGCCTGAATTTGTAGTGCCACTCATAGCACTCGAATCAGGTGACTCACCTATAAGCGAAGAATGACTGTTACGGACCCTGGCACTACGATGAACAACACAATTGACAGCAATTGATTTCCTATGTCTACCTCTCTTTGTCGATGAAGATAAAAATGAAACTTTTTTATCATTACTACAATCACTAATAACTACTGCTGAATTACATGATGTCCGTTTTATTACATCAACTACAACCTGTGTAGTTAATGCCCCGCTATTACCCCGCTATAACCCCGCTATATCTCATAGCGGATTTCAACCGCTTCGATTTTTCCATGTAGCTCCAAAATATAGCATTTCCGCTTTAACCCCGCTATTTCCGCTATATCCCGTTATCCCTTCTATATTCCGCTATTTCCGCTATATCTTCTTTAATAAAATGAATTAAAAAAGTGCATATATACATTATAAAAATTATGAAACTAATTTATTTGATTTAATTTTTAATATATTTTAAGAAATGAAAATACTCTAATATTCTACTAAATTCAGTTATGTTATATAACAGTTTTACGTTTATTTAAAGTATATTCGCACACGTTTTTATTTAAAATTATTTATGTGTTAATTATAATTCAATTGAATGATGATTTTTCACTTAATTACCATTTATGTATATTTGTAAAAAAATTATGTACGAGTTTTATATGTTATTTTAGAGCCATCCGCTATATCCTGCTATATTCTCGTTGTATCCGCGCTATGACTTTTTGCACCTCCACCGCTTTGAATTTGCCGAGCGCATTAACTGCACAGGCTACAACATTGCCACCCACCAAATCATTGCGGCTAGAAGTTACGTCTTTACCAGTATCTAATTTTGCAATTATATCTATTCTTTCATTGAATTCCTCAATCATTTCAATGTCTGTGCTTATAACTTTACCATTTACTATATGTAAATTGTCCTTATCCACTATTTGATTGCCATCATCATCTAACAGTCTTCTTCCATCCTCTGTAACAAGAACACCAACCTTCTCACATAAGCAGTCTCCGCTACTAATTACATCATTTTCTGTATGCTTACCAACCACATCTAGCAGAACGTCCAAGCTCGTCAACCTGTTCTTAAACATTCATTTAAATCCCCAGCCACATCACAAAAATTATTGCCATGAATAATTAAGCAATTATCATTTATCTTATGCATATCCTTATTTACCATTTGAGTGTAACATCAAGATAAACATTAGAATCGCAATGCACACTAACAGCATCCAAGCATCCATGTGTAATTGACCGATTATCTGAGATATGAGCAACCTCTCCTATGCCAACATTCAAGCTTGTCAGCATACCCTCAATTACCATTTGCATATCATCATCATCTGATAGTCTTCTTCCATCCTCTGTGATAAGAACTCCAACCTCCTCACATAAATAGTCTTCGGTAATAATTACATCATTATCTGTGTACTTACCAACCCCATCTAGCAAAACATCCAAGCTTGACATGTCCGTAAATTGTCATAATTTTTAGTTTGGAAAATATTTAAATTGTCATTTGTTGGTTTTTGGTAAACGATAGTGTTTTTGTGATTTTTTAGAATTTAATAACCAGTGTATATTATTATTGTTTTTGGGTCGTGTCGCTGTTTTAAACGTGATCGTAATTTTTTTTATCGTTCGCTGTTCGTAAGTAAATGGAAATCTAGGCAGCAAAATATTAGAAAATTGAAATAAATATAGGTCAACACTTACACATCCACTCACCTGTTTCCTTCCATCCTTATCTCGTTCATCACTAAAGCAAAGAAAACAAAAACTCCTCAACCTTTGTAAATTCAAAATAATTCAAATAAAATTAAAAAAATGTAAAGCTTGTGTCGTTGGGTTTAAATTGGGAAGATCTAACTTTAAGCAAGAGTATTAAGGGTTCAGTTGTATATTTTTGAATTCGACAGTGGATGTCATAAGGAATTGCAAGCTAGGGTTTTGCGTAAGTGAAGATCCATGCAATACTAAGAGAATCAAAGGGTATATTAGGTTTTCCTATGTCGTAGAGCCGCTTTCCCCGAATTTCATAAGGTCCGATCACATTTTAAAGGCATGATAGCTTTTGGTGAGTGGAAATAGGATGCCAGGTCTCGATCTAAGGGCGGGAAGCGAGCTTCATGAGTTACATTGATCGCAACGAGATTGCAAAGCGGAGTTGAATGGAATCGATGGTACGGCAAATGGAGGTCCCGAGCTCCATATTGTAGGAGGGTGGTGCACGGCTTTTGGCACGCATATCTCTGTATCAGGTGGCCTTGGTTTAGTGTTTGGAAAGAAGGCTTATAACAGGGGTTAATGGGTAAATAGTTAACATAAAATGTAATTAGTGATTAAATTTATATTTAATTAGTTAAAAAGCTTATAATTTGAATAACTTGTTCATACCATGTCCAAATCGAATGCGATCAGTCGCGCTGTAATCATGGAACTGTTATCTACATTTTGGAATTAAATTCTTGAAAATTGGAGCTTGTAGAATTTCAAGCTACGGATGGAACCAGAATGCAAAAGCAATAACTGGAATTTCGGTGAGTTAAACTCACCTTTTTGGTTAATCGGTATGTTTTATAGTCAACAAAAAATTATTTATTGTCTGCTTGGATGTTGAATTTACCGGTTGTTTGGTTTGGATAGATTGTCATTTTTGACTATGGGTAATGTATGAAGCGATAAAATAATGCCGATTTAATATAATTACGTTGTTAAAAAAACGTAGTTAATTTAAGCATACTTCTTAGTGTTATCAATTTGGCCAAAAAACACCATCTAATGATATATGGAAGAGTTTATTTTGAATGACGTTTGTATGGCAGAATAAATCCTCGTTCTATTATTATATTCATTTGGATATTCATTTAAGTGCCTGTTGATTAATAGTGGATAAGTGATGTTTTAACAATTGATTGTTAATTATAGATTTGATTTACATATATGCCTGCTTATATAAATACCTATAATTTAACTTGAGAATTTAAATTGCATTTAGTGATAGCTTGTTTGAATACCATTGGGTAGCTAAGCCTCTTTCTAGACATGGAAAGTATGGTTTTAAATTAATTTCAAATTTTATATTTTGAAGTAAAATGTTTGATCTAATTACTTTTTTAACGAAGTGTCTTGTTTAATAATTATTTTACAAAGTGTTTTGTAAAATTATTTCTTTGTAAAGTGAATTATTATACTTATAATGTTTTAAATTTAATTATTCTATTAATGTTGTTCAAAGATAATTATTCACTTATTGAGGTCGTTTAAAGAAAATAATTATTTTATTATAGATTATTTAAACCAGTTAAATTATTTTATCAATAATGTTGTTTGAAAGTTAATTAATTATATTTTTAAGTTGTTTAAAGTCATTTTTATGTTATTTAAAATGTTTTTAAAGTTTATTATTATACTATTTAAAATATTTAAAATTTACCTTTATGGCATTAAAGTTTTTATTCATTATAAATAAATAATAAATTGTTTATAAAAGGATTTCTTTCATAGAAAGGATTTATTTATTTAAAGGATTTTATAAATTTGAAGAAGGTTTGGAATTTGAAGGGAAGCTGGATTTTGAACAATTTTAGAAAAGAGGCTTTTAAATGTTTAGAGATTCAAAAGGGGAAAGTTTTATAAATGGATCTTCGAGATTTATAAGAAAGTTTTTATAAATCGAATTAGAGATTTATGAAAGAGTATTCTATAAATTGAGTTTTGAGATTTATGAAATGGAAGTTTTATCAATGATATTGAAGATTTATAAACAGAGTTTTATAAATAAACTTGGAGATTTATGAAAGAAGTTTTACAAAGGGATTTAGAGATTTATAAAGGAGATATTTATAAATAAAAACATATTTATAAAAAGTAATAGTATTTTGGGTTATTATTATCTCTGTCCCAATAACATTCGTTCTGATCCATTTAATAAGACGTTGGAAAAAGAAAATCTTTCTTAAATGTTTTGTGAATATACTTATACTATTGTATAAGTATATGGAAAATTTCCAAGTTTTGAAAGTAAAATGGTTTATGAATATGCTTATATCGTTGAGATCTGTGATATCCCGGAAATTTTAGCAATATCAATTTAATAATCTGTATTTAAAATTAAATTGATTTGATAAAATTTTAATAAAAATTTACTTGATTTAATAATCCAATTAAATAAATGTGTAATTGATGAATTTTATCTTTTAAAAGCTAATAATTGTTTTCCTATTTATAATGTTTGTATATATATTTATATATTTATATTTATATATATATATATATATATATATATATATTGTGAATAGATAAGTTTTGAGGTAAAGTTAAATTAACAAATAAAATCTTGTTTTTAAAATTCTAATATTCATTTGATAATTTGAAGATTTTTATTTTATTTAATAAATAATTAATTGTTTAAAATACTTAAAGTAATTGTTTTAAATTGTAATTGTATTTTAAATATAGTTTAAATTTTAATAAGATAAATAAAAGTTTATTTTATTTGTTTTAAATATAGCTTAATAATTATAATTTGGAATTTATATGAAAATTTAAGATACTTTTTATATATTAAACATTAATTCTTTTAATTAAGATAAATAAGATAAGAAATTTATAATTTCTTTATAAATAATTTAAATTGATAAATATGTTATTTTCAAATAATAATGATAAATGTATAAATATAGATAGATTTTAAAAAGACAATATTATATTTTGAAAATTAAAAATATGTTAATATAAACTGGTTTAAATTGGATTTTTAAAATGTATAAATAGAATTTGATTTTGAATTCATTTTGAAATTCAAATGAATAACCATATTTAAATTTTGTAGGTGAGCTTTCATATTTTATAAATTGCTTTACTTCATTAAAAAGAAATACATATACATTTATTAATGAAACTACTATATATGTATTTAATAAAGAAAAGAGGATTTTTATTTATCTTTAAATTAAAAATATTAAGTAACATAAGTATAAAACAAATGTTAACATTTTAATCAACTAATGAGACAAGTGTAAACAATTAATCTACTTAATTTGACAAGTGTCTTTTATATGTATATTTTCTTTTAATTTTTTTTAAATAAATCATTACACTTATATAAGACATGTTTCTTTCATTCCTATTTTTTTCTAATCTTCATTTTCCAAAGATAAATCTCAGCTGAAAACAAATTTATATTTCAAACTCTCAAAACCCCAAATCAATATCTTGTAATCCTCTGGAAAAAAAATGAAGAGCATGCAGGGCCTGTAACAGGATTTCAACCAAACCTGCAAAGCAATTTTTAACCTGTAAATTCCATCAACTTGAGATCTGAAGCAAGTTCAAGTCCCATTAACCTGCATGCAGATCCAAATGCAAGCAACTCGGTTCTTTTTAAAGCATGGAAGTAAATGCAATTCAAGTTTTGTCTAAAGCATTTCAGGAAATTTGTGCTCTGCTTACAGAATAGTTTTCAAAACATAGGTGAGTAACTCCCTTCTTTTAAAAAAATAGAATGGAATAAAGTATAAATCTGTTGCATGATTTTCCCTGTAATAAGAATGATTTGTTGAATGTTTATAAAATAAAGTTTCTATGCATTTAGGATATGCATGTATGTGAATGTCTGTAACATTCTCTGTTCCCAGTTTTTTTTTCTTTTTTTCCTTTTAAGAACAAAATAAAGACTCAACTATTGATTTATAATTCTAAACCCTGAATCTAGATACTAATAGAATCTGTGTTATAAACAAAAATTGCATGTTTGAACTTAAATCAAATTTAAAATTTGTTTGAGTCAAAAATACTGGGTATTGTACAGAAAAAAAAACCAAAATAAGCTGAGAAACTTAAATTTGGGGTAAATGTAGACCTTTGAAATCATTAATTCAGGATGAACATCGGAATGCTTATACAAATTTAAGTTTTTAAAATAAAATCACAAATTTTAATGATGGATTTAAGGAGCAGTCTTAGGTTTTCTGGAAATTGGGTTTGGAATTTTTTTGCTGATGCTCACAAGGGACAGGGTGGTCATGGTTGCTTCTGGTGATAGATTAGAGGTCAGTGTTGATATTAAAATGGTAGTGGTGGTGGTAATGCACTGTGGTGAAGGTGATGGTCAAAATTTGTTTCTAAACCTAGTTTCTGGATGATGCTACAGTTTTGTTCGGCATGATGGATGTAGGCGATCGAGTGCAACAATTTTTGGGGCAGTGGCAGTTTGGATATTGGTGAAGGGTTGGACGGAGTTGTTAGGCCGTCGGTGACCGATGAAGCGAGGACGTGGGGTTTTCAGGTTTTGGGGGTGGAGTTTGCCTGTTGTTGCCAGGTTTGAATTGGGGGAACTCGATTTCGTTTTTGAGTGAATTGGGTGGTTTTGATGTTAGTCGGGTGATGCAGGGATTAGCGTCGACGTGATGGTTGACAGGGTGGTGGCCGGAGGTGGCTACAGCCACCGTGCATATGCACGGTGAAGAAGGAGTGTCAGGTGTTTTGATTTGGAGGTTGCTGTGTTTTGACTCGAGATTTGCTCGAGTAAGTTGTGTTTTTGCCCGAAGTAGTTAGGTATGCGGCTCGAAGTAAATGAAAGGGGTCTTGGGTATCCCCTGTTATTACAGGTTTCACTGAAACCTGTATATATTTTCAATTCAGAATTGTTTTTAAAATCTAAATGCAGGATTTTGAAACAGAATTTAAATCAAAATTTAAGGTATGAATTTCAAGTGAGATTTGAATCCAGGTTTGAAATTTTAATTTAAACTTTTAACAAAATATTTAAACAACTTTAAAAAGGGTTTAAATAAATCTGAAATTAAAAGATAAATCCTTAAAATTTAATTAGATATTTAAACATAAGTTTAAATCTGGAATCAAACTTCAATTTGAAAAACAATGTTTTGAAATGAAGGAAGTTGTTAAATTTAAATTGTTTAAAAACAACTTTGAATGTTAAAGTTAATTTAAATTATGGTTTGTATTTTAAAATGAATTTGGGGTTTAAATTTCTTTTAACTTCTTTTATAAAATAAGAAAATCTTTAGCATAAGTTTTTAAAAGGGTTTTTGAAATGTTTTTAAAAAAATTTTTAAGTTAAGTTTGATTTCTTTTTAAATTTTAAATTTTAATGTAATTTGAAACAAATTTTAAGTTAAATTGTTTTAAAATTACTTTGTTAATGGTAATGTAAACATTAACAAGAGATGTTTTGTTTTCAAGTAAATCAAAGAATTTAATGAATTTTGATTCATTAAATTTATAAGGTAATTTAAATAAGATAATTAATTTATTTATTTAATTAAATAAGAATTGGAATAAATTAATTAAGGATTAGTTAAGTAATTAAGATTAACTAAATTTGTAATTAATATTAATTAATTTATGTTAATTACTTAAGAAAGGTAATTAAGGAGGTTGTTGATAAGTTAATGAAGGTCATTAACTTGTGATTATTTATTAATTAATTAATGTAATTAATTTTGATAATTAATTACATTAATTAATTTAGATAATCAATTATGTAACTTAATTAAGTATGATTACTTTATGGAAATAATTAAAGATATTAATTACTCATTGTAATTAATTTATTAATTGGATTAATTTAAATTAATTAATTAAGTTTAATTAATTTAGAATAATCATTTGATTGATAAGTAATCAATGAAGTATAATTACTTAGAGAAATAATTAAGATAAGTAAATTACTGGGAGTAATTATTGAAGTATGGAAGAGTTTTTGAATTAATTACTTTGTGTAATTAAAGGTAATTTCTTTGTGAAGTAATTAATAATTAATTACTTAGTGTAATTAATTCGAGCATTGATTAAATCTTTTGAAATAATTAAGTGATGTAATTAACTAAGGGTAATTAATTACAAATGAGATTAATCAAGGATGATTAATAAATATAATTTATTATTAAATATAATTAATTTAGGAGTAATTAAGGTTAGTTAATTATTGAATATGATTAATCAAAAGTGATCAATAATTTTGGTTTAATTAAGGTTAATTATTTAATGTAATTAATTTAAATAAGTAATTAATTTAAATTTAATTAAGGATCATTAATTAATATGATTAATGATGTAATTAAGGATTAATTGATTATGATTAATTAATCAAATGGTAAGTGATTAAGGAAGTAATTAATTAATGTAATTAATTAAGGATTAATTATTTAATGAAGTAATTAAAAGTTAATTACTGATTTGGTTAAGAATAATTAATTTGTAAAATTAATTAAAGACAATTACTTGAAAGTAATTAAGGGATAATTAATCTAGGGTGATTAATTTGAGGATAATTATTTAATTGATTGGTAATCAATTAATGGTTAAGTAAGCAAGATTTAAAATGAGGAAGTAATTAATTTAATTCATTTTAAATTAATTTAAGATAGGTAATTAATTTAATTCACTTTAAATTAATTAGAGATAGAAGTAATTAATTTAATTCATTTTAAATTAATTATAGATGATGTGATTATAGATCTTTGCTTATGAATGAATGATATGGTTTACCCTGAATGGTTTGAATCTCAGACATAAGATAAATAGTGTTGTGTGTTATGGATGCATTGGTTGCATTGTGATGAAAATATAAGTATCTATTGGTGATGATAATATAGATTATCAATTTGTGATGATTACCTGTTTATGATAATATTGATTATCTATTATGATGATATGAATCATTTATCTGTGTGTATATGGATAATTAGATTGAATTGTTTAAAACCTTTTAAAACAACTTGGACCTAAAAGGCACGCTTTGGATTTCGATGAGACCGGAATCGGGTTTCCATATTTGGAATCCGAAAACCACATCGATTCCAATTAAACGTTAGGTCGTTAATCCAAGTGGAGCAAGTGAAGACTCGAGGTGTAAGGGCTATACGTCAGTACAACTCTGTGGGTGATTCCGTAATGAGTTTGACGGAATAGTGCTTATAGATTCGAGATGGTGAGTTAGAGTGCAAGGGGTATGGTCGTTGACTCTGAGGGTGATTCCAATAATGAGTGCAACGAGATAGTGCCTTCGGTTTCGTTCGAACCCGGAGCGAACTTGTATGGATTAAATGCTTTCAGAACATCGTCAGGTGGACGATGAGCATTCTAAGATTTGATGTCCTATAAAGGTAATCGTAGCCTCAAGCCTCATCAACCGGGAATGGCTAAAACAGGGGAGGTGCAGCAAGGCTTCGTGGGTAGCTCCCACTGGAGAGCAAGATTGATCCCTGTCTAGAGGTCCCTTTATATTCGGCTGTGTGGGCGGTTGATTCGCGACAACTACCGGGGTTGTCTTGTTCGGAACTGTTCAGTAAGGAACGGGTCCGACCTTGTGTTACAGGGGAATAGGAGTACTCCTCGGTACGGTGATCTAGGCCACGTACTGTGACGGGCGGTACCCCAGTAGCCCTGCCATTGTATGGAATCCAAAATCCAATAAGTGCCGTACGTATTAGTTGTGCCCAACTATGTTCGAACGTGAGATGTAAGCATTCCAGCTATTTCTGTATTTTACTTGAAATCCCTAGACACTATTATAATATCATCAGATTTCCTATCAAATGTTTTGGTTAGCGTAAGGTAAAAACTTTTCCATGTTTATGTGTGGGAAGTCTTACGTGATACCTTTCTTTTCAAAAGGATTTCAAAAGTTAAGCAACTTTAACCTGTTACTCACACCAGACCCATGTCTGACCCGGAGTTTATTTTTGTTTCCATAAACTCTTGGGTACTCCAATTTTTACGAGTAGGATTCAGGTTAGCTTTGATGAATTGTGGAGGAGCAATGGAGCAGGAGGCTTCTGCGTGTAGATATATATAGTTTTCTGCTGTGTGTTTTCTCTGAGTTATGTGTGATGTTGTACCGTGTTGTAATAACTAGACAGGTGTTTATAATTGTCTAGTATGTGTTGTATTATCTGTGTAACCCTGATGGTGGTTGTAAACTATGTAAATATTTTATGTTATTAATATAATTTATTCGTTCCGCTGTTTAGATTCTGATGTGTGTTTTCTTCTTCTTCTCTTTCTTTCTATTCTCTATCCCTTTCTTTCTTATTAGCGATGCGATTTCCTGGAGTCTGGAAGTCGGATCGTGACAAGATCAGTATATGGTTATATTTTCTAAGCATCGAAAACATAGTCTTTTGTTAATATACTTATCCTGTTGAGATAAGTACATGGAAGTGGTATCCAAGTATTTACAAAGTGATTTTATTAATGGAAGATTAGTTAAATGAGGCTTAGTGGTTTTCATGGGAAATAAATCTCTGATTTGTTTGATTTGAATGTTCGTTTATTTGATAGTTAAATAACAGACTATCAAATCTTGGCCTAAATATGTAATCCTTCTTAATTTTAGTGGTACAAAAATATTCCTACTTAACACCAAAAGATTTAACTCTGGAAGTTTCTATAAGAAACAAAGGGATTATATGGTGCAGTTACCACCAGTTGTGATATATTGTACGTATAAACTCGTTTTTTTCTTCTAGGACAATTGATGAGGAGATCCATCCACATAAACGGTTAAGGAGTGACCCCACTCTTATGTATTGTTCGATTACTTCCAAAAGAACCAGTATTAAGTATTTTGAAAATTGATTGATTGGTTTGGAACATCCTGTAAACATGGGAATGCACTTGTAAGCGATGACTCGAAACTGTGACCATTCTAAAACCATATACGGGTTCTACGCTTGAAGGAGATTCGAGATCTGTTTTGGATGTCGAAATCCATGTATGATTCCAAGACCCATTGGGGATTTTTAATCCATGTATGAGTCCGACATCTTTTTTGGATGTTGGAATCCATGTGTGATTCTGAGACCTGTTGGGGTATGTGAGTCCATGTGGGATTCCGTGATCTGTTCAGGTGGCGGTGCGTAAGTTGGAACGCCAGACGTAGCCTTACCAATGGTAACGACTAAAACCAGAGATAGAATGCATGGCCAGGGGTTTACCTAACCCATAAGAGTCCAGTCATCTCCTTCCTAGAGTTACCTACACTTGTTACGCATGCATGGAACGATACAATCGGCTTGACGGTTTTTGGGACCAACTATGTATGTCTAATGTACATCACTAGGGATGTATTATTGCTTCAAAAGGATAACTCTAATCCTTGTGTAGGAGGAACGTCCTCAAAATTGTGAGGGCACCTCCATGGAATCCTATACAATTAGCGAACGCTTCTTATAGGTTTTTGATTATATGCACAACATGTTGATGTACACTCGTGAGCATCACAACTACTTAATTATTGATATTTTTGCCTTTAGAGATTATTATAATATCACTGGATTTTCTATATGAAATGTTTGGGATATTGTAAAGTAAAAATCGTCCGTGTTTATATGTGGTGTGGTCATATGATATACCTTTATTTTGGAAGGTTTTAGTAACATTAAAAATCCATTTTAGATGTGTTTTCTTACGCCGGTTTACCAGACTGATTTAGATGTTATTTTATTATAATGCTTGGGTCAGATCGAGCATATTCACAGATTCAGTTTTGATACTTAAAGCTTTAGGGGATGCGCTGGATGCCTCTAAGTCGTATTCATGTATATTTTATTTTCGTTGCATTAGTTGTTTTATTTAATAGCATTTGTAAGGATAGTTTGTTATATCTGTCCAGACTGATGATTTCTTCAGTGTACTTTGATTAATGTATGTATATTACAGCCTTTATTTGTGTAAAGATCTGTTATATATTATATATTTCTTGTCATGATGTAAGATTCTATTCTATTTTTTCTTTCTTTTCCCCTCAACAACCTATCTTTTGGGCGCTTGGATGCTCGGCACGTGAATACCGTGGACGTATTAGTATCGACTTCAGAAAGTCAAAAAAATGGGTCGTTACACATGGTACTTGAGCTTAGATTGAGCGAACACATAGGAAATTGTGGGGTTAACTCATTTGAGATAGGGTAAGTGAGACCAAAGGATGAGTTTGAGTGTATTATATATAAGAGTGCGTATTTGTTAGTGCTATAAAATGTTTTATATTGTGTTGATTTATCAGTTTAGTGGCTTATGAATTCTGATCGAGATGTAGGATGCCACGGTATCGATAGGGATTTCGAAACACTTGAAATAGGCAAATCGATACAGTATTGTTTTAAAAATTTGTAAATAAAGTAATTTTACCTAGGATTATATTATATATATAATGGAATAATTTTATAAATTTGTATAATAATTCTTGATATGTTTGTTTATTAGGGAATGATATTATTTGATTATTATCATTTATTTGGTTGGTCATGCTCGCCCAGTTAGGAGCATTGGTCATTATTTGTTTATTGAGTAGTTGTGCCCGACCAATTTATAAGCATTGACTGTTGTGGTTGATTAGCGGTAGTTTTATCATTTTTGCTGCATGGATTGGGTAAATAGAAATTGTGGAAACATTTAAACGAACACCTTGTAAAGTTATTTTCACGATTTGACTGTAAGGTGTTCGATGATAATGTTAAGTTAAATTTAAATTTTAATTGAATTTGTGTATTAAAATCTAAATAAAGATATACATTTGTGCAATGGTTTTATATAAGGAAATCAACATTATATAAGTATAACTTATAAATGATTTATAAGAAGAAAAAAAGATTTAAGTTGAGAATTTAAACCCAGGTGTTTTTGGAAATGGTTTTTCAAAATTTTGAAAGAAATAATAATAGTATTATTTGGGAGTATATTTTGAAATAGAAATATTTTTAAAGGATTTTGAAGAAGATGGAAAGCATTGAAATAACTTCGATCGTTAACAAATAATTTCAACGATGACTACAGCATCATACGTGTTCATTTTTGAGTTCTAAGTAAGGGATTGCTATCGTAGTATTTTTCAAAGAGTTATTTGACTAAAAAAAATTTGTTTTGAATTCGAGAAGCATGATCTGATATACAAAAGAAGATATGTATATATATTATTTATTTCAAAATAAAGTTGAAATAAAACCGGGTGTACTTCTTAAATTTTCTGTTATGTGTTATTGCAGACTCATGGATCCTATCCATCAGGATGGTTTGGTTTGTGCACCTCATTTTGAGATGTTGTTTGGTAATTTTCATTTATTGAAATGAAAAGGAATTTTCAGCGATTTTCGACAGTCGAAAACTCCTGAATTAAATTAGAAATAAAAGCTAAGTGTTTTTGGTGAAAATACAAGATAATAAGTTTTTGTAACTTATAAATTTGGAAAAAAGTAAGTTAAAACAAATTTTAAATTGTTGAACATTTGGGTTAAGTAAAAAAAAAATCTAAAATTTGTATACGTACTCTTATATTATGGCGGAGTGTTAGACAAATATTAATCTAAGTTTGAAGTGGATAATAAACATAAATGTGATTTATAAAATGTTTGTAATAAACTTAAGTATGGAAGGGCTTTATAAATGAAGTGGTGGATTTTTGAAATATGTATAAACTAAAGTTTAAAGTGAGTGATTTACATAAGTGGTGTTATAAGATGGTCGTGAACTTAAGTAATGATTTTATAAAATGGTTTGTTAATGAATTTTAGGCATTAATGGAAATTTAACTGCGATAACGGTTGTATGAAATGGTTCGTAAATTGAATAAATACTATTGGTGAAATTAATTATAATTTTAAATGAATGTAAATAAAAAGAATTTGGTGGAGTTAAATATCAATTGAATAAATATTAAGATGTACGTAAATCATTTTATTTGCATAAGCATTTTGATCGAGATTTGATTGCCCTATTTGGAGGTGATTTACACCAGACCAAGTTAGGATTTGTCACTCGATTCTTGATGGCAGACACTTGATATGGATTTTTGATTTGAGTTCAACGTTTTCGAGCAAGGAGAACGGTGGTTTCTAATCAAGAAACAGGATCGGAGTCCGCACAAGAGAAGATGAATGAGCGATACTAGTTCGGAAATGAAATTGTGTGATGCGGGAGCGATTGGATTTGATATTGCGTATGAAGGGTATATGTGCATCATATAGGATTCAATATATTATATATTAGACATTAGAAAAATGTAAATTATATCGCTATGAGTTATGTGTTTGGATATTATTTGCAAGTAAGATGCATGTTCATAGAAGCAAAAGCTAGTTTGATACTTTTGGTTTTATGAGTAGAGTTGCTTGGCAGACCAATACGTATGTATTTATATTGTTGTTTGGTTGATGGTTTTATACCCCAGAAATGAGAGACCACCTGGTGTTTGTTTTCCTTTTCGGTTTGGGCCTGTAGTGGCGATTTATAGTTTCTTCGAATCGAGCCATGCAAAAGAGATGTTGTCGAAATTTTCCGTAACTTTAAAGACTTAGAAATTTAATAGCCCATTTCAACTAATTGATTTTGGAATTTTTAAGGGTTTGAGGCATTTTTTTACTTTGGTTTCGGGGACAAAATTCATTTAAGAGAGGAACAACGTTACGACTCAAAATTTTGGTCATTGAATTTTGAATATTTAATTAATTTTAAATATTGAAGTAATTGGATTTTGAAATTTAATAATATGAATTCAAATATAGTGATCATTTAAATACATGAATTTGTGAATTTAATATGGATTAAATGGACATATTTAACTCCTTTTAATAAATAAATTATAACGGTGAATTCATAAATTTATTTGTAATAATAAATTGTTAAAATAAAATCAGAAAATTAATTTTTATTTTTATGACATGATTTTTATTGACATATTTTTAAGTTATTTTATTTGATTTTTCTATAATTTTTTATTTGGAAAATATTTAAATTGTTGTTTGATGATTTTTGGCAAACGGCGGTGTTTTTGTGATTTTTCAAAATCGAATAATCAGTGTATATTATTATTGTTTTGTGGTCGCGTCGCTATTATGAACGCGACCATTTTTTTTGTTTTGTCATTCGTTGTTCATACACGAATGAAAATTTGAGCAGCGAAGTGCCAAAAAAATCAAAATATAGGTCAACATTTACACATCCGACATCATTCGTTTTCTTCAGACCTTATGTCATTCATCACCAAAACAGAGAAAACAAAAGTTCCTCTAACTTTGTAAATTCAAAACAATTCAAACAAAATTAAAAAAAAAATGAAAAGCCTGTGTCTTTTGGTCTAAATGGGAAGATCTACCTTTAGGCATGAGTATTAAGGGTGTAACAACCCGTAAATTTTGATAATTAAAACTATTGAATTAAACAAGATTTTTGAAATTTAATGTTGTGATAAATTAAAATTTATGATTTGTTAATGAGAAAATAATTTGAATATGATTTAATAATGTGGTTTGAATATTATTGACAACTATTTTAATATAATTTCAATTAATTGAAATTATTGTAAAGTTAATTTGGCTATATTTGTAAATAGGGAATCAAATTGCTAACTGGTGAATTAATGCAATTGAAATATTATAATTAATATGATAAAAGATGATAACTATATAATATTTATGTAATGAAATGTAAATTAATGTTAATTGAATTCATATAGTATTAGATGATTAAATAATAAGAGAGTAAATCGAAATAGAAGAATTTGATTGAAATTTAATTATAATTAACTAGGTTTTTAGTTCAGTTGTAATTGAACGTTGAAATTAGTGCAATATTTAAATATTGAATTTAACTTACTTTAAAGGATTATAAATTCTATGTAATCAAGAATGATAAACTGTTAACTATTAAATTTGAATTTAAAAGTGATTAAATTAATTTAATAATAATTTGTTTAATTAACGTGAAAATTAGCCATTATGGCTACTATCTTGAATTTCGGTGAAACTGGTTTCATTGGATCCGTAACAGTGAATTATTATAGGATTTCAAGTTTCATAGTGATCGGACTTATCATTTGATCGTGCGAGCTCAAAACGCATAAAAGTCAATTAATATAATTTAAATGAATATAGTCTGATTTTAAAGCTAACTTCTACATACGATGAAATTGGCATTTGAAGCTTGCTTAATTGAGTTTAAAAATACCGAAAACAAATATTTTGATATATTGGATGACCTACTTTCGTTTTGAAAATTGAACGAGCTTTTCGAGTTCGCATAATCGTTTCGACCAAATCATACCTATTCATTCGCATCTATCTTTGTCAATATAAATATATTACTTTACTGAAACCCTAGCAACCTTTTTCTTATTTCTGTACGTGCTATCGTTTCCAGCTACTCTTTTACTTCTCAACGTCTGTCAACGTCAAAAACCCTAATTCCCAAATTCAAAATCAATTTCAAAAATTCAAACTCCTCAAGCCATAGCAAATAATATATCGTTGGAAAGCCCTCGACGAGCTTAATCTATGGTTGTAATTCGTTTTTACAATCAAACCACAGTTTGGCTAGAAATTAGCGATTTATTCTCGGCCGTCCATCTTAGGGCTTCTCATTCGACGGTGGATCCTTGTCCTTACGACGATCAGGAGGTGATGGCACGTAGAGGGAGTCGAGATGGGTGCATCCATGGTCTCCTATTGTCGTAATTTGTTCAAAATTCGCTAGAAGTCATCGGAGAAGGCGGCGGCGGCGCGATGATTTGGCTGAGGCAGAGCTCTGCGCATGGGTATGGAGTGGAGCGGCCAGAGACGAGGCTCGTGTTGGCGATGTTCGATCGTGGTTGTGACGACCCGAAAATACGTACCCTTTGAATCGACAATAATCCACACATGTCCGACCCAAAAGGCACAGACTGACAGAAAGTCAAGAGAAAGAAAAGAAGAGAGAAGAAGAGAAGAGAAGAAAGAGAGGAGATAGAACCAAACTGAATAATACAGAATCTCACATCGCAGCGGAAAACATATAATATCAAATCAATGATCTTTACAAAATAGAAACTGTATATATACACATCAATCAGAGTTCAACAATCAATCAATAGTTATCAGCTTGAACAGTTATAATAACATGTCCTTGTAATTGCCGATAATATACAACAACAAACAAAGCATAGCGGATAATCAAAGAAAGTACGTATATACGAAAATGAAGATCTCCAGCTCTCCTGCTGAAGCTCCAAAAGCACTAAATCATAACCTGTAAATATACTCGGTCTGACCCGAGCATTGAAAGGGAAGAACGCCCAGATCAGTCTGGTAAACCAGCGTGAGAAACACACTCAACTGAATTTATTACATTACCAAAACTTTTCCTTTATCAAAATAAAAAGTATCTCGTAAGACATGCCCACACATAAACACGGACATGTTTTTACCTTATGATAACTAGAACATTTCTTTCATATCAAATCCTCTTATATTAACTAGTGTCTAGTGTATACAAATAATATTAATCGTAGTTGAAATGGTTACCCATATAGCATTTCGAGGCTATTCATTACGCCTTTACAAACAAAATCGCAGCTCGTAGTGGGTTTTGGATTTTCATACAAATAACCAGGTGAAGGGACTACCTTCCGGCAGTACATCTCTAGAAGAATGTACCGAGAAACCATCACAAAGTTTCTCTACCAACACAAGATCGGCCCACCTCTATAACTAGATGTACCAAATATGTCATCCTCCGGTCGTTACCGACCTCTAGGGCCCTTTAGCATACAAACCACAATAATCAGATACACGACGTTATAGCGTGCAAAGATATATCTAGAAGAGGATGATCATATCCTACTTGGGAATGATCCACTTAGCCTTTCCGCATCTAACCCTGTTTTGGTCATTTTCGGTTGACGAGGCCTGACGAGGTAACGATTACCTTTCACAATCACATATCACATAACTTTGAATGTCATACGGCCATTTCCGTTGACTACTAATTACCTTCCACAAAAATACAACCCTTAAGCTCATATGTCTCAAGGAGGGTGTTAAGCTAAGGGAAGTTGCCTTCTCCGCCACCATTGATGTACGTTTGTAAAAACCAATGTACGTAATCTATAGAAATGCAATGTCAGACAAACATCCATACAAGTTGTCCAGGAATAGGTCACATCGAAGGTACATTCCTACCACATCCTATCGGGAAATCCCTAGGATTAGTAGCGAATAGCCTTTGCATTGGATATTTCATAAATGAAGAGATCACTGCTACTGGATGTATATTGAGATTTTAACCCCAAACGATCAACAAGCAGTTTCCCACTATGAAAATCCGGAATATCAATATCATCACAAGCAACATGCACAATCGTCGCATATACGTTGGTCCGATGTGGTTTTCAGATAAATATGATGCCGGTCTCTTCGCACAACAACGCAAAAGCGTTTCTCAACTTCACACAAAAACTAAGTCTCATAGACTTATCACGTCTCCAACTTTCAACTTGCTATCCTTCGAGTCAAGAAGGAAGCTCGATTGATTGGAGTAATACTCCACACTACACGAATCAACATCCTCAACACAAATGATAATCAACCCTACACAGACGGCTACGTACTAATTGTACGACTAAATAGTTCCCACATCAAGTCGAGGAACTAAACTTTGACCAAGTTTCATAGTCGGTTATTTAACTATCAAAACAAACAAACCAATATTTAGCACCATATACAATCACTAGGCCTTTTAATTAATCTTTATTAATGTCACTTGCCAAATATTTACTTCAATTTATCTTTAAAAGATATATTCTCAAAATCATTTCAATATTGGAAAAAAATTCCAAATACTTATTTAATAATAAGTAATTCACAATTCAATTTATTTTCAATAATTAGAAAATATTCCATATACTTAAATCAGGATTAAGTATATTTTATTCTTTAAGGAAAATATTATTTTTAAACACATTTGTTTGGGTCAAAACGAATGTTCCTTAAAACATCGTTACGACAACCCAAAATCACTAGTATAGGGATTCAAAAATAAGATAGATATATAAACCCCAATACTATACAAAACATATCCTTTCGAAAATCATTTACTATAACAATAGTATTATAGTCCATCATTTCCTTATTTCTCGGAAACGTCTATTTCAATAATGAATGTTAAAATCTATGCTTTCGATCCTTAACGCATTTTAAAACATCTTTAAACCATTTAATTCCATTTTAAAATTTCACTTTTGAAAACATCTATTTAATTTAAAGGATTATTCACTGTCCAAAATCGTGAATATACTTCATTTATCCAAATCAAAACTTCTACAGATTTATTAAAAGATTATCCACTATCCAAAATCGTAGGTATAATTATACTTCTAGATTTAACTTATCAAATTCAATCAAATTCGGATTTATAAAACAATGTTTATAAATCACATTTATAAAAACTTCAATCTATAAATCTTATTCACTTATAAACTCCATTTATAACTTCATTTTAACACTTATAAAATTCATTTTATAATTCTAATATTTCAATTTATAAAATATCAATTTTATAAATCTCCTATATAAACCATTTTACAAAATAGTTAGCTTCACATTCCAAAAATCATATTCTGGTTTTATTCGCAAAAATCATAATTTCAATTATATTTCCCAAAACATCATAATTTTTATAACATAAAAATTATCACATTTATTTATTCAAAATAAATCAATTCTTAATGATTCAAAAATTCAATAAAACATTTATTTTCAAAATTCTTTTCAATTCGAAATCGTTAATTTAACATTTTTAAAATTCCAAGAATAGCCCCAATGCTGCAACAACACCAAATACATCAATCACGGCATCCAAAACATCATATATATTATGATAGCAGAATATATAACAATATATGTAAGTAAATCAATACTGGCGAGGAATCCAGTTGGATTCCTCCAACCTGTCACCTGCAATAAATATACATATTAGAATATGTGTACAATGTCCGCTTCAAGGAAGACGCACGTACAAAAGGTCATCCGCTCAAACAAGGGAACATATTGGATCATCTGCTCCACTAAGAAGGTATATATTCAAATATCAATCAATATATCATATATCATCCAAACAATCATCAATCATCATATAATAAATTATTTCTCACTTATATAAAAATATCAGTGAGGTAGAAAGAGTGATTTGTACTCACAATGGTTCCAATAGCAGTTGTAATGTTTTGTTCCGAATAAAATTAAACGCACGTTTAATTTTACTCAAAATTCACACTAGCTCCAATCAACTCTAAACGAGCTCTATCTCATAGTGTTCGCGAATACGAACCCAACGCAATTCGTTTCGTGCGAAACAGACCTCGTATGACAAAGTTATGACATTTAGATTTTAATACGAATTTATTATAATATAAATTTACATATTTATTTTAATTTTTAAACCTAATATTGATCTCGGCCATATATTCCCTGAGATGCGAATTCGGCATGAAAATCCTCTTCTCCCCATGTATACTTTCCCCAGCCGAACAACCCAAAGCCACCATCAACTTCGGATTTTTCACAACCTCCAACATCCACTTCGACAAGATCGGTCATCACCACTTCAAAGCGCCACCACGCCTCCACCCATAGCTGTGAGCAGGTCGAGCTCGGTCGAAAATCTCTCATGAAAATCACGGTTGAACGTTGGTTGCTCAAACTACGATTGCCATCGATCCACGCCTCTATTCCATATCTCCACCGTTGGATCGAGAGATCTCGATGTGCTCGATGTTTTGGCAGTTGGAAGTTTTTCGTAATTGCTTACGGATTAGAAAAAATCGAAAGGAGAAGAAATGAAAATTTCGGCCATTGATTATAAGGGTCGGCGGCTGTTAACCTAATTAAGGTTTTGTGCAAAAAGAATAAATCTAGGTCCTTTTATACAAAATTTAAACGACGCTATTCACCCAGAAAATTTTCGAACTCGAAACGCAGCGTGCCGCATGGCGTATATAATGTTTTACCCTATTTAGAACACAATGAAATACATATCGAGAGCCAATTCGATCGCAATTGAAAGATAGGTTTTCAAATCGGCTGTTTAAATTTAAAATTCACTTAAACCGATTTCTACGTGTTTTAGCTTGCCCTGGACAAACCGTAAATCCAATTGACACGAAATTTGAAATCTTACAATAATATAACATTACGGATCCAATGAAACTGATTTCATCGAAATTCGAGACTGTTTGAAAAATGACCATTTTCACTCGTCAATTAAATATTAAAATTCAATTTCTAGAATTTAACTTTTAATTCGATTTTAAAAGTTCTCTAACATCATTCTAATTCAAATAGAATTTAATTGACTTTATAAATCATTTTCATACACATTAAATTCAAATTCTAATTGTTTACACAATTTCAAATATTAAATCAACAATTTAATTATCCAATTAAATCACTATATTCGAAATATTATTTATTCAGCTTATAAATTTACTTATGAATATTTAAAATTAATTAAATATACAAATTTCAAATGACAGAAATTCTGGATCGTTGCATTCTCCCCTACTTGAAAGAATTTCATCCCCTATACCAAGCAAGAAAAAGTCATAATATCCATTAATTTTTCAAGAACAATTTGTTTAAACTAGATTTCAAATCCATTTAAACCTTTTAACTTTTCCAAAATCATTAGTTAAACTTATCATAAAAAATTTACTAACTTTTCAAATTCTTTTGTAGTTATCTTTTCAAAACTCACTATATCGTTTAACTTTTAACTTAAAATCAAAATTTAGTTTTCACAAATTTTTCTAACGCCTTAAATTTCAAAAAAATTCGCCAGCGTCTCATTTGCGTGGTTCGATCGTAGTAGGATCACAACATATATATATATCACAAATATACATCTCATCATTGAGAATGAGGCATCCCGTAGGGAAAAAGTGTAAAAGTACGATATGTAATCCGAGATATGTACATTATATATTATTAGCGAGCATATACGGCTAATATAGCCCGCAAGCGAGCTCCAAATGCGAAGCAAGCGCCATACGCACCTACTAAACACTCAACAAACAATGAAAACATGTATATTTAAAAATAATATCAATATACACATATACCACTACGACTACTATACATGCCAATATAGCAAATGTAATCAAAACAACAAATCCAACCATCAAACAACTATCATCCAATTAACATCCAACAAACCAATATATATCCAATCCATCCGTAACCAAATCAATATAAATTCATTTCTCATTAATATTCAATGAATTGGTTTTTTCAATTTAAATCACATTTGATTTCTTAATATTGGATTTTATTAACATTCATTTATTCATATTCAATTAGTTTGCATTCATTAATTCATATTCCAATTTGTTCACTTCCAAATCAAATCAAATCTATTCTATTTAAATTCACTTAACTTCTCGTTTGAATTCAATTATTTAGCTTTCAATTTTATTAATTCAATTTCATATGAATTTTTTATACAATCAACTAACATCCATCTAACAATCAATGCATATCCAACATTACCAAATTAATTTACTTTACATTCATTCAATTTGGTTCAACACATTTAATTCCAATAGGTTTAATATTCAATTGACTTTCATTTAATTATTCAATTCACAACTTCTTAACTTAAGTTTTATTCTATTCTTAATAACAACATTTTCTAATCCATGTTTATTCCCTAATTCACTTTTACAATTAAAGTTGAATTTCATAATATAACTCAAATTTATATTCATTTAATTCACTTATTAATTTACTTCGATACCAAAATCAACTTTATTGAACATCACCTAAGTTATCTTCCATTTCAATTTCATTTACCTTCACTTTCACTATACAACTTAAGTTCATCTCTAATTTATTTCATTAACATTTTACTAAAGTCAAATTTCATCTCACTGTTCAAATTCATATCTGGTTTTACTTAACAAAATAGTTTAACCATTTTAACATTTGTTTTATTCACATTTTCTCATTTTATAAATTATACAACTTGTTATTTAAACTTCAAAATTCATATTATATAATCACTTACCAGTTTAGTTTCCATTCCAATAATTTATCTAATCCAATTAAGATCCAATTCAATTTATTTAACTTTACTTTAGTTAAATTTCAAATCATATATTTAATATGCTAACTCAAATTTATTTCAACTTTACCAAAGCTAAATCTTTATCATTTCATATTATAAGTCCAAAACTTGTTTTACCTATATTTATCAATTTTAACTTGGATTTTAAATCAAATTTGCTTATCACAACATAACTTCAATTTCAATTTACTATTGGTAGCAAATCAATCACATAGAAACTCGAAAATGATACTGATGATGCTGCAGCCATCACCCTTATTATTTTCCAGCAACAGTAGTGAATTCAGTGCTTTATTTTCTTTTTAAAGAAATCCTTTTATCTACAAATCACATTTATAAATATTTTACTTATATAATTTCATGTATTTTCTATTTATAATAATATAACCTCTTTAACTTTGAAAATAACTTTCAAACCAAAAAAATTCAAAATTTTCAAATTCTTAGTTTAAGTTCATTTTTATTTATAACTCATATTTATTAATATACTCATGTTAATTCCTTTCCTATATATAAGATTATTTCACAATTGTAAATCATATTATATTCCATATTTATAATTCATTTGCTTATATAATTTATCCTTTTACAATTGTTGTTTTTATTTAGATTATTTCAAACATCTTTCATTAACTTATATATATTTTTACATTTTCAAACAACCAAACAATCATTTTATATACACTTTAATAATTTTTGAAAAATGGTTTTTTTTATATATAAAATATAATCAAGGTAAAATTATTTCATTTACCCAATTTAAAATGATACTATGTCGACCTGCCTCGTTTAAGTGTTTGGAAATCCCTATCGATAATATGGCGTCCCACATACCGACCAGAATTCACAAACAACTTAACAGATAAGAAAACACAATATAAAACATTTTATATTCATATCGCAGCGGAAAACATATAATATCATATCAATTACCTTTACAAAATAGAAACTGTATATATACACATCAATCAGAGTTCAACAATCAAGCAAAAGTTATCAGCTTGAACAGTTATAATAGCATGTCCTCACAATTGCCGATAATATACAACAACAAATAAAGAACAGCGGATGATCAAAACAAGTATGTATACGAAAATGTAGATCTCCAGCTTTCCTGCTGAAGCTCCAAAAGCATCAAATCATAACCTATAAATATACTCGGTCTGACCCGAGCATTTAAAGAGAAGAATGCCCGGATCAGTCTGGTAAACCAGCGGGAGAAACACACTCAACTGAATTTATTAAATTACCAAAACTTTTCCTTTATCAAAACAAAAGTATCTCGTAAGACACGCCCACACATAAAAACAGACATGTTTTTACCTTAGTATAACTAAAATATTTCTTTCATATCAAATCCTCTTATATTATACTAGTTCTAGTATATTCAAATAATATTGATCATAGTCGAAATGGTTACCCATATAGCATTTCGAGGCTATTCATTACACCTTTACAAACAAAATCGCGGCTCGTAGTGGGTTTTGGATTTCCATACAAATGGCCAGGTGAAGGTACTACCTTCCGACAGTACATCTCTAGAAGAATGAACAGAGAAACCATCACAAAGTTTCTCTACCGACACAAGATCGTCCCACCTCTATAACTAGATGGTACCGAATATGTCATCCTCCGGTCGTTACCGACCTTTACCGAGGGCCCTCCAGCATACAAACCACAATAATCAGATATACGACGTCATAGCGTGCAAAGATATATCTAGAAGAGGTTGATCATATCCTACTTGGGAATGATCCACTTAGCCTTTCCGCATCTAACCCTGTTTTGGTCATTTTTGGTTGATGAGGCCTGACGAGGTAACGATTACCTTTCACAATCACATATCACATCACTTTGAATGCCTCACGGCCATTTCCATTGACTGCTAATTGCCTTCCATAAAAATACAACCCTTAAGCTCATACGTCTCAAGGAGGATGTTAAGCTAAGAGAAGTTGTCTTCTCGGCCATCACTAATGTAAGTTTGTAAAAACCAATGTACGTAATCTATAGAAATGCAATGTCAGACAAACATCAATACAAGTTGTCCAGGAACAGGTCAAACCGAAGGTACTTTCCTACCACATCCTGTTAGGAAATCCCTAGAATTAGTAGCGAATAGTCCTTGCATTGGATATTTCATAAATGAAGAGACCACTGCTACTGGATGTATATTGGGATTTTAACCCCAAACGATCGACAAGCAGTCCCCCACTATGAAAATTCGGAATATCCATATCATCACAAGCAACCTGCACAATCGTCGCATATACGTTGGTCTGAAGTGGTTTTTAGATAAATCTAATCCCGGTCTCTTCGCACCAACAACGCAAAAGCATTTCTCCACTTCACGCAGAAACTAAGTCTCATAGACTTATCATGTCTCCAACTTTCAACTTGCTATCCTTCGGGCCAAGAAGGAAGCTCGATAGATTGGAGTAATACTCCACACTACACGAATCAACATCCTCAACACAAACAATAATCAAGCCTACACAGACGGCTACATACTAAGTGTACGACTAAACAGTTCCCACATCAAGTCGAGGAATTAAAATTTGGCCCAGTTTGATAGTCGGTTATTTAACTATCAAAACAAACAAACCAATATTTAGCACCATATACAATCACTAGGCCTTTTAATTAATCCTTATTAATTAATTCACTTGCTAAATATTCACTTCAATTTATCTTTAAAAAATATATGCTCAAAATCATTTCAATATTGGAAAGCATTTCCAAATACTTATTTAATAATAAGTAATTAACAATTCAATTTATTTTCAATACTTCGAAAATATTCCATATACTTAAATCAGGATTAATTATATTTTATTCTTTAAGAAAAATATTCTTTTCAAACACATTTGTTTGCGTAAAACATCGTTACGACAACCCAAAATCACTAGTAGGATTCAAAAATAAGATAGATATATAAACCAGAATACTATACAAAACATTTCCTTTCAGAAATCATTTACTATAACAATAGTGTTATAGTCCATCATTTCCTTATTTCTCGAAAACGTCTATTTCAATAGTGAATGTTAAAATCTACGGTTTCGATCCTTAACACATTTTAAAACATCTTTAAACCAATTTAACTCCATTTTAAAATATCACTTTCCAAAACATCTTTTTGATTTATTGGATTATTCACTGTCCAAAATCGTGAATATACTTCATTTATCCAAATCAAAACTTCTACAAATTTATTAAAGATTATTCACCGTCCAAAATCGTGGATATAATTCCTTTAATATACTTCTTTATTTAACTTATCAAATTCAATCAAACTCGGATTTATAAAACAATGTTTATAAATCATATTTATATTTTATAAAAACTTCAATCTATAAATCTTATTCACTTATAAACTCCATTTATAACTTCATTTTAATACTTATAAAATTCGTTTTATAATTCTAATATTTTAAGGTATAAAATATCAATTTTATAAATCTCCTATATAAACCATTTTACAAAATAGTTAACTTCACATTCCGAAAATCATATTCTGGTTCTATTCCATAAAAATCATAATGTCAATTATATTTCCCAAAACATCATAATTTTTATAACATAAAAATTATCACATTTATTTATCCAAAATAAATCAATTCTTAACGATTCAAAAGTTTAATAAAATATTTATTTTCAAATCACTTTCAAAATTCTTTTCAATTCAAAATCGTTACTTTAACATTTGTAAAATTCGAAAAATAGGTCCAATGCTGCAACAGCACCAAATACATCAATCACGGCATCCAAAACATCATATATCATATGATAACAGAATATATAACAATATCTGTAAATAAATCAATACTGATGAGGAATCCAGTTGGATCCCTCCAACCTATCACCTGCAATAAATATACATATTAGAATATGTGTACAATGTCCGCTTCAAGGAAGACGTGCGTAGAAAGGGTCATCCGCTCAAACACGGGAACATATTAGGTCATCTGCTCCACTAAATAGGTATATGTCCGAATATCAATCAATATATCATACATCATCCAAAAAATCATCAATCATCATATAATAAATTGTTTCTCACTTATATAAAAATATCAGTGCGGTAGAAAAAGTGATTTGTACTGACAATGGTTCCAATAGCAGTTGTAGTGTTTTGTTCCTAATAAAACTAAACTGACATTTAATTTTATCCAAAATTCACACTAGCTCCAATCAACTCTAAACCAGCTCCATATCATAGTGTTTACGAATACGAACCCAACATAATTCGTTTCGTGTGAAACGAACCTCGTATGACAAAGTTATGATATTTAGAAGTTAATACGAATTTATTATAATATAAATTTACATATTTATTTTCGTTTTTAAACCTAATATTGATCTCGGCCATATATTCTCTGAGATGCGAATCCGCCCGTGAAAATCCTCTTCTCCCTCACGTATTCTTTTCCCAGCCGAACAACCCAAAGCCGCCATCAACTTCGAATTTTTCACGACCTCCGACATCCACTTTGACACGATCGGTCATCACCACTTCAAAACTACACCACGCCTCCACCCACAGTCGTGAGCAGGTCGAGCTCGGTCGACAATCCCTCACGAAAAACTCGGTTGAACGTTGCGTTCAAACTACGATTGCCGTCAATCCACGCCTCTATTCCAAATCTCCACCGTTGGATCGAGAGATCTCGATGTGCTCGATGTTTTGGCAGTTGGAAGTTTTTCGTAATTGCTTACGGGTTGGAAGAAATCGAAAGGAGAAGAAATGAAAATTTCGGCCATTGATTATTAGGGCCAGCGGCTATTAACCTAATTAGGGTTTTTTTGCAAAAAGAATAAATCTAGGTCCTTTTATAGAAAATTTAAACGACACTATTCACCCGGAAAATTTTCGAACTCGAAACGAAGCGTGCCGCCAGGCGTTTATAATGTTTTACCACTATTTCGAACACAATGGAAAATATATCGAGAGCCAATTCAATCATATTTGAAAGATAGATTTTCAAATCGACTATTTAAATTTAAAATTCACTTAAACCGATTTCTACGCATTTTAGCTTGCCCCGAACAAACTGTAAATCCGATTGACACGAAATTTGAAATCTTATAATAATTTAATATTACTGATCTAATGAAACTGATTTCGTCGAAATTCGAGACTGTTTGAAAAATAACCATTTTCACTCGTCAATTAAATATTAAAATATTCAATTTCTAGAATTTAACTTTTAATTCGATTTTAAAAGTTCTCTAACATCGTTCTAATTCAAATAGAATTTAATTCACTTTATAAATCATTTTCATACAATTGAATTCAAATTCTAATTGTTTACACAATTTCGAATATTAAATTAACAATTTAGTTAAATCATTATATTCGAAATATTATTTATTCATCTTATAAATTTACTTCTGAATATTTAAAATTAATTAAATATACAAATTTAAAATGACAGAAATTCCGGGTCGTCACATGGTATCAGGGCGTGGATTAGCATGTGTTCGGTAGTGAAGGAGGCGGCTAGAAAACTCGAGGGTGGATTCGACCAGGTGCTGACGTGTTAGGGTTGTGATGGTGACCAATTTACAGACGTGCCCATTAACCATCTTTTAATTTTAAATTTAAATTTAAGCTTCTAACTTGAATAACTTTTTCATACGAGCTCGAATTTGGATGATGTCTTCTCCATTGCAATCGTATCGAAATTTCGAACGATGTGTAACTTGTTTGGTCAATTTCTGAGATTGTTCAAATTTTGGACTTTATTTGGATTTTAAATCGAATGTAAATCAAAGGTGAATGTTTTAACCCACTCATGAATACTAAACCATCTTATATTGGTTAAATTAAATTTATGATGTGTTGATTTGAATGATGATTGTGATGGATGCCTAATTGTTGAATTTTGGATGATTTGATGTTATGTTTATTTTATTTGTTGTTATTACTGCAATTTCCCTTAGTTATTGTTAGGAAAATCACTATGGGTTGAAACGCTACATGTCCGAACGATCTTATAGATTAGGGAAAAATCATTATGGGTTGAAATGATAAACTCGAGCGAATTTATGGATTTGGAAAATTGTGATTCGAGATATGGGTAGAAATAATATATATCTGAAAATATAATTTATTATGGGTTGAAATGATATATATCCGTATCACTTGATCGTTGAGTAGAAGATTATATACAGAATTGGTTAAATTAAATGGTTTAAAATCTTGAATTTGGATTTTTGATTAAATGTTATTGTTTAAAGGAAATAAATTATAGATTTATATGAATTTAATTATTTTTCGAATTCAAGCTTTGAAAGTTGAAATTGAGATAGTTAAAAAGAAATTGTTTAAGAGTTAAATTGGGAAATGTAAAGTTAAAATCGATATATGATTTTAATTTGGAAATTTGAATTATTTTGAAGATTTGGATCTTAAAATTTAACAATGAAGTTAAATTTGATTTAAGTGGTTTAAATAAGTAAATTGAAATTGGGGCTTGAAATTGATATGAATTGAAATGGTTTTAAATAAGAATGGAGTTGAATTTAAATCATTAATTTGAATTGTTGAATTGAAATCGAAGTTAGAAAGGAATGTTTCGGAAGTTGAAGTTAATTTGAATTGAAATTGAAATCACATTGATTTGGAACTAAATAGAAACCGAGTCATTTGAATTGAAAGATTAAAATTGAGTTTTGTGGATAGAAATATGGATATGGTCCAGATTTTTTGAAATAGAAGAACAGTTTGATTTGATACTATTTTCAAAATTAAATTATGGCACATTTTATGTAAATACCATAGTCTATATAGATACTGTAAGCTCCACCAAACCGGTGATTTACTCAGGGTTTGGTGGAGCTTACAGTATCTATATAGACTATGGTATTTACATAAAATGTGCCAAGGGGGATATGGGTAACGCTTTAACGCTATTTTAATACTTTACTTTGCTGTAGACATATTATAATAGCGTATTATTTTATATATATATATATATATATAGATAGTTTAACAAATCCTTAGGAGATGGAATCTCAAACATCTCTTAAGTTATTTCACGCACGTTAGATACTGGATAGGAGATGTAAAATCCCGTAAACGTCTCTTAAGCCATCACACTCATATTTATTTATGTTGATTTAACTTACATAATATCTTTTAGTTCCGACTTTAATGTTTTGTCTTTTCATTACGCTCGGATCAGCCTGAGCTTTTTAGTGTTGAAGACTTTATTTCTAGAGGACGAAGATGGAGATTTGTATGCTATTTATTCTTTATATATTCCACTACATCATGAGGTTCCACTGTATTATTTATTTATTCCTGCTTTATGTATAACTCTGATCAAATGTTTGTGCAAAATAGCTTCATGAACTGTTTATTTTATTATTATATTTTATCATTCCGTTGTGAGATTCGATGTATTGTTTTTCCTTCTTTTCTATTATTTTCTTATTTACTTTATTAACAATCCTCCCTTTTAAATGGTTTGAGTTGACATGTGTGGCTTATTGTCGATCTAAACCGTCTACAAAAGTGGGTTGTTACATTTGGTTTAAGAGTTTTGGTTTAGCGATAACCTTAGCTTTCTAGAGGTCTGACTCATTAGAAATAGTACCCTAGAATGAGTTGTTTGAGCGTATATATATGAGAGAGCATACTTGTTATTACTATCAAATGTTTTTATATTGTGTTAATTTGTTCTGTTTAGTACTTATAAATTATGGTCGGTACAAGATGATATGGCATCGATAGGGATTTCTAAATACTTAATAGGGCAGACCAACGCAATATTGTTTTCAAAATATAGGTAAATGAAATAATTTACCTAGTATTATATTTTTTATATAAAAGAATAATTTTTATAAATGAATACAGTTGTACGTGATATTTGTCTGTTAGAAAGTGAAATTTTATAAATATTGGTTGTAAAACAAAATTTACAACTAAAGTAAATATGGATTGGAAATTTGAGAACTTAAATTTCAAGGTTTTGAAATTTAGTTTCCAAAGGTTTTGGAATTTAATATTAGAATTATTCGGAAGTATTTTCGAACATAAATATTTTCAATGTGATTTGAAAGAAATGTTTTAAAGGAGTTTTGAAAGGTAATCAGTCATGTACTCCCCTCTCTAGTCGTTGGAAAATAATTTCGATGATGATCGCGGCACCATCGACATTCATTTTTGAGTTTCAAAATGGGATGTAGTAGCTTTACTGCACATTTATTTTGATAAACAAATCCTAATTTGAAATTTCTAAATATGATTTGATATATAAAAATATGAATATATATTATTTCAATATGATTAGAAATGAACCCGGCATTTAGTTTAAGTTTCTATAAATTAGGGATTTCAATTGTTGTAGTGAAATGAAATCTTAACTATTTTAATAATTGAAAACTTCTAAAACGAAAAATAAAAAATCATATCCTAAGTGATTAACGAAATATATATGAAATTGGGAATTTATAACTTGTAAATCAAAAGATATGAAAATTTAGAAGATGTAATTATTGAACATTTTGTTAACTAAAATGAATAAGATAAACTTATGTAACATTCATTTACATTCTCAAAACATATATATAACTTACTAGAAATGTTTAAAAAGTTGTAATGTTGAATAGGAATGTGTAATAGAAATTTTTTTACAAGTAAAACTTAATTAATGGAGTTATGTCTGTAAATAAGAATTAAGATGTTACAAAAATGTTATGAACTTAAGTTAATATTTTGAAATGCTTGTAATTAAGTTTAATAGAACAGTGACTACTGTAAGTAAATGATTATAAACATAAGTTAATGGTTGAAGTTATTTATAATTAAAGCGAATAGTAAAAGTGAATGCTATATTAAGTAAATGATTATAACTTCAAAAAATGTTGAAATAATTCAGAAATAGATTTAATATTCAATAATATTATATATGAGAGAAATGTGAAAGAAAAAAAGGGTAAAGTAGAGAAATTAAGTATGGATTGATTCTCTAATGAATATTATTCTCAATTGAAAATCCAGTTATATAAGTAAATGAATGTGAATTAAATTGCAAGGAAACTTATATAATATTTTAAGAATTGATTTATTGATGTTCTAAATAATTGAGGGGAAAAAACATAAGTAAGTAAATGTAAATTAATGGAAAAATGACACTGTATGAATGAATGAAATAAATAAAGGAGAAAAAAGGAAACCAATCGAACAAAAAACTTAAATAACATTTAAATTCTGTATTGTTTGGCTAATGGGAAGTTCGGGAAATGATACTCCAATTTGTTTAAGGTTGTATGAAGAATCTGTTAAGTAATTATCTAAGGCTGTTGAGCGTAAGGTACACTTAGTAGTCTATTTATCACCCTAACTGAACCAACCGTTAGTTTGATTGTTATGGATGTATGATGGATACTTTGATTGCATATATTGGTCGTGTTGTTTGTTTGCATATGTTTTGTAGTGATTTGCTTTTGTTACAAATTGAAACAACTAAATATTTCTATTTTACACAATTCTCACTATTTTGGATTATTTAAGTGGAATACAGGTTTCTGGAATTAATAGCTACTACTTTTGATTTCTTAAATAAAGTTTGTTTGCTTGACAAATAGGTATGTTTTCAGATTATGGTTTTTGTAATGATATTTTATTGTTTTTCCATGATTTGGGATGTTTTATTATTGAAATATGATTAATATATATATATATATATATATATATTAAAATTATTGATATTATTATTTTTCTGGACCTATCCATACAAATGAAACTCTGCCGAAATTTTTTGTGAATTTAAGACTTAGACTTTTTTTTTGGGAAAGTTGAGTTATTTTAAAAAAATTATTAAACTAAATTATGTAAATTAATTATTTATAAACTGATATACTTATTTTAAAATACTTAATTATGTAAGTTTAAAATGTTTATAAATTGATTATTTTGAATAAAATTATATCAAGTTTCTTAATTCGTTCTTTTCCTTTTCGAGGACAAAAAGTTTTAAATGGGGGAGAGCGTAACGATCTGTAAATTTGATAATTAAAACTATTAAATTAAATTAAATTTTAAAATTAAATATTATGATAAATTAAAATTTATGATTTATTAATGAAAAGATAATTTGAATATGACATAATAACGTGGTTTGAATATTACTGACAACTATTTTAATGTAATTTCAATTAATTAAAATTATTGTAAAGTTAATTTGGATATAATTGTAAATAGGGAATTAAATTGTTAATTAGTGGAATTAATGCAATTGAAATATTATAATTAATATGATAAAAGATGATAACTATAGTATATTTACGTTATGAAATGTAAACTAATGTTAATTGAATTCATATTGTATTGGATGACTGTATAATAAGAGAGTAAATCGAAATAAAAGAATTTGATTGAAATTTAATTATAATTAACTGGGTTTTTATTTTAGTTGTAATTGAACGCTGAAATTAGTGCAATATTTAAATACTGAATTTAACTTAGTTTAAAAGATTATAAATTCTATATAATCAAGAATGATAAATTGTTAACTATTAAATTTGAATTTAAAAGTGATTAAATTACTTTAATAAAAATTTATTTAATTACTGCGAAAATTAGCCATTTTGGCCACTGTCTCGGATTTCTACGAAACCAGTTTCATCGGATCTGTAACAGTGAATTATTGTGATTTAAAGTTTCATAACGATCAGACTCATCGTTTGATCGTACGAGTTCGAAATGCTTAGAAATCAATTAATATAATTTGAATGAATATAGTCTGATTTTAAAGCTAACTTCTATACATAATGGAATTAGGGTTCGAAACTTATTCCATTGAGTTTAAAAATATTGAAAATATATATTTCGATATATTGGATGACCTAGTTTCGTTTCGAAAACGAAACGGCCTTTTCGGGTTCGCGTAATCGTTTCGACCAATTTGTATGTCATTCATTCTTATCTTTCTTTGTCCATATAAATAAATTTCTTTTCTGAAACACTAGCAACCGTTTTCTTGTTTCTATGCGTACTATCATTTCCATCTGCTCCTTTCCTTCTCAGTGGCCGTCAACATCAAAAAGCCTAATTCCCAAATTCAAAATCAATTTCAATAATTCGAACTTCTCAAACTATAGCAAATAATATATCGTTGGAATGCTCTAAATGAGTGCAATCAACTTCTGCAATTCGTTTTTGCAATCAAATCATGGTTTGGCCAGAAATTGGCGGTTTATTCTCGGCCGTCCATATTAGTTCTTCTCATTCAACGGTGGACCTTCATCCTTACGATAAATCAGGAGGTGATGACACGTAGAGGGAGTCGGGACGAGTGCATCCATGGTCTTCTGTTGTCGTAATTTGGTCAAAATGTGCCAAAAATCATTGGAGAAGGTGGCGGCGATGCGGCGAATTGGCTGAGGCGGAGCTCTGCGCGTGGGTATGGAGGGAAGCGGTCGGAAGTGAGGCTCGTGTTAGCAATGTTCGATCGTGATATTAGGGGGTATATTGGCGTGCATTCGACAGTGATGGAGGCGGCTGGAAAACTCGAGCATGGGTTCAACTTGGTGCGGACGTGTTAGGGTTGTGATGGTAACCAATTTACAGATTTGCCCTTTAACCTTATTTTGATTTTAAAATTTAAATTTAAGCTTCTAACTTGAATAACTTTTTCATGTGAGCTCGAATATGAACGCGATTTTCTCTATTGCGATCATATCAAAATTTTGGACGATATGTAGCTGGTTTGGTCAAATTCTGAGACTGTTCAAATTTTGGTCTTTACTTGGATTTTAAATCGACTGTAAATCAAAAGTGAGTTATAATTAAGTTCAAATTTTGGTCTTTATGTTGGTTAAATTAAGTTTATAACGTGATTAGAAATTTATTGATTATTGTTTGGTATATTTATATTGTCATTCAAGTTTAATTGGAATTTATATTGAATTTTATTGCCATTCGAACCAATACGAATCTTTAATTATTAGTTAAATACCATATAATGATAACTAGTTAATTGTTGTGATTTATTGGTTGATTTGAATAATGATTGTGATGGATGCTTAATTATTGACATTTTGGATGAATTGATCTTATGTTTATTTTATTTGTTGTTATCACCGCAAGTTCCCTTAGTTATTGTTAGGAAAATCACTATGGGTTGAAATGATAGATACCCGAACGATCTTGTAGATTAGGAAAAAATCGTTATTGGTTGAAATGATAAACCCGAGCAATTTTATGGATTTGGAAAATTGCGATTTGGGATGCAGGTTGAAATGATATATAGTCGAAAATTTAATTTATTGCGGGTTGAAATGATATATATCCATATCACTTGACCATAGGGTAAAAAATAATATACGAACGCCGGATTGGTTAAATTAAATGGTTTAAAATCTTGAATATGGATTTTTGACTAAATGTTATTGTTTAAAGGAAATAAATTATTGATTTATATGAATTTTATTATTTTTCTAATTCAAGCATTGAAAGTTGAAATTGAGATGGTTAAAAGAAATTGTTTTAGAATTAAAGTGGGAAATGCAAAAGTTAAAATCGATATATGACTTTAATTTCAAAATTAGAATTATTTTGAGATTTGGATCTTAAAATTTAACAACGGGGTTAAATTTGATTTAAGTGGTTTAAATAAGTAAATTGAAATTGGGCTTGAAATTGATATGAATTGAAATGGATTTAAATACGAATAGAACTGAATTTAAATCATTGATTTGAATTGTTGAATTGAAATCGAAGTTAAAAAGAAATGTTTCGAAAATCAAAGTTATTTCGAATTAACATTAAAATCACATTGATTAGGAACTAATCGAAACCGAGTCATTTGAATTGAAAGATTAAAATTGAGTTTTGTGGATTTGAAATCTGGATATGGTTTAGATTTGTTGAAATAGAAGAAACAGTTAGATTTGATACTATTTTCAAAATAAAATTATTTTAATATGAACTGTTTAAGAATCTATTATTTTAAAAATTCAAATTATTTAAATTTTTAAAACTATTTACTATATAAACCATTTCAAAAAAAATCAAACCATTTTATATTAAACTATTTTGAAACTAATTTAAACTATTAAAACCATTTTAAACTATTAAAACCATTTTAAACTATTAAAACTATTTTAAACTAATCTGAATTATTAAAACTATTTTATACCATTAAAACTATCTTAAACCATTAAACTATTTATATTATTTATGACTATCCAAACTATTTTCTAAAATTCAAACTGCTAAACTTAAACATGACGACTGGTTTATAATCAGAGATAAAATCAAAAATAGGGTTTCTAATTGGAATGGAAGATTCTTATCAAGAGCGGGTAGATTAATTTTAATAAATTCAATTTTATCAGCGCTCCCGATCTATTGGATGTCTATGTAAAGCTATTTCCAGATTGGGTGATTGATAAAATAGACAAAATTTGAAGGGATTTCCTATGGAGTGGGTAAAACTCTAAGAGCTGCATTAAATGTTTAGTAAATTGAAAAACAGTTTGTAAATCTAAAAAGGATGGTGGTTTAGGTGTCATTAATTTGCGTAATTTGAATTTGTCTTTACTGGATAAATGGTTATGCAAGTTTAAGGATATAAATGATAAAGCTACCTGGAAAGAGATCATTTCTAAATATTATTATAATGGTAGTAGCAATTTATATCAAATTACTTCTCCAGTCATTCGGAAACTATCTAATTTTGGAAAATCCATTTTAGAATTTCATGAAATTTTTAACCTAGGTACTAACACAATAGTTCATTCTGGTAAGTGTACCTCTTTCTGGCATGATCGTTGGATTTCAGTTTTACCTCTTAGAATAGATTTTAAAGAGCTTTATGAAATCGGTAATTTTAAGTATGCTTTAATTATTGAAGTTTTTTCTCCCGAAGATGACCCTCCTTGGAAGTTTAATTTTAACAGTATTTTAGTAGGTTCAACCTTTAAGCAGCTTTCTTTGCTTGTTGCTAGATTAATTTTTTACAATATTAATAACGATAATGATATTATTAGTTGGGAATGAGATAAGAATAAGAAATATACTTCGAATTCATTTTATAGATTTATTAACTTTTCGGGCATACCAAACAACTCATTTAAATTTATTTGGAAGTCTAATGCTCCTCCTAAATCTAAAATTCACATGTGGTTAATACTGCATGGAAAACTTAACAGTATAGAATTTTTAAAGAGAAAAAATATTCAAAATAATGATAAATGTTATTTTTCTAATATGTATTTTGAAGATATTAAACACATACTTTGATTGTATGGATACTAATTTCATTAAATAATACCCTTAATAATTTTAACTTTAATATAAACACTAAAATTTCAGATTGTGAATTCTATTGGAATACTTTTAGATTTAGGTTCAAAAAGAATATTAGATTCTTATTTGACACTTTATTTATTATCACTTGTTGGTATATTTAGTTTGAAAAAAATCAGAGAATTTTTAATAATAGTAATAATCACTTTAATAAATTGATTTTCACAATCTCTCATTTTGTTTTAATTGGATCTCGAATCCTAAATATAAATTTGCAAAAAATAACCTCTTCAAAGAGTAACTTAATAAGGTTAGTTATAATATGAATCTATTTAAGCACAATAACAATCTTTTTAACATCAACAATTATAGTATTAATATTTTTTCAAACTTAAATGATGATTTCACTGTGTACCATAACTTACTTTTGATCAAAGGTCCATAAGAATATTTTAAGATTTGTTTCAACTACTTTATTTGTCATTGTCTGAATTAGTTTATAGATCTTTAGATCTTTAATTTTTGGGATCCTATTGGCTTTTCTTAAGTGGTTCTTTTATTTGTTGTTTAGTTTTTCTTCTCTCTTTTCTTTGTTTTGTCCAATTAATCTTTCTTAAGGATTTTCACTCCTATCTCTTTTACATATATAAATGTATATAAATTTTATTTATATACATCATTCTACCTATTTTCTTAGTTATTCTATGGATACAGGTATGGGTGATAGGGTGGTAGATAGGGTGTTAGGTTCTCTTTGCAGGTACACAGGACTACAGTTTGCAGGCTTCCAAATCATAGAGAGGCTTACTTCTCAGTACATCTTCAGCTTTATCATGGCGGCATATTTTCAGAGAGATTCTAAGGGAGATTAGCTCTTCAGTTAGGTGCTACTTCCATTTTTTCGAGTCTTCAGAGTGGAGTTTTCCTTTCAGGAGCACTAGCAGTTCCACCTCAGTTTAGTCACATCCTCATTCCTTCTGAGTCAATAGCATGGAGCTTCCTTATTAGAGGGTGTCAGCTTTCCGTATCATTGGCTTTGTGTTATTTCTTTAGATTTTCAAGTACTCCTAACATCTTAATATTGGACGATGGCCATGTCGAAGCTTGATATTAGGGTGTAATGGGCGGTGGCCTTGCCGGAGCTCATTATAGAGGTACTTGAGTTCTTATCTTTTGATACCTGTACTTAGTCTTGCTACCTGCTAGGTATGTTGGCAGCATCTTGATTTGTGTTATATATATATATATATATATATATATATATATATATATTTGCATGTGCGCTCTCCTATATTACTAGAGAATCACACATTTTTCTCAAAAAATTCAAACCGTGCAAGGTTGAATTGTTTATATTTAGATCCTTGATTTAAAGGCGAATATGGTTAAATGATGTTATAACCTACGTTGGAATTTGAAATGATATTTTCTGGTGAAATGACATATTTTGAGTAAATATGATGGTTTTGAAATGAGGGATATTTTGAATTGAATATGATATTTTTATATCAATTATGAATTGGTTTTGGAAATGTAACAGAACCATCCGGTGTGAAATAACTATAAGCGTTTGGTTGTTAAAGAGACCGAGATCGAATATTGTCATACTCTCTGCCAATACCGAAAACCACTTTAACAGCTGTGCACATGGTGGAGAATCCAGAATGAAGTAGCACGGTTTGGCGAACGCTACTGGAATTAAGTAAAAGAACGATGGTGGATAGCCTTGACCTTCGGGTCATAATTAAAATGAATAAAACAGGAGTCACACCGGGCCAAGTGGGGTCGCTCCCCCCATCGAGCATGCTTCTTCGAAACCATATCTATTACTTTCTGATTTGATGTGGTTGCCTCCCTTTGATTTTATTATGGGAGTGTGTCACGGGATGAGCGATAGTAGCTGTTATGCATTACCGCCAGTTCGGATCCTCAAAATGGTAGTATCCTACTCTAGACATTGTCTCGCGTGCCTTGTCATATTTATCCTAATCGCGCCCACTATGACTTTGGTTTGTATCGTACCTGTGCAGTGCCCCTTGAGTAAACCACCGGTTTGGTGGAGCTTACGGTATCTGTATAGACTACGGTGTTTATATAAAATGTATTAAGGGAAATATGGGTAACTCCTTAATGCTATTTTAATACTTTATTTTACTGTAGACATATTATAATAGCGTATTGTATTACATATGTAGATAGTTTAACGGATCCTTAGGAGATGGAATCTCGAACATCTCTTAAGTTATTGCACGCACGTTAGACACTAGATATGAGATGTAAAATCCCGTAAACGTCTCTAAAATTGTTACACTCATATTTCTTTATGTTGATTTAACTTACATAAGATTTTTTAATTTTGACTCGAATGTTTTGTCTTTTCATTATGCTCGGCTCAGCTTGAGCTTTTCAGTGTTGAAGACTTTGTTTCTGGAGGATGAAGATGGAGATTTGTATGCTATTTTATATATATATATATATATTCCACTGCATCATGATCTGTTGTATATTATATATTACTCGTCACGATGTGAGATTATGTTCTGTTTTCTCACTTTTTTTCCCAACAGTCTGTCTTTCCAGCACTTTAATACTCAGCAGTGAATACCGTGGATGCATTGGTGTCGACTTCTGAAGGTTGTAAAGGTGGTTCGTTACAAACAAATACCGATGACTGTCGCATTGATGAGCTAAATCACTATCGACAAGAAATGATTGAACTTCAGAAACAAATGTACTTGGAACAATGCAGACATGAAGCTCATCTTAATTTTATCGAGAGCATTCTGTGGACGATCATCGACAAAGAATTTTGTACGTAAAATCTCTCCTAGACTTGAGGAAACCACATTAAAAATATACGAGTCCAAGCCTTGGACTCCAAGAAACTTATGGGAACCAGGGCCATTCGAAGACGAATCTGAACCTTTTGAAAATAAATAGTTTGTCATTGTTCTATCATGTTTTATTTGTATCTCTTATCTATATAATTATATATATAAATACGTTGTAATAAACTTTGAAATAAATGAATAAGATAACTTGTTTTTAATCTTCAAAGCGCGAACATAAACAACATACTTAAGGAGGTAGATGGACTACAAAGTCGGTCTGCCTATCCAATACTAACGAAATAAACTTGTCTTCGAACAATCAAATGAAATAAATAAAACTCTGAAAAATCAAATATGGATGAAAAGTATTGAAAATATACATATTGTCTTAATGAAAGGAAATTTAGACGTTTGATTTTTTAGATCAGCCGTCTGAATTCCTGTAGGAAATTAAAGCTTTTTAATTTCTTACATTTAAGCGTCTAAAAGTTAAAAAATCAACCGTTTGAACTCCTGTAGGATATTAAAGCTTTTTAATTTCTTAGACGTCTGAAAGTTATAAAAAATCAACCATTTGAATTCCTATAGTGAACTAAAGCCTTTTAATTTCTTACATTTAGACATTTGAAATTTTAATTAAACGTATGGATCCAAATTTAGATGTCTGATTTAAAATTTCTAACGTTTGAATGACCCTGTTTTTGAACTAAAATATTTCGAATTAATTTTGTGCAATTTCAAACGTCTGAATTTTTATTTCAGACGGCTGAAATGCTAAAAAATCTAAAATTGCCCAGTCAAACCACCTTTTCACTCACTAACCCCTCTTTATTACCGATCTATTCTTCACTTCTACTCCATTTTATTAGTTACAAATGAATTATACTTTTCGTATTTTGCCAGAACTTTCGGAAGCTCCTTCAACTTATGATTTTTGATGCACCAATGTCGCGTTTGTACAATTTATTTGGAGGTGGTTTGTTGAAACTTCTCGAAATATGGTTTTCTACTCGTGGAACTTGATGTGTTATTAATTCAGACCAAACGATTCATAATATATCAAATCACGACATATTTAATTCAAATCATATTTGAAAGAAGTTTGAAATTTCTATCATTTGATTAGTGATTTTGGATTAAACGTTAACGATGATTAAAAAAAAAGGATAAATAAAAAAAATCACAATTAGTTTAATTTGATTGTAATTTTACATGAAGTCTAATTTAATTAGCACTCTTAGATACTTTTTTTTTCCTTTTTATGTGTTCCATAATACCAAAAACTCGATAACAATGCGCTTGTTATTCTTATGTTATGCAACTACACCGAATGTTCAATTTTTTTGAACCTGTCAATGTCAAGTAATCAAAACTTTAAACGATTTGCGTGATAAATTAACGTAAACGGTCATATCAAATAAGGTACGGGAATAATTGATTGCTATTTAAAAAGAAGAAGTCCAAAAGTTGAGCTTGACATGTGTGCTATCGAAAACACAACTGATTGAACGTTACGTCAGTGAGAGGAGAAACGAAGTAAAATATAACTGATATGACGAAGAGTGGTCGGTTGGAGTAGATTTTACACACAGTTACACATAAAAGAATACGTGGAACAGCAAGGGTGAATGGTTATTAATGTTAGGTTGGACTTTGAGCCGATACGTTAATTCCAGTCAGTTGTTAGTTAGAAGACCAAGCAACATTACGATTACCGAAAAAGAAGCTCTTTTATTTATTTATCATTTCTTCTTTACAGTACGTGATGTTATTTAAAGCACATTACACAATCCACTTGACTTGCTATTGTTTACACGTTAGGCATATTTAACTTTGAAACAAATTAAGTCAAAAGTTCATAATTTACTTGACTAGTGAACAACTACATTTAGACACATCACAGTCCACTGTTTTCTATCTACCTATATAGGCACGGGAAGGTGCACCTATTCGGTAATAAGTTTTTGTTCAAACCAGGCCCGGCCCTATGCTAAGGCTGGCAAGCCAGCCATCTAGGGCAACGGAGGACTGGGGGCAACAACATACGTTTGGACTTGGTAAAATTTCTACTGCATAAATTAACTGAAAGATAATTTGTCGTAGTGGTAGTTTGTTTCAATATTGATTTAGGACATCGCCTGTTTGATTCTTGCCTTTGCCTTATTTACAGTACATTTTACTTTTATCTGTACTCAAAATTTTTGTTTGGGCTGGGGCAACCAAGTTGATCGGGCCGGGCCTGGTTCAAACGGATCCGAATGTTGAAAAGGTTACGACCGTTGAAAAGGTTGCGACCATTTACTAGACGGTGCAACCGTTTGAATTCGAACAGAGTAATAAAAACTGTTCGGTCTGAACAGTCATGCCAAGCCAACTGCCAACTGCAAAGTGCTAAGCGCATCTAATACGCCTCAAACGCCCATTCGTCCGCACCGCGGATGCGGGTGCGGGTTCGTGCACAGGCACAAACACTGGCGTGGACGCGCGCGTGCGAGATGGTGCGTTATACCATCTGTCATGACTTGTGTCTCTATTTGTCTGTATGAATTGTCATATTGTCCGCATTTTAGTATATAAACACAAATAGTTTATTTTATTTTAAGATGTGAGACTATTCAACTTTCAAGGCAATTAATGACTTCGCATTCTCCACTGCAACTCATTCATTTCTAATAATCCCCCACACAAATGACTATTTGTTTTTAAAATTATGCGAAACATTTATCGTATCAGTTAAAGTAGCACATTGGCCTTGAACTTTCGTAGCGTTTATCCTTTTGATTTACCAGCGAATCAGTGGACTGGATTATCTTTGAACTGTAATCCTTTTGTTTAAATCTAAAATAGACAACACGTAATAAGTGTTTCCAATCCTCCTTGGTTCTCCGTTTGTGTTCGTTTTTGCCATGAACACCGGCTTGGTCTCATGAGCGCTTTGAAGAATTTGGCTTTACAATTCTCCTTGAAGCGGCGCCTTCACACTCAGGTAATTCTATAACAGGTATTTTCTGAATACTCTACTCGATTCTATAATATTACCAAGTATAGACATCATTAAAAGTATCAAAACTTATCATATTCTCCGGCGAGTGGTGCACTAACTCATCATAGGAATGGTTTGAATATTTATAGTGCTATTAAGTTTATCTAAACTTAGTTGTCCTTTTGAACCTAAATCTTCGGATCTCCAATCAGCTAGATAGGGTTTCCGTTTTAAGAAACTTTTAGTTTGTGGGCCTTAACCTCATTCCCATCGATAAAATAATAACCTTCTCCATAGATAAACCTTTTATTAGTGGATCTGCAATGTTATTATTTGATCTTACATAGTCAATTGTGTTAACCTCATTAAAGAGAAGTTGTCTAACAGTTTAATATCTACACGAGTTTGTCTAGACTTGCCATTATAAAGCTTACTATTGGCCCTTCCAATAACTGATTGGTTGTCGGAATGTATGCTTATTGGAGGTATAGGTTTTTCCCAATTCGGAATACCTTCTAAGAAACCTCGAAGCCAATCTGCTTAATATGCGGCTTTGCCCAAGGCAATAAATTCTGATTCCATGGTTGATCTTACTATACAAGTTTGTTTAAAGGATCTCCAAGATTGGCATACCAGCTAAGGTAAACACATATCCACCAGTAGATTTTGTTGGAACTGGACTAGTCCGCAGCGGAAATTATGAATGAAATTCAAAATTTTTACTCTATTGGATCTTTTATTGGGTCTATGAATTCTAACTGAATTAGAACATTTCTAAATTTCATTTAAATAAAATCTTCATGTATATTAAGATATGAAATTAATTTTATTTCATTTAGTTTATACATAAATGTATCATATACATATATGTGTGTAACATAATAATCTGTGAAAGTATAATATGCCCACATATAAATGTTGAGATTTACATCGCAACAGACATATTACCTCATTTTGTATGTCATGTATGTTGTCCAAATATGTCCATATATATGTGTTACAAAACACACACACGCATGTATGTATAAATATATTATAAATAATATACGAACATAAAACATTTTTATATATATATATATATATATCTATGTATATATATAAAGAGAGAGAACAATTATTAAAACTTATTTATAATTCAAAATTAACTTAGTTTTGCAAATATAATAATTTTAGTATTTTAATTTGTATATATTATGAACGAAATAATGTTTTCATCCATAAATAATTAACATAAAATAATCTATTAATTAAAATTCAAATTTTATAATTTACAAAAAATTTAGGATAAAAAAATAGAGCTTAGGAAAAATCTGGAGATTTTTCAAAGTTGAAATATTATTTTTAAAAACAAATGCATTAATTTCGGCAATAATTATTTAATATAAAGTAATATATTATTAAAAATTCAAAATTTAGAATTTCATAAATTGTAGGATCGAATGAAAGGTTAAAAAAAACTTGAAGAAATTTTCACTATAATTATTATTTTTAATAAATCATAAACAACTTTTTGTAAATAATATTAATTATTAAAAATAATAAACTTTATTGAAAAATTCCTAAATTTTTTCTATATGTTTATAAAATGATATAATATTTTCTAAAAATATAAAATTGATTTTTTATGTAATATTTATTTTATATATAATAAAATATTCAAAAATTCAGTAAATGTTAATTTAAAAATATGAATATATGTACGATAATTAATTTAGAATTGGTAAATTCATGTTATATATAAATAAGTGTACTAATTTTTTTGAATCATAGATGTATCTTATATATGCATATATGCTATTATGAGAGAGAAAATATAATATATATATATATATATATATATATATATATATTTGTACACATATATATATATATGTATGAATTTATTAATAAATATATATAAAACAATTATTAATGAGAAAAATTGATTTTTTATAGTAAACAATATTTGTCTATACATAAATAAAATAGTATAATAAACAAATTACGCACATAACCAAACTGATATGTGACAACCACATCTACTTACAAAAATCTCACATAACTAAACATATAATAGCAATATATGTGACGCCCCACCTCTATACCCACGCTAGCCAAGAACACTACGGTGTAGTGCTGTCAACTAGCACGGAGAATAAGGCTGTTGAGGAGCGGCCATCAATAGTTGGCCTTACATTAGAATTGGTTATCTCGATAGGAGTGATATATATATTCTTTCATTTTTCATCTCTGATTTATTTTCTCCCATCGAAATACCCCAATTCCAGTATAAAACGAACTACGATGGTTCATAATAGTTTAGAACAGTAAATATAAAATAATAACACAGATAAATATAAATGCGGAACACAGATAAAACAGAAATTCTCATATATACAATAACTGATGTCAGTTACAATACATTTGACACGGTACATATGATACAACTACAACAGTCGACTCAGGAAGTTACATATACAAGTACATTAACGTATACAATATACATGAATACATATCTTCCTATACAATCATACAGACTACTACAAATAACGACGACTACTCCAAAAGATATGAAAGAACTTCATAGCTCTAGCAGCAACCCAAAGCAGAATATCTACAACCTGAAATACTCGATCTGACCCGAGTATTAGATTCAAAAGAAAATAATACTCGGGTCAGTCTAATTCAAACTCAGTTATTAGTGCACAGAAGCAATAATAATTAAATAACGAATAGACGACAGTAATTAAACCAAATCAGGATGCAATTCAGAATATAGAATTGAAATGAACAAAACAGTTCAAACCATTGAAATATCAATTAAAATATTAATTCAAGTAGGGCTGCAGTACACGCACGCGTGCACTGCCTCGCCACTACGGAATATGGAATATGCAAAAAGATCCATAAGTCAAAACAAAAAGATTATCATACACGCCATACCGTGTGGCTGCAGTTCACGCTTGCGTGCACTGCCTTGCCACTATAGTGATGATGTACCCAATGAATACCGTGTGGCTGCAGTTCACGCTTGCGTGCACTGCCTTGCCACTACAGTGATAATGTACACAACCGGGCACAAGGTCAAACCCAAATAAATTACGGTTCAACACAGGGCAACAAGAGTGTACAAGGTCAAACAATCAAATATACAACAGAGAAGGCACATGAATGTGCAGGTCAAAAGAGGCTGCCTCAACAAAGCATCAATAGAGAACTACACATACAAGTATAGCAACAACATGAAAATATCACGAAGGTGCTCAAATGCAACACACCCAACATGTACTCAAACAACAAGTTTTAAAATCTTCAAATCAAGTGAAAACACAATGGAACTGCACTGGACAAGTGCAGACTAATAACACAGTGCTACCAGAGGTAAAAATGCAACAATCAACATGTTGCAAGTGTACTTGAAGGCAATGCACAGCATACATATAAAAGAATAGCATCAAGGCACAAAGATAGTTGTACCAAAACATGTGCACAATAGAAGTAGTGCACCAGACATGATGACAACAAACCAAGTGAAAACAAAACTCATATATGCCAGTGAATGCAGAGGTCAGTGCAAGGCACAAACCAATTTAAACGACAATCCCTCACAAGAATACAAGTCAGGATACTGCAAATTCCAAGTGGTCAATAATGACCAAGGAAAAATGAAACAAAGTGCTAACTGGTAGATATGAACCAGCATAAACAAATGGATGCACAGGGGTGCAACAGGGGGGGGATGCCCAGAAATGCATCAGTGAAGAACACAAATGTCAAAGGCAACACACAAGTAACAATCAACTCAATCTCGAGGCAGTGACAGTATGAAATGGAATGTATCAACTCAACAAGGCATAACTATGGAAACAGTGTGATCGAGAACTGATACAAGGAAGTTGTCCAGAAAATCAAACAAGAACCAGAAGTATAAGCATGGCAGTGAAACAATAAAATATGCTCAAGTATCTGCATATATATATATACATGTGCAAATACAACACATAAATGTGGCAGTAAAACAATAAAATATGCTCAAGTGTCTGCATATATATACATGTGCAAATACAACACATAAATGTGGCAGTAAAACAATAAAATATGCTCAAGTGTCTGCATATATATACATGTGCAAATACAACACATAAATGTGGCAGTAAAACAATAAAATATGCTCAAGTATCTGCATATATATACATGTGCAAATACAACACATAACTCGAACCATGGTCAACAATATATGCATACACACATTCGAATGTATGTATGCATATATATACAGATAAGTCAACCAAAACAAGTTCGAACTACATCAACTTCGAACGAAATCGAACAAGTCAAGTATGATACAGAATGACCATGATAAAGTTATGGAATAACAAATCATAGTCAAGCCGATGCCAACAAAAAGATTGCAGTTCAAATCAACTGCAATGAACCAGTTAAATAGGCCTCACATGTTTCAAATCAAAAATCAAAACCCAAACAACCCACGAAATCATGAAATCACAAATATTGGCACAACACAGAACTGGCGAGCAAAAGAGCAGGGGTATGCAACCTGATCATCGAAGTGCAGACAAGACGAAGCCAAGGCCAATCGGTAATGGCAACCACTCCATCTAGTCGAGTCAAGACCAAATATCAACTCAATTCATAACTAAAGGCAGATAATTCAAAACCAGAAAGTGTTCAAAAATCAAGAAACAGCAGTTCGGCAATAAAATTACAAGAAGGCATGTACGCATATATATGAATACGCATACATATCTATATAACAATGAAAAAGCATCTGCATTGTTCGACCCAAGCCACCAGGACAGTGTCGAACCCAAAGAAAAACAACACAAAAATCACTGCCGAAATCAAAACAGTTCAAGCAATGACCGAAGTCCATACTCAAAGTAAATACATAGTCGAATGGCCGACAAATCAAGGGACGAATTCAATTCGAACACTAATAAACTCGAGATAGGAATTAGATGTGAGTGGAACACTCACCGTGTCGACGAATTAAAGGAGCAACCGAATGTCGAAGCAAGCAACGTTAGCGCCACAAGAACGAACGAGGAAGAGCGAAGCCCTAATTTGGAGCAGCGGAACAAACACGAGACGATGCCGCCATTTACTTTCTTATTTTCTTTAGGGTTCGGTTTCGAAAAATGAAAAGAGAAATGGGGGAAAGGGGTTATTAACCCTTAATAAAATCACGGCAACAAAGAAATGGACCACTAATTATTTTCAAAGCCCATCAATCTCGTTAACAATTTATAAAATAATTTCAACTCAATTTAATTACTTCAATTGGCAAATAAGCAACAGTATTTATCGTTTAAAAGTCGATTATCAATCGATGCAAATACCGGGTTGTTACAGACTCCCCTCCTTAAAGAAATTGCGTCCTCGCAATCTTAAGGAATAAATGGACAAAAGGTAACAACCATAAGAGCATGAAAGAGTAAGCTTGAACGTGTTTGCTCGATGAATTCTCTGGATTCCAAAGTGAAATCCATAGGATTTGAGAACCGCTGAACTTTCACGAGAAAAACATCTTTATTTCGAAGGTGCTGAACCCCCGAAGCATTGATATGAATAGAAGGTTGCTCAAGAATAAAAATCGGAAATCCTTAAGGCATTTCCGTAATTGGAAGACGTGGAAAACGTCATGAATAGCAGAAAATTGAGCCGGTACACTGGCGTAGTACAATATAAATGCCAAAGAAACCTTTTAATTTCCTAAAAGAAATTCCCAAATTCTCAACAAAGTTTGATTATCAAATAGATAATCAGAATAAAGAAATCTTACAACAGCAAAATCAGCAAATCTAATTATCAACAAAGATAATTAGAAAACACAAATATCTAACTATCAAAAACGATAATCAGGAATTACCACAACGGTAATCAAATTTCAAATCACAAATATTTAATTATCACAATTGATAATCAAATCTCAAATCTCAAATGTTTAATTATCACAAACGATAATTAAACCACAAATATCTAATTATCACAAACGATAATTAGAAACAATAAATATCTGATTATCAAAAACTATAATCAGAAATCACAAACATCCGATTATCAAAACGATAATCAGAAATTACCACAACGGTAATCAAATTTCAAATTACAAATAATTTTTTTTTTTTTCAATTAACGAGTCCGAAATTAACCGAAATAGCAAACACACATGACCCATAACCACGAGTTTTACTAAATCGTTTAATTCACTTCATCGTTTCCTTGAAAGTGCAAAATTGTTTATTTTAAGTAAATAACATTTTACGTTCTCAAACGGACAAGTCCGGAATTAAGCGAATCAGTAAAAGAAAGGGGTTATAGTCCTCGGTTTTTCTGAAACGTTTAATTCGCTTCCTCATTCTTTTGAAAGCGCAATTCGTCAAAATTTTAAAAACAATTTTGATTTATATTTTGAAACAATTTTTAAAACACGTGATTAAAACAGCGACATCAGTGGCAACTTCGATAAGTGGATTTTCATTCATCAAAAGTGTCACAATAATCTTCTCAAAGATAGAAAGGGGTATCATACCCTAAACTTGTATTCATAACAAGTCAATAACACACGAGTTCACCAATGCACAAAAATTGATAAAACCTATCAATAGAAATCACGAAAATTGGTGAAGCACAAATTCTAGGAATCTACACAAGAAATCCAGAAATCACAAGATGAGAGTATGAAAACTCGAACCGGAGTATGAAAACTCGAACGCGAGTATGAAAACTCGAACCGGAGTATGAAAACTCGAACCGGAGTATGAAAACTCGAACCGGAGTATGAAAACTCGAACGCGAGTATGAAAACTCACCTACACGTGAGCATGAAAAACCACCAACACGTGCAACACAAAGCGAGAACGGGAGCATGGAATCTCACCTACACGTGAGCATGAAAATCACCAACACGTGCAACGCAAAGCGAGAACGGGAGCACGGAATCTCACCTACACGTGAGCATGAAAATCACCAACACGTGCAACGCAAAACATAAAATATCCATAATAATATACTACTATAAGTATGTAAATAATGATCAACAGGAGATCAACCGATGAGAGGTATAGCATAAATATGGAATATGCATAATGACATACTACTATAAGTATGTAAATAATGATCAACAGGAGATCAACCGATAAGAGGTATGGCATAAATATGAAATACCCATACTGACATACAACTATAAGTATGCAAATAATGATCAACAGGAGATCAACCGATAAGAGATAATCAATATCATAAGAATCTTCTCAAAGATCCAAAGAGGTATCATACCTCAAATTTGTACTCATGACAAATCAATAACATATGAATTCACCAGTACACAAAAATAGGTGAAGCATAAAATTTCCAGAAATCAACATAAGGAATCTAGAAATCACAGAAAAAGGGAAAGAGGCCTATCACATGACGGTCCGAAGACCAAGGGGAGCTACCCCACATGTGTGAATGGAATCACACAGATTGAGGTCAAGACTAACCAAAAAGCAAAAAGGTATGTGTGAATGGAACCACACAAGTGGTGTCTAGTCTGACCATCAGAACGATCATCATGATCAACGAGGGGTGTCAATTACACTAAGCATATGTGAATGGAATCACACAGATTGAGGTCAAGACTAACCAAAAAGTAGAAAGGTATGTGTGAATGGAATCACACAAGTGGTGTCTAGTCTAACCTCGCAAATAAAAAGACATAGCACAATTGCTAGTCTAGTTCATAAAGCGATCATCAAGATCAACGAGAAGTGTCAATTACACTAAGCTAGTGAATATAAAAGTTTAGCTTCATGTCCCATAACCACTAGCTTAACTTAAATATTTACGAACAAATTGTAGATCTTCACTAGAAAAATGCCACAAATGGTTCAATCGAACAAGTCCAAAAATTAACCGACGAAGTAAACGCAAGCGTTTCATACCACTTGTTTTGCTAAGCCGTTTAATTAGATTTCTCATACGAGTGAAATAAAGGTTTGTATATACTAATAGATTGGAAAACGGTTTAGGAAAAGATTTTGATATTGAAAATAGAGTTGAAAACATTTTGATAAAAGGGTTTTGATATTTACTACTAGTATTGAAACATTTATATTTTTAAAGTGACAAATCACAAAAATGATTGTAGAAACAATCAATCACAAGAATTCACATACGAAGACGTGAATAGAATCCAAAGAAATCGATACTGTATCCATCCAAAAGTATGTTCACGAAAATCCCGAAGAAAACGTTATCAAAGTTGCTAATAAATGATAGCAATAAATCGGGGAATTAACAAGAATCGATTAAATTTGGAAACCAAATCAATTCACTAAAATTCACCTTCGAAGACGTGAATAAAAACCAAAGAATTCGATTCTAAATCCATCAAAGTAGGAATATCCAAAAATTCCAGAAATAGAAGTTATCAAAGTCGACAAAGAAGATAACTAATCGGAAAAGAAGAATCGATTAACAATTGGAAAAACAAAGTAGAATGAGCATAAATGCATAAATGACTTCAACAAAAATGAAAATCAAGTCAATGCCGAAGTCAATAAGTAATGGCCATAATAGAGTACAAAACGATTCAACATCATCATCAAAGGACTCAACGGCAAACCAAGTCAGAGTCTTGGAAATCAAGAATTTAGAAATTTCTCAAAAACAAAGTGACCGAAGTCGAATGGAATTCAAGCAGAGGAAAACATAAAATATCAAGTTCGGAATCGCTGAGATTCGAACAAAATCAATCATCGGCTAATTCAAATCAAAGCCGAAAACACAAGAATCAAAATCAAATGCATATGAATAAGCGCTAGGAATTCATACCTAACAATCAAAGACAATCATATGCAAATACGAGAGATTAAACGTCGACAAATAGTTGTAACATATGTTCCATCCAAGTTATGTTTTATATTTGTTCTAAACCCTAGGCTTTGATACCAAGCTGTGACGCCCCACCTCTATACCCACGCTAGCCAAGAACACTACGGTGTAGTGCTGTCAACTAGCACGGAGAATAAGGCTGTTGAGGAGTGGCCATCAATAGTTGGCCTTACATTAGAATTGGTTATCTCGATAGGAGTGATATATATATTCTTTCATTTTTCATCTCTGATTTATTTTCTCCCATCGAAATACCCCAATTCCAGTATAAAACGAACTACGATGGTTCATAATAGTTTAGAACAGTAAATATAAAATAATAACACAGATAAATATAAATGCGGAACACAGATAAAACAGAAATTCTCATATATACAATAACTGATGTCAGTTACAATACATTTGACACGGTACATATGATACAACTACAACAGTCGACTCAGGAAGTTACATATACAAGTACATTAACGTATACAATATACATGAATACATATCTTCCTATACAATCATACAGACTACTACAAATAACGACGACTACTCCAAAAGATATGAAAGAACTTCATAGCTCTAGCAGCAACCCAAAGCAGAATATCTACAACCTGAAATACTCGGTCTGACCCGAGTATTAGATTCAAAAGAAAATAATACTCGGGTCAGTCTAATTCAAACTCAGTTATTAGTGCACAGAAGCAATAATAATTAAATAACGAATAGACGACAGTAATTAAACCAAATCAGGATGCAATTCAGAATATAGAATTGAAATGAACAAAACAGTTCAAACCATTGAAATATCAATTAAAATATTAATTCAAGTAGGGCTGCAGTACACGCACGCGTGCACTGCCTCGCCACTACGGAATATGGAATACGCAAAAAGATCCATAAGTCAAAACAAAAGGATTATCATACACGCCATACCGTGTGGCTGCAGTTCACGCTTGCGTGCACTGCCTTGCCACTATAGTGATGATGTACCCAATGAATACCGTGTGGCTGCAGTTCACGCTTGCGTGCACTGCCTTACCACTACAGTGATAATGTACACAACCGGGCACAAGGTCAAACCCAAATAAATTACGGTTCAACACAGGGCAACAAGAGTGTACAAGGTCAAACAATCAAATATACAACAGAGAAGGCACATGAATGTGCAGGTCAAAAGAGGCTGCCTCAACAAAGCATCAATAGAGAACTACACATACAAGTATAGCAACAACATGAAAATATCACGAAGGTGCTCAAATGCAACACACCCAACATGTACTCAAACAACAAGTTTTAAAATCTTCAAATCAAGTGAAAACACAATGGAACTGCACTGGACAAGTGCAGACTAATAACACAGTGCTACCAGAGGTAAAAATGCAACAATCAACATGTTGCAAGTGTACTTGAAGGCAATGCACAACATACATATAAAAGAATAGCATCAAGGCACAAAGATAGTTGTACCAAAACATGTGCACAATAGAAGTAGTGCACCAGACATGATGACAACAAACCAAGTGAAAACAAAACTCATATATGCCAGTGAATGCAGAGGTCAGTGCATGGCACAAACCAATTTAAACGACAATCCCTCACAAGAATACAAGTCAGGATACTGCAAATTCCAAGTGGTCAATAATGACCAAGGAAAAATGAAACAAAGTGCTAACTGGTAGATATGAACCAGCATAAACAAATGGATGCACAGGGGTGCAACAGGGGGGGGGGGGATGCCCAGAAATGCATCAGTGAAGAACACAAATGTCAAAGGCAACACACAAGTAACAATCAACTCAATCTCGAGGCAGTGACAGTATGAAATGGAATGTATCAACTCAACAAGGCATAACTATGGAAACAGTGTGATCGAGAACTGATACAAGGAAGTTGTCCAGAAAATCAAACAAGAACCAGAAGTATAAGCATGGCAGTGAAACAATAAAATATGATCAAGTATCTGCATATATATATACATGTGCAAATACAACACATAAATGTGGCAGTAAAACAATAAAATATGCTCAAGTGTCTGCATATATATACATGTGCAAATACAACACATAAATGTGGCAGTAAAACAATAAAATATGCTCAAGTGTCTGCATATATATACATGTGCAAATACAACACATAAATGTGGCAGTAAAACAATAAAATATGCTCAAGTATCTGCATATATATACATGTGCAAATACAACACATAACTCGAACCATGGTCAACAATATATGCATACACACATTCGAATGTATGTATGCATATATATACAGATAAGTCAACCAAAACAAGTTCGAACTACATCAACTTCGAACGAAATCGAACAAGTCAAGTATGATACAGAATGACCATGATAAAGTTATGGAATAACAAATCATAGTCAAGCCGATGCCAACAAAAAGATTGCAGTTCAAATCAACTGCAATGAACCAGTTAAATAGGCCTCACATGTTTCAAATCAAAAATCAAAATCCAAACAACCCACGAAATCATGAAATCACAAATATTGGCACAACACAGAACTGGCGAGCAAAAGAGCAGGGGTATGCAACCTGATCATCGAAGTGCAGACAAGACGAAGCCAAGGCCAATCGGTAATGGCAACCACTCCATCTAGTCGAGTCAAGACCAAATATCAACTCAATTCATAACTAAAGGCAGATAATTCAAAACCAGAAAGTGTTCAAAAATCAAGAAACAGCAGTTCGGCAATAAAATTACAAGAAGGCATGTACGCATATATATGAATACGCATACATATCTATATAACAATGGAAAAGCATCTGCATAAGCAAGAAACATAGGTAGTTCGACCCAAGCCACCAGGACAGTGTCGAACCCAAAGAAAAACAACACAAAAATCACTGCCGAAATCAAAACAGTTCAAGAAATGACCGAAGTCCATACTCAAAGTAAATACATAGTCGAATGGCCGACAAATCAAGGGACGAATTCAATTCGAACACTAATAAACTCGAGATAGGAATTAGATGTGAGTGGAACACTCACCGTGTCGACGAATTAAAGGAGCAACCGAATGTCGAAGCAAGCAACGTTAGCGCCACAAGAACGAACGAGGAAGAGCGAAGCCCTAATTTGGAGCAGCGGAACAAACACGAGACGATGCCGCCATTTACTTTCTTATTTTCTTTAGGGTTCGGTTTCGAAAAATGAAAAGAGAAATGGGGGAAAGGGGTTATTAACCCTTAATAAAATCACGGCAACAAAGAAATGGACCACTAATTATTTTCAAAGCCCGTCAATCTCGTTAACAATTTATAAAATAATTTCAACTCAATTTAATTACTTCAATTGGCAAATAAGCAACAGTATTTATCGTTTAAAAGTCGATTATCAATCGATGCAAATACCGGGTTGTTACAATATATTTAAACAGATATGAAATTTCTTATTATAGAATCATAGAATATAATTTAATTACTGAAATATAAATTAAAATTGTCAATTAATGATGCCTTTGAATCCACGTTGAAACAACGACTTCCCTTCCTTTTACTGTTCTTGATTCGTCAGATTGCAAGTCCGGAATCACCAACCTCTAACTATCGAATAATATTATTTTAATTTGAAATATATTTAAGAATTTTAGAATGAATTGAGAGCTATGTTTTAACCAGCAATGAAGAAGGTAATACTAGAGATACATACATACACACATACATATATACATATACATATATATATGTATATACATACATACATGTGTGTGTGTGTGTGTATAAGGTTATACTAGAGAGAAATGAGGAAAACCTTTTTACTCATTCTCACTTGATCTCAACCCATTATCTCCAAGCCGATTCTCTATGTTTTAGCCAACCCTAGATCTTTCCAAATCCGAAATTTTGCAGCCCTAATGATGGGTCTTAAACCCATCTAAGCCCAAGCCAAAATACAATGCAATTAAATCTAATTTATTCGCTTGTCGATATTATATATCGATCGATATATTTATAACTGCTATAAGTATATATAACATTATTTATTTCTCAAATCATATTCAAATTTTATAATTAATATTTCATAAATATTAATTAATTTATAACAATTATAAACTAATTAAATTGTCCGGTCTTAACGGAATTCATCATTTCGGCTGTACAACTCTTGGGTGTAAATTTGGTCAGCTGTAAACATTGAACTATTCTAATGTTAACGTTCACTCGTCACTTAGCAGGTAGTGTGACATTATGACCAAATTTATCGCATACACATTTTCGGTAATAATCCAATTTTAGTTTAATATGCATTACCCGGCTGTGAAATTTGTTTCACCAATTCTCTTCGTCAAAACTATATCACTTTGGATTATGGAATTTGGTAATGGTCAAAATTCCAACCTTCCAACCTCATCCACATTCAACTTTATAGTTCAAATACAAAGTCCTTGGTTCAATAATCACAATTATTATTAACTGAAATGCTCTGGCCAGAGACTTTGATTTTGAGTTGATTGTGATACTAACTGCATATAATTGAGGAGACGAATCCTCTTTTGAATAGCGATTCACTTCTAATACTTCCACTCGGCCCAACTATAGTCACTCGACGGACGCCATGCCATGATTTGGCTATAATCAAAGTGGAGCTTTCATATTGAAGATGCACAGTATTCTCAAGTCGAGAGAACTGTGTAAATCGGTCACATCGATATTTTCTTTTTGACCTTAATTATATTAACCAACATAAAATATCGAGTGAGTCGTTTCATAGTTACCCAATAACTATTAGTACGTAGCCTCTAGGCGCCCCCAGCAGTCATGAGTAGTACACTGCTGTAACGACCCGTAAATTTTAAACGGTTTTATAACGTAATTTATTGAATTTTTGCTTAAAATTAAACAATAAAATTTAACAATGAAAATTTGATATTTGTAATGTGTCTATTTAAACATAACAAATCGTAAAATTTTATCGGAAATTAAGGAAGTTTATTTTGTTGTGTAATTTTTATTTAAATTTAGATCATTTAACATCCGATGGAAATAAAACATTTTAGAAACCTGAATATTTATATATAGTAAAAATATAAATCATCATCTAAGTGAGATGTTATATTTCGTTTCACCAAATTTGGACTGCTCTAGCTCAGTTTTGTTAGGAAATCAAATCTACAGTTTCGATGACAACAACTGTACAATGGAAATCAAATATGCATATGTATTTCTATATACAAATATTTGCTAGAGCAACATCACTGGAAAGACAAGAACAAGGCTTAAAAAATATTACAAGAGACTACAAGTCGATAGGATCAAAGAAGTAACAAGAAAGATGCACAAAATAGACATGTACAAGTTTCAGACGTCTGGGTGCACAAGCCAGACGTTTGGAAAAGGCCTCTGTAACATAAAAAACAGATAGGACCAGACGTTTGGTGGATGCACTCAGACGTCTGAAAATCTACTATGTACAAAAAATATATAGTATCAGACGTCTGATACAAATACCAGACGTCAGATTTCGAACTCGGAATTTAAATTTAAATTTCAACTGCCACATTTGAATAAACATATTCGCTTTTCTTTGTTGCAACTCGTCACCATCAACAAAATCAACTGTAGAGCACTTGTTAATGGATGCAACTACTCAAGGAACCTCTATACAACTACATATATATCATCAAAATCAAAGAGAACCTTCACCTTACTTACTTTCATTCTCTACTTACATACTCTTTTATATTCTTGATCTCTAGCAACCTATACTTGTATTTCACTCTTCCACATATTCAGTTCTTCACAGTCAATACTCTCTAAATATATATTGGAAAAATTTGTACATATTAGTCAATATTCGTGTTATAGAACACATACTTGACAAGAACAAGTTATTGTAACCAAGCCTATTCCTTCGGACGAAGTGAGGGTGTTTGATAGTCAAATTCCGAAGGGGAGCTTCGGGACTGGATGTAAGACGGAAGGTACGAACCAGCATAAAATTGTGGTGTGCTTATTCTATAGTTACCTAGATTATTACAGCTTTAGTCGCATCATGTATTTTGTCATATATACTTGCATATACACTATGCGATCCACCCTGTAGACTTTCAATTGGTATTAGAGCAAGGTTAGATCAAAGTACAATAACATGTTTTTGAATCACTATAATATGGCAAGTGTTTTTCAAGAAGGTCAATCCACCGCATGAACCCCATTTTTAATGGTTCTAACTATACATATTGGTCAATACGTATGAGAATTTTTATGGAAGCTAATGGATTAGAAATTTGGTCAGCCACTCAAAATAAATATGAAGCACCTGACAGTGCTAAAAACATATGGACTGATGCACAAAAAACCGTAGCTTCTAATAATGTCAAAGCTATGAATGTTCTATTTTGTTCACTAGATAAGAATGAATTTTCACGTGTCGTGTTATGTAACACTGCATATGATATTTGGCATACCTTACAAGTTACACACGAAGGCACAAACAAAGTTAAACAAACTAAGATTTCAATTTTACAAAAATCAATTTTCAACATTTAAAATGAAACAAAATGAATCTATAGTAGACATGTACTCTAGATTTCAAACAATTCAATACGACTTAATGGCTCTTGGAGTCAAATTCACAAATTTTGACTTAGTATCTAGAATACTCAATTTTTTAACTCTAGAGTGGGAAAGAAAAGTATTAGCTATCGAAGAAGCTAATGATCTCTCAGCACTCTTAGTTGAAGAATTGATAGGAAATTTAATGTCCTATGAAGCTAACTTTTAGGCACGAAAAGAACAAATTTCGAAAAAGAAGAATATAGCATTCCCAGCAACAAATGAAGACTCCGACTTAGATGAAGAAGAAATTATATTTATTGTCAAAAACTACAACAAATTCAAGAAGTTTAGGAAAATGACTAAATTTCAGAAAGGAGGAAAATCAAGCTCAACAAACCAAACATCAATCAAATGCTATGAATGTGACCAATTTGGACATATGAAGAAAGACTGTCCCAAGCTCAACAATGATGAAAAGAAGAACAAATCTTAAAAATTTAAAAATAAGAAAGCTTTCAAAGTAACATGGTATGACTCGGATTCTTATCCATCAGATAGTGATAGCGATAGTGACGGAGAACAAGCTAATGTGTGCTTTATGGCACAAACTGATGAGGCATGTTCCGAACTAAGTTATGATGAATTATTAGAACTTAGCATAGAATTAGATGATAAATTTAGACAAATTTATAAAATTGAACAAAAGAACATGTAGGCAAAATAAATAGATTAGAACTTTAAGTATGAATGTTAAATTATTTAAGAAGAAAAACTAGAATTACCTCAAGAAAAAATTAAAAATAATTTGGTTGAAAATGAGACTATTGCTATTTATTTTGATAAAACTAAATTAGAAAAGGATAACTTGTTAAAAGAAAATGTCAACTTGAAAAGTAATATTGAAATATTGAAAATTTAGAATTAAAAGAAAAATTAGGTAAAATTACAATTAAGGTTTCAAAATTTAATAAAGAAAAACAAGATACGGAAAATCTTATCAAAACTTCAAAACCATCAGGTAATACAAATGGAACAGGATTTAAAAATATTCCTAAACAAAAAGGGAATGATATTAAGAAATATAGTTGTATTTATAAAAAGACTAAAAGATCACCTAAGTCTAATACGAATACCAGAAATTTGAAAATTTGGATTCCTAAGACAAATAATAACTTGGTTGGACAAAAACATATAAATAATTTTTTAGAAAATGTAGTCTATAATAAAAATATATTCATGAAGATGCCAAACCTTCTTGGGTATGGCTACCTAACCCTCCTAACATCTAGGACCCTAACAAAGTATATAGGTACCAATTAAAACATCTTTCATTTTGCAGGTACCCAAAATAAAAAATAAGAAGAAATGAATACTTGTTAGTGGATGCTCCAAGCATATGACCGAAAATTAAAAAATCTTATCAAATATAACATACATCGATGGTGGAACAACAACTTTTGGAGATAACTGAAAATGATATGTCGTGGGCATTGGAGAAGTCATCAATTCTGGTATTTCTAACTCTCCTATTATTAAAAATGCTTTGTTAGTAGAAAATCTAAAACACAACCTACTTAGTATTAGTCAATTATGCGATAAAGGTTTTCAAATCAATTTCGAAAAAGATAGATGTAATATTTTTGATAATAACAAACAACTTATATTTTAGGATTTTAGAAACAAAAATATTTATGTCTTAAACGTGAATATAAATAAAAAGTCAAATTTTTTTTAACCTCCAAACACGACGATCCATGGTTGTGGCATAAACGATTTTGTCATATTAATTTTAAATATATTAATAAAATAGAAAAATATGAGCAAGTTAGAAGCTTACCAAAAATAAATTATAAAGTAAAAAATTTATGTGACGATTGTCAAATTTGAAAACTAAAGAAAAGCACTTTTAAATCTAAAAATAATATTTCTAAAAAACAACCATTAGAATTATTACATTTAGATTTATTTGGTCCAACTCAAGTACGATCTATAAATCACAACAAATATGTTTTCGTGATAGTTGATGATTTTTCACGATAAACATGTACTTTATTTTTAAAACATAATAGTGACACCTTTGGTATGTTTAAAATTTTTGCTAAAAGAATTAAAACATAACTGGATTTAAAAATTAAGAATATTCGGAGTGATCACGGTGGAGAATTCGAAAATGATCTTTTTACTAATTTTCGTAATGAAAAAGGTATAAGTCATAAATTTTCTTTTCGTCATCACGGTGTAGGATGGTGGTCTATTTTTCCAAAGTTAGTGGGGGGATTTTGGTGTTTTCTTTCGTGGTATCCTATTCAAAATACGATTTGCGGAAAGAATAGCTTCTTCCCAGATGTTATCTGGCAAGCCGAACTAATTAGTTAGACATTCATCATTAAGAGTTTTATCTATACCGTTGGATTGAGGTGAATACGAGGCCATAGTTAGGTGTATAATACCATGTTCGGCGCAATATTTCTCAAAGGCAAATTCATATTCTCCTTCTCTATCACTTCTTAAAGCATTTATTTTCTTGTTGAGTTAATTTTTAACTTCTGCTTTATACTGTTTAAACATGTCGAATGTTTCATCCTTACTTCTAAGGAGATATACGTAACGCTACCTTGTACAATCATCAATGAAGGTAATGAAATACATTTTTCCATCTCTAGTTTGATACATTTTTAAGTCACATACATCTATGTGTATTAGCTCTAGAAGTGCAGTTTCTCATTCAACAAGATGAAATAAGGTTCTTGTCAATTTTGCTTCTGCACAAACTTGACATTTATAATTGGAGTCTATGTTACATTTGGTATAAAGTCTAGATTAATCAATTTCCGTAAGATATTGAAATTTACATAGCCTAATCTAGAATGCCATATGTTAGAGGGGTCAACAATATAAGCAGAAGATTCGATTTTATTCATATCATTGTTTGATACAATAATGGTTACATTTGTCTTAAATAAATCGTCACAAACATATCATCTTCTTACATACGCTCCATTCTTTGACAATACAAACTTACCTGACACAAAAGTGAGTTTGAAAGTCATGCTTGCTAAGCAGCGATCCGAAAATCAGGTTCTTGCAGATATCTGGAACATGGAGAACATCTACCAAAATTAGTTCTTTTCCAAAAGTCATTTTCAGTACAATCTTTCCTTTGCCTTCGACTTTTGATGCGGATGAATTACCCATAAAGAGTCATTATTCATCAGCAGCAGTTTTGTAGGTTGTAAACATCCACTTATTTGCACATATGTGTCGTGTGCCTCCTGTGTTTACGAACCATTCCTTCGAGTCACCAACAAGGTTGCATTCGAACACTACTACACATAAGTTCATATCAGAAACGCCTTCTAGGCTGTCAGCCATGTTTGTTTCTGATTTCTTTTTCTTGCGTGGGATTTGTGTCCTTTCTTCCCACAATTATGAAATGAACCCGGAATTTTTTTTATTTCTTAGAAGGATGCTCGCGTTTTCTTTTTTAGGATTTATCTGACTCGACTACGTTTGCCTTGGCAACCATGGTATGCAAAGTCTTTTTCTCAGATTTTCGGTTATCTTCCTCAATACTCAATTGGATTATAAGTTCCTCCATTGTCATCTCCTTGCACTTGTGCTTAAGGTAGTTTTTGAAATTTTTCCATGATGGAGGAAGCTTTTTGATTGCAGTGACAACCTGAAAGGATTCGCTTAGAGTCATTCCTTCATCGTGCAGTTGGTGAATGATGACTTGTAACTCGTAAATTTGGTTGATAACGCTCTTTGCATTAATTATTTTGAAGTCAAGAAATTTTCCTATCATGAATTTCTTCATGCCCGCATCTTCGGTTTTGTACTTTTTCTCTAATGCTATCCAAAGTTCTTTGGATGTTCGAGCAATACAGTATATATTGTATAGCCTGTTGTCGAGCCTGTTCAATATGTAGTTCTTGCACATAAAGTCAGAACTCTTTCAGACATTCAAGGCTTTAACTTTTATTGCATCGGATTCCAATTCTTTGACTATGAAAGCATCTTCTGTAAGAAACTTTGCAAGGCCCAAAGTCGTCAAGTAAAACAACATCTTTTGCCGCCAGCATTTGAAGTCCATTCCCGTGAACTTTTCCGATCGTTCTCTATAAGACAGCGCCATCGTTGGAACCATACTTTTAGACTGGGTAGTAATCACAGTCTGTGTTGGTGTAGAGTTGTTGCTTTCATGAGACATTTTCGTCTACAAAAACAACCAAAAATAATTTAATATTGTTTCAAGATTGTAATTCGTTATGTCAGAAAAGTGTTACGAAATTACTATATAGTAACGACAGAAAAGTGTTACTAATATTTCAGAGAGTATCGTTAGAAAAGCGTAACGAAACTGTATATGCAAGTTGTTTACAGTAAAGTTACAAAAATGTTATGAAATTGTTATAATTATGTTACAAATTGCAACTACAACAAACTGTTGTAGGTTCGCAAAATTGCGACGAGTAAAACTGTGCAGTTAACAAATAAAGCAGTAAACGACGTACCGATTATATTATCCGAGTCCAGTGTTTGAAAACTGTTTTCTTGAAACAATGTTACTCCTTCTACGGCGCTTAAGGATATCGAGCAATTATTTTTCAAGATTAAAAAGAATCTTTTCTGGGATGCTGCACAACAATCGCGGAGCAAAACGAACTCAAGAGAGTGTATATAAGAATAGAGTGCTGTGAGGAGAAATAAAATGCAGAAAAACTTGATTATACTTCCACTGTTTTCTATTTGTCTATATATTGGCACGGGGAGGTGCACCTATTCGGTAATAGGTGCTTGTTAAAACAGATGGGACAGTTGGAAATGTTGTGATCTTTTACCAGACGGTGCGACTGTTTGAATTCGAACGGCCGGAAATAAAAACTGTTCGGTCTGAACTGCCACGCCAAACCAACTGCCAACTGCGAAGTGCTAAGTATCTCTAATATGCTTCAAACGCTCGTTTGCCCATGGTTTGGGTGGGGGTACGGGCACGGCACGAACACGGGAGTGGGCTTGCGCGTGTGGGGTGGTGCATTGTACCATTCGTCATGGCTTGTGTCTCTAATTGTCTATGTGAATTGTCATAGTGTCCACATCTTAGTATATAAACACAAATGGTTTATTTTATTCTAAGATGTATGACTATTCAACTTCCATGGCAATTAATGCCTTCACATTCCCCACTACAACTCATTCATTTCCAACAATTTAGTGACTGATATTTACTGTAACAATTTGACCATATTAAAATTTATAAATGCGTAAATTTGATTCAACCGCTACTTTCAAGTTTGATATATATAAAACTTTTCTCAACATATTTTAAATTGTATTTTTATTTTCATTTTTGATAAATCTTTGTTCGTTTTTTTTTTGAAAATTATATCTGAACTTAATCAAATTTTATATTACCAAACCTAATTATATCTTTTTTTAAACTGTGAATATTTGCATTTTGGCTGAAACTAGAACACGGATGTTTTTAAGACTTGATTTTAAAAAGGACGACTGTGTATTTTAAAACTTATAGAATGTATTTCACAAAATTTCCTTTCTCAAAATGGTACATTTTTGTAGTATGATGTTCAAGATTGAACACTCTCAAAAGTTCCATTTAATTTGAAGTTTTATAAAAATAATCTCGTCAAAAGTAAAGCATATATATATGCAAAATTACTTTTGTTCAATTTATTTTTTTATTCTGCATTTTATTCCTCTTCAAAAATAAATGGTTGGAAGACGAGTGGAGGATCTAGATCATTCCCCTATACAGATAAAAAATTCATCACTACCACTACCATGGCCCCGTATATTTTTTTTTTTTTGTGCGAAGTTATTTCGAATTAAAACAAAATTCTATAGATATAATCTGTTTGATAACCGTAACATTTGTTCAAGAATTTAGATCATTTTCAAACTTCTAACTCATTGAAAATTACATTTCCAATTGGATAATTAATAATTGATTTTTGGACAATATTGAACATTACCATGAGAGGAAAGGATATATGTAGAACGTTGCTTGTCCTCGGCCAAAGAAGACAATTGTTTGTAGAATAATATGAGTTTTATATTGATAATTTAAATCTCTATTTTTAGTGCTATAACATGTGAGTACATATACTTCAATGCGATGCAAATCTTTTGAGGTAGGCTCTTACATGTTCGAAATTTATCTTTAGAAAATTTGATTTAATGTTACGATGTTAACGTATTCGACGTAACATTTCAATTTGAGAGTTCACATAACTATTTCTAGAGGTTAAAATTGACACCCACAATATAGGCTAAAGTTGCGATTGCAAAATTCTACTTTTCCATAAAGCGTAATTTTTTGTTCCTTAACGAAATGTGTGTTTAGACGTAAACCACTATTTCCAGCTTTTTCACATCAATTTTCTCTGCTCTCCTTTTCAATCAATTTTCTATACTCTCCTTCTCAACGGATAATTTTTCCATGCAATATCAAAAACACAACCTTTTTTTCTTGCTTTCCCACCTCCTTTTGTTTAATTACCTTTTTGTGAGTTCATTTTGTTTTGTTAAGAACACATCTTAAAGTTGCTTAAATTTTTTGGCGAGGTTTTGTATCAATGGTTATTAGATGTTTTAAAAGTAGCGGTTTTAACCGTTAATGATCGTACTGGTTTTGATTGTTTTATTATATCCGATCAATACATATTTTAAAGTTTAACTTATACCAATTCTAAGAGTTTTTTCTACTAAAGCAACATTAGTTATATATGTATGTATATATTTTTATTTTTATTCTTCAGTTTTATGAATATTAATTTTTAAATATGATTGCTGAAGGTATAATAATAATAAAAAATTATAATTCAAAAATTACTCCAATTTAATAAGTTGAAAATTAACATTAAAATTACACATTGATTTTTGATGGTTTTATTATCAACAAACCGGGTTATAAAGAAACATACAAGAAAGGGCTATGAACATAAGTCTAACATCACTCAGAAAAAAATTATCGAGTGGACAGTTCCAAGACAGTTCTAAATTGTATATAACACACACGTACCCCGAAAACGTGAATCGTGTTAATAGGCTGTGGCCCATTTGTTATTGTTGGGCCCTTTAACACTTCGGGTGAAACCTATTTACTTAATATACAAGATGTTTATGTACGAGGGTCTGCACTGTGGAGTCATTCGTTCACGAAAGTAACTACGTTTTTTAAACGTGCTGTTGATATTTTGTGGTCGTCCAATTTATCACTCGTTAATTTCTTTGTATTGCATTTTTTTTTTCTTTTGGACTAGGCGCACTGTCTTTGAATTTCCTGTAATTTTGATATTTACATGGGCATCTGATGTCTAATAAAATGATTCTGTACCATGTAATGTTGTCAAAATTGATATATTCTTGAACTTAAAAACCTCTTAATTAAACAATTTATTTGAATCAAGTAATATTATTTTATCTAGTTATCGTTACAGTAAATTGGATATGATTTATCACGGACATAAAAAGACGAAAAATCAAATAAGCTTTTTGTTCTCCTCAGATCGATTAATATGCTTTATTGTGCGTTTAATACTAGTGATTGCACCGTTAATATCAAGGGAAATGAAGCCAGCGAGTTAAATGCACAAATATAAAAAGTAACTGTCCAGTCCATTTATGAATGCGTCACTATCTTTTCATATTTTACTGTTGTTTTTACATAATGCGACCATAGATGCTGGCACCTGAATCATGCATTCACTTTTATAAACTAAAATCTATGATGACAAATATTTGACTGATATGAGATGTATCTCTGTGGTGCCAATGTTTTGCGTCACTTGAAAACAATTTGGTACATTAAAACTGAATTAACCATGATTATTGTTGTTCTTATTACATCCATTTAATTAATAATACAAGTGACCCTTTTTTTATTTTTTATTTACTCATAAGGTTCTCCCACATAAAATAACATAAAAGGTCATGTCATTTAGCGAATACGATGGGAGAGTAATTATTATTATTATTTAAAAATTGTGGAGTCCTAAAGTGGAGGAGGACATGTGATATCGAGTGAGGAAAAAAATAATATTGTGTGATATGAAAAGTGGTTGATTAGAGGAGACTTTATGCATAAAAGAATAAGTGGAACAGCAACACTAAAAGCATATTAATGGTGGGTTGGACTTATAATAACACGCTAACTACTTAACAATCCTTAATTGCAATAGGTAGTGTGTAACTATTACGTTGCGCATGCTAATGTTAAAAATAATACTTATATTTTAGTTGTTGCAAAAAATGTATCTCATTATGCAATATTTGATAAATTTACCATGATATATTAATCATAAATTAAAACGGTATCCAACGATTAGATATAAATTATTATTATTATGCAATTTATGATAAATTCATTCATGCAATGTATAATAAATTTACTTAGTAAATAAATTACAAAATAAATTTATTATTATCATTAATGTATATAATTTATTTTATGTTATTTATATATTGCATCCAAATGATTTTTTTATATACCAATTTGTTAATGTCACTGTAGTATATGTAGTGGAATTTTCAATTTTTAGGATTTATTAGTAACTATTAGTACATCAAGTTTATCAATTAGTTTAAATTTTGAATTATACAATTAATTTAAATCTATGGGCTTTAATGTAAAATTAAAAAAAATGGTCAAAATATTATATATATATATATATATATATATATATATATATATATATATCAGAAAGTAGATATTTAATGTAAAATAATTTGAAAGGTTTGATAGAATAATTGAAAGGTGATAAATTATAGGATTCTAAAAATAAAATATCTAAACTTGAAAAGAAACAAAGAGGATGGAGATTGCTGTTATTTAAGAGATTAACATACTTCTGAAGAAATAAAATCTCTCCTTTATTGCTTCATGTTTTAAAGTGCATGTTACAAAGATGTGTATGGATTTGTTATTTAAAGTGTATTACATGATGGACTTGGCTTGCTACATTATGTACATTAATAAGTGTGTGACGTTAGACATTAGACTTTGAAAGCGAGGAAGACAAAAAGGTTTAAAACTAGTTTGTGAATAAATATAAGTGCTGCTGTTACTATTACCATCCAGTATTTTATTTCCATTCGCCTAAACCATAGAAAGGGAGACAAGTGTTCTAAATCCACTCAACTTGAATCCTATAATCTCCGATTCATAAATTATGTACATATGCCTTTCCTTTCTGATCGATATTATTAACTATGTGAAATGCGAAGAATTACAAAACTCAATTTCGACCATCAATCATGTTTATTTACTTGTAAAAAGTAGTAGCTTCAAAGTTTCGAAAGATCTAGGATTTTGTAAAGGTGATCTTGCTAGCAATGACATCACATCAACAAATGTATGTTTCATTTTGAAACTTTTCTGCAATAAATGGTGATGATAATTTATAACGCCAGACTATATTTTCGACATTGTTTTAGAGCTGAATAATACTTTACTAGTAGTTATTTTCCTGAATTAATCAATAATTTTATTAGTGAAGCTACTTCTAGCTGAATAATCACAAATGCAAAAACGAATTTTTTTTTCATGAAGACCTTTATTTTGAAAATTATTTTCATAATTTTATCAAACAATTTTTTTTAATTTTTTTTTAAAGCGGACTTTTCTAAAACTTTCTTTATCCAAAGAGGAAAACACATATTTTTGTAAACCCCTCTTACCTTTCTCAACCATACATTTAGGAATTGAATGAAGTTGAGTTATGGAGGATTTTTTCTAGTAATTTCGATTCTAAGGTGGGATAATGACGTCGAAGTCAACTTTGGAGTAAATGAAGGGTTTTGTAATGGATTTATTGTCTTAGAAGTAATGGGTCCTAATTAACACACTTTGATATTTATATATGTGTTGCAAACGGTTATTGATGATGTTTTTGGATTGGTTAATGAGTGCATGTCTATTGAAATAGGAATTTTTTTTCTTGAACTAGAAAAGATTTTCCACATAGACGATGATGATGGTTTGAAGAAGAACAGTGAAGTTTTGTAAGATTTAAATGCCACAGAAGACTGTCTAGAGTGATGGACGATATATTATGTAGTTGTCATAGTGGTGGCGATGTTGTGAATTACTAGCAACCCTAATTGATTCATAATTAGGAAGAAAATTGTAACGACCCGGGATTTTGACAATATATTTTAATTAGTATTTAATCAAATTAAATGAAATACTAGCTTTTTCATTTTATAAACTGATAAGATCTTTGAACATTTATCAGTTATATATGCTTTGTAAAGGAAATTTTGATTTGAAAATTTAAAATAAAATCTTTCAAAAATGTTTATAACAAAATCTGTCTTATTCAATAAAAATTAAAGGATCTATATTATTAATATTTGATTATATATATATATATATATATATATATATATAATTGTAGTCTTCAATAATAATGTTTAAAATAAACAAACCTATCAACATTGAATATGAATATAAGCTATAAATATAAATATAAAATATACAAATACAAACAAATGTTATAAATCAAAGGTTTGAAAGTTAAATTACAAACAGAAATAAAATTATGGAGTTAAGTTAGCAACAACTTATATGGTTAAAACTTAAATAGAAACATGAGATCATTCTAATATAAATACACATGGTATATAGTTAAAACAATAACTATAATAACTATAATAACTTTACTCAAACATGTAAGATAAGTTTAGAATAGGGTGATGCTGTAACATACATCTGTGCAATACAAAGATGACAAATTTATTTACAATACAAAAAAAATATCCTGTACATAAAATAACAAATATCAGTAAACCATAATTATGTGTAAACACATTTGAAGACATGCATTAAATTAGCACAACATTTTGTCAAGGAATCCATTTAGCCAAAATATACAATATCATTTCAAATTTGCAGTATATTAAATACAAATCTGATCAAAACAGGGTGAGCTTGTACCAGCTGTAACCTACAGCTGTTCAAAGTTATTTTTATTTATACATCATCTTAGTTTTAGTTCGTTTACAAAACTAAGAAGCAAAACTGAGATAAGAAAGGAAAGAAAATAAACACCTTTACTTTGCAAACTCAAACAAATTCAACATCAAGCAGAAAAGATCTTCAGGAATTCAAATTGCAGTTTTCTTCAACAACCTTTGCTTTCTGTTTCAACAATTATTTTGGTGAGTAAACATCTGTTTTCAAAATTTAAACTTATGTATTGCTTTAGAATGATATGTGCTTGCTGTATAGTTTTAAACAAACAATTCTGTGAATTTTTTTGTTGCTCTGGAAAATCTTTTATGCCCTGTTCTTCTATATGTTTGGGTATAGAGCAAAAACAGTAGGAAATTTTAATGCTTCTTTTTGCAAAACACTTTACACTTAGGATCTTAAACTAAATAAGCTTGTACTGAAAATCATGGCCTGGAAACGAATTGAAGGTTGTCAGTGCAACATAGATATTGCATATTTAAGTTTACACTAAAGAAATCAATATGTGTAAAACTCAAATATTTTAATTTGTTAATTCGATTTCATATCTTAAATAAAAATACAAAGTTAAGATTTTAAAATAAAACGATGATTTTTAGATCAATATACAAGGCGCGGTGCGTAGATGAACAAAAAATACATTCTTGTCAATTTCTGTCAGTTTAACAAATTTTAAATGTTGAAATTTGTTGTATAGCTAGCTTGAGGGTTCTCGAATATAGGAAAAATGCCAAAAAAAATTTCTAATGCGGGATTTGCTGAGTCGAATCGAAAATAGGGTTTGGGTTTGAGTTTTCATGTGTTCTGTAAATTGTTGATTGCGTCACAGTGAATTGATCGAGCCGTACGAGTTTCGAGGAGATGGTAGAGGAGGTTATGGCCATGGCGTAGACGAAGCGGCGTCGCCACCAGTGGTCGGTGTTGGTAGGACGTGGTGATTGAGCTACTGGTTCGAGCAGATGGGAGCATTTTGATTTCGAGCTTTTCGCATCGAGTTGGGTTTTGATTTCAAAAGTGTGGTCAATTTGTGGTTTGCAGAGGGTAGCGTGGGTTGCCGGAGGGGCGACGAACCACCGTGTACGTGCACGTTGGCGTACGGTGTCAGCAGTTTTCGTGTTTGAGTCGTCTCGAGTTATTACTTGAGAGGATGGCGAGTTTGCACGAGTGTTAACCCTGGTGCGTGCTTAAGTATGTTTGTGTGTCACTACAGTTATTAACTTAAGATAAAAAAAAAAGAACAGTAGAAGAAGAAGAAGGTAGGAAGAGTGGGACGCGGAAAAAAGGTAAGTGGGACACGAGTTTCACTCGAGTAAACAGCACGTTTACTTTGGGTCCCAAATTTCTAGGGGTTAACCTAAATAAACCTTAAGTTAAAATGGTAAAACAAGTTTAATGTTAATAAAGTTATTTATGTTGACAAGTGTTAAGCTAAGATTGTTTTAAATTTTATTAAGAAGGTTTGCAAATGTAAGATGATAAGTAAATTTAAACTGTAAGTTAATTTAAAATGTAAATTAATTTATACTTGTAATTAAATAAGATTTAATAAATTTGTAATGGAAGATTAACATTAATAATTTTTTGGTTAAGTCAATTTAAACTTAAGGACTTAATTATCTACTTAAAGTTAATTAATAAATAGTAGTTAACTAATTATATGATTAATAATTGGTAACTAATGATTAATTAAATAATTAGTGATAATTAAATGGGTAATTAACTTTTATAAATTAATAATTAAGGTTATTAATTAATAATTAAGAATTAATTAATTAAGTGAGTAATTAAGTAGTAATTAATAAATTTAATAAGCTGGTTAATTAGTAATTAATCAAGCTGGATAAAATGATAAATTAAAATAAGTAGATCAAACTAATTTGATATGAATTGATGATTCTGTTTGATTGACTTTGATATCTATTTGATAATATTCTGTGATATATTCTGGATATATATGTGATGACTACGTATGATTTATCTGTGATAACTGTTATGTGAATTCAAAGTGTTGAATTTAATTTGTTCAAACTATTAAACAACTTGGCACTTAAAATAGCGTTTGGATTTCGATGAGACCGGGATCGGGTATCAATTCGACATTCCGAAAACCACATCGATCCAAATTAAACGATGGGTCATGACATCTCAAGTGAAGGTCGAGATAGTGTTTCAAAATGCAAGGGTCATCGTCGTTAACTCTGAGGGTGATTCCAAAATAAATGTAACGAGATGATGCCTTCGGTTTCGTTCGAACCCGGAACGAACTCATATGGATTGAATGCTTTCAGCATATCGTCAGGTGGACGATGAGCATTCTAAGAGATAATGTTCTCTAAAGGTAATCACAGCCTCAAGCCTCATCAACCGGGAATGGCTAAAACAGGGGAGATGCAGCAAGGTTAGGTGGGTCATGCCCAAGCAGGACGAGGTATACCCCTATCTAGATGTCCCTTTTTATTTCGGCTGTGTGGGCAGTTGTTGGCCACAACTGCGGGGTTATCTTGCTCGGGACTGTTCGGTAAGGAATGGTTCCGGCCTTGTGTTGTAGGAGGCCGAGAGTGATCCTCGGTACGGTGATCTAGTCCCCGTACTGTGACGGGCGGTACCCCAGTAGCCCTACCATTGATGGAAACCCATTTTCCCTACGAGACCCTACAGTTTTGATTTGTATTACCCACTTTTGTGGCTAGTAGCTGGAATTTAATCATGTAACAATTTCGGCTATTTTCTATTTACTTGAAAACCCTAGACACTATTATAATATCACTGGATTTTCTATAAAATGTTTTGGTTAGCGTAAGGTAAAAAATTACCCGTATTTATGAGTGGGGAGTCTTACGTGATACCTTTATTTTCAAATGATCTTCAAAGTTAAACAACTTTAACCCGTTTACGCACACCAAACCATGTCTGACCCGGAGTTTATATTTTGTTTTTCATAAACTCTTGGCTACTCAAATTTTTATGAGTAGCCAAGTGATAGGTATTTGGAGTGTTGAGTTTCTAGAGGAGCTTTGGAGAAGAAGACCAGACGTATGTATCTATCTATATAGTTCCACTGTGTTAGTTGGTGTATGATGTATTTTGGATGTATGTAGTGACAGATATGTATATGACTGTCCTGTTGTATGATATTGTATAATTCTGATATATGTAAAACTATGCAATAGTTATGTGATGTATTATATTTTGTTCCATTCTGCTGTGAGATTCTGATTTTGTTATTCTTTCTTTCTATCTTTTCTATTTCTACCCCTTTCTTTCTTATTGATGATACGTCTTACCGGGGTTAGAAAGAGCGGGTCGTCACAGTTGGTATCAGAGCGCTAGGTTGAGCGAGTACCTAGGCCCTTGAGTAATATCTATCTTGAGAGTGCGTATTTGTATTTTCACATAATTATATATTTATCTAAATTTGTTAAGTTACCTGTCAAGGTGGCCAACATGAGTTCTGGAAGAAGAGGCAGAGGTAGGGGCAGTAGTTCGACTGACAATGGAGGAAGTCAAAATGCTAGTGAGGCTGTAAATCCAGTACCGTCTCAGGTTAGTTTTGCCGCTTTATGCAAAGACTTCATCAACCTTGGAGGCCAACCATTTAAAGGTTCAGAATCAATAATTGAAGTTCAAGCTTGGCTACACTCTTGTGAGCGCATCTTTAAGAGTATGAAGTTGTCGGATGAACGGAAAAGGGAAATGTCATCGTGGCAATTGCAGAAAGGCGCAGCAACCTGGTGGGATGCAATGGTAACAAACAATTCTGAGGAAGACATTTCATGGGACAGATTTAAGGATTTATTTGAGGAGAAGTTTATGCCAACAGCGGGGAAAACTCAATTGTACCAGGATTTTCTGAATTTGAAGCAAGGAAACATGACTATAGCGGAGTATGAGACCAAATTCAATGAACTTTCTTGCTATGGACCGGGACTCATTGATACTCCCCTCAAAAAGAACAAAATGTTTATGAAAGGATTGAGGCCATAATTTCATGAAAAGATGACGGTGCTTTTGAAATGATCTTTTGTTGACTTAATTGATATGGCTCTGAGATATGAGAATTTGATGAACAAGAAATTAGTGGCACTAGTAGCCGCATCGGGAAGGAATTTCGCTAATCCGAATAAGAGAAAGTTCAATCCCAATTGGAGGAAGCCGAATAAGAAGAAGCCTGTAATTGACAATGGACCTCGTAAATGCTGCATTTGTAAAAAAGAAGGTCACTTGGCGAATAAGTGTCCTAGGAAGGGATTTCAGTAGCAGCAGCAACAACATAAGAGTGGTCTAGGATCAACAATGGTTCAGAGATCGTTGTGTTTCAATTGTCACCAACCAGGTCATATGATCAGGGATTGTCCACTACTTCATAAAGCTCAACAGAATAAAGTATTTACTTTGGAGGGTGCACCATCTACCTCATCTAAAGGCAAAGGAGTATTGGAAGGTACATTACTTTTAGATGGCAAGTATATTAAAGTTTTGTTTGATTCGAGTGCTTCTTTGAGTTTTATTTCTCTGGAATCTGTAGAGAAGTTCTTTCTTACCCCTAGCACTGTAGATTGTCCTATCTTGGTATCTAATCCTATATGAGGGGTGACCAAATTAGATATGATCTGTAAGGACTTGAAGATTTCCTAGCTATCCCATAATTTTTCTTATGACCCTTATGTGTTGAATTTTAAGGGATTTGACCTTATATTGGGAATGGATTGGCTTGATAAGTATAGAGCAGTCCTGAATTGAAATGAGAGAACAGTTTCGCTGGAAACTGATTTGGGTAGAATTGCCAGAGTGTCGTGCGATAATTATGGAATTCACTTGAGTGGTCTTTTGCATGGAATTGAGGCTTCTCAAGAGAAGATTGAAGATATCAGTGTGGTTCAAGATTTTGCTGATGTATTTGAGGAAGTTAAGTGTCTACCACCACATCGAGAGATAGAGTTTCGTATTGATTTGATTCCAGGAGCAGTGCCGGTGATTCAGCCCAGTAGGAGAATGGCTCCTAGGGAGAGAGAGGAGTTAATTAAGCAGGCACAAGATCTTTTGGAGAAGGGGTTGATTAGGCCCAGTTTTTCTTGTTGGGGCTCTGCTACAGTGTTTGTCACTAAATCAGATGGATCGCCAAGGTTCTGTGTGGATTATCGAGAATTAAACAAAGTGACTATCCGTAATAAATATCCTCTTCCTCGTATCGATGATCTCTTTGACCAGTTGCATGGAGTTTCTATCTTTTCTCAACTAGAATTAGCTTCATATTTCCATCAGTTGAGGGTAGCTGAGGACAGTATTCCCTTGACTGCATTTAGGGGACCGAATTGTTTCTATGAGTGGATGGTTATGCTTTTCCGGTTAACCAACGCTCCTACCTACTTTGTTGACCCGATGAACCGAGTCTTTCGGGATGTATTGAATAAGTTCGTTCAGGTATTCATTGACGATATCTTGGTCTACTCTAAATCTGAAGAAGAGCACAGGCATCATTTGAGAATTGTATTGGAGACTCTAAGGAGGCATGTGTTGAAGGCAAAGTTTTCTAAATGCCATTTCTGGAAATCGAAAATTAAATTTTTAGGGCACATTGTTTCTGGTAAAAGCATCTCAGTAGACCCAAGAAGGTTGAAACTATTCTGGAATGGAAGCAGCCGGAGACACCGACTGAAGTTCGCAGTTTTTTGGGATTGGCTGGCTATCACAGGAGTTTATCAAGGATTATTCCAAGATTTCTTCGCATCTGACCAAGATGACAAGGAAAGGAGCTAAATTCAAGTGGACACCCCAGTGTGAAGAAGCTTTTCAGGAGTTGAAGACAAGGCTAACCAGTGCACCGGTGCTTGCTATCCCAGATGGAAAGAGCAAATTCGAGGTTTATACTGATGCTTGTATAGTTGGTCTAGGAGCAGTTCTGATGCAGAATGGAAGGGTGATTGCGTATGCGAGTCAGCAATTGAAGCGACATGAGAAGAACTACGCTACGCACGATCTTAAATTGTTAGCCATTGTTTTTGCTTTGAAGATCCGGTGACATTATCTTTTAGGAGAGAAATTCAAATTATTCACGGATCACAAACCATTGAAATATCTTTTCTCTCAAAAAGATCTTAATTTGAGGCAGCAGCGGTGGGTCGAATTTCTGGCATCCTATGATTGGATATTTTGTACACCCTGGGAAAGGCGAATGTTGTAGCTGAAGCTCTTAGCAGAAAAGCAGTTCTGTCTCTTCTAGAAGTTGTTCCATCTCTTATTGAAAGGATTTTGAGCAAGCAAGAATCAGATAATAGATTAAGAGGAATCATCAGGAAAGTTAAGAAGGATCAGTGTTCCATTTTCAAGATTGATGACCAAGGGACACTGAGGATCAACGGGAGGATCTGTGTTCTGAATTTCAAGGAATTGAAGCAGGAAGTCTTATCTGAGAGTCATCGTTCCAAATTGAATATTCACCCAGGAATCTCAAAGATGTATAAGGATATGAGGAGAATTTTCTGGTGGCCGGGTATGAAGAAAGATATTGCTAGGTTCATAAATAGTTGTGCCATCTTCCAACAAGTTAAAGGAGATCAACAGAAGTCAGCCAGATTATTGCAGCCTTTGGAAATTCCTGATTGGAAGTGGGAAATGATTTCGATGGATTTCATCGACGGTTTGCCTATAACCAGGAAAGGAAACGATGGAATATGGGTTATTGTGGATCGTTTAACTAAGAGCGCCCATTTTATACCTTTAAGGCAACTCGTACTGCAGCTTCTCTGGCAGAGATTTTCTTAAGGGAGATAGTCAGATTGCATGGTGTTCCTGTCAGTATAGTAAGTGACCGTGATCCAATTTTCACCAGAAAATTTTGGGTGGCTCTGCAATCAGCCATGGAAACGAGTTTGAGATTAAGTACAGCCTATCATCCTCAGACAGACGGACAGACAGAGAGGCTAAATCTTATTCTTGAGGACATGCTGCGAGCTTGTGTTTTGGATTTTGGAGGATCGTGGGAAGACCATCTTCATTTAGTTGAATTCTCTTATAATAACAGTTACCAAGCGAGTATTAAGATGGCTCCTTATGAAGCTTTATATGGAAGACCATGTAGATCCCCATCCTGTTGGATAGAATCGAAAGATCATTATGTGCTCGGACCCGATCTAATTCGAGAAGCTTCTACGAAAGTTGAGCTTATCAAGAAAAGGATGAAAGCTGCTCAGGATCGTCAGAAGAAATATGCAGATAAAAGACGAAGACCATTGGAATTCGAGATCGGAGATTTAGTCTTTGTCAAATTTTCCCCAATCAAAGGTGCTATAAGATTCGGAAAGACGGGAAAACTTGATCCAAGATATATTGGACCATTCCGAGTGCTGGAAAGAATTGGTGCAGTAGCATATAGGATTGAATTGCCAGAGCGGATTTCTGGAATTCATAATGTATTTCATGTATCCCATTTAAGGAAATTTGTTCATGACCCATCACTAGTTGTAGAACCAGTAGTCCAGGAAGATTTGGAAGTAGAACCCATTTTGACTGTGGTCAGAAATCCTGTTCGGATTGTGGATCAAGACGAGATGCAACTCAGGAGCAAAGTAGTGAAACTCGTCAAAGTGCAGTGGAGCGAGGATCCCAGAGATTGTACCTGGGAAACTCTTGATAGTTTTAGAAAAGCTTATCCGGATTTGTGTCCGGATAACTAGTGTTATTATTAGGATAGACTGTTTGATTGTTTGCTATTGTATGGATGATATATATGTTTGGATTGTTAATATAAAAGCTTTTGGATTAACTTTTGATTAAATTTCAGGGACGAAATTCTTTTAAGGGAGGAGGAATGTAACGACCCGGGATTTTAAAAATATATTTTAATTAGTATTTGATAAAATTAAATAAAACACTAGCGTTTTCATTTTATAAACTGATAAGATCTTTGAAAATTTATCAGTTATATATGCTTTGTAAAGGAAATTTTGATTTGAAAATTTAAAATAAAATCTTTCAAAAATGTTTATAACAAAATTTGTCTTATCAATAAAAATTAAAGGTTCTATATTATTAATATTTGATTATATATATATATATAATTGTAGTCTTTAATAATAATGTTTAAAATAAACAAACCTATCAATATTGAATATGAATATAAGCTATAAATATAAAATATACAAATACAAACATATGTTATGAATCAAAGGTTTGAAAGTTAAATTACAAACAGAAATAAAATTAAGGAGTTAAGTTAGCAACAACTTATATGGTTAAACTTAAATAGAAACATGAGATCATTCTAATATAAATACACATGGTATATAGTTAAAACAATAACTATAATAACTTTACTCAAACATATAAGATATGTTTAGAATAGGGTGATGCCGCAACATACATATGTGCAACACAAAGATGACAAATTTATTTACATATACAAAAAAATATCTTGTACATAAAATAACAAATATCAGTAAACCATAATTATGTGTAAACACATTTGAAGACATGCATTAAATTAGCATAACGTTTTGTCAAGGAATCCTTTCAGCCGAAATATACAATATCATTTCAAATTTGCAGTATATTAAATACAAATCTGATCAAAACAGGGTGAGCTTGTACCAGTTGTAACCTACAGCTGCTCAAAGTTATTTTTATTTATACATCATCTTACCTTTTGTTCAGAGAAGAAAAACTGAGATAAGAAAGGAAAGAAAATAAACACCTTTACTTTGCAAACTCAAACAAATTCAACATCAAGGCAGAAAAGATCTTCAGGAATTCAAACTGCAGTCTTCTTCAACAACCTTTGCTTTCTGTTTCAACAATTATTTTGGTGAGTAAACATCTGTTTTCAAAATTTAAACTTGTGTATTGCTTTGGAATGATATGTGCTTGCTGTATAGTTTTAAACAAACAATTCTGTTAATTTTTTTGTTGCTTTGCAAAATCTTTTATTCCTTGTTCTTCTATATGTTTGGGTATAGAGCAAAAACAGTAGGAAATTTTAATGCTTCTTTTTGCAAAACACTTTACACTTAGGATCTTAAATTAAATAAGGCTGAATACACTGAAAATCATGGCCTGGAAATGAATTGAAGGTTATCAGTGCAACATAGACAATGCATATTTAAGTGTACAGTAAAGAAATCAATATGTGTCAAACTTAAATATTTTAATTTGTTAATTCGATTTCATATCTTAAATAAACATACAAAGTTAAGATTTTTAAACTAAAACGATGATTTTTAGATCAATATACAAGGCGCAGTTCGTAGATGAACTAAAAATGCATTCTTGTCAATTTCTGTCAGTTTAACAAATTTTAAATGTTGAAATTCGTTGTATAGATAGCTTGAGGGTTCTCGAATATAGAAAAAATGCCAGAAAATTTTTCTAATGCGGGATTTGCTGAGTCGAATCGAAAATAGGGTTTGGGTTTGAGTTTTCCTGTGTTCTGTAAATTGTTGATTGCGTCGCCGTGAATTGGTCGAGCCGTATGACTTTCGAGGAGATGGTAGAGGAGGTTATGGCCATGGCATGGACGAAGCGGTATCGCCATCGGTGGTCGGTGTTGGTAGGACGTGGCAATTTTCTGTTGGGTGATTGAGCTACTGGTTCGAGCAGATGGGCGCATTTTGATTTCGAGCTTTTCGCATCGAGCCGTGTTTTGATTTCAAAAGTGTGGTCAATTTGTGGTTTGCAGAGGGTAGTGTGGGTTGTCGGAGGGAACGGCGGACCACCGTGCACGTGCACAGTGGCGTACGGTGTCAGCAGTTTTCGTGTTTGAGTCATCTCGAGTTATTACTCGAGAGGATGACGAGTTTGCACGAGTGTTAAACCTGGTGCGTGCGTAAGTATGTTCGCGTGTCACTGTAGTTGTTAACTTAAGCTAAATAAAAAATATGAACAGTAGGAGAAGAAGAAGGTAGGAAGAGAGGGACGTGGGAAAAAGGTAAGTGGGACACGAGTTTCACTCGAGTAAACAGCACGTTTACTTCGGGTTCCAAATTTCTAGGGGTTAACCTAAATAAACCTTAAGTTAAATGGTAAACAAGTTTAATATTAATAAAGTTATTTGTGTTGACAAGTGTTAAGCTAAGATTTGTTTTAAATTTTATTAAGAAGGTTTGCAAATGTAAGATGATAAGTAAATTTAAAGTGTAAGTTAATTTAAAATGTAAATTAATTTATACTTGTAATTAAATAAGATTTAATAAATTTGTAATGGAAGATTAGCATTAATAATTTTGTGGTTAAGTCAATTTAAACTTAAGGACTTAATTATCTACTTAAAGTTAATTAATAAATAGTAGTTAACTAATTAAATGATTAATTAATTGGTAATTAATGATTAATTAAATAATTAGTGATAATTAAATGGGTAATTAACTTTTATTAATTAATAATTAAGGTTATTAATTAATAATTAAGAATTAATTAATTAAGTGAGTAATTAAGTAGTAATTAATAAATTTAATAAGATGATTAATTAGTTATTAATCAAGCTGGATAAAGTGTCAAATTAAAGTAAGTAGATCAAGCTAATTTGATATGAATTGATGATTCTATTTGATTGACTTTGATATCTATTTGGTGATATTCTGTGATATATTCTAGATATATCTGTGATGACTGTGTATGATTTATCTATGATAACTGTTATGTGAATTCAAAGTGTTGAATTTAATTTGTTTAAACTATTAAACAACTTGGCCTTTAAAATGGCGTTTGGATTTCGATGAGACCGGGATCGGGTATCAATCCGATATTCCGAAAACCACATCGATCAAAATTAAACGATAGGTCGTGACATCTCAAGTGAAGGTCGAGATGGTGTTTCAGAATGCAAGGGTTATCGTCGTTAACTCTGAGGGCGATTCCAAAATGAGTGTAACGAGATAATGCCTTAAGTTTCGTTCGAACTTGGAACGAACTCGTATGGATTGAATGCTTTCAGCACATCGTCAGGCAAACGATGAGCATTCTAAGAGATAATGTTCTCTAAAGGTAATCGCAGCTTCATGCCTCATCAACCGGGAATGGCTAAAACAGGGGAGATGCAGCAAGGTTAGGTGGGCCATGCCCAAGCAGGACGAGGTATACCCCTGTCTAGATGTCCCTTTTTATTTCGGCTGCGTGGGCAGTTGTTGGCCACAACTGTGGGGTTTTCTTGTTCGGGACTGTTCAGTAAGGAATCGTTCCGGCCTTGTGTTATAGGGGGTCGGTAGTGATCCTCGGTACGGTGATCTAGGCCCCGTACCGTGACGGGCGGTACTCCAGTAGCCCTGCCATTGATGGAAACTCGTTTTCCCTATGAGACCCTACGGTTTTGATTTGCATTACCCACTTTTGTGGCTAGTAGCTGGAATTTAATAATGTAACAATTTTGGCTATTTTCTACTTACTTAAAAACCCTAGACACTATTATAATATCACTGGATTTTCTATAAAATGTTTTGGTTAGCGTAAGGTAAAAACTTACCCGTGTTGATGAGTGGGGAGTCTTATGTGATACCTTTATTTTCAAATGATTTTCAAAGTTAAACAACTTTACCCGTTTACTCACACTAGACCCATGTCTGACCCGGAGTTTATATTTTGTTTTTCATAAACTCTTGGGTACTTAAATTTTTATGAGTAGCCAAGTGATAGGTATTTGGAGTGTTGAGTTTCTGGAGGAGCTTCGTAGAAGAAGACCAGACGTATGTATCTATCTATATAGTTCCGCCGTGTTAGTTGGTGTATGATGTATTTTGGATGTATGTAGTGCCAGATATGTATATGACAGTCCTGTTGCATGATATTTTATAATTCTGATATACGTAAAACTATGTAATAGTTATGTAATGTATTATATTTTGTTCCATTCCGCCGTGAGATTCTGATTTTGTTATTCTTTCTTTCTATCTTTTCTATTTCCACCCCTTTCTTTCTTATTGATGATACGTCTTTCTGGGGTTAGAAAGGGCGGGTCGCCACAAAAATAGTTCTCAACTGATTTCTCAACTGAGGAGGCACAGTGGGACTCAGTCGACCTACAAATCAAGTGCGAAAGGATTTCAGATTTAGATTGACCTAGGGAAATGATTTTCTTCGATATATAATAACTAAATGAGAAGGAGAAGCATTTAGGTGTGCGTTCACAAGGTGGAATGATTTTAATTGGGATTTCAATCCTGAATGAAAGAAAAGAATGCATGTCTATGGATCAATATCAGCGAATGAACTTGACCATTATGGTGGGGGTTATGGGCCTAACTGTTTAACTCAAAAGCAACCCACAGTGGTGTTTAAGCACATATCCGTTTGAATTTCAACAACTAACACTTTATGGATTGACTTTTATTACTTGAGTATGACACTTAACTTGTTTGGAGATTTTTAAGATATGGTCTGACGTAATCATAATGTATCATTTGACTTTGGACGATTAAGATGTTCCAATATTGAATTACATTAGGGCTATTTCTATGTGATAATTGAGTTATATTTTGTAATAACGCCTCGAAATCTTATCACTTTGATTTGTAAATATTTATTTTATTTTAAATATTCAACTAATGGTTTTAATAACTAAAATACCTTCAATAAATAACTAAAGATGATGAAATGGTTTTCAAATGCGTTTACAGATATACTTAGTTCGAACAAAAAGTAGAAAATATGACCGAAAATCGTTTTCCTAATTTTCGATTTTTCACCGTCAAAAAGTTGTTGGGAACATTGTGTACACAAGAACAAATACACACACTTATAACATATAAAATGGTTAAGGTCACAAAATGATTTACTTAAGTAAAAGGAAGTTTGAATTGAAAATTAGAAAGATTCCTTAAGCAAGGAAGTAAGCAAACACTACTAAAAAAGGCTAATATTCCGACAGCACGTAGCGACGGCTTCCGAAGGTTAATTTCCAACGGCTTCCGATGGGCCATCGGCGGCCATTGTAGGCATTCGACAGCCGTTGAAAGCCGTCTAAAATTCGAGAATTACAGGCCCAGCCGAGCCTTCTTCTTCCTCATTTTGCAACACGATTTTTTTTATCAAAAACCTCCAAATCCCTCCTACAAGCTTTCAATCTCTAATTCCGAGCTTCCGGATCCTCCATGGCTACCTAAGCAAACTCTATTGTTCTCAATCTCAGGTATAATATCTTAATTTGAGCAAAAATCTAATTTTTACCCTAAATCTAGATTTGCATAAAATGATAAATAGAGCTAATTAGTGATTGCAATTGTTTCCAATTGCATAATAATGGTTTATAGCATCCCATGGTATACCCATTTTATATGTTATCGTGAAATTTTAAAGAGTATGTATAATTTGTGATTGTGTGCGTATATATAGTTAGTAAAATTGTATTTTTTGTAAAATGCATACATTTAATTAACTAATGTCTCTTAGAGAGTTTTTATCACCGTCCGATGAGCGTTGTACATGATCATTATATAAATAGTCATTTTTTTTCAAAAAACGACCGTTTATATTCATTTGATACAATGTTTGTTGTATTTGTCTCTGTATTGGGTAAGTTATGAACACAATAAGTATTTACATTTTGTATACTATTTCATCTCAAACGGTTAATAAAATTTCGGTCTAACTTTTTTTTGTTTCCTGCGTACACACATTTGTGTACAATGCAGGAACAAAAGGGAAATGCTGCTTAAATTTTGTTGAATCGTTTGAGACAACATGGTCGGCCTCCTCCACCCTATCAAATCACCATAATCATCATTGTCACAGTCCACCTCTTTAAACATCTTACAGCAACTAGAAGAATGAAATACCACATAATCAAAATCAGCAACCCAAATAAAACATGTTGGATTTGTGTGGTAGATAGATGGAGCAGGAGATTAGGGGTCTATGAAGAATAGTGGGTACGCGACGAGGGACCATGTATTCATTAATCTAAGGTTTAAGAAAAAAAGGTTATCCTCGACATTTTTCAAATAAGAAAGAGAGCTGGGAAATAAGGAAGAGAAATGATGAAATAAAATGCAGGGGAATATGGGCAAGATGAAATTTCATCTGACATGTTGAGAGAGATGAAGTTGGAGAAGTTCGAAGTCTCACAAACTCCATAGTCTGTAAATGAAGAGAAGGCGGGATAGCCAAAATAAAATGCTAATGTGCTTCTCATTGCTTTTGCTTTATAACAGACTAGTAAACCACTACAATGTATGTAAATTCAAATTACTTAGTATGCGCAAATAAAATTAACTTTTTACATCAAAATATGAATATATGTTAAAACGGAACAAGAGTCCTCTCAAGCAGTGTTATCTATTTTCAGACAACATGGTCAGCCTTCTGGAAAATGTGTAGAAATATGGCTAGACGATAGAGATCTTCATGTAGAACACATATATTCTTCTAAATTGTGCCGAGATTGCAAAGTTTGTTAAGTAATCTGAAATAATAATTTGTGTTTTATTCTTTTCTATAATGCATGCGCGTGTATAACCTAATGTAATAATTTGTTTATATATACAGTGTTTATGAACGTGAACATCTGAACGGAGATCTCAGTAAAGAATCTTCCGGTTGGTTTTCAAATTACGTATATGAGCCGAGAAATTGTGTTGTTGACGAAGGGTTGAAACATCTTACGATGGGACTAAAAAGAGCGGTCAATACATATCCAATATATTTCGTCAATGGATATAAATTTAACATCAAAGAATACGGTGCAGAAAAATTAACGAATAATACTGGTGTATTTATTAAAGGTAATGGCGATCCAGAAAACCACATAAATGATTTTTATGGCGTTTTAACACAAATTTTGTAACTAACATATTTCTCACGACCGTGGAGGAGGTGTTTCTTTTTAGATGCAATTGGTTTAGCAATATTCTAGGTTCTGGAATTAGTGTGCACAAGGATTATAATCTTATCGAAATAAAGCATACATCGCACTACACAAGTACAATCCTTTTGTACTAGCCAAACAAGCATTGCAAGTTTATTACGCTCCTTATCCATCTCTAAAAAGAGATAAAGCAGCTTGGTCTGCAGTTTTTAAAACAAAGGCTAGATTTAGATTCGATGGGAAGAATATTCCAAACGAACAAGCTTATCAGGCAGATCTTGAGGAAAATAACGAAATAATAATTACAGACGATCATATAGATTTTGGTCCTTTGATCGATGAATCAAATATTTTGGTAGAAGCGTTTGAAAGTGCAGAGGAAAATATCGTAGAAAACGAGACCGAATCTGAATCATAAGATGCTGATGAATGATAAAAATTCGAATCTGAATTTTTTTTTGCAATTGATGTAACTATGTTGAATTTTTGACGTATTATGAAACTGATGCAACTATGAAACCAAACCTGTACGTTTACCATTGTTTACATGTTTTATGTCATTTCCATTTGTCATTTATTTAGCAATTTTTATTGGAAATGCAATGTAATCTGCTTATTGTTGGAACATGAGACTCATTATGAATCAGGTATAACACACTTCCATTTCTATTTCCTTTTCAGTCATTAATTTAGCAATTCATACCATTATGTCATTTATGTATGAAACATATTTCATTATCATGTTATTATTCTCTTTTGAAATGATGTGTATATATGTCACAAGTTTATGGTAACGTCATGTAGAGGTAGGATCTCTTCCCGATCTTCAGGAGGCGATAGCAGTGGTCCATCGCAAGCATCACTGTGTCCTGTAGTTTCTTTATTACCTAGAACAGAGGGGTAAGAATTAAATTTTATTCAGCATCTTATTTTTTTGATATACATACCTACTTATCTGTATCATATTTAAAAACAGGGGGTTCGACCTACTTCCCTCGAAGTTTGTGTTGGATGTTTCTAGAACTTGTTATCGGAGTAGGATGAGTGCGTGTTGGCCGAAGTGGAATAACATCCCTCCCCACATAGTAGAGTGTATTTGGCAGGATGTCCTATTAAGTATATTTTTCTATTTTTCATTTTTAATTCGTTTTTTACTATTTATCGTTTACATTTTTCTTTTTTGCTTTTTATCGTGAAACACATGCTGAGATTGACATTTAAAAAGACGATATGCAGTTGGCACGAGAATATTGGATGAAGAAGATGCGTAAAAACTATAGGGACTCGATATCCGAAATCAAGAAATCAGGTAAGAAACCACGTTGATGGAGGATAGCTATGGCAAGTGTGGTTGGGATGCTGGGAAACTGACGAGGCGAAGGCAAGTATACTAATTTTTTTAAATTATTTGACTGGCAGTAAATATCAAAAAATACATGATCGATAAATAATGTATCAAATTTTGAATGTATAAGCAGAGTCAGAAAGAAACTCTACAAATAGGAATAAAAATCTCATCCCTCATCGCGGAGGGTCGAAGTCATTTCAACAGTATCGGCAGGAGTTGGTAAATTTACTGAATGCAAATTGTAAATAGTTTGTGCTATACAATTTTAAATGTAAAATAATTGTATGTAAAGATCAATTTCAAGAAGCTGAGACGCATGGTCCCGTGGGCTATATGGACGTGTTTACTCGTATGCATGTTGTTGAGCATGTAAATCCGGACGGGACAGTTTCGTATACATGGCACGACGATAAATCCAGCAAGAGCCATGTAAGCATATTTCATTTTATGCAGTATTAGTAATTGTTCTACTTGTTAAAATATTAGGAAATAGGATATGATGATATTAATATGTTAATGTAGGAAAACTTTATGGAGCAGCGCCAGAAACTTCTTGCTGATACAGGTCGAGATCAGTTGACGATGGATGAGGAGGATGCTATTGTTGAGTCGGTTATGGTCCATCGGAGCATGCTAGACGATACGGATTTGGCAATCAAGTGGTAAGTAAATAATATATTGGGTATCATATAAATTTTCAAATTCAGCACATTGGTTTTGAGTCTCTTCGTTATGAAAGCATTATGCATTACCAAAATATATTAATTTGTTAGTTGAATGTCATTTAAAAAAAATAACGAAAAAGACATGTTATTTAATTTAGTTTGCCTGATATATGCTGTAAACATGCATAAATTTGTCACATTTACTGTTAAAGAGATCAAAAACAGTGATATCTCATAATGTAACGTACTATTATTTTTGTTAATAAATGGTTGAATCACAATTTAAAAACGACCAAAGGAACATACTTTCAAATGCATACATTATACATAAGCAATGGTTAGAACTTCATTAACGAGTAAATTATTGTAGCTTTGATTTTATTGCATTAAATAACAAGAAGAAATTCAATGTGGTAAAATGGTAATGGACGAACTTTGGAAATAGAGTGACTTTGCAATAAAAGCCTTAGGTGCTTCTAACGACATATTTATATTTATTTATTAGCGACTAATGTAACATGTGGATTCATTTTTGAAAATACTCGAGTTACATATGATTTTTGAATGGAAATACATAAATTGAACGAGTACTTGTACATTTGTTTTGAAATAAAATAATACAAGGATAAAATTAATTTGCATCGACATAAACTATTTTATTGCTAATTTTTTCTTCATTTTAGGACTAGTATCTTGATTAACAGGTATAAATGAACGTACAAATATGAAGTACAAATACTTTACTAGAGTAGATTACATATGGCTGCAATAATTTGTGAATAAAGGCCTTTAGTGTTTCAGGTATCAAAATGGCGGTTTATGCTGTGGGAACTACATCAATTAATGTGATTTTCCCATCACCTAATATGTGTAAATTCTAAGCTCAAATGATGAGTAATTTGTTAAAATACAACGCAATGTTTTGTAATGGTTGATATTTGTCCAATTAATTATCCGCCTCATTCAGCCTACATTTTCATAGTTTAGTCGCATGACCCTCCTTAACCAATTTATAGACCATTTTTTGAAATTAGTCATTTTCTTTCAAAATAGTTATCCCTTTGCTAGATGACACAACTGTTCGTATCTATAAATTGGCCAACTTCCCTCTCATTTAAGAGATAGAAAATAGAGTAATTTCAAATTTATTTCTCTCACCCTTCCCTATAGTTACTTATGCTAAATTTTCCAAAGTTCTAATATTTCAAAATATAAATCAACAATCTTGTCACTATAGTTATTTGGTGTTACCATAATCTAAAATGTTATCAACATGCACATACACTTACGTAAACATGCATAAACTAAATTGAATAACATTATCACACTGCTAATCATTCACATACCTACACATACACTTACAGAGATCACACAGCCAAATTAAATATTTATCATTGGCCAGCAGTCAGAGATGGGTAGGCAGAGTAGAGCTCCGATAGATCTAGTAGAGATCGAAGATTTACGGGTAGAGCGGCGCGGCTGGAGGAGCAGATCCGTTGGTAGGCCATAGAGACCACACAGTTGCTAGACCAGCCTATCGCCGAGTACATGCAGCAATATGGTGGCCGCTTCCCTTCCTCTTCTAGCTCTGGCTCTGGAGGAAATTGATTGACTGCTTTGGTCGGTATGTTTTTTTTCTGTTTTGTATGATTTGGTAGATGGTGGAGGTAGTTATTGATTTATGTACTATGTTATGGTACACTTAGCTGTATCATTGTAAAATTATGTGTTTTGACTTAATTATATATATATATATATATATATATATATATTGTTTGATGAATTGTGTATAGTATGGTTTTTGATATTTGGTTGGAATATTATATATTGGATTCTGCAGTATTGGTGGAATAATGTTTGTATGGGAAATGTGGATGGAAGGCTATATTGCAGCAGAAATATAAAAAAAATTGCAGCAGATTTCCGATGGCTTCCGACAGCGTTCAACTTATATTTTTCCAATGGCTTTCGACGGCTTCCGACTGCTTTCATATCAATTTTTTCAACGGTTTCCGACTGCTTCGGACAAGTGTCAGAATCCGTCAAAATCCATCGGAAGCCGTCGGAAATACGAACGGCGAGATGTGTTGGAAACCGTCGAAAATACTACACACCGACGTCTTATTTTCCTGTGGTATTTTCCGACGGTCTCCGACGGCCTCCGACGGCCGTTGATGATTTTCGACCATCGGAAATGTCTTTTTCCTTGTAGTGAAAGGTACATAAGAACACTCAAATATCCAACATATTATAGAGTGTGCAGTACTTTGATGGAATGTGAGATTTGGAGGGTGGGGAAGGGAGTTGCATGTGCATAAAAGAAGAGGAGGATGTGATGAGGTGGAAAAAGAAAAGGAGGGTAATGGCAAAGTCACTTCATCTGATATAAAAGCTAATTTCTTTTTTCATTTTAATTTTAATTCTTCATTTCAAATTGTATTTCTCTTTCTTAAGCTCCACTTCCCATTTTATTGGCTTCTAAAGTTTTTGAAGTTTTAAAATCTTATCCTTTTCCACTTTTAAGCCTTAAAAAATTATTAAAAACCTTTCTTTCCTTTTCTACATCCTTTCTTTCCAAAAACAAACCCAAGAACACCCAAAAACCCCATGGTCGAGCCCATACCCCACTAAGGCCGACCCAAAAGTCACTTTCCAAAGTTTAAAAATCCAACTTTTACTAAGGAAAATCCAAAATCTAGGTCGAATTTAAAGCATATTGGAAGTTTAGCGTATTTCATGAGCTTTTGGTGAGTAAAGCTCATATTTTTAAACAAGTTTTAAACTTTATGTTATTGCTACATATTGATGTTTAATATATGTGAAATTATGTACATTGTTTGATTATGAACTTGAAAAAATAATTTGGATATTAAGTGATGATGGAAAGTAATGTTTTTTACTTTCTGTATGATGATTGGCGATGTTAAAGTTTACATGATAGTTATTGTATGCTAAAATGGAAGTTAGCACTTGAAATTGCTTTATGTGTGACATAGAAAATCCCTTGGATTTAAATAGTTTTACTTAGTTTGGACTCTAAAAATATTTTATAAAGTTTCTAACTTTAAGTTTAAAATTCCGAACCCTTATACAATGTTTGTAAAGTAACTCAAAATACAGCGGAGAAGGGTTAAAGGATATTTACTTTATAAAACTACTTTTATGGTTATACGTCCATAGCGATAGTCACTATGGATACAGTTTGTAAAACAGAGATTTTCTTGTAAACTAAAATGATATTTTCACTTGGATATTTTTGAAGAGTGGTTAAAACATATTATAAGTATTAACAAATTTTAATTATCAATTAATTGATTTATTTATTAAGGAATTAACGATTATTTAAATTAATTAATTAACTAAAGGTAATTAGATCTTAATTATTAATTAAGTAAGATAACTATAAATTAGGTAATTAGGTAAAGATCAATTAATTATTAACTAAGTAAAGGTTAATTATTTAATTAATTATTATTTAAGTACAAATTATTAATTGACTGATAATTAATCAAGGTTTGATTACTAATTAATTATTAATAGGGGAAGGTTAATTATTAATTATTAATATGTTAAGTTTTAATTAAGATTTAATAATTTTCAAATAAAGTTTTTATTTTAAATTATGTTAATTCTAAAGATCGGTTTGTTTAAAAAGCAGATTTCTTTTTCAAATGATGGTTTGAATACAAGGGATTCTCCTTATCTGTGCCATTAAGTAACCAAATCAAAAATGGAATAGATTATTGATGACATCTATTTAGCAGAATAAATCCTCATTCCACTATACTTAAGTGGAATAGATTATGGATGACATCTGTTTAGCAGAATAAATCTTCATTCTGCTATTAAATTAATTGGGCGTTTAATGTTATGCCAGTTGATTTATGTGAAATAAATGGCACATTAACTATGAGTGATTAATCATGGATTTGATTTACATATATGTTGCCTTTGTAAGTACCAGTTATGTGACTTGAAAAGTAAAGTTGAATTAAATGGAATCTTGATTTAGTACCATTGTGGTCGTTAACTCTCTTTCCGTATTTGCAAAAGTATGGATTTAAATAACTTCAGCTGGATAACAATTTGAGGTTAAGTCTTTATAAATGATGTTTTAAAGTAATTTACTTTATTATTATAATAAAGATGTTTAAAGTTATTTAGACTATTAATTTTATTTTTAAGTTATTTAGTTAAATTATTAATGTTGCTAGTTAATTGGTTTAATCTTGTTTAAAGTTAATTAATTATAATTAATGATGTGTTTAACGTTAATTACTTATCTTATTAGTGTTATTTTAAAGTTATTTATTTGTTTATTTATTTATGATGTTTAAAATTAATTAATTAACTGAATAAAGATGTTTATAAATGATAAATTGTTTTATAAAATGGATTTTATTTAGTATAAAGGATTTATTTAAGGAGATTTACAAATGATGTTTTGAAAGGTAGAATTTAAGTGATATTTGGTAAAGGAGTTTTACATGGAGTTTATAAATCATTTTAAGAGAATTTTAATGAAATTTTATAAATTAATTTGGAGATTATAAAAGGGTATGAAGGATGAAATGGGCTTATAAAAAGAGAATTTTAAATAATAACGAGATTTGATTTTGATAGTTCATCCTTTTTAATTATGGTGATGTGGAAACATTCTTTTCATACTTAACCCCAAAGGATGGTGGTTTGGTTTATAATTAGTAATATTTTAAATAATATTTGTTTTGACCACTTTAAATATGATTTTGGAAAAGAGTAAATCTTCCTCGAATTTTGTTAATATACTTACACCGTTGACATAAATATATGGATATTTTCTAAGTAGTGAAAATATATTGGTTTGTAATATACTTATACTACCAAGATAAGTATATAAATGTTTTTCCAAGTATTGGAAAGAGTATAAGGGGTTTAAGAATATATCTTTTGTGAAGGTATTTTGAATCAAACAATTGAAAGAGATTTTAATAATTTTAATATTTAATTATAGAGGTGTAGTGGATTCCATATGGAATTAAATCTATGATTGATTACTTTTTATTTTATAGTTCAAGAATCGACTATCAAATCTTGGCCGAAATATAACTCTAGAAATATCTAGGAAAAACATGAGGGTTATATGGCTAAGTCATCTCGATGATGTTGTACTGTGCGCATAAATCTCGTTTTTTTCTCCTAGGACAAATGATAAGAAAATACGTCCACTTCAAAGGTTAGAAGGTGATTTTCGCTCTTATGTATTGTCCAATAATTCCTTAAAGAACCAGAGTTCGGTTTACTGGAAACAATCGAATGCTGGTTCGAAGAGACCGGGATCAGATAAGAATGCATTATTCGAAAACCACTTCAAACTAACTCAAGGTTTGTATTGAAGACATCTTAAAGATGATGGGATCAAAGACGAAACTCTTTGAAGTGCAAGGGATACTTTCTACTAATCCTAAGGGTGATTCCAAAATGGATGTACTAGCAGTAGTGCCTTCGGTTTGTTCATATCATGAAAAACTTGTATGGATGAATGCTGACTTTGCATTATTGCCTGGAGGGCAGTGTTAACATTCAAAGTGGGATTTGCTAAGAGAGAAAAAAAGGTAATCATGACCTTACAAGCATCACAACCCGGGAATAACTAAAAAAAGGGATATGCTTCAGAGCTATGTGGTTCGGTACCAATAAAAGCAGTCATACCTCGATCTAGAATCGATACTTATGGATTTAGTATAACAATCCAAAATTTAAGCTATGAGAATCAATTAATGAATTAATTAAATGCTAAAATAACATTGTGAAATTATTAAAATTGAGCCATGTTAGTTGCACCATTATGTCCATGGTAATTTTCTGGTCAATTTTCATATATAGAACTTCAGAATCCGAGCTAATATGAGCAAGATACAAATCGAACCAGAATCAACAAAAAAAATATGGGTCAAGTAGACCAGGGTGAACCAAACCACACCCTAGGTCGACCAACTGGTCGACCTAAGAGTGGGGGAAGGTCGACCATGCGGTCGACCTGTCCTACGTAGTGAGCAAACGAATGAAATTTTCGCTCGTGTTCGTTCCAACAAGCCTTGTACACGTCAATTTCATTCTTTTACTCAATCTAGTCCTTCCATGCTTCCATCCGATGGCTCTTATTTAGCCTATGATTTGGTTGCAGCATATTCAGTCTACAAATCTAATGGTCTGAGATCCACTTCTACCCTTATAAATAAGACCATAGGCCTAACACTTTTCTTATTCTAAGATATTCTCTAGTTGGGTTCACCTTTTCAAGAAGGACCCTAAAAGGAATAATTTTTCAAGGAGAGAATCCTTTTAAATAAAATATTTTAATACCCTCAAGTGGATCCGGAAAGAGCAAAAGGGAAGATCTTAGGACCGCAGGTGAGTGATTGTAGTTATTTTAAATTTTTAAGTAATTTAAAATAATAGTGTTTCCAATAGTTGTAGTTTTACTACGATTATAAAATAACCTTTTTAGTAGTTTATTTACAGTTTTAGATTTATTTTCAGTCTATTTCTTTTTAACTATTCTTTTCAGTTAATTCTAGTTTATTTCTGTTAATTATTACTTTTCCATTTATTTCATAGTTTATTTACAGCGTTTGAATTTATTTACTGTTATTTATACATTATTTACATCTTTTCCCATGCTTTGGATTTTCTTCTATTTTCATTTTTTTCTATTCCCCCTTTTTCTTCGCGAGTGAATTAGAATAAAATTAAATGCAAATATGGATTAAATAATAAGAATACTGAAATAATGGAAGGTAAGATGTAAATTGTAAAGACTGTAATAAAAATGGAATTAGACAGAAATTGAGCCTAATTATGATATTAATGTTAGAATTGGACTAAATTAAAAATAATGGTCAAGTTATAATTAGAATTATAACTAAAAAGAGTAAATGATGAAAGAAGCTTATTTTTACACTTAGACCTTGGGTTAAGTAATAAGCATGATTATAACATATGTTATAATAAGAAACAGAACATAATGAGGCCTATTTTAAGACCTAAAGTAAGTTAATAAGCAAATATAGTAAAGGAAAATAGTAGAGGCTTATTTAATTATACTAAGTTAATAAGCAAGGATAGATATAAGATCCATACCGGCAGCATTTTCCTTATGCGGTTTAGGGTAGATAAGTAGTCAATAGTTAAAAGGAAAGATCTATACCGGCAGCATTTCCCTTATGTTGTTTACGGTAGATAAGTGGCCAATAGTTAAAAGAAAAGATCCATAATGGCAACATTTCCCTTGGGACATGCTTATGCTATTTAGGGTAGATAAGAGTTCAATAATTAAAAGACCAAATCATGTGGATTTGGACAAGGGGCACAACTATATTTTGTTTGATAGGGACCATTACCAACAACATTCCTTTTTTTCTATGGACACAGTGTCTCACAATGGCCTGAAGTGAGATAAGGGCACACTTATGCTGTCTAGGGTAAATAAAAGGTCAAAAGAGGGAGCAATAAATAGCGCGAACCACCGATGACCGAGCGTGCGGCAATGATTAGGGGAGATAAGTCGCTATTGAATTCCAAGCGCTTAGTGTGTGTCTTTCGTAGACACCACTGCCTTCTGCGTAGGGAGCTATCTAGTGTCTAGTCCACAGTAGGTATTTTGGAGCAGCAAGCCGATCAAAGGGTAGAATTAGGATTTCAGCCTAATTAAAATAGGATTAGGAATTCAGCCTCATCAAAGAAGCTATCAAGGATGAATGCAAATAATCAAAGTTTACCAATCATATTAATTTAGCAATAGTTAACTCGTACTTATTTCCAGCTTTATATTTCTTCCTATTTCCTTCTTTCCTTTTATGTACTAGAACTATTATAAAGTCTATCACTTTTACTTAGCTTAAGAATTTTGGTAATTACTATCATTCACCAGACTTTTAGTCGGACCCACTCCTCTATTTTTTCCCTTTCCCCCATAGGCAATCAAGGACAAGGACAATAGATTGCATATTCTTGGAGGTTTCTTTGGCAGAGATTATCTTGTGTATTTCTCTTCTATTATTTCAGTTTTTAGTTATTTCGTTGTAGTGGCACTATTTGACGGATAGTTTGTACTCTGATATTTATGAGACAGAGGTTTTTAATTTCATGAGACATATATTGGTATTTTGAGACATGTGATGTATTTGGTTTTATAATTCTATATTATGAAGTTTGGATTTTTGAAATTTATTATTTTTAATTGTTTTCGGTGTTTTATCTATTTTTGTCTTGTGAATTTTAGTCTCTCCTAGTTTTAATTGTAATTACAATGCACCATACCTTTTAGTGTGCTCTTTTGGGTATACTAAGGGCTGTAGGGTGTTTCTTTTAGTATGCGACAGAAGTGGGCCATGGCTGGTGCACATTGTTTTTAGAGCCTTGGTCCTAGGGAATGACGTAATCTTTGTTGCTATGTTAATGGGGCAGTCGTCTCTAATTCGCAGGGGGTACACTGAAGCCGTTGGTATAATATTCTAGAGATGTACTACGGTAGGTGGCACCCCAGTAGCCTTGTTATTGATGGAAAGCCAATCTCTAATACATGCCCCTATGGATTTATTGTAAATCTATTACGCTCGAATTTAATTAATGTAACAATTTTGATTATGATTATTATTTATTTACTCTAAATATTATTATAGTATGAGATGATTTTCTATAGAAATGTTTTGGTTACCGTAAGGTAAAAATCCATTTGTGTTTTTGTGCAGCATGGTCTTACGAGATACCTTTATTTTGAAAGGTTTTTATAAAACATTAAGAATCTGTTGATAGTATTTGTCACGCTGATTTTACCAACTGATCCGGACGTTATTTTTCTTATAATGCTCGGGTCATCCCGAGCATATTTTCCAGATTTAGCTGGACATTTTGGAGCTTCAAGAGACGAGCTAGATCTTCTAAGACATATTCTTGTGTTTTATCTTCCGCTATTTTTCCTTATTGTATTTATCAAAAATTGTAAGGAAAATTGTTATACTTGTTTAGGGTCCGATGATAGGATAATTGTACTCTGGTTGATGTATGCATGTAAAAGTTTTCTTTTGTATTGTTCATTGATATATTATAGATACACATTGTGAGATTTTGTTTTGTTTTTTCTTTTCTTGCACCCCAACGATCTGTCTTTTCAACAATTGGATATTCGGCACATGAATACTGTGGATGTTTTAGTGTCAACTTCTATGAATCGTAAAGGATAGTTGTTACAGTTGGTATTAGAATGGAGGTTAAGCGAGAATCTTGGCGCTGGTGGGGTAAACTCATTAGAGATAGGGGTAGTAATACCTTAGAATGAGGTTAAGAGCGTATATATAAGAGCACATATTTGTTAGCGCTATAAAAATATTTTATATTATGTTGATTGATTGGTTGAGTTGTTTATGAAATCTGGTCGATGCCTCTAGCCAAGATTATCGAAAGGGATTCCAAGATACTTGAACAAGGCCAACCAACACACTATTGTTTTAAATCGGTAAATGAAATAATTTTACCTAGGAGTATATTTTATATATAAAGGGATAATTTTTAAAAGTTAATGTAGATTTTGATGTTTTTATTTGTCAAGGAATGATAATATTCAATTATTATCATTTAAAGTTTGATTAGTCATCCTCATCCAGTTTTAGGGCATTGACTATTGTTTATTGATTTTTGAATAATTACCCTTTTATAACATGGGTTAGGTAGATAGAAATCGGGTAAACATTGAAATGAAAACCTTGTGAATTAAGTTTCACAATTTGATTATAAGAAGTTCGATGTTAGTGTTGTGTTAAAATTTGAATTTTAGTAAAAGATGTTTATTAAAAATTAGAATATTTTAATGTTATAAAAGAATTTGGCTTTATAAAATTGGTTTATAAGAATGTAGCTTATAAACTAAATTTTTTTATGTAAAGAATCTAAGGACTTGAATCTATATGCTTTAGAAAAATGGTTTTCAAGATTTTGGAAAGAATAATAACAATATTATTTGAAAGTATTTATGAATATAAGTATTTCTAAGGGATTTTTAAGGAAGTAGAACACACCGAACTCACTTTTGCCGCTGGAAAATAATTCCAAAGATGACTGCAACATCATCAGTTTTCATTTTCAAGTTTCTAAGTGGAAAAATGCTACCATAGAAATTTGCTATAAAATAATTTTGATAAAACAAATTTTGGTTTAATCCTAAGAGCATAGTTCGATTTATTATTTCAATTTTTTTTGAGAGAAGTAATAATAGTTTTACTTGAAAATACTTTTAAGTACAAATATTTCGGTATAGAAAATTTTCAAATAAGGAGTATTTTCTTCGCTTGAATCGAGGAATGAATCTCAATTTATTTTGTGATGACCTAAATAATCTTCTAAGTGATGATAGATGTTTCTTAAGCGAACGTTGTAGTACACTTAGTAAATTATTCTCTTTTTCATTGTACGACCGAAAAAAGTTCAAATCCAAACGAACCCTAAGTGTATACAGTATTGGTGCAGAAAGGGGATTTTGATAGGGAAGAAGTATTTTTATGCTAATTAGTTCGAGTGCCCCGGAAAAAAAACTAAAAATGGGAAAGAAATGTATTCGGATGTTAAGCACTTCTCTTGAGTATTACCCTTCTTGATAAGGGAATATAAGATACTATTTGGCAGTACCTAGTGCCTTAGTAGCATTTTGGGGTTATTCGGGCTATTGTTTGCATTTTTTATGCCTAAATATATTATTTCATTTCAAAAAAAATTTTGTACTAAGACCGGTTATTTGGGTCTTGAGTTTACTTAGGGGATATAAATTCAAATGGAAAAGGTTGAGCCTAATAAATTTATGTACTCTCAGGATGTAGTAGAGTACTATACAAGTTAAACTTAAGTTTAGTTTTATGAAATATTTTCATAAATAATTTTAGTGGTAAAAGAATTGGTATTATTGAGAACAAATAAGAATAAGTACATAAGTTGTATGTAGGTCAGTCTTTGCATGATGTTTGATTCAAGATTCGAGTACATGATAAGGTGTTTCACACCATTCCAAATTAGGCTCTAATACTCGATTCTTAACGGAGAACACTTAGTGAGGGTTCTGAATATGGGACCAAAGTTTTCTACCATAGTATATTGCTATGTAATTAGAACAGAGGTTCCTAGTCAAGAACCCTGATCTGAGTCCGCATTAGATAACCTGATGAGTGATACTAGTTCGGATGTGAAGTTATTTATTTGAGCAGAGATTGAATCCGATTTTGCATATGGATGATATATGAACATCATACGGACTTACCAATAATATTGGGTATTAATCTGGTGAAATTTCAAGGTCGAAATTCTTTGAATGGGGGAAATGTAACGGCCAAGAATTTTGTCACTTCGATTTGTGAAATATTTAAATTATTTTATAATATTTTATTAATGGGTTCAATAATTAAAATACTCTATTTTAATCAGTAACCAATAATGGTGAAATGGTTTTCAAAATGCGTTTATAAAAATAATTAGTTCGAAGAAAAATAGAAAATGCGACCGAAAATTGTTTCCTTAATTTTCGGTTTTTTTCGTCAAAAAGTTGTTCGAAATGTTGTGCGCACAAGAACAAATACACACACACACACTTATATTATAACGTATAAAATGGTTAAGGTTAAAAAAATGATTTACTTAAGTAAAAGGAAGTATGATTTGAAAATTAAAAAGATTCCTTGAGTAAGGAAGTAAGCAAAGGTATATAATAATACACTAACACACAACATATTACAAAGTGTGGTACTTTGGTGGAATGTGAGATGGGGGGAGGGTTGCGTGTGAAATATGGAAGGGAGGAGGTGATGACGTGGCAAAAATATGTGGAGGGTAAGCGGGTAAGGGAAAAGCGATAATTTTCTCACTTCATTTTATATAAAAATTATTTTCTTCTTTTTTAATTTTTCATTTCATTTTACTTCTTCATATCAACTTGTATTCCTTTTTATAGAGCTCCATTTCCCGTTTTAATGGCTTCCAAAGTTTTTAAGTTTAAAAATACAATCTTTCTACCACTTTTAAGCGTTAAAACCTTTTTTAAAACCCTTCATTCCTTTTCTACATCCTCTATTTCCAAAATAAACCTAAGAGCACCCAAAAGTCCCATGGCCGAGCCCATACCTTGCCAAGCTAACCCAAAATTCACTTAAAAAGTCCAAAATCTAATTTTTACTAAGGAAAATCCACGATCTAGGTCATATTCATAGATAGTGGAAGTTTCGTTAGTTTCGTGAGCTTTTCGTGAGTAGAGCTCACATTTTTAAACGTGTTTTAACCTTTATGTTATTGTTATTAGTTGGGTTGATCTTGGTTGGAAATATATTGTATATGGAGATTTATATATGTGAGATTATATATATTGTTTGGTTGTGAATTTGGAAAAATAATTCGAATGTTCAGCGACGACGGAAAGTAATGTTTTTTTTACTTTATGCATGATTGTTGGCATATGCATAAGTGCATGAGCATATGTGATAGTTATTATATGCTAGAAGGGAAGTTAGCACTCGAAATTGATTTATGTATGACATAGAAAATCCCTTGGATTTAAATGGTTTACTTAGTTTGGTTTCTGAAAACTTTTTATAAAGTTTCTAAATTTACGTTTCAATTTACAAACCCTTATACCATGTTTGTAAAGTAATTCAAAATACGAAAATGAAGGGTTAAAGGATATTTTCTTTATAAAAACTACTTTTATGTTATAGCGTCCAACAATAGTTGTTATGTATGCAGTTCTTAAAAGAGAGATTTTTCATGTAAACTAGAATGGAATTTTCACTTAGATATTTTTGAATAGTGATTAAAACATATTACAAGTATTAATAAATTTTAATTACCAATTTATTTATTTATTTATTAAGGAATCAATGATTATTTAAATTAATTAACAAGTAAAGGTAATTAGATCTTAAATATTAATTAAGATAATTATAATTAGTTAATTAAGTAAGAATTAGTTAATTAAGTAAGAATTAGTTAACTAAAATGTTAACTATTTAGTTAATAAATAATTTAAGTAAGATTAAATTATTAATTAATTGATAATCAATCAACATATAATTATTAATTAATTATTAATCAAGAAGGGTTAATTATTATTTTTAAATAAAGGTTTTATTTTAAATTATTTTATTTCTAAGGATCAGTTTGTTTAAAAAACGGCTTCTTTATCAAAGGATTGTTTGAATACAGGGGATTATTTTGTCTATGCCATTAAGCAACCAAACCAAAATTAAGCTATTCTATTATAATTAAATGGAGTAGATTACTAATGGCATCTGTTTAGTAGAATAAATCTCTGTTCTGCTATAATTAAATGGAATAGATTATTGATATCATCTATTTAGCAGAATAAATCGCCATTCTGCTATAATTAAATGGAATAGATTATTGAAGACATCTGTTTAGCAGAATAAATCAACGTTCTGCTATTAAATTAATTTGGACATTTAATATTATGCCAATTGTTTTATATGAGAGAAATGATACATTAACTATGGGTGGTTAGTTACAGTTTTGATTTATGTACATGCTTCCTTTGTAAATATCAGTTATGTGACGTGAAAAGTCAAATTAAATTAAATGGTAACTTGATTTAGTACCTTTATAGTCGCTAAGCCTCCTTTTTTATTTGTAAAGTTATGGATTTAAATAACTTCAATTGTATAATAATTTAAGGTTAAGTGTTTATAAATGGTGTTTAAAGTTATTTAATTATATTATCAATGATATTTTAAGTTATTTAATAATATTATTAACGTTGTTAGTTAATTGGTTTAGTTTTGTTTTGAAGTTAATTAATTATTTAATTAATGATTTGTTCAACGTTAATTACTTATCTTATTAGTGATGTTTTAAAATTAATTAATTATTTATTTATGATGTTTAAAGTATTTAATTAATTGAATAAAGATGTTTATAAATGATAATTGTTTTATAGAAAGGTTTTTCCTTAGTAAAAAGGATTTATTGTAGGAGATTTACAAATGATATTTTGAAAGGGAGATTTTAAGCTATGTTTGGCAAAGGAGTTTAATAAGGAGTTTATAAATCATTTTAAGAGATTTCTAAAATAAGTTTTATAAATTAATTTGGAGATTTATAAAAGAAATTTGAAGTATGAAATAAGCTTATGGAAAGATAATTTTAAAAAAAGACTGAGATTTGATTTTGATAATTAATCCTTCTTAGTTATGGTGGTATGGAAACACTCTTTCCATACTTAACACCGAAGGATGGTTGTTTGGTTTATATTAAGTAATATCTTAAATAATATTTGTTTTGGTTCATTTAAAAATGATTTTAGAAAGAGAAAATCTCCCTCAAGTTCATAACCAAATAATGCACTCTATGTATAAATCTCGTTTTGTTCTCCAAGGACAAATGATAAGGAAATTCATCCATATAAATAGTTTGGAGGTGATCTTTGATTATATATATTATTTGATTATTTTCGAAAGAAGTGGAGTTGAGTTTACCAGAAACTATCGATTGTTGGTTCGAAGAGACCGAGACCAGATAAGTACGAATTATCCTAAAACCACTTTCAACTATCTCAAGCGTCGTATCGAAGACATTTTGAAGATGATGGGTGGAAGATGGGGCTCTTTGAAGTGCAAGGATTACTTGCTACTAATCCCAAGGGTGATTCCAAAATGTATGTAGTAGGTGTAGTGCCTTCGGTTTGTTCATATTCTGAACAACTTACGTGGGTGGATGCTGGCATTGCATTGTGCCTATAGGTCCGCGTTAGCATTCCAAGTAGGATTTTCTAAGAGAGAAAAAAGGTAATCGTGACCTAATGTTGCGACTTTTCTATTGATTAGAAAAGCATAAATTTTAATTAATTATACAAGCGCACAGGCGTGTAGTATGCAGGTCGAACACAGGGAATTGTGCTTTAAAATACTTGAAATCCCTATTTAAATCTTAGGCGTGTTAAACAAATTCGATGGTGGATCTTGAAAACGAAATAAAAACAATAGCATACTCCAAATTGATTTCGAATCTAATAAAAATTGCAATTAAAATATAAAATTATAGAAATCAGAGTAGAAAATAAAAGTGCTTAAAAGAAAATAATAGTGCAAACAACTGAAATAAAATGAACTGAATTTATTAACTAACTGGAAAGAGTGCAGAAAATAACTAAGAACAAGAATAAATAAATTGCTAAATCTAATTAACAATCCTACGTATTCTGTTCGAAAATAAAAACACTGCTGAATTTAAAATTAAACTTGAAGAAGAGTGATGGGTTAAGATATGATTTTCCATCTGCATTGCTCTCTCTATTTAAAGACTTCATCCTCCAAAAATAATCATACTATTTAGGTCCATGTACTTGATATTTGGAGAATAATAAGGCCATCTCACTTTGAATTGGTCTTTTTTTTGTTATTTGATTAACAAGCGGCCTTGCTTTGAGAGATTTTTAGGCTAAGCTTTGAAAATGTATTTTCAATATTTGCAATTGATTTCTTGCATGAATAGTACACATGTTGGTGACGTGAGATGCATTTCTTCATGAACGATATGTACTTTCTCTTCGAATTATTCGGTACTCAAAATGTTGCACTCTTTTTTTGCGTGTCGTTTGAACCATTGGACGGCACAGCCGATTAATTTCGACGTTGCACTTTGGAATCCGTAATCTGCAAATCCACAACACAATGCCCGTTTAATACCGCTTTATTAAAATAAAAATATATGAAACAAACAGTTTAAAATACAGGAATATACGTTCATCAAATACCCCCACACTCGAACTTTATTCGTCCTCGAATAAACGAGAAAATAAAAACTAACTAAATCCTTTTTCGTAGGAAACACGATTGCATTAAACGAATGCAACAAGCCGCTAAACCTCTAGGTGTCCCTAGTAGGACGAGTGGTGTCTCGTGAGTGTTTTTAGTGGATACTACCCATATCCAAATGCAGTATGTGATGATTCTAATGTACTACATGAATGCAAAATTTTAAACAAATGGAGACTTGATTTACTTCAGAATAGTTGCAACAAAATAACGTATATCAGTTTTAGTCAACTTCTTCAAATTTTTGGCTCCTCACTAATCATAAATTTCTATATAACTAAGTTTTCATACATTAGATTCTAGTTTGGCCAGTTGTTTCGGTCGATAGCATAGTGCAGCCATGAAATAAATTCTTCACTATTAATCACAGTTTTTTTTTCAAAATGTTATTTTTCATTTCCATTTGTATAACAAGCCAAATCAATAAAGTCAAGAAGTGTTTGGGTTTCAAAGCTTAGTCTCTCTTTACTAATTTTTTTTATATACCTAAATTTTAGACCAAGGTATACCACCCATGCACTGTCTCGTGGGCTTACGTGAGAGTTGGGACAGAGCTTGGCGGATTGTGCAAACCGACGCTGACTATATCAGAAAAGGTCGGCAATCCTTAGGTGATTATTTATTTAATTTCTTTATACAACTAACTCAGAATGCTGAGGCCAGATATACCATCCATGCACTGCCTTACGGGCTTACGTGAGAAGAGTATAGAGCGTGGCGAGTGCACACACTTTCATAAGTGTGCACACCTATTGACTCTAGGTGTTTCTTATTAGATTTTTTTTGAAATTAACTAAAGAGAGTTATGCAAATCAACTTAGCACCACTTATCTTTTATGATTTGAAATGTCAGCCATGTACTTTAAAGCTTCCATTTTTTTTAAACAAAGACTACAGTTCAGAAAGGGCGTCTACCAATCTAGATGACCAATCTTTTCTGTTGGAGTTAACCATCTTTTCAAGAATTTGTTTAATTTGTCTATTGGAAATCTCGACTTGACCATTGGTCTGTAGATGATATGGAGTAGATAGTTTATGAGTGATAGAGTATTTCTTAAGAAGAGATCAAAAGCACGATTAAAAAAATGAGAACCATTATCACTTATAATGGCTCGAGTTGTGCCAAAATGGTAAAATATGTTTTCTTTCAAAAATTTGACAACAACTTTATTGTCATTCGTTCTGGTAGGAATGGCCTCAACACATTTAGTCACGTAATCTACTGCAAGTAAGATGTAGAGATTTTCAAAAGAATCTGGAAAAGGACCCATGAAATCGATGCCCCAAGCATAAAAAATTTCGATGACAAGGATTGGGTTTAGGGGAATCATGTTACGTTTGGAAATATGGCCTGTTTGTTGACATCTAGCGCATTTGGAGCAAAATTCGTGGGCATCACGAAAAAGAGAAGGCCAATAAAAACCACACTGTAACGCCTTGGCAGCAGTTTTCTTTGCTCCAAAATGTCCTCCACACGCTTGATTATGCGAAAAAGAGAGGATGCTATGGAATTCATGTTCCAGGACACATTTACGTATGATTTGATCGGTGCAATATTTGAAGAGATAAGGATCGTCCCAGTAAAAGTTTCGAACATTGGAGAGAAATTTTTGTTTATCTTGTTTTGACCAATGGGATGGTGTTTCATTTGTGACAAGATAATTTACGATGTCCGCGTACCATGGTGCACTGGAGAGGGAAAGAATTAGTTCATCGGGAAAATGATCGTTGATTTGAGAGTTATCGATGTTTTCATGAACAATACGAGAAAGATGACCGGCTATGACATTTTCAGCACCCTTTTTATCCCATTTTTCTAGGTCAAACTCTTGAAGAAGGAGAATCCAATGGATTAAGCTGGGTTTGGCATCCTTTTTCGTGAGTAAATACCGCAATGGGGCATGATCGGTGTAAATTATGACGTTAGAACCTACGAGATATGATCTAAACTTATCTAGGGCAAAGATAACTGCTAAAAACTCTTTTTATATGGTTGAGTAATTCAATTGAGCTTTGTTAAGAGTTTTGCTAGAATAATAGATGACTCGAGGAAGTTTATCGATTCGTTGACCTAAGATGGCTCCAATGGCATAATCAGAAGCGTCACACATTAATTCAAAATGCAAAGTCCTATTTGGAGGTTGGATGATAGGTGCAGTGGAAAATTCAAATTTAACGTCTTTAGCTAGAAGATTCGAAAGAGGTTTTGAAATTTTTGAAAAATCTTTAATGAACCTCCTATAAAATCCTGCATGGCCGAGAAATGAGCGAATGTCCTTTACGGACCTTGGAGGAGGAAGGCCAACAATAAGATCAACTTTAGATTTGTCAACTTCTAGGCCATTTTTAGAGACAACATGACCTAATACTATTCCTCGATAAACAATAAAATTACATTTTTCCCAATTAAGAACAAGAGATTTCTCCTTACATCGCTTTAAGACACGTTCTAAACGAAGGAGGCATTGATCAAAAGATGACCCATGGATTGAAAAATCGTCCATGAATATTTCTAAGAAATCCTCCACCATATCAGAAAATATACTCATCATACATCTCTGAAAGGTAGCGGGAGCATTACAAAGACCGAAGGGCATGCAACGATAAGCGAAAGTTCCTAAGGGACATGTGGACGTCGTTTTGTGTTGGTCCTCTTGCGCAATAGGAATTTGATTATAGCCGGAGTAACCATCGAGAAAACAATAATATTCATGACCGGCTAAGCGTTCGAGCATTTAATCAATGAAAGGGAGGGGAAAATGATCTTTTCTTGTTGCTGCATTGAGTTTTCGATAGTCGATGCAAATGCGCCATTTTGTTTTGTTTTTTGTCGGAACAAGTTCGTTATTCTCATTTTTGGTCACAGTGATTCCAGACTTCTTGGGCACAACTTGTACCGGACTTACCCAGGTACTATCATAGATAGGGTAGATAATGTTATTGTCTAAACATTTAATGATTTCTTCTTTTACCACTTCTCTCATATTAGGGTCTAATCGCCTTTGAGCTTCGCGAGTGGGTTTAGCTTCGTCGACTAAATGTATTCGATGTTCAATGATTGATGGACTAATTCCCTTAATGTCAGCGATTACCCATCCTATTGCCTCTTTATTTTCCATTAAAATTTTCAAAAGTTGTTCTTCTTGGTCCTTAACGAGATCGGATGCCAAATTACAGGAAATTTTTTCGAAGAATCTAAGTATTCGTACTTAAGATCGTTTGGAAGCTATTTTGTTAAAGCGCTCGGTAGATTCAAAGCGGTGGAGGTGCAAAAAATCATAGCGGGGATACAGCGACGATATAGCAGGATATAACAGATAGTTCTAAAATAGCATATAAAACTAGTACTTAATGTTTTTACAAAATATAAATGGAAATTAAATGAAAAATTATCATTCAATTGAATTATAATTAATACATAAATGATTTTAAACAAAAAACACGTGCGAATATACTTTAAACAAACGTAAAACTGTTATATAACATAATTGAATTTAGTAGAATATTAGAGTATTTTAATTTCTGAAAATATATTAAAAATTAAATCAAATAAAATAGTTTCATAATTTTTATAATGTATGAATGCAATTTTTTAATTCATTTTATTAAAGAAGATATAGCGGAAATAGGAAAATATAGTGGGAATAACGGGATATAGCGGAAATAGTAGGGATTAAAGCGAAAAGGCTATATTTTGGGGCTATATGGAAAAATCGTAGCGGTAGAAATCCGCTATGAGATATTGCGGGGTTATAGCGGGGTAATAGCGGGGCATTAACTACACAGTTTGGAAGAGGTTTGAGGTCTAATTTAGGGCGTACTTCTTTTAAGGCTTTAGTAGACATTAACTGATTGAATTTTAGTGAATTATGAGAAGAGCATAGCATATCATTTAATTCATAAATGTATTCATCTTCATTTAAATTGAAATTAAAATGATCTAGGCACATGTTAAGAGACTTCGTAATATCACTAAAATCATTTTCTACAATTATTTGGATCATGTCAACTTCTTCTATTTCAAGATCCCTTGTTTGTCTGTTAATATTGAATATGTTTAGTTCAATGGTTAGGTGCCCAAAGGAAAGTCGGAGTTGACCACTCCTACAATTTATGATAGCATTTGATGTTGCTAAAAAATAGACGACCTAATATCAAGGGAATCTGACCATTAGGATTTGAGACAGGTGCAGTCTCTAGGACTATGAAATCGACTGGTAAATAGAATTGCTCGATTTGTATCAAAACATCTTCAACTGTACCTAATAGTTTTTTGAAAGATCGATCATCTAGTTGAATTGTGATGTTTATAGGTTTTAATTCCCCTAGTCCAAGTTGACAGTACACTGTATAAGGCAAAAGATTCACACTCGCTCCAAGATCGAGTAAGGCATGACTAATGTGAGTGTTACCTATTTTACAGCCGATTGTAGGACAACCTAGGTCCTTATACTTGATTGGGGAGGGATTTGAAAGAACAGAGCTAGTGTTTGCAGTTAGAAATGCAGTCTTTGGAATGTTAGTGGCATGTTTTTAAGTGCATAGCTCTTTTAGACATTTGACATATTGAGGAATTTGCTCGATGGTATCAAGAAGTGGAATATTGACTCGAACTTGTTTGAAGATTTCAAGAATTTGGTCAAAATTAGCAGGCTTCTTCTTTTTATTGAGTCTACGAGGAAATGGAGCTATAGGTTTATCGACTCGTTCGGTAGTTTTTTCATTCAAAGAAGAAGGTGTGATATTAGAGGGTGAAGATAAGGGCGTTGAAATGTTGGGGTTGCCAACATCAGAAAGCGAAGAGTGGTCGGGATTGCCAACCTTGGATGAAGAATTAGAGTTGTTTGGATTGACAACAGTGGGTGTTGATTGAGTTTCAGAATTTTGAACAAGGGAAAGAAGGACGTCGGGGTTCCTTCTTTCCTGACCTTAATGTGGTGACAACAATAACTGGATTTACATTTTCGTCCTCACAAAGATTTACTCCTCGAGAGTTATACTTTGGATTCACTTCGGTTTGACTAGGCAATTTACCTTTCTCATTTATTTTCGTGAGATCCTTCATCATTATCAATATTTGTTCATTTTGTTTAGTGATTTGCTCAATTCTCGCATCTTAGTTAATGATTTGTTAATTTTGTTTGGTGAATTGTTTTTCCAATCGAGTAATTTCTTGTGAAGGCTGAGAAGGTTGGGTTGATGGATTGAAATTAGGATGCCTGTATGATTGATTCGAAGGTTTTGTTTGAGGAGTAGGTTGTGAATTTTGAGCATTATATGTTGGGGCTCGATAATTCGGATTTGGTATCATCGGATATATATGTGATGGATTAGCCACATTGTTAGGATTTGACCATGAAAAATCGGGGTGGTGCTTCCAGTTAGGATTGTATGCGGATGAATAAGGACTATTTTGAGCTATAGCATTGATTTAGTCTTGTGTGTAGTAGTGGGGTAGTCCTTCTCCTTCTTGAGGAGTTTGGGCATCTATAGGAAGATGTGATGGGTCAATGGCATGTACTCCTCTGTTTGGAGTACGAAATGGAACACGAATTGTTTCCCATTGCATATCCTTTTCAGAATACTCTTCTAAAAATTACCAAGCTTCCTTGTCGGTTTTTTCCATGAATTCTCCTCCGCACATTGATTTGAGTCGGGATCTTGTTTGATAGTTAAGCCCTCCATAAACGATTTGACACAAAACGTGTTTAGGGATTGCATGATATGGGAAATTATATAACAATTGATTTAACCTCTCAAAATATTTTGAAAAAGTTTCTCCTTCATTCTGATAGAATTGGTTGATTTCAGTTCGTATTTTAAGAGTTTAGTGGAAAGGAAAAAAAAATTCAAAAATATAGTAACGAAATTGTCCCAACTTTTAATTGAATTTTTAGGAAGAAAATTAAGCCATCTTTTCGCACTTTCTAGAAGTGCAAATGGAATAAGCCTTAGCTTGATGGATTCATTAGAAAGTTGTTGCATTTTAGTTGTAGAAGCATATAACTCAAATTCACTAAGAAATTCATATGCATTTTCGGATCCAGTGAATTTTGGTACCCCTTGGATAAAAGAATGTTTTAGCTCAAAATTATTTCCTTCGGCGGGTGGAAATGAAATAACCGAAGGTTGAACAGACCTAGTTGGATAGCATCGCTCTCTAAGGGATAATTGTCGGTTCTCATGAAATTCATTATTTCCAACGTATGATTTAGGTGACGATTTTGGTGAACTATGATGTGAACTGTGTAGTGAACTGTGATTACTCATATTTGTTTGATTTGAAATTTCTGTTGATTTATTTAATGAGATATTTTGGCTTTCTAAACGGTTAAAATTATTTCTTGCCCAAACGCGCATAAACAAATCAAGGTGTAGTAGCCAAAAGTAAATTTAAATAGTTTTCAGTTAGGTACCTGTAGAGTAGAAAATTACTTATAGAGGGGTATGGCAGTCCGTCTAGTGCAACTGAGCAGTGCTAGTGATTCAAACTTTGTAATAGCTTGATCCCTAGATCCTTGTTGTTGAATGGCTGTGATTTACTTAGTTGAGCTACCTGTAATCACTGTAGATGAATGCAGCGCGAAAAGCAATTCAAACAGAAACTAAACCAATGTGAAGCTTGAAAACATGCAGCGAACGGAAAAAAATGCTATTTTGGTGAAAGGAACTGGAAAACGGAAAAAATATTTCAAATAACAAAAAATAATAATACGAATAGACTAAAAAATAGAAAAATCAAAAATTTTCAAAATGGCAATTCCCCGGAAATGGCGCCAAAAACTTGTTGCGACTTTTCTATTGATTAGAAAAGCACAAATTTTAATTAATTCTGCAAGCGCACAAGCGTGTAGTATGCAGGTCGAACACAGGGATTTGTGTTTTAAAATATTTGAAATCCCTACTTAAATCTTAGGCGTGTTAAACATATTCGATGGTGGATCTTGAACACGAAATAAAAACAATAATATACTCCAAATTGTTTTCGAATCTAATCAAAATTGCAATTAAAATATAAAATTGTAGAAATCAGAGTAGAAAATAAAAGTGCTTAAAAGAAAATAATAGAGCAAATAACTGAAATAAAATGAACTGAATTTATTAACTAACTGGAAAGAGTGCGTAAAATTACTAAGAACAAGAATAAATAAATTGCTAAATCTAATTAACAATCCTACGTATTCTGTTCGAAAATAAAAACATTGCTGAATTTAAAATTAAACTTGAAGATGAGTGATGGGGTAAGAGATGATTTTCCATCTGCATTGCTCTCTCTATTTAAAGACTTCAGCCTCCAAAAATAATCCTACTATTTAGGTCCATGTGCTTGATATTTGGAGAATAATAATGCCATCTCACTTTGAATTGGTCTTTGCTTTGTTATTTGATTAACAAGTGGCCTTGCTTTGAGAGATTTTTAGGCTAAACTTTGAAAGTGTATTTTCAATATTTGCAATTGATTTCTTGCATGAATAGTACACATGTTGGTGACATGAGATGCATTTCTTCATGAACGATATGTACTTTCTCTTCGAATTATTCGGTACTCAAAATGTTGCACTCTTTTTTACGTGTCATTTGAACCATTGGACGGCACAGCCGATTAATTTCAACGTTGCATTTCGGAATCTTTAATCTGTAAAACCACAACATAATACCCATATAATACCTCTTTATTAAAATAAAAATATATGAACAACCCGGAAATGACTAAAATAAGAGATATGCTTCAGAGCTATGTGGTTCACTGAATTAGTAGTTATTCCTCGACTTAGAATTGATATTTATGGACTTGATATGTGCGTAGAAGTGGGGCCATGAATGGTGCACATTGTTTTTGGAGCCTTGATCTTGGGGGATGATGTAATTCGACCTATAATGTTAAAGGAGAAGCCGACACTAATTCACATGGGGTCCATGTGAGGCCCTCAAAACATTTCTTCTAGAGGTATATTGTGGTAGTGGTACCCTAGTAGCCTTGTCATTGATGGAAATCCAATCTCTAATACGTGCCCTTATTTATTTAGTTGTAAACCTATTATACTGAAATTTAATTAATGTAACAGTTTTGACTATGACCAATATTTATTTTACCATGGACTTTATTATAATATTAGAAGATTTTCTATAGAAATGTTTTGGTTATTGTAAGGAAAAACCTTGTTTATACTTTTACGGGACGTGGTCATATGAGATACCTTCATTTTAAAAGGTTTCTATAAAATTAAGATATTTGATTGTGTTCTCATGCTAGTATTACCAGACTAATTCTGGTGTTATTTTCCTTATAATGCCTGGATCAGCCAAAGCATATTTTCTAGGTTTAGCTAGACATTTTGGAGCTTCAGGAGATGAGCTAGATCCCCCAAGGCATATTCTCGTATTTTATCTTCCGCTATTTGTTCATATTGTATATTAGAAATTGTAAGGACGGGTGTTATAACTATCCAGAGTCTAATAATAGGATAATTGTACTTTGTTTATTGTATGTATATCAAAGTTTTCTTTTTGTATAGTTCATTGATGTATTATAGATTACTCGTCACGTTGTGAGTTTCTGTTCCGCCTTTTCTTTTCTTTCACCTCAAAAATCTATCCTTTTGGTACTTGGCTGTTCGGCACTTGAATATCATGGATGTGTTAATATCGACTTATGAGGATCTAAAAGGGTGATTGTTACGCATATGGTGACATAAGGCGATGAAATGAGTTAATCGTTGAGTCTTATTCGGAGAAATAATCCATCCTTACTCATATGGCCTACCACTTTTTTATGAAAGAGTGACCTTGTAATGAGGGGAGCATCAGAAATTATATTAAAATGAAAGCCAAAAATGTAAATATCGATATACATGTTCAATAAATAGAATTATATACAAAATAACCATCGAATAGATGATTATCAAAGAAAAAGCTTAAACGAAAGACAAAAACATATACATTTTTGCATGGCTTAAAGATTCTAGAAAAGTGTGACGTTCAAAGATAGACAGTGGTCCTGAACTATAAGGAACCAGGCTACACGATATGGGTAGGGTTAGCACAGTGTGCATGTAAGGAAACATCCTAAATTGACAGGGACAAGAATGAGAGACATTCGGGCTTCATGAAGGAAACCGTGATTATAACACAACTGTGGCACGAATACAATTGCTGCTAAGACCGAGGACGGGAAATGTGTGCTACTATGAACTGAACTTGTAGTATAAGTACTGCGTGAGTTTGACAGGCTATATTATGGTAGAGGAGAGTTGTTTTAGCTGATGTTGTAGCTATGATGAGGCAGGAGCAAGATTGCATTGAGATGTTAATTATACTTTGTGTGCATTGAGACCGCATGCAAGTTTCTGAACATGCAGGCAACTTTACTGAAACTTGAGAGTAAATACCATTTCTTTGCTAAAGTGCATGCAAGTTATAATGTACGACGCACGTAACTGCATATGGTGAACACAGGTGGGTTGCTGAAGAACCTACACAGACATAAGTGCACATGAATGTGTTTAGTGTCCATGCTGCAACGTAAACCACATGCACAAAAGTAGTGAGTGCAAGCTGCAATATAAAACACAGGTATGGCCTACCATATAGACCCGTATTTTGATGTCGATTGATGAATGTGGTGCAACGACCCGTATTTATGCATCGGAGGATCGTAAATTTTTTGTGGTCTTATGATTTTATAATCTTAGGATATTACTATTGGGGACATTTACACACCTATGATTTTTCTCAAATTTTTATGTGACCCTTTTGACCTTGAAAATCTTGTTTAGTTTATAACTTTTGACAGAAATCGAATTAGGGTCTCAAATTAGTTCAAGTGCTTCAGGATGATGCCCATTCTATGGGTAGTCATAATACCAAAATAGACTTACGGCTAGAAAATTATGCCTTTTTTTAAAATTTTAAAGCTGCTGGTGAGGACTAGTGTGTCAGTAGTTAAGACCATTAGCGAGTCCATTGGTCTAATTAGAGAACACTATAAATAGAGCATCGAAAAGTCAAACTAAAACTTTTCTCTCTCATTCTAAGTCAGGTCCATACCCTAATTAGCCTTGGATCCATACTAATTTCATCCAAAATCACCCAAATTGCTCTCTAAATCATACTAGATCGTGGATTAGAGATTAGATCCTCAATTAGAAGCTAGAGATCATCAAATTGCTTAATTTAGAGTGCTTTTCTTTGCTGCTCAGATTAGATACAGATAAGTTGATTGGATTTGATAATTGGTGAGCGATTTATGTCTTCTCATTATACTATACATGTTTATATGGTAGAATTTTAAGATTTAACATATTTTAAATTGATTTTAGCCATAAAAGCCTTTTCTAATTTTAATGACATATTAATCCATGCATAAGATATAGATTGGTTAGAAATCACCTTGGTTTATATACATATATTTATGCATATGTAGATCTATGTTGAAATTTGCCTATTTCTATAAAGTAATGTTTGAACAGATGAAATTGCATGTTGTTTATATGCTCGTATGTTATTCTTTGATGTTGTTTGTTAGTGTTGTGGTTCATAGAAAGATAGGCTGGAGAATTGAGCATATCGGAGGCAATTTGGTTGGAATCAGATGAAACTTGGTGGATAAGCTCTGGTGCATGGAAGGAGGCTATAAGATAACTTGCACCTTGATTGGATGCAAGGTGATAAGTCAGACTCGAGTTAAGAGGCTATGTCGGACCCAACATGTGGTGGTAGCTCGTGAGTGATGGTCAACTTGATGGATTGGAAGGGAATGATTAATGGAGGTTGTCTATAACAAGATTCTAGAAAATTGGCTAAGTGCTTGAGTTTATGATGAGTTATCAAGTTAGGTTGGCGACGAGTTATCAAGTTAGGTTGGCGATGAGTTATAATGGTTGGTTTAAATTGTACGAAACTTAGTAGATGTGCTTTAGAGTATGGTGGGAAGACACATGATGAGTCACAGCTCAAATGCAGCTAAGTACATAACTTCGCACCCAGTTATGCCCATAACTCGATACCAAGTTATTGCGAAGAAGGCTACGAGTTGACGGTCAACATGGATGGATAGAGCATGGCTAGTTGAGATGTTCTATATCTAATATGCAAGAGATTTGGAAAAGAGTTGAGTGTACGATCGAGTTATCTCTAGAATTAGAAGGAGCTTTGGATTGAATGTCGAGTTATCAAGGATGGATGAGTCAGGATCCAAGGCACTGAAAGGTGAGTACTAGAGACATGAAAGAGGGATTAGCCATGATTTGATCAAGTGTATAACTCGACATTGAGTTATGCCAATAACTCGTCCCCGAGAGTTATCATGGTGCATGATATGGAGTTCGAATTTCTAGGAAATATTGTTGAGGTTTTGTAGATCATGCTGGAGAAGTTAGCTTATTCATATTACATCTAATACGATATAACATCATGATGAAAAGCTATGGTCTTCGGACATTGTATCGTGTTGGGAGTAGGTTCTAAAGATGACTGCTCGTAAGGGAGGGGGCCGTATGATCTGGGAATGTGGAAGCGTTCCTTATGAATAATCGAAACTATATTAAGAAAGAAGGGGACAGTATCCAAATGGAGCAACGGTGGGCTCGGGTATATGAGCTAAGGAATAATTGATGCTTGGAGAGTTTTCGGTTGTACTCGAAGCACGGGTATTGTAAGTAGGGAGACCATGTGTCAGTTGAGGGACATGTATACCTTGTACCTATAGCTTTCGGTCTAGTGTCTAGCTTTGGGCTGCGAGACATATATCCAGCTTTAGGCTACGAGGTACGAGAGTACAACAGAGAACCGGGATTTCCATTAGTCCCTGGCTTGGGGACCATATAAGTTATCATATATTCAAGGCACAAGGAGAGATTGCCAGGATTGTTGATGGATCTTATGGATGCTTTGGTTTTTTCTTTAGTAGGTTGGCTAATAGATATCATGAGAAGTGGGTATTGGAGATAGGAATACCTGGAAGACTGATATCCTTTATTTGGTTTATGGTATATCTTTATGGTACTGTATAGTAGCATATTATAGTGTTATATGCTAACCCTTTGGTTGCAGGGACATGTCATGTATGATTTGTGTACTCTTATTCCATATCGTATTTACCTGTATACTATTTTGAAATTTATTTATTGCTCTCACCAGACTATTGCCTAAACCAAGTTTTTATGCTTTGCTTCTTATTATCTTGGGTACTCTTAAATGAGCAGACAAGAGAATAGGTCTAGGTGACGTAATAACTATTCGAACAATGAGCTGGAAGGAGCCATCTCATAGTGTATACATATATAAATTTCTATGCATTTCCACTGAGCAATGCTGTGGAGCCCATGGACGTGTTTGCTTATTTCTATTGTTGAGATAGTTTATTTGAGTTTATTTCTGTTGTATAAACTCTACATTACATTTGATGTATAACCTTGTGGATCTATTGCTCTAATGATGATTTGTTCACATAGTTAATACCGTCTCTTCTGTTATATCTATGATATTATATTTTATCCATGCGCCGTGAGATATGATAAATTATATGATATATTGATTTATCTCAACCTTGATGATCGTCCTATATTCGCATGACAACAGCGCGCTATTTATATATTGTTGGTGTTGTTAGTATAGGGCGGTCGTCACATTTGGTATCATAGATTTGGTTACACGATTTACTTGAGTTGATATCGTGATCCAATAGAGATAAGGAAGGAGTTATCACCTTAGAATGGATCTAGAGTGTATATATATGAGAGACTTCATACTTGTTATATATTTTGATTTTCAAGACTACATAGTAATATATTATAATGTATAAGTTGCATGCACTTGAGCACCATAGACAAAATTTTCTTTATGAGAGACTGATCATTCTTGTTACAGATAAGAATGAGCCGCATACAAGCAATACTGTGAGATCCATTTTTGTAGTTGAAGAAGGAGTAGGATCAAGAGTTGCCACGCCTAAATTTCAAGCTATGTTCAATGCTATGATGATGACGACGATGAAGAATGCTCATGGTATGGCTATTGATGGAGGTGATCTTGTGAAAGTGCTAGGGCTAATTTTTCTAGATTGAGTAATACTATACTCTTGGAGGGAAGCCATTCCATGGACCAGAATCAGCCATAGATGTGCAAGAATGTATTGATACTTGTAAGTGCATCTTCAGTGATATGAAAGTGGATGACACTATGAAGAAAAGTTGGCTTCTAGACAACTTTAGAGGTGGGCCATGAATTGGTGGAATGTTGTGACTATTAGTATGCTTGAAGATCAGCTCAGTTGGGAACAGTTTAAGGCAAGGTTTGAAGAAGGATTGCTTGAAACTGGTGAAAGATAAGCAAGTTGTGAAAGCATATACTTTGGCCGTGGTCCTGAATTCATCGAGTGCTCCCTCAGCAAAGGAGAAAGAAAGGGAGACGTTATTCAAGCGCCTTAGTACATAGATTGGAATTGAGACCTGAGACAGTATACCGACCACTGATCGTGGGGAGCCCTGTTAGAGGTTCCATCAACCTTTGCATGGTTTAGCATGGTTTAGTTTTGTCAAGTCATGGATGCTCTTTTGTCTGTGATTGTTTTATTTTGAATTTGTTGGGCTCGGGATTTTCTTAGAAATGGACTGGCTTAGGAAGTATGAGGCCCTATTGGATTGCGAAAGGCTATTGGGGACAATTGAAGATGTGGATGGGCGAACGACAGTGATTAGTTGTCTACCAGAAGATGGGGCGATGGTTTGCTTTTTATTTTCGCTCGAGGTTCCACAGGAGGGATTGTCATCAATGCCAACCGCTAGAAAGTATCCGGATGTCCATGAGTAAGTAACTAGATTGCTACCACATAAAGACATCAAGTTTCAAATAGATTTGGAGAAGGAAGCTAGACCGATTGTTATTCGTCTGAGTCATATGGCACCTAAAGAGCATAAGGAATTAGAAATGCAAATGAATGACCTATTGAGGCGAGAGTTCATTCAAAGATGCATATCAGAGTGGGGTGCACTTGTTATATTCATCACTACGGCAGATGGCTCTTTGAGGTCACGTGTGGATTATCATGATTTGAATAAAGCGATGAAGAAGAACAATTATCCACTCCTACGAATTGATGAATTGCTCGATCAGCTGCATAGTGCAAAGGTGTTCTCCCAAATGGATTTGGTGATGGAATTTCACCATCTTAGAGTAGCAAAGGAGAGTGTTCCTATTACTGCGTTTCGTATGTCGTCAGGTTTTTATGAGTGGTTGGTGATGCCATTTGGATTAACCAATGCTCTGGCATACTTTGTGGATCTCATGAATTAGGTTTTGAGAGACCAGTTTAAAAAGTTCGTGCCTGTGTTTGTGGATGATATTATGTTCTACTTCACAATTGAAAAGGAGCATAAGATACACTTTAGGACTGTGGTAGAGATATTAAGGAAGCACAAGTTGAGAGCAAAGTTCTCTAAGTGCCATTTCTGGAGAGAAGATGTAAAATTCTTAGGTCACGTCGTTTCGGGATAGGGTGCGAAGATGGCAGCGGTCCAATAATGGAATCAGCTAAAGAATGCTATAGATGTGAGAAGTTTTCTAGGTTTGGTGGGATACTATAGACGCTTCATAAAGGACTTCTTAAAGGTAGTGGCACCGTTGACCAATTTGGTGAAGAAGAATCAAACCTTTGTTTAGGATGCAAAGTCTAAGCTTGCATTTGTGGGTCTGAAAGAGAGGTTGATGAGTGCATCATTGTTGGCAATTCGAAGTGGAAATGTAGAGTTGACAGTATACAATGGTTCTTTTGGTACTAGATTAGGTGCGGTATTGATGTAGAAAGCGAAAGTTATCACATATGCTAGTCGACAGCTAAAATCGTACAAATGGAATTACTCGTCTCGTGATTTGGAATTGGAGATTATTGTTTTTTTATTTGAAGATTTGGATGCATTATTTGTTAGGAGAAAGGTTCGAGCTGTTTACGGACCATAATTCCTTGAAGTACCTTTTCTCTCAGAAATTTCTTAACCTTCACCGGCAATGGTGGTTAGAGCTCTTGGTCTCTAATGATTTTAGTATCTCCTAACTCCAAGAAAAGGGAATGCGGCATAGATGCATTGAGTAGAAGACATGTGGGTTGGAAGCAATGTTCTTAGAATGGAAGTAGATATTATATATTGCTAAATTTGATTTCAGACCTCAATAGGAGCTAGAACCTGAAATTTTGGCAAGCTTATTGATTAGGCTTCCTTGATTGAAAATATCGGTACTATTTAATAGCAAAATGCTAGGCTAGCGGAGATCATTGCAAAGATTGAGGAAGGTGTAGAATCCAAAGTAATGATATAAACTCAACCGAGAAGATTGGCTTCGTAAAGAAGGGAGGTTGTTTGTTTCCAATGTTGATGGACTGAGAGATGAAGTGCCGAGAGAATGTCATCGTTCCAGATTAACCATTCATTCTAGTAGTAACAAGATGTACCGAGATATGAAACAGAATTACTACAAAGAAGGTATGATGTGGGATGTTAGGGAATCCATTTCAAAGTGTATGAATTGCTAATTGGTAAAGGTAGAGCAGAAGAAACCTAGTGAATTATTGTAGCTATTAGAGGTTCCTGAATGGAAATGGGAACAAATATTGATGGATTGCCGAGGACTTGAGTAGGGTACGATGACATTGGGTCATAGTTGATTGGTTGACCATGAGTGCAAGGTTTATACCTATCAAGTTAAGTTGAACGACATCAAAGTTGGTGGAGTGGTATGTAAAATGGATAGTACGATTTCATGATGTACAGAAGAGAATTGCAAGCGACCAGGGTCCGTTGTTCACTAGTGAGTTTGGGAAGAGCTTACAAGAGGCATTAGGAATGGAGCTACATCTTAGTAAAACTTATCACCCATAAATGGATGGACAGACCGAAAGAGTAAACCATGTATTGGAAGATCTCTTGCCAGCATGCATTAAAGAATTTGGTGGATCATGGGATGATCGTTTACATTTGGTGGAATTTCCATACAAAAAAGTTATTAATCGAATATTGGCATGGCTCCATATGAAGCATTGTATGGCTGATGCTCCTTTATGTTGGTGGAAAGCAGGCGACAAACTAATACATGGGCCATCTATAATTAGAGAGAGTTCAGAGAAGATTAAGTTCATTCAACAACGAATGAAAGTTGCTCAAGATCGATAGAAAAGTCACGTGTATAAAAGATGAAGAGATTTAGAGTTTTCTGCCAAAGATAATGTGTTTATAAAGGTTTCTCCTCTAAAGAATGTAGTTTGATTCGGCAGAAATTGGAAGTTGTCACCAAGATTCGTAGGCCCTTTTCCGATATCGAGAGAATCAAAAAGCTAGCATATATGATTGACTTACTTTAGAAGATGATTGGCGTGCACTACGTTTTTCACGTCTCTTACCTAAGAAAATTTGTGCATGACTCAGGTGTTATGATCACACAGGATCAGCTAGAAGATGTTGAGGTAGAACCAGAAGGTTCTATACCTCACAGGCCACTTCGTACTGTTGGGTACGGTACATAATATCTTAAGAGAAAGATAATGAAAATATTTATGGTACAATGGAGCGAACGAGGTGACGATTGTACATGGGGACGAAGGAGAGCATGAGGACTAGGTGTCAGGAGCTCATTGAATGGTGAGACCCAACGTTTATCATATCTACTTTCACTATTATATATTATATTCAATAAGTTATTATTCTGCATGATAGGGTAGGTTCACTATAGTATTGGTCGCATAACTTCTTGTTTGAGATGTTTAACGGTTTCTTATGATTGGTAGTCATGCGGGATGACCATGGTTAGTTATACATTGGCTTGTTTGGGGATTTCGGGGGCAAAATTCCTAAAGAGGGGAAAATGTAATGACCCGTATATTATATATTGGAGGATCGTAAAATATTTTTATTTTATGTATATGAGGTCATATAATTCTATAATTTTAAAATATGGCTCTTAGGGATATTTTACACAGCTATGATTTTTCCTGAGTTTCTATGTGACAATTTCACCCTAAAAATATTGTTTGAGCTATAACTTTTGATATAAGACAAATCAGGCTCTTAAACAAGTTCCATTGTTTTAGGATGATGGTTTTCCACTCCGTAGAGTGGTCATAATAGAAAAGCAGACTTACAGATAGAAAGTTGTGTTTGTTTTAAGTTTTGAACGCTACTGGCCAAGGTTAGTATGTAATTATATAAGCCCATCAGTGAGCCTATTAGTCTAATTAGGTAACATTGTAAATAGAGGCCCGATGAGTCAAATTAAAAAACTTCTCTCACATTCTAAATCAGGTCTAAACCCTACGTAGCTTTAGATCCATCCTAAATTCTTCCAAAATCATCTAAATTACTGTTAAATTAAACTAAATTTTGGATTAGAGATTATATCCCCAATTAGAAACTAAATATCACCAAATTTCTTTATTTGGTGTGCTTTTCTTCACTGTCTAGATTAGACCTACACACAAATTGATCGGATTGGATAAGTGATGAGTGGTTTAAGTCTTCTCATTATACTATACATGTTTATATAGTATAATTATGGGATTTAACATGTTTTAAATTGGTTTTGGCCACATAAACCTTTTCTAACTGTAACATCATGTTAATCCATGCACAAGATATATATTATTTAGAAATCACCTTGATTTGTGTTCATATATTCATGCATATGTAGATCAATGTTAGAAATTGCCTTGTTTATCTTATTTCTATGAATTACACGTTTGAATGGATGAAATTGTGTTTTTATACTTCAATATGTTATGTTGTGATGTTGTTTGTTAGTCATAAAAAGATAGGTTGAAGAATTGAGCAAATCAGAGGCAAAGTTGGTCGGAATTGGATGAAACTTAGTGGATAGGCTCGGAAGCATGGCAAGAGGCTACATGATAACTCGAACCTTGATTAGATGCACGGTGATAAGTCAGAACCAAGTCAAGTGGATAGGTCGGACCCGACTTATGGTAGTAGCTCGTGAGTGATGTCTACTTGACGGCTTGGAAGGGCATGGTTAATAGAGATGATCTATGGAAAGATTCTGGAAAATTAGCTAAGCGCTTGAGTTTATGACGAGTTATCAAGTTAGATGGGCAACAAGTTATCAAGTTAAATTTGTGACCAACTATAATGGTTGGTCGGAATTGGACGAAACTTGGTAGATGTGCTCTGGAGTATGGTAGGAAGACACATGATGAGTTGTAACTCGAATGGAGTTAAGTATATAACTCGGCACCGAGTTATGCCTATAAATTAATACCTATTTATGGGGAAGGAGGCCATGAGTCGATGGTTAGCATAAATGGAAAGAGCATGGCTAGATGAGGTGCTCTATATCAAAGTTGCAAGAGATTTGGCCAAGGGTTGAGTGTACCACCAAGTTTTCTATAGAACTAGAAGAAGGAGCTTCGGATTGAATGCCATGTTAACAAGGATGGATGATGTAATGACTACCATTCACCTATGATATAGAATGGTTGTCAATGGAAAGAAGTAAAGAAGAGGAAATAGAAGAGAATGGAAAAGAAGATAAAGAAAACATCAAATAATCATATAACCTATCATAAATCTCACATCGTATCAGATAAAATATAATAGCCAACATAAATATAAAATAATTGAGACACTAATAACTGCATAATCCCCAAAATTAGAGTAAACGGGCTAAAACATTTATACAGAACAGTGATAGAGTTTATACAAATAATAATTAAACTCAACCGACAAACTGTCTCTAATAATAATAATAATAATAATAATAATAATTTAATACTGTCAAGGCTCCATGGTGTCACATAGCAGAATAAATAATAATAAGCTCAAAATATAAGTATGAGAAAGCGTCACCTCCTGCTAGTCCATTTGCATAGCTCCAAGTGCCATTTACACCCGTTATCTAGTTTATTAGTTTAAGAGCACTTAAGGTAACAGGAAGCAAAGCATAAAATCTCAAGTCAGACAATAGCCTGGTGTGAGAATTAAACCATCTTAAGATACTATAAAAGTCGATATAGTATATGGAACAGAGGTTACGTGAATCATACCTGACCTATCCCTGCAACCAAAGAGCGAGTACATAAAATCGATAATATGGTACTCTATAAATGTCATAAAGGGTACTCCATAATCAGTAAACTGTCATGGTAACAAGGTATCTCCATCCATAATGCCTACTCAATACTAAGAAACAGCTGGGGTGTCTAGGTATCCCTATGCCCAATACCTACGTCGTGTGACATCCCTAAGGCAACAAGTGGCTAGTGAAGAAACCAAAACAACAACAACATCAATCAAACAATACTAACTATCACCTAGCATGCCTTGGATACAAGATAACTCATATGACCTTTCTAATGCTAAGGATTAATGGGTAAATCCCAATTTTCAGTGGTACTTTCTTTAGCCTAAAGCTGATACTAGACACTTTTTACTGGTCTAAGGTATACTGATCAAATCAACTAATCTAGAGTACCAAATCAACATATGCATAGGCGTTCCCACAAATACCCCTACTCTGAGTTCAATGGAAAACACGTCGAGTATCAACGATTCTTTAGCACACGTATCCAAGCTCTACACTGCTCTTGTTTCCATAAGAGAACCATTCTTCTATCCATGGTTCACCACTTGAAACCACCCATGCAGAAACCGTCACGACTCCTAGAAACATCAAGTCTCCAACCTTCAAACCCAACTCTATGCACCAATGAGCTACCATCTGAAGTCCTGAAAGTGTCAATCTCATAGCCTAACTCCATGCACTAATGAGCTACCATCCGAAGTCCTGAAACTGCCATGTCAAAACGTCACATCATCGTGATCATCAAAATCCCTAGTCGTAGAGAAATTCCATCAAGACACAGAGTTTGCTGCACGAACTAACCGTCATATCATACCCCTCGAAGCCTCCTCACCGTCCATGTCAAAGGTCAACAAAATTGAGCACCATTAATAGTGATGGGTATGGACCATTACATAGTGGTCCATACCAGCCACTCTGGTCCTACACTTAGCTAAAAAATTATAAGCGCTAACCAACTGAAAATGTCTGGCATCCATCCAAAAGTCCAAAGCCCGTCCAATTCCATCCTCTTCCATCCTCATATTTGTCGGCATACATTCCAGTACTCTCCTACAACTTATCCCATTTGTTTGCGTTTTCGATCAATGGGATGAAACCCTATTGCGTGAAATATTCCTTAACACTAGATCATCAATAATTGGCATTTTCAACCAAAACAACCAAACTAACATACATGCATCCAATAAGCATGTAAACATCCGTAATAGTTTACATATATCTATAATTACCAGATACAATACATCCAAGCAACCAATGGGGGGTAAATTTCAAAAATAGCTCCAATCTAAAATTCCCAAAATATGGTATGTCGATGAAAAATATAAGATATCCTTTATAATTCATTTTTAAATAATTTAATTTTCTTTTATAAAAATCTAGCAGGTATATAAGTATACGAAAATAATATTTGAAGACAAAAAAATCATTCCCGAGCGTCAATCTAATACTCTACAACCAATCATACTATGGTGAGAGATAATATCACTCACCTCATCAAAATCTATCCAAATTAGTGCAAAAATGTAGATCTCTACATCATGAGTGCAGCCTAAGAAACCGCATCCAAAACAGACATCCTATGTAAAAGATATGATTTATATAAGTTCGCAAAAGATTTAAACAGTTAATTCACTTGATTTACAGTTAAATTCCTTATAACTAGATTAGAGATTAACCCATCTTCCTCTTCCATACCGTGTACATGCTTGTATCAGTGAACCCACTAGTTCAATACTCTCTCTCCTCGATTCCCTCTTCAACTCTTAATGAAATGCCATGATGTCTTTACCGATACGTTCCCTTTCGCATGAACTCTGCAATGGTATCCCAAGCCCCATGCTAGATGACCTCTCATCGTTCACAACCTGGGCATGCTTAGCATCCCCTCGCATAGTGTCATATTATTGTTAATTGAGCAGAGAGCTCCAAATTTTGGTAGAAAATGCACTTCGTTCAGCGGAACTCAACCGCGCTATCCGTTTTGGCCCACAATCCCTAAATCAATATAGACCCTTCATCCTAGATCCAAGGCTATGTACGGTCATCTCCAAAGTTTCCACTAGACCTTACAAAGTCGACATGGGGTTGAAGATCTTTCCTGGGCGAGTTCAACGGTGGTGGTCTCATGATATAGTGGAGCATATCAGCCGATTTGGATTTTTGAAATAAGAGGAGGCGGCTATTTTCTTGAGTTTAGGCAATGCAACAGTAACTCTAAAAATGAGAGAGGAGGTTTTACTGGATTAGATGATTACTTTATTAATACTATATTTGTTTTATTCAAATTCTAAAATAAAACGGTCGTGCATTTCAAGGTTGCACGATGAAAACGATGCATCTGAACGCAACGAAATTCGTCTACATGCATAATCCGATTTTCCCGATCCTGATGGTACAACTTTCGTCACTATCCGAGACAGCCCCTCGAAATGATAATTTCATGCTTTTCGAGACTATTTCGACCATCGAATCATCCAATCTCCAAGTACAGTGATCCATATACTCATTTGAATCCGCAATGTCAATACAAACTCAGTGGAAGTGGTCTCGAATCTTGATTCCATCATACACAAAAAATCATATTTTTAGGACCGTCAATTAGTTAATGATTCAATATTTAAATAAATTATTTAAATACTCAATCGTTTAAAATACAGCTCGTTACATTCTACCCACCAAAATCTAAAATTCGCATGTGGCTAATTATGCACGGTAAATTAAATACTATAGAATTTTTAAAAAGAGAAAATATTAACATGGATAACAAATGTTATTTTTGTAATATGCATTCTGAGGATATTAATCATATTTACTATGATTGTATGAAAAATTATTTTATTCTTAAGGATATCCTTAATATTTTTGATTTTAATATTAGTACTAGAATCACTGATTGTGTTTTCTATTGGAACACTTTTAGATTTAAGTTCGATAAAGCTAACAGATACTTGCTTGACACCTTATTCACTATATCTTATTGGTACATTTGGTTTGAAAGAAATTAAAGAATTTTTAATAACAACATTAATCACTTCAATAAATTGATATTTTTAATTTCATCTTTTTGCTTTAATTGGGTATCTAATCTTAAATATAAATTAGCTAAAAATAATCTTTTTAAGGAATATCTTAACAAGGTTAGTAACAACATCAATATATCCAAACAAAATAATAATAATTTTAGCATTAATAATATTAGTATTGATGCCCTTTCTAGTTTAAATAATGATCCCTTATTGCATCATTTTTTGCTCCCTATTGCAAATTCATAGAGATATTTATAGTATTGATTTTGTTTTAATTTAGCTATAATTGTTTTAGTTTATAGTTCCTTAATTTTATTCAGTATGGATCATTTTACTCTTACTATCTAGAATTGTTAACTTTTGTACTAAATTATCTTTGCTTTATTTTATCGCTTTAGACTTTATATACGCATATATGTATATAAATTATACTTATATACATATATGTGATTCGTACTAATTTTGTTCTTAGTTTGGTTACAGGTTTTGTATTAGATAGGTTGTCAGTGTCTCTCTTCAGGGTTGCAGAACAGCTAGAGTCTTTCTACAGGTGCTCAGGATAGCCATTTCTAAGATTGCAGATTGCGTCAGGCGCTTCTTTCAGCTATACCGTGTCTTCAGTGTGGTGTGCTTCTTTCTGGATTATTTTCTTTTTCAGATTAGTCTATTTTTTCCAAGGCAGTTACATAGAGTCTCCTTATTGATGATGCTGCCTTCCAGTTTCTTTGGCTTTTGATACTATTTCAGTTTTCTAGGTACTTCTAACACCTTATTATTGGACGGTGGCAATGTTGGAGCTCAGTATTGGGGTGTAATGGGTGGTGGCCTTGCCGGAGCTCACTATAGGGGTACCTGTTTTTTCTTTGTTTCTAGTACATTGATTTTCCACCTGCCAGGCATGTTGGTAGCACCTTATTATGTGTTATATATATATTTGCACGTGTGCTCTCCTCTTTTACTAGAGGATCACACATTTTTCTTAAAAAAAAGGATTTCATCCTTAAAATCCCAAGGACGGAGCAATATAACCCAATATCCCCACATAAGCAATGTCCTGAGAAAAATCATCGCCTACCAATGTTAAAAAATAATCACGAAAAGCGTTCACAGCAAAGGGAAAAGACTTGGAATCAATTGGAGCCATCATCCTTATTTCTAAGTGCAATCGCTATCAAATCTAAAAGTTATGTGGCTAAACCAAGTGTCTAAGTTAGCCACTTATTTCCAAAGAAATTGACAATGGAAAACAGAAGTTTCGGCTCATTAATCAAAAGGCAAGTCGACTAAATTTCCTACATTATTGACTCTATCAACTGTCGAACCATCTACTATCCTATACATTGACTTTTTCTCAATTTTGGTTTTTTTATGGAAAATTTCAACAGCACATCATTTGCGCAGATAGGTCTAGGAAAAATCCCAATACAAAAACGATATGTACATCTCATATCTTTAAATACACTAAATCTGTATAGCAATCGTTTTAAATAACTTAGATATTTCAAACCATTACTATCCCACATGCCTAACAACTACACAAACATTGGATATTATCTTAAATGCTAGCAATCCAATCAAACATGCGTACATAAGGTCTATCATCAAAAAGTAATAACCATGCCTATCCTAGCATGTGGTATACTAAATTAGCTAGTATAAAACATCAAATGTGATATCTAATATGAAAGACAAGGGTAAAAATGAAATCATGCCTCCAAAGAGCTCTGGATAAGCAGTCTGCATGCTCTTCTCGATCTCCCATATCCCATTGTCTTCACTTTCATTGCACCGAATCTGCCCTCCTTCTGACCTAAATCATATCTCATCTATCAGTATGAATAGGCCTACAAGGTCTCAAAGTCCATCGATTCAGTGCCAAATATCCAAACACCTCTTGTAAGTTCTCCCAAAACCCATCATTGAACAATGGGTATCGACCACTTACAATGCTCTTGGCACCCAATGAATCAAACTATCCATTCTATATGCAAATTGACTAATTCGGACGCCATTCTACTAGAATTAACGAATATAAATCTAGCATTCATCGTCAATCTATCGACTCTGACTCAAATGCTATCATATTCTCTTCTAGTCCTTAGCATTTTGTAGACGGAGTCCATCAATATCTATTCCTATTTCCAATTGGGAATTTCAAGTGGTTGTAGTAATCACTTGGTTTCTTCCATTCAGCATATAGCTGAAAATTAATTCATGTCGAAATGAATACCCGATGTCCTTCTTCATTCCTTCCCAATAACATGTCCACTTCTAATCATGGTATTTTATTGTCATCGAAACATATGGTCAATCTCTAATGAGAGCATTCTCATGGTGCCTCATTCCTTAACCCATCGATATGGAAACAAACAATATCTCATCCTTATAGAGCCAATGTCTCGGTCAAGTTCACATTGCATCAATATCATACCTAATCAAATACCACAAGCTTGTGTGTACTATCGACTCCTCATTCCTGGTCGAAATTAGTAAAGTCGGTGCACCCATCAACTCTTTTGTCAGATTCATTGATACGTATCTGCACTTCACATGTCGAATAAAGTCTGATATTCACTTGTCAAATCGGTTAACGGTTCTACTGCCTTTGAGAAGTCCTTCGTTGAGCGTATATAACAACTCACCAATCCAAGGAAAAATCCCATCATCAATTAGTGTTTTTTCCTAACACCTCCAATACAATCATCAATCATGTCTTATGCTCCTCTTTCGTCCATGGGTAGACAAAAGTATCACCAACAAGCACAAGCATGAACTTACTTAAGTGATCTATCGAAACATGACTCATGAAATCAACAAAGCATGTCGACTTGTTAGTTAGTCCACATGGCACAACCAACCAATCGAGCATATGAAATGCTATGATCGACACACTCGTTCTAGTTACTCTCAGTAGATGAAACCTCATTGTAAAGTCTAACTGAGCGAACACTTTCTACCATATAGCCTATCGAACAAGTCATTAGTAAGTGAGAGTGGTTGCTTGTTCGTCATCTCATTCAGTTCACAGAAATCAACATACAACCTCAAAGAGCCATCCGCCCTAGTGGTGAAAATCATAGGTGCATTCCACTCAAATATACTCCTATGAACGAACCCTCACCTCAAAAGGTTATCTGGTCCCACCTTTAGTCTTCTCTGCTCCTTTGGCATCATATGCTTTAAAGGCATAACTACTGGTCAAGCATGTATAATTAGATCGATACGAAACCCAATTCCTATATGTTTGTAATCCAACCACCTCACCGAATGTGTCCGGACAATCTCTAGCTACAATCGTAGAAGATTACCCTTCGTGTGGAACCCCAAGCAAATATAAAAAACCTAATTATAATCCTATCCTAAAGCAGGTAGTCGATCACTACCGTTCCCCCCACAGTCCCAATCATCATCAACAGTCTCTTACAATCCACCATTATTCCATGCCTCTTCATCCCTTCGATTTCCAAACTATAATGTTGAACCCAATCAAACCTAAAATAATCACTAACAAACAAACAAACAACTTTGACTCGATAATGTTAGGTCTTCAAAAACCATGTATAGGCTAAGTATAGGAAAACCATATGGTAAGCTAATTATAGGAAACCCCGTGTTGCAACATTTCCCTATTTTACGGCCTAAAACTAAGCGTTATATATGTTGCGATCGTCCATAGCATTAATTTTCGATGAAAAAATATGGGACTTTACACATGTATAATCTAATTGAGCCCCTAATAAGGTTCATTATAATCTAATGGTTGATCAATAATTTTGGATCTTGACCCCAATCATCTACAAATCACTAGACATGAAGGCATATGAAATCTAGATGTCGAATAAAACACGCATGGAAATGCCATAAATGGGAAGCATACCCTAGGTGGTGATGCCCGTTTCCCATCTCTTCATCGATGGAGCAATCGACGAAGTCGAAATGACATTCAATGCATATGCTTCCATTATTGGCCCCTACAAAACTTGTTTGGGACATTCCTTCCCACTAGGCCCCGATTCTCACATAGTAAAGCCCTTTCGACCAAATAGTCCAAGTCTCGTCGCTCCCCAGTATGATTACTCAACCCAACGTTAAATTCCCCATCCTTTCCATGTGAAGTATCAATAAGAGATAGACCGTAGTTCGATAGAACAATGAATTTGGCCACATACTCCAACATGGATATATCGCCTTACTTTAAATCGGCGAACTCCCTAAACAACATCGACTTTGGAAAAGTTGAGATAAATTACTTCAAAACAAACTATAATCTAATCCCAATTAAAATGGTCCTCGATAATAGAAGCTAAAACCAGAAGTTTATTGTTCATCCCTAAAGTAATCTAAAGGTCAACTTCTGCCTTATGGTGCCATCTAACTCCAACTCACCGAAGACTTTTTCTAATATTCATCCTATCTAGCACCTTAATAGCCAACTTCGTTCTAAGGAACAGTCAGCCTCTTAAACTCATGTAGTTTAAAAACAGCACAACAAAGTCAATTCTAGGTGTTTGCACTTGAGCACTATTATCATTTAGAGCAACTTAGATATTCCAGAATAATAATTCGCATCATCTCCGTGAATATATCTTTAAATCGAGGGAAGTGGCCCCCGATCCTATCCCCTCTGAGCCCCGAAGATGGAGTTAATAACAAATATTTATTGTATGCCTGATCACTCTTAATACGAAATAATAATGAACTATCTCTCATACAGAAAACTGCATTAATAATGCCCGTGTGTGCAATACAATTTATATACTATATATACTGTATAGCTTTTGAAATCAAAGTGTATAACAAATACCACTCTCTCGTATATAGGTATCATAACAACCCACTTTTTCGAATAGTTTAAGCAGATAATCAACCACACATGATCCACTCAAATTGAACGAAAAGACAGATAGTTAAGGAAAAGAAAGAAGAAAGAAGACAAGAAGAAACTAAATAACACGGAATCTCATAACGGAATGAATAATCTATAATATACAACAAAACTTTACATAAAGGAAAAAAAAGTAATTTATACACCAATCAAAGTATACTAACCTATTTTAACCCGAATAGTTATAACAATATGTCCTTACAATTGCGGATAAATAGAACCACAGACAACATAACGGAACATAAAGAAATACATAGTAAATCATGGGCCTCCAACCTATCTCTTGAGCTCTAATGCATCCAATGCATTTTGTAAACATGCTCGGTCCCAATTGAATTTTTATGTTTTAAAAGTCTTTTGAAAATAAAGGTATCTCTTAAGATCATGTCGCACATGAACACGAATGGGTTTTTACCTTATTATAGCCAAAAGAATTTATATTGAAAATCCATTGATATTATAAAAATGTTTAGGGGTCAAAGTAAAATATGATATACCTAAAAATGCTTGCATCTCACATTTCAACATAGTTGGGCACAACTAAGTCTGTATGATGGTTATTGGAGAATGGATTCTATATAATGACTGGGCTACTGGGGCAACGTCCATCACGGTGCATCTTTAGATAAAATAACAACGAAGACCTCGCAAGCATCCCATGCCAATAGAAAACTAGCCTACCACTTTACTAGTAGTACCGAATATGATCATCCCTCCGTTAATGGGCCTCAAATCTTACAAACGAGAGACGATATTTACTTAAGATAGGGATGATCATATCCTAATAGGGAGTGACCCACTTAAAGCCTGTTGCATCTTCCATGCTTTAGTCATTACCAGTTAATGAGACTTGAGGCAACATTTTACCTTTTATATAGTACTTCCCACTTGGAATTCTAACACTCCCCTCCAAGCAATAATGCAATGTCAGCATTCATCCATACAAGTTTGTTTTGAGACTGAATGAAACTGAAGGCTCCACTTCTACTATATCCATTTTGGGAATCACCCTCAAGATTAGTAGCAAGCATCCCTTGCACTTCAAAGAGCTCCATCTTCAATTTCATTATTTTTTAGATGTCTTTACTTCGAAACACTTTAGTTTGATCGAAATGGTTTTCGGATAACAATTCGGATCTTTGGCTCTTCGAAACAACATTCGATAGTTTTTGGTAAACTCAACCCAGGTTCTTTAGGAAATAAAAAGTCAAAAATAAGAGCGGAGATCACCTCCTAACCGTTAGTGGATGGATTTCCTTATCATTTGTCCTGAGAAAATGAAACAAGATTTACACGCACAATACAACATCATCGGTGATGACTGTGCCATATAACTATTAATATACTACATCCAAATCAGGAATTTAATTCAAAAGGGAAATCCAACATTGGTTAAGCACATAAGTGACCACTAGCCTCATTTTTATTAATCTTTTCACTAATTAAGGTCGCTTATTAATTACTTGCATAAAAATACCTTTACAAAGATATATTGACAAATCCCTATGTTTTCAGTACTTAGAAAATAACCATATACTTATCTCAAGGGTATAAGTATATTTACCAAAAAGGAGGAAGATTTCCTTTTTACAAAATTCTAAACCATTTATAAACTCCTTTATGATTTTATAAAATCCATTTACAACTATCTTATAGATCTCTAAAAAACATTTAATTATAAAACATCTCTAAATTATTTCTTAAATCATTTATAAACTCTTTATAAATCCATGCAATCGATTAAAAACTCCTCTCATATATCTTTAAACCCATTTCTAAAATCCGTTTATAAATATCCAACCATTCATAAAAATCCTTTACCTTGTAAATAATCTTCCTTTGAGTCTTTAAACCCTTTTATAAAACTCCTATTATAAAACCCAAGTCCATTTATAAAACCCTATTTATAAGTTTCGTAAACATTTATAAATAAATAAAAATCATTTAATTTAAACATTATTATAAAATAATAATTAATAATTACAAAACATAATTAATAAACAATAATAACTAGTCTTCACACTTATTATAACTAATAATAATTAATTTCCAAAACACTATTAATAATCATCGTCGTTAATTTCAAACCATATTATTTATTTAAATGATTAACTTTTCAAAATAATAAAATATTGATAAATAACTTTAAAAAAAATTAAGTATATATAAATAGTCTTTAAATAAATATTAAATAAAATAATCCTGTAATAATAAATATAAATAATCTTAAAACAATATTAAATACAAATAAATAACTTAGAAAAAATCGATAAAAATGTTGGAATAAAATAGAAGTTAAATCAATTAAAACCAAATATTTTTGAAACCCAATTGTAGATTTAAAATCATTTCATGTCTCAAAAACCAATTCTAATTCAAATGAAAATTTATAGATTTTTAAAATACTAATTTGAAGCCAATGGCTACCAAATGTCTAACCAGCATCGATATCGATTTTTTATTACTATATGGTTTAAGTTCCGAACATATAACAATGTCATAACCAATAGTGTCAAACCATTAGGTATGATATTTAAAGCAACTAAACAACAGTTAGGAATACAGTTGGATCCCTCCAAGCTATCCCCATACCTTACCGCTCACATATATCAATATATGTCAGCACACACACACACACACACACACACTGTAACGACCCATAATTTCGCTACTTCGAAAATGAGAGATTTCGTTTGTTTTGAATTTAAAAAGGTTCAAAACTTAAATAAACAAGTTATATATAATTGATAATAATAGACGAATTTTTTATTCTTATAGTAGATAATTTAAAAAGCGTAAATTTGGATTTTAGAACAAATCAACAAAAGTTAAGTTTTGTTAAAAATAAATAATGCTTAAATAAATAGGTTTAATGTTTATTTAAAAAATAAATCTTATTGAAAACAAATAATAAAGATAATAAAAGTATTTTAATAATCATTTTACAAAAATAACCAAATTTAGTCGCATTTTTTCAGTTTTACATACACCTTAAAATTAGAGATTTTGATATTATTTAAATATGATTTTAAAATATAAAAAGACATGTTTTAATTTATTTAAAGAAGTAAAAAGTTCATTTTTAAATTTGGTTTACATAAATAAGTATTTTAACTAAAACGTCAAAATGTGACCGTAAAATATTTTGTCGAAAAACGACGTTTTGTCTATTAAACGTTATCGCGGCGTCGTCGCACCTTTATTTTATTATATAGGAACATATATTCAAATAGTGCAAGTATTAATTAATTAACTAATCAAGTTTAATTTTCCTTTAAGAAGTCATTAAGAAAAGTAAGTAAGAATTAAGAAAAGTAAGTAAGAAAAGTCAAAAGTAAAAATCAAATCACATCAAATCAAAGCCGACATAATTATGATATTCTTTACTTAATCTTTAAGTGATTAAGACATAAAGTAAAGATGTAAAATGTGATGTTAAGTGTTGAAAAAGTGGAGCTTACTTTAGGTGGAAGTAAGGTTAGTTTGGTAATTTGGTAAGAGGTTATTTTGGTAAATTTCCACTTCTTTCTTTTTTCTATAAATACCCACCTCCTTCTTCACTTTCATTCATATTTTCTTCTTATTATTTTCTCAAGCTTTTTCATCTTCTTCCTCTTCTCTTTAATGGCTTCCATGCTATATAAAAAATTACAAAGAAATAATGTCAAAATATTTATAAAATATTCAAAAGAATTCAACGTTCATTCTCTTCAAATCAAACTCATCTTTTCTTCACATTTTACCTTTTCTTCTCTCAGCCATAACTTCTTCATCATAGAACCAAAATGGAATTTTTTTTGAATCATGTATTTTTCCAGTGTCTACAACTTTCATGTTGACCACTTTGTCTTATTCTGAAGACAACCATGTTAAAGACCCACTTCTTTACGGTACATTTTCTGGCCCAGTTTTTAACACAGAAAATAGGCCATCTTGTTTTGATCATAACTTGATCATAACAGATCCAAATTAATAATTTTTTTTAAACCATATAAATTTCAGTGGCTACAACTTTTATTTTGATAACTTTTTCCATTTTTGAGATTTACTATACCTGAAACTCAATTCTTTGAAGTGCATTTTCGGGCATTATTTTTGTGAATCCGAGAATAGCTCTTCTATTTTGAACATATCTTCCTCAAAACAACTTGGATTCAAATGATTCTTTTTATCGAATTCAATAGAAAATAATTTGCAATAGCTTTTCAGTTAACAAGTTTTTCAAATTTTGTGAGTAAGAGTGTCAAAAACAAGAGAGAAGATGACCCATTTTTCGAATCTAAATATTGGGAATTCAAGTTCAAAGCTCTATCACTTCTTCTCTATATTTTCGGCCAACCTCCATCTCAAGCCTCCATCTTGGGAATTCAAGTTCAAAGCTCCATCGCTTCTTGATAACTTGTTTGATAAATGATAAGGGAAATGATTAGTAATTAACCATAGTTAATTAAATGAGAATTAAATCCATACAAATGCGTGTATGGAAATTATTTAGCCTCTTAATGATTTCAAAATATCCAAAAAGATTGAAAATGATATTATAATAATATAATAGTATAATATAAAATTAAATGAAAAATGAATTTGAACTGATGGAAATGTTTATTAAAATGAGTTTAAAATGATTTATAAATGTTTTATAAACATTTAAAAGTGTTTCTAAGAAGTTTGAAAAGAAATTGAAAAACAAGTCAAAACTATGCGCGTCGTGTAACGGTAGTTCGCGATTTCGCGCCGTAAAGGTTAAATGTGTGTACAAAGTGAAACATAGCTCAGAATTCTTCGAGATAAGAATTTTCCGGTCTATTATGTCCATAGTTTTTCAACGAAGAAAGAAAATCAAGATTTCATCAAATAGATTTTGAAATATGTCCAAAACAATTTTCTAAAAACATCGTGGTTTTGCAGTGCGGAATCCAAATGAGATTTCTTTATAAATGATATTTTTAAATGATTAAAAATATGAAATAAATTTGAGAAATCTATTAAAATGGTTTGAAAAAGATTTGGAATGGAAAAATATGAATTTTCAAATATTTAAAAGTTGTTTAAGTCAAATAAGCTTATATAGCACTTTCTATAGCACTTTTCTGCTACGAATTCTATAACTTTTGAAATACGGTTTTAAACTTAACAATTCTTTCCTATATATTTTTTGAATGATTTTAAAGGAATAATTAAGTAATGTAAAGATGATTTGGAAGTTTTAATAAGACTTGAATAAATGGTTAAGAAGATTTGTTTATACCACTTAAACAAAAAGTGAAGAAGATTGAATGTAATAACAAACCGAGTATGCGGAAATGACTAGTACATTTGTCCCACCTGTGAGATCTGGGAAGATAAAAACAAGGTGTTTAACTAAGGTTAGGGATGGAGCAACCAGTGCCCTGAACTTACCTGTCCTATGTTTTCTCTTTTTAGGCGAGGGGTGGAATAGATCGAAAGGAAAGCCCGGATGCTCTAAAAGATTATATTTAAGTTTTTCCAAGTTAAAAGACAAAGATATTCATGATGTAAGATTACTTTCCATTAGTCCCTGAAGGTGAAACTTGCCATTAGTCCCTAGAGGTGAAACTTGTCATTAGTCCTTGGAGGTGAAATTTACCATATTTAAAGTGGCAGTAGTACTATGTCATAAAAGTCTTCGATTTGTAAGAGTATGATTTGAAGTTAAAAAAAAGAAAATATTTTATTAAGATTAAATGAATGATTTGGAAAAGTTTTTCCTAAGTAAAAGAGAAAATGATTTGGAATTATTCCAAGATTTAAGAAAGATTTAAATAAACCAAATGATTTGATAAATGAGGCTTAATGATTCCATATACATTTGTCAAGGAAATGGAATAAATTGAAAAGAATATATTTAAGAAAGATATTTGATTAAGATAAAAGATGAAGTAATTGATTGATAATTGATATCCACGTATGAACTTAACATCTTTTAAACCGATGATTGGCTTCGAAGGAACCGGAGTCGGATTTGGTTAATTCCTATCCGAAAACTACTTCGAACCAATGTATACGTTCGAAAGCGAAGACATATTGAAGATGATGATTATTGAAGACCGTGGATCTTTATAGCGTGAAGACTGCTTGTTGAACATGCTCTGGGTAGCTTCCATTATAGAATTATTTATAGCAGTGGTCTCCTCGTGATGGAGATTTTTCGGATTACAAGGGCTTCTCGCCTAGTAATGGCCGAGGAAAGTGCCTTCGATTTCGTTCAGTCCTAGAACGAACTTGTATGGACGAATGTCCGACATTGCATTTCTGAGACACAACGTTTGTCTTTTACAAATGTACATCAGTGGTGGTGGAGAAGGCAACTTCTCTTAGCTTAACACCCTCCTTGAAACGTACGAGCTCAAAGGTTGTATTTTTGTGGAAGTCACATAGTGATCAAAGAAATGGCAGTGTGGCATTCAAAGTGGAACTTGTTATGATCAAAGCACGATTTTGTATGAAAAAAGTGGCTTTGAAGAAATTGATCGTAGCTTCGTGAGCCTCACACCCCGGTTATGATGGGATTCTATGTGGTCAGATGTATGCTCGCATTTCGGATAGTAGTGATTTGGGTTATCAGATGTTCTGAGCCCTAGGTACCAGATACGTCTGGGCCTCAAGGCAATAATTGCCCCATTTGGATAAAGTGGTTAGCTTGAGAAAAGCTGGGAACTACCGGTTATCATTTGTAGTGTAGCAAGTATAGTTTCCAAGTGACTAGTTTGAGAAAAGCGATTAAGGCACCGTGGGAACTATGTTTGTTATGCGTGGATCGGAGAAAAGGTCACTAGTTTCGTATCATGTTGGAAATTCAATCCCTACAAGATTTACGGTTTTGATTGTATTCTCAAAATAACTGTAATGACTTGCAAACATTTCAGCTACCCCTTTTTGGTATCATATATTCCGTTGGTATATTCCGTTGACCTAGTCCGGATATATTACCTTAGACTTGGTCTAGATATTGATATCTTATTTGAATAAGTTTATTTGAAAAGTGTTTTCAAACGAATGTCATTAGAAATAATATCAAACATTTTGATATATAAAAGTGTTTTAGATATCATGAGGTAAAAACCCGTCCGTGTTTATGTGTGGGCGTGGTCTTATGAGATACTCTTTCTTTTCAAAAGGATTTTATTCAAAGGCTGATATATAACACTGTCATTTATTATTGAATTTTCTCACGCTAGTTTATCAAGCCTGACCCGGGTATTTTAAATACTCGGGTCAAATCCGAGTAGTTTCAAGTTTAGTCGAAGACGGTTGGAGTTTCCAGAGGAGAGTTGAGATATTCATCTACGTATGGGCGTATTCTATTATCCGCTTTGTTTATTGAGGTTCGTGCACGATAGGGGGTTCTCGCCTCTTGTTAGGTAGCGAACGGATGACTCTTACTCGTACTTGTCCCTGAGATCGAGTATCGAAGGGTTGGTTTCAGTCGAGAGGCTGACTGTAAAAGCAAAGCTTGAGGTACCAGTGTAAGCTACGACGGAAAGTGGTCGTTTTCGATAGTTGAAAAGCCTAGATCATTACATTGGTATCAGAGCTGAAGGTTAGGCTAGAACCTTGGCTTTGGTTGGGTAAAGACTCATCAGAGATTGGGTTAGTAATACCCTAGGATGAGTAACTATTAGAGATATGGTTAGTAACATCCTAGAATGAGTTTGAGTGTATTATATATGAGCGCGTATTTGTTAGTGACTAATAAAAATATTTTGTGTTGATTTATCTGTTGAGTGATTTATGGATTCTGATTGATGCGCCCGATCACCGTTATCGATGAGGGTACCTAAACACTTAAACAAGGCGAACCGACACACTGATTTTTAAAAGATTGGTAAATGAAATAATTATACCTAAGATTATATTTTGAATATAAAGTATATATTTTGAAAAGTTGCATAGTTAGAAATCAGGATTAATGAAATTTATATATGAACATCTTGTAATTAGAATTTCACAGTTTGACTATAGGATGTTTCATAAAGATAAGTAAGAAATCCGATAAGGTAATTAAAATCTTTAATACCTATTCCAAAATAATAAATAAAAAAATGATAACGTTAAGTTACATCATAAATTGATCAATTGTTTTAAAAGTTTAAGTACAAATACCTTGTGAATTAAGTTTCACGATTTGACTATAAGGTGTTTGATAATAAGATTTGTTTAAGGAATGAACATATAAGATGAAAATATATTTAAACAATAGAAAATGATTTTGTAACAGTTATATATAAAAAGGAATGAGAATTTAAATTCGAATAATTTAAAGAATTGTGGTAATTTAGATGAAGTTAATTAATATAAGATAACATGAATTCATAGGATATGTTTTACAAAGTAATCTCTAAAAGATTTTGAAAATGGTATTATTTCAAATGAAAAGAAGTATTTTATGATAACTAATTCGATTGACTCGAAAATAAACTAAAAAATGGGCAAGTGATGTGTTCGGATGGTAAACACTTCTCTTAAGTATTACTCTTCTTGTTAATAGGATATATAATACTATTGGTAATACCCAGTTCCTTAGATTGTTTTGGAATTAACCAATCTACGTAATTTTCTTAAGGAAATGATATGAATCATTGATTAGTAATCTTTACACAAGTGTTTAAACTAAAGATAAATTGGGATCGCTAATTGATAAGATAAAGCGAGATTTCAGACGATTTTGAACAGTCGAAAATTTTCAAATCATACCTAACTCGGAGCTAAGGAATTTATGAAAACTAAAATATTGTGAAACATTCTGAGTAAATGAAATTGGATAAGTATAATTTATAAATTTGATTATAAAAAAAGGGAAATTATAACCTAAAAGATGTTTTATTAATGAATTCTAGCATTAATTAATGATTTGGACTTAAGTCTTTAAAAATGATTGATTTAATCGATTTAAAAATGATTTGATTATAAGTCATAAAATGTAATAAACTTAATCGATTTATAAAATAGTTCATAAATAATATTAGTGTTAAAGGAAATATACTGATTTAAAATATTGTGGGAAATTTTTTTCTAAAAGATAAATTATCTTTTGAGTGAAAAAATGGTTTCTTTGGGATATTTTTCTTTATTAGAAATATTTGGAAATAAATAATTAAAAGGATCCTATAAAGAAGCACCTTTATAAAATGTTTAAGCTAAAGATAAAGTTTTTATGAAAGTTTTGAGGGTTAATAAATACATATATATTATGTGTAGATCATCTCATCACACAATTTAGATCTAAGTTTCGAGTACAGTACTTTGAGGTGTTTACACTTGTCCGAAAAAGGATTTATCACTCGATTCTTGAAGACGAACATTGATTAGGGTTTATGGTTGGATACTTGAGTTTTCTATCATAGTTGAGCACTATGCAAGGAAAGCAAAGGTTTCTGAGCAATGAGCCTGATTAAAGTCCGCACTGGAGAATCGGGGGATCGATACTAGTTCGGAAATAAAGTTGTGTATTCGAATAGTAGATCGAATAAGATATTTGATATGGATGATTTGTGTATATTATATGGATTTATGTTCAAAGATAAATGGTTTAAGCAAACTTTTTTTTGAGTAATTTCGAGGAGGAAATGCTTTTAAGTAGGGGAGAATGCAAAGACCCGTAATTTCGCGACTTCGAAAATGAGAGATTTCGTTTGTTTTGAATTTAAAAAGGTTCAGAACTTAAATAAACAAGTTATATATAATAGATAATAATAGAGGAATTTTTTATTTTTATAGTAGATAATTTAAAAAGTATAAATTCAGATTTTAGAACAAATCAACAAAAGTTAAATTTTGTTAAAAACAAATAAATGCTTAAATAAATAGGTTTAAATGTTTATTTAAAAAGATAAATCTTATTGAAAACATATAATAAAGATAATAAAAGTATTTTAATAATCATTTTACAAAAATAACCAAATTTTATGCATTTGTCAGTTTTACATACACCTTAAAATTAGAGATTTTGATATTACTTAAATATGATTTTAAAATATAAAGAGACATGTTTTAATTTATTTAAAGAAGTAAAAAGTTTGTTTTTAAATTTGGTTTACATAAATAATTAGTTTAACTAAAACATCAAAATATGACCGTAAAACATTTTGTCGAAAAACGACGTTTTGTCTATTAAAAGTTATCGCGACGTCGTCGCACCTTTATTTTCTTATATAGGAACATATATTCAAATAGTGCAAATATTAATTAATTCACTAATCAAGTTTACTTTTACTAAACAAGGTTAGAAACTTCTAGAAGTCATTAAGAAAAGTAAGTAAGAAAAGTCAAAAGTAAACATCAAATCACATCAAATCAAAGCCAACATAATTATGATATTCTTTACTTAATCTTTAAATGATTAAGATATAAAGTAAAGATATGAAAGGTGATGTTAAGTGTTGAAAAAGTGGAGCTCACTTTAGGTGGAAGTAAGGTTAGTTTGGTAATTTGGTAAGAGGTTATTTTGGTAAATTTCCACTTCTTTCTTTTTTCTATAAATATCCACCTCCTTCTTCACTTTCATTCACATTTTCTTCTTCTTATTTTTTCAAGCTTTTTCATCTTCTTCCTCTTCTCTTTAATGGCTTCCATGCCATATAAAAAATCAGAAAGAAATAATGTCAAAATATTTACAAAATATTCAAATGAATTCAATGTTCGTTCTGCTCAAATCAAGCTCATCTTTTCTTCACATTTTACCTCTTCTTCTCTCGGTCATAACTTCTTCATCACAGAACCAGAATGCAATTTTTTTTAAATCATGTAGTTTTCCTGTTTCTACAACTTTCATATTGACCACTTTGTCTTATTCTGAAGATAACCATGTTAAAAACTCACTTCTTTACAGTGCATTTTCTGTCCTAGATTTTAACATAGAAAACATGCCATTTTGTTTTAATCATAACTTGATCATAACAAATCCAAATTAATAATTTTTTTAAACCATATAAAATTTCAGTGGCTACAACTTTTATTTGATAACTTTTTCCATTTTTGAGATTTACTATACCTAAAACTCAATTTTTTGAAGTGTATTTTCGGGCATTATTTTTGTGAATCCGAGAATAGCTCTTTTATTTTGAACGTATCTTCCTGAAAACAACTTGGATTCAAATGATTCTTTTTTCAAATTCAATAGAAAATAATTTGCAATAACTTTTCAGTTAACAAGTTTTCAAATTTTGTGAGTAAGAGAGTCAAAAAAAAGAGAGAAGATGACCCATTTTTCAAATCTAGATCTTGGGAATTCAAGTTCAAAGCTCTATCGCTTCTTCTCTATATTTTCGGCCAACCTCCATCTCAAGCCTCGGCCAAGCTATTTGAAGGGAGAGGGTGTTATTTGCTAGTGTTTAATGGAGTAGGAAGTAGTTAGTGAAGTGTTGGATGATATGAATGTTGGTTGGAAGTTAGTCGCTTTGTTTTATGGTGAGTACTCTTATTTACTAATTAATCCACAAATTATTTCAAGTATAATGATTTGAAAGTTAAAATATGTTGAATGAATGTTTGATAAATTGGTTGATTATGTGATTTATTATGTGGTTGATAACTTGTGTGATAAATGATAAGAGAAATGATTAGTAATTAACCATAGTTAATTAAATGAGAATTAAATCCATACAAATGTGTGTATGGAAATTATTTAGCCTCTTAATGATTTCAAAATATCTAAAAAGATTGAAAATGATATTGTAATAATATAATATTATAATGTAAAATGAAATGAAAAATGAATTTGAAATGATGGAAATGTTGTTTAAAATGAGTTTAAAATGATTTAGAAATGTTTTATAAACATTTAAAAGTGTTTCCAAAAAGTTTGAAAAGAAATTGAAAAACAAGTCAAAACTATGCGCGTCGTGTAACGGTAGTTCGCGATTTCGCGCCATAAAAGTTAAATGTGTGTACAAAGTGAAATATAGCTCGGAATTCTTCAAGATAAGAATTTTACGGTCTATTATGTCCATAGTTTTTCAACGAAGAAAGAAAATCAAGATTTCATCAAATAGATTTTGAAATATGTCCAAAACAATTTTCTAAAAACACTTTGGTTTTGCAGTTCGGAATCCAAAATGGGATTTTTTTATAAATGATATTTTTAAATGATTAAAAATATGAAATAAATTTTATAAATCTATTAAAATGGTTTGAAAGAGATTTGGAATGGAAAAATATGAATTTTCAAATATTTAAAAGTTGTTTAAATCAAATAAGCTTATATAGCACTTTTATAGCACTTTTCTGCTACGAATTCTATAACTTTTGAAATACAGTTTTAAACTTAACAATTCTTTCCTATATACTTTGTGAATGATTTTAATGGGATAATTAAGTAATGTAAAGATGATTTGGAAGTTTTAATAAGACTTTGAATAAATGGTTAAGAAAATTTGTTTATACCACTTAAACAAAAAGTGAAGAAGATTGAATATAATAACAAACTGAGTATGCGGAAACGACTAGTACATTTGTCCCACCTATGAGATCTGGGAAGATAAAAACAAGGTGTTTAACTAAGGTTAGGGATGGAACAACCAGTGCCCTGAACTTACCTGGCCTATGTTTTCTCTTTTTAGGCGAGGGGTGGAATAGATCGAAAGGAATGCCCGGATGCTCTAAAAGATTATATTTATGTTTTTCCAAGTTAAAAGACAAAGATATTCATGATGTAAGATTACTTGCCATTAGTCCCTGAAGGTGAAACTTGCCATTAGTCCCTAGAGGTGAAACTTGCCATTAGTCCTGGAGGTGAAATTCACCATACTGAAAGTGGCAGTAGTACTATGTCATGAAAGTCTTCGATTTGTAATAATATGATTTCAAGTTAAAAAATGAAAATCTTTGATTAAGATTAAATGAATGATTTGGAAAAGTTTTTCCTAAGTAAAAGAGAAAATGATTTGGAATTATTCCAAGATTTAAGAAAGGTTTAAATAAACCAAATAATTTGATAAATGAGGCTTAATGATTCCTTATACATTTGAAAAGGAAATGGAATAAATTGAAAAGAATATATCTAAGAAAGATATTTGATTAAGATAGAAGATGAAGTAATTGATTGATGATTGATATCCACGTATGAACTTAACATCTTTTAAATCGATGATTGGCTTCGAAGGAACCGGATTCGGATTTGGTTAATTCCTATCCGAAAACCACTTCGAACCAATGTATATGTTCGAAAGTGGAGACATATTGAAGATGATGATTATTGAAGACTGTGGATCTTTATAGCGTGAAGACTGCTTGTTGAGCATGCTCAGGGTAGCTCCCATTATAGAGTTATTTATAGCAGTGGTCTCCTCGTGATGGAGACTTTTCGGATTGCAAGGGCTTCTCGCCTAGTAATGGTCGAGGAAAGTGCCTTCGGTTTCATTTAGTCCTTGAACGAACTTGTATGGACGAATGTCCAACATTGCATTTCTTAGACACAACGTTTGTATTTTACAAATGTACATCAGTGGTGGCAGAGAAGGCAACTTCTCTTAGCTTAACACCCTCCTTGAAACGTACGAGCTCAAGTGTTGTATTTTTGTGGAAGTCAAATAGTGATAAAAGAAATGGCAGTGTGGCATTTAAAGTGGAACTTGTTATGATCAAAGCGTGGTTTTGTATGAAAAACGTGGCTTTGAAGAAATTGATCGTAGCTTCGCGAGCCTCACACCCCGGTTATGATGGGATTCTATGTGGTTAGATGTATGCTCGCATTTCGGATAGTAGAGATTTGGGCTATCAGATGTTCTGAGCCCTAGGTACCAGATACGTCTGGGCCTCAAGGCATTTATTGCCCCATTTGGATAAAGTGGTTAGCTTGAGAAAAGCAGGGAACTACTAGTTATCATTTATAGTGTAGCAAGTATAGTTTCCAAGTGACTAGTTTGTGAAAAGCGATTAAGGCACCGTGGGAACTATGTTTGTTATGCGTGGATCGGAGAAAAGGTCACTAGTTTCCTATCATGTTGGAAATCCAATCCCTACAAGATTTACGGCTTTGTTTGTATTCCCAAAATAGCTGTAATGACTTGCAAACATTTCAGCTATCCCTTTTTGGTACCATATATTCCGTTGGTATATTCCGTTGACCTAGTCCGGCTATATTACCTTAAACTTAGTCCAGATATTGATATCTTGTTTGAATAAGTTTATTTGAAAAGTGCTTTCAAAAGAATGTCATTAGAAATAATATCAAACGTTTTGATATATAAAAGTGTTTTAGATATCATGAGGCAAAAACACGTCCGTGTTTATGTGTGGGCGTGGTCTTATGAGATACTCTTTCTTTTCAAAAGGATTTTATTCAAAGGCTGATATATGACACTGTCATTTATTATTGAGTTTTCTCACGCTGGTTTGTTAAGCCTGATCTGGGTATTTTCAATACTCGGGTCAGATCCGAGTAGTTTCAGGTTTAGTCGAAGACGGTTGGAGTTTCCAGAGGAGAGCTGGAGATATTCATCTACGTATGGGTATATTCTATTATCCGCTGTACTTAGTGTATTTTGTTTGATGTTTGTCGGCAATTGTAAGGACATGTGTTTATAACTGTCCAAGCTGAATTTTGGTTAGATTCTGATATTGTATTTAAAATTTTCCACTGTAAAGATTATTATTGAAATAAAATATGTTATTCCATTCATGTGAGATTCTGTTCTGTCTTTATTTTCTTTCTACCATTAATGATCCGCTTATTCATGCAGTTTGAGTTTGACATGTGTGGTTTATTATCGATTCAAAGGGTACGGAAAAACGGGCCATTACACACACACATATATGAAAATAAAATCAACAGTAGTGAGGAATCCTGGTGGATCCCTCCAGCTTATCTCCTCTTATCACAAACAATATATAATTGTATAATATGAGTCATCCACGACTGGATTGGCATATATAAAGGGTCATCCACTCAAAGGGCGGGCATGAATCTTACCAACTGATAAAAAAAGTAGATCATCCAAACAAGCAATCAATGATTTTATAACTACTATACAATATTATAGTATTATTCGGAGGTGAGTTTACTCACCGAAATTCCAGTTATCACTGAGGCATTTTGGTTTTCATCTAAAATCAAACTTCATTTAATTTTAGTGTGAAATTCCATAAACTCCAATTTATGGCCAAATTGATTCAATCACATAGCTAATGTCATACCTAGGGCAACGCAAAAATCCATGCTTGAATCTGACATCGTACAATCAATATATCACTTACATAAGTTATCGACTTTAAATAATATTATTTTTAAATAGTAAATACAATTTCAGTTTTTAGTAATCACCATACTTGTGCTTTAATCCTTCTTCCTGCTGCACTCATAATGCTGCTCAAACTTCAGAGACCTCATCCTCTCGTCGACCGCTTCAGTCACCAATCCCTCCCTCTCTAATCAACTTCATGGTTGACAGACACCACCATTGAACTCCAAGTTAAAGAAAACCTGTTGCCAATCCACTAAAATAATCAAACAATTCATCAATTCTAGGCAAGAGATATCAATTATATATCATCTTCTCATTCAACTTACGATAATCGATACACAACCTCAACGATCCATATGGCTTATTAGCAAACGCCGTGGCTGCTCCCCATGGTGAACTACTTGGCCTAATAAAACTCATGCTTTCTAAATCTACCAACTGCATCTTCAGCTCCATCATCTCTATAGGTGTCATCCTACTTGGCGGTCTACTCACCGGTTCTACTCCGGGCACCAAATCTATCTGAAACTCAATGGCTTGTTCCGGTGGCAATCCTACTATAGGCTCGAAAACATCTGCAAATTCTATAACCACGAAAACACGATTCAAATCATCTTTCAACTCCACTACACCCAACAAAGCATTCACCTCACAATTAGGGCTTTCTATGGTACATACAATCAGATCACTATAGTCAAGGTGTCTAAGCGACATCTTCCTATCATGGAAAAATATCCTAGCATCGTACTTGCTTAACCAATCCATACCCAATATGATTCTGAACCCTACAAAGTCAAATAGATGCAAGCTGCAAACAAAGGTATGATCTAGCAAATCAAATTCTAAGTGGTCACACTTCATCGCAAGTGTCACGTACCATCCTATCAGATTTGCAACCCTTAAGGAAGTAACTAAGTACGTGGTTTCTAGGTTATGCTTGTCTACCCAACAACTAGATATAAAATAAAGCAATGCACCGGTATCAAATAGAACGCTAACAGACATACCATGAATCTAAAGCGTACCTCCCAACATTGCCTTTCCTTTCTCCTGCACTGTGGGTCCTGATGTAGCAGGCTCCAATGCAAATACCTTGCCTCTTCCATCCATAGCGGGTTGTTTGCATTGATTTTATAGTGGCCAATATAATCGCATTTAAAACATCTGATGTTTTTCTTCCCTATCACTTCCTTTGCCTTTACAGTATGACACTCATTAGCGAAATGCCTCTTCTTGTCGTACTTGAAGCACATAACCTCATACTTTCCCTTCTTTGCTGCTCCACCTTTTTAAGCACCTTTCTTATGAAAGAACTTCCTTTTTCGGCCTTGCCCAACCTGGACCTCCTTCATCTTATTCTTCTCTAGACAAGCAAGAATCTCCTCATGTCTCTAAGCCATTTCTACAACCACATCACAAGGATCTCTGATATGAGGTAATGTAGCCCTTGCCAACTAAAGCTTCAACCCTCTTATCAACTTCTCATTCCTTTTCAACACGGTATCCACCGTAGCATACCCATACCTAGCTAACTCCTCAAACCTTCTAGCATACTCCAAAACAAACATGCCTCCCTACTCTAACTCAGCAAACTTCTTGGGCAAAGTAGACCACGCCATCACAAACATGAACCTCTCTTGAAACCTTCTCCTAAACTTAGCCCATGTCATCTCCTCTTCATTAATTCCAACCGTCACACTATTCCACTAACATAAAGCTACTCCCTGACGCTGTCTCAAAGCAAGTATCCTCTTATGCTCATCATTGAGCCCTATGTCTATAAAGATCTTCTCACAATGAAGGAACCATTTCTCCGCCTCTATAACATCCTCAATTCCAGTAAAGGTCTTCCCTTCAAGCCTAGCTTAATCTTTGCTCAAGATAGCATAATAGTTGACCATCGGAGTTCCTGAACTCCTACTCCAGCATTTCCTCCAACTATTATAGCAGCAACTCCAGCCTGCATCATGTTCATGAAAAACTGATACATAACTCCCATGTCTACTTGTGGAACTCTAGCACCAATATTCCCTCCTTGTGCCTGACTTTGGTTTCTCCTGGTATTCGGTCTGGCATTTCCATTTATGGTGGTCTTCCTGCAAGATTCACTCTTCCACTTCTTGCATTCATATCTGTATTCAAGCCTCATGAGATACAGAAGAATACCCTAAGAGAGATAGGAACTAATGATATAGCGTATACTTATATATAGCAAATACAAGTACGTTACTATAGCGTTATCCCATATCCCGATGTCACTCTAATTCCTAAGGATTATGTTTTTAAAAATTATTTTTTAATCAAATTTTTTCATAAACCCATGCTTTGATACCAAGTTGTAACATCCCCTATCTAGAGGCCTAAAGCTAAGCACTAAAGATGCTACAGCCATCCATGGTATTAAGTTCCGGCGAGTAAATACGGCTATATTAATGGTATCCATAATATCAAAAGCACTAGAATATGAAACCAAATCACATATTTCAAAAACAACATTTTACTGATTACATTTCAAAACACATGTTTCACATTCAAATTACATAATCCCCTAATCTTTTTCCAGGTTCAAATAAAATATAATTATTACGTAAACATGCCAAGAGCAACATATGATGATGCCCCCTCGTTTAACCAGAGTATTATATAGGCAGAACTGTCTTAAATACAGCACAACAGAATAAAACAAAACAAAACAAAAACTCCTAAATAGCTATCCGTCAGCCACCTACTCGTCTCTAGAAGCTCTATTTGTAAACCTACTAAAACCTGTAAAACCTTAACTCTCAGTCTACTCAAATCAATTTTGAGCAGCTGAGAGTTTAAGGTGAAAGACATAAGCTTCGAGTCAGACATAAAGCCTGGTATGATAATACTATGCTTATTAGTTGTTTGATATTAAGTGAGACCACGCCGCATAGCGGAATGAGTTGTCCCTCACTAATATCCTTTTAAAACATATCTTTTGCAAATATTTATCCTACAACCAAAATTGGTTAAAACTGTAAAGCATTATTATGTAAACAAACATGTTATGTAACCAATGAACTATTTAACCGAACACTATAGTTCTGTTTTCCGAACTACTAACCTTTGGCTGACTCGGGCCTGCCAGACAATATAATCAAAATAATCTAACACCTGTTAGACACTTCACTTTTAGACGGTCTATCCCTAACTATTTGTTAAATAAACCTCTTCTGGACGGTCTAACTTAACATCTTCCAGGATCACCTGATCCTAATGGTTTTGCGGGCTCACTAATAACCTACCTATATACAAACATATATTCCCTTCTGTGTGTAATTATACTTTTAGTCTTACCTGTGACAAAGCCTTACATACTGTAATTTTGGATTAAATTAGCTGGGGCTAATAGCTAATGTATAGGGCGCGACTCTATACCAGTCCCATTTGGCATTCTAATATCCGAGTCATTTTACTTAGGGCAATCTCTCTTTAAATTTTCCTTGAAAACCCTTTTCATCTCAAATTGTTTAAATCATTTAAACCAAACTTAAGTAAGGAAAATATATATACTCTAAGCTTTACTCAAAATTACCTTGCCATGTTATATATACTTCACTCAAATCTTTATTGATGAAAATATTTAAACTCTTGAAAGTACGCCTTTCGAATCCATTGAAAGTACCCCTTTAGAAACCAAGTAGAACGCTTCTTTCACCTAGGCAGAGAGTCCAAAACATTCCTTCTGAAACCATTAATAATCTTTCTTTCGAAAACATTGAAAAACCATTCCTTCGAAAGGATTAAAACCGTAGACATCACTCTTCAAAACCTTTGAACATTACCTTTCGAATGCAGTAGAAAACCATTCCTTTTAAACCTTTTGAAACCATCAGGGAACCACCTCTTTAAAACCAGTCTTTAAAACTTTTCCAAAGCAATAAAATATCAAACCTTTCGAAAGCCTTTGGGTTCAAGTATAACATATGGAAACACCTTATGAAAACATTAAAAATTGACTCCTTTGAAACCATTTGGGTTCTACCTTCAACAGGGCAAAAGGGTCATAAATTATTTATATTGAAAACACTCTTTCGAAAGCATTAGAGAAGTGGCTATATTTTAAAAGCAAAGTATACCGTTCGAAACCACGAATGTCGAAAGATATAAAAGCGGCAGCTAAGGGCTTTGACCTGGTCGAAAGTATATACTTGAAAACAAAGGCACAACCCATTCGAAACCATTCCTTTAAAACATTTGATTCAGTTGAAAGCCAACCAGTTCGAAACCTATACCGTCGAAAGCAAAGCAGGCGCATTTTTCATTTAAAAGCAAAGACACGCTTTGACCCATCCGAAACCTTTAGTCTCGACCTAGTGCCTTTCGCCTTAGTCCAAATCACTCTGCACCAGGTTGTTGTTAATATATGCATTGGTTTCGATGGCATGGAGGTGGAAGTACTGGTTCGGAACCCCTATGGCGAAAGTGGCGAAACATGCCAAAAGAATCTAAAAAATGATTTTTTCTTTAAAGAGATTTTTTTAACTAATCTGCCTTGTATGTCAAAATCTTCTTGGTTGCTAATTTTCATTTCTAAAAGAACTGCCAAAATTTCAGAAATAAACAATTTAATTTATTTACAAAATATACCTTCTCCTTTTATGAATATATAAAACATTTAAGTCCCATATATTAAATGATTTTATATATTCATCAAACATTTAGGAAAATTCTATAAAAATTTGAGAAAATCATTTTTGTATGTTTTTATAACATATATTAATTCCAGACTCAAAATATTAATTATTTAGTCATAAATAATTTAAAAACCAAATAACCATTTTCAACAATGGAAAATTAATATAAAATCCATATTAATTCAAAAAATTATGAAAATTGAAACCCATCTCTAAAACATCGTTTTTGATCTATATGTAAAATGCAAGGCATTTGGATGTCACTAAATAGATTTTCTACATTAAAACATATCATAAAACCTATCTGATTAAGCATAAATGATCAACAAGTATACATAAACAATTAGTCATTTAAAAACATGGCATAATAATGCAAAATACTTCAGATTTATCTTAAAACCAAAAATAATTAGAAAAATGAGATGTAGTCCTTATTGACATTAGCTTTGGAGATTAAGGATTTGAGATTTGATCTTGATTAAGTGGATTTGATTCCTCCTCTTGAAATGCTAGCTTTATCTTCTCTTGGGCATGCTAATGTGGCTGGCCTTAATTTATATTTTTGTTTATGAACTATGAATGAACGTGAGAATTGTATGGCCTAAGGGTTTAGGGTATAAAAATATTCTTATTCCAATTTTGCCCTTGTCTATTCCCTTTGTCTATTTTATTTCATGTTATTTCATTTTGATTTACTCATTAACATGGCATGACTACCCCTATTAATTACAAATCTAAATCCTCTAATCATCACATTGATTTTTTTATTTAATTTAGCTAAATAAACGTCATAAACAATTTCACTAAAATATGACATGTTACAGACCTCGCTAGGATCCTCTACCGACACAGAACCAACCTACCACTTTAGATCTTCCCACCTTAATGGTCCCCGAAGCATACAAGTGAGAGATAATATCGACTCTAGATAGGGATGATCATGCCTAATTGGAAGCGACCCACTTAACCCTGCTACATCACCCATATTTTAGTCATTATCGATTGATGAGCCTTGAAGCTACGTTTTACCTTTCATAAGCACTTCCCACTTGGAATGGTCACACCGCCCTATAGGAAACAATGCAATGCTAGCATTCATCCATCAAGTTTGTTCTAGGATTGAACAAAACCAAAGGCACCACTTCTACTACATCCATTTTGAGAATCACTATCAGAATTAATACCAACAGCCCTTGAACTTCAAAGAGCTCCATCTTCAATTCCATCATCTTCAAGATGTGTCTACTTCAAAACGCTTTAGTTGGATCGAAGTGGTTCTCAGATAACATAACCGATCCTAGTCTTCTCGATACAACATTCGATAGTTTTTAATAAACTCTACCCTGGTTTTTTAGGAAATAAACATTCAAAGATAAGAGCGGAGATCACCTCCTAACTTTTAGTGGATGGATTTTCTTATCATTTATCCTGGGAGAACGAAACGAGCTTTATATGCATAACACAACATCATTGGAGATGACTATGCCATATAACTCATGTGTTTCTCCTAGATATTTCAAAGTTACGTTTTGGGTCCATGGTTGATAGTTGATTATTTAACTATTAACAAACAAACATCCTGGTTAGGGATTTATTTCAAAAAGTAAAACCAACATTGATTAAGCACATAAGTGACCACTAACCTCCTTTTCACTAATCTTTTCATTAATTAAAATCACTTGTAAATTACTTGCATACAAATACTTTAACAAAGATATATTCACAAATCCCTATATTTTCAATACATAGAAAATATTCATATACTTATTTCAACGGTATAAGTAGATTTACCAAAGCGGAGAAAGATTCCCCTTTGCACAATTCTAAACCATTTATAAACTCCTTTATAATTGTCTAAAACTCATTTATAAACTATCTTATAAATGTCTAAAAACATTTAATTATAAATGTCCCTAAATCATTTCTCGAATCATTTACAAACTATTTATAGATCCATGCAATGTATTATAAACTCCTTTTATAAATCTATAAACCTATTCTAAAATTTGTTTATAAATATCTAACCATTTATAAAATTCCTTTACCTTGTAAGCAATCTTTCTTTGAGACTGCAAACCCTTTTATAAAACTCCTCTTACAAAACCAAGTTTATTTATAAAACCCTATTTATAAGTTTTGAAAACATTTATAAATAAATAAGAATCATTTACTTTAAACACTATTACAAAATAATAATTATTGATTTCAAAGCATTATTAATAAACGACAATAATTAATCTTTACCCTTATCATAAATAACAATAATAAATTTCCAAAACATTGATAATAATAATTACTAATTTCAAACCATATTATTATTTAAATTATTAAATTTTCAAAATATTAAAATATTGATATATCACTTTAAAACAACATTGAGTACAAATAGATAATCTTAAAATAATATTATATATAAATAATCTTTGTATGATATTAAATGTAAATAAATAACCTAGGAAAAAATAGATAAAAAGGTTGGAATAAATAGAAGTTAAATCCTTTAAAAAATATATTTTCTAAACCCAATTTCAGATTTAAAATCATTTCCTATCTCAAAAACCAATTCCAACTCAAATGACAGTTTATAGTATTTTTAAAGTACTAATTTGAGGCCAATAACTACCCAACGTCTAACCAACATCGATATTGATTTTTTTATCATTTTGGGGTTTAAGTTCTAAACATATACGAAAAGTGTCAAACAATCTGGTTTGATTTTCAATGATTCTATAATAAGAATAATATTTAAAATAATTCATCAATGGCGAGGAATCTTGTTGGATCCGTCCAACCCATCTCCCTACATCATCTCTTATATATATATCAACACATATATATGTAAATAAAATCAACGGTGGTGAGGAATCCTATTGGATCCCTCCAGCATATCCCCTCGCATCAAAAACAATATATAATCAATAATATGAGTCATCCGCTACTGGACGGGTATATATAAAGGGTCATTTGCTCCAAGGGAGGGAATAAATCCAAACCAACTGATGGAAATGGTAAATCATCCAAACAAGCAATCAACAATTTTATAATTATTATACAATATTATAATATCATTTGGAGGTGAGTTTACTGACCAAAATTCCAGTTATCGCCGAGATGTTCCGATTTTCGTCTAAAATTAAACATTGTTTACTTTTAATGTGAAATTCTATAAACTCCAACTTTAGCTAAATTAACTCCACCGCATAGCTAACGTCTTACGGAGCGCAATGCAAAAATCCATGCTTGAATCTGACATCGTATGATCAAGATATCACGTACGTAAGTTATTGAATTTAAATAATATTATTTTAAACACTAATTACAATTTCAATTATTAATAATCACCATACTTATGCTTTAATCCTTCTTTCTGCTACATTCATAATCCCACTTAAACTCTTTAGACCTCATCCCTCACTAACTGCTTACATCGCCACTCCCTCCCTCTCCGATCAACTTCATGACCAACCGACACCACCATCGAACTCCCCTCGCCAACACTCATCCGACCATCAACGCAAAATGACTCCCCTACCTCTAAATTAAAACACGACTTCGACATGACCTGATGTCGTACCAGATCAATGCGACCTCCTCCTTTCTACCGCACTTCACCAAAGCGATGGCGTTCCAGTTCCCTCACCCAAGAAAACCAAATGCCATCTCAAATATACCAATCGACCACCATAGTGGCCAAAAAAACCAACCCTAGTTCTAATGTTTGCTTTACGTAAACTTCCATTTTCCTCTAATCTAAAATTGAACACTCCAAAATGCCCTACAACATGAAGATCTTTGCTTTATAAATCAAAAGGTATAAGCTTTTTGTTTTTATGAATTTATTTGGATTTGATTTTGAATTTCCAATGAGAATGGATATTTTAAATGAAACAATGGCTACTATATAAAGGAAGTGGGGGTATGGGTAGAACATAGATGGGTATGGATTGGAAGTGATAGGGTATGGGCTAGGGTATGGTCAAGGTATGGGGTATACTTATTATTTTATTAAAAAATCACACTTTACGCATCCGAAAATCTCAGACTCCAAATGAGGCATGCCGCCTATTGTTTTATACTAAATACCCCTATTACAAACTCTATGAAACTATTATCGAGACCTAATTGGAACATATAAAGAAGTTAGCTATCAATATCATATTATATTGTATAAATTTCTGTCATTTATTTCTGTGCGTTCATGCTCATAGGATCACACAGTACGTCAGATCGTCATGAAATTCGACGGTGTACAACAATTCATTATTACGGATCCAATGATACTATCTTCATTGAAATCAGAGAAAATGTCCAGAATAATAATTTCACACGTTAATTAAAACGAGTTATTAATAAACCAATTTAATCACCTTTAGTTCTAATTTAAAAGTTAACTATTACCATTCTTATTTGAACAGAATTTTTATCAGTTTCCAAGATCATTTTTAACAATATTAAATCCAAGATGCAATTACTTAAACAATTTCAATATTTAATCTTCTATTCAAATGTTAACTTCACAATCCATAGATACAAATAATCCCCATATTTGAAACTTGAGCTATTTGACTCATAAAACTAATATTTCAATATTTAAAATAAATTAAATATTTCAAAATCGATTGACTAAAATTCTAGGTAGTTATAGGTATACTCTTGATCTATTCTAAGGTGACAACTCCTACCTTATCTTTACTGGATCATGGTATCAACTCAGGTTAATCACGTAACCTAAGCTCTGATACTAAATGTGACGACCGCCCTACATATATAATGTAGAATGGTTGTCGATGGAAAGGAAAAAAGTAAAGAAGATGAAACTGAAGAGAAGAGAATGGAAAAGAAGAAAAAGGAAACTTCAAATAATCACATAACCTATCATATATCTCACATCGCATTAGATAAATATAATAGCCAACACAGATATAAAACGGTTGAGACAATAATAACTAATGAATAATAGAATCAGAGTAAACAGGCTCAAATTGTTATATAGAGCAGTGGTAGGTTTATACAAATGATAAGTAAATTCAACCGACAAGTTGTCTCTAATAATAATTAGTCAAAACTGTCAAGGGCACCATATGGCCACATAGTGGAATAAACAATAATAAGCTCAAAGTATTGGTATGAAAAGCATCACCTCCTGCTAATCCATCTGCACAGCTCCAAGTTCTGTTTACACCTATTATTTAGTCTACTCATTTAAGAGCATCTATGATAATAAGAAGCAATGCATAATACCTTGATTCAAAAAACTGTCTGGCATGAGCGATAAACAATTTCTGGATACTATAAACGTCGATATAGTATATGGAACAAAGGGTATACGAGTCATACCTGACCTATCCCTGCAACCAAAGACTTAACATATAACATCAATAATATGCTACTCTATAAATGTCATAAAGGGTATTCTATACTCAATAAACTATCGGGGTGACAATTTATCTCCATCATAAAACCTACTCCATACTAAGTAAACATTCAGGGTGTTTAGGTATCCTTATACCAAATACCTACCTCGTGTGACATCCCTAGGGTGATAGGTGACTAGTGAAGCAAGCATGACAAACATAGCATCCATCACACAATACTAACTATCACCCAGTGTGCCTTAGATATATGATAACTCGTATGACCTTTCTACTACCAGGGATCAATGGGTATCAGTTGTACTCTCTTTAGCCTAAAGCTGGTACTAGACCCTTTCTATTGGTCCAGGGTATATGGATCCAATCGACCGATCCGTGTACCAAATCAATATACCCATGGGCATCCCCATAAATACCCCTACTCTGATTACAACGGTAAACACTCTGAGTATCATTGTTCCCTTAGCATGTGTATCTAAGCTCTACGGTGCTTCTTTCATTTCCACAATTAAACAACTTTACATTCTATCCATAGGTCACCCTTGAGAACTTGCCTATATGGAAACCATCATGACTCCTATCGACATCTAGTCCTAACCTCGAAACCTAACTCCATGCAACAACAAGCTACATCCAAAGTCCTGAAAGTGTCAACCCTGAAACATAACTACATGCACCTACAAGCTACCATCTGAAGTCCTAAAACCGCTATGTCGAAATGTCACATCGTCGCGTTCCTTAAAACTTTAGTCCTAGAATAATATCATCAAGACATAGAGTCGGCGGCACGAACTAACCATCATATTGTGCTTCTCGAAGCCTCCTCACTATCTATATCAAAGGTTGACCAAATCGACCATCATCAATAGTGATGGGTACCACGCACTTCATAGTGGTCAATACCAATCACTATGGTCCTACGCTTAGCCAAAAATGGATTAGCGCAAACCAACTGAAAACGTCCAGTGTCCATCCTGAAGTCCAAAACCTATCCAAATCCATCATCTTCCATCCTCAGATTTATCAGCATGCATTCCAACAGTCTCTTATAACTTATCCCATTCGATTGAATTTTTGATCAATGGGACAAATCCTAACGTGTGGAATATTCCCTAACGCTGGATTGCCAATAAATCCGCGTTTTCAACCAAAATAACCAAACTAACATACATACATTCAATAAGCATATAAATGTCCATGATAGCCTACATATGTCTATAATAACCCGATACCATAATCAAACGTCGATGAACAGTATATTATAGCCTTTATAAATCATTTTAAAATCATTATTTTTCTTTTATAAAATTCTAGCAGGATATAGTATAGGAAAATCATATTTTAAAACCAAAAATCATTCTCGGGTGTCAATCCAGTATTGTAAAACCAATGATAATATGGTAAGAGACAATATCATTCACCTCATCAAAATCTGTCCAAACCAATGCCAACATGCAGACTCTACATCATGATCGCAGTGCCAGAAACCACACCCAAAATAGACCTATTCAAAAGATATGAATTATATAAGTTTGTGAATTATTTATACAGTTAATTCACTTAATTTATAATTAAATTCCTCAATTACCTAGATTAGAGATTAACCCATCTTCCTCTTCCTAGCCATGCACCCTGTACATTTGTAACACACCTAAATTTAAATAGCATCATTCGAGAGATTTATTTAGATAAATTAAATGGAATAAAGTAGAGACTAGAGTGACAAGGGAATTGAGGTTTGAGAACTAATTAGGGTCCTGCCTTAACTTAATGGATTTATAAGTTAAATACTTAAGAGAATAGGGCAAGGGTAATGTGGGAATAACTTAACCCCATAGCCCATAAAACCTTTAAAACCTTTTCATTCTCATTACATTCTTACAAAAAAAAAACCAGAAACAAAAGAAAACAAAGCTGGTTATAACCCTAGGAGGAGAGGAACTCAAAAATAAATTAGAGGCTAAGATCCAAGCTAGGAAAATCAAAGTGAAGAACAAATCTCAAGTTTCTTATCTAAATAAGGTGAATAATGATCGAAACCATCTCATATAAGTCTGCTTGATCGTTTTAATTTGGGTTTAAGGTTTAAAACCGTTTGGATGGATGAATGATGATATGCTTTGATTTATTTACCATTTTATAGTTTAAAGAATGATTTTTGTTGGATAATATCATTCGGTTTCAAGGTTAAAATCGTGTGAATAGATTTCTGAATTCCATGATGTTTGAATATGTTATGTTAAACATTATTTTGGAGATCGATTTAAATTCTCATAATATTCCAAGATATGGATAATTTATTATAAATTTTGAATGGAAGAAATAGATAATTCTAGGTTTAAGTTATTTAAGGCAATCAAGTATTTTTTTTGGTTCTGAAATTCATACATGTTAGAAAGCATATTAAAAGTGAATAATTGTGACTTTTGAAGATTTTCCTAAGTTTTTTACTATGGTTATTAAATTATTTAAGTTATAGGACTTAAATGTGTTGAATGCTTTGTTAAGGGGAAGGGGAAGGGCCTATTTGTTCAAACGATTTTATTTGTTAATTGTTGAATTCGGCGGCCTTTTAGTAAAGAATTTTTATGAAGGATTGGCTACCAATCATATTTTGACAAATTAGGCAAGTCAGGTAAGAGGTAATTACTTTGAAAGACATAAAAATCAATTTTATTTCGAATTACGACTTCGCCGCTTCCATTTACTTGCTTCCGTCACCATAGTTTCGCTAATGACCTTTCACACCCATTCGAAACCGATGCACATGGCATCAAGCCATTGATACACGGTGTATTAAAGAAAGGCAGAAAGGAATGTGTTGAAGGCATGATTTTGAACTGTTTGAGGTCACTTTTATTAGCATTCGAATCAATTCAACTTGCCATTGTTTTTAAAGAAGCTTTCGAAAGAGTTGCCGCATTTTGAACTCATTCGATACCTATCTGCCGCATTCATACCTTTTGAATTGGTTAAAGGTTGCTTTTCTTTATAGCCTTATAATAATAAGTTCAAAAATAAGGATTTCCATTTATTAACATTGAAGCCACCTTCCCAATGCTTTCGAAAGGGATGTTTTGACCACTTTTAATAAGAGTTTCGAAGGCAATGGTTTTGTAAGGTTGGTTTCAAAGCTGTCCTCTTTCCCAACTCTTTTACTTGAGATCAATGCTTTCAAAAGGGATACTTTTGCTTTTGTTCTCTTTGACCCAATAGTTATATTTAATGTTAAACCCAATGGTTTCGAAAGAGATACTATCAAGTGGTTTTGAAGCTATGCTTCCATAAATTCTTACTTGAACTAAATGCCTTTGATTTTTGTGTTTCGAAAGGAATGTTTCCAATGCTTTCAAAGGTATGTTTTTAATGGTTTTGAAAAAGAAGGTCTAAGATTTTAAGTAACGCTTTCAAAAGGGAGAGTAATGGAGGGTAGCTCATGATTTTACAATGATCTGAAGGACCTAGTCAAAAACCTTAGCTTTCAAATAAGAAACCCAATCTTATTTTTAAAGTTAAACCCATGGCAATATAAAAGAGTTTAGATATGGCATTTGAAAATTTGAAATCTTAGAGGAAGTTCACTTTACCAAGGATAGTGGGTTTAGGGTATGGACCACATTTTAGTAGAAAATGATTACAAGGAAATAAACCATAGATGTTTATACTTTTATGTTTTAATCAGTTATCATGTATGCTTCTGTAAACATATTCACTTCATAATTAGCCCATAACTACATTTTGGGGTGTTAAGGGTAGAATAACCAGCTAGATTAACCCAGTAGTAAATATAAATTGAATTAACTCCTTTGTGAGTAGAATTGCATCTAGGAGGTCAAATGGACCAGAATATAGGTTGCCCAAAGTTGATCAAATACCGTCGATTTAGATAGGTTCTTTAAGCCCATGAAAACTATATATGGAAATTGTTATTGGCAGGGAGTCAATTGGTTCTTAGTGATCCCATGAAAACTTTGTCCGAAACAAGTTATTGAGAGAGATCAATAGGTTCATAGTCAGCCCATAAAAATTATGACATGAGAGATGTTATTGGAAGAACCCAGTATGTTCATAGTAATCCCATGAGAACTATGATTGGATAATGTTGTCCCATATAAACTACGAAACCAAAGAGATAGTCCATAATCTTCGAATAGGTTATTAGTTAGCTAATGAAAACCAATAGGTTATTAGCGACCCTACAAACTATAATATGAGACAGATAGTAAGATGAACGGGGATGGGTAATCAAGAGCATATTGCGTGTCTTCATATCATCATGATACATTTAATTATGATTTGTCTTAACCAATGTGGATTTAGGTGCATATTATATGGTTATTATAAATTGGATTAAGATACTGGTGGGGGGAAACCCATTCTGCTAAGCGATGTGGTCTCACTAGATATCTATATGACTTGATATGGTAGGTTATTATTCACACCAAACTTTTTGTCTGACTTGAAGTTTATGTTTTCCCTTTGAACTCTAGGATGCTCAATTGATTTCAAGTAGTTAAGAGTTAAGGTTTGCAGGTTATCCTTTAGACGAATAAGATTCCAAAGTGTGCAGGCGGAAAGTTAGCTATTAGAAGTTCTTTCAGTTTGATTTCGCCGTGTTAGTGGATGCAATGGCAAAGTTGTTTAGCACCTATATTTAGACTCTGATCAACCAAGGGGGCATCTTCATATGTTTCTCTTGTAATTTCTCTAAATGTGGCTTATATATGGGATTATGTAATGAATCTAAAATGAAATAAGAAATTTTGTTAAATTGAGTTTTTCATATTCATGTGTTTTTGGTATATCAATGTATCTAACATTATCACATTTGGTCACCGCGAGTTAATAACTATGGATGACTACAGTATCCATAGCGATTAATTTTGGGCCTCATGGGGGATGTTATAACATTCCTGTATTAATGAACCCACTAGTTCGACACTATCTCTCCTCGATTCCCTCTTCATCTCTTAGAGAAATGTTGCGCTGTCTTCGCTAATATGTTTCCCTTTGCACAAACTTCACAATGTTGTCCTAAACCCTAAGCTCGACGGCCTCACATCATTTGTGAATTAGGGATGCTCGGACTTCCTCCACAATGTCACGTTTTGTATTGCTTGATCGGTGAACTCCAAATTTCGGGAGAAAATGCCTTTTGTCGAGAGGAACTCAACCGCACTATGTGTTTTGGCCCACAATGCCCAAACCGGTCTCGACCTTAACCCTAGATCCATGACTATGTACGTTCATCTCCAAAGTGGCCACCGCACCATAAAATGTTGATATAAGGTTAAAGATCTTTCCTAGGCGATTTCAACGGAGGTGGTCTTGCGATTTATTGTGTAGTATATCGATCGATTTGGATTTTAGAAATAAGAATAGGGAGATAACCATTTTTTTAAGTTTAGGCAACACAACATTAACTCTAAAATGAGAGAGGATGGTTTAGTGGATAAGGCAATTATTTTATTAACATTATATTCGTTTTATTGAAATTCTCAAATAAAATAGTCGTGCATTTCAAGTTTGCTTGATCAATGGTGCATTCGATCGCAACGAAACTTGACTGCATGCATATCCTCATTTTTCCAGTCTCAATGGTATAAATTTCATCACTATACAAGAAAGTGTTCCGGGATGATAATTTCATGCTTTATTTCTACCATCGGATAATATAGCGATCCTTATACTCATTTTAATCCACAACGTCAACAAAAACTCAAGGGAAGTGGTCTCGAGTCATGATTTGATCGAATACAAAAAATCATATTTTTGGGACTGTGAATTAATTAACGATTTATTATTTAAATAGATTATTTAAGTACCCAAGTGTTAAAATATGGGTCATTACAGATGAGTTGAGGTCCAAGGTACTAGAAGGAGAGTACTTAGGACATGAAAGAGGAATTATCCATTAGTTGGCTAAGTGTATAGCTCGACACCGAGTTACATCTATAACTCAGTACCAAGTTATGTCTATAACTCAGTACCAAGTTATCATGGTGCATGATACATAATTGGAACTTCTAGGACTGTGGTTGAGGTTTTGTAGATCGTGTTGGAGGTGTTGTCTTGTTCGTATTAGATTGGATGATGATATAACAACATGATGAAAAGCTATGGTCTTTAGATGTTGGCTCGTGTTGGGAGTTGGTTTCGAAGATGGCGGCTCATAAATGAGGGAGCCTATGATCAAGGAATGTGGAAGGGTTCCTCATGAATAATGGAAACTGGATTGAGCAAGAAGGGCTTGGTATCCAAATAGAGTAAAGATGTGCTCGGTTATATGTGCTAAGGAATCATTGATGCTCAAAGAGTTTTCAATTGTACTCGAAGCAGGAGTATTGTAAGTGGGCATGCCCATGGATCAATTGTTGCACCTGTATACCTTGGACCTGTAGCTTTGAGTCTAGTGTCCAACGTTGGGCTGCGAGACATGTGAGTACGACAAAGAACCGAGATTTCCATTAGTCCCTTGACTTGGGGTCCTCACAAGTAATCATATATTCAACGCACGAGGAGTGATAATTAGGATTATTGATGGGTGTTGTGGATAATTTGGTTGTTTTCTTTAGTAGGCAATCACTCATAGGTATCATGGGAAATAGGTATCAGAGATTGGAATACTTGAAAGACTGATATCCTTTATTTGGTTTGTACTATATCTTTATGACATTGTAAAGTAGCATATTATAGTGTTGTATGCTAACTCCGTGGATGCAGGGACATGTTAAGTATGGTTCGTATTCTCTTGTTCCTTACCATATTTATCTGTATAATATTTTGAGATTTATTTACCACTCACACCAGGCTGTTGTCTGACCCAAGGATTTATGCTTTGCTCCTTATTATCTTAGGTACTCTTAAATGAGTAGACTAGATAACAGGGCTAGGTGATGCAGTAGTTGTTCGAAGGATAAGTTGGAGGGAGCTATCTTGTATTACATACACATATGGATTTCTACGCTTTTTCGCTGAACAACGCTGTAGAACCTACGGCGGTGCTTCTTATTTCGGTCTGTTGAGGCAGTTTATTTGAGTTTACTTCTGTTGTGTGAACTCTACTACATTTGATGTATGACCTTATGGATCTATTGCTCTAGTGAGGATTTATTCATATAGTTATTACTATCTCTTCTATTATATCTGTAATATTATATTTTGTCCAAGCATTGTGAGATATGATGGGTTATACACTATATTGATTTATTTCTACCTTAATGATCATCCTATATCAGCTCGACACAACAACAACGCACTATTTATATACTGTTAGCGCTATGGTATAGGGCGGTCGCTATAAGTTGTCAAGCTTAAAATTTGGTCTAACTTTCAAATTCTAAAGTAAATTTGGACGGTAAGAGGAGATCCTCAAGGTTAAGTATGTAGATACACTATTTAGAAATCCTTTGTTACAATTAGAAAATTTCAGTTTGACCTAGGCAGCCATGGAATTGCCAAATAAAGTTTTTCCAAATATCTTGGCTACAAATGAAAATGGAAGAAGAAGAGAATTCTTAAAGGTCCCTTTTGGTGTGGGAACACATGCCTATTCATAGTATAATTACACCGTTGGATTCTTAAAGCATAGCGAGTGGAAACTTTGGATGGTTAAACTCTTTTTGTTGAGTGATGACATGGCACAATGTCAGTGTGACATATGGAAATCCTAACTCAAGTTTTCTATTTTATTTCCATTCTTCTTATTTTTTGCTATCGTGGCATAATAATCCAATAGGGAGCTGCATGGATAATTCAGCAAACTTCTAGTAACTCGATAGTACTTCTGGTTTGAATTCGACGGCATTTTAACTGCAAGTTCGATAGTACTTCAACTACAAGTTTGATATCTCTTCCGCTGTTAGTTCGATTGCACTTCAACTATGAGTTTGATTATTCTTCAACTATAAGTTCATAGTTCTTCAACTATAAGTTCGGTAGCTCTTTATCTTTAAGTCCAATTGCTCTTCAGCTAAAAGTTAGATAGCTCCTCAGCTACAGATTTGATAGCACCTTATCTACAAGTTTGATAACTCTATAAGTTTAATAGCTTTTCAACTACAAGTTCAATAAAATCCTCAGTGATAAGTGGGATAGCTCCTTGTTTACAAGTATGATAGCACTTTAACTATAAGTTCAATTTCTCTTCAGTTACAAGTTCGATGGTTCTTCAACTATAAGTTCGATAGCTCCACAGCCACAAGTTTGATGGCTTTTTAACTAAAATTTCATTAGAATTTCAATAAAAAGTTTGATAGCTCTTATCTATATGTTTGACGGCTCTTTAACTACAAATTCGATAACTTCTCCGCCAAAAGTTTGATAACCTCTTAGCTACAAGCTCGATAGCTTTTCGTCTTTAAGTTTGATAGCTCTTCAGCTACAAGTTCGATAGCTGCTCGGCTATAAGTTCAATAACCGCTTAGCTTCAATTTCGATAGCTTCTCAACTACAAGTTTGATTGCTTCTTAGCTACAAGTTCGATAGCAGTTCAACTACATGTTTGATAGCTCTTTAACTACAAGTTCGATAACTCTTCAGCTACAAGTTCAATGCTCCTCGCATATAAGTTCAATAACACCTTAGCTACAAATTTGATAGTACTTCAACTAGAAGTTCAGTAGCTCCTTTGCTACAAGTTTTGTAGAACTTCAGCCATAAGTTTGACAGCTCTACAAGTACAAGTTCGATAGCACTATAACTACCAGTTCAATAGCTCTCCCTCATGATAACGTTCCTTTATGTTCTTTAAAACTATTTCAGATAATATCCGTCCTTCGAAGAGTTTTCTTACGCTTTAGATTAAGGAAACTCTTTGTTTCTTTCCTTTCCTTTACCCCTTTTAATCATTGCTTCTTGATTGCAAATAACATTTCCTCCATGATTTACACCTTTATCGATCAATCTTCTTACTGGCCTGCAAATTAATCGAAACTATCAGTAAATATTTGCTTTTATCAAAAGTTTGATTCCTCATTGATGAATCTTGCCTCCTTGACTTTAGTTTTCTATAACTAATTAGAGGTTTTCTACTAAAGTGCCACTTGCATATTAGTGTACTCAAGAGTTTTTATATGTTGGCCTAAATCTTTGTTTGGTAAATGCAATAAGCTTCTTATAATTGCTTGATCGATACTTTTGAAGAAGAGATACTTTGTCTATTATTCTAATAAAGCTTATTAATATTTGTCAACATTCTTTGATCTGTTTGTCATCCATACTCTTTCCCCTAGATGGTTGCTTTAGCCAGGAAAGAGCAATGGGACCAAAGCTTGTTTGGACCATTCTTCTCCGTTGGACATTTGGATTGTTTCCTTAGTACTGATGCCTAAAGGCTCCCAACTCCATTATTGGATGCCTTAGAATCAGTCTAAGAGCTTCAATAGATCCGAGTGCAAGATTCATTTTCTTCTCAAAATCTCATTGGTCTCATCGGACCGAGGTTTCATTAAACACAATGCATCTTGAATCAAGGGCAACCTCATTAATTAGACCCACCGTGGGTATGAATAAATTTACAAGCGGATCCTTCATTAATATGGCTTTTCGATTGTTGAGCCAAGAAAGGGATTTTGAGTAATAATCTAAGAAAAGATTTTCTTTTGAAAAATTTCTTCCAACTTGACTTCCAACTAGTAAACCGAAGAAATATCGGAAATTAATTTTCCGAAAATTCCTTAGAAAATTAATTTTTGAAAAATCTTTAGGTTTTAATATCCTTTTTGATTCGAAATTCCTTTTTTGCATGCAAACATAGAATGACACATTTCACCCAAAATTTTAGGATAGGACATAATAATTGCCTTCATTTTTTTTCTCCCCATGGGTAAATGTACTTCAACTATGAGCGTAGTTTCTGTTATAAAATTCATCATCCCAATAGTTTATCTTTACTATTCATCCAATGACATAATGTATGGTCTTAATAAAGCATTCCATATTCTAGCAATAAATTTCCATCCGGTCTGCATATGAGGTAAGTCTTGGGTGGAATTACCTCATGAATGACTCGGACCCATCCTAATTTAGCCACAAAGGTCCATTTATTGGATTCATAGTGTTTGCCATCACTATTTTAAGCTCCACATCCCCCATTTGAGATGATTTTCCTCCCACTCTTGACTTATAATATTTTGAGATTCTTATTGACACTCTACTATCCGTTAGGCAACCATATCTCTCAATTCATTGATACCCTGCAATCCTTCGATGCTAAGGAACCTCTACTTCCACTGCAATAGCTGCAAATCTGTATGTCAAGGAATATTGCATATTTATAGTGGCTTTTTTGGTTCAAATTCTATACAACCACAAGACAAGAAGGAGTTATTCTACCCAATATCCTTTAGCGGGATCTAGTAATTTTTAAAGGGTATTCTTAATGGTCTTGTTTGCAACTTCTACTGCTTTATTAGTCCTAGAATGGGCTTCTAACGAAATTTCTTTATTATTCCATTTCTTTTACAAATGCGGGTGAAATCCTAACTATCAATTTGAGATCCATTACCCGAAATAATTATGTTTAGTAAATCAAAACAAGTCATAATATTCTTGACGATAAATTTCAAAACTATATTTGCAGTTATATTAGGCAATGCTTCAGTTTCCACCCATTTACCAATCTAGTCAATCTGCTATGGAGATAAATTTAGCACTACTTTCTGAAATAGGCAACGATCCGGTTAAATCAATTCCTCATACACTGATAGGCTATGTATTTGTTACATGCGTTATTTTAATTAGGGTTAATATAGGAATCCTTATAAACCATTGGCATTTGTCACACGTTATTACATAATCTAATGCATATTTGTTTATTTAGGGACAGAAATACCCTTGTGTCATTATTTTCTTGGATAGCTTCATCCAATTGGAATGACCTTTGCTAAACCATTCATGTGCTTTCATTAACATATTCATTCCTTTTTCTCTTTTTAAACATCATAAATATAGGTCCAAGTATCCTTTCTTACATAACATTTCATCTATCATAGTAAATGAGGGGTCCTAATATCTTACTTTCATTAACTCATTTCTATCTAGTGTAATACTCTTATTTTTGTGTATTCCTCTCTCAGTATTGTCAAATTATTCCTGCATTTATTATCATAAGTATCTCTATGTATATTTGTCCCTAGTTCCTCATGAATAGTTCCTTGATTTCCCTCTTCCTCGGGTGGATTCACGTTGATTTGCTGTTGATTAGCCTGAAAATAGGCTACTACGAAAATTTCTTTACTTGGTTCTTTTTATCTCAAAGGAATATTGGATTCTTCTGGAATCTTATTGGGGCCATCTACACCTCAAAAGCTCCTCGTAAGCTAGATAAATTTGCTAAGGAATCCATTTCGGCATTCTTTTCCCTTAGTAATTAATGCAATGGAAAATCTTTGACCAATGCTAACATCTTATGAACTTTCTTAACATATTAAGATAACCTCGAATCATTTGTTTGGTTCGTTTATTTGATTCGCCATCAATTGAGAAACATTAAATACTTCAATCCTCAAAAAAAAAAATAGTCATTATGCTAAAGTTAAACCAGCTATCATGGATTCATATGCAGCAACATTATTATTCATATAGAAAACCTTAATTTCATTGCATAATGTAACCGATGTCCGTTTGGGGTTATTACTACATATCTAGCTCTAGCTCCTCATTCTTTAAAGGGTCTATCCATAAACAAATGCTCCTTTTTCTCACTATTCTTTTCCATTTATATTTGCTCCTCAATAAATTATATGCTTTTGGTTATAGAATCATCATGTTCTTATCCATTTGTCAAACCTTGGCAAGTAGGTTGTGTCTTTTTGGCTTAATTCCATTCCCAATTATATTAGTCAATAAACACTTTTGGTTTATTAAGCACCTATTTGAGTGGATGATTGGTAAAAACTTTTATGGGATGTACCTATCTAAAATTTTGAGTTATTAATACTAAGACGTGGGCTAATATTTTCATGATTTGGTACCTCGCAGCTTTCAACCTTTTCTGTATAATATACGGGTAGTTACACCCCATTTTCCACCTTAATCAACATTGAGCTATGGCATGTCTAGGTATTGTTATGTATAAGAATAAATCTTTAACTTTTATGGGACTGGAGAGAATCTAGTGTTTTTCTTAGTGATTTTTAAATTTTTGAAAAGCATTTTGGCATTCATCTATCTGTTTGAATTTTCTATGCTTTTAGATTACATCAAAGGATGGGACACATTTATCAATCGCCTTTGATATAAAATGGCTAAGCGTGGACACACTTCCATTTAAACTCGTTACATCTAAGTTGGTTTTAGACTATGCTATGTCTCTAGTTTCCTATATTTGGTTGAGGTTAGCCTTTATTTCACGTGCACAGACTATGTACCCAAGAAAATTTCCTAATTATATCCTAAAGGAGCACTTTTTCGGGTTAACTTCATTATATATTTATGTAAAACCAAAAATAATTCATCCAAGCCTTTTGTACGATCAACTTTGCTCTTTGAATTTACCAAAATACCACCTACATAAATCTTTATGCTTCTTGTAATTTGATTTTTGAACATTATGTTGACCAATTATTGATAAATGACTCTCAAATTCTTGAGGTCAAAAGGCATTACAACAATATGTCCCTATTCAGTTACAAAATTAGTGCACTCTTCATCATGCTTGAACATTGAGAATTGATTATAACTTAAACACACATCCATGAAAGACAGTAGTTTATGCCCATTAGTTTCATTTACTAGTGATCACTTCTTGGAAGTAGATAACAATCTTTTAGATAAGTTTTATTTAACTCCATGAAATCAATACATGTTCTCTATTTCCCATTTGATTTCTTAAGCAATACTAGATTTTCTAGGAAAAATAAACCTATCGGACAAATCATTTTTCAATAGTATTTTAATCTATTCCGATAGAAAGATCAATCGAACCCTATCATACTGCCATTTTCTTTGCCTAACTGGAGTAAAACTTGGATCAACATTTATAACATGAAAAATTATCTTAGGATCAATCCCGACCATATCCATGTGAGTCTAGGCAAAGAAATCGTTACTTGATTGAAAAACATTACTAGCCTTTCACTCATATCTGAATCTACTTCTCTTCCTATTTTGACTACTTTTGTCAGATTTTGAGGATCTATGGTAATTTTCTCCAATTCTTCCATGAACTTAACATTTCCTTGAATATCTCTGGAATCGATTTAAGAAATAATCTATTCTCATTCTTCTTCTTCTCTGTATTTTCCATCATTTGCTTTGTTTGTTTCATTTTGTATTTGCTTCCTTCTACTTTCACTAGTCTTTTCATATGATACCTTTTGTTTATTAATAGGAAAATTTTACCTACTTGCATTGACCATCATTTTCTGATGATTGATGTCCAAGATTTTCGCTTTTAATTCCTTTAGTTTTATTTATCGTAGAATCGTAAATAGACTCTTTCTCTCTATTTAATTATTCTAGGTTAGCAAAATACATTTCCCTTCCATTAAGCTACACACCGCTCAAGTTTCCCTATCCAGATTTGGAAAGAAACTTTAAGGCTGTATGTTTTGGTAAGAAAAAGGCATCTATCTTATCTAGCATGGGTCTCCCAAAAAAGCATTGTAATATGAGGATTGATCCATCACTATGGAACGAGTCTCAAAAGTCTTTATAGCCAGAGGAATTCCCACATACACGTACACCATGTTTTTCCCCATTGGAGCTGATCTTCCATTACTAAACTCAACGATCGGCTTAAGGCTTGCCATAAGGTTTGCCTTTAGAATATCCTTATGATCAAAGGCATGCTTAAAGATTACATACACCTCATTTCTTGTATCCACCATGAATTTTGATACCGATGACAACCCAATTTGCACTGTGATCATCAGAGGATCATTATGTAGATGTCTCACTCCTTTCAATTCTATAGTAGATTCCTCTAAATCTAGCATTCCACCCTTGAAAGAATTTTTCTGGGGTCCCACTACAATAGAATAGATTCCTTCTTTGTCCTCTCTTTTGCATCTATTTCTCGCTCCTTTGGTTGTCCTAAAGATATGCTAGACTTAATGAAAGACAGCTACACAATTTTTTAGTGATGGAAAGTCTCCTTATGGTTTGTTCTCTAGAATATTAGCATTGTTATTGGGCAGAACTATATTAGTATTGGTTTATCCGTTAGCTTTATGATAAACACAATAATTTCCCTCTTATTCTACCAAGGGTTGGTTTGACCTAAATGGGAGTAGGATTTCTACCTCATTCTTAGTTACAACATAAATATATGAAATCGGTTGATTAAAAGTCACAAAATTATCTACTAGGGTCTCATCCTAACTTTTTTTTTGGCAATAGTCCGTACGTTCTCTTCCTCTTTGATGAAACTTTTTCTTCTCATGGAAGATCTCACCTAATCGAACAAATTTATCCATTTGAAAGTGAAAGTCTTACAGCACTTTACATCAATGAATCTACAAGTCCTTCTAAAATGGAGTGTTTTCAATCAAAACCGACTTAATGACCATGAATTTTTCCTTATCACTCACTATTTAGGCTCTATAAACCACAACATTAGAACTCTTCAAGTAATGTCTTAGCAACCCTCCTTAGCGTTTCTTGATATTTACTAATACACTTGAGTTTAGGGTAGGATCTTTTGAGGTACAAAAGTGAGTAGGGGTTTCGTATGCGAATTGAATCCATGATTAGATTGTTCTTTCATGGTATCATCTATACCATTCACTAGTATATCTCATAAATTTTGTTGGAAATAATTGGTACCTTAAACCTCCTAGTGTAGTGAAAATGTCCACTTGGATCTCAAAAACCAAAAGATGCTCATATAGATTCGTAGATCCATCATACCTAATATTGGAATCATGATATGTAAAGGAAGTGCAATCTCCATTCTTGGTGAAAGGAATTCCCCCTATATTGTTATTAACTCTTAAATCCAAGGTTCCTTTTTTCCTTCAAATCTATCATATCCTTGTTTATCTTATACACTAAGTCTCTCAAGTATGTTTCATTATTTTATGGTCTCTTCTACTTAAATTATACTACGTTCGGAAAATGGAGCCATAAATTGCACTTTTGGATATCTATTAAATTTTTAATGTCCCTTAAATGTTTTTCAAACTGACTAATTATTTATTATGACACCTCTTTCTACATGATGATGAAGCATTGAAGGAGTTCTATTTTCCTTCTAAATGCTTTCTATTTCCTTCCCCTCCGATTTTGGTATGTCCTTACCAAGTTTACATTTTCCTAGGAGACCTCATTGTTGTTCTTTATAGCGGATTTTACCCCCTATCCATTTTCCTTTGTGATTCATATTCTTGAAGACTTTTATGATACAAGCATCTTAATTAACTCATGCGTTGTATCAAGTTTCATTTTCATCTTATCCAATGCCAAACTTTCATTTTCGCCACAACTATAAAGAAGATTAGCCAACTTCATTATCATCCATATTGAAATTTAGGTCATGTTTACTTCTAAGTTTGTGTTTTGAACAACCCCTTACTCTTAAACATTCACCTTCTTTGGTCTTTCCATTTAGCTTTAGTCGCTATAAGTGAAATGGTTAATGGCATTAAAATTTTCTAGAGAGTTCTCTCAATGAAAGCAACCTAAAATTTGGCCTTACTTTAAAATTCAAGAGTTGGGTTGGATGATACTTCTGCAAGAGGGGATCCTCAAGGAAAAGTATGCAAATGCCAAATTTAGAAGTTGTTTGTCACAATTAGCAAATTTCAATTTGACCTGGGTGGCCATGGGAATACCAAACTAATATTTTATAAATATCTTGATTACAAATAAAAAACAAAGAAGAAGAAAATTCAAAAAAAGGCTAATTCTATTTTTAAGGTACATACCATTTTATAATGAAACTATATCATTGGATTTTTGACACCTGCCGAGTGACAACTTTGGACGATCAAAATCTTTTTCTTGACCAGTGACATGGCACACTGGAAGTCTTAAAAAAATTCACTTTTATTTCCATTCATTTTTTGTTCTGTCATGGAATAAATAATCCAGTAGGGAGTCGACACGTTGTGGATAACTCAATAAACTTCTTAAAACTCGACTGGTATGACGTTAATAGCACTTTAGCTACAAATTCGATAGCTCTTCGGCTACATGTTAGATAACACTTCAACTACAAATCAGATTGCTCTTCATCTTTATGTTTGACAATTCTTCAACTATAAGATTTGTGACGACCACCCCACACAACCGACACACAATATACATAAGATGGTACACTGTTGACGTGCACGACCGATGTAGAATGATCATCAAGGTTTTAAAATGAATAAAATATCACAAAACCTATTGTATATCTCATAGCGTATGGAATAAAATATAATATACATCACAAATATAAAACATGAGAGATAGCAATAACTAAGTGATCCAAATATCTGATCATAGATTCACAAAGTTATGCAACGAGTAATAGAGTTTATACAACGAAGATAAACTTAATTAACCATCTCATAATAGTGAGTAAACAGTACTAAGACTCCATAGTGTTGCACTGTGGAATAAGCATAAAAATCCATATGTAATGCAAGATAGCTCCATCCAGCTCGTCCTCTGCATAGCTACTGTGTCGCATCTAGACCTGTTATATAGTCTACTTATTTAAGAGTACTCAAGAAAGTAAGAAGTAAAGCATAAAATCTTGAGTCAGACAATGGTTTGGTGTGAGCAGTAAGTGAATCTCAAATTACTATACAAGTCGGTATAGTAAGAAACAAGGGTGTACGGACCGTACTTGACCTATCCCTACAAGCAAAGATTTAGCACATCACGAACATAATATGCTACTCTAAAAATAAAATAAAGGTACACTACAAACCAAGTGTGGTGATGGGTGTCTAGATGTCCCTAGTGTGATAGAGTACGGAAGAACGATTAAGATAACCATAGTATCCATCAAGCAATCTTACTATCACTTAATATGCTCTGGATTTACAATAAGTTGTATGACCTTTCAACTGCCAAGGACTATTGGAAATCTCAGTTTTCAGTGTACTCTCTTTACCCCAAGCTGAAACTAGACACTTCAACTCATCTAGCGTACACAGCTACAATTAACCGATCTAGGGTAGCTTTTCAAAGTACACATGAGCGTCCTTACAATATCTCTGCTTTGAGTACCTCAGAAAACACTCATAGTGTCGACGATCCCTTGTAACACATATCCAAGCTCTTTCTTGCTCCATCCAATTTTCATTATCCTAGAGGAGAGTTTCCACTTTCCTCTAATCCACGATAGAACCATCCAGCCATTCTATCCATAGGCCACCTTTGTTAGAACCCGCCCTTTCATGGATAATGACGACTTTGTTCAACACCAAGCCACCTTCATCGGAACCTTACTCCTTTCACCATCAAGTTTTTACCAAAGTCCTGAAACCATCATTGTGCTACCACGTAGCCATCAAACTCTAAGCGAACAAATAAACACCTTTAAAATGACATGCAGAGCTTCTACTTCCTTTCCTCGAAGCACCTATTCCCATTAATATTAATATCTCGGCCCCGAGCTATTAATAACTTGGCACCGATTTATATACTTATTCACTTTTTGCTAAGTCTCCTTCCTTGCTTCTAGTGCTTCATCCTCATATGCTTTAGACCCTTGCCTATCCTTTTAAATTACTCGGCATCACGCCAAAGCAATGGTTTCTAGTTTTAGAAATAATTTGGCACCATGTCCAATACCTAGTCATTTTTCTATAAGTTGCAATTGTCCACCTACTCTAACCATTCCCAATTGAGACATCAATTCGTCGAATCATTTTGTCCCACAAAAATAACTCGGCATCGACCAAAATAACTCAATACCGACCTATTTTCTTAACCCTATTTTTTTCCATATCTTGTAGCTTGGGTTCCAATAATGCTCCAAAACCCCTCCTCCAAGTTCCATCTAATTTTGACCATCTTTACCTTCAGTTTATCGAACTCATTAAGCCATTTTCCAACTACCTAAAATACTAGCAAACAACAATCAAAGCACAACATACAATCAAAGAAAACCAAGCATATACACCTATCATGCAATACATGGGAATGTGATATTCAAGCAAATCTTAATCTAAATCTAACTTTTATGCTAGCATATGCATATGAATACAAGGGATTGCAAAACCATTTAAAAACCATTTTATAATTTTAAAATTCGTCAATAGAAGTGCATAAAAGTGTGATTAAGGTTAGAGAATGTATTAACTTCAAAATCATATTAAAAACATCATTTTTAGCTATATAAACATGCATAGTAGTGTGAGAGGTCAAGAACAACTCATCAAATACACAAAAAACCGACTTTTCTCCTTAGATCTGAAGTAGATAGCAAAGGAGATGAACTCGAACCAATAAATGATAATCTAAAGATTTCCTATGTCAATACCCCTCTAATCAATGATTTGGCTAAGATTCGTAAGAAAAAAGTGTGATTTTAGATGAAATTTGGGTTAAAGAAGGCTTAAAACTATTTAAGGGAAGATGAAAATGATTTTGATCAGTTCCGACAACCTCCCCTTGCATAATTTTCAAGATGGGTTAATGGACCTAAGCATGGGATTAGATAATTATCCATTAAAATTGGCCAATAGAAGCCAAAACTTAAAAATCTATAACTTTCAAGTAGTAAGTCCGTTTTCCTATTATGATCATTCTTGAAATGTAAAATCATCATCCTGAAAAAATGGAAGTGGTTTAAGACCCAAATTCGGCTTATATCAAAATTTATAGTCCAAACAAGATTTTAGGGTCGAAATTGTCGCATAGAAATTCGGTAAAAATTACAGATGTGGAAAATATCCTTAAGAGTCGGTTCTAAAAAATTTCAATCATGCATCTCATATGAATAAAATAAAAATATTTTACAGTCCTTCAATACTTAAAACTTGGGGCATTACACTCTCTCCCCTTTAGGAATTTCGCCCTTGAAATCCCCAAATAAATCAAAAATGGTTACCCCGCATGCCTAACAATAATATGCAACCATCATACATGTCAAACAAGAAACCATGCAATTCATAGTGTAGGTAAGCCTATCCTAGCATGCGAGATACTAAACTACCCTATATGTTGTCAAAAACGAAAGAAAATACGATAAACAGTAAAGAGCTCCGTATGAGTAGCCCTCATGCTCTCCTCAGTTTCCCATGTGCAATTGCCTTCGCCGCATTGAACCTTCACTAACTCTACCATCTTCCTCCTAATCTATCTCATATCACGTTCGACAATTCGAACTAGCTTATGAGGTCTCGAGTCTTCTAGTTGATTCGGTGTAATCATCGTGCCTGAGTTGTGCACAAACTTTTGTAAGTGAGAAACATGGAAGACATTGTGCACACGTGCCATCTTCTAAGGTAAGTCGAACTTAAATGCTAGGTTCTCAATCCTCTCTGTTAATGGAAAAGGGCCGATGAATCTCGGTGACAACTTTCCCATACTACCGAATCAAATAGCATTCCTCAAAGGGGAAATCTTCACAACACCATATCACCTATAGAGAATTCCAAATCTCCACGTCTCCTATCAACGTAGCTCTTCTATCTATCCTTGGCATCTTTTATTCACCATCGAATGACTCTATTTTCTCTAAAGTTTCTCTGATCATATTTGGCTCAGACATTAGTTTCTTGCCCACTTCCGAGCAATAAGAAGGGGCATTACATAGTTGACCATATAACACTTCACATGATACCACACCGGTATTAGACAGATAGCTATTGCTGAATGCAAACTCCACCTAATGCAAATGATCATCCCATGAGCCTACGAAATCAGTTATGCAAGCCTATAAGAGATTATCTAATATATGATTCACTCTGTTGTTCTGCCTATCCATTTGCAGGTAATTAGCTATACTGAGATGCATCTTGGTACCTACTGCCTCTTGTAAACTTTTCCAATGCCCACTAGTGAACAACGGGTCTCGATTGTTCATAATGCTCTTCGGCACACCATGAAATCCTATGACCAATTTCACATAGAATTTGGCTAGTTTAGCTGCTGTTGTACTTTACTTGATGGGTATAAATCGAATGCTTTTGGTTAATCGGTTGACTATGACCCAAATGTTGTTGTACCCTGCTCGAGTACTCGATAGTCCGTTGATACAGTCCATCAACACTTGCAGTAACAACCCTAATTTTAATTAATATTATTTAGGAGATTTCATTGGACAAATTAAATAAAATAATATAAAAGGTTATGGAGATTGAGATTTGATAATTAATAGGGGTCGTGCCTTAATTGAATGGGTTAATAAGAACAGTCTAAAACTTAATAAAAAAGAGGAATATATGCTAAGCACACAAAGGGAATAGATCTAAATTCCTAAACATAAACCCTTGTTCTCTTATTTCCTCATTTGCTTCATTCATTTACAAACAAAACTAAAAGAGAAAGGCCAGCAATAGCAAGGTGATTCAAGAGAAGTAAAGTTACGGAAAACAAGATCAAAGCTTAAGGGAATCAAATCAAATAAAAATCTCAACCTTCTCAAATCATTCAAGGTGAATAATAGTTATGCGTCCCATATTTTAATTATTATTTTTGTTTTTAAGCATAAATCCAATCTTTTGCTCATATCATGCTATGTTATGATAGTTTGAATAATTATACGCTTATTGGTGAATTTATGAGATTTATTTATGAAATTAAGTGATATATTTAAGTTAGAAAACCTATCATATGATACCCAAATGACTTGATTTGAGGATAGTCATGATGACCTACGTAGTACGCATGCACATTATTGTTTATATTATTTAGCATGATCAGTTTGGTTGCAAGACTTTGATTTGCAGAAGATATATTTAAAAAATTATATTGTTGAGGGAAAACCCCGTTCTTCTTAGCGGCGCGGTCTCACTGGATATTCAAATATCAAGATTGCATATTATTATTCACACGAGGCTTTTCGTCCGACTCGAAGTTTATGTTTTCCTTTTAAACTATCAGGTGCTCAAAATTTGATTTGGTAGGTTAAGTAGGTTTTAGCGAATAAAACTTCTGTAGATGTGCAGGAGGTGTTAGTCCCTGAGAAGGATGGTTTTGATGACAAAAACCTTAGGACTTATTATAAAAATATAAATACGAACATTATAGTTTAGACATATATGTATATACAGGATATAAACTTACAGGTACCAAGAATGAAGACTACACAGTATAAAGATACAAGACTGATGAATTTAAACATCGAAGATATAAAGATTGAAGACTCATGAGTATCAAGATATTAAGAGTTCAATATTTCAAAGTACAAGATAAGTATTGAGTCTAGAATTATGTCAAAACTTCTTGAAAGCACTTACATCTTTATTTGAAATTTATTCGTGGAATGGAATCCACTTCGATCTTGTTAAAGGGATGGAGCCCTAGTGGGATGGAACCCACGACAATATCTAGTGGAACATATAGTGGTCCTATTTTGATATCCACTAATTTTGTAAAATTGATTTTCAAAAATATATCTCTTGTTTTTTTAAAAATGTTTTCAAAACTTTCTTTTCAAAAAGACATCTCTCTTGTTTGAAATACTTTAGCCTCAATATTATATTTATCATTTTTTAATATTTTGCTTTCAAAATTGTCCTTGATTTTAAACTATTTTTTGTTTAAATATTTAGCTTCTAAATATTTATATAATCAAATTTTAAATCGTTTTATAGACTAAGATTATATATTAAAAATTGCATTATAAACTCTTTTATATGGTTAAACTATACTCAAGTATATTGATAGAAGTTTAGAAATTGCTTTGAAAAATTATAAAAACCAATTTTATTAAGAAAATAAAAAATACCATTTTTTGCCTAGAGCATGTCGACATACTCTTACCCCTATGCCGACATGATGCCCGTTAATTTTCAAATTTCAAATTTTTAAAAGAAGTGTCTATTCGTCTTATCTTTTTACGAATAGATATGGCTGTTAATCTCTATAAATACCGGACTTTACAAATGAATTTTGACCGTTATTTTCATTCACTTTCTCTCCTCTTCATCTTCCACATTTATTCTAAAGAATCCCAAACCATACTCTGCTGAAATACCAAGTTAATCAAACTTGATTATCTTTTCTTTGATTCTCTACCACCCTCTCCAATAAGATCTCAGTGCTATTTAGTGTTATAGGATTATTTGTAAATCAAATTGTTGAGTAAAAGGACAGTTGAGCCTTGAAATCAATTGTGTGTGATTATTGCCTCGGAAATTAATTAGGAGATCTTGTGGCCTGGTAAATCAAGAGAGTTTACCCCGGACTCGAATACAGAAGGGTGTACCTTGTGGCCTTGAAAACAAGGGTGTAATCTGGAAGATTATTTTAAAAAGAAATCCGTAAAATTATGTGGGACTAGATGTAGGGTAACTCCGAACCAGTATAAAATCCTGATGTGTTCTTTCCTTTACTGCTTTTATTTATTATTTGCGTCTGTCTCTGATTATGTGATTATATCTTTGTCTGTGTATTGCATTTGTTAGCGATTTAATTATTTAAGTTTCAAAAAGATTGAGTAAATCCACAAAACACTATTCACTCCCCCTTTAGTATTATTCTAGCCTTAAGATCCATAATCTACATTTCTAACATTTGGTATTAGAGCACAGTTTTTAAAGTTTTCATAATCTGAATTTTGAAAATATTTAAAATGGCAATTTTTTTGATAAAATTATTAACGCTATTTTCATATGAATATGTCAAGGAATCATCATGATACCTTTTTTAAAAACTATATTTGGTTATTTTAGAAAATCACTCGATTTTTTAAAAAGTTATGTTGTTTTGCAAGAGAAGAGTTATGTCTAACGACTGTTGGTTAAAAGATACCATATATCATTCATCGATCAAGAAGAACAAATGGATATATGATGGCAATCGACAATGAAATGGGTTCCATATCAATATAAAACTTTTGGTTATCATCTACAACTTGACTTGATACTGTACTTCTCGCCATATTCTTCGCAATGCCGCTAGTTTCGTGCGAATCCATCAAGAAATGACCAAGTTATGGTAAAATGAAGTTTTGGTGAACAAAGAGAAAAAGAAAGCAAAACAGTCAATGGAATTCATCAAATTGCATCCAAAAATTTAAGTATTTTGTCACTCATTTCCAGATTGTAGTCCTTGTTCCCACGGTAGTTTTGATAGGTGGATCATCAAATTCCGATCAAAATTGAGTGAGATATGACAGTTTGAAGTTGGTTATCCAAAACTGAAAACTATATACGAGATTTTCTATATTTCTCCTACTGTTTGGCCTGTTGCACCAAAATATCATCCAAATTCATCATCAAACTATTATTAAATCATAGCCCTTTCCTTCCTCTTCGATTTGCTATTGGTTTCATCCAATTCCGTTAACAAATGTAGGAGATATGCCTTTTAGAAGTTTGATAGTAAATAGAAAAACGAGAACAAGAAGAAGAGGAATTTTTTTGAAAAGTGGTGGCTGTTGCGCCAATTTATAGTGCTTGAAGTGTCCTTAAAATCAAAATTCAAATCCAAAGTTTTGTCGCCAAGTTAGTCAATCTACTAAATCATCTGCATCTTTCTCATGTGGCCTTCAAATTCAGCAAATGAATATACTACATTGATCAGAAAAACGAGCCCGTCGTAATAGAACGGATCTTGTCGTCAAATTCTGAAAGATATAAATGTGTGATTTTCGGTAATGGAAGAACAACAAAGTTAGAAAGATGGAGGAGTGCAAAAAGTAGTACGGTTTACTATTTTTTCATCTTTATTGTTGCATTAAGGAATATATGCACTTATGCATTTAGTTTGGTATGGAAATTTATATCTTTTATAAGTTTTGATACTTTGGTCCATATATCGACACACCATAGTATACTAATTCTTTTAGTCTTTTAAAATGTGTTCCTTTCAAATAAAATCTTACTACTAATTTACTACAACTATACAAAGTCGAAAAGCATACATTCATTCATGATTTCAACTTTTCTAATGTTATTTTTACTTCTCATACTCTATTTCTTTTAAGATACTAATTTTATGTCTTTAGGAAATTAATAGAATGAATTTAGAATGTTAGAATAAGGCTCTATTTATAGAGTTCTTCAATTAATAAGACTGCACCACATCACATGACACTTGTCATATAAGTAGATAGTGAAATACATGCAAAATTAAAACGTGTCGTTACGTTTGTTCTATAATAAAACATTTTTACATGCATAGTGCCAAGTGTCTTTACACATGTTTTTTCATAATTTTTTATGTTTTTTAAGTGATCTAGTTATGTTAGGTACTTTAAAAAATTAGGTCAAAAATCAATTATTTATACGTTAAAATCTAGTCGTAAAATTAATACAAAATCATGTTAAAAACATGCCCGGAATTTCAGATTGTATTTCTAAAATGCTTCTTTTTTTCTATAACGTTTTGTAAGTACTCCAAATTTGTTTTTATAGCATTTCTGTGCTTTGAAACGCTGTAAAGTTTCAAAAACTTTGTATAGCATTTGGTAAATACTACAGTTTATAAAGTTTCGAATATATTTTACTGCAAAGTTTTTTTATAGCATTCTTTAAATGTTGTCTTTCTTTATGAAATTTAAACTATGTAAAAGTGAAATTTAAATTAAGTATTTTTATCTATTCTTTTTAGAGTTGGTATCTGACTTATATTAGAATATTTTAAAATTTATTTCATGTTTAAATGTTTTTTAATAATTAATTGTAATTTTTAAAGTAAGAGGCCTTAATATAACTCATGTTTATTTTAATTTTTCAATTTTTTTTATTTAATATTTCATTATGATTTTTTTAAATTTAAAAGATGTTTAAACATGTTCTAAATATTTTAATCAATAATAATTTAATATAAAGGTTTTAATTAGTAAGTTAAGTATTTTATAAACATGGAAGTTTGGATTTAAAGAAACAAACAAGTTAAAAAAATATTTTAAATAAATTAAATAAGTAGGCTATTAATTTTTATAAAAACCATATTTGATCATATATATAGTTTAAATACATATTTCTTTGCAATTTGATTTTGATATTGAGTTTGATTACTACCTTTCATGAATATGTTATAGTTCTAATATCATTTATTACCATTAAACTCTTTTCTTTACTACTCTTTCAGTCTCATTCATTAGTTTCCTAAACCTAAGTCTAGTAATTGGTGTGTATTACCTTTGTTTGGTTGAAGTGATTTATAATAAATAATTTGATATATATAGATATACATACACACACACACACACACACAGATATATATATATATATATATATATATATATATGCACTTGTCAATTAGATATTACTTATCACTCATGTTTATCTTATAATCTGGATGTCTCTTACCGTATTATATATATCATCATATCATTCTGCATAATTTTTTTACTTCGTTAACATTTTGTTTCATATTACATATCATTATGCATCCTATTTCATATCACATTTCTTTGCATATTACATAATAAATTACAATGCATGAAATATCATAATCATTTGCATCAGAAGTTGCACTTCATTTTGCATATTTTCTCATGCTACATTGCATATGTCATACATTTCGTACTGCATTGCAAACTACATATTACATACATGTACACATAACAAGTGTATTTTATTTAAGGGGAGTTTGTGTTATTGTCTTATAGTATAGGACTATTAGTTTTTGATTTGTTTGGTATGTTTTGATTGACTTGTTTGACTTGATTAACTTGATTGACTTGATTGACTTGATCAATTTATTTGACTTTTTTGACATGATTGGATTTGATGTATGTGTTGATTGGGTTGTCTGAAATATACTTATACATATTTATGTATTGAATAATTATAATATAATTAAGTTAATGTCGTTCACATTCCATTTACTATACTTTGTTCTAATATTAGTTTAAGGGGGAGATTTATAGTTTTATGGTTTGCGGATGGTTTTTGTTGATGACAAAGGGGGAGAAATATAAAATAGAGTATTTAGAGTGGTTAGGCTTAGATTAAGGGGGAGTTATTAGTTTTAGGGGGAGTTAAAGTGAAGGTGGAGTATATTTTATAAACATAGGTTGTCATCATTAAAAGGGGGGAGATTGTTAGTCATTGATGTGACGACCCGGATTCCTACACCCAGAAAACCATATCGTCATGAAGAAAGAAAGGGATGAGAAAATAGAAAAGATAGAGAAGAAAGAACAACAACATCAGAATCTCACAGCGGAACGAATAAATTATAATAATCACATAAGTATATACATAATACACAACATCAATTAGAGTTATACAGATACTACATCACATACTAGACAGTTATAAACACCTGTCTAGTTATACAACTCAATACACAAAACAACACAGAGACACCAACACAGCGGAACTATATATATATCTACAGCGCTGAAGCCTCCTGCTCCATTGCTTCTCCAGAATTTCGTCAAAGCTAACCTGAATCCCTTGGCTACCCGTAAAAATTTTGGTACTCGAGAGTTTATGAAAAACAAAAATAAACTACGGGTCAGACATGGGTCTGGTGTGAGTAACGGGTTAAAGTTGCTTAATTTGAAAATCCTTTTGAAAACAAAAGGTATCACGTAAGACTCCCCACAAATAAACATGGGTAAGTTTTTACCTTACGCTAACCAAAACATTCGATAGGAAATTCTGTGATATTATAATAGGTCTAGGGTTTTCAAGTAAATAGAAAATAGCCGAAATTGCTACATTCATTAAATTCCAGCTACTAGCCACAAAAGTGGGTAATACAATCAAAACTGTTGGCACTTATTGGATTGTGGATTCCATACAATGGCAGGGCTACTGGGGTACCGCCCGTCACAGTACGTGGCCTAGATCAACGTACCGAGGATCACTCCCGACCCCCTGCAACACAAGGCCGGAACCATTCCTTACTGAACAGTCCCGAACAAGATAACCCCGCAGTTGTTTGCAACCAACTGCCTACATAGCCAAAAAATAAGGGACATCTAGACAGGGGAATATCCTTGTCCTGCTTGGGCATGACCCACCTAACCTTGCTGCACCTCCCCTGTTTTAGCCATTCCCGGTTGATGAGGCTTGAAGCTGCGATTACCTTTAGAGAATACATTTCTTAGAATGCTCATCGCCCACCTGATGATGTGTTGAAAGCATTCAATCCATACAAGTTCGTTCCGGGTTCGAACGAAACCGAAGGCATTTCTCGTTACACTCATTTTGGAATCACCCTTAGAGTTAATGACAATAACCCTTGCATTCTGAATCTTCAACTTCACTTCAGATTCACGACCTATCGTTAATTTGGAATCGATGTGGTTTTCGGATGTTCCAAATAAGGAAAACCGATCCCGATCTCATCGAAATCCAAAACGTGTCTTTTAAGGCCAAGTTGTCTATTTAGTCTTAACAGTTTAATTCAATATTATCAATATACACACAGATAGATAATTCATAATATCACAGTAGATAATCACATCAACATCATAAACATATAATCAATATTATCATCCAAACAGATAATTACATATTACCATATTTAAACCAAACATCCATATCACATAGATATTACTCATCTCATATCTAAGATCACAATCATGAAGTGAAATATCAATATCATTCATAAGCAATGATTTATAAATCACAATCTATAATTACTTTAAAATGAATTAAATTAACTACTTCAATCTCTGATTAATTTAAAGTAAATTAAATTAATTACTCCATCTATAAATCCTGCTTATACAACCATTAATTAATTAATTATCCTCTAGATATTTATTTTGATTAAACACCCTTGATTAATCATTCTCAAATTACAATAAGTAATTAGTCATTATTTAATTTCACAGATTAATTATCCTAAATCATTTATAGTAATTAACATTTAATTACTTCATTTATAATTGATTACATTTATTCTTAATTAATTACATAAATTAATCACCCCATTATTGATTATTCCTTAATTAACCAATTCTTAATTACATCATTAATTATTAATTAATGATCTTTAATTTAGATTTAAATTAAATTACTTTGATTAAATCAATTACATTAAGTAATTAATCTTTAATTAAACACAATTATTAATCACCTTTGATTAATATCAACCAGTAATTAACTACCCTTAATTACTCATATTAATAAATTAATTATCCCATAATTAATTATCTCCATTAATTAATCCCTTGATTAATTACAAAAGTAATTATCCAAATTACTTTATTAACATATCAACTTTTCACTGATTGCATTCAGTAATTATCATTAATTAATTCCCTAAGTAATTCCACTTCATTAATTACATTAAGTAATCATACTTATCAATTTATCAAATGATTATCTTAAATTAGTTAAACTAAATTAATTGACTTAAATTAATCACTTATCTCAATTAATTACAATAAGTAATTAATCCCTTAATTACTTTCATTAAGTAATTACTTAATAATTTACAAATGATTATCTTAATTAATTAATCTAGTTAATTATTACAATTAATCACATTAATTAATTAATTAATAATTCTTAGTTGATTATCTTCATTAACTAATAACATTTCTTTAATTACTTCCTTAACTAATCTCTAATTATAAATTATTAATTATAAATTAAATAAATAAGTCATTTTTTAATTAACTTATTAATTAAATCACTTCAATACCTTAATTATCTCTAAGATAATCCATTCCCTTATAGATGATTTTATTAAAGAGTATAACATTACTCTTTTGAATTTAATCTTTAATTACATTTCGAGTTTAAGGTCCAAAATGATTATTCTTTAAACATTTATCCAATTTAAGATTCAATTTATATCCTTAAAAATAAATGTAAATAACATTTATTACTTATATAAGAGAAAGCTTTTAGACTAATCTTCTTAATTTTTATTTTATAATTAAACTTTCAAAATACATTAACATTTAAACTTGCAAATTCAAGTTAAAAACAATTTATTTAACTTTTTATTCAAAAATCCCATTTAAAAAGAACTACGTTCTTTAACTCGTTTTTTTTAAGAAAAAAATCAGATTTAAAAACTGATTAAGATTTCAGATTTGAATTCACAGAAGAACTTGAATTCATTAATTTAAACGTTTGATTAACAACTTTGATTTAACTTGCTTTTTAAAAACTTGGTTTTTAATTCTTGATTTAAAATCCAAATTTATTTTTAAAACCCTAGATTCAAAAGTTCATTTGAATCTATACTTAACTTTGAATTTAAACCTCTATTTGAATTTCTGTTTTCAAATTTCAAATTGAAATTTAAAACCTGAAAATGGTCAGGTTTGCAAACCTGAAATCCACATTTAAATAATTTTAAACTTTGATTACATTTCAAATTTGAATTCAAAAATAAACTTGAATTCAAACTTAAATATGGATTTAAGCTTTGTTAAATCTAGTTTACAATTTAAAGTTTCACTAGAATTTGATTTGAAACAGATTTTGCTTCCAGGTTTACAATGCCTGGACAAATACTGGCTCGACGCAAACCCAAAAAATGCTCCGAGACTTCACCCCCCTTGCTTCGAGTCACCTACTCGAGTGACTCGAGTACTTCCCGAGCCAAAACCCTGCACCACCCACTGTTGCTTCAACACCGAAATGAGAACGGTGCACGTGCACCGTGGCCCCAGCCAACTTCGGCCACCCTCCTGAACTTCAACACGTCGCTGACCACCTCCATACATGATCGCAACCGCTCAAAAATCATCTCGGCAACACTAATCAAAAATGGGTTCGAAACCCAAACCTGGAACACAACAGCTTTTCCCCTCTCGAACCTGTCAATGCCGCATTCTCCCAACCCCGACCAGTTGATGGTCAACAGCTCCGGCCATGAACTTGCCTTTGACCATGCTACCATCTCCCGAGACCTCGTGCAACTCAATGCACAGTGGAAGTTACGGTGATCAAAAATTCGACTACCATAAAAATTAGGGTTACATACTTAAATCGACAGCCACCCTCGCCACCGTGCTCAGACCAACAACCATACATTTTTCCCATCACCTCGGTAAGCTCCTCCACCTCCTCACACAACCTAACCATCTCCAGCCGCATAGATCCCCAGTAATTCCCAAGAAACCAAAAACAGAACAACTAAAGACAACTCCACCAATCCTTAACTAAAAAATAAAATTTTAGTATTAAAAATCCTAATTTCAGATAAGAATTTAATTTATAATCCTGAATTAATAATTTAAGTTGTTTGAAATTTCACTCCTATTAAACATGACTGTTTCTTTAAGGCTTTCAGAACAGTTCTACTTTGTTTAACTTGAATTTATATTTTAAAGTTTACTTTATGATCAAACAAACTTATTTTGTTTAGATCCTAGGTCCTAACTACAAGTAGATCAAGCAGTAATGATTTTGAAAGTGAAACATGAGCTTAAATCTTAAATATAGAGGTGTGTTACCAGTTATCAACACACATACATGCAGTAACACATATACACAGGAATGCATTAAGATATATACACATCTCAGACAATAATTAAGCAACATATATACTTAAGTAATTTAAAATTTAAGTTACAATTTCTTTTGGAAAGAACAGAGCATGCTTTAATGAAAACTTTGGATTTTAAAAACTGGAAAGTAGTTTTGCTTGATTTTTTCTTTAATTCATCTTGCCTTTGTTGTAATGCTTCAGTTGTAAACAAAATAAAAATGCAACTTGTATATTTTTGGGTTTACTATGACTACGTTGAACAAACTAAAGAAGATGGCATGAATATAAAGGAGTTTCAGGGGAAGGTGATAACTGGGTTTTGCAAATGCCCGGTACATTGTATATTCTTGTTTTATCAGGCAAGATATTTTAATTAGGAGGCTGAATTGATGTTAAACAATTCGAAATGATTTTGTTAGTTGCTAAGAAATGAAGCATTTATTGTTTAAGTACTTTATGTTTCCTGCTAACCTTATTCTATGTATACAAAGATATTTTGCTTTGCATTTTTTTTCTCTCCTGCATACTATATTGCAGCTACACCTATCTTATTCATTTGCCTATATATGTTTTGTTGTACTTTATGTCTCCCATAAATTTTATGTTCAAATATTTTTATTTTGCATTTCTTTTACAAGCATATTTTTTTTACTTTGTTTTGTAACTTTGCTTTGCATTCTTTTCTTGCCTGCATCATATTTTTTTTTCTTGCTTTATTTTGTCTTATGTAATTTATGATCTTATACTCATTTATTTTATTTTTTTATTTTGTTTTATACTTGATGTTCATACTTGTCTGAATCTTAATTTACAAGCTACTTGTATATTTCTTATGCTTTTGTGTTTTACATTCATATTATAAAAATTGTTTTAGTCAATTGTTTGGTTTATTACTTTATTTACTTATTGTTTCTTAACTTACTTTACTTTGCATTTCTTTTTACCTGTTTTGCTTCTATACTTACCTGATTTGTTTTTGCATTCAAAACTTTTATTTTCACTTGTCTGGGCATGCTTTTTATCCTATGTACATAGCTGTTTTATTTTGCTTTGTTTAAATATTTTACAAAATTTATTTTATCATAAACATTCTTGAAAGATTTTATTTTATATTCCAAATCATAGCTTCCCAAAGTATGTGTGTGTATATATATACACATAAGTTTAAAATAACAAATTTCGATTCATTTAAAATCCATTTTGAAGATATTTCATTATTGTTATTGTTTAATAATAACTCATTATTAATTTAAAATAATTCATAAATGAAATCACTACATAAATAAATTACTTATTTTATCAACCATATTTAGACAAAAACAAAACGACCTTGTTAAATTTAGATTTAAGTCAAAATCATTTAAACAATTTTAACTTTATCCTTAGTATACTTTAAAACCAAATTATTATTTATTTAATAGCTATATTTTAAACCAAATTGCAAATTGTCAAAACATTAGAATTTGAAAACAAATTCTTATTTATTAAATTTTAAAACTGATCTTTAGATTAAACACAAATATATGTATATTTATATATGTTATTATTAGAAAACAATTTACTAGCTTTTTAAAGATAAATCATCGGTTAAATATTTATTTAAAGGAAGATTATTAAATCAATTCAAATATTATTATTAACAAATATGATCAAATCAATTTAATTTTTATTGTACATATTTAAATTGATATTTCCCAAATTTCCGGGATGTCACATTCCTCCCCCCTTAAAAGAATTTCGTCCCCGAAATTTAAAACAAAGGTAATTTAATAATCTAATTAAAGATTTAATTTTAAAACACAAGCATATATCAACCATAATCTAACAATCATAGCAACCTATTTATCTAATCAACCAATCTAACTATCCAGACAAAATTCCGGATAGAATATTCTCGAGTTTTCCCAAATATAAATACCGGGTTACTCGCCCTATAGAATCCAAACAAACAATACTACTAAGCTACAGAGCTTCCACTCATCTAGATCTACAAAACAAGACAGGATATCAGACTATAGACAAGTCTGAATCAACAACCAAACTCCCCAGAACTGCTAGTTCTACAACCAGAGATAAATCTTACACGTACTCCCTCAGAGATACGTGAAACACAACGAATTCCAGTTATCCAAACTGACAATTCAATCCTGAAGACCAAACACTTATCCTAAAATCAAATCCTCGATTTCAAAAATCCAAATTCCTCCGTCTCTTATCCATAAAACTCTTCGGACGATCCTGTGCTGCCTACATCCTTCCTGATCAGCTCAACCCTTGCTGATGCCTTAGAAACAAACTGGACCAAAGACAATCCAACAAAGTGATCTTTCCAATATCAACCAAAACTCAGTACACAAACTCTATTCCAAAACAAAAAACAGAACTCACTTCTCTCATCCAGAAGAGATAAAACAGATGCACTCCAACTGGTCTCAGATTCTGAGAAATTTCCTGTAGAACTCTCCAATCTAAACACTGCAATCATCCCATTGCTTCCAAACTAAAACAGCTACCACCATGCTTCCACTGCGCAACTCTAATTGAACAGATGAAAGTGCCGATGATGAACTTAAGCACAGACTGGACAACACATTCCAAAAATAAAGTTCATATATCCAAAAAATAAAACTCAGAAGTTCCTCCAAAATTTGAGCTACTTCCCCAAACTCAAAAAAATCATCCAATTACTAATCTGATCCATCGATACCACTCTAGTTGGTAGGAAAACTCAATCTCTAGATGCTGACAAAACTCTGACCGTCTGAAGACATCCAGAAAATCTCAGAAACGCAAGAGAACACTCAAACTATCGCAAGTCACTTTTGCGATCAATCCAGCCTAATTCCAAAGATACCGCTCTCTCTACTAATCAGAGCAGCTTACACTTATGTGGCCAATCCATCGAAGAAATGGAACTACTCTGCTGCTTCTGAAGTTATCTCAAGAAAAATTACTAAGCCAGAAAACTTTCTAATCCAAAGCTCTTCGAGAAACTCGGACCTCAAACCAACAGAAACTCCTAGCTGAACACAGCGAAAACATCGAAGCAGACACACTTCCTTAACTTGTCCCAAAGAAACATCTTCGGAAACATCCATAGTCACTGTGTCTCATCTACTACACCTTGATGTATCAAGATATCATGACTTGTTTCTTCCCAACCGACCGATCCAACTCTAGCTCAACCAAACTCTTACACTTCAAAACTGAACTCCGAACCTTAACAGGTTTCCTTCAGAGATCGATAAAATCCTTACACCACCCAAAGCTTACTTGAGACGGTATTAGGACTACAGTCTCGACAATTACACTTCCAACCTTAATCATTCAAACTCCAACCATCGGTAGTCGTGTTACACACACCACTACCCTATCTACCTTTATAGCTCATTGGAAAACCGGAACAGGTAACCCGACAATAGGTAGAAATATATATATATATATATATATATATATATATATATATATATATATATATATATATCAAAATTACAAATACGCTCTCTCAAGAAAGAAATCGCTCAAGAGCCTAGATATTCACTCAACCTAGCGCTCTGATACCAACTGTGACGACCCGGATTCCTACGCCCAGAAAACCGTATGGTCATGAAGAAAGAAAGGGATGAGAAAATAGAAAAGATAGAGAAGAAAGAACAACAACATCATAATCTCATAGCGGAACGAATAAATTATAATAATCACATAAGTATATACATAATACACAACATCAATCAGAGTTACACAGGTACTACATCACATACTAGACAGTTAGAAACACCTGTCTAGTTATACAACTCAATACACAAAACAACACAGAGACACCAACACAGCGGAACTATATGTATATCTACAACGCTGAAGCCTCTCCATTGCTTCTCCAGAATTTCCTCAAAGCAAACCTGAATCCCTTGGCTACCCGTAAAAATTTGGGTAGCCGAGAGTTTATGAAAAACAAAAATAAACTCCGGGTCAGACATGGGTCTGGTGTGAGTAACGGGTTAAAGTTGCTTAATTTGAAAATCCTTTTGAAAACAAAAGGTATCACGTAAGACTCCCCACAAAAAAACATGGGCAAGTTTTTACCTTACGCTAACCAAAACATTTGATAGGAAATTCTGTGATATTATAATAGGTCTAGGGTTTTCAAGTAAATAGAAAATAGCCGAAATTGTTACATTCATTAAATTCCAGCTACTAGCCACAAAAGTGGGTAATACAATCAAAACCGTTGGCACTTATTGGATTGTGGATTCCATACAATGGCAAGGCTACTGGGGTACCGCTCGTCACAGTACGTGGCCTAGATCAACGTACCGAGGATTACTCCCGACCCCCTGCAACACAAGGCCAGAACCATTCCTTACTGAACAGTCCCGAACAAGATAACCCCGCAGTTGTTTGCAACCAACTGCCTACACAGCCGAAAAATAAGGGACATCTAGACAGGGGAATATCCTTGTCTTGCTTGGGCATGACCCACCTAACCTTGCTGCACCTCGCCTGTTTTAGCCATTCCCGGTTGATGAGGCTTGAGGCTGCGATTACCTTTAGAGAATACATTTCTTAGAATGCTCATCGCCCACCTGACGATGTGTTGAAAGCATTCAATCCATACAAGTTCGTTCCGGGTTCGAACGAAACCGAAGGCATTATCTCGTTACACTCATTTTGGAATCACCCTCAGAGTTAACGACAATAACCCTTGCATTCTGAATCTTCAACTTCACTTCAGATTCACGACCTATCGTTAATTTGGAATCGATGTGGTTTTCGGATGTTCCAAATAAGGAAAACCGATCCCGATCTCATCGAAATCCAAAACGTGTCTTTTATGGCCAAGTTGTCTATTTAGTCTTAACAGTTTAATTCAATATTATCAATATACACACAGATAGATAATTCATTATATCACAGTAGATAATCACATCATCATCATAAACAGATAATCAATATTATCATCCAAACAGATAATTACATATTACCATATTTAAACCAAACATCCATATCACATAGATATTACTCATCTCATATCTGAGATCACAATCATCAAGTGAAATATCAATATCATTCATAAGCAATGATTTATAAATCACAATCTATAATTACTTTAAAATGAATTAAATTAACTACTTCAATCTCTGATTAATTTAAAGTAAATTAAATTAATTACTCCATCTATAAATCCTGCTTATACCACCATTAATTAATTAATTATCCTCTAGATATTTATTTTGATTAAACACCCTTGATTAATCATTCTCAAATTACAATAAGTAATTAGTCTTTATTTAATTTCACAGATTAATTATCCTAAATCATTTATAGTAATTAACATTTAATTACTTCATTTATAATTGATTACATTTATTCTTAATTAATTACATAAATTAATCACCCCATTATTGATTATTCCTTAATTAACCAATTCTTAATTACATCATTAATTATTAATTAATGATCTTTAATTTAGATTTAAATTAAATTACTTTGATTAAATCAATTACATTAAGTAATTAATCTTTAATTAAACACAATTATTAATCACCTTTGATTAATATCAACCAGTAATTAACTACCCTTAATTACTCATATTAATAAATTAATTATCTCATAATTAATTATCTCCATTAATTAATCCCTTGATTAATTACAAAAGTAATTATCCAAATTACTTTATTAACATATCATCTTTTCACTGATTGCATTCATTAATTATCATTAATTAATTCCCTAAGTAATTCCACTTCATTAATTACATTAAGTAATCATACTTATCAATTTATCAAATGATTATCTTAAATTAATTAAACTAAATTAATTTACTTAAATTAATCACTTATCTCAATTAATTACAATAAGTAATTAATCCCTTAATTACTTTCATTAAGTAATTACTTAATAATTTACAAATGATTATTTAATTAATTAATCTAGTTAATTATTACAATTAATCACATTAATTAATTAATTAATAATTCTTAGTTGATTATCTTCATTAACTAATAACATTTCTTTAATTACTTCCTTAATTAATCTCTAATTATAAATTATTAATTATAAATTAAATAAATAAGTCATTTTTTTAATTAACTTATTAATTAAATCACTTCAATACCTTAATTATCTCTAAGATAATCCATTCCCTTATAGATGATTTTATTAAAGAGTATAACATTACTCTTTTGAATTTAATCTTTAATTACATTTCGAGTTTAAGGTCCAAAATGATTATTCTTTAAACATTTATCCAATTTAAGATTCAATTTATATCCTTAAAAATAAATGTAAATAACATTTATTACTTATATAAGAGAAAGCTTTTAGACTAATCTTCTTAATTTTTATTTTATAATTAAACTTTCAAAATACATTAACATTTAAACTTGCAAATTCAAGTTAAAAACAATTTATTTAACTTTTTATTGAAAAATCCGTTTTAAAAAGAACTACGTTCTTTAACTCGTTTTTTTAAAAAAAAAATCAGATTTAAAAACTGATTAAGATTTCAGATTTGAATTCACAGAAGAACTTGAATTCATTAATTTAAACGTTTGATTAACAACTTTGATTTAACTTGCTTTTTAAAACTTGGTTTTTAATTCTTGATTTAAAATCCAAATTTATTTTTAAAACCCTAGATTCAAAAGTTCATTTGAATCTATACTTAACTTTGAATTTAAACCTCCGTTTGAATTTCAGTTTTCAAATTTTAAATTGAAATTTAAAACCTGAAAATGGTCAAGTTTGTAAACCTGAAATCCACATTTAAATAATTTTAAACTTTGATTACATTTCAAATTTGAATTCAAAAATAAACTTGAATTCAAACTTAAATCTGGATTTAAGCTTTGTTAAATCTAGTTTACAATTTAAAGTTTCACTAAAATTAGATTTGAAACAGATTTTGCTTCCAGGTTTACAATGCCTCAACAAATACTGGCTCGACACAAACCCAAAAAATGCTCCGAGACTTCACCCCCCTTGCTTCGAGTCACCTACTCGAGTGACTCGAGTACTTCCCGAGCCAAAACCGTGCACCACCCACTGTTGCTCAACACCGAAATGAGCACGGTGCACGTGCACCGTGGCCCCAGCCAACTCCGGCCACCCTCCTGAACTTCAACACGTCGCTGACCACCTCCAGACATGATCGATACCGGCCAAAAATCATCTCGGCAACACAAATCGAAAATGGGTTCGAAACCCAAACCTGGAACACAACAGCTTTTCCCCTCTCAAACCTGTCAACGCCGCATTCTCCCAACCCCGACCACTTGATGGTCAACAGCTCCGGCTATGAACTCGCCTTTGACCATGCTACCACCTCCCGAGACCTCATGCAACTCGATGCACAGTGGAAGTTACGGTGATCAAAAATTCGACTACCATAAAAATTAGGGTTACATACTTAAATCGACTGCCACCCTCGCCACCGTGCTCAGACCAACAACCATACATTTTTCCCATCACCTCGGTAAGCTCTTCCACCTCCTCACACAACCCGACCATCTCCAGCCGCATAGATCCCCAGTAATTCCCAAGAAACCAAAAAAGAACAACTAAAGACAACTCCACCAATCCTTAACTAAAAAATAAAATTTTAGTATCAAAAATCCTAATTTCAGATAAGAATTTAATTTATAATCCTGAATTAATAATTTATGTTGTTTGGAATTTCACTCCTATAAACATTGACTGTTTCTTTAAGGCTTTCAGAACAGTTCTACTTTGTTTGACTTGAATTTATATTTTAAAGTTTACTTTATGATCAAACAAACTTATTTTGTTTAGATCCTAGGTCCTAACAACAAGTAGATCAAGCAGTAATGATTTTGAAAGTGAAACATGAGCTTAAATCTTAAATACAGAGGTGTGTTACCAGTTATCAACACACATACATGCAGTAACACATATACACAGGAATGCATTAAGATATATACACATCTCAGACAATAATTAAGCAACATATATACTTAAGTAATTTAAAATTTAAGTTACTCACCATTTCTTTTGGAAAGAGGAACAGAGCATGCTTGAATGAAAACTTTGGATTTTAAAAACTGGAAAGTAGTTTTGCTTGATTTTTTCTTTAATTCATCTTGCCTTTGTTGTAATGCTTCAGTTGTAAACAAAATAAAAATGCTACTTGTATATTTTTGGGTTTACTATGACTATGTTGAACGAACTAAAGAAGATGGCATGAATATAAAGGAGTTTCAGGGGAAGGTGATAACTAGGTTTTGCAAATGCCTGGTACACTGTATATTCTTGTTTTATCAGGCAAGATATTTTAATTAGGAGGCTGAGTTGATGTTAAACAATTCGAAATGATTTTGTTAGTTGCTAAGAAATGAAGCATTTATTGTTTAAGTACTTTATGTTTCCTGCTAACCTTATTTTATGTATACAAAGATATTTTGCTTTGCATTTTTTTTCTCTCCTGCATACTATATTGCAGCTACACCTATCTTATTCATTTGCCTATATATGCTTTGTTGTACTTTATGTCTCCCATAAATCTTATGTTCAGATATTTTTATTTTGCATTTCTTTTACAAGCATATATTTTTTTACTTTGTTTTGTAACTTTGCTTTGCATTCTTTTCTTGCCTGCATCATATATTTTTTCTTGCTTTATTTTGTCTTATGTAATTTATGATCTTGTACTCATTTTTTTTTTATACTTGATGTTCATACTTGTCTGAAACTTAATTTACAAGCTACTTGTATATTTCTTATGCTTTTGTGTTTTACATTCATATTATAAAAATTGTTTTAGTCATTTGTTTGGTTTATTACTTTATTTACTTATTGTTTCTTAACTTACTTTACTTTGCATTTCTTTTTACCTGTTTTGCTTCTATACTTACCTGATTTGTTTTTGCATTCAAAACTTTTATTTTCACTTATCTGGGCATGCTTTTTATCCTATATACATAGCTGTTTTATTTTTCTTTGTTTAAATATTTTATAAAATTTATTTTATCATAAACATTCTTGAAAGATTTTATTTTATATTCCAAATCATAGCTTCCCAAAGTATGTGTATAAATATATATATACATTAGTTTAAAATAACAAATTTCGATTCATTTAAAATCCATTTTAAAGATATTTCATTATTGTTATTGTTTAAAAATAACTCATTATTAATTTAAAATAATTCATAAATGAAATCACTACATAAATAAATTACTTATTTTATCAATCATATTTAGACAAAGACAAAACGACCTTTGTTAAATTTAGATTTAAGTCAAAATCATTTAAACAATTTTAACTTTATCCTTAGTATACTTTAAAACCAAATTATTATTTATTTAATAGCTATATTTTAAACCAAATTGCAAATTGTCAAAACATTAGAATTTGAAAACAAATTCTTATTTATTAAATTTCAAAACTGATCTTTAGATTAAACCCAAATATATGTATATTTATATATATTATTATTAAAAAACAATTTACTAGCTTTTTAAAGATAAATCATCAGTTAAATATTTATTTAAACGAAGATTATTAAATCAATTCAAATATTATTAACAAATATGATCAAACCAATTTAATTTTTAATGTAGATTATTAAATTGATATTTCCTTAATTTTCGGGATGTCACTATTGAGAAGGATGGTTTTGATGACAACTACCTTAGGACTTATTATAAAATATAAATACTAACGTTATAGTTTAGATATATATGTATATACAGGATATAAACATGCAGGTACCAAGAATGAAGACTGTACAGTATAAAGATACAAGACTGGTGAATTTAAAGATTGAAGATATAAAGATTGAAGACGACTTCATAGCAAGCTTGGGAATGGAGTGAGATCGTTCGCCCCAGCATACCTAGGCCTTAGATGGCATGAAAGACCTAGCAGTAGAGGTGCTCATGCTCTGTGAGAGTTCACACTAGAGAGTTGGCATCGGAAAGAGTGAAGAGAGCGTAGTGAGTGAAGCGGGTGAGCTTGGAAATTGGAAAGTCATCGCATGGGTAGAGAGATGAGCATGCGAAAGCCTCGTAATCCTTCCAGGGGTATAGCCAAGTATATACAAGGTGTGATAGAGGCGAGGGCTCAAGAGTATCAAGATATCAAGAGTTTAAGATTTCAAAATACAAGGTAAGTATTGAGTCTAGAATTACGTTGAAACTTCTTGAAAGCGCCTACATCTTTATTCGAAATTTATCCGTGGAATGAAATCCACTTCGAGCTTGTTAAAGGGATGGAATCCTTATGGGATGGAACCCACGACAATATCTAGTGGAAATATAGTGGTCATATTTTGATATCCACTAATTTTATAAAAATGATTTTCAAAAATATATATTTTGTTTTTTTAAAAATGTTTTCAAAACTTTCTTTTCAAAAAGACATCTCTCTCTTGTTTGAAATACTTTAGCCTCAAAATTATCTTTATCATTTTTTAATATTTTGATTTCAAAATTGTCCTTGATTTTAAACTATTTCTTGTTTAAATATTTAGCTTTTAAATATTTATATACTCAGATTTTAAATCATATTATATATTAAGATTATATATTAAAAATTACATTCTAAACTCTTTTATATAGTTAAACTATATTCAAATATATTTATAAAAGTTTAGAAATTTCTTTGAAAATATAAAAACCAATTTTATTAAGAAAATGAAAAATCAACATTTTTTGCCTAGAGCATGTCGACATACTCCTACCCTTATATCGACATGGTGCCCGTTAATTTTCAAATTTCAAATTTTCAAAAGAAGTGTATATTCATCGTATCTTTTCACGAATAGATATGGTTGTTAATCTCTATAAATACCAGACTTTCCAAACGAATTTTGACCATTATTTTCATTCACTCTCTCCTCTTCATCTTCCACATTTATTCTAAAGAATCCCAAACCATACTTTGTCGATATACCAAGTGAATCGAACTTGATTATTTCTTGTTTGATTCTTTGACACTCTCTTCAATAAGATCTCAATGCTATTCAGAGTTATAGGATTATTTGTAAATCATATCATTTAGTAAAAGGTGCGGTTGAGCCTTGAAATCAATTGGGTGTGATTGTTGCCTCGGAAATCCATTAGATTATCTTGTGGCCTAGTATATCAAGGGAGTTTGCCCCGAACTCAGATATAGAAGGGTGTACCTTGTGGCCTTGAATCGAGGGTGTAACGTGGAAGATTATTTTGAAAAGAAATCCATACAATTGTGCGGGACTGGATGTAGGGTAACTCCAAACCAGTATAAAATCCCGTGTGTGTTCTTTCTTTTACTGCTTTTATTTATTATTTTCATCTGTGTTTGATTCTGTGATTATATCTGTGTCTGTGTATTGCATTTGTTGGCGATTAAATTACTTATGTTTCAAGATTGAGTAAATCCACCAAACACTATTCACTCCCCCTCTAGTGTTATTCTAGCCTTAAGATCCCTAATCCACATTTCTAATAGGAGTCACTACTATCTATATAGTTGTCTATCTATTACTATTATCCACTGTATTACGTCAGTTGTTGTATGAATGTATTGGTAGTAGGTGTGTCTCTATATTTAGTAACTCTGGTCAACCAAGTGACATCTTCATATATTGCTCTTGGAGTATTTTATAATAATTATATTTTATTTAAACATGGGAAATGTTTGGTGTTATGTAATGAATATGGAATATAATCTTTAAATGAAATGTGAAACTTTGCTTTGAAATTGTATTTAAAAATTATTTCATATTCTTATGCTTAAGATATAATGGATACAGTTAACATGACCGCATTTTATCATCGAAAATTAACCCTATAGATGACTACAACATCTGTAGTGCTTAGTTTTGGACCTTAAAATGGGTGATGTAACACTTGTTCCTACTTTCATTCGGGAATTTCAAGCGGTTGCAACAACCCACTTAGCTTCTTTTGCTCTGAGTTCGCCAACTTGTAGTTCATACATTTCGAGATAATGTCTCGACATCCTTCTTCTTCCCCTCCTAATAATAGGTCTGCTTCCTATCATGGTGCATCTTATTACCACCATGGTGTATGGTAAACCTAGAATGGTGGCACTCCCATAGCACCTTATCTCGTAAGCCATCAACAACGGGAGCAAACAACCTCCTATCTTTATGGTACCAACCTTCTCGGTCGAGTCCGTATTGCTTCATATCTTCAGACTCTACACCTCCTTCTATTTTTTTTCATGATCTCTCTAATTTAGTATCTCGCCTCCGACTAGTATCGATGCAATCAATCATACTAGGCTTGATAGTCGAATTCACCAATATCTATGGTTCTAACTCACAATGGGGTTTGAAGCCATAGACAATAATATACTTCAATTGTTTCTACTCCATAAATGTCGCTTCCAAACTATCATGTCTTCTACTAAATGCATCCATGAGTGCATTTTCTTTAACAGATGTATAAGAAATGCTAAAACAATAGGAGGCCAAGCATTCTTACCATCTCTACTGGCGAAGGTTGAGATCCTTTCGGGAGAAAAGGTAGTTAAAAGGAATTATGATCAGTGAACAGCTCAAACCTTTCTCCTAATAGGTAGTGCCTTTAAATCTTCAAATCATACACTATAGCCGCCAACTCCAAATCATGAGTTGTATACTTCCTCTCATGCGGTCTCAACTATCAACTAGCATAGGCAACAACTTTTCCCTTCTGTATCAACACCGCGTCCAGTATCATAGGCATCTGTGTATACTATCAGCTCCACATTCTTGCTCCGAATGGTTAATACTGGTGCACTCAACAACCACTCTTGCAAACTATAAATGGATGCTCACGCTTCATGTCCTAAACAAAAGTTTGATTCTTCTTCATCAAATTAGTCAATAGTGCTGCTATCTTCGATAAATCCTTAATAAAATGTCTATAATATCCTACAAATCCTAGAAAACTCCTCACATCCGTAGCATTCTTGGGTTGGTTATAATCCTGTATTGCTGCCACTTGGCATGATCTACTGCGATGCCCTGCTCCGAGACGACATGACCCAAGATTCTGACTTTCCTCCACCAGTAGTGACATTTCAAAAACTTCACTTTCAACTAGTGCTTCCTCAACACTTTAAGCAAAATCCTCAAGTACATCTTGTGTTCTTTGTCTGTCCTAGAATAGATCAAAATATCATCCACGAACACAAGCACGAATTTGTTTAATTGATCCCTAAAGACACAGTTCATGTGATTAACAAAATATGTCGTAGCATTGGTTAGCCCGAGGCATAACCAACCACTCATGGAAATTAAATGGCGTACGAAATGTAGTGATTGGCAAACTCTCCTTTCCCACTCTTAACTAGTCAAATCCTATCACAAGATCTAATTGAGAGAACATCTTCACACCATGGAGCTGATTGAACAAGTCATCAATACGTGAGAGTGGCTACTTGTTCTTCTTTGTCGCTTTATTCAACTCATGATAACCTACACACAACCACAGAGGCCATCCGCCTTAGTGGCGAATACTACGGGTGCACCCCACTCAGATATACTCCTACATATGAACCCCTTCTTCAACAAGTCATTACTTGCATCTCCAACTTCTTTGCTCTCCGGGTGCCATACGCCTCAAAGGTGTAACTATCGACTTGACATCCTTCACTTGGTCTATCCAAACTCAATCTCTATGCAATGGTAACCCGGTCACTTTCTCAAACACATATGGATATTCTTTAATGATAGGCATATATCACAATCCATCTTGTGGAGTCTCAAGCAAATATTGAAAGCTAACCATAACCCCGTCCTCTAGTAGGCTGCCAATCACTACCGTCTGCACCTCCTTAGTCCGAGCCGTCACCAACAACCTTATCCAATTCACTACTACCACATATTTCTTAGCCAGTCCATTCCCAAGATAATCTAGAACCCAACAAAATTCAATACAAAGCAGTCACAAACAAAAGAGCATCGATGAATCGATAAGGCGAAACCACAACAAACCATACACATGCTAATGGAGCTTCCAACGGGGTTCGTCATAATCAATGGTCGATCAACTATTTTGGGTTTCAATCCTAGCCTATCTACCAAATCACTAGATATGATGGAATGTGAAACCCCAGAATCGAATAAAACATGCATAGGAACATTGAAATAGAAAGCATACCTTGAATAACAACGCCCTTCCCCTTTCTTTCATCGAGGAAGCATTCGATGAACTTGAAACAGTGTCCAAAGCATCTGCCTTCACAATCTGTCTTTAGTATGGGGGTCCGGACAATTCTTTAGTATATGTTTGAGTTTGCTACAGTTATAACACTTCCTTTTCTCATCAGATTTGTAATCTCCAATTAGGTAATCCTTGTCTCCACAGCCATAACAAATAGGATTCTATTTAGCCTTCCTTTGAGCGTTCTTTCCCTACGACAGCTTCCTCTTTCCATTCCATTTCTTCTTACCAAAATCGCCTTGTTGTGGTTTCAGCTCTTCTTTAGCAATAAAAGCTAATTTGGACTTGGGGTATAAACTCTCTTGGCAAAGAGCTTTCTCGACAAGTCTTTCAAATGGCTCATTGATATGACTAACCAACTTTTCCCCCAAGTAGTCATCCAAAACCATAAGGAACTTCTTGTTCTTTCTCAATGGTGTGTTAATGCAAGACATCCAATGCTTTACAAAGCATCAGACTCAGCAATATGTTTGAAGAAAGACATATCTCAAATCAGCAAATATGCTAAACAACATCGACTTTTGAGTAGCCGGAATGAACTTCTCGTCAAACCTGATCTTGAACTGGTCCTAAGTAAACTGATCCTTAGGTGTAGCAATAGTAATGGAATTCCACAAATTCATGGCCTACCCTTGAAGCTATCTTGAGCCTAGCTTCCTCTTCATGGCATCATCTATTTCCATATCACCAAAGATACGCTCACAAGTGTCCAACCAATCCTACACTTTGATAGTTGATTTCATCCCAAGGAATGGTTTGCCTCCTAACGTGGAGTAATCTTTTCATAGCTTGGCAAAGTCAGCTCTTGGCACTTTCGTTTGAGAACCACCCCCACCAAAAACATATAGAGCTCCCCTCGGACATTTTGAAGCATGTTCGCCATCATCACATTGAACATGGCTTGCAAGTTAATGTTAGCATCCCCCGAGCTGCCCCTTCTTTAACACTAGATGGAGGTCCTCACAGTGTTTCTTGTTTGTTGGCTCTGATTTGTAACAAGAATGATCAATCTGTCAAAAAGAAAAATGTGCCAATGGTACTCATATGTGCATGTGACCTATGTACTATATATACGATTATGAGTTTTGAAAATCAAAATATATAACAAATATGCACTCTCTCGTGTATATATACCCTTAATCCAGTCCAGGGCGATAACTCCTTCCCAATCTCTACTAGATCATGGTATCAACTCAAGTTCGTCGTGTAACCTAAGCTTCGATATTAGATATGACACCCACCCTACACCATCGGCACCAAATATACAAAAGATAGCACGCTACTGACATGCCCAATTGATGTAGAATGATAATCAAGGTTTTAAAAAGAAATTAATATCATAGAACCTATCATGTATCTCACAGCACATGGAACAAAATATTATATACATCACAAATATAAAACAGAAGAGAGAATAGTAATAAGTGATCCAAATATCAAAGCATAAATTCATAGAGTTATATAACGAGTAATATAGTTTACGCAATGGAGATAAACTAAAAAATCCATCCCATAGTAATAAGCAAACACTGCCATGGCTCCACAGTGTTGCATACTAGAATAAGCATATAAATCCATAGATAATAAGAGATAGCTCCATCTAGCTCATCCTCTTCATAGCCATTTCGTTGCACCTAGACCTATTATCAAGCCAATTCATTAAAGAGTACCCAAAATAATAAGAAGCAAAGCATAAAACCTTGAGTCAGCCAATAGTTTGGTGTAAGCGGTAAGTGAATCTCAATATACTATACAAGTCTATATAGTCAAGAAAAAGGGTATATGAACCATACGTGACCTATACCTGCAACTAAAGTGTTAGTACATAACGAACATAATATGCTACTCTATAAATATAGTAATGGTACACTGCAGACCAACTACGATGTGGGGTGTCCATGTATCCCTATCTCCAATAACTATCTGCCATAACGTCTCTAAAGTGATAGACCATGGAAGACTAATCAAGACAACCATAACATCCATCAATTAATCCTCCCTATCACTCAATTTACTTTGGATTTGTGATAACTCGTATGACCTTTCAACTGCCATGGACTAATGGAAATCCCTATTTTCAATGTACTCTCTTTAGCCCAAAGCTAATACTAGACCAATTCAACCGGTCCAAGGTAAATGTATCAATCCAGTCGATCTACGGTAGCCTTTCAAAGTACCCATTATCATCCTCAAAATATCCCAGCTTTGAGTACATCGGAAGACACTCTGATTATCAATGACTCCTTAGCGTGCGTATCTGAGCCCTTTACTTGCTCCATCCAATTTCCATTATTCTTGAGGAACCATTCCACATTCCTCCATTCCATGCTAGAACCATTCAATCATACTATCCACAGGTTACCTTTCTTTGAACCTGCCCTTTCGTGGATAATCACGACTCCATTGGACATCGAGCCACCATCATCAAAACCCAACTCCATTCACCATCGGGTTGTTGCCAAATTCTCAAAACCATCATCATGCTACCTTGTCACCACCATACTCTAAGCGAACAAATAAACACCTTAAGCATGGCCTGTAGAACCTCTTTTTCACCTTCTGGAAGTTTCACTCCAATCCCATCAATATAAATAACTTAACCCCGAGCTATAATAACTTGGCATCGAGTTATATACTTAGCCAATTTTGGCTAAGTCTCCTTCCCTGTTTCTAATGCTTCATCCCTGTGTGCTTTGGACCCCAACCCATCCTTCAAAATAACTCGACATCACACCAAAGCGATGGTTTTCAAGTCCTAGAAATAACTTGGCATTGTGCCTAATACTTAGTCATTTTTCTACATCTTTCCCTTGTCCACCTTCTCTAGCCATTCCTCACCGTGGCCCATAAAAATAACTCGACATGAACCAAAATAACCTGGTGTCGACTTATTTCCTTAAACCTTTTTTTGCTGCAACTTATAGCTTGTGTTCCACCCATGCTCCAGAATCCATCCTCCAAATTTCATCCAATTCTGACAAGCTTTGCCTTCGATTTATCGAATTCACCAACCTATTCTCCAACTGCCTAAAATACTAGCAAACAACAATCAAAGCACAACATACAATCATAGAAAACTATGCATATATACCCATTCATACAAGCAATACATGAGAATGTGATAATCAAGCAAATCTTAATCTAGATACATCTTTTATACTTGCATATGCATATGAATACAAGAGATTATAAAACCATTTAAAAACCATTTTAGACCTTTAAAATTCGTTCGTATACATACATGAAAGTTTAAGGTTAGAAAATGTTTTTGGATCAAAATCATGTAAAAACAACATTTTTAGCTATATAAACATGCCTAGTAGAGTGAGAGGTTAAGAATCACACACCAAATATCCAAAATACCAAACTTTCTCCTTGGATATAAATTAAGCAGCGAAGGAGATGAATCCAAATTAGAAAAAATGATAATCCAAAGCTTTCCTTTGTTATTCACCCCTCTAATCAGCGATTTGACTAAGATTAGTAAGAAAAATGTGTGATTTGGAGGTTAGAGCTATTTCGGGAAGGTGGAAATAACTTAGTTTGATTCCTACAACATCCCATTAGCATAATTTTTGAGATGTATTAATGAGCATTAGCGCGGGCATGGTGACTTATCCATTAAAACTGGCCAGCGATGGTCAAAACATAAAACAACTATAACGTCCAAATGATAAGACTGTTTTCCTATTATAACCACTCTATGGAATGGAAAACCATTATTCTGAATCAATGGAAGTCGTCTGAGATACTAGTCCAGCTCCTATACAAAATTATTTTCCAAACAAAATTTTGAGGGTCAAAATTGTCACATAGAAATTCGGTTATAATCATAGACGTAGAAAATGTCCCTAAGAGCACTTCCCAAAACTTTAAAGTCATATGACCTCATATGTATAAAATTAAAATATTTTATGATTCTTTAATATATAAAACACAGGTTATTACGAGATCAATAGCTCTTTGACCACAAGATCAATAGCTCTTCAGCTATATTTTTGAGAGCACATCGGCTACAAGTTCAATAGCTCCTTAGCAACAAGTCCAATAGCTCTATGAGTTTAATGTCTCTTCAACTAAAAGTTTAATATCTCTTTAACATTAAGTTCGATAACACCTTAGTACAAGTTTGATAACATTTCAACTACACATTCTATAGCTCTTCAGCTATAAGTTCGATGTCTCTTCAATTAGTTCGATAGCTTCTGAGCTACAAGTTCGATAACAACTTAGCTCTAAGTTTTATAATTACTTAGCTAATAGTTTGATAACACTTCAACTACATGTTTAATATGTCTTTAGCTATAAGTTCGATGGTTGTTCAATTATAATTTGATAGCACTTCAACTACAAGTTCTATAGCTCTTCAACTACAAGTTCAGTAGTTCCTCAACTACATGTTCGATAACTTCTCAGCTATAAGTTTGATAGCTCCATAGCTACAGGTTTTATAGGCCTTCAACTACAAGTTCGATAGCTCTTCAGCTATAAGTTCGATAGCTCTCTAGATATAAGTTCAGCAACTCTTCAAACATAATTTTTATAGCTCCTTAGTTACAAATTTGAGATAACTCGTAAGCTACAAGTTCGATAGGTCTTCAAGTACAAGTTTGATAGTTCTCCCTCTTGATAATATTCATTTAGTTTTCTTCAAGATTTTTTGGGTGTAACAGATGTTTTCCTTAAAATATATTTCCACCATGCAGAGTAAAACAAACAACACTTAAATTGTCCCATCTAATTGGTTGAATCATCCTGTAATATATTCACTTAAGCCAAACAATATGAAGCGATTACTTGATTACTAAGTCTTTCCCATTTTGTAAATTTATTCAATTGATTATAATACACTAGATTAATCACTTATTAACCGAAGATTGATTATCAAAGTCCTAGGTAGACAAATTACTCTAACACAAAGTAACTCGTTCCTATTTTGGAAAGTGTTTGAGTTGTTGTGATACATTTTATTTGATACTTTTTGAGTTTGTTATTTGGGAAAATAAGCCTTACGTATTTTTTGATATTTAGAAGTATTGCTTTATACTTATAGTGCCTATTATGGTGTTAAAGTGTCAAATGAAGGTAGTCATGATTAACAATCAATTATCATGAGATTATTGAAAATCACAGATCGAATACATGTAAAGTAATAGATGGAAGTTCAACATGGAATGGTAAGAGATGTTCACTTTTTAGGTTCGAATTATGCCATAAGTATTAAAGAAACATATAATTTATCAACACAACGCGATACAAGATGTTCTTGCATCTATGAGCTATATGTTTGAAAAATAATATTCAACAAGCAATGGTAAATAATCACGAAGCAATATTTAAGCAATACAAGTAGGTAGAACCAGTGAGACGAAACTCATAAAATAGATTGATAGATTGATGGGATATTCGAGCTAATGAAATCTATAATATAACTCAGAGTATGATTGTGATATCATATGATAGATTGATGGGATCTATGAGTTTAATAATAATTAAAAATTGAACGAGCTTCATTTTGATTGTAATCATAGAATAAGTTCAGCTGGTTTCCGATAGAGTTAATGGTATGCCTTAGAGGAAATTATTGAACTCTTTTGAAAAACCTGGTTGAATCGAAGTAGATTTGTGATTTCATTTTTATTATGTGTATGTATGGGTTATGTGTGTATAATATTTAGAGAGTATTTCATAACATATATATAGAAATCCATCCGACACAATGCTTAGTCAGACGTATGTTACGAAAGAGATAGTAATCGTGAGTATTGGGTGTTTCGAGAACGAGATATTGTTATACATAATTTTGGATCATATGCATTACCAATGGGGTAAAAATGGGTAAATTTCAAAAAAAATCCCTTTATTAATTATTGCACTAGGTTTTTACTAGTGTTAATATGATTAATTTTGTCACATTAAATCATATTTGATCTTAATTAAATATCATAAGAGTTTTTTATGTTTGAAATTTTAGTTTAATTAAATTTAACGTTGATTATTTGAGACGACCCGACTTTCTTACCACAAAAAATCGCATCATCTTTAAGAAAGAAAGGGATAGAAAAGAGAAAAGACAGAGAAGAAGAAAGGAACAACATCAGAATCTAAACAGCGGAACGAATAAATTATATTAATCACATAATACATTACATAGTATCATATACATCAGAGATACACAGCTAAAACAACACATACTAGACAGTTATAAACACCTGTCTAGTTATACAACTCAATATAATACAAATGCAACAACTTAGAGAACACACATCGGAATACTCTATAGCTATACGCAGAAGCCTCCTGCTCCATTGCTCCTCCAGAATTCGTCAAGCCAACCTAAAATCCCCTGGATACTCGTAAAAATTTGAGTACCCAAGAGTTTAAGAAAAACAGAATAAACTCCGGGCCAGACATGGGTCTAGTGTGAGTAAACGGTTAAGGTTGCTTAACTTTAAAAAAACCTTTTGAAAGAAAAGGTATCACGTAAGACTACCCACACATAAACATGGAAAAGTTTTTACCTTACGCTAACCAAAACATTTGATAGGAAATTCAATGATATTATAATAGTGTCTAGGGTTTTCAAATAAATATGAAATAGCCGAAATTGTTACATGATTAAATTCCAGCTACTAGCCACAAAAGTGGGTAATACAATCAAAACCGTTGGCACTTATTGGATTTTGAATTCCATACAATGGCAGGGCTACTGGGGTACCGCCCGTCACAGTACGTGGTCTAGATCACCGTACCGAGGAGCCACCTTAACTCCCCTGCAACACAAAGTCGGACCCATTCCTTACTGAACAGTTCCAAATAAGACAACCCCGGCGGATGTAGCTATTCAACCGCCCACACAACCGAATAAAAGGGACCTCTAGACAGGGGTAAATCTTACTCTCAAGTGAGGGCTACCCATGAAGCTTTGCTGCACCTTCCTTGTTTTAGCCATTCCCGGTTGATGAGGCTTGAGGCTAAGATTACCTTTAGTGAACACATCACTTAGAATGCTCATCGTCCACCTGACGATGTTCTGAAAGCATTCAATCCATACGAGTTCGTTCCGGGTTCGAACGAAACCGAAGGCATTATCTCGTTACACTCATTTTGGAATCACCCTCAGAGTTAGCGACAATAACCCTTGCATTCTGAATCACCATCTCGAACCTACGAAAACTAGTTCCATCAAACTCATTACGGAATCACCCACAGAGTTATACTGACGTATAGTCCTTACACCTCGAGTCTTCACAAAGCTCCATTTTGATTCACGACCTAACGTTAATTTGCATCGATGTGGTTTTCGGATATCCAAATATGGAATCCCGATCCCGGTCTCATCGAAATCCAAAGCGTGTCTTTTAAGTCCAAGTTTTTTTAAAAATTTTCAAACAATCCAATTACAGTATCTATATACACACAGATAGATAATTCATAAATCACAATTGATAATCAACATTATCAAATAACAGGTAATCCACATTATCAATATCATAATAGATAATCCATATATCACCATCCCAATTGATAATCTATGTAATCATCACAATGCAACCAAGTATTCATATCATACAACCATACTTATCTCATTACTGAGATCACAAAGCATTCAAGACAATCAATGTCATCCATTCATACATAAGCAATGATTTACTCATACCACAATATAATTAATTTAAAATGGATTAAATTAACTATCTCTATCTCTAATTAATTTAAAGTGAATAAAATTAATTACCTAATCTCTTAATTAAATTAAAAATAATTAAATTAATTACCTCATCACAACAAATCTTGCTTAAATAACCATTAGTTAAACCAACTAATAAATCACCATCCTAATTAATCAACCTTGATTAATTAACTCTTAGTCAAGTAATTAATCCTTAATTATTATCATTAATCATATCAATTAATGAACCTTAATTAATTACTTCCATTAATTTATCATAATTACATTATTTCTTAATTAATTACATTAATTAATCATGCTTAAATAAATTGCTTTTAATTAATCAAATATACATTAATTAATTATTTTTTATTTACTTCTTAATTACTTCATAAATTCATTGATTTATTACAACAAGTAATAAACCTTTGATTACTTTAACAAGTAATTATTCATTTAAAATTACTTCCCAATCAGTAATTTTACTTATCTCAATTTCCTCTGTAATTTATCAATTACTTATCTTAAGTAATTAGCCTTATCAAAACTTTATTAAGTAATCATACTTAATCTTTTATCAAGTGACTATATTTAATTAATTTACAAATTAATTAACTTACTCGGTTTCACTCATCTCATAAAACATAATCGAGTAATTCATCCATTAATTACTCGTTAACCAAATTAATCTTCAAATAACAGATTAACTATCATCAATTATTAATTAATAAACCTTAATTACCAATCAATTCTTTACTACAAAGTAATTAATCACTAATTACCTTTATAATTAATTAATTAAACTTAATTAACAATTTAATTATCTCTTAATCATTAATTAATAAACTTAATTATTAATTAACAAATCTTAATTACAAACTAATTAATCCATAATTAAAATTAATTAATTCTTAATTTCAATTAATTAATCTTTAATAATATTTAATTAATTTCTAATTAATTTGCATTTTAGATTAATAACCCTTTTAATTATTAATTAAGAAAAACTCTAATTATTAAAAACCTTTATTAAGTATTAATTAATTACCATTTTAATTAACTCTTAATTACTTAATTAATAAGTAATTACAATTTAATTAATCATTAGACATTAATTAAATCATCATCTTAATTAATAGTCAACTAAATAAATAATTATACTTAATTAATTACTTAATTAACCCCCTTTAAAATAATAATTAAATTAATTAATTAACTTAAAATTCCTTAATTAACTAACTGATTACAAATTATTAATACTTAATTATTATTTAAGTTAAAACATTATCTTAAATAAATCTTGAAATCTTTATTTAACTTAATTCATTAATTAAATTTAATTATAAAGAAATCATTAATTACTTTCCTTAATTATTAATTAACAAATCTAATTTCAAGTTCATAAATTATCTTAAACTTTAATTGTTAATTAATAAATCATTTCCACTAATTAATTTAAATAAAACATTTACTTAAAATTCTCTTTTATATTTCACTATAAGATTTGAAAATAACATTAACTTAAAACATTTAAACAAATCATGCAAATTCATTTATAAAAAAATCAATTTAATAACAAGAATTTAACTTATCTTAAATTTTTTTTAAGTTTAAAACTTTATTTATTTTAATTTAAACCTGGTTGAACATTAAATTGGGTTCAACCCATGTATACTTGAATTTAAGTATAAGTACATTTTTTTTTAAAACAATCTGCCCCTTTTAAAAAATTTAAAACCGTTTTAATTTAAAATTTAAAACTGTTAAAACAAATAGTTTAACACTGCAACTCAAAACCCCTGTGACCACGCAAGTATTACCTCGAGCCACAACCAAAAATACTCGAGCTTTACCCCGAGTCTCCTCCCTTACTACCCGAGCTAAATCCCAGTAACACAAACCCAAAACAAAACCCAAACACACTAACAACAACCCACCCCCGTGCAACCTGCACCGGTGCCGGCTCCATTCCGACCAACGTCGAACCCACCGACAAGTCATTCCACCACCCTACAAGCCTCCACGACGAACCAAGCTCCAACACCTACCCCAAATCGAATTCGAGCATCCTTGAGTGTACATAACCCAAATACCATCATCAGCAAACCCCAAAATCAACACTTTCGAACAACGTTAAGCACCACAACTCCGGCCATAGGTCACTGACCCACCATGCTCCCTTCATCCAAGATTTCACCCAACTCGATGCAGAGAAGAAGGTGCAGTAGTTTGTTTTATAGTAGAACCCAAAACTAGGTTTAAAATAAATCTCTGGCAAAGTCAAACTCCACAATGATTTATAAATTCTTCAACTATTTTTGCTACACTCAATGATGCTTCACCTAGCTCCATCAACAATCTCGAGTCACCCGAATGCACAGAATCAACAGAATTTGCAAAATCCCAAATTGCAGGAAACCCCAATTCCTCCCTCACTATAATTTTAAAAATTAAGATACTTGCTTCAAAAATCCTAATTTTCCTAACTGATCCAAGATATAAGCTTGAATTAATAAAAATTAACATTTGATTTCAATATTTGGTAATAATTTTCTACTGCATTATTTGTTTCCAGAAGAAATTTCAAACCAGAACATAGTTTTATTTCTTTGTTCTTAGTTTATACTAATTTAACTTATTTTGCTTAAAACAAAATTCTAACTGTTGTTTAATTTGGAAAAATAACTTGAAGATTTGGCTTAAACTCAAACTTTACAGAGAGAAGAAGGGAAGCAACATACACAGTTTTCAAATATATCAAAACCCATTGTATAATCATACCTACAGAGGCAAACTACTATGCATATAAAACAATCACCATTTCAAAATCATGCAACAGAAAATTTCCACTTAAATTTTAAAAATGTGTTTACTCACCTCAAATTAAAAGAAGGACAGAGGTTTTGAAGATGAACTGGAACTGGAAGTTTGCAAAAGAATTTGAACTTGAAGCCTTAAAACAGAAATGCCCACAGCCCTTTAAAATTACTTTTCAGATTGCATTTTGAAAAACCTGGAAACACTTGAGCTTGAAGCTTTTTAAAACTGGAGCTTTGAAACTTGCATGCATTTGAAAATTTTGAGACAGACCTTGATTGAAAGCTTGCATCAGACTCTTGAAATCATGATGCAGAATTTGTTGCACTTGCTTTTGTTTTTAGAATAAACTGTAGATATGCAGTTTTGATTTGGAAAAAGTTTCAGGCATCTGAACTTGAGTTTTGAGGAGTTGATGCAGATTTTGTTTTAAGGATTTCTGGTTTTCATTTTGAGGAATTGATTTTTGTTTTTAGAATAAACTGCAGGCATGCAGTTTGATTTGCACACAAAAATCCAGGTTTTTGGTTTGAGTTTGAGGAGGTTTCAGATTTTATTTTGAAGGTTTTCTGGTTTTGGATGAGTGAAAGTTGCATGATGATTTTCGTTTTCTTTTTAGAAATGAACAAAGAATTAAAGAAAATGAGAAAGAGTGTTTATATATGATAATTTCAGATTTTATTAACTTAAAAAGAAAATTAAAAAGAACAATGGACACTTGTCATTTAATTACTCAAGTGTTTTACACTTGTTAACAAAGTGTTTTAAAACAAAACATTTGTCAAAATTGAGTTTATTCTATTTCTAAAGAAATTTAAAAGCATTTTAAATTAATTTCCAAATTAACAATCATGTTTTCTTAATTTTAAAAATACTTTCTAATTAAATATCAAATAAACAAATACACTTATACATTTATAAATGTATGCTAATTTATATAAAATACAATCTTTAAAAAGAAATGAAACCAAATATGATTTTAAATAAAATTATAAAACATTGCAAACTCAAAAAAAATGCTATTTCAAAAGCCTTGCATTTATTCTTATTAAACAAATAAAATTCCAAATTTCTATAAAACAGATCTTATTTTAATTAAAAACATTATCTATATAATTTAAAACCAAACTATATATATTATTTTATTTTAATATATATGTTTTCCTTTGAATTCAAATTTATATTCATTTCAAAGTCAAATTTAAAAATAATCCAACATTAAAATCAATTTAAATAAATAAATATCAATTTTTAAATAAGCACATTATTATTTACAAATAATATATCCTATTTTAAAATCAATTTAAAATACACAGATTTAAATACACAGATATAAATGCATTTTAAACACACTTATAAATTTTGAAAACAATATACCAATTTATAACCATAATTAAAATATTACTTGGTTAATTGTCTTTGAAAATAACAATTTTATCAATTTCAAATAATTTAAATAAGAGATTATCAGCATTTTAAACTTCTTGAAATTCCGGGATATTACATTATTTAAATTATAATTTTCATTACTTATTTGCTTGATTTGTTTTGTGCCAAACTATGTATTTGAACATCATAAGTTCATGAACATACGTATTTTATAATTATCGTAGAGGGTTGGAACTAAATAATAGCCACAATTACAAATAAATGTCTTTATATCATTATATAAGTATTGAGATAAATAATTTGACATATTATAAACCATACAAAGGATGCAGGACTAATATTGAATTCATAAATATACGTACATACTGTCCTAAATTTAAATATTTATTATATTTGACCTTTGAATAAATTAATTTATATAAATAATTGTGTTTATTCACTTAATCAAATTAATTTAAAATAATAAATATATATGCACTACATATATGTGTAAGCTTGTATTTACGTTTGACCAAAAAAATTAAAGTTTTTCTTTAGTTATTTAAATATACATATACATACACACAGATATGTGTGCGTATGGATATATGTTTGAATTTTGAATTAATGCCTGTCTAATTGGTTAATTGAACTTAAAGATAATATTTTATATATGTACCTTGACCAAAAAATAAGTTTTTTTTGTTTATTTCAGTGTACAAATATATTTTAATTTAAGTATAGTATAGTAAATATGTTTATACGCTTATAGATAGTAAATAACATGTTATATATTTACATACATATATTATATTTCAGAAATAAAATTTTCTTGAAAATTAAAAAAAGGGTCAATGTATATGTATGTACTAATATTAAAGAATATAATTTTAACATGTTATTTAATTTATAAAATATATGTCTTTCGACTTTTATTTATCAAGGCTGAACATATAAATATGTATATAAAATTAATTATCTTGATCTAGCCAATCAATTACACATTATAATGTGAGCCATTTGCTCCTCCGAAACTTTCTCCTTTCTCTTTATATCTTAATTTGCAAGGCTGAGCTATAGAATGTAATTAATTCCAATAATATCCATTTTTAATTATGTAGTACACTTTAAAGCTCTTAGGTAAGTTTGATAACATTTATCAGTTAATCCATTTACTCTGACTAGATATTTTGACTATAAGTTGAAAAGCAAAAGTATGTTACCCTTTAGCATCTGTAATGGCCATTTGTACCTAGTTTATCGGCAGCTTTGGAGGTTAGACCTGCATTTATGGATCATATTGGTTCAAGCCAGAGAAGTAATAAGACATTAATAGGTATTGTAGAATAGTAAGAGAAAGGTGAAAGTTCCCCTCGTTTAGACCGGTATTTCTATTGATTCAAGTGGATATTTACGACATGACAGAAGGTTATGTGTATTGGCAATCAAGGAGACGACTAATAAGATTTAGTAGAGTCTCAGCATTCTAGTATGACTATTCATAATGATGGTGACAAAATGTACAGTGCAATACGAAGGATTTTCTATTGGCCGATGTTGAAACAGTAGATTGTAGAGTATGTTGCTGGATGCTGGACTTGTTAAAAAATCAAGGCTGGGTAGAGAAATTTGAGTGGACTATTATTTCCACTTGGTGTTCCACAGGAACACATATCTATGAGTTTTACACATGGATTTCCAATGAGAAAAGGATGAAGTGAAAGCATTTGGATTATAGTAGATCGTTTGACTAAATGCACTCACTTTATTCTGGTGTGGAGTACGAGGGTAATAGCAACATTAGCTATCTTATATATGAGAGTGGTGTTATGGTTACATTGAGTTCCAATGAGCATAGTTATGATAGAGACCAACTTTTTACGAGTTAGTTTTGAAGGAGTCTTTATGATGCATTAGGCATCGAGTTAAATCTTATTTTCCCTTATCACCTATAGATAGGTGGACAGACTAAAAGGGCGAACAAAGTGTTGGAAGATTTGTTGAGAGCTTATATTTTGGATTTTAGTGGAGCTTGAAAAGATCTCTTATCTATAGTTGATTTTACTTATAACAACCGCTATCAAGTGAAGCATGGCACCATCATAGGCTTTGTATGAATAACCATACAAATCCCCTTGTCGTTAATATGAGGCGACTATAGAATCACACTTGGACTGAATATGGTGAGGAACACTTCCAAGAAGGTGGAGTTGATTCGGAAGAGAATGAAAACTTCGCAAGATAAACAAAAACCATATATGGACATGAGACTCTCAAAATTGTGGTCTGTAATGGGTTGCATGGTGTTGGTGAAAATCTTGGCATTGTAACATGTTAGGCATTTTAGCAGTTATGGAAAGTTGGTGCTACGTCTCATTAGGACTATTCCGACATTTAGAGAGCAGGGAACCTTTTTTCTTTATAGAAAATAAGTACTTTATTCACAAAAATAAAGTTCATGTACTTCAATAATATACTTTATCAAAACCTTACAGACCGTCAATTTAAATGGATGTCTTCGAAGGAAAAAGAGTACATGTTATATTCATGTATTAACTTAAGGATGACACAGTTTCCGATAAACTCCAAACAGTAGATCACTGAGCCAAAAAATCCTCGTGCTGAAAGTGCTAGATAATAGAAAAAACTAGTCTGAAAATTACAACCCGAAACCAAAAGAAGATAAGAAAGAATCTCCACGTGTTCCTTCCTCCAACTGTCCTCCATATTGCCAAACCGTAAGTAGCTTTGCGAGTCACCTCGCCTCCCACCGTATAGTCAAGCATGCAACTTCAAGAAACATTTAATGCATCTTATTTTTGTCTCCTTTCTCCGAACTAATTCAGATATGATTTTTAATGTCAATTAATGGAGGCAAGTGAGTATTAGCGACCTCATAAATCGGTCTGAATTAGCTAAAAAACTATTCCTGGGGTCAAGCTCTTCAGATCGACCATTTTCACCATGTTTGAGTCTTTTGATGTTATTGGTTCTCACTATTTGTTGGTTATCAGGCTAATTCCTTGGATTTGAGAAAGAACTTTCAGTATAAAATAGTCAAGCTGTTCTACCCCCTATTTGGCTTTGATTTTCACACCGCATTCATGGATTCGACAAGGAAACTCATATAAGGCCAAAAAGTATTTGGATTTTCTCATGATAATTTTGCAACCATTGATATTTAGTTCTTTTTCTCATTAATGCTAGAATGCTCTGGTTTTGAAAGGTATGTTGGGTTCGCTCAATCCATGTATGCCAAACGGTTGTGCTAATTGCTATATCCACTATATTATAAAAGAATCCCTTTGCTGTCAGACAGTATGCATATACTCTAACCAATCAATTAAATTTTTAGTAAGAGACTAATTAATATAAAGTTTCTATTTAATACTTTGCCATTTATGATTAGCGTAATCGCATTAAAAAAAGAAGTTCACGACACTCCTCGTCTTTATTACAAAAGTTTGCACAGTGTTGGATGACCGTTATTCCAATTAAAAGGAAATATCGACTTAATACCATATATGATCGTTAATATTTGAAATTGGTTCACGTGCTCTAATGATATTCTAGGTAGAACTTAGACTAAGCTCTCCATTATGACTTGGCTTCCACCAAGAGAAATCTATTGACATGTAGTATGTTGTACACAATTTAAGACTTGTAGTACTAATATGTACTACCACATAAGTACCTAATTTAAAAAAAAGTATGAAACCTTACGTGGTGGATCTTTCTAAAAAGTTTGTGGGGTTTCATAATGTGTTCCATGTATCAAACTCATGAAAGTGTGTTCATGATTCAACGGCCATTTTCGAGTCTAATTAGCCAAAGGATGTGGAAGTAGAATTAGAGTCAATCGCACTATGTAGACCTAGTTGTATTATAGAACATAACGTGGAATGACTTAGGAATAAGGAGAGAAGGTAGTCTGGATATAATGGTGAAACAATCCAATGGAGAGCACTTGGGATCCCAAGGAAAAGATTTGTATTTTCATCGTGAATACCGATATGTTTTCTTCTTACTTAATTTAAATAACTCGGGTTAGGTTTGTTGCTTAGTGTGCGGTTATTTATATTGTATGAATTGTATTAGGACTGTTTAGTTTCTTAAACTATGTTGAGCTTAGTTAGGAAAGTAAATGTTATTAATACATTAATGTGGCTTGTGTTCGCATCAATACAGAAATTATATGTATTATACTAGGTTTTTTCCATGCATGCCTATATAGTATAATATTTGAGATCTATAGTTGTATTTTGACATTTTGATTGCATTTCACGGTCATCGTTCATATTCATATGTATGTACATTATATGATTTATATAGACTGTCTTGACTTATGTACTTTTGGTTGGTCTACAATGATTATGTGCAGTTATGAGTATAATGCTTATATTGAATGTATGACAGACACGATTAGGACATGAAAGCGAGAGAGAAAGAGAGAGAGAGCGAGTTAATAGTCAGTCCTTCAGAATATTGAAGAAGAAATGCCTCTAAAAGAGAGGAGAATGTATCACCCCATAAATTTTAATAATAATCAATAGTTTAATAAAGGATAAATTGGTAATTTTACTTAAAGGGGGGAAAGTTGAAATTTTCTTGGTGTCTTATATGCTTACTCAGTTTTCTGAAATCATAATTTTGAGATTTCAGGTGAGCTACATTGATAGTATGAAACCTATGTAGACAACATATGGCATGTAACATGGACCTTATAATGGGTGACATCAATATAATGCATATGATGGATTAAGCTAATAGACATATATGATACATGTATGGTAAGTGTGATTTTAGTCCATAATGATGATTTATTAGCATTTTAATATTGTATACATAGTGATATTTCTTACTCATACAAAAATATATTTAATCCTCTTTATATTTCCTTTGTGCGTCCATCTTTAAGAGGTTAATAAGATGTTAGGGAATCATTTGGTGTTTGATGATGAAGGTAATGATGCAATGGTGTATTATATATAGTTATCTACTAATTCGGTCTTTGCTAAGCCACTTTTGTACAGATATGTTATTTTTAGTTTGCATAATGACACTTTTAATTATCATCTTGTATGTTTAGGTATTTCTATTGTATGTGGTATCATATTTTATTCCTTTTACTTTGAGCTTTGAAAGTTATAATTAAAGTTGATAGCTCTTTGAACTGTTTTATCATAATTTTATCCTAATAACCCATCGTTTACGACTATTGAGGTTTGTGCTTCGAGTAGAACAAAGAATTATAAGGCTGCGAATGGTGGGTTGTCATCTTGTATGAAAGAATACAAGGCTTATCCCTTATGTGATATCGATATTCATCATCATGGGTTGAATCATAATAGGAAGAATGTCTGCATGGGTTATAAAATGTTTCTACCTCCCACAAATCCAATGGCGAAACAAATAGGCTGGTTCGATAACACCATGGGGATAGGTAACAGTCCCAGCATAAATAAGTTCTTTGTATTATTGAAAGAATTCTCAAACAATTTTGGAAAAGAAAAAGAAAGAAAAATAGTGAGAAGAGAAATAATAAGAATAAGGTATACATACATACACATACATACATACATATACGTATGTATGTATACAAAAGACAAAACAAAGTAAGCTGGTAAGAAGGAAGAGGTAGCGTTCTTATGATAAGGAAAATGAACACGATAATGATCATATAAAAATGGAGTTATCAAGAAGGAAAAATGAACAATTTTCTTCGATTTACAATATTGGAAGATCAGTCAATTTTAGTATTTGCTCATTGTTTTAACAATAGAAAACTATAATTATTTGTAGAATCTTTGATTATGTCATAATGTAAACATAACGGATGTGGATAAAAATATTATATATTGAAAGCATATTGGGTAATGTGTTGCTATATAACAAATTGAAAGAGTGTATTAACTCAATAAAGGATTTAGATGACTGAGAAATTTGGCTTGGTCTTCATGCATAACCTCACGGGGGTAAAACATATCTTCCATCAACTCTAAATATGTTTTCAAATTCTAAAAATATATTTTGTAGAAGATTGTATGATTTCAAAGGACCGAATGCCCCATTGCTTAAATTTGAAGAATATTTTATTGTTAGAGGATTATAAAGTTAGCAACTTAAAGTCACATGATTACCTTGTTCTTAAGAAGCATTTATTGTCCATAGCAACAAGAGGATAACTACCAATAAAGGCAAGAAAAGCAGTAATTCACTTATATTCCTTTTCTGACTAATTTTATAAAGATGTTCTTAATTGTAAGAAACCGCAATATATCAATGTTGAGATCGAAACGCAATCTTGAAAAAACTTTTTTACCTCCTTTCTTGATATAATGGTACATTTGTCGATTCATCTTGGAAGAGAAGCATTAATGTGAGGACATATACAATTTTGTTGGAAGTTCTCTTTCAAAAGGTATATGATGCCATTTCAAGATTACGTAAGAAACCATGCACGAACCGAGGCATGTATTGCAAAATCATATATTGTAGAAAAATCCATGAAAATTTTCAATGGATTTTGAAAAAATAAGGAGAACGCGAGAGGTCAAAACGAAGATTTTGAAAGTAATATATTACTGAAGGACATCTGATTTCAATATCTAAGATTTTGCATTGTCTTTTAATGAAAAAGAAAGTGCTTATCTATCTATGTTAAAGAGTATAACTATGGTGGAACCATTTTTGGAGTAAGTATAGATTATATTTTATTTCATTTATTTTTATTTCCTTGTAATGGTTGTTCAACACTACTTTTTATTTGAAGGAATTACAAAATTCAAACAAGTGCATAGAAAGAAATCAACCTTTGGAAATTCATACAAAAAAAATTCGTCGATTGGAAGAAAGATTGGGTTTTCTAATATACTTCAATTTTCTTAAGAATATTATTTTATTTTTTCGAAAGTGTTATACATTTTTATTGATAAAATTTTGAACTTTACATACTTGGCCAAAGTACGACCAAAAAACAAAACAAATGTACTCAAAAAAAAATAAAGTTTGTATTTACATGTTCTCATAATTGTCAAACTACTTGGAATAGGAAACCCAAAGGCTTATCATTGTTGCTATCTTCTCCATTGTGTTCATGAAAAATAGTTCAACCCTTTCTTTTTAGGTACTCGCTATGTTGATGGAGAGTTCGAATGTGTGAATAGCCTATCAAGAGAGTACACAGAAAAGAGGGTTCATTCTTCGAGGGTTGTGGTGAGCGATCGACAAAGGAATACTAGTTATATCCATACTTTAAAATATCATTTTTTAATGTTGATCCATTCTCTTTCTGATATACTCTAAGTAATAATTCTGCAATTAGTACTGATTGCTTCACAAATATTCTTTCTACTTGTGGAATTTGTATTGGATGATCTATTTTTTCTTTCACCCTAGATCATCCATACCGCACAAGCTAAATATATTATGGTGTCTTTACGATAACAATCAAATTGTGATGCTACTAACAATTCTCTTAAGTTGTTTGAGGTACAACAACACCTATTCAGAAAAGGAAATACAACGAAAATCGATGGAAGCTCGAATAAAGCAATTTATTTAGAGAAAACGGATATAAATTTATTAAAGTAAAGACGTGCTCCTTATAAGACTCGGTGCGATGACAAACATTAATATGCAACTCATAGCAACACTCGGAGAAGGATCAAAAGACAAAAATATACAAGTACGTGTTGTATTTTGGCTATCAAGTCATTAGAATTAGAAATTGTTGAAACCATGCAAATCATATTCAAATCACTTCAAACATTTCCACACCCACTGAAGCCTGTTCGGATATTTTACAAAAATATTATGGATTTTTCAAAACTCAGTAAGGGTGATAAATGGAAAGAAACATACAAATATGGGAAGAAAACTACCCGTGATGCTTGATAAGACTATATAATTGGTCAATCGTTTATTGCAACCCGTCGACTAGTTAACGACAATTGGTCAATCAGTTCTAGGAATACGCAGGAGTCCTAGACTGTTTTCTAATGCGTCTCTTTGCTCCATAGTCACTCCTCTTTATTTTTATTCCATTTTTCTTCATTCCATGGCCCTTCAAAATGTTGTAACCATTCTACGACATCTCTACATCATCTATATAAACCTACTCTTAATCTCAAAAAAGAACAATTAGTTGTACATTAAAATTTCGTACTCCTCATTATTTGATGGCTCTCAATTTCCTTTTAAATCATTTGATCTCTCTGATAATTCACTTTCGAATCTTTTCCTTGATCAAATTTATAAATTAAGTGATCATTCAATTCGTTACCTCGAGAGTCTAGTTGATTCAATACCTTAGCCTCTAAACCTCAACTCAGATTCATTTGTGTCGTTGTAGGAGCTTTGTACTATAATGTTGACATATTAATATATTCTAACATAATAAAGTCAATTTTTTTTACTACAATTTAGTTTTTGAAGTCTACATAGTTGACAAAGTTGAAGCCATATTGTGGTATCCTTAAGTAGTTGCGTCGAAGTCCAGTTCCATTCTAACAGCAGTTTTAGAAACTTGTTCCTCCAAGTAAGTAGGGGTTGTTTTGTTGAGATTATAGAGGGATTATTCAGATTGGACGTAGGTCGGATGGTCCAAACCAATGTAAATCGAATGTTTAATCAATTTTACTATTGTTCTACATTAACCGTTTTACTCTCTGATCATATACATTCAACCATATTCGATCCCAAGCACCCAGACTTATTATGGGCGTATGTTATATGTCATAAATGTTTGCAAGTGCTTGTAAATAACTTCCCATCATACGGTAGAATTGGGTGGAATCTGTTAACAAAAAAAATGTTAATTGTCTTGGAATAATCAATAAAGGCAGGAGAACTTGTTCTTGACCAATCTTTGTTTGGTCGGTAATGCGTTTTTCAAAATATTGGAGATTTTTGAATAGTTGAAGGTAAATGGGACGCCCAACTATTTTAAATGTCAGAAATCAATTTCAAGCACCACAAAACACACTTAGAACGCATTTCTAATATTAAAAACAGTATTTTGTTTATTTTAAAATTTAAAATAAACAGCAAAAGGAAAAGAGAAACCCCATAGTGGAATCAAACATATATGTTTTTTGTAGAGTTTTTCCTTTTATCCAATATTTCTTCAATTCAGTTTAAACAACATATATGTTTGTATGTTTTCTAGATTTAATATAATGTCAATCATAAAAGTATAATCATTAATTCAAACAACACTACATATTCAAAATACAATATTAATATATTTACGAAAAAATATTTTAGTTTCTTAAAATTTTCAAATCATCCGAGTGTGTTTAATCCTTAGTGATTTCTTGTAATAGGTGGATAGGATACCATGCATTACCACATTCCCAAGAGTTCGGCGACAGTTGAGGACATTGAGCGCATCGTTCCCAAGAGTTTGGTGATACTTGAGGATGTTGCAGAGAAGGTTGGTGCACACATTGCTTAGAAAATGATCCACAAAACTTCAGAGCAAATTGTTTTAGGAAGCTTAAACGTTTTGCATTGACTTTTTGTTTGTAGTATATTTCGCATTGAAGTTCTAATGTTTCCCGTTGATAATGGTGGATATTGTCAATCTTTTTTCTGTTGACGGAGTGCCAAACCCCAAGTTTCTTTTAGCTCTCTTTCCTTTTGGTGTATAACCAGTGTGATGATTTGGTGAGGGTGTAATCCTAATTGGGATATATATTGGAGTTGAATTGTTTGACGAATCGGAGGTTGGATTGCTAAAAATAATTGATGATTGGTTTGGGTCTTCGTGTGATGACGTTGGAGTATTTGTTTATTATTTGAAAATTGATCGAGCTGAATAGTTTTGTTTAAAATGAGTGAGAATAGAAAATAATAATTGATATATATATATACTGATCTTATATACTATTATTGGTTTTTAGTTTTTGAGGTAAAAAACGTTTGAAGAGTCTTGGCCAAATGAAAAGGTGAGGTAAGAAAGAGTAAGTATGAATGACCGTAAGTTAAATCAAAGTGATGTTTGGTTTTGAATCAAGTAACATATTATTACATTGGAACATCATGCAGCTTCCTTCTAAGAGACCTGGGTTAGAGTGCTATCGGCTCCAATATTTTTGGTTTTAAAGAATTTTTTTTTATCTTGTACTTGTAATTTTTTTATAAGATAATTTCTAATTATAATTCATTAACGATATGATTCCTAATTCACGTCTCAATTTGAAAAAAATATTTTCATTTAAGGGTTTAGTAACTATATCAGCTATTGGATTTTATGATGGTACAAAATCAAGCAATATTTCCTTTTTCTATATTATCATGAAGAAAATGATGTCTAATATCAATGTGTTTAGTTCTAGAGTAATTTATAGGATTTTTCGATAAATTTATTCCTTTTGTGTTATCAAAGTAAATTGTACATTTCAAAAGCTTTACTCCAAAATCTTGTAGTGCATGTTGCATATAAATTACTTTAGCACATGTCAAAGAAGCAGAAATATATTCTGCTTCACACGAAGGGAGTGAAACACAATTTTGTTTCTTACTAAAGGAAGGTACTAAAGGTTGTCCAATGAAATGACAAGTAACACTTGTATTCTTTTGATCCGTTCGATATCCTTCAAAATCAGCATCACTTTATGATACATGACCTTTTTGATTTAGTTGATTTCGAGTTCTTACGTTAGTATTTACTTCTCCTATGATATTTTCAATAGGATGATTTCTTAGAAGTCCTGGCGGAGTTCGAATAACATTATTAGTTGTTAAATTATTATTTACATTATTTTCAAAATTTTCAAAATCATCTTTTGAGTTATTTGATTTAGTAATCATCTCATCATATTCATTTTCATGATTAATTTTGAAATGTTCATCGAACGACTCATGAAGTGTTTCTTTGATTACTTTAGTTCTTTTATTATAAATTCTAAAGGCTTTGCTTTGTTTCGAATGTCCAATGAATATTCCTTCATCGGATTTTGGATTGAATTTACCAAGATTGTATATTATATTTAACAGAAAATATTTTGAGCCAAAAACTTTAAAATATAATATGTTGGGTTTTCTTCCATTAAAAACCTCATATGGAGTATGTTTTGTTAAAGGTCTAATGGAGACTCTGTTTAAAACATAATAAGCAGTTTCTACAGCTTCTGCCTAGAAGTGTTTAGTTAGAGTACTTCCATTTAACAAAGTCCTAGCACATTCTTAAAGCATTCTATTTTTCCTTTCTACAACTCCATTTTATTACGGAGTTCTAGGGAATGAAAAATTATGAACATTTCCTTTCTTATTGCAATTTTTTCAAAAGATTCATCTTTGAATTCACCACTGTGATCGCTCCAAACATTTTTAATTTTTAAATTTCTAACGTTTTGAATTCTATTAGCAAATATTTTAAAATTTTCAAAAGTATCACTTTTATTTTTCAAAAATATTGTCCAAGTGAATATTGAGAAATCATCCACAGTTACAAAAACATATCTATTATGGTTTGTAAATTAAACTTGGGTTAGTCCAAAAGGATCTAAATGCAATAACCCAAGTGGTTGTAATGTAGAAATTATTTTCTTTGATTTAAAAGAAAATTTTGTTAATTTTCCTAATTGACAAGCATCACAAATATTCTTTACTTTAAAGTTCATTTTCGGTAAAACCTTTGACTAAATTATTCTTAGTTAATTTGCTTATTGCTTTAATATTTACATGACAAAATCTTTTGTGCCGTAACCAAGGATCGTTTCCTTTGTCCATTAGACACATATTTGTATTATGATTAACTTTCATATTTAAAATGTACATATTTCGTTCTCTTGTTCTTTCATATAGAAGTTATTATTTTAATCAAATACGTGGCATTTATTTTTCGAAAAAGTTATATTAAATCCTTTATCGCATAGTTCATTTATACTAAGCAAATTATGTTTTAAATTCTTAACTAGTAAAACATTTGTAATAAGTGGTAAGCTAGATGTACTGTCATTGCTCACATCGCCTTTGCCGATGATATAGCCTTTGGAGTTATCTTCAAATGTGACAGATCCTCCATCCAAGTAGATAATGTTATGCAGCATATCTTTATTTTCTGACATATGTTTTGGCCAACCACTGTCAAGTATCCACTTTCCTTTTTTCTTAGTTCGTACCTGCAAAAAATATCGAAATGATGTTGGTACCCACCTTTTATTACAGTCATAAGAGTTAGATCTTAGAAAACCAAACCCAAATGGGCTTAGAATTTTCTTTATAAGTAAAATCTTTATTTTTATGAACTGAATTCATAAAAGATTTAATATACTTATTTCTGATTGATTATTATTTGTTTTTGGTACCCAAATCTTTACAGTATTTGTGTTGCAAATTTCTTTCTTTTGACTGAAAACCTTTGGTTTTGGTTTTACAAAATTCTTATGCAAATTGAATTTTTTATATGATGGCTTATTCTTCTTTGAATTAGTCTTTAAAGAATTTGTATATCCTAACCCTTTCTTATTAAAAGTAGTTTGAGAATTACCAATAATCTTAGAAAGAATTTCTCTTCCGTTATTAAAATTTGATACATTTTTAGTGATATTCTCTAAATCAGTTTTGAGACTGGTATTATATAATTCAAGAATTTTGACATTTGATTTTAAATCTTGATTTTCTAAAGCCAGTGGCATATTCTTTTCTTTCATACTTTTGTTTCGTTTGATAACATACTGAGTTGAAAAGAAACATCAGACAATTTTTCTTTAGTTTTAACAAGTTCCTCTTCTATGATTTTATTTTCATCTCTTAGCATATCAACTTCTATTTCATTTCTATTTAATTTTTTAGAGAATCTTTATACTTTCTTTTAACTTCTTTTAGTTTATCGAATAACTTTGAGTTTATTTCTATTACATCATCATAAGTGAGATCACTTACATCATTAGTCGAAGCCATAAAGTACACATTGGCTTGTTCAGAATCACAGTCAGTGTCACCATATAATTATGAAGACGATTCTGAATCTTCCTATGTAACAGAGAATGTTTGATTCTTTTTGTACTTGGCCTTCTTATTCTTGTATCTGTCTTTCTTTCGGTCATGACAGTCTTTCTTTATGTGGCTCTTCTTATGACATTCATAACATTCGAGATTTAAAGCTGGTGGTTTATTGGTGTTGTCTCTCCTATTGTTTTCGAATTTCTAGTTCATTCTAAATTTCAAAAACTTTTTGAAATTCTTTGCTATAAATGCCATGTCATCTTCATTTGAGTCCCAGTCTTCTTTTTCAGCCTTGAAAAGTTATATTTTTTTAATCTTAGGCTTGATCTCATTTGTCAGCAAATTAACTTTATATGATATGAGACAACCTATTAACTCTTCAGGTTTGATGGTAGAAATATCATTAGTTTCTTCAATAGCTAAGACTTTCCATTCCCATTCATTTGTTATAGAGTTTAGAATTTTTGAGAAACTATCAAAATCTAAATATTTTTCTCCTAATGCTAATAGTGAATGACATATGTCTTAGAATCTAGAATACATGTCATTTATAGTTTCATACGGTTTAATTCGAAATTTCAGAACAGATTTTTAAGTATAGAATCTTTCTTTGTTTCACTTTGTTTGTTTCTTCATATGCAACTTTAAGAGTTTGCTAGATTTCATAAGCAGTTTTACACATACTAACTTTATTAAATTCATTTTTAACTAAATCACAAAATAACATATTCAAGGCTTTTGCATTTAAAGTAGCATCAATTTTTTGTGTGTTTGACCATTGTGCATATGGTATAGTAGGTATAGTATATTCATTCTAAGTGATATTCCATCAATTTGCTTGCATATAAATTCTCATGCGAGTTGACCTATAGTTGTACTTCAAACTGTTAAATAGTAGTGGTCATGTAGTTGATTGACCTTCAATAAAACTTTTGTTTGTGTTATTTTTCATATTAACTGAATATTAATATAACACCCCTAATTTTAAATAACATTATTCAAGATATTTAATTAGATAAATTAAATAGAATAATGTAAATATTATGTGATAAGGGGATTGAGGTTTGAATAAATTAAGTTGGTCGTGATTATTAATAAGAATGGGTTTAAAGCAATGGTTTATAGACTAACTAAATTATGTAAGGTATGATGGGATTTAACAACACTTGACCCTACCTTTATGTGTGTAAGTGTGTGTGTGTGTGTATGTTCACCCTTAAGTCATTCACAATCATGTTTATTTTCTCATAAAAATAAAAATGCATGAAAAAGAAGATAAGGCCAACCATTAAAAAGAAAATAAGAAGAGGAAATTCAAAGAAAAAGAAGATAAAATAACAAGGGGAATCAAACTCATCTCAGTCCATTTTCCTCATTAAAGCTTAAGGTAAATGATAATTTCCATCCCTATTTGTTAAATATATGTTTCAAATCAAAGTTTTAGTTTGTATATATGATGTTTGATGATGATTTTCTTAAATTATGATTTGTTTAAATTTAAAAATACCATGTAATATTGATGTTTAAATGCCATGTAAAAATTATATGTTATGCAAAACATGATTAAAGGGTTGGTTTTTAAATTTGATAATTTTCCAAGCTTTAGAAAGATTATTATGAATTTTAAATGAAAATATAGCACGTTGGGTTTAATAATTTATTCCAAAAAATATATTGAGAATTTGGATTTGAAATTTTGATATGTTAGATGACATGGCCAAAGTAAATTTTTATGAATTTTGGGGATTTTTCTTAAGTGATTTGATATACAAAATAAATTATTTTGAGAATAGAATCAAAGTGATTTACGTATAATTAAAGAGGAAGGTTTTATTTGCAAAAGTTTAAGTTTGAAACTTATCCAAAAAAAGGCGATTAGTTTTGAAAAGCATGGGAAAAGTTAAGGCAACAAATAACAAATTTACATTTATGCAGGTTACTATATACAAGTTGCTTAATTTAGTATTTTACCCAGAAAAATAGGGTTCGCCTCTATTCAGAGTACCTTTTGCCTTTGACTAAGTCGAAACCCCATTAAGTTAAATTCAATGCCCATGGTATCATCTATATGATACGTAGTCGATTGGAGAAAGGCGAAAGGTGTGGTATCGAATGCATAGCTTCCAATGGTGTCGTTACCTCGGTTTGTTTTAAAGAGATAAGTGCCTGCCTATGTTTTACTAAACTTTCGAATTAGTCGATATGTATGTTTTTGAAAGAAATTTATAATGGCTTTCGAAGGGGTTGCCATGTTTGTTTTAAAAAAAGAAGTTTCAAAGGAGTTCCTTTAAATCAATGCTTTCGAAAGAAGGGATTCCGATCTAGTCGAAGCCCAACCTTCGATTTTTTGCGTTTTGAGTGTATTGAAGTCATCAATACCGTCGAAATGTATTGTTTGTTTTAAAGCTATATTAAGCCACTTTCTAAATGCTTTCGAAAAGGGTTCAGAGCTATCTTTAAATATTTTAAAGGTAAGCTTTTGACTCTGTCGAAAGAGATGGTTTCGACGCCATCATAAATTTCCTAAAATTTTTCTACAATAAAGAACAGTATCGAAAGAGATACTTTCATTATATATTTCTTTGGACCAAAATGATATTCTTAAAGGTAAACCCAATGATGTTGAAAGAGAGACTTTTATTGCTTTAGGAAAAGATACTTCCAATGGTTTCAAAGCTATGCTTCTAATAATTAATAAGTAACATTTTACTATATTCAAAAGTTTTCAAAGAAGGATTTTAAAGTGTTTTTAAAGGCAAAAGCCTAATGTTTTGAAAAGAGATATATGCTTTCGAAGGAGTCTATCCAGTGAGGTTGAAAGCAAGGTTTCGAAGGTTTCGAAAGTATACTTTCAAAATAAATAACCCGGTCTTATTTAAAAGCAAAACCATAGCATATTAATAAACAAAGAAATTTGAAATGGAACTTATAAAGAAGTCTAAATGGGTTAACGGAATTAACCAAGATATATTGTATTCTCTTCATATATGTATATATTCACATTATAATGAATCAAAAAATGGTACCATAGAGAAGGGCCGAATAACTAGCTAGGCTGACCCCGTAGTGAATATAAAATAAAGATATTGGCAGGGGCCAATAGATTCACAGTAGCCCATGAAAACTATGTAAGGGAAAAGATATTGGTAGGGGTCAACAGGTTCATAGTTGGCCCATAAAAACAATGTATAATTAAAGATGTCGTTAGACAAGTTTATAGTAAGCCCATGAAACTATATCCGAATAAAAAAATGGGCTACTGTTAATCTATTGGCCTAAAACCCCATTTTAGTTAGTTTATAGTAAGTTAATGAAAACTATATCCGAATAAGAAAATGGGCTACTGTGAATCTATTGGCCTAAAACCCCATTAAAATGTCGTTAGACAAGTTTATATTTTATTTTTGAGCCTCAAACCAAACTGACTAAAATGGGGGCTCAAAGGAGGCTAAGAGAGTGATTACATAGACATATAGGGTATTTATACAAGCCTAAAAACCTAATGTATATTTTTGAAAACTACCCAAACTACCCCTTAGAAAGTGTGGCCACCAAGTTATCATTAGCATGAGATAATCCTTCAGTAAATGTGCATGTAACTTTAATGGCCATTAGCATGTGCATTAGCTCTTAATTGTACATCATGGTAAGTGGGTAGGTGGGGTCCTCCATGTTGTCATGTAATGAATTATTTCCATCTTCCTTTGCTCTTCTTCTCTTGTGCATGCATATTTTCCATGAAGCCTCTTATATTTTCCATTCAATTTTCCCACAAGTAAAAATAAATAGTGGAAATAAATATTCTCAAATTAATATATCCACAAAAATGATAATTTTTCCATATAAGAAGATAAATAAATGATGATTTAAAAATAATTGAAATATTGGTTTAAACATGTCAAAATACCCTATATGCTCTTTTATTTAATTAAATTAGACTAAATATGGAAGTCAAAATATGCATATTTACATGCACATTAAATATTTCCACACTTATCTTTTTACTCGTTCTCGAATAAACTAAAAACTAGGATAAATCCGTTTTCGTAGGGAGCATGATTGCATTGAGCATATGCAGCAAGCCGTTAGGTGTCCCTAGTAGGACGAGTGTTGTCTCATGAGAGTTTCAGCGGATACTACCCACAAAATCCAAATGTGAAATATAAAATTCTTAAATGCAAAGATTTATTTACAAAGAGATGGATGCAAGGTTTTGAAAATAGTTACAAATGAAAATTTACTTTTAAATCGACACGAAAAAGTTAAATGTAAGTTCAGGCCATTATCTTTAAAATTTAAGTCACTTACTCATCTAAACTTCCAACAAAAATTAAATTATCATAACAAATAGACTTTATTTTGACTAGTTGTTTCAGTTGATAGCATAGTATAACTATGAAATGGATCCTTAGTCAAAGTGGCATTTCTATGTCTTTTGAATAACAAATCGAATCAAATAAGTGAAAATACTACTTGCATTTCAATTTCTTACTCTTTCTCTTAATTTGAAAATTACATTGATATAAACAATATTTACATATGTCTAACTCAGAAGACTAAGACCAGATATATTACCCATGCACCGGCTTTCGGACTTTCATGAGGGGAATACAGAGCGTGGCGAGTGACCACACCGGTGTGTATAACTATCGACTATAGGCATTATTAATGAAAGAATTTTTTATACAAATGCACCTTACTTAGATAAATTGTAACCAAATATACCAATCGTGCACTGTCTTTTGGACTTACGTGAGAAGGGTACAGAGCATGACGAGTGTACACACTTGTGTGTGAACACATGACTTTATGTGTTAATAAAATGTATACATATATACAAATATATTTTTAGTTTTTTTTGTTATATACATATTTTTTCGTTTTGTTTTTTTTGACGAGAGGGTTTTGCAAAATTATCTTAGCACCATTTAACATTGAAGATAAAAAATGTAACGACCCGCCATTCATCTCCACAAAATGATGAATCATTAAAAAGAAAGAAAGGGATAGAAAAGAGAAAAGAAAGAGAAGAAAGAAGAAACAACATCAGAATCTCAACAGCGGAACGAATAAATTATATTGATAACATAAAATATTACATAGTATACAACAACAATCAGAGTTACACAGATTACACAACACATACTAGACAGTTATAAACACCTGTTTAGTTATTACAACTCAATACAATTCAAGGACACTACTCAGAGAAACCAACACAGCGGAATACTAGGTAACTACAACGCAGAAGCCTTCTGCTCCAATGCTCCTCCATAATTCGTCAAAGCTAACCTGAATCCCTTGGCCACTAGTAAAAATTTGAGTACCCATGAGTTTAAGAAAACAGAAATAAACTCCGGGTCATACATGGGTCTGGTGTGAGTAACAGGTTAAAGTTGCTTAACTTTTGAAAAGCCTTTGAAAGTAAAGGTATCACGTAAGACTTCCCACACATAAACATGGAAAAGTTTTTACATACGCTAAGCAAAACATTTGATAGGAAATCCGATGATATTATAATAGTGTTTAGGGTTTTCAAGTAAAATACAAAATTAGCTGGAATGCTTACAGCTCACGTTCCAACATAGTTGGGCACAATCAATACGTACGGTACTTATTGGAGTTTGGATTCCATACAATGGCAGGGCTACTGGGGTACCGCCCGTCACAGTACAGGGCCTAGATCACCGTACCGAGGATCACTCCCAATCCTCTGCAACACAAGGCTGGAACCATCCCTTACTGGACAGTCCCGAACAAGACAACCCCGACAGTCGTCGCAAATCAACCGCTCCACACAGCCGAATAAAAAGGAACTTCTAGACAGGGGAAAAACTCGTCCTACTTGGGCATGACCCACTTAGCCTTGCTGCACCTCCCCTGTTTTAGCCATTCCCGGTTGATGAGGCTTGAGGCTACGATTACCTTTAGAGAACACATCTCTTAGAATGCTCGTCGTCCGCCTGACGATGTTCTGAAAGCATTCAATCCATACAAGTTCGTTCCGGGTTCGAACGAAACCGAAGGCATTATCTCGTTACACTCATTTTGGAATCACCCTCAGAGTTAACGACGATAACCCTTGCACTCTGAATCTTCATCTTCACTTGAGATTCACGACCTATCGTTAATTTGGATCGATGTGGTTTTCGGATATCCAAATATGGAAACCCGATCCCGGTCTCATCAAATCCAAAACGCCATCTTTTAGGTCCAAGTTGTTTTAAGTTAAAACAATTCAATTCAATTATCTATATACACACAGATTGATAATTCACATCATCACAATAGATAATCAACATTACCATCATAAACAGATAATCCATATTATCATCACAAATTGATAATCTACATTATCATCATCAATAGATAATTCATATTGTCATCACAATGCAACCAAAGCATTCATATCGCACAACATTATTTATCTCATATCTGAGATTCAAACCATTCCAGGATATCTATATCATCCATATATAAACAAGGATTAATAATCACACCATTTATAATTAATTTAAAATGAATTAAATTAATTATTCCATCACTAATTAATTTAAAGTAAATTAAATTAATTACTTCATTCTATAAATCCTGCTTATATAACCATTAATTAATTTCAAATCAATTAATTAATTAATTAACCACTAATCAATTCCCTTGATTAATTACCCTTGATTAATCATCCTTTAATTACATTCCAATATTTATCCTTTAATTAATTTCACAAATTAATTATTCTTAACCAAAAACAGTAATTAATCTTTAATTACTTCATTAATTAATTAATTATAATTAATTACATTAATCCTAAATTAATTACATTAATTAATTACTTTAATCACTTGTCATTGATTAATTAATCTTAATTAATCAACCTTAATTACATCATTAATTAAATTAATGATCCTTAATTACATTTGAATTAATTAACTACATTAAGTAATTAACCATAATTATTAATCACTTTTGATTAATCACCTTCAGTAATTAACTACTCTTAATTACTTCATTGAGTAAATTGATTACTCCTAAATTAATTACATTAAATTATTAATTATATTGATTAATCTCATTAGTAATTAATTACCCTTAATTAATTACATCACTTAATTACTTTTCAAATGTCTTAATCAATGAATGCTTAAATTAATTACCCCAAGTAACTAATTATTAATTACTTTCACAAAGTAATTATCCTTCATATTAATTACACAAAGCAATTAATATCAGAACTCTTCTATACTTCAATAAGTTACATTCAGTAATTACTCATCTTAATTACTTCTCTAAGTAATTATCCTTCATTGATTACTTATCATCCCATCCAATGATTAATTAAACTTAATTAATCAAATTAAACTTAATTAATCAAATTAAACTAATCAAATTAAATAATTAATTACAATGAGTAATATCTTTAATTACTTTCATAAAGTAATCATACTTAACCAAATTCCATAAATGATTATCTAAATTAATTAATCCAATTAATTATCAAAATTAATCACATTAATCAATTAATAAATAATCCCAAGTTAATGACCTTCATTAACTTATCAACAAATTCTTTAATTTCCTTTCTTTAGTAATTAACTTAAATTAATCATTATTAATTGCAAATTTATTAATTTTTAATAATTATTTAATTAATCATTAATTGTTTAATTAATTAAGTTTTTAACTTAATTAATCTTAATCTCTTGATAAATTAATTTCTAATCATTAATTGAAATCTACTTATTTAATTAATGATCTTATTTCCAAATTAATTAATCTTAATTAATTAACTTCAACCTTAATTAATTAATTCAAATCCTTAATTAAATAAATAAATAAATAAATTATCCATTTAATTATCTTACTAATTTAATAAATCAAAATCATTAAATCTTGGATTTATTTTAAAATAAAATATTTCTTATTAATGATTACATTATCATTAACCAAGCAAATTTAAAACAACTTACTTTAAAATTTGTTTTCAAATTACATTTTAAATTTAAAATTTAAAATGAAATCAAACTTAACTTTAACAAAGTTTTAAAAACATTTTAAAAATCTTTTTAAAACTTATGCAAAAGAATTTCTTATTTTATAAAAGATGTTTAAAGGAATTTAAACCCAAATTCATTTTAAAATACAAATCATATTTAAAATATATTTCAACATCCAAAGTTGTTTAAACATTTTAAATTTTAAAACTTCCTTTATTTTCAGAACTATGATTCATATTTGGATTTTGATTCCAGTTTTAAACTTATGTTTAAATCTTCTGTTGAGTCAAGATTTCTAGAGATCGTAACAACATCCTAGAATAAATGGCTACAAAGAGATCTAGTCAAGGCAATAAGAAGAGGAAGAGCAATAAAGAACAATCAAAGGAGCAAACAAACAAATGCTTCATGGCAAAAGATAACGAGGTTAGTGATCTAACTTTTGATGATATGATAGAAATAAATTCAGAACTTCTAGACACTTTAAAAAGTCTCAAAAGAAAATATAAGGAAGCTCTGGAAAATCAGAAGAAAGCAGAATTCGAAAGAGATATGCTTAAAGACGAGAAGAGAATATTAGAAGAAGAACTTGAGAAAATTCAAGATTCAGACAATTCTCAACTCGCTCTATTAAGTCAAGAAATAGAAGCTCAAAAAGAAAAGAATAATGCTCTAGCTTCTGAAAATCATGAGTTAAAAACAAAAATTAAAATTGTTGAGTTAGATAACACTAGTCTCAAAACTAAGCTTGATGACATTACTAAAAATATTTCCAATTTTAATAAAGGGAGAGAAAATTTATCCAGGATTATTGAAAATTCTCAACCTGCTTCAAATAAGAAGGGATTAGGTTATGTTAAGAATTCAAAAGCTCACAATGATAGAAGTGGTGTAGGCTATAAACAAGCTAAAAGTAAAAATAGTACTAGATATGCATTCATGTATACTAACTCTAGTGCTAGTACTAGTAATCAAGATAGTTTTAAAACCAGTTATAGTCATAATAGTACTTTGTTTAGAAATGATAGAAATTATTCTTCAAGTACTAAGCTAATGACTAATAGTATTAAGATATGGATTCCAGCTAATATGATTGATCATGATAAACAACTTTATATTAGCAACTATTATAAGAATGTAATTTGTAATGAAAATTATATTTATAAAGGTTCAACCACACCCAAATGGGTATGGTTTCCAAAGACCTAACCCCCCGGACCCTAACATAGTAAGTGGGTACCGAAAATTATTATTATTTTTTACAGGTACTCAGAGAAACAAAAGGAAAAGGATAGATTTTGGAATTTCAAAGAATGTTCCATATGTTTAATAGAATTACGTGCTTACAATAAAATATGGACTTCGGTAAATATGGTAAAATTTATTTTACTTTTCCTTCATAATTAATAATGAGTTTATCTCGTTATATACAAGATATTTTATATAATTTTATATATTTCCTCATTCTTTTTGATAATGACAAAGGGGGAGAAATTCATATGCATATAAATAGAGGGGGATATTATACTTAGGGGGAGATGTTATACTTAGGTGGAGCTTTAAAGACATTATCTGGCACTTGTACTAAATATTGCCGTGTTTTAATTCATACTAGACTTGTGTGTATTATCATCTTGTGAGAATGTTACTCTTGATCTATGGTAGTAGTTTTATGTTGCTTATAATCTTTTTTACATCCTCCATTTAAACAACTCCTTTTTGTCGATGACAAAGGGGGAGAAAATTGTGCTAACAGTATATATGCAGGACACAATCTCAGGGGGATATCTTATACAGGGGGAGATTCATAAATATGTTGTCATCAATCAAAAAGGGGGAGAATGTTGAGTCAAGATTTTTATAGAGTTTTGATTTCTGACAAAGGAATAAGCCGTGATCGACAAAAAGAAGTTACTCATTTAAGAAACACAAAGAGCTCCATATATTAGAGGTTGATTATTTGGTATGTTAGTAATTTATGTTAAAATCTATCCTCAAATAATCATATAACTTCAATCTTTCAATATATATACATATGCACATTAACTGTGCAAATTGGACTAAACCGGTCGACCGGTTGAAAATAAGGTGGTCGACCGTTTTTGCCCAGAATGCACAGATAACATACACACATGCACATAACGTATATATATTTGAATTCCTGTCTACCGGTCCATTTTTGACCTGTCGACCGTTTTTAAACAGAAAGCAACTTTTCAAAAAGACACTTCTCTTCTCCAAAGGTTGCATCTCCTATCTTTCATCAATGATCATAACTCTTAATGGCAACTGTTCACAAAGAGTTACAACTATTTTTCTCTATATATACTCATCTAAATCATTGATTCAAACACAACTTTTTACACGATCATATATGCTCTCTAATCTAATCTCTAACACTCCTGCATTCTAAAAATTAATTTAGCTTATTGAATCATTGAAATTATTTCATATCTTTTGATTCAATAAGTAAATACCTTCTTTAATCTTTACAAAACATCATTCATATTCTTTGAGGATAAGATTATAGGAAGGGTGTACTACTAGTGACAAATCCATGTTTTCAAGAACACAAGTTGTCAACAACAATTGTATTTGTTTTTGTTGAAGTCCTCGTGTTGTAAGAGGCAAGTGTTGAAGTCCTCGGTGTTGTAAGAGGCAAGTGTTGAAGTCCTCAGTGTATTAGAGGCGTGAAATCCCGTTCGGCTGTTCGGGTATTGTAAACCTGTTCCTCCGGGTGAAGCGAGGTAGTTAATAGTGAAAATCCAGATAGGAGTCTGGGACTGGACGTAGGACGGTGCTCCGAACCAGTATAAAAATCTCTGGTGTGATTTTTCTATTTTTATTTACTATGCTATTATCATCTATTTCCGCATTTATATTATAGTCCATATTACACGATCCGTGTGTACTATATTAGCACATATAATCGTATACACACCGCACTTTCATCTTCTACTTTTTATTTTAAAACTTTACCTTTAAATTCAATTTATTTAAACTCTTTAAAAGGTGTTTAAAACATTTTAATTTATAAAATTTAAATTAAATTTTAAAACTGGGATTCAAACTTAGGTTTAAATTCTGTTTAAAACCTGCTTCAGATTTTAAAACCAGATTTTGAATTGGAAATAAGCAGGTTTCTAGAGAAACCTGTAACCATTTAAAATACCCGAGCCTCCCCTTCTTTAACTTCGAGTAAAACCCTATGCAACTTTGAGCAAAAACTCGAATTACTCGAGTAAGAACTCGAGTCCAAAATTCTGCAAATTCCAATTCTTCCTGACACAATTCCTAGCACCGTGCATATGCACGGTGGTTCTGGCAGCCTCCAGTCACCACCAAGACATCGAGCACGTCGACGTTCAACTCAGAATCACATCATGACCATCATAAACTCACCATCCACCCGAAATCAAATTCGAGTACCCAAAACTAAAACCTGGAAACATACTGGAACATCACCACCATTTAATCCCAAAACCTGGAAACTGCGTCGTCGACCAAATTCCGATCACCGTGTCGACTACAACTCCGGCTACGTCTACGTCAATGCTCCAGCTAACAATCCCTGGAATCCTAAAGCACTCAATCACTCTGGAATCCTAAAGCACTCAATCACTCAGAGAGGCCGTGACGATCAAAATTGCTGCACCCTCAAAAACTAGGTTTACAGAACAAAACCAAACACCACAGCCTCCACAGTGATTTACCACCACTTCCATCATTTTTCCCCCACTCACCCATCACTCGTCCATCACCGGAAGAAATTCCGATCCCCCAGATCACAGAGTTCATCAGATTTTTCCTAAATTCCAACTTCTGGTTAAACCAGAAATACTCTTTAATCTCTTTACTAAAAATAGTTATTTTTTTAAAAAAAATCGAATTTTAGTTTAAGCTTTTGATTCATATACCTGAATCAAAGAATCCTGACAATTTATTTTTGACTTATTATTAAGCTTGCTATGTTTATTAATTTCCAAAGGAAATACAATTTAGTTTTAACTTAACCATATTTGAAAACTTAAAACTATGATACAATAACCCCAATTCGTCCAATACTTAAGTCTTAACATAGGTTGAAATCAAAAGCAATAAAATTTTGATTTGTTCTTGACCCTGGAACACGCACTAAAACATATACAATAACAGTATACATTCATACAGAAACATGCACTTGTACATATTCAACATAACAACTTATTTCAGATAAAATCAAGCAACCAAAATCAACTTATAATTTTTTTTTAAAATGTTGTTACTCACTTGACATTGCATGTAGGCCTGATTCCAGATGCATTTGAATCCTTAAATTTGAATGCTTCTTTGAGTTTGATAAAACTTGAGTTGCTTGCTTAAAAACTTAGGTGGAAGAGAAAATGCTTTGCATGTTTCTCAGATTTGAAAAAAAAATGCATAATGTTCAGGAATAAAGCTTGCGGGCCTGAACATCTTGGAAATGATTTGCAAAAATGAATTCTAGGCAATTGATTTGAAGATGTTGCTGGTTTGATTTTGAAGAAGAACAGAATTGAAAAAAAATGCAGGTAAGCTTTTTGTTTGAAGAAGGATTTGCATGTTTGAATTAAAATTCTGGTTTGAGGAGGAACTTTTAGATTTTGAACATGATTTAATTTTTTTGTTTTTGAGAGTTTGGAAACAAATTAGTTTCAGCTGAAAATTTTTCTTAGCTTTTGAAAATGAAGATAAAAAAATTGAAGAAAACATGCTTATATAAGTATAAATGATTTATTTAAAAATAAAAGAAAAATTAAAATAAATATGACACTTGTATTATTAGTTACTTAAATTAACTACACTTATCATCTATTTTAATTTATTACTTAACATATGTCATTATATCACTTAATACATTAACATGTGTCTTATAAGCAAACTTTATTTGTTTTTATTTAATTTTAAAAGTAAATAAAGCCCCTTTTTCCCTTATTTGTTAAATACTTATACATATAAATTATTTTCGTAAGTAAATGTATATGTGCATTTCTTTTTAAAGAAAATGAAATGAAACAAATTATATAAAAAAATGGAAGCTTACTACATAATTTAGATATGTTTATTCATTTGAATTCAAAATTAACTCAAATTCAAATCCAATCATACATTTAAAAATCCAATTTAAAACTAATTTATATTATCATATTTAATTTAAAAAAAATATTGTCTTTTAAAACCAATCAATATTTATACATTTATTAATATTATTTGAAAATAACATATTTATTAATTTAAGTAATTTATAAAAGAAATTATAAATTACTTATCTTATCTAACTTATTTAAATGCATAAATGTTTTAATATATAAATGGTATTTTAATTTTTTATATATAATTCCAAATTATATTTATGAAGCTATATTCAAAAAGGAAATAAAATAAACTTTTGTTTATCTTATTTAAAATTTAAACTTATGCTTAAAATATATTTAAACAATTTAAAACACTTTCTTTAAGTATCCTAAAACCATATAGTTATTTAAATAGCTTTGAAAAGTTATATATTCAATTAAATCAAAATCTTCCAAATTATCAAATTGTATTTTAGAATTTAAAAACAAGATTTATTTATTAAATTCAAAACTAATCTACTCACAATATATATATATATATATATACATTATAAATAGGAAAATATTTTATTAGTTTTTAAAAGATAAAAATTCGCCAATTAAATATTTATTTAATTGGATTATTATATCAAGTTAATTTTTATTAACAGAATTTATCAAATCAATTTAATTTTAAATACAGATTATTAAATTGATATTGCCAAAATTTTCGGGATATCACATTCCTCCCCCTTAAAAGAATTTCGTCCCCGAAATTTAAAAGCAAAGGTAATTTAATAATCCCATTAAAGATTTTAATTTAAGAACACAAGCATATATCAATCATATGCCAACAACCAAAGTAACCAATTTATCTAATCAAATAAATTTAATTATCTAGACAAAATTCTAGATAAAATTTTCTCGAGTTTACCCTAAGTATATATATACCGGGATACTCGCTCTACAGAATCAAACAATCTAAACTACGAAGCTACAGAGCTTCTACTCATCTAGATCTATAGAACTAAAGAGGATATCAGACTACAGACGAGTCTGACTCAGCAATCAAACCTTCCTGAACTGCTAGTTTCACAACCAGAGATACACGTACTCTCTTAGAGATACGTGAAACACATCGAATCTCACTTATCCAAGCTGGCAATTCAACTCTTGAAAACCAAACACCAATCCAACTAAAACATAGAAGAGATCCAAAATGCCTCGGAGCTAGCTTCCCAGTCTTACTAAAACTTATAGCTCCATTAGATCGGAGCAACTTATCCAAAACAAATCACCAACTCCGGAATTCAAATTCCTTCGTCTCTTAACCACAAAACTCTTCGAATGATCCAGGGCTGTCTGCAACCTTCCTGATCAGCTCAACCCTTGCTGATGCTTCTAAAAACAAGCTGGACCAAAAACAATCCAACACAACGATCTCCTCAAGATCAACCAAGACCAAGATCACAACTCTACTCCATAATTAGCAGAAGACCGAACTTACTTCTCCTTATCCGGAAAAGACAACAGAAACACTCCCAAACTGCTTCCGCTGCACAGTTCTGATCCGAAGTAGATAAAAATGCTGATGATGAATACGAGCGCAAACTGGACAACACATCCTAGAAATATGGTTCAGTAGATCCATACAAGAAACTCAGAAGTTCCTCCAAATCTAGAGTTGCTTCATCAAACTCTTTCTCTAGGAACCATCCTTCGACTAAACTGAACCATCGGTATCACTTTTGAAATCCAAGTCGATAAGAAAACTCAATTTTCAGATGCGGACAAACCTCTGACTTCCCAGAAGACATCCGAAAAATCTCTGATAACTCAAGAAAACACTCAACTATCGCAAGTCACTTTTGCGATCAATCCAGACCAATTCCCAAAGAAAATTGTTCTCCCTTTACAAAACAGAACAACTTAAACTTATCTAGCCAATCTATCGTAGAAATGGATCCACTCTGCTGCTTCTGAACTCCATCTCCAGAAAAATTGCTCAGCCAACAAACTCCCTGCTAGAACACAGAACACTCCGAGCTACATTGCTGACATAGATGCTCAAAGACTTCCTAATCAATGCTCCTTGAGAAACTTGACCCTCAAAGCCAACCACCACATCCTGCTGTACCCATCCAGAACACCGGAGCAGACATACTTCCTAAAACTTGTCCCAAAGAAACATCTTCGGACAAAATCCATAGTCACTGCATCTCATCACATTCCTGAGGTATTAAGATACCCTCACTCACTTCAACACAACTGACAGATCCAAACTCTACTCATCTATCTCCATAGATAGACTCCGAACCTTAACAGGTTTCCTTCAGAGATCGATGAAATCATTTCACCACAGCAAAGTTTACTCGAGACCGTATTAGGTCTACAATCTCGACAGTTACACTTCCAACCTCAAATATTCAAACTCCAACCAATGGTAGTAGTCGTGTTACACACATCACTACCTTATCTACCTTTATAACCTATATTCGAAAACCTGAATGGGTAACCCAACAAATAGGTAGATATATATATATATATATATATATATATATATATATATATATATATAATTTACAAATACGCTCTCTCAAGAAATAAAACATTCCAAAGCGTAGGTATTCACTCAACGTAGCACTCTGATACCACTGTAACGACCCGCCATTCATCTCCACAGAATGACGCATCATTAAAAAGAAAGAAATAGATAGAAAAGAGAAAAGAAAGAGAAGAAAGAAGAAACAACATCATAATCTCAACAGCGGAACGAATAAATTATATTAATAACATAAAATATTACATAGTATAGAACAACTATAAGAGTATTATATTAATAACATAAAATATTACATAGTATAGAACAATTATAAGAGTTACACAGATTATACAACACATACTAGACAGTTATAAACACCTGTCTAGTTATTACAACTCAATACAATACAAGGACACTACTCAGAGAAACCAACACAGCGGAATACTAGATAACCACAACGCAGAAGCCTCCTGCTCCATTGCTCCTCCATAATTCATCAAAGCTAACCTGAATCCCTTGGCTACTCGTAAAAATTTGAGTACCCAAGAGTTTAAGAAAATAGAAATAAACTCCGGGCCAGACATGGGTCTGGTGTGAGTAACAGGTTAAAGTTGCTTAACTTTTGAAAAGCCTTTGAAAGGAAAGGTATCACGTAAGACTTCCCACACATAAACATGGAAAAGTTTTTACCTTACGCTAACCAAAACATTTGATAGGAAATTCGGTGATATTATAATAGTGTCTAGGGTTTTCAAGTAAAATACAGAATTAGCTGGAATGCTTACATCTCACGTTCCAACATAGTTGGGCACAATCAATATGTACGACACTTATTGGAGTTTGGATTCCATACAATGGCAGGGCTACTGGGGTACCGCCCGTCACAGTACGGGGCCTTGATCATCGTACGGAGGATCACTCCCAATCCTCTGCAACACAAGGCCGGAACCATCCCTTACTGGACAGTCCCGAACAAGACAACCCCGGCAGTTGTCGCGAATCAACCGCCCCACACAGTCGAATAAAAAGGGACTTCTAGACAGGGGAAAATCTCATCCTACTTGGGCATGACCCCCTTAGCCTTGCTGCACCTCCCATGTTTTAGCCATTCCCGGTTGATGAGGCTTGAGGCTACATTACCTTTAGAGAACACATCTCTTAGAATGCTCCTCGTCCGTTTGACGATGTTCTGAAAGCATTCAATACATGCAAGTTCGTTTCGGGTTCGAACGAAACCGAAGGCATTATCTCATTACACTCATTTTGGAATCACCCTAAGAGTTAACGACGATAACCCTTACACTCTGAATCTTCATCTTCACTTGAGATTCACGACCTATCGTTAATTTGGATCGATGTGGTTTTTGGATATCCAAATATGGAAACCCGATCCCGGTCTCATCAAATCCAAAACGCCGTCTTTTAGGTCCAAGTTGTTTTAAGTTAAAACAATTCAATTTAATTGTCTATATACACACAGATAGATAATTCACATCATCACAATAGATAATCAACATTACCATCATAAACAGATAATCCATATTATCATCACAAATTGATAATCTACATTATCATCATCAACAGTTAATACATATTGTCATCATAATGCAACCAAAGCATTCAAATCACACAACATTATTTATCTCATATCTGAGATTCAAACCATTCCAAGATATCTATATCATCCGTATATAAACAAGGATTAATAATCACACCATTTATAATTAATTTAAAATGAATTAAATTAATTATTCCATCACTAATTAATTTAAAGTAAATTAAATTAATTACTTCATTCTATAAATCCTGCTTATATAACCATTAATTAATTACAAATCAATCAATCCATTAATTAATTAACCACTAATTAATTCCCTTGATTAATCATACTTTAATTACATTCCAATATTTATCCTTTAATTAATTTCACAAATAAATTATTCTTAACCAAAAATAGTAATTAATCTTTAATTACTTCATTAATTAATTAATTATAATTAATTACATTAATCCTAAATTAATTACATTAGTTAATTACTTTAATCAATTGTCATTGATTAATTAATCTTAATTAATCAACCTTAATTACATCATTAATTAAATTAATGATCCTTGATTACATTTGAATTAATTAACTACATTAAGTAATTAACCATAATTATTAATCACTTTTGATTAATCACCTTCAGTAATTAACTACTCTTAATTACTTCATTGAGTAAATTAATTACTCCTAAATTAATTACATTAAATTATTAATTATATTGATTAATCTCATTAGTAATTAATTACCCTCAGTTAATTACATCACTTAATTACTTCTCAAATGTCTTAATCAATCAATGCTTAAATTAATTACCCTAAGTAATTAATTATTAATTACTTTCATAAAGTAATTATCCTTCACATTAATTACACAAAGCAATTAATACCAGAACTCTTTTATACTTCAATAAGTTACATTCAGTAATTACTCATCTTAATTACTTCTCTAAGTAATTATCCTTCATTGATTACTTATCATCTCATCCAATGATTAATTAAACTTAATTAATCAAATTAAACTAATCAAATTAATTAATTAATTACAATGAGTAATTAATATCTTTAATTACTTTCATAAAGTAATCATACGTAACCAAATTCCATAAATGATTATCTAAATTAATTAATCCAATTAATTATCAAAATTAACCACATTAATTAATTAATAATCCCAAGTTAATGACCTTCATTAACTTATCAACAAATTCTTTAATTACCTTTCTTAAGTAATTAACTTAAATTAATCATTATTAATTACAAATTTGTTAATCTTTAATAATCATTTAATTAATCACTAATTATTTAATTAATTAAGTTTTTAACTTAATTAATCTTAATCTCTTGATAAATTAATTTCTAATCATTAATTAAAATCTTAACTTATTTAATTATTGATCTTATTTCCAAATTAATTAATCTTAATTAATTAACTTTAACCTTTATTAATTAATTCAAATCCTTAATTGATTAATTAAATAAATAAATAAATTATCCATCTAATTACCTTACTAATTTAATAAATCAAAATCATTAAATCTATGATTTATTTTAAAATAAAATATTTCTTATTAATGATTACGTTATCATTAACAAATAAAATTTAAAACAACTTACTTTAAAATTTGTTTTCAATTTACATTTTAAATTTTAAATTTAAAACGAAATCAAACTTAACTTTAACAAAGTTTTAAAAACATTTTAAAAACCTTTTTAAAACTTATGCAAAAGAATTTCTTATTTTATAAAAGATGTTTAAAGGAATTAAAACCCAAATTCATTTTAAAATAAAAATCATATTTAAAATATATTTCAACATTCAAAGTTGTTTAAACATTTTAAATTTTAAAACTTCCTTTATTTTCAGAACTATGATTCACATTTGGATTTTGATTCCAGTTTTAAACTTATGTTTAAATCTTCTACTTTTTATTTTAAAACTTTACCTTTAAATTCAATTTATTTAAACTCTTTAAAAGGTGTTTAAAACATTTTAATTTATAAAATTTAAATTAAATTTTAAAACTGGGATTCAAACTTAGTTTGAATCCATACTTTAAATTTAGTTTTAAATTCTGTTTAAAACCTGCTTCAGATTTTAAAACCAAATTTTGAATTGGAAATAAACAGGTTTCCAGAGAAACCTGTAACCATTTAAAATACCCAAGCCTCCCCTTCTTTAACTTTGAGTAAAACCCTATACAACTTCGAGCAAAAACTCGAATTACTTAAGCAAAAACTCGAGCCCAAAATTCTGCAAATTCCAATCCTTTCTGACACAATTCCTTGCACCGTGCATATGCACGGTGGTTCTGGCCGCCTCCAATCACCACCAAGACATCGAGCACGTCGACGTTCAACTTCGAATCACATCACGACCATTATAAACTCACCATCCACCCGAAATCAAATTCGAGTACCCAAAACCAAAACCTGGAAACATACTGGAACATCACCACCATTTAATCCCAAAAACTGGAAACTGCGTCGCCAACCAAATTCCAATCACCGTGTCGACTGCAACTCCGGCTACGTCTACGTCAATGCTCCAGCTAACAATCCCTAGAATCCCAAAGCACTCGATCACTCAGAGAGGCCGTAACAATCAAAATTGCTGCACCCTCAAAAACTAGGTTTACAGAACAAAACCCAACACCACAGCCTCCATAGTGATTTACCACCACTTCAACCATTTTTCCCCCACTCACCCAACACTCGTCCATCACCGAAAGAAATTCCGATCCCCCAGACCACAGAGTTCATCAGATTTTTCCCAAATTCCAACTTTTGGTTAAACCAGAAATACTCTTTAATCTCTTTACTAAAAATAGTGATTTTTGTTTTAAAAAATCGAATTTTTGTTTAAGCTTTTGATTCATATACCTGAATTAAAGAATCTTGACAATTTATTTTTGACTTATTTTTAAGTTTGCTTTTGTTTATTAATTTCCAGAAGAAATACAAGTTAGTTTTAACTTAACCAGATTTTAAAACTTAAAACTATGATACAATAACCCCAATTCGTCCAATACTTAAGTCTTAACACAGGTTGAAATCAATAGCAATTAAATTTTGATTTGTTCTTGACCCTGGAACAAGCACAATAGCATATACATTCATACAGAAATATGCACTTGTATATATTCAACATAACAACTTATTTCAGATAAAATCAAGCAACCAAAATAAACTTACTTTTTTTAAATGTTGTTACTCACTTGACATTGTATGCAGGCCTGATTCCAGATGCATTTGAATCCTTAAATTTGAATGCTTCTTTGAGTTTGATAAAACTTTAGTTGCTTGCTTAAAAACTTAGGTGGAAGAGAAAATGTTTTGCATGTTTCTCAGATTTGAAAAAAAAATGCAGAATGTTCAGGAATAAAGCTTGTAGGCCTAAACATCTTGGAAATGATTTGCAAAAATGAATTCCAGGTAATTGATTTGAAGATGCTGCTGGTTTGATTTTGAAGAAGAACAGAATTGAAAAAAAATGCAGGTAAGCTTTTTGTTTGAAGAAGGATTTGCATGTTTGAATTAGAATTCTGGTTTGAGGAGGAACTTTTAGATTTTGAACATGATTTAATTTTTTTTGTTTTTGAGAGTTTGGAAACAAATTTGTTTCAGCTGAAAAATTTTCTTAGCTTTTAAAAATGAAGATAAAAAAATTGAAGAAAACATGCTTATATAAGTATAAATGATTTATTTAAAAATAAAAGAAAAATTAAAATAAATATGACACTTGTATTATTAGTTACTTAAATTAACTACACTTGTCATCTATTTTAATTTATTACTTAACACATGTCATTATATCACTTAATACATTAACATGTGTCTTATAAGTAAATTTTTTTATATTCAATTTTAAAAGTAAATAAAACCCTTTTTTCCCTTATTTGTTAAATACTTATATATACAAATTATTTTCATAAGTAAATGTATATGTGCGTTTCTTTTTAAAGAAAATGAAATGAAACAAATTATGTAAAAAAATGGAAGCTTACTTACATAATTTAGATATATTTATTCATTTGAATTCAAAATTAACTCAAATTCAAATCCAATCATACATTTAAAAATCCAATTTAAAACTAATTTATATTAACATATTTAATTTAGAAAAAATAATAATATTGTCTTTTAAAACCTATCTATGCTTATACATTTGTTAATATTGTTTGAAAATAACATATTTATTAATTTAAATAATTTATAAAGTAAATTATAAATTACTTATCTTATCTAACTTATTTAAATGCATAAGTGTTTTAATATATAAATGGTATTTTAAATTCTCATATATAATTCCAAATTATATTTATTAAGCTATATTCAAAAATGAAATAAAATAAACTTTTGTTTATCTTATTTAAAATTTAAACTTATGCTTAAAATATATTTAAACAATTTAAAACACTTTCTTTAAGTATCCTAAAACCATATAGTTATTTATTAAATAGCTTTGAAAAGTTATATATCCAGTTAAATCATAATCTTCCAAATTATCATATTGTATTTTAGAATTTAAAAACAAGATTTGTTTATTAAATTCAAAACTAATCTATTCACAATATATATATATATATATATATATATATCATAAATAGGAAAATATTTTATTAGTTTTTAAAAGATAAAAATTCACCAATTAAATATTTATTTAATTGGATTATTAAATCAAGTTAATTTTTATTAACAGAATTTATCAAATTAATTTAATTTTAAATACATATTATTAATTTGATATTTCCAAAATTTTCGGGATATCGCAAAAAATGTTATATCCTTTTCTTTTCCTAAAATTTTAGCCCGATCCATGTATTTCTTTCACTATAAATACAGTAGGCATGGCGTGAGAAAAGAAATCCTTCTTTCTACTACCAAGGTTCTTCCATTTTTATTCCTTATTCTTGTACTAATGGATCCCGGCTAATCCAAACATTCTTGTAATAATAATCAAGTTGCAAGATCAATAAAAATAGGAAGCGGACATAGGCCAAGGTTGCCGAAGCAATATAAAAATATACGTGTTCATATATGATTTTTGCTCTATTTTAATTTCATTCTTCATTTAATATGTACTAGAATCTATTAAGTGTTTATACCCATTTTTGGCATCAACGGTAGTGTTTAGGCTTAGTTTGGGTAATCAAGGACCTTGCCTGACCGGGTTACCTGCCTTGCTCAAAAAGTAAAGTGAGCCTGAAGTTTATCCCTAATAGAAAACGTCCAATTTGAATTTGGGCCTTGGGGTAATTTTCAAAATCTATATGAAAACTTAAAAGATATTTTAAATTTAAAAGTTAAATTTAAAATATGTAATAAAATTTATAAAAGTGATAAAATAAATGTTCAAAATTATTTTGGAAATGAAGTTGTATTTTGAAAATTATTTGAAATTTGATTAATTGGATTACATAAGTAAATGATTATTTAAAATTTAATTAATTAAATTGAGGCATATATATGTTGATATATGAGTATATATACATATTTAACTATAAATATTATAGTATAACATGTATATATATTTATTTAAATTGTTTAAGGTAAATTAAGATGATTTTCAATTTATTAACATATTTAATTAAAATTGTTTTAATTAAATAAAATATTTATTTGAAAAATAATTAATTAAATATTAATTAATAAAGTAAGATGTACATGTATAATGATATGTGAATGTAAAATTATAACTATTATAATTAATATTCATCTTAAATTATTTAGGTGAATGAAATAAGTATATTAATTTTAAGAATAATTTGATTAATTCGAGGGCTAAATATTATAAGTGGGGGAGAATGTAACAACCTAAAATTTTAGCAGTTCATATTTAAATATCTGAATTATTTAAATATTTGAACTTTGGATTTAATGTGAATAAATATGATTTTATAAATTTTTAAGTACCTTTAACTAATAACTAACGATAAGAAATTTGACTTTGGAATTCGTTTACAAAAATAAATAGTTCTTAGAAATATCGATAATATGACCGAAGATTGCTTTACAGATAAAAAACTTCATCTATATCCAATCCTAACAAGAATAGAAGCGAGTCGGCTTGTAGTCTCTGCAGTCGGCACACACACCAGTGCTTCTTGGTTTGGGACTACGATAGACGAAGGAAGGAAGCGCCCACCCTGGCTACGACCTTTTTTCAATTGCCCAACCAAAGTTGTTCAAACTCTTTGGAACTTGTGTAGTAATATACGAACACATCAACAAGTAATAACACATCACTTTTCATAACCAAAATAAACTAAAACCTAAGAGATAATTAAGGGACACCAACACTTGATTTAAGGCTTGATTTATGGAGCGATTTAAGGAGAGTATGGTGTGTGTGTGTAAGTGGAAGCATGGCGTGGATGTGCATGGTGAGAAGAGGTGGACTTTATGGTCATTTGGCACTTCATTTTCTAGCCTAAATAAGTGGGCAAGGCTCCTTTCTTTTGTTTACCAATTCACAAAAATCAAAAGTCTAAACTCTTACACTCTAATCTCTTCACAAAGTTCATTAATCAAAGTAACTCAAACCATCACCAAATCTCCCCAAACTCCAGTATAACTCTTGCAACAGCATAATAAAACCTTCCATCCACTCAAATGTTAAACCATTGAAGTAAAACTCCCCCCACAAGCTAGAGCCATGAGAAAATAAGGAGGGGTGGAGGTATGGCAGAGAGCATGGAAGAGAAGGTGGTTGCTTTGGCTTTTGGGATATGGTAGGAAGTGTTTCCTTGATTCTTATGGCTTATGATGTTCGTTAACTTGGTTTTAAGGTGAGTTATCTCACCATCTTACAAGTTGTATGTTGTTATATATATGTTTGATTACAAATATAAATGTTAAACGAGAACAAATGCAAGCTGTCACCTTTTGAACCCCTTCTGCTTTTAAATGCAAATAACGTAATATATGTATTATAAATTCTCTTATAACCATTCTAAAACTTTGACGTGGCCATGACTTGATGTATATGTTTTTTTGTATGTAATGTAAAAGTATATTTTTGAATGTTTGATGCGAGAAAGTCACTATGAAAACAATTTTAAGTCCCTTAACTTTAACTTGTGTTATTTGGTGATTTGTGGACATAGCCTTATATAACTTGTTTTTGGTTGCTCTCTACACTTTTGTAAGCGTTTTGGACAACGAAGGATTGATTTGGAAAGTGGTAGAAATTTTTGATCAAAGTGGCAAAAGTTATAGCGAAATAGTCGCTAAATGAGCACTTTGTAAAATGACAGTGTTTTGAAATTTTTTAACATTTAGAAAGGTACCCTTAGAGATTTCTTTATGGTTTTATTAAGTAAAATATAAGTACTAAATTCACAAAAAATATCAACTTTTAAAAAGGTTTAAAACTAGTCAAACAAAGTTAAGAAAGTTTGAAGTAAAAAGTTGCCATATGAGCAACCGATTAAAATAACATGTTTTCTTTAAAAGTGGGATAATCATGTTTGAAATTAAGCATTTCTCCTAATTATTCTTAAAGCTACTTTCTAACATATATAAGAGTATTTTAGATGTATCTTCAAGTTAAAAAGTATTTTTAATAATTAGTTAAGAATTTTTGAAAGTTAAGGTTTTTAAGTAAAACATGTGTATTTTTTATTTTTGTTAAATTTCAAAACTTGGTATTTTTACATGGTATTTTCTTTAAGAATATAAAACGAAATTATAATTATATTTTAAAAAATTTATGAATTATAATTATAATGGAGGATTTGGACTTTAACTCTTGAGCTTAAATAAACGGTCTTATGAATTAAAATAAAAGTGTATTGCCCTAAATTAAAAGTGCATATATTCTTAGATTTCAATAGTGAATGTTTTAAAGTTAATAATAGTATTACTATACTTAACACTAGAACCCGAGTGAGGAAGACTTCCCTATTGGTGAGAATCAAGATTGACGTTTGAGTAGGGATGGGCAATTGCGCTCCAAACTAATAGCATCTCTCTTGATCGAGGAAGTATGAAATGTTGGAAATGTGTTAAGTATACGAAGCTTTGTTTCTATAAGCAATCGACTTTAGAACTTGAGTTAATAACATAAGTAAAAGGTTTTAGGTTGTAGTAAACAATGTTTGAGCAACATTTGTTTTTAACCGTTATTAATTATAATTAAGATTATAATCAAGATTGTAATTAGGAATATAATTAGATATTTAATAATGAATATTTTAAAGATAACTATAAGTAAAAGGTTTTGGGTCGTAGCAGACATTTTTTGGGTAATAATTGTATTTAACCCTTAAATGTAATTAAACCCCAAAAAGCAAGTTTTAATAAAATGTTAAATGTGAAATGGTTTTGGGTTATCATGATAATGTTTAAGTAATCTTGTCTTAAACCCTTAAGTAAAAATTAAAATTAACAATGAAATTTTAAAGATAAGAACAAATATGAATCTTTTTTGAAAAGATAGAAAATGTTATATGTTTAATTTATAAATGAGAAGGGGTTTATGGTAACAATATTTAAGTATCATTTGTTTTAAACATCTTTGATTATATCTTGAGGTAAATAAATCTTGTTGATAATTTGTGAATATATTTATACCATTTGAGATAAGTATATGAATACTTTTGAAGTATATAAAGAGTATAAATGAATAGTGAAATACAGTATAAATCAATCATACAATGCAAAAATAGTAAAATACATGTATAAATCTTTTATAAAGAGAAGTTAAACCTACACAAGTTCTAATAAATAGGAAGTTTAATTAAGAATTTAAGTTATTAATTAAATACCGAAGTTTTAATTAAAGAAAAATGTTTAAATAAAACAAGTTTTGATAGAAGAAAGGTGTTTAATTAAAAAAGTTTTAATCAAAGAAAGATGTTTGATTAAAACAAGTTTTAATTAATGAAAGATGTTTAATTAAGAGAAGTTTAAATTAAAGAAAGATATTTAATTAAAAGAAATTTTAATTAAAGCTGTTTTTAAATTAACAATAAGTCTTAATTTAAAGAAAGAAATTTTAAATCAATTGAAAGAAGTTTTATTACATAAAAGGAGTTTTATTAATAAAAGAAGTTTTAATTAACGAAAAAATTAATTAATAAAAAGGAGCTTAAAGGTAGTTCATATGAATTGATCGTACTTTGTATTAATCGTGCTTTGTTGTTACTTGTGTACGGAAAACATTTAGTCGTATGCTTAGCACTAAAAGTCGACGAAGTAGACTTGATTCTAATTGTAAGAGTCAAGATTGATGTTGAAGTAAGGATGGAGCGATAGTCCTCTAACTCACTGACTTCCTTCTTGACCAATGGATAACAAAAGTTGAAAAAATTGGAAACATTATAAGTATATGAGACTTGTTTTCCGTATGCAATCGTTTCATTGTTGTTTAATATGACCAGATTAACTTAAAAAGTATCAAAAAGCTTCATGGCTTTATATGCTTTGAGAACCACCTACGAGGAGAATTTGTATAAAACATATGTATCTTTCACTTACTTTTTAAAGAACCAAAATTGAGTTAATCCAAAATTCATCAATTCAGTCTTGAGGAGACCAGATCGGTAAGCATTATACTTAGCGAAAATCACTTCAAGACCGAGCTACATGTTCTACCTTATAGAAGTGGATTTATTCGAGGTGTTCGAATACATTTGGGGATTCGTGATCTGTTCAAGTGATGATGGCTCATGTGTTGAGATACCGAACATGACCTCTTCATTAGTACTGTGGCAGAGTAGGATGCACAATCTTGGGTTTAGCTAACCCAAAAGAGGGTAGGTGATCAACTCCATATCTAGAGTGTGCTTTCAATATGTTGCGTGTGGGGAGCTGATAGTACTTTATTCACATGTTAGGGCATGGGCTAGCTGTGTTTGCCTTATGTTATATTTTGTCCAGAGATACACAACACTCGAAAGGTGACTTTTGATCCTTATCTTATAGATTGATCTCGGTTTACTTACAAGTTTTACTAGAGAGGTCTTTATGGAAAATTCATAGGCAAATGTACCTTGGCAGTTTTGATTGTATACTTATTCAATAATATTGTGTTGTGAGTTGCAAGCGGCACCACTATTTTCTTATTTACATTCTTTACCCTAGACATTATCGTCTTATGTACTTATTAGATGGTGGTTCTTTTAAAGGGATGACCGTTATGGCATTCCATGCGGTCTCAAAAGTACTATTATATGCTAGCTACATTTCTTAAGTTTCTCACATTAGACTTATCTTTGACCTGTGGTTTTAGTTTTTCCTTATTTCCATAGGTGCTCTTTTGAGTAGTTCGAGAAAGGCAGGTTTATGTTGATGTTCATTGAACTCTTGGAGAGGAGGTGGATGTTTAACCTACCATTGTACTTGTTTCCGCTGCATTACTTTATGTATATATACCAGCAATTGAAAGGACATGTTGTCATAACTGTTCAGGCTGATGATAGTACTCTGATTAGTAACTTTGAAATACTATGTATATTAGAGTGGCTATGTGTATATTCTTTGATATTATGTGCTACCATTCCACTATGAGATTGTGATATTTTTGTTCCCTTCTTTCTTGTTCATTTTATTTCTCCTTTTTCTTGAACCTAACGTTCTATCTTAGCACTTAGGTGTTCGGTACGTAAATACCGTGGATGTATTAGCGTTGACATTCGGGGGTTGAAAAGGTGCTCGTTACATATTGGTATCAGAGTTGAAGGTTAAGCGAGAACTTTGGCTTTGGTGTGGTATAACTCATTAAGACATAGGGTAATGGATTTCCCTAGCATGATTTGAGTGTATTATATATAAGAGTGTATATGCATTTGTTATACATTAGTAATATATTGCTATAGGTTTAAGGTGTAGTTGATTTATGTAAGGATTGATGATGTTCATTGTTAATCCCTCATTTATTAGCTTAATCATGCTCGACTAGTTTAAGAGCATTGATTATTGTTAATTGTTTCTTGTCAAACCAATTAATAAGTAATTTTACCTTTTCACCGCATGAGTTGGGTAGATAACAATTATGGGAGCACTAAAACAAACACCTTGCAAATTAAGTTTCATAGTTTGACTATAAGGCATTCGATGACAATGTGGAGTGAAAAGTTTACTTTAATATAAGATGCTTATTATACTCTAAAAGAAAGATAATATATTTTTGAAAGTAAATATTTGTGAAATGATTTTATATAAGAAACTAACTTTATATAAATATGGTTTATAAAATATATTTTTATACCAAAAAGATTTAAATTGAGAATTTGAGAACCTAAATCCAGGTGTTTTTGAAAATAGTTTTACAAAAGTTTGGAGAAAATAATAGCAGTATTATTTAAAAGTATTTTTAAAAGATTAATGTTTTGAAAGGATTTTGAGATATTTTCGAGTTTGAGGTTGCAGTTGGAATCGATGGATCTATTTGAGAACAATGTATTTTTATATTATCTAGTTCGAGTGGCTCAAAAGTGATTAAAAATGGGTCAGAAATATGATTGGTTGGTAAGAACTTCTTGTTAGTATTTCTCTTCTTAGTATATGGGATATTTTATACTATTTGGTAGGACCCAGTTCCTTGTATCATTTTTGTGTTACTCGTTCAATATTTGTATTTTCTATGGAATTTAAAGAAATTATTTTGGAAATTGGTTTTGAAATTGATTTTGGTTTAATCCGAAAATATCATTTGGTATATAAAAGGAAATATGTGTATAGTGTTATTTAAAATGATTTGAAATGAAACCCAATTCTTCGTTTTAATGTTTTCTTTGAAGAAATCTGATATTAAAATAAAAGTTGAATTTTTAAACTCTTAAATTGCGAAGATAGTAAGTTAAATAAATTTAAACGAATAAGTTTAAAAAAAATATATAATGTTTTATATATACTCTTAGGATGTAGTGGAGTATTATACAAGAAATGAATTTATGTCTTGAAATGTTTTAAAATGAAATTGTGTTTAATGAAATGCTTTATATGTAAAGATAAGTCTTTATAAGATGTTTATAAACTTAAGTAATGTTTTAAGAAATGTTTAATAAATGATTTTAGTACCAAATGAGAAATACTATATGTGAAAATGATTGTGGTTTAAAATGTAAAGTAATTGGTACAGTTAAGAAACCAATGAAATAAAATTTGTAAGTTGTACGTAGATCATTTTACTAGCATGACTGTTTTTGATCTAGGATTCGAGTACATGATTTCGTGGTGATTTACACTGGCCCGAATAAGGACTTTTCACTAGATTCTTGATGATGGACACTTAATAAGAATTCTTATTATGATCTTGAAATTTTCTATCATAGCATATGGCTATGTAAGGAGAATGTAGATGTATGATCAAGGAACCAGGTCAGAGTCCACACTAGGGATGTCAAGTAGGATATACTAGTTTTGGAAATGGAATCTATGTGATCAAGTAAGTGATCAGATTCGATATTGCATACGGATGGACCATGTGCATCTTACGGGATGAGTATCTTTGAATGCTATGTCTATGGCTTATGGAGAGTTTAGGAAAGGACTCTTAAAATTGTTCGAGGTAGTATGAATAATTGAAAAAGCAATAGCCTCAGGCTGTTGAGCCTAAGGTACACTTAGTAGATTATTTATCATCCTTTTGCGATGAGAAGGTTTCTGAATCTAGGTGAACCATGAGTTTGTTTGCTAATGATTGTGAGTACTATTAAGTATTGATGTGTGATTTTTTCTTGTGTTGGATGTTCGAGGGTGAAATATTCTAAGTAAGGGAGAGTGCAACAATCCAAAATTTTAAACAGTTCATATTTAAATATCTGAATTATTTAAATATTTAAATCTTCGATTTATTGTGAATAAATATGATTTTATAATCTTGTTAATACCATTTTAATTAATAACCAATGATGATAAATTTGCTTTTAGAATTTGTTTACAAAAATAAATAGTCCCTAGAAATATCGTAATGTGACCAAAAATCATTTTATCGATAAATAATTTTTTATTCAACAAAAGTTGTTTGGACTCTTTGGAAACTGTAAAGTGACATATGAACATATTAACAGGTATCACATCTCTTTTCATAACCAAAATTAATTAATACCTAAGTGATAAATAAGGGGACATTTACGCATGATTTATGGCTTAATTCATGAAGTGATTCAAGGGAAGTATAGTGTGTGTGAGCGGAAGCATGATGTGCATGTGCATGGAAAATGGGGGGCTTTATGGTCATTTGGCACTTCATGTTGTAGCCTATAAATAAATGGGCAAAGCTACTCTCTTTTGTTTATCGATTCGTAAAAATTACAAGTCTAAACTCTTACATCCTTATCTCTTCACAAAGTTCATTAATCAAAGTAACTTAAACCATTACCAAATCTCTCCAGACTCTAGTATTACCCTTGCAACAACATAATAACACCCCCATCTTGTAACAACCTAAATTTTACGTATCTGATGATCATACGGTATAATTTTTATATTCATATGAGGTCGTATGACTTTAGAACTTTAGAAAATGCCCATTAGTGACATTCCCTATCTTTAAAAAAATTCAAACGATTTTACCCCTAGAAACTTGTATCGGCTATAACTTTTGATAGGAGCCAAATTATCATTCAAGACCATATCCATTGAGAAGAATGATGGTTTCCATATCTATAGAGTAGTCTTAGTAGTGGTTTGGACTTCTAGTTAGGAGTTATAGCTGTTTGAAGATTGACAGTTTTTGGAGCAGCTTAGTGGGTAATTAGTGAGATTGGAAATGAGCTCACTACCCATTGGGGTTTGGAGACCTTATATAGCTGAACCATTATCCCTATACGCCTTCTTCCATAGGTCTAAGCCTCCACTAACCCATTCTCCACCCAAAACCTTTTCTTTTCTCCTCCAAATCAAGTCTAAATCATAAATTAGTAAGGAGATTCATTAGATATCTTTAATTCTACATTATTGGGAAAGAAAAATTACACCCTTGCTATTCATTTTTGGACCTATCTCGATTTTCATGCAAAACTTGGATTTTGGAGGTTCTGGTGAGTGATTTACCATCTCTCACCTTACTATATACTATCTATAGGTTTTAAAAAGTTTTGGATCCATTTTTAAGATTAAAATTGAGTTTTAATGCTGTTTCAAAATCCAATCTGCTGTAAAATGCGGATAAATGGAATTTTGAAGTGTTAAACATGTTATTTGGATATGGGATTGCCTTTGATAGATGTTAGGCTATATGGTATACACTTTTATAATGATTGCTATGATTTATTACATGATCTACATGTTTGAATGTTGTTTGGTGCATAGACCGTGTTTATTTAAATAATTGTATGGTTGAAAACACTCATCATGGCGAATGACTTCGATGGATTTGCTCTGATGCATTTGGAGTGATATCATTGCATAGATGATGCATGAGGGTCGAGGTGTTTGCGTAGTGATGGAATCGGTGCAATGTTGAAGTGTTGAGGGGCTATAGGATTTCCATTTAACATTAGCTAGTTCGACCAAGGCATTGATTCTGTAGTGAAATGGTGTGATGACCGAGAAAGGAAGTCGTTCGATGGAGGGGTTGTACCGATGGTTGAGTGGGATATTCAATTCTATATGGCTTGGTCTGGTATGAAATAATTCGATGGGGATTGGTCTGGTGTTGGTGAGCTTGATGGTTGACTTCATAAGGAGAAGGCATTAGCTCGACATGTGGTGGAAGATTGGTTAGGAATTCATGTTCAATGGGTGGTTGGCTTAACTAGAGGAGAAGGCCAGACATAAAAGATGATTCTACAGGTATTTAGTTCAGCTACAGGAGAATGCCCGAACAACAAATGTGGTTTGGTGGATTCTATGGTTCGGCTATAGGAGAACGCTAAACATGAGATAGGGTTCGACTAGGGGGAGAAACTAGACATAGTTAGGCATAGGGGGTTTTGGCAATTGGCTTCGGGCATGGCTGTTATACACTTCGGGTGGACTTGATAGTTTGCTTAGTGGTTTTAGGAGCTAGTTTGGAGCAACTATGGATGATTCCGGGATACTTCGACATGACCTTGGAATAGCAACCAATGAAGTTCGGTGACTTTGATGACTCGATGTGGTGAGTGACTAAGCCATCTGATGGTAGACTAAAAAGGCAAGTTTTGCATGATAGCTCAAATAGTAGAATGTGAGGTTGTGATGCTTATGAGTAGGTAGGGTAATCTACATATACCCAGTGTAGTCTGCGTGTACCCATATGCTTGGCCATATGCAAGTGTCCACTCCTTAGCCATCTGTATGGGTGTGAGTTGAGCATCTATGGTGTAGTTCTACTATCGGTATGTATGCTAAGGGATTAAAAGATGACTATGTGATTATGATGCTTATTGTTAGGATAAAGTAGTCTGGATACCCTAGGTAGCCTACGTGTAGGCCTGCATGTGTCAATCCCTAGCCATCTGCATGAGCATTGAGTTGAGCATCTGAAAGAGTTATTGTACATCTGAAGTACTTGAGTTAGAGATGCCCGGCTGTATGATGGATGCTATGTTTGTTGTGTGCTTGATATGATATGTGATACCCTTATACCCATATGTTCCACTTGTGATAGTAGTTTAGCATATATGTGTTTATGCACTAACACTTTGGATGCAGGAATACGTCAGATATGGCTGTTCATACCTTATACCTTATTTACTATACACGGCTTTTACTTTATTCTAAGATGATATATCGCTAATACCAAACTGTTGTCTGACCCGAGGTTTTATGCTTTGCTTCTTATTATCTCGGTACTCTTAAATAAGTAGATTCAAGATACAGGTCTGCATAACACATGGAACTGTTCGAGCTACGGCAGGAGGCAACGCTTTCATATATCTATATTTGGAGCTAACTATCACTTATATTCTGATGTACAATACTGTAGAGCTATGTACGTACTTGTACTATTAGAGATATTTATAGAGTTTATTATATAGATTTAGGACGTATAAACTTTTATTTCGTTTTTTATAGTCTATGAACCTGATGGATCTAAGTTCTTATTTATGGTTCATTTGATTATATCGCTGTCTCGTATGATTTACATCTATTGTTATATAATATTTTATCTATGCAATGAGATGTCCTACATGTCCTGTTATTTGGATTTTCTTTACTTTTAACCCTTGACTATCGTCCCACATCAGTCGAGTGCATTCGTAGAGCATTATATGGGTATATTGGGTATCAGAGTTGTAAGGCGATCGTCACATTTATTATCAGTTATTAGGTTGCGTAGATGACCTAAGTTGATACCTAGATCCATTAGAGATAAGAAAGTGGCTATCGCCTTAGAATGGATCGAGCGATACATGAGAGAGCGTATTTTTATATTTTGGTTTTCAAAATTATATAGTATTATATTATAGTAAGACGCATTGCACAAATGAGTATCATTGATGCAGTTTTCCTCTATGAGAGACTGATAACTTTTATTACAATTGTAAGAATGGACATGCATACAAGGAATTTTGCATCAGAAGTTAAGGATGGAAAGGTCGTTGGGATAACTATACCTAGAAGTACAGGCAGTGTTCATTCATACGACGGTGAGCATAATATGAGCATCCTAAAGAGGAGCTATGGGGACAATGGATAGTGGTGCTTAAACGCAAGCGCAATAGGTTGTTGTTCCTTAAGAAGAAGCGAAACCACATAATGTCCGAAGTCGCAAGAGAATGAGGGAATAATGAATGTGGGAAATAGTCTTAGAAGAAAGGTGAATAAAAAAATGCAATTGGGTGTCGAGGTGCTTTAGTTACAAAGAGGGGAGTCATATTAATGTGGATTATAAAGACTCAAAAGATGATGAGAGGAAGTACTTCAACTATGGCAAGGCTGGGCACGTTAAGATAGATAGTCCAAAGCCGGTTAGGGAGGCACAACCCGAATGAATGATGGTTTGAGGAAGAGAAAATGGAAGCCTCTTTGCTTTGATTTTGGGAGAAAGGCCACATCGCTAAAGATTGTAAGGCGTGGGGCAAGAAGTGCTACAACTGCAACAGGCAGGGGCACATTAAGAAGGATTAGCAAGAACCGCTAAGGAACAAAGAGGTTGAGTTTGCTTATGCTTCGAGCGTTGTCCTAGCCTCATCAAATGCTCCATCCGTGATGGAGAGAGGGTAGAGTGTCATTATGCAGGGTATGTTTCCTATTTTCGATACACCTGTATGTATTTTATTCGATGTAGGGACTTCATATTCCTACATATCTAGGTATTAGGTAGATAGACTAGGATTTAAACCCTAGATAGTCGACCGACCTTTGAATTATGATGAACCCTATTGGTGGTTTAGCCACCCTCTACATGGTTCGTAGAGACTTGGCCTTATTAAGTCATGGATTTTTGTTTGTTTATGATTGTTCTATTTTGGGCTTCATGGGGTTCGGTATTATATAGGAATGGAATGACTAAGGAAGTATGAAGTAGTGGTGTACTGTGAGAGGCTATTAATGACAATAGGGATGGATGATAGGATAGATTGGAGATAGGCCACATACCTGACGAGTATGTGATGGTTAGCTTTTTTGGTTTTGCTCGAGATCCCTTACATCGAGTTTTTCTGTGCCCATAGCTAGAAGAGCATTTAGACATATTGGAGGAGGTAAACAGATTACTACCACTAGAGGGATGGAGTTTTGTGTAGATTTGGTTGAAGATGCCAGATTGACAATTATGCCACCGAGGTGTATGACGCTGAAGGGGTTGGAGGAACTTAAGGTGTATGTGAATGAACTATTGTGATTAAGGTTCATTCAATAGGATATATCTGAGTGGAGATCACCGATAGTGGGTTACCACTAAGGTAGATGGCTCTTTGAGATTAAGTGTGGAATACTATGAGCTAAATAAGATGATGAAAATGAAAAAGTATCCACTCCCGTGTATTGATGACTTTTCCAATCAATTCCATGGTGCTAAGGTGTACTCTCAGTTGGACCTCACAATGAGGTTTCGTCAATTGAGAATGGCAAAGGAGAGTGTGACGATCACCATGTTTCATACGCCATATGGATTTTATAAGTGGTTAGTTATGTCGTACGGGATAACCAATGCACCGAAATATTATATTGATCTGATGAACCGTGATGTGTTTTCAGGGATCTTCTAAATAAGTTTGTACTTGTGTTCATGGATGATATCCTTATTTATTCGAGGATGGAGGAAGAGCATAAGGTTCGTTTGAGGATTGTGCTCGAGGTGATGAGTAAGCACCGATTGAAGGCGGAGTTTTCGAAGTGTCACTTCCGGAGGAGAGAAGTGCGACTTTAGGGTAATGTTATTTCCAAGCAGGGTTTTCTATAGACCCTACAAAAGATGGTGACAATACAACATTGGGATCGACCCAAAACTACACACATGAGAAATTTCCTTAGACGGGAATGATATTAAGGGTGATTTATCCATGACTTCTCTAAGTTAGTAGCACCGTTAACCAACTTAATAAAGAATAATCATACTTTTATTTGGGACATGAGGTGAAAGCATGTGTTCGTGAGTCTGAAGGAGAGGATGATGAGTGCAATCGTGTTAGACATTTCGAGTAGGAATGAGGAGTTGATGGTATACATAGATGCCAGGGGTACTGGATTTGGCGTCGTATTGATGTAGAGGGAAAGGTTGTCGCCTACACTAGTCGACAACTGAAACCTCACGAGTGGAAGTATCCGACTCACGATTTGGGATATGCTGCGATAGTATTTTCTTTGAAGATATTGAGGCTTTATTTTCTTGGGGAGAGGTTCGAGTTGTATATGGATCACAAGTCGTTAAAGTATCTACTCTTCTAGAAGGACCTCAACCTTCATCAAAAGTGATGGTTAGAGTTCCTTGCCTCTTATGATTTTGACATTTCCTGTACACCTTGTAAGGGAAATGCGGTCGTCAATTCATTTAGTAGAAGATATGCCATCTTGGAAGTGATGCTTCTGGAGTGGAAATAGTTGGAGTTCATCGCTGGATAAGATTTTAGACCACGATGCAGGCTAGAGCCGGAAATGTTGGCCAGCATGACATTCAAACTTGCCTTGTTTGAGGGGATCTGTAGTAGTTAGAGATGTAATGCTAAACCAATAGAGATCATGTCGAAGATAGAGGGAGGGGCAGGGTTTGAAGAGATGAAGAATTATAGGATCGATAGTGATTGTTGGCTGTGAAAGGATGGGAATTATTTGTTCCTGATGTTGATAGGTTTAGAGATGAAGTGCTACACGAGTGCTATGATTTCAGATTGAATATGTATCCCAGCAACAATGAAATGTACCTTGATATGAGGCAGTCATTTTGTTGGGAAGGGATGAAGAAAGATGTTGGGACATTTATCTCGAATACATGAACTATTAGTTGGTAAAGGCAGAGCAGAACAAGCCGAGTGGTTTTCTACAGCTGGTCGAGATTCCCGAGTGGAAATGGGAAAAGTTTAGATGGACTTCAACTATAACGACTCGAAAATTTATCACTTTGAAAAATAATATTTCTTTCAAATATTCAAATATAATATATTTTTTAACATAAATTATAATGTTTTGAACAATAATTAAAAATGGTAAACTTGTTTTAAAATTATATTTACAAATATAGATATTTGGGATTTCCGTTAGAAAGCGACGAAAATCAATTTTTAGTAAAATTGCGATTTTCTCAATATTAGATGATACGAAATTGGGTACACACACTTATTTCTCCATTTAAATAAGAATATATAATAAAATTATTTATTTTATTTTCGGAAATAAAATGTCATTATGACATCATCAATGATGTCATCATTTTTAAGTAATTGATTTTTGAATTTAAATCAAGTTTAAATGATTTAATAATTGTTTTGAAATCAAATGAGGCCTTTTTAATTATTAAATAATAATAGAAATGTCAATTTTAAATTTTATTTACATATATATATTTTGTGACAAAGAAGTAAAAATGCAACAGGAAATCTGATTCCATAATTGTAATGGTTTGACAAGAGGAAGCTGTGCAACATTATATATTATATGTGATCTCATGTGCACATATATATACATATGCATCAGAGTTACATTTACATCTCAAAATTACTAACAACAAGTAGCACTTAATATCGTGATATTTTCTTAAGTGAAAATCTAAGTAATGATGACATATCCTCTTTTTAAGCCATGTTATCATCCAAATACTTTTCCGTGGGGTCAAAGAAGGAGGCTTGAAGGGATGCGGTAGTGTCATAGGGGATGGGTTGTGCACATAGAGGGTAGGAGGTAGTGGAAAGTGGTGATGTTATGTGCTATGATGCCGTCTGTAGATAGTTACACATTTTTGCCTATAAATACAAGGCATACCTCATAATTCACATGCGTTCAACTTCCAAGCTCTCTTCTTCTTTATTGAGCTCTCTAATGGATTCCATGAAGGCCTCTCTTTTTAACAAAAATAATATAAAAGAATATAGCAAAAAGAAGATATAAAGACATAAATACACAATATCATTTCAAGTCCAAACAAGTGCCAAACACTCGTCTACCTCTATGAAACCCACAGTCATCATTGTTGAATATGTGAGTATATGATTTTTATTTGATGATAATAAACATATATATATATATATATTCATTTAAATGTATTTGTTAATGTACTATTTTATTTTTCATAATTAAATAAATATTTGCTGAATAAAATAAATAACATAGAATTTAAATTCAAACGAATATTTTATTCAAACAAATATTTATTACAATTTTGAATAGTACAATTTGAGCACTCACTATATATTTTTTCAATTACAATATAAATTTTGATTACATCACAATTTTTCACTTACAAATGCACCTCACTATAATTCACTCATTCACTCGTAAGTATCTTCAACTCCATTCCAGGTTGGATCCAGCATCTGAGAAATCTGCAAAAATAGACACTGACACAGTAAAATTGAAAATGAAATATATTTTGCAGTGTAAAATAAAATGTATTTTGAAAATATTATTTGCCTTAGTTATTTGGGTTGTTCGTCATCATTTCATTTAGAGTTCATCATACACGAACAGCTTTTGACATGCACAGCATATCACTGTACATGCCATAAGGCCATGCACACCGATATATACACTTGACAAACTTACAAGGACAGGTGAGCACAAGGTCAAACCCAAATGAAAAGCCGGGTTTAAATCAAGTGGAATACAAATGAAGTCACAACACGAGCACAAGGTCAAACCCGAGCTATAAGCTGGATTCAACGCAAGTGCAATATAAATATAAGTTCAAATTCAACTGGAAATAAAGGCATAGGCACATGCACTAGACAACAGGAAGTTCAATGCAATGGTCATAACATTCAGACATGAACATAACTATACAAGTTCAACGCATATGCATATCTATAAAGCTTCAAGATGCAAATACATATGACCACAGTGCAACAGTCAATGGTGAAGCAATTCGACCGGTCTAAAATCCAAAACGAAAAAACTACAGTTGCAACCAAACTTCAAACAAATGTACACATGAAGTTCAACAGAAAGGTGTGCGTACAGATTGATATCAGACATTGAACCAGTGAACCAGATCATAACAAAACAATGAACACTGCAAACACAAGCATACTCGAGTCATAGTGCATCTAATCAAACCAGTGTGACAACGTGGTGCAGCAGCCTCAAAGACCAGAGAACAACGCCTACTGATCAGAGGAAAGCAACACACAACATTTACAACACAGTCAAAATGGTTAAGACACATGAATCAAGGCTTGACCAAAGTCCAAGTCATAAACAATATATGCAGTGACAATATACATGAAATCAAGCTACAACATGTACACAATGACGACCAAGCAGCAAACAGTGAATTAATATACAATGGAACAACGTACATAGAAGTGATACAAGACCATCTATATGCAGACACTACAGGAACTGTCTCGAAGACCAGTGAACGACTAGTGAAACAAAAATACCGGACTATATGGAGCAGTTCAATATCCAAGCAATAACAGGTACAACATGCAGTGCAGACTCAAATATCGTGTACCAGAATTAAAGCAACATGTACACAATATCACACTTCAAACAACAGTCAATGTTTGAACTGGCCAGAGGCAATTCCAAGCTTACATAAACAAACCGAGTAGTGTCAGTGACAGTATCAAAGATACATAAGTCAAAATCAATAACCAAGACAAAAATCGAACAAGTTCATATTTTCACAAAATCAAAGTCAAGTCCGAAGTTACAAAGAACGAAAACAAAATATCATCACAAATCATCATGGCCGAAGTCAAAGCAATGCCGAAGTCAACATAAAATCAATTGCCAGAAATTCAAAACCGTGGTGGCCAAGTAATCGTCGTCACTGCAAAGTCAGAGCCGTGGAAATCAAGGAATCGAGCAGATTCAAAATCAAAGCCGTGAGTACCAAGAAATAAAAATATATACGAATTGACAAAGTCAGAAATCATCATGTTCATCCATTCAAAATCAAACGGCCAAGCAATTTATCAGACGAACGAAGAAATAGGAATTCAAATCCTATATAAACCCTAATACATCATCGGCCTAAAGCATTCGAGTTCGAGCTAAACAGAGAACAATAATCATTCAACTCGAATCAAGATAGAGTTTAAACAATCAACCAGCAAGGAAAAAAGGAAAATAACATACCAATTTTAATTCGAACTCGATCGAATTGAAGTAGACGAAAGCGATTGACAGAGAGAAGAGAGGAATCGAAGCTTCATAAATCAAAGCGGCGACTTCATCCAGAAGCCCTAATTTCAGAGCGAACGAAAGAGAAAAGAAAGCCAACATTTTTTCACAAACAAAAACGGGCCGAACAATATAAATGGAAACAAAAGGGATGCCGACCTTGTTTCTATTTTTAAAAGACTTTGTTTTATTTGAAATTAGGATTTTTGGTTATTTAATTTGTTTTTATTGCATTTTCCTTTTAAACAATTGTAATTTCTAGTCATGTGACTAGGGGATGAGCTACGGTGGTGTAGTTCGAGAATTCACAACTCAGTGGCTGAGTTGTGGCAGGGTTTTGAGCATAGAGTTAAGGCTAGTCGATAGCAGGTGTCGCGAGTTTACGTGTGTAAGCGTCTGTCTGCTTAATTTCTAGTAGAAACCTTGGGGGCAGCACGTAGGCAAGGTTTTGCTGAAGTTGGATAAATTCTGTGTCGTTCTATTTCTGCATTAATTATTTTGCTATTATCCATGCTGCTATTATTCTGATATATTTGCGTTGAACTTATTTTATACAAACTTCCATAATAATTTTTATAATTGATAGTATCACCCTATTCATTCGCCTATAGGGTGAAATCGATCCTACAAGTGGTATCAATGCTAGGAGAAAAAGCCATTTTTTAAAAAAAATTTGACTTTTCATAGATCATTTTTTTTACAAATTTGAATTTTTAAAATGGTTACTTTTGCTGAGGGTCAGTCTAGTATTATCCCTCATATTTTTGATGAAACAAATTTTTTGAATTGGAAATTGAAAATGGAATTTTATTTATAATCTGTTAATATTAAATGTTGGGATATTATTGAAAATGGGTGTGATATAATAGACGAGAAAATTATCTCGATTAATGCTCTTGCTATGAATATAATATGTTCTCATATTAATCAAGATAATTTTAACTTTATCTCTCATTGTGAAAATGCGTAGGAAATTTGGAATACTTTTGATGCAATATATGGTGCAAAAGTCAACGACAATGAGAAATCCTCCTCAATCAACTCAGTTAAAGAAATCAGCTTAATAGGATTAGTAAAATGCAATAGTGATGAGGATGATGATGATGAAGCAGTTGAGATGGCGCTACTAATAAAGAGATTCAAAAAGTGGAACCACAAATACTGAAATCCATCTCCAAATCAACGATTGAAAAGAAGAATAATCGAAGCACTATACAACTCAGAAGAACACAAGATCTTTTGTCACAAGTGCAACAAACCCGATCATATCAAGCCTAATTATCCTTAAAATCAACATGGCCAAGAAAAGAAATTGAAAAGGAGAAATTCTACGGCCACGTGGAATAAAAACAATAATAATTATAAAAGCACCAGCAGTGAGAGTAAGAAAGAAGATCTGTGCTTTAGAGGTGATATAACTGATAGGGACGATGACGAGCCAAGCGAGGTATCAAAACTTTCTCACCCACAACTACTTATATATTTCCACGAAGTAAACGGCTATTTTGAAAGACTTAGGGAGAACTATGCTAAACTTGAATCACAAAGAAATACTTTGATAGATTTAAATAACAGCTTGATCAATTAGTTAAAAACTATCAAAGTAAGATCCCTAAGTGTGACAAGTGTCTATCACTCAAAGAAGAGACTAAAAAATCAAAAATTAAAATTAAATCGCTTGAAAATGAAATTCTGATTTCAAAAGAGAGTGAAGATACTAGGAGAGAGAATTCTATTAAAAAGTGCACTCAATTATTGAAAGTAAATGAATCTCTCAAAACACAAGTCCAACAACTGTCTACATCTTTAAGAAAATTTTCCAAAAGTGAAAAATCATTGGATATGCTTTTAAGGAACAAATTATTAATACAGATAGACAAGGACTTGGATATAATCAAACTGAACTTGTTAGAACGAATTTAACCAAGTCAGATTCAAGTGCAAAATTTGTAGAAAATTTGGACACAATCACAAGATTTGTTGGTATAGACCCAAACAAGTGACAACCATTCCAATTTGGGTTTCAGAAGGCACAAATATAAATCTATGAAAATCAAACAAATTTGGGTGCCGAAGGGAGCATATATAAATAGTTTTGGGTCACCACAAACATATTTTTCAAAATCTGCTACCACTAACAACCATGGACCTATAAAAATAAATAGGTCACAAAAATGTTCTCATGTGTAGGTGTGGTGGCAGGCTAAGGAACAACAACAGTGTTATCTGCATTCTGGTTGTTCCAGAAACACAACGGGCGTCAAATCAATGTTCCTTAGCCAAGTATAAAGGTGACAGAATCACAATGGATAACAACGAAAAATATCATAAAGGTAAAACAAGTAATTGTATATTGAACGATTTACTAAATGTGATAATCTGCACCTTAATTCAGCCAGTAATGTGATAATGAAATAAAAGTTGATTTTGATCTTAAAAATGTTGATTATGATTCTGACTTTTTCAAAATTGTTGGCCAAATTATCTTTTATGCCGAGAACATTTTAAAAGTCTCTAGAGTCTTTGAACTACTTCATATTGATTTAATTGATGATAATACATTTGTTGACTCTATATTCACGGTTTTGTTTACACGGTTTCAATTGAAATTCAAATGATGTAAAAATGATTTCAAAGTATTTCATACAACATCATGATCTGGTCTATAATATTCAACTAATGATAATCTCGAGTGAAAGAAAAATTCAGATGCAGATTACACTAGTAATATAGTTGGTAGAAAAATTACTAGTGGAACGTGATTTATGTTGAGACATACAATAACTGCATCGTTTTTCAATGAAAATATTTGCATAATTCTCACTTCAAATAATTTTCGAAAAGCAGACATTTTTTCTTATAAAACCCTTTCTAGAAAATAATTTTTGACCTTGTTTTGGATTTGTCATCTTAGAAAATTTGATTTTATAATTACTTTTGGATTTGATTTTAAATGATTACATTGACTAATCTGACTCGCTACTAATTATCGAAAAGATAAATAGTGATTGAAAAAGTGATGAGTGTTGATATTAATCATATATTATAAATTGAGACGGTATGTTTAGTAAATTTCTTTAGAAATTTGAACAAGAGTTATAAAAACTTTTTGTTGGTAAAAAATTCCATGACCATCTCTATTTCTAACGATCATCACTCATCAAAATTCAATATAGTTTGTCAATATGTGCTATTTTAAATAGCAAATCATTCGTTTTTCCTTTTATATTTTTTTTAAATAATAAATAAAAAAATAAAATCCAAAGTATTCACTCTCATTTAAAAGTCTTCACAGTTATGCATGAGTGAATTTCTTGGAATTTTTGATTATGTGCTTCCATGCTCATTTAAAAGTCCTCACGGTAATGCATGTATGGAACGCATATCAAAATTGATTTATTAAATAAACAAGTTGATTCTAATCCATTTAAAAGTCCTCACGGTTATGCGTGGTTAGAAGACACTTGAATTCATTGTTTAAAATAAAATTAAAATACTACTAATCTCATTTGAAGGTCCAAACGGTTATGAATGGTTAGTAGATATTCAAATTCCTGATATAAATATACCACAAATAGACACAACTATATGGTTTTATATGATGACATTATTCCTATCATTCTAAAGTGGAATATGCTCCTAACTGAGTATTTATGATTTTTGTTTGATTTTTTATTGAAATTTAATATTTACACTCGATTGGGAACTAATGTTGTATCAACGTTATCACTTTATCTCTGTTTTTTTAACACTATTACTCTTTTGCTGATAACAAAAGGGGGTAAGAAAGGTTAAGATTTTGGCAAATAAAACTCAATTCTTTTATTTTCTATATGCACAAGGCTCATTTGAATATTTTTATTTATTTCCATGCATATATGAAGGGGGAGCTTTGTGTAGAGACGGAGCATTCAAATAGAGGGAGAAAACTGAATGATCGAATACATTTAACAAATTCAAAATCTTAAATATATGTTTATTATCATCGAAAGGGGAGATTGTTGAATATGCACGTATATGATTTTTGTTTGATGATAATAAACACACACATATATATACATTTAAATGTATTTGCTAATGTACTATTTTATTTTTCATAATTAAATAAATATTTGTTGAATAAAATAAATAATACGGAATTTAAATTCAAACAAATATTTTACTCAAACAAATATTTATTACAATTTTGAATATTACAAATTTGAGCTCTCACTATATATATACAATTTTCAATTACAAAACAAATTTCGATTACATCATAAGTTTTCACTTACAAATGCACCTCATTACAATTCACTCATTCACTCGTAATTATCTTCAACTCCATTCCAGATTGAATCCAGCATCTGGGCAATCTGCAAAAGTAGACACTGACGTATAAAATTGAAAATGAAATATTTTTTGCAGTGTAAAATAAAATGTATTTTGAAAATATTATTTGCCTCGGTTATTTGGGTTGTTCGTCATCATTTCATTTTGAGTTCATCATACTCGAACAACTTGTGACATGCACAGCGTATCATTGTACGTGCCATAAGGCCGTGCCCACCGATATATACACTTGATAAAATTATAGGGACATGTGAGTACATGGTCAAACCCAAATGAAAAGCCGGGTTCAACTCAAGTGCAATACAAATAAAGTCATGACACGATCATAAGGTCAAACCCGAGCTATAAGCTGGATTCAACGCAAGTGCAATCTAAATATAAGTTCAAATTCAACTGGAAATGAAGGCATAAGCACATGCACAAGACAATAGGAAGTTCAATGCAATGGTCATAACATTCAGACATGAACATAACTATACAAGTTCAAAGCATATACGCATCTACAAAGCTTTAGGATGCAAATACATATGACCACGATGCAACTGTCAATGATGAAGCAATTTGACCAGTCTAAAATCAAAAACGAACAAACTACAGATGCAACCAAACTTCAAACAAATGAACACATGAAGTTCAACAGAAAGGTGTGCATACACATTGATATCAGACATTGAACCAGTGAACCAGATCAAAACAAAACAATGAACACTGCAGACGCAAGCATACTCGAGTCATAGTGCATCTAATCAAACGAGTGTGACAACAGTGATGCAGCAGCCTCAAAGACCATAGAACAATGCCAACTGATCAGAGGAAAACAACCCACAACATTTACAACACAGTCAAAATGGTTAAGACACATGAATCAAGGCTTGACCAAAGTCCAAGTCGCCAATAATATATGTAGTGATAATATACATGAAATCAAGCTATAATATGCACACAATGACGACCAAGCAGCAAACAGTGAATTAAGATACAGTGCAACAGTATACAAAGAAGTGATACAAGACCATCTATATGCAGACACTACAGGAACTGTCTCGAAGACCAGTGAAACAAAAATACCAGACTACATGAAGCAGTTCAATATCCAAGCAATAATAGGTACAACATGCAGTGTAGACTCAAAATCGTGTACCAGAATTAAAGCAACATGTACATAATATCACACTTCAAACAACAGTTAGTGATTCAACTGGCCAAAGGCAACTCCAAGCTTGTATCAAAAAATGATGAAGTAGTGTCGACGATAGTACCGAAGACATAGAAGTCAAAATCGATAACCAAGACAAAAATGGAAAAAGTTCATATTTTCACAAAATCAAAGTCAAGCCTGAAGTCACAAAGAACGAAAACAAAATATCATCACAAATCATCATAGCCGAAGTCAAAGCAATGGCGAAGTCAACATAAAATCAAATGCCAGAAATACGAAACCGTGTTGGCCAAGGAATCGTCGTTATAGCAAAGTCAGAGCCGCGGAATCAAGGAATCGAGCGGATTCAAAATCAAAGCTGTGAGTACCAAGAAATCAAAATATATACAAATTGATAAAGTCAGAAATCATTACGTTCATCCATTCAAAATCAAACGGCCGAGCAATTTATCAGACGAACGAAGAAATAGAAATTCCAATCCTATATAATCCCTAATACGTCATCGGCCTAAAGCATTCGAGTTCAAGTTAAACAAAGAAAAATAATCATTCAACTCGAATCAAGAAAGAGTTCAAGCAATCAACCAGCAAAGCAAAAAGGAAAATAACATACTAATTTTAATTCAAACTCTATCGAAATTGAAGTAGCCGAAAGCGATCGACAGAGAGAAAAGAGGAATCGTAGCTTCAAAAATCAAAGCGGCGACTTCATCCAGAAGCCCTAATTTCAGAGAAAACGAAAGAGAAAAGGAAGCCAACATTTTTTCACAAACAAAAATGGGCTGAAAAATATAAAAATAAACAAAAGGGAGGCCTGCCTTGTTTCTATTTTTAAAAGGCTTTAGTTTATTTTAAATTAGGGTTTTGGGTTATTTAATTTGTTTTTATTGCATTTTCCTTTTAAACAATTGTAATTTCTAGTCGTGTGACTAGGGGATGAGCTACAGTGGTGTAGTTCGAGAATTTGCAACTCAGTGTCTGAGTTATGGTAGGGTTTTGAGCGTAGAGTTAAGTCTAGTCGATAGCGGGTGTCGTGAGTTTACGTGCGTAAGTGTTTGACTGCTTAATTTCTAGTAGAAACATTATGGCAGCACGTAGGTAGGGTTTTTACGAACCTGGGTAAATTATATGTCGTTCTATTTCTGCATTTATTATTCTGCTATTATCTGTGCTGCTATTATTCTGATATATCTGCGTTGAAATTATTTTATACAAACTTCCGCAGTAATTTTTATAATTGATAGTATCACCCTATTCACCCCCCTCTAGGGTGAAATCGATCCTACAATCATCACTATTGCACCATAACTGAGCATCAAGAAGAAAAGAGGAGATTCGAGAAGCTCTAGAATGAAGAAAGTGGAAAAAAGTGCTACCGGAATGCCGTCGGAGTAATTCGGAGAAATTACGTAGGGAATGCTACAATCATGAGAAAATCTACTAGTTTAGTTTATAAATCATGAGATAATATGATGTGTTTGCTATATATGTTTTCTATATTTGACCATCATGTTCTGTACATGATAATATGTTTACTTGTTTATGGAAATAATTCTTGATAAATACACGTCGAATTTACATAAAGAAATCACTTTCTTTAATGAATTATAAAAGTGTCATGGCATAGTTAAACCACTTTAAACATGAATAATAGTGGTCTAAAATACTTCTAATTGTTCTACAAGCATTAAAACTCATTTTGAAAAAGTTATGAAAAGATGTGAAATCGGAGCCAAAATAGGCACGTTACTTAAGCTAGTTCGCGATTTTAGCGCCTTAAAAGTTCAATCAATGTGTAGAGTGGAATATAGTTCGGAATTACTTGAAATAAGAATTTTCTGGATTGTCAAAACTGTATTTCCATATGAAGAAGAAAAAACAAGATTTCATTTTGTAAAATTTGATATATGTCAAAATCAAAATTTTAAAATTATCACGTTTTGGCAGTTCGTAATATATGGATTTGAACTCTTAAAAATAGATATTTTTTAATCTTTCAAAATATGATATAAATTCTAAAAGTATGTTAAAATATTTAAGAGGGTTTTATATGGAAAAATTAGAGATAAAAATGGTTTAAATGGGATTTGTGATACGAAGCCCTTAAAAGCACTATCAACGGCAATTTAACAAAGAAATTTGGAAATATTTTATAAATTTTTTCTTCTTGAATCTTTTATAAATGTTTTTCAAATAATAAAACAATTATTTAAAGGGTTTAGAGTTGATCAAGTAACTTTACCCCCTCATGGGTGATTGTGAGATAGTCTCTAGGCTTGGCTTTCGAAAACCAATATATTTCTCTCCCTTGCTCTTCGGACTGGCGTGAGGGAGGGGATAGCTAATTTGATTTACTCAGACCGCATCTTCCTAGGATAAGAGAAAAAGAGATTTGGAGTTTTCCAAAGGATAAACAAGATTTGAAAATAAAAAAGATTTTGGAAGCATAGAAAACATTCTAGTTAAACTCCATGTTAAAATCAGAGGAGGGAACACGTACTACTAATATGAATTTAAAAGATGATTTTACCTTTATCCAAGGAATAGTATGGGTTGAATACAGAAATTAGTATTGAGTATAATTTGTCTAATTTCTATGGATCAGTTTTTAATCAATACTAACTAGTTTTGGTTTACAATAAACGATGTTTTAATAACGTTGTTTTTGACCCATTAAAGATACGTTTTGGAAATGTGAAATCTTTATTAAGATTGGAATTCTACTAATAACATAATATGGAAATATTTTTCCTAAGTAAATTAAAGAGAAATGATTTGATATTTCCAAAGATAAAGAGAGGTTTTAATCAAACAAAGGATTTGATAATAGAGGCTAAATAATCATGTATATGATGAAAACAAAAATGACTTAAAGACATATATCTTTAATACATTTTACTTGGATAAAAGATATTAATTAATTGAATAATCATCACCCACATACTTGATATCCATTATCAATAACTGGTTCAGAGAAACCGGGATCGAATTTGGGTGTTCCTATCGAAAATCACTTCGAATCAATATACGAGTTCGAAAGTGAAGACATATTAAAGACAATGATTTTGAAGATGGAGATTTTCATAATGTGGGGCTTCTTGCCACCAACCTCAGGGGTGATTCTCATAGTACATATATGGTGGTAGTAGTGCGTTCGTTTTGAAAATCTTCGATTTGCAAGGACTACTCGCTACTAATCCTAGGGGTGATTCCCAAACAGATGTAGTAGGAGGAGTGCCTCGGTTTGTCCTATTCCTAGACAACTTGTATGGACAAGTGTCTGACATTGCATTTCTAAGAGTACGTACATTGACTTTTACAAACATACATCTATTTGGTGTTGTAGGAGGGAAGCCCTCTTACACTTAATACCATTCCCTAAGGGGCATAAATTTGGGGGTTTGTGCTTTTGTGGAAATCAATAGTGTATTATTAGAAAAGGCAATATGGCATTCAAAGTGGGATTTGTTTTGTTAAAGCTAATACTTTCCCTCAGGCATCACACTTATACATGGCTGAAATAGGGTATGCGAGTTACACCCATTAGAGTATGGTCATCACCTTTCTACATTACCCTCTATACATTTGGTTTATTTTGTATGACATGGCCACCAATAGGATAGGAACAACTGGGGTGATGTCATGTTCGATACCATCCAGAAGCATCATATTGGTCACCGGAAAGGGGTAGGCTGGCTTTGCCAGACGAAGAGGATCTTCTGTTAGTTCTCGGTGCATTCCTCCAAAAATGTACTATAGGGAATGTAGTCCGTTACCTGTTATTGTATGGAATCCAATCTCCAATAAGTGGCTTCAGCATTAGATATATACCTATCATGATTGAATTTAATCAATACAATTTCAGCTATGATTAATACGTATCAATAATCTAAACACTATTATAATATCACTGTATTTTACGTAGAAATGTTTAGGTTATCATAAAGTAAAAACTCGTCCGTGTTTATATGCGGTGTGATCTCATGAGATACCATTTTCTTTTCAAAAATATTTGTGTTTTGAGTTTTCTCACACCAGTCCCATGACTGATCGGAGTTTGTTACCTTTTCCTTTAAAATCTGGGTACCCTATTTTTCCAAGCACCCAAGTAGTTCAGGTCTAGCTTGGAACATTTTGGAGGAGCCTGGAGCAAGCACTGGAGTTTCCTCTGTATATGGTTATCCATTTCCATTTCCGCTGCATTTGTTTACTTTTTGTATTCAACATTAGTTGCGACAAAGATTTATAACTATCCAGGCTGAGATTAGGATAGAGTCTAATGTATGTTTTTAAAATTCCGCTGTAAAGATTATATATTAAAATAATATATGTTATTCCATTCAGGTAAGATTATGTTCTATCTTTATTTTTCTTTTTACCCTTGATCAATATGTCTTTCTAGCACTTAGATGTTCGACACTTGAATACCGTGGATGTATTAATGTCAATTTCGAGGGATGAAAATCTTGTTCACTACTCATCGATGGATTGCCGAGGACTAGAGGAGGGTATGAAAGCATTTGGGTCGTAGTCGATAAACTAACGAAGAGTGCCTGATTCATACCCATCAAGTCAAGTGGAGTGCACCCGAATTGGCCGAGTTGTATGTCAAATTGGTTGTTTGATTCTATGGTGTGCCAAAAGCACTGTAAGCGATTGAGATCCTTTGTTCACTAGGGAGTTTTGAAAGAGCTTGCAAAAGGCATTAGGGATGAAGTTGCATCTTAGTACAAATTATCGCGTACAAATAGATAGGAAAAACAAGAGGGTGAATCGAATGTTGAAGGATCTCTTATGATCTTGCATTCTCGATTTCAATAGATCACTGGACAACCATCTACATTTTATAGAGTTCGTATGCAACAATAATTATCGATCCAACATCGGTATAGCGCCATTTGAGATGTTACATGATAGACGATGCAACGCTCCTTCATGTCGATAGGAAGCAAACGAGAAACTGACACTTAGGTAGATATAGTTAAAGAGACTTCCAAGAAGATCAAGAACATTTGGCAATGAATGAAAGATGCTTAGGATAGATAGAAGCGCTATGCTGATAAAAGGAGACATGATTTATAATTCTCCATTGGCCATTTGTCAAGATCTCTCCATTGAAGAATGTTATTTGATTCAGTGCTAAGGGGAAGTTGGCACCGAGATTCGTTGGTCCTTTTCTGATACTTGAGAGGATTGAGAACCTGGTTTACAGAGTCGACTTACCTCAGAAGATGGTGGACATACATAACACGTTCCACATCTCTCACTTGTGGAATTTTCTGCATGACCGGGTGTGATAGTTCAATTGGATCGACTTGATGATATCTTGATTGAACCAGAAGCGTTGAGACCTCATAAGGCTATTCCTATCATCGGACGTGATACGAAACAGCTTAGGAGGAAGACGGAAGAGCCGATGAAGGTTCAATGGAGAAAGACAGAAGGCGATTGTACTTGAGAGACCGAAGAGAGCATGGGGACCACTTATTCAGAGTTCATAACTTGGTGAGACTTCTATTTATCGCATTTACTTCCACTTTCTATATCATATAGGGTAGTTCAGTATCCTACATGCTAGGATAGGTGTAGATACCATTTATTGCTTTTTATGTGCATGTTATCCTGCCTTTTGTCAAGGCCGAGATAATAAGGCACTGGTTTGAAACTAAGGGTTGTTCGTCCTGTATATCGAACACACGCAGGTTCGCTATGGATGTCGATGAATTTGTCCGAATCAGGGTAAAATCAGCAAGGCACGACAAGCGGAGCCATAAAAACCAGCATTCCAAATTTCAGGTCAATCCGAGTTTATATGCTCATGTTGTGATCGGTGCAAGTTGAAGGGAAAAGCCGTGTTTTCGTGTCCATCGATGAGCCCTATTTCAAATCCATCACGCAACTGCTCTTCGTATCCATCAGATGACTTGCTTCGCATCTATCAGACTGTGGCTACTTCATATCCATTTGGGGCTCTTATTCGAATCCAAGTCCAATGGCTTGTTTGTGTCCATCAAGTATCTACTTGGCTTGTATCCATCGAGGAAAGTCCTGTTTGTAACCATCAGTCTCCATTGGTTCGTATCCATCAATGTTATTGTTGTTCGAATCCATCGAGTTATCATTACATTCGTATCCATCAACACGAGTTAGATAACGGCCTTCGACGCAACTGAGGCGAGATTCATGGAGTCGAAACGGCCAACTCGGAGCAAAAAGGGAATCGATGCGAGGAATGTGTGCCGCGTCATCGATTCGAAGTGGATCGATTCGAATTGATGGATTCGAACCAAAAAGCCAATGAAAACTCAAGCTCTTATCGATCATAACTCAAGATCCACTGATCCTAATGCTATGAAATTTTTACAGAAGCTTACACACAAGCCAAGGCATCTTCCTGCCAAGTTTCATCTCAATTAGACCAATTCTTGATCGATACGAAATCACTTCGTATTGAACACAGATCGAGTCAGAACTTGGAGGGATCGATCGTGTGGGCCCACTCACGTGCCAGAAGGAGTCTCCCAAAGTTTGAGCAAGATATCAGCCTCCTACACCTATAAATAGCCCCCTGAAGTCTATAGAAAAAGGATCTTTTTATTCTGAGGCACCCAAACTCTGCCGGATCGAGATTTGCATCCTACCCTTGCTGTTGAATTCGAATTCCAAGCCGTACTTTACTGTTGTTCGCTATAATTACTTGTAATCACTGAAAAAGAATGAATAAAATCCCAAAAACTTCATAGTGGGCGTAGGCAATACGCCGAACCACTCTAATATTGCGTGTCTGTGCATTCATGTTATTGTTTACTGGAATTTTTGTTAGATAATCTTCATTTTACATTTATATTCGTCACTTTAATCTCTTCAAAAACTTCCGAAGAGTGTTGAGCCCATTTTTGGTACAAACAGTGCATGTTTGATGTTTGATATGTTTGGTCATGGATAACAGACATGCTGGATAGTGGTTGACTTGACCTTGTTTAGATTGGGGATTTCGAGGGCAAAATTCCTAAAAGGGGAAGAGTGTAACGTTCCATATTTTATGCATCAAATGATCGTAAGATATTATTTTTAAATTTATATAGGGTCGTATGACTCTATAACTTTGGAAAATGCATATTAGTGACATTTCCTATGTTTTGAATTTTTCGAATGATACTACCCTTGGAAACTTTTATTGGCTATAACTTTTGATTAGAGCCAAATTAGCATCTGTGGCTACTTTCATGGAAAGAAATGACGGTTTCTCTTTTCGTCAAGTTGTCGTAATAGTGATTTGGACTTCTGGCTAGGAGATATGGCTATTTGAATGCTGACTATTTTTGGAGCAACTTAATGGGTAATTATTTGAGTTTAGGCGCAGGCCCACTAACCCATTTTGGATTTGTATACCATATATGGTTGAACGATCATCCTCAAATCACTTTTAAACCTTATTCCGTTGATCTAAGCCTCCATTAACCCATTCTCCACCCAAAACCTTTTGTTTTCTCCTTCATATCAAGTCTAAATTATAGATTAGTGATAGACTAGCAAAGTGATTTGTTAGTGATCTTCAAATCTATAATTTTTGGCTGTTCACTTTTAGATCTATATCGGTTTGCGTGCAAAACTAGGATTTTTGGATTTTGGTGAGTGATTTTTCATCCCTCACTTTACTATATATGTATCTAAAGATTTTAACATGTTTTGGATTCATTTTTAATGTCAAAATTAAGTTTTAATATTGTTTTAAAATCCAACCTGTAGTAAAAACGTGAATAAATGGATTTTTGTTGTTTTAAACAAGTTTTTTGGATATGGAATTGCCTTGATAGATGTCAAGCTATGTTATATACACATTGTATGATGATGGCTATGATAGATTGCATGGCTTACATGTTTGAATTATTTGGAGCATGTGTGGTGTTTTTTATATGCTTGTATGGTTGAAAACGCTCATTGAAGCGAACTAGTGGTGGGAACCATGGAAACGGAATTCAACGGATTGGCTCTAGAGCCTTTGGAATCATATAGTTACATATGCAATGCATGAGGGTTGAAATTTTAAGCGTAGTGATTGAATCGTCGTGATGTTGATGCGCCAAAGGAGCTATAGGATTTTTGTTCGACATTGGTTGGCTCGGCCAATGCATTGGTTGAACGGTGGAATGGTGCGGTGGTCGAGCAAGGAAGTTGGTTTGGTGGAGGAATTGGCCTGGTGTCTGAGTAGGATATTCAGTTTGGTAGGGCTTGGTCTGGTATGGAATAGCTCGGTAGGGCATGGTCCGGTGTTGGGGCGATTGATGGTTGAATTCAGGATGAGAAGGCATCGGCTCGGCACGTGTGGAAGACTGAACTCGAATTCCTGTTTGGTAGGTGTTGGCTCGGCTAGAGGAGGAGACTGGAGAGGAAAGATGGTTCGGTAGGTCTTTGGTTCGGCTATTGGAGAATGCCAAACAGGAAACGTGGTTCGGTGTATCTTTTGGTTCGACTATAGAGAATGCCAAATAGGAGATGGGGTTCGGCTAGGGAGAAAAACCAAACAGAGTTGGGAATAGGAGTTTTTGCACATTGGCTTTAGGCATAGTGTCTTTGTGCTTCAAGACAGACTTAGGAGTTTGCTTGGTGGTTTTAGGAGCTAGTTTGGGTAGGGAAGGATGACTCTAGGACAACTCAAGATGACCTTGGAATAGCAAGCAATGAAATACGGCGACTTCGACGACTCATTATGGTAAATGACTATGACATCTAGTGGTGGACCGAAAGGATGAGTTCTGCTTGATAGCTTATAACTTGAAGTTGTGATGCTCATGAGTAAGACAGGGTAGTCTTCGTGTACCTAGGGTAGTCTGCGTATACCCATATGTTTGGATGTCTCCGTATGTCCAGTCCTTAGCTATCTGCATGGGCATGAGTTAAACATCTATTGGGGTAGATCTACTTCGGTACGTGTGCTAAGGGATTGATATATGACTCTGTGTTTGTGATGCTCATTGTTGGGATAGGGTAGTCTGCGTGTGATCAGTGTAGTTCGCATGTACCAATATATTTGAAAGTTTGCGTGTGTCCAATCCCTAGATATTTACATGGTTAATGAGTTGAGTATATGAAAGAGTTATCGTACATTTGAAGCACATGAATGAGAGATGCAAGATTGCATGATGGATTCTATGTTTGTTGTGTGCTTGATATGTTGTGTGCTTGATATGTTGTGTGATACCCGTATTCTGAGGTGATATATTACTCACACCAGCATGTTGTTTGACCCATTTTAGGCTTTGCTTCTTATAATCTTGGATAATCTTAAATGAGAAGATTGGAGATAACAGGTCCAGATAGCACACAGAGCTATTCAAAGTATGATCAGGAGGCTACGCTTTCATGTATCTATACTTAGGGCTTACTATAGTTTATATTCCACAGTGCAATATTATGGAGCTTTGTTAATACTTGTATTATCAAAGATAGTTATAGAGTTTATTATAGAGAATTGGGATCGATGTATAAACTCTTGGTTTCAATTTTGTATAGTCTGTGAACCTAATGCACTCTGATGTTCTTATTTATGGTTCATTTGATTATATCAATGTCTCATCTGTTTGACATCTATTTGTTATATTATATTTGTGTCGTGAGATGTTATAGATGTTCCGCTTTTAGATTTTCTTTACTTTTCACCCTTGACTATCTTCCTATATAAGTCGGGTACCTCCACAACGCATTATACAGGTATATTGGGTACCAAAGGTGCAGGGCGGTCTTTGTACATCTATACATCTATACAAATCTTACATATTATACATCTATATTGGGTACCAAAGGTGGTTGCTTTGGCTTCGAGGATATGGTTGGAAGTGTTGCCTTGATTCTAGTGGCTTGTAATGTTTGTTAACTTGGTTTTATGGTGAGTTATTTCACCATCTTGATAGTGTATATTGTGACATATATGTTTGATTACAGAATATAAATGTTACATGAGAACAAATGCCAAGTATAACCTTTTGGACCCCCTTGCTTTTAAATGCAAATGACAGTATATATGTATTATAACTTCTTTATAATCTCTCCAAAACATGTAATGTGGCTTTGACTTGATGTATACATGTTTGGATATGTTTTATGTAATGTAAAAGTGTGTTTGTGAATATTTGGTGCGAGAAAGTCGCTATGAAAGCACTTTGAAATCCCTTAAATTTAACTTGTTTTATTTGGTAATTTATGGACATACCTTTATATTACTTGTTTTTGATTGTTCTCTATAATTTTATAAGTTTTCGAATAATAAGGAATTGGTTTGGAAAGTGGTAGAAATCATATATCGAAGTGGCAAAAGTTATAGTGAAATATTCGCTATATGAGCACTTTGTAGATGACATTATTTTGAAAATTTTTAACATTATACATATACCCTTAAGGGATTCTTTATGATTTTAGCAAGTAAAAAGATCGCTATATGAGCAGTTTGTTAAAATAACTTGTTTTCTTTAAAACTTAGATAATAATGTTTAAAATTAAGTATTTTTCCTAATTATTTTTCTAAGTATTTTCTAAAATATTAGAATATTTTAAAATTAGTTTCAATTTAAAATGTATTTTAATAATTACGTAAGAATTTTCAAACTTGACTTAATAACATAAGTAAATGGTTTTGGGTTGTAGTAAACAATGTGTGAGTAACATTTTTTTTAACCCTTGTCAATTATAATTAGGATTTTAACAAAGATTATAATTAGGAATATAATTAAATATCTAATAATGAATATTTTAAAGATAACTATAAGTAAAGGGTTTTGAGTTATAGTGGACATTGTTTAAGTAACAATTGTCTTTAGCCCTTAAATTTAATTAATCCTCTAAAAGCTAGTTCTAATAAAATGGTTAAGTGTGAAAATGTTTTGGGTTGTTGTGACAATGTTTGAGTAACACCTGTCTTAAACCCTTTAATATAAAATTAGATCTTTAATAATAAAATTTGAAGATAAGAACAAGTATGTAATCTTTTATAAAAAGATAGAAAATGTTATATGTTAATTTATAGAAGAGAAAGGGTTTATAGTAACAATGTTTAAGTAACATTTGTTATAAACCTCTTTGATTGTATCTTAAGGTAAGTAAATCTTGTTAATGATTTGTAAATATACTTATACCATTTGAGAAAATTATATGGACACTTTTGAAGTATTTAAAAAATGTATAAATGAATAATCAAATACAATATAAATGAATAGAAAAATACATGAATAGTATAATATAAGTATATATATTTTATAAGGAGAAATTAAATCTATAGACAAGTTTTAATAACTAAGAATTTTAATTAAGAAGTAAAGTTATTAATTAAATAAGTGAATTTTTAATTAGAAAAAAATATTTAATTAAAAGAAGTTTTAATTGAAGAAAGATATTTAATTAAAAGAGGTATTAAATAAAGGAAGATATTTTTAAATTGTATGAATTCTTAATTTAAAGAAATTAGTTTGAAATCAAATGGAAGAAGTTTTGTTAGATAAAAAGGAGATTTATTAATAAAAGAAGTTTTAATTAATGAAAAGATTAATTAAATAAAAGGAGATTAAAAGTCGTTCATGTGACTTGATTGTGCTTTGTGTGTACTGGTGTATGGAAAACATTTAATTGTGTGCTTAGCACTAAAAGCCAATGAAGTAGATTTGATTCGATCGGTAAGAGTCAAGATTGCTATTCGAGTAAGGATGAAGTGATACTGCTCTAACTTACCAACTTTCTTCTTGACCGAGAGATAGTAGAAGTTGAAAAGGTTGGAAATGTTATAAGTATACGAGACTTGATTTCCATATGTGATCACTTCACTATTATTCAATTTGACCAAATTAACCTAAGAAGTATCGAAAAGCATCAGTGCTTCATAAAGCTTTGAGAACCACAGGAAAGGTGCATTCGCACGAAACTTCTCTAGCTTTCACTTACTTCTTAAAGAATTGGAATTGAGTTAGCCAGAAATTCTTAGATTCAGTTTTGAGGAGACCGGGATTAGTAAGTGTTTTTCTTATCGAAAACCACTTTAAGACTGAAATACATGTTCTTTCTCTTGGAAGTGGATCTGTTCGAGATGTTGGGATCCATTTAGGGATATACGACTTTTGAGTGATGTTGGCTCATGTGTTGAAATGCGAAAGGCGACCTCATCAACGGCATATGAATAAAGACAGAGTAGGATGCACAGTCTTGGTTTTCTAACCCAAAAACGGGTAGGTGACAAACTCCATATCTAGAGTATGCTTTTGATATGTTGTGTCGTGAGATGCAAGCGGAAAAGCTATTTTCTTTTTTTATCCTTCACCTTAGATATCATCTATTATATAACCTTGTGTATATATTATATGGTGGTTCTTTTGAGGGGATAACCGTTATGGCATTCCATACAGTCTCAAAAGTACAATTATATGCTAGCTATATGTTTCTTGAGTTTCACACACCAGGGTTACGTTTGACCCTTGGTTCTATTTTTTCCTTATTGCAATGGGTGATTTTTGAGCAGTCTGAGAAAGATAGGTTTTCATTGATGTTCATTGATCTTTTGGAGAGTAGTTGGAATTTTTTACCTACCATAGTATTTATTTCCATTACATTAATTCATGTATATATAAGCAATTATAAGGAAAGGTTGTTACAACTATCCAGGCTGATGATAGTACAGTGATTAATAACTCTAAAATACTCTGTATATTAGAGTAACTCTTTGTATTATCCTCTGATATTATATGTATCATTCCATTGTGAGATTTTGATTTTTTTTGTTCTCTTCTTTCTTGTTCGTTTTATTTTCTTGTTTTTCATTACTCTAACATTCTGTCTTCGTGGCATTTGGATGCTCGACACGTGAATACCGTGGATGTATTATTGTCAACATTCGAGGGTCGAAAAGGCGCTTGTTACATAAATGTACCAAAATTTATTTATGGAATAATAATTAATTTTAGTATTTACTGAAAGTGGAGATAATTTTATTTTATGATGAATGTTTTGAACGAGATAAATCTATTAGAATAATGGTGATTGTTTGATTAGCAAAAGTACATCTATTATTTGTTTTAATTATTTTGGAATTAAGGACAAAGCCCACGTTTAGTAGGAGCGATATAAAAGTTGGTGAACTCTTTAGATTGATACTTAAAAATTTATGAAGTCGGAAGTCTAGTAATACCAAAAATAGTTCCATATACTTTGCTTAATTCACAAATGAATTAACATAAAATGAACATGTATATTTGACATAGAAGTACTGTATTTATGATATTTTCATACATATATTTAACTAAAGAAGTTTCATATATATATATTTACATAGTTCATAAAATGTTCATGAACTTATTCTATTGCATCGAGAAACAATTGTAATTCCAAGAAACACAACTTCATAACGAAGGAATTTCTTGTATAAATTATTGGTTGGCAAATGGGTTTGAATATGATCCAAAACTAAATTAATAATAAAGGATGGCCCAGAATTAACTAAATTAAATAGACATGCATGCCTAATAATAAATATCACACATTAAATAGAAATTACGAATTTTATTAATGTCGGGGAAAGGCCTTCCTCGGTCTTAATTAAGCTATTAAGAGTACTGACTCTACATGTGCCATGAGATGTAAATCTGAAATGGATTTCAAGTACATTATCAAAATATGATTTCGATATTGGTACCAAAAGGATATGATCGTTTGGCTGTAAAAGTGTCTTCAAGAAGACGATCAATATAATGAGAATATAAGCCAAGTCGATAAGAATAATATCATAAATTTTATTTGTTGAAACTAACGTAACTGGTTCGTCATTCAACATGATTTATTTAATTCAGATTTTAATCATAAATTTTATTATGTGGCATGATTTTGAGTTTTGTACATATATGTTGCAACAAAAAATCTAAACAATGATTTTAAATAGACTGTTTACATACAACAACCAAAATGTCTCAAAATCAGTGGGAGAGATGACTGGGCTTGTGAGTATGGATATGATCCAAGAATTGATAAGAAAGTGTTATTTGGTAAGCATCAAAGTAAGTAAGTATTTTGACAGAGAAATCAAATAATTTGAATTTCAACCAAAATACCGAGGAAGCATGTGTCTCTAATAAAAAATATTAATAAGTACTAAAATATAATTATAAAACTACAAGTAAAAACAAACTTATGATTGCCAATGATGTACTCATGCTAAAATCATTTCTCTTTGGTTGTTCGATACATGACATTGGTTATGAGGATGACATATTTTATAATCAACATAAAAGGATGATGGGATTGACCCAAATGATATATGCAAACACAATATTAAAATTGTTTAATGTGGAGCATGTTAGAAGGGTTCTTTATGCATTAGCAATAGGAATTATCATACATGTTATATTTCTACAGTATCACACTTCACTAATGTATTTAAGTAACAAATTTGAATTTGGATCACTTATCGACGATTTAGAGTATTAATAAAATACTAGAGAATTATTTATAGAAAATAACGAATTCCTTATGAAGAAGTGCATAGAATCAAACTTCATTAATGATAACGAGTATAATATGTTAATCCTAAATTCATTTTTAAACTTAAGTTAATAACTTTAAGTTGGAATCATTCCAAACAATAATAATAATTGATTCAACCAAACGATATTGTAATTTAAAACGTATAAATAAACACATAAATTTATAAATGAGCTAACAATGATTCTAATTGTTGAGAATTCTACAACATTATTATCGTATGACAATAATACCATGATATAGTTCGTAAAAGAACTTAGAGCTCACTATAAATCGGGAGACATTCCCCTAAATAGTTCCAAACGATATTGGCAGTCTATCACATCGGAGAGAGTTGATTAACAAGTGGATAATTAAAACAAAATAACAAACCCATTTATAAAGGGATCGACCCTATTAGTTTTTGAGAAAACTTATCGACGAAGTTGGAATAAGATTCCATAATCGATCCCAAGTACATGTGAGAGATTGGTAGAGTCAAGGGTATGCCTTAGGAGAAATTATGTAATTTGTTACATATATCTAATTCTATGCTCAATCTGTTCAAAATAAAAAGTGTTTTTCATTTTATTATTTATCTGTTATGCAGTTATATAAATAATTAGTAATTAATTTAAAGTATATATATGGTAAGTTCTTAAATATACATTATGTGATAATGACTATAAAGTGTTGTAATCATGAGAATTTTATTACATTAAAAATATCATGCTGTTTTGAATATTCCTAGTCAAGATGTTTTGAAAAAGGGTATCGTTTCATCCACTAAGACTAGATGTAACAACCCTAGTTTCCATGCTATAAAAATTAAATAAATAAAATTAAGTTAAAATATTCAAATTCGATATTTTATCATTATTATTTTTGAAAGTGAATATTTATTTAATTGAAGGCTGTTTAATAAAAATATTATTAGAATAAATTAAATTAAATTAATAAGTTCTTTTCGGATAATTTATTGAAATCAAATTAATTATTTAAATGAATATAAAATGTTTTCAAAGTGAAAATAATTGTTATATGATTAGAATAGTGGGAAATAAATAAGCGGTCACAAATGAATAAATTGGGCAGTTATCAAATATATTCAGTATAATGAATTGTTAATTAATTTAAGTTAGATTGGAATTTGTACACTAATAAATTAAAAGACGTTACCAAATGGAAAAAAGGCAGATTTGTTTGATATTATCTTAGCCCAAAATACAAGGCCTAACCTCGTTTAACTCAATCCCTTTTCTCCTTTTCTAGAACCTCCTACACATCTTTCCCTTAAGTCCAAAACCAATCCATCCCATCCCTTCTAAAAATTATGATTAAGAAAGAAAAATAAGACAAAAAGAATCTCACATATGTTATTTCAACATAATCTTTGCAGCGGAAATTAAATAAACATTTATTACTAAAGGTGGACAGTTATAAATCACGTCCTTATAATGCGAAATATAATAGTACGAGAGTGAGGTGGTAATAGACCAAAATTTTCAAAAAAACTTCCGACTCCATGCTTCAAGCTCCATCCAGCATTCTTCTAAACTAAACCTGACTACTAGGTTGCCCATGGAAAATTAGGGCACCCGGAGTTTAAGGGAAGAAAATAACTCTGGCTACGTCATGAGATTTGCGTGAGAACTCAAAATACGCATTTTGAAAACAAAAATGGTATCTCATAAGGTCACGCCACGCATAAGCACGGAACAGGTTTTTACCTTGATAACCAAATCATTATTACGTAAAATCACTTGATATTATTTTTAATGATAGATCTTTGAAAACATTTGCAAGTAACTAATTAATATTAGCTGAAATTGTTACATTATTAAATTCTATCATACCACCTTGTAGTACAAAGCTTTCTACATCTAAAATCTTACGGGCTCTTATTAGAGAATGAGTTTCCAAACAAATGACCAGGTGAAGGGACTACCTTACGACAGTACATCTTTAGAGGAATGTACCGAGGTCAATAGAACATCTGCACCTCTACTAACACATGACCGACCCATCTTTCCTTAGATAGTACTGAATATGTCATCACCTCGGTCGTTACTGATCTATCTGAGGATACTCTGAGCATACATCACAATAATTTAAACTCGAACGTCATAGCTGGTAGAAATATATATGTAGAAGGAGATGATCATACCCTAATGGTTGCGAACCACATAGCCCTGTTGCATCTATCCTGTTTTGTCCATTTCTAGGTGTGAGGCTTGAGGTAGCGATTACCTTTCACAAAGCACATTCCACTTTGAATGTCACATTACCATTCCATCGATCCTATTGACTTCCACAAACATACAACCTTCGAGCTCATATGTCTTAGAAAAGGGTGTTAAGCTAAACAAAGTTGCCTTCTCCACCACAAAACGGATGTACATTTATAAATGTCAATGATGAAATCTCAAGAATGCAATGTCAAATGTCCATCCGTACAAGTTCTTTCCGAGACCGAAAGAAACCGAAGGCAGTCTCCAACTACCGTTCGTAGCGAGTAGTCATTACAACCCAAAGAGTTTTAGAAATGAAGGGACTAAGCTACTTTAATATTGGGAGCTAACCAAAATTATCAATAAGCAGTCCTTTCATCTCGAAAATCCCTAGTCTTCATTCTTTATTCTCTCTATCAATACTTTATCTTTCGAACGCATACATTGGTTCGAAGTGGTTTCCGGATAGGGATTACCCCAGATCCAACCCCGGTTCCCCCGAACCAATCATTGATAAAAAGTGTTTTTGTGAACATAGAATCATTTTTTAACTGGTTAAATTCTTTTCATCGAAAATCTCTTTTAGAGATATACAACTTTTAAAACACTTCTTTCCAGTATATAAAGAATCTACAAACCTCGCTTATCAAAACCTTTGATTACTTCAAATCTTTTTAAACTTAGGCTAATTCAAAATCATTTCTTTCACACTTAGGGAATATTCCCAAAATCATTTCATTTAAATCTTAATAAAGATTCCGTAATTTAATACTCATACTTTTGATTTAGTTGAAACCATGTTATCTAGGAAGTTAATCCAAAACCAGTCAATACCTAGTGAGCAGAATTTATGGAAATCATCTAATTCTATTCAATATCAATCCCCGTGTTCAACAAATGCTATGGGTGGAATAACGGTGAAATCACCTTTTAAATTCCATGAATAGTATGAGTTCTCTCTTCGGGCTTTAACGTCGAGTACAAGAAGACCATCTCAATAAAATCCCAAATTTTTAAATCTTAGGAAATATCTTTTCTTTATTCTTTCTAAAATTTTGATCTGAGTAAATCAAATTTACTATTCCCTCCATCAGGTCAGTCCAGATAGCTAGGGAGAGCAGGAAACTGGTTTTCTGAACCCAATTCTAGACACTATCTCTCCGACACCTAAAAGGCGGTTAAGTTATTTGATTGACTCTAAATCATTAAAACATTTGATCATTTGATAAATCCTTCAAATTATCTTTAAAATAAAATAAATCATTTAAAATTATTTATAAAAGATTTGGGAAAGAACGGTTGTGTTTAAAACTATATTTCTAAGGTTATAGAAAAGTGTTGCGAAAATGTGCCGCGGAAAGTGTTTTTTTTATCAAAATGAATTTTTATTATTTGAAAATGAATTTTTATTACTCAAATCACTTTTAAAACATTTATAAGATTTATTCCATATTTTTAAACAATTTAAAACATCATTTTAAAGAAATCCCCTTTTGGATTTCGAACTGCAAAATTTGGATTTTTCCAAAACTTTTTTACACGTATTTCAAATCTACTTATCAGAATATTGGTTTTTTTTTCTTTTCTATAAAACTATGGATATAATAATTTAGAAAATTCTTATCTTGAAGAATTTTGAGCTATATTTCAACTTTACACTTGTTTGACTTCTATAGCACGCGATCGCGAATTACCGTTATGCGGAGCGTTTTTTTAAACTAGATTTTCCATTTCTTTTCAAAATTCACTAAAACACTTTTAAATGTTTATAAAACATTTCACATACATTTTAAACCAATTTTAAATAGGTTAACAATTCCATATACACCAATTCATTAATTCGAGGAAAGTGATTTCCTTTGTGTTTATTGACGTGTATATTCGTGACTTGCATATAATCTCAACATTCATTTGTAAACAACCAAACTTGATGATCAAATCATATTAACATCCATTTGAAAATATCATATCATCTTCCAACATATAGTATAATAGTTTCAGAAGTTCTCACTTTCATTTCGACTCGAAATAGTTTTAAAACAGCTATAGCTCCACTGTCTCGAAATGAAACTCCATGAAATCGAGCTTGGATCCATGAAATGTCTTGGGCTAGCCTTGATGCTCACGAACTAGGTTGGGAAGGGGTGGAGCTCACAACCAACGGTGTTGGATGGTGGTGCCTTGGGTTATGGAGGTGAAGAGATGTAGATTGAGCTTGTTTTGAGGTTTTTAACTATGTATAACTATATATTATGATTTAATTAATTTTTGGAATAAAATTTGACATTATTAGTCTTAAGATGGAAGCCATTAAATTGGAAGCAAAAGCTTGAAAATATGAAGAAGAGGAAGAAGATGGATGAAAATGAAGAAAAAATGGTAGGGTATTTATAGGAAAAAGGAGGAGTATAAAAGAAGATATGCACACATCACTTTTTTCACTATTTCATTGCTTCTCCAACACACTTACTTTCTTAACAATGCATGACCAAAGCCCCCTCCATGTGCACATCACTTCCATCATCTCATGTATACATATGTTGATTTATCTATGCTTAAGGAGTAAGAAATCTTTAAAATATATTATATGTCTTATACTTAATTTTATACATATATGTAAGTTTATATACATATCATCATGTGTATGTAACATATGTATATATGTATATGTAGGTGTGTAACACTTCGAATGTCTTCGAATAACTTTTGTTTGTTAAATTTCTAAAATTCGAAAACCGATTATCGGTCATATCTTCAATTATGCTCCAACGTAGAAATATTTGTAAACAAAATATTGAATCATGAACTATCAATTTAAATTAAATAGACCAATGATTTAAATTCAATGTTATTGATATAAATTTTGAGGAAAGTATTCTTGTAAATATTTATTCAAAATAAATTTATTGTTACTTATTATCACGTGAAACGATAGTATCTGTATTATCATCTTTCATTTAAAAATAAATTCAATTTATTAAATTGATAAATTGGCGAGAAACAGATTCCCCTTCTTAAAAGAATTTCGTTCCCAAAATTACCCAAAACCAAAACCTAAAGGTTTGCCCAAAAATATTTATTTTTAAATCATTTTTGTATGATGTATATAGATCATCTGTACACAATATCTGGTTCAATCTTCCATTTCAATTCACAACTTTACTTCCGAACTAGTATTGATCCCCTGATACTTTAGTTCGGACCCTGACCAGGCTTTCTGATCTGAACTTTAGTTATCCTTGCATAGCTCTCAACTATGATAGAAAACTCAAGAATCCAACCACAAACCCTCATCAAAGTTCGTCGTCAAGAATCGAGTGATAAATCCTTTTTTGGATAAGTGTCAAGACATGTCAAAGTTCTGTAGTCGAATCTTAGATTAAGTCATGCAACGGAACAACCCATATACTTCATATGTTTTTATTAACCTTTCAAAAAAATTTATGAAAACATTTCATAAAATTTTCACCTTTTATTCAAAGTTTTATAAAGATACTTTTTTATAAATAACCATTTTACATTTTTATTTCCAAATATTTTTATTTAAAACACATTTCTTTTCAAATGCTACACTTCTAAACATATCTCAGTGGTTTCTGGAGAACTCATTTTCAAAATAATTCATTAAATTGATAAATCACCATAAACTTCCTTTAACTAATATCAAATGTGAAAACATTCTTTGTTTAGTGAAAACTTTCTTTATCAATTAACACACTTTTATCAATTAAACTTCTTTTACATACATACATACATATATATTCTGTTTACCTTTACAGTTTAAATATATGAAAGTACTCATATAATTTTTCAATTGCTTTAAGTATATTCATAATTTACTTAACACATGTTACTTATTTTAAAATGTAATTGAAGAGATTATCTTATCTTTTATGATTTGAACTCATAACATTTTCTATCTTTATATAAAAGGCTCTAATAATCGTTATTATCTTATAAAATACCTTTATTACGAATCTAAATATCTTCGTAAGATTTCTTCCGAAGTGTTATTCAAGGGGTTAAAAGAAAATGTTGCTAAAACATCATTTACTATAATCCCAAAACCATTTATTATTAACTTTATATATTTATTTTAAGAGTGCTACTAATGCAAATTTGGGACAATCATCATATTATAAATCTTCATACTCTTACATTGTTTAAACCTTCTAAGACTAGGGTCCACAAAGAAGATTTCCCCTCCCTCCCTAAACTATTACAACTCAAAATACTACATAAAAAATAACCATCATACTCATACATACTCAACTTCTTGTATTCCATTCCTACTCTTCCAAGTTTGAAGATAAAGGTGGACTCCAACATCTCAAATCAATCATTACCTCCGCTTCTCCCTCTTCTTCACTATCTGACTCATCATCGGCCTCGTTGTCATCCGCCTCTTGTGCCCTTTTGACTCCCTGGGGTAACCACGGCTGATTCCATGGGACATGTCCCAAGCCTACTGGCATTTCCTGTATGATTCCTTCTTCTAACTCCTTTAATCCATGCATATTTTTTCCTATGGATTTTCAAATTCTTCGACTCCCTCCTCTTCTCCTATTGTCGTCTCCTCGTTGTTGCTTTCTATTGCAACCAAGTTTATGTATAAAATGGATGAGGCCTCCTGCCATATAACATTCTCCTCGCTTATATTCCATATCACAATGCTGCATTCGCTTGATATGATAGCGTTTGGGTCTTCCATTTTGCTCAGATTCCTCCTCCATTGGTTCTACCTCCTCTTCTAAAGGTTCTGATTCCTCTTCCATAGGCTAATGCTCCTCTATGGGTTCCAAGATGGAACTAGCAGGACCCACTACCTAATTTCCTTCTGAGGCTTGCTCGGGTTTGTCGTCACTGGAGATTATAATAATTTCTGGAGCTGGGGGTGGTGTAAGCTTTCCAGCACCAGGGTACCCATTTTCGTCCCGACAAGTATACAAGGCATAGTCTTCCTAAATCAGAGATCCACCATTGCTTGGATGTACTGGCTGTTCCCCTTCATCGCTAGAGAGAATTATAAGGTTATCCTTTTCGCCCTAATTTTCTCTAGAGGATTCCCCTTTCGCATAACTTCTTTTATATGGTTTCTATAAGGCAAACAATTATTCTTTTAGACACAAGTAGTAGGTAATTGCTAGCGTTTTCATAGGTAAAGAGGTTTAGTCAATACTCAAAAAGTTTTTCGAGGTTCATGTCTAAAGATGGCTTTTAAAATTCTTTTTACATTGTTTATTTATTTCAAAAATCCATTGAAAATTTTACCAAAATATTCTTTTCTTTTCAAATACATACATATACGTGTATATATTTTATATAAAACCAAATTCTTTTATATGTTTTATTAATACACACACACACACACTCCCAAACTCATTCTATGGGTGTTTCTTATCCTATCTTAATGAGTTACTTATCCTAGGGTATTACCAAACCTATCTTCGATGAGTCTTTTACCCCTATCAGGCTCAGGTGTTCACTCAACTTAAGCTCTAATACCATGTTGTAAGGACCCATTTCTCCAACTCCCAGAAATTGACACTAATACATCCTCGGATTCACATGCCATAAATTCAAGTGTCGGAGAAGCAGATTCTCAAGGGTAAGGAAGAAAAGTAAGATAGAATAGAATCTCGCATATGTTATTTCAACATAATCTTCACTGTGGAAATTAAAAAACGTTTATCAAAGTTAAACATGGATAGTTAAAAATTCCCGTCCTTATACTAGGAATATAATAGTGCAAGAGTGTGGTGGTAATAGACCAAAATCTTCAGAAAAGCTTCTGACTCCATGCTTCAAGCTCCATCCAGCATTCTTCTAAACTAAACCTAACTACTAGGCTGCTCGAGGAAAATTGGGGCACCTAAAGTTTAAGGAAAGGAAAATAAATCCAGGTCAGTCGTAGGACTGGTGTGAGAACTCAAAATACACATTTTGAAAACAAAAAGGATATCTCATAAGACCATGCCACACATAAACACAAAATGGGTTTTTACCTTATGATAACCAAAAAATTATTATGTAAAATCACTTGATATTATTTTTAATGACATATCTTTGAAGACATTTGCAAGCAAGTTATTAATCTTAAATGAAATTGTTACATTATTGAATTCCAACATACCATATTGTAATACAAGGCTTTCTACATCTAAAATATTATGGGCTCTTATTGGAGAATGGGTTTCCATATGAATGACTAGGTGAAGGGACTACCTTCGGTAGTATATCTCTAAAGGAATGTACCGAGGTCAACAGAACATGTGCACCTCTACCAACACAAATCGGCCTACCTTTCCTTAAATAGTATTAAATATGTTGTCACCCCGATCATTACCGACCTATCCGAGGATCCTCTTACCATACACCATAATAATTTAAACTCGAACATCATAGAGGGTAGAAATATATCTAGAAGGGGATGATCATACCTCAATGGTTGCGAATCACAGAGCCTTGATGCATCTACCATGTTTTGGATATTTTCGGGTGTGAGGGTTGAGGTAATGATTACCTTTCATATAGACATTCCACTTTAAATGCTACATTGCCATTCCATCGATCACTGTTGACTTCCACAAACATACAATCTCTGAGCTCATACGTCTCATAGAAGAGCATTAAGCTAAAAGAAGTTGCTGTCTCCCTCACTAAATAGATATACATTTTTAAAAGTCAATGATGAAATCTTCTTCATTATTTATTCTCTTTATTGGAACTTTATCGTTCGAATGCATACGTTGGTTTGAAGTGTTTTTCGGATAAGAATTACTCCAGAATCGACCTTGGTTCCTTTGAATCAATCATCAATAAAAAGAAATTATGTGAATAGATAATAATTCTTTAATTGATTAATTTCTTTTTATCAAAAATATCTTTTAGAGATATACAACTTTTTAAAACACTTCTTTCTGGTATATACAAAATCTTTAAGCTTCGCTTATCAAAAATTTGATTACCTAAAATCATTTTAGACTTGGACTAATTCGAAATCATTTCCCTTATACTGTGGTAAATATTCCCAAAACCATTTCATTTAAATCTTAACAAAGATTTCCTAATTTAAAGTGGAAACGATGTTATCTTGGATGTTAATCCAAAACCAGTCAATACTTATTCAGCAGAATCTATAGAAATATCCTAATTCTACTTAATATCAATCCCCTGTTCAACAAATATTATGGGCGGAATAACGGTGAAATCACTTTTTAAAAACCACTAATAGTACGAGTTCCCTATTTGGGTTTAACACCGAGTACAAGAAGATCATCTCTATAAAATCCAAATTGCTTAAATCCTATTAAATATATTTTCTTTATTTTTTTTAAAATTTGATCCGAGTAAATAAAATTTACTATTCCATCAATCAGGCCAGTCTAGATAGACAAAGAGATCAGGAAACTGGTTTTCCAAACCCAAGCTTAGACACTATCTCTCTGACACCCGTTAGGCGGTCAAGTTATTTGATCGACTCTAAATCATTAAAATATTTGACCATTTCATAATTCCTTCAAATTACCATTAAAACATTTTATTAATCATTTAAAATCATTTACAAAAGATTTGGGAAAGAACGGTTGCGTTTAAACTTATATTTCAAAAGTTATAAAAAAAGTGCTGCAAAAAGTGTTGTTTAAGCTATATTGATCAAAATGAATTTTTATTACTTGAAAATTTATCTTTATTACTCAAATCACTTTAAAACCACTATAAGCATTTATAAGATTTATTCCATATTTTTAAAAAATTTAAAACATCATTTTCAAATAAATTCTATTTTGGATTCCACAGTGCAAAATAGGATTTTTCCGAAACTTATTTTACTCATATTTTAAAATATACTGATCGGAATCTTGGTTTTATTTATTCATTGAGTAACTATGGATATAGTAGCTCTAAACCTTCTTATCTTGAAGAATTTGGAGCTATATTCCAACTTTTACACTTGGTTGACTTTTATAGCGCGAAATCGCGAACTACCATTACGCGACGCGCTTTTTTTAACTAAATTTTCCATTTCTTTTCAAACTTCACCAAAACACTTTTAAATGTTTATAAAATTTTTAAATACATTTAAACCATTTTTACAAAGGTTTAAAAATTCCATATACACCAATTTGTTAATTCAAGGAAAGTGATTTCCTATGTGTTTATCGACATCTATATTTGTGACTTGCGTATAATCTCAACATTCATATGTAAACAACCAAACCTGATGATCAAAGCATATTAAAATCCATTTGCAAACATCATATCATCCTTTAACATATAGTATAATAGTTTTAGGAGTTCTCACCTTCATTTCAACTCGAACTAGGTTTAAAACGGCTATAACTCTACTATCTCGAAATGAAACTCCACGAAATCGAGCTTGGATCCTTGAAATGGCTTGGCTTAGCCTTGGTGCTCATGGCCTAGGCTAGGAAGGGGGTGGAGCTCATGGCTAAGGGTGGTGGATGGTGGTGCCATGGGTTTGGGAGGTTGAGAGATGGAGATTGAGATTGTTTTGAGGTTTTTACCAATATATATCTATATATTATGATTTAATTTATTTTTGAAATAAATCTTGGCATTATTTCTCTTAGAATGGAAGTCTTTAAAGTGGAAGAAAAATCTTGAAAATATAAAGAAGAAGATGACTGAAAAAGAAGATAAGATGGTAGGTTATTTGTAGGAAAAAGCAGGACTATAAAAGAGACATGTACACATTACTTTTATCACTATTTCAAAGCTTCTCTAACACACTTTCCTTCTTCACAATGCACTGCCAAAGCCCCCACCTCCCATGTCCATATCACTTCCATCATCTCATGTATACATATGATGACTTATTTATGCTTAAGGAATAAGAAATCTTTAAAATATATTATATATTTTATATTATATTTCTTATACTTTTGTACATGTTATCTTGTGTATGTAACATATATATGTTTGTATATGTAGGTATGTAATAGTTCGAACTTCTTCGAACAACTTTTGTTCGTTAAATCGCTGAAATTTGAAGAATCGATAATCGGATATATCTTCACTTATGCTCTAACGTACATGTATTTTTAAACGAAATTTAAAAATAAATATTTTATTATTTTAACTAAATAATATGATTACATTTGAATTATGAAACCAAATAAACGCATATTAAAATTATTTATAAATTTTTTTATTATATCGATAAAGCGATATCGATTTTTTCTTATATTTTCAAATTAAATATGTCCCTTTATAAAACTATAATAAATGATTCATTATCACTTTATAACCATTTAAAATGAATTAATATTATTTAACATAATTATTTGTATAATTAAAGTAATTGTTGAATTAATAATCTTAATTAAAATTAAATAAATCATTGACTTAAATTCAATGTTATTGATATAAATTTTGAGGAAAATATTCTTGTAAATATTTGTTCAAAGTAAATTTACTAGTACTTATTATCACTTGAAATGATATTATCTATATTATCATCTTTCATTTAAAAATAAATTCAATTTATCAAAGTGAAAAACTGGCGGGTCGTTACACTTAGTGTCGCGATATGGTGCAGATGTCAGGATTATTGATGATTGGTGTCTTGATGGCTACGATGAAGCAATGGTACACGAGGGCTGAAAATGGTTGGGATGTGGTGATGGAGATGTTATGATGGTAGAAGTCATCAATTGATGGATGGTGGCATGGATGTTGGTGATACAGGTAGCTTGGAAGCAGATGCTGCATAGGTATATAGGATGAGGTAATGGAGATCGGTGTGATGATGATGGCAGCGGCGAAGGCATAACCGCTGATTTGGTTGTACTGGCGTCCTTTTTGCATTATCTCTATAACTCACAGTGATTTCTACATCCCATCATTTATATAATTATCTGATTGTTGCTTGAATTATTCGGTCAAATGAATTACTTGATTATTAGTGAGGATGGAATTAGTTGATATGGATGTTACTGATTGAAGTAGTGTGACGTATCATTGTGTGATTTGATTATTTGTATGGAATTGGTTGATTCTGTTAGTTGGAAGTGTCATTTTACAAATGGAACTGTCTGTTTGTGAGTTAAACTATATATCTGTTCGAATGTTTTTATGTATGTATTTTATGGAAGATCGGAGTTCAACAAACTCGACTCAGGTCACACAATATATTTACAGAGATGTTTGGTTAATTGTTTGTGGAGTAATTTTACTCTATATTTTAAATATTTGTTTTAGTTTTAAAAAGATATTTTGAATGTTTTGGAAAATTTCTTTAAATGTTTTGAAATTTTATTAAAAGTATTTTATAAATAATTTATTAAATTTTATTTAATTAGCTGTTTTTATATTTACAAAACAGTTGACGTTAAAATATATTAGAAAAATAATAATATTGTCTTAAGTGATTATTATTATAAAGGTTATTAAAATATTATTGGAAGAGTTTCCAAATCGTTTTGAAAAAATAAAAACCTCTTTTTATAATATGAGAATTTTAAATAAGGTATAAGATAAAGTAAAATGTTTTAATTCTAATTAGTTTAGTATAAAGTAAATATTTTGAATTATATTCTATGGTTTGAAATAAATATGATTTATTTTGTAATTTGTAAATTCATTTTTTAACTAGTATTTTAAATTTAGAAGATTGTAAAATGAATTTAAAGCAATATTGGGTGATTTTCAATATATGTTATTAAAGATTTTGAGTATATAGAGAAGGCTCTGAATTATAAATTATGGTTTGAAATGAAAAGAATTATTTTGGAGGTTTATAAATTTATTTTAAGTGGGAACTAGGGAGAAGGACAAACTTTTGAAAAAAAAAATTGGACCGAGGTACACCAAGTTTCCTTTTCAGACCGTAGGACAAACTTTGAAAAAAAAAATTAGGCTGAAAGATAATGCTAGTTACAACTAGCATTATATTTAGTTTTCACAGTATACAAAATGCTAGTTATAACTAGCGTTATATTCAATTTTACGCCGTACAAAATGTTAGCTATAATTGGCATTGTCCTTCAATCTAACTTTTCCAAAGTTTGTCCTTCCACCCAAAGATTAATTTTTTTGCCCTTCATCCTAATTTTTATTTCAAAGTTTGTCCTCATGCCTATTTTCCACTTATTTTATTGTATAATTTAGTTATAGAAAATTATGAAATAGTTTCTGTAATCATTTTTGGTTTGTAAAGAACTTTTGGAAGTTTGGAAGCTGTGTATAAAAGGGTTTGGAAATGAATTATAGTATTTGTATTTATTATTGGGACTAAATAAGCAAAGTGGATATAATATTCAATATATATAAGACTTTTAGAGGTTGAATATAAAATTTATCTATGAAGTTTTATTATATTTTGTAAATATGATCTTATATTTGAATATTTGATTGTTTTCTACTCGATTTAACAATAAATTTGAATAAACTGAGTTATAATATGATCTGGTCTGGGATTAATGGTAATATTTTTCTGGTTAATTTTTAGACTCATTATATATGGAATATTAAAGGAGCTAGCGCGATGGAGAGCTTTGAATAAGAAGACTAGTAACACTTGGTGGTATGGGACGCTGTTGTGTTATTTATTTGATTATTCTTTGCTCGTGAATGACACTTATATGTGGATTTGTTATGTATGTCGAGGATCGCTATAGTGAATCACGTATTTTGTTATGTGTCGAAGAATTATACCAAGCCATGTGTACTGATCCATCAGTCAGCAAATGTAATAGGCTGTGTGTCAGCTTATGCACAGAGTCGTGTGTCGGCGTATGTGCGTAAAGTTGTGTGTCGATTATATATATATATATACAGTATTTCTTTATCACAGTACGACACCCCTTTTGGTGTAGATGTGAATAAGATTGGCTAGTATTCATCCCAACTACCTGATCGCGCTGGTCATAACCTAAATCTATGACACCGTATTTTATAGTCGCGTGTCAGCAATGTATAGAGTCATGCGTCTGTGATGTGTAACCCCTTTGTGTCCCCTAAGCCAACAATCAATTTCCATCTTGGTATCATGTTTAGGGTCATTACCGAGTCCCTATGTAGTCAAGTGGATTTATGGACATAAGTCACAATGACCATCAAGGTAACTAAGACAGTTGGAGTCATGTCAGATGGACATGTTTGAGTCTTCTGGAGTAGGTGTGTGCACACTATCATCCTCCCATTGGTTTTGTTATGTGTGATATATAGATATATAGTTATACTTCTACTTGAGATGATGAGCCATGATTATACCTGTGACTGTGGCTACTGTGTGATCAGCCCCCGTATCCTTCATTGGCATGTGTTGCCACTTATATTTTTACAAACATGTGTTGCTACTTGTATTTCGTAAGCATGTGTTGCTAACTATATCATTTATCGGCATGTGTCGCCATTTATATATACAGGATATATCAACATTATTTGCTATGTTTCTATGAGTCTAGCAAACCCAGGAATATCTATTGTTATCTGTTTGGGCTATTGTTGTGTTTATCCTATTTTACTTAATAATTTCTTATATATTGATAATGATTTCATGTATACATGGTTCACCCATTCGATATTATTTTCCTGATTTGTTGTTTGACTTGCTTTATATGGTTGATGAAATTTTCCTATGTAAGGATTGTGGTTGATGCTATTCTTGAGAGTTTGATGTCTTCTAGATATTATTATTATACATTCATATAATTACAATATATTTTATCATCTACTTTTAGATAGAAGCTGGCCTGTGTGTTATTTATATAATACTCAGTCTAGCCCCAAATATTTCAGATTCAGGGATAGTGAGACCAGCTTGTGTTTTAGGCATAGAGAAGGCCAGTATTTATTGTAGCAGTTTATCTCCCTGTAATGTATAATCTTTTGTATAAATATTTCAATAATGTATATTGGACATACCATGTATATTGTAAATTACATATCATTGCTGCAATTGAGTTTGTGTTCTTTGTTATTTACTGTATATTGTGTATTTTTATATCCTGAAGGCACACATGTTTATTGCTTTGCGCCGATATCGAGTGCATATTATAGTGAGTTGTATTCGATGTTTAAATATAGAGTAGTACTAGCCCAAGGGAATATTCATGTATGTACCTCATATCACCTTAATCTCTGTATTTTCCAACAGTACTTCTCTGTAGTACTCTCAGACAGTATGGGTGTAGAGATGTGGTTGTTACATCAGGTACATAATTCTCTTTGAATATTGAACAGTGTATTTCTTGTGGCTGTTGGGGAACCAAGGATTTACGTGCTAATAGTTATCGTATACTTATAGAATGACTCACTCGACAGTTATATGTTAAATAATATAACTAAGGTCAAACAGATAATCTTGAAGTGCGATGTTACACAATTACCTTGACTTGAGAATACTAGGAACTTTAATGCAGACACTCCACTTTGATTATAGTTAAATTGTGGCTATTGTCTATCAAAAGATTATAGTGAGGTCTAAATTGGACTATTGGATGTGAAACACTATTCAACAGAGAATTGTTTCCTTGGTTATATAGGGTTAGTATCGCATTTAACTATAGCCACTAAAAAAATCAAAGTCTCTGGTTAAAGCATTATAGTTAACGATTATAATTTTTATTGAACCAAAATTTTTGCGTTCGGAATTACAAAGTTTAATATGGACGATGTTGGAGTTTTGACCAAAACCAAACCCATAAGTCCTAGTTGATATAGTTTTGACAATTAGAATTGGTGTAAATAATTGTTACTATTAAGTACCACTTCTAATAAGTAAAATTGGATTTTACCAAAAGATGTATAAGTAATAAATTCAGCTAAAATGTCACAGCACTAGCTAATGTGACATGTGAGCTTCAATATTCGAATTGTTTAATATCAACCGTTGATTGAATTTACAACTTTAAGTGGCAAAATCATGATGATGAATTCTCCAAAAACCCACATGATTTAATTAGTTTATAAAATTTTATAAATTAATTAAATTAACTAATATTTAAGTAATATTAATTAATTTTTAGTTTAATTGATGTTGCATACATTAATATATGATATATGTCTGTATTGGTAAACGATTTCAAAAAAAGATAATTGCATGAAATAATTTATGGAAATTTTATGCCATTAGATGGCATGTAATTCTACCAGATGAGAGTGCAGTGGAGAGAGATCATTAAATGAATTTATTAGGGAATTTTTAATTAAAGAACGAGAATGATTTCATTCTTTCGATTGAAAATGAAAAAAAATCCACTAATTTATTTCCTGCAGACATTCATTTTTCCATTCACTTTTCTCTTTTCTTCTTCCATCCTACAATGATTGGAAGAAAAAAATAATTTCCATAATTTTATTAAGTATAAATCAAATGCAGACTTAAAAAATAATGAAACATAAGAGGTTCATCTATCCCTTGCGAGAATTGATCGTGCATCTGGGAGATCTAAATAAAGATCTTCATTTAAGGTAAAATCATTAGCTTCATTTTTAGGTAACTCTAATTTTATTTAATTGCATATTCATCATGTTTACATTATTTAGATTCTACTTATGTTGCATCTCTTATATTTTATATGTTTATCTTGTAATATAACTCAGGTCCCCTTTTTCATCCACCTCAGTTAATTGTATCATCATTATGTTGATTTAATTTAGATCTTCTTTTGTTCTATATCTCCATTGAATATATGTTTACTATGATTGATATATTTCAAGTCCTTTATCTTATATAATTGTTTGTCCATATACTTTTTATAGTTTGATTCGAATTATCTTATAATAAACTTGTATCAGCTTAAGTTGTCTGACTATAATTTTCATTATTTTGGAATTATTTTTTACATAAATTGTAAAACTATTTTATTATATATATATAATTTTGTAACAGTTGTATATATGAACACAAATAAAATATATTTATTGGCTGTTTAAACTTAACTTGCAAGTATATTTCTTATGTTATATGGTTATTTTTTAGAAAATAATTCTTTTGGTTATTCTATTCACAAAAGTGAAAATTCCCTTTATTCTAGAATTTAAAAGTGCCTTTTGTGTAAAGTTATGAATTTTATATTTCCTACCTAAGTTAATAAATTGAATTACATATGTTAACATTAACATATATGTTACTTGAATTATAATTTTATATATACATATATTATTTTAAACTTGAAACATAACTTGGAATTATATGTATACACACACACACACATTTTTATGTTATTTTAACATAAATCAAAATGAACTATTATGCCAAACTATAAAATTCATTTTGAAACTCGATCTTAATTAAAACCAGTGTTATAATTGTTAATTATCGATTCGTAAGCTTATAATATAGGAAAAGTTATTTTACATATATGTATGTGTATGTGTGTGAACTTTTCTATTATTATACATATATATATTTTAAAGTAAAAACTTTGGACAATAAGATATATACAAAGGGACAAACGGGTTCATTGCGGTGTAAACCCTAGCACCAATACGTCGTTACATTGACCATGTACACTACTTATTTAATGCACTTACACAACATTCACTAGAGTATATTTGGATATACTCACAATTTATGTTATGTATAAAAATTTTATTAATGACATTTATTAACTCAATCAATTTAGTTAAAGAGAGAGATATGAAAGGTTTCTCTTTCTAAATAAAAATAAAATCTTCTCATAATTGGTTACATAGGTTTTAGGGAAATAAACGTAAGGTTTCCTTCTCTAAATTAACTTTAACAAGTGTTGTCACATATATGGGTGTATTTGATGCATTAACTCTTGTAAATTAAAGCCAAATTCAAACTCCATTTTAAACAACCTAAAAAAATACGTTTTGATCTAAAAACTTTAATATTGGATTTAGTATATCTTTAGACTTCATAGGCATAAAAGGTCAAAAATAAGAATTTTTTTGGAATCTACTTATTTCAGCCTCTTTCGATTGGCCCGATTACTTCATTTAGACACTTTGAATTTTGACACAATTTGTAATTAGCGAAAATCATTTACCATTAAAATGAGATTAAGAGAAATTTCAAGATTAGGGAAAAGAGACTGATGTGATGGCTGCTTCCTAAGGTTTATTAATATCATGTATTTGGGCAATGAAACTGGTTCAGTTATATATAACCATTTGGCCCAAAAGTGGTTGCATAGTCTATTTAAATAGTGTAACGCCTCTATTTCACAAATCATAAGTCCAAATCCATCATAATTTCATATCAAAATAACCAGCTTGGAAAGGCCTATACAATGGTTATAAATACGATGCATAATTCACCTTTTAATTAAAAATTCATTTTTAATTAATTTAATTTTTTTGTGTTAAACTTGTGGGCTGTTATCATGAACAATGATGGAATATGTATTCTCTAACATATCAATGAATAAAATGAAAAAATCCCCAATTTCGGTGTATTCAACCCACATTAATTGATGTCGATCGATGCAGAGTTAGGCGACCGATCCAAAATCTCAAATTTATCATGGAATTGAAATGCTTTAGTGAATTTTTGTAAATACTTGAATCAAACTCCAAAAAATTTGTTAATCTAAAAAATGGATCAACATTCTAGTTCAAGTTTGAAAGCACCAGACTTATTCTGACAGAGCAATATTATAGATAACAGATATAGAAACTGAATAGTAAAAGAAAGAAGACATGAAACTTTATAGTGGTTCAGCTGTTAATGAAGCCTACATCCACTTTATAGTTTCGTTATAGATTGATTGCTGTTGGAAGAAGTGTTTGATTACAAGGCTTTGATTATCCATAGGTAGATTGAATCCCTAAATTTGGAATCCACTAGAGAATCACAGTGAATTTCTTTGGATCGCAAGAAACTCTGCTCTATATGGATCGCCAGCGATCCATCGTTTATGGATCGCCGGTGATCCATACACTTAGAGTTTTCTATGCTTGGTCCTTTATGCTCTCTACCCCTTGTTTACCTCAGCGAACCATCATGATACATGGATCGCCGGCGATCCATAGGATATGGACGATGGCAATCCAAGCAGTTGGTTTGTTTTTGGAGTTTGACATATAGAATGCTTTCTTGGCCTTGTATTAGCATTTTTCATGCAGTCTCCTTGCACATTTTTCCATTTTGATGACGATCTACTAGCTGGTTGCACTCAGCTGCTGATTGGACTGAAATGACACTGGTTTCTTGGTTTAGTCAAATTGAGCCATTGTTTCAGTAACATGACTTGGCTCTCGTTAACCTGCTGCTTGGGATCCTTTTGGTTGAGTTCTGAGCTATTCTGATGTCATAAAAGTATTCTGTTTCCTAGTGGGTCCTACTAGGTTAAAAACCTGGTTAACAAAATCCCAATACAACAATTATGGTCAATCGACCAAAATGAGAGGATTAATGGAAATCCATGTGGGTTGGTGTTAAGATGTCGCAAGTGTTGAAATCGACGAGGAAGGAGCTACCCGGTTGACTTGATTGGATTTGAACGGGATTGGACGGATTTATTATAAGTAGAAAACCGTCGGTTGTAAAAAGTAGAAACCCAGATAATATTGCCCCCCAGAGTACGTATTTGTTATAAATAAGGCGTGCTCTGGATGTTATCGCTTTCAATATTTGTTCGTCGAATTCCAAGTGATTGCATTAGAGTTTTACGGATACATAGTAGGTCATGTTTGTTGATCACCTAACTTTAGTCTTGACTACTGGTGCTTGTCGTAACAGATCAAATTTATTCTTATAGCTTCTCGGTATGGTTCGAAACAATGGACAGATGTCGGAGCACAAATTCGAGAAAAATCTCCCCCAACCTTATGGGTCGCTAACAATCCATGTATGATGGATCGCTAGCGACCTGGCCACATGGAAAATTTTGCTTCAAAAATATAGGGCACTACCGTTCCATGATGGATCGCAAGCGACCCAATGACTTAGTAAAGTTTCACTTCGTCTTTTCTATCTGCCAATATTATGATGCTTGAGCCGACCCTTCCTTCCACTTTTACACGACCTAAACTATTTCCTTATGCGATCTGAGCCTTAGGTGATTCGATCTATCTTGCTCAACCCGATCTAGTGCTTTCTTAGGTCCACCTCGTCCAAGCCTTCAGCCGTGATTTCCCGTTTGCTCCACTGTGCTTCCTCAGTTCACCTCGAAACGAAACCTTAGCTCGTGCCTTGAATCGCCTCCGACATAATTACTTAGTTCGTCGCCAATAGGATTTCTTGCTACTAGTTTGCCTTTCGACTACTGATACAAGTTTGATTCAAGTCTTCAACCAATTTCACGTTTGAAGTTTAATCCAAGGCGGTACTGTTAGTTGTATTGTTTATTTGATGGCGAATTTGCATTTGCGGTGTGGATCGTGATAAGTTTGAGTCGATTATGTTTAATGGAGGAAGATAGTAAATCGAGTCTTGAATTTTCTCTCGGAACAACATTCGAGCCTTGGCCCAATGCTTGATGCTTTTTCTATCTTCGTCCATTAAACCAGAATTTACATGTGCCCAGTTTCATAGCTGTTAGAGCATGACATATCTCTAATTGATCCCGATTCTTCTAGAGAATTTAGATTTATCTTGCTTTCTTGTTGCACGCTTGGAGTCCCTGTAGTGAGAAGGTTTTTTTGCATCGCTTCGGACAATGGATCCGTTCTTGATCATTGATCGATAATAGGTAAGTGTACATGAAGTAAAAACAAGTGGAAACGATTTAGGAAACACTTTTCCTTTTCTATTATGAGCGAACTATCTACACAGTATGGGGTGTTTGTAGTGTTTTGGATACCGAGCTCACCCCCTACAGACTACATGATGCACCTGCCTTGGTACACACCTGAAGTCCGTCGCGCGAACGCAAACTGATATCTCTCTGGAATTCAAGTGCAATAAGGGGGAATAACTAAATTAGATTAAAATCACCTGACCATTTTCAACGCGAGTTCCGTTGTTTTAGAATGAAGCATTCATCTTTGCACCGTAAATCGAGTGAAGGAAGTCCGGCACTTTCAGCGGTCGGATCATTTTCCATCACTCTATCTCCTACCTCTTCACAAGCGGAATATGGTCAGCTAGTCTCGGTTGGGTCGGTCGTGGATCGAACTCCTTCCAACACTAGAGTTCTACTCAATCTTCCTAAGAGGGCTTCTTTGGTGGTTTTTGCTTAGATTCTTCATAACATCTGTGCGCAACATGGTACACCGGAGGAGGATGTACGTCTATAGGAAAAAGACAAGTTTGCTCATATGCCTCCCCGTGGATATGCTACATGCCATCGTTACGTGTTCCTGAATGGAGCCTGCCTCCTTTCAATAACTTTCTATGCAAGACCCTTTCCAACTTAGACACTACTCCATTTCAAATCCATCCTAATGGCTATGCTATCTTGACTTGCCTACGTGTTCTTTTCATGCGGATTTTCAACCACGCTCCAACCTTTGTTGAGTTGTGGTACTTTCTGTTATTCAAAAGGACTGCCCCTACTTGATCGTAATTGAAGCCCAAAGAAACTGAAAAATCATTCTGCGTTTGCAAAGCAACTTATCACAGTTCAAGATGCAATATTTCTTTGTTAGATGCCCCGAGGGTTCAATCGTCTGTGGACAATAGAGGATAAGTTCCTTTTCATACTTATCATGCTTCGACGCATTGCTACGGAGTTTCTAACTAGCTATATACTTCTTGCAGTTATTTCAAGGCCAAATAGAGACATGGCTCTTGACAAAGTTTTTCAAATACTAAAGGCTATTAATGCCGAGGAAAGATGCATTAAAGTTTTGCTAACCGATGAAAACTAGCATCGATCTGGGTTGCTGTATCCGGGTAGATCCGCAATTCAAGTTGAAGTCCCTTCTCCTTCTCAATCCAGGGTTAACACATGATCTACTTCTTCTTGCGCTTCTGAAGAAGGCGCTTCTCAGGGGAGAGAGGGCTTCTTTGGAGATTTAGCTGAAAAGGCCCATGAGGGAAGATATGTCACTGTATTCGGAATCAGCAGCTCAGTCAGAATGCCCCCAATCCCATAAGAGGAAGAAGTAGAGTTCCAACAAAGGGAAGGCAAGGCTGTAGAGGGCTTAGATAAAGATGAGGGGGAACTCGAGAATAGTAGGGACGAGTCCACTTACAATGACAACATTTCGCAGAACCTGATGATAGAGAATTGGAACCTCAAGCATGAGTCCCATCCTTTTGAGCTCTCCTCCTCCAGATGCAAGCGACAAAGATAATGCCCCAAAGAACAAAGAGCATCAAATTGCCCCAAAAAAGATGTTGGCACAGAGTTCGGGGATTTGGGCGACATCTATGTCGATTTTGATGCAATTATGGAGGGAGACTTTAAAATTAAGGAGGTGCCCCCTCCTTCGAGCGACATTGTGCCGAAGTTAGTCCGGTCTTGCCCACAACGACCGCCTGATTCGGTTCGTGACGATGCTTTAGGCCTTTCCTCGAAATACACTACACATCTTATTAGGATCATAATCACTTTTCAACTTTCTTTCCGTGCCTATTTTGTGTTTCTAAAATATTTTCTTTATGCTTTGTGCCAGGTATGATGAGTGGATGTGGCCTCTATGATGATTTTGAAGAGTTCGATGACTCCCAACACTAGTCTAAGTGCCCTTCTAGCCGTCATCAGCCTCGAGAAATGGAAGAGGAGTACAGAAGGAGAAAGAAACTAGAGGCTGAATCCCACCGCCAAGATGAAAGCGATCGACGCGGGTCATAGAAAGGTGGGTATGAGAAAAGAAGGCCTTTTTATGAATGGGAGAAGCCATCGAAGAGATCAAAATTCGACCACCGTTCGTAGTCTTTGAAACAGCAGGTGTCCACTTCGATGCGCTCCTCGATGGGTTAAGAAATCCTTGTTAATTCTGCTCCTGCTTCGCCTTCGATTTGTATTCCACCAACTTCGGTCGTGCTTAATTCTGGTGCTTTGCGTCCCCATCGGAGGCCTGCCTACAGTTTTTCTTCGAGTCCTCCTAAGCTTGAGGCAGCGCTTCCCATAAGGTTCTTGAGGGGAGTTTAGTCCGACCTTGACCTGCACCCGGTTTGCAAAGATTCTTACATGCCCCATCTTCAAGCTATTCAAAGTGACTTGGATCGGGACAAAGGATGGGAGAGACCGTGTAAGCAACTGGCGGACACCAATCATAATAACTACCAAGAAATTCTCTCTTTATAGTTGGAGAAGGATTGTCTTTGAAAGAGTGCTATTATAACGTGATGCCAAAATTTAATTGTTGGAGGAAGAAAAGGTAATGGCACTGCAAGAGGGCAAGAGGAGTGTCGACTTGCTAAAAGAAGCAAAGGAGGCTCATGCCAGAATTGAGATCGTCTATAGAGATAAGATAAAGAAGGTTCACGCCAAAGAGGAAAAATTAAAAGAAGAAGTGGCCACTTGCGATGCAACAATCGAGGCTCAAAGGAAAACCATTGCTGATCATAGCCTCATCGTTGAAGGGCACAACAAGACTATTTCCGACCAAGCCGAGACAATTGCCAGGCTATATGCTCAGGTCGTGCAGCTCAGTGCCGATAAGTCTGCCGTTGACGTTGAGAAATCCGTTGTCAGAGCAGATTACCTGGAACTTCAAAATGCTTTTGAAAGAAAAATGGAGAGGCTAGACGCGACCATTCTTAATTTTTATGTTAACTCCTTGTTGCACCAAGGAAGTCTCAACTGCTTGAGTCCGAAGTTCCCGTGCACTCTTGCTTTAGGTTGGGAAGAAATCTTATCCCGCTTTTCCAATAGCAGTAACGTCTACACTGAGCGGGAGTTGTAAGATGCCTACCTGAATGAAAAAACAAATAAGGCATTGCTCGAGGGTAGGGGATTCTTTGAGTGAAAGAGAGAGAAAGGCCATCGACGCCGCCTCAATGACTACCGTTCGAAGCACTCACCAAGCCTTTTATGTCTTGCATAGACGAATTATCGGAGCAGCCCCATGACTTGCCAGTAAGTTCAGAGCTTGAGACCCTTCCTCGGGTATTGGAACCATCGAAAGGAGGTGAAGGTGGTGAATATAAAGTTGACATTCTCGACCATTCCTCCGGTGCAGCTAACGTTCTCGCTTCCTCTGAGTTCAAGAGTTCCAACTTATTCCGCAAAAGAAGGAAGAATTTAATGCTTTCATTTTTGATCTTATAGTTTCTTCCACCTTTCCTGTTGATGTGCCAGCCTCCTCAGCTCATGACCCGCTGCTATTTCTACAGCCACCATGGGCATCTCTGTTCCTGTCCCTGTCTCTCCATCCATGTCCATCTCGCAACCGAGGTCGGAGCTCGAAAAGATAGCCGTGCTTCATAACTTGGATGACCCTTCTGTGTCTTTAGAAGGAGATGTAAGAGCGGTAGAAATAAAGGAGCAGGAAGTTCATATAGAGAAGCCTCGCAAGGTTCAACATGAACTGGTCGCTATCAAGAAGGAAAAGGTTGAAGTTATCAAAGCTTCAAAGAGCTCCCAAATCATGAAAATGCAAAGTGAAGGGAGGATCTTCTGAGAAGGCTATAGAGGAAGAGGAGGATATTTCCACTGAGGTATTTGTTGACATTACCGATAGTGACACCACTCCAGAGATGAAGAAGAAGCTACCAACAAAGGGAGGAAAGTGAAGTGGTGGAAGGAAGTGTTGAGAGGCTTGTGTGTAAGCTGATTTGATTTTTGTTTACTTTTGAGTCATTTTTTTCAAGCACGGAGTCTGCTTGCCGTGGAGTCTATATTTTCTTTTTGTTGGTCGATGCTGTGTGGGTACGGCCCCATATTTTGAACCTGTGTAAAGGAAGTTATAAGCAATATATTGATATTTGACTGTATTCTCATCTATCTACTCTTATATGTTCTATGCACTTATGCTTATTTTATTTTATACTTATCTAGTTTTGTGATTACTATCAAAATCCTTCGTTTGAAGGAACAAAACCTAAAAATTGACAGAACTTAAAAATTCTTAATTAAAAATTAGCAGAACTTAAAAATTCTTTGTTTGGAGTGACAGAACTTGTGAAATTTTTTTATGTGTTTTTATTCAAGTACCGGTTTATGGCCCCCAGTTCAAGGGCTGCTTACTTCAATCAATTTTCAAATGACCGACAACTTAGGGATAAGATAATTTTCATATTAAACTTGAAATTTGGCTAAGTTACAGCTTGATTTTCCTTTTTCGAATGTTTTGCAACTTTAGCATGTAATCCTAATTTCTTGTGATATTCGATCAAGTATGCACTATATTTGTGTTTGAGAGATGCACATTGCATGGGTTGACCGAGGGCAGTTTAAATCATTAAGTGTCCTCAGTTGACACTTTTCTGTTGGCTCATAGCATTCTAATTTTGTTAGAGTATTGCTCATTATTCCTGATTATAGAAGCAGTCGGTGCTGGTTATGGGATGCGTGGTCTTTTTTGGTGCTCCTCGGCGTTGTCTATCTTCGGGCAATACGAGGAGCATATGATTTAGTGCTCCCTGATGCTGCCTATCTTCGGGCAGGGTAAGAGTTTAAGTTTTAAGAATCAATGCATGATTTTTCAAGCTCCTCGGAGTTCCCTATCTTTAAGCAACATGAGGAGTTAGTGTTTTGGAATTTAATGCGCGAATTATTGAGCGCGCGGCTTTTAGTCCTCATCGGTGTTGCCTATCTTTGGGCAATGTGAGGAGTTGGCATTTTGGAGGTTTGTGAACGGCTTACGAAATGCACTACTTTTCATGCTCCTCGTTGTTTTCTATCTTCAGGCAACGTGAGGAGTGCAAGTTTTAGAAGTTAGTGCACGGCTTATGAAGTGCGTGACTTTTCATGCTCCTTGGTGTTGCCTATTTCAGGCAACGTGAGGAGTGTAAGTTTTAGAAATTAGTGTGCATCTTACAAAATGCGTGGCTTTTCTGTACTCCTCTGTATTGCCTATCTTCGAGAAACACGAGGAACATATGTTTTATCCTTCCCGATGTTGCTGCAGTAGCACCGGTTTTTAGAAGACCAAGATCGGGTTCCGCCTATCTAGCAATTTGAGTCGATTTGCTTTCGTCGACCCGACGAGCAGTTATTATGAACATGGTTTTGTTGGTTCAACAAGAAGACTTTATTAAGGAAACCAGGGCAGTTTTTTCCTATGTACAATGCCCCCGACATCCCGGGATGGCTTATTTGCTGGAAAATAGAAAGTACATAAAGTAGCTTCAGACAAAGTAATGGCGGAGCGATTCGCTCTTCCAACCCCTAGAAACTTGTGTTTTTCATCGACGGTTGTTAGCTTGAAAGTCCCATCTCTTAGCTTTTAATTGATGACATAGTGTCCTTCCCAGTTTTATTCGATGGTCCCTGGAACGGGTAAACTCACTTGAGCACAAGATCTCCCACTTCAATGGTTTGAATACGAATTTTTGACTTAAAGTACCGTGCGACCCTTTTTCGTGGGCAGTGGTTCTCAACCGTGCTACTTCTCTTTTTTCATCAATCATATCTAGCGATTCGAGTAGGGCTGCTTGTTTTTCTTTTGATTGAATTTTTTCTTTCGGTGCGAGGGGACTTCCACTTCAACAGGAATCATTCCTTCTAAACCTTACGCCAAGGCGAATGGAGTGTGGCCGGCTGCCTCTCTGGGGGTAGTTCTGTAACCCATAGCGCGAGTGGATGTTCATCAACCCAATTTCCTTTTGCTTTTGTTAGTCACTTTTTAATAGTGGACTTAACGATCTTGTTTATCGCTTCCACTTGCATGTTTTCTTGTGGATGAGCCACTATGGAAAAGCTTTTTTCAATTCGGAAGCGCTTGTAGAAGTCTTGAAACCCAGCACTTTTGAATTGAGTTTCATTGTCCGTGATGACTTTTTCGAGGTACATTAAACCTGCAAATAATGTTTTTATGATGAAATTAATGACTTTCTTTGTGGTTATGGTGTCCAGCGGTTCCGCTATGGCCCAATTTATGAAATAATCTATGACAACTATAGCATTTTTGGCCTCTCCTTTTGCTATTGGCAGGGCGCTAATCAAGTCAATTCTCCATATTGCAAATGACCAGGGGTTGACTGTATGCGTTAGCTCCGTTGAAGGAGTTCTCTTAATCTTGCTGAATCTTTGACAGCGATTGCTTCTTCTGGCGTAGTCTACAACGTCGCTGTTTATTATTGGCCAGAAATATCCATAACGGAGGACTTTCGTTGCTAGGGTCTACACCCAGTGTGGTCCTTGCATTCGTCTTCATGTACCTCCTTTAGGATTCTTCATGCTTCATTATCGGTCACACACCTAAGAAGGGGGTTCGAGAATCCCCTTTGATAGAGAATTCCATCCTGTATCATGAACCGTGGTCATTTTTGGAGAAGCTTTTTCCGTTGGTTTCGGTCAGCTGAAAGGGTTCCTGCAAGTAGTCCGTTATCGGTGACATCCATTTTTCTAGTCCGACGATTGTCTTGAGGATCCAACCAATGTTCATCTCATCTATGCTAGGTATGGTTAAAGTTTCGAGTGGGCCGAGCACCAATGATTGAGCTACCCCAGAGCTTGCTAGTTTAGCCAAATAGTCCTCCTTGGTGGTTTGTTCCCGTGGAATGTGGGCTATGATATAATGTTCGATGTCGCTTAGCAGTTCTTGCACTTTGGACAGATATGGGGCTAGATTCTCTCCTGGAGCTTGGTATTCCCCCTTTACTTGACAGGCGACCAACTGAGAGTCGTTGTAGATGTGAATGGATTTTATCTTATCTTCTTTCACCATCTTCAGTCCTGCAGTAAGCGCCTCATATTCCGCTTCATTATCCATCGTAGGAATTCCATGTGCAAGGCATAGCAAATGGATCTCCCTTTGGGCGTTTCGTGCACTACCCATACCCTTGAACAGAGATTGTTAGATGCACCATCTGCAAAGAGTTTCCATAGATTCTCCACCTCTAGTGATGCTTCTTCTTCATCGTCTTATATAGTAAACTTGGCAATGAAGTCGGCTAATGCTTTCCCGTTGATGGCTTTCCTTGGGTAGTATGTGATATCATATTGACTTAGCTCTATGTTCCATTTGACGAGTCTCTCGGAAGTTTCGGGTCGGTACAACACTTGTTTCAAGCGGTGGTCTAACACTTTGATTAGATGTGCCTAAAAGAATGGTTGTATCTTTTAGGACACGATCAAGAGGCAATATGCTAGCTTTTCCAATTTTGGGTAATTTTTCTCAACTTTGGTGAATCATTTGCTAATGTAATACACGGGTCATCGGATTCTCGCTTCTTTCCTCATGAGAATGGCGCTCAGTGCATATGGTGAGACTACTAAGTAAATGAAAAGGTCTTCTCCATCCACCAACTTTGATAAGAATGGAAGAGCTTCCGTGTTTCGTGGCATTTCTTCAAAAGCTTTTGACAAACTTCACTCCTTTTGAAGTTTTACTGTCCTTCTTCCGTGCATTGAAGAATGGTATGCTCTTGTCTGTAGTTTTCGAGATAAATCGACTCAGTGCTGCAACTTTTCCATTCAAACTTTGAAGTTCCTACTTATTTTTTAGGGATTGGACTTCTCATAGCGCCGTTATTTGTTTCGGATTTGCATCGATACGTCGGGCACTTACTATGAACCACAAGAATTTTCCAAAGGCTACTTCGAGTGACATTTGAGTGGGTTGAGCTTCATTCCATTCGTCTAGAGTATTTCAAAGATTTCAGTGAAATTTTCTAGATGGTTAGCAGCTACTCGAGATTTGACCAACATGTCATCCACATAAACTTCCATAGTCTTTCCAATTTTACTTTTGAACATAGTATTTACTAGCTTTTGGTATGTTGCCTCGACATTTTTAAACCAAATGGTAATACTCTATAGTAGTGCAGTCCCAAATCGGCGATGAAGTTGGTGTCTTGTTGATCTGGCTCATGCATTAGGATCTGGTTGTAGCCCAAGTACGCATCCATAAATGACAACAATTCATTCCTCGACGTTTCATCCACAAGCTGATCGATTTCGACGAGTGGGAAGGAATCTTTTGGGCAAGCTTTATTTAGATCCGAGAAGTCAATACAAGTTCGCTATTTTCCATTACAATTCTTGACTAAGACTGGGTTTGATACCTATTTAGGGCAAGCTGCATCTCGGATGAGGCCGTTAGCCATCAGTTTATCTACCTCCTCTCTCAATGCCCTGGACCGTTCAGGGACCAAGCTGCGCCTTTTTTACTTTGTCGGGGTGAATTTGGGGTCAATATTGAGTGCGTGGACAGCAATTTTGGGTGATACTCCACACATATCGGAGTGCGCCTAAGCAAATACATCCAAATTGTATGGAGTAATTTAGTTAGTTCTGACCGAATCTTGTTTCCAAGGTGAGATCCAATTTTTAAGACCCATGTTGGTTCGTCCATACAGACTGGGATAGACACTGTTAATTCTACCGGTGCTGCCCGGTCCTCCCCTGAGCTCATCTTTCTAGGATCTAAAGCCTTGTCGAATCTTGCTATGGTCCCCAAGTCAAAGGAAGCTCTGTAATTGCTATTTCGTGGGCTCATGAATGTGGAGACTTTTCCCTACATCCTCTCCTTTTTCCTTTGTTCTTGACTCGCACGACGTAGCATTCCCGCGGAGCGCTTTGGTCTCCTTTCATAATTCCGACTCCATGATCTATAAGGAACTTCATTATAAGGCGCCATTGGACCAATGCTATTCTGAATTCGGCTAACGCGGGTCATCCCAAGAAGCGTTGTATGCTCGCATTTCATCCACAATCACAAAAGTCTGAACGAGAGTGACCCTTCGCTCACCCTCTCCAAGCTCCACGGGTAGGTCAATTGTTCCCACTAGTTGTTTGGGATCGCCGGTAAACCCCTGAATCTTTATTTCGCACGTGGACATTCTTTTCATGCCAATCTTCATCTAATCGAAATTACATTTGAAGAGTCTGTTAATAGAGCTGCCACCATCAACCAACAACCGTTGAACTACAACACGTCTGAATGCTATCATCACCACTATCGGATCAAGAGTTCGAGCTTCGATCCCTTTGGTGTCCTAATTTCGGAACATTATATTGTCACTCAAAATCGTTTGCAGCTTGGCTGGAATTTCATCTTCTATAGCTAAATAAAATCACCAACTTTTATAGTGGTTTGGCTTTTAATGAAGCCTACGTCCATTTTATAGTTTTAATATAGACTGATTGTTTTTATAAGAAGTGTTTGATTATAAGGCTTTGATTATCTTTAGGTAGATTGAATCCCCAGGTTTGGAATCCACTGGAGGATCTCAGTGAATTCCTTTGGAGATATTGTAAGGGAGGCAAAAAGTGAAGAACGTTTCCAGCAGAGCTTCAACTACTAGTTTGGAGAAGATCCCATTTATGTTGCACCCATGATGGTATTTATAGAGATCCGAGAGCTTCTGGGCCTCACCGCTTCATCAATTTCTTGCAGATGGGTATATGACAAACTAGAGAAGTTTAGCTCGTGATCCGAGCCAAAATCATGGATCGCTAACGATCCGTGGTCTATGTAACACTAGCAATCTGTAGATTTGGCTCGCTCATAAGCTAATTACTTAGTTATTCTCCCTCCATCATTTCATCACGCTAGGTCGCAAGAAACACTGCTCTATACGGATCGTTAGCGATCCATCGTGTATGGAAAACTGGCGATCCATATTCTTAGTACTTTCTGTGCTTGGTCCTTTAGGCTCTTTTACCCTTATTTCTCTCAACGAACCATCATGATGCATGGATCGTTGGCGATCTATAGGATATGGATCGTTGGCGATCCAAGCACTCGGATTGTTTTTGGAGTTTGACATGTAGAATGCTTTCTTGGCCTTGTACCTGCGTTATTCATGTAGTATCCTTGCACGTTGTTCCATTTTGATGACGATCTACTAGCTGGCTGCACCCAGCTGCTGATTGGACTGACCCGATGCTGGTTTCTTGGTTTAGTCAAATTGAGCCATTGTTTCAGTAACATGACTTAACTCTCGTTAACCTACTACTTGGAACCTTTTGGTTGATTTCTGAGCTATTCTGATGTGATAAAATTATTCTGTTTTCTAGTGGGTCCTGTTGGGTTAAAAATTTAGATAACAAAATCCCAATACAACAGTTATGGTCAATCAACCAAAATGGGAGGATTAATGGAAATCTATGTAGCTTGGTCTTAAGATGTCGTTGATAAGTGTGGAAATCAACGAGGAAGTAGCTATCCAGTTGACTTGATTGGATTCGAACAAGATTAGATGGATTTGTTAGAAGTAGAAAACTGCCTGTTGTGTTGAGACAATCAAGGCAAAGGAAGGTATGAGAACAACATGATGATCTGGTACAAAAATACTTATACTAGGATCAGTTGCACCAATACAAGTCATGGATCATCACCGATCAGTAAATATCAAAGATTTGCATAATTTCTTGAGCTATTTTATTTCTCGATGATGGCTAGTGGAATTTGGAAGTTTATGGACATCAACGTACCTATGAGTTAATGAAGTTTTCATAGAGAAGATGAGGTTTTTGGAATGAAAACTTCAAAATTTATATCAATTTAATGGACTTAGTGACTGTGTGGAGTAGAAGTGTTTTTGAGAATACAACTTTTTGTGAAGGCGTTTCGAGTAACATAAGAGCCTAATTATTTCAGGATTTGGTTGCTTGTCTTTGAATAAAGTACACTTAATGTTCATAGTAGCTTCCTTTGGGGCAAATGATTTTTTTCATGTGACATTTTGATTATATTTGGCTTTGTAATGTTAAAGGAATGGATATTAGACTCTTAGATGATCGAATGCATGGCAACGCCAAAGAACACGGAATAATATTGCTAAGTACATCGATTGGTAATGATACATATATGGATTGATACATATCAATTAAACCATTGAATTTTTAATAAATAGTTGTGGCATATTGTTTTGGGGCATGGAAAAAAGTCGAAGCTTGAAGTTGAAATGGATCGATGGAAAACATAAGAAAACCATATAAGTCTATCGGTCGGTACTGGTACCGATCCAAGGACTGATCAATACTGATCCATGGATTTATTTATATTAGATCCTAATATATCTCTTTTAATCATATATGAATATAAGATATTTATGGACAATTTTGCAGAAGGATTTCATGACTCTAAATCCCAAACTAAGCCCTCTATGTCTGTAAATAGAGGTGTACGTATAACAAAAAATGGATCGTAGCTATTTTACAATTTAGAGGAGGTGTCCCCATTTTGAATCTCCGATTTTGATCTGGTTTTGAGATTAAAGTTGTGTTTTTCTCCATACTCTATTATAAACAATAATAAAATCATTGAAAGTGGATTTATGCATAGGTGAACCTCTATAAAATTGGCATTCTTATTTTTCCTTACCCATATCTTCTTAATTATGCATGCAATTGATATGTTCTTTAGAACTGACCTGATTTTCATGTTTGAACTCATCATCTATGTATATAATAGGCTAAATCCTCATATAACTATATTCAACAACTACTTACCGGGTTTTCGATTCTTTTCACCTCTTTGGGATATTATACAATTTTTTTAGTTAATAATCCGTTTAGAATAATCTTGATCATTTGCTTTGTCCAAAGGATTCGTCTCGTCATAAATATAAGGAGAAAATAAACTACTAGGAGTAGGCTTGTCCACGGATCGATTTCAATTTAGGCAGCTTAGAACTTGGACCCGAACATGGTTACAATAATCAAAACCCAAGCCTAATCCAAGCCTATTGGGTATTCCAAACCTAATGCCTGAACATGTCACATTGACTTTTTAAGCTGGCCAGGTAAGTCCCGTATACCAAGCTCATAACATTTATGCTAAAATCATACTTTAAGCTTACCATTTTTTATAAACACACACAAACAACGTTATCATGCAAATTGGGTGCTGATGAATCCTAGCCCAAAAAAATCATGAAAACATCTACAAGCAAACAAACAAATGACAAATAAATAGCATACATACTCATATTTGGTACTATAGAAAACTAATAATTGAACCGGCCCCAACAAGGTCTGGCTGCGATGAAACCGTACCGGCTTATTAGTAACTAGGTCGGGCCTGGGAGTTAGTGTTGAACTCAAACCTATTTTAGCAGGGTGGGTTTGAGGCCCGTTCTAGCAAGTTCTAGTTTAGCGTAGCCCTTTGATGCCGTCTTCAATAATTTCTTTTTACTTTTGAACCTATATCTCCCGATTACACTTCCCAATTTCAGCAGAGCTGGTAAACCTTCTCTTTAACCTAATTTTTTTAACCATACAAATGTGGCAACATAAAAATATATAATATTATGAATAAAATAGTAGAAAAATATATACATATACTTAATATAAGTACAAACCAAAGAAGTTAAGAATAAAAGTACTAACTTGCAATTGGAATGATAAATAATCAATAATCTATCCTAATGACGAAGGAGGTGTAGCAAAAGTAATTACAGGCTTAGGAAAGGTAATGGACGTCAGGTCAATGAAATCAAAAAATGGAACTATACAAACATTAACCCTAGAAGGAAAAAGCTCTAATATGGAAGTGGTAGATGTAGTAATGGAAAACATAAGGGCATGAAGGTGACATGCAAATATGGAAATAGCGACCTTCTCCTAAAGGAAAAAGAAGATGGAACTCTAAAAATACCTCAAGGTTGAAAATAATGATCTTGTAATAAGCTATCAAAATCCAAAGGGATCCCATTAACATCAAAAATAAAGTCTATCACAACCTACCAACATAGAACCCCGCAACTGCACAACAAAGCCCCAAAACGGTGTCCATTGGAAGATAATATTTTAGATAGACTTTTCGCATGACTTACACTACAAAGCTTTTGGAATATAATTCCAAAAAGATATGGAAAACTGAAAGACTACTGAGACTAAACAGGAAATAAATGCCAAAAGGTAAAATTAACACAAGATTTATAGTTGTTCAGAACCAAGATTCCTACATCCACTCTAAAGGTCATGCTCTAGGCTTTATTGCTAAGTTTGGTTAGCAAGTACCGTAAACCCGCCTTTTGGATAGGCAACATACAGGCGCATTTTACCAAATCAACTACACATGACATAGCTTAGTCGACGAACAAACAGCACGACATGCTTAGAGTATAGGTTTTGAAGGAAATGGGATGCTTGGAGTCTACTTTGATTCGCCTTCATGTTTGCTTTGGATTTTCTAAAGGGTTTCTTCGAGTCAAAGAAGTGTTTGCTTTGGGTCTTTGAGGAATAAGCTACTTTGAGTTATCAAACACCATATTTCGAGTTGGTGATAGGTTTGCTTCAGGTCAAGGAGGCGACCACTTTGAGTCAAAGTAATGGATCAATCGATATCCACAAGGTCCCCATCAATCTCGTATCCATCCTATTTGTATCCATCATATTTTCACCCATTCCCTTCGTATCCATGTGCTTTATACCGATCCATCCTATTTTCATCCACTTTGTATAGATCTCACTCGAACATGTTTCGTATCAATCAGTTGATTGATCTATACGAAGCAACGAGCCATGGATCAATACGAAGCCACACACCAGGCATCGATGCGAAGTACATAAGAATTTATCTAAGTTCGTTTGCTCCTTAAAATTCTTTCTTCGTATTAATACCATCTATGTGTATTTCGTATTGATCAGTCAAATGATTGATACAAACCAATGGCCAAGGATCGATTTGAAGAGCTAGATGATTGATCGATATGAAGAGCTTGGCAGCCGATGTATATAAAGAAGGCAAAGTCAACCTAGAGAAATGGTCACTCGGAATGAAACTTAGATCTTCATGTGATTACGGCTCCACGTCATCAATGCACAGCCGATCGATGCGAATAGTCATCACTCCAAAGTTGATCGATACGAAGATATCGATGCGAATGCTCCAACCTACCTACAATGTAAACATTGGATCGAACATAACTCATGATCTGCAAATCCAAATACCTTCAAACTTTAACCGTAGCTTACATACCACTAGAAGAATGCTAATGATCGATCTCAACCCAAATGGATACCATCCTGACCAATACGAAGGAGATGGGGATCGATCTCAATCTATCCCAAATGACCCCTAAATAATAACGTGGGCCCACCCACGTGTGTGAAGGAATATTTTGAGTTCAGTGGCAGATACTTCAGAACTTCACCTATAAATAGCACTCCAATGCCAGGAGAAACGGGACTTTTGGATATTCTATGCAATTACTCTGTTGCAACTCCATTGTAAATTGTGTATTATCAATTGTATTACTGTAAACCTGTTGAGAATCATCAATAAACAGCAAACTTTTCAAAGTGGACATAGGTTAGAACATCAAACATTATAAACACCATCTTTTTACTGCTTTCCTTTTAAATTTTGAGTGTCCTTCATATTTATATCTTCTTTATTTTGTCTATCTATGATCTGAGATCGTGAATTGGTGCTTTCATTTAAAGTTGGGTGTTTGTAACCAATTTGTTGCAAATATTTTAGTGCTTTCACTAAGAGGGCTAGCACTCAGGGATTCTGAAGCTTGGATTTTGGATTTGAAGGCTTAGGAACTTGGATCTGGAAAGATATGATGAAGCAATCAACAAGGAGACAAAGCGCGGAAAGTAGTCGGCATGAAGGAAGTCGGAAGGCTCCTTTAGGAGCTAATCAAACTTTACTTCTCATCACCAAAGTCGAAATGGAGATGATGATGGAAGCTATGCAGGAAGGGATGCTGAAAAGGCAGGAGGAAATGATGCATAACCTACTCCCATAGATTGGACAAGCTGGTGCGTAGAATCGAGAGAACGAAGCAGTTGGAACAGAGGGAATCTAGAACCAAAGTTAGGGACACGGAGCCACCAAGATTTAGGATAGAGCAAGACCATCAGGAGCAGCCCCTGAGCTAGGGAGCACACCCCTGGATCATGTTGACCCAATTCCAAGTAGGATACAAGGTAGTACTATGAAATGTGGCGTTGATGAAAGAATGGATGCTCGTCCAAGAGAGCAGATTTCCAGTTTCGCTCGAGAATTTAGGTGCAGATAAGAGGCAACAGACAAGGACCACTACTTTGTTACAGCAATAGATTGGCAGAAATGATCAGACGCACCATGAGAGGAGGATTAGCTAATAGAGATTTGGAGGATGTGAATAGGAGGCTCTTCGCTCCCACAATTAGGCAGGACAGGAACCCAACTGAATTCAAGCTACTAGAGACGTATGATGGGAGGACAGATCTTGCAGTTCATCTGACGAGGTATATAAGGCATATGGGGGTACTGGGAGCATTAGAGGAAGTCGTGGCCTGGTGTTTCCCATTATATTTGACGAATATAGCCGCGCTGTGGTTCAGATAATTAGAAAGTAGCTCCATTAGAACATGGACCAAGTTGATTGAGAAGTTTATGAGGTAGTTCAGAGTTCACATCTCGATGCCCAAGAACGTGATGAGTTTGACAATACTGAAGCAGAAAACCGGGGACTCTTTGAGGAGTTTTCTAACATGATTCAATGTAGCGTCGACATCGGTGGATCCGTTAGATCCATCCATGGTTCTGATGGCAGCTATGTCTAGCATAGCTGATGGCATGGAATTCAAAAATTCAATGAAAAAGGAGCCAACTATGGACCAGGGAGAGTTTTACTATGCGGTGGAAAGGTTTTTGCAATAGAAATATGCAAAGTCGGAGAGAGAGAGGAAGGAGATGAAGTTGATTTTTATGCAGTCAATGGGAAGCGAAAAGCAGAGAACAGCTTTGACGAGGCATGGCGACCGCAAAAGGAGCTAAGATTTACCTCTTATTCAGAGCCGAGCGGGACTTTACAGTGAATACATCAAGATACAAGGGGAAAGTTCCCTACCGGAGGCCTAATAACGAAAAGAAACCAGACAAATATTGCTTATTCCATGATCTAAACGACCATAGCATGAACGGTTGCTAGTACTTGAGAGATTAGATGAAAGGACATATCTGGAATAGTATGCAGTTGAAGTGCGTCAAAAGGCGAGCAGCGACAGTGGAACGGGAGCAATCGCCATCTACATCAAACGAGAATGGCTCCGAGTTAAGGCATCAGCTTATCATCAACTAATTGGAATAATGATGAATAAGTAGCAAACTCCGCACTAACAATGGTTAGATCGCTTACATATGTAAGAGGTCACGAACGGTCCTTAGGCGTGCTGTGCGACTATTGTAAACCGCAATAGTGGAGGTGTTTGCACTTTCACATTTCTGTTTTGCTTTTGTTATTTCTTTTGTGCATCTTGACTTGATTTAGTTGCACATTTTTATTCTAAGACTCATTTGAATGTAATTCTGATGTTAATAATTCCAAAATACGATCGCGAACATTCACAATTCTTGGCGAACGACACCCGACCTTGAACGGTCACAATTCGCCACGAACGGCACCCGACCTCGAATGGTCACAGTTCACCACGAACGAAACCCGACTGCGAATGGTCACAATTCGCCTCGAATGACATCAGACCTCAAATGGTCACATATATCACCCGAACGGTGTACGATCATGAATGATCGCTATTCACAATCAGGTAAGATTATAGATCTCTTTACAGGTCCTCAACAGGATACGAACATCAAGCTTATGGCATTACAAACACACCTTCCTATAGCAAGGCATGTCTTGTGGGGCAAAGTGTTAACCCACCTTTTGGCAAGGCAACATACAGGCGGATTTAACCCAATCAACTGCACATGACAAAGCATAGTCAATGAATAAATAGCGCGACGTGCCTGGGGTATAGGTTTTGAAGGAAATGGGATGCTTGAAGTCTACATTGAGTCTCCTTAATGTTTTCTTTAGGTTTTCTGAATGTTTGTTTCGAGTCAAAGAAGTGTTCGCTTCATGTCATTGAGGAACAAGCTACTTCGAGTCATCAAACACCATAAATTGAGTCGGTGATAGGTTTGCTTTGAATCAAGGAGGCAGCCACTTCGAGTTAGAGTAATGGATTGGTCGATATCCACAAGGTCCCCCTCAATCTCGTATCCATCCTCTGTGCATCCATTAAATTTGCACACATTCCCTTCGTATCCATGTGCTTCGTGCTGATCCATGGATCGGTTGATTAATACGAAGCAATTAGCCATGGATCGATATGAATTCACACACAAGCATCGATGCGAGGTACACAGGAATTGATCTAAGTTCGTTTGCTCCATAAATTACTCGCTTCGTGTCGATCCCATCTCTGTCTATTTCGTATCGATCAGTCAAATGATCAGTATGAACCGATGGCCAAGGGTTGATACGAAGTGGGTGACGATTGATGTAACGACCCAGAATTTTCGTCATTTGAAATTCGCATATTTAATTGAATTTAAATATTTAAAAGTTAAGTTTATAAGCTGAATAAATAATATTTCGAATATAATGATTTAATTGGATAATCAAATTGATAATTTAATATTTGAAATTACAGAAATAATTGAAAATTGGATTTAAAGTGAATAAAAATGATTTATAAAATGATATTAAATTCCGTTTGAATTAGAATGATGTTACAGAACTCTTAAAATCGAATTAAAAGTTAAATTCTAGAAATTGAATATTTCAATATTTAATTGACGAGTGAAAATAACCATTTTCAAAAAGTCTCAGATTTCGACAAAGCCATTTTCATTCGATTAGTAATGTTAAATTATTGTAAGATTTCAAATTTCGTGTCAATCGGATTTACGGTTTGTCCGGGGCAAGCTAAAACGCGTAGAAATCGGTTTATGTGAAATTTTAATAGTCGATTCGAAAACCTATGTTTCAAATACGATCGAATTGGCTCTCGATATATATTCCATTGCATTCGGAATAGGGGTAAAACATTATAAACGCCAGGCGGTATGCTTCGTTTCTAGTTCGGAAAAAAAACAGATGAATAGTGTCGCAACGTTTTCTATAAAAGGCCAACTTTTATTTCATTTTGCATCAAACCCTACTAGGGCTAGGGCTAGCCGCCACTTCATTTTAATGGCTGAGCTTCTTCCCCTATTATCTTCCAATCCGAAAACAATTATGCAAAACTTCTTAAACGAGAATTATAGAGCTCGGCACGATCTTCAATCTAGATGGTGGTGATCGAGTTTGGTGTAGCGAGAAGGAGGCAAGGGCACCGCATTTGTGCTTCCTTCGTGCTCGTTTTTCGAGGCATATAGAGCACCGAGCTCGACGTGCTCTTGGCTGAAGGTGGAGGCGGAGACAGGCATTCGAACGGTGGTGTTTGATCGTCGTGTAGGCGATTGTAGGGGTTGCGAAAATTGAAGGGAAATCGGCGGCAAGTGGGTTATCACGTATGTGAAATCACATTGGGAAAGAAGGAAATTAGCGGTGCAGATCCAGGGCAAGGAAATCAAGGGCTGAGATGGAAAGTAAGGTTTTTTTAAAAAATAAAATTGATTTTATTATTTATAATTCATACAATGTTTAAAATGCTATAACTTCTGCATACGAGGTCTGTTTTGCACGAAACGAATTGCATTGGGTTCGTATGGACGAACACTACACGATGGAGCTGGTTTGGAGTTGATTGGAGCTAGTGAGCATTTTGGATAAAATTAAATGGTCGTTTAATTTTATTCGAAAAAACACTGCAATTGCGATTGGTCGCAATGTGAGTACAACTCACTCTTTCTGACTCACTGATATTTTTATATAAGTGAGAATAAATATTATTTATGATGATTTATGACTGCTTGGATGATATATGATGTATTGATTGATATTTGGATATATACCTGCATAGTGGAGCAGATGACCATATACGTTCCCGTGTATGAGCTGATGACCCTTTGTACGCGCTTCTGCCTTGAAGCAGACATTGTACACATATTCTAATATGTATATTTGTTGCAAGTGACAGGTTGGAGGGATCCAACTGGATTCCTCACCAGTATTGATTTTATTTTACAGATATTGTTATATATTCTATTATGATATGATATATGATGTTTGGATTCCGTGATTGATTGGTGTTGTTGCAGCATTGGGCATCTTTTGGAAATTTAAAAATGTTGAAGTGCTAATTTCCAAAATTTAAAAGAATTTTCAAGTGATTTTGAAAATATACGTTTTGTTGAATTTGGAAGTGTTAAAGGAAATTGATTTATTTTAAATAAACAAATGCTATAATTTTTATGTTATAAACATTATGATGTTTTGTGAAATATAATTGAAATGAGATTTTTGGAATATGAAATGAACTATTTTGTAAAATAGTTTAAATGGAGATCTTTGAAGTTATAATAAACGGTATATATATATAAGATTTATAAAATTGATATTTTATAAGTCAAAGTGTTAGAATTATAATAGAGTTTTAAAATTGTTTAAATGAAGTATAAGTAAATCTTATAAGCAAATAAGATTTATGGAGTTGCGAAGTTATTAAAGGAACGAATTTTGTAAAATAAATGAATTATAAGTTATTAATTTATAATTTGGCATTTTAGTAATTGAGTTACAAATGGAATTGGTTAGTAAAGGAATTTCATATATTGAAATTTTTATAAAATATAAATGGAATTTATAAACATTGTTTTATAAATCCGAAATCAATTGAATTTGGTATGTTAAATATAGAAGTTTATTAAAGGATATATATCCACGATTTTGGATAGTGGATAATCCTTTAATGAATATATAGAAGCAATGATTTGGTAAAAGAACTATATCCACGATTTTGGACAGTGGATAATTCTTTAAATAAATGTGTGAGAATGTTGGATTTGGTAAACGATTTATATTCATGATTTTGGACAGTGAATAATATATTTAAGAAATGTTTTAGAAAGTGATATTATTAAATGGAGTTAAATGTCTTAAAGAAGGTTTTAAAATGTGTTAAGGATAGACACCCTAGATTTCAACATTCATTGTTGAAATAGACATTTTCGAGAAATAAGGAAATGATAGACTATAACACTGTTGTAGTAGATGATTTTCGAAAGGAAATATTTTGTATAGTATTGGGATTTATATATCTATCTTATTTTCGAATCCCTATACTAGTGATTTTGGGTCGTAACGATGTTTTATGCAACATTCGTTTTGATCCAAATAAATGTGTTTAAAGATAATGTTTTCCTTAAACAATAAAATATGTACTCAATTATGATTTAAGTATATGCAATATTTTCTAAGTTTTGAAAATAAATAGATTTGTGAATTACTTATTATTAAATAAGTATATGGAAGTGTTTTCCAATATAGAAGTTGAAATGGTTTGGAGATATATCTTTTTAAAGATAATTTGAGGTGAATATTTGGCAAATGGTTTAATTAATAAAAGATTAATTAAAAGGACCTAGTGATTGTATATGGTGATAAATATTTGTTTGTTTACTTTGATAGTTAAATAACCGACTATCAAACATAGCCAAATTTTAGTTCCTCGACTTGATGTGGGAACTATTTAGTCGTACACTTAGTACGTAGCCTTCTGTGTAGGCTTGATTATCGTTTGTGTTGAGGATGTTGGTTCGTATAGTATGGAGCATTACTCCAATCTATCGAGCTTCCTTCTTGGCCGAAGGGTAGCAAGTTGAAAGTTTGAGACGTGATAAATCTACGAGACTTAGTTGTTGTGTGAGGTTGACAAACGCTTTTGCGTTGTTGGTGCGAAGAGACCGGGATCAGATTTATCTGAAAACCACTTCGGACCAACGTATATGCGATGATTGTGCAGGTTGCTTGTGATGATATTGATATTCTTCATAGTGGGAGACACCTTGTTGATCGTTTGGGGTTAAAATCCCAACATCCAGTAGCAGTGGTCTCGTCATTTATGAAATATCCAATGCGAGGACTATTCGCTACTAATCCTAGGGATTTCCCGACAGGATGTGGTAGGAAAGTACCTTCGGTTTGTTCTGTTCCTGGACAACTTGTATGGATGTTTGTCTGATATTGCATTTCTATAGGTTATGTACATTGATTTTTACAAACGTACATCAGTGGTGGCAGAGAAGGCAACTTCTCTTAGCTTAACACCCTCCTTGAGACTTATGAGCTTAAGGGTTATACTTTTGTGGAAGGCAATTAGTAGTCAACGGAAATGGCGGTGTGGCATTCAAAGTGATGTGATATGTGATTCGTGAAAGGTAATCATTACCTCTAGCCTCATCAACCGAAAATGACCAAAACAGGGTTAGATGCGGCAAGGCTAAGTGGACCGCTCCCATTAGGATATGATCATCCTCTTCTAGACGTATCTTTGCATGTTATGACGTCATGTTTTTGATTATTGTGGTTTTATGCTATAAGGGACCTCAGTAAAGGTCGGTAACGACCGAAGGATAAAATATTCGGTACCATCTTGTTATAGAGGTGGGTCGGTCTTGTGTTGGTAGAGGATCCTTAGTGATGGTCCTCGGTACATTTTTCTAGAGATGTGCTGCCGAAAGGTAGTCCCTTCACCTGGTCATTTGTATGGAAATCCAAATTCCACTACTTGTTTGCCAATTTTATCGTATTACCCAATTGGGCTATATGATGGAATTTAATCAATGTAACAATTTCGGCTATGATTAATATTATTTGTATATAATAGAACTACTATAATATAAGAGGTTTTGAGATTATATGTTTTAGTTATCGTAAGGTAAAAACATGTCCGTATTTATGTGTGGACTTGTCTTACGAGATACTATTGTTTTGATAAAGGAAAAGTTTTGGTAAATAACTTCAATTGAATGTGTTTCTCACGCTGGTTTACTAGACTGTTCCAGTCGTTCTTCCCTTTCAATGCTCGGGTCAGACCGAGTATATTTACAGGTCTAGATTTGATGCTTTTGGAGCTTCAACAAGAGAGCTGGAGATCTTCATTTCGTATATGCGTATCTGTTTTGATTATTGATTATCCACTATGCTTAGTTGTTTATATTATCAGCAATTGTGAGGACATGTTATTATAACTGTTCAAGTTGATAACTATTGATTATTGAACTCTGATTGATGTGTGTGTGTGTATATATAGTTTCTATTTTGTAAAAACGATTGATACGATATTATATATTTTTCGTTACGATGTGAGATTCTGTATTGTTCTATTTGGTTCTATCTTCTTTTTGTTCTCGTCTCTTCTTCTCTCTTCATTTTTCCTTTTGACTTTCCGTCAGTTTGTGCTTTTGGGTCGGACACGTGTGGTTTATTGTCGATTCAGAAGGTACGGATCTGCGGTTCGTCACAACTGGTATCAGAGCTTAGATTTTGTATAATCCCAAGCTTTGATGTGTACTCAGTATAGATAGGGACAGTAACACCATAGATTGAGTTTGAGTGTATTATATATATGAACACGTATTTGTTAGTGAATATAAAATGTTTTATATTGTGTTTACTTATCCGTTGAGCTATTTGTGAATTCTGGTCGGTATGTGGGACGCCATATTATCGATAGGGATTTCCAAACTCTTAAACGAGGCAGGTCGACATAGTATCATTTTAAATTGGGTAAATGAAATAATTTTACCTCGATTATATTTTGTATGTAAAGAAATAATTTTTCAGAAATTATTAAAGTGTATATAAATGAATTGTTTGGTTGTTTGAAAATGTAAATATATATAAGTTAAAAAAAAGCTGTTTGAATAATCTAAATAATAGCAACTTGTAAAAGAATAAATTGTATAAGCAAATAAATTATAAAGTATGGAATTATAACCAAATGTGATTTACACTTGTGAAATAATCTTATATATAAGAAGTGAAACTATTTGAATATATTTATAAAAATGAGTTATAAATAAAAATGAATTTAAACTAAGAAGTTGAAAATTTGAATTCCGTTTATTTTGAAAGTTGTTTTCCCAAAGTTAAAGATGTTATACTATTATAAATCAAAATAAGATAAACGAATTTGAAATGATCTTATGTAAGTAAAGTGAAATTATATAAGTGATTATAAATTAAAGGAATCTTTTTGAAAGAATATAAAGCACTAAATTCACTATCGTTACGGGAAAATAATAAGGGTGATGACTGTAGCATCATCAATATCACTTTCGAGTTTCTGTGTGATGGATTTGCTACCAAAGTAAATTGAAATTGAAGTTTTGTTAAGATAAACAAGTTTGATTTAAAATCCAAGTTAAAATTGATAAAAATATGTGAAAGGAGTTTTGGATTTATAATATGAAGTAAGAATTTACTTTAATAAAGTTGAAATAAATGTGAGTTAGCATAATAAAATATATGATTTGAAATTTAACTGAAGGAAAATTAAATAAATAGAATTGGATTTTAACTGGATTTGATAAGTTATTGAAATGGAAATTAAACTTAAAAGATAAGTGATTATATAACATGAATTTTCAAGTTTTAATAAATAAGATTTATAACTCAGAAAGTGAGAAAATGTAAGTAAAACCAATTGTTAAAAATGGTTAAACACTTTTGGTTAGGCAAAAAAAAATCTGAATTTGAATAAGGGATATGAAATTTGACTTAAGTAAAAGTTAAATAAAATAGAATTTGAATTGAATTAGAGATGAACTTAAGTTGTATAGTGAAAGTGAAGGTAAATGAAGTTGATTTTTGGTATCGAAGTAAATTGATAAAGTAATTAATTGAATGTGAAATTGGGTTGTATAAACAAATTCAACTTTAATTGTAAAATGAATCACTGTAACGACCCAGAATTTTTATTAATAAAAAATTGAATATTTAATTAATTTTAAATATTAATAATTGAATTTTTGGATTTAATTGGATAATTAAATCGATAATTTAATATGTTAAATTATGGAAATAATTGAAAATAGAGTTAAATATGATAGAAAATAATTTGTAAAGTTTTATTTAATCATACTGGAGTTATAGAAATATTTTAGAACTTTTAGAATCGAATTAAAAGTTAATCTGTGAAAATTGAATATTTTAATATTTAATAATCGACTGTAAAATAGCCAATTTTTGAACAGTCTCAGAATTGAACGAAACTAGTTCCATGGGATCCGTAATAGTTAGTTATTACCGGATTTCAATTTTCGTGTCAATCGGAGTTATCGTTTGATCGTGGCAGCTCGAAACGCATCGAATCATTTTTTAATTTAAATTTGGCGAGTCAAAATAGCCATTTTTCAAAAAGTCTCGGATTTCGACGAAACCAGTTTCATCGGATCCGTAATGTGATATTATTGTAGGGTTTCAAATTTCAAGTCAATTGGATTTACCGTTTGTCCGGTACAAATTAAAACGCCTAGAAATCGATTTAAATCGGTTTAATTTAAATTGAGCGTTTTCAGCCATAACTCGCACATACTTCCGAATTAGCTTCCGAAACCTGTTCCATTGTGTCCGGAACGCGGGATAAACCCTAGGTACGCTGGTTACGGCGTCTAAATCGGAGTTCGGAATTCCCGGGATGAATAGTGTTTACGCTTGGTTTTCTATAAATACACCACACACACAAATAAAAAAAAAAAAATTAAAAACCTAAACCCTAAAACGTTGCAGCCGCCTCTTCTACAACGTACGGCCGAAATACTCCCATTTTCATCCCTCTAAATCTTCAAATCCATCAAGTAATTCAAGAAACTCTCTAAATGAAAGTTGTAGAGCGTCTCGAGCTCTACATATCCAACGGTTATGATTGCAAATGGAGTTGTGGATTGGTGGCGAGTTGTGTTTGAAGTGTGGCCGCACGTTCTCGGTTTTCGTGCTACCTGGGGGGCCGAGTTCTTCATGGTTCTGGCCGAAGGTTGAGGGGATGGAGGAGCTTCGTTGGTGAAGAGATGATCGCATATAGTCGAGTGATGGTGCAGAAATTTGTAACCCTAAATTGCTAAATGGGTTCGGCCATCTTCCTGTAGCCGTGCGTGATGAAGGGGAAGAAAGGATGGACGGTCCAGATGTTGTGATGAAGGATCTTGTGGCTTGGATTTGCTGTGGGTTTAAAATAGTTAGTTTATATGTTGATTTGTGTATATAAATCGTGTACGATCTTTAAAAAATTCATAACTTTTTCATACGAGGTCGAAAAAATGCAAATCCAGTTGCGTTGGAATCGTATGGACGAGCACTACGCGATGGAGTTGGTTTGGAGTCGTAAGGAGTTAGTGAGAATTTCGGGTAAAATTAAACGCGCGTTTAATTTTATTCGAAATAAAAGCTTAAACGGAAATTAAAACTAAGGTGAGAATTTCTCACTCAATCGAATAGATTTCGATTTTATTTTAAATAGTTAGATTTAAAATATTTGAATGCATGTTTGAATGATGACTGTAAATTATTGATTGTTAAAATAGACATTATGCGCCGTTAGTAAGCGGATGTTATTTAATATAAACATATACCGCGAATATTTCATAAACAGTGAAATTGGTATTATATATAATATCAATATATATATATTGGCATATGTATATATTGCAGTTATTGATTTCCCGCATTTTTGTTTAGCGGATGAGACCCTATTACGCCGTTATTAAGCGGATAATATTTATTAAGAACATATACCGCGATAATTTCGTACTGGAGCGAAATTGGTATTGTGCTAATGTTTTTGGATGCAGGAAACAGGTTGGAGGGATCCAACTGGATTCCTCAACAGTTTTTATTTTATTTCAGATATTTTGATATTTGATGGATTATCATATCGATATATGATATCGTTGTGGTCGTGATTGACTATTTGATGTGTAGCATCATTGGACCCAGATTTTGGGATTTTAAAATGAGTTTAAAAGTGATTTTTGAAAATATACTATATTTTTGGAATTGATCCATTATAAATAAATAAACGTTATAATTTTTAAAGTTATAAAAATTATGGTTTTTGTGAAATATAGTTAAAAAGCTGATTTTTAGAAATACGATTAAAAGTCGATTTTTGAGAAATATGAACTAATGATTTTATAAAATAATTTAGATTGGATTTTTGAATATATGATAAAAGTTTAAATATAGGATTTATAAAATTTGATTATTTTATAAATCGAAATGATGAAATTATAAAGGAATTTAAAGACGTTTTAGAATAATAATATAAATTGATTTATATTAAGAGATTTATAAATGGATATTTATAAATTGAAATATAGACATTATAAAACGAGTTTTTATAAGTGTTTGAATTAAGTGAAAATGAATTTCATTAAAGAATGAAATTTATAGAATTATAAACCGTGAAGTTATAAATGGAATTTATAAATAGTAAGATTTATAAATTTGGTGAGATTATTTGAAGAATAGATTGGATAAATCATTAAATCTTATAAGTTATAAGATTTATAAATTGGAAAGTCTTTAAAAGAACGATCTTATAAAATAATCGTTTTATAAGTATTTAACTTATAATATGAACGTTTAGTTTCTAATTTAGTTATAAACTGGAATAGGTTAATAAAGGAATTTATTAAAGGAAGTTTTTATAAATAAATAGAAAAGGAATTTATAAACGTTGTTTTATAAATCCGCAAACGACTTATTTTGATAAGTTAATTGTTATAACTTATAAATGGAGTTATATTCACGTTTAGACAGTGAATAATCCTTTAAGTTAAAGTGAATAGAAATAATGGAATTTGTGAACATAGTATATTCACGTTTTTGAATAGTGAATAACATGTTAAAGAAAATGTTTTAGAATGTGATATTTTAAACAAAATTAAAACGATCTAACGATGTTTTAAAAGGTGTTGAGATTCGAAACCATAGTTTTCAACATTCATTGTTGAAATAGATGTTTTCGAGAAATAAAAGGAAATGGTGGACTATAACACTGTTGTTATAGTAAATGATTTCCGAAAGGAAATATTTTTGAATAATATTGGGATTTATATATCTATTTTAAATTCGAATCCATATACTAGTGATTTTGGGTTGTCATAACGATGTTTTACGCAACATTCGTTTTGGCCCAAATAAATATGTTAAGTGAATGATTTCCTTAAAGAAAGAAATATATACTTAATTCGGTTTAAGTATGTTGAATATTTTCTAAGTGTTGAAAATAAAAGATTGTGAATTACTTATCTAATAAGTATGGGATTGTTTTCCAATATAAAGTGAATAATTAGGATTTATCTTTTTGAAGATAAATTGAAAATGAATATTATAAATCGAATTGAAGTCGTATATTCATTAATACTTTGGAATGTAAATTCACCAGAGAATTTATAAATGAAAAGTGAAATTTGTTTAAAAATAAATATTGATTTATTTTTGAAGTGTTGAAACTATATATCTAGTAAAGATATTATGGAAAATAAATAATTTGGAAAATTATTTGGAATCTGGTGATGTGTGCATATCCATTGATAGTTCAATAACCGACTATCAATATTTCCCTTTGAATGGGTAATTGATGTGATTTGATTGAATTTGAATGCACACTTATTTTTGAATAAGCGCTCACTATTCGGGTTAACCGGGAAAGGACCATGGGGTCGTATAACCCATTCCGAATATGTGATACGTCGTTATGAATTGCATTTGAAGATCGGTGTTGAAGACCGAGTATTTGTGAAAGCGATAGGATGACCTATCGATTGTCTCTGCACTGGGTAGCTCCTGGTATAGAGATTCCTTAAGTGATGGGAAATTCGATCGGGATTGTGAATACCCGTATTGCAAGGGCTTCGTAAGAAGTGCCTTCGGTTTTGTTCGAGCCCGGAACAGACTTGTATGGATTGTATGCCTGACATTACAATTTGAGATATAAAGCCGATTTCTTTCAAATATATTTCTGTTGGTGGCGGAGAATTTATTCTTTGCTTAACACCCTTCTTTGAGACGTATGTGCTCAAAGGTTATATAGTTGAAGTTATCAGCGATATATCCCATTTTGGTAATGTGACATGCTGAGTGATGCTGAAATGATCATTGTGTTGATTATTTGTGATAGGATCGTTTATTTGATCGTCTATCTTAGTGATCATTGTGTTGATCATTTGTTGACCCAAAGCATGGCTTTTGTATAAAGTATGTTTTTGTGGACGTGACTTCGTCGGACCTCACACCCCGAAATGGTCGAAACAGGAAAGATGCAGCAAGGTTATTGGGGGTAGCACCCCTTAGGGTATGTACATTTCCTTCTGGATAGAAGTGGTATCATGGTATGGAGCCCAGATACTTAACTTATGTGGATATCGCAGATATATATATATGATTTTGTGATTTGTTGCTGGGGCCCCGGTTAAAGGTTGGTTACGACCGGGAGATGGCATACTCGTGTCAGTAGTTACCCAGTTAGGGGTAACCCGGTCTTGTGTTGGTAGAGATCCGGTTTGGTTCTCGGGGATGTCTTTCCAGAGGCATTCTCAGTGGCAATGGGAAGTTCCTTGGCCTGACCATTTGTTGGAAATCCAAAGAAACAATACGAAACTTGTACGGTTTTAGTTGTAGAACCTGCCATTTAATATGGTAGCTATTAGTAGGCATAATATAATGGTACCTATGCTGGCTAAGATTTATATTCTACTTTCGAAAGGATTTGTTCTACACTATGCACTAGTAATAATATCAAATGTTATTTTAAATACGTATCAAGCATCTTTGACTATCATAAGAAGAAATCTTCTCCAAGTCTGCGTTTGCATTGTGTGTGTGGCAGGAGGTCTTATGGTAGTCTCATTTTTAAAAGCATTGCGAATTGAGTTTAAAATATTCCTCTATTTTTGATTTTAAAGATAAATAAACTGTTTTGAGTTCTCACACCAGTCACATGACTGACTCGGAGTTTATTGTTTTCCTTCCTAAACTCTGGGTGCCCACCAATTTCCACACGGGCAGTTAAGAGTTAGGTTTATCAGGATATTCTGGATATTCTGGAGTTGCTGGAGGCAAGATGGATGGCATGGCGTATTACTAGTTTATATAGTATTTCTTTTTCCGCTGTACTGTTTGTTGTTGTATGATGTTGTACACTCTGATGATATGATGTAATGTAATAACTGATATAGTTCTTTGTTTAAAGATTATTCATTTATTATTATATGTTGTTCCGCTGCGAATTGTGAGATTCTGATGTTGTTCTGTTGTTTCCTTTTTCCTCTATTCTCTATTTCTTTCTGTTCCGTTCTATTTTTAAAATTCTTCTATCTTCTATTTTTAAAATTCTCTGTTTTCAAATTTCTTTTCTCCCTCTATTTTCTATCTTCTTATCTCTTCTTCTCTTTCTATCTTTTTCTTAAATTCTTTTTAAAACCCATAACTATTCGGGTTTTCGGCAACGAAAATCCGCAATCGTTACATTTGGTATCAGAGCTCTGATGGTTAAGCGACAACCATGGTTCTGTAGGGTTATTACTCATTAGAGATAGAGTCAGCAGTACTCTAGAATGAGTTGAGTGTAATAATAGCTATGAGAGCGTATTTGTTAGTGAATATAAAATTGTTTTGTATTGTGATGATTGGTTTATTAAGTGGCATATGAACCTTCGTCAGCACGGTCAGTCAAACTATGCCGAAGGGGTTTTCTAAACACTTGAATAGAACAATTCGGCACAGTATTGTTTTAAATTGGGTAAATGCAATAATTTTACCTTGATTATATTTTTATATATAAAGAAATAATTTTTCAAAATTATTAAATTGTATGTAAGTTGATTGTTAGGTTGTTTGAATAATCTAAATAAAAGAAGAATTGTATAAGCAAAAAGAATTGTAAGAATTGAGTTATAATTAAAGTGAATTACAATTGTGAAATAAACTTATATATACAAGAAGTAAAATTATATGAATATGAGTTGTAAATAAAAACGAATATAAGGTTAAATGAAATGTAACTTAAGAGATATTGAATTAAGTTGATATTGGTATCGAAGTAAATAATCAAGTGGATTAAATGAATGTGAACTTAAGTTATGTGAATGAAATTCAACTTTAGAATTGAATTGAATTGAATGAGTGGATTGAATGTTAATCAATTGAATGTAATTAAAATTGATATGAAATAATGAATGAAAGTAGAAGTTCATTGAAATCAAATGTTATTAGAAGTTGAATAAAATTGAATGAATATAAGCAAAGGAACTTGGATGTTAGTTGGTTGATGGTTGAATGTATATTGCTATTGTTGCATTTGCTATGTGACATGTATAGTTATGTTGCTATATGTTGTATATTGAGATTATTTGCATATGTGCATGTTCTCATGTTGTTTGTTGAGTGATTAGTAGGTGCGGATCGCGTTGCTTCGCATTTGGAGTTCGCTTTAGCGCTATATTAGCCGTATATGCTTGCTAATAAAATATAAGGTACATATCTCGGATTAAATATCGTACTTTTACACTTTTTTCCCTTCGGGATGCCTCATTACTTGATGAGATGTATATTTGTGATATATATACTGTCTTTTTTTTTTCGGATCGAGCCGCGCAAAGGAGACTATGGCGAATTTTTCCGAAAATTTAAGGCGTTAGAAAAATTTGAGAAAATTTGAAAATTTTTTTTTTTGAAAACTTTAACTTTGATTTTGGAATTGAAAGTTAAACAATAGTAGTTGTTTTTGAAAGGATAACTAAGTATGATTTGAAAACTTAGTAAAGATTTGTAAGGAGTTTAATTATGAATTTTGGGAAAATTAATAGATTCTGTAATTTTCTTACTTGTAATTTCGAGGACGAAATTCTTTTAAGGGGGAAAGATTGTAACGACCCAGAATTTTTATTAATAAAAAATTGAATATTTAATTAATTTTAAATATTAATAATTGAATTTTTGGATTTAATTGGATAATTAAATCGATAATTTAATATGTTAAATTATGGAAATAATTGAAAATAGAGTTAAATATGATAGAAAATAATTTGTAAAGTTTTATTTAATCATACTGGAGTTATAGAAATATTTTAGAACTTTTAGAATCGAATTAAAAGTTAATCTGTGAAAATTGAATATTTTAATATTTAATAATCGACTGTAAAATAGCCAATTTTTGAACAGTCTCAGAATTGAACGAAACCAGTTCCATGGGATCCGTAATAGTTAGTTATTACCGGATTTCAATTTTCGTGTCAATCGGAGTTATCGTTTGATCGTGGCAGCTCGAAACGCATCGAATCATTTTTTAATTTAAATTTGGCGAGTCAAAATAGCCATTTTTCAAAAAGTCTCGGATTTCGACGAAACCAGTTTCATCGGATCCGTAATGTGATATTATTGTAGGGTTTCAAATTTCAAGTCAATTGGATTTACCGTTTGTCCGGTACAAATTAAAACGCCTAGAAATCGATTTAAATCGGTTTAATTTAAATTGAGCGTTTTCAGCCATAACTCGCACATACTTCCGAATTAGCTTCCGAAACCTGTTCCATTGTGTCCGGAACGCGGGATAAACCCTAGGTACGCTGGTTACGGCGTCTAAATCGGAGTTCGGAATTCCCGGGATGAATAGTGTTTACGCTTGGTTTTCTATAAATACACCACACACACAAATAAAAAAAAAAAAAATTAAAAACCTAAACCCTAAAACGTTGCAGCCGCCTCTTCTACAACGTACGGCCGAAATACTCCCATTTTCATCCCTCTAAATCTTCAAATCCATCAAGTAATTCAAGAAACTCTCTAAATGAAAGTTGTAGAGCGTCTCGAGCTCTACATATCCAACGGTTATGATTGCAAATGGAGTTGTGGATTGGTGGCGAGTTGTGTTTGAAGTGTGGCCGCACGTTCTCGGTTTTCGTGCTACCTGGGGGGCCGAGTTCTTCATGGTTCTGGCCGAAGGTTGAGGGGATGGAGGAGCTTCGTTGGTGAAGAGATGATCGCATATAGTCGAGTGATGGTGCAGAAATTTGTAACCCTAAATTGCTAAATGGGTTCGGCCATCTTCCTGTAGCCGTGCGTGATGAAGGGGAAGAAAGGATGGACGGTCCAGATGTTGTGATGAAGGATCTTGTGGCTTGGATTTGCTGTGGGTTTAAAATAGTTAGTTTATATGTTGATTTGTGTATATAAATCGTGTACGATCTTTAAAAAATTCATAACTTTTTCATACGAGGTCGAAAAAATGCAAATCCAGTTGCGTTGGAATCGTATGGACGAGCACTACGCGATGGAGTTGGTTTGGAGTCGTAAGGAGTTAGTGAGAATTTCGGGTAAAATTAAACGCGCGTTTAATTTTATTCGAAATAAAAGCTTAAACGGAAATTAAAACTAAGGTGAGAATTTCTCACTCAATCGAATAGATTTCGATTTTATTTTAAATAGTTAGATTTAAAATATTTGAATGCATGTTTGAATGATGACTGTAAATTATTGATTGTTAAAATAGACATTATGCGCCGTTAGTAAGCGGATGTTATTTAATATAAACATATACCGCGAATATTTCATAAACAGTGAAATTGGTATTATATATAATATCAATATATATATATTGGCATATGTATATATTGCAGTTATTGATTTCCCGCATTTTTGTTTAGCGGATGAGACCCTATTACGCCGTTATTAAGCGGATAATATTTATTAAGAACATATACCGCGATAATTTCGTACTGGAGCGAAATTGGTATTGTGCTAATGTTTTTGGATGCAGGAAACAGGTTGGAGGGATCCAACTGGATTCCTCAACAGTTTTTATTTTATTTCAGATATTTTGATATTTGATGGATTATCATATCGATATATGATATCGTTGTGGTCGTGATTGACTATTTGATGTGTAGCATCATTGGACCCAGATTTTGGGATTTTAAAATGAGTTTAAAAGTGATTTTTGAAAATATACTATATTTTTGGAATTGATCCATTATAAATAAATAAACGTTATAATTTTTAAAGTTATAAAAATTATGGTTTTTGTGAAATATAGTTAAAAAGCTGATTTTTAGAAATACGATTAAAAGTCGATTTTTGAGAAATATGAACTAATGATTTTATAAAATAATTTAGATTGGATTTTTGAATATATGATAAAAGTTTAAATATAGGATTTATAAAATTTGATTATTTTATAAATCGAAATGATGAAATTATAAAGGAATTTAAAGACGTTTTAGAATAATAATATAAATTGATTTATATTAAGAGATTTATAAATGGATATTTATAAATTGAAATATAGACATTATAAAACGAGTTTTTATAAGTGTTTGAATTAAGTGAAAATGAATTTCATTAAAGAATGAAATTTATAGAATTATAAACCGTGAAGTTATAAATGGAATTTATAAATAGTAAGATTTATAAATTTGGTGAGATTATTTGAAGAATAGATTGGATAAATCATTAAATCTTATAAGTTATAAGATTTATAAATTGGAAAGTCTTTAAAAGAACGATCTTATAAAATAATCGTTTTATAAGTATTTAACTTATAATATGAACGTTTAGTTTCTAATTTAGTTATAAACTGGAATAGGTTAATAAAGGAATTTATTAAAGGAAGTTTTTATAAATAAATAGAAAAGGAATTTATAAACGTTGTTTTATAAATCCGCAAACGACTTATTTTGATAAGTTAATTGTTATAACTTATAAATGGAGTTATATTCACGTTTAGACAGTGAATAATCCTTTAAGTTAAAGTGAATAGAAATAATGGAATTTGTGAACATAGTATATTCACGTTTTTGAATAGTGAATAACATGTTAAAGAAAATGTTTTAGAATGTGATATTTTAAACAAAATTAAAACGATCTAACGATGTTTTAAAAGGTGTTGAGATTCGAAACCATAGTTTTCAACATTCATTGTTGAAATAGATGTTTTCGAGAAATAAAAGGAAATGGTGGACTATAACACTGTTGTTATAGTAAATGATTTCCGAAAGGAAATATTTTTGAATAATATTGGGATTTATATATCTATTTTAAATTCGAATCCATATACTAGTGATTTTGGGTTGTCATAACGATGTTTTACGCAACATTCGTTTTGGCCCAAATAAATATGTTAAGTGAATGATTTCCTTAAAGAAAGAAATATATACTTAATTCGGTTTAAGTATGTTGAATATTTTCTAAGTGTTGAAAATAAAAGATTGTGAATTACTTATCTAATAAGTATGGGATTGTTTTCCAATATAAAGTGAATAATTAGGATTTATCTTTTTGAAGATAAATTGAAAATGAATATTATAAATCGAATTGAAGTCGTATATTCATTAATACTTTGGAATGTAAATTCACCAGAGAATTTATAAATGAAAAGTGAAATTTGTTTAAAAATAAATATTGATTTATTTTTGAAGTGTTGAAACTATATATCTAGTAAAGATATTATGGAAAATAAATAATTTGGAAAATTATTTGGAATCTGGTGATGTGTGCATATCCATTGATAGTTCAATAACCGACTATCAATATTTCCCTTTGAATGGGTAATTGATGTGATTTGATTGAATTTGAATGCACACTTATTTTTGAATAAGCGCTCACTATTCGGGTTAACCGGGAAAGGACCATGGGGTCGTATAACCCATTCCGAATATGTGATACGTCGTTATGAATTGCATTTGAAGATCGGTGTTGAAGACCGAGTATTTGTGAAAGCGATAGGATGACCTATCGATTGTCTCTGCACTGGGTAGCTCCTGGTATAGAGATTCCTTAAGTGATGGGAAATTCGATCGGGATTGTGAATACCCGTATTGCAAGGGCTTCGTAAGAAGTGCCTTCGGTTTTGTTCGAGCCCGGAACAGACTTGTATGGATTGTATGCCTGACATTACAATTTGAGATATAAAGCCGATTTCTTTCAAATATATTTCTGTTGGTGGCGGAGAATTTATTCTTTGCTTAACACCCTTCTTTGAGACGTATGTGCTCAAAGGTTATATAGTTGAAGTTATCAGCGATATATCCCATTTTGGTAATGTGACATGCTGAGTGATGCTGAAATGATCATTGTGTTGATTATTTGTGATAGGATCGTTTATTTGATCGTCTATCTTAGTGATCATTGTGTTGATCATTTGTTGACCCAAAGCATGGCTTTTGTATAAAGTATGTTTTTGTGGACGTGACTTCGTCGGACCTCACACCCCGAAATGGTCGAAACAGGAAAGATGCAGCAAGGTTATTGGGGGTAGCACCCCTTAGGGTATGTACATTTCCTTCTGGATAGAAGTGGTATCATGGTATGGAGCCCAGATACTTAACTTATGTGGATATCGCAGATATATATATATGATTTTGTGATTTGTTGCTGGGGCCCCGGTTAAAGGTTGGTTACGACCGGGAGATGGCATACTCGTGTCAGTAGTTACCCAGTTAGGGGTAACCCGGCCTTGTGTTGGTAGAGATCCGGTTTGGTTCTCGGGGATGTCTTTCCAGAGGCATTCTCAGTGGCAATGGGAAGTTCCTTGGCCTGACCATTTGTTGGAAATCCAAAGAAACAATACGAAACTTGTACGGTTTTAGTTGTAGAACCTGCCATTTAATATGGTAGCTATTAGTAGGCATAATATAATGGTACCTATGCTGGCTAAGATTTATATTCTACTTTCGAAAGGATTTGTTCTACACTATGCACTAGTAATAATATCAAATGTTATTTTAAATACGTATCAAGCATCTTTGACTATCATAAGAAGAAATCTTCTCCAAGTCTGCGTTTGCATTGTGTGTGTGGCAGGAGGTCTTATGGTAGTCTCATTTTTAAAAGCATTGCGAATTGAGTTTAAAATATTCCTCTATTTTTGATTTTAAAGATAAATAAACTGTTTTGAGTTCTCACACCAGTCACATGACTGACTCGGAGTTTATTGTTTTCCTTCCTAAACTCTGGGTGCCCACCAATTTCCACACGGGCAGTTAAGAGTTAGGTTTATCAGGATATTCTGGATATTCTGGAGTTGCTGGAGGCAAGATGGATGGCATGGCGTATTACTAGTTTATATAGTATTTCTTTTTCCGCTGTACTGTTTGTTGTTGTATGATGTTGTACACTCTGATGATATGATGTAATGTAATAACTGATATAGTTCTTTGTTTAAAGATTATTCATTTATTATTATATGTTGTTCCGCTGCGAATTGTGAGATTCTGATGTTGTTCTGTTGTTTCCTTTTTCCTCTATTCTCTATTTCTTTCTGTTCCGTTCTATTTTTAAAATTCTTCTATCTTCTATTTTTAAAATTCTCTGTTTTCAAATTTCTTTTCTCCCTCTATTTTCTATCTTCTTATCTCTTCTTCTCTTTCTATCTTTTTCTTAAATTCTTTTTAAAACCCATAACTATTCGGGTTTTCGGCAACGAAAATCCGCAATCGTTACAATCACCATTAAAAATGTTATTATTAAGAATTGAATAAAACTTAAGTTAAGAAGTTGTGAATTTAATAATTGAATGAAAGTCAATTGAATGTTAAACCAATTTGAAATTAAAAGTGTGGAACCAAATTGAATATAAGTAAAGTAAATAAACTTGGTTATGTTGGATATACATTGGTTGTTAGTTGATTGAATAAGAATTCATATGGAATTGAATTAATGAAATTGAAAGTAAAATAATTGAATTCTAATTGGAAGTAAGTGAATTTAAATAGAATTGAATTTGAAAGTGAACCTACTTGAATATGAATTAGTGAATGTGAACTAATTGAAAATGAATAAATGAATGTTTGTAAAATCCGATGTTAATGAATCAAATGTGAATAAATTGAAAATCAATTTAATGAATGTTAATGAGAAGTGAATGAATATTGATTTGTTTATGGATTGATTGGATAGTAGTTGGATGTTAGTTGGATGATAGTTTTTTGATGGTTGGATTTGTTTCTTTTGATTGCATTTTCTATATTGACATATATAGTTGTTGGTATATGTTGTATTGATATTACTTTCACATATACATGTTTCTCATGGTTTGTTGAGTGTTTAGTAGGTGTGGATGGCGCTTGCTTCGCACTTGGAGCTCTCTTTCGCGCTATATTAGCCGTATATGCTTGCTAATAATATATAAGGTACATATCTCGGATTACATATCGTACTTTTACACTTTTTACCTTCAATGCCTCATCCTTGATGATGAGGTGTATATTTGTGATATATATTGCTTTTTTTCTGGATCGAACCGCGTAAATGAGACGCTGGCAAATTTTTTTGAAAATTTAGGGCGTTAGAATTTTTTGGGAAAATTGGAAAACTTTTGGTAACTAAAGTTTGATTTTTGAATTAAAAGTTAAACGGTGTAGTTGTGTAACGACCCGATATTTAGATGATTTAATTTAGTTATTTAATAGAATTTGAAATTAAAATTTAGTAGAAATAAATAAAGAGTGATAAATTTATATTGAAATGAACGATAATTGAACAAATGGTAATTTGAGCCTTGTTTGTAAAATGAATAAATTTTCATTAAATAAATTTGTGTAAGTATTGTACCTGAATAGAATGTGAAGATAGAAAGTATAGGTAAGGTATTAGAGTAGTTAAGTATTAATTTATGAGTATAATAATTATAGTATGTATTACCCACTAAATTGGTCAATTTATCAAAACTTTGTAAATTGTAAATAATTTGACGCGTATTGATAAGCGTTACTTTAACTATTAATTAAAGTAATAAGAATGAAATAAATGAAGTTATGCAGTAATGAATAAATATAATATCGCAATAGAATAGGAAACTGACATAGCATTTATTTATATGAACGTTACTAGGTAATTTATTTGAGAATAACGGAAGGGTGAACGTGAATATAATATAAGCATAGATTTATGTTAGGTAACTATTTGGATTTGGGAAATAAGTGAAATTGAAAAATTAAGAGTTTTACACGTAAAGTATGTATAGTGGGATATATTGATTCCATTGGGGATTTAATATTATCAAGGAGAATTAAATATTGTCTTAATGTAAAATTTAGATGAATTTTGAGATTAAATGCTAACTCCATTCAGAATATGACAATGGGTGCAATATCTTGGGAAATAGTTATAAGTTACATGTTTAATTTGGTTGATGAAATTTGAATTGAAATAAATGTTAATACACTAAATAAAGGGTACATATAATATGAGAAGTAATACCATGATTAGAAGTTGTCAAAATATAGGGTGTTAAGACTTATAAATGGAAATTAGGAGGCAGTTGAAATTAAATGGACTTTAATGTGTATTAATGAGAAATTTACGCTATAACTAAAGAGATGAATGGAATAAATACCAACCAATGTAGGTTGTAACTATGAGATGACAATTTTTGGGGAATAAGTTGAACTTTTGATAATTAAGAAAATCAATGCGGAAAATATGTAAAGTAAGTTATAGAATGTAAGTAATTAATTGAAAGTAAATTTAGTGTGTAAAATTTTTATAGTGAGTGAAGTATATTATAAAAAGAACCTTAATTTGTACATTTAATTGATAGGAGTGCACTTAGGAATGTAATTTATTCTAATCAGTGTAAATAGGGGTATGTTAATGCAAGGAAATAAACTGACATTATATAGTGAATTATGTTAGTTATTCACAATAAGAGAAAATGAAATAGTTAATACGGATAAAAGTGAAACGGAAAATATGAATGCAATAGTGTGAATCCAACATTTAATTCATCTAATTGAAAATAAAGATTTGTTAATTTAATTAAATAGATAATTTCTGAACGTGTATGAAATTAAGGGAAATTCTGAAATCGATAAATTTAGCAACTTTCAATTAACTTTCAATTTGTTAAACTATTGTAATTGATTTAGAAATATAAAGAGTTGCTTATTTATTTGAAGTAAAATTTTGGAAAGAGGGTTATTTCAACTAAATGGGAATAAAATGTTAAATACTACGTTAATGGAGTAAGTTGAAAATTTAGGATAACAATATATTGACCATTAACCAATGTTAATTTATCTACTTGGTGATAATGGAGTGAATAAAAGAATTTAAAAACCAAATAAATGAATTTCATGGGCAATTAAGTTTAATCGCTGGATAAATTGAAATTTTAAAACTTAATGTTGTAAATTCGGATTTTTAACGATAAAATGAATGTTTCATTTGTAAATGTAGGTTTAATTTCATTAAAATAAAGAATAGAAAGATTGATTTTAAAGAAAGGAATATATGATTTGAACTATGTTTTAGCTTACAGACTGATTACAAGAATAGAAAAATAATCTATTTATTACTCTTGTGTATAAACAATAAATTTATAAACGTGTTTAAATAAACAATTGTTCTATATTTTTATCCATTTTAATTGTCTGTTTTAAAATTTTAACCTTGTAAGTAAATGCAGTTAATGTAATTCAAATATTTCAATAAAAAGGAAAGGAAACGTTGATTGCAATTAATATATTTAATAAAAGAAACGCACGTTTTGCGTTAAACAAAAGGGGTGTTTTGATGGAAATAAAAGATCATTTTGAGAAATCAAAATTGGACGTTTTCATTTTTAAGGTAAGTATAAATATTTTATTATGCGTAGATAAAAACCTAAATGCGTACAAATTTGAATATTAATTGAGTTAATGAAGTTAATTTGGTTACGTTACAAAAAAAAAGTTAAAGGTTGTGCAAGGTACATGGTCCCTTCATTTTTATTTCTTTATTATTAATTGTTGCATGAACATTTTAAAACAGTTACCTTATTTTTAATAGTTGATTCGTTTCTTTTCTTTTTTTCTCCGTTTAATACCTGAGCATAGACTTTTAGATTATATTTATTTTTTTGCCACCTCATTTTTACGTATACAAAATCTAACTTTCGTTTGCAAACTTTTCCATTCTTACGTACATTTCCTTATGCATTATTAGTGCCTGAAGCTTTAAAAAATAAAGCGTTACATTTATTTCTGTCCCTCCACATTCATTTCCTAATTATAAATAACCTACATCTTATTCTTCTTTTACATTTTGTTTCTCCTAACAATAACCCTAGCCTCCATGCTACTCTTCTTCTTCTTCTTTTTTTTTTTTTTTTCTTGTTTTTCTCAAAGCTCCTTATTATCTCTCATTTTAATTTTTCCTTTCTCTTCAAATATTCTTCTTCTTCTTCAAATTTACTTCTATTTCAAACTTTCTTCTTTCTTTTCAAATCTAGATCTTCTCTTCCGTTTATAGTTCTTATTTTAATCATTTTTTTCAATTCTTCTTTTTCAAATCTTCTTTTTTCTTTCAAACCTTTTTAAAAATACATACATTCATATAATAAAGAGGAAAATTAAAGTAAATCGAAATAAAAGAAAAATTATGGAACAAAGTTAGCAATCAAGAAGAAGCATACGCGTTTTTCACGAGGGAAGAGTGGATGTGGCACGGTATTTTATTTTTGTTTTGTTTATTTTTAATTTCAATTGCAAATCGTTTAATTGTGGTAACTTTCACATACGAACTCCGTTTCACACGAGATTTTTTCGTTAGGATCGTAATTCCATTTCGGATATGTTGACGCTGGTTTGGATTGATTTGGAGGCCGTCGAATTTTTGAGTTTAAATCGGATTTAAATTCGATTTAAATTCAAAAGGTGAGTGTTTTAACCCACTCACAACTTCTAAAAGTTTTTATGTTTGTTAAATTTATTTTAGATATGAGTAGAAAATTTATTTATGACTGTTTGGCATGTTTTATTCATCATATCTGTTAAATCGCATTTATTTAATGTAACTGTTCATTAAATTTTATTACTGCATATAGATTGACAGTTATAGTTATTTATTTGCATATAAACTGTTAGTTTAATAGTTGTTAAATTTATTTTTGAATATAACTGCCAGTTATTACCTGTTATATATTATCGGATATATATTGATATTGTTTTGTTATTGGATGATGATTGTGATTTGGATGATGGATGATGATGGATGATTGGATGTTTTATTTTATATCATTAAACTGAAAGTTATCATGCATTTTTCGTTCCATTCGGGATTGTGGTTTGAAATGATATACAACCGCAAAGTTTTATTTTTAAATTGCGGATTGAAATGATAAACATCCGTATCACTTGACCATAGGATAGAAAATTATATACAGGCACAGTGGTCTATATATAAAATATTTTAAAGTGATTTCTATGGTTTGGATGGGATACGGTTTATAAAAATTTTTAATTTTGATATTTTATAAATATTATTCTTCTATATATATACACATATGAAGTTAGAAATTTTGAATTTAAGCTGTGTATAAATCTGTTAGATAAAAATGGAAAAATTGAGAAAATGGAATTTGATAATTTATATTATACGTTAAGTTTGGAAATTTTAAGGTATGATATTTATAACTGGATTTTCCCAAGATAAATTTAAAATGAATATTCTAGTATAATTAAATTGAAGGAAACATTTAATTGATAGAAATTGGAGTTTATTTATGGATTTTATGTGAACATTCAAGACTAAATAATAGAACATTTAATTTGTTGAAAGAATAAATTCCAACTTTAGTTTTGAAATATTAATACTCCAAATGGATGTATATATAGAAATTGAAGTGGTTTTGCAACTTGAAGTGATATTTAAAATTTATAGTTCAGACTTTAAATAAAGAAATATATTTGTAAATCCATGGAATTTATTTTTCATTACAAAGTAACCTTAAAGTTAAGCCATTTAATTTATATACCGTTGAATATCCAAACCATTCAAGTTTTAGAAGTTATGGTTTTAAAATTTTGAATTTTCGAAATATTATGCTTTGAAAGTACAATTCAAATGTTTGGTTTCCAGATATTATATATTTTAAAGCAGTATGATTTTTGGAAAAGAATTATATTTGGGATAAAATGATATCATATTGTTTTGGGTTTTAAAATGATATCGTATTCATAGTTTTGAAAATGGGAAATTTTATCCTGGTTTTAAAGTATAAACTATTTTTAAATGACCGCGGTGTTATAATAACTATTGGTTGGCAAAGAGACCGGGATCGGATATGGACATACTCTCTGTCGATACCGAAAACCACTTTGACTAACCGTGTACGCGGTGGATATTCCAGACTGAAGTAGGTTGGTGGCGGCGTTTCCTGTAAGGTAAATACGTGGACCCAACTCCCGTGAGTTGGCATAAGGTGGCTAAAACAGGAGCGATCGACGGGTTAATGAGGTAGCACCTCTGATCGGACACTTCCCTTCGATACTATACTATGACTATGGATTTTATTCGGTGGCCACCTTCACTTTTGTTTTCTTTGATGTGGGGAGTTTGTCCGAGGTGGGCGGCAGCTGCGCGCTGCGCGTTTCCATCGGCCCGGAAGCGTAATTGGTATATCTACCCTGGCATTGCCTAGTTGTGCCGTGTCACCTACCCTATCGCGCCTTGTACGAGTTTGAATTTCTCCCGTAGCCCGTGTGGTATCCTCTGGTGGCTTCCCGATCAGGGGGGACTATGATATTGGATGGACTACTGGGACTATTACATGTTAAGGTGGAAAATGTAAAGCCTTAATGCTATTTAAAAGTAAGTTTATTTTACAATTAGACACTATTATAATAGCGCAATATACTATATAGTAAATAGTTTAACGGATCCTTAGGAGATGTAAATCCCGAGCATCTCTTGATTTACTGCACTCATATTTATTTCTGTTAATTTAACTTACATAAGATCTTTTAGTTCTGACTCGAGTGTTTTGTCTTTTCAATTCGCTCGGGTCAGTCCGAGCGTTTCAGGATTTGAAGACTTTATTTCTGGAGGACGAAGACGAAGATTTCATTATTATTATTATTATATGGTTCCACTACTCACTGTATTCTGCTGCATTGGTATTTATTGGTATGTGAACTCTGATATTAAATTATGTAAAGAAGAATCAAAAGTTTTGTAAACAGTTTTATAAACTGTATATTTTATTATTATATTTTATCCTTCCGCTGTGAGATTCTATTTTGTTTTATTTCTTCTCTGTTTTTCTTATTTACCACATAACAATCCGCCCTTACGTATGGTTTGAAACGGCACGTGTGTCTGTTTAAAACGTACGAAAAGGCAGGGCCGTTATAGTTGGTATCAGAGCTTTGGTTTAGCGACAAACCTTGGCTTTGTGGGGTTTGACTCTTTGTTAATAGGGTAGTAATACCCTATGGGAGTCGCTGAGTGTATATATATGAAAGAGCGTATTTGTTAGTGTTATAAAAAGATTTTGATATTGTGTTAATCTGTTCCGTTTTGTATTTATAAATTCTGATTGGTGCATGGGACGCTATGACATCAATAGGGATTTCTAAACACTTAATAGGACAGACCGACATAATATTTGTTTTTAATATAGGTGAATGAAATAATTTTGCCTATTATATTTTCTATATATAAAATAAAAAAATTTCAAATGATATCTATATTTGGTTGCGATAGATTGGTTGTTAGGAATAAAATTTATAAATAATAAGAAAAATAAGAATGAAATTAACATCAATGGAATTTGGAAATTTTAAAACTTAAGTCCGGGGTTTTTGAAAATTTGCTTTCAAAGGATTTATGAAATATAAAAATTGTTTATAAGTATTTTCTTATATAAATATTTCGTATAATTCGGAAGAATTGTTTTATAAAAGATTTTGGAGAAAATAAGTTTCGTACTTTCCTCTCTGTCGCTGGAAAATAATTTCGGTGATGGCGGCCGCATCATCGACTTTCATTTTCGAGTTTCGAAGGGGAAAGGCCACTGCAGTAAATTCTACTGCAGATTTATTTTGAAAATATCTAAATTTTAATTGTTTTAAATATAATTAGAGGTATATAAGTTATAAGAATATACTTATCTATTGAAATTTAACCCGGTATTTAATTCTAAATTTCCATTAATTAATTGTTTCAATTATGGTAGTGAAACAGAATTTAATTAATAATTGAAACCCTAAATAAAATAAGAGACTTAAATGCTAAGTTATAAAGGAAGTTAAAATTTTAACTTATAAGAAAAAAAAAGTAAAGATTTATTGAACAATGAATGAATTAAAAAAATTGAGATAAACTTGTATAAGTTCAATTGCATTTTCTTTAACATATATAACTTACCAAATATTAAAGGTTGAAATGTTAAATAAGAAATTGGAATAGAATATTATACAAGTAGAAATTTTGGAAATAATGAAGTATTAAATGAATTGCTATTATAAATGAGAATTTAATGTTATAAACTTAGGTTATAAATTGAAATTTTACCAAAATTAGAGGTAAGTATTATAAATAGGTGATTTTAAAACTTAAGTAAATAAAATGAAATTCTTTAATAAATAAGGATTGATGTGTAGGGTTATAAACTTAAGTATGATATAAATGCTACTAGTTGAATATAATGGAAAGTAGGTAACATAAATAAATGACTGCAAACCCTAGTTAAAGAATTAATAAAATCCTTTACCTATAAGAATGGATGTTATAAGGTTAAGAATTTAAGTGTAATAAAAAGGGTTACTATAATTAAATATAATATAAATGTAAGCATAGAATGAATGATTGAAATTGAGAAGTGCATTAAATATAATACAAATAAAAGAAACTTACATGACCCGATTAAGCAAAAATGAATAATTGTAAGAAACAACCACTGAACGAGAAGATAAAATTTGAAGTTTGTCACAAATAAATGTAAATTATAAAAGGAAAAATTATTTGGTTTGAATAAAAGAAAGGAAATCAAACAACTAAAGTACGAGGTGAATTTATATAAGTTAATTTGATTATTGTTTGGATTTGTGTTTAGTTGATGGTTGTTTGGGCAAGGATACCTTAAAATTGGATTTGGGTGAATGAATAATCTACTTAGTTTTATCTAAGACTATTGAGTAAAGGATGCGCTAGTAGTTTATTCTTCATTCCGTATAATTTAAAGGTTTTGAACCTGAACGGCCATTTGTTTATTTGATTGAATGGTTGCTTGTTTTGGATGTATATGCTGTTCGTGAAATGGATGGTTGTGTATTGATTTGTTGTTAGGGATTGAAACTACTTAGAAATATTTTGAAATGTTCTCCAAACTCTAATAAGTTTAAGTATAAAAAGATAATGTTGTAAATTTGTATATTTTAAGAAGAGTAACATATATTGTAAATTTAAGGTAATGTTTTGAATAAGATATGTAGATTCTAAATCCTTCTTTTCCCTTCTTTCTCTTTTTCGGGGACGAAAAGTTTTGAGTGGGGGAGAGTGTAACGACCCGATATTTAGACGATTTAATTTAGTTATTTAATAGAATTTTGAAATTAAAATTTAGTAGAAATAAATAAAGAGTGATAAATTTATATTGAAATGAACGATAACTGAACAAATGGTAATTTGAGCCTTGTTTGTAAAATGAATAAATTTTCATTAAATAAATTGGTGTAAGTATTGTACCTGAATAGAATGTGAAGATAGAAAGTATATGTAAGGTATTAGAGTAGTTAAGTATTAATTTATGAGTATAATAATTATAGTATGTATTACTTACTAAATTGGTCAATTTATCAAAACTTTGTAAATTGTAAATAATTTGACGCGTATTGATAAGCGTTACTTTAACTATTAATTAAAGTAATAAGAATGAAATAGATGAAGTTATGCAGTAATGAATAAATATAATATCGCAATAGAATAGGAAACTGACATAGCATTTATTTATATGAACGTTACTAGGTAATTTATTTGAGAATAACGGAAGGGTGAACGTGAATATAATATAAGCATAGATTTATGTTAGGTAACTATTTGGATTTGGGAAATAAGTGAAATTGAAAAATTAAGAGTTTTACACGTAAAGTATGTATAGTGGGATATATAGATTTCATTGGGAATTTAATATTATCAAGGAGAATTAAATATTGTCTTAATGTAAAATTTAGATGAATTTTGAGATTAAATGCTAACTCTGTTCAGAATATGACAATGGGTGCAATATCTTGGGAAATAGTTATAAGTTACATGTTTAATTTGGTTGATGAAATTTGAATTGAAATAAATGTTAATACACTAAATAAAGGGTACATATAATATGAGAAGTAATACCATGATTAGAAGTTGTCAAAATATAGGGTGTTAAGACTTATAAATGGAAATTAGGAGGCAGTTGAAATTAAATGGACTTTAATGTGTATTAATGAGAAATTTACGCTAAAGCTAAAGAGATGAATGGAATAAATACCAACCAATGTAGGTTGTAACTATGAGATGACAATTTTTGGGGAATAAGTTGAACTTTTGATAATTAAGATAATTAATGCGGAAAATATGTAAAGTAAGTTATAGAATGTAAGTAATTAATTGAAAGTTAATTTAGTGTGTAAAATTTTTATAGTGAGTGAAGTATATTATAAAAAGAACCTTAATTTATACATTTAATTGATAGGGGTGCACTTAGGAATGTAATTTATTCTAATCAGTGTAAATAGGGGTATGTTAATGCAAGGAAATAAACTGACGTTATATAGTGAATTATGTTAGTTATTCACAATAAGAGAAAATGAAATAGTTAATACGGATAAAAGTGAAACGGGAAATATGAATGCAATAGTGTGAATCCAACATTTAATTCATCTAATTGAAAATAAAGATTTGTTAATTTAATTAAATAGATAATTTCTGAACGTGTATGAAATTAAGGGAAATTCTGAAATCGATAAATTTAGCAACTTCCAATTAACTTTCAATTTGTTAAACTATTGTAATTGATTTAGAAATATAAAGAGTTGCTTATTTATTTGAAGTAAAATTTTGGAAAGAGGGTTATTTCAACTAAATGGGAATAAAATGTTAAATACTACGTTAATGGAGTAAGTTGAAAATTTAGGATAACAATATATTGACCATTAACCAATGTTAATTTATCTACTTGGTGATAATGGAGTGAATAAAAGAATTCAAAAACCAAATAAATGAATTTCATGCGCAATTAAGTTTAATCACTGGATAAATTGAAAATTTAAAACTTAATGTTGTAAATTTGGATTTTTAATGATAAAATGAATGTTTCATTTATAAATGTAGGTTTAATTTCATTAAAATAAAGAATAGAAAGATTGATTTTAAAGAAAGGAATATATGATTTGAACTATGTTTTAGCTTACAGACTGATTACAAGAATAGAAAAATAATCTATTTATTACTCTTGTGTATAAACAATAAATTTATAAACGTGTTTAAATAAACAATTGTTCTATATTTTTATCCATTTTAATTGTCTGTTTTAAAATTTTTAACTTTGTAAGTAACTGCAGTTAATGTAATTCAAATATTTCAATAAAAAGGAAAGGAAACGTTGATTGCAATTAATATATTTAATAAAAGAAACGCAACTTTTGCGTTAAACAAAAAGGGTGTTTTGATGGAAATAAAAGATCATTTTGAGAAATTAAAATTGAACGTTTTCATTTTTAAGGTAAGTATAAATATTTTATTATGCGTAGATAAAAACCTAAATGCGTACAAATTTGAATATTAATTGAGTTAATGAAGTTAATTTGGTTACGTTACAAAAATATATATATATATAAAGGTTGTGCAAGGTACATGGTCCCTTCATTTTTATTTCTTTATTATTAATTGTTGCATGAACATTTTAAAACAGTTACCTTATTTTTAATAGTTGATTCGTTTTTTTTTTCTCCGTTTAATACCTGAGCATAGACTTTTAGATTATATTTATTTTTTTGCCACCTCATTTTTACGTATACAAAATCTAACTTTCGTTTGCAAACTTTTCCATTCTTACGTACATTTCCTTATGCATTATTAGTGCCTGAAGCTTTAAAAAATAAAACGTTACATTTATTTCTGTCCCTCCACATTCATTTCCTAATTATAAATAACCTACATCTTATTCTTCTTTTACATTTTGTTTCTCCTAACTCTAACCCTAGCCTCCATGCTACTCTTCTTCTTCTTCTTCTTCTTTTCTTCTTGTTTTTCTCAAAGCTCCTTATTATCTCTCATTTTAATTTTTCCTTTCTCTTCAAATATTCTTCTTCTTCTTCAAATTTACTTCTATTTCAAACTTTCTTCTTTCTTTTCAAATCTAGATCTTCTCTTCCGTTTATAGTTCTTATTTTAATCATTTTTTTTCAATTCTTCTTTTTCAAATCTTCTTTTTTCTTTCAAACCTTTTTAAAAATACATACATTCATATAATAAGGAGGAAAATAAAGTAAATCGAAATAAAAGAAAAATTACAGAACAAAGTTAGCAATCAAGAAGAAGTATACGCGTTTTCCACGAGGGAAGAGTGGATGTGGCACGGTATTTTATTTTTGTTTTGTTTATTTTTAATTTCAATTGCAAATCGTTTAATTGTGATAACTTTCACATACGAACTCCGTTTCACACGAGATTTTTTCGTTAGGATCGTAATTAAATTTCGGATCTGTTGACGCTGGTTTGGATTGATTTGGAGGCCGTCGAATTTTTGAGTTTAAATCGGATTTAAATTCGATTTAAATTCAAAAGGTGAGTGTTTTAACCCACTCACAACTTCTAAAAGTTTTTATGTTTGTTAAATTTATTTTAGATATGAGTAGAAAATTTATTTATGACTATTTGGCATGTTTTATTCATCATATCTGTTAAATCGCATTTATTTAACATAACTGTTCATTAAATATTATTACTGCATATAGATTGACAGTTATAGTTATTTATTTGCATATAAACTGTTAGTTTAATAGTTGTTAAATTTATTTTTGAATATAACTGCCAGTTATTACCTGTTATATATTATCGGATATATATTGATATTGTTTTGTTATTGGATGATGATTGTGATTTGGATGATGGATGATGATGGATGAATGGATGTTTTATTTTATATCATTAAACTGAAAGTTATCATGCATTTTTCGTTCCATTCGGGATTGTGGTTTGAAATGATATACAACCGCAAAATTTTATTTTTAAATTGCGGATTGAAATGATAAACATCCGTATCACTTGACCATAGGATAGAAAATTATATACAGGCACCGTGGTCTATATATAAAATATTTTAAAGTGATTTCTATGGTTTGGATGGGATACGGTTTATAAAAATTTTTAATTTTGATATTTTATAAATATTATTCTTCTATATATATACACATATGAAGTTAGAAATTTTGAATTTAAGCTGTGTATAAATCTGTTAAATAAAAATGGAAAAATTGAGAAAATGGAATTTGATAATTTATATTATATGTTAAGTTTGGAAATTTTAAGGTATGATATTTATAACTGTATTTTCCCAAGATAAATTTAAAATGAATACTCTAGTATAATTAAATTGAAGGAAACATTTAATTGATAGAAATTGGAGTTTATTTATGGATTTTATGTGAACATTCAAGACTAAATAATAGAACATTTAATTTGTTGAAAGAATAAATTCCAACTTTAGTTTTGAAATATTAATACTCCAAATGGATACATATATAGAAATTGAAGTGGTTTTGCAACTTGAAGTGATATTTAAAATTTATAGTTCAGACTTTAAATAAAGAAATATATTTGTAAAGCCATGGAATTTATTTTTCGTTACAAAGTAACCTTAAAGTTAAGCCATTTAATTTATATACCGTTGAATATCCAAACCATTCAAGTTTTAGAAGTTATGGTTTTAAAATTTTGAGTTTTCGAAATATTATGCTTTGAAAGTACAATTCAAATGTTTGGTTTCCAGATATTATAGATTTTAAAGCAGTATGATTTTTGGAAAAGAATTATATTTGGGATAAAATGATATCATATTGTTTTGGGTTTTAAAATGATATCGTATTCATAGTTTTGAAAATGGGAAATTTTATCCTGGTTTTAAAGTATAAACTATTTTTAAATGACCGCGGTGTTATAATAACGATTGGTTGGCAAAGAGACGGGGATCGGATATGGACATACTCTCTGTCGATACCGAAAACCACTTTGACTAACCGTGTACGTGGTGGAGATTCCAGAATGAAGTAGGTTGGTGGCGGCGTTTCCTGTAAGGTAAATACGTGGACCCAACTCTCGTGAGTTGGCATAAGGTGGCTAAAACAGGAGCGATCGACGGGTTAATGAGGTAGCACCTCTGATCGGACACTTCCCTTCGATACTATACTATGAATTTGGATTTAATTCGGTGGCCACCTTCACTTTTGTTTTCTTTGATGTGGGGAGTTTGTCCGAGGTGGGCGGCAGCTGCGCGCTGCGCGTTTCCATCGGCCCGGAAGCGTAATTGGTATATCTACCCTGGCATTGCCTAGTTGTGCCGTGTCACCTACCCTATCGCGCCTTGTACGAGTTTGGATTTCTCCCGTAGCCCGTGTGGTATCCTCTGGTGGCTTCCCGATCAGGAGGGACTATGATATTGGATGGACTACTGGGACTATTACGTGTTAAGTCGGAAAATGTAAAGCCTTAATGCTATTTAAAAGTAGGTTTATTTTACAATTAGACACTATTATAATAGCGCAATATACTATATAGTAAATAGTTTAACGGATCCTTTAGAAGATGTAAATCCCGAGCATCTCTTGAGTTACTGCACTCATATTTATTTCTGTTAATTTAACTTACATAAGATCTTTTCGTTCTGACTCGAGTGTTTTGTCTTTTCAATTCGCTCGGGTCAGTCCGAGCGTTTCAGGATTTGAAGACTTTATTTCTGGAAGACGAAGACGAAGATTTCATTATTATTATTATTATTACTATATGGTTCCACTACTCACTGTATTCCGCTGCATTGGTATTATTGGTATGTGAACTCTGATATTAAATTATGTAAAGAAGAATCAAAAGTTTTGTAAACAGTTTTATAAACTGTATATTTTATTATTATATTTTATCCTTCCGCTGTGAGATTTTATTTTGTTTTATTTCTTCTCTGTTTTTCTTATTTACCACATAACAATCCGCTCTTACGTATGGTTTGAATCGGCACGTGTGTCTGTTTAAAACGTACGAAAAGGCGGGCCGTTACAAGTTGGTTTTGAAAAGATACTATAAATGGATTTGAAAACTTAGTGAAGTTTTTATAAGAAGTTTAACTGATGGATTTTGGGAAAGTTAAACACTTAAAAAATTTGGTAATCTAATTTGAACAAATTGTTTTGAAAATTTAATGGATATTGTGAGTTTTCTTACTTAGTAATTTTGAGGACGAAATTCTTTTAAGTAAAGAAGAATGTAACGACCCAGAATTTCCGTCATTTGAAATTCGTATATTTAATTGAATTTAAATATTTAAAAGTTAAGTTTATAAGCTGAATAAATAATATTTCGAATATAGTGATTTAATTGGATAATTAAATTGATAATTTAATATTTGAAATTACAGAAATAATTGAAAATTGGATTTAAAGTGAATAAAAATGATTTATAAAGTGATATTAAATTATATTTGAATTAGAATGATGTTACAGAACTTTTAAAATCGAATTAAAAGTTAAATTCTAGAAATTGAATATTTTAATATTTAATTGACGAGTGAAAATAGCCATTTTTCAAACAATCTCGGATTTCGACGAAACAAGTTTCATTGGATCGTAATGTTAAATTATTATAAGATTTCAAATTTCGTGTCAATCGGATTTACGATTTGTCCGAGGCAAGCTAAAACGTGTAGAAATTGGTTTGTGTGAAATTTTAAATTTAAATAGTCGATTCGAAAACCTGTCTTTCAAATACGATCGAATTGGCTTTCGATATATATTCCATTGCATTCGAAATAGGGGTAAAATATTATAAACTACAGGCGGCATGCTTCGTTTCGAGTTCGGAGAAAAATTAAGCGGCATTTAATTTTACTCGAAACAAAACACGTCAACTGCTATTGGACACAATGTGAGTACAACTCACTCTTTCTGACTCACTGATATTTTTATATAAGGGAGAATAAATATTATTTATGGTGATTGATGATTGTTTGGATGATATATGATATATTGATTGATATTTGGATATATACCTGCCTAGTGGAGCAGATGACCCTCTACGTTCCCGTATATGAGCGGATGACCCTTTGTACGCGCGTCTGGCTTGAAGCGGACACTGTACACATATTCTAATATGTATATTTATTGCAGGTGATAGGTTGGAGGGATCCAACTAGATTCCTCACCAGTATTGATTTATTTTATAGATATTGTTATATATTCTATTATCATATGATATATGATGTTTGGATGCAGTGGTTGATGTATTTGGTGCTGTTGCGGCATTGGGCCTATTTTGAAAATTTAAAAATGTTAAAGTGCTAATTTCCAAATTTAAATTCAAGCGACTTTGAAAATATACGTTTTGTTGAATTTGGAAGTGTTAGAGGAAATTGATTTATTTTAAATAAATAAATGTTATAATTTTTATATTATAAACATTATGATGTTTTGTGAAATATAATTGAAATGAGAATTTTGGAATATGAAATGAACTACTTTGTAAAATAGTTTAAATGGAGATTTTTTAAGTTATAATAAACGATATATATATATATATATAAGATTTATAAAATTGATATTTTATAAATCAAAGTGTTAGAATTATAATGGAGTTTTAAAATTTTTAAAATGAAGTATAAGTAAATCTTATAAATAAATAAGATTTATGGAGTTGCGAAGTTATTAAAGGAACGAATTTTGTAAAATAAATGAATTATAAGTTATTAATTCATAATTTGTCTTTTTGGAATATAATTGAGTTATAAATGGAATTTTATATATTGAAGTTTTTATAAAATATAAATGGAACTTATAAACATTGTTTTATAAATCCGAAATCAATTGAATTTGGTCAGTTAAATATAGAAGTTTATTAAAGGAGATATATTCACGATTTTGGACAGTGGATAATCCTTTAATGAATATATAGAAGCAATGATTTGGTAAAAGAACTATATCCACGATTTTGGATAGCGGATAATTCTTTAAATAAATGTGTGAAAACGTTAGATTTGGTAACGATTTATATTCACGATTTTGGACAGTGAATAATATATTAAAGAAATTTTTTGGAAAGTGATATTATTAAATGGAGTTAAATGTCTTAAAGATTTTTTTAAAATGTGTTAAGGATCGAAACCCTAGATTTCAACATTCATTATTGAAATAGACGTTTTGGAGAAATAAGAAAATGATGGACTATAACACTGTTGTTGTAGTAGATGATTTCTGAAAGGTAATATTTTGTATAGTATTGGGATTTATATATCTATCTTATTTTTGAATCCCTATACTAGTGATTTTTGGTTGTCGTAACGATGTTTTACGCAACATTCGTTTGACCCAAATAAATGTGTTTAAAGATAATGTTTTCCTTAAAGAATAAAATATGTACTCGATCGTGATTTAAGTATATGCAATATTTTCTAAGTGTTGAAAATATATAGATTTGGGAATCACTTATTAATAAATAAGTATATGGAAATGTTTTCCAATATAGAAGTTGAAATGGTTTGGAGATATATCTTTTTAAAAATAATTTGAGGTGAATATTTGGCAAGTGGTTTAATTAATAAAAGATTAACAAAAAGGGCCTAGTGATTGTGTATGGTGCTAATTTTTTTTTTTTACTTTGATAGTTAAATAACCAACTATCAAACATTAGCCAAATTTTAGTTCCCTGACTTGATGTGGGAACTATTTAGTCGTACACTTAGTACGTAGCCTTTTGCGTAGGCTTGATTATCATTTGTGTTGAGGATGTTGATTCATATAGTGCGGAGTATTACTCCAATCTATCGAGCTTACTTCTTGGCGAAGGATAGCAAGTTGAAAGTTGGAGACATGATAAGTCTACGAGACTTAGTTGCTGTGTGAGGTTGACAAGCGCTTTTGCGTTGTTGGTTCGAAGAGACCGGGATCAGATTTATCTGAAAACCACTTCGGCCAACGTATATGCAACGATTGTGCAGGTTGCTTGTGATGATATTGGTACTCCAGATTTTCATAGTGGGAGACAGCTTGTTGATCGTTTGGGGTTAAAATCCCAATATACATCCAATAGCAGTGGTCTCTTCATTTATGAAATATCCAATGCGAGGACTATTCGCTACTAATTCTAGGGATTTCTCGACAGGATGTGGTAGGAAAGTACCTTCGGTTTGTTCTATTCCTGGACAATTTGTATGGATGTTTGTCTGACATTGCATTTCTACAGATTACGTACATTGATTTTTACAAACGTACATCAGTGGTGGCGGAGAAGGCAACTTCTCTTAGCTTAACATCCTCCTTGAGATGTATGATCTTAAAGGTTGTACTATTGTGGAAGGCAATTAGTAGTCAACGGAAATGGCCATGTGGCGTTCAAAGTGATGTGATATGTGATTCGTGAAAGGTAATCGTTACCTCTAGCCTCATCAACCGAAAATGACTAAAAAAGGGTTAAATGCGGCAAGGCTAAGTGGATCGCTCCCATTAAGATATGATCATCATCTTCTAGACGTATCTTTACACATTATGACGTCGTGTATCTGATTATTGTGGTTTGTATGCTATGAGGGCCCTTGGTAAAGGTTGGTAATGATTGGAGGATGATATATTCGTACCATCTAGTTAAAGAGGTGGGTCGGTCTTGTGTTGGTAGAGGATCCTTAGTGATGGTCCTCGGTATATTTTTCTAGAGATGTACTGCCGGAAGGTAGTCCCTTAACCTGGTCATTTGTATGGAATCCAAACTCCACTACGTGTTTGCCATTTATATTGTATTACCCAATTGGGCTATATGCTGGAATTTAATCAATGTAACAATTTAGGCTATGGTTATTATTATTTGTATGTAGTAGACACTACTGTAATATAAGAGGATTTGGATTACATGTTTTAGTTATCGTAAGGTAAAAACATGTCTGTATTTATGTGTAGACTTGTCTTACGAGATACTTTTGTTTTGGTAAAGGAAAAGTTTTGGTAACTTAATAAATTCAGTTAAGTGTTTTTCTCAAGCTGGTTTACTGGACTGTTCCGAGCGTTCTTCCCTTTTAATGCTCTGGTCAGACCGAGTATATTTATGGGTCTGGATTTGATGCTTTTGGAGCTTCAACAAGAGAGCTGAAGATCTTCATTTCGTATACGCGTATCTGTTTTGATTATTGATTATCCGCTGTGCTTAGTTGTTTATATTATCAGCAATTGTGAGGACAGGTTATTATAACTGTTCAAGCTGATAACTATTGATTGATTATTGAACTCTGATTGATGTGTGTATGTATACAGTTTCTATTTTGTAAAGATGATTGATACGATATTATATATTTTCCGCTACGATGTGAGATTCTGTATTGTTCTATTTGGTTTTATCTTCTCTCTTTCTTCTCTTATCTTCTTCTCTCTTCTTTTCTTTCTCTTTACTTTCCGTCAATTTGTGCTTTTTGGGTCGGACATGTGTGGTTTATTGTCGATTCAGAGGGTACGGATTTGCGGTTCGTCACAATTGATCGATACTAAGAGCTTGGCAGCCGATGGATACGAAGAAGGCAAAGTCAACCAATAGAAATGGTCACTCAGCATGAAACTCGGATCTTCATGTGATTACCGCTCCACGTCATTAGTGCATATCCGATCGATATAAATAGTCATCCATCCGAAGTTGATCGATATGAAAATATCGATGCAAATACTCCGGCCTACGTATAACGTGAACTTTGGATCAATCATAACTCGAGTTCTACCAGTCCAAATGCCTTCTAACTTTCGCTGTAGCTTATATACCACCAGAAGAAAATTCATGACGATCTCAGCGCAAATGGACACCATCATGATCTATATGAAGGTGATGGGGATCGATCCCAATCGATCCCAATCGATCCCAAATGACCCCTAATCGATCATGTAGGCCCACCCACGTGCGAAAAGGTGTATTCCAAGTTCAGAGGCAGATATTTCAGACCTTAACTTATAAATAGCACTCCAATGCTAACAGAAAAGTGATTTTTGGCTCTTCTACGCTATTACTCTGCTGGAACCACATTGTAACCTGAGTATTATCGATTGTACGATTGTGAATAAGTGGAGAATCATCAACAAACATCAAACTCTTCAAAGTGGACGGAGGCTACGACGCCAAACCCTATCTTTATACTGCTTTCCTTTTAAATTTTGAGTGTTCTTCATATTTATATCCTATACATTTTTTCTATCTATGATTTGAGATCGTGCATTAGTGCTTTCATTAGCATTTGGGTCTTTGTGATCAATTTTGGCGCAAACAAGTACATTTGTGGTAAATTCCGCCATTAATGTTCTTCTGAGCTAAGCTTTTATAAAAGAGGTAAAAGGTACTGGATGATAATGGAATATTAGAGATTCTATTTTTTAAACCCTTTATTATAGCAGGAGGTCCTTGATTTATAGCAAATTTAAGGTTCTTCCAATGGTGCAGGCACTTTCTCTTGGATTAATGACTTGGCATGCTATGTGTAACTTAGATTTGAGTGCTTTCCACAATCTGGTTGAATGCATTTTAACATGGATTACTAACAAGACGCTTTTATATATAGCTTCTTGGATATCTTCCATTTATCTGAGCACTGGTCTCAGCCTAAGGCTATCTAAGCCACTGATTGTTGATACTTGCTGAGACGCTTTTGGTTTGGGAAATTGTTGCTCTTGGCTTAGCATCATGCCTTAGCTAGACAATGATCTTAATCTCGGTCCACGCTTTGACTTATACTCTCGGATTGCGTGCTCTTGAATGCTAAGTACGGTGCTTAACACAATAATGGGTCCTAAAACTACAAGAAAAGGAACTTTCCTTTTAAATATTTTTAATTTGTACTTTGTAGAAATTATGACGTAACACATGCCCCTAAAATTTGCCATATATGGTTGATATGTGGTGGACTTTGGAAAGAATAGCGTCATATCCTGCATAGTACATGGCTTGTTTGTTCCGTTCGCATCATAAAGTTGATCCTGAACTTTCAAAAAAAGTTGTATTCTTATTTATAGGGTTTCAAAAATTGAAAGAAGTCCCTAAAGGCTAAATACCTAAATACTATGCTCTAGTCATCTAGATCTGGTCTTACATAAGTATCGGTTTTGAAAACTATTAACGGTAGTTTAATGCCTATATTTGCACGTTACTATAAGAAGAGGGCTTACAAATGCAGCTCCGTGCATGGTACTATCGGACCATGGCTTACTCTTTGCATGACATGATTCGGTCATGGCTTACTCTTTTGAACAACACTTTGGATGTGGCTCACAAGGTGCGTTCGGCATGGTCGTCTTTTTTGTGACTCATTCTTTACATGACACTATCGACCATGGCTCGTTATTATTGGCAATCTACCCAATGTGTGATACTACTTGACCATAGATCACTATCATTGAGAATCAACCTAATGCATGGTACTACTTGACCATGACTCGCTATCATTGAGAATCAACCCAATCCACGGTACTACTTGACCATGGCTCACTAACATTGGGAATATACCCAACTTTCTTTTCTTATTAGGAATATACCTAATGCATGGAGCAACTTGACCATGGCTCACAACTATGCTTCTTAGCTTGAAATAAAAAGATTAACAAGGATTTATTTCTTGTGGGACACTACAAGGTCACGATGAATAATTGAAAATCCATATCTTTAATACTTTACACGGAGGAATAATTAAGTAATTATCATGAGGCAAAATAATTTACTTGCTCGAAGGTGAAAGCATGGCTTTGAAACTCGCATGATGCTACTTGACCGGAGTAGTATCATGGCTAAAACATTCTCGTACTTTTTGAAAGCTGCGTAATATTACTTGATCGTGCTAATAATCACGACTAAAAGGGTTGATGAAATTTTTGAAATGCTTAAAACTTTAGAAATTCATTGTCTTGTGCAACATACCTAAGTCAAATTAATTGCTGTCTCGAACTTCTGATAAGGCTTATATTCAGGTAGCATCCTCGTACTATGATAATTTTCAGATGCTCGGCATTTCATGTCAAAGGTATTACATTGCCTTCTAGCCTCTTTAATCTGTATGTTCCTGAGGAGATGATACCATGAATTATTAGGGGTCCTTCCCAATTCGGGCCGAAAGATTCATCTGTCGGATCCTTTGTGTTTGGCATTATCTTTCGGTTAATGAAGCTTCCTTTCTCAAACTTTCAAGCTCGTAACCTCTGGTTATAGTATCGGGTCATCTTTCGAATAATTCGGTGGACCTAAAAACGGCTTAGTCCTAGAGTTCGAGCAAAAAATCTAATGACTCTTCTCAAAGCTCCACATTCTGCTATGTATTATGATAATACCTTCGGTGAGAGGCAATTTCTAACCTAACAGGCAGCATGGCCTCAAAGCTATAATCTAAAGAGAAAGAAGTATGTCCTATTGAGGTTTTGGAGCATGTTCTATAAACAAAGAACAATAGGCAATTCATCTGCCCAGTTGCCTTTTGCCTTGTTCAATCTTTTCTTCAAACAAGACTTGATAGTTTTATTGGCGGCTTCCACGGTCCCATTTTCTTGCGGATAAGCTACTAAAGAAAAGCTCTTGATGATACCATGATCTCGACAATACCCTACAAACTCTCGACTCTTGAACTGGGTGTCATTATCCATAATGATCTTGTGTGGAAGACCGAATACAGATACAATGTTCTTCATCATGAACTTTATCACTTGATTGGAGGATATGCTAGCCAAGGGCTCGACCTTAACCCATTTTGTAATGTAATCAATCGTCACTATGGCATATCTTGCCCCTCTTTTAGTAGTTTTAAGGGGACTAATAAGGTCGATGCCCTATATATCAACGGGCTATGGATTCGTCATTGGGATGAGTTCGCTAGGAGGAGCTCCTAGCACTTTTGCATAAACTAGCACTTATCACATTTTCTTGCATAGACCAACACGTCTTGATTTAGTATTGGCCAATACATACCTTGTTGAAGTATTTTCTTTGCGAACTTTTAGCCACCACAATGGTTTCCACAAATTCCATCGTGGGCTTCTTTCAACAATTGTTAACCTTCGAAGGCCGTTACACACATGGAGTATGGAGTTTAAAATCCCATCCTATAGTGTACTCCATCTATAAATGCTGAATCATGGAGCATTATATTATCCGCCTTGCTTCGACAGCATCTGAAGTTAGAATATCCTCTGTCAGATATCGAATATATGGTGACATCCAATTTTCTTCAGTTATTACTGGTGTTGTAGATTCACTTCGGGCAACTTGAGTCCATGTTATAACCAATACTTTCTTCGGTACCTATGTTCTAGGTTTCTCTAGGATTTCGACTGGAATGAAATTAAACCCTCTTACATCCCTCGAGCTTGCATATTTTGCTAAGGCATCGGCTTTAGTACTTCGATCTCTAGGGATGCTTTCTATGTGATAACCCTCGAAAGCTCCAAGTATAACTACTTAACATAAAGGGCTAACCACGGGTCTTGGGTCTGGCAGTGACCATGAACTTGGTTGATGACTATTTGGGAGTCACTGTATGTTCAAATCTCCGAGACCTAAATAGAAATAGCCATTCTTAATCCAGCGATTAGGGATTCATACTCGACTGCATTATTAGTTGCTTAGCAGTTGAGCTCACAGTAAATTTGATGGTTGTACAAAGTTACCATGATATAGTTGGCACCTACTCTCTGTTCACTTAAGGCTCTGTCAACATATAGTTGCCAAGAGAATTGTTTATTCTTCTCATCTCCTTTTTTAGCTTGGTTTCAAAACCAGTGCATTCGATGATAAAGTCCGCCAATGCTTTACCATTGATTGTTATCCTTGGCTCATACGTTATCTCATACTGGCTAAACTCTATAGCCCACCTGATTAACCTATCCATAGTCTTAGGCTTACTAAAAACTTGTCAAAGCGGTTGATCCGTAATGACTTTAATTGGATGGGATTGGACGTATGTCCAAAGTGTTTTAACTGTGAATATCAAGCTATAGGCGAGATTTTCAATTACATGGTAGTGCTTCTTGGCTGGACCTACTTTTTTACTTATATAATATATGGGCTTCTTAATCCCATCATCATCCAGTAAGGCTGAACTTATTGCCTGATCGGAGGCAGCCACATAAAGGTACAGGGATTCCCCATCTACTGGTTTGGACAACATCTGGGGAGAACTTAAGTGCATTTGTGGATCTTCGAATGCTTTTTGACATTCGTCCATCCATTTGAAAGTAACATGCTTCTTAAAGATGTTAAAAAAAGGGAATATACTTGTTGGTTGATCGACTTATAATCTATTCAAAGCAACGATCTTTCCATTCAAACTCATTAAATTTTTCCCCGTAGTCAGAGCTTTCATGTCGGCTATAGCTGTTATCTGATCTAGGTTTATCTCTATACTTCTAGCACTTACTATAAACCTTGGAATTTCCCGGACTGTATACCAAAAGTAAACTTTTGAGGGTTTAACTTCATCTAATACGTCCAAAGAACATCGAACATCTCGGCTAGATTCGAAACATTACTTTCTGACTAGTTAGATTTGACCAACATGTCGTCAACATACACCTCCATGTTTCGACCTATTTGTTTGGAAAACATTTGGTTTATTAACCTTTGATATATTACGCTGCATTCTTAAGACCGAAGGGCGTTACATTGTAGCAGAACAAACCAATGTTGGTAATGAAACTTGTATGCTCCTCATCAGGCTTAAACATTGGGATATGATTGTACCCGTAATAGGCATCCAAAAATGGAAGCAGTTGGCGCCCATTGGTAGAATCTACTAACGGTCTATTCTCGATAAAGGGAAGCAATCCTTCAGGCAAACTTTGTTTAAATTTGTAAATTCAATGCAAGTTTTGCACTTTCCGTTTGGCTTTTTAACTAATACCGAACTAGCGATCCACTTGGATAGTAGACATCTCGGATTAAATTATTCTTCAATAACCTTTCAACTTCTTCTTGTATAGCCTTATATCGGTCCTTGTCTATAGGCCTCCTTATTTTCCTTATGGGAGTAAACTTCGGATCTATATTTAAACAATGGAAAACGACCGAGGGGTCAATTCCTACCATGTCATCATGAGTCCAAGCAAATACATCATGGTTTTTTTTGAGGAAATAAATTAGCTCGTCTGGGATAGAAGGACGGAATAAGTTCCTACCTTAACTATCTTAAACATTTCATTTATTTTTAGGCATACTTGTTCTAAAGTATTTATTGCTAAAGCCATTCCAGTCCATTGTCTCGGATCAAGATCAACTCAATTTCTTCTTCCCTTGGGACTTCCTGTACAGCATGGACAATCTTCCTCTTTCCCCTAAAAGACTTACTATTCTGCCCTTATTCTACCTCATTATATTCTTTTTGATAGCTTGATATGTAAATCAATTCTCCTATAATGAAATCTTCTTATGTTGTGACGATTCTTAAAGGCCATAGATTCAGAACTCATGGTGTTAACTATTTCTTAACTTCCAAATGATGGATTGACTAGCTTTGACAATATTCTTATGAGATGAAGTTTTCCCTCTATTGATCATGCTCAAACTGGCATAATACAGCTATCTCAACATCCACCGATCTCCCTTTATGAGCCCTTTGCCTTTCTCAGTGAGAAATTTTGAAAGTAAATGCTTAGTTGATACGTACCCATATATGGCATCAAGAACTAGCCTCTTGAAGATGGCGTTTTTCATCGAGGGGACGTCCGTAATGAAAAAATTGGTTTCAAGAACTTAGAGTGAGGGTCACTTCCAACTTTGAACATCAAATTGCACTCTTCGAAAGGAATGGCCCCATTATCCTTAAATCCATACATTAGAGCTTGCCTAGACTTAAGCATGCTTTTAGAATACACAATCTTATTAAAAGCATGCTTGAAGATGATGTTAACAACGGATCTAGAATCTACCATTATCTTTGCAGCCTCTGAAAGTGCAACTTGATTTGTAATTACAAGTGGGTCATTGTGGGGGTGGTAGACAATCCGCTTATCAGATTCGGCAAATGCAATTTCCGACCCAACCTTCGGCTTCTTCTTGTACCTTGACATGCCATACACTTAGGTGTCTCCATCTTTGACTTCATTAACGTATCTCTTCCAGCTACCATTATTTGTCCCAGCAATGTGAGGTACTCCCAAGATGATGCCAACAAAATTTTGAGGGGCTAGTAAAGATCTCTGAGCTGGTGCTTGAGGCAGTACATTTTTGTTTCCTATTGGAGTGGCGGCTCACTGAGTATTATCATTTTTCATAAATTCATTTAGCTTTCTTTATTAACCATTTTATTAATTAAGTACTTCATAAACCTACATTCTTCAGTAATTTCCTCATTGGTTAACTTCTAGCTCTTTCCCTTTTCTCGAAGGGTGCGGGATCCGGTCTTGAGTCATTGCATAGATTCGAGCATAAGAATGAGTCAAAGGTAACCTTTTCCACCTGGAATTCTCTTTTGAACATTTTGGCCAAGGAGGTCTTCTTATGGTTACCATTCCATTCTTGGTTCCTTTCAATAACTTTGTTAGATTCATAAATTCATATTTTCCCTCGATCTCTAAAAAAGAATTCATTAAGGACTTGCGTTCTTAGCTTAGTAGAAATCCTAAAAAGGGGTATTCCTCCATAACCTTGAGGTAATAGCAACCAGCTTGGTCTCTTCTGTCATGCCCTTGCATCGAGTAGATAGGTCATTAAATCTTTTGCAATAGTCCTATAGGGATTCTCCACCCACTTGTCCAAAGTCAATGAGTAGGCATAGTCCTGTTCGGGTATCTTTTGAGGTAAAGAATTATGTCAAGCACTCCATAGTCAGTTGCTTCCAAGAGCTAATAGAATTCAGTGGATCGCTTTGGAACCATTTCAAGGCTGGCCAACTATAAGTTGCAAGTAAGAATGTGCTTTTAATCTCATCCAAAGCATGGAAAGCTTGCATCTGGATCACGTATAAAGTTATATGGTCCTCGGGGTTAGTTGATCCATTGTAAAAATGTTTTAGGATCATGAATCTCGAAGGCATAAGAGCTTTTATAATTTCTTGGGGGAAAGGTTGAAACTTTCAGAGCATCTTCTCGATGCCAAGGTTGGATTGACCCTCCTGCAGCTTTCGTACTTACTCTCACAATTTTATTAATAAGGCTTCCATTCCTCAATTCCCACCGAGTCATACGGTTTTGGTTTCAACATTTTGGACTACTATCCTATTTTACCGCCTTTCTCTGAAATAAATCCTTTTAGGACGTAGAGTTGGGATCCATTCAGAAGGACCTACACTTTCTGCATTTGTAGTCTTGGCTTTATTAATTGCTACTTTGTTCATCATGAACTCAACTTCTAAGGTTTCATTAGTTATTGGCAATTTTTCAAAGTTTTGAAGCCGAATGACAAAGAACCTTTTCTCTAATTCGATGAAAGTACTTTTAAGCTAAGCTTTTCTAAAAGAGGTAAGAAGTACTGAATGACAATGGAATGTCGGATATACTATTTTTCAACCCTTTTATTGTAGCAGGTGCTTCTCTATTTGTGGAAAATTTAAGGTTCTTCCATTGGTGCAAGCACTTTCTCTTAGATTAATGACTTGGCTTGCTATGTGCAGCTTATGTTTTGAATGCTTGTCACAATTTGGTTAAGTGCATTTTGATGTGGATTACTAACACAGCGCCTTTATATATAGCTTCTTGGATATCCTTCTATCCTAACCAGTAGTCTCGGCCTGGGGATATCAGAGCCATTGATTATTGATACTTACCGAGATGCTTTTGATTCAGGAAACTTCTTCTCTGGGCTCAGCATTTTGTCTTAGCTAAATAACCGTCTTAATCTCAATCAACGCTCTGACTCATGCTCTCAGAATACATGCTCTTGGATGCCAAGTCCGGTGCTTAAACTCCCAATGGAAACCAAACAATGGATCTTAGAATTACAAGCCAAGGAACTTCCCATTCGAATATTCGTAATTTGTACTTTGTAGAAATTATGGTGTGACATAATCCATATTGATGTACATAGAGAGCGTAAAAAAAACTATACTAATTGAAAACTTCCAGAGTCTAACAACAAACGATCACATAAAATATCATATTATAGAAATATATCTTTTACTTAGATAATGGTACTGCTAATACAAACCAAACTAGGTCAACTCCACACATCTCCAAAATCCATCGGTCACAACAATATAGATAGCAAAGTATAGGAGTGGGTCTGACATATGTTTGAGTAAGTGAAACCAATCTAATATATTTACATTACTGTGTGAGTGTTATGCATGATTTAAGCCTAAAGTTAAATACCTACTGGTCCCGTTATGTTCGCTACATGACGGTATTATACTATCTAAAAAGGATCCGGTCTCGAACACCTACCATCCCCTATATGAAATCTGGCCTTCCTGCTAGCGGTAAAGGATAATATACGAACTAGACTCATGCCTGGTCACACCACATGTGTTGCAAGCCGATTTTAGTCCATATACGTTGCTCTACAGGATAACGTTCGTCAATATCATGAAACAAAGACCCACCGTGTGAGCTACACAATTCAAGTATTTGTTCATCGTTTGAAACTACATAAACTACATTCATACATAATCACAATCACCAAACTACACATCAAAACAATGGCCATACAAGTCAAGGAAGTCACTAAAGTGTCAAGGAGAATGTTGTATAGAAGGTTGAAGTGTTGCACATTGATTCAGGCACTTAAAGCCGAAAGTACGAAATCTAGGTCGTTAATTGGTGCACCAGTGTGTGCATTAATAGACCGGTGCTCAATGTAGATATAGAAATTTCAATTTATTTGGTTTTTTATTCCAGATTTTGATTCTTCCCTTCATTCTTTATTTTTGGTTATTGTACATCATATATTTACATTATCTAACATAATTCTAAGGCGATGACATATTAATGAACATTGAATTAATTTCTATAGAGTTTAATTTGAGCTAGTAATAAATAGGGTTCCTGATAGTTTCTTCTAAACATAATATGTACTTTATATTTTATAGTTCCAAATTCATTGATTAGGAAAAATTTAATAGATTAATCCTAGGTTACTCTTAAAGCATCCTACATCATTATCAGAACATTAAACAAGAACTAAAGAAGCCACACTCATCGAAACTCCTAAAGTTTGCTCCTGCCTTCACTGCGCTTCCATCTTCCTATCATGAACTTCCCTTTTTTTACACAAATTCCTCATTCATACAGTCACTTCGATGGATGGATCAATAACTCCGTTAAGAATGTGAAAGATATGCAAATTTTAAGTTTGATATTGAAGGTAGAAAATGAGTTACCGGATTTACAGTATTCTCCTTACTGTCTGGCCATACTGCACCGTAAACACTTCAACTTCTACTATTAAAACTAATATTTATATGTAATACTCAGTATACGCTTTAATTTTCCATTGATTTCATCTAGATCCATTGAGAAATAAATGAAATATGTCATCTTAAAGATTGACATAGAAAGAAGAACTGGCATACGCGATTTCATCTTTGTCCCCCGCTGTTCGGAGTTGCTACACCATCTATCTTTGAGTTTCCACCTCCAAATGATGACTGGTCATAGTTCATCTGCTAGCTTCATAACACTTTTAGTTTCGTTCGATTTCGCAGAGATGAGAAACTTGAGTTTGGTTAAGAGTGGTTTAGAGAGGAAGAGGGAGTTATAGAGTAGATTTTCTGAAATGAAGTAGTTACATGATTTCATTTGTTAAGTCAGAGTAGGGAAGCATAACCATTTAAATTCAAATTCAAATCTCATTTTTGGTGCCTGATCAACTCGACCACCTTTCATCTATACATCCTCCATACATACTCCAAAATGAAGAAACAAAAATGTACTAGCACGAACCTAAAAACGAGACAGTTGCAATGGTGTTGTTTTCATCATCAAAGTCTAGTCTTTCAAAATGACCATTTTGTTCCTCCTGATAATTTATTTATTTAATTTATTCATTAATTGCAATTACTTTCATATTATCATATTAGTAATATTTAACTAAAACATTAATCGATTTTTTGGGGTATTATAGTCCAGCACATCAAAAACACTATTGGCACTATCAAGAACAACAAGGAAGGATTAAGTGCTAAGGACTCCTCTCCCTATATCGATGGGGACATGAGAAGAAGTTGGTCAGTAAATACCTCTAGTCTTTGGTGTAAGGGGGCTTTTCTTAAAAGTCAAAGACCTTTTTTGATCATTAGAATAGGCCATAACTTTAGAGCTAGGATCGGGCTTGGACTTGAATTGACTTTGCCTAACATTCTTCCTCATCCTTTAGCAAATAAATTAATTAGGCTGGATCACTACATGTCCCTTATATTTTGGATGGTCTAAATGATAAGAGCTCGTAGAAAAGGATGGTTTTTACAAAGCTTCCTTTATGGCTACATGATCATCTTTTTTCAATTTTATTCGTTTCAACTATTTAAAAAAGATAAAGGCAAGTTTTTAGAAAGTGCATTTTGAATTTGAAGGCATTTAAAATGGAAAAGGGAAACCATACTCCATAACAAGAAGGTAGAAGAAAACGAGGATCCATAGGAAAGAAGAAGCACTTTCTATGAACTTCCCATTGAATAAAAAATGCATTCTTTATAACAATGAATCCATGGAAAACCTTAAGATATGAAAAGCATGTAACTTTGAGACTCCCGTTCCTCGTGTAAAGTAAAAGTTCACCATAGTTGTCGGGTCCCTTCCAAATATTTGGTAAAATAAGCCAACGAACATAGAATAAGCAATCAGAGAAAGCTGGCAGAGATTGAGCTTTATTGTAGCGACAAAGCCCGCAAAAACTCAAGAATTAAAGGAATGATCTCTCCCTCCAAATGCACGATGCTTAAAGGAATCCATCCAACTAAGGGGCAATGGGCCTGCTCATCAAAAGTAGGAATCCACACATTCTCCGCTAGAATATTATGCTGAATAAACATTTGTAAGTACGATGAAGTAGAAGTGGAAATGCCTAAAATTGAAGAATCGATGCTCAACCTAGGTCCAAAAAAGGAAGAAAATGGAGGAGGAAGGTGATTTATCACATTGTGATAATATTAGAAACTAAATTAAGGTAAACAAAGTAGAAATTGATTATTCTAACATATGTTTATTTGTACATTTTCCCTAGTTGTCTCCCATTAAAACAGTACAAGAACCCTTGCTTAACATCAGATAGGGTAGAATAGCAGAAAATTATACGCCACCATTTTATGAAATAATTTCAGAACGTGAGAATCAAAAGTCAATCTTTAATAAACTTATACCCCTTTTGTTATAATATAAAAATAGCATATTATATATTTTTTATCCAATAATATATTTGCTTATTAGTTACCAATATTTAAATGATAATGGCTACCATTTAAATTACTTACCCCATCAAAAATAATGGGACAATAGTGAATATTACATAATCTAATCCCCACCGAGTATACATTCTTATGTTACTGTTTTTGTTATTCCTATATAGGTGCAAGTGGGTGTGTGTTTATTCGCCCTTAAAAAGTAACATTAAAAACGGAATATCATATACATATACATATACATACATATATATATGTGTGTGTGTGTGTGTGCACGTACGTGCATATATAAAAAAACCGTTGAATGAATTTTCCATGTAAACATTTAAAACTCGACATAAGAGCCCAATAGATCCATCCATGAGACCCAATTCGAAATACCATGGTCCACTATGATAATGGCCTAGTCAAGTAACCATGAAGAAGTTCTCGCTATGGGATAGGGAGTCCAAAGTCATTTGACCATATGTTCGCTCATATCATCTTGTATGCTACAAGCATCGTTTAGACCATAATCACATTGACCAATTTGGGATTCACTATCCTCCCTCGCCTTTAGTGAGTGATGTGTGTCTATCCCTCATATAAAATTGGCGCTCATCATCTAGAGACCCGCCCGCTTGGTTCACGCCCAATACAAATAAAAGGTTGAGGTGACCTAGCCGAATGCCCAAAGAATACCCAACATGTTAATGTATATCTAACTAATCATATGTAAACATAGTGCCATCTAGAATTCTAACTCCTGAATGGCTAAAATAGTGCAATTGATAAAATGAATGGTCGTGTCACCTTATGTGACAAGAAAAACTATTGCAACAATTACTTCTAATGAAAGTTGTGCCCAAGAATGTTATTCCTCAAACACTCCTATTGGTTTGAGTTACTAGAATACCAAAACCCAAGAACTAAAGGGAAAAATTCAGTCCGCTGGTTCGATTGTAAGGGCCTTGGTAGGCTGGTTATCGAGAGCTTTAAATGGTTGTTGGAAGTTAAATTTGACTATAAGGGTTAACAACAAAAATAATATATAATGTGCTCGGCCTAGAGAAAGTGCTAAAAGTACAGCCAAAAGTAGAAATAAAGAAAGCAGTAAAGAGATATTGAGATTTATAATGGTTTAGGCTAAATCCTACGTCTACTTTGTTCTTTTCTTCTTTAGAGTTCTATATCGAAGCCAAAAGGCTATTACAATGCTGATTTGGCTAAGAACACTACTAAGGAGTTTTTACAAGGAGCTCTAAAATAGTAATGTACAATTTATTCTTAGTATCTAAATTATTCCACCGTCGAAGGATCCTTTCTGCATTGGGATCAATGTCTATTTATAGCCATTTGGTTGAGATACAGACTAACGATATGGATTACACTATTGAGCTAATGCTGACACTTGGCAAAGATCTAGCTTACTCTATACATAGCACATGGACCATAGATGTACACTTTATGGCCACCTTCATTTAACCTACATCTGGATGTACACATGAAAGGTTAAGATGTTGTAATATCATTACATTGTTCACATTGCTTTAGGCTGATTCAACCTTTAATGAGGCTTTGTCCCTTTTGGGTATTACTCCTTCTTGCTAGTACCCATAAATAATAAACGAGACATTATATTATCTTGAACTTTCAGGTTAATCTTCTAACCTAGGGTCTTTCGGAAGTGATCTGAGTTAAATATTTATAAACTTTTCGATATGTAACCCATTGGGTTTAATACTTTCTAGTATATGATCTATATAAGGCTTCGGGGCTAGTAGCTAGATCATCTTATTTGGTTGTAATCTTTGCTTTCGGAATAAGCTATCTATAGGCCCTTCTGCCTTATGTAGTTTGTCAAAAAATGCTTTGGTAAAATATGTTACAACATGTACCCCCTCAAAATTCACTTTAGCCAAAGGCATAGTGGATTTTAAAGTTTTGGTTTTGTTCATTATGCTAAGGGAAATCATTCATAAGTGAAGTGGCTTATCTATTATGCATTAAATAGCACTGCCATTTGGCATTATCTGATTGGTTTTTTTGAAAAGCTATTCCTCTTTTACAATACAAAGATGTTTTTTCTTCTACTATGGTAGCTTTGAAAAAGTAATATTATCTTATAATGGCTATAGATCCTACCTATTGATATTTTCTTAGCCATTATTTTATTATTTAATAATAAGGTATAAAACTTCATTTCTCTTTGTTTTCAATTCACTTTTATTCTCAGCATAAACATTTACATTGTTATTGGCGCTTAAGAAATTTTCAAAAAGCTAGAATTTTTCTAATGTCTTCCACTAATCGGCAAGTTTTTATGCTTTATCAGATTAAGATTGTATGGACTTTTGTTTTCAAAATCATTTTTTGTAAAATTTAAGGTAATTTAACAACATTTTATTTAGAATATTTGGGTTTATTGATGTTGTATGAGGACTTTAATCATCCATTATTCAATTCACTAATTTTGTCGAATTGTTATTCATTGGCAATGATTCGTAGACATTCTAAGTCTTGGTTCGATTTTGTTAACAAAATTTACCCATTTTTATATGTTTCCATTATTGACTCACGATTGATTTCATTTGGGCATGATTTGTTTTTAACTTTAACTAATCTTGGGGTCATTGAGAATAATAAGACTTAGTTGGCTAAAATTTGATTTTGATTTATATAACGGGTTGCAGCCGATTTTTGATTTTAATAGCACTCATTCATTACTCAATTAAATTATTATCAATTCGAGTGGTTTTCCATTTTGGGTTTTTCAGTCTCTGTTTAATAATTGTCGATTTGAAGGTTAAATTTAAGTATCTTAGCTTGATATAATCACTTCTCACATTATTGATTAGATTTAGGTTTAGGATTATATTTTCTTAATCGGTAATTATCACTTATTATTCTAGTGTCGAGATTTGGTTATCTATGCATTTTTATCTAAACTGCAAATATTTTCGATCCTTTTAGACCAAAAATGAACTCGGCTTTGAATTTCTAAGTGGATCTTGATAGAATTCTCACCGAACATGGAATAGTGGGGTTCATACCTGGGAAGCACCGCTGGAATAGCGGTTCCCTTGGCAGCGAAATGTCTAACTGATAGTGTATCCATTCCTATAGATCCTTTATATCCCTTCTAATATCTCCATTCTTTATCCCTTTATTAATTTTCATATCCTTGATCCATTTCAGCTCCTAATATTTTGTATGATACCCTTTCAATGTTAAAGATTGTGTATTGTTATACTGCCTTTGAACCAGGTCATATGTAGATGAATCAGAACCATTAAATGGTCAGGTAATAAACACAAAATTTAGAACCATTACTCAAAAAGTTGGAATTCTAATATAGGGCAAAGATCAATAGAGAGTTTGCTTACAACTTGAAGGATAGCAACCACTTTCTAGAAGAACCAAGTGGCATAAACGGAAGTTAATAACAAATAGATGAAGTGCCAACTTGACACCAAGTTGGCCCACTGAACTCGATACCGATCTATGGATATGAGCTAATTAAGGAATCTAAAAAAGATTAAATGCAAGCTATAGGCTGCATATGACATGAAGTGAAGAGGAGTTGGCCACATGATTTTTACTAAAGAATACAAGTACAAAATCAGAAAACTAAAAATGACACAAGTGACAACTCGATATACAGTTCTAAAGCCCAACTCTATACCGAGTTGAATTCCAACCTATAAATGTGGCCACGATTTTCTTCCTAAACCTCCTTCTGAATGTGAAGAATGTGGATCCAAATATCGAAGCCTATTTCGTCGATCAATGTCTATAAATAGGAGGACAGGGGAACTAATTCGAATCTTTTTTCTATTTTTGAAAATTTTGATTTTACTCTTTCACTCTGCTAGGTTCTCACTGATTTATGAGCACCAATTTATAGGAACACTATTTATAAAATCTTTGAAAATCATTAGCAAAGCATAAGGATATGGCTATGGTGTGTTGTTTACTTCATTTATTCTTCACTATTATCTGATAGGGTGTTTGTCCAACTTTTGGCACAAACATTTTGGTGTTTTCACTGGAAACTCGAATCTCTCACTATCTAGATCTATCTTCAACCTTTGGATTGCTAATATCCATAAGTAAATCTAAGAGTTCTACTTAGAAGGCCCGTGATAACTTATATTTCCCTTATATCTATCAAAGGATCTACAAAAACAATGGCACCTGGAAATGCTATGGAAAAGTCTACTACCTACAAACTCACGAATGATGCGGAGAGCTATAGCTCTTTGTACGGAGAGGAAATCAATCAGTCTGGTACTACAAAAATCCAAAGTGCACTTTAAATGGTTGTTAGGGATGATTTGGATAGGATGATGAGGGAAATGAATGAAAAGTTGATGGAAAGCTAGAATGTTATATGAAGAGATGAAAGAAAATACGGAGTTGATGACCCAGCTATCCTAGAGCCGTAGGAGGAATTGAAAGAAATTGTCATCTTATTCAGAAGATTATAGTTGCACCTTATTAGGCAGAAACCATAGAGATGGAAAGAAAAAAAATTAAGAGAAAGGAAGCTAGGACATTTTTGATGACCCGGTATTTTAGCAATATTACTTCAATAAGCATTTAATCTAATTAAATAAAATACAAACTTTTCATTTTAAAAATGAATAAAACTTTTGGACATTTGCCATTTATTTATATATATGTGTGTGTATTTTGGAGGGAAATTATGATTTGAAAATTTAAAATACAGTCTATCAAAAATATTTAAAATAAAATCTATCTCATTTACATTAAATTAAAGTGAAGCTCTACTTGTTAACATTTGATCTGAATATATGTTTACGATGTAAGCTAGATAATAATGTTTATAATAAAATCAATCTTATCAATACAAAAACATAAGTATAAGAAATATATGGATATAAACAAAGTATTTGATAATTTAAGTGTAAAAATAAAAAGAGAAATAAAAATAAACATTTATGATAGGAATAGAACTAAATACATAAGTTTAAATTTTAACAATAACTATAACAACTTTATAGTAAGTACATAAGGTATAAAACAACCAGGCAAGTAATATATACCATAGAATTATATGTTTACACAAGGCAATGAGAATATATATATATACAGACAAAAATCTATGTACATACAAATAAAATAGGATAAGTATGTAAACTTATAAGGAGTCATGCATTAAATGATATTATCTTAAGCATCAAACTAAGGTCATTTCGAATGTGTATGAATCATTTCATTTTTTCATAAAATCTTGCCTGGTCAAGAAAAAAAATTTGACCAAAGCAAATAATTTTGTACCCAGTAAACACCTACCCTGTAAAACTTTTCTTCTATTTATAAAAACATACTTTTAGTTCCTGCTGGTTCACAAAAGCTAAGCAAAATCAGAAAATAAGAAAGCAATTCATCTTCCAACCGAAGCTAAATTGACAAATCAACAACTAAGTGAAAGAAGATCAAAGAAAAACAAGCTAGCAATTTCTTTTTTTTAAAAAAACAGGAGTTGTTCTCTGATAAATTTTTTTGCAGGCGAGTAACTTAAATTTAAAAATGCTTAAGTATATTCACATATGTTGGTTATGTCTGAAATGAGTATGTTTATGTGTATATATATTTATGTAATTCTGTGTATATATGATGCCTGCATGTTTAGTGATCAGGAAACATCTCTGTTTATAAAATTTCAAGCACAGATTAAAACCAAAAATCATCCCTGCTTAATCTATTGGTTGATAGGACTCAGTATTCAAGAAAATGTGTTTGTTTGATCATAAAGCAAATTTTAAAATTTGTATTTTAGTTAAATAAAGTAGAACTGGTCTGTAAAAACCTAAGAATAGTTAATGATTAACATGAGTGAAATTTCAATCATCTTAAATTATTAATTCAGGTTTATATCTTGAATTATTATCTGAAATTTGGATTTTTAAAATTAATTTCACATTTTTTAGTTGAGTCTGGAGTAGGCATTTTTGTGTTGATTGTTTTCGGGATTTTTGGTTGCCTCTGGCAATCCTGTTTCTGGAAGGTTGGGATTCTATCTGGAGGTAGGGGTGTGACCGGAGATAATGGGAAAATTGACTGGTGGTTGGTCTGAGCATGGTGGTGGCAATGATTGTCATTTGGATTTTCTAAACCTAGTTTTTTCCTGGATTGGAGTTTGGGTCAGTTTGAACTCCATAGTGCATCGAGTTCAACGTACTTTTGGGGATTGGTAGAGGGGTGGTAGTCGAAGCTATGGCCGATGGTGACGGCTCTCAGGTGGTCGGAATTTGGAGTACGGCGAAGTTTCCAGGTTTTGAAAGTTGGTTGGCGGTCTGTGTTCCTGGTTTGGGAAATTTGCTTCTCGATTTTGATTCGAGCAACTATGGTGGATTTGGAAGGCCGTGATGGTGTCAGGTGATGGTGGTTGATGGGATGAAGGTCTGGTGGTTGGCCGGAGTTGGCCAGAGCCACGGTGTATGTGCACCGTGCATTTTATTTTCTGGTGAACTATTGTTTGTGCAGAAGATTTGCACCCGGGATTTACTCGAGTTATTCGAGTGATTACTCAAAGCAATAGGGGTTTGAACTCGAAGTAAAATAGCTGCCTCAGGTTGTTTTTGTCTTGCTACAGGTTTTAGTAAACCTGACAGTAAAATTTGAATTTAAAGCAAATTTAAATAGAATTTAAATTGTGAGATAGATTTAAAAATAAGTTTAAATCTAGATGAAGTTAGATTCAAAATGGCTTTGAAATCTTAAGTTTTAAAATATTTAAAAGAGGGGTTCAGTTTTTTTAAACCTAACAGATTTCTAGATTTTAAAATTTAATTTAAAATCTGAAAACAGATTTTAAACTGGGTTTAAATTCAAAAGTTAAGTTTAGTATTCAACTAAACTTTTGAATCTTAAGCTTTTAAAATGAATTGGGATTTTAAATCAAGAATTTTAAATCAAGGTTTTAAAAGCAAGTTTAAATCAAAGTTTCAGATCAAAGTTTAAAGCCAAGTTTAATTCAAATGTTTAGATATGGATTCAAGTTTCTTGAATTCAAATCTGTGATTTAAATCAGTTTTTTTAAATCAGAATGTTTTAAACAAGTTTAAATCAAATAGCTTTTTAAAGTAATTTGTTTTCAAATAAATATTTGAATTGGATTTTGATAAAGTTCTTATATAAAAAGGATTTTGAATGAAAAGTTAAATAATTTGTTTTTACTTGAATTTGAAAGTTAAAATGTAATGTATTTTAAAGCTTAAATTTTAAATAAAAATTTAAGTAATTTCGTTAGAACTTTTCTTATATAGGTTTATAAGTTGATATTTAAATTTGGTTAATGTTTAAATATATCATCATTTTGAATCTTAAATTCAAAATGAAATTTGAATCTAAATTTAGAAGTGTAATGTTTTAAATACGCTTTAATATTAATGAAGTCATTAATAAAGAAATGAATTACCTTAGAGATAATTAAGGTATTAAAATGATTTAATGAATAAGATAATTAAGGAATGACTTATTTATTTAATTTATAAATTAATGATTTAGATTAATTAATAATTAGAGATTAATTAGGAAAGTAATTAAAGAATTGTTTTTAGTTAATGAAGATAATTAACTAAGGATTATTTAATAATTAATTAATGTGATTAATTTTATTAATTAATTAGATTAATTAATTAAGAAATCATTTGATAATTTGATAAGTGTAATTACTTAGTGTAATTTATGGAGCATAACTACTTAGGGAAGAAATAAATGATACTTACTGGATTGTAATTAGTGAAAGATGATTTATAATGAAGTAATTTGAGTAATTACTTTTGTAATTAATCAAGGGATTAAGTAATGAAGATAATTACTTTTGGAATAATTTATTTATTTATATGAGTAATTAAGGATAGTTGATTGCCGGCTGGTATTAATCAACGGTGATTAATAATTGTGTTTAATTAAAGATTAATTACTGAATGTAATTAATTTAAATAAAGTAATTTAATTTAAATATAATTAGAGATCATTAATTAATATAATTAATGATGTAATTTATGGTAGATTAATTAAGGGATAATTAAAAATGAATTGATTAATTAAGGATAAATGTAATTAATTATATTTGATTAATAAGCAGAGTAATTAAATGTAATTAATTATATTTAATTAATAAATAAAGTAATTAAATGTAATTACAATAAAGAATTTAGGATAATTAATTTGTGAAATTAATTAAATACTAATTACTTATTGTAATTAGAGAATGATTAATCAAAAGTGTTTAATCAAGATAAATATTTAGCGCACGATTAATAAATTTTGATTAATCAAGGTTAATTAATGAATGTAATTAAGTTAAAGGTTAATTATTAAATGAAATTTAAAAATAATTAACCAATGGAAGTAATTAAAGGCTCATTAATTAATGCAATTAATGGAAGTGATAAATCTTACTTATTAATGATTGAATGATGATTAGTGCTTTGAATTGGTTGATATCTCGAATATAAATTGCTTTGTGATAAGATATGTCGGATGGACGGTGATAAGGTGATTATCTATAAATTATGAATTGTTGTGTAAAAGTAACATCCAGTATTCAAAATTTAACTACTTAAATAATTGGGATAGGATAACACTGGATTCGAAGAGACCTGAGTCGGGTATTGGTTAATACCCGAAAACCACTTCGAATCTTATGGATTGATATGTGAAACCAATAGGCTGGAATGAAATGTGTAAGTGAAATGAACTATTTAATCTAAGTTTTGGTACTTAGAAAATTGATGTGTGAAATAAGTAATGTCTATAACAAATTGTGAATTTGTAAATTAATACAAGTTACCCCCAGGTTCTAAATAAGTTCTATGTATGGGAATTTCATGTTAGATGAGTTTACTCACGCTGATTTCCAACCTGACCCAGGTGTTACTTTAATTTAATGCTCGGGTCAGGCCGAGTATTACAGATTTTTAGGTAAGGACGTTCTGGAGCTCAGGAGGCGAGCTGGATGGCAAGAACGTATAGAGTATTTCTGCTGTATTATATTATTGTATATCTGAGACTTGATAATTGTGTATATCCAGTGTCTGTATAAATGTGTAACTCTGATGTATGAAAATGTAATCGGTGGATATAGAGTTCTTTTGTAAACTGTTATTATTTATTATTATATTTTATCCGCTGCGAATGTGAGATGTTGATGTTTCTGATCTTCTTCTATTTCTTTCTTCTTTTTCCTAACTATTTGGAATTTTCGAGATCGAAAATTCCGAGACGTTACAGTTGGTATCAAAGTAGAAAGATTAAGCGAGAACCTTGGCTCTGGTGGGAGTTACTCCTTAAACAGTGTCCGTAATACTCTAGGATGAGTTGAGTATATATATGAACGCGTACTTGTCATTTTCTTATATAAAGGTTTTAAATGATTTTATATAAGAATATATTAAGGTGATTGGTTCTTAAATCATTAGAATTAGATTAAGCAGTAATAAAATACAACCAAATTGAAATCTTGAGCTGGAATTAAATTAAGTGGTAACAGAAATACAACCAAATTAAAATTTAATTAATTGAAATGAAATTCTAGAATTAGAACTCAGAAATTAAATTGTTTAAAAACTTTAAATAAAGGTTAATTTGGTTTTAAAAGTTAAACAAATCTTTGAGAATTTAATTCGAATTTATATAATTCAAGATGGTTTAAATTTGAGGTTGAAATTGAATTAGTTCAAAATTGAATTTGATTTAAATTAATTGGATTTGATTGAAGATGGATAAGTTTAAAAACTTAAATAGAAAATTTGAATTGGATTAAATTGAAAAGATATTGAAATTGAAGTGAGTTCTATTGATATTAGTCCAAATTGATTGGAATAATTTGAAATTATAATTAAAGTTGAATAGGATTAAAATCAAATGGAATTTGATTTAAATTGGGAAAGGAATCAAGATTGATTCAACTTGAATTGGGGTTAAATCACTTTCAAACTGGAAATTGAAGATTATTCAAATTAGAATTGCATCAATTTATATGGAAATGGAAATTTAAATTGAGTTGATGGAAAAGTGAACAGTTTTGACTCTGGGCTATTTTCAATATAAATTGTTTTAATATAAACTTATTTTACCAAGCTATTTAATAAATACAACCTTTCTTTTAAAAGCCAAATTATGTTATATTTTTTTTACGATTATTTTTGGAACTATTAACCATTTTTCAATTGTTTTATAAACTAATTACTATTTTTCAACTATTTTACAAATTAATTATTATTTTACATCTATTTTTCAATTATCAAAAATCTTCGAAACCATTTAACTATTTTCCAACTATTTTACAATTAGTTAACTATTTTACAGCTATTTTGCAAACTAATAATTATTTTTCAACTACTTATCTATTTTTAAAATTTCCAAGCTAATTTCTAAAAATAAACTGGTCGGAGTTCAAACTGTTATTGATTAAATACCTAACTAAGATAAGATTTGAAGATATAATCTAAATGAGAATTAAGGAAAATGTGATTAAGTGAATAAAGTCCAATGTGAGGATGAATAGAAAGGAAATTGATTTGGTTAATAATCAATGAGAATAAATACGTAGGATGTACTATATTATTCTATTCGCGTAGTGATTTGATCCAGATTCGAGCACAGAATTTCGAGATGGTTATATCGATCCGAGTTGGGATTTTTCACTCGATTTTCGACGGCGATCCTGGATATGGATTGTTGATTGGTTCTGGATATTCTCTATCATAGTTATGGCTATGCAAGGAGAGTGACGGTTTTTGATCAAGAAACCAGATCTGTGTCCGCACTAGGAAGTCGGGTGGACGATACTAGTTTGGAAGTGAAATTGTGTGATCGAGTGAGCGATCAGATTGGTATAGCATACGGATGATAAGTGTACATCGTACAATTTTGAATGAAATTGATATTGGAAAGAGTAATCAATTTTGAATATTTGATTTTAAATAAACAAAATTATATATCTTTGTTATATAAGATAAATCTCCCCTTGTTGAATCTATACCAGAAGGAAAGGATTTTGAAAGTGTTTGAAGTATAAAAGGAGTTTTATACAAGTTTGAAATGATCCAAAGTTTTAAAAATTATATATATCTGAATATATATAAAGGATCTTATGAGGATTTTGGAAAAAGGTTTTGGGAACCTTTGGATTTGGAAAGGCTTTTGATTTTTGGGTAAAATAAATATTGAAATTTGGAAAGCCTAGTTTGAGAATTATCGATTTTGGGATAATCGATTTTGTGTAAAGGAGATTTGTATGAGATCATACTAGATGTATGATTTGAAAGATACTATATGTGTATAATATAAAGTTTTTTGGTGATCGCTCTGGGAAAAAGGCGCTCCCTTGAAATGAACTTCTCAGGAGTGCCACCACGTGGTGCTGCCTTGAGCCCTAAGGGGGGTTCTAAAATTGATCATGTGAGGAGTCCGGACAAAACTAGTTCCTGAGGATTATGAGTAGTGTGTACCATAGCGAAAGTCGTGTATGCCACGGAGAGCCAAAGGTCTACGTTTGATTTTATATCGGTAGATTGCAACCTATGGTAACATAGTGAAAGTCGTGTGTGCTGCTGAGACCAACAGTCTACGTTTGATTTTACATCGGTAGACTGCGACCTATGTAGGAGGGGAGAAGTTTCATTTTGACAGCGAAAATCGAGGGCGCTAATGTCTACAGTTACATAGACTTTTGCTGCGATGGCAACGTAACCCTGAAATGTAACTGCGAGCTGTTGTGGGTTCCATGGCGTAATCGAGGGGCGTGGAGTGCCTACAGTTACATGGACTTTTGCTGCGATGGCAATGTACTCCAGGATGTAATTGCGACCATGGATGGGGGTGATGATTTCCAGAGCATTCTCACCAAAAATATTTCCTCTATTTTCAAAAACTATTTTCTATATTTTCAATAAAATTACTTTTCAAAGTATTTTCACTGAATGTTGAAAATGGGTCTGCCAGGCACTTGTAGATTTTCAGTCGTACGCCTGATCAACATATGATCGAATTTCTGTGAGAACAAGGATGGACTTATTGAAACATCAAGTTATAAAAGTATTTGTATAAAAACTAATTTAGTAATATTATCTATATTTTTTTTTAAAGTCGTTTAAAAATGATCAAAGAAAATTTATCTGAATTTAACCATTTTAACAATTCTGACTTCGTTCTTTTCGAGGACGAAAAGATTCAAAGGGGGGAGAAATGTGATGACCCGGTATTTTAGCAATATTATTTTAATAAGCATTTAATCTAATTAAATAAAATACAAACTTATCATTTTAAAAATGAATAAAACTTTTGGACATTTGCCATTTATTTATATATATGTGTGTGTATTTTGGAAGGAAATTATGATTTGAAAATTTAAAATACAGTCTATCAAAAATATTTAAAATAAAATCTATCTCATTTACATTAAATTAAAGTGAAGCTCTACTTGTTAACATTTGATATGAATATATATTTACGATGTAAGCTAGATAATAATATTTATAATAAAATCAATCTTATCAATACAAAAGCATAAGTACAAGAAATATATGGATATAAATTAAGTATTTGATAATTTATGTTTAAAAATAAAAAGGAAATAGAAATAAACATTTATGATAGGAATAGAACTAAATACATAAGTTTAAATTTTAACAATAACTATAACAACTTTGTAGTAAGTACATAAGGTATAAAACTACCGAGCAAGTAATATATACCATAGAATTATATGTTTATGCAAGGCAATGAATATATATATATATATATATATATATATATATACAAACAAAAATCTATGTACATACAAAGAAAATAGGATAAGTATGTAAACTTATAAGGAGACATGCATTAATTATATTATCTTAAGCATCAAACTAAGGTCATTTTGAATGTATATGAATCATTTCATTTTTTCATAAAATCTTGCCTGGTCAAGACTAAAAATTTGACCAAAGCAAATAATTTTGTACCCAGTAAACACCTACCTTGTAAAAATTTTCTTCTATTTATAAAAACATACTTTTAATTCCTGCTGGTTCACAAAAGCTAAGCAAAATCAGAAAATAAGATAGCAATTCATCTTCCAACTGAAGCTAAATTGACAACTCAACAACTAAGTGAAAGAAGATCAAAGAAAAACAAGCTAGCAGTTTTTTTTCAAAAAAAAAAAAAAACAGGAGTTGTTCTCTGATCAAAAATTTTGCAGGTGAGTAACTTAAATTTAAAAATGCTTAAGTATATTTACATATGTTGGTTATGTCTGAAATGAGTATGTTTATATGTATATATATTTATGTAATTCTGTTTATATATGATGCCTGCATGTTTAGTGATCTGGAAACATTTATGTTTATAAAATTTCAAGCTTAGATTTAAACCAAAAATCATCTCTGCTTAATCTATTGGTTGATAGGACTTAGTATTCAAACAAATGTGTTTGTTTGATCATAAAGCAAATTTTAAAATTTGTATTTTAGTCAAATAAAGTAGAAATGTTTTGTAAAAACCTAAGAATAGTTAATGATTAACATGAGTGAAATTTCAATCATCTTAAATTATTAATTCAGCTTTATATCTTGAATTATTATCTGAAATTTGGATTTTTAAAATTAATTTCACATTTTTTAGTTGAGTCAGGAGTAGGCATTTCTGTGTTGATTGTTTTCGGGATTTTTGGTTGCCTCTGGCATTCCTGTTTCTGGAAGGTTGGGATTCTGTTTGGAGGTAGGGGTGTGATCGGAGATAATGGGAAAATTGACTTGTGGTTGGTCTGAGCATGGTGGTGGCAATGATTGTCATTTGGATTTTCTAAACCTAGTTTTTGCCTGGATTGGAGTTTGGGTCAGTTTGAACTCCATATTGCATCGAGTTCAACGTGCTTTTGGGGATTGGTAGAGGGGTGGTAGTCGAAGCTATGGCCGGTGGTGATGGCTTTCAGGTGGTTGGAATTTGGAGTACGGCGAAGTTTCCAGGTTTTGAAAGTTGGTTGGCGGTCTGTGTTCCAGGTTTGGGAAATTTGCTTCTCGATTTTGATTCGAGCAACTGTGGTGGATTTGGAAGGCCGTGATGGTGTCAGGTGATGGTCGTTGATGGGATGAAGGTCTGGTGGTTGGCCGGAGTTGGCCAGAGCCATGGTGTATGTGCATCGTGTATTTTATTTTCTGATGAACTATTGTTTGTGCGGAAGATTTGCTCTCGGGATTTACTCGAGTTATTCGAGTGATTACTCGAAGAAATAGGGGTTTGAACTCGAAGTAAAATAGTGGCCTCGGTTTGTTTTTGTCTTGTTACAGGTTTTAGTAAACCTGACAGTAAAATTTGAATTTAAAGCAAATTTAAATAAAATTTAAATTGTGAGATAGATTTAAAAATAAGTTTAAATCTAGATGAAGTTAGATTCAAAATGGCTTTGAAATCTTAAAGTTTTAAAATATTTAAAAGAGGGGTTCAGTTTTTTTTAAACCTGACAGTTTTCTAGATTTTAAAATTTAATTTAAAATCTGAAAACAGAATTTAAACTGGGTTTAAATTCAAAAGTTAAGTTTAGTATTCAAATAAACTTTTGAATCTTACGCTTTTAAAATGAATTGGGATTTCATATCAAGAATTTAAAATCAAGGTTTTAAAAGAAAGTTTAAATCAAAGTTTTACATCAAAGTTTAAAGCCAAGTTTAAATCAAATGTTTAGATATGGATTCAAGTTTCTTGAATTCAAATCTGTGATTTAAATCAGTTTTTTTTAAATCTGAATGTTTTAAACAAGTTTAAATCAAATAGCTTTTTAAAGTAATTTGTTTTCAAAAAAATATTTGAATTGGATTTTGATAAAGTTCTTTTATAAAAAGGATTTTGAATGAAAAGTTAAATAATTTGTTTTAACTTGAATTTTCAAGTTAAAATGTAATGTATTTTAAAGCTTAAATTTTAAAAAAAAAATTAAGTAATTTAGTTAGAACTTTTCTTATATAGGTTTATAAGTTGATATTTAAATTTAGTTAATGTTTAAATATATAATCATTTTGAATCTTAAATTCAAAATGAAATTTGAATCTAAATTTAGAAGTGTAATGTTTTAAATACACTTTAATATTAATGAAGTCATTAGTAAAGAAATGGATTACCTTAAAGATAATTAAGGTATTAAAATGATTTAATGAATAAGATAATTGAGGAATGACTTATTTATTTAATTTATAAATTAATGATTTAGATTGATTTATAATTAGAGATTAATTAGGAAAGTAATTAAAGAATTGTTTTTAGTTAATGAAGATAATTAACTAAGGATTATTTAATAATTAATTAATGTGATTAATTTTATTAATTAATTAGATTATTTAATTAAGAAATCATTTGATAATTTGATAAGTGTAATTACTTAGTGTAATTTATGGGGCATAATTACTTAGGGAAGAAATAAATGATACTTACTGGAATGTAATTAGTGAAAGAGGATTTATAATGAAGTAATTTGAGTAATTACTTTATTAATTAATCAAGGGACTAATTTATGAAGATAATTAATTTTGGAATAATTAATTTATTTATATGAGTAATTAAGCGTAGTTGATTACTGGTTGGTATTAATCAAGAGTGATTAATAATTGTGTTTAATTAAAGATTAATTACTGAATGTAATTAATTTAAATAAAGTAATTAATTTAAATATAATTAGAGATCATTAATTAATATAATTAATGATGTAATTTATAATAGATTAATTAAGGGATAATTAAAATGAATGATTAATTAATGTAATTAATTAAAGATAAATGTAATTAATTATATTTAATTAATAAATGAAGTAACTAAATGTAATTTCTATGAATTATTTAGGATAATTAATTTGTGAAATTAATTAAAGACCGATTTCATATTGTAATTAGAGAATGATTAATCAAAAGTGTTTAATCAAGATAAATATTTAGCGGATGATTAATTAATTTTGATTAATCAAGATTGATTAATGAATGTAATTAAGTTAAAGGTTAATTATTAAATGAAATTTAAAAATAATTAACCAATGGAAGTAATTAAAGGCTCATTAATTAATGTAATTAATGGAAGTGATAAATCTTACTTATTAATGATTGAATGCTGATTAGTGCTTTGAATTGGTTGATATCTCGAATATAAATTGCTTTGTGATAGGATATGTTGGATGGACGGTGATAAGGTGATTATCTATAAATTATGAATTGCTGTGTAAAAGTAACATCCAGTATTCAAAATTTAACTACTTAAATAATTGGGATAGGATGACATTGGATTCGAAGAGACCGGAGTGGGGTATTGGTTAATACCCGAAAACCACTTCGAATCTTATGGATTGATATGTGAAACCAATAGGCTGGAATGAAATGATGTAAGTGAATTGAACTATTTAATCTAAGTTTTGGTACTTAGAAAATTGATGTGTGAAATAAGTAATGTCTTTAACAAATTATGAATTTGTAAATTAATACAAGTTACCCCAGGTTTTAAATAAGTTCTATGTATGGGAATTTCATGTTAGATGAGTTTACTCACGCTGGTTTTCAGCCTGACCCGGGTGTTACTTTAATTTAATGCTCGGGTCAGGCCGAGTATTACAGATTTTTAGGTAAGGACGTTCTGGAGCTCAGGAGGCGAGCTGGATGGCAAGAACGTATAGAGTATTTCCGCTGTATTATATTATTGTATATCTGAGACTTGATAATTGTGTATATCCAATGTCTGTATAAATGTGTAACTCTGATTTATTAATGTAATCAGAAGATATAGAATTCTTTTGTAAACTATTATTATTTATTATTATATTTTATCCGCTGCGAATGTGAGATGTTGATGTTTCTGATCTTCTTCTTCTTCTATCTCTTTCTTCTTTTTCCTAACTATCTGGAATTTTTGGGATCGAAAATTCTGGGTCGTTACAACATTAGAGTTGGGAGCTGGAAAGACTCAGGTCGGTAGGGAACAACTCGGCACTGTACCACCTTTACAACTCAGCATCGACCCTATCACTCGGCTTTTCAATGATAAGGTTTTTGCTGATTTGCATGGTGATGTTAATGGCAATGATAGTCCTATTACTGGTGGTCAGATTGATGATGTTCAGATGACTGCTATTGACCTGTTATAAGAAATCGTAGAAACCGATTAACTGAATGAGGAGTTCTCGTAGAGATGGAAGAACCTAGATATCATGGAATTAACCAAGTCCGTTTGGGGGGCCAACTACCTAGGGCAGGCCATGATGATCTCCATCCATCCGATTTGATAGAACTAGCATTTTTAACTGATATATTGAGGAAGCTGTCAAATGAAAACTAATATAGAAATAATGATGACTGGGTTCTTCTCCTATTAGGAACCCGTTTACTATGGATATTTCACGAGTTGAGTATCCTAGAAGATTCACGATGCCCATGATGTCATCTTAGAATAAAGTGTCAGATCCAAGATAGCATCTCAAGAAGTACGAGTGGCATATGGATTGTCAGGGCAACAGAAAGCATATGATGTAGATGTTTTTCCACAATTCTCGAAGGGGTAGCTATAATATGGTTCACTCGGCTTGCATCAAAATCCTCATTTATTCTGTTGGTCAAAAGATTTATAGAGCTGTTCAGGTTGCATGCTGCTCGTCTTAAGGATGTGACGTCTTTATCTAACACTGAGATTTGGAGAGTCTATAAAAAAATTCAGAGTAGGTTTAATATGGTTAAGACCAAGGTAAGAAATTCTAAGGAGGACATTGTATTTATGGCTTTGATCAAAAGGATCCATTTGGAAATAGATTTCAAAAGGTGGCTACAGATAAAGCTATCACCAACCTTGAAGAGTTCTATAGAAACACAATCAAATTTCTATGCTTTTAGGAGGCAGACACAGTCAATGGAAAGGCTGGTGGAAGGCCATCAACCAAGGTGGTACAGAATAATGTTGCTATGAAATAGACTGGTGAGCGTTGGAAATGTTGCTATTAATGTTTAGATAAAATTAACAAATAAAAGAGTGGTAATCAAGATGCTGGAAGTATGAAACTAGACTTTAAGAAGCATATGAGGTACCCAAAACATTAGGACTAGACCTCGCTTAATAACACTATCAAAAATAGCTACTTGTGATGTAAGGCACCGAAAACTATAAGAAGATAACTTAGAGGCAGTCGATAGAAAGAGAAAAATATCTAAGAAGTACTACGGTTTCCATGAAATGCATGGGCACAATATTAATTAATATAGGTATTTGCGTGATGTAATCGAAGACCTAAATTAGAAAAAGAAACTTCAAAAAATGTGAAAGCCCCATAAGATAGCGGGCATGAAATGTTCGGCCCTAGGGGCAGATGCCTCAACGGGTTAAGCTGGGCCTAGTGAATGTTAACCTAGGAAACTTGGTAAAAGATGTGTTATAAATATGATCATTGGTGGACCTAATCCAACTAAGAAGAGCTGGAATGGGATGGAAGGATATGAGAGTTCTTTGAAGCATGTTGTTCCAGAGAGTTGCCTTGCTGTCAAAGGTGGAGATTCGAGAAAGCATTTGAGGATGATGGCAGATGATATTGCATTCATGAATTGTGACGTTAACGAGGTGGAAGCACCAATGCTTGACCCCTTAGTGATAACGGTCTATAGGCTGGCTACTGTAAATCGAGTTCTTATCTACTATAGGAGCTCGATGAATATTTTATTTAAGAAAAACTGTAATAAAATGACGATGAATGGCCAGGATATGAAGCTATGTATATCTTGGATTCAAGGATCTATCAGAGAGATTGTAGAACCTATTGGATGTGTGGACTTGCCGTTGCAGTTAGTTGAAGGTGCCATAAGAGAGTGTAGGTTTTGACCTTCATTGTTATGGACTCATACTCTACATATAACGCCTTATTGGGCCAACCGACCCTTTCCAGTTTTAGGTTGGCATTAGGCCCGTGGTGCTTAGCAATGAAATTTCCTATGGATAATTGGGTAGGAGTCATCCAAGGTGACCAAAGTATGGAATGTGAGTATTATATCGTAGATCTAAGAGAGGCAAAATGACGTGAGAAGGGAAAAGATGTAGAACACTTTCTGCATCAAATTAATTGATGCATAAAAACCATCACCTAAGGCATGGCTCAAATGACATAGTAAATTCTATAAATCTATATTTCCAAGGAAAGAGATAGAGGATGCGAGGACTGCCCCAACCAAACTAATGATTAACATGCCAATCGATCAGGATGTTCATAGTCGAATTTTAAAGATCTGACCGTAGCTTAGTGTGATGATGGAAAAGAATTTGGTAGGGTTCCTCTGAGAAAACCTAGATATGTTTTCCTGATCGATTGGTATGTCCTCCTATGAAAAAAAGGCCTAGTCTGGGTCCAGAGCGATCCATTGCATTGAAAGAGGAAGTGGATAAGCTGAAGCGTACGACTTCGTCTATGATGCATTATACTCCCTAATGGGTATCAAATCCAGTGCTGGACAAGAAGCCTAATGGAAAGTGGAAGACATGCATCAACTTTTAGACTTGATATGGTATGCTTTAAAGAAAACTTCCTATTACCGAAGATTGACTAGCTAGCAAACTCAACAGTGGAATAGGAATTAGTATCATTCGTCGATGCCTATTCCAGAAAAAATCAAATACAAATTCACGTTTGAGATCAAGAACAAAGTAGCTTCATTACTAATCGGGGACTGCATTGTTATTATGTCATGATGTTCAGTTTGAAGAATGCAGGATAGACCTACCAGAGATTGGTAAATTTGATGTTCAAGATTCAAATTAGCGTATGATGAAGGTCTATGTGGATGATGTGCTGGTGAAGTCATGGTGTTCAATAAGCGAACTCTTAGAGATGTTTAATATGCTTCGAAGGCAAGGAATAAAGCTCAATCCATTGAAATTTTCATTCATGGCCGCATAAGGTAAATATTTGGGTTTTATAAAGAACTAAAGGGGCATAATGGCCAATCCAAAGAACATTAAGGCATTGAGATATGTCAAAGCCCCAGAAACAAGGTGGAAAATGCAAACTTGAATGGAAAAGCAGCCGCACTGAGTCGATTTGTTTCAAAATCCACCGATAAGTGTGTGATGTTATTTGTTGCCCTAAAATAAGAGAAAGGAAAGTTTGTTTAGACAAAGGAGTATTAAGAACCTTTGTAGGCCTTACTTGATTAAACAAAGAGATCACCAGTTCTATCACAGCCCTTGACGATGGAAGATTTATTTATTTATTTGGTTGTATCTGTTCATGGTAAGTGCTGCCTTGGTATGCAAAGAATCCAGAATCCAAAGGCTAATGTATTACATCAACAGGCAGTTTACTGGAGCAAAGAGAAATTACCCAAAGTTAGAGAGGCTAGCTTACTGCTTATTGATTGCATCAAGGAAGCTACATCGCTATTTCCAAGCTCACTCAATTAAAGTACTAACTGATCATCCTTTAAAACAAGTACCATACCAACCTAAGACATGGAGGAGACTGCTGAAATGGAACTTCGAATTGAGTCAGTACAACCTATCAACTCGAAAGAGCGATTCGAGGATAGACATTATCTGATTTCATTGTTGAGTTTACCACCCGAGATGAAGAGAAAGAGGAAGGCATGGAGCAGAGTGGCTCAATGGAAACTATTTACGGATGCAGCATCCGATGAATGCTGCTATGCGGTGGGAATGTTCTTGATAAACCCCAAGCAACTAGCATTCTATTATGCCTTGAAGTTTGAGTTCCTTGCAGTGAACAATGAATCCAAGTACGAAGCACTAATCGTAGGACTAAATATAGCGAAGGAACTGGGAGCCAAAATGTAACACTCCAGATTTTTAGTAACATTATTTAGGATATTTAATTAGTTAAATAAAATAAAATAATGTGTTGGTTAGGGGATTGAGTTTTGATTTAATTAAAAGGGAAGCCATGCCATTTAACCAATGAATTAATAGAAGGGTTAAAATGAAATAAGAGGAGGGTTAAAATAGGAAATAGGCCATTCCTATATCCCTAAAAATTGGCCACATACTATCCTATACACGTTCATTTCATTTTCAAAATTTTAAATGCTAACGCTGACCACTATTAACAAGAGAAAGTGAAAAAGATAGAGAAAAGCTAGGATTAAGCTTAACCAAATCAAATCCATTCACATCTCAATCTATGTAAACTCTAAAGCTAAGGTGAATAATGTTTACATCTTAAATTTCTTTTGTTTTCATTTTTAAGATAAAATTGAAATTATTTTGCATTGATTTTCCATGTTTTGAATGATGGAATTATTATATATACTTGTTGATGATTTATGGTAGTTCATATAGATTTTATGACATGTTTTGATATGAAAACCCTATTAAATGACATCTGAATGCCTTACGAATTTTTACGTAGACCGGAAATATTATTTTGGAGATGATTCTCAATTTGTAGAGTTTTCTGAATTTTTGTGGAATTTGAATGAATTTTATAGTAAAGAAAATGTTAGTTTGTATTGTAAATTATTTACGGTAAAATAATAAAAGGTCTGGGTCTGAAAATTTTATATGTTGGAAAACATATTAAAAGAGATTCTTTGGAATTTTTGTAGAATTTTCCTATGTGTTTTAATGGGTATATAAAATTATTTAAGACATGGGACTTAAATGTTTTATATATTTATATAAGGAGAAGGCCCTTTTAGCAAATAATTCAAATAGATGATTCTGAAAATTGCAGCACCTTTTATTGGTAAAGAAAAGAGGCAACCAATCAGCTTGACATGTAAAGCAGGTTAGTGGAAAGAACTATTTGCTACATACTTATTACTATTTTGTTGGTTTCGGCACCTCCTTCCGCCTTAGTTGGCTATCGACCAAGTCCCTCTGCCTTGAACTCCATCGAAACCAATGTGCATAGTACCAATATATTGGTACGTGGCGAATTGGTTAGAAGGCGAAAGGCATGAGGTGGAAACCAAGGGTTCCGAAGGGTTGAGGCATCACTTTGCTTTTAAATTAAAAATGTGCTTGCTTGCTTTCAACTAAATGGTTTCGACTTAGTAGCTTTCGACTCGGTTAGCTTTCGACTAGGTCAAGTGAATTTAAAGAAATTGTTTTGATTGGGTTGTGCCTTACTTTTTAAATAACTGCTTTCGACTAAGTCAAAACCTTTTCCTGCCGCCTTTTTACCTTTCGACCCAGATGGTTGCGATGAGGTTGCTTTGTTTTTAAAATATGACCACTTCTTCAATGCTTTCGAAGGGACGGTTTTGACACCATCACTTCTTTAATTTGAAAATGGTTTTGAAATAGATGCTTTCGACTTAAATGTTTTAAAGACCCTCTCTCTATTACTGAAGTAAAACATAAATGGTTTCGAAAAAGATAGTCTTAAATGGTTTCGAAGGAGACAGTCTTAAATGGTTTCGAAGGAGACAGTCTTAAATGGTTTCGAAGGGGACAATTTTAAATGGTTTCAAAACAAATTCTTTCAACTTTAATGGGTATCTGATCCTTTTGCTCTCCTTGAAGGCATAATCCAAATGGTTTCGACTGAGATGATTTTCAAAGGTTTCGAAGGGGTAAATTTTTGAATGGTTTCGAAAGGTTTACACATGTTTTAAATTGAACCCAAAGGTTTTCGAAAGGTTTATCACTTTAATTCTTTCGTTTTAGCGAATGGTTTCAAAGGGGTGGTTCCGTAGGGTTACAAAAGGTTGAAAGGAAGGGTTTATACTATGTTTTCAAAAGGCGATATATAAAGGTTTTAATGAGGGATGTCTAATGTTTGAAGCTTTCAAAGGAAAGGCTTTTAATGGTTTCGAAAGGGTCACTTTCAATGGTTTCAAGAGGGTTTTTAAAGGTTTTAAACAAGGCTTTCAAATGCAATAAATAGGCAATATTGCCTAATTTTTTTCAAGTTAAAATGGTTTTAACTTGTTTTGGACAGATAGCCCATCCTCGTTAAAATTCATGAACATTATTTGAGTAAATTATATATAAGATGGCAAAATAGCTTAGAGTAAAGCTAAGAATATATTTTCCTTGTATAAGTATGATTTAAAAGCTTCAATCATTTTGAAAAGGTTTTCAAGGAAAAAGATGCTGGGTTGTTAGCCCTAAGAAAATAATTTGGATAGATGGTTGATTTTGATTTGGACAGTTAGTTCAGTTTGTGGATAGTTAGTCCAGTTTGCAGGCTATCAGCCTAGTTTTAGACAGATAGCCCATTTGTTTCTTGTGGACAGATAGTTCATCAATTACCGGATTATAGCTTAAAGGATTTAGCTATCATTATCACTATTTATCAGTTTGATTACCTAGTTTGGTTACAGGAAAGGATTTGCAAAATATATGTTTTAAAGATGATATTAGTGAGGAGAAACTTGTTCCGCTAAGCGGCGTGGTCTCACTTAATATCGGTAAAATGAGATGTAACAACATTATTCACACCGGCTTTATGTCCGATTCAAAGTTTTTGTTTCTTCTTAAACTCTTGGGTTCTTAAAACTGATTTGAGTAGGCTGAGGGTTAGGGTTTCTGGTTTTAGTCATTTTGGAAAATAAATCTTTCGGAGATGAGCAGGTGGCTGATGATAGCTAATAGGGAGTTACAACTTTTTTTTTTGATTCCGCTGTGTATATTAAGTCAGAGATGACTATATTGACTCCGATCAACAAAGGGGGCATTATCATATGTTTCCCTTGGTGTATTTTGTAATGGTTATATATGATCTTAGCAGGGAAACTATATGTGATTATGTATTTTGGATATGAATTTATTTTGAAATGTAATCAGTAAAAGGTTGTTCTTGGAAATATTTGAATTTGTTTATATTCAAACGCTTCTGTGGATACCATTAACATTACCGTATTTTGTTACCAGAATTTAATGCTATGGATGATTGCAACATCTATAGTGCTTAGCTTTTGGCCTATAGATACGGAATCTTGCAACTTGGTATCATAAAATAGGTTTATGAAAAAATTTAGACTAAAAATGATTTTTAAATATAATCCTAAGGAATTAGAGTAAGATTTGGGGTATGGGATAACGCTATAGCAACGTACTTATATTTTCTATATATAAGTATACGTTTATCTCTAGTCTCCTATCTTTTTTTGGTTATTTTTCTGTATCTCATGGGATTAAGTACAGATGTGAAAGGTAGAAGGGGAAGAGTTAACCCAGGAAGGGAGGTCACCGATGGAATGCCAAACCTAATGTAAGGAGGAGCCAAGGTCAGGCACAAGTAGAGAATGTATGTGTTGGAGTCTCGCAAGTGGACAGCTATGCATCGGTTTTTTGTGAATATGATGCAAGTTGGTGTTGTAGCTGGAGTGATAGGAGGATATACTGCAGGAGTAGGAGTTCCTGAGGTTCCGGCAGCTAACCATTATGCTAATTTGAGCGGAGATTATGCTAAGCTCGGAAGGAAGCCATTTTTGGAGACAAAGGATGCTATAGAGGTGGAAAATTAGTTGTTGTACTATGAGAGAATCTTTACAGATTTGGGGCTCAATGATGAGAAGAAAAGGAGACTTGCTTCGAGACAGCTTTAAGGAGTGGCTTTGTCATGGTGGAACAGTGCGACGGCAGGTGTGGACGAGGAAACCTTGACATGGAGAGATTTCAAGGGAAGGTTTCAGGAGTGGTTCATGTCCGCGATGGCACAGTCAGCTTTGATCGGAAAGTTTGTTGTGTTAAAGAAAGGAGAGATGTATGTTCTGGAGTATGTTAGGAGGTTTGAAGAGTTGCCAGATATGGGTATGCTTCAGTGGATACGCTTATAAAGTGGAATGAGAAGTTTATTAGGGGGTTGAAGCATGAGTTGACACGGGCTAAATTACTTTATATTAGAGATCCTTTTGATTTTGTAGTGGAGATGGCCTTAAGGCACGAGGAGACTCTTTGTTCTCTAAAGAGAAAGGCTAAGGAGGTCCAGGTTCGGCAGAATCAGAAGATAAAGTTCTTTCCTAAGAAGGGTGCTTAGAAGAGTGGAGAAGCTAAGAGAGAGAAGTTTGGGATTGTTTGCTTCAAGTGCGATAAGAAGAGACATTTTGCTAATCATTCCCATGCTGGAAAGGCAAAGAAGGTGGCCAGAAAGAAGAGTGTCAGGTGCGTCAATTATGACCAGATTGCCCATTATAAGAACCTGTGCAAGGATCCCACTTAGGATGGAAAGGGCAAGGTGTATGCATTGGAGCATGCCGCTTCTAAGACAATTGCCCAGGAGAAAGGACAAGCAGTTTTGGAAGGTACACTTTAGATTCATGGTATGTCTGTTAGCGTTATATTTGATACTGGTTAATCGCATTCTATATCAAAATATTTGATAGATAGTCTTAACCTAGAACATACATATTTAGTTACTTCCTTACGGGTTGCAAATCCAATGGGAGGGTGTGCAACTCTGGGGCTGAGATGTGACCAGCTAGAGTTTGACCTATTAGGTCATACCTTTGTTTCCAGTTTGCATGTGTTTGATTTTATGGGTTTGGGATTATTCTTCAGATGGATTGGTTAAGTGAGCACGATGCTAGGACATTTTGCTAGAATAGGAAAATATTGCTTAGAGACCCTGATCGTAGCGATCAGATTGTTTATATGGTAGAAGGTTCTAGCGGTGAAGTGAATGCTTTGTTGGGTGTTATGAAATTGGAAGATGAGCTGAGTGGAGTTTTCGTGGCTAGAGAATTCGCAGATGTTTTTGAGCTTGTAGTGGGATTACGACCGAAACGAGCCATTGAGTTTCAGATATATTTGCTTCCGGGAGCAGAACCAATGAGTCGGCCACCAAGTAGAATGACTCCTAAAGAGATGAGGGAGTTGAAGGTGTAACTGATGGATTTAAAAGGCAGGAGTTCTATCAGACCAAGTAGTTTGCCTTGGGTGTAGCCGTAGTGTTTATGAAGATGCCGGAGGATCGTTAAGGCTATGGATCGATTATCGTAAGTTGAACAAGAGGATGATAAAGAATCGATATCCATTTTCGAGGATTGATGATTTGCTCAATCAATTAAGTGGAGCCAAAATATTTTCCCATATAGATTTGGAAACAGGGTTCCATCAGCTCAGAGCAGTAGAGGATAGTATACCTTTGACGATGTTTAGAACCGGATATGGGTCATATGAATGGTTATTTATTCGGACCGATAATGCGCCAGCATTCGTTACAGATTTAATGGACTGAGTTTTCCGAGAGCACATGGATAAGTTAGTATTGGATTTTATAGATGACATCTTGATATACTTTAAGGATGAGAAGGAGCATGAAGGTCATCTTATAGTGGTGCTTGAGATGCTAAGGCAACATCAGCTGGAGGCAAAGTTTTCGAAGTGTCATTTCTGGAATAAAAAAGTGAAGTTTCTGGGTCGTGTATTCTCTAGAAAGGGTTGTCGGTCCGACTAAGATTGAAGCAGTAAGTAGTTGGAAGAGACCAGAGACAGTGACATTGATAAAGACTTTCCTTGGATTAGCAGGGTATTATCGGAGATTCATTAGGGATTTTTCATGGACAGCAGCACCGATGACCAAGCCAACAAGGGAGGGCGTGAAGTTTGTGTAGACCGATAAGTATGAGGAAGCATTCTAGAGTTTAAAAAACTTGTTGACCCATGCACCAATTTTGGTTGTACCGGAAGGGAATCGAGATTTGGTAGTTTATATTGACGCATGTGGAACGGGATTAGGAGCTGTGCTGATGTAGAGAGGTAAAGTGATTGCCTATGCTAGACAACTGTGGCCGCATGAGGTCAGATATCTGATGCATGATTTGGAATTAGCTGCAGTAATTTTTTTATTGAAGGTGTGAAAAAATGCCTTTTGGGAGAGAGGTTTGAGTTATATATAGATCATAAGTTGCTAAAGTTTTTTCTCTCAGAAAAAGAGCTAAACATGTGACAGCAGGGATGGTTAGAGCTTATTGCCGCTTATGATTTTGGTATTGAGTACACACCGGGGAAAGGCAACAAGGTTGCAGATGCACTTAGCAAGAAACATCAGAATGCAGTGTTGGCGATGATCGCTGAATGTAAAGATTTAAAATCATCGGCAGATTATAAAGTGCAGTGGGGATCTGAGGCCAGGTCTAGCAGAGAAATCGTAGTGTTATCTTGTACAGAAGTTCGATCGGTGATGATCGAAAAGATTGCTTCTAAACAGGGAGAAGATACGGCATTAACTGAACGGATCAGGATGTTAAGAGATGGAACCGAGAGCGATGACTTGAAAGATTTTAGTCTTAACTAGAATGGGAGGTTGAGAAAGAAATGAAGATTATGTGTTCTAAGTGTAGGAAACATAAGGAAAGAAGTCTTGGAGGAATGCCATCGTTCGAAGTTCTCTATTCATCCAAGAGGTACTAAGATGTATCAGGATATGAAGAGGAGTTTCTTCCGAGAAGGTAAGAAGCGGGATATTGGCATATGGGTAAAGCAGTGCTTAGTTTTCCAACAGGCAAAGGCTGAACACCAAAAGCCAAGTGGGTTTCTTTATCCATTAGACATTCCAGTATGGAAATGGAATTCTATTTTTATGGATTTTATTAACGAGTTCCCAAGGTGAAACAAGGGAAATGATAGTATATGGGTCATAGTGGAAAGATTGACCAAGAGTGCCCATTTCATTCCAGTTAAGTCAACTAGAACAACACCTATTTTAGCGAGGTTATTCATGAAGAATGTGGTTAAAATGCATGGAATTCTTAATAACATGGTAAGTGATAGATATCCCTTATTCACTAGCGAGTTCTGGAACAGTCTAAAGGAAGTTTTAGGAACTAAGCTCAAGATGGATACGGCTTATCTTCCTCGAACGGATGGGCAAATAAAAAGGGTTAACAAAATCTTGGACGATTTGTTAAGAACTTGTGTATTAGATTTCGAGGGATCATGGAAAGACAATCTGCATTTAGTCGAATTTACGTATAACATTAGTTATCAAACTAGTATTGGGATGGTGCCGTAAAACTTTGTATGGAAAGCCATGCAAATCTCTCGTGCGTTGGCTAGAGATCGGGGATAGATTGGTTCTTTGTCCAGATTTGGTTAGGGAAGCTGCAAAAAAGATTTTGAGCTAGAATGAAGGAGACTCAGCCTAGGCAGAAGAGTTAAGCAGACAAAAGACAAAAAGATTTAGAGTTCTCAGTTGGAGATCGGGTTTTTGTTATTGTGTCACCGAAGATGAGTGTGATTAGATTTGGGAAATCAGGAAAGTTAAGCCGAGATTCGTTTGACCTTTTCCTTTTGTTGAGAGGATCGGGAAACTCACATATAAAGTTGAGTTACCAAGCAATTTGCCAAGAGTCCACGATGTTTTCCATGTTTCTCATTTCAGAAAGTGTTTTAGGGACCCGAAGACTACTATTTCACCGATAGTGCTAAATGACTTGGTAGTAGAACCAGATTTGACTATAGTGAGGAAGCCTATTCGTATTGTTACGAAAGATGAGAAGAGGCTAAGAACCAAGACGATCAGATTAGTCAAAGTCGAGTGGAGCAAAGATAACAGGGACTGTACTTGGGAGATTGAGAGCAGGATTAGAGATACTTATCCTAACTTATTTGATGGTACGTTTTACCTTATTGATTGATTTGTGTATACCTTATCGTAATTTCGATGACGAAATTCTTTAAGGGGAGGAGTCTATAACACCCTAGATTTTTGATAATATTATTTAGTATATTTAATTAGCTAAATAAAATAAAATAATGTGTTGATTAGGGAATTGTAATTTGATTTAATTAAAGGGGTAGTCTTGTCATTTAACCAATGAATTAAAAGAAGGGTTAAAATGAAATAAAATGAGGGGTAAAATAGGAAAGAGGCCATTCGTATACCCCTACAACTTGGTCGTGTATTCTCCTATACACATACATTTCATTTTCAAAACTTTAAAGGCTAAGGCCAGCCACCATTAACAAGAGAAAGGGGAAAAGGATCTAGAAAACTAGGGAGAAGCTTAAGCAAATCAAATCCATTGACTTCTCAATCTCTTTTATCTCTAAATCAAAGGTAAATAATGTTTACATCTCATTTTTTTTTGGGTTTTAAGATAAAATCCAAAATATTTTGCTTTGATTTGCCATGTTTTTGAATGATGCAATGATTAGTACTTGTTGATGATTTATGGTTGTTCATAAAGATTTTATGACAAGCTTTGATATGAAAACCCTATTAATAACATCCAAATGCTTGCGAATTTTTATATGGACCTGAAATATTATTTTGGAGATGGATTTCAATTTTTTGAATTTTTGTGGAATTTATATGAATTTTCTAGTCAGAAAAAATGTTGATTTGGATTATAAATTATTTGCGATTAAATAATAAAAGTTTTGGCACTGAAATTTTTATATGTTGTAAAATATATTAAAACAAATTTTTTGGAATTTTTATAGAATTTTCCTAAGTGGTTTAATGGTATATAAAAATATTTAAGGGATGGAAGTTAAAAGTTTTATATATTTATAAAAGGAGAAGAGGCTTTTTGCAAATAAGTCAAAAAGTTTGTTTTGAAAATTGCAGCACTTTTGATTGGTATAGAAAAGAGGCAAACAATCACAATTTGACATGTAAAGCAGACTTGGTGGAAAGAACTATTTCATATACTATCATGTTGCTTTCGACACCTGCTTCCGCCTTGGTTGGCTTTCGACCAAGTCCCTCCACCTTCAACTCCATCGAAACCGATGCGCATGGTACCAATATATTAGTATGTAGCGAATTGGATGGAAGGCAAAAGGAATGAGGCTGAAACTAGGGGTTCCGAAGGGGTTAAGGCATCACTTTGCTTTTAAATTAAAAATGTGCTTGCTTACTTTCGACTAAATGTCTTTCGACTTGACTTGATTAGCTTTTGACTAGGCCAAATGGATTTAAAGTAATAGTTTCGATTGGGTTGTGCCTTCTTTTTAAGTAACTGCTTTCGACTAAATCGAAACCTTTTGCTACCGCCTTTTTACCTTTCGACCCAAATGGTTTCAAAGGGGTTGCTTTGTTTTTAAAATATAGCCACTTCTCTAATGCTTTCGAAGGGATGGTTTCAACACCGTCACTTCTTTACTTCGAAAATGGTTTTGAAACAGATACTTTTGAGATAAATGTTTCAAAGACCCTTTCTCTATGATTGAAGTAAAACCTAAATGGTTTCGAAGGAGATAGCCTTAAATGGTTCCGAAGGAGATAGTCTTAAAGGTTCCGAAGGAGACAGTTTTAAATGGTTTAGAAATAGATGCTTTTGACTTTAATGGGTTTCTGATCCTTTTTCTACTCGAAGGCATAATCCAAAAGGTTTCGACTGAGACAATTTTCAAAGGTTTAGAAGGGGTAAATTTTTGAATGGTTTCGAAAGGTTTCCACGTGTTTTAAATTGAACCTAAAGGTTTTCGAAAGGTTTAACATCTTAATGCTTTTGAAAGGGTTCTAGTGAATGGTTTCGAAGGCATGGTTCACTAGGGTTTCGAAAGGGTTGAAAGGAAAGAATTTTCCTATGTTTTCGAAAACAATATTCAAATGTTTTAAAGAGGGATGTCTAATGTTTTAAAGCTTTCGAAGAAAAGGCTTTTAATAGTTTTGAAAGGGTCACTTTCAATGGTTTCAAGAGGGTAGTGTAAAGGTTTTAAACAAGAGTTTCGAATGTAATAAATAGGCAATATAACCTAAGTATTTTCAAGTTAAAAAGGGTTTTAACTTGTTTTGGACGGATAGCCAATCCTCATTAAAATTCATTAACATTATTTTGAGTGAAGTATATATAACATGGAAAAATAGCTTAGAGTAAAGCTAAGAATATATTTTCCTTCTATAAGTATGATTTAAAAGCTTAAACCATTTTGAAAAGGTTTTCAGGGAAAAAGATGTATAATAGTTAACCCTAAGAAAATGATTCGGATAGATAGTCCATTTTGATTTGGACAGTTAGTTCATCTTGCGGACAGTTAGTCCACTTTGCAGGCAGTCGGCCTAGTTTCGAACAGATGTTCCATTTATTTACTTATGGACAGATGGTTTATTAGTTACTAGATTATAGCGTAATGGACTTAGCTATTATTATCATCATTTATCCGTGTGATTATCCAGTTTGGTTGTAGGAAAAGATTTGCAAAATATATGTTTTAAAGAGGATAATAGTAAGTGGAAATTCATTCTGCTAAGCGATGTGGTCTCTCTTAATATCGGTAAACCAAGATATAGCAGTAAGATTCACACCAGGCTTTATGTCCGACCCTAATTTTTTGTTTTCCTTTAAACTCTCGGATGCTCAAAACTAATTTGAGTAGGCTGAGGGTTAGGGTTTTCTGGTTTTAGTCATTTTCGAGAATAAAGCTTTCGAAGACGAGCAAGTGGCTGAAGATAGCCAGATAGGAGTTGCAGTTTTATTTTATTTAGATTCCGCCATGTATATTAAGTCAGAGATGACTATATCGACTTTGATCAACAAAATAGGCATCATCATATGTCGCTCTTGGCGTATTTTGTAATGCTTATATTTGTTCTTTACCTGGGAAACGATATGGGATTTTGTAATTTATATATGAATTTGTTTTGAAATGCAATCAGTAAAAGGTCGTCCTTGGAAATCTGTGAAATTGTTCATATTCAAATGCTTTTGATATTATGGATACCATTAACATTACCGTATTTTTTCATCAAAAGTTAATACTATGTTAGCGCTTAGCTTTTGGCCACTAGATACGGATTGTTACGCAAAACAACACACAAATATAGAGACTCTCCTTGTTGATCTATCGGGTGACGAAAGAGTTTCATGCTATGGGATCAAAATTGGCCTCTTACTTATTGAAGATTCTGGAGCTGCTAAATGACATTGAGCACTACATGATAATGCATATTCCTAGGGAGGAAAAAACCAAGTCGGATTCATTAGCCTAACTAGCTAGCTCTGGGGATATGCTACTTATGGGATTGATTTCAGTGGAGGTATTATCGACTTCGAGCATCGACCAGATGGATGTCGATTAAATCTTGAAGGCCAATGTGGAAAAGGAATCATGGATGACTTCGATCAAGGGTTACTTGCTAAAATGAGCTCTCCTAAATTGTTGGAATGCATGAAGGAAACTCTTATGTAAAGTACCGCGGTTTATCATTCAAGAAGGATTTCTACATAGAAGATGGTTCTCGGCTCCCCTACTAAGGTATGTCATTAACGAAGAAACTAAAAGGATCCTTGGGGACGTACATGAAGGAGCCTGTGGCGATTGTACCGAAGGATAGACTCTGGCGAGGAAGATTCTTTGCTATCGATATTTTTAGCCAACAATCAACTGAGATGCGGTTGATTGGTGCGATAGGGGCCAAAAGTTTAGGAAGATTCCTTGAGCTCCATTTACAGAATCCATAGCCATTTGTAATTTGGGGGATTGACAGCATTGATGTGCTACTAATGTTGAAAGGTGAAACAAAATATGTCATTCACACATTGGATTATTTCATGAAATGAGCCAAAGTTTAATAGCTTGCTATGATTACAATGAAGAAAGTGATCAATATCACAGTAAAAAACATTATTTCCAATATGTGATTCCACATACCATCATTTTTGATAACCGGACCCAATACGACAGTATTGAAAGGATCTCTATAACAATACCAAATTGGAAAAAGATTTTCGGTCATAGCGCATCCATAGGAAAATAGATAGGTGGGGACGGTGAATATGATCACTAAGTCCATCTTGATGAATTGGCTAACAAAGGCTAAGGGCAGTTGGGTCCATGAATTATCACAAGCACTAAAGGCTTGCCGAACGACTCACGAATCCATGAAAAACCATATTCCTTTTGTCCCAACCAATGGATCAAAGGCCATGATTCCAAATGAATTGGGAGTGCCTTCTCATCAGAAGATTCATTACGATCCCAAAATGGATGAGATCTCTTGCTCAAGTCCCTTGATACAATTGAGAAGCACAAAGAAGTTAATATAAGGGTTACTACTAAATAAAAAAGTGTAGCTTTATGATTCAATGAAAAGGTCAAGAATCAGAAATTGGAGATCAGTGGTCTCATTCTAAAATGGATCTTTCTTGCTCTAGTGAATCTAGGCCTAAACTAGGAAGGTCCCTATGTCATTGAACACAAGGTTGGAGATGGAACATTAAGGTTAGCAACTGTTGACAGAATCTCACGTCCGATGTCGTGGAATAGTGAACACCTGTGATACTACTTCACTTAACTGTATCTTTGTAAATGCCTAATGAGGCTCTGATGTAGGAGGGTAGAGTACGCCATTCTTGTAAATATAAATTGAATTGGATTTGGGGATTGATAGAATTGTATTCTCATTAGCCTAACCTTGTGCTATAAACAACGGAAAATTTGAATGCTTTGCATTTGGAAAATGAAAGTATATTGGTACCTTGAGATGGTGCTAATGAACTCTTTTGTCCCTTGATTGGATCGTGAGAGTATAAGCATTTCATATTTCTAAGGAAAGATACCAACTAACTCCTTAAATCTACGATGTAAGCACGGGAGTATAAACCTACTAGGGTCGATTAAAACGATGCGCACTATACTTCCATCTTGTGAACTTTTCTCGGAGATAAGGAAGGTCTAAGACTAGAGCCTAGAGATTGGAAAATTCTAGTTGTAATGCCTAGAGATAGGAATCTTACCCATCGAGTCCTAAAGATTAGACCCAGTAGGAGGTTGGGCCTCTTGATTAGAGAATGATGAATTCCCCGAGTGAGACTAGATTGTATTCAAACGTCTAAAGATAGATGTTCATAGATCAACACCCAAAGATAGATAGAGTCAAGTGTCCAAAGATGGATATTCAAAACATAACTTCCCAAAAATAGGGAATGATATGAAATCCAACACTATCCCTGGTCAAACGATACCTAAGAATTTGTTCACACATACATGTAGCATTTCTTAGATTCGAATGCAATAAGAATTAATATGAATAGATTAAGTACATAGGCAAGCAAGATAACAATTTGAATAGAAGAACTATTTAATTCATAAATTGAAAATTTTGCAAGCAACGGCGAGGGTTGTACGTGCACAACAATAGGCTATTTACACGGATAGAGGAATAGAATGAACAAAGACTAGAATGAACAAACAAATGATAACATAACAACTTAACAACTAGGGCCTCCTGTTCCTCCTCTTTCTATCCTTCTTCTTTGAGAAGAAATTGTAATATGCCTTTTACGAGACTTTCCACATTTTCCTTCCTCAGATAGGTGGCCCTTATGGTCGATATTCCAATCGTAATCGCTCCTTCGAGACTTAGGATTATCAACTTGGATGCTGTTGGAGGAAGGAGCGGAAGTACGAATGAGATGGGTGATATAGGAAACAAGACTAAAAGTGGAGGAGGAATGCCATCCATCTTCTCTTTCTTGATTTCTTTGACTTTCTTGATTTGCAATTTCTTCTTCGCCGGCTTTGATGGTCCAGATGTATGCTCAGTTACACCACTAATGATTGTATCTTCATCCCCCATGTCATGTTACAATAATCGTGATCTATTCAATCAAAGCATCTATCATTTCAGCGTCAAATCAAGAAGCAGGACCCGCTAAGGTGTGTAATGACCCATTTTTCCATACCCTTTGAATCGACAATAAACCACATATGTCCAACTCAAATTGCACGAATAAGTGGATCATTAAGGGTAGAAAGAAAAATAAAGACAGAACAGAATCTCACACGAATGGAATAACATATATTATTTCAATAATAATCTTTACAGCGGAAAATTTTAAATACAATATCAGAGTCTAACCTAAATTCAGCTTTGACAGTTGTAAACATCTGTCCGTACAATTGCTGACAAACATCAAACAAAATACATGAAGCAAAGCGGATGGTAGAATACGTCCATACGATGATGAAGATCTCCAGCTCTCCTCTGGAAACTCCAACCGTCTTCAACTAAACCTGAAACTACTCGGATCTGACCCGAGTATTAAAAACACCCGTATCAGGGTTGATAAACTAGCGTGAGATACTCGAACTTTTAAAATGACTATGTTATCAAAACCTTCGAAAAGAAGGGTATCTCATAAGACCACGCCCACACATAAACACAGACGGGTTTTTACCTTATGATAGCCAAAACACTTCATACCAAAATACACTTGATATTTTTTATGACATTCTTTTGAAAACACTTTTCAAATAAACTTATTCAAATAAGATATCAATATCTGGACTAAGTCTAAGCTAATATATTCGGACTAGGTCAACGGAATATATGATACCAGAAGGGGTAGCTGAAATGTTTGCAAGTCATTACAGCTATTTTGCGAATACAATCAAAATCGTAAATCTTGTATTGGGTTTGGATTTCCAACATGATAGGAAACTAGTGACCTTTTCTCTGATCCACACATATCAAACATAGTTCCCATGGTGCCTTAATCGCTTTTCTCAAACTAGTCACTTGAAAACTATACTTGCTACACTACAAATGATAACTGGTAGTTCCCTGCTTTTCTCAAGCTAACCACTTTATCCACATGGGCAATAAATGCCTTGAGGCCCAGACGTATCTGGTACCTAGGGCTCAGAACATCTAATAACCCAAATCACTAATATCCTAAATGCGAGCATACATCTGACCACATAGAATCCCATCGTAACCGGGGTGTGAGGCTCGCGAAGCTACGATCAATTTCTTCAAAGCCACGCTTTTCATACAAAACCTCGCTTTGATCATAACAAGTACCATTTTGAATGCCGCACTGTCATTCCTTTGATCACTATTTGACTTCCACAAAAATACAACCCTTGACCTCGTACGTCTCAAGGAGGGTGTTAAGCTAAGAGAAGTTGCCTTCTCCGCCAACACTGATGTACATTTGTAAAAGACAAACGTTGTGTCTCAGAAATACAATGTCGGACATTCGTCCATACAAGTTCGTTCTAGGACTGAACGAAACCGAAGGCACTTTCCTCAGCCATTACTAGGCGAAAATCCCTTGTAATCCGAAAAATCTCCATCACGAGGAGACCACTGCTATAAATACCTCAATAATGGGAGCTACCCAGAGCATGTTCAACACGCAATCCTCACGCTATGAAGATCCACGGTCTTCAATAATCATCGTCTTCAACATGTCTTCACTTTCGAACGTATAAATTGGTTCGAAGTGGTTTTCGGATAGGAATCATCCAAATCTGACTCTGGTTCCTTCGAAGCCAATCATCGCTTTAAAAGATGTTAAGTTCATACGTGGATATCAATCATCAATCAATTACTTCATCTTTTATCTTAATCAAATATCTTTCTTAGATATATTCTTTTCAATTTATTCCATTTTCTTTTCAAATGTATATGGAATCATTAAGCCTCATTTATCAAATCATTTGGTTTATTAAACTTTTCTTAAATCTTGGAATAATTCCAAATCATTTTCTCTTTTACTTAGGAAAACATTTCCAAATCACATTAAATCTTAATCAAAGATATCTTATATTCAATTATAACTTTTAACTTAGGGAAAATATTCTCAAATCATTCATTAAATCTAAATCAAATATTTTCTTTTTCAACTTCAAATCGTATTCTTACAAATCGAAGACTTTCATAACATAGTACTACTTCCACTTTAAATATGGTAAATTTCACCTCCAGGGACTAATGGTAAGTTTCATCTCCAGGGACTAATGGCAAGTAATCCTACATCATGAATATCTATGTCTTTTAACTTGGAAAAACTTAAATATGATTTTTTAGAGCATCCGGGGTTTCCTTTCGATATGTTCCACCCCTCGCCTAAGAAGAGAAAATATAGGCCAGGTAAGTTCAGGGCACTTGTTGCTCCATCCCTAACCTTAGTTAAACACCTTGTTTTTATCTTCTCAGATCTCACAGGTGGGACAAATGTACTAGTCGTTTCCGCATACTCAGTTTGTTATTATATTTAATCTTCTTCACTTTTTGTTTAAGTGGTATAAACAAATCTTCTTAACCATTTATTCAAAGTCTTATTAAAACTTCCAAATCATCTTTACATTACTTAATTATTTCTTTAAAATCGTTCACAAAATATATAGGAAAGAATTGTTAAGTTTAAAACTGTATTTCAAAAGTTATAGAATTTGTAGCAGAAAAGTGCTATAAAAAGTGCTATATAAGCTTATTTGATTTAAACAACTTCTAAATATTTGAAAATTCATATTTTTCATTCCGAATCTCTTTCAAACCATTTTAATAGATTTATCAAATTTATTTCATATTTTTAATCATTTAAAAGTATCATTTATAAAGAAATACCATTTTGGATTCCGAACTGCAAAACCGCGACGTTTTTAGAAAATTGTTTTGGACATATTTCAAAATCTACTTGATGAAATCTTGATTTTCTTTCTTCGTTGAAAAACTATGGATATAATAGACCAAAAAATTCTTATCTCGAATAATTCCGGGATATATTTCACTTTGTACACACATTTAACTTTTATGGCGCAAAATCGCGAACTACCGTTACGCGACGCGCATAGTTTTGACTTGTTTTTCAATTTCTTTTCTGACTTCTTGGAAACACTTTTAAATGTTTATAAAACATTTCTAAATCATTTTAAACAACATTTCCATCATTTCAAATTTATTTTTCATTTCATTTTATATTATAATATTATATTATTATAATATCATTTTCAATCATTTTAGATATTTTGAAATCATTAAGAGGCTATGTAATTTACATACACACATTTGTATGGATTTAATTCTCATTTAATTAACTATGGTTAATTGCTAATCATTTCTCTTATCATTTATCAAACAAGTTATCAACCACATAATCAATCAATTTGCAACCAACTTATCAAACACTCATTTAACATATTTAAACTTTTCAAATCATTTTACTTGAAATAACTTATGGATTAATTAGTAAATAAGAGTACTTACCTTTAACTTAACCAATTCTTCCTACCAACATTCATTTGCAACAACACTTCACATAAATCCTATTATATTCACCAAATCTTTTCCGTAGGCTTTCCTTTTGATTCCGGCAGCACTTCGTTCTCTTTTTCTTGCTCCAAAGCTTCACGAATTTGCTTTCCACCTTCCCTAGGTTCGGCCTTGCCTATTCCTCTCCTTCCTTCATTATTTCTTTATTTCTTAGATGCTAGACCATGTTTAAATGGTATTCTAAGGTCTTTGGAAAGTTTGTGGTGTTTGGAGTTGATTTGATATGGTTTTGAAAAAATTAGTAAGGATATGGAAGAGAAGAAGAAGCCATTAAAGAAGCTTCAAGGAGGAAGAAGAAGAATGTAGAAATGTATAAAGAAAGTGGAAGAATGGTGGTCTTATTTATAGAAAAGTTTTTGGATTAAAATAATATTTTGTAAAAAGACCAAAATACCCTTACTTACTTATAAAGTAATCTTATTTTTTTTTTAACACTTAACATCATATTTCAAATCATTACTTTATGTCATTTTCACTTAGATATTAAGTAAAGTAAGTAATAATTATATTTCTTTAATTTGATGTTTTGCCTTTTGTTTTGGAATGACATTTTTGTCTTTTTGTGCTTACTTTTTCTTAATTGTTTTCTAGAAATTTCTAACCTATTTAGTAAAATCAAACTTGATTAGTAAATTAATTAATACTTATACTGTTTGAATATATGTTCCTATATAAGAAAATAAAGGTTCGATGATGTTGCGACAACTTTTAATCGACAAAACGTTGTTTTTCGACAAAATGTTTTACGGTCATATTTTGACGTTTTAGTTAAACTATTTATTTATGTAAACCAAATTTAAAAATGAACTTTTTACTTCTTTATATAAATTAAAACATGTCTCTTTATATATTCAAATCATATTTAAATAATATCAAAATCTCTAATTTTACGGTATATGCAAAACTGACAAAATGCGACAAAATTTGATTATTTTTGTAAAACGATTATTAACATACTTATAAATATTTTAATATACTTTTGTTATCTTTATTAGATGTTTTCAATAAGATCTATCTTTTAAAATAAACATTTAAACCTATTTATTTAAGCATTTATTTGTTTTTAACAAAACTTTACTTTTGTTGATTTGTTCTAAAATCCAAATTTATACTTTTTAAGCTATCTACTATAAGAATAAAAAATTTATCTATTATTGTCTTTTATATATAACTTGTTTATTTAAGTTTTAAACCTTTTTAAATTTAAAACAAATGAAATCTCTCATTTTTGAAGTAGCGAAATTACGGGTCGTTACAAGGTGGCTATAATTATAATATGGGTAAACACAATAACTGATTCGATCACTATAGCTTGATTGTCTAAAGACAAGTCTCCTTCGAGCTAGGGTGAGTGTAGGTGGACATGAAACTTGAAAATCAAAAAATAAGAGAATAGTGACATCAACCAGATCCAGTGAGCTATCTCAAACACATGAGAGATTAATAATATACCTCCAGGGGATGCGAAGGTCAATTGTAACAGAGTCCTTGCTAAACTCCCCTCCATGGTATGAGATAAAATAGGCATCTTTGGAAACGATCCTGAATCTGTATAACCAAGCTGCTGGGGATAATATTATACGTCGATTGAAAACGTTTAAGTAGCAAAAGTACCCGAAGTTACGCTATTGGTGGAAATCATAGAACTACCAAAAAGATGAATAATAAGCTCAGTGGTCAATGGCCGGGGTATGATAGAGGTGGCAGCACCAGCTGTACCAACCATTTGCGTGGAAGTTTCGACTGTACGTCCCTTGGAAACAAAAGTGTAACTCTTATCCCAACCTTTGGAGCTAGATTTAGGCTAGACCCCAGTAGACGTACTAGTTAGAGCAACAACTTCAGATCCTAGAAGTAGTTTTCCAACCTTGAGCACATCTATGCCTTCATCTTTTAGGAGGTCATGCATTAACTCCTCGTTAACCTTAGTGCCATTAGAATGCTCTCTTTCTTACCCCAATATTTCTTTCCAGGCCATAACTAAAGACTTGGGATACCCCTTGTTGAGCCACCCAAGTTCTTGGACTTGACAACATTTGCATAGAATTGGATGAGAGCAGGCTCGATCTCAGACTTGACCAAATCTTGGTTGCCTTCACAAGGTCCTTGATTTCATATTCAGCTAATTGGGCATCCAATAGCTCATTGCAGTACTCGTGGGCTTAAGTGAGAGCATCGTCCTTCTCTTTCTTTTCAGCCTCTAATGCATCTTTTAATTTTTGAATTTTGGGGGCATGCTCGTCAATGATCTTTCGAAAATTTTCATTTTCTAGAGTAAGATTATGGGTTACGTGTTGTTTAACTTTAATTTGGTGCTGATGCATTTTAGTTTGCTCTTCAAAATACTTCACCTTATCTCTAGCTTCGTTTTAGTGGTCGCCAAAGAGCACCTAAGTTCTACAACTTCATTATCAAGATTTTCAATAATACGCTTATTGTCCTCCTCAATCAGCTCTTTCCCTTGAAAATCCACCTCTTTCTCCTTATTTCATTCGAAGATAGCATTTCTTACCCTTTTCCATTTGTAATATTGATCATATACATCATCCATTTAGGCCATGATTTCTGGCCCGGTACGACGAGGAATTTCTTTAAGTGAGGAACAAACTTAACCTCATCAAAGAAAATCTTTGGAATGGCCTATTTTGTGGTAGTAAAAAGAGGGTTAGAGGTAGTTTTGGTTACCACCGGTAAAAAAAAACCCAAAGTTGGTATTCTCCGCACCGTTTTTTGGAAGAGTCAAAATGCATAGGCCCGGATAGCTGATTAGATTGTCTGGACTCATGAGAAGATATTATCGGTTACGTTACATGTGGCACTGGAGTTGGCATGATTGGAAGTTGAATTGAGAGGATGGGATAATACTTCATTGAATAATTATCTAGGCTCTATGGTAAGGGAATGCAAGACCTGTGCCAAGAAGATGAAGTCAGACTACACCCACCGTGACGGTTGTTGTGGTGCTTGTAATATCTGTCCCACCTTCCATGTTCCCTCTTGTGATGCCTGCTTGAGTCAAATTCATGGGATGATTCACGATGACGGCGCGACATGCCAGGCCTTTGATATTCACCATTGTATCTCTAAAGCTTTCCAAAAAGATATTGGCAATTCATGAAACCTAAAAACAAAGTGCAGTCAAGTCGCTAGCAGGAAGATCAAAAGACAATATGTGCGGTACGAATATGCAGTAATTCAGTGTGTTATAATGTATGAATTTTCTTGATTCCCTTTATAGACCATGGTCTTGTAGCTTGCTAAACATGGGTTATCTCTCTAATACTTATTGCATGTACATCACTGGGAAAACGAATGAGAGTATATGCCATCGACATTGATGCTGCCAAGATCAAGAAAAGCTACTCTATCTAGTATGCTCCCAAATATTCCATATATATCTCCATATGGAACGATCAGAGTGTCTTCTATTACTGAAGCAGGATGTGCCTGCAAAACTGAATGACATTAGATAATTTTTTGGTTTGACTATCAAGGAATGAGGGCCACCTGATCGTCACCACCAAATCATTGGCAGATTCATGACCAGATCTATATCTTGATTGTAGTTTTCATCCTTATTTTTATTGTGATCATCCTTAAAATCACCTCCTTCTATGGTGATGTCCACATTTCTATCTTCCTACATTTTCTATTCTAGATTGACTTGGGGATCTTGAATACGGGGTCCATTTACATTTTACTCAACCTTGGTAGTAGGCTAAGCTCATTCATGACCATTTGATGCAAGGACCAAATTGCAGTTGTAGTCTAAAAGGTTTAATTGCCACATTCTCTCATCTATTAATAAATATCTCATCTCCCCTTCTCCTATGGGGATGGAAAGCAAGCATCAATGGGTTCCTACCAAGGTTGAGCTGCTAAGGCTTCTCGGAATATCTGATTATTGCATGAATGATGTATGACGGTAAAATCTACATCTGTACAGCCATTTCAAGGAAAATCCATGAGGACACCGCATAAATACGTATTCCTCCTTAAAATAATCGAGTTTGTTGAAAAGACAAAGGATAACACGACAACATGTGGATGGCTCCAGGTAGATGAGAAAAGACTGCCTTTTCACCTCTTGGAAACATACAAGTAACAAACTTCCTCTAGTGTCGACAATTTTCCAAGATGATGTAAAAAGACCATATACATGTATTTCAATGGAGCACAGATATTCAGGTGAAGCTAGACAAGAGCAAGCCTTATATACCGAGCATGACCTGAACAAAGTGATTAAACGGTGGGATACACCCAAATAGGCACATATACCGGTTGCATGTGGTATAGTCTTTAAGTGGAATATAAGCATGTTGATAATGATATGGCAAAAGAACACCTTCGACAAAAGTGTTGTATCTATCACAAACCCTTAGAATGGCCGCTCTATCAAGCCAAGATGTCAGGGAATCCAGAGGGTTATTAAGAATTATAGTGTCCCAATGATCAACATTAGAGGAAATTCCCATAAACTTTCCACCCATCATTATAAAACGAATGATCTCTTGAGATTGCCTCATCGAGCGATGAGGTATATGAGGTTGGAGGCACAGAAGATGTTGCGGCAGAGTTTAAATCTGACTTTAACGCAGAGTGAACTGCCTTTAATGTATATGGACCCGAAGACGTCGCTGAGGTGCACGAGATCATCTATGATCCATAACTATTGAAATACTTCATAGAAGAACAAGGTCATAAAATTTATTTGTAATTCCAATGCTGAAATAAAGCCTTATATGACTAATGAATAAGACCCAACGAGGATGTCAACATGTGTTGACCCACTAAAGCTCATACACTGGCAGGGAGTAATGATTTGTAATTTAATTTATGTATTGTGTGTTTGGTGTCCACAACATTGTGAAATTGCATACATTCAATGTAAATTTGCTTGCCATTGTTAGCAAATGAGCATTATCGAACAATAGAAACAAGTATCATATTTTACCCATTATCGTATGGTTTATGATATAGAATTATTATTCGGTGCGATATAAGATTTCTCTTTCCAGGGACATCGAAGTGAAGTGTCAAAAGTTATCCACTCGAATGTCGAATCATGTTTGGTGTGACCGTTGTTTGAACCATCCTAATAAGCATAACCATCAATCTTAGCTCGATTGAAGTCATGTAACAACTTCTTCCCCCTTCCTTTTCCACTTAGAAATATTTTTATTAAAATATTTTAATGAAAAAACCCTAGCCTCTTGAAAAATTCGGGCCAAACCCAAGATTTACTCGAAGATGACTTAGGCAAGGTTATGTAAAGTAAAAATCGAGTCACTCCTTCAAAATTCCTAAGGCTACATTGGGTTTAACTTAGATCTATCAAATGCAAGGCCAACACCCATATGTTTTGTTGACATTTTTCTAAGTGCCAGTTCGGCAATCAATCCAAGAAAAGGAAGGTTGAAATTTAAGTTGTAGTCGAGTGGATAATGACGATCTATGGCCAACGCCTACAACAACACCCACCTATAGCTTGAAGCAATGAAGACAGTAGCTTTCAAGGTGAAAAAATAAGCAAAGGTTTTAGATCGATTTGAGAACGAATCGATTGGGTTCGAATTCAAGATGATTCTATCAAGATCGGTGGCGATGGTAGATGATCAAAGGTGGAGTTTCTAAGCTAGCGGTGGTAAAGGTCGAGGTTGATGCTAAGATTTGAGAATGGTAGGGTAGCGGCTCGAAAATGCTTCAGCAAATAAAATAGAAAAGTGAAGAAGGAAAGAGGGCCAAAGTCGCTTAATTATACTTAGCGATCCCCAAAAATAGGCTAAAATTGGGGTATCGGTTCAAGGAGCACAGATCTGTACCGATCTGACATTGAAAAAGAGGGAAATGAAAAGTGGATTGTATGGTGCAAAACAAAGATAGCTATAGACACCAGAGTTCCGCCTAACTAGTCCAAAGAAAGTACTTCCAGATCTTCCAAAGTTTCAATAATGAACGTGAGCTGCAAGCTTCAACTCTTGTACCACCTAAAATATGTGAATCTAAAAACTGTTCTAAGTGAGCCGACGATCTGGAGATAACACATCGATTTCTGAATATAGTTCGAATAATGGAAACATTTATTCAAAGCAAAGTTTGAAGTCGATATCTTGTCTCGATCCAAAGCTTGCCTCGTTAACAACAAGGTATACTTTAGGGAGGCAAACGTTATCCTACCTTTGAACTAGCCCATATGTAGATGAGTAGATTTCATTAAATGTCCAGATAATAAACCAAAAATCCAAAACCATAATTTGGAAAATTGGAATTTTAATGTAGTGCAAAGAACCAAGTGGCATGAAGGGAAGTCAACAAAATATAGATGAAGTACCAACTCAGCACCAAGTTAACCCACTCAACACGATAACTATCCATGCATACAAGCTAACTAACCAACTTAAAGGCGATCAAAAGGCAAATTATGGGCAACATACAACATAGAGTGTAGTGGGATTGGCAACAATCTTTCTACTTAAGAAAATAAGAAGTACAAAATCAAGAGTTCAAAAATGACAGAAGTGACAACTCAGCACTGAGTTGTAAGGCCCAACTCGGTAGTAAGGTTACTACCAACCTATGAACGTTGCCACCGTCTTCTTCTTGAACCTCCTTCTGAATCTGGAAAACATGGATAGAAAATATTGGTGTCTATTTCGTTGATCAACATCTTTAAATAGGAGGAGAGGGGAACTAGTTGGAGATCCTTTTTCTATTTTCCGCACATTGATTTTACTCTGTCATTATGTTGGATTCTCACCAATTTTTCAGCACCAACTTATAAGAATACAGTTTGTCGAATCTATGAAAATCATTAATAAAACTAAAATAGACATAGTCCAGAATTTTATCGAACCACTATAAATTGTCGTATGTTGTTTACTTCATTATTCATTTAATTTCTTCATTCATTCTCTATTATAATTTGATTAGGTGTCTATCCAACTTTTAGTGCAAACATGTATCACTTAAGAGGTTATAAAGGGATTTCTATTGGTGAAGTCATTATCTTTTTGACCTCTAGGATTTTGAGTAGCTTCTTTGGTAACTAGCTATTACCTTCAAATTCTAAAGAAAGAACCTCTTGAAAATCCTATAAGTAAATAATTGTTGAGAAATAATTCTTTGTTCGAGTTACTGATCCTCGGATCAATAGTCCTTTTCCCAAAGTTAGTAAGTATTGTTTAATTTTAAGTATGTATTTTGAAGATAAGAGTTACTTGTTTTTATTCTACTTTTTAGATAACTCAGAAAGCTGCAACACTCAAATGAATTCAAAACTCATTTTAAAAAGTTTATGCTTTACCGTTTGACTAACGCCCAAGATTCCGGGTGCTAACTGCCCGATATTTGAAGGCGTGTAGTCTTATGCTTCAAATCACTATGTTTAGGGGTTATACTCATCTAAGATTTCTTCTGCCAACTGCTTGAGCAATGGCGAGGAGGTCTAGTGCAAAAGTGGTGGGCAACTTAAATTTCCCTAAACTTCGAGTTCTTCTTATGCTGATACCAAGGGTAAACCTTGGACCTAATCCTTAAGCATTAGGATTTTTCTACTTAGGAATAATCTTAATAATCTTATGTTTATACTTTATATTTGGTAAATAATATTTATACTTAGGCTCTTTGGTTCTTTGTAGGCACAAATCTTGAAGGGATTGGCTTCCTTTTATTGTCTCGTAAAGACAAAGTTAGCACTAAAAATATTTCGGGCAAGAAGCATCCTCTTCAATCCGAAGGTGTGATAGATTTGAAAAAAATGCATAAAAAGGATGCCTTAGCACAATGGGATACTTAATCCCCTATTATCATTTATTCCAGTTCAAAAGGCTATGTTTCTCTTCTAAGATCTCCTCGACTTTTCATAAAAACACGACGCCCTAGATTTAGCTAGCATGGCCTTCGAATCTCGTATGTCCTCTACTATCACCAAGGTTGGGATTGAGGTCCCTTATTCTCCTAATGATTTTGAGATGTTATTGGAGTTTGTCCTCTACGACAATATCAAGGTGTGTTACTTTTCAATCTCTATTTACAATACATATAACCTTACTTCAAAATTTAATAACATGTTGATATATATAGGCCATGGTCGAATTATCGGTCTCTAGCCATCGATATGATAGTTTTCAAGGAACTTTGAAGTCGGTTAGAAAAATCAAAGGAGGAGCTTGCCATCCTACGATAGAATGCTGAAATGATGAGGTAGGAGCATGCCACTCTTCGACAACACACATGAAACCTTACAAAAGGAGGTTGGGATGCCAAAGATGCTTTTGATATGGAGATGAAGGAATCGAAGGCAAGGAAGGTAGAACTTCAAACAAGCTTACGAGTAACCAACACCGACCTGGCCAAGCTCAAAGAAGATTTAAGGCTCAAGGGGAGGAGTCGGCCAAGTTTAAAGAGGATATTGAGGATTTTCTTTCTCCGTAGGATGCTAAGGTAGAGGAATCACAAATCCTTTGAAGTTCTGTTTGATTCTTGTGGAAAAATCAAGGAAAAATGCCATCATTTGACCTTTGGATTTCTTAAAAAGGTGCACCACAAGTTTAAATCTACTTCAACCAAAAGATTGTAGAATTGAAGAATGTTGAGGGTTCCTCCTCTTTTGCTTTTATGGACCCGAAGCTATGGGAACGAGAAACTCCTTTAACTACCAATCAATCTAATTTTGAACAAACTTAAGCACTATGTTGTATTCTTTTATTACTTGCTTGATCCTGACACTTCATTTGTTCGGTTGTGGTTTAGTTACTTTGACATTTCGTCTATTTGTATTTTTATTAAAGTTTTATTATCTGAATTTCTGTTTGTATTTAGTCTGACTAGAAGAAGTAACTTTAACCTCTATATCGCATTACGAAGTTCTTTGGAATAGTTGCATGATTAAGAACCATCCATTAATGTATAAAATAAGTATCCTTTGGGGCCACCCAATGGAACTGGGCCGGCATTAAGCAAGCTAAATGAGGGAATTTAAAAAATCCATTTTTAGATCCTATTGGGCTCAGAGTCTAAATTAACTCAAATCCAATCTAACTAAATTTGGATAAAAAAATATATTTATTTAATTAGTTTATATAAAGATTTTATTTTATTATATACATAGTATATAACGTGTATATGTATAGTGTACGTGCAACATATAGATTTGTACATGGTTATGCTCTATATAAATGTTAAGATTTACACTACAACGGACACATTTCCCCTTCATACACATATTTGTTGCCCATGATTATTTTAATTTTATATATACTTATACATACATAGATACATAACATTATATATATTTAATAGTGGTTATTTAAAATATATTGACCAATTCAAATTAATTAAATTAATATCTAAATTATCTTAAGATAGATATGAATTTATATATATGTATATATATGAATAAAAATCTATTTGAAATTTAAGATTCAAATTTCAAATGTTAATATAATTAACTAAACATATACATACATATGTAAAAAAATTAATCGAAAATATTGTATAATGATTTTTATTTATAAAATATGAATTACTAATATAAAATAAATTTATAAATTAAAATCAAATTTTTTTGAGTCAGGTCTATTTTTATCAATTTTTTTACTTTTAAAAATCTGTATGGATTTATGAAAGAAAAATTTAGTTTTTTTAATATATAAAATCCACAGGTATTATACATACATAATAATATTATTATTATTTCATATATAATAAATCCGTAAGGATTTATTACTTTTACGCCTCGAAATTTTAAATAATAAATTAATGTAGTAATAAAGGTAAACTTGTACTTTTTCATAAAAGGATGAAAATGTAAATTTTTAAAAACATTGGAATTAAACTTCAAAACCTATACCACTATGTCTGGATTGCCAATTATAGTAATAAAACATATATAACATGTTGAATTTACTAAAACAGGTCTGAATTAGCAAAAAATTGGACCCAATAGCATTTCCATAAATAATAATTTTGGAATTTAACCTAATAACCCAAATTTTCACCAAGAAATATAAAATTAAGCCTTTACCCTCTTCATTCAAAGCTCTAGCCGTCGCTAAGAAATTCTAATCTCCCTCTTCCTCCTCAAAAGTTCTCAAATCTAAACATATTCCTATTCTCTTCTCCAAATTTCTAAATGAAAAAAAATAAAACAAATTGATTGAAGAGAAAGAGAGAAAGAAGAACAAATAACTCAATGGATATAAGAAACAGATGTGAATTCAAATTGATTTGAAAGACTTCAAGGTCAAGGAGAAGAGAAACTAGAAAGGTGAGTGGAGTACAATGTGTTTAACAAGTAAATAATTTTTTATACATCTTCGTAAATTAAATATATGAATTTTTGATTTGAATGACTATTTTAAATTTGTAAACATGATTTCACATGATGGAAAATCCTAAGTAATTTTTTTGAATCAATGAAATTCGGGAAAAGGGTAGATCGGCAAAATTCACTTTGAAAACTACATTGTTCTAAATTATTAATATGAGTTAGATTAATTCAAGAGAATCTACATATATACTTTAGAAACATGTTTAGATCTTGCTTTATTTATTTTGAGTTATACGTTGATAGCAAGTAAATATGCACATGCAATCAATGGGGATAACAACATGAAATGAGGAATGAATACAGCAAAATCATAAAAAGATACTTGCCCAAATTTGAATAAAAATGAAAACAAAGATTATGATAAAATCTAGAAAGAAGAAATGAAATTAAAATATCAAAAACATTGAAAAATACCCAGGTCGGACGTCCAAATAGTAAATAAGGCGTTTGGATTATTTTGCAATACAAACAGAATGACTTAGTTCAAATCTGACAAGATTCTAATGTCTAAACCACTATTCAGACGACTGAAATCAAAGTCAGATGTCTGAATAGATGGTTAGACACCGAAACATCTGTACCAAACTTTGTATAGGTAATCAGATGTCTAGACCAAAATCATGATGTTTGAATGACTAAAGCAAGCCTAGATTGGACCTGGACATGGTGTAGGACAAGTAGGATGGACCGAGGAAACTTATTTCCACTTTCTTGAGTTATGGGATTCACGTATCTACCTGGAGCTACGGGAGAAGTGGGATTGGTTTCACACTTGAAGATGCACCTGGGTTCATAATTCATGGTGTGCATAATGTGTTACTCAATGAGACATGTGATTATATCACAACTATATGCTCTCGTCATTACCATAGCACTCTCGGTCGCATGTTTTAGCGTGGTGGACAATAGGGAAGGGTGACGTAGATGTTCACAATAGTAGGGCTATTTGACCGAATAGTGATTAAACATTTTAAGGAGTCGTATTGTTAAATCAATTCTTTAGCTTCAGGTTGAATAATATAGAGCTTGGAGCACAATTACCATTGAGAAGGTTACACGGATGCTTTGGTAGACCATAAATCATCAAGGTTGTATACTCGACATGTTCTCAAGCATTGCGATGCTCGCTCGGTGTGTATATGCAATTTAAGCGGTTTATCATTGAGATGTCAACTCAATGTATAGTTAGGCAGTTTATTGTCGGGACCGTATATAAGGGATATTCTTAGAATTACATAGTTTCAAGATGTCTAACCTTTGGGTGAAAATTTTCAAAGACCGTATAGGAGTTAACACATATTAGGGATAGTTACCCTATACACGTAAGTCGATATCTACTCATATATTATACACAAATACAAATGAACAACCAGTTGTGTAGGATATAATAGTAATTTAATTATTTTCCAACACCATATCACTGGTAATATGTCTCACTCACTAAAATTCGTGTGAATCCCTCCATTTCTCCCTCTTTATCTCTATTGCAGTAGTACATGCTAGTAGGTGATTTGGACAGGATATGGTGGGTGGAGAAGGTGACTAGGCACTCCTGAGCTATGATTATTTTTTGTTACTCCCCGTGTACTTTATATTATATTATATCTACAGTTAGACTCTTATTTATTATCATTGGAGACACTATTTTTCGGTTAATGTATAGACCACACTTATGTTGAGACTACTATCTCATTAGGTTAATTTTAGTACTTATATTTCATTTCCTACCACTATGATATCTAAAAGTATAGATTGTTTAAAATTTATAATTGTGAATATACCATGTTACTCGAAAAACTAGACTGTTCATATTTCTTGGCACGATCAAGTTCAAAAGCCACTTTTAGGCTTTAGATCGGTGAGTCCGGAGGTGCCGGTTGTTGCATAACCAAAAGTTTTTTAAATTAAAGGTTTAAATACATTTGTACATAATTATTTCAATTTCAGATTTAATCATACATATATATTTTTAAACACATATATACACATATAAGAATGAGAACTAATAAATTAATTTGTATGTATATGTGTGCGTGTATCAATTATTTGATTTAAATTTAATTTAAAATTGTTTTTAACTTTTGAATGTTTTTAATTGTCTGAAGATTATTATACATATAATACATATACACACATATGGTTTTCTTAAATTTAAGGTGTGTAGAATTGTATGCAAATTAGGCAACAAATAACTGTATTAATTCATGATAAGACAAGGATCTATTCTACACATGTATATTGACATAAATAAACTTATATATAATATTAAATACATCATAAATTGTCGATGATGAAACTTTGAATGCACTAGTGGTTAGAATTCCACATATAACTGTTCTTAATGCCATAGATAATTATTATTAACGTTAGCATTAGAAGAATTTTTCACAGCACAGACATAGTTAGAATTAATAACATATTATCCAAAAAACCGATGTAGATTTTATTTCCATTCAACAAAATGTTTATAAGATTATCAACATAATGATAAATATATCTAGTCTCAGACAATCCAAATACCGAAATTATTCCAAAAATAAAGTTTTTTCTACATAATATTAATTATCTAAATTTAATACTATTCCATTCAGCTAAGCCAAGTGATCGTCAACAATTGCAGTTGCATCTACTAGAGATCCATCAGGAATTTGAAGTCTTAATCGCCCTTTGCTACATGGCACCTATTCCTAGGTCCATGTAACATATTATAGATATGAGTTCCAGATCTAATATCTAAAAAAAGATAATTTACTGATTGCAAAACAATTTTGAACCAAAAATATACCTGTAGGAGTAGCAGAACTATTATGTTTCTTCTCTTGGACAATCTTTACTTAATCTAAACGATTATGTTTCTAATTCCTTTTCTTATGACAGTGATGACATTCACCTTTGTCATTTGGAGCAGTCTTCTTATTATTCTTGCTATCCTGTTTCCTCTCTTCAAACCATTCGAAGATGGTGCTTTCCCTTTTACCACGAGCACCGCATCTTGACCCTAGGATGAAGACTCGCTGATCTGAATATATTAAGCTGCTCCATGAGGCTTATATTGATCTGGTTCATATTATAGCTTAATAAAAATAGCTCAAACTATGTAGTGAGGGACCCTAATATCAAGTCCACTTGTAGCTTGTTGCTTATTGTGATGTCTAATCGAGCAAGCCTATCAATATAGCCATTCATCATTAAGACTTACTCATCCATTTTCATGCTCTTTGGCATCTTCTTGTTAGATAACTTCTTAGTAATCTTGTATCTTGTAGAAGGAGATTTCTCCTTAAGTAATGGTTTGAGGTTATCAAAGATTTGATGGACATTCATGTTTCGTGCTATCTTTGCAGTGGTTTGTCTAAAGTAGACAACATGTAAACTTGGGCGACATCTAGGTCCCGAACCCATTTGTTATAAGCAATTACTAGTTTAGGGCCCATGTCATAAGTGGATCTTACTTTAGGAGGTCCTGTTATTGATGACCATAAGCATTCATATGTAAGTGCTATTTTGTTTCTCTCAGTTAGTCTATGTAGTTAGGTCTGGTGAATTTATCGCTCTTAGAAAACAACTTTGGTGTAGACATCTTTCTACAAATTTAATTTTGTAGATTATGACATTAAATTTATAGAAAATGTACTTATAGCATTAGTAAGGATGAACATTATATTTCATTTTACTAATATAGTGGTGTTATGACTCACTTGCCTTAGGACTCTAACCTTGAGTTTACTCAACAAACCATTTGCTTGCAAGCGATGGATAACACTTTACCGATTGTATTATATACAAATCATAACTCGTGGTCTTTGTCATAATCACATTTTGATCTTGAGTTTTCTTAACAAGTCAAAGGATTACTCACTCGTACCCGCTATTTTGCCATGACCGAAATATAACCAACGTACCTAGAGTTTTATTAACGAGTGTGTACATATAACTTATCACATCTATCAATATATTGATTATACTGTACATAACTTCTCCTGCTTGAGTTTGCTCTATAACCAAAGAGTATGTAAGTAATTTCTAAATATATTAATGGTAGGTGAAAACACTTATATTAAAGATTCATAATCTTTAAAATATTTATTTGAGTGATATCGACTTATGGAACAATGTATCTCTTATGAAATACTCCCGTGATTCAAAGTCAGACGCATCTGAAATCGTGGTATGCGTATAACAGGTTTGTATTTATATAAGTTTAATTCTTGTATATAAGCTTATAATTTTAATTAACTTACATAACAATCTTACATGCAATCATTTGTTATTTTTATTAATTCAATCTTATTTAATTAATTTAATCAAATAATTTAATTAACTAATTAATTAACATTTTAATTAATTTAATTTAGTCACTTTAAAGTTAATATGTATACTATAACATATATAGCAATACACATATATATTAATACATGTGCATTATATTATCTATTAATTAACATTTGATTATAATAATTTTTATTAATTTCGAAAATTACACACACACACATATATTAGTCACCTTAAACATTTCAAGATAACATATAACAATATATATGTTATTTAATTTAATTAATTAAAATTTAATAGATTATTTATTTATTTATCCAATTAATTATTATTAAGTTTTTGAAAATAATCTTTTAATTTTCAAAAAAAATGAAAATATTTATAGTAGTTTCTTATATATTTCAAATTTAACCTTTTAAATTTAAAATATTATTTATAATTTCAAAACAGATTTTGAAAGTTAGCTCAAGGACCAAAATCAATTTAGACCTTTATACTATGGATAACCTTTGGGCTTTCTTCACCTTTCAGGCTAAGCCAATAGCTAGGTATAGCAAAGTACTTTTTTTACCAAACCAAACATTCGACGATACTTTTCTAGACATCATACTGAATGAGTGGTCTTTATTAAGTTACTCATAATACTACTAATTTAGACCACATAGACTATTGAACTCTGCTACCACTGTTAGAACTGGGCCAACACATAATGGGTTAAATGGGTGAATTAAAAAAATCATTTTTTGGTCTTATTGGGCCTATAAAGTCTAAATTAATTTAGATGTAACCTAAATAATTTTAAATAATTTTTTATTTTATTTAATTAATTTATACGAAGATTATATATATAATTTAATATAATATATAGGCATATAAAATATACATATACGTGTAAAGTATAAATGCAATATATAGATGTGTATAATGTTTAATGTGCTCATATATGACTGCTAGGGTTTACACCACAATGCACACATTTGCCTATTTATAAACATGTTTGTTGTCCACACTTAATTTATTATCGTGTACATTTTTAATCCACTCACACACATAGGTACGCGCGCGCACACACACACACATATATAACAATTATATATCATAATAATGTTCTTCTAAAAGATATTGACCAATCAAAATAATTCAAATTAATATCTAAAATATCTTAAGGTAGATTTGTATTTAAAACAACATGTCGATTTAGAATAAAAATCTATTTGAAATTTAAGATCCAAATTTCAAATGTTGATACATTTACATATATATAGTTTATTCAAAAATGTTATGTTATGGTTCTGAAATTCATTTATGAAACATTAATCATTAATGTAAAGATAATTTTGAAAATAAAATTTTATACTTTGGGCTAAATTCTTTTATCAAAAAAATTAACAAATCCGAATAGAATTGTAAAAGAAATTTTTTGATTTTGTTAATATATAAAATCTATATGGGTTTTATATATAAAATCTTATTTTTTTTTTATAATAAGTAAATAAGGATTTATATGCATAAAGCTTTTTCTAATTTAAAAGGTTTGAATACATTTGTAAACAATTATTCTAATTTTGGATTTAATTATATTATAATTTTGAGCTAATAAGAGTGAGAATTAATAAAATAATTTGTACGCATGTATCTATCTATATAGTAAATCCCTGCTATAGCTTCCTAACATTCGTGCTATAGCGTGTAGCGCTCTTCGATCACTACACTTTTTCAGTTTTACGCTATTAAATATTGGATCCACTTTAAGCCCTGTTATGTTCTGCTACACCCGTTTAATCAAGATTTTTTAGCCCCCGCTTTAGCAACATTAGTATAATAAGGTTGATTTGACTAATTATCTTTTAAACTAAATCAATAAAGTTAGGAAGAGATCTAATTTTAAGGCACAAGTGCTCAATATAGGCTAGAAATATATTTAGCCATTAAATCTGGATTATATAAATCATGACGTTCTTTGGTTTAATTATATGAGATTAAACAATATTACTTTTTCCCATGCTAATGATGTGAGAATGAGAATAAATTAACTCTAACTATTTAGTTTTATATCCAATGAAGCTTTTTCCACTTTCCCTTTTTTTTTTTACTATATCCCCACTTTATCATCGCCATAACTTTATGCATCTCCACCGCTATTAAACCACTAATCGCTTTAACTTCGTAGAAATGTATGTACATTTGTATGCTTATATGTTTAATCTATACAATGATTATAAGATCTATATTTAATTTAAAATTATTTGTAACTTTCAAAAATTAGATAAATTTTTAACTGGTTTAAAATTATATATAAAAATAAATACATATACATGTTTTTTAATTTAAAAGTGTGTGTGTGTGTGTGTGTATGTAAATCGGGCAACAAATAAATATATGAATTCATGATAAGATAAGGACCTACTCTACACATGTATATTGAGACAGATAGATTATTATATAATATAAAATACATCATAAATTACTAATACTGAAGTCTTGAATATGCAACTTAAATGCTGAATCCTGAGCTCCTTCGATTAAATCCACACTCTTCCAAAAATGCAGCAAACTAAAGGTATAACACACCTTTAAAATAGATTTTAATTTGATTTAAATTTATTTGAAAATGAATAGGTGGAGGACCAATTCCTTGCAACCAAAACTAGATGGAGGAGGCAAAAAGTGAGATGGTTAGTTTATATGGGCAAGAGAATAAAGTAAAAAGAGGAGATCCTGATATGCTAATCTACCTCTTCTCCTTGCCAATTCAAACCACATATTTCTAGCAATTATTTCCACTCCTTCCTTATATGGTCGACCATCATAATGGGCTAATGGACACAAACAAATTTTCAAATCAAATCAACATTTAACATATTTAAATCTAATATAAATGTTTATTGATATTGTATATCGATACGTATGTATATGATTTAATTAAATCGTGTGGTACTTCAAAAAATAATTTTAAATCATTTTCAAAAAAATAAATTAAATCATGTGGTACTTCAATGGGACTCATAGGTGTAAATTTAATCAGTGATTAATGTCGAACAATTTAAATTTTAATGTTCACATATCATTTTTTCTAGTGGTTTGATAGTTAGGATAAAGTGACTGCTTGCACATTTTTGGTGAAATCCAATTTTAGTATTTTAGGTGGTCTCTCATAGTAATAATAATTTATATCAATTCTATTTGTCAAAACTATATCACATCAGGACTTATGGAATTCATTTTTGATTGAGTTTCTAATATTTTCCACATTCAACTGAGAAGACAAATTCTCTATTAAATAAGGTTTCACTTCATATGCTTCAACTACCTAACTGTAGTCGTTCGATGGATGTCTTACCATGATTTAACTATAGTCAAAGTGGAGTGTTCAATGGAGTTAGCGATATGCCCTAGAGGCAATCATGTAATTTTTACATATATATAACACGATAACTAATATTGTTCAAAATAAAAGGTATTTTCTTTCTATTATATATTTGATATAATGTTGTATTAATTAATTAATTTAACTAAAAGTATATTTAATAGAAAATCCATAAATGGTATGTTTTATGATCGCAGTTACAAAATGTTGTAACCATGAGTAAATTATCACAATGAAACAAATATGCCATTTTAAATATTTCTTCCAAAGATGTATCGAGACGGATATCGATACATCCGTTGAAACTAGAGTATGTAACGCTCTTCAAATGTTGGGCAGTGCATTACTTATGGTTGCTCGTGGCACCAAAGGGTTACGTACCGATAGTTATTGGCAAAATATGGAATGAATCGCTCGATGGTTTTTTAGTTAATATAACTAAGGTCAAACAGAAAAAATTAATGTGACGAAATTACACAGTTCTCTTGACTTGAGAATATCATTGATTCTTAACGTGGTAGCTCTACTTCAATTATACTTAAATCATTACATGGAATCCATTGAATGGTTATAGTGGGGTCAAGTGGAAGCATTAGAAGTGAAATACTATTCAAGAGAAAATTCATCTTCTTGGTTATATGAGCTTAGTATCACAATCAATTGAAGTCAACTCAAAGTCAAAGTCTCTTGCTAAAGCATTTTAGTTGATAATAATTTTTATTTTTGAACTAAGTGCTTTGTGTTTGGAATGTAGAGCTGAATGTGGATGATACTAGAATTTTGACCATTACCAAATTCCATAAGTCAAAAGTGATATAGTTTGACAAAGAGAGTTTCTACAAATAATAGTCGCAATCGGGTTACGCTTAATAAATAAAATTGGATTTTACTAAAATCAAGTAAGAGATAAATTTGACCAAAATAACACACCACCTACAAAGTAACGTATGAACGCTAATATAGTTTGATATTAATTGCTGACCAAATTTACACCCAATGAGTCGCACAAATGGATCGTTGAATACATCTTGACCACATGATTAAATTAGTTTATAATTGTTATGAATTAATTAATATTTAAGAAATAATAGTTACAAAATTTTATTAGATTTGATTAACAGAAAAGTATTTATAATAATTGTAAATATATTAATTGATATACGATATCGGTACATGTTTAAATTGGAACTAAATGCCAACTATTTTATTTGAGGTTTATGTAGGTTTGAAGCCCATATAGGGGGCTAGTCGGTTTGGCTATAATGAAGATTGAAGGGGCCATATGATGGTTAAAGGGGTTAGGGTTGAATGGATAAGAGGAAAGAAAAAGTAAGAAAGACATGTGGATCTTGATCCTAACTTCTCTCTATATTTCTTCTTTCATAAAAGCATCTCTACCCACCTTATTTTCCCACCTTTTGAGTCTCTTATCCCCCTTAAATTCGACAGAACTCTTCATCCCTCCTCCTTCATTGTCCAAGCACAAATCAAACAAAATTAAACACTATTCAATAACCGATGGTCTAGAATTCGAAAGATAACACCTTCAGAATTGGAATTTGATTCAGGAGTTTGTTTCAATGCTTCAACAAGTGGTACTTTGGCATAAGTGAAAGGTATTTATCTGATATATGATTATATTTTAATATTCATATAATTTATATATCATATATAGCTTTATTAGTTAGGTGACAATCCTAGTATATTTGCATATCGTCACATTCAAGATGGTTGTTTGTTCATATGGCTACATATGTTTTTAAAAAAATCTTGCGATATAAATAATAAGATGGTCACAACTTAAGGTGGAATTTTTTTTATCTTTTTATTATTTAAATGAATTTGATATACATTATTTAAATAACATAAACTCTATAGTTTATATATAAACTTTATACTATACCAATATGTTATAAAATTAAATACAAATAGTTTTATACCTAATATAATTTTCACCATAAAAAATAAAATTTTAATATATATAAGTTTTAATAAAATATTAAATATAATCACTTAAATAAATTATTAAATAAATAATTATTATATATAACATATAGTTTAAAATTTTTAACATTATTTTACTCCTAAAGAGCTCCCGAATGCTAAAAAAAGTAATGCGTATATATATATTAAGTAAATATTAATCTAAATGCCAAGAGTTAATTTTTTTTTACTTTTAAATTATAAAATGTATTTTTCAATATTCAAATGCCAAAATATCATCTATATTTTTTTAAATATTAAAATATAATTATATATATAATATTACTATTTTCTTTCAAACCAAAAATTTCAAATTAAATTTAAAAAATCTAATTTTGCAACGAGCATTACTAGGAAAGTATCAATATAAATTTTAATATATATATATATGTATACATATACAATATTTATTTCATTCATATTTTCTTTACATTTATATATTATTAAACTATTTACAAATATATATATATATATCAAAAAAATTATTATGTTTTTGGTTTTATAACAAAATAAATAATTTAATTTTATAATATACTTTATATGTTTTATATACATAATTATATATATTGATATGTTTTATAAATTCCATATACAAATATAAATATTTATAAATATTCAAGATGTTTGAATTTTCTAGCTGCCATATTTTGAAAAGACACATCTCTTCTTCCTTATGGGATTCAACCCTATTTTCAATGGCTTTCTTTGATAAACTACAACTCTTAAAGGAGACTTCTTAACGCCTATTAAAACACGCCTTTGGCTAGAGTTTTAGTATCCAGTTCTTGTTTTATACTTCTCTCTTTCCCTAAACCGTAGTACTTTCAAAGTTACAAACTTGATTTCAATAACCAACAACTATTCCATAGTTTTTGGTGATTTACATCCTTAAACTCACATACATTCACTAAATCAACTCAAAACGAGATTATAAGAAGCTTTGTACTATAAGTCAAAATTCATGTTAATAGAATACAAGATTGTCAAGTCAACAAACTTATGTATCACTAATTTCTATGGACTAAATGAGGGTGTTTATGGTTAGAAAAAAATCCGAAGGGGTGCTTCGAGATTAGAGTACGACAAGCGATCTGAACAAGCGTAAAAATCTTGGTGTGGTTGCTTCTTACTTTACTATTTCTATTGTTATATAGTTTGATATTGCATATACACTTATATACATAAGTTTGCTATATTACTATCGATACTTATGCACTTTCATTATATCGCTACCGACTCCTCCAAACAACAAGCCAATATCAGTAGTGCCTCTCAAGTATCGTAGAATCCACTTTACTGCTTGCCAATGAGTCTTGTCCGGGTTAGACATGTATTTGCTAAGAACACCTGCACGAACTAAATCGGGCCTTGTGCATACCGTAGCAAACATAAGGATTGCAATTGCACTAGAGTAAAGAATATTAACCACATCCCTTTTCCCTTCATCCAATGTGGGCATAAATCTTTGGATAGTTGAAATTGAGAGCATAAAGGAGTGGCCATCATTTTAGCTTTCTACATACCAAGTCGAGATAGGACTTTCTCGATATGCTGAGTTTGAGTTAGCCTTAAAATTATTTGCTTTCTATCCCTTTGAATCCCCATCCCCAAAATTCTCCGTGTTTCCCCAAAGCTTGCATATCAAACTCCTTGTTGAGCTTCATTTACAACTCTAAAAACTCTAGTCATGCTCTTAGAAGCTATTAACATATCATCAACATAAAGCAATAGATAGATGATATCTTCACGTTGCTTCTTAAAATAGACGCATTGGTCCTTAAAGCCTCTAGAATAACCATATGAGATAATAAACTTATCAAATTTCTTATACCACCATCAAGGAGACTGTTTTACAACATAAAGAGGTATGTTAAGATTACAAACATGACTGAGCCTGCTACTGTTGATGTACCTTCTCTGGCTGTTGTAGATAAATATCATCCTTAATGTAATCATGCAAGCATGTTGTCATAACATCTAGATTGCTCTGACTCCATGTTGAAGTGGGAAACCAATGCCAAAAGAATTTGAATTGAAGTGTGTCTGACAATTGGAGCAAAAATGTCATGAAACTACATACCTTTCTTATGAACACAACCATTCGCTACTATTCTTACCTTATATCTTAAGTCAACATGGTCGTCGTCTTTCACCTTGTAGATCAACTTACACCCAATTGCTCTCAAGCTTGAAGGAAGTGGCAGTAAATCCTAAATGTGATTTTTGTGAAAGACTCAATTTCCACCTCTATAGCTACTAACCAACCGGAATTGTCAACTGAACTAATGGTACCTCTATAGTCTACGGGCTCAATATGAACTATGCTTAATACATAGCCTGCCATGTCATCAAATTCAATGTCTTTAATGCTTAATTCCATGAAATTATTAATCTGTGTAGGTTTTTTCTTCTCCCAAATTAGTTGAGCCTTCATTTGAGCTCCTCTTGAGATTGATCCTCTGTTCTCTCCTTATCAATCATGGTGCCATTGGAAACCCCATTTTTACTTGTATGGGAATCTAATGATCTACTTAGTGTCTGATACTCTGAATTTTCCCTCTGAACTTTATCATTAACTGAAAGAGAATATTCCACCTACAGCATAGCATTCTCGCCAAAATTAATATTCCTACCAGTAATAATCTCTTGAGTAGTTGGACACCATAACCTACAAATCTTAACTCCTCTCGTGTAGCTAAGAAAAATATACTTGTACGATCTAGAATCCAACTTCGCTTCTCTCTTATGTGCATAAGCTAAAAAACCAAAACCTCTAAGAAAGGAATATGAAACATGCTCTACTTTCATATTTCTTTTGGAATCTTCACATCTATGGCAGAGGAAGGTGTATGGTTGATGAGGAAACCCACCATTGATATGCTTCTGCCTAAATTTTAATCTTCAATCCAGTAGTCAGATGTAAGCAACGAGTTCTTTATAACAATGTCTGATTCATCTGCTTTGCATCACCATTTGGCTGAGGATATCTAGCGTGGTGTAGTGCCTTTTGATTCCCTTGAACTCGTAAAAATTGGTGAATTTTTAAGAAATAAATTCACTTCCATTATCTAAATGAGGAACCTTCACCTTCTTTCCAAGCTGCTTCTCAATAAGAGAATTCCAATTGTGAAACTTATCAAAAGTTTCATCCTTAGATTTCATAAAGTAAACCCATACTTTTTTAGAAAAATCATCAATGGATGAAACAAAATACCTAGCTCTTCTAATAGATAGGCATGGTGTAGGGTCCCAAACATCATTGTGAACATACTCTAAAACATCTTTGGACTTATGCTTTGTAACGTCGAAAGAAACCTAGCTTCATCTTCTTTTCAAGTATGCATTCCTCACAAAAGCCAATTTAAATGATGAATGCCATCAATCAAGCCTCGCAATCTCACCACCTCCAAACTACGCAGTCCAATGTTTCTCATATGAAATTGCCATAATCTGGCAGAATCGGAATCAAGGGAATAAATAACTGAAGAATACTCCGCAACAATAGTGGTACCCTTCAACTAATATAGATTTCTAGCTTTTGCCTCCTTTATCACAACCAATGAGCCATTTGCAATTTTCAATAAATCTTTTTCTATTACACACTTTAAACTAAGATTACACAATACCCCAAAAGAGATCAAACGACGCATCAAATTAGGCACATGCCTAACATTACACAAAGTACGAATAATGCCATCAAACATCCTAATCTTCATCTTTCCAGCACCAATTATACGACAAGTAGCATTATTTCCAATGAGAACCACTCCGCTATCAAAGTGACAATAAATGGAAAAAGAGTGTCTATCAAGTGTCATATGATAGGATGCTCCATAGTCAATTATTTAAACAATACTCTTTGTAGAAGAGGCAGAAGCTGTAATAGCGGTAGGATCGTTCTTTAAATCTGATATCTTCACTATAGAAGCAGAAGCCTTTTGGGAAACGACTTTTTTTTTTATTATCCAACTTCGGGAAACATGCAATATATATTCCAAGCCTTCTTGTAACAGCCCGCAAATCCGTACCCCTTGAGTCAACCCTATCTACATCAATTAACTCAAGTAGAACAGAAATACGAACCATTATGGTTAAAGAAGAAGAGATAGAAGAAGAAGAAACTAAACAATATTAGAATCTCACAGTCGCAGCGGAATAAAATATAATAGTAAATAATAGACCTTTACACAAAATGAAACTATATCTGTTTTATACATCATATCATCAGAGTATCTCATACAAACAATATTACCAGTCAGACAATCGTACAATCATAGCAGGGGATATTTATACTAATACGGATAATACGCCTCGGACTTCAGCCCCTCTCCTGCTCCATAGCATCCTGTCCTGAACATATAATACTCGGTCTGACACGAGCATTATAATGAAATAACACCCGAGTCAGTCTGGAATACTAGCTGATAATAATGCATCCAAATTGATTATTAAAGTTCAAAAATCCTTTTGAAAACAAAAGCATCTCGTAAGACCACGCCACAAATAAACATGTCGGGGTTTTTACCTTACGATAGCTAAAACACTTTTATAGAAATCCTTTGATATTATAATAGGGTCTATATACAAATACTTATAAAATAGCCGAAATTGTTACATGATTAAATTCCAGCTACTAGCCACAGAGTGGGTAATACAAACAAAACTCGTACAAGGCTCATAGGGAGAATGGATTCCAACTAATGACTGGGCACTGGGGTACCACCTGTCACAGTACGTGGTCTAGATCACAGTACCGAGGAGTACGCCCGCTCCCCTGCAACACAAGACCGGAACCATCCCTTACTGGACAGTTCCGAATAAGATCACCCTACGGTTGGGATCAGCGACCGCACCACTAAGCCGAAAATAAAAAGGGACATCTAGACAGGGATGACCTTACTCTCAAGTGGGGGCTACCCACGAAGCCTTGCTGCATAACCCCTGATTTTCATTCATTCCAATTTGATGAGGCTTGAGGCTAAGTGTTACCTTTAGAACGTTTCACTTATAATGCCCATCGTCCACCTGACGAGGTTCCGAAAGCATTCGTCCATACAAGTCCATCCTGGTTCGAACGGAACCGAAGTCACTACTCCTACTACATCCATTTTGGAAATATCCTCAGGATTAGTAGCGACTAGCCCTTGCACTTCACTGCTCCATCTTTGACTCCGAACACGTTTTACCACGAAACGTACAAACCGGATCGAAGTGGTATTCGAGAAATAAATCTCGATCCCGGTCTCTTCGAAACGATCAATGCATTTGTCCAATATTGATAGTCGGTGATTTAACTATCAATTAACATTCACAAACATCCATCACACAATAAATCATCTCACATTATTTATTTGCCACTAATATCTTTACAAGATATATTTCCAATTTTTTGAAGCTCATTTGAAAACTGTTTCCCAAAATCTTCCTTTACAAGGTAAATCCTTTACCATTTATTCCCATTGGGAATAACCAAGTTCAAAACAATTTAGATCAAGTAAAACACTTTATTCTAAAATATACTTTAAAATATGGAAATTTACTACTAGTTATTACTCAAAAATATGATTTCAATATGTAAAGTAAAACCATTTATTTTGATATAAACTTTTATTATAAATAAGGGTTTTGTTAAACTAAATTTAAAAGTATTGGTTTTAAAGGATGAATATTAGTTTTCAAATAAGTTAAATCATCTATTCTTTAAATAAATCTGTTTATAAAATATAGTTACCAGTAATATTCTTAAATAATTATACTATAGCTAAATTTATTACTTATCTTTTAAAGAAGAATTTCTTAAAAACACTTCCTTAAAACAAATTTTAACTTAACTTTTAAACTTGATTTTATTCACGAACTCGGTTTTTCCCAGGAAACATTTCCATTCAAACAACCTAAAGAATCTTTCATATAGATCCCGCCCGGTCTATTCCAACTCAAATTTACGTTAATTATCGTAAATTTATTTCCAACCTTACAAATAAACTCCCTTTGAAGTTTTAAACACTTCTTTCCATTTCCGGTATTTCAATTTGTTAAAGTATAGTTTTAAGACATTTTTAAATAAAACATTTGGAGATTTCTTCAATGAAAATCGTACTTACAAATTACTAAAATAAAATTCCAATTGTGAAAAATTGTATTTCAAAATATTTTTATATACATTTAAACTGTTAATTTATATTTGGAAGCTTCGTTGAAAACATATTTTAATTTCCAGAAATTTATACTTCCACAGTTATCAATTGATAAAATGTCCTCTTTGTTTATAATTCCAAATTTTACCATTTTTTTTAATTTTCATCCAAGCCAGATTCCAAAAAAATTTCTTTTAAATTCTTATTTATCAATTACCTTTACTTCTTTTAAAACCCAATTTATTCTGCTTATAATTAAATTCTGAGTTTATAATTTATCCAACAATATCACAGTATAATTTAATTTCAAATTTATCAATCACAACATATAAACAGGTATCATCATCAATTATAAAAATAATTACTACATCGTGAGGAATCCAGTTGGATCCCTCCAACCTGTTTTCCCTGCATCACAGATATTAGCACATCACGTATATAAATATCAATCCAGACTGATAACAACAATTATATTCAACCAATCATACAGATATTTAAATATTGACTATTTAAATTAGCTAGCATCCAGATGTGAGTGAGAATAACTCACCTTGAGTTTCGGTGAGCGTTCAAATTTAAATTAAATCGAACGGCGTCCTATTTAATCTAAATTTTTACTTGCTCGGAATAATTCTGCAACTGCTCCACTGCGTAGTACGCGTCCCTGTGATTCCGGCGTCGCCAATTTCGTTGAAATCTGATACAGTATGCATGAGTTACAGCAATTCAACTTTTGATTTAAATTTATAAACGAAATTTATTTTTAATTACAACCTCAGAAAATCTCGGCCGTACGAAAAACAACAGGAGATCACGGCCGCTGAAAACATCCTCTTCTCCACGCGAATTACCAGGGTCGAAAGAACCCATATACCGCCGCCTAGGGCTTGCAACCGCCCCCGCCTCGCTCAACGTGAATGCGATCGGAACGCACAGTTGCGAAGCCCATCGCCAACTCCACCCTCCCCAGGCGCGCGCGAGCTCGGCTGAGGTTTTGTCTCGAAAGACGCGCCCAAAAACGTCACCTATTCGAGCCGATCTGGGCCTCCACGGTGAACTTCGAGCTACACCACCGTACGGATGTGAAGCTGGTTTCATGCTCTTCGATTTTCATGTAGAAAGTTTTATGAATCGTTGCGTGGATTGATGGGAAAATGAGGAAGAAGTGTGAGCGTTTTCGGCCATTGAACGATATAAGCGGCAGCCTGGAAGATAGTTCTAGGGTTTGATACTTATAAACGTTTATATAATATTAATATTATTTTATTCATATAATTCTCAATTTAACATCTTATGCATACGAACTCCAAACTACGCGTTCCGACAGGCATTTCTAAGGTTTTTCCGCGTTTCGGACACAATGGAACATGTTTCGTAAGCTAATTTGGTCATACGTGCGAGTTACGGAATTAAACGATCAATTTTAATTTAAACCAGTTAAAATGATTTCGATGCGTTTCGAGCTGCCACGGTCAAACGACAACTCCGATTGCTACGAAAATTGAAATCCGATAATAACTAACTATTACGGATCCAATGGAACTAGTTTCGTCGAATTCCGAGACTGTGCCCTGGAAGGCTATTTTAACTCGTCTATTAAATCGAGCGATTTTCTGCAATAATCGAAAACACTTAAAATTTTACCTTTAAAATTTTATTATCTTAATAATAAATCACATAAAATTTATAAATCGCATTAAAAATTATTTTGACTCATTCCGGACCCAAAATCTGATATTTGCATTTTTATAATATTAAATCCATTATTAGTTTAACATAAATTTCCCAATAATAACTTATTAACTTTTAAAGCCACCTAATAATCCAACAACACTTTTAATGACCAAATAGACTTAAAATAAATTTTAAAACTCATTTCCATATCTATTTACCTCCATATTCACGATTTATCCCGATTCAGTATTTAATTATTATTATTTAAATTCCAATTTGATTACCATATTTGGAATTATACGTAATTTATTAATTCCACCCAATTCTTTTTATTTTAAAACTAATTCAAAATCTACATTGAACATTTAAAATGAATTAAATGTTCAAAATTCAATGTCCAAAATTCCGGGATGTTACATTCCTTCCCCCCTTATAAAAATTTCGTCCCCGAAATTTGCTAAGATAGAACATACTCTCAAACTCATTTACTTACCCAATTTGATTAGTTAAAAGCTTATATACTCTTCCTAAAAACCCTTAAGCTCAAACCCAAACTCATTTTCTTCATTTACTCAAAAGCTTTTGTTTCATCATTATCTTAAAAACAACTTTCCAAGTTGATTACAAATTTTCAAATTTCCAAAATTTTCTAACTCCCAAAATTTCCGGAAAATTTTGGCAGAGTCTCCCCTGTACGGAGGAGCTTTCGCGATATCGCGATACAGATAAATATATATACATCGACCCACACGGTCGGAAACCAAAATACATCACTATATATATATATATATCATTTCCCAATTATATTTGCATAGGCGTACCTTTTATTAGCATTTTAAAAGCATGCGGCTAAATTATATAGTATAAACACGCTCCAATTCTTTCTACTGCTTCCCGTACCTGTACTTACTCAAACAAACTCATCAGTTTCCAATAATATGAACATTTTAACAACATTCCATTCATAAATCTTAACCAAACATACCAATTTCATAGCTTAACCAAGCAACTTCTTAATTACCAATGTTAACCATATTTTTGTCAACAATTCAAAGATTTCAATCACTTTTTAATTTCTTATTCAAGACCAAACTTCATTTTATTTCACTTGAATGATTTACATTCAAGTTCTTTATATACAATCCTTATTTATGACAACCATTTCATTTCTATTTCAATATGATTAACATATGCCTTATTTACATCTTTTTATTTCAAATCAAATTTTCAAATTTGATTCACAATCAAATTTAATTTAAACTTGAAGTATTTGCATTACTTGATGTTCCATTTTCATTCATATGCAAAATCACTTAATTCGATTGCATTTATCTAATTAATTTAAAACCATCTTCTTCAAGTCAATTCACTTGCATTTATACACAAACTCATTGAATTAGATTCCAATCCATATCACTTTATTCAAAAACCAATTTCAATTGTTTTTTTTTAAACAACTCAATTCTGAATACATGCAAATTTTCATGTCATTCAAGCAAAAATAATCACCACTTAAGCTTATAACCATTAAAATTAAATCTAGTTTATATTTATATTAATTTTATTCCATTCGGAATTATTCATTGCAAGTTTTCAAATCACATTCCTATTCTTACTTCAAATTTATCATTTAATTTAAGTTTATATTAATATCATCCCATTCTGGATTATTGACAACCCATACATCCTTATATATCACAATAATTAATTAATACCATTTCACTTGCAATTCGATTTTATTACCTAAACAAATTTATCCAAGACAACATTATAAAGCTCGATTACAATTATTATTCAATCTGCTTAAGTTCTTTCACGGTATTTTCATGATCTTCTTATAACAAGTTTATTTTATTTTCATTCGATTCTCATTCACTCAAATTCCAATCCATTTACAAATTTTAATGCTCTTTGTTTATTTATTCAGTCCATTTTATATTTATTTTATTAACAAAGAGACCACTTTAAAATTATTTCACTCATTTGAATTGCTTTACAATTCAAACCATCACTATTATAAGCTAATTCAATTATTCCTTCACACTGTCAACTTTTATTGCCACAATTAAATCCCATACCATACTGGGTTTATATTTTACTTTCCAAATTTTTAACAAACTATCAAAATTCTATTCATTACCATACGCATTCCATTTAATTTAGCTTACACAAAAGTCATTTCCAAACAATTATTTTGGATTTAGTTGAGTGAGCATTTACTTCATTCAACTTCATTTCAACTAAATTAAATTTCCTTTCACTTCGATCCTTATCCAAATGTAATTCAAGTTTAACTCAATTTTATTTAGCCAAATTAAATTCATTCCACTTCCTTTACTACTTCAATAAAATTGAATTCCATTCAATATTGTTTATAATGCAACTGAATTTTGAATTTCACTTAAATGCAATTTATTTTTCCATAAATAAGTTCAAAACTTATTTACTATTTTAAGTTCATTCACATCTTTTATATCTCACTTTCCTTATCTTACTTTACATTTCATTTAGGATTAAGTTTGAAATCACCATACCATTCAACTATTCCCCATTTGTGATTATAATTTCATTTTCCTATTTGGGTTACAATCATATTTTTCATCCTTCAGTTCATCAACCATTTTATTTAAAAGTTTTATATTGCTCATTTTAATTCATTTACCTCTTATAATCACAATTCCATATTTCATATATATGTATCACTGTATTCTTAAGGATACAAATTTTCTTCAAGTTAATTCTTTGCAAAAATTTAAACCCACAATTCCCAATTTTATTCAACTTTCTATTCACTTCAATATACTCAAATAAAATTTTAATTTCAAGATTAAAATTTCATTTCCCTTTCTTACTTAAACCAACTTCACCTTACAAGTTATAGTTGACTCATTTTACTTTTCCACATTTTTACTTTAAACAGAATTTCCAGAATTCAATCACCCGGTTTAATTTCAAACCATCTTGAAATAAAAATCAACATATTTCCACTGGACATATCCTGTCAAATTCCAAATTCCAAAACAATCTGCTTTTACCAAAACAAATTTCCTCTTTTTGAAAATTCTAAAATCACTTGTTTCTCGAACAAGTCCAAACAATATCATAACCAACTATTTTGGTAGCAATCCATCACTTTAGAAACTTGAAAATGAATTCTAATGATGTGGCCAGCATCATCAGGATTATTTTCCAACGACTGAAGTGAGTTCAGTGCTTCCTACTTTCACACATTCCTTTCAAAACAATTTTCATTCCAAAATATTTTTCCCAAATTAACACTTCATCACTGCTTCCAAAAGATTTGAAAAACATTCAAACATTTCCAAGGTTTTACATTTTCCAAACCCTTGTTTAAATTCATTTAAAATCCTTTTTAAAATTTCCGGGGTCAAAAATCCTGGTTTAAATCAAATTTTAATTTCACTTCTTCTTATTTAAAACAGATTTAGTCAATTCTATTTGGTTATAAACCATTTTTATTACTTTAAATTCTTATTTGCTTATATAACATTTCAAATTTTAGATTCTTATTTGATTATAGTAAGAACAACCAAACAAACAATATATATATAATAATTTAGAAAACCATTTCTTTTATATCAAAATATAATTTTGGGTAAAATTATTTCATTTACCCACTAAAAAAACAATACTATGTCGGTTTATCTTGTTTAAGAGTTTAGAAACCCCTGTCGATACGGTTGTACTTCCCGCACCGACCAGAATTTATAAACACTCAACCGATAAGTCAACACAGTATAAAAACAATTTTATATTCACTAACAAGTACGCTCTCATATTTATTATTACACTCAACTCATTATAGAGTACTATTGACTCTGTTTAATGAGTAATTTCCCCACCAAAGCCTAGGTTGTCGCCAACGTAAGCTCTGATGCCAAGTGTAACAGCCCGCAAATCCGTACCCCTTGAGTCAACCCTCTTCTACATCAATTAACTCAAGTGGAACAGAAATACGAACCATTATGGTTAAAGAAGAAGAGATGGAAGAAGAAGAAACTAAACAATATCAGAATCTCACAGTCGCAGCGGAATAAAATATAATAGTAAAAAATAGACCTTTACACAAAATGAAACTATATCTGTTTTATACATCATATCATCAGAGTATCTCGTACAAACAATATTACCAGTCAGACAATCATACAATCATAGCAGCGGATATTTATACTAATACGGATAATACACCTCAGACTCCAACTCCTCTCCTGCTCCATAGCATCCTGTCCTGAACATATAATACTCGGTCTGACCCGAGCATTATAATGAAATAACACCCGAGTCAGTCTGGAATACCAGCTGATAATAATGCATCCAAATTGATTATTAAAGTTCAAAAATCCTTTTGAAAACAAAAGCATCTCGTAAGACCACGCCACAAATAAACATGTCGGGTTTTTACCTTACGATAGCTAAAACACTTTTATAGAAATCCTTTGATATTATAATAGGGTCTATATACAAATACTTGTAAAATAGCCGAAATTGTTACATGATTAAATTCCAGCTACTAGCCAAAGAGTGGGCAATACAAACAAAACTCGTACAAGGCTCGTAGGGAGAATGGATTCCAGCTAATGACTAGGCACTGGGGTACCACCTGTCATAGTACGTGGTCTAGATCACAGTACCGAGGAGTACGCCCGCTCCCCTGCAACACAAGACCGGAACCATCCCTTACCGGACAGTTCCGAATAAGATCACCACACGGTTGGGATCAGCAACCGCACCACTAAGCCGAAAATAAAAAGGGACATCTAGACAGGGATGACCTTACTCTCAAGTGGGGGCTACCCACGAAGCCTTGCTACATAACCCCTGATTTTTCAGACAATCACATTTGATGTGGCTTGAGGCTAAGCGTTACATTTAGAACGTTTCATTTAGAATGCCCATCGTCCACCTGGCGATGTTCCGAAAGCATTCGTCCATACAAGTCTACCCCGGGTTCGAACGGAACCGAAATCACTACTCCTACTACGTCCATTTTGGAAATATCCTCAGGATTAGTAGCGACTAGCCCTTGCACTTCACCGCTCAATCTTTGACTCCGCACACGTTATACCATGAAACGTACATACCGGATCGAAGTGGTATTCGAGAAATAAATCTCGATCCCGGTCTCTTCGAAACGATCAACGCATTTGTCCAATATTGATAGTCGGTGATTTAAGTATCAATTAACATTCACAAACATCCATCACACAATAAATCATCTCACATTATTTATTTGCCGCTAATATCTTTACAAGATATATTTCCAAACTTTTGAAGCTCATTTGAAAACTGTTTTTCAAAATTCTTCCTTTACAAGGTAAATCCTTTACCATTTATTCCCATTGGGAATAACCAAGTTCAAAACAATTTAGATTTTTAACAAGTAAAACACTTTATTCTAAAATATACTTTAAAATATTGATATTTACTACTAGTTATTACTCAAAAATATGATTTCAATATGTAAAGTAAAACCATTTATTTTGATATAAACTTTTATTATAAATAAGGATTTTGTTAAACTAAATTTAAAAGTATTGGTCTTAAAGGATAAATACTAGTTTTCAAATAACCTAAATCATCTATCCTTTAAATAAATCTGTTTATAAAATATAGGTACTAGTAATAGTCTTAAATAATTATACTATAGCTAAATTTATTACTTATCTTTTAAAGAAGAATTTCTTAAAAACACTTCCTTAAAACAAATTTTAACCTAACTTTTAAACTTGATTTTATTCACGAACTCGGTTTTTCCCAGGAAACATTTCCATTCAAACAACCCAAAGAATCTTTCATATAGATCCCGTCCGGTCTATTCCAACTCAAATTTACGTTCGTTATCATAAATTTATTTCCAAGCCTACAAATAAACTCCCTTTGAAGTTTTAAACACTTTTTTCCATTTTCGGTATTTCAATTTGTTAAAGTATAGTTTTAAGACATTTTTAAATAAAACATTTGGAGATTTCTTCAATGAAAATCGTACTTACGAATTACTAAAATAAAATTCCAATAGTGTAAAATTGTATTTCAAAATATTTTTATATACATTTAAACTGTTAATTTATATTTGGAAGCTTCGTTGAAAACATATTTTAATTTCCATAAATTTATACTTCCACAGTTATCAATTGATAAAATGTCCTCTTCGTTTATAATTCCAAATTTTACCAATTTTTTTCTTTTCATCCAAGCCAGATTCCAAATTTTTTTCTTTTAAATTCTTATTTACCAGTTACCTTTACTTCTTTTAAAACCCAATTTATTCTGCTTATAATTAAAATTCTGAGTTCATAATTTATCCAACAATATCACAGTATAATTTAATTTCAAAGTTATCAATCACAACATATAAACAGACATCATCATCAATTATAAAAATAATTACTACATCGTGAGGAATCCAGTTAGATCCCTCCAACATGTTTTCCCTGCATCACAGATATTAGCACATCACGTATATAAATATCAATCCAGACTGATAACAACAATTATATTCAACCAATCACACAGATATTTAAATATTAACTATTTAAATTAGCTAGCATCCAGATGTGAGTGAGAATAACTCACCTTGAGATTCGGTGAGCGTTCAAATTTAAATTAAATCGAACGGCGTCCGATTTAATCTATATTTTTACTTGCTCAGAATAATTCCGGAACTGCTCCACTGCGTAGTACGCGTCCCTATGATTCCGGCGTCGCAAATTTCGTTGAAATCTGATACAGTATGCATGAGTTACAGCAATTCAAACTTTTGATTTAAATTTATAAACGAAATTTATTTTTAATTACAACCTCAGAAAATCTCGGTCGTATGAAAAACAACAGGAGATCACGGCCGCAGAAAACATCCTTTTCTCCACGCGAATTACCAGGGTCGAAAGAACCCATATACCGCCGCCTAGGCTTGCAACCGCCCCCGCCTCGCTCAACGTGAATGCGATCGGAACCCACCGTTGCGAAGCCCATCGCCAACTCCACCCTCCCCAGGCGCGCGCGCGAGCTCGGCTGAGGTTTTGTCTTGAAAGACGCGCCCAAAAACGTCACCTATTCGAGCCGATCCGGGACTCCACGGCGAACTTCGAGCCACACCACTGTACGGATGTGAAGCCGGTTTCATGCTCTTCGATTTTCATGTAGAAAGTTTTATGAATCATTGCGTGGATTGATGGGAAAATGAGGAAGAAGTGTGAGCGTTTTCGGCCATTGAACGATATAAGCGGCGGCCTGGAAGATAGATCTAGGGTTTGATACTTATAAACATTTATATAATATTATTAATATTATTTTATTCATATACTTTTCAATTTAACATCTTATTCGAACGAACTCCAAACTACGCGTTTCGACAGGCGTTTCTAGGGTTTTTCCGCGTTTTGGACACAATGGAATAGGTTTCGTAAGCTAATTTGGTCATACGTGCGAGTTACGGAATTAAACGATCAATTTTAATTTAAACCGGTTAAAACGATTTCGATGTGTTTCGAGCTGCCACGGTCAAATGACAACTCCGATTTCTACGAAAATTGAAATCCGATAATAACTAACTATTACGGATCCAATGGAACTAGTTTCGTCAAATTCCGAGATTGTGCCCCGGAAAGCTATTTTAACTCGTCTATTAAATCGAGCGATTTTCTGCAATAATCGAAAATGCTTAAAATTTTACCTTTAAAATTTTATTATCTTAATAATAAATCATATAAAATTTGTAAATCACATTAAAAATTATTTTGACTCATTCCGGACCCAAAATCTGATTATTTGCATTTTTATAATATTAAGTCCATTATTAATTTAACATAAATTTCCCAATAATAACTTATTAACTTTTAAATCTACCTAATAATCCAACAACACTTTTAATGACCAAATAGACTTAAAATAAATTTTAGAACTTATTTCCATATCTATTTACCTCCATATTCACAATTTATCCCGGTTCAATATTTAATTATTATTATTATTTGAATTCCAGTTGGATTACCATATTTGGAATTATACATAATTTATCACCCAATTCTTTTATTTTAAAACTAATTCAAAATCTACATTGAACATTTAAAATGAATTAAATGTTCAAAATTCAATGTTCAAAATTCTGGGATGTTACACTTCTATAATTATGACAAACTCCATTCAAAGCTCCCCTTAACTGGGAACTTGACTTAAGTCCACCTCTATCATATTTGGGTCTACTTTTACTTTTTTCCCTCTACATAATATGGCCTTTGAAATCAATCTCGTGCTCATGTTTCTTAGCTTTCCCCTCAACATCTCATTATGCAAATTTATTTTTACATCCTAAGACCAAATAGAAGAGCGTCCATAGATTATAGAGTTGACAAAGGAGTTATACTTCACAGACAAAGAACATAAAAATAATGAAAGCTTGTGCTTCATCTTTAATTCTTACTTTAGCTACTCGAAGATTCATAACAAGTGTGTTTAGGGATTCATGTGAGCTAGTACATCGAATTCAGGCTTCTTCTTGAATGAATAAAGTTGTTGTAGAATGATGCAGCTTGTAAGAGACTTGTCACAGAATTTTCTCAAAAGAGTATCTTCTAATTCCTTATCGGTTTTCACATGAGAAAACTCTAGGGACTTTATCAGAAATGTTAGGATAAATAGTGATAAAAGTATCCTCCTTCAATTCCTTGGTCTTTTCGAACGTCAATTTCTTTAGTTACTCTGAATCTGAGACAACCTTAAAAGTTCTCTCTATCTTTGATACCCCTTCCATTTTCATCCCATGTGCCAAAATTTCTCTTTCCATCAAATGTGATGAATCCATAATTTGTAGAGCCTCTACCACTGCTATTCTTTGTAGAATTAGGCATAACCGAAATAATCTTTAAATGGAACAACAAGCTCTGATATCAATCGATAGTGCAAAATTAAAATTTTGGATAGCGGAAGCAGGACATATAGTAATCTAGTATAAGGATAATCCCAACAATTCCAATCCAACAAAGACAATAAAAAGAAAATCAAACAACAAAAATTACAGACAAAGAAAGAAATGAAAGAAAACACCGATAGAATGAGTTTCATATATGCTTATGTCCTAAGATCCAACAATTTTTATTATTTCCTCATTTCAAAAGGGAGTACAATAATATGAGAAGAATATAAATCACTCAATAAATTTCACACTGTAAAATAGATACAGATATAAGGATCTTATTGAAGATATATTGTGGAGAACTCTCCTTTGAAAAAGATGGACAAATGCCTTCATATTATATATGTAAGGATGAAGACTGCCCTGGAGATAAGATCGAAATCTTTTCGAATTTACTTGATTTCAACACAAACTAAGTTTAAAGAGTCTTATTTATGCATTTATTCCCTGCTTGGTTGATCTCCGTACATATTATTCTTCTTTATGGACACAATAAAACCAATTAATGAATAAATCAATTAGTTGATTGCATTTTTATTCAATTTTCGACAAAATTTCACATTTGATTGCTTTCTTAAATCAATTAATGTATCTTCTTAAATAAATTCATCTTTCTTATTTTCTTCCTATATTTGATTCATATATATTAATATATCTTCTCCCTTTTAGTATTTGGAAATATTTGAATCATCAAAATTTAACAAAAAGTAACTAAAATAAAACCAAAAATCAACTTTATATCAAAACTTAAAACAACATCTGGATTGGGCATTTTGTGTAACGACCCATATTTTACATATCGAAGGATCATCAAATATCATTTTAAATTCATATGAGATTGTATGACTTTAAAACTTAGTAAAATGCCTACTAGTCACATTTCCAATATATAGAATTTTTCAAGATGATTTTACCCTTGAAAAACTTGTAATAGCTATAACTTTTGATAGAAACCGAACTAGCATCCATAACCACTTCCACTGGAAAGAGACTATGGTTTCCCTTTTTGTAGAGTGGTCATAATAGCAATTTGGACCCTTTGGCTAGGATATATGATTGTTAAAAGATTGGCGGTTCTTGGAGTAGCTTAGTGGGTAATTAGTGAGGTTTGAGGCCAAGTCCACTAGCCCATTTTGGGTTTGAATGCTACAATAGTTTAAACCATCATTTCCTAATAATTTTTACCACTTCTCAAAAAGATCTAAACTCTCGTTAACGCATTCTACATCCAAAACTTTTCTTTTCTCTTCCAAATCCAGTCTGACTATAAATTAAGGGTATATTGGCAAGAGGATTTATTAGAGATATTCAAATCTACATTTTTGGAAAAAAATTAGATCTTTGCTGTTCATTTTTTGGATTTTCCTCGATATATGTGCAAACCTCCTTTTTGGGTGTTTGGTAAGCGATTTATCATCTTTCACCTTGTTTGTATGTATGTATAGGTTTTAACATGTTTTGGATCAATTTACGAAGTTAAAAGTATGTTTTATTGGTATTTTAAAACCCTGTCTATAGTAAAAATGTGAATAAATGAATTTTTGGTGTTCAAAGGACGTTATTTATATATATGTTTGCCTCGACATGTGTTACGCTATAGTGTAGACACCTTGAATGATGATTGTTATGATTGATTGCGTGGTTTGCATGTTTTAATATTTTTTGGTGATTGTAAGACATTTGTTTGTATGCTTATATGGTTAAAAGCACTCATCGAAGTGAACTAGAAGTAAGAACCATGAAATTGTACTCGACGGAAAGGTTTGAGGATGTTAGGGTTGTATTGATGCATACAGAAGACCTTATAGGTCAAAGAAAGGAGCATAGCGATGAAATCGTTTTGAAATTAGAGTTTGAAGAAACAATAGCATTTTTTTTCGGTAACATTTGTTTGGTGGTGGGTGATTGGAATCGTGCTTGGGGACGATGTTAGGTCTGCTTGAGGTCAGCTTGGTGTTCGATGGTGCTATTTTTGGTAACCAAACAATATTTGCTGCTCGGTTTGATGTTAGGCAAGATTTTCTGTTTGATGCTCAGTGTCTGGTGATGATCTGCTCGGTATTATTGGCGGGGGAACATGGTTCAGGATCGAGCAAGATTTTATGTTCAGTGCTAGGTGTCTGATGATGGTCTGATCGGTGTTTTTGTTGGGTACCTTGGTTCGGTACCCAAGAATGTTTGGTGGTTTCAGGGTTTCTTGGAGTCAGAGGAGGGTTGCTTCGAGTTTTTCAATGGTTTCTTCGAATCTGACCTATGTATACCCAGACAGAAACTTAAAATTCAAGAATTTTGATCATGGCATGATGAAATATTAGGATTTCTTTGGGACATTTTTTGAGGTCTAGTGGGTGATGTGGAGTGAATTAGACGACTCCAAATGACTCAGGGTAACCATTGATTTAATGTGGCAACTAGTGGAATGTGGCGTAGTGCTTCAACGTCATGACATCGACGATAATAATAACGACTTCAAAATTTTGGTACGATGGTTCTATGACTTATGAAGGATAGAGGTATTTCGAAGATGAGAACTTAACGATAGGAGTCGTGACAATGATCCACAAGGTCATATTCAATGGTAAGGGCTTGTGAGTAGGATTAGCTACTGTGTTCTACTGTAGAGATAGCCATGAGAAATAACAATTGAGTTCACTATGGAGACAAGTGCAAAGAGAATGTTGACAAACTTGGAGGTTTCTAATGTGCTCACAAAGATGGGGTATGTGGGTAGCTTTGTAACATTCCTGATTTTGATTGACATTATTGAGTTATTTAGTTAGACAAATAAAATAAAATAATGTAGGATGATAAAGGAAAATAAGATTTTGATTAATTATAGGTCATGCCTTATTTAATGAACTAGTAAAAGTAAATAGAACTTTGATAAGAAAGAGGAATATATGCTAAGGGGAAAATAGGAATAAAACATAATTCCTAATGCATACCCTTACATTCCATCTCCCTTATTCACTTATTCACACAAACATAATCAAAAGAATGAGGCTGACCATTACCAAGGGGGTTCAAGAAGAGTAAAGCTAGGAAATCAAAGGAAAGCATAGAGAGATAAAGTATAAACACAAATCTTAAGTTCCTATATCAAACCAAGGTGAATAATAAGATTGCATCTAATGTTTTAAGTATTATTTTCAAGTTTAAGTATAGATCTAATTCTTTTGCTTATATTATACCATGCCATAATAGTTTGAATGATGATATACTTATTAGTGAATTTATTTATGAAATTATTTGAAAGGTATGAGTTGGAAAACCTATCATATAACACCCAAATGACTTGATATTTTGATATAACATTAGAAACACAATTATGGAAGTGGGTTTTTAGTTTCATAATTTTCAAAATTAACTAGAATATTTGATGAATTTTCTAAGGTTGGAAAATGGTTTATTTTGGGATTTAATTATTAAAGGCAATAAATTAGGTTTTTGGCTTTAAAATTTTTATATGTTAAAGAAGCAAATAAATTGGATTTACCATGATTTTAGGGAATTTTCACTAAGTGTTTATGATTTAATATGAATTAATTAAGCTAGAAAAGCTTAAGTATTATATTTAAATTTTAAGGTGAAATGCAATGTTCGCCAAGTACTTTGGAAATGATAAATCCACCCCTTAGTAGTTTTTTGGAAAAGATTTTGGTAAATAATCACTTATCTAATAAGATTTTGACAAACAATTGGGGTTTGGTGAAAAGAAACTACTTTTAATGGTAATAAAACAGTTTTCCCATTAATTACAACCTTGCCATGTCGAAGTTCATGGTGTCACCCCCATCTCGTCGCTTCTATGGTTTCTAATGTCGGTCAAAAGCAATGCATAATGTATCAACTTTGGTTCATAAGGAATGCATCAACCTGGTAGAAGTAGAAATCCCGCAACAATGTCGATATCGTCATCTTTGAAGTGGACAAGGCCACTTTCTTTAATCTATTAATGCCGCACTTTGTATTATGCCGCACTTTGTATTATGCCGCGTACTTTATACAAAGCCGCTGACCTTATTGGTTTCGAAGGTTATAGTGGTAATATTGATGCAATATGTTTTATACCTATTGACTTCGACAATATTGGTAATTATGCCGCTATTAGCTATGTCGACGTCATTGATGACTATCCCACCTTTATTCAAAAACATATGTTTTTTAAGACGACTATGGTGTCGCTCTTAATGACTTCGGCTCTAATGAAGCCACTTATTTTCCTTAAGGCAATGACGTCGAGATTCAACTATGTCGACCCTATCCTTTTAAAGCTTTTTAGTATGCGAACTACTTTTTTTTTCTACGACATCAGTATTCTACAAAGTGCGACGTCCCTATTATCGGCCTTATGGCCTTATTCTTTAAAAGTTAAAGGCTTTAATATTTTTTTATATTGAAGTAGGGCGAGGACCCGAATGGTGGTAACGACGCCGAGCATTATCAATATATGAATTTTTATTGTTTTGGCCTATGTTTTGAGGGGCGATGACCTTTCCCAACTTTGTCATTGTTGCATTTTATCAATGTAAAAGTTTTATATCATTTTGGCTCTATAATCCTATGGTTTCGAAGTGAGATAACTTCTAAACGATTTCGACCTTCACCAATATTGTTTTATAAAAAACATATATCATAGCATAAGTATTTCGAACAAAATTAAGGGCCATCTTTTCCTTGTTTCAAAAGTATGATTCCAAAGGTTAAATCATTTATAAAGAATTATGTTTTCAAGGAAATACAAAGGGATGATTGAACCAGATTTTACTAAAAAGATTAGTGTTCTTATCACTTATTGATCAATCGTGATATGATGAATTGACTTGGAGATTAGAAAAGCCAAAGAGACTGGTGTAGGGTCGCACCCTATACTTTAGTTAGTGTCCCCTAGTTAATATAAGTCTAAAATTCCAGTGTGTAGGGCTTTGTCACGTGAGAGACTAAAAGTAGATTTACGCACGGAAAGGAAAATAAATAGAAGAGATAGTTTAATGGTGAGCGCGCAAAGCCATTAGGATAAGTTGACCCTAGGAATAGAAAGTTTTGGATAGACTTTCCAGTTGTCCTCTAACAATAGGTTAGATAATATGATATATCTAGTAGGCCGAGTTAGCCATAGGTTTGTAGCAAACCTAAGAAACTATGATTTTAGGATGGATAGTCCATTGATTGAGATAGATTGTTCATGATTACTCATGTTGCATGCATATACATTATTGTTTATATTCTTTATTTTAACAAGTTTGGTTGCAGGGGTTGATTCGCAAAAGGTATATTTTTAAAGGGATATTAGTGAGCGGAAAATCCGTTACGCTCAGCGGTGTGGTCTCACTTAATAACTATGAATCGAGATGACATACTATTGTTTACACTATGCTTTTTGTCTGATTCGAAGTCTATGTTTTCACTTTAACTTTCGGATGCTCAAAATTTGATTTGTAGGTGGAGAGTAAGGACTTTGCAGGTTAAGTAGGTTTTAAAGAATAAAGCTTTCAGAAATGTGTAGGAGGCAAAGCTAGCTACGTGGGAGTCTATCCATTACAATTATCCACTGTGTTATGTTAGTTGTTGTATGAATGTATAGACAGTTACGTATCTATCTATTTAGTAACTTTGATCAACCAAGGGGTATCTTTATATCTCGCTCTTGGAGTATTTTGTGATAATTATATTTGATCTAAACTTTGGCAATGTTTGAGATTATGTAATGAATATGAAATTATGACTAACAAATGAAATGCAAAAGTTTGTTTTTATTTCATATTCTTGTGCTTCTGATATTATGAATACCATGAACACAACCATATTTTATCACCTACAATTAATATTATAAATTACTATAGCATCTATAGCACTTAGTTTCAGGCCTCGGAATGGGAAATGTTACAATTTGGCATTAAAGCATAAGTTTATGTAAAAATAAATAATTTTGAACCTTTAAAAAAGTTTTTGAAAACATAATCCAAATGAATCAGAGAATTAGATTGGGGTACAGGATAACGCTGTAGTAACATACTTATATTTTCTATGTATAAGTATACGATTTATCTCTATTCACCATCTTTCTTAGACCGTTCTTCCTTATCTTACTAAGGTTCGATTGCAAATTTAAGAAAGTAAGTTATGGAGGAAGGAAACGGAAGAGTGAATCTGTGTGGAGGAAGCATCCCTACCCATGGAAATGTCAGGCCCAATACCAAAAGGAATCCAGGTCGACAGACAGCTGCTAATGTAAGATTAGGAACACCATTGGTTAATATGGGAGCAATGCATTTGTTTTTTGTCAACATGATGCAAGCATGAGCTACTAGTGGGTTAGTTGGAGGAAATGTTAGAGGAGCTAATCAATAAGTTCTAGTTGTCAACAATTAAGTTGTATTGAGTAGAGACTAAGGAAAACTTGGTGGAAAACCATTCATTGGGATTGAGGATGCAATTGAAGTGGAGAATTGGTTGCTTCATTGTGAAAGGATTTTCTCTGATCTTTGTATTTCAATAACGAATGGAAGAGGAAATTGGCGTCTAGGCAATTGTAAGGAGCTATGTTATATTGGTGGAATAGTGTGACTATTAGTGTAGCAGAGGAGACTTTGACTTGGGCTGAATTCGAAAGGATATTTGAAGAAAGATTTATGTCTTAGATCACTAAGTCAACTTTGTTGAGGAAGTTTGCTATAAGGTGATATTACTTTATTGGAGTATGTAACAAGGTTTGAGGAGCTGTTCCGATATGGATATGTTATCATGGATACAATGATTAAAAGGAACGAGAAGTTTATCCGTAGACTGAACCTTGAGCTTGCTATGGCAACTTTACAACATCTCAGGGATCATGTGACGTAGTCATTCAAATGGATTTGAGAATGAGGAGATGCTTGCTTTCATTGTAGTGATAAGGCAGTGGAGGTTCAGAGTGGGCAGTATTAGAAGAGGAAGTTCTTTCATAAGAAGGGAGCTTAGAAGAGTGGAGCAGCTAAGAAAGGAAAAGTAAATATTGTGTGTTATGGGTGCGACAAGAAAGGGAATTTTGTGAACAAGTATCACTCAAGAGATGTAAAGACACTTATTGGAAGGAAGAATATCAAGTGATTTAAGTATGATAAAATTGGACAATATAAGAATCAGTGCAAGGAACCAGCTGAGTTGGAGAAAGTGAAAGTGTTTGCTTTGGAACCAACTACCTCGAGACCAACAACTGATGAGAAAGGAAAAGCTATGATGGGAGGTGCACTTTCGATTGATGGCTTGCCTTTTAGAGTACAGTTTGATACTAGTGCATCACTTTCTTTTATATTTCATTGTTTAGTAGATAAGCTTAATCTAGAACTCTTATATCTAGTTACTTTCTTAAGGGGTGGGAATCAGATACGAAGGAATGCAACTCAAGGGATGAGATGTGTTCATTTAGATTTTGAATTATTAGGTCATATATTTGCATGTAGTTTGCTTTTGTTTGATTTCATGGGCTTGGGATTATTTTGGTTAAGGATTGGTTGAGTAAATATGATGCTATGATATTTTCACGATAGGAAAATATCACTAAGACGCTATAATAGTAGTGACTGAATTGTATACTCAGCAGAGAATCCAAGTTTGATGTTCGTGATTTATTGGGTGTAATGGAAGAGGAAGATGAGTTGAATCAAATTTTCATAGTTAGAGAATTTATAGATGTTCTTGAGCCTGTTATAGGACTGTCGCTAAAATAAGCTATTAAGTTTTGAATAGATCTTGTATCAGGAACTGAACCTCTTAGTAGACTGCCTAGTAGAATGATACCTACCGAGATGAAAGAGCTAAAGGTGCGGCCGGCAGACTTCGAAGGAAAGAATTTTATTAGACCAAGCAGTCCGCCTTAAGGAGCAGCCACGGTGCTTTTGAAGAAACTGAATAGGTCGTTAGGATTATGTATTGACTATCATAAGTTGAATGAAAAGGAAACAAAGAACCAATATCCCTTACCGAGAATCAAAAATTTATTTATTCAGTTAGTTGGAGCCGAAGTGTTCTCCTAGTTGGATTTAGCGATAGGGTTTCATCAACTAAGGGCGGTGAAGATAATATTCCATTGACAGCATTTAGAATAAGATATGGTTCGCACGAGTGGTTAGTAATGCCACTAGGATTGAATAACACGCTTGCTTTCTTCGTAGATTTAACGAACCGAAGTTTCTGAGAGCACTTGGATAGGTTGTATTGGTATTCATAGAAGATATTTTGATGTATTATAAGAATGAAAGAGATTATGAGATTCATCTCAAAATAGTGCTTGAGATGCTCATGCAGCATTAGTTAAAAGCGAAGTTTTTAAGTGTCATTTTTGAAAGGATGTGAAGTTTCTTGGTGATGTAGTCTCAAAAAAGAGTCTTTCGTAAATCCCACTAAGATAGAAGCGGTTAATAAGTGGAAGAGACACGAGACGGTGACCAAGGTAAATAGTTTTCTTGGTCAAGTTAACAATACGAGAGATTCATCAAGGATTTCTCTCGTCTAGCAAAATCTATAAGTAAGATAACAAGGAAGGACATGAAGTATGTTTGGATAGATAAATGTGAGGAGGCATTCCAGAAACTGAAACATTTATTGACCAACATGCCCATGTTAGTGGTTTTAGATAGAAATCAAGATTTGGTGGTGTATACTGGTGCGTGTGGAAAAAGATTAGGAACCGTGTTAATGAAGAGAGGTAAAATGCTTGCCTATGCTTCACGATAGCTCACACCGCATGAAGTTAGATATCTGACTCATTAGTTAGAGTTGGCTACTGCAATATTTGCTTTGAAAACGTGGAGACATTACCTTCTAGGAGAATGATTCAAGTTGTATATGGATCATAAGTTTCTAAAATACTTATTCTCTTAGAAGAAGTTGAACATGAGACAGTAGAGGTGGTTAGTGTTTATAGCTGCTTATGGTTTTGAAATTGAGTACATACCGAGGAAAGGAAATAAATTTGTCGATGCACTTAAGGAAATATCAAAATGTGATGTTAGCTACGTTGGTTAAATGGAAAGATTCGGAAGTAATAGCTATTTGCAATGTGCGGTTAAGAGCGACTGCCAGTTCTAGTTAGAGTACCACAACGTTATCTTGTTTGAAAGTTCGACCAGTATTGATCAAAAAAATTGCTTCTAAGCAAAGAGACGATATATTGCTAGATGAAAACATTTGAAGAATGGAAGATGAAACCGAGATTGAAGATTTGATGGTTTCTTAACTTGACAAGAATGGATTGTTGAGAAAGAAGGGACGATTATGTGCTCCCGATATTCGTGGCCTAAGGAAAGAAGTTCTTAAGGAGTGTCATCGATCGAAGTTTACTATTCATCCTTAAGGAATTCAGATGTATCAAGATATAAAGAGAAGTTTCTTCTAGGAGGATATGAAAATGGATGTACGCTTAAGGGTAAAATAGTGCCTGAATTGCTAGCAAGTAAAAGTTGAGCATCAAAAGCCTAGTGGTTTGCTTCAGCTTTTGAATATACCTGTTTGGAAATGGGATTCGATATCCATGGATTTTATTGATGAGTTTACAAGGTCCAAGTGGGAAAATTAAAGTATATAGGTCATAGTAGATTGATTGACCAAGAGTGCATATTTCATTCCTGTTAAGTCAACCGGGATGGCATCTGTATTGACTAAGTTGATTATGAAGAATATTGTTAAACTGTATGGGATTCCTAGTAGTATAATTAGTGACAGAGATTCTTTATCTATCAGTGAATTTTGGAAGAGTCTACAAGAGGTTTGAGGTACCAAGCTTAAGATGAGTAACACTTATCATCCACAAACAGATGGGTAAACGGAGAGAATCAACAAGGTATTTGAAGATTTATTGAGAGCATGCGTATTTGATTTTGGCGGTTCATAGGAAGAACATTTGGTTGAATTTGCGTTGTGTTCGAGATCCAGAAACTAATATTTCTCCAACTGCACTAGAACATAAGTGGAAACAGACATGACCATGGTTAGACATCTAGTGCGTATAGTGGCTAAGGATGAGTGGAAGTTGAGGAACAAGACAATCAGGTTAGTTAAGGTCCAGTGGAGTGACGACGAGAAAGACTGTACTTGAGAAACGGAGAGCAAGATTAGAGACACTTATCCTGAACTGCTTGATAGTATGTTTTATGTCTATGCTTTTATGTTTAATGGGCATGCCTTATTGTAATTTCCAGGATGAAATCCTTTAAAGAGAGGAGTCTGTAACACCGCTAATTTTAATTAACATTATTTAGTGATAAAATTAGACAAATTACAATAGGATGATAAGTGTGACGACCCGCCTTTCATTCACAGAAAGACGTATCATCATTAAGAAAGAAATAGGTAGAAAAAGAATAGATAGAAAGAAAGAACTAAACAATATCAGAATCTCATAGCGAAAACGGAAAAATATATTGTGTCACATAGATATTACATAGTCATTACACAGCAGAACATCACAGTAGACAGTCGTGAAGACCTGTCAATCCATTACATCTCAAAATACAACATGCAATTGATACCAACACAGAGGAAATATATATACACACACATATGCACGCCAAGACTCCTGCTCGAAGCTTTTCCAAAATTCGTCAAGCCAACCTGATCACTTGGCCACTCATAAAATTTTAAGTGCCCAAGAGTTTAAGAAAAATAGAACAAACTCTGGGTCAGACATAGGTCTGGTGTGAGTAAATGGTAAAGTTGTTTAACTTGAAAAAAAACCTTTGAAACAAAAGGTATCTCATAAGACTCTCTGCAAATAAACATGAACAAGTTTTTCCCTTACGATAACCAAAACATTTGATAGGAAATCCGGTTATATTATAATAGTGTCTAAGGTTTTCAAATAAATATTCTCATAGCTGAAATTGTTACATTATTAAATTCCAGCATACATAGGTATACAATCAAGTCCGAGATCACTTATTGGAGATTGGATTCCAAACAACGGCAGGGCCACTGGGGTACCACCCATCACAGTACGTGGTCTAGGTCACTATACCGAGGAGCCACCCCTTGATCCCGTGCAATACAAGACCAGAGCTACCCCTTACTGGATAGTTCGAATAAGAGAACCATGCAGTTATGGCCAATAACCGCCCACACAGCCGAATAAAGGTACCTCCAGACAGTGGAAAATCGTATCCTACTTGGGTGCTACCCACTTAGCCTTGCATGCACCTTCCCTGTTTTAGTCATTCCCGGTTAATGAGGCTTGAGTTACCTATTTAGAATACTTGTTTTAGAATGCTCATCGTCCTCCATTGATGATGGTCTGATAGCATTCATCCGTACAAGTTCGTTCCGAGTTCAAGCGAAACCAAATGCACTATCTCCGTTACACTCATTTTGGAATCACCCTCAGAGTTAACGACAAATAGCCCTTGCACTCTGAAACTTCATCTCGATCTTCACTTGAGATTTTATGACCTATCGTTCAATTTGGATCGATGTGGTTTTCAGATAACAAATTTGATATTCGATCCCAGTCTCATCGAAATCCAAACGTTTCTTAAAGGCCAAGTTGTTTAAGTAAACAATTTAATTACATTCAGAACTTTGTATACACACAGCAATTCAGCACAGATAGATAACTCACATTTATGACAGCCATATCTAAAGTATTGCACATCATAGAACATCACAGATTATTATACTATAAATATTAATCAATCCAACATTCTATACAATCGGTCATCCATAAGCAAGACGTATTAATCCCATAATTATAACTAATTTAATTAACTCAAATTAAATTAATTACATATGAATTAATCACCTATCCCACCTTAATTAAGTAATTACAAACCATTTTAATTAATTATTGAATTAATTAATCGTTCTTTAATTACTTTTATAAATCAATTGATTAATCTTTAATTACTGATTAGTTATCCTTAATTATTTATTAACTAATTCTTAATCACTAATTAATTAACCCTTAATTTATAATTAATTAATCTTAATTACTAATTAATAAATCCTTAATTATTAATTAATAAATCCTTAATAATTAATTAATAAATCCTTAATTACTGATTAATTAATCCTTAATTATCAATTAATCAATCCTTAATTACTGATTAATTAATCCTTAATTACTAATTCATTAATTAGTCTTTAATTACTTCATTAATTTAATTAATCCTTAATTTCCAATTAATTAATTAGTTGATCTTTAATTTCCCAAACCCTAATTAATTTCAAGATAAAACATTTACCTTTATTGATTACTTAATTATTATTAAAATCTCATTTAATAAATATTGGAAATAATTATCATTAACATATAAATTAAAAACATTTTACTCTTTTAGTTAAGTACTTAATTACAACTTTAATTCAAGTTTAAAATAAACTTAAGAATTTAACTGAATTAATTTAAGTAAAATAAATCATATAACTTTCTTTAAACAGATATTTAAAAACATTTATATTATATAAAAGAAATTTATTTTAAGAAATAGTTTAAAAACATGATTTATTTTAAATTTTAAAAACTTGCTTATTTAAAACTTAAAAACTGTTATAATTATAAACCCGAGTCCAACCCGGTACATACTCGAGCCCAGATCCGAGAACTTGCCCTTTTTTGTAAAACTTACTTTAGATTTAAATTTAAAAACTATTATACATGAAACTTCTTACGCATCCAACCCGACATCATACTCGATCCCCAACACTGCTACCCCGAATCAAAACTCGAGAGAACTCCTACATCTTCCTCGAGCTCACCCAACACAACAACATAGATACAACAGGGACTCATGCACGTGCACCGATGATCGAATCGACCACAACCACCAATGCTACCTCTAGCACATTGACTATCACCTACACCTTCGATCCCGATCATCTAAATTCCAACATAAACACCAAATCGAAATCGAGAAATCTAGACTAATTGGAATAGGACCCAATGACCAAAAACAACCTCGACCTGGTGCCTCCGACCACCATCACCTTCGAGACTCTGTCCATAGGTTCGCCGACCAACCTCGCACCTATTCCCCCACCTCTGGTGATCTCCAGCAACCTAATTCCCAACCTCGATCAAAACCGAGCTAAAACCCTACCTCGACGTCGTCCTGCCACCATAATGGACGATAAATCCAGCGAGCATTTTTGCCGAGACCATCGACCTCCAAGCCAGCTACAGTCGCGATCCCGACCACCCACTATCCTCCGATCACCAGAAAATGCTCAAAACCAAATTTTGATAATCCCACGAAAACTCACTCAAAACATCACTAGAAATATGGATTTTGTTTCTATAATTCACGGTTCGTGAAATCGAATCTGGTGATGTATAAGAAACCAGAAATCATTACATTTTAATTTTGCATGCTTTTAATTTTTACTATATTTTCCTAATTTTCCAGAAATCTTTAAACTAATCATACTTAGAACTAATCTTACAAATTTAAACATTTTTTGTTTGAACAACAAAGTCTAAAAGGTATTAGAGGATGAGATCTTGGTTTTTGAAAAGTTTTGAAGCCTGTAAAAACAAGAACAGGGGATACATTCTTGTTCTAGACATGCATACATACATTTACATATATATACATAGACATACAAGCAAATTATACATCTATACAACAATTTTCACCACATACATCAAATATTTGTCACATGCAAGCAAGCTTAATTAGATTAAAGATTTTAAAAGAAAATTTATTCACTGTTATATGATGAGCAGAGAAGTTTGAAACAGGAAATGCTTTGATCTTTAAACTAGAAATCTAGTTGAGATGATCTTGTTTAACTGAGATGAATCTAAGCTTTGATCTAGTTGAATTTGCTACTGGTTTGAGATAGTACTGTTTGATTTTAATTTCTGGTTTTAAGTTGTTTACAGGCTTTGGTTTTCTCTGTTTTGAATAAAAGAAAAATGAGAAGAATAGGGTATAGATATATTTATAGCTTTGATTTATGATTTTTTAAAATAAAAGAAAATAAATAAAATTGTGACACTTATTAAATGCAAGCTAATAGCCTTACACTTGTATTTTGAATGTGTTAATTAATTTTGAATGTGTTTTTATAAAACTTCATATTTATTTTCTATTCAGTTAATACATTTTCTTTATTTATATTTATAAAATATTTTAAAGAAAATAATATAAAACTAATTATATCCTAATAAAAATCATATATATATATATATTGTTTTTAAATCCAATTTATTTTAAGATATTTATCTTTTGAATTCAAATTTAAATTCTATTTAAAATCTACTTATATATACACACATAAACAACACGTATCTAATTTGGTTTAAAGGAATAATTTGCCAATTTTAAATAATTTATAAAAGAAGATTATCACACTATTATTTGTCTAAAATTCAGGGATATCACATTCCACCCCCCTTAAAATAATTTCGTCCTCGGAATTTAAAAGCAAAAGATAATCCAAAAGTTTTAATTTCAAACAATCCAAGCATACATATCGGTCATACACTAACATCCAAAAAACAATTTATTCAAGCAACAATTCTAACTATCCAGACACAAATCCGGATAGGTTTTTCTAAAACTATCTAGAGTTTCCCAGGTTCAATCTCTGGGATCCTCGCTCCACAGAACCTTGACCAATTTCACCACTTTGTTTCTGAGCCGCTTCTCATCTTGATCAACTATCTGGACTGGACGCCTGACCATAGTTAAGTCTTGTTCGATCTCTAAATCTTCCTGCACTGCCGGTTCCATAATTAGAGATGGGTCGTACACATACTTCCTCAGATGAGATATGTGAAAAACATTGTGAATTCCGGCCATCCGGACTGGCAATTCAATCCTGTAGGCCAAAGCACCAATTCTCTCGAACACATGGAATGGTCCAATATATCTCGGGGCAAACTTTCCCGTCTTACCAAATCCGATCGCTCCTTTTATCATGGAAACCTTAAAAAAACCAAGTCTCCGACATCAAATTCCAATTGCCTCCATCCCTTGTCTGCATTACTCTTGTGGCGATCCTGGGCTGCTTTCATTCTCTTCTTAATTAGCTCTACCTTTGCAGATGCCTCTCGGATCAAATCTGGACCAAGAACAACACAGTCTCCCGATTCTACCCAATAGGAAGGTGATCTACAAGGTCTCCCGTACAAAGCTTCATAGGGTGTCATCTTAATACTCACCTGATAACTATTATTGTATGAGAATTCAACTAAATGCAGATGGTCCTCCCAAGTTCCACCGAAATCCAGAACACAAGCCCTCAACATATCCTTTAGAATACGATTCATCCTTTCTGTTTGTCCATCGGTCTGGGGGTGATAGGCTATACTTAAACTCAATCTTGTACCTAAAGATGTTTGCAAAGCCTCTCAAAATTTGCTGGTAAAGATTGGATCAAGGCCGCTTACTATGCTAACGGGGACTCTGTGCAATCTGACGGACTCCTTCAAGAAAATCTCTGCTAAAGACGCTGCAGTTCTGGTTGCCTTAACCGGAATAAAGTGGGCACTCTTGGTCAGCCGGTCTACAATTACCCATATTCCTTCATTTTCCGTTTTAGTCCTTGGCAAATCGTCGGCGAAATCCACTGATATAATTTCCCACTTCCACTTAGGGACTTCCAGAGGCTGCAACAATCCTGCAGTCTTCTGTTGATCACCCTTTACCTGCTGACAGATCGCACATCCATTCACGAAAGCAGCAACATCCTTCTTCATGTTTGGCCACCATAAAACTCTCTTCATATCCTTATACACCTTTGAAATCCCTGGATGGATACTCAGCCTGGAGCGATGAATCTCTGCCAAAACTTCTTGTTTTAAATACCTGAAATTCGGAACACAAATTCTCCCGTTGATCCTCAAAGTTTCCTGGTCATCAATCTCAAAACTGGAGCACTGCCCGTTCTTGGCTTTACTAATGATTGCTCTTAATATTCTATCTGATCGGAATAACTTCCAAAATAGCCAAAACAACATTCCTACTCAGAGCATCGGCCACAACATTCGCTTTCCCTGGAGTATAAAGAATATCCAGACCATAAGATGCCAAAAATTCTACCCACCTTTGCTGCATCAAATTCAGATCCTTCTGGGAGAAAAGATATTTCAAAGGTTTATGATCTGTGAAAAGCCCGAACTTCTCTCCCAACAGATAGGGCCTCCAGATCTTCAGAGCAAAGACGATGGCCTACAATTCCAGATCATGCGTAACGTAATTCTTCTCATGTGGCTTCAATTGCCTACTCCCATATGCAATCACTTTCCCATTCTGCATCAGCAAAGCACCCAGCCCTACTCCACAAGCATCCGGGTAGACTTCAAACTTACTCTTACCATCAGGAATTGCTAGAATAGGTGCACTGGTCAGCCTTGCCTTCAAACCCAAGAAAGCTTCTTTACATTTGGGGGTCTATTTAAACTTTGCTCCTTTGCTAGTCAACTTGGTCAAGTGCGAAGAATTATTAGAGTAGTCCCTGATAAATTTCCTATAGCACCCTGCCAAATCTAGAAAACTACGGACTTCCGTAGGTGTCTTCGGTTGCTTCCACTCTTGAATAGCTGCTACCTTGGTTGGATCTACAGAAATACCCTCTCCAGATACAATATGCCCCAAAAGTCTCTCTTCCGACATTCAGAAATGGCAGTTCGAAAATTTATCCTTCAGGACATGCCTCCTCAAAGTCTCCAACATTATCTCCAATTGTCGCTTATGCTCCTCTTCAGACTTGGAATAGACGAGAATGTCGTCGATGAACACGAGCACGAACTTGTTCGGCACATCCTGGAAAACTCGGTTCATCAGATCCACAAAATAGGCAAGAGTGTTGGTTAGCCCAAAAGGCATAACCAGCCACTCATAAAAACAATTGGGTCCTCTGAACGCAGTCAAGGGTACACTGTCCTCAGCTACCCTTAGCTAGTGAAAACCTAAAGCTAGATCTAACTGGGAGAAAACAAAAGCTCCAGTGAGTTGATCAAAAAGATCGGCTATACGGGCAAGGGATACATATTCCTTATAGTAATCTTATTCAACTCCCGATAATCCACACAGAATCTCAATGACTCATCTGACTTGGTCACAAACACTACAGTAGAACCCCAGCTAGAATAACTAGGCCGGATTAAACCTCTCTCTAAGAAATCCTGGGTCTCCTTCACCAACTCTTCTCTCTCTCCCTCTCTCTCTCTCTCTCTCGGCGCCATCCTTCTACTGGGTTGAACAACAGGTATTGCTCCCGGAACTAAGTCAATCCGAAACTCTATCTCCCAATGCAGGGAAAAACCTTAAACTTCTTCGAAGACATCTGGAAAATCTTTGACCAATTCGACGGATTCTATGCCTTCTGGAGATGCTTTGATTCCATGTAAAAGATTACTCAAGTGAACTTCAGAACTATCGCAAGTCACTTTTCTGATCCTTCCCAACATAGTTTCCAAAGTCATAGTTCACTCTTCACACATCAAAACAGCCTTATGCTTATCCATCCAATCCATTCCCAAAATAAGGTCAAACCCTTTGAAATCCAATACAAATAGGTCACAAGAGAAACTGTAGGACAGATAAGAAATTCTTAGGCCTCTATAGATATTATCTAACTTGGTCACTCCCCCTAATGGATTAGAAACAAAAAAAGGTCGGTCCACAATACCAGGGGAGAGATGAAGCTTCTCTACAACATCAGAAGAAATAAAACTAAGGGAAGCACCAGAATCAAACAAAACTCTAACCAAAATGCCATCAAAAGCAAAGTACCTTCCAGAACGCCTTTTCCTTTCCTATCTGAAGAAGTTGATGGTCCTTCTTGAATAGCAAACACCTTAGTTGGCTAAGCTCTTTGAAGAAGCGGACAAGCCTTCACCATATGCCATGGCTGTAGACAGTTGAAACACAAGGACTTCTGAACCATAGCTGAACCGGGTCCACTCTGACGCTGCTGCTGCTGAGTTCTTCCTCTAGGACACTGCATAGCCAAATGACCCTCTTGCTGACACACATAACACTTACAAGCTCCGTTGTTGCCTCCCTGTTTCCCTTTGCCTTGCTTCTTCCAATTTGGGTTGAATTTCCTTTTGTTCGGATTGGAAGAAGTTCTAGTTGGTACTGCTATAGATGCCAAAGGTTTCCTATTCATAAGCTCATTATACCTCAATGCCATATCAATCAATTCCATGAATGGTCCCTTAAGATGTGCGGTCATCTTCTCGTGGATATCGGGCCTCATTCCTAGCACAAACATCGCATTCGTCTTGAGGGGCGTGTCGATAGGTCTAGGTCTGTAGCGAGATAATTCATTGAACTTAGTCTCATATTCGGATATGGGCATACTCCCTTGCTTTAGATCCAAAAAATCTCTATACAGACGAGTCTTCCCAGTTGTAGGCATAAATTTTTCCTCAAACAGTTCCTTAAACTTATTCCAAGAAATATCATCCTCTAAAATATTCACGGTAACTGCATCCCACCATGCAGCTGCTCCTTCTTGAAGTTGCCACGATGCCATCACTCTCTTTTGCTCATCTTACAGATCCAAGCTCTTAAAAATTCATTCACACGAGCGTAACCAAGCCTGAGCTTCAATGATGGACTCTGTTCCTTTAAAAGGTCTTCCTCCCAGATTGTTGAAATCTTGGCACAAAGCAGAAAAACTTACTCGAGGCGGTGTTGGATTTACAGCCTTGCTAGTAGTCAGACCTCTTCCATTTGTGGTCGTCATGCTGCCCACAACTCTTCCTCTCCTCCTCTAGAACTTATATTGGCAACCTAGTTAGGTAACCCAACAATTAAATAGTTACATAGATATATAAAAATTAAAAATACGCGCTCTCAAGATAGATACTACTCCAAAGCTTAGGTATTATCTCAACCAAACGACTCTGATACAAACTGTGACGACCCGCCTTTCATTCTACATAAATACATATCATCATTAAGAAAGAAATACGTGGAAAAAGAATAGATAGAAAGAAAGAACTAAACAATATCAGAATCTCACAGCAGAAATGGAAAAATATATTATATCACATAGAAATTACATAGTCGTTACACAACAGAGTCATATAGTTACAACATCACAGTAGACAGTCGTGAAGACCTATCTATCCATTACATCCCTAAATACAATAGACAAATGATACCAACACAGCGAAAATATATACATATATACATATACATACACGCCAAGACTCCTGCTCCAAGCTTTCCCAAAATTCATCATGCCAACCTGATCACTTGGCTGCTCATAAAAATTTGTGTACCCAAAAGTTTAAGCAAAACAGAACAAACTCCGGGTCAGACATGGGTCTGGTGTGAGTAAACGATTAAGTTGTTTAACTTGAAAAAAAAACCTTTGAAATGAAAGGTATCTCGTAAGACTCTCCGTAAATAAACACGGACAAGTTTTTCCCTTACGATAACCAAAACACTTGATAGGAAATTTGTTATATTATAATAGTGTATAGGGTTTTCAAATATTCACATAGCCGAAATTGTTACATTATTAAATTCCAGCATACATAGGTATACAATTAAGTTTGAGATCACTTATTGGAGATTGGATTCCATACTATGGCAGGGCTACTAGGGTACCGCCCGTCACAGTACATGGTCTAGATCACTGTACCGAGGATCCACCCTAATCCGCTGCAACACAAGACCAAAGCTACCCCTTACTGGATAGTCCGAATAAGACAACCCCGCGGTTGTGGCCAATAACCACCCACATAGCCGAATAAAGGGACCTCTAGACAGGGGAAAATCTTATCCTACTTGGGTGCTATCCACTTAGCCTTGTGTGCACCTCCCCTGTTTTAGCCATTCCCGGTTGATGAGGCTTGAGGCTTCGATTACCTTTTTAGAACACTTATCCTAGAATTCTCATCATCCTCCATTGGCGACGGTCTGATAGCATTCATCCATACAAGTTTGCTCCAGGTTCAACGAAACCGAAGGCACTATCTCTGTTACACTCGTTTTGGAATCACCCTCAGAGTAAACGACAAATAGCCTTGCACTTTGAAACTTCATCTCGATCTTCACTTGATATTTCACGGCATATCGTTCAACTTGGATCGATGTGGTTTTTAGATGACAAATTTGATATCCGATCCCGATCTCATCGAAATCCAAACGTTTCCTAAAGGCCAAGTTGTTTAACTAAACAATTTAATTACATTCAAAAGTTTGTATATGCATAGTAATTCGACACAGATAGATAACTCACATTTATCACAGCCATATCTAAAGTATTGCACATCACAGAACATCACATATTATCATATTATAAATATTAATCAATCTAGCATTCTATACAATCAATCATCCATAAGCAAGGCTTATTAATCCCATAATTATACTTAATTTAATTAACTCAAATTAAATTAATTGCATATGAACTAATCACCTATCCCTATTTAATTAAGTAATTACAAACCATTTTAATTAATTATTGAACTAATTAATCATTCTTTAGTTACTTTTATAAATTAATTAATTAATCTTTAATTACCGATTAATTATCCTTAATTATTTATTAACTAATTCTTAATAACTAATTAATTAACCCTTAATTTATAATTAATTAATCTTAATTACTCATTAATAAATCCTAAATTATTAATCAATAAATCCTTAATTACTAATTAATTATTCCTTAATTATCAATTAATTAATTCTTAATTACTAATTAATTAATTATTAATTACTAATTAATTAGTCTTTAATTACTTCATTAATTTAATTAATCCTTAATTGCTACTTAATTAATTAATTAATCTTTAATTTCCTAAAACCCCAATTAATTTTAAGATAAAACATTTATCTTTATTAATTACTTAATTATTATCAAAATCTCATTTAATAAATCTTATAAATAATCATCATTAACATATAAATTAAAAGCATTTTACTCTTTTAATTAACTACTTAATTACACCTTTAATTTAAGTTTAAAATAACCTTAAGAAATTAACTAAATTAATTTAAGTAAAATAAATCATATAACTTTCTTTAAACAGATATTTAGAAACATTTATTATATAAAAGAAATTTACTTTAAGAAATAGTTTAAAAACTTGATTTATTTTAAATTTTAAAAACTTGCTATTCAAACTTAAAAACTGTTATAATTATAAACCCGAGTCCAACCCGGTACATACTCGAGCCCAGACCTGAGAACTTCCCCCTTTTCTTTAAAAACTTAGTTTAGATTTAAATTTAAAAACCGTTATACATGAAAACTCTCACGCATCCAACCCAACCATACTCCAGCCCCAACATTGCTACCCCGAATCAAAACTCGAGACAACTCCTACATTTTCCTTGAGCTCACCTAACACAACACAGATACAACAAGGACTCGTGCACGTGCACCGATGATCGAAGAGACTCCGACCACCATCGCTACCTCCAACACATCGACGATCACCTACACCTTCAATCCCAACCACCTAAACTTCAACATAAACACCAAATTGAAATCGAGAAATCTGGACTAACTAGAACAGGACCCAATGACCAAAAACCACCTCGACCTGACACCTCCGACCACCAGCACCTCTGAGATTCCATCCATAGGTTCGCCGACCAACCTCGCAACTATTCCTCCAGCTTCGATGATCACCGACGCTCCGGTGACGACGCAACAACCTAATTCCCAACCTCGACCAAAACCGAGCTAAAACCATACCTCGACGCCTCCGGCCGCCACAGTGGACGATAAATCCGGCGACGAGACCACCGACCTCCAAGCCACCTCCAGTCGCGATCTAAACCACCCAGAACCCTCCGATCACCAGAAAATGCTTGAAACCCAAATTATGATCAACCTACGAATACTCACTCAAAACATCACTAAAAATATGGATTTTGTTTCTAAAATTCATTGTTTGTGAAATCGAATCTGGTGATGTATAAGGAACCAGAAATCATTACATTTTAATATTGCATATTTTTAGTTTTTACTGTATTTTCCTAATTTTCTAGAAATCTTTAAACTAATCATACATAGAACTATTTTTAAAATTTAGATCTTACAAACTTAAACAGTTTTTGTTTGAACAACAAAGTCCAAAAGGCATCAGGGGATGAGATCTTGGTTTTTGAAAAGTTTTGAAGCCTGTAAAAACAAGAACATGAGATACATTCTTGTTCCAGACATGCACACATACATTTACATATATATACATAGACATGCAAGAAAATTTTACATCTATACAACAATTTTTCACTACATACATCAAATATTTGTCACATGCAAGCAAGCTTAAACAGATTTAAGATTTTAAACGAAAGTTTACTCACTGTTATATGATGAGCAGAGAAGTTTGAAACAGGAAATGCTTTGATCTTTGAACTGAAAATCTGGTTGAGATGATCTTGTCTAACTGAGATGAATCTAAGCTTTGATCCAACTGAATTTGCTACTGGTTTGAGATAGTTGTTGTTTGATTTTAATTTCTGGTTTTAAGTTGTTTACAGGATTTGGTTTTCTTTGCTTCGAATAAAAGATAAATTAGAAGAGTAAGGTATAGATATATTTATAGCTTTGATTTATGATTTTTAAAAATAAAAGAAAATAAATAAAATTGTGACACTTGTTTAAATGCATGCTAATAAGCTTACACTTGTATTTTGCATGTGTTAATTAATTTTTAATATGTTTTTATAAAGCTTCATATTTATTTTCTATTTAGTTAATACATTTTCTTCATTTATATTTATAAAATCTTTTAAAAAATAAAATAAAAATAATTATATAATAATAAAAATCATATATATATATATATGTATATATATGTATATGTATTATTTTTAAATCCAATTTATTTTAAGATATTTATCTTTTGAATTCAAAAATAAATTCAAATTCTATTTAAAATATACTTATATATATACATAAACACCACATATTTAATTTGTTTTGAAGGAATAATTTTCCAATTTTAAATAATTTATAAAAGAAGATTATCACACTATTATTTGCCTTAAATTCATGGATATCACAATAAGGGAAAATAAGATTTGATTAACTATAGGTCGTGCCTTAATTAGTAAATGAATAAAAGTAAATAGAACTTAAATAAAAAGGAGGAATATATGCTAAGTGCAAAATAGGAATAAGACATAATGTGTAATACATAACCATTCATTTGTTCTCCCATATTCGCTTCGTTCACACAAACTTAATCAAAAGAACAAGGTCGGCCATTACCAAGAGGATTCAAGAAGAGCAAAGGTAGGAAATCAAAGGAAGGTCAGGGAGATCAAGGCTAAACACAAATCCCAAGTTCCTATATCAAACCATGGTGAATAATAAGATATGCATCTTATGTTTTAAGTATTATTTTTGGGTTTAAGTATAGATCAGATTCTTTTGCTTATGTTATGACATGCTACAATAGTTTGAATGATGATATGATTATTAGTGAATTTATTTAATTTATTTATGAAATTATTTGATAAGTTTGCGTTAGAAAACCTATCATATGATATCCAAATGACTTGATATTTTTATATGATATTAGATACACTATTTTTGAAGTAGGTTTTGAATTTCTTAATTTTTGGATTGAATTTGAATATTTGGTGAACTTCCTAAGGTTGAAAAATGGTTTATTTTGGGTTTTAATTATTAAAATCATTAAATTAGCTTTGTCCTTCAAAGTTTTATATTTTAAAGAAAGTATTATGATTTAATATGAACTAGAAAAGCTTAAGTATTATATTTAAATATTAATATGAAATGCAGGTTTGCTAAGTACTTTAGAAATGATAAATTTGCTCCTTAACAGTTTACTAGAAAAGATTTTGGTAAATAAAGATTTATCCCGTAAGATTTGACAAACAATTGGGGTATGGTGAAATAACTTACTTTTAATGGCAATAAGACAGTTTTCCTATTAATTACAACCTCGTCATGCCTAAGTTCATGATGTCGCCTTATCTCACCGCTTATATGGTCTTTAATGTTGGTAAGGAGCAATACATAGGGTACCAACTTAGGTTGACAAGGAATACTTGCTCAAATTAGGACGTCGGTAACTATGTTGACATCATGATCTTCGAAGTGGATGAGGTTGCTTTCTTTAACTTGTTGATGTCGTACTTTGCACTATGCCACATTCTTCCCACAAAGTTGCCAACCCCATTGATTTTGAAGTAGTTTATAGCAGTAATAATGATGCAGCAAGTTCTACACCTATTGACTTCGACAATATAGGCAACTACGCTGCTTTTAGCTATCGATGGCGTTGATGATGATCCTGCCTTTATTTAAAACATATGTTTTAAAGACGGCTATGGTGCCACTCCTATCGACTTTAGCTCTAATGAAGCCGCTTATCTTTACTATTAATAATAAGAATTATATGACCTATTTCAACCGTGTCTTTATGAAATGCCAATAAACCCTCCATCCAAATAATCTCCGTTGGTTTTAGAAAACCCTAAATCAAAATCTATTTCATTATCAGGTCCAAACTCTTCTATCATTCCCTTGCCCTCTCTCCATCATCGCCTTCAAAATCCCTCCACCTCCAAAATTGCCATGTTTTGAAATATAAAAGTATAAGGGCTTTGAAGCTGCCGTTAGGATTTCCGATGTCGACAGTTTTGTAGAAGAGGAAGAAGGTTAAGGGTGCGATGATGCATCCCAGGGCCATGCCTATGGCTTGGTTGATGATCATCGATTTGGGCGAGGTTAGGGTTAGGTGCCCTGTTTTGAAATTGTGCACTAAATCAATGGATGTAGCGACTACTGTTTTTATCAGAACGCAACCGATTAGACCAATGTTTACTCCTGAGGAGCTACCTGCTCATGCGGAGAGGATGAACAGTGCCACTTTGCCGTAGTTATAGGCCATGTTCATGTCTATGAGTCTTGCTCCATTTGCTTTGCAGAACCCAAGTATAGGTGCCAATTTGCACAAAACTCATTGAATTTTAACTTTGCTAGCTTACCATGGTAAGAAATTTGGAAGTTCTTCAAAATATCATTGAACGATTATTTATCACTGCAAAACCTATTGATGTTGTATAAAAATATTATGTATTTCATACGCTAATCATAAGAAAAAAGTTACTATTTGACTTCAGGAACATGCATGGAATACAGATTGTGGATATTATGGTGAAGATTATGAAGCTGGAGTATATATGCCAGAATGGTATTGAGTCTTTCATGAAGGCTTCATTTTTTAGGAGTTCATCTGGAATTGCAAGGCTGTAATCAGGTACTGTAAAAGTAAAGTGCAAATTAGTGAAGTGTTTGTTCTATTGTTTGGTACATATATTATATAATAATCATTCTATAAAAAAACAAAAGGGAGAAGGTGGAAATACAAGAAGACAAGGGTATTTATTGCTAGAGGGAGAAGGAGCAAACTTAACGGTAATAATGCAGGGAGACAATGCACTTACGGTTGCACAACAAAATGACTCAATTGCAGACAATGATAATTCTACCTTTATAGCTTGGGTATTAAACGCCGCCTAAAAGATTTGGGAATCAAGGTTCAATTCTCCTTCTATCTTTTAACTTACAAATATGCTAATTCTTTGTATTAATGGCGATTCATATTTGATATATGTACATAGAATAATTATGGAAGAGTGCAGTATAAAGGTTGTTTTGTCATTATGACCCTAATAACAGACAAAATTGTTATGTATAATTGCAAATTTATCGGTATTCATGATACACTAAATGATACCACAAGCACTGTTTTTTAATTGTTAAATTAAAGACTTTTAACTACATTTAGGGCTACCGACAGCCTCTCTTGAGATACATATTCTTTTATTTCGTTATTCCCTTACATTGTGTGTAATAAAAAAGTGTGCCCCCATTTTTCTTACTTTATTTGTGCTGACAAATTGGTTAAATTTGCCAGAATTTTTAATTCAAGAGTGGATTTAGTGGATTTCGAGTCCTTACCTTTGTTGAAAGAATAAACATATCTGACTTAACTTTCCTTATATCGCATACAAAAATTTAGTCAAAGTAACTTAGTTTAATATATTCTATTAATTCTCTCCCCCATTTGAAATCAAGTATCTTATTTTAGGAAATTAATTTGAAAAAAAAAATAGTGTATCATTTTTCCCTAAGTGGTGTAAGATGTTAGCTCCGGCCTATATATATTCATATGAAACTTAAAAGCAGTAGCCAGTAAGGCATTGGGAGCTGAGTTTCAGCAATACCCACAGCATAAACAGATGCTGAGTGCCAGGGTGGAGAGGGCATATAATTGATGGATTGTAACTTATGGGTTTCACTGATGAAAAATATATATCGTTTTATTACCATGATGTATTCTGATGCAGTGGAGCATGAATGCTCATGAGTCATGCACAAATCAGTATTTGTACAAAAGAGAAAAGACGGATATTATTGTAAGTTCATAATATATCATTGTGTTACTTTACTGCATAGTGACTTAATCATGGAAAAACCCGGGATAAAATAAACAAGGAGTAAATAGAATAATATATATCAATGACTCAAGCTGTCCACGATAAGTTCAATGACCACGGGATGGTTGTAATTTAATGTATTTCCTGGGTTTTAAGAGAAACTTAACATGCTTATAAAAACAAATTTAGGTGTAAGGACTTAGGATAGCGTACTGAAATGATTATTTTGGGAATCACGTTGTATGAAAAGGAAAATGTTATTATTATGATTCTAAATGTACGAATACGAAGGCCTAAAAGGAAATAGAGATTTTATTTGATAATTTTTTTGAAAAATTCGATCAATGATTAAATGTGGTGTTATAGATTTTAAGATATATAAATCCAAATACCAAGTAAAAACAAATTAAGGAATATGCCAATTGTATAATTACAGTTCACGTTCTTGGTGGATGTGGTGATGGTATAGTTGAGCAAGAATTTGGATGCACTCAAATAGAACTAGGAAAGTGAGTAATGATTAATAGCAACACTGATAATAATTAAGTCAAACACAATGAATGTAATAATCATTAAAAAGGTTCTAATAAAAAGAAGAAAATAATAAATAATATACTTATAGATTGCAAAAAATAACACCAATATCATAATATATAAAATCAAAGTACCCAAGTGACTAAATGCAAGTCCACGTGGACGTGCATATATAATTTGAAATAAGAACAATTTCAATTCCAAATTTGAACATAACAGCTTACGGTTTCATTCCCTTTCCAAAGCCATGCATCGGGATATTCTGATATGAAACCAGTAAATGAAAACGTAAGCTAAATGTAAATTCATAAGTTTTGATGCTAACCTTTTGAATTGTCTTTTGAAAGCAAGTTTTATGTTCATCCATGGAAGCGAGAATGAACTCATCAATGTGATCTTTAACGTCTGCTAATAAAGAAGCATGAGCAACTTCTGATTTTTCTTTCTGCAAGACTGCATGGCAGGATTGATCTATGTATTTGCGCCTTCTCTGACTCCATGTTGATATTCGAGTTAGGAGCTTTTTGAATCTAGAATACATAAATGTGTATGATAAGCTTGATTATTTTGTGTTTTCCTGAATACGCAAAAATAAAATAAAACAGAGTGTGATGCCTTTATCACAATTCACAACCTTCATCACGTTTGCAAAAAAATCGAACTAAATTAGCCAAAACAGCAAAGAATATATTAGTAAGTTTTATAACATAAGGGTCACATTTGAGTATTTGGAAACCTATGCATTATTCAGCATATAATGTCGCCTTGAAGGTTGTCTTGCTTTTGCAATTAGTAGAGAAATTAAGTTGGGTTGTATGTATTTAAGGTAAAAGGGAAAAAAAATTAATGGCATGAAAAAAAATTAAGTTAGATTCAATGGTGGTGGTATGGTAGAAGAGTTTAAATTAAATTTTTTATTTATTAATATGACATAATCACCTTTGGTTATCATTAATTGTCTTAATAATTCTTTGCGACTGTATTTCATTTTTAATCATCTGATGCATTTATCTCTAAAAATAGACTGCTTATTAAATTTCTCTCTGTCCTTTTATATGACGTGTTCCTTGCACAAATTTTATTTTATCCATTGCATTTTCTCACAAGATAAGGAGTTGTATTTTTAATGTACAGGAAATATTTTTATACCTGAATGTTCTCCATTTTGGGACATCTTTGTTTTGCACATTTGGTATATTACTATTAATTGGTTATGACCTTAAATAAGGAAGAAAAGAAGCATAATAGATCCAAAATTAACGTTTTCTGAATAAATAAAAGTTGACAGAGCAGCAATCCATCTATGTCTTCAGGGATAAGGCATGTGGAATTCAATTTATATGTGACCACAAAATATGATTTGAAAACTAACAGACATGGTACTGTATAATTTGTTTCTTAAAACTCTGAGATATGTATACCGAATTCAAATTTTGCTTCAAGTTTATTTAAGGTATAAATTAGTAGTTATATTTGATTAGGATGGAAGGATATTACAATTTTTATTTTGTACTAGAAATCATGAGGTGAAAAATGGAAAGAAATTAATATTACAGAGAATATAAACATTTTTCCAAAGTTAGAAATAAATTTAGGAAATAATGTAATCAATACAGAAAAATGGGAAAATGGGAAGAAGTTAATATTGCGGATAAATATAAGAAATTTTTCTAAAGTGGAAATAAATTTAGGGAATGATGTAACCAATGCTCATTATTTATAGCTGAATGCCAAAATTTGTCAAAATTAGGTTTAAAATATTATAAACGTATAAGAAGGTTAAGTATGTTAAAATGTGTACAAAAATGTGAAGTATAATAAAATAAAATGAGACTCTCATGTGAGCCCCAATGAGATTAATTATTTAAAAAGAGTGGCTGTTCTATCCAAAAATATATGCCTCTTTTTATTTACATTATGTCAAGGAATTTATTAAAGATGTACAAAAATATGTTATGCATACTTCATATCACTAATCAATTTCTTTTTAGATTTAACAGCTAGCTGATGAAAATATTAAAAAGAGTGGAGATTCAACTATGGAATAGATTTCAAACGATATTAATGCAACACCAACTCATTGTTAATGTGGCTACATAGTAGTGCTACATTAACCCTATGATACTCAACGATACTTTATAAGTGTGCTAATGCATAAGTCTGCTACCATGAAAATCTATCTCAGCATGTCAAAAGTGATTGTAGCACATAGAAAGTGTCGGTGCTTTGATGGAGGTCTCCAATGTTTACCTCTTCAATGGCCTTTTTGATGGATTGAGCCTGAGGAAGAGTGAAAAAAATGTTTAAAATTGGTAACTTTTTTTGGTTATATAATTTGGTTTTTAATTCAAGGATTTTAGGTTTAGTTCTAACATAAGAAACTTATCCATATTTGCTGATTGTTAAAAAAAGAAATAAGTTCAATGCTTATGTTTACGGTAAGGAATTGGGGAGCCACTAAACGTACATATATATTTGGTTCTAGCTATTTGCATTAAAGCTAGCTTTCCATTTTTGATCTCATTTATGAGCCTAACTATTTCAACTTTAGCTAATGTTAAACAGTACATAAGATAACTATCTTTAACTCAAAGACATTGAATGAGATTAATTTTAAGCTACAAAGCAAAATTTTCAAAAGCTAAGAAACCCTTTGACACTCTTAATATGTTGAATACAACATTCTAGGGTATATATGAATATATTATCAGGATAGGATTTGAAAACTTTTTCATATTTAAAGCAAATTTGTTATAATCAACTAATGTATATTTTGATAATCAATTGTGATTTTTGGTTGCTTGCACCTCTTATTCTAATACTATAATTTAAAGAATATAATAATGCCTAAGAAATGCCTAAGATCACCTCTTATTGTATTTGCAAGTTCTTGCATATGAGACTTTCTGTAACTAAGTATATGATACATGGATATACAATTTATTCCTCCTGGGTTAACATGACAGTGAAAGAGTTGTAAATATATTGTATCTACATAGGTTGATGCCCAATTTTTGAATTAAGAATGCACTATTTTGACAACTACTTTTCTTGATACTGCTTAAGCTTTTAGCAAAAATTCAGGATTGTTAAAGCAGATCAAACAAAAATGTATAGCAACAAGTATTGTATTGTTCTGATTGTGATTTGTTTTTTGTAATTAAGAATAATAGTCAGTAATTGTTTTGATTGTTCTTGCAAGTTCTTGCATATGATACTTTCTATAACTAAGTATTATAGATATTCAAGATTGTTCTGATTGTGATTTTTTTCCGCAAGTGTTTGTGATTTGTTTATTCCGTTTAACTTTATAATGAACGGATCTGACCATGTTCTTTTTCGTACTATCCTTACAATTACTAAGCTTTTGTAGTATGGAATTTTATACATTAAAGCTTGGTTAACAGGTGATTCAAATTTGATTATTTGAATTTCTAAACTATTCTGAAAGTTTGACATGAATATTATGTTTTGATAAAGAAAATTTTCCTTTGCTGATAAGATATTTTGTGAAGAAATTGGTTTTGCACAGAGGAGCGCATAAACTTCAATTTTTATGCTCATTTCCTTTTACCAGTTCGTGTAATTCTTTGATGAAGTTAAGTTTTCTCCCTATCAAATCTTGCACTTTTTTGTCAGTTTATGGTGCTAAGCAAATTTACAATTTTGATCATGGATCATTGGCTAATTTGTTGTTTTTTTAATTCTAATAGTTGGAACTTCATATTTAAATACTTGGTTGCTTCTTCAGGTGCATCGGATCTTATCATGGTTTCATGCAGTGTGAAAGAGGGAACAGAAAAAAGCATGGTATAATCATGTATGGAATGTGTCAAACTGAGTTCAACCAATGATGTCCACTAAAAATATCTTAATAAGTTGTAGCTAATTGGGAAAAGCAATCATATTTATAGAAATTGATGTTAATTATGAACAATACAATACAAACTATACAGTTGCTAAATAAGTGTAAACAAATTGTTTTGAGTATGAAATTTTAAAATGGACTTTCACTAAATTTGTGTCGTATATTTCTTTGAGAGTTAAATTTTCTCTCATATGCAAGGATGCCATAATAGAATGTTTGTAATGATTATGTTTTGTGATAAATTCATTATGTTGTTATTTGTTGTTGTATGTTAATCTAGCAATATACTTATAAAACCATCACCGTCAAATGTTTTTGTTGGTCAAAACTAAAGACACTTTCTGTTTCTAAATTGTTAATTTAAATATCATGTTCATCATCATATATTTATCCTCTATTGCTATTATTTACTAATTTATTAGCGAAGTAATATATGAACACTGCTAATTTTTTTAAATCTCAGTTATATGATCTTGTAATCTGTGGATCGCGTAAATCAATTAATACTGCTATTTTGAGTTCTATAAAATCATAACTTTTTATGTTGATATGCAACTCTTTTACAATTTTCAGTCGGCAAAAATATTGCTGTTGGATCAAAGAAAAGGTTTCATTGGTTTGGATGAGACATATATATATATATATATATATATATATATATATATACAGAGAAAGAGGAAAAGAAACTGGCATGGTTGTTCAGTTGTACAACAGATTTTGTAAGTAATATTGTAAGTATGGTGAGGTCCACGTATTATGCGTTCACTTAATGAAAATTGCAAAATTAACGATTAAGCTATTGAAAATAGACACGAGATAGTCAGGTATCAATCTATCAACTTTTGCACAAAAATGGTACACTATGTCAATATTCCCACCGACTATAAACGTACACAAAAAAATAATTGTATATTTACAAAAAAATATAAACGGCAGATACCAATAAAAGAATAGAAATTGTATATTTACAAAAAAAAAATTTAATGATTAGCCACGTACTTTACTCATCATCTTTGCAACCATTAAAAAAAACAACTGCAACATTTTCATTAGTGCATAACAAATTTTTGTATTCTTGCGGCTGATGCATTGTATATTTGTACCTGTACATTTTTGAAAATTAGAATAATTTTTAACTCAAACAGAGAACCATGAATGTTGATTAAATTCCTGAGACCAAATGATGTTGAAGCAACGATTTGGTAGTTATACATCAAAGAAAATTGAATTACAATGATGAAAGTTTGTAAGATTCTTTCTTAAAATTCATCAATGGAAAAATAATAAAAATAAACCTAACGACGTATGAGTAAACTGCACAAACTAAGTTCTTCATGCAATTTTGAGTCACAAAACTATATTTCTATTATTTAAGAACATTGTATATTTTCACAGCAACATTAAGACAGATAACAAGTCTCAGATGCGAGATTCAAAATACGACGCAAGAAATTGAGGCCAAGCAGTTTGAACACCGATTCTATCTATATTTTTATGTACAAGTATTGAGGAAATGCCAGAGTACATTATGAACATCCCTTTGTCAAATCTCACTATTTATGTGCACTAAACCAATTCATGAGGCAATTGACTATATTTGAATGTATTAATGTGGCTGGCAGTCATTGCATTGGTTTTACTTTCATTGTTTCTTAATTACTATGCTATGAAAATATGGCTCAACAATCAAATGCACATCCAGCTGGAAGTGCGTATATACTTGGAAAATAATAGGACATCATCATGAGCATATGAATTCCCAAATGTTATCTAGAACTTGATATTTCATTGTTTTTAGGGTTTCAAACTATGTTTTTTTTTACGGTTAACTAAAATAGCAACACTAGGATACCTTTCTTTAAAACAAAAATTAGCACCGTGAATGCATAACATAAACCTGCATGATTTTCTACAAATTAACCAAATATGTAAAACTCTGTAAAGATATTCTAACTGTGTTGTTAATGATTTAAAATTTTCATATATTGGTAACTAAACTATTATTACAGCAGGAGGAGGGAAGATTGATTTAGAAAAATATGTGTAGGAAAAGGAAAATTAGTGGACATAAGTACGTAATGGAAAGTTCCGAAAGCAGATTCTAAGGGCTGGAAAACAAAATGCTGGTGGGAGCATGGATTCGTGAGATGTCTAGAACTGCTTACTGATGTAAATTGGAGAAAAATGGAGGTTTATGTTAAAAATGATACCTTGCTAGAAATAAAAATTCCAAAGGTTAATAAATAATTGAATGGCGTGTGTCTGATGTATCGGTGTAATTCTATTGAGTAATGGAAATAATAGGACTTAATGTATTTCCATTTAACAAAAAAGGGACTAGATGCATGATTCTGTTTTTGGTATATATACAAGTGAAGAGATAACTTAATTATATATAACCGAAATTTATCCTAATTGTCTAATTTTTATTAAGCATGTATGTTCAGCTTCACTTCTTCAACACAAGTAAATTTTAACAGAAATGAGTTTTCTTTTTTTTATTACAGGTGTAAGGAAAATAGTTCTCAAAAGCTTCGGTATAGATGTGAATGTCCCAAGCAGTTCATGATAGATGCTATCTTTCTTTTCAAACTTTTTATACGTGATTTATGCTATAAGATTGCTACTGCTACATTTTCCTTTTGTACAAATAATTAACCTTCAAGCAGTTCACTGCATGTGTTGGTCTATTGTATTGCCTGTAAATTTATATATAAAAAATTGAGGATTAGTCATCCATGATGTTACATCCTTGATTATCTTCATTTTTTGTATATATATGGTCATCCCTTTTTGTAAATATTCTCATTCTCATTTCAATCTACACGGTTGTTTTGATGGGAAGTGCAACATTTTAATAATAATTTAAGTGAATTTCACATTTTCAGCCCATATAACTTTCAGTTAAATGCATGATCAGCAATCTGAGTGCTATAATAATGTAAGTCGTATGAAACAATGACGTTATGGATTGATTGATATTCCATTTTTATAATTTTCTACTTAATGGACGGTTAATTTTGTTGCATAATTTATGTAATGAGTGCTATGTTTATGTTACTAAAGTACATCAGTTCATTAATTGCAATAAAAATTAATACATTCAATGGAAAATTTGAAAAATTCAAAATTTATCTGCATTCGTATTCGGAAAGAGAATGGCCATCCGATATTCAGAAAAGCGAATATGGATGCTGATACGACGGCATCGGCATTCAAAAATTATCTGTTCGGTTTTTGTCAAAATTATAGTTTATTTTTCCTTCTCTCTAATTCAATTCCCCATGTGCATTTTATACATGAGGTGACAATATTTTAAGATACTAAATAAGAGTAATGAAACATGAGAAAAACAACAGTTTTATATATTATATTGTTCTTTTGCAAATAACATCTACTTAAAAGACTCATATAGTACAAGTGCAGTACTCCAACCATATTAGAATAGTACGATATATTACACCGTTTGTACGAGTATAAATTGTAGTACAACACGTAAACTAGAATAGTATAATATTTTAATTTGTTTGTTGATGATCATTATACAGTAAAGGCTATCAATATTTACTCTTAATTAACCAAAGAGCCAACCTGTACTGCTTCGTGACATTTTCCTATATCAACATATAAATACCTAACACAGTGAACCAAGCATAACCACCTAAATTGATGTATAGTGTAGCATAGTTAGAGAATGAATGATGGAAAATGATGCTTACATTACTTAGACCAAAAAATTTCTAACACACACAAAGGCAGTCCAAAAATTTATTCATTCAATTCCATCAAATCTTCGATTACAATCCAATTAGATAATTAGTACAAAAGTGCGGGAAATAATAAATAACTTACTACCATATGACATTATGACCTTACGTGACAACCGCCACATCAATTTTGTCAAGCAATTCCTGTTTGCGTAGCACGGGTCACACATTCCTACTTATGAAGTAGAACTAGGGCTATAGTGAAGGTACATAATGAAATGCTACTTATTAGATAACAAGATTGGACTTTTGTACTTCCGAGTATTGTTTTAGCATGGATTAAAGCATAACATATGCATAATATGCCTTATGACAAGTTCAATTGATTTTATGCATGAATCAGATTTTTCTATGGTATACAATTTTCTGTGATCACTATTCAACTATACCACCATACTATACCTTTTTAAGAACTATATTTAAAAGAAAACTACCCTTCGTTATTTGAAAGCAGACACTACCACAAATTCTCCCGAGTTAAATATGACAGTAGTGGATTTAGACATGGTTTTGTTTCTCCTTTTTGCTTAATTTAAATGAAAACTAAGCATCTAACTAATAAATATATTGATTGTCTACTTATAGTTCTCCTAATTGTTTACCTTTTATGTGACAACAACCATTTATATTTACTCTACACCTCATACAAATGTGTTGTTGAATTAATACATGACATTGTGATTAGAGCAGGCCCATGTGGGCGTGCATACACACTCGTTTTCATTAAGGAGATATGGCGACCTTATCCATTTAAGGTTTATTAATATGCAAACTACGTTTCATATCCTACGATTTCGGCAATCTACGGAGTGCAACGTGTGTCTTTATGTTGTAAAAGTTAAAGGCTTTAATATATTTTTACATTGAAGTCGGGCGATGACCCCAATGACGGTAATGACACCGAGCTTTATCAATATATGAAGTTTTATTGTTTTGGACTATGTTTTGAGGGGTGGTCACGTTTTATCAATGTAAAGTTTTGTTTCGTTTTGGCTTTGTAAGCCTATAGTTTCGAAGCGAGATAACTTCTAAACTTCAAAGTGAGATAACTTCTAAACGATTTCAAACTTCACCAAGTTCGTTTATAAAAAAATATATCATGGCATAAGTATCTTAGACAAAGTAAAGGGCTGTATTTTCTTTATTTCAAAAGTATGTTTACGAAGGTTAAATCATTTATAAAGAGTTATGTTTTTAAGGAAATACAAAGGGGTGATCAAACCATAATTTTACTAAAATGATTAGTGTTCTTATCACTTTTAGATCAATCATGATATAATGAATTGACTTAGAGATTAGACACCAGATGGGACTTGTGTAGGCTTGCACCTTATAATTTTGTTAATAGCCATTAGCTAATATAAGTCCGAAATTCTAGTGCATGGTGCTTTTTCATAGGAGAGACTAAAAGTAGATTTACGCATAGGAAGGAATACACATAGATGAGATAAGTTATTGGTGAGCCTACAAAACCATTAGGATCAGTTGACCCTAGGAATAGTAAGTTTTGGACATACCATCCAAATTGTCTTCTAATAGTAGGTTAGATAATTTGATATATCTAGTAGGCTGAGTCAGCCTAAGAAAGTTATGATGTTAGGATGGATGGTCCATTAATTCAGACGGATTGTTTATGATTACTTATATTGCATTCATATAAATTATTGTTTATATTGTTTATTTTAACAAGTTTGGTTACTGGAGTCGATTAGCAAAAGATATATTTTTAAAGGGATATTAGGAAGGGGAAAACCCGTTCCGCTCAGCAATGTGATCTCACTTAATATTTATGAATCGAGATGACATATTACTGACTTGAAGTTTATGTTTTTCCCTTAAACTTTTGGGTCCTCAAAATTTGATTTGAGTACGTCGGGAATAAGAACTTTACAGGTTAAGTAGGTTTTGGAAAATAAAGCTTTCGAAGACGTGTAGGAGGCAAAGCTGGCTATATAGGAGTCTGTCTATTACTATTATCTACTATGTTATGTCAGTTGTTGTATGAATGTATTGATAGTAGGTGTGTATGTCTATTTAGTAACTCTGATCAACCAATGTGGCATCTTCATATTTCTATCTTAGAGTATTTAGTAACAATTAATTTTATCTACACCTGGGCAACATTTGGGATTATGTACTGAATATAAATTTGTGACTATGAATTAAAATATGAAAGTTTCCTTTTATTTTGTATTCTTATGCTTCTGATATTATGGATACCGTTAAAATGACCGCATTTTGTCTTCGAAAATTAATACTGTAGATGACTGCAAAATCTACAGCATTTAGCTTCAGACCTCAAAATCAGGGATTACATGCTCCCATCTGGATTTACAATCATGTCCATATCTTGCAAAAGTTGATTGCCCTAAGCTTTATGATTGTGAGCTTGGTTCCTAGCCTTACAAATTTGCATGTATTCGACCATCAATGAAGCAGGTATTTTGATTGAATCTCCAGATTACAATTGTGTCATACGAGTTATCATATATCCAATGCACATGAATGATGGTGAAGATTATTTGATGGATGCTATGTTTGCCATGATTGTTTATTATTCTAGGTTATCACATGATGCAGGTATCTTTGACCATATACCTAGACATTATACTTCGACTGTAGTGCATATATAGGGCAATGATAGTAGATTGGCATGTATTGATGGTTATGTGCTAACTCATACATTATACCCTTGTTTACTGCATATGATTTTTATAATATTTTTTGGGATGATATATTGCTCACACCAGACTGTTGTCTGACCTAAGATTTTATGCTTTGTTTCTTATAATCTCGGGTTCTCTTAAATAAGTAGATTAGTAATAACATGTCTGGTGTTAACATAATAAATGGATCAACACCCTGGATTGAGTGTGAAAGCACCAGCCTTGTTTATCAAGGCGAATAAAATAGAAAAAAATCATAGAAGAAGTAAAGAGACAAGAGATTTCTATAGTGGTTTGGCTGTTAACGAAGCCTACGCCCACTTTATAGCTTTTATTGATCAGCTGATGCTACAAAGGAGTTTAGACTACAATATGATTCTTCTTTTCTAAGTTAGATCAAGCCATCATTGTTAGGGATAACTGGAAGGATCTCAGTTACCCTTTAATGTCTGTTGTAAGTGAGAAGAAGAGTGAAGAAACGATGGAAGAGTTTCAGTAGACATCATAGCAGAAACCCTTTTCCTGTTGTCGATGGGATGGTATTTATAAGATTTGGAGAGCACTTGGACCAAAACCGCTTTGCCATAGGTCCGCATTCATCAAACAGAGGAAGTCTAGAAAGAATGAAGGTCATCATAGAAAATTATTTGGATCTGTACCAAAATCCAAATAGTTTTTATGACGCTTTGACCATTTGGTTGTTTTCTTGCTTGATTTGAGTGCTCTCCATGTAGTTTCGTAGCTTATTGACTTGTTTCAAAGATGATTCACCCATAGGTTAGATTGCACTATAATCCAAATTGGACAAATCTTCACTTCTTCAACTGGTATGTGTGGAATATTATCAAACTCGGTAGATAAGCTTAGCGAAGGCATAAGAGTTTAAGACTAGTCGAACGGAGATCAATAAAGCAATATTTTTGGATCAGTGCCGATCCAAAATGTTAGCCTAAAAATGGCCCGAACTTCTTAGGATCCTTTATCTTGTATTTTTAGGCCTTCCGATCAAGTTTCAGGTCGTTATGGTTTACTCTGAATGTTCTAACTCCCATTGAATTCTTCTAGGTTCAAAACCTAGCTAGCATTTTCCCTCTAGAGTATGCTTTTGTTAGAAACAAGATATGCTCCGGAATTTTTTATCTTTGGGTTTCAATTTAAGGAGCTTCATTGGTCATGTCTGGCCATCTTGCAAAGCTATCTATGACGTGCTAGCTAACTGTCTAGTCCTTTGTTGTGAATCTTTATTATTTGTAATTACATAGTGATCTTGACTTGATAGTTTCCAAAATGAATACGAATATTGAGTAGGTTGAATAAGGAAAATTTAAGACCATTTGGGGAAGAAAATTTGGAATGGTATCGATCCAAGTACTTTATAATTTTTTCACCTTTCTCTTTCTTTTATACAAGCCGACCCCCTTCCCCACTTCACTTCATTTTCATTCGACCGAGCCTTTGTCTTCCAGCTGATCTGATCCCTTTGATTCCTTTGCTTGCCAACCCAAGGTCATCATCCATTTAGGAGCCGCCGCCATCGATCTTATCACCAGTGCCATATGCTACCGCCTCCTAAAGCCACCGTCATCGAGATTTCGCCTGTTTTGAGGTGCTGACGATCCAAATCATCCAATGCCCAATTTTGGGTAGTCCTGAATCAATTTTCTGGATTTCAAAGGCCAGTGAAGTGGATTTTGACATTTTACTACATTATCGATTGGTGATGAAGTAGTTCCGGCGGCAGATACAGTGGAAGATTCAAGTCAATTGTGACTTTATGAAAGATGATCCTGGCACATTGTCTTCCGTCGTGTTACACGGTCGATCCTAGCACATCGTCTTGCGGAGTGACTTTTGGTTTTTCTGGGAGGTGATAATAGCTTAAAGCAGCGACTTGTATGCATCTTATGTTGTTATCTCTTTCCATAAACTGAAATCAACTTATGCTGACAATTCTTTACTTGCTTCAGACTCATTGATCTATAGTTTCTTGCTTTGCATTGGTCCCGTCATTGCACAGTCCGTGTACTTGGAATAGGAAGGACTATTCATGTCGCTTCGGATAGCAGATCCGATCATGGTTATTACACATCAATCATCTCTCGAATTTCAACTATCTTCTATGCTTGCATTTTATACTTTAGAGATTAGGCGTACTTAACCATTTTTAACACAAGCTTTCTTATATAGAGCGATGCACAAATCTTCTTGGTGCAAATCAGTTAGGGATACTTACCTCTTTTTGAAGCGGAATCATCGTCGATCCCAGCTAGATCCACCGCTTCCATAACTTCGGGTTAATATGATCACCTAATTCCATTCGGCCCTATCATCGATCACACTCCTTCTAACTTTAGATTCTTGCTTGATCCTCCAGAGAAAGCTCCTTCAGTTCTTACATACAGAATGTTGTAAAGCATTTGCTTGCAATAGGTATCCTATAGGATGATGTACTTCTGACATTGAGTGGAGAAGTTTCTCATAAGACACCTTTTGGATACGTGGCAAGCCACAGGTATATGTGTATGTTTGGTGCAGTGCCCCCATTTAACCACTTCTTAATGGCAACACTTCAGAACATAGGGTTGGTCCCATTCCAAGTTCTTCCAAATGGATATGCCATGCTGATGTGCTTATATGTTCTGTTCATCCGGATGCTCAATCGTGCCTCGAGTTTCACTATGTTGCAGTATCTTCTATTATTCAAAAAGAAAGAGGTTAACCCGTCACTCGTTTGCATCGAAGTGCAACGTAGTCAGATGCTTATACTAGATCTTCCCATCAAAGTTCCTTCATTCAAAAACTAGTTCTTTTATGCTAAATGTCCAGAGGGATTCACCTATTTATGGATCACCGTAAGTAAGTTTCTTTCATCACACTTGGAATTCCCTTCTATTGCTACAAATCTTCTAAACGATCATATGTTCCTTACAGTTCTTCCGAAGATTAACGACCTGGCATTTGGCAATGTTCTTAGTGCCTTGAAAGAGGTCGATGCTTAAGAGCACATAATTAGGTTCTTGCTCACAGATGAAAATCTAGGTCAATGTGGGCTTTTACACCATAGGAGGTTTGTTGTATTCGTCAGCACTCCTTTTTGCTCCAGAGCTTGGACACGTTCTATTTCCTTTTCCCACGATTCTAATGAAGATGATGATGGGGAGGTCTTTTGGTTGTGCTATGTAAAGCTTAAATCTATTAAGGAATTTTATCGCTAATTCACTGAAATTGGAGATAGATTTTGGTAGGAGCCCGATGAACTGCATGGAGTCAATTCCCTCCAAAAAGATTGGTAAACATCTACATCGAACAGCATTTGAAGAATTCGCTCCATCCATGTACCAAATGTACTTATACAGGTAAGGTCTTGGATCTCTAGTCCATCGAAGGATGGAATAGTCGGCATAGTGAACTTTTTAGGGTATAGTTCATTTAGAATGTCACCGGTAAAGGGAGTCCGTCTTGGAGCAGATCCCAATTTTTCATTTGTCCTTTCGTTACTTTCATTCATCAAGTGCTTGATCATATCTGTGATATATGCCTCGGATGTCCGATAGTCCGCGGGTTGTTTGTCAGTGACTACACCAACTGTTTGATTTTGCAAACGATCTTGATAAGTGGGCTGGAGCCTAGGCTCTCCTGTCTTCAGGAGAGCCACTCCTTCAGAGTTATGTTGGCTTGCGATTAGTTGGGTAGAGGCGGTTTGGACCTCCCAGCCGGTATTGAGTGCGTTAATGTTGCCTTTCAATTGGTCATCGTCAAGTTGCCCACCATCTTCAGAGTGGGAGAGATCCACTGCTATATCTTCCCGTGGGGTTTTCGTTCCTAGACTTAAGTTCATAACGGGCTGCTTTGCAGTTGGTGGGGTGCTTGAGTTTCCTCCTGTAGTGATTCCTACATCTCTACCCACTGCTCCTTTTTGCTTCAATCTTCCGTTTCTCTCTTTAGGCCAGAACGAATGAATTTTCCTGCTCCTTGGTATCCGTAGGTTCGGGGATAGTTCTTGAAGCAACTAGTGATTATAAGGTCGGTAAGGCATTTAATTTTTCCATAAGGATATTTTGGTTTTTTTCCAACTTTTCAATTAACTTCATCAAACATATTATTTAATTCGCTTTTAGTGACAGTTTCATGCTGGATAGAAGATCCTGGCTACTAATATCCTGTGTTGGCTCCAGAAATTGCTTTGATTAACAGATTATTAGCGCCGTTAACTTCAACTTGCTGAGGATTGGTTCCTTCTCCAGCTATTACGGCTCCTATAGATCTTTCGTAAGCAATTCTCTTTCTTCCCTGTGCCATTGATTTTCAGTAGCAGATCTTCTAAGCAGAAATTGAGGATCTAACTTCTGAACCTATCGATCCAAAATAGATAGCTAGATCTAAGCCTGAGTCGAAGTCTTTCAATGAAAGCACCAAAACGTTAACCCAAAAAATGGATCAGCGTCCTGGATTGAGTGTGAAAGTGTTTAACGACAGAAATTCTATCGAATTAGAAAACCGTCAAAAAATTTATAATAAAATTTATAACAAGCGCACGACGTACACCTGTAGTACGTGGCTAATACGGGTCGATCCATAGGGAATTGTTGATTTTAAAAATCTATTCAATTAAATTAAAATAAAGTCGAGCGAAAGTTAAGCTAGAGAATTAGAGAATTAACTCACTAACTAAAAGAAAAGAGAAGCAAAAATAAGAGTTAAGTGGCAATTTAAAAAATAAATCCACCCTCTAGATTATGTAGTTCAGCACATATGAAATCATGATCTCTCTTTTATGGTCAGTAGTGCTTTAATTGATGTGTTTATCATAAGTATGGCATATTTGAGCTATTTATTAGCCAACATAAGCCATCAAACTATAACACACCCATTAAACTACTTATTAACTTTCATGAAACTTGACAATGAAAATGAAATATATTTTGAGTATGGATTATTAACTATTGATTAGAATATAGACCATCAAATTTGAATTCCAAATCACTTTCTTATGCCATAATCATATTTTGATGAAGATGCATTTGTGTTAGTGATTGTTTAAGCATAGCATATTTGATGTCAGCAATATAGGCTATCGAATTCAAAGCAAGAACAAAAAAAAAACTTCATTGATCATCATTAAGCGCAAAAAGAGAGCATGAATGAACAAATAGTTGAAGCAACACAATTAGAGAGCTTCATTACCCCTAAATTGAAGGGGTTTAGCCTCTCATATTTGTTATTTAATTAATAAATGAAAGCAAAAAAGAAAGGAAAATGAAAGCTAATGGAAAAGAGAGCTAATTAATAAGAATCAAAACAAATCTACTTTGCATGAAAATAAAATCTACACTACTAGCATTAAAGAAAGAAAGCATGTAAGTAAAATAGAACACTAGTTAACATTGCATAAAAGAAAGGAAAAATACATGAAATAAAAATGGCTAAGTAGCCATGAAAAGAGAAAGAGAGATTGTCTTTTTATTTTGAGCCTAAACTAAACTAAAGAGAGACTAAGGGAGAGGTTACATAAACATAATGGGTAATTAATACAAGCATGAAACCCTAATCCATAATTTGGGGAATGACCTAACTACCCTTGAGAAAGTGTGGATGTCAAGTAATCATTAGCTTCTACTAATCATCATTTAAGTGTACATGAAGCCATAAACTTAATAAGCATGTGCGTTAGCCTCTAATTTATACATTAAGGTAGGTGAGTAAGTGGTCCTCATGATCTTCACTTTGAATTATTTTCATCTTCATTCCTTTGTGTTCTTTTTGTGCATGCATAACTTCTTCATCAAACAACTTGTGAAATCAAATTCCTATAAAATAGTATGGAAATTTCTAATTAAATTTTCTCAAGTTAATTTATGCACAAAAATGGCTATTTTACCCTTGGATGAAGATGAATATGTGACAATTTAGAATTAATATGGATTTTGGTTAAAACAAGTTAAAATACCCAATATGGTCATTTATTTAAATTAGAATATATATGGTGGTAAAAATATGCGCATTTATGTGCACATCAAATACCCCCATATTTATCTTTTTATTCATCCTCGAATGAAGGAAAAAAAACAAAGATAAATCCGTTTTCATAGGAAGCACGATTGCATTGAGTGTGTGCAACAAGCCATTAAACCTCTGAGTGTCCCAAGTACGACGAGTGTTGTCTCGTAAGGGTTTTAAGCGGATACTACCCACAACATCCAAATGCAGGATGAAAATATTTACAAAATGCAAGACTTAATTATAAAGAGATGAATGCGAGTTTTTGAAAATATTTACAATGAAGGATTCGCTTTTAAATCGACACAAATAAGTTAAATATAGGATTCAGTCATTATCTTGAAAATTTAAGCCATTTACTCGTCAAATTTTCCAACAAAAATTAAGGCCCCGTTTGGCTTGTCGTTTTTAGTTTTATGTTTTCGTCTATACAAAAGCGCGTCTGTTGTACGTATTGTTGAAAATTAACAATTTTGAAAAATGAAATTAACATGTAAAATAGAAAACAAGTTTATTTTGTTTTTCATGTTTCGAGGGATAACAAAAGCACGGAGAACAATCAAATTCCTTCGTTGTCCGTTGGTCGTCGCAATGGCTAAGAATTATAACTCTTTTTCTCTTATTTCTTGCTATTTCTTAGTGCAGGTTGAAAATACAAAACTCAAAATACAAAATAATACCAAACGGGCCCTAAGTTATCCTAACAAATAGACCATAGGTTAACTTATTGTTTCAGTTGATAACAAAGTGCAATTATAAAATGGAACCTTAGTTGATTATCAAAATTTATCAAAGTGGTATATTCATTATTTTTAATAACAAGTCAAATTAAATAAGTTAGAAATAGTGCTAGGATTTCAATTGCTTACTCTCTCTTGTGTTTTCGAAAATTTTATTGATATTTACAATATTTATATGCCTAACTCAGGTAAACTGAGGCCAGATATATTACCCATGCACTACCTTGCGGACTGATGTGAGGGGAGTACATAGAATGGCGAGTGAACACGCAAGCGTGAACACTTATAGACTGTAGGCATTATTAATAAAAGAATTTTCATATACAAACACCTATCTCAGATAAACTGAGGCTAGGTATACCGATCATGCACTGCCTTTCGGGCTTACATGAGAAAAGTACAGAGCATGATGAGTGAACACACAAGTGTGAACACTTGTCGACCGTAAGTGTTAATAGAAAATATTTACATATATACAAATTTTTTGTTTTTTTATATGTTTTTTTTTCAATTTTTTTTTGAAAAGAGAGAGTTTTGCAAAATCATCTTTGCGCCATTTAACTTAGAAGACAAAAAAAATGTTATATCGTTTACTTTAAATCAACCACTTTTTAAAGCAAAGATTTTCAGTTAGGATATATTTCATAAGTAACACGTATGAATCTTCCTATATACTAGTTAAACCATTATTGTTTGCAATAAAATTCATTTTTATTTTTGTTAAGACGGATACATTTTCAAAATTTTCAATTTAATAAACCAAAACCATATATCCTATAATGTTTCTTTAAAAATAAATCAAAATGGTTTAAAAAAAATCTTCTTTTGTTTTTGAAAACTCATATTATTATTTTTGAGTTTTTCGAAGAAAGGTGAAAATTTATCTTAAAAAAAAGACGACTCTTCCTCCACACTTCATTTTGACTGTGTTCCCACAGTCAACCTAAGTGAAAGGAACATTTATTATTATATACATGAAAATGAAATTTATCTACACGACATTAGAAAATATATCGTTGAAAAGTAAATGAAACGGTCTTCCTAAAACCGATTCATTTGTCTTATCAAGTATGCGAGACACAGCTTAAGCTTGAAAAATCAAACCGTAAAAGATTTTGGAATCGAATGTTGATTTGGAAAAACGAATGTTGTTTTACTGAAAATTGTACGAGTTGTTTTGTTTTCGATGATTTTTTGGGGCGATAAACAATTGATTGAATTTCAAGTTTATTTTCACCAATTTGAAATTCAAGCTTATCATTAATAACATTTTCAGAGTCTTTCAAAATCAAACTGGTGATTTTCATCTTCCCCATCGGAATTTAACAACTCGTCATCCAAAAGTCCAAAAAATTCGTGTTCATTAAATTCATCTTCCTTTATTGGACTATCAACAACTTTATTACACGTCTCAAGTTCAAAATCCAAAGTTGTTGTATTAAAATTTTCAAAATCGAGAAAAGGAAGATCAAAATTCAAATTTGGTTCCAAACCTTCAAAAGAATTGAAGTTCAACTCAATTACTGTGTTTTCAACAACTTCATTAAGATTGTTATTTTCAATTTCAAAAGTTGTTATTTGAAAATCATCGATTTGGGTAAAAGATGGATTATTATTTGACTCATTACATGTTGGAATTTGGTTTTTTTTTCACGCTGTTTCATATACGTTTCATACAACGAATTCGTGTGATCATCGTAAATTTTGTTCATTTATTCAACAAAATCCAATTTGTAGTTATTAACTTGAGAATTTTCGATTTGGATTTATTGAGAATAAAAATTTTCAATCGCATCATAGTCGAGATTATTCCCATTGCCAAAATTATTTGGAAAGTGGATTACATTTTCGTTTTGATTTTGAAATTCATTTTGGAGTTCAAAATTGAATTGGCATAGATTATACTCGAAATCATTTGAATTTTGAAGTGAATTCAAATTTTGATTATTTTGAAAACTTTGATTCAAGTTATCGCACAAATATGAATTACGCAACTCATTTATCATTTGATTTTTGTTGTGTAGAGATTTCAAGTAAAGACAAAATGTTATTTTCAAGATTTGAAGGTTGGTCATCATTTTGAAAATTTCGTGGTTTAAAATTTGAATTATTTACACTAGTTGTTGTTAAAATATCCATACGAATTTGGAGTGAAATCATATGGATTATATTGATTTTCACAACTGTTGTAAAATTCAAGTGAGTAGGGAAAAGGAAACTCAAACATTTTCAAGAAAGTTTTTTGGTTTTTTACATGGGAAAAATATTTACAAACAAAATTTATTTTTCAAAGGAAATAGATTTTTGTTTTGTTTTTGTAGCTTTTCAAATTTTTTTTATTTTTTTTATTTTTGAAAAGGTTTTATAATTTTTTTGGATTTTTGAAATTTCAAAGAAAAGGGTTTAAAAATTACAAAGAAAAAGGAATATTTATAATTTTTTTCGTTTTGGATTTTGATTTTTTTAATATGCATGAATTAATGCAACTAAGTGAATGCAAGTGTTTAATTATAGATTAGTTATTCAAAGTTAACCCAAATTATACAATCACCTATTCTCTTAGATAAACAGGATAGTTCTCAGCCAGGTAACGGACAGGATTTCTCGGTGCACCACGAATCATCTTAGCAATCCAGCCGAAGGTATAAGTACCTTCAGAGGAACAACCACTATAATACTTATGAATCACCGTAATATTTATAAATGGTTATTACTCTTCGTAGCCTAGGCACCAAGAAATTAAGTTGTTCAAAGAAGACAAATTGTCAATATACAATTAAGTGTTAATGATGTCTAACCATTATTACTAAACAAAATTCTAGAATGAAATGCAAAGCAGAAATTAAACGTGTATTAACAACGCAACTACAAAGAAATTTGTTTTTGTGTTTGGATTTTGGATTTTTTTATATAAATGCAAATGCAAGAAACCAACAATGCAATTCAAACAAAACTAAAGATGAAAGTAGCAATTTTTTTTAAAAGCAAGCAAGCAGGGCAGTTTAATAGCAGCAACTCCTTTTATTTCCTGCAACCTGAAATTAAAAACAAGATATATATATAGTTTTTTTTAAATATCAAAGGAGTAAATAAAACAATGGAAAACGAAATCAAAAGAAAGCAAATAAGACCGATGAAAGAAAAATCAGATAAAACAAAACAAATGATTCTTTTTTTTGTTTTTTTTAAACAAGAAGATATAAGAAAAAGAAAACAAAGGGGTTTAAAAAGACAAATGAATTTAGTTAGCCCAATAATCCCGACCCACTAGCCAACTTGAAAACATGTTCACAACTTCTCAAATCTTTTTTTTCTAAGACAAGACTAAAACATAATTTTTATAACAACTAAACCAGGGACCGACCCACTTGACAAAAATCAGTGGCATAAAAAAACATTCCCTTGTAAACTAAATTATTTTTCAGTCACACTCAATCAAGTTTTTGCACCGAAAATCAAAATCAAATTTACATTCATTCCCAAATGCCAAATTTCCTAAAATCAGAGTAAAATAGAAGGACCGCCGTGGTAAGTGAAGCGATTTAATGAAGGTCGCCTATTGGGATTATGATGAGGTTGGGAAGGGGATTCTCGATGATGCTTCAGGGATTGCTGAATTGGAGGCGGCTATTGGAAGTCGCGGTCCCCGACAATGCCAAAATCTTGTTTAACGATGTAAATTCTATCGAATTAGAAAACCGTCAAAAAATTTATAATAAAATTTATACCAAAAGCGTACGGCGTACACTTGTAGTACGTAGCAAATACAGGTCAATCCATGGGGAATTGTTGATTTTAAAAATCTATTCAATCAAATCAAACCAAAGTCAAGTGAAAGTTAAGTTAGAGAATTAACTAACTAACTAAAAGAAAAGAGAAGAAAATATAAGAGTTAAGTGACAATTTAGAGAATAAATTCACTCTCTAGATCATGTAGTTCAACACATATGAAATCGTGATCTCTCTTTTATGGTCATTAGTGCTTTAATTGATGTGTTTATCATAAGTATGGCATATTTGTGCTATTGGTTGGCCAACATAAGCAATCAAACTATAACATACCCTTAACCCACTTATTAACTTTCATGAAACTTGACAATGAAAATAAAAATGAAATCTATTTTAAGTATGGCCTATTAACTATTGATTAAAAATATAGACCATCAAATTTGAATTTCAAATCACTTTCTTATGTCATAATCATATTTTGATGAAGAGATGTTTGTGTTAGTGATTGTTTAAGCACAGCCTATTTAGTGTCAACAACATAGGCTATCAAATTCAAAGCAAGAATAACAAATAAAACACTTCACTGATCATAATTAAGCACAAAAAGAGAGCATGACTTAACAAATAGTTGAAGCTACACAATTAGAGAGCTTCATTACCCATGAATTGAAGGGGTTTAGCCTCTCATATTTGTCATTTGATTAACAAATGTAGCTAGCAACATGAAAGCAAAAAGAAAGGAAAATGAAAGCTAATGGAAAAGAGAAGCTAATTAACAAGAATTAAAACTAACCTACTTTGCATGAAAATAAAATCTACACTATTAGAGTGAAAGAAAGAAAGCATGTAAGTAAAATAAAACGATAATTGTCATTGCATAAAAGAAAGGAAAAATACATGAAATAAAAATGGCTAAGTAGCTATGAAAAGAGAAAGAGAGCTTGTCTTTTTATATCGATCCTAAACTAAACTAAAGAGCGACTAAATGAGAGGTTATATGAACATAATGTGTTATTTATACAAGCATGAAACCCTAATCCATACTTTGAAAAATGACCAAACTACCCTTGAGAAAGTGTGGAGGCCAAGTAATCATTAGCTTCTACTAATCACCATTTAAGTGTACATGAAGCCATAAACTCTATAAGCATGTGCATTAGCCTCTAATTTGTACATTAAGGTAGGTGGGTAAGTGGGGTCCTCCATGATCTTCACTTTGAATTATTTTCATCTTCATTCCTTTGTGTTCTTTTTGTGCATGCATATCTTCTTCATGAAACAACTTGTGAAATCAAATTCCTACAAAATAGTATGGAAATTTCTAATTAAATTTTCTCAAGTTAATTTATGCACAAAAATGACGACTTTGCCCTTGGATGAAGATGAATATGTGACAATTTAGAATTAATATGGATTTTGGTTAAAATAAGTTATACCTAATATGATCATTTATTTAAATTAATTAGAATAAATATGGTGGTAAAAATATGCACATTTATGTGCACATCAGAAAGCACTGGCCTTATTTGTCAAGGTGAATAAAATAGAAAAAAAGAACACTAAATCACAGAAGAAGTAAAGAGAAAAGAGATTTTTATAGTGGTTCGGCTGTTAACGAAACCTACATCCACCTTATATCTATTATTGATCAACTGCTATTACAAAGGAGTTTGGATTACAATATGATTCTTTTTTTAAGTTAGATCAAGCACCATTGTTAGAGATAATGGATGGATCTCATTTGCCCTTTAATAACTGTTGTGAGTGGGAAGAAGAGTGAAGAAACAATTGCAGAGTTTTAGTAGAGATCAAAGCATAGACCTTTTTCCTGTTGCAGATGGGATAGTATTTATAATAGTTGGAGAGCATTTGGACCAAAACCACTTTTCCAGAGGCCTGCATTCATCACACAGAGGAAGTCCGAAAAGATTGAAGGTCATCGGAGCAAAGTATTTGGATCGGTACCGATCCGATCCAATTGGATCGGCTCCGATCTAAATAGTTAAGCATTATTGATGCTTTCACCACTTGGTTGTCTTTCTTGCTTGATTTCAATGATCTCCATGTAGTTTCGTAGCAAGTTGACTTGTTTCGACAATGACTCACCTATAGGTTAGACTGAACAGTAATCGAAACTGGATGAGTCTTCACCTCTCGTATAATTGGAATGTTACCAAACTCTATAGAAAAGCTTACTGGAGGCATAGGAGTGTAAGACAAGTGGAATACAAGTCAATAAAGAAATATTTTGGGATCGGTACCGATCCAATAGGTTAAGATTGGTACCGATCCAAAATGTTAGCCTAAAAATGGCCTAAATTTCTTGGCGTGCTTTATCTTACATTTTTAGGCCTTTCGTTCAAGTTTCAAGCCGTTCCGTTTTAATCTGAATGTTCCAACTCCCATTAAATTCTGCTTGGTTTAAAACCAGGTTGACATTTGGATATTTCATGAAGCTGTAGAGGGTACGAGAAAGAGGCTACTCTTTCATATACCATACTGGAAGCTCAGTACAATTTAAATTATGATGTGCACTACTGTAGAGCTATACCGGTACTTATATTACTTTAGAGATAGGTTTGGAGTTCATGTTGGAGATTTAAGGGTGTGTAGGCTCTACCATTTTAGTTTTTTGTATAATCTTTGAACATGTTGCACTTTGATGTTCTTATATATGGTTCATTTGATTATATCCCTGTCTCGCATGCTTTACATCTATGTTATTACATTATACTTTGTCTATGCATTGTGCGATGTTCTACAGATTCTGTGTTTTGAATTTTGTTACTTGGCTAATGTCTTACACCAATCGGGTGCCTCCACAGGCGTTATATAGGTATGTCAACTATCGAAGGTGTAGGCGGTTGTCACATTTGGTGTCAGTGCCTAGGTTGCATAGATAACCTAAGTTGATACTTGGATCCAATTAGAGATAAGGAAGGATTATCGTCTTAGGATGGATCGAGTGATATATGAGAGAGCATACTTGTTATATTTTGGTTTTAAAACTGCATGGTACAAATATATTGTATATAAGTCATATGCACATGTATACTACTAATTTAGTTTTCTTTATGAGAGACCGATCATTTTCATTACAGGTTAAGAATGATTCGACATATAAGAAGTGTCATTAGGAACTCCATCTCTGGAGTTGAGGAGTAGGCTAGCTCAAGGGCAATTAACCTTGACTTATAGGACATGTTTTCTAACATGGCATGAAAACCTAAGTTGCTCCTAATGTTAATGGTGCTTAAGTGCGAACGCCAAAAGTCAACTTTGCTAAGTCATATAAATACCACATGAGTCTAGGAGGTAGACCATTCCTTAGAACGAAGTCAGTTGTTAAGGTACAAGAATGGATGGATACTTATAAAAGGATCTTCGATGACTTAGAGTTATGACACTATGAAGTAGGTATTTGCTTCTAGATAACTCCAAGGATGGGTTATGAATTAGTGGAATGCCCTTAGAGCCGCATCTCTCCAGGATTATTTACTTAGGGACTGGTTCACCATTCGCTTCGAAGGGAATTTATCCTGATTGATTAGAAGTTAGTATTGTCTAGGAAGTTCGTCGACTTGAAGCAAGGTGATATGTTTATGTCAGAGTATGCAGCCAATTTCAATGTGATATTAAAGTAAGTCCATCCTTTATTGATACTTCACTCAACAAGAATGAAAATTTATCATCGGGTTGAACGATCATCTCGAAAAACGATTAATTGGTCACTTTGATGAGAGATTCGAGAAGTTGACTAAGAATGTTTTACGATGCAAGATCCTCAAGTAGAATATCTATCCCAAACAAGCTAAAATGGAGACTAGAGAAGGTATGCCATTGAATGTCATTCCAATTTCGTCGAGTGCTCCATCGATGAAAGAGAATGGAAAGTGCATCACTATTTAAGATATGCTTTTCATTTGCGATGTTTCCGTACATGTTTCATGCGGTACTAGGGGTTCCACCTCCCTTCATATCTAGTGACTTGGTAGACAGATTGGGATTGAGACCCAAGGTAGTTGACCGACCTTTAAATTGTGACAAACCTCATTGGTAGCCTTTGCATGGTTTTTTGAGACTGGCCTTATTGGTTCATGGATGTTTGTTTGTCTATGATTGCTTTGTTTTGGGTTTGTGGGGTTTGGTATTATCTTGGGAATGGACTGGCTGAGGAAGTATATAGTGGTAGTGCATTGCGAGAGGCTGTGTGTGACTACTGAGGTTGTGCAAGGGTGGATGGTGGTGATAGGCCACTGCTGGAGGATGGAGTTATGGTTAGCTTTCTATATTCACTTGAGGTTCTACAAGATGAGTTGTCATATGTGCCTATCATGAGTAAGTATTCGAACGTGTTTGAGGAGGTTATTGGATTACCGCTACAGTGAGAGATTGAGTTTCGCATAGGCTTGGTGAAAATGCCACACTGATAGTTATTCCTTTGAGACGTAAGGAACCCGGAGAGTAGGATTTGGAGGTGAAAGTGAATGACCTAATGAGACGAGGGTTCATTCAAAGGATTATATCAGAGTGGGGGCATACCTCTAGTATTTTCCATTAAGGCATATGGCTCTTTGAGGTTGTGTGTAGTTCATCGTGAGCCGAATAAGGTGAAGAAGAAGAACGAGTATCCGCTCCCATATATTAATGACTTATTCAATCAGCTCAATGGTGCAAATGTGCTCTCTTAATTGGACCTTGCAATGTGGTTTCATCAACTATGAGTAGCGAAGGAGAGTGTACCGATAATGCCATTGGGATTTTATGAATGTTTTGTTATGTTGTTCGGGTTGACCAACGCACTGACATAATTTGTTGATCTTATTAACCATGCTTTTAAGGATCAGCTAAATAAGTTTATACTTACTTTCATGGACGATATCCTTGTTTATTCGAGGATGGACAAATACCATGTGAGGATCATACTCGAGGTGTTGAGGAAGCACCGATTAAAGGCGAAGTTTTTGAAGTGTCACTTTTATAGGGGAAAAGTGCAATTTTTGGGTCATGTTTTCTCTAATTAGGTTACTGCTATAGATTCTACAGAGGTGGCAGCAATACAGGACTAGGATCAACCCAAGACCACTACACACGTCAGAAGTTCTCTACGCTTAGCGGGATGCTATAGACATTTATTAAGACCTTCTCTAAGGTAGCAGCATCGTTAACCGACTTGACGAAGAAGAATCATACTTTTATTTGGGACCCGAGGTGTGAGCATGCATTTATGAGTCTAAAGGAGAAGTTGACGAGCACACTGGTGTAAGTCATTCCGAGCAGGAATGAGGAGCTGACAGTATACACAAACACCTATGTACAAGAATATGTGCAGTATTGATGTAAAGGGAAAAGATTGTCGCCTACGCTAGTCGACAGTGAAACTACATTAGAAGAAGTATCCGACTCACGATTTAGAGTTGGCAGTGATAGTATTTTCTATGAAGATATGATGGCATTATTTGCTTGGAAAGAGGTTTGAGTTGTATATGGACCATAAGTCATTGAAGTCCTAGAAGGACCTTAACATTCATCAGCAGCGATGGTTGGAGTTCCTAGCCTCCTATGACTTTGATATTTCTTATACGATCGGTAAGGGTAATGCAGACGTTGATGCTTTGAGTAGGAGACATGCTAGCATGGGAGTGATATTCTAAGAGTGGAAGCTATTAGAATTTATTGTTGGCTATGATTAAGTGAGCTAGAGTCAGAAGTGTTGGCTAGCCTGACGATCCAAACTACTGTGATTAAGCGGATTAGTACTAGTCAGATGTGAAGCGCTATACTAGCGGAGATCATGTCAAAGATAGAGGAAGGAGTAGAGCTTAAGGAGATGATGCAGTACAAGATCGACCATGTTGTTTGGCTGTGTAAGGATGTGACATTGTTTGTTCCCGATAACGATAGGTTGAGGGATGAGGTGCTACGAGAGTGCCATCTTTCAAGATTTATTACACATCCAGATGTTAATGAAATGTATCATGATATAAAGCAGTCATTTAATTAGGCAGGGATGAAGAAGGACGTTGGGGCATTCATCTCAAAGTGCATAAACTATTAGTTGGTGAAGGCAGAGCATAAGAAGCTAAGTGGTTTGCTGCGACCATTCGAGATTCCCAAGTGGAAATTGGAACAAGTTATGAAAGACTTTATCTATGGATTTCCAAGGAACAGAGGAGGTTACGAAAGCATATGGGTCATAATAGATAGATTGACAAAGAGTGCCCAATTCGTACAGGTCAAGTCTTGAAGAACGACATCCAAATTGGCTGAGTTGTATGTGAAGTGGGTTGTGCAATTCCATAGCGTACCAAAAATCATTGCGAGGACCGACACCCTTTGTTCATTAGCGGGTTTTGGAAAAGCCTACAAGAGGCATTGGGGATGGAGTTGCATCTCAGTATTTCTTATTACACAAACTAATGGGAATGTCAATAGAGAGAATCGTTATTCGATTTGGTACTAAGGGAAAGTTGGTGCCAAGATTCGTGGGTCCTTTTCTAATACATGAGAGGATCGGGAACCTCAAATATATGGTTGACTTACTCAGAAGATGGCAAGCGAGCGCATGTTTCGGTCTTTCATTTGTGGAGGTTTGTGCATGGCACCGAATCAACTTGATGATATCCAGATTGAACCAGAAGCATCGTACCTCGTAGGCTTATTCATATCATCAGATGTGATACGAAGCAGTTTGGAGGAAGACGGTAGAGCTAGTGAAGGTTTAATGGAGTGAAGAGAAGGCGATTGTAGTTGGAAGACCAAGAGAGCATAAGAACCACTTATTCGGAGCTCTTTACTTAGTGTGACCTCTGTTTATTGTATTTGCTTTCATTTTCGATATACATATAGGGTAGTTTAGTATCCTGCATGCTAGGGTATGCGTATATATCTTTACCTGCTTTTGCGTGCATGTTTGATGTTTGATGTTTAATATGTTTGCTCGTGGATGTTAGGCATGCGGGGTAGCTATATTTGATTTTATCTTGGTTGTGTTGGGGATTTCAGGGGGTGAAATTTTCAAAGGTGGGAAGTGTAACGACTCGTATTTTACATATCAAAGGATCGTAAAATATTATTTTTAAATTCATATGAGGTCTTATGACTATAATTTTAGGAAATGCACGCTAATGACATTTCCTATATTTAGAATTTTTACGAACTACATATAAAACTTGTAACGGGTATAGCTTTTAATAGAAGCCGAATTAGCTTTCAAGACCACTTTCGTTGAAAAGATATAATGGTTTCCCATTCCGTAGAGTGATCGTAACAACGATTTGGACTTTCTGGATAAGAGATATGATTGTTTGAAGATTGGCAGATTTTGGAGCAACATAGTAGGTAATTGGTGAGATTTGGAAGTAGTCCTACTAACCTATTTCGGGTTTGGAGGGTATAATAAGTTGAACCATCAACCCAAAATCATTTTTACAACTTCTCAAATAGATCTAAGCTACCATTAATCCATTCTACATCTAAAACCTTCTCTTTTCTCTGCCACATCTAGTTTAAATCATAGATTAATGGTAGTTGGTAAGGGGATTCATTAGAGATTTTCAAATCTACATTTTGGGAAGAAAAATTAGATCTTTGTTGTTCATTTTTGGATTTATCTTGATTTACGTGCATATATCCACTTACTGGGTATTTGATGAGTGATTTATTATCTCTCGCCTTTGTATATTGTACATATATGTTTTAGCGTATTTTGGATCCATTTATGAAATTAAAATAATGTTTTATTGCTATTTTAAAATCCTATCTATAATAAAAACATGAATAAATGGATTTTTGGTGATGTAGACATGTTATTTGGACATGTGTCTACCTGGTATATTTAGACTACGTTGTAGACACCTTATATGATGATTGTTGCAATTGATTATTTGGTTTGCATGTTTGAATGTTGTTTAGTGCATGTATGGTGTTTGTTTGTATGCTTGTATGGTTGAAAACGCTCATCGAAGTGAACTAGAGGCAGGAGCCGTGTAATCGAACTTCGATGGATAGACTAGAGAATGTTAAGAATTGTAACGATGCATACGAAAGTCATATAGGTTATAGAATAGAGCATAGTGCTAAAATCAGCATGTAACTAGAGTTTGGAGAATTTACAGCATTTCTGTTCGGTAGCATTTGTTAGATAGTGGGTGCTTGAAGTCGTGCTTAGGACTGGTGTAAGGTCGGTTAGGGATCAGCTTGGTGTCGGTTGTGCTATGTTCGGCGACTAAACAATATTTGATGCTCGATGGATTTTGGGGGTTGCTTGGTATCATGCCCGATGGTTTTGTAAGGCGGTTTGGTTCGCTACCGGGTAAGATTTTCTGTTTAGTGCTTGGTGTCCGATGATGGTGTGCTCGTTGTTTTTGGTAGAATGACTCGGTTCGGTGCCAAGCAAGATTTTCTATTTGGTGCTTAGCATATAATGATAGTCTGCTTGGTGTTTTTGGTGGGGTGACTTGGTTCGGGCCCAGGCAAGATTTTTTGTTCGATGCTTGGTGTCCGATGATGGTTTGCTAAGTGTTTTTGAGGGGCAACTCGGTTTGGTACCAGGGCAAGCTTTGTTGTTTAGTGGTTTTTAGGTTGCTAGGAGTCAGAGGAGGGATGCTTCAAGTTTTTCGGTGATTTCTTTGAGTCCGATCGAGGATATACGAGGATATAAACTTAAAATTTGGGAATTTTGGTCGTGGCATGGCGAAACTTCGGGATTTCTTTGGAACTCGTTTCGAAGGTCTAGTGGGTGATGTGAAGTGAACTAAATGAACCCAAATAACTCGGATGACCTTGGATTTTGTGCGGCGACTATTGGAACGAGGGTGCAGTGCTTCGACACGGCGATGCCGACAATGCTGGCGACGACTTTGGAATTTTGGTATGATGTTCTACGACTTACGATGGATGTCAGAGCCCTTCCAAAGATTGCGACTTAACGATGGAAGTCGTGACGGTGATCCACAAGGACAAGTTCAATGATGATGGCTTGTGAGTAGGATTTGCGACCGTGTTCTACTACGGAGAAAGCCATGACGAAATAATGATTAAATTCCATTATGGAGATGAGTGCAATGGAACGTTGATAACATGGAGGTTTATGGTGTGCTTATAAAGAATGGATATGTGGGAAGCTCCCACTTGGATTTACAATCGTGTCCAGATCTTGTGATAGTATATTACCATGGATTTTTATGATTGTGAGCCCAGTTCCTAGCCTTACGAAGTGGCATGGATTCGAGAACCAACAAAGTTGGGATTTCAGTTGAATCTCTCGTTTGTAATTATGTTATACAACTTATCGTATATTCAATGCACACGAGTGATGGTGATGATTGTTTGACGGATGTTATGTTTTCCATGATTGTTTTATAACTTTAGGGTGTCACATGATACATGTATCTTCGACTGTATACCTAGACACTACACATTGTAATTCGATTATATTGCAATTATGTTGCAATGATAGTAGATTAGCATGTATTGACTGTTATGTACTAACTCTTTGGAGGTAGAGATATGTTAGATATGGTTCTTCATACCCTATATCCATATTTATTATATATGATTTTATAGTATTTTTGAGACGAAGTATCGCTCACATCAAACTATTGTCTGATATGATGTTTTATGTTTTGCTTTTTATTATCTCGGATAGTCTTAAATTGGTAGATTAAAAATAACGGGTCTGGATATTTCATGGAGCTGTAGGGAGTAAAAGGTGGAGGTTACATTTCATATATCATATTTGGAGCTTCCTATCGTTTATATTCCATTGTGTAGTACTGTAGAACTATACCAGGTTTTGTATTACTTTAAAGACAGTTTTGGAGTTTATTTTGGAGATTTAGAATGTACAGATTCTATTATTTCAGTTTTTTTGTATAATCTGTGAACCCCGCTCTGATGTTTTTATTTATGGTTCATTTGATTGTATCGCTGTCTCGCCTGTTTTACATCTATGTTATTACATTACAAGTGTTACGACACGCATTTTACACGTGACGATGACATGTGTTTTACACCTGAATTGTTTTTCTATAAAGTGAATATGTTTAACATTGTCAAAAAGTTTATTTAATGTTAGTTTGAATTTTTATTCTCCTAATTTTATCTTAGTTGCAACATCTACACTGGTAGTAGTTTGAATTTTTGTTTCTATTAATTTGTAAAAGAAGTTAATTTGTTTAATATTATTTTAAGTGATATTAAGATTTGGTAATGTTTGTAAAGAGAAGATTTGAATTTGTAAAGAAAATTTATTTGTCACATACTATATTTAAGCTACACTAAGATTTAGTACTATTTATGGAGACTTATTTATTAAATCCTATATTTAAGGATATTAAGATTTAGTAATATTTATGTGTATTTGACCGATTCTTATTTCAGTGAACACGCAACGCTAGAAAAATATTCATTCAAATATTCGAGTTTTAACATAGTTTGAATTGTTCCAATTCTTTATAGAAATAATATGTTAGAAATAACAGAAAATATTTTTTGTTTCAGGTGGTTGTAAAGAGAATAATATGGATAACTTGAATTATATACGAGTGGTGGGTATTTTGAAAAGTTCATGGTCGGATCAAAAGATTGCGCTTCTAAGTCAACTATTAATTGTTATTATATTATGTTTGTGCACTGTGAGATGTTGTATAGGTTTTGTGTTTTAAATTTTGTAACTTTATACCCTTGGCTACAGTCTCGCATCGATCGGATGTCTTCACGGCGCATTATACAAGTAGATAGAATACTCGAGGGATAGGATGGTCGTCACAATTTGCAAGGTAAAAGAAAAAACTTAAAAGTCGTGGGAAATGGGTTGAAACAAACTTAGAAGAAAGTCTGAAATTGCTCCAAGTCAGCGTTCATTTAAGCTTCTCAAATTGGAGCGCTCTAAGGCTGTAGAGTTGGTGTGGTCGAGCGCTCCAATCGAAGCGTATAAGTGCTACAGAGGAGCGCCCAAGCGGCTCGAGCACGAGCACTTCACTGAGCGCACACACATTCTATGAGGATATGATGATGAATAATTGTCTTGGATATCGTTCATAACAATGCAGGTACCAATCAATATTAGGGTTTTCATTAAGTTGAGTAAAAGCCAAAATGATAATCCTACTGGCAATATCTTCTTAAAATTGTTGAGTAAAAGCACACATAGAAAAAAGAAACTTTCTCGTGGACACCATGCACATACCATACCTCCTCGGACGTCAACAATAAAACAAAATAAGTAAATAAAATTGTTGGGCGGTAACTCTTACGCCACACATAAGATTTTTCGCAAGTTTAACCCAAGCGATTTAAGTCTGAATCTTCTAAATAAAATTTTGACTTTACAAAATATCTAAACTCGACCAAAATTTTAAAGTGCTAAAAAGAATCCAATGCACCTTCACTCGATTTATTAATCTGGATTCGGTTCATTCAATCTTCTGTCTGAAAACACACCATATGTGGTCACCACATATCATCATTATCAACATTCAACACTTCTTACACCTTGGTTACTATTATATTCTACTTTGAACATCGATCTTGTGATCTTGAACCAAAGGTCGATTTGCAGTTATTCGGCCTCTGTCACGTACTTCAGAATGGTAGGGCAGTGAGTGCCTCTAAGGAGCATGTAGATAATTTAGAGAGGCAGCAAAGTTAAAGGTCATAAATGTTCGCTATGAATAAGATGATTAACTTTTGACAAATTAAGAATCGAAGCTCCATTTTCCATGCCTTTTTCCACAACACATGTATAAAAATGGAATAACTGTATAATTTTAGTGATGTGGTTCTAAAAAAACATCGCTTTCAAATTTCTTCACATCAAGCATAAACAATCCACCACAGGAAGAAGAGAAAAAAAAACATAGTGTGAATAGTTATGAATAAAGTATCATGTTTATTGGAAGAAGAATAAAGTTAATATTGGACAATACTACATAGAATCCACTGATTCATGCTCATAACTTTAATTTATTTGTTTGTCTATTAAAAAAGAAAAATAAAAATTGTTGTAACAACCACCAAATGACAGTCCAACAAATGACAGTCTAATATCGTAAGGCCATCATTTTTTAAAAATTTGAACCAGAAACATCGATATGTACCATGCAATTTATAGCATAAAAACGATGCAATTACCAGTTATCCCCAAAAATTATGTGAAAAGCGATCAAAACTCGGAATATAATATCTGTATTCAAAAAGATGCATCCAAAATTTACAATAAAGCCCTCGCATCTTCTTCTTTTACCATCTTATCTTCATTTCATTTCATTTACATACCAAAACTATTTAGAGTTACCAGATCATGCTCAATCCCCAAAACAAAGTTAAGATCATAGCGGTACCTCTCTTTACCTTGTAATACTACTATCAGTAATACTCTTACCGAGTATCAACTAACTCGCAACAACCGCATCCTTAACCCTAACATAAATTTTCTCAGGACTCGGATTGGTGCTTAGTTGCTGCTGATTCTGCACAATCTTCGTTTTCTTCTCCTTAGCTTCGTCCATATCAATTTGCTCCTGTCTGCATTCTTCACTGCAAAAAGGGATATCGCCCCTGCACATAAAAAATTACAAAGTATTAGCGTTATGTTAGGCAAAATTTCTCAAATCTGCATGATTTGTTTAGCTCAAATGGAAAAAAAAAAAAAAAAAAAAACGTACATGTACATGAAAATATCGTGTCTGGAGCCGATATAACACTTGCAGAGGTGACAAAAATCGAGGAAATGGCCGGAGCCTTTACTGTCCTCTGAGAGGAAGGATCTAGACGATCTGAAGGAGGGGTACTTTGGAAGAGTGGAGGAAAAAGAGGTGGAGATCGACTCGAAGGAAGAAGAGGAAGAATGATATTTGGACTTCATTTTAATTTTGAAAAAAGTGTAGGGGTTTTCTGCTAATTTGTAGCTGCGAGGAAGAGGAAGAGAAGGAAAATGGTAGGTTTAGTTATTTCATTGAGCGGAATAAATAAGAGGGGAAAAGAAAGGAGTTTATTTAACAGATGGCCACGAAGCTGTGGTTGCTTTATGGGATCCAAAGTTACGAATCTATGACACGTGGAAGCCGTTGATTATAGCTGATCAAATTTGAATTGAGATTTTTCGAATTAATTAGAGACGTTTGATCTCGTTTTGTGACGGTTGAGATTCATTGAAGTTCCACAGATATTTTAGAGAGAAAAAAAAGAGTGTTATCGGGTTCTAAAGCTGTTCTTTAGTTAACCAGTAGTAAGGACTTGGTCGGGTTTTTAAAGTTGGGATTGGGTACACATTTCGATATTTTCTTGTTGTCATGACACCATTTCACAAACTATACATTAAACACGTAAAACATATGCCAGTTCAAGTGCTAATGGTTACATTGGTTTTAACTGTTTAGAATTAAACACCATTCTAAAACTTAAACACTATATTTAGCAGGTTAATTGATTTTTTCCCTCCTCTCTTATCAAAATTATTTTGTTCACAGTCTTCGTCAAAATCACAAATGACTCCTACTTACAATCGAAGTGATTTTTATCAAGCTTTGATTGTTTATAAAATAGTGCTTCAATTTACATTCTTTTGTGATCTATTCAACAAACAACATATTTAGAGTTTTCAAGCGTGATGCAAGCAAGGTTTTAAATATCGGATTTCGGTCATATTTCGTCTCAAATTTTTACATAAGTTATCTCGTATCGGGAGAGATCTCGAACGAGATGGGTACATATGGAGTGTACATCTCGGATTGACATCTCGGATCTTATAATGCATCTCGGCAATATCTCGAATGTACTTATTTGTTTAAAATTAATGTGCCAAAAATTTATTTAATGATTATAACTTTTTTAGTAAAAATAAAAATAGTAACATACTTGATTTACATGGAAAAAAGAATATTTTTATAAGAGTGGTATCTTGATTAGCTTAATTGATTTGGTAATGATTGAATAATACCCTTTTATTTAAACATAATAAAGAAGTGAAACCTTTTGATATGACTCATTAAGATAAAAAGTAAAGAATATGTTCAAGAAGTTGGTAAATTATAATTGAATTGAATAGTTTCTTTTGAATCAATAAGAAAATAAAAAATATTACGAAAAATAAGATAAATGTATAATTTCAGGTGAGATCTCGAATTGAGATGTGAGATTTGAATATCTCGGACAAGATGAGTGTCGCGGTAGATATGGAGGAGATTTGATGTCTCGTCTCTTTTAAGTGTGAAAAGGAGATATCGAAAGAGATCTCGGGCGATATATAGGAGATTTAAAACCATGGATGCAAGTAACAAATTTGTTGGACAAGCATCCAAATAGTTGTCTTATAAAAAAAAATGGTTGTCTTATAATTTGAATGGAGAACGGATATTTTCGATGTCTTTCTGAAATTTCAAAAATTTAACTTGTGTAGTAATACAAATCATACATGAAATATAACCTAGAGAAAAACACACAGATTAATTGTAGAGAAAAACATTTAACCTAGATGAATTATTACACTACAAGAAGAATAATGATTTCCGACGGCTGAAAACAGTCGACGGCCGTCGGAAAAAGCCGTCGGAATTTACTGCGTCGGGGAGCAGTATTTCTGAGGGCTTCTGACACAGTTTGTCGTATACTGTTCCGACGGCTTCCGAAGGATCCCGACACATGTCGGGATCCGTCGAAAGCCGTCGGAAATGAAGTGTTACAGACCGTCGGAAGCCATCGGAAATTTTGACTTGTAAGCTGTCGGAAGCCGTCGGAAATCTGCTGTATTTTTTTTGAATTCTGCTGCAAATATAGCATTCCATCCACATTTCTCTTCCAAACACTATTACATCAATACTGCACAATCCAGTATACAATATTTCAACCAAATATCAAAATCCAAACTACACAATATTCAATAAACACACAAATAAATAAAATTACATCAAAATAAAATACATAATATATATAAACATTCAAACATTGACAATAACCCCAATAATAAGTGTTATATCATGTTAGAAATACACAAAATCATCAACATCCTCATCCACATCCTCATACAGTCATAAAACCAAATGTATCAAGCATAATTATACAAAAATCAACAATTACCTCCACCGTCTACCAAATCATTCAAAACTTAAAAAAACATACCTGAACAAGCAAGCAAGCAATGAATCAATCTCCTCCAGATCCAGAGCCAGCCGAGGAAGGGAAGCGGCCACCAAACTGCTACATGTACTCTAGCAACTGTGTGGTCTGCATGGCCTGTTGGCGATTCTGCTCCTCCAGCTGGGACACTCTAGTTCGCAATTCTTTTATATCTGCTAAATCGCTCTGATCTCTACTCCGTCGTCCCCTACTCTGACTACTGGCCCGCAATAATTGAAAAATGAATAAAATTCATGTTTATTGTTTTGAAAAGGTCAAAATATCATATTTTATGTATTTTAAGAAAAAGTAAATTATTTACCGCTAGATTGCCAAATACGTATCGTCGACCATGCTCTGCTGGATCCATAACGGACTCAAAAATAGTGTCCTCCTCGTCGGTCGTCGGTTGATCTCGACCCGTATCAGCAAAGAGTTTCTGCCGCTGCTCCATAAACTTCTCCTGCATTAACAAATTAACAATATCATATCTTATTTCATTATAGTTTAACAAGCAAAACAATTATTAATACTGAATAAAATGAAATAAGCTTACATGGCTTTTGCTAGATTTATCATCCTGCCATGTATACGAAACAGTCTCTTCTGGATTAACATGCTCGACAGCATGCGTACGGGTGAACACGTCCATATAACTGACAGGACCATATGCCTCGCCTTCCTGAAGTATACATACTAGGACATCCTGCCACATACAGTAGAAAAACGAAAAAAACGAATCAAAAATGGAAAACAGAAAAATATACATACTAGGACATCCTGCCATATGCACTCTATGATGTGAGGAGGGATGTTATCCCACTTCGGCCAGCAAGCACTCATCCTACTGTGATAAGAAGCTCTAGAGACATCCAGCACAACCTTCGAGGGAAGTAGGTCAAACCCCTTGTTTGTAAATATGATCTAGATAAGTACGTACGTATATCATAAAAAAATTAAGATGCTGAATAAAATTTAATTCTTACCCCTCTGCTCTAGGGACTAATGAAACTACTGGACGCCGTGGCTCTTGCGATGGGCCACTGTCATCGCCTCCTGATGGTCGGGAAGAGCTCCTACCTCTATATGACATTATGATAACCTGTGACATATATACACATCATTATATAAGAGAATAATAACATGATAATGAGATATATTTCATATGAAAATGACATCAACGGTATAAATTGCTTAATTAATGTCTGAAATGGAAATGGAAATAGAAATGGAAGTGTGTTATACCTGATTCATAATGGGTGTACTCTTCAGACGATAAGAAGATTTCATTGCATTTTTAATAAAAATTGCTAAATAAATGACAAATGGAAATGACATAAAACATGTAAACAATGGTAAACGGATTTGGTTTCATAGTTACATCAATTTCATAATACATCAAGAGTTCGACGTAGTTATATCAATTGCAAAAAAAAAAGATTCAGATTTATATCAGTCATCATCGTCTTCTGATTCAGATTCGGTCTTGTTTTCTATGATATTTTCCTCTGCACTGTCAAACGCTTCTACCAAAACATTTGATTCATCGATCAAAGTACCAAAATCTGTATGATCTCTGTAATTATTATTTCGTTATTTTGCTCAAAATCTTCCTGATAAGCTTGTTCGTCCGGAATATTCTTCTCATCGAATGTGAATCTGGCTTTTGTTTTAAAAACTGCAGACCAATCTGCTTTATCTCTTTGTAGAGACGGTAAGGAGCGTAATAAACTTGCAATACTTGTTTGGCTAGTACAAAAGGATCATACTTGTGATAGTGCGATGTACGCTTAAAGATTATAATCCTTGTGCACATTAATTCCAGAACTTGGAACATTGCTAAACCAATTGCATCTAAATAGAAACATCTCCTCCGCGGGTCGTGAGAAATATGTCAGTTGCAAATTTGTGTTAGAACGCCATAAAAATCATTTAAGTGATTTTCTGGATCGTCACTACCTTTAACAAATACACCAGTATTATTTGTTAATTTTTCTACACCGTATTTTTTGGTGTTAAATTTATATCCATTGACGAAATATATTGGATATGTCTTGACCACTCTTTTTGGTCCCATCGCAAGATGTTTCAACCCTTCGTCAACAACACAATTTTTCGGCTCATAAACGTAATTTGAGAACCAACGGGAAAATTCTTTATTGAGATCTCCTTTCGGATGTTCACGCTCATAAACATTGTTTGTATAAACAAATTATTACATTAGGTTATACACGTGCATGCATTATAGAAAAGAATAAAACACGAATTATTACTTTAGATTACTTAACAAACGGTGCAACCTCGTCACAATTTAGAAGAATATAAGTGTGTGCTGCATGAAGATCTCTATCGTCTAGCCATATTTCTACACATTTTCCAGAAGGCCGGCCATGTTGTCTAAAAATAGATAACATTGCTTGAGAGGACTCTTGTTCGTCGCCATCGTCATTATGAGGAACACTTTGAAATGAAATATTCACATGGTCACTGAAATAGTGAGAGAAAAAGAACGAAGCTTCTTCTTCGATGTAAGATTTACACATCGAACCTTCAACTCGTGCTTTTTGCCTCACTTTTTTCTTCAGATGATTCAAATATCTATGCAAAATTAATTTATATTAACTTCATCTTTCAAATGCAATTAAATTACGTGATAACATATTATATACCTCTCAAGTGGATACATCCATCCATATTGGACAGGACCTCGAAGTCGTGCTTCAGATGGGAAATGAACAGGTAAATGTTCCATTACATTAAAAAAACCTAGCGGAAATATTTTTTCTAATTTGCAAAGCAATATAGGAATGTCTACTTCAAGTTTACGTAAACGTTGCACTTTTAAAGTAGTCGAACAAAGCTCTTTGTAAAACATACCAAGCTCCATTACTACCTTCCAAACTTTTGACGGCAGTAGTTCTTTGAACATAACGAGAAATCAATTTTCCATCATTATGTGACAGTGGTGACTTTTCATTCCGCTCAATCTACCATTTTTAAAGTCAACACACCTACGAAGATTTGATGATATCCCATCAGGAAATCTTACCCTTCCACCCATTTTAACACATCTTTAACTTGATTATTATCTAATTCGTAACATGTTTTGGGTTTCTTAATGTCATTTAGTTTCATATGAAGCTCAGAACATTTGCATAATTCTTCTTTATCACGTCTTGATTTCAAATCATCCTTCGTCTTCCATTTCACATTCAAAATTGTGTTAAAAACATTATCAAATACATTTTTCTCATTGTGCATCACATCTATGTCATGACGAAGCAGAAGATGTTTCCAATACGGCAACTTCCAAAAAATAGTTTGTTTGCACCAGTTATGAACAACTGATTTTCCTTCAATTTATGTTTGCTCACCACTTTCATATACCTTTGGATAGTCCCTAACAAGTTCATATATGTCTTCGCTTGACCATATCATCGGTGGTTGTCTGATTTCTACTCTATTAGCTAAAAAGTTTTTCTTGTCTCCTATAAAGGGATGATTTACATGGAGAAAATATCGATGACAGTCAAACCATGAAATTTTCTTACCATGAGGTAAAGAAAACGCCCGTGTTTCATCCATGCAATATGGACATGCTAGACGACCGGCAGTACTCCATCCCAAAAGCATTGCATAGGCAGGAAAATCACTTATAGTCCACAACAAAGAAGCAAACATACGAAAATTTTTCTTCCTGGACACATCGTATGTGTCTACTCCTTTGTTCCATGGTATTTTTAACTTCTCAATCGATGGTTATAAATACACATTGATTCCTTGTGTTAGATCGTCGGGGCCAGGAACGACAACAGTAAGAAACATATATTGCATTTTCATATACATCCATGGAGGTAAATTATACGGTGTGACGATAATGGGCCAGCATGAATATTTAGAACCAAATTGAGAAGATGGAGAAAAACCGTCCGTACATAATCCAAATCTAACATTTCGACTCTCCGCTGCAAAATTTGGATACGTTTTATCGAAATGCTTCCATGCTTCTCCATCGGCCGGATGTGTCAACGTATCCTCTTCCTCCGTTCTCACGCTATGACATCTCATATTAGATGCAGTTACAGAGGATGCATATAATCTTTGAAGTATTGAAGTTATGGGTAAGTAAGGCATACGCTTGTACGGAACTTCCTTCCCCTTCTTTTTTCTTGGTTTATATCTCTCCAGGTTACAAACTTTACAATTTCTAAGGTTTGCGTCTTCTTTCCAAAACAACATGCAGCCTTTTAAACATGTATCTATTTTCTGATAAGGTAAACCAAAAGCCAACATAAGTTTTTTAACTTCATAGTGATTTTCACACATTAGATTATCGGGTGGCATATGTCTTTTGCATCTTGTACAACAGCCGTAAACCCAACTTCAGTGATGTTGTATTTTGACTTCATCGCAATGTATTCTGCGATTACTAACAGCTGAGTGCCGCTTTTACAACCATCCCAAATAGGTTTCTTAGCAGCATGTAGTAAATCATAAAAAAAAATTGCTTCAATATTTGGTTTTTCAACATTTCCATCATCGTTGTAAACTTCAACCATAGGAAACATTGATCATGCTGCATCGTCGACCATATTTTCTATACGGGTCGTCGAAACTATTTCGTTAACGACACTTTCAGACTTTACAGGAGTATTTGCTACAACTTCTCTATGACAATCCCAAATATAATACTCGGGTACGAAACCGTTTCGGCACAAATGAACTTTCACAATATCTGGTAACAATATATTTCAAATGTCTACATCTACTACACGGACAATGAATTTCTGGATCGTTTTCGTTATTACTTAAAGCGAATTCAACAAACACGTTTATACCATTATAAAAATCTTCTTTTATTGATCCCCTCAGTCCTTTTCTTTGGTACATCCATCCCCTTTGATCAGCAAAATAATCAATCATTTTTCCTATTTGACAAAATGAGAAGTTCACAATTTAATATTTATTTTCAAGAATACAAATTCGAAAAAGATTATTTTCATGGTCGTATAATATTTGAATTTAAAGAACAAATTTAAAAATATTTTCAAATAGGGCACATTTTGTTTTTTAACTTATCGATATAAAAAATTGTAATTTTTTTCATTGGTCAGGTATCCTACTTCCCATTACAAACACAGTAAGCATTTACATTTCGTATATTACTTCGTCTCAAACGATTCAACAAAATTTCGGCAGTATTTCCCTTTTGTTCCCTGCATTGTACACAATTGCGTGTACGCAGGAAACAAAAAAGAAAAGTTAGGCCGAAATTTTATGAACCGTTTGAGACGAAGTTGTATACAAAATATAAATGCTTACTGTGTTCATAACTTGTCCAATACATGGAAGATCCAACAAACATTGTACCAGATGAATATAAATGGTCGTTTTTCGAAAAAAACGACTATTTATACAACGATCATGTACAGCACTCGTCAGACGGGGCCCAAAACTCTCTAAGGGACATTCGTCAAAATTACATGCGCGCATTTTACGAAAAAATACAATTTTACTCACTGTTCACATTTGCAAAAATATATATTAATTTAACACATTTATTCGACGTATTACATCAACTTAAGTCTCGTTCGACGTTTTTTTGTTGTGTAAGTCAATACGTGCACAATATAATATTCCTAGCTCTTTCATTCATTTTATCTTATTTCAACTAACACAATACAATGATTGCAGCGCTACACACATGTACAATCATACAATCAAGGCATACACAACGATTTACATATACACGAACAACCACAAACTATACATGTTTTTCGCAATTTCACGATAAAAGATGAAATGGGAATACCACGGAATGCTAGAAACTGTTATAACACTATTGAAAACAAATTCAATCAACAATTAGCCCTAATTTATCAACTTATGAAAATCTAGAATCAGGGTAAAAACTGTATTTTTGGCGAAAATAAGAGATTATACATGTGCTAGAGAGCAATAGACGTTGATTGCGCAGCCGGGGAGGATCTGAAAGCTCGAAATTGATGATTGGAAGGTTGGGGAAGAGATCGGGGGATTATTAACCTAAAATTTTCGTATGCAAAATGAGGAAGAGGCTCGGCCTAGGGCTGTAAATCGCGAATTTCCGACGGCTTCCGACGGCCGCCGACGGCCCGTCAGGAGCCGTCGGAAATAAGCCGTTGGGAGCCGTCGTCCTACCCTGCTGATTTTAGAGCATTTTCTAGTAGTGCTATTGTCATAAACAGTTTCGAAATTTGATCTCTTTAGAAAATAATAATTATAACTTTAAACATATATGGTAAAATATTATTATTACTAAAATTTCTACTTTGCGGTTAGTGATGATATACCTTTCAAAGTAGTTTATAATTTAAATTCTAGATGCTGAATAAATTATACTTATTTTGGGATAAGGTAGCTTTATGATTTGGATGAACATGAGATGAGACGAGTCATTTGTGATATGGGTCAGCATACAAAATGTTACTTAATTAGATGCTTATTATTGTGATTATACTATGAGTTTTTTCCCATTTGTTTATATTTTTTGCTTTTGTGTTATACTCCTAATGACCTATTTTTGTATTTGAGTTAAGTGTGGAAGCGTATTTTATCAATGTTCGGCACTATTTAGGCTTTAAGAATAGTATGTTGTTACATAAATATTGGGTCTCGGTCACTAATTATACTCCTTGGTGTACATATGGGTCTTACCACTAACCGAACATACAATTTGGCTAGTTAAGACATGCTTCAATTTTCTCGATAAAGTGTACGGCCCCCTCAACTATACATTTTCTCTGCTATAAAATGGATAGTCAATCTCGTGTTGGCCTCAAATCCAAGGCAATGTGTTTTTGGTATATGTAGAGTCCTAATCCAGTGATTATGGGTTTCCTCGGATCTTATCGGGTTTTCCCCACCTCATCCCAGGCCAAAGTAGGGATACATTCACCAATCGACGACTTGTATTTTACACAACTGGCGGTATGTGTTAACGCATGCATCTTGTGTCAGAACATGTCACTGAATGTGTTGACACATCTAAGCTAGGCAGAATCCTATAGCACCATCTACATCCGTCCATGTGATGACACATTTCTCCCTTTATGTCGATACACAACCAATTATGATTTTGTAAAGATTCATCATTCGTAATATGTGAAAATCCATGCATAACGACACCTCGGGATCCCCAAGCACCAAAAATGATGACTCTTTAGAGTGGTAAAAAGAAAACAAATAGAATCTGTTTATCATAATTTCGTATAGAACTCACAATAAAAGGATAAAATATAATAATAACATATACCCATACAAGACTATTAATGTCATAATAATATGAAGATAATATGATCCATCATCATCATATATAACACTCAAAAACCGTGGAGGTAAAATGATACAACATCCCAAATAACATGTCTCGTATACAAGATAAAGTCTTGTAGGTCCATATGCAAAACACTGGAAAATTATAGTAGTGCATAACTATGACTCTATAATCTGCTCCAGCTAGCAACGTCTTCACAAATCTCTAGTTCATACCCACTTAAGGAATAAATTAAGAGAAAACATAGAGAGTAGGGCATAAAGTTTGGTGAGAAGGCAACATGTAATAGTCTACACTTTCGGACACACGATTTAACATCAAAAAACGTTGTTTGTGTTAGAACTGGATCGGTCGAAAACGGGTGAAATACGTGGATTTACAAGAAATCTCTATTTGGATCTATTAGGCCTTTGAAGTTTAAAGAGATTTTAGGTCCAATTTAAAATGTATTTCAAATAAAAGTCTTTATTCTATTTAATTAGATTAAAAGAGTTCAAATTTGATATAACTTAAATATACGAGTGTATGAAATACACCCATTTGTGTAATAGTTGCTCATTAAAGTTTGAAAAGTAAAACTTTTGTTTCCTTCTTTGAAACATATGCAATTAACTAAGGGAATAAATAGTTATAACTGAAGAGAGAAACCTTTCATTTATCTCTCTTTGTTTGGATTAATGATTCATTAAATGTCATTGATGATTAATTTAAACATAGCATGAAATGTAAGCATATTCAAATATACTCACGGTGTATATCGTATAAGTGCAACAAGAACTGTATATAGTTAACGATTCCCTTTATATATTACTTTGTTGTCCAAAATTGAAAAGGAGAACACAAGATCAGTTATATATATACATATACATACATACATACATACATACATACATACATACATACATACATACAAATATATATATATATATATATGTCTATCGATGGATGCTCTCGAATGCAAATAGTGTTATCTCTGCATCCGCATCCGAAATCATTTTAAGATATCGGATACCTGCATTCGTGAATACAGATGGATATCGGATAATTATCCTATCCGGTAGTGACTAATAAATCAAGAATTATAAAAAGAAAATTTTAGTTTAACATGAATATTTTTCAATCCCATTGATTATAAAAGTGTTAATAATTAACAAATATGATGATGATAAATAGTTTCGAGAAGTTAAAAAACATTAAGTGCATATAATATAAATTACTAACTTAATAAAATAATAAACAAATATCTTTCACTGCACGAAAATATACATAATTTAAATGTAAACTTGACAAAAATTCGGACGGATAATTTTCGGATACGGATGCCCACGTATCCACATCCACATTCGTTTTTTCGAATATCGGATATTTATACGCTTTTCGGATGCGGATGCAAATGTATATTTTTGATTTTTCAGATATCCATCGATAACCCTATATATGTGTGTGTGTGTAAACATACATAATATATATATATATATATATATATATATTCTTGTTTACACTAAAGTTGATATTAGTTGTTTGACGCATTCTAAAGTAAAGCAAACAATTTAAAACTAGTTTTAATTAACAGATAGTTTTAAATCAAAATTGTAATGTTCATAAAATTCTGTTCTGTAAAACATGAATTAAGAACACATACATATATGTATGTATATTCATTTATATATGTGTGTGTGTGTGAGCGCGCGTGCACGCACACGCTTATATATATGTACCCAATAATCGAATCAATGTTTTACATTCAAAAGAAAGTATGCTATATATATTTAATTATTTGTTCTTTAAAATATACGCATTCAATCAAAATAAAAATCTTACAAATAATTTGTTAACCTGCCTTTTGGCAAGGCCGTAGAGAAAAGGCTTTTACTCAAATGACTGCTCGGTTATCAATGCTGGAATGTGATGGTATTGGTTCAGATGATTGGTAGATGATCAATCACGGATAACAAACATGATTATGAGGCCGGGATTCGGCATAGGCGATGGACGAAAAGCGCAGGATACTTGAAATATGGATATCGACAGAAATCGAGTTGATTCGGGTTGCTTGGAGTTTGCTTCGAGTCACATTGTAGTTTACTTCAGGTTTTTACCCAGGTCACTTTGAGTCAAACAAGGGCTTGCTTCAGGTCTTGGAGGGATCGGCATGTTTACACGAGCTCGACTACTACTTCGGTTCGCATTATGCTAATTTCGGGTTGGCATCGTCCTATCTTTTGGTCGGTAAAGTTTTGGGATCGTTAAAATACCTGGGATCGGCATACATCGGGTCCGTGCTTGCTTGACTTTGGGTTGGCAAGAGGATTTGGGATCGACATATCATATTTTTTCTAGGGGTCGGCATGTTATAGTCACTTCGGGTCGGCAATAGTCTTTCTTCGGGTTGGCATTGCATGGAGATTCGGGTCAGCATTTCTAGGGTCGACATTGAGGAAGCACGAACTACTTTGAGTCATGGAACGACATGTTTCGAGTCATTGTTAGGTTCGCTTCGGGTCAATACCCAGGATGCTTCGGGTTGGCAGAACAACATAGGGTCGGCATATTGAAGGCTAGGGATCAACATTATTTTATTTCGAGTCGTGATGTATTCTGCTTCGGGTCATTAAACAATTTACTTTAAGTCATTGTTGGGTTGCTTCGGGTTAACACCCAAGTTACTTCAGGTCAGCATATTCGAACTCGAGGTTGGCAGGGATGAGTGATATGGACTAGACTACGGTTGTAGTGGGCCTACATCAGTGAGGAAGCCTAGTAACCAGAGTTTTGCCTATAAATACAGCAGGCATGGATTCAAAAAAAGGGATTCTCATTCGGTTTCCCTTCATCTTCTACATAAATTATACTCAGCCATTGTTTCAAAGGACTCTAGATTATAACTGTAATTAATTCTTTGATAATAAAAAAGGAAATTTCTAGAGTGGACGTAGGTCATGGTCAGCCGGACCATTATAAATCTCGTCCATTTACTACTTTCTTTTTAGTTTTTGTTGTTCTTTATATTTATGTCCTCTTCATATATTCTATCTATGATATGTGACTGCGAATTGGTGCTTTCATCCCTGATTGGGTGTTTATGACCTTTTTTGGTGCCAATAGTATTATTATCTTAAAATATTTTTTTTAGGTTTAATAGAAAAACCCATATGTAAATCTTAAAATGAATTAAATATTATTCTAATGTAAATAATGAACAATGTGGTTTCGAAACAACTTGCAAGAGTGTATTCAATTCCCAAATACAGCATAAAATTTAAGCCAATTAGTCAAACATTTCTAAACAAAATAGTTTTCAAACAATAATTTCTATAGAAAAGAATTAGACAACCAAGACATATATAAATTCTTGGTAATAGAATTCAAATCTAAACTAAACATATAATATGAACGGTGATGGATCTATTAATATTAACATAAATAACATTAACTATTAGGGAATGAGAAACATGTGCAGATCTAAGATGAGTCAAAATAATAGACATGCTTTAATTAAGATAAGGGGTTTTGATTCACATGTTTAAAATTAATCAATTAAACACATAATGAATTATTCAAATCCAAATATATGAATGATAAAACATACAAACAAATAAAATAGACAATCACCATAGAACATTGTCTAAAACCACACCTTAAATGATGATATCTCATCAGATCTTTAAGATCCACACTCAATCCTTGCAAGAGATGGACGAATAACTTGTGTTTCATTTTATTTGATGTTTTTTGGGAGGTGAAAGATTTTTTTGGAAATCTTTAAAAAAAATTCTACCATGGAAGGTTAGGAGGAGAGCAAAGAAAAAAAGAACGAGAAAGAATGAATTCTTTGCAGAAAATGAATTAATGGTTTTGTTTTAATTAAAAGAATAAAACATTTCTTATTCTTTAATTAATACTTCCTTGATTAATTCCTTTATTATCTCTCTCTCCCCACTCCTCTCTCTTCCAATGGTACGACTGAAATTACATGCCATCAAATGACTTAAAATTTCCATAAATCACTATATACAATTATTTTTTTATCTAAACCCTTTTAAAATTATATTGATATAGAATATCGCTGCATGCAAATATAAGTACTATAAATGCATTCAAATACAACTCTCAAATATCATCCAAATTAAATAATACTTAATATTTATTAAATGTCGATTAATTTAATTGATTTACAATATTTTATAAATTGAGTAAATCGTGTGGTTTTTTGGAGCATTCATTATTACGGTTGTGCGACTCGAAGGTGTAAATTTAGTCAAGGATCAATATTGAACAATTTGACTATTATTGTTCACTCTTTACTTTAGCTAGTGGTATGACATTTTCACTGACTATGAAGCTTAAGAATCTTTGGTAAAATCCAATTTTACTTATTATAAGCGGTACTAGGTAGTAACGATTATTTACACTAGTTCTGTAATGAACTTCCTTTCTTACCACTAAAGATGACACTTAATACATCCTCAATGTTCATGTGTTGATCACTTAGTTGTTCGAAAGATAAGTCCTTAGGGGTGAAAGAAAGAAAGATAGAACAGAAAAAACTGAACAAAATAGAATCTCACAATGCAACGTAACAATGTATATTATATAACATAATATTTACCAGTCATTTCAAAAATAGTTCATCGGAGTCATACTGATGCAAATTCTACTCTAGGATGGTTATAATAGTATATCCCTACCTATCAAATACAATACACACACACACATACATATACATACATACATACATACATACATATATAATACAGCGGAAGGCAAGGTAATAACTACCTATCAATAAAGCCACCAGCTCCAATCTCCTCCAAAGTAAATCTATGAAAAAACCTAAACAACTTGGCTGCCCATTCAAATTTGAGCACCCAAGAGTTTATGAAAAGGAAAAAATGAACTCCAAGACAGACATGAGTTTGGGGTAAGTAAAGCATAAGTCTATAGCTTTATAAAAACATTTAAATCGAAGGTACCTCGTAAGACCACATCGCACATAAACGTGGATGATTTTTTACCTTACCATAATCAAACCATTTCTATATAAAATCCAGTGATATTATAATAGTGTCTAGGTTAAAGTAAATAGAAAAAACAGTTAAAATGCTAGCATCTCACATTTCAACATAGTTGGGTACATCTAAAACTGTAAAGACACTTATTGGAGATTGGATTCCGTACTATGACAAGGTAAGGAACTACCTTCCGATGGTACATCTATGGATAAAATGCATTGGGTCCTGATAAGAACATCTTGCACTCCTGCCACATAGGACTAGCCTACCACTTGACTAGTAGTGTCGAATATGATCACCCTAACTTTGGGCCCCGAAGAATACATGAGTAGATAGTTATCAATCTCGATTTGGAATGACCACCCTCACGGAAGCAACCCACGAGGCCCTATTACATTCTCGATTTTTGTCATTTCCTAGTTCACGAGGCTTGAGGCTACCTTTTACCTTTATATAGCACTTTACACTTAGAATACTAACATTGCCCTCCAAACAACAATGCAATGCCAACATTCATTCATATAAGTTGTCCAAGAGATGGACAAATTGAAGGAACTACTTCTAAGACATCCATTTTGGAATTACCCTCAAGATTGGTAGTAAGAATCCCTTGCACTTCAAAGAGCTCCATATTCAACTACATCATCCTCAAGATGTCTCCACTTCGAAACGCTTGAATTGGATCAAAGTGATTTTGGATAACATATTCGATCTCTTTCACTTCAGAACAACATTCAATAGTTTCCACTAAACTCAACCCCGGTGCTTTAGGAAATAAACAATCAAAGATAAGAGCGAAGATCACCTCCTAACCGTTACTAGTTGGATTTTCTTATCATTTTTCATAGGAGAACAAAACAAGATTTATACGCACAATACAACATCATCGGAGATGACTGTGTCATGTAACTCACGTGTTTCTTCTGTAAATTTTCAAAGTTAGTTTTTGGGTCTATATCTAATAGTCGATTATTTAACTATCATATAAACAAACAACAACCAATTGCATTTGAGGTTTATATATCCATAGCAACCACTAAGCCCGAAAACAAATCTTGTTTTAATAAAACCCTTTTCAAAATGTTTGTCTAAAACATTAATACACTTGTCTCTCTGACATAAGTATGTACACAAAACATATGCGAATAACTTCTTTCTTCCAAAAAATGTCAAAAAGGATTAAACAAATGTTGATTAAATTGGAGGTAAGGACAACCTTAAAAACTATCCTCTCGGTATTAAATGTGGAACAAATGTTCCGTATCACCATTTTTAAAAGATAAATTTAGAGAAATCAGATCCCAAATTCTTTTTAAACTTCTTTTGGTAAATCCTTTTTGATCAAATCTATTTCATTCATGAAATCTCTTTTACTTGAAATCAAAATCCATTTCAGAATAATTTCCAAACTTCCAAATTCATTATAAAACTCTTTATAAAACTTCTTGTTATAACATTGAAAACCATTCCCATTAGTTAAAAACGTCTTTAGTAAAACCATTTTCCAAATCATCCCTTAAACATCTTGTTCAAAAAGAAATAATTTTGAAACCATTTCAAGAAGGAAATGAAATATATATCTTTATAGAATCAAATGAAGGCATAATGACCATAATGATGCTTTTAATTTGCTTTGACTTATCCTGTCTAATATGACATCACATAACAACAGGTATACAAGGATCAACACATAACAATCAATCAACTTAAGTAAATGTCCAAGTCAATTGCAATAGAAGAATGGTGTTTTTCTGCTAATATATGTCATTTAGTTTTACTAATCATATGGGGAAGAGTCAGTGACATAGAAATCCCTTGATTTAAAACAAATTTAAAATGATAATAGTTTAAAACAAAACTGATTACTTAAACTCTAAGCGATTATAAAATAAACTAAACCCTTGTAAATGAGAATCAAATGTTAAATAATAATTAAACTCCAATTAAATGTAATTAATTCTTAATTAACCTTATTAAAACATAATTAACTTTAATTAAAGAATAACTAAATAAACCCCTTTTTAAAATAATAATTAATTAGTAATTATCTTAAATAAATAATTAAGTAATAATTAATTGATCCTTAAATAATAAATAAATAATAATTAATTTTAATTAAGTAGAAAATCATGATTAACTTAATTGATTAACATTTAGGTTTAAATATCATTATTAATAATTGATTAAGTACCAATTACCTTAATTAATTAATTAATTATTCATTAAACAAATAAATAATTAAATAATTATTTGTCTAATTACTTAATTAAAGTTAGAAAAAAATTTCAAAAAGATCTCTAAGTGAAAACAAGTTTAGATTAGAAAAATAGTTAGATTTTACGAATTGCGCGTATAGCGACTATCACTATATGGACCCATGATTTTCAACACTTTAAATTTTGATTTTGTAGCTTTTAAAACTTCAAATTTGAACTCTTGTCTTCTTTAAAACATGAAAATAATTTTTTGAAACCAAAATCAAAGATTTAAACTAGAAAACATTTTGCTTTGGAACAAAAATAACTTTTCGACAAAAGAAGAATTTCTACGTCATTTTTGGTTAGCGAATCACTGGCTTCATGTCATGAACCTACATACAACACATACAATATTTCAATCACAGTACAACATCATAAGATTATAGCATAATCATAAGCAAGAACATTACTTCACAAATATTAACTAACTTTTCAATATTTTAGATATAATCTTTGTCGCCTACTCAAACTTCAGCATAAACCATCAACTCCAAATCAACATGCGTGCAGGCATACACAACATATAATATTAATACATACTTAAGCAATATTTAAACTCACAAATTTTATTACTTTAAAAATTTAGTAACTTGAGTTTTTAAAACATAAACTTTCCTCACCAAACGTGTTTTAAATCAAACCAAACTTTGCTATGACCTAGCTAGAATGCCTTAGCTTCAATAAGTGGTGCTTTGGGTGGGTTTGGTGAGCAAAATAGGCTCGTCCTAGGTTATCTTTGGCTTGACCATGCATGTCTTGGGTGGTTGCGTGCTTGCTCTGGAAAGAGAAGAGGTCTGAAAGTGAATGGAAGGTGTTTTAGTTATGTTTTTACACTACTTTCTATATCCTTTCTCTTAGGAATTTTAATTTGGCACCCATTGAAGTGTACATGAACAAGAAGCAAGAAAGTGAAGAAATGAAGTAGGATATGTAAAATGAAAATTATGAAAGGGAGGTGGTATACATAGGCTTAGGAATTTTATTAAAATACATAAAGGGATTAGATTTAAATATACACACATGGATGCACTCCTTACCTACCCTCTCCTTTACTTGTATACGTTACCCTCCCTTCCGTCCTTGAATCATGCTAGAGCTTCCACGTGTTGTACTAAAGATATAGAGATGATTTGTATATATGTAAGTGCGCTTATATGTATGTATAAGCCTTTTATAAGATAATTTGTCACATCCATGCTTAGGTATAAACATATATAAGTTAATATACATAAGTATGCTTAATTAATACTAATCCTAATATATTTATAAACCTATGCATGTTGCACCAACTGTGCATAATGTTCCCGACGACTTTCGGGTGTCGAAAAGTCAATTTTTGAAAAATGCTTTCCAGTCACATATTCTATTTTTCTATGAACTATCTATATTGGTAAATAAAATTTAAAAACTATTTTAGCATCATTATTAAATAATTAAAATAGGTTCATTTGCGAATAATAATCCATTTATTGATTATTTAAAATATATTCAGATAGCCTATTTTAAAGTGGCAAAATCTTGGGCCATTATATATCTATATACTATCATTTGTTATTATTTAAAATAGTTATATTTTAATGATAAAACATATTATTTTAATATTTAAAATTTATTAAATATTCGCAAATAAAAGTGATAAAATTCCAGGTTGTTACACTCTTTCCCGCTCAATAGAATTTCGTCCTCGAAATTATACCACGACCCTAATTCCCAAAAACACTTAAATTATTCATCAGTCCGTATGATGTACATAGACCATTCCTATATAAAATATGATTAGATCTTCCACTTGAGCATATAACTTTATATCCGAACTAGTATCACTCACCCGACTTTCTAATGCGGACTTTGATCAAGCCTCTTAATTAGAAACCTCTGTTCTTCTTGCATAGTCATAAACCATGATAGACAACTTTTGGTTCCACCTAAGAACCCTCACCAACACTCATCGCCAAAAATTGAGTGATAAATCCTTATTCAGAATGGTGTAAAACACCTCTAGTCATATACTTGAACCTAGGATCGAGTACTATGTGAAATGGAGAAATGATCTTCATACAACATGTATACTGATTTAATGATTCTTAATATCTAACTACTTTCTACCCTCCCACTATGTTTCATAAGAATCAAAATATTTTATAACTTATATAATACTTTTCTACATTCTAAGAGTATATTCAACATCTGATTTTTAATTTTATTTAATTTTAACTATTAAATGCAGGCCAAAAATACTTTGGGTCTTGAAACTAAGTTGATCAAATCAACCTCTTTACCCAAATTGGTATGGTAAGTGGCTAAGAAGAGTAGGATGCTGGTATCCAAACTCCATCCTAGATTCTAAGTTTTCTTATACACTAGCTGGCCTAATAACATCTAATAATTCTTCACGTCCTAGATGTTAAAGTCAAGAGAAACAGTTTACATAAACAAAGTTTATTAAATCCTCGCATTAAATTTAACCTAATTGAAACTTCACTTATTAATTCACCTTCAAAATATCGTTTTATTTTGAAAACTCTTCCTTTTAAAGGATCCAAGGACACAATACCTGGTTTTATTTAAAAAACCTTTTGAAAAACACATATAGCTCGAGTAACTTTAAAATGATATCAAGGAACTGGGTGCTACCAAATAGTACCATATACCCTTTTACTAAGAAGGGCAATACTCAAGAGAAGTGTTTGCCATCCGAATACATCTCTTATCCATTTTCACCCATTTCTCGAAACAATACTATTTACAGAAAAAAAGTTTTTAACAAAATTATCCGCTTGCTATGGATTCATTCGGAATTTAACTCATTTAGATTGTATAATGAAAAAGAGAATAATTTACTAACTGCACCATCATATCTGCCTAAACACCATCATATCTGCCTAAGCAAACATTCGATTATCACTTAGAAGATTATTTTGATCTTCGTAAAATAGATCAAAACTTATTCTCAAACTGTTTAAAGAAAACCTTACTCTCAAACTTTATTTTAACCTATCTATGTCTTAAATATAGTTAAGAAAGGTTATTGCTATTTTCCAAAATCATTTGGAATTTATCAAAGCCACCAGAATTTAACATTCTCAAAATCTTTTTCATTTTAAAACACATTTAATATTTCTAATTTGTAAAATCATCCCTCATCATTAATCTTATAAAACTATCTGAAGATTTTCATTTAATAAACACCTTTATTAAAATTAAATTTTTAACCTTACGTATCATCGAATGCTTTTATATTCAAATTATGAAACTTAATTCAAGAATTGTCTGATTCGGTGTTTCTAAAATTCTATCTTCCCAATCCATTGATGGAAAAAATAAATCAACTATTAAATCTGACAATTGTCAATGCTCAAAACTGGACAAGCAGGATTAGTTAAACAAAACTATATGTGTGTGTGTGTGTATTTTTATATATTACACTCAACAAATCAAACAACACAATATAAAACATTTTTCTTCACCAACAAATACACACTTATATATATATATATATATATATATATGTTACACTCAGACTCAATTTAGGACACTACCAACCCTAACAAATAAGTGCTCATATATATGTATGTATGTATGTATGTATTTATGTATGTATGTATGTGTATATATATATTATAATCAGACTCATTCTAGGACACTGCAGACCTATCTATAATGAGTTTAACCCACCAAAGCCTAGGTGTTCGCTCAACTTAAGCTTTGATACCAAATGTAACAAACCACCTTTTCTTACTACCAAAGACGACACTTAATACATTCTGGGTATTCGTGTGTCGATCATTTAGTCGTCTGAAAGACAGGTCATTAGGGGTGAAAGAAAGAAAGATAGAACAGAAGAAAACTAAACAACACATAATCTCACAAGGCAATAGAACAATATATATTATTTAACATAATATTTTGAAAATAGTACATCAGAGTCATACTAATACAAAATTCTACCCTATGATAGTTATAACAGCCCGTCCCTACCTAACAGATACAATATACATATAATACATTGGAAAACAAGGTAATAACTAGCTATCGATGAAGCCACCTGCTCAAAGCTCCTCCAAAATGAATATGAAAAAAACCTAAACTACTTAGCTGCCTATTCAAATTTGAGCACCCAAGAGTTCAGGCAAAGAAAACAAATAAACTCCAGGCCAGATATGGGTCTGATGTGAGTAAAGCATAAGTCTTTAACTTTATAAAAACCTTTTAATCAAAGGCATCTCATAAGATCACGTCGCATATAAATACGGACGGGTTTTTACCTTATGATAACCAAACCATTTCTATCTAAAATCCAGTACTATTATAATAGTGTCTAGGTTTAAGTAAATAGAGAAAATAGTTGAAATGCTTGCATTTCATATTTCAACATAGTTGGGTACATCTAAAACCGTAAAGGCACGTATTAGAAAATGGGTTCCATACTATGACAAGGTAAGGAACTACATTCCGATGGTACATCTACAGATAAAATGCACCAGGGTCTGACAAGAACATCTTGTACCCCAGCCACACAACACTGGTCAACCACTTGACTAGTAGTATTGAATACGATCACTCCAACTTTAGGCCCCGTAGCGTAATTGAGTAGATAGTAATTGAACTAGATTTGGAATGACCATACCATGATAGGAGCGACCCATATGGCCCTATTGCATGCCCGATTTTCGTCATTTCTCAGATGATGATGCTTGAGGCTACATTTTATCTTTATATAGAACTTTTCACAAGGAATGATAAAACTGCCCTTCGAGCAACAATGCAATGCCAACATTCATCTGTACAAGTTGTCCAGGAGATGGGAAAATCGAAGGCATTACTTCTACTACATCCATTTTACAATCACCCTCAAGATCTAGCAAGCAACCTTTGCACTTCAAATAGCTTCATCTTCAATACCATCGTCTTCAAGGTTTCTTCACTTCGAAATGCTTAAGTTGGATCGAAGTGGTTTTCGGATAACATATCCGTTCCCGGTCTCTTCGAAACACCATTTAATAGTTTCCAGTAAACTAAATGACGCAGCGGATTAACAGAAAATCGATATAACGATGAAAATGTAGCAATCGATGGATTGAAAATACTGAAATGCCCAAATTCGTTGATCACAAAGATACCGAATTCTAGCTATCCTCGTCACATTGATCACGCACGATACCGTGAAAGAAGATCTTCAATTCTTCAAGCGTTGATCAAGCGCACTTGATTCCGTGAATCGGCTTCAACAATCGTTGATTCGAGCGCACTCGAATAATCGAAAGTGGAGATAGGAGATTACACTCAACTACCAATTTAAGATGAAAGCACACAGCAATCAACAAGAAATTTTATTCCAAAAATCAATCCCCTGAAATGTACAACGCACTCCCTATTTATAGCATTTTCCAACACAGCCCCTTAGGTCATCCCCGACCTAACACTCACGACTCACGACTCATCCAAGGCCGTTAGCGACTTAGCAAACAACACACCTATGTACATCACGCGACTTACCATAGGTCGTTAAGGACCTATATTACAAGACTCAGCATGACCTAGGTCGCACACGACCTATCCACCTTGCGCTTCAACACCTAGCGACCTAACACAAAGAAACCGACTCAACGTAGGTCAAAAACGACCAAACACATACGGAATTATAATCACGCGACCTAATTACAACGCACACGACCTACGACTTAAGTACAAACGACTCAAGCACATAACAACTTAACAAATTCAACGACTTAAGAACATAGCTTCAAGATATCTTTACGCGACCTATCTTAGGTCATAACATGTTGCAGCAACTTATCCCCGTTCCTACATTAGGTCGCTTAACCATAAGTCGTAACTCGTCCTCGTTAGGTCGCTGAATCGGCTTATCGTAACATGGCACTATCTCGTTATCTCGTAAGTTGATGAGTCGTGCTTCCTTTAGGTCGTAACCCCTAAACTCGTTAGGTCGCAAACTTAGTGCCACTTCCCTCTCTTGTTCCTTGTTAAGTCGTGACCGACTTAGAGCTTCTTCGTTAGGTCGTGAGCATACATTCTTTAACTCATTCCCCTTTACCTCGTTAAGTCGCTCGCGACTTAAGCTTACCCTGTCTTCATTATTAGGTCGTTGGAACGACTCATACGTATGCTTAGGTCGGTCTCGACCTAAGTCTTTATTCAGATGGCCTGCATTGTCCTTCCCGGGTTGAGAAAAATTCGCCCTCGAATTTGTAAGCTCTTCCACATCGGATTGTTCATTCCCATAATATGGTACGAGATGTTTAACATTGAACACGTCAAAAGTGTACACATCCTCTGGCAGCTTCAACTTATAAGCATTTTCATTGATTCGTTTCATAACTTCTACAGCACCAATTTTTCTGGCTTTCAACTTATTATAAGCACCTGCTGGAAAACGATCCTTCGTTAACACAGCGTAAACCAAATCACCTTCGCTAAATTCAACATTTCGTCGCTTCAAATCTGCAGATCGTTTATACTTCTCATTTGACTTTTCCAATCGTTCCTGAACGATTCTATGACATTCCGTCAAGCTTTCAACAAAATCAGCAGCTCGTTTAACCATCCCCTTCGGTTGTGGTACTACTGCCAAATCCAACGGTCCCCTTGGCAAAGTTGAATATACAATCTGAAATGGACTGAATCCCGTACTACGATTCACTGTATGATTATGAGCAAACTCTGCCTGACATAACTTCATGTCCCAACTCTTCAGATTGTCCTTCACAAGACACCGCAGTAAATTCCCCAGTGATCTGTTAACAACTTCGGTCTGTCCATCCGTCTACGGATGATAAGCGCTGCTAAAGTTCAACTTCGTTCCCACCATCTTCCACAAACTAAGCCAAAAATGACTCAAAAATCTGGTATCCCTGTCCGAAACAATAGATTCTGGTAACCCATGTAAACGATAGATTTCTTTGAAGAATAATTGAGCAACATGAACAGCATCCGCCGTCTTCTTACAAGCAAAAAAATGTACCATCTTTGAGAAACGATCCACTACAACATATATCGAGTCATTTCCCCTTTGCGTTCTCGGAAAACCCAACACGAAATCCATGCTAATGTCCACCCATGGTTTTGTAGGTACAGGTAAAGGCATATACAAACCCGCATTTGTAGCTGTCCCTTTCGAAACTTGACAAACATGACATCTCTGAACAAACCTTTCAACTTCCTTCCTCATCGATGGCCAATAGTAGGATTGAGAGATTAACTGCAATGTTCGGTCTCTACCCACATGTCCTTCTTCATGTAATTCTTTAACAATCTTCATTCTCAAACTGCAATCTGGAATGCATAATCGATTCCCCTTGAACAAGAATCCATCAACCAAAAATATTCATCAGTATTCCCATCCTTAACTTTCTCAACGAGCTTTGCAAAGTAAGGATCCTCCTCAAGCAGTTCTAGCAATAACTCAAATCCTGTCACCTCAACTTTCATTGTCGTTAATAAATGATTCCTCCTACTCAATGCATCGGCTACCCGATTTGTTATCCCAGATTTGTGCTTCACAACAAAAGTAAACTGTTGCAAATAAGCAATCCATGATGCATGTCTCGCTGAAATCTTGTCTTGCCCCTGCAAATGCTTCAAAGCTTCATGGTCTGTGTAAAGAACAAACTCCTTATGGAACAGATAGTGTCTCCAATGTTTCACTACTTGCACCACAGCATAAAACTCTACATCATACGTACTATATCTCATCTTTTCCCCTGATAACTTCTCACTGAAATAAGCAACCGGTCTTCCTTTCTGACTCAAAACTCCACCAATTCCCACCTTCGACGCATCAGTATGCAATTCAAACAACAACTGAAAATCTGGTAAAACAATAATCGGTGTTGTCGTCAACAGTTCCCTGATCTTCTCGAAAGCAACCCCTGCTTCCTCTGACCACTCAAACTTCTTTCCTTTCATGCAATCGGTTACAGGTGCCATCACACTACTAAAATGTGGAATAAATCTTCGATAGAAAGATACCAATCCATGAAAACTTCGTACTTCAGTAATTGTCTTTGGCTGTGGCCAACTCCTAACAGCCTCTACTTTACTTTCATCCACTTGAATACCTTCCTTCGACAAAACATATCCCAGAAACAAAACACTGTGCGTCATGAACACACACTTCTTTGTTGCTGCATAAAACTGTTCCTCACGAAGAATAATCAGCACTTTCCTCAAATGTTGAACATGCTCCTCCATACTCCTGCTATATATCAGAATATCATCGAAATAAACCACCACGAACTTCCCAATGAATGGTCTAAAGATTTGGTTCATCACCCTCATGAATGTACTCGGCGCATTCGATAGACCAAATGGCATAACCAGCCATTCATATAATCCTTCCCTCGTCTTGAAAGCTGTCTTCCACTCGTCTCCTGGTCTAACTCGATTTTGATGATAACCACTCTTCAAATCAATCTTCGAAAATATAATAGCCCCACTCAACTGATCTAGCAAGTCATCCAATCTTGGCATAGGAAATCTATAGCGAACAGTAATCTTGTTCAAAGCTCTACTATCGGTACACATTCTCCATGTTCCATCCTTCTTCGGCACCAACAAAGCTGGTACTGCACAAGGACTCAAGCTTTCCTGAACACGTCCCTGCTCTAACAACTCTTCCACCTGCCTTCTGAGTTCTTCATGTTCCTTCGGACTCATTCGATAGTGTGGTCTATGCCGTAATACGGCTCCTGGAACAAGATCGATTTGATGTTGAATGTCTCTCAGTGGCGATAACTCCTTAGGCAACTCTTCTGGAAATACATCTTCAAATTCTTTCAAAACTGGCTTCGCTTCTTCTGGAATTTCAACCTCTTCATGACTCTCTCGTCCAATCAACAAATAGACTTCAGGCTCCTCTTCAACTTCTTTAACAAACTCCTTCAAAGATAGCAAAGTTTTCAGCTCTTCAATCTCCTACAACTTGCTTTCCTTCTGTTGTTGCTTTTTAGGAACTAAAGTGATTTTAGTACCTTCAAACATGAAACTATAGCTATTAGCACGTCCATCATGTTGTACTGCTCTATCAAACTGCCATGGTCTGTCCAACAACAGATGACACACATCCATGTCTACAACATCACACCAGATTTCATCTTTGTACTTCTTTCCAATTGAAAAATTCACACAAGCTCTTCGCCCAACTTTCACTTCACCACCCTTCCTTAACCATGCAAGCTTGTATGGCTTAGGATGCTTCTTAGTTTTCAAGTTCAACTTCTTTACTGCTTCTGTAGAGATAATATTGTCACAACTCCCAGCATCAATGATGAACTTGCAAACCTTTCCCAGAATAGTGCATGTGGACTGAAATATGTTATTCCTCAACCAACTGTTTTCCTCTTCCTGTTTCGGTGCCAAATAACTTCTCCTCATCATTAGATTACACCCTTCGTCTCCGGACAACTCTTCCTCCTCCTCGACATAAGGTGAATTAGAACATTCAGCTTCCACATCCTCTTCTTCTATCTCTACAACCATTGCTCTCCTCTTCGGCTTCGGACATTCATTGCTTTTGTGACCCAACTCCTGACAATTGTAACATTTGAAACTGCTATTAACCTTTGCCTTCTCAACTTCCTTCACAACTAGCTTACTGACAGGTTTAGGAACATTAGAACTTCCACTAACACCCTTCACCTGATTATTGGAATTAGTAAACACACCATCTCCACGCCTTCCCTGCTTCTCCCAAGCCAACGCCTTTTGGTGTGCTTCCGCCACAGATCTTGGATCGAACATATTAACCATATCCTGGATCTGCATTCGCAACCCTCCAACAAATCTAGCAGTTAGCTATTCCTCTGTCTCCATAATGTCATTTCGAGCAATCAGTTGATAAAATTCATCTGCATAATCATTGACTGACTTCGTCCCCTGCCTTAGATTCTGCAATCTCTGATACATAAGTGACTGGTAGTTGTATGGTAAAAATGTAGCTCTCATCAATTTCTTCATCTTCTCCCATGATTCAATCTTTGATTTTCCCATCCGTTCTCTCGTAAGTTTAGTTTGCTGCCACCACGCCAAAGCTCTCCCCCTCAGCCTTGTAGCAACTAACTTCACCCTTCGATTCTCCGGAACCTCCTTGAAATCAAAGATTTCCTCCACATTTGACAACCAATCTAAGAACTCTTCAGCTACCATTCCACCCTTGAATTCTGGAATTTCCATCTTCATACCCGATTCCCAATGACGATCATCATCTACATCCCGATATGAATTTCGAACTTGGTCTCGATCTTGATAATGAATGCTAGCTCTATCACCCTCTTTACCAAAATCAAATGTATGTCTATATCGATCTCGACCATCAACATCCCTTTGATCACGCATGTCTCTTCTGCTATGTCTCTCTTCATCTCCATAGTCATGGTGATCTCTCCTTGAAGAAATTAATGTTTCCCTTCTTTCTCTAAAAGATTGTGGTGATACCCTCCTCGCTTCCGTAACCGATGGCGAAACTCGGTTTCCTCCATGGTTCGAGATTGGTGATCTCCTCCTTTGATTTTGATTCAAGTCATTCATCAATTTCTCTAACTTTCCAACGCCTTCATCGAACTTCTCATTAATACGTTGTTCCATTAGTTCGGCTTCTTCTCTTCTATACAATGCTTCAACATTTTGATGACGATTAGCTCTCCTTGGAGGCATGATTGAACACCTCTCAAGTACTTCAACAAATACTTCAAAACTTCACAAATCTTCAACTCAAATCAAACAAGTCACGGCCTCAACCTTGACTCGGCAACAAGTGTCACTTGACTCGCTCGCTTCAACCCTTCAATTCAAACAACAAGGCACGGCTCCTACTTCAAACAATGATACCAAAAACTGATGCACGGCCTATACTTAACACAATGTTATGCTCGGCTTTCACTCTTCAACACAAATCAAATTCAAACAACTTCCGGATTTTGATCCAAAATGGAATGGATCGGAAACTCCAAACTTGTTGCAACTTCAAGATGAACACGATGAACACCAAACTTCAAATTCCTTGGCTCCAAGACTCGTCTTAGCTATGATTGGCTTAGTCAAGCTCTGATACCAAAACTGACGCGGTGGATTAACAGAAAATCGATTTAACGATGAAAATGTAGCAATCGGTGGATTGAAAATACTGAAATGCCCAAATTTGTTGATCACAAAGATACCGAATTCTAGCTATCCTCGTCACGTTGATCGCGCACGATACCGTGAAAGAAGATCTTCAATTCTTCAAGCGTTGATCAAGCGCACTTGATTCCGCGAATCGGCTTCAACAATCGTTGATTCGAGCGCACTCGAATAACCGAAAGTGGAGATAGGAGATTACACTCAACTACCAATTTAAGATGAAAGCACACAGCAATCAACAAGAAATTTTATTCCAAAAATCAATCCCCTGAAATGTACAACGCACTCCCTATTTATAGCATTTTCCAACACAGCCCCTTAGGTCGTCCCCGACCTAACACTCACGACTCACGACTCATCCAAGGTCGTTAGCGACTTAGCAAACAACACACCTATGTACATCACGCGACTTACCATAGGTCGTTAAGGACCTATATTACAAGACTCAGCATGACCTAGGTCGCACGCGACCTATCCACCTTGCGCTTCAACACCCAGTGACCTAACACAAAGAAACCGACTCAACGTAGATCAACAACAACCTAACACATACAGAATTACAATCACGCGACCTAATTACAACGCACACGACCTACGACTTAAGTACAAACGACTCAAGCACATAACGACTTAACAAATTCAACGACTTAAGAACATAGCTTCAAGATATCTTTATGCGACCTATCTTAGGTCGTAACATGTTGCAGCAACTTATCTCCGTTCCTACATTAGGTCGCTTAACCATAAGTCATAACTCGTCCACATTAGGTCGCTGAATCGGCTTATCGTAACATGGCACTATCTTGTTATCTCGTAAGTTGATGAGTTGTGCTTCCTTTAGGTCGTAACCGTAAACTCGTTAGGTCGCAAACTTAGTGCCACTTCCCTCTCTTGTTCCTTGTTAAGTCGTGACCGACTTAGAGCTTCTTCGTTAGGTCGTGAGCATACATTCTTTAACTCATTCCCCTTTACCTCGTTAAGTCGCTCGCGACTTAAGCTTACCCCATCTTCATTCTTAGGTCGTTGGAACGACTCATACGTATGCTTAGGTCGGTCTCGACCTAAGTCTTTATTCAGATGGCCTGCATCATTAAACCTCGATTCTTTTGGAAATAAACAGTCAAAGATAAAAGCGGAGACCACCTCCTAACCGTTAGTGGATGGATTTCCTTATCATTCATCTTAGGAGAATAAAATGAGATTTATACGCACAATACAGCATCATCGGAGATGACTGTGCCATATAACTCACTTGTTTCTCCTAGATATTTACAAAGTTATGTTTTTGGGTTCATATTTGATAGTCGGTTATTTAACTATCAAATAAAAGAACAACAACTAACTCCATCTATGATTTATTTATCCATAGCAACCAATAAGCCTCAAACAAATCTTTATTTAATAAATCTTTTTTTCAAAACGTTTGTCTAAAACATTCATATACTTGTCTATCTGACATAAGTATATACACAAAACATTTTTGAATAACTTCTTACTTCCAAATCATGTAGAAAAAGATCAAAAAAATGTTATTTAAATTGGAGGCAAGGACAACCCTAAACACTTCCCTTCGGTGTTAAGTGTGGAACAGATATTCCATATTGCCATTTTTAAAAGGTCAGTTTAGTGAAACCAGGTCTTAATTTGTTTATACTTCTTTTGATAATTACTTTTTAATTAAATCTATTTCATCCATGAAATCTCTTTTACTTGAAATCTAAATCCATTTCAAAATACTTCCCAAACTTCCAAATTCATTATAAAACTTCTTTTTATAACATTGAAAACCATTCCCATTAGTTAAAAACATCTTTAGTAAAACCATTTGCTAAATCATCCTTTAAAAATATTTATTCAAAAAATACTTTGAAACTGTTTCAAGAAGGAAATGAAATATTTATCTTTATAAAATCAAACAGAGGCTTAATGACCACAATGGTGCTTTTAATTTGGTTTTACTTATCCAGTCTAACATGGTATCACACAACAACTGGTATATAAGGGATCAACACATAACAGTCAATCAACTTAAGCAAATGTATAAGTTAATTGTAATAGCAGAATGGTGTTTTGTTATACTAATAGATGTCATTTTGTTTTACTAATCATATGGGTTTACTTAAGAATAAGTGACACGGAAATCCCTTGATTTAAAACAAATTTGAAAAGAAAACAGTTTAAAACAAAACTGATTACTTAAATTGAAAGGGATTTTAAAATAAATTAAAATCCTTGTAAATGAGAATCAAATCTTTGTTAAATAGTAATTAAACTTTAATTAAACGTAATTAATCCTTTATTAAACCTTATTAAAACATAATTAACTTTAATCAAAGAATAATTAAATAAAACCCCTTTTTAAAATAAAAATTAATTAATAATTATTTTAAATAAATAATTAAGTAATAATTAATTAATCATTAATTAAAAATTGAATATAATTATTTTTAATTAAGTAGAAAGTCATGATTAACTTAATTGACTAACATTTAAGTATAAATACCATTATTTACAAATGATTAAGTACTAATTACCTTAATTAATTAATCATTATACAAATAAATAATTAAATAAATGTTCTCTAATATTAATTAAAGATAGAAAACATTTCCAAAATATTTCTTAGTAAAACCAAGTTTAGATTGAAAAAATAGTTAGATTTTCCAAACTGTGCGTATAACGACTATCGCTATACGGACCCGTAATTTTCAAAACTTGAGATTTTGATTTTGTTGCTTTTAAAACTTCAACTTTGAACTCTTTTCTTCTTTAAAACATGAAAATAAACCTTTTAAACCAAAATCAAAGATTTAACTTGAAAACATTTTGCTTTGGAACACCACAAGTTTTCAACAAAATAAGGATTTCTACGTCGCTTTTGGTTAGCGAATCACTAGCTTCATGTCATGAACCACATACAATACATACAGCATTCAATCACAATAATACATCATAACATTATAGCACAACCATAAGTAAGAACACTACTTCACAAATATAAACTAACTCTTCCAATATTCAAGGTATAATCTTTATCGCCCATTCAAACTTCGGCATAAGCAATCGACTCCAAATCAACATGTATGCACGTGTACACTACATATAATATTAATACATCCTTAAGTAATATTTAAACTCATAAATTTTACAACTTTGAAAAGTTAGTAACTTGATTTTAAAACACGAACTTTACTCAACAAGTGTGTTCTAAATCGAGCCAAACTTCGCTATGACCTAACTTGAAAGCCTTATTTTCAAAATGTAGTGCTTTGGATGGGTTTAATTGAGCAAAATAGGCTCGACCTAGGTTATGTTTGGCTCGGCCATGCATATCTTGGGTGTTTTTGTGCTTGCTTTGTGAAGAGAAGAGGTTTGGAAGTGAATGGAAGGTGTTTAGTTATGTTTTTACGCTACTTTCTCTACCTTTTTTCTTTGGAATTTTAATTTGGTAACCATTGAAGTGAACATGAACAACAAACAAGGAAGTGAAGAAATAAAGTAGGCTTTGTAAAATGAAAATTACGAAAGATTGGTTGTATGTATTGGCTTTTTTTATTAAAATACATAAAGTGGTTAGATTTAAATACACACATGCATGCACTCTATACCTCCCCTCTCCCTCACTTTTACACATTTCCCCCCACTTACATACATTGAATAATGATAGAGCTTTCATATGTGTGTACTAAAGATACGGAGATGATTTGTATAAATATAAGTGTGTTTATATGTACATATATGTCTTTTATAGCATAATTTGTCACATCCTTGCTTAGGTATAAATATATATAAGTTAATATACGTAAGTGTGTTTAATTAATACTAATCCTAACATATATAAATGTTTGCATGTTGCACCAAGTGTGCACAACTGTTCCAACGACTTTCGGATGTCGAAGAGTTGATTTTTCGAAAAACGCTTCTCAGTCACATTTTCTATTTTTCAATGAACTATCTATATTGGTAAACAAATTTTGAAAACTATTTTTTCATCAGTATTAAATAATTAAAATAGCTTTATTTGCTAGTAAAAATTAATTTATTGATTATATAAAATATATTTAAATAGCTTATTTCAAAGTGCCAAAATATGGGTTGTTACAAATCTATTTTACCATCATTTGTTATCATTTAAAAGAGTTATATTTTAATTATAAAACCTATTATACTAATATTTGAGATTTATTAAATATTCACAAATCAAGGCGGTAAAATTTCGGGTCGTTACAAGTTCTCTTCATCAAAAGTATTAGGACTTATGGAATTTGGTTTTGGTCAAAACTCCAACATCGTCCGTATTAAACCTTGGAATTCCAAATACAAAATCATCAATTTGATAATAATATTACTGTTAATCGTATAGCACCAGCCAGAGACTTTGGTTTTGAGTTGACTACAATTGACCATGATACTAACTCTATATAACCGAGGAGATGAATTATCCATTTAATAGTGTTTCACTTCTAATGCTTCAACTCTGACCCAACCATAGTCATTCGATGGTCTCCATGCCACAATTTAACTAAAATCAAAGTGGATTGTTCATATTGAAGTTTCATTGTATTCTCATGTCGAGAGAGTTATGTAACATCATCACTTTGAGATTGTTTTTTTGACCTTAGTAATATTAACCAACAAAGAACTCTCGAGTGATCCATTCCACAAATTTTCAATAATTATCAGTATGTATCCCCTTGGTTCCACAGCAAGTATGAGAAATATGCTTCCCAACATTTAGAAAGCATTACATACTCTAATCTCAACGGATAAATCGATACCTTTTCTTGAAACATATTGACCAGGAATATCTAAAACAATATATTATTTTCATTGTGATAAAATTATCATGAGTATACCACATTGTAATTGCTATTACATAATATATCATTTAGGTATTTTCCATCTATATACTTTGAATTAATTACTTAATTATTTTTATCGCTATATAATAAGTATATGATAGAAAGAAAAACACCTTTCATTTTGAAAAAGATTGGTCACAAAGTTAAATATACGTAATAAATTACATAATTGACCCTAGGGAATACCCCTAATTCTACCAAGCTCCAACTTGCACTTGGGGTCACTTATGAAATCAATTTCCACCATCTTCAATCAGTTTTCCAAAAACTAACTGTGCCAGTCTCCTTAGTGAATGGTTATGCATTTTATTTTAATCATCCACTCTATCAATTAATTCTCTACGACACTGATAAGCTATCTTTATCATGTGAAACTATTCAGAGTATGTCCTTCAACTTCTATCGAGCTTTAGGTTCTTCTATGAACCATATTACGGTGCTATTAGCATATAATAATGTCATGGGATTCCTAACATTTTGAATCACCTATAGCTTAGTTTTAAATTTGTGCATTTACTTATACTTCTTACATTGTAGTAGCCATTGTTTGAATTAGCCACTACCTATTGTTTGGAATGAGCCCACCTAAAAGTTCTTAACATATGATTGAACATGAATTTAGGACTGACATACTATACTCAATATCATTAATAAAATTTGAGTCCACGCACTCCTTAAGGAGTTCGTTGATTCAATAAACACTTTTCTAGTATTTCATAAATACTCGATAACACTCTAAACTATCATTAAGTGATCTTAATTTGAATTTTTTTTTACTTTCTCTATGTATCGGATACAAGAGTAAAGTGTGAGATAATACAACATTATGATAATTCATATTGACAATGCATAAGGAACCCATCTTACATGCTCCATATTAAGCAATTTTACTATTGTGTCTACACATATCATTTAGGACATCCCATCATCCAATTATACAAAATTATAAAAGACGTAATTTACAAATCTAATATCGAGTATTAAACAGCAAAACTAGAACTGATTTAATATAAGTGCATCATTAACAATTAGAAGTATGTTGTTTACTTATAGTTAAGAAATACCTACATGCCTTTTAATATTCTATCTTGTAGACATGCTTCCTCTATGTTTTGACTGAAGATCGAACTATTTGCCATCAAAACACTTGTTTATCTTTGATTCCCATCGAATGATACTTTTGTATACTTTCTTGGATCATATCCTAAAACCCACAAACTCAATATCACTCCTTCCGACTTTAAAGACATTTTGGTTGTTATGTGCGAATAGTCTATTCTAAATAATTATTTGACATTTTCTGTTTCAACACGTATGTACCAAAACACAAAGTCATACTTACCGATAATTTGGTTAGTAAAATTCGAATTAACTAGAGCACATTGAATGATGAATCTATTATGGTAGTTTTAACAATTGAAATTTACGATATTATTCTTATCAATATGGATCACTTTATTCCAATTGCATTTGTCTTCTTCTCGAAGACACATTGCTATCGATGCATTATATTCTTTCAAGTACCAATATCAAAATCATATTTTGATAATATACTTGGAATCCATTTTTATTTGTGAATCATACCATATTGAAGAGTTAACACCCTTAATGGTTTAATTGACAATTGAGGGTTATCTATTCTTAACATTGATAAGAAGCTCACAGTTTCTCTTCAATGTGCAAGAATACTTATTCTATTGTGCCATGTTCATTTCAGATTTGTTTAATTTCATTTTATCCCACGTAATTAGTTTTGTCCTTGGATTATATCCAAATTTCTTTGTCACGAAGTTGGTATTTCTTGAGACAACAATTATTTCTTGATGCAATGGAATAAATATTCATAAACATTTTTTGAATTTATTATATATAACCGATTTAGTTTACAATACTTACGTTCAATACATAAATTGGTCATCTAATGATGGTCGTCCCTAAACTCCCTTTAAGGTGATTTATACAAGATTCTTTATAAATAATTATTACGTGCTATCTTTCAACTCGCACAATTTGCCAAATCTTTAGCCTAAGATATGTTGATGTTTCTTATAAACACTATCTTGTATGATTTTGTAAACCATTATTTAGATGAAACTAATTTTAAAATTGTGTACAACTCTTAAGTACACAACATTGTATAAAGAAGTTAACTCAACTTCGTCTATAATTAATCGTAATTTGTTAAATTCAATTTGATTACTCCTAGTCGATACATCATTATGTATTATTGGGTAGAATGACCCTTGAGACTGAATTTATATTCATTCTAGGTACGTTAGGAACACTTTTAGGTATACTTACCCATTCATCAAATCGAATCAATTTTTTGCATGTTGTTATATTTACTTCCATTTTATATTCTACGAACTTATCAAAAACATGCTCCATGCGTATCATATACATATATTCATGTTTATGATAATTCATTAGTGAATACAACGAAGTGCGTGGAACCATTTTGGTATTAATAGACTTGTGATTGCAAATATCTATATGGATCAACCCAAAGAGTTCATCAACTCTTTTAACACTCCCACTGAATGGGTGATTTGCCCTTAATTATCCAAGATATAATTAACCAGTATCATATGATTCACAATCATATCATAAAAATTTATTTTCACAAATCTATCGGCTAGTTTACAGCTCTAAAATAATTTTAATTAATTTTAAACAATTTAGAATTTTCCAATCATCACTTTTGTTATGGAAACAAATACCACATTATAGTTTTATTTCACAACAAATATTTATATCACTCACACTGAAATAAAACAATGTCTATTTTTAAGTCAACACCGAAAAATAGTTATCAATTCATAAATAATGTACGATCTGTTTATGAAAACAATTTTCGTAACTTGATTCAAACAATAAGTGTTATATGGCATGCTCTTTGTGACGATCCACACTGGCCACCCTCTGAATCCGATAATAAACCACACATTTCCAAACCAAAGTGCACTGCTTACAGATAATCATGAGAAAGAAATGAGAGGGGGAGAAGAAATGGAGAAGAAAGAAGAAGAGAAGAGAGAGAAACAAAATCAAAACAATACAGAAACTCACATCGCAGTGGAATAACATATAATATAGATAAATAATGTTTTCAAAGAGAAACTGTAATATACATAAATCAATACAAGAGTAAATAAATAATCATCATCTTGGACGATTATAATAACATGTCCTCACAAATGCTGATAATTTACAACAACAATGCAAAGCAATGTAGTGGAATAATAAATAGATACGTATATACGACATAAAGATCTTCAGCTCGCTTGCTAAAGCTCCAAAAGCACAAAATATGAACCCATAAATATACTCGGTCTGACCAGAGCATTGAAAGGGAAGAACGCCCGGATCAGTCTGGTAAACCGGCATGAGAAAACACATCTCAACTGATCTTATAAGGTTATCAAAACTTTTCCTTTATCAAAACAAAAGTATCTCATAAGACCGAGTTGCTAATAAATACCGACAAGGTTTTTACCTTACGATAACCAAATATCTCATATTAAATTCTCATTATATTATAATAGTGTTTATCGCACACCAATAATAATAAAATAGCTGAAATTGTTACATTGTTAAATTCCAGCATACACTTTGTAATACAAGGCTTTCTAAAATAGAAAATGGCAGGCACATATTGGATTTTGGATTTCCATATAAACGATTCGGTGAAGGGACTACCTTCTCGAAAACTCGATACACCTCTAGAGGGATATACTTAGGTCCAGATACTGGGCACCTAAACCAACACAAAGACCGACCTAACCCTTCATGGATAGTATCGAATATGTCATCAATCCGATCGTTACCAACTTTTAATCGTAGCCACAAGCATATATCAATAATAATCAGATACATGACATCATAACATGTAAAGATATATCTAGAAGAGTGATGCCATCTCCTTATTTGGGAGCGTACCACTTAGCCTTGCTTCTTCTATCCCTGTTTTAGTCATTTACCGGGGAATGAGGCTAAAAGAGGTATCGGTTACCTTCCACATATCACACATCATCTTTGAATGCCACATTGCCATTTCCAATGACTACTAATTGCCTTCCACAAAAATACAACCCTTGAGCTTGTACATCTCAAGGAGGGTGTTAAGCTAAGAGAAGTTGTCTTCTCCGCCACCACTGTTGTACGTTTGTAAAAACCGATGTACGCAACCTTAGAAATGCAAATGTCAAACACTCTTCCATAAAAGTTGTACAGGAACAGGACAAAACGAATGTACTTTCCTACCACATCCTGTTGGAAAATCCCTAGAATTATTGGTGAATAGTCCTTGCGTTGGATATTTCATAACGAAGAGACCACTGCTAATATATGCCTATTGGGATTTTAACCCAAAACGATCAACAAGCCGTCCTTCACTATGAAAATCCTAAACATCAATATCATCGAACAACCTGCACAATCTTCATATAAATGTTGGTCCAAAGTGGTTTTCAAATAAATCTGATCCCGGTCTCTTTGCACCAATAATGCAAAAGTGTTTCTCAACCTCACACAGAAATTAAGTCTCATAGACTTATCACATCTACAACTTTCAACTTGCTATCCTTCGACCAAGATGGAAGCTCAATGGATTGGAGTAATTACTCCACACTACACGAGTCAACATTCTCAACACAAACAATAATCAAGCTTACACGGTCAATTACATACTAAGTGTACGACTAATTAGTTTACACATCAAGTTGATGAACTAAAATGGCCAATTTTGATAGTCAATTATTTACCTATCAAGGCAACAAACAAAATCTAGCGCTTAAATAATCACTAGGCCTGATTTTATTAATCGTTTATAGATCACTTTTCCAAATCATTTAATTCAAATTCTCTTTAAAAAGATAATATTCAAAACCATTTCACTTATTGGATGTTCGGAAAACAATATCATATACTTTTTTTATAATAAGTAAATTTACAAATCATTTTATTTTCATACCATTTAAAATCCAATTTATAATATCACTTTTCAAAACATTCATTTTATTTAAAGGATTATTCACTATCCAAAATCACGAATATAATTCCTTTGCCAAATTAAGCACTTCAAATATTTAATTTAAAGTATTATTCACTGTCCAAAATCGCGAAAATGATTCCTTTAATAAACTTTCATATTTAACTTATCAGTTTAAATTGATTTAAGATTTACAAAACAATGTTTATAAATTCCATTTATATTTTATAAACTTCCATATACAAAATTTCTTTACTAACAAATTCCATTTATATCTCATTTATAAGTCAAAATCCAATTATAAGTTAATTACTTATAAATCTCTTATTTACAAATTCATTCCTTTCAAATCTTATTATTTATAAAATCCATTATAAATTCTTTTCTAAATTTCAGTTGCAAATCCATTCATAAATTCGATTACAATCCCATTTCTAATATTTATAAAACGCTTTAATAATGGAATTACTTTTATTTATAGAATATCAAATTTATAAATCTTATATATAGACCATTTATAATAAATTTAAAGAATTTGTTTCTTTTCTTTTATCTTGAAAAAAACTTAATTATGATCTTTTAGAGCATCCGGACTTTCCTTTCGATCTGTTCCACCCCTCATCTAAAAGATAAAACGAAGGTCAGGTAAGCTCAGGGCACTGTTGCTCTATTCCTAACCTTAGTTACACACCTTGTTTTACTGTTTAGATCTCACAAGCAGGACAAATGTACTAGTCGTTTTTGCATACCCCTTTCATTTTTAGAAATGATTTATAGAACTTTCAAATCATTATTTAAAACGCGTATTCATTTATTTAACCATTCCATAAATCCTTAAAATCATCCTTAGACCACTGTATTAATCATTTAAGAACCTTTACAAAAGATTTGGAAAAGAACGGTTATGCTAAAACTATATTTCAAAAGTTATTGAAAAGTGCTACGAAAAAGTGCTGTAGAAAGTGCTTTTTAAAACTATATTGATTAAAACGACTTTTTATTATTTAAAAATCTATTTTTATTACTTAAATAACTTTTTAAACATTTTAAAAGATTTATTTCATATCTTTAAACAATTTTAAAACATCATTTTTAGAGAAATCCAGTTTTACATTCCGAACTGCAAAACCGTGATTTTTTTCCAAAAACTAATTTTACTCATATCTTAAAATCTACTTATCGAAATCTCGATTTTCTTTCTTCGTCGGAAAAATATAGATATAATAGTTTAGCAAATTCTTATCTTGAAGAATTTTGAGCTATATTCCAACTTGTACACTCATTTGAATTTCATGGCATGAAATCGCGAACTACCATTATGTGACGCGTCTATTTCTGACTAAATTTTCGATTTCTTTTTAAACTTCATTCAAACACTTTTAAATGTTAATAAAACATTTCTAGATCATTTTAAACTAATTTTAAACAATATTTTTCATATTTCAAATCCATTTTTCATTTCAATACATATTATAGTATTATATCATTCTTAATTTTCTTAGATTTTTTGATTTCATTAAGAGGCTAAATAATTTCCATACACATATTTATACGGATTTGAATTCCTACCAATTTAACTATGCTTACTAACCATTTTTCTTATCATTTATCAAACCAAGTTATCATCCATATCACAAACATATAATCAACCATAATATCAACCAAGTTATCATCCATTAAATCATCCAACATATACTAACTTTTCATGTTATTAACTTGAAATATTTTTCGAAATTAATAACTTTAAATATGAGTTTTCACCTTTAAATAAATTGATTAACTTAGTATCAACATTCATTTAATCCAACACCTCACTATTTTTTTAAACTTGAACCAACTTCAGAAAATTCGATAGTGCTTCCATAGCACCTTGAATTTGGTGCTAGCTCCTTGGAATGAAATCGACGACACTTCCTTCTTTATTTCTTGCTATGGAGCTTCTCAAACTTGCTTTCTTCCTTCAAAATGGTTCGGCCTCCATGGGTTCCAACCTCTCCTCCATCATTTCTTCCATTCTTAGATGTTAAACCATATTTTAATAGTATTCTAAGGTCTTTGGCCATGGTTATGTTTGGAGTTGATTTGATATGATTTGAAAAAGTTAATAAAGAAAAGAGAGAAGAAGAAGCCATTAAAGAGAGCTTCAAGGGGGAAGTAGAAGGTAGAAAAGTTGTGAAAAAAAGTGAGAAAGCGGATGGTATTTATAGAAAAAAAGAAATGGTAAGTTACCAAAATATCCCTTTTCCAAATTATCAAAATAACCATTACTTAAATTTTAAGCAACCTTATTTTTTTCAACACTTAACATCACATTTCAAATCATTACTTTATGTTTTTCACTTAAATATTAAGTAAAGAAAGTAATAATTATGTTTGTTTGATTCGATGTTTTACTTTTTGATCTTTATACTTTTTTGGTCTTTTTATGCTTACTTTTTGATAATTATATTCTAGAATTTTCTAAGTATGTTTAGTAAAAGTAAACTTGATTAGTGAACTAATTAATACTTATACTATTTGAATATATGTTCCTATATAAGAAAATAAAGGAGCGACAACTTTTAATCGACAAAACGTAGATTTTCGACAAAATGTTTTACGTTCACATTTTGACATTTTTGTTAAACTATTTATTTATGTAAACTAAATTTAAAAATAAAATTGTTTATTACTATTTAAAAATGTAAACCCTCATAAATTAATAATAAAAAAATTAACCATTGAAACTTACTTTCTGAAATCAGCATTTTGTCACTTTTGTCGATATAGGCAAAAGTTACTATTTTTGTTCTCTTTCCAAATCCTTTATAATATTGTTTGAATCATATAACATTACGTATTTTATATTTAAAATCACTTTAAATTGTATATTTTAAAGTGGTCAGAATTTTGGTTGTAACATTCTCCCCTACCTAAAAGAATTTCGTCCTCGAAATTACTCAAAACAAAAATTTGCCCAAAATATTTATCTTTAAACTTATTTCCATATAACATACACGTATCATATGTATGAAATATCTTGTTCAATCTCCTATTCAAATAAACAACTTTATGTTTCAACTAGTATCGATCCCCCCATCCTCTATGGTAGAATATAATCAGGCTTCTACATCAAACACTTTTTTCTTTCCTTACATAGTTCTGAACTGTGATAGAAAACTCAAGTACCTAATCACAAACCCTCATCAATACTCGCCATTAATAATCAAGTGGTAAATCCTTTTTCGGACTGGTCTAAACACCTTAAAGTCCTTATCTCGAATCTTAGATCAAAACTTGTGCGATGAAATGATCTACATATAATACACGTATTTATTAAATTTCAAAAAAAAATTCATAAAACTTTTTTCTGAAGTTCAAACATTTTATAAAGGTGCTTCTTTACATAATCCCATCAATTAAATATTTCCAAAGATTTTTATTAAAAGAAAATATTCCAAAGGAACCATTTTTCACTCCAAAGGTAATTTATCTTCAGTATAAACATTTTTATAAATATTACTTATCAATTAATGATTCACATTATCTCTTTAACTTAAGAAAATTATATAGATCGAGTAACTCCAAAATAATTCCAGGGAGCTGGGTGCTACCAATAGTATCATATATCCTCTTAACAAGAAGAGTAGTACTTAAGAAAAGTGTTTACCATCCGAACACATCTCCTACCAATTTTTAGTTTATTTTCGAGTCATTTGTACCGGTTATCATAAAATACCCCTTTTGTTTTGTTTGAAATAATACCATTTTTAAAATCCTTTAGAGATTACTTTGTTTATAAAACCTATTTTATAAATTCTTTTAATAAATTTATCTTATATTAATTAACTTCATTTGAATTTCCACAATAATTTTAAATTACTCGAATTTAAATTCTCATTTCTTTTATATTTATCTTTTACATAATTAGTTTTTATTTGTTAAATACATTTTTATCTTATACGTTCATTTCCTAAACAAATCATATTATCAAACACCTTATAGTCAAATTGTGAAACTTAATTCACAAGGTATCTGTACTTAAACTTTTAAATCAAACATTATGATAGTAACTTAATATTATCATTTCTTAATTTGTTATTTTGGAATAAGTATTAAAGATGTTAATAACCTAATCAGATTTCTTACTTATAGATTATCTTTATGGAACATCTTATAGTCAAACTGTGAAATTCTAATCATAAGATGTTCATATTTAAATTTCACTAACCATGATCATTTATTTCTAACCGTATAACCTTTCAAATTATATACTTTATATTCAAAATATAATCCTAGATAAAATTATTTCATTTACCAATTTTTTCAAAATCAGTGTGTTGGTTTGCCTTGGTTAAATATTTAGGAACCCTCATCAATAACGGTGATTGGGCGCATCGATCACAATCCATAAATCACTCAACAAATAGATCAACAAAAAACAATTTATTAGTCATTAACAAATACACACTCAGATATGATACACTCAAACACATTCTAGGGTGTTACTAACCCCATCCCTAATGAGTTACTCACCTTGGGTATTACTAACCCTATCTATGATGAGTCTTTACCCCAATAAAGCCAAGGTTCTCGCTTAACCTTCAGCTTTGATACCACACTGTGACGACTCGCACTCGACACCCTATGAATCTGGCAATAAACCACACATGTCCGAAACAAAGTGCACCGATTATAGATAATCATGAGAATGAAAAGAGTGGTTGAGAAGAAATGGAGAAGAAAGAAGAAGAGAGAGAAGAAAACTCAAAATAATACAGAATCTCACATCACAGCAGAATAACGTGTAATATAGATAAATAATCATTTCAAAGAGAAACTGTAATATACAGAAATCAATATCATAGTAAATAAATAATCATTAGCTTGGATAATTATAATAACATGTCCTCACAAATGCTGATAAGTTACAACAACAACAATGCAAAGCAATACAGTGGAATAATAAACAAATATGTGTATAGGACATAAAGATCTCCAGCTCGCCTGCTGAAGCTCCAGAAGCACCAAATATGAACCTGTAAATATACTCGGTCTGACCCAAGCATTAAAAGGAAAGAATGCCTGGATCAGTTTGGTAAACCAGCGTAAGAAAACACATCTCAACAAATTTATAAAGTTATCAAAACTTTTCCTTTGTCAAAACAAAATTATCTTGTAAGACCGAGTCGTAAATAAATACCGACAAGGTTTTACCTTATGATAACCAAACATCTCATATCAAATTCTCGTTATATTATAATAGTGTCTATTGCACATAAATAATATTAAAATAGCTAAAATTGTAAATTATTAAATTCCAGCATACAAATTGTAATATAAGGCTTTCTAAAATAGAAAATAGAAAGCATGTATTGGATTTTGGATTTCCATACAAATAACTAGGTGAAGGGACTACCTTCTCGAAAACTCGTTACTCTTCTAGAGGGATGTACCTAGGGTCCAGATACTGGGCACCTAAACCAACACAAGGCCGACCTTCCCCTTCGTGGATAGTACCGAATATGTCATCAGTCCAGTCGTTACCGACCTTTAATCGTAGCAACAAGCATACATCAACAATAATCAGATACATGATGTCATAGCATGTAAAGATATATCTAGAAGAGTGATGACATCTCCTAATTAGGAGCGACCCACTTAGCCTTGCTGCTTCTATCCCTCTTTTAGTCATTTACCGGGGAGTGAGGCTAAAAGAGGTATCGATTACCTTTCATATATCACATATCACATCATTTTTGAATACCACATTGCTATTTCCGGTGACTACTAAATGTCTTTCATAAAAATACAACCCTTGAGCTCGTACATCTCAAGGAGGGTGTTAAACTAAGAGAAGTTTCCTTCTCCGCCACAACTGATGTATGTTTGTAAAAACCAATGTATGTAATCTTAGAAATTATTACCCCGACTTTTGGTCAAGGCTGGGACATCAACAAATTGGCTAGAAAGAATGGACATCAAGACTGGAGATCGATTGGAAACAAGGCTGTGATCGATATCATCAAAATTTGACCAAGCTCCAACCAAGATGAGATCAATTGTGAATGATGAACAAGGCTAGGAAAGACTACGTTTCAAAATTTTGTGTCAATCAGAATTCGTATGCTCAAGATATGATCGATGCAAGTCAAACGTTGTTCTCGTTTGTATCCACCATGTTTAGTTCACTTCGTATCCATCTACTCACGTGCCTTGTTTGTATCCACCAAACATACACTACTTCGAATCCATCGGGCACGCCCCACTTCGTAACGGTCCATACTCATCCTACTTCGCATCCATCATCACTAGCTAGTTCGTATCCATGGAAGAGGCACCACTTCATATCCATCACATCTACTCCGGTTCGTATCTGACACCTAGTGACATTTCGTATCGCATCCTTAGCGCATAGCTCGTATCAATCATCAATTACATTATTCGTATCGATCGATCAATGATTGACACGAAGCATACCACACACGAGGGATATGAGGCAACACCTAAAAGGTACCGATACAAAGTGTTTAAGTCTATAACGATACGAATCGGAGTAGAGACTCTTGATATGAAAAAGATATAGGATCATCGATAAGAAGTTAGCATCCCCAGATCGATGCGAAGCATGGAGTGCATCAGGTCGATACGAACGAGGCATAAATGAGTGGATGACTTGGTCACTCGGCACGAAAAGTGGATCGATCCAGAAATTTAGCGCTGCGTCACCATCATATGAACGACACGAAGGGATCGATACGAAGCGCATCAATACGAACGTGACAGCCAACCAATATATCCAAATTTGCATCGATCATATCTCACAATCCACAAGTCCAAATGCTACCAAATTTTCGTAGAATCTTATGCACAATCACAAGAAGTTCATGATCGATCTCGACTCGATAGGGTAAGATTTGGATCGATACGAATCTCGTTCGTGTCGATATGGATCGAGTTGAAATCACCAAGGATCGATCATATGGGCCCACACATATGAGCGAAGGAGTCTTCAAAGATCTGGGCAAGATATTTGCAGCCTACGCCTGTAAATAACAGTCCAGGAGCTTCAGAAGAGGGATCTTCTGGTTCTTCTATGCCGCTACCCTACCAAACTCCATTGTAACTCGATTATTATCAACTATATTCTTGTAACCAGCGAATGATTATCAATAAAACATCAAATCTTCATGGTGGACGTAGGCCGAAGATAGCCGAACCACTATAAATCTTGTGTCCTTACCGCATTCCTTTTAAATTTTGAGTGTCCTTCACATATATTTTCTCTACACATTTGCTTTATATGATTGTAAACGGGTACTTTCATCGGCAATTGGATGTTTGTGACCAATTTTGGCGCAAACATTTTGGTGCTTTCACTGAGCAGGCTTGCATTCAGGGACTCTAAAGCTTGGATTTCGTATCTGAAAGCTTGAAAACTTGGATTGGAAAGCTATGGCAAGGCAATCGGCAGGAAGACAAAGGACAGAAAGGAGTTAGAATGAAGGGAGTCAGGAGGCTTCTGTAGGAGCGAATCAGGCGTCGATCTTCATTACCAGAGACGAAATGGAAACGATGTTCCAAAGACAGGAGGAGATGATGCAGAACCTACTTTGACAAGTTGGACAAGTTGGAGTGAAAAATCAAGTTAACGCAACTACATGAGATGCTGGAGTTAGGGATCAAGAGTACTGAGCAACTAGAGTTTAGAATGGAGCAGGACCATTCGATGCAGCACTAGAACTAGGGGCACTCACCCAGAGATGATCCAATCCCGAGCAGAGTACCAGGTGGAGCCGAGCAACATAGCATTGATAGAGGAATGAATGCTCGTCAGAAGAGCAGATTCCAGGATTCCCTTGTGAACTCGGGGGGCGGATCAGAGACAACGGACAAGGACTACAGCTTGGTGACAGCGATAGATAGGCAGAGATGGTTAGGCGAGCCATGAGGGGAGGATTGGTGAATAGAGACATAGAGGATGTGAATAGGGGTCCTTTTGCTCCCATAATTAGGCAAGCTACGAACCCGCCAGATTTCAAATTGCTGACACTAGAGATGTACGACGGAAGAACGGATCCTACTATTCACTTGACAAGGTACATGAGGCATATGGAAGTGCTGGCGGCATCGGCGGAGGTCATGGAACGATGCTTCCCTTTTTATTTGACAGATATTGCAGAATTATGGTATAGACAACTGGAAAGTGATCTATTGGCACATGGATGGAGCTGATTGAAAGGTCTACGAGGCAGTTTTGGGTCCACATAGTCCGACCCAAGAACGTGATGACTTTGAAATCGATGAAACAATGGAAAGGAGTGCCGGTCAGGGATTTTTTAACCAGACTCAATGCGGCAGTAGCTTCGGTGGATCAACTTGATCCATCAATGGTTTGATGGCAGAAGTTTCGGGAATTGTGGATAATTAAGGTTTCAAGATATCATTTTAAAGGGACCCACCGTGGGATCTTGGGGAGTTCTACCATAAGGTGGAAAGCTTTCTGATACAAGAAGATGCACAAACTATGAGAGAAGTGAGAGAGGCTGAAGCTTATGCAATAAGGGGTGGAGGTCCACCCAGAGAGGACCTAGTCAAAGATGATAAAGGAAAAAGGAAAATGAATGACAACGGTAGGATTTCGAAAAGGCCACGGAGGGACTCAAAGTTTTTCTCTTACACGAATCTAACCGAAACTTTAGAAAGGATTTGCTTGGATACTTGAGGGTGCCTATAGCATCGAAGACCGGCAAGAAGGGAACCTTCTGATTACGAGCGGGCAATGGGAAGGCATTGCCTATTCCATGAGCTGGGTGGGCACAACACGAATGACTGTTGGAATTTAAAAGATATCATTGAGGAGCTAGTAAGGAATGGTCATCAACAGTAGTATGTAAGGAATAGAGACGTGGAAGTATAATAGAAGAGGCCAAAGCCCCCCTCGAATGAAGATGGCACTGGAACCTCGGCAACGTCGGCTTATTATCAACTAAATAAATTTGTTTCATTGAATAAGTAATAGAGCTTGAAGTAATATGGCTAAGTAGCTTACACATGTACGGGATCGAGGTTGGTCCCTAGGCATGCTCTGAGACGATAATAAACCGTATGGCTCGAATATATGAAATCCTGTTTTTCTTTTCATTTTCCTTAAAACTTTGGTTTCTCCCTCAGATGTACAAACATTTATTTGATTTTCCCTGTATGCAAAGCCTTTTATTTTGATGATTGAATTCAGATTAATGTAATAAATAATACAGGTCTCGCGATTACGGTCCCGACCGGAGAGACGGGGCAGTAATCGAAAATTATGAGTCCCTTCGTCGGAGAGCGATGGAATGGACTCAAACAGAATATTAAGTCCTTGGCCGGAGAGCCAAGGCCAGAGAATACAAAAGTCCTGGGTTGGAGAGCCGAGGCCGAAGAATACAAAAGTCCTTGGCCGGATAGCCGCAGCCGTAGCATAGTAAAGTCCTTGGCCGGAGAGCCGAGGCCGGAGAATACAAAAGTCCTTAGCCGGAGAGCCAAGGCCGAAGAATATAAAAGTCCTTGGCGAGAGAGCCAAGGCCAAAGAATATAAAAGTCCTTGGCCGGAGAGCGAAGGATGGAGAATATAAAAGTCCTTGGCCGGAGAACATAAAAGCCCTTGACCGAAGAGTCGGGGTCAACCAAATAACGCGACCCGGCAATCTACAGATTTAAAGTTAAACCAGAAGAGGTCATGGATTCAGATTTCAACTTGGGATAAAAAGACTCAGAGTGGTCCTGAATTTGGCAAAGAGCACGGTGCGGTCCCAATTTGGATATCAACCCAGAAAGGTTATGGATTTGGTTATTGGTCATTGGATATGGATAGATTAAAGCTTGGTTAACGGATTTGGATAGCTACGGAATTGGCTAAGGATGTGGTTACAGGACTTCGAATTAGACATCAACTTGGAGCAATCGCAAACTTAGATATGGCTATGGAACTTGGATAGGATGACTTGGTAATAGATTGGATTATGGATCAGATGGAATGTCTATGAATGGAATATGGACTTCGAATATCAGATTCGGAGCTATTTAAAACACGCCTTCTTGCCACAAGGCATGTTTTAGGGGGCAAATGTTACCCTAACTTTTGGTCAAGGCCGGGATATCAACGAATTGGCTAGAAAGAATGGATATTAGGATTGGAGGCCGATTGGAAACATGGCTGTGAATGATATCATCAAATTTTGAACAAACTCCAATCAAGATGGGATCAATTGGGAATGATGAACAAGCTTACAAAAGGCTACGTTTCAAATTTCAAATCAATCAGAGTTTGTATGAATAAGATATGATCGAAGCAAATTGAACATTGTTCTCGTCCGTATCCATCATGTTTAGTTCACTTCGTATCCATCAACTCGCAGGCCTTGTTCGTATCCACCAAACATACACTACTTCGAATCCATCAGGCAGGCCTCACTTTGTATCGGTCCATACTCATCATACTTCGCTTCCATCATCACTAGCTAGTTCGTATCCATGGAAGAGGCACCACTTCGTATCCATCACATCTACTCCGGTTCGTATCCGACGCCTAGTGACATTTCGTATCGCTTCCGTTAACGCATAGCTCATATCAATCATCATTTACATGATTCGTATTGATCGATCAACGATCGACACAAAGCATACCACCCACAAGCGATACGAGGCAACACCTAAAAGGTATAGATACGAAGTGTTTAAGTTTATAACGATACGAATCGGAGTAGAGACTATTGATAGGAAAAGGTTATTAGATCATCGATATAAAGTAAGCATCCATGGATCGATGCAAAGCATGGAACACATTAGGTCGATACGAATGAGGCACTAATGAGTGGATGACATGGTCACTCGGCGTGAAAAGTGGATTGATCCAGAAATTTAGCGCCACTTCACCACGAATGGATCGATATGAACCGTATCGATACGAACGTGATAGCCAACCAATAAATCTGAACTTGCATCGATCATAACTCACAATCCACAATTCCAAATGCTACCAAATTTTCATTGGAGCTTGCGCACAACCACAAGAAAATTCACGATCGATCTTTACTCGACCGGGCAAGATTTGGATCGATATGAATCTCATTCGTATCAATCACGGATCGATTCGAAATCACCAGGGATAGATCACATGGGCCCACACACGTGAGAGGAGTCTTCAGAGATCCGGGCGGGATATTTACGGCTTATGCCTATAAATAGCAGTCCACGAGCTTCAAAAAAGGGATATTCCGATTCTTCTACGCCTCTACTCTGTCAAACTCCATCGTAACTCGATTATTATCAACTATATTCTTGTAACTAACGATTGATTATCAATAAAATATCAACTTTTCAAAGTAGACGTAGGTCGAATAGCCGAACCACTATAAATCTTGTGTCTTTACCGCATTCCTTTTAAATTTTGCGTATTTTTCACATTTATTTTCTCTACATGTTTGCTATATGTGACCAATGATTATAAACGGGTGCTTTAATTAGCAATTGGGTGTTTGTGACCATTTTTGGCGCAAACAAAAATGCAAGTGTTAGACACTCGTCTATACAAGTTGTCCAGGAACATAACAAATCAAAGGTACTTTCCTATCACATCCTGTCGGAAAATCCCTAAGTTTAGTAGCAAATAGTCCTTGCATTGGATATTTCATAACAAAGAGACCACTGATGCTATATGTATATTGGGATTTTAACCCCAATTGATCAACAAGCAGTCCTTCACTATGAAAATCCTAAACATCAGTATCATCGACCCACCTGCACAATCTTAGCATAATTGTTGGTCCGATGTGGTTTTCAGATAAATTTGATCTCAGTCTCTTTGCACCAACAACAGAAAAGCATTTCTCAACCTCATATAGAAACTAAGTCTCATTGACTTATCACCTCTCCAACTTTCTACTTACTATTTTTCGGCCAAGAAGGAAGCTTGATTGATTGGAGTAATAACTTCGCACTTCATGAGTCAACATTCTCAACACAAATGATAATCAAGCTTACACAGCCAGTTATGTACTAATTGTACGACTAATTAGTTTCCACATCAAGTTAAGGAACTAAAATGGCCAAATTTGTTAGTCGGTTATTCAACTATCGAAGCAATAAATAAAATCTAGCACTTAAACAATCACTGGGCCTGATTTCATTAATTGTTTATAGATCACTTTTCCAAACCATTTAATTCAAATTATCATTAAAAAGATAATATTCAAAACAATTTCACTTACTGGATATTCGAAAAAAAAATTCATATACTTTTTTTATAATAAGTAAATTTACAAATCATATTATTTTCAAACCATTTAAACTCCATTTTATAATATCATTTTCCAAAATATTCATTTTATTTAAAGGATTATCCAATGTCCAAAATCACGAATATAATTCCTTTTCCAAATTCATTACTTCTAAATATTTAATTTAAAGAATTATTCACTCTCCAAAATCATTAGTATAATTCTTTTAATAAACTTTCATATTTAACTTATCAATTTACACTGATTTAAGATTTACAAAACAGTGTTTATAAATTCCATTTATATTTTCTAAACATCTATATAAAAAAATTCTTTACTAACAAATTCAATTTCTATCTCATTTATAAGTCAAAATCTAATTAAAAGTTAATTACTTACAGATCTCTTATTTACAAATTCATTCCTTTCAAATCTTATTATTTACGAAATCCATTATAAATTCTTTTCTAAATTTCAATTGCAAATCCATATGTAAATTTGATTATAGTGGCATTTCTGATATTTATAAAATATTTTTATAATTCCTTTATTTTTATTTATAAAATATCAATTATATAAATCATATATATATAGACCATTTATAATAAATTCAAAGAATCTGTTTCTTTTCTTTTATCTTGGAAAATTTTAATTATGATATTTTAGCACATCCGGGCTTCCCTTTCGATCTATTCCACCCCTCGTCTAAAAGACAAAATGACGGCTAGGTAAGTTCAGAGCACTTATTGCTCTATTCCCAATCTTAGTTACACACCTTGTTTTACCATTTAGATCTCACAAGCGGGACAAATGTACTAGTCGTTTCCACAAATACTTTCAATTTTAGAAATGATTTATAAAACTTTCAAATCATTATTTAAAACACTTACTCATTCATTTAACCATCCAATAAATCCTTCAAATCACCCTTAGTATATTCTATTAATCATTTAAGAACAATATTTCAAAAGTTATTGAAAAGTGCTGCGAAAAAGTGCCACGGAAAGTACTTTTTAAAGCTATATTGATTAAAACGACTTTTTGTTATTTGAAAATCTATTTATAGTACTTAAATCACTTTTTAAACATTTTAAAAGATTTATAAGATTTATTTCAAATTTTTTAAACAGTTTTGAAACATCATTTTCAAAGAAATCCAGTTTTAGATTTCGAATGGCAAAACCGCAACAAAAACTTATTTTACTTATATCTTAAAATCTATTTATCGAATCTCGATTTTCTTTTTTTATTGGAAAACTATAGATATAATAGTTCGTAAATTTCTTATCTCGAAGAATTCTGAGCTATATTCCAACTTTTACACTCATTTGACTTTCTTGGCATGAAATCGCGAACTACCGTTACGCGATGCGCCTATTTCTGACTAAATTTTCAATTTCTTTTCAAACTTCATGGAAACACTTTTAAATATTTAAACATTTATAAATCATTTTAAACTCATTTTAGACCATATTTTTCATATTTTAGATCCATTTTTCATTTCACTTTATATTATAGTATTGTATCATTTTCAATCTTCTTAACTATTTTGATTTCATCAAGAGGCTAAATAATTTCCATACACATATTTATATGGATTTTGTTTTCTAGTAAATTAACTATGCTTACTAACCATTTTTCTTATCATTTATCAAACAAAGTTATCATCCATAACGCAAATATATAATCAACCATAATATCAACCAAGTTATAATCCATTAAATCATCCAACATACACTAAACTTTTCATGTTATTAACTAGAAATATTTTTAAAATTTTGTAACTTTAAATACGAGTACTCACCTTTAACCAAATCAATTAACTTTCTACCAACATTCATCTAATCCAACACTTCACTATTATTTTCAACTTTAACTAACTTCCAAAATTCGATAGAGCTTCCGCAACACCTTGAATTTGGTCATGCCTCCTTGGAATGGAATTGTCGGCACTTCCTTCTCTTTTTCTTGCTCTATAGCTTCTCGAACTTGCTTTCTTCCTTCTAAATGGTTCAGTCACCATAGGTTCCAACCTCTCCTCTGTTACTTCTTCCATTCTTAGATGTTAAACCATGTTTTAATTGTATTCTAAGGTCTTTGGCAAAGTTTGGTTTTGTTTGGAGTTGATTTGATATGATTTTGAAAAAGAGAGAAGAAGCCATTAAAAAAAGCTTTAAGGAGGAAGAAGAAGGTAGAAAAGGTGTGAAAAAAGTGAAAAAGTGGTTGTTGTTTATAGAAAAAAATGAAGAAGTTACCAAAATATCCCTTTACCGAATTGCCAAAATAACCTTACTTAGTTTTTGAGCAACCTTATTTTCTTAACACTTAACATCACATTTCAAATCATTACCTTATGTCATTTTCACTTAAAATATTAAGTAAAGAAAGTAATAATTATGTTTATTTGATTTAATGTTTAACTTTTTTACTTTTGTCTTTTTTTGTCTTTTTATGCTTACTTTTTATTAATTATATTGTAGAATTTTCTAAGTATGGTCAGTAAAAGTAAACTTGATTAGTGAATTAATTAATACTTATACTATTTAAGTATATATTTCTATATAAGAAAATAAAGGAACAACAACTTTTAATCGACAAAAATTGATTTTCAACAATATTTTATGTTCACATTTTGACGTTTTTGTTAAACTATTTATTTATTTAAACCAAATTTAAAAATAAATTTTTATATTACTATTTAAAAAAATAAACACTCACAAGTTAATTAAAAAAATTATTTAACCGTTGAAACTTACTTTTCTAAAATTAGCATTTTGTAACTTTGGTCGATGTAGGCAAATGTTACTATTTTTGTGTATACTTCTCTTTCAATATCCTATCTAGTATTCTTTGAATCATATAACATCACATATTTTATATTTAAAGTCACTTTAAATAGTATATTTTAAAGCGGTCAAATTCTTGGTCGTTATACTCTCACTATATCCACCAGCATTAGAATAACATATGTAATATGAAGCTCCATCCAACCACTTAATCTAGGCTATTTATTTTATTTACTGTAATTGATTTACAGTCGAGAATTATCAGATCAAGTATCTTAAATTCAAAGAAATAAATATCATATAATATAATTTTTTGTATGAAAATACCTTTGGAATAGAAATCATATTTTTCATTCCAATGTTAAGTATCTATTACTATTTTATAATTTTTATATTGAATTTCTTCATAAAGTAGAAATGACAATTCACTCTCTTCATTCTAACCATGGCTTAGGTTATATCCACTCATACATTCAGTTTCCTTTATGAATGGTCGAACCATTCAAAAGGAAATCCATACTACATTATCATAATGAACTCTTTACAAAAAGTGAATTAGGTGATTCTTAACTTTAAGGACATCGAATGAATTGCATTTTTCATAAACTGATCAAACTGATATTTTAGCGATCGAGTTATTAGATCTTTCTTATAGCTTTTGGTCTAGTGTTATATTTAACACAACAGAATCATTATTGTAATCAATCATATTGAATACAACATATCACATTAAAGTTTATATACTTATTTCAATGAACTGATTTCATCAAATTTCGTACATTACAAATTGTGACCATTCACCATATAACATTTATATGTAATTGTAAATGAACTAGATATCCATATCCTTGTATTGCATTTAGAGTTCAAAGCTCATTGAAGATATACAAGGCCTCGGGTAAGTAATCACGTAAGTGACCAAGTTACTAATGTATTTAGTTGTTGTATAATTAGGTGTTTGCATGGGTCAACATGCGAAAAAAGTTGGTAAGTATATTTTACATTTCGGTTTGTTAATGTTAATTCAGTTTACTTGTCTGTTTTAATTGACAAACATTTTGTCAAGTATACTTATTGCATAAATTTATCTATGTAGACTACTACAACTTTCTATAGCAAATTTTCTTATAATACTAGAATTGTTAAATGTTACCATTTTATTTGATAATAAGGCTCCTAATAAATAGTTTACGTTTATCAATACCCTAAGAAAAAATTGAAATTATATGATCTCTCTAATGGAAATTAGGACCCGCTTGCCTTAGGATTTTGACCTTGCGAAATATCAACGAATCATACGCCTATAAGGCATCAGATAACACTGTACCGGTTGTATTAAATACAACTCCTAACACGTGGCCTTTGTCCTAATCTTATCTCGACCACGAGGAATATCAACAAATTGAAAGAGATTATTTGCTCATACCAACATATCAATAAATACGTGTGTGTATCTTACCTTGTTCAGTCAATATACTAATTGTGCTATACATAACATCTCTAGCTTGAGGCATATCAACAACTAAAGTGTGTGCAAGCAATCTATTAATATATAAACGGTAGAGGATAACTATATATTAAAGGTTCATAATGTCCAACATACTATACTAAGTGATATCGACTTATGAAATAATGTATTTTTTAGTGAAATATCCTCGTGATTCATGTGTCGACACATCAAAAATCATGGTATTCGTACATTTATGTATGTATTTATTTCTAAAGTCTATTTGGGTTTCTTTAATGCTCCTCCTTTGGCTTATACGTTTATATTATATTAGTTTAATTTTTGTAAAACTTCTATATTTCATTAGCTTATATAATAATTTTAAGTATAACATTATATTAATTAAATCTTATTTATTTAATTTTATATTATTACTTCAATATAACTTTTATGTTGGACATGTATACTATAATCTTTATAGTATACACTATAACCTTATAGTAACACATACATACATACATACATACATACATACATACATACATATCTTCAATTTAATGACTTTAGTTAATTTATTTAATTAAAAACTTTTAATTATATCACTAATTTCAAAAGTCATTATACACACACACACATGTACATTTATACTGTCTTAAACATTTAAGACAATGCAACATATATCAATATATATATATAATATAATTATATATAATTATTTAATTAATTTATTTTACATTAGTCTTATTGAAAATTCAGTTGTTAAAATTAATTTTTAAATTTTAATTTTAATTTTTCAAGAACTTTGTAAATTTTATTATCTTTTCAAATAGTTTTAAACTTATGTTATATTATAACTTTTATGATAAACATATTTCATTTCAAATTTAAAATCTTTGTTTAGTTTTTTTTTTAAAATTGAAAATTAGCCCAAGGCCCAGTTCACATTGGGCATTTTCTATTAAGGGCAGCAATTGGGTTAACTTCATTTTTCAGGCCAAGCCAATAATCTGGTAGGACAAGGTACTTAATTGCCCAATTCCAATTCTAGAAATTATGTAATACTCCATAATGTTATGAAAGTTAATTAAATTGAAATTGATTAATAAATGATAACGTCAAAAACTAGAGTTTTTACAAATTTCAAAATCTGGCTATGAAACTTGCAATGTTAGATTCATGGCAATTTTCTGATTAATATTCATATATAAAGTTTTTCGATCGGAGTTCAAATAAAAATGTGAATAATATTTGAAGGTTGAAATTGGAAATAATTATATATGTAATAAAAGTAACTAATATTAATTATTAACGTTAATAGAAACTTGGATGTTAAGAAATGTTAACGTTAAAAATAAAATATCAAGAAATGCATCAAAAGGGGAAAAATTGACGTAATCGGTTAAACAAGTAATTAAATAAAACAAAATTTTACAACGCAGAAATATTCACAAATCAAAGCCAACCGATCGACCCAAAATGCATGACGGTCGACCGATAATGGTCGAACGTAATGGATTAGCGGTCGATCATTAGTGGTTTGAAATCTACAATGTATTATGGCCCGAAAGGCCTAGATTTAATATAGTTTAATCAAATAGTTGGTATTGATTTGAACCTTTGTAAATATAGATCTGGACACTTACTTCTTAGATCATATCTCTGGAGCGATGTCGAAGCGATGCCATTTTCTCTTCTACTTTGGATTCTAAATCTTATGAATAGTTATAGATTATATGTATATACAATTGGAGAATCGTAGAAGATGATTAAGGAAGAGAATAAGTTCAAGTCAAATCACCAAAGACAAGGTAAACTATAAATCTGGATCTAAAATATAAATCAAATTCCAAATCTCTTTTTTAATCAAGATCTCCAATAAATCTGCATATGCTTGTGGTGTATGAATCCAAATAAGGAGAAAAGGGAGTCAAACTAGAATAATGGGGATTAGATCGAAAGATTTGGAAAGCTAAAAAGGTGAGTAAGAAATTATATATTTTTATATAATATTCAATTTGTATGATTGTAAATCTTTTCCTTTATGACTGCAATGTAAATTGGAGTTATAGGCTAAATTTTTATATTTGAAGTAAAATTATAAACCTTCCTACACATTTTGTAATTGATAAATTGAATTGTATATTGCATGTATATAAATCTGGAAAATATTGGATATTATTGGTCCCTAAAACTTATGTCATATGTGATGGTTCCACATTTGTAAATTTAAAATGACTTGTACAAGTAAAGAAATGTAAATTGAGTCATTACAATAAATTATAGGAGTTTAAGTAGGATTTTAAATTTATTGGATTATATGACGTGTTGCAATGTAAATTTCAATCGATTATCAAGTTTCAAATTTATAAATAAAAGCGTAACGGTTGAAATAACAAGGAATACAAAGAGAGATATATAAAATAGTGATATTTACTGTATTTTATACATTCTATTTCAATAACTATGCAATGATAATTTCTTATAACTTCAAACATAACACAAATTCCTTTTTTGGATAAGATATATAAATTTACAGTAAACCATTCCATTGGGAGAAATGTAACTCCAATGCACTAAAATATTGAAATCCCTAAGGATAAATTAAATGTGATGTCCCAGAAATTTAGGCAATATATATTTAATAATCTCCATTAATAATTATTTTAAAATGGGTAATATTGATTTAAATATCTGATTTAACTAGATTTATCTTTTTAAAACAAATAATTGTTTAACTTGACAAATGTTATCTTTTCAGAATTTATAATAATGATAATAATTTAATTTGGAAATTTTATTCTTTTTAAAGTTAAAATGTTTAATGATAAAATTTATCTTCCTAAACTAATTAAAAAGATATTCTATTTATAATGTATATATAAGTGTATACATTGTAAATAGGGAGTTTGATTTTAATTTAAATTTAATAAAAATATTTTCAATTTATAATATATATATATATATATATATATATGAATATATATTGTGAATTGGAAAATTTGATTGGATTTAATATTAAAACTTTTCGAAAGCTTATTTAAAAATCTATCTTATATTTTCAAAAGTAATTAAAGTAAATATTTATTTTATTTAAAAATATAATAGCTTAAATAATATATTATAATAAAAGTTTAATTTGTTTTCTTTTAAAAATTGGCTTTTGAAATAATTTAGGTCATATGTATTAAAGAACAATATTTTAGTTTGAAACTTTGAAATAAGGTTTAATTTAATATTCTTTTCTTTTTAAATTTTCTTTCTTTAAAATTTTGCTTTTGAAAATATATTTTTAATGTATACAAATAAACATTAAAATATGTAATTGTATAAAGGTAATTTATATGTATACATTAGAGGCTAATTGGAAATAAACATTAAGACATGATTAAAATAAATAAGAAATCAATTCAAAATGAATTTTTAAACATTTATAAAATTAAGAAATTATTTTAATATTGAAATATAACATGTGTAAGGTTGTTATACCATGAGAAAGACACTTGTAAATCGTTCTACAACTTAAAGTAACATGAGGCATTGTCCTAGTGTATTATTGAAAACATTTATTAAAAATGTATTAAGAGAAAACTTAGAAAAAAATGTATTTTAGTTCAAACCCTTTTCCTATTCTAAAAAGCTGAAAACCGGATTTTAAAAAGAAAGTTAAAAATCAAAATCAAAATCTATTCAAAAATCTGCAAAACAAATTCAATTGCAAACTATAAATCAACTACAGCAAATTATTTTTCAAGTCCAACTTCAAATACAACCTGTAATCAAGGTGATCTACTCAAAAGCAAGTAAATTCAGCAACTGTAATCAAAATTTGCAGGAAAACTCAACAACTTACAAGTACCAAAGCAAACTGTTTCAAGATGAAACAATGCTCTCTACTTCAATAATCGGTGAGTAAACCTTTTTATTTAAAAATAGTTTATGGATCTATGATGAAATCTATTGCATGCAGTCTATAATGTTTATTTGAGTTTGAATGTAAATGTGTGTATATGAATATGATATTGCATGCATATTTGTTTCTGGATATTATATTTTTGTGCTCTATTGTTGATAACAGACTCATCATCATGACAAGATAATTCATTTATTCCTGTAAAATCGAAATTTGACATTGATTACTGAAGAAAAATTGTTAATGAAATTGTATTCTTGTTTTTAAAAATAATTTCAGGTAAATGTATTTCGTTAATACTCTGTAAAATTTAAAGTTACAGAGAAAATTAGAGAATTGGAAAATTCAAACATGATGATTCTCGAATTCATCAATATAGTTTGATTTGTCTTCAGAAGCTAGGAATTTTAAAAGCTAAATCATAATTTTAAGATGATATTGAGTGAGATATTTGGGGTTGTTCAGAAAAGAGATTCTGAGTCTTTTTTGATGATCGATGAGATCAGAGGGGTCGGGTTTGCTATCGAAGGTGATGTAGGAGTATAGGAGCAAAGGAAAAATGCTTGAAGGATTTTTCAATCAATGTAGTGATGGCAAATCGATGTAGTAGGGTTTTAGGACCTGTGTACGTCATCTTTTGCTCTTGAGGCAACTGCAGCATCGCCAGAGCTTTGGAGATCATCGGAATGGTGGGAAGGCTTTGGAAATGGTTGATAAATGCTTGGACGTGGTTACGAGTCGCCTGGTGGTCAGCTGCATCTAAACGTGGTCAGACTTGGTCGATCAGTTAGTGTCAGGTGAGGTCGGTATTGCTCGATTTCGATTTGGACTTCGTGCTAATTTTTGGGTGGTCAGAATCACCTCAGGGGAGGTTTGGTGACGTGTTGGTGGTGGCGTCGATGGTCAGAGCCTGGTGGTCGAAGCGTGCACGTGCACGCGCGTAACTTTGTTGGGTCTGGATTGTTCATTTAGGTTGGGTGCTGATTTGCTTGGGTTTACTCGAAGTGTTATTCGAGTGTGACTCGGGGAAGAAGAATGCGAGCGTGCTTGATTGATCACTCGGGTTGGACTCGGGATTTTGGCTTTGTGTGCTCGAGTCATTTTCGTTTCCAGTTTTTTAACAAATCCAGATTTTTCTAAACTAAAATGATTTCAAAAATTTTAAAGGCAAAGCAAGTTTAAATAAAAGTTTTAACCTATTTTAAAATGTATAAAAGGTTAGGTTTAGAAAATAATGTTTAATCAAATATAAGTTTTAAAGTTTGGATTCTAAAGTTTAAAATTTTTTATTTAAAAAAATATAGTTTTGATTTATTAAAATATTACATTAAACAAAATTTATAACTAGTCCATAAGTGTTTCAAATCAATTGAAATTGTTGATATTGCAATATGATTAAGGTAAAAAGGTACTTAACTTTAATAAGTTAAAAGATGATGATTTTAAATAAATCAAATTCAAACTTTAAGTTTAATTTAATTTATTTTAAAAATGGAAGTTAAGGGTTTAGTGTAATAAATGATTTATCTAAATTTTAATTATGTTTAATTAACTAAAGTAATTAAAGTATAATTACTTAATTAACTAGAATGATTAATTTGGGTATTTAAATTACGATAAATTTATTTGTGTAATTAATTAAGCATAATTAATTACTTAATTAAGTATTGATTAATCAAGGTTAATCAATTAAGAAATAATTAAGCAATAAGTCATTAAGAGGTTAATTACTTAATGTTAAGAAGATTATTGAAGATAATTACTTAATAAAGTAAGTTAAGTAATTAATTACTCGGTGCAATTAATTAAGTTAATATGGTTAATTTTAATTAATTAATTAAGTTTAATTAATTAAAGGTAATCATTTGATGTTGGATTAAGTATAATTACTTAATGTAATTAATGAGGGGTAATTACTTAGTGAAGTTTAATTAAAGTAGAAGATAATTTAAAGATAATTAATCTGTAATTAAAGATTAATTAAATTGTTTATTAGGCGATTAAAGGTTGATTAATTAATTTAAAGGTTTGTAATTAATTAATTATTGTTTAAGCTGGATTATGTGATTAAAATTTAAGTAATTAATTTAATTTAAGTTAATTAAGTTAATTATAATTTGGATTAATGATTCCTGTTCGTGGATGATTGATTGAGTGGAATGTATGGATTTGGTTGATGCTTATAGTTTAAATAATCTATGATGTGCTATGATATGATGTTGATTATAGCTGTGATAAATGTGTGATATTTATCTATGAATGATGCTGTGTGAATTCAATGTTTTAAATTGAATTAAATTGTTGAAACTAAAATTATTTGGGCATTAAGACGGCGTTTGGATTTCGGTGAGACCGGGATCGGGTTTGCAAATTTGGAATTACGAAAACCACATCAATCCAAATTAAACGATAGGTCGTGAATCTCAAGTGAAGAGTGAAGACTCGAGGTGTAAGGACTATTCGTCGTTAAAACTCTAAGGGTGTTCCAATATGAGTTCAACGATGTAGTACTTTCAGGTTATGAAGATTCAAAGTGCAAGGGCTATTATCGTTAACTCTGAGGGTGATTCCAAAACGAGTGTGGCGAGATAGTTCCTTCGATTTCGTTCGAACCTGGAACGAACTTGTATGGATTGAATGCTTTCAGAACATCTTCAGGTAAACGATGAGCATTCTAAGATACATATGTTCTATAAAGGTAATCGCAGCTTCAAGGCTCATCAATAGAGGAGGTGCAGCAAGGCTAAGTGGGTAGCACCGAAGTAGGACGAGATTTACCCCTGTCTAGAGGTTCCTTTTCTTCGGCTGTGTGGGAAGTTGGCGACGACCATCTACGGGGTTGTCTTGTTCGGTGCTGTCCAGTAAGAGATGGTTCCGGCTTTGTGTTGCAGAAGATTTAGGACGGATCCTCGGTACGGTGATCTAGGCCCCGTACTGTGACGGGCGGTACGCCCGTAGCCCTGCCATTGATGGAAACTCCTTCTTCCTACGTGCCCTTTACAGTTTTGATTGTATTACCCACTTTTTTGGCTAGTAGTTGGAATTTAATGAATGTAACAATTTCGGCTATTTTCTATTTACTTGAAAACCGTAGACCCTATTATAATATCACTGGATTTCCTATCAAATGTTTTGGTTAGCGTAAGGTAAAAACTTAACCATGTCTATTTATGGGGAGTCTTACGTGATACTTTTTGTTTCCAAAGGTTTTCAAAGTTAAGCAATTTTAATCGTTTACTCACACCAGACCCATGTCTGACCCGGATTTTATTTTCTATTTTATTAAACTCTTGGGTACTCAAATTTTTATGAGTAGTCACGGGATTCAGGTTAGCTTTGACGAGTTCTGGAGGAGATATGGAGAAGGAGGCTTCAGCGTATAGATATAGAGGTTCCGCTATGCTAGTGTTGTATCTGTTTCTGAGATGTACTTGAGTTGTAATAACTAGACAGATGTTTATAACTGTCTAGTTTGTGTTGTATTAGCTGTATATCTCTAATGTATATGATACTATGTAATATCTTATATGATATAATATAATTTATTCCTTTCGTTATGAGATTCTGATGTTGTTCGTTCTTTCTTTTCTATCTTTTCTCTTTTCTATCCCTTTCTTTCTTCTTAATGATGCGTCAAAGGCGGGTCATTACATTATGGTATTAGAGCGCTAGGTTGAGTGAATACCTAGGCTTTGGAGTGATTTCTATCTTGAGGGAGCGTATTTGTATTTTTATTTATATATATACACCTATATACCTACCTTTTTGATTGGGTTACCTATTCGGGTTCTCCGATATAACATCTAAAGTTAGATAGGGTAGTGGTGTGTGTAGCACGACTACCACTAGTGGAAGAAGTGTGAGTGTAGAGCTTGAAAGTGTATCTTCCAGGGCGGTATTGGGCATCTTGAGTAAGTTTTGCAGTATAGTGTATGGATTTCACCGATCTCTGAAGGAAACCTTTTCAAGGTTCGGGGTCCATCTTTGGAATATAAGCTTAGTTGCGCTCATGGGAGGGAATTTTCTAGAATTTGGATCAGCCGGAGTGCTGAAGTAGTGATGGTATCTTGGCAACCGTGGGAAGGAGTCTTGTCTGTATTGGAGTTTGAGACTCAGTTCAGCTAGGTGTTTGAGCTTGATTTGAAGCCAAGTTTCCTAAGAGATATCTGCCATCTTGAAGGCTCTTTTATGGAGTTGGCTGGTATAGCTTTGTGATTCAATGAGCTTTTGGATAAGGAAGTCTTTAGCAGCAATTGCAGCTCGGAGATGTTATGTGTGATGTCAGGAAGGTCTCTTGGCTTAGCAGTGTCCTAGAGGTAGAGTCCGAAAGCAGTAGAGTGGTCTGTTTCTTCGATGGTTCAGGAGTCTTTGTGATTCTTCTGTCTGTAAGCCGGGCAGATGGTGAAGGCTTGTCCATTTCTTCTGGAAGCTCAGTTGGGTATGATGTTATGGTTTGTGTAGACCATCAATTTCTTCTTTTGGTTAGGAAGGCTTAAGCTGTTCTGATTTGAAAAGAGAGAGAACGGTTTCTTTGGAATCTGAACTGGATAAATCGCAAAAGTGACTTGCGATGATTCGGCAGTTTTCTTAGTAATCTTTGTTTGGGATTGAGGCATCTCTAGAGGACATAGGAGCAATCGAAGTGGTTTGAGATTTTTTTGATATCTTCGAAGAAGTCAAGATTTGCATCCGTATCGGGAGATTGAGTTCTGAATCGACTTGGTTCTAGGAGCATTACCGGTAGTTCAGCCTAATAGGAGGGCTCCTAGAAAGAGGTCTGGTTAAGAAGTCAGGATTGATTGGATCTAGTTTTCTGGCTGGATTTTTGCTGCGGTGTTTGTGACCGAATGTGATGGGTCACTAAGATTTTATGGAATTTGATGGACATGTTTCCGGGATGAGTTGATCAAGTCTATGCTTGTGTTCATCAATAGTATTCTCATCTTCTTCAAATCAGAGTTGTGCAGTGGAAGCAAGGTGGCAGCTATTTCAGAATAGAAGCAACCTTGGATTCGTCGAAAGTTTGTGTTTGACTTGGATCAGAGGATTTCTACAGGAAATTCATTCGGAATCTGAAGCTTAGGTGTTTGGTGCATCTGTCCTGTTTTTTCCGAATAGGAGTAGTATGTTTGAGGTCTTCCGATGCTTGTATAGTAGATTTTGTGTGGTGGATTTTGATGGATCTTGAAAGAACCATCTTGTTGAGTAAGATCTGGAGATCGTTATTTCTTGGTTAAGACTTGATCAAGAGGCATCTACGAAGTTTGGGTTGATCTAGAAGGTTGAAAGCAGCCCAGGATCGGTAGAAGAGTTTTTGTGGATAAGAGATAAAGGAATTCAGAATTCATAGTCGAAGATTTATTTGTGAGTAAGTTTTCTTCGATAGTAAGAGCTATGAGATTGGGAAAGTCTGGAAGTTAGCTCAGAAGTGTATTGGATTTTTCTGTATGCTCTTAAGGTTAAGTGTTTGGCTTACAGGATTGAATTGCCAGTTCGGATGGCTGAAATTCGTAATGTATTTCACGTATCTCTAAGGGAGTACGTGTATGGTCTATCGCTGGTTTTAGAACCAGTAGTTCTACGGAGATTTCGAAGTTGAACAGGACTTATCTATGGTCTGGTATCCTGTTCAGATTGTAGATGTAGATATATAGGAGCTCTAAATCTGAGTAATGTAGCTAGTTTAGATTTAGGAAAGCAAGTATCCCGGTGTTTGTACCTGGGAAACTCTAAGAAGTTCTGTCCAGAATTTTGTCTGAAAGATTAGAATTGTTGGTTTGAATTGGTTGCTATGGTTGCTAGTATATGGTTGATAGCATATGCTTGCTATTTTAAAATTGAAATATGTATGGGATTATTAATTTATCTTTGCTTTTAAATTTCGGGGATGAAATTCTTTTAAGGGGGGAGGAATGTGATGTCCTGGAAATTTAGGCAATATTATTTAATAATTTCCATTACTAATTATTTTAAAATGGGTAATATTTATTTGAATATCTGATTTAACATGATTTATCTTTTTAAAACAAATAATTGTTTAATTTGACAAATGTTATCTTTTCAAAATTTATAATAATGATAATAATTTAATTTGGAAATTTTATTCTTTTTAAAGTTAAAATATTTAAATGATAAAATTTATCTTTCTGAGCTAATTAAAAAGGTATTCTATTTATAATGTATATATGAGTGTATACATTGTAAATAGGGATTTTGATTTTAATTTTAACAAAAATATTTTCAATTTATAATATATATATATATATATATATCTTATGAATTGGAAGATTTGACTGGATTTAATATTAAAACTTTTCAAAAGCTTATTTAAAAATCTGTCTTATATTTTCAAAAGTAATTAAAGTAAATATTTAGTTTATTTAAAAATATAATAGCTTAAATAATATATTATAATAAAAGTTTAATTTGTTTTCTTTTAAAAATTTGCTTTTGAAATAATTTAGTTCATATGTATTAAAGAACAATATTTTAGTTTGAAACATTGAAATAAGGTTTAATTTAATATTCTTTTCTTTTTAAATTTTCTTTCATTAAAATTTTTCTTTTGAAAATATATTTTTAAAATATACGAATAAACATTAAAATATGTAATTGTATAAAGGTAATTATATGTAAACATTAGAGGCTAACTGGAAATAAACATCAAGACATGATTCAAAAATAAATAAGAAATCAATTCAAAATGAATTTTTAAACATTTATAAAATTAAGAAATTATTTTAATATTTAAATATAACATGTGTAAGGTTATTATACCATGAGAAAGACACTTGTATATCATTCTACAACTTAAAGTAACATGTAGCATTGTCATAGTTTATTATTGAAAACATTTAGTAAAAATGTATTAAGAGAAAACTTAGAAAAAAAATGTATTTTAGTTCAAACCTTTTTCCTTTTCTAAAAGTTGAAAACCAGATCTTAAAAAGAAAGTTAAAAATCAAAATCAAAATCTGTTCAAAAATCTGCAAAACAAATTCAATTGCAAACTATAAATCAACTACAGCAAATTATTTTTCAAGTTCAACTTTAAATACAACCTGTAATCAAAGTGATCATCTCAAAAGCAAGTAAATTCCGCAACTGTAATCAAAATTTGCAAGAAAACTCGACAACTTACAAGTACCAAAGCAAACTTTTCCAGGATGAAACAATGCTCTCTGCTTCAATAATTAGTGAGTAAACCTTTTTATTTAAAAACAAATTATGGATCTATGATGAAATCTTTTGCATGCAGTCTATAATGTTTGCATGAGTTTGAATATAAATGTGTGTGTATGAGTATGATATTATCTGCATATTTGTTTATGGATATTATATATTTGTGTTCTGTTGTTGATAACAGACTCATCGTCATCACAAGATAATTCATTTCTTCCTGTAAAATCAAAATTTGACATTGATTACTGAAGAGATAACATTATATTCTTGTTTCTAAAAATAATTTCAGGTAAATGTATTTCGTTAATACTCTGTAAAATTTAAAGTTACAGAGAAAATGGGAAAATTCAAACTTGATGTTTCTCGAGTTCATTAAAATAGTTTGATATGTCTTCAAAAGCTAGGAATTTTAAAAGCTAAATCATAATCTTTAAGATGATATTGAATGAGATATTTGAGGTTGTTCAGAAAAGCGACTTTGAGTCTTTTCTGATGATTGATGAGGTTACAGGGGTCGGTTTTTCTACCGAAGGTGATGTAGGAGTAGAGGAGAAGGAAAAATGCTTGAAGGATTTTTCGATCAACATGGTGATGGCGAATCAATGTAGCAGGGTTTTAGGACCTGTGTACGTCGTCTTTTGTTCTCGAGGAAACTACAGCATCGCCAGAGCTTCGAAGATCATTAGAATGGTGGAAGGTTTTGGGAATGGTTGATGAATGCTTGGACGTGGTTACGAGTCGCCTGGTGGTTGGAACCATCTGAACGTGGTCAGATTTGGTCGATCAGTTAGTTCAGGTGAGGTCGGTATTGCTTGATTTCAATTTGGACTTCGTGCTAATTTTTGGGTGGTTGGAATCACCTCAGGGGAGGTTTGGTTATGTGTCGGTGATAGCGTCGATGGTTAGAGCCTGGTGGTCGAAGCGTACACGTGCACGCGTGTATCTTTGTAGGGTCTGTGTTGTTCGTTTAGGTTGGGTGCTGATTTGCTTAGGTTTACTCGAAGTGTTATTCGAGTGTGACTTGGGGAAGAAGAATGCGAGCGTGCTTGATTTACCACTCGGGTTTGACTCGGGATTTTGGCTTTGTGTGCTCGAGTCATTTTCGTTTCTAGTTTCATAACAAATCCAGATTTTTCTAAACTAAAATGATTTCAAAATTTTTAAAGGCAAAGCAAGTTCAAATAAAAGTTTTAACCTATTTTAAAATGTATAAAATGTTTAGGTTTAGAAAATAATGTTTAATCAAATATAAGTTTTAAGGTTTTAATTTTAAAGTTCAAAATTTTTTGTTTTTTAAAAAAATAGTTTTGATTTGTTAAAATATTACATTAAACAAAATTTGCGACTAGTCCATAAGTGTTTCAAATCAATTAAAATTGTTGCTATTGCAATATGATGAAGGTAAAATGTTATTTAACTTTAATAAGTTAAAAGATGATGATTTTAAATAAATCAAATACAAACTTCAAGTTTAATTTAATTTATTTTAAAAATAGAAGTTAAGGGTTTAATGTTATAAATGATTTACCTAAATTTTAATCATGTTTTATTAACTAAAGTAATTAAAGAATAATTACTTAATTAACTAGAGTGATTAATTTAGGCATTTAAATTAAGATAAATTTATTTGTTTAATTAATTAAGTATAATTAATTACTTAATTAAGGATTGATTAATCAAGGTTAATCAATTAAGAAATAATTAAGCAATAATCAATTAAGAGGTTAATTACTTAATGTTAAGAAGATTATTAAAGATAATTACTTAGTAAAGTAATTAAAGTAATTAATTACTCAATGTAATTAATTAAGTTAATATGGTTAATTTTAATTAATTAATTAAGTTTAATTAATTAAAGGTAATCATTTGATGTTGGATTAAGTATGATTACTTGATGTAATTAATGAGGTGTAATTACTTATGAAGTAATTAATAAATAATTACTGGATGTAATTAATTAAAGGAAAATTACTTAATGGATAGTAATTAAAGATAATTACTTGAGGGAAGTAATTAAGTGATAATTACTCACTGTAATTAAAGCTTAGTTAATGTAATTAATCAAGGAGTTGATTTAATTGATATAAGTAATTAAGGGAAGTTAATTACTGATTGTGATTAATCAAGGTTTATTAATAAATGTAATTAAGTTAAAGATTAATTATTAAAGGTAATTAAAAAAATTAATTAATGGAAGTAATTAGAAGATCATTAATTAATGTAATTAATGATAATAATTAAAGGTTTAATTGATTAAGAAAGGTGATAAATTATAAGATAATTAATCAATGAAGTGATTAAGATATAATTAATTAATATAATTAATTAAGGATTAATGTAACTAATTAATGAAAGTAATTAAGGTTAATTACTAAGTGATTAAAGAATAATTAATTTGTATAATTAATTCTTAGGTTAATTTCTTAATGTGATTAAGTAATAATTAATCAAGGGTGATTAATTTAGAAGATATTTAAGGATAATTAATATGTAATTAAAGACTAATTAAATTGTTTATTTGGTGATTAAAGGTTGATTAATTAATTAAAAGGTTTGTAATTAATTAATTAATGATTGTTTAAGCAGGATTATGTTATTAATTCTCAAGTAATTAATTTAATTTAAGTTGATTAAATTAATTATAATTTGGATTAATGATTCCTGTTTGTGGATGATTGATTGAGTGGAATGTATGTATTTGGTTGATGCTTATAGTTTGAATAATTTGTGATGTGCTATGATATGATATTGATTATAGTTGTGATAAATGTGTGATATTTATCTGTGAATGATGTTGTGTGAATTCAATGTTTTAAATTGAATTAAATCGTTCAAACTAAAATCACTTGGACATTAAGATGGCGTTTTGGATTTCGATGAGACCGGGATCAGGTTTCCAAATTTGGAATTCCTAAAACCACATCGGTCCAAATTAAACGATAGGTCATGAATCTCAAGTGAAGAGTGAAGACTCGAGGTGTAAGGACTATTCGTCGTTAAAACTCTGAGGGTGATTCCAATACGTGTTCAACGGGGTAGTACTTTCAGGTTCGAGATGAAGATTCAAAGTGCAAGGGCTATTATCATTAACTCTGAGGGTGATTCTAAAACGAGTGTAGCGAGATAGTGCCTTCCGTTTCATTCGAACCCGAACGAACTTGTATGGATTGAATGCTTTCATAACATGGTCAGGTGGACGATGAGCATTCTAAGATAGATATGTTCTATAAAGGTAACCGTAGCCTCAAGCCTCATCAACCGGAAATGGCTAAAACAGGGGAGGTGCAGCAAGGCTAAGTGGGTTGCACCCAAGTAGGACGAGATTAACCCCTGTCTAAAGGTTCCTTTTATTCGGCTGTGTGGGAAGTTGGCGACGGCCATCTACAGGGTTGTCTTGTTAGGGATTGTCCAGTAAGGGATGGTTTCGGCTTTATATTGCAGGGGATTCAGGGTGGATCCTCGGTACGGTGATCTAGGCCCCGTACTGTGACGGGCGGTACCCCAGTATCCCTGCCATTGATGGAAATCCATTCTTCCTACGTGCCCTTTACTGTTTTGATTGTATTTCCCACTTTTGTGGCTAGTAGCTGGAATTTAATGAATGTAATAATTTCGGCTATTTTCTATTTACTTGAAAACCCTAGACCCTGTTATAATATCGTTGGATTTCCTATCAAATGTTTTGGTTAGCGTAAGGTAAAAACTTACCCATGTTTATTTTTGGAGAATCTTACGTGATACCTTTTATTTCCAAAGGTTTTCAAAGTTAAGCAATTTTAACCCGTTTACTCACACCAGACCCATGTCTGACTCGGAGTTTATTTTCTGTTTTATTAAACTCTTGGGTAGTCAAATTTTTATTAGTAGTCAAGCAATTCAGGTTAGCTTTGATGAAATCTGGGGGAGATATGGAGCATGAGGCTTTAGCGTATAGATGTAGAGGTTCCACTATGCTAGTGTTGTATCTGTTTCTAAGATGCACTTGAGTTGTAATAAGTAGACAGATGTTTATATATGTCTAGTTTGTGTTGTATTAGATGTATAACTCTGATGTATATGATACTATATAATATCTTATGTGATATAATATAATTTATTTGTTCCGCTGTGAGATTCTGATGTTGTTCGTTCTTTCTTTTCTATCTTTTCTCTTTTACCCCTTTCTTTCTTCTTAATGATGCATCTTTCTATGGAATGAAAGGCGGGTTGTTACATTAAAAGAACCATAAATGTGATGAAAATAGTATAGGAAAAGAATATGCATAATTATGTAAAATGCAAATGAAATAAAAGAAATGGAAAGATAGACAAGTCATAATTGAAATAAAAATGGTATGGATAGTCCTCTAGAATAAAGTAGAGAATTAAAGGATAAAAATGAACAAAAAATGAATTAGAAATAGGAAGTTAAATGGTGATGAAAGGAAGTGACAAATGATCTTAAACTAAAGAAGATGCAAACACACAAGAAAAAGAATAATATTTTTAACAGTAAACAATAGAGGCACAACAATTAAACAAGAATGAATAATGATATATATAGACTCATGTGTATATATACACATAGCCTCAAGTATGCGTTTATAATGGGCATGAATTATTAAAAGTTATTGAATAACTTAAATGGATAAGAATGACATAGTCACTAGTATGAGTTGAAATGCGAGGTCAGTAGTGTTACACAATAAAAGTACGGTAAGCGGTTTAATACTATGTCAATATGTGTTGGTACCAAATCACGAGTAAGAGTAAGAGTTGTACATAGGTTGAGTGCACCATCAGTCTGGCGCAGTCAATGGGAAAGGCAGGGTTACACATGATGGACTACACCTCCTACTAGGTTTGTTCCCGTTAGGTAATGCACCACCACAGTTGTTTGCTACTTTGTTTGTTAGGACAAGGCTAGTTAACCCATAAAAGAGTTCTTTCCAAAACAAATGGGTAGATCAAGAAGTTCAGTCCTTTATAATCAATAGGAAGCAGACAAGTAGTAAATTCCCAAAGTAAGATAGAATATGGCTAAGCTATTGTGACATTGTATTAGATACTAAAAGATGCACGATGAACTATGAACTACTATTAAGAAGTGGATACCGAAGAAGATGATGAGACACATCGATAAGTCGATATTTTGGGTTCCCCTCCCTAATGAGTTGTTGTACTGGTAGTCGTAATATAAGATGTAGTTCCATACGGACATGATATTTCATTGATAATAGATCCTTACACGGTGCTAGATTGTGGATACTAAAAGAGATAATATCTTGGCCCTAGTAGTCTTGTCAGTGATGGAATCCATTCTCAAATAAGTGCCTTATAGACTTAGTTGTATCAACTGTTGGAATGTGAGATGCAAGCATTTCAGCGGTGTTATATATATATTTTAAACATAGACATTATTATAATATCATTGGATTTTCTATCAAAAGATTTGGTTATCTTAAGGTAAAAACTCTCCATGTTAGTGTGTGGCGTGGTCTTATGAGATACCTTTATTTTTAGAAGTAATTTGTAAGTATAAAAATTTAGTTGTTTGGAATCTACTCACAGTAGCCCCATGTCTGACCTAGAGTTTTTCTTTCTTTCCATAAAAATTTTGGATACTAAAATTTGTATGAGTAACTAAGTTGTCCAAGTTCTTACGGATGCATTTTGAAGGACCATGGAGCAGATGGCTTAGATGTTATCTAGTTAACTATTTTATTTCCACCGTGTATGTTTATTTTGTATCAGCATTATAGGGGTAGGAGTTAAAATTGTCCTTAGCTGAAGTTAGTATCCGTTGTAACTCTGTTGTTTCATTTTGAAAGTGACCATATGTACTATCCTATGTTATACACACACATGTTGTGAGATTCCATGTTTCTTTCTTCCTATTTTTTCTTTTCTTTTACCCCAACGGCTTGCTTTTAAACACCTAGATGATTGACACAGGAATGATGTGTATGTATTAAGTGTCTCTATAGGAGGGAGAAATGAGATCATTATAGTATGCAGATCTAAGATGAATCAAAATAATAGACATGCTTTTAATTGAGATAACGGGGTTTTGATTAACATGTTTAAAATTAACTAATTAAACACATAATGAATCATTCAAATCCAAACATATGAAGGTTAAAACATATAAATAAATAAATGAGAGGATCATCGTATTATGTTGTCTATAAATCATACCTTGAATGATGATATCTCCCCATATTTTCATGATCCACACCCAATCCTTGCAAAAGATGGATGAAAAACTTATGTTCCATTTTACTTGGTGTTTTTTTGGAGTTGAAGGTTTTTTGGAAATATTTATTTTTATTTTCTCCCATGAAGATTACGAGGAGAGAAGAGAAAAAAATGAACGAGAAACAATGAAATTTCTATAGGGAACAAATTAGTAGATTTTTTAATTTAAAAAATGAAACCTTTCTAATTCTTTAATTAAAACTTCCTTAATTAATTCCCTTACTATCCCCCTCTCCCCACTCCTCTTTCTTTACGTAGTATGGTTGAAATTACATGCCATCAAAGGACAAAAAATTCCCATAAATCAATTCATGCAATTATCTTTATCTTAAACCCGTTTAAAATTACATCAATATTGTATATTGATGCATGCAAATATAACTGTTATAAATGCATTCAAATAATTACAAACAACTCCCAAACATCAACCAAATTAAATAATAATTAACATTTCTTTAATATTAATTAGGTTAATTAATTTACAACATTTTATAAGTTAATTAAATGATGTAATTTTTAGGAGAATTCATCATTGCTGTTATAGGACTCAAAGGTGTGGATTCAGTCAATGATTAATATTGAACAATTCGAATATTAAAGTTGATACATCACCTTAGCTGGCAGTGTGACATTTTGGTTAAATTTATCGCTTACACCTCTTTTGGTAAAATATAAATAAAAGTGGTACTAGATAGTAGCGATTTTCAACACATATTCTCTTTGTCAAAACTATATCATATTAGGACTTATGGAATTTTGTTTTGGTTAAAACTCCAACATCTTACACATTCAAATTTATAATTCCAAAAAAAAAAATCCTTGTTTGAGTGTACTGCTCTGGCCAGTGACTTTGATTTTTTACCATTGACCTGATAACCACACATAACCGAGGAGACGAATTATCTATTGAATAGTATTTCACTTCTAACGCTGCAACTCAGACTCAACTATAGTCGTTCGATGGACGTTATGCAACGATTTAACTATAATCAAAGAGAGTGTTAAGATTAAAATTCCGCATCATTCTCATGTCAAGGGAATTGTAACATCGTCACTTTGAGATTTTTCGTTTTACCTTCATTATATTAACCAATAGAGAACTGTCGAGTGAGTCATTTCATGATTATCCAACAACTATTAGACGTAACCCCTTGGTACCCCCATCTGCCATGAGAAATATCCTACCTAATATTTGGGGAGAATTACTTATTCTAATCTCAACTGATAAATCAATACCCTTTCTCAAAACATCATAACTAGGAAGATTAAAACAACATGTTATTTTCATTGTGATAAAATTCTTACGATTATAATACTCTGTAATAACAATCACACAACATATCATTCAAGGATTTTTTATCTATATACTTTTAATTAATTACTTAATTATTTATATCACTATATAACAAGTATATGGTAGAAAGAAGATCACCTTTTAGTTTGAACAAGATTGGTCATAAAGTTAGATGGATGTAACAAATTGCATAATTTCCTCCAAGACATACCCCTAACTCTATTAATTTGAACCCGCATCATGTCAAGAAATAGGTTCGTTAGGTTGAGATGGTTTGTATGGTATAGAGATGAACATTAACTTTAAAAAATTTACAATTCCAAATCTAACAGCAGAAAAGAAACAAAGTACGAATCACAGAAATAAACTAAAATATCTCTGCTCAAACAAATAGTGACCAATTCAAGAAACAAATTACGGAAAGTTATTGATAAACAACTAGAAATAACTATCGGTCTGACTAATACAATATGATGCATATAGAATGTATAAAATAAATTATACGAGTGTGCATGGTCAACTCCTCCACATATCAAATTCTCGTCAGACCATCCCACTATCCAGTCAGCCTTTAAGGAGGTACAAAGAGGAAAACATAAAAGGGTCGTACATAGTATGGTGAGTAAGAAATATTACTATTGGTACGATGTCAATAGATGATTAAATTGAAATTATAATCCGCCTAACCTATTTGTGTTTACATGCATTTGTATATCTGCAACTAATAAGTTGGCTAACCTATACGATACTAAATGATACACTCTTACACACCTACAAACTTGATAATTGCCCACTTGAAATCCAACTTGAAAGATGATCTCTAGAAACTGGGTAAACCTCATAATACATCGAGTACATATTCTTGATGGTATACTGCTTAATGATACGTCTAGGAGACAATATCGATGGTAAACCACTATCCATTCCAACACATCGGATATACCATTTTGACGTTACACCGCCTAAGGCATACAACAAATAAACAATCTTGATGGTTGATCGCTTATCAATACATTAAGTAAATAATCTCGATGTTATACTAACATGTCATGCACCTCATATCATTCAATTGATAACGTACAAGGACCGATAGAATATTCAACTTCCCGTGTAGGTACATCCACTTGAATGGTGTAATTATAACATCATGGACATCTATGTTCTCCCAATAGTCTTCAAGTTAAAATATGCAACCATGGCACTAATAAAAACAATGAGAGCAATATAATTATAATACAATCGCACTTCCATGTTGAGTGTCATGTCATGCGACCATACAAGGCTAATTGAACTCCATAATGTTAACAAGCAGAACACAGGTCCTCAAATTACTTTTATTTGTCCTACCAGGTCAAAGTTCAACTAAAGCGATCTATAGGCAGTCAGCCGACTGAATAGACATATCTGTTAACCGGTTAACTTCATATTTTTCTTTTAAACAGCACATTAGTCGACTAACTAAACATAATCAGTCGACTGTTTGTCTAGTCAGTCGATAGATGGCTTAAACCAATCAACTAATTAACCATAAGAATAAAGAAGTTTTCCTTGATTGGAATCAGATTTTTAATGGGTTTCTCTAAGCAAGTCAGGCAACTCCTATGTGTGTTTAGTCGATTATTCGCCTATTATTGGATTTTTCAATGTTTTCAACTTGTTATTTTTGTCCAGTTTAAATCATTCGTTTGTTCTACCTTTCTAACAAACTATAAATATAGCATCTAGGTTAATATAACTTCATTTTTGATAATTAATCAAAACCCAACAACAAAATTTAATATTCCCAAATATATGATTCATATATTTTATATATATATATATATATATATTGATACTTAGGGCTTTCCCCATGTTTTTCCCAGCCCAACCTGGAGTCGGCCCTAGGTAAGTATTGGGCAAGGCTCAAGTTAGCCCCAAGCTTTTTTTCAAATTTTTACCAAACTTTGAATTTTTGATGTAATTTAGTAGATTGACCATATATACTATAATATGGTCAAAATTAACTTTAATCGACAATAGAGAATCGGATCTACATGATTTTTAAGGTGAATTTTACCCTTCCTCGGTTCATATAAATTATCAATTAAAAATATAAATTGAACTTTAAATAGTATTTAAACCTGGTTAGATATATGGACAAATTTAATGCTTTCTAACACCATCGTCATTTCATAGATAAACCAATCCATCTCAATTCGTAGTTTTAGTAGAAAATCTCAAAGTTTCTTTTCACGTTTGAATTGGTTTTAGTGTCCTTCTTCCTTGATTTGTATTGCTATGGTTTGGATTAGATTCTCTTTTCTTTTCTATTTGATTTGGAATTTATTTGAAGAATTTTTGTTTATATTTAAAGAAGAAAGAGAAAATGAACGAAATTTTGAGTTTAGGATTGAGTGTGGACCACAAAATGAAGAAGTATGAGGTGAGGGAGAACTAGGACTATAAATTTCCCTTATATAAGCACAAAACATGAAATCCCTCTGAACCTGTTCGAACTTCTAACTTGTTTTGCCTCAAAATGCGCATTATTGCAAACAATCTGCATCTCCTTCATCTGATTTCCATTTATGATGTTTTATGTATGAATCTAGGGTAGAAAAATCTATTGACACAACGGAAAAATCAAAATTCTCAAATTCCTTCTTCTATAGAAACACTAGTTTTCAGCTTTACGTAATTTTACCAAAATTCCCTTTTTAAGTTAACCAATTATTTTTATCAAAAATCCGGGGTGTTCATTCACCTTTTTCCCTTAAAAGAATTTCATCCACGAAATTCAAATAGAGTGAAAAAAATAACTTGTAGACTCAACCATTCAACGGAAACCACGTGTATATGTCATACTTACACTCAACCAACACCATAATTAAGTAATCCAAATAATTCTTGCCAAATATATTTGACTACCAACATTTCTATTGACATAAGACATGATACTCATATTGATACCACTATAACTTGAACATAAATAACATTATGTACAAATGAAAAATAAGTTGAAATGAATAATACACATCCATCAAATCAACATATGTCATGAATATGGCATGTGATAATTACATAGATGCAACTAATATGGTTCATACATGTAGCGACCCTGAATCGACCTTCGAAAATCGGCACCGAATACACCACCCGTATTCGAATGCCGTAGATCCAAACGTCGAATCTGGCTCGCCGGAGCTTATAACACATTAAGTATAACAATACAGCGGAAGAAATTGAATAACATCATATACATCTCCAACGAATATAATATAAACAATAATATATACAACAATGATATCAATAATGCTCAACAATATCAGAGTGACATATACAACAGCGGAAACAAATAGCACCGGAACAATAACACCAATAGAGAAAGTAGTCTTCAAAAGATAGTATCGGTAATCTCCATCTCCAAGGCACTAATCCAGAAATAGCTCGAACTCCCAATAACGATGCACTAAGCAATCCAGGTCAATCTGAATCCAAAGACTGAAATAGCTTCAGATAACCTACTAAACCTGATTATCTGAAAAACCCAACTCTAGACTGCCCGTGTGGGAAAATTATGGGCACCCAGAGTTTAGGAAGGGAACAATAAACTCCAGGTCAGTCATGGGACTAGTATGAGCAAACAAAAATAGTTTATCTTTAAGACAAACAGCAAGAGAATTTAAAATTTAAATCCACAATGCTTTTTGGAAAATGAAACTGCCATAAGGCCTCCCGCCACACACACAATGCAAGCGTAAACTTGGAGGAGATTTCTCCTTATGACAGTCAAAAATGCTTGATACGAGAAAAACTCTTTTTAATATTATTATTAGTGCACAGTGTGGAAACATTTTCGAAAGTATAATATTAATCTTAGCCAGCATAGGTACCATTATACTACACCTGTTATAGCTACCACCTGAGGTGGAAGGTTAGACAATTAAAACCGTATAGGACTCGTATTGTTTTATTTGGATTTCCAAAAAATGGTCAGGCTAAGGAACTTCCTACTGCCACATGGATATCCTTTGGAGGGACATCCCAAGAACCTACCCAGCTCTCTGCCAACACAAGGCTAGGTTACCTCTGTAACTAGCTAACTACTACTCGAGCATGCCACCCCCTGGTTGTTTGCGACCTTTATCCGACCGCTCGACACCAACAACCAAAAAGCAATCACAAAGTAATAGATTTGCAGTGACCATATGAGTTATGTACCTGGGCTTCATACCATGATACCACCCTTTTCCAAAAGGGAATGACACACCCTAAAGGGCGCGACCCTCATAACCTTGCCGCATCTTTCCTGTTTCGACCATTTTCGGGGCGTGAGGTCCTGATGCAGTCTCGTCCACAAAGCTACACGTCATACAAAAGCCATGCTTTGATCAAAAAATGATCAATAACAAACAACAACACTTAGCATGTCACACTACCAAATTGAGAGTATATCACTAATAACCATCGAGTACATAACCTCTTAGCTCGTACGTCTCAGAGAAGGGTATTAAGCTAAGAGAATAAATCTCCGCCACCAAACAGAAATGTATTTGATAGAGATCAGTTTTGTATCTCAAAGTGTAATGTCAGACATACAACCATACAAGTCTGTTTCGGGTTCGAACAGAACCGAAGGCACTTCGTTAAATAAAGGAAGAAGCCCTTGCAATCCGGGTATCCACAATTACGATCGGACTCCCCATCACATATGGAGATCTCTATACCGAAGCAACTCAGTGCAGAGTCATTCGACAGGTTATCGTATCGTTCTCGAAGACACCCAGTCTTCACCACCGATCTTTAAATGTTATCCATTTACATCGTATCACTATTCGGAATGGGTTATATGACACAAAGTCCTCTCGCGGCTAAACCGAATAGTGAGCGCAATATTTAAAAACCATATGGATAATGGGGTTTTAGTTAAGTCACAACTTTTAAAAACCCAAAACCTTTCTTCAAATGGTTTAAACAAATTACCAATTCAAATCTTTAAACAAAAAGAGTCATTTCACAAAGTTCGCCCAGTTTCACAAAGATCCATTCACAGATTTTCAAAACAATTTCCATTCCAATTAGGATTAACTCATCTAATCTTTAAATCAAAGATTTAACTTATAGCTTTCAAACCCCGTTTCCAAAGATTTATTCATAACTTGGAAAACCATTTACATTTCAAACTTGAAATCCCTTTAACACAAATTGGAAATTCCTTTCTTATATGATAGCTTTTATTATTTGAAAACAAATAGTTTTCATTTTCGAAAAAATCTAATTTCATTTATACAAGTTAAAATCTTTGGGTTAAATTCAAATTCCCAAAACAACACTTTAAAAATGGTTTAAAACCCATATAAACTTATATAACCTTTTTAAATCATAAATAGAATTCAATTTCAGATTTTTGAATTCAAATTGAAGTCAATTTTCAAAACTAAATCAAGTTATTTAAAATAACTTTTATCTTTGAAATTCCTTTTCAAAAGCTTTTCACTTTAAACCCAATCCATTTCCAAAACCATTTGGATTCAAGATTCAATTTTAAAACCATTTCAAAAAATCTGTGACTTAACCAATTTCCTCGTGCAACCCATATTTGTGTGTGTATACGTGTGATCCAGGGGTTTTACACAATAAAAGTGCAACATCATCAATTAGCGCAGATTCAAATACAACAATATATTTGATTCGTGGTATAAACTATAACGCTTATTTCTATTCACAGATCACAGATCAATAACATAGGTACATCGCAAATAAATAAATTACATTCGTCATAGATAACAAGTTATATTTCACAGCTTAATCATATCACGGAATATCATATATAAGGGATATCACATAATTCAACGCATCCAATTCAATTCAAACATTCATAAGTAAGATCAGTTAATTGTCTGATTCATTCAAATCAGATTAATTACTTATGAATTACTAAACCTGTAATTAACATTAATAAATTACAAATCATTTCGATTAATTATTCTTTAATCATTTCTTAATTAACTATTAATAATAAATTAATTAACCTTTAATTATAATTCATCAACCTTTATTTTTAAATAATTAACCTTTAATTATTTAATTCACCATTTAATTAATTATCTTTAATTAATTAATTAACCCTTAATTAATTAATTACCATTTAATTAATTATCCTTAATTAGTTACGATAAGTAACTATCTCTAATCTTAAATCAATGATAATCATTTGATTTATCCACCCTTAATCATTAATTAATTACCTTAAATTAAGTAATTATCTTTAAGTAATTAATGACCTTTAATTGCTTTCATTAATATAATTTTCATTAATTAAATACATTAATTAATTAATACTTAATTATTAATTAACCCTTAATTACTAATTAATTATCTTTAATTAATTACAATAAATAATTAATGAATCCTTACTTAATAATCATCCCTTAATCACTTTCATTAATTAATTAACCTTTAATTAATTATTCTCAATTAGTTACCTTAATTAATTAATCTCATTAATTAATTATTCCTTAAATTAATTAACCCTTGACATTTGATTAATCAATCTTTAACAATAAATTATCCATTCTTAATTACATCCATTTAAGTAATTATTTTTAATTAATCGTCCATTAATTACTTGATTAATTAACTTGAATTATTAACTAATTTTATCTTAATTATTTTCATTAAGAAATTAATTTTAAGTAATTAATTTCCTTCAACAAAAATTTTAACTTAGACTTTAAAAGATAATTTAATAATTAAAACATTCGTAATATTGATTTACTTCTTTAATATTATTAAGATTCTTTTAAATAAACTTTTAAAATAAAACTTATATAGATTAAATACTCAAAAATAAATTTAAATTGACATAAACTTTTAAAAAAAATTTTAACAAATTTAAACTTGTATAACTTCAAACATGCACAAAAACTTTGGTTTTAGCAAAATTGTTTCAAAAATTTTGATTTGCTTTTAAAGTTAAAAAATACTTTCTTCTTAATTTCACTGACCCGAGAATTTTCAAAATCTTCTCGAGCCTTACTTCGGGTTTCGCTCGCGTTACTGCTGCTTCGAGAAAATCACGTTCGTCTTTGAGCTATAACCCGAGTCCCATGCTTCTACCCCAAATTCACAGCTACCTCAGATACCATCACCCACGCGTGCACGTGTACACGTCATCGCCGATGTTCGGACCAACTTCGTCGCCTCCAACATGTCAACGACAACCCCAACAAACATCACGGCCACCCAGGTTCAATGATAACGCTTGAAATCAAATTTGAACCATCAAGACAACAGGAATCCAAAATTTGATCAACGAAAACACCTCGTGCCGATCACCTCGATCACCAGGATTTACACAACTTCGACTAGAGTCTCGTCACTACCCTATGCCACGTTTCACCTCGGTCCGGTCCACTTCTAACCACCGCCGATGATGAAATCAACACTTCAACAACCTCGACCAAAAAGCACACATAAACCCTAAATCATCAATCTCTGGTCAACATAGTGATCTAAAAATTCACCTGGCATTTTTCCTAGGTTTGCCCAAATTCCAGCTTCCCTCGATAATGATTACGCTGCTCACCACTTCACTGTTGATCGGAATTTGCCCGAAACCCATTCGCTGAACAACTTGCACTCCTACTCAAAATTCTAAATTAAAAATCATAAAACTTCTTTCAAAAATCATTATTTGCTAATACGAATTCGATTATGAAATCTAAACACAAATTCATGACAATCGAATTTTTAATTTATAATTCATTTCTACTGTAATCTATCATTTTTTTAGTTAATTACTAAATTTAAACATTTGAATTTATTTTTAAAAATGTATTCACATTCATTCTATCATTTTTCATTTAAAAGTTAAAGCCTACAATCATTTGGGTAGAGTGCTTTGAAATCTTTTAAGAGGTTTTAGAAACCTGTACACAATGATTAGAGGCAATATACGGGGGTTCATTCCTTTATTCACCTATATATACACAAGCATGCAAGTTTATTTAACCACTAAACAAACATTTCTGACAATATACTTTCAGTGTCAATTCAAACATCAAGGCATAGAAATGAAATTAAGTGGGTTTGCTCACCTGAGAAAACTGAAGACAGAGAACCAGGTTTTAAACTCCTGGAAATTTGTTTTATTTTGATTTTGTTCATGATGTTTGATTCTTGTTTCCAGGATGAAATTTGAAACTTGAATACTTGAAGTTGTTTTTGTTGATCTCAGGCTTTTGATTCTGTTGCTTTTGAACTGGAATCTTTGCCTTTCAATCTGCTCTGGTTTCACCTTTTTTTTTTTGAGTTTGCTTGCTTTGATTTTTGTTTTCAATTGCTTTAGATCTTTGCTTGAATTTGTGGTTGCATTTTGATTTTTAATTCCTTTTATCCGAGATGATCTTTGCCTTTGTTTTGTTTCCAGATTTCTTCGTTATGAAATGTTATCAAAGAAAATAAAAATGAAAGAATCTTTTATTTAATTTTATTAATCCTTAATTCAATCAGTTGCCACTTGTAAAATTTGCATGATGATTTATTTACACTTGTTAATCCTTGTGATTACTTGCCTTACATTTGTTATCATGAAGGAAATTTGTGTTTAAACCCTTAATTTAAATAAATTTAAGAATAGTACTTTAATTAACTTTGAAATTATAGTTTAAACCCTTGTTAATTTATATTTACATATGTATGTTTTCAAATTATACTTATTATGGTACAAATATTAAACACTTTTAAAATCTTATTTTATAAATTTACAACCCAATTTTACATATATATGTTTTCTTATTAATTTCTAAAAGATATGCATATTTATGTTTTTACTTATTCTTATCTACTTTTGTATTCGTACATTTTATTTTGTACTTATATAATTTTAAAACAAATGATTTAAAATCAAATTATTTATTACTAATAAATAATTATATATATCCATATATATTAGTTCTTTGGAAATATAAAGTTAATAAATCCAATTTTATTTCTAAAAAATTTATCATTTGAATTACAAAACCAAGATTATACATGAAACCTCCTTATATACATTTAAAAAACAACCACAAAGTTTAAATTTGATTTAAAAACAAGGATGTTACAAACTCCCCCTTAAGAAAATTTCGTCCTCGAAATTTGCTAGGGAGTCAACAAAGTACAAATACACACACAAAGATAGAGAAATAGTTTTCTAGGTCAAACTGAGATATCCATTCCGTATTTGGCTTACCAAATCATAATATCACCAATAATTATGAGAACAAACTCATCCAATACTACACAAGATACTCGGGTCATCCAGTCTACGAATTATGCAGGGTCATCGATTAGTTCGAAGGGATAACTAATCGTTCGTATAATATATCGAGACCCAGACAATAGATAAATGGATTTAATCTTCCATAATTCTCAAACACTAGGCATGGAATCCAAACTCAGGTTGGAATACTCCAAAGTATATATAACTTGTCCCTCTCCGGTCTTCGATCTGCACAAAAAATTATGATAGAAATTCCAATTTGGTTTTAACCAATATCGTTTTATTGATACAATTTAATTTAACTTCATTTTTAATTTACTAATTTATTCCAATAAAATTTCAATTTCGTTAAAGTTGAATCGATAAGCTGATAACGAGAATACGGAGTAGGAACTTATCTACACGATTTGCAGGCCATCACCGCACCGAAGCTTCTTATTGTAGTTGCTACGAAGCAATCAAAGAATTTGAAATCGGATCAAGGGAGATTGACAGAGAAAATTGTTTCCGCTATTGCAGGGTATTGACCATTCATAGTGGTACTCCCATGTCCCTATCTCGCCATCTTCTTGCACTCATACTTACTATCAGTGGATAGCAAGAGAATTTACCGAGGCACCTGAACGGATATCTTAGGGATATACTCATTCTAGGGTATACTTCACCCGATCTCTAATGAGTTACCTAATGTGTTATACTCCTGAGCAAAAGTTTCATCCTTCAGCTCTGATACCAAATGTAGCGATCCTGACTCGACCTTCGAAAATCGGCACCGAATACATCACCCGTATTCGAATGTCGCAGATCAGACGTCAATCTGGCTCACCGGAGCTTATAACACATTAAGTATAACAATACAGCGGAAGAAAATGAATAACATCATATACATCTCCAATGAATACAATATCCATAATATGATATACAACAATGATATCAGTAATGCTCAACAATATTAGAGCGTCACATACAACAGCGGAAACAAATAGCACCAGAACAATAACACCAATAGAGAAAGTAGTCTTCAAAAGAGAACTCTAGTACCGAAAATCTCCATCTCTAAGGCACCAATCCAGAAATAGCTCGAACTCCCAATAACGATGCACTAAGCAATCCAGGTCAGTCTGAATCCAAAGACTGAACTAGCTTCGAATAAACTACTAAATCTGACTATCTGAAAAATCCAACTCTAGACTGCCCTGTGGGAAAATTGTGGGCACCCAGAGTTTAGGAAGGGTACAATAAACTTCAGGTCAGTCATGGGACTAGTATGAGCAAACAAAAATAGTTTATCATTAAGACAAACAACAAGAGAATTTAAAATTTAAATCTGCAATGCTTTTTGGAAAATGAAACTGCCATAAGGCCTCCCGCCACACACACAATGTAAGCGCAAACTTAGAGGAGATTTCTCCTTGTGACAGTCAAAAATGCTTGATACGAGAAAAACTCTTTTTAATATTATTATTAGTGCATATTGTGAAAACATTTTCGAAAGTATAATATTAATCTTAGCCAGCATAGGTACCATTATACTATGCCTACTATAGCTACCACCTGAGGTGGCAGGTTATACAATTTAAAACCGTATAGGGCTCGTATTGTTTTATTTGGATTTCCAACAAATGGTCAGGCTAAAGAACTTCCTACTGCCACATGGTTACGCCTCTGGAGGGACGTCTCAAGAACCTACCCGGCTCTCTGCCAATACAAGGCCGGGTTACCTCTGTAACTAAGTGACTACTACTCGAGCATGCCACCCCCCGGTCGTTTGCGACCTTTTTCCGAGCGGTCGACACCAACAACCACAAATCGATCACAAAGTAATAGATTTGCATTGGCCACATGAGTTAAGTACCTGGGCTCCATACCATGATACTGTTAGAACCTCAATTATTGGATTTTAATGACAACAACTATACAATTATGTAAAAGAATTTCTAAACTAATTTGTAGGTACATGAGCATCAAAAAGAGATAATCAAATACATTAAAAATGAAGATACACAGTACAAAAGGATGAAAGAATGTATATGGAGATACAAGAAGAGATATATACGATAGAGACAAGACGAAGGTGACAAACAAAGTATTATTAGTCATATAATGTCGTGTCTAGAGTTTGCAAGTGTTAAAATCTTCTCCAAATGGTATACACACATATACATTCATTTTTTAAATGAAAAATCAAGTTTTCAAAAATTGCATGGAGTAGCACTCGAACCCGGGTCTATAGTTTATAAGGCAAGTGCTCTAACCAAATGAGCTATGATACTTTTTGTTACAAGCTAAATTCAAACGTCTGAAATACTTCATTCAGACGTCTGAATGGTAAAATAAAATGATTGTTCCACGATATTCAGGCGTTTGAATGAAATTATTCAGACGTCTGAATAAGGCCTAAAATAGCCTATTTGCTTTCTGATTTGCACGTTAACAATTTCAAAAGTCTGAATTTTAATTTTCAGACGTTTGAATACAACAGCTATTTTTTGAATAGACATTTATTTTCCATGAAGAGATACATCTTTTTATCAATAGATATGTCCATATACTTTCATGATAACAATTCATGAACAATTGCATCTCTTTGTACTATATATAAACATGTTAGAATCGTCAGTTTTATTTACCAAAATCGATCCAACTCCTTCTATTCGTATACTACTTTGATTCTAACACTCTTGTGCATTCAAATTCACAAAATCATTCATTTACTTCCATATTCTTCACACACATACACACACACACACATATATATCAAAAGGAGAAAATTATAGGAAGGTTGTACTATCAAGAGATAAATCTGTGTCATCAAGAACACATTGTGTCAAATAATCTCTGTATAAGTTGAAGTCCTGTTCTGCTGTTCAGGCGAGTGAAGTCCTCTTCGGCTGTTGAGGCAAATTCCTGCCCTGCTGCTCAAGTCCCTTGTTCGGCTGTTTAAGGGTTATATAGACCTGTTCCTCTGGGTTAAGTGAAGGTTGTTGTAGTTGAAATCCCAGAAGGAGTCTCGGACTGGACGTAGAACGGAAAGTCGAACCAGTATAAAAATTCCTGGTGTGCTTGCTTTATCTTACTTATTCACATTCCCATAGTATCTTAGTTTATTTCCGCACTAGTATAGTATAATTCCATATAGCACGATCTGCACTGTCTTTTCATTTGGTATCAGAGCCTGATATTCTAGAGATCGTAACAGCATCTTAGAATAAATGGCTACAAAGAGATCTAGTCAAGGCAATAAGAAGAGGAAGAGCAATAAAGAAAAATCAAAGGAGCAAACAAACAAATGCTTTATGGCAAAAGATAATGAGGTTAGTGATCTAACTTTTGATGATATTATAGAAATAAATTCAGAACTTTTAGACACTTAAAATTGTCTCAAAAGAAAATATAAGGAAGCTTTGGAAAATCAGAAGAAAGCAGAATTCGAAAGAGATATGCTTAAATACGAGAAGAAAATATTAGAAGAAGAACTTGAGAAAATTCAAGATTCACTCTCTGACAATTTTCAACTCGCTCTATTAAGTCAAGAAATAAAAGCTCAAAAAGAAAAGAATAATGCTCTAGCTTCTGAGAATCATGAGTTAAAAACAAAAATTTAAATTGTTGAGTTAGAGAACACTAGTCTCAAAACTAAGCTTGATGACGTTACTAAAAATGTTTCCAATTTTAATAAAGGGAGAGAAAATTTATCCAGGATTATTGAAAATTCTCAACTTGCTTCAAATAAGAAGGTATTAGATATGTTAAGAATCCAAAAGCTCACAATGATAAAAGCGGTTTAGGCTATAAAAAAGCTAAAAGTAAAAATAGGACTAGATATGCATTCTTGTATACTAATTTTAGTGCTAGTACTATTAACCAAGAGTTCGAAAACCATTTATAGTCATAATAGTACTTTGTTTAGAAATGATAGAAATTATTTTTCAAGTACTAAGCTAATGACTAATAGTATAAAGATATGGATTCCAGCTAATATGATTGATCATGATAAACAACTTCATATGAGCAACTACTATAAGAATGTGATTTGTAATGAAAATTATATTTATAAATGTTCAAATGCACCCAAATGGGTAGGTTTCCAAAGACCTAACCCCCCCGGACCCTAACATAGTAAGTGGGTATCGAAAATGATTATTATTTATTGTAGGTACTCGGAGAAACAAAAGTAAAAGGATAGATTTTGGAATTTTGAAGAATGATCCATACGTTTAATAGAATTACGTGCTTACAATGAAATATGGACTTCAGCAAATACGGTAAAAACTATTTTATTTTTCTCCATAATTAATATTGAGTATACCTCACTGTATTTATTATATTCCCTCATTCTTTTTTATAATGACAAAGGGGGAGAAATTCATATGCATATTGGTAGAGGGAGATATTATACTTATGGGAGATGTTGTGCTTAGGGGGAGCATTAAACATATTAATATTATTTTTTATATAGATTGAATATTTTTTAAAATTGTATAGTTGTCATCAAGAAAAAGGGGAAGAATGTTAGAATCTCAACTGTTGAATTTTAATGATAACAACTATACAATTATGTCAAAGAATTTCTAAGCTAATTTGTAGGTACATAAGCATCAAAAAGAGATAACCGAATACATCCAAAATGAAGATACACAATAAAAAAGGATGAAAGAATGTATATGGAGATACAAGAAGAGACATATACGATAGAGACAAGACGAAGGTGACAAACAAAGCATTATTAGGCATATAATGTCGTATCTAGAGTTTACAAATGTAAAAATCTTCTCCAAATGGTATACACACATATACATTCATATTTTAAAAGAAAAATCAAGTTTTCAAAAATTGCATGGAGCAGGACTCGAACCCAAGTATCTAGTTTAGAAGGCAAGTGCTCTAACTAAATGAGCTATGATACTTTTTGTTACAAGCCAAATTCAGACGTCTGAAATACTTCATTCAGACGTCTGAATGCTGAAACAAAATGATTGTTCCACGATATTCAGACATATGAATGAAATTATTCAAACGTCTGAATAAGGCCAAAACTACCTATTTGCTTTTCGATTTGCATGTTAACAATTTCAAAAGTCTGAATTTTAATTTTCAGACATCTGAGTTCTTACAACGGCTATATTTTTGAATAGACATTTCTTTTCCATGAAGAGATACAACTTTTTATCGATAGATATGTCCATATACTTTCATGATAACTATTCATGAACAATTTCATATCTTTGTACTATATATAAACATGTTACAATCATCAGTTTTATTCACCGAAATTGATCTAACTTTTTCTATTCTTATACTACTTTGATCCTAACACTCTTGTGCATTCAAATTCATACAAAATCATTCATTTACTTCCATATTATTCCCACACACACACACAGATATATATATATATATATATATATATATATATAAAGGAGAAGATTACAAGAATGTTGTACTATCAAGAGACAAATCAGTGTTATCAAGAACACACTGCGTCAAATACTCTCTGTACAAGTTGAAGTCATGTTCTGCTGTTCATGCGAGTGAAGTCCTCTTTGGCTGTTGAGGCGAAATCCTGTTCTGCTACTCAGGTCCCTTGTTCGGCTCTTCAAGGGTTTTATAGACCTGTTCCTCTGGGTTAAGTGAGGGTTGTTGTAGTTGAAATTCCAGAAGGAGTCTGGGACTGGACGTAGAACGGGAAGTTCGAACCAGTATAAAAACTCCTGATGTGCTTGTTTTATTTTACTTATTCACATTGCTATAGTATCTTAGTTTATTTCCGCACTAGTATAGTATAATTCCATATAGCACGATCCGCACTGTCTTTTCAGATACCACCCTTTTCCAGAAGGGAATGACACACACTAAAGGACGCGATCCTCATAACCTTGCTGCATATTTCCTGTTTTGACCATTACCGGGGTGTGAGGTCCTGATGCAGTCTCGTCCACAAAGCTATGCTTCATACAAAAGCCATGCTTTGATCAACAAATGATCAATAACACACTATAGCACTTAGCAGGTCACACTACCAAATTGGGAGTATATCACTGATAACTATCGACTACATAACCTTTGAGCTCGTACGTCTCAGAGAAGGGTGTTAAACTAAGAGAATAAATCTCCGCCACCAAACAGAAATGTATTTGATAGAGATTAATTTTATATCTCAAAGTGTAATGTCAGACATACAACCGTACAAGTCTGTTACCGGTTCGAATAGAACCGAAGGCACTTCGTCCAATAAAGGAAGAAGCCCTTGCAATTCGGGTATCCACAATTCCGATCGGACTCTCCATCACATATGGAGATCTCTATACCGGAGCAACTCAGTGCAGAGTCATTCGACGGATTATCTTATCATGCTCGAAGACACCCGGTCTTCATCACCTGTCTTCAAATGTTATCCATTTACGTCGTATCACTATTCGGAATGGGTTATATGACACAAAGTCCTCTCCCGGCTAAACTGAATAGTGAGCGCAATATTTAAAAACCATATGGATAACGGGATTTTAGTTAAGTCGCAACTTTTAAAAACCCAAAACCTTTCTTCAGATGGTTTAAACAAATTACCATTTCAAATCGTTAAACAAAAAGATTCATTTCATAAAGTTCACCCAGTTTCACAAAGATCCATTCACAAATTTTCAAAATAATTTCCATTCCAATTAGGATTAACTCATCCAATCTTTAAATCAAAGATTTAACTTATAGCTTTCAAACCCCTTTTCCAAAGATTTATTCATAACTTGGAAAACAATTTTCATTTCAAACTTGAAATCCCTTTAACACAAATTGGAAATTCATTTCTTATCTGAAAGCTTTTATTATTTGAAAACAAATAGTTTTCATTTTCGAAAAAATCCGATTTCATTTATACAAGTTAAAATCTTTGGGTTAAATTCAAATTCCAAAAACAACACTTTAAAAATAGTTTAAAACCCATATAAACTTGTATAACCTTTTTAAATCATAATAGAATTCAATTTCAAATTTTTAAATTCAAATTTAAGTCAAATTTAAAAACTAAATCAAGTTATTAAAAAATAACTTTTATCTTTGAAATTCCTTTTCAAAAGCTTTTCACTTTAAACCCAATCCATTTCCAAAACCATTTGGATTCAATATTCAATTTTAAAACCATTTCAAAAAATCTGTGACTTAACTAATTTCCTCGTACAACCTATATTTGTGTGTGTATAAGTGTTGTCCGGGGGTTTTACACAATAAAAATGCAACATCATCAATTAGCACAGATTCAAATACAGTAATATATTTGATAAGCGGTATAAACTACAACGCTTATTTCTATTCACAGATCACAGATAAATAACATAGGTACATCGCAAATAAATAAATTACTTTCATTATAGATAATAAGTTACATTTCACAGCTTAATCATATCACAGAATATCATATATCAGGGATATCACATAATTCAAAGCATCCAATTCAATTCAAACATCCATAAGTAAGATCAGTTAATTGTCTGATTCATTCAAATCAGATTAATTACTTATGAGTTACTAAACCTAGTTAATTAACATTAATAAATTACAAATCATTTCGATTAATTATTCTTTGATCATTTGTTAATTAACTATTAATAATAAATTAATTAACCTTTAATTATAATTCATTGACCTTTAATTATTAAAAATATTAACCTTTAATTATTTGATTCACCATTTAATTAATTATCTTTAATTAATTAATTACCCTTAATTAATTAATTACCATTAAATTAATTATCCTTAATTAGTTAATTACCATTTAATTAATTATCGACAAGCACCATTGTCCCAGTGGTTAAGTGTTTCCGTTATGGTGCGAGAGGTCACAAGTTCAAAACTTGTGTGGCGTGATTCGAATATTTATTGACATATAATATATTGTCCCAGTGACATGTTGTATATAAAATACCATTCAAAAAAAATTATCCTTAGTTACGCTAAGTGACTATCCCTAATCTTAAATCAATGATAATCACTTGATTTATCCACCATTAATCATTAAATAATTACCTTTAATTAAGTAATTATCTTTAAGTAATTAATTACCTTTGATTGCTTTCATTAATTTAATTTTCATTAACTAATTACATTAATTAATTAATCCTTAATTATTAATTAACCTTAATTACTAATTAATTATCTTTAATTAATTATAATAAATAATTAATTAATCCTTACTTAATAATCATCCCTTAATCACTTTCATTAATTAATCAACCTTTAATTAATTAACTATTCACAAATTAATTACCTTAATTAATTAATCTCATTAATTAATTATTCTTTAAATTAATTAACCCTTAACATTTGATTAACCAATCTTTAATAATAAATTATCCATTCTTAATTACTTCTATTTAAGTAATTATTTTTAATTAATCATCCATTAATTACTTGATTAATTAACTTGAATTATTAATTAATGTGATCTTAATTATTTTCATTAAGAAATTAATTTTAAGCAATTAATTTCCTTTAACAAAAAAATTTAACTTAGACTTTTAAAGTTAAATTAACAATTAAAACATTCGTAATATTGATTTACTTCTTTAATATTATTAATTTTTTTAAATAAACTTTTAAAATAAAAGTTATATAGATTAAATACTCAAAAATCAATTTAAATTGACGTAATTTTTAGGAAAAAACTTTTAACGTTTAAACTTGTATAACTTCTAACATGCACAAAAACTTTGATTCTAGCAAATTTGTTTCAAAAATTTTGATTTGCTTTTAAAGTTAAAAACTACTTTCTTCTTAATTTCACCGACCGAAGAATTTTCAAAATCTTCCTGAGCCTTACTTCGGGTTTCCCTTGCATTACTGCTGCTTCGACAAAATCATGTTCGTCTTCGAGCTATAACCCGAGTCCTATGCTTCTTCCCCAAATTCACAGCTACATCAGATACCATCACCCACGCATGCACATGTACACGTCATCGCCGATGTTCGGACAACTTCATCGCCTCCAACATGTCAACGACAACCCCAACAAACATCACGGCCACCCAGGTTCAACGATAATGCCTGAAATCAAATTCGAACCATCAAGACAGCAGGAATCCAAAATTTGATCAACGAAAACGCCTCGTGCCGATCACCTCGATCACCAGGATTTACACAACTTCGACTAGAGTCTCGTCACTACCCTATGCCACATTTCCCCTCGGTCCGGTCCACCTTGAACCACCATTGATGATGAAATCAACACTTTAACAACCTCGACCAAAAAACACACCTAAACCCTAAATCATCAATCTCTGGTCAACATAGTGATCTAAAAATTCATCTAGTATTTTTCCTAGGTTTGCCCGAATTCCAGCTTCCCTTGGTAATGTTTCGCTACTCACCACTTCACCGTTGATCGGAATTTTCCCGAAACCCATTCGCTGATCAACTTACACTCCCACTCAAAATACTCAATTAAAAATCATAAAACTTCTTTCAAAAATCATTATTCGCTAATACGAATTCGATTATGAAATCTAAACACAAATTCATGACAATCGAATTTTTAATTTATAATTCATTTCTACTTTAATCTATCATTTTTCAGATAGTTACTAAATTTAAACATTTGACTTTATTTTTAAATATAAATTCACATTCATTCTATCATTTTTCATTCAAAAGTTAAAGCCTACAATCATTTGGGTGGAGTGATTTGAAATCTTTTAAGAGGTTTTAGAAACCTGTGCACAATGATCAAAGGTAATATACAGGGGTTCATTCCTGTATTCGCATATATACACACAAGCATGTAGGTTTATTTAACCACTAAACAAACATTTCTCACAATATACTTTCAGTGTCAATTCAACCATCAAGGCATAGAAATGAAATTAAGTGGGTTTGCTCACCTGAGAAAACTGAAGACAGAGAACCAGGTTTTAAACTCTTGGAAATTTGTTTTACTTTGATTTTGTTCATGATGTTTGATTTTTGTTTCTAGGATGAAATTTGAAACTTGAATGCTTGAAGTTGTATTTTTTGATCTCAGGCTTTTGATTCTGTTGCTTTTGAACTAGAATCTTTGCCTTTCAAACTGCTCTGGTTTCACCTTTTTTTTTGAGTTTGCTTGTTTTGATTTTTGTTTTCAATTGCTTTAGATCTTTGCTTGAATTTATGGTTGCATTTTGATTTTTAATTCCTTTGATCTGAGATGATCTTTGCCTTTGTTTTGCTTTCAGATTTCTTTGTTATGAAATGTTATCAAAGAAAATAAGAATGAAAGAATCTTTTATTTAATTTTATTAATCCTTAATTCAATCAATTGCCACTTGTAAAATTTGCATGATGATTTATTTACACTTGTTAATCCTTGTGATTACTTGTCTTACATTTGTTAACATGAAGGAAATTTGTGTTTAAACCCATAATTTAAATAAATTTAAAAATTGTGTTTAAGTCCTTACTTTAATTAACTTTGAAATTATGGTTTAAACCCTTGTTAATTTATATTTACATATGTATATTTTCAAATTATACTTATTATGGTTTAAATGTTACAGACTTTTAAAATCTTATTTTATAAATATACAACCCAATTTCACATATACATGTTTTCTTAGTAATTTCTAAAAGATATGTATATTTAAGTTTTTACTAATTCTTATCTACTTTTGTATTCATACATTTTATTAAGTACTTATATAATTTTAAAACAAATGATTTGAAATCAAATTATCTATTACTAATAAGTAATTATATATATCCATATATATTAGTTCTTTGGAAATATAAAGTTAATAAATCCAATTTTATTTCTAAAATATTTTTCTTTTGAATTACAAAACCAAGATTCTATATGAAACCTCTTTATATGCATTTAAACAAACAACCAAATATCTTATTTTATTTGGGAAAATTCAAATAAATCCACAATTTAATTCAGAAATTAAATTAATTTCCAATTTAAATTTGATTTAAAAATGGGAATTTTACAATACATGAATGCAAAATCATGACATATAAGCATGGATGTGAAACAACATAAAATGTACTTATAATTTCTATATGTATGCAACATATATATAGACAATATGATAGGTCATGTAGCAAAACATAAATCGCACAACAAAGCATACCACACCATCCAGTTTTTTGATTTAACTAAGTGAACAAGTACGAAAGACGTATAAGAAAAGTGTCAAAATGAAAAGATTGGATTCTCTCCTCCACTTTCCAAGCACTCTCAACTGGGTTGTCCTTTCCATGTCAACTTATTGACTTTAATACCGACATACACACTCGATCAAATTCACAAACCTTAAGTGTACATGCACATGTATAATTTCTGTAATCCTTGCTACCAACTTGGATAAACTGATGTCGAAATGCATCATAACTTGTAACCTTGGGCATTAATATTCTATCTTAAACGTAATCTCATGTAGTCCAAAATTCACTTATACAACGCCTTAAATCATCCCGGTAGTATACTGATCACTTCATTTTTTTAGTACTAGGGTAATACAACTCAAAGGTAGATGATGTCTCACCTAGCATCAAATAATTTAAAACCACTTATTGTTCTTTATTTTCACCTAAGAACATCAAAATCGAGTGATTCCTTAAATTGATGAAAATAACATAACTTCGATTCTAATATTTATCCAACTTAAGCTATATCATTTCACTTATGATATCACTTCTTCAATCATCCAATGATCATTACACAAGATACCACGTTTCCAGTCTGCAATAATTTTATCCTAAGTTATGTTGAATACAAGTAAGTAAACACTCAAGCAATAAAACATAGTAAGACTATTCTATTCCCATATCCGATCATAGCAGACAAAATCCTAAATCTAATTGAAGTCCAACTATGCGACACAACTATGTACCCTTAAGTCAGTGCTTCACAACATCTTACTTGAATAAACGGCCTCTCTTAAATCCAATGGATGATTGAAAATAATCCAATTATCCACATATATATTCATATGCCTAAGTGATAAGTGACAATCTGTCACGATCTGAAATCCAACGCCTGAAAATCGACATCCATACTTACCCGTATTCGAATGCCGCAGATTCAAACGTCGAACTCCAGTTCGGATGGAGCATATAACACATCAAGTACAACAACACAATTGAAGAAAAATGAAATATATAATTGATACACAATAGTATTTGATACAATACATTTTCGTAAATGGCAACTGATCAATATGATCAGAGATACAAGATACAATAGAAAGAAACAACTCCAAAAGATAATATCTTCAGAAGTCCTCCAGATAGATACTCCAATTAGCCGCAACACCATTTCCAATGCTCTAAGACTAGAAAGACTCCAAACCAAAAGCAAGAACCCAAAAGCTATCATGCTGAATGAAGCAACTCGATCCAAATGCAATTGCCAATATCCCAACATTGAATGCTATCGAATCTACACCTACTATTTGATTATATGAGAATCTAACTCTAGACTGCCCGTGTGGAAAATTGTGGGCACCCGGAGTTTAGAAAGAGAACAACAAACTCCATGTCAGTCATGGGACTCATGTGAGCAAACAAAAATAGTTTTATCTTTAACAAAATAAAACAAAGGGAAATAAAAGAAATCCGCAATGCTTTTTGGAAAATGGGACTACCATAAGGCCTCCCCGCACACACACAATGCAAGCGCACAATTGGAGGAGATTTCTCCTTATGATTGTCAAACATGCTTGATACACAAAAATCATTTGATATTATTATTAGTGCACAGAAAACATTTCGAAAGTATAATATTAATCTTAGCCAGCATAGACATTTCAAACTACGCCTACGATAGCTACCATCTAAACAGTGGGGCGCCACCATAAGTAAATGGCAGGTTCTACAACTAAAACCGTACAAGGAGCGTATTGGAGATTGGATTTCCAACAAATGGTCAGTCTAAGGGACTTCCTATTGCCATACGGGTACGCCTCTGGAGGGACGTCCCGAGAACCTAACCGGTTCTCTGACAACACAAGGCCGAGTTACTCCACATTGTAATACAGCTATAACATGAGTAACTACCACGAGTATGCCATCCCCAGTCGTTACCGACCTTTATCCGAGGATCCTCAACCATAAAGCAACAAATTTATAGTAACCACATAAGTTAAGTATCTGGGCTCTATACCATGATAACACCCTTTTCTAGAAGGAAATGGACATACCCTGAGGGCGCTACTTCCAAATTGTCTTGCTGCAACATTCCTGTTTCGACCATTTTCGGGTTGTGAGGTTCGACGTAGTCTAGTCCACAAAGCTATGCTTTTCACAAAAACCATGCTTCGATCAACACATGATCGACAACACTTCGTATGCAACATTACCAAATTGGGAATGTATCACTAGTAACCATCAACTACATAACCTCTGAGCTCATTCGTCTCAGAGAAGGGTGTTAAGCTAAGAGAATAAATCCTTCGCCACCAAACAAAAATGTATTTGATAGAAACCAGCTTTACATCTCAAAGTGTAACGTCAGACACATATCCATACTAGTTTGTTCCGGGTTCGAATAGAACCGAAAGCACTTCCAAAGTAGCCCTTGCAATCTGGGTATTCAAAATCTCGATCTGACTCCCCATCACATATAAAGATCTTTATACCGTAGCTACTCAGTGCAGAGTTATTCGACAGGTAATCCTTTCATTCTCGAAAACACCCGGTCTTCCCCACTTGTCTTCAAATGCTATCCATTCCGTCGTATCATTATTCGGAATGGGTTATATGACACAAAGTCCTCTCCCGGCTAAACTGAATAACGAGCGCATATTTTAAAAACCATATGGATATTAGGATCTCAATTAAGTCGCAACAATTTCCAAAACCTTTCCTTTTAAATGGATTAACAAATTTCATTTTAATCTTTTAAACCAAAAGATTTAACTTTAAAGAACCTTTTCAACTTGAAAACAAAGTTCCTAAATCTTTCACAAAGATGCATTCACAATATGTAAACAAAAAATCTATCATTGCGATATTCTTTAGTTTGAAACAAGGTTAACTAAAGTTCTTAACAGGATTCATTCATAACTTTTAATCTTTTAAGTAAAAAGATCTATTTTACTTCAACAATAAGATTTTCCAAATCTTTAACAAAGATAGCTTTCAAACCATTTCCTTTTCAAAAGTGATTCACCTATTTATACGTTTATCAAAACTCAACTCATAGCTTTCAAAACAATTTCCATTTCAAATGTGATTTAAATCATAATTTGGAAATCCTTTCAATAAAACTGGAAACTCTTTCTTTATATTTAAAAGCTTTTGTTATTGAAAACAAATGTTTTCATTTTAGAACAATCCAATTCAACTTGCGAAAGTTGTAGCCTTTTAAAGTCAAATTTGGAAAATCCACGGACCTGCCTTATCCTAAGCAGATTCTATTTAAGTTAGATTTGAATCCCCAAATAATTCATTTGAAAATACTTTAAAATGGTTTAGATTCACATAAATACACACACACACACACACACACACACACACACATTATAACTTGTATAATCTTTTTCAAACCATATTTTCCAAAGATTAAAATCAATTATTGAAAATAATACTTTAAATAATCATTTCTCAAAATTCCATTTTAAAGTTCCAAAGCTTTTAGAAATCAATTAACATTTTTTTGTGGAAAGAATTTCCAGTTAAAACTTACATAGATTTTAACTTAAATTCTCTGAATTGAAACTCGAATTAAATTTCAAATTCAAAACCATATTTTATTTAAAATGGTTCAATTTCAAAAACTTCCTTTTCCAAAAAAATTCATATTTAAAACAAATTTCATTTTTTAAAAAAATTTGAATTCAAAATTCAATTTCTAAAATCTTCACCATTTCAAAATTGCCCTGACTTAACCAATATCCTGTGATATCTGTATTTGTATGTGTATATGCGTAGTCCAACAGTTTTACACAATAGGCAACATCATCAATCATTACAAATTCAAACATTGCAATATCGATAAGCGGTATAATCCTATAACGCTTATCTTCATTCACAGATTCACAATGAATAATATAAATTTATCACAGATAAATAAATTACATTCATCACGGATAAATAATTTACATTCATCACAGCTCAAATCAAAACAAAGCATCATACATCAGGGATATCAAACAATTCAACATCCAATACAATCAAAACATCCATAAGTAAGATCAATTAATTATCTGATTAATTTAAATCAGATTAATTACTTATGAATAAAAACTAATCCTTGTTAATTATTACTAATTAATTACAAACCATCTTAATTAATTAACCTTTAATCATTTACTAATTAATCCTGTAATAATAAATAAATTAAACTTTAATTAATTAATTAATCAACCTTGAATTATTTAATTATCCTTAATTAATCACATTAATTAATTAACCTATAACTAATTACCATTTAATTAATAATCCTTAATTAATTACCATAAACAAATCATTCTTAAGTTAATTACATAATTAATTAACCCTTAATTAATAGATTATCCCTTAATCACTTTAATTTATTAATTAACCTTAAATTAATTTCAATAGTAAATCACCTTGGTAAATTATCCTTAAAATAATCCTTTAATTACTCAATTAACTTTTAATTATTTAATTATCCTTAAATTAAAAATGAATTAACCCATAATTAATTATTCTTTAATTATTAAGTAATCATAAATCATTTAATTATCATTAAACCTTTAATTAATAAACCTTGCAGTTAATCATCATTAACAATATGAATTAAATTCACTTTTAAGTTAATATTAAAAACATTTTATTAACTTCTTAATTACATTGTTAGGTTTTATTTAAAATAAACTTTTAAAAATATATGTTTAAAACATTTTAAAAAAATTTAATATTTTAGAAATAAATCTTGGAAAATTGTTTTAAAATCTTGTAAATAAATTTCCCTTGAAAACTTAATTTATCTTCCTTTTAAAACCTATTTAATTTAATAAACTTAAAATTTGTCCTATTATTTACTTGAAAATTTCTTGAATCAATAGGTTTTATAAAACCCGAGCCAAATCACTTAAATCTCGAGTACGGATTTGAGTTTTCTCAAGCAAACTTATTTTCAAATCTACTTCGAGTTAAACATTCAAATGCACAGACACATCGTAAACGTGCACGATCGATCGACGACGATTTGATCGTCAATACCATCTTCAACCTATTGCTGACAACACCCTCGACCCAACTAACCACCCAGAACTTCCAAACTCGCCATCGATCAAACTTAACAACCTAATCCAAAAAAGGAACTATCACCGGCGATAAAATTCACAACTAACGATGCTTTCGATCACCATCCACCTCGCCATCACATCTAAAGATGCTCCAGGCTTGTATGCACAATTTACCTCAGGTCCGGCCTCGCCCGATTCACCATCGACGCTGTAATCTTCTCAGAAAAACTCACAATCAATATTGGGTATAAAAGCCTAGTTCGTTGTTGATTAACCACATCGGCCACTTAAAAATCTGGTAATCATTTTTCTAGTAACCACCAGGCCACCAGCTACCTTCACCCCCGGTCGCGACGTGTACTTCCACGCCGATCACCTGATATTGACAATAATAACTTTTCCATTCATCTCAAAAATATATACTATATACGAATCTAAAAATCCTGAATTTTATATTAAAATTCATCGCTTTTGATTACGATCCTAATCATATAAACAAATCATGAAAATCTAAGGATCGAATTTTTCTTGACTTGGTTATTTTTACTGTAATTCATTGTTTTTGAAATATTTCTTATTATAAACATATAAAATAAATTTTAAAATTAAAATAGCATCTATATAATTCTTTTACTTTTCGAAATCACAGCTTGAAATGAATTAAATAAAAGGATATGATTTTTTCTGGGATTGTGTGAAGCTGATATTTAAACATCTATATATATACACACACATATATATACACAGAGACTCATCCAAAATGCATATATATATATAGACACACATACACAGACATACATGTATATTAACATTTGTACAAACAACCTCAACATCATTGTAGCAGATTCAAATTCAAAAAAGGAGTAGTTTGCTTACCTGATTAACTGTTGAACAGAGTAATATATTTTTTTCTTTTATTCGTTTTGATCTGGAATTCTTGCTTGCCCTTGAATTTGATGCTTGTTGAAGTTGATCTGGTTGCTTCATTTCCAGGCTTAAAGCTTTTGCTTTCCAGGTTTTGATTTGCACCTTTCTTGATTACAGGTTGAAGATTTTCTTTTCTTTTTTCTCTATTTGTTTTTATTTTTCTGATTTAATTTTAATTGCTTTTGTTTTGATTTTTTCTTCTTCTTTCTTTCAGGTTTGAGAGGTTTTTTACTGAGAAAAGTTTGGTTTCTTTTTAATTCATATTTGTATAATTCAATTCAAAAGAAGAGATGATGTTGCCACTTGTTTAGTTAGTTTAACATTTGTAAAATGCATGTTATAATTTCCTTACAAATGTCATTTTTGATAATTTTATGTATAAATCCCCGTTTTAAATAATTTTATAATTTTTTTAAAACCCTATGTTGTTATATTTACAAATTTATACTTTTGTATATCTTAAGAATCTTGTTTTCATGTTTATACACATATGCTTTTATACTTATTATATTAATGTTATGCTTTTATAAATATTTATTTAAATACAAACCATTTTGTAAATATAAATATTTTATATACACAAATTTTGCTTTATCTCATGCTTAACTTATTAATTTCAAAAGATATATATATCATCCAATTTATTTCCAAATATGTATTTTTTAATTTCAAATCAAAATTTTATTTACAACGTATATAAACAAACACATATGTTATTTATTTCTTGAAAATTTTCGTATTTTATTCTCAAATTCCCAATCTAAATTTACTTTCACGATTTACTTATATATATATATATATTTATTCCAAATATTCAAATTAATTCTCAATTAATTCCCAAATAATTCTAAAATTAATATTAACTACTAAATAAATTTGGCTTAAAAATCAGGAATGTTACAGATTCCCCCCCCCCCCCCCCCCCCCCGGTAAGAAAATTTCGTCCTCGAAATTTGAAGGTGAGGAGAATCCAAAAACTGTTGGTTTAAGAAACCAAAGTATACCTATCAGTTATATCCTAGCAACCAATTCATCCAAACAATTCCTAATACTATCTGGAGTTTATCTCCCATTCTAATTTATCCTCTAAATCAGCCAAAATAATGATCTCTCACCTAATCTTCTTCTTGTAGCTGCCAGAAATTCATTAGAGAAGTGAAAATGAATGATGATTAAAGGAGATTGATGAGAAAAGATTGTTCCTTGTTGCTGCAAGGTATTGACCCTTTGTAGTGGTATTCCCCTGTCCCTACCTCATCCTCCTCTTCACTCATACTCACTATTAGTGGATAGTAAGAGAAATTACTAAGGCATACAGGCGGATATCTTAGGGATATAATCATTCTAGGGCATTTGTAACCCTATCTCTAATGAGTTACCTAATATGTTATACTCCTGAGCTAAAGTTCAACCTTCAGCTCTGATACCAAGTTGTCACGATCTGAAATCCGGCGCCTGAAAATCGACATCCATACTTCACCCGTATTCGAATGCCGTGGATGCAAACGTTTAACTCCAATTCAGATGGAGCTTATAACACATTAAGTACAACAACACAGCAGAAGAAAAGTTAAACATATCATTGATACACAATAGTATTTGATACAACACATTTACACAAATGATAATTGATCAATATGATCAAAGATACAAGATACAGCGGAAAGAAACAACTCCAAAAGATAATATCTTCAGAAGTCCTCAAGATAGATACTCCAATTAACCGCAACACCATTGACAACGCTTCAAGACTAGAAAGACTCCAAACTAAAAAGCTATCATGCTGAATGAAGCAATTCGATCCAAATGCGATTGCCAATGTCCCAAGGTTGAATGCTGTCAAATCTACACCTACTATTTGATTATCTAAAATTCTAACTCTAGACTTCCCGTGTGGAAAAATTATGGGCATCCGGAGTTTAGAAAGAGAACAATAAACTTCAGGTCAGTCATGGGCCTGGTGTGAGCAAACAAAAACAGTTTTATCTTTAACTAAAGAAAACAAAGGTAAGTAAAAGAAATCCGCAATGCAAGCAAAAATTGTTTTATCTTTAACAAAATAAAACAAAGGTAAACACACAATGCAAGCGCACAATTGGAGGAGATTTCTCTTTATGATAGTCAAACATGCTTGATAAGCAAAAATCATTTGATATTATTATTAGTGCATAGTGTAGAAAACCTTTCGAAAGTATAATATTAATCTTTGCCAGCATGGACATTTCGAACTACGCCTACTATAGCTACCATCTAAACAGTGGGGCGCCATCATAAGTAAATGGCAGGTTCTACAACTAAAACCGTACAAGACGCATATTGGAGATTGGATTTCCAACAAATGGTCAGGCTAAGGAGCTTCCTATTGCCACATGGGTACGCCTCTGGAGGGACGTCCCGAGAAAATAACCAGCTATTTGCCAACACAAGGTCGAGTTACCCCACGCTGTAATACAACTATAACATGAGTAACTACCACGAGTATGCCATCCCCGGTCATAATGACCTTTATCCGAGGACCCTCAACCACAAAGCAATAACTACAAAGACATAAATTTGCAGAAACCACATAAGTTAAGTATCTGGGCACCATACCATGATACCACTCTTTTCTAGAAGGAAATGGACATACCCTGAGGGCGCTACCCCCAAATTGTCTTGCTGCAACATTCCTGTTTCGACCATTTTCGGGTTGTGAGGTTCGACGAAGTCTCGTCCATAAAGCTACGCTTTTCACAAAAGCCATGCTTCGTTCAACACATGATCAGCAGCATTTCGAATGTTGCATTACCAAATTGGGAATGTATCACTTGTAACCATCAACTACATGACCTCTGAGCTCATACGTCTCAGAAAAGGGTGTTCAGCTAAGAGAATAAATCCTCTGCCACCAAACAGAAATGTATTTGATAGAAACCAGCTTTACATCTCAAAATGTAACGTCAGACACACATCCATACAAGTTTGTTACTGGTTTGAACAGAACCAAAGGCACTTCCATGGAAGCCCTTGCAATGCGGATATTCACAATCCCGATTGGGCTCCCCATCACATATGGAGATCTCTATACCATAGCTACTCAGTGCAAAGTCATTCGACGGGTAATCCTTTCATTCTTGAAAATACCTGGTCTTTACCATCGGTCTTTAAATGCTATCCATTCCGTCGTATCATTATTCGAAATGGGTTATATGACATACAGTCCTCTCTCGGCTAAACCGATTAACGAGTGCATATTTTAAAAACCATATGGATATAAGGATCTCAATTAAGTCACAACAATTTCCAAAACATTTCCTTTCAAATGGATTAACAAATTCCATTTTAATTTTTTAAACCAACAGATTCATCTTCAAAGAACCTTTTCAACTTGAAAACAAAGTTCCTTAATCTTTCACAAAGATTCATTCACAATATATAAACAAAAGATCTACCATTGAGATCTTCTTTAGTTTGAAACAAGGTTCACTAAAGTTCTTAACAGGATTCATTCATAGGTTTAAATCTTTTAAGTAAAAAGATCCACTATAGTTCAACAACAAGATTTACCAAATCTTTAACAAAGATAGCTTTCAAACCATTTCCTTTTCAAAAGTGATTCACCTATTTGTATCTTTATCAAAACTCAATTCATAACTTTCAAAACAATTTCCATTTCAAATGTGACTTAAATCATAATTTGGAAATCCTTTCAATAAAACTGGGAAACTCTTTCTTTATATTTAAAACTATTATTATTTGAAAACAAATGTTTTCATTTTAGAACAATCCAATTCAACTTGCGTAAGTTGTAGCCTCTTAAAGTCAAATTTGAAAAATCCACGGACTTGCCTTATCCTAAGCAGATCCTATTTAAGTTAGATTTGAATCCCTAAATAATTCATTTGAAAATACTTTAAAATGGTTTAGATTCACATATATATACACATAATAACATGTATAATCTTTTTCAAACCATAGTTTCCAAAGTTTAAAATCAATTATTTAAAACAATACTTTAAATAATCATTTCTAAAAATTCCACTTTAAAGTTCCAAAGCTTTAGAAATCAATTAAACTTTTTTTTTGGAAAGAATTTCCAATTGAAACTTACATAGATTTTAACTTAAGTTCTTTGAATTCAAATTCAAATTAAATTTCAAATTCCAAACCATATTTATTTAAAATGGTTCAATTTCAAAAACTTCCTTTTCCAAAAAAATTCATTTTTAAAACCAATTTCATTTTCAAAACAAATTTGAATTCAAAATCCAATTTCTAAAATCTTCGCCATTTCAAAATTGCCCTGACTTAACCAATATCCTGTGATATCCATATTTGTGTGTGTATATATGTGTAGTCCTTGTGTTTTACACAATAGTGCAAGATCATCAATCATTATAGATTCAAACATACCAATATCGATAAACGGTATAATCCTATAAAACTTATCTTCATTCACAGATTCACAGATGAATAATATAAATTTATCGTAGATAAATAAATCACATTGATCACAGATAAATAAATTATATTCATCACAACTCAAATACAAACAATGCATAACACATCAACGATATCAAACAATTCAACATCCAGTAGAATCCAAACATCCATAAGTAAGATCAAGTAATTAACTGATTAATTTAAATCAGATTAATTACTTATGAATAAACACTAATCCTCATTAATTAATATTAATAAATTACAAACCATCTTAATCAATTAACCTTTGATTATTAATTAATCAACCTTAAATTATTTAATTATCCTTAATTAATCACATTAATTAATTAACCCTTAATTAATTACCACTTAATTAATAATCCTTAATTAATTACCATAAATAAATCATTCTAAAATTAATTACATAATTAATTAACCCTTAATTAATAAATTATCCCTTAATCACTTTCATTTATTAATTAACCTTAAATTAATTTCATTAATGAATCACGTTGGTTAATTATCCTTTTATTAAATAATCCTTTAATTACTCAATTAACTTTTAATTATTTAATTATCCTTCAATTAATAATTAATTAACCTTTAATTAATTATTCTTTAATTATTAAATAATCATAAATCATTTAATCATTTAATTATCATTAAACCTTTAATTAATAAACCTTGTACTTAATCATCATTAACAATATGAATTTACTTCACTTTTAAGTTATATTAAAAACATTTTGTTAACTTCTTAATTACATTGTTACATTTTATTTAAAATAAACTTTTAAAAATATACGTTTAAAAAGTTTTAAAAACACTTAATATTTTAGAAATAATTCTTGGAAAATTATTTTAAAATCCTGTAAATAAATTACCCTTGAAAACTTAATTTATCTTCCTTTTAAAACCTATTTAATTTAATAAATTTTAAAAATTGTTCAATTATTTACTTGAAAATTTCTTGAATCAATAGATTTTATAAAACCCGAGCCAAATCACTAAAATCTCGAGCACGACTTCGAGTTTTCTCGAGCGAACTTATTTGCTAATCTGCTTCGAGTTAAACATTGAAATGCACGCAACAAACCCGAGTAACCTTTCTTCCCTAAATTCTTAAACCCAAAATCAGATGTCCAGACATATCGTACACGTGCACGATCGATCGACGGCGATCAGATCGTCGATACTATCTTCAACCTATCGGCGACAACACCCCTGACCCAACTGGCCACCTACAACTTCCAAACTCGCCTTCGATCAAAATTTAACAATCTAATCCAAAACCGAAACTATCACCAACGACAAAATTCACCACTAACGATGCTTCCGATCAATATCCACCTCGCCACCACATCCAAAGATGCCCCAGACTTCTATGCATAATTTCCCCCAGGTCCGGCCTCACCCGATTCACCATCGACGCCGTAATCTTATCAGAAAAACTCGCAATCAATAATGGGTATAAAACCCTAGTACATCGTCGATTAACCACATCAGCCACTTAAAAACTTGGTAATCATTTTTCTAGTAACCACCAGGCCACCAACTACCTTCACCCGCAGACAAAACGTGTACCTCTACACCGATCACCGGATATTGACAATAATAACTTTTTCGTTCATCTCGAAAATACATACTATATATGAATCTAAAAATCTTGAATTTTATATTAAAATTCATCGCTTTTTTGATTACGATCCTAATCATATGAAAAAATCATGAAAATATCGGGATCGAATTTTTCCTAACTAGGTTATCTTTACCGTAATTCATTGTTTTTGAATTATTTTCTTAATATAAACATATAGAATAAATTTAAAATTAAAATAGCATCTATACAATTCTTTTACTTTCGAGAATCACAGCTTGAAATGAATTAAATAAAAGGATATGATTTTTTTTGGGATTGTGTTAACCTGATATTTAAACAGATATATATATATACACACATACATACAAAGAGATTCATCCAAAAATGCATATATATATATACACACACATACACAGACATACATGTATATTAACATTTATACAAACAACCTCAACATCATCGTAGCATATTCAAATTCAAAAACAGGTAGTTTTCTCACCTGATTAACTGTTGAACAGAGCAGTATTTTTTTCTTTTATTCGTTTTGATATGGAATTCTTGCTTTGCCCTTGAATTTGATGCTTTTTGAAGTTGATCTGATTGCTTCATTTCCAGGCTTAAAGCTTTTGCTTTCCAGGTTTTGATTTGCACCTTTCTTGATTACAGATTGAAGATTTCCTTTTCTCATTTCTCTGTTGGGTTTTATTTTTCTGATTTAATTTTAATTGCTTTTGTTTTGATTTTTTTTCTCTTTGTTTCAGTTTTGAGAAGTTTTCTACTAAGAAACGTTTGGTTTCTTTTTAATTCATATTTGTATAATTCAATTTCAAAAGAAGAGATGATGTTGCCACTTGTTTAATTAGTTTAACACTTGTAAAATGCATGTTTTAATTTCCCTATAAATGTCATTTGTGATAATTTTATGTATAAATCCCCCTTTTAAATAATTTTATAAATTTTATTTTTAAACCCTATGTTGTTATATTTACAAATTTATACTTTTTTATATATTAAGAATCATGTTTTTATGTTTATACACATATGTTTTTATACTTATTATGTTAGTGTTATGTGCTTATAAATATTTATATAAATACAAACCATTTTATAAATTTAAATATTCTATATACACAAATTTCACTTTATCTCATGCTTAACTTATTAATTTCAAAAGAGATATATTTTATCCATCCAATTTATTTCCAAAATATCTATTTTTGAATTTCAAATCAAAATTTTATTTACAACATATATAAAACAAACACATATGTTATCTATTTCTTGAAAATTTTCATATTTTAATCTCAAATTCCCAATCCAAATTTACTTTCACAATTTACTTATATATAAATATATTTATATTCCAAATGTTCAAATTAATTCTCAATTAATTCCTAAATAAATCGAAAATTTATATTAGTTACTATATAAATTTGGCTCAAAAATCAGCAATGTTACACAATCCTGAAAGTTTTTATTTATTATTGTTTTTAACTTCCAGTGCTTTCACTCCAAAACATAAAACTTAGCATCGCATCTCCCCTACTGAAGGGATTTGCTACACATTGCCTTCTTTCAGAGTACCCAAAATACCGAAATCATATGAAGCCAAGAACTCCATCCGCTTCAGCTGTCTCGAATTCAAATATTTTTGGGAGAACATAAACTTTCGGGATTTATGATTTGTAAACAACTCAAATCATTTCCCTTAAAGGGTTGTTTCTCTAGTATTTGAGAGAAATACAACTATGTCCAACTAAAGAAAACAAGCTAGATAATTTTTATCTCATGTTCTTTCAATGGTCGACTAGCATAACAAACAACACTACCCTCCTGCATCAAAACAATGTCAAGCCCTAAACCACAAGCATCGGCATACATAGTATATGGTTCTAAACCATTAGGAAGTACTGAAATAGAGGCGCAAGTCAATAACTCCTTCATCTTAACAAAAACATGCTCACACTCTGATTTCTATGATAAAAATAAATTCTTCTTAGTAAGGCTTGTCGATGGTGCAACTACCTTCACGGCGTCATTAATAAACTTCATGACATAGCTAGTCAAACTAAAAAAAACCCTTAGCTCCATAGCATTTTTTGACACATGCCAATCTTGTATCGCGGCAACTTTCTTTAAAGTTAAATAAATCTCACCTAAATAACATCTTTTATGACATACTAGTATGGGCTAGTGCTTCGCACACGGGTCGTTTTTGTTATTGTATACGTTGATATATTGTTTAAGCGCAAATATGTAAACAAAAAACAAGGGCATTTTTGAAATTTTAAAAAGACACCGAGTAAATTAGTTAACGAATTTTCTTTATTAGTAGTAGAGATTATGATTAGCTTAAAAAACTTAAATCATTTTTGGGTAAAATGACACAAAGTGGTGTTTACTCTTTATTTCGATGGAAACATTCAATTTGGTACTCTACCCTTCCAACTCGAACATCAATTGAAAAGACCACCAAATCTCTATGCTAATTATTACTTCATCTAAATCTTCCAACACTTCATAATGTTCAATACTAGCAAGTTCCTAGCACACTAAAATATTGATTATTCTAGCCAATCAAACCTAATCAATTTAAACTTTATAGGATGTGTAATTATTCTAATTCGACTCAAATTTCAAGAGAAAATATCGGTTAAATTTTAAATTTAGTTTTTAAAACAAAATAATTAATTTTCAATCTTATCTATCACAAAATCCAAAATGCTTTAGGCACCACAAAATTCCCTATTAACCTTGTCAAATGTTTAATTTAACAAATATCGTAATACATATTTTTTAAGTTAAATTCTTTAAATTCTAACTTTTGAATAAAATTTCAAAAAGTTTTAGTTTAAACATTTCATCCTAAATTATTTCATATAAAATCATAAATCAATTTACTGCCTTCAAAAATACCATAAATAACCAATATTTCAACTTCTTTAAAAACTCAAATTGTTTAACATATAAATTGGAGTAGATGAAAATAATCCAAATGGAGTTTCTACGACTATATTGTAACAACCGGTACCTTAATTAGCCTGAATTTCAACCAAATCAAAACCCAAGCCCATTAGGGCATAAATCGTTAGTTTTGGTAACATGTAATAAACATAAGTATATTAGAGATCGATCGGTATAAACTCACAGCGAAACAGAAAAATACAATAAAACGTAAATACCAACTAAGGCCGATACCTTAGAATCAATGGTATTTCTTTGATATCTAATTGTCTTGTTAGCATCAAGCATGAATAAGAATACTCCTCCATCTATCGTTCTCATCTTGCTCCAATAACATGTTCCTTTAAACTATCCTATGGGCTGTAATGAGGAGGGAGTCAAAAAAATGTTCTACTGACTAGAAAATTATACACTTCACCCATAATAATAATTTATGCCGATTTATTTCATTTTAAATGTTATGTCTATTTAATTATGGCTAATCTGTTAAATACTATGTGTGCGTACAATATGCCTAACCTCCTTCGAGGTGTGTGTGTATGTGTGTGTATAAATATATACTACCCAAAAACCCCGGCCACTTGATAATTCTTGGATAGGGAGGTGGCAAGACAATTTTATACCTCAACCCCAAAGCAGACCCTCTATAATGCAATCGCTAGCCAATCAGTTCTATCTATATAGACCGATGACCTCTAGATATGGATTAATAAATTAGTTACCATATTATTAACGCATATCAAAAACTCATCTAAAGGTTTACTTCCTATCCCGATAAACAAAAAACTAACAAACTAAACCTTGTGGTCTGTGTGTATCCCATACGAATTATATACCAGTAGAAAGCGAAAGCCATCAAGGCATAACCTAGGTCTTTTCTACCGACTGCACGGGACATGGTGGACATAGTCTATATGTTAACCCTACTACTAAATACCGGTCCAGCAACAATATTGACATAGCCTGCCGACCTTACACAGCTGAAATCTTGTTTAGGATAACCTATGTAAGTCAAAAAATTCCCCTTTCAATTACTTAACACCTCTTATTAGAAATGAAGAAGTCCTCATTTTCTTTGAAGTACCGGGCCATTTAGTACTTCACATCCGAGGCAAACCATTGGTATATTTTCCCATCCCTATCCGTAATGCATGTCTCTTTCCTTATTGGTCCTATGGTCGGAGATATCCCACATTAGTAGTAAGTATACACAATTCCTAGTAGCTCTAGGTGAAGGGAAGATTTCTTTTATGTAACTCTATTGACCTCACATCCATTCCACTAAACCAAACCAATCATGCTAGGCCAAAATGTTGGGCTAGGCCCACTAATATGCGCTTCTTTTAAACGTATTATTAAAGCTATATAATTTTCCGCTACGAAAAATATACTGTCTTCTAGCATTTAATTTCTATTGTATAGCTTATTTACAATATTCCATAAATGTCAACTATCCGTAATAAACGGTCATTATTATTCTAATAGAACAGTCTCAAATAACATTTATTTATTCATTTTAATTTAACATACTATACATTTAATTTCCCCATAAATGCCATATTAAATCCTTTAACCAGTCCAATTAACCACTTATATGTCACCATTTAATTCTTACAAATCCCTACATTTATTGCTTTATTTTGGAGTTACTATCTTTTTTCCATCTACATCACCTAATCCTATAATTTACTGCGCTATTTATGATTAAATGTCCTAATATTAACTAATACGAATATCATCGTAAATTATGCGATGTATATATTTTAATTTTAATTTGTTAAGTGCAGTTATGCATATACACATACACACATATGTATATGTGTATCTCCTATTTCTAACCATTAACTCCTAAACAAGAACATTCTTTTTTAAATTCCAATTTATGAGAGTTATCCTTTCGAAAGGATTACCATTATAACCTTCCACAAATTAACCAAAAGTAAGAACTTGCTTCATTTGAAAACACAAGTAATTATTTCTTTTCTTTTATTGACATAAACAATGTAAACTACGTAGGATAACATCCGTGCTTTGCACATCTCTTTCATTTTTGGTGTATTTCTTATTATTTCAAACGATGCGCTTTTTATATGTTTATGGAATTAGATAGTTTATGGAAATTACATGGAATTAAACACAACTAAATTGTACCCTACTCCCAACAAATTTAAAAACAGAAATTTACATTCCAAGTCAAACTAAGGCAATCAAAATTAATTTAAATTTTTTACAACCCTACTACAAATCTAGAACAACTTTATAACTTTCTCAACATTCCACTTTAACAAATTTAGGGACATATTTTTAAATTTCTAGATTAGTGTAAATAACATTCTTATCCTAATTACCTATTTTGCATAATATGTGGGCAATATTCCTGTACATTCATTTTAAGCCTACAACTCATCAGATCTTATATAGGAATAATAATTAAGTAAAATTCAATGATACAAATTTAAATGTTATAAATAAATTTTATAAATTTACTCACCTTTCAAGCTTTCCAAAACTCCCAAATCTGAATCCATTTTTGATTTGAATCTTTCTTCTTTACAATCTAAAAGAATATGATTACAAGGCATGTGCATAATAATAGGATTACATATTTGAAAAGAGATTTAGGGTTAAGGGGAAGGGAAAATTTATCTTTTTCTTTTACAACATTTCTTCCTTTCTTCTCTTCTTCTATTTATTTCTCGCGCTTCCCCAATTTTTATGTGTATTTGTATACAAATATATAAAATATTTTATAATTTATAGAAATAGTAGAGAAGAGAAAATGATAGAGCTTCGCTGCTTCGATCAGAAAATATGAGGAGAGAAGTGATGGGTTAGGCCTGTATTTATAGATACTCGAATCAATCGTATCCGTTAGATTAAAATAATTAAATCCGTCTATTCGGCCAAGGTTCAACCCTAGCCGTCACTCCAAGTAGGTTGACTGCTCCCCTATAGTTAGTCGACCGGCCCAAGTGGGTCTATTCATTTCATATTTTCATTTTTTAGTTATTTTTGTTTTAAAAACTTCAAACGATGATAACTTATTTATTTGAACTCCAATCACAAAAGTCCACACATGAAAGTTGCTCAAAAAATCACCACGAATGCAATGGTGCAACTTTCATAGTCAAATTCTATCATTTTATCAAATCCTATTTTGAACCTTAATAATTATTTATTAATTACCGTAAATTTTAAGAGGTGTCATATATTTCCATTATAAGAATAGAACTTCCCACTTAACTGTAGGAATTTACTCTTACATTGAGGAGGCATTCCTCTTTGTTGCCATTATGCCTTATCAAGGCTACACTTATTTTCAGCCATACCCGTGTCCCACTTGATCCAGTTCCTATATATTTCTTCCCTTCCCCCTTAAACTTAAAAAATCCCTATCACAATATAGGAAATCTGAAGCTAGCGAAGGGTTGGGAAACACACCATGTGCTAGAGATAATGATTCCAGACACACCAATTCAATGCCTAAAACCAATGTTAAAATTGGCATCATGCCAAGAAGAAAGGGTTGTTAGGTTGAGATACTTTGTTTGGTATAGAGATAAACATAAATTTGAAATAGTGTAGGCTTTCAGAATTCACAGCGGAAGGAATAAAATATAAACTGAAATGAACCAAAATACCTATGCTTACTCAAATAATGACCAATTATGTTAACAAACTAGGGAAAGTTCTTAGTAAGTAACTAGAAATAACTATATATCTTACTTGTACAATAAGATGCATGTAGAATGGCTGTAAAGTAAGAACTTTGGAGCTCGTGGTTACCTCCTCTACCTATCTTGCTCTCATCGCACTATCTAACTATTCTATCAATCCATAAGCAGGCATAAAGAGGGAAAACTAGAGGGTGTCATACATAGTCTGGTGAGTAAGAAATATCACTAGCGGTATGATGTCGATAGGAAATTAAATTGACTTTTTTAATCTACACAACATAGTTGGGTTTTACGTGAACTTCAGCAAATAAGTTGGCCAACTTATGTAACATAAGATGATACCCTATTACACCAACTAATCCGATAATTTCCCACTTGGAATCCCACTCGAAAGCTGATCTTTAGAAACTAGGTAAACCTAAAAATACATCAAGTATCCGATGGTACACTGCCTAATGGCACGTCAAGTGGACAATCTCGATGGTGACCCTCTTATTCAGTCTAATACATTGGATACATAGTTTTGATGGTACACCTCCTAAGGCATGGATCAGGTAAACAATCTCAATGGTAGACATCCATTGAATCATCAAGTAAACAATCTCGACATTTTACCACGGTGTCCTATGATCCATATTATTCAGCTGATTGCATACAAGGATCGATAGACAATTTGAATACTCCAGTACATACATCTACACGAAAGAGATAAATCCTACTAATACTAATATCTTAGTTCTGCTAATGGTCTGAAAGTTGAGATATGCAATTGTGGCATTAACAATAGCAATAAGAGTAATTTAATTGCAATAGAAAGGGACATCCATGTTGAATGTCATGTTATACAACCATACAAGGCTATGCGAACTCCATAACCTTAGCCAATGTAAAGCATATACCTAAATTACATTTATAAAGCCTGCACTAGGTCTAGGTTCAACCTGGGCTATCTACAGGTGATCAATCGACTGAATAGACATGGTCAGTCAATTAGTCGCCCTGGTTTTTTCTACCAAATAGTACATTCGCCGAATGATTAAACACAGTTATTCGAACGCTTGACTAATCGGTAGATTTATTGCTTAAATCAACTAATTGATTGACTTGGGTTTGACTTGGGTCTTTCTTTGATTTTGTCAAAATAAGTTAGTCGACTCCTATGGTACGATCAATCGATCGTTCGTTAGTTGTTGTGTTTTTCAATGTTTTTAACCTTTTGGTTTTGTTTGGTTTAAATCGTTCTTTTGCTCTAGCTTTTATCAAACTTCAAATATAACATATAGCTCAATAAAACTTTGTTTTTTATAATTACTAATACCCAATAGCAACCTTTGTATGCCTCAATATAATTGACTTGTGTGTGTGTACTTGTGGATTACCTCCTTTTTTATGCCTGGCCCGAAGTCGGCTTCAGGTCAGCCTTTAGGTTTTTCTCTTCAGATTTTAACCTCTAAATTTTTGATGTATTTGGAAAATTAACCATATATTATAGTCAAAATTAATTATTATCAGAAGTAGAGAATCAGATCTACATAGTTTTATAGGAAATTTGTAATAAAATTTACTTTCATGTCAATGCTATTGTCAAATAGTTATATTGTGGTTTTAAGTTTATCCAACTCATATAAAATGTAAATCAAAAACATCATTCAAATTTTAGATCATATTTAAACGTGTATATATAAATGAATTTATTACTTATATGACAACATAGTCTTTTCATAGATAAATCCATTCGCCTCAATTCCATGTTTTGGTTTATTGCTGGTAGAGACCTCTAATTCCCTCATCTAATTTGATATAAATTAGCATCATTTTGGTAAAATCCAATTTTATTATTTTAAACGGTATCCAAAAGTAATTATTGTTTACGGTAATTCTTTTGGTCAAAACCGTATCACTTTTGACCCATGGAATTTAGTTCTAGAAAAAAAATTAATATCATCCATTTTGAGCTTGGTTAGTCACAACACAAAATCCTTTTTTCAATAATAACATTTATTATTAACCATATTGCTTTGACTATTAACTTTGACTTTGAGTTGACTATAGTTGACTGTGATACTGACCGCTTACAACTTAGGAGATGACTTCTCTGTTGAATTGTTTTTCGCTTCAAATGGTTAAACTTAGACCCAACTGTAGTCAATTCCATTGCTTCAAATTAGATTCAACTATAGTACCAACGATTACGATAACACGCACACATTTATATACATATATAATAATAAAGAATGGTTTATAATTGAGTTTAACATATATACATAAAACTGGTATTCAATTTTATAACATAATTTTACATAGTTAATACGTTTACTATATCACTATGTAACAAAGTATACAATAGAAAGAAAATACCTTTATTATCAATAAGATTGGTCACATAGTTTGATGTATATAACAAATTGCATAATTGCCAAATGAGATACTCCTAACCCTATCACAAGCAACCTAATATGATATAATGTTGGCAAAAAGAACATGTGGAAATTATTATCACCGTTAGTATCACTTAAGATAATATAAATATGATTTTATCAAACTCGTCCATAAGTAACAATTTCGACCAAACTGCCACACCGCTACTTATGATGACATACGCATGGTAATATATGATTTGTTCAAGCTAATTGAATTCACAACTCTGAGTCTATGAACTCTTGGAAAACCACACGATTTATTTAATTTATAAAATGCTGTAAATTAATTAAATTAATTAATATTTGAGAAATATTGATTATTATTTAATTTATTTGGTGTTTAGTAGTTGTTTGTGTAGGATCTAGATTAACCCTAGAGGGGGGTGAATAGGGTTATAGCAAATTTTCTCGAATTAAACACAAAAACAAACTGCAAAAAAGTAAATATACTGAAAAGTAAATCACACACAAAATTTACCCAGCTTCGGCAACCCCTGCCTACTACTGCATTCCCAGATTTCTATTAGAATTAAACAGTCTCCCGCTTACAAACACTCTAACAGACTCGCAAACCCTGCTACCGCCTATAGAGTTTTGCAAACTCACAAACCCTGCTTACCGAACTAATTCTAACTAGACAATCTGACACAACCTAAATCCTAGGTGGTGATTTACCAAGATTTGATTCGAAAGATACAACATTAAAAGAGAATTTAAATTTAAAACAAACTTAAAAATAATTTTAAAACTAAAACCCAAATTGAAATATAAATTAAAGACTTTTTATATTAAAAACAAGGCCGGCCCAATTCATTTCTTCTGCCCGTTCCTTTTTCTTTTTGCTTTTGTAAAATGGCGGCCTTGCTTTCGTTCCTCTTTGCGCTCTGAAATTAGGGCTTGAGTTTTTAGATCCAAACTAGGGCTTTTCGAAGCACGCCTATGTTGATCGATTCTCTGGTTTGCGTGTTGCCTTGCTTGCTGCTTCTCTGATGATCAACAGCTTGCTTCACTTGTGCTCGTTCGCAGCTGCTCCTCTATTGATCGAGTTTGTTAGATTGTGGTATGCAATCTCTTCCCTTTCGTTGCTGGTTTAATGCTTGCTTGAACTCGATTGATTGATGATTTTACCGATGATGACTGTGGGTTTATATTTGGATTTGATTCAATTTTTCCACACATGTCGATGATGATTTGGGGTTGTATTTATATGGACTTCGTCACATTTCTATTTCTCGATTGCCTTATATTTGTGACTTACTTGATGCACACGGTTTTTACTCTGAAGCGTTCGATTTTTCCTTGGTTGATACGGCAGAAACTTTCCTGTTTTATTCGGATTTGACTTTTGACTTTTTCATTTTTATACTGCGTTGATTATTTTGCGTCTACATTGTTATTCTTCGACTTGTTTAACATCTTGATTCCCACGGCTTCGGCCATCTTTGTGTTCATCTCTGTGAGCTTCGTCTCTGGCCATCTTCTCTGGTTGGTTTAACCTGAACTCCACTTGAGCATTGCATTCGTGAATTTTGATGTTGTCTGGTTGTTCGAACTTGTTCATGTGATTCCATGGTAGCATTTGGTATTGCTTCGACCACTATCTTGCATTCACTCCAAATATTGTTGATATTGGGTTGTATTGAGCTCGACATTGAATTTGTGATATTTGACTATGGCTCCACGAATTTCTCTGACTTGACTCCAGTATGCTTCCTTGCTTGACTTGATGCCTGTTTCATTAAGCTTGATATGTTTGTGATCATCCTGCTTTGCCTGGATTGTGTATATCTCTCTGTTGCATGGTTTATTCACTTGTTGTATACTCGGGCTGGCTTGAACTTGATTGTATCATCTGGTTCATGGATTTGTAGCTTGTGTATCCCGTTGTTTGCATTATTGATGCTACGTTGTGATCTTCCTTTCTCTGGCACATTAGTGTAACTGTCCAGTTTCACAGTTGCTTCATTTTGCACACTGCTACTTGTTTGTAGCCTTTGGTGAGTCTTGTCCTGTAGTTGCATTCACTTCAGTGCTTCATTACTTGAGTCATTTGAGGCATTGCATACATAAGCTTTGATGCTGTTTTGATTTTTTGAAGTTTTGCATTTGAGTTGAGTCGTGACAACTATGGCTTGACCTTTGCATTCAGTTTATCGTTTGGTGCCTTCTTGAATTTCCAGTCTGTGCATTGACCTTGTGTTGAACCCAGTTTTAAAAAATCGGGTTTGACCTTGTGCTCGTGTCGTGATTTTATTTATATTGAACGTGAGTTGAACCGGCTTTTCATTTGGGTTTGACCTGTGCTCACCTGTCCCTGTAACATTATCAAGTGTATATCGGTGTGCACGGCCTTGTGGCATGTACAGTGATACACTGTGCATGTCACATTGTTCGTGTATGATGAATTCAAATGTAAATGATGACGAACAACCCAAATAACTGAGGCAACTATTTTCAAAATTCATATTTTATTTTATATTGCAAAAATATTTCTTCTTCAATTTTACCGCGTTAGTGAATATTTTTGCAGATTGCTCAGATGCTGGATTCTAACTGGAATGAAGTTGAAGATAAACTACGAGTGTGAGTGATATGTAGTGAGGAATTTATGTAAATTGAATTGTGATGTAATTAGAATCAAAATTGTATATGTATAGTGAGAGCTTGAGGTTTGTACTATTCAAAATTATAATAAATATTTGTATGAATAAAATTTCTGTTTGAATTCAAATTCTGTGTAATTTATTTTATTCAACAAATATTTATTTAATCTATGAAAAATAAAATAGAACATTAACAAATACATTTAAATGAATATATATATATATATATGTTTATTATCATCAAACAAAAATCATATAAGCGCATATTCAACAATCTCCCCCTTTTAATGTTAACAAACATATATTTAAGATTTTGACTGTGTTAAATGTATTTGATCAATGATATACTTTAATTGCTCCCCCTATTTAAATGCTTCCTCTCTACATGATGCTCCCCCTACATATATGCATACAAATAGAAATATATAAATGAGCCTAGATGCAAATGGAAAATTATTTGACCTTTTCTTGATTTTATTTGACAAAATCTTAACTTTTCTCTCCCCCTTTTGTTATCAGCAAAAGAATAATAGTGTTAGAGAAAATAGAGATAAAGTGATCGATATTAATCCAACATTAAAACTCAATTTGAATATAAATATTAAACTTCAATAAAAATCGTACAAAAATCATAACTACCCTTGTTAGGTGCATATTCCACTTTTAGAATGATGGAAATGATGTTCTCATATAAAATCATACAGTTGTATCTACTCGTGGTACATTTATATCAGGAATTCGAATATCTACTAATCATGCATAACCGTTAGGACTTTTAAATGAGATTAGTAGTATTCCAATTTAATTTTTAAAATGAATTCAAGTATCTTCTAACCACGCATGACCGTGAGGACTTTTAGATGGGATTAGAATCAACTTGTTTATTTAATAAATCAATTTTGATATGCGTTCCATACATGCATAACCGTAAGGACTTTTAAATGAGCATGGAAGCACATAACAAATTCCAAGTAATTCACCCATGCATAACCGTGAGGACTTTTAAATGAGAGTGAATACTTTGGTATTTATTTATTTACTTAAAAATGTAAAATGAAAAACGAATGATCCCAGATTATAGTACCACATATCGACAAACTATATTGAATTTTTGATAAACAATGGTCGATAGAAATATGATAGAAATAGAAATGGTCATGGAATCTTTACCCAAGAAAAAGTTTTTATAACTCTTGTTTGAATTCCTAAAGAAATTTTCCAAATATACTGTCTTGAGTAATGTATGTTAAATATCAACACTTATCACCTTTTCAATCACTATTTATCTTTTTAATAATTAGTAGGGAGTTAGACTAGTTAAAATTGTCATTTAAATCAAATTCAAAAATAATTATGAAATCAATTTTTCACAATGACTAATCTGATTAAAAATGATTTTCTCGAGGGGGTTATATGAGAAAATTTTTTGCTATTTGAAAATTATTTGAAATGAAAAATATGCAGATATTTTCTTTGAAAAACGATGCAGTTACTAAATGTCTCAAAAATCACGTTCAACTAGTAATTTTTCTATCAACTAGATTACCAGTGTAATCTGCATCTGAATTTCTTTTTCACTCAAAAATTATCATTAATTGAATTTGATCGACCAGACCATGAAGTGTGCATCAAAAATTTCAAACTCAATTTTAACAACAATTTAAATGACATTCTTTGAATTTGAATTGAAGCCGTGTAAATAATAAAAAAAACCGTGAATATAGAGTTAGCCAAATTATAACCTAATGTATTAATATCCAACAAAACACTACTTTTGATCCAACCTAATATAATCAAAAAAATTAGAGAATTTTATAGTGTTTTGGCATAAATATAATTAGCCAACTATGTTGAACAAGTTAGAATCAAAATCATCATCTCTTCACGTTCTCAATATTTGGCTGATTTTAATTCAGGCTATGGTGCAGATCATCACATTTAATATATCGTTCAAATAGATATACCATTACTTATTTTACCTTTACGATATTTTTCGTTGTTATCCATTGTGATTCTGTCACCTTTGTACTAGGCTAAGGAACGCCCGTTGTGTTTCTGGAACAGCCAAAATCCAGAGAACACTGTTGTTGTTCCATAGCCTGCCACCATACCTACGCGATGAAAGATTTTTGTGACCTATTTGTTTTTATAGGTCCACGATTGTTAGTGGCAGAAGCATTGTGAATAAACAATCCCTTTGGAACCCAAACTTGTTTAGTCCTTTTATTCTTGTTCCAATAGACATGAAATTTGTTTGTAGAATTCTTAGGAGCCCAAACTTGTATAAATTTTGTGTTCTTGTTCCTATAGCTACAATTTTCAACACGATGTCCAATTATTTCACATCTAGCAAAGACACTCTTACCTTTTGCATTATCATCAGCTTGTGTTTTCCCAAAGCCAAGTCCTTTTCTGTTGTTAGCAAAAATTTGATTTCCCAATAACATGTTGAATGATTTTTCTCCTCTTGAAAAGTATTCAGAGATTTCTCAAGATTTTGGACTTTGGTTTTTAGTGTTGTGTTTTCAGTTACAAGTGAGGTGCGTCTATTTATAAAATCCTTTTTCCTAGCATCAAGGTTTCTTTAAGACTCAAGTTTTCTTTTTCAAGATTCTCAAAGCTATTCTTAAGTCTTGATAATTCTGAATCTAAAATTTTACATTTTTTACAGTCTAGGTTTTGAATATTTTCAAGTTCAGTTTCTAACCTAGAATTTTCATGGACAAGTTCTCTCCTATCAGATTTCAGTTTTTCAATTTTAGATTCAAGAGTATCAACTATTTTAGTAAGATCACAACACATCAAAGCAAGTTCTTTATAAGAATAGTCACTTCCCTCAATAGATTTCTCTGAGCATGCTTCTGAATCTATTTTGCCATAAGACACAAATTAGCCTCCTCTGAGCTATTATTCGAAATTCCTCTCCTTCTTCATCATCCCAAGTCGCTGCAAAGGCCTTCTTCTTCTTTTTCTTTCCTTTGTTGTTTTTGAGAAGTGGGAATTGTTGTTTGAAGTGGCCAGGTTTCTTGCAGTTAAAGCACGTCAGTTCATTATCGGAATTGTCAGAATCTTTTGGCCTATTACCACTTCTTTTCTTCTTGCGTGGCCTGAATCTTGACCATTTTCTAAGATTATTGACAGCCATTGTAAGCTCTTCAATTGGATCTTCTTCTTCATCATCGCTTTCTTCTTTGCTTTTTAAGGCAATCGTCTTTTTCTTTGATTTGGAGTTGTTGCGTTCCTCCTTTGCTTTTAGCTCAAGGTCATATGTCATTAAGTTTCCGATCAACTCCTCCACGCTTAGTTTACTCAGATCTTTCTATTCTTGTATTGCCATGACTTTTGCCTCAAAGGTCATCGGTAAGACTCGTAGCACCTCCCTCACAAGCTCTACCTCAGTGAATACCTTCCCAAGCGCTCTAGCATTGTACACCAAAGTTGAAAAGCGTCCAAACATGTCCTTTATGCTCTCGCCTTTGTCCATCACAAAGTTCTCGTATTCATTGCTGAATAGGGCTAGACGAGATTCCTTGACTTGAGAAGTTCCTTCGTGTGTCACCTCCAAGGTATGCCAAATTTCCTGTGCAGTTTTACAATGAGAAATTCCATTAAATTCAGTCTTATCAAGAGCACAGATCAAAGCATTCATGGCTTTAGCATTTGTAGTTTTTAATTTCTTATCGTTAGCATCCCACCTATACTTAGGTTTAGGAATCTCAGTATCACCAACAGTTATAGTGGGAGATTTATAGCCAGTTTCAATAATGTCCCAAACATCATAATCAACAGAACTAAGATAAATACTCATCCTAAATTTCCAATAAGCATAATCATTCCCATTAAACATGGGTGGCCTAGCAATAGATTGCCCCTCAGAAAAAGCATTATTTGGTGGATTCATGACTCTAGAGTTAAAGAAAATTACCGTGCTCTGATACCACTTGTAGGATCTAAATTAACCCTAAAGGGGGGTGAATAGGGTTATAGCAAATTTTCTCGAATTAAACGCAAAAAAAAACTGCAGAAAAGTAAATATACTGAAAAGTAAATCACACACAAAATTGACCCAGCTTCGGCAACCCCTGCCTACTGCTGCATTCCCAGATTTCCATTAGAATTAAATAGTCTCCCACTTACAAACACTCTAACAGACTCGCAAACCCTGCTACCACCTATAGAGTTTTGCAAACTCGCAAAACCCTGCTTACTGAACTAATTCTAACTAGACAATCTGACACAACCTCAATCCTAGGTGGTGATTTACCAAGATTTGATTCGAAAGATACAACCTTAAAAGAGAACTTAAATTTAAAACAAACTTAAAACAATTTTAAAACTAAAACCCTAATTGAAATATAAACTAAAGCCTTTTTATATTAAAAACAAGGCCGGCCCAATTCATTTCTTCTGCCTGTTCCTTTTTCTTTTTGCTTTTGTAAAACGGCGGCCTTGCTTTCGTTCCTCTTTGCGCTCTGAAATTAGGGCTTGAATTTTTAGATCCAAATTAGGGCTTTTCGAAGCACGCCTATGTTGATCAATTTTCTGGTTTGCGTGTTGCCTTGCTCGCTACTTCTCTGATGATCGACTGCTTGCTTCACTTGTGCTCGTTCGCAGTTGCTCCTCTGTTGATCGAGTTCCATATATTATGGTATGTAATCTCTTCCCTTTCGTTGTTGGTTTAATGCTTGCTTGAACTCGATTGATTGATGATTTTACCGATGATGACTATGGGTTTATATTTGGATTTGATTCAATTTTTCCACACATGCCGATGATGATTTGGGGTTGTATTTATATGGACTTCGCCACTTTCCTATTTCTCGTTTGCCTGATATTTGTGACTTACTTGATGCACACGGTTTTTACTCTGAAGCGTTCGATTTTTCCTTGGTTGATACGACAAAAACTTTCCTGTTTTATTTGGATTTGACTTTTGATTTTTTCATTTTTATACTGCGTTGATTATTTTGCGTCTGCATTGTTATTCTTCGACATTTTTAACATCTTGATTCCCACGGCTTCGGCCATCTTTGTGTTCATCCCTGTGAGCTTCGTCTCTGGCCATCTTCTCTGGTTGGTTTAACCTGAACTCCACTTGAGCATTGCATTCGTGAATTTTGATGTTGTCTGGTTGTTCGAACTTGTTCATGTGATTCCATGGTAGCATTTGGTATTGCTTCGATCATTGTCTTGCATTCACTCCAAATATTGTTGATACTGGGTTGTATTGAGCTCGACATTGAATTTGTGATATTTGACTATGGCTCCGTGAATTTCTCTGACTTGACTCCAGTATGCTTCCTTGCTTGACTTGATGCCTGTTTCATTAAGCTTGATATGTTTGTGATCATCCTGCTTTGCCTGGATTGTGTATATCTCTCTGTTGCATGGTTTATTCACTTATTGTATACTCGGGCTGGCTTGAACTTGATTGTATCATCTGGTTCATGGATTTGTAGCTTGTATATCCTGTTGTTTGCATTATTGATGCTACGTTGTGATCTTCCTTTCTTTGGCACATTAGTGTAACTGTCCAGTTTCACAGTTGCTTCATTTTGCACACTGCTACTTGTCTGTAGCCTTTGTTGAGTCTTGTCCTGTAGTTGCATTCACTTCAGTGCTTCATTACTTGAGTCATTTGAGGCATTGCATACATAAGCTTTGATGCCGTTTTGATTTGTTGAAGTTTTGCATTTGAGTTGAGTCATGACAACTATGGCTTGACCTTTGCTCTCAGTTTATTGTTTGGTGCCTTCTTGAATTTCCAGTCTGTGCATTGACCTTGTGTTGAACCCAGTTTTAAAAAGTCGGGTTTGACCTTGTCTCATGTTGTGATTTTATTTATATTGCACGTGAGTTGAACCCGGCTTTTCATTTGGGTTTGACCTGTGCTCACCTGTCCCTGTAACATTATCAAGTGTATATCGGTGTGCACGGCCTTGTGGCATGTACAGCGATACACTGTGCATGTCACATTGTTCGTGTATGATGAATTCAAATGTAAATAATGACGAACAACCCAAATAACTGAGGCAACTATTTTCAAAGTTCATATTTTATTTTATATTGCAAAAATATTTCTTTTTCAATTTTACAGCGTTAGTGAATATTTTTGCAGATTGCTCAGATGCTGGATTCTAACTGGAATGAAGTTGAAGATAAACTACGAGTGTGAGTGATATATAGTGAGGAATTTATGTAAATTGAATTGTGATGTAATTAGAATCAAAATTGTATATGTATAGTGAGAGGTTGAATTTGTACTATTCAAAATTTTAATAAATATTTGTTTGAATAAAATTTCTGTTTGAATTCAAATTCTGTGTAATTTATTTTATTCAACAAATATTTATTGAATCTATGAAAAATAAAATAGTAAATTAACAAATACATTTAAATGAATATATATATATATATATGTTTATTATCATCAAACAAAAATCATATAAGCGCATATTCAACAGTTTGTAATTATTTGATTACATATATAAAAGTTATATTTACATGTGTCGGTACATAACGTCAGTCTAACTTTAAAAGTGTTTAAATAAAAGGAAATAGCATGAAGCGATTTATGGAAATTTTATGTCATGTGATGGCGTCCAAAGCCGGCAAAACCTTTAGAAGAGAGAGGGGTGGTATGAGAGAAAATTAAGGAAATAATTTGGGAAATATTGGTTGAAAGAAAGGGAAAGTCGTTTTTCAAATAATACAAATCCACTAATTTTATTCTCACTCATTCATTCAATTTTCTCTCTCCTCTCCTCCAAAGCCATGGCCGTTGATGTCAAAAGTGGATCAACATCCAATGAACTATAGAAATATTGAGGTCTATAGAAAATGTATGGAAAGTAGTAAGAGTAATAAGATTTTTAAAGTGGTTCAGCAATCTCTAGCCTACGTCCACAGCAGATTTTATTGATTATAGATTTGAAAGTCTCTAGTACAAGGGATTTACTTCTCTAAGCCTAAACCAGTAAATAATCACTTCCTTAGTGACTTTAATGGTGGAGATATAGGAGATAAAGAAAATTATAAGCCAAAAAGTTCCTTCTCAAAATGTTGTAGGGTCTATATTTATAGGGAAATGGTCTAACAGAAACGGAGGCCCACTAAATATCAAATCCATATCCACTTTCAGGTATCCAGGGGGGAAGATGGGTCATCCTAAGCCCTAAAAACTATCGTTACTGACCAGAAGTGGTCATATCGGTCCAATCTTTAGGGGGAGCCTTTCCATCCATCCTCTTTTTAGCCTTCTGTCTTTAATTCATTGTGTTTTGAGTACTTTTCCTTTGATATTGAGTTATTTCTAATAGGCTATGATATCATCAATACTTGTCTTCTTTCTTTGCTTTCTTCTAGCAAATCTTTAGAGTTGTTTGTTTTTATTTGAGAAAAGCACTTAATGATGACCACATAGACTATGCCTTCATGTACGAAAGCTTTAGGGACCCATAAGGGGTGTAAAGAGAGATCGACATCAAGCACAATGCACTTCGTGTCAAGCGGGTTACTTAGCTCCAGTGGACCTCTAACTTTCTGAGTCCATTCCTATTGCTTTGCTAAGATTTTTCCCAAGTCCATGGATTGTCTTTTCTTAATTATGATGTTCAAATTCTTGTGAAAACTTACTTGGTCAAAATTCGAATAACACTTGCCCACCAGAGTATGCTTTCAATGAAAAAAGTGTGATTTGGAACATAACAAAGCATTTATTATTATCCATATACATTAGTTGGTTATCTAGGGGTTGCTTTGGAGCATGTCTCCATTATGCAAATATCAGTTTAACTGCTCTACATAGTTGAAACTGCACCCTCCATGCTAAGAACAAGATCTACACTCTGAAGATCGTTCTATGCCTTAGCAAGGTGCGCTCTTCCTTCCTTGTGCTTTTCCCCATTTTTTTGGTTGAAAAATTCAACTCAGTTCTTAGTGGTTCCTCTTAGTGATGAGTACTTTTGCTTTGCCCAAGTACTTATACTACTTAGGCCATAGAAAATTTTATCACCTTTCTCACTTTATGCATATTCGTAACCGATTACTTTGCTCTAACTGACCTCTTGCAAATCCGATTCCATGACTTTATCCACTTTCCATTAACCGTCTAACACTATCATTATCTCCTTAACATCCCCGCCATTCCAGATCACTACCCTACCCATCGCCACGCTCCTAAAAGTGCTTAACCCTGATCGCTCCTTTGGGTTGGGATTTGAACTCGCATTTCCAAGGTGGGTCATCGATTTTCGGTGGTACAGCCAGCCGCCAACCTTAGTTTGAGGGTCGCCGTAATTAATGATAATAGTGATTTCAGCTTGGGAAATTATCGCAAGTGCTTTCTCGAGAACTATGGTTCTCTCAAAGTCTTTCTTGGGCCCGAGTATGCCCAGTTTCGCTCTATCCATCACTCATCCAATCAAATGCCACTGTTCGAATGCCAATGGGATGGTTTCCTCAGAAGAGAACGGTCATGCCAAATGTGCTCCAACACTTGAACAACTCCATTATAGATCATTTCCTATACTTGTCCTATAAAAGAAAAGCTTCGGTTTTGCTTCGAACAGCGGTTCTTTTATCAATTATCCAATGATAATAGGAAAAATATGATGCACAGTTCCATCGTGCGGCATGGCTCATTTTTCTAGCATGGACGGACTATCTAAAAAGGATGGTCCATTCTTTGTGTCTAGCACACAAGACTTACACTATGTAGATTAACCCTTTCACTTGCCTCGTTCGACGATCAAAATTCGATTAGTCGACGCATGTCGACTTCTTTTGGATTCTACGTGCCGCTTACACTGGTTTAATATTCGAAACAAAACATACATGACCATGTCAAATGCTAAGTTTTCCTATCCAGAATGACTTGCCAGTTTTCTCAATTCTAGTACAGTGCTGGTACATCTGCTCGTCCCAAAGCAAGGTCCACCACAGCTTAGGCTTCACCTAACGTACATGTCCGACCCAGGCGTTCAATCACCATCGAGTTACGCAACATGATTGCTCCGATGGATCTATTGCAAAATCTGCCTCCTCCTCTAAACAAGTATATCGGTCCAAAGGTCCTGGATGATCCCACAGAATTAGTCTCGATAATTTTCACCATGAAAATGCTTCAAAACATATGTTACCAACATGGGATCCCTGAGGGCGATGTACTTCTCTTAACATAGGTCCAAAGAGCACACAATCCTCCATTGAGTTATACAGTATGCAACAGATTTATGTGCTTGGGCAGTGTTTTCCATCCTTTAATATATTTCTCTATATGATTCTCTAAGAACTAAGGTTAGCTACATCTCAAGTTCGTCCCAAACGGGTATGGTCTCCTAAGTTCCTTATACGTGCTCTTCATGAACAACTTTCGATAGCCTTCGACTTTCAACGAGCTAACCTATCTCTTAAACTTCAAACAAATGTGTGGCTTGTCATCTTACATGATTATCAGGGCCTGATGTAGTTGCAAGGTCATCGAGAAGCTCCACGGCAAATGTTATTACTCCAAGAATGAATATTTCTTCATCCAATGCATATTCGGCTTTAACATCCTTGGCTTGCTGGAAGTAACATTATTTCCTTTTCCCCTTACACACCTAATTTTCCACCGTCTCAACATCTAACATCTGATCCAATTCCTTCGCAAATATTCTTGCTCAAGGTACCAACGAGGAGCGTGGGATACCTTGGACAAAAGAATATTTTTGTCATTACAATCTTCTTCTCCCCAATCGCTTCACCATTCCCGATGAAATTTCTCCAAGCATCTCTAGGATGCTAAGCAGGTCTTCCGCCCCTACACGCAGTCCTGGTAATAGACTTCAATGGGAATTGGAAGGCCCATCCGATGTGTTGAATGCCGCTGAATCTGCTGATAGAATGGCAGATGAGCGCGCTACCACTAAAATTTTGAGGGAAAGGGACGAGGTCATTGGAATGGGAACAATTCAATAAGAAAATGAAGATGAGGGAAAAAGAGAAGGGGAAGAAAAAAATGGTAGTGGGTCATCGGCACTCTACACTTTGCTTTCACTGAGAAGGACTAGCACTCGCTACATCGGATTCAAAGTTTAGATTTGAATAGTTTGAAAAGTTTGGACTAAAGGACAATGACAAGGCAAAATAGTAGAAGGCAAAGGGTTGAGAGAAGCCAACAGGAAGGAAGTCAACAAGCATCCTCCGGAGCTGGGGAAGGACAGGCTTCGATCTACATAACCCGTGATGAGATGGAGGCTATGACAAATTCATTGCAGGAGAGATTGTTGAAAAGTCAACAGGAAATGATGCAGACTTTCTTTGAACATATGAGAGCTATAGGGACGTAGAACTTAGGAACAACTACAGCAGCTGTGGATGCAGGTCAGGGGACTAGCGTTGTGGAACCCAATGGAGGACAGGGTACGGAGCCAGAAGGCAATCAACAAGGGCTTAGGGGCAGACCCACAGGATCTAACACATGAGGGCCATTGGAAGGAGTTCAACAGGCCAGGGCTAACATTGCTGCTAGTGAGCCACATGAAGAGTATGTGTCGGAGTTCCCTCAGGGGCATGGGGGCAACTTCTAACAGACAATACTGGAATAGTGGAGATCATTAGAAGAACTGTGCGAGGTAGTTTGACCAACAGAGACTTGGAAGGAGTGAACAGGAGTCCGTTCCCTCGGGGAATAAGGATGGCTCAGATTCCACCTAAGTTCAAGCTACCTAGCGTGGAGGTATATGATGGCAAAGCAGATCCAACTGATCATTTGATGAGGTACACCAGACACATGGAGGTGCTGGGGGCATCGCAGGAAGTAATGGCCCGATGCTTTCCTTTGTACTTGACAGACTTAGCTGCAATGTGGTTTAGACAGCTGGGAGAAGGATCTATCAGGACTTGGGGGGAATTGGTGGAAAAGTTTTTGGGACAGTTTCGGGTTCACGTTAAGAGGCCGAAGAATGTGATGACATTGACATCGGTAAAGCAAAGGATGGACGGATCGCTTAGAGCTTTTCTAACTCGATTCAGTGCGGCGGTTACTTCGGTGGATCGGCCTGATCCATCGATGGTTTTGATGGCGGCGGTATCAGGAGTCAGGGAGGATTCGGATTTCAAGGTATCTTTGATAAGAGATCCCCCACAGGATCTCGATGAGTTCTTTCACGAGGCAGAGAGGTTCCTTCGGTAAGAAGATGCGAGTATGGGTCTAAAGTTGAAAAAGGTTAATGCAACTGAGGAGAGAGGACCATCCAGCAAAGGTTCAGATAAAGATAAAGGAAAAAGGAAGTTAGACGATGATTCTGGAAAAGATAGGAAGCGATGGAAGGATCTGAAGTTTTCCACATACACAGTATTAAACGAGACGCTAGATCGGATATACCAGGATACTTGGAATCGCCTTCCCTACCGAAGGCCGGCTAGGAGGGAACCATCAGAACGGGAGAGGACATCAGGAAGGCATTGTCTCTTCCATGATTTGGATGGACACGACACCAATAGTTGCAGGCATTTAAAGGATATAATCGAGGAGCATGTCAGGAAGGGACTACTGCCACAATATGTCGGAACTCGGAGTGCAACGACGGAGCAGGAGCAACCGCCGCCTACCTCAAGCCACGATTGCGGGAGGCCCAGGAATGATGGCCGATTAATCATCCACTGATCAGGATAATGTGAAATAAGTAGCGAACTATTGGCAAGCAATCAAGTCATTTACACATGTATAGGGACGGAGATAGCCCCTAGGCATGCTCTGAATGATGATAAACTGCGATGCTATGGTTTGTGAAATTTATCTTTTGCTTTTTGATTGGACACTGCTTTTCTTTTTGGATTTGGTTTTGGAGTTTGGATTGGACTCTTGGTTTTGCTTGCTTTTTGATTTGAATTTTCCTTTGGATGATTGTTTTCGGTTTTGGATTTTGGATTTGGATTTTGGATTGGATTTTGATTGGATTTTTATCTGGTTTTTGATAAACGGTCGTCGGGTACGGATTATGCCTAGCAAGGGGTGAGTCACTTTGCCCGAACGTGGTAAATTGACTCATTCAGGTCATCGAGTATGGACAATGCTCGGCAAGGGTCCGGAGTGACCAGGATTCGCCTAGGACTTAGGCCCAGTATTATCAATTATTATTTTCAGGTCGTTGAGTATGGACTATGCTCAATAAGGGTCCGGAGAGACCAGGATTCGGCTTAGGACTTAAGCCATGGCTTTGTACAACATCCAGGGACATTGGACCACGGTCGTCAGGTGTGGATTGCGCTTGGCAAGAACCCGGAGAGGTTAGCTCAACGTCCAGAGACACTGGACCACGGTCGTCAGGTGTGGATTGAGCTTGGCAAGAACCCGGAGAGGTTAGCTCAACGTCCAAGGACACTGGACCAAGGTCATCAAGTGTGGATTACGCTTGACAAGAGCCCGGTGAGGTTATGGATTCGGATATCGACCCGGAGAGGTCATGGATTCTGTTATTGGCTATTGGATAAGGATGGATTAGGACTCGGTTGTCGAGTTCGGATGGATAGGGGATTGTCTAAGGCTTTGTTGATTGGATTTTGAATTGGGCATCGACTCGGAGAACTCAAGGATGACATACTCTGGCGATATGGCTATGGGCTTTGGATATTGGAGTTGGAACTATTCAAAACATGCCTTCTTATCAAAAGGCATATTTTGGGGGCAAAGTGCTATCCCACTTTTTGGTCAAAATTGGAATATCAACAAATTGGCAAGGAATGATGGACATCGGGATTGGAGAACGATTGAAAGCAAGGCTACAATCGATGACGTCAAAATTTAGTTGAGCTCCGATCGGGAGGAAATTGATTGGAGATGATGATAAGGATTAGGAAAGGCTATGTTTCAAATTTCAGGTTAATCGGAGTTCGTATAAAGGAGATATAATTGATGCAAGGTAGAAAGAACATATTGTTCGAACCCATCGACGCGCAAGGATGGTTCGAATCGATCAGGGGTTGCGTTCGTATCGATACCGTCCGTGTCGATACCATTTCGAATCGATGCCGTTCGTATCGATTGGCGCGGGTTCGGCTCAGTGAAGTTCGCATCAGGTGTTGGTTCGACTCGATAGTGTTCGAATCGATCGAGTTACTGGTTCGACTCGATAGGCTCGTATCGATCAGATAGGAAGCCTAGATGGATCCCAATTCAATGGCAACAAACCCAGAGTGGTAGCAAGCATGTGGAGGTTCTTCGAACCGATGTGCTTCGTATCGATCAGGATGGGTGCAGATGGCGCATTTCGACTCCATGCCTTTTGCAAGTGTCCTTCGTATCCACCAGGTAAGAACTTCATTCGTATCCATCAGGTGAGGTCTCGTTCGTATCCATCCTTCATGACCACTTCGTATCGATGTCCACCATACTCGTTTCGAATCGATCAGCTCACATGGGATCGATACGGAATGAACTCCTAGAATCGATGCGAAGAGAGACACGAGTTAATGGATGCGAGCATGCCGTTGTGAAGTTATGGATATGGACGAAGCATAAAACATGGATTCAAGCCCACGTCTCCAGGAGAGAAGCGTTCAACACGGCTAGAAAGGTGGATCAACCCAGGGATTTCGCGACATGTCATCGATGCGCACGTGACCGATCGAGTCGAAGGGAGTGGATTCGAACCACTGGATTCGAACGCAATAGCCCTCACGAAAAACCACAACTTGAATCGATCATATCTCCTAAACCACTGATCTAAATGCAACGAAATTTTCACAGAAGCTTGCATGCAACGTAAGGAATGTTCCTGCAAAGTTTCAGCTCGATTGGATCAATTTTTGATGGATACGAAATCACTTCGTATCGATCACAGATCGAGTCGAAACTTGGTGGGTCGGTCATGTGGGCCCACTCACGTGCCAGAAAAAGTCACCCGGAGTTTGAGCGAGATCTGAGCCTCCTACGCCTATAAATAGCACCCAGAATCCTACAGAAAAAGGATCTTTTGGCCATTGAACGTCTAGACTCTGCCGGATTTATTTCCATACTTCAGTACAACTATTGTACTCGAAATTCTTCATTATTACTGCTGTAATCATCTGTAACCAGCAAGGATTATCAATAAAAGGATAAAACTTTGGAGTGGACGTAGGCCGGAGATAGCCGAACCACTATAAAACTTGTGTCTTTGTTCATTACCTGCGAATTACTGTTTGATATTTGCTTAGATCTGTGATTTGTGTTTGAATATTGCTGATTTGCATTCATACACTGGTGCTTTCACGGTATTTGGGGTTTGTGACCAATTTTGGCGCAAACACACTTCACTTGGATCACGAACACAGATCCTTGCATTCATTTGAATCATAAATTTCAGAACTTATATGATCTTTCTTCTAATTTTAGGTACCATAGCACGAGATAAATATAGAAAGTTCCAGCATGGAATTGGAGAATCGAGGGGGCAAACTCTTGACCCATATCCACACTACTCTTTTCATCGAGGTCGTCATGATACCAAGGAAGAAAGATATAGAAAGGTAGAACGAGAAGCAGAAGATAACCCTAAAGCTGTAAAAGAGAAAGAGGAAGAAAAGGCAGGTCGAAGAGAGGCTGCCCTCTGATCCAACCAAACAATATAAGCAACATAAGGACTTAATCCATATAGGAGTCCATTCTGCCTCTCTCCGATGAAAGGACTCACACCTTGCGATTACCGCCCCGTCACTCTGGTCGAGACAATAATCGCAAACTTGTTTATTTGTCGTAGTAAAGTGCATCATAAATAACCTAATAAATAGGAGTTCGTACATCAAGAAATCCAAAAAATTGAAAAAAGCCTAAGGGTGCCTCTCCGAGCATATCAATTCATCATCATCTTAGAGCATGCCTAGGTATCATCCTTGATCCCGTACATGTGTAAATGACATAGCCGCCTTATTATAAAGTTTATTATTATTATTATGGACGGAGTCCAAGCCTTGAACTTGTCCCTTACTATCAGGATCAATTGATGACGATCGGTGATCCCGATCAAAGACCATTCCCATTTCTGTTCAATGTGGACGGTGGCTGCTCCTGTCCTATCGTTGTTGTCTGATTCCTTATATACTGCATCAGTCTGTCTTTCCTGACATGCTCCTCAATCGTATCCTTTAAATGCCCGCATTCATTCATGGTGTGCCCACTCACTTCATGGAACAGACAATTACTTTCCAAACATATGCCTCCGCTTCATAGTATCTCTCCTTACCTATTTTCAATAGGAAAATTTCCCCTGGTGTCTAGGTAAATCTATTCTAGGACTTCCGTCAAATCCGAATAGAAGGAGAACTTTGGTTCTTGCTCTTTCCGTCGCCTTTTCTTCCCATCATATCCATCATCCAGTTTCTGTTTGCCTTTATCTTTCTTATTTGCATCTCCTGATGATCCTCTGTTTTGCACAGCGTTCACCTCTGGTTTGTTGGCTCGTGCACCTTCTTACCGTAGGAACCTTTCTGCCTAATGATGAAACACCCCAAGGTCCATAGGTGGATCCCATGACAATGAATCCGTGAAATCCATGCCATCGACAATTCCTGATACAACTGCCGTCAAAACCATGGATGGATCTGGCCGATCCACCAATGTCGCGGCGGTATTAAATAAAGTTAGAAAACTCCTTAGAGACTCTATGGTCTTTTGTTTCAGTGTTGCCAGACTCATCACATGTTTAGGTCTCTAAATGTTAACTCTGAACTGCCTCATAATTCTTTCGACCAATTCTGTCTATGTGCAAATAGAACCACTTTCCAACTTCCTGAACCATAGTGCATCTATATCCGTTAAATACAAAAGAAAGCACCATGCCATGACTTCCTCTGATCCTTCTAGTACTTCCATGTGCTATATATATCTCATCATACGCATAGTTGGGTCCGACTTTCCATCATATACTTCCAGCATTGGTAGTTTAAATTCCGATGGATTACTAACATTCCTGGTATTAGGAGCGAATGGACTCCTATTTACATCCTATAGATCCTAATTCACAAATCCTCCATGCATATTTTACCTGATCATCTCTGCAAACCTGTCTTCGTCATCCATCGATAGTTTCCTATTATCATTTCCAAACTGCCCCTGAGTCCATGAGGAAATCTGAAACACACTACTCCGGACGAGCATCCAAATTTTGATTTGCACCTTGCTCCATGGGATTGATCACAGGTCATCCAACATCACGATCCAACAGACCAGGGCATGCCCCCAAGCCTTTAGGGATTGGGGTCGATCCCTCTAAGATGGCCGGAGAGTGCCAACGGAAGCAATATTCCATTCTTCTGTCCAATAGTTCTGTCTCCATGTTCCTGGTTTTTATTTCTAGCGTTTCTTTGTACTTCATCTCCTTGATCTAAGTTGTCATTAGCTCCTGCTACGCTATTCCTTTGGTTCTGTGCTCCAGCTTGTCCAATCCGTCGGAGTAGATTCTGTATCATCTCCTCCTGTCTTTTTAGCATCCTTTCCTCCATAGCATCCTTCATAATTTCCATTTCATCTCCGTTGATGTAGACAGATGCTCTATTAGCTCCAGCTCCTGAGGAAGCCTTCTGAATCCCTCCATGATGGCTCGCGCTCTCCATATTGATTATCTAACCAAATTTGAGCTCTCTATTTGATTCAAAATCTGAACTTCTAATCCATGGGGGATAGCTTTCTCTGTAAAAGCACCAAAATTTTGGTGTCAAAAATGGCCACCATTACCCATTTATGTGAAAGCACCAATATTCAGTCATAGATCCTAGATAATTTAACATAAAGAATATAAATTGAAGAATAATAAAATTAAAATAAAACCAAGTAAAGAGAGACATAGATTTTTAGTGGTTCGGCTGACTCCGGCTTACGTCCACTCTAGAGATTTCTCTTTTATTCCTTTATACCGCCGCTTATAGTTATAAATCCATGAAATCCAAAAATAAAATTGGTAGAGTATAGCTTAGGTAGAAGATGAAGTGAACCATAATGAAGCCCCTTTTCCTGATGATATACCTTCCATATTTATAGGAGAAACGTCAAAATATCTCGCTCAAAACCTAGATCTGGAACCTTTAAGCTAAGACGAGCCTAGCCTGAAAGATTAGGACCTACTGAAGCCCATAATAGGGATTACAGCTGATCTCTATTCTGGTGGAATCATGAGATGCAATCCCTATGGTTGTTCCCAATGATTTTATCATATTTTTCTGCAATTTTCATGTCGACTACACTTACGGGTCTTGAGATATCGATCGATCATCACTGCATCATGTCGTGAATAGGGATGAGTGCTGATCCTTAAATAGGGTAGGGACCAATCCCTCTTACTTACTCCTTTGATGTTGCGATCTGTTGTTTATGCTTGTAATCCAATTTTCATGTTGATAGCATCTGTAGATTTTGAGTTGTTGACCGATTATTGCTGCAAATTCAACTAAGTCGATCCCTAAATAGGGATAGGGGTCGATCCCTATAAAAGGATCATACCCGATCCCTTCAAGTTGCTATATTTGTCATGCTTACCTAGGGTAGAATCCCTATAGTCCCCTTTTCTTGTTTCTAAATTTTCACTTCAATCCGCCTTGTGGTTGTTAAATTATGGAGCGATCATCATTGAGTTGTGTTATTTGAATCCTGTTCAATCTGATATCTTTATTCTGATCCTAATATTTCGGTTCCTTTTTGTAGAGTTAATATTCTTATCTGGTCCTCTCCTCAGGGAAGTGCCAGTTCCATACTTAGCCATTTTTGAGTGTTGTTCATCCGAGTCCATTCTACTATCATCCACATTTCCAAATATAATGGATCTCCAATCCTGATAACCATCTTTTCGGGTTTTCTGCCTTGATGACCGTGAAGTCTGTTGGGTTAAATCTGCATATGTTCAGCCTTGGCAAAAGTTGGGTGAACGGGGTATGATGGACTAAGTCCAAGATTATTGTGGAATAATAAACGTTGCTCTTTTCTATTCATTTATTTCGTATTACTTAAAATAAAATAAAAAGCCGAAGAACTCTAATGGGGGCATAAAGAGAGAAAATAGGGAGGAAGATAAGGAAAACACAAGTAAAGAAAGGGGATTAAGAGGGATAAAGCAAGACATCATGCATAATATAGGTAAGTAATACTTAACCTATCTAAATTGACGTCAATATATGGTTTCCGTTATATTTGTATGTTTTAAGCATGATGGGGTTTATATGGATTTTATTAACTAATATAGAATTTTAAGAAATGTTTTAAGGAAGGATGGATAAACAAGGGATGTTGGGAAAAATATATATTAATGGATGTTAGGAAAAAGAGAAACCAGATCCAAATCATTGGCTAAAAAAAGAAAAAGGACACAGAAAGTAAAATAGGGAAGAATAAGGCAATGCACATGTAAAGACGTTCTTAGATAGGTCAGACTTTTTTTTATTTGGAGCTGAGTCGGTGGTCTAATGAGTTGTAAGGGAATTGTACGTGCATGGAAATGGTAGGGATTAGCCGAAGAGATCCAAGAGCTTTCGAGGAAAGGCAAGTCTGTGTCGCAAAAAAATAAAAAACATTACGTACTGTAATTTGAATGGACTTACTAGTAAAGAGTGGACTACACACCTAGGTTGGGGCGAAAAGCACTGCGCCATGGGAGGCTGAAAATGAGACCGAATGAAAAGGCAATTCGATAGGATTCGGGTAAGGTGCAGGGATAGTATAAGAGAAAGCTCCTATGCTAGGGGTGAGGATGGAAGGGCTGTTGGTGCCAGGGTGGGGATGCACACTCGACTACATACCTTGGGAAGGTGAGGAGAGGCATTCAACATCCAGAGATTACAATGGCTGATTCCAAGGAATTTCAGATTAAACAAATTTTTATGGACTGGGGATGGATGTTACATGGCAATTCGGAGTCCAAAGTAAAAAAAATGGGACTGCGGGTGGTTGTTTCATAATGGCCCAGAACTTAGTTTAAGAAATATAGAAGGACTATATATGGTTGTTTCTTTATGGTCCAAGGTATAGTTAATAAATAGTCGAATACTGTAGGTGGTTGGGATTGCATAGTTTGAACTAATGAATGAACCTAAAAGAACACTGCAGAGGGTTGAGTCTATGCAGTCTAAATCTAGGGAACAAATTAGAAAAATGGCACTTCAAAAGGGGCTAATTCTAGGCAGTACCGGTTAAAAGGCAAGCCTAAATGGAAGTCAAGTGGGGACAATGTCGGGGGCGCAGTAGCAGATTAGAACAGTAGGTTAAAGAATAATATAAGATGAGAATTGAGCGGGGACTGTGCTGGGGATGTGGTAGTAATTAGGGACCGCTTAAGCATATGTAAGGCACATTAGTAAATGAGAACCACTGGTGAAGTATCTATGGTTGTTTCACTTGTGATGTGTGAATAGTGAGGAAAAACCCAATCTATATAGTACAGTTTTGTCTCACTATATGATTGTTTTGGGGTAAGTATTATTCACACCATACTTTATGTCCGACCCATGTTTTTATTACTGTTTTCCCCATAAACTCATGGATGCTCATTTGAGTTGGTTGAGTTTATGGGATTAAACATGTATAAAATAAGGACCGCAATATGAAGATCGAAGATGGAGCTGGAGGCTTGGTTGCCAATAAATATATTTTTTCCACTGTATTAAAGAGTGCGAGCCACATCATCATATGTTTACTCGACTCATTCTATGTTTTTATATTATTATTGATCTCTATGTGGGAATTTTTTAGTTTAATTGCAAAAGAATTAATGTAAAAGATGCAAAAGAAAACTTTTGATGTAATGAAAATATATTGCTACTATGTTCACTTTATCGTTGTTAACTAATAAACTGAACTCACTTTCATCATTGAAAGATAATTTTGGTGATGACTGCAGCATCATTGCCACTCATCATTAAATCTCAAGTGGGTTATGTTACAAGTCCCGTCTACCATTTAATCTATCCTGGTCAAGGTAAGTTATACTTTAGGGATGCTTTATTCAAATCTGAATAATTAATACACGTCTGCCAATTTCCATTTGATTTCTTGACCAATATGATATTTGATGCCCACTACGGGCATCACACATAAAGTCATTTCCATCAACTTATCCACCTCTTCCGTCAACACGGTAAATCACTCCAGATCTAGACTACCTCTCTTCTGCTTCACTTGTGGAAACCTCTGATCCACATTCAATGAATGACATGCTACTTCCAACGTTATCCTGCATATATCCGAATGCATCCCAGTGAATACAACAAAATTCCCTCGAAGGAAATTAAATCGTTCCTTCCAACACCAAGCTGAGGTCCAATCTTGATAATACAAGGAGGATCATCCATATCGATTAGAATGTTTATTGTTATAGCTCGGTCGGTGCTACCTGCAACTCCTCTGACTTTTTCCTAGGATCCATAAACTTATTGAACCTACTATGGTTCAGGAGCCAGGGCTTGAGCTTAAATCTCTACATTCTTGCCTTTTCCATATTGCTTTGCTTCCCATAGCTCTGAAACATTTTTCTTCCTATGCTCGGGTCTCCTCAGGCTGAACCGACTCCATTCTCCATGGGAAACTTCATCATTAGACACCAAGCAGGCAGTGCTATTCCAAAATCAGCTGAAGGTGTTATACGTCAAATATTCATCAACAATTACAAATATCTGAATTTAAACTTCCCTAGATCTCCTTCACCCAACTCCATGGGGAAGTCAATCATCTCGATTGCTTGTTATGCTTTACCCGTTAATCCTTGATTTTAGTCTTGCAATCCATAGCCTCCTTCATGTTAATTTTCATTTGATCAAACGTTCTCCTGAATAAAATATTTACGGAACTTCTAGTATCCACCATGACCCAATGTACTATTATCGATCCAATACCAGCCGTTATTACAATGGGATCGAATGTTAGTTCTTCGAACCCATTAGCATCTCTATTTGTGAACACTATATCATCCATTATTATCCTTTATTCTTAGCTGGGGTTCCATCTTTTATCCAAAAGAAACTTTCTTGTGGTGCGTGCTTCAATGAGTTTGCATACCATTCTATTTCCTTTCAACTTTTCTCCGCTGGATAGGGTCGTTCTGTTATTGTGTTGATGACCAATCTTCTGTTAGTTCGCCTGGGGCCCTCTTGGCTAGGTCTAGGCTGATTTCCTTGGATAGACGACCCATGAGGACCTTTATTTTGGCTGCCATCCTACGGTTCACTCAAATACTACTGAAGTTTCTTCTTCCTTATTAGTTCCCTACTAAAATCTCTCAAATGTTGGCAATTGTTCCTGTTGTGTCTATGAGTTTCATGGAGACGACAGAACTTTCCAAAGCACATTTCCTCTTCAATCCTATCTTTCCAAGGTGGTAGTTTATATCGTTCCATCCCTTACGTGGCGAGGTATATATTATCCAGCGTATCATTCATAGGTGTATATTCATTAGGCCTCATATTCTTGGGACGCTTCTTGTTTTCATTTAATCTACCACTAGGGGCTTGATTTCTCTTCTTTTGATTAGTAGTGTTCCCGACATTAATAAACACTTCGTCGAGGCTTTCTTCGGTTTTATTTATAGCCACATTACTCTGGATAACTTCCATCACTTGTCCTACATTAGCCTGCCTGATCGACTGACTTGCTTCCATCAAACCAAAAACTGATTGGCCTTTTGGTGGAATTCCACCATCGTCATCGGTTTTCATCTTCAACCATTACCAAAGTCTGTGTCCAGATATATGCCCAAGACCAAAGCCACAAACACCAAATATTCTTTTCGATTGCTTACGTCCATGACCGTGACATTGAATACATTCTGGAACCTCTTCAATGATTCCTATAGTCCTTAGGAAAGGCTCGACAAGGACATCAAATACTTTGGCTGAGCTGCATGGAGTCAGAACTAGTCTATGAATTTCCCAACCAATTCATCAAATGTCGATTTGGACCTCGACGTGAGCTGGGTGAACCACAACGATGTGACACCTTCCAAGAAAATAGGAAAACACCAACACCACACCGCATTTGTTTCCCTGGCACCATCCATGTGCCTTTCATACTTGAGTAAGTGTTTCTTCGGATTAGTAGCTAGTCCCGTTATATGATGTATTTTTTCGCATCATAAAATTCCTGAGATAACCTTCTCTTAGAATGTTCTTCGTGAATAGGCATCTGCTTGGTGTTAAACCCCAATCCTCATTCTTTCTACCTTTTCTTTCTTCTACCAATCTTCTAACCATATCCGCTATATACTCCTCGCTAGCATGGTACTCCAAAAGTCGACTATCAGGGGCTGCGTCGAGTGTTTGGCTTTGCAAATGATTCCGGTTTTCCCACCTACATCTAAGGTCTCCAGTTTCTCGAAGAACCACTCCCCTTCTCTTCCATTGACGTCCAGTTGGTCCGTTATGGTTGTTTGAACTCCAACATCATGGGCAACAACATCCAGCTTATAATCATCACTGTCATGCTGCAGATCGTCCTCTTAATTAGATAAGTTCACAACCTTAGCTCCATATCCCCTAGTCTTCCAAGATCTCCCCCCCCATAGGAATCTGATTTTGGTCAGTATCAAGTTGAATCCTTCTAGGGGCAGCACTCCGCCTTCCTCCAAAAACTCCTTTTGGTTGCCCATTAACTCCTTCCTTTTATTTTTGTTTATCATTTGCCAATTCTGACCAAAAACAGATGAGTTATATTCCTCGGATCTGGTAGGTGAAAATTCTTTCCTGCTCCTCCTTGGTCTTTTTGCTTGCTGCTTTTGTAGAGCTATGATGGCATTCATCTTATTCAGTAGAGCTTTTAGTCAATCCGTCAACTTCTATTTGGCTCTTGCATCATCTTGTCAAATTCAACCCCAGGAACTTTCTCCTATGGAGAAAATGGTCTTGGCACTGCCCACTGATTACTGATCTCCATCTGATGAGTATTTCCTTTATCTCCACCAGCCACTGCCCCTGATGACCTTCCAGATCTCTTAAGGGCCATTATTATTATGCTAATTCCTTCAAATTCCTTAAAGCAAATCTTCTGGATCTAACCTCTTGATGTTCTAATCCAAATTATAAAACTAGATCTATGCTTGAGAATCTTTATTCTTAGTTAAATTACAAAAGGTTGACTTCGGCCCACGTCTATCATATGTTTTATTGATTATAGATTTGAAAGTCACAAGAATAAAGGATTTATCGATCGATAGCCTAGAACAACAAATAGTTGCTTCCTTAATGTCTTTAATGGAGGAAATATATAAGATGAAGAAAATAACGAGCCAAAAATTTTCTTCTCCAGTTGTTGCAGGGTGTGTATTTATAGAGTAATCATCCAGTAGAACCGGAAGCCCATTAGATATCAAGTCCAAATCCAATAAAAAGTATGTAGGAGGGGAAGATGGGCCATTGAGCCTTATAAACTACTCGATACTAACTAGGAGTAGTCTGTACCGGCACGATCTTTAGGGGGAGCCTTCCCCTTCTTCCTCCTTTTAGCCTTTTGTCTTCAATTCATAGTGTTTCAAATACTTTTTCTCTAATATTGAGTTGTTTCTTAAAGGTTGTACTACCATCGATACTAATCTGCTTCCTTTGCTTTTTTCCAATAAATTTTAGGGTTGTTCATTTATTCCTAGAGAAAAGCACTTCATGATGACAACTTAGGCTATATCTCTACATACGAGAGCTTTGGGGACCCATAGAGGGAATAAAGAGATATTGGTACCCAATATAAAGCACTCGGTGTCGAGTGCTTTACTTAGCTCCAGTGGACCTCTAACATCTTGAGTCCACTCCTGTTGCTATTCTAAGTTTGTTCCTAAGTCCATGGACCATTTCGTCTTCTTTCTAAATTCAAATTCCAGTGAAAACTTGCATGGTCAGAAAGCCGGATAAAATTGGCTGAAAATTAAATCATCCCTTCTAAAAAAACCAATTCCAAATCAAATCAAAACATCTAATCATATAAAAGCTAGGCGATTCACCATTCTCTTGCAAAATTAGGTTTTGATTTACTTAGAGATCCTAGGAAAAATCTCAAGTCAAGGTAATGCAAAGAGAAAGATTTTTTAGGTTTATCTCTTCTATTTATTTTAGTTATTTATGATGTTCAACCCTGACAAATGTCACATATATGTGCATAAAGATTGCCATTTATTAAATCTAATCTAAAATCTCTTGTACTTTATTATTTTATTATAAAATCAGTCTTGAGTTTGATTTATTTTGTGTATTGTTGGATCTAGAATTATTAGTCAATATAGACTTGATATGCTGTAAAATTTACATGTTTTTATCATAAATTAATTAACTAATTATTTGATTAAAATCAATTATATTATTCATTTTTTGTATTGATTTTGTTTTTTGGATCTAAAACAATTGGCAATGTGGATCCAAATTTTTGTAATAAAAATTATATTTGTTTTCACTATTTAATTTATTTATTATTTTTTGGATCCAATTTTAATTAATTTAAAAGTGTACATATATGTTTATATGCCACATCTTCGGGTTATCCAAAATTGTAAAGCAACATCAAGTTAAATTTTGGTATATTTAATTTTGGTTTTACAAACACACATGCATGTGTGCGCACACGCACACACCTACACACACACACACACATATATATTCAATGATTTATTATTTAGTTAAATTTATTATATTATAGTATACACACATGTGCATTTGGATTGTTATAAAATTAATCATGATTATTGAAATTATATTTATATTAAATTATGACAATGCTATTTTTCAATTTGTTTACATGTTGAATTTGTATTTTCAGATTTGTAATTTTAAAGTTTGGATACTTTGTTGTGATGAATTATGGATATGTTCATATGGTGTCGAGTCCATTATTTACTACTGTTTGTTAATGGGAAAGTCCAAAATATTTCCTTATTATATTTTCTTTTAGTTCTTATTTGATTAGATCGAGATATAATGTAAAAATTTATTTCCATCTTCATTTTCAATCAAACGTTTTCTTGTTTTGTAATATCAAATTTTATTATATAGATTTGTTCTAAAAAAATTATATACGTATATATGTTAAATATAACTAAGTGATAATAAAATATTACATATATGTGTGTATAAGTCTAAAGTACATATATGGCACTATAAACATCTATATACAAACTATATATACATATTGCAGTATATTCAAACATATGTATATACTCCGGTATTATATCCTCAATATCCATATGAAATCGTCATACATATATGTAAAAATAGTATAAATATATAATAGATATAATTCCATATACATACATACATACATCTTTGTATATATGAACGTATATGTGTATATATAGTTATGTGCATATTTGTATTTCATTATGTTATGGTGTTGTATAGTTTAATTTATATACGACACATTCAAATAAAACATTCAGTTATATTAACTAATGTGATTAATTAATAAATATAAAGTAATAATAATTAAAATACGATATTATTGAATAATTAGATTGGATTTAGTGAACCTATTTAGACTTCAAAGGCCCACCATGATCCAAATAGGAATTTTTTTTGATATCCACTTATTTCATCCATCGTAGACTAGCTTATTTCGTTCACCATCTGATACCCTAAAAGCGGTCATCTACACACAATGCATCTCAAGCGATTGTACTTTATCACCTCCCCTCTAACTCATCACCCCTAACCTTTCATGATAAAGCACTATTTTGTGTTTTCTCATCCAATTCATACCCAAGATAAAACCAAACCTAGAAAACCTAAGAAAAGATGAATTTTAAGAAGACAAAAATCTATTTTTATCAAACGATATATATACGCAAACCATTTTCATATAAGTTGAATCCCCAATAGGATTAGACATGATAAAAGATCTGTAAACAAATTTTGGAACCAAATGCTAGCAATCAACCAAGTGATTAGATTTAAAACAATGTGAAAACCCTACATCAAAAAAACACAAGTAGGTGCACCATAAATAGAAATCAAATCTTGCATGAAAACATTCTTCCCTTTCTCCTAAATTATGGGTCCACTACTCGAAGCCGCTCTAATACCATAAACCATTGTAAGACCTCATCTAGATAGCAATGATTGCCTTTTGTTGTTCATTTCTATCCCATTGCCCTTTGCACTTCAAATGGAACGTGGTTAACTTTTTCCTCCAACTCAGCAGCCCCCTTAGATCCCTCATAGAGAAGAGACATCTCTACTAGACTTTAGAAAGTTACTTCCATTACTATTTGACCAAGAACACGGCTTTCAAGATCCAGACTTAAACCCTTTGCAAACTATTGGAATTGGATTAATCTGTAGAGGAATTAAAGGTTAAATTTCAAATAATTACCTTTATTGGATCTTTAATGGGCCTATGAAGTATAAATTCATTTAAAACTTTTCTAAAAAATTTATTTAAATAAAATCAATATTTAATTTAATTTCATACTTAAAAGGAATTTTAAATTTAATTTGAATTTAAATTTATAGTAATGAATGTACTAAAAAAGTTTATGTGTGCATAATGCAAGTTAAGCATATAAGTAGCACATATATTCAATGTGCATGTATATAAATGTTGGGATTTACACCCCAACAGACACATTTTCCCTTTATATACGTCTTTGTTGGCCATAGTTTATTTTGAAATTACATATAAAATAAGAATATATGTATATATAAGTTTAGTTCTATTTTCTTATATTTAATATGTTATATTGGTATTTAAACTAATCAAAAGTTTACATGTATTCAAAATGACAATCAATTGTGTTAAAGTATGCAATTAATAAAGGGAGGAAAAGGTGGAGGATTTATTTACTTATTTTAATATTATTTGAAAACAATTTGAATGCTCAAACACATGTATGCACACATATACGAATAACTAAAGCTATGTTTTAAATTAAAATAACACATGCACACACTCATATGTGCATGTCTATATATATATATATATATATATATATATATATATATATGTTTTAAAATTCAAGTAACAAACTAAAATCTGTTTAATCTAAGTGGGATTTAAAGAGTCTATAATATCTTGTACAAAAGTCCGCTTATATTATTTTTAATTGAAACAAATTTTAAACAAATGTGAATAACGACTAAAAATTATATTCAAAACAACAAATATGTAAAACATTTCTTCAATCTCTAAAGTATTTAAATAATTTACATTTATAGTAATTTATATTTATTTACATAATAAGGTCCAAAATAATCAGCTAATTAAAATTAGTTTCCAATCCAAAATTATTTGTTTGTTTTCCTTTTTTATTAATAATTACTAAAAAATGAAAAGAAAATAGATTGGATGGCTTAGGTGTATATAAATTCATTGTAAAATGAATTAGATCTAAATATACATATAATATTAACATTTTATGAAAAAGTTGTAGCAAATGCAGGGTTTAATTATATAATTGTGATAAACGTACATTCAATTAACATATATTAGATCTAAACTTTGGGTTCACATAATGAATAAATAAAGAGATTAGGTGTAGCATGTATAGGATTTAAACTTCATAAATATGGCGAGTATAATAAAATAAAATTAGAATTACTTAATGATGAAGCCTAAGATTTGCACCTTAAATGAAGAATAAAACTCCGATCTGATGAATCTACCTTTGGATTTTGCAAGAATCTAGAAGCAAACACTACCTTGAATGTTTTTTATTTTAATTTGTTTCGAAGAATTTTTATAATGGTGGCCATTAAGGAAGAGAAGGAGAGTAAGAAAAAGAAAATAAGATTTTTTTTGTTTGGAAAAGAATAATGGATTGAATAAAAGAGAATACGTTTAAAAGGAAACATTGAAACCTTTCAATTCTTTTCTTTAAAACCATCCAATTTAATTTCTAATTAAATCTCATCAAATCCTCTCCATTTTGTTCATATTTTTGGTAGAAGAAATAGAATTAAATAGAAAAAGGAAAATAATTTTTTTCATAAATGAGATTTAAGTGAGTCATAAAGATTGAGATTTAAGTCAGTCATAAAGATGAGTAAAGGCTGGAGAATTAATTCCTTCATTTAATTGCTTCTTCTGATTTTCAAATTGCATTCGAAACCTCTTTCCTTTTTCATCATATATGTGGGACTCAACAAAAGTTTCCCAAAATTGAGGAGATGAATCCTCTCATGAAGAATGTCTCACTTCCAATACATTCACTCAACCTAATTATAGTTGTTCGATGGATAATGTGCAATGACTTTACTACAAACAAGCAAAGCTTTATATTGAAGATCAACAACATTCTAAAGTAAAGAGAACATTGTAAATTAGTCACTTCAATATTTTTTGTTTGACCTTGGTCACTATCCGTACGCAACCCCTTAGTGCCCCCAACAGCCATGAGTAATACACAGCTCAAAATTTAAAGAGCAATACATACTCTAGTCTCAATGGATGCATTAATGTACAGTTTCTTTACATCTTGAGTCCTTGACTAGGAATATTTAAAATGACATGCTTATCAAATTGCAATATAATATGCATGGTTACAACTATTTGGAACGACTATACAAATACATTATTTTTGGAATTTACTACATATACACTTAAATTACCTAATTAACTATTTATAACATTTTATAACAAGTGTATAATAAAAAGGAAACACCTTTTATTTCGAAAAAAATTGGTTATTAAGTTAGATTTATGTAATAAATTATATAATTTCCACTAAGGCATACCTCTAACTCTAACAATCTCATACTTGCACTTGGAGTCAATTATTATAATGACTCGCCTTTATTACCCTCTAATGTCGACACTTAAACATCCACGGTATTCATATGTCGACCATTCAAGTGGAGGAAAGATGAATTGTTGTGGTAAAATAATAAAAGGAAATAGAACAAGAAAGAGGAGAACATAAAATCAAAAACTCATAATGGAATGATAACATATAATATCAAAAGGCAGTATAGACTTACTCTAAGATACATAGCACTTTAGAGTTAAAGTCATAAGTACTATTTGCAGCATGGACAGTTATATCAGCCTATCCTCACTTAAGCTGATATATATAATGCAGTAATGCGACGGAAATAAGAATACTATAGAAGGTGGATGTAAGCATCAAGCTCATCTCCGAAAACTCCAAAGAACATCTATGAAATCCTACCTTTCCCAGACTACTTGAAAGAGCACCCGTGGAAATAAGGGAAAAAAACCACGTGTCAAACATAAGCCTGATGTAAGAAATACAAGAATATATATGACATATTACAATACCTTTTGAGACAAATCGAATAACTGTATTGGTTTTCCACTCAAAAGCCAACCATCTATTAAGTACATATTTCTATATAATAGATAATGTCCAGGATGTAGAATATAAGTAAGAAATAGATATGGAACATGTGCACCACAACAATCATTTGGTATACAACCAAAAACCGCTAAGGAGCATTCGTATAATTGTGTTAGATTTCCATGGAGATCTATCCGATCAAGTCAAATCCTACCTCCTGCACAAGAATCAGAGATATCTTTTCGAGTGTTGTACATCTCTAGATAAAATACACTCTAACACCATGTATTTGACATTATTATTTAATTTAGGTAGTTAATTAATTAGGCTCCAAAAATAGAATTTGTGCAAATAATGGAATTTGACCATGAAACTTGCACTATTGCATTCGTGGAAAAATTCTAAGCAACTTTCATATTTGGGACTTTGTGTGGAGTCCAAACGAAGAAGTTATGAATGAAAAACGAATTTGACATGGAAATAATTTGAGTTGAATAAATTAACATTTATATATTAATTATCTATGGCCCATAGGTCGAATCGCAAATAGAAGCGATCAACCAGGGGCGATCGACTGCTTCGTGTGTAGTTGCTAGGGTTACCCTAGGACCAACGGTCCAAATTTAATATATTTTGGTCTAACTTTTCTGGTTGATTCTAGCGCCTATAAATTTAGGCCCCACTCTTCCTTCTATTCTCATACTTTTATGAAGGTAGTAGCAAAGTTGTAGCAACCCGTAATTTGGTGTTAGATATTTAATTAGTTGGTTAATTATTTAGGTTCCAAAAATGGAATTTGTGCAAAATATGGAATTTGACCATGAACCTTGCATATTGCATTCATGGAGAATTCTGAACAATTTTCGTATTTGGTGTTTTACGATCGAAGTCCAAACGAAGAAGTTATGGACGGAAAATGAATTCGAAACGAAAATAAATAAGAAAAATAACGCTTTTAATTTATTAGCTGGGGCTCACAGCTCGACCTGCATATTGGAGTCATCGACCAGGGGCAAGTCGAACCCCAGGAAGGGGCGGTCAACTGCTTCATATGTGGTGGTTCCAGTAAACCTAGGCCATGTATGGCTCGGATTTAATATATTTCGATCTAACGGTTTTGGACGATTCTAGTGCCTATAAATTTAGGCCTAACCCTCTCTTCTTTTCTTATTATTTTCTAGAAGAAGTAGGAAGCTAAGCCATTTCTCCTTCTCCATTTTCTTTCTAAATTGTAAAAGTAAGATATTTGTGTCTATATTCAGGCACTAAGAGAAGAATAGAAATCCAATAGAAAGGAGGAGAGAATCAACTATATGCGTACTTGAGATAATCTATATAATTGTATCTATTTTCTCTCTCTATCCCAAAACTCTCCTAAGATCTATAATTCTAATGTACGTATATACTCTTTTATACATATTTCTTAAATTAGAAAGTAACTGGAGATGAATCAAAGGTTCTACTTTAAATTTGGAGATTGGGATCTCTTTTAGAAGGTGAGTGGGAAATTTTACAGATTGTTATAATATGAAAATTATTCCGTTGGTGTTTATATGAATTTTATGCCTAAATGGATAATTGTATATAAGTTATAAGCAACAAATTGAATATAATAAATATCATCCACATATCTTATTTATGAATTGATTTAGAATTGTCTATAACCTGATCTGGAAATCGGTCCCAAAAATATGAATTTAAAATACTGATTTGAATGAAATTTATTTCGGATCTATTTAGGTTATATAATAATGTTATGGATTTGGATTATTATCCTAATCTTGTTAGAATGTAAACTTTTCCATGTTTGGAATTGTTGTTATTTAGATCCATTTAATATTAATAAATTAATTCGATTTCTTTCCCTTTTAAGAAAAATACCGTGTTTGATCTAGCGAGGAGTGGATGCAAATAAAAAGAGAAAGAGATGTGTAAAGTATAAATTCATTATAATTTACACTGTTTATTTTAGTACTAAACAGAAATGGTTATTCCTAATTTCAAATGATGTAATCTTTTATATTTTAAAGTGAAATATTTTATATTAAACTAATTTATGGAAATTATAGCAGATAATCTTTTTAGATATGATTCTAATAATTGAACATGCAAAAGAATATTCTAAAGAAGATCATAACTAGAATATATTTGATAAAATTAGATATTTGTATGTAATATATTATGCTTATAGTAATTAAGTAAAAGGCTAATAACGACGTTTGCCCATAATAGCGTTTAGGATAAACAACTAATGGAAAAGGAATTTAAAAGGTTATAACTCCAATAATTGGAGAATAAATGGTAATAAATATAGGAGTTGCAACAATCGAATAGGGTAAATGGATTAATGGGACTAATAAAAATTGAATATATATAAAAGGCTACTGATTTGAAATTAGCAATCATACATAAATGTCTTAGGAAACGTCCATCGGGATTTTATGGAAAAATTGATATTTATGAGCATTAAACGGGGATTAATGGGTAGATAAATATTTACGGTAAATCATATTTCCTTAAATAAAAAAGGAATGAATAAGCTAAATCCACTATCTACCTATGATAATATAAATAAAGACTTAGGATGGTTGATTGGACTTAGTATGTTCGTGATGCAAGGTCAGTAGAATCACTTGACGAGTAACTGCCCTGCACTTTGAGGCTACCATCAGTCAGGTGCACTTACTACTGATGTGAGATATCATTAATCTTAGAACCTATGATGACATGAGAGATTGGGCATGCTTTCTAAATTAGAAAGTATTAAATGATCCAAATTTGGAATTAGGAGCGGTGAGGGATATCTTCATAGGGGTTCGTTTTTAGTTTAAGGTCTTAAGTGGCTGTAGGGTCCGCCTCTCTTCTAAATGGAACTATTAAGTAACCTAGTGAGATTTCACATAAATAAGGACGTCTCAAAAAGGGTTTACTTCATTTATGAGGTCTTAAGTGGATGTAAGGCCCCTTCCCTACCAAAAGAAGTAACCTAATGATATTCCATATTTATAATCAAAGAGTGATAGTGGATATCTCAGGAAGGGTTTGCTTCAGGTTTGGGGTATTAAGTGACTGAAGGGTTCACATCTTTCCTATAAAAGAATTATTAAGTATCCCAATGAGATTTCCAAGGCATGTCAGCTAGATAGTACCAATGAGGAGTCCACTTTGGAGCTAGGTATTAAATGACAAAGGCCTACCTATAAGTAGATGTTAAATGGTCAGATGTCTGCCTATTCCATATTAATGAAGTACTAAGTGGCTTGGATACAATCTCTCACATTACTAAGACCGTAATAACGATAGTACCATTGAGGAGCATGCCTTAGGAATAGGTCTTAAATAATAGGGTCTACCTTAGTTAAGGCATTAAATGGCCAGAGTCTGCCTATCTTCTAGTATAGGACTAATTGGCTTGTGTACTGTTTATTACATTGCTACGATTTTATTGGCGATAGATGCGGTAATAGTTGGACATTAAATGTTGGATGCATTAAATAGTGGTTTGAGGACTTTGTAGGTAGGACCCATCGATCATTAACAACATTGTAAGCAAACCACCTTAGGAATAGGTCTAAATGACAGGGTCTACCTTGATGTAGGTCTTAAATGATAGGATCACCTTAATTAAGGTCTTAAATGGCAAAGTATGCATATTTCTCTTTTTAAAATTATTATAGAAGCCCACAACATATTTAGATGTATTAAGTGACAAATGGGTTTGGAAGAATTAAGTGGTTGAGAAGGCGTAGTCGGTATTTTGTACCTTGGCAATGTATAGGTAAGTAATCGTGCATACGATACAAGGTTAGGTTAGAATTGATAACCTTAATAGACATAACAATTAAATGGAAACCAATAGGTATAAATTTATGTTATGAACAGTTTATAGAATTTTCTAATCACCAAAACGTTTTTCTGACCTCCCTACTCTTGCAACTCATAGGATAGATTTAGAGGAACAGGTTGCTGGAGGTGGATGTGTTTTATTCTTGGAAAAGTCTTCTTTCCTCTTATGCTCAATGTTGATGTGACTATTTTCTACCTATGCAATACAATTAATTCTGAGATAGTAGTCATAATCAGTATGCTTATCCTATTATTGTTTTCATTGTGAGTTTAGATTTCTATCAACCTCGGATAATGCTTATGCTTATTTGCAGGTATCAAATCCAACAATCTATGCTTTGACGGACCTGCGTTTCAATTTTTTTCAAAATTTAGGCACATTAAGGTATGAGTTGTTACATTTGATATTGGATCTTTGGTTAATAGATGGGATGAATAGGATAAATTGAGAGATCGCATTCGCACTTTCCTATTTACTATTATTATATTAATTTACGTTAGATTCTAAGAATTTTGACTATAGAAGTATTTGTTGTTCCACTCCGAAGGCATGGACAAAGCAACTCTGGGTTGGAAATATCTCAGAATTAAGATTTTCACGCCGACCTTGAAGTTCCCAATGGAGAGTTGAATACGCGCAAAGTGATGTTGTTGAAGAGCATGAGTATGACATATCGCAGAATCCTAGAGACTGGAGGTGTTCGACTTGATAGTTGAGATTCCAACTACCTTATGGTTTTGGATTTTGATGATGAGTTCCAATCGAAAAAAAAAAATATTTTAGATGGGCGAGAAATTAGAGGCCGCTTGTTGCAATTGTCCGAAGGCAAATTTTTGCTAAGATGCATTCATTGATCACCTCTTTGACAGAAAATTGGATTTTTATTTGAATAATAAATGTCAATTTCTTAGTCTAAAACCCATGAGAGAATTTTTATAAAGTATACTTTGAAAATGGCTTAGATTTAGGGAAAAGAAGTTTTTGAAAACCCTAAAATATATATATATATATATATATATAAGTTTGATTATAAGGAAATTTCTGGTATGAAATAGTTTCTATTATTTAAAAACAGGGATAAAAAAGCATATATTTAGCTCAATGATTTTTCAGTTTATAAAATCAAGGTTTTTAAAATCTTCTCTCTTCAAGGTACAGATAAAATAGGAATAACATTCAATTTTATTGGGGTATGTAGTTTGAAGTGTTGTTGTACCACCGGCTATTGGAAAAAAATATTTCCTTACAAAGTAGACAGGAAATAGCAGATGGAATATTTTTGTGTTTTGGAATTGTTGTTGATCGTAGTAGACTACTATGAATTGTGGGAGCATGGCTCGGGACTTGGTGGTAGGCTTTGACACTACTGTGATGAGGACCCAATTGGGTATGGGTTCAATTGGGCATAGGTTCAATTAACACCCAAAACCCATCTAGCGGCAAACCTATATTGATCTACTAATTAACGTGTTTTGGCATAACCTGAACCAGGGACAGCACTGTAGAAATCATGTAAGAATTTTACCAGTTTTCTTCTTTCGTTCCTCCTTCCTTAAAAAGCCGAACCCAATCTCCATCCTCCTCCTCATCCAAGTATCAGCCTCTCTTCCATTCCACTCCTAGACGAAGCTGTTTTTCGTTAGGAGCAGAAGCCTTGCCTACCTTCGTGCTGATTTTGCACATAAGATCATGCCTCACCACCATTCCAGGTCTAAACCTGATTTCCTCCGTTCGACCATCTCTTAGCCCAATACACCCTTCCGTGCTTTCGGTTTTTCCTCACACCATTACGGTCTCAAACCTCAAGAAGCCACTTGGCTGATCCAGAATGAGCAGAAGGTTTAGTCACTTTTGGGCTAGAAAAGCTATCATCGTGGTAGGATTTGCACCGATCCTATGCCTCAAGACTTTTGAGTAGGAATGTTAACTGTGCTTCATATGCCATTTTAATCTAGGAAATAGTTTGATTCATTCCAACGTGAAGGGTATTTTTATTGAGCTGACTAATGATGATCTTGTTGAGATTTTGGAGGCCTCCGTGAAGGATGCGGACTTAGATGATTTTGAAGTGATCGATTTTAAGATTATGCAACAAATATTTTCCCCAGAACGTTGTTGTTTGAAAAACGGATAATCTACGTTCAATTTCCCATCAGATTGTGTGCATCATTCAACAGAACGTCATCCCTAAGATGGAAAGTTAGGACTAGATTCATTCCTTGGTGCGAAAGACTGCCTATACTGGTATTGGGGGTATCGCCGTCAATTGGACCCGCATCCTTTTGACTTAATTTTTTGATCAAGGATTAAAACTCCACAAGTTCACTATCCATGTTTTCCCTTATCCACTTTTGTCTTTAAGTAATACGGGTAAAGCTCCAGGGAGGCAGTTTAGTAGAAGGTTCCTTTTGCCATCAATAGATGCTTCCTTTGTTGAGAGTGAGAAATTTGGAACTCGAGCTTATCTATTTTCTTTTGCTTGATGAAATAATTGTGTTGAATGTAGCTCTTCTCTAGAAATTGCTAGGATGCAATTTTTGTAGAAGAGAGTCTGTACAACCCTAGTTTTGGTGATTACCTGTAAATATTCAATTATAACAGTAGTTATAATTTAATATTGTGAAATAAAACTAAATTGGAGATTTAAATTGTTTATTTTGAATAAACAATGGATTTTGGAAATAAAATGTGGAAATAAAGTTTTAAAACTTTATCTTGGTTGGTTGTGAGAAAAATGAGTGAAATACGATTTTTTATTTATGTGAGAAAATGAAATAATTCTTGTAATCATTGCCAATTGCTTCCTGTGTTGATTTTTTAAAGAAGCATTTGTTTTAAAACATGTGTTTATCATAAATAAAAAGGTAAAATTTGATTTAAAAATAACTTTTGGTTATAAAAATGATGGAAAATGATTTGTTATATTTTATTATACAAGAAAATATTTTTTCTATAATTTTTGGTATTAAAAATGTTCTTTTATGTAAATATTAGTCTAAATTGGTTATTTAAGTAAAAATATGGGTTTTTGATAACAAAAATATTTTTATAGCTTAAATTATCTTTTAGTGGTAGAATGTTTTATTAAACATGAAAATATGTTTCTATAATTTTTATTGTGAAGAAAACTTTGAGAAAATTATTGTTTTGTTTTATTACATTGTATATATAGGTGTTTTGTGATAAAAACTAATTTATTTAGGTTATTTTCCTTTGGTTTGGGTCCAATCCCATTTATATTCCTTAGCCTATATAGAGAGAGATAAGAAAACATTCCTTCACAAAAGTTCAGTACGTTCATTCTTCTCTTTACTGTAAAACCAAAACTGAAAAGTAGAAATTTTCTTCTTTTTCTATATAAGGCTTTGAATCTTCAAATTTCTTCAACAATTTGATGTTTTAATCTAATTGAAGATATTTCGTACAGGTAATCACTTCCAAAACGAGATCATTTCATTAAAAATATAGATTGAATTTTGAATTGTTTGTGATTTTCTTTCTTCTTGCATGCTTCTGTCTTGAGTTTCTACAGGTATCTGGGGCAAATTCAAGCACAAAGCCATCCACATTCTCAAGAAAATCTAATTTTCTCTTCAACAATTGCAAGGTGAGTGTTAAAACTCACAATTTATAGCTGAAACAAAGCTTCAAAAGCCAAATATGTGGAAAATTAGCTTATGTATACTGTTTTTCTGTAGTTATGTGTTTCTATGAAAAACTGGTTTTGGTTGCTATGTTATATGATCATATCTTTTTCATTACCTGTCGGAATTCATCGATTCTTTCTTTATTTGAAAGTTGATGTCTTATACTATATGCATACCAATTTTTAGTTAAATTTGAGGACGTTTGGTCCTCTGTCTCATGGCTAAAAGAACCCGAGATTGTTTTAGGTCCGTACATATTTCTGTTTTTTGAGCTGTTGCAAATATGGCCTGAGTTCGTGTTTTAGACCATATATCTTTTTCATTTTCTATCGAAATTCATCGATTATTGTTTTATTTGAAATTTAAAGTTTTATACTATGTGAATACCAATTTTTAGTTCAATCTGAGGCCATTTGGTCCACTGTTTCATACCTGTAAGTTGAACCCGAGATAGTTTTCAGGCCTGTACATTTCGGTTTTCTGAGCTACTGTAAACATAGCATGAGTCCATGTTTGTGACACCATATCTTTTCATTTCTTATTGGAACTCAACGATTCTTTTTTTGTTTGAAATTTAAAATTTTCTACTATGTGCATAACAACTTTCAGTTAAATCTGAGGTCGCTTGATCACCTATTTCAAGCATGTAATTTGAACCCGAGAAGGTTTTCAGACTGGGCAAAATTCAACATGGCCAGAGTCCATGTTTGAAATTTCATATCTTTAACATTTCATGCGGAATTCAATAAATATTTTTCTAGTTCATAGATAAATAGTTCTACTTTGTGTGTATCATATTTCAGACCAATCGAGATCATCAAACCATTCGAATTATGTCTGAAAGTTGAACCCGTACAAGATTTTAGACCTGGGTATTGTTTTGCCTATGCGCTTTTTTTTGTTCTACCTAGTTTTCCCATTAAATTTTGGACTTATGTATCTTGTATTTGTGATAGTGCTAAACTATTTGAAGGTCATGAAGCCTATTAATAGAGAAGCCAGAATATTAGTGACTTTGTGATTCAAAATGAATCGATTTTGAAATGATTTCGAATGTCGGTTTTTAATATTTTTCGATGTTTTTCCTTGATTTCAGCACGGGTTTTTCTAAATAATTTTGAAATAATTTCTAAGATAAATTGGTTTTTTAAATAATTATTATATAGTATTCTTAATTATTTTCAAGCTATAAAATCTATATATTCTTCATAATAAGGGAATTTCAAAAGATTGTTTTCAAAAATGATTTCTAAAAATTGTTTTAAAAGCTTGTTTTCTCAAATAATTATTTTGTATATAAAATACACATTTTTGCACAATTCTAGCGAATGAGAAGGAGAATTAAATGATTGGGTTAAACATGTAGTATGGGATACATGCGTTTATCTTTTCGATTAATTCCTGACTTGTCCGTTTGAACGTTTTGACCTTTGGGTCGTATTTGCCGATGAGACGAGGCAAATATTTTTACCGATTTATGGTATGGCATTTGCTAGTGGTTAGTAAACCATTAGTGAGAAACTGTGGTATGTGACACGTGTTAACACTTTTCGAGTTCCTATCTGAGAGTTTGTGACACATTTGTCTAAGAAACGTATTTGCCATTACTAGACCTTCGGGCCATTTGTCCTTCGGAATGTTTTTCAAATAGACATATTTGTCCATTGAGACATTTTGTCCTTTAGGATGTTTGTCTAAGAGACATACTTGTCCTCCGGGATGTTGTCCTTCGGGACGTTTGTCTAAGAGACGTGGCGCCTTATTTTGAGAGAACGGTACTTGGCAGGCTTTGACCATAACACATGCTATATCTTTGAGATGATTTCATTGATTTCTTTGTGATTTTCCAAGTGTACTGCCTTTTTGCATTATTGGCCATTTGATTCGTTCGAGACATCATATATATATATGGTGATTACATCTTTGGAAACTCCATTTTGAATTCTATATTTGAGATTTGGGTATGCCAACATTTGGAGTTTATTTTGAGATTTGCGATTTTTGGCGTATTTTGTGTTTTAATAATTCTATATTATGAGAATATATTTGAGATTGACTTTTATTGCGAGCTTCGGGATTTCTCCTATTTAGGAGTTGCGGTCCATAGAAACCATTATATTGGCCTTTGGGATTTCACCGGTGATATAAGACATTTATTATACTTAGTGTTTTGTTGATGAGTTGCCTCTTCGAGGACATACACTTAGTGATATTACTTCCTTTGTAGTAGTGGCATGCCTTTACCATTGTTTCTTCTCATTCGAGAAGAATTATCACCATTTACCGTATGCTTCATATTATCACCTATCTTACTTAACTGATTGCTTTAGGCTGACCCATGTATTTTACACTTGGGTCAAACCGAGTTGTTTCAGGTCAGATACCTGCTTTTAGACTTAGCTTTGCTTTGATGCTTCCGCTTGGATATCGCTTATCCTTTTTGGTGTAGTTTGTAGCCTTTTGTTGACTCTGATATGAATATTGTTTTGACTCCTTGTATATAAGGTTTTTGATAACAAAAATATTTTTATAACTTAAATTATCTTTTATCGGTGTAGAATATCTTATTAAACATGAAAATATGTTTCTATAATTTTCACTGTGAAGAAAACATTGAGAAAATATGTTGTTTTGTTTTATTACATTGTATATATAGGTGTTTTGTGATAAAAAATAATTTACTTGGGCTATTTTCCTTTGGTTTGGGGTTATAGCCCATTTATATCCCTTAGCCTATAGAGAGAGAAATAAGAAAACATTCCTTCTTCTCAAAATTCAGTGCGTTCATTCTTCTCTTTACTGTAAAGCCAAAACTGAAAAGAAGAAACTTTCCTCCTTTTCAATCTAAGGCTTTCAATCTTCAAATTTCTTCAACAATTTGCTGTTTTAATCTAATTGAAGATAATTGATACAGGCAATCACTTCCAAAAAAAGACCATTTCATCAAAAATCTATTTTGTGTTTTGGTTTGTCTCTAATGTTCTTTCTTTGTTCTTGCATGCTTCTATCTTGAGTTTCTACAGGTATCTGAGGCAAATTCAAGCATAAAGCCATCCACTCTCTCAAGAAAATCTGAGTTCCTCTTCAACAAATGCAAGGTGAGTGTTAAAACTCAAAATTTCTAGCTAAAGCAAAGCTTAAAAAGCCAGAATCTATGGAAAATTAGCTTCTGTATACTGTTTTTCTATAGTTGTTTGTTTTATGTGAGAAACTAGTTTTGGTTGCAACTTTGCATGATCATATCTTTTTCATTTCCTATCGGAATTCATCGATTCTTTTTTATTTGAAGGTTGATGTATTCTAATACGTGCCTACCAATTTTCAGTTCAGTATGAGGACGTTGGATCCTCTATTCGTGCCTAAAAGTTGAACCCGAGATTGTTTTCAGGCATGTACTTATTTCTGTTTTGAGCTGCTACAAACATGGCCTTAGTCCATGTTTGAGACAGCGTATCATTTTCATTTCCAGTCGGAATTCACCGATTCTTTATTTATTTGAAATTTGAAGTTTTATATTATGTGCGTATAAATTTTTATTTCAATCTGAGTCCGTTTGGCCCTTTGTTTCATGCTTGTATATTGAATCCGAAATGGATTTCAGGTCTGTACATTTCTATTTTGAGCTGCTGCAAACATGGCATGAGTCCATGTTTGAGACAACATATATTTTTCATTTTATATCAGAATTCCATGATTCTTTTCTAATTTGAAATTTATAGTTTTCTACTATGTGCACATATTACTTTCGATATACATGTTTCTCATTTGTTTATTGAGTGTTTAGTAGGTGTGAATGACGCTTCTTCACACTTGGAGCTCGCTTTCACTCTATATTAGCCATATATGCTCGCTAATAATCTATAAGGTACATATCTTGGATTACATATCGTATTTTAAAAAAAATTCCCTACGAGATGCCTCATCCTCGAAGATGAGATGTATATTTGTGATATATATATGTTGTGATCATACTACGATCGAACCGCGGAAAGGAGACGCTGGCGAATTTTTTTGAAAATTTAAGGCATAATTTTTTTTGAGAATTTTGGAAAATTTTTGTACCAATTTTCAGTTAAATCTAAGGCCGTTTGGTCTCCAATTTCATGCATGTAAGTTGTACCCAAGAGGGTTTTCAGACCTGGGTAGAATTCAACATGGCCTAACTCCATGTTTGAAATTTCATATCTTTACATTTCATGTCGGAATTCAGTGAATATTATTCTAGTTCATAGATAAATTATTCTACTTTGTGTGTATCAAATTCTAGACCATTCCAAGATCATCAAGCCATTCGAATTATGTCTGAAAGTTGAACCCGAAGAAGATTTCAGACATGGGTATTGTTTTTCCCTGTAATCTCTTTTTGTTCTGCCTTATTTTCCCGTTCGATTTCCAACTTCTACATCTTGTATTTGTGACAATTTTGAACTCTATTGAAGGCCATGAAGCCTATCAATAGGCGAGCCAGAATTTTAGTGGATTTGTGACTCAAAATGAGTCGATTTTGAGATGATTTCAAATGTCGGTTTTCGATGTTTTTCCTTGATTTAGAGCATGGGTTTTCCTAAATTATTTCTAAATGATTTTATAAATTAAATTGGCTTTTGAAATAATTATTGTATAGTATTTTAGATTATTTTGAAGCTATAAAATCTATATATTCTCAAAAATATGGGAATTTTCAAAGATTGTTTTCAAAAACGATTTCGAAAAATTATTTAAAAGCTTGTTTTTTCAAATCAATTATTTCATATATAAAATATATGTTTTTGCACTATTCGAGCGAATGAGAAAGAGAATTAAACGATTGGGTAAAACACATGGTATGAGACACGTGCATTTATCTTTTCGGTTAATTCCTGACTTGTCCGTTTGAATGTTTTGACCGTCGGGTCGTATTTGCCGATGAGACAAGGCTAGTATTTTTATTGATTTCTGGTGTGGCATTGGCTAGTGGTTAATAATTCGATTAGTGAGAATGTATGATATGAGATGCATGTCAACACTTTTCGAGTTCCTATCTGAGATTTTGTGACACATTTGCCTAAGAGATGTATTTTTCATTACTGGACCTTTGGATCATTTGTCCTTCGGGATGTTTGTCAAACAGACATATTTTTCTATTGAGACGTATTTGTCCTTTAGGATGTTTGTCTAAGAGACGTATTTGTCCTTCGAGATGTTGTCCTCTGGACAATTGTCTAAGGGACGTGGCGCCTTATTTTGAGACAACTGTACTAGGTGGGCTTCAGCAATAAACACATGCTATATCTTCGAGATAATTTCAATGATTTCTTTGTGATTTTCCTAGTTTACCGCCTTTTTAAATTATTGGCCATTTGAGCCGTTCAAGACATCATATATATGGCGATTACATCTTTGGAAACATTTTTTTTGAGTTCTATGTTTGAGATTTGGGTTTGCCAACACTTAGCGTTTATTTTGATATTTGAGATTTGCCATTTTTGGCGTAATTTATGTTTTGAGTATTCTCTACTATGAGAGTATATTTGAGATTGACGTTTATGGCAAATTTTGGGATTTCTCCTATTTAGGAGTTGTGGTTCATAGTAACCACTATATTGACCTTTTGGATTTCGCCGATGATATGAGGCATTTATTATACTTAGTGTTTTGTTGATGAGTTACCTCTTTGAGGACATACACTTAGTGATATTACTTCCTTTGTGGTACCGACATGCCTTTACAATTACTTCTTCTCATTCGAGAAGAATTATTACCGTTTACCTTATGCTTCATATTATCACTTATCTTACTAAATTGATTGTTTTAGCTAGACTGACCCATGTATTTTATACTCGGGTCAGACCGAGTTGTTTCAAGTTAGACACTTGCTTTTGGACTTAGCTTTTCTTTGATTCTTCCACTTGGATTTTGGCTTGTCCTTTTTTGTGTAGTTTGTATCCTTTTGTTGACTCAGATATGTATATTGTTTTGACTCATTGTATATAGTGTGGTCTTCCAACCACTTATGATGTATCATTTTGTATCGTACTGGGATGTATCCGTGTACATGTATATATTTGTTATTTGTTGTTCTGAGATGTATTAGGCATTCTATTGTTGTATTTTGTTTTGATAGATCTGTTAGCCACTATAGTTTTGTATCAAGAATTTATTGGATATATCAATCCGCTTAAGAAAGAAAAAAAACTTAGAGCATTAATCGATGAATTTAATAAATGTTAAAGACCAAGATATAAATGGTCGCTCCTAACCAGTCATATTCTCCGCATTAGCAAATAGTATTACGCAGTAATACTCTTTGTTAATGTGGGTCTCGGGGTGGGGTGTCACAAATGGATTCTCATTTGATTACATGATATAATTAATTTATAGTTGTTATAAATTAATTAATTGCTATGAATATTAATTATAAATTTGATTATGGTTTGAGAAATAATATTAACAAATATGTTTATAATATTTATAAATATAATAATCAAGATACGATATTGATAAGCGATTAAATTGCATTTAATTGTGTAATATTTTACATGGTCTTAAATGGGTTTAAAGCCCATCATAGAAGCTGTTATTTTTGGCTACACACATAGGTATATGTAATGATTTGGAATTCAGTCCCTTTAAATACGAATATTTAATATAATTTTAAATAATAAATTAATAGATTTTATATCTCAAATAAACCCCTTTTAATAATAACAAGTGATGGGGGTGAAATGATTTTCAAATTTTTTTTACAAAAATAATTAGTTCAAAAAAATAGAATATGTAACCAGAAATCATTTTTTGAATTTTAGATTTTTCGTCATAAAAAAATTGTCGGGGATGTTGTAAAACCCTTTAGTATACATATACACATGCACATACAAATGACATAAGTATTGTCAGTAATAATATGGTAAAATATATTTACTTAACTAAATATAAGAAGATTTGACCTTTTTCAAATAAAAATAAAAAGAATTAAATGTCATAAAACGTCATGGTACAAAAGGAGGTGAATTATATGTTGGTTAAAAAGGGGTGCCTTTGTGATATCCCGGAATTTTAGACAATATCAATTTAATAATCTTTATATAAAATTAAATTGATATTGACGATATTGATTAATAAAATATATTTGGTTTAATAATCAGAATAAATAAATATTTAATTTGTGATTTGTCTTTTAAAATGCTAAAATAAATGTTTTAAATTATAATGTGTGTGTATATATATATTATAGTTTATCTTTGTTTTGGAATTTAATTTACATGAAAAATAAATTAAGTTTTGTTTTTAAATTCTAATAAAATATGTAGTAATTAGGAAATTATGTTTTAATTAATATTAAGCTTTTAAAAATCTATTTAAATTAATAACTTTACGGTTTGATAATAAATGTAATTGTTTAAAATTTGTCTTAGTTTAATTTTTGTTTTAAATTTAAATAAAAGTTGATTTTATTTCTTTTTAAAATATTATTTGATAAATATGATTTGAGTATATTTTATATAAGTTTGAAATATAAGATACCATGTGATTTAAATTCATTTATAATTTCTTTATAAATCATATTAAATTGTAAATTGATATTTGAAACCCTATTAATAAATATTCTACTTTTCTTAAATATAAAGAAGGATTTAAATAAGAAATAGAATCTTCATTTTAAATTTGAATAAATTGATTATTGATTTCAAAGAATTTATTTGAATTTGGAAAATTTATTTTGAAACCCAAATTAATAGATTCTTTAAAACATTTGTATAAGTTTTAATTTATTAATTTGTTTTATTTACATTTTCTTTAAATAAGAGATTTACATAAGTATAGAATGAATTAAAGAAAGACCCTTTATAAACATTTAAAAAAAAGAATAACTAAATTAAGTAAAAAGACAAGTGTTAACTTTTTAAGTATTTAACTACATGTGTTAATAAATTAGTAGCTCTAATGACAAGTGTCATTAAATCTTTATTTTCCTTTAATAATTTTGTTAAATCCATTTCAGCCTCTTTTAAAATATTTTCATTTCCCTCATTCTCTTTTTCAAAACAAAGATAAAGAAATCAAAAATCTGAAACTCAAATTTTCTCTCAATAACAAAATCTGCTTATTCATTCAAAAAGCAAATCTAAAAGTAAATCATCTTCTCAAACCCAGATATAAATCACAACAACCTATAGTTCCTGCAAAATCATCTCTTCTACCTGGAATTACTGCATAATCAAGTTTGCATTGCTATTCATTCCTACAAAATCAAGGCCTGCACTTGCATCTCTGTAAATTGGAGCAACCTGTAGTTTAAAACCTGCATGCATGAAGTAGATAATCAACATAAGGATTCAGTTTAAAGCTACTCAAGTGCAAATTTTTCAAGGGAACATTGTGCTCTGTTCTCCTGAGTTCCTGTGAGTAACACTTCTTTCAAATATCTCTAGTTAGATCTGGTTGTTTAAATATGTTTAGATAAGTTGTTTTTGTATTCATATTGGAAATCTTCTATGCATTTATGTGGTGAGATTTTTGTTGAATATGAATGGCCTGCATATCATCCCTGAACCAAAGTTAGCAACCCAGTTTCATCTTTAAATTCATTTTGTTTTATCTATAAATTTTTAAGACTTAAGATTTAACCATATTTGTTAGTTTAACTTTAAACTAAATACAGAAGTTATTTTAACTTAAATAGAAAACTAAAATCATGTACTGGAAATCAGACAAGAAGGGAAACTCAGGTCCCTGAGAAAATTTAAAACTTGTAAATTCAGTAATTTAGATATACAAATTAAATACTTATAACCCATTCATGATTTTTAAGAGAAGGATCAAAAGTTCTAAGTTTGGTATGACTGGGGTATTACAGTTTGACCCAAATCTGGGTTTTAGGGTGTTTTAATGATTATGGAATTCTAAATGTTTTGATATTTCTTCTGTATTTAGTAATGTGATTAGGTTTATCATAAAAATTATCAAATCTGTTGATTGGACTTTGAATTAGAAGAGGAAATGGAAATTTTTCCTGTAAACCTAAGTTTTTAGCAAATGAAGGAATTCGATTTATTTGTGGTTCGAGTGTTGAGCTGTTTAGTGGGAAGGTAGATGGGTCTCTGACAAAGTAGTGGCTGGAGTTTCAACTGTATCGATGATCGGAGGAAGTTGAATGCTGTGTTGACAGGTTGGAGGAGTATTGGGGTATAGTGTGTTTCAGGATTTAAAATAAAATAGGAAAACTGCTCTGTTGAATTTTGGAAATTTGAAGATCACTGATGCTTAGGTGATCATGTTGGGTTTAAGGGGAATGATGGAGGAGGGTGATCATCACTGATGATCGGAGAGTTGGTCATAGTGATGTGCATGTACACAGAGTCATTTTTGAATGGGGTTTTGGTTTTCTGTAAGTTGTAGGAAAAGACTCGAGTCATTTGAGATGTGACTCGAAGCAACAGGCCTTAGAACTCGAAGTGAAGTGGCATTTGACCCGAAGTAAATTAGTTTTTGGCTCGGGTAGATTTGGATACAGTATTTTGTTTCTCTGTAACCTGAACAGTTTCAGGTTTTGATTTTTTTTTAAACTAAATTTAAAAAGGGCAAAGCAAGTTTGAATCTAAACGTAAAGAAAGATTAAATGATAAATTCAAATAGATTTTGAATTTCAGATTTTGGCATAATCAAGATTTGCAGGAAATGGAATATATAAGATTTAAAAACCTGCACTGTTTTTATATTGAGTGATTTTTAAATCTGAGAATAAGATTTTAAAAATAAGATTTAAATTTTAAGTTAAATCTGAAATTGAAATCCTGGATTCAAATTTGAATTTGAATCTGAAAGTTTCAAAGAGAAATTAGGTTGATAAATTTAAATGATATATTTTAGTTGAATATTTTAAGTATGTTTAAAATGTGTTTTATAAAATCTGTAATGAAATTTAAAACAGGGTTTAATTTTAACCTTTGAATTTAAACCTGAGAACATGATTTGGACCTTAGTTGTAATATTATTAAGATTTGAAATTTATATGTTCAATATCATTTGAATTGTTTAAAATATTTTAAACTTGTTAAATTTGAATGTGGGATAAGTTAAACTATTCTTTTAAAAAAAAATACTTTAAAGATAAGTGATCCTTTAAAATGAAAATTTAAGAGTTTTTTTTTATATTTAAAATCTTGTTTAAGTTTGATTTCATTTTAAATATTTATGGAATTTAGAAAATTTAAAAGAAATTTGTTTTAAATGACTTTAATAATATAATTTAATCATTAATGAGATAAATGATTTTGTTAATTGTTTTGAAAACTTAATTATCTGATCAAGGTAATTAAGATTTTAATTAATTTAATAATTTAATAATTAGGATATTAATTAAATAATTAAAGGTTTATTTAATTAATTAAAAGTTTAAGTAAGTTGATTAAATTTGATTTAAAATATGATTTAGAAATTAATTTAAATAAGATTGGATTAATTTAATTTAATTAATTAATGGAATTATTAATCAAGTAATTAATAATTGTTAAGTTTTAATTATCACTTGATTAATTTAAAAAAATAAAAAAAATAGAAATTAATAAATGGTTATTTTTAAATAAATTAAGAATTAATATTTATTAATTCAGTTAATTACTTTGGAGAAGTAACTAAAGAATTTGTTATTGGTCATTAACTTAATATTATTTTAAGATTAATTAATGTAATTAATTTTAATAATTAATTGTATTAATTAATTTAAAGATAATCATTTGAATTATTTAAGTATAATTACTTAAAGAAAGTAATTAAGGAAATTAATTACTGATTGTAATTAATTAAGTTGTTGATTAATTAAGTTAATTAATTAAGTTTAATTAATTTAATTTAATCATTGATTAATTTGAGAAGTAATTACTAATGTAATTAAAAATGGATAATTACTTAGTGAAGTGATTAAGGAAATAAATTACTAGATGTAATTTAATGGAGGATATTTGGAAATTAATTACTTTGTGTAATTAATATGTAATTGGTATGTTGAATAATTACTTAAGTAAGTAATTAATTTGGGTTTTGATTAATAAGTTAATCAAGTATGATTAATCAACAGAGATAATTGATAATTAATTTAATGGAGTTATTTAAAATAATTTGAGATCATTAATCTAGATAATTAATGATGTGATTAAGGATTGAGTAATTAAGAACAATTAATCAATGAAGGTATTAGTTAATTAATTAAGGATTAATTAATGAAGTAATTATAGGTTAATTACTGAATTTGGTTTGGATTAATTAATTTGTGAAATTAATTAGAGTTTAATTACTTGATGTAATTAAAGAACGATTAATCAAGATGATTAATTAGGGTAATATGTTAAGAATAATTAATTGATGTGTAAGAAAGATTTATATGGATGAGTAATTAATTTAATTCACTTTAAATTAATTATAGGATGGTGATTTAATAAGTCATTGCTTATGAATGATGATTGATATTTATTACCCTGAATGGTTGAGATCTCAGTTATGAGATAAATGTTGTTGTGAGATTTGGATGTTATGGTTGCATTGAGTTGATAATATGATTTATCCGTTTGAGTTGATAATATAGATTATCTGATGTTATGATAATATTGATTATCTATTATGATGTTGAGAATTATCTATCTGTGTGTATATAGATAATATTGAATTGAATTATTTTAAACTTTAAAACAACTTGGCCCTAAAAGACACGCTTTGGATTCGATGAGACCGGGATCGGGTTTCCATATTTGGATATCCGAAAACCACATCGATTCCAAATAACGTTAGGTCGTAAATCCAAATGGAGCTTTGTGAAGACTCGAGGTGTAAGGGCTATACGTCAGTATAACTCTGTGGGTGATTCCGTAATGAGTTGACGGAATAGTGCTTATAGATTCGAGATGGTGGATTAGAGTGCAAGGATTATCGTCGTTAACTCTGAGGGTGATTCCAAAACGAGTGTAACGAGATAATGCCTTCGGTTTCGTTCGAACCCGGAACGAACTTGTATGGATCGAATGCTTTCAGAACATCGTCAGGTAGACGATGAGCATTCTAAGTGATGTGTCCTATAAAGGTAATCGTAGCCTCAAGCCTCATCAACCGGAAATGGCTAAAACAGGGGAGGTGCAGCAAGGCTTCGTGGGTAGCTCCCACTGGAGAGCGAGATTGATCCCTGTCTAGAAGTCCCTTTATATTCGGCTGTGTGGGCAGTTGGTTGCAAACAACTGCGGGGTTGTCTTGTTCGGAACTGTTCACTAAGGAATGGGTCCGGCCTTGTGTTGCAGGGGAGTGGGAGTACTCCTCAGTACGGTGATCTAGGCCACGTACTCTGACGGGCGGTACCCCAGTAGCCCTGCCATTGTATGGAATCCAAAATCCAAGTGCCAACGGTTTTGATTGTATTACCCACTTTTGTGGCTAGTAGCTGGAATTTAATCATGTAACAATTTCGGCTATATCTTATTTATTTGAAAACCCTAGACACTATTATATTATCATCGGATTTTCTATCAAATGTTTTGGTTAGCGTAAGGTAAAAACTTCTCCATGTTTATGTGTGGGAAGTCTTACGTGATACCTTTTCTTTTCAAAAGGTTTTTAAAGTTAAGCAACCTTAACCTGTTACTCACACCAGACCCATGTCTGACCCGGAGTTTATTTTTGTTTTTCATAAACTCTTGGGTACTCAAATTTTTATGAGTAGCCAAGGGAATTCAGGTTAGGATTCAGGTTAGCTTTGACGAATAATGGATGACAATGGAGCAGGAGGCTTCTGCGTTGTAGATATATAGTTCCGCTTTGTTTTCTCTGTGTTGTGATTGTATTAAGTTGTAAATACTAGACAGGTGTTTATAACTGTCTAGTATATGTGATGTGTATGCTGTGTATCTCTGATTGGTATTGTATATTATGTAAATACTTATGTTATTAATATAATTTATTCATTCCGCTGTTGAGATTCCATTGTTGTTCCTTCTTTCTCTTCTTTCTTTTCTTCTTCTATCCCTTTCTTTCTTAATTCATGATGCGATTTTCTGGGAGTAAAAAGTCGGGTCGTGACAGCCTTGATCCCTCACCCTTGCGTGTAGAAGAGGGGAGAGGATGGTGGAGATGATTTTGCACATTTTGAGTGGAGGATAGACACTTAAAGGTTCGTTTGGTAATTTGTTAGTTTCATTTTATATAAAACAAATTCCTAATTTTCTCTCTTTCATTTTCCATTTCGTTTCTTCTTTTTCAAACTTCATCTTCTTTTTCTCTAAGTTTAAAATTTTTTATTGGCTTCCATGTCTTTTTCAAAATTTAAAAATTATGTCTTTTTTCACTTTAAAGTCCTTTTCTTCTCTTCCTACACGCTCTCCTTCACAAAACAAGCCCAGATCACCCATTTACACCATAGGTCGGGCCCACATACACCTTAGGCTGAACCCAAAAGCACTTCACTAGATCCAAACTCCACTTTTGACTTAAAATAATCTAAGATCTAAGACCGATCCCAAGTTGTGGCGCTTGTTGTAGTTGATTGAGTTAACTTTTGGTGAGTCGAGCTCACTACTTTTTGCAAGTTTTAAACTTTTTAAGTTATTAATATTTCTTGTTTGTTGTATGGTTGAAAATAGTGTTATTTTGTTGTACTTTATGTGTTTATATGTTGTATTGGTTATGTACTTGAAATGAAATCGATAAATGAAGTTATATTTTTGTAGTTGTAACAACTCAGAATTTCAATCATTTGAAGGTGGAGTATTAAATTGATTTTAAATATTCAAAAGTTAATTTTGTAAGTTAAATAACTCATATTTCGAATATAACGATTTATTGGATAATTAAATTGTTTAATTTAATAATTTTTGAAATTGTGGAAATAATTGAATGTTAAATTTAATATAAGTAAAAACAATTTATAAGCTTGATTCAAATCTATTTGAATTAGGATGAAGATTGTAAACTTTTAAAGTTCAAAAAAAAAATTAATTTAATAGAAATTAGAAATCTCATATTTTAATTGCCGAGTGAAAATAGTCATTTTTGACAGTCTCGGATTTCAACGAAACTAGTTTTATTGGATCCGTGATAGTGAATTATAGTATGCTGTCGAATTTTATATCGATTGGATTTACCACTTGATCGTGTGAGTTCGAAAAAAGCAGAAATCAACTAAAGAAATTTAATTAAAATAATTTGATTTTGAAAACCTATCTTCTATGTATGATGGAATTGGCCTACGATATATATTCCGTTGTGTTTGGAATAGGAATAAAACATTAGGAACTCCAGGTGGCACCGTTTCGTTTGGAGTTTGGAAATATTTCGGGTGAATAGTGTCAAAAACCTGTCTATATAAGGACCTTAAACTAAGGGTGCTTTCATTTTTGAACCGAAAGGGGCAAATGAAAGGGGATGGGAAGGAGTAAGTTCCCAAAAGGGAACTGCATTTTTGTACGAAACGGGCAACGCGAAAGGGGCAAAATTATTGTTTTATTACTTGTTTATATTATTATTTTATTTACGCAAAAGGTGCAAAGCATAAACCTAAGATAATCGCCATAAAGATGTGTGTCGAACTGTAGCTGAACAGGTGGATCTAGTGGAACTCTGAACTGACATTTGTCAGTTCGGATGCAGCCATCAAAAATCACATCCAACTTCCAAAAACGAGCAGGCGAGGTATGTTTGTATTTATGGTGCCTTGCTACAGCTGTATCCCACAACTCGTCGGATCCTCCGACCGTGTCCTGTTTTTCGTTCCAATAGCCACCTGGAATTTGTAGCAGCTTGCTCCACGGGCTCTGCTCACATTTTAGATTATCGAACTTGTTTTTCATTTGTCCAGTGTTTTAATCCAAACCAGTTCTTACGTTGAACGGGACTATGATATCTTCATACGACTGTGCAACACGGTGGGCACGCGTATCAATGTTTTCGAAACAAACATCGATGAACGCATTTGTTCTGTTGGCACTCCAGTCGAAGATGGTTCTGGTAGAGGAAGAAGCAGAGTGGCCAGACATTCTGAAAAAAGTAATTCAAAAATGTATATGGTAGATAACAATATGAAAAACGCAAATACAAAAAAATTTACCTAAAAAATCAACGAAGATCCTTGTAAAAATTGTTGAATTTTCAGATTTTTTTTTTTTTGTTTTTTTGGTGATTTGGTTGAGAAATGGAATGGTGTATATAGTGAGTGAAGGGGTATATGGCGGGTAGGAACGAACCGTTCACGTCAGACGGTGCCCGATGCATCTGATGCGTACGGTTCATTTGATCTATGCAGCAGCGTGGGACCGATGCTTGACGCGTCCGACGCGGACACCAACGCTGACCGCCAATTCTGCAAAAAGAACGGTACCTAAAATCCTAGCCTATCTTTTTCATGCAGCCGCAACCCTTAAATTCAATGGCCAGTAATCACCAATCCTTTTTCCGTACGATCTCTCAAACCTCGACCTATAGGCTTCGGCCATAACTAGAAAACATTGAGAATGTCATGCTCTAGCTATCGAACGGTGAGGACCGAAAATGGCGCGACATGGAGGCCCAAAATCACCAACGTTTGAGCTTCATTTGGGGGGCAAATTCAAGGCATGGGTTGCGAAATGTGGGCCGCACTTGGCATGTTGGTGAGAGGGAGGATGGCGCACGCGTTGATGTGGTTCGATTTGGGTCTGGCTGCTCATGGGTGGTGCGGCAATTGAAGAACGTGGCGTGCGTTTAGTTTTGAGCACGTACATATATGCCTGGGAGAGTTAGAATGAAGGAGGAAGAAGGTATAAAAAAATTAATTATAATTTATAATATAATTAATCTATTAATTATTGAATGATTAATAACTCGTAACTTTTGCATACGAAGTCCAAATCGAACGAAACAAGTCGTGTTGGGTTCATATTGATGAGTACTACATTTTACAGCTAGTTTGGACAGATTTGGAGCTAGCAACAATTTTGGGTTAAATTATATGGTCGTTTAATTTTAATCCAAACGAATCGCTAATGCCACAATTGCAACCAAAGTGAGTTAACTCACATCTCTGGACTGCTTATATTTTAAGTGAAAATAAATTTATTATATGACGATTGTTACTTATTTGGATGATATTATATATATATATATATATATATATATATATATTAGTTGAATTGAATATACCCGCCCCTCGAGCGGATGAGACCGTGTTACGTTTCCGTATAAGAGCGAATGACCCTTTGCATATGAATCCCGCCCCGAAGCGGTTGATTTGTATTTTTATGATTATATGATGTATGTGATGTAGGAGGACAGGTTGAGAGATCTAAAAGGACTCCTCGCACTGATGATTTTATTTTCATATATATATTGCTATATGATGTGATGGATGCCATATTAGATGACATGAAATTTGTTGTGCTTATTTAGTGCTATGGTAGCACTGAGCCATATTTTTAGTATTTTGAAATACTATTAAATAGTGATTTTGAAGTGAAATGAATTTCAAGTAATTTCGAAGAAGTATATGTTTTAATAATCTTTAAATTATAAAAAAAGAGTGCATTTGTTTTAATTGAATAAAAGTATGATTTTTGATGTTATAAAAATATGGTTTTGGTGAAATATTTTATATAGATATTTTTGAATATTTTATAAAGGATTTTTAAAAGGGATATTTTATAAATAAAGATATGGATTAATTGGAATTTACAAATATGGACCAATTGGAAATTATAAATATGGATTTTTTATAAATAAAAGAAATTACAAAATAGGGGTTTATAAATGGACTTTTTTAAATAAATTAGATTTATAAAGAAATGGATATAGAAGTGGATTTTTGATAGTAAATGAATTTTATAAATGAATGTCTTATAAATAGAAATTTATAGAAGGAAGTGATTTTATAAAAACGAATTTTTATAAAATATAAAGGAAATATATAAACATAGTTTATAAATAGGGAAATGATTTAGGTTGAGATGTAAATTGTGTATTTTTATTCAAAGGAGTGTTGAAAGAAATATTTTGGTAAAGTTAATGGCTGCGAAAAGTAACTTATCATTTTAAAGTAATGTTTTGGGAAATAATAATTCCAATGGAATTTAATGGTTTTGAAAAATGTTTTAAAATGAGATACGTATCGAAAACAAAGATTTCAACATTTATTGTTGTAATGGACATTTTCAGAAATAAGAAAGGCGTGGACTTTAACGTTGTTGTTATAGTAAATGATTTTTGAAAGGAAATGTTTTATGCAGTATACGGGATTTTATGTATATTAATAAACCAAATCTTTATACTAATATTTTAGGCTGTTGTAACGATGTTTTACGCAACATTCGTTTGACCCAAATAAAGTGCGGTTTTGAGGAATACTTTTCTCAAGATTTTTGTGTATGTATATACTTGTTTTTGGTTTAAGCATATAGAGATATTTTGTAAGTGTTGAAAATGGAATGATTTGTGAATATGTTTATACTGTTGATATAAGTATATGGAAATGTTTTCCAATATCTAAAGATTGAACTGGTTTTGTGAATATATATATGTATATATATATATATGTATATATATATAATTTGAAGTAAATATTTGGAAAGTGATTTAATCAATGAAAGATTAATTAAATAGGTCTAGTGATTGCTTGGTGCTAGATATTGTTTGTTGCAGCGATAGTAAAATAACTGACTATCAAATTTGGCCTCTTTATCGTTGTTGTTTCAAAGAAACCGGGGTCGGATTTATCGAAGAACCACTTCGGACCAATGTATGCATTCGAAATTGCAGCTTTATGATGATGATGGTTGAAGATGGAGATCTTCATGATGTATGGCTACTTGCAAATAAACCCTCAGGGAAATTACCATATCATATACTTATGGTGGCAATAGTGCTCTGTCATGAAGATCTTCGATGCAAGGACCGTCGCTACTAATTCTAGGTGTAACGCCCGATAGGATGTGGTAGGAGAGTTCCTTCGGTTTGTTCTGTTCCTAAATAACTTATATGGATGAATGTTTGACATTGCATTTCTAAGAAGAACGTACATTGGTTTTTACAAATATACATCGGTTGGTGGTGTAGGAAGTAACTTTTCTACACTTAACACCCTTCTCTAAGACGTACGAGCTTAGAGGTTGCACTTTTAGGACATTCAATTAGTGTGTTGTTGGAAATGACAATGTGGTATTCAAAGTGGAATGTGCTATGTAAATGGTAAACGTTACCTTAAGCCTCAGTAATGGCTTAAACATGGCATGTCGTAAGGCTAAGTGATCGCTCCCATTAGGGTATGGTCATCACCCTTCAAGATGTATTTATTCCCGTTATGACGTCGAGTTTTAAATTTATGTTGTGCATACTCATGACTACGGATAAGTCGGTTAGGACCGGGTTGATGTCATATTCAGTTCTATCCACCACCAGATGGGTTTGTGGGTAGGCTGATCTTGCCAGGTGCAGAGGTTTCAAAGATATCCATCCTCGGTATATTCCTCTAGAAATGTACTGTACAGAAGGTAGTCCCTTACTTGCCATTTTATGGAAATCCAAACTCCAATACATGCCTACCATGTTGTTTGTAGAACCCACTTTGTGGCTAGTATGCTGGAATTTAATAATGTAACAATTTCGGCTATGATTGATATTATTTATATAATAAAAACTATTATAATATAACAGAATTTGATATGAAATATTTTGGTTGCCGTAAGGGAAAAACCCATCTGTGTTTATGTGTGGGCGCTGTCTTACGAGATACCTTTGCTTTGATAAAAAAAAGTTTTTATAACTTTAAAATTCAGTTGAGATGTGTTTTCTCACACTAGTTTACCAGGCTTATCTAGGCGTTCTCTCTTATGAATGCTTGGGTCAGACCGATTATATCTATAGATGTAGATTTGGATGCCTTGGAGCTTCAGCAGGAGAGCTGGATGTCTTCAGATCATATTCCCGCATATGTTTATATTCCGCTACATTATTGTTTATGTTATCAGCATTTGTGAGGACATATTATTATAACTATCAAGGCTGATGACCTTGATTTGATTGTTGTACTCTGATTGATGGATGTATGTATATCACATTATAGTTTCTGTTTTATAAAGATCATTGATATTATATTATATGTTGTCCTCTACGATGTGAGATTCTATGTTGTTATTGTTTTGCTTCTCTATTTCTCTTTTCTTCTTCTCTCTTCTTTCTTTCTCTTGATTTTCTGAAGTTTTGTTTGCTTTGGGTCTGACATGTCAGGTTTATTGTCGATCCAAACGGTATGGATTTTTGGGACATCACATTTGGTATTAGAGCTTAGGTTTAGTATATTCCTAGGCTTTAATGTGTACTCAGTATAGATAAAGCACCCTAGATTGAGTTTGAGTGTATTATTTATATGTGCGTGTATTTATTAGTGATATAAAAATGTTTTATATTGTGTTGAGATATATATATACACACACATATATATATATATATATATATATATATATTGAGTTGTTTATGAATTCTGATCGGTATGTGAGACGTCACGTTATCGATAAGAGTTTTTAAACCCTTGAACAAGGCATATCGACATATTATTGTTTTTAAATTGGGTAAATGAAATAATTTTACCTCGATTCTATTCCATATATAAAGCAAAAAAAAATTCAGAAATTATTATAGTGTATATACATGGATTGTTTGAAAATGTAAATATATATAAGTTAATAAAAGTTGTTTGAATAATCTAAATAAAGACAGCAATTGTAAAAGTACAAATTATATACGCAAATGAATTTATAATGTGAATTATGGAGTATGGAATTATAATTTAAAATGATTTACAATTGTGAAAGAATCTTATATACAAGAAATGAAACTATATAAGTATATTTACAAATATGAGTTATAAATAAAAAAGAATTTAAATTAATAATTTAAGAATTTGAATCCCGTTGATTCTGACAGTTGTTTTTCAAAATTTGAAGGTGTTATATTATAATAAATCAAAACAAGAAGGTAAATTTTTTTGGAATGAATCTTATATAAGTAAAGTGAATAAGTGAAATTATATAAATATGAATTTATAAATGTGATTTATAAATAAATGGATTTTAAAAGAATTTAAAGCACCGAATTCACTATAGTTATTGGGAAATAATAAAGATGATGATGGCCGCATCATCAGTATTATTTTCAGGTTCTGTGTGATGGCTTTGCTACCTTAGCTAATAAATATTGAAGTTTTGCTGTGACAAACAAGAATTTAAATTTAAAATCCAAGAATGATTTGGTAAATAAAGGAAAATGAGTTTCGAACTTATCAAATTTGAAGTGGCATAGATAAAGATATAAAATTAATTTAACTTAGGTAAAGTTAAACAAATTGGAGTTAGTGAATTGGATTAAATGGATTTCATGAACTGAAGTTCAACTTAAGTTAAATGAAATGAATTAAATGAGTTAAATGAAGTAAATAAATGAAGATTAACTTAAGTTAAATGAAATGAATTAAATGAGCTAAGTAAAGGAATTGAAATGAATAGGAAGTTGAGTTAATAAATTAAATTCAACTTAAGTATATAAATGAATTGGATATAAGTTGAAAATTTGTTTGATAAAATTGGATATAAACTTAAGTAATGAAGTGAAAATAAGCATAAGTGTTGAATAAAAAGTTTATAAACTTAAGTAAATAATTTTATGGAATAGTTGTTATGTGTTATTAGTATTAAAAGAATTATACTAAGTAAATAAGAAATGTTGTTAAACATGAATTGAAAGTAAATTTAAGAAAAATAAAGTGAATGTTATTAAATTTGAATTGGAATGAATGTAAATTAGTAGAATGTAAACTAAATGAATATTGGTAAACAAATTGAACCGATGACTGTAAGTGAACGCAAATCAATTAAAGGGTAATAAGAAATGGAAGTGAGTAAAACTAATTTGATAAGAATCAAAGGAAAGCAAAATGAGAATGAATGTAATATAATAATTGTTAGTTAACTTGAATGTGAATTAGTTGGATGAAAACTAAACAGTAAACGAATGAATTGATTTATTAGATGTTAGTTGTTTGAATGAAATTAGAAGTGGAAACTAAGTATAAATTGAATGTGAATAAAAGCAATTTGGTTGTGAATTAATTAAATAAAGTTGAATACAAATTGATTGGTTATGTTGGATGGACATTAGGTGTTTGATGGTTGCTTATGTTGCATATGTTTCATTTTCATGTGATTATTGTACAGTATATGTTATACATTGATATTATATGATATAAACATGCTTCTCATTTGGTTGTTGAGTGTTTAGTAGGTGTGGATGGTGTTTGCTTTGCTTTTGCAGCTCGCTTTCGTGCTATATTAGTTGTATATGCTCGCTAATATAATAAAAGGTAAATATCTCGGATTACGTATCATACTTTTAAACTTTTTTTCCTACGGGACTCGAATATGAAATGTATATTTGTGGTTTTTTCTGATCGAACAACGCAAAAGAGGCTTTTGCAAATTTTTCTGAAAATTTAAACGTTAGAAATTGTTTGAGATTTTGAAAAACCTTTGATAACTAAAAAAATTGATTTTGAGTTATAAATTGAAATGTTATTAGATTATTATTGAAAGAGTATTAGTTAATAACAATGAATGGATTTGAAAACTTAGAAAAGTTTTTATAAGAGGTTTAACTAATTGATTTAGAAAAAATAAAAGGTTTGAATGAATTTGGTAATCTGGTTTTAACGATTTTTTTTTGAAAGGTTAGTGGACTTTATGGCATTTTCTTACTTGGTAATTTCGAGAATGAAATTCTATTAAGGAAGGGAGAATGTAACGATCCAGAATTTTAGTCATTCAAAATTGGAATATTTAATTGATTTTAAATATTCAGAATTTAATTTTGTTGGTTAAATAACTCATATTTCGAATATAGTGATTTATTGGATAATTAAATTGTTTAATTTAATATTTGAAATCGTGGAAATAATTGAATGTTGAATTTAATATAAGTAAAAACGATTTATAAAGTTGAATTAGGATGAAGATAGTAAACTTTTAAAGTTGAAAAAAAGTTAATTTAATAGATTGAAAATTTCCTATTTTAATCAACGAGTGAAAATAGTCATTTTTGACACTGTCTTAGATTTCGATGAAATTGGTTTTATTGGATCTGTAATAGTGAATTACAGTATGCGGTCGAATTTCGTGTCGATTAGACTTGTCGTTTGATCGTGCGAGGTCGAAACGCATAAAAATCAATTAAAATAATTTAATTAAAATAATTCGATTTTGAAAACCTATCTTCAATGTATGATGGAATTAGCCTTCGATATATATTCCATTATGTTCGGAGTAGGGGTAAAACGCAAGGAATGCTAAACGACATGCTTCATTTTGGAGTTCGAAAATATTTCGGATGAATAATGTCGAAAACTTGTCTACATAAGGACCTTAAACTAAAACCCTAGCCTATCTTTTTCATGCAGTCACTACCATTAAATTCAATGGCTAGTAATCACCTATCTTTCTTCCATCCGCTCTCTCAAACCATCAACCTATAGGCTTCGACCATAACTAGAAAAACATTGAGGACGTTGAGCTCTAACCATCCAACAGTGGAGATCAGAAATGGCGAGACGTGGAGGCCCAAAATCACCCGCGTTTGAGCTGCGTTTGGGGGGAAACTTCAAGGCGTAGGTTGCTAGATGAGTGGCCGCACTTGGCACGCTGGTAAGGGGGAGGATGGCGCACGTGTTGATGTGGTCCGTTCTGGGTCCGACTGCTCATGGGTGTGTCTATATACACTTATTTTTTTGGCTTAAGCATATAGAGATATTTTCTAAGTGTTGAAAATGAAATGATTTGGGAATATGCTTATACTGCTGATATAAGTATATGGAAATGTTTTTCAATATCGAAAGATTGAAATGGTTTTGTGAATATACATATGTATGTATGTATGTATGTATGTATGTATGTATGTATGTATGTATGTATGTATGTATGTATATGTATATTAAATAATTTAAAGTAAATATTTGGAAAGTGATTTAATTAATAAAAGATTAATTAAATTGGACTAATGATTGCTTGGTGCTAGATATTGTTTGTTGATTTAATAGTTAATTAACCGACTATCAAATTTGGCCTATTATCATTGTTGGTTTGGAGAAACCGTGGTCGGATTCATCCCAGTACCACTTCGGACCAATTTATGCGTTCGAAATTGCAGGTTTATGATGATGACGGTTAAAGAAGGAGATCTTCATGATGTAGGGCTACTTGCCACTAGACCCACAGGGAAATTACCACAGCATATACTTATGGTGGCAGTAATGGTATGTCATCTTTGATGCAAGGACTGTTCGCTACTAATTCTAGGGGTTATGCCCGACAGGATGTGGTAGGAGAGTTCCTTCGGTTTGTCTTGTTTCTGGACAACTTGTATGGAAGAATGTCTGACATTGCATTCTAAGTAACTCTCTTACACTTAACACCCCTCTCTGAGACGTGCGAGCTTTGAGGTTGTACTTTTGGGAAAATCAATTAGTGCGTTGTTGGAAATGGCAATGCGGCATTCAAAGTGGAATGTGCTATGTGAAAGATAAACGTTAACTTAAGCCTCGGTAATGGCTTAAACAGGGCATGCCATAAGGCTAAGTGGGTCACTCCCATTAGGGTATGATCATCACCCTTCTAGACGTACTTATTCCCACTATGATGTTGGGTTCTTAATTTATGTTGTGTATGCTTATGGCTACGGATAAGTTGGTTACGACCAGGTTGATGTCATATTCGGTTCTATCCACCATCAGATGAGTTTGTGGGTAGCCGGTCTTGCTAGGTGCAGAGGTTTCGAAGATGTCTATCCTTGGTATATTCCTCAATAAATGAATTGTATAGAAGGTAATTCATCACCTGCCATTATATGGAAATCCAAACTATAATACATTCCTACCATTTTGTTTGTTGAACCCACTTTGTGGCTAGTATGCTGGAATTTAATAATGTAATAATTTCGGCTATGATTGATATTATTTGTATAATAGACACTACTACAATATAACAGAATTTAACATGAAATATTTTGATTATCGTAAGGGAAAAACCAATTCGTGTTTAAGCGTGGGCATGGTCTTACGAGATACCTTTGCTTTGATAAAGAAAAGTCCTTATAACTTTAAAGTTCAGTTTAGATGTGTTTTCTCATGCTGGTTTACCAGACTGATCCAGACGTTCTTCGCTTTCAATGCTTGGGTCAGACCGAGTATATTTACAGATGTAGATTTGGAAGCGTTGGAGCTTTAGCAGGAGAGCTGGATTTCTTCAGATCGTATTCCCATATATGTTTATATTCCGCTGCATTATTTTTTATGTTATCAGCATTTGTCACGACATGTTATTATAACTGTCCAAGCCAATGATTTTGATTTGATTGTTGTATTCTGATTGATGGATGTATGTATATCACATTACAGTTTCTGTTTTGTAAAGATCATTGATATTATATTATATATTGTTTCGCTGCGATGTGAGATTCTATGTTGTTATTGTTTCGCTTCTCCATTTTTCTTCTCTTCTCTCTTCTTTCTTTCTCTTGATTTGCTGAAGTTTTGTTCGCTTTGCATCCGACGTGTCAGGTTTATTGTCAATCCAAAGGGTACGGATTTTTGGGACATCACCAAAGTAGTGATTTTTACCTTGTGTATATATATTACGACTGTGATAAATGTATGAACTTATACTTTGTTTTTATTTACTAAAGAGAATAGCACTCAAATTTGATTGTTTCAACATTGGGATCCTTGTTTAAACTTAGTTTTACTAAGCATTTTCTATAAAATTTTCAAGTTTTGAACTTAATTGTTAGTTTTCAAAACTCTTATATAAGTCTTTAAGTAAGCTAAACAAAAATTTAAGGTCTTGAAAGGTATTGCATAAGTAAAACTAGTTCGGAGTTATAGTATCCATAGCGATAATAGATGCAGTTCATGAAATCGAACACTTTCCCTAAAACTAAAAGAGTTTTCATCTAAAATATTTTGGAAAGTTTATCAAAATAGATTCCAAATATAAAGAGGTAATTATTACTTATTTGATTAAGTATGGTTTCTAATGATTATTTAGTTAGTTAATTAAGTAAAGGAAATTAGTAATTAAGTAAAAGTAATTAGTAATTAAATATTAATTAAGTAAGAAAACTAATTAATTAATTAAGGGATTAATTAATTATTAATTAAGTAAAGGTTAATTTTTTAATTAATCATGATTTAAGTAATTTTTAATTAATATTAATTATTAGTTAAGTAATTATAATTACCAATGAGGCAGGATTAATTATTAATTAATTACTTGTTAAGGTAAAATTTAATTAACATTTAGTTAGTATTTAATAATGGTTTAAACTTATTTTATATTAATTAAATGAGGGTTTTAATTTTTAATCACTTTATTCCTAATGATCGGTTTATTTAAAAAGCAGCTTTCTTTTACAAGTGAATGATTTTTAACAAGGGATTTTCTTTGTCTGCGCTATTAAATAGCCACACAAATATGAATAGATTATTGCTGACATCTGTTTAGCAGAATAAATCCTCGTTCGGCTATAGTTTAATTGAATAGATTATTTTGGACATCTATTTGGTAGAATTAACCCTCATTCTGCTATTATATTAACGTGGACTTATGTGGGTTAATTAATATACTAGTTAATTGGATAAGTGATGGATTAGCCAGTGATTGTTAATTGATTGTATTGACATATCTGTAGCTTATGTGAATTCTTATTATGTGACTTAAAAGGGTCAAATTGAATTAAACGATAACTTGATTTAGTACCGTTGTGGTCGCCAAACCTCTTGCTGAAATTTGAAAAGTTATGAATTTAAATTAACTTAAATTCTATATCAATTTAGGGTCAAGTGTTTATTTATGATGTTAAGTTAACTAATTGTTTTATTAGCGATCTTTTAAGTTAACTAATTATTGGTGATATATAGTTAATTAATTATTTACTTATTATGTTTAAAGGAAAGTAATTAATTAAATAAGGATGTTTTATAAATGATAAATTGTTAATGAAAAGGTTTATACTTAGTATAGAAAAAGGGATTTTTTTTTTCTAAATCATTTTAGAGTTTTTGTAAAAGAAGTTTTATAAATTAATGTGGAGATATATAAAAGTATTTGTAAATATGAAATGGCTTATAAAAAGGAATTTTTATAAGGAATGAGATTTAATTTTGACCATTTAATCCTTCTTAATTATAGTGGCATGAAAATATTATTTTCATACTTAACACTGAAGGATAGTGGTTTGATTTACAGTAAGAAATATTTTAAATAATATTTTTTTCTTCCCATCTAATTATGATTTTGGAAAAGAGGAAATCTCCCTCAAGCTTTGTTAATATACTTTTATCATTGAGATAAGTATACTAATATTTTTTAAGTATTGAAAATATAATAGTTTAAAATATACTTGTACCGTTGGGACAAGTATATGAATGCTTTCTCAAGTACTGATAAGAGTATAAGTGGTTTGTGAAAATATGTTTTGTGAAGGTATTTTAAATCAAATAATTGAAAGAGATTTTAACTAATGAAAGATTAATTAATAGAGGCATAATGGATCCCATATGAAAGTGAATTTATGTTTTATTATTATTATTTGATAGTTAAATAATCGATTCTCTAATCTGGATCAATTATTAACTCTGAAAATATCTAGGAGAAACGTGTGAGTTATATGGTACAGTCATCTTCGATGATGTTGTACTATGCATATAAATCTCGTTTTATTCTCCTAGGACAAATGATAAGGAGATCCGTTTACTTAATCGGCTAGGAGGTGATCTTCGTTCTTATGCATTATCTGTTAATTTCTAAAAGAACCAGAGTTGAATTTACTGAAAACTATCAAATGTTGGTTTGAAGAGACCGTGATTGGATAATTATGTTCGAACCAAGTCAAGCGTTCGAATTGAAGATATCTTGAAGATAATGGAATCAAAGATAAAACTCTTTGAAGTGCAGGGGCTACTTGCTACTAATTCTGAGGATGATTCCAAAAAGGATGTAGAAGAAGTAGTGCCTTTGGTTTGTTCTTATCCTAAGCAACTTCTATTTACGAATGTTGGCATTGCATTAATGCTTGGAGGACAATGTTATCATTCCAAATGGGATTCCTATCTAAAAGGTAAAATACAGCCTCAAGCCTCATCAACCAGGAATGACTAAAAAAGGGGATATGCCACAACACTATGTGGGTCACACCCATTAGGGTATTGTCATCACCCTTCTAGATTATTATTTATGTATTTGGTTATGCATGAGAGCTCTCGGGATAAGGTTGCAAAGCAAGCGGGGTGATGAAATATTCGATACTATCCAGTAAGGGTAGGCAGGTCTTGCCATGAAGGGGGTCCATGTGAGGTCCTCCGTACATTTTATCTAGATATGTACCGTGACAGACGGTACCCTAGTAGCATCGTCACTGATAGAATCCATTCTCAAATAAGCACCTTACAAACTTTGTTGTGCCCAACTATGCTGGAACATGAGATGCAAGCATTTCATCTATAATTATAATTTACTTTAAAACCTGGACATAATGATAAATCACTAGATTTTCTATAGAAATGTTTTAGTTATCATAAGAAAAAAACTCGTCTGTGTATATTTGCGGCGTGGTCTTATGAGATACCATTATTTTGAAAGGTTTTATAAAACATTAAGAATCCATTTAATTTTGTGTTTCTCACGCTGGTTTTAACAGATTGATCCAAGCATTTTTTACAATGCTTGGGTCATCCTGAGCATATGTTTCAAATTTAGTTGTACACTTAGAGCTGTAGGAGACGAGATGGGCGCCTTCAAGATGAACTCTCATATTATTTAACTTTCATTGTTTATTTCTTGTCTATATTTATGAGCAATTGTAAGGACATGTTATTATAACTGTCTAGGGCCAATGATAGGATAATTGTACTCTGGTTGATATATGTATATAAAAGTTTTCTTTTTTTCAAGTTCATTGATATATTATATATTACTCTTCATGTTGTGAGATTCTGTTTTGTCTTTTCTTTTCTTTCACCCCAACGATCCGTCTTTCCGGCACTTGGATGTTCAACACGTGAATACCGTGAATATATTAGTGTCAACTTCTAAGGATCGAAAAGGTTGGTTGTTACAGTATAGACAGCTGGGGTTTTGGAATTAAGGGGCATGTTTTTGGATTGCTCAGATTGAAGGAGTAAAATGTGAGACTTGGTCCACCTTTCTCTCATTTCCATCCACCCTATAAGCATCTCTAACCCTAATTAGAAATCATTTTTTTGCCTCCTTCCACTATTGGCTGCACAAAATTTATCTCCTTTCTTTGCCATCTACAAACTCAAACTAAATCGGGTCTAATCACTATTTGATAACTAAAAGTCAATGATTGAAAGACCAACACTCTTTTGAATCAGAAAGAGTTTCAAATGAAGAATTCGTTCTTCGAGGTGTACTTCAAGGCTTTGAAATTAAGGTATCATAATTTATATGTATATAACATTGTCTCGTTTGATTTGAAAATGGTTTATGTAATTTGAATTATTTATTATATGAATTGATTTGTTTAGATAAATCATAACTGAAATTTGTATATGAATAAACAATGTTTTAATTATAAATTTATGTTTTAAACATTCATATTGTAGTGTAATTTTTTAGATCTAAAAGTTTATATGTTTGTACTAATTGATTAGGTTTTTATTTTAATAAATCAAAACTGAAATTTGAATATGATTAATACTATGTTTACATTTAAGATCTATGCTTTAAACATTCATATCAAAGTGTAATTCTTTAGATATGAAAGTTTGTATGCTTATATTAATTAATTGGTTTCTTTTTTTTGGTTAAATCAAAACTGAAACTTGAATACCATTGTGCGATGTTTTAATTATAGCTCTGTGTTTAAGCAAATATATCAAAGTATAATTTTCAGATCTGAAAGATTACATGTTCTTATTATTTGCATTTGTACTGTAACTAAAACGTACATATGTACATATGATTAAAGGATGTCTTGGCAATGAATTTAAATTTCAAATTGATTACAATAATTATCTAAACTTATTACCCTATTTAATGTCATAAAATTCCTATTTAAGTATTTAAAGACTTGTTAATTTATTATGTTTCACTTTTTTTAGGTTGCATCTCTTGGTTTAATCGTATCCATATGTCTTTTATTAACTAATTCAAGTGTATATAAGTTTACGAATACATCAGAAAATGTATATGTAGCATGGAAGTTTATTTTGAATTAATTAGAATGTTTTTGATTTTATCTTTATACATGCAATTATATCTATATGCATGTATGGATGAATAAATCATATTTGTCATCTTTTATCCCTTTTCTCATTTGCCCCATATATGATTGTCTCTAGATTATTCTTATTTATTTTTTGTATATACATATCAACCATTGTCGGTTATTCATATTCTTGTGACTTATAGTTCATTGATTATTGATTAAATGCTGCATTAATTAATTTTGATATAGAGGGAAGATGAATCAATCGCATATATCATCTTTTATCTCTTTCCTTATTTTTTCCCTATATGATTGCCTCTAAATTATTCTTTTTCATTTATATATATTATGTTATCAATTGATCTTACTTAATTGTGCTATTACACAATTAAGTAATGAATATATTTGATATATTCAAACCATTTTAGATCTCATACTTAATTAATATAGAATTAAATTAATAAAACAATATAAAGTTTGATTTTATTAAAAACAACATTAGATTGGATCTAATAATTTTTTTACACTTCATAGGCCCTATAGATCGAAAATAGGAAAACTTTGAAATTTGATCTTTAACTTCGTTGCAGGTTGGCCCACTTCCAACAATGGTATCGGAGCCCAATAGTCTATGCGGTCTAAATTTATCATGTTAGGGCTAACTACTTTAATTGATAGATGTAAATTACTGGGTTATTGCATCTCAACTCAAAGGATTACTGCACACCATCACATGATGTCTTCTATTTGACTTGATAATTACCTACAGGAGACTCTCAAAGAGTTATTCTATAACTGTTCCAAACAATCACATGAATGTAACCCCTTGGTACCCCTAATAATCATGAATAATTCATCTTCCATCATGTGAAGAGCATTACGTATACTAGTGTCACAAGAAGCGTTGATATCTCGTTCTTCAAACATCTTTACTAGAACCACTTAAGGACAAGTATCATTTAACAGAATTAATATTCATGCTTACAAACACATCCGTAACTGCAATAAAGTAAATAATTTTTCTAAGGATTTTCAACTTATATGTATTTATTGTATTTAAAAAATAACTTATGTCCTAATGTAACAATATATACAACTGAAAATAAAACCAGAAAGTTATTTAATTTTAAAATGGATTCATTATAGGAGTTAAGATATATAATCAAACCACATACTTGCCACTAGGACCTGTGCAGTGAAAGACCCACAAAATCTATGCTATAGCGCATAGCGTTCTTCGACTGTTGTACTTTTTTAATACAACGCTATCAAATAGTAGTTCCATTTTAAGCTCTGTTATTTTCCACCACACTCGCTAAATCAAAGCATTTTAGCACTTGTTTTAGCAACAGATATAAAAGTTGATTTTATTAGTTCTCTTTTAATATAAATCAACAAGTTAGAGTAATGACCTAATTTTAAGGCATAAATGCTCAATATAAGTTAGAAATATATTGTAGTCAAAAAATCTAGACTTCATGAATTATAACATTCTTCGGTTTTTTTTATATAAGATTAAACAATATTTCTTTTTTATATGCAAATAATATGAGAAGATAATAAATTAACTTTAAATATTTGGCTTTATATATAATAAAGTTTTTTGCACCTTCGCTTTTTCCGTTATATCCTAGCTTTATACCTGCTATAAATTTTTGCACCTCCACCGTAATGGAATCATTAAATGCTTTAACTACATAGGTCAGGACACAACTCAGCTACACCAATGGTTAAAGTTTCTTGCTTCATATGACTTTGACATTTCTAGTTTCTTTATAGGGAAAGGAAATTGAAGTAGCTTACACATTCAACATTAGACATGCAACCATAGTTCCATGTTTGTATTTAGATCGAGGTTTAGATTTATAGCTTGATAAAAGTTTCAACTCAATGAGAACTTTAACCAAGGATGTTCGCACCTTTGTAAGTGATACTTATATTGTTTGATCATATGAGATATTGGTCAAAAATGAGATGTAAAATTAGAAATGATCCTTAGTCGTTTAAGAATGAAGTTTTGTAAGAATGAGAAGTCTGAAAAATAGGCAAAAAAAAACAATATTTTTAGTATGTATCTACAAATGGAAAAATATGTGTCAACACAAAGCTCTAAGAATGAGTGATGTGCCCTAGGGTGTTATTACGTTGGTACAATGCTCCTCGTAATGTGTCGATAGTTGAAGAAATCATTTGAATTTATTTTTAGCATTAATTATCCAGAATTTATTTTAAACAGTTATGCTAGCAGGATAAGTGTTTTTATACAGAATAACACTGTCGATTATCTACTTTTTTTGTTGTAGGTGAATAAGAGTGATTAAAAAATTCAGGCTTCCTTCTCCATTGAAGTTCAGGGAGATGAAAAAATATGTACCGTTGTTGTTTTGTGATACTACAATGCAAATATATCGTCCATCCATCTTCTCTGGCTAACTTTAACAGCTAATTGTATGTCGAATTCGTTAATGAGGTGGAGACTGAATTGGGTGATGCTAGCCCTCACATATGGTACTATGAAGATGGCCACTTATTCATCATCTAGCTGAGATGATTAACGTTGCAAATGTTCACCGCTTTAGTTCATGGTTCTAAGTTCCATCGGGGGTAACACGGAGTATGATGATGATAGAAGTTGGTAACATTTATATGAGTTTTGACAGACTAGAAAACATATTACATGTTTGTATATACTATGATCAATTTTATGTAGGGAGCCACTAAATTACCTAATGATAAATTCTCGTCTTAACTATTCCTAATTTATTTGCATTGTTTATGTACTTGTTTTTTTTTTCTAAAATACAGCGCAAGGGTTTTTTATTTATTTATTTTGTAATTCGATATTTATTGTTGTATTAGTGTATAATTTATTATCCGTTATTAACAATTATTATATAATATATGTACAATAAATAAAAATCAAACATACATTCCCATTGTCATGAAACTTGGGAAACAAAAACACATTTCAATTTTTGTTAACTTCACCGTAGAGAGTACCAATTTAACCATAAACATAGGGTGAGTCCGGTTATACAATAGCTAGTGGGTAGAGTAAGCATATGTTGGGTAAGAAATTACAAAATAGTGGATGGAAATAGGAATGATGCAATTTCAATTTTATCATGGAAAAAGGGATGGTGGACTGACACAGCTGATGCCTGATTGTTGCAAACGGTGGGGCCCACACCTCACACCTCCTTGTCGTTTTTTTCTCCAGTTCTTTTGCCTTTTCCCCACCTCCGCTTGCCTATTCCATTTCTTAATTGACGTGGAACCCACTTTGAATCCTTTTCGTCTTCGTCACTGATTTCTTCCTCAAAGCGGAACGGTACCACTCAACACTAATTTTATAAGTTCCATAATTTGATTCGACGTTTAGTGGGAGGTGGGCCTAAAAAGCGAAATAATGCTTTTTTATGCATGGCCCTCTTACAATGATGGTCGTACTCAGATCTCCTCCTTTGGTAATTTTTCATCCACGACCAATACCTTTTCCTCTTGCTTTTATTACCACTTAATTCTATACTTATCCATAATATTATCTTGAACTATAAACCTACGAATTTATTGGTAAACGATAACCTAACGTTACGTATGTAACGCTAAGACTTGACATCCACTGGATTTATCAAGTAACTTGGAAGTACGGGTGAAAAAAAAAAAAAAAAAAAAGTTTTTCCAAACGGTAGTAGAGGAAGAAATTAGCGGCTGTAACCAAGTATATTCCACGGCCCAAAGTTTAAATGGGCCAAAGAGGGCAACTGCTACATCTTCAGACTAATTCAATTCTTGTATGGGCCACAGCAGTAACTATTATTGATTCGTATTTCTCCGAATACATCGTTTTCGTTTGGGCTGTTTTTGTCACACCCTTCGATTTCACGTCGAGTTGTAGGTTGACGTTAAAAACTGCACTTGTGATCGCCATTTATTCTTTCATCCCATTGCTCGCTGCATAATAATATAATAAATAATAATTGAAGCAGCATATAATATGGAACTGTTATCCGTCAAAGTCTTAATTTGTTTGACAGTATTAAATACGTATGATGGGACAAAAGAAGTGGCAAATAATTGAACTGTGATGGTCAGTTTCGGCGAAAATGATGTTCGCTTAATTCATAGTCTAGACGCGATGTGGCCTCTTTTGTCAAAGTCGTTCCTGCCTTCTGGTGACCAACTCTTCAAATAATTGCGTGGTCCGTCCTTCATATTTATATTTGCTACCCATTTTAATTAGCAGAGGGGGGGACCCATGTATTTAGATGAAAAATGAATTTCATTGTTGATGTGATCGATTATCCATTTATTAATTTTTAATAATAACAATAGTAATAGTAGTAACAGTAGCACTAATAATAATAATAATAATAACAAAACTATAATACTAGTAGTTGATTGATCGATGTGATTTTATATGGGCTCTTCTGATTAAGTTTTCTAAACTTTGTCTATAAGTTTCAAAGATGATGTTTAAGCAAATTGATCCAACTCGAGTGCATTGTTGCTCTTGCTCTTGTCTTTTGATGTAAATAGATTGTTTGTAGAAAATGTTATCTAACACAATTATAATCAATATTACATTAAACTTCCTTCAGCATTCAAACCGATGGTTGTTTAGGCCATCTACAAACAACGATTAAATTCGTGGTTAATTTTCAGAAAATGTTCGAGCTTCCAATGATTTAACAAATGCTTAAGATCGAAATGTCATATTCAATTAGTATTTCAAATATATATGTATGCGTGTGTGTCTATATATATATATATATATATATATATATATATATATATATATATATATATACCAACACCCAACAGCTGAAGATCAAGCTTCAGTTCGTTATTTTATTTTTACAAGCTCCGTACACTAGTTATCGAAGGTTTTAGGCGTTTCTTGAAGTTAAGTTGGATTTTTTCAATTAACACCGATAGGTGTCGATATTAAATTTCCCCAAGAGTAGGTTCTACAATTAAAGAGGTAAAAGTAAAAGTAAGAAAGCAATAAGGTACACCGGAATTTATAAGGATCGGGCTAACTCCCTACGTTCATTTTGTTCTTTCCTTTTTTAAAATTTTATATCGAAGCCGAAAGGCTATCATAATGCCAACTTGGCGGAGTTAGCCATTAACGAGCTTTCACCAAAACCTCTAATATAGAAAAGCGCAATTTATTCTTAGTATCTAAATTATACTACTATCAAAAGATCAATTCTGTCTTGGATCGACACCTAGTTGTAGCCATTTAAAGTAGACGCGAATTGGTAACGTGGATTGCACTGTTGAGGAAAGATGCTAGATTTTTGACACTTAGCGTTAATCTAACTTGATTTAAATACAACTCATGGATTACCGACATATACTTTTGCAGGTCCATCTTCTTTAATTATATATGAGGCTTACACGTGAATGAATGAGATTAGCATTATTGTGCATTTGCTTCAGTTGACCTTGTCTCTTCCAAGGCTCTATTCCTTTAAGGTACGACTCCTTTCGGCTTTTGGTTCTTACTTAATAACACATTGTATATCTTACCCTTCCGGGTTGATTCTCCGACTTTGGGTCTTTAGGAAGTAGATTGAGTTACTTAAGTATTTTCTGTCGTGGACCCTTCGGTGTGCAACCTTTTGGGTTTTACATTTTCGGGTATAGGCTTAATGGTCTTTATAAAGTTACTTAAGACATCTGGGCTAGTAGATAGATAACCCCTTTCATGTTGTATATCTTTCTTTCGAAACTCGCTATCTGCAGGCACTTAAGACTTACCTATTTAACCAAAAGTCCTTTGGCAAAATATGGTATAATACATGCCCTCCAAAATTCATTTTTTCCGAAGGCAAAGTGGATTAGAAGTCTCACTTTCAGTTTATTTTGCCGAAGACGATTGTTCGTAAGTGAAGTGACTTAGCTGCTATGTATTAATTGTTGCCGCCATATGGGGAATCTAATTGGTCTTTCTGAAAAATGATTTCTCTTTTTCAACGCAAAGATGTTTTTCCTTCTGCTATGCCAGCTTTTAAAAAGACAATGCTATTTTATAATGGCCATAGATCTAACAACTGTGCTTTTCTTAACTATTATTATTATTTAAATATATAGTATAAAACTAAATCTCATCTCCTTCTTCATTCACTTTATCATTGCTGTAAACTTTATATTGCCAATGGTGCTTCTAGAATTTTTAAAAATCTCGAATTTTCCTTAAGACTTCTATCAAATTAGTATGTTTTTCCATCTTTGATATTTTTAAGATGATCGTAACAAGCTTCTTCATGCTTCATTAGGCGACGATTATGCATTTTTGGGTTTTTGTAGTCATTCTCCTATAATGTTTGAAGGAATTTAAAGCGTTCTATTAACGGGCAATTTTTTTTTGGTTGACTGATGCCTCATAAGGATTCTAAGCGATCAACAGTAAAATTCTTCCGTAGGTCGATTCGTTAATTTTGTCAAATTGTTGTTTATTAGCAATGATTCGTAGTTATTCTAAATTTTGCTTTGATTTTGTTGATCAACAAACTTTACCTATTTATATACTTTCGTTACTTCCTCCTAATATATTTCTTTAATTAATATTAGGGCCATTGAAACTTATAGGGAATTGCTGGCTCTTATTTGGTTCGGTCAAATTTTCTGCAACCCATAGTTGTTAATCCACAAACTTTCATTTACATTATGGATTTATAGTTGATTTTTGGTTTTAATAGCACTCAAGCATATCCACTAAATGTGCAAGTATCAATCATATTTACCTGTTTTTTTTGGGTTTTTCTAATTCCCATTTAAAGAAAATTAGTTTTGAGATTAAGATTAAATATCTTAAGTTGATATAATTTCTCTTGTTGATGTAAATTACAAAGTTGAATTTTGTTTACCCAATTTTGACTAGGGTATTGTTTGTATTTTAAGATTAAAATTATTTCCTTGGTCGAGAATTATTACCCATTTATTTACTGCCGAGGTTTAATTATTTATTCATCTGGATCTAGTACTCTTAGATTGAAATGAACTTGTCCTTATATTTACAAGTGCATCTTAATAGAATTCTTACTAATCTCAACATTGTGCGAGTTAACGCAATAACGCCGAGACCTACTGGCACGGGGGATTCCCCACCGAAAGGGTGATCCCCTTTGGCTATTGTGTGCCTACCTTATGGCATATCACTTTCTATAGCTCCTTTCTTTATTGACCTTCTTAAATTACTCAATTCTTTTCAACTCCCGCCTATTTCGTATAGTACCATTTTGGCGTCGAAGATTTTGTACCATTGAAGAGTTTACGGAGAGATGTCTATGGATGAAGTAGATTGTTACCTTTTCCACCTTCCAGAATCTAGGTCAATTTCCCCAGTTCCTAGTTATCATTTACAGATCTAGAAGAAACAACCTCTTGATAAACCTATAAGTAAGATAACTATCAAGAAATGGTTCTTTGTTCGAGCTGTTGATCCCTAGATTATAACTACTTTTCCAGGAGCTTGAGAGTGTTGTTTAAATTTTTAGTACTTTTACTACGAGGAATGGAGTCATTGGTTCTAATTTTATCTTCGACTTTCCTGATAAATTCAAAAGCCGCTCCACTTATATGAGTTTAAAACTCGCTTTGACATAGTTTTCGCCTTACCAATTGACCAGTGCCAAAGAGACTGGGTGCTAACTATCGAGTATTTGAAGGTGCATGGCCTTGTGCCTCAAATCACTATTTTAGAGAGTATACTTAGCCGAGAGCTCTTTAGCTTACACCTAAGTGTAGCGGCCGGGAGGTATGGTTCAAAAGAGGAGGACAATTTAAATGCCTCGGAAAGTTCTAGTTCTTCCTTTACTGATGCCGAGGGCGGACCTCGGACCTAATCCTTAAGATTTAGGAATTGCAATTAGGGATAATCTTATATTTATACTTTACTTTGTCTTAGATAAATAACATTTTTACTTAGATTCTTTGTTCATTTGTAGGTGTGGATTCTCAAGCGATTTGCTCTCTTCTATTGTCTAGTAAAGACACAGCTGACCCTAAAAAGACTTCATGTAATAAGCGCCTTCATTTATCCGAAGCGGTGTAATTTGACAAAAAGAGATAAAAAGGATGCTTAAGACAATATAGTACTCAACCTCTTGTTATTGTATCTTCTCTGCCAGAAGGCTCCATTACTTTTCCAAGCTTTCCTAGACTTTCGACCAAAAGGCGTCGGGCTCTTAACTTGGCTAGGTAGGCCTTTGAATCTTGTATCTTCTCTATTATCGCCAAGGTTAGGGGTGAGGTCCCTGATTTTCTCTATGACTTCGAGAAATTTTTAGGGTATAACCTCCAAGAAAACATCAAGTTACATTATTTTTCGATCTTCACTTGTTGAAACGTATACTACTTCTTTAAAACTTAATTATATGTTGTAACTGAACTACTCATTCTTAGTCATCAACATGAAAGTTTTCAAGAGACTCTCAAAGATGTTGAAAAAAAACTAAGGATAATCTTACCGTCCTTCAGTCGCAAGATGAAATGGATAAGAAGGAGCCTGTCAACCTTCTGTAGCAACATTAGACCCTAAAGAAGGGCCTGGGGAGGACAAAGTTGCATTTGATTAAAAATAATGAGGGAGTCTAAGGCTAAGCTTCAAACTAGCTTGGAATTGCAAATGCCGAGTTAGCTAAAATCAAAGAAGATTTCAATGCTCAAGAAGAGGAACTGGCTCAGATAAACGAAGAGACCAAAGACTTTCTTCCTCCTAAGGAGGTTATAGCAGAGGTGAGCACGAAGGTTTTTGACATTTTATTTGGTGTTTATGTTATAAGATGGGACAAAGGAAATCCTTTGTTCTCTGGCTTTCATAAGGAAAATGTGCTTGAAATGTATTTCAATCAAAAGTACGAAGTATTAAGGAACGTTGAGGGTTCCTCCTCTACTGATTTTGTGGACCTTGAGGAAGAGGTAGGAGAAACTCCTTTAACTACCAATCAGTTTGATTCTAAAAAATCTAAATTACCTTGTAATATTATTTTAAGTATGTACAATTTGACATTTTATTTGCTAACTTTGCTTTGGCATTTTCTTTACCCATATTTTGGTTGTTATTTTAGTATTTGAATTTTTTATTCTTATTTAGACTAAATTGAAGAAATCGATCTCTAACTCCATATCTGATTACGTTGTTATTTAGAATCGTAGTAAGACTAAAATCACTAGTTGCTGAAAATTATAAGTACTCTTAAGAGTCATCTTTATGAAAAAAAGCTCTGTAATGTCAGTTTGGCTAATATTCTTGAAGACATTGAAGATTCTCATGACAAATCATGTGCTAAGATGATTGAGTCTTTTAGGACTATAACCTCTAGATTGACAAATTAAGTTTTGAGTTTGACTGACAAACTTAAGTTTGTGTTACAAGATCGATATGAGGTCTTCTGTGAGTTTTCAAAGCATCTGAACAATATCCAAAAATAGATCTTCAATGGAAAAAAGTGTTGATTTTCTTCGAAGGTTTTATGGTCCCGAATTAAATATAACTCTATAGGTTTTACAAGATTTGAAAGGATAACTCCTTCCGACTAAGCCATTGCTGAAGGAAAATCTACTTAAGGTAATTCTATTTCTAAATATATCTCATAGTATGTTCCAACTAATATTTTAAGGCTGGATCTTAAAGATTCTTCTACTTCAGAGCTTTCAATTCCCAAGGTGGATTTAGGCGAAAAATTCTTTCATTATTTAATATGGCCAAGTCTTGGGGATGCTTGCTGAGGCTAAGTCTAGAGGTCTTAGGATAATTGTGACTACAAAGGAAAAGTTTGGTCTTTAGAAAGATTTGTATAATTTTATAACTTGAGAACTTGTAACCTTTTAGTGTAATGAGAAAATATTTTATCTTTTACTTTTTATTGTTGGCTTTGTGTATTATTTAGTTCTTTCAGGAATTGGCATGCCCAAATTGTCTTAGTAACAAGCATGCCTACACTTTTATTCTAAAAGCTTATGACATTAAAGTTGCCAAAATGCAACTTCCTAAGGTGAAACTCAAGACATCGGAGAATCAAATTGATTTTCGTCAATCTAAGCTTGCCTTAGATGATTATGATGTAGAATTAATTAAAAAATGAGGTGGTTATGCAAAAAATAAAGGATTTAGAAAAGCGCATTAAATATGCTTTGAAATTCGTTCCACTTTTAGAACTAGCCTTGGAGAGCATAGTCATGGAACTATTTGATTCGATGGTTGATCTTTGCCAATAGTCAAACAATGATAATGAAGAGTGACAATTAACTCAAAGAACTTGATGATAGAGTTAGGGGTATATCATATGGGCAATTATGTAGTTGTTACATATATCGAACTCGATAACCAATCTTGTTCAAAATAAAAGGTTTTTTTTCTTTCTATTATAAACTTGATATAATGTGTTATGTTAGTTAATTAATGTAATTAAAAGTATATTTAATAGAAAATACATAAATGGTATTTTTCGTGATAGTAATTATAATGTATTGTAATCATGAATGATTTATTAAAATAAATAAACATATCATTTTAAATATTCCCAATCAAGATATATTGATACCGGATACTAATACATCCATTAAGACTAGAGTACGTAGTACTCTCTAAATGTTGGGCCATGTAATACTCATGGCTGCTGGGGATACCAATGGGTTACATACTGACAGTTATTAGATAACCATTGTGACGACCGAGGGATTTGAACCCCGGCTAAAGAAAGCAACATCGCTCACTAACCACTATGTTAAAGGATCTTTGTGTTAACTTTTCTAGAGGGATGTTACAGACTACCCCCTTAAAGAGCTCAATGTCCTCGTCGGCTCATCATCACACACCACCCAGGCATTTGTGCTTGTAACCTGAAATACTACTGCGCGGATAGACATCCATAGCATTACAACATACAATTTCGGCTGGATATATGCTCCATTACCAAATGTGATGACTGTATGATTCGTACCCCCATCCATCTTGGAAATAAAAACTATGCACTAACCATTATGCTAAAATATCTTTATGTTAATTTTCTAGAAGGGATGTTAGAGCCAGGGAATGACTCATCGATAGCTTTTAGCTGCTTAATAAGACTAAGGTCAAACAAAAAATATTGATGTAACAATGCTACACAATTACCTGGACATGACAATACCATCGAGTGCAGTGTGTAAATTCCTCTTTGATTATAGTTAAATAATGGCACGGAATCTGTCGAATGACTATAGTTGGGTCAAGTGGAAGCATTAGAAGTTAGACACCATTCAAGAGAGAATTTGTCTACTTAGTTATATGGGGTTAGTATCACAGTCAACTAAAGTCAAAGTCCCTAATTAGAGTTGTTTGATTAATAATAACTATTATTATTGAGCCAAGGATTTTTTGTTTGGATTATAAAGTTAAATATGCATGATATTAGAATTTTAATCATTACCAAACTCCATAACCTAATGTGATATGTTTTAACAAAGAGAGTTGATGTAAATAATTGTCATTAACCGATAACGCTTAAAATTGGATTTTACGGAAGCCGTGTAAGTAGTAAAATTGGTCATAATGTCAGACCACTTGCTAAGGTGATGTGTGAACATTAGTATTCGAATTGTTCAATAATAATCATTAAACGAATTTACATGTAAGTTTCACACAACCGAAACACTGAACACTCCACTACCACATGATACAATTAAATATAATTATTATAAATTAATTAATATTTATGAAATATTAATTATAAAATTTTATTTAATTTGTGTTATTCAATGTTAAATAGTGAATATATAAAAGTTGTATGTATACGCATCGATATACGATATCGATGTGCATTTGAATTAGATTGAATTTGTGCTAATCAATATTAAAACATGGGCTAGCATTGGTGGCTATGAACGTGAGTGAGTGTGGTTGGATTATAATCCAAAATGGTAGGACTTGTAAGAAGAGAATATGACCCGGATCCCCTTTTTACTCCTCTGAATCTCTACTATTTAAACACCTCAAAAACCCTACTTTAGAGCTCTTGATTTTTGGCCTCCTTCTACCTGACATTAAGCCAGCCAAACCCCTGCTCTCCTCTTTAATATAAAAGATTATAAAACACAATTAGATATAAATAGTAAATCGGTAGCTGTTGTTTTCAAACTAATAACTCTTTCCGGATTCCGGATATTTATTCAAGCAGTTATTCAATTCAATGTTTCAACATATCATAACTAGATATTAGTTAAGGTAAAAAAAAATCTACAATTACACACATACATCGCTCATTGTGTCATCTATGTGATTTAGTTAGTATATGAATTATCACGAATCCCATATGTCTGTATTGTCTACATCAGATGATTATACACACACACACATACATACATATATATGTGTGTGTGTATTTTATTATGTATGTATATATGTATACGTATGTATGTATATGTGTATATGCATAAATATATACATAAAAATATATTTATATATGTAGCCCACGCCCTAATTTTAAAAAATCATATTTAATAATATTTAAAAAAAAAATTAGATAAAATTTGATTTTAAAATACAGACATAACTAAATATAAATAGTAGATCGGTGGCTGCTGTTTTCAAACCAGTAGCACTTTTTGGATTCTAGATACCGATTCAAGAAGTTATTCAATTCAATTTTTCAACGTGTCATAATTAAGGTAAAAATTTCTAATCTACAATAACGCACACAAACACATTGCCCATTATGTCATCTATGTTATTTATTAGTATATGAATTATCATGAATCCACATATGTCTTTGTTGCCAACATCGGATGAAAATAAATATATATATCTGTGTGTGTATGTGTGGGTATATATATGTATAAATTTGTGTGTGTATTTGTATATGTGACCCACGCCCATAATATTAAAAAATCGTATTTAATAATATTTTAAAATTATTTTAAACAGAAATTGATTTCAAAATACAAATATAATTATATAAAATATATGATTATATTTTGTTAATATATATACATATTATAGTTTTTGAAAATAATATATGTGTGTGTATGTGTATAATATATATGTGTATATATAATTCATTTGGAAGATATTAGAAGTGGTTTTGGCTTAAGAGAAGTTTAATGGAGGTTTAATCTATTTTTAGATGACGGGAAATGGTTTACGGTGGCTATAACAGCCAGTATTAGCTACAAATTTGAAATGGGTCATGAGTCTAGCTATGGCTTGTGCTAATTACCACCGAAAACTTGTAATGACTATAATTTTTGATAGGAACTAAGTGACGTCTTGGAACCACTTCCATAGGAAAGATATGATGCCTCTTTATGTAGAGTGGTCATAATTGATTTTTGCAAAGCGATTGGGTGGCATTAAGTTTTGTATCAAAGCCTATACCCAACCAAAATTATGTGTTGGTATGCTAGACACCCATCTGATAGTTTTCAAGTTTCAACCAGGCACTAATCTCAATAGCCAATGAACTATGCAGTGATTACTAGTGGCAACTCTGGTGGAGCACCTAGGTGCATGGTCATCCCTCAAAGGCACTATGGGACAAAAACCTGCATTGTTTGTTTCCTATACAGATGATGCCCATGAGCATATATTGGCATGCCTACACATATATGAGATCCAAAGACAGATCTTATTGCATGCTCTGTACAAAAACTAGAGGCACATTTTGATTACAACCCATAGATTTGATTTGATTTATGTGCTTTTTGTATGAACTTTGTTTGAACTACTTAATTATGAGCTTGATTTTCTAGACCAATAGAACTGTGTCATTTAATCAGTTTATGAACCAATTAAATCGTGTTTCGTGTTCTATAAAACGATAGTACTGTGTTCTGCTTAGTATAACATTACAGAGCTTGTGGCGACCATGGAATTCGAACTCCTGCCGCCTCGAAAAGCAACAACATGCACTAATCATTGTTCAAAAAGATCTATGTTGTTAAATTTTTTGATGGGATGTTATAAAGCACCCCATTTAAAGAGCCTAACATAAGCGTTGGCTCGTCATCACACACTAACTATGCGTTGCGCTTGTAACTGCATCAATACACACTAATTGACATTCGCAGCACTACACAACAACCTTTTCTCTTGGATGTGCTTCTCGGTGGTGTCTCTATAATGTCGACAATTGTTGATCTCATGACCATATGTCTCATGGAAGATTTAGTATGTGCTAGTTCCCTTCTCTACAGCTGTTGAGTCTCTAACTATTATAATGTTCCTTGGGTTGCATGGTGGGCCACATCAACCCATTTACATAATGGGTCGACCATATATGTACCAGTCAGTCCAAACTCAAGGTTCCATTTCGTCATCCAAGTATGTAGTTCCATCATTACCATTGACTTCTTTAGAAAAAGGTTTTATTGGATCGATGGGGTGTAATGACCTCGTAGTTTTAAAAAAAATTATAATGTAATTAATTGAATTTTTCTTGAGAATTTAACAATAAAAGTTTGCAATGAAAATTTGATATTTGAAATGTCTTCAGTTAAACGTAGCAAGTGTTAGATTTTCATTGGAAAATTTGAAAGTTCGTTTTGTTGTGTAATTTTATTAATTTTAAAATTTGTTAAAATTGTGAAAATAAAATGTTTTTGAAATCTGAATATTTTTACATAATAAAAATGTAAATCATTTTCTAAGTGAGATGTCATCTCACGTTTCGCCAAATTTGGACTATTCTAGCACTGTTTATCTTATTTTTGGCGTTTTAACAGCATTTTGGCAGCCGAGTATCGAATTTTAATAGGATGGTCGTACATCTCATATCTGTGTACCATTCTGATCATCTCATCGTGCTAATACGCGGAAAAATCGGCAAAATGATTGCCTTATCGGTTCCATATTTGAACCTTTTTAGTTTCCATGTGTCCATTTATTTTCACATGAAAATAAACAACCACTAGCCTTTATTAATTTAGACGAACCTGGCTTTACAATTCCCACTGTTCAGTGTATATCTATCTGGTACGTCTATTCACTTTATTCTCTACCCTTCCTCTCTTTTGCTCTGTCCTTTCATTTGAAAAAAATTATAAGAATATAAAGCATTTACAACCTAAGAAGCCAACTCATCTGTTCGTTCGTATATATTTATTTGCTTTCTTACCTGTTTGAAAATTTTCCAATTCATGATTGGCTCATCTTCTTCCCCTTCTTTCCTGTTCGTTTTCTTCTTCCTTTCATATTAGTTATGTTTAATATATATATATATATTGTTCGTTTAGCTTTGCTTGTGAGAATTATCCATCACCACTCACCATTTTCTTCTTTGTCATGAACAGGCAACAACCATACTCCGCCTATTTTTCCCTTCCACTTGCATCGCCTCATCCATGTAGCTCCCTCTGACCATCACACCCACTCCTCTTGACCACCCATGCCTCCATCAATTGCTTCCCACCGCGCAATGCACTCTGCCCATCACGCAACATCCATTTCCACCATCAACCCTGACCATGATTCAACTTCCCTCAACCCATACGTGCTGAACTGCAGCGCTTCCACCTACCCTACTAGATGCAGCCATCTCATCAGCCTCCTCACAAACTCGAACCCCTTTGCCAGTCTCAACACCGAACAAAGCTTGATAACCACTGTGACATCCCGGAAATTTGGGGCAATATCAATTTAATAATCTACATTAAAAATTAAATTGATTTGATAATATTTGTTAATAATATTTGAATTGATTTAATAATCTTCCTTTAAACAAATATTTAACGAATAATTTATCTTTTAAAAGCTAATTTAAATTGTTTCTATTTATAATGTATATATGTATATAATTGTATATATTATAAATAGATAAGCTCTGTTTTAAATTAATAAATAAAGTTATGTTTTCTAATTCTACTATTTTTGATAATTTGGAAATCTAATATTGAATAAATAATAATATGATCTTAAAAATACTCAAGATAAAGTTTAATTTGTTTTAGCCTAGAGTTTAAATTAAATAAAAAGTTTTGTTTTGTTTTTTTTTAAAATATAGCTTGATAAATAAGTATTTATATTTTTAAGAGATAGTTTCTTTTGAAAATTTATTTTTAATTTAATAATGTGTTATATTTAAACAATATTAATAATGCAATATCTTTACAAATGGATTTTTGTATAGATAGAAATTGTTATTTTAAATTTATTTATATATATATATATGTATTTATTTTGAAAAGCTATGGTTTGTAAATTTAAATAAAGTAAACTTTATAATTATTAAACTTAAGAATAAATCAAATGTATAAGGTTAACATAAGTTAAAAATTCACAACAAATATTGAAATAAAGTACTTAAAGCAAAGCAAAAAAATAAACAATGTAAAATAAAATGCAAAGCTAAGAAAAGAAGACAAGTATGAAACATAAAATAAAAATGTTAGTAGCTTGTAAGATTTAGATTCTGACATGTATAAACATCAAGTATAAAATAAAATAAAATATATGCAGGCAAGAATATATTGAGATTCAGACAGGTATGAAAAAAATAAAATAAAATATCTTTGTGCATGTTAAATATACAAGGAAGTTTGTAAAGCAAGCTAAAGTAAGCAGTAGAATAGGATGCTGGCATAAGAAATGATAAAATTAGCTAAATAGGAAACATAAAAGTACATTAACATTTAAAGCTTTCATCTCTAGTGTTTGCGCAAAAAATGGGCAAACACCCCAAAGTCGTACGATTTAGTTGATTTTATGTTGTTTTTAGTGATTTGGGTGATTTATGCAGATATATAAAAAGCAGGGACTAAACTGTAAAAGACACACAGATTTATAGTGGTTCGGCCAGAACGTGCCTACGTCCACTTTATATGTTATTCTCCTTTTCTCTTCAGATTACAAGTACAAAGCTTGATTACAAGTAACTGAAAGTTGTTTGAAAGTTCCTTCCGTGCTTGAGCTCTCAAACTTGTCTCCCATTGTTGTACCCCTGCCCCTCCATTTATAGAGTGAGGCTGGGGGCAGGGGTCCTGCATGTATATAGCTGCTGGTGGACCTGGGCTGATGCAATCTGGACTGGCAACTTTGGTTCGGCAAGGGATTGGTTCGGTAGTTCATGGAAGTGGAGTTGGTCCGGTGGGACGTTGGTTCGGTGAAGGTGTATCCGATGGTGAGTGGATGGAGCTTGGTTCGGCTATGCAGGGAGTGGTGTTGGGCCGGTAGGGCTTTGGTTCGGTGGTAGGAGTATGGTGGTTCGGCAAGGGCTCGTGTACTTTGATTTGGCAGTGGCGAAGGTCTGGTTCGGTGGAAGATGGAGAAGCTTTTGGACCGGTGGTGCCTTCCTCGTGGATCGGTGGTGGTGGAAACGCACACAACATTGATATTCCAGTTTTGACCAAAAATGGGATAACACTTTGCCCCCCAAAACATGCCTTGCGATAGAAAGACGTGTTTTGTAACGCCATGAGCTGGATGTTCATATCCTGTTGACAACCTGTAAAGAGCTTGATATTTTATATGGCCCCAAATGACGACCGTTCGGGATCGAGCTATTCGGGATGAAGCGCGGCCGTTCATGGTCAAGCGCCTAACTTCAAATGACGACCGTTCGCGATCGAGTCATTTGAGGTGAAGTGCGACCGTTCGCGGTCAAGCGTCTAAATCCATGTGACGATCGTTCGAGATCGAGTCATTTGCGGTGGAATGTGATCGTTCACGGTCAAGCGCTTTACTTCAAATGACGACCGTTCGGGATCGAGCCATTCGTGGTAAAGTGCGACCGAGCCTGGTCAGAGGGCGGACCTCAAATGGCGACCGTTCGCGATCAAGCCACTTGGGGTGAAATGTGACCGTTCACGGCCGGTGCCGTTCGCGGCAAAAGATGAAATGGGACCGTTCGCGGTCAAGCGCCTTACTTCGGATGACGATCGTTCGAGATCGAGCCATTCGTGGTAAGGTGCGACTGTTGGCGGTTAGGGGGTGGACCTCAAATGGCGACCTTTCGCGATCGAGCCATTTGTGGCGAGATGAGTTGTGCCGTTCGTGGCGAGTTTGTGACTGTTCGAAGTCGGGTGCCGTTCGAGGCGAATTGTGACCGTTCGGGGTCGGGTGCCATTCGAGGCGAATTGTGACTGTTCGAAGTCGGGTGCCGTTCGAGGCGAATTGTTACTGTTCGAAGTCGGGTGCCGTTCGAGGCGGATTGTGTGTTCCCGGGGGGGACTTAATATTATCAGTGTCGGAGTTATTGTTTGGGGGAGTTTCCGAATCAAAGACTTCGGCAGTTCACTGCCATGCAAGAGGTGCTCGTGGACTGTTCGCGATCCACGGGCATACAAGTAATTTTTCCATGGAATTGTAAATGTTAAAGCAATAATCATATGAACCTTACAGCAGACATGTCCAAACAGGAAGAATTTAAATGCTCAAATCAAAATCAAAGCGAAAGGCAGAATGAAGATGTCAAAGCGTAAACTCTTACTATAACGCGGTTGGCAGTCATTCAGAGCATGCCTATGGATCGTGCGCGATCGCTCACATGTGTAAATGATTTAACCGTGTTAGCGAGAGGTTTACAACTTGTTCATCGTTATTTTAATCAAGCAATCAATGGATAATCAAACGGTGCCCCGATCCAGGGTCACCTCTAGCCGATGTAGACGGTGGTCGCTCTGGCTCCACAATTGGAGTTCGCCTCCTCACATACTGAAGGAGAATACCGTTCCTGATATGCCCTTCCACTTCGTCCTTCAAATGCCTACAATTATTAGTGTTATGACCGTTTAATTCATGGAATACACAAAACTTATCTGATTTTCTTTCGTCAGAGGTTGGATCCCTTCGTATTGGTCTACGATACGGAACACGCTCCTTGGTATCCTGATAAATTCGTTCCAGACTCTCATTCAGCTCAGTGTGAGTGGTGAATCGCGGCTCCCTCCGTTGCCGCTTTGTCCTGTCATCATTATCCTCAGCCTTTCTCTTTCCTTTGCTAGTCTTCGCACCCTTTCCAGGTGGATCTCCGCTCTTGATTGCGTAAACATCATCTTCTTCCTCTCTTTCAGCACTAGCATCTTCCAAACGCAGAAACTTTTCAGCCTCATGATAGAACTCTCCCAGATCCATAGGCGGATCCTTAGTTAACGAATTCTTGAACTCTGTACTATCAGCTATTCCAGATACAGCCGCCATCATGACCATAGATGGATCTGGTCGATCCACTGATGTTGCTGCCGCATTAAATCGCGTTAGAAAACTCCTCAAAGTCTCTCCAGTTTTCTGCTTCAAGGTTGCCAAAGTCATCACATTCTTGGGTCTCGCAATATGAACCCTGAATTGCCTCATGAATCTCTCAGTTAAATCTTCCCATGCTCTTATGGAGCCGCTCTCCAGCTGCCTAAACCATAACGCTGCAATGTCCGTCAAATACATTGGAAAGCACCGGGCCATGATCTCCTGTGATGCCCCCAGCACTTCCATGTGCCTCATATACTTATTAAGATGGACCGCAGGGTCTGTCCTCCCATCGTACATTTCTACTGATGGTAGTTTGAACTCTGGTGGGTTCCTAGCCATCCTAATCGCAGAAGAAAAAGGACTCCTGTTTACATCTTCCAAGTCTCTGTTTACTAGACCGCCTCTCATAGCTCTTCTAACCATCTCTTCTAATATGTCATTGTCTCCAAGCTGTAGTCCTCGTTCACTGCCTTCGACCTGCCCCCCGAGTCCGCGGGAGTTTTCATGTGTATGCCTCCCTGGCTGAACGTTCATTCCTCTATTGCTACCAGGTGGCTCGGATGCCCCCATCTCTCTTCCCGGGGTCGGATCAACATGCTCTACGTGAGTGCCCCCTAGCTCTGGTGCTACGCCAGATGGTCCTGCTCCGTTCTGAACTCCGGTTGCTCCTTGGTTTTGTGCTCCAAGTTGCCCAATTTGCTGAAGCAAGTTCTGGATCATCTCTTCTTGTCTTCTCATCATAGCCTCCATCTCATCCCTGGTGATGAAGGCTGAAGCTTGGTTTGCTCCTGAGGAAGCCTCTTGACTCCCTTCCTGTTGACTCTGCTCTGGCCTTGGCCTTCTGCTTGATTGTCTCGCCATGACTCTTCCAATCTGAATCTCTAAACCCTCAAATTCAACTTCCAAGCGGTAGGTCCCTGAGTTCATCTCTCAGTGAAAGCACCAAAATGTTTGCGCAAAAAATGGGCAAACACCCCAAAGTCGTACGATTTAGTTGATTTTATGTTGTTTTTACTGATTTGGGTGATTTATGCAGATATATAAAAAGCAGGGACTAAACTGTAAAAGACACACAGATTTATAATGGTTCGGCCAGAACGTGCCTACGTCCACTTTATATGTTATTCTCCTTTTCTCTTCAGATTACAAGTATAAAGCTTGATTACAAGTAACTGAAAGTTGTTTGAAAGTTCCTTCCGTGCTTGAGCTCTCAAACTTGTCTCCCATTGTTGTACCCCTGCCCCTCCATTTATAGAGTGAGGCTGGGGGCAGGGGTCCTGAATGTATATAGCTGCTGGTGGACCTGGGCTGATGCAATCTGGACTGGCAACTTTGGTTCGGTAAGGGCTTGGTCCGGTAGTTCATGGAAGTGGAGTTGGTCCGTTGGGACGTTGGTTCGGTGAAGGTGTATCCGGTGGTGAGTGGATGGAGCTTGGTTCGGCTATGCAGGGAGTGGTGTTGGGCCGGTAGGGCTTTGGTCCGGTGGTAGGAGTATGGTGGTTCGGCAAGGGCTCGTGTACTTTGATTTGGCAGTGGCGAAGGTCTGGTTCGGTGGAAGATGGAGAAGCTTTTGGACCGGTGGTGCCTTCCTCCTGGATCGGTGGTGGTGGAAACGCACACAACATTGATATTCCAGTTTTGACCAAAAATGGGATAGCATCTAGCATACAAACAAGTCATTTCGAATTTGTATAAAAATCTTTTAGCCTCCTTTTGAAAAAGTCTTGCCTGATGCAAACAAAATGAAATATTTGTACCTGCAAATTTGCCTAAACCCAGTAAATACCTACCCCTGTAAACTTCTTTATATATGCATACTGTTTTTAGTTCGTTCATTAAAAACCTGAAACAAAGGAAAATGGCAAGCATTTTCAATTATACTGTAACGACCCAGGATTTCTAATAATTTAAATTTGAATATTTAAATGAATTTAAATATTAATAAGTGAAATTTTTAAGTCGAATAATTTATTTTTCGAATATTGGATTTAATTGGATAATTAAATCGATAATTTAATAATTGAAATTACAGAAATAATTAAAATTTGGTTAAATATGATTGAAAATGATTTGTAAAATTTTATTTTATCATATTGTAGTTAGAACGATATTTTAGAACTTTTAAAATCGAATTAAAAGTTAATTTGTGAAAATTGAATATTTTAATATTTAATTATCGACTGAAAAATAGCCAATTTTCGAACAGTCTCAGAATTGGACGATACTAGTTCCATTGGATCCGTAATAATTAGTTATTATCGGATTTCAATTTTCGTAGCAATCGGAGTTGTCGTTTGACCGTGGCAGCTCGAAATGCATCGAAATTTGTTTTAATATTAATTTGGCGAGTTAAAATAGCCATTTTTCAAGCAGTCTCGGATTTCGACGAAACCAGTTTCATCGGATCCGTAATGTGATATTATTGTAAGGTGTCAAATTTCAAGTCAATCGGATTTATCGTTTGTTCGGTGCAAGCTAAAACGCCTAGAAAATCGTTTAATCGGTTTAATTTTAAATCGAACGTTTATTACCATAACTCGCACAGATGACCGAATTAGCTTTCGAAACATGTTCTATTGTGTCCGGAACGCGGGCTAAACCTTAGGAATGCCAACCGGCATGCTTCGTTTGGAGTTCGGAAATTTTCGATGAATAGTAAATTGGAAATTTTTCTATAAACCCCCCCCCCTCTCTTCATTTTTGCAAAATAATTAAAACCCTAGGTTAAAAAAACTGCAGCCGTCACCCCCTAACATCAATGGCCAGAAATTATCAATCTTCTCCTCTCAATCACTCTCAATCTACAAGGAATTACGCGAAGTGTTCAACACGAAAGTCGAAGAGCATGAAGAGAGCTTCGAATCTATACGGAGTTGATCATGTTTGGAGCATCATAGGGGGAGATACAGGGGGCCGACGGCCTGCAGGTCATGCACGCAAATTAGTGCAAGGATAGGGCCGAGCTCAACCCCATGGTGGCCGAGTGAAGAGGAGGAGATGGGCTACAACCTGGAGGTGTTTGATCGTGTTCATGTTCGTCGTGGAGGCTCGAAAATCAAACCCTAGTTTATTGCTAGTGGGTTCTTTTGTACGTGAAGAGCCTGTAGAATGAACATAGGGAGAAGGAGAAGGAGAAGGAGGAACGACCAAGATTTCAGGGTGCAGGATCTCACGGCTCTGAATGGTTTAGGTTTAGAAAAAAATTAAATTTATGTTGTAAATTAGTTATAAAAATCGTGTAACTTCTAAAAATCATAACTTTTTCATACGAGGTCGAAAACGCGCGAAACCAGTTGTGTTGGAATCGTATAGACGAGCACAACGCGATACAATTGGATTGGAGTCGTTTGGAGTAAGTGAAAATTTCGGGTAAAATTAAACGTCCGTTTAATTTTATTCGAAATAAATCGCTAAAACGAAATTGAAATCAAGGTGAGAACTTCTCACTCAATCGAATCGGTTTCGATTTTATTTTAAATAGTTATATTTAAAATATTTGAATGCATGTTTGAATGATGATTGATATCTATTGATTGTTAAAATAGACATTATGCGCCGTTAGTAAGCGGATGTTATTTATTAAAAACATATACCGCGAATATTTCATAAACAGTGAAATTGGTGTTATATATAATAGCAATATATATATTGGCATATGTATATATTGCAGTTGTTGATTTCCCGCATTTTATAGCGGATGAGACCCTATTGCGCCGTCTATTAAGCGGATAATATTTATAAATCCCATATACCGCGATAATTCCGTACTGGAGCGGAATTGGTATTGTGCTAATGTTTTTGGATGCAGGGAAACAGTTTGGAGGGATCCAACTGGATTCCTCAACTGTATTGATTTATTTACAGATATTTTGATATTTGTTGATTATCATATCGATATATGATATTTGGATGTCGTGATTGACTATTTGGTGCTGCTGCATCATCAGATCCATTTCTGAAGTTTTAAAATAATGATTTTTGTTTTAAAAGGAATTTTAAAGTGATTTTCAAAAGTATACGTTTTATTAAAATTTTGAATTGATTTATTTTAAATAAATTAACGTTATAAGTTTAATGTTATAAAAGTTATAATCTTGGTAAAATATAACCAAATTAAGATTTTTCGAAATAAAAAGTGATTAATTTATAAAATGGTTTAATTGGGAATTTTGAATTATTATAAACGGTTTATATAAAAGATTTATAAAATTGATATTTTATAAATTAAAAATATTGGAATATTAAAACAAGTTTTATAAGTATTTAAAAATGAAATAAAAATGGATTTCATAAGTGAACGCAATTTATAGATTTATAAATTGCGAAGTTATAAAATGGATAGATTTTGTAAAATATAAGATTTATAAGTAATCAACTTATAAATCAGATTTTGGCATTTAAAATGAGATATAAAAATAATTTTTATAAATAAAAGTTTATAAAAATATAAATGGAGTTTATAAACGTTGTTTATAAATCCGAAATAAATTGAATTTGATAGGTTGGATATAAGAATATATGAAAGGAATTATATTCACGATTTTGGACAGTGAATATATTATTAAATGAAATGGATATGTTTTGGGGAAGGAATATTATGAAATGAAGTTAATGATTTTAAAGACGTTTTAAAATGCATTAAGTATCGAATACATTGATTTCAACATTCATTGTTGAAATAGACGTTTCGAGAAATAGAAGGAAATGGTGGACTATAACACTGTTGTTATAGTAAATGGTTTTCGAAAGGAAATGTTTTGTACAGTATTGGGATTTATATATCTATTTAAACTTTGAAACCCTATACTGGTGATTTTAGGTCGTCGTAACGATGTTTTACGTAACATTCGTTTTGGCCCAAACAAATGTGTTTAAGAGAATGATTCCTTAAAGAATGAATTATATACTTATTTTCGATTTAAGTATATTGAATATTTTCTAAGTATTGAAAATAAATGGATTTGTGATGTACTTATTATTAAATAAGTATGGAAATATTTTTCCAATGTGAAATGAACGTTTAAAATTTATCCTTGTAAAGATAAATTGAAAGTGAATATTTGAAATCGATTGAAAATCGTATATCATAAATATTTTGGGATTATAAATTCACTAAGGAATTTATAAAAGAAAGGGGTAATTGTTTAAAAATAAACGTTGATTTATTTTTGAAGTGTGGGAATTGATTTACGGATTTGGAACGTAAATAAAAAGTAAATCGGTAAGGATAATTGGTTTAAATGAACCATGTTGAAATGAAAGTATTTTCGAGTAAGGAAAATGATTTGAAAATTGGTTTTCAAATGTTGAAGTGTGGAAAATTTTATATCTAGTAAAGATATTTTGGAAAGTAAATAATTTGAGAAAATTATTTGGAATTTGGTGATGTTGAGCATGCCTTTTGATAGTTAAATAATCTGACTATCAATATTTACCTTTAAATAGGTATTTGTTGTGATTTGTTTGAATTTGAATGCCACACTTATTGTTGAATAAGCGCTCACTATTCGGGTTAGCCGGGAAAGGACCTTGGGGTCGTATAACCCATTCCGAGTATGTGATACGTCGTTATGGATTGCATTCGATGACCGGTGTTGAAGACCGAATATTTGTGAAAACGGAAGGATTACCGTCGAGTTACTCTACATTGGCTGATCTCCGATATAGAGGTTTTATCACCCTTAGTGACGGGAAGTCCGGTCGTGATTAGTGAATATCTGGATTGCAAGGACTTCTTTGTAAGTGCCTTCGGTTCTGTTCGATCCCGGAACAGACTTGTATGGATTGTATGTCTGACATAACAAATTGAGATATAAAGCTGATTTCTTTCAAATATATTTCTGTTGGTGGCGGAGAATTTATTCTCTTAGCTTAACACCCTTCTCTGGGACGTATGAGCTCAGAGGTTATATAGTTGAAGGTTATTAGTGATATACTCCCAATTTGGTAGTGTGGCATGTTGAGTGTTGTTGTGAAATGATCATTGTGTTGACAATTTGTAATAGGATCATTCATTTGATCATTTATCTTAGTGATCATTTCTATGATCATTTGTTGACCCAAAGCACGGCTTTTGTATAAAGTGTGGCTTTGTGGACGAGACTTCGTCGGACATCACACCTCGGAAATGGTCAAAACAGGAAGGATGCGGCAAGGTTATTAGGGGCTAAAGCCCCTTTAGTGTATGTCATTCCTTCTGGATAGAGGTGGTATCATGGTATGGAGCCCAGATATTTAGCCTATGTTGTTGCTGCAAATTTTGTGATTGTTGGAAATCGAGATTCTCGGATAGATCGGTTACGATCGAGGGATGACATATTCGTGTCAGTAGTTACCCAGTTAGGGGTAACCCGGCCTTGTGTTGGCAGAGATCCGGTTTGGTTCTCGGGAACGTCCTTCCAGTGGCGTTCTCATGTGGCAATGGGAAGTTCCTTGGCCTGACCATTTGTGGGAAATCCAAAGAAACAATACGATCTTGTACGGTTTTAGTTGTATAACCTGCTATGGAATGTGGCGGTAACCTGCTATTGAACATAGTAGCTATAGTAGGCATACGATAATGGTCGTATGTTGGCCAAGATTTATATTCTACTTTCGAAATGATTTTTTTTCCCTACACTATGCACTAGTAATAATATCAAATGTTTCTTTTTAATGCGTATCAAGCATCTTTGACTATCATAAGGAGAAATCTCCTCCGATTCTGCGTTTGCATTGTGTGTGTGCGCGGGAGGCCTTATGGTAGTCTCATTTTTAAAAGCATTGCGAATTGACTTTAAAAGTATTCCTCTATTTTGTTTTCAAAGATAAATAAACTATTTTGAGTTCTCACACCAGTCACATGACTGACTCGGAGTTTATTGTTTTCCTTCCTAAACTCTGGGTGCCCACCAATTTCCACACGGGCAATCAAGAGTTAAGGTTTATCAGGATATTCAGGAATTCAGGAGTTGCTGGAGGCAAGCTGGATGGCTTGGCGTATTATTAGTATATAGTATTTCTTTTCCGCTGTCGATGATTGTTGTTGTTGTACACTCTGATGATGTAATGAAATGTAATGTAATGTAATAACTGATATAGTTCTTTGTTTAAAGATTATTCATTTATCTATTATATGTTGTTCCGCTGCGAATTGTGAGATTCTGATATTGTTCTGTTATTTCTTTCTGTTCCGTTCTTTTCTCTTTATTTTCTATCTTTTTCTCTCTTCTTCTACCTTTTTCTTTTTCTTTAACCCTAACATTTCGGTTTTTCGGCAATGAAAAATCGCGAACGTTACATATACAAACTTAGTAATATTTACAACTGAAGAAAGCAAGATGAATGGAAGGAAAAGCAAGAAAATCATTTCCAGTTTATAAAGTTCAAATAGTTTCAGAAGTTCAAAAACAGTTTTCAAAGATTTGTCTTCATTCTTCGAATCTGGTGAGTAACTTTAATTACTAAAACTTAAGTATTTAAACTTGTTGCAAAATCTGGAATGAATGTAGTTTGTATGTATGAAATCCTCTGTGCATATGAAGGTTGTCAGGATACATTATGATGTCTCTGTAACAAACTTAGTAATTCTGTTTCAGGCTTGAGTTGATTCAATCATTTTTATTGCTTGATCTAGTAGCCTTTAAGATTTACAATACAAACAGAAATTGATTGTTCCAACATAATTTAGAGTTTCAGTTTTATTTAAGTCGAATTAAATTTGAATATTGTTTTGAAAAATCAAATTAACAGGGCAAATCTTGAATAAGAGAAAACCCAAACTTTTAAATTTATTAAATCAATATTATAAATGGAATACGTCAACAAAAATATGATTTTTAAGCATGGTCTGTTGATTTTTAAGAAACTGGTTTAAGAGCAGTTTAATTTTGTTCGAAAATTGAATTTCGATCAATTACTGATGATCGACCGATTCGTGGTGGTCGAGTTCGTGGCTGGAGATGGAGAAGCCTATGGGGGTGCCTAGAAAAATGGTCAGAGGTGGGCACGGCCACGGTGATGACAGCGGCAAGTGTTTGAAGTTTGTAAACCTAGTTTTTGCTATGGTTGAGTTTTGGTCTCGTTCGATGACCAGAAGCGTTCGAGCGTTATGGGCTTTCGGGAATCCGTAGAGGGATGGTAGGCGAAGCTGTGGTCAGTGGTGGTGGTTCTCTGGTGGTCGGAGGAGCGAGGGCGATGCATTGACAGGTTTGGGTGATGGTCCTGCTTGTGTTTCCCAGGTTTGAACTTCGAACTCGTTTTTGATTCAGGCTATTGTGATGGGTTCTGGTGATCGCGATCACGTCAGGTGAGGGTCGTTGGTGAGTGGGTGCCTGAGTGGATGGCCGGCGTCGGTTGGAGCCACGGTGCACGTGCACCGTGCCGTTGAAGGCTGGGTTGTTGTTTCTGTGTGCAGATTTTTGGTTAGGGAAGTACTCGAGTAACTCGAGTACGTGACTCGAAGTAAAGAAGGGGGAGTCTCGGAGCATTTTGGTTTGACAGTTGTGTTCCTGGGCTTTGTTAAACCTGGCAACAAAATTGTTTTTTTAAAAAAAAAACAAATGCAAAATGAAACCTATTTAAAAATAAATAATAGATTTAAACTAAGTTTAAATTCAGTTTGCATAATGAATTCAAACTTATATTTTGAAATCTAAAATAAAGTTTTGAATATTTAAATAAGTGTTTAGGTTTACAAACCTGGAATTTCCAGATTTTTAACAAAATGATTTAAACCTGAAATAAAAGCTTTAACAATAGTTTAAATTTGAATTTTAAAAAGTATTGATTCAAATGAATATTGAATCTTAAGGTTTTAAAATAGATTTGGTTTTGAAAGATCAAAATTTTAAATTTAAGTTGTAAAAGGGAAGTTTAAAATAAAGTTTTAAAAACAAAGACAAATTGATGGATTCGAGTTTACTTCGAATTTAAAATCTGAAAATTAAATCAGTTTTTGTTTAAAGATAAGCTCAAATAAAATAATTTTGAAAGTAAATTTATTGAGAAAAGTTTTTAAATGGAAAGAAAATAAATTGTTTAGCTTGAAAATTTGCAAGTTAAATATTAATGTATCTTGGAAATTTAAATTAGAGATTGATGTTATTTACAAGATTATAAATTGAATTTAAATTTGAATAATGTTTAATAAATAATCCTTTTGAATCTTAAATTCAGAATGGAATTTGGATTTCAATTAAAAAGTGTAATGTTCTAATACACTTTTATATAATTAAGTCATTAAATAAGAAATAAATTATCTTAAGAATAATGAAGGTATTAAATGATTTAATTAATAAGATAATAAGGAATGGTATTTTATTAAATTTATAAATTAATAATTTAGATTAATTTATAAATAAAGATAAATTAAGAAGTAAATTAAGAGATGATATTAGTTAATAAAGAAAATTAACTACAGATTACTAATTAATTAACGTGATTAATTTTTGATAAGTAATCAGATTAATTAGATAATCTATTGTAAATGGTTAAGCGTAATTACTTGATAACAGTAATTAATAGATTAATTACTTATTGTAATTAATTTTGATAAATGATTAATTTAGGTTAATTAATTTAGTTTAATTAATTTAAGAAAATCATTTGATAATTGATAAGTATAATTACTTAGTGTATGCAATGGAGCACAATTACTTAAGGATGTAATTAATGTTAATTACTGAATGTAATTAATGAAAGATGGTGTGTTAATAAAGTAATTTAGATAATTACTTTTGAAATTAATCAAGGGATTAATTAAAGGAGATAATTAATTATGGATAATTAATTCATTAATATGAGTAATTAAGGGTAATTAATTACTGGTTGATATTAATCGAAGGCGATTAATAATTGTGTCTAATTAAAGATTAATTACTTAATGTAATTAATTTAAATAAAGTAATTTATTTTAAATCTAAATTAGAGATCATTAATTAATAGAATTGTGATGTAAATTAAGGATTGGTTAATTAAGAAATAATTAATAATGTGGTGATTAATTTATATAATAAATCAACAATAAATGTAATTAATTAAATTATTAAATAAGGTGATAAAATGTTAATTACTATAAATAATTTAGAATAATTAATTAAATAAAGACTAATTACCTATTGTAATTAGGGAATGATAAATCAAAGGTGTTTAATCAAGGTGGATATTTAGAAGATGGTTAATTAATTGGATTTATAATTAATTAATGGTTGGATTTATAGATGAAGTAATTAATTTAATTTATTTTAAATTAATTAGATATAGAAGTAGTTAATTTAATTCATTTTAAATTAATTACAAATGGTATGATTATAAATCATTGCTTATGGATGAATGGTATTGATATTTGATTGATTGTGAATTCAGATATGACATGAGTAATATCTATGTGATATGGATGCATAGTTAAGTATGATAATATTTAATTAACTGTTTGGATGATAATATTGATTATCTGTATGTGATGATGATTATCTATTGTGATGTTATAAATATTCTATCTGTGTGTATATTGATGATATTGAATTAAACTGTTAAGACTAAATAGACAACTTGGCCTTAAAAGACACGTTTTGGATTCCGATGAGACCGGGATCGGGTTTCCGCATTAGGAATATCCGAAAACCACATCGATTCCAAATTAACGATAGGTTGTGAAATTGAAGTGAAGATGGAGATTCAGAATGCAAGGGTTATCGTCGTTAACTCTGAGGGTGATTCCAAAATGAGTGTAACGAGATAATGCCTTCGGTTTCGTTCGAACCCGGAACGAACTTGTATGGATTGAATGCTTTCAACACATCGTCAGGCGGACGATGAGCATTCTAAGAATTATGTTCTTTAAAGGTAATCATAACCTCAAGCCTCATCAACCGGGAATGGCTAAAACAGGGGAGGTGCAGCAAGGTTAGGTGGGTCATGCCCAAGCAGGACAAGGATATTCCCCTGTCTAGATGTCCCTTTATTTTCGGCTGTGTGGGCGGTTGATTGCAACAACTGCCGCGGTTTATCTTGTTCGGGACTGTTCAGTAAGGAATGGTTCCGGCCTTGTGTTGCAGGGGGTCGGGAGTGATCCTCGGTATGTTGATCTAGGCCACGTACTGTGACGAGCGGTACCCCAGTAGCCCTGCCATTGTATGGAATCCACAATCCAATAAGTGCCAACGGTTTTGATTGTATTACCCACTTTTGTGGCTAGTAGCTGGAATTTAATAGTTGTAACAATTTCGGCTATTTTCTATTTACTTGAAAACCCTAGACCTATTATAATATCACGGAATTTCCTATCAAATGTTTTGGTTAGCGTAAGGTAAAAACTTACCCATGTTTATGTGTGGGGAGTCTTACGTGATACCTTTTGTTTTCAAAGGATTTTCAAAGTTAAGCAACTTTAACCTATTACTCATACCAGATCCATGTCTGACCCGGAGTTTATTTTTGTTTTTCATAAACTCTCGGGTACCCAAATTTTTACGGGTAGGCAGGTGTAACGACCCGTATTTTACGTGTCGATAAAACGTAGAATTTGCAGGTCGATAGTGTTGTTTGTGTGGCCTCTAGCTTGAGTCGTTTAGGAGTTGACCCGAGTGCAAGTGATGAGTCGTGACCGACTCATAGATAAGTCGTAGACGACTTAAGGGGATGGACCGAGTTAAGGGATAGAACGGCATAGTAGTTGCCGACTTAAGAAGAGAGGCGAGATAGGGGTCAAGTGATGAGTCGTGGCCGACTCATAGAGGGCCGACTCATAGGCTTAGACGAGTCAAGGGGGGGTGACCGACTCATAGGAGGGGCGGCTTATAGGTTTGGCCGAGATAAGGATAGACCGACCTAAGATAGTGACCGACTCATGGGTTAGCGGCTTAAGGGGCTAAGGCTTAGGTCGTGGGGTCTTGAGTCGGTAGGGGCTGGGGTCGGCAGGGTGTTGTCTCGTGAAGTTGTTGAGTCGTTAGTAGGATGAGTCGTGAGTCGTGTGTGTGTATGGTTGAGTCGTCGAACGATTTAGGACTTGAGTCGTTAGGACCTTAGTACGACTTAAGAAGATATGTTGAGTCGTATGTGTCTTAGGTCGGAGGCTTTTTAGGTCGTGACCGACTTAAGTTGAGTCGTTGGGATATAGGGTCGGCTTTGTAGATAAGTCGTTAGGTTGCTGGGTTGTTGAGTCGTGTGAATGGCTTGTGCTAGGTCGGCAGGGCAATGAGTCGTGAAGGACTCATGGTAAGTCGGCTGTGTTGAGTCGGCATGGGGATGAGTCGGGGACGACTCAGGAGTTGGGTCGGCGACGACTTAAGAGCGACGACTCATGGTTGATTCAGCCTATAAATAGAGGGGTTTGGCTCACTTTTTGGCACCGGTTTTTGAAGCGACGAAGTGCTGCCATTTTGAAGACTCGACTACAACATTTCTTCATCTTCTTTTCTCTATTCCAATCTAGTTCTAACATCCATCCAAGATCGAAGATTTAGATTGAAGATCCAAGAGCCAAAGTTGAAGATCTTCATCCGTTTGAGCTAGATTTCATCGATTGAAGCGAGATTTCGCCAGATCAAACCTTGATCCTTGCTGTCCAGATCTGAAGTGTGTAGTTTTTGTAGTGTTTGGGTGATTTGGTGAGTGGTAGTTATCTCTCACGCGGATCCAAGGGAGTATATTGGATTGGTGGCTTGTTTGAGTGTTAAAGTTAGAGATTTCATGCATTTTTCTTAGATCGAAGTCTAGATCCATGGTTTTTGAAGATGTTTACTTATGCAAGTTTGTTTAATAAGCATTAGAGACAAATCCCATGTTTTATAATTGATAAATCTATGCTAAAAACCATGATTTCACATATGTTGGACTTTTGCTCGTTTATTTACGAAATTTCCATTATAGTTGATATTGCTTAAACTGCTTAATAGATCTTGTTTGAATGATTGATTATTTGAATGTATGGTTGATTTGATTGTTTCCAAGTTAGCTAGTAGTTGATTTGGAACAAGATGATGAAAGAGGATTCAAAAGCTATGGAAGAAGGCTCTTGAATGGTGAAAGCTGCTTAAGGCATATGTAGCGGATGTTGAAGCTCATATGTATAGATTGGATGATGTTGAGATGGGACTTTGCCATGATTTGATGAAGCAAGCCATGTTGTTGAGTTGAGACTTTGCTTTGATGCGATGAAGCGAAGTATGATGTGAGTCTTGGCTTAATCCAAGCAGGGATCATTCCAAGCATGTTGATAACTTGAAGAGTAGTTCAAGTTGGTTGATAATGGATTGTTCAAGAGGTAGCTTGAGCTTGTATGAGGATAGTCGTCAAGAAGGATGGCTAGGAGGCTTGGATCTCGTCGTTGTTGAAGGTTCTAGCATGCTCAAAAGCAAGAGTACATGGGGCGCCCATAACGACTACAGGTAGGTAGTCGGGACACCCAAAAGACTACAGGTAGGTAGTTGAGTACTCTGGGCAAAGTAGATAAGTCCTAGGCACAAGGCAGTGTGCGGAGTTATGGTTAGAACCGGGGTTACCATTAGCCCTTGACAGATGGTCATTCAACTAACGGTGAAATCGAGGCAAGGATAACAGTGATAGCCAGAGTCATGGATGTTTGGTTGTATTATCATTCGGCTTCAAGAGCGGTGTTTTCTGGGTGCTTATCTGATCTTGGTTTAGGCCTTGGGGGTTTGTATTTGGAAAACATCGTCCTTGACTCGAGTGGTATTTGCTTTACCTTAATTGTCTATGTTGTTATGCTTGCTTCTCCTTAGTGTATGTCTGGGGCTATCACTGTAGAAAGAGGTGGAGTGGGATGGTTTGGTTCCTATTCCTTTTATCCTTTATGCTCTTTTGGTATGCTTGATAGTTGATTTACTGCTCACTAAGACTTTGTCTGACTCAAGGTTTTATGTCTCCTCTTATTACCTTGGGCTGTTCATCCATGTTGGGATGGGCAGACTAGGTAGCAGGTGACAGGTGCTGTGCTAGGAGTTCTACGATGAAGATGACGAAGACGAGCAGGAGGCTTTGCATATTAGTTTTCTTACTATATGTACTGGGTATCCGCTGCTGTATTTGGTTGAGTGATTTGTAGTGAGGCTTTCATGTATGGATTTGAGTAGATGATTGTATAAAACTACTGTGATGCTTATATGATGATGTTCTGTTCTATGGAGCTTCACTATATTATATTTCTCTATTGTATTTTATCCATGCGCTGTGAGTTGTACGATAGAGATTCTTTTGTTTTGTTTTACCCTGACTATCGTCCATGGCTGCCTGACACGCCTTTCAGCGCATTATTTCCTTGTTTTGGTGCGGGAGTCATGGGCGGTCGTCACATTTGGTATCAGAGCTTTGGTTAATCGATTTTAGCCAACGCTCGCTGATGTAACTACGTAAGAGAGACGTAATTGTAATTTGATGGATGATTACTATATATAATATAGTAGTTTAGAAGGGTTTGAACTCCTTATGCAGTTGTTTCTTAAGGTGTTCTAATCATTCTTATTTACAGATATTAAGGATGAGTCGAAGTGAGAGACAAGCTGCGAGGGGTAGCCGTGATCCTAGGGAAGCTGTTGATTATGCTCCTATGTTTGAGGCCATGATGACTTCAATCATGAGGAGAATACCAGCTTCAGGATCATCTGTGGATGTGGGAGTTCAAGTCCAAGCTCCGAGACCGGTGGATTTTGCCAAGCTTTGCAAGGATTATACTGCTCTTGGAGGGAAAGTTTTCTTGGGGACGGAGTCGACTATTGAGGTGCAGAGATGGATTGATGCTTGCAAAAGAATCTTTGGTGACTTAGGGATTGAAGATGCAACTAAGAGGAAGCTTGCATCGAGACAGCTTCAGGGAAGAGCTGCTGATTGGTGGAATTCTATCACCATCGATACTCCAGAAGAAGAGATTACTTGGGAGCAATTCCAAGTTAGATTTGGAGCTAAGTTCATCTCTACTTCTCAGAAATCTGTCTTGTTTAAGAAGTTTGTAGAGCTCAAGCAAGGGGGGAGACCTGTTCTTGAGTATATTTCTGAGTTTGAAGCCTTATCTAAGTATGCCAGATCGTATATTGATTCTCCCTACCAGAAGAATGAAAAGTTTGTGACTGGTCTGGATGCTTATCTTGGGAGGCAGTTGGTGGATCATCTGGACGATCCGTTTGAGAAGCTTGTGGAAAAAGCTCTTAGGCACGAGAGTTTGTTCCCTAAGGAAGTATCTGTTGTTGCTGTAACCAGGGAAGGATCTAAACCACAGCAGAGTGGCAATAAGAAGAGGAAACAACAGCAACAGAGGGGTAGGGATGGCCAGAAGAAGCCGAAGAGTGAAGTGACTTGCTATAACTGCCAGCAGAAGGGCCATCTTTACAAAGATTGTAAGAATCCCAAAGTGCCGGGAAAGTGTTACAACTGTGATAAGCTGGGACATATCAAGAAGGATTGTCCAGAACCGAGGAAAGATAGGCAGGTTGTGCAAGCCTATGCTTTGGGGGCTGTTCCATCGTCTTCGAAAGCTCCTACTGCTGAAGAGAAGGGGAAGAGTGTGGTTGTTCAAGGTACTCTTTCTATTTGTGGTGTTCCAGTTAGAGTGTTGTTTGATACTGGAGCGTCGCATTCTTTTGTTTGTGATGATTTGGTAAGCCGGTTAGGTATGAAACCGGATATTGTTGATAGGCCATTGGTTGTGACTAATCCAGTGGGGGGTTCGTCATGTTTGTGTATGATATGCCGTGGTCTAGTTGTGTCGAGTCATGATTGCTCGTTTGTTTGTGATTGCTTTGTTCTGAACTTTGCGGGGTTCGGAATTATTTTGGGTATGGACTGGCTTAGGAAGTATGCGGCTAGGATTGATTGTGAGAGGCTTGAGGTGACAGTCGGGAATGTGGAAGGGCGAAAGGTTGTGATACGATGTAAGCATGAAGAAGGCGTCTTCATGAGCTTCATGTATTCGCTAGTTGTTCCACGGGATGGACTGTCATCGGTGCCTATTGTGAATGAGTTTGAGAATGTCTTTGAGGAAGTCAAAGGGTTGCCGCCGCATAGGGAGATCGAGTTTCGTATCGATCTAGTTGAGGGAGCCAGACCTGTTGTGATGCCTCTTAGGCGGATGGCACCGAGGGAGCAGCAAGAGCTGAAGGTGCAAGTTGATGACCTTTTGCAGAAAGGATTCATTCGGAGAAGTGTGTCCGAATGGGGTGCGCCCGTTGTGTTCGCAACCAAAACGGATGGATCGTTGAGGTTGTGTGTTGATTATCGTGAGCTGAATAAGGTGACTAAGAAGAACAAGTATCCATTGCCGAGAATAGATGACTTGTTTGATCAGCTTCACGAGGCTAAGGTGTTTTCTCAGATGGATATGGCAACGGGATTTCACCAGTTGAGAGTGGCAAAGGATAGTGTGCCGAAGACTGCTTTCAGAACACCATCCGGGTTTTATGAGTGGCTGGTAATGCCGTTTGGGTTGACTAACGCGCCAGCATATTTTGTGGATCTTATGAATAGAGTGTTCAGAGATCAGTTGAATAAGTTCGTGCTTGTGTTCGTGGATGATATTTTGGTTTATTCCAGAACTGAGGAAGAGCACAAGACGCACTTGAGGATTGTTTTGGAAATTTTGAGGAAACATCAGCTGAAGGCTAAGTTTTCGAAGTGTCACTTCTGGAAGAATGAAGTGAGGTTCTTAGGTCATGTTATTTCTGGAAATGGAATAGCGGTTGATCCCGCTAAGGTGGCAGCGATCCAGGATTGGGTTAGGCCTAAGAATGCATCTGATGTGAGAAGTTTTCTTGGATTAGCAGGATATTATCGTCGGTTTATCAAAGACTTTTCCAAGATAGCTGCACCGTTGACAGGATTGACGAAGAAGAATCAAGTGTTCAGATGGAATGATAAGTGTGAGCAAGCTTTCGTAATCCTGAAAGAGCGACTGACGAGCGCTCCTGTTTTGACTATTCCAAGTGGGAATGATGAGATGGTGGTTTACACCGATGCATGTGGTACTGGACTTGGAGCAGTGCTAATGCAGAAGGATAAAGTTGTTGCGTATGCAAGTCGACAACTGAAGCCGCATGAAAGGAATTATCCGACTCATGATTTGGAGTTAGCGGCGATTGTGTTTGCTTTGAAGATGTGGAGACACTATCTATTGGGAGTTAGATTTGAGTTGTTTACAGATCATAAGTCGTTGAAGTATCTGTTCTCCCAAAAGGATTTAAATCTTCGACAGCAACGGTGGCTAGAGTTCTTAGCATCGTATGATTTTGGTATAGCCTATACTCCAGGGAAAGGTAACGCAGTGGCTGATGCGTTAAGTCGAAGACATGCAGGATTGGGAGCCATGTTTTCGGAATGGAAGAGTCTTGAGTATTTGGCTGGATTTGATTTCAGGCCTAGATGTGAATTGGAACCTGAGATGTTGGCAAACTTATCGATAAGGCCTACTCTTGTGGAAAGAATTGGTGAGAGGCAAAGGGGAGATGATAAGCTTGTCAAGATTATCTGTGATTTGGAATCTGGATTGGACCCGGAGAAGGATAAGGGATTCGAGGTCGATCGAGAGGGTTGGCTTCGAAAGCAAGGGCGACTAGTTGTTCCCGATGTAGATGGATTGAGAGATGAAGTTCTGAGGGAGAGTCATCACTCGAAGTTGACAATTCATCCAGGTGGAAATAAGATGTATCGGGATATGAAGAGAACCTACTACTGGGAAGGTATGAAGAAGGATGTTGGAAATTTTATTTCCAAGTGTATGAATTGCCAGTTGGTGAAAGCTGAGCAGAAGAAGCCCAGTGGATTGCTTCAGCCATTAGAGGTTCCTACATGGAAGTGGGAGCAAGTGTCGATGGACTTTATCGATGGTCTACCTAGGACAAGAGCAGGGAATGAAGGGATTTGGGTCATAGTAGATCGTTTGACCAAGAGTGCAAGGTTCATTCCTGTTCGATCGACTAGGACTGCATCGAAGTTGGCTGAATTATATGTGAAGTGGATAGTTCGTTTCCATGGTGTTCCGAAGAGTATAGTGAGCGATCGAGATCCATTGTTCACCAGTAGATTTTGGAAGAGCTTCCAGGAAGTTTTGGGAACTGAGTTGTGTTTGAGTACAGCTTATCACCCTCAAACAGATGGTCAGACTGAGAGAGTCAACCGAGTTTTGGAAGATCTTCTTAGAGCATGTGTTTTGGACTTCGGAGGATCATGGGAAGATCACCTTCATTTGGTGGAGTTTGCTTATAATAACAGTTATCAGTCGAGTATTGGTATGGCACCATATGAGGCATTATATGGAAGACCGTGTAACTCTCCGACATGTTGGTTGGAAACTGGAGAAAAGCTGATACTTGGGCCAGAGATGATTCGACAGACTTCAGATTGTATAGAGATCATTCGGCAACGAATGAAGGCAGCCCAAGATCGTCAGAAAAGTTATGCCGATAATCGTCGTAAGGATTTGGAATTCGACGTAGGTGATATGGTTTTTGTGAAGATTTCTCCTCTGAAGAGTGTCATTAGATTCGGGAAGAAAGGAAAGTTAACTCCGAGATTTGTTGGACCATTCCCGATTATCGAGCGTATTGGAAAGCTCGCTTATAGATTGGAGTTACCGGAAAAGATGGCGGGTGTGCACAGTGTTTTTCATGTATCTTATCTACGGAAGTATATGCACGACCCAACTACGGTGGTTTCTGCTGATAGCTGTGAAGACTTGGAGGTTGATCCAGTTGTTTCGAGACCTCGTAAGCCGCTTCGTATTGTTGAAACCGATACGAAACAGCTTAGGAGGAAGACGATTACGTTGCTCAAGGTACAATGGAGTGATGATGTTAACGACTGTACGTGGGAGGAGGAAGAGAGGATGAAGGCAGCTCATCCCGGACTCTTCGAGGTATGGCCCTAAAGTGTCGTGACATCTCATGAATTTGTAGCTTGTTCTAAGTCATAGAATTCTGCATGCTAGGTTAGAATTGGATGCATGGTTTGTTGATTGCTATGGATGGTAGGCATGCGGAATAATTGTGATTGCTGTTGTTTGCTTGGAATTTCGGGGGCGAAATTCCTAAGGGGGAGAGAATGTAACGACCCGTATTTTACGTGTCGATAAAACGTAGAATTTGCAGGTCGATAGTGTTGTTTGTGTGGCCTCTAGCTTGAGTCGTTTAGGAGTTGACCCGAGTGCAAGTGATGAGTCGTGACCGACTCATAGATAAGTCGTAGACGACTTAAGGGGATGGACCGAGTTAAGGGATAGAACGGCATAGTAGTTGCCGACTTAAGAAGAGAGGCGAGATAGGGGTCAAGTGATGAGTCGTGGCCGACTCATAGAGGGCCGACTCATAGGCTTAGACGAGTCAAGGGGGGGTGACCGACTCATAGGAGGGGCGGCTTATAGGTTTGGCCGAGATAAGGATAGACCGACCTAAGATAGTGACCGACTCATGGGTTAGCGGCTTAAGGGGCTAAGGCTTAGGTCGTGGGGTCTTGAGTCGGTAGGGGCTGGGGTCGGCAGGGTGTTGTCTCGTGAAGTTGTTGAGTCGTTAGTAGGATGAGTCGTGAGTCGTGTGTGTGTATGGTTGAGTCGTCGAACGATTTAGGACTTGAGTCGTTAGGACCTTAGTACGACTTAAGAAGATATGTTGAGTCGTATGTGTCTTAGGTCGGAGGCTTTTTAGGTCGTGACCGACTTAAGTTGAGTCGTTGGGATATAGGGTCGGCTTTGTAGATAAGTCGTTAGGTTGCTGGGTTGTTGAGTCGTGTGAATGGCTTGTGCTAGGTCGGCAGGGCAATGAGTCGTGAAGGACTCATGGTAAGTCGGCTGTGTTGAGTCGGCATGGGGATGAGTCGGGGACGACTCAGGAGTTGGGTCGGCGACGACTTAAGAGCGACGACTCATGGTTGATTCAGCCTATAAATAGAGGGGTTTGGCTCACTTTTTGGCACCGGTTTTTGAAGCGACGAAGTGCTGCCATTTTGAAGACTCGACTACAACATTTCTTCATCTTCTTTTCTCTATTCCAATCTAGTTCTAACATCCATCCAAGATCGAAGATTTAGATTGAAGATCCAAGAGCCAAAGTTGAAGATCTTCATCCGTTTGAGCTAGATTTCATCGATTGAAGCGAGATTTCGCCAGATCAAACCTTGATCCTTGCTGTCCAGATCTGAAGTGTGTAGTTTTTGTAGTGTTTGGGTGATTTGGTGAGTGGTAGTTATCTCTCACGCGGATCCAAGGGAGTATATTGGATTGGTGGCTTGTTTGAGTGTTAAAGTTAGAGATTTCATGCATTTTTCTTAGATCGAAGTCTAGATCCATGGTTTTTGAAGATGTTTACTTATGCAAGTTTGTTTAATAAGCATTAGAGACAAATCCCATGTTTTATAATTGATAAATCTATGCTAAAAACCATGATTTCACATATGTTGGACTTTTGCTCGTTTATTTACGAAATTTCCATTATAGTTGATATTGCTTAAACTGCTTAATAGATCTTGTTTGAATGATTGATTATTTGAATGTATGGTTGATTTGATTGTTTCCAAGTTAGCTAGTAGTTGATTTGGAACAAGATGATGAAAGAGGATTCAAAAGCTATGGAAGAAGGCTCTTGAATGGTGAAAGCTGCTTAAGGCATATGTAGCGGATGTTGAAGCTCATATGTATAGATTGGATGATGTTGAGATGGGACTTTGCCATGATTTGATGAAGCAAGCCATGTTGTTGAGTTGAGACTTTGCTTTGATGCGATGAAGCGAAGTATGATGTGAGTCTTGGCTTAATCCAAGCAGGGATCATTCCAAGCATGTTGATAACTTGAAGAGTAGTTCAAGTTGGTTGATAATGGATTGTTCAAGAGGTAGCTTGAGCTTGTATGAGGATAGTCGTCAAGAAGGATGGCTAGGAGGCTTGGATCTCGTCGTTGTTGAAGGTTCTAGCATGCTCAAAAGCAAGAGTACATGGGGCGCCCATAACGACTACAGGTAGGTAGTCGGGACACCCAAAAGACTACAGGTAGGTAGTTGAGTACTCTGGGCAAAGTAGATAAGTCCTAGGCACAAGGCAGTGTGCGGAGTTATGGTTAGAACCGGGGTTACCATTAGCCCTTGACAGATGGTCATTCAACTAACGGTGAAATCGAGGCAAGGATAACAGTGATAGCCAGAGTCATGGATGTTTGGTTGTATTATCATTCGGCTTCAAGAGCGGTGTTTTCTGGGTGCTTATCTGATCTTGGTTTAGGCCTTGGGGGTTTGTATTTGGAAAACATCGTCCTTGACTCGAGTGGTATTTGCTTTACCTTAATTGTCTATGTTGTTATGCTTGCTTCTCCTTAGTGTATGTCTGGGGCTATCACTGTAGAAAGAGGTGGAGTGGGATGGTTTGGTTCCTATTCCTTTTATCCTTTATGCTCTTTTGGTATGCTTGATAGTTGATTTACTGCTCACTAAGACTTTGTCTGACTCAAGGTTTTATGTCTCCTCTTATTACCTTGGGCTGTTCATCCATGTTGGGATGGGCAGACTAGGTAGCAGGTGACAGGTGCTGTGCTAGGAGTTCTACGATGAAGATGACGAAGACGAGCAGGAGGCTTTGCATATTAGTTTTCTTACTATATGTACTGGGTATCCGCTGCTGTATTTGGTTGAGTGATTTGTAGTGAGGCTTTCATGTATGGATTTGAGTAGATGATTGTATAAAACTACTGTGATGCTTATATGATGATGTTCTGTTCTATGGAGCTTCACTATATTATATTTCTCTATTGTATTTTATCCATGCGCTGTGAGTTGTACGATAGAGATTCTTTTGTTTTGTTTTACCCTGACTATCGTCCATGGCTGCCTGACACGCCTTTCAGCGCATTATTTCCTTGTTTTGGTGCGGGAGTCATGGGCGGTCGTCACAGCAGGGGATTCAGGTTGGCTTTGACGAATTCTGGAGGAGCAATGGAGCAGGAGGCTTCAGCGTTGTAGATATATATATAGTTCCGCTGTGTTGGTATCTCTGAGTCTTATTGTTTGAGTTATGTTGTATTAACTAGACAGGTGTTTATAACTGTCTAGTATGTGATGTATTATCTGTATAACTCTGATTGATGTTGTATAATATGTAAATACGTATGTAATTATTATAATTTATTCGTTCCGCTGTGAGATTCTGATGTTGTTGTTCTTTCTTCTCCATCTTTTCTATTTTCTCATCCCTTTCTTTCTTAAAGACGATACATCTTTCTGGGCGTAGAAGGGTGGGTCGTTACAGTGGTATCAGAGCACTAGGTTGAGTGAATACCTAGGCTCTTGAGTGATTTCTTTCTTGAGAAAGCGTATTTGTAATTTTGATATATATAATATATGTATTTATTTATTTCTACCTATTGTTGGGTTACCTGTTCGGGTTTTCCAATAAGCTATAAAGGTAGATAGAGTGGTGGTGTGTGTAACACAACTACCAATGGTTGGAGTTTGAATGATTGAGGTTGGAAGTGTATTTGTCGAGGCTGTAGACCTATTACCGTCTCGAGTAAGCTTTGGGTGGTGTAAGGATTTCATCGATCTCTGAAGGAAACCTGTTAAGGTTCGGAGTTCATTTTGAAGTGTAGTTTGGCTGAGCTAGAGTTTGGATTTGTCGGTTGGACGGAAACAAGTCATGATATCTTGATACATCAAGGTGTAGTAGCTGTGTGATGAGACACAGTGACCATGGATGTCTCCGAAGATGTTTCTTTGGGACAAGTTAATGAAGTGTATCTGTTCGATGTTGTCGCTGTGTTCAGTTGGATGTTCCTGTTTGCTTTGAGGCCCGAGTTTCTCAAAGAGCTTTGGGTTAGGAAGTCTTCTGGCTTAGCAAGTTTTTCTTGGGGTAAATTCAGAAGTAATTAAGTAGATCCATTTCTTCGATGGATCGGCCACATAAGTGTAAGCTGTTCTGTTTGGCAAAGAGAGAGCAATATTTTTGGAATTAGGCTGGATTGATCGCAAAAGTGACTTGCGATAGTTTGAGGATTCTCTTATGTTTCAGAGGTTTTTCTGGATGTCTCCAGGAAGTCAGAGTTTTGCTAACATCTGGAGATTAAGTTTGGTATCGACTGGATTTCCAGGAGTGGTACTGATGGATCAGATTAGAAATAAGTTGGTTTTGAGTTTGGTGAAGTAGCTCAGATTTTGGAGAAACTGCGGAGTTTCTTTTTTTGGATAGGTGAACTTTAATTTTGGAATGTGTTGACCAGTCTGTGCTTGAGTTCATCTTCAGCATTTTCATCTGTTCAGTCAGAGTTGCGCAGTGGAAGCATGGTGGCAGCTATTTTAGTTTGGAAGCAATTGGATGTTGCAATGTTTGGGTTGGAGAGTTCTACAGGAAATTTTTCAGGATCCGAGGCCAGATTTAAGTGCACCTGTTTTATCTTTTCCGGATGAGAAAAGTGAGTTCTGTTCCTGATTTGGAATAAAGTTTGTGTTCTAACTTTTGGTCGATCTTGGAAAGGTCATTTTGTTGGACTGTTTTTTTGGTTCAGATTATTTCTAAGGACATCAGCAAGAGTTGAGCTGATCAGGGAAGATGTAGGCAGCACAGGATCGTCAGAAGAGTTTTGTGGATAGGAGACGGAGGAATATGGATTTTTGAAATTGGGGATTTGATAAGTGTTTGGTCTTCAGGATTGAATTGTCAGTTTGGATAACTGGAATTCGTTGTGTTTCACGTATCTTTGAGGGAGTACGTGTAAGATCTATCTCTGGTTGTAAAACCAGCAGTTCAGGGAGTTTTGGCTGTTGTTTCAGACTTGCCTGTAGTCTGATATCCTGTCTTGTTCGTAGATCTAGATGAGTAGAAGTTCAGTAGCTTAGCAGTATTATTTGTTTGGATTCTGTAGAGCGAGTGTCCCGGTATTTATACCTGGAGAAACTCGAGAAAATTCTATCCGGAATCTTGTTTGGATAGTTAGATTTGTTTGTTTGGATGAATTGGTTGCTATGATTGTTAGCATATGATTAATATATGCTTGTATTTTAAAATAAATATTTAATTGGATTATTAAATTACCTTTGTTTTAAATTTCGGGGACGAAATTCTTTTAAGGGGGGAAGAATGTGACATCCCGGAAATTTGGGGCAATATCAATTTAATAATCTACATTAAAAATTAAATTGATTTGATAATATTTGTTAATAATATTTGAATTGATTTAATAATCTTCCTTTAAACAAATATTTAACGGATAATTTATCTTTTAAAAGCTAATTTAAATTGTTTCTATTTATAATGTATATATGTATATAATTGTATATATTATAAATAGATAAGCTCTGTTTTAAATTAATAAATAAAGTTATGTTTTCTAATTCTACTATTTTTGATAATTCGAAAATCTAATATTGAATAAATAATAATATGATCTTAAAAATACTCAAGATAAAGTTTAATTTGTTTTAGCCTAGAGTTTAAATTAAATAAAAAGTTTTGTTTTGTTTTTTTAAAAAATATAGCTTGATAAATAAGTATTTATATTTTTAAGAGACAGTTTCTTTTGAAAATTTATTTTAATTTAATAATGTGTTATATTTAAACAATATTAATAATGCAATATCTTTACAAATGGATTTTTATATAGATAGAAATTGTTATTTTAAATTTATTTATATATATATGTATTTTGGAAAGCTATGGTTTGTAAATTTAAATAAAGTAAACTTTATAATTATTAAACTTAAGAATAAATCAAATGTATAAGGTTAACATAAGTTAAAAATTCATAACAAATATTGAAATAAAGTACTTAAAGCAAAGCAAAAAAATAAACAATGTAAAATAAAATGCAAAGCTAAGAAAAGAAGACAAGTATGAAACATAAAATAAAAATGTTAGTAGCTTGTAAGATTTGGATTCTGACATGTATAAACATAAAGTATAAAACAAAATAAAATATATGCAGGCAAGAATAGATTGAGATTCAGACAGGTATGAAAAAAATAAAATAAAATATCTTTGTGCATGTTGATCTAGGCCACGTACTGTGACGAGCGGTACCCCAGTAGCCCTGCCATTGTATGGAATCCACAATCCAATAAGTGCCAACGGTTTTGATTGTATTACCCACTTTTGTGGCTAGTAGCTGGAATTTAATAGTTGTAACAATTTCGGCTATTTTCTATTTACTTGAAAACCCTAGACCTATTATAATATCACAGAATTTTCTATCAAATGTTTTGGTTAGCGTAAGGTAAAAACTTACCCATGTTTATGTGTGGGGAGTCTTACGTGATACCTTTTGTTTTCAAAGGATTTTCAAAGTTAAGCAACTTTAACCTGTTACTCATACCAGACCCATGTCTGACCCGGAGTTTATTTTTGTTTTTCATAAACTCTCGGGTACCCAAATTTTTACGGGTAGCCAGGGGATTCAGGTTGGCTTTGACGAATTCTGGAGGAGCAATGGAGCAGGAGGCTTCAGCGTTGTAGATATATATATAGTTCCGCTGTGTTGGTATCTCTGAGTCTTATTGTTTGAGTTATGTTGTATTAACTAGACAGGTGTTTATAACTGTCTAGTATGTGATGTATTATCTGTATAACTCTGATTGATGTTGTATAATATGTAAATACATATGTAATTATTATAATTTATTCGTTCCGCTGTGAGATTCTGATGTTTTTTGTTCTTTCTTCTCTATCTTTTCTATTTTCTCATCCCTTTCTTTCTTAAAGACGATACGTCTTTCTGGGCGTAGAAGGGCGGGTCGTTACAACCACAGCCTTCGCCCTTGTCCGACTCGCGCTCAACTCCCCACCATCCGAGCCTCACCATTAGATCTCCACCGCATGCTCTGTCACCACCTGGCTCTGCATGTCCCCAGTGCTCTGAAATCCTTCCGCCTCATCACTTCAAAACCAAGCACCTGTCACAACCCTCCACTTCACTGACTGCTTCGGCCTGCCATATTGCCAAGCGCAGCCGCCCCGACTGCACCACCCACTACACCAAACCCAAGCAGCTCCTACCAAACCCCGCCGACCTGACCACAACACCACGACCATCTCCATACTTAGCTCCACCCTACTGACCGCGACTGCCAACCCATTGCCTTAGCCGAGTCAGCCTTCCAGCTTGCAACTTCCACCTGGTGCTAGTAACCTTTCTTTTGATACACACACACACACACACACACACACACACACACACACACACACATATATATATATATTCAAAGTATTCATTTGAATCTATGTTAATATTAATAACTTAGATATTGTAATCGCCTTGAGACATATATTTTGATGTTAAATATATATGTATTAAGAAATAGTGATTTTGAAATACGATATATGAAGATTTTATATTAATATGTGTTATAATTAAATATTGATTTTAGATATATATATTCGTACTTTTGGAATCTATATTTGTTTAACGGTTTTGTATTTGTATATATTTCCACAATTATTCTTGCCATGTCTAATATTTCCACACTTTACATATTTAGGTATCATACTTTTCCCCTTGACAGTGTTATTAGTCGTTTGTTCATATTTTAACACTTTCGCAAATCCTTTCCTTTTATTTGCAAAGAGTTGATTTTCTAATAGCATATTAAATGATTTTTTTTAGTGGAAAATCACGGAGTAATCAACTCAAGTTTATTAACTTTGGATTTTAAAAGTATATTTTCATTTATTAGCTTCGAACAACAACTAATGGTACTATCTCTCTTTTCAAAATTATTCGTTTCAAGCCCATATTTTCATTTCCAAGCTCTTTAATTTTAGTCTCAATTTCTAGCATCTGAGTTTCAAAGAATTGAAATTTTTTAAATTCAATTTTTTCAAAATCCTTGATTTTTTCCAACCCTTTTTCAAACTCGTGATTTAATCGAATAATTTCATATTTGCTCAAGGTCACTTTTTTTCAAGGGTTTTGAAATTTTCGTTGACCTCATTTAATTTCTTTTTGAAAATCGCACATTTAGAATTTTCCGACCTCCTAAAACTATCCAGCTTTTTTTGCAAAATATTATTTTTACAAATCAACCCAGTTTTGTTTTTCTCCCGAATTAAATTTCGTTTTTATAACTTTTGAAAGTTTTCATGAAAATAGGCAAATTCTTTTTCATAGTCCATACACCTTTTGCAATTAGAATTTTTAAGTTCATTTTCCAAATCGTTATTTTTTTGACGCAGTTTAGATTGTTCTTTTTTCAACTTATTATTTTTCATCTCAAGAGCTTCATTATTTTCAATTAATTGTCGGCACAAGAGAACTAAAACACTGAATGATAGATCACTTATCCCATCGGCTATTGAATCTTCATCACCGCTGTCTTTTGCAAATCATGTCAAGCACGTTTCTTTAAACTGAGTCGATTATGGAGGATTTCTCACCATTGTTGACTTTTGCACCAAATATTACATCAAAAGTATTCCAGATTTCCTATGCACTTTCACAATGAGAGATATGGTTAAAATTATCTTGATTAATACAAGAATATAGAATATGCATAGCAAGAGCATTAGTCGAAGTATTTTTCTTGTCTACTACATCACCCCCATTATCAATAATATCCCAACATTTAAAATTAACAGATTTAAAATGAAATTCCATTTATAATTTTCAATTTAAAAAATTTGTTCCATCAAAAATAGAGGTAATAATACTGAACTGACTCTCGCTAGATTTGCAATTAGGGTTAAACATCCATGCTATTAACCTTGCTCTGATACCATTTGTAGAATTTTTTCACCCTAGAGGGGGTGAATAGGGTGATACCAATGATAATAAAAATTAATGCGGAAATTAAAACAATCACAAATAATAATGCAGTATAGATCACACAAATTTACCCAGCTTCGGCAAAACCATACCTACGTGTTACCCCCAAGCTTTTTACTAGAAATTAAGTAGTCAGACGCTTACACACGTAAACTTACGACACTCACTAATGACTAACATAACTTCACGCTCAAAACTCTGCCACAACTCAGCAACTTGGTTGTGAATTCTCGAACTACACTACCGTAATTCGTAACCTAGTCCCGCAACTATAGAGTTACACAATTTAAAAAGAAAATTACAAAATAAAACGATTAAACAAAATCCTATATATGATTAAGCCCAATAAAGGAAATAATTAAAGTTGGCCAAATAATAATTTAAAAGAGACGGTCTTCTCTTTTATTTTCTTCTGATTAAAAATGTTGGGCATTCTTTATTCGTTCCTCTTCAAAAGCTAGGGTTTCATTCGATTGAAGCTTCGCTTGAAAATTTGATCGATCAAAATATGGTTTCACTCAGTGACTTCGTCAATCGATTCTCTGACCTTGATTGTTTGTAGCAGCTCCAATTTTGTCGAGCATGAATGATAAGAATGGTATGCAATTTTAACCCCTTTTCGATTTTGATTACACTCGACTTTGATTCGAGTTTTGTGGTTTAATGCTCTGGTATTTTTCTTGAATTCGAATCTCGATCTTTTTGCCTATGATGTAAATTCAGTTTTGTAACGACCCAGAATTTCTGTCAATTAAAATTTGTATATTTGATTAATTTTAAATATTAATAAGTGAAATTTATAAGTCGAAAAAAATTTATTTCGAATAATTGGATTTAATTGAATAATTAGATCGATAATTTAATAGTTGAAATTACAGAAATAATTGAATAACGGGTAAAATATGATTGAAAATGATTTGTAAAATTTTATTTTATCATATTGAAGTTATAATGATGTTATAGAACCTTTAAAATTGAATTTAAAGTTAATTTGTGAAAATTGAATATTTTAATATTTAAATCGACTAGTGAAATTAGCCATTGTTCAAACAGTCTCAGAATTGGACGAAACTAGTTCCATTGGATCCATAATAGTTTGTTATTATCGGATTTCAATTTTCGTAGCAATCGGAGTTTTCGTTTGACCGTGGCAGCTCGAAACGCATCGAAATTGTTTTAATATTTATTTGGCGAGTTAAAATAGTCAGTTTTCAAACAGTCTCGGATTTCGACGAAGCTAGTTTCATCGGATCCGTAATGCGATATTATTGTATGGTTTCAAATTTCGTGTCAATCGGATTTACCGTTTGTCCGGGGTAAGCCAAAACGCCTAAAAATTTGATTTACCGATTTAATTTTAAATCGAACGTTTATTGCCATAACTCGCACAGATGATCGAATTAGCTTTCGAAACGCGTTCCATTGTGTTCGGAACGCGGGGTAAACCTTACGAACGCCAACCGGCACGCTTCGTTTGGAGTTCGGAAAATCCGGAATGAATAGTGTTTTGAATATTTTTCTATATAAGCACTTCATTATCTCATTTTCAAGAAAACTAAACCTTAACCCTAAACCTAATAACCAGCCGCCACTTTCTGCAGTTAATGGCCGAAATTTTCTCTTTTTCTTCCTTTGATTTCTTCAAAATCCGCTAATCGAATCGAAAAACTTCCAACTAGAAGATTGTAGAGGCCAGTGAGTTCTTGATATCCAACAGGTATGATCGTGTTTGGAGCTTTGGATCAACGGCGATTTGGCCACGAAGTTGTCACGTATGCACGCGTTTTTAGGCGCGATGATGGGGCCGTGCGCGTGCGGTCACTGGCCGTGGGTAGCCTTGGAGATGGTCGTTCAAATGGAAGCTCCTAATCGTCCTGAAGTTGCTTGTGGTGGTCGCGGCATCAAGCCATAGGGGGCGGCTATGGGTTTGAAGGACGTGCGCGTGTTACTGGGTTGGGAACGAAGATGGAAGAAGGAAGTGGTCGACCAGATTTGCATCTCATCAAAACGAGCGGCCCAAATTAATTAGGTTTAGAAATAAAAATATATGTTGTAAATTTATAATTATAAATTCGTGTAACTTTAAAAATTCATATCTTTTTCATACGAGCTCGAAAACGCACGAAACCAGTTGCCTTGGAATCGTATGGACGAACACTACAATATGGAATTGGATTGGAGTCGTTTGGAGCTAGCGAAAATTTCGGATAAAAATTAAACGCGCGTTTAATTTTATTCGAAATAAAAACTGAAAACGAAATTGAAATCAAGGTGAGAACTTCTCACTCAATCGAATCGGTTTCGATTTTAATTTTAAATAGTTAGATTTAAAATTCTTGATTGTATGTTTGAATGATGATTGTTATCTATTGATTGTTAAAATAGACATTATACGCCGTTAGTAAACGGAGGTTATTTATTAAAACATATACCGCGAATATTTCACAGTACAGTGAAATTGGTATTATTTATGTACTTGGAGTTGATTTCCCGCATTATATAGCGGATGAGACCCTATTGCACTGCCTATTAAGCGGATAATATTTTATAAATCCCATATACCGCGATAATTCCGTACTGGAATGGAATTGGTATTGTGCTAACATCTTTGGATGCAGGAAAACAGGTTGGAGGGATCCAACTGGATTCCTCAACAGTATTTATTTGATTACAGATATTTTGATATTTGTTGATTATCATATCGATATATGATGTCGTTGTTGTCGTGATTGACTATTTGGTGTGTAGCATCATTGGGCCAATTTTGGAATTTTAAAAGGATTTTTGAAAGTATACGTTTTATAAAATATTTTTGGAATTGATTCATTTTAAATAAATAAACGTTATAATTTTAATGTTATAAAATTTATGATTTTTGAGAAAGATAGTTAAAAGTTGATTTTTGAAAATATGGGGTTAATGATTTTATAAAATAGTTTAAATTGGGATTTTTGAATTTATTGTAAATAGTTTAAAATATAGGATTTATGAAATTTGATTATTTTATAAATCAAAATGGTGAAATTTATAAAGGAGTTTAAAGACGTTTTAAAATAATAATATAAATTGATTTATATAAAAGATTTATAAATTGATATTTATAAATTAAAATATTTGAATTATAAAATGAGTTTTTATAAGCATTAGAATGAATTGTAAATGAATTTCATAAATGAATGAAATTTATAGAATTATAAACAGTGAGTTATAAATGGAATTTTATAAGCAGTAGGTTTATAAAATTTGTAAAGTTATTAAAAGAATGGATTTGGGTAAATAAATGAATCTTATAGGTTATAAGATTTATAATTTGGGAAATTTAAAAGAACGACTTTGTAAACAAATAAATTATAAGTATTTAACTTATAATATGAACTTTTGGTATATAATTGAGTTATAAATTGAAATAGCTTAATAAAGGAGATTTATAAGAGGAAGTTGATATAAAATAAATAGAAATGGAAATTATAAAAATTGTTTTATAATCCACAAACGGCTTATTTTGATAAGTAAATTGTTATAACTTATTGATGGAGTTATATTCACGTTTTAGACAGTGAATAACCCTTTAAAATAAAATGTAGAAAATGATGAAATTGGTTAACGAAGTATATTCACATTTTTGGATAGTGAATATTATGTTAAAGAAATTGTTTTGGATGTGATGTTTTAAATAGAATTAAAACGATCTGACGATGTTTTTAAAATGTGTTAAGATTCGAAACCATAGATTTCAACATTCATTGTTGAAATAGACGTTTTCGAGAAATAGAAGGAGATGGTGGACTATAACACTGTTGTTATAGTAAATGATTTCCGAAAGGAAATGTTTTGTATAGTATTGGGATTTATATATCTATTTTAATTTCGAATCCCTATACTAGTGATTTTGAGTTGTCATAACGATGTTTTACGCAACATACGTTTTTGTCCAAATAAATATGTTTAAGAGAATGATTTCCTTAAAGAATGAAATATATACTTAATTTCGATTTAAGTATATTGAATATTTTCCAAATGTTGAAAATAAATAGATTTGTGAATTACTTATTAATAAGTAAGTATGGAAATGTTTTTCCAATGTGAAATGAAACGTTTTTGAGAATTTATCTTTTGAAGATAAATTGAGAATGAATAATTGAAATCGTGTATTCATAAATATTTTGGAATGTAAATTCACTATAGAATTTATAAATGAAAAGGGGAATTTGTTTAAAAATAAACGTTGATTTATTTTTGAAGTGTGGGAATAAATTTACGGATTTGGAACGTAAATATAAAGTAAATCGTTAAGGATTTATTTAATGGGTTTAAATGAACCATGTTGAAATGAAAGTATTTCCGCGTAAGGAAAATGATTGAAATTTGTTTTCAAAAATGGTCAAGGTAAAAAGTGATTTGAAAATTGTTTTCAAATGGTTGAAGTATGAAAATTATATATCTTGTAAAGATATTTTTGGAAAATAAATAATTTGAAAAATTATTTGGAATCTGGTGATGTTGTGCATATCCATTGATAGTTCAATAAACGACTATCAATATTTACCTTTGAATGGGTATTTGTTGTGATTTGCTTGAATTTGAATGTCACACTTATTTTTAAATAAGCGCTCACTATTCGGGTTAGCCGGGAAAGGACCTTGGGGTCGTATAACCCATTTCGAATATGTGATACGTCGTTATGAATTGCATTTGAAGACCGGTGTTGAAGACCGGATATTTTCAAAAGCGAAAGGACAACTCGTCGAATGTCTTTGCATCGACTTGTCCCTGGTATAGAGACTCCATATGTGATGAGAAGTCCAGACGTGATTAGTGAATATCCGGATTGCAAGGACTTCTTTGTAAGTGCTTTCGGTTCTGTTCGATCCCGGAACAGACTTGTATGGATAGTATGTCTGACATTACAAATTGAGATATAAAGCTGATTTCTTTCAAATATATTTCTGTTGGTGGCGGAGAATTTATTCTCTTAGCTTAACACCCTTCTCTGAGACGTACGAGCTCAGAGGTTATGTAGTTGATGGTTATCAGCGATATATTCCCAATTTGGTAATTTGACATGCTGAGTGCTGCTGTGAAATGATCATTGTTGATCATTTGTGATATGATCATTTGTTTGATCATTTATCTTTGTGATCATTATTTTGATCATTTGTTGACCCAAAGCATGGCTTTGTGGACGAGACTTCGTCGGACCTCACACCCCGGAATGGTCAAAATAGGAAGGATGCGGCAAGGTCATTAGGGGGTAGAGCCCCTTTAGTGTATGTCATTCCTTCTGGATAGAAGTGGTATCATGGTATGGAGCCCAGATACTTAACCTATGTTGTGCTGCAAACTTATTACTTTGTGGTTGTTGGAAATCGAGGATCCTCGGATGTAGATCGGTTACGATCGGGGGATGGCATATTCGTGTCAGTAGTTACCCAGTTAGGGGTAACCCGGCCTTGTTTTGGCAGAGATCCGGTTTGGTTCTCGAGACGTCATTACAGAGGCGTTTCTATGTGGCAATGGGAAGTTCTTTGGCCTGACCATTTGTTGGAAATCCAAAGAAACAATACGAGCCTTGTACGGTTTTAGTTGTAGAACCTATCATTCACTTATGGTGGCGCCTCACTGTTTGGATGGTAGTTATAGTAGGCATAAGTGCGGAATGCCTATGCTGGCTAAGATTTATATCTTTACTTTCGAAATGATTTTTTTCTACACTATGCACTAGTAATAATATCAAATGTTTCTTTTTAATACGTATCAAGCATCTTTGACTATCATAAGGAGAAATCTCATCCGATTCTGCGTTTGCATTGTGTGTGTGCGGGAGGCCTTATGGTAGTCTCATTTTTTAAAAAGCATTGCGAATTGACTTTAAAAATATTCCTCTATTTTGTTTTTAAAGATAAACTGTTTTGAGTTCTCACACCAGTCACAAGACTGACTCGGAGTTTATTGTTTTCCTTCCTAAACTCTGGGTGCCCACCAATTTCCACACGGGCAGTCAAGAGTTAAGGTTTATCAGGATATTCTGGAATTCAGGAGTTGCTGGAGGCAGGCTGGATGGCATGGCGTATCATTTAGTATATAGTATTTTTTTCGGCTGTTTATTGTTGTTTGTTGTTGTATACTCTGATGATGTAATGTAATGTAATAACTGATATAAATCTTTTGTTTAAAGATTATTCATTTATTTATTATATGTTGTTCCGCTGCGATTGTGAGATTCTGATATTGTTCTGCTGTTTTCTTTCTGTTCTGTTCTATCTTTTCTCTCTTCTTCTATCTTTTTTTATCCTAAGAATTCGTATTTCCGTTCATCTTGAGTTAATCAATGGAGATTAGTGTCTATTCAAGGAGTACGGATTTGCGGGTCCTCACATCTGGTATCAGAGCATATGGTTAAGCGACAACCATGGCTCTGTTGGGTATTACTCATTAGAGATAGAGTCAGTAGTACTCTAGAATGAGTTTGAGTGTAATAATAGCTATAAGTGCGTATTTGTTAGTGAATATAAAATTATTTTATATTGTGATGATTGGTTTGTTGAGTGGTATACGGATTCTAGTTAATACAAGTAATTAACGTTGTTGATAGGGATCTCTAAACACTTGTACAGAACAATTCGACACGATATTGCTTTAAATTGGGTAAATGAAATAATTTTACCTTAATTATATTTTATATATAAAGGAATAATTTTTCAGAATTATTAAAGTGTATGTAAGTTGATTGTTTGGTTGATTAAAAATTTAAGTATGTATATATATATATATATATATATATATATATATATAAGTTAATTAAAAGATGTTTGAATAATCTAAATAAAAGAATAATTGTATAAGCAAATGAATTATAAGTATGAAATTATAATTAATGTGATTTACAATTGTGAAATAAAATTATATATAAGAAGTGAAACTATATAAATATATTTATGAATATGAGTTATAAATAAAAAAATGAATTTAAAGTTAAATGGGAAATTCACTTAGAATTGGGAATCTGAACTGAATTTATAAGTGGGAATTTAAGTTAAGTAAAACAAAATAATGTTTAAATGGAATATAACTTAAGAGATTTTGAATGAAGTTGATTTTGGTATCAAAGTAAATTAATAAAGTGAAGTGATGGATATAAACTTGAGTTATATAAATGAAATCCAACTTTAGTAATTGAATTGAATGAATGAATTGAATGTAAATCAATTGAATGTAAATAATTAATATGAAATAATGAATGTAGGTGTTAATTCATTAAAATCTAATGTTATTGGAAGTTGAAAAATTGAATGAAAATCAATTTAATTAAACCCATTGAAAGTAAAGGTGTTAAACCAAATTGAATGAATATAAGCAAAGGAATTTGGTAGTAATTAATATACATTGGTTGTTATATGATAATTAGTTGATTCTATAAAAACCCATATGCAATTGAGTTAATGAAATTGAAAGCTAAAGTAATTGAAATCCAATTGGAAGTTAAGTGAATCTCAAATAGAATTGAATTTGATTTGGAAGTGAACTAACTTGAATATGAATTAGTGAATATAAACTAATTGAAAATGAATGTTAGTAAAAACATCCACTGTTAATGAATCAAATATGATTAAATTGAAAACCCATTTCATTGAATATTAATGAGAATATGAATGAATATTTATTGGTTATGGATGTTAGTTGAACGTTAGTTGGATGATAGTTGGTTGATGGTTGAATATATTGCTTCTGCTGCATTTGCAATGTTGGCATATATAGTATTATGTTGCTACATGTTGTATATCGATATTACTGTCCATATACATGTTTCTCATCTGTTTGTTGAGTGTTTAGTAGGTGCGGATTGCGCTTGATTCGCATTTGGAGCTCGCTTTTGCGCTATATTAGCCGTATAAGCTCGCAAATAAAATATAAGGTACATATCTCGGATTAAATATCGTACTTTTACACTTTTTTCCCCTGCGGGATGCCTCATCACTTGATGAGATGTATATTTGTGATATATATACTGTCATTTTTTTTCGGATTTAGCCGCGCAAAGGAGACTATGGCGAATTTTTCCGAAAATTTAAGGCGTTAGAATATTTTTGAGAAATAAATTGGAAATTTTTGAAAACTATAAATTTGATTTGGAATTGAAAGTTAAACGATAGTAGTTGTTTTTGAAAAGATAACTAAGTATGATTTGAAAACTTAGTAAAGTATTGTAAGAAGTTTAACTATGGATTTTGGGAAAGTTAATAGATTCTGTAACTTTTCTTACTTGGTAATTTCGAGGACGAAATTCTTTTAAGGAAGGAAGATTGTAACGACCCAGAATTTCTGTCAATTAAAATTTGCATATTTAATTAATTTTAAATATTAATAAGTGAAATTTATAAGTCGAATAAATTTTATTTCGAATAATTGGAATTAATTGAATAATTAAATCGATAATTTAATAGTTGAAATTACAAAAACAATTGAATAACGGGTTAAATATGATTGAAAATGATTTGTAAAATTTTATATCATTATATTGAAGTTATAATGATGTTATAGAACATTTAAAATTGAATTTAAAGTTAATTTGTGAAAATTGAATATTTTAATATTTAAATCGACTAGTGAAATTAGCCATTGTTCGAACAGTCTCAGAATTGGACGAAACTAGTTCCACTGGATCCATAATAGTCTGTTATTATCGGATTTCAATTTTCGTAGCAATCGGAGTTTTCGTTTGACCGTGGCAGCTCGAAACACATCAAAATTGTTTAATTATTTATTTGGCGAGTTAAAATAGTCGTTTTTCAAACAGTCTCGGATTTCGACGAAACCAGTTTCATCGGATCCGTAATGTGATATTATTGTATGGTTTCAAATTTCGTGTCAATGGGATTTACCGTTTGTCCGGGGCAAGCCAAAACGCCTAGAAATTTGATTTACCGATTTAATTTTAAATCGAACGTTTATCGCCATAACTCGCACAGATGATCGAATTAGCTCCCGAAACACGTTCCATTGTGTTCGGAACGCGGGGTAAACCTTAGGAACGCCAACCGGCACGCTTCGTTTGGAGTTCAGAAAACCCGGAATGAATAGTGTTTTGAATATTTTTCTATATAAGCATTTCATTATCTCATTTTCAAGAAAACTAAACCCTAACCCTAAACCTAATAGCCAGCCGCCACTTTCTGCAGTTAATGGCCGAAATTTTCTCTTTTTCTTCCTTCGGTTTCTTCAAAATCCGCTAATCGAATCGAAAAACTTCCAACTAGAAGATTGTAGAGGCCAGTGAGTTCTAGATATCCAACAGGTATGATCGTGTTTGGAGCTTTGGATCAACGGAGATTTGGCCACGAAGTTGTCACGTTCGCACGCGTTTTTAGGCGCGATGATGGGGCCGTGCACGTGCGGTCACTGGCCGTGGGTAGCCTTGGAGATGGTCGTTCAAATGGAGGCTCCTGATCGTCCTGAAGTTGCTTGTGGTGGTCGCGACATCAAGCCCTAGGGGGCGGCTATGGGTTTGAAGGACGTGCGCGTGTTACTGGGTTGGGAACGAAGATGGAAGAAGGAAGTGGTCGGCCAGATTTGCATCTCATCAAAACGAGCGGCCCAAATTAATTAGGTTTAGAAATAAAAATATATGTTGTAAATTTATAATTATAAATTCGTGTAACTTTAAAAATTCATATATTTTTCATACCAGGTCGAAAACGCACGAAACCAGTTGCGTTAGAATCGTATGGACGAACACTACGCTATGGAATTGGATTGGAGTCGTTTGAAGCTAGTGAAAATTTCGGTTAAAAATTAAACGCGCGTTTAATTTTATTCTAAATAAAAGCTGAAAACGAAATTAAAATCAAGGTGAGAACTTCTCACTCAATCGAATTGGTTTCGATTTTAATTTTAAATAGTTAGATTTAAAATTCTTGATTGTATGTTTGAATGATGATTGTTATCTATTGATTGTTAAAATAGACATTATACGCCGTTAGTAAGCGGAGGTTATTTATTAAAACATATACCGCGAATATTTCACAGTACAGTGAAATTGGTATTATTTATGTACTTGGAGTTGATTTCCCGCATTATATAGCGGATGAGACCCTATTGCGCCGCCTATTAAGCGGATAATATTTTATAAATCCCATATACCGCGATAATTCCGTACTGGAAGAAATTGGCATTGTGCTAACATCTTTGGATGCAGGAAAACATGTTGGAGGGATCCAACTGGATTCCTCAACAGTATTTATTTGATTACAGATATTTTGATATTTGTTGATTACCATATCGATATATGATGTCGTTGTTGTCGTGATTGACTATTTGGTGTGTAGCATCATTGGGCCAATTTTGGAATTTTAAAATGATTTTTGAAAGTATACGTTTTATAAAATATTTTTGGAATCGATTCATTTTAAATAAATAAACGTTATAATTTTAATGTTATAAAATTTATGATTTTCGAGAAAGATAGTTAAAAGTTGATTTTTGAAAATATGGGGTTAATGATTTTATAAAATAGTTTAAATTAGGATTTTTGAATTTATTGTAAAAAGTTTAAAATATAGGATTTATGAAATTTGATTATTTTATAAATCAAAATGGACAAATTTATAAAGGAGTTTAAAGACGTTTTATAATAATAATATAAATTGATTTATATAAAAGATTTATAAATTGATATTTATAAATTAAAATATTTGAATTATAAAAAGATTTTTTATAAGCGTTAGAATGAATTGTAAATGATTTCATAAATGAATGAAATTTATAGAATTATAAACGGTGAAGTTATAAATGGAATTTTATAAGCAGTAGGTTTATAAAATTTGTAAAGTTATTAAAAGAATGGATTTGGGTAAATAAATGAACCTTATAGGTTATAAGATTTATAATTTGGGAAATTTAAAAGAACGACTTTGTAAACAAATAAATTATAAGTATTTAACTTATAATATGAACTTTTGGTATATAATTGAGTTATAAATTGAAATAGCTTAATAAAGGAGATTTATAAAAGGAAGTTGTTATAAAATAAATGGAAATGGAAATTATAAACATTGTTTTATAAATCCGCAAATGGCTTATTTTGATAAGTAAATTGTTATAACTTATTAATGGAGTTATATTCACGTTTTAGACAGTGAATAACCCTTTAAAATAAAATGTAGAAAATGATGAAATTGGTCAAGGAAGTATATTCACGTTTTTGGATAGTGAATATTATGTTAAAGAAATTGTTTTGGATGTGATGTTTTAAATAGAATTAAAACGATCTAACGATGTTTTTAAAATGTGTTAAGATTCAAAACCATAGATTTCAACATTCATTGTTGAAATAGACGTTTTCGAGAAATAGAAGGAGATGGTGGACTATAACACTGTTGTTATAGTAAATGATTTCCGAAAGGAAATGTTTTGTATAGTATTGGGATTTATATATCTATTTTAATTTCGAATCCCTATACTAGTGATTTTGGGTTGTCGTAACGATGTTTTACGCAACATTCGTTTTGGCCCAAATAAATATGTTTAAAAGAATGATTTCTTTAAAGAATGAAATATATACTTAATTTCGATTTAAGTATGTTGAATATTTTCCAAACGTTGAAAATAAATAGATTTGTGAATTACTTATTAATGAGTAAGTATGGAAATGTTTTTCCAATGTGAAATGAAACGTTTTTGAGAATTTATCTTTTTGAAGATAAATTGAGAATGAATAATTGAAATCGTGTATTCATAAATATTTTGGAATGTAAATTCACTATAGAATTTATAAATGAAAAGGGGAATTTGTTTAAAAATAAACGTTGATTTATTTTTGAAGTGTGGGAATAAATTTATGGATTTGGAACGTAAATATAAAGTAAATCGATAAGGATTTATTTAATGGGTTTAAATGAACCATGCTGAAATGAAAGTATTTCCGCGTAAGGAAAATGATTGAAATTTGTTTTCAAAAGTGGTAAAGGTAAAAAGTGATTTGAAAATTGTTTTCAAATGGTTGAAGTGTGAAAATTATATATCTTGTAAAGATATTTTTGGAAAATAAATAATTTGGAAAATTATTTGGAATATGGTGATGTTGTGCATATCCATTGATAGTTCAATAACCGACTATCAATATTTACCTTTGAATGGGTATTTGTTGTGATTTTCTTGAATTTGAATGCCACACTTATTTTTAAATAAGCGCTCACTACTCGGGTTAGCCGGGAAAGGACCTTGGGGTCGTATAACCCATTCCGAATATGTGATACGTCGTTATGAATTGCATTTGAAGACCGGTGTTGAAGACCAGATATTTTCAAAAGCGAAAGGACAACTCGTCGAATGTCTTTGCATCGAATGATCCCTAGTATAGAGACTCCATATGTGATGAGAAGTCCGGACGTGATTAGTGAATATCCGGATTGCAAGGACTTCTTTGTAAGTGCCTTCGGTTCTGTTCGATCCCGGAACAGACTTGTATGGATAGTATGTCTGACATTACAAATTGAGATATAAAGCTGATTACTTTCAAATATATTTCCGTTGGTGGCGGAGAATTTATTCTCTTAGCTTAACACCCGTCTCTGAGACGTACGAGCTCAGAGGTTATGTAGTTGATGGTTATTAGCGATATATTTCCAATTTGGTAATGTGACATACTGAGTGTTGCTGTGAAATGATCATTGTTGATCATTTGTGATATGATCATTTGTTTGATCATTTATCTTTGTGATAATTACTTTGATTATTTGTTGACCCAAAGCATGGCTTTGTACCAAAGCGTGGCTTTGTGGATGAGACTTCGTCGGACCTCACACCCCGGAAATGGTCGAAACAGGAAGGATGCGGCAAGGTTATTAGGGGGTGGCGCCCCTTTAGTGTATGTCATTCCTTCTGGATAGAGGTGCTATCATGGTATGGGGCCCAGATACTTAACCAATGTTGTGCTACAAACTTATTACTTTGTGGTTGTTGGAAATCGAGGATCCTCGGATGTAGATCGGTCACGATCGGGGGATGGCATATTCGTGTCAGTAATTACCCAGTTAGGGGTAACCCGGCCTTGTGTTGACAGAGATCCGGTTTGGTTCTCGGGACGTCATTCCAGAGGCGTTTCCATGTGGCAATGGGAAGTTTCTTGGCTTGAGCATTTGTTGGAAATCCAAAGAAACAATACGAGCCTTGTACGGTTTTAGTTGTAGAACCTATCATTCACTTATGGTGGCGCCCCACTGTTTGGATGGTAGCTATAGTAGGCATAAGTGTGGAATGGCTATGCTGGCTAAGATTTATATCTTTACTTTCGAAATGATTTTTTTTCTACACTATGCATTAGTAATAATATCAAATGTTTCTTTTTAATACGTATCAAGCATCTTTGACTATCATAAGGAGAAATCTCCTCCGATTCTGCGTTTGCATTGTGTATGTGTGCGGGAGGCCTTATGGTAGTCTCATTTTTTAAAAAGCATTGCGAATTGACTTTAAAAATATTCCTCTATTTTATTTTTAAAGATAAACTGTTTTGAGTTCTCACATCAGCCAGACTCGGAGTTTATTGTTTTCCTTCCTAAACTCTGGGTGCCCACCAATTTCCACACGGGCAGTCAAGAGTTAAGGTTTATTGGGATATTCTAGAATTCAGGAGTTGCTGGAGGTAAGCTGGATGGCATGGCGTATCATTTAGTATATAGTATTTTTTTCCGCTGTTTATTGTTGTTTGTTGTTGTACACTCTGATGATGTAATATAATGTAATGTAATAACTGATATAAATTTTTTGTTTAAAGATTATTCATTTATTTATTATATGTTGTTCCGCTGCGATTGTGAGATTCTGATATTGTTCTGCTGTTTTCTTTCTTTTCTGTTCTATCTTTTCTCTCTTCTTCTACCTCTTTCTTTTTCTTAAAACCCTAAGAGTTCGGTTTTCCGGCATTCGAGTGCTCGGTAGTTGATACAGTGAACGTATTGATGTCGGTTTTCGAAAGTCGAAGAATCGGGTCCTTACAGGTTTTATAGGGATTAAAAGCCTTATATTTTCGTTCGTATTTGTTTTGTTTGAATTCTTCATGGTTTATGCTTGACCATTAGATAATTGATTAAATGCTCGTGATAATTCTGACTTGTTCTTATTTGATATGTTGCTTCATGAATTTGAATTTGCTCTGTTCTTTCTCCTATGACTTCGGCTTCATAATTTTTGAGATAATTATCAGTTTACTGACTTCGTTCTATTCTTTTATGACGTGTTCATCTGAAATCCCCTACGACATTATTTTGTTTGAACCGCTGCATATCATTTCTCTTTGAAACACGACTTGATTTTCTCTGCGTCTATATTCACATTGCTACTGTTAATTACTCTGCACACATAAACATGTATGTACATACATATATGTATGTATATATGTGTATAATTGTTGTGCTTATCCACGTGAACTTGTTGTTGTGTGGTTCCTCTTGAGTATGGTTTGTGGTTCTGACCTCTGTTACTTCCATGTACTTATGCCATTTGATGTTGTCTGCATTTTTTGCTTCGATTGGTCTGGTCTTGGTTGCAATCCTCTGATTCATGTTTGGTGTATGTTGAAGACTTTGTTTTAGAGCTAGTCTTGTTACATTTTGGTGTTGAGGCTTTTGTTTGTCACCATGATGTCTCTGGAATCTTGCATTTGTGTGAGCATTCATGTATTTGTTTGGAGTGTGGTTTTGTTTCGAGTTGAATTGTATTTGTTTGTGTGTTCATGGCTTCATGTTCTGGCCATTGTTCCATTTCTAGTTTGGTTTCATTGTATACATATTTGGTCTAGATATCATGTGTTCTCTTCTGCTGCTTTTGTTTTACTGATGGTTTGAGTTCATTGATGTGTTGAGCCTGATCTTCATTGTTATGTGGTCTGCTCTGGTCATATTACTTTGTCATGTGATCATGTTGAACTGCTTATGCTACTGCCTTTAGTTTGACCTGAGTTATGTAGTCTGATTGCCTCTTTCTCTGATCTGGTCTGCATTGGCTTCAAGTCTAAGTTATGCCTGGTGTACTTTGAGTCTTGTTGTTTTGTGTCATATGAGGTCTGATTTAGTCTGAAGTCTTTGTGTATATATCTTGTTGTACTGGTGGTCTGGTCAGAGTTACTTCAGTTGCTTTGAGTCTTGTATATGTCATTTCCTAAGTTGCTTCAAGTTAAACTACAGCTTGCCTCTGGTGTGTACATGTGCACTGGTTCATGTTTGGGGTGTTTGTGTACATTTGAGTCCGGTCATTGTATTGAACTATTATTCATGTTTGCTGACCATTGACTCTCGTACTTGACCATTCTATTTTTGTTTTGTATTGCACCTTGTGCTCATCCATCTTTACAGTTTTAACAAGCAAGTGTATATCGGTGTTCACGACCTTATGCCATGTACAATGATACACTGTGCATATCATAAGTTGTTCGTGTAAGATAAATTAAAAGAAATGATGACGAATGGCCCAAATAACTGAGGCAAATAATATTTTCAAAACACACTTTATTATGCACTGCAAAATATTTAATTTTCAATTTTACCGTGTCAGTGCTTATTTTGCATATATATCAGATGTTGGATTCAGATTGGACCAGAGTTGAAAATCAAATACGAATGATAGTGAATATGTAGTGAGGTGAAAATTGTGTTGTAGTTTGAAATTGTATTGTAATTGAAAATGTAGTGAAAGCTCAAATTTATACTATTTGAATTTATAATAAAATATTTGTTTGAATATGAATTTTAAGTTATCTATTTTATTCAACGAACATTTATTTAGTTATATGAAAAATAAAATTGTACAACAACAAATACCTTTAAACGAATATATATATATATATATATATATATATATATATATATATATATATATATATATATATATATATTATCAATAAAAAAATCATAGTGAAAATTAGAAAGACATCTATATCATACTTTCATATTGTAAAGCGGATCCCTATCAAAGTTTCATTGTAAAGCGGGTCTCTGTTTTCTGAAAACGAAGAAAAATTATTGCTGAAATGTCAGCAACTTTTATAAATAAGTGCTGATATTTCAGCAACTTTTCCTGTCAAAGTTTCATTGTAAATCGGATCCCTGTTTTCTGGAAACGAAAAAAAATTATTGCTGAAATGTCAGCAACTTTTGTAAATAAATGCTGATATTTCAGCAACTTTCATACACTGTGTTTACAGTGTACATAAATGTTGCTGAAATGTCAGCAACTTTTATAAATAAGTGCTGATATTTCAGCAACTTTCATACACTATGTTTACAGAAAAGTTGCGGAAATGTCAGCAACTCATAAAAGTTGCATCATGCTCTGCAATAATCGTGAATAAAAAATAGAGACCTAGTTTACATTGAAATTTAGTGAATGACTTTTCGTGAATTTTGAAACTTAATGAGAATCTGTGCCAAAAGTACCCAAAATCATATTCTGGCATGTTCTACATGCCGCTCTAACTCAACCGTCTTGCCGTGATCCATTTGCTACTGGTTTAAGCGATGAAACGTCATTTCTATCACCGAAGGATACAGATCTGAAGAATATATCAGATGTGAGATCCTTTGCTCTAAATCGACTAGAAGGAACTCATCTTCAACACAAAGAGTTCGCAGTGCAGGTTGATGGAGGAAAAACAGCAATTGTTGAAGTTGCAAATGTGAGAAGCAGCTTAAATCACGATTTATCTCGTTGGGAAAGAGGAAGGTAAGTAAATCTCCAGATAGCGGAAGATAAATTGCAGGGGTGAAGGAATGTTTGCTGAAGATAAATGAAGTAGAAGAGATGTTAATTTCGAAGGACATTAAAGAGGAAGGTTGAAAGCTGTGAATAATATGCGGCGCATTAGGGTTATGGTTTGTTATATACATAAAAAGGTAGCGGTGTAATGTATGATTCCTGGTCCAAGAATTGTAGTGGATCGGGCTTTTGTATTTGACAAATTAAAAAAAGAAAAGGAAAAAAAAACTCAAATAACTCTTCTTCTGGCATGGTGCTTTTTTGGTGCTTTTTCAACATTTCAAGGCAATGTACTTTATTCGACACGTTAGACCTAATGTTTCTCCAATTTGACAGCATTTCACGATTGTCCAATGAATAAAAAGTTGGAAACATCTTTACAGAATTATAAACATACGGTGCATCATGTCCAACAACCTGGTCGATTGGTAATGCAATATTGATGCACACCTGCATTCTTTTCCACCAACATACCATTCCTCTCTCATTTGAATTTTCGTCACCAAGATCTAAAATGTCCGTAACAAAACACCTAACCCGAACCAGGTTCAAACTTTAAATCATCTTGCAAAAACACCATTTACAAGTTAACCCCAAGCATCAAAATCAAAAGACCCAGCTCTGTAATATATTACTCGAACTATTTACACAAGCTAGAACAGTAAGTTGAGCTTTGTCATATCATATAGTGACATAACAAAAGAATACAGTCAAGATTATCGAGCAACTTGATACGAAGAAAACAAATGTTCTAACATTTAAAATTCTTCTTCAAAGCAAAAGCTCGTTTGCAATTATTAGATAAATTTTAAACAATAAAGCTAAATTTTCTCCATATACTCTGTAGTTCTGTTTCCGACTTCACCAAAACAAACCTTGTTGGCGTATCAAATCCAAACTTAACAAAAGCATGCAGCAACATGGTACAGCCTTAGTCACACTACTTATTATTACACTTGCTCGCTTTAGCTTCATCAATCAAAACAAAACAAACAAAAAATACTTAACCAGTAAGGGCAGCATTAAGTGCACTATGGACATCAACTCCAATTTGTGCTTCAGCTTTCTCTAAATCAGTTGAGGCTGAATTAACCTTCTGGGTGAAATCTGCAAGTCCTTTCTGAACTAGATTTGCATCAATTTGATCGACAGGAACAGCCTCCACAGCTATAATATCCGCATAAGAGTTTGCATGAATGAATGCAAAGCCACTGCTTATAAAATACTTGGTGGTTTCGGACCCATCGTGAACCGACATAACTCCAGGCTTCAGCTCTGCTATAGTAGCCACGTGACCCGGTAGAACACCCATCTGTCCCGTCGTTGCTGGAATAATTACCATATCAACCTTGTATATCGCATAATATTAAGATGAGATTCATGTATAAAATGGTAACTCCAGTTCATATTGTATTTATAGCAATAGTGATTAACATATTAGTTGAAGCTTGCATAGTTTCCTAAAATTTCTATCTTACCACTAATTCAATCAATGACCAGAATACTGTTATCAACAGTCGTGTAGCCCATCTGCATTTCTAGTTAGGCATTATGTATCAATATGATAAGATCTTTAAGTCCTTACATCCTATATTAACAAATATTTTTGCTAAATTTATACTTGCAGCAAATGTAATAGCACAAACATGAGATATCACTAAAAGGTGTCTCAATCTACCAACGATCAACTTCTAGCTAAACTCGATGATCAGAGTGTTATGCTTGCATATGGAAGGTCCAAGCAATCACATGGAAGGAATCAACAATTATTTTCAGCTATAAAACAATATACCCATGATTTTAGACTTTCATCCTACTTCGCAGCACTGTCGTAAAAAGAGTCATCGGTAGTAGAGAAGCTTTTATATTATATTATAGTCATAGATAGATGGTTTGTAAAAATCTCCTTTAGCAGTACACAAAATTGCACATCAAAATTTTTACAAAGTTTTCACTATTTCAAACAACTTAATCTTAGAAGTACACAGGCATCAGACGTCTGTCCATAAACGTCAAATGTCTGACTGAGTTCTCTGGTTAAAAAATATATAACCAGACAGACGTCTGAATTTTATCACAAACGTCTGACTAAGGACATGTTTAAAAAATATACAACTGTCTATCTGAAGTTTATCCCAGACGTCTGAACCGGATAACTGGCTAAAACTAAGAATAGCCACTTATTTCATTTTAATGGTTGCATTCGTATCTTTTCACTACGTCTCTTCTTTCTCAAAGATTGTAACCCTTAGACTGAAATAGAACATACTAAAGGATGTTACTCCTCAAGAAAACTCTTTAACACCTACAAATATGTAAAGTTCTTGAGAAACAAAATCACTTGAATTTTCTGAATCTTTTTCTCTTTATTTACTCTTTGCATACTTTGATTTCTAAAAGCAATCAATACACAATTCTTATTTCTTCCTAAAAATAAAGTCTCACATACTACTCAAAGGATATTATAAAAAGATTTGTAGTGCACTCAAAATCAGTGTTAATAAGAACACATAATTGTCAAGAAAAGACTTTCTGTATCAAGCTTATTCCTCCAAGCAAAGCGAGAGTTGTTTACTAGTTTGAAACCAAAGGGGGCTTCGGGACTGGACTTAGAACAGAAGGTCCGAACTAGTATAAAAACTCTGGTGTGATTGTTTTTTTACTTTTATTTATTTTACTCTCATAGTTATAAGTAGGTCTGTCAATGGGCAGGGTTCGGTCCGGATATCATAAAACTCGGACCTAAATTCAATTACAATAATTAAAACCCGAGCCCGGACCGTACCAGCAGGGTATTTTAATCTAATATCCGAGCCCGGTCCGTCGGGATTTTTAAGCCCGCTGAGTAATAACTATATACCTAACTCAGAATATTTATGTTAGAAACATATTTTAAAACTGCAACTTTGATAAAATGTATATACAAACAATGTTAACATATAAATTGAACGATGATGTAGTCAAGCTCATAACAAAAATATGCAAAAACATCTACATGTAAACAAACAAATTGGTAAATAAATAACATACGCACTCATGTTTTGATACGACGCAAAACTAATAGTCAGGTCGGGCCCTAACTGGGTCGGGCTTTAATATTAACGTACCCGATCCGGATTGGGCCTGAGTCGGGTTTGAATAGTAAAAGGAAAAACTCATACCCGCATAAATAGGCCGTGTTCGGACAGAGCGTGGACCGAAACCCATACCATTGACGGACCTAGTTATAAGCAAGTTTTTTATTACACTTGCATATTAAGATATAAATACACGATCCATATACACTTTCAAGTTAGACTTTATTTAAGGTTCAATGTCATTTTCAGTGTTATGCATAAGCATCAATGCGCTAGTTTTAGGTTGTGACGTCTCCTTGGTCCCACTCCTAAGCACATCCAAAATCCCAGATTTCCCATTTAAATCAATTGACGCTAAACAAACACACAATTTTATCCATAATACACGAGTTATTAAAAACTTCTACCTTCGATTAATCCCCATCTAAATGGTTAATCCCTAGTTCATACTTACTGCCTAGCATCCGCATAGCGATTTTCACAACCTTGCTACGTAGTTACAGAAGTGCATGGTTGTTGATAAGCTATGCTATAGTCAGCAACATGAGTCATTTTTGACATATCTGAGGATAGCTTAAGCTGATTGACCTTTATTACTCAATACCACTCATTATAGCTTAATTTACGACTTTTCTGTCTTCATATTCTAACCAATCACAGATATAGACTAGGTTGTGCGAGGGGGGCATGGTATCGCGGGATAAGCAAACAAATGTGTTTTAAATTTTTTATTTTTTATTTTTTTCAGAAATAATAATAATTATCGACAATGGTGACCCTTGTCTAGTCAGCACAAGAAAAACACTGTGAACATAGTTTCTCCCATTCTACACTATAAGCTAAATAGGGAAAGGCTTGCCATATGATATAATGAACTGGTTCAGCCTTTATGATTTACAATCTCCTTGCATTCCTTCGAATCAATTCATTAAATGAACTCTTGGTTATAACCTCATTTGACCAAGCATGTGCTACTTATTTTTTAAGGCCATAAATTATACAAACAATCTGCTGATGTGTTTCCTTGGCATTAACAAACCACACTTTTGAATATGAAAATAGCACAAATCCAAATGCAACAACAAAAAATACATGTTAGTATCATTAGCTATAGCTATCAAAGTCATGATCAAAATATTTTTCAGAAAGGGGCGGCCACTGCCTTGCAAGCAAAGCTCGATGAAACTTAAACAATGTTACATGGAGGATAGACAGCCAATATACACACACAAATAGATACATGTACACACACATATGTATGTATATTTACGTATTTCTATACACATATATGTGTGTGTGCGCGCTCACACGTGCACGTGCGCCAGCATACACACACACACATATATTATATTACATTCAATAATGATTTATACTCTAAATTTCACGTTCGTCGGTCGTATTATTAATATTATTGAATGTCTATCCAAATATAATTGTTCATTTGTTAATCATTTAACATACATTGCTTTGTATATTCACATATTATCATTTGATTCAATGGTATCTACAACAACTGAATGGACTAATACACCCTCCTTTCTCCATCCTTTTTCCCGATTCTCTCCAAGTCAAGGGAGCAAAAACAAAGATAAACAACAAAGAGCAATTTATATATCTTTGAATATCTGGATGAAATTTGAAGACATGTAATAACAGTGAACCCAAGTTACATGGTAAGATGACTGATGACTTGTACGAAACAAAAACGACAAATGTTAAATTTTGCAGAACACAATATTTTGAAACATAGGTTAAGTGGATCGCTTAGTAAAATTGAGATACATCGAGTCGGGAACACGAAACGTTTTCAAGAGTGCTTCCTTTACATATAAGTATGCATAACCAGTACAAATACTGACACACATGCGCATGCGTGCGCCATTAAGTAGAAACAATCTACCAAAAATAATGTATTGCTAAAGTTCATCTCCCACTAGTTATAAGTAATAACCTATAACAATTAAACCTACATAAAATTACAAAACATTCAAAGATTATAGTCTAACGTCCGTTTTTGAATACTTTACTTATTTTTTATACTTTAGGTTGTTGAAAATTATAAAATTAGGTGCATAATTCCTTTTTCTTTTGTTTACTGTAGTTGATAACCCTTTTCGTTCCATTGCCCTTGAACTTTCATACTGTTAAAATTTTCAAAATATTCCCTCATTAATTTATAATTTTATAAATAGTTGTTATTACTTGATGCATATTAATGCTATACAGTTTTCAAATCGTCAAAATCAACATTCTGTATCATTGAAATTGACGTTCCAGATCAAGCATACAATTGTGCTCGACTGATAGAGCATTGTGATTGTGAATGCATTTCGAATAAGAATCCAACAATATAATTTTGAATTGTGGTAGCATAGATCATTATATGGGTACTTCAATTCATTACTGAAAACACTAAAATGCTTAAATAGGGTCAAGTGCTCTTACGACTAATCATCTACAACATATTACAACTATTCACTTCATGATGATATCTAAGACAATGTGTTTGCTGATATCCATGAAGTAAGTTTCTAATACCACCTTTTGCCTATGTACATACCATCTACGAGAGCCTAATAAGAGAGCACCCGGGGGGGGGGGGGGGGTGATTTGTGTCAAAATGAGAAGCTCGATTTGCACTTTGCATAAAGATACATTTTATGACATGTAGCTTTAAAGCAAAAAATAATAGTCCCCGTCATAGTTCATAACTTCAAACCTAGCAGCATAAAAAATCCCTTTGACCATGAGACAGAAATAGTCTTCATATTTCACCAACTCCATTGGAAAAGAATTTGTCAGGCCCAATGATAAGCCTAATTAATGCACTGTAGCAGTGAAATAAAAATCCTAGTCAAACATGTAACGCGAGTGATCAATATGATATGTGGAATTATGAGATGTTTGATGACATGTTCGTGAAGGTAAGTTCCCAAAGACAAATTCATGAAAGTAAGTTGGAATAATATTTCTTTTAAGAACAGGAAGCAGTGAACGAGGTTATGATAACATAAAATTTTAAAATGTATCCAATTTGAGTATTTGCAATCGGTCTAGTATTGCAGAAGTTTGCTTTAATTGCTAATTAATTTGCAGTAAGTACCAGAATTAGTTTGTTGTGATTAATTTGGTTTGGTTTGCTGAAATGGAAAAAAAAAAATTGCATTACTGAAAGTTAAACTAAAATAGTTTGCTGCAAACTAAACTAAACAAAACAAAAAAAAATAGTTTGTTGCAGACAAAACTAAATGGAGACAAAAGTTGCTGTAAGTAGTTTGCAGAATTCTGGATGAGTATTTGCAGTTAGCTTGCTGTAATTAATATGAACAAAGTACAGAACTAATTTGTTGTAATTTGCAGAAAAGAATTAAATTAAATTCCCAAAAGTTGAAATAACTTGAATTCCCTAAAGTTGAATAAATTGATTGCCCTAAGGTTATGATAATTGCAAAATGAAATTAAGTAGTATGTTGTTTGGTTGTGAACAAAATTAGTCTGATTAATTATATTACTATTTTGTTGTTTGATAATTCAATATTAATCAATAAAGTTAGTATTTTTTATGTTAAGCAAGCAAAAAATATTTCTAATGAAGTTGGATCTTGTGCAACTTCTATGCCCTCTAATAGTATCGCAAACGATGATACTGAAAACAATATTTATTCCAGGCTTAGAAGCAAATCGTTGTATTCAGGTTGATTTATTGAATCTTCCATTTGACCTTAGCCTACGACATCAAATTTTGTACAACGATCCAAATGATCAAGACATAGTTAAAATAGTTAGGACATATTCACAGAAATGGAAAGGTATTTGTCAACCTTCTTTGCAAATGTTTCCACAAACAATACTTGGTGGAAGAGCTGGATACTGCAACCAGTTGTGGTTCAACGATTATACGAATTGGTTGGAGTATAGTGCAAAAGAAGATGTCGTATATTGCTTACCATACTTTTTATTTCGCTCCAGATCGATGAGCAGAAATATTGCGAAGAGACCACTTACTGGAATATTATAAAAAACTCTATGAAACTTAATGAGAGATGAATGATTGAATGATAGTTATGTTGCACACAGATAGAAATAAATATCAATCAAATTAGCAATGATGCAATCACCAAACTCTTTCAAAACTTGAAAACTCTATGTAGGCAAATTTAGATTATAGTATCTATGTTTGGTTGTTTTAGTTTAAAAGATCAATAATTTATCATTTTTATAATAGATTATAATTATATAACTATTTCGTTATAACTATTTAATTACTTTTCATGAGTTTTTCTAAAATTATTTGAATGATTGGAAGAAAAAAAGGGTTATCACCACCTAACACTCATTTTCCTACTTCATGACTTCACCGAACTTATTTCCTAACGACGCCACTGCTTCGGCGATGGGCGCTGTTGAAGTAAGCCTGAAATACAATTATTTCGAACCTAACCATATTCTTTTTTTTTGGGGTCAAAATGTCCATGAACATAGCTTAAATAGTGTTTGTAAAAAAAAGCATCACATGTAATAATCACAAAAGATAAGAAAGTTGACGTACCCTGTAACATATTTATTTTTAATTTATTAAACTAACTCAGATAAAATGCACTGTTAAAAATCAGACGATAAGCGAGCTTGGCTCATCATTATCATCGATAACAGAAGTAGGTTCAATTATATATTTAAAAACATAAATTAACGGTAAAAGGTCAGACATTTCTTCATTGAAAACAAACCATTTCTCATGTAACTCCTGTTTGGTTTTTTACCTCTCTGCAGGTAGCTAAAAGCATGTAAACTTTTAACTAACACCAACCAATTTCCTTTATTGTCAATTCAATATTCCATATTTGAGCAATGAATCTGATTTATTCTGAAATTATTTGCACCAACAATATGCAATCATGATGTATCACTGCATCTAACATTGATACTTCTGGTCGAGTAACCGTTCAACGAATCATAGTAGATCAACCTATGTAAATAGTAAAACAATGAAAAAAAGCAAACCCACGACTCCATCCACAAAAATGAGCAGAACCCAAAGTCAGGGTATCTTTTTAATTCCAAACAGTGTATTAAAAAAACGGTGAAATGATGAGAAAAAGAAAACCTCTTTACTGGAGATCTCAGATTGGTACGGCAATACGAAATTAACGGTGAGTTTAGATGGAATAGAACTAGCAACTGGAGGTCGTGGCTTCAAAAAAGACATTGGAGTTTTCGGCGGATCGATGTTGGGGGACACTTTTTTCCACGCCTCCACAAAAGCTGTGTCCTCTGGCGTCGTAGCAGCCACATCAGCGGTGGATAATCTCCGAACGGCAGAGGATGACCGGAAAAGGAGACGCGATGCTTGGCGGAACATTTTCGTCGTCGTCTTTTTTATGCCCTAGGGTTGTGTTTTTTTGGGCCGCAACTGAAGATGAAGAAAGGGATTTGACAGTGATTGGCACGTGGGAAGTCGAGTGTTCTAATATTTGTAATGCGAAGGACACACCGTTGATTTCGTTTAAAGCCCTTCAAAGTGAAAAAATATACACATATCTCGTTCATTTCCTTTAACCCCTACTTGATTTGAACAGTACGGCCATGTGCGTTCTGCTGTTTTCTGTGTTGGTGTTTTCGTCACAATCCAGAGTTCAGCGTTCGAAAATCGACACTCGTACTTCACTTGTACTCGAATGTCGCAGATTCAACCGTTGAAATCCGATTCGTGCCGGAGGTTATAACACATTAAGTATAACAACACGGCGGAAGAAAATGAAATATATCATTGATACAACACTGAATACAATATCCGATACAATATGAATTCCAACAATATCAGAGATAAATATACAACAGCGGAATAGGATAACAACAACAAGGATGGTCTATACTTTGCGGCCATCGACGGCGGAAAGATGACCATCAATAGAGCTGTTTTCCCATATTTTGGAATTTTATTCAAAAGGATTCAAAAATAAAGCTTTATCCTTTTAAAATTCTTTCTTTTAAATTTATCCAATTTTCAAAAATAAATTTTACTATAAATTTTTAACTTGAATTTTAAAAATCCAATTTTATTTATTTCTCAGTATCCTACGATATCAAAAATATATTCGGCTAAACTATAACTTTCAACGATTTCAATCACAAATATGATGACACACAGATTATAAATAATCAACATGCAATATTGAAACAAATTCGAATGTTTTGAGGAATCCAGTTGGATTCCTCCAGCCTGTTTCCCTGCATACACAGATATTAGCACAACAATTAAATACCAATTCCACGTCGAGGTGGAATATCGCGGTATATGAGATTTATAAAATATCATCCACTATTATGCGGCGCATAGGGTTTCATACGCCTATATAATGCGGGAAATCAATCACTCCAAATACATATATAATACCAATTATAATTTAAATAAATTCACATATAATATTAAATTCATTTTAAAACGTTAATATAAAACTTTTGTATTTATTTTACAATTTAATAAACACTATCTTAATTTATATAAATAAGTTCTTTAAGGAAAACAAATCTTATTTTAAATAAAAACTTTACTCATATATTTTTATACCCAAAATATTTCAAGATATAAATCCTTTTCAAATTCCAAATTTAAATAAATTACCAATCCAAATTTAACTCAAAACCGGGGTCGTTACAGATTCCTCCTCTTAAGAAAATTTCATCCTCGAAATTTGCCAAGGTGACAACAAAGAATGGATTCACAAAGATAGAAAAACAGTTATCCAAATCAAATTGAATAACTATTCTGCATTTGGCTTTCTAAATTAGAATATCATCATTAAATATGAGAACGAATTGTTCCAAACTATGGATAAATGGATTTAGTCTTCCATAATTTTCAAACACCAGCCATGGATTCCAAACTCAGGTCGGAATACCCCAAAGTTTACACCGGCTTGTCCCTCTTCAGACTTTAATCCTCACAAGAAATTACAACAAAATTTGCAATTTGGTTTTAATCGAAATCGTTTTATCGACACAAATTAATTTAACTTCATATTAAATTTACCAATTTATTCCAATAAAATTTCAATTTCGTTAAAGTTAAAAACGAAAAGCTGATAGGGAACCAATGAAAAAAATACGAAATAGGAACTTATCTACACGATTCGTAGGGCCACCATCACACCGAAGCTTCTCCCTCGAGCTGCCACGAAGCCATCAAAGAATTGATATCCGATGATGACCAAAGAGATTAATAGAGAAAGTTATTTCTGTTGTTACAGGGTATCGACCATCTGTAACGGTACTCCCCTGTCCCCTATCTCGTCATTTTCTTGCACTCATACTCACTATCAGTGGATAGTAAGAGAATTTACTGAGGCACTCAGACGGATATCTTAGGGATATACTCATTCTAGGGTATACTTCACCTTATCTCTAATGAGTTACATAATGTGTTACACTCCTGAGCTAAAGTTCAACCTTCAGCTTTGATACCAAGTTGTCACGATCCAGATTTCAACGTTCAAAAATCGACACTCGTACTTCACTTGTACTCGAATGCCGCAGATTCAACCGTTGAAATTCGATTCGTGCCGGAGCTTATAACACATTAAGTATAACAACACAGCGGAAGAAAATGAAATATTTCATTGATACAACAATGAATATAATATCCGATATGATATGAATTCCAAAAGTATCAGAGATAAATATACAACAGCGAAATAGGATAACAACAACAAGAATGGTCTAGACTTTGCGACCATCGACGGCGGAAAGATGACCATCAATAGAGCCTTTTTTCCATATTTTGGAATTTTATTTAATAGGATTTAAAAAAAAAAACTTTATCCTTTTAAAATTCCTTTTTTTAAATTTATCCAATTCTCAAAAATAAATTTTGCTATAAATTTTTAACTTGAATTTTAAAAATCCAATTTTATTTATTTCCGATATCCTACGATACCAAAAATATATTCGGCTAAACCACATCCTTCAACGATTTCAATCACAAATATGATCACACACAGATTATAAATAATTGACACACAATATTGAAACAAATTCAAATGTTTTGAGGAATCCAGTTGGATCTCTCCAACCAGTTTCCTGCATCCATAGATATTAGCACAGCAATTAAATACCAATTCCACTTCGAGGTGGAATATCGCGGTATATGGGATTTATAAAATATCATCCGCTATTATGCGGCGCATAGGGTCTCATCCGCTATATAATACGGGAAATCATTTTAAAATGTTAATATAAAACATTTGTATTTATTTTACAATTTAAATAAACACTATCTTAATTTATATAAATAAATTCTTTTAAGGAAAACAAATCTTATTTTAAATAAAAGCTTTATTCATATATTTTTATATCCAAAATATTTTCAAGATATAAATCCTTTTTAAATTCCAAATTTAAATCCAAATTCAAATTCAAATTTTTAAATCCAATTTATTTTTCAAATATATTTATTTGAATTCCAAATTCTATTTAAAAATCAATTTACATACATATAAAATAAATAAACAAATATCTTATTTTATTTGGAAAAATATCAAATAAATTCACAATCTAATCCAAAAATTATATTCATTACTAATTTAATTCAAATTTATTCCCAAAGATTTAAATAATTTACCAATTCAAATTTAACTCAAAACCGAGGTTGTTACAGTTTTTGTCTAAATAAAAAAGCTTATGACGTCTGTATTTTTTAAAAACTATCAATTTGAAAAACGAAGTTAACATACAAAATATAAAGCAACACTACAAGAAATTTTATTTTTGATGGTGCACAAAAAACGCTACCAAAACTTATGGTAGCGTTTTAACGCTGTGATAAAGCCCGCAACTAAAAATCCATGATTTGTAGTTGCATTTATTTGAACGTCACTGTAAATTATTTTATTGTAGCATTTCTCAAACGCCATCATAAATCTTTTTGTAGCGTTTTAAAAACGCCACCAGATGTCTTTTGGGTGCTACCAATAGAATTTCCAACTTTACCCCTATTTTACGGTTGCGTTTACTCAACACCGCTATATGTGCTTCTGTAGTGTTTTTGAAACGCTACTAAAAGTTGTTGATCATTTTGCACCGTTTTTCCATGCTGTTATTTCCTGTTGATGGTCTATTTTGTTTCTACTATATCAATCAATAATCACTCACATAATCATCATATTCAAATAATTAAAAAAAAAATATTGATCATATAATCAAATAAGATATCCATAACCATTCTTATACAATAGTTTTTTGATAAAATGACCAAACTCACATGCAATAACTATTCGTATACAAATTTACACACCTAATACTAATAAAATGTTATACCAAACTGGTGCTAACAAAACGCTTGATTACCCATAATTCTTTGTTGCATGTACAAATGAAAGCTAGCACCATAAAAGTCCAACCTTGCTCTCTTCGGAAATCCAATGTCTGCACAAGTGAAAGCACAACATATAGTCAAACAATTATGTTAATTCGCAGGACTTCAAATCTAATATCAAATATGTACAACATTGTACGAGCATATCATATTAGAAATAATGTCAAATTAATAATCAAAGTTATAAATGAAATGAAATAAATAAAGTCCAATCTTACAGTTATATATAAAATATTGTTAAATTAGTTATATTATTATTATTTATAAAATTTAGTTAACTTGAATTTAGTTAATTTTATAAAACTAGTTTAATTTTAACAAAGCCTAGTTAATTTTTATTAACTTGGTTAACTTAATTTATTATTATTACTATTATTATTATTATTATTCAAACTCGGTTAACTTAATTATATTATTATTATTATAAACTTAGTTAGATTTTTATAAACTAAGTTAATTTATCATCAATCATTATTTATAAATCTTTGTTAAATTAGTTATATTATTATTATTTATAAAATTAAGTTAACTTAGACTTAGTTAACTTTTATTAACTTAACTTAGTTAATTTATTACTATTATTGCTAAAACTCGGTTAATTTAATTATATTATTATTATTATTATAAACTTAGTTAATTTTTATAAACATAGTTAATTCATCATCATCATATTCATTGTTATTATTTATAAAACTTTGTTAAATTAGTTATATTATTATTTATAAAATTTAGTTAGCTTAAACTTAACTAATTTTATAAAACTTGTTCAATTTTAACAAAACTTAGTTAATTTTTATTAACTTGGTTAACTTAGTTAATTTATTATTATTGTTATTATTATTATTATAAAACAAGGTTAATTTAATTGTTTTATTATTATTATTATTATTATTATTATAAACTTGGTTAATTTTATAAACTTAGTTAATTCATCATCGTTGTCATCATTATTATTTATAAAACTTCGTTAAATTAGTTATGGTATTACAAAAATACTTACAGAATGAATTTATAACGTATACTTACATAATGAATTTGTGAAATAGAGATTATAATAATTTATGAAATGGAGATTATAAACAGAATGAATTTGAACAACAGCGTACTTACAGAAAAATAAATAATAAAATCAAAATGTAATAAGAAATATTACATTGATCTCTGATTTTTCATGAAATCTGGCCCCTGATTTAAAAACTCTGAAGTTTCTCCAAGCAACGACCAACCCATAGTGCCATGAGGAAGTGCTTTCTTTTTAAATCGAAGATTGTTAAATTTCAACAAAAAGCCACAAATGATTTTTGATCTTAACATACATTATGGGAATTTAAGATGATTTTACATACAGCATAAATAATATTTCAGTGATGTATCTGACTTAGTTTCAGATCTTAACATCGACTCTTGCCAACACAAGGTAGTCAAATAGATTTGCCAAAGGTAAATGATTTATTTAATAACAATCAAATAGAAAATTTTCTTGTAGCGTGTATAGAAAGTTTGATTACCTACAACTATTTGCTTGCTGTGAGGAAATAAGAAAATGTTGGTTTACATCAAGCTTTTGGATCTCTTTCCTCTCACATTTCACCCAAGCAAATGCTGTGTCCATTAAACAAAAGTACAAGTTAAAATATGCATTCAAATAGGATGCAACAAATAAAGAAGCTAAAATTTTCCATACATGGCTTAGCACTGCCCAAGACAACACAAGAACTTCCTGTAACAGGCAGTGCAGCTAGGCATTGCCTTTACAGGCAGTGCTACAATGCCTTTACAAGAAGTGCTCAGCTATACTTTAAACTTGCAAATCAAATGCAATACTTTAATTTTTCTAATCACTAAGGTTGTTGACGAAGATGTTTCCTTATTTAACATTGATCTATACTAAATGATAAGATCATAAAAGCTCATGTTAGACATGATAAGGAGCACCATTAACTTTTATCATCTTATCAATTGATTATATTGATCAACGATATGAAAAGTAAACATCTTCATCAATAATTTTACTAATTAAACGAATAAAACTACCTCATAGATAGCTATAACTTTGTGCAACTCTATTAGTTCCATTGTTTCAAGATACTACCAAAATGAGAAATAAACTAAAATCCTTAAGAGTTTCCATACCCAAACGAAGTAGACTTTTAAAATGTTTGTTCTTAAAAGAGAATAAGATAATTTCACTTTTCAGTAAAGTTAGTGTTTCATTGAAGTTTAAAGAAATTGATTACTGCAAATGTACTCAATAAGTTGCTAATACTAATATGTACATCAGCAACCGCATGAATATAACCCTATGAATAAGTCACGTTTACTTATCCCACCTATCATTTCCTATTTAACACTTAGTCCTATGAGAAGAAACAACATATGTGACGGACCATTTAGATTTCATATCTCTATAGCCAGTTTCCTAATGTTATTTATTTTAAACTGTGAAAGCCAGTTTAATAACATTCCTTAATGACATTGCAGTTCACCATAGCATATTTATAGTTCGTTCAATTCTACAACTTTAAAGGATCAACTTTTATGTAAATAAAATAACAATCATCATTAAACATGTTACCATTTCAAACTCGGATCAATGGTACCATCTCAAGTTATGCTTTAGTACTGATGAATTTTTACAATTCTACTGAAAATATAAACTCAATTGCAACAAATGTACCACTTCATTGACAAAAGGATGGAAATTCAAGGATAAAATGATTACCTGATCCTCCTTTAGGAAAAGGGTGATATTGGTTCCTCTTCCAAGGCTTTCACCCGAATCTTTGGTAATGGTAAATGAACCGCCAGCCTGTGACTCCCATATGTATTGTTCTATCGTCGTTATGCTTGGTGGTCACCACAACTCTCTCAGCCACAAGATAAGCGGAATAAAATCCAACAACGAATTGACCAATCATGCTGACATCAGCACCTACAGCCAATGCCTCCATGAACTCTTTTGTTCCTGATCTGGCAATGATACCGAGATTGTTTACTAGATCGGACTTTGTCATTCCAATACCACTATCAATGATCGTCAGTGTGTTTGTCGTTTTGTCATGAATGATGTGGATGAACAGTTCAGGCTGTGCATCCAGCTTGCTCTTATCCGTAAGGCTCTCAAATTTGATTTTGTCCAAAGCCTGTTATTCCATAAAAGCATAGTGATTAGTGATAAATTCATTTGTATGCTTGTATAAAGATCATCCGCAACTTGAATATTATGGATAACTTGACATAGTTTTCATGACTAAATTTAAATACCAAATATACACGTTGGAATGAAAACCAAGATTTTTATATTTCAAATAACAAAAACTAAGTTATCAAACTAGAAAACGATACATACATGCATAACTTAACAAGGTAAAACTGCTTCACATCATTTGAATCATTTCAATAAAATGCTAGCTTATACCATGCCTTTGTTCCATATAGAGCCTAACATGTAATATTACCATACAATTTTGTGATCTTAGACACTGGACTTAAAACTATTAAATCCCTCACTAGTTCTATTAATATTATTGAATACCAGTTCTATTTTATAGGTAATTTACAATCAACTATTATAATATTTTGAAATATGAATAGAAACTTACGCAATCAATCCCTCACCTCAAATATCGTCAGCACTATCTTCACTGCCAGCAAACCACATCGTAAATCCCCCAAATTGCCGCTGCCATGCCGTCGGTTCGTGCCTCGTCGCCATGTCAATTTCTGTTTTCATTACATTTGTTTCTCAGTCTCTGTTTTCAATTGCCTCTACTCTCTACCAACAACAACAAACTTGCTTCACCTCTACCAACACAATCCCCGTCTCATCCTCCTCTGCCACCTAAATCTGCAACAACTCATCAACCTGCCATATACACCCACAACTGCACACTTCCAAACAAGTTTCTATCACTAGAACAACCTCCTACAACCCCTACCCGAACAGCCTCAATTGCCTCAACTCCTCCACTTGCACCACTTCATAACCAATCTCCAATTATTACAGCAACCACTTTTCCTTTCCTCTACAACACTGCAGTTAAACAATCCACCTTCCTTTACAAACTTCCAAGTTCTCCAACTTCACTTTGATTGCCACCGCTGCCTGTCACTACAACCTAGTTCCATCCCTCTTCCATCATTCCAACTAGACCAAACCCGTTCATCACCCAAATGCTCGAACTCCAACCTCAACTCCATCGCCTTAATCAACCATGACCTAGACACGCCACTCAATAGCAACCACGCCCCAGATCACCAAGCAGCAACCCGATTCTGAGTCCACCCACGATAACTCAAAATCCCTCAACCAGAAACAATATCTCCTCCTACAAATCTAAACTAACAACCCAAATCCAGTTTCATCCCCTCTGCCGATCCACCCTCGAAACCACAACTTTGGACCTAATCGCCACTCCCAATCGCGATTTCGAAAGCTGCTTTCGTGAAACCATCCCCATAACTCAGCCACCTGGACGCATGCTTTCTCCTCTGTGTGTCTTTCCCAGTATATCGTTGATGTTCTCCATTGCCAGTCGCATTAATGACTTTCCATGTGTAAAATTACAATTTTTTCTCTCTTCGTTAATTGATTTGGGTGAACCCACTGACGAAGTGTTAATTGATTTGAGGTGAAGCCACAGATTTTGAAATACGAAGTTAATGGATTTTGTTAATAAATGATAAAAGAGGATGAAAAAAACATCTGAGATTTCCCCAAGGGCAAAAAAATGGTAAGAGTTAAAAGAGTTATGAGCGACCACATAAATTTTTAGCAAATTTTACTGAATTGTTGGCAGAAATAATGTAGTAGCTTTTATTTTTTATTTTTTATACTTTAAAATGGCCAACGGTTACATATATCTTAAAACGCTACCAATATTTGCAACTAACAGCAAGTTTTGTTGCAGTGCAAATTTATTTTGTTTACCGTATTTTGATAAATTCATCCCTCCACTTGTCCCTTCATCCCCTTCGCCATCCTTTCATCCCCTCCATCGTAACTTCATCATCGTCGTAATGCCTTAAAATTTTAAACATGTTTCTCATCTTCTGCATGCAGTAATTTTTTATGACTTTTAAAAACGCAAAATACAAAACTCAAAATGAAACCAAACAAACCATACACTTTCCTATATGAAAATAGTCTGGTTTAATTTTGATGTTGTAAGTTAACCGCGAGTGTGTGGTTCTTTTTTCCAGACCTCACCTAGACCCGAGCTTGGTTTCTGAAAGAACCTCGCTCGATGCGTGCAAGATTCTGTAAGAAACCAATTTTACTTCAAGTGAGTTTCCATAAAGAACTAGGCTCATTCCAAAACAAGTTTCTTTGAAATTTTATTTTGTAGTAAAACTTGTTTGGATCAAACTATATTATCTTAAGAACCTTGATCCACCTGAATGAACTAAAGAACCTTGCCCTGAGTGGGAGTGGTGTTTTACAAATTGTTGCTTAGTCTAATTGTGTTTTTGGATGATATCTTTTTTTTCTTTCAAATCGACACTGCAACAAATTACAACATACGTGTGAATATGTCATAACTATTGTTGTAAATTGTATCAATCTATTAAAAGAGAAAATAAAGTATTAAATGTCATTGAGTATTATAACGACCCGCGTCACATTAATTATTAATTGATTATCAATAGTTGTTTAAATTAAACCGAAGATAGAAGAAAATTTTGAGTAAAGATATTTTTTTGGGGATTTTGATATTTTCATTATGTTCAAAATGTTTGGAAAAAAATAATTTGATATATAATATGTTATGATTTAAATAGACTCTGATTTGGCAGGTGAAACAACAAGGCAAAAAAGAAATGTTAAAGGCGAACCGTTGCTACCCTTATTCTTCTTCTTCCAAGCCGTTGTCCACTAATGATTTACCGATTTTTGGTTTTAATCCTCTCGATTTCAAATCCACGTGCTTGTACGCAGATGCTCTCAAATTTGGACTACATCAATCTGTTTTTTCGCAAAATCATATAACAACCACAACGTCAAAAGCACCTTGGATCTGGTGTCGCCACCACAAACCGATTTGTTTTTGTTGTGGCGCAGCTAATTACCTCGCTACTTCCTGTCGTGATCCAATCTGTTGCTTCTTTTATGGTGAACTAGGCCATAAACAATTCGTTTATGCTTAGGAATTCCAGAACATATTTATATGTATATTTCGTGAGGAATATTTATTTCTACATTTTAATATATTAGGATCATCCTTCCCGAAAAGGATTGTCGTTATAAATTTTCATAAATTACTCAAAAATGACTTTTGCACCATTTGAAATTACAAAATTATCTCTTTTCTTTTATTGAAATAGGCAGTGCACTATGGAGAACCTCCGTACTTTACACATCGCTTTCCTTGTTGATGTATTCCTCATTATTTCAAACGATGCACGTTTTGTACATAGTTATAGAATTAGATAATTTATGGAAATTATACGGAAATAGATATAGCTAAATTGTTTCCACAAGTCTCCCGATAAATTAAAATATAAAAATTCACATTTCAGGTAAAATTAGGACAATATAAACCTATACTACTAATTCACAACCCAATTATCATAAGTCTGGAATAAATATTGCAACCTTATGAACATTCTACTTTATCAAATTTAGAGATCGATTTCCTAATTTCCAGATTAGGGCATAAATACCATTCCTATTCTAATCATCTAACTTACAGAATATGTAGGTGAGATTTCATCTTCCTAAGCCTACAACTCCACATATCTTGCATAACCATAATAATTAAATAAAATTCAATGATATAAATTTCAATGTTATGAATAAATCATATAATTTCTCACTTATCTTTCAAGCTTCCTAAATCTTCCAAATCTAAATTCAATCCTTTAATTGACTACTTTTCCTTTCCAATCCAAATACATGTATAACAAGATATACACATATCACTAAAATTATGAATATAAGAAGAGAATTAGGTTAAGTGGAATATAGATTTATAATAGTGAAATTTACTTTTTTTGGCAGTACTGATTCATTCCTTCTCTTCTTCTTTTTTATTTTCTTTACTTCTTCAATTATGTGTGTGTATGTATATAAAATATTTTATAATTAATTGGATTAGTGAATAAGGAAAAATGACAGAGCTTCGTTGTTTTGATCAGAAAGTATGAGAAAAAAGTGAGGAGTTAGGCCTGTATTTATGGGCACTTGAATTAACTGTATCCAGTAGATTTAAAATAATTAAACCTATACCATTCGGCAAAGGTTCAACCCTAGCCACTACTCGATAACAGATCGATCGCTACCCTATAAGCAGTTGACCATTAGCGGTCGACCGACCTAAGGAGGCGACCAATGGGGTCCGCACAATTATTATTATTTATTTCTTTTTGTCCCTTCTGTTATTTTCATTTCGAAAACTTTAAATATGAAAGTTCTCAAAAAATCGCCACGAATATAATGACATGTTTCGTGGTGAAATTCAGATGTCTGCTCAAATTTCATTTTTGAGCCTTAGTAATTATTTATTACTACCATTTATTTTATGGAATGTTACATCCAAACTCTAATTCGCTCCAGTTTATGCCTTTAACATCTCGATTTTTCTTCCAAAAATGGACATTTTGTGACATTTAGTGCCTTTGCTTCGGACGACACTAAAAAACAACCATCACAAGCAGCAGTAGTACATTTTTACAGAAAAGAAGGCTCCGTTCGGTTTATTTTGTATTCGTGCTTTTGAGTTTTCAATACTAATTACAAAATATGAGAAGAGTTGAGGGACGACGAAGGGGGTAGAAGGAAGATAGAACCGATGATGGATGGAATGGAGGGACAACAGAGTGATCGTGCTTTGCTATTTTCCAAAATACGAAAAATAAAAAAAAAATTGTTTTCTATTTTCTATGTAAACTTCTTTTTTTAAATTGATCATTTTTAATAATATATGTGCGTCGTTCATATTTTTGTATAAATGAAAATCCAAAACTAAAAATGGTAAACCAACCGCAGCCTGAGCTTATTGAAGATAGTTTTTCGGTTCATTGAGATGTTAAATTCATACCACCTTATTATCCAGATGCCATGACATTGGATCCAGATGTAGAGTCTTTCTAAGGGGTAGTAGTTGATATAAGCTCTAATGAATTTGTCAACAAATTTTTCTTTACTATTTTCAAATTATGTGCTTGTTCTTAAAAATGCAAATGAAAACGCAAGTTCCCTATTTGTACCCACCAATAAACATTTTGACTAGTTTGAGATCTTCGAAACGTTTTGAAATCCATACCCATAACATATTTGATGCTTTGTATGATTCCAACATGAAGTCTAATTGTTCCGCGGTTGATCTCGTTGATACCAATGTAAATGAAAATGATTTAACTTTGGGACAGTAAAGGTAAATGTGGGATTTGGGTTTACTGAGGCTGACAAAGATGGACGTGAGGGGCTTGCTAGTGGTTTGGTAGTGGGTACAGTGGTATTAGGCGAACATGGTGGTCTAGCTACCAAATTAGAAAGGAGGGTTGAAATTGTTGAACGGGAAGATGGCGACATGTTGTGTGGTGGAATTGTTAATGCAACAGGGGATGATGCGCGTTGATAATATGGGTAAGACATCACAACGATTCCAAGGATGCAGTAGGAGTGCAAGTGAATGTATTAGATGTAATAATGAGATATGATGGTATATGAAAAGCAAAGAAAGGTGTTAACGTATTTTGTACAAGCGGTAATGGGCTTGTAAGTACAATTCAGCCCAATACAAGTATATGTTTATAAATACAATGTACAACCCAATGTAATGTATTCAATTTTAATCAAAAGAAAGATACAAAATACATTTTCATTCTCTGCAATTTCGTTAACACAGTATCAGAGCATTTGACCAGAACCATCTCACGACAGTAAGCCCCTTGCCAAAACTTCGACGGAGTTTAATTCATCATCCGAAGTTGGCCGCACCTTGTTGGCTATCATCAGAGAATTCATTTATTTTCATTTGATTCAAACTGAATACCCTCCTTTTCTTTTTATGTAGTTCTTGATAAAGATCTATAATTCTTTTCATATTTCTTATTGTGCCATGCCTAGAAGTTACTGTCTGTGATATCCTAGAATTTCAAGGAATTTAAAATGTGATAACCTCTTAATTAAATTATTTAAAATTGGTAAAATTTGTTAATTTCAAACAATAATAAATATGATGAGTTATTTTTAAATATAGTTATAAATAGAATTTTTAAATGGAATAATAATTTACAAATTTAAATTGTGTTATTTTATAAATTTGATTTTAAATAGACTTATTATTTTCAAATTTAATAAGTGTGTTTATATATGTGTGTGTGTGTGTATTTAAGTTATTTTTAAATAGGATAATTATTTACAAATTTAATAATGTGTTTGTTTAAAATTGATATCTATATTTCTTTGAATCGATTTTAAATTGAATTTAAATTTGGATTTAAAATTTGAAATTTAAAAGGAATATATATATATCTTGAAAATATTTTGGATAAAATATGGTTAAGGTTTTTAATTAATATAAGATTGTTTTATACTATTTTCTTTAAAGAAATTTATTTATAGAAACTTGGAAAAATATTCATTTAATAGTAAATAAATACAATGGTTTAATATTTATATTTAAAATGTGTTAGATATACTATATATGATTTTATTCAAAATATGATTGGTTTTTATTTTATTTTCTTTTAAAAGCTTTATTTATTTAAAATTAGAAAAGCATCAATAAATTAAGAAACTTGCTAATTAATTAGGAAATCTATTTTAAAAAGCTTTTAAATTCATTTTAAATAATAAAAAATGAATTATTACAAATGTTAAATTAAGGAAGCTTGAAATAACATGTGTTAGCATATTAATAATGGTAAGAGACAAGTGTCACATTTATTTCAATTTTCTTTTATTTTTATAAAATCGTAATTTAAACTTATATAAGCATATATCTTCTTTTACATTTCATTTTTCTATCTTCATTTTTGAAAAACCAGAAATGTAACTTGAATCAATAGCCAAACCTGTTCAACTCTTCAAAACAGAAAATCCTCAAACTAAAACTCTTTAGAACTTTCTCAAACAAGAAAATCATAACACCTCGGTTAAAAAGCAAAGCCTGAATTCATTTTCAAACCAAAACCCTGTGAAAGCCTGTAACTATTTTATATCAAAATTTGTAACATCTTCAAAAGAGCAACCTGTAATATTCTCAAACCTCCAATCATCTCCCCTGAACAAAGTTCAACCAGAAATGGATCAAAACCTGTAAACCAGAAAACAACTCAAGTTCATATCCAGTAAATAACTTCCACTCCTCGATCCTAGATCTGTAAACAAATTCAAATCTAAAAGCATTTTTCAAAACTGCAACCTGGAATCAAAGATGGAATCATCATGCTCCAGTCCATTCAACCATTCCAGCTTCAAATTTTCAAATATCAAAGCTTTTCCAGTATTAAGGAAATCAAGCAATGCAAATTTTCAAACTCGGTTTTAAAGCTCTCTGCATTTTCTAAGGTGAGTAAACATTTTGAATTAAAACTTAAGCAACTAATTATCTGTTGCATGTGAGTTCTGTGATGATGTCTGTTTTATATGTATGTATATAGTATGCCTCTGTGTATATATGAATGTGTACATATCTGTTGATTTTAACTCCTCTGTTCTTAGTTTAGAGCCTATGATTTTGATCAAAGTTCAAAATCTTTGCATGTGTTCTCTGTTAGACTTTGAAATTTAGACAAGATAGTTTAGTTTAAGCTTAATACATAAGTTAAAAATAGATTCAAATAATTTAGGATTCAAACTAAGTTAAAACTAGAAAGTACAGTAGAGATCCTTAAAAACATGTAAAATCAATCATCTTAATTTACTGATTCAAGATTATAACTTGAATCATCTTTAAAAGTTAGGATTTTTAAAACATAAATATCAATTTTTTAATATTGATATGAATGAGACTTTGGTGAATGACTGGAATTTGGTTTCTGGTCGTTTTCTGATGATCACAAGGTTTATGGTGATCGTGATCTTGGGTGGAGGTTGAGGTAGGATCATGAAGTATGGCAAAAATGGTGGAAGCATTGAATGATTGCCGTGGAGACAGAGGTGAGGTGATTGGGGTTTCAAAACTAATTTTGGTCGAATTGGAAATTAGGATCAGTGCTTTTTCTCTGGATGATCGAGTGCGACAAGACTCAGGGGGATGGTAGAGGAGGTGTTGGCGATGGTGTAGCCAGGATTTCAGACCCTCTGATGGTCGGAGATTTGAGAACGAGGCATTTCCAGGTTGAGATGGTGGTTCCGGGTTGTTGTTCTAGGTTTGGATTTGAAGCTCGATTTCGATCTCGAGTTTGGGGTGACGATCTGATGATCGTGGTTAGGTGTGAGGGTGATTGGCGACTTGAGGAGATCACCGGAGGTGGCCAGAGTTGATCAGCGCCACCGTGCATGTGCATGGAGCACTGTTTGATTTCTGATGAGTTTGAGATTATTGCAGAGGTTTTGCACTCGATAAATTCCCGTGTAATTCAAGTATTTAACTCGAAGTGAGGTAGGGTTTTCTCGAAGTCATTGGAGATGAGCTCGGGTAAATGATGGTTATAGGTTTAAACCTGTAGGCGTTTTAAAAATTTTTAAAATGAAATTTTAAAGTAAAGTTTTAAATCAAAGTTAAATCTGGATTCAAATCTAAATTTGCATCCTAGTTTTGGAATAACAGAAAGTTTTTAAATTTAAATTGTTTTAACAACTTTAAAGTGTTTAAAGTGTATTTGAAATGATTTTAATTTAAAAATGAATTTGGTTTAAATTCTTTTAAGTTTCTTTTATAAAACAAGTATTTCTTTAACATATGATTTAAAAGGTTTTTGAATTTGTTTTAAACTTTGTTTAAAGTTAAATTTGTACTCATTTTAAATCTTAAATTTAAAATGAAATTTGAAAGATTTATATAAAAGCAAGTTTTTAAAGTCAAATTTGAATCTAGTTTTTAAAACTATTAACTGATAAATGTTTTAAGTATTTTTAAAAAAATTATGTTTCGATAACTTTAATTTATCAAGTAAATGATTATTTTAAAACTTAATTAATGATTTAATTAAGTAAAGTTATCTATTAAAATAAAATGGTTTAAATTTGTAAATGGTAATTAAGGTATTAATAAGATGATGTTTTATCTTAAGATAATTAAGGTTTTAATGCCATGAGATTTATTAAATTAATTAAAGTAAATAAAGTTTAATTAATTAATTTAATTAATAATGATTAAGGATTAATTAAGGAATTAATTAAGAGTAATTAATTGATTTAATTAATTGATTTAAAATTAATAATTAAGGGTTATGAGTTAATTAATTAGAGGTTAATTAATTTATAGTTAAGAATTATTAATTAGATAATTAGAGATTATTAATTAATGATTAAAGATTAATTAATTAAGTAATTAAGGTTAATTAATTGGTAATTAAAAAGGGTATTTAATTTGTAATTAAATTTATTGATTAATAATTAGGTTTTATTAATTAATAATTAAGAAATTATTAATATATAATTAAAGTTAATTAAGGATTAATTAACTAATATTTAGGGTTAATTAATTGTTATTAAGGATTGATTAATTAATTAATTAATTAAGGATTAATTAATTGGTTATTAATATTAATTGATAATTAAGGTTTGTTAATTAGTAATTAAAGAATAATTAACCTATAATTAAAGGTTAATTAATTTAATTTATTTAAAGGGGTGATTAAGGGATGGATTACCTAATTGTAATTAATCAAATGAATGCGATTAGTTAATTAGTTGACTAATTATAGATGATTGATTAAGTATGGGTACTTAATGAGATTAATTGTGTAATTACTTAGGGTAAGTAATTAATGTATAATTACTGAAATGTAATTAATTAATGGGAATTACTTAATGGGAAGTAATTAAAGGATAATTACTTAGTAGAAGTAATTAAGGATTAATTACTTCGTGTAATTAATCAAGGGATTAATACAATTAATTAAGAAGAAATTAATTAAGGTAAGTAATTACAGGATGGTAATTACTGTTTATGATTAATTAAAGTTGATTAATGGAATTAATTAATTAAGGATCGTTAATTAATGTAATTAATGAGAGTAATTAAGGATTGATTAATTAAGATTAATTAATCAATAATAAGTGATTATAAGGTGATTAACTAATTGTAATTAATTAAGGATTAATGTAATTAATTATAGTTAATGAAGTAATTAAGGCTAATTACTTAATGGTTTGTAGAAAATTAATTTTTGTAATTAATTAAGGGTTAATTACTTAATGTAATTAAGAGGTAACTAATCAAGGGTGATTAATTAAGATGATGATTAATTAATTGGTTTGTAATTAATTAATGGTTAAGTAAGCATGATTTATTGTGATAAAAGTAATTAATTTAATTTATTTTAAATTAATTAAAGATGAAGTAATTAATTTAATTCATTTTAAATTAGTTATAGATGTGTGATTAATAAATCATTGCTTATGAATGGCTGATTGATATTGAATGCCTTGATTGTTTGATATCTCTGATGAGATACGTATGATATGTGATATGAGATGATTTGGTTGAATGGTGGTGATATGGATTATCTATCTGTGTATATGTGAATTATCTATCTGTATGAATATAGATAATGATTTGAATTAAATTGTTTTAACTTTAAAACAACTTGGACCTAAAAGATGGCGTTTTGGATTTTGGTGAGACCGGGATCGGGTTTCCAAATTTGGATATCTGAAAACCTCATCGATCCAAATTAACGATAGGTCGTGAATCTTAAGTGAAGATGAAGATTCAAAGTGCAAGGGTTATTGTCGTTAACTCTGAGGGTGATTCCAAAATGAGTGTAATGAGATAATGCCTTCGGTTTCGTTCAAACCCGGAATGAACTTGTATGGATTGAATGCTTTCAGAACATCGTCAAGTGGACGATGAGCATTCTAAGATATATGTTCTCTATAAAGGTAATCGTGGACTCAAGCCTCATCAACCGAGAATGTCTAAAACAGGGGAGGTCCAGCAAGGCTAAGTGGGTCGTGCCCAAGTAGAACGAGATTTACCCCTGTCTAGATGTCCCTTTTTATTCGGCTGTGTGGGCGGTTGCTGGCTACAACCGCAGGGTCGTCTTGTTCGGAACTGTTCAGTAAGGAATGGTTCCGGCCTTGTGTTGTAGGGGATTTAGGGTGGATCCTCGATACGTTGACCTAGGCCACGTACTATGACGGGGGGTACCCCAGTAGCTCTGCCATTGTATGGAATCCAATCTCCAATAAGTGTCGTACGTATTGATTGTGCCCAACTATGTTGGAACATGAGATGTAAGCATTCCAGCTATTTCTGTATTTTATTTGAAAACCCTAGACCCTATTATAGTTTCACTGGATTTCCTATCAAATGTTTTGGTTAGCATAAGGTAAAAACTTACCCATGTTTATGTGTGGGGAGTCTTACATGATATATTTTGTTTTTAAAAGGTTTATCAAAGTTAAGAAACTTTAACCGTTTACTCACACCAGACCCATGTCTGACCCAGAGTTTATTCTGTTTTTCTTAAACTCTTGGGTACTCAAATTTTTACGAGTAGCCAAGGGATTCAGGTTAGCTTTGACGAATTCTGGAGGAGCAATGGAGCAGGAGGCTTCAGCATTTGTAGATATACAGGTAGTTCCGCTGTGTTGTTCTCTGAGTTGTTGTATGTATTGTATATTGAGTTGTATAACTAGACAGGTGTTTATAACTATCTAGTATGTGTTGTATAAGCCGTGTAACTCTGATGTATATGATACTATGTAATATCTATGTGATTAATATAATTTATTCATTCCTCTATTGAGATTCTGATGTTCTTTCTTTCTTTCTTCTCTATCTTTTCTCTTTTATATCCCTTTCTTTCTTAATAATGATGCGTATTTCTATGGAGAGAAAGGCAGGTCGTTTCACTGTCAGAGTAAAGTTCATCGTGCAGCTCCTCTGGCTACACATTTTTGGTGATCTCAGAACATAGTTCATCACCCATCTCCTTTGGCTACACATTTTTGGTGATCTCAGAACAAAGTTCATCATTCGATCCAGATTCTAAATCTCACAATTGCTTGAATCTTTTCAAATCTCAGTCTAAACATTTAAGTTCCTCAATATGGTAGAAGGTGATATTGATAATGCATCACACACCTCTGACAACTCAAGAACCACTGCTGCTCAATAATTAACCACCCAAAAACTGCTCAAATCATAATCAAACCACAAAGTTAGTTAACTACGATTCAGCTTGATGAATCAAACTATTTTCTTTGGAAATTTCAGATAGAAACTACTATAAAAGGATATCGTATTGAAAAATATGTTCTTGGAACGTTGGTTACACCACCAAGATACATTAAAGACAGTGAAGGCAAACTGGTGATTAGCAAAGACTATACAAATCATCAAAGACAAGATAGACTCATTAGTTCTTAATTATTATCATCAATCAGTGCAAGATTATTACCACATTTGATAGGATGTAATTCATCACATGAAATATGGCATATAATAGAGCGAGTATTCAACCCACAATCTGCAGCAAAGGTTATGCACTACAAAAGACAAATACAGAATCTAAAAAGGTGGGCATGAACACGAGAGATTATCTAACAAGGGTCAAGACACTTTGTGATCGACTGGAAGCAACTGACCACAAAGTTTCTGGCACTGAGCAAGTGTTGTCAATATTAAGTGGTTTAGATGATGAATATGAAGCGGTTGTGGTAGTGATATCCTCTAAAGAAACACCGACATCCATTCACTATGCGCGTTTCTTTCTTCTTGCTCATGAAGGAAGAATAAAGCAAAAGAAACCAGTGATACAAGAGTTTTCTGCAACTATGTATCGAAGAATCAAGAAAGGAATTACAGTAACAAAAAATCAGAGAGGTGGACAATCAAACAGATTCAGAGGCATAGGTGGAAGGTGGTACAATAACAATAATAAACCGATGTGTCAAATTTGTGAAAAATATGGTCATGGTGCAAATAATGTTATTTTAGATTTGATGCAAATTATACTCCACACAACATGGATCAACAATCAAAGAAGCTATCTAAGTGCAAATATGATCAATAGTCAATAAGATCCCAAAGCTCAAAAGGAAAACAATAGAAAAATATGAAGATATTCAAGATGAAAGTTGTTTTCAAACTCAAGGGGCCACTAATCATGTGACAAACAATCTAAGCAATTTGAATCTTGACAATCAGTAATACAAAGGTAACCAGTCCATTTATATGGAAAATGGTAAGCCCATTAATATTACTCGTATAGGAAATGCATATATCAAAGGTGCAAGAAAACTTTATCCTAATAATCTTTTAAGAGTTCCTCTAGTGCTTCGCAGTTTGCAAAAGATAACAATGTATATTTCGAATTTTACCAAAAAAATTGCTTAGTTAAGGATATTCTGACTAATGAAGTTATTTTGCAGGATAAGGAATCTATAGGCCTGTAAAAATTCAATGTTGATAATGCAAGAAATAATATTTTTAAGGATAAATGGTGTAACAATTCTGAATTCACTCAAGCAAGCAACTATAAGACCTTTGATATGTGCCATTACAAATTGGGACATCCAAATACAAGGGCTGCGAAACAAGTATTGAAAAGAAATAATATTTCTTGTAAAAACATTTCTATGCATTATATTTGCACATATTGCCAAATGGGTAAGGATCATAAACTTGTTTTTCTAGATTCTATGACTATATACAGTAAACCATTAGAATTATGGGAGCCTACACCAATCAATACTGATTATGGTTTCAAATATTATGTTTCATTCATAGATGCATTTTCTAGATATGTTTGGATCTATTTCTTGAAATCAGAATCTGAAACTTACAATGCAGCACTTCAATTTATTACTCTTGCAGAAAGACAAACTGATTGTCAAGTGAAAATTATGCAAACAGATGGTGGAACCGAGTTCCATCCACTTAAAGAATATTTTAATAAAAAAGGAATTGTTCATAGAACACCATGTCCTTGTACTTCTGAGAAAAATGGTTTAATAGAAAGGAAACATAAACACATTGTTGAGTCTGGTCTAACACTTCTTGCTCAGGCATCACTACCACAAAAATTTTGGCCTCGCTACAACAGTTTATGGGTTTCATAGCGTTTGAAAAACTCTATAACAGGCTACCATAGCGTTTCAGAGAACGTCGTGGAACCACAAGCTATGGTAGGCCGACAGCATTACATAGCAGGAAGGAAAACGCTATAATAGCTAATAGCGTTTACAAAAGGGCATAGCGTTTGCAACCTACCATAGCGTTTTTTCTCTGTTATTAAACTTAAACGCTATAGGGAATATAATCCTTCATTTAACTTCTATAGCGTTTTCGAGCACATTTTATAGCGTTTCATCAAACCATGTTATAGCGACAATGTTTTTCGATAGCATTTCTTGTCATGCTTGTATAGCGTTTTTGTTTTCTACTATAGCGTTTTTGATTCTATTATAGCGTTTTTGATGCATAAATCTTACATCTCATATAGAGTTGCGATAGCGTTTGATGAATCAATAGCGTTTTTCAAACGCTATTCTATATACTATTAATTTTCAGCATTTGTTTCAGTTTTCTTTTTATTATATATATATATATATATATATATATATATATATATATATATATATATATGCTCACAGATAGATTACCAATTTGAATTTACAGACATTTTCACACAATTGCATACACATTACCAATTTCAGTCTTTACATTGTTTTTGATACATTACTGAAACAAAAGTGCATTGCAATGTCCAAGTTTACATTCTGTTGTTATACCTGAACTGCCTATCACCTTCAACATAGCCGCAGCTTCAACCCCAAACACCATTCACTTCTCTACCACTTCTTCAGACAACCACCTTTCACCATCACAGTTGCCACACTCCTGCTGACCACTAGTCACTGCTCCTCCCTGTTACATTTGCCTGCCACTTCATATTGCTCCCCACCCACCTCTGTTACATACAAACCTATCTGCTCCAATACAACTCCATAACACTTTGACCATCAGCCTCCAAAACTACTCCAAACCATTACACCATCTCATACAAAACTTCTACATCACTTTAGCGCCATCACCATTTCACATTCACCAACTTCTTGCTTATCCTCCTTTCTCTGTGCACACTCTTGTGTGCACATTACATACAGTGCATCATCTCCTTACTCATCCATTCACATTACATGTAGTGCCACTTCACTCACATACCAACATCACCAGAGAATACTTCATACAGCACTACATTACCATTACTATACAACCATCTCCTGCCCATACTACAACATATTCACCCATAAAAAAAAAACTTGCACAACTCCTATCCCAGTCCTCAACTTCTTTTCATCTACCTTACTTCAACCACAAACTCCTACCGCAACACTTTACACCAAAACAACACTCTACCCCTGACCATCTCTGACTACCCACCATTGCATAGAATATCACCCATGCCCACATCAAATCACACTGACATCTAAACAACCCTTCAATATCATTTCACCATATCACCAACAACCAAACCATCATCGCTTCCCTACTCAACTGTAGCCAAACAAAACGCCTGACCAGAACCCCCATTCATCTCCATCACAGTCAATCTACCATCACAACCAACTTTCCTCCTTGAACCCCTCGCGACCGTCACTTCAACCGAATCCTTCAACCAATCTTCCAACTCGTTTACATCACCACTGTCTACATAGTCATTCACCTCCTTCCAATTCCACTCTCTGCTGCTATCATACTTCCCTTCACAACCACCTGCAACAGATAATCAGTTTGAATTTATACAAATGAATTTATAGCTCTTAGTCTCAAAATATAACTCGCTGCTATTTCAAACTCATTGCAATTTAATAACTCAAGTCTATTAAGTTGATATTGTTTGCTAAGGTTTCCCTGTACATTTAAACCTTCATCAGGTTGCCATTCATATCCAATAAGATACCATATAAAGTTAAATATGTACTAGGATAGAACCACGGTAATAGATTTTAGGGAAAAACCTTACTTTCTGTGTAATTTCTTACAGTAAACACAGGTATGGATTTGCTATCAGTAGCACTAAAAGGGAACCCCAAATATAGTTTTTTGTACATTATTACCTTGTTTCCTGCAGCAATGGGAAAAAGCAAAGCAGGCCAAAGATACTCTAATACTAAAACTAGGTTTTGTAGTTGATTATCATCTTCAAAAGTCAAAACAGCAATTACTGATTGTTCCACATACCTAAAATAAGTAGGAAAAACATATAAAACCAAGTGAAGGTGAAGCGAGCAATCAATGGTAGAAAAATGGAAAATAATAAACTAAATTATAAGAAAACACTCTGGAGTGCCTTGTGCTGCATTGGACAAGCATTTAAGAAAGACTATACAGTAAGATTGTAAGAATCATTCCTAGTTAGTGAGCATTCGAATATTTATAGCTTACTTGCAATGTGCGGTGAACTGTGGTGAGTTGAAGAGGAACTGGATTCCTGCAAGACAAATACAAGTGCATCATCCTTAAAAATGTAAATTCTTATTTAGTAAGATATATAAACTAGAAAGGATACAAGGAACTTACAGTCATACATTTGAGGCCCAGAAGTTTTGATTTGACCAACATGTATGTCCCTTCAATTAAGACGATTAGCAAGAATGGCACTCTGGACTTAGAGCATGAAAGTGTTGACAAACATCTCACTGAATTTAAAACCTAACCCTACAAAATTGATTGAATCGATGTTCATTCTACTTAATTACTGGATTCAAACTTCAAACATTGAATTAACTTTAGCTTAAATAAAGAAAATTCTGTTTTAGTTTTCCTTTTACCATGAGTAAAAGGGTAGAGACTACATGCACAGTGTGTACGTACAGTTGATGTAACCCATCCTGAAACATGATGCACTAAAAAAATGAATGAAATAAGCAGATAAGGACAGGCGAATTCAAAAATTGGAGAAGAAAAGGAAATTAAGGTAGTTGAAGAAAGAAATTGGAGGGTACGCATAACCTTATACTCAAAAAAAATAAGGAAGTGGACGTAAGCAGGCTGATGTATATGCAGTAGAGTGCAACTACTATGTAGTCATTTATTTCATGAAAACACAATAGATAGAAGTTAATGGCAGTGCATCAGTCTGCACATGACTTTGGATTGATTAACGTGGAATGCCAACAATTTGGACCATGATTATCACCATATGGGCATCTATAGTACTTCTCAACATCAGTGAGTCGCCAGTGTGTTAATTATTTAGCTATTAATATAATTTTTTTTAATTTTAATACGTTAAATAAATAGTTAGCACAATCAAACAAATTTGCTGCTTGAGCTTTACAATTTTAAGTTAGCCAAGTAAAAAGATCCAAGGTGTAAATTGTAACTTTGCTGCTTGAGCTTCATCTAAAATTCTATTTTCTCTTATGAATAAAATAGTTTTTCTTAACTGTAACTTTAATTCAAATTTGAATCGATTTTAAGAAGCGACCAAAGAACTTCAATTTAAAATGAAACCAAATCTGTAAGAATGATTCAACATGTTACTAAAACATATTATATAGGTAAATAACTATGCAAGCAAATTGAAACTGGAAGAGGATAAAAATATTTCAACATAAATTTAGTTTTAAACTTTTGGACAACAAATGAGTAACAAGATAGAGATAATGATAGAAAGTTTTAAACTTACAGATAGAGAGACTTTGATTTCTTTTGCATTACTGCCACCTCACTTCTAGCACAGGTCGATATTGTTGTGTGCTATGCAAGAAATAACAAATTATCGACCGCATTCTCTCTTTGGAAGAAAATGTAATTTCGTTAAATATTGTAGGAAAATTTGCTCATGTAAGTCACTTTTCGAAACCTATTACGGAAACAGACTTGTTTCCAAACTAATTACAGAAAAAGTTTGCACAATTTAGAATTGCACCAGTCTGTCATGCTATATTTTAAAAAGAAAAAAATAATAAATTGTTGTGCAATTTAGAATATCGTCAGTTAGCACTATCTTTAATTGCAGTCCAAAAAATTTCTTTAAAAAAATTGTTATGGTGCGATTAAGTAAATTTTTATGACGCGATCCTTGATCGCAGCATAACGATAGTGCCAGTTTGCACTATCCTAAACAGCACTTCATAATATTTTTTAAAGGTTTGTTATGACACGATCCTAATCATGCCATAAAAAAGTCTACATGATGGGAACAAATTTGTTTCCGTAATAGGTTTCGAGAAGTAAACCAAATGCATAAATTTTCCAGGATTGTATTGTAACCTATAATTTAAAGATAGAAAAAGAAGAATTAGTTACCTCCTCTTGAGAATGATCTGCATGAATAAGATCAACCTTTATATCTTCACACACCAATCCTCTATGCAGCTGCTTGGCTCTCTCTTTGCTTTGGACAAAGATTAATATTGGAAGATTTAAAGACTACACATTAACATAGGACAAGATTATAAGTATCACCAGTTATAATCAATTCATTAATCGAATAAAATAACATAGAAGCCTACTTTTTTGTTAAAATGACTTGACACTGCATGTCCTAAAATTTGCAAGGATATAAAGAAACTAGAGAACAATGCAAACTAACCTTTAAACCAGGATTAACAGAAATATATCGATACAGGAAAAAATATACTGATCGTGTGTACTGTATTTCCACCATCACATTTAAACTGTCTACTCGGCTTTATAAAGAAAATGGACATTAATTTGTTGTGTTACCTCTACAAAATTTTGCCTTAAAGCAATCAACTTTCATGTCTCGCTCCCAACATATACAAGCTTTTGCTTAATGAGTGTTGCAGCAGTATTCCTGTCAAAGATTCATTTGGTTATTTCAGACAAGTCAGAGTACTAATAATTAAGACTATAATCTGTTTTGTGCAAGTTATTGAAAATCAATTAATTTGGAAAACCAAAATGCATTTACCTTTCAACTAGTTGCAGAGATAAAGCAATATAAAGCAGCTAATTATGACATACAAGCATAGATAATTTGTTTACATATATTTGTGTATACAGGTATATATGTAAGTATATGTATATGCATGTGTATATACATAAAAACATGTGTGTATCTATATGTTGTATATGCGTGCACGTATAAAACTGGGTGTGAGCAAGAGAGAGCGAGAGAAAGGAGATATCCATAGCATCTGACATAATTTTGATGTATACATCAGTATATACTTTAAGGATAAGTGTTACATTAATATTATTTTAAAATATGCATTTCTAGGGCAGTGGAAAATAACATATGAAACAATAGCGAAATTGAAAACTAGCATTTCTTTTAAAATTTAGAGATATGGTATCATGACAAGGACTTATTGAGTTTCAATATGCTGTTCTGGTAAAATCGGCTTATTTTTGAATAAAAGCAATTGGGCATCTTGTCTTGGAGATCTGTTCTAATAAACAAGGCTATGATGAATACATAAATAACACGGATATCGATTGATGCTTGTCTAATTGAAAATATATACTCACATACATATTTGAAGGCCGCATTCTTATGAATATCCTAATAATGAACTAAACTTAGCTTCAAATATTTTCTTTGCGACAAGAGTGATAGCAAAAGAATTAAAGTATTTTAATAGAATGACAAATATTTTATGAGTCACATTATATGGAAGGCGAATGCAAATTTGCATACAAAAAGTATAGCTATTTAGATAACTTATCTAAATTGTACATTGTCATCTCTTTAAAATCAAATCCTCCAACAAACAAGCAAGTAAAATCCAAAAAGAGTACATTTTTACATAATCAGAAGTAGGAAGTCCCCCGCTCATATTTATACATGATTTTGTTAGTGTAGACTTGCAAAATTGCTAATTGCATTTAATTCAACTGTCGTATTGACACAACCTAGACAACATCATAAAATAGGTGTTTTTGATATTAGTTTGGAAATCTAAATACTATTTTCCAACACCATATTCTTTTACCCAAAGTTATAATGATTTCTGTCGATGATCATAGTGTTTTTGTAAGCAATGTGTTTAAGGAAATCCCACTTTATAATCAAATTCTGCATTCATATTTAAGGCTGGCGCTTATATGTATATGTTTTTGTATGTGTGAATTTGATGATGGATGTTAAGGTATTATTCAAAAAAAAATTCTTTTCGATTTAACGTCATACCCCTTTTTTTCAGTTGCACCCTTGATTTAAAATTGATAAACTCAAAGATCTCTCTCCTATATTTCTAAGTCCATTTTTAGATTGTACTTAATTAGCATTGTAGATGACAAAAATATGATTTGATGTACTCATATCATTTGTATACTGCCAATAATCCATGTAGCAAATGATTTGAAATAATTAAATTATTTTTAGGTAAGCTTTCCGAAGTAAATCTATATACCTATAATTTTATCACGTAACATATTATCATGTATGAAAGAAATTTATCATCATTTCATATTTTTGTGAATGTCTAAATGAACTAAGTATAGTTTTTACAAACTAAATTTTTTGTTTAAAAAATTAAATGAAATAATTTTTTTTTGACTTATTGTTGTTTTGAACTAAGTATATAATACATAGAAATATAAGTTTAATGTTTTCAGTTATTTATCTAATTATTCTTATGATGTGATATTTACTTTTTGTTAATACATTAATATTCGGATTATTATCTTTTTATAGGATGTTTGTTTGCATATAATTACATTCTTAAGATGGAGTGATTAACTTATTATTTCACATCTTTGCACCACTATAAATTAGAAACTATTCATCTCTATCATAAAGCTGTACTGGTGATTAATTTTTGAAATCATTTTGTGATGTCGTACTCTTTGGTTTATCTAGCTTTTCTTTGTTACATCAACTTTCATACACTCTGGCCTATGTCCCATAGCCATATTTTCATGGCATTAACATTAAATTTACTCTATCAATGAAAACATCAAGTTTCTTATCGACTACGTTCATGCCTATATCAGTTTAACTTGGGTGATTAATTTTTCATTTTGTTTGTATTGCCGATGAAGTAATAAATTCAAACGAACTATGTTTCTTTGCTTGCAAAAGATTTTTTAAGTAAAACATACAATATTCAAAACAGTAAATTAGAATGTAGTAAAAAATCATTCCTGATGTTTCTTCAATTGAAAACTATTACAACACCTAATAGCAAATTTGATTATAATGAAAATGGAATAAAAAAATTAAACAAAAGGATAAGTGATGTATAAAGTATGGAAATAATAACTAAAATTGTATAATAACTTCTACTTTTGATATATGATATTCATTCTGTGCATTTATCCAAATCACTCAGTTAAAAACACATAACAATAACAAACAACTAAAATCACTTGTCAAAAAAATAAATAAACAAACAATATTATTTTTCTATAATTTACTTTAAGGAATAACTATGTATGAGTATTTATTTCAACAAGACTAGCTACCATTATCATTAAACAATAACCGAATCAACACATCCTAGCTACCCAAATTATTTAACATAGATAGTTATATATCACTAATAAATTTAAATAAAAAGTTAAAAACATTACCCAATTTCAATCATATTGTGTGTGACACTTACTTTTAGTTTGTGTCTTTATGTTTTCTTTTTGATGAAATTTCTCGTTCATGTGAATTAAGTAATTTGATTAAGTGATTTCTGGCGAGCAATAGAAATATCTAAAATCATCAATCAAAATAGAAATACCTAGAATCTTGAAGATCTGATAGCCGCGAGAAGGAAGCGATGAGTTGCGAGAAGGAAGCGATGAGTTTTAAGTTGAGAGCTGCGAAACTAGGGTTTGGTCGAGATCTGGCATGAAATTAGACTTACGATGGGCAAGGAAATTTGTGAAAAGATTAGCGAGAAAATTTGTGAGCTGGGAGAGGAAGAAAGGAATATCGGGGGGGAAGTGAAATTTTAGGAGGCAAAACCTAAAAGAACCCTACCCGACTTAAATTTAGCATATAGCGTTTAATTAAAATTAGCGGGAGCTTTTATAGCATTTAATTTATGAATTTTTTTTATTCTAAACGAACTTATTAGCACCAAAGGCCAAAACGCTATGAATGGGTGCTATGAAAACCCCAGTTTGTTGTAGTGCCTGATGCATTAGCTACAAGTGTATGTTTAATAAATAGGTTACTAACAAAGGCATTGCAGTTTAAAAGTCCCATGTAAGTCCTTTTTAATAATAAAACAGTCTATTACGATTTAAAAGTATATGGGTGTTTATGCTTTCCGTACTTAAGACTATATAGCACTCACAAATTGAATTATAGATCACCTCCATGCACTTTTCATGGATATGTAGCTAATAAAAAAGGGTACAAGTTTTTAGATAGTAATGGAAAAGCATTCATATCAAGACATGTAGTATTCAATGAGCAAACATTTTCATTCACTAAAGAAGAAATCGAAACTTCACAAAAAATATATAATTCAAGATTCTCAATACCTTCAATACCTAACTTAGTGGACCAAGCAACAGCAGAAGCAGTTCAATAAATTCCATGTCCACAACACAATCCCCAATTCTGAAGCAGATGAACCAGATCATAAACAAAAACAAGATTCTAGGAGTTCACATCAAGTTCCACAACAAGACAACAACTAATCTGAATCTAGTCAATCAGTAGATGATTCAGAACCATCTATTAATGGACAAGAGACCATAACCGGTGGCACTTAATAACAATCTATTCCTGAAAAAATTGGTCATCATATGATCACAAGAGCAAAAAAGTGAATATTCAAGCCAAGAATATACAACACAATTTTTGAAAGTAAAGAGCCAAGTACTTATTATCAAGCAATAGAAAGTGAAAAGTGGGGAGCAGCCATGAATGAAGAATATGAAGCAATGACGAGAAAAAAACTTGGGATCTTTGTTCTTTTTCTAAAACACAAAGGTATTATAGGATGCAAATGAACATATAGATTAAAGAAGAATGCCGATGGCTCAATTTCTAAGTACAAGGCAAGATTGGTAGCAAAAGAATATTCACAACATAATGGATTTGATTTTAATGAAACTTTTTCCACTGTTGTGAAACTAACATCAATTAGAGCAATTCTTACAATTGCCTTGCACAGAAATTGGAGCATCAAGCAACTTGATGTAAATAATGCATTCTTAAATGGTGATTTGTAGGAAGAAGTTTACATGGAGCAGCCAATTGGATTCAAATAGAGCAGTAATGAAAAAACTTGTGTGCAAACTAAATAAAGCAATCTATGGTCTTAAGCAAGCATCAAGACTCTGGTTTGATAAAATGAAGTCAACCTTAATTAACCTAGGGTTCAATTCAACCAAATAAGACAACTCCTTGTTCACAAAGTTTAATAATAACACAACAACTTATATACTAATATATGTTGTTGATTTTTTAATTATAGGAAACGGTTATTCAGAGATTAACTGCATCATAAAGCAATTATATAAAGAGTTCTCCATCAAGGATCTTGGCAACTTAAATTCCTTCCTTAGCATTGAAGTAAACAAAATTTCAAATACAAAAATTTGGCTCAGTCAAAGGAAATATATAACTGAAATTTTCATTAAAGCTAAAACGGATAATGCAAATGCATTACCTACTCCACTTACCAAAGAATAAAGGAGAACTAATCACAAATGACAAGCAATACAAGAGTATAGTAGGAGCACTGCAATATGCAACTATCACCAGACCAGAAAATTCATTCATTGTGAATAAGGCAAGTCGATTCATGCAAAGACCATTAGATGAACATTGAAAAGCCGTAAAAAGAATTCTGAGATATCTAATAGGAACAATAACCCATGGGCTAACTCTACAATCTTGCAAGTTAATTAATATGGATGATAGGTGATCCACAATAGGTTATTGCATATTTCTAGGTCAAAATCCAGTTTTATGGTGCTCAAAAAATCAAGCAACAATTTATAGATCAAGTACATAAGCAGAATACAGAAGTGTTGTTAGTGCAACTGCAGAGATTAATACAGAAGTGTTGTTAGTGCAACTGCAGAGATTATGTGGATTAAGTCACTGTTAAGTGACTAAGAATTAAAACACATAACAAAGCTACAATTTAATGTGACAATCTTAGTACAATTGCACTTACAGCAAATCCATTATTACACTCAAGAACAAAGCATGTGAAATTAGATTTGTACTTCGTCAGGGAACAAGTCTTAAAAGGAAACCTTAATGTAAATTATGTACTGACGGCTTACCAGAGGGCAGATATACTCACAAAGCCTTTACCAAAGAAGACCTTCATTTGATTAAAGCATGAACTGAAAATTGACGAAGCTAGCAATGATTCAGATATAGACCGCAAAACCTAGATCCAGATCTGGATCAGTTGATGGAGCTAGCGATGGTTCAGAGATAGATCGCAAACCCTAGATCCAGATCATGATCTTCATCAAGGAGCAGATGCATCCAAAAACCAAAGCTAAAACCAAATTTTGCAGAGTCGAAGCTCATTTAATACTCTAGCATATCTACAAAACCATGCTTAGAGCAAGATTTTGAAGATTAAAGCATTGATTCGAAGATTTAAAGCATCGACAACAGATTTGAAAAAATCGCAAACCCTAACCCTAGTCGGGTTTGAAGGGATATTAGATGTAATAATGAAATATGCCGGTATATGAAAAGCAAAACAAGGTGTTAACGTATTTTGTACAAGCAGTAATGGGCTTGTAAGTATAACTCAACCCAATACAAGTATATGTTTATAAATACAATATACAAGCCAATGTAATGTACTTAGCTTTGATCAAAAGAAAGATAACAAAATAAATTTTCATTCTCTGCAATTTTGTTAACAGAATAAACTAGCTTAATGGGATGAAAGTGTGGGTTTCTTATGTGTATGTGTGTGTTTGTGAGAAGAAACATGACTTACCTAATACTTGTTTGCTTGGAAATGCGACAAAGGCCTGTAGCTTTTGTGGACGAGCTTTGTGGTGGAATTGTTAAGGAAACAAAGGACGTTAGTGTAGCTATTAAGGATACTGCTGTTAATGATAATGTCTCTTTTGACATTGTCTTTGTTGATATTGCTATTAACAGGAGACAATAATGTAGCAGGGGATTTAGTGGTCAAGAAAAGTGCAGTTGTTAAGGATATTGTTAATGCACTAGGGGATGAAAATGGCTCTATTGTTAATATGGTCAATAATGTTGTGGGTAATTCAACAAAGAATGATGCACCAACGGTTGATAATTATGGTGCAACAAAGGTGCAAGTGAACGAAAATGTTTATTGGAATGATATTGCAAGTTCTGTGCGAGGTAAAGAGATGGTTTGCAAGTAGAAACAAAACTTGACTATTAATTGTTTGCATGATAAAGTGGCAGCATGTTTGCCTGGATCTGAAGCTCATACGGATACGATTATGCAAGCTTATATGGATATGCATGACGACAACATGTGTGCAGATTTGTCAATTGGTGTTGGGAGTTTGTGATATGGATAGCACTCAAGGGCTTAACATGGATACGACTGTGCTGGATGTCACATGCAAGCGTAACCATGTTGATAATTTGCTAATGGGAGGTAGACGTCAGTTGTGGCAGATAAGCTCAGATCGGAGCTCAATTTAGAGATTGCGATGTTGGATACATCCCAAGCTCCATATCTTCGAGCGACGTTTCAGAGGGCTCGAAATGCTATTCTAGGAAAATATTTACTCATCTTGGAGGAATGGTCAGGAGGAGTGCTAGATTGCATGGGATCCCTTTGACTGCTATTTCTAAAGCATCATGCTCTAGCTCGAGTTCGACTAATCTCTTAGGTTGTTATGCTTTGGACTACCTAGCCTATGGAGCTACTATGAGTGGGATGCAGATACTAAGCTGATGTGATAGGTTACTTGTTATTAGGTGGGACTATCTATCTGCTTCGGTCTTAGCTACGATCCTAACATCTTCTTTTGAATCTTTTTCTTTGCTCTTATATTTTTATTTTATATTTTGGAAGGGTTTTTCATCATTTCACCTTTTTGTTAGTGGGTTTTTGCTACCTGCCAAACTTGTTGGAAAAAACTCTTTGAGTGTGGAATAAAATTGCCTGAGTGCTATTCTCCTTGAGAGGATCACTCGTTTAACTCAAAAAATATGGTATGGTTTTAACATGTTAGCTGAGTTGGGTATTTTTGGGCTCAAAATTGCTTTAGACCTAAATAATCGAATTTTTGCATCAAATATGAATTTTTGCATCAAATATGAGTCTTTTCCAACCCTAGTCACAACCAGACCAGTCACTCTTCTCTAATCCTAAAATTCTTCTTAATCCCTTTTTGATAGTGGATAATTTCTCTAATTATAAATTATTTCAAAATTCAAAGTATCTAAATATCATCGAATTATATATCAAATTGTTCATCTCGATAAGATGAAGTGACGCCAACATCTTGTTTCTCAAGATGCATGGGTTATTGGAATTCTCAGTCGAAGTTGATGGGCTTGAGTTTAAGGTTTCATTGTAGGGTTTTTCAATTGAAGGCGAATTGGACATTGGCACCAGCATAAATTGATGGAGAACGTCATGACCAATTCAACGCTAGTTTAAATTAAGCGAATTGATACATATGTTACTAGAATCTGGTCGATAAAAAGTGAAAGCTGGAGTAGCGATGGCGGTCGGGCCACCAAGGTCTAGAAGGAGGCGGCAAGACATGGACAATGGTGGTGATGGCAAGGTCTTTGGAGGCACGATGGTAGAGATAACGGCTGTCAAACCTTCATAGCGATGGCTTTGTTCATGGGTGATGGGAATGAGAAGATGACGATTTTTTTGGTTTAGCCCCTTACAAAATTTCTAATTGCAAATTAAACATTTAATCTTTTAATCACCATAACTTTTACGTATGACTCCTATTTCATACGCGTCTTGTTTTGTTGGGTTGGTGGCAAGATTTTGAACGTTTGAACATGTGGTTTGCTAACCATTGGAGCTGTTTATGAAAGTCCCTTGAGCAGATTTGATGGTTATAAGTATTCATATTTTAAAATATTAAATAGGTATTTGTTGATATATATACACACACGCACACACATCCACACATATACATATACACATGCATATGTCCTGATGTATATAAGCCTTTTAATGATTATTTGATTATTGTGATGTTTCGATATGATATGTGTTTCAGTTTGATTGTTTATCTGTTTAATTATTGCATTATTGGATGGTGATATTTTATAGTATTGTAGATTTAAGAAGAATAATTAATTAATGGAGAATAAGGAAAATGTGTGATTTTGGAGTAAACAAGATTATTTATAAATTTTGAGTGATATTTGTAAATAACCATGATTTAACAATTTACATCCAAATTATTGTGAAATTTTTATTAAGCTTGTATTTTGTGGATTTTTTGGAAATTTAATAGATAACAACGAAAAATTTATTTTAACATGAATTTAAAGAATTTATTATTATTGATAGAATAAAGTAAAATCAATAAATAATAATATGATTTTGGGAAAATTTGCATCATACCAGAGTAAATATTAATACAACTATTTTAAAGGGTGTAACGATCCAGTAATTTCAATGGTTTTTATAACGTAATTAACAGAAATCTTGTGAAAATTTAAAATTACAAAATTTTGCAATGAAATTTGATATTTGGCATATGTCTATTTAGACATAGCAAATGGAAAATTTTCATTGGAAAATATGAATGTAAATTATGTTGTGTAAATTTCAATTTCAAATTTAATATCAGTTTATTTGATGCCTGAATATTTTTACATAATCAAAATGTAAACTATTTTCTAAGTGAGACGTCGTCTTCCATTTCATCAAATTTGGAATGTTATAGCCCCGTTAATCTTATTTTCGGTGTTTTAGCAGCATTTTCGGAACCGAATATTGATTTTGGATAGGATGATCGTATCGCTGATAACTGGGTACAGTTCTGATCCGTCATGCTGACCTTCGTAGTATATTCATTTGTGTGTTTCGGTGCCTGGTACGCGGCCAAACCAATGAAACGGTTAACCATATCGGTAACCATTTTTCGAACCTTCCCTTGTTCTGTGTCCTTTAGTTGTCCAACGTGCGATACGAAAAGCCATCAACAATTAATATTTTTGGCCTCTATATTTTAATATTCTCTGTATTAAATATTATATGTTATGACTTGTCCTTTCACATACATTACTCTGCTTTTCAGTTTTGGTTCTGCATTCACTTGAGAAAACGTATAATATAATATAAGTTATATTTATATATAGCTTACAGTTGTTCATCCTCCATTTTTTCTCCCAAAACCAAACTTGCTTTGTGAAAAGTCAAAACTTTATATTTCTTCTACCTCCCATCACCTTTATTTCGCCCCTTCATGTTTCGAGCCTACTTCTTCCATTTTATTCCTCACGCATCAACCAATGCCTCCGCCTTCGCCCTCGTCCTACATCATCAGGCCCCATACGACAGCACCTCCCCTTTAACCGGTCAGTTCGCCTACTCGCACAACCCGTCCAACCTTCACCTCGACCTTGTAGCCTCTTCTTCCTCCACCTCCTTTCAAGCCACACGACTGCTAGCACGTCTCTCCCCCTGCCGATCCACGCTCCACCACATCCCCTTCATGTTTGGCCTCATCTCCTACCAGTCTTGAACCCCACCTATGAAAACTCTCCTCGCCACCCTCACGTCCATCGCTCCATCCAGCCACCGATCCACTCATCACCACAATCACCCGAGACGTCCGCCCTTCCAACACTCGCCACTGCCCCCTCCATTTTCCACTTGCCGAACACATTTTCCCCCCTCCGTGCCGACATGCCTGTGCGCCTGCTTCCTCCATCCACCACCAACAATGCTGAGACCACAAGCTATTGTTGAAATATATATATACATATATATTATATAAAGGTTGTTATATGTTACGATTTCGAGAAGTATGTTTAAACTTTTTGTTCCTTCAGTTTTATATTTTACAGTTTTGGTATATAGGAGTATTGGATGCTGGATATACATTTTGGTTTTAATTATTGATACTTAAAAATATAATGTTTAAATATACATAATATATATATATACATATATGATCCGTTGGGCTTTGATGTACAAGTTTATAATAGTTTTATATATATAATCTGCTGCATATGTAAGTTATATCTAGCTATATATATAGTTATATACAATGTAATCTTATTAGCCGCACTTTATTTTCTTGTTGTTGCTAAACCTGCTCGAACCTGACATCTTTAGGAAAAAATATTTATACATAAACGGTTATGCTAATATTTTGATATATATATATATTATAATGATAGTGATAATAATAATAAAGTATGTTTATACATGTGCATTTTCTAAATTATTTTACATAGTGGCTGTTGTATATATATGTGTGTTTATGAAAATATTTATTTTACGCTATCAAAACTTATCTATCTAAATCATATGTTTACAATTGTAGCAAGATGAAGTTTTTGAATTGCGCGATTCCTTTTTTATTTTATAGATATGTATGTATACATGTCCATAATATATTGATTGTAGTGTATATTTATATTTTAGTTCTATTTTTTTATAAAAATGCATTTAGAATTGGATATTGGTTTTAAGAGAAAATTTACAATATAATATACGTTTCGTTTCAGTTTATATCAAGCTGATTTTTGATTTGTTTTATTGATTCCTATTATCATTTTCGTCCGTCAAATCGGTGTTCAGCTACTTCGCTTTGAGATTTATCGTTTGGATTGGTCGATTTTTGAGTTCGTGATTTATTACGTGTGCTTGTCCTCTTCTCTCTATAGCCTCGAAAGGTGAGCAATCACTCATAATTAACATTCTTATATTTACTAAATTTAATTCACATTATAATGACATTTGAAATATGTTGTTAAATTTGAACTGGTAATTATTTAATTATTATATATGATATGCCATTTTCTATAATTATTCACCTGTGACATTTGACATCATAATCTGTTATTTATATTATAATTAAATTTGTTACTGATGATATATACCTGTTGTTGACATCTTATATTATTATCACATTTGTTCTCACTCTGCAAGTTCCCTGTTAGTTTAGAATTTCCTATGGATTTAAATGATACATACCCGAGCGATTGTGTAGAATAGGGGAAAACCGTTACAGGTTGAAATGATAAACCAAGCGATTTTTATTTATTTTGAATTTTGAAATTGCGGGTTGATATATACCCGTCAATAATTACATTGCGGATTGAAATGATAAATGTCCGTATCACTTGACCATAGGATAGAAAATTATATACGGACATCGCTGGTCGATATTTTGAAAATGATTTACAATGTTTTGAAGGGAAATATATGGGTTTTAATAAATATTGATTTTTAAAATATAACATATAAATGTTATTTGTCTAAATTTTATAATTTTAAAATTATATGTTTTGAAAATTTTAAATTTATAAGTTAGTTTTATAAATATAATATTTAAGATTTTTCTTATAATTTTATTATTATTTAAAAAAAAGATTTAATACAAATTATATTTAATAATAAGATTTAATTTCATAAAAAAATAATTTAATTATTTTATAATATGTTTAAGTGTTTATTTAACTTATATTAATATTTTAAAAATGGATTTTATAACTTTAATAATAAAGGTTGGAAAGATAAGTTAATGTTGGCTTGGAATTTAAATTGGCTAATAAGTGGATTTAAATAAGAATTGATTTAAACTTATTGATGGTTGAGGTTTTGAAAGATATGTTTTATAACTTGATTTGATAAAAGGTGATTAACTGAATATTCTCAACTTTAAATAAAATTGAGATTGAATATTGAATATTGATTCAAATTTATAAATTGGGATTCAAACAAATTGTTATAAACATGAATAAGTGAATATTTTCCAATTTGAAATACATTAAAGTAAAATATTGAAATATAAATGAAATTTATATATTGTAAATGTGTGAATACTTCAACATGAATCTTTGAACTTTAAATTGAAATGGTTAAATTGGAATTGATTCAAATTAAAATTTTGGAATTCAAGATGGATTGAATCGATTTGCGAAATTGGAGGAAACTATTTTTATTATATAAAGTACTTTTAATATATAAACTATTTTAATATATAAATTATTTTAATATATAGTCTATTTTAATTTATAACTATTTATTATATATACTATTTTTAATATCTAAACAGTTTAAGTCGAAAGTGTTATGATTTCTAAAGTGTTATGATTTTAAAGTGTTATAATTTCGGAAGAGTAATGATTTAGCAAGTGTTAAAATTTTGAAAGTGTTACGATTCTGGAAATGAATGTTTTTAGAAGTGGATAATGAGATTGAATTGATATGGTTTTGAAATGAATATAATATTTTGATATAGAGTATGAACTATTTGAAATGAAATGGCCATGGTGTGAAATAATCGTTTGGTTGTTAAAGAGACCGAGATCGGATATTGTCATACTCTCTACCAATATCTAAAACCACTTTAACAATTATGGATGGTGGAGATTCCAGAATGAAGTATAATGGTTTGGTGACGGTTCTATATGGTATTTTCATAGCCCTGACTCCCGTGAGTCAGCTTGATGTGGCTAAAACAGGAGCCACGCCGGGCCAAGTGAGGTCGTTCCTCCTATCAGACACATTTCTTCGATACCATTCTATTGCTTTTGTGATTTTATTTGGTGCACATTTGATTTGGGAGTGTGTCACGAGGTGGGCGGTAGTAGCTGTTATGTGTTACCACCAGTCTGGATATGCAATTGGTATATCTATCCTGGCATTGCCTCGAGTGCCTTGTCGCATTCACTATCGCGCCTTCTACGAGTTTGGTTTGTACCGTACCTATGGAGTGCCCTCTAATAGCCCTCCAGTTTACAAAGGAATTTCGATACTGTATAGACTATGGAAATATATAAAAATGTGTTAAGGGGGATATGGGTAACGCCTTAACGCTATATTAATTATTTACTTTACTGTACACATATTATGATAGCGTATATTACTACAGAGTAGATAGTTCCACGGATCTTAGCGGATTAAAATCCCAACTATCCTTTAAGTTACTTGTATTTCAATTGACATTTCACTTGACTTGAATTTATTAATATAATAATGTTAATCTAGACTCGACTGTTTTGTGTTTTTCTTTATGCTCGGTTCAGACCGAGTGTCACAGCATTTGAGACTCACCTTTGGAGATTGGAGCTTTGTTTGAATATCTATCTATCCAGCCTTCAATTATTTCAGTTTATTCCTGTCATTTATGTTTAGACTCGTCAGTTTCTTATGTATTAGAGATTTATTGTGTTTGAGATTCTGTTTATTTTGTTTTAGACTCTGCCGTTTTATAGTAGCTTCATGAACTACTATTTATGTATTCCGCTGCTTATTGTTATATTACTTTGTGTATGTAATTCTGTGATTGATTTATTTACCGTACATGCTGCGTTTGCCAAATATAAATTAACAATCTGTTGTTTTGAGAAATTCAAGTCTGACATGTGCGGATGCGAATGATTCGAAATACCGGATCGTTACAGTTGGTATCAGAGCTCTGGTTTAGGCAAAACTTAGCATATGGAGTAAATTTTTAATCATAGAATCATATTCGTTCGAGCTTGTATTTCTTCATTAGGATTCTCTATGCTTAGGATTTCTTTTGAATTTCAGAACTTTCCCTTTTTTTTCTTCTGAAATCCATTCTTGTCTCTCCTTATTCATGTTCTTCTTGATACTGGAGTTTCCCAAAACTCCATTTCTGTTCTGACAACTTAAATATGATATGTAAAGGGGTGAAAATCCTTCACAATAGGCATTGATTAATCATGGATTTCTATGTCCTTGGTTTTTTATGTTGTTATCTCTTTCTAAGCCTGAAACATTCTTTAGTAGACTACCCGAGTAATTCTCTTATCATTTAATGTCGACTGCCTCAGATTTTGCAGGCAGTTTTATCTTCTCACTTGATTCTCAACCTAGTGATCTTGACTCCACCTCGATAGTCAGGGATTATCCTGATGTTTTAGTAAAGTCACTTCTCTTCCCTTCAAGTGAGAAATTGAATTTCCACATCGATCTTATTCCTGGAACTCGGTTGACCCGGTTAAGGGTCTCCGCGATTAATATTAATCTATCCATTTTCCTTTCTTTGTAATTCATTTATCTTATCTTACTTTCGAGCCTATCTTCTTAGTTGAAATTCTTTTTGATTAGGGTCCCTCTAATTTGAATCTCTACTCTTGTTTTAACATCCATTCTTGAATCATCATGTGGGAGTGTAAGTGTAATTAATATATATTATTTATATTATGTTATTTGAGTTGTTAAGATTGAATTGGAATTTCGATCGATTCATCTGGCCCACGCTTTCGGTGGAAATTCCAAAACACTTGAACAGAGCAAACATACACAATATTGCTTTGAAAATTGGTAAATGAAATAATTTTATGTATAGTTATATTTTAGATATATATATAAATATATATATATATATATATATATAAGTATAATTTTCTGAAATTGGATAGTTAAATGTGCTGGTTATTAGAAATGATAATACTAGATTATCATTCATTGTTAGTCAATATTCTTTAACTGTTAACTATTGTGGTATGCTATAAAGAGTTGAAATTTTTATAAATATAATTTGTAAATCTAATTGGAAAATGAAATAAATTTAAATTAAGGATTTAAGAGTTTAATTCCCGGTGCTTTACAAAATTTGGTTTCATAGTTTCAAAGAATATATTATTTGTAACTATTTGCGAATATAAATTGTTTTCAAAGAATTTATAAATAAAGGAAACCAGTAATCTCCTCATTTTTCACTGTAATATAATTTCGGTGATGACTACAGCATCATTGACATTCATTTTCGAGTCTCGAAGTAGCCCCTTAGTAGCTTTGCTACACTTTTGTTTTGAAAAAAAATGGATTTGATTTGAATTTGTTGTATATAGTTCGATTTATAAAATATATATGTATATAATTATTTCAAAATAGTTTGAAGCGAAACCGAAAATTTGAATCTTAAGTTTTATATTAAGAAATGGTTTTAGTTATTGAAATGAAGTGAAATTTATGAATAATTGGAATACTTAAAATGATAAATGAAATTAAACCAACTCGAAATAGTTGAATTTGAATAAAACTTATTTATATAATACTAAATTGCATTCTAATATATAGCTTACCCAAATATTCAAAAGTTAAAACGTTAGGGTGAATATATAATTAAAGGTTATACAAGAGAAACTTAAGTAATAAATTGTTCAAACTAAAATCTGGCTTAATATAAATGTTGTAAATAAAAGGAAAATTTGTATGCTATTTAATTTCACTCGGAAACTTAATATAACTTGCCTAGAAATTGTTAAATGCTAATGAGAATGGGTAATTGAATAATATACAATATAAATGTGAGCAATAAGATGTCCGAAAATGATATTTTGTTAAGGGAATTTATAAATAATAAATTGAATAATGAATCAAGCAATAAAAAGAGAATTAATTTGTTGAATAATAAATGGTTATAATAAATGTTTATACACTTAATATTTGTTGTAAAATATGTCAAGTGAAATAAATTAAATGGGAAAGGGGGAATGCTATTTAAGAAGTAAATATGAACTTAAGAATAGTAAAATTGAAATTTTAAGTGAATCAACTTAACTAGGGTCAAAGGGATTTAAATAAGTGGGTAAACCAAATAAATATTTTTTGAAAGAAATTTTTGGCAACAAATACTAATAAATTGGAGCAAATCAAATTGAATGAAAATAACCTGAACTGAAAATCAACAATATGAATATAAATGAATATTACTGATTAAATAAAATGGGTTGAAACCAAATATATTGAATATAAAATAATTTAAAAACCAATGAAATTTATATGATATTGAAATTAATCGTGGTATCTGGTATTTTATATTTCAAATCTATCTTTCATTTATGTTACTTCTTTTCTTCTACCTCCTTCCTTTTTGGGGACGAAAAGTCTAGAGTAGGGGAGAGTGTAACGACCCGGTAATTTTAATGGTTATTATAACGTAATTAACTGAAATTTTGTGAAAATTTAAAACTATAAAATTTTGAAATGAAAATTCGATGTTTGGAATACGTTTATGTAGCATAGCAAATGGAAAATTTGCATTGGAAAATATGAATGTAAATTCTGTTATGTACATTTAAATTTCAAATTTAATATCATTTAATTTGATGAAAATTAAATGTTTTCGAAACTTTAATATTTTTACATAATAAAAATGTAAACTATTTTCTAAGTGAGATATCATCTCTCGTTTCATCAAATTTGGAATGTTATAGCCCCGTTTATCTTATTTTCGTTTTTTTAGTAGCATTTTCGGTATCGAATATTGATTTTTGATAGGATGATGGTATCGCTGATAACTGTTTACCATTCTAATCGCCTCGTCATGCTGACCTTCATAGTATATTCATTTATGTGTTTCGGTGCCCGGTACGTGGCAAAACCAGTAACACGGTTAACCGTATCGGTAACCATTTTCCGAACCTTCCCTGTTCTGTGTTCTTTTGTTATCCAACGTGCGATACGAAAAGACATCAACAATTAATATTTTTAGCCTCTGTCTTTTAATATTCACTGTATTCAATATCATATTTTATGACTTGTCCTTTCATACACATTACTCGGCTTTTCAGTTTTGGTTCTGCATTCACTTGAGAAAACGTATAATATAATATAAGTTATATTTATAAGGTACTTACAGCTGTTCATCCTCCATTTTTTCTCCTAAAACCAAACTTGCTCTGTGAAAAGTCAAAACTTTATATTTCTTCTACCTCCCATCACCTTTATTTCTCCCCTTCATTTTGTTTTGAGCCTGCTTCTTCCATTTATTCCTCACGCATCAACCAACGCCGCCGCCTTTTCCTTTGTCCGACATCATCAGGCCCCATATGAAAGCACCTCCCCTTTAACCGGCCAGTTATGATTTGAATCGACTTACGAAATTGGACGAAACTATTTTTATTATATAAAGTACTTTTAACATATAAACTATTTTAATATATAAATTATTTTAATATATAAGTTATTTTAATTTATAACTATTTATTATATATACTATTTTCAATATCTAAAGAGTTTAAGTCGAAAGTGTTATGATTTCAAATGTGTCATAATTTCAAAGTGTTATGATTTCGAAAGTGTTATGATTTAGTAAGTGTTCAAATTTTGAAAGTGTTATGGTTCTGAAAATGAATATTTTTAGAAGTGGATAATGATATCAAATTGATATGGTTTTGAAGTGAATATGATATTTTGATATAAAGTATGAACTATTTGAAATGAAATGACCACAGTGTGAAATAAGCGTTTGGTTGTTAATGAAACTGAAATCAGATATTGTCATACTCCTTTGCCAATACAGAAAATCGCTTTAACAACTGTGTACATGGTGGAGATTCCAGAATGAAGTCGGATGGTTTGACGGTTCTATGCGATATTTACGTAGCCCTGACTTCCGTGAGTCAGCTTGATGTGGCTAAAACAGGAGCCACAATAGGCCAAGTGAGGTTATTCCTCCTATCGAACATATTTCTTCGATGCCATTCTTTTGCTTTTGTGATTTGATTGGGTGCACCTTTGATTTGGGAGTGTGTCACGAGGTGGGTGGTAGTAGCTGCTATGCGTTACCACCAGTCCGGATACGCAATTGGTATATCTACCCTAGCATTGCTTCGAGTGCCTTGTCGCATGCCCTATCGCGCCTTCTACGAGTTTTGTTTGTACCATACCTATGGAGTGCCCTTTGATAGCCTTCTAGTTTACGGATGAATTACGGTACTGTATAGACTATATGAATATATAAAAATGTGTTAAGGGGGATATGGGTAACGCCTTAATACTATTTTAATAGTTTACTTTACTATAGACATCTTATGATAGCATATATTACTACATAGTAGATAGTTCCATGGATCTTAGAAGATGGAAACCCCAACTATCCTTTAAGTTTCTTGTATTTCAGTTGATATTTCACTTGATTTGAATTTATTAATATAAGAATGTTAATCCGACGCGAGTGTTTTGTGTTTTGATTTATGCTTGGGTCAAACTGAGTGTCACAGCATTTGAGACTCACCTTTAGATATTGGAGCTTTATTTGAAGATCTATCTATCCGGCCTTCATTTATTTCAGTTTATTCCGATCATTTATGTTCAGACTCATCGGTTGCTTATGTATTAGAGATTTATTGTATTTGAGATTTTATTCATTTTATTTCAGACTCTGATGTTTTATAATAGCTTCATGAACTACTATTTATTTATTCCGTTGCTTATTGTTATATTACTTTGTGTCTGTGATTGATTATTTACTATATATACTGAGTTTTGCCAAATATAAATTAACAATATGTTGTTTTGAGCAATTCAAGTCCGTCATGTGCGGATGTGAATGGTTCGAAATACCGAGTTGCTACAAAGGGGTTTAAAGGAAAATGTTATTAACGTTTTCATTTAAACTAATGAAAGAAATTATTGGGATAATAGTAATAACAAAAATAAAGATGTATTTTTTAGAAGTATTTTAGGTTAAATAGTTATGAGATAAATAACAATAAAATGATTTTTGAGATTGAATCCAGGATATCATCGTTTTGGATTTAAATAGTAATAAAGTTGTTGTGAAAGATAATATGATGATTTAAATAAATATTATTTTTTGACATAAAGTAATAATATCATTGTTTTTGAATGTAATTTGGCGTAAACTACTTTTTTTGATTGAATAACGTCATTTTTAAATATTTGAAATAAAAATTTGGTAATGAAATTTGAAGTTATTATTATTTTGAGAAATATTATTGTTTGGGGATAATAGTCGTAAACGTATTTTTATAATGAACAACAATAAACAATTTTATACTTATCTAGAAATAATAGCTAATTACACCTTTTGGATTATTGTGACATATATGTTAATGGTTGGTTGAAATTATATATTCTTGTGCAAATGGGATCGCTTTAGGATAAGTTATGAGATGTTTTAGCATTATTACTATGCATATGTTGGCTTGTTTATTATGGTTTTTGTTATACCAATGATGCTGATGCATGTGTTAGTAATATAACGTAGTTAGTACACATATGATGAGTTTGATACATGTTATTAGTATTTAGTAGTTAATACATAATTGAAAAGTTTGATGTTTTATTACTAATATGGATGGTTGGTACATATTTGATGGGTTTATGCTTGCATATATGTTATTTCTATTGTGCTACTAAGATAGGTGTTGTAACGATCCGGAATTCCACTGTTTTGATTAGTGGATTTTCAATTAATTTTAAAAATTCAATATATAAGTTTTATAATTAAAATAAACTCATTTTAATTAATTATATATGATGGTAAAATCGTTTTTAAAATTCGTTTACCAAATTAAATAGTTCGTAGAAAAACAGAAAATATGACTGAAGAATGCTTTCTGAAGTTTTGACCTTTCCACACCGTTGTCGGGAACGTTGTTCGTCTTTGTGCACTATATACACACATACATAAGAGTAAATTAGCTAAACAATAATATACTTAAGGATAGATTATCTTATGTTAATTTTGTTTAGAAAGTGATGTGACGATTCATCAATTTAAAAATAATAATCTTATATATATATATATATATATATATATTCCTCTCTTCTCACATCTTAGATTCTAATTATTAACCATCACTACCTCTTGTCACATCTTTGCTTTAATTAACAAATATATATATATATAAAGTGATTGACTAAACATAATAGTTATATATATATATATATATATATATATATATATATATGAAAGAATAACTATTATAAAGTGATTGACTAAACATAATAGTTATATATATATGAAAGAATAACAATTATGTGAACATAATAGTTATATATATATATATATCAGAAAGTGATGTGACTAAACATAATTTATATATATATATATAAAAGAAGGTGATGCGCCTAAACATAATTATATATATATATAAGAGAGATGTGATTAAACATATTAATTGTACATACGTACATACACACATACATAAATACATAGATATATAAGAGAGTGATGTGACTTGACAAATTGATGAGATGTGAAATCTTGCTTATAAATAGCCCATATGTTTCTCCATTTTTCCATCTCTTTCCATCAACATTTTCTTCCTCGTCTCTAACTCAAATCGAGTTTTTCTTTTTATGAGTCCATGTGAAATTTTAATGATTACAGGATTCTAGTTGACCACTTTTTCAAATTTCTATCATAGCTATGTCAAAACACCAATCCATTGCATAGCAATTTTTTTACCCAAAGTTTCAAGTCCGAAAATTACTCTTCTTCTTTTGGTCATAATTTTTACTAAACATATCAAAAGCGAGTGATTCTTTTTTGAAATGATAAAGGAAATAAATTCCTACAACTTTCTTTTTGACTATTTTTCCAAATTCCATGAGTTGTTGGCCCAAAACCAGCGGGAAAATGACCAAATTTTGGGTTCATTTTCGACAAATTGATAATAACCCGAAGATCCTCTACCTTCAAGCTACTACCCCACATCCACCCCACACCTCTGGCCGAACTTATATACACATGGGCTAAGCCCATTTTGAGGGTTTCTAGCACCAAAAGCTTTCATCCTTCAAAGCTAGGAAGTCGTAGACAAGTTTAGCTTAAGTTCGGGTAGCTTTTATGGAAGTATGGTGAGTAAACTACTCTTTTTTTATGAAAATGGTAGGTTTATTTATATCAGTATTGAAAGTGCAGTGTGGATCGTGTAATATGGATATATGATAATACAGAGTATACTAATGATAATAATACTATAAATAATGTGGAATAAAAAAGCAATATAGTAAAATGACACCAGATATTTTATACTGGTTCGGAACACCGTCCTATGTCCAGTCCCAGACTCCTTCTGGAATTTCACTAAACAACAACCCTCAATTAACCCAGAGGAACACATTTATACACCCCTGAGTAGCCGAACAGGGACCTAAGCAACAGAACATGATTTCACCTCAACAGCCGAAGAGGCCTTTACTCGCCTGAGCAGCAGAACAGGACTTCAGCAATTTAAAGGAAATAGTTTTACCGATGTGTTCTGATAACACGAATTTGTCACTTGTAGTACACCTTTCCTATAATATTCTCCTCGAGTATAAATGTTTATATTTGAAGTATATGAAGAATAGAAAGGTATAAATTGCTTTTATGCAGAATAATTGAGAGTATGATTGCAAATAGATTTCAGAAAGTTAGATCAAATAATAAGAGAAATCGATTGTGATTAAGTGATTTGAAATGAGTTTAGAGTTTGTATTTATAAGTGTTAGAAAGCTACGACTGTTGGTAAAGAGTTTTGATCGAAGTGTTGCATCCGAATCTTTTCGTAAAGGTTCGCAACTCTTCACAAAAGTCGTGTTGTGATAACCCAAATTTTTAGACATCTGTTAATTGGATAATTAACAGGAATAATAAAAAAAGTTTTAAAATACAAATTTGTAATTTAAACAAATAAAATAAGTGTTAATTTGATATATATTTAAATAAATAGAATTTTAAATAGAATTTTGATTTAAAATTCAATTGAAAATGCCATAAGAGTAAATTGGGATTAACTCTATAGTTGAAATGAATAAAATTTATTTCTAATTTTAATATAAATATATATAAGGAAATGTACAAAATATAAATTTCTAGTATCTAAGAAGTATAATAGTTAAAATAAGAATCAAATTAAAAATATATATAGACAAATAAAAGGAAAGTTAATTATAAAGGCAAGGATATATACATATAAACTAAATTATATATATATATTATATAAATGTATATAACACAACATAAAATGACTAATGTAAGCTACTAATGATAGGTTATTACAAGTGTTTAATTACTAATGCTTGTTATATACATGTGTAAGATAATCAAGGATTGTAATGGCAACTGTCATAAATTATTTCTGTTTATACAAGTTTATATTCTCTCTCTTCCATTTTTCTTGTTTATTTACATTTTTTTCAAAAGCAATAACCAAACTAGAAATCCACTATATCAAAACCTATAAATTACTCAAAAAAAATCTGAAATTCATTTCCAATTTGCAAAATTAAGAATCTTCAACCTGTAATCATTTCAAAGAGTTCAAGTAAGAAAATCAGAAGCAAAATCAAAGCTTACAAGTTTTAATTTCAAGATATAACCTATAATCAATTTACTCTTATCAAAAGCAAATCTGTAGCATTCAAAACAGACCTGCATTTCTAGAATCTGGAGTTTCAAAGTAGCATGCTTGAAGTTTAAAATTAAAGGAGCAAGCATTCCAAAATTTGCTATGCAAAGTATACAAAGCAATTCAAGCTTCCAGTCTCTGCCTTTTTAAAATAAAATAAAAAATCTGTGAGTAAATCTTACTCCCTTAAACAGTTTGAAATCAGTAGCAGCCTCAGGTTTAAAAGCATACCCCTGTTCTGTATATAATGTGAGTAGCATTTCTAAAAAAAAGAAAAGAAGAGAAGCTTAAACAATTGAATGATTTGGTTGCATGCTGGTTGTTTGAAATAAATATGTTTGAGCGTATACATTGTTGAATTTCTTATGTATGGTGTATGCATGTTATTTTTAAAAGTAAATATATGACTATAAAAAAAATAGAGATACTGGAAGATCCTTCCTGTATAGGTTCTAGGATTCAAAAACTTAGTTTAAATTTCAATTTTTCCTCTGATCTTTGCTAGGATTATGTGTTTAAACAAACTATGATTGTAATTAAAACAAGCAAAAGTTTAAAATTTGTTTTATGGTAAACAAGTATGTATATTCTCTGAAAGGTGAGATTTTACAGTAAAACTAAGAATTGGCGAAATTTCAATTTCAACAATTTAAGGATTCATATATATATATATATATATCATGAATCAACATCAAAATTTAAGAATTTTAAAATTTAAATCATGATTTTTAATTGAGAAACTCGTGGGATTTTGGTGGATGACCGGATTTTGAGTTTTTAGCTTTCGTGGGTAGCCGGAGTAACTATGACTGTCGGAATTTCGGCTTAAGGTAGGAGAAATCTCGATGATGTTGGAAAAAAAGGCAAAACTATTCCAGTTCGTCGTGACGTGGAAAATTGATCGATGTAGGGTTTCCGAGTGTTTTTTTAAGGTCGAAATGGTTGAGATTGCTCCACCGTGGAAGCATCGGAGGGGGCCGGGCGTGAGGGAATCAAAAGCTTGGGGTGAGATGATGTTGCAGGTGTAGGATCTTGATTAACCCTAGAGGGGGAGGGGGGTGAATAGGGTTATAGCAAATTTTCTCGATTCAAATGTAAAAACAAACTGCAGAAAAAAATATGCTGAAAAGTAAATCACACACAAAATTCACCCAGCTTCGGCAACCCCTGCCTACTGCTGCATTCCCAGATTTCTTGTGATATCCCGGAAATTTGGGGCAATATCAATTTAATAATTTACATTAAAAATTAAATTGATTTGATAATATTTGTTAATAATATTTAAATTGATTTAATCATCATCTTTTAAATAAATATTTAACTAATAATTTATCTTTTAAAAGCTAATTTAAATTGTTTCTATTTATAACGTATATATGTATATATTGGTGTATAGTATAAATAGATCAGCTGTGTTTTCTAATTCAATAGATAAAGCTGTGTTTTCTAATTCTACTATTTTTGATAATTTGGAATTCTAATATTGAATAAATAATAATATGATCTTAAAATACTCAAGATAAAGTTTAATTTGTTTAAAATGGTTTACCCTAGAGTTTAAATTAAATAAAAAGGTTGTTTTGTTTTTTAAAATATAGCTTGATAAATAAGTATTTATATTTTAAAGAGATAGTTTGTTTTGAAAATTTATTTTCAATTTAATAATGAGTTTTATTTAAACAATAATAATAATGTAATATCTTTACAATGGATTTTAAATAAATAGGAATTGTTATTTTAAACCTATGTTTTGGAAAACTAAGATTTGTAAGTTTAAAATAAAATAAGTCTTATACCATGATTTACATAAGTTTAAATAATAAGTGTAATAATAACAAGCACTTGTATTAGAAATAAAATTTAATACATAAGTAAAGTTTATAATTAATAACTAGAATAAGCTAAGAACAAAAGTAAAATAGATATGCAGGCAAGAAAATATAATACAAATATCAAGTTACAAGACAAAGTATATGTGCTGGTAAAAGAAATAAAATTAACAAAATGCAAGTAGCTTATAGAATAAGATTCAGACAAGTATAAACATCAAGTATGAAAACAAAATAATAAAAGTACAAACATATGCAGGTTGCTTGTAAGAGAGATGAAAAGCAAAGTAAAAATATATGCAAATGAACAAAGCAAAGTAAATAAAATTACATTTGCAGGTTAGAGCAGAGAAGTGCATAGCTAAAAAAAAAATAAAAAAAAAAATATCTACACATAACAATGAGTAGTTGTAGACATTAAGTACAATATAACATATGCAGGCATTAGAAAATATTGTCAACCTGTAACATAATGCAAAACAGAAATATCTTTGTACACATAAGATAAGATCAGGTGTAAACATATAGTACATTTGCATTTAATGTTTTCAAAACTCTAGCACATAACAAAGTCTTTTCGAATTTGTGTTATCACCAACTCAGCCTCCATTTATAAAAAATATCTCTGACCAAAGAAAGATCCAAACCCAGGTATCACCTACACTTGTGAACTTCTTTATATACATCTTATTTTTTTTAGTTCGTTCATTAAAAACCTGAAACAAAGAAAAATGGCAAACATTTTCAATTATACAAACTTAGTAATATTACAACTGAAGAAAGCAAGAAGAATCAAAGGAAAAATCAAGTAAAACATTTCCAGTTTTTAAAGTTCAAGTTGTTTCAAACAAAAGAAGGCTATGTACTGCAAATTTCGGTGAGTAACATTTTTTTTTAAAAATTATTTAAGTTTTACAATCTGATGTATGTTGATATTTGGATGCTTAAGTATATGGTTTGAATATTTATTTAATCATTTTACTCTGGTGTTTGTGTGATGGAAATTTTGTATAGTTCAAACCTGCAAATTCAAACTGCTTCCATTTAAAATTTGCTTCGTTTCTTCTCAAAACTTTGGTGAGCAATATTCTTTTGATTGAACTAAATTAGTTGCTTGTGTATAACTAGAAAAAAATGTTTATGTTGTAAAATTGCCGATATGTTTATATGTGAAAGTGTGGATGCATATATCCTGTACAAATTTTGAGATGCCTCTGATTGTTTTCCCCAGGTCAAAATGTGTAAACAAATGTTTATTTTTGTTCAAATCACAACCAGGATTGTAAATACAAACCAAGATGGTTTGTTTGTATAGGAATTTAACTTTAAAATTTTGTTTAAGCTAAATCAACTTATCAATGTCACTGGAAAACCAAAATGTTTGAGCAAACTTTAGACAAATTAAAATCTAAACTTTTTAATTTACGAATTCAATAATATACTGAAGTCTTATACTTTAATAGGAATTTTAAAACAAAATTTATAATTTTTAGAATGGGCATTTAAGAGCAGTTCTGGAATGAATATAAAATGCAAACCCTAAGGGGATTGGGAGGTCGGGTTTGTGGCTGGTGATAGGGGAGTGACCGGAGGTGTTGGGAAAAATAACCGGAGTTGCTCTAGTTCGTCGAGGAAGCGGCGGTGGGGATTTGTTTTTTTTAACCTAGTTTGAGTACTTTGAAGTTTTGGATCAGTGCAACCTCTCTGGTTGACCGAGTGTTATGGGGTCTTGGAGGTGGCTAGAGGTGTGATCGTCGAAGCTGATGCCGGAGTTTTTGGAGGTCTGGCGGTCGGAGCAGCGAGGAGGAGTTGTTGACAGGTTCGAGGGGGAAGCCTGTTTATGTTTCCAGGTTTTGTATTATGAACTCGATCTTCATTCGAGCGAGTAGGTGGCTTAGGTGGGGACGTGATGGCATCTGGTGATGGTAGGGGTCATGTTGAAGCTCAGGTGGGAGGCCGACGTTGGGCCACGGTGCACGTGCACCGTGCCGTTGAAGGCTGGGTAGTTGTTTCTGTGTACAGGTTTTTGGTTAGGGAAGAACTCGAGTAACTCGAGTATGTGACTCGAAGTAAGGCAAGGGGAGGACCCGAAGTCAATGAAAAGGGGGTTTGTGTTGTATTGTTTCAGGTTTTGTAAAAACTGGAAACAGAGTTCTGTTCTAAAATTTAATGAAACCTAAAATAAATAATAAATTTGAACATGTTAAAAACCAGTTTTAGGTTCGAATTCTAGTTTACTTTTGAATTCAAATTTAAATTAAAATAAAGTTTAAAACAATTAAATATGGGTTTCCTGTCAGGTTTACAACCTGACAGTTTCAGATTTTAAATTTAATTTAAAATCTGAATCAAACTTAAATTGTGTTTGAAAATTTAAAAGTTCAAAATATAAATCCAAGTGAAATTTTGAATATAAGTTTTTAGAAACGAATTTGGATTTTTAAATCAAGAATTAAAAATCAAGCTTTTCAAATAAAGTTAAAACCAAGTTTTAAAATTTAAGTTAAACTAATGAATTCAAAATATGAAAATATAAATCAGTTTAAAATCTAAATGTATAAATCAAGGATAAATTCAAATAGTTCGTTTTAGAAAGAATTTGTCTGCAATTAAATATTTGAATTGGGTTTTTACAAGTTCTATTGAATGGAAGTTAAATAAAATTGTTTAACTTGAAATTGCAAGTTAAAATATAAATGTATTTTGGGAATTTAAATTTAAATTAAGATTCAATTTATTTAATTTAAAAGATTTTCATATACAAGTTCATATATGTAAATAATAAGTGTTATTTACATTTATTTAAAGGATTTTAAATTGAATTTAAATTATAATCATTTTGAATCTTAAATTCAAATGATATTTGAATTTAAATTTAAAATGTAATGTTAATGAAGTCATTAATAAAGAAATAAATTATCTTAAGAATAATAGGTTAATTAAGAAATGACTTATGTATTAAAAATTTAGATTAATTTATAATTAAAAACTAATTACAAATGTAATTTAAGAAATGTTATTAGTTAATGAAGATAATTAACTAAAGGTTATTAATTAATATAAGTGATTAATTTAAGTTAATTAGTTTAGTTTAATTAATTGAAGAAAATCACTTGATGAATTGATAAGTATAATTACTTAGTGTATGCAATGAAGCACAATTACTTAAGGAAGTAATTAATGTTAATTACTGAATGTAATTAATAAAAGATGATGTGTTAATAAATTAATTTGGATAATTACTTTCGTAATTAATCAAGAGATTAATTAATAGGATAATTAATTATGGGATAATTAATTCATTAATATGAGTAATTAAGGGTAAATAATTACTGGTTGATATTAATCGAAGGCGATTAATAATTGTGTTTAATTAAAGATTAATTACTTAATGTAATTTAACCAAAGTAATTTAATTTAAATCTAAATTAGAGATCATTAATTAATATAATTAATGATGGAATTAAGAATTGGTTAATTAAGAAATAATTAATAATATAGTGATTAATTAAGGATAAATGTATTAATTATATGAAGTAATTAAATGTTAAATACTATAAATAATTTAGAATAATTAATTTGTAAAATTAATCAAAGACTAACTACCTATTGTAATTAGTGAATGATTAATCAAAGGTGTTTAATCAAGATGAATATTTAGAAGATGATTAATTAATTTGATTTATAATTAATTAATGGTTGTATAAGCAGGATTTATAGATGAAGTAATTAATTTAATTTACTTTAAATTAATTAGGGGTAGAAGTAGTTAATTTAATTCATTTTAAATTAATTACAAATGGTAAGATTATAAATCATTGCTTATGGATGAATGATATTGATATTTCATTTGATGATTGTGATCTGACATGAATAATATCTATGTGTCATGGATGCTTGGTTTAAATATGATAATATTAGTTATCTGTTTAGATGATAATATTGATTATCTGTTTATGAGATTATCTGTGATTATCTATTGTAATATTGTGAATTATCCATCTGTGTGTATGTTGATTATATTGAATTAATCTGTTAAGACTAAATAGACAACTTGGCCTTAAAAGACACGTTTTGGAATTCGATGAGACCGGGATCGGGTTTCCATATTTGGAACATCCGAAAACCACATCGATTTCAAATTAACGATAGGTCGTGAATCTGAAGTAAAGGTGGAGATTCAGAATGCAAGGGTTATCGTCGTTAACTCTGAGGGTGATTCCAAAATGAGTGTAATGATATAATGCCTTTGGTTTCGCTCGAACCCAGAACGAACTTGTATGGATTGAATGCTTTCAACACATCGTCAGGTGGGCGATGAGCATTCTAAGAAATGTATTCACTAAAGGTAATCGCAGCCTCAAGCCTCGTCAACCGGGAATGGCTAAAACAGGGGAGGTGCAGCAAGGTTAGGTGGGTTATGCCCAAGTAGGACAAGGATATTCCCCTGTCTAGATGTCCCTTATTTTCGGCTGTGTGGGCGGTTGATCATGACAACTGCCGGGGTTTATCTTGTTCGGGACTGTTCAGTAAGGAATGGTTCCGGCCTTGTGTTGCAGGGGATCGGGAGTGATCCTCGGTACGCTGATCTAGGCCACGTACTGTGACGGGCGGAACCCCAGTAGCCCTGCCATTGTATGGAATCCACAATCCAATAAGTGCCAATGGTTTTGATTGTATTACCCACTTTTGTGGCTAGTAGCTGGAATTTAATGGATGTAACAATTTCGGCTATTTTCTATTTACTTGAAAACCCTAGACCTATTATAATATCATTGAATTTCCTATCAAATGTTTTGGTTAGCGTAAGGTAAAAACTTTTCCATGTTTATGTGTGAGGTGTCTTACGTGATACCTTTTGTTTTCAAAGGATTTTCAAAATTAAGCAACTTAACTTGTTACTCATACCAGACCCATGTCTGACCCGGAGTTTATTTTTGTTTTTCATAAACTCTCGGGTACCCAAATTTTTATGGGTAGCCAAGGGATTCAGGTTTGCTTTGACGAATTCTGAAGGAGCAATGGAGCAGGAGGCTTCAGCGTATATATATATATATATATATATATATATATATATATATTGGTTCCGCTGTGTTAGTGTTTATTCTGTATTTCCGCTGTGTTGTATCTCTATGATGTTTGAGTTGTATTAACTAGACAGGTGTTTATAACTGTCTAGTATATGTTGTATTGTCTGTGTAACTCCGATGTATATGATACTATGTATTCTCTTATGTGATATATTATATTTTATTCGTTCCACTGTTGAGATTCTGTTGTTGTTTCTTCTTCTTCTCTATCTTTTCTACTTTCTCACCTCTTTCTTTTCTTAAAAACGATACGTCTTCTTGGGCGTAGGAAGCCGGGTCGTTACATTTCTATTAGAATTAAACAGTATCCCGCTTACAAACACTCTACTAGACTTGCAAACCCTTTTGCTCCCGCTCACAAACACTCTACTAGACTCGCACACCATGCTCCACCTATAGAGTTTCGCTTACTCGCAAACTCTGCTCCGCCTATAGAGTTTTGCAAACTTGCACACCCTGCTCACTGAACTAATTCTAACTAAACAATCTGACACTACCTACAACCTAGGTGGTGATTTACAAATTCTTTGACTCGAAAAGGAAAAACAACTTCAAAAATAAAACCAGGAGCAAAAATTAAAATATAAACTTTAATCCCTAATTTTTGCTCAAAATAAAAAACCCTTTTTTAATAAAACATTAAACAAAATAATCCCCTTTTAACAAATAAGGCCGGCCCCTTATTCTTTAACCTGATCCACTGTCTTTTGTTTGTGAAGAGAAATGGCGGCCCTCTGTTGTATTTCGTTCGATCTGGAATTAGGGCTTCGGCTCTTGCGATCCAAATTGGGGCTTGTTTGATCTGAATTAGTGGTGCTCTTGCGCACGTTCTCTGATGATCAATTTACTGTTTTGCGTTGCTTTTGCTCGCTCGTTCTCTGATTTGCGTTGCTTGGGCTCTTTCGTTCTCTGATGATCGAGTTGTTGATTCGGTATGTAATTTCTTTCGTTTGTGCTATTGTGATTTTCGTACTCAAACTCGATGCCGATGATGATGACTTGGGTTCTGTATTTATATGAATTTGTGACACTTGTATTTGCTTTGTTTCAATTCGATACTTTCCAAAACTTCAATCCTTAATGCGCACGGCTTTCCTGATTTCTTTCGACTTGTTACTCACGGCTTTGATTTTCACGCGTTCGATTTTTCTTGAATAAAAAGGCAGAAACTTTCTGGTTTTACTTCGTGACTTCTTCAAAGATACGTATTTGATTTTCTTGACTTGGTCATCTCTAATCTTTTGTCAACTCTGACTTCGGTCACTTGACTTTGTTTATGCGATTGCATGTCCACGGTCATCACCGTTGCACTGATATTGTTTCTGGTTATTTCAATACTTCATGTATACTTCCAGTTGTGCTTACCTTGGAGTTTCAGTTAGAGTCTGCACTTGCTTGTAGTTATGTACTCAGTTACTTGACATTTTTCATTTGACCTGTTCTTGAAGTCTATAGCTTGGTTGCCCTGTTTTCTGTAGCATATACATGTTTACTTTGCAGATTTGAGAACTTTTGTGTTGTAGCTGTCTTGTAAAACTTGAACATCAACTGGTCTCTGATCTTTTGTTCAGTGTAGTCATGTCTTGTGCTCGAGCTCTTTGCACACTGATGCATTTCATATGTATGTTTATGCTTACTCATGTAGTCTTTGTTGTCTGGACATTTGGACATGTTGCAGTATTCATTGTTGTTGTTCCCTGTACTTGTAGTTGTATCATTTCGAATTGCACTTGAGTTTAGTCTGCACTTTTCACTTGATATAGTGGTATTTGCTGTTATTGCATTCACTTCATGTTTGCATGAGCTCTGGTCATTTGCACCTGCACACTCCATGTTGCATTACTGTACATTCATTTGAGTTATTGATATTCATATTGTTTATGTCTGCATCTTGCTTGAGTTTCACTGCCATACTTGGTCGTGCTGTAGTCTTCAAGCATATTGCTGTGATTGTAGTGCTCGCATACCCATTACTTCTGGCTTCACTGTTGCACTCGAGTTTTGTTCATCCAATTCGTTGATCCTTGTAACTTTCTGCACATATGAACTTGCATTCATGTATACTGATGTTGTGCACTGATTTGAGCTTCACTGAACGTTGGCCTTGAGCATTGCTGTGTCATTGAGCATTATTGTTCTGGCTTCATGACTTCAACTGTTTGCATACACTTCATGCAGTCTTCAGTTTGTACTTCTGTTCATTGCTTTTGATATCCATGTTACAACTGGTTTGGTAGAGACTTGATTCATTGTTGGCACTGGACCTGATCTGCATACATGTGCTTTGATGGAGTTTTGATTTGTTGAAGCTTTGCATTCTTCAAGTCGCCTTGTGTTGAATCCAGTTTCAAAACTCGGATTTGATCTTGTGCTCGTGTCGTGATTTTATTTATGTTGCACCTGAGTTGAATCCTGTATTTGGGTTTGACCTATGCTCACCTGTCCCTATAATTTTATCAAGTGTATATACCGGTGTGCATGGCCTTGTGTCATATACAGTGATACACTGTGTATGTCACAAGTTGTTCGTGTATGATGAATTCAAATTTAAATGATGACGAACAACCCAAATAATCGAGGCAAATATTATTTTCAAAATTCACATTTTATTTTATATTGCAAAAATATTTCTTTTTCAATTTTACTGCGTTAGTGAATATTTTTGCAGATTTCTCAGATGCTGGATTCAAACTGGAATGCAGTTGAAGACAAAATACGAGTGTGAATGATATGTAGTGAGGTTATTAATGTAAACTGAATTGTGATGTAATTGTGATGTAATAAAAAATGTATATGTATAGTGAGAGCTTGAATTTGTACTATTCAAGATTGTAATAAATATTTGTTTGAATAAAATTTCTGTTTGAATTCAAAATCTGTGTAACTTGTTCTGTTTGAATTCAAATTCAAATTCTGTGTAATTTATTTTATTCAACAAATATTTATTTAATCTATGAAAAACAAAATAGTACATTACCAAATACATTTAAATGAATATATATGTTTATTATCATCAAACAAAATCATATAAGCGCATATTCATACAGTCTCCCCCTTTTGATGATAACAAACATATATTTAAGATTTTGACCGTGTTAAATGTATTTGACCAATTATATACTCTAATTGCTCCCCCTATTTATATGCTTCCTCTCTACATGATGCTCCCCCTACATATATGCATACAAATAGAAATATATAAATGAGCCTAGATGCAAATGGAAAATTATTTGATCTTTGCTTGATTCTATTTGATAAAATCTTAACTTTTCTCTCTCCCTTTTGTTATCAGCAAAAGAATAATAGTGTTAGAGAAAAATAGAGATAAAGTGATCAATATTAATCCAACATTAAACTCAAATTGAATATAAATATTAAACTTCAATAAAAATCAAACAAAAACCATAACTACTCTTGTTAGGCACATATTCCACTTTTAGAAATGATGGAAATGATGTTCTCATATAAAATCATACAATTGTATCAATTTGTGGTACATTTATATCAGGAATTTGAATATCTACTAATCATGCATAACTGTTAGGACTTTTAAATGAGATTAGTAGTATTCCAATTTAATTTTAAAAATGAAATTCAAGTGTCTTCTAACCATGCATGACCGTGAGGACTTTTAAATAGGATTAGAATCAACTTGTCTCTTTAATCAATTAATTTTGATATGCGTTCCATACATGCATAACCGTGGGGACTTTTAAATGAGCATGGAAGCACATAATCAAAAATCAAAGTAATTCACCCATGCATAACCGTGAGGACTTTTAAATGAGAGTGAATACTTTGGATATTTATTTATTTTTTACAAAAAAATGTGACATGAAAAACAAATGATTCCTGATTATAGTACCACATATCGACAAACTATATTGAATATTTGATAAACCATGGTCGATAGAAATAATGATAGATGTAGAAATGGTCATGGAATCTTTACCCAACAAAAAGTTTTATAATTCTTGTTTTAATTCCTAAAGAAATTTTCCAAATATACTCTCTTGAGTAATGTATGTTAAATATCAACTCTTATCACCTTTTCAATCACTATTTATCTTTTTGATAATTAGTAGGGAGTCGGATTAGTCAAAAATTTGTCATTTAAAATCAAATAAAATGACTAATCTGAAAATATAGTCAAACAATTATTTTCTCGAAGGGGTTATATGTGAAAAAAAATTCTGCTATTTGAAATTTATTTCAAGTGAAAAATATGCAGATATTTTCTTTGAAAAACGTTGCAGCAAATGAATGTTTAAAAAAAATTAATCACGTTCCACTAGTAATTTTTCTATCAACTATATTACCAGTGTAATCTGCATCTGAATTTCTCTTTCACTCCAAAATATCACTAACTAAAAATTGATAAACCAGAGCATGAAGTGCATCAAAAATTTCAAACTCAATTTTAACAACAATTTAAATGATATTCTTTGAATTTGAATTGAAGCCGTGTAAATAATCAGAAGACCGAGAATATAGAGTTAGCAGAATTATGACCAAATGTATCCAACAAAACACTATGTTTAATCCAAACAAATAGGTATGAAGTAATTCAAAGAATAGTGTTTTTTGGCATCAATATAATTGGCCAACTATGTTGAACAAGTTCGAATCAAAAACATCATCTTTACAACATCTCAATATTGGCTGATTTCATTCAGAATATGGTGCAGATTATCACAATTAATATATCGATCAGATAAGTATAGCTTCACCTGTTTTACCTTTACGATAATTTTTCGTGGTTGCCCATTGTGATTCTGTCACATTTGTACTAGGCTAAGGAACTTTTCTTTGTTGCCCGTTGTGTTTCTGGAACAGCCAAAATCCAGAGAACACCGTTGTTGTTCCTTAGCCTGCCACCATACCTACACGATGAAAAATTTTTGTGACCTATTTTTTAAAGGTCCATAATTGATAGTGGCTGAAGCATTGTGAATAAACAATCCTTTTGGAACCCAACTTGTTTTGCCTTTTCATTCTTGTTCCAATAGACATGAAATTTGTTTGTAGAATTCTTAGGAACCCAAACTTGTATAAATTTTGTGTTCTTGTTCCTATGACTACAAATTTCAACACGATGTCCAATTATTTCACATCTACCAAAGACACTCTTACCTTTTGCATTATCCTCAACTTGTGTTTTCCCAAAACCTAGTCCTTTTCTGTTGTTAGCAAAAATTTGATTTCCCAATAACATGTTGAATGATTTTTCTCCTCTTGAAAAGTTATTCAGAGATTTCTCAAGATTTTGGACTTTGGTTTTTAGTGTTATGTTTTCAGTGACAAGTGAGGTGCATCTATTTATAAAATCCTTTTTCCTAGTGTCAATGGTTTCCTTAAGATTCAAGTTTTCTTTTTCAAGATTCTCAAAGTTATTCCTAAGTTTTGATAATTCTGAATCTAAAATCTTACAGTTTTTACAGTCTAGGTTTTGAATGTTTTCAAGTTCAGTTTCTAACCTAAAATTTTCACGAGCAAGTTCTCTCCTATCAGATTTCAGTTTTTCAATTTTAGATTCAAGAGCATCAACTACTTTAGTGAGATCAAGACACATAAAAACAAGATCTCTATAGGAATACTCACCTGCCTCACTAGATTCCTCGGAGCTTGCTTATGATTCTGATTTTTCCATACAACACAAGTTAGCCTCCTATGAGCTGCTATCCGAAACTTCCTCTCCTTCTTCATCATCCCAAGTCGCTGCAAAGACCTTCTTCGTCTTTTTCTTTCCTCGATTATTTTTGAGAAGTGGGCATTCTTGTTTGAATTGGCCAGACTTGTTGCAGTTATAGCACGTCAATTCATTATCGGAATTGTCAGAATCTTTTAACCTATTACCCTTTGTTCTCTTCTTGCGTGGCTTGAATCTTGACCATTTTCTAAGATTATTAACAGCCATTGCAAGCTCTTCAATTGGATCTTCTCCTTCTTCATCGCTCTCTTGTTTGCTCTTTAAGGCAATCGTCTTCTTCTTTGGTTCGAAGTTGTTGCGTTCTTCCTTTGATTTTAGGTCAAGCTCATATGTCATCAAGTTACCGATCAACTCCTCCATGCTTAGTTTACTCAAATCTTTCGATTCTTGGATTGCCGTGACTTTTGCCTCAAAGTTCATTGGTAAAACTCGTAGCACCTTCCTCACAAGCTCTACCTCAGTGAATACCTTCCCAAGCGCTCTAGCGTTGTATACCAAAGTTGAAAAGCGTCCAAACATGTCCTTTATGCTCTCGCCTTTGTCCATCACAAAGTTTTCGTATTCATTGCTGAATAGGGCTAGACGAGACTCCTTGACTTGAGAAGTTCCTTCGTGTGTCACCTCCAAAGTGTGCCAAATTTCCTATACTGTTGTACAATGAGAAATTCTATTAAATTCATTTTTATCAAGAGCATAGATCAAAGCATTCATGGCTTTAGCATTTGTGGTTTTTAATCTCTTATCGTTAGCATCCCACCTATCCTTAGGTTTAGGAATCTCGGTATCACCAACGGTTACAGTGGGAGATTTATAACCAGTTTCAATAATATCCCAAACATCATAATCAACGGATCTAAGATAAATACACATCCTAACTTTCCAATAAGCATAATCATTCCCGTTAAACATGGGTGGCCTAACAGTAGATTGCCCTTTAGAAAAAGCATTATTTGATGAATTCATGACTCTAGAGTTAAAGAAAAATACCGTGCTCTGATACCACTTGTAGGATCTAGATTAACCCTGGAGGGGGGGGGGGTGAATAGGGTTATAGAAAATTTTCTCGATTCAAACGTAAAAACAAACTGCAGAAAAAAATATGCTGAAAAGTAAACCACACACAAAATTTACCCAGCTTCGGCAACCCCTGCCTACTGCTGCATTTCCAGATTTCCATTAGAATTAAACAGTATCCCGCTTACAAACACTCTACTAGACTCGCAAACCCTTTTGCTCCCGCTCACAAACACTCTACTAGACTCGCAAACCCTTTTGCTCCCCCTATAGAGTTTCGCTTACTCACAAACTCTGCTCTGCCTATAGAGTTTTGCAAACTCGCACACCCTACTCACTGAACTAATTCTAACTAGACAATCTAACACTACCTACAACCTAGGTGGTGATTTACAAATTCTTTGACTCGAAAAGAAAAAACAACTTCAAAAATAAAACCAGGAGCAAAAATTAAAATATAAACTTTAATCCCTAATTTTTTCTCAAAATAAAAAACCCTTTTTTAATAAAACCCTAAACAAAATAATCCCCTTTTAACAAATAAGGCCGGCCCCTTATTCTTTAACCCGATCCACTGTCTTTTGTTTGTGAAGAGAAATGGCTGCCCTCTGTTGTATTTCGTTCGATCTGGAATTAAGGCTTCGGCTCTTGCGATCCAAATTGGGGCTTGTTCGATCTGAATTAGTAGTGCTCTTGTGCACGTTCTCTGATGATCAATTTACTGTTTTGCGTTGCTTTTGCTCACTCGTTCTCTGATTTGCGTTGCTTAGGCTCTTTCGTTCTCTGATGATCGAGTTGTTGATTCGGTATGTAATTTCTTTCGTTTGTGCTATTGTGATTTTCGTACTCAAACTCGATGCCGATGATGATGACTTGGGTTCTGTATTTATATGAATTCGTGACACTTGTATTTGCTTCATTTCAATTCGATACTTTCCAAAACTTCAATCCTTGATGCGCACGGCTTTCCTGATTTCTTTCGACTTGTTACTCACGGCTTTGATTTTCACGCGTTCGATTTTTCTTGAATAAAAAGGCAGAAACTTTCTGGTTTTACTTCGTGACTTCTTCAAAGATACGTATTTGATTTTCTTGACTTGGTCATCTCTAATCTTTTGTCAACTCTGACTTCGGTCGCTTGACTTTTTTTATGCGATTGCATGTCCACGGTCATCACCGTTGCACTGATATTGTTTCTGGTTATTTCAATACTTCATGTATACTTCCAGTTGTGCTTACCTTGGAGTTTCAGTTAGAGTCTGCACTTGCTTGTAGTTATGTACTCAGTTACTTGACATTTTTCATTTGACCTGTTCTTGAAGTCTATAGCTTGGTTGCCCTGTTTTCTGTAGCATATACATGTTTACTTTGCAGATTTGAGAACTTTTGTGTTGTAGCTGTCTTGTAAAACTTGAACATCAACTGGTCTCTGATCTTTTGTTCAGTGTAGTCATGTCTTGTGCTCGAGCTCTTTGCACACTGATGCATTTCATATGTATGTTTATGCTTACTCATGTAGTCTTTGTTGTCTGGACATTTGGACATGTTGCAGTATTCATTGTTGTTGTTCCCTGTACTTGTAGTTGTATCATTTCGAATTGCACTTGAGTTTAGTCTGCACTTTTCACTTGATATAGTGGTATTTGCTGTTATTGCATTCACTTCATGTTTGCATGAGCTCTGGTCATTTGCACCTGCACACTCCATGTTGCATTACTGTACATTCATTTGAGTTATTGATATTCATATTGTTTATGTCTGCATCTTGCTTGAGTTTCACTGCCATACTTGGTCGTGCTGTAGTCTTCAAGCATATTGCTGTGATTGTAGTGCTCGCATACCCATTACTTCTGGCTTCACTGTTGCACTCGAGTTTTGTTCATCCAATTCGTTGATCCTTGTAACTTTCTGCACATATGAACTTGCATTCATGTATACTGATGTTGTGCACTGATTTGAGCTTCACTGAACTTTGGCCTTGAGCATTGCTGTGTCATTGAGCATTATTGTTTTGGCTTCATGACTTTGACTGTTTGCATATACTTCATGCAGTCTTCAGTTTGTACTTCTGTTCATTGCTTTTGATATCCATGTTACAACTGGTTTGGTCGAGACTTGATTCTTTGTTGGCACTGGACCTGATCTGCATACATGTGCTTTGATGGAGTTTTGATTTGTCGAAGCTTTGCATTCTTCAAGTTGCCTTGTGTTGAATCCAGTTTCAAAACTCGGATTTGACCTTGTGTTCGTGTCGTGATTTTATTTATGTTGCACCTGAGTTGAATCCTGTATTTGGGTTTGACCTGTGCTCACCTGTCCATGTAATTTTATCAAGTGTATATATCGGTGTGCACGGCCTTGTGGCATATACAGTGATACACTGTGTATGTCACAAGTTGTTCGTGTATGATGAATTCAAATTTAAATGATGACGAACAACCCAAATAACTGAGGCAAATATTATTTTCAAAATTCACATTTTATTTTATATTGCAAAAATATTTCTTTTTCAATTTTACTGCGTTAGTGAATATTTTTGCAGATTTCTCAGATGCTGGATTCAAACTGGAATGCAGTTGAAGACAAAATACGGGTGTGAGTGATATATAGTGAGGTTATTAATGTAATCTGAATTGTGATGTAATCAAAAATGTATATGTATAGTGAGAGCTTGAATTTGTACTATTCAAGATTGTAATAAATATTTGTTTGAATAAAATTTCTGTTTGAATTCAAAATCTGTGTAACTTGTTCTGTTTGAATTCAAATTCAAATTCTATGTAATTTATTTTATTGAACAAATATTTATTTAATCCGTGAAAAACAAAATAGTACATTACCAAATACATTTAAATGAATATATATGTTTATTATCATCAAACAAAAACATATAAGCGCATATTCATACTGCAGGCGGAGTTTGGTGGCATATGGAGGTAGGTATTGCCTGAATGAGGTGATTGAGGGTCAGAGTAAATTTTGTCTGGGGGCTTGAGTGTGTCGACTTTTGTTCTCATGTTTGTTTGGGGTGTATGGCTGTTGCGATCGAAGGACGGATCGATCGTGGATTTGTTGGTGGTCGTCTCAGGCGCCGGGGCATCGTCGGCGGTGGTGCACGTTGCACAGTATTGGTCGTGTGCATGGTATGGTGTTGAGCGATTATGGTGCTCAAGTTTATGATCAGGGGCGAGAATGGTTTGCTCGAGTTTTTCTCTTTTGCTGGGGCTTGCGTAAGAATTTAGCTTAACAGTTTCGACTTTAAAAAAAAGAACGTAAGAAGAAGATGGGGGGAAACTCGGGTTGGGCATAAGCAGCGATAAGGTATTACCTGAAGCAAAGTTTAAGGGAAGGGTAGGCATGTCTATAATATTTATCCAAGAAATCAAAGGTTGATTCAATAAGCAATAATTAATGGATGTAATTAAAGGATAATCTCTTTAAAGTTCTTTTAAAAAATATATTACTTAATGAAGTAATTAAAGTTAAGAATCAATTAATGAAGTAATTAGAGATAAATTTGAGTGGTAATTAAGAATTAATTACATTGTATTTAATAATGGTTAATTTAAAACTTTAATTACTTAGAAAAGTAATTAGAAAATTGTTAATAGTTGATGACAGTCGTTAACTAGGGATTATGAAATGGTTAATTAAGACGATTAATTTAAGTTAATTAGTTAGTTAATTAATTAAAGATGGTCACTTAATGTAACTGATTAAGTATGATTACTTAGTGAGGTTATTATCGAAAAATTACCAAATCTAATTAAGTAAAGAAAACCACTTATTGAAGTAATCGGAAATTAATTACTTAATGGAAATAATTAAGCATTAATTACTTGGTGTAATAAATTAAAGGATTTATATAATTAATTAAGGAGTTAATTAATTAAGATAGGTAATTATAAGATGGTTAATTACTGTTATGATTAATTAAGGCTGATTGATGGAAATAATCAACAACGAGCCGTTAATTAATGTAATTAATTATTGTAATTAATGAAGTAATTAAAGGTTAATTACTGAAGTTGTTTGAAGATAATTAAGTTGTGTTATTAAGTAAAGGATAATTACTTTACGTAATTGAGGGAAGTTAATCAAGGATGGTTAATTAAGATGGGTAATTGGAGAATAATTAATTAATTTTCTGTAATTAATTAAGGATTAAACACGCAGGATTTATTAAGATTGTGTGACTAAGTCTTTGCTTATGAATGGCTGAATGTTATTGGATGTTTGGATTGTTGTTATACTTGGCAGATGATTGTGATGCTATGGTGTTAGATATGGATTATCTATCTGAAGAAGAATTGCTATGTGAATCTGTTACTATGGGCATTCATGGAAATGTTTAAAGCTTTAACAGCTTTGTCTTATGTTGGTATTGAATTCGAAGAGACCAGAGTCGGGTATTAGTGAATACCCGAAACCACTTCGATTCCTTATAGATTGATATGTGGAATCAATAGGCTGGTATGAAATGATTTATGTAAGTTGGTCCATTTAATCTTAGTTTGGCACTTAGAAATTGACGTGTGAAATAAGTAATGTCTATAACAGCTTGTGAAGTTGTAATTGATAAGTTACCCCAGGTTTATATAAGTTGCTTGCTTTTGTATTCTTGTTAGATGGGTTTACTCACGCTGGTTTGCAGCCTGACCCGGGTGTTACTTTGATGTAATGCTCGGGTCAGACCGAGTATTACAGATTTGCAGGTAAGGACGTTCTGGAGTTCAAGAGGAGAGCTGGAGGACATGAATGTATAGAGTGTCTATCCGCTGTGATATATATATATATATATATATATATATATATATATATATTGTTATTCATCTGGGACAAGTTATTTTAACTATCCAATGATTGTAATTGTTGTAACTCTGGTATATAAAAGTGTAAATGTACTGGTACAGTTCTTCTTTATAAATTGTTATTTTATATGATATTATATTTTGATCCGCTGCGAATGTGAGGTTTCTATGTTTAAGTGTTTTTGTTTCTTCTTTTTCTTCTATCTCTTCCTTCTTTTCACTAACTATCTGGAATTTCCGGGTTGTTACATTTGGTATCAGAGCCAGGTTAAGCGAGAACCTTGGCTCTGGTGGAATTACTCATTAAGGATAGGGTAAGTTGTACCCTAGGATGTGTTGAGTATGTGTGTGTGTACGAGAGCGTACTTGATGTTTTCTTATATAAAGATTTTAAATGATTTTATTTAAAAATATATATTTTGATATATAAAGTAGTATTTCTTTCTAATAATTATTAAGGAAATTGGTTGTTAAAATTATTGGAATTAAATTGAGAAGTAATAGAAATACAACCAAACTTAAATTAAATCTTGAATTTGGGAAAGGTTTCAGGATAAGGATAATTAATTAATTTATGTAATTAATTAAACTTTATTTAATGAGATTAATTAGTGGATAATAAATGGAAATGATAAATAAAGAGGGAGTTACTTAATGAAGTAACTAGAGGTATGTAATTTAAAGAACAATTACTTAATGAAGGTAACTAAGAAATAAGTTAATTACTGAATGTGATTAATTTGAATTAATTAATGGCGTAATTAATTTAAAGAAATAGTAAATAATATTATTTAATGCATTTGAATGAAACGGTCTTATTTCAAACAAGAGTTGTTTGAAAATTTAAAGAAGTTGTTTTGAATTAAAAACCAAAGGTGTTTTAAAATTTTAAAGTATAACTTGGTATGTAGAAGAAATTAATATGTATGTATATATATATATATATATATATGGATATACATAATATCAAAGGTGGTTTGAAATAAACTCTAAATGGTGAGTTTTAAATTTGGAATGAGAAGTGATACCCAAAGTGATAAGCTTTGAACTCAATAAGTGGGAAGATTATTTATGAGAAGTTCAAAATGTGAAATGGAAGTTCAAATTGGGTAAGGTTGACTGGATTAAGTGAATTGAGTTTAACTTGGAAAAAAAAGGGTTAAATAAGTTGGAATGATCAACCTGATTTGAAAATTTCAAGATGAAATTAAAATTTAACTTGGAAAGTTAAATGGTTGATTTGAATTAGGAAGTTTGAATGATCTCAAATTGGGTTTGAGATCTAAAAATTGAAAATGAATGGATGTTTTAAAATAAATTAGATGATATCATCCTATGGTTGTTAAAAATCTTTAAGTTGTGAATTGGAATTGTTTAAATGAATGAGAGATGGAGTATGGTAATCCATTGTTGAGATAAAAGGGAAATTAAACTTTAATTTGAAATTAAGGGTATGGAATTACCTTGAACTAAAAATTTGAGTAATTGAATTTGTAAATTAAAAATTGTTTGAAACTCTTACTTGAACCTTCTAATGTGTTGAGCAAAAGATAATTTAAAATGGAATTTTGAGAATTGGACTCAGAATTAAATTATTTAAAGGTTTGGGTTATTGATGTAAAAATAAAGGTTAATTTGATTTGTGGTATAGTATGTTAGGTCAGAACTGTGAATTGAATTGATTAAATTTTTTAAAGGAATTAAATCAACATTTGAAGTATTAGCTCGAATTTATATAATTCGAGATGGTTTAAATTTGAAATTTGAATTAGGTCAAATTGAATTTGAGTTGAATTAATTGAAACTGTGATTGAAGATGTATGAGTATAAGATTCAAATGGAAAATTTGAATTGGATTGATTTGAATAATTTGGAATTGTAATTAAAGTTGAATAGTTTTAAATTCAAATGGAATTTGAATTGAATTTGGGAGGAAATCAAGAATAATTCAACTTGATTTGGAAATGGTGTTTGAAATTGAGATTAATTCAAACTGGAGTTGAAATGAATTGAAATTGGAACTAGTTCAATTGAAATTTATTTGAATAAGTAGAATTTGAGATCGAGGTTGAATAAATAAAATTTGGAAAGAAACTGAGGTTAATTCAACTTGAATTGGGGTTGAATCAATTTCAATGGAAATTGAAGTTATTTAAATTGGAATTGGGTCAATTTAAATGGAAGTGGAAATTTAAATTGAATTGATGAGAATGGAGATTGGAAAGTGAACAGTTTTGACTTTGGACTGTTTTTAGTATAAATTGTTTTAATATAAACCTATTTTTCCAAGCTATTTATTATATATACAACCTTTCTTTTAAAAGCCAAACTATCTTATACTTATTTTGCAATTATTTTTGAAACTGTTTAACAATTTTCCAACTGTTTTATAAACTAATTACTATATTTTAACTATTTTACAAACTAATTTCTATCTTACTATTATTTTGCAATTATCTAAATTTTCTATAATTATACTAACTATTTTCTAACTATTTTACACCTATTTTACAAACTAGTAATTATTTTCCAACTACTTATCTATTTTAAAAAATTTCAAACTATTTTCTAAATAAACTGGCTGGAGTTCAAACTGTTATTGGTTAAATATATCCAATTAAGATAAGAATAGAGGTGATAATCCAAATGGATTGAAGCAATTGTGAGTAAGTGAATGTGAATAGGAATGGAATTGATTTGGCTAATAACCAATAAAGATAAATACGTAGGGTGTACGTATGTTATTCTATTTGCATAGTGATTTGATCCAGATTCGAGCACAGAATTTCGAGATAGTTATATCGATCTGAGTGGGATTTTTTACTCGATTTTCGACGGAGAACCTGGATATGGATTGTTGATTGGTACTTGATATTCTCTATCATAGTTATGGCTATGCAAGGAGAATGACGGTTTCTGATCAAGAAACCAGATCGGTGTCCGCACTAGGAAGTCGGGTGGACGATACTAGTTCGGAAGTGAAATTGTGTGATCGAGTGAGCGATCAGATCGGTATAGCGTACGAATGATATGTGTACATCGTACGGATTTGAATGAAATTGATATTGAAAGGAGTAATCAAATTTGAATATTTGATTTTGGATAAATAAAGTAATATATCTTTGTTATATAAGATAAAACTTCCCTTGATGAATCTATTGCCAGAAGGAAAGGATTTTGAAAGTGTTTGAAGTATAAAAGGATTTTATACAAGTTCAAAATGATCCGAAGATTTTTATCAAGGATTTTATATATATCTCTATATATTAAGGATCATATGAGGATTTTGGAAAAAGGTTCTGGGAACCTTTAGATTTGGAAAGACTTTTGATTTTTGGGTAAAATCAATATGAGAATTTGGAAAGCCTAGTTTGAGAATTATCGATTTTGGAATAATCGATTTTGTGTAAAGGAGCTTTGTATGAGATCATACTAGATGTATGATTTAAAGATACTATATGTGTATAGTATAAAATGTTTTGATGATGGCTCTAGGAAAAAAGGCGCTCCCTTGAAATGAACTTCTCAGGAGTGCCACCGGGTGGTGCTGCCTTGAGCCCCAAGGGGGGGGTTCTAAAGTTGATCCTGTGAGGAGTCCGGACAAAACTAGTTCATGGGGATTATGAGTAGAGTATACTATAGCGAAAGTCGTGTGTGTCGCTAAGAGCCAACGGTTTGGTTTGATTTTATATCGGTAGACTGCGACCTATGGTATAACATAGCGAAAGTCGTGTGTGCCGCTGAGAGCCAACAGTCTGCGTTTGATTTTATATCTGTAGACTGCGACCTATGTAGGAGTGGAGAAGTTTCATTTCGACAGCGAAAATCAGAGGCCGATGAGAGCCTGCAGTTACATGGACTTCTGCTGCGATGGCAACGTAACCCTGGAGTGTAACTGCGATCTGTCATGTGGGATCCATGGCGTAATCGAGAGGCCGCAGAGAGCCTGCGGTTACATGAACTTTTGCTGTGACGGCAACGTAACCCTGGAATGTAACAGCAACCATAGATGGGGGTGATGATTTCCAGAGCATTCTCACCAAAGATATATCCTCTATTTTCAGAAACTGCTTTCAATATTTTCAATAGAATTATTTTTCAAGTATTTTCACTGGGTGTTGAAACGGGTCTGCTAAGTATTTATAGATTTTCAGTCGTATGCCTGATCAACGTATGACCGAATTTCTATAAGAACAAGGATGGACTTATTGAAACATCGAGTTATAAAGAGAATTTTATCAAACTATTTGGAAGCATTACAAATTTTAGAAGTGTTTTAAAAACGATCAAAGAATAATTCTCTGGTATTAAGCATTTTAAAATTTTTGCCTTCGTTCCTTTTTGGGGACGAAAAGATTCTAAGGGAGGAGGAATATGATAACCCAAATTTTTAGACATCTGTTAATTGGATAGTTAACATGAATAAAAAAAAGTTTTAAAATACATATTTGTAATTTAAACAAATAAAATAAGTGTTAATTTGACATATATTTTAAAAAATAATAATAGATTTTTAAATAGAATTTGGATTTAAAATTCAATTGAAAATGCCATAAGAGTAAATTGGGATAAAAACTCTATAGTTGAAATGAATAAAATTTATTTCTAATTTTAATATAAATATACGTAAGGAAATGTACAAAATATGAATTTCTAGTATTTAAGAAGTATAATAGTTAAAATAAGAATCAAATTAAAAAAATAGACAAATAAAAGAAAAGTTAATTGTAAAGGCAAGGATATATACATATAAACTAAATTATATATATTATATAAATGTTTATAACACAACATAAAATGACTAATGTAAGCTAATAATGATAAGTTATTACAAGTGTTTAATTACTAATGCTTGTTATACACATGTGTAAGATAATCAAGGATTGTAATGGCAAGTGTCATAAATTATGTCTATTTATATAAGTCTATATTCTCTCTCTCTCCCATTTTTCTTGTTTATTTACATTTTTTTCAAAAGCAATAACCAAACCATAAATCCACTATATGAAAACCTGTAAATTACTTCAAAAAAAAACTGAAATTCATTTCCAATTTGCAAAATTAAGAATCTTCAGCCTGCAATCATTTCAAAGAGTTCAAGTAAGAAAATCAGAAGCAAAATCAAAGCTTACAAGTTTCAATTTCAAGATATAACCTGTAATCAATTTACTCTTATCAAAAGCAAATCTGTAGCATTCAAAACAGACCTGCATTTCTAGAATCTGGAGTTTCAAAGTAGCATGCATGAAGTTAAAAATTAAAGGAGCAAGCATTCCAACATTTGTTGTGCAAAGTATACAAAGCAATTCAAGCTTCCAGTCTCTGCCTTTTTAAAATAAAAGAAAAAAATCTTTGAGTAAATCTTACTTCCTTAAACAGTTTGAAATCAGTAGCAGTCTCAGGTGTAAAAGCATACCTTTGTTTTGTATATATTATGAGTAACATTTTTAAAAAGAAAAAAGAAAAAAAGAGAAGCTTAAACAATTGAATGATTTGGTTGCATGCTGGTTGTTTGAAATAAATATGTTTGAGTGTATACATTGTTGATTTCTTATGTATGGTGTATGCATGTTATTTCTAAAAGTAAATATATGACTATAAAAAAAACAGAGATACTGGAAGGTCCTTCCTGTATAGGTTCCAGGATTTAAAAACTTAGTTTAAATTTCAATTTTTCCTCTGATCTTCGCTAGGATTATGTGTTTAAACAAATTATGATTGTAATTAAAACAAGCTAAAAAGTTTAAAATTTGATTTATGGTAAAAAAGTATGCATATTCTCTGAAAGGTGAGATTTTAAAGTAAAACTAAGAATTGGCGAAATTTCGATTTCAACAATTTAAGGATTCATATATATATCCTAAATCAACATCAAAATCTATGAATTTTAATATTTAAATCTTGATTTTTAATTTAGAAACTCGTGGGATTTTGGTAGATGACCGGATTTTGAGTTTTTAGCTTTTGTGGGTAGCCGGAGTAACTATGGCGGTCGGAATTTCGGCTGAAGGTGGGAGAATTCTCGATGATGTTGGGAAAAATAGGCAAAACTGTTCCAGTTTGTCGTGACGTGGAAAATTGATCGATGTAGGGTTTCCGAGTGTTTTTTTAAGGTCGAAATGGATGAGATTGCTTCGCCGTGGAAGCATCGGAGGGGATGTGCGTGAGGGAATCAAAAGATTGGGGTGAGACGATGTTGCAAGCGGAGTTTGGTGGCATTTGGAGGTAGGTATTGCCTGAACGAGGCGATTGAGGGTCGGAGTAAATTTTGTCTGAGGGCTTGAGTGTGTCGACTTTTGTTCTCGTGTTTGTTTGAGGTGTATGGCTGTTGCGATCGAAGGAGGGATTGATCGTGGATTTGTTGGTGGTCGTCTCAAGCAACGGAGCATCGTCGGCGGTGGTGCATGTTGCACAGTATTGGTCATGTGCATGGTATGGTGTTGAGCGATTATGGTGCTCGAGTTTATGATCGGGGGTGATAATGGTTTGCTCAAGTTTTTCTCTTTTGCTGGGGCTTGCATAAGGATTTAGTTTAACAGTTTCGACTTTAAAAAAAAGAACTTAAGAAGAAGATGGGGGGAAACTCGGGTTGGGCATGAGCAGGGATAAGGTATTACCCGAAGCAAAGTTTAAGGGAAGGGTAGGCATGTCTATAATATTTATCCAAGAAATCAAAGGTTGATTAAATAAGCAATAATTAATGGATGTAATTAAAGGATAATCTCTTTAAAGTTCTTTTAAAAAATATATATTATTACTTAATGAAGTAGTTAAAGTTAAGAATCAATTAATGAAGTAATTAGAGATAAATTGAGTGGTAATTAAGAATTAATTACATTGTAATTAATAATGGTTAATTTAAAACTTTAATTACTTAGAGAGGTAATTAGAAAATTGTTAATAGTTGATGACGGTCGTTAGCTAGGGATTATGAAATGGTTAATTAAGATGATTAATTTAAGTTAATTAGTTAATTAATTAATTAAAGAAGGTCACTTAATGTAACTGATTAAGTATGATTACTTAGTGAGGTAATTATCGGAAAATTACCAAATGTAATTAAGTAAAGAAAACCACTTATTGAAGTAACTGGAAATTAATTACTTAATGGAAGTAATTAAGTATTAATTACTTGGTGTAATAAATTAAAGGATTTATATAATTAATTAAGGAGTTAATTAATTAAGATAGGTAATTATAGGATGGTTAATTACTGTTATGATGAATTAAGGCTGATTGATGGAAATAATCAACAACAAGCCATTAATTAATGTAATTAATTAATGTAATTAATGAAGTAATTAAAGGTTAATTACTGAAGTTGTTTGAACATAATTAAGTTGTGTTATTAAGTAAAGGATAATTACTTTACGTAATTGAGGGAAATTAATCAAGGATGATTAATTAAGATGGGTAATTGGAGAATAGTTAATTAATTTGCTGTAATTAATTAAGGATTAAACACGCAGGATTTATAAAGATTGTGTGATTAAAGTCTTTGCTTATGAATGGCTGAATGTTATTGGATGTTTGGATTGTTGTAATACTTGGCAGATGATTGTGATGCTATGGTGTTAGATATGGGTTATCTATCTGAAAAAGAATTGCTATGTGAATCTGTTACTATGGGTATTCATGGAAATGTTTAAAGCTTTAACAGCTTTGTCTTATGTTGGTATTGAATTCGAAGAGACCGGAGTCGGGTATTATTGAATACCCGAAACCACTTCGATTCCTTATAGATTGATATGTGGAATCAATAGGCTGATATGAAATGATTTATGTAAGTTGGTCCATTTAATCTAAGTTTGGCACTTAGAAATTGACGTGTGAAATAAGTAATGTCTATAACAGCTTGTGAAGTTGTAATTGATAAGTTACCCCGGGTTTATATAAGTTGCTTGCTTTTGTATTCTTGTTAGATGGGTTTACTCACGCTGGTTTCCAGCCTGACCCGGGTGTTACTTTGATGTAATGCTAGGGTCAGACCGAGTATTACAGATTTGCAGGTAAGGACGTTCTGGAGTTTAAGAGGAGAGCTGGAGGACAGGAACGTATAGAGTGTCTATCCGTTGTGATATATATATATATATATACATATATATATATTGTTATTCATCTGGGACAAGTTATTTTAACTGTCCAATGATTGTAATTGTTGTAACTCTGGTATATAACAGTGTAAATGTACTGGTACAGTTCTTCTTTATAAACTGTTATTTTATGTGATATTATATTTTGATCCACTACGAATGTGAGGTTTCCATGTTTTAGTGTTTTTGTTTCTTCTTTTTCTTCTATCTCTTTCTTCTTTTCACTAACTATCTGGAATTTTTGAGATCGAAATTTCCGGGTCGTTACACATATCCTTTCAAAAATATGGCTGTTATAGAAATTCAGTCGATTGGAGTTACATGGTCAGTCGACTGAATATTCAAACAAATTTAAATATTCAAATTTATATATACGTGCATTGTGCATGTTGCACATTTTACCCAGTGTCAGTCGACTGGGCCTACAGGGTCAGTGGACTGACCTGGTATAATTTGTGCAATATGCATAATTTTGTGTGTGTATATATATTACTTTTAAAATTTTATTAATTATATGCTTATATAAACTATATACTTTTAACTAAGGAGAGATTTTAACAATATTGATTTAAGACTCAAACAATCAAAATATAAAATTGATGCACCAGTATTGAAGTCGCGTCTCCTTGTAGTATACATTCTCTTTTTGTAGCAGTCGTCAAATCTATGTGTTTTATATGAAAGCTCTATGTCATGAATCAAAACCAAGTCTCAACAACTATATACGATAACTATATAGTGTAGAAGTTGAATGATAATCATGTGGTTTGATTATGATTTGGATGGTTGATTTTAATTTGATTTAGTTATCGATATCGATGTTGTATTATAAAGTTAGTAAGCATGTATATATGGAGGTATACTTACAATCTATGATGAAGATGGTTGGTGTTAGTAATATGTTGGTTGTAAAACATGAGCTATGACATGAGGTTGGTAAACAAAGTTGACTACTTTGTGTAATTGCGACGGCTATGAGATCCGGTTCGAATCGAAGTTGTTTTTGAAGTTTAAAGCTTTGAAATGGATTAAAGTTTGCAACTTTAGTTTTAATGTTTTTTTTAATAACTTTCTAAAGTATGCTTCAAATCATGAAAAAGTAAGGGTTTATGAAGTGGTTCGCTAAGAATATGTTAGAGCGAACTGTGCCCATAGTGATAGTACCTATGGATGCAGTTCAGCAAAGGTTTGAATTTCTATTTCAAATTTGTTTTATTTTGAAATTAGTGTACTATTTTTTTAAACTTAATTAGTAATATGAAAAAATAATTAAGTTGTAATACAATTATTTAATTAACTAACTAAATATTTAGCTAATTAAACGGTAATTAGCACCTAATTGGTAATTAAGAAGGCGATTAGAAGTTAATCATCACTTAAGTTAAGTTAATGACTATTAATTGATGTATAAAGTTTTAATTAGTGATTAATGGGGTTAAGAAGTAATTAAATTATTTGTAATTATTTAATTAAGATTAATGGTTATTTATTTAATGTGTTATTTAATTAATTAGGGTTTAACTCTTAAACATTTTGGTTTAACCTTAACCAAGTTGCATTAGGAATTTAATTAGTACTTAATCAAGTTCATTAAGCTTAATTAGAGTTTAGTTATGATTTAATATTGATTTAAATTAGATTATTAAGATTTAGTTAGGGTTTAAGCTAATTAAATATTCTTTTAACTTTTCAAAGGCGATTTTAAACTAAACAGAATGTGTCTTAATCAATTTTCTTTTTCAAAGTAACTCAATTCCATAACAAATGACTCTTGTCTAGACCCTTAAATAACCCATATGATTAGGAGAATTAAATGACATCCGTTAGCACAACAAACACCATTTCGCTGTAGTGTAAGTGATTTGATTGTGTGGATAGGTGTTAAGTAGAATAAATCTCTATTCTGTTATAAATAGATTAAGTTGTTTAGATGTCTATTTAGTAGGATAAATCATCATCCTTTTCATATGTTATTTAGACTTGTACATGCCAACTGGTTATATTAACATATTATTCCTGACTGGATATGAACTGTATTAACATATATGGTAGCTTATGTGAATAATTGTTAAGTGACTTGAAAATCAAATTGAAATTGAATGGTAACTTAAATTAGTACCATACGGATTGCCAAGCCTCTTTTTGAATTTGTAAAGTGGGTTTTGAATTGACTTAAACTCTTTAACTAATTTAGAGTTTAAAGTTCTTAAATGATATTCAAGTTATGCTATTATGTTGTAAAGTTACTTATAAGTAATAACTTGCTTATAAAAGGGGTTTTTACAATAGGGTTACTTTAAGTGTTTTACAAATGATATTTATAAAGAATATAGAAAGGTTTATATAAAGAGTTTTGAAAATAGGAAAAAGGTTTATAAATCATTCAGAGATTTTGAAAGAGATTTATAAATTAACTTAAAGGTTTATAAAAGTGAGTTATAACTTTTTTTTGAAAGTTATAAGTTAACTGAAATATGATAGGCTTTTAAAAAGGAAATTTTTGGCAAAGGATAAGTGGAACATTTTATTTGAAAGAAAAGTTTTGTTATTTAATATAGAAATTGGAAAGAAGAAAGCTTTGAAAAGTTTGTAAATATACTTATACTGACAAGATAAGTACAAATTTTATTTTCAAGGCATGATGATTAAAATGTTTTGGTAACATACTTATACCGTTGAGATAAGCATATGGATGTTTTCCCAAGTATAAAGGAAATGTAAGGGGTTTGGAAATAGTGTCCTAAAAAGATCTTTTGATCAAGTTTTATAAAGTGGTTTTATTAATTAAAGAGAATTAATAAAGGCTTAGTAGATTCCATACGGAAATTAAACCATGGTTGGAATGTAGCATTTCGACTATTTTATCTATTTACTTTAAACTTAGACACTATGATAATATCACTGTATTTTAATATAAAATGTTTTGGTTATCGTAAGGTAAAAACCCATCTGTTTTTATGTGCGGTGTAGTCTTACGAGATACCCTTTGTTTGAAAGGTTTTTGAATGTAGAAATCAATTTGGTTGTTACTTGTTGCCGATTTTCCTCATGCTGGTTTATTAGACTGACCTGGGTGTTATTCCATGTAATGCTTGGGTCAGACTGAGCATGTTTTCCTAGGTTTAGCTGGGTACTTTAGAGTTGGAGAGCAGCTAGATGGTCAAGATGTATTCATGTATATTTTTCTTCCGCTGTATTTTAGAGTTTGTATGTTCGTCAATGCAAGGACAGGTTTCTATAACTATCCAAATTTAGGATAGGTCTTTTATACTCTGATGTTATATGAATAAAAATGTTTCATTTTTGTAAAGATCATTATTGTATTATATAGTATTCACTATATTGTGAGATTTTATGTTGTTTAGTTTTCTTCTATCGTCTGAAGTGATATAGTGGACGTATTAGTGTCGATTTTCGAGGGTCAAAAATCTGGTTCGTTACATATGGTATCAGAGCTGAAGGTTAAGCGAGAACCTTGGCTTTGACAGCGTTAACTCATTAGAGATAGGGTAAGCGACACCTTATTGTGATTTTCAGTGTACATATATGTGCACGTATTTGTTAGTGATCGTAAAATGTTTTATGTTGTGTTGATTTATTAGTTTAGTGGGTTATGAACTCTGGTCGGTACATGGTGTACAAGTGTACCGATAGGGGTTTCTAAACACTTGTACTAGGCAACTCGACACAGTATTGTTTTGAAATTGGGTAAATGAAATAATTTTACCCAGTGTATATTTTATATATAAAAGAATGATTTTCACAAATAGTGTAATATAGTTGGTTAAGGTGTTGGGAGATAGTAATATGTTATTATTATTATCATTTAGGGTTTGGTTAATAATGCCTGTCCAGTTGAGCATTAACGATTATTAGTATGTTCCTGTTTTAAGATATGGGTTGGTTAGATAAGGATTGGGAAAAATATGAAAACGAACATCTTGTGTATTAAGTTTCATAGTTTGACTAAAAGGCATTTGATGTTAATGTTGAGATAGAATTTGATTTCAAAGTTAGAATATTTTATGATAAATATTTAAAAATGGTTTAATAGAAATCATTTATATAATTGATTTATAAAAATGTATCATTTAAGTTGGAAGAAATTTAGGTTGGAAACTCGAGAACCAAAATCGTGGTGCTTTTGAAAAATGATTTTCAAAGTTTTGGGAAAAATAATAATAATAATATTTGAAAACAATTTGGTTTAAGTATAAATTTTTGGGAATAAAAGTATACGTAAAAAGTGTTATCTTTGGATTGATACGGGGAACAAGTCTTGATTGTTTTGTAATGATCAAAATAATCTTCTAAGTGACAATCAAATGTTTGCCTAGGTGAACGTTGTGGGGTACTTAGTTAATTATTCTCTTTACATTGTACAATTCAAACAAGTTCTACCCGAACGAACCCAAAGTGAGTTGGTGATAAATGTTGTTGGAAAATGTAAAGCATTGTTCCAAAAATGAGAATTTGAAAATAAAAGGAATATTTTTAAGTTAACTAGTTTGAGTGGCTCAAAAATAATTTAAAATTGGGGAAGGGATGTGTTCAGATGGTAAACAGTTCCTCTTGAGTATTACCCTTCTTAGTAAGGGAATGTATGATACCGTTTGGCAGTACCCAGTTTCTTAGTATCATTTTGGAGTTACTCGGGCTATAGATATAAATATAGAGTTTTATTTGGAAAAGTTTTGAATAAAAGCCGGGTGTTTGGATGTTGAGTTTTCTTAGGAAAATAAAAGCCAAATGGAATAATCGAATCAGATAGGGATATATGATATTAGGATGTAGTGGAGTGGCATACAAGCTGAACCTAAGAATAGTTTATGAAATGCTTTCATAATAATTTGGTGGAAACAGAATTGGTATTAGAGAGAACCAACCAAGTAAGTGCATAAGTTGGACATAAACCATTTCTCTTTCCTTATAGAGGATCTAAGATTCGAGTACATGGCTTTTAAGTGTTGCACCGTTTCGAATAAGGATCTATTACTTGAGCTTTGACTGCAAGTACTTGATGAGGGTTCTTGGTGTAGGACCAAGTTTTCTGTCATAGTCACAACTATGCAAGAGAATAGAGGTTCCAAATCAAGGAGCCTGATCAGAGTTTGCACTAGAGAATCGAGTGAGCGATACTAGTTCGGAAGGAAAGTTTTGTATTCGAGTTGAGATCGAATCGGATTTTACATAAGAATGATCTATGTACATCATACAAGCTGATGTATAATGTTAAATGTTTTCTGGGATAGGTCAATGTGACAACCCATAGTTTAAGCACATATATATAAATTTAAATATTTTATAAAAGAAAGATAGTTAGTTGGAAACAATTTTTTTTTTTTTGAAAAACAGTTGTGTGTAAATAAGTATACATGCCCTTGTGCATGTGCACACTGTTCCAGTATACTACCTGAATAAGGTAATTTAGCGAGTAAAAGACCGTGTAAGTAAATGTTATCCCGCCTTTTGGCAAGGCCGTGACACCAAGAACTTGACTAGAAACCAAGGATGGTTCGTCCAAGAGATCGTTAATGCATAGGTTTGCTATGGATGTCGGTAAATTTTTTCCGAGTCTAGATCAAGCTACAATTGATATGACATGACAATAAAAGCTAATAAAGCCAACATTCCAAATTTCAAGTCAATCGGAGTTGGTATGCTCAAGATATTGATCGATCACGGTTGAGAAATCCAAACTTGCATCGATCATAACTCAAGATCTACAAGTCCAAATGCCACCAAATTTTCACAGTACCTTACTGGCAACATGAGGAATGTTCACGCCAAATTTCAGCTCAATCGGATCAAATCTTGATCGATTCGAAGTTGCTTCGTATCGATCACGGACCAACTTGCATCGATCATATCTCACAATCCACATGTCCAATTGCTATAAAATTTTCACAGTGTCTTACTGCCAACATGAGGAATGTTCTTGCCAAATTTCAGCTCAATTGGATCAAATCTTGATCGATTCGAAGTTGCTTCGTATCGATCACGGACCAACTTGCATCGATCATATCTCACAATCCACATGTCCAAATCCTATGAAATTTTCACAGTATCTTACTGCCAACATGAGGAATGTTCATGCCAAATTTCAGCTCAATCGGATCAAATCTTGATCGATTCGAAATTGAGTTCGAATCGATCCCGAAATGGGCCCCAATTTCCTAAGGCCGGGCATGTGGGCCCCCTCACGTGCCAGAAGTGGTCTCCCAAATTTTCAGCGAAATATCAGCCTCCAACACTTATAAATAGAGCCCCTGGTCATTCAGAAAAGGGGTCGGACAATTTTCAGAGTAAAAGAACACCCGCACTCTGCCACGTTCACTCCAGAACACCATTACTGCCATTGATCTCGAATTTAAGCTTATTATCTGCTGTACTTCGCTATAAAAAACTTGTAATCTTTAAGTATCAAGCAATAAAGTGATAAAACTTCATAGTGGACATAGGCCATACGTCGAACCACTCTAAAACTCTGTGTTTCTATGCATTTTCTTATATGTTTATTGGTGTGTTTGTTAGATCTACTTCATTTTACAAATTTTCTCTTTATTTTATATCTTCAAACACATCCGAACAGTGTTGTGCCTAATTTTGGTACAAACACTTTGGTGCTTTCACTAGGAAAAAACCAAGTTTTTTCTACTGCTCGTTGGATCTACTACCGTCGTTGGATTGCAAAAATCTAAGGAGTAGATCTAGATCTATTGTTCAGTGGTTCCTTCTATTCTATTCAGATTGCTCCAGATCTAAGAGGAACTACATTCATCATGAATTCCATACCCATATTTTCGAATCCAGGAAATGTGCTGTTTTTCGTATCCAGAAAATATGATGAATTTCGTACCCATATTTTCGAATCCAGAAAATATGCTGTTCTTCGTACCCATATTTACGAATCCATGAAAATATGATCATTTTTGTACCCATATTTTCGAATCCAGAAAATATGTTGTTCTTCGTACCCATATTTTCGAATCCATGAAAATATGATCATTTTCGTACCCATATTTTCGAATCCAGAAAAGATGTTGTTCTTCGTACCCATATTTTCGAATTCGTGAAAATATGATCATATTTCGTATCCATGTTTTCGTATCCAGAAAATGTGATGATTTTCGTATCCAGAAAATTTGATGATTTTCGTATCCATGCTTTCGTATCCAGTAAATGTGGTACTTTTCGTATCCATGCTTTCGTATCCAGTAAATGTGGTGGTTTTCGTATCCATCAGCAGATAGTCTCTCTTCGTATCGATCACCTATTGACTACTTCGTATCCATCATGGAGCGCTACTTCGTATCCATCAGGGAGCGCTACTTTGTATCCATCAGCGAGCGCTACTTCGTATCCATCAGGGAGCGCTACTTCGTATCCATCATGGAGCGCTACTTCGTATCCATCCATCTGCCTCCATTCGAATCGATACTCACATGTACTTCGTATCCATCCATCTGCCTCCATTTTGCATCGATACGCACATGCAGTTTGTATCCATCCATCTGCCTTTAATTCGTATCGATCTAGCCATTTCGTATCGATGCTACTAGAGCTAATTCTCTGGATGGATACGAACTGGGTCTTTCAGCTGATGAATACGAAAAGTGCAATTCCTCTGATCGATACGAAGACGAGCGCATCTGATGGATTCGAACAAGAATGATACAAAGAAGGACTTTTTCAGGTTGCTTGATGGATATGGAATTTCAAAAAAAAAAAAATCGGGTACGATCCGAATTTCCTAAAACCCTAGCCGCAGCGCAGAGCACCCGCATAGTTAATTCAAAACTCAACTTAGTAAAGAAACATTCTAATCATTCCATGGCTGGACGGGACATAAGAGATTACAACAACAATTGTTGAATTGCAATCGAGGAATGGGTATTGAAATACTACTCAACCGGTGCCCCCAGAGGCTGGAGAACCTAGCTAATATGCTAAGAACTGAAGTTGATTAATATATCATGCTTCTAAGGTGGACTGCAACTTCCTCCAATTGACCAGCTTTTAAAACTCCTGAATTGAAAACTATGATACGATGGCTAATATGACAACTACTCTACACTGTCAACTCTGCCAATTCAAAGCATAGCTGGTCACCACTGAATCATCTTCAAATGCCCACATCTGAATCATTCCACATCTATACGACTAAAAGCATGGAATACAACCTCCAGAGAACTAACTTAATACCCTATACTGGTCACCTATCTGTTAGCCCATCTTAACCAACTCACATCGAATCAGTGTTACCAACCATTCGAAAATTGGGCAATCAGGCATGCATCATTCACTACTATTACAAGACCATGTAGCCATAAAATGGACTTGATAATATTGATTGGAGTATCTTTCCCAATCGGGGCCTATTCATCGAAATCATCCTACATACAAAATTTCTAGCAAAAATTCAGCATGGTGACTATGTCAGTGTACTATGGAAATTCAACCTCCGCCACTATCTCATGAAGTGAGAATGGTGGATGGAGTCCATGAAAAGTGATGAATGCCATCAAATGCGTTGTATCCCCTATTCCTTAAAGAAGACTGTCAATCGTGGTTAGGCATACCATTTCTACTTCTCATATTGCTAAAGGGAATAAAGAAGCTGGCGGCCAACAAATTGATCAAAATCCACAGCTCGTTGGTGCCAACACTTATAAATGAAATCATCACCAAAATCTTATTTCCAGAGTTTGATAAGAGAACTGCCGGATAGCCACCAACAACTACACCAACATAACGTGTCTAATGTTGAATTGATGAACTAGATGAAGGATCGGTGTCGCAAGATAAGGAGAAAACCTACTCCATGCTCTAAATTGGGAAGCTCCTCTTCTCTACATGGCTACCGTGGATGTTAACGCCATAAGGCTGCTCGGGAAAGAATAGCTCTGACAATATTTTCAAGCGCCATAAAACGAAGGGCCGGAAAACCGCGGCCCCTATCAATCAATAACGTTGATCAAACTGAACCATTTGCGTTAGACTTCCAACTTTGAAGGGCTGGGCCGAAGTGCAATAGCGAGCATACGACGCCGCTTCACACATCAATGAGATTTAATCCGATCTTTTTTGAATTAATTCTATTTCTTTCGTTTATGTTGCGAAATATGACCGACTTGAATTAAACTACTTACAAATGATGCAGGTTACTGAGTACTTAAGGATGGGTGCAATACAACCTTCGTGGACTATGCTCAAGTCATTGAGGTATCATCATGGCGAGCATAATTCAACCACTCGTCAGCTGCTATATGCACTTGACTTGGGGCAGGCCAAAGCGGAAGAGACAGACAAGTTCAGGGCTCCAGTACGAAGTGGATGCAACCGACCATCCACTCACATGCCTATGCAATTTAAGTAGGAGATTACTTGAAGCTCGCCAAAATACTTATGCTTCCTCGGATGCCCAATAAAATTTAAATCACACCGAGAGTCGACGTGACATGGCCATCTATGCATCCAATCCTACATTAGAACTTGGGGTGATTTAAGGACATATGTTTAAAGTGGATATGATTTGATCATTCACTCTCCAGTTTGCATCTGTGATTCGGCAAAACAATCATGCCTTAAACCGACTTCATCAGGGGCCAACCCTCAATCTATAGTCATCAAAGACTGACTGCCTACTCATAAACCATCAGGAGCCATCATTTCAACTCTCTTCCTCAGCTTAATCGGAAGAACGCAAAGTATAAAGTGGATGTGAATTATCCATCCACTTTCCAATTCTTGCCCCTGACTTAAGGGAAAACGCACAACTCAAAGTGGATGTAGTTAGACCATCCTCTCATCTCCTCTCCTTGAGTCCAAAGCTTGCTGAATACTAATCTTACTCCTTAGGCTTGGTAAAAGCGGAATCCGAATGAACATGGACGCGACTCAACTGTCCATAAACTAAATCTCATCATTAAGGGCAGATAAGTGGAAAGCTATCGGGATCCCACCGATCACCCGCCAAATGAAACCCTGAGCACGGGGACAAGTCACCACACTGAAGCCAAAAAAGGATTGATACACGATAATCTTTAACTAACTCCAAACTCCCGGAGTGTGAGTTGGGGTATAAAACTCATAAATGCGGTTTCGAAGAGGGTGGATCCCTTCACCTAACGACTTTGGCCGTATCCTTAAGGCGTTAACTAAGGGGATCGACCCCGAATCTGAGTTTGGCAATTGGTTAGCTGGAAAACCACCTGCATCATTGGACCGTTTCCACGCCAAGGCGGCTCAATTTCTGAGAAGGGAAGATGCGAGACAGTCTAGGAAGCAAACTGATGCAGGGCCAAGTACGGAAGGGATCCAAAGCAATGTTGCAATCAAACAGTCCAGTGAGAGCTTCGGAAAAGTTCAGTTGAACGTTAAAAACAAACAAGCTCGGCAAAGAGAGAGCGTGAATCAAACTAGAAAACGAGATCAAAATCGTGGCCCGCAACGCAAGAATCCAATGTTTGACAGTTACACTCCTCTGAATACATCTAGAGGACTTGTACTTACAAACCTGTAATACAATTCAGTACCAAAAACCCGCATCAACACCGTCGTCAGAGTGGCAAATGCAGACGAGAAAATTTTGCAAGTTCCACGAAAATTACGGGCACAATACGAACGAGTGTCGTCACTTACAAGACCTCGTTGAAAAATTTATCAGAGAAAGGAAGCTGGAACAGTTTGTGCGGACACCGCAGCCCAGAGAAGCGGGCCCATCCAATCCAAATAATGAACCCAATCGACCGAGACAGGAGGACTCCACTTGTCCCCGCGGAAGATTGGTGATAAACGCCATCAGTGGCGGACCAACTTTCTCAGGAGCCTGGAACGATGAAGATCTTCGTCACTGTCATCCATGACAGGCTCATTCAATCTATGAATGCTTTGCAATTTCCTTTACATTCTGAAATTTGAGCTTGTAATAAGGCACTGACTTTGCCATATTTCCTTATTTTAGCAATAAATTACTATCTCTTCAAGCTAGAGCTGTGATTCACCGAATGCAACGTTCAACAATCACGACACACCAAGAGCTAAGTTCCATCAAACAATGGAATTTATTCAAATAGGGAGTGACTGTGATACGACCGACCACTCACTAAGTGAAACCCCAGCTCGGGGGCAAGCCATCACATCAAAGGCTGAACTGGACCAACACACGACAGTCCTACAAATAACTCGTTCCCAGAGTGTGAACGGACTCCAACTTCCCAGAGTGCGAATTGGAGTATAAACATCAAATAAATCGTTCCCAGAGCACGAACGGACTCCAAATTCCCAGAGTGCGAATTGGAGTATAAACATCAAATAAATCGTTCCTAGAGCGCGAACGGACTCCAAATTCCCAGAGTGCGAATTGGAGTATAAACATCCAATAAATCGTTCCCAGAGTGCGAACAGACTCCAACTTCCAGAGTGTGAATTGGAGTATAAACATCCAATAAATCGTTCCCAGAGTGCGAACGGACTCCAACTTTCGAGAGTGTGAATTGGAGTATAAACATCCAATAAATCGTTCCCAGAGTGCGAACGAACTCCAACTTCCCAGAGTGTGAATTGGAGTATAAACATCCAATAAATCGTTCCCAGAGTGCGAACGGAATCCAGCTTCCCAGAGTGTGAATTGGAGTATAAACATCCAATAAATCATTCCTAGAGTGCGAACGGATTCCAACTTCCCAGAGTGTGAATTGGAGTATAAACATCCAATAAATCGTTCCCAGAGTGCGAACGGACTCCAACTTCCCAGAGTGTGAATTGGAGTATAAACATCCAATAAATCGTTCCCAGAGTGTGAACGGACTCCAAATTCCCAGAGTGCGAATTGGAGTATAAACATCAAATCCATCGTTCCCAGAGTGTGAACGAATTCCTAAAAAGCCCAAATAGGTGTGACTGACCATCTATCGGCTGACTCCAACTTCCCAGAGTGTGAATTGGAGCATAAACATCTATTCTAGCTTCCCGGAGTGCGAACCAATCCATCAATGCGAACTCCAAGTTCCCAAAGCATGAATTGGAGTATAAACATAAATTAAAGGTTCCCGGAGCGCGAACCGAAGCATCCGTGCTACTCCAAATTCCCAAAGCATGAATTGGAGTATAAACATAAATTACAGGTTCCCGGAGCGCGAGCCGAAGCATCCATGCTAACTCCAGATTCCCAGAGCGCGAGTCGGAGTACAAACATCAATTCCAGGTTCCCGGAATGCGAACCAAAATGCAAATGCGAACTCCAGATTCCCAGAGCGCGAGTCGGAGTATAAACATCAATTCCAGGTTCTCGGAGTGCGAATCGAAACGTCAATGCTAGCTCTAAATTCCCAAAGCGTGAAGTGGAGAATAAAGATCAATTCCAGGTTCCCAGAGAGCGAACCAAAATACAAATACCAACTCCAGATTCCCAGAGCGCGAATTGGAGTATAAACATCAATTCCAGGTTCTCGGAGTGCGAACCCAAAACATACATGCTAACTCCAAATTCCCAGAGCGTGAAGTGGAGTATAAACATCAATTCCAGGTTCCCGGAGCGTGAACCAAAATATACATGCCAACTCCAGATTCCCAGAGTGCGAATTGGAGTATAAACATCAACTAACTCTAGTCCCGAGAGCGCAGACTGGAGTATAAATACCAAACGGGTTTGACTGACAACCCATCAACCAACACCAGTCCTCAAAGCTAGAATTGGCATATAAATATCAATAGGGATGTGATTCGACGGTCCATCTATCAACTCTGATCCCACAGCAAGTCCTGTAGACAAAAAGTGGATGTGATTCAACCATCCGCTTTCCTATCTTCCCCTGACATGGGGGCAAACTTATCATTAAAAATCGAATGCTTCGACCATCTAGCATAAAGCGAGAACGACACGACCGTTCACGCATCAACACTTATCCCCGGCATGGGACCTATAACATAATCTTATAGGGATGCACTCCAACCGAACAAGACAGAATTTCTTCCATGATTCGACAGGGAGATGCAGATTAGAAAAACGGACCTAGCTGAACGTCTTATTCTAAATGGTTGTGATTACCCATCCTACCTCAAATGAACGTGACATGACCATTCATCCGCTAACTCTAGCTAATGATTTGGAGGGTTGTGCATGCAACGTGGCCGGATATGACCCAACCATCCGCCAATTAGCTCCTTTCGCCAAATCAGAAGGAGGAACATCAAATTAAAGTTGTCGCAATGGGATCGACTACACTTCGACTTTCGCCATTAACTATCGCCAGAGGAATTAATCGAGGAAAATGTGGTTCGACCATTTTCTGCTAAAATTCTTAGTCCCCAGAGTATGGACATGGATGTAAATATCAAATAGGTGTGACTAATGGCCCTTCAACTAACTCTTATCTCCGGAGTACGACTACGAGCATAGACAAATGAATGAATGTGATCCGACCATTCATTCACCAACTCCGACCAAAAGTCAACGGGAGGAATATAAACCCGCTACAGGTGCAATTAGACTGTCCACAAACTAACTCTATGACTGTGGGCATAATAACGAATCATTGAAAAGAAGAGAAAGGTGACTCGCTACATCGCTAGCGTAGCGTCCTTTACAACTTAAGGCAATGACTGTAAAGAGACCTCTCATTTTATCCAAGCCATTGGATCATGAAGATCTATACCTCAATTGGGTCATGTCAAAACAAGCCATAAGCATTGCAATGCTATGTGAAGATAAACTAATCCAAAGACCAATATACGATGAAAGCTAGCTATTGATAAGCTTACCCCGTTAATGTTTGTACCGACCAACCGTTACGATAGGTCTAATGGCAACCTTAAATGTCTGAAAGGTTACTCAAATGGAATAATAAAGCTAAGTATGAAGCCTTGGTCACCAAGCTAAGACTTGCAAAAAGAATAGGAATGGAATCTTTACATATCTTATACGATTTCTGCTCAATGTGCCAAGTCAGGGAGGGCTATCTGACTAGGGGGCAACGTCTTGCTCCTTATCTCAATTGGATCCTAGAGATACTAGCCGACTTCTAGTATTACACCACTATACCAATCCTTAGAGAACGAAACGAAAAGGCCGAATCATTGGCCGAGCTAGCCAGTTCTAGGGATGCGCAACAAATAGACTTTATCCCAGTAGAAATACTTATTATTCCAAGCACCGATAGATGAAGATCGACTAGATTTTAGAGATGGATCCAAGAAAGGGGTCATGGATGACTCCTATTAAAGGCTATCTACCGTGGGGAATTCTTCTTGAATAGACGAATGAGAGATGGCATATCCTCCGCAAACAATCACTGCATGATTATGTCTGGATCGTTCGACTCCATCGACACAAAGCATTACACTTGTATCCATCAATCCAAGATCTAATATTACGTATCCATCGATACGAAGCATACATTCTAACATCCCAAATCAATCCAGGAGAGGATCGATACAAAAGGAAGGAGTTAAAACAACCATTGAACATTGTTACAACTCAAATTTCACTTCGATCCAGGAGAGGATCGATACAAACTCAATCCAAACAAAAACTAAAGAACTTGATGACGACCCGCAAATGTGCAAACATGAATAGGTGTCAGCCTAACATATGTGCATGTATGTCAAACCAACACCCAATTTTCAAAGTTACCAGGAATTGACTGCTTACCTGATGACAATCAAAATGATGAACAGCAAATCGCTAGTGCTCAACACTCAATTACAACAAAACAATTCATGGTCATTGACAATCAACAGTTTGACATCGACGTCACTGAAGATCAACCAAAGGCAACATCTTTTGATGAAAAGATAGCAACTACTCAGTGAATTGGATCGAACTTTTCAGAATGAAGATGGCAGCTTTTCAAAGAATGTCATGTTCACACAAGACGTACTTTGGGGGGCAAATGTTATCTCGCCTTTTGGCAAGGCCGTGACACCAAGAACTTGACTGGAAACCAAGGATGGTTCGTCCTGAAGATCGTTAATGCATAGGTCTGCTATGGATGTCGGTAAATTTTTTCCGAGTCCAGATCGAGCAACAATTGATAAGACATGACAAGAAAATCTAATAAAGCCAACGTTCCAAATTTCAAGTCAATCGGAGTTGGTATGCTCAAGATATTGATCGATCACGGTTGAGAAATCCAAACTTGCATCGATCATAACTCAAGATCTACAAGTCCAAATGCCACCAAATTTTCACAGTACCTTACTGGCAACATGAGGAATGTTCACGCCAAATTTCAGCTCAATCGGATCAAATCTTGATCGTTTCGAAGTTGCTTCGTATCGATCACGGACCAACTTGCATCAATCATATCTCACAATCCACATGTCCAAATGCTATGAAATTTTCACAGTATCTTACAGCCAACATGAGGAATGTTCTTGCCAAATTTCAGCTCAATTGGATCAAATCTTAATCGATTCGAAGCTGCTTCGTATCGATCACGGACCAACTTGCATCGATCATATCTCACAATCCACATGTTCAAATCCTATGAAATTTTCATAGTATCTTACTGACAACATGAGGAATGTTCATGCCAAATTTCAGCTCAATCAGATCAAATCTTAATCGATTCGAAATTAAGTTCGAATCGATCCCGGAATGGGTCCCAATTTCCTAAGGCCGGGCATGTGGGCCCCCTCACGTGCAACAAGTGGTCTCCCAAATTTTCAGCGAAATATCAACCTCCAGCACTTATAAATAGAGCCCCTGGTCATTCAGAAAAGGGGTCGGACAATTTTCAGAGTAAAAGAACGTCCGGACTCTGCCACGTTCACTTCAGAACGCCATTACTACCATTGACCTCGAATTTAAGCTTATTATCTGTTGTACTTCGCTATAAAAAACTTGTAATCTTCAAGTATCAAGTAATAAAGTGATAAAACTTCATAGTGGACGTAGGCCATACGCCGAACCACTCTAAAACTCTGTGTTTCAATGCATTTTCTTATATGTTTATTGGTGTGTTTGTTAGATCTGCTTCATTTTACAAATTTTCTCTTTATTTTATATCTTCAAACACATCCGAAGAGTGTTGTGCCCAATTTTGATACAAACGGTAAATATGAAATAAATTAGTACATGACCTGTTAAGTGTGTACACAATAGCTTAATTACAATACATAAATAATCTAGGAAGTTTTAGTCTTAATTTACATAGGTTAAATATAAGCACAGTTGCTTGTGTAGGTAGAAAATGTATGAATATGAGGTGTGCAAAATAACTGATTAACACACACAAATTTAGTTAGACACATAAGTTTATATGCATGATAAAAACCAGAAAAGACAAAGCTATACCTGAGCCAAAGTCATGCATATAGTGTGTGAAGAAAATTTGCTAAAAGTGGTTAAGACAAGGAAAAAGGAGAAATGGTGGGAAAGGAAAATGGAGAGGGTGAACTGTGGGTGAAACCAGAAATGGTGATGGGATTTCTGATGAAAATAAATTACTTAACTAACCTTAAAACCCTATAAGCTCCCTTATATACATCATTACCTCCTACGGTTACATGTTGGAACTAGAAAACAAAATATAGAAAAAAAGGAAGAAAACAGGCAGCAGTTTAAGAAATCAATGGCAGACCTGAACCAAGATTTGGGAAGGAGAACTTTGGTGAGTAAACCCTCATTTGGAAAGGCATTAAGACCTATGAAAGGCAGCCATTCAACCTTTAGTTTATTTTAACTTCTGTTTGATGTTTTGCTTGCATTTTGGTTTAACAATTTTCTGTTGTTTCTGAGATTATGTGACTTGTATTGCTTTGTTATCACTTAACCTATGCTTGTTTATACATGATAAATTTAATGATGGAATAATAATTGATTTATTTATATGTTTATGAACTTGAAATGTTTTTAGTTAAATCATAAATTAATAAGAAAAGTAAGATGCAAGGAAGTAGGAGGAAAGGGTCCTCTGGCTTATGTCTTACAACTGAAAGGATGGTTAGGATGCTATGGAATTTCCATGTGCTGAGTCTTAATCCATCACTAAGTGTTCTCTAGAAATAGGGTTAAGTAACAAGCAAACACACTTTAATGTGTGGATTGACCGTGAGAACCATATTTCCGAAAAACCATATTAGCATTTCATCCTCTGAAAATGCTTCAATTTATGCTTTAGTTAAGGATATGTCTCTGTGTGAAATAGACTTGAAATGATATGCAAGTATAACTGACCAGTTGTTGAATGCATGAATGGATGAATGATTAACTGTTGTTTGAAATCTGACAGCATGTCTTAGTTTGATAAAAGTGCATGGGATTGACACTGCATAGATAATATTAGGTCATATGAAAGAAAAAAACTTAGTAATTAAACTAAGGAATTGGGTCTCCTCTATCAAGTTGGGTATGAGGGAAGTCGGTATGACATAGTGGTTGGCTTGCATCAAGGTTCGGGTGTGAGTTTGCACATGGCATGTTCATGTCCTAATAGCTTGTAGTGCACTGGAAATTAAGTAGCAGTTCCAGGCAGTGTGCACCGGTGCAACCATGAATGTGATACCGGACCCTTAAAATGACATGAAATGAACATACAAGCAGGGGTAAATATGCTAGAAGTATGGGGAGTCCTGGTATGCTGACTCAGTTTTGGTACTTTAGCTTAATGTTATGGATGTTGTTTGTTCATGTTTGTGTATGCCTGTGTGAGATTATGATGGCTATTATGATTTTCTGGATTAAAAGTTTTCTGATAACTAATTAGCCTAAGAATGCACACATGATGATGTTAACAGTACCCAACATCTACCACTGATTTAACCTTTTGTAATTTAAATATGAGAAAGTGATTTGACTAGATTAAGTAAAACACTTAACTTCTACAAACAGAAGGTAATAATGGAACCTATTTCATTGTTTTATGCATTATCAAATGATTTTACTTACACCAGACATAAGTCTGACCTGTCTGTTGCATCAAATGGGTGCTTCCTATGTTTATAGAGCAGGTCATGAGATGGTTACAGGAAAAGGGGAAGCTAAGTGATAAGATGCAGATGTGTGATGCTAAGAAGAGATTGCTAGTTAAATAAACTATGGTTTTGCAGAAGAATGTCTCTTATGTTTTACTTTAGCTAAAAATACTTTTCTGTAATGATATTAGAACTGGGCTAAAATTTTGATTGTAATGTAATGAATGGCTTAAAAGATTATTGTGAAATGGAATTATTATCAGTAGGAAAAGATAAATGTGTTTAGCTTTATATCCTAACCTGTAAGCATGCAAGTTTTCATGAATCAAGTAGTGAGTTTGGCAGTAAATTTGTAGCATGTGTGAACCAGTAGTGTATGCATATGCATTAGAATGTTTTAGAGGCTAGAACCTATTTACATGTTAACTGCAAATATTATGAAGTAAGGATAAACTCTTGGGCAGAAAAAGGAAAAAAAAATGTAAGAAGCATGAACCTAGATTTACATGAGCTTGATGTTTTAATGAATGAGCCAAGCTAGCAAATTATAACAAGACAGTATAGGGATCTAACCTAAGAAGTTGATCGGCCTGGAAACCCAGGTGTAGTGAATAGTAGTTGTACATGTTTATGTGCACACAGATGCACAGAAGCATGCACAACCTCCTGTTTTGCTATTTGTAAAGCAATCTTGTAAAAGTTTAATTGGCATGAATCAATTCACATGTTTTATTAAATAGACAATTGCCAAACACAAATAAACAAACACGAATTGGTTAATAAATTTGCATCAAGATTCAAATGGGAGGGGGTCTTTCCCAATCCTTTTTACTGTGGCTGAGGCATAGTTACTTTAGTTTAAAATAAACCGAGTAATTCTTTATTCAAAAAAAAAACTCTGATATTAGCATTAAAAATGATTTGTATGCTTATATATACATACAAATAGTTTTTTTTTTACAAAGAAGTATATCAATATTTATATATTGATCAGATTGGATCTTGGGAAATAAACAACAACAAAAAAATCTTATAAAAGAAAGAAAATAGTTTGTCTTGAAAGTAAGTAACCCTGAATTTAGCATAAACTAAATTGAGCCACTCAAAAATTTAAGGCAAGTTAGGGAGGGTTGCTTCAGTCAAGGTATAATTTCGGGGATGAAATTCTTTTAATGGGGGAAGAATGTAACAACCCGGAATTTCACCGCTTTGATAGTGGATATTTAATTAATTTTAAAAATTCAATATATAATTTTATAATGAAAATAAACTCATTTTGGGATGGTAAAATCGTTTTCAAAATTTGTTTACAAATTAAATAGTTCGTAGGAAAACACGCGACCGAAGAATGTTTTTCGAAATTTCGACCTTTCGACACCAGAAAGTTATCGGGAACGTTATTCGTCTTTGTGCACCATATATACACATATATAAGAATAAATTAGCTAAATAATAGTATACTTAAGGATAGATTATCTTACGTTAATTTTGTTTAGAAAGCGATGTGACAATTTATAAATTTAAAAATAATAATCTTATTTATATAAATACATATATTTTTCTAGACTTGTCACATCTTAGATTGTAATCAATAACCATCATTATCACCTGTCACATCTTAGCTTTAATTAACAATTATATATATATATATATACATAAAGAAAGTGATATGACTAAACATAACAATCATATATATATGCAAAAGAAAGTGATGTGACTAAATGGAATAATTATATATATATATATAGAAGAAAGTGATGTGACTAAGCATAATAATTGTGTATATATATATATATATATATAAAAGATAATATGTGACTAAACATAATAATTATATATATATATATAAGAAGTGATGTTACTAAACATAATTATATATATATATAAATTGATGTGATTAAACATAACAATTATATATATATATATATTATATTCATATAAAAGAGAGTGATGTGACATGACAAAATGATGGATGTGAAATCTTGCTTATAAATAAATAGCTCATATGTTTCTCCATTTTTCCTCCTCTTTCCACCAATTTTTTTCCACATTTCAAAATCAAATGGATTTTTTTAAAACCATGTGAAAGTTTAATGGCTACAACATTCTAGTTGACTACCTTTTCAAATTTCTATCATAGCTATGTCAAAAAACCAATTCTTTACAAAGCAATTTTTTTTACCTAAAATTTTAAGTCCAAAAATTACTCTACTTCTTTTGATCATAACTTCTTCTAAACATATCTAAAGTGAGTAATTCCTTTTTTGAAATGATAAAGGAAAGAAATTTCTACAACTTTCAATTTGACTACTTTTTCAAATTCCGTGTGTTGGTGGCCCAAAAATCAGTGGGAAAATGACCTAATTTTGGGTTAATTTTCGACGAGTCGATGATAACCCAAAGCTCCTCTACCTTCAAGCTACTACTCCACATCCACTCACACACCTCTAGCCGAGCCTACATACATCTGGGCTAAGCCCATTTTGAGGTTGCGAGCACGTAAAGCTTTCATCCTTCAAAGCTAGGGAGTCGTTGGCAAGTTTAGCTTAAGTTCAGGTAGCTTTTGTGGAAGTTTGGTGAGTAAACTACTCGTTTTTTTAATGAAAATGGTAACTTTATTTATGTCACTATATATGGTGACTATATAGAGTAGAAGTTGAATGATAATCATGTGGTTTGATTATGATTGGATGGTTGATTTTAGTTTGATTTGGTTATGGAAATCGATGTTGTATTATAAAATTAGTAAGCATGTACATATGGATGTATACTTGCAATCTATGATGAATATGGTTGGTGTTAGTAATGTGTTGATTGCAAAAAATAAGCTATGGCATGAGGTTGGTAAATAAAGTTAACTACTTTGTGTAATTGCGACGGTTATGAGATCCGGTTGGAATAGAAGTTTGTTTTCGAAGTTTAAAGTTTTGAAATGGATTAAAGTTTGTAACTTTATTTTAAGTTTTTTTCAATTTTTTTTCTAAAGTATGTTTTAAATCATGAAAATGTAAGGGTTTGTGAAGTGGTTCGCTAAGAATATTTTGGAGCAAATTGCTACCATAGTGATAGTCGCTATGGATGTAGTTCGACAAAGGTTTGAATTTCTAATTCAAATTTGTTCTATTTTGAAATTAGTTTACTAAGTTATTTAAACTTAATTAGTAATATTAAAAAGTAATTAAGTTGTAATATAATTAATTAATTAATGACTTAATTAAAATGCATTTAGCATTTAATTGGTAATTAGGAAGGTGGTTAGAGGTTAATCATCACTTAAGTCAAGTTAATGACTATTAATTGATTTATATAGTTTTAATTAATTATTAATGGTGTTAGGAAGTAATTAAGTTATTTGAAATTATTTAACTAATATTAGTGGTTATTTATTTATTTATTTATTTTATTAATATATTATTTAATTGATATTTAATTAATTGGGGTTTAACTCTTAAACAATTTGGTTTAACCATAACCAAGTTGCATTAGAAAGTTAATTAGTACTTAATCAAGTTCATTAATCCCAGTTAGAGTTTAATTATGATTTAATCTTGATTTAAATTGGATTAATTAAGATTTAATTAGGGTTTAAGGTAATTAAATATACTTTTAACTTTCAAAGTTGATTTAAAACTAAACAGAACGTGTTTTAATCAATTTTCTTTTTCAAAGTAACTCGATTCCATATCAAATGATCTCATTTCCAGACCCTTAAGTAAGATATATGATTAGGAGAATTAAATAACATCCGTTAGCAGAATAAAACACCATTCTGCTATGGTGTAAGTGATTTGATTGTGTGGATAGGTGTTAAGCAGAATAAATCGATGTTCTGCTATAAATTGATTAACTTGTTTGGACATCATTTAGCAGGATAAATCACCATCCCGTTGTTTGTTATTGGACTTGTATATGCCAACTGGTTATATTAACGTGTTATTCCCTGATCAGATATGAACTATATTTACATATTTGGTAGCTTATGTAAATGATTGTTAAGTGACTTGAGTATTGAATTGAAATTGAATGGTAACTTAAACTAGTACAATTGGAATTTCCAAGTCTTTTTTTTGAATTTGTAAAGTGTGTTTCGAAATAATTTAAATTCTTTAAAATTTAGAGTTTAAAGTTTATAAATGATTGTCAAGTTATGCTATTATGTTTTAAAGTTTCTTATAAGTAATAACTTGTTTATAAAAGAGGTTTTTACTGAAGGGTTTACTTTAAGTGTTTTACAAATGATATTTATAATGAAGTATAGAAAGGTTTATATATAGAGTTTTAGAAATAGGAAAAAGGTTTAAAAATCATTTCATAGATTTGGAAAGAGATATATAAATTAACCTAAAGGTTTATAAAAGTGGGTTGTAACTTTATTTTGCTATAAGCTAATTGAAATATGATAAGATTTTAAAAAAGGGAATTTTTAATAAAGGATACATGGAATGTTTTATTTGAAAGAAACGTTTTATTATTTAATATAGAATTTGGAAAGAAGAAAACTTTGAAAAATTTGTAAATATACTTGTACTAACAAGATAAGTATAAATTTTCTTTTCAAGGCATGAAAAGTAAAATATTTTGGCGATATACTTATACCATTGAGATAAGTATATAAATGCTTCCCAATTATAAAGGAAATGTAAGTGGTTTGGAAATAATTTTTTGAAAAGATATTTTGATCAAGTTTTGTAAAATGGCTTTATTAATTAAAGAGAACTAATAAAGGTTTAGTGGATCTCATATGGAAATTAAACCATGATTGGATGTTTTTTTATTTGATATTTAAATAACCAACTATCAAATCTGCACAAAACGTAACTTTGAAAATATCTACGAGAGACACGAGAATTATATGTTATAGTTACCATCGAAGGTGCTATACTGTACGTATAAACTCATTCCGTTCTTATGGGACGAATGATAAGGAAATCCATCCACAAATGGTTAGGAGGCGAACTCTGCTCTTTTCATTTGTCTGTTTATTTCCTAAAGAGCCGCGGTTGAGTTTACTGGAAATATCGAAAGTTGTTTCAATGAGATGGATCGGATAAGTTGTCCGAAAACCATTTCTATCCAACTCAAGCATTTCAGAATGAAGACATCTTGAAGCGTGGGACTGAAGACGGAATCATTGAAGTGCAATGGATGTTTGCTACTAATCCTGAGGGTGGTTCCAAAATGGATGTAGTAGAAGTAGTGCCTTTGATTTGTCCTTATCCTGGAAAATTTGTATGGATGAATGCTAGCTCTGCATTACTGCTTGAAGTGCAGTGTTAGCATTTCAAGTAGGATAGCTATTTAGAAAAATAAAATGTAGCCTCAAGCCTCACAGCCGGGAGGAATGAAAAAAATAGGGCATGCAACAGAGCTATGTGGTTAGCTACCATTAGGATCAGTCGCCCAATTCTGGACGTCCCTTTCAGAGTTGGTTTGCGTTCAAACATTATGATAATATAAGGCCTCGGTGTCAAGTGGGTGAGGTAATCCAGTCTGCCATGTTAAAGGGGCTGCCAGCTCTGTGTTAGCACCAATGCATTTTCTAGAGGTGTATCATCGAAAAGTAGTCCCTTACCTTGTCATTGTTGGAATCCAATCTCCAATACATGCCTTACGTTTTTGATTGTAGAGTCTAGTATGTTGGAATATGAGATGAAAGCATTTCGGCTATTTTAGCTATTTATTTAAACCTAGACACTATGATAATATCACTAGATTTTGGTATAAAATATTTTGGTTATCGTTAGGTTAAAACCCATCCATTTTTATGTGCAGCGTGATCTTACGAGATACCTTTTGTTTGAAAGGTTTTCTAATGTAGAAATCAGTTTGGTTGTTACTTGTTGTCGAGTTTTACTCATGCTAGTTTACCAGACTGACCTGGGCATTATTCCATGTAATGCTCGGGTCAGACTGAGCATGATTTTCTAGATTTAGCTTGATACTTTGGAGTTGGAGAGGAACTGGATGGTCAAGACGTATTCATGTATATTTTCTTCCGCTATATTTTAGAGTATGTATGTTTGTCAATGCAAGGACATGTTTCTTTAACTGTCCAAATTTAGGATAAGTCTTGTGTACTCTGATGTTATATGAATAAAGATGTTTCCATTTTGTAAAGATCATTATTGTATTATATATTATTCGCCGCGTTGAAAGATTCTACGTTGTTTAGTTTTCTTCTATTTTCTACCTTCTTCTTTCATCCTAACAAATTAGTATTTTCAGCACTTGAATGTTCGACATGTGATATAGTGGACGTATTAGTGTCGATTTTCAAGGGTCAAAAATCCGATCGCATTGTATTAAATATAGGGTCAAAAATGCGGTTCATTACGGGTGTTTAGTACATATATGATGGTATTTGTTGTTCATTTATTTAATGTTTGAGATTGACATTTAGTACGGTTAGAATTGGTGTGATGCTCAGTAAATGTGTGTTGCTAACTATTTTAACCCTATATTTATGATTATTGATTATGGTACATTGTAGAATGTAATGTTTTTTGCTTATATTAGTTTCATGGATGTTAGTGTTATGCAATGTTATGTGCTAACTAGTTTTTTATGCAAGAGAAGAGAATAAAATAGAAATACATGGATTTGATCCCGAAAGAATACGTAGGCAATCTTTTTCTTCGCAATAGCCAGCGGATCTCTTGGGTTTTGATGGTGTGTGTAGAGTTGGGCACAATACAAAAATAGTTAACCAGTTTTTCCTTTTTATTGAATATATCCATGTACTCTTGAAGTTAGCAGGTTAACGCAAAGGAGGGCAAAGAGGTGTGGTTGCATGCTGTGTTGATAGGTTGCTTGTTTAATAAATTTCTCTTATATTATAGATGTACTTTTTGGAAATTGATGGATAAGAACAAGAAATATAATTTCATTCCATAAATCTTTTTCTCATTGATAAATGTTCAAAAAGTCGAATGTAACGACCCAGAATTTTGGTCGTTAATTTTGAAACATTTAATTTATTTAAATTTTGAATGTGAATAATAAATTGATTTGAAGATGAAGACTTTGATTGAATTAGTAAAATGAGTTATAATTCAAATATAACAATTTAATTGAATTTGGGTAAATAGTAATTTAATATTTGAAATTGGGATAAAAATGGAAATCTGGTAATAAATGGATATGAAAACGATTTCTAAAATTTATTTAAAGTCTAGTTTGATTTGAATTATAATATTGGACTTTTGGATGGAATCAAAAGTTGATAAGTTAAAATTGGAACTTATATATTAGTTTAATAATTGAATTTAATATATGATAATAGGAAAAATAATCAAATTTTGATTCAATAGTAAATCGGGATGATTTTTGATATGAATATAAATTCTATATGATTTATAAAGGAGTTAGTAAAAATTTTAAATCGAAATTTCAAAATGATTTCGATAATTTTGAAAATCGCTCGATTTAATAGACGAGTTAAAATAGCCCCCGGGGCACAGTCTCGGAATTTGACGAAACTAGTTCCATTGGATCCATAATAGTGTATTATTAGTGGATTTCAAATTTCGTAGCGTTTGGATTTACTGTTTGTTCATACGGGAGAGAAACGCGTTGAAATAAGTATCGAAAATTTAATATTTTAAATCGATTCAAAAAGCTATCTTCTATATATGATCAAATTATCCTTCGAAACATGTTCCATTGTGTTCGAAAGGTGGATAAAACATTATAAACGCTAGACGGCACGTCTTTTTTGGAGTTCGTTTTAAAAAGGCATGTATATTGTGAAATTAATACTAAAATAATTAATATATACGCATATAAATACGTATCGCACAGTAACCCTAGGGCTTAACAGAACGTGGTAGCCACTATAGCATTCAATGGACGAAAACCTTCAAACTTCATCTCAATTTTTCTCTAAATCCATTGATTAATTATGAAATCATCAAATTGCAAAATCAGAGAGCTCGTCGAGCTCCGAAATTCGACTAATGATGATCGATTCTACTGGCCAATTTCGACCGTATTTGGCTCGGGAAGAGGTCCGATTGTGCTTAATTTTGGGACAAGGGGGTTTGCCGAGCTTGGCATCGTTCTGTCCATGGACGCCCGCTGCGATGGCCTTCGAGATGGTGGGTCCTGATCTTTTTCAAGTGGACGACGAGGGGACGTTCGATCAGTCGAAGCAAGGGACATGATGGGTTTCAAACGATTTTTATCGACCTTTACGTTGAAGAGAAGAAAGGAATTCAGCGGCCTAGATTTCCATTTTCATTTGGTACGGCGGATCTGAATTTCGTATAATAAAAAAGAGAAATTTATTTATATTAATATGTATTCAAATGTTTAAATTATCATATCTATTTCATATGAGGTCGGAATCGGGCAAAACTGGCGGCGTCGGAATAGCAGCGATGATATCTACGCTGCAGTGTAGACCTGGAGACATTTGAAGCAAGTGAAAACTTTAAGTTAAATTGGAACGCTCGTAAATTTAAACTCAAGGTGAGTTAATCTCGCTCAATTTTGGACTGCTAGTGATAAATTTTAAACAGCTAAAATTATTAAAATGATTGATTGGCTGAATTGATGAATTTTTATCAGTTGAATGTGGTATTATATATAGTAGTGTGTGTGTGTGTATTAGAGTGATTGATATTCACCCATCTATATAGTGCGTGAGACCCCATGCGCCCCACATAATAGTGGATGACCCCGTATACGGCGATATTCTACCTCGAAGTGGAATTGGTGTTTTTGTTGTGCCAACATCTATGAATGCAGGGAAACAGGTTGGAGGGATCCAACTGGATTCCTTCAAAAGATGAATTTAATTGCATATATAGTGATATATGTTGTGTTGAAATAATCTATGACAGGTTATTGTGCTGTTTGGATTAATTGGATGACGTAGCAGGTTTTGACCTGGATTTTTGCATTTTAAATACCAGTAGTTTATGTTTTAATAGGAAAAGAAATAAAAAAGGGATTTTTTAAGCAAATTGTTTAAAAAGAATTTTGGGTTAATTAATTTGGTGAAATAAATGGTTTGGGATTTGTGCTTTACAAAAATTAGAATATTGTAAACATGGGTTTTGGAATAAAAGTATACGAAAAGGATTTGCAAATAATAAATGTTTAAGTGGTACTTGTTTAAGTGCAACGGGTTTAAAAATCGAGATCTTTAATGCATCGGAAGAATCGAAGTGAATTTGTGAATAAGTATAAAAGTGGTTTATACTGGAATTCAAGTAGGATTTCCAAATTTTCGGGATGGATTGGGAAATTGATAAATTGGTCTTGTTTTAAAAAGAGGATTTTAATTTATTGATGTGATGATTTTAAAAAGTGTTAAAATATTTCGAAAAATTAGTTGTTTCATTTATTTTAAATTATTTAAAACCTATTTTATATTTACCAGTAACCTTACAATGATTTTGAAAGATTTATCACTATTTAAGAAATAACCAGCATTTTTGTTTAAAAGATAATTATTAAATGTTGATATGGCTTTGAATGATTACTTCTTATTTAAGTATATTTGTATAGTTTAAACTTGAAAATTTATTTTTACCCACAAGCACTATTTTGAGATAAATTTTTAGATTTAATTTATTTAAAAATTCATTTAAACAAAGGCTTGGTGTTTTCAATGAAAATGAAATTTTGGCTGAATTGATTTTTTATTGATAGTTAGATAACCGACTATCATATCTGAACCTAAATATAACTGTAGAAATATCTAGGAGAAGTACATGAATTATATGGTACGATTGTCGTTTGAGGTGTTGTAGTGTACGTATAAACTCGTTCGTTCTTCTAGGACATTTGTAAGGAAATCCGTCCACTAACGGTTAGGAGATGATCTTCGATCTTATTTTCGTCTATGTATTTCCTAAAGAACTGAGGTTGAGTTTACCGAAAAATAGTGAAGAAACCGAAAGCGGATTTGTGATTCGAAAACCTCTTCGATCCAACGAGTATGTTTTCGAAAGGAAGACAAGAGATTGGGATCGAAGATGGAGTAGTGAAGTGCAAGGGCTAATCGCTACTAATCCTGAGGGTATGGTCGAATGCTATCAGACCATCGTCATTGGAGGACGATGAGCATTCTAAATGAATGTGTTCTAAAAAGGTAACGCTTAGCCTCAAGCCTCATCAACTGGGAATGGCTAAAACAGGGAAGATGCAGCAAGGCTAAGTGGGTAGCGCCTAATTAGGGTAAGGTCGTCCCTGTATAGAGTCCTTGATCTTAGCTTATGGCTATTGCTGATCCCAACCGCAGGGTGATCTTGTTTGGACTATCCAGTAAAGGGTAGTCTGGTCTTGCATTGTAAGGGACCGAGAGTGGTCCTCGGTACGCTGATCTAGACCAGGTACTGTGACGGCTGTATCCAATTAGCCCTGCCATTGTATGGAAAACCAATCTCCAATAAGTGCCTTCGGAGTTGATTGTATACCTATTATGATGGAATTTAATAAATGCAACAACTTCAGTTATTTGAATAAGTATTTGTACTTAGACACTATTATAATAGCAGAGGATTTTGATACAAAATGTTTTGGTTATCGTAAGGTAAAAACCCGACATGTTTATTTGTGGCGTGGTCTTATGAGATACCTTCGATTTTCGAAGGATTTTGAAACTTTAATGATTCAATTGAGTGTGTTTTCTCATGCTGTTTTCCAGACCGACTCGGGTGTTATTTTATTATAATGCTTAGGTCAGACCGAGTGTTTCAGGTTAGGATGCAATGGATCTCGGGAGACGAGCTGGAGACCCAGACGTATTACTCGTACTTGTTTATTTCCGCTGTAGGGTTTTGTTTGAAATTGCCAACAATTGTGAGGGCAGGTTGTTATAACTGCCCAGGCTGGTAATTATTGGTTTGTGTACTCTGATGTAAAATATGTATAATACAGTTTTGATTTGTGTAAAGAGCTATTGATATTATAGATTGTTCAGTCCGCATGTGAGATTCTGTTTTCGTTTTAGTTCCTTCTTTCTTTTCCCTCAACAATTTGTCTTTCCGGCACTCGATCGTTCAGCATGTTATACAACAGGCGTATTTATGTCGATTTTCGAGGGTCGTGAAGGGCGAGTCATCACATGTGGTATCAGAGCTTAGGTTGACGATATAACTAGGCTTTGGTGGGAATTACCCATTAGAGATAGAGTCGGTAGTACTTTAGAATGAGTTGAGTGTATTAATAGATATGAGTGCGTAATTGTTAGTGAATATAAAATGTTTTTATACTGTGTTGACTTATTCGTTGAGTGTTTATGAATTCTGACGGTATGGGAAGTACAACCGTATTGATAGGGGTTTCTAAACTCTTAAACAAGGTAAACTGACATTGTATTATTTTAAAAGGGGTGAATGAAATAATTTTACCCAAAGTTATATTTTGTTATAAAGAAATAGTTGTATATATTTAGATGTTTGGTTGTTAATATTATAATCAGAATAAGATTATAAAATTTGAAATGGTCATATATATAGATTACCAAATAGAATTGTATAAGTATGAAATATACAATGGAGTATAACTAAAATTTGATTTAAAGTAGAATTTAAATCCTGGAAATTCTGGAAAAATGCTTTAAAAGAATTTGAACCAAGTGTTGGGATTTTTAAAATCTTGGAAATTTCGGAAATGTTTTCCAAAGTGGTTGTGAGGAATAATGGAGTGGTATTCGAAATGTCTTTGGAATAGAAATGTTTTAAAATGAAATTTGAAAGTAAGGTAGCACCAAACTCACTTCAGTCGCTGGAAAATAATCCTGGTGATGATGGCCACATCATCACTATTCATTTTAGAGTTTCTAAGTGATGGATTTCTACCGTGGTGATTGGTTATGATATTTGTTTAGACTTGTTTGATAAACATGTTTATTTTAGAAATTTCAAAAGGGAAATTGTTTTGGTAAAACCAGGCGTTCTGAAAAATCCGGAGGTATGATTTGAATACTAAAGTGGATATGTGTTACTTATGATTTCAAAATAATTTGAAATAAAACCGCGTAAATGAATTCTAGGAATTCTATCTAAATGATGTGAAAAGTCAAGGGGAATAAATAAGGAATTTATAAAGTGAAGTTGATATAAATAAGAAAGGAAAATGAAAATTTTAATCCTGGAAATAAAATTTAACTTAAGTAAACTAAGGTGAATAAGATATATTGGAATTTAACTTAAGGTAAGTTAAATAAAGTGAAATGGAGTTAAATTGAATGGAATGTAAAGCTGGAAGTGTAAAATGATTTTATAACTATAAGTTATAATTATTAAACTATTAAGTGATATGGATAATTCAGGGTTGTGATTATAAGATGTAAATGGACAAGTAAATAAGTTTTTGAACTTATAAATTGAGAGATAAAGTAATAAACCAAAATGAAGATGGTTTGGGATTAAGGTAAAAGAAATGGAAAATTCAAAATTGAATTTTTAAATGAAAAGTTGAATGAAATTGAGTAAAGTAAAGTATAATATGAATGGTGAAGTCTTTATATAACCATATGTTACAAATTTAGAATGAAAACTAACTTAAGTGGATTGAGTAATTGATAACAAGAAATGAATTCAATTTGGAAATAAATAAATTGAATATAAGTTTGGAATATGGAATGGTTATAATAAACCTTAGAACTAATTTTGTGGAATAGTTTATAAAATAAATTAGCTTATAATGAAATGTCATTCACTATAAAATGAAGTGAATGAACCTTGTGAATTAATAAAGAGAATGGGGAAGATGTAATATAAGTTGGAAAATAAAGTTAATAAAAATGCAAGTGTAGGAGCCATGTTGCAATATAATAAATTGTTCAAAAATCGATTTAAAATGAAATGATCCCCAAAGTGATAGTACGGAATTGGATATAATAAGTAATTAAAAACAAGTAAATCGAATGAGATTCAATTTACAATGAGATGAAATTTGGTTGCCATGAAACTTAGCTGAAGTGGTTATTTATGAAATGGAATCCATAAATAAAAATTAACATGGGTTGGAATGAGGTTAATGCATCATGAATCAAACAAAATTGGTGAACAACTTTAATGGAAATCAAAATGGAAAAGTGATAAATTGAATTAGAGTCAATTTAAAAAGGAGTAAATCAAAGTTTGGTGAGATGTATTTGCATATAATGAAAGTGAATGTGTGTAGAATGCAAATAAATTAATTTTAAATCAATTTAAAATTTTAATAAAAGTGAACTTATGTTAGTAAGGCATGTGAATCAATTTGATGTTAAATAGAAGTAAATTGATGCAAGTAAAGCACATATAAATCATATTGGAGTGATTATGAGGTTATGCATTGTAATATGAATTGAGTATAGTAAAATCAGGTCGTAAATCATTTCAAGTGGGATAAAATGATATATGGATCTAGGGAGGAAATTAAATTAGCGTTGGAACCTTAAAATTGATTGTCATATATGTTTGGCATGTTTGGGTTATGAAGTGATGTGTCGGGCTAGTAGGTAAATGAAATGTTATAAAATTTCATGATTTTGAAAACTTATGTGCTTGTTTGTGTAAGTACAGGTACAAGAGGCTATTGGATAGATTTTGGGTTGCATAAGTGCATATAAATAAGTCGCTCGCTTAAAAACGCTAATATAAGGTACGCCAAAGCGATAAATTAAAGAAATGATTATATATTGATATATATTTTGTTTTTGTACCGAGTGGGTCGATGTGTGTGTGTGTGTATATATATTTATATCTCTTGTGATATTGTGAAAGGCTCTCCGTACAAAGGAGACGCTGTCAAATATTCTCGAAAAATTAGAATGTTAGAAATTTTTTGAAATTTTTGGATAATTTTGTTAGCTAGAAAAGTTGATTTTCGAGCGGTGTTAGAAATTAAAGTTTTTGAGTTTGAAAGAGAAATAAATTGTTTGGATTAAACGAAGGAATTTTGAGAAGTGAATATAGGGGTTTAACTAAGTGGATTTTTGGGTAAGTAAATGTGTTTGGGAGCATATTTTCTAACTTAGCAATTTCAAGGATGAAATTTTTATAAGGGGGGAGGAATGTAATGACCCGAAATTTTGGTCGTTAATTATGGAACATTTAATTTATTTAAGCGTTGAATGTGAATAATAAATTGATTTTGAAGACGAAGATTTTGATTGAATTAGTAAAATGAGTTATAATTTCAAATATAACGATTTAATTGAATTTGGGTAAGTAATAATTTAATATTTGAAATTGGGATAAAAATGGAAATTTGGAAATAAATGGATATGAAAAAGATTTCTAAAATTTGTTTAAAGTCTAGTTGGATTTGAATTATAATATTGGACTTTTCGATGGAATCAAAAGTTGATAAATTAAAATTGGAATTTATATATTAGTTTAATAGTGGAATTTAATATATGATAATAGGAAAAATAATCGAATTTTGATTTAATATTGGATCGGGATGATTTCTAATATGAATATAAATTCTATATGATTTATAAAGCAGTTAGTAAAATTTAAAAATCGAAATTTCAAACGATTACGACGATTTTGAAAATCGCTCGATTTAATTGACGAGTTAAAATAGACTTCCAGAGCACAGTCTCGGAATTCGACGAAACTAGTTCCATTGGATTCGTAATTGTATATTATTATCGAATTTTAAAGTTCATAACATTTGGAACTACGGTGTGTTCATATGGGAGAGAAACACGTTGAAATAAATACCGAAAATTAAATATTTTAAATCGATTCAAAAAGCTATCTTCCATATATGATCAAATTAGCCTCCGAAACATGTTCCATTGTGTTCGGAAGGTGGGTAAAACATTATAAGCACCAGATGGCACGTCTCTTTTGGAGTTTATTTGAAAAAGGCATGTATATTGTGAAATTAATATTAAAATAATTGGTATATACGTATGTAAATACATATCGCACAGTACCCTAGGGCTTAACAGAATGCGGCCGCCACTATAGCATTCAATGGCTGGAAACCTTCAAACTTCATCTCGATTTTTCTCTAAATCCATCGATTAATTGCGAAATCATCAAACTGCATATTCAGAGTTCTCATTGAGCTCTGTAATTCGACCGGTGGTGATCAATTCTAGTGGTCGTTTTCGATCGTAGTTGGCTCGAGAAGGGGTGCGGCTCGTGCTCAATTTTGGTACGAGGGGGGTGCTGAGCTTGGCATCACTCTAGCCATGGACGCACGCCACGATGGCCTTCAAGATGGTGGGTCCTGATCTTGTTCAAGTGGACGACGGGGGTACGTTCGATCGATCAGAGTAAGGGACATGATGGGTTTCGAACGATTTTTATCGGCCTGTACGTTGAAGAGAAGATATGTGAGATGACCTGACTTCCTATCTCCAGAAAGTCCCATCATCAATGAAGAAAGAAAGGGATAGAAGAAGAAAAGAAAGAGAAAGAAAGAAACAACAACATCAGAGAACTCACAGTGGAATGAATAAAATATAATACATAAAACACTACATAGTATCATATTACATCAGAGTACACAACTATACAACACATATTAGGCAGTTACAAACACCTGTCCAACTATACAATTCAAGTACAACAGATACAGATACCAAACAAACACGGCGGAACCGTAATATCTACACGTGGAAGCCTCCTGCTCCATATCTCCTGCAGAATTCGTCAAGCAAACCTGAATCACTTGGCTACTCATACATAATATGAGTAACCAAGAGTTTAATAAAACAGAAAATAAACACTCGGGTAAGACAGGGGTCTGGTGTGAGTAAATGGTTTAAAGTTGCTTAACTTTATAAAAACCTTTGGAAAGAAAAGGTATCACGTAAGACTTTCCACACATAAACATGGAAAATATTTTACCTTACGCTAACCAAAACATTTGATAGGAAATCCAGTGATATTATAATAGTGTCTAGGGTTTTCGAGTAAATAAGAAATAGCCGAAATTGTTACATTTATTAAATTCCAGCTACTAGCCAAAAAAGTGGATAATACAAAAAAACCGTAGGGTCTCGTAGGAAGAATGAGTTTCCATCAATGGCAGGGCTATTGGGGTACCGACCGTCACAGTACGTGGCCCAGATCAACGTACCGAGGAGTACGTCCGCTCCCCTACAACACAAGGCCGAAACCATCCCTTACTGGACAGTCCCGAACAAGACAACCCCACAGTTGGCTGTGACCCAACTGTCCACACAGCCGAATAAAAAGGGACTTCTAGACATGGGAAAATCTTGCTCTCCAGTGGGAACTACCCACGAAGCCTTGCTGCACCTCCCTTGTTTTAGCCATTCCCGGTTGATGAGGCTTGAGGCTACGATTACCTTTATAGAACACATCTATCTTAGAATGCTAATCGTCCACCTGACAATGTTCTGAAAGTATTCAATCCATACAAGTTCGTTCCGGGTTCGAACGAAAACCGAAAGCACTATCTCGTTGCACTCATTTTGGAATCACCCACAGAGTCAGCGACCGTAGCCCCTGCACTCTAAATCGCCATCTCGAACCTATAAGTACTATTCTGTCAAACACATTACGGAATCTCCCACAGAGTTGTACTAACGAATAGTTCTTACACCTCGAGTCTTCACTTGCTCCACTTGGATTCACGACCTAACGTTTAATTGGAATCGATGTGGTTTTCGGATATCCAAATATGGAAACCTGATCCTGGTCTCACCGAAACCAAACGCCATTTTAATGTCCAAGTTGTACTTTATTTAATCAACCTTGATTAATATCATTAATTAATTAACTAATTAATGATCCTTATTAATTAATAATTCCCTTAATTAATTAAATAATTAAATTATAATTAATCATCTCATAAATCATAAACAGTAATTAACAATTTGTAATTACTTATCTTAATTAATTAACATCTTAATTAATTATATTAATCCTTGATTAATTAATCCAATTAATTAATCTTTAATTACTTTATTAAGTAATTATCATTCCATTTAAATAATTAATAAATCTCTAATTAATTACTTTATTAATTAATCACAATTTTAAATTAATTACACTTGGTAATTAATCTTAAATTAATCTCATTCATTAATTAATCACATTAGTTAATTAACTAGAATAATTAAGTAACTAACTCTTAATTACTTACATAAGTAATTATCTTCTAATTACTATCATTAATCAATCTTGATTACTTCTTAGTTAATTATTTAACAAGTAATTAATATCATCATTAAATAATTCCTAATTAATTAATTAATTACTCCATAATTAATTAACTTCAAAACAAATAAATTTATCAACTTTTTTAATTGCTAAGAACAAGTGATTACCCATGAATCACTTCAACGAATTACTCCATGAGTAATTTCATCAATTTCTTCCATTCTTAATTATATTCAAATATTAACCATTGATTACTTCATTAAGTAATCACACTTAATTAATCCATAATTAAGTGATTATTTAAACAATTAACTAATTATTTAAAATTAATTAAATAATTTAATTAACTAATCTTCTTATAATTAAAGAAAATCTTTATTAATTAAGAAAAGCATAAATCTTAATTAATTCCTTGCTTATTAACAATTAATACTTAATTAAGTATTCTTAGGTCAATTATGCAAATAATTTAACCATATTTATTCTCATAAATAAATTGTTTGAATTAATCAAATTTTAACAACTTAAACAAATTATTCAATTTAGATTTCAAAAACATAATAATAACCTTATTTGAAAATAAGGAATTTAGAAATCAAATTAAAATACTTTAATTATCCAATTTAAACTTATCTATTTTAAAATAATTTGAAAACTTTGTTATTAAAAACATTACTTCAAAGTTTAACTTAAAACTTTGATTTAATAATTAAATTCAAAACACTCTTTAAATTTGAATTTTAAAACTTAATTAAGATAATTATTTTCAAACAAACATCTTAAAACATTTTAAATTTGAAATATAAATTCAATTTTCACTTTTAAATGTTTGATTTACTTTCACTTTAAAATAACAAGTTTAACTTTGCATTTCACTTCCTTTATAAACTTGTTTTATAACTTTGACTTGATTTTTACTTATTTTACACAATAAGTAAAATTTGCATTTTCATAATACCGAGCAAAACAACAGAACTCAGGTACGAACCCAAAACTACATGAGCAAGCCCCGAAGACCATCAGCACCCTTCCCACTCCGAGTCGCATTCGAGAAAACGCAAGAGCTCCTTCGGTACAAACCCTTCTTCCCCAATTGCTCCACTTCTAGTGTACACGCATGCACATGTCCCACCGTTGCCGTCCCGGCGAGCGTCGCGGCCATCCATTACAACCACAAATTCACACGCGAACCAAAATCCAAACCCAGATTCGAGCATACGCCATCAAATCAAAATTTCAAACTTCAAGCTCGAACTACAGAAAACAACACGACTCAAAACCACCCACGGCCGACGAACTCCTCGCCATTGACCATCGCCAACCCCACCATCGAGATGCCACGACCAAGAACAACATCCACCCCAAAATCGAACAACTCCAGTCACCAATCTAAAACACAGTAGCCACTACAATCAAACCGAAAACAACTGCATGCTAAACCCTACTTCGATCTAATCCCATCACCACAGCCTATGAAAAAAATCTTGAACATTTTTCCCCTCTTCCATGATTCACAAGCATGCTTCGACCCAAGTTCTAGCTTCCATTATCATGTTGTTCTTCGGCAAATTACGAAAACCCAAATTTCAAACAAACCCCAAATTCACCTTAATGACACAATTAAAAATTATGATACAAGCTCTAAAAATCGTAATTTTCCAATTGTAATTCAATTATAAATTCAATGCTAGAATTTGAAATCATATAATTTTGCCATAATTTGATTTTTCACTGTAAATTGAAACATATGAGTTAATCATTCATTTAAAAACCCTATAGCTATTTTTAGATGATAAATTATGTGATTGCAAACAACTTCCATTTACAAATCATAGTCCAGTTCGTGTTAAAAATCAAGTTATTGAGATTATTGAAGGATTTGGGACTGTTTTATAAAACACAGTAACCACTCTAATTTTTTTTTACAGGAAATCCAATATATTTTTTATTTATGAACATACATTCAGGTAAACAAACATTCATCATCAAAGCCAAATTCATTTGCATGCAACATTCAATCATAGATTATATCAAAACTATTTTAAAAAATAGAATTTACTCACTTATTTAAAGTTGCAGAGCAGAATTATTTTTCAGGCCTTGACATCTAAATATTGAAAGAATGCTTTGAATTGCTGAAGAAAATACTTTGCACGCCCTTAATTTGTTAATGATTTAAAATTATTGAAACAGATCTTCATTTGCATGTTGAAGTTGCAGAAATTTTGAAGGTTGCAGCTTGATAAGGACTTTATTTTGTAGATTGAAAATTGGTGTTGCAGTTTTAATTTACAGGTTTGATTTTCATTTGAAGTTGTAGATTTTTTATCTCGGATTTGTATATGATTTTTGTTTTCAGGTTCACTGATTATTATTTTTCTTTGTTGAGCTAAGAAAAATGGAATAAGAGATGCAAGGTTTTTATTTTAAATTTAGTTATGATTTAAAAAAAATCAAAGAAAGTAAATTTTAAATTCAAGACACTTGTCACTTAATTTCTTAATCTTCTAACATGTGTTTTTAAGATGTTAACATGTTTACACAAGTCCTTGAATATTTTTAATTAATTTTTCATTTAGTTTAAATGTAATATAAACTTACATAATTTAATTCTCTTAATAAATATAATTTACATATGTAAATATAAATTTACCTTTATAAGAAAATATTATAAAACTAATTATAATACAAATATAACTTCTTATACATGTAAAATTTAAAATCTAAAACATTCATGTTTATACATTTATAACATTTTAAATTGAAGCATTTAAAAAGAAAGCAAAACAAACTTTGTTTAGATCCCTTTTTAAACTATCTTATTTAAAACAAATAATTATCTTTTTTTTTTGAAAACAAATGAATTAATATTTAAATTATCTTTTGAAAATATAAATTAAAACAAAGCTTAAAATTACAATTCATACATATATAGATTACCAAATAGATTTAAATTAAATTTCAAAAACAACATCAAATTATAACATATACTTACATATACATTACAATTTGAAAATTAAACCTTTATTTAAAACAAAAGATCTTCTATTCACAATATATATCAGATATATATTATAAATAGAATAACATTTCATTAGCTTCGAAAAATAAATCTTATCCATTTCGAATTGTTAGAAAGATATTGATCACAATTATCAGATTAAATATTTATTAACCTTTAAAAAGATTAAATCTATCAATTTAAATTAAAATTATAAAGAAAATCATGAAATCAATTTAATTATTAATAAAGATTATTAAATTGATATTGCCTAAAATTCCGGGTCGTTACAATCCTTCCCCCTTAAAAGAATTTCGTCCCCAAAATTTAAAAGCAAAGGTAATTTAATAACGCAGTACAGATTTTAATTTCAAACAGCAAAGCATTCTTAACAACCAGTTACTAACAACCAAAGAAATCAATCAAACAAACAAACCTAACTAATTATCCTGACACAAATCAGAATAAATCTCTAATACTATCTCGAGTTTCCCAAGTATAAATCACTGGAAGACTCGCTCTACAGATGCTAACAAACTACACCATCAAAATCTAGAGCTCAACTCATCTCTAGATCCTTCAATCTGAACAGAACATCAGACTATACTCAAGTCTATCTCAACTTCCAAATCCATCTGAACTACAGATTCAACAACCAATGATGAATCATACACGTACTCCCTCAGATATACGTGAAATACAATGAATTCCAGCTATCCAAACTGGCAATTCAATCTTATCTTATCAAAAACACAGGTAAGAAATTCCAAATGCCACAGCACTAACCAATCAGTCTTACCCAATTACTGCTCTCTTAACCAGAGAAATCTTAACCACAATGAAGTCTCTAACTTCGAATTCCAAAACTCCTTATCTCATATCTGCATAACTTAACAGACAAACAGGGCTGCAAATCTTCTTCCTGATCAGCTCAACCTATGCTGATACTTCTAGAAAAAGCTAGACCAAAACAAACCAGTTCATGGATCCTATCCAACAGAAAAGTCTTCCAAAATCCGTTGAAATCCAGAACAGAAGTCCTACTTGCAAGCAATAGCAAACTGAACTTGCTTCCTTCTTCGTACAGCTGCTACCTTGCTTCCGCTGCACAACTCTGATTCTGAAAATAGATGAGAATACTGTTGATGAACATGAATACAAACTTATCCAATATATATCCAGAAACTATGTTCATCAAATCCATAAAATCTGAGTGACCCACCTGATTCGGTGACACAACCTTATAACAAAAATCCAAATCAAAAACTAGATCTAACTAAATCCAAATCAAAAACTAGATCTAACTAAATCCAAATCAAAAACTAGATCTAACTAAATCCAAATCCAAAAATTTCTGAGCTGCTACACCAACTCTACCTTCTCCAAGAACCATCCTACTACCAGGCTAACTACCAAAATCACTTTAGGAATCAAAATAATATGGAACACAACTCCAGATGCAGACAAACTTCAAATTACTTCAGTAGCTCCTACTTCCATATGAGAACCCTCAGCCTCAAACAAAAGATTGCCCAAAGAAAAATTCTCAAATTAATCGCAAGTCACCTTTGCGATCCTACCTAATTCAGATTCCAAAGAAACCGTCCTCTCTTTACCAATTAGAATAGCTTTAAGCTTCTCCAAACAAGGTTAACCCTCAAGAAAAATTCACCACCTGCCCGGGCTACTAAAAGAAAAACAACAAAGATTCCTGAATCATCAGAGAAACAAGCCACACAGCTGCTTCAAAACTCTACCTCGATGATACTGCAAAGCTAAAAGACCTTCTTGTCAGCATACCGAACACTTCGACTCGAACTGCTACCACAGCTAACCAAAGACTCCTAATCCAAAGGCTTCTCAAAAACTAAAACCATCAACAAACCACACAACGGACCTTCGAGATGACAGATATCCTCTCAACAAAATTCGGGCTCCAATCCAAGCATCTACAACTCGCTTTCCTTAAAGAATGACAAATGAGACCACGCCGAAGCGAAGCAACTTATAGACCTTAGTCTCATATTCCAGAACAGCCAACCTCCTTGCAAAAGATCCAGACAACATCCACAGACGAATCTTCCCTGCGGCATGTAAAAACTGCTCCTCAACTACTTCTAAAACTGCTTCAAGAGAAAATATCTTCGAAAATATTCATGGATACTGCATCTCATCACGCAGTTATCAAGATATCATCACTTACTTCTGCACTTTCGACAGATTCAAACTTACACTTCAAAGATAAACTCCAAATCTTTAAAAAGATTTCCTTCGTATATCAGAGAAATCCTTACTCCAAACTACAAATCTTACTCGAGACGGTACTAGCTCTACAGTCTCGACAAATACTTCCAACCTCAACATACGGACCTCAATCAGTGGTAGTCGTGTTACCTACACACACCACTACTCCATCTATCTCTAAAACTTATGTTGGAAAATCCGAACGGATAACCCAACAAATCAGGTGTGTGTGTGTGTGTGTGTGTGTGTGTGTGTGTGTGTATATATATATAGTTATATATATAAAAATTACAAGTACTCTCTCTCAAGAAAGACACTACTCCAGAGCCTAGGTATTCACTCAACCTAATGCTCTGATACCAACTGAGACGACCCGACTTCCTATCTCCAGAAAGTCGCATCATCAATGAAGAAAGAAAGGGATAGAAGAAGAAAAGAAAGAGAAAGAAAGAAACAACAACATCAGAGAACTCACAACGGAACGAATAAAATATAATATATCACATAAAACATTACGTAGTATCATATTACATCATAGTACACAACTATACAACACATATTAGGCAGTTACAAACACCTGTCCAACTATACAATTCAAGTACAACAGATACAGATACCAAACAAACACGGCGGAACCATAATATCTACACGTGGAAGCCTCTTGCTCCATATCTCCTACAGAATTCGTCAAGCAAACCTGAATCACTTGACTACTCATACATAATATGAGTACCCAAGAGTTTAATAAAACAGAAAATAAACACTCGGGTCAGACAGGGGTCTGGTGTGAGTAAACGGTTTAAAGTTGCTTAACTTTAAAAAATCTTTGGAAAGAAAAGGTATCACGTAAGACTTCCCACACATAAACATGGAAAAAAAATACCTTACGCTAACCAAAACATTTGATAGGAAATCCAGTGATATTATAATAGTGTCTAGGGTTTTCAAGTAAATAAGAAATAGCCGAAATTGTTACATTTATTAAATTCCAGCTACTAGCCAAAAAAGTAGGTAATACAAAAAAACCGTAGGGTCTCGTAGGAAGAATGGGTTTCCATCAATGGCAGTGCTACTGGGGTACCGCCCGTCACAGTACGTGGCCTAGATCAACGTACCGAGGAGTACGCCCGCTCCCCTACAACACAAGGCCAGAACCATCCCTTACTGGACAGTCCCGAACAAGACAACCCCGCAGTTGGCCGCGACCCAACTGCCCACGCAGCCGAATAAAAAGAGACTTCTAGACAGGGGAAAATCTTGCTCTCCAGTGGGAGCTACCCACGAAGCCTTGCTGCACCTCCCATGTTTTAGCCATTCCCGGTTGATAAGGCTTGAGGCTACGATTACCTTTATAGAACACATCTATCTTAGAATGGTCATCCTCCACCTGACGATGTTCTGAAAGCATTCAATCCATATAAGTTCGTTCCGGGTTCGAACGAAACCGAAGGCACTATCTCGTTGCGCTCATTTTGGAATCACCCTCAGAGTCAACGACCATAGCCCTTGCACTCTAAATCACCATCTCAAACCTATAAGTACTATTCTGTCAAACTCATTATGGATCACCCACAGAGTTATACTGACAAATAGTTCTTACACCTCGATTCTTCACTTGCTCCACTTGGATTCACGACCTAACGTTTAGTTGAAATTGATGTGGTTTGCGGATATCCAAATATGGAAATCCGATCCCGGTCTCACCGAAACCAAACGCCATTTTAATGTCCAAGTTGTACTTAAGGGTTTTAAACAGTTAAAACTTATATGCAGGATGATATAACAGATAGATGAATAACATTATCACAGCAGATAATTCATATCAAACATTCATCCCACAAAGCAACATATCACATAACAGAGATATTCAAATCATCCAGTACCAACCAATCACCCAATATCAATAATCCAATATTGATCATCCAATATCAATCAATCAACTAATATTAATTAATCATCCAAAGCAGAATTGATTAACTCTTAATCAATTGGATTAACCTTAATCCTTCTTTATTTATTTATTTCAATTAAATAAATTAATCATCTCTTAATGTTCTTCTTTAATTAATCTTCTATGATTAATCATCATTTAATTACATTCATGTAATTATCCATATCCATATTCAGTAATTAAACTTTAATTACTATCATTGATTTCAATAATTAATGATCCTTCATTTGCTTTCATTTACGAATCAATTATAATAAATTATATTAAACCTCAATTAATTACAATTAATTAATCACACTTAAATTAATTACTTTATTTAATCAACCTTGATTAATATCATTAATTAATTAACTAATTGATGATCCTTATTAATTAATAATTCCATTAATTAATTAAATAATTAACTTATAATTAATCATCTCATAAATCATAAATAGTAATGAACAATTTGTAATTACTTATCTTAATTAATTAACATCTTAATCAATTATATTAATCCTTGATTAATTAATCCAATTAATTAATCTTTAATTACTTTATTAAGTAATTATCATTCCATTAAAATTAATTAATAAATCTTTAATTCATTACTTTATTAATTAATTACAATTTTAAATTAAATACACTTGGTAATTAATCTTAAATTAATCTCATTCATTAATTAATCACATTAATTAATTAACTAAAATAATTAAGTAATTAACTCTTAATTACTTACATAAGTAATTATCTTCTAATTACTATCATTAATCAATCTTGATTACTTCTTAATTAATTATTTAACAAGTAATTAATATCATCGTTAAATAATTCCTAATTAATTAATTAATTAATTACTCCATAATTAATTAACTTCAAAACAAATAAATTTATCAACTTCCTTAATTGCTAACAACAAGTGATTACCCATTAATCACTTCAACTAATTACTCTATGAGTAATTTCATCAATTTCTTCCATTCTTAATTATATTCAAATATTAACCATTGATTACTTCATTAAGTAATCACACTTAATTAATCCATAATTAAGCAATTATTTAAACAATTAACTAATTATTTAAAATTAATTAAATAATTTAATTAACTAATCTTCTTATAATTAAAGAAAATCTTTAATTAATTAAGAAAAGCATAAATCTTAATTAATTCCTTGCTTATTAACAATCTATACTTAATTAAGTATTCTTAAGTCAATTATCCAAATAATTTAACGTTATTTATTCTCATAAATAAATTGTTTGAATTAATCAAATTTTAACAACTTAAACAAATTATTCAATTTAGATTTCAAAATCATAATAATAACCTTATTTGAAAATAAGGAATTTAGAAATCAAATTAAAATACTTTAATTATCCAATTTAAACTTATCTATTTTAAAATAATTTAAAAACTTTGTTATTAAAAACATTACTTAAAAATTTAATTTAAATTTGACTTAATAATTAAATTCAAAACACTCTTTAAATTTGAATTTTACAACTTAATTAAGATAATTATTTTCAAACAAACATCTTAAAACATTTTAAATTTGAAATATAAATTCAATTTTCACTTTTAAATGTTTGATTTACTTTCACTTTAAAATAACAAGTTTAACTTTGCATTTCACTTCCTCTATAAACTTGTTTTATAACTTTGACTTGATTTTTACTTATTTTACACAACAAGTAAAATCTGCATTTTCATAATACCGAGCAAAACAACAGAACTCAGGTACGAACCCAAAACTACACGAGCAAGCCCCAAGAACATCAGCAGCCTTCCCACTCCGAGTCGCATTCGAGAAAACGCGAGAGCTCCTCCGGTACAAACCCTTCTTCCCCAATTGCTCCACTTCCAGTGTACATTTCGTACACGCGTGCATATGCCCCACCGTCGCCGTCCTCTGGCGAGCATCGCGACCATTCCCTACAACCACAAATTCACACGTGAACCAAAATCCAAACCCAGATTCAAGCATACGCCATCAAATCAAAATTTCGAACTACAGAAAACAACGCGACTCAAAACCACCCACGGCCGACGAACTCCTCGTCGTTGACCATCGCCAACCCCACCATCGAGACGCCACGACCAAGAACAACATCCACCCTAAAATCGAACAACTCCAGTCAGCAATCCAAAACACAGTAGCCACTACAATCAAACTGAAAACAACTGCATGCTAAACCCTACTTCGATCTAATCCCATCACCACGGCCTATGAAAAAAATCTTGAACATTTTTCCCCTCTTCCATGATTCACAAGCATGCTTCGACCCAAGTTCTAGCTTCCATTATCATGTTGTTCTTCGGCAAATTACAAAAACCCAAATTTCAAACAAACCCCAAATTCACCTTAATGACACAATTAAAAATTATGATACAAGCTCTAAAAATCATAATTTTCCAATTGTAAATCAATTATAAATTCAAAACTAGAATTTGAAATCATAAAAATTTTCCCAAATTTGATTTTTCACTGTAAATTGAAACATATGAGTTAATCATTCATTTAGAAACCCTATAACTATTTTTAGATGATAAATTATGTGATTGCAAACAACTTCCATTTGCAAATCAAAGTCCAGTTGTGTTAAAAATCAAGTTATTGAGATTATTGAAGGATTTGGGACTATTATATAAAACACAGTAACCATTCTAATTTTTTTACAGGCAATCCAATATTTGTTTTTATTTATAAACATACATTCAGGTAAAAAAACATTCATCATCAAAGCCAAATTCATTTGCATGCAACATTCAATCATAGGTTATATCAAAACTGTTTTTAAAAATAGAATTTACTCACTTATTTAAAGTTGCAGAGCAGAATTATTTTTCAGGCCTTGACATTTAAATATGGAAAGAATGCTTTGAATTGCTGAAGAAAATCCTTTGCATGCCTTTAATTTGTTGATGATTTAAAATTGTTGATGATTTAAAATTGTTGAAACAGATCTTCATTTGCATGTTGAAGTTGCAGAAATTTTAAAGGTTGCAGCTTGATAAGGACTTTATTTTGCAGATTGAAAATTGGTGTTGCAGTTTTAATTTGCATGTTTGATTTTCGTTTGAAGTTGTAGATTTTTTATCTCAGATTTGTATATGATTTTTGTTTTCAGGTTTACTGATTATTATTTTTCTTTGTTGAGCTGAGAAAATTGGAATAAGGGATGCAAGGTTTTTATTTTAAATTTAGTTATGATTTTAAAAAAAAATCAAAGAAAGTAAATTTTAAATTCAAGACACTTGTCACTTAATTTCTTAATCTTCTAACATGTGTTTTTAAGATGTTAACATGCTTACACATGTCCTTGAATATTTTTAATTAATTTTTCATTTAATTTAAATGTAATATAAACTTACATAATTTAATTCTCTTGATAAATATAATTTACATGTGTAAATATAAATTTACATTTATAAGAAAATATTATAAAACTAATTAAAATACAGATATAACTTCTTATACATGTAAAATTTAAAATCTAAAACATTCATATTTATACATTTATAACATTTTAAATTGAAGCATTTAAAAAGAAAGCAAAACAAACTTTGTTTAGATCCCTTTTTAAACTATCTTATTTAAAACAAACAATTATCTTATTTTTTCTGAAAACAAATGAATTAATCTTTAAATTAGCTTTTGAAAATATAAATTAAAACAAAGCTTAAAATTACAATTCATACATATATAGATTATTAAACAGATTTAAATCAAATTTCAAAACAACATCAAATTATAACATATACTTACATATACATTACAATTTGAAAATTCAACCTTTATTTAAAACAAAAGATCTTCTATTCACAATATATATCAGATATATATATTATAAATAGAATAAAATTTCATTAGCTTCGAAAAATAAATCTTATCCATTTCGAATTGTTAGAAAGACATTGATCACAATTATCAGATTAAATATTTATTAGCCTTTAAAAAGATTAAATCGATCAATTTAAATTAAAGTTATAAAGAAAATCATCAAATCAATTTAATTATTAATAAAGATTATTAAATTGATATTGCATAAAATTCTGGGTCGTTACAATAGGAATTCAGCGGCCCGGTCTTTCATTTTCATTTTGCACGGTAGATCTGAATTTCAGATAATAAAAAAAGAAGAAGTTTATTTATATTAATATATATTCAAATGTTTAAATTATCATATCTATTTCACACGAGGTTGGAATCAAGCAAAACTGGCGGCTCCGGAATAGCGACGATGAGATCTAGGTTGCAGTGCAGACCTGGAGACGTTTGGAGCAAGTGAAAAATTTAGGTTAAATCGAACGACAATCGATTTAATTTAAAATTGAAACGCTCGGAATTTAAACTCAAAGTGAGTTAATCTCACTCAATTTTGGACTGGTAGTGGTAAATTTTAAACAGGTAAAAATATTAAAATGATCGATTGGCTAAATTGATGAATTTTTATCCGTTGAATGTGATATTACATATAGTAATGTGTGTGTGTTTGTATATATATATATATATTGGAGTGATTGATATTCCCGCATTTATATAGCAGGTGAGACCCTATGCGCCCCACATAATAGCGGATGATCTCATATACTGGGATCCAACCGAATTCCTCAAAATGTTGAGTTTAATTGCACATATAGTGATATATGTTGTGTTGAAATAATCTGTGACGGGTTATCGTGTGATTTGGATTGATTAGTTGACATGGCAGGTTTTGACCTGGATATTTGCATTTCAAATACCAGTAATTTATGTTTTGATAGGAAAAGAAATAAAAAAGGGAATTTTTAAGTAAATTGTTTATAAAGAGTTTTGGGTTAATTAATTTGATGAAATAAAAGGTTTGGGATTTGTGCTTTACAAAAATTGGAATATTATAAACATGGGTCTTGGAATAAAAGTATACGAAAAGGATTTTTAAATAATAAATGTTTAAGTGGTACTTGTTTAGTGACCCGTGTTTAAAAATCGGGATTTTTAATGGATCAGAAGAATAAAAGTGAATTTGTGAACAAGTATAAAGGTGGTTTATATGGGAATTCAAGTAGGATTTCCAAATTTCCAGGATGGAGTGGGAAATTGAGAAACCGCTCTTGTTTTACAGAGAGGATTTTAATCTATTAATGTGATGATTTTAAAAAGTGTTAAAATATTCTGGAGAATTAGCTGTTTCATTTATTTTAAATTATTTAAAACCTATTTTATTATTTACCAGTAACTTACAATGATTTTGAAAGATTTATTACTATTTAAGAAATTGTAACAACACGCATATTTATCGGTTTTATATTTAAATATTTTATTTAAAGATTTTATCGTTAGTCGGATTTTAGTCCGAAAAGCTACTTTTTGCAACAGTCGAATTGGGACTCGAGACCACCCCCATTGAGTTCGAAATGACGTTTGCGATCTTTTTGAGTATAAGCTTCGATATGTTTGGAGAAAGTTGATTTTTGCCACTTTTTCACTTAGGGTTTTGGTTTGGGCTGAACCCACTTACTAACTCAGTCCCAACCCACTCCAACTCTTCATTACTTCATTTCTAATTCCTAACTCTTCAAGCTTTCAACAATGGTGGAAGAGAAAAGGAATTAGGAAATCCTAAGCCCTAGTTTCCTTTGCAAATCCATCTCCTAACTCCAAAGTTCATGAGAACCCATTGGTAAGCTTCCTCTTCTTCTTCTCCAACTCATTCTCTCTTTGATTTCAGAAATTTCCTAAACCTAATTTAGGGAATGTTTCTCTTTTAAGCTTAGATTCAAGCTTGTTGAGTTGGAATTGAAGAGTGCTTGTTCTTGCCATTGCTTCATAGCATCTTTTTCATTCGTTTGGGTTCAAAGGTGAGATTTTTAATCTCACATCTATGCTTATAATTCTCTTCTATTGTTAGGTATGAATTCCTAAAACTTATTCATGTGCATTTGATTTTGATTTGGATTGCTTTTGTGAATATTCCAATTTTTAGTGTTTTGAGTTCAAATTCGTTAAAAATCCTAACTTTGATGTTTGAACATGTTTTTAGTGAAGCATCGAGGAGCATATAGGGCCGGGTAGTCGATTGGCATGAACCCTTAGCGCCGTTGCTCGTGCGATTGCAATTTGGTCGGGATTTGCACCTCCTTTGAAATAGGGTAGGAAGTGCAAGTATACAGGTTCGGCCGACCGAGCCCCCTGGCCGGTCGACCAACCTGTAGTCCAGGCACTTCCTGCCTCTGTTTGGAAGTGCTAGTTACAGGCTTCGGCCGACCGAGCTCCCTGGGCCGGTCGACCGACCTGGTGCCCCGAGCACTTCCAACCTCTGGTTCGGTCGACCGACTCAGGGAGTCCGGTCGACCGACCTGCTACTATTTGCCAGATTAGCCTATATTGCTAATTCGTTTGAATATCCAACTTTAATCGATTCGTGTTGTCTCCCTTTTGTTGTTGTCATTTATTATCAACTTTGATGACCTTTTCTTTGGGAATTTTAGATATATCCACTTTGATGGATTTTGTATCGATCTCTTTGGATTTTATTCACGTTTTTGAATGTGAATCTTAGTGATTGATTGTTCATACAATCTTCTTTGTGATTTGTCACTTTAAAAATATAAAGGTTTTCTATACTAGTAGTAAATATCAAAACTCTTTCTTCAAATGATTTCAACACTATTTTATAACAAAGCTCGTTTTCTTAAACCATTTTCCAATCTATTAGTATATACAAACCTTTACCTCACTCGTATGAGAAATCTAATTAAACGACTTAGTAAAACAAGTGGTATGAAACGCTTGCGTTTATTTCGTCGGTTAATTCTTGGACTTGTTCGATTGAATCTCATGTGACAATTTTCTAGTGGAGATTTACAGATTGTTCGTAAATGTTTAAGTTAAGCAAGTGGTTATGGGACATGAAGCTAAACTTTTATATTTACTAGCTTAGTGTAATTGACACTTCTCGTTGATCGTGACGATCATCTTTGTGATTTAGACTAGCATTGTGCGATGTCTTTTTGTCCACGTGGAGGACTGTACTTCGTTTTTATTGAGCTTCGGCTCACCAGGAGGAGCTTCGGCTCAAAGTCCGCAATGGGGGACCATACCCTATCAGGAGGAACTTCGGTTCACCAGGAGGAGCTTCGGCTCAAAGTCAGCAATGGGGGACTATACCCTGTCACGAGGAGCTTCGGCTCACCAAGAGGAGCTTCGGCTCAATGTCCGCAATGGGGGACTATACCCTATCATGAGGAACTTCGGTTCACTAGGAGGAGCTTCGGCTCAATGTCCGCAATGGGGGACTATACCCTGTCAGGAGGAGTTTTGACTCACCAGGAGGAGCTTCGGCTCAATGTCCGCAATGGGGGACTATACCCTGTCTGGAGGAGCTCCGGCTCATTTTTATGGGGATTGGCCATCCTTTTTATTATGATTTCTGGATTTCGTGTGTTGATTTCTGGAATTTAAATTTCACCAACTTTTACGATGGGCATTGATATATATGTCATTTATTGTGGCTTGGTGAATGAAATTAGGAGTATGACATTCCTTTTTATCTTGAGTAGATTATTGTGAAGTTGATTAATCTCTTGTTGATTTTCAATTACTTTTTTATCACAGCTTGGCATTGTGATTATTATATGTTTGTGTCATATCTCTTATTATATATCACTTCATCTGATATTTATAGCTAGACCGATCCGTTTATTATTTTCTTCTTAAATAATACTCGGGTCAGACTGAGATATTACAGGTGCTTCTGCTTGACTCCTTATCGGACTTTCATCTGATCTTTTGGCTAACTACTTTAGATTAGTAGTTTATTTTGTTGTATACACTTGAGATATGGACTCATAGATGTATTCTTTTGTACAGCACGTGTTGCTATTCTTTTGTATTATTGTGGATCTTTTTGACCACTACTCTGATGTACACTTTCATGTGTAATATTCATATCTATTTCCGCCTTTGTGATATGAATTATCTGTGACTGATTTGTGTTATGTTTATCTCTATATTTGTTTCCGAAGACCTTTATAGCCACTGTGTAGTAGCTTTGAGTTTGTGTCGGTATGTCGGATTCCCTCTTGAGATGAAAAGTTATATCTTTTATCTTGCATATCGGTACTCGCACAAAGCAATTATACAGATGGTCGCTCCTCAACAGCCTTATTCTCCGTGCTAGTTGACAACATTACACCGTAGTGTTCTTAGCTAGCATGAGTATAGAGGTGGGGCGTCACAGCTTGGTATCAGAGCCAAACTTCGGAACAATATGGAATATTATAACAAGGATCATCATCCTAAGTCTTTCTTAGGAGTCGTGCTTTAGGATTTTATTCGAGTCTTCGTACCGATTCATCCTATTTTCTTTATGATTCCTTGTTTTATCTATCAAGAATTGCTTGATATTTATCTTGAGAATAACTTTTTCCTCTTCTTTCTTTCTTTCTTAAAGAAGAGAAATGGTTAGACCTGGCCGTCGCAGCGCCGGTCAATCTAGTGCTACTCCTCTGGATGGAGTATTCATGTCTGCTCAACAACTTTTGGATCTTGTAAAGAATCAAGAGTTTATCTATGCTTTGAGTAAGAACCCCGAAATGGTTCTACCTTTAAAACTTGAAGTTTCTTTCAATCAGCTTGTGGATGTTACTCTTCTTCATGGAGAGGTTGGTAAAGGAAGTGTTTGTGATATTGGGATTTCCAAGAAGAGGCATATTAAGTTCAAGAGCCTTAATCCCAATAAGAGAGTGAAGCAAACTACTTTTGTAGCAAAGACTCCAATCCCTAATCGTGGAGGATGCTACAATTGTAATTCTATGGAACACTATGCGAATATGTGATATTAGATATTTTAGGATATATCTATATATAGCAATATATATATATTGGCATATGTATATATTGCAGTTGATTGATTTCCCGCCTTGTATAGTGGATGAGACCCTATTGCGCCGTTAGTAAGCGGATAATATTTTATAAAATCCCATATACCGTGATATTCCACCTTGAAGTGGAATTGGTATTGTGCTAACATCTTTGGATGCAGGGAAACAGGTTGGAGGGATCCAACTGGATTCCTCACAAATATTTATTTGATTATAGATATTGTCTGAATTGTGATTATCATATTGATATATGATATTTGTTGCCATGATTGACTATTCGATGCTGTTACATCATCGGATTCATTTTTAAAGTTAAAATAACGATTTTTGATTTTTAAAGGATTTTAAAGTGATTTTCAAAGTATATGTTTTTATTTAAAATTTTGAATTGATTCATTTTTAATAAATTAAGATCTCAAATTTTTAAATCTATAGGAATTAATATTTTTGGAAAAAATAACCAAAATGTTATTTTTGAGATAAGTAGTTAATAAATTTATGAAATGGCTTAAATTGAGATTTTTGAATTATTATTATAAACGGTTTATATAAAAGATTTTTTTTTTGATATTTATGAATTTAAAATATTGGAAGTATAAACGAGTTTATTATGTGTTAAAATGAAGTATGAAATGGATCGTTGAAAATTATAGATTTATAAAATTGTGAAAGTTATAAAATGAATAGATATTGAAAATAAAAGATTCATGAGTCATTAACTTATAAAATGGATTTTGGGCATTTAAATGAGATATTTATAGAAATTGTAAATAAAGGAATTTTTTTTATAAGTTGAAATTGTCATGGAATATAAAAGAATCTTATAAGCAATAAGATTTGGAATTTGTGAAGCTTAAAAAGAACGATTTGTTAAATGAATGAATGAATTATAAGTACTCAACTTATAATATGGACTTTTGGTATAAAATTGAATTTTATAAATTGAATTGGATTGATGAAGGAAATTTATAAATCGAAGTTTATAAATAGGAATAGAATTTATAAATATTGTTTATAAATTCGTAATCAATTGAATTTGATCAATTGAATATAAAAGTTTATTAAAGGAGTTATATTCACGTTTTTGAACAGTGAATATATCGTTAAATAAAATGGATATCTTTTGGGAAAAGGATGTTTTAAATAGAATTTAAAACGATTTAAAGATGTTTTAAAATGCATTAAGTATCGAAAACATAGACTTCAACATTTATTGTTGAAATAGACGTTTTTCGAGAAATAGAGGGAAATGAATATGTAGATTTCAACATTCATTGTTGAAATAGATGTTTTCGAGGAAATAAGGAAATAATGGACTATAACACTGTTGTTATAGTAAATGATTTCCGAAAGGAAATATTTTTGTATAGTATTGGGATTTATATATCTATTTAATTTCGAATCCCTATACTAGTGATTTTGGGTTGTCGTAACGATGTTTTACGCAACATTCGTTTTGACCCAAGTAAATGTGAATAAAAGAACGTTTTTCCTTAAGGAATGAAAAATATACTTAACTATGGTTTAAGTATACCGAATATTTTCAAATTGTGAAAATGAATAATATTTGTGAATCACTTACTTTTAAATAAGTATGGAATTGTTTCTCCAATATGAAATGGAACGTTTTTTAAGAATTTATCTTTTTGAAGATAAATTGGAATTGAATATTGGAAATCTATTGAAAAAATGTAGATCAGTAGATATTTTGAAATATAAATTCACTATGGAATTTATAGATGGAAAGGGAAAATTGGTTTGCAAAATAAACGTTGTTTATTTTTGAAGTGTGGAAATTTTATATCTTGTAAAGATATTTTTGGGAAAATAAATAATTTGGAAAATTATTTGGAATCTGATGATGTTGCTCATCTTTATTGATAGTTAAATAACCGACTATCAATATTTACCCTTAAATGAGTATTTGTTGTGATTGCTTGAATTGGATGCCACACTTATTTTTAAAATAAGCGCTCACTATTCGGATTAACCGGGAAAGGACCATGGGGTCGTATAACCCACTCCGAATATGTAATACGTCGTTATGAATTGCATTTGAAGACCGGTGTTGAAGACCGGATATTTGTGAAAACGGATGGATGACCGTCGAGTTACTCTGCATCGGCTGATCTCCGATACAGAGGTTTTATCACCCTTAGTGACGGGTTGTCCGGACGTGATTAGTGAATATCCGGATTGCAAGGGCTTCTTTGGAAGTGCCTTCGGTTCCGTTCGATCCCGGAACGGATTTGTATGGATTGTATGTCTGACGTTACAATTTGAGATGTAAAGCTGGTTTTTATCAAATATATTTTTGCTGGTGGCGGAGAATTTATTCTCTTAGCTTAACACCCTTCTCTGAGACGTACGAGCTCAGAGGTTATATAGTTGATGGTTACTAGTGATACATTCCCGAATTGGTAATGTGGCATACTGAGTGATGCTGTGAAATGATCATTGGTTGATCGTTTGTGATAGGATCATTTGTTTGATCGTCTATCTTGATGATCATTGTTTGATCATTTGTTGACCCAAAGCACTGCTTTTGTAAAGCGTGGCTTTGTGGACGAGACTTCGTCGGACCTCACACCCCGAAAATGGTCAAAACAGGAAAGATGCAGCAAGGTTATTAGGGGGTAGCGCCCCTTTAGTGTATGTCATTCCTTCTGGATAGAGGTGGTATCATGGTATGGAGCCCAGATACTTAACCTATGTGATTACTGCAAATTTATTACTTTGTGGTTGTTGGAAATCGGGGATCCACGGATATAGATCGGTTACGATCGGGGAATGACATATTCGTGTCAGTTGTTACCCAGTTAGGGGTAACCCGGCCTTGTGTTGGCAGAGATCCGGTTAGGTTCTCGGGACGTCATTCCAGAGGCGTTTCCATGTGGCAATGGGAAGTTCCTTGGCCTGACCATTTGTTGGAAATCCAAAGAAACAATACGAGCCTTGTACGGTTTTAGTTGTATTACCTGCTATGGAATGTGGCGGTAACCTGCTATTGAACATAGTAGCTATAGTAGGCATACGATAATGGTCGTATGTTGGCTAAGATTTATATTCTACTTTCGAAATGATTTTTCTACACTATGCACTAGCAATAATATCAAATGCTTCTTTTTAATGCGTGTCAAGCATCTTTGACTATCATAAGAAGAAATCTCCTCCGATTCTGCGTTTGCATTGTGTGTGTGTGCGGGAGGCCTTATGGTAGTCTCATTTTCTAAAAAGCATTGCGAATTTATTTAAAAATTATCGAGTTATTCTGGATTTAGGAGTGCTATGGAGCTAAGGAGGCGAGCTGCATATTGAGACGTACCACTTGTATATGATATTATACTATGTATTATTCCGCTGTGTATTCTGTATGAGGACAAGTTTATATAACTGTCCATTGATGTATTACTCTATTGTATATAGTATCTCTTTTCCGCTGTTTGTTTGTTGTAAACTCTGATAATGTAATGTAATGTGATGTGATGTAATAACTGATATAGTTCTTTGTTTTAAAAGATTATTCATTTATCTATTATATGTTGTTCCGCTGCGATTGTGAGAATTCTGATATTGTTCTGTGTTACTTTCTTTTCTGTTCTTTCTTCTTCTCTCTTTTTTTCTCTCCTTCTACCTCTTTCTTCTTCCTTAAAACCTAACATTTCGGTTTTTCGGCAACGAAAAATCGCAAACGTTACAATATGTGTCCAAAACCACATTCTTGTCGCTATTGCAAGAAACCGGGTCATCTTTTATCTACGTGTCCCAAACTTTTGAACAAGGACATGAGAAAGCTAAATATTGTGCAAGCTCCTAGCAACTCTTCTCTTGGTCAAGGTATCTTTCACTCAATCCTTGATGGCATTGTTTTATTTCGTGATCTTCTTATTTGAGTTCTTTTTGATATGGGTTCCATCTCACTATTTTATATCAAAAGAACTTGTTGATTCTTTTTCTTTAAACATTTTGGGCTTGATGACTTCTTTGAGAGTTGCGAATCCGGATGGTAGATCCGCAACACTCAATTTGCTTTCTATTGATGTCGAAATTATTTTATGTGATTTTTCTTTCCGAGCCGATATTTTTACTTAGGCTTCGGAATTGATTTTTTGAAAGGATCGGCTTAATCATTGTGAAGCCCATATCCTATTTTTTTAGTGGACTATTCATCTTCGACATTTTCAATCTGTTAAGCAGATTTCTATTTTTCCTTTATGATTTTGATTCCAACTTGATGGCATCATTTTATTCTTTAAACTCTCAAGATGAGAAAAGTGTTATTTCTCTTATCTAGATGATTTGTTAAACTTTCCGGTATTTTTGAGTTTGTCTTAGGATTATCACCTAAGCAATATCTTTTGTGTGGTGCTAAGGTCTTTTCAGTTTGACTTTACAACCGGTTTTCGTTTGCTACGAGTTGCGGAAGTTAGCATTCCACTTACCGCATTCCGCACTTGTTATGATTCCTATGAATGACTTATTTTGTCATTCAATTTGTCCAGCTTATTTCATCCATTTTATAAATTGAATATTCTATGAATATTTCGATGAGACCATTCTTGTATATATTGATTTTGGATGAAAATAGTAATTTAAAATTTTGAAAATCTTTTTCATAAGATTTATTTATAAGTACGATTTGATTTTTGTTCTTAAAACGAACAAAGAATATTCTTAAAGGTTTTTTAGAAACATGTTTATCCTATAGAATATGATTTTGTGATTGTATTGCCCGTTGAGTGCTTTAAGAATTTTGGTCGATGCGCTTGATCAACGTTATCGATAGGAATTTCCTAAACGCTTTGATGAGACAATCAGACACGATATATTGACTTGTAAAAATGTAAATTTTTGTAGAAAGATTATTACATAAAAATAAAAATGTAATTTGAAAGTTTTAACTTTTCAGGAAAGAAGATTATTTAAAAGAAATTCTTTCTTTTCGATACTCTTATTCTTGCGATTCCTGGAGGGGAACCAAGACTTTGCTATTTGTACCGATACTAGTCGTATTAGTTTGGATGTCGTTCTCTTGCAAAGGAGAACGTGCTATCACTTGTGCTTCTAAATCATTATAGCTTATCGAGACTAGATATGCCACTCATGATCTAGTGTTCGTGGCTATTGTTTTACTTTTGGAATTTGGCATCATCATATTTGGATGAGAAATTTGTTCTCTGCCTCGATCATAAGTCTTTGGAATATTTATTTTCTCACAAGGAACTCCATGTCAACTCGAGCTCCTAGCATCTTATGATCTTGATATTCTTTTATTCCCGAGAAGGGAAATCGTGTCGCCAATGCACTTTGTCGTAGGCAACAAGTGGTTGATTCTTTGATGATGTCTGAAGGGAATTATCTCTTTATCAAGTTCATCAAACGTTTTGATGTACTTCGTTTTATTGAGTTTTATCTCATTCCTTTCATGGACTGGTGTCCGGTGTTCTTTTATGGTGTTCGGTTCATCGAATGTACTATTATTATACTACATCAATGTTCCGTCTTATCTGGATCAATGGATGTACCATTATACTACATCGTTGTTCCGGTTTATCGGTTCATTGGACGTACCGTTTTTGTACTACGTCGGTATTCCAAATTATTCGAGTTTCTAGTTTCTCGGGCGTACCGTTTCTGTACTACGCCGTTGCACCGGCTCAAATTTCTACTATTCTTGACATTCTCCACGTCTTTTACCTACGGAAATGCTTTTATGTTTCCGGTTTTTATTCTTGAGCCTGGTGTTATTAATGAAACTGAAGTCTCACCAGTTTTGACTTATGAGAAACATTCCATTCGCATCATTACTTCGGAGGTTGAGCGCCTTCAGAATAAAGATGTTCTTTTTGTGATAGTTCAATGATTCTCAAATCCTAAGGATTGCTCTTGGGAATCCAGAGAATTCATTGAGCGATCCCGTTCTTGCTAACTCTTTCGTGCTCTTTATGGTGAACTTCTTATTTCAATTTTCTTTTGTGTTGATATGCTTCCATGGTTGTTACTTCTTATTTTCCTCTTAAGTATTGCGAGGACGCAATTTCTTTAAGGAGGGGAGTCTGTAACAACCCGCATATTTATCGATTTTATATTTAAACATTTTATTTAAATATTTTATCGTTAGTCGGATTTTAGTCCGAAAAGCTACATTTTGCAAACAGTCGAATTGGGACTCGAGACCACCCCCATTGAGTCCAAAATGGCGTTTGCGACCTTTTTGAGTATAAGCTTCGATATGTTTGGAGAAAGTTGATTTTTGCCACTTTTTCACTTAGGGTTTTGGTTTGGGCTGAACCCACTTACTAACTCAGTCCCAACCCACTCCAACTCTTCATTACTTCATTTCTAATTCCTAACTCTTCAAGCTTTCAACAATGGTGGAAGAGAAAAAGAATTAGGAAATCCTAAGCCCTAGTTTCCTTTGCAAATCCATCTCCTAGCTCCAAAGTTCATGAGAACCCATTGGTAAGCTTCCTCTTCTTCTTCTCCAACTCATTCTCTCTTTGATTTCTGAAATTTCCTAAACCTAATTTAGGGAATGTTTCTCTTTTAAGCTTAGATTCAAGCTTGTTGAGTTGGAATTGAAGAGTGCTTGTTCTTGCCATTGCTTCATAGCATCTTCTTCATTCGTTTGGGTTCAAAGGTGAGATTTTTAATCTCACATCTATGCTTATAATTCTCTTCTACTGTTAGGTATGAATTCCTAACACTTATTCATATGCATTTGATTTTGATTTGGATTGCTTTTGCGAATATTCCAATTTTTAGTGTTTTGAGTTCAATTCGTTAAAAATCCTAACTTTGATGTTTGAACATGTTTTTAGTGATGCATCGATGAGCATATAGGGCCGGGTAGTAGATTGGCATAAACCCTTAGCGACGTTGCTCGTGCGATTGCAATTTGGTCGGGATTTGCACCTGCTTTGAAATAGGGTAGGAAGTACAAGTATACAGGTTCGGCCGACCGAGCCCCCGGCCGGTCGACCGACCTGTAGTCCAGGCACTTCCTGCCTTTGTTTGGAAGTGCTGGTTACAGGCTTCGGCCGACCGAGCTCCCTGGGCCGGTCGACCGACCTGGTGCCCCGAGCACTTCCAACCTCTGGTTCGGTCGACCGACTCAGGGAGTCCGGTCGACCGACCTGCTACTATTTGCCAGATTAGCCTATATTGCTAATTCGTTTGAATATCCAACTTTAATCGATTCGTGTTGTCTCCCTTTTGTTGTTGTCATTTATTATCGACTTTGATGACCTTTTCTTTGGGAATTTCAGATATATCCACTTTGATGGATTTTGTATCGATCTCTTTGGATTTTATTCACGTTTTTGAATGTGAATCTTAGTGATTGATTGTTCCTACAATCTTCTTTGTGATTTGTCACTTTAAAAATATAAAGGTTTTCTGTACTAGTAGTAAATATCAAAACTCTTTCTTCAAATGATTTCAACACTATTTTATAAAAAACCTCGTTTTCTTAAACCATTTTCCAATCTATTAGTATATACAAACCTTTACCTCACTCGTATGAGAAATCTAATTAAACGACTTAGTAAAAGAAGTGGTATGAAACGCTTGCATTTATTTCATCGTTTAATTCTTGGACTTGTTCGATTGAATCTCTTGTGACAATTTTCTAGTGGAGATTTACAGTTTGTTCGTAAATGTTTAAGTTAAGCAAGTGGTTATGGGACATGAAGCTAAACTTTTATATTTACTAGCTTAGTGTAATTGACACTTCTCGTTGATCATGACGATCATCTTTGTGATTTAGACTAGCATTGTGCGATGTCTTTTTGTCCACGTGGAGGACTGTACTTCGTTTTTATTGAGCTTCGGCTCACCAGGAGGAGCTTCGTCTCAAAGTCCGCAATGGGGGACCATACCCTATCAGGAGGAACTTCGTTTCACCAGGAGGAGCTTCGGCTCAAAGTCCGCAATGGGGGACTATACCCTGTCACGAGGAGCTTCGGCTCACCAGGAGGAGCTTCGGCTCAATGTCCGCAATGGGGGACTATACCCTGTCATGAGGAACTTCGTTTCACCAGGAGGAGTTCGGCTCAATGTCCGCAATAGGGGACTATACCCTGTCAGGAGGAGTTTTGACTCACCAGGAGGAGCTTCGGCTCAATGTCCGCAATGGGGGACTATACCCTGTCTGGAGGAGCTCCGGCTCATTTTTATGGGGATTGGCCATCCTTTTTATTGTTATTTCTTGATTTCGTGTGTTGATTTCTGGAATTTATATTTCACCAACTTTTACGATGGGCATTGATATATATGTCATTTATTGTGGCTTGGTGAATGAAATTAGGAGTATGACATTCCTTTTTATCTTGAGTAGATTATTGTGAAGTTGATTAATCTCTTGTTGATTTTCAATTACTTATTTATCACAGCTTGGCATTGTGATTATTATATGTTTGTGTCATATCTCTTATTATATATCACTTCATCTGATATTTATAGCTAGACTGATCCGTTTATTATTTTCTTCTTAAATAATACTCGGGTCAGACTGAGATATTACAGGTGCTTTTGCTTGACTCCTTATCGGACTTTCATCTGATCTTTTGGCTAACTACTTTAGATTAGTAGTTTATTTTGTTGTATACACTTGAGATATGGACTCATAGATGTATTCTTTTGTATAGCACGTGTTGCTATTCTTTTGTATTATTGTGGATCTTTTTGACCACTACTCTGATGTACACTTTCATGTGTAATATTCATATCTATTTCCGCCTTTGTGATATGAATTATCTGTGACTGATTTGTGTTATGTTTATTTCTATATTTGTTTCCGAAGACCTTTATAGCCACTGTGTAGTAGCTTTGAGTTTGTGTCGGTATGTCGGATTCCCTCTTGAGATGAAAAGTTATATCTTTTATCTGGCATATCGGTACTCGCACAAAGCAATTATACAGATGTTCGCTCCTCAACAGCCTTATTCTTCGTGCTAGTTGACAGCATTACACCGTAGTGTTCTTGGCTAGCGTGGGTATAGAGGTGGGGCGTCACAGCTTGGTATCAGAGCCAAACTTCGGAACAATATGGAATATTATAACAAGGATCATCGTCCTAAGTCTTTCTTAGGAGTCGTGCTTTAGGATTTTATTCGAGTCTTCGTACCGATTCATCCTATTTTCTTTATGATTCCTTGTTTTATCTATCAAGAATTGCTTGATATTTATCTTGAGAATAACTTTTTCCTCTTCTTTCTTTCTTTCTTAAAGAAGAGAAATGGTTAGACCTGGCCGTCCCAGCGCCGGTCAATCTAGTGCTACTCCCCTGGATGGAGTATTCATGTCTGCTCAACAACTTTTGGATCTTGTAAAGAATCAAGAGTTTATCTATGCTTTGAGTAAGAACACTGAAATGGTTCTACCTTTGAAACTTGAAGTTTCTTTCAATCAGCTTGTGGATGTTACTCTTCTTCATGTAGAGGTTGGTAAAGGAAGTGTTTGTGATATTGGGATTTCCAAGAAGAGGCATATTAAGTTCAAGAGCCTTAATCCCAATAAGAGAGTGAAGCAAACTACTTTTGTAGCAAAGACTCCAATCCCTAATCGTGGAGGATGCTACAATTGTAATTCTATGGAACACTATGCGAATATGTGTCCAAAACCCCATTCTTGTCGCTATTGCAAGAAACCGGGTCATCTTTTATCTACGTGTCCCAAAATTTTGAACGAGGACATGAGAAAGCTAAATATTATGCAAGCCCCTAGCAACTCTTCTCTTAGTCAAGGTATCTTTCACTCAATCCTTGATGGCATTGTTTTATTTCGTGATCTTCTTATTTGAGTTCTTTTTGATATGGGTTCCATCTCACTATTTTATATCAAAAGAACTTGTTGATTCTTTTTCTTTAAACATTTTGGGCTTGATGACTTCTTTGAGAGTTGCGAATCCGGATGGTAGATCCGCAACACTCAATTTGCTTTCTATTGATGTCGAAATTATTTTATGTGATTTTTCTTTCCGAGCCGATATTTTTACTTAGGCTTCGGAATTGATTTTTTGAAAGGATCGGCTTAATCATTGTGAAGCCCATATCCTATTTTTCGAGTGGACTATTCATCTTCGACATTTTCAATCTGTTAAGCAGATTTCTATTTTTCCTTTATGATTTTGATTCCAACTTGATGGCATCATTTTATTCTTTAAACCCTCAAGATGAGAAAAGTGTTATTTCTCTTATCTAGATGATTTGTTAAACTTTCCGGTATTTTTGAGTTTGTCTTAGGATTATCACCTAAGCAATATCTTTTGTGTGGTGCTAAGGTCTTTTCAGTTTGACTTTACCACCGGTTTTCGTTTGCTACGAGTTGCGGAAGTTAGCATTCCACTTACCGCATTCCGCACTTGTTATGATTCCTATGAATGACTTATTTTGTCATTCAATTTGTCCAGCTTATTTCATCCATTTTATAAATCGAATATTCTATGAATATTTCGATGAGACCATTCTTGTATATATTGATTTTGGATGAAAATAGTAATTTAAAATTTTGAAAATCTTTTTCATAAGATTTATTTATAAGTACGATTTGATTTTTGTTCTTAAAACGAACAAAGAATATTCTAAAAGGTTTTTTAGAAACATGTTTATCCTATAGAATATGATTTTGTGATTGTATTGCCAGTTGAGTGCTTTAAGAATTTTGGTCGATGCGCTTGATCAACGTTATCGATAGGAATTTCCTAAACGCTTTGATGAGACAATCAGACACGATATATTGACTTGTAAAAATGTAAATTTTTGTAGAAAGACTATTACATAAAAATAAAAATGTACTTTGAAAGTTTTAACTTTTCAGGAAAGAAGATTATTTAAAAGAAATTCTTTCTTTTCGACACTCTAATTCTTGCGATTCCTGGAGGGGAACCAAGACTTTGCTATTTGTACCGATACTAGTCGTATTGGTTTGGATGTCGTTCTCTTGCAAAGGAGAACGTGCTATCACTTGTGCTTCTAAATCATTATAGCTTATCGAGACTAGATATGCCACTCATGATCTAGTGTTCGTGGCTATTGTTTTACTTTTGGAATTTGGCATCATCATATTTGGATGAGAAATTTGTTCTCTGCCTCTATCATAAGTCTTTGGAATATTTATTTTCTCATAAGGAACTTCATGTCGAATCGAGCTTCTAGCTTCTTATGATCTTGATATTCTTTTATTCCCAAGAAGGGAAATCGTGACGCCAATGCACTTTGTCGTAGGCAACAAGTGGTTGATTCTTTGATGATGACTGAAGGGAATTTTCTCTTTATCAAGTTCATCGAATGTTTTGATGTACTTCGTTTTATTGAGTTTTATCTCATTCCTTTTATGGACTAGTGTCCGGTGTTCTTTTATGGTGTTCGGTTCATCGGATGTACTGTTATTATACTACATCAATGTTCCGTCTTATCTGGATCAATGGATGTACCATTATACTACATCGTTGTTCCGGTTTATCGGTTCATTGGACGTACCGTTTTTGTACTACGTCGGTGTTTCAAATTATTCGAGTTTCTAGTTTCTCAGGCCGTTTCTGTACTACGCCGTTGCACTGGCTCAATTTTCTACTATTCTTGACGTTCTCCACGTCTTTTACCTACGGAAATGCTTTTATGTTTCCGGTTTTTATTCTTGAGCCTGGTGTTATTGATGAAACTGAAGTCTCACCAGTTTTGACTTATGAGCAACATTCCATTCGCATCATTACTTCGGAGGTTGAGCGCCTTCGGAATAAAGATGTTCTTTTTGTGATAGTTCAATGATTCTCAAATCCTAAGGATTGCTCTTGGGAATCCAGAGAATTCATTGAGCGATCCCGTTCTTGCTAACTCTTTCGTGCTCTTTATGGTGAACTTCTAATTTTAATTTTCTTTTGTGTTGATATGCTTCCATGGTTGTTACTTCTTATTTTCCTCTTAAGTATTACGAGGACGCAATTTCTTTAAGGAGGGGAGTCTGCAGCAACCCGCATATTTATCGATTTTATATTTAAATATTTTATTTAAATATTTTATCGTTAGTCGGATTATAGTCCGAAAAGCTACTTTTTACAAACAGTCGAATTGGGACTCGAGACCACCCCCATTGAGTTCAAAATGACGTTTGCGACCTTTTTGAGTATAAGCTTCGATATGTTTGGAGAAAGTTGATTTTTGCCACTTTTTCACTTAGGGTTTTGGTTTGGGCTGAACCCACTTACTAACTCAGTCCCAACCCACTCCAACTCTTCATTACTTCATTTCTAATTCCTAACTCTTCAAGCTTTCAACAATGGTGGAAGAGAAAAAGAATTAGAAAATCCTAAGCCCTAGTTTCCTTTGCAAATCCATCTCCTAGCTCCAAAGTTCGTGAGAACCCATTGGTAAGCTTCCTCTTCTTCTTCTCCAATTCATTCTCTCTTTGATTTCAGAAATTTCCTAAACCTAATTTAGGGAATGTTTCTCTTTTAAGCTTAGATTCAAGCTTGTTGAGTTGGAATTGAAGAGTGCTTGTTCTTGCCATTGCTTCATAGCATCTTCTTCATTCGTTTGGGTTCAAAGGTGAGATTTTTAATCTCACATCTATGCTTATAATTCTCTTCTATTGTTAGGTATGAATTCCTAACACTTATTCATGTGCATTTGATTTTGATTTGGATTGCTTTTGCGAATATTCCAATTTTTAGTGTTTTGAGTTCAATTCGTTAAAAATCCTAACTTTGATGTTTGAACATGTTTTTAGTGATGCATCGAGGAGCATATAGGGCCGGGTAGTAGATTGGCATAAACCCTTAGCGCCGTTGCTCGTGCGATTGCAATTTGGTCGGGATTTGCACCTCCTTTGAAATAGGGTAAGAAGTGCAAGTATACAGGTTCGGCCGACCGAGCCCCCTGGCTGGTCGACCGACCTGTAGTCCAGACACTTCCTGCCTCTGTTTGGAAGTGCTGGTTACAGGCTTCGGCCGACCGAGCTCCCTGGGCCGGTCGACCGACTTGGTGCCCCGAGCACTTCCAACCTTTGGTTCGGTCGACCGGCTCAGGAAGTCCGGTCGACCGACCTGCTACTATTTGCCAGATTAGCCTATATTGCTAATTCGTTTGAATATCCAACTTTAATCGATTCGTGTTGTCTCCATTTTGTTGTTGTCATTTATTATCGACTTTGATGACCTTTTCTTTGGGAATTTCAAATATATCCACTTTGATGGATTTTGTATCGATTTCTTTGGATTTTATTCACGTTTTTGAATGTGAATCTTAGTGATTGATTGTTCCTACAATCTTCTTTGTGATTTGTCACTTTAAAAATATAAAGGTTTTCTATACTAGTAGTAAATATCAAAACTCTTTCTTCAAATGATTTCAACACTATTTTATAACAAAGCTCGTTTTCTTAAACCATTTTCCAATCTATTAGTATATACAAACCTTTACCTCACTCGTATGAGAAATCTAATTAAACGACTTTGTAAAACAAGTGGTATGAAACGCTTGCGTTTATTTCGTCGGTTAATTCTTGGACTTGTTCGATTGAATCTCTTGTGACAATTTTCTAGTGGAGATTTACAGTTTGTTTGTAAATGTTTAAGTTAAGCAAGTGGTTATGGGACATGAAGCTAAACTTTTATATTTACTAGCTTAGTGTAATTGACACTTCTCATTGATCATGACGATCATCTTTGTGATTTAGACTAGCATTGTGCGATGTCTTTTTGTCCACGTGGAGGACTATACTTCATTTTTATTGAGCTTTGGCTCACCAGGAGGAGCTTCGGCTCAAAGTCCGCAATGGGGGACTATACCCTGTCAGGAGGAACTTCGGTTCACCAGGAGGAGCTACGGCTCAAAGTCCGCAATGGGGGACTATACCCTGTCACGAGGAGCTTCGTCTCACCAGGAGGAGCTTCGGCTCAATGTCCGCAATGAGGGACTATACCCTGTCATAAGGAACTTCGGTTCACCAGGAGGAGCTTCGGCTCAATGTCCGCAATGGGGGACTATACCCTGTCAGGAGGAGTTTTGACTCACCAGGAGGAGCTTCGGCTCAATGTCCGCAATGGGGGACTATACCCTGTCTGGAGGAGCTCCGGCTCATTTTTATGGGGATTGGCCATCCTTTTTATTGTGATTTCTGGATTTCGTGTGTTGATTTCTGGAATTTATATTTCACCAACTTTTACGATGGGCATTGATATATATGTCATTTATTGTGGCTTGGTGAATGAAATTAGGAGTATGACATTCCTTTTTATCTTGAGTAGATTATTGTGATATTGATTAATCTCTTGTTGATTTTCAATTACTTATTTATCACAGCTTGGCATTGTGATTATTATATGTTTGTGTCATATCTCTTATTATATATCACTTCATTTGATATTTGTAGCTAGACTGATCCGTTTATTATTTTCTTCTTAAATAATACTCGGGTCAGACTGAGATATTATAGGTGCTTCTGCTTGACTCCTTATCGGACTTTCATCTGATCTTTTGGCTAACTACTTTAGATTAGTAGTTTATTTTATTGTATACACTTGAGATATGGACTCATAGATGTATTCTTTTGTATAGCACGTGTTGCTATTCTTTTGTATTATTGTGGATCTTTTTGACCACTACTCTGATGTACACTTTCATGTGTAATATTCATATCTATTTCCGCCTTTGTGATATGAATTATCTGTGACTGATTTGTGTTATGTTTATTTCTATATTTGTTTCCGAAGACCTTTATAGCCACTGTGTAGTAGCTTTGAGTTTGTGTCGGTATGTCGGATTCCCTCTTGAGATGAAAAGTTATCTTTTATCTTGCATATCGGTACTCGCACAAAGCAATTATACAGATGGTCGCTCCTCAACGGCCTTATTCTCCGTGCTAGTTGACAGCATTACACCGTAGTGTTCTTGGCTAGCGTGGGTATAGAGGTAGGGCGTCACAGAAATAGTCCACATTTTTGCTTAAAAGTTAATTATCGAGTATTAATGGCTTTGAATGATTACTTCTTATTTGAGTATATTTATATAATTTAAACTTGAAAATTATTTTTACCCATTAGCACTATTTTGAGATAAATTTTTAGATTTAATTTATTTCAAAATTTATTTAGACAAAGACTTGGTGTTTTCAATGAAAATGAAGTTTTGGCTGAATTGATTCTTTTATTGATAGTTAAATAACCGACAATCAAATCGTGACCCAAATATAACTTTGGAAATATCTAGGAGAAGTATGGGAATTATATGGGACGGTTGCCATTCGAAGTGCTATAGTGTACGTATAAACTCGTTCGTTCTTCTAGGACGTCTATAAGAAAATCCGTCCACTAACGGTTAGCAGATGATCTCCGATCTTATTTTCATCCGTTTCCTAAAGAGCCAGAGTTGAGTTTACTAGAAAATAGCGAATGTTGTTTCTAAGAGACGGGATCGAATTTGTGATCCGAAAACCACTTCGATCCAACGAGTATGTTTTCAAAAAGAAGACAGGTGCTTGGAGTCGAAGATAGAGCAGTGAAGTGCAAGGGCTAATCGCTTCTAATCCCGAGGTTATTTCCAAAATGGATGTAGTATGAGTATTACCTTTGGTTCCGTTTGGACTGGGAACGGACTTGTATGGACGAATACTATCAGACCATCGTCGTTGGAGGATGATGAGCATTCTAAGTGAATGTGTTCTAAAATTGTAATGCTTAGCCCCAAGCCTCATCAACCGGGAATGTCTAAAATAGAGGAGGTGCAGCGAGGCTAAGTGTGTAGCACCAAATTAGGGTAAGGTCATCCCTGTCTAGAGTCCCTTGATCTCGGCTGTGGCGGTTGCTGGTCGCAACCGCGGAGTGATCTTATTTGGACATCCAGTAAGGGGTAGTCCGGTCTTGTGTTGTAGGGGATCAGGAGTGGTCATTGGTACGCTGATCTAGACCAAGAACTGTGACGGGCGGTACCCCAGCAGCCTTGTCATTGTATGGAAATCCAATCTCTAATAAGTGCCTTCGGACTTTATTGTTTACCTATTATGCTAGAATTTAATGAATGCAAAAATTTCGACTATTTGAACAAGTATTTGTACTTAGACACTATTATAATAACAGAGGACTTTGATATAAAATGTTTTGGTTATCGTAAGGTAAAAACCCAACTTGTTTTTTTGGCATGGTCTTACGAGATACCTTTGATTTCCGAAGAATTTTGAAACTTTAATGATTCAATTGAGTGTGTTTTCTCACGCTGGTTTTTCAGACTGACTCGGATGTTATTTTATTATAATGCTCGGTTCAGTCTGAGTGTTTCTGGTTAGGATGCAATGGAGCTCAGGAGACGAGCTGGAGACCAAGACGTATTATTCGTACTTGTTTATTTCTTCTGTAGTGTTTTGTTTGAAATTACCAGCAATTGTGAGAGCAGGTTGTTATAACTGCCTAGGCTGGTAATTATTGGTTTGTGTACTCTGATGTAAAATATGTATAATACAGTTTTGATTTGTGTAAAGAGCTATTGATATTATAGATTGTTCTGTCCGCTGTGAGATTCTTTTTTTTTTGTTTTAGTTCCTTCTTTATTCTACCTTCTTTCTTTTCCCTCAACAATCCGTCTTTCCAGCGCTCGATCGTTCGGCATGTTATACAGTGGGCATATTTATGTTGATTTTCGAGGGTCGTGAAGGACGAGTCATCACATCAATCAATGTAAACGCTTTGGTTTTTGTTTTAATTATCCAATAATCTCCGACTAATATTTTTTTTTAAAAAGATGAATGCAAATAACTTGAGCAAAAAAAATTTCATATATAAGTACCAATTTCTTTCGACTGAATTGATACATAAAGAATTGAGTTCAAAACTTAATCTAAGTAGCAAATTTTTCTTGAACTACAAAGATTTGGGTCGAGATCATATAACACGTGCTACAACGTCAATTTCTACAAACTTTGCAATAAATATGAGCTTTTAGGGGCCATACGCCTACCTTAGGAACTCATGAGTGCTATAGAGAGCTTAAGTCTCTCATAGAAGGCAGCTCAACTTCACATCCAAGTGGGTGAGTCCATTAAATGCTCCACTCTAGCACCACTTATGGTTATGGACTCATTAAGACCAAAAGATTCAACATCACAAAATAAATAAAATTAATTCATTAAGTGTGTCTCAAAAACATCACCATACCGGCTATGAATTATATATGAGTAATAAGGCATTGCCTCAAACAAATCAATGAAATCCATCAAGTGCGTCTCAAAAGTACCACCAATGCTAGTTATAGATTTGAAAAGAACGAATAGTCTCAAACTAAGATAAATTAATATATCCATCACGTGCATCTCCAAAGCACCACCAAAATCTGATTATGGACTATACAAAAGCAAAGAAGCTCAAACTTATAACAGATAGTAGAATCTATTAAGTACGTCTCAAAAGCACCATCAAAATTGGTTATGGAATATATAAAGTTAAAGAAGATCAAACTCATATTAAATAATAGAATCTATCATGTGCGTCCCAAAAGCACCACCAAAAATTGGGTATACATTATAAAAAGTAAAGAAGCTTAGAACCATATCAAATAGAAAAAGCGAATAAGTGCGTCTCAAAAGCACCACCAATTTTTTTTTATGGATTATATAAAAGTAAATAAGCTCAAAATATATCAAATAAAAAAATCCATCAAATGCATCTTAAAAGCACCATCAAAAATTGATTATGGATTATATAAAAGTAAAAATGGTCAAAATCATATCAGATAGAAAAATATATCAAGTGTGTCTCATAAGCACCACCAATAACTGGTTATGGATTATATAAAAGTAAAGAAGCTTAAAGTCATATCAAAAAGAAAAATCCATTAAATGCTTCTCAAAAGCACCACCTAAAATTGGTAATTGATTATGTAGAAGTAAAGAAGCTCAAAAACACAAAAATATCAAGAGAAAGAGTAACCATGTTCCATTATTTGACCATTAAGGGGTATTCATCATATTTTTCTCTATTTTAGGCTCGAGGCTCATTCTTCTTGAAGATTCAAGGATTGATTTCCTTTGATTAATTTAGAAAGCATATCCATGAAGTTCTATTTGATCTTATTCGTTTTTATAAAATTACTTCATTCACTAAATTCTCAATTGCTTTAGGTTTTAAATAAATATTTCTTCTCTTTTCGTTGCATGCTCTTACTGAAATTCCAATATTCATCAAAACAATACAAATGTAACTCCTCACATCATAAATAATAGCATGTTCAATAATTCAAGAGAAACATGACGCTTCCTCCAATTTTACCACACTCATCCTTTGGCTAGTTTTGAGATGCCACACCAAAACAATCAAATCTTTCCAAGATTTTCTCAATGTTGTGCGATCAACTTAAAAAATATATTCTCAATTTTCTCACATTAACCTCTTGTAAATATGTTCTCTTGTATTAGAAGGATAGGTAGGAACTCACAATTTAACACTTAATGTCTGTTGTTGATTTTTCCAAACTGCGGTAGGCCCACTTTAGCTAGATACCACATACTTCAAAAAATTAGATTTTAGAGGAACACCTTTTCATAATCCATTAATAGTTCTATCTGGTTTCTTTGCGAGGAATCATGTCGAGCATGAAATAATCTAACAAAGCAGTTTTCCCCACATACGGTCTAACCTACGAAGATCAGTATATCATTAGTTACATTCAATATAATTGTAACATGTTTTGTATTTTCATACATACAAATAAATATCAGCACAATACTTGTAACATTCAATATAATTAAAACAATATATCTCCGGACCAATAATGATAAGGAGGAACCTAGCCTCGTATGGAAACCAAGTCTCATAGACTTGTCACGTTTCCAACTCGATAGATTGGAGTAACATAAACACTCCGCGATGGATGGAGATGTTGTGGAGTGGCCAGTTGTTGAAGTTCGAGGACGGAGGGTCACGATGGATGGAGTTCATCTCGACAGTGAGGTATGGGCTAGGTTATCTTCTCTAATTTAATACATATTTTATATGTATTGCAGAGATAAAAAAAACAAAATAAAACAGTAAGGTTTAATAATAATATAATAAAATGAATACACATATATACCTATCTTTATTTACTTTTTTGGTTTTAAAATAATAGAGATTAATTTGATTAATTAACTTGTTAAATTTATTTTAAAGATTTTATAGAAAGGAATTTGTTTATAATCAAACTATTAGGTTAAAATAAATCATTGGTTAAATAAAATATCAAATGGAAATTTAATTGTTTGATTGGTTCGAATATTAATAAAATCATCTAATTGTTATACAAGGTTTAAAACCATGGGGGATCAAGCCAATTTTGAAATGGGTTGCATGCATAAGAAAAGGTGGGATCTTCTCACTCAAACAAATTGTTTTGTTTAATTTTAAATAGTTAAATTTAAAATTGATTGATTGTGTGCTTGGATGATAAATTATTATCAGTTGTGTTGGATTAGACCCTATACGCCGCATAATAGCGGATAATATTTATATAAACCCATATACCGCGATATTCCACCTCAAAGTGGAATTGGTATTATATATGTATTTGGAGTGATTGATTTCCCGCATTATATAGCTGATGAGACCATATGCGCCGCATAATAGCGGATGATATTTTATAAATGCCATATACCGCGATATTCCACCTCGAAGTGGAATTGGTATTTAATTGTCGTGCTAACGTCTGTAGATGCAGGGAAACAGGTTGGAGGGATCCAACTGGAATCGTCAATGAATTTGTTTCAATATTGTGTGTTGATTATTTATAATCTGTGTGTGATTATATTTGTGATTGAAATCATTGAAGGCTATAGCTTAGCCGAATATATTTTTGGTACCGTAGGATACCAGAAATGAATAAACTTGGATTTTTGAAATTTTAAGTAGAAAATCTATAGTAAGTTAAATTTTGAATTTGATAAATTAAAAAGAATATTAAAAGGATAAAGTTTTATTTTTGAAATCCTATTGAATAAATTCCAAATTATGGGAAAAGATTTTTAGCAAATGGATTTTTAGCAATATTGCTTAATAGTTGAAGAATTTATTTAAAATTTGAATTTTTAAATAGTTTGGAAGAAATAAAGAGATTTATTTTAAAAGAAAATAAATTTGGGAAATCGATTTGAAAATTTGATTTGGTATTTGAAAATCTTTGGGAAATCAATTTGGAAATTGATTTGGTGTTTGAAAATAAATCTTTGGAAAATCAATTTGAAAATTTGATTTGGTGTTGGAAATGAATTTAGAAAATCAATTTGGGAATTGATTTGGTGTTTGGAAATAAATTTGGAAATTAATTTGGGATTTGATTTGGTATTTGAAATAAATTTGAAAATCGGTTTGAAAATTGATTTGGTGTTGAAATTGAATATATAGGAATCGATTCAAAAATCATATATCAGTTGATATTTGGAAATCTAAATTCACAATGGGAATTTGTAAAGGAAAGGGAATTTTGTTTAAAAATAAACATTGGGTTATTTTTAAAAGTGTGGAAAGAAATTTACGGATTTGGAATGTAAATTTAAAATAAATCGAGAAGGGTTTATTAATTGGTTTAAATGGACCATTTTGAAATGGAAATCGTATTTCCGTGGAAAGTCGAGTATGTTTTCAAAGTAGCTTTTAAAGTATAAATTAAAATTTCTAGTGTTGGTTTTTAAAGAATGTTTTGGAGAAATTATTTTCTTAAGTTATTTTGAAAATATTTAGAGTAAAGATTATGATTATTTAAAGATTTAATTGATATTGTTTTAGAAAATGGTTATTTGAATAATTATTCCCTATCTACTAATTTTATTTTTAAAAGAATGGTTTGGACATGAAGTTTTATATGATATATTGGTGTAATGTTTTCATAGATAATATTTAAATAAGTGATATGAAACAGTTTTTTATTCTAAAGGTTTCCAAGTATATTTTGGATAAGTCATTTGAATTATTTTAAAGTATTTGGACTTGGCAGATTTCCAGGGAAAATGAATAAATATTTGGGAATATATTCCGCGTAAGGAAAATGATTTGAAATTTGTTTTCAAAGAATTGAAAAGTGATTTGAAATTTGTTTTCAATGGTTGAAGTGCTAAAATTATATCTTGCGAAGATATTTCGAAAATAAATAATTGGGGAAAAATTATTTAAATCTTGGTGTTTGTTGTGAATGTTGATTGATAGTTAAATAACCGACTACCAATATTGGCCTTCAAATGACGTTTGAATTTCGATGCGACTGGGGGTCGGATTCCAAATGGATATTCGAAATCACACCGAACCTTGTGATTGTGATGGATCTTTTGTTTAAAAGATCAAAGTGGAAATTTGTTGTGATTTGTTTGAGTCTGAATGTAACACTTATTTTTAAAATAAGCGCTTGTTATTCCGATTAGCCGGGAGAGGACCTTGTGTCATAAAACCCATTCCGAATAATGATACGACAAAATGGGATTGCATTTGAAGATGGTGTTGAAGACCGGGTATTTTCGAAAGCGAAAGGATTACCTGTCGAATGTCTCTGCACTGAGTTGCTCCGGTATAGAGATTTGATCACCCTTTGTGATGGGGATTCCGGATGTGATTAGTGAATATCCGGATTTGCAAGGGCTTCTTTGGAAGTGCCTTCGGTTCCGTTCGATCCCGAAACGGACTTATATGGATGTGTGTTTGACATTATACTTTAAGATGTAAAGCTGGTTTCTATCAAATACATTTATTTATTCTCTGAGCTTAACACCCTTCTCTGAGACATACGAGCTCAGAGGTTATGTAGTTGATGGTTACTAGTGATACATTCCCAATTAGGTAATGTGGCATACGAAATGCTGCTGATCATTTGTTGATCGAAGCATGGCTTTTGTGAAAAGTGTAGCTTTGTGGACGAGACTTCGTCGAGCCTCACAACCCGGAAATGGTCGAAACAGGAATATTGCGGCATGGTTTTTAAGGGTCGCGCCCCTAGGGTATGTCAATTTTCTTCTGGATAAGAGGTGATATCATGGTATGGAGCCCGAATGCTTAACCTATGTGGTTGCTGCAAACTTATTGTTTTATGGTTGTTGGTGTCGAGCGCTCGGATGAAGGTCGGTAACGACTGGGGATGGGATACTTGTGTGGTAGTTACCTATGTTATAGCTTGGTTAAAGCATGAGGTAATGTCGGTCTTGTGTTTGCAGAGATTCGGTTAGGTTCTCGGGGGTGTCCTTCCAGAGGCGTACCCATTTCGGTGTAGGAAGTTCCTTTTCCTAACCATTGTTAGAAATCCAAAAGAACAATACGCGTCCTATACGGTTTTAGTTGTATAACCTGCCATGGAATGCGGCAGTAACCTGCTATTGAACATGGTAGCTATAGTAGGCATACGATGAAATGTGGTATGCTGGCCAAGATTAATATTATACTTTCGAAATGTTTTCTGCACTGTGCACTAATAATAATACTAATGGTTTTTGCGTATCAAGCATTTTTGACTGTCATAAAGAGAAATATCCTCCAAGTGTGCGCTTGCATTGTAAGTGTGCGCTTGGTGGCCTTATGGCAGTTCCATTTTCCAAAAGCATAGCGGATTTCTTTTTTTATTTTCTTTGTGAAAATAACTGTTTTTAAGATCCCACACTAGTCCCATGACTGATCTGGAGTTTATTGTTCCCTTTCTAAACTCTGGATGCCCACAATTTTCCACACGGGAAGCCTAGAGCCAGGTTATCATTATTCTGGAGTGAAGTCAATCAAGAAGTATGCTGTGGAAATATGGAGTTGAAGCTGGATGGCGAGGCGTATCATATATACTATGTATTATCCGTTGTGTTTGGGTTGGTGCAAAGTCAGTTCCATGTAGTCAGGTTATAATAACTTTTAGTGTTGTATTGTGTGTCGTTATAAACTCTGATGATGTATTGTATAAACTGATATAGTGTTTTTGTTTTAAAAGATATTCATTTATCTATTATATTTGTTCCGCTGCGAAATGTGAGATTCTGTTATTGTTTCTGTTTCTTCTTCTATCTTCTTCTTTTTAAACCCTAACGGTTCAGTTTTTTGACATTCGATTGTGCGGCATTTGATACAGTGGACGTATTGATGTCGACTTTCGAACGTCGTAAAATTGGGTCGTTATATGCGCAGCGGAAGATTTATAGTATTTGAGATTGGTATGTATTAAAGTATACCTAGTACAATAAATAGTTACTTTAATTGGTTGTATTATTGAAATTATATCATATACATTTAGTAGTGTTGTATATTTATTGGATTATGATATGTTAAAGTGATAGTTTTCATTCATACTTTTAGAACCGACGGATTTTTCGGCAATTTTGACTGGTTTAAAATTTTGGGTCATCATAGGGTGTATAGAAGTTGGCGTTGTCCCAAACATAGTTGACTCTTTTACTTTTATTATATATATATATATATATATATATTTGTGTATTAGTAAGTTTGTAGATGAAAGCGAAGAAGAGAACAAAGAATCTGTAATGGGTCATATCTATAGTATGACTTGGCATATCTTTTGCAGCATAATTGTATAGTTGTTGTTGTAATTTAAATCATTAATGTATTGATATGAATTTTACCCGATTTAAAAATTTGTGTAATATTCAATTGTCGAAATGTTACTTATGTTTAAATTTCACTATGTGGTTCTTTCTGTTCATTGTTTTAGATTTTTAAAAATTTATAAACCTACAATCCATTTTCTTTAACGTTTGAAATTATTTGTTAGTGTATTTTGTTGCGTTTATAATTATTTTTGGATAATACAAATAGTGGGTCGTTACAACAGTATTAAAATCATCAATGATAATCCATAGATTGCTGTTTTTAGCATTACTTTTTTGAATATTTGACTAAAATCATTTCTTTCTGGCTTAAAATTACTAGCATAGATACTAGTTATCTGTGTTTGAAATCCTCTAGCATTATAAAAAGTATTATCTCTGTACTTGTAATTAAAACTATCATATTTTAAATTCAATATATTAGAATCCTAATTCTACCCTTACTTACACATTTTTTATTGTTTAAACGTTACCAATAATTTGGAGTTTCTAAAAAAACATCAGTATTTTCCAATCACTTAATTTATTTTCAAGCAATGTTATTGTAGTTGGTTTGCGGTACTTTATGATATTATAAGTCTCAATTTTCTAGATGAAGTATTCATCCCTCTTACATTTCAAACTATAAATTCCAGTAATACACTTAAAGATATCGATTTTCTAGTTTTCATACCTCAACCAACAACATTTTACCTCTTCTCTTACAAGATGAATCCTTAACCTTTAGCTTCTTGGTTAGATCATCCTACTTTGGATTATTTGAAACATATTTACGCTTAAAGTCATTTAAGATATTCTTTTGCCTCTAACCCCTTTCTCCTTACTTGAAATTTGCAGCGAATCTCGGTATTGTAATCAAAAGATGTTAAGTTGATGTTTGTTGTTGTGCTAATGTCCTTAGGCATTGCATCATTCTCTAATCGGGGAATAAGATCCACTGCATCAGTAACAACTTCATTACCATTAATTGCCTACTAATAGTATGCTTAACTATATTACCATTTGTCGTTGTAACTAACCAACGGAGTGGAATTCGTGGGTTCATCTCAATGGCATCTTTATTCTTTTGCCCCTAGACATGTTTTATTTTCTGTTCTTAACCATTGCTTCATGTTGATTTTTTGATACTTCTGATGAATTTTTAGTTATGACATGAATTTCAGATTCACTGAGCTGAATATTACCAACACTTTCCATGTTTTTGGCTTATAAAATTATCGAGATTTGTATCTCTTGTGTTTGATTTTCTGTACTGCACATTGTTTGATGATATATTCAAACTTTCAATAGGGATATCAAGTTCCTGATTGAACTTGAAGTCTCTTCTAGAAGAACAATCATTTCTTTTCTTTCCTCCAATGTTTCCTGAAGCATTATGATCTTGATTTTCTTGCGATCCATCCTTGTTAAGAATCTATGCTTTCTTGGTACTGCATGGATTTCAAGTTAGCTCAAAACATATACATACTTCATATTTTAGTGGAATCCACTTGTATTCTACCTTTTGACTAATGTTTTACTATCATATAATGTCATATTCAATTCATCTTGACGTTCCAAACTTGCAATCACTTACACAAGGATGTAAGCGTGATTCAATCTCATTTTTGTAGAAGTGGTTGCGTATAACTTTAAAGTTTTTCCGATTATGTTTTCTATGATACTAAATTCCTTTTGATCCCATAATTTCAAATTAACACTAGGTGACATTATTTATAATGGCATTACAGTTAATAAACCTTTGTCTAACTTGGTTGTACTAGATTATTTTCTCATGATGATGAGTCATTCATCATAAAAATATGATCTATTTTTAGGGATTATTGTAATATACTAGTTCTTTGAATTTAATAAGAAAAAGTTCCATTTTGTCTTGAAAACACATTAAATTCTCCAGTGGATTTCCAATTTCTTGAAATATATGCTTTAAAGTGTATAAAATATAGTTTTGCTGTAAAACATAAGCTAGAGCTGAGTTATTCCAAAGCTCAGTTATTTAGCGAACAATTTCTTTAATCGCTACAATTTTCTTACCGTTAATCTTAATCGATGAAACTAATCCAAGATTGAAATTCTTGTTAATTTGTTTGCCAGTAATAATATTTTCTTGAGTTTTAAAACCTTGCTATTTGTTCAATAAGATGACATAGCATCCACAATATGAGAAAAGAAAATAGGCGGTAACAATGCTACAGTCATCTTTAGTATTATTTTCCAATGATAAAATCAAATCAATTATTATATCATCAACATCAAGAGCATAATAATACAAAAAATTTAATAAATAAATTCATTTCTTCATTTCAAATACATTACATGACTATTACATAACTCCACGATTACATCATTAGATAAAATATAATAAACACAATTATAGTTCATAAAGTGACATATTATAGTGCCCTCTTGGATGATCAACGTCATGCTATCAACAATTATAAAGCTTGTCTTTACAAAACAACATAGCAATTACATTACACGGCAGAAATAAACTAATATTATATAATCTTGCCTCCTACACATCTTTAGATGCTTTATTCGTCTAAACTTGTAAAACTTTAGTCCCGACATACTCGGTTGAGTACCCAAGAGTTTAGGGGAAAATCAAAAAAAATTCATTGGTCAAAAAGTTTGGTGTGAATAATATCAATCCATCCCAATCATAACAGATACATAGCAAGACCACACCGCTGAGTGAAACAGGTTTCATTTCACTAATATCTTACGATCCAAATGCCGAATATAACATCCATTGGATAGGACGAGACAGGTCTAATGCACTATGCTCTATACATCCATTTACGACCACAATAGTTAGAACGTAACATAAAATCATACAAAATGGATAAAAATGATAGTTCACTATTCAATAGTGTCTAAGAGTCACAAATCCCTAATCCACTTATCCAAGTGTCCATATATCAATGTAGTTTTTCCAAGGGTCGCTATAATCCTATTAGTTTCCTCACACCAACTGAAAACTTATAAAGTTGACTCGAGACAAAAAACCAATTAATCTATAATGGCCTTCTGTTCCTTCAAGAGTACTAAGACACTCCCACAACAAAACAAATATAACGACGGTCTCCTATTCTCGAAAGGATACCAAGATACTCCATGATAAAAGAAAAACTATAGTGAACATCCCGACTCGAATCTCGAATGAGTAAAAAAACTATAGCCTCGACGTTGGCAAAGCATTATATGCATTAGAATCATTGACCTAGCTAGCCGAGGGGCTTAATTGACTACCGTGCGACGCGTTACCCCAACACTAGTCAACTTAAATATGGTTTATAAACATCAAATAAGTTACTTTCTTTGGATCGGTTTTGGGCATCCTAATACAATTTGATCTTTTTGATCTCTTGAATGCAATTCTACTTATATAAGAGTTTAGTTTGGTCATACTCACTAAAGTAACGATGTTGATTTGTCATCAGTTCTTAATCTCCAACGTCATAAATATTTAGTGATATAATATAGGCTAGCGAGTCAATAAGTTACATATGAAATAACATAATTAATCAAGATATACAATATAATACAAAAAGTTATCATCAACTATACAAATATGTTCGCATGATAGTCATTTACACATAAATCGCACACAAACAACATGCAATTTATGTCCTATAAACTTAGTAAATTTGGGCTAAATTTTCTTTCTTCCATCATTAGAAATCTTATTGCTCACGTTTATAAATTCATCAAAACTCATCTTAGGTTATTAGGAAAAGTTTGGCACAATACTTAACAAAGTGTCATCGCATGTGTAAAACAGAGCCACAACATCTTTAAAATGATGGCATGACTAACATGCTACCACAAGCATAAAGCCAACACATGTGTAGGTTATGCAATTCTAAGGCTGTCACAAATATAAGACTATCACATGTACAACTATCGCACTTTTAAAACACTTGCACTACAATAAAAACAACTTTTTACAACATTAGAGAAAACTTTGTAATGGGTTTTGCGACATATTTGCAAACTTAGTGTTAGACCAAGTTGCAACAGGATCAACGCCTTTCATAACATTCTATAGATGTTGCAAAAAACATTGTGATAAATTTAACTACAACCATTTTTAGATGTGATAGAGTTAACCACAACAATTTGTAGATGTTGCAAAAAATGTTCTACACCTTCAACCATTATACAGTCATAATTTCATAAATTCAAATATATAAAATTCATTGATTTTGTACAGAATTCATCTAGTTAAACAATACTTCAAATTTTTGCCATTCAAAATAAATTAACATTTTGCCAATACAAAGTAATACAATGCACCAATATTCAAATATTAAAACAAAGTAATACAACACAAAATATTACAAACATGAACCCACATCAACACATCACAGCAGTACCAATCAGATCCCAACCCACCACCACAACACCCAAACCCACACCGCAAATGCTAACACCCAAATTCAGTCAACCAGTCTCAACCTAGCTAGCCAACTAGACCTTTGCTATAGTCCCTCAACACTAAAATCATTTTCCCCACCCAATCTTTCACCTTCGAATATACAACTCTCCTATGACCGTTCTATGCATGCAGACATGCACGACACAACCAATACATGCAGTCACAAAACCATGCGAATGATCACAATGAAACTATTTCTGTTGACATGAATTCCACAAAACGTTCTTCTAACATTTCACCACTAACCAACGCTAAATTAACTTCCCCACTTGCCACAGTCTCATCAGCAATATCAACCCAAATGCACACATCAACCCTTCTTCCAATCTTACTCTTTCAACTCCTACCTTGAACTTGCCTCATATTCTTTCTTCTATATCCAATACAGAAGATCATTCCAAAAATCTGCTAAGAGGAAAAATATACAAAAAAGGAAGCTAAGATATGTGATATCAATCATACAGAAGATCATTCCAAACATATGCACAGTAAAAAAATTGGCATATTAATTTATGATGGTATTTATTATTAATTTTATTAGGAATTGAGTTGTACCATGAGAATTTATGAGAGAATTGAGCATGTGGATATGTCAACCTAGCTCCAGATCAACAACTCAACACATATTGCAAAAACCACATAATATTTGTCAGAAAAAATTGTAGAATGCATAGAAGATTCCACATTTCTATAGCAAATTAATCAACATGCTGAAAAAGGTAAAAGTTAAATGATAGAGGAATCCCTTTACCAATTTACTTGTAGCCACAGCAATCTCATTTGAACTTGAAGCAGTTATAAGCGCAAATTCTCAGCCAGTGATCCATCTGCCTAAAAATTAGTTGGTGGAGGGTTTGATGCATTTTCTGCAATATTTACTTGGATGAATCAAGGTTGTTAGAATTAATTGATAGACTGTTATTTTGAGAAGTGAAATGTATTTGATAATAATGAATGTCACAAATACAAAGATTGCGGCTCTATTATATAAAGCTTTTTGTAATAACTAGGCTGACATGTAAAGCTCAATACAATACATATCTGTACCCGCTTCTATTATATAAAAAGAGAGGTTACACAACACACCCGTATAACCAAACTCCCCCCTTCAATTTTACCTAGGGTTTTCTTCTCCCTTTGTCATCTTTGTGCCACCATCTTCAATCTTAAGTTCCTCTTTCAATCGAGTGAAATTTTTTGTTGAGAGTGGTTTCATGAGGATGTCGGCTCTCTGAAATAGGGCTGGAACATGATTAACTCTTAGTTTCTCCTCCATTGCTTTCTCACGAACAAAGTACAAATCTATTTCGATGTGCTTTATTTATGAGTGTAGAATAGGATTTTCCGAGAGGAAGATAGAGCTTAAATTATCACACCAGATTATTGGCATGTTTGTGAGATTAATTTTGATTTCATTGAGCAGCGAATCGATCCATGTTATTTCCGCTACTGTATTTGACGCTTGCTTCTTCAAACTCCATGAGATCGAGTTGCTGCTCAGATATATAATGAATCCTGAAGTCGATCTTCTATCATCGGGATCAGTGGCCCAGTCTACATCACAGTAAGCTTGTATGTTTAAATCCTTTGTATTGTTGAGGTGCAGTCCATGGTCCATTGTTCCTTTCAGGTATCGTAAAATGCGTTTTACGGCTTTCCATTGGTCATTGAGTATACATGAATTGACAAACTTTATTTACACTATAGCTTAGATCTGGTCTTGTTATTGTGATGTATTAAAGTGCCCCAATGATACTTCTATACTGCTTTTCATTTGTGATGGTTTCTCTTGAATCTTTTGATAATCTGAGTTTGCTTGTCATAGGAGTAGGAAGTGGTTTAGCCTAATCCATGTTTGCTCTTTTTAATAGATCCGATATATATCTTTTCTGACATAAAAACATTTTTGAATTAGATTTCTATATGACTTCATTTCCAAGGAAGTAATGTAAATCACCCAGATTTTTTATAGAAAACACTTGATCAAGATGTTTGATAGTTTGATTCATGCCTTGATTGTCATTTCCAGTGATAATGATGTCATCCACATATATCAGTATGTATGTGATCATTTCCTGTTTGCATTGCATGTAAAATGAATTGTCTGATTTTGTTGGTATGAACCCCAGATCTATCAACGTTGACTTAAGATTTTCATTCCATACACGAGATGCTTGCTTAAACTCATAAATAGCTTTATGTTACTTGCATACTAAACTGTTATTGACACCCTTCTTGTACCCTTCTGATTCTTCCATAAATACATCTTCTTTAAGTCTCAATTGAGAAAGACATTGTTTACATCAAGTTGTCTAATCTTCCATCTTCTGTGAAGAGCAATAGTTAAGGTAATCCTTATAATGGTTGGTTTAACAACAGAAGAGAATGTCTCATTGAAATCAAAGTCATATTGTTAGTTGTACCCTTTAGCTATCCGTCTTGCTTTATATTTTGAGATTCTTCCATCTGGATTTCTTTTAATTTTATATGTCAATTTACAACCAACTATATTTTTGTCTTTGAGTATTAATACTAGACTCCAAGTTTTATTTCTGATAAGAGCACTGAATTCATTATCCAAAGCTTGTTTCCAATTGCTGTTTGTAATGGCTTCATTGTAGCTCCTCGGCTCAGTTGAGTTCAGTTGAACACTATATACTTTAGGTTTGAAAATACCGCTCTTTGACCTTGTAATCATATGATGTCCCGATCTTGCAGGTGGTGATTCATGAATATTAGTATTGTCATTGGAGTGTTGAGATATGGATGAAGGGGATTCTCCTTGACTTGAATTGTTGTCAATTGATCTGACTTGTATTGTTGAAGGAGCTGGAGGAGTTATGAGAGTCATAACCTGATCCAGTGCCACTACTGGGTAAAGTGTGTTGTGACCCTTGATTTCTCTACACACTTCCATCAGTCTGATCCCAGTCAGGTATAATAGGTATGGATGGTATTGATATGTTGTCTTTATTGTATACATTCTTGGTTGTTTTGATATTTCCATCTGCAAATGGAAAATGTTTACATTAAATACAACATGTCTTGAAACAAATATCCTACCATCGCTGCTCAAACATCTTTATCCCTTTTGATTATTTCCATATCCTAAGAAAGTGCATGTAGTAGATCTGAGACTTAGTTTGTGGTTATTACCTTTATAATCAAGTTTAACCCCAATAGCACTTCAATAGGATTCAGCTGTTTGAGAACTTTGGTAGGAAGTGTATTAATTAGGTACATAGCAGTGTTAAAAGGTTTTGGCCATAATTTTATGGGTAGAGAGGCATGTGTCAGTAAAGTTAAGCTAGTTTCTACTATATATCTGTGTTTTCTCTCCACAATCTCATTTTGCTCAGATGTATATGAACGGGTTGTTCTATGAATAATACCTCTTTTCTAAAAATATTCTTTTAGTGGTTTATATTCACCACCACCATCAGTTTGTAAAATCTTAAGCTCAATGCTCAATTGTTTCTCAACTTGACTTATAAATTGCATTACAGTCTTGTGTGTATCTGACTTGGATTTTAGAAAATATATCCATGTATATCTAGAATAGACACCAACAAAAGATATATAATACCTGAAACCATAATCTAAACTTACAGGAGTTGGTCCCCATAAGTCTGTTGCCACTAGTTCTAGTGGTTTGCTACTAACCGTTGTAGAATCTGCAAGTAGTAATTTATGACTTTTGCCTAATTGGCAATAGATACATACATATGATAGAGATACATCGAAAGAGATATTATTATTCATAAGAACTTGTTTTACAATGTTTACACTAGGATGTCCTAATTTACAGTGCCACAAAGTAAATGTGTCTCGACTATTTTTAACATGAGATTCGATATTATTACACCACATATTCCTAACATTGCTCTTTCTTGTATTGCCAAAGTTGAATTTGTATGACCCTTTGTCCAGTTTATCCTGTAATAATATATCTTGATTTAGTAAATCTTTCGCTAAACAGAATTTAGGGTGAAATTCAAAATACAAATTGTTATCATTAGCAAATTGAGATACACTCAATAAGTTTTTCTTAATTTGAAGAACTCTTAATAGATTATTGAGATAGGTCTTTTACCTGGTACACTGCTAGTTCCAACATGTGTGGTTTTTAAAGCTTCACCATTGCCCGTATATAATGCATACATGTATATTCTTTTTGCCAAGATTGAGATTCTGAAGGCTGCTTGTAAGGTGGTTGGTGGTAGCTGAATCTGGGTATCAGTCCTCCCCTGCAATTTCCTCAGTTCTGGTAAGATTTTTTGAGTTTAAGTTCTGCATTCTTAAGCTTTCAGACTGATTGCCTTGCCTTTGATCAATATGTGCCACATTAGCACTGGAACTGTAATTTCTTTGATTTGCTTGATTTTATTGGTTTGGGTAGTATTCAATGTTGAGTCTGAAGTAGCACTGCCTGGCTGTGTGTCCCGACTTTTCACAAATCTAGCATTTTGTTATGTTATTGTTCCATCTTCCATTTCTGCCTCTACCTCTCTGTGCAGTACCACCTCTTTGATTATAGAAATCTTATCTCATGTTATGATTTTCTTGCTTCTTTTCTTGAGTTGTTTCTGGAATTTGATGAATAATTCTGTATTGTTTTCTTTTCTCTGTTCATCTCTTCATTCATGTGACAATAATATTGAGTGTACATACTGCATGTTAGGTAGATTTTGTTGTGAAGATATAATTGCCACCGCTGACTCATATTCTATGTCAAGACCATTTAGAATGGTTGGTATCTGTTCAGTGTCAGATACTTTGTGACCTGCAGTGTCAAGAAGATCATAAAATGATTTCACCTTTGTTAGATACTCCCTCATTGTCATATTTTCTTTCTTAAGATTCTGCAATTGCCTCTTATAATACATGATTCTTACAGCTGATTGAGTATTGAAAATTTGTTGTATTACAGACCATATTTCAAATGAGGTTTTACATCCAACAATTTGTGACAATAGACCTGAACTGATGGATGAAAGCAACCATTCAGCAAGTAAGTTGTCCTGCCTCTGATAGTTGATGAATTCTTTGTTGATAATTCTTTCTCCTTTACTATCGTGTCATTCTTGCAGCTATGGTTGCAGTTCCATACAGAAATCTTCTAAACCATGCCCTCTTATATTGATTTCAACTTGATATTTCCATAATATGATGTTTTTTTCATCTAGTGTAGTGGTTAGTAAGTTATTCTTCGGTTTGATAATACTGCTAGAGTTTATTTCAATGGCTAATGGTTCTTGATTGCTTGGTCTTGACCCTTCCTGATTCTTGACTCCACTTGTTGCTGAGGATGATACATCATCATATCCTGCCATGGTGGATTATCTGGAAGTGCAGTTAGATTCTTGATATGAGATTTTTTGTGGTGCAACCAAACTTGTGACTCTTGATTCAAGATCCTTGGCGTGGCATCCTGGTTGGAGATACTGTTGGAATTCCTAAAGAACAATGGCACGAAAAATTTGATAGTGTCATGATGAAAAATGGTTTTCGTATAAATAAATGTGTTTATTACAAACAGGTTGGACAATCATATGTGATGATTTGTCTATATGTAGACGATATGCTAATCTTTGGTCCTAATACTAAAGTAATAGAGACTATAAAGAAGATGTTAATTAACAATTTCGATATGAAAGACGTAGGAGTTGCGGACGTTATTTTGGGAATCAAAATAATAAGAACACCTAATGGAATTGAACTATCTCAGTCACACTATGTAGACAAAGTGATTGAAAAAATCCAAAAGTATGGAATTAAAGGAGTGAGGACACCTTTTAATCCATCGGAAGTACTGCATAAAAACACTAGTGAGAGTGTAATGCAACTGGAATACTCTCGTGTGATAGGATGCTTAATGTATCTGATGAATTGCACCAGACCAGATATTGCTTACGCGGTAAGTCGACTAAGCAGGTATACAAGTAATCCAGGGAAGGAACACTGGAAAGCACTAATGAGAGTGTTGGGATATTTAAAGAATACCACTAATTTTTCCTTACATTATGGAAAATATCCTGCCGTCTTAGAAGGATATAGTGATGCAAATTGGATTGCAGATTCAAAGGAACCAAAATTCACAAGTGGTTATGTCTTTACCCTTGCAGGAGCAGCAGTGTCATGGAAATCTACTAAACAAACATGCATAGCTCGATCCACCATGTAATCTGGGTTTATCGCATTAGATAAAGCAGACGAAGAGGCAGAATGGCTTCGTCAATTCTTAGAAGATATTCCATTTTGGCCAAAACCTGTGACGGCCATATGTATTCACTGCGATAATCAAGCAACGCTAAGTAGAGGCAAAAAAAAACCTTGTGTATAATGGCAAATCACGACACATACGTCGTCGCCATAACACAGTTAGGCAGTTACTCTCTAATGGAACTATTTCCATAGATTTTGTGAGAACAAATGATAACCTAGCGGATCCATTTACTAAAGGTTTATCAAGAGAGAGAAATGACTGCGCATCGAGGGGAATGGGTTTAAAAGCCTAAACCAGCAAGAATTACCTTATACGGAAACCTATCCTAGCGACTGGAGATCCCACGGACTAGGATCAATAGGCAAACCAGTTATGAGTAACTCAAGAAGTAATGCATTTGTCTGAACTTGGTTCTACTCCATTCCTATGGTGCAAAATATAATGCATGCCTACAGAAGTTTTAAAGGTTAAAACTATGTTTTTTAATGATGACCATATCTTGAAAATAACAAGTGGGGTATATGTAGGATACTCTTAATGGTTGCGATCACCTATGTTAGTGTGAGCTGGGTCGGCTCTATGAGAATATTAAAAGGCTTTTATTCTCTAAAAACACTCGCAGAACCAAAAAAATTGTTCAGGACCAAAATGAACACAACCAAGAGATTGGATGAGAAGGGAATCAATGCTTCGTAAAGCTTATTGTCTGGATATACAATAAAGGCCGACGGTTCAAGATGAAATAATTCACCGATTAGCCAAGTAGATCCGATAAGTTTTAATTAGGGAAAGTTCAAAGTGAAATATCTACTTATCCACGATAAAACATTATTCCATATGTACTCTGTGATATTTCGCTTTGTGTGGGGGATATGTATATTATCATTCATGTGGGGGATTGTTGGAATTCCTAAAGAACAAGTGAATGAAAAATACATGAAGTCCCACATCGCCTAAAATACTAAGAAATCTAAGTATATTAATAAATTTCTCAAGTGGAGGTTGGGGGCCTGAGGCTCCTAAATGTATGCTTCGTTGTGAGGAGGGAGATTATGCATCACCACCACGCGCGCGCCGCCGCCGCCGCCGTCCGGCCGGCTCGGGTACGGGTACGAGTCTAAAATGACCATTCTTTTTACTAGGCCATTGTTTAACGGTTTTGGGCTTTGTCTGAAACTGGGTTGGGCCTGAAATTTGAAGAGAAGCGGGTGGGGTTTTGCCTGAGGAGATGCGACTGTTCATAAGCGGACGCAAACAGTAACGGGTGCGACCCATTAGAAGCAAACGGGTGCGAGCCGATTGAAGCGGACACGGGCGAACAGATGCGGCGCAAGCGGGTGCGACCCGACTGAAGAGGCGCAGGCGAAACAGTACGAGCAGGTACGAAACAGTACCGTTGGACGGGCGGGTGCGACCCGTTAATGAACAGCAGCGACCAAAAGGCAACGGGTGCGACCCGTCAAGCGGACGCGACTGTTTGAAGGGATGTGGACGAAATTATAAATAGGAGAGAATACTGATTACATTCTCATTCTATTACAATCTAATTTCTTCTGCTTCTTTGCTCCACTGCTCTATATTCCATATATATCACAGAGTTGACATACTCATTACAACCTCGTGCATATTACGTCTGTTGTATCTTGGGAGAGTTTTGAAATAAAATTCTTAAGAAAATTGTTACGACAAGCCTCAGACGGAAGTTCCTTTATATCTGGTTAGATTCACTGTGATCTTTCCCGTTTATAAGTTGTACTATTTCTTAGAATAGTATAACGTTGTTGTTGTAATTTATTTACAACGTAACTTATTGTTACATTTATTTAATACAGAATTCCAGCGTAGTGGAATTCTAATTAATAAACTTGTGCGACGAGTTTATTGTAGCGTGCTATCTGTTTTAGTACACTAGACGTATAACAGATAATTGATTAAAAACACAGTAAAGAAGATATTGGGGACGATCAGAAAATTGTTACTGTCGTTTGACAGATTTAAGCTATGATACTATGTTAGAATTAATGCGATAGATTGTTATTTTGAGAAGTGAAATGTATTTGATAATAATGAATGTCACAAATACAAAGATTGCGGCTCTATTATATAAAGCATTTTGTAATAACTGGGCTGACATGTAAAGGCCAATACAATACATATCCGTATCCGCTTCTATTATACAAAAAGAGAGGTTACACAACACACCTGTATAACCTAACTAAGGTTAAGTAATTGCACTAATTTTATCAATAGAAGACACTCTATGAAACAAACTTACCAACGGGGACATTTTTATTTTCCAGTTCCACTGCATCCATTCAACCCCTGGTAGATAAGTTCAAATTAACAGCTCATAAGGAACAAGAAAAAGTAGAACAAGTATAAAAAATATCAGGCTATTTTATGAAAGTGTTCATGAATAAAATTTTCGAAGTAGCAATGTTCTTTGGCAAATTATATGTGCATATATATACATACACACGCACAATAATAGTATTAAACCAATTTCTTCAAAACATGGAGTATTAGAAGTATCCGATATTGTTTCCAAATACTATATTCAATCTATTATTCAGAAAACTTCAAGAGTTTATCTAAGGACTATATGCTGGATCCGAATGATTTTTGTTCGAGTATTCTCTATCATAGCGCCAACTTCGTACTAACGACTCTACTTAGCTAGGATTATTTTAGCTGCTTTAGACACATCAGGTATACGCATTTGCTGTAAATTTATTCCATCTCTTACTTTATTTATATGATACTTTCTTACTACCTGCAAGCAGACGAGGTTAAGATAGTTTGGAGAGTGGAATATAATACAATCACAAAAATACTTGTAAGAGCTCTTTCAATAGGGACCCATTAGAGCCTGGGTTGGACCAACCAAAGTAATCCGCAGGATTGATGATCTCTTCAAATCAAGCTGCCATGTGGTCATTAAGTGGGAAACACTTCTATATATTATGTAAGTCATTCATAGTCAGAGTTGACGGTATAAATGTGAATGCTGGCAGCCACTGCCAACAAGTATTACTGATATTAAGTAAAAATAATTGATATCATTGCAACTTGAGATGAGTCATTTAGTGGTAAAATTACTCCCTTGCAAGATGCTACTTTTGATTCTGTATATTATTCTGGTTGATTAACAATTGATGCACTGATATCCTTGTACCTAAAAACCATCATTGTGCTCTACAACAAGGGAGCGTTTCCCTTTAGATTGGAAACTAATTTTTGTTTTTGTAAGCTTGTTTTTTAAGTAGCTCTCTTCTAATTATTCTTTTTGTGAGTGTATGTGAATATCTTAAAAGAATGGAGCATAAAACTTAGTGTATAACCATACATAGAGAGATTAGTTGCCAACAAATCAACTTCTTTACTGATAGGAACTTCATCTTTTACTGGTTCAGGAGGCGGCGTTAGTGCTTTAGGCACCTCTCCCTTAGCTGCTTCAGGAGATTCAGTATACTTCATTACTAATACAACTTTTGGCACTTCTTCCTTTATCTGTTCATTGCATATGTTTAAGTATAGACTCAAGAATACAAAATTGTTCAAAAAGACTAGTGCTGAACACAAAATTATCAGACCAATTCTTTACGAACTAATGATTTTTTGGAGCTTCTCTCTTCATGTATTCCTTCGTAGTAGTTAGGAATGATCAAAATCAACCTAGTCGAACCCCATATCCGACAACAACTACCCAAATCCGAAATAGTCCCACCCCTACTCCCCCCTCAACTACTCCAGATCTGAAATCAACTACCCAGATCCAAAATCTACCCAGCCGAAGTCCTGATGGATTTGGAGGAGGAGTCGAGGTCAGTTGTGAATCATCATTCATGACCTGTTGTAGGAGTAGTTCGCACTATCGAAGTTCCGATGGGTTTGGATTGGTACTTCAGGCGTAGGAGGAGACGCAAGGTTAGGGGTTTATGGAAGGGATTTTAGCTTTCGGTTTGGATTTGAGAAGGGTTACCGTAGGGAAAAAAACGCAGTTGAAAATTGGTCAGTGGCGCCAAAAATTTGGATTTGGAACCAAATGTACGAAGCCAAAATAAGACTTCTATATATTTACTAATTATAATTATTAAGTACTAAATAATAAATCCCACGGATATGGAAATGGAAACCTAAATAGGTTATACCGAAAAGGAAATCTCATGTTTGCAAAAATGTTTCTTTACTAAATTCTGGGATAAGCTAACCAGAATTGATAATAGCACAGATCAACTATTTGGCCAAGAAATGATATCTGAAATAAGCAACAAAATAAAGCTTTATCAGGAACAAGAAAATGTAATCCAGCATAAAGAAGCTCCAAGCACGTTCCAACATATCATCAGAAAATTAAAGATGCAAAAAGAAACAGCCACTAGAGAAAATATTCTTTATGCATATATTGCAGAAGTGAAAAAGGATCTAATAAGAAATCTTGGCAAAGAAGACACGAAATCAGACACGTCAATGACATCTTCAAAAACAAATGACATAACCGGAGAAGATAATTATTCAGATCTAAATGATGTTTAACAGGTGGCCAGAAACTTTAATAATTGAAGACAGGTGACCATATTCTTTAAAGATAAGAGACAGGTAACCTAATCTACCTAATACTTTAATAAAGTAACAAGATGCTTTTTCGGATTTGAAGCTTTTGGAATCCGAAGTTAATCAACTTGAATTATAAGTTGATGTCCAGCCTCAGCTATATAAAGAGAGGCATTTCATTTGAAGAAGGCAGACTCAATTCCATCCATCCTCTTCTCCACTTCAAGCTTTCTGCCATTAATAAATAGTGTGTACTAAATAGTGTGTAATAAATAAGTTTGTACTCAAGAAGAAGGCCGATTCTTCTGGTTTGTATTTGTAAGCTGTATTCTATAAGTTTTTATTTTTGTATAATATAAGCCTGAATGGCAGGCTAGTTTAATTATGTGTTGAATTACTTCTATCCTATATGTATGTTCTCATGTGTTCGTAATTTTAAGGAATACATGCTAAATTAAAAATACTGAATATGGGTTAAGAATAGCATCAGGAAACATTAATTACTAATTAACTATAGTCATGTACTTATGCACGTTTTAGCCATCATAAGGCGTTTTAAGGGCTTTCTTTTACAAGATTTGTTAATAAATACTTATTGTTAGACAGATGCTTAACTTGTAAAAATCCCCAGTATATATTTTTGTATTTTAAGTTTAGTATGTAAGATCCTGAAAACACTGTAGCAAAATTCCGGCAATTTAAGGCTGAATTTTGCCAGCGTTTTTAGAATGGTATCAGAGCAATGGTATGTACATATAGTTTCAGAGTAATTCGACACATATTCAATAAAATGAATATGATTAGGAAAAAGGATACTGTTAAAAACAGTATTAAACAAGAATATGATATTCCCCAAAATTTAGACTTACTAAATAAATGGACAATACCCAAAATTGAACCTAAGGTAATATACCAATTAGGTACTTTTAAAAGACTCGGCTGAAAACAAGTAGTTAAAACTACAGAAGAGTCAATTTCTCTAGACAATGACGAAATGGTAATTAAATTATTAAATGAAAAAGATTTACAGCCTTATAGGCACACACATAAATTTATTCATATAGGTTTAATACAAATTGCATTTAAACCTTTAACTCTGGAAGGACTACCAGAAAGTTTTATAGCTGCTTTAAGAGATGGTAAAAGTTTAGATTGGAAAAAATCATTAATGGGATTAATACAGTCAAGTCTGGCGCATGGTCCAGTCTATTTTAATGTTTATCCAAATTTACAACTTTCTTTATCCGATGTTAATATTTTAGAAGCTATTACTTTAAACGTTAAGACCCATGGATATAATTATATTCCAGGATCTGAAGTAATGTGTATTTGTTATAGAATTTATTTTAAACCTTTATATACCCTAAATCCTCAGTGTAAATTGGTTGATAAACCTTTGAATGAAACTATTTTAATAGAAACAAATTTTAGTCAATCTAATATAACTACAAGAAGAGCAATAAAATGGGAAGAAATTTCTCTTCCAGAAAATTGGAAAATAGAAAAAGCTATTCCTTCACAACCAATGACAAATAATAATATTACTAATATTATACAAACCCCTGAAGGAACTATTCAAATACAAATGGATAATAATCTTTCTAGACCTAGTTCTAGCAATTCATATTTATGAAGAGCAAAATCTTTTCATTCTCATATTTCACCTTTTGATCATACTTTTGAATCTCCATCAAGAATGTCCACATCCCAAATTAGAGAAACTGAAAGAAAATCGTCTAACGATGAATCTTTAAAAGATAATACTGTAGAAAAATTATATATAAACAGAAATAATATTGTAAAAGGTATTTACAACACCCAAGAAGTGGATATAACCGAAGCAGAAATGAGTTTCTCTATTTAATGAATAATATAACTAGAATTGACTTTAGCCCTGGCTCTCAGGCCAGACAAAGAATTAAATTAGAATTTAATCTTCCAAAATGGGAACCATTTAGAAAATGTTTTTTTGTAAATTTTTCGATGGAAGAACAGAAACATTTTCAAGAAGAATTTTATAAATTCACAACTGAAAGGAATATAATGTTTCCCTTTATTCCTTAGTTTATAGCAAAATATATTGAACAGTATATTTCTGTAATAGAAAGAGATTATAGACTATCAAATGAAAATCTACTAAAAGCAGTCTATCCTCCCCAACAGTCTTTTCAAATAGAGAAAAATGGGAAGTACTTAAGTTTTAATGCATTTTCTAAAATACTAGAAAATGACACATTACAAATTACTGTAAGACAAATAAACCAAATATTTGAACAACAAAATTATGCAAATTTGTATTTAGCCGTTATTGGTGAACAAATTACTTCATTACATAACAAAATAGAAAAAAATATTTTCTGCTATTAACAATATAAAACCCACTGTTTCAATTACAACTGAAGAAGTAAGTGAAGTAATCGCAACTTGAAGTCTTCAACCTCCTCCTGAAATTAAAGGATTTAAATTAAAAACAGAATCAGAATTAGAAAAGGTTTTCAAATTAAAATCTGAATCTGATTTAGAAAGATTTCTAAAAGAAAGAATGGACAATCTCAGATTAAATACTCTTGAAGAAGAATCTTCTCAACAAAATAATAACTATCATACAGTTCAAGATGAGGTGAATAAACTTGAAAAATATGCATATAAACCTTCACAAAAATTATTTTACTATAGGAGACCTTCTCCTATGGATACTTTACCTGAAGAACCAGATTTTATTACTAATAATAGTTACAATGGAAAAAGTATATATGAATTGAATATTGACCCATTTATTGAAAAACAAATATTTAATGTAGGCCATCGAATGATAATGTATAGCACGGTTTGCAAAAATAATGGTAATAATGACGTTATTGTGGCTAGAATGATAGTCATTGGTTTCACTGCCCAGCTCAAAGGATGGTGGGATAATTATCTTCCCACGTCTCATAAAAATGAGATTTACGACACAGTAAAACAAGAAGATGGACAAATGGTCCAAAATGCTGTATATACTCTAATAGTTACTATTCTAGAACATTTTACTGGAAGAGTATCAGATAATAATGAAAGTGTTCGTAACTTTTACAAAATTTAAGGTGTAAAACGTTAACCGATTTTAGATGGTACAAAGATACGTTTTTAAATAGAGTAATGGAATTACCAGAGAGTAATAGCTCTCATTGGAAATCAAAATTTATTGATGGACTCCCCTCCTTATTTGCTGAAAGGGTAAGAAAGTCCTTAAGGAAAGATAAAATAAATGTTCCTTATGAAAGTTATACTTATGGTAAGCTTATTGGAACATGCATCCAAGAAGGCTTATCATTGTGTAATGAAATAAAATTGAATCAACCAACAAAACGACAAAATTTAACTGAAAGAAGTCAGCTAAGACAATTTTGTAGTCTATTTGGGATGGATGTTCCAAATATTAAAAAATCCCAGAAAAAAGATAATAAATCCAAAGATTTTTTTAGAAAAAAGAAGAAATTTTATTCTCACAAAAAGATGGAACGAAAAGCCCAAAGAAAAGAGGAAAGATCAAATAAAAAGAAAAATAAAATTATCCACTGTCATAAATGTGGAAAAGTAGGACATTATGCAAACAGATGTAAACTAAAAAAGAAAATTGATAATTTACAAATTGATAATAAACTAAAAGAAACATTATCAAAACTTTTGCTAGACTCTAGCTCTGAAAATGATTCAGAAATAGAATCTGAAAATGATTCAGATTATTCAGTTACTATGAAAAACTTAAAGGTCTTGACGAAGAATCATCACAATCTGATGAATGCTGTGAGCCCTGTGGACAGGGAAAACCCTGTCTAAACCCAATAATAGAAAAAGATGACGAAAAAGATGAATTTTATAAAATCCTCTCACAATTTCAAGATTTAAATATAAGTGTATTAACTAATAATAATATTATAGAATTCTTAAAATTGGTTAAAGACCCGGAGTTAAGATCAAAAATGATAGATCAAATGGAAGATATTCCAGAAACAAGCAAAAATAATGAATCTTCAACGGAGACATTTCAAAATATTGGAAATTCTAAAAATCCATATTCTATGAATGAAGTTCATAAACTTTTGAAAGAAAGACAAAGAATAGAATATCCTACTACTGTAGAAGACCTTAATATTGAAATCCAAAATCTTAAAAAAGAAATCCAAATAATAAAAAGTGAAAATAGAAATCTATATTATAGTCTCTCTTTTCTAGAACAGTCAAAACAAATTATCCCTATTGAAAACAATCAAATAAATTGTTCTCAAGAAGGATTTCTTTCAAAATTGGATATTATAATATCCCAAAAATGGTTATCAAAATAACCCTTTTAATTGACAACCATTTTAAAAAGGAATTAACTGCACTTATAGATAGCGGTGCAGACATGAATGTAATTCAAGAAGGAATAATTCCAACTAGGTATTTTCATAAAACCACTAATTCATTAAGCCATGCAGGTGGAGGAAAACTTGATATTAAATTTATTTACCACATGCTTATATATGTAAAAATAAAACTTATGTTCCTACAATCTTTTTTCTAGTAAAAAATATTACTAATCAAGTCAAACTTGGAACACCATTTATAGATAAAATCTATCCTATAACAAATATTGATAAGAATGGACTAACAAGTATTTATGAAAATAAAACTATTACTTTCGAATTTATAACTAAACCCTTTACAAAGGTCTTACATGAAATAAAAGATCTCTTAACTCGAAAAACCTATCATTTAAATTATCTAAAACAATAAGTTGTTTCTCTTAATATAGAAGAAAAACTCCAAAATACAAAATTGCAAGAAAAAATTAAAATGATTTACAATAAATTTTCTGTTGAAATTTGTAATGACCATCCAAATGCCTTTTGGGATAGAAAGAAACATATTGTTAGTCTTCCATATGAAGAAAATTTTGATGAAAGAAAAATTCCTACTAAAGCAAGACCATGTCAAATGAATTCTGAATATCTGGAATTGTGTAAAAAAGAAATTGAATCATTATTACAAAAAGGCTCGATAAAACCATCTCAATCACCCTGGTCATGTACCGCATTCTACGTAAACAAACATAGTGAACAAGAAAGAGGAGTACCCAGATTAGTAATAAACTACAAACCTCTTAATAAGGTTTTGAAATGGATTAGGCATCCAATTCCTAACAAAAAAGATTTATTAGATAGACTATATGATTCTATCATATTCTCTAAATTTGATTTAAAATCTGGCTATTGGCAGATTCAAATTTCAAAATCCGACCAATACAAAACTGCTTTTAATGTCCCAATTGGACATTATGAATGGACAGTAATGCCTTTTGGTTTGAAAAATGCACCCTCTGAATTTCAGAAAATAATGAATGACATATTTATTCCATATAGTGAATTTATTACAGTTTATACTAATGACATTCTAGTATTTTCAAAAGATATTGAAACCCATTTTAAATACTTAGATATTTTCAAAAAAGTTATTATTCAAAACGGTTTGGTAATATCAAAAACAAAAATGTCTTTGTTTCAAACAAATGTAAGATTTTTAGGCCATAATATCGAAAAAGGAAAAATAATTCCTATAAATAGAAGTATAGAATTTGCTTCTAAGTTTCCTGATATAATTACCGATAAAACCCAGTTACAAAGGTTTTTGGGTAGTTTAAATTATATATCCTCTTATTATATTAACTTAGCAACAAATGATGCCATCTTATATGATAGATTAAAAAAGAATCCAGGCCCATGGACAGAGCAACATACTCAAGCTGTTAAAATTATAAAAGAAAAGGTAAAGAATTTGCCTTGTTTGATGCTTTCAAATCCAAATTGGAAAAAGGTAATTGAAACTGATGCATCAGATATAGGATTTGGAGGATTTTTAAAGCAAATATGCCCAAAAATAAAACAAGAATATCTTGTTAGATTTCATTCAGGAAAATGGACTAATAGTCAAAAAAATTACGCAACTATAGCCAAAGAAATTCTTGCTATTGTAAAATGTGTTTTAAAATTTCAAGATGATTTATACAATCAAAATTTTATTATAAAAACTGATTGTAAATCTGCTAAATATATGTTTAATAAAGATTTTAAACATGATGTGTCAAAACAAATGTTTGCCAGATGGCAGGCTCATTTGGCGCCTTTTGATTTTGGAATCTTTTATAAAAAGGGTGAAGAAAATAGTCTTCCTGATTTTTTAACTCGTGAATTTTTACAGGCAAATGATCCCTAGAGGAAGGGGTAATTTCCCCAACAGAGGAGGCGGTAGAGGAAATATCCTGGCCCAATACGGTAACAAAAAGCTGATAGCAAAAAGTTTAACCAACTCAGGAGGTAATAGCTCAAATGATCCTTTATATAAGGAATTTTTAGAATTCAAGAAAAGGCAAGAGGCTAATAGCCAATCAACTAATAGCCAAACAGCTAATAGCAAATTGTTTGGCTATTAGCCTCTTGCCTTTTCTTGAATTCTAAAAATTCCTTATACAAAGGATCATTTGAGCTATTAACTCCTGAGTTGGTTAAACTTTTTGCTATCAGCTTTCTGTTACTGTGTTGGGCCAGGATATTTCCTCTGCCGCCTCCTTTGTAGGGGAAATTACCCCTTCCTCTAGGGATCGCTTGCATGTAAAATTCACGAGTTAAAAAATCAGGAAGACTATTTTCTTCACCCTTTTTATAAAAGATTTCAAAATCAAAAGGCGCCAATTGAGCCTGCCATCTGGCAAACATTTGTTTTGACACATCATGTTTAAAATCTTTATTAAACATATATTTAGCAGATTTACAATCAGTTTTTATAATAAATTTTTGATTGTATAAATCATCTTGAAATTTTAAAACATTTTACAATAGCAAGAATTTCTTAGGCTATAGTTGCGTAATTTTTTTGACTATTAGTCCATTTTCCTGAATGAAATCTAACAAGATATTCTTGTTTTATTTTTGGGCATATTTGCTTTAAAAATCCTCCAAATCCTATATCTGATGCATCAGTTTCAATTACCTTTTCCCAATTTGGATTTGAAAGCATCAAACAAGGCAAATTCTTTACCTCTTCTTTTGTAATTTTAACAGCTTGAGTATGTTGCTCTGTCCATGGGCCTGGATTCTTTTTTAATCTATCATATAAGATAGCAGCATCTGTTGCTAAGTTAATATAATAAGAGGATATATAATTTAAACTACCCAAAAACCTTTGTAACTGGGTTTTATCGGTTATTATATCAGGAAACTTCGAAGCAAATTTTATACTTCTATTTATAGGAATTATTTTTCCTTTTTCAATATTATGGCCTAAAAATCTTACATTTGTTTGAAACAAAGACATTTTTTTTTTATATTACCAAACTGTTTTGAATAATAACTTTTTTGAAAATATCTAAGTGTTTAAAATGGGTTTCAATATCTTTTGACAATACTAGAATGTCATCAATATAAACTATAATAAATTCACTATATGGAATAAATATGTCATTCATTATTTTCTGAAATTCAGAGGGTGCATTTTTCAAACCAAAAGGCATTACTGTCCATTCATAATGTCCAATTGGGACATTAAAAGCAGTTTTGTATTGGTCGGATTTTGAAATTTGAATATGCCAATAGCCAGATTTTAGATCAAATTTAGAGAACATGATAGAATCATATAGTTTATCTAATAAATCTTTTTTGTTAGGAATTGGATGCCTAATCCATTTCAAAACCTTATTAAGAGGTTTGTAGTTTATTACTAATCTGGGTACTCCTCTTTCTTGTTCACTATGTTTGTCTACGTAGAATGCGGTACATGACCAGGGTGATTGAGATGGTTTTATCAAGCCTTTTTGTAATAATGATTCAATTTCTTTTTTACACAATTCCAGATATTCAGAATTCATTTGACATGGTCTTGCTTTAGTAGGAATTTTTCTTTCATCAAAATTTTCTTTATATGGAAGACTAACAATATGTTTCTTTCTATCCCAAAAGGCATTTGGATGGTCATTACAAATTTCTATAGAAAATTTATTGTAAATCATTTTAATTTTTTCTTGCAATTTTGTATTTTGGAGTTTTTCTTCTATATTAAGAGAAACAACTTATTGTTTTAGATAATTTAAATGATAGGTTTTTGAGTTAAAGAGATCTTTTATTTCATGTAAGACCTTTGTAAAGGGTTTAGTTATAAATTCGAAAGTAATAGTTTTATTTTCATAAATACATGTTATTCCATTCTTATCAATATTTGTTATAGGATAGATTTTATCTATAAATGGTGTTCCAAGTATGACTTGATTAGTAATATTTTTACTAGCAAAAAGCTTGTAGGAACACAAGTTTTATTTTTACATATATAAGCATGTGGTAATTAAATTTACTATCAAGTTTTCCTCCACCTGCATGGCTTAATGAATTAGTGGTTTTATGAAAATACCTAGTTGGAATTATTCCTTCTTGAATTACATTCATGTTTGCACCGCTATCTATAAGTGCAGTTAATTCCTTTTTAAAATGGTTGTCAATTAGAAGGATTATATTGATAAATATTTTTGGGATATTATAATATCCAATTTTGAAAGAAATCCTTCTTGAGAATAATTTATTTGATTGTTTTCAATAGGGATAATTTGTTTTGACTGTTCTAGAAAAGAGAGCCTATAATCAAGATTTTTATTTTCACTTTTTATTATTTGGATTTCTTTTTTAAGATTTTGGATTTCAATATTAAGGTCTTCTACAGTAGTAGGATATTCTATTCTTTGTCTTTCTTTCAAAAGTTTATGACTTCATTCATAGAATATGGATTTTTAGAATTTCCAATATTTTGAAATGTCTCTGTTGAAGATTCATTATTTTTGCTTGTTTCTGGAATATCTTCCATTTGATCTATCATTTTTTATCTTAACTCCGGGTCTTTAACCAATTTTAAGAATTCTATATTATTATTATTATTAGTTAATACACTTATATTTAAATCTTGAAATTGTGATAGGATTTTATAAAATTCATCTTTTTCGTCTTCTTTTTCTATTATTGGGTTTAGACAGAGTTTTCCCTGTCCACAGGGCTCACAGCATTCATCAGATTGTGATGATTCTTCGTCAAGACCTTTAAGTTTTTCAGTAATAACTGAATAATCTGAATCATTTTCAGATTCTATTTCTGAATCATTTTCAGAGCTAGAGTCTAGCAAAAATTTTGATAATGTTTCTTTTAGTTTATTATCAATTTGTAAATTATCAATTTTCTTTTTTAGTTTACATCTGTTTACATAATGTCCTACTTTTCCACATTTATAACAGTGGATAATTTTATTTTTCTTTTTATTTGATCTTTCCTCTTTTCTTTGGGCTTTTCGTTCCATCTTTTTGTGAGAATAAAATTTATTCTTTTTTCTAAAAATATCTTTGGATTTTTTATCTATTTTGTGGGATTTTTTAATGTTTGGAACATCAATCCCAAATTGACTACAAAATTATCCTAGTTGACTTCTTTCAGTTAAATTTTGTCGTTTTATTTGTTGATTCAATTTTATTTCATTACACGATGATAAGCCTTCTTGGATGCATGTTCCAATAAGCTTACCATAAGTATAACTTTCATAAGTAATATTTATTTTATCTTTCCTTAAGGACTTTCTTACCCTTTCAGCAAATAAGGAGGGGAGTCCATCAATAAATTTTGATTTCCAATGAGAGCTATTACTCTCTGGTAATTCCATTACTCTATTTAAAAACGTATCTTTGTACCATCTAAAATCGGTTAACGTTTTACACCTTAAATTTTGTAAAAGTGTACGAACACTTTCATTATTATCTGATACTCTTCGAGTAAAATGTTCTAGAATAGTAACTATTAGAGTATATATAGCATTTTGGACCATTTGTCCATCTTCTTGTTTTACTGTGTTGTAAATCTCATTTTTATGAGACGTGGGAAGATAATTATCCCACCATCCTTTGATCTGGCCAGTGAAACCAGCGACTATCATTCTAGCCACAGTAACGTCATTATTACCATTATTTTTGCAAACTGTGCTATACATTATCATTCGATGGGCTACATTAAATATTTGATTTTCACTGAATGTGTCAATATTCCATTCATATATACTTTTTCCATTATAACTATTATTAGTAACAAAATCTGGTTCTTCAGGTAAAGTACCCATAGGAGAAGGTCTCCTGTAGTAAAATAATTTTTGTAAAGGTTTATATGCATATTTTTCAAGTTTATTCACCTCATCTTGAACTGTATGATAGTTATTATTCTGTTGAGAAGATTCTTCTTCAAGAGTATTTAATCTGAGATTATCCATACTTTCTTTCAGAAATATTTCTAAATCAGATTCGTATTTTAATTTGAAAACCTTTTCTAATTCTGATTCTGTTTTAAATTTAAATCCTTTAATTTCAGGAGGAGGTTGAAGACTTAAAGTTGCGATTACTTCACTTACTTCTTCAGTTGTAATTGAAACAGTGGGTTTTATATTATTAATAGCGAAAATATTTTTTCTATTTTGTTATGTAATGAAGTAATTTGTTCACCAATAACGGCTAAATACAAATTTGCATAATTTTGTTGTTCAAATATTTGGTTTATTTGTCTTACAGTAATTTGTAATGTGTCATTTTCTAGTATTTTAGAAAATGCATTAAAACTTAAGTACTTCCCATTTTTCTCTATTTGAAAAGACTATTGGGGAGGATAAACTGCTTTTAGTAGATTTTCATTTGATAGTCTATAATCTCTTTCTATTACAGAAATATATTGTTCAATATAATTTGCTATAAACCAAGGAATAAAGGGAAACATTATATTCCTTTCATTTGTGAATTTATAAAATTCTTCTTGAAAATGTTTCTGTTCTTCTATCGAAAAATTTACAAAAAAAAAAACATTTTCTAAATGGTTCCCATTTTGGAAGATTAAATTCTAATTTAATTCTTTGTCTCGCCTGAGAGCCAGGGCTAGAGTCAATTCTAGTTATATTATTAATTAAATAGAGAAATTCATTTCTGGTTCGGTTATATCCGCTTCTTGGCTGTTGTAAATACCTTTTACAATATTATTTCTGTTTATATATAATTTTTCTACAGTATTATCTTTTAAAGATTCATCGTTAGACGATTTTCTTTCAGTTTCTCTAATTTGGGATGTGGACATTCTTGATGGAGATTCAAAAGTATGATCAAAAGGTGAAATATGAGAATGAAAAGATTTTGCTCTTGATAAATATGAATTGCTAGAACTGGGTCTAGAAAGATTATTATCCATTTGTATTTGAATAGTTCCTTCAGGGGTTTGTATAATATTGGTAATATTATTATTTGTCATTGGTTGTGAAGGAATAGCTTTTTTCTATTTTCCAATTTTCTGGAAGAGGAATTTCTTCGCATTTTATTGCTCTTCTTATAGTTATATTAGATTGACTAAAATTTGTTTCTATTAAAATAGTTTCATTCAAAGGTTTACCAACCAATTTACACTGAGGATTTAGGGTATATAAAGTTTTATAATAAATTCTATAACAAATACACATTACTATATATATATTATTAGTTATTAATTATTATTTATTAATAGTAATAATTAATTATTAAATATTAATTATTAAAAGTTAATTATTAACTATCAATTATTAAACAACCAATATTAATTATTATTTATTTTTAATTTTTTTAATATTTTTTAATTTTCTAAATTTTTAATATTTTACAAAAATCTTAAGTTTATCCAAAAATTTACAATTTTCGTTTTGAATTTTATGAAAATTTCAAAATTTTGCTTTCGAAATTTATAAATAATTTAAATTTAAATTTAGAAAATTTTAATTTTGTTTTTTTTGAAACATTAAATATAATGATAATAAAAATGATTAAATATTAAATACTAAGTAATAAATATTACCTTTTAATTATTAAAGATTGTCTATTAACCATTAATTACTAAAAATTGATTAACTAATAGTAAATATTATTCTTGATTATTAATCGTCACTTCTTAATTGTGACGCCCCACCTCTATACTCACGCTAGCCAGGAATACTACGGAGTAATGCTGTCAACTAGCACGAGGAATAAGGCTGTTGAGGAGTGATCATCCGTGTAATTGCTTTGTGCGAGCACTGCTATGTCATATAGTATAAAAGAGGAAGTCCGACATGCCGGTACAAACTCAAAGCTACTACACAGTGGCTACATATAATCTTCGGAAACAAATATAGAAATAAGCGTAACACAAATCAGTCACAGATATCCATATCACAAAGGCGGAAATAGATATGAATATAACATATAGGAGTGTATATCAGAGTAGTGGTCAAACAAGATCCACAATATCACAAAAGAATAGATACAAGTGCTACACAAAAGAATATGTATACATCTAGGAGTCTCTATCTAGTATGTATAACAACAAAAAGTACCAATCTAATGTAGTTAGCCAAAAGTCAAATAATACTCCCAGATGACGAGTCATGCAGAAGCACCTGTAACATCTCGGTCTGGCCCGAGTATTATTTAATAAGGAAATAATAAACGTATCAGTCTAGCTATAAATATCAGATAAACTGAGATAGAAATAAAGATATGACAAAAACATATGATAACTATAATGTCATACTGTGACAAGTATACATTAGACAACACAAAAATCATACAACATCTCAAGACATACCAAAACACAGAAAAGAATGTTATTCTTTATTTTATTCACCAAACCACAAATATTGACAAGTATATCAATGCCAATCACAAAATTGGTGAATCACAAATTATAGAAATCATCAACTAGAAATTCAAAAATCACAAAAGGGGGTGGCCTATCACAAAACAAGAGTATGAAAACTCACCAACACACGTATCACAAAATGGAACGCTATTCCATGGTTGCTAACCATCAATTTTGAGCCGAGGCTCCACAAACGGCCTTAAGACCATGGGTCGCTACCCCACCAATTTTGAGCCAAAGCTCCACAGAAACGGGGTTTAGTCTCCCTCGCAGACAAAGAGACATCGCACATTGCTAGTCTAAATCACAAAATGATCATCAACGATCATCAAGAAGTGTCAATTACACTAAGCTAGTAAATGGATGAGTTTAGCTTCATGTCACATAACCACTGGCTTAACTTAAATATTTACGAACAAACTGTAAATCTCCACTCGAAAGTTGTCACAAGAGTTTCAATCGAACGAGTCTAAGAATTATCCGACGAAGTAAATGCAAGCGTTTCATTCCACTTGTTTTGCTAAGTCGTTTAATTGGATTTTTTTTGAACAAATGAGGTAAAGGTTTGTATATACTAGTAGATTAAAAAATGGTTTTATAAACGAGTTTGATATTGAAAATAGAGTTGAACTCATCTTTGTAAAAGAGTTTGAATATTTACTACTAGTATAGAAGCCTTTGTATATTAATAGTGACAAGTCATAAAATTAATTGTAGAAACAATCAATCACCAAAAATTCACACACGAAGATGTGAATCAAATCCGTAGAAATCGATACCGAATCCATCAAAACAAATATTTCCTAAAAATCCGAAAAAGAAGTTATCAAAGTCAAAAAGGTGATAACGAAAAATTGGAGAAACAAGAATCGATTAAAAATTGGAAACTCAAATAAATAGACAACGTTGGCGAAAATAGAATATTCAGTAAACTGGACTAGGGTGGTCAGTCGACTGACTCAAATCTTGGAAACTTTCTATTTCCAGGTTCAGTCGGCTGAACCAAGGTGGTCAGTCGACTGAATCATGCCTGGAAACTTTCGATTTCCAGGCTCAGTCGACTGACCCGGAGTGGTCAGTCGATTGACACTGGCCCAGGAAAATTCCTGGGTCTGGTTCGGTCGATTGACCCTCTGCTTCAGTCGATTGAACTGGAAATTCCAGTGTTTTTCAGCCTAGTCCCCAAGGGGCAAAATCCCAAGCAATTCATGATCGTTCTAGCGATGGGAACTAGGGTTTATGCCAATCGGCAACCCGGCCCTTTAGGCTCTTCGATACGCCACCAAAAGCATGATCAAACATCGAAGCTAAGGTTTTTAAAGATTTAACTTCAAAACACCAAAAATTGGAATATTCATAAAACCAATTCAATCCAAAAGCAAATGGACAAGAAATAGATGTTAGGAATTCATACCTAACAACAAAGATAGATATAGACATAGATGTGAGATAAAAATCTCACCTTTAAACACAAAATCAACGAAGGAGAAGCTTGAAAACAAAAGAGGATCAACCACACTTCAATCTCAACTCTAAAAGCTCCATTCTAAGATCATAAGCAATAATTTACCAAATTAGGTCATAGGGAATTTCTGAAATTGGAGAGAGATTGAGATGGAGAAGAAGAAGGAGATGCTTACCTAAGCTTCTCTTTCATTTTGGAGCTAAAAATTGGACTTGCTAAAGAAACTAGAGCTTAGGATTTTAATTTCCAATCTCCTCCACCATTTTTGCTAAAGCTTGAGTTGTATGAAATATTATGAAGGAATGAAGAGGGGTGGAGTGGAGTTGGGTTGATATGTTAGGTTAATGGGCTGAAACCCAAACCCAAAGCCCTAAGTGAAAAGGTCGAAATTTTAGCTAGCTCCAAACATATCGATGTTTATACTCAAAAAGGTCACAAAAGTCATTTTGAACTCAATGGAAGTGGTCTCGAGTCCTAATTTGGTTGTTTGCAAAAAGTAGCTTTTCAGACTTAAATCCGACTAACGATGCTATATTTAAATAAAATATTTAAATATAAAATCGTAAAATATGTGGGTTGTTACAAACTCGCTTCCTTAAAGAAATTGCATCCTCGCAATACTTAAGAAGACAATAAAAATAAAAAGTAACGACCATAAAAGCATATCAACACAAAATAAAATTTGAAATAAGAAGTTCACTCAAAGAGCACGAAAGAATAAGTCTGGATGTGTTCGCTCGGTGAATTCTCTAGATTCCCAAGAGCAATCCTTAGGATTGGAGGATCATTGAACTTTCACAAGTGAGACATCTTTATTTCGAAGGAGTTTTACCTCCGACGCAATGACACGAATAGGATGCTGCTCACAAGTCAAATTAGGCGAAACTTCAATTTCTTCTGCAATACCAGGCTCAAGAATAGAATCGGAATCCCTAAAGCATTTTCGTAGTTGAGAAACGTGAAACACATATGAATAGCAAAAAACTGAGCCAGTAATCAAAGGAAATAAGCCACGAAACCAATACGTTCGGTGATGGAAAATGGACCAATATATCGAGGCGCTAATTTTCCCGATCGACTGAAATGCACAACACCCTTCATAGGTGAAACACGAATAAACACCAAATCTCTCATAAAAAATTCTAATTTCCTTCTTCGGTTATCAGCATAGAATTTTTATCTACTTTGAGCTTCTTTCATCCTATGGCGAATAAGGTCAATCTTTTCTGTGGAATCACGAATAAAGTCTGGAACTAAAGCTAGCTTCTCACCGGCCTCAAGCCAACAAGAAGGAGATCGGCATGGCCTTCCGTAGAGTGCCTCAAAAGGTGTCATACCAATACTAGATTGGAAGCTATTATTATAGGAAAACTCAACAAGAGAAATGTTATCTTCCCAACTTCCATCAAAATCAAGAACACATGCACGAAGAAGATCTTCAAGAGTTTGATTCACATGCTCGGTTTGTCCATCGGACTAAGGGTGATAAGCGGTGCTAAAATTAAGCTTTGTTCCCATAGCTTTTTGAAGACTCTTCCAAAGTCCACTAGTAAATAATGGACCACGATCGCTAACAATAGAAGTAGGAACTCCATGCAATTTAACAATTTCTTTAACAAAGAGTGTGGCTAAAAGAGGTACGGTCCGATTGGACCGAACAGAAGTAAAATGGGCGGATTTTGTAAGTCTATCAACTATCACCCATAGGCTATCATGACCCGAACGAGAACGGGGAAGGCCATCAATAAAATCCATGGAAATTTGGTCCCACTTCCAAATTGGAATGTCCAAAGGTTGCAATAACCCACCAGGCCTTTGATGCTCGGCCTTGACGAGTTGGCAAGTCATGCAACGCTTAACAAAGTTAGCAATATCGGATTTCATTCCATCCCAATAATAAAGTCGCTTCATATCCACGTACATTTTACTACTACCGGGATGAATGGTAAATTTATAACGACGAGAATCTTTTAAAATGTCCTTACGAAGATCACTAATATTTGGCATGATAAGTCTACCAAATTTTCGAATGTCGCCACGAGCATCAACATCAAAATCTTTCGAACCTTCAATATCAATTTTATCCCTACAACTTTGGCTAAGAAAAGCCAATTTGGGATCTAGCTTTTGAGCTTCAAGAATGCGGTCTAAAAGAGAGGGATGAGCCTCAAGGCTACATAAAACAAGAGATGAACATGAATCAGATTCGGAAATGATGCGACCGAGAAATTTCACACGAGATTGCCAAAAGTGACATTTAGAAAATTTTGCTTTCAATTGATGGCTCTTAAGAGTTTCCAACACAATCCGAAAATGCTTTTCATGCTCTTCCTTGGTTTTAGAATAAACAAGAATATCATCTATAAAGATGAGACAAATCGATCGAGGCAGTCTTTGAAAACTCGATTCATAAGGTCAACGAAATAAGCTGGAGCATTCGTTAAACCAAATGGAATAACAAGACATTCATAAGATCCGTAACGAGTACGGAACGACGTCAAAGGAATACTATCCTATGCAATACGAAGCTGATGAAAACCGGTTGCTAAGTCTAACTTTGAAAAGACTTTAGCACCACTAAGTTGATCAAATAAATCATCAATTGGAGGTAAAGAATATTTATTCTTAATAGTGCGATCATTAAGCTTGCGGTAGTCAACAAAAAGCCTAAGTGTACCATCGGATTTCTTCATAAAAATAGACGAAGCTCCCTAAGGAGAGGAACTAGAGCGAATAAATTGCTTCGCCTCCAATTCGGATAATTGTTTACGCATCTCTTCATTTTCCTTATTGGACATACGATAAGGAGGACGAGTGATAGGTAGAGCTCCAGGGATTAGATTAATTCTGAACTCAATTGCTTGCTTAGTTGGTAATTCTAAAACGGGCTCAAATATGACGGAAAATTCACGAACAACGTGAATAAGATAAATGATATCTTCCTCATCATCATTGTCGTCATCATGAGGATTTAAAGAATATAAAGATGTTGCCAAGTTGGCATCCAAATCTTTAAGAACAATAGAAATCTGCTTAACAGATTGAGGATGTCGAAGATGAATAATACGCTTAAGGCATAGGATATGGGCTTCATAACCGCTAAGTCAATTGATTCCCAAAATCATTCCCGAAGCCTAAGTAGCGCATGACATGCAAATCGGCTTGGAAAGAAAAATCACATAAAATAATCTCGACATCTTTACAAAGCAAACTGAGTGTTGCGGATCCACCAAACGGATTGACAATTCTCAAAGAAGTCATTAAAGCCATAATACTCAAAGAAAAAGTATCAACAAGCTCTTTTAATATAAAGAATGGGACGCACCCGTATCAAAAAGAACTTGAATAGGATGATCATGAAACATAATAATGCCATCAAGGATAGAACTAGAAATACCTTGACCACGAGAAGTGTTACTAGGGGCTTGCACAACATTTAGCTTTTCCTCCTTCTTGCTTTGAAGTTTGGGACATGCAGATATATAATGACCCGAACTTTTGCAATAGCGACAAGCAAGGGGCTTTGAACACTTATTTACATAATGGTTCTTAAAACCACAATTGTAGCATTGGCCACGACTAGAGGTAGAAGTCTAGGCTACCGGAGTTGCTTGTTTCCCTTTCTTGGTGGGATATTGATCTTATTAGGCCGCTTCTTGTTGTTGTTGAAGTTCGGTTTGGCACTCCCAACTTCAACATCACTCTCTTTATCTGCCTCTTCAAGTCGGAGAGCAATATCAACAAGCTGATCGAAAGGAACTTTCAGTTTCAGAAGTAATGGCTTTTTGAGATTCTTATTCAAGCCATAGACGAATCTATGATTTTTCTTCAATGGGGTATTTACATACTCGACCCCATATTTAGAGAGGGATTCAAAAGATGCGAGATAATCTGCCACAGAAGATTCACCTTAAACAAGGTCAATAAAACGACGGGCCAAAGTCACTTCTTCAACTTTCGGCACAAACTTTGATTCGAATCTTTTCCGGAATTGCTTCCAAGTAAGATCCGCTTCAACTATTTCAGAAATCAGAAGCTCATACCGATCTAATGCTCTTTCTTGGAGCATGTTAGAAGCCACTTGGACTCAATGAAGATCAATAAGGTTCATGCGAGAAAAGATGCGATTGCATGTTCTAAGCCAAGCTTGGACTTCGATGACGCCCTTGGAACCCTTGAACGGCTTTCCACCCAAATTTATATAATCACTGCATAGGCGTGCAAATCCGGATTTTGGGCAAGTAGGCTCTGGAATGTTTCCGACAGCTTGAGCATTCTTTACAAGATCAAGAAGCTATTGGGCGGACACAAATACTCCATCCTAGGGAGTAGCACTTGATTGTCCGGCACTGGGTCGGTTAGATCTAACCATTCCTCTTCTTTAAGAAAGAAAGAAAGAAGAAGAAAAAGTTGTTCTCAGGATGAATATCAAACAATCTTGATTGATAACACAAGGCATCATAAAAGGAAATAGGATAAGATGGTACGAAGACTCGAATTAAATCCTAAGGCACGACTCCTAAGAAGGACTTAGGACAATGATCCTTGCTAGATTATTCTACATTGTTCCGAAGTTTGGGCCCGATACCAAGCTGTGACGCCCCACCTCTATACTCACGCTAGCCAAGAGCACTACGGAGTAATGCTGTCAACTAGCACGAAGAATAAGGCTCTTGAGGAGCAATCATCCATGTAATTGCTTTGTGCGAGCACTGGTATGTCATATAGTATAAAAGAGGAAATCCGACATGCCGGTACAAACTCAAAGCTACTACACAGTGGCTATATATAATCTTCGAAAAAATATATAGAAATAAGCATAACACAAATAAGTCACAGAGATCCATATCACAAAGGCGGAAATAGATATGAATATAACACATAGGAGTGTATATCAGAGTAGTGGTCAAACAAGATCCACAATATCATAAAAAAATAGATACAAGTGCTACACAAAAGAATATGTATACATCTAGGAGTCTCTATCTCGTATGTATAACAACAAAAACTACCAATCTATTGTAGTTAGCCAAAAGTAAGATAATACTCCTAGATGAGGAGTCAAGCAGAAGCACCTGTAACATCTCGGTCTGACCCGAGTATTATTTAATTAGAAAATAATGAATGGACCAGTATAGCTATAAATATCAGATAAACCGATATAGAAATAGAGATATGACAAACGTATGATAACTATAATGTCATACTGCGATAAGTGTACATTAGACACCACAAAAATCATACAACATCTCAAGAAATCCCAAAACACAGAAAAGAATGTCATATTCTTTATTTTATTCACAAAACCATAAATATTGACAAATATGTCAATGCCAATCACAAAATTGGTGAATCACAAATTCTAGAAATCATCAACTAGAAATTCAGAAATCACAAAAGGGGGAGACCTATCACAAAACGGGAGCATGAAAACTCACCAACACGTGTATCACAAAACGGAACGCTATTCCATGGTTGCTAACCATTAATTATGAGCCGACGCTCCACAAACGACCCGAAGACCATGGGTCGCTGCCCCACCAATTTTGAGCCAAAGCTCCACAGAAACGGGGTTCAGTCTCCCTCGTAGACAAAGAGACATCGCACATTGCTAGTCTAAATCACAAAATGATCATCATCGATCATCAAGAAGTGTCAATTACACTAAGCTAGTAAATATATGAGTTTAGCTTCATGTCCCATAACCATTGGCTTAACTTAAATATTTATGAACAAGCTGTAAATCTCCACTCGAAAGTTATCACAAGAGTTTCAATTGAATGAGTCTAAGAATTAACTGACAAAGTAAACGCAAGCGTTTCATTCCACTTGTTTTGTTAAGTCGTTTAATTGGATTTCTCAAACAAATGAGGTAAAGGTTTGTATATACTAGTAGATTGAAAAACGGTTTTATAAACGAGTTTGATATTGAAAATAGAGTTGAAATCATCTTTGTAAAAGTGTTTGAATATTTACTACTAGTATAGAAGCCTTTGTATTTTAATAGTGACAAGTCACAAAATTGATTGTAGAAAAAATCAATCACCGAAAATTCACACACGAAGACGTGAATCAAATCCGTAGAAATCGATACCGAATCCATCAAAATGGATATTCCCCAAAAATCTCGGAAAAGAAGTTATCAAAGTAAACAAAGGTGATAACGACAAATTAGAGAAAAAGAATCGATTAAAAATTGGAAACTCAAACAAAATAGACAATATAAGCGAAAACAGCAGATTCAGTCGACTGGACCAAGGTGGTCAGTCGACTGACTCAGATCCTGGAAACTTTCTGTTTTCAGGTTCAGTCGGTTGAACCAAGGTGGTCAGTCGACTGAATCATGCCTGGGAACTTTGGTTTCCAGGCTCAGTCGTATGACCCAGAGTGGCCAGCCGACTGACACTTGCCCAGGAAAATTCCTGGGTCTGGTTCAGTCGACTGACCCTCTGGTTCAATCGACTGAACTGGAAATTCCATTGTTTTTCAGCCTAGCCCTCGAGGGAAAAATCCCAAGCAATTCATGATCGTTCGAGCGATGGGCACTAGAGGTTTACGCCAATCGGCAACCCGGCCCTATAGGCTCTTCGATAAGCTACCAAAAGCATGATCAAATATCAAAACTAAGATTTTTAAAGGTTTAACTTCAAAATACCAAAAATTGGAATATTCATAAAACTAATTCAATCCAAAAGAAAATGGATAAGAAATAGATGTTAGAAATTCATACATAACAACAAAAATAGATAAAGACATAGATGTGAGATAAAAATCTCACCTTTAAACCCAAATCAATTAAGGAGAAGCTTGAAAAAAAAGGAGGATCAACCACTCTTCAATCTCAACTCTAAAAGCTCCAATCTAAGATCATAAGCAATAATTTCCCAAATTAGGTCATAGGGAATTTCTGGAATTGGAGAGAGATTAAGATGGAGAAGAAGAAGGAGATGCTTACCTAAGCTTCTCTTTGATTTGGGAGCTAAAACTTGGATTTTTAAAGAAACTAGGGCTTAGGATTTTAATTTCCAATCTCCTCCATAATTTTTGCTAAAGCTTGAGTTGTAGGAAATATTATGAAGGAATGAAGAGGGGTGGAGCGGAGTTGGGTTGATATGTTAGGTTAATGGGCTGAAACCCAAACCCAAAGCCCAAAGTGAAAATGTCGAAATTTTAGCTAGCTCCAAAAATATCGATATTTATACTCAAAAAGGTAGCAAAAGCCATTTTAAACTCAATGGAAGTGGCCACGGGTCCTAATTTGACTGTTTTTAAAAAGTAGCTTTCCGGACTTAAATCCGACTAATGATGCTATATTTAAATAAAATATTTAAATATACAATCATAAAATATGCGGGTTGTTAAATTAGTTTTCTAATAGTAATTGTTAATTATTAAATAATTAATATTATTAATTAAATACCGAACATTAAAATTAATTATTTACTATTTATTATTGATTAATTATTATTAATTATTCAATAGTAAATATTTTGTAGCGATTAATAAATATTAAAAATAAATCATTAAATTTTAAATATTAAAATATTACTTTTTAGTTATTAATTATCAATTAGTTAATAAATTTATTACAACTTCAAAAAAAAAATTGTTAAAAAATATAAGGCGAATTTAAAATTTCTCTGTACTAGACGTTTTCCCAAAAAGTGTGATGCGGTCATTTACAGTCTATGAGTAAAACAAATTCTTACAGAAGGTTGTTATAAGTTAATATTCATAATAATTTTTAGACAAAATTCTAAAAAAGGTTGTTACACGTCACTTAAAAAAATTGTTGTATAATACTAATTACAACTTACAAAGAAAAATATTGTAAAAAACTCTTGTTTCACAACGTTTCTCATTCAAAAGTTGTAAAAAGTCACTTTTGGTGAGGAAGAAAAAAGCTTGGAGTCGAAGATGGAGCAGTGAAGTGCAAAGGCAAATCGCTGCTAATCCTGAGGGTGATTCCAAAATGGATATAGTAGACTAGTGCCTTCGGTTCCGTTCGGACTGGAAACGAACTTGTATGGACGAATTCTATCATAAAATCATCAGTGGGACGATGAGCATTCTAAGTGTATGTGTGCTAAAAAGGTAACGCATTGCCTCGAGCCTCATCAACTGGGAATGGCTAAAACAGGGGAGGTGCAACAAGGCTAAGTGGCTAGCAACCAATTAGGGTAAGGTCATCCCCGTGTAGATGTCCCTTTTTATTTGGTTGTGTGGGCGATTGCAGATCCCAACCTCAGGGTGATCTTATTCGGACTATCCAATAAGGAATAGCTCCGGTCTTGTGTTGCAGAGGATCAGGGTGGATCCTCGGCACTCTGATCTAGACCATGTACTATGATGGACGGTACCACAGTAGCCCTATCATTGATGGAAACTCAATCTCCAATAAGTACCTTCGGACTTATTTGTATACCTATTATGCTGGAATTTAATGAATGTAACAATTTCGACGTATATAGACACTACTATAATATCGGAGGATTCGATAAGAAATGTTCTAGTTATCGAAAGGTAAAAACCCGACATGTTTATTTGTGGCGTGGTCTTACGAGATACCTTTGATTTCAAAAGGATTTTGAAAGCTTTAATAATCCAATTGAGTGTGTTTTCTCACGCTGATTTTTCAGACAAACTTGGGTGTTATTTCTCTATAATGCTCGGGTCAGATTGAGTATTATAGATACAGGAAGGGATGCTGTGGAGCTCAGGAGACAAACTGAATGGTGAGACGTATCACACGTATTTGACGTATATTCCGCTGTGTAGTATAAACTGTATATTCAGCTTTGTGTGGATAAGTTATCATAATTGTCCAGTGTTGTGTTTTTGTTTGATGTTGTACTGATGATGTAATATATAAAACAGTTACAGTTCTTTTGTATAAAAATATATCATTTATCTATTATATATTATTCCACTTCTTTTGTGAGATTCCGATGTTGTTTTATTTTTCTTCTTCTATCTCTTTTCTTCTTTTACCCTAATGGTTCGTATTTCCGTCCACTTTAAGTTGATATGATGGAGAATATTGTCGACTCAAAGGGGTATAGATTTACGGGCTGTTACAGTTAGCATCAGAGCTAAAGGTTAAGTGAGAACCTTGGCTCTGGTGGGGATTACTCATTAAAAATAGAGACACTAATACTCTAGAATGAGGTGAACATATTAATAGATATGAGCGCGTATTTGTTAGTGAATATAAAATTGTTTTATATTGTGTTGATTGGTTTGTTGAGTAGTTTATGGATTCTGGTCAATACGAGTAATTAACGTTATTGATAGGGATCTCTAAACACTTGAATTGAACAATTCGATATAGTGTTGTTTTAAATAGGGTAAATGAAATAATTTTGCCTAAATTATTTTTATATAATTCTGTTTTTTATTTAAATATATATATATATATATATATATATATATATATATATATATATATATATGTTCGCATACATACTTTAATTTAAAAGCAATATATATATATATATATATATATATATATATATGGAGATAAGCTTTTTGAAAATGGAAATTTTAAAAAATCTTTGGTTTATATAAAATCAGATTTTTTTAATATATATTTATATATATGCAGTTTCAAAAGGTAAAAACTATATACATTTTTAACTTACTAATTTATTTTAAAATAATGGATTTGGTGATTTAATTGTCGATTAACTTGTATAATTATTATTTTTACTAAAGATTTCAAGGGTAAATTAGTTTAAATCAAATTATAAGTTAAATTAAAGGAGTAAATGGTGATTAATTGTTTGATTAATCCAAATATTAATAAATTATACGATGTTTGTTCAAAGTCTAAATCGTGAAGAAAACAAGCTAATTTAAAGTGGATCGCAACTCAAAAATCAAAGGTGAGTTAATCTCACTCATTTGGATTATCATTAAATTTAAATAGTTAAAAAATTAAATTATTGGATTGACTGCATGAATTGATGATTTATTATTATTAGTCTGGATGTGGTATATTATATATAGTATATATATATATTGAAGTGATTGATATTCCCGCATTATGTAGCGGATGAGACCTTATGCGTCCCGCATAATAGTGGATGACCCTTTATACCACGATATCCCCCTCGAAGTGGGATTGATATTTTTATATTGTACTAATATCTGTAGATGCAGGGAAAAATAGGTTGGAGGGATCCAACTTGATTCCTCAAAATATTGAATATGTTTTCATAATCTGTGATATGATTCATTGATTATCTGTAATAGATTATTGATTATATTGGGAATTGAAATATTAGATACTATGGTTTGATTGAATATATTTGGGTATACTAAGTAATCAAATATATATATATATATATATATATATATATATATGGGATTTTTGAAGGGAAATAAAGAGAGAATTTTTAAGTAAAATAATTATAGAGAATTTGGATAAATTAAAGAATGAATGGGAAAATGATAAAATTTGATTTTTAAATTCTAATAAATAAATTCCAAGTATGGAAAAGGATATTTTTGAATAAATCAGAATAATTGAATTTTAAACTTGAGTGGTATTATTTAAAGAAATAAAGGATTTATTTTTAAATTCAAGGTTTAAAATAGTTTGGGAGAGATAAAGAAGAATTTTAGGGAAAACTATGGAATTGGTATTTTCAATTTAAATAAGATTTTAAATCATAATAAAGGAGTAAAATCTAAAATTAATGGGTTTTCAAATAAATTAAGTAAGTAAAGGAATTTATTTTTAAAATGGAGTAAATTTTGGAAATCGATTTGAAAATTTGATTAAGTGTTTGAAACTGTGATTTAAAAGGAGGATGAGACTATGGAATTTATAAACTGGGTTTATAAAGTGAAATAAGATATCTGTGTATATTTGAAAGTATAAATTCACGGTGGGAATTTATAAAAGAATGGGAAATTTGTTTTGAAATAAATAGTGGTTTTATTTTTAAAGGTGTGGGAAAGAAATTTGCGGGTTTGATACGTAAATTAGATTGGGATAAATCGAGAAGGATTTATTAACTGATTAAATGGACTATTTTGGAATGGGAAGTGTATTTTCGGGAAAAGCCAAGTATATTTTCAAAGAAATATTTCCAAGTATAAGTTAGGGGTTTTGAAGTGGTTTTAAAAGAATGTTTTAGAAAGAAATTATTATTTAGTGGTTTTAAATTTTTTAAAAAGTAAAAATCTATTGAGTTGATTATATAAATAAATTATTTTAAAGGTTTAACTAGTATTATGATTTAAAAGATAATTATTTAATATTTATACCTTATAGAATAATTTTTATTTTAAAATTATTTTTGGCTTAAGTTTTACATGAAAAATTATTATAAAATTTCATAATTAATACTTTAAATAAAGTGTTTAAGTAGTTTTTATTTTAAGTGTTTCATAGTATATATTTTTGGATAAAGTGATTTAAATTATTTAAATACCTAAAGTATTAAGACTTGGTGATTTTCAGTAGAAATAAAAAAATTGGGTGGAAATATATTCCGTGAGAGAAAAAGTGATTTAAAAATTATTTTCAAAGCGTTGAACTGTAGGAAAATATCTTGCGAAGATATTCTGAAATAAATAATTTGGAAAATTATTAAGGCCTGATGGTTGTTTGTGGATATTAGTTGATAGTTAAATAACCGACTATCAATATTGCCAATGCGCTAATCGTTTCGAAGAGACTGGGATCGGTATTAATTTCCCAAAAACCACTTCGATCCGCTTTGAACGTTTTCGTGAGGAAGAAAAGAGCTTGGAGTCGAAGATGGAGCAGTGAAGTGCAAAGGCTAATCGCTGCTACTCCTGAGGGTGATTCCAAAATGGATGTAGTACGAGTAGTGCCTTTGGTTTCGTTCGGACTAGGAACAGACTTGTATGGATGAATGCTATCATAACATCATCAGCGGGACGATGAGCTTTCTAAGTGTATGTGTGCTAAAAAGGTAACGCATTGCCTCGAGCCTCATCAACGGGGAATGGCTAAAACGGAGAGGTGCAGCAAGGCTAAGTGGCTAACAACCAATTAGGGTAAGGCCTTCCCTGTGTTGATGTCCCTTTTTATTCGGTTGTGTGGATGGTTGCTGATCCCAACCATGGGGTAATCTTATTCGGACTATCCAATAAGGAGTAGCTCTGGTCTTGTGTTGTAGAGGATCAGGGTGGATCTTCGGTACTCTGATCTAGACTAGGTACTGTGACGGGCGGTACCACAGTAGCCCTGCCATTGATGGAAACTCAATCTCCGATAAGTACCTTCAGACTTGTTTATATACCTATTGTGGTGGAATTTAATGAATGTAATAATTTAGGCTATTTGAATAAGTATTTGTACATAGACACTACTATAATATCAAAGGATTCAATAAGAAATGTTTTAGTTATCGTAAGGTAAAAACCCGACATGTTTATTTGTGGCGTGGCCTTACGAGATACCTTTGGTTTCAAAAGGATTTTAGAAACTTTAATAATCCAATTGAGTGTGTTTTCTTACGCTGGTATTCCAGACTGACTCGGGTGTTATTTCGCTATAATGCTCGGGTCAGACGGAGTATTATAGATACAGGAAGGGATGCTGTGGAGCTCAGGAGATGAACTTAATGGTGAGACATATCACATGTATTTGATGTATATTTCGCTGTGCAGTATAAGCTGTATATTCAGCTTTGTGTGGACAAGTTATCAAAATTGTCCAGTGTTGTGTTTTCGTTTGATGTTGTACTCTGATGATGTAATATATAAAACAGTTACAGTTCTTTTGTATAAAAATCTATCATTTATCTATTATATATTATTCCGCTGCTTTTGTGAGATTCCGATGTTGTTTTATTTTTCTTCTTCTGCCTCTTTTCTTCTTTTACCTTAGTGGTTCGTATTTCCATCCACTTTGAGTTCATATGATGGAGAATATTGTCGACTCAAAGGGGTATAGATTTGCGGGCAATTACAGTTAGCATCAGAGCTAAAGGTTAAGTGAGAATCTTGGCTCTGGTGGGGATTACTCATTAAAAATAGAGTCGGTAATACTCTAGAATGAGATGATCATATTAATAGATATGAGCGTGTATTTGTTAGTGAATATAAATTTGTTTTATATTGTGTTGATTGGGTTTATTGAGTAGTTTATGGGTTCTGGTCAATACGAGTAATTAACGTTATTGACAGGGATATCTAAATACTTGAATTGAACAATTCGACGTAGTATTGTTTTAAATAGGGTGAATGAAATAATTTTGCCTAAATTATTTTTATATGAAAGAAATAATTTTCCATAAATTATTAAAGCTATATATGGTTGCTTGGTTATTAGAGAATGATAATATTAAATTATTATCATTGTTAAGTAGAAATGGAATAAGGAATTGAAATTTAGCTAAAGTTAAGAGAAATAATTATATAACATAATAAACTTTTAAATGCGAATTATAAATGTGGTTTATAATTGGAAAGGGATAAAAACCCCACAGTAATATTTGAATAAGGATTGAAAGGATTTGAGATTTGAAAATTTGGGAAAATTTAATTTCCTTTGGGTTTGAAAATGAATTTCAAATGTTTTGGAGAAATAATAGTGATATTATTTCATAAATATTTTTGAATTGGATTTGAAATCTTGTGAGATTTGGAATTTAAAATATTTAAAGGGGTTTTAAAGAGATAAAAGCATCGAACTCCTTTTGGTCGCTGGAAAATAACTTCGGCGATGAGTACAGCATCATCGATGTTCATTTTTGAGTTTCCACGGGAGAAATTGCTGCCAAAATGTTTTGAATTGGTGTTTGTTTGCAAAAATTGGATTTTATTTTGGAATGTAAGGAATAATTTGGTACGGGCATATATATAATTTCAAAAATATTTTTGAATATTTAAGAAATTGATTAAACTCTGGGAGTTTAACTAAAAATGTCTATGGAATAATAAATGAGACTGGAAACTTATAAAAATTGAAATTTGTTTACAATAGAAATTTAACTTAAGAAGAGTTAAATTAAGATAAGTATGGAAACGAAATAAGTTAGAAAAGTAAACCAATTAGATGAAGAAAATTGAATAAATTAGTGAATAAAGTGTAAAGAAGTTGAAAACATATTGAAGTTAAAATTTTGAGTTAAATTGAAATGTAGTTGAACAAACTTAGATAAAAGTGAATTTTGAGGAAATAAATCTAAGTAGACTAAATGGAATGGTTATTGAAATAAAAATTTACTAAGTTGGAAATAAATTATGAAGGAACAAATTGATTTAAATTTATAAGCAAATGAATTGAAAATTGAATTTTGGGGTGATAATTAATTTAAATTGAGTTAAGTAAAGTAAAGTCGTAAAATTAATTCGAATTGGACTAAAAATAATTGAAGATTGAAAATAAAATCCATTGAGATTTAAATTAAATTGGTAAGTGGAACTAATTAAATGATTAATTTAATATGGGTTTGAGATAAGTTGAATAGCATTCAATATACAATTTGACTTGGAAATAAATTAAGATTTAAAGAGAAATTGAGTTCAAAAGCAATTGAAATTTAAATTTGAATAGAAGTAGATAAAAACTTAAGTGGTGAAGTGAAAATAATTGTGAATAAAAAGAGAACTGTTATAGCTAATAATCAATTGAGATAAATATGTGGGATGTGCGTATATTATTTTATTTGCATAGCAATTTGATCCAGATTCGAGCATAGAATTTCGAGATATTATATCGATCCGAGCTGGAATTTTTCACTCGATTTTCAACGGCGAACCCTGGATATGGATATTTGATTGATTCTGAAATTCTCTATCATAGTTTAGGACTATGCAAGGAGAATGACAGTTTCTGATCAAGAAACCAGATCTGAGTCCGCACTAGGAAGCCGGGTGGACGATACTAGTTCGGAAGTGAAATTGTGTGACCGAGTGAGCGATCAGATTTGGTATTGCATATGGATAATATGTGTACATCGTGCAAACTTGAATGAAATAGATATCGAAACTTTTGTAAAGAAATTCATAAAATGATTTTGAATGATGTAATTGGATACTATTGCTAAGTAGTATACAGGTATTTAAAAGCAGAGGATAAATTAGGATTTTTGATTTCAGAAGATAAATGGAATTGCTCAACAAAAGGTATGCATTTAAATTGTCATATGAAATTTGATAATTTTCTGATCTAGCCACTTGGCTTTTTGTTTACTTTTGAAATTTGAGGGCCCGTAGAAGCATTTTGTAGTTGAACTGATTTAGCCACGCAAAGGAGACGTTGACGAAATTTTTCGAAAATTTAGGGAGTTAGAAAATTTTAAGAAAATTTTGATAATTTAAAATTTGTTTTAAATTTAAATTTGAATTGTTGAGTAAATAATATTGTTTGGAAGTTACGGTTGAGTTTGGGAAGTTAGTAAGAGCGTTAGTGTGTCTTTAATAAAGGATTGTTTTGGGAAGATGTTTAAAACTGTTTGGTTTTGGGAAATGATGAACGGTTGTGGACCGTTCCTCTTGACTAGTAATTTCGAGGACGAAATTCTTTTAAGGGGGGAGGAATGCGGCGAACTAGAATTTTTGGATATTTAAAATTGGAATATTTAGTTGATTTTAAATATTTAAAAGTGTAAATTTAACTTGAATTTCAAATATCTCTATTTACTTGGTAATTTAAATATTGAATTATATATTTGGAAATTGGGTAAAATATGAAATCTGGAGTTTCAGGCTTGTTATAAATAATTTAAAAGGCTTGTAAAATTTATGTTTATAATACCGAAGATAATAGAAGTCTTAAATTTGAGTTTGAAAGTGTTTTGTTTAGTTTTAAAAATATATTGTTTAAATTAATATTTAAAATAGCCTTTCGAGGCACAGTCTCGAATTTCAACGAAACCAGTTCCGTTGGATCTGTAATAGTGTATTAGTATTGAATTTCAATTTTCGTAGCATTTGGAATTGTCATGTGATCGTACGATGTATGTACGCGCTGAATTTATATCGAATATTTAATATAATAACTGGGTCCAAAAGCTATCTTCTCCATAAGATTGAATTAGGACTCGAAACATTTTCCATCGTGTTCGAAATAGGCGTATAACATTAGAAACGCCTAGCAGCATGCCTTGATAGAAAGTCAAAATTTGAGTCGTGATTTCGAGACGATTTAAATTAAATCTAAATATAGTATATGTATTTTTATATAATGGTCAACCTTAGTTGAAGTAATTTACATTGTTGCTTCCTTTCACCTCAGAAGCACGTGTCCTCCCTATTAACATGTGTTTCTGCTTTTCTGTTCAAAGCATGTAACAGTTTTCTTTTATAAAAATAGAAGAGAGAGATTTGAAAATGAAAACAAGAAGAAAAAAATGGCTGAAGTCGCTCATTTTCCTTTCTCGTCTCCTCTAAATCATTTTTTTTCCAAAATCGATTTGAAACTCCATTCCAAATCTAAATCCCCAAAATAAACCAATTTGAAAATTGAACAACAAAATCTCGTATCGGAGAAATAATCGAGCCTAGCCTCCCTCGTATTATGCGATTGAGTTTGGAGGAGCGTTACACGCGACGGTGTCTCGTGCTATTGGATTTGGCGAACCCTAATTCGCTATCTGGCATGGATCGGGAGGAGGGCAGCAGCCACATGAGCACAACTCGTGGAAGTGGTGTGGCAATCGCTTGGCGACGTGGAGGAGAGAATCGGGCGCTCGCGCGCATTTGACGGCAACTGCGATGTTCGACTGAAGGTAGAGGGTCATTCGACAGGACAACGGGGTAGCTCTTTCTTTATTTTATTTTAATTTAATAAAACATTTTTATAGACGGAAGAAATTTAAAATATATGAGGTTTAAACAGAGGACCTTCCCTTAGTTGGAGATATATATATATATATATATATATATATATATATATATATATATATATAAAGGAAGCAAAAATAAAATAATTACAGTAAACATGAAGTAATTCTGTTTTTTATTTAAATATACATATGTGTGTGTGTGTTCACATACATACTTTAATTTGTATATATATATGTATGTATGTATATATACGGAGATAAGCTTTTTGAAAATGGAAATTTTTAAACATGTTTGGTTTATATAAAATCGGATTTTTTATATATATATATATATGTGTGTGTGTGTGTGTGTGTAGTTTCAAGGGGTAAAAACTATATACATTTTTAACTTACTAGTTTATTTTAAAATAATGGATTTGGTGACTTAATTGTTCGATTAACTTGTATAATTATTTTTGTTACTAAAGATTTCAAGGGAAAATTAGTTTAAATCAAATTATAAGTTAAATTAAAGGAGTAAATGGTGATTAATTGTTTGATTAATTCAAATATTAATAAAATATACGATATTTGTTCAAAGTCTAAATCGTGAAGAAAACAAGCTAATTTAAAGTGTATTGCAACTCAAAAATCAAAGATGAGTTAATCTCACTCATTTGGATTATCATTAAATTTAAATAGTTAAAAAATTAAATTATTGGATTGATTGCTTGAATTGATGATTTATTATCAGTCTGGATGTGGTACATTATATATAGTGTATATATATTGGAGTATTGATATTCCCGCATTATATAGCGGATGAGACCTTATGCGCCCGACATAATAGCGGACGATCCTTTATACCGCGATATCCTCATCGAAGTGGGATTGGTACTTTTATATTGTGCTAACATCTGTGGATATATGGAAAAATAGGTTGGAGGGATCCAAGTGGATTCCTTAAAATATTGAATATGTTTTCATAATCTGTGATATGATTCATTGCTTATCTGTGATAGATTATTGATTATATTGAGAATTGAAATATTGGATGCTATGGTTTGACTGAATATATTTGGGTATATTGAGTTATCAAATATATATAGATGGGATTTTTGAAGGAAATAAAAAGAGAATTTTTAAGTAAAATAATTATAGATAATTTGGGTAAATTAAAGAATGAATGGGAAAAGGATAAAAGTTGATTTTTAAATTCTAATAAATAATTTCGAGTATGGAAAAGGAGATTTCTGAATAAATGAGAATAAATGAATTTTAAACTTAAGTAATATTATTTAAATAAATAAAGGATTTATTTATAAATTCAAGGTTTAAAATAGTTTGGGAGAGATAAAGAAGAATTTTGGGAAAAAGTATGAAATTGGTATTTTCAATTTAAATAAGATTTTAAATCATAATAAAGGAGTAAAATCTGAAATTAATGGGTTTTGAAATAAAATTGAGTAAGTAAAGGAATTTATTTTAAAATGGAGTAAATGTTGGAAATCAATTTGAAAATTTGATTAAATATTTGAAACTGTGATTTGAAAGGAGGATGAGACTATGGAATTTATAAACTGGGTATATAAAGTGAAATAATATACCTGTGGATATTTGAAAGTAAAAATTCACGATGGGAATTTGTAAAGGAATGGGTAATTTGTTTTAAAATAAATGGTGGTTTTATTTTTAAAGGTGTCGTAAAGAAATTTACGGATTTGAAACGTAAATTAGATTGGGATAAATCGAGAAGGATTTATTAACTGACTAAATAGACTATTTTTGAATGGGTAGTGTACTTTCCAAAAAAACCAAGTATATTTTCAAAAAAAGATTTCCAAGTATACATTAGGGGTTTTAAAGTTGTTTTAAAAGAATGGTTTAGAATGAAATTATTATTTAGTTGTTTTAAATTTTTTAAAAAGTAAATATTTATTGAGTTAATTATATAAGTAAATTATTTTAAAGGTTTAATTAGTATTATGATTTAAAAGACAATTATTTATATTTATACCTTATAGAATAACTTTTGTTTTAAAATTAGTTTTGGCTTAAGTTTTACATGAAAAATTATTATAAAATTTCATAACTGGTACTTTAGATAAAGTGTTTAAGTAGTTTTTATTTTAAGTGTTTAAAGTATATATTTTTGGATAAAGTGATTTAAATTATTTAAAAATCCAAAAGTATTAAGACTAGGTGATTTTCAGTGGAAATAAAATAATTGGATGGAAATTTATTCTGTGAGAGAAAAAGTGATTTGAAAACTATTTTCAAAGGGTTGAAGTGTAGGAAAATATCTTGCGACGATATTTTGAAATAAATAATTTGAAAAATTATTAAGGCCTAATGGTTGTTTGTGGATATTATTTGATAGTTAAATAACCGACTATCAATATTGACTAATGCGCTGATCGTTTCGAAGAGACCGGGATCAGGATTAATTTCCTGAAAACCACTTCGATCTACTTTGAACGTTTTCGTGAGGAAGACAAGAGCTTGGAGTCGAAGGTAGAGTAGTGAAGTGCAAGGGCTAATCGCTACTAATCCTGAGGGTGATTCCAAAATGGATGTAGTAAGAGTAGTGCCTTCGGTTCCGTTCGGACCTGGAATGTATTTGTATGGACGAACGTTATCAAAACATTGTCAGGGGGACGATGAGCATTCTAGGTGTATGTGTACTAAAAAGGTAATGCATAGGCTCGAGCCTCATCAATTGGGAATGGCTAAAATAGGAGAGATACAGCAAAGCTAAGTGGCTACCAACCAATTAGAGTAAGGTCATCCCTGTGTAGATGTCCCATTTTATTCGAATGTGTGGGCGGTTGCTGATTCCAACCGCGGGATGATCTTATTCGGACTATCCAGTAAGGGGTAGCTCCAGTGTTGTATTGCGGGGGATCAGGGTGGATCCTCGGTACTCTGATCTAGACCGGGTACTGTGACGAGCGATACCCCAGTAGCCCTGCCATTGATGGAAACCCAATCTCCAATAAGTGCATTCGTACTTGTTTGTATACCTATCATGCTGGAATTAAATGAATGTAACAATTTTGGCTATTTGAATAAGTATTTGTATACTGACACTACTATAATATCAGAGGATTTGATAGGAAATGTTTTGGTTATCGTAAGGTAAAAACCCGACATGTTTATTTGTGGCATGGTCTTACGAGATACCTTTGATTTCAAAAGGATTTTGAGAACTTTTATAATCCAATTGAGTGTGTTTTCTCACGTTGGTATTCCAGACTAACTCGGGTGTTATTTCGCTATACTGCTCGGGTCAGGCCGAGTATTATAGATACAAAAAGGGATGTTGTGGAGCTCAGGAGATGAGCCGGATGGCAAACATATCACACGTATTTGATGTATATTCCGCTGTGCAGTATAAGTTGTATATTCAGCTTTGTGTGGACAAGTTACATAATTGTCCAGTGTTGTGTTTTTGTTTGATGTTGTACTCTGTTGATGTAATATATAAAACAGTTACAGTTCTTTTGTATAAAAATCTATCATTTATCTATTATATATTATTCCGCTACGACTGTGAGATTATGATGTTGTTTTCTTTTTCTTCTTCTACCACTTTTCTTTTTTTGCCCTAATGGTTCGTATTTCCGTCCACTTTGAGTTGATATGATGGAGAATATTATCGACTCAAAGGGATACAGATTTGCGAGCTGTTACACATCCTCACCCATCTCAACAGATATGTAGCTCTCTTACACCATAGCAACAAAGTCAAACTATTTCACCTATCTCGAAGTGCATATATATACAAATTCTCAATACAAATAGAAAAAAAATCCTACTTATCAATTCTGATCTTCGCCTCTAGATCCCTCTGACAAGGGAAGTGTGACATGCTGCTGCATATATGCAGCAACGCGCTTGTCCAACTTGGACATTCCCATAGCCCGACGTTTGGCTTGTTCCTCCAACTCAGCAATCATTGTTCTCGACACTTGAATCTCCACGTTGTCCTGTGCTTTTTTTTAGGCACTTTACCTACGTCTAACCTATAACATTATTTAACAAAGTGCATGAGTTTCATATAATGTGTTTACGTTATTCATAAATATATTACACATAAACATTACCTCTTAATTTCCAAAACCATAACGTCTATTCTGCGTTGGTGGCTCCATAATTGCGTCAAAGATCTAGTCCACCTCGTTAGCAGTCAGCTCTTCCCATCCCGATCCCTTGAGCAGTTTCTCTCATTCTCGCATGAATTTTTCCCGCAATTCCAAATAAAATTACAATTACAATTCATACTTTTAATTATTTATAACTTAATATGTAACGTGGTTTATTAATAACTTACAGTTCACAATAAGCTTACCATGACTTGTTGTGATTTCGAGTCCTGCTATGTGCATATTACCATGCCATCTTCATATTCATGCTCGATGGCATGAGTACGAGCAAACACTTCCATGTAGAAAATGCTAATACATCAGTTATTGATTTTGATGATAACTACCTTAATAAACAACAATATACGTTTATAAAAAAATATTCATACTAATGTTTTGCCAAGTAATACAATATATAATGCAGGGTATTACACAAGTATCGAATTGAAGACTATATAGTATAAAGGCTCAAGAAATGGGCATGAAGACCGATGAGTACAAATACGAGATATGAAGATCTCAAGACTCTAACATGTTGTATAGATTCATAGAATTTTGTTAAAGTCACTGATAACGATCTTTTCTCTCTATTTCTTATTTTCTTCTCTTTTATATTTTTAACAAAATATATTTTCAAAATGTCTGTGAAAATAATTTATAAAAGTTTTTCAAAGTTCAAAATGTTTGTAAACCATGTTTAAATTACTTTACAAAGTATCGAAATATTTTACAAAATATAGTGTTTTCAAAATGTTTAAAAAGAAAAGAGTTTTCAAAATAAATATACATATGTATAGGAGGTATATCGACATACATGTTGCAAATCAAATTTTCAAATTTTGAATTAAAGTGTCTATTTGTCGCATCTCTTCGTGAACAGACACATCTGTTTATGCACTATATGTAGCAGGTTTCAAAGGAATTTTCAATTACTGGTTATCTTATTTTCTTCCCTCCTCTTACTCTCTTGAAAACTCCAATGAAATTATATCAAATTCTCTTCAAAACCAAACAGAATCAATTCATACTTTTGTAAATTGATTCAATACTACTTTCTTACTATATGGAGATCATCTCTCTCTCTCAAATCGAAATTCAAACTGTTGTCCAAGAGGCTATATGATTCGTTGTATCCAAAGTTCAAGAAATTGTCTTCAGAAAAACAATCAAACTCTATTTGCATTTTTTGGGTGTGATTGTAGCCCGTTCAAATCAGTTGGGTGTACTTGGTAACCTGGAAATCCAAGTGGTTGTGCTTGTAGCCCTTCCAAACTAAGTGGGCGTACCTTAAGCCTGTAAAATCATGAGGGTATGTCTCGAAGTCTCGGAATCGAGATTGTAATTGGGTTTTCCATTTGCACCTTTAAAGATGGCATTTGAAAACAAAAATCTGCAAAGCAGTACATGACTAGATGTAGAAGAAATCTGAACCAGTATAAAATCTTTGGTGTCATCTCTCTAACTCTTTACTTTACTTTATTGCTTTATTTTTAAATGTGATTTATTGTTGATATGATTCTGTATTGAAAATCTATGATTCAATATTAGACTTAAAAGAAATTTAAAAATATTTACAAAAGTAAAAAAGCACTATTCACCCATCCTTTGGTGTTTAATTAACCTTAAGATTTATAATCCCACAACCTACATTTGGTATGAATGCAATAGGTTTTCAAAAGACTCGTAGTTTGATTTTTGAGAAGTTTAAAAGGCTAGTAATATTTTTAACACTTTATAAAAATACAATTTTGTGAAATCAATATGTTATTAGAAACTAATTGTTTTGAAAAGTCACTTGATTTCGTGGAAAGGTATGATTCTGAATTGCAGGAATAATTTTGGTATATAGCTAACGACGAACACACACTTGAAAATTAAACGTCACAAATCAAGGAGGACAAGTGGATATTGGATAGTGGATGCTTAAGTTTCCATATTAAAGACAATGAGTCAAACATTATCTTAGAAGGTACTAGAAAATATAACATTTATATTTTAAGTATCAAAGTGTCCAATGATAATTTTTGTCTTTTGGCTGAATTTAAGGGCCCTTGGATTTGACATAAAAGATTTGGTAATTTGAATTTTAAATACCTTTCTAAAGTTGTTAGATATTAACTTATTATAGGTCTTCCTAAAATGAGTTTTAATTTTAATCATTTATGTGATACTTGTCAATTAGGAAAACTTCATAAAAGCTCTTTTAAATCCAATGATGTGATTTCTACTTCTCATGCTCTTGAACTTCTTCATATATATCTTTTCGGACCTTCGCAAATCAATCAATAATTCATAATAGATGCATCTTTGTAATTGTAGATAATTTCTCCAGATTTACATGGACAATTTTCTTTAACTTAAAAGTAAAGCTTTTTGATATGTTTAAAATTTTTACTAAAAGAATTCAAAATCAAATGAACTAAAATTAAAACGTTTAGGAGCGATCAGGGGGAGGATTTTAAGATGATAATTTTGAAATCTTTTATAATAAGAAAGGAATTATACATAATTTTTCATTTTCAGGAACGCAACAAAAATGGAGTGGTAGAACGTAAGAATAGAAGTATCAACAATGCGTAGAACAATATTTTGATAATGAATTACCTAAAAGTTTTTGGACTGAAGCAGTTGCTGCGGCATGTTATATTTAAATAAAATTTTAATACGACTTTTAATTATGAACCTCTGTATGAATTATGTTATACTGAAAAGCCTATAGTATTTTATTTTAGAGTTTTGGTAGTAAATGTTTTATATTAAACTCAAAAGATAATTTAGATAAATATGATGCTAAATCAAATAAAGGAAAAATAAAGTTTATAGAGTTTTCAGCACCAGAAGTAACACCATTGAAGAAACATTACATGTTTCATTCGATGAGAATTTTAACTTCAATAATTTTAGCTTTAATGAAGAAGAAAATATTGATAAAACTAATGAAATTACAACTAATGTAATCACTAATGATGAAAATAATAATAACTCTGAAATTTACATCCAAATAAACGAACAAAAAATTTGAAAGATCGTCTTATAGAAAATGTTCTAGGAAATATAGAATATGTAGTAAAAAGCAAGAAATCAATTAAATTAAAAAAAGTAATGTTTCTTTTGTCTCAACAATCGAACCTAAAAATCCAAAAGAAATGTCATTAGATGATTTTTGGATTCTTGTTGTGCAAGAGGAACTAAATCTGTTTACCAAAAATGACGTTTGAGAATTAGTCCCAAGACTTGAAAATAAATCTATAATAGGAACTAAATTGGTGTATAGAAATAAAATGATTGAACAAGGAGAAGTTATTAGAAATAAAGCATGTTTAGTTGCTCAAGGTTATAGTCAAGAAGAAGGCATAAATTTTGATGAAACCTTTTCTCTTATAGCCAGATTAGAAGCTATTAGAATTCTACTTGCTTTTGCAAATCATAATAATTTCAAAATGGATGTCAAAAGTGCTATTTTAAATAGATTATTAAAGAAGATGTCTATGTAGAACAACTACTACTTTTGAAGATTAAAAACTACCTACTCGTGTTTATAAATTAAAGAAAGCATTATATGGTCTAAAAAAAGCTCCTAGAGCATGGTATGATAGACTCAAATCCTATTTATTACAATCCAATTTTGAAATAGGAAAGGTAAACAATATTCTATTTATTAAAAGAAATAATAATGATATTCAACTTATACAAATATATGTAGATGATTTTGTTTTTGGATTAACAAATGAACAATTAAATAATGATTTTTCAAATATAACGACTAAGGAACTTGAAATGAATCATATGTGAGAAATAGCATTCTTTTTAGGATTACAAATAAAATAAAGGAATTTTTATAAGCGAAGAAAATATGCTGAATATTTAGTTAAGAGATTTGGTATGTGAAATACTAGTGGAAAGCCAACTCCCATAGCAAAAAATGAGAAATTAAATAAAGAAGAAAACTCAAAGGATGTTGATCAAAAATTATATAGAGGTATGATAGGATCATTACTCCATACAATTACTAGTAGATCATATATTATGCGTAGCGTCTTTTTATGTGCAAGATATCAATCTCAACCTAAGGAAACTCATCTAAAATCAGTAAAAAGAATACTAAGATATGTAAACAATACACTAGACTATGGACTCTTTTATCACGAAAAAGATTCTTTCAATTTATTTTCATATAGTGATGCTGGCTACGCTAGATGCAAATTAGACCGAATATAGGTGAAACTTGTCACTTTTTAGGACATTTTCTTGTTTCCTGTTAGCAAAAAGAAAAACTCTATATCTCTATCCATAATAGAAGTTGAATATATTTCAACTGTATTAAACTGTTCACAGGTTATCTAACATGCAACAAACTCTAGAATATTTTGATTTAAATTTTACTAAATCGTCGGTATATTGTGATAACACTAGTGCAATAAATTTATCTAAAAACCCAACATATCATGCTAGAACCAAACAAATAGATATAATACATCATTTTCAAAGAGATAATGTAAATAAAGAAGTAATTTCACTTGAATTTATAAATACTAAAAATCAAATAGCCGATATTTTAACAAAACCATTAACTCAAACATCTTTTATTACGTTTAGAAGAGAGATAGGAACATGTTATTTCTCTAAAATATAAATATAATATAATAAAAATTATAAACTTAAAAGAAAAGTAAAATATCAGAATTACACTACATATGTTGACATACCCTAACCACACATGCTGACATATATCGGAATTATCAAAAAAAGATTTCCTTCCTAAATTCAAAATTCGAAATGCATCTATATAACCACTAAATTTCGAATAATTCCCATTTTTCTATCTTCTCCCTTCCATAAATTCTAAATAAAATTAAATCCATTTTTTCCTTAAGTTCCAAACGTCCAAGAGAAGATACCATACCCTTTTCCTTCGAACCCCACGCTACAGCCCTTCCAAACTACTACCATAGCCAAAGTAATCAAGATTGAAGATGTTCTGAAGCATGTACTCAATATGCTTTCATAAATAGAGGAGCTTCAACTATGCCTCATGAAAAAACAAGAGAAACAATGGATTGTTCTATGTAATGCCCAGAGCATTTATTGGATAATGAGACCAATCCAATTATAGTCATTCAAAACCTTATGAATGATGAAGAGGAAGAATGGAAAGAGGAGGAAGATACCGTAAAGATGACGATGGAGTCAAATGTGCTGGTGAAGTATGCTTCGATCGAGTTGGAAATCTTGTAGAACAAAAGGGAAACTTCTATCTTCATTATCCCATTTGTCTCATCCATAAGTCTTCCCTAATAAAAATAAAACTATGGATTTAGGTTTATTACATATTAATATGGTTTATTATGATTTGGTTTGATTTGGTTAAGGGTACATGTTTGAATTGGATTTGATTGTCTTGGTTTAGATTGTTTATATTTTGGATTTAATTTTGTATCTAATGTTTGATTAATTGAATTATATGTATTAATGGATTAGTATAAAATAATGCGCTATTTCTAAATATATCATATAATCATCATATATCTTAAACTCATTATATATATATTTATGTCACTTTATTTAACTTAATTATTGATTTTAAATCTATAATTTCTAAGTATTTTAATTTTGGGGGATTTTTTATTTTTTTTGTCCATTTTTGTTGATGATAAAGAGGGAGAAAAATATAAAATATGCACATGTATATATTCAAAGGGAGTTAACTAACTCGAGGGGAGAGGGGGGCATATTCATATTTTATATACAGGAAATAAAATTGTTGTCATCATAAAACGGGGAGTTTATCAATACCTTAGTTATTGATTTGAAGATAACAACTTTAATAAACAACAATATACTTTTGTATAAAATATGAATACCAATGCTTTTCCAAGTTATATAGTATATAGTGCAGGAAATTGCATAGGTATTAAATTAAAGACTATATAGTGTAAGGACTCAAGAAATGGACATGAAGACTCATGAGTATAAAGACGAAGATATGAAGTTCTTAAGACTATAGTACAGTGTATAGAGTCATTTTTTTTAAATCCCCGGTAGCGATCTTTGATCTCTGTTTTTTATTTCTTATTTTTATTTTTTAACGGAATATATTTTCAAAATATCTTTTGTAACGACCCATAAAATTTTAAAGATTTTATTAACGTATTTCACTGAATTTTTGTGAAATTTTAAATCATAAAATTTGGAAATAAAAATTTGATATTTAGAATACGTTATTTAAACATAGCAAATGGTAAATTTCCATCAGATAACATAAAAGTTTTATTTTCTTCTATAATTTTATTTAAATTTAAATCAGTTAATAATCGATGATAAAATATTTTTCAAACCTGTATATTTTTATATAGTAAATTTGTAAACCATCTTCTGAGTGAGACGTCATATTTTGTTTCGTCAAATTTGAACTGCTATTGCTCTATTTCTCTTATTTTCGGTGTTTTAGCAGCATTTTCGATAACAAATACCGACTTTTGATAGGATGATCGTATCGTTGAGATCTATATAACATTTTGATCGTCTCATCATGGCAATCTCCACAGTATATTCATTTGTGTGTTTCGGTGTCAGGTGGACAGCGAAGTCTGTGAAATGGTGGACCGTATCGGTGCCCGTCTTGTCCTTTCATTTGTTTTCTAAGATAACTGATGGTCGTTATCTTTCATATCCTAAGAATGTAACTATCGACCCTTGGTTATCCAACCTATTTCATTTTTATCTGATGGCCATTTTCCTTTCTATTCATTTTCTCTGCCAAACCCATTCCATGCTTATCTTCTATCTAGAAATAAAATATTATAATATGATTTTACATATTGATTGTGTCCTTCTTCATTTTGAAACTTTGCCTGCTATACTTATGTTTGTTGAACTCACGGTCCTTCACCTATTCCTCTCACTCTTCCCAGCTTCGACTTCTTCCCACCACTGATGTGACAACAGTCCACCATCCCCATCGACTTCGAGCCACCCTCTCCCCTCTCACCGAACAACCACGCCATTAGCCTTCACCATGAATATCACCACCTCCGCTTCAAGAGGCCACTGCCGCTTTATCCACTGCCGCTTCAAAACCCAACAGCCTGGTCCCTTTATCCAACTCCACCACTAACCCTTCCTCCTTCCACCTCTGACTTGCCTTTCCCTCGCCACGAGCGGCGTATCCCCATCAGCCATTGACGTAGCCTAAACCCGCCTGTTACCCTACACGACCGCAGCCACGACCTACAACTGAACTATAACGATCCGTAAATTTTAGTAGTTTGTTTATTTAATTAATTGAAATTTAGTGAAATTTGAAACAATAAATTTGGAAATAAAAATTTAATATTTGAAATGCGTATAATTAAACATAGCAAACCGTGAATTTTCATCTGAAAATATGAAAGTTTATTTTATTGTGTAATTCTATTTCAATTTATATCAGTTAATATTTGATGACAATAAAAATGTTTTCCAAACCTAAATATTTTTCTATAGAAAAATTGTGAATCATCTTCTGAGCAAAATGTTATATTTTGTTTCTCCAGATTTTGATTTCTATTGCTCCGTCGATCTTATTTTCGACGAAATATCAGCATTTTCGTTCCGATTATCGACTTTTAATCGGATGATCCTACCACCGATATCTATATACATTTTGATCATCTCAGCGTGCAAATCTCTGCGGTATATTCACTTCTGTGTTTCGGAGTTCGGTATGTAGCGAGGTCTGTATAACTTTTAGCCGTATCGGTTCAGCATTCAAAACTTTTGGTTTACTCTGTCCCTCCGTTATCCACCGTGGAACAAATAGTCATTTGATACTAATATTCTCTGAAATCAACGTTGGTGCCTTTACATATTTCATTTGTATTTTCGGTTTCTCACTTTTTTCGCATACTCTTAAATTATATACTGTGGCTTTTAAATTGTGAACCTACTCAACCATCCACTTTCAATCTAGTGCCACTTCATCTTCCTTCATTGGTCTGTGAGTTTATAATTGTGATAAATAAAAGCAAGCCTGTTCATATTTTCAAAACCCATTCACTTCCATCTCAGATCCCATCCTCCTCACGTCGTTCTTCATGCTCGGCCTCTTCTACCCCACCAGATCCGACCGCATCTCCCTACTTGCCTCACAACCTCTCGGTCTCGATCACCCAAGAATAGCCACACCAAGAAAAAACCCACATCTCCTCTCCTTCAAGCTCACCATGGCCGAGCTCGGTAGCCCACTAGCAAGCCGCCTTCTTACTTCTCCGACCCTTGCCTCCTTGCACGTCTTACTCCTCTCTACCAAGAGCGAGCCGGCCCACCTAGCCCACGTCGGCCTCTGCCGAACTTCAGCTTTCTCCAGCCTCTGCCTTCTCCGTCAATTTGTTGCCTACCTTTGTATGTTGGCGAGCCTTTCTGTAGTTGCTCCTCTCCTCACTCTTATATATATAAAGGAAATACACATATTATTTACTAAATATTGATTTTATAATGGGTTTTGTTTGTATACGTATGATGTATATTTGAGTCAAGATTTGTTTTCCATTTTACAGTTAGTTTATATATATATATATATATATTAAACTGTTATATATATTAGTTCCTAAGTGTAGGGTTATAAATTTATAATGGTCTATGAGTTATAATTAGTATAACTATAAGGCATAATATATATTAGTATATTAGATCCAAAATTTTTGAGACTGTGTTCTATATTACGTATAACTAAGCTATATAATTGGTCTCGGCTGTATAAACTTTACAAATAAATATATATGTCAGTATGTGTATTGGTTGTGAAATATATAAAGATATTTTAGCATGTGTGCACGATTTATAGTAGTTTATTTATGATTTTACTAGTTTTGTTATGTAATTGGGATTGTATTTTTGGTTTAGGATATAATACACTATTAGTTTATATAAATAAATAATGATATCCTGGGAGTATACTTATGTATATATTACATAAGTGATTGTTTTATAATATCTGTTGTATGAATATGGTTTACAAAATTTTTATATATATGTTTATAAATTAAGTTATGGCGCATATTATCTAATAAACGGTACCATATATGTGATGCAGCACTAGTATATGTTTTCAGTAACATATAAATCTGTTTAGTTATATATATGTATTGCGATAGTTATATGTTTATGCTGTTAATTATATAAGTGTCTACGATGTAGATATAAGTTATGTGATATATTTTTTTATACATAAATGTAGTTGTTTATATTTATAAATCATACAAGTTTATATAACATACTCGAGTACACATATATTTATACAAGGCTTATATGATCTATAAGTCATATTGGTCTGTTGAGTAGTTATACACTTAAAAAAATTTATTTTTAAATATGATATGCATGTAAATATATATATATATATATATATATATATATATGTTTGATTTAAAATAATGATTTCGAAATACATATATATTTAAATTTAAAATCTGTTCGACTATAAAATATGATTTTTGTACATAATTATATATATATTCACTTATACCATTGATCTTCGTCAATTTAATCTAATTTGATTCTCATCAATTCCTGTTTATTAACTTTTCCGTCGAAATCGTGCTGATCTTGTTTCGTTTGGAATTCGTGCCTGGATTCGTAACCCATTTCATTGTCAAATCTCTCTAGCCTCGAAGGTAAGAAATCACCCACGATTAACGTTCTTTTATTTATTAAATTTGATTTCAATTGAAACGACATTTGAAATACACTGCTATTAGTTATATATACTGTTATATATATGTTATTACCTGTATCTGTACACCTGTGACATTTGACACCATTATCAGTTATTTATATTGATGATATATGCCTGTTATATTATTTCATATATATTATCACTCTGCAAGTTCCCTGTTAGTATAGAAATCACTATGGGTTGAAATGATACATACCCGAACGAAGTTTAGAATAGGAGAAAATCGTTATGGGTTGAAATGATAAACCCAAGCGATTTTCATTTGAATTGAATTTAGGATTGCGGGTTGAAATGATATATACCCGTATTTATATTTTAAATTGAGGATTGAAATGATAAATTTCCATATCACTTGACATAGGATAGAAAATTATATACAGACACCGCTGGTCTATATATAAAAATATTTTGAAATGATTTCTATGGTTTTGGAAAAGTATATGGTTTTATATAAATATTGATTTTTGATATTATATAAACGCTATTTTATATGTATGGATAAGTTCTCGATTTAGCTACGTATAAATTTGTTTGATATAAAATAAGTTTAATATTAAAGTGGATTTTATTAAAATATAATATGGATATGTATTTATTTAAATTATATTTTTATATAGAGTTTATAATGATTTGATAAATTAAGGTTGAGAAGATTGATTTGAAATTGGACTTAATTAAAATTTTATTTAATAAATCGATTTGAAATGTATGGAATTTAAATTTGAAAGGGATATAATTTTATAACTTTGATTTTTGGTTTAAGGTGATATATATACATATATATGGAATTATTAAGATTTAGTTTTGAAATTATGGAATATTTAACTTTGGAATATATGGAATTTGAAATGGTTTGCTGATATAAATTGAAATGGATTATTGAAAACTGAATTGAATTGAAATTGATGATTTGAGATTTGATTAAAATTTGAATTTTGGAATTCGAATTGTTTTGGAATTAATTTGAAAATTTGAAGAAGCTATTTTATTATATGAAATATTTTAATATCTAAACTGATTAAGTGGTGGAAGTTATGATTTCTAGTCCTGATTTTCTAAGTGTTATGATTTAAAATATTATGATTTTGAAGTGCTATGATTTCAGAATGTTATGATTTTCAAAGTGTATGATTTCAAACTATTATGGTTTCCAAGATCTTGTGGTTTCAAAGTATTTTGGTTTGAAACGTTATAACTTTGAAAGTAATATTGGTTTGGAAGTAAAATATTTGAAATGGAAAGATAGCATATGAATGTGGTTTTCGAAATGGTAATGATATCATATTTATTTGGGTTTTGAAATAAAAATGGTTTTGGTTTCGAAGTATAAACTATCTTGAAAGAGATATAGTTTTGAAATGAAATGATTTAATTTTTGAAGTATAAATTATTTTGAAATGACCACGACATTATAATAACGTTTGGTTGTAAAAGAGAACGAGATCGGAAGTTATCATACTCTCTGCCAACTCCGAAAACCACTTTAACAACCGTGTGCGTGGTGGAAATTCCAGTATGAAGTAGGACGGTGGCGACGTTCTTGAGGTATATTACGTGGACCCGACTCCCGTTAGTTGGCTTAAGGTGGCTAAAATAAGAGCGATCCTGGGCCCAAAAGGGCAGCTCCTTTGGTCGGACGCACTTCTTCGATACTATACTCTTACTTGTAGTTGATTTGATGGCCATTCTCCGATTTTGATATGGGAGTGTGTTCCAAGATGGGCGTATGTGGCTGCTACATTACCACTAGACCGTGTGCGTAATTTGTGTATCTACCTTGGCATTGCCTCGTGTGTCATGTCACCTACCATATCGAGCCTTACAACAAGTTTCTATTTGTGTCGTACCTATGCAATATCTTCTCATAGTCTCCCCATCAGGAGATATGCATTTACTGTATAGACTACTGGCACTATTTGTGTTAAGGGAAATATTGGGTCAGTCCTTAACGCTATTTTAAAGTAAGTTTATTTTACTATGGACGCCATTATAATAGCGAAATATTACTACGTAGTAGATAGTTTAACGGATCCATAGAGGATGGTTGTCCCAAACATCCTTAGAGTTATTTGTATTTCATTTGTTATTTCACTTGAGTTAGATTTAATGATATAAGAATGTTAATCCTAACTCGAGTGTTTTGTGTTTTACTTTACGCTCGGGTCAGACTGAGTGATTCAACATTCAAGACTCACCTTCGGAGTTGGAGCTTTGCTTGAAGATCCATCCATCTATTTTGCTTTCAGTATTCAGTGATTCCAGTTATGTATTCTGATTTGTACCTGATGTATCGTGTTACTCTTCTATTGTATCTGGTTTAACTCTAATGTATCTTATATATTATATAGCAGCTTCATGAACTACTATCTCTTTTACTTCTGCTGCATTATTAAATGCTCCATGTCTATGATCTGTGATTATTTATTTGCTGTATATGATGAGATTTTCCAAATTTTATTTACAATGCGGTATTTTGAGCTATTCAAGTCCGACATGCGCGGATGCGAGTGGTTGAAAATATCGGGCTGTTACAGTTGGTATCAGAGTTTTGATAGCTCTAGGCAAACTTAGCATATATGGTAAATGTACTTACAGAATCACATTCATTCGAGTTTGAATCTCTTCCTTTTTGACTCGATTCCTTTGAATTTTGGAACGTTTTCCGCGATTCCAACATTCATTCTTGTCCCTCACTATTCGTCTTCTTTTAATTCTGGAATACTCCATAACTCCACTTCGAATGATCTTTATGATGAGTCGACGGTCCCGCCAATCTCAAATTGATTTGTAAAGGGGTGAAACTCCTTTACAACAGCATCGACTCAACAAAGATTTTATATCCTCGGTTTAGCTGCTAGTGTCTCTTATAATTCCAAACTCTATCTCTTGAGAAATCCACATCGATCTTATTCTTTAAGTCACGGTTGACCCGGTTATGGTTGCCCGCGATTTATATAAACTTATCCATCTCCCTATTTTGTTATTTAATTATCTTATATTTGTTTCAACCCTAACTTCGAATCAAAATTCTCTTTGATTTGAGTTCATGAAATTTGAATCTCTATCCTTGCTTTGAAATCCATTCATGTATCGTCAAGCAAGGAAGTGTATTTATAAATTAATTTTTATATATATGTTGTGTTGTTTGAATTGTTGATGTTGATTTGGGTTTTCGATCGATTCGTCTGATCAACGCTATCGATAGGATCTCCAAAACACTTGAATAGAGCAAATTGACACAATATTGTTTTCAAATTTGATAAATAAAATAAATTTAAGTATGATTTTATTATACATATATAAGTATAAATTTTTCTGGTATTTAAAAAGTTAAATGAATTGGTTAACAAAATGATAATATTTGATTTTCAATTGTTATTTTTGTAAACCATTGACTTTTATCCCATAAATATATAAATAGTTAAATTATAAAACATGGTTTATAAATTGATTTAGAATTTAAAGGAGTTTAAATTAGAATTTGAGAATCTAATTTTCGATGATTTCAAGCTTTAGTTTTAAAGTTTTAAAATTTTATATTATTCAAAGAATTTTCGAATAGAAGTTGTTTCCAAATAATTTTAAATGTTTAAATCAGTGTTCTCCTGTCTTGTTGCTGGAAAATAATTTCGGTGATGGCGGCAGCATCATCGACATTCATTTTCGAGTTTCGAAGTGGAGAGACTATTCAGTAGCCCCGCTACACTTTGTTTGGAAAAAAATAAATTGATTTGAATTTATAAACATGACTTGATTTATAATATATATTGAAGATTTAAAATTTTATTTGATATATTATTTATATATATATATTTATTTTATCTCTATATGGTTTGAAGTTAATTGGAAATTTAATTCTTAAATTTTATGTTAAGGGCGATTCCAAATTTTAAACGATGTTAAAGTTTTGAATAAATATTTAAACTTGAATAATTGTATTGGGAAATTTTTATTGGTAGAATACTCATTCGCATTCCAATGTAATTGAATAATATACAGTATAAAATGATGTTAAAGGAAATTATAAATAAATTTGAGTGGTTATAATAAGTGTAATATACTTGATATATGTGATAAGATATATTAAGTGGAGTAAATTAAATAATAAGTTGGAATGAAGAAGAATTAAACTTGTCGAATAAAATATGATTATAATAAATGACTATTCCAATTTATGATCTTTGAAATTGTTAATTTAAGATAATTGGATAATTTACAATATATAATGTCTTTATAAATAAAATTTGAGTGCTTATAATAAATGTTATACACTTAAAGTTTAATTATATAATGATTAATAGAGATAAATAGAATACTAAGTTAGTTAAATAATAAATGGATTAATAAATAAATTACTGTTTGGGATAAATTTTGTAACAAACAACAACAAATTGAAAATAAACCAATTTAATGAAATTCCTTGAGTTTAAAATCAATTATTGAATATTAATTAGTTCAATTGAAATTTATATGGTTTTAAATTTTAATTGTTCTATTTGTATTTCAAATCTGTTTTTTCTTTTTGGTTGTTCCTTTCTCCTACCTTCTTCCTTTTCGAGGATGAAAAGTTTTGAGTGGGGGAGAGTGTAACGACCCGTAAATTTTAATAGTTTGTTTATTTAATTAATCGAAATTTATTGAAAATTTAAACAATAAATTTGGAAATAAAAATTTAATATTTGAAATGCGTATAATTAAACATAGCAAACTGTAAATTTTCATCTGAAAATATGAAAGTTTATTTTATTGTGTAATTCTATTTCAATTTATATCAGTTAATATTTGATGATAATAAAATGTTTTCCAAACGTAAATATTTTTCTATAGAAAAATTGTAAATAATCTTCTAAGCAAGACGTCATATTTCGTTTTTCCATATTTCGATTTCTATTGCTCCGTCGATCTTATTTTCGACGAAATATTAGCATTTTCATTATCGACTTTTGATCGGATGATCCTACCACTGATATCTATATACCATTTTGATCGTCTCAACGTGCTGATCTCTGCGGTATATTCACTTCTGTGTTTCGGAGTTTGGTACGTAGCGAGGTCTGTGTAACTTTTATCCATATTGGTTCAGCATTCGAAACTTTTGGTTTACTATGTCCCTCCGTTACCCACTGTGGAACCAATAGTAATTTGATATTAATATTCTTTGAAATCAATGTTGGTGCCTTTACATATTTCATTTGTATACCCGGTTGCTCACTTTTTTTCATATACTCTCAAATTATATGCTGTGGCTTTTAAATTATGAACCTGCTCAACCTTCCATTTTCAATCTTGTGCCACTTAATCTTCCTTCATTGCTCTAGGAGTTTATAATTGTGATAAATAAAAGCAATCCTGTTCATATTTTCAAAACCCATTCACTTCCATCTTAGATCCCATCCTCCTCATGCCGTTCTTCACGCCCGGCCTCTTCTTCCCCATCAGATCCGACCGCATCTCACCACTTGCCTCACAACCTCTCAGTCTCGACCACCTAAGAATAGCCACGCTGAGAAAAAACCCACGTCTCCTCTCCTTCAAGCTCACCATGGTCGAGCTCGGCATCCCACTAGCAAGCCGTCTTCTTGTTTCTCCGACCCTTGCCTCCTTGCACGTCTTACTCCTCTCTACCAAGAGCGAGCTGGCCCACCTAGCCCACGCCGGCCTCTGCCGAACTCGAGCTTTCTCCAGCCCTTGCCTTCTCCGTCAATTCGTTGCCCACCTTTGTATGTTGCCGAGCCTTTCTGTAGTTGCTCATCTCCTCTCTCTTATATATATATATAAAGGTAATATACATATTATTTACTAAATATTGATTTTCTAATAGGTTTTGTTTGTACACGTATGATGTATATTTGAGTCAAGATTTGTTTTCCATTTTACAGTTAGTTTATATATATATTAAACTGATATATATATTAGTTCCTAAGTATAGAGTTATAAATTTATAATGGTCTATGAGTTATAATTAGTATAAGTATAAGGCGTAATATATAATAGTATATTAGATCCAAAATTTTTGAGACCGTGTTCTATATTACGTATAACTAAGCTACATAATTGCTCTCGGCTGTATAAACTTTACAAATAAATATATATATGCCAATGTGTGTATTGGTTTTGAAATATATAAAGATATTTTAGCATGTGTGCACGATTTACAGTACTTGATTTATGGTTTTACTAGTTTTGTTATGTAGTTGGGATCGTAATTTTGGTTTAGGATATAGTAGACTATTAGTTTATATAAATAAATAATGATATCCTGGAGTATACTTATGTATATATTACATAAGTGAATTTTTTATATTATCTGTTGTCTGAATATGGTTTACAATAGTTATATATATGTTTATAAAATAAGTTATGGCGCATATTATATTATAGACGGTACCATATATGTGATACAGCACTGGTATATGTTTTCAGTAACATACAAATCTGTTTAGTTATATATATGTATTACGATAGTTTATATGTTTATGCTGTTAATTATATAAGTGTTTATGTTGTAGATATGGTACGTATGTAAATTTATATATATCTATTTATATATATATATAGTTTTATATATGTGTTTGATTTAAAACAATGATTTTGAAATACATATATATTTAAATTTAAAATCTGTTCGACCATAAAATATGATTTTTGTACATAATTATATATATATATATTCACTTATACCATTGATCTTCGTCAATTTTATATAATTTGATTCTCATCAATTCCTGTTTATCACTTTTCCATCGAAGTCGTGCTGATCTTGTTTCATTTGGAATTCGTGTCTGGATTAGTAACCCATTTCATTTTCAAATCTCTCTAGTCTTGAAGGTGAGAAATCACTCATGATTAACGTTCATCTATTTACTAAATTTGATTTCAATTGAAACGACATTTGAAATACACCACTGTTAGTTATTTACACTGTTATATATATGTTATTACCTGTATCTGTTCACCTGTGACATCTGACACCATTATCAGTTATTTATATTGATGATATATGCCTGTTATATTATTATCATATCTGTTATCACTTTGCAAGTTTTAGTATAGAAATCACTATGGGTTGAAATGATACATACTCGAACGGACTTTAGAATAGGAGAAAATCGTTATGGGTTGAAATGATAAACCCAAGCGATTTTCATTTGAATTGAATTTGGGATTGCGGTTGAAATGATATATACCCCTATTTATATTTTAAATTGTGGATTAAAATGATAAATATCTGTATCACTTGACATAGGATAGAAAATTATATACAGACACTGCTAGTCTATATATAAATATATTTTGAAATGATTTATATGGTTTTGGAAAAGTATATGGTTTTATATAAATATTGATTTTTGATATTATATAAATGCTATTTTATATGTATAGATAAATTCTCGATTTAACCTATGTATAAATTTGTTTGATATAAAATAAGTTTAATAATAAAGTTGATTTTATTAAAATATAATATGGATATGTATTTATTTAAATTATATTTTTATATAGAGTTTATAATGATTTAATAAATTAAGGTTGAGAAGATAGATATGAAATTGATTTGAAATTAATTTATTTAATAAATCGATTTGAAGCGTATGGAATTTAAATTTGAAAGGGATATAATTTTATAACTTTGATTTTTGGTTTAAGGTGATATATAAATGGAATTATTAAGATTTAGTTTTGAAATTATGGAATATTTGATTTTGGAATATATGGAATTTGAAAATGGTTTGTTGAGGTTCAAATCTGTATTTGGAATTGATATAAATTGAAATGGATTATTGAAAACTGAATTGAATTGAAACTGATGATTTGAGATTTGATAAAAATTTGAATTCTGGAATTCGAGTTGTTTTGGAATTTATTTGCAAAATTGAAGAAGCTATTTTATTATATAAAGTATTTTAATATCTAAACTGATTAAGTGGTGGAAGTTATGATTTCTAGTCGTGAATTTCAAAGTGTTATGATTTAAAATATTATGATTTTGAAGTGCTATGATTTCAGAACGTTATCATTTTCAAAGTGTATGATTTCATAGTATTATGGTTTGCAAGATCTTATAGTTTCAAATTATTTTGGTCTGAAACGTTATACTTTGAAAGTATATTGATTTGGAAGTAAAATATTTGAAATGGAAAGATAACTTATGAATTTGGTTTTCGAAATGGTAATGATATCATATTTATTTGGGTTTTGAAATAAAAATGGTTTTGGTTTCGAAGTATAAACTACTTTGAAAGAGATATAGTTTTGAAATGAAATGTTTTGATTTTTGAAGTATAAATTATTTTGAAATGACCACGGCGTTATAATAACGTTTGGTTGTTAAAGAGACCGGTATCGGAAATCGTCATACTCTCTGCCAACTCCGAAAATCACTTCAACAACCGTGTACGCGGTGGAGATTCCAGAATGAAGTAGGTTGGTGGCGACGTTCTTGAGATATATTACGTGGACCCGACTTCCGTGAGTTGGCTTAAGGTGGCTAAAACAGGGGCGATCTCGGGCCAAAAAGGGTAGCTCCTCTGGTTGGACGCACTTCTTCGATACTATACTCTTACTTGTGGTTGATTTAATGGTCATCCTCTGATTTTGATATGGGAGTGTGTTCGGAGGTAGGCATATGTGGCTGCTACATGACCACCAGCCCGTGTGCGTAATTGGTATATCTACCATGGCATTGCCTCGTGTGCCGTGTCACCTACCATATCGAGCCTTACTACGAGTTTCTATTTGTGTCATACCTATGCAATATCTTCTCATAGCCTCCCGATCAGGAGATATGCAGGTATTGTATAGACTACTGGCATTATTTATGTTAAGGGGAATATTGGGTTACTCCTTAATGCTATTTTAAAGTAAGTTTATTTTACTGTAGACATTATTATAATAGCAAAATATTACTACATAGTAGATAGTTTAACGGATCCTTAGAGGATGGTTATCCCAAACATCCTTGGAGTTATTTGTATTTCAGTTGTTTTTTCACTTGAGTTGGATTTATTGATATAAGAATGTTAATCCTGACTCGAGTGTTTTGTTTTTTGCTTTACGCTCGGGTCAGACTGAGTGATTCCGCATTCTAAACTCACCTTCGAAGTTGGAGCTTTGCTTGAAGATCCATCCATCTATTCTGCTTTCAGTATTCCATGATTCCAGTTATGTATTCTGATTTGTACCTGATGTATCGTGTTACTCTTCTGTTGTATCTGGTTTAACTCTGATGTATCTTATATATTATATAGTAGCTTCATGAACTACTATCTCTTTTACTTCCGCTGCATTATTAAATACTCTGTGCATATGATCTGTGATTATTTATTTACTGTATATGATGAGATTTGCCAAATTTTATTTACAATGCGGTATTTTGAGCTATTCAAGTCCAACATGCACGGATGCGAATGGTTGGAAATATCGGGCTGTTGCACGAACCCATGGCAGCCTCCTCATCACATGAACCGCCACCTGCCTTCTCCTCGATCACCTTCTCAGCCTGTCATGCCCTAGAACAACAACCCTCCACCTAACGCCTGCTGTCCCTTCACTTTCGGCCTGTACACAGCTCACCATCACCCAATTTTTCCACAATCTGAGCAAGTTGACAGCATGCGGCCTTGTCCACTATCGTATATCCATCAACATCCGTCACTTCAATACCCCTCGCTCGAAGCCGGCCGTGAGCTCACCATCGAAGCCCAGTGCAGCGCCCACTTTATTTATATTTGGTAATATATATATATATATATGTTAACATATTGATTTTTGAATTTTGTAAAGTTACTTATATATATATCAATATTATAAGGCTTATATATAGAGTAGGATCTGTTTTTTTTCTTTTCTGGTAAACTTTATAAACAAAGAATGTATACATATAATATAAGCATTTATATTAATGGGTCGCGTGTATAATATGATTTGGATAGTATATAACTTTTTAAAGACATGTATATAATATGTATATGTTAGGGCCAAAATTGGTCACTAACACCCAAATCCAGATGAAAGCACCAAATACCAGCCACAGCTCATAGAAATAGTATATGTAGAGAGTTTAAATATGAAGAACGATAAAAATTAAAATGAAAACAGTAAAGGACAACAGATTTTATAGTGGTTCGGCTGACTCCGGCCTACGTCCACTTCAGAAATTATCTTTTTATTGATGTTAGAATCAATTACAGTCATAAAATGGCAGAGTAGTCCTGGCCTTAGAAAATAGAAAGCCAGAGGGTAGAAAGAAGATCCCCTTTTCTGAACCCCCACACGCTATATTTATATGCAACTCCTGAGTTACCGGGATTCCTGAGTTGTCCGGGCTTATCAGGACCATAGCCAAGCCAACATCCTTCATCATGACCAACCCACACTGCTGTGCCGACCGACCTATGCCGAACCACTCCACCAATGACCGAGTCACCTTGTTTCCTTATCCACGATCGGGCCACCTCGGCGAGTCACAGTGTCGAACCACCTTTGCCAAGCCGCCCCGACCGAACCACAATGTCGAGCGACCCATAACCCCTAAACCGAGCCGCCCACGCCGAACTACCCATAACTCCTAGACCGAGCCGCTCATGCCGAATGACCCATAACTCCTAGACCGAGCTGCCCATGTCGAACGACCCATAACTCATAGACTGGGAAGGCTTCCCATGCCTAACGACCCATAGCACCAAGACCGAGCCGCCCAAATGCCGACCAAGGTGTTGTCGAACCACCTTTAACCGAGCTTCTCCAAAATGGCTGAACCACCTTCCTACCTTCACACCATTACCAAACGACGTGGCCAACCCACATCACGGAGAACCTCAATCCACGCTTATGCTAATCCAGTCTATGCCGATTCATCTTCCAAGAACGCTGACGTTTACTCATCGACCATGTTTAATCCTGACTTCATATTAATTCTCCATCCATTTAAACCGAATTCATCATATTCCAGCCTCGATAATCGTGAAGTTGGTTTGGTTGAATCCGCTTGTTTGTGGCCTTGACAAAAGGTGGGTTAACATTTCCCCCCAAAACATGCCTTGCTTAAGGTATGTTTTGAATAGCCTCAAGTCCAATATCCGAAGTCCATAGGTTATCCATAGCCATACCTTCCGATTCATAGTCCAATCCATTTTATCCGAGTGCCATTGTTGTATTCTTATCCGAAACTATAACTACGCTGAGTCGATATCTGATTCCTATCCAATGACCAAATCCTTATCCAATTCCATATCCATCCGAACCCGATAACCGATTTCTAATCCATCCTTATCCAATAGCCAAATCTATGATCTTTCTGGGTTGATATCCAAATTCGGGACTGCTCCGAGCCCTTGCCAAATCCAGGACCTCATCGGGTCCATCTATCCTAAGCCAAAATCCGAATCCCTGATCTCTTCGGGTTTAACTTGAATCTGTAGACCTCGCCGGGTCGTGTTATCCTGTCCCAGCCTCAAATCTTCGGTCGAGGGCCTGTATTTTCTCCAGCCTCGACTCTCCGACCAAGGACTTTTATATTCTCCGGCCTCGACTCTTCGGTCAAGGACTTTTATATTCTCCGGCCTCGGCTCTCCGGCCAAGGATTTTTATATTCTCCGGCCAAGAACTTTTATATTCTCTGGCCTCGGCTCTCTGGCGAAGGACTTTTATATTCTTCGGCCTCGACTCTCTGGTCAAGGACTTTTATATTCTTCGGCCTTGGCTCTCTAGCTAAGGACTTTTATATTCTCTGGCCTCGGCTATCAGGCTAAGACTTTTATATTCTCCGGTCTTGACTCTTTGGTCAAGGACTTTTATATTCTCCGGCCACGGCTCTCCGACCAAGGACTTTTATATTCTTTTCGAGTCCATTCCATTGCTCTCCGATGAAGGGACTAGTGTTCGAGTCCATTCCATCGCTCTTCATTGAAGGGACTCGTAACTTACAATCACTGCCCCGTCTCACAGGTCGGGAACGTGATCGCGAGACCTGTATTATTTATTACATTGATCCAAATACAATCATTCAAATAATAGTTTTTTACATCTAGGGAAACAAAATAAACATCTATATGTCCAAAGGAGAAATCAAAGTTTTCAAGGGAATGAAAAGAAAAACAAGATTTCTGTAACGACCCGCCGCTCTGACCGCCTCTAGTCGGTAATTAAACCAACTAGAAACGTTCAAAATGACGAATTGTTAGTCAGTTTATAAAGTTTAAACAGAATCAGCCACAGAATCACAGAATAATCATAATATTATTCATAATTGAACTTTTCTTACATACATATATCAGAGTTTGCACAATGCATTAAATTTTTTTATACAGCGGAATATATCTTTTTAGAGTACAAAGAAAAATTTTACTGAAAACTTTAGTAGAGTGCTTTAATCCCCCTCTCTCTAACTTCGCGGCCTGAAAATCTTCAAGCTGTAAAAATACTCGGTCTGACCCGAGTATTATATTCAAAAGAAAATAATACACAGGTCAGTCTAATTCAAACTCAGTTATTAGTGCATAGAGGCAATAATAATCAACAATTAGATGACAGTCAAATATAATTTACCTATCCGATCCTTTAACAAGAAATCGGATAACGGTAAATATAACACTTAACAGTGTTAAACAACAATTCAATAGATTCAGATTATCAATGAGATAGATGAAGAGATTATTGAAGAAGATAATTTAGAAAACAATCAAAATTTGCCTAAACGGCAAATAACAACAAAATTATCAAAATCAATTCAAAATATATTGAATTTGCAACATAAGATATTTTCATCAAAAGAAAACATCAATTTAAAACATTAAATTTGGTAGGGCTGCAGTACACACACGCGCGTACGGCCTCGCCACATTTAAAATGTCAACTCCGTGGCTGCAGTTCACGCTTGCGTGCACTGCCTCGCCACTACCGGAATGAAATATGCAAAAGATCATACGTCAAAACAAAATATGATATCAATAAAAATCAATATCGTGTGGCTGCAGTTCACGCTTGCGTGCACTGCCTTGCCACTATCGTGACGATATACTCAAAAAGTCAACGAACCAAAATCAATGAAGGTTCAAATATCGATTCAAAGTGTCGATACTACGTGGCTGCAGTTGCACACACGCGTGCGCTGCCTCGCCACAACAACTTATGAAATAAAACAAGTTTCCAAACAACTTATTACTGCACATTTCGACAAGTGCAAATTTTTCATAAAAATGAAACTGCGGTCACAAATGAATACAAGGGCGAATCTGCAATCGAAAATTTGCAGCCACCATAAGTATACGAGACTGCATCAAAGGATCTCATATGCAAAACTTCAACAAATCAAAGAAGCATCAAAACTTATGTATACAGACCCAAATGCTCAAAGCAAAAGAAATACCAATAAAATCAAGGCGGTGTGGCTGCAGTACACACATACATACATGTGCACTGCCTCGCCAACTCGAGTGCACAAGATCAAATCAAAATCAGATTCAACATAAGTACAAATGGCCTCGACCGAAATTCAAAATATCACTGCAACAATGAAACTGTACATGTACACAGAAACATAACAACACTCAAACAGGTATTTAAACATGAACCCCAAACAATATGACACAAGACAAAAGCATCTGGGTTCAAGTAAGGGGCAACAAGAGAGACCCACAGTGCAAACGATCAGTCTTGAGCAATTGCTCATTGACATAGCAACAGAGCAGTCAGCAATGTTAAATTGAGTATTGAATTATATATATAGGTCTACACGTTCCTTAATATGACAGTTTACTTCTTCATGCTATGAAACAAAGTCACTCACAGTTTTTTTTTTTTTTTTTTTACAAGGTTGCCTATAAAAATAAAGAAAGTGTCAGGCTATTGATAAGTATAAGACAAGATTATTATTTCAAAAGCAAGGACAGCTCACTACCTTTGTGCATTTTTGAATCTTCAGATTATCAATATAAAAGTCAAGCTTTGAACTAGAGCATGAAATTTTTCGAAACTTATATAGGTTGTTAACAAAAATTACTATCAGAGATATTAAAACCAAGTTTCTATGTGAATTTCCAAGAATTACATTCATAAAATGACCTGGAAAAAAATATACTACACCCAGGTTGCAATGTAACAACCTGATACTCTTTGCAAATTCTTTCATGAACACGAAATAATATGCACACACCCTATACTCTATGCAGTGACCAGAAAATGGAAAACTTGAGTAAACATTATTGATGTAACTTGAATTTATATGACTGCTTAAGTGAAGGCATACACCTGTATCTAGACAGGTAATAATAATCAAATCAGAGATGAGGAGTATCGATAGTCAACAGCAAACACTATCACATAAACAAAGGTATGACTGAATTCACCGGCGATAGTCACTATAATTTCTGATCCAAATGTTTTCACAAATTCCTACAGACTTTTAACCAAACTAAGGACCACATTCATGCCAAAGCCCTCAGAAAAATGACGAGTTCAAACTACGGTTCAACTCATAGCTATGGCAACCAAAGCCAACGCAAAGCACAGAAATATCAAAAATTCGATCCAGAGTCGTGAACTACTGACTGGAATCCAGGGAACAAAAATAAAATCAACCTCAGAAAAAGAATCAAAGCAATCCGGGGCGGTCATGAAAACAATTTGAAACTGTAATGAACAAACCATCATCCAATCATATGAAATTGACAAAGTTAGGGAAAACAAAATCAATTGTCACAAAAATGCCAAGGCTGATTTTTAAACAAGTCAGTGCCCAATTCAAACCAATTCAATATCCAAAAATCAAATCAAGGCCGAAACAATGAACCGAAATAAGCAAACGAGGTCAAAGAATTTGAATTAGATGTGAGTAAGAATATTTTACTCACCTCAGATCGAAGAGCACTCGAACGAAGCAGCGAACTCGATGTGGTCGAAGCAGAAATTGAAGCCGAAGCAAGCCCTAATTGGATCGAAGAGGGAGACGAAGACTCGAAGACGCCATTTTTCTTTTTCGTATGCTGATTAGATTTAGGGTTCGAATGAATTTTGGGGAGAGGGGTTCGCGTATAAAATAGAAAGGGGACGACGTGATTTTTGGGTAGGGTTTTACGGCGTGAATTTTGGGTATGGAGGAATGGTGTCGGCATGATGAAAGTAAGGTAATGTTTACTTCTTATTTTATATATTTTTTTTTTTATCTTTTCTTATTTTTATTTTTTTTCAATTGTTTTGTATATTTTGCTTGATAAATCTTGTTAAAATTTTAACTAGTATATTCTTTATTTATTTTATTATATATATATATTTTTATTTTTGTTTTTATTTTGAATTAAATTTTGTTTTCTAAATTGTTTTCTTTAATAACCTTAGAACGTTTTGAAGTTCAACTATCAACACAAATTTATATTAACGTGTTTCTCAATTTATTTTATATTGATTAAATTTTTATTCCTTTATTTAAGAAAATGTTATTAAACTAACCACCAATTTATTAATTTTCATAAATAATAATTCTTGTATCTAAATTTATTTTTCTTCTAAGTCATTAATTCAAATTTAAAATATAAGTTCAATATTAAATTTCAACTTCAAAGTCAAAATTTAAATTTCTATTCAACTTTTAAATAGATTAAATTCTAAATTTTAATCACTAACTCATTCTGATAATTTGAAATTTAAGTCAAATTATCATTTAAATATTTAAAATAATTAAATATTTACAAATTAAATTGTTCAAAATTTAGGATCGTTACAATCTCCCCTACTTAAAAGAATTTCGTCCCGAAATTATAAGTTAGGAAAAAACGATTGCTAAAATCTCACCGATATTTATATCCTACATAATTTCACTCAGTTCCAAACTCATAAATAAATATAGGATTCATTCCATTTATTTCATTTCACTAGTTTTATTCATCGATTTCAATAATCAAGACACAAAAGTCTTTTACCAAATTTTTTTGACTTACAAAACTCAGATTTTTAAACTTGAAACCTTTCATGCTAAATATTTGCATAATATATCTTATCCAAAAGCTGTGGATTTTCAAGATATTTAAAAAGATCTTCTTCCTTAATTCATTAAGTTAGAATTATGTAATTCTAATTTCAAATTAGTGATTTTCTATTCAAAGTTTTGAAAATACTTGATAACTCAAAGTTTAACAAGTTCATCGTCGTTCTCACAGACTTTAGGCATACGCTGATCAGACGCAAGACTAAAAATCTCCAAGTACTAAACATACTTGCTTCAACTCCCAGTGAAAATACTTAAAAATCTTTTAAAAATTCTTTTAAAAATGGATATGGAAAGTCCGTTCCCCCATGGATCACAGTCACCCGGCGGTTCCGCTACTATCTCAGTAGAATCGCTTGTAACTTAGATTTCTCATCACTCCTGAATTTCGCCATGGTTGTCGCCTTAGATCGCGGTCCACACGGCGGTTACGCTACTATCTCAGTAGAATCGCTTGTAGCCTTAGGCATCACGCCCCTCGAATTACGCTTCGGTTCCCAGATCGCAGTTTACTCGGCGGTTGCGCCACTATCTCAATGGAATCGCTTGTAACTTTAGGTATCACACCCCTCGAATTACGCCAGCATCAATCACATAATCCCAACACAATGGGATAATCCCAACACAATGGGATATCAAATCAGTCCCATTGGACATTCCACTAAGGGAATTCTACGTAGCTACGATTTACACTGGACACTCCACCGAGTTCCAATCACCTTCACACATAATAAATTGGAAGGTACATTTCCATATCCTCAGTTTTTAGAAAACATATGTCATATACATATAGTACTTCATTCACATTTCGTACTTATCATATCTATGTAAACCTACACAGGATGACTTTTCTAAACTGATTAGTTTTCGATTATATTCACATATATAAGTTACGAAAACTCAATTCACATTCACAACAAATAGAGGATTCAAAATTTTCTATCACGTTTAAAATTTTCCTCTCAATCGATTTGAAAATTTAAGGTTACCTCTAACCTAATTCACATTCACAATCCAATTCATTATCGATTTCACATTCGATTTGGATTTCACGTTACATCGTCAATTCTCAACACATAATTGATGTCTATCGATATATAACCTCTAAGCTCGTACGTCTCAGAGAAGGGTGTTAAGCTAAAAGAATAAATTCTCCGCCACCACAGATATATATTTAATAGAGATCAAATGATATGTCATCAATTCACAATGCTAGACATACAATCCCAATCGACTATCCAAAATTCAAAGCTGAACTTATATTGTTTTTGGTGTCGAAGTTAAACTCAATTTAACTCAAAATTCAATCTTTGAAAAATTTCCAAGTTGAACTAATTGTTCAAATTTCTCAAAATAATATCTTTAACAAGATATATAATTTTCACACTTAATCATTTGAAACTAATTTCAAATATTCATTTCTCAATTTATCTTTAAAAGATAAAATTTCAAACCTTTCATTTCACATTGGAAAATATTTCCATACTTATTCAAAAATAAGTAATTTACAAATTCTTTCATTTTCAACACTTTGAAAATATTCAATATACTTGAATCAAAATTAAGTATATATTCCATTCTTTAAGGAAATCATTCTTTTAATCACATTTATTTGAGTTAAAACGAATGTTACGTAAAACATCGTTACGACAACTCAAAATCACTAGTATAGGGATTCGGATTTAAAATAGATATATAAATCCCAATACTATCAACAATATTTCCTTCCGGAAACCATTTACTATAACAATAGTGTCATAGTCCACCATTTCCTTATTTTTCTCGAAAACGTCTATTTCAACAATGAGTGTTGAAATCTATGTATTCGATAGTTAATGCATTTTAAAACTTCTTTAAAACTATTAACTTTTCAACTTCACTTAATTCATAGTTTGAATTCCTCATATTTTTCACAATATTGGTTTTAAACCGATTTCAAACTTTTCAACATTAAGTTTTTCACTCAATTTAATTTTTTTTTTTCCGCACGTTTAATTTCAAATTCATCACTGAATTTATTAAACCTATAATGGACTATCATGTTGACAATTTCAAATTCAAAATTTAAATTCTATTTGAACTTTGCATTTACTTTCTATTTCAAAAATAGTCAACTAGTTCTTTAGTAAATTGTTCATCAATTTAGCTCCATTAAATTTATATCTCCATATTAACCATTTTAGACAATAGTCTAAACTTAAAATATAAACTTCACATCGAAATAGTTTGATTTCTACAGTTAAATCAACAATTAAACTTCATTTCATAATATTACTTCCGAAAATGCTATTCGATTAAAATATTTTCTCCATACGAAATTTTACATAGCTTAATACTTTTAAAAGACGTACACAGAAAATTGTGGATTACAAAAGATAGTATTACAAAATATATCGATTGGTTTAAGATTCAGAGTAATTAAGGACTAACGACTTCTTGTCCAATAGTAGGCATCTTTGCCAAACATTCATCTTCGGATGACACTACTTCATATTGTGTTAAAGGAGGATTAACACATTCAAAATCCACATGTCCCCATTCCTTACAGTTATTGCAATAATATGAGATGTTTCCATCTTTATCTATCACCATAACACTTTTCGCTCTAGCTGGTCGGGCTATAGCTTGCTCTCCCCGTTGTCTTTCGGTGCAGTTTCTGGCTATATGTCCAGTCTGACGATAATGGTAGCAGATTGTCAATCTATCGATGGGTAAATTGAGTACGCACTTTTTCCTTTTCACTTTAGGGCAATGACTAAGAAAATGCCCTCTCTCCTGACACTTAAAACACACAATCTCCTGACGAGCGAACCGGTCATCCACATTCCTTTTCTTTCTTCTCTCTCGACACTGACGGGCATAATGTCCCTTTTTATGACATCGATAGCAAATAACCTCATCATATGGACCAGGTGCTTGCCTTTCAGTGAATCTCCTTTCAATTTCCGCACGTGTCGCTTCTGCTTCTCTACGAGCGATTGCTCTTCGTTCACGGCGTGCTGCTTTTTGTGCTTCGGTTTTCGCCATTACAATTAACAAGGTGTTTTCGAAGTTTCCTATCAATATTCAAAATTTTTATTAGCAGAGGTTGGATTATTCAATCATTCTCCCTAAAACATATCTGTTTTATTCATTAATACATTCACTGTCCAAAATCGTGAATATATTTTGTCAACCAATTTCATCATTTCTACAACTTATTTTTATTTTATTTTTATTTTTTTTTTTTTTTTTTTTTTTTTTTTTTTTTAAGGATTACCCACTGTCCAAAATCGTGGATATATCTCCTTTAATAAGCTATAACAATTTACTCATCAAATTCAATTGGTTTCGAATTTATAAACAATCTTCATAAATTCCTTTTCTATTTATAAAATTTCGATTTATAAATCTTCTTATTGATTCTATTCAATTCAATTCATTAACTCAGTTATATACTCAAAAGTTCATATTATAAGTTAAATACTTATAATCCATTCATTTACCAATTCGTTCTTCATATTTGAAAACAATTCCTCAAAAGAATTCAGAATCAAATTCTCAAGTTATAGTTCAATAATCCACTTGATTATAACCAAATTAACATATCAATTTATTTCACAATTATTACTCGAAATATTCAAGTTATTCGATTTAAACCAATTTAAACCAATTCACTAATTTATTAGTTCACTTAACTCATATTTCATTTTCCATAAATCTCAATAATTCGATAATGAGTTTCTGAACGATCGAAACTCAAATCTAACGAGACCTCACCGAATAGAACTATCGCAAACCTAAATTTAGAGAGGGGAATTTTCAAAATAATTTTAACTTTCAAAATACCTTTTTGTTTTAAAGAAAACAATTTTATACTTCTTTTAAATTTGAAAAACATTTTCTTTATAGTGGTTCTAGTAACTATTCATATTAAACATCATAAACTGAGCTTTGAGTAAACCAAAGCTCTGATACCACTTTTGTAACGACCCGCCGCTCTGACCGCCTCTAGTCGGTAATTAAACCAACTAGAAACGTTCAAAATGACGAATTGTTAGTCAGTTTATAAAGTTTAAACAGAATCAGCCACAGAATCACAGAATAATCATAATATTATTCATAATTGAACTTTTCTTACATACATATATCAGAGTTTGCACAATGCATTAAATTTTTTTATACAGCGGAATATATCTTTTTAGAGTACAAAGAAAAATTTTACTGAAAACTTTAGTAGAGTGCTTTAATCCCCCTCTCTCTAACTTCGCGGCCTGAAAATCTTCAAGCTGTAAAAATACTCGGTCTGACCCGAGTATTATATTCAAAAGAAAATAATACACAGGTCAGTCTAATTCAAACTCAGTTATTAGTGCATAGAGGCAATAATAATCAACAATTAGATGACAGTCAAATATAATTTACCTATCCGATCCTTTAACAAGAAATCGGATAACGGTAAATATAACACTTAACAGTGTTAAACAACAATTCAATAGATTCAGATTATCAATGAGATAGATGAAGAGATTATTGAAGAAGATAATTTAGAAAACAATCAAAATTTGCCTAAACGGCAAATAACAACAAAATTATCAAAATCAATTCAAAATATATTGAATTTGCAACATAAGATATTTTCATCAAAAGAAAACATCAATTTAAAACATTAAATTTGGTAGGGCTGCAGTACACACACGCGCGTACGGCCTCGCCACATTTAAAATGTCAACTCCGTGGCTGCAGTTCACGCTTGCGTGCACTGCCTCGCCACTACCGGAATGAAATATGCAAAAGATCATACGTCAAAACAAAATATGATATCAATAAAAATCAATATCGTGTGGCTGCAGTTCACGCTTGCGTGCACTGCCTTGCCACTATCGTGACGATATACTCAAAAAGTCAACGAACCAAAATCAATGAAGGTTCAAATATCGATTCAAAGTGTCGATACTACGTGGCTGCAGTTGCACACACGCGTGCGCTGCCTCGCCACAACAACTTATGAAATAAAACAAGTTTCCAAACAACTTATTACTGCACATTTCGACAAGTGCAAATTTTTCATAAAAATGAAACTGCGGTCACAAATGAATACAAGGGCGAATCTGCAATCGAAAATTTGCAGCCACCATAAGTATACGAGACTGCATCAAAGGATCTCATATGCAAAACTTCAACAAATCAAAGAAGCATCAAAACTTATGTATACAGACCCAAATGCTCAAAGCAAAAGAAATACCAATAAAATCAAGGCGGTGTGGCTGCAGTACACACATACATACATGTGCACTGCCTCGCCAACTCGAGTGCACAAGATCAAATCAAAATCAGATTCAACATAAGTACAAATGGCCTCGACCGAAATTCAAAATATCACTGCAACAATGAAACTGTACATGTACACAGAAACATAACAACACTCAAACAGGTATTTAAACATGAACCCCAAACAATATGACACAAGACAAAAGCATCTGGGTTCAAGTAAGGGGCAACAAGAGAGACCCACAGTGCAAACGATCAGTCTTGAGCAATTGCTCATTGACATAGCAACAGAGCAGTCAGCAATGTTAAATTGAGTATTGAATTATATATATAGGTCTACACGTTCCTTAATATGACAGTTTACTTCTTCATGCTATGAAACAAAGTCACTCACAGTTTTTTTTTTTTTTTTTTTACAAGGTTGCCTATAAAAATAAAGAAAGTGTCAGGCTATTGATAAGTATAAGACAAGATTATTATTTCAAAAGCAAGGACAGCTCACTACCTTTGTGCATTTTTGAATCTTCAGATTATCAATATAAAAGTCAAGCTTTGAACTAGAGCATGAAATTTTTCGAAACTTATATAGGTTGTTAACAAAAATTACTATCAGAGATATTAAAACCAAGTTTCTATGTGAATTTCCAAGAATTACATTCATAAAATGACCTGGAAAAAAATATACTACACCCAGGTTGCAATGTAACAACCTGATACTCTTTGCAAATTCTTTCATGAACACGAAATAATATGCACACACCCTATACTCTATGCAGTGACCAGAAAATGGAAAACTTGAGTAAACATTATTGATGTAACTTGAATTTATATGACTGCTTAAGTGAAGGCATACACCTGTATCTAGACAGGTAATAATAATCAAATCAGAGATGAGGAGTATCGATAGTCAACAGCAAACACTATCACATAAACAAAGGTATGACTGAATTCACCGGCGATAGTCACTATAATTTCTGATCCAAATGTTTTCACAAATTCCTACAGACTTTTAACCAAACTAAGGACCACATTCATGCCAAAGCCCTCAGAAAAATGACGAGTTCAAACTACGGTTCAACTCATAGCTATGGCAACCAAAGCCAACGCAAAGCACAGAAATATCAAAAATTCGATCCAGAGTCGTGAACTACTGACTGGAATCCAGGGAACAAAAATAAAATCAACCTCAGAAAAAGAATCAAAGCAATCCGGGGCGGTCATGAAAACAATTTGAAACTGTAATGAACAAACCATCATCCAATCATATGAAATTGACAAAGTTAGGGAAAACAAAATCAATTGTCACAAAAATGCCAAGGCTGATTTTTAAACAAGTCAGTGCCCAATTCAAACCAATTCAATATCCAAAAATCAAATCAAGGCCGAAACAATGAACCGAAATAAGCAAACGAGGTCAAAGAATTTGAATTAGATGTGAGTAAGAATATTTTACTCACCTCAGATCGAAGAGCACTCGAACGAAGCAGCGAACTCGATGTGGTCGAAGCAGAAATTGAAGCCGAAGCAAGCCCTAATTGGATCGAAGAGGGAGACGAAGACTCGAAGACGCCATTTTTCTTTTTCGTATGCTGATTAGATTTAGGGTTCGAATGAATTTTGGGGAGAGGGGTTCGCGTATAAAATAGAAAGGGGACGACGTGATTTTTGGGTAGGGTTTTACGGCGTGAATTTTGGGTATGGAGGAATGGTGTCGGCATGATGAAAGTAAGGTAATGTTTACTTCTTATTTTATATATTTTTTTTTTTATCTTTTCTTATTTTTATTTTTTTTCAATTGTTTTGTATATTTTGCTTGATAAATCTTGTTAAAATTTTAACTAGTATATTCTTTATTTATTTTATTATATATATATATTTTTATTTTTGTTTTTATTTTGAATTAAATTTTGTTTTGTAAATTGTTTTCTTTAATAACCTTAGAACGTTTTGAAGTTCAACTATCAACACAAATTTATATTAACGTGTTTCTCAATTTATTTTATATTGATTAAATTTTTATTCCTTTATTTAAGAAAATGTTATTAAACTAACCACCAATTTATTAATTTTCATAAATAATAATTCTTGTATCTAAATTTATTTTTCTTCTAAGTCATTAATTCAAATTTAAAATATAAGTTCAATATTAAATTTCAACTTCAAAGTCAAAATTTAAATTTCTATTCAACTTTTAAATAGATTAAATTCTAAATTTTAATCACTAACTCATTCTGATAATTTGAAATTTAAGTCAAATTATCATTTAAATATTTAAAATAATTAAATATTTACAAATTAAATTGTTCAAAATTTAGGATCGTTACAATTTCATAGACTTGAGCGACACGGTTTATCATCGTCTCAGAGCATGCCTAGGGACCGTCCTCGATCCTGCACATGTGTAAGTGACATAGCCGTATCACTTAGAGTTATATTACTTATTCAAAATCATAAAACCATTCAGTTGATAATAAGCCAGCAATGGCTAAATCCAACGTCACCTTCGTTCGAGGTAGGCGGTGGCCACTCCCATTCCACTGCTACAGCTTGATTCCTTATGTACCGTTGAAGGTGACCATTCCTTACGTACTCCTCCAAGATATCTCTCAAATGCCTACAATCATTTGTGTTATGTCCTTCTAGCTCATGGAATAGGCAATGCTTTCCCGATGCCCGTTCATATTCACAAGGTTCCCTCCTTGCCGGCCTTCGATACTCTAGGTGCCCTCGAGTATCCAAGTAAATCTTTTCTAGAGTCTCAGTCAAATCTGTGTAATAATAAGACTTTGACTCCCTCTGAGGTCTCTTTGAGGTGCTACTATTGCCATTCATTTTCCTTTTTCCTTTATCATCTTTATTTGGATCCTGCCTGGGTGGTCTTCCACCCCTTACTGCATAAGCTTCAGCTTCTCTCCCTACTCTTTCAGCCTGCGCATCTTCCTGCCTCAGGAATCTTCCCGCCTCATGATAGAACTCCACGAGATCCCTCGATGGGTCCCGTTCCAACGATATCTTGAAATCCGAATTACCTGCAATTCCTGAAACTGCTTCCATCAAAACCATCGATGGATCGGGCCGATCCACCAAAGCCACCGCCGCGTTGAATCTGGTTAAGAAATCCCCGAGCGGCTCTCCCTTCCATTGTTTCATCGATGTCAAGGTCATTGCGTTCTTGGGTCTGACTATATGGATCTGAAACTGCCTCATAAACCTTTCAGTTAGCTCCGTCCAAGTGTCAATAGAACCACTTTCTAGTTGTCTGAACCATATAACTGCGATATCCATCAAATACAAAGGGAAGCAACGAGCCATGACCTCATCCTATGCCTCCAGTTCCTTCATATGCCTCATGTACCTCGTCAAGTGAATGGCAGGATCCATTCTCCCATCATACATTTCCAATGTTGGCAGCTTAAATTCCGATGGATTCCTAGCTTATCTGATAGTAGGAGTAAAGGGACTCCTATTCACATCCTCCAAGTCTTTGTTTACCAATCCACCTCTCACAGCTCGTCTGACCATCTCCGCTAATCCGTTACTGTCGCTAAGCTGTAATCCTTGCCCGTTGCCTCCGATCTGTCCCCTAAGTTCATGAGGGAATCCTGGCACATACTCCTCATCACGTACTTTGGTATTCATGTTGGCGTCGGGCTGCACAGCGTCATCTGATATCCCTCCATGGATTGATCCAGCATTTCTTAGTGGTGTGCCCCCAAGTCTGGGTCCATCCAGGTTGATAGCCGTCTGCTGATTGGGGGCTGTCGCCTGTTGAACCACTACATTTGCTTGTTGATGGGGTGCTCCTGATCCAGCTCCACGGATCTGAACTCCTACAGCTACTACTTATCCAAATTGTCAGAGAAGATTATGTATCATCTCCTCTTGTCTTTTCAACATTGCTTCCATCTCATCTCTGGTGATGTAGGCAGGTGTTTGACCTGCTCCAGCTCTATAGGAGGCCTCTTGACTTCCCTCTTGATTACTCCTTTCTGTCACTTTCTTCCTTACAGATGGCCTAACCATTGCTTTTTAAAATCCAAGTTCCTACCTCCAAAATTCCCGAGTGCTAGCCTTCTCAGTGAAAGCACCAAAATGATAGCGCCAAAATTGGTCACTAACACCCAAATCCAAATGAAAGCACCAAATACAAGTAACAGCTCATAGACAGAGTATAGGTAGAGAGTATAAATACGAAGAACGGTAAAAATTAAAATGAAAACAGTAAAGGACAATGGATTTTATAGTGGTTCGGCTGATTCCGGCCTACGTCCACTCCATAAATTTCCTTTTTATTGATGTTAGAATCAATTACAGTTACAAAATGGCAGAGTAGTCCTAGCCTTAGAAAATAGAAAGCTAGAGGGCAGAAATAATATCCCATTTTCTAAACCCCCACATGCAGTATTTATAGGCAAATCCCGAGTTACTGGATTCCTGGGTGTTCCGGGCCCATCAGGACCATAGCCGAGCCAACATCTTTCATCATGATCGATTCACACTGTCATGCCAACCGGCCTATGCTGAATCACTACACCAATGACCGAGCCACCTTGTTTCCTTATCCACGACCGGGCCACATTGGCGAGTCACAGTGCAGAACCACTTTTGTCGGGCCGCCTCGATCGAATCACAATGCGAGTGACCCCTAACTCCTAGACCGAGCCGCTCATGCCGAACGACCCATAACTCTAAACCGAGCCGCCCATGCCGAACGACCCATAACTCCTAGGCCGAGCCGCCCATGCCTAACGACCCATAAGTCCAAGACCGAGCCGCCCAAGTGCCGACCCAAGGTGTTGCTGAACCACCTTTAACCGAGCTGCTCCAATATGGCTGAACCATCTTCCTACCTTCACACCATTACCGAATGACATGGCCGACCCACATCATGGAGAACCTCGATCCACGCTTATGCAATCCAGTCTATGCTGATCCATCTTCCAAGCATGCTGCATCATTTACTCATCGACCATGCTTAATCCTTACTTCATACTAATTCTCCATCCATTTAAACCAAATTCATCATATTCCACCCTCGATAATCATGAAGTTGGTTAGGTTGAATCCGCCTGTTTATGGCCTTAACAAAAGGCGGGTTAACAGTATATAAGTTATATACTAGTTTATATATATATATATATATAAGTGCATGAGTTGGTTTTCAAACATATGTAAGGTTATATATATTTGTTCATATATTAGTTAAAGATATACTAGTATATATGAGTTTGTATATGGTTGTTTAGTTTCGCCTGCGACATTACTATTTTTTTTACTGTCTGTAAAGTAAGTTTTATGTTGGTTTACATATCATCTTAAATATATATAGCAGTAATATATCTAGATGTTTATATAAATATCTTTCGTATGTTGTTGGTTTGCTGTGAAGAATTCAGTAGTATGTATAGAATTTTAAATTATAAGTCTGAAATGATTTTAAAATATCTATTGTGTGTATATATATATATTTATAATATATATATATATATATATATATATAATATGTGTGATAGGTTCTAGGTATATGTTTTCTTTTATAAGCTTGAAGTATTAATTTCATGTATGGGTTTTTAAGAATATAGCGTAATATATATTATTATTTTTGATTCTAAATTACATATGGTTTAGGAGATAATGATTTTAAATAAATTATACATAAGGATCATTTATTTTATAATTGACTTAAATTAAATATTGATTTTCATATAGAATTTATATGGTTATATATATAACTTCACTTATACCTTTGACCTTCATCAAATCCAGTTCATCATGCCTTGCTCTTGTCTCGCCAATGTACAATTTGGTTGCAGCATCTTTTTGATTTACTTGTGTCTGTATCCGTGTGCGTGTCTGTTCCATCTTTTTTGTTCCCTAAACACAAAAGGTGAGCAATCACTCATGATTAATGTTCTTATATTTATTAAATTTTATTTCATTTGAAACGACAATTGAAATATTGTGCTGCTAGTTATTCGATTGCTATATATATGATATGCCATTTTCTTGTAACTGTTCGTCTGTGACATTTGACACCATGATCTGTTATTTGTATTTTATCTGTTATTGATGATATATGCCTGTTATTGATACGTTATATTCATAACTGTTCTCACTCTACAAGTTTCTTATTAGCATAGAATTCCCTATGGGTTGAAATGATACATATCCGAACGATCTTGTAGAATAGGAGAAAATCATTATGGGTTGAAATGGTAAACCTAAGCGATTTTCATTGAATGGAATTTGGGATTGCGGGTTAAAAAGATATATACCCATAGATAATTAAAATTGTGGATTGAAATGATAAACATCCATATCACTTGACCATAGGATATAAAATTATATACAGACACTGTTGGTATATATATATTCGAAATGATTTCCAAGGTTTAAAAAGAAATATATATAGTTTTATATGAATATTTATTTTAAAATATTATATATAAATGTTATTTATATATGTTTATATTCTTGATTTTTAAAATTTTATGTTTGGGAATTTTGAAGTTATAAGTAGTTTGAAATTATAAATTTTAAGAATTTACTTATAATTTTACCATTTTCAAATATAAAAATAAGTTTAATATATGATAAATTTAATAATAAGATTTGATTTAATAAAGATTGATTTAATTATTTATAGTATGTTTAAATATTCATTTGAAATTATATTTTAAAAATAGATTTTTTTATAATTTTAATAAATTAAGTTCGAAAGAGAATTAGAAATTAATTTATTTAAGAATTATACTTAAATAAAACCGATTTGAAACTTATTGAATTTAAGATTTAAAGATATGATTTTATAACTTGATTTTGATTTAAAGTGATTAAATGCATATTGCAAGTTTAACTAAATTGAAGGGAATATTTAGTTTATTTAAATCGCAATTTAAGATTTTATTTAAATGATATTGTATTTACTAAGTGAATATTTCAATATTAAATAATGGTAAAGTTGAAATTGAAATATAAATGAATTTAAGCTTTGAAATCTACTGAAATTGAAATGGTTTAAATCGTAGTTTATATTTGTATTTGAAATCAATATAAAATGGTTTATTCAAAACTTGAATTGGATTGAAATGGATAAACTAAGATTGGATTTTAATGGAATTTTGGAATTTGAGTTGATTCGAATCGATTTGTGAACCTTAAGGAAACTATTTTATTATATAAAGTATTTTAATATATATATTTTTTACTTTATAATTTTTTTGAATATATATATATATATATATTATTTTAATATAAACTATTTTTAATATAAAACTATTTTAATATAAAACTATTTTTAATATAGAACTATTTTCAATATACTAATTATTTTAACATAAATTATTTTATTTTATAAACTATTTTTATTTTTTATACATATTATTTTAATATCTAAACTGTTTAAAGAGGAAAGTGTTATAATTTCCAAAGTTATGATTCCAAAGTGTTATGATTTCTAAAGTGTTATGATTTCCAAAATGCTCTGATTTTCACAATGTTATAATTTCGAAAAAGTTATAATTTTGGAAAGTGCTATGATTTTAGAAATGGATATATTTTAAAGTGAGTAATGATCTCGAATTGATATGGTTTTAAAATGAATATGATATTTTGGTTTTGAAGCATGATATTATGAAATGAACACGGTGCTATAATAATGTTTGGTTGTTAAAGAGAGCAGGATCGATTATTGTCATACTCTCTGCCAATACCAAAAACCACTTTAACAATCATGTACGTGGTGGAGATTCCAAAATGAAGAAGGATGGTTGGCGACGATCCTATATAAGTATATACGTGTACCTGACTCCCGTGAGATAGCTTAAGGTGGCTAAAACAGGAGCAATTGATGGGCCAAGTGAGATGGCTCCTCTGATCGGACACACTCCATTCTATTACTTTATGATGGATTAGGTGCACCCCTCGGATTTTTAGGAGCGTGGATTGAGTTGGGCGTTTGCTGCGGCTTTGCGTTACCAACAGTTCGGAAGTGTAATATGTATATCTACCATCGCATTGCCTAGTTGTGCCGTGTCACCTACCATCTCGAGACACTATGAGTTTGTTTTGTGTTGTACCTATGGAGTGCCCTCTGGTAGCTTTCGGTTTACAGAGGTATTACGGTACTGTATAGACTAAGGCACTATAAAATATGTTAAGAGGGATATAAGTAACGCCTTAACGCTATTTTAATAGTTTACTTTACTAGAGACATATTATAATAATGTATTGTACTGCATAGTAGATAGTTCTACGGATCCTTAGAGGATGGGTATCTTAAACATCCTTTGAGTTACTTGTATTTCAGTTGATATTTCAACTTGAGTTGGATTTATTGATATAAGAATGTTAATCCTGACTCTAGTGTTTTGTGTTTTGCTTTATGCTCGGGTCAGATTGAGTGTCATAGCATTTGAGACTCACCTTTGAAGTTGGGCTTCGCTTGGTGATCCATCTATATCTATTCAGCTTGCAGTTATTCAGTTGACTCCAGTGATATATTCAGATTTTTGTTATTTGACTTTTTGTTATTTGACTATTGTATTGAGACTTATATGTATTCGAGACTTCTGTTGTATCTTGTTTTTACTCTGTTATATATATATATATATATATATATAGTAGCTTCATGAACTATTATTCATTTATTTCCACTGCTTATTATTATATAACTCTGTGTCTATGATTCTGTGATTGATTTACTTATTGTATATGCTGAGTTTTGCCAAATAAAAATTAACAATATGATATTTTGAGAAATTCAAGTCCGACATGTGCAGATGCAAATGGTTAAAAATTTCGGGAAGTTACATCTTCAAAAATATTTTATAAAAGTTTTGAAAGTTTAAAATGTTAATAAACTGTGTTAAAATTATTCTATGATGTATCAAAATATTATACAAGATATAGTATATTAAAATGGTTAAAAATAAAAGAATTTTCAGAATAAACATACATATGTCGACATATATATAGTAGGTATGTCGATATGCATGACACAAATTAGTTTTTCAAATGTTGAACTGATGTGTCTATTCGTTGCAACTCTTCATGGACGAACTCATCTATTTATACGCTGTATAGAGTAGGTTTCAAATAAATTTTTAGTTAGTTATCATCATATTTTTTCCCTTCACTTACTCTCTTGAAAGCTTCATTGAAATCGCATTGAATTCTCTTCAATATCAATAGAATCAATTCATTTTTTTTGGTATTGATTTAATACAATTTTCTTACTGTTTTGAAATCTTCTCTCTCTCAAATCTGATACCAAAGTGCTGCCCAAGAGGCTGTAGGATCCGTTGTATCTAAATTCCAAAAAATTATCTTTGGAAAAACCATCAAACTCTATTTGCATTTGTTTGGGTGTGATTGTTTCCCATTTAAATCATTTGCGTGTGCTTAGTAGCTTAAAAATCCGAATGGGTATGCTTGTAGCCCGTCCAAGTCAAATGGTTGTACCCTCAGTTCGAAAAATCAAGATTATGTATTTCATAGCCTCAAAATTGAGGTTGTAATTGGGTTTGCCTTCTGCCGTTTAAAGATTGGCATTTGAAAAGAAATCTGTATAAGAAATTGTACTGGAGTGGATGCAGGAGAAATCCAAATAAGTATAAAATCTCTGGTATCATCTCTCTAACTCTCTACTTTACTCTATTGCTTTATTTTTATCAATGATTGTATCTGCGATTGGCTATTGTTATAATCCTGTGTTGAAGATCTGTGATTCAATATTAAACTTAAATGAAATTTAAAAAGATTTACAAAAGTTAGAAAACACTATCACACCCTCTAATGTTTAATTAGCCTTATGATTCATAATTCTGTAATCCATACAGAATTGGTTGACCATGCTATCTTTCCTAAAATAATTAATATGTATTATTATTATATATATAAAATTATACAATGTAATAAATTTACCAGCTCTTGACAGCGACACTGGAATGATTCCGAACCCCCGTGATGTGTGATTGTATTTTGTTTCTATTTGCAGAGTTCCTCTACAATTCGACCTGTAAATTTAAAATGAACATTGCATTTGGCATTTGTAAATTGATGCAATTATTATACTAATTCTACTAAATTTTTAATAAATAAACGATACTAGTAAACTTACCTTCGCTTCGTCGTTTTCCCGAAAAACAGCCCAAGCTATCATATGCTTCCACTCATCCAGTCATACTTTTCGCCCTTTTTTATGGTCGACATAGTATCGTGTTATGTTTCTGCATTTTTTTCATCAAATAATTTGTGTAAGGGAGAATGTCGGGTTCTTGTAACTCCACCGCCCCTTGCATATTAAAAAAATAAGCTATGCATTTACACTTGGTTAATAAATTGTAAAGTGATTATATATAAAATGAAATACAGATTTATGCTTATGATGAAATCCTGTCAGATACACTCTAAGATGTGGAATGGGTTATTATCCCACTTAGGCCAGCACGCGGTCATTCTGCTCTTATAAGCAGCCATGGAAACGTCCAGAACAACCTCCGAGGGCTCCAACTCAAAGCCCATATATTAAATATAATATAGACCTTTAATAAATCATGGATAATATATCATACACAAAATATTTATGATGCTGCAATAAATTTGATACTTACCTGCTCGCTTTAACTATTAATGTTACTATAGGACACTTTTTCTGTTGTGATGGGCTATCGCCATCACCTCCCGCGATGGTCCCTCTCTGACTATAAGAGGGGGAACCTGACGAATGGGAAGATCTTCGACCTCGAAGTATAATACATGTCACATACATATCGTTTTATTATGGGAGCACTATCATTTAATTATGGGATAATATATCATTTTTCATGAGAACAATATAACATTAACTATCGTATAAATCACCTTCTACCAAAAGTAAATTAATAATCAATCTTTGTCATTTTCTGATTATTTGGTCTCGTACTCTATATTGTTTTCCTCTGTAGTCTCGAATGCTTCTACTAAAACATTTGATTGATCATTTTAAGGCCCAAAATCAGTATGATCGTCGGTTATTATTATTTCATTATTTTGCTCAAGATCTTCCTGATAAGCTTGTTCGTTTGGAATATTCTTTCCATCAAATGTAAATTTGCTTTTGTTTTAAAAAAGGCCGACTAATCTATTTTATTTTATTTTAGAGATGGATACGGAGCACAATAAAGTTGTAGTGCTTGTTTGGCTAGTACAAAAGGATCATACTTATGGTAATGCGAAGTATAATTTATTTTAGTAAGATTATGGTCTTTGTGCACGTTAATTCCAGAACCTCAAACATTGCCGAACCAATTGCATCTAAATAAAAAAACTTTCTACGTAGGTCGGATTAAATATGTCAATTACAAAACCTGGTTAACACACTGTAAAATCATTTATATGATTATCTGAATCATCACTACCTTTGACAAATAAACCGGTATTCTTAGTTAATTTTTTAGCACTATATACGTGTAGAGCCTCTCATTCTCTTTCGTTGATACAACCAGCTCCTCCGAACAAGAAAATAATTGACTATTTTTTTAATTAAAAAAAATATGATAGAAATTCAAAAAATTGTTGATCATTTTATGGATTAATAATTTAATTTTTCAATACATCTGTATATTTTAATGTTTTATTAATTATATAATATGTCATCGTTATGCACTAATTTGTTTATATTTTAATGTTTTACTGAATATATAATATATTTTTCTTTTAACTTTTTTATAAAATCTTATATATTTTCAATTTTAACAAACTATGAATATAATATTATGTTTTCGCTTTATTATTTTAATTCCCATTACAAACACAATAAATAATTCCAATTCGTAAATCATTTCATTTTAAACGATTCAACAAAACTTCGGCAGCACTTCCCCTTTGTTCCCTGTATCGTACACAAATGATTGTATATAAGAAACAAAAAGGAAGTGCTGTCGAAATTTTATGAACTTTTTAAGATGAAATGATTTACAAAATGTAATGACTTTATTGGGTTTGTAACTTCTCTAGCACATGGACAAATCCGACAAATATTGTATCAGATGAATATTGATGTCCGTTTTGTAATAAAACTAATATCTATATACCAATCATATATAATATTTGTAAGACGGGGCCAAAAACTCTCTAAGGGATTTAAAAAATAAAGTACATTATACACTAATTTGTTTATATTAGCATTAACACTAATTCATTATTTAAATTTCTTAACGATTAAAAATTTTCTTTTTAACATATTTTAGCTAACACTAATTTTAGTTTATTATACGGTAACAAAAACTAAAAATTTGTACACTAATTAGTTTATATATATTACCACATACATGTAAACTAAATTTATATAATCAAGGATATATAAACTAATAAAGGGATTATGTAAATTAATTGTTTTTGTTGACATTTTAGATAACACATACACTAATTAACACTAAATTATGTTACATTAATACACACATACACTAATCAACCCCAATTTATCCCGAATTATACATTAAACATCGGATTTAAACACTAATAACCCTAATTAACATTTCTCGGTCAACCAATATATGCAGTTGTAACCAATAAATGAGTTATTATCAACAAACATATGCAAAAAATTTAACTAATTTTATCATAATTCGGATTGACTAGTTTAGGGAAGAATACACCTGATTTTGGATGAACTGAAGGCGTCGACGGTTGGAGATTGCAAATTGATAAAGAATTTGAAGGATTGTGACGATTTACGATGGCTAGGGATGGATTTAATTCGATTTGGGGTTTGGATTTTTTTTAAGGGTTTAGAGAAGGAGAATGACGAAAAAACAGGTTCAGCTACATCTATATACACGACTTTTCGATGGCTCAATGGCCATTGATGACTATAATTCGACGGCTTTCGATCCTTTCTTCTTGTTTAAAATAAATTTGGTTTAATTTAATTTATTATCAAATTTTATTTGCCATAATTTTTTTAAAAAGTTTACAATAGTATAGTTTTGATTCCAACTATTTAAAAAATTATTTTTATTTGTTATACAATAGTTTTTTAACGATTTGATAATTAATTATTTAAATGTATTTAACATAATAAATTCATATAAAATAAAATATTTAGTAAAGAAATAAATTTGTCGAAACTTTTGTCTATCCAAGGTATTTTGAGTATACCGTTCGAAATATAAAAGGAAAATAAACACGATTAAGGTATCAAACTAGATTTTTCAAATTTATAGCCGTTCGTTGACATTCAGACTTAAACCTTTTGTTCGAAGGTCAAACAATCTTCAAATGAGACGAATTTAAACCATATATACTATATTATGTGTTTACCGATCCGTACGGTTGAATTTAAATAAACATATAGAAAAAAATTTAGACTTCAAACATGTCATTTTCATAGAAGTTATACTAATAGTATTTATCAAGTGTCACACTACTCCTTGGAAAATGATATATTTTGAGGCTAGTTTTTTGTCCTTCCAATTTTTTTATTCTAACCACATGGATTGGATAAATACATTGTAAAGTATATATGATTCGAATTTTGTCTCGTTTGAAGACCATTTGGCCTTCAAACGAAATGTTACCAGGAATGTAGACAAATGACTATAAATTTAAGAATCAAGACCGGTACTTTAAATTTATTTACCTTTTTATTATATTTTAAAAGTAGGTCCAAAATACTTTGGATTGACATAAGATTCAAAAAGATTATTTTCTATCGAATATTTTCTTTTATACGAATTTGTAAAGTTAAATATATTTAAAATTCATAATTACTTATACAATGGTTAAAAAATATATTTAAATTCATAACACAATACGCATCATAAATTTCACCGAAATTGTATAATGGACGGACTGAAAGGTGCATAGATTGATAATTTAAGTTTGATTTTCAATAAAGTTAAATATAGAATTGCACAAGTAAATATTATCCAAAACACTAATCTAATTAACCACAAACCTCACAATATTGTAGAATTGAATAAAAATATCTTCTTTAATTTTTAGAAATTAATTAATATTTTTAAACAAATTTCAAACTTTTATAAATCTTAAGTTAAAATAATATGATAAATTAAATTAATTAAAATAAGTAGCCGTCAAAAGCCATCGAAAATGATACGTCGGTGCTGCGGCGGTTGTCCGAAGGTTCCACCATAATTCCTGATGTTTTTTGTAGTGTGTATTTTTCTTGCAGTAAGTGTCATTCGCTTTTAAAAATAGTGCAATTGTAGATTTCAAAATCTAGCTATCGTAGGTATAAAACATTGTGCCATCGCACTTTAAAATATAATGCTATTGCACATACAAAACACTTAAGCAATCGCAATTAAAAAAATTAGTGCTCTCACACTTATAAAATAACTATTAAGTATAAAAACTAGTGCTATCCCACTTATAAAATAACTATGCTATCACACCTACAAAATAGCTTTTGTGAGTAAAAAACATAGTGCTCGCACTTATAAGATAGTTATAACATGTATAAAATGACATTTCTTTAGTTATCATTAAAACAAATTTGTTTATTTAAAAGCAATAATTTTTCACCAAATATTTTTATACGTCAAATTCTTATTTATTAAACAAATATTTACAAAATTCTTTTCGAAAAATTTCAAAGGTAAATTTTCTCTTTCATTTAAAATATTAATTAATATCATAATTGCTTAATTAAGTGTCGTTTAAAATTCAATTTTCCATTCACCAAATAAACCATATAAGTTACATGCGAAGAATCCCTTAAAAAATTCCCAAAGCTAGATTTTATATATTTTTTAACAAATATAAAAATTTCAGTGTAAGATAATTATTTTTCTTAATTTAAATAATTAAAACTCAAAATTAACTATTTTCTCAACTTAGAAAATTCATAGAAAATCCAAACAAATTCAAAAAAATTATGAAATTAAAATTTTATTTCCAAATTAATGTTATAAATAACATATCAAAATGTTTCAATACATTTTATGCTCATTAACATAGGTTTAAAATCCAGAAACCCTTTAACTAATTCAATATCTTCAAATATAATATTCATGTATCCATATAAGCGAGTATTTTCACCAAAAATCATGTTTAACATCATAAATCATTTGGACATAGATGATAGAAATATTCATATTGATTAGATTTTATGGAGATATTTTCCTTTGTTTTCTTCTTTAAGTTTTATTCTCTTTTTTCGCTTAGTGGAAAGACTTAATGGTCATTTTTCTTATTTGCTCCTTTTTCTTCTTCTCGTTCTTTTTTGTTTTATTTTTTTTTTCTACTTCTTCGTTATGGCTGAAATTATTAGGGGGAGGGGGAAATTGTTATGCGATTATATGGACCTTAACTTTCATTTCATATTGGTTATGATTGAATTCTTCGAAAAATTTCTACATATAAAACCATTACTACATCTATACTATTATATTATTATTGAGTTTGGTTTCAAGAGCACATAAAACTCCCCAAATTTTGGAAAGTGAACTGTCTTCCTCTTTATTTCCTTTTCACTATGGATACCTCTTCCATTCCGTACAGTTGAAATTTTTTTTCTCACCGGTGCTAATCCCTTCTTCCCCATTCCATCCGGCTGAAATCATTAAATTTCTGTCTCCCTAGTCTCCTCTTCCCTCTTTCCTCCAGTGGAAATCAAAAATTCTCTCCTGTAGAACTGTACTATGAATAAAATTAAAATCCCTTGAATTGTTCTTGAACTAATCACCTAATTAGGTTAAATTGCACCTACTTCCTCGCTTTCTTTTTCCCCATGTAGACTTCCAATTTAGGTAAGGGAAAATCCCTAATCGTATTCCCTTTTCTGATTTTGTATTTGTTTCCATTTAACCTTTTTCCGTCTCTTAGTTATTTTGCTCCTGCAATTAGGTTGAAGATTTGAGCTTTTACTGTCTTCCGATTCAAGTACGTTGTTGTTCTCCCTGTTTGATTTTTCTTTTCATTACTTTTGTTACAAGATTTATGTTTCTCTTCTACCTATTTTAACCATTTTCATTGCATTCGTTCTGAACGATCATTGTTAGTGTTTCTTTAAATTCTACAGCTGTATTTATTTTTGCTAATTGAACATTCTATTATAGTTTATTGTTAGATCCTTTGTTGATTAAACTACCAAAAAAGTCCATTCTTCTTTTTTCATTACTTAATTTAAGGAAGAAAATCATGAGCATGTTAAGAAGCATATTGTATATCACATCAGTTCTTTTAAATAAGGGAAAATTTTAAACTTTAGCATAGAAGATACTTTAATTTATTTATAATTATCAAAATATATTTTGAAACATTTCCCCTTCTAATTTACGGCATATATGTAGGAATGATATTGTGGAAAGTTTTAATTATTTTTCCTCTTGGTTACTGTGTAAACAACAACATATTGGCATCAATCTTGATAGTATTTAGTTGATGCATTTAATATGTTTACATTTTTAAGGAAGATAAATCTACTTTTGTACAATATTCATATTAATGTCTCATTTTGAGTATCTTCTTCTTTTTCTTTTAGAAAAATTGAAACATATGAATCTACTGTAAATTGAATCATTTGTATGCTGATGATATTTCACCTTTGACTTCACTCGATTACTTTTGCAAGTTACTTGAATTTTCATAGGTAGAGATTCTTATTATACCTCTACATGATGAGAATTTGTATTGAAGGGAACATCTTTTTTTGAATATCTAGCAATATATATTTAACTTAGTAATTAAGGTACGCTTTCATCCTCTACATAGCATATTTTTTCATGCATTATTCCTTTTTATAGGTTTTTTCCTTCAAAGATAAAGACAAAAGTAAACTTATATTAAGTGGTTAAAGTGTATGCCTTTCAGTTTGAGTTTTAGTTCAAGTTTGTTTGGTACTCTTGAATGCTATTATATGGTCATGATAAAACTCATTATTTTCACATATATTATATTCTATCATTACAAATTGAGTTGCATAGATATATGTGTGCATTGGATGCATTTAGAAGGTGGAAGATCAATTGTATATTGAAATTAACTGTATACTGAAACCATAGTGAGTATTGCAATGACCACAATAAATATTTTATGGAAGCCACAATTTGTTCAATTTTGGATTTCTTTATTGTTAAATGATCTGAAGAACAGTAAGTATTTTACTAAAACCACAATTTATATAGTTTGTGCAATCCTTTACTTATCACTGTTTAAAAGTTGCATATTTTGCCTTTATTGAAAGTTTCTTTAGTCATGTTGGTATCTAAAGCAAGGAAACTAGATGTTGGTGCAGGTTTAATTCCCATTTTTGCAATCCTTTATTTATTAACTAGGACCATTTTATTTTCCTTGCTTAAACTTAATTCGTCGTCCAGAGGCCATTAGCAACTTGGGTCGGCTTTGATCAGTGATATAACCCTATCAAAATAGTTTATATATGGCAGTGTTGTGCATGCATATTTTTTTAATTATTGTGCGAACTATACATCTATTTTTTCTTACCTACCTTATAAAATGGTCGCGCTTTGTGCTAATCAGTATGGTGTTAATAGTAATTGATAATTGACTCATGAAGCAATTACATTTCAGGTTAATGCACTTTTTTTTGAAAAATAAATGAAGCAAACCTATTTGCTATTATATAGAAAGATGAATGCAACATTGGCTCTAAAAACTACGAATATGGCATATTATATAGTTTGATACATGGTTGACGCCATATGAAGCTTCTCCAAAGTACATGGTTAAACATGCGTGAGTAGTAACTCATCCCTACAATAATGCAACCCTACATTCGTTGCCAATTTTCTTCATTTAAATATGTATTTCTTTAGTGGTATCAGCACTAAATGCATGTAAAGTTTATATAATTTGTGAATATCTTCACCTTTTAATTTCTGTCTTGAATATTAGATTCTTCCATCCTTTTCTACCAGTCATAAGAAATGCTCGAGTACTTTTGATGTTCTTCAATCATTATCTATCGGTTTTCCTCTTTAACTATCGGAAAGAATGGATTATGTTGGCGAATAAAAATAATAATGGGTTGATTTTATTCTAAAATAATGCATTGCTAAGTATCTATAAAATTTATTTTAGCGATACATTAATAATGATGCATGATTGAGCTTTTATAATTTTCATTCTAATTTGACATATAGTGTATGAGCAGTATACATATGAACTTCACTGAAAGATTGAGAGATATTCATTTATTCACTCTTTTACTAATACAATCTTATAATTTTCTAACATTTGATTTGCAGGTATTGTGCTTTGAACCATCAGAGAAATGAACAATAAAGCTTCTAACAGAGTATCAAATTGCCCTCATACAGCCAATTTGCATCATATACGATTCATCCTTTATTTTAAAAATCTCACACCTCCTCCCTTCGATTTTTCTAATAGAGCTATCTGACGTTCGTTGGTATTTATTATTTTAATTTTTTTCCCATCTGAACTAGATTCTTAGGAACTGATTAAAGAGGTCTGATGTTGCTATTGAAGCCTCTGTTCAACCACATTAAAAAGGTCTTATATACAGGTATGTTGATAACATCTCTTGCATATATAGATAATTGCAAAACTTTTTTATCTACAACAAATACATATTCATAATTAACTGATTTTGAACACCTCCTAAAGCATTAATCTAATATCATGCATGAATTCGTATTTCATTTCAGCATTCATCTTTTTAAGTCTATAGGTTACCAAAGGTCACACAAAATAGCTTTATGGGAATGATCCGATTATGATTTTATGGCGGTCTAATAAAAATTGTTCTTAAAAGTAAATCTTTATATGAAATGTCTATATATTTATTATTACCTCTTAATCTTTAGATATGGGAATGATTTGATTATTACTTCTTACAAGCAAAGCAATATTGATTATAAATTAGAGCTCTTTAGTTAATGTTTGTCATTTAACACGATTACAGATGTTATTGCAAAACACTGATTTTTTTTTTTGTAATACTCAAGCTGACATGTCTTAACTTATGTTGTGTTCTTCTTATGTCATATAACAAGTCAATTTAAACTATACATGTTGAATTTAAGTTCAAAAGCCACTTTGAGTCTTAATTGATTTTTTCGTAAATATTTTCAGAATTTTTTTTGAATAAACATTCTACTTTATTTTTCATTGAATCTAATAGCCGTGCGGCTAAATCATCTTATTGTTATATTATCTTCATGAATTCGATGTCATGTCAGTTTGAATTGATTTGATTTTACCTTCAACGATTTCCTTAATGCTTTCTTTCATTGTAGTCCATTGTTATCAAAGGGATCCATAATAAGTTTGAAAATTTCGTTTCTTGATTATACCTATGCGAGGCTACATTTTGTAATGGAATAAAGGTTGTTTTGGTTTTTTCTCCTGGCAACATCGTTGCTGTTAGATAATAATTAGGCTGTTAACGATGCACTTGCCAATCAATCTTCTCTGCAGTGTAAGTTCTTCATTCTAAGCAACAATAAATGTCTACAATCCCTAATTGCATTTCATATCCACGCCTCATTTAGATTCTTAAAAATAGTCAAGTTCTACCCACCTTCGTGACCATGCATTCATCATTCAATTTGAAAAATACCCCACTTCATGGAATGTTCATGTAGGATCCATTGCGATTGGAGTCATTATCTACTAGAATGTAACAGTGTGTAATTTGTTCTCAGTTTACTCCCCTTGCCACTATAAAAATATATTTTTTAGTTATTCATGAATTTGTATTCTGATTGTTTTTCTATGCCTTTATTAATGCAGGCTATTTCCTCGCTGTTCACATGAATAGGTTATGTCTTCCTCATCCTTAATGTCTACTACTTTTGTCCCTTATTTTCCTTACGATTCATGTATTTTTCAACGTTTCACTTTTCTTATTAATAGACGTATATTTTTTATGTTTAGGAACATGTACTTTTAGATGATTTCGTTAAAAAAACTATCAACTTTTTTATGATTTATGTTGTTTATAGGTTTATTCTTATTATATATTAATATGATATTTTATTTCGGTATAACTTAGCTTCGGTTCTAATTTTATTATCTTCATATGTTTCATTTTTTCTGTTATTCAATATGTAGTATTGTAACATTACAGATTAAAGGGTGATATTTAGGTGTTTCGCTTTGTTCGAATCATTAATAACTAATAATTAATAATCCATACTTTGGTGGATTACCATTATATTTTTAGTTAATTTACTCTTAAACTTATTCCATATTTCTCTATTTGTAACAAAAACTCCAAAATGGATATTAAAGGTACCATTGGCATTTAGTATAACATATATGAGTTTCAAATATTTCTAATTTATGTCTGTTGCCGCATGTTCAGACATTATATTGCTTATAGTGGTTTGGATAGTTTCTAATAGAAATTAGGTTTAATTTTTCATTAAGATTTTCCTATCAGCTTGATAACAACAAATATTAATACTGATGTATTTTCTTAGATAATTTGTTCGTGATGTCATATTGCCTCTTTCATATCACGCATTTTTTTCCTACTTCCTAATTTCTTCCACTCTGCCACATTTTCTCCATTCGTGTTAGCCGTCTCTAAGAATTCTTTTTACCCAGATATTTTTGGTTGGTTTGTCATGTAATCCTCTTTTCCTTCTCCTGATTGCTTGCTTTTACTAATTTACTACCATCAACTATTTTTATTTCTTTGGTCATGGACTTGATTACTAGATCACCATAATTCAAACTTTTACCTTCTCTTTTTTATCAAGTTGTAGGAGACTACATGTTTTTATATAAGATGAGCAATGATTGATTTATCTGTAGTCCGAATTTGGCTTTCAGATTTATATTTTCAAAGGTTTGTAAGAATTGATTTCACTACCAATCTTTAAACAAAATAAGAATATGATTTAATCATGGTACAAAGAAATGGTATTTATTACTTGCAGCATAGTTGGTCTATTTATATTTTCTTCCATAATAAGAACAACTAACCACCTACTTGGATATTGTTATAGGATTTTATATATTTTATTCAACTTATAAATGCATATGAATTATCTTATGAATGACTTGAGTCGAGGAAATGATTTCTGCATGTAGAAAAAAACTAGACAAGCTAAAACAATTTGCAGAACACATGCATCAGCTACAGTTCTTATAAAAATAACCATAAAACATGTGTTTCAAGGTTGTAAATTAATCTGACATCATTTTATCATGTGTTCTGACAACAAGAAATTCAAACATATAATTATTATGGCGTGTAATTCTTAAATATATTCAACTGAGTGGATTATTCATAATGATACTCTTTGCAGTACAATTAGAGGGTGCTTGGTGACATGTTTTTCTGTGTCGGTCGCTTGATGGAAGGAGAAAATTTGTGTTTGTACTAACAAATGTAACCCAGTTAAGAAATTCAGATTGGATCTTGTCATACAATGAGTGTACAAGGATAATACGAAATATTCATGATGACTTACCAAACTTTCACTTTGTCTTAAAACTTCAAGATGAGATGAAAATAAGGTTTCATGACACATTTGACCAGGAGTTAACATTATTATCTATTGTTTTAGAAGCTTGGTTGGTGAGCAGTAATTTGGGAATGGAAGCTGAAATAAATATTTTGCAGGCTTCACCCTTGGTATTTTTTACAAGATTTCCTTTTCTTAATCTATCAGTTGACTACTTGATATATCCATACAATTTTGGTCATCCAATCATTAAGTATTCCCGGATTTCAAGCTGTGTCAACGCATGAAGGTGATGAATATGTGTAAGATTTCAAGGAAATGCATTCTCATAATTTTAGCTTCATTTTTTTTCAAGAGTTATGTATTTGAAATTTCTATTTCTAGGAACTTTATATATGAACCTACATTTCCTGTGTGACGAAATGCTTATGTGATTGTACATCGCACGCGTGCGCACACGCACATATATATTGAATTAATTGCACATTACGAGCATGTGTGGTCTACATGGTAGGTGCTGTAAGTCTACATAGTAGATGCTTTAAGGCATTAGCTTATATTATGAGCACATGTTGTCTGCATAGTAGGTGCTTTAAGGTATTACCATACATTATGTGCACATCATATATATCATACTCTTTTGATATACGTTCATAATATGTTTAGTCTAACTTTTCTATTATGCATATCAGCATACGCATTAAAAATATTTTTGGGTTTTATTAAGCAAATCAGCTATTCCTCTAAAGTGGAATAAACTATATAAAAACCTCATTTTCTGTCAGTTGGAAAATAATGAATGGCTTATGACTCGATTTTATTTTGGTGTGCAATGCAGTGGCACAAGAAAGAGAGAATTATTCCAATTGGGCGGGTTTTTTATATTTACATTTCATCATTTGGTTTAAGCTTTTTATACATATCTTTTTGTGATGAACCATTATAAGATTTTATCCAGTCATCATATTATATGAGTACTACCCCCTTTAATATTTAGTAGGTGCAATCGCAATAATGTATGTTGGGATATGGATAAAAGAATTTAACCTGGAATAACGGAAAATTTGGGTATGTGTTGACTAACATCCTCCATGATGAACATAAAATAGATACAAAATCTTAACTTAACATGGTTTAATATTATTGCTACTGACCTGCACTTTCTACGACGTAGAGATATAATGCATATGCAATATATTAAAATATTTCTTTAACATTGCAGACAATGTTCAATAACAGCTACAACAGGTACAAGAAAAAAGACTTCACACCAAACCTATTGAGCTATGGATACTTCTCACTTTACTACCAGAAGACATAATACACTCAATGGACCGTTCATATGCTTTTGCAGCCATTTCAATACCAGTACTTGAATAGAATAGGGAGAAAACTAATTTTACAAACACTTTATCCACATGGACGAATTCATTTATGCTTTACCAACACCAAATTTATTTCCTAAACCAAACTTAAAGGTATCACATTACTTATTATAATAAATTATTCACAATAATCCGTGTGCGTAGCACGAGTTTGCACTAGTTATATTCAAATTTGAATTCGAAATTCATTAGTTATAGCAAATCTCCACAATTTCACATTTTACCCACATTATTATTTAATTAATAATTAATTAGATTTCTGAAATAATGTGCCATAAAAATATGAGTGTTAGATATAAATAACCGTATGTTGTTCTAGGTTAAGTGATTTTGAAGATTTGTCATTCTTGAATCCATCTTCGAAACAAACACACTCAAATTTTCCGCTATGATTTCCAAAAATTCTGTAATTTCCCTAACATATAAATGATCATTACCCATATTCACTTGGCTTAAGGACGAACGACGCTTTCTGCATACCACTCAAATTTTTGTTGTCGCCGTGAATAGTGTACCTAAACTCTATGGAGAAACATATTTCATACCCATTATTTCAAACTTTGATATCCTAGATATGGATCTGTTATCTGTGTGCCCTGGGCTGTAGCCCGGGAAATATCATCACGTATTACTCGACCTTATTAAAATATTGTTCATATCCATTAAAAAAAGAAGTTAAAACATGTCTCACTACAAAAAAAGATTGAATTAGAGACTGTCAATTTCAGTTTTAAATTTGGTGATTCGGTCTTTAAGTAAAACTTTAAGACCGATCAGATATTGAAGTATTCAGTCTTTAAATTGCTAGTCCCAGTAAAAGTTTGAGACTAAAATTGCAGTCTCTAGATTTAAAGACCGAAACTCGGTCTCAAAGTATTTTTAAAGACTGACTTTTAAAGAATGAAATGCGGTAACTAATCAGTCACAAACTATACATACATATATATATATATGCACAGGTGTATTTGTGAAATGCAAGTAATATAATTAGTACCATTTTTTATTTCAATCTAAGAATGAGATATACCAAAATAAGACAAAACATGCCAAAATACATAGAGAATACAACGACAAGTATCAAAATAAGATAACAGATGCCAAAATACATAGAGAATACAAAAGTATCATTTGCTTACAATGCTCATAGAACAACGACATTTTTCACATTATTAAAATATCAACCGTTGAACATTTCTCTAACAAGAGGACCCATTATACACTTCAAAGGAGAAGCCCATTAATGGACTAACAGAAGCGTATTCTTCTTACTGAACAACAAGGAATAAAAAAATATGCTACAAATAATCCATTAGCTCGGATAGTCTTCCTTGTCATGTAACCATGAATCGTAAGATCATTCTAACTTGCCTGACTTTAATAGCTCAAACCTTCTTTTTTGGGCATCGGATCTTCAAACTAATTTTTTTTTTTTAGTTTGATAGCAAAATAGTCAAATGAAAAATCAAATATGTAGCTAGGTAGAAAGCTACAACGAACATGAATTTGTTTTATAGACTAGAATCTAAATAGTTTGCCACTCTTTTTTAATATTATTTCCTTGTTAGTTAGATTTTAAATAAAAGTACACCCAAATAAAAATAATTTTAATCGGAAAGTTATTTGAAAGAAGGGATGAAAAAAATATACCTTTATCGATTTAAGATCATGGGGAACAGATATGCACATGAGTAAAAATTTATTTTTGAAGTTCCTGAGAATTTAAATTTAGCATTGTTAATGCTCTTTTAAGAGGAAGATGTTGAGGTGATATAGCTTTTGCGTGAGAAAGAGGTAGCATGCGGTTGTGGAAAGAAGAACACAATTATAGGAGATAATGGGGCATTTTATTCATTTTAATACATATTTTTTTATCAAATCCGAAATCATTAAATGCAACCATCGGATTGAAAAACTAAATAGAATCCTAGCCACGGAATGTTGAATATTTTTAATACCTTCTAGAAATCGAATTAAAGACCGAAAGTTTAGTTTCTAAGCAGTTTTAGATTTTATATACTTCTTAAAGACTGAATTTTGGTCTCTACTGACAGAAATTAAAGACAATTTTTTTTAGTCTTAGTGAAGTCGTTAGTTAAAGATTGAAAATAATTGGTCTTTGTGTTTCAGTCATTAAATGGAATTTATTTTGTAGTGTCTTATCTAGTCTATGATGTAGATTTTTACCCTTAATAAAAATAATAATAGTGATAGTAATAATAATAATGATAAACAGATTGAAGAGATGGTGGGGATAAATTTTATTCGTTTTAATTTCAAAACTTAATTCCTACTCATTATGTCTTGTTATTAAACTATTTTTTTTTAGTTGGCAATTTTTTTCTATAGTTTATTATGTTGTGTTGCCTTTAAATGAAAAAATAAACAACCTAGGGTGATTGAACTCTTGATTCCATCTCTGCGCACAATTTAAAAAATCTTAAGCCATTCTTTTCTGTTGCACGTAGAGTTGCCAAAGCAGTCTGTGGTGGGCTAGGCTACACGGCCCAGTAGTATTACTGGGTTCTAACATATTACACACCTGTATATTGCTTGAATGTGAAGATAAATAGAGCCGAATTAGCAACTGAAAATTCATTTTTTTTCTTTTTCCTTTCTTTTTCTCGTGGTGTACACCGTATACTGAAATTCCTGAAGCGTTTGTCATCTTTAGAGAAAATCCATGTCAGGTGTAAAAAGATCACACTGCATGTTTTTGGTGATGTATAATCGGTTTGAAATCTACAAGGATGGTTCCAAAAGAAATTAAAGTGTCAAAAACTGAAGTTGAATTGAAGCACATATTCATGTACATCTTGCCAATTAAATCCAAAAGCATTAATGGTGTACAACATTTATGTGCCGAACTACAGAAATTTTAGTTCATTTAATTACCTTATAATACTAGTTCGTTAATTATCATATGTAAGATGTAAAGAGTCCAAAGACAGACCAGAAACAGCTCATACTATCTTCTTAAAGGTTTCCTTGAAATAGGAAAATAACGGCTATCTTTTTATTTATTTTTATATTTTTCCCTTTGTGCTAGTTCAGGCTTGTACAGAGAGAAACACATGTCCTGTTATAGCCCTGCCAACATTTATGTACATGATATGCACTGCCAGTGTCTTAAAACTCTCATGCGGTGGAACTTGGCTGCATTATGTATACGTTGAACATTTAGTTTTCTAGTTTGGAAATTGCGTGGTCCTAAATTTAGCACTTATACATCGATTTGTTGTCAACTTGCTTTCAGTCGGTCCAATTGACATAGAATTTTTCAATAATTACTGCATTTTACAAAGTTATCTTCAACCATAACATATATGGTTGAAACTAGTTAAATCATGTAATAAGAATTCCTTTACAGTCCATTATATTTCATGGTTTACAGTATAGACGCCTTAATAATAGACATGCATGGTTTACTATATAACAGTCAGAGGGATTATGTGATGTCGCCTAGCTAGACACTGTTTTACGCAGTACATTAATAGCTCTAACATATGTACACTAACGTGTGGACATAATAATACTGGATAGTCGATGAGACAAGTAGCTTGTTTGACACCATTCCAAATTTTAAGATTATTGGTAACAGAAAAGCGTATTTTTTTCGTGACGTGGGTCGGTCAAAAGCATGTATATGCATAACTACAAAGCTTTAGGGACAAAAGCATAGAGTGCATTTTTCATGCAACGCAAAACAGGCAATGGGAGTGCAGAAATTGTGACCGTTTTCTTATACCATTGGACGTTACAAAGCCGTGTAAAAATATACGAGGGAAAGCAGAAAATAATGGAAAGAGGGATTCAAAGTAAGAAAAGGAGGAGTAACGTAGTAAAAAGGGAAGAGATCTCGAAGAAGATTAAGGAGAGAGGGATGGAGAGATGAAAACAATAAAGGCAATAGAGACAGGAGAGAATAAATTGGTGGGCAGGCACAATAAATAAAAACTCTCAGGCTTCTCGTGATCTTCTTTCTTTCTAATCTATTCACCGCGCGCTTTATTAATATAATACGGTATAACAGATTCATTCAATATTAATAAGAAAGACTATTCCATATCACACACCTCACATTTAACAATCACTCCTCTGTTTCTTAACCTTTGCAGCACGGAACAAACACTGCTACATTCCTCTCTTACCTTGTACCTGCCAGTAATTATTCTTCTTCCTCTGTCTCTCTCTGAACCCCCCCTTTAACGGTTCTAATTGCAAACATTCATTTATAACTTTATGCTCTGTTTTGATTAATCCTCCTTTATATACAATACAAGAAAACATTTCTGCAACGGATTGCAGTATCGCAGTATGACAAATGATCAAATACGTTGCGTTCTTTTTGCTGTATTGAGAACATTCTATGGTCAGACGTTCATGGTAACTTAATTATGTCCATCAAATCATCGAGATTTGTACATCTAAGATGGACGCAAGACTAACAAAACATATTACGAAATCAACACGTTTAGATACATTAATATGTGACTTAAAGACTTTTGTCTGGATGTTGACGTTCTTATTTGAATTTCTTTAATACTACGAGTTACGTGCGAGCTGTTTTTCTCTTCAACATTGCCACATCAGTTCTTGTTTCATCTTTTCATCAAATCTCTACAAAAATATAAAAACTTGACAAGCGCTAGATGAATGTATCTTTGTATAGATGAATTGAATGGTATAGAAAAACTTCCACCGTGAACTTATCAAGCTCTATATAGCTTGCTAAAGCTTGAAAATGATGAAACATAATTAGTGACATTATGTTTAAACACTGAATTACCAAAAAAGTTTGTTCATATGTAAAAACATCTTATTATAATTAAATTACTTAAAGTATATGTTTATTTTGACAATATTAACTTTATATAAGATTCAATACTGGTCAACAACATATCTTATACCATTTATTAAATAAAAGTAATTTGGTAGAATTTTCGACTCTCTCGTTAATTCCATAAGTTTCAAATCCTACATAATTTCTAAAAGGTATTTTATTCAAATCACTATAATTGATCATTATTATAATTGTTACAAAGTTTTATTAATTCTCTCCACTATCGTTTTATCTTTTTTTTGAAGATCCAAAAAAACAAACTTTGCTTGTAAATATTGAAGCAGTATGCACCGAACCAACAATACGTACTTCATGTAATTCATGAGATATGCAGTTGGTGAGGTTTGAACTTTCAACATTTAAAGTGAGCATGACATGTCCTGTGACGCCCCACCTCTATACCCACGCTAGCCAAGAACACTGCGGTGTAGTGTTGTCAACTAGCATGGAGAATAAGGCTGTTGAGGAGCGACCATCCATGTGATTTCTTATCACACGGTGGCTATAAATAATTTTCGAAAACAAACATAGAAATAAGCATAACACAAATCAGTCACAGACATCCATATCACAAAGGCGGAAGAAGATATGAATATATAACTAACACATGAAAGTGTACATCAGAGTAGTGGTCAAAAAGAAGATGGGTCACGCGACCTAAGGAGATAAGTCCTAGCGACCTACGAGCTAAAGGTCCAACGACCTAACAGGATGTAGGTCCAACGACCTAACAGGTAAGAAAATCACACGACCTAAAATGCCATAGGACCTAACGACCTAAGGCCATACGACCTAGCGACCTAAAGCTATAGGATCTAACGACCTAAGGTCATACGACCTAGCGACCTAAAGCCATACGACCTAACGACCTAAGGTCATACGACCTAGCGACCTAACGCCATACGACCTAGCGACTTAAGATCCATACGACCTAACTCCGAAGACGTTAGAAATGGCCATAACGACCTACGACCTAAGGTCCATTCGACCTAAAGCCCAACGACCTAGCGACCTAAAACCAAACGACCTACAACCTAATTCCGAGTGTCAAGCAACCTAACGTTGTAGGCCATTTTAAGGTCGGAAACGAGCTATTTTGAGGCCGAGACTTTTCCACGCTAACAACCTAGCATAGGCAGAACGACCTAAGTGCAGTTTTTTTTATACAAAAAACACTAAAATTTGGAATTTTTCGTCAATCCAATCCAAACAAAATGCAAATGTACATGCAAACATGATAGGGATTCATTCCCAACAGTCCAAGATAGTTATAGGCTAGATTTGTGAGATAAAAATCTCACATTTTCACTAAAATGGATGAAGATGAAGCTTGAAATGCTATGCAAGGATCAACCACTAGCTTGAATCAATGTCTTCACTTGAGTTTTGGAGTTGATGTTGGATTAGCAATGAAGACTTAGCTTTTGGAGTTTTAATTTCTCTTTCCACTCACCATTAATGCAAAAGCTTGAGTTGGTAGGAATTTATGAAGAGTGAAGAGAAGGAGGGGGTTGGGCTTGAGTTATAATGGCTAACCTAACCCAAAGTTCAAAGTGGGAAAAGTTAGTGAAATTCCACTAACTCCCAACCTATCAATGTTTATACTTAAAAAAAGTTGTAAACGACATTTCGAACTCAATGGAAGTGGTCTCGAGTCCTAATTTGACCGTTTGCAAAAAGTAGCTTTTCGGACCAATATCCGATTAACGACAAAATATTTAAATATAAAATCGATAAATATGCGGGTTGTTACATGTCCTAACCAACTGCACTGTCCGTGGTTATCATTTTACACTTAAACATCAACATTTAATAATTCTACGATCACTTACAAAAATCTCCTTATCGTAATTGTTATACCATATTTTGATGAAAGACTTTTTGATATGTATACATAAGGTCGAAGGGTCTATGATAACTCATTCCTGAAAGAAAAATGGACTAAGCTAGGGAGTGGCTTAAGAATACTCATAAGTGACATATGAAATCTAGACTGAAGGTATAAACCCTAAAGGTTATATACCAAATGTAAGAAAATCTTAATTAATTTTTCCACATTTAATATATAATCATTATTATTTAAAGGGTAAGCACCGCCTAAGACGAAAGATCAATATAACATAACACCATGCTTAATTATTTATGTATACAGGTTATCCTGTAGGAAGACCGAGGGATACAATATTGCAGAAGGCGAAGGCTTTGGGAGATAGGATCAACAAAAAAAAAGTGCAGCAATACTATGATACTTCCTCATTCACGTATACGTCATAGATATAGTTAAAGGAAAGACGCCCATAAGTACACGTCAGCAATCCATAGGCGATACTCAAAGCAAACCAAATCAATGTCAAATGCCAACAATCTAACGTCTCAGCTCCGATATGCAAGTCACGCCATCAATCCCCGCCCTTTCCAAATTGTTATGAATAGGTGTTTATTTCCAAAACATAACGTAACGGCCTAGATTTTTAGAGAAGTTTAATGGATGTGGTTAAATCGTTTTAATGAGTTGAAATGGTCCAATCGAGTTAAGAGTAATTTTGGACGTAAAATCAAAATTTTAAAGACGATAGAATTCGAAATGTCATTTACATTTGAAAAACCTGTAAGGCTCAAAGGAATCGGAGAAAGAAAGAAATTGTGTTGGGAGAGGCAGACTTGTAAATAAATTGGGAAAGTCGTTAAGAGGAAATTTCCGAAAATTGAAGCCTCACTTTCTCATTTTCACATATGCTTCCTTCTTCCTTTTCTTCATCTCCCTCAAGCCTTACTCCTCCTTTTATTCTACATAGCTCTTTCATCCCTTCATCAAATTACCTAAAAATACTCTAAATTCAGATTTGGTCTTCCTCTGTAATACTCGTAAGCTTAATTTTCTTAGGATTGAAGAATTTATCATGATTCTGAAATAGAGATTGCGGAAGTGTGTTTCAATAAAATTTAGGATTTCTACTAGCTTAAGAGAGTGGGTATGAATGTCTACCATATATGATACTTTTACGCTTTTATAACTTAATAATTAATTTGTTGGGTCAGGGAATAGCCACGGGTGCTTTGCTCCTTATTAAATGATGAATTGGATTGTTGGTCGAAGTACAGTTGGTAGATTGAATTAATAACTAAGTTGAAGCAAAACACTTAAGTTATTAATTGAATGAATAAACAAACTTGAATGAAATCAATGGATGGTAAAATTGTGGGTTAGCATTGCTTGAGAATGGTTGTCATGTCAGTTTATGAGTGTGTTATGAGTGGTAATGCACTTCATATTCTTATGGTTTGTACAGTTTTGGAATTTTGGGATGATTCATCAAATTGGCTTTGGTGGCGTTCGTCCCATGGCGGATCGTTGGTGACATAAGCTCGAACACGGGGTGTAACAGGCAAGCGCAAGGTCGCTATGCCATGAAGCACGACATTGGGGCAAGGAGGGCCGATACAATGGTCGCGTGTAGTAAAGAGTTGGGATTAATTCCCTTAAGGGATTCCACTCGATGAAAGTTCATGCTGGCTCCTATATAGTCGATTAGTCGATCAATTAGGTTGGTCAGTCGACCACTCAAGACCGAAAAGGTATGGTTTGAAACAGAGCAGAAATAGGCCAAAATAGCCTAGTACAATCGACTGGTTGACTATACCCAGTCGATTGACGATTGCAGAAGTCGACTAGTTATAGTCGACTATTGTGCTGTAGCTAAAATTGGTTATAGCGAGGGAGTCGACTGATCAATTTTTTATCATTCGACCGTTTTTCAGGCTTAGGGAATTCTGAGATTTTCTCTAGTATGTGACGTTTAGATGAGCCTTTAATGAATCGAACGAGGCTTGTGAGATCTGATGTGATTATGGAGGAATGTTTTAGAGTTCTTCGACAATGGAGCATGTGTGACTCAAGGTCAAGACATTAGGCAAGTAATACGATGTACGATGGCCAGAAGGCAACCGAAGGTATGATTGAGGATCGTGATATTCAAATGACGTATGCGGGATACAACTAGTTGGCTATGCTCGACGTGACTTCTACGCAGCTTCAGCATTAGGTATGACTTCATATTTGGTTATCAGGTTATGTAAGACAAAGAGGTCGGGGTAAGTATGATACAGTGCTACTCACATTGAAGACCTATAGCTAGGGCTTAGCATTGTTATTTTCCATCGATACTACTGGGGATTAGTCACAACTTTCATCGGGTGTGATATCCGAAGAGGGATGGGATACCCCTCTAATATGGGAGGTTTCGGATTTTTCGATGGGGATATGGGCGATGCGGCCCTAGTTTTTCTCGCACCACCAATGATGGACTTGTTAAGGATGTGCCAAAGGTTTATAGATTTTAGGGTAATTCGTACATGGGTGTAGAAACCGTGACGACCTCCCTACATCTTCGGTACCTAATATTCCTATAGAGTGCGCCGTGGAAGTACCCGATCGATATAAGGCGATAGTCAAGGGTGAAAAGTAGTGAAAATGCAAACACATAACCAGTATAACATCTGCAGTGCACATATAAAATGTAAAATAATAGCATAGACGTAAAATAGGCGAGACGGTGATATAATCAACTGAACCATAAATAGAATCATCATAGTGTAACTGGTTCACAGATTGTTCAAAAACTAAAATAATAGAGTTTATACATCCCAAATCTCCAAAATTAACTCCAAAATATCTCCAAAGTAGTATAAGTACTAGTATAACTCCATAGTACTGCACGGTGGAATATAAATGATTGTAAGCTCCAAGTGTGTGTGTATTAAAGCATAGCCTCCTACTCGTAATTCATATAGTTCCATGCGCTATCCAGACTTGTTATTCCTAGTCTATTCATTTAAGAGAACTCGAGATAGTAAGAAGGAAAGCATAAAACTTCGGGTAAGAAAACAGTCTGGTGTGAGCGATACATTATGTCAATATACTATAAAAACCGTATATAGTAAATAGAGGCATAGGGTATGAAGAACCATAATTGAACTTCCCTACAACAAAAGAGTTAGAACATAATCTACTACTTTACAAATATCATAAAGGTATATCGCAGCTAATTATGGTGATGGGTGTCCACGTATTCCTATCCCCAATTCCTATCTCTAGTGACATCTTAGAATAATAGACTACAAAAGGAGACAATCAAAGCAACCAAAGCATACATTAAGCAATCCTCAATATGGCTCATTGTGCTCTAGATATATGATAGCTTGTATGACCTTTCCCATGCCAGAGGCTAATGGAAATACCATTGTTCAGTGTACTATTCTTTAGCTTGAAGCTGATACTAGACCCTTATCTTCGGTCCAGGGTATACAGATTCTTTCAAATGATCCAGGGTAGCCTTTCAAAGTACTAATGAGTACACTCATAGTACCCCCGCTTTCGAGTACATCAGAAAACACTCCAAGCGTCAACATTTCCATAACACGTGTATCCAAGCCCTTTCCTTTCTCCATCTTGTTTCCATTACCTTTATGGGACCATTCTACATTCCTCATTTTTCATGATAGAACCATGCCACATTCTATCTATAGGTCACCCTTTCTAGAACCCGCTCTTTTGTAGATAACTATTCTCACGACTCCTTTTAACATCGAACCGCCATCATCAAAACCTAACTTCATTCATCGTCTAATTTCCATCGCCGATGTTCCAAAGTTATCCCAAGTTCATCCATCCCTACTCCAAATTAGCTTGCAAATCCAAGGAGTGTCTTGAAGTCCCCTCATCCCAAGCCTGAAGCAAAAAACCTAAAACACTATCCTGTATTCTGTCCGATCCCCTTCATATAGCCAAACCAAAGCCACCGAACAACATTTCCTATTCGACTCCTCATCACCGAACCAACAAATACCAAACGAGATTTCTGATCCGGTCCTTCACAAGCCAAACCAACAACTACTAGACATGATATCCTGTCTGATTCTCTGCTGCAGAACCAAACAGCTACCGAACCAACCAGCTACCGATAGGATTTCCAATTCGGTCTTCCCCGTGCCGAGCCGAGCACCTACTAGATAGGAATTCTAGTCCGGTCTTTTACTTGCTAAGCCAACTCAATTCTGAACCAATGTTTCCCCTTCCTAAAGCCAACCATCGTACCAAGCTCCACCGAATTATCCCATACCAGACCAAGCTCCACCAAAGTAGAAATCTGTAACTCCTTCAACACATCAACTTTGCACTGATTCTATTGCTACACCTAATGCTTCAACCCTCATGCATCGCTTATTTAATGATATGACTCCAAATGCTCTAGAGCCTATCCGTCGAAGTACGATTCCATGGTTCCTACATCTAGTTTGCTTCGATGTGCATTTCCTACCATACAAGCATACTAACAAACACCATAAATACACCAAACACTATTCAAATATGTGAATCATACAATCAATCATAGCAACCATCATACAAGGTATATACGACATAGCCTAACATATACAAAGGCAAATACGTATCCAAATAACATGTCTAAAACACCGAAGATCAATTTGTTCACTTTTTACTACATGATGGATTTTAAAACATCATTAAATCTTAATTTTGACTTTAAAAGTGGATCCATAACATATTAAAATCGATAGATACATATACAATAAGGTAACCGATGATAAATAACTCACCAAACATACAAAAAGTGACGATTTGCACGCAAACCGAGGGAAATCCAAGAATGAACATCAAAGATCTAATTTTCCCTCCCAAGACCATAGATTTAATGATTTATAATGTATCCTTTTCTAATCTATCTTTAATCTATGATTTCGACTTGATTTGAAGGAGAAAAGGGAACGTTTATGAAGAAAGATTGAAAATGAAGGTTTAGGGAAATGTTTTTGGGAAGTGGAAAATGGTTTGGGGATGATGACCTAGCCTATTCATAGCCACCAACCCCATAGAAGCACTGAACCAAGTCTGGTACTGAGTTGACCCGAGCTACCCACCGAATCGATCTCCGTGTCCGCACCTCGAACCAACTCCACCACTGGACCATGTTCACCGGCCAGAACCGGACCAAAGTGGCACCCCTCCAAACCCGAAGCATGCCTAGTGTCGATTAGTGCCACCAATCGAACCAATTTCTTATTTCATCTCCAAGTCCAATTTGCGCCAGAGAAATTCTAAAGATAGAAAATGTCACTGTAAGGTATTTTCCAAAGTTATAGAGTCATTCGATCTCATATGAATTTAAAAATAATATTTTACGATCTTTTGATACGTAAAATATAAGTCATTACACTCTCTCCCCTTTAAGAATTTTCCCTCAAAATTTCTAATACAACCAAGGTAAATCAAACATAGCTACCCCACATGCCTAAAATCCTCTAGCAAACATATCGAACATGCACACAAAAGTAAGAAATGATATCTATGCCCACCTTAGCATGCGGGCACTAAACTACCATATATTATACTGAAAGTGAAAGTAAATGCGATAAATAGAAGTCTCACCAAGAAAAGATCTCCAAATAAGCGATCATCATGCTCTCCTTAGTCTTCCAAGTAAAATCGCATTCGTTTTCACTCCACTGAAACTTCACCAGCCCTACTATCTTCCTCCCAAGCTGTTTCGTATCACGTCTGATGATGCAAATAGGCCTACGAGTTCTCGATGCTTCCGGTTCAAAAAAAATATCATCAAACTGATTCAATTCAAATATAATGCCTGATTTATTTACAAATTTCTGCAAGTGAGAGATTTGGAACATGTTGTGCATGTCCACCATCCTTTGAGTTAAGTTTACTCGATATGCTAGATTCCTAATCCTCTCTAGAATTAGAAAAGGACCAAAAAATCGTGGTGCCAACTTCCCCTTAGCACCGAATCAAACAACATTCTTTGGAGGAGAGATCTTGACAAATACCATATCACCAATAGCGAACTCTATGTTACGTCTTCTCCTATCAACATAGCTGTTGTGTCTATCTTAAGTAACCTTCGTTCATTGTTGAATGATCTCGATCATCTCCGAAGTCTCTCTAATCATATCGGGCCCTAGTATCAGTTTCTTGCCCACTTCCCACCAACACGAAGGAGCCTTGCACGATCGGCCATGTAACACCTCAAATGGTGCCATACCAATGCCAGACAGATAATTTTTATTGTATGCAAACTCTACCAAGTGCAAATGATCGTCCCATAAGCCATCGAAATAAAAAATGCAAGCTCGGAAGAGATCCTCCAGGATAAGATTCACTTTCTCGGTCTGCCATCCATTTGTGGGTAATAAGATGTACTAAGATGCATCTCCATCCCCAACGCCTCTTGTAAGCTCTTTAAAAACCCGTTAGTGAATTACAATGCTCTTTGGCACACCATGAAATTGCACAACCCACTTTAGGTACAACTCAGCCAATTTAAACACCGTTTTACTAGACTTTACTGGCATAAATTGGGCGCTCTTCATCAACCTATCGAATATGACCCAAATGCTATCGTACCCTCCTCTAGTCCTCGGCGATTCACCTATGAAATCCATCGAAACTTGTTCCCATTTCCACTCGGGAACCTCAAGCAATTGCAGCAAAGCACTCGGCTTCTTCTACTCTACCTATACCAACTGATAGTTCGTGCACTTCAAGATGAGTGTCTCGACATCATTCTTCGCCCCTTTCCAATAAAATGTCTACCTCATATCATGACACATTTATTACCATTGGGATGTATAGTCAATCTCAAATGGTGAAACTCGCGTAGCACCCTATCCCTCAACCTATCGACATCAGGAACAACGATCTTCCATCCTTATGGAGCCAACCATCATGGTCGAGTCCGTATTACTTAATCTCCTCATACTCTCCCCTTCCTCTATCTCTGCTATGATCTCTGCTAGTCTAACATCTCGCCTCTGACTAGTACTGATCCGCTCAACTAGAGCAGGTCTGATCATCAAGCTAGCCAACACTTTCTGCTATAGCTCACATTAAGGTCTAAAATCATAGTCAGCGATAAACTCCAACTGCTTCCACTCTAGGAACATCGCTCCCAAGCTGGCATGTCTCCTACTCAAAGCATCGGCGATCACATTTCTATTACCAGATGTATAGGAAATGCCAAAGTCGTAGGAGGTTAGGAACTCTAACCATCATTGTTGATAAAGGATAAGGTCCTTTTAGGAGAATAGATACTTCAATGACTTATGGTCCATATACAACTTGAACCTCTCCCCTTGTAGAGTTAAGTGTATGCCCTAAGAGAAATTCTATAATTTATTGTAAATTAATTAACTTTGTAATCAAGTCTAGTTTGTAATAAAGGTAATTTTCTTTCTATTATATACTTGTTATAATATGTTATAAATAATTAAATGTTAATTAAAATATATTTAATATAAAATCCCTAAATAATTTGTTTGTGATAGCAATTACAAATGATTATGATCATGAGTATTGTACCACAATATTATAAAGCATATCATTTTAAATGTTCCTAATCAAGATGCATCGAGACTGGATATCGATGTATCCATTGAGACTAGAGTACGTAACTCTCTCTAAATATTGGGTGGTTGCTTACTCAAGACTGCTATGGCAGTCTATAAATTACGTACTCATAGTTATTGGATAACTATGGAATGACTCACTCAATAGTTTTCTGTTGGTTAATATAACAAAGGTCAAACAGAAAATATCGATATGACTGATTTACACAGTTCTCTCGACCTGAGAATACCGTAAATCTTTAATATGAAAGCTCCACTTTGATTAAAGTCAAATCATGGCACGACATCCATCAAGTGAGCATAGATGGGTTTAGTGGAAATATAGGAGGTGAAGCACTATACAAGAGAGGATCCGTCTTCTCATTTATATGAGGTTAGCATCACAGTCAACTTATGTTAACCCGAAGTCAAAATCTCTCGCCAGAGTAGTAGGTTAATAACAATTGTTTTTATTAAACCAAGGACTTTTTGTTCGGACTATAGACTTGAATATGGACGATGTTGGAATTTTGACCATTGCCAGTTTCGTAAATCCAAAGTGATATAGTTTTGACAAAGAGAATTGGTGTAAATAAAAGTCACAATGGGGTAACGCTTAATAAAGTGAAATTGGATTTTACCAAAACTAAGTAAGCGATAAATTTTACCAAATGTCACACCACCTACTAAGTGACATGTGAACATTAGAATTCAAATAGTTCGGTGTTAATTGCTAAACAAATTTACACCTGGTGAGTAACACAACCAAAACGATGAATTCTCTTTAGACTAAACAATTTAATTATTTTATAATTGTTATAAGTCAATTAAATTAATATCTATGAAATATCAATTATAAAATTTTGAATATGATTTGAGGAATAAATATTATTTATTTATAATAGTTATAAATATGTTATTTAATATGTGATATCGAAAAGCAGTTAAATTAGATTCAATTAATAATATTTATTTGGGGTTAAATGAGATATTAGCCGATGAAGATAGTATGATAATTTCAGCTGTTATAAGGGATATAACGTGTGGCTAAAAAAATAGGTTAGAAAGGTTAAAAAAGGGACGGCTTAGATTTAGTGAGAATTGGTATGAGATATGATTTAAAAATTTCTCTCTTTTATCCACTATTTAAAGATCTATAATTCTTCCATTGCTAGCCAATTTCATCCCTTGGGAGCTCAAGCAAATCTATCTCAAATCAGTTCAAAAGACAATTACTATTTGATAGTCAAAGATCTACAGTTTAAGGATTAGTAGTCTTCCAAATCGAAGTTTTCAGAAGAGAGAGTCCATCATCACTAAATGTGCTTCAAGACATTAGTTTTAGGTATGCTTTTCCTATTTTATATGATTTCTAATTTCTGAATAATATTTTAACATTCATATATATTATTATTATATCGTTGGTTAGGCGATTATTTTTATATGTATTGATGTTGTTACATGCTATATTGGTTAGGTATGTATTCATTTAATAAAAACAATTTTTTACATATTGATCAGATATGCATGGCCAAATATTTTATTTATACTAATAATTATTTTATTAATTAATATATACATATTAATATGTCATTTAATTATAATAATATCATTGTTATTTGATCATATCATCATTTTATGCTAATAATCGAACATATATTTTATACATGTATATTTACATTAATTATAATTTTTGGTAGCTGTAAATTATTTTGAAATGATTATTTACTATTATTTAAATCAACACACTATCTAAATAATTTATATAAAATAAAATATGTTTCAAAAATTAACTTTTAAATTTTATTAAATTATTTTATCATGAAATAAACAATTAGACAGAAATGAGAATTTAAAAATAAATTTTTATATTTTTAAAAGCTATTATAATATACGACTGAAAAAAATTAATTAATAAAAAATAAATTTTGACCAAGAAAAATTATGGAAAAGTTTTCCAGACCTCAAAATACCATGCTAGAATTTCTAAAAATTTAAAATTTGAATACTTTTTCTCTAAAAAAAATTTATTAACATTTTTTAGACTAATTAATCTATTTATATGTTTCTTTATATAACAAAATTTATAATAAAGTTTTGTTGTGTTGTGCATATGATCTAGAAGTGTTTAAAAATTAAAAATAATTTTTTTATTTGATTTTATTAATATATACTAATATATATATATATATATATATATATATATATATTGAAAATATGCTCATATATGTGTATATAAATGAAAAAAATATAATTATTTTGCCTTTGTAATACATATGTATAAGTTCTTAATTAAAAACTTTATTAAATATATATATATATATTATTTTCATATTAATTATAATATACATACATACATACATACATATATATATATATATAATATTTTACTTATACATATAAGTTATATATGTATGTATATATATTATGTAGATTTATAATACTTATATAAATTACAAATTTACATAGATATATATTTGGACATTATGCAATACATATCGGATGAGGTAACCTGTTGTTGCAATGTAAGTCCTAACATCTGTATAGGGAATGTTATACCTTGCATGGCTTAACATGTTAAGCATGCACACACATACATATATGTATATGATACATATGTGTACTTATATATGCCTCGAATATAAATTTCAATAAAAATATATAACATGTAAATTTAAATAAAATAACAGATTTTATTTAAATAAAATTTAGAAATGTTATAAATAAATTAGACTTCATAGGCCCAGTATAGATCTAACAAGGATTTTTTTTTGAAATTCACTCATAATGTCCACTGTGAGCTAGCCCAGTTCTGACAATGGTATCAAAGCCCAATAGCTTATGTGGTCTAAATTAGTCATATTAGGGTAAACTATTAAGCCTCCGGCCCAATGGTTGTTCCTAATAGAAAAGGTCCAAATTTAAATTGGGCCTTGGGCTAATTTTTTAAATTTATTTAAAATTTAAAATAAAAGGTTTAAAATTTAAACGTAAATTTAAAATAAAATCTAAATATACTATAAAAGTTATAATTTAATTGAATTTTCAAAATGTTTGAAAATAATTCAAATTAATTTCGAAATTTAAATTTATTAATAAGATTAATAGAAAAATTAATTAAATAAGTTAATTAACTAAAAAATATATACATTTATTACATATTATGATATATGTTATGTTGTTTTAAAATATTTGAAATAACATAAGTATACATATATGTTATAAATTTAATTAAAATAGTTTAATAAAATAAGTTAATTAAAAGATTAATTAATTAAATAATACACACATATATATGACATATGTGGTTATACTCTAAAGGTTATTTTACATATGTAATAAATATTGAATATAAATGTTATATATTAATATAACTTAAAAGTAATTAAAATGTTAATTAATTCAGATAAATAAGATTTAATTAGTACAATACTATATATATGACTATTATATATGTAATATAAAATATAAAAGTTATATATGATAAAACTTACGTAATATGAATGTATAAATTAAAAGGTGGAATATTAAAGAAATCCAAATACACTTAAGAAATAAATACATACCTAAATGTATGTATACTATGATTTTTGATGTGTTCGACATTTAAATCACGAGAGTAATTCATATGAATTACTTTATTCCATAAACCGATATCACTTAATATAATATATTGAAGATTATGGATCTTTAATATAATATTGTCCTTTATAATATATATATATATATATATATTAATAAATTACTTTCATATCCTTAGTTGTTAAGCAAACTCAAATTAGAGATGTTATGTGTAGTACTATTAATATACTATAAATATATTGGATTGATGAGGTAAGATAACTAAACGTATTTGTTGAGAAAACTCAAGGTACATATACTATACTTTGGCCGTCGTGATATGGTAGGTATGAGTGAGTAATTTTGTTTTGATTTGTTGAGAAAACTCAAGATCAATGTGAAATTAGGACAAGGTACCAAGGGTTGGGAGTTGTATACGATACAACTGATAAGGAGTTATCCATCATCCATGAAGTTAAAACTTGTTGAGCAAACTCAAGGTCAGTATTACAAGGTAGACGAGTCCTAACACCTACTAGTAAAATTGAAAGACTTCTATACCTCAAATTAGGGTTTAGCAAAGAATAAAAGGCTAGTAAGTGCTTATTATAAAATGAAACATAAAAATTTAACCCACCGATATTATATGAACATCTACTATGATTTATCATAATAATCCACAACTTAAAATTGCAGAAAATGACAACTCCAAAACTGTTTTCTGAAAACGAAAAACTCATCGGACCTAACTATATCGACTCACTAAGAGAAATTAAAATAACGTTGACTTACAAGTGCCTTTAGACTGCTATTACATGCAAACCCAAAGAATAACCCACCGATGATGCAGACCCCGAACTATGACTTGCTTATGAAAATGTGTGTCAAACCAAGAGATCACCTACATTTTTGTGCTGTCTACGTTAGACAAACCATTGCAGAGGCAGTATGAAAATATGACCGTCCATGAGATATTTAATAGTCTCAAGGCCCTATTTGATGAAAAATCATGTTTCGCAAGGTACAAACTTACAGAGAAGCTGTTCAATGCCAAAATGACTAGTGGACAGAAAGTGGACGATTACGTGCTAATGATGAAGAGCTATATTGATAAGCTTTCATAATTGGATTTACAAATGAGCAATGAACTACAAGTAGACTTGATCCTTGGTTCTCTTACTTCTCAGTATGAACCGTTCATACTGAACTATAATATGAACCAATTAAATGTGAATCTAGTGGAGCTCCTAAATATGTTGAGGTCGACCGAGTCTACATCTAAGGATTAAGGCGTCATACTTGCTATGAAGGGCAGAGCATCATCTTCAAAGAGTTTGAAGAAGCGGAAAAGAGATGGTAAGAAATGGAAAAGTAAGAAGACCGATGACAATAGTGAACGTCACCATTACTGCAAGAAAGATCATTAGAAAAGGAACTATCTTGACTACGGTTAGGGAAAAGAAGCAGAATGGTTCTACGGCTCCATTAGCTACATTTATGATTCAAAATTGTTTTGTCATTAATAAAATGTCATGGGTTATAGATACTGGATCTGGTAATCATATATGTAATTCGTTACAAGGGCTTGAGAACTGGCTTCGCATGGCAAAATGAGAGATAAGGCTCTAAGTTACTGATGAATCTATGGTAGATGCAACGACAGTAGGAGACCATCATTTAGTTTTGCCTTGTAGATTAGTATTAGTATTAAATAATTGCTATTTGGTAAAAGACTTTGTTTGTGGGATTATTTCTATTTTTAGATTGTCTAAGACTGGATATATATTTCGTTGGCAAATAATGTTATGAACATTAGTTTGAATGGAAATAAAGTTTGCGAAGGTGTTCTTGAAAATGGCATTTATGCGATTAATACTAATTATGTGTGTTCTATGAACAATACTTCTAACAATTTAAATGATGGTTATCTTTGGCATTGTAGGCTAGATCATATTAATGAAAAATGATGGCACAAATTGAAAACCGAAGGTTTTCTACCGTAAATTTATTCTGAATCATTTGACATGTATGAGTCATGTCTCAAAGGTAAAATGACCAAACACCCGTTCAGTGGGAGTAATGAAAGAGTTGATGAACTCCTAGGGTTAATAAATAGAATGTGGCATAATGCCTATAGTTACCTAAGATAATAGTTCTTACTTTGTTGCCTTCAAAAGTGATTTCTCTAGACTAGGATATGTATATCTTATGAAGAACAAATCTGACGTCTACGATAAATTTTTTAAATACAAAAAAGTAGTTGAAAATCAAACGGGATGAAAGATTAACATCCTTCGATTAGGTCGAGGTGGCAAAGTATGTTTGACATGATTTCCAACAATACTTAAAAGATAATGGATTATCTCTCAAGTTACCCCACTGATACTTCACAACACAACATTGTGTCGGAGTGAAGGAAATGAATTCTATTAGATATGGTTCGTTCCATGATGAGTAAGGCTGAGTTACCTCTGTCATATTAGGGATATACGCTAGAAACCGCAACGGATATTTTGAATTTGTTATCCATTGAATCTATGCCTAAAATACTATATGAGATGTGGTATAGTAAGAATCCCCAACTCAAATATTTAAAGTTGTGGGGTTGTCCTATATTACATTAAGGACGTTAGTCCGAATAAACTAGAGGCAAAATCAGTTTTGTGTAAATTTATAGGATATCCCAAAAACTCGATAGGATATATATTCTTCACTACCGAGGAACAAAAGATTATTGTTTCTCGACGTGCTATCTTTCTAGAAAAGAAATTTTCTCTAAAGAAATTAACAATGAGGTTGTAGACTAGGATAAGACCCAAGAAATAACATAGAAGTCGAACCAGTGAAAGAATCAAGTTTACCCATATAGAAATAGGCAACCTATTAGAAGGTCTAGTAGGGAATCTCGTGCACCAGAGAGATACTATAGTTTTCTTGTGGATGACAAGAAGGAGGAATATGTCTTAGATGGCAACACTCCTTTGCCTTTCCAACAAGCACTGTAGAGTAAAGATTCTACACGTGGAGCAATGAAATCCGAGATCTATTCCATGTGAAAAAACAAAGTTTGTACTTTGTCAGACATACCTGAACGGATAAAACCCATAAACTGCAAATGGATTTTTAAGAAAAAGCTAAATAAATATGGAAAAGTAGAGACTTATAAGCAAAGACTAGTTGCGAAATGATTTCTTCAAATTCAAGGCATTGATTATGGTGAAACTTTTTCACCTGTAGCTATGCTTAAGTCCATATTGATTATGCTAACTACCGCTGCATTCTATGACTATGAAATATGACAAATGGATGTAAAGACGTCTTTTAAATGGTGACTTAGAAGAAACAATTTATATGCCGCAGCCCAAGGATTTTGTAGTCGGTGGGAATGTGAGCAAGGCTTGCAAATTATTAAAGTCATTTATGGACTTAAACAAGCTTCAAGGAGTTGGAATGAGTGTTTTAATAAAATAATCAAACAGTTGTTTTTATCAGAACATAGAGGAAGCATGCGTATACAGAAAGGAATAGGGCAAGGCTACTGTATTCTTAGTACTTTACATCGATGATCTATTACCGATTGGCAATGGTACTTCGTTGTTGCAATAAGTGAAGACTTGGCTTGCCAAGAACTTCTTTCTAAAGGATTTGGGAGAAGCAGACTATATACCTGGTATAAAGGTGTATAGAGATAGATCTAAGAGGCTATTGGGATTGTCCAGTAACATATCTTATCTTCGGGCCTAAAGCTAAGCGCTACAGATGCTGCAGTCATCTATAGTATTAACTTTCAATTACAAAATACGGTAATGTTAGTGGTATCCATAATATCAGAAGCACATGAACATGAAATAAAATCACGGATATCAAAAAAATAATTTCTCATTACATTTCAAAACCATATTTCCTATTTGGTTACATAATCCTAAACGATCCCTGGGTTTCGATCAAATATAATTATTATAAATTACGCCAAGAGCGACATATGAAGATGCCCCCTTGGTTGATTAGATTATAAATAGACATATCAGTCTTATATACAACAAAGCGGATATAAAACTAAATAGTTCCTATATAACTATCTTTGCCTCCTACACGTCCACGGAAGCTTATTCGTCCACCTGCTAAACCAGAAAAACCTCAACTCTTAGTCTATCCAAATTAATTTTAAGCACCCGAGAGTTTAAGTGAGAAAACATAAACTTCGAGTCAAACATAAAGCTTGGGGTGAATAATATTATTACATCTCAGTTTTCAAATATTATGTGAGACCACACCGCTTAGTGGAATGAGTTTCTCCTCACTAATATCCCTTTTTATAAACATATCTTTTGCAAATAAAAATCCTGCAATCAAACTGGTTGAAACAATAATAGGAACTATATATATTTATATGCATGAAAATTAGGAAATCAATGGACTATTTGTCAATACTATAGTTTTACTTGGCTGACTATTAACCACCGGCTGACTCACGCCTACTAGAAATAACTAAAAATCTAACTTCTATTAGACACAATTCTGTAATGACCGCCCTTAACTTTCTAATACTGGGTTGACTGCCCTTAATTTTCTTTTTCTTTTCTAGGATCAATAACCCAATGGTTTTGTAGGCTCACCAATAACCTGTCTTTACTCTATATATTCCTTCCGGTATGTAACCTCAATTTAGTCCCATTTGTGACATTCCCCATACACTGGAATTTTGGACTTATTTTAGCTAGGGGCTAATAGCTTAAGTATATGACACGACCCTACACCCCACGACCCTACACCAGTCCCTTCTGGTCTTCTGATATCCGAGTCATAAACTTAGGGTTAACTTCCCTTTTCATATTTTATTTCCTGTCTTAGGGTTAACTACCCTGTCAAAACTTTATTTCCTTATAAACATTTTTACAAATGATTTACCCCTGTATTTGCACCAAAATTGGTCACAAACACCCAAATGTCGATGAAAGCATCCGCTTACAAACACAGATCATAGATAGTAAGCATGTAAAGGATATTAATGTGAAGAACAATCAAAATTAAAAAGAAAGTAGTAGAAAGACAAGATTTATAGTGGTTCGGCGTTGTTGTCTACGTACACTTTGAAGAGTTGTTGTTTTATTGATTATCACTCGTTGGTTACAAGAGTATATATGATAGTAATCGAGTTACAATTGAGTTCTGCAGAGTAACGGCGTAGAAGAACAAAAAAAGATCCCTTTTCTAAAGGCCTAGGGATGCAATTTATTGGTGTTGGCTGAGACTATCTGTCTCAAACTTTGGAAGACTCCTTCTCTAACATGGGTGGGCCCACATGATCGATCCCTGGTCGTTTCGACCCGATCCATGATCGATACGAATGAGATTCTTATCGATTCAAATCTTGCCCAATTGAGCTGAGATCGGTCATCAACATTCCTGAGGTTGTACGCAAGCTCCTGTGAAAATTTTATAGCATTTGGACTTGTAGATCTTGAGTTATGATCAATGCAAATTTGGATTTGCAAGGCATTGTCGAGCTCGTATCGATGCCGTTCGCATCGATATCTTTGTGTCCATACTAGCACGTGTTGATCGAATGACATGGCACTATCTTCTAGGATCGACCCTCTTTTTATGCAGAGTGACCGGGTCCACTCTCTTCTAGGCTTCATTCGTATCCATTGGTGTCATCCCGTTCGTACCCATATAGTGTGAATCATTTCGTATCGATTGTCTGGAGGCATTTTCGTATCCGTACCCATGGACCATTTCGTAACGATTAATGCTAGCACATATATTTTGTATTGATCTTCTGGTGCTGGCATCGTATCAATGGAAAGTGATAGTTTCATATCGATCATCTGGTCGATCGATACGAAATATACATCAACATGATCGATACGAAGTAGATAAATGTTGGCTACTTCGTATCGGTGGAAAAGGTTGGGTTTCACATTGATCCTATGTCCTTGCTTTCGTATCAATCAAGTGGTCATTGGTTCATATCGACCGCTTGGTCGATCGATACGAAACATACAAAAAAAGGATCGATACGAAAGCAAGAAGTTGTGGAGGAAATAAACTTAGATTGGTACCCTTGCACTTTGCATCAATGCTCAGCTTGTAGCTTCGTATTGATCCATGGTTCATAGCCTCGAATCGATCATTTGACGATCGATACGAAACGTATGGGAGGTTGATCGATACGAAGCTGGCGAGTGTGGAAGTAAATAGGTCGATATAAAGTGCATAACGGCGATGGATCCGAAGCACATGGATACGAACTAGATGAACATGATGTTGATGGATACGAAGCAAATGGTCTTTGATCGATCCGTGGCTTTGACTCAAAGCAATCATCTCCTTAACCCGAAGCAAACCTATTGGCGACTCAAAGTAGCTGCTGTGGTGACTCGAAGTGGCTTGTTTTTCAAAGCCAGAAGTAGCCCTTTTGAGAACTCGAAGTAACATGCCTGAAAACCAGAAGCAAACCCAAGGATGACCTGAAGCAAACTCCAAGCAACTTGAAGTGACTCAATCTTTGTTGAAACCATATTTTAAACGTCTCATGTTGTTTGTTTGTTGACTATGCTGTGTCTTATGTAGTTGATAGGGTTAAATCCATTGATGTATTGCCTTGCCAAAAGGCAGGTTAACACTTTGCCCCCTAAAACATGCCTTGCGATAGGAAGGTGTGTTTTGTAGTGCCATAAGCTGGATGCTCGTGTCCTATTAATGACCTGTAAAATGATTGATAGTCTTACATGATTGTGAATAGTGATTGTCCATGATCGTATGTCATTTGGGGCGGTATGTGACCGTTCAAGGTCGAATTGTGACCATTCACGGTCAGGTGCTGTTCGAGGAAAATGGTGACCGTTCGTGGTCGGGTGCCGTTCGAGGGGAATGGTGACCGTTCGCGGTCCGGTGCCATTCAAGGAAAATTTTGACCGTTTGCGGTCGGGTGCCATTCGAGGTAAATTGTGACTGTTCACGATCGAGTGCCGTTCGAAGCAAATTGTGTATGCCCAGGGGGGGCTTAGCATCATTAATGTTGGATGTCACATTTGAGTGAGTTTTTGAATTGTTTGTTATGGCGGTTTATCGTCATCTCATAGCATGCCTAAGGACCGTTCACGATCCCGTGCATGTGTAAGTGACTTAGCCGTGATGGAATTACAAATGCCAGATCTACGTTCACAATGAGTCTATAAACAAAAATGTCCAACTAAATCAAGTTCAGATGCAAAGAATAGAAAACAAAAGCAAAGTAGAGACGTCAAAGTGCAGACACCTATACTAATTCGGTTGATAGTCGTCTCAGAGCATGCTTAAGGACCGTTCATGATCCTGTACATGTGTAAGCAACTTAACCGCACTAGTGTGGAGTTTGCGACTTATTCGTCATTATTTCAATCAGTTGATGACAAGCTGATGCCTCGATCCCGAGCCATCCCCAATTGACGCAGGTGGTGGTCGTTCTTGCTCCATCGTTGCTGCTCGCCTCCTCACGTATTGTAATAGCTGCCATTTCGGATATGCCCTTCTATCTCGTCCCTCAAGTGCCTACAATTATTTGTACTATGGCCGCTTAGTTCGTGGAATAAGCAGTACTTGTCTGACTTCCACTCATTGTTGGACGGATCCCTCCTCATTGGCCTCCGGCAGGGAACCTGCCCTCTAATGTGTTGGTAAATTCGTTCCAAAGTCTTGTTCAACTCCGTGTAAGAGATGAATCTTGGTTCCTCTTGCGGCTGCCTTGGTTCATCACTGCTATTATCTTCCTTTCGATTCCCTTTATCTTTTCCTGAATCCTTTCCAGATGGGTCTTCGCTTTTGACTGCATAAATATCAACTCCCTCTCCTTCCTCTCTCTCAGCATTTGCATCCTCTTGTCGCAAAAACATTTTTGCCTCATGGTAAAACTCTCCTAGATCCATGGGTGGATATCTTGTCGATGAGTTCTTGAATTCTGTGCCATCAGCTACGCCTGATACAGCTGTCATCAAAACCATGGATGGATCTGGTCGATCCACGATGTTGCCGCTGTCCTCAAAGATTCCTCGTTCTTTGCTTCAGCGTTGTCAAACTTATCACATTCTTGGGTCTCAAAATGTGAACTCTGAACCGCCTAGTAAACTTCTCAGTCAACTTGGTCCATGTTCTAATGGAGCCCTCTCCAATTGCCTGAACCATAGTGCTGCTATTTCTGTTAAATACAACAGGAAACACTGGGCCATGACCTTCTCTGATGCTTCCAGTACCACCATATGTCTCATATACCTTGTCAGATGAACAGCAGGATCGGTCCTTCCATTGTACATCTCCAGTGTTGGTAGCTTGAATTCTGGTGGATTCCTAGCCTGCCTAATTGCGAGAGCGAAAGGGCTCTTATTAACACCTTCCAGATCTACAATCCATCTCTCATGGCCCGTCTGACCATCTCTGCCAATCTGTCACTGTCATCAAGTGGGGGTCCTTGTCTATTGCCTCTGATCCGTCCCTCGAGTTCACGAGGGTATCCTTGGATCTGCTTTTCTGGACGAGCATCCATTCCCCTATCAATTCCGTGTTGAGCAGCTCAACTTGATATCCTGCCTGAGGTTGGATCAACATGCTCCTGGGGGTGCCCCTAGCTCTGGAGCTACTCCTGACGGTCCTACTCTATTTTGGGTTCTGATTCCTCCATGCTCCTGACCTCTATCTCCAGCACTTCCTACCGTAGTGTTCCCTTGATTTTACATTCTAGCTTGTCCAATTTGCTGGAGTAGGTTCTGCATCATCTCTTCTTGCATTTTCAGCTTCCCTCCTACATAGCTTCCATCATCATCTCTATCTCATCTCGGATGATGAAGACCGAGGCCTGATTCGCTCCTGAGGAAGCCTCCTGACTTTCTTCATGCTGGCTTCTTTCTGCTCTTGGTCTCCTTGCTGATTGCTTCACCATTGCTTTCCAAATCTAAGTCCTTAAGCATTCAGATCCCAAATCCAAGCTGTAGAATCTCTGAATGCTAGCCTTCTTAGTGAAAACATTAAAATATTTACGCCAAAATTGGTCATAAACACCCAAATGTCGATGAAAGCACCCATTTACAACCACATATCACAAATAGCAAGCATGTAGAGGATATAAATGTGAAAAACAATCAAAATTAACAGGAAAGCAATAGAAAGACAAGATTTATAGTGATTCGGCATTGTTGCCTACATCCACTATGAAGAGTTGTTGTTTTATTGAATATCACTCACTGGTTACAAGAGTATAGATGATAGTAATCGAGTCACGATGGAGTTCTGCAGAGTAACGACATAGAAGAACCAAAAAAATCCCTTTTTTGAAGGCCTAGGGATGCTATTTATAGGTGTTGGCTAAGAATATCTATCTCAAACTTCAGAAGACTCCTTCTCTAACATAGTTGAGCCCACATGATTGATCACTGGTCATTTCGACTCGATCCATGATCAATATGAATGAGATTCGTATCGATCCAAATCTTTCCCAATCGAGCTAAGATCGATCATGAACATTCCTGCGGTTATATGCAAGCTTCTGCGGAAATTTGGTAGCATTTGGATTTGTAGAACTTGAGTTATGATCAATGCAAATTCGGATTTGCAAGGCATTGTCGAGCTCATATCGATGCTGTTTGCATCGATATCTTCGTGTCCATGCTAGCACGTGTTGATCGGATGACGTAGCGCTATTTTCTAGGATCGGCCCTCTTTTTATGCAGAGTGACCGAGTCCAACTCTCTTCTAGGCTTCATTTGTAACCATTAGTGTCATCTCGTTCGTATCCATCTGGTGTGCATCATTTCGTAATGATTGTTTGGAGGCATTTTCGTATCCATGCCCATGGACCATTTCGTATCGATCAATGCTGGCACATGTATTTCGTATCGATCTTTTGGTGTTGGCTTCGTATCGATGAAAAGTGATAGTTTTGTATCGATCATCTGCCGTTGTTTCTTCCACATCTCCAGTTTCTTATATAAAAAATTCAGTTCCTTTTTTATTCTCCTTAATTATTTTTGAATCTATTCTTATTTTGCAATGATAATTTTTCTGCCTGATGCATTTAGATTCCAAACTTTTACGGAAAAATTACCAGTCGGCAATAACCCTGGCTTAGTGCATCAATGAACTCGAATTAAATGTTAGATCTTTATTTTATTACTTAATTTTTTATATTCAAGTTTGAGTCTGTTGTATTTGTAATAAATTTCCGAATTCAGTCTTTAATTCAAATTTCGTGTCCAAGTTCTATTTCACTCTTATATTTTTCGAGTAGAATGCTTATGAATTTGGTTTTCTTTATTTATTTTGCAGGTGTTTATTGGATTTATGCATAAGCATCTTAGAATTTTCAGTTATTATAAAAAAAATTATAGGTAAACTTGAACTATTTTTTAGTCTTCACATTTTGTATAAAATTCTTTTTCAATTAATTTTCAATTAGTTTTTTGTTGAAGATTATGAATTTGGTTTCCTTCACTTATTCTATAAAGAATTATTATGTTAATTAACATATATAGATAAAAAACACTTAAGTTATGTATAATTGAATGGAGGTATAGTTGGTTTTCTTTCTATCTTAAAAATAAGTATATTAGATAAATCAAGTCAAGGACCTCTAGCTCAAGTAGCTAGAGGTATGGTGTCTTAGACTAAGATTCTAGAAGTCATGGGTTCGAGCCATCGAGATATCAAAATAAGTAATCTGCTTGGATAATAACCACTCTTATTTTCCAAAAAAAAATTAAAAGCGAAAATTTATATCTGAAGTAAAGGAATACAAAAAAAATTGTGCTAAAATAAAGGGGAAAAATATAAATGCACAAGAAACATTTTTATTCTATCTTCATTAGGAAACTTTAAAATATTCGAAAAAGTTCAATTTTAAATATGTATATTGCAAACTTAGTTTTTAAACTTAATTTGTTGTCATAGTCATATTAACTTATTTTTATAAATTTTGGTGTCTTCCTTCTTAACCAATCCACAGTATATACGTATTTTTTATTCAGTTATTTAGTATACTATGAAATATTCATAAAAAACTCAAATTCATGGTTTCCACTAAATTCTTAGTGATGTTACGAATAATGAGGTAATTATAGTGATTTTTTATGAATTTTTTTATGCTATAATTTTTCGGTTTTTATGCACATGGAAATGTTCATAGATTACTGTTCATTGGAGATACAATTATTCATAATTATTATAAGCGAACTATTTTTGAATTGATAGGACAATATGAAATACTATTACCATGCAATTGTAAAAATGATTTTTTTTTGATTTTTATTTTGATCTGTTTAAATTCAAAGTAACTAAAAGATTAATTATGCTTAATTCTATTTTAATTGTAATTCACTTAATGAGAAAAGTATTTACATACTAATTACCTTTTATACAAATCAATTATAGAATTAAACTTCAATCAGTTAATTCCTTCTAATTATTTCTACAAGTAATTCATTACAATTTTTTTGTGTGTGTATATATCACTTGATGTTTTTTTTTCAAGTTGGATACTTAGGTGGCAGTACATACAACAAGTCTCAAGTGGTATATAACATACTACAAGTCAATATATGTCAAGTGGTTCGCGTCACGGTAGTACATACAATAAGTCTTAAGTGGTATATAACATACTACAAGTCAATATATGAGTGGTTCGCGTCACGTGCTACGTAGGATCCATACTTGTGACATCATGAGCTAAAGCTAAAGGGCCTAATCCCTGGGATAGTGGTGTTGGACATTTTATAGTGATACATTATTTTACTTTGAATTATGTTAGTTTTTATACAATTTTAGATATAATGTTTGCATTTATATTTGAAGTAAAGGAAAAATTATTTGGTTCTTTCAAAAATTAGGCTTCATAAGGTTTATATTCTATGTACGTTTCTTATGTTATGTTATGCTATATCTATTAAAAGGACCATGATGATTCATGCTAGGGTAATATTTTTCGATAGAGAATTATTATTAAAGATTATGAATTTGGTTTCTTTTTACTTAAAATAGAAAATTAGTGTTTATTAACAAATAGATACAAAAATCTTAAGTTTTTTTTATTTTATTAATATAGAGGTGAAATTGGTCTTTTTTTCGTCTTCTTACATATATTGGAAAAATCAAGTTGGAAGAAAAAAATTATATCTAAAGTAAAAATATGTATAAAATTTAGTTTGTATTAAAATGGTCAAGGGAAAAAATATAAATGCACAAAAACATTTTTGTTCTATCTCTAGTTAGCAGCTTTTAAATTTAGTGACAAGTTTTGTTTTAGATACGTATAGTGCAAACTTTAACTTTTATAATCCATTTGTAATTTTAGCCATTAAAATTTATGTTTTATGAATTTGAGTATTATCCTTTTTAACCAACCTACGCATTATATTTTTTTTGTTGTGTTATTCAATATACTATGAAATATACATAAAAATCCCACATTCATGGTTTCCACCAAATTCAAGTGATAGTACGAACAATGAGAAATTATTAGTGATTTCTTATGAAATGTTTTTTTGTATTACAACAATTTTTAGGCAGATGAAAATGTTCATAGATAACTGTACGTTGGAGATGAAGTTATTTATAGTGATTATAAGCAAACTATTTTTAAATAGGTATGATAATATAAAATATTATTACCATGCAATTATTAAAAGGAAATAGTTTATTTTAATTTTTATTGTTTAAATTTAGAGTAATTAAAGAATCAATTACAATTATTTCTATTTTAACTATAACTCGATTAATGAGAAAAATAATTATATACTTATTATCCTTAGTGCCAATCAATTAGAGAATTAAAAGACAATCGGTTAATTCCTTTTAATTATATCCAAAGGAATTCCTTAAAATTAATATATTTTATGCGTATCCTCCATAAGTAGGTTTTTTTGTAATTGAGTACTTATGTAGTAGTAATTTCTGTACATTGGGGATGAAGTTGTTTATAATGATTATAAGAGAACTATTTTTTAAATATGTAGGATGCCATGTAATTTTATAAATAATATATTTTAAGTTTTGTTCAAATCACGCACTGCGCATGATTTGAACATGTGGCCTCATGGATCAAAGCAAGAGTGTCTATCCATTACGATAGTGGTGATGCACATTTTATGGTGAGATATTAAATCATTTGAATAATGTTAATTTTTGTACTGTTTCAGTTATAATGTATGCTTGTATATTTAAAGCGGCTTTGGTGCAAGAGGTCACAAGTTCGAAACTTGCTTTCGAACGTTTATTGACATGGGATATGTTGTCCCAATGATTTGTTGTAAATAAAGTACCATTTCAAAAAAATGTATATTTAAAACAAAGGAAAATTATTTTGTCGTCCCAATTTTTTTATTTCACAAGGTTTATGTTCTACGTAAATTTCTCATGTTATTTATGTAGTTTGCATTAAAAAAACATGAAAGTTTAAGCTACATCAATGTTTTTCTAACTTGATTAGCATTGAATAATGTCAAAATTATAACCAACTCCTTATTTTGCATGTTTCCCCTTGCAACATTCTTATTTTCGTCTACAACACTCATGAATAATCATAATTTTACTTCCATATTAGTTTTTTAATTCTATTTAGGTCCACATTCTCCACATTTACCATTATTAAATCATGCTGTGTTGTTCCTATTCATACTATTTGCATATTTTCTACGAACTAGAATTACGTTCAACATGTTGGATTCACCATAAATGGAAGATACATAATTCACTAGTCAATTTTCTTTCAAAAGCTAATATTCTAAAAAAGATTTATTAACTTTAAAGATTCAATAGATGTGAAAGTTAGTAGGTCAAGTGGTGAAATTATTAATTCTCATTTATGCTCTCAATTTTAAAAATGACATTAGATTTAGTTTTTTATATATGCTTTTAGTTTTAACCTAGATGCTTAGCTTTAAAAAATTGATTATTTTTATAACTTCAAGTATATGCATTTTATTGTTCAATTTGAAATTTTAATAATATGTTTATGATTTAGTTTAGTTGTTAATATTTTAAATGAGTATGTTTATATTTTCTGTTCTTTAATATTCGGTTATTTAAATATAATTTAATGAATATGCCCGTTAGTGATAATGCATTTTTAAATTTAGGATAAGAGAGAATTTTCGATAATTAATATGTAATTAGTTCTCAAATTAATAATTCAAATCAAAATAAAGAGAAATAAGTTAGAATAAAAAAATTAATTTTCTATTTAGTTTACATTAGAATATATAAAATATTAAATGCATTTATCATAGTTACTTCAACTTTTACTTGCATGTATTAGTAAATATATACTCATTTATTTGTATACATAATTTTATATTTGTTTGTAACAATAAATACTCATTTAGGTTAGGGGGATTGCAAGGTTTTAATGAGGCATATCATGGAAATATATGTTTCTTATTGTTAATAAAGAACCGATTTCTAAAAAACAATAAATATATCCATTTTTTTAACCCCCAAGGTAGTGCAGTGGTTAAGACATGCGACACTCACCTTAAAGGTTGAGGGTTCAATCCCCACCAATTACATATCCTTGCGCTTTACTTGAAATATGCATTATGGGTTCGGTACATACTTCCTTAGAGTTCACATGAAAAGCTTGGTTCTCTAGGTCTTCAAAAAATTATATCCATTTTTATATTTATTTCTGTGTGAAATTTTTCTATACGATCTAATCTTCTATAAATTGAAATGAGTTATATATTTTTTATTATATTACAGCAGACCGAGTTTATCACAACATCTATAAACTAAATTGTATACTTGCTTCAAAAGTGCAAATATTAACTGGTGAAAGCATAAATTGTCGATGCTTTCGGTTTTATGCATAATGCTACTTTTGGTTTCCCAATGTTTTAATTTTCTAAAACTCTTACTTTCATCAGTCAATTCTTAAACCATAGAAAAGTACAATTAGGTTTTTTTAAGTATAAAACACATATAATTACTAGAGAATATATGTAATCTAAAATTTTACAATTTTTGAGCTTAGTTAATGATTTATATTAATAATCATTTTAGTTTAAGTTTCAATTATACTGTATATTTTTATATTTTTTCATCTTTAATTTTCAGGTAATTAATGGAATTGAATTCCAAAATTAATGGAAATTAATTCATTTAACAAGTTTAAAGAGTGATATGACTCAAAAATTAATGTGTAATCAATTCTCCAACTTAATTTGTGTAAAATTTTCTAAACTAGTTTGAATTAGTAAATATCTTTATCATAATTTACTTAACCTCTCAACTCCATACAAAACTAAATATGAATTCAATCTCATGGGACATCTATTCACATATTTATAAATTAGAATAATGTGAGGCTATGATATATTTTTTAACACTTTAATGATCAACTTTTTCATTAGCGTTTCGCAAAATATTTTTTTTTATGCCATATATGCTTCTTTCTTAAATTGCACGAATGTTAAAATCACGATGTTTCATATTTTAAATCTACTTTCGAACAATCATAAACAACCTTAGTTTTAAGTTTAAATTTTTATAAATTTTTATGCATAATCTATCTTACATGTTTATTTTTTTAGTTTAGTTGGCAGCTGTTCACTAGGCTAATAAATTTTTATGATTTTAAAAGTAATATTATATTTACTTTTTTGTTTATGCTTGAAAGGAAACATTATACATTGTATATATTATGGAACATAATTATACAACCATGAATAATAATCTGATTGCATTATAAATTACATATCATATTGATGATTTGATATGCAAATGAACAATATTAAAAGCATTAGTATCGATATTGAATTAATACTCTAGAAAGAGTTCATGTCAATTTCTGATTGCATCTTTGATGAAATTTATGATCAATGTTTGCAACCACGAGCAGAAAATGGTAAAAATGGGTAATTATTGAGTAAAAGACTCAAAATTAAATGAAAATAGATTTGAGTGTAGAATTATATATTAAGTGACACTGATTTGTTGAAGGCTGAGAGATATGATAGGTTTTTCTATTCATTAAATTATTATAAACGCTATTGAGGAAATTGACAATGATATTTATTGCACATAGTAAAAATGCAAGCTACACTTATGATTTTTATGGAAAAATGAATAATATATATCTAAACAAAAATATTTTCTACAGATTTTATTTCACAATAAAACAAGTTTACTTTATCGATTTCTTGCATTTTATAAAATCATTATTTTACTATGCAACAATTCTTACTTTCATTTCAATATTTTTTGCGTCTATGCACATGTAGGTGCTTATATTCTAAAATACTTTGTTATGTACTATAATAAAAGCATATACAATAACTTATTCTAATAATAATAATAAATTTTTAATATTTTGTTTAATTGATCGTGTTTTCTTACATTATTTGATCTAACTGTCATCTTTAATGAAATATTATGTATTATTTTCATGTCATATTACATTATATAAGTTAGAAAATATGGTGTTTCCTAATTACTGTAATATTTTTTCTAATTTAGTTAATATTGTCTATGTAAAAAAGTAAAGAAATGCTACTGCGTATTCTACTTAAGTACCAATTTTTTTTAAATATTAGTAATGTAAATTTTGGAATTTCAATTTTTTGAACCAAATTTGGAACATTATTTAACTTAGAGCACATTTTCTATATTATAGGTTTTGAATGCTATTATCATAGTGAGCGGTGTATATATTAAATTTTATATGTTAAACATAGAATAAACCCACATTGAACTTATGCCATTTAGACTTGAAAATTAATAGTCAATATCGATAATGTAATGCTTACTAAGTTAAAATGACGAACATTTGATGTTAACATTTGCCTTATATAGTCATTGTGGTCCAAAATTATCGATTATACTTCTACATTTGAGATTACCTAAGTAGATTTTTCTACAAAAGTTTGTTAATAGTGTTTAATAAAAAGATATAGAAAATTACAATTTAAAAGCATACGCTTTCACTTCATATAATAGTAAAACCAAAATACGCTGTTAAATAAATTATATGGCGAACCCCGTGTGCGTAGCACATGTTTGCACTAGTCATTTTAAATATTCTTAATTAAGGTGCATAAAGTTTGGATACGATGTATCCTTTGAGACTAGAGTATGTAACGCTCTCCAAATGTTGGGCAGTGGATTACTCATGACTATTGGGGGCACGTAGAGGTTACATACCGACTGTTATTAGATAACTATGAAATGACTCACTTGATAATTTTCTATTTTTTAATATAACTGAGGCCAAACAGAATATATCGACATGACTGATTTACACAATTTTCTCAACTTGAGAATATTGTCGATCTTCAATATGAAAGCTCTGTTTTGATTATGGTCAAATCATGGCAGAACATCCATTGAGTGACTATAGTTAGGTCGACTGAAAGTATTGAAAGTGAAGCATTATTCAAGAGAGTATTCGTCTCCTCAGTTATATGAGTTAGTATCACAGTCAATTCAAGTCAACTCAAAGTCAAAATCTCTGGCCAGAAAAGCTGTTAATAATAATTATTATCATTGAACCAAGGACATTGTGTTCAGAATATAAAGTTGAATATGGTCGATGTTGGAATTTTGATTATTACCATATTCCATAAATCCAAATTGACATAGTTTTGACGAGGAGAATTGGTGTAAATAAAAGTCACAACTGGGTAATGCTTAATAAAGTGAAATTGATTTCATGAAAACTAAGTAAGCGATAAATTTGACCAAAATGTCATACCACCTGCTAAGTGATGTGTGAACATTAACATTCAAATAGTTCGATGTTAATCGCTGACTAAATTTATACTTAACAAGTCACACAATCGGAATGTTGAATCCTCTTTAGACCAAACAATTTAATTAGTTTATAATTATTATAAATTAATAAATATCTATGAAATATTAATTTTAAAATTTTGAATATAATTTGAGGAATAAATATTATAAAATATATTTACAACATCTATAAATATATCGATTGATATGTGATATTGATAATGAATTAAATTAGATTTAATTAATAATATTTATTTGGGCATAAATGGGATATTATCCCATGATGGTAGGTTTATAATTTTGGCTAATATGAGGGCTACAGGGGTGGCTAAAAAATAGGTTAGAGGAGCTAAAAAATAGGTTTGAGGAGCTAAAAAATAGGTTAATATTCATATATTTTACTATTATATTGTTAGTTAGGTGATGATTCTTATATGTATTGATGTTATCACATACTAGCTTGGTTATATGTATGTAGTCATTTAATTTTTGTTTACCTATTGATCAAATATGCACAACCAAATATTTGAGTTACAATAATTATTATTTTATTAATTAATATGTACATATTCATATGTCGTTTAATTATAATTATATGGTTTATATTTGAATATATCATCATTTCATGCTAATAATCGAACATATATTTTATACATGTATATTTATATCAATTATAATTTTCGGTAGCTGTAAATTATTTTAAAATAATTAGTTACTATTATTTAAATTAACATGCTATCTAAATAAATTTATATAAAATAAAACATGTCTCGAAAATTAATTTTTAAATTTTATAAAATTATTTTATCATGAATTAAAGTTTTTCTGTTCCATGCAAACGATCTGGAAGTGTTTGAAAATTTAAAATACAATTTTTATTTAACTTTATTACAATATATATATGTGTGTGTATATAGATATAGATATTATAAATATGTACTTTACAATGAAAAAAGATATTATAAATATGCTTATATATAATTGAAAAAATATGTAATTATTTTGTCTTTATAATACATATACACATACATACAGATTTATGTATGTATGTACTAGTTCATAATTTAATTTTTTTTATTAGTTGTACATATATATTAATTGTTTTAGTAATATTACAATAGCGCACACATATTTATTATAAATAATCAATATTTTACTTGTACGTATGAGTTATATATATATATATATAGATTTATAATATTTATATAAATAATAAATTTACATACATTCGTATATTTAGGCAACATACAATACATATCGGATAAGCTAACATGGCTATTGGGATGTAAATCCCAACATCTATATACATGCATGTTGTATCTTGCATGGATTATCATGTTACGCATGCATACACATGCATATAGATTTATGATACATATGTGTACTTATATATGCCTAGAATATAAATTTAAATAAAATTGTATATAATTTATAAATTTAAATAAAATAAGAGAATTTATTTAAATAAAATTTAGAAATGCTATAAATAAATTAGACTTCGTAGGCCCTTTATAGATCTAATAAGGAATTTATTTTGAAATTCACCAATAACATCCGCTACGGGCTAGCCCAGTTCCAGCATCCCCAAGCAAATAAAGTCTCCACATCTTCAATGCGAATACTATTATTACCAAATCCAAATCGTGAGTTGGATACTTCTTCTCATGCGGTTTCAACCGTTGAGTAGCGTAAGCGACAACCTTTACCCTTTGCACCAACATCACACCTATTCTAGTACCACATGCATTTGTATATACTATCAGCACCTCATTCTCGCCCATAATGAATAACACTAGTGCGCTCGTTAACCCCTTCTTTATTCTCACGAACGCATGCTCACACCTCGCCTCCTAAAAAAAATAAATCTAATTCTTCTTCATCAAGTTTGTTAACGGTGCAGCAACCTTAGAGAAGTCCTGGATAAAACATCTATAATATCCTGTCAATCCAAGGAAACTTCTCATGTCTATAGAGGTCTTGGATCTATCCCAATCCTGCATTGCTTCCACTTTTGTGGGATATACAACAATTTCTTACTCAGAAATAACGTGACCCAAAATCACACTTCCTTCCAGTAGTGACATCAACAAAAACTTCGCCTTCAGTCCGTGCTTCCTCTACACCTTAAGCGTAATCCTTAAGTGCTCCTTGTATTCTTCCACCTTCCTTGAATAAGCAAGGATATTGTACCTGAACACAAGGACAACCTTATTTAGTTGATCCCTAAAACATGGTTCATAAGATCAACAATGTACATCGGTGCATTGGTTAGCCCGAACGGCAGAACTAACCACTCATAGAAACCAAACAACTTATAAAACGCTATGATAGGCACACTCTCCTTCTCGATTTATGAAACGTAATTACTAAATCGAACTGAGAGAACACCTTTGCACCATGGAGCTGATTAAACAAGTCATTAACACTCGAGAGTGGATACTTTTCCTTCTTAGTACCATACTAAACTCACGGTAACATACACACAATCTCAAAGAGCTATCCACCTAAGCGGTGAAAACTACAGATGCTCCGCACTCATACATATCCCACGGAATGAACCCTCATCGCAATAGGTCATTCACGTGCACCTTTAGTTCTTTCTTCTCCCTCGATGCCATATCCCTCAACGGCATAACAATAGGTCTGGCATCCTTCACCAAATCTATACGTAACTTGATCTCTCTAGGTGGTGGTAATCCGGTTACCTCCTCGAACATGTTTGTATACTCTATAATGATAGGCATAAATGATAACTCATCTTGTGGAATCTTAAGCTAATATATAAAGCTAAAATTCAAGCTATCCTCTAGCAGGCAGCTAATCACTATCGTCCGTCCCTCCACAGCCCCAATTCTCACCAAAAGCCTCTCACAGTACACCATTACTTCGTACTTCCTTAGCCAGTCCATCCTTCATATAATACCGAACCCTACAAAATCCAAAAACAAAGCAATCATAAACAAACAAACATCCATGACTCGATAAGTCTATGTCTCGATGAATGATGTAGAGGCTGGCTGAACCCCCAACAGGGTTCTTTATAATTTTAAGTTTGGTCAACTTTCTCGTGTTTCAATCCCAATCTATCTACTTATGTACAAGTATGAAAGACTTGACATCAAAAAAATACATACAGTTTATCGAAAATAGAAAACATATCCTATATATAGACGATCTTTCCCTTCTCTTCTATCGATGGAGCACCCGATGAAGCTGGGAAAGCAAGCAAAGTGTAACAGACTCAACCTACTTGTTCCTAGGTAGTTTTGGAAGATCCTTCTTGATATGCCCAAGCTTGTTGCAGTTGTAGCACTTCTTGCCTTCTGCTTATAGTCCTAAGCAATATGGTCCTTTTCCCTAAAATCATAGCAAATAGGCTTACATTTGCCCTTCCTTGGACCATTCTTCATTTAGAGCTGCGCCTCCTTAACCGGCTCTAGACATATGGCTCGATCCATTCTAAGATGATAGCTCCGTCCTTATCACTAATAGATCCAAGTATCAACTTAGGTCATCTACGCAACCTATGCTCTGATACCAAATATGACGACCGTCCTACACCTTGGGTTCCCTATATACCTGTATAGTGCACCATAGAGGTATCCTGCCGATGTAAGGTGATGGTAAAGGGTGAAAAGTAATAAAAATTCAAAAAAAATTGTAGAACATCTCATAGTGCACAGGAAAAATATAATATAATAGCATAGATGTAAAACATGTAAGACAGTAATATAATCAAATGAATCATAAATAAAAACATCATAGTGCAACGGGTTCATAGATTATACAAAAAATGAAATAATAGATTACACATCCCAATCTCCAAAATAAACTACAACTTTCACTAAAGCAGTACATGTACCGATATAGCTCCACAATATTGCACGATGGAATATAAATGATAGTAAGCTCCAAGTGTATATATGTTATATTTGTATGTGTGTCTGTGTGTCTATGTTATATATAAATATATATATATATGAAAGTACATTCTCCTGCCCGTACTCCGTATAGCTCCATGCACTATCCAGAGTTGTTATCCCTAATCTATTCATTTAAGAGTACCCGAGATAATAGGAAGAAAAGAACAAAACCTCAAGTTAGAAAACAGTCTAGTGTAAGCGATACATCGTCCCAAAATACTACAAGAACCATGTATAGTAAATAGGGGCATATGGTATAAAGAACCATAATTAACCTGTCCCTACAGCAAAAGAGTTAGCGCATAACGAACATAATATGATACTCTACAAATATCATAAAGCTATACTGCAACTAATTATGATGACCGGTGTCCTGGTATTCTTATCCCCAATACCTATCTCTAGTGATATCCTAGGGTGATAGGCTCCAGAAGGAAACAATCAAAGCAACCTAACATAAGTAAACGATCCTCACTATAGATCAATGTGCTCTAGATATATTATAACTCGTCTGACCTTTCCCATGCTAGAGGCTAATGGAAATCCTATTTTTCAGTATACTGTTCTTTAGCCTGAAGCTGATACTAGACCCTTTCCCTCAGTCCAGGGTATATGCATCCTTTTAAATGATCTAGGGGAGCCTTTCAAAGTACCCTTGAGTACACTCATAATACCCACACTTTCGAGTACATCTGAAAACACTTCGAGCATCAATGTTCCCTTCAACATGCATATCTGAGCCATTTTCTTGCTTTATCTAGTTTCTATTGTCATCGAGGAACCACTCCCGATTCCTTATTTTCCATGATAGAACCATTCCACATTCTATCCATGGGTCACCCTTCCTAGAACCCACCCTTTTGTTGACAACCATTCTTACAACTCTTTCCAACGTTGAGTCGCCTTTATTGGAATCCAACTCCATTTGCCTTCAAATTTCCATCACTAAAGTCCCAGTGCTATCCCGGGGTCATCCATCCCTACTCCAAACTAGCTTCAAAAACTACCAAGAAAACCAAAGTACTGCCTTGAGCCCCTCATGCCAAGCTCGAAGGAAACACCTCAAAACACTATCCTATGTTCTATCCAGTCCCCCTCATATAGACGAACCAAAGCCATCGAATAACATTTCCCGTTTGGATCCTCATCACTGAACCAACAACTGCCGAACATGACTCCCTGTCCATTACTTCACTAGTCGAACCAAAAACTGCTGAACATAATTTCTTATCTTGTCCTTTGCTGCTGAACCAAATAGCTACCGAACCAACCAGATTTCGAATAAGATTCCCTGTTCGGTATTCCTCTTATCGAGCTAGGCACCTACCAGATGGGGATTCCTTTTCGGTCTTCCACTTGCCAAGCTAACTCAGCTCCAAACCAATACTTCCCCTCCCCAAAGCCAATCACTAAACCATGCTCCACCAAACTATCCCTACTAGACCAAGCCCTACCGAATTTGAAATCTATAGCTTCTTTAGCTATCAACTTCGCACAATTCTATCACTACACCTAAAAATTCAACCTTTATACATCGCCTATGCAACGATATGACTTCAAACTCTAAATGCTCTAGATTCTATCCGTTGAAGTATGATTCCACGGTTCTTACCTCTAGTTCGCTACTATATTTGTTTCCAACCATATAAACATACAAATAAATACAATACATACACCAAACAACATTCAAACATGCAAATCAGACAACCAATCATAATAACCATCATATAAGGAGTATACAACATAGCCTAGCATATATAGATGCAAGCACATTTCCAAATAACTTGTTTTGAACACCAAAATTCCATTTATTCACGTTTTTACTGCATGTTAGGTTTCGAAACAGCATTAAAACTTAATTTTGACTTTAAAAGTGGATCCAAAACATATTAGAACCTATGGATACATATATAGCAAGGTGAGAGATGATAAACCACTCATCAAACACCCAAAATTGAATATTTGCTCGCAAGGCGAGGTAAATCGATAATGAACAACAAAGATGTAATTTTCTTTAGTATCCCGTAAATTTGATCGTTTTGATTATGAATATTTAATCAATTTTAAATATTGAGATAATTGGGTTTTTTAAAGTTTAATAACCTGAATCCAAATATAGAGATTATTTAAATATTTGAATTGTGAACTTAATATTTGGATACTCATTTAAATATCTGGATTTTCAACTGTATATTAATTAAATGGATATAGTGATCCTATTTAACTCCTTTAAATTAATAAATAATAACGATGAATTCATTTCATAAATTTAATTGCAATAATAAATGGTTCGAATAGATAATAGAGCATTCAATTATTAACATAATGACTCGATTTTTATTGACGTATTTTTAATGTAATTTATTTAATTTTTCCATGATTTTTAATTTGGAAAATATTTAAATTATCATTTGACTATTTTTCGACAAATGATGGTATTTTATGATTTTACAGAATCATTTAACTAGTGTATATTATTATTATTTTTAGGTCGCAACGTTGTTTTGACCGTGACTATATTTTTGTTTTGTCATTCACGATTCATTCGTGAATGGAAATCTATGTGGCAAGATACCCAAAAATTCAAAAAAAAACTTAACTCAAACCTAACCCTTAAATGAATTCAACTCCACTTCCTATCTTTCTCCTTCACATTTCAATAAAACAGTAAAAATAAATTTAGTTCAACCTTTAAAAATATCAAACAATTCAAATAAAATCTAAAAAGTAAAAAGGTTGGAGTTTTGAGTTTTATAAAGGGTAGATCTACTAGTGGTTGGGGTGCTAGAGTTTGGATCTTCCTTTGTAAGTGGTTCAATAGTTTTTAAAAGGGCTTTGCAAACTCGGGCTTAGTTTTTTTATGGAGTCTAGGCGTTGAGTGGTGAATTGAAGCTTGGATGTTGGTTAGTGGCGTCGAAGAGAATCGTTTGGCAAAGATTGGTTGAGTGCAGTTTAACCTCAGGGGTGCGACATATGTACAAACGAAGGATGACCCAATAGTTTGCGATTTAATTTGCTTGATCGAGCTCCATGTGCTTATGTCCATCAGGTAACTCTCATGAAGAGAGGTTGAACGGAGATGGCTTAGATGGTTTTCGTGGTATATCGAGTGAAAGAGGGAGGAAGGAAGTGCGACATTGATGGGTTTTGGCTCTACGCATGTCTGTTCATGTACAAGCATTGGTATTTTGAGGTAGAGAAGATAATTAAGCGCAAATATAAAAGCAAATAAGTGCAATTAAGTTATTAATTATTTTGATTGATTCGAAGACTTATAAAATTCATACCTTGCTCATACGAGGTCGGTTTTGGATGTGATCAGTTGTATTAGACTCATAGGTACATTAGTTACGGGATGGAACTAATTCCGTTAGATATACAACTAGTTAGATTTTGGGCTAAAATCGAACGCTGACCAAACTAGAATGTGAAAGTTTCCGTTGGAATTTCTGTGAGTTTACTCACCTCCGAATAAATTATATAATATCTGTGTTGTTATAAATTATTTTTTAATTCTTGGTTTATAATTTATATTATTGTTAGATTATTTGTTTGGATTTAAAATTCCCACTCGAAAAATGGATGGCGTAAATAACCGTTTTGTTGCAGAAAACGAACATAAAATAAAAGACGGAGTGTACGTAGTGAATACGACGCTACGGAACAATTCGGAACACACATTCACATGTGCAATTTAAAGGGGACTTTTATAGAGAGGCCCTAAGAGATTTCTCGCCATTTTATTTATTTACTTATATTCTTGTGCTGGTTATATTGTTGTTTAGTTAAAATATTTGTGACATATTTTTTGGTTTGTATAAGCGTCATTATAGTAATTTTTGCCATACCTAACTCATGAAATATCATCCCCTAAAACCTTTTTATGCATGGAATATGAGTGCTTGTATTTTCACAAAATAAATATATGGTCGTGTGTTGCACTTTGAAAGTTATTTAAACTACATTTTCAAATATTTTTAGAATTATAAAAATAAAGAATAAGTGTTGATTAAATTTAATAAAAGGAGCTTTAAATTTAATTAATTATGTTTTTTGGGATAATTAACAGTGTTTAAAATTTCTGAAAAGATTATAAATTTGATCTATTATATTTCAAGATAATTAATGTAGTTTAAATTAATAAAATATTATAAATTAGATTTACTTTCGGGATAATAAAAGTTGGTTAAATTTATAAAGGTTGTTCACCGTAAATATTTTATAAATTCTTTTGAAATGGGGGTGTAAGGACTGTATAAGTTTTGGAAGAAATTTAAGGGTTTAAAGTTATTTTTAATTATTATTTAATTATTCGAAAAGTTAATTAATAAAGTTATTAATGATTTTTAAAAGTTAATTAACTGATTTAATAAAAGCATATAAAAGTTAACTAACTAATTTAATAAAGGGGTTTAAAACAATTAATTGATTTAATAAAAATGATTAACGTTAATTAACCAATCTAATAAAGGAGTTTAAAGTTAATTAATTCTTTTAATAATGATGTTTAAGTTTACTTAATCATTTTAATAAATGATGGTTAAAGCTAACTAACTGGTGTAAATAAAGGCGTTTAAAATTAATTATCTAATTTAATAAAGGTGTTTAAAAATAACCGATTTCTTTATTAAAGGAGCTATAAAGTTGATTGATTCTCTTTCGGGATAATTAATGCGGTTCTTAATTTATAAAAGTATTTAATTGGTTTATTATCATCTCGGATAATAAATGTCGTTTGAAATTTATATATGATAGTCTAAATGATAAATCTTTAAAAACGAATATATTTAAAGAGTATTTTTTAAAGCATTTTACAAATATTTATAATGTGAAAAACCAAGAACAAGTTTGGATTTTAAAATTTTAAAAATTTGATGTGATTACGGAAAGGATGAGAAATTTAACTTTTGTAAATGGTGTCGCTTGTATCGAAAGGATTTAGGCATATTCCTAGTACTAAATGTCGAGTTATGGAAATGCATTTCTATCCCAAAGGTTAAAATTATTATCAAGTTGATGCCTAGAGGTAACACTACCTTAACTTTCCCGACTTTATTTTTAGCCGAGGGATAGTACAAGTTTGAAATCGAAAAGTAACGGTAAGGGAATGTGATTTAGTTTCTGTATATGATCATTTTAATTATTCCCAATAGTTGATTTATTAACTATCAATTCAGCTTTCTTCTTTGTGTATCGTTAATTTAAAATAATTTGTTCCTCTTTGAGCATTGATATTCTTTGTTGGAAATGATTAAAACAAAAGAGCGTGTAAGGGCCAAGCTAGTGGGGTTGCTCCCATTAAGGTATTTTTACATCTACTCTAGATTTGATTTTGCTGGCATGCACGCGGAGGTATGAAATACTCGGATTTTTGGTAATGTTGGCAAGGTCTGGCTTGGAGTTCTCAAGAGGTGTCATATAGTATATGACTCTCTCAGGTATACTGTCTAGAAGTACACTTTCGTTAAGGGGGCCATCCTCCTTGTCATTGTTAGAAAACTTCATTTTCCTTGTTGTTGATTCAAACCTTTCAATTGTTTTCTTAATTGCATCGAGAAGGGACTAGATCTCTTCTCGATTGTTAATAATTTATGTCCATTCTTTATATTTGGATTTTTATCTTATGTATGCCTATTCTTTTGAGTTTGGGTTTTGTTTTAATTGGTTTCCGTTCATTCATTTATGGATGTGTTTTTGTGAGGTAAAAAATTGTTCTGCTTTTAGCGACATGGTCTCACATAATTATTATACGTTCACCATATTACTTGAGTTTTCTCAAGTTGGTTTTCCAGACTGATCCGAATGTTATTTTATTACAATGCTCGAGTCCAACTGATTGTTTTTTAGGTTGTCATTGTTGGGACACAGAGCTTATGGAGTAGAGCTAGATGTCATCTATTGTAATATTTTTATTTTCCGCTATATTATTATATATATATCTATCATAATTCTAAGATCGGCATATTATAACTGTCCAACTGATAAGGTTCGTTTTTATCTTGAATAAACTTTGTATCTTGGAGTGGAAGTTTATACCATCTTTATTATAATATATGTTGTTATTGTCGCTATGAGAATCGTTTTCCCTTCTACTTTCTTTTATTTTACGTTAACAATCTTCCTTTTCGACGATTGGATGTTTGGCATTGAAATAACGTAGACGTGTTTGGTGTTGACTTTCGATGGTTGAAGAGGTGAATCATAACATTTTCTCTCCCCAAAATGTTGATTTGAGGATCTTACATGAATCCCCTTGCTAATCTACACTTAACCTATGATTTTGACTTGATTTGGAGGAGAAAGGAGAAGGTTTATGAAGAAAGTAAAAATAGAGGTTTGAGGAAATGTTTTTGAGAAGTGGAAAAATAGTTTGGGGATGATGGCGTATCCTATTTATGGCCACCAACCCAATAGCAGCACCGAACCGAATCTTTTGTCGAGCCGACCCAAGCCACCCACTAAACCCATCTCTGTGTTCGGCCCTAAACTAACTCCACCACCGGGCCACTTTCACCGGCCCGAACTGGACAAAGACGGCACCTCTCCAAACCCGAAGCATGCCTAGTGTTGATTAGAGCCACCCAACAAACTAATTTCTTATTGCGTCTCCAATTCTAAATTTTGCGGCAGAGAAATTCTAAAGAAAGGAAATGTCACTAGAAGGTATGTCCTAAAGTTATAGAGTCATAAGACCTTATATCAGTTTAAAAAATATTTAACGATCTTCCCATACATACAATATGGGTCACTATAGAGACTTTTTCCAAGACTCAAGCTTGTATCAAATCTTGTGATCTTTTATTCTATATTAGGGCACTTAATGGTGCAATAATCCATAGGCTTGCTTCATGGAATCTCCAAGGGGAAGCTCTTAGTTGGTGAGAAGTAACTAAGGTAGAAGAGGAGGAAATCATATGGGATGATTTTAAGTGCCAATTTGGTGCTCAATTCATTTTGGAGGCTTAGCGAGGAACTAGTTTTTAATAGTTCATCAACATTGCCAAGGTAATCTTTCCATCAAGGATCATGTGAGCATGTTTGAAACATCCCTCATTTTAAGGCTTGAAACTAACCATTACAGATGCTGCAATCATTTATGGTATTAATTTCCGATGATAAAATGCAGATATGTTAATTGTATTAATAACATCAATGCACAAAAATATGGAATTTTCTTAAACAAAATTTCAAAGAAAAATTTCTCAATACATTTCAAAGAAGACATTTCATATTCACTACATAATCCCAATGTTGCCTAGTTCAGATAAAATATAATTATTACAAACTACTTCAAGAGCGACATATGATGATGCCCCCTTGCTTGATCAGAGTTTACTACTAGATAGTTACAACATCTGTCCTTATATACATTCCAACAAAATCTTAACACAACAGATCATGTATAAGGATAAGTTTCGAAATAGCCAGATCTGCCTCCTGCACATCTCCAGAAGTTTAATTCGTCTAATCTAAATAACCTGTCGACCCTTACGCCTAACCTACTTAAATCAAATTTTGAGCACTGGAGAGTTTAAAGGGAAAGTATAAACTTCGAGTTAGATAAAAAAGCCTAGTGTGGATAATAATATGTCATCTCTATTTATGGATATCTAGTGGGACCTCGTTGTTGAGCGGAATGGTTTTTCCCCTCACTAGTATCCCCTTATAAATATATCTTTTGCAAAAAAAACTTTTCCAACCACAATGGTCACAATAAACAATAGTAAAAATAACATGCATGCATGCAACATGGGATAATCATGACCAATTTTTCTAAATCAAAGGACTGTCAGTCCTAACATCATAGTTTTCTTAGGGTAAATACAAGCCAATGGCTTACTTGGGCCTACAAGATATATCACATTTTCTAACATACTATTAGAACACAACTGGACGGTCTGTCCAAAACTTACTATTCCTAGGGTCACTTTGATCCTAATGGTTTTGTAGGCTCACAAATAACCTATCTCCTCCTTGTATATTTCTTTCTCTATGTGAACTTACTTTTAGTCTTACCAATGTCAAAGCCCTATGCGCTGGAATTATGGACTTATATCAGCTAACGGCTAATAGCTGAAGTATAGGGCGCTACCCTGCACCAGTCCCGTCTGGTTTTCCAATCTCCGAGTCAATTCAACCTATCATAATTTATCTAAAGGTGATAAGAACAACAATCTCTTTAGTATATTCCAGCGCTAAGTAGCCTTTTTATTCCTTTGAAAACATAATTCTTTAGAAATGATTTAACCCTTGAAATCTTACTTCAAAACGAAGAAAATATAGCCCTTTACTTTGTACAAAACATTTAAGCCATGATATATGCTTTTAGAAATAATATTGATGAATGTCGATATCACTTAGAGGTTGTCGTACCTCAAAACATAAGTTGTAAAACCAAAACCGTGAAACCGTTATATTTTGATAAAGATCGACGTCTATATTGCCTTTAAGGGTTATTGCGCCACTTCATTAGAGAAAACATGTTAAAGAATCTGGTTTATAACTATAAGGCCATAAGATTAAAACCCATTTACATTGCCTATAAAGGTTGCCAAATACAAGCGGCGTCACTAAAGCTATCATACAATCAACGTCGAAAGTAATAGGGTCAGTGTCATTATGGCTAACAAAAATAAGCGGCATCACGGCCTTATAGAGTCAACGACATTTTAAGAGACCTGCGCCGTCATTATCGCCTTTACAAACCAACTTCAAATGTAATGGAGTCAACGTCACCGGAGCTAACATAGTAAATATTGCAGCAACACTGCCTTATAGGGTCGGCATCTTCATTAAAACCATGCGACATTGCTCACGTGGAGTTATTGATGTCGACTATGATACTATCCTTCATACTTCAACCAAGGCCGATCCATTCCACATCAACCGAAGTTGATATCCTATGCATCACACTTGATCAACGTCGAAGATCATAGGGGCAGCGTCGTGAACTGCGACATCGATAGCTCCAGCATGGCAATGTCGTAATGATATAAAAACTATAAATTTTCTCATTAAAGTAATATCTTTTTCCCAGCTGTAAATTCTTGTTGAATTCTTATTAGGTAATAATTTTCTTTACCAAAATCATTTTAGAAAACTGATATAGAGTAGATTTATCATTTCCAAAATAATTTGCAAACCATACATTTTATATTAATATTTTAATACAATATTTAAGTTTTTCTAGCTCAAATACTTCATAATAAACCATATAATCTTGGAAAAAAATCCCCAAAAATCATAATAATTCCGATTTTATACATTCTTTAACATATAAAACTTTTAAGGCCAAAATCAATTTTTAATTATTTTTAGTAATTAAAACCCGAAATAAACAATTTTCTCCACTTAGAAAATTCATAATAGATTCGTACCTGGTTAGAAAATTATGAAATTAAAATCTACTTCAAAATAATGTCTTTAACATCATATAAAAAATTCAAGGCAATTGAGAATAAAAAACTAGTTTTCGCACTTAAAACCTACTAGATAATTAATAATAAATCCTATAATTCATTGTTCAAGCATATAATCATCTAAGCAATTAAAACATGGCATAATACAAACAAAAGATTCAGATACTTAAAACCGAAATTGGTAGATAAAACTTGAGATGCATAACTATTATTCACCTTGATGGGTTAAAGAAACTTGATATTTGAATTTAGATTTGACTTCCCCTTAGTTTTAATCTTGCTTCCTAGCTTTTCTTCTTCCTCTTTTCTCCTAGTGATGGCCAACCTTAATTTTTAATTTTGTTTTTCTATGAATGAAGTGAGGGAGGAATGAGAATGGGAAGGATATGTTATGGAAACGTGCTCTTTTCCTATTTAACCCTCCTCATAATGCTCCTTCTTAATTATGGTTTTAATCAACCTTGTTATTTCATTAATTAAAGCTCAATCGATATTAAATATCACATCTCAACTTCCTTACCCTTTTACCTTATTTTATTTAATTTATCAAATAAACATCGTTAAATAATGTTAACCAAAATTAGGTTGTTGCAGACTCCCATCCTAAAATAATTTCGTCCTCGAAATTACGATAAGGTACACACATAAAAACATACAAGCATAGACATAAAACAAACCATCAAACAAGTTAGTATAAGTGTCCGTAATCCTACCCTATGTCAACCAAGTACAGTCTCTCTCGTCATCATTCCATTGGACTTTTTACTAATCTGACTATCTTGTTCTTGAGCTTCTTCTCATTCTTGTTACAATATAAACTGGATGTCTAACTATATTCATGTCTAATTCCACTGTTAAATCTATCAATACAATCAGAGTGATAGTAGTCTCTGGATTGCAAACTGTTGAGTCACAGCTTCTATGAAGATTTTGATTGCTGACAACAATATTAAAGCGATCGACAAATCAAGACGTACATATGGTACTCTAGATTATACGTTGATTATTTGATGTTATAATAGTAATAAAATTGTCAAAATCTATCCTCAAATAATCATGCACAAAATATAATATATATATATACACATTTATATAGGTTGTGCACTTTATTGTGCAACTTAACAGAGACCGGTCGACCGGTCCAAAAATGAACGGTCGACCGTTCCTGTTGAATGTGCACAATAAACGTGCACACATGTACATAACGACTATATTTTTAAAAACCTGTCTACCGGTTAGTTTTTGACCTGTCGACCGTTTTTAAACAGAGAGCAACTTCTTCCAAAAGACACATCTTTCTTCAATGGTTGCGTCTCTTCTTCTTCATCAATGATCATAACTTTTGACTGCAACTTTTCACCAAAGGTTATAACTATTTTCTCTCTATAAATACACATCAATATCATTGATTAAAAAAAAAAAGTTTTATTAAGATTATATATGCTCTCTATCTAGTCTCTGAATTCACTTGCATTCAAAAAGCTCTAAACTACTTTCATTCCTTATTGAATCATTGACACTATCTCATATATTTTGATTCAATAAGCAATATAAATTCCATAATCTTCACAAACATCATTCACAATTTGAGGATAAGATTATAGGAAGAGTGTACTACAAGTGACAAATCCGTGTTTACAAGAGCACAAGTTGTCAACAACAATTGTAATTGTTTTTGTTGAAGTCCTCGGTATTGTAAGAGGCAAGTGTTGAAGTCCTCAGTGTTGTAGAGGCGTGAAATCCCGTTCGGCTGTTCGGGTAATTGTAAACCTGTTCCTCCGGGTGAAGCGAGGTTGTAATTAGTGAAAATCCAGATAGTAGTCTGGGACTGGACGTAGGACGGTGCTCCGAACCAGTATAAAAATCTCTGGTGTGATTTTTCTATTTTTTTTTATTTACAATGCTATTATCATCTATTTCTGCATTTGTATTGTAATCCATATTATACGATCCGTGTATACTATATTAGCACATATAATTGTATACACACCGCACTTTCATTTGGTATCAGAGCACGGTCATCATATAACCGTAACACAGTTATTTGATATATTCTTGTAATATGGCAAATAACGCAAGTACTAGCACTCAAAACACCACTTACACAGAAGGGAAATCGACACAAAGACCTCCATTTTTCAATGGTCTTAACTATAGTTATTGGGCAACACGTATGTCATTCTTTATGCAATCAAGTAGCTATGATGCTTGGAATGCTACTCAAAGAGAAATAGTGAATCCAACAACGGATTATTCAGAATGGACTGTGGCTGAGAAAACGGCAGCAGCCGTAAATGCAAGAGCAATAAATATGTTGTTCTGTGCATTAGACCAAAATGAATATAACCGTGTTAGTATCTGCACTACTGCATATCAAATTTGGCAAACGCTAAAAATCACTCATGAAGGTACTAACAAGGTTAAACAAGCCAAAATAGCCATGCTGAAAAGTCAATTTCAAAATTTCAAAATGAAACCAAATGAGACAATCAATGAAATGTATTCACGGTTTCAAACTATTCACCATGCACTTATTGGGTTAGGACAAAAGTATTCTGATTTTGATGTTGTTTCAACAGTCCTACATTCTCTGACTAATGAATGGGAAGGAAAAGTATTAGCAATTGAAGAAGCTAATGATCTTTCCGTCATGAAGCCAGATGAATTGATAGGAAATTTAATGTCCTATGAAGCAAATTTGCAGGCTAGAAAAGAACAGAAAGAAGAAAAGAAAAATGTAGCATTTCATGTTGAGAAAGATGAAAATGAATCAGATTCTGAAGATGAAGATTTGGCGTTCATTGCTAAAGGTTTCAAAAAATTCCTAAAATATCGAAAAGCCAGTCGCTACAATAAAAGGAAACCTGGATCAAATAAACCATCTTCATCTGCTATAGAATGTTTCAACTGCCATAAAAAGGGACACATGCAGAAGGATTGTCCAGAACAAAAGAAAAAGTCAGAAAATGACAAATTCAAATATAAGAAGGACAAATCAAAGAAACAAGCCTTCTCAGTAACATGGGATGATTCAGAGTCATCTTCATCAGAAAGTGAAAGTGATTCGGAGAATGAACAAGCTAATGTTTGTTTTATGGCAACAGAAGATGAGGTACAAATTCCTACATTTGATGAATTACTTGATATTAATGCTGAATTGATAGTCAAATATAAAAACATAAAACGTCAATTAAAAGTAGTCAAAGCAGATTTAAGCAGAGCAGAGTTTGAACGAGATATGTTAAAAGATGAGAAGAAAATATTAGAAGAAGAACTTGAAAATATTCAAGAATCATCATCTAATGTTGACTCTCAAATATCTCTTTTGAGTCAAGAAATAGAAGCTCAAAAAGAGAAAAATAATGCTCTCACTACTGAAAATCATGAACTTAAAGCAAAAGTCAAAATTCTAGACCTAGAAAAAGCTAGTTTACAAACAAAGTTTGATGACATTACTCAAAATGTTTCTAACTTTAACAAAGGTCGAGAAAATTTGACTAAAATCATTGAAAGTTCACAATCTATTTCAGATAAACAAGGTTTGGGATATAACAAACATAAAACTAAGAAACATCTTAGAAATAAAAGGAAGAAGAAAGTACAAAAAACTGAAGCTAAGAAAAATCTTAGTTTATTATATTTCAAACCAAAACCAATAGTGAAATTTCAAAAGAAAGATGTCAAGACTATCAAAATATGGGTTCCTAAAACAAATAACAATTTGATTAGGAACAAATACATTCAGCAATTCATGAATACTGTGCATCTTAATAATAATTATATATATAAAGGGGATACCGGACCCAAATGGGTTTGGACTCCTAAGACCTAACTCTTAGGACCCTATGAAAAGTGGGTACCATGAACTTAATTCTATGTTTGCAGGTCCCACTGAAGAAAAGAGGAAAGTGGATATTGGACAGTGGTTGCTCAAAGCATATGACGGGAGACAAGAGCTTACTAACAAATATTAAATACTCAGATGGTGGCTCAGTCACTTTTGGAGACAATTCAAAAGGTTATATCATCGGCAAAGGCGATGTGAGCAATTGTGGTACATCTAACTTACCTCTTATTACTAATGTCATGCTAGTTAGAAATTTAAAACACAATTTACTTAGTATTAGTCAGTTATGTGACAAGGGTTTTATAATTTCCTTTTCAAATAATAAGTGTAGTATTTTAGATAAAGATCATAATTTGGTTTTTGAAGGTTATAGAGACAGAAATATATATATTCTAAATATGAATATTAATCATAATTCAGATATGTGTCTTATGGCTAATGACAATGATCCATGGCTATGGCACAAACGTTTCTGTCATATAAACTTCAGAACTATTGACAAGCTAGCCAAAAACAATCTAGTTAGAGGACTACCCAAAATGAGTTTTAAAGTTAACAACATTTGTGATGCATGTCAATTAGGAAAATTGACCAAATCATCATTTAAATCCAAGAAAGTCATATCAACATTACAACCGCTTGAGTTACTGCACATGGATTTATTTGGACCTACTAGAGTTCAATCAATAAATCACAGTCAATATGTGCTTGTAATTGTTGATGATTTCTCTCGTTATACATGGACAATTTTCTTAAAAAATAAAAGTGATACTTTCGATCATTTCAAATATTTCGTCAAAAGAATTCAAAAATCAAAAGGGATTAAAGTTAAAAATATAAGAAGTGATCATGGCGGAGAGTTTGAAAATAATGAATTTGAACATTTTTGTACAAAGAAAGGTATATATCATAATTTTTCGTTTCCCAGAACTCCACAACAGAACGGAGTAGTAGAACGAAAGAACCGAACTTTACAAGAATGTGCAAGAACATTATTAAATGGAACCACCTTACCAAAACACTTCTGGGCAGAAGCTGTTGCAACTGCCTGTTATGTTTTAAATCGTGTGTCCATAAGACCTCTTACCAAGAATACTCCTTATGAATTGTTTAACAAAAGAAAGCCCAAAATCTCATACTTCAAAGTTTTTGGTTCTAAGTGCTTTATTTTAAATACGAAAGACCAGCTTGGAAAATTCGATCCAAAAGCCGATGAAGGAATATTTGTCGGTTATTCGGAACGAAGTAAGGCCTATCGAATATTTAATAAACGAACCAAAACTATTGAAGAATCACTTCATGTATCTTTTGATGAAATCTATCAGCATTCTCACACAATATCAGATGATGACGAATCAATAGTCATTAATAATCCAATCATCTCAAATACTGATTCTGACTCAGAAGTAATTATTGAGAATACTCCTCAAATATGTGAATTACAATCACCACCAAGAATATTAAGAGACCATCCGGCCCAAAATATAATAGGTGAAATAACATCACATGTCAGAACAAGGAGTCAACTCAATCAAATGGGTCATGTCGCTTTTCTCTCAAATATCGAACCCAAGAATTCAAAAGAAGCTGCTACAGATGATTACTGGATCATTGCCATGCAGGAAGAACTAAATCAGTTTGAGCGCAATGACGTTTGGGAACTTGTTCCAAGACCAACTGATCAGTCAGTAATTGGTACTAAATGGGTCGATAAAAATAAGGCTGACGAACAAGGAAATATCACTAAAAATAAAGCAAGATTAGTAGCACAAGGATACAATCAGGAAGAAGGTATCGATTATGAAGAAACTTTTGCACCAGTTGCTCGACTAGAAGCTATTAGAATTCTATTATCTTTTGCTTGTTATCATAATTTCAAACTTTATCAGATGGATGTCAAAAGTGCTTTTCTCAATGGATTTATCAAAGAGAATGTCTATGTCGAACAACCACCTTTATTCGTACATGAAAAATATCCTGACCATGTGTTCAAACTTAAGAAAGCTCTGTATGGTTTAAAACAAGCACCTCGTGCTTGGTATGAACGTTTACGTAGCTATCTTATTAATTCAGGGTTTGAAATAGGCAAAGTCGATCAAACTTTGTTTATTAAACATTCTCGAAATGATATTCTGGTTATCCAAATATATGTAGACGATATCATCTTTGGTTCAACAAACGATAAACTCTGCAAGGAATTTGCAAGTATTATGACCAAAGAATTCGAAATGTCTCATATGGGAGAACTATCTTATTTTCTTGGACTTCAAATCAAACAACTTTCAAACGGTATTTTTATCAATCAAGAAAAATACTGTGAAAATCTTATCAAACGCTTCGGATTACAAAATACATCTGGTAAACCAACTCCTATGAGTACAACTACACATCTTGAAAAAGATGAAAGTGGTAAGAATGTTGACCAGAAATTATATCGAAGCATGATTGGTTCTCTTCTTTATCTTACAGCTAGTCGTCCAGATATATTAATGAGTGTTTGTTTATGTGCTCGTTTTCAAGCCGATCCAAAGGAATCACATTTACGAGCAGTGAAACGTATAATTCGTTATCTAAATAATACCAAAGATTTTGGTCTTTTCTATCCAAAAGAATGTCCATTTGAATTAGTATCATATAGTGATGCTGATTTTGGTGGCTCACGGACGGATAGAAAAAGTACAAGTGGTACGTGCCATTTTATTGGAAAATCGCTTGTCTCTTGGTTTAGTAAGAAACAGAATTGTGTTTCACTATCAACATGTGAAGCTGAATATATATCAGCGGCTCTCGCTTGTACTCAAGTACTATATATGCAACAAACACTTCAAGATTTCGATATACATTTATCAAATTCTATTATATACTGTGATAACACGAGTGCAATAAATCTCTCTAAAAATCCAGTAAATCATTCTAGAACCAAACATATTGATATCCGTCATCATTTCCTTAGAGATAATATTGAAAAAGGTAATATACATCTTGAATATGTTCACACTGACAATCAAATAGCCGATATTTTCACTAAACCATTACTTGAATCTAGTTTTATTAAACTACGAAGAGAGCTTGGCTTAGTATCTCGGAAAGATCTAGAATAGAATAAGTAACCTTCAAACTTAGGCTATATATTTTTCAAATAATTCTTAAATTTCAGCCTATAACAAACTATACCTATTTTTATAACTTTTTTTTCTATCATTGTTTTTGTTTACGGCTAATTATCTCTAACAAATCCTATCCTCAAGTTCATTGGCAAACTTTTTTCTATATAAACGTTTGAAAAATACACTTTCATTCATTCACCTTCTTGCTGAAAATTATAAATCACCTTAAACAAGCTACCATGGCACACATTTGCGACAAATGCGCAGAGGAATCTCATATTTCTATCACTAGCTCGGAGTCGGAGGAACAATATTCTCCGATTACACCGAAACAAAGGCCGGAATGCCCTCACCATTGTTTTCGCACACCTGGCCATACTCCAACATCCAAGCGTGCAAAGAAAGCACTATTCTGCTCTCCGCGCACGAAGGCGCAAATCGATGAAATTCATCACTACCAAAAGCATCAAATTGATCTTCAACGACAACTACATTATGGTCAAAACCTACTATACCATGAACAACAACGTACTTCAACTCGTTTATCCGCTTTAGAACGAATGGCTTCATTCTTCTACGGTTCAAACAAACACGATGTTCATGAACCAATGCCGTCAAGACCATCGACTTCAACAACTCCAAACTCTTGGGATAAAAACTATAACGAGAATGAAGGAGCTCGATATAAGTGGAGTCCGTGGGCTAAACGCATTGAAAACGACAAGAATTCTAATAACAACTCACCTTCTCATTAGAATTCCATAATGTATATTATTTTGCTTTCATATATAATTCTTGTAATACAGTATATTTTTGCAATAATAACATAATATATAATATATTAATTCGACTCGTTTTCAAAATTTTTGCCAAATTCTGCATTTTTGCACACAGAGCCAAACCGGTCGACAGCCTAAAATATGACCGGTCGACCGTTTTGCTCTCTGGTTGAAAACGGTCGACCGGCAATACGCAGGCGGTCGACCGGTCGGCAGTTATTACTTTTTTTATATACTTCACGTATATATTTTTGCCACCAACCCTCTTTACTTTCTACTCTCCACTGAAAATTTTCCCATTTCCAAACCCTAGTTCATATTCTCAAGCTTCACAAACTCTCAAATTCTCTTCAATGGCTCCTCCTCAGAAAAAATCAAAGAAAAGAGCAACATCAGAAACTTCTTCTCTTACTCTCTCTGCTAGAAAATGGCTAGAATCTCCGGTTGCAGTAACTAGATGGAATCAAATGACAAATTACAAATTCCATCCAGGCTCATTCATCAAATTCGACGATTTCACTGCATACGGTATTCAAAGATTAGCAAATAGATCTCGTATCTCTCCTCTTATTGATTTTTCTGTAAATAGCGTACAAATTAATCATTTGATGATTAAGCTATTTTATGCGAATATGAATTTAGAGGAATATACTCCGGAAAATCCAAATGGAGTTATTTGGTCAGTAGTATGTGGCAAACGAATCTATCTCACTTATGATAGAATTGCTTCTATTTTGGGAATACCAAATAGGGGTGAAGAGTTTTCATCGACATTTTGTGAAGTTTTCACCCGGAATAGTACGAGTCATAAATTTATAGAAGATGATAGTAACGGCACCAAATCGATTGGGCTACGACCAACTGCAAGGTTGTTACACCATGTCCTAATGCACTCTCTATTTCCTCGATTAGGAAACTATGATGCCGTTTACAAAGAGAATTTCAAGGCTCTTTATGCTATCTACGATGATATCGAAATAAATTGGGTTCACATGATTTTCGATGAAATTCTTAAGGTAAATAATTCTACTCGTCCACATTTCTTCTATAACGAGTATATTATGCGTATGTTGCTTGCATGTGGAGTCACACCCCCGGATTCGGCATATTCTACACCAAAGTGTATTGACTCCACTACTATCAAACGGATGAAGCTTCCTCCTCCATATGTTCATATTATGCCATTCGAACAATGGCAACAACGCGATACTCAAGAACAACAAGCTCCACCATCTCGTCGTCGTTCTGAAGATGTTAGATTATTGAAATCTAAATCATCTACAAGAGAATCTCTTGAAACCATCGCTCGGAATCAATTTTTACTTGAATCAAGACTAAAACGAATGGATTCGAAAATTGATAGACGATTCAATAAGGTAAAGTCATTCTTCGGCGCTATATGGAATGCTATATCATGTAGCACATCCGTCTCGACCCAACATCAAGACCCCGGAAAACGTCCGGCTCCTCCAACTTTTACTTGGTCGACATCCGAGGAATCCGGTGGTACAAGCGGACAAGGTCGTGGGGACAATGACGATGATGATGACGATGACGATGACGACGATGATGATGATGATGATGATGATGAGGAAGAGATTCAGTCGGAATGAAGTTAGTTTGTTTTTCTTTTCATTTCTTTAAAAACATATATGGCACTTGTACTAAATAGTGTCCATCTTTTTATTCGTAGTAGACTATGACTTGCATTGTACTTCATCAAAACATCCTGTGTTTGAATGTATGCATTGTTCTCTTTGGTTTATATTTTCTATTGTTTACTCCTTTTTGTCGATGACAAAGGGGGAGAAAGGTGCTAATAATTGTTTGCAGGATGAAAGGTGCTAATAATTGTCTGCAGGAAATCACATATTCAGGGGGAGATCCTATACTTGAGTTTTTATATTGTCATCAATCAAAAAGGGGGAGAATGTTGAGTCACAGCTTCTATGAAGATTTTGATTGCTGACAACAATATTAAAGCGATCGACAAATCAAGACGTACATATGGTACTCTAGATTATACGTTGATTATTTGATGTTATAATAGTAATAAAATTGTCAAAATCTATCCTCAAATAATCATGCACAAAATATAATATATATATATATACACATTTATATAGGTTGTGCACTTTATTGTGCAACTTAACAGAGACCGGTCGACCGGTCCAAAAATGAACGGTCGACCGTTCCTGTTGAATGTGCACAATAAACGTGCACACATGTACATAACGACTATATTTTTAAAAACCTGTCTACCGGTTAGTTTTTGACCTGTCGACCGTTTTTAAACAGAGAGCAACTTCTTCCAAAAGACACATCTTTCTTCAATGGTTGCGTCTCTTCTTCTTCATCAATGATCATAACTTTTGACTGCAACTTTTCACCAAAGGTTATAACTATTTTCTCTCTATAAATACACATCAATATCATTGATTAAAAAAAAAAGTTTTATTAAGATTATATATGCTCTCTATCTAGTCTCTGAATTCACTTGCATTCAAAAAGCTCTAAACTACTTTCATTCCTTATTGAATCATTGACACTATCTCATATATTTTGATTCAATAAGCAATATAAATTCCATAATCTTCACAAACATCATTCACAATTTGAGGATAAGATTATAGGAAGAGTGTACTACAAGTGACAAATCCGTGTTTACAAGAGCACAAGTTGTCAACAACAATTGTAATTGTTTTTGTTGAAGTCCTCGGTATTGTAAGAGGCAAGTGTTGAAGTCCTCAGTGTTGTAGAGGCGTGAAATCCCGTTCGGCTGTTCGGGTAATTGTAAACCTGTTCCTCCGGGTGAAGCGAGGTTGTAATTAGTGAAAATCCAGATAGTAGTCTGGGACTGGACGTAGGACGGTGCTCCGAACCAGTATAAAAATCTCTGGTGTGATTTTTCTATTTTTTTTATTTACAATGCTATTATCATCTATTTCTGCATTTGTATTGTAATCCATATTATACGATCCGTGTATACTATATTAGCACATATAATTGTATACACACCGCACTTTCACAAACGCACTTCCTAAGATGAGAAATATGGAAAACATTGTGGACTCTTGCCAAACTGCTCGGTAACTCGATCTTGTAAGCGAGTTTCCCAATTCTTTTTATAATAGGAAATGGTTCAACAAATTAACCTATGTACCAATTTCCCTGACTTTCCATATCTTACCACCCCCTTCATTGACGATACTTTGACAAAAACCCAACCCCCAACTAAGAACTCTATGTCTTTCCTTCTCTTGTCTGCATAACTTTTCTACCTAGACTGAGCTTCCTTCGTCCTAGCTCGGATTAACTCAATCTTTTCAACAACTTCTCTTACTAAATCTGGACCAAGAACTAATCCATCTCTGGTATCCAACCAATATATGGGTGATTTACATGGTCTTCCATATAAAGATTCAAAAGTTCCCACCCTATACTAGTCAGATGACTATAACTATTGGAAAATTCGACTAAGTGTGGATAGTCTTCCTATGATCCTCCAAAATGTAACACGGAAGCTCTTAACAAATCTTCCAAGACTTTGTCAACTCATCCTTTCTGCTTATCTATATGTGGATGGTATGCGGTACTCATTTTGAAATTGGTACCTTAAACCTCTTGCAGACTCTTTCAGAATTCGCTAGTAAACAATGAATCTTTATCATTGATTATACTACTAGAAATCCCATGCAGTTTTACTGTATTCTCCATAAGTAGCTTAGCTAAAACAGGTGCCCTCCTTATTGACTTAACAGGCATAAAGTGTGCACTCTTAGTCAGTCTATCCACTATAATCCAGATACTTACATATCCTCTATTCGACCTTGCCAACCCATTTAAGAAATCCGTTGATACCGAATCCCATTTCCATACTGGTATATCCAAAGGCTGAAGCAATCTACTAGGCTTTTGATGCTCGGCTTTCAGTTACTGCAATTCAAGAATTGCTTTAACCATAAGCCTGCATCACTTTTCATATCTTCCTAGAAGTAGCTCCTTTTTCATGCTATGGTATATCTTAATCCCTTTAGGATGAGTGGTAAACTTCGCTTGATGACAATCCCTAAGAACTTCTTTCCTTAGATTACCAACATCTTGAACACATATCCATCCTTTCTTCCTTAACCATCTGTTATGATCAAGATAAAAATCCTTCAAATCATCAATCTCATTTCCACTTTCCAACCTTCGAATTCATTCAGCTAGTAATGGATAATCTTTTTCCGTAGAAGCAATCTTTTCAATCCATACTGGTCAGTGTTCTAAGCAAGATAGCATTGCAGTACTCTGACTAGAGCTAGCTGTTGATCTTATGTGCACATTACAAGTTCTTAATGTTTCCAAATCTTTAAATTCGGTTAACAATGCTAATACCGCAACCTGTCTACTAAGCACATATGCTGCTTTGTTCCTTTTTTCTGATGTATACTCAATCTTGAAATCATAAGAAACTAAAAACTCCTACCATCTCTATTGTCTCATGTCTAACTCCTTCGGAGAGAATAAATATCTTAAAAACCTATGATCCATATACAACTCAAATAGTTCTCCCAAAACATAATATCTACACACTTTCATAGCAAAAATTACTACAGCCAACTCTAAATCATGAGTGGGATATCTAATTTCGTTTGGTCTGAGCTATCAAGAAGCATAGGCAATCACTTTATCCTTTTGCATTAACATAGCTCCTAAACCTTTTCCACACATAGTGGTATACACCACCAAAGCATAGGTTAATAAATGTTTCAACTTTTGGAATGCCTCCTCACATTTGTCATCCAAACATACTTCACATTATTCCTTGTCAACTTAGTCATCAGTGCTGCTATATGGGAGAAATCCTCCAGTAGTAGCCAACTAACCCAAGAAAACTCTTTATATCGGTCATTGTCTTGGGTCTCTTCCAATTATTAACTGCTACTATGTTAGTTGGATCCATTGACAACCCTTTTTTAGACTACATGGCCAAGGAACTTTACTTCTTTCTTCCAAAAATGACAGTTCAGAAATTTCACTTTCTGTTAATGCTGCCTTAACGTCTCAAGCACTATTCTAAGGCGAGTCTCATGATCTTACTCATTCCTAGAATATCCCAGAATCTCATCTATAAATACTAACATGAATTCATCCAGATGCGCTTGAAAGATTGGACTCACCAAATCTACGAAGAAAGCAGGCGCATTGGTCAGTCCAAATGGCATAACTAACCACTTGTACGAACCATATATTGTTCTAAACGCTATTAACTGAATACTATCTTCCACTACCTTTGGTTGATGAAACCCTGTCGCTAAATCCAACTAAGAATGTACTTTATCTCGACTCAACTGATCAAACAAATCATCGATTCTTAACAAAGTATATATGTTCTTCGATGTCCTCTCATTCAACTTTCTGTAATTAATTCATAATCTTAATGACATGTTCGGTTTCTTCATGAATACCGCAGCTGCTCCCAAGGTGAATTGCTCTGTCTAATAAAACTTTCCCCTTCTATGTCCACCAGCTGCACCTTTAACTCCTTTATTTTGGTACATGTCATTCGGCTAGGCGGTCTACTTACGGTTCATCTTCAGGTACAAGATCTATTTCAAACACAATAGCTCATTTTAGCATTATTCCTGTCACTGGCTCAAAGACATCAACGAACTCTCTAATGACAAAAACTTGATTCAACTCGACTTTTTCCTCCATTGCACTCAACAAAGCACAAAAATCAAAGTTCAGTCCTCTACTAAGTATATAATTAGGTTGCTACTATTAGGGTGTCTTAGTAATATTTTCCTATCTTGGCAAAATATCCTAGCATCATATTTACTTAACCAATCCATACCCAAATAATACCAAAGCCTATAAAATCAAACATAGGCAAACTGCGGGCAAATATATGACTTAACAATTTGAACTTTAACTGGTCACATCTCATCCCTAGAGTTGCATAACTCACTATCAGATTCATAACCCTTAAGGAAGTAACTAGGATGATAGTTCTAAAATTTTCTTATCTGCCAAGTAATGGGAAATAAAAGAGTGCAATGCTCCAATATCGAACAATACTCTAACAGGTATATTATGAATCAAAAGCGTACCTCCCATAACATCCTTTCCTTTCTCCTCTGCTGTAGGTCTCGAGGCATCCAAAGCAAATACTTTCCCTTTCTCACCCTTGGTTGGTTCCTTGCACTGATTCTTATAACGTCCAATTTGGTTACACTTGAATCACTTAATGTTCTTCCTTCCAATAACTGTCTTTCCATTCCCCGAACGACATTCGTTCGCAAAATTCCCTTTCTTATTGCACTTGTAGCAAATGGCATTAGCTTTTCCTTTCTTGGGAGCTTTGCTCTTTTGAGCTTCCTATTTCTGAAAGAACAATATTTTTTTACTCTGCCCACTTTGAGTCACCACTGCTTTGTTACCCTATATAAAGCAAGCATCTCTTCATTCCTTGATGCTATCTAAACTACCACGTCACATGGATCCCTGAGATGTGGCAATTTTTCCCTAGCAAGCTCTGGTCTTAATCCATGGATAAACTTTTCATTTCTCTTCATCATTGTATCAACTTTAGCATACCCATATCTAGATAACTTCTCAAATCTGGTTGCATACTCAAGCACAGTCATGTCACCTTGCACCAACTCAGCAAACTTTCTGAGCAAAGTTGACTTTGCAATTTTCGACATAAACCTCTCTTCGAATCCCCTCTCGAACGCTGCCTAAGCCAAATTCTCTTTTGGCACCCTAATAATTACATTGTTCCACTAGTACAATGCAGCTCCTTACAGTTGTTTGGATGCCGTCCTCCTCCTCTGCTTGTCATTTATACCAAAATCAACAAAAATCCTTTCATAATGGAGCAGCTAATTCTTCACCTCGATTGCATCCTTAGTTCCAAAGAATGATTTCCCTCCAAATCTTGCATAATCTCTACTTAAAATAGCATGATTGTTGATAATTGGAACTTGGGGATTTGCTCCTCTAGCATTTCCACTAACTAATCCACCTGCAACTCCTTCTTGCATCATGTTGACGTAAAAATGATACATAACTCCCATATCCACTTGTGATGTTCCAACAGCCACATTAGCAGCTGTTTAACGACCCAGATTCCTCCTAATATTGGGCCCGACATTTCCATTAGTTATGGTACTTCCTCCACAAAGATTCACTCTTCTGTTTCCTACCTCCATACCTTACTTTCCTTAAATATACATTCGAATCATAGTAAGATAAGGAAGAACCGTCTAATACAGATGGGAGAAATAGAGATAAGGCATATACTTATGTATATATAGCAAATACAAGTACGTTACGATTGCGGTATCCCATACTCCCAATCTTATTCTCTCATTCATTTTGGCTATGTTTTCAAAAACAATTTTTAAGCTCAAAATTCTTTTAGCTCTACATAAACCTATGCTTTGATGCTAATTTATAACATCCCCCATTTTGGGGCCCGAAACTAGCCGCTACAGAAGCCGCAGTCATTTATAGTATTAATTTCTGATGACAAAATGCGAATATGTTAATTGCAGAGACTTGAAAATTTTAACGATTTTTAATAACGTAATTAACTAAAAAAATTTATGAAAATAAAAAATAAAATTTTGCAATGAAAATTTGATATTCGATATGCATCTATTTAAGCATAGCAAAAGGCAGATTTTCATCAAAAAATATGAAAGTTTGTTTTCTTGTGAAATTTAAATTTAACATATAAATTAGTTAAAAATTTGATGGAAATAAAACTTTTTGAAATCTAAATATTTTTACATAAGAAAAACATAAACCATCTTCTGAGTGAGATGACATAATTTGTTTCGCCAAATTTGGCTGCTCTATCCCCGTTCATCTTATTTTCGGCGTTTTAGCAACATTTTTGGCAGCGAAAATCGAGTTTGATAGGAGGGTCGTGTTGCTCATATCTGTGTACCATCTTGTTCGTCTCATCACACTGATCTTTTTAGTATATTCATTTGTGCATTCGACATTCGGTAAATGGCAAAATCTGCGAAACGGTTAGCCGTATCGGTACCCGTTTTGAGGCATTTTGGCTTCCCTGTGGCCGTTCAATTGTCCACCGATTGAAATCTAATAGTCATCAGCTCTTAATTTTTTTTCCAAAATTGATATTTAACTTTTGTTATTCCCATTGTTTTGAATATAAACTGGTTCGTTTCCTCTTTCTCTCCTCTCATTCATTCTGATTCTTGCTTCTAAAAATAATAATAAGCACATACATTTGTTTTTGTGAAGCCTACACCTTCTCCTTTTCTTTGCCGATCACCCTGTTCATCTTCGTACCCAGCATCTCCAGCCTTTCCTTCCGTGTAGCCGAGCAAACCACCCACTTCTCCTTCTTTGAAAAAGAAAGAAAGGGATATATATATATATATATATATATTATGTATATACATATATTTTGTATCTTCGTCGAATATAAGTTCGGTCAATTTTTTTTGCTTTGGAATTGTCGTGGAGTTCATGACTCAAAATTCGTAGCTTGTCGTATTGTCTAATTTCTCTAGCCTCGAAAGGTGAGTGATCACTCATGATTAACATTCATATGCTCAGTAAATTGATTTCATATAACATGACGATTGAAATATGTTATTAAACTTGAATTGGTTAGTAATTGAATTGTTGAATATGTATGTTAACATTTTAAATTGTTCACTTATGTAAATTGACACCATAACATATTGAATAAATATTTAAATTGTTAATGGTTATATATGCTTGTAATCGATATGTTATGCTATTTTATTTTATTGTTCTTACTCTGAAGTTCCCTGTTAGTTTAGGAAATCCCTATGAGTTGAAATGATACGTACCCGAATGACATTATAGATTAGAGAAAATCGTTATGGGTTGAAATGATAAACCCAAACGACTTCGTAACGACCCGGGATTTTCGATCTCGAAAATTACAGATAGTAAGGAAAGAAAGAAAAGAGATAGAAGAAGAAACAGGATAGAAACACAGACTCTCACATTTGCAGCGGATCAAAATATAATATCACATAAAACAAAAGTTTAAAAAGGGAAACCGTATCAGTCAATTACATTTTAATACATCAGAGTTACAACATTTTCACAATCACTGTACACTAAAAGCAATATGTTTCAAATACAAATCAATAATACATAGCTGTTACTCTCCATATGTTCCTGTCTTCCAGCTTGCCTCGTGAGCTCCAGAAACGTCCTTACCTGAAAATCTATAATATTCGGTCTGACCCGAGCATTACATCAAAGTGACACTCGGGTCAGGCTGGAAACCAGCGTAAGTAAACCCTTCTAACATGGAATACAACAGCATAAAACTCACATAAAACCTAGGGTAACTTGTATCAATCTTACAAATTCACATGTTTGTTGTAGACAACACTTATTACACACATCAATTTCTGAGTTCCAAAACTTAGATTAAATACACGACTCCTTTCTCTTCGAATTCAAATACCATCTTAACCCACACTATTCAAGTGAAACACAATTCAACCTTTAATCTCAAGATGTGATTTCTTACACAACAATTCATCATCATTAGATAACCACATAATCACCGTTCTAGACAAACATATCATATCACAAACATTTCATATCAGAAAAATCAACCAATCATTCATAAGTAAGATTAAATTAGTCACCTATTCCTAATTAAATCAATTTAATTACTTTAATCACTTTTAATCTTGCTTACTTTACAATAATTAATTACAAACCATTAATTAATCATCCTTAATTATCCTCTCTAATTACATTCAGTAATTAGCCTTTAATTAATTTACCACATTCATTGATCAATATTGATTAATCACATTTAGTAATTAATTATTCTTAATTACTTACATTAATTAATTAACCTCTTAATTAATTAATAAATCCTTTAATTAACTGCACTAAATAATTAACACTTATTTACCTCCACTAAGTAATTATTCTTCAATTATTTTCCATCAAGTAACTATTTCATTGGTTAATTATCCTCAATTAATTTAACCTTTAATTTATTAATTAAATTAACAAATTCTTAACAAATTTATCCTTCTATTAGTAATTAATTTATCCCTTAACTGCAAACTAAATTAATAAATCCTTAACAAACTAATTCTTAACAAATTAATTCTTTAAATTACTTACCTTAAGTAATTATCACTTACTAAATCACACCTAGTAATTATTCTTTAATTAAAGTAATTACCATCAATTAATTATATTAAGTAATTAAACTTTAAGAAATTAATCATCTCTTAATTAATTGCTGTAATTAATTACATTAATAAATTATTCCCTTAACTGATTTCATAAATCAATTTACCATCCTTATTAAATAATTTATACTTATTCAATTTCATTATTTAAATCATCTTTAAAAACATATAGGAAATTTATCTATTATATAATCACATAACAAACAATTCCAAAAGATTGAAATTTTGAAAACTTGTTTTTAAACTACAAATACTTTGTTTTAGATCTTGGTTTATCTTATTCATTTTGATAAATTTTAAACTTATTACATCCTATCATCTACCCGAACTAAAACCCGAGCTACCCATATATTGTTTTCTTTTAAAAATAAAATTCTGGGTAAAAATAGAAAAAACTGTTACCTTACTTATTAAACTCGATATCATACACGCGACAACACGCAAACAACCCGAGCCTGAGCTTCCTTTTCCCGATTACTTCCCGAGACAATCCAGCTTCTCCCCGAGCGAACCAAACTCAAACCCCTTCCATTGAAATTCGATTTCTATCAACGAGTCATTCATCATTCTTCCCGAAGCAAAAACTACAGAACAATCAACAGATACATGCGTCAATGCGTGCACGTGCACCACCGTACGTCGCGGCGCTTATCGATACTGTGATCACCATCAGGTCGACGACGACCTCACCATCGATCTCTACCATCTAGGAGCATGAAACCGCCTTCAACTCGAAATCGAGCTAGTCGTTCGACTGAAACCAAATTTTGCTCAATGAAAACCCTTCGCGCGCCACCACCTTAGGCCGCCTGAGACCCCGCTACACCGTCCTTTCCTTCGTCGAAGACTTAAGCACCAAACCTCCCTACTCTGACCAGGTCTGGTCCAACCTAGCTATCACGCGATTCATGTCAACATCGTCGACCACAACTGGGTTCTTAAACCCTATCCTGATGATCCCTGGTCACCACGGCCAGTGATACACCACCAACCCATTTTTCCCATGGCCACCCTCTTCCCAGCCATCTCTGACAACAAACCCGACCTCCAACGCCTTGCCGATCGACAACAATCAACAAACGAACCAAATCCGATCAACCCAAATTTCCTCAAAATAACCAAACTTAAAAATCTCGAATATAATCTCAAAATTCACCATTTTTCAATACGATTTAGCTTGTATAATCAAATCATGAAATCAGGATGATCAATTTTTCCCAAATTGAATATGATTTCGCTGTAATCTCTTCAACCAATAAAATAACTGGTTAATTCAGCCTAAATATATTTTTATAAATCAAATGTTATGATAAGAAAAAAAATTTCTTTAAAGATCATAATCTATAGGGGATTGGAAAAGAAGAAATTGATTTTTGAACTTGTTTATATTTTTTTAGCGTGTTGATGTAAAAACAGTGATATATTTATAGACACGGATATTCAATCTCAAACAGTTTCATTTATGTATACATCCAGACAGATTTATAATCATGCAAACAATTTTCCACAACATGCTTTAAGTTTAATCAGGTGCAAATCAAAGTTGAATAGTTTTAAGCTTTAAAATGTTAATTTACTCACCCTTCATTTCGAATAGAGCAGCACTTGCTTCCCAACAAAACTGCTGCTATCTTGATTTTTGATTTGCTTCATCCTTGATTTGCTTGATTACTGAACTAAATCTTCGTTAGTTGCTTGATTCAGAGTTGAACTTTGGAAACTTATAAGGTCGATACAAGTTTGTTTTGAATTTTGCTTTCCCTAGGTTTGTTTCTTTACAGGTCTGTTTTTCTGCTTTTGAGATGATCTACAGGCTGAAGTGGTCATCTGATTTAATTCATATTTCTTTTTGGTTTGCATTTGTCTTGAGGAATGAATTTCAGCCTTAGATTTAGCTTAGAGAAAGTTTTCCAGTTTGTTTTGATTTTTCTTAGGAAAGGTTTCAGATTTTGATTGCATGAAAATTTTATGGTTTAGGAGATGAAGTTCACGTTTTGTGTTTTCTTTGTTATTAGAAATGAAAATAGAAAAAGAGGTTAAGATAGAAAGTAAATGTTTATATAGATTAAATTAGAATCAATTTTAAAATGAAAGAAAATAAAAAAAAAACTAGTGACACTTGTCTTTCACCCTATAAAATTGCTTAACACTTGTTACTCTAAAGGTTTATATCTTAACACTTGTAATAATTTATATTAATATTATTTTTAAAAGATTTTTAAAGCTTTTATATTAATTTTCCTAATGAATAAATACCATTGTAAATAAATGAATTCTTTTCTAAATTTATATAAATAAATTTCCTTTAAAGAAAAATAATATAAAACAATCTTATTTCAAAATAAAAACCTTTATTCATATATTTTAAATCCAAAATATTTTTAAGATATTTATATATATATATATATCTTTCAAATTTAAATTCAAATTCAATTTAAAATCTAATTTAAAATCAATTCAAATAAATGTATATATTTTTATCTAAACAAACACAAATTTAATTTGTTTGAAAATAATCATCTTTCCCATTCTAAATAATTATATTAGGAGGTTATCAAATAATTATTTATCCAGATATAAAAATTCAGTTTCTATTATGGATATTCAGATATCCTTTATTATCAGAATTCCTATATGTTCAATCTATAAACCAGATAGTTATCCAACTATCGGATGCTCAAAAATCCGGGTTATCATATTCCTCCCCCCTTAGAATCTTTTCGTCCTCGAAAAGAAACGAAGCCATAATTTATAAAAATACACGATATCAATGAAATTTTCTTTTAGAACATTTTTAAAACACTTTAAAATCTGTATAATATTGCCAAAATAGTTTTATAAAAATACTTTTTTTTATAACTCGATGTTTCAGCACGTCCATCCTCGTTCTTACAGAAATTCGGTTATACGTTGATCAGGCGTAGGAATGAAAATCTACAAGTACTTGGTAAAACCGTTTTCAACACCCAGTGAAAATACTTGGAAAACAATTTTTATTGAAAATATAGAAAACATTTTTGAAAATAGAGGAAATATCTTTGGTGAGAATGCTCTAGAAATCATCACCCCCATCCATGGTCGTAGTTAACTCGATGGTTGCGTTGCCGTCCCGGCAAAATCCATAGATAATTGTAGGCCTCCGCTCCCCTCGATTACGCCATGGAACCCGCTACAGATCGCAGCTACAACCGGGGTTACGTTGCTGTTACAGAAAAAACCCATATAACTGTAGGCCTCAGTGCCCTCGAATTTCGCTGCCAAAAGAATGAAACTTCTCCACTCCTACATAGGTCGCAGTCTACCGATGTAAAATCAAACGTAGACTGTTGGCTCTCAGCGGCACACACGACTTTCGCTATGTCACCATAGGTCGCAGTCTACCGATATAAAATCAAACGTAGACTGTTGGCTCTCAGCAGCACACTCGACTTTCGTTATGGTTTGCAGTAGATCGTAGTGACATCGAGTTACACTATCATCACGGCATAACCTAAATGCCTCTGTAGGCATCAGCGCCCTCGACTTTCGCTACACACTACACAAATTCCTCATGAACTAGTTTTGTCCGGACTCCTTACAGGATCAAATTTAGAACCCCCCTTAGGGTCAAGGCAATACCAACCTATGGCACTCCTGAGAAGTTCATTTCAAGGGAGCGTCTTTTTCCCCAAAGCCATTTTCAAAACACTTTATACTATACACATATAGTATCTTCCAAATCATACACCTAGTATGAATCTCAAATAAAGCACCTTTTCACTAAACGATTATCCCAAAATCGATAATTCTCAGCTAGGCTTTTCAAATCTCCAAAATTGATTTTTTTTCCAAAAATCAAAAGCCTTTCCAAAACCATAGGTTCCAAAAACCTTTTCTCAAAATCATTCTTATAAGATCCTTTGCATATATATAGACATATATATATATATATAACTTTAAAAATCTATGGATCACTTCAAACTTGTATAAATTCCCTTTTTATACTACAAATACTTTCAAAAAACCCTTTTCTTCTGGCAAAAGATTCAACAAGGGGAGATTTATCTTATATAACAAAGATATATAACTTTGTTATATTCCAAACCAAATATTCAAATTTGATTACTCTTTTATAAAGTTGTTTCCATCATAGTAATATCCAACTTTCACTTTTATTCATTGTATGTTTCACAAAATATACTTTCATTTCAAAAATCGTTCCACATTTCTTATTCACAAAATTTCAATATCAATTTCATTCAAACCCGTACGATGTACACATATCATCCATATGCTATATCAATCTGATCACTCACTCGATCACACAATTTTCTCTTCCGAACTAGTATCATCCACCCGACTTCCTAGCGCGGACTCAGATCTGGTTCCTTGATCAGAAACCGTCATTCTCCTTGCATAGCTATAACTATGATAGAGAATATCCAAAACCAATCAACAATCCATATCCAGGTTCGCCGTTGAAAATCGAGTGAAAAAATCCCAATTCGGATCGATAAACTATCTCGAAATTCTGTGCTCGAATCTGGATCAAATCACTATGCGAATAGAATAACATACGTACACCCTAGTATTTATCTTTAATGGTTATCAGCCAAATCAATCTCCTTTTCTATTCACATTTCCTATTCACTTATTCACATTTTCTCCCAATACCCATTTTTGATTAACACTTCAATTCTTATCTCAAATGGATATTTACTCATAAACAGTTTGCACTCTGTCCATCTTAAATTTAGAAAATAGCTTGAAAAGTTAAAAATAGATAAGTAGTTGAAAAATAATTATTAGTTTGTAAAATAGCTTGTAAAATAGTTAAGTAATTGTAAAATAGTTATAGAAATTTTAAATAATTGCAAAATAGTTGTAAAATATTAATTAGTTATAAAGTAGTTGAAATACAGTAATTAGTTTATAAAACAGTTGAAAAACTGTTAAATAGTTCCAAAAATAATCGTAAAACAATTATAAGATAGTTTAGGTTTAAAAAGAAAAGTTGTATAGTAAATAGTTTGGAAAAATAGATTTACATTAAAACAATTTATTTTGAAAATAGTCTAGAGTCAAACTGTACAATTCCCAACCTCCATTTTCATCAACTCAATTTAAATTTCCACTTCGGTTTAAATTGACTCAATTCCAATTTAAATAACTTAAATTTCCATTGAAATTGATTTATCCCCAATTCAAGTTGAATTAATTCTCAATTTCTTTCCAAATTCAAATCAAATTCATTTTGAATTTTAAACCTATTCAACTTTAATCACAATTCCAAATTATTCAAATCAATTTGGACTAATTCCAAATTGGACCCATTTCAATTTCGAATCAATTCCAGTTTGAATTAATCCCAATTCCCATTTGAATTTGAACTCATTCAACTTCAATTTCATTTCATATTATCCAATTCAAATCTTCCATTTGAATTTTTAAACTTATACATCTTCAATCCCAATTAACTCAAATCAAATTCAATTTGAACTAATTCAATTCAAATTTCAAATTTAAACCATCCCGAATTATATAAATTTGAGTTAAATTTTTAAATGTTGATTTAATCCCTTATTTTTAAATCAACAACCTAAATCTTTAAACAATTTAATTATGAGTCGGAATTTCATAATTCCATTTTAAATTATCCTTACTTAACTCATTACAAGGTTCAAGTAAGAGTTCAAAACAATTTTAATTTACAAATTCAATTCTTAACATTCAAATCTTAAGTTCAAAGGAATTCCATATCCTTAATTTCAAATTAAGTCTAAATTTCCCTTATACTTCAATAATGGATAAATTACCATAATCTATTTCTTCATTCATTTAAACAAAACCGATTCTCAATTTAAAGATTATTGATATCAATAAGATAATATTATCCAATTTTTTTTAAAACATCCATCCATTTCCAATTTCCAGATCTCAAACCCATTTTGAGATCACACAAACTCCCAATTCAAATTAACCATTTAACTTTCCAAGTCAAATCTCAATTTCATCTTGAAATTTCGAATTCAGGTTGCTTATTAACTTATTTAACTTTCCAAAGTTAAATTCAATTTACTTAATCTATTCAACTTTACCCAATTTGAATTTCCACTTCAAATTTTAAACTTCTCATAAATAATCTTCCCACTTATTAAGTTCAAAAACTTTTCACTTTTGTTATCACATCTCATTCCAAATTTAAAACTCAACATTTAGAGTTTATTTCAAATTTTCTTTGATACTATGTATATCACTCATCTATACATATTTATTTCCTTTTCACACCAAGTTATCCTTAAATTTTAAACCACCTTTGATTTTAATTCAAAACAAATTCCTTTGAATTTCAAACAACTCTTGTTTGAAATAGGACACTTTCGTTCAAATACATTAAATAATATTATTTATTATTTCTTTATTACTTTGAAACAATTTTCAAATTCTGGACCCAGATTAAAAACTTCACAATTCAGATCATCTTCAATTCCAATTGACAAGTCATACTTACCTAAATGTTTTACTTCCCTAAAACATTTCATTTTGCTTACTCGTTTATACACATTATATTATTAAACACAACAGTTATTTATGATAATAGCCAAGATTATCATATCTGGAAACCAATTCATTATTATCATATTTTGAATTCAGTTTGAATCCATTTCAAACTTATCTTTATTTAATTTCAATTTGGTTGGATTTCTATAACCACTAAATTTGATTCCAATAATTTAATAACCAATTACCTCAATATTTGAAAGAAATATTGCTTTATATATCAAAATATATTCTTATATAAAATCATTTAAAATCTTTATATAAGAAAATAACAAGTACGCTCATATATATATACACACACACACACACTCAACTCATCCTAGGTACCATTGACCCTATTCTTAATGAGTAATCTCACCAGAGCCAAGGTTCTCGACGTCGCTCTGATACCAAATGTAACAACTCGGGATTTTCGATCCCGAAAATTCCAGATAGTTAGGAAAGAAAGAAAAGAGATAGAAGAAGAAACAAGATAGAAACACAGACTCTCACATTCGCAGCGGATCAAAATATAATATCACATAAAATAACAGTTTACGAAGGAAAACTGTATCAGTCAATTACATTTTAATACAATAGAGTTACAACATTTTCACAATCACTGTACACTAAAAGCAACATGTTCCAGATACAAATCAGTATTACACAGCGGTTACTTTCCATATGTTCCTTCCAGCTTGCCTCCTAAGCTCCAGAAACGTCCTTACCTAAAAATTTGTAATACTCGGTCTGACCCAAGCATTACATCAAAGTAACACCGGGTCAGGCTGGAACCAACATGAGCAAACCCATCTAACATGGAATACAACAGCATAAAACACACATAAAACCCTGGGTAACTTGTATCAATCTTACAAATTCACATGCATGGTATAGACAACACTTATTACACACATCAATTTCTAAGTTCCAAAACTTAGATTACATAGTCCAATTCACTTAAATCATTCCATTCCAGCCTATTGATTTCATATATTAAATCTGTACAGAATTTTTGTAGATTATAAATCGAAGTGGTTTCGGGTATTTACTAATACCCGACTCCGGTCTCTTCAAATTCAAATACTATCTTAACCCACACTATTCAAGTTAAACACAATTCAACCTTTAATCTCAAGATGTCATTTCTTACACAGCAATTCATCATCGTTAGATAACCACATAATAACTGTTCTAGACAAACATATCATATCATAAACATTTCATATCGGAAAAATCAACCAATCATTCATAAGCAAGATTAAATTAGTCATCCATTCCAAATTAAACCAATTTAATTACTCTAATCACTTTTAATCTTGCTTACTTAACAATAATTAATTACAAACCATTAATTAATCATCCTTAATTATCCTCTCTAATTACATTCAGTAATTAGCCTTTAATTAATTTACCACATTCATTAATCAATCTTGATTAATCACATTCAGTAAATAATTATTCTTAATTACTTACATTAATTAATTAACCTCTTAATTAATTAATAAATCCTTTAATTAATTGCACTGAATAATTAATACTTATTTACTTCCACTAAGTAATCATTCTTTAATTATTTTCCATCAAGTAATTATTCCATTGGTTAATTATCCTCAATTAATTTAACCTTTAATTTATTAATTAAATTAATAAATTCTTAACAAATTTATCCTTCGATTAGTAATTAATCTAACCCTTAACTACAAATTAAATTAATTAATCCTTAACAAACTAATTCTTCACAAATTAATTCTTTAAATTACTTACCTTAAGTAAATATCACTTACTAAATCACAGTTAGTAATTATTCTTTAATTAAAGTAATTACCATCAATTAATTACATTAATAAATTGTTCTCTTAACTGATTTCATAAATCAATTTACCATCCTTATTAAATAATTTATACTTATTCAATTTCATCATTTAAATCATCTTTAAAAACATGTAGGAAATTTACCTATTATATAATCACATAACAAACAATTCCAAAACATTGAAATTTTGACAACTTGTTTTTAAACTACAAATACTTTGTTCTAGATCTTGGTTTATCTTATCATTTTGATAAATTTTAAACTTATTACATCCTATCATCTACCCGAACTAAAACCCGAGCTACCCATATATTATTTTCTTTTAAAAATAAAATTCTGGGTAAAATTAACAAAACTGTTACCTTACTTATTAAACTCAATATCATACACACGGCAACACGCAAACAACCCGAGCCAGAGCTTCCTTTTCCTGATTACTTTCCGAGACAACCCAGCTTCTCCCTGAGCGAACCAAACTCAAACCCCTTCCATCGAAAATCGAGTTCAATCCCCGAGTCGTTCATCATTCTTCTCGAAGAAAAAACTACAGAATAATCAACAGATACATGCATCAATGCGTGCACGTGCACCACCGTACGTCGCGACGCTTATCGATACTGTGATCGCCATCAGGTCGGCGACCACCTCACCATCGATCTATACCATCCAGGAGCATGAAACCGCCTTCAACTCTAAATCGAACTAGTCATTCGACTGAAATCAATTTTTGCTCAATGAAAACCCTTCGCGTGCCACCACCTTAGGCCGCCTGAGACCCTGCTACACCGTCCGTCCCTTCGCCAAAGACTTAAGCACCAAACCCCTACTCTGACCAAGTCCGGTCCAACCTAGCTATTGCACGATTCAAGTCAACATCGTCGACCACAACTGGGTTCTTAAGCCATATCCCGGTGATCCATGGTCACCACAGCCAGTGATACACCACCAGCCCATTTTTCCCATGGCCACCCTCTTCCCAGCCATCTCTGACAACAAACCCGACCTCCAATGCCTTGCCGATCGATGACAATAAAAAAAGAACCAAATTCAATCAACCCAAATTTCCTCAATATAACTAAACTTAAAAATCTCGAATATAATCTCAAAATTTACCATTTTTCAATACGATTTAGCTTTTATAATCGAATCATAAAATCAGGATGATCAATTTTTCCCAAATTGAATAAGATTTCACTGTAATCTCTTCAACCAGTAAAATAACTGGTTAATTCATCTTAAATATATTTTTAAAAATCAAATGCTATGATAAGAAACAAATTTTCTTTAAAGATCATAATCTATAGGGGATTGGAAAATAAGAAATTGATTTTTGAACTTGTTTATATATTTTTTTAGCAAATAGTGATATATTTATAGATACAGAATTCAATCTCAAATAGTTTCATTTATATATACATCCAGACAGATTTATAATCATGCAAACATTTTTCCACAACATGCTTTAAGTTTAATCATGTGCAAATCAAAGTTGAACAGTTTTAAGCTTTAAAATGTTAATTTACTCACCCTTCATTTCGAACAGAGCAGCACTTGCTTCCCAACAAAACTACTGCTATCCTGATTTTCGATCTGCTTGATCCTTGATTTGCTTGATTACTGAACTAAATCTTCTTTGGTTTCTTGATTCAGAGTTGAACTTTGGAAACTTGTAAGGTTGATAGAAGTTTGTTTTGAATTTTGCTTTCCCTAGGTTTGTTTTTTTACAGGTCTCTTTTTCTGTTTTTGAGATGATCTACAGGTTGACGTGGTCATCTGATTTAATTCATATTTCTTTTTGGTTTGCATTTGTCATGAGGAATGAATTTCAGGCCTTAGATTCTGGTTATAGAAAGTTTTCAGGTTTGTTTTGATTTTTTTAGGAAAGGTTTCAGATTTTGATTGCATGAAAATTTTCTGGTTTGAGAGATGAAGTTCATGTTTTGTGTTTCCTTTGTTATTAGAAATGAAAATAAAAAAGAGTTGAAGATAGAAAGTAAATGTTTATATAGATTTAATTAGAATCAATTTTAAAATGTAAGAAAATAAAAGAAACTAGTGACAGTTATCTTTCACCCTATTTAATTGATAAACACTTGTTACTTTAAGGGTTTATATCTTAACACTTGTAATAATTTATATTTATATTATTTTTAAAATATTTTTAAAGATTTTATATTAATTTTCCTAATTAATAAATACCTTTGTTAATAAATAAATGCTTTTCTAAATTTATATAAATAAATTCCCTTTAAAGAAAAATAATATAAAACAATCTTATTTTAAATAAAAACCTTTATTTATATATTTTAAATCCAAAATATTTTTAAGATATATATATCTTTCAAATTTAAATTTGAATTCAATTTAAAATCTAATTTAAAATCAATTCAAATAAATATATATTTTTATCTAAACAAACACAAATTTAATTTGTTTGAAAATAATAAGTTTTCCCATTCTAAATAATTATATTAGGTGGTTGTCAAATAATTATTTATCCAGATATAAAAATTCAGTTTCTATTATTTATATTCAGATATCCTTTATTATCAGAATTCCTATCTGTTCAATCTATAAATCAGATAGTTATCCAACTATCAGATGCTCAAAAATCCGGGTTATCATAGATTTTATTGATTTTGAAATTTTGGGATTGCGGGTTGAAATGATATATAACCGTAAATATTAAATTATCATAGATTGAAATGATAAACATCTGTATCACTTGACCATATGATAGAAAATTATATATGGCCACCGTTGGTCTATTTTGAAAAAAGATTTCCAAAGTTTTGAAAGGTAATAGGTGGATTTTAATAAATATTGAGTTTTAAATATAATATAAAGATATTTTACTTAGATTTTAAAATTATATGCTTTGGAAATTTTAAACTTATAAGTTAAGTTTGAAAATTTAAATTATAAAATTTTACTTATAACTTTATATTTTTAATATATAATTAAGATTTAAAATAGATTTATAACAAAATTTAATATAACAAAATTTAATTTAACTAATATATATATATATATATATATAATGTTTAAAGTACTTATTTAAATTTATTTTAATATTTTAAATAGATTTTTGTATTAACTTCAATAAATAAAAGTGGAAAGATAAATTAAAGTTGATTTGTAATTTAATTTATTTAAGAATTGAATTTAAATAAAATTGATTTGAAACTTATTAATTTTGAGATTTTAAAGATATTATTTTGATAACATGATAACGGGATTTTGATTAAAGGTGATGAAATGAATATTTTCAAATTTAAATAAAATTTAAATTGAACATTTAAAATTGATTTAAATTTGTTATTTGAGATTTTATTAAATGTTATTAAGAATGATTAAGTGAATATTTTCAAATTTAAATGAAATTAAAGTTGAATTTTGAAATATAAATGAAATTTATCAAATTGAGTTATTATAAATGTTTGAATATTTAAACTTTGAAACCTGTTGAATTGGAATTGGTTTGAATATGTAGTTCGAACTTGGATTTGAAATCGATATAAATTAAAAATTGTTTTAATGAGAATTTGAATTAAACCTTTAACCTTTTAAATCGAAATTGTTGAAGTGAGGTTGGTTTAAATTGAATTTTGGAACTAAAGTTTATTTGAATCGATTTGTGAAATTGGAAGAAATAATTCTGATTTTAAACTATATTCAATATAATCTCTTTTAAATATATAAACTATTTTAATATATATTATTTTAAATTTGTAAACAATTTTAAATATATATATATTTTAGTATATAAACTATTTTAATAATATAAAATATTTTTAATAATATAAACTATTTTAATCTATAACTTATTTTTAAATGTAAACTATTTTAATGTATAACTATTTCGATATATAAACCACTTTGAACTATTATAATTTAAATTTAATGGATTTAAATGCGAATAATTTGATATGACGGTTTAAACTATTTTATGGTTACAATTTTGAAAGTGAATATTATTTCGAAAGTGAATACGATTTCGGAAGTGATATGATTTTGAAATGAATATGATATTTTGATATGAAGTATGAAATATTTGAAATAAAATGACATGGTGTGAAATAAGCGTTTGGTTGTTAAACGGACCAGGATCGAATATTGTCATACTCTCCGCCAGTATCGAAATCACTTTACAACTGTGCACGTGGTGGAGAATCCAGAACGAAGTAGGATGTTTTGGCGATGTCTATATAAGGTATGAACCCAGCCTTGACTCTAGCAAGTCGGCTTGATGTGACTAAAACAGGAGCTATACATGGGTCAAGTTAGGCCGCATCTCCGATCGTGCATGCTTCTTCGATACCATATCTATTACTTTGTGATTTGACTAGGTGCGCGTTTGATTATGGGAGTGTGTCTCGAGGTGGGCGGTAGTAGCTACTATGCGTTATCACCAGCCTTGTTCTACAAAACAGTAACATCCAACCCTAGGCATTGCCTTGCATACCATGTCACATGCCTTATCGAGCCCATTACGAGTTTGGTTTGTATTGTACTATAGAGTGCTCACTGACTATCACACCGGTTTGGTGGAGCTTACAGTATTTGTATAGACTACTATATTTATACGAAAATGTGTTAAGGGGATATGGGTAACGCCTTAATATTTTACTTTACTATAGACATTATCTATGTAGAATATTATCCTATGTATGTAGATAGTTTAACGGATCCTTAAAGGATGGAATCCCAACATCCTTTGAGTTACACTGCATTTCACTTAGACATTTCACTTAAGTTGATTTACTCGCGTAAGAATGTTAATCCTGACTCAAGCTTTTTGTGTTTCGATTTATGCTCGGGTCAGCCTGAGTGTCACAACATTTGAGACTACCTTTAGAGCTTGGATCTTTGATTAGAGATCTAGCTTTTATCTATTCAGTTTTTAGTTATTTCAGTTGTTTCTAGTTATTTATATTCAGACTTGTCATTTGCTTATGTATTAGAGATTCCTATGTATTTAGGATTTCTGTTGTATTTTGTTTTGGGCTCTAATGTTTCTGTAGTAGCTTCATGAACTACTATTTATCTATTTCTGCTGCTTATTGTTGTAAAACTCTATGTCTATGATTATTTATTTACTGTATATGCTAAGTTATTCCAAATGTAAATTAACAATATGTTGTTTTGAGCAATTCAAGCCTGACATGTGTGGATTATTGTCGATTTGAATGGTTCGAAATGGTATGTCATTACAGTTGGTATCAGAGCTCTGGTTTAGGCAAAACTTAGCATATGGAGTAAAATCTCATTAGAGATATGGTAGTAATACCCTAGAATGAGTGAAATTAATTACAGAATCATCTTCATTCGAGCTTGAAATTCTTGGTTTAGATTCTCTTTGATTTGGATTTCTTTTTGAATTTTGGAACTTTATCGTTGTTCTAAAATCCATTCTTGTCTTTTCCCGTTCGTGTTCTTTTTAATACTGAAGAATCCCATATCTTTATTTCTATTGATCTCTGTAATAAATTTGAGCACATCTTGCAACCTCAATTGGCAACTTCATCCTTATGTGTGACTAATCCCATAAGCGGTCCCGCGAACCTTTGTATGATTTGTAAGAGGGTGAAACTTCTTTCCAATAAGCATCGATTCACTAGAGATTTCTACGTCCTCGGTTTTGATGCATTTGATATCTTACTTGTGGGTGATTGGTTGAAGCGTTAAGATGCTATTTTTTCTTGCAATGCCCGAACCGTTTGTCTAGTAGACGACCATGGTAATTCTCTTATGATCGAATGTCGAATGCTTCAGTATTATGCAAGCAGTTTTATCTTTTCGCTAGATGCTTAGCCTAGTGATCTTGACTCCACCCCTGTTGTCCAACTCTTTTCAGATGTCTTCGATGAAGTCACTTCTCTACCTCCTAGGTGGGAAATTGAATTCCGCATCGATCTTATTCTTGGGGCTCGACCTATTGTCATTCCTCCCATATGATGGTTTCTATGAATGGTTAATTATGCACTTTGGATTAACCAATGCTCTTGGCTTCTTTGTTGATCTCATGAAACACGTTTTCCATAATGTTCTCTACAAGTTTATCCTGGTTTTCATTGATAATATTCTCGTCTTTTTTAAGTCAGAGAAGGGGCATGAGTCTCATATGAGCTATGTTCTTCAAACTCTTAGGAGTCATCAGTTGAAAGCCAAATTTTCTAAATGCCATTTCTGGAGGGATGAATTCTGATTCCTTTGGTGCATTGTGTTTGAAAATGGAGTCTCGGTTGATCCGGTTAAGGTCACAACAATTAGTGTAAGTATATCCATCTTTCCTGTTTTGTAATCAAATTTTCTTATCTTCCTTTAGAGCCTATCTTCTTTATAATTCTCATAGATTAGGGCGCCTCTAAATTTGAATCTCTACCCTTGTTCTAAAATCCATTCTTGAATCATCCCGTGAGGGAGCGTATTTGTAATTGATATATAAATATTTTGTATTGTGTTGTTTGAGTTGTTATGCTTGAATTTTGAGTTTTTATCGATTCTTTTGGCCAACACTATTGATAGGAATTCTAAAAAACTTAAACAGAGCAAACTGACACAATATTGTTTCCAAAATAAATTATTGTGTACATGATTATATTCTATATATAGAAGTATAATTTCTAAAATTAGATAGTTAAATGAATTGGATGTTAGAAATGATAATACTAGATTATCATTTATTGTTTTGTCAACATTCCTGAACCATTAACTATTTTTGTATGTTATAAGGTGATGAAATTTTGAAAACATGGTTATAAATTTGATTTGCAAATAAATGAATTTAAATTAAGGATTTGAGAATTTAATTTTTGGTGCTCTTCAAAATTTGATTTTCAAAGTTTTGAAAATATATTTTTCGAAAGTATTTTCGAATGGAATTGTTTCCAAAGAATTTTTAAAGAAGCAATTCAATGTTCTCCTCTTATGTCGCTGAAAAATAATTTTGATGATGACTGCAACATCATCGATATTCATTTCCGAGTCTTAAAGTAGGGAGACCACTTAGTAGCTTTGCTACATTTTGTTTTGGAAAATGAAATTGATTTGAATTTTTTGAATATGAGTTGATGTGCAAATATATATATGTATATATTTATTTGAAAACGATTTGAAGTAAAACCGAAATTTAACTCTTAAGTTTTATATTAAGTGACGGTTTTAAATTATTGAAATGAAGAAAGATTTTTGAATAATTGGAGTGTCTGAAATGAGAAATGAAATTGAAACACCTTGAAACAGTTGAACTAAGATAAAATTTATTTGTATAATACTCATTTGCATTCTAAAACATTTATAACTTACCTAAAATATTCAAGGTTAAAATGTTAATGTGAATATGTAATTGAAGGTTATACAAGAGATAAATTAAGTAATAAAATTGTTCAAATTGAAATTTGCTTAATAGAAATGTTGTAAATAAAAGGTAAATTAGTATAGTGCTCAATTACATTCAAAAACATTAATAAAATTTAACCGGGAATAGTTTGAATGTAATGAGAACATGTAATTGAATAGTATACAATATAAATATAAGTAATAAGATGTCCAAAAATGAAAATTTATATGGTTTTGAATTAATTGTTGTCTTTGATACTATGTATTTCAAATCTATCTTTCTGTGACGCCCCACCTCTATACCCACGCTAGCCAAGAACACTCCGGAGTAGTGCTGTCAACTAGCACGGAGAATGAGGCTGCTGAGGAGCGACCATCCATGTAATTGCTTATCACACGGTGGCTATAAATAATCTTCGGAAACAAACATAGAAATAATCATATCACAAATCAGTCACAGACATCCATATCACAAAGGCGGAAGAAGATATGAATATATAACTAACACATGAAAGTGTACATCAGAGTAGTGGTCAGTAAGTTCCACGATAATACAAAAGAATAGCAACACGTGCTATACAAAAGAATACAACTATGAGTCTATATCTCAAGTGTATACAACAAAAACTGCTAATCTAAACAGTTAGCCAAAAGTCAGAGTGATGAATCCCTGGGAAGAAGTCAAGCAGAAGCACCTATAACATCTCGGTCTGACCCGAGTATTATTTAAGAAAATAATAAACGGGTCAGTCTAGCTATAAATATCAGATGACATGATATAACATAAAAGATATGGCATAAACATAAACATCCATAATGACATACCACTATAAGTATGTAAATAATGATCAACAGAAGATCAATCAATAAGAGATAATCAATATCACAAGAATCTTCTCAAAGATTCGAAAAGGGCATCATACCCCAAACTTGTACTCATAACAAGTCAATGACATAAATTCTAGAAATCAATGCAAGAAGTCCAGAAATCATAGAAAAGAGAAAGAGGCCTATCACATGACGGTCCGAAGACCAAGAGGAGCTACCCCACATGTGTGAATGGAATCACACAGATTAAGGTCCAGACTAACCAAAAAGCAAAAAGGTATGTGTGAGTGGAATCACACAAGTGGTGTCTAGTCTAACCTCGCAACAAGAGACATCGCACAGTTGCTAGTCTAAATCATCAGAATGATCGTCATGATCAACGAGAAGTGTCAATTACACTAAGCTAGTAAATATAGAAGTTTAGCTTCATGTCCCATAACCACTTGCTTAACTTAAATATTTACGAACAAACTGTAAATCTTCACTAATAAAATTGTCACAAGAGGTTCAATCGAACAAGTCCAAGAATTAACCGACGAAGTGAACGCAAGCGTTTCATACCACTTGTTTTACTAAGTCGTTTAATTAGATTTCTCATCCGAGTGAGGTAAAGGTTTGTATATACTAATAGATTGGAAAACGGTTTAAGAAAAGAGCTTTGTTATTAAAAATAGAGTTGAAATTGTTTGTTAAAAGAGTTTTGATATTTACTACTAGTATTGAAACCTTTATATTATAAAGTGACAAAACACAGAAGCAATTGTAGAAACAATCAGTCACAAAAATCGCATACGGAGATGTGAATAAAATCCAAGGAAATCAGCTCAATGTTTTTCAGATAAGATCCCCTACGGAGGGGGGTCCAGGGGGGGTGGCAACCCCCCAAGGTGGGGGTGCGGTGGCAACGCCACCGTTTACGGGGTTCGACCTGCCCGGTCAGGTCGCGGGGGTCCAGGGGGCAGCGCCCCCGGCGGGGTGCGGGGCAGCGCCCCGACCAAAACGGTACGACCTAGTGAAGACAAAATGAGGTCTAACGACCTAACGACTCAAGGGTCATACGACCTAACGGCTGCGACCTAGGGGTCAAGCGACTTAGTGGTTGCGACCTAGAGGTGTTCGCGACCTAACGATGACTCACGACCCAACATGGCCGACTTAACAGAGGTCGCGACCTAACAGGATAACTCGTTACCGACTTAAGAGTTGCGTGACTGAAGGGTTGCACGACTTAAGGGTTGCACGACTTAAGAGTTGCACGACTTAAGAGTTGCACGACTTAAGGGTTGCACGACTTAAGGGTTGCACGACTTAAGGGTTGCACGACTTAAGGGTTGCACGACTTAAGGGTTACACGACTTAAGGGTTGCACGACTTAAGAGTTGCACGACTTAAGGGTTAGGCCAGGAGCGACCTAACGAGATAAGGTCCAACGACCTATCGGGATAACTCGTAAACGACTTATGGATGAACGACTTAACTCCGAACGACCTAAAAATGGCCAGAACGACCTAAGTTTAACTCGTGAACGACTCACGACCTAGGGACGAACGACTTAACTCCGAACGACCTAAAAATGGCCAGAACGACCTAAGTTTAACTCGTGAACGACTCACGACCTAGGGACGAACGACTTAACTCCGAACGACCTAAAAATGGCCAGAACGACCTAAGTGCAGAAAATTCACCAAAACGCTAAAAATTGGAGTTTTTCGCCAATCCAATCCAAACCAAATGCAAATGTGCATGCAAAAGTGATAGGGAATCATTCCCAACAGTCCAATATAGTTATAGACTAGATTTGTGAGATAAAAATCTCACCTTTGCACCAAATATCAATGAAAATGAAGTTTTAAGCAAGCAAGAATCAATCCTTCTTCTATCTAAGCACAAGAAGCTTGAATCCAATGTCTTCTTCTTGAATTTGGAGTAGAAAGATGGATTGCAATTGAATTTGAGTTTTGGAATTTTAATTTCCCATTCCCTCCACCATTAATGCCAAAGCTTGATTAGTTAGGAAATTTATGAAGAGTGAGGAGAAGAGGGTTGGAACTTGGGCTTAATAGGCTAAACTAACCCAAAGTCCAAAGCGGGAAAAGTTAGTGAAATTTCACTAACTCCAAACCTATCGATGTTTATACTTAAAAAAGTTGTAAACGACATTTCGAACTCAATGGAAGTGGTCTCGAGTCCTAATTTGACCGTTTGCAAAAAGTAGCTTTTCGGACCAAAATCCGATTAACGAGTTAATATTTAAATAAAATATTTAAATACAAACTCGATAAATATGCGGGTTGTTACACTTTCCTTCGTGTTGCTTCTATTCTCGTATATCGTTCCTTTTCGGGGACGAAAAGTTTTAAGTGAGGGAGAGTGTAACGATCCAAAAAATTTAACGATTTTTAATAACGTAATTAACTAAAAAAAATTCATGAAAATAAACAATAAATTTTGCAATGAAAACTTGATATTTGGTAAGCATCTATTTAAGCGTCGGAAATGATAGATTTTCATCAAAAAATATGAAAGTTTGTTTGCTTATGAAATTTAAATTTAAAATTTAAATCAGTTAAAAATGTGATGGAAATAAAATATTTTTGAAAACTAAATATGTTTGCATAATAAAAATGTAAACAATTTCTGAGTGAGAGGTCATAATTCATTTCACCAAATTTGGTCAGCTTTAGCCATGTTCATCTTATTTTCGGCGTTTGAGCAGCATTTTTGGTAGCGAAAGTCAAGTTTTGATAGGGAGGTCATGTCGCTTATATTTGTGTACCATATTGTTCATCTCATCGCGCCGATCTCTGCAGTATATTCATTTGCACATTTTGGCGTCCAGTACACGGCAAAATCTGCGAAACGGTTAGCCGTATTAGTGCCTGTGGCCATTCAATTGTCCACCGGTTGGAAACTAATAGCCATCAACTTTTAATTATTTTTCCAGAAATTAATATCTAACTTTTTTTATTCCCATTATTTTGAATATAAACCGGTTCATTTCCACTTTCTCTCCTTTGGTTCGTTTTGACTCTTGCTTCTAAAAAAATATATAGCACATTTATTTGTTTTTGTGAAGCCGATCACCGTGTTCATATCCGTACATAGCATCTCCAGCTTTTCCCTTCGAGTAATCGAGCAAACCATCCACTTCTCCTTCTTCGAAAAAAAAGAAAGGAATATATATATATATATATATATATATATATATATATATATATATATTATCTTTATCGAATCTGAGTTCAGTCAATTTGCTTTGCTTTGGAATTGTCGTGGGGTTCGTGAATCAAAATTTGAAGCTTGTAAACATTCATATGCCTAGTATATATATATATATATATATATATATATATATATATATATATTATCTCTAGCCTCGAAGGGTGAGCGATCACTCACGATTAACATTCATATTCTTAGTAAACTTATTTCACATGAAATGACGATTTAAATATGTCACTAAACTTAAAGTGGTTAGTAATTTAATTGTTGAATATGTATGTTAATATTTTAAATTGTTCACTTATGTTAATTAACTCCATAACATGTAGAATAAATATTTAAATTGTTAATGGTTATATATGCTTGTAATTGATATGCTATGCTATTTAATTTTATTGTTCTCACTCTGCAAGTTCCTTGTTATTTTAGGAAATCCCTACGGGTTGAAATGATATATACCCGAAAGATATTACAGATTAGGGAAAATCGTTATGGGTTGAAATGATAAACCCAAGCGATTTTATTGACTTTGAAACTTTGGGACTGTGGGCTAAAATGATACATACCCATAAATATTAAATTATCACGGATTGAAATGATAAACATACTATGGCTTGACCAAAGGATAGAAAATTATATACGGACACGTTGGTTTATTTTGAAAAATGATTTCCAAAGTTTTGAAAGGTGATAGATGGGTTTTAATAAATATTGATTTTTAAAATATAATATAAAGATATTTTATTTAGATTTTAAAATTATATGGTTCGAAAATTTTAAATTTATAAGTTAAGTTTGAAAATTTAAATTATCAAATTTTACTTATAACTTTATTTTAGAAAAATATATAATTAAGATTTAAAATAGATTTAATAATAAAATTTAATATAATAAATTTAATAAAAATTTAATTTAACTAATATATTATTATGTTTAAAGTATTTATTTAAATTTATTTTAATATTTTAAATAGATTTTTGTATTAACTTTAATAAATAAAAGTGGGAAAGACAAATTAAAGTTGATTTGTAATCAAATTTATTTAAGAATTAAATTTAAATAAAATTGATTTAAAACTTATTAATTTTGAGATTCTAAAGATATGACTTCTGTAACTTGATAATGGGATTTTGATTAAAGGCGATTAAATGAATATTTTCAAATTTAAATAAAATTTAAATTGAACATTTAATATTGATTTTAATTTATAATTTAAGATTTTATTTAAATGTCATTAAGAATGATTAAGTGAATATTTTCATATTTAAATAAAATTAAATTTGAATTTTGAAATATAAATGAAATTTATCAAATTGAGTTATTATAATGTTTGAATATTTAAACTTTGAAACTTATTGAATTGGAAGTGGTTTAAATTGTAGTTCAAACCTGGATTTGAAATCGATATAAATTTAAAATGGTTTTAACGAGAATTTGAAATGAACCTTTAACCTTTTTAATGGAAGTTGTTGAACTGAACTGATTCAAATTGATTTGAATCAATTTGTGCAATTGGAAGAAACAATTCTAATTTGAAACTATTTACGATATAAACTCTTTTAGATATATAAATTATTTAATATAAATTATTTTAAATTAATAAACAATTTTAAATATTTTTTTAATATATATATACACACTATTTTTAATATATAAAAATTATTTTAATCTATTACCTATACCTATTTTTAAATATAAATTATTTTAATGTATAACTATTCCGATATATAAACTAGTTTCAATATTCAAACTGTTTAAGTTGGAACCATTATAATTTACATTAATGGATTTAAATGCGAATATTTTGAAATGATGGTTTAAACTATTTTATGATTGTAATTTTGGAAGTGAATATGATTTCGAAAGTGAATATGATTTCAGAAGTGATATGATTTTGAAATGAATATGATATTTTGATATGAAGTATGAACTATTTGAAGTGAAAATGACCACGGTGTGAAATAAGCATTTGGTTTTCAAAGAGACCGGGATCGGATATTGTCATACTCTCTGCCAATGCCAAAAACCACTTTAACAACTATGCACGTGGTGGAGAATCCAGAAAAAAGTAGGATGTTTTGGTGACGTCTATATGAGGTATGAACGCAGCCTTGACTCAGCTTGAGGTGACTAAAACAGGAGCTAAACCTGGGCCAAGTGAGGTCGCACCTCCGATCGAGCAACTTCTTCGATACCATATCTATTACTTTGTGATTTGATTGGATGCACCTTTGATTATGGGAGTGTGTCTCGAGGTGGGTGGTAGTAGCCGCTATGCGTTAACGCCCGCCCGGTTGTGCAAAATGGTAGTATCCTACCCTGGGCATTGCCTCGTGTGCCTTGTCACATGCCTTACGGAGCCCATTATGAGTTTGGATTGTATCGTACCTATGGAGTGTTCACTGAGAATTCCACTGGTTTGGTGGAGCTTGCAGTGTTTATATAGACTACGATATTTATATAAAAATGTGTTAAGGGGGACATGGGTAATTCCTTAATGCTATTTTAATATTTTACTTTACTGTATATATTAATTGTACTACGTATGTAAACAGTTTAACGCATACTTAAGGTATATAATCCCAATATCCTTTAAGTTACATTGCATTTCACTCGGATGTTGCACTTCTGTTGGTTTACTTGCATTAGAATCTTAACCTTGACTCGAGTGTTTTGTATTTCGCTTTATGCTCGGGCCAGCCTGAGTGTCACAACATTTGAGCCTCGCCTTTGGAGCTTGGAGATATGGCTTTTATCTATTCATTGTTCAATTGTTTTCTGTTGTTTATGTTCAGACTTGTCATTTGCTTATGTATTAGAGATTCCTTTGTATTTAGGATTTCTGTTGTATTTTGTTTTGGATTCTGATGTTTCTGTAGTCGCTTCATGAATTACTATTTATCTATTTCCGTTGTCTATTATTGTAAAACTCCGTATTAGTGATTATGTGATTTATTTATTTACCGTATATGCTAAGTTTTGCCAAATATAAATTAACAATCTGTTGTTTTGAGCAATTCAAGTCTGACACATGTGGATTATTGTCGATTTGAATGGTTCGAAATGGCAGGTTGTTACATTAATTGTATCAAGAACATCAAAGCACAAGAATACGAAATTTTTCTCAAACACAATTTCCAAATAAACTTTCTAATTTCATTTCAAAGATAACATTTCTTATTCATTACATAATCCCAAATGTTGCCCGAGTTCAGATAAAATATAATTATTAAAAAGTACTCCTAGAGCGACATATGAAGATACCCACATGGTTGATAAGAGTTTACTACTAGACAGTGATAACATCTGTCTCTACATACATACAAACTAAATCTTAACACAGTGGATAATATATTGAATAAGTTCCTAAACAGCTAGGTCTGCCTTCTGGACGTCTCTGGAAGCTTTAATCATCCAATCTAAATGACATGTAGATTCTTACCCTCGGCCTAATCAAATCAAATTTTGAGCATGGAAAAGTTTAAGGGAAAAATAATAACTTTGAGTAAGACAAAAATCCTGGTGTGAACAATAATATGCCATCTTGATTTATGGATATCTACTGAGATATCGCCACTGAGTAGAATGAGTTCTCCCTTCACTAGTTTCTTCTTTTAAACGTATCTTTTGCAAAACAAAATCCTCTAACCACAATAAAATAAACGATAGTAATAATAACATGCTTGCATTCAACATGGGAAAATCGTGACCAATCTGTAAAAATCATTGGACTGTCTTTCCCAATATCATAGTTTTCTTAGGTAACTACAAACCTACGGCTGACCGGATCCTACCAAATATATCAATTTTTTTGACACATGGTTAGAAGACAATTGGATGGTCCTTGCGAAACTTACTATTACTTGAGCCACTCTAATCTTAATGGTTTTGCGGGTTCACCAATAACCTATCTCCTTTTTGTATATTCCTTTCCATGCAGAAACCTACATTTAATCTTACCTATGACAAAGCCCTACGAATTGGAATTTTGGACTTATATCTGCTACGGGCTAATAGCTAAAGTGTGGGGTGCTACCCTACACCAGTCCCATCTAGTTTTCCAATCTCTGAGCCAATTCAGCCTATCATAATTTATCTAAAGGTGATAAGAACAATAATCTCTTTAGTAAAATTCTAGGCTAAGTACCTTTTTATTCCCTTGAAAACATAATTCTTTATAAATGATTTAAGCCTTGAAATTATACTTTAAAACATGGAAAATAACACTTTACTTTATCCAAAATACTTTGCCATGATATATGCTTTTATAAGTTATATTGATGAATGTCGATATCAGTTAAAAGTTGTCATACCTAAAAACATAGGTTATGAAGTCAAAACCATAAAACCGTTATATTTTGATAAAGCTCAGTGTTTATATCACCATTAACGGTTATCACACTTCTTGATTAGAAAAAAAATGTTAAAGAATTTAGTTTATAACTATAAGGCCATAAGGAGAAAACCCATTTACATCACCTATAAAGGTTTCGCAATACAAATGGCATCATTAAAGCCATCGTACAATCAACATCGAAAGTAATACGGTCATCGTCATTATAGCTAATAAGAAAATAAGTGGCGTCACAGCCTTATAGGTTCAATTACGTTCTAGAATACATACGACGTCATTATCGCCGTTACAGATCAACTTCGAATGTAGTGGGGTTGGCGTCATCGTCTATAGAAGTTAACATAGTAAAAAGGGCAGAAACACTGCCTTATAGAGCCGGCGTCATCATTGTAACGAAGCGGCATTGCTCACGTCGAAGTTATTGATGTCAATTTTGATACTTCCTTCATACTTCAACCAAGGTCATTCCATATCAACCAAAGTTGATATCCTATGCATCGCACTTAATTGACGTTGATGATTGTAGGGGCGGCGCTATGAACTGCGGCATCGATAGCTTCAGTATGCAATGCCATAATTAATTTAAAAATTGCAAATTTTCTCTTAAAAATAATACATTTTTACTAACTCCAAATTCTTGTCAATTCTTATTGGACAATTATTTTCTTCACCAAAATATTTTTAGAAAACCACTATTGAGTAAATTTATCATTTCCAAAATAATTTATAAACCATACATTTTATATTAATATTTAATATAATAATTAAGCCTTTTTAGCTCAAATTATTCATAATAATTCATAGACACTTGGAAAAATCCCAAAAAAACACAATAATTTAGATTTTCTACATTCTTTAGCGTATAAAAAGTTCGAAGGCCAAAAATTTATTTAATTATTTTCAATAATTAAAAAACAAAATAATCCATTTTCTCCACTTAGAAAATTCATAATAAATTCATACTGGCTTAAAAAATTATGAAACTAAAAGCTCACTTTTAAAATAATATCTTCGACATCATATAAAAAGTTCAAGTAAATTAGGTATCAAAAACTAGGTTTTGACACTTAAAGCCTATTGGATAATTCCATAATGAATCCTATAATTTACCATTCAAGCATATAGTCATCCCAACCATTAAAACATGGCATGAAACAAGCAAAAGAGTCAGGTTCATACTTAAAACCGAAAAAGTAGATAAAACTTGAGATGCATAACTATTATTCACCATGATGGGTTAAAGAAACTTGAGATTTGAACTTATATTTGACTTCCCCTTAGCTTTAACCTTGCTTCCTAGCTTTTCTTCTTCCTCTTTACTCCTAGCGATGGTTGGCCTTAGTTTTTAATTTTTGTTTTTATTAGTGAAGTGAGGAAGGAATGAGAATGAGAAGGTATATGTTATGGAAACATACTCTTTCCCTATCTTACCCTCCTTGTAATCCTCCTTCTTAATTAATGTTCTAGTCAACGTTTTTAGTTTGTTAATTAAGACTCGACCCATATTATTTACCAAATCTCAACCCCCTATCCTTTCACCTTTTTTTATTTTATTTATCTAATTAAATATCCCCAAATAATGTTAATCAAAACTAAGGATGTTACAATGCTTAATGCTCTAGCTAAATTTAGGGTATATCTTATCAACACTTCATTGAATATAACTTTAGTTTGCAAGGGGTGTAAAATAGGTTCTTAGAAGCCAAGTTTTTGGTCAAATTGCAATGGAAATGAAATTTAAAAATCTTGTAGAGATGTCTCTTCTCTATGAATTGTCCAAGGGAGTTGTCAATGGGTTGGCAAAAGTTGAAGTTAAACAAAAGTCCCCAAGAAAGCGTAATGAGCAAGAGGGTAAGAATAAGCAACAAAAGGCAACCAAATGTTTTGTGATCGTATGTAGAAGGTGCAATTTCAAGAGGCGTATCACCATGGATTGCGAGGTGGATCTCATGAAGCGCAAGTGTTTTTATTGTGATCAAGTGGTCATTATAAAAAGAGCTTCCACTACTTTCTAAAGGGTGTTACGTCTATGCTATTGGAGGGCTCCAAGCCCTAGTGGACCCATGACTCCAAAGAAAGGGAAGAATGTTGTTGTTTGCGTAAAAAATGGCCGCAAACACCCAAAGTCGTATGAGTTGATTGATTTTATGTTGTTCTTAGTGATTTGGGTGATTTATGCAAATATATGAAAAGCAGGGACTAAACTGTAAAAGACACACAGATTTATAGTGGTTCGGCCAGAACGTGCCTACGTCCACTTTATATGTTATTCTCCTTTTTCTCTTCAGATTACAAGTACAAAGCTTTGATTACAAGTATCTAAAGTTGTTTGAGAGTTCCTTCCAGGCTTGAGCTCTCAAACTTGTCTGCCATTGTTGTACCCCTGCCCCTCTATTTATAGAGTGAGGTAGGGGGCAGGGGTCTTGGATGTATATTGCTGCTGGGGGGCTTGGGCTGAAGCAATCTGGACTGGCAACTCTGGTTCGGTATGAAGGTTGGTCCGGTGATGGAGTGGACCGGTGGTAGGTATTTTGGAAGGTCATTCGGTATTGCATAGAGGAGTGTGGTTCGGTGATGGCTTGAGAAGGATTGGTCCGGTGGTTGATGAGAGGTGTGTTTGGATCGGTAGTGCATGGAGATGGTGTTTCGGTTGTAGCTAATTCGATGGGAAGGGATATGGAGATGGTGATTCGGTGGTAGGGAGGCTTGGTTCGGCGTGGGGTATCACCGAATGGATCTGCCGAATGATGCCTTTGGTTGTGGATGCCGAATGAGCTTTGCTTCATACTACCGAATGGATGAATACCGAATGTACATTGTTGCTGGGAACGCCGGAGGAACCTACGTGCTCCGAGTGCCGAATGAGGCCTTGCTACTTATGGCCGAATGGGCTATGCCGAATGAAACCTTAAAACTTCTTAATATCGAATGAGCTTTTGCACTTGGGTTATGAATGAAATCTTCAACTTGTATACGCTTGCTGGCTGCTTCTTCGAGGTGGAAACGCGCTCAACATGGATATTCCAGTTTTGTCCAAAAATTAGGATAACACTTTGCCCCCCAAAATATGCCTTGCGGTAGGAAGGCGTGTTTTGTAATGCCATGAGCTGGATGTTCATATCCTGTCATCAACCTGTAAAGAATTTGATAGTTTATATGGCCCCAAATGACGACCGTTCGGGATCGAGCTATTCGGGATGAAGCGCGGCCGTTCATGGTCAAGCGCCTAACTTCAAATGACGACCGTTCGCGATCGAGTCATTCGAGGGAAAGTGCGACCCTGCGCGGTCAAGCGCGTAAATCCATGTGTCGATCGTTCGGGATCGAGTCATCTGCGGTGAAATGTGACCGTTCAAGGTCAAGCGCTCAACTTCAAATGACGACCGTTCGGGATCGAGTCATTCGAGGTCAAGGCGACAGTGCGCGGTCAAGCCTGTAAGTCCACGCGTCGATCGTTCGAGACCGAGCTATTTGTGATGAAATGTGACCGTTCAGGGTCAAGCGCCTAACTTCAAATGACGATCGTTCCTGATCAAGTCATTCGAGGTAAGGTGCGACAGTGTGCGGTCAAGTGGTGATCCTCAAATGACGACCGTTCGCGATCAAGCCATTTGAGGTAAGGTGTAACAGTCAGTGATCATGTGGCGGACCTCAAATGACGACCGTTCGCGATCGAGCCATTTGAGGTAAGGCGAGTTGTGCCGTTCGAGGCGAGTTGTGCCGTTCGAGGCGAGTTGTGCCGTTCGAGGCGAGTTGTGCCGTTCGAGGCGAGTTGTGATCGTTCGCGATCGGGTGCCGTTCGAGGCGAATTGTGACTGTTCGAAGTCGGGTGCCGTTCGAGGCGAATGAGTGTGCCCGGGGGGGACTTAATATTATCAGTGTTGGAGTCATTGTTTGGGGGAATTTTTCGAATCAAAGACTTCGGCAGTTCGTTGCCATGCAATAGGTGCTCGTGGACCGTTCGCGATCCAACGGGCAAACAAGTAAATAATTTTTTCATAGAATTGTAAATGTTAAAGCAATAGTACCTTACAGCAGAAATGTCCAAACAGGAAGAATTCAGATGTTCAAATCAAAACAAAAGCAAAGCAAGGATGTCAAAGTGTAAGTTCCCACTTCGAAGCAGCCAATGATCATTCAGAGCATGCCTGGAGATCGTTCGCGATCTCGTACATGTGTAAATGATTTAATTGCTTTAGTGGAAGCTTACAACTTGTTCATCGTTATTTTAATCAAGCAATCAATGGATAATCAAATGGTGCCCTGATCCAGGGGCACCTCTAGCTGACGTAGAGGGCGGTTGCTCTGGCTCCACTGCTAGAGTTCGCCTCCTCACATACTGACGGAGCATACCGTTCCTGATATGCCCTTCCACCTCGTCCTTCAAATGCCTACAATCATTAGTGTTATGACCATTCAATTCATGAAATACACAAAACTTATCTGATTTTCTTTCGTCAGAGGTTGGATCCCTTCGCATTGGTCTACGATACGGAACCTGCCCCTTGGTATCCTGATAAATCCGTTCCAAATTCTCATTCAGCTCTGCATAGGTGATGAATCGTGGCTCTCTTCGTAGCCACTTTGTCCTGTCATCATTATCCTCAGCCTTTCTTTTTCCTTTGCTAGTCTCCGCACCCTTTCCAGGTAGGTTTCCGCTCTTGATTGTGTAAACGTCATCTTCTTCCTCTCTTTCTGCACTAGCATCTTCCAAACGCAGAAACTTTTCAGCCTCATGATAGAATTCTCCCAGATTCATAGGCGGGTCCTTGGTTAATGAATTCTTGAACTCTGTATTGCCAGCTATTCCAGATACAGCCGCCATCATGACCATAGATGGATCTGGTCGATCCACTGATGCTGCCGCCGCATTAAATCGCGTTAGAAAGCTCCTCAAAGTCTCTCCAGTTTTCTGTTTCAAGGTTGCCAAGGTCATCACATTCTTGGGTCTCGCAATATGAACCCTGAATTGTCTCATGAATTTCTCAGTTAAATCTGCCCACGTTCCTATGGAGCCGCTCTCCAGTTGTCTAAACCATAACGCTGCAATGTCCGTCAAATACAGTGGAAAGCACCGGGCCATAACCTCCTCTGATGCCCCCAGCACTTCCATATGTCTCATATACTTCGTTAGATGGACCGTGGGGTCCGTTTTCCCGTTGTACATGTCTAATGATGGTAGCTTGAATTCTGGTGGGTTCCTAGCCATCCTAATCGTAGAAGAAAAAGGACTCCTGTTTACATCTTCCAAGTCTCTGTTTACTAAACCGCCTCTCATAGCTCTTCTAACCATCTCTGCTAATCTGTCATTGTCTCCAAGCTGTAGTTCTCGTTCACTGCCTTCGACATGCCCCCCGAGTCCATGGGAGTTTCCATGTGTATGCCTCCCTGGCTGAACGTTCATTCCTCTATTGCTACCAGGTGGCTCGGATGCCCCCATCTCTCCTCCCGGGGTTGGATCAACATGCTCTGTGTAAGTGCCCCCTAGCTCTGGTGCTGCGCCAGATGGTCCTGCTCCGTTCTGAACTCTAGTTGCTCCTTGGATTTGTGCTCCAATTTGCCCAATTTGTTGAAGTAAGTTCTGGATCATCTCTTCTTGTCTTCTCATCATGGCCTCCATCTCATCCCTAGTGATGAAGATCGACGTTTGATTCCCTCCTGAGGAAGCCTCTTGACTTCCTTGGTGTTCACTTCTCTCTGGCCTTTGCCTTCTACTTGTTTGTCTCGTCATAACTCTTAGATCTGAACTCTTAGATTTTCAAATTCAACTTCTATCCGATGTAGCGGGAGCTGGTTCTTCTCAGTGAAAGCACCAAAATGTTTGCGTAAAAAATGGCCGCAAACACCCAAAGTCGTATGAGTTGATTGATTTTATGTTGTTCTTAGTGATTTGGGTGATTTATGCAAATATATGAAAAGCAGGGACTAAACTGTAAAAGACACACAGATTTATAGTGGTTCGGCCAGAACGTGCCTACGTCCACTTTATATGTTATTCTCCTTTTTCTCTTCAGATTACAAGTACAAAGCTTTGATTACAAGTATCTAAAGTTGTTTGAGAGTTCCTTCCAGGCTTGAGCTCTCAAACTTGTCTGCCATTGTTGTACCCCTGCCCCTCTATTTATAGAGTGAGGTAGGGGGCAGGGGTCTTGGATGTATATTGCTGCTGGGGGGCTTGGGCTGAAGCAATCTGGACTGGCAACTCTGGTTCGGTATGAAGGTTGGTCCGGTGATGGAGTGGACCGGTGGTAGGTATTTTGGAAGGTCATTCGGTATTGCATAGAGGAGTGTGGTTCGGTGATGGCTTGAGAAGGATTGGTCCGGTGGTTGATGAGAGGTGTGTTTGGCTCGGTAGTGCATGGAGATGGTGTTTCGGTTGTAGCTAATTCGATGGGAAGGGATATGGAGATGGTGATTCGGTGGTAGGGAGGCTTGGTTCGGCGTGGGGTATCACCGAATGGATCTGCCGAATGATGCCTTTGGTTGTGGATGCCGAATGAGCTTTGCTTCATACTACCGAATGGATGAATACCGAATGTACATTGTTGCTGGGAACGCCGGATGAACCTACGTGCTCCGAGTGCCGAATGAGGCCTTGCTACTTATGGCCGAATGGGCTATGCCGAATGAAACCTTAAAACTTCTTAATATCGAATGAGCTTTTGCACTTGGGTTATGAATGAAATCTTCAACTTGTATACGCTTGCTGGCTGCTTCTTCGAGGTGGAAACGCGCTCAACATGGATATTCCAGTTTTGTCCAAAAATTGGGATAACAGTTGTCTTAGAGATTGAGATGCATAACTATTATTCACCTTGATGGGTTAAAGAAACTTGAGATTTGGATTTAGATTTGACTTCCCCTTAGCTTTAATCTTGCTTCGTAGTTTTTCTTCTTTCTCTTTGCTTCTAGCAATGGTTGGCCTTAGTTTTTAATTTTTGTTTTTACTTAATGAAGTGAGGAAGGAATGAGAATGAGAAGGTTTATGTTAAGGAAATATGCTCTTTTTCCATTTTACCCTCCTCATAATCCTCCTTAATTATGTTCTAATCAACCTTGTTAGTTCATTATTAAGACTTGACCCATATTACTTATCAAATCTAAGCCTCCTTATCCTTTCACCTTATTTTATTTAATTTATCTAATTAAATATACATAAACAATTTAATCAAGCCTTGGGTTGTTACAATGTTTAATGCTCTAGCTAAATTTAGGGTATATCTTATCAACACGCCATTGAAGATAACTTTAGTTTGCAAGGGGTGTAAACTAGGTTCTTAGTGTGACGGTCCTGACTCGACCTTCGAAAATCGACACCCGTACTTCACTTGTACTCGAATGCTGCAGATTCAAACGTCGAATCTGGCTCATTGGAGCTTATAACACATTAAGTATAACAACACAGCGGAAGAAAAGAATGAATATCATATACAACTCCAATGATACAATATCAAAATATACAACAATGATCAATATCAAAGATACAATGAAATGCTACAGTGGAAACACCAATGAACTAGCAGCGGAAACAACTAGAACTTGAAACTCCAGAGAATCACTAATATCAGAAATCTCCATAGATAGCTCGAACCACCATCAAGTTGCACCAAGCTAAGCAAGGTCAGTCGTCCTAACCAAAGACTTCAATATCCAAAGTCTCCAAAGGATTACAAAGAGAAAGCTGAAAGCTACTGAATCGATATCTACCATCTGAAAAACCCAATTCTACACTGCCCGTGTGGAAAATTGTGGGCATCCAGAATTTAGAAAGGGAACAATAAACTCTGGGTCAGTCATGGGACTGGTATGAGCAAACAAAAACAGTTTATCAACGACAAAAGATTGAAAACCGCAATGCTTTTTGGAAAATGAAACTGCCATAAGGCCTCCTGCCACACACACAATGCAAGCGCACACTTGGAGAAGATTTCTCCTTAGGACAGTCAAAAATGCTTGATACGCGAAAACCATTTTGATATTATTATTAGTGCATAGTGCAGAAAACTTTTCGAAAATATAATATCTATCTTAGCCAGCATACAACAGTTCGTCGTATGCCTACTATAGCTACCATTTAAGAATGGCAGGTTATACAATTTAAATCGTAAAGGGCGCGTATTGGATGATTGGGTTTCCAACAAATGGTCAGGCAAAGGAGCTTCCCATACCGAAATGGAACGTCTCTGGAAGGACCCCCCCGAGAACCTAACCGGATCTCTGCTAACACAAGGTCGATGCTACCTCACGCTTTAACTAAGCTATAACATAGGTAACTAACACACAAGTATGCTATCCCCGGTCGTTACCGACCCTTATCCCGGGATTCACCAACAAATAGCAACAAAGCAATAAATTTTCAACAACCACATAGGTTAAATATCTGGGCTCCATACCATGATACCACCTCTTATCCAGAAGGAAATGGACATACCCTAGGGGCGTGAACCTTAAAAACCTTGCCGCAACATTCCTGTTTCGACCATTTCCGGGTTGTGAGGCTCGACGAAGTCTCGTCCACAAAGCTACGCTTTTCCACAAAGCCATGCTTCGATTAACAAATGATCATCAGCACTTCGTATGCCACATTACCAAATTGGGAATGTATCACTAGTAACCATCAACTACATAACCTCTGAGCTCGTACGTCTCAGAGAAGCGTGTTAAGCTAAGAGAATAAATCTCCGCCACCAAACAGAAATGTATTTGATAGAAACCAGCTTTACATCTCAAAGTGTAACATCAGACACACATCCATACAAGTCTGTTCCCGGTTCGAACAGAATCGAAGGCACTTCCAAAGAAGCCCTTGCAATCCGGATAATCCCTAATCACGTCCAGACTCCCCATCACAAAGGATGCTTAAATCTCTATACCGGGGCCATTCGATGCAGAGACATTCGATGGGTTATCCTTTCGCTTTCGAAAATATTCGGTCTTTACCACCGGTCTTCAGTTGTTATCCATAACGCCGTATCACTATTCGGAATGGGTTATATGACACGAAGTCCTCTCCCGGCTAAATGGAATAGTGAGCGCAATATTTAAAAACATATGGATATGGGATCTCAGTTAAGTCACAACTTATTACCCAAAAGTTTTCTTTCAAATGGTTAAACGAATTACCATTTACGAATCTTTTTGAACAAAAGATTCACTTCACAAAGTTCACAAAGTTTACCAATCTTTCACAAAGATTCATTAATATCTTTCCAATTCAAATATTTTATACAAAAGATACCTTTTCAGATCCCTTTTCAATTTGAAAACAAACTTCACCAATCTTTAACAAAGATTCATTCATAGCCCTTTTCAAAACAATTTTCCTTACAAATTGGATTAACTCATCCAATCTTTAAACCAAAGATTCAATTCATAGCTTTCAAAACTATTTCCACAAAACAATTCCATTCTAAATCTTTTATATAAAAGATACACCCTTTAAATGCTCTTTAATTTCAAATCAAGGTTTGACCATCTTTCATAAAGGTTAGTTAACAGTTTTCAAAACTATTTCAATTCGATTTGAAATCTTTCAACACAAATTGGAAACCCTTTCCTTAAATGAAAGCTATTATTATTTGAAAACAACTAGTTTTCAACTTGGAAAAATCCGAGTAGATTTGCACAAGCTAAAGCCTTTCAAGTATAAAACTTGGGTTAAATTCAGACTTCCAAAGTAATGCTCTTGAAATACTTTAAAGATGATCCATATATATTATATAAAATTTGCAAAAACCTTTCAAACCAAATTTCCAAACACATATTCATATCAATTTCCAAACATATACTTATGGAACTCAATTCTGAATCCTTAATTTGAATTTAAAACAAATCATTTAAATTCCAAAACTTTAATAAGTTATAATTTCTCTTTAAAAAAACTTTTCAAAAGCTCTTCTGATTTAAGCTAATTCCATTTCCAAAATCATTTGAATTTAACAATTCAATTTTTAAAACCATTTCATTAAATTCAAATATCCGTGACTTAACCGATTTACTCGTGAAATCCATATTTGTGTGTATGGTGTAGTCCAGGGGTTTTACACAATAGTGCAACATCATTAATCATCACAGATTTATTCATATCAATATCGATAAGCGGTATAATCCATAACGCTTATCATCATTCACAGATCCATAGATAAAGTAAATTAATCAATCACAAAGATTTACCAATACGATTCGATGTGGGTTTCGGATAACCAACTAGAATTCGATTCCTTGTCGCATCGAAGTTCAAATGCCGTTTTAGAGGCCCAAAGGGATTTCACATTCACACAGCAGTATATTCATCACAGATATCATAGCTCAGCACAAAGCAATTCATATTACATAGCATCACAATCACATAACATAGATATCAATCCAATACACAGCATTCAGTAACAATCAAACATCTTTAATTAAGATGAATAAATCGTGTGGTTTAAAATAATTAACCACGTAATTACTTTCATTAATTATTTTAAATCAACGATTAATTATCATTAGTTACTATTGATTAACTCTTAATCACCTTCATTAAATTAATCATTTCTTAATTAATTTATCCTTAATTGCTAATTAACTACTTTTATTAATTAATTACTTCTTAATTAATTAATTAATTATTAATTACAAATTAATTTACCTTAATTACTTATTAAATTAATCCTTAATATTAAGTAATTAATTAAGTAATTACTTTTTAAGTAGTTATATTAACAAACCATTAATTATTTGATAAACTCAAAAGATAAATCTTTTTATCTTTATTAATCACTTTTGTTTATCTTTTAACCTCATTTAATAAATCATCCTTATCACATTAATTACTTTAAAAGGTTAAGATAACATTTAACTACATTAAAGTAATTATACCTTAATCACTTAATTTATCTTTAAATAAATTCATCATCAACTTATCTTAAAACCTTTAAGTTAAATTAACAACTAAAAATCTTTATTCAATAAACCATTTTAACCAACTCAAACTCGGATAAATGTTTACATTTACAAACGAATTGGTTTTAACCAAAAAATGTTTAAAATTAAACTTGATTGGTTTTTAAATTAAAAACTGTTTTTATATAAAATTTTAGACCCGGGCCATGGTACAAAATTTCCGAGCTAAACACTCAAATACCCAAGCTTTTCCTCGAATTATTTTCTTCTACCCTTTTAACACTTTACTCCTTTTTTCTTCTAAATCTAAAACTGTTATACCCATTCGAATCACCCACGACAATACTCGAGCCCATCGTTCAACTTCTCAAACTCAACTTCGAGGATTTCTTCTTCTTCCTCGAGCTTTTGTTTACCCAGATACGTGCGTCAACTATTCAGCTTCCTCGAGAAAATCACGAAACAACTTCGAGCCCAACCCTGTGCCGATGTCTTCCTTCCTCCAAACCCAAACTCACTGACACGAACGAGACACCGTGCACGTGCACTGGCCATCCAGTGCCCTCCGACCATCACCGAAAACACCAGCATGTCCACAACGATGCCCTCAATCCCCGCGACCACCCAGATTCGTGAAAAACCCCTCTCATCAAAATCGAAGGTATCGACCTCCACTTGGAACAGAATTCATCACCATAAACCACCTCGCTTTATCACCATCCAGCGCCAGTACCCATGCCACTTCATCAGGACCTCCACCGATGGCCCCTGCAACGACTCCCCCCAGTGCGATCGCCTGAATCGCCTCGATGATGACAAATGTCACTTTAAACGTTATCGACCATACTGGGTTGTTAAACCCTAAAATCCCTGCGATCGACCACCACAGTGGCATAAAAATCTCGCAACCATTTTTCTGATGACTCCCATCATCTCAGCCACCTTTAACTTCAAACTCATCGAACAACTATAAGCCGATCGTTAATATTCGATCAAAATGTCTTTTCTGTTCATTTTGAAAAATCTAATTGTATAATGATTTAAAAATCACAAATTTGTTATCAAAATTCATCATTTTGAAATACAAATCTATTTATAAAGTTAATACATACAATCGAGACCATTGATTTTTTTCTCTTTTATTTGATTTAATTAAGAGTTCATTGTTATTTATAATTTACAAGATATTTACTCAATAGTTTCTCTTGAGCCTATTTTAGAAATGATATTATACACATACAAACACCTTCATTCAGAGTGCAAGTTTTAAATTTGTTTATAGGCTGGGTGATTTGAAGTTTTAAATTAGATTTTAAAACCTGCAACTCATGACAGAGCTTCAATACACATGTACACCAGTATGCACAACAGATATACATATCTATATGTATATGCAACACAATTTCATTTCTATACTTCACATACATCAAGATGAGAAACAGATTCAAACTTAATAGGATAGTTTGCTCACCATTCATGGAAGAAGGTAGATTTAAATCTGGAACTGGAAATTGGTTTTAATCCTTAAACAACAATTAGATTAAGTTGAAATCTGAATCACTGCTTAGCTTCAGTTGAAAGATTTGAAGTTGTTGAATCTGAATTTGAATCTTTGGTTTGATGTTTTAGTTGCTCTGATCTTTGAATTGAATTTGCTTGGTCTTTTGAATGTTTTTTTCAGGTTTTCATTTGATCTCAAGCATTTTGATTCGGTTTTTTACATGAAAGAAAATAGGCTTGTTTCTTTTTTTTCAATATTTATTTACATTATTAAAATTTTAAAGAATAAGATTTCCACTAGTTGTTTTTATGTTACACTTGTAAATGACATTATCACTTTACAAATGTCACTTTAGATTAAATTATGTTTAAATCCTCATCTTCATTTAATTTAAAAATTATGTTCAAACCTTTTAATTTAAGTATTTATGTTTTATACAAACTTAGTTCAAGCAAATTCAAAGAGAAAGTAAATAAAATTTTCCTTAAATCTTATTTTATTCAAGTTTATCTCAATTGTTTTTCATAATATAATCTCAATATATTCATACATTTTCCAACCATTTATGTTTATACATCTTTCAAGGAAATGATTTGAAGTCCAAATTATACATTACTAACAAATATTTATAAGTTAATAAAGTCAATCCTTTCCTTTTTTTTCAATATATTTATATTTTAAACCTAAATATTCATACTTATTATATTTTAGTTTAAGTATAAGGTTTTCTCTAAGTCCAATTTAAAGTTCAATATATTAATATTTGAATTTCAAACTCAAATTATAATTCATACATCTTATATAATTTAGAAAATACAAATATAATATTTTTTTATTAAATACTTATCTTTGAATGTCCACCCGAAATTCTATTTAAAAATCTAAAATATTCATTTATTCTGGAATTTTTTTTAATTGATTCACAAAAAATTTCACAATTAAACTCAAAAATTAAATTAATTGCCAAATTAAACTTGGTTAAAATTCGGGAATGTTACATCTAAACACCAAGATTCTAAAACCTTATGTCGACTTCGAGTTTTCATGCATCCTTCTTCAGGTCATTTATTGAAGTCTATACCTTAACTCAATAGAATAACCCTGGTCCTTAATGTGTTTGAATCACCTTTCATCGAAGCTTAGTCGGTAACTTTTCATTGTTTCATGCTCCACTGATATGATTCCTTACCAAGAATGATCAAGTCAAACACACTTCGATCTCCAATTAATTCTAATCCACAGCACTTCCACTCATTGCACAATCCCGTGTTCCTATAAAAAAGAATCTCTGTATCGCTCTGAATAGCAGTTCCATTATCGATTATCCACTGATAATAGGTAAGTCTAACATACGGTTCCATCATGCGACTGGGCTCGGTTTTCAACTTGAGTAGGCTATCTACATATAATAGTTCGTTTGTCATGCATTAGACACGGTACTCACACCGTATAGATTGACACTTTTAATTGCCCCGGTCCAAGCCTAGAATAAGATTGGTAAATATATATTGACATGCTTTGGATTCTAAATGCCAGTTATATAGGTTCGCAACATATAATTTCAAAATAAAAAACACCTAACCGTGTACAATACCAAGGTTTCCTATCCATAATGACATGCCACTCACCTTGTTTTAATATTGGCACTAGGGCATCAATGCCGCCTAAAGCCGAGTTTACCACAGCTCGGACCTTGAACTCTATTGCTGCTGTAGTTAGGTGCTTGACTATCATTGAATTATAGAGGACGGCAGTATCGGTAGATCCAATCCAGGACCAGTCTCCTCGAAATGAATGAATTGGCCTAAGAGTTCTAGATGATCCTCCCAAATAAATGCCGACAATTCTAACTGCCAAGTCACTTCGGACTATATGCTTCCAACACGAAATATTAGAGAGTGATATCTTGCTCCCAACAAGTAACCAATGGGCACACAATCATCCATTAGGCTACACATCTTACAGTAAGTACATGTGCTAGGCAGGCTGTATCGCTCTTCAATCCATTCCTCCCTATTTTCCTCTAGGATCTTGGACTCACTTCTACTCAAGTCCACAAAATGATTATGCCTTGCTGAGATCCTTGTACGTCCTATTCATGAATCAATTTCAGTGACCTCCAACCACTAAAGTGCTAACATATGTCCTTAGCTTCAAACAATGGAATGAGTCACCATCTTTAAAGATCATTAAAGCTTTGGCACCGATGCAAAGTGATAAAGGCACTTCGTAATAAACGATCATACTTTAAGAATGAATACTTCTACATCCAATTTCCATACGGATTCAACCAGATCTAGTTGTTCAAAAGTAAGACTTCTCACTTTTCACTTTCCATCATACCTAGATTCTCACCATCCAAATGTTTAACTTGTTATCCACTTTCTTCATAGATATCTCTACTTGGGACATGAGCGAAGCGCACTTCGAGACTCTAAAAATCCTCAAATGAGTCAATAACCGATTTTTTACCATCACCTACCTACTGACTAATGAGAATCTTCATCGATGCTACCTTTTATATCCTGAACGCTTCACTGTTCCTGCTAAAGTTCCACCAAGAGGTTCTAGCATCTATCGTGTTTTTGCCGCCATTCATAGCTCTAGTGAAGACATCCAAGGGGCGTACCAAAGGCCCATCCAGAATGGTGAATGTCGAAGAAGTCACCAATAGAGTGGTAGAAAAATAAGATAAGAGCGAGGAGAAATAGTGGTAGATGAAGATAAGAGAGATGAAGAAAAAAGTGATAAAGAGGGTGATGACGATGAAGATACTAATGAAGAGTCATTTGGCGAGACATCTTTGGATGGTACTAAGATTCTTGTCCCATCACGTTCGAGGAAAATAATGTCCCAATAGAATGCTAAACTAATCATGATGCCATCAACCGAGGTGACTCCTCCAACCGGTTACTTTAAAAATATATTCGACTCGTGAGTGATCTCGACATTCCTATTGGTGATTTTCTCAAGGAGCGTTCTATTGGATTCAGCTTCCCATCTAAGGGCATCCTAGTTGATGGAGGCAAGACTCCACCTTTACAAACTTTCAAACTTTATTCATAGAGTACTTAGGGCAACAAAAGCACTCCATACACTTCTAGGATCACGAACACATATACCTTGCATTCGCTCACATTCCATTGTTTAAAAACTGATATGATTCTTTTTCTCATTTCAGGTACAATGGGAAGAGATCGATTTAACTACCTTCATTCCGATTTCTTCGAACAAAAGAGACAAACTCCTAAGCCATGCCCTCCTCGCTCAAGCTCTTATTGAGAAAGAGAAACGTATAAAGAGAGAGCTTAGAGGAAAGAAAGGGAATGCTATGTTGAAGAAGACCACTAGGCTGATAAATTTAATAAAGAGGCACATGGTGGAAAAATAAACTTATGACCAAGGGAAGAGGCACAAAGACTCCCGTGATCGACATGGATCTTCTTTTGGCCTTCCCGCACCTCGATCTCCGCCGCAGCTTCCTTCACGACAACAACCTCAAGTGTCACTTTCTCTGACCACCACAGTTTCTCTACCTCGTCAGTCCAAAGGAGCTCTATTCGCCTTGCTTCACCTTCAGCTCTGTTAAGCATCCTTCCCCATATTTTACCCGACTATGGTCATTTCGACCATGACCTTAAAAAAAATCTTGGAAGAGCCAAATCGTAGGACTGGAGGAATCCAAGAGCTTATAGGTCAGGGGTTCAAATTGAAGAAACTCGCCTTCATCCTCTCTAACATTAGTAGAATTCATCAAACTAATATCCAACCATTTGAGTCAAAGAAGAAGAGCTACGATATGATCATGGATGAATACAAGAAATTTTTCCAAGGCTATAGAAGAAAGAGATGCAGCTCAAACATCGGCGAAGAATGCTATACACTTGGTCAGAGGGATTAAAATACTCAAAATCAGGCTACAATTGTAATGGAATATAGGTAAAAACCATGCATGAAGAGAATGCATAACTTAATATGCAACTTGCAAATCATGACATGGCCTTCCTAGAAAAAGACAACGCACATTAGGCCAAATAAGCCGACCTTCGGGAACTCTAAGCCATAATCGAGAAGCTTGAGTCCACCTTATTGTGAGAAAAAAATGGAAAGGATGCTATTGAGATCCATGGAGACTTCTAACGTATAGAGAATAGAGTAATACAGACAGGTAGCACCGAAAAAATATTTCTTATCGGTCATCCTATTAATAATTAAGGCTTTCTTCAATCGAGCCCCTTGTATTCCCTATATATACCCCTCCCCAGAGGCGGGGCAACTGGTGAGTTAGTGGAGTTAATAAAGAACATGGCTAAGGAAAAAGAAGATTTGAATTCCACCATTCAACAGTCTTTCGCCAATATTGTCCAATATAAGAACCTGAAGCGGTTAGGAAGCACTTATTCCATCACTCATGTAGATACCTTAGAAGAGGTAATATGTTATGCGACTGTGTCCGGTGAAGGCTCACCCGAAGATGAATTAAAAGCTAAATATCTTGTTGCTGATGACATTCTGAAACTAGAAGAGGGAAAGGCGAACCTAGTTATAAAGGATTCCACTACTGTGGAAATTGCTACTGAAGTTCCAGCTAGTACAAATGCATTAGGCCAGGTAGAATTATCATCTCCAAAAATCCAAGAGTTTGTAGTGAAGATTCCAACATCTGAGGGGGCCAACTCTTAGGCTACCCTTACTTCAACTCCAGCTTCCATCGCCATGGCTACCGACGAGCCTTATATCCCTGTCTCCATTTCTCAACCCATCCTATCACTATAAAGAGGGTGAAATCACTGTATCTCCTACTAAGGAAACTCCAAACATTGAAGGTGGATCTCTGGCATCTCCATTGTTTGAGATACTTTTGTTCTTTTCCAAGACCGTAACTAAAATTTACTTCACTATTTATGAACCTACAGGTCACCCGTTGCTTCGTCCACCTTCATCGCCTATCACATAAGGCTTGGGTCCCACCATTATTTTCACAATTCTACATCCATTACCACAGGACTGGTCACTCCAATCCTTACTTTCAGCTCCATTCCTGGTCCTAATTCAAAGAAAATCACAGCTTTAGAGGTATTGGATGACAATTTACAGTTCTTGGAGGAAGATGTTACCATCACCAGCGCTTTAGGCCCAACTGAACTTATTTCCATGGTTGAGAGATAGAGGATTGACATGTCGAAGGTGAAAATCAAAATCGAGGATGGATTTGAAAAATCTTCTAGCACCTAATAGTTAAAGCCTTCTCCAAGGATCCTTCCTATCACCATCAAGCCTCTTAAGGGAAGTAGCGCTGGTGCCTCTACAGGGATAGCCTACTATTGACCAACCGAAGGATCCTATCATCACTACCACCAAAGGAGATACCATCCCCACTAAAACTAGCACACCGAAGGGTAAGCCTAAGGGCGATAAAGACTAGAAGAAACCTCTTGATGGTTTTGGTGGAAAAGTGGGCAAGGGTGAGAAGAAGAAGAAGGCATAGAAGTAGGCTTTCCATTTTTCTTATTTAGAGACAGTTTCTTTACATCTCCTTTTGTTGTACCTTTTGTTTTCCTTTTGTTTATAGGCCGTGCTTGTGTAGGATCGCCCCCACAGCTGGTGTACATAAAAATGAATGTAATGAAATATCGTTTTTCCTATTTTAATCTTTGTCTCATTTGCGTTTCCACATTTTATATGTTGTTCCTGCCTATATACAATTGCCTACATATATAATATAACTTCTTGTACTAAATTCATCCATATTATGCATGTGTGTGTTTGTATACTACTTTTATTTACCATAACTTTCTGTATACAAGTAAAGTTTCTGTAACTGCTTTAGACATATTCCACTATTCAGTTTTGTTTACTATTGCCAAAGTGCTTCCATTAGCTAGAAAAAATTAATATTGAACCATTACTATGGTTATTACAGTTTAAATTTGATCGCATTTTCTTTTGACCATTAACAAGTTATAATAAACAAAGTTCCATGCCACTTCCTATTCTGAAGAAACAACTGTTTGGGCGTTTATATCCTGACTTCTCTATTTTGCCAATAACCTGACATGATCGATATCATCCATTGGTTTCCACCACTCGACCTCGGCCTACCGTGTTTCACTAGGCTATGAGTAGGATCATACTTTTAGTAGTTCTTCCATATATTGAGTTTTCTAACTCCAGGATTTGGTGTTCCAGATGCCAGAATCCAGCATAATCCCTAGACATTGCCTATCTTCGGACATTGGTCAAAGGTAAATAATATGGAGCAAATTATTTGATTACCTTCAATCCAATTATACTCTTTTGGTCCTGATCTTAAAACAGAGGAGTTCAGAGGTACCTATTTTTAGGCACCCATCAGTATGCCAAAAACCGCATTAGACAATAGATATGCTCTATTATTTGAAAGCATATATATATATATATATATATATATATATATTTGTCATTGAATTCTATGCGGTCTCATTGCACATCAAACCACAAATATCCATCGTATGATATGCACTAACACAACAAAAAAGTCATTTGTTGTCTGATATTATAATATCATTCACTGAATTAACTATTAGATAACATTTAAATGTTGACTAATATTGGTAGTATAACAGTTTACGATTTTTATTTGACGATAATAATTATTTTATTCATTATTTCATATTTTTCAAATAAATATTTTATTTAATTTCACTTTTAGATAGTACACATTGAGCTTCTACTATATTTCAAACTTTCATGCATAACATTATTTCACACTCTCATATGGAACATTTTTTTACTCACACTCACATATTCGAATTTGATATCTTCTTGCTTCTGCTCCAGTCATCTAACTTGACTATCAAACAAACAACAACTAAGTAAAAAGTTAAAAAAACAAAATAATATTTGTAAATATAAGAATGTGATTTAATATCATATTTCCTTAATTATTTGGGTTGTTTTCTTTTATACATTAAAACCAGAATCAAAGTGCACAAACACAATGTATGACATGTATAATGTATCACTGTACATGCCATAAGCCCTACACACAAAACACGCTTGTGTCAATAAATTTCAGAGAAAAATTCAAAGGTCAAGCATGAAGGCTCAACACAGTGCAAGTGTGCATAAGGCCAAGCTCGGGATCAATTCAAGTGCATCACGTAGTCTACATAGTTGAAGCCATGTTTTAGACTTAACTCAAAGCCAGAACAAGAATGCAAATTCAACAAATACACATTTCCAAGCTTTACAAATATAAACAATCCATCTAAATCCAATATTTGATACATCAAGTATCAATTCAAGGCATGCATATATGTTTCAGATGCAAATGACAATCTACATATCAAGACCAGCGACATTCACACAAGTCCAAACTCAAGGCAAAAGACCGGATCATAAATCAATTAGTGAAGCAATCGATTCAAGTGCAACAATTTGGTCCAAATAAAAAATACATGAGGATGCAAGCAACTAGGGTCACACATACAATGACAATATGAGGTTAGAGTTCACATAGTGATATGATTCAGAAAACAAGTAGACAAGTGCACAAAGATGAGGACATGGTGGAATATCAAAAATATAAAGGTTAAAGTAAGTGCACAAACATACAACAAACAATATAAGTGCAAATTCAAGACAAACACACTCAAGTCCATTGCTACTTCACCAGCAAAACAATGAAAAATGTAAGCAATGACTTTATTTTCTAGCATCCTTCCAGTTCACCATCTTCAAAAAAATAATAAGAACTAATGCAAAAGGCTAGAACATGGGTGTTCAAGCACACTAATATACATATATACACATATGTATATGAATGTATATATGTACATAGTGAGTAGAAAGGCAACTCAGAGAGGCATACAAAAGCAATGATGATCAGGCATCACAACACAATGATCATCACCTTAACTAGGATACAACATCAATGGAGCATCAAAATAGATAAGGCATAGAGTTCAACAAAAACAAGCACATAGACTAGCAAAGTCACACTTAGACAAGCACGCTAACACACATACACACACACAAACACATGTATACATGTGCACATTGGCTACTTCAAACTCCAGGAAGCTCACTAATAAGTCATGCAGGTAGTTCAACAGAGATACAAAGTAGTGAGCAAATACTTTTGAAAAATCCATGGCTAAGTACACAACAGAGATAAAAACCATTGTCCATAAGAAAAATCAAACCGGCAGTTCAACAAAGATACAAACCAATAGAGATAAAAATTCAAATATATACAAATTAGTAGAGATAGAAACTCTAGGGAGCACATAAATCATTGCAAAAATCAATTCAGAATTAGAACCAACAGTTCAAAAGAGATTAAACCTCCAGGAAGCACACAAACCAACAATTCAAATCAAAGTATATATTTGAAAATATAAGAAACTGATTCCTATATATACATGAATCATCATTGGCAAAAAAAATCAAGTCGGGTTCAAGCGTAAAATTGAAAAGAGGTAAAACTATTAAATATACCAAATCGATAGCAATCTACTCAATATAGAAGCAATTGAAAGCAAATCCAACCGAAAGCAAATCCAAGCAATCGAAAGCAAAAATCCAAGTAAATTGACGGCTTTGAACAAAGGCAGAAATAACCAATAACAATAAATAAGAATTACCAGATTTCTTATCATAATTTCATAAATAGAAATTGGGTTTTGAGAGATTAGTTTTTAAGATTGGGTGCCGCGATATTAGGTTTTGAGATTGGGTTCCATGAGATTTAGTTTTGAGAGTGAGAAAGTATCAGGTTGAGATGGAAATGAACTATAAGAGGGAAAATAACTATAAGAGGAAAGGGAAAATATTAGAAGGGGGAACCAAAATATTAGTATAGAGGCAAAACTAAATTTTTTGGTAACTTCAATCAAACAACATATAGATATTGTCTAAAAACATACGTTGTTTGATCACTATTATTTCATACAACAGATGATTTTTCCATGTATTGTATGGAAAAGTGGGATAACTAAAAATTTATCATATTTTATGACCATTATTGTCTGATTCACTTTATGGCATAGTGCATTTTTTGATCTTAATTGTCTCCAGGCATTGATCGAAAGCATTCAAAAACTGTCATCGCTTATCCTCGGCTGAGCATATTCTATTATGCCGCAAGCATGGTAGTAAAATTCTTGGCCATACACCAGTTCCTATATATGAGATCTGGTGTTTAGATGCCTATCTCTAGGCATCTACTCCCAGTCTCACCTATTTTGTGTGTTGATCGAGAGTATCCTTTGACCATTCTTGCTTATTCTCGATCAAGAACGATTATGGTAAAATTTTCAACCGTGCACCAGTTTCTATCTCTGGAAACAAGCACTTTAGTTGTTCAATCCTAGGCATCGCTCTTTGAATTTTCCTATATCTAGTCAATACTCAACACCAGAGGGATATCGTCTATTATTTGATCGACCGTTGTGATTATAATCCTTTGTCCTAATTCTGGATTAAAGAAGTTGGTACATATCTCTGGGTACCTGATTGTTCCCTTAATTGTGTAGCATTAGTCAAGAACACAGTTCCATTAATTCAATAAGCTAATTTTATTTATAAATGAAAAAAGGCCAATAATGCCTTATTACATTGCTTCTAATTCACTCGGGTGGCTTATTTGCATAAAATAAAGCGTCTCAATAGTTTCATGACCGTGGAATAGGATTCCATCCACTATAGCTAGCTCGAAAGTTCCATCTCCATGCTTTTTTTCGATCGTATAAGGACCTTCTCGTTTCAGACCAAGTGCCCCTATACTTGGAAGAGCTCTTTCAAAATGGGTTCCTTTACTTTAAAGGTACGACTCTAGACTAAGTGTTAAATTATCATGCTACTTTTTTACAGTGAGCCACTAACCTTAATCTTATATCTTCTCGCTTTTCATCTATCAAATCGAAGGACTCAATCAAGAGTTCCTCGTTGACCTTGGTCCATAGTGCCTTTTCCTGTGAGATAGAACTTCTAGTTCAATTGGAATCAAGGCCTCCAATCCGTAGGCCAAAGCGAATAGTGTATGTCCAGTCACGGACTTGTGAGTCATCTTATAAGCCCAAAATGCAAGTGAAAGTTCATTGACTCGGTTTCCTTTGGCTTTAGTTAACCATTTTATTTAAGATGGACTTGATGAATTTATTCACCGCCTCTACTTGTCTATTCATCGGTGGATGTGCTACTGTGGAAAAGCTTTTTTCAATCCTATACTAGTTGCAGAAATCCTTGAACTTGGTGCTTTCAAAATAAGGTCCATTATCCCTTATAATTCTTTAGGGTACTCCAAATCTAGAAGTAAAATGTTTCGTCATAAATTTGATCACTTTCTTCATTATGATCGTGGAAAGCGGTTTCGCTTCGGCCTACTTTATGAAGTAATCCACTGCTACAATTACGTACTTGCCTACTCCTTTTGACATCGGTAGCACATTGATTAAATCAATTCCCCAAACCACAAATGATCATGGGAAAACCATTTGCGTAAGCACTATAGATTGGGCTCTTGTAATCATTGCAAACCTTTGGCATCGGTTGCACCTTTTGGTATAATCAGTAGCATCTCAGTTTATTATTGGCTAGATGTATCTATAGCAAAGTATCTTCCTTGCTTATGTATGCCCCTAGTATGGTCACCACAACTACCCTCATGGATTTTCATGAGGATTTTCGTAGCCTCATCCTTGGCTACACACCGAAGCAAGGGGTTGAGAAACCTCTCCTGCATAAAAATCCTGCTTGCATTATAAGCCGTGGTAATTTGCGAAGGAGTTTAGTCATTTATTCTTTCCTTTCAAGAGAGTCTCCTTAAGAAGATAGTCTTGATCAGAGTTAGCCATGACTCCTTTTCTTCCATGATCTCAAGAATCTAGTCGGTGCTTGGAGTCAATAATACCACCACCGAAATCAATCCTAATAGCTGTACATCTCTAGAGCTAGCTAGCTTGGCTAATGAATCGGCTATTATATTATCCTCTTTGGGGATGTGCATAATATGTAATGCATTATATCATTCTACAGTCTAGTGTCTTCACTGGGTAAGGGGTGAGCCTTGAACTCTTGGTCTGGAATTCCTTCTTTACTTGGAAAACCACCAATTGGGAGTCTCTGAATATACGCAATGTCCTTGCCCCCAATTCCTTCACTATCTTAAGTCCTGCTATCAAATCTTTATACTCATCCTCGTTGTTTCTTACGGGGAACTCTAGTTTCAATTCATGGCAAACTGATCATCCTTCTGGAGTCACGAGTAAAACTCCTGCCCTAAAATAACATTCATTAGAAGTTCCATTTATGAATAGTTTCCATTGATAAGGTATGACCATATCATCTTCCTCTTCTCCAACTCGGGTGGTAAATTTAGCGATTAAATCCACTAATGCTTGTCCTCTTATCAGCCTACTTTGACGATAAGTGATATCGTGCTTGATAAGTTTGATGTTCTACTTCAATAACCTTCTCGAAGTCTTAAATGGGTGCAGTAGATACTTCAAGAGCCGATCCGTCAGCACCTTTATTGGATAAGCCTAGAAGTATGTCCATAACTTCCTTTATGCAATCAACAAGTAATAGGAAAGATTTTCTAGTTTTGGATAGTTCTTTTTAGCTCTCGTAAATCGACTATAGATGTAATACACTGGCCTTTGAACCTTCATCTGCTTACGTACCAATGCTGCACTCAGTACATGAGCAAAGACCAGGAAATAGACAAATAGATCCTCTCAATCTATGGCTTGGACATGACTAGTGGTCTTTCTGTATGCCTTAGTAATTTCTAAAAATCTCTTTGACATTCCTTCGTTCAGACAAACTTTCCTCTCTCCTTCAGGCTATTGAAGAACTGTATACACTTATTAGTTTCCTTTGAGATAAACTGACTCAATGAATCAACCTTTACGTTTAACCTTTACGTTTAACCTTTGCATCTCCCTCCTCATGGTTGGGGTTATTATGCTCCTTAAGGCATCAAACTATTTCAGATTAGCCTCAATACTCCTAATTTCACGATAAATCCTATTAACATCCTCGATGTAACACCAAAAGAATAGTTTAATGGATTTAACTTCATTTTGCACTTTCACAACACTCAGATAGCTCTGAATGGTCATTCATGCGGTTCCTTGTTAGATGTGACTTCATAAGCATTGTATCTACATATACTTCCATCGTTCGTCCGATCTAATTCCTGAACATGGAATTCACAAATTTTAGTTAGTAACTCCTATGTTCTTCTAATTCGAACGGTATAATTTGGCAACAATACAATCCCTAATCCTTTATAAAATTTGTGCCCCTGATCTGGAACATGCATTGGTATCAAGTTATAGATAGAATAATATCCATAAAAAAGAGTAACTCATGTTCGTTGATCCAATCCACTAGCTGGTCAATCCTAGGTAATGGGAAGCTCTCCGTCTTTCATTCTTTATTTAAGTCTGAATAATCAATGCACATTCACCACTTCTTGTTTGCTTTCTTGACCAATATGGGATTAAATACCCATTCAAGGTACAAAGCATCATAGTAAAAGCAATTTGGCTTTAGCTTATCTACTTCCTCTTTTAATGCAGTGGATCACTTAGGACCTAAACCACATCTCTTCTACTTCATAGGTGGATGTTTTTGGTCCACAATGCGTGGCATGATATCTTTGGCAATATTCCATACATATTCAAATAAGTCCAAACAAACAAACCCAAGCTTTCTCGAAGAAAACTGAATAATTCCTTTCTCAATCCGGTGCTGAGTTAAGAACCGATCTTAAGGACCCGAGTTAGATCTTCCATAGCGATTGGAATTCTTCCTAGGATTCATAGACTTATAAAATTTTGCATCGTTCCTAAGCTAGGGCTTGGATGTCAATTGCTATCTTTCGAGCTCTTGATGTAGCCCTATTTTCCCACCACTCTGCTTCTCTAAGCCTAGCGACGTAACATACCCAACCAACATTCTGGTCATCATGTATCGATCCAACCCAATTCTTTGTAGGGAACTTCATCATTAAGTACCAAGAAGCTTGTGCTTTTCTGAAATTAGCAAGGGATAGTAGACCTAAAACAACGTCGTATGTCGAATTGTAATCCACAATCAAGAACTTCTTAACCTGCATAATCATGTGATTTCCATCCCCTATCTCCATGGACAAATCAACATTCAAAGGAGTTTCTTCATAACACTGGTAAATCCTTGAATCTTAGGCTTACAAGGCTTAACTTCCTTCAAACTTGTCCTCGATGATCAAATGTACTTTTGAATAGAATATTCATCAAGCTTATGCTATCTACAATAAAATGTACCTTTCATCACCAATCTTCCTGGAAACTTGGCTTGCTTCTTACAAAAACAAGAATTGGTTTGCCTTTTGGTAGAATTCCTCCAAAGTTGTTTGGCTGCTTCATCCTTAGCCATTTTCAAAAGTCCACATCCGGATGTATCCCTGGTCTAAAGCCATTAAGACCATATCTTCATTTGGATTATTTACTTCTGTAACTACAACATTAAACTTGTTCAGGAACCCTTTCAGCGACTCTTCAGGTCCCTAATAAAGGCCTGATAAAGACATCATATTCTTAGGCCAAGCAGCATGGAGCTAAACTGCTCCAAGAACTTATTAGCTAACCATTTAAAGTCGAAATGGATTTCAACATGAGCTGAGTAAACCATATCAATGCAACCCGGCCTAGAAGGATAGGGAAACACCTGCATCTAACCGCATTTATTGCTCTAGAACCATCCATCTGCCACTCATATTTGAACAAATACTGTCGAGGTTCAGTAGTCCTGTTATACATGACATCAAAGGAATCGTAAACTTTATGTGATACTCTTACCTTAAGAAATTTTCCGTGAATGGTGTTCTCCTAGGCATAGATATGTAATCTTTGTTTTTTCTCCATTTATTTTCTTCCAATAACTACTTAACTATATCTGCAATATGCTCCTCACTAGCCTAGTACTCGATAAAGGATGACTATCAAGAGCTACAAAGTGTTTGGTTCCATGGAAAGTCTCGGTTAGTTCATCAATGTCCAGTTTCTCCAATTTCCAAGAGAACCCCTCCTTCAGTTCTTCTTTAATGTGTAGTCAGCTCCATAGAGGCTGTTTGAACATCAACATCTCAAGCTTCAATATTTAGTCCATCTATATTGCCAACAACCTACAAATTGTCCTTGAAATCAAATATGTTAATGGCATTGGCCCCTTGTCCCTCTAAGTTCCTCAAATTTAGGTCAGTACCATCCTAACTCTGGTCGGTATCGATTCGATTCCCTTAGCAGGGTCCCTTCCACTTCCTCCTGCATTCCTCTCTGCTGCCTTGAATAGTCTATTCCTTTTGCTTTTGCTTTCTAACCATTCTGTTATGATCTGAAGAAAATGAGTTCTCCTCTTTAGATTCAGCAGGTGATACTTCTCTACTACTCTTGATCCTTTGAGACAGCTGGTCCAGCAAGGCTATGCTAGCATCCATCTTGTCAATGAGAGGCTTTTGACTATCTGCTATCTTTTGATTTAGCTCTGCCATCATAATATCAAATTCTATCCTTGTGACCATCTTTTGAGGGATAGATGGTCTTGGCAACGCTACTACGGGTTGGTTAGTCACCTCAACGCGGTGGTAGCTTTTTCGTCTCCACCAGCAATTATTCCAGATTGACCAAATTCTCTTGTCAATTTAATTGTTCCAACATGAAATTTCTTCAAACCTTTAGATTAAAAATTTCTGGATCTAACTCCTAGATGCTCTAATCTAGAATAGATAGCTAGATCTACACCTGAGAAACACCTTTCTTATTGAAAGCGCCAAAGAGTTGAGCCAAAAAGTTGCACAACACCCCCACAATGAAATTAAGTGAAAAGATGTAGCTATGAATTATAAAAAGCAAGAAGCATGATAATTTTATAGTGGTTTAGAAAATATGTGAACAACATCCACTTCAGTCGTATTACAGAGACTGTTTGTCATAGGTACAACGGATTTGCAGTTCTAACATTATAAAACAACAAAAAGTAGCTTCCTTTGTGATAAGGTCATGTAAAGAGAGTGAAAAGAGGATGAAGTGCTAAAAATATTTTTGAGTTCCTACATGCTTACTACTTATAGATAAATCAACCAATGAAATCACCAAATCTTGAAATACCAAGTCAACTCCGGATTAAAGAATGCAGGGGGGAGATGAAGTCTCTTGACCAATAAAATCATATTGGTACCAATTAAAAGTGATCGATATCGACCTAATTTGTTGATGGTAAATCACGTCGTCTTCTTCACTTGGTTTTCTATGTTCGTTCCATCAAGCTCAGAGCACTTTTACCTTGGAAATTAGATTATTACCGAGAGCTACTAATACGTCTAGTAATCATCCTTATCTTTAGAGCTTTTTGGAGTTGTTTACCTACTCCTTCAAAAATGGGTCCTGGGATTATCACTTTTCCTAGCTTCTCATTGTCCATAACTCCAAAGTCTTTCGAAGTGCACAAAAACATGTCAGTACCAACCCAAAAAGTGGTCGGTACTAACCTCTCATATTACTATATTTTATACTCCTTTTTTTTGGAACCTCTTCCACTGTCCTTCTAAGCATTCTATCACGTCCTTGAACCATTTCATCTTCATACTAACATCTGGATTCATGAGAGCAGTTGATCCAAAACCTGTATAAAATAGTAAAGGTATAGCCTTCAATTTTCTAGAAGCTATGCCTATAACAACCTATATTTTACATATCGGACGATTGTAAAATATTATTTTAAAATTCAAATTATGTCTTATGTGGTTATAACTTCGGGTAATGTTGAATAGTGATATTTTTCTCCTTTAGAATTTTGGTTGGACAGTTCGCTCTAAAATTTTTAGTTAGGCCTATAACTTTTGATAGGAGCCAAATTAGGGTCGCAAACTACTTCCTAATGAATGATACAATGGTTTATCATTTCGTAGGGTGGCCATAAAAGATTTTTGAACTTAACATTAAGAAGATATTGCTTTTTAAAGTCTTGAAAGTTTTTAGGTGGATTAGTAAGTAATTAAGGGATGATTAGTGCAGAAAGTTAATTCATTTTGGGATAAGGGTTGGGTTAGCCTCCGTAGCAGTCTTTAATCACGATAAATTCATGTAAAAACTTCTCCTAACTCTTTTTAGCCTCCATTGACCTTCTACAATCTAAATTCGACCATTTTTTCTATAAAATTAGCATAAATCATCTAATTAAGAGGTGATTCGACAATATTTTTGCAGGCGAACTTTCTATTTCAAAATTTATGCCTAAAGAAGCGTGTAGCTACCTCCAAATCCAGTTCTACTCTTGTTTTGGTGGATCAACACAAGTTTGTTGATTTTTTGATTCTATACCCTAGTAGAGTGATTTTATTCTCTAACTTAACTGTAATTTTGGTTATATGTTTTAATTTTTTTTTAAAGATTAAAAATTAAAAATAAGATTTTTAAATGGATAATTGTTGTTCATTTAAGATCTAACTCGATTTACGTTTTTCATTGGTTTTTGGGTGATTATTAAGTGATTTATAATTTAACAACAAATCATATATATATATATATATATATAAATCTATATGTTATGACATGTTTTGAATCCAATTTTAAAGTAAATTTTATGTTTCTATATTGTTTTGATACCCAACCTAAAGTAAAAACATGTAGATACCTTAAAAAACCTATCATATGGGTCGAAGCGGTAAGTGTAGAGGAGGAATCAGTGCAAAATTAAAGTGTTGGAAGTGCTAGAGGTATTTGGTTCGGGCTTGGTGTTTGGATTGGTGGCGTCATATGGTTGACTTAGGGTAGGCGTGCTTGCTTAGGGTTAGTGGTTCGGGGGTGGAAGAGTGGATAGAAATTCCTATTCGGTAGCCACTCCAGGTTGGCGAATAGAAAACACCAAGCATGCAAGGTACCATACCGAAGTTTTTGTAAGGTGTTTTACTTCGGGTCGATAGTAGTGGTGCTTCAAATTGGTCCTAGGAAATATCAAACAAGGTTGAGATAGTGGTGCTCTAAGGGGACTTTGAGTTTAGAATGATGTTGCTTTGGTGCAAACCTTGGAGCTACTTGATGGTTTTTTGGGACTTGACTTAGAGTTGAGGTGGACGACTCTGGGATGAGATGAATTAGTGGAAAACTTCGAGCTTAACTCAAAAAAGCGGCTAAGGAATAGGTGGAATCGATTGGCACTGATTAATCTCCAAACCAAGTCACAACCATCCAATTCAACATCTTCATATGGACATCAAACTTGCAGGAATGGAAGAGCATATTATGATGAATCTTCAAAGATAGTTTGGAGATAATCCAACCGTGGGATCTTAGGATATCATGAGACGATGATCGGTATGCGGCAATGAGGGCCTAGGAATTGCTTTAGGATTTACTTAAGGAATTTTGAGATTTGCTTCGGGATTAACCTTAAGATTTCTTATGTCCATTAATCGTGGTCCAAAATTGTTTCGAACTTCGATGAGCCGGCAATGTCAGTTGTGTAGGCTGGATACTTCAAGTGAGAAGTAGTAGTAGGAATTATTGGTTATTTAAGGAGGCACATTCGATAAGGTATAGCAATGGACTAGGGCATTGTGCATTCAACAATCAAGTCATGTGTTGAAGCGACCATTGATAACTCTAGATGCGATGTGTGTTTTATAGGGAAAGGATAGAGGACGCTCACCTATATATCCATGACCTATGTGATGGACTAGTCTGCCTTAGTGAGGGCAGTACCTATGTGATGGTATGTGATCATGCTTCCAATGTGATATAGTGTGTGAGTGGCCTATGTTATTGTTGTATGAATTACCAGGTGTCCGAGAACATCTCATTGACGACGCAAAGCCTTAATGATGGCTATGGAAATGTGAGACCTTAGTGATGGTAATGATGGTGTTGTACCTTTGTAATGACAACATTGGTGTTGTACCTTAGTCATTGTTGCGATGATGTGAAGCTTTAGTGATGATTATGATGATGTGATGCCTTTATGATGGTAACCTTAGTGTTGGTTGCAGCAACGTTAAATCTTAGCAATAGTTATTATGTGTTTGCTATGTTGTTATGATAGGTGTTGTGAGTTTTGAATGGATGTCTTGTGATATAGGTATAGTTGGGCTTGGTAACCTAACACCTAAAGTTGTTAGTATATACCATGTGATGATATCGTTACATATATATAATGTTTTATGCTAACTTGTTGGATATAGGGATAGGTAAGGGCATACTCATTGTTCTTATTTTACTATATCACCATTTATAGTGCTTTAAGATTATTTTTTTCTCAAACAAGACTATTGTCTAAATTAAGGTTTTGATCTTTGCTTCTTATTATTTGGGTGACTCTTAAATGAGCAAACGAGATAGCAGGTTTGATATTAGCGATGCAGTTGTTTAGTAGACGAGTAGGAGGATAAAACTTTTCTATATTATATTCTAGAATTTATGACTATTCCATTATGCAGCACTGGAAGCTTCTATCGGTGCCTATAATTATTGGTAGATAGAGATTTCCTTTAAGTTTATTTTTGTGATATATAAATTCTACTCCATTTGCTTGTATAACTATTGTGAACCGTATGCACATTGATATAATTTGATTTATGTAGTTATATAAATGTCTTGTATGTTTTATATCTATGTGATTATTATATTTTATTCGATGCGCTATGAGGTATACGAGAAGTTATGATTATTGTGTTGATTATTTTGCTCTTGACCGCTACTCTACATCGCCTAAGTACCGTTGAAATGCACTTTTCAGGTATATAGGATACTGAAGGTATATGGTTGTCATAACACTTGGTATTATAGCTTAATCTAAGTGATTGACCTTAGTTGGTACATGGATCCATTAGAGATAAGGTAAGTGGAACACTTTAAAATGGATTGAGAGATATACAAGAGAGCATACTTGTTAAATATTTTGGTTTCAAAACAATATATTAATAATATATAGAGTATATAAGTTGCATTACATGACTGAGTATTGTAGGTGTAGTTTTCCTTTACGAGACTGACTACTTTGGTTATAGATTTTCATAATGAGCTGGCATATAAGGAACATTACAAAAAAATTCACGATAGGCGTAGAAGGTGAGGGAGAGTGCTCGGGAGCGGCTAACCCCCATACACAAGCCATGTTTACTGGGATGATTAGGACTATGTTATAGAATTCCCAAGGTTATCCTAATGTTGGTAGTTGCAGTGGTACTCAAGTGTAAGCACCAAGATCTAACTTTGCCAATTTGTGTAAAGACTATGCTAGTTTAGGGGGTAAACCATTCCTTGGAACGGAATCAGCCGTTGAGGTGCGTAATTGGGTCAACGCCTATGAAACCTTTGGAGACATAGAGTTAGAAGATGTTGTAAAGAGGAAGTTAGCCTCTAGGGAACTTTATTGGAGAGTAATGGACTGGTAGAATGCTGTGATGATAGCTACTCTGGAAGGTCATCAAGGATTAGTTTGAATAGAAGTATATCCCGACTGCTTAGAAATCGGTATTGTTTAAGAGGTTTGCTAAGTTGAAATAGGGAGGGGAGACTATTTCTGAGTATGAAGCTGAGTTCGACATGGTGTCGAAGTACGGTTGGTCTTTCATTAACACTCCACTAAACAAGAACGAGACGTTCATAGTTGGCCTGAATGCATATCTGGAAGAAAGAATGATAGGCCATATTAATGAGACTTTTGAGAAGGTAGTAGAGAGGGCTTCGAGGCAAGAAAATTTGTACCGAAAGCCAAAGATTGAAGTTGTCATCTCTAAGGAAGAGCCAAAGCCGCAAGCGGTCGGTGCGTAGAAGGAAATGGAACAACAAGAAAAATAAAAAATCTAAGGAAGAGGGTGGCTAGAACAAAGAAAAGTGAGAGCCAGTCTGCTTTAATTATCATGGAAAGGTCATCTTAGTAAGAAATATAAAGCTCCAAAGAGTGGCAAGTGGAAGTGCTTCATTTTTGATAGATTTTGGCATATAAAGAAGGATTCACAAGAGCTTTAGAAGGGTAAATGCATTGATGTCATTCCTACTTTGTCAACTACACCATCAATTAAGGAGAAAGGAAAGGGCATCACTATCTAAGGTATGCTTTTTAATTTGTGTTATGCTATACATGTTTTATACAATACCAATATGTTAGACCGTTTATATTTAGTGACATTTTGAGTAGGTTGTGGTAAGTTCTAACCCAAAGGGGAAGACCTCTAGTTCTTTTGAACTTAATGACAGTTTGGACAACTTAAGTATGGGTTTTCAAGACTTAGTGATGCTAGGTGATGGATGCTTGTTTGCATGTAATGGCTTTGTTTTGGTCTCTGTTGGGTTCAATATCATTTTTGGTTTGGACTGATAGAAAATATTATCAAAGTATGATGGATGGTGATACATTGTTGATGATGATAGGACTATGATATAAGTATAGGCTAGAGTTGAACTGCACACTTACATGCAGTTATGATTGGCTTTGTGTATTCGCTCGGGATCCCGCATAATGAGTTGTCATAATTAACAAAGTGAGGAAGCATCCTAAGATGGCCAGACACCACCATGTAGAGGGATCGAGTTCCATATCAACCTCTTGATGGATGTAAGACTAATGTTATATCTTTGACAAGGATGGTACTCAAAGCGCAAGGAAGGCCGGAGATGATAATGGATGGCCCATTAGAGAGGCTGACTCATTCGTAAGAGTATATCTAGGTGTGGAGCACTTATAGCATTCGCTTGGTGGACAGATGACTTTTTAAGATATCATATTTCATACCAGGAGTCAAGTGAGCTTGCACTGGTATTTGCAGGCAATATTCCTATCTTCTGGATAGTGAAGGGAAGTACAAGATGCACTTGAAGATTGTGCTATAAATATTGAGGAGACATACAAGCTAAAAGAGTAGTGTTCTTAATGTAGATACGATTTAAGTATATTACGACTTATGATTTCCATCCGAGATGAGGGCTAAGGTTAGAAATGTTGACGAGCTAAATGATAGACTAAGCATACCTAATATTGATGAATTCAGGGATGAGGTACTACTAAAGTATCGTCATTGAGATTGATTACACATTCTGATGGTAATAAAATATACAAATAAACATTATATCCTAATAGGATGAAAGGGAACATCAAGATCGAAGCTTATAAACTGCCAGCTAGTGGAAGTTTGCAGAAGAAGCCTAGCGGGTTGTTGCAACTGCTGGGATTCTCCAATAGAAATGGGATTAGATATTGATGGGCTACCAAGGATTAGAGTGAAAGAAGAGGTGATAATTCAAGAAAGACCAAGGAGGGCATGAGGATCATTTATCCATATACTTAATAAAACTTTTTGTTTGTCGCATTTACTTTCACTTGTGATTTCATGAAGAGTAGTTTAGTACCTTGCATACTAGGGTAGGCATAGGTTTGCTTTTCTGTTTATGTGTGCATGATTGTTGAATGTTACAATTGTTTGTGATTATTAGGAATGTAAGGTAACTATATTATTTGACCTAACCTTGTTTGATAGGATTTCGAGGGTGAAATTCCTAAAGGGGGGAGAGTATAACGACCCGTATTTTATATATCAGAAGATCATAAAATATTATTTTTTAAATCCAAATTGGGTCATATCAGATTATAACAGAGAGTGATGTTGAGTAGTTACATTGTTCACCCTTAGAATTTTATTGGACGGTTTTGATCGTAAATTTTTTTGTTAGATCTATAACTTTTGATAAATGTTATGGATTTTTAAAGTTTGAAATTTTTTAGAAAAATTAGTGGGAAATCAAGAGGTGATTAGTAAAGCCTGTTAACCAATTTAGGGACTTGGGTTATGGCAGCCTCCATAGCGGCAATTAATTACTATAAATACATATCTAAACATCTCCTAACTCTTCTTAACCTCCTACTATGAATAACATTAGCCTAAATAATCTAATTATGAGGGGATTGGACAAGTTATTCATAAGGGGCCTTTTCTATTTCAAAATTTACGCCTAGAGAAGTGTATTGCTACTGTGCAAATATAGATCTAGCCTTGCTTTGGTGGATCTACGCTTTTTTGTCGATTTTTGTTGATACTACACCCTAGATGAGTGATTTTATTCTCTCATTTTACTAAAATTGTGGTTAGATGTTTTTAAATATTTTTTAAAATGGTCTCAGAATTAAAAATATAATTTGTAAATGGATAATTGTTTTTTATTTCAGATCTACTTCGATTTGTGTGTTTTTCCTTGGTTTTTAATGATTAGTAAGTGGTTTATCATCTCACAACATATCATATAAGTATTCGTATGTTTTGACATGTTTTGAATCCATTTTTAAAGTCCAAATCATGTTTTTATCCTGTTTCAAAATCCAACTGGAAGTGAAAACGAGATCCAAATTATTTAATCATGTTTTTTTGATGTGTAGTTGATCGTATTAATGTTAGGCTATGTTATAGATGTAATTTAAAATGATTTGCCGCAATTTTCTCTATGTTTGTATATTTGGATTTTGATTGAATGTTGCCGATGCTTGTTTGGATGTTGTTTATAGGTTAGAATGGTTGTAAACGCTCATCGGATCGAAATGTAGGTTATGGATGATTTTATGATCGAGGTTTTTTTTGTAGAAGGAATAGTGATATGCTCTTCAATTTGAAGAAGAAAAGATGGAAGATCCATAAACATAAAACCATACTTCGACAGATCAATTCTAGATTATTTCGGGTTGTACCAATGCATTGGGGATGCATGTGGGTCTAAATGGTAAGTGCAGCGTGGAATCAGTGCAAAATTGAAGTGGTTAAGTGCAATAAGAATATGACCAGGCTTCGTGCTCGGCTTGATGTTCGGCTTGGTGGCATCTAGTCATCGACTTTGCCTTAGGGGTACTTTGCTAAAGTTAGTGTTTCGGTATGGAGTACGAGAAAAAAATCATGTCCAGCAGTTACTCCATGACGGTGAAGGAAAAACACCTAGTAGGTATGGTACTAGACGAGAATTTCTGTCCGGTATTTTTCTTTGGGTCAATTGTAGTTCTACTTCGAGTCAGTCCAAGGAGATACCGGGAAAGGTTGAGAAGAGAGTGCTCGAAAGGAAATTCGAGTCTAAAATGGTGCTGCTTCGGGGAAAACCTAGGATCTACTTAGTGGCTTTTGGGAATTGACTTGGAGTTGAGTTGGTTGACTTCAAGACGACTTGAGATGACTTATTGGGAAACTTTAAGCTTAACTCGGGAAAAGCAGCTAAGGAATGGGTGGAATCGATCAGCATTAATCGATCTCCACACCCAATCATAGCCGCCCAATTCAACTTCTTTAGATTGGCATCCAAATTACGTGAATGAAAGAGCATATTATGATGAAGCCTTATCAAAAATTTCGAGATGATCCAACGGTGGGATCTTGAGATATCATGGGATGACAATCAATATGTGGTGAAAGTGATCTAGGAGTTGCTTTGGGCTTGTCCTAGAGAATTTAGTGATTTACTTTGGGACTATCCTAGAGATATTCTAAGTCTTTTGATGGTGGTACAGATTATTCCGAACTTCGACGAACTGAAATTGTTAGTCATGTGGGTCGAGTATTCTAAGTGAGAAGTAATGTTATGACTTAGAAGTAGTCTAAGAAGGCACGTTCAATAAGGTAATGCAATGGAGTGGAATATAATGTGTTCTGCTATCAGGTCGTATGCTAAAGGGATTGTTGATAGCTCAAGATATGATGTGTGTTTCATCGGGTAATGGTATGTGAGGATGATTATCTATGTACCTTGGACCCATATGCTGGTTTGGGCTTCCTTATTGAGGGTAGTTTCTAATATGTAATGGTATGTGATCGAGCAGTGAATCCAATTGCGACGTAATGTGTCTCCAACCTATGTGATTTTCATACGAACTATCAATTTCTAAGGGCATTTTAGTTGTAAGGCAAAGCCTTAGCAATGCAAATAATGATGTGAGACCTAAGTGATGGTTCATTTGGTTAATTTATTCATACATATTTGTCTCATCTGTTTTATGCCTATGTGGTTAGTAAAAAAATTCAATGTTCCTTGGGGTATACGACAGGTTAACATCAGAATTTTAGTTATTTTACCCTTAACTACCACTCTACATTGGCTATGTACTGTCGTATTGCACTTTTTATATATATCAGGTACTGGAGGTATAGAGTGGTCATCATCATGATCTTTCGGTCATATAGATTCCACTTTTTTCTACATGGGGTTCAAATCCTATCGGCACCGATGTAATGACCCTATTTTTGACAAACATTATTTAGGGCATTTAATTAGATAAATTAAATTAAATAATGCAGATGGATAAGGGATTAAGATTTCTAAATTAATAATGGGGCCATACCGTAATAAAAATAAACAAAAGAGAATTAAAATCAACTAAGTAGAAGGTGTATGAAAAGGGTAAAATATGAATAGTCTTTATTCTTATACCCTAAACCCTTATGCCCTTCATTTTCTCATTCATTTAGACACTCATAAACAAAAAGTAAAACCCTTAGAACTTGGTCGACTCCCATTAAGAGAAATCAAAGGAAGAAAAGATAGGAATCAAGTAGAAAGCTTGAATGATATAAGGAAAGAACAAATCTCAACCTTCTTAACACCAAGCTAAGGTGAATAATGATCTTAAATATCATTTTTATTAATTTCAGTTTCTAGTTAGTTCGAATTAATTTTGCAAATAATATGCCATCAGATGATTGTTTAAATAAATATATATGCTTGTTGATGATTTACGTTGCTTCATATAGATTTTATGATAAGTCTAGATTTAAAAAATCTATTAAATAACATCCAAATGACTTGCTTTTTTAATATATGGTCTAAAACATTATTTATGAATGAGTTTCAAGTTTCATAATTTTCTCAGTTATCGTTAATTTATTATGAATTTTCTATGAAAGATAATAGTTAAAATTGGGTTCAAATTAACTACGGCAAATATATGTTGACTTTAGGTCCAAAACTTAATTATGTTAGAAAACATATTAGAACCGAACTATGGTGATTTTTATGGAATTTTCCTAAGAATTTTACATTGAAAATTAAATTATTTATGACAAGGCATTTAAATGTTTTTTCCAAGGAGAAGGGCTTATTTATTAAACGTTGTAACAATAATTTTGAGTTCGGTGGTACTTTTAGGAAAAGATTTCCATAAAGGAATGGCAATCAATTACATGTTGGCAAGTAGGTGAAAAGAATTTCCTTTAAAGGCTAAAAATCAGTTTTACTTAGATTTACTGCTTCACCACTCCCATATGTTGGCTTTCGACACCATACCTCCACCAAACTCGTTCGAAACCAATGCGCTTGGTATCAAACAATTGATACCCGTGAATTGGAGAAAGACGGAAGGTACAGTGTCAAAACCTTGCTTTCGAAGGGGTAGAAGCTACTCTTATTAACTTTGAACTATTTTCATTCGAAAATGATGCTATCAAAGGGGTTGGAGTTAGCTTTCGATTTAGTCAACTTGCCTTCGTTTATAGAAAAGAGCTTTCGAATGAGTTGCTACCTTTACGTTCTAAAAGTAGCTTTTGAAAGGATAAAACCCATGCTTCCACATTCTTACCTTTCAAACTAGTTGAGGCTACTTTTCTTTATAGCCTTATAACAATGGTTTCGAAAGGTTGCTTTCACCTTTGTGGTTTTAAGCTTCCTTCTCAATGCTTTCGAAAAGGCCCTATAGCTGTTATTAAATGATTTTAAAGGCAATGGTTTTGAAAGGGGGTTTCAAAACTATCCTCTTTCTTTTATTTTGGATAAATGTTTTTGATAGTAATTTTTTCGCTCTAGTTCTTCATGACCCTTAATTATTTAAATTTTAGATCCAATGGTTTCAAAAGGAATAAATATTGAAGGTTTCAAAGAAATGTTTCCAAGATTCGTTACTTGGACCCAATGCTTTTGAAAGGTATATAATATGTGTTTCAAAGGGAAGATCCTCAATGTTTTCAAAAGGTTTACTTTGAGTATTTGAATGGAGGGTTTCCAATGCTTTCGAAAGGCAAGTTCAAATGGCTTTAAAAGAGGATTTTTAAGGTTACAGTAGATCTTTCGAAAGGGCTGTTCTCAATGATTTTGAAAGACATTATTTAAAGTTTTTAAACAAAATTTTTGAATGTTTTACCTTGGCTCCGTGGCCTAAATTCTCCTAAGTTGAAAAGGGTTTTTAACTTATTTTGAAGGAATAGATAATCCCATTGATACATTTTCATCAAAAATATTTTATGTAAAGTATATAACATGTCATAAATATTTTGAGTAAAGTAAAGTATATAATTTCCTTATTTTATAAAGGTATGAGTTCAGGGATAAACCATTTGTAAAGACTATTTAAAAGGAAATGAAATTTTACTAGGGTAGTTAACCCTAAGACAGGAAATGAAATATGAATATGGTAGTTAACCCTAATTTTATGACTCAGATATTAGAAGACCAGATGGGACTTGTGTAGGGTTACGCCCTATACTATAGCTATTAGCTCCTAGATAAAATAAGTCCAAAATTCCAGTGTGTAGGTCTTGTCACGGGTGGGACTAAATTATGGTTACACATAGAAGGGAATATATAGAGTAAAGATGGGTATTGGTGAGCCCATAAAATCAGTAGGTTCAGTTGACCCTAGAAAAAGAAAGTTAAGGACAGTCAGTCCAGTATTGTTCTGATAGAACTTAGATTGTTGATTATGTCTAGTAGGCCTGAGTCAGCCAATGGTTAATAGTTAGCCTAATAAAACTATAGTATGGATAGACGATCCATTGATTTCCTGATTAATTTGCATATATGTACTTGCTACTATTGTTGTAATTAGTTTGATTGCAGGATTTTGATTTGCAAAAGATATGCATTTAAAAGGATATTAGTGAGGGAAACCCGTTCTGCTAAGTGGGGTGGTCTTACTCGTAAATCAGAATGTAATAGTATTATTCACGCTAGGCTTTATGTCTGACTCAAGGTTTACGTTTCCCCTCTAGACTCTTGGATGCTAAAAACTTAATTTGAGTAGGTTGAGGGTAAGGGTTTTCAGATATAGTAAGTTGGACGAATAAACTTCCGAAGACGAGCAGGAGGTAAAGTTAACTATGTATGAGCTATTTAGTTTTATTTCCGCTGTAATGTATTTATGACTAATATGTCTATCTATTACTCTGATCATCCAAGGGGGCATCTTCATATGTTGCTCTTGGCGTAATTTGTAATAATTATATTTGATCAAAACCTGGGAATTGTTTAAGGATTGTGTAGCTAAATATGGATTTGAAATGTAATTAGAAAATTTGATATTGAAATATGTGTTGATTTTATTTTATTTTCATTGGATTCTGATACTATGGATACATTAACATGATCATATTTTGTCACCATAAGTTAATACTATGGATGACCGTAGCTTCAATAGCGCTTAGCTTCAGGCCTCAAGATAGGGGATGTTACAACTCAGTATTAGGGCATAGGTTTATGAAAATTTAAAAGAGATTTCAAACTTAAAATGATTTTCAAAACACAATCCTAAGGAATTAAAGAAAAGACTGGGTTATGGGATACTGCTATAGTAAAGTACTTGTATTTGCTATATATAATTATACGCTTTATCTTTATTCTTTCATCTCTCTTAGGCTATTCTTTTGTATCTTACAAAGACTCGAATGTAGTTTTTAAGGATGTAGATATGGATGCTAGGAGTGGAATAGTTAACGTTGGTGGAGGAAGCACCACAACCAATGGGAATGTCATACCAAACAATAGAAGGAATCCATGTCCGGCACAAGCTGCTAAAGTGGGTGCAGGAGTACCACAAGCTGATATAGGAGCTATGTATCAGTTCTTCGTTAAAATGATGCAGGCTAGAGTTGTGGCAGGTTTAGTCGGAGGAAATGTTGAAGGAGGAAATCAAGGAGTTCTGGTGGTCAATAATTATGCAGTATTAAGTAGAGATTATGCCAGGCTTGGAGGAAAGCCATTTATCAGGACCAAGGATGCAACTGAAGTGGAGAACTGGTTAATTCATTGCTGAAGGATCTTTGCTGATTAGGTCTAAATGATGAGCAGAGGAGGAGGCCTGCTTTTAGACAGTTGCAAGGAGTAGCACTATACTGGTGGAACAGTGTTACTATGAGAGTTAATGAAGAAACCATGACTTGGGCTAAATTTAGAATGAGGTTTGAGGAAAGATTCATGTCAGAGATTGCTAAGTCAACTTTTCTCAGGAAGTTTATGGAATTGGAGCAGGGAGACATGATAGTGCTTGAGTATGCAACCAGATTTGAGGAGCTATCGAGATATGGATATGTTACGGTTAATATAGTTATCAAAAGGAATGAGAAGCTCATTCATGGACTAAAACTTGAACTAGCTAAAGATACTCTACCATATATCAAGGATCCATGTGATGTAGTTGTTGAGAAGGCTATCAGGAAGGAGGAGATGCTTGCTTTACATGATAGTAACAAAGCAAGGAAAGCTCAAAGTGGGTGGAACCAGAAGAGGAAGTTTTTCCATGACAAAGGCACTCAAAAATAAGGAGCAGCCAAGAAAAAGAAGGCCGATGTAGTTTCTTATAAGTGTGACAAGAAGGGGCACTATGCTCACGAGTGTCGGACAAGCAACGGGAAGAAAGCTGTTGAAAAGAAAGAAGTGAGGTGCTATAACTGTGATCAGATTGGACACTATAAGAACTAGTGCAAGGAACCAGCTAAGGATGGTAAAGGCAAGATGTTTGTTTTGGAAACAGCTACCTCAAGACCAAATACTGAGGAGAAAGGAAATACTCTGTTGGGAGGTACACTTTTGATTCATGGTGTATTAGTTAGAGAACTATTTGATACTGATGCATTGCATTCTTTTATATCTCATTGTTTGGTAGACAAGATTAACCTAGAACCCTCATACCTAGCTACTTCCTTAAGGGTTGCGAATCCGATAGGAGGGTATACGACTCTTGTGATGAGATGTGACAACTTAGAGTTTGAATTGTTAGGCCAAACATTTGCTTGCGGTTCAAATGCATTTGATTTAGTGGGTTTTGGAATTATTTTGGGTATGGATAGGTTAAGTAGATATAATGCTATGATATTTTGCCATGATAGGAAAATATCAATTAGACACCCTAGTTGTAGTGATCTGGTTATATATTCCGTAGAAAACCCTAGTTCTGGGGTAAATGCTTTGTTGGGTGTTATGGAAGAAGAAGACGAGTTGAACCGAGTTTTTGTTGTTATAGAATTCACAGATGTCTTTGAGCCCATAGTAGCACTACCACCGAAACGAGATATCAGATATTCGTGTAGATTTAATACTAGGAGCTGAACCAGTGAGTAAACTGCCAAGTATTATGACACCTACCAAGATGAAGGAGCTAAAGGTGGAGTTGGTGGATGTGGAAAGTAAGAAGTTTATTAAACCAAGTAGTTCGCCCTAGGGAGCAGCTACAGTGTTTGTAAAGAAACCGGATGGATCGTTAAGATTGTGTATGGATTATTGTAAGTTGATCAAGAAGACGATAAAGAATCGATCTCCGTTACCTAGAATTGACGATTTGTTCGAGCAATTGAGTGGAGTCGTTTTCTCAGTTGGATTTAGCAACAGGGTTCCATCAGATTAGAGCACCAGAGGATAGTATTACTTTGACAGTGTTTAGAACAAGATGTGGATCATACTAATGGTTAATAATTCCATTTAGACTAACCAATGCGCTAGCATTTTTTTCGTTGACTCGATGATAATCTTTCGGGAGGACGGATACGTGTTAGTGTTCATAAACGGCATTTTGATATACTCTAAAGATGAAAAAGAGCATGAAGTTTATCTTAGAGTGGTGCTTGAGACGTTGAGGTAGCATCAACCGAAAGTGAAATTTTTGAAATGTCATTTTTGGAAGAAGGAAGTAAAATTTATTGGTCATGCGGTCTCAGAGAAAGGGTTGTCCGTAGATCCGACTAAGATTAAGGCGGTGAATAATTGAAAGAGACCCAAGACAGTGACCGAGGTAAAGAGTTTTCTTGGATTAGCTGGTTATTATCGGAGATTCATTAAGGATTTTTCACAAATAGCAGCACTGATGACTAAGCTAATGCGGAAAGATGTGAAGTTTTTCTGGAATGATAAGTATGAGGAGGGATTGTGGAAATTGAAACACTTATTGACTAATGCAGCAGTGTTAGTTGTCCCAGAGGGGAATCAAGACTTAGTGGTGTACATGGATGCATGTGGAATAGGGTTATATATTGTGTTAATGCAAATGGGTAAAGTAATTGTCTGTGCTTCGCGATAGCTTAGACCGCATGAAATTATATATCCAACTCACGATTTGGAATTAGCTGCAGTAATTTTCGCATTGAAGTTGCGGAAACATTACCTTTTGGGAGAGAGATTCGTGTTGTATATGAATCATAAGTCACCGAGGTATTTATTCTCTCAAAAGGAGTTGAATATGAGACAGTGGAGGTGGTTAGATTTTTTAGCCGCTTATGACTTTGGAATTGAGTACACGCTAGGAAAAGGCATTAAGTTGTAGATGCACTTAGTAGAAAACATCAGAATGTAGTATTAGCAATGATAGCCGAGTAGAAAGATTTAGAAGCATTGACTACATGCGGAATACAGTGGAGATATAAAGCTAGTTCTTGTAAGGAGACTTTACGTTGTCATGTTTAGAAGTTCGACCAGTAATGATCGAAAGGATTGCTTCTAAGCAAGGGAAGGATCCATTATTAGTCGAACGGATCAAAAAACTAAGGAATGGAACAGAAAGCGATGACTTGAAAGATTTCAATCTTGATAGAATAGGTGGTTAAGGAAGAAAGGACGACCATGTTTTCCTAATGTGGGAAATATTAGCAAGGAAGTTCTTAGAGTATGCCATCGTTCAAAGTTCACTATTCATTTAGGAGGTACTAAGACGTATTAGGACATGAAAAAGAGTTTCTTCTGGAAAGGTATGAAGAGAGATGTAGGCTTATGGGTGAAGCAGTGTTTGAATTGTCAACAGGTAAAAGTTGAACATCAGAAACCAAGTGGGTCACTTTGGCCTTTTGATGTTCCAGTTTGGAAATTGGATTCTATCTCAATGGATTATAGAGATTGGTTGCCAAGGTCAAATTGAGGAAATGAAAGTACATGGGTCATAGTGGATAGATTGACTATAAACCAGGACGACAACTGTTTTGGATAAATTATTCATAAAGAATATACTTAGACTGCATGGAATTCTTAATAGTATAGTAAGTGATAGAGATTCCTCATTCACTAGCGAGTTCCGACAGAGTCAATAGGAAACTTTAGGTACCAAGTTCAAGATTAGTACCGCTAAGTATCCGCAGACAGATAGACACACGGAAAGAGTTAACAAAGTCTTAGAGGATTTCTTAAGGGCTTGTATGCTAGACTTTGGAGGATCATGGTAAGACCACCTACACTTAGTCGTGTTTTTGTATAACAACAGTTACCAGACTAGTATAGGAATGGCACCGTTTGAAGCTTTGTGTGGAAGGCCATGCAAATCTCTTGTTTGTTAGTTAGAGACCGGGATATGTTAGTTCTTGGTTCGGATTTGGTTAGAGAAGCTATAGAAATGCTTGAGTTAATTCGAGCTAAAACGGAGGAAGCTCAGTCTAGGCAAAAGAGTTATGTTGTTCTAAGATGGAAAGACATAGAGTTCCTAGTCGGAGACCATCTTTTCGTCAAGATACCACCGATGAAAGGTGCAATTTGATCAAGAAAATCAGGAAAACTGGCACCAAAATTTGTTGGAACATTTCCTATTGTAGAAAGGATTAGGAAACTCGCGTATAGAGTAGAGTTACCCAATAGTTTGATAATATTCCACAATGTTTTTCATGTTTCTCATCTAAGGAAGTGTATTAGAGATCCATAAACTACTATAGCACCAGCTGTGTTAGATGATTTAGTAGTGGAACCAGATAAGACTATAGTTTGAAAACCAATACGCATAGTCGCAAGAGATGAGAAGAAATTAAGAAACAAAGAAGTCAGATTAGTCAAAGTCCATTAGAGTGATGACAAGAGGGACTGTACTTGGGAAACTGAGAGAATGATTAGAGATACTTATCCTGACTTGTTTCATTGTATGATTTACCTTTATGTTTGATTGTTATGAGTACCTTATCATAATTTCAAGGATGAAATTATTTAAGGAGGGTAGTCTGTAATGACCCTAATTTTGACTAACATTATTTAGGTCATTTAATTAGGTAAGTTAAATAAAATTATATGGATGGATAAGAGATTGAGATTTTAAATTAATGAAGGGGTCATGCCTTGATGAATATAAGCAAAAGAGAAATAAAATCAAGTAAGTACAAGGTGTAAGAAAATGGAAAATTAGGAATAGTCTTCATTCCTATATTCTAAACCCTTCTACCCTTTACTTTATCATTCATTTCAACAGTCATAAGCAAAAGTAAAACCCCAAGAACTTGGCCGACCACCATTAAGAGAAATCAAAGGAATAAAAGCTAGGAATCAAGTAGAAAGCTTGAAGGAACTAAGCAAAGAACAAATCTCAACCTTCTTAACACCAATATAAGGTGAATGTTGATCTTACATCTCATTTTTATTGATTTCAGTTTCTATTTGGATCCGAATTAATTTTCCAAGTAATACATGAGATGATTGTTTAAATTATGTATGCTTGTTGGTGATTTATGTTGTTTCATATAGATTTTCCGATAAGTTTATATTTGGAAAAAAAAACCTAATAAATGACATCTAAATGACTAGCGTTTTTAATATATGGTCGAAAACATTGTTTATGAAGTGGTTTCATGTTTCATAAGTTTCTTAGTTATTGTGGATTTATTATGAATTTTTTGTGAAAGAAAATAGTTAAAATTGGGTTAAATTAACTACGGCAAATATATGTTGATTTTGGGTATAAAATTTAAATATCTTAGAAAACTTATTAGAAGTAATTGGGGTATGTTTTGAGGAATTTTCCTAAGTATTTTACTATGGTAATATATGCTAAGGGACTTAAATGTTTTATATGTTTTTACCAAGGAGAAGGGCTTATATATCAGACATTTTATTTAATAATTCTAAGTTATGCAGCACTTTTAGAAAAAAGATTTCCATAAAGGAATGGTAGCTAATTAGATGTTGACAAATAAGGCAAGAAGGTGAAAAGAATTTCCTTTAAAGGCTAAAAATCAGTTTTACTTAGTTTTACTGCTTTGCCACTTCCATCTGTTGGCATTCGGCACCATACCTCCACAAATTCATCCGAAACCAATGCACAAGGTATCAAACAATTGATACTAGTGAATTGGAGAAAGGAGGAAGGTACAGTGTCGAAAACATTCTTTCAAAGGGGTAGAAGCTACTCTTACTAACTTTGAACTATTTTCGTTCAAAAATGATGCTTTCGAAGGGGTTAAAGTTAGATTTCAACTTAATCAACTTGCCTTTATTTATATAAAAAACTTTCAAATGAGTTGCCGCCTTTACTTTATAAAAGAAGCTTCTAAAAGGATAAAATACACACTGCCACATTCTTACCTTTAGAACTAGTTAAGCCTCTTTTCTTTATAGCCTTAAAACAATGGTTTCAAAAGGTTGCTTTCGCCTTTGTGCTTTAAAGCTGCCTTCTCAATGCTTTCGAAAGGGTCATATAGCGGTTTTTTAATAGTTTTAGAGGCAATGGTTTCGAAGGGGGGTTTCGAAACAATCCTTTTTCTTTTATTTGGGATAAATATTTACGAAAGTAATGCTTTCGCCCTAGTTCTTCAAGACCCTTAGTTATATTAAATGTTAGACCCAATGGTTTCGAAAGGAATAAACATTAAAGGTTTCGAAGAAATATTTCCACAATTCTTTACTTGAACCAAATGCCAATATGTTCTTCAAAAGGGGGATCCCAAATGTTTTCGAAAGGTTTACTTCGAGTATTTGAATGGAGGATTTTCAATGCTTTCGAAAGGAAAGTTCAAATGGCTTTAAAAGAGGATGTTTAAGGCTCTAATAAAGCTTTTGAAAGGGTTTTTTTCAATGATTTTGAAAGACATTGCTTAAAGTTTTAAACAAAAGTTTCAAAGGTTTTTACCTTGGCTCATGGAGTAAATTCTCCTAATTTAAAAAGGGTTTTTAACTTTCTTTGAAGGAATAGATAATCCCATTGGTAAGGTTTCATCAACATTATCTTTTGTGAAGCATACAACACGGCATAAGTATATTGAGTAAAGTAAAGTATATGATTTCCTTGTTTTATAAGGAATGATGTCAGGGGTAAAGCATTTGTAAAGGCCATTTACAAGGAAATGAAATTTTACCAGGTTAGTTAACCCTAAGCCAAGAAATGAAATATGAATAGAGTAGTTAACCCTAAGTTTATGACTGAGATATTAGAAGATCAGATGAGGCTGGTGTAGGATCGTGCCTTATACTTTAGCTATTAGCCCATAGCTAAAATAAGTCCAAAATTCCATTTTGTTGGGCTTGTCACAGGTGAGACTAAATTGAGGTAAGTTATAGAATAAATATAGGTTATTGGCAAGCACGTAAAACCATTAGGTTCAGTCGACCCAAGAAAAAGAAAATTAAGGACAGTCAGCCCAGTGTTGTGTCTAACAGAAGTTAGATTATTGATTATGTCTGGTAGGTCCGAGTCAGCAATGATTATTAGTTCCTAATAAAACTATAGTGTGGATAGATGGTCCATTGATTTCCTGATTAATTTGCATATATGTACTTGCTGCTATTGCTATAATCAGTTGGATTATAGATTTTGATTTGCAAAAGATATGCTTTTAAAAGGATATTAGTGAGGGGAAGCCCATTCTGCTAAGCAGTGTGGTCTCACTAAATATCAATAAATCGGATGTAATAGTATTATTCACATTAGGCTTTATGTCTGACTCGAAGTTTATGTTTTCCCCTTAAAATCTCGGGTTTTCAAAAATTAACTTAAGTTGGCCGAGGGTAAGGGTTTTCAGGTTTAGCAAGTTGGACGAATAAGCTTCCGAAGACATGTAGGAGGCAAAGTTAACTATATAGGAGCTATTTAGTTTTATTTCCGTTGTAATGTACTTGTGACTAATATGTCTATCTAGTACTCTGATTATCCAAGGGGGCATCTTCATATGTCGCTCTTGGCATAATTTGTAATAATTATATTTGATCAAAACCTAGGAATAATTTTAGGATTATGTTGCTTGATACGAAACATGGATTTGAAATGTAATAAGAAAAGTTCGTTTTGAAATATATGTTGATTCTATTTCATATTCATGTGTTTTTGATATATGGATACCATTAACATTACCGTATTTTGCCACCAAAAGTTAATACTATGGATGACTGTAACATCTATAGCGCTTAGCTTCGGGTCTTAAGATAAGGGATGTTACAACTGACATGATATTCCATTTGAGTATAAAGGAAACACTTAGAATTTTTCTAGTTTCCATCTTTTATTTTCCAATACTCCATTTCATGTCTTCTTCCTTTGCGAATTCCATCCCGGCATCGCCTCAACTTTTCAAACACAACTGCCATTTCTCGAGAATCGCAACCATTTGAGTCATTGCAACAAGTCATCATCGATCATTTTAGCAACCTACCAGATCTCGGCCAAATTCATCCTTAAAATCTCGATTACTCCATCTGAAGCTGACTGTTACTGCATCTCGTCATGCCACCATTGTCGACCCACGTCCTGACCCTAAATCATCCTCCTCTCATCACCACCACTATTCCATTTTTGCTGCTAGTCCACTTCGAGTCAAATAAGTCCATGCTTGAGATTCAAAGAGCCGGAACTCCAAGTTAACTTCATCAAAGAACGTAGTGGCGAATAGAAGAGGAAAGATTGCAATGTCAGAGGTCATTTTAGATATAGAAGAGAAGGCCAAGGACGCAAGATATTCAAAAGAGAATTTCAAAGGAAGCTATTGGTCATAGGGCTGAGAGTCCGTTTCTAAATGACTAGTTGAAAAAGGCACCTACTTACAACGACAATCTTGAAAAAGGAATAAAAAAATTAAAGACTTAGAAGGTTGGGCTTGAAACTGAGGTTATCAAACATAAAGAAAAACTAAAGGCCGAAAAGGAATTCAAGGAGCAGGCTTAGGGAATGTCCGAATATATGATGGACGGGTCTTTCGATATAAGAATCAAGCTTGCCAATGTAGAAAAAATAGATTATGTATTTAATGGTCAAGGTGACCCAAGCCAAGGAGGACGTTGAATCCAGTCTTCTTCAATTCTTCAGAAACGTTATTGAAATAAAGAATATAAAGTGATTAAGAAGTGGTTATCCCCTCATACTGGTCGAGGCCTGTTAGGAGATTCTCAAATGGCTAGAGAGTCTGACATTGAAATAAACAAAGAGAAGTGGAAGAAGATGCTTGTAGATAAAGATGATCTAATAGCCCTTGAGGTGTTCCTGAAAATCAATGCAGTAAAGGCCGTAGCTGAGGAACAAATGCTTATCAAGACTCTCACTGATCGTAGCTCCTCGGATCATCTAGGCGATGGCACTCTTACTTCAAAAGAGGATCAAATAAAAATAATCACTTATGTGGCGACCTCTCTTGAGGTTGTCATCACCGAAGCACATGTGATCACCACTCCTTATACTATTACTTCTGAGAGCTATAACTCATACATCCCAGTCTTCATTCCTTCGGAGATTCCTCCTACTTTTCTTATACCTCCAAAAGCCTAGAGGAAGGGGAAATCGCCAACTCTCCTTTAAAATGACTTCATTTACTTAAGGTACATCGCTTATATCTCTGATCCTCGAGAAACTTTAATTCTATCTCGGAGACATCATAAACCTTCATCATTCTATTTCTTGACTTGCATGTCAATTACTACCATTGTCGTCTTCTCCACTGATCATTCATGCTTCAGGCCTTAGTGATATTATAACCATGTCTACCACTCCGTCATCATCTCCATTTATGATGAAGTGGATATCCTCATCGAGAAAGAACTCGAAACAACTCCAATGGCATAGAAAATAGCGATGATCCACAAAACAGTGAACATCAAGCTTGAACTACGCATGGAGAAGATCGCTCCTCCTTTATTTACCTCTCTATCGAGTTTGATTATCCATATCAAGCTTCTATTTAGCCCCATTAAGAACCCTTTTGCAACTATTTTTGGTTTTCCACCACTCATCATAAGATAGGCTTCGATGATGACGATAAGAAGCCGCTTTTTGAATCTCTAAAGAAGGAAAGCATAAGCCACCAAAGAATGGTGGTACCCCATCGAAAAACCAAAAAAGAAGAGAGCCATCAGCTTCAAGGAGATTTCTTTTAGGTTTTGTATTTTTTCTTTCCATATATATAGGCCATCTTTATGCTGTATTGACCCTCACAAACCTTGTACTCGAAGATATGTAAATAAATGATTGTTTTCTACTAAATCTCTATCTCGTTTACATTACTGCATCTTTGATTTCTTTTACCCGTATACCTATCTACACTATCAATATAATCATCTGTAATTCAATTACTAATACATTATTCATCACGTGTCTACAATCTATGCAATGTGATTATTTATTGTAACTCTATACATATAAATAAATTTGTGTAATTGCTTAATGTTATTTAGTTGTTTAGTTTCTTTAACATCGATCAAACGTACCTTGCTCGGATAAACAAAACTACCTTACTTCGGTTAACCTTCCTTATCGTCGACCCATAGGTCATAAATGAGTCCGTCTTATTGATATGGCTAAACTATTTGGCTTATTTGTTCATGTCAACACAAACAGTAATATATTTCAATAGTGAAACTATAGTATAATTCAATTCCATGTTGATTCTTATATCCGAGAATCGGCGTCTCAAATGCCTTTCTCCAAGCATCAATTTTTAACCTCGCCTATCATCCAGCGTTGGTTAAAGAATAGACATGTAGGGGAAAATCATCCAATCGAACATATTACGATTATATCCCTATGGTCTGATCGTGGATCGAAGGAGTTTATCAATATCTATCTCCAGGTAGCTGGACATTTGGTTTTTCAAAACAAAGAATGTATGGTTGTGATATTAGTCACCTGGCATAAAGGCGCTTTAAGAATATGGTTTCGTTGGTTTATAAAGCCAATTGTATTTATGAACAAAAGGACGATAATCAATGCCCTATGGCATCAAATCTCAATGAATAGGACATCTTATCTACAAAAGAGAAAATCAAGTGAACTAGTGTCGTAGGCCTCTGTTATTTCATGTCTGCAAAAATAGGATCTCAACAGTAGTTAATAGCATGATAGTTCCATCTGGAAGTTTCTAATCAGTAACATAAGGACCTTCCTAGTTTAGGCTATGTGTCCCCATGTTAGGAAAGACCTGTTTCAGATTGAGGTATCATATCTCAAAGGTACGGTTTTTAAACTTGGAATTGAATTGCTTTACCACTATTATCTGGTAAGAAGCAACCCTCGGATCAGCTCTTCTCATTTTTCTTCAACCATGTTAAGGAACCCATGTAAAGGTTCCTCATTTATCTTAGGATCAAAATGCAATTCTTTGTAAGAAGGGGCTTTGGATTCGATTGGTATCATGTTGTGTAGTTAAAGCGCCGCTATTACCCCGCTATAACCCTGCTATATCTCATAGTGGATTTCCACCGCAACGATTTTTCCATATAGCACCAAATATAGCCTTTCCGCTTTAAGCCCCACTACTTCCGCTATATCCCATTATTCCCACTATATTCCGCTGTTTCCACTATATCCTCTTTAAAAGAGATGAATTTAAAATGACTTTTAAACATTATAAAAATTATGAAATTAATTTATTTAATTGAATTTTTAATATATTTTCAGAAATGAAAATACTCTAATATTCTATTAAATCTAATTATGATATATGACAGTTGTACGTTTAATTACAGTATAATCGCACATGTTTTTATTTAGAATTATTTATGTATTAATTATAATTGAATAGAATGTTAATTTTGCATTTAATTACCATTTATATATGTGTAAAAGCAATAAGTATAAGTTTTATATGCTATTTTAGAGTCATCCGCTATATCCCGCTATATCCTCGTTGTATCCCTGCTATGACTTTTTGCACCTCTTCCGCATTGAATCTGCTAACGATTTAACTGCACAGGTATCATGGCCTCAGTTCCTTGGGTCAAAATGAATGGAGTATAGCCGGTCGAGGACTTGTGGATTGCCCAGTAAGCTCATAATACAATTGGTAACTCATTTACCCAGTTGCTTTTAACCCATTTCAGTCTTTTCTTAGTAGTGGACTTGGTGATCTTGTTCATCGCCTCCACATGTCCATTCGCTTGTAGGTGCGCTACTACCGAGAAGCTCTTCTTAAACCGATACCGAGCACATAATTCTTCGAACTTGGCAGTCTCGAATCGAGTTCCATTATCAATGATTTATCTTCTATTGAACTCAAAACTTGCACAAAATGTTTACCACTACAAAGTTTATTACTTTCTTCAAAATGATCGTCGTAAGCAGTTTCAATTCCACCGATTTGTGTAGTAGTCCACAGCCAGTATTGCATATTTTGCTTCACCTCTCGACATCTATAGCATGTCAATGATATTTACTCCCCATACCATAAATGACCATGAGCTAACCATTTGCGCAAGCTCAGTGGATGGGACTCTTTGTATCTTCACAAACTTCTGGCACTTATTATATCTTCTCGAACAGTTAACCTCACCTGGTTAACCGTCGACCCAAAATATTGTAATGATCGGGATTTTTCGACCCTTGGAAATCGACACTAATGCGTCCACTATATTGCATGCCAGTAATCAAACGCCGCGAAACCCAACTGTTAGGGAAAAAGAAAGAAGGAAACTAAACAATGCAGAATCTCATAATGGAACGAATAATCTATATACACATCAGTCTTTACACAAAACAAACTATAATGTATGTATATTCAAAACTTCAACCAGAGTATAATGACATATTTCAGCCTGGATAGTTATAACAGCCCGTCCTTTTGATAAATAGAACAACGAATACAGTGAAAAATAACCGTCAATGTGAATACCTCTCTAGGTCCCCAACTCGTCTCCTGATGCTTCAAAGCATCCAAACTAATCTGTAATATGCTTGATCTGGCTCAAGCATTATAATAAAATAACATCTGAGTCAATCTGGAAAACTAGCGTGAGAAAACAAACCCAATTAGATTTAAAGTTATAGGAAAAATATATGAAATCAAAAGTATTTCAAAAGAACTCGCCACATATAAACATGGACGGGTTTTTACCTTGCGATAACTAAAACCATTTTCTATAGAAAATCCATTTATATTATAATAATGTCTAGGGGTCAAAGAAAAATATGAATATAGCTAAAATGTTTGCATCTCATGTTTCAGCATAGTTAGGCACAACTAAGTCCATACAGCGCTTATTGGAGAATGGATTCCATACAATGACTGGGCTACCAGGGTACCGCCTGTCATGATACATCTATAGATAAAATAACACCGAGCACCTCGCTTGGATCCCCTACCAACATAGAACCGGCCTAATACTTGACTAATAGTACCGAATATGATCACTCCTTCGTTAATGGGCCCTGAAGCGTACAATTTGAGAGATAATAGAGACTCTAGATAGGAATGATCATACCCTACTCTAGAGCAACCCCCTTAGCCCCGCTGCATCTCCCCTGTTTTTGTCATTCTCGGTTGATGAGGCTTGAGGCTATGTTTTACCTTGTATATAGCCCTTCCCACTTGGAATGCTAATACTGCCTTCCAGACAAGTTCGCTTTGGAACTGAACAAAACACTTGAGAGCGCCGTCTCCAGTTCCATCATATTCAAGATATCCTCACTTCGGAATGCATTCGTTGGATCGAAGTGGTTTTCGGGTAATATACCCGATCTCGGTCTCTTCGAAACAACATTCTATATTTCTCGGTAAACTCAACCCAGGTTCATTAGGAAATAAACACTCAAAGATAGGATTGGAGATCACCTCCTAACCATTAGTGGACAGATTTTCTTATCATTGTCCTAGGTGAACGAAATGAGATTTATACGCACAGTACAGCATCATCGGAGATGACCGTGCCATATAACTCATGTGTCTCTCCTAGATATTTCCAAAGTTATGTTTTAAGGTCCAATTTCGATGGTCGATTATTTAACTACCGAATAACAACATTCTATCAGGGATTTATTTCATAGGCAAAATCAACATTGGTTAATGATATAAGAAATCACTAGCCTCTTTTTATAAATCTTTCATAAACAAAGCGATTTGTAAATTACTTGTATAAGAATACTTTTACAAAGATATATCCACAAATTACTATATTTTTAATACTTAGATAATATCCATATACTTATCTAAGTGGTATAAGAATATTTACACACTAAGGAAGATTTTATTTTTATTCGATTTAAAAATCATTTATAGACTCCTTATAATTCTCTAAATAATTTATAAACCAATTCATAAACTTCTCAAACTATTTATAAAACTTCATTTATACATTTCATAACTTATGAATCCTCTTTTACATTTCTAAAACTCATTTATAAATTCTTACAAATCACTAAACCATTCATAAAACTTCTTTTATAAACCCATAACTGTAACGACCCAGAATTTTTATTAATTAAAATTTTAATATTTAATTAATTTTAAATATTAATAAGTGAATTTATAAGTCAAATAAATTTTTATTTGAATTATTGAATTTAATTGGATAATTAAATCGATAATTTAATATGTTAAATTATGGAAATAATTGAAAATTGAGTTAAATATGATTGAAAATGATTTGTAAAATTTTATTTTATCATGTTGAAGTTAGAATGATATTTTAGAACTTTTAAAATCGAATTAAAAGTTAATCTGTGAAAATTGAATATTTTAATATTTAATAATCGACTGTAAAACAGCCAATTTTTGAACAGTCTCAGAATTGAACGAAACTAGTTCCATTGGATCCGTAATAGTTAGTTATTACCGGATTTCAATTTTCGTGTCAATCGGAGCTATCGTTTGAGCGTGGCAGCTCGAAACGCCTCGAATCGTTTTTAATTTTAATTTGGCGAGTCAAAATAGCCATTTTTCAAAAAGTCTCGGATTTCGACGAAACTAGTTTCATCGGATCCGTAATGTGATATTATTGTAAGGTTTCAAATTTCAAGTCAATTGGATTTACCGTTTGTCCGGTACAAATTAAAACGCCTAGAAATCGACTTAAATCGGTTTAATTCAAATTGAGCGTTTGTAGCCATAACTCGCACAGATGTCCGAATTAGCTTCCGAAACCTGTTCCATTGTGTCCGAAACGCGGGGTAAACCCTAGAAATGCTGGTTACGGCGCGTAAATCGGAGTTCGGAATTTCCGGGATGAATAGTGTCGTTCGTTCTCTTATAAATAGCCCCCCCCCCCCATTTAAAAAAATAAAAAAATAAATAAAAAGAAAAACAAACCCTAGCCGCCAGCAACTAAAATGGATGGCCGAAAATTGCAGTCTCTTTTCTTCAATTATCTTTCAATCCACAAACCCATTCAAGAAATCTCCAACTACAAAGTTGTAGAGCTACGTGAGATCCTTATATTCAACGGTTATGATCGTGTTTCGTTGCACGGATTGACGGCAAATTGCATTCAAAGGCCGCGCGTTCATTCTCGATTTGCGTGTGTATAGGGCGACCGAGTTCTTCATGGTTCTGGGCGAGTGTGGAGGTGGCTGAGGGGGTTCGAATGGCGTGGAGGTGATGGGGTTTTGTCGAGTTTTGGGGTTGCAATGTTTAACCCTAAATGGACGTAATGGGTTCGGCTAGGGGGGGGGGGGGGGTTCACGCGTACGAAGAAGGAGATGGGGGAGAAGTAACACGCGGCCCATATCGTTCTAGGAAAGGATGGACGGCAGATATTGATTTAGGTTATAAAATTATAATTGAAATGTTGTTATTAGTTATAAATAAATCGAGTAAACTTTAAATATTCATAACTTTTTCATACGAGGTCGAAAAAATGCAAACTCAGTTGCGTTGGAATCGTATGGACGAGCACTACGCGATGGAGTTGGTTTGGAGTCGTTTGGAGTTAGTGAGAATTTTGGGTAAAATTAAACGTCCGTTTAATTTTATTCGAAATAAAAGCTGAAACGGAAATTAAAATCAAGGTGAGAACTTCTCACTCAATCGAATCAGTTTCGATTTTATTTTAAATAGTTAGATTTAAAATATTTGAATGCATGTTTGAATGATGATTGATATCTATTGATTGTTAAAATAGACATTATACGCCGTTAGTAAGCGGATGTTATTTATTAAAAACATATATCGCGAATATTTCATAAACAGTGAAATTGGTATTATATATAATAGAAATATATATATATTGGCATATGTATATATTGCAGTTGTTGATTTCCCGCATTTTTTGTTTAGCAGATGAGACCCTATTACGCCGTTATTAAGCGGATAATATTTAATAAGAACATATACCGCGATAATTTCGTACTGGAGCGAAATTGGTATTGTGCTAATGTTTTTGGATGCAGGAAAACAGGTTGGAGGGATCCAACTGGATTTCTCAACAGTATTTATTTAATTTCAGATATTTTGATATTTGATTGATTATCATATCGATATATGATATCGTTGTTGTCGTGATTGACTATTTGGTGTGTAGCATCATTGGGCCAAATTGGGAATTTTAAAATGATTTCAAAGTGATTTTTGAAAATATACTATATTTTTAGAATTGATCCATTTTGAATAAATAAACATTTTAATTTTTAAAGTTATAAAAATTATGATTTTTAAGAAATATAGTTAAAAGATGATTTTTGAAAATAAGGAATTAATGATTTTATAAAGTAGTTTAAATTGGATTTTTGAATTTATTATAAAAAGTGAAAATATAGGATTTATAAAATTTAATTATTTTATAACTCAAGAGAATGGTGAAATAATAAAGGAAATTAAAGACGTTTTAGAATAATAATATAATTTGATTTATATTAAGAGATTTATAAATGGATATTTATAAATTGAAATATAGACATTATAAAACGAGTTTTTATAAGTGTTTGAATGAAGTGAAAATGAATTTCCTTAAAGAATGAAATTTATAGAATTTAAATGGTGAAGTTATAAGGATGAAATTTATGGAATTATAAACTGTGAAGTTATAAAAGAAATTTATAAATAGTAAGATTTATAAATTTGGTGAAAATATTTGAAGAATAGATTGGTTAAATAAATGGATCTTATAAGTTATAAGATTTATAAATTAGAAAGACTTTAAAAGAACGATTTGGTAAAATAATCGTTTTATAAGTAATTAACTTATAATATGAACGTTTAGTTTATAATTTAGTTATAAACTGGAATAGGTTAATAAAGGAATTTATAAAAAGGAAGTTTTTATAAATAAATAGAAATGGAATTTATAAACGTTGTTTTATAAATCCGCAAACAACTTATTCTGATAAGTTAATTGTCATAACTTATTTGATGGAGTTATATTCACGTTTTGAACTGTGAATAATTCTTTTAAATAAAATGTATAAAAGGATGAAATGTGTTAACGTAGTATATTCACGTTTTTGAATAGTGAATAAGATGTTAAAGAAATTGTTTGAATGTGATATTTCAAATAGAATTAAAACGATCTAACGATGTTTTAAGATATGTTGAGATTCGAAACCATAGATTTCAACATTTATTGTTGAAATAGACGTTTTCGAGAAATAAAAGGAAATAGTGGACTATAACACTGTTGTTATAGTAAATGATTTCCGAAAGGAAATGTTTTGTATAGTATTGGGATTTATATATCTATTTTAATTTTGAATCCCTATACTAGTGATTTTGGGTTATCGTAACGATGTTTTACGCAACATTCGTTTTGGCCCAAATAAATATGTTTAAAAGAATGATTTCCTTAAAGAATGAAATATATACTTAATCTCGATTTAAGTATATTGAATATTTTCTAAGTGTTGGAAATAAATAAAATTTGTGAATTACTTATGAATAAGTAAGTATGGAAATGTTTTCCAATATGAAGTGAATAATTAGAATTTATCTTTTTAAAGATAACTTGAAAATGGATAGTTGAAATCGTATATGCATGAATATTTTGAAATATAAATTCATTATGGAATTTATAAATGAAAAGTAGAATTTGTTTGAAAATAAATATTGATTTATTTTTGAAGTGTGAAAATTATATATCTTGTAAAGATATTTTGGAAAATAAATAATTTGGAAAATTATTTGGAATCTGGTGATGTATGCATATCAATTGATAGTTCAATAGTCGACTATCAATATTTCCCTTTAAATGGGTACTTGATGTGATTTGTTTGAATTTGAATGCCACACTTATTTTTGAATAAGCGCTCACTATTCGGGTTAACCGGGAAAGGACCATGGGGTCGTATAACCCATTCCGAATATGTGATACGTCGTTGTGAATTGCATTTGAAGATCGGTGTTGAAGACCGAGTATTTGCGAAAGCGATAGGATGACCTATCGATTGTCTCTGCACTGGGTAGCTCCTGGTATAGAGATCTCCTAAGTGATGGGAAATTCGATCGGGATTGTGAATACCCGGATTGCAATGGCTTCGTAAGAAGTGCCTTCGGTTTTGTTCGAGCCCGGAACAGACTTGTATGGATTGTATGTCTGACATTACAAGTTGAGATATAAAGCCGATTTCTTTCAAATATATTTCTGTTGGTGGCGGAGAATTTATTCTTTTAGCTTAACACCCTTCTCTGAGACGTACGTGCTCAGAGGTTATGTAGTTGAATGTTATCAGCGATATATTCCCAATTTGGTAATGTGATATGCTGAGTGATGCAGAAATGATCATTGTGTTGATTATTTGTGATAGGATCGTTTATTTGATCGTCTATCCTTGTGATCATTGTGTTGATCATTTGTTGACCCAAAGCATGGCTTTTGTATAAAGTATGTTTTTGTGGACGTGACTTCGTCGAGCCTCACACCCCGTGAATGGTCAAAACAGGAAAGATGCGGCAAGGTTATGAGGGGTAGCACCCTTTAGGATGTGTCCATTTCCTTCTGGAAAAGGGTGGTATCATGGTATGGAGCCCAGATACTTACTCATGTTGAAAACACTTTGTTATGATTGTGTGAATTGATTGCGAGCGCTCGGTGATAAAGGTCCCAAAGGACCGGGGGATGGCATATTCGGTCAGCTGTTACTCAGTTAGGGGTAACCCGGCCTTGTGTTGGTAGAGATCCGGTTTGGTTCTCGGGGATGTCCATCCAGAGGCATTCTCATGTGGCAATGGGAAGTTCCTTGGCCTGATCATTCGTTGGAAATCCAAAGAAACAATACGAGACTTGTACGGTTTTAGTTGTATAACCTGCTATGGAATGTGGCGGTAACCTGCTATTGAACATAGTTAGCTATAGTAGGCATACGATAATGGTCGTATGTTGGCTAAGATTTATATTCTACTTTCGAAATGAATTTTTTCTACACTATGCACTAGTAATAATATCAAATATTCTTTTAAATGCGTATCAAGCATCTTTGACTATCATAAGGAGAAATCTCCTCCGATTCTGCGTTTGCATGTGTGTGTGTGCGGGAGGCCTTATGGTAGTCTCATTTTAAAAAGCATTGCGAATTGATTTTAAAAATATTCCTCTATTTTGATTTTAAAGATAAATAAACTGTTTTGAGTTCTCACACCAGTCACATGACTGACTTGGAGTTTATTGTTTTCCTTCCTAAACTCTGGGTGCCCACCAATTTCCACACGGGCAGTCAAGAGTTAGGTTTATCAGGATATTCTGGAGTTGCTGGAGGCAAGCTGGATGGCATGGCATATTACTTATATAGTATTTCTTTTTCCGCTGCACTCTTTGTTATTGTTGTATACTCTGATGATATGATGAAATGAAATGTATAAAATGTAATAACTGATATAGTTCTTTGTTTAAAGATTATTCATTTATTATTATATGTTGTTCCGCTGCGAATTGTGAGATTCTGTTGTTCTGTTGTTTTCTGTTCCGTTCTATTTTCTATCTATGTTCTCTATTCTCTTTTCTTTTTCTTCTATTTTAAAATTTTCTATCTTCTTCTCTCCTCCCTATTTTCTATCTCTTCTTCCTTTTTCTTAAATTCTTTTTAAAACCCATAACATTCCGGTTTTTGACCTTCGAATTCTCGGCAGTCGATAAAGTGAGTATCGATGTTGAATTTTCGAAAGTCGAAAATTTTCAGGGCGTTACAATAACCCATTTCTAAAATTAATTTATAGATATCTAACTGTTCAAAATCTCTTTAACCTTGAAAATAATCTTCCCTTAAATCTTAAAACCATGTTATAGGCTCTTTTATAAGATCCAAGTCTTTCATCTCTATTCATGGGTCTCGAAAACAGTTATAAATAACTAAAAATCATCTACTTCAAGCACCATTATATAATAATATCAATAAAAATTATAAATGAATGAAAATATGAACTTTAAAACATCTTAAAAATAATAATTAATAATTTCCAAATATTGTTTAAGAAACAATAATAATTAATCTTTACCATTTTTATGAATAATAAATTTATTTCCAAAACCTTATTAATAATACTTATTGTTAATTTCAAACCATAATTATTCTTGAAATAATTAATCTTTTAACATTTTGATAAATTCTTTAAAACCTTATTACTATAAACAAATAACTTTAAAACAATACTAATATAATTAAATAACCTTAAAATAATATTACTATAATTAAATAACTTTAAAACAATATCAATATAATTAAAAAACCCTTAAAATAATATTAGTATAAATAAATAACCATCAAAACAAATATTTTCGAACAATGTCCGATTTTATCCTAAATTTCAACTATCTCCAAATTCTTACAAACCAGTATGTCGTTACGAACGCAATGCAAAAAGTTTCGCCTTGATGGACCTCGTATGAGAGTGTTTTGAAAATTTTAAGTTATCGATTTATTTTTAAATTAAAATTATCAATTCAACTTCAACATATTTACACAAATGCACTTACCCTCTTCTTCCCTAATCATGGATACTCATATGTTAGCTCCCGTGCATGGGTGCACTACCTTTGCGTACATGCACGCCCTAAAGCCTTCCTTCGATCCATGAAACCATGCTCCGACGTCACGTACGCGTCTCTCACCACTACCTCATCATGCCAGCCACCACCACGCTAGACATGTGAGTGCCCCTCGAATCACAACCTAATGGGTTGAATGCGACCAAGTAATGTCCATTCCTCCAATAAACGATCAGACCCCATGAAATTTTGCACCGAGGTGTTATTTCATCTTACGATCATGAATTCGAACTCCATTATCCAAATTGATGCCCATAAAATCTCTGTAATTTGAAAACCCTAGTCTAAAAGCTTAATTCAATCCACTGTTGAACATTCCCAAAGTCTATCGCAACCCTTAGAAACCCATTTACATGTGATACTATTCTCCACCAACTCACAGAAACAAGAATAAAAAATTTCGTCGAGTATTATTTTCTACTTTAAAATTTTGAAGTTTCATCCCTTTTTTCTTTCTGAACTGAATATAAGGAGAATGGAGGGAAAGCTGAAATGATGGGGATGGTTTAAACGTAGGGGTATAGGCAAGTATGGCTCTGGTATGGCCTTGATATTAGTTATAAAATAATATTTATATTATTTAAAATTTTAAAATATTCAACAAAACATACCCGAAAATCTCGAACTCCAAATAAGGCATGCCGCCTGGCATTTACTATGTTATACCCCTATTTCGAATGCAATGGAACTTGTTTCGAGACCTAATTCAATTTTATGTAAAAGATAGCTTTTTATACCCAATTATTATGTTAAATTTTCAATATTAAATTCCGTGCATTTCGATCTTGCATGACCAAACAATTCATCTGATTTCCATGAAATTTGATGGTATATTATAATTCATTATTACAGATCCAATGAAATCGGTATTATCGAAATCTGAGACAGTGCCTCAGAAGGCTATTTTCAACTCGTTAAATAAAACGAATTATTTTCAAAATCATTCAAATCATTTTTAAATCTGATTTAAAAATTTTATTATCTTTATTCTTATTATCAGAATTTTAAATGAGCTTTAAATTCATTTTTATCTAACTTAAAACCCAAGACTCAATTATTTAAACAATTTCAATTATTAAATTTAATAATTAAATTGTCCAACAAATCGTTATATTTGAAATTTTAGATATTTGACTTATAAAATTAATTATTCAAAATCCATTAAACACTACAAAATCAAATGACTAAAATTCTGGATTGTTATAAATATACATAGCGAAAAACCTTCTTTGCTAATGTTTGCTCTACAGTGTAATCACCAAAACTTCCTTTATGCTTATTCACAAAGATCTTTCATGCTTTGTCTCTAGTGACACATTTTGGCAAATTCATTGAGAATCCTCCTAGGTACAACTCCTTGCATAATGAACCAAGGTACTTTACATAGGGGTTTTCCTCGTTTGTTCTTTTCATTCAATAGAGTCCCTTTTAGTGAACTATCTTTGAAAAGGGTCATCCATGACTCCTCCTCTTCCTCCACCTCCAAGACCCAACCAACATCCATTTTGTCAATGTCTACAGCCATCAGACTTTCCACTGGCATGATTCCTAAAAGTTTCACTGCAACGACCCAAAATTTAATCACTTCAAAATATAATATATAAAATGATTTTAGATACAAAATATAAAGGGTTTTATGATTCAAATAATATTAGCTAGGATTTGGAAATATAAATATACATAAAAATAGTAACATTTGCTTATCCCGACAAAAGTGATAAAATCCTGATTTCAAAAAGGTAAGTTTAAATGGTTTGATTATTTATTTCAATTTATTTATGAGTTTTATATTTTTAAATAACATTATACAAATTTATTTTTAAATTTAGTTTATATAAATAAATAGTTTAACTAAAACGTCAAAATATGACCGCAGACATTTTCTCAAAAATCAACGTTTTATCAACTTAAAGTTGTCGCAACGTTATTGCACCTTTATGTACACAGTTTAATAAATATGTTAACTTATAAAGGTAGTTATTAATTAATTAAATAAGGTTACTTTTAATAATCACACTTAGAATATTCTAGAAAGCAATTAGCAAAAGTAAACTAAAAATGACAAAACACATGTCACATCAAATATGATATAAAGTGAAGCAATCATTCTTATTCTTTACTTAACCCTTAAGTGTTTGAATTTAAAAGTGTGATGTAATGTGGATGGTAAGTGTTGGATTAAATAATTTTACTTAATTCTTAAGGAAGGTTATTTAAGTAAAAACATAAATCTATATTTTATTTTCAAATATTTTCTATAAAGACCCATCCTCTTCTTCTTCACTTGTGCACCATTTCTTCTCTACTTTCTTAAGCTCTTTTATATCCTTTAATGGCTTCTTTCCATAATTAAATAGTGCTAAAATATTCTCAAAAATAAAACAAAGAAAAATATCAACAGAACTCCGTCCGAACCACTTCAAATTCCTATTTCTCATGCCCCCCTTCCTCCATTTGGCCAAGCACATTTTCCACTTCAGGCTTGGTCGTGGCCTCCTAAGGCAAATACAAGGAAGTTTAGCAAGTTCTAAGAGCTTAAGGCAAAGTGTAGCAAAGTTAGAAAAGTTCAAAACTAGATTGAAAGCAACAAAAAGGTGAGAACTCTAAATCGATAAGTAGAAAATGTTTATATGATGTTTTGCAAGTTATAAATGTTGTTTGGATGTTAATAATGATGTTTGATATGTGTTTGAAAAAGAAAGCAACCATCTTTAAGTCATTTGCAAAAGTTAGTAAGCAAATATGTACATAAATGACAATCATGTGACATTATAATAAAAAAGATTGTTAAATTGATATGCAAGTTTATATGACATGGTAGGATATGTTAAAAGGGGTATAAACATTGATGTTTACTAGTTGTATATTGAATATATATGTTGAAACAAGTCACGGATTTACACGACTTATAATCACATGGATTTCACTTTCCAAAAGAAGTGAAATGTGATATGGATTCATATACCTTTGAAAAATGTTTGAATATGCTCTAGAAATGATTTCTATGTGTTTAAACTTGTCTCGACAATGTTTGGATATGAATCTCAAAATACGCCTAAAAATTGACATGTCGCGTAACGGTAGTACGTGTTTTCGCGTCAAACGTTCAAATAAACATACAAAGTGGAATATAGTTTGAAATTATTCGAAGTAAGAATTCCTGAATCCTTATATCCATATCTTTTATATATAAAAGAAAATTATGATTTTATCTTGTATATTTTGAAATATGGCAAAATCAATTTTCAAGAAAAATCTAGTTTTTGCACAAAATGACCAAAGTTGAAAATTGATAAAATAATCGGTTTAAAAAATACGGAATAAATTATAAAAATATTTTAAATTGTTTTAAAAGTGATTTAAGTTGAAAATATGGTTTTCTAAATGATATAAAGGTCGATTTGAAGAATATAGCTTTTAGCGTACTTTTTGTAACACTATTTGCAACGCTTTTCCCAACGCTTTTCAATAAAGGTTGAAACTTGACAATTCTTTCCCAAATCCCTAGTAAATGTTTTTAAGTAAATAATAAGGTATTTTAAAATAATTTTGAACAATTACTTCAAAGACGGTTAAAAAATTGTTAAGTGATTTGAAAATGGAAAATGATTATGTGGAAACGACTAGCACATTTGTCCCGCGTGTAAGATCTAAAAGTGAAAACAAGGTGTATAACTAAGGTTAGGAATGAAGCAACACTACCCTGAACTTAACTGGCCTCAATTTTCTCTTTTAGGCGAAGGTTGGAACACATCGAAAGGAAAGCCCGGATGCTCAACTCGGATTTTATAGAAATAATCATCTTATACTCATTATTAAAATCCAAAGAGGGAACTAGTCCTATTCGTTGAATTTATAAGGCGATCTTACCATTATTCTGCCCATAGCACTCATTGAATATGGAAGTTGATTTCAGATAAGAGTAGAATGATTTCTATAATCCTATTTTCTCAAAAGATACTCTTAAAAATGATTTGAAACATATTCAAAAAAAAGGTTTAAATGATTCCGTATTCACTCAAAGAATATTTCGAAAATATATATCTCTCAAAGTTATTTTGGTAAATAAAAATGAATGAATCGAAAAAAATTACATCATTGTTATCGATGATTGGATTTCAAAGGAACCAGGGTCAGATTTGGATAATTCCTATTCGAAAACCACCATGAACCAATGTATATGTTCGAAAGCGAAGACATGTTGAAAATGATGATTATTGAAGACCGTGATCTTCATGGCGTGAGGACTGCTTGCTGACGTGCTCTGTGTAGCTCCCATTATAGAGTTATTCATAGCAGTGGTCTCCTCGTTGTGGAGATTTTTCGGATTGCAAGGACTCGCTTCTAGTGGTAGTGGGACAATGCTTTCATTTTGTCCTTTTCCTGGACAACTTGTATGGACATCTGTCTGACATTGCATTTCTAAAATATTATGTACATTGGTTTTTACAAACGTCCAACACTGGTGCCGCAGAAGGCAACTTCTCTTAACTTAACACCCTCCTTGAGACGTATGATCTCAAGGGTTGTATTTTTGTGAAAGACAATTAGTAGCCAATGGAAATGGCAGTGTGGCAGTCAAAGTATGTGATATGTGATATGTGAAAGGTAATTTTACCTTAATCCTCATCAACCGAAAATGACCGAAACAGAGTTAGATGCGGCAAAGTTAAATGATTCATTCCCAATCAGGGTATGATCATCCCCTCTAGATATATTTCTTTCCGCTATGACGTTTGGGATGTAAATTAATGTGGATGTATGTGAAGAGAGCTCTCGAATAAAGGTCGGTAACAACCGAAGGGTGATATATTCGGTACTATCTAGTTACAAAGATAGGCCGGTCTTGTGTTGGTAGAGGATCCTTTGTGATGGTCCTCGAGGCATCCATCTGGAGATGTACCCACCAAAAGGTAGTCCCTTCACCTGGTCATTTGAATGGAAATCCATTCTCCAATAAGAACCTGCGGTTTTGTTTGTATTGGCGTAATGAATAGCCTCGAAATGCTATATGGGTGACCATTTCGGCTAAGATTAATAAGTTTATTTGCAAATGTTTTCAAGAATGTCATTAAAAAATAATATCCATAAATTTTACGTAATAAAGAGTTTTGGTTATCATAAGGTAAAAACCCGTTCCATGTTTATGTGCAGCGTGGTTTTATGAGGTACCTTTTTGTTTTTAAAACATCGTAGTTTGAGTTGTCACACCAGTCCAATGACTGACCCGAAGTTTGTTTTTCCGTTTAAACTCAATATTCCCTATATTTTGGGCAACCGTAGTCGGGATACCTTAGGAGCATTTTGGAGAAGGTTTTTTTTTGAGATATGAAGCTGAAGTACCTTATGTAGATATGTACCATTTTCCGCTGTGCTATGTAGTATGTATTTCCAAGCATATATACGGATAGACAGTTATAACTATCCCGCTGGATTTGTATTTGACTCTGATCGTTTGTGTAAATTTAAAATGTTGAATGCGATTTGAGATTCTATTATTGTGTTATCTTCTATCTTTACTTTCTCTACACCCCTGATAATCCGCCTCCTCGACACTTGGATTTACAGCACGTGAATACCATGGATGTATTAGTGTCAATTTCTAAAGGTCAAGGAGACGGGTTGTCACACATGGTATCTGTGCTTAAGGTTAAGCGAGAACCTTGGCTTTGTTAAGGTATGACTCATTAGAGATAGGGTTAGTAACGCCCTAAAATGAGTTTAGTCTAAGAGAGCGCATAATTAAAACTTTTAACTTGAATAAGTATATTCATACTGTATAGCATTCCCTAAGATATCTCGTCTATATATCCTAAAGTTCTTTTCTTACTATATACAGATAGTAGAAAATGAGTGGAAGAAGAGTACGAGGTAAGGGAGGAAGAAATGCCACAAATGGTTAAACTTCCACAGCTATAGTAGTCGAGGAAGTAGTAGTTCTGGTACAGCCCCAAATTAACTTTACAACTTTATGCAAGAACTATACCAACCTTGGTGGTAAACTTTCAAAGGAACAAAAACCATCATTGAAGTACAAGCTTGGATCCGCTCTTGTGAAATAATTTTCAAAGGACCGAATATTGGAGATGAGCAGAAGAGATTCTTAGCTTCTTGGCAACTACAGGATGGAGCTCTAGTTTGGTGGGAATCTATTACTCGGAATGAGTCAGGAGATGATTTATCATAGAAACAATTCAAAGAAGTTCTGGAGGAACAATATATGCTCGAAGCAGGAAAGTTCCGTCTTTGTCAAAATTTTATGGATTTTATACAGGAGGAGGAGATGTCGTTTGAGGAGTATGCTAATAAGTTTAACGAATTATCTCATTTTGGGCCTGGATTGATAGATGCATCCCAAAAAAATGAAAAGTTTATTTCTGGAATGAAGAAGCAATACCATGTCAGAATGACTGGGCATGTGAAAGAACCATTTGTAGACCTAATAGACATGGGATGCAGATATGAAGGTTTGGATAAGATAGATCCACCCATAGTACAAGAAAGCAACAACAATAACTAGAAGAAGGAAGTTCAATGGCAAGAAGCCATACAGGGAAAACCTAAAGGAGGATCTTAGGAGAACCGTTTTAAAGATATCACTTGCTACAATTGCCAACAAAAGGGCCACCTATCAACTCATTGTAGAAAACCTAGAACTCAAGTTACTTAAGGATCAGCACCAAGAATTTGCTATAATTGTCATAAAGCAGGGCACCTGATTAAGGATTGTCCCTTAATGAAAAAAGGAGAATAAGCCAAAGTTTATGCTATCAAGGATGAGCCTTAAACCTCAAAAGGTGTGAAGGGCAAAGGAGTATTGGAAGATAATATTTTTATCAAAGATATTTTAGTTAGAGTATTATTTGATATAGAAGCTTCTCATAGTTTTAATTCTAAAACAACTGTAGAAGAATTAGAACTTGAACCTAAAATTGTTGACGACCCTATCTACATGACAAATCCTATAGGAGGTTCCACTAATCTTTGTATGCATTGTGAAAAAGTCCCAATTTCCTATACTTCCCATTAATTTCCTTTTGATCTTTTAATCTTGGATTTTATTTGATTCGAAATTTTACTCGATATGGATTAGTTGGCTAAGTATAAAGCTGTGCTCGATTGTGAAAATAGAATGATATCTTCGTGGACCGTCTTTGGAAAAATCATAGAAATATCTTGTGAAGGTCCTAGTCCAAGAAGGGATAGTTTTCTTTATTCTTTAGATAAATCCCAGATAGGATTATAAAGAATACATGTTGTTAAAGAATTTGCAGATGTCTTTGAGGTAGTAAAAAGTTTGTCCCCACGTCGAGAAATCGAATTCCATATTGATTTAGTTCCTAGTGCGATGCCAATTAAACAACAAGATACAAGAATGGCTCTGAAAGAAAGGGATGAATTGAATGACCAAACCCAAGAGCTATTAAATAAAGGTCCGATAAGACCCAGCCGTTCAAGTTGGGGACCAGCCGTAAATTTTGTTGCTAAGTCAGATGGATCATTGAGATTTTGTGTGGACTACCGAGATCTAAATAAGCAAACAAGTAAGAACAAGTATCCTGTACCTCAAATAGACAACTATTTGAGCAGTTACATGGAGCTTGAGTTTTTTCTAAAATGGACCTAGCTATAGGATTCCATCAATTAAGGATCGCAGAAGATTGCATCCATTTAACTGCATTCAAAGGTCCGAATACTTTTTATGAGTGGTTGGTTATGCCTTTTGGGATAACTAATGCACCCTCTTATTTTGTTGACCTTATGAATAGAGTGTTTAGAGATGTGCTAAACAAATTCATGTTAGTCTTTATTGATGATATCCTTATCTACTCAGAGACAGAAGAAGAACACGCAAGGCATCTGGAAGTTATGTTGAAGATATTAAGAAATAATGTGCTTAAAACCAAATTCTTAAAGTGACGTTTTTGAGAGAAGGAGGTAAGATTCCTTGGACATATAATATCAAGGGATGGAATTTCAGTGGATTCAGGGAAAGTTGCAGCTATCTAAGATTGGAAGCAGCCGCAAACTCCTAAAGAGATTCGTAGCTTCTTAGGTTTGGCAGGATGTTACAGAAGATCGTTCAAGACTTCTCTAAATTTGCCTATTGCCTAACGAAGTGGAAAATAAAGGATGCTAAGTTTATCTGCACTTCTAAATGTGAAGAAGCATTTCAAGAACTAAAGAAGAGGTTGGCAACCGCTCCAGTTTTAGCAATTATAAATGAGAATATTAGATTGAACGTTCATACAGATGCTTGTCGAGTAGGAGTTGGTGCAGTTTTAATTCAAGATGGGAAGGTGATTACTTACATAAGTAGACAACTGAAGATGCATGAGAAGAATTACGCAACACCCGACTTAGAATTATTAGCCATTGTGCTCACTCTAAAGATATGGAGACATTATTTGCTGAGTAAGAATATTTCATAGTTTACTTCAATAAAACTTTGAATTGACCTTAGTAAATAATATTCCATCTTTTAGGTGAAAAATTCAAACTCTTCGCGGACCACAAATCTTTGAAGTATCTTTTCACGCAGAAGGACTTGAAATTGGACAACAACGCTGGCTAGAATTTCTCACATCATACGATCTAGATATTCTATATACACCCGGGAAAGCCAACGTAGTAACTGATGCATTAAGTAGGAAGTTAACTACTACTTCTTATTTGGTAGCGACTCTAGCTCTCCTAGAAAAAGATTGGCAGCAAACAAAGGGAGGATCTATTTCTCAAGGAGATCTTTAGAAATATACATCAAGGATATAATTCAAGCTTTAAAATAGATAATCTTGGAGTATTGCGGTTAAATGCAAGAATGTGTATTCCAGATGTTGAAAATCTTAAGCAAGAAGTACTAGTTGAATGCCACACAGCCAAACTTAGCATTCATCCAGGGATTCATAAGATGTACAAGGACATGAAGCGTACATTTTGGTGGAAAAGTATGAAGTGGGACATATCTATCTATGTCAGCCGTTGTGAAAATTGCCAAAGAATCAAAAGTGACTAACATAAGATGGTAAGATTACTTCAAACTTTGGAGATTCCAACATGGAAGTGGGATAAAATATCCACGAATTTCATTTATGGCTTACCCCGAACAAGGAAAAGAAATGAAGGCATTTGGTTTATCATAGAGCGATTAACCAAAAGTGCACACTTTATTCCAGTTAAGCCAACAAGAACTGCAGCAAACCTTATATATATATATATATGTATATACATACATATATATATGAAGGAGATTGTCTGATTGTATGGAATTCCAAGCAGTATAGTAAGTGAGCGTGATCCAATCTTCACTAGTTATATTTGGGAAGCACTATAAACAACTTCGGAAACCAAGCTGAGTATAAGCACTACATATCACCCCAATCTGATGGATAGACAGAAAGAGTCAACCGTATTATGGAAGATCTTTTAAGAGCATGTAATCTAGACTTTGGAGCCTTGTGGGAGAATCATTTATATTTAGTAGAGTTCTCCTACAGTAATAGCTATCAAGATAGGATCGGCATGGCATCGTATGAAGCTTTGTATGATCGTCCATGTAAATCGCCAACATGTTGGTAGAAACTGGAGATCGGTTAGTGCTTGACCCATATATGATACGAGAAGCCTTAGAAAAAGTTGATATGATTAGAAAGAAGCTAAAAGACGCCCAAACTAGACAAAAGAGTTATGCAAACCAAAGGCATAGAAATCTTAAATTCTCAATTGGAGATTCAGTCTTTTTGAAATTCTCTTCAATGAGAGGAGTATTAAGATTTGGAAGAGCTATATAGTTAGCGTTGGATATATTGGACCTTTTTCCATTCTCGAACGAATCGGCCCACTAGTTTATCGAGTACAATTGCCTGAAATATTGTCTGGCGTACATAATGTTTTTCACGTATCACATTTACGGAAGCATGTATATGACCCAGAACAAATCATAAAAACGGCTGCCCAAGATGAATTGGAGATAAAACCAAACTTAGCGGTTATTAGAAAGACCGTTCGAATCATGGATCAAGATGAAAAATGATTAAGAAGGAAGGTAGTACGATTGGTCAAAGTTCAATGGAGCGGGGTTGCTGATGATTGCACATGGAAAACAGAAGATAGAATGAGAAAAGCATATCTCGAGTATAGAATCGATGTATAGACTTTATCTATCGTTTGAATGTACCCACTGCATGTGGTGTAATCACTTATTGTATATGTATCAACTTATTGAATACTATTTCCTTTTGAGCTATTTTCCTCTTATCTAATTTCGAGGACGAAATTCTTTTAAGTAGGAGAAAATGTAATGACCCAAAATTTAACCACTTCAAAATATAATATTTAAAGTGATTTCAAATATAAAATATAAATAGTTTAATGATTCAAATAATATTAGCTAGGATTTGGAAATAGAAATATACATAAAAATAACAACATTTACTTATATCGACAAAAGTGACAAAATCCTAATTTCAAGAAAGTAAGTTTAAATGGTTTAGTTAATTATTTTAATTTATTTACGAGTGTTTATATTTTTACATAACGTTATACATTTTTTTTAAAATTTGGTTCACATAAATAAATAGTTTAACTAAAACATCAAAATATGACCGTAGAACATTTTGTCAAAAATCAACGTTTTGTCGATTTAAAGTTGTCGCAGCGTCATTGCATCTTTCTGTATACAATTTAATAAATATGTTAACATATAAAGGTAGTTATCAATTAACTAAAGAAGGTTACTTTTAGTAATCACACTCAAAAAATTCTAGAAAGCAATTAGCAAAAGTAAACTAAAAAAGACAAAACACATGTCACATCAAATATGACATAAAGTAAAGTAATCATTCTTATTCTTTACTTAACCCATAAGTGTTTGAATTTTAAAAGTGTGATGTGATGTGGATGGTAAGTGTTGAATTAAATAAGTTTACTTAATTCTTAAGGAAAGTTATTTAAGTAAAAACACAAATCTATATTTTACTTTCAAATATTTTCTATAAATACCCATCCTTTTCTTCTTCACTTTTACACCATTTCTTCTCTACTTTCTTAAGCTCTCTTACATCCTTTAGTGGCTTCTTTCAAAAATTAAATAACGCCAAAATATTCCCAAAATAAAACACAGAAAAATATTAACAAAACTCCATCCGAACCACTTCGAAACTCCTCCTCCCCTCTCCTATTACTCATGCCCACTTCCTCCATTTGGCCGGGCACATTTTCCACTTTAAGCTTGGTCGTGGCCTCCTACGGCAAGTACGCGGAAGTTTAGCAAGTTCTAAGAGCTTAAGGCAAAGTGTAGCAAAGTTAGAAAAGTTTAAAACTAGATTGAAAGCAACAAAAAGTGAGAACTCTAAATCGATAAGTAGTAAATGTTTATATGATGTTTTTCAAGTTATAAATGTTTTTTGGATGTTAATAATGATGTTTGATAAGTGTTTTGAAAAGAAAGCAACCACCTATAAGCTATTTGCAAAAGTTAGTAAGCAAATATGTAAATAAATGACAATCAGGTAACATTGTAATAAAAATGGATTTTAAATTGATATGCAAGTTCATATGACATGCTAGGATATTTTAAAATGGTTATAGACATTTCTTGGATGTTTTTTTAGTTGTATATTGAATATATATTTTGAAACAACTCACGGATTTACATAACGTTAATCCATAGAAACCACTTTCCAAAAGAAATGAAATGTGATATGGAATCATTTATCCTTTGAAAAATGTTTGAATATGCTCTAGAAATTATTCCAAGTGTTTAAATTTGTCTCGGCAAAGTATGGATATCAATATCAAAATACGCCTAAAAATTGACGCATCGCGTAATGATGGTTCGTGTTTTCGTGTCAAAAGTTCAAATGAACATACGAAGTGATAGTGCGGAATTCTTCAAAGTAAAATTTTTCCAAATCCTTATATCTATATATTTCATATAAAAAAAATAAATTAAGATTTTATCTTGTATTTTTGAAATATGACAAAATTAATTTTCAAGAAAAATCTAGTTTTTGCACTAAATGACCAAAATTGGAAATTGATAAAATAATCAGTTTAAAAATAAGTAATAAATTCTAAAAATCTTTTAAAATGTTTTAAAAGCGATTTAAGTTGAAAAGATGGCTTTCCAAATGATATAAAGATCGATTTGAAGAATGTAGCTTTTAAAGCATTTTTTGTAACACTATTTGCAACTCTTTTCGCAACGCTTTTAAATAACTTTTGAAATAAAGGTTGAAACTTGATAATTCTTTTGCCAAATCCTTAGTAAATATTTTAAGTAAATAATAAAGAATTTTAAAATAAATTTGAAAAATTATTTCAAAGATGATTAAACAAATAGTTAAGTGATTTAAAAAGGAAAAATTATTATGCGGAAACGACTAGTACATTTGTCCGGCCTATGAGATCTAAAAGAGAAAACAAGGTGTGTAACTAAGGTTAAGGATGGAGCAACCAATGCCCTGAACTTACCTAGCCTCAGTTTTCTCTTTTAGGCGAGGGGTGGAACACATCAAAAGGAAAGCCCAGATGTTCAACTTGGATTTTATAGAAATAATCTTCTTATACTCATTATTAAAATCCGAAGAGGGAACTTGTCCTATTCGCGAAATTTATAAGGTGATCTCACCATTATTCTTCCCATAGCACTCGTCGAATACAGAAGTTGATTTCGGATAAAAGTAGAATGATTTCTATAATCTTATTTTCTAAAAAGATACTCTTAAAAATGATTTGAGAAATATTCAAAAAAGGTTTAAATGATTCCGTACTCATTAAAAGAGTATTTTGAAAATATATATCTCTCAAAGATATTTTGGTAAACAAAAAATAATGAACCAAAAAACAATCACTTAATTACGTCATTTTTATCGATGATTGGATTTCGAAGGAACCAGGGTCAGATTTGGGTAATTCCTATCCGAAAACCACTTCGAACCAATGTATACGTTCGAAAGTGAAGACATGTTGAAGATGATGATTATTGAAGACCATGGATCTTCATGGCATGAGGATTACTTGTTGACATGCTTTGGATAGCTCCCATTATAGAGTTATTTATAGCAGTGGTCTCCTCATTGTGGAGATTTCTCAGATTGCAAGAGCTACTCACTACTAGTGGTAGTAGGAGAGTGCCTTCGGTTTGTCCTATTCCTAGACAACTTGTATGGACGTTTGTCTGACAATGCATTTCTAAAAGATTACATATATTGGTTTTTACAAACATACATCAGTGGTGGCGGAGAAGGCAACTTCTCTTAGCTTAAACCTCTTTGTGACGTACGAGCTCAAGGGTTGTATTTTTATGAAAGACAATTGGTAGCCAAGGGAAATTGCAGTGTGGCATTCGAAGTAATGCGATATGTGATATGTGATATATGAAAGGTAATCGTTGCCTCAAGCCTAATTAACCGGAAATGACCGAAACATGGTTAGATGCGGCAAGGCTAAGTGGGTCATTCCTAATTAGGGTATGATCATCAGCTCTAAATATATTTCATCCCGCTATAACGTTCGAGATGTAAATTAATGTGGACGTATGTGAAGAGAGCTCTCGGATAAAGGTTGGTAACGAGTGTGGGATGATATATTCGGTACTATCTAGTTACAGAGGTGGGCATGTCTTATGTTGGTAGAGGATCTTTTGTGATGGTCCTCGGGGCATCCATCTAAAGGTATACCCATCGGAAGGTAGTCCCTTCACCTGGTGATTATATGGAAATCCATTCTCCAGTGAGAACAGTTGGTCTTGTTTGTATTGGCATAATGAATAGCCTTGAAATGCTATATGGGTAACCATTTCAGCTAAGATTAATAAGCTTATTTGCAAATGTTTTCAAGAATGTCATTAAAAATAATATCACCAAATTTTATGTAATAAAGAATTTTGGTTATCATAAGATAAAAAATTGTTCCGTGTTTATGTGCAGCGTGGTCTTATGAGATACCTTTTTGTTTTTCAAACATCATACTTTGTATTCCCACACCAGTCCCATGAATGACCCGGATTTTGTTTTCTTCCTTTGAACTCTGGGTGCCCAATTTTCCAGGAAACCGTGTAGTCAGGATACCTTAGGAGCATTTGGAGAATTTTGGAGAAGGTTTTTTAGAGTTATGAAGCTAAAGTACCTTATGTAGATATCTACCCATTTTTCGTTTTGTTATGTAATATGTATTTCCCAACATATGTATGGATAAATAGTTATAACTATCCAGCTGGATTTGTATTTGACTCTGATCATTTATGTATAATCAAAATGTCGATGTGAGATTATATTATTGTGTTATCTTCTATCTTTATTTTCTTTTACTCCCTGGTAATCTGCCTCCCCGGCACTTGGATTTATGGCATATGAATACCATGGATGTATTAGTGTCGATTTCTAAAGGTCGAGGAGACGGGTCATCACATTCACATCATTAGAATTTGCCAATTTGGCTAAAGAATCAGCATCCATATTCTGCTCTCTAGGGCTTTTGCATTATCGTATAGTGCACGATATTGCCTATTAGCTTCAGTACCTTCATCAAGTAATTGGTAAATTTCATACCCTTAGCTTGAAAATCCTTCTATACATGGCAGGCCACTAATTGAGAGTCATTAAATATATGCAATTTCTTGACTCCTAGTCCCTTCGTTATCTTGAGTCGCGCAACCAAGTATTCATATTCAGCTTTATTATTCATTAGCTGGAACTCTAGCTTTAAGGTGTACAATATCCTTCTTTCTTATGAGGTCACGATAATTACTCTTTCCTCGAAATCATGCTCATTGAAAGATCAATCTATGTACAAGTTTCTTTGAGAAAGATTAACCCATTCCTCTTCCACTTCATCATCCTTGATGGAAAATTTAGCAATGAAATCTTCCAATGCCTATCCTTGCATTTCCTTCCTAGATGATATGTTATATTGTAATGGCTTAACTCACTATTACACTTTATTGATCTTCCTGGAGTCTCGGATCAATGTAGCACTTGCCTCAATGGTAGATCTGTCAACCCTTTATCGAATGAGCCTGCAGTATAGCCTCAACTTCCTCGCAGCAATAACTAAATAGTATGCTAGTTTCTCTAGCATTGGATAATTATTTTTGATGCTAGTAAACCGTTTGTTGATCTAGTACACTAGCCTTTGGATTTTGCTCTCATTCCGTACTAAGGATGAACTCAGTGCGTGATTGTAGACAACTAAGTAGGTAAACAATTCTTCTCCTTCCAAAGGCTTTGACAATACTAGTGGCCTCTCCATATGATCCAATAAATTTTGGAATGCATATTGACATTCCTTTGTCCACATGAACTTTCCTTTCTCCCTTTTAAGAGCATCAAGTAACAGTATATTTTTTTTGTCACCTTTGAAATAAATAGGCTCAGCGTGGAAACCTTACCATTCAAGCTCTGTATCTCCCTTCTCGTCTTTGAGGTAGAAACTTTTCTTAACGCTTTAGCCTATTCTTGGTTAGCTTCGACGCACCTCGAGTTCAAGATGAAATCCTTGCCCAACATAACTCTTAAAAAACACTTTAGTAGATTAAGCTTTATTCCATACTTTTGAATTATTTCGAACATCTCTAAGAGATCTCCCATGTGATCCGCCAATCTCTATAACTTCACCAACATATCATCCACATAGACTGCCATAGTTCGATTAGTTTGATCTTTAAACATTATATACAACAAGTTCGTAATTAGCTCCAGCATTCTTTAGACTAAATGGCATGTCTCAGAAATAGTATATCCCTAAATCTATGATAAAACTAATATGGTCCTAATCTGGGACATGCATTGCTATTTGATTATAGCTGGAGTTTGCATCCATGAAGTACAACGGTTCATGTCTGGCTGTTTCATCTACAAGTTGGCAGATCCTATGAAAGGGGAAGTAGTCCTTTAGGAATGCCATATTCAGGCAAGAAAGTCGGTGCATGTCCACTCTTTCCTATTTTCTTTATTGACCGACATCAGATCCGATCCCCACTCTAAGTGTAGTGCTTCACAGATGAAGCCATTCTCCTATAGCTTATCCACTTCTTCCTTCAATGTAGTGCATTGCTAATTCCATACTACCCCTCTTTTGCATCACGGGAAGGAATCTTAGCTCAACATTTAATGCATGGAACGCTATCTCCAATGAAATTCCACAAATATCAAAATGTGTATGGGCAAACACATCCGCGTTTGCCCAGAGGAACCCAACCAACTCCTTCCTCATTTTCAAGCTAATTCTGGACCCGATCTTGAGAACCTTTATCGGATCATCATCATCGATAAAAAATTTGAGCGTCATCCTTTTCAGGGCCACCCTTGCTTCCTCTGACTTTTTTCATAGGTCCAAGGGATTATGGAATTTGTTGTTAGACCCAAGCCAGGGCTTGGGTAGTAGTTGCTATAATTTCAAAAATTTGATGTAGGGAAGCATCTCTGCTTCCTTCTCCTTTTCTCATCGCTTTTCCTCTTTAAGCTCGATGATATAGTTTTCTCAACCAATGTCCTGGTTACCTTATATTTCTCATACTCCATTCCCAGTAGGAAATTTCATCAGAAAACACCAAGAAGCAAGCACAATTCTAAAACTAACATGGGTCGATAGGTCCAGAAAAGCATTATAGGTAGAAAATCCTCCCACTACAGAAAACATCTACAACCGCACTACCTTGCGGTCTCCATCACCTTACTCAATAGGTAATTCTATGCACCCAACAGGTTCTTTGGCCTCTTCATTGAATCTTTGAATATAGGATTTACAAGGCTTCAAATCCATCTTTCTTAGTCACATTTGATCAAAGATTTTCTTTGACAAAACATTAACCAAGCTCCTACAATTAATAAGGATTCAGTGCACTGTTATCGACCCAATTATGATTGTAATCACCATGAGGTCATGCATTGGTTCAACCCTCTCCGCGTCTCTATTTTGAAACACAATATCATCATCTATCAATTTCCACTGCTTTACTGGAGCACCCTCCTATATGGCATAACACACTTCTCGAGGCATATGTCTCAATGAGCTGCCTTAATGCTCCAACTCGTTCTAACTTTTTCAGTAGGATGCTGAACTCTAGAGATAGTATTTATTACAATCCCTCTAGATGATTATCTTGATCCCTCTCTACTAGATCCATCCTGATTTCCTTGGGCAGACTGCCCTTGGTGTTTATAATTGTTTTTCTACCAACATGTTGGTTCCTTAAATACTATAGCAACTTCCTTTTACAAATTAATGCCTACATTTTTCCTATTGTGCCCATAGGTCTTATGGAAATGACAACATATCCTTGAATGTCTTTCTTTTTCAGTAGCCTCCCTCATAGGTGGCTTCTTATAATGTTTTATACCTTGTGCAACAAGATATATGTTCTCAGTTGCAACAGATAGTGGAGTACAATCTCCTGGTCTGGTGTACCTTATATGTTCCTTGGTTTCCTGCTTCTTACCACCAGCGTCTTCGTTCTTTTCCTTAATGTCATTATTATTTCCAACATTCACTCCAATGTTTCCAACATTGTAACAACTCTGTATGATAGCAACATTGCTCTGTATCGCACTCCTTGGTCCCTCTTGATTGTCAACAGCCAAATCTTCCTATTTCAAGCATAGAAATTGAGAAGTTTTATGGTAGTAGACAATTGCTTTCTTCTAAGCTACCTACCAAAATCTTTTCTTAGGTAAACCCTATTTATTAGTTCCATTAATACCTCCTCTTTGGTTCTCAGATCTCCATCACTTCAGCACTTCAGAGACTTTACGGAACTCTTATCCTTGCTATCACATTTTTGATTGCATGCTATAGATTTGGAAATACTCTGTAAACATCTTAGTTAGTTGATCAAACGATAATAAAAACCATGATGAGAGTCGAGTGAACCTCATTGTTGCTATCTATCTTGATTTTTAGAAAACACCTACATATGACAGCGTCCGCTGCACGATCACTTCCCATATGCTACTTGTACTTTAATAGATGCTTCAATGGATCGGTGTTCCATTATAGGTTCACATGATCGGCATCGTGAACTTCTTCGGGTAATTTATTTTAGTGATGTTTTTGGCTAATAAGGTCTGATGAAGTGATGAACTCTACTCCTAATCCTATTTAGGTTGGCTCGCAATCAACAACCCTTTAACTATATCAACAATATAGACCTTACTACTTTGCATGATTGGACAACAATCATTAGGAACACCCCTGAGTGTTTGACTCTACAAACACCCTTGGTTAGTTGCATGGCATCTAAGTTCCCCTATCCCAAAAGGATCCATTTACCTTGACCCACTTTATTAATGCTTGTTGGACTATGTTCCCTCTTAGTTTCTTCTGCGGTATTAATCTGAACACCACTAGTTTAAGCATAAGTAGCTTGCGCGTGTTCAACGTCAACATGTAGTAAATCTTTCTCATTATCAGCTGAATTCAATGCCCCGGCAAACATCCAGGTATTGACATTATTGGTCCTCTTGGTACCGATATGTTTTGATGTCATCTAATTTGTTCTATCTTTTGTTCTTCCTAGACCCCTCTCTACATCACTTGTTTGTCAGTTTTTCTGTTTCGTTCTATCAAAGATAATATCCACTAGAATCACAAGATATTGATCCCCATCTACTTTTCCTTTGCCTTTGTGATTCAATCCTTTATGAGTGTTGGACTACTACTGTCAATTGCTCTTGCATACTTCTCATCAATTCCATTTGATATTTTTTCTACTCTAGCATCCTTGCATTCATATCCAACATCATCCTCTCCATTTTAGCTCTAGCCACAATTCCAATTGGCTGAGATGACGATTCTTGTATAGTAGTCAAGAATTGAGTTGTTTCAACTTTAGCATGGTGATCTCATACAGCACCACCTTCATTAATTGCAAACATTTCTGTTTTTTCGAGGAGTTAGTTCTTCTAAATATTTGCTTTTGACTTCTCTAAATCCAAAGTGAAATCATAGACCTACGCTAAGATTCTTTACTCTCTATGAAAGCACCAAAAAAATTGCATCAAACATTGACACAACACTCCAAAATCAAATGAAAATGAGAATAATCAAGTGATAGCAAAATAAGACATAGAAAAAGAAGTTTTTTAAAGTGGTTTGACCTCATTTCGATCATCCATGTTCCATTTTTTTAGATGATCCTTGCAATTACAACTACTTATTAGCAATAACTATCGTGCAAAGAACTAGTTGACGACAAAAAGGGTAGCAATTTGGTGTAAGGATCTAAAATTCCTTATTTCTTTGCCGAAGGAAGGATATTTATAGTCATAATTTTCTTTCAAAGTTGCTAGCTCGCGTAGGAATAGATAAAACATTAGATCCAAGCTTTTTGGCACAAAGAATGAGTAAAACTCGGCATTCATAACAAGTTGGTACCGACATGATCATGATGATGCCGACTTATTTATTCAATTTGCATCTTTGACTCTTCTCTATATTTGTTCAAGTCTTCAAGCTTCTAGTATTTGGGTGACTAAATTGCCCCTCCAAATAGTGGTAGTGTCGATATGATTTGTCAAATTCGAGTCTGTCTTTTTCTTTAAAGTACAATGCAACTTCATCCACAGTTTAAGAGTGGGTCCCGCCTTCAAACAACTCGGTACCAACATGATAAATATGTCAGTACCGATATGATTTTCCTTGTGCAAATCTTGGCTAAACTTCTCCTGCTCTGTTTGTTCTCCATTCATAATAATTCCTAAGTTACCTAATCCATTTCTCCATTATTTAAAGTTAATATCTACCGAGATGTTGCTTGGTTGAATTGCTGGATAATATTAAAATAACGTACTAAAATTTAAATTTGTAATTCAAATTGCAACAATGATTTTGAGATATTAAAATAACCTTTAAAATACGAAATCATATATATATATATATATATACATATATTATGATTTTCGAAACAAAATTATTATTTTTACAAAAATATATAATTCAATATTATTTGATGAATAAAACACATCAACTTAATCATAGATAATTGGGCGAGACAATATATGTTATGGAATCATTCTATAAATTATCCGACAAATCATATATGTGAAATAAATGTGGACAAGAGATATATCTTAAAGATGTCGCCACTAATCACAGCTTTAATAGTAAATAGTCCTAGATCCGATCTTAAATCAATGTCCTTGCTTTTGCAAATAGCGTGAAGGATCACCTTTGGATTTGATTCGATGTATTTTTTTCTTGCTCTTTGTATTTAGTTTTCCAGGAGAGACGGATTTATGGTGATGGAGTTTTAATTAATAGAGAAGCATAGAAGGAGCTCTAAAAAACTAACTATAAATGAAGGGGTTTGGATAAATTAAAGAAAAAGCATGAAGGAGAAGAGACATTATCTCCACCTTTTACTCTTCCATTAAGTATGACTAATGATTTAATTTGAAAACCTTTCTTTCCTTTCCTCTTTTAAGGCTGGTTATAACAAGGCATTAATGTGCTAATGAATGCTCTAAAACCTACCAATAATTAATATCATTTAAATCGAATTCAGTTATGTATCGATATCTCATATCGATTTGCACGCATACAAAATTTTATACCTGTATCCAGTTAATTACGAAATCACCCAAAAAATAGTAATACACCAAAAACATCCAATAAATAAATAACTAATATTTTATAAATATTAACTAATTAAAAATTTACAAATTAATTAAATCATGTGGTATATCGAAGAATCTACCAATGTAGTTGTGCGACCGGTAGGTGTAAATTTAGTCAAACGATTAATACTGAATGATTTGAATACTAATGCTCACACTTTGCCTTAGATAATGGTGTGATAGTTTGGTCGAATTTATCATTTATACAACTTTTTTAGTAAAATCCAATTTTACAATTTGAAGCTATACCCTTTAGTAATGATTATTTATACTAAATCACTTTTTCAACACTATATCACTTTAGGACTTACAAAATTTGGTTTTGGTCAAATCCCAATACTATCCATATTTAACTTAGTTAGTCCATAAAAAATGTCCTTAGGTTCAATAATGACATTCTGTAAAGCTCTAACCAAAATGTTGGACATTGATTTGAATATAGTTGACCATGATACTAACCTCGTATAACCGAGAATACAAATATTTTATTGAAGTCATTCACGTCTTATGCTTCAAATTAGACCAAACTATAGTCATTCGATGGACGTCATTCCACGATTTAGCAATAGTCAAAGTGGAGTATCCACATTGAATTTCAATGGTTTTCCCAAATCAAGAGAATTACTTAATATCTCTAGTGAGTCATTCCTTGGTTATCCAATAACTATGTTAGCCCCTTAGCAACCCCAACAGTCATGAGTGATACACTACCAAAAATTTGTTACATATTTTGGTCTTGACGAACATATCTTCCTTTCTCGAGACAACTTAACTAGAATTATTTAACATAAAATGTTATTTTATATCATGATTAATTACTGAAGAGATTTACTATTTGCAATTACAGTCAAATACCATTTCATTTAAAGATTTCTTATTTATATACTGTAAAATGATTACTTAATCAATTGTATCACTATAAAATAAAGTATATAATAGAAGTCAAACAATTTATTATGAACAAGATTAGTCACAGTGTTAGACATATATAACAAATTACATAATTACCCCTAGGGCATGCCGCTATCTCTATCATTTACTACCACCCCTCAAAGAAAGTTCTTTGACTATTGGCCAACATCCATCTCATTCCAGGTCCCCAACTAGAGGCTCAAAACCATGGTCTTTGAAGCACCCTTGCAAGTACGGAAGATACTCTTCTTGTAGCTATTTTGATTTTAATGTGGTAGGAGGAAGAGATAGTATGTTGCGACCTTCACTCATACTTTATTGCTATTGCATAGTCATCCATTATGGTTGCTTGAGGTTTAATTGTGATGGCTGCATTGCCCCCAATTTGGGCTATAGTTATCACTAGCACCGTAGATCCAAGGTTTGATGAGTTTTACCAATCGTATGCTCCCTAGAACCCGATTGCAAGGCTGCTTGCTAAAACTTTGGTTAAACAATTTCTTAAAATATTAACGAAACTTCCTCGAATCATCAATGGTAGGTGGACCTTACCTGAATACCACTCCAAGGTGGTTTCGCCTTGAGAGCATGTTCGATGAAAACATGATATGAAGAACCGTTGCAACTTCGAGCATACAAACAAATCTTATATGAAGGGCCATAGATCCAGAGGCATATGGAGATAAAGGATTTGAAGAAATCTTCTGCTATGAAATTGGAAAAGATAAAGGACGAGTTTCGGGCCCACTTGTTGAAGGCTAAGGAGAAAATTTTAGCTAAGATTGGGAAAATAAAGAAAGCAATGGGTGGCATGGAATCCAAGCTTAAAGAAAGACTTAATGGCCTTGCTCACAAACTAGATGGTCTAGCAGAGGGGGAAAATATGGCCTAAGAAGTCCTTAGTTGTAAAGAGAAGAAATTTTAGCTCGAGTGGCAATTATTCCTGGAAACTTCCGAAAAATTATCCTTCTCTAAGAAGGTTGGTCGGTTCAACATCAATACGTAATTACCTGACCATGGGTTGAAAATTTTCAGCATCCTCCCAAAGGATTGGGATGAGATGGGGCAGTGGACTCTATTAGTGAGATATTGGATTAGGCTTATTATAACTTGTAACTCTTGGGTAATCTTTACTGGCTTCGGGATTATAATGAGGTCATGACCTCCATTCATAAATGCATAGTAAAGGAGGCAAGTGAAGCGATTAGTATGAGAAAAAACCATTTATTCTTGAATATTTATATGTGTCCTACTTTTCTAGAGAGGAAATGGAAGCCATTGAAAGGAGGTATATAATCTTGGCAACAGTTGAAGAGGAAAATAATATAGAAAGTCATGGCAGCGTTAGCTCTTGTTGATATTCCTCCAATGCTCTCTATTGAACAACTCATGGCTCTTTCTGTATTCTACATTCCTCAGTACACCTCATCTACCATAAAACATCACATTTCCACGAATGTTAGAGGGGGCAGACACGGCTACTGCACAACCTAAGGGTATGAACATCATTTCACTTCCTTATAGTATTACTTTGTCCCCTTCATTTTTAGACAATATTGATTTTCTTACTCACCTTCCTGGAGTTATTCGGGTAGATCTAACTATGGTAATTATTGCTCCACCGAATCTATCTCCTTGCCTTGGTTTTTAATGTTTCTATACCCCTTCCCAAATGCTTATAGAATATTGAAGCTCTTCAGGGAAATATGAAGGCAAAATTTTAGGGTTACCTTAATCTGGATGATGTTAAAGAGGACAATAAACTCCTAAGGACATGTTTGAAGAAAGCGTACGACCATGAAATTTCCAAAGTCAAGACTGAGAGAATATGGGAAACGGGGTTTATTTCCGAGGTAGAAATTATTGAGACATTCCTCTAATAAGATGGCCCCACTTTCAGCTCCCTCAAAGAAACGAAGGCTCCTAATGACCTAAGGACAATGGCACTGGGATACAAGTCTCGATCCAAGAAGTGTCATAGGCAGTAAGGGGAGTCTCAACCTTTATATAGTTTTTTATTTTTCGTTATGTAAAGTCATAAGCCCAAAACATTGTTAATTCATTTTGTTATGTTGGGATTTGTTGGATACATGATTTGATGATGTTCTGATTGTGACGCCTATTCTTATGTTGTTTATATGTAACGTGCATTTTTTGAATGCCATTAAACTACATTATTGCTTATATTTTTTCTCGTTTGCATTATTTTAAATGACTACACAAAGTTTTTTCACATAAGTAAATGTATTTCACATATTTATTTTAAATTAGTGATAGTAGTATGTATTGGTAAACACATTTGATTGCCTATCCAAATCATACATAACATCCCCACGTATTGCTCAACGCCTCACATTCACCATAATAACAAATCCTTAATTTTTTCTACGGAAATTTTTACTATTTGGTTGGATATATCTCCTTTTTGGATTCTTAGGAGATTCGATCAACTGATTTTAAAAACACATTCCCTTTAATTTTTCAAATGGGATTTAGTTTAGCATCACGATATTATTCCCTTTAATATGTCTAAGGATATTCATTTGTAAGTTAATATGAAAGCATCCCCCTTAAGAATCTCCAAGGATATTTATTTTGGGAAAAAAGCTAAAGCCTTTGCTTTAAGGAATAAAGTTGGTTTTAGTGCAAGAATTTCGGCAAAAAACAACCCATCTAATTGCCATAGATTTGAATAAGTTCGTCTATACTATCGATGTAGGAATGCTTATTTCAAAAAATTAGGGCAGGTTCGTAGGGTTCTCTGATTATAGACTACCAGTTTTAATGACTTTTCACTAATCATCGGTAAGTTGGCATACAATTATTAATAGAGCCGATTCAAATCACTACTTTATGATGGTATGGGCGCATCAAAGTGAGATGCTGCTAGGATCAATTTACGATGGGACAAGTTGTTCCAAGTTATTAAGAACTTTTGTCATTATAAGATAAACATGGTTTTCGGTATTGCTTAGTGATGTATAGTTAAAGCCCAGCTAAGGCCCCACAAAGTCGTCGCTATACCACAGAATGCTCTACTTTAAACCCTATTATTTTCGGCTTCACCTACTAAATCAAGGCCTTTTAGGATCCACTATAGCAATATCAATATATAAAAGTTGATTTGACTAGTTCTCTTTTAAACCAAATCAATAAAGTTAGGCTAAAGACAAATTTTAACGCATAAGTGCTCAATATAAGTTAGAAATCTATTATACCCATCAAATCTAGTTTGCATTAATAGTGATATTATTCGGTTCAGTTATATAAGATTAAATAAGTTTGTTTTTTCAACATAAATGATGTAAGAATGAGAATATATTAACTTTAAATACTACATTTTAAATCTAACAAGCTTTTTGCGCCTCCATTATTTTATGTTACATCGCCACGTTAACCCGCTATAATTGTTGCATCTCCACCACTATAGAACTATTAAGTGCTTTAACTGCATAGGCTTAGTGCTAACTATTGATCATAACTTTGCATAATCAATTTCTAATATTCGGTAAATTTTGATGGTCTAGATACCCATGAATTGTGTATAATACATTAACTACAACTATTGCACAATATTAGAATATATAAATCGGTTTTAGGAAGGCACAATTGTTAATCATAGCAAACATGATGTCCTTATTACATGATCAAAAATAGCACATAGAACATTCAAATAAAGACAACATAATCGAATTTAAGTAAAGTATTGAGTCAGATTCTACGCTATTCATGTTTTATATATATTTCTCCATCCACGGGGCTCAGAATGTGAGCTTCGTTCCTTAAATCTTTATTGAAGACATATGGACCCTCCTAAATTAGGTTAAGTGCCTAGATATAGGAAAGCTTTTTCAAGGCCAAAGCATGTTCCTTGAGAGGGTGACCTTTCACTTTTGCAGTATACTGCCTTGCCAACTTTTTTTCAATAGGTGGCAACTTTATAAAGTCCGCTTTATCCCGCTTTTCCTTCAATTAAGCCAAAGGATATGTTCAAAAGCTCTTCGTTCTCATTTAGATCATAATGGATGCATTGGATAAGGCAATAGTTTAGATCTGATCCATCGATTTTTAGCTGTAAGTAAAAGAAAATAGAGTATGTCCCATTGTTGTTTTATACATGGTCTCATATACCCATATTACTAATGGTAATTCGTCAACTAATTCTTGCTTATTCTTATATTGTCACTTTTTGATAATTATCTTAACCATTTTGTTTACTGCTTTGACTTTCCATTAGCCTGTGGATGAGTAACAGTTTGAGAAGCTCCTCCTAATGTCATGTTGGTTGAAAAATTAAATTAACTCCTCACTATCAAACTTTAGCCCATTATCTAATATGATTTGTTGCAGGATCACATACCTACGAATATTATTTTTCAATAGAAAGTCTATTACACCGACAAAGGATGCCTTAGTGAGAAGTTCAACCTTTACCCATTTAATAAAGTAATCCACCGCAAAAATCAAGTATTTTTCTCTACCTTTGGTTATGGGCAATTCTCTAATTAGATCTATCTCCCATTTAGCAAATAGCTATGACAAACATGTAGGTGAGCTCGGTAGGTGGTGACCTTGGAATTTTTGCAAATTTCAAGCACTTCTTACATCTTCCCACATATTTATTGCACCATGATTAAAGTTTTGCAAAAATACCTATAGCTTATGATCTTTCAAGCCAGACTCGGCCCCTAGTATAGTCATATAGCAGCCCTAGTGCATGTTGTTCAAAAACTCCATAGGTTTGCTCCTAGCCACTCGTCTTAGCATTAGGTTTGAAAATACTCTCCCATGCAAGATGTCAGTACAGCAAACCCTAGGGCCTTTTTTAGTATTTTTCTCGCTTCATTTCGACTCAAGGGTGAAATTCCATTATACGTGCAACCAATGGTGGGAGTCATTGATTTTGCTTTGCGGTCCAATGTCATCATAATATTGACACTCGCCAAGCTAGGAGTAGATAAGGTTTCAATCAAAATCGATCCAAATATGGTTCGTTTCCCCAGCTCGTCAATTTTGTCAAACCATCGACATCCTAATTCTCTTCCTTAGGAATATGCTACATCACATAGTAATCTAATTTATTAAGCAAGGTCACTATCCTTTCCAAATACGATGCGAGTCATTCTCTTTTGACCTGATACTCTATAACACTTACCATTTTTATACCCCTAATTTAAAACTCAAATGGATGTTTAAACGATGAAAGCCAAAAATAACAAATCATTAAGTGATGATAATAAGAAACAAAGTATATTATAACTAAACTTTTAGAAATAACGTATTATATAAAATATCTTTATATTCAAACCAATCTAGCTACATATTTGTACAATCAGGCCTAATCCACATTATCACACTATACTATCATAAGGCACATATACATACACACACATAATATAAAAAATAAGGAATGTCTCCATCATCCTCACCTTCGATATCACATATGATGACCATCGTACACCGTCGATACCCAATATACTTGTATAGTGCACTGTAGATGCACCCAGCCGATGGAGGACGGTATCAAAGTGCGTAAGTAACAGAAATCTAAATGTAGAACCTATAGAACATCTTATAACACATGGACAAAATATAATATAATATAATAGATGTAAAACATGCGAAATAGTGATATAATCAAATGTAACATAAATAGGAACATCAAAGTGCAACAGGTTCACAGATTATACAAAAACTAAAATAATAGAGTTTATGCATCTCAAATCTCAAAAATAAACTCTATAACTATCTCTAAGTTAATAGGAAGTATTCGTATAGCTCAATAGTACTGCACATCGAAATATAAGTGATGGTAAGCTCCAAGTATTACATATGAAGCATAGTCTCCTTTCCATACCCCATCCAGCTCAATGCACTAGCCATACCTATTATGCCTAATATACTCATTTAAGAGTACTAAAGATAACAAGAAGAAAAGCGTAAAATCTTGAGTCAGATTATTGTCTGTCTGAGTGATATATCATCTCAAAAATACCATTAAAATCATATATAGTAAATCGAGGCATAGGGTATGGAGAATCATACCTGACCTATCCTTATATCCCAAGAGTTAGCACATAATAGTCGATGTATGCTAATCTGCTATCATTTCCATGTAAGTATACTATAATCAAAGCACAATGTCAAGTGTCTAGGTATAAGGTCGAATATATCTATATCGTCCGACAACCTAGAGTGAAAATACCATGACAAACATAATATCCATCAAATAATCGTCATCATTACCTGTATGCATTGGATATAAGATATTCGTATGGCACAGCAGAAAACTAAGGACTCAATCAAAATCCTAGCTTCATTGGTGCTCAAAACCTTGAAACTTCGTAAGGCTGGGATCCAAACTCACAAATGCAAAAGACAAGGTAATCTACTATTATAAGATTTGAACACGATCGCAAATCCAGGAGGGAATTCGCACGAAGCACATCTTTAGAAGCAGATTGGAAACCTATGAAATATCAAAAATATCTTTTCATGCATCTCTATAATGGAACTTAATCATTACTCCATCCTAGCTATCTCAATAGTAGAATACAATTGTAAATTCTGCTCGCAAGCCCTCGTCACTAAACTTGTCCTTATGGATCACCTTCATGACTCCCATAGTTAAGTCACCATTATTTGATCATCTTTAGACACCCATCATAAGTCGTAGAACCATTGTACCAAAGATCCAAAGTCATCGCCATTAGCATCATTATGTCAAAGCACTATGCCCTCACTTCACCAATCACTGCACGAAATCCAAGGCCATTCTAGATCAGTCGAAGTCATCTACCTCACTCCACATCACTACCAAGATCCTCGGAATATGCCATGAAGAAATCCTAAAGTACCGCCTTCCATAACCAAAATTTATTGACTTTCATTCTCTATTTGGGTATTACCATAGCCATTCTGTAACGACCCGTAAATTTCGACCACTTAATTTGTCAATTTAATATGATTTTTGTTATTTAATGAAGAAAGAAAAGAAAATCTAAAATTTATATTAGAGTGAGTGTTAGAAATTAAATGTTGCATTGGTAAATAAAATAAATTCTTGACAATTGAAATGAAATCCAATTGAAGAAATAGTGGAAACCATTATAATTTGTTAATTAAATTTGATAGTGTAATTAATACTGGAAGAAATAAATTGGAAATAGTATAAATGAAATAATAACTGAATTGAATTGCAACTATATAAATGGAGAGAAAATTTTATTAAGCGGATGTCAATATTGAATAAATTAAGTGAATTAAAATCTAAATGCATGTTTGGATTGAACAGAAGTAAATTAAATTAGTAGTATGAAAATATATGCCAAAATTGATTTTTGTAATAAAAGCTTATGTACGTGACAAAAACGTAACGGAAATGTTTATGGTATGTTGCCTATTCATTTATTTAGATTGTTAGTTGAAATTTGAAATAAGTTGGTAATAAATGTAAATAAATGATACATTTATGTGAAATGTAACCAATGTTAATTTTATTTATATTATAACAAGGGGTGGATTTAAGAAGTGAAATTGTAAAATTTAAAGTTAATTAATAATGGACATAGTAAAGATGGCAATCCAATCAAATACTTAGGAATCAAATTTTATTTGGAAGGTAATCTAATTTATGAATAAAAGGGTAAGTAATTAGGATTTAGTTCTGTATTAATTGAAACTGAATGTAGATTTGATGTAATAACGTTAAGGCAAACTAAATTTGCATTATAGATGGAATTATAATCGGGATTGATAAATTACGAACTTAAAAATATAATTTAAGAGCTAATAGGTTTAATGATAGAATGAAGAGTCAATTAAATGTTAAGTTAATATAAATTAAGGTAATAGTGGGGATTAACGTGAATTTTCTTCATAATATGATAATTAGTAGAATACAACATAAACTTAAGTATAACCTTTGATTTGAAAACAACTATTAAAGGTTACCTGTTAACTTGTCGACGGAATAGGAAATAAAATATTTATAAAATAAATGTTACACTTATGGGAAAGGAAATAAAATGTTTAGAAGTTATGATACTTGAGTATATTAAGGAATGGGGATTGAATTGGAATCAATTGCAACGAATCTAATAAATGTTACATTAATGTGAAATTAAGGTAATATTTGGAAAATATGATAATGAGTTTCATAATTGAACAAGTTGTGGAATTAAAAAGGATGGAAGAATCAAGATCTATTTAGTTATTGGAATGAAAATTTATAATTTAATTTATTGCGAATAAATGAAATTTAATATGGTAATTTGCGAAATAATTTATGATTGAATTAACATAGAATTGGCTGTTAGTTATTAAAATTGTTAAGAAATCAAAAGTGATAAATTTTATAAATTATAATTTTTTTTTGAAATTGGATTGGAATAGTGATTTAATTCAGTTAATATTAATTTATTTAATTTACGGGAAAATAGCCATTTTGACCACTGACTCGGATTTCGACGAAACCAGTTTCATCGAATCCATTACGGTGAATTATAATAGTGTTTCAAGTTTCGTAGCGATCGGACTTGTCGTTTGATCGTACGGACTCGAAACGCCTTGAAATAAACGCAATTGAAATCAATTTGAAAATATTGTTTTTAGCATAACTTCTCCATACGATGAAATTTGAACCTGAAACTTTTTCCATTGCGTTTAAAATATTTTAAAACACCTATTTTGATATATGGGTTTACCCAATTTCGTTCCGGAGTCGAAACGGGCTTTTTGGGCCACGTTGTCGTTAGCGCGTACATCTATCTTATCCGATCCATCCTATTTTCAACTCTACCTATAAATACCCTGCTAAACCCTAGCCTCCGCCTATTCTCATTTATCTGCATCTAAAATTTCATCAGCTCCTTCTCCTCCTCAATGGCAGACCAAATTTCAGATCCAGATCCATTTCAAAATCAAAGTCAAAAATTCAAAGTCCTCAGAAAAATATCAAAATAATATATGTTGATGCTCTCGACGAGCGTAATTCAATGGTGTAATTCGTTTTTCAATTTGACACATCGTTTGACCAGAAATCGCGGTCAAAATTGAATTGGGCGTTTTTGACTGGTGCGTTTGATTGGAAAATCCCTTCTGGGTTTTGTAGAGGGGCTAGCGCGTTGTTCATTGGCGAAGTTTGGAGGCGAATTGACGGTCGGATTGGTGGCAAATCGCGAATTAGGGTTTGGTATAAAAGGTGGTGCCGTGCGTGTTCTGGAATGGAGGTGCGCGTGCACGTGAGGGAGATGGTACAGGAAATATTTTGATGACGTGGCAAGATTTAGTAACGTGTTCTCTTTTTCATTTTATTTTAAATTGAAATTCAAATGCAATTTTCGCAATAACTTTCACATACGAACTCCGTTTCACGCGCGGTTTTTTTTGTTAGGATCGTATTGAAATTCCGGACCTGATGACGCTTGTTTGGACGAATTCTGAGATGGTCGAATTTTTGGATTTAAATTCAAAAGGTGAGTGTTTTAATCCACTCACAACTTCTAAGATTTCTTATGTTGGTTAAATTGATTTATGATGTGTTTAAAATTTTATTTATAGCTGTTTGGCATATATTTCATCATTTTCTCAGTTAAATTGCATTCATTTAATTTACGCGTTATTTAATTCATTAGTGCATTTTTAAACTGCCGGTTAATTGTTAATTAATTTATTCATTGCATTTAAAACTGCCAGTAAACAGTTAAAATTTATTTTTGAATATAAACTGATAGTTGATACCTGTTATTATCACATGTTATATATTGATGTATTGTTTGAATTTGGATGATGATTGTGATAAATGGTTGATGGTTGATATTGGATGAATGGATGATATATTTTATATTGTATAAACTGCAAATTATTAAGCATTTTCATTTCATTCGGGATTGCGGTTTGAAATGATATACAACCGTAATTTTTATTTTTAAATTGCGGATTGAAATGATAAATATCTGTATCACTTGACCATAGGATAGAAAATCATATACAGGCACCGCGGTATATATATAAAATTGTTTTTGAAATGATTTTTATGGTTTGGATATGATACGGTTTAATAAATATTAAATTTGGATATTATATAAATATATTTTATATATACATATATAGTTAAATTTTTGAATTTAAGCTATGTATAAATCGGTTAAATAAAAATAAATAAGTTGAACAATGGAGTTTGATTATTTATGTTAACGGTTAAGTACATGTTTAAGATATCGTATGTATATATAGAGTTTTAATGATTTAAATCAGTTAAGATTGGGAGGTAAATTGAAAATTTTAAAGGTACAATATTTATAACTGGATTTTTTTTCAAAATAAATTAAATGAATATTTCTTGTATAAATAAATTGAAGGAAATATTTATTTGTTAGAAATTTTGAGTTTCATTTTATGGATTTATTTTGTGAATATTTCAAACCTAAATAATAGGAAAATAAAATGTTGAATAGAATTTCCAACCTGAGTTTTGAAATTGTTAAATAGTCAAAGTTTGAATATATTGAAATCGAAGTGTTTTATTGAAACTAAAAGAAATCTAAATTTATGGGGTTTAGACCTAAATTTTAAATGAATAAAAATTGTGAAATTGCGGAAATTATTTTATAAAGTAATTTTAAATTCAAAGCATTTTATTTTATATACTGTTGAATATCCAAACCATTCAAGTTTTAGAAGTTATGGTTTTAAAGCTAGGAATTTCGCAGTATTATGTTTTGAAAGCTATAGTTCAAATGTTTGGTTTCCAGATATTATAAATTTTAAAGCAGTATGATTTTGAAAGAGAAATATATTTGAAATAAATGATATTATTGATTTGGGTTTTATAAAAATAATATCAAAGTGAGTTGTTTTGAAAATGGAAATGATATCGTATTTATGGGTTTTGAAATGGATAAATTATTTTTTGGTTTTAAAGTATAAACTATTTTAAAGACCTTGGTTTTGTAATAACGCTTGGTTGTTGAAGAGACCGGGATCGGAAGTTGTCACACTCTCTGCCAACTCCGAAAACCACTTTAACAACCATGTACGCGGTGGAGGTTCCAGAATGAAGTAGGTTGGTGGCGGAGTTTCCTGTAAGGTAAATACGCGGACCCAACTCCCGTGAGTTGGCATAAGGTGGCTAAAACAAGAGCGGTCGATGGGTTAATAAGGTAGCACCTTTGATCGGACACATCCCTTCGATATTATACTTTGACTTTTGGATTGATTCGGTGGCCACTTTTGATTTTTATTTGGGGTTGTGGCTCGAGGTGGGCGGTAGCTGCGCGCTACGCGTTACCACCGACCCGGAAGCATAATTGGTATATCTACCCTGGCATTGCCTAGTTGTGCCGTGTCACCTACCCTATCGCGCCTTGTACGAGTTTATATTTGTGTCGTACCTATGGAGTGTCTTCTCGTAGTCTCTCGATCAGGAGATATGCAGGCACTGTATAGAATATTGGCATTATTTGTGTTAAGGGAAATATTGGGTCACTCCTTAACGCTATTTTAAAGTAAGTTTATTTTGCAATTAGACACTATTATAATAGCGAAGTATACTACATAGTAAATAGTTTAACGGATCCTTAAGAGATGTAAATCCCGAGCATCTCTTGAGTTACTGCACTCATATTTACTTCTGTTAATTTAACTTACATAAGATCTTTTAGTTCTGACTCGAGTGTTTTGTCTTTTCAATTCGCTCGGGTCAGTCCGAGCGTTTCAGGATCGAAGACTTTAGTTCTGAAGGACGAAGACGTAGATTTGTAGTATTGCTATCTACTATATTATTCCACTACACTATTTAATTCCGCTGCATTGATATTTATGGGTATGTGAACTCTGATATTTATTGTATAAAAAGAATCAAATGTTTGTAAACAGCTTTATGAACTGTATATTTATTATTATATTTTATCCTTCCGCTGTGAGATTCTGTTTAGTTTTTTCTCTTCTCTGTTTTTCTTATTTACCCCATAACAATCCACCCTTCCGTATGGTTTGAATTGGCACGTGTGTCGATTTAAAGCGTGCGAAAAGGCGGGACGTTACACATTCTAAGCATTTGCAATAAAACCCAAAGCAACCTGCCTTTTGACTCAAAGCAACCCAAAAGCACCGAACCCCATTTTCAGTTCGGGTGACGAAGTCTCCCTACCAAACCGCCAAGCAGGACACAGAGCGACCTCTAAATAGCCAACCTTGTTAGTTCACCAACCATTGCACCATTAGACAACTTTTGTTGTTTGATCCTTCTACAAGCCGAACCGAAGCCAAGCCCGAGCGAACCTTCCCTAAATCCCAAGCAAACCAATCATCAAACATAGACCATCGAACCAAAATGTTCCAGCATCTCTAGGTCCCAATTTCACACCACAATCACTATGCTCCATCTTTGGACTTATATGCCTTTCATATGCATCGATACAACTCCAAACATCCTCGAGTCTAGCCATAGAAGTCCAGTTTCACGTTCCTAAATTTAATATGCTTCGATGAGCATTTTCAACCATACAAGCTTACAAACAAACACCATACATGCACCAAACAATATTTGAACATGCAATTCGCACAACCAATCATAATACAAGGTGTTTACAACATAGCCTAACATGTACAAGGCAATAGCATATACAAATAACACGACTAAGAACTAAAAATCCATTTATTCATGTTTTACAATGAATAGGGTTTTAAAACAGTAATAAAACATGTTTTAACTTCAAAACTAGATCCAAAACATGTTAAAACCTATAGATCCATACATAATAAGGTAAGAGATAGCAAATCACTCATGAAACATCCAAAATGTGGAGATTAGTATGCAAATTGAGGCAGATCCAAAAAGAACTGAAAAGATCAAATTTTCTTCCTCAAAAATGTAGAGTTGAAGATATCTAATGAATCTTCTTGCTAATATTTTCTTAACCTATGATTTAGATTTGATTTAGAGGAGAAAAGAGAAGATTTTGGGTGAGTAATGGGTTAATGGAGGCTTTGATCTATTTAGGTGGTAGTAGAAAATGATTCGGGGATGTTTGTTTTAGCCAACATAGCTTCCAAACCCAAACTGGTTGTTGGGTCTCTCCCTAGATTCGTTAATTACCCATTAAACTACTCAAAATACTGTCAAACTTCAAAAATTTATATCTCTAAGCCAAAAAGCCCAAATCGCTATTATAACCATTCTATGGAAAGGAAAACCATTATATCTTTCCAATGGAAGTGGTCTTGGATGATAAGTTGGCTTCTTTCAAAAGTTATACCCATTATAATTTTTCAAGAACAAAATCGTTCGATAAAATTCTAAAGATAGAAAATGAAATTAATAGGAATTTTCCAAATTTATAGAGTCATACAACTGCATATGAATTATAAATGATATTTTACGATCATTAGATATGTAAAATACAGCTCATTACATCACCTATATTGGCTCGACTCCATACTTCATCAACCTATCAATAATAGGTACATAAGTAATGTGGAGAGGGTCGGACTTACGTCCAGGTGAGTAAAATAGGTCCATTATATATATATATATATATATATATATTACAACCATACTCATATAATATCATTAGTGTCTATGATATACCTAATAACTGTTCCTTAACCAGTATCACCTACAACCATAGATTTAGTCCAGTAACACTATATATAGTTGATAGCTTATTTAAGGTCGAGACTCAACACAAATAACATATGGAAAGTGGCATGGTCTAATATGTTCATACTACCACAACCAATCCTGACACATATGTAAACACATCCTTGACTCTCCCTATGCACTACAGGATTGTGTTACAACCAATTAAACACTTTCTAGACCCACCATATGTGCAACAAGATCATCATATGGATAATGACATAATTTGGATACACCTGCATATAATCGATTATGTATGGATTGTGACACACTCAACCGCGTATGTGCCTACATACTATCTACAGTTCGAACAATATATTCAAACACATAACATCAATCAACCAATAAACATTGCACATGATAAACATTACCATATATTTAATCATATATATATACACACGAGTACTTGGTACATGCGATGCATATATGTAGGAGGAATTGGCATTAAAAATGATGTTTGTTAGGTGTTTTGGATCTTACAAAATGATTTTGACATGTACATAATATTGCATTTTTTATTTGTGCACATGCACTAATCAATCGTTTGTCAAAACATGAATAAGGCTAAATTCTTTTAAGAAATAATTAAATAGGAAAAGGAAGTAACCAACTATTATATCAATATCTTGAGAAATGCAATAAATGTTGAAATTAGCACTTTCAGTAGTTTGGAACCTAGAAAATTTACATTATCTCTCTTTTGAAAAGTAATCAGTCGCCAGATTAACATATAGAGAAATGTTCTTATCTGCCTCAAGGTTAATGTCAACAATAATAGCTTGTAAGTTATCTAAAATAAATATAATACATGTGTCGAAATCATTCTCTTTCCTCCTTTTCCTAGGCTTGAGACCAACATTAGTAATATATAGATGAAGGAGTTAAAATCATTGTATAAGCAATTATTTTATGCGAACCACAATTTCACTTGAGTAATAAACTTGGAAATCGTATGTATGTAATATAATTAACTCAATGCTATAATTTATAAAATTACTTCTTGAAAATATAGAAAAGATGCTAAAATGGAGAAAATGGTGTTAACTGCAATTCTTATCCACTTATGGCTATATAAAAAATCCCTTATGTAAATGGAGAAATCTAATAGGTTTCTCATACATATGAGTATGCATGTTGGTACGTTAATGGTAAAAATAAGGCATATAAAGTGTAAAACATGAATTATAGTTAACTAAGTTCAGGATTACATATTAATAATACATCTTTATACACTACAGTACGTGTGCCCTTTCAATTTTGAATCTTTCCATGGTTTACCAAAACTTTTGTTGTTTTCGTGCAAATCCTCTTGATAAATAAATATACAGTTGACCATATTTAAAACATGCTTGGAAAGATAAATATCAACTTGAGAGATAGTTTGCTGTTGTGATTTATTAATTACTAAGGAAAAGGCTAGTTTAACAGGAAACTGTTTGCTTATTATGTTGAAAGGCATGTTAGTATTCGTAGAAGGATTCAATGGTATATGTGGGATATATACACTTGTACCACTAAAATATCCAATTGTGTTTTCTGCATCCATGAGATTTCTATGAAATATTCGACATAGTAATTTGGTTTCATTACATAATCTAATTCTTGGATCAATATTCCTAATAAACATGATTGGTACTCCCACTTGAAGTATTAACTTATGTTGTGGCGAACTGCCCGGGGCAAGTGATTTCAAGAATTCTAACTGATATGGATTATTCTTATCATCTTCAACATTATCAAATGAATAGTAGATACATTTGCTACCTAGAAACATATCTATAACTTTGTTATTAATCTCATCTACTATTTCGTTTTTAGTGGCTAATATTTCTCTATCCATTATATAATTTGTTACCTGGTGCCCTGGCCCGGCTATATTGGGCTGATCGCGCAGGAAAGACTCAACTATTGATGAGAAGGATGATCATGAGGCAACGGCTGCATGGCCAAGATATAGAGCTCGGACAGTTATACGGAGCCCAGATTGGACAAAGTTGATAGATGGACAACGCGGGATGTCAGAAAGATGGAAGTTAGCTCATGCGAGATAGGGATCGGTATAGTGGTTTGAGGATGTGGAGGAGATGACATAGGGTTTGGTATAGTATGAAGAAAGTATATGGATCGGCGTGTATATGAGAAGCTATATTGATTGGCATGATAAGTTAGGTGGATGATTAGTGTAGACGGAGTCAAGAAGGGATCTGAATAATTAAGGATCGTCATAGAGCTGGACATGCATCTCTCGAGAATTATGGATCAACATTGCTCACAAAAGATGGATTGGCATGGTATGGCTCATAAGAGATGGATTGGCATGGTATGTCTTGTGAGAGATGGATTGCCATGATGTGCTCGTGAGAGATGGATCAGCATACATCTCTCACGACATATGGATCGGTATGTGTTGAGGAACCAAGATGGTCGACACTATTACTTGGAGGGTTCGGCACTCCCTTGATCAGATTGAGATTCGAACTAAAGGTCAGCAAGAACTAGAGCTCCACATATCCAAATGCCCTAAAATTTGAAGCACCATCATGTTAAAGTATAAGAGAGCTACCATAGGGATCGCTAGCCTAAACTCAACATATGGAGGGATTGATACCGATCTCTATCCATTGAGAGTTGGGCCCAGCCCTCCCTATGGTGGGCCCATATGGTCGAGGAGGTCCTGTTGTCGAAGTTCCCATCAGATTAGAGGCCGCCTTCATATATGAATATTGACATAGGGGCCATATTGGGGACTCTTACACTGTTGGTTAGATATCATCATTATTATAATCAACTTCCTCCATTCATTTCTTATCTCTTGCTATTTCTTGCCTTTCTAGTTGTAATCAAGTTTGAAAAGCAATAAAGACAATATTCAAAGTGGACGTAGGCAATCAATGCCGAACCCTTGTAAATCACGTTGTTTCTTCTTTCTCCTATGTTTTTCTTGTTATTTTGTGATTTTCCTCTATTTTCATTTAATTTCTTCATTATTTCACTACTTAAACCTATTTTTGGGTGTTCGTGGCCAATTTGGTTGTAAATATTTTGGTGCTATCATTGAGAAATTGATTCTCAGTCTGTTAGGATCCCTTTCATTGCTACTGGATTGAGGAAATCCTCCGAAGGAGATGCAGATTCATCTCTAGAAGCTTGTAGATACTTTTCAGATATACCAAAATCTAGACAAAGAAATCTAGAATGGTGAGGCATACTAGATCGACTTCCCAAAACATTGATGCAAACGAAACTTCTAGCACCCAATAAGGAGCTCCAAGTAACCAGCCTGCTAATGTGAATGTGGAGCCTACCGAAGTTCAAAATCCCACTGATTCATCAATAATTTGAATTTAACAACCTAGTGAGGGAGCTAATGTAGAGCCATAAGCAACTGAATGAGCAAATCCAGACTAGTGCCAACTTGATGAACCAGATTGCTCAACAGCAACGTCAAAGCACCGAAAGGGATCATGCTTCTTACTTAGCATCAAATAGTTCAGCCTCATCATATGAACATCATAGGCGTAGGCATCGCAGAGTTGAAGCGGCGTGAGCGAGGCTATCAGAGCAATGCTTGGTAGACTATCATGGTCTGTAAAGACGGATCAGTGTCGATCCCTCAACAAGAGGGGTTGTCCCTCTAGTGCACTTGGGAAGCCGTGTCGGAATTGGGTCCAAAAACTTGGATGCTGGGGTACGTTTGGATGCTGACCAACTAACTCTTCGAAACGACGATGGGATGAATACTCATGGTGGCGCATCAAGAGGATGATAGGCCAAGGAGAATGAGATGGCCCATAGACATGGATTGAAACATTCATGCGAGGTAGACCACCACTGCCATGTGGCACCACCTATCCAGGCACTAGACTTATCGACAATGGTCAAACAACTGGTGAGGGAGAACCAGGGTTTGACGAATGATGATTAGGGAATCTCAAGGAGCCACACCCTATTTACTGATAGTGTTTTGCATACATAGTATCCTAAAAGGTTTAACATACCTATGATGCCTGCCCACAAGGGAAAAACCAAATCCAGGTAGCGCATCATGAGATACGAGTGGTTGGTGGACTCAGGGAGAGTGAATGATGACACCAAATGTAGATTCTTCCCTATAACTCTCCCTGGAATCGCCATGATGTGGTTCACAAGGTTACCCCCACGATCAATCTCAAGATTTGATGAATTGGCAATAGGGTTTGCAGAGCAGTTCCAGATCCACGCAACTTGCCCTAAAGATGTGATGTCATTGTCCGGCATCATCCAGGCTTCGAGGAATTATTGAAGGACTACTTGCAGAAATTTCATGTTGCTGCAACTGAAGTTAGTAACCCAGATGACCATGCGATACTTATGGCTATGATGAAAGGGGTTGACCTGGAATTCGAATTCGTCGACTGGCTAGCTATAAAATCGCCGACCATGCTGGAACAATTTTATTCAAAGGCGTTCCAGTTTATAAGGAAGGAGGAAGCCACATATTCTAGAAAAAGCAATGCTGTAGGGCCTAGTGGGGAAGCAGTGCAAAGAAACATCGCAATAAAGCAGTCTGATGAGAGTTCTGGGAAGGTTCAGGTGAATGTTCCAAACAAGCTGAATCAATAGAAAAGAAGCAATGAAGGGGATTAAGACCGAAAGAGGGAGGCCGGAAGGCCGAAGCCTAGGCTTCGTATGCATGACAACAACACACCTCTTAATGCATCTCTGGAGAATATTTACCTGTCCACCTGTAGTACTTTTCAACATAAGAAGCAGCATCTGAAGGACTCAACAGAGGCACAAAAGAAAACTGGAAAGTACTCTAGGTTCCATGAATGTTACGAGCATAATACAAACGAGGCAGGCAACTCCAGGATGCTATTGAGAAATTGATTCGAGAGAAGAAGTCATAGTAGTTTGTGAAAATCCACAAGACGGTGGACAGTGGACATATGACCTCAATCGAGGGCATGCTCTATGTAGGGCCAAGGAGCCTGCATGGAGCAGAGGAAGATTGATAATACACATGATAGTTGGTGGACCGCACCCCGCAGATAGAAGTTGGCAGGAAATGGAGCACTATGTCGGTGCGATGAGACATGTTGATTTTGAATGTTGTTTAAATACAGAGGACGAAACTCCGGCCAAGCAACAATGGACGCTTATTGATGATATAGCATTCAGTACTAGGAATGCCCGATAGAGTGGAGGCCTTTATTATTGATCTGATGGTCATTTAAGCCATGATTGGCCCTACTCTAGTGAGAAGAATTTTGATTGATTGTGGAAGTTCTATAAAAATTATCTTTTAGAAAGCTTATGATCAAATGAGAATGGAGGCCAAGGACTTAAGACCGTCTAATGCTCGAACACACGGTTTTAATGGTGTGGCGACTGAGGCAGTTGGTTATGTCGAATTACCTGTTGAGTTGGGGAAAGGTAAACGTAGGAAGGTGCAGATCCTACCGTTTATTGTTTTGGATGTTGAATCACTGTATAATGTTTTCTGAGCCGTCCGGCCCTAGCAGAATTTCGGGCAGCTTTTGCCCCATGGTGTTTGACGTTGAAATTCCCTACTGATAATGGAGTAGGTGTTGTGCATAGTGATCAAGTGACTGGACGTGCCTGTTATGTGGTTGAGTTGAAAGAGGCTTAAGTAAAGAGAAGGGAAAGGGTGCGGACAAGTCTGTCCGCATCCAAGTTACTGAAGATTGACAAATAGCCCCTAAGCCCTGGTTTAAGCGTTACAATCGCTACTATAGAGATATAGATATGAGGGACGATGAAGAAGATCCCAAGGAGACCAAGGCGGTGCCGGTTGAGCTAACAATTGATATAACAGTTAGCCACAATGACCCATCGTGGATGTTGAAGATTGGATCACAACTCAACCCTTTGATGATGAGAAAACTTACTGATTTTCTCCAAGTGAATTTAGATGTATTCACTTGGACTCACTTTGACGTGTGTTGGATCTTGCTTGCCATTGCAAACCTTGCATTGAACATTGACCCGAAATATGTTTCGGTGAAACAGAAGAGGCAAAGCATGGATCCGAAGAGGTTCGTTGATCTTAAAGAGGAGGAGTATAAAATTAAAGTCAACGGGTTCATTCGTGATGCCCTCTATCCTGAATGGATATCTAATCCTGTGCTGGTGAAGAAGACAAATGGAAAGTGGAGAACATGCATCGTCTATTTTGACTTGAACAAGGCATGTCCTAAAGATAGTTTTCCACTTTCAAGGATTGATCAGCTAGTTGATTCAACTATAGGGAATGAATTGTTGTCCATTACAAATGCATATTTAAGGTATATCCAAATCCCGATGCATGTCCCTGATCAGGAACACACCAGCTTTGTGACGGATGTTGGGTTATAATATTATGTGGTAATGTTGTTCGAATTAAAGAAATGCCGAAGCAACCTATCAATGCCTGGTTAAACAGATGTTTAAAGATCAGATTAGTAGGACGATGGAAGTCTATGTGGATGATATGCTCATGAAGTCACGATGATCAAATGACCACATTCGAGACTTGAAGGAGATATACGACATCCTTCGATTCTATAACATGAAAATTAACCCTTTAAAGTGCTTATTCGGTGTTACGTCAGGGAAGTTCTTGGGCTTTGTTGTAAATGCTTGAGGAATTGAAGTTAATCCAAAAAAATTCCGGTTATACGAGAAATTCAGCCGCCAAGAACCATTAAGCTAGTGCAAAGTTTGAATGGGAAGGTTGCTACTTTAAGTCAATTCATCTCCAGGGCAACTGATAAATGCATTCCTTCCTTCGACCCGATAAGGAAGGGAAAGAGGGATTTTGAATAGATGTAGGATTGTGAAGATGCATTCTGAGCCCCGATGAATCATTTGGAGAGACCCCAAGTCTTGTCAAAGCATTCATCACGAGATGTTGTATGTTTACTTGGCTGTATCATCGCATGCTATAAGTGCCTCCTTGATTAACAAGGAAAACTGGATTCAGTGACTAGCGCATTATGTCAGTAAGCGACTGATAGAAGCAGAAATAAATTATCAAAAGATAGAGAAATTTGCATACTTCTTTCTAATCGCATCACAAAAACTTCACCCATACATCTAGGTATATCCAATCAACATTTACACCAACCATCCGTTACGAGAGGTCCTACAATGCCCTAAGACGTTCGGGAGGTTGCTTAAATGGAACATCGAGCTCAGCCATTTTGATATTACATATCTGCCATGAAGAGCAATCCAAAGGAAAGCATCGGCGAACTCCAAAGTAGAATTTACCATGCAAGATGAGCATCTAGATAGTAGTGTGATCCCTACTGTGCGATGGAAGCTATACACTGATGGAGCATCTAATGATCATTTTTTCGGAGCTGGGATTGTTCTTGTAACCCCTAGGAATCGATCAATTTGGTACGCTTTGAAGCTTGATTTTCCTCCTGCAGACAATGAAGTTGAGTATGAAGCGTTGATCGCTAGACTTACACTTGCAAGAGAGCTCAGAGTAAAGTCTCTTAAATCTTTTGCAACTCACAATTGGTGGTGTATCAAGTTAGAGGAGACTATTAGGCTAAGGGACAACGACTTAACCCGTATCTTACATAAGTTTAGCAGCTGCTGGCAGATATCGAATACTATGACATTTCATATATCCCTCGCAAGCAGAACCGAGAAGCCAATTCATTGGCAAAGTTTGCTAGTACTGGCAATGCATAACAGATGGGCTTGGTTCCAGTTGAGACACTGCATACCCCAAGCATAAATATTATAGAAGTTGATCAGGCACAAGAAGCGAAGCCCGAAAAGGAATCATGGATGACTCCATTTAGATACTACTTGTTGCATGGAATCTCGCCCAAGAGGAGAAATGAAAGGTGACAAGTCCTTCTGAAGCTTCGCGATATATTATGCAAGGAGGAACTATGCATAAAAAGGGGCTTTCCGTTCCCTTATTATGGTGTACCGCTCATGACGAAATAAAGAGCGTCTTGAGAGAAATCGATGAGGGAGAATATAGCTATCACATTGGAGGGCAAACTTTAGCAAAGAAGACACTCCGTTTGGATACACTGACCAACTGCGAACCGAGATGCTGCTGATTATGTGAGGCGATGCGACAAGTGCTAGATATATGCAAAGTCCTAAGAGCCCTACCGACACAGATCACACAAATGGTCAGTCCATGGCTATGTGCTATGTGAGGTATCGACAAATCGGCTCTTTACCAATCTCTAAAGGTGGCACGAAGTACGCAATTGTCGCGATTGATTACTTCAGCAAATGGGCCGAAGCAGAGTCGTTAGCTATGATCACAACACAGAAAGTTATCAACTTCATTGTTTGAAACATCATATGTTGCTTCGATCTTCTGCAGACTATCGTGACAGCTAATGGGACTCAGTTCGATAGTGCTGAATTCAAAGAATTATTTTGGAGATATCGTATCGAAAAGAGGTTTGCGGCGGTTGCTCACTCTTAAGAAAATGGACAAGTTGAAGCTGTAAACAAGATTATCAAGTCTATTCTGAAATAACATTTGGAGAAAGCTATAGGCAAGTGGGTGGATGAATTTCCTACGAACTTTGGGCCCACATGACCATTCGTAAGTCCGTGACTGGCAATACTCCTTTAGCTCTTGCTTACAGAGCCAAAGTAGTTGTTCTAGTAGAACTTGAAGTGCCTTCTCACCGAGTGAGTTACTATGACCCCAAAATGAACCAAGATCTTCTCTTAGAATCTTTGGAATTTTTCGATGAGAAACGAGAGGAAGCCAATCTAAGAGTGGCTGCACACCGACATCGAGTCGCCCGATATTACAACATGAAAGTTCGATCGAGAACCTTTGAAGCTAGCGATCTTGTCCTGAAACGAGTTTTTCCACCCTATCTCACATGAAACCGACATTGGAAGGACCATATGTCATTGAGCAATGGCTTAGAGAAGGAACTTTCAAGCTAGCGACTGTTTATGGCACGACATTTCTAAGAGCATGGAATCGCGTGCATTTACGATGCTATTTCACCTTAAACATTTCTTTTATATTTCAATACTAGTTACTTTCAACATTTGCTTTAGTGATCTTTTGGATGTGTAATAAAAGAAGTTAATTTGTTCCTTTTCATGTGATGAATGAAATCTTGAACTTCTTTTGCATAAACGACAGTTACTGCATTTTACCTTAAGTATACAATGAAACTGATTCATACTGATACATGCGATGTGTGAACAGATTCACGGAGTTTTGAATCGAATGATCATGCCAATCCCTAATGGGATCTAATAAGATGAGCTATGTAAATTTTCTCGGTTGATGACTCTCGTTGATGAATAAATAAGCGGTACTCGTAAGGAGGAACTAAGGTTGTCGACAATTTGGAGGTTGAAAAACAATTTGGGTGGAAAAATGACTGCCTCGGTCGGATACACGACTGCCAGCGAGAAAGCTCAAAGTCCCTAGAGTGCGGACTGGAGTGTAGACAATCCAGGTGGAAAAATGACTGCCCCGATTGGATACACGACTACCCATGAGAAAGCTTTAAGCTCCCAAAGTGTGGACTGGAGTGTAAAGAATCTGAGAGGATACACGACTGCCCACAAGAAAGCTCTAAGTCCCAAGAGTGTGGACTGGAATGTAGAAAATCTAGGCAAAAAAAATGACTGCCCTAGGTAGATACGCGACTACCCATGAGAAAGCTCTAAGTCCCAAGAGTGCGAACTAGAAAGTAGACAATCGGCGTAGAAAAACAACTTCCCTGGGCGGATACATGACTGCCCACGAGAAAACTCGAAGTCCCTGGAGTGTGGACTGGAGTATAAACCATTTGGCGGAAAAATGATTGCCTCGAACGGATGCACGATTGTCCACGAGAAAACTCTAAGCCCCCAGAGTGCGGACTGGAGTATGAACCATTTGGTGGAAAACGACCACTACAGGTTGAAGCACGACTGCCCATAAGAAATCTCTAAGTCCCTGAAGTGCGAACTGGAGTATAAATCATTCAGCGGAAAAATGACTGCCACGGGCGAAAGCATGACTGCCTATGAGAAAACTCCAGGTCCCTGGAATGCGGACTGGAGTATGAATCATTTGACGAAAAACGACTGTCTCGGGCAGAAACACGATTGCCCAGAAGAAAAACTCTAAGCCTCAGAGCGCAGATCAAATTATGAGCAATTCGGGTGTGGTTGATCTCCCATGGGAAAATTTTTAGTCCCCAGAGTATGGAGTGAAGCAAAAACATAAGTTGTGCATAAACCGACCGCTCGAAGAATAACTCTAAGTTCCTAGACCGTGGACCAACTTGTAAACTCAATGGGTGGATTGATTGATTTCGACTGTTCTCTATCCCATGAATTCCAACCTCAAATCGACGGAAGAAATTCAAATTGCTAAAGGCGGGATATGATAGCTCATTACAGTTTCGGATTAGCATTCCTTACGCCTTAAGGCAGTGACAACAGAGAGGCCTTGAGATGGAGATGGTCAATTATTAACGAAACTTTGAAAATTATTATAAGTACATGGAATGGAAAGTAATTATTTAACTATTGAAGTAATGATTTGCACGATGGCTAATCCAAAAACAAAAACTTTTATTCACTAGTCTCAAAAATATGTAACAAGTTATTCCAAAATTTCAGGATTCGAGCCCATACACTTACTACTATAAAAAAACACACAATCAAATTATTCAAGCTATATACGACGATGCAAAGTGGTAACTATTTCTTCAAAATTTTTCCTTCGGTTTCCTAGGAGTAGAATCAGTTGAGCATCTTTTTTGGGACCCTTTGTTGCTCTTAGTTGGAACACTTGAAGAAGTAGGAGGAATGACATACCACCTTTAGGGGTTCACCTTTGACATACAGAAGTAAAAGATCGGGATCTCCAACTACCACCTTAAGGGGTTCACCTTTGTCCTCATGTTCCAATTTCTCTCCTCTTAAATCTCCTTCTTCATGCTGATTTTAGTGTCATGTGCTCCGTGACACCCATGATCATCCCTTCATCAAGTTCCTCAGCAGAAGATGAGTCTTCAAGCTTGTCCTCGTCAAGTGCCCAAATGGCTTGACCATCAGGCCTTGGAATATCTATAGCAGCCGGAGCTTCGACCGTTTTCTCCTGTTGCTCCATGGTGACATCGATTCTAAGAGCTTATTCAGGACTGGAATGACCTGTAGAAATTAGTTAAAGCATGGGCGTTAGTAAATGGCCATTATGCACCGAAAACAACAAAAATTTGAATTCGAAGAAGTTCACTGCAATGCCAGCATCTGGTTGACTCTCAGTTTCCATTGGAGTGCTCCCTTCGAAAATGGGAGATAACATCTGTGGACCAAGGCTGGGTCAGTCCGGATCATAGCCGATCTGTAGCTTTGTGATTTGAGAAGATGATGTATTGGCAATTTGGGTAGGAGAAGGACCCTTGTGATCAGTTCCAAAAGATTCAACAACGCCTTCTCCTTCATTAGCCGGTGCAAGTGCCTTAAAGATTTGAAGTTTCGCAGTGGCCATATCAGACGGATCAGTGAGTGATTCAAGATAACCTTCACCTAGAAAGGTCAAGTCACGGTGAAGAAGAACTTTCGCATTATATTCGATGATAAGCGGATCGAGCAAGTTCCTGATCTCATTTCTTCCAGACTCAGTGGCAGCTTCTACTCGAGAGTTAGCTTCTTTAAGCACTTCTTTTCTGCGCTCTTTGCGGGCTACTTCTTTTAAAGCTTCGATCCGGGTAACTTTTTCGTCAAGCTTCGTTCTTAAGTTTCTTGCCTCAACGATCTCCTCGTAATATCTCTACGATTCTTCCTACTCCTCAATCTTTTCCTTCCTCTCTTTATTTGATAATTTTTCAAGCTCTTTAATTCGGTGATCTAAGACCTTGCAAGGAGTCCTTTTCTAAGGCCAGAGTACCACTGCAATGAAGCGCCGTGACCAATTCTTTTTGTGCAAAGTCATCAGGCGAGTTACGGCCTCTGCCATTTCTTTAGCTTTCTTCTCTACTTTGGCAAGTTGGGTTTTATACTCAAGCAGCTCAATGTCCTAGTGCTTGATGATGTCCTTGTCATGAATAGCCTCCAACTTGAGGCGGTCGATTTGATGTTGGCGCTCGATGGAGACTTTGGAGATTTTCTCGGCTAAGTGAATAAATGATTCGTGCTGGACGTACACGTCGTTCATGGAGCTCTCTTTGGCACTTTCGAGAATGACATGTACGGAAAGGAGGACTTAAGTCCATCAAAGTAAATTCTTGGAAAGGTACCTTTAAGTATGGCGAGCTTCTCCGTTGTTATAGAGTCAGGAGCAGGAATCAGTAGAGGTGGATCAGAAGTAATAAGTGTGTGTTTGCTGGAACAACGCTCGCATGATTGCCTCGAAATTGATGATCCAAAATTTTGGTCATGAAGCACGGCAGCATGAGAGCCATGATATGAAGACTTATCTCTGCTCTAAGCGGGAAGGTTTGAGAAATCACCATGATGAGGAGCATGTGATTGAGACTTTCGTTTGGACGAGGAAGAAGATTCTCATGAATAATAATCTTTACTTTGCCCGTCATCTTTTTCTCTGCATCTCCCGAATTCGGAATCTCGGCTCGAGTGATAGTAAGTAAAAGAACCTCGAAGACGTCAAAGGCATGGGAATGTGACATTACACCTGTGAAGAACCGAATAAGAGTACAGTGAAAGCCGTCAAACAAAGAATTAATAACGTACGTAAAGTGGGGTGCAAGTGTTAGTGTGTGCCCTTATGCACCCCCTTACGGACAGGTAGCAGTGGCTTTTCTCATCAGAGTATTCACCCATCTGCTGGAAGGTAAATGCCTTCGCCGCTTCTTGTGGAGGGAGTTGAGCGCTTCGATGTTAATGTTAGGAAAATCATAAGTTACTATGTCGTTTGGAATTGGAACATCTGAGAATCCTAACGAGCTTTCCTTTGTTGAGAAGACAAATCATTTTCAAGCGGAGTAATGAAGAATTTCGGATTTGCCCCGGTTTTACTCTTTCACAGCTTGTACACCAACCTTTTCTTCCTATCTTTGGTTTTGCATTTGAGCGACCTGCAGCATTTCGACTACCAGCGCTTTTCGAAGGCCTACATCTTTATTTCTTGGCCTAACATCTTGAGATTCTTTGATCTCCCGCTCTTCAATGTCTTCCCGAGTCCCTTCCGTGGCGGGCACAACGGGGTCACTTGTTTCTACTCTTTCTTCGGCAACAATTTTTAGGGCTACTTTACTCCCGGGGAGTCTAATTTTGTGGCCATCTTCCAGTAGTTGAATAATGAAAACATCTCATTAGTGAAGATGAGTATGATGTTTCGATTCTCAATGGGAGTGGCACAGATAGTGGTGATGGCTATAGAGTACTCAACGCCTTCGAGTCGAGGACGAACACCTAAAAGAACTTTGGATGTTAGTAATTCAAAGGGAAAGCTATGACATGAGTTATCAAACTAAAGAAAAAGGCAGGAGTGACATTTACATCCTTCTACCCATCTCGTTGCAAAGCCAAGATGACATCATGCATAGAACCACTCATGCTTGAATAAGGAGAGCTTGTTCCATGCACCCATCAAGACTTGGCATTTAGGCAAGGCTTCACGGAAGACATACGAGGGACTCCCTGACCACCTTTTGAAGTTGTAGATATATCTGATGCCTTCGAGGGTCGCGGATGGAACAGAATGTTCATAAAGAGAAGGAAGGTTGCATGGATGAAGGCATAGCTCTTGGGATGCAACTGGGTAGGAGCGATCCCCGTGTACCTAAACATTTCCTGAACGAAGGAGTTGAAATGTGGCACTCATCCAGCCCAGCACATAAACTTGTTGCAAGCAGTATATCCAGCTAGGGGCAAGTGAGGTCTGTCTTGCCATGATGAAACTAAAAAATCATTAAATGGATTTCCATGTATGGAGCACAATCGACGAAAGGCGTCTTTACCGATTCTAAAGCCTGTCAGTCAACAGGGTTATCTAGAATGATGGCACCATAGATGGCATCGGGGAACCAGACTGATAGCTTCTGCTGAAAAGATTGGAATGTCAGAGAAGAGATCCGTTTGCGGGTTGGACACCTCTGATTTTTTTGTATGGTGGCTCGGAGAAGGTTTTTCAGATATGGTGGAGGAGCTTGATCTTGCCTCAGAACTGATGTGTCTTGTGGCTAATTCAGAAGACATTATGTTTGAACGCTCCGTGTAACTTGAGATCTATGTTAGCTATACTCGGCAGACAATCAACATTAGAAATAATAACCCGTTCCTCTCGTTTCATGAGTGAAGTAGTGCAGTGCATTGTGAAACAAGTATGAATAGTTCAAAATCATAAAAGCTAGAATGAAATGACAAGACATAGAATTACATCGAGAGAGACCGTCATTGTCGACCTTCTCAATCAACAAGAAAGTTTATCGGCAACGATAGCTTTAAGATCGACTGTTGACGTATTAAATTATGAAGTTTTTAGTTATCCAGTTTTTTACTTGGTCCATGTCAGAATTTCGAAAATATGTCCATTTCAACTCAAGTCTAGCAGTCCAAGTCATTTTACGTTCGGGCTATGTAGTGTGCAATTCAGTGTTTAAATGATCTAAGTTAAGTCAGAATTCATTGTCAAAGCCGATCCCTCAACTCTCGATGCTGATCCTTTACCTCCAACCTCTATGCCAATCCTTACATCCTAGCCTTTATTCCGATCCCTACGTTTAAACCTCTATACCGACCCCAAAAACGATTAATTAATATCAATCCCTCATCCCAGCTTAGTAATCATGGATGGAAAGAAAGAAGTGAAGAACAACTTGGAAGTGGCAGATGATCGTCATCGTGAAGACTTAGTCGTAAACATAAGTGTACAAAACACTATTAAACTTGGAAACGACCTACGAACGTCCGAACACGTCCAGCAGCCAATAACAGAAACATGTATGTAAATGTGCATGGAAGTGATTTAGGGATTTAACCTTTTGAAATTAACTGAAATTGCATTCTAGCCTGAAACGATCAAGTTTGAAATCAAATCGGAAGATGACCTATAAATTACACATGATCTAATCTATACATACTAATAGAATACGACATCAGACTTGCATTATTGAAGATCGATAAAGGAACAGAAATCAACTAGAAAATTAGGTAGACTTCTTCTCTGCAACTCAGACTTTTTTCAGTTCAAAGCACGTCATGTTACTCACAAGACATACTTTGGGTGGCAAGTTTTACCCGGTGCCTTGACCTGGCTAAATTGGACTGATCGTGCAGGCCAAACTCGACTTTTGATGAGAAGGACGATCATGAGGCAACGGCTGCATGACTAAGATATAGAGTCCAAATAGTTATAAGGAGCCCGGATTGGAAAAGGTTGATAGATGAACAACGCGAGATGTTAGAAAGATGGGAGTTATCCCATGCGAGATAAGGATCGGTGTAGTGGTTTAGGGATGTGGAAGAGATGTCATAGGGTTCAGTATAGTATGAAGAGAGTATATGGACCGGCTTGTATCTGAGAAGCTATATGGATCGGCATGATAAGTTAGGTGGATTGTTAGTGTGGATGGAGTCAAGAAGGGATCGACATGGTTAAATCGCCATAGAGTTCGGCATACATCTCTCAGGAATTATGGATCGACGTTGCTCACAAAAGATGGATCAATATGGTATGGCTCATGAGAGATGGATCAACACGGTATGCCTCGTGAGAGATGGATCGGTATGGTGTGCTCGTGAGAGATGGATCAACATACATCTCTCATTACATATGGATTGGAATGTGTTAAGGAACCAAGAGGGTCGGTGCTATTACTTGAAGGGTTCAGCACTCCCTTGACTAGATTGAGACTCAAACTAAAGGTCAATAAGAATTAGAGCTCCACATATCCAAACACCCTGATATTTGATCCACCATCATGTTAGAGCACAAGGGAGCTACCATAGGGATCACTAACCGAAATTCAACAAATGGATGGAATGGTACCGACCTATCCATGAGAGTTGGGCCTAGCCCTCCCTATGGTGGGCCTATATGGTCAAGGAGGTCCTGTTGCCAAAGTTCCAATCAGATTGGAGGCCACCTTCATCTATAAATACAGGGATATGGGGCCATTCTGGGGACTCTTACATTGTTGGTTAGGACCACCATCATTGTAGTCAACTTCCTCCATTCCTTTCTTATCGCTTGCCGTTTCTTGCTGTTTGTAATTGTAATCAAGTTAATTAAAAAGCAATAAAGATAATATTCAAAGTGGACGCAGGCAATCAACGCCGAACCACTAAAATCTTGTTGTTTCTGATTTTTCTTGTTAGTTTGTGATTTCCTTTGTTTTCATTTAATTTCTTCATTTATTTCACTACTTAAACCTATTCTTGGGCGTTTTTGGCCAATTTGGTTGCAAACATAATTATTATCACATAATTTTTCATTGAAATTGGCAAAGACATCATTAATCAAAACGTAAATTGAATTTATATTGTTCCAAGTTTCAACTATATCATCTAGGATCTTTATAATGTTGTCCTTTACATAAACTTCCTCTCTATTTCCAATAAATAAAAGCTATGTAGTTAAATCCCCGCTCAAGCCCTGCAATATCCTCACTATATCGATATTGCTTTTAGAGTGCTATGCTATTTCAATTTAGCACTATTAAACAATTAATCCATTTTAAGCCTCGCTATTTTTTGCTAAATATGCTAAATCAAGCATTTTTAGCATCTACCTTAGCAACATTAATACTCAAAGGTTGATTTGACTAGTTCAATTTTAAACCAAATCAACAAAACTTTGATAAAGACTACATTTTAAGGTATAAGTGCTCAATATAAGTTAATAATCTGTTGTAGTCACCAAATCTAGTCATCATAAATCATGATATTATTCGGTTGCTTATATAAGATTAAATAATATATTTTTTCCGACACAAATGATGTGAGAATTAGAATAAATTAACTTCAAATTTTGCTTTTATATCTAATGAAGCTTTTAGTACCTCCATTATTTTTTGCCATATCCCCACTTTATCCTCACTATAACTTTTGCATCTCCACCGCTATAAAATCATTAAGCGTTTTAATCACACAGCGTAAAAGAAATTGTGCATATGATTGATCATCGCTTGCATGTTTATTTTGTGTTAAATAAATTATTTGAATATCATTCCAATAAATATGATTGTACTATAAATGTGTCAACATTTTGAGCTATAATACCGTTTATGATTTTGGTAAACTAGATGAAAATAATCTCTTAAAATAACAATCTTTCTTCCTAATGGAGCATCTAGATTTTTCAAATCTCATAATTTGCTATCTAAGGTCTCAATGCATGATGATCAGCCATGGTAGCTTCATCCAATAGTAAAACAATCATAACTAATATAATTTTTGCGATCTTAGATTGTTTACGAATATGACAGGTAGATGAAGAGTCGAAATTGAATGATATTATAAATCATGAATGTACTGTTCACATCCAGGCAGAGCAAGAGAAGCACTTCCAGAAGTAGCAACTGCAATTGCACTAAGACTTTGATTGCGTAAATGTGCGATGATTGCTCTATATAGGTATAGGTTTATCATGTACCTTCAAGGCATCTATCAAATATGTAGCATTAGTTTTGTTTTTAACAGAAAGCATAATCATGTCAAATGCCTCATTTTGTTTGGCATTTAAGTTATATATGGATTCGATATCATTATTGGGTATTCTATATATTGTTCTTCTGAAATAAAAGTGGAGTTATTAGAGTGAGTAAAAACATTGAAATTATTGTATGGAATGTTATAAAAAAAAAAATTTGTTATATTATTTGAGAAGGTTAAGACATTGAATTAATAAATATGCACTGTTCACATTAGTATTACATATTGTTGTATAGTCTTTAAGTAAATAGGGTGAAAATTTTTCCCCTAATTCAGGGACATTCTTCGTAGTGGACAAAAATTATAAGGAATAATCTTTTCAAATCCGTATGTATATGTGTGTTTAAAGCATCTCTTAAGCAATCCTTTATACTATCATCTTTTCCAAGTAAATTTCTATGGTAAGCTACTTCTTTAAATGTATTATATCATATTCTGTTAAATATTAGTAAGTCGGTGAAAGATATAGGACCTCTAACATAAGTTAATAATAATTGCAACAACGATCACCTTTTATGGGAGATACCATATAAATTCTACCGATTGCCCATCTGCGATTCAAATCCTTATTTGAAGAGTTCTACCAATATTTTTTGGGAAACTCGTAACATAAATATTAATGTGCTTCTTCATCGGTGACACGTGAATAAAAGAATTCAGTAAGCATTGTTTATATCTCTGTTGATTATCCAAAATAGTTCGTAATTGCTCTTCTACATGATGTGGTAATTGTTGTCTATTTGATAGATGTACTTTTAAGCCAATAATAGAAGGAGAAATGCTACTTAGCGAAAATTTGAAAATTCTCCATAAAACTTTAGAGGCACAAATCCACCTAACGTTAACAAATTTCAAGATTTTGTTATTGTCATCAGTTGTAGTGGATAACCCTATAGATACATAGTTCGACCCTTTGTAAACATATTTGTATAGATATTTTACATATTCAATACCTGAAAAGTCTTAATACTTATATGACAATCATATTTCTAAAGTAAATAAGGATTATAAGGCACTACCTAAAGATTATCAATTACATGGCTTCCATTTCATTATTGTATTCCATTATCACGTCTTCTAAATATATGATAAGAATAATTTCTTTATAAAGAAATGGAGCAAAATATTTTGGAAATCCCGTCTTACAGTTGTTGTTTTCATGTATATAGCTTTTGGATTAAAATGTCCACATGATAGTGAATCATTTGTTTAATTACCATGTTATGTAGTTTAGGTTCTAGATCTTTGCAGGGAATTTCAGCTTAAACTAAAGTATCATAATCATCAGGATTGTTAACCTTATCGTTTTCATCCAGGGAAATGAGAATACGTGAAAATAGTAATCCTTCTTTTTGGAATTCAATAACGTGGATGTGGGTAGTGACTTTATCTAAAATACATGTCAAATAAGTCTTTTTTTAATTGTTCTAATTTTGTGCAAAAATTCCTAGTTGTTAAATCTATTTTATCTTAAAGTTGTTGACTGGAAAGTAATTCTTATGTAATTTCTATCCAATTAGCATTACATATGATAGTAATAAATAAATCAAGCTTCCCATACCTTCTTACTATTGCCATTGTATCTTGATATCGATGATGCATATTTTTTGGACTACCGATATGACATGAAGGAAGAATCTTTTTGAAACCAACACTTCCTAGTATGTGTAAATTCATATGATTGGTTAGTGGATAAGTAAGTAGTTAGTAATTAGTAATAACATAATGTTAAATGCAGTAGTAAAAGAAATTAACTGGTAGATGTCTCTTCGTTAGTTAAGGCATCTTGTAAACATTGGTATAATACCACTCTGATGGTATTCTGATTGTTGCGAAGAAACCTTAGATGCATTCTTTCTATTTTTCCAGACATAACAACAACATATTATTGAAATCGACGCCCACCAAGTAGTAAAAGTGATATCTCTATCGGTCATCTATACATGCATATATCAAAGATATAATGAAAAAATACATTAATATTGATATTGATATAAACAAAGTTATATAATTTGTATTATTTGCGAATATATAATAGTGGATATCAAATAGGTCATATTTACCTATAAAATATGAGAGTAATAAGATGTAAAACTTATTGATGTATTTCTATTTTCATGAATGTTCAAATCCCCTCCATGTTGACCATATGGTAGCAATAATGGATATTGTAATGGGTCATAATTAAAATCCTATAGTATCTTAAATGCTCTGTAGATTTTGATTTCTTGTCCCAACAATCTTATCTCTACATTGTAAATTGTCTTATTCATCTTCAATTATTATACCTGCTACTGGAGTTTGTGGTTGGCAATTCGTGATGGTGTCGATCTACTATGGTCTGCTTAATTTTGATTCTACAGTTTTGTATACTAGGTTGTTATCCCGAGCGTCGAAGTACAAAAACATATGGATTATGAGTATCTAAAATTTCTTTCAAAATTGAAGTTATGTTTGTTCTCATTGCTTCGCTATCTCGAAGTCGATTTCAGTCTCATGGTTGGTTTCGTATATGTATAACTGCAAATATCTTGGTCAACTTCCAATCAAGGGTAAGATAATTCCAATAGTAAGATATATTAAACCTCGTGCACGATATGTATAAACCTTATCTCTATAATTTGGTAGGTTATTATCAATTGATGAACCCATAGATGTGAACCAAAATATGTATTATAAGATCGGATATTTGTCCAAAAAAGGGTACCAACTTTACCTTGATCTTGAATAAGCTTAGTGGTTTTTGTGGTGTTATAGTAGGTCGATGAGTGTCAATAGATCCACCACAGCAACAATTTTATAGGCTTTCGTGAAAAAATACTACAGGTATATATATGCACATTTATGATTACTGAAGATTGTAGTCTAAGGTATCATATCTTCTTCATGTTGTGTTACCGAAGAACTATAAAATTGAGTCTAGGAGTAAGTACGACATTTAATTAAAATGTTGATTTATGGTAAAATTTAGGTTGAACTTACTTGAAATTTTTTTTTATGTTAATTGAAAAAAATTTCATATGCACACATTGCTTGTAGAATATTAAACATACATACATACATATATAAATATATATATATACATACATACATACATACATACACGCACATCAGATATATGGATAGAAAAAAGTCAAACTAATATAGGATATTTTAATACCTCCTTTCTTCTTATAGATTGAAGTCAATTCATCTCTTATTATGTCCTAAACCAACACTTATTGAACTATATTTTTGATTTTAAACTTTTCTTTTATTTAGTACGTACAAATGCAATAGTAGCCAAAGTTGTCTTCTTTATGTCTATGGTAAAGCATGTACGTTTTAGACAATACAGGCTACTTCAAGAATATGCTACTAATAGTACATAAATTATTAAAACATTTTGGACCAGGCAATTTGTAATTTTTTTTATTTTCTTATATAATTTCTATTAATTAAAACACAAAAGCCTCACTTATTTACATTTCATATCCTACATACCCATGTATACTTACTATAGTATATTTATATATGTGGCACCGAAGCTTAAATTTATTGAATAGTATCAGGCTATGAAAATATATATGCTCATATTATAAAACCATGAAACCACAACCTACATGGATTTATTTTATATTTACTAAAATAAAAAATTTCTATAATTAGCATTCATAGTAACTATCGAATGGTATATTGCAAACCATCAAATTAGATTATTTTTAAATTTAAGCAACATGATCTTCATAAATATAAACAAAATTTAACAACGGTGCAATTTCTTAATTTAATATCGAAATCAAGTATTATTTTGGTTTTCAAATAATTAGGTGTTTCAAGCATCATAAATATAGGAGTGGAAGGTGTTAAAACAAAGGCTATACACATTAACAGTCATGTATTAATTTCTGTTATTTTTCTAACAATAATGGTTTTGATTAAATTGTTCAATATAAATTATTCATACTTGCAAGTTTTTCCAGGGGAATTTTTTTCAAAAGTTGAGTTTCTAAATTTGGTAGAGATTTATATGAACAATAAAAGTTTAATTGTAAAATATAACCTCATTAGCATTTGTAAATTTACTTTTATTGTTAACTGTTGTTTCTCTTACCTGCATACGTCTAGCTCGTTGGGTATGATGGCTTCTTTCTCTCTTTTGTTCAGCCATTAATGAGGTAGGAGCAATGAAATGATTGAAGAATCGTAGAATGTAATTTAGGTATGAAATGTGATAATGAGTAATAACAAAGTACTAAAGGGGTAATGTAGTTTTTTACGGAGTGTTAATGCATTATAGCAATATGTAGAAGAATATTGTTATAAAATTTAATATCTTAGACGGTAAATGCTAGCCATATTATGGCACGATATATTCACAGACGGTGTTACAAATTTCATAGAAAATTAATTACATGTTCTGCATCTGCTATTTAAGGGAGGATTATATGGAAAAATTAGTCTACAATATAAATTGATATTCATTTTTAGACATACATAGTAAGGGTACTAATGATGAACAACCATAATTTTATTTATCATTATCATAGCTATAAATTTATATTACATCAATGTTCTTCTTATACAACATAAACTGGAAACAGTTATGGAATATAAATCAGTAACAACGATTTGCTTACAACCGTTTATATATGATAAATTTTATTTGTTGGCATATACTCATATGTATATTCACGGTTTAAATTATGCCACATGTACTGATTTATATAAGAAGTTAAGGCTATAGTTATCAAGTGAACAATTTATATACGACTATGGATTTGTTAAAATTTATATGTATGAATAGTAAATGAGAAGATAATTATAAGCATACACATTATCAGTAGTCTCCGTACTTAAGATTTTCTCTAAGCATTCTATATATACGATAATAAATTTACTAAAATATAGAAACTAGAACATGGATATGGAGAATTACATAGCAAACTTGAATTGCTAACTTTATTTTGACAATAGACATAGTGAAATCTAACAAAGCACGAAAATGAACATATGTTTTAACATAGAGTTAAAGCATTGGTATGAATTCTCTACAAGAAAAGGCTCAACATTCATATCGCCATATTCAATCTGTAAGAAGAATAAAGAATTACGGAAGGTATAATGGCATAAAGTATATATAAGTTAATAGTTTTGATCATACTACTTTTGGAGTAAAAAAATATCCACACTATCATCTTCATGGAATTATGGAAAATTTTAGGGTTCATCGGCTTGTGAAACTTGTACTTCATAGACGATTCTAATAATTTTTCATTGTTTTCCATGTTCATTGCCTTAATGGGAGAGGGAAGACGATGAACTAATTGGTTCAATTTGTTAACATTCTCTAATTCATATTGAGGATGAGTGAGTTTTGGGACTTCGTCTAAAGCATCGATTGTTTCACCATTGAGTGATTGAAAGTGATTGAAGCTGCTTTGTTGTACATGTGCATTTTCATTTAAATTTCTTAATGGAAGGAGATAATGTAGTCTATTTTCCTTTCAGTAAAGATCAACTCTACATCATCAAAAAATATTCATTGAGTGTGGAAAAAATACAAACTCTTAGTTTAGAAAAAGAAAAAATGATAACATTTTGAAATCATACAATGCGTGACAGTACATATTAAAAGGTAGAAGGGAAGAAATAAAGAAAGAACTGTATATGTACATTATGAAAGAAGAATATTCCCTTTTTATTATATTATATTGGACAGAATAAGTTAAATGTGTGAGTATGAGAGAAGTGAAAAGTACCTTGTCATTTTTGCTTGAAAAGAATATAGATTCTCTATTACAACATGAAGGGAATTTATAGATGTGCAAGGATTTATAGATGCTAGACGATGTGGTTAAGTAAACGTGGCATGGAGCTAGTTAATAGATTTGTGGGTATGATGCATATATGATGTAAGAATGAGTATTATATGTGACTATTATCTTTTATGATAATATGATCTATTAGCCTAGTGTACACCAACATGTATATGAGCAATAGTAAGGAATGCAGTAGAGTACTCATGGAGACAAATATTTTTTGTACCTTGTTATTATAGAAATATTATTATACATAGTAATATATGAATTCAGTATCTTTTGGTTGTGAAATGTTGTAGGATAGGGAAATAATCAAATTATTATATCGGATTGTAAGTAAGCCGCAAATAGAAATGAATATAGATATGTATGTATGCGTGTTTTGGTTTATGGATAATAATAAAGGTGTGATATCCCGGAATTTTTGACAATATCAATTTAATAATCTTTATATAAAATTAAATTGATATTGACAATATTGATTAGTAAAATATGTTTTGGTTTAATAATCAGTTTTAATAAATATTTAATTTGTGATTTGTCTTTTTAAAATGCTAAAATAAATGTTTAAATTATATATATTTGTATATATATTATAGTTTATCTTTGTTTTAGAATTTAACTTACATGATAATTAATAAATAAAGTTTTGTTTTTAAAATTCTAATAATAAATTGAGTAATTAGGAAATTATGTTTTAAATTAATATTAAGCTTTTAAAAATCTATTTAAACTAGTAATTATATGGTTTGATAATATTTAAAATAAATATATTTTTTAAATTATATCGTTGCTTAATTTTTGTTTTAAATTTAAATAAAAGCAGATGATTTAAATTCATTTAAATATAAAAGTAATTTATAATTTCTTTATAAATCATATAAAATTTGTTAAATTATTATTTTTAAGCCATATTAATAAATGTGCTATTTTTCATAAATATAAAAAGGAATTAAAATAGGAAAATAGAATCTTCAATTTTAATTTGAATAAATTGATTTTTATTTGAAATTGTTTTTGAAATTCAAATAAATTGATTCTTTAAAATATTTGTATAAGTTTTAATTTATAAATTTTTTTTATTTACATTTTCTTAAAATAAGAAAATCATATATATTCATTCAAACATAAAGTAAATTAAAGAAAACTCTTTATAAATATTTAAAAATATAACTTACTTAAGTAAAAGACAAATGTTAACAATTTAACAATATAAGCTACAAGTGTTAGGTTGTAAAACAAACAAAATGACAAGTGTCATTTGATCTTTTCTTTATTTTAATTAAAATTTATTTCAGCCCTTTTAAAACATTTTTCATTTCCCTCATTCTCTTTTTAAAATAAAAGAAAACATTACACTTAAAATCTGAAAACTCAAAATCCCTCAAACATAAAATCTGTAATTCACTCCCCAAACAAAAAAAATTACAAATCTGGAAACGGAAAAAAAAACACATCTGCAAGTTTTCTTCAATCTGTAAATAAAAAGAATTATCAAGTCTGCATTTCTTTAATTTGGAAATCATCAACATGCTAGAAAACCTGTAGAGCAGTTTCTAAACTAAGGAAGAAATCATTCCAGTTTAAAGTAAAATCTGGTATCATCAAAGCTTTAGTATTTTTCTTCATGCTAGAAGCCTGCATGCATATATTTTACAAGTTTTCAAAAGGGCAAGAAGCATTTCAGTTCTAGATTGGGAATTTGTACTCTGTTCTTCAGATTTAAGGTGAGTAACATTTTGTTTTAAATAAATTGTGTAATTTAGTTGCCTGATTTAGTTCTGGAAAATTAGATTTGCTTGATAACATTGGAAGAATGTTTATGCATGCCTGTAGTTGTAGAAAAATATATATAAAACACCATGTCCTTTGTTTTATTTTTATGACCCAGATTTCAAACATAATTCCTATACTTTGAACCAAGATCTGTAGAATCTTGCTTATAGATAAATATTTTTGTTAGTTTTTGAAGTAATGTAAAAAAATCCTGTTTAGTTAAAATAAGTTTGACAATTTTCTCTGGAACCTCTAAGAACAGTGGAAGTTGGATTTATGATAATGTTCAAACCTACAAATTTGCTAATATAAGTATATAAATCAGGAAGCTAAATCAATATCTTGTTTTTTAAAACTAAAAACAAAGTTTTTAGATTGGGAAATGTTGTGCATTACTATTGTGACCCAAAATTGGATTTTAGAGTGTTTCTGATGATTATGGGATTCTGGAGCTTTGATATTTCTTCTGTATAATGTAATATGATCAGGCTCATCATAAAAATTAGCAAATCTGTAAGTTGATCTTTGAATTAGCAGAGGAATGGGAAATTGTTCTGTAAACCTAAGTTTTTAACAAATTAAGAAATTCGATCTTCCTGACTTATTAGTTGTTCGAGTGTTGAGCTGTTTTGTGGAATGGTAGAAGGGTCCCTGACAAAGAAGTGGCTGGAGTTTCAACTTCAATGATGGTCGGAGGGGGAAGAATTGGCCATTGACAGGTTGGGGGTTTTGGGATGCACTGTGTTTCCAGGTCTGTGAAGAGAGGCTGGTTTTGATTTTCTGGTGAATGGGATTGTTGTGATGATTGTGTTGTTGAGTGGGGTTGTATTCTGGTGTGATGACGCCGCCAGGGTTGATTGGAGCAGGTCAGAGCCACCGTGTATGTGCACGGTGCTCCTATTTTTCTGGCGATCTGATTTGGGTGTTCTGTTGGTTTGGGAATTGCAGTTTGTACTCGAGTAAATACTCGAGTCATATGAGGATTTACCCGAAGTAAAGTGTGAGATGTCCTGAAGCAAAATAGGTAAGGCTCGAGTTAAGTCAGTTTTCAGGGTTTTGTTTCTGAAACCTGTTAGTTTCAGGTTTTTAAAATTTAAACAAAATTTTAAATAAAAAGAAAGCAAAGCAGGTTTAAACTTATATTTGAAGCAAGTTTAAATTATGAATTCAAATAGATTTGAATTCCAGATTTCAAATAGAAAATTTGCAGAAATAAAATATTTAGAAAACTGAAACCTGCACAGTTTTTATATGAAGTGATTTATAAATCTGAAAATAAGATTTTAAAACAAGATTTAAATTTTAAGTTAAAATCTGGATTTGAAACCCTGAATCCAAAATTGAAATTTGAATCTGAAAGTTTTAAAAAGGAAATAAGTTGATAAATTCAAATGTTATAATCAAGTTTGAATATTTTAGTATTTTATAACATATGTTTTATAAATCTGAAATGAAATTTAAAACAGGATTTTAAATTTAAATTTTTGAATCTGAAAACTGAAACACAATTTAAATTCTAGTTGTAATATAAATAAGATTTTGAATTTAAATGTTTTAAAATCACTTGAATGTTTAAAGTATAATATAAATTTATTTAAATGGATTTTGGGTTAAACCATTTTTAAATTTTACCTTAAGTAATTCTTTTAACTGAAATTTAAAAGGATTTGGAATACTTAAACCTTGTTTAAGTTTAAACTTGATTTCATTTTAGTTTAAATGGAATTTAGATGAAATTTAAAAGCAAATTGTTTTTAAATTACTTTGATAATAATAATTTAATCATTTATGAGATTAATGATTTTCATAAAATTTGTCTTGAACTTAATAATCTATTATTTGATCAAGGTAATTAAGTTTGTAATTAATTAATTTAATTAATTAATAATTAGGTTAATTAATCAAATAATTAAGGGCTTTATTTAATTAATTAAAAGGGTTAGTAAGTTAATTAAATTTGATTAAATAGTAATTAAGAAATCAATTAATTAAATAATATTTGATTTAATTTGATTAATGATTTGAATTATATTAATCAAGTAATTAACAATTAATTAAGTTTTTAATTATCACTTGATTAATTAAATAATTAGAAATAAATTAATGAGTTTCTTTAAATAAATTAAGAATTGATATTGTTTAGTTAAGTTAATTACTTTGGAAAAAGTAATTAAAGATTTGTTATTGATTAATGAAGGTCATTAACTTAGTATTATTTTATAATTAATTAATGTAATAAATTTTAATGATTAATTGTATTAATTAGTTTAAAGATAATCATTTGAGAATTATTTAAGTATAATTACTTAATGAAAGTAATTAAGAAAATTTATTACTAATTGTAATTAATTAATTTTATTTTTCATTAATTAAGTTGATTAATTTAGTTTAATTAATTTAAATTAATCACTGATTGATTTGAGAGGTAATTACAAATGTAATTAAAAATGAATAATTACTTAGTGAGTAATTAAGGAGATAAATTACTTGATGTAATTTAATATAAGGATACTTGGATAATGGAGCAGCCTTAGAAAATTAATTACTTTGCGTAATTAATATGTAATTAGTATATAGAAGAATTACTTAAGTAAGTAATTAATAATTAATTACTTAGTGTAATTAATTTAGGTTTTGATAATTGAGTTATTTGAAGAAAATAAATAGATGTAATTAATTACTTAATGTGATTAATCAATATGGATAATTGATAATTAATTTAAAAAGGGTAATTTTAAAATAAAATAATTTATGATCATTAATTATATAATTAATGATATAATTAAGGATTGATTAATAAGAACAATTAATCAATGAAGGAATTAATTAATGTAATTAATTAAGGATTAATGTAGTTAATTATAATTAATTAATAAAGTAATTACAGGTTAATTATTGAATTTGGTTTGGATTAATTAATTTGTGAAATTAATTGAAGGGTAATTACTTGAATGTAATTAAGTATAATTAATCAAGATGATTAATTAGGATAATTTGTTGAGAGTAATTAATTACCTGATTTATAATTAATTAAGGAATGTAAGCAAGATTTATATGGATGATTAATTAATTTAATTCATTTTAAATTAATTAATGAAGAAGTAATTAATTTAGTTCATTTTAAATTAATTATAGAATGGTGATTTAATAAGTCATTGCTTATGAATGATGATTGATATTTATTACCCTGAATGATTGAGATCTCAGTTATGAGATAAATGATGTTGTGTGATTTGGATGCTATGGTTGCAATTGAGTTGATAATATGAATTATCTGTTTGAGTTGATAATATGGATTATCTGTTGTGATGATAATATTGATTATCTATTATGATGTTGAGAATTATTTATCTGTGTGTATATAGATAATATTGAATTGAATTGTTTTAAACTTTAAAACAACTTGGACCTAAAAGACACGCTTTGGATTTCGATGAGACCGGGATCGGGTTTCCATATTGGGATATCCGAAAACCACATCGATCCAAATTAACGATAGGTCCAGAATCTTATGTGAAGAGTGAAGACTCGAGGTGTAAGGACTATACGTCAGTATAACTCTGGGGGTGATTTCGTGATGAGTTTGACGGAACTAGTTCTTATAGGTTCGAGATGGAGATTCAGAGTGCAAGGGTTATCGTCGTTAACTCTGAGGGTGATTCCAAAATGAGTGTAACGAGATAATGCCTTCGGTTTCGTTCGAACCCGGAACAAACTTGTATGGATTGAATGCTTTCAGAACATCGTCAGGTGGACGATGAGCATTCTAAGAGATGTGTTCTCTAAAGGTAATCATAGCCTCAAGCCTCATCAACCGGGAATGGCTAAAACAGGGGAGGTGCAGCAAGGCTTCGTGGGTAGCCCCCACTAGAGAGCGAGATTGATCCCTGTCTAGAAGTCCCTTTATATTCAGCTGTGTGGCAGTTGATTGCAACAATTGCCGGGGTTGTCTTGTTCGGAACTGCTCAGTAAGGAATGGTTTCGGCCTTGTGTTGCAGGGGAGTTAGGGTGGCTCCTCGGTACGGTGATCTAGGCCACGTACTGTGACGGGCGGTACCCCAGTAGCCCTGCCATTATATGGAATCCAAAATCCAATAAGTGCCGTACGTATTAGTTGTGCCCAACTATGTTGGAACGTGAGATGTAAGCATTCCAGCCATTTCTATATTTTATTTGGAAACCCTAGACACTATTATAATATCACCAGATTTCCTATCAAATTTTTTGGTTAGCGTAAGGTAAAAACTTTTCCATGTTTATGTGTGGGAAGTCTTATGTGATACCTTTTCTTTTCAAAAGGTTTTTAAAGTTAAGCAACCTTAACCTGTTACTCACACCAGACCCATGTCTGACCCGGAGTTTATCTTTGTTTTCTTAAACTCTTGGGTACTCAAATTTTTACGAGTAGCCAAGGGATTCAGGTTGGCTTTGACGAATAAATGGAGGAGCAATTGAGCAGGAGGCTTCTACGTTGTAGATATATAGTCCGCTGTGTGTTCTCTGTGTTGTGATTGTATTGAGTTGTAAATACTAGACAGGTGTTTATAACAGTCTAGTATATGTGATGTGTATGTTGTGTATCTCTGATTGATATTGTATATTATGTAAATACTTATGTTATTAATATAATTTATTTGTTCCGCTGTTGAGATTCTGGTGTTGTTTCTTCTTTCTCTTCTTTCTTTTCTTCTTCTATCCCTTTCTTTCTTAATCGATGATGCGACTTTCTTGGAGTAGAAAGTCGGGTCGTCACAAAAGGTACCATTGAAAATGTAAACCATGAGGTCTAAGTTCTCTGAATTGAACTACAATATAAAACCGCTCTAATAATTTTGATGGATAAAACTTATGTATAGTTTTCAATTCTAAAGTTAGTTTACTATCTTAACATCACCTTTTGCTCTTCATCACGGATTGAGAAAGTTAAAGTGAAATCATTAGGTTGAAGGAACATCATCGTAAAATTGGTTTGCATCTCCTTTTAATTATTGTCATTGTTTAATTAATTATTATAAATTTTAGAATCTTGATGAATAATGATTTCATTTTTTGCTATACACTTTTTAAAATCCATTGTTTCTCATTATGTTTAACATTTGCAAGACATCCTCTTTTTATGCAAACAGCTGTCATATTTGATAGTTTTATGCAGTAGCACAACTTCCTTTGTTATAGGTTGCATGTACCACCAATTTAGCAATGCTTCAGCTTTTAGGTTTCATGCCTGGGGTTGATATATAGAGGGAACTAAAATTTCAATGGTAAAATAACAATAAGAGAGAAAAAAAGGTTGTTTAAAAAGAACATATAGTTAAAATATACATGAGACTATTTATATAATTGTATGTGTACTATTAGAATATGTAACACAAAACAAGTGTTTTTTAACAACATATGCATATCCTATTATGTGTCAATCATTTCTGTAAGTAATTTTATGGTTTTATGGTTACTTTAATAAAAAGCATAATCTGACACTTTTATGTGTAAATTAAAGATTAAAATATGTATTAAAGTGTAAATACTTTTGTCGAAAACACTGACACAACTTAGAAATGACACATGCATGCTATTATGTAATACGAACATAAATCGTGGAATACATACGGAACGCGCAGCTAAAACAATGATTTGTTGTCTATAGCTATAATATTTTTGAACCTATTTCCTATAATATTTTTATTTTTACAATTTTTTTAATAGTTGAGAATGCATTTCTTTCGATTTCAACAAATGAGCACAAAATGATCATTTTCACATCGACTTAGTGGAAAAAGTTACATGTTTAGAAATTGAATAGCTCATATATTTCATGATAGAGCATTTGATAAAGAAGAAGGAGCGATGGTGATGCCTAAATGCTGTGTCCAGACATACATTTTTGTATTACATCAGTATATAAATATTACCAAAAATAGTAATGTATGAATTCAATAACTTTGGTAGGATAGGGAAATAATCAAAATTTTGCAATTTAGGCTGTAAAGAAGAAGCAAACAAAATGAATATATACGTATTTTTATGTATGTATATATGTATATATTCACGCATACAAATATGAATAGTAATAAAAAGTACAGTTGATTGTGGAGAAGGGATGATAGCAGATGGTGTATTTTCCTTTTCTTTTGTATAATTCTATAGTATATGGTATGTTGTTTGTTGTCAAGTGGTGTAGTTTGTCTTACTAAGCATCAAAAATAACTAACTTATACACAAAACTCTATGAGTTGCAAATTCAAGAATGTCGATGAGTGGAATATCGAGTTTCCTTTATGAATAGGTTTATCAGTCCAAATATTATGGTTATTTGCAAGGTTGGCCTTAAGGTCTTTGATGCCCTAAACGAATAATTTTTTTTTTTTCATATTCTGCTGCCCTATTCAAGAAGACAACAGTACTTTTTTATGCATGGAAAAAGGTGAAATTCTATTATAAAATTATATTTATCACAAAATATTGATCAACTAGTCATTAAGAATATATGTCAAAAAATCTAAATGTCAACACGAAATCAAATCATATCAATGCATAGAATTAGAAACTTCTTATACTTTTGGAAGCAAACTCATCTATTCTCTTTTCATTGTTAACCATATAAGTATTCGTTTTCATCTGAAAAAATAACTATCCACTTATTCGCTTATGTGATATAGTTGTCCAAAGATACGTTTATATCATTTTCAATTTTGGAAAGCTTCTTTCCACCGAAGTAGCTATAACCAAAACAGTCCATAAACATGATAAACAACCTTTAAAAATCCACTTACTTCACTATAATAGCTTAAGAAATTAAGAATGTCAATTTATTTTGTTACATTTTATAGTAGAATTCCTTTTAATTGAGATGCAACATATATTATTAATGTAATAATGCTGGCATTTATCAAGCTTTAAAAAAACAATCAAATATTTGAATTAGGCATAGGTAAATTGCTTTAAATGATTATCTTAATTTATAATAATTATCCAAAATCAATTATGAAACTTGTATAATTAACTAAGTTCCTTATCCACTCAATTTTAACTCAATATAATTTAACTTAATCAAAATTTTCTATAATCAAAATTAAACAAATTATGTAATGAATATACTGAACAGTTTGTTTTACTATTTTAGAGGGCTTTACTCATAATTATAGATTTTTAACTTAATTTAACATACCAACCAATATTAAACCAATATATAAAATCAATACAAGGGATTTACTACCAATTATAGGATCTTAATAAAGGCAATAATTTGTTGATTTTGAATGATAAATTCTTAACTAAAATACTTACCTTTTTATTTCAGTTAGAACTTCAGCATTTAGCCTTCAGATCAGCAGATAGAAAATTTAAAATTACGGCACATGGTACAGCCACATCACATATAGATAAATGCAGCAGGTGGAGTGGTCATTGTTTTGCACAACTGACAGAGATGGTGAACCGACTCTAGTGAATTTTTTTTTAATTTGAGCGGAAGCAATTTATATGATCAGGATCTAGTATTGCCTATTTAGATACCAATGACACTTAAAAAAAATATGCAGTCACAAAGAAAAATAACAGAAATAAGAGACAAAGAAGATTTAACGTGGTTTGGATATGAATATCCTATATCCACGGAGACCCAACAACTTTTTATTTCACTAAAAAAAGAGTACAAAAGAGAGTAAAGAATAATGGTGGATACTCTCACACTTGCTTATTACATATGAAGATGAAATTCCTTCATTTAAATAGACTTGATAATGAAGGGTTGCTAGGAGATTAAGCAAATCAATTTCCTGATTACCCAGATATCTTTCCAATTTGCATGATTTGATTTTAGTACAAATAGATGGCGTTGTCTTCGTTTCCATATCTTTCCTTTATTCTCCATGCCTAATCATTTATTTCTTCATATAGCAAATATAAATTGATTAATTAATTGATTGACTAATTAATTAGTTTCCTTCAAAATATCCTTCCATATGTCAGCCAAATTAGTTGATTTGATTGAATCAACTAATCAATTTCTTTCCTCTTTAACAAATATTTGAATCATCCAAATTCAACACTCCACATTGATTCAAATATAACAATCTCGCTTCATCATCTTATCATCAAGCAATCGACATATAAGTTGTTGGGTCTAGCGCCCCATGGCGCTCAAGTAATAGGTATCAAACTGATCAAGTTTGAGCAATGCTCAAACTTGCCCTAAGGAAGTGACTTTGTCATCATATCTGAAGGATTATCCAAAGTGCCCACTTTCAACAATTTGATCTTGCTTCGTTCTTCCTCAAGCATAAGGAAGAAACCTCTAACATCAATGTGCTTCGTCCGCGAACTATAAGCTTAATTTTCTACAAGATGAATCGCACTCTGACTGTCTGAAAATAGCTGTACTATCCGTTGCACCATTAAAAGATCATCCAACAACTGAAGTAAGTATAATCCTTCCTTTGTTGCTTCCACAATCGATATCAACTCTGCTTCGGTAGTCAATAAAGATATGATAGATTGCAGCTTTGATCTCCATGAAATCGAGCCTATGCCAAGTGTTAAAAGATAGCCCGACACTGACTTCCTAGCATCTTTATCCCTAGCATAATCAAAATCATAGTATCCTCTAAGAAAGATGTCACCATCCACTCCACCATATAATAAGCCCACTGAAGAAGTGTCTCGAAGATATCTAAGAATCCACTTCACAGCTTGCCAATGTTCTTTGCCTGGGTTAGACATATATCGACTCACAACACCCACTGCATGGGCCAAATCTGGTCTTATGCACACCATCGCATACATAAGACTACCAACAGCACTAGAATAAGGTATGTCAGCCATATACCTCTTGTCTTCTTTCGATGAGGGAGATAAGTCTTTTGACAACTTAAAATGAGAGCCTAATGAAGTGCCAACCGGTTTAGCTTTCTCCATTCCAAATCAAGCGAGGACCTTCTCGATGTACTGCGCTTGAGTGAGCCTTAACTCTCTCCGCTTCCTATCCCTGCTTAGCTCCATACCCAATATTTTTTGTTCCTTTCCCAAATCCTTCATGTCAAACTCTCTACTGAGCTCCGCTTTCAACTCCTTAATTTTGACCATACTCGAGATGCAATCAGCATATCATCAACATATAACAACAAATAAATCATATCCTCATCACATCTCCTGAAATAAACACACCGGTCTTTGAAACTTCTGGAGTATCCCTGTGAAAGCATAAACTTATCAAACCTCTTGCACCATAGTCAAAGAGACTTCTTCAGTCCATATAGAGATTTGTTGAGTTTGCAAACATAGTCTAGCCTGCTACTATCAATGAACCCTTCCGACTGCTTTAAATAAATCTCCTCATCCAAATCACCATGCAAGAATGCAGCTTTGACATCTAGTTGCTCTAATTTCATATAATAATGAGCAACTAATGCCAAAAGAACACGAATAGAAGTATGTCTAACCACTGGAGCAAAGATATCATGATACTCTACCCCTTTCTTCTGAACAGCCCCTTTGCGACTAGCCTTGCCTTGTATCTAAATTACCATTTTCACCGTCTTTCACTCTATAGATCCACTTGCATCCAATAGCTCTCTTGTCGGTGGAAAGAGGCGCCAAATCCCAAGTATGATTTCTTTGCAATGATTTAATCTCCTCCTCCATAGCAACTAACCAACTGGAACTGTTAACTGATGTGATAGCTTCTCTATAATCACAAGGCTTATCATGGACAACATTCAAAACATATGTTGGCATATCATCGAAGTTAATATCTTCGATGCTCAATCCAACAAACTCATCAAGCCACTTAGGCTTTCTTCTTTGTCTGACAGGCCTAGGTTCCAAAGGAGCTCCACCTTGAGTTTGATCCTCTGTACCAACATCGATATTATCCTCATCAACCACGGTGTCATCTGAAACACCATTTGAACGTCTATGGAATGAATCAACAGATGACTTGCTTTGTGTCTGGTATTCTTCACATGTCCTCTCATTGTCATCCGATGAGGAAGGCCCACCTTCAACATAGCCTTCTCATCAAAAGTTACATGCCTACTCATAACGATTTTCTTGCTAATAGGACACCACAACCTTTATTCTCCATGCCTAATCATTTATTTCTTTATATAGCAAATATACATTGACTAATTAATTGATTGACTACTTAATTAGTTTCCTTCAAAATATTCTTCCATATATCAACCAAATTAATTGATTTGATTGAATCAATTAATCTTTAACAAATATTTGAATCATCCAAATTCAACATCGACATGCGGTTGAGGTAAGGCCAAAGTGGCAAGGGATGGTATGGGTCGACTTCAACTTTTGGAAGGTGAAGAATAGCTATGGTAAAATTTTGGTTGCTTATTTCATTTTTTTGCCCTAGGCAAATATCTTTCTTGCCTTAGACTTGGGTCGGTTTCATTTTTTTGCCCTAGGCAAATATCTTTCTTGCCTTAGACTTGGGTCGGGCCTAACTACGAGTCGTAATGTATATTGCTTTACATTTCGTGGGTCGTAGAATAAACTCGTAAACTTCTTACTTCTGAATTATGATTTAGATTGTATATAATGACCTTTGGGAATTTGAGTAGTCTCAAGTTCATATTTATATGTAATGGTTCTTTTTTGCTTCAATAAATTAACAAAGTTTATTTCTCTTATACTTATCCACCAACATTTATAGATTGAATAGGTTTATTAGACTATCTGGGCTTATTGTTGAACTCTGCTTCTTGTTTTCCGCTATAATCGGTAGGTTAGTGTGCAAATTTTGAATTTGATACAAGTTTGAGATTAATAAATTCAGACAATACATTAAGGACTTATCTACAATATTTCGTATTATCGATTTCAGCGAGTCTAATAATTGAAGATGTTTTGAGATCGTTGAAAATCCGGTTGTTATACACTATGTTTGATTATTAAGAAAAATAATAATAAACATTTTTAACTACTTTAGGTGGCAAATCCACAATGAATTCTACAGGAAATTTCCATCTTTGCCATCCTGTTGCTTTTAAACGAAAACTTTTCGTTTTGTCCCCCACTTATCGATTACCTTAGTGTCCATATTTGCTTTTTTGCCTTATATGACAACTCCACCTTACCATTGCCTATATTACCCATTTTCCTAGATAAAGAAAGATTCGTTTCACCTATAATCTAATAGATGTCGTTAGTAAATATTTGAAGCACTAAAATCGTTGAGAACTTGCCTTTTTATGCCATCCCACAATATGAACAAAAGGGGATGTGTGATGCTTGTTCATCATGTTCACTTGGATAAACATTCTTGGGTAGTTGAATGTTAAAATTCTCCTCTTACTATAAAATTTAAAATTATGGATATCGGTTCATTCTCATCTTACTATAAAATCAAATAATAAACATAGAAAGTGAAATGTACGATTTATACTTGAATATTTCTAGCTCTTTGAATCATCATATTCCAAATCAAGCAACATGATGCCACATGATAATATCCAACTATGAGATGCATTGATAGTTAAAGAAACGATTGACATCCATGTATTGATGAACAGAGTGAGGCTCTAATGCTATTTTAGATAATTGATCAATATAAATAAGTATTAAATTTATCTTACATTTTATCCTAAAAATGATATTGACAATATAAATTGCAATGCCTAAATTTATAAACAAATAAATCATCTACTTTACAAAGATAATGTTTAAAATCACTCAAACCATAGTGGCATCATACACGTGAATATCTAAAAGCTAAAGGAGATTGTCTAATGTGCATCATAATGATAGTTGTGTCTTGAAGAATATGGCTAATGAAATACTGGGTGCCCAAAGAAGAGGAAAACTCGGTGATAATATTTTTCAAATTCAATTAGTATCACAAATACCTAGTAAGAGAAAGAGAAGTATGTAAGTTTATAGCTTTTCAACCAAATTTGAAGGGATAAATGTTGCCTTCAACTCTACCATTTAGTTATGAATTCAATAAACTACAAACCAAGTTATGGATTATGTCAAACTGATATAGTGATCTATCATAGCCAACATCGATCAATATGCCATCCTCACTATTAAAGATAGAAAGTAGAAGGTTTAGGGTCATTAGATCTTATATAATCATTTGAATGAAATCACTACAAAAATCATACAAATTCGAAATCGAACTAAGAAAAGAGTAAAAGTGGTAAAAAGTATTGGTATTAAGGTTACCAAAATTACTTAGTGTTAGATATGGATAATGGCTTTTTGAGAAAGAGGAGGTCAAGCTTCAATTACTATTGCCCTTAAAAAACCATGTTTTGCAGTTTGTCAAATATTTTTCACATTTTTTTCAGATCTGGGTTTGTTGGGTGTTTTGATCTTAAGAAGAAAGAGAAAAGACTAATGATAGTGAAAAGGTTGTGTGAAACATGGGATTGAAATTTGAAAGTGGGTACAGAAAAATCACAAATTTATCCACAATCTCCGTGCTTTTGAGTTTGAAACATAAGTAAGGTTATTTTTGGAAAATTATAAAAGGCTTTACTTTTGACTATTTCACCAAGGCTGTTATATCTCCAACCTGCTATACAATAATTTTACAAAGATCCTACTGATAATTGGTTGAAAATACTAAAACTGTTATACAACAATTTTACAAAGATCTTGTTGTTAGTAGCAATAAAAAATTATAACAAAGATAAGTAGTATTTAATTTGTTTATTTTTGAAAATGGTAAAAATTAAACTTATAAAATAATTAAGTTTACAATTGGGCCGATACAGTAATTATGCGTTAATTAAACGGGTGCACAAAATCATAACATTACTTTAAAAATAATGCACTACAATGAATAGAATGCAACTCACATAATCTTTAGGAAATCAAATTTTTTGTGTGTTTGTACATACAAATTTTCACTTAAAAAAATTAACTCATGTTTTTATTAAGATACGTCGAATAGACATGTCATGTGTATTGGTTCTTTATAATAAAAGTAGTTTTTTAACAAAATTTACTGCATATTAATTAAAATAAATTTAATTTAGTTTAATGCATTCATGAGATGTTATTGTGCTAACTCAATTATTGTTGTAAAATGAACATGACAATCTAAAGTCCATTGAAGTATGACTGGGAAAAGTGTTCGTTAGTATGCATTTGATTTTCTTAATTATTATGAACTGGGAAAAAAGGATAAAAAATGTCTGAACTCAACCTTGCCCTAATTGTTCGTTAGATAGTCTTATGTATAGTTGTACTTGCACTATAATATGACATATTAATATAAAATACTACTAGTATATTAACTATAATGAGTGAATCCGTGTTATGCACGTGGTTGTTGCGAATGATTGTCGAAGTATTTCCAAAAATACAGAGTTTAGACATATCAACTTTTACTTGTTTATAATTTAACTATATATTTCTAATTTCAACAAAGTTTAATGTTTGATTTTATCAGGAGAAAGTGCTATGCTCTACTTGTTCTCTTTGTAAAAATGTTACAATGATCTAGGAATAAAACCTTAAGGTTCATCTAAAAATTTATAGTTAGTATACGCTAGTTTAGTTGATGTAGTTAACGAAGAAATCATCAAAAATTAGAGGACAACATTAACGTTTATTTTTTACTTATGTCATATGCCATAGCATTGCAAAGTCTCATGCTATCTATTTCACGCTTAAGAATAAGGCAGTCCAAATAGCCGTAGACATAGTTGATATTATCCAATATTCATGAAAAGACTATAAATAACTTTGGTCTATATGCAATTGTTATCTAATACCAACATTATAAAACAGAGAAATATTACTAAATAACCATAAGATACTATCCACGAAGCCTCCATATCCAACGAATTAGGTTGATTAGTTCTATTTTCGCTACATAGATTATTGATAATGTGCTTGCATATTTTGTTGACATGTGTTAGTTTGATGGAAGATTCATTAAAGGTTTATGAATCAAAGCTACGGACATAAGGTGTACATCAGAATGAATTAGAGTATGGTTTGCACAAACAAGTAGCGTATTTATGGATTACCCCATTAGCATAATATTTTTGTTAAATGAAAAGGTAGAATAACATGATAATGATTCTAATCCTATATAGCTGCCTTTCACTGGCTATGATTTTAGGCAACCATTATACAGTATCCGATGCCACATGTCTATCGATTTTAGACAACCATTCATATAGTATTTGATGTTACATGTTCCTATATAGTTGTTAAAAATAATCGAGCCAAAGGTCTAGAAATTATCGAAATCGGTAGGAGATTGGAGGAGAAATGTGCAAAAAGACAAATAACAGAGGAAAGTTTCATGTATAGGAAGAAGGAGATGAGCGGTTATTGATTTCTATGTCAGTATGACTATTTGGCTTCATACAATAGAGGAAGGCTTCATACCCGAATCGAACTCTATTTGGATGGGGATGTAGGTGGAAGGGGTGGACGATGGTGGGAGGGTGGGAACCTTGGAATAATTTAGAGACATGTGAAGTAAAAAAATAATAATAGCAAATACATTGAAATGCAATTCTACATATTCGCTAAAGAGATGAAACAATGAAATTAGGAGTAAGCTAAAGTTATTCTTATACATTTGCATCTCGGTTAATTCAAAATGCAGTGTTTAGTATTATTGCTTCAATCATTTCAATTTTACTTCCATTCTTTAAATAAAGCGTGCAAAATACTATAGCAGGATCTGTTGCTTAAAAAAATCTGCAATAAGCAGTTAAAGAATATAAAAAAAATATTGCTTACGTATGTCATAAGGTGGAAGGGAAAGGAGAAAATAAAATTGTGAATTAGATTGTATTGTATGTTAAAGAGGAATTAATCGGCCATAACCAAATATGAATGGGTTTAAAACTGTATAAGCATTGGTATGGGTGGTAAGATATCAAAATGCAAAACCTACAAATTTTTAATCTAGAATAATTACTACTAAAATATGTGGTCCTCAAATTTATTTACACCACATATGTATGAATTAAGCCATGCCATTAACTATAAAATATAAAACATAGTTTTTAAATCAAGAGATAAATCTAGCTTGAAAATCAATTGCAACAACTAAAGAGAAAATAAACATAACTACAAGAGATTTAAATCATTTTCTCAAGATGCTATGGGAGAAATTTCACTTGCTTAAATATTCAATCAAATTAATCAAGTCTAGTACAAACTCAATAAACCAAGAACTTATTTTTTAATGAAGATCAAAGTATATGCAAGAAGTATATGGGAAATTTTAATCCGTGAATAAACTACAATATATTTATGCACAATAAGAGAACATTCTTAATGTAAATTTGAATATACATTAGATTAAAGTTTGAATTTTTTTTTTAATATGGCATACTTATATGTTTTTTTAAATATTTCAGACTTGCTTGTATGATTTTTGTAATGTAAATTGTAACGATCAATGATTTTTTTCTTTAGAGGACCGATAAATATTTAGACAAATAAATATTCCAATTTCCTCACTTTTTGAGTACCCAGTTTGATCAATCAAATAGAAATTTTATAAAGAATCAATATACTAGTATTGTTATAACATTCTTCATGATTACCCACTTGATCGTTCCATTTTTCATTAACGCGCTAACTAATTTTTTTAATATGTAACAAAAAGAAAAATGACGCAAACATGCATTATATATTTCACTATCTCAAAATTGTAAATGTTAGCTTAACATAGTGAGGCTGTAAGCATGTCAATGTCTCTAAAATTACACGTTGTGAATACATAAATGATATGTATCATATACAGATTAATGTGTCTCCTCATCGCATATAAAAATTTGGAATTATTGGGATACACTAAGAAAGCAATTTTTTGAAGAACTCAATATTATAAGCATAATCTTAACATAAATAACATGAAAATAATATATCAATATTACTTGAGGTGTAGAAGTGACTTATTAATTCTATTTTATTTCAAAGACATTACAACGTACATATTAATTACATAATAGAAAAGTTAAAACAATAAAATGAGTAAGCACACACGGCTATGTGCTACCACCCATGCAATTTCCATTTTTACATTGCGGTGGCGAACAACCGCCGGAGCCGGAAGAACGTTTCCAGCATTTGATCGTAGACCATGGTGGTCGGAAGCACATATACGAATGTCGATAGCAGTACACTAAGTAATATACTTAAGTAATATACTACATATATCAGTAACATACTGCCTAACACCGTAACTTTTAAGACCCAACTAAAATACTTATAAGCATAGTTCAAGCTCATGTGAATTAACATTTCCAAGTTTACACTGCCCATTTTATTTATTGGTAAGTATTCAAAATCAACACAATTAGCTAATCTGATTTACAATACTACCTTTTGTACTAATAACGCGTATATTTACTCAAGCTTAGTCATTGCCTCATAACCACTTGCGATCATTATTTTTTATGGCTATGAATTGAAGATTTATCAAAAGTAGCAAATGTCGATTCAAATTTACTGATAAATATGTGGAGCAACTATAAGATTCAATTCCGGTGCTGCTTTTTCTTGCATACCATCAACTCCGGTTATATGTTGTTTATTTTCAATTTGGGAATATCATCGATTAAGTAACCTCACATGAGCATGAAGGCTTTAGATCCATTCAAAATCATCTAACTTTGCAATCTTAACATAAAATATGTTCAAGTTATCAAAGTTACTCCTAAATTAATAATTTAATTATTATTAAAATGATTGCAGTTGAAATAGGAGTTAGTCTATACACACAACACAATGTATATAATGACGGAAAATGGAATAAATCTAAAGGACACTATAAGTGGTGCATGTGGGTATAAGTTAAATGTTATAGCATTGTGTTAGGTAAATAATATTAATGAGTAAAGTTCAAGCAAAATTTTCATTTTAATTTATTTTATTTGTAGAGAAAGAAAATGTGAAGGCTTTTAGAATAAAATGTTGGAGTTTGCATTGATTCCTAATCTTCATCTTTAAGTACTTGCTATTATCATTAGAATTTTGACAAATGATGGCAATGTAATGACCTAAGCTGATAAATTAGTTATAGTGTAGAAGGTTCATAAGTTAGCCCACTTGATACTTTGACGAAGTCTTTTATTCATAAGTTGAAGTTCCATCTTGTTGATATGAGTTGAACCCAATGGATTAGGATCACTTGTGATCATTTACGTTCACAAAAAGTGTAGCATACCTTGCCATTTCAACAACATTTCCATTCATTTCTAATCCATTTGTTCATATGTCACGACAATTTACCACATAGTAGAAGTTAAGAGAACGAAAAAATTCAAATAAAACTACCTCAAGATATTAATGCATAGAACAAAATAGCAATTTTTTTAATATCGAGCGAACACTTCATTTCCAGTTTACTTAATTCTATAATCCAACAAACAAAATAATGTCAAAATTGATTTCTCACCACTCAGTGACTAAGCTCGATTATTTCAATGGAATTATATTAAAAGGCAGTTACCAAATCAGGTGAGAACATTCATGTATAGCAGTACAAAAACATACCCAATAGAAGGATGACTCAAAGAACTAGGTACGCAAAATATGAAGTTAAACATGTGTTTTTGCCTCTTGTTCTTCCATTAATGTTTGATGCAGTTGTTAACCTAAAACATTTTAATCTATAAAATAAATGGAGCCCATGATATCACTGATGGATCTAAATACCCACTGTCTTTCCTATACACCAAACAATCTCATCCAATCATTAAAAACCTAGTATCTGGACTGTAATTCACTTACATGTGAAGCAATATGTTGAGGTATATAATATCACCACCGATAAATGGCTTGTAAATATAGATAAAACTACTATACATAAAAATAGTATAATTCATAGAGAATGAACCCAACATTGTGTACAGGTGATATTCATGCATCATCAAACCGTGCAAACTTCCTCCTTATTGCTACCATTTTCCTAACAATAGTATAAGTATACAAAAGTTAATCAACATCAATACCCTCACATATTCGTAGTAATACATGATTTATGAAAGAATTCATAATAGTATCAATAGTCATAACTTTAAACATCTTTTATCCTAATGAAAAGAATGAAACTGAAAGTAAGATCTTGGCTAATAGCAAGCTATCCTATTATGGAGTGAAACTGAAAGCAAGATCAAAAGCATATCAAAGGGACAATAAATTTTATTATAAAGTTTTTATTAAAATTCAGAAACATCTTTTATTATAAATATTTTATTAAAATTCAGTTCTGAAAGCAATCCTAGTAGCGATGATATGGCGCTTTATAGTGGCAACTCAGTCGACATAGCAATGATACAGAGCTAAAGGGGCGATGCGATTCAATGATGACTGGGAAGAATGAGCATAAATCTAGGGTGATGCAATTCAATGGGTATAACTCAAATTAGGGGAAAAGAATATTTAGGGTAAGATGAGAAGATGAAGAAGAGAACGATCAAAGAACGATTTTTCAGTCCATAAACATGAGAGGGAAGCGACAACAGAGGCAGAAAAAAGAATCACAACTGTTTATTCGCAAAACACACGGGTTTATGCACTCTTGAAATGCAACTCGGTAATAATATAAAAGTACAGACTATAATTAAAGAAAAATAAAAAAGTGCATGCATATACTTAATTTGTTTAGATTCAAATATTTGTCATTAACTATATTGTCTAGTGCTGTAGCTTAGTTTGTAGTTAAATAAATTTTTCAGGAAATTTTTTTGTTTGCGTTTGTAGATACAAATTTTCACTTAAAAGAAGTCAACGTATGTTTTTATTTGTGCAAATCGAATACACGTGTCATATGTATTGGTTCTTTATAATAAAAGTAGTTTTTAACAAAATGAACTAAATAATATTTAAAATAAATTAAATTTGGGCCACGGTGTTTGGACACAAAAACACAATATATGACACAATAGATTTGGATCACTGGATTATTTTATCCTTATATGGGAGGTGGAAATCAGGGGGAGATCTAATAGTTTAGATCTCTTGTTTCACCATTTATGTTTACAAATTATGTCCAAATAGAATTTCCCATTTAATTTAGTATTCATTATCTTTTTGTTAGTGCATTCGCGAGATGTTATCGTGCTAACTTAAGTATTGTTGTAAACTGAACATGACAATCTAAAGTCCACTGAAGTATGACCTGGAAAAGTGTTCATTAGTACGCATTTGATTTTCTTAATTAGTGTGAACTGGAAAAAAAATGAAAAAAATATCTGAACTCAAGCTTGTCCTAATTATTCGATAGATATTCGTATGTATAGTTGTACTTGCACTATAATATAACATTATAACACATAGTACTATAGCCTAGTATATATTAATTAAATTTTAATTAAAGAAAAATTAAAAAGTGTTTGCATGTACTTAATTTGCTTAGATTCAATCATTTGTCATTAATAACATTGTCTAGTACTATTAATCCACTATAGTTCTTCCACATAGAAGTGAAAACTTGAAATTTACAATGTTGATAAAATTTATATATGGCGTATTTCATACCATATTGTGTCGTAAATGTATATATTACTTGTTGTGCCCTTTGAACTATATAATGCCATACATGGCATTAATTATTTCATTTATGACATTGTACCTTTACATTTCAAGTATAATATAATAATATATTGATGTCATATAATATATCATTCAATATGCTTACAACCATCAAAAATTTACAATTCAAGAGATACCTATGAAAATTCTAATATCAAGAACTTAAATTTGCGTCAGATTATGCAAAAAGGACCTTTTTATTTCATTCATATCTTGGAAAAATGAAATTGAACCTCTTATAATCATATACACGACTTTGTCTAAAAGGTCATCGAATTTTTAATTATATTATTACAGGAATACTATTAAGATGATGACTAGCTTCAACATTTTACTCCAATCCATTTTAGTAGATTATATAAAGAAATTCTAATCAAGATTATATTCATTTTGTTCATTGTGGTTCATGTAGCTACATTCGTATTTCCATATTTTTATTCTTAATATAAAGATAGAAATAACCATACAAACCATCCAATACATGAGACATTTGATGTTTGAAAATGGTCCAAACTTTTTGTGCGCATGGATTTGTCTCATTGTTTATTTTGCTGCGTATAATCTTTCCAGTTAACCATAAACCTAACACATTGCGAGTTTTATTAGTTAGTTTTCTAAATATCTGAGAAATCATTTTTTTGTATGGTTCATCCAAAATTTATTTTAGCAACACTATTTAATATTGTAGAACAAAATTGTATATGCTATAGTCAAGTTCTTTTTAATACAACCTATCTCAAAAACTATTTGACACTACATATTTTATGCAATGTATATATGATTTACATATACCCCATATTGATGTCAATACTACTAATCTATACAATGCCTATAATTTACAAATACTACATATTGACATCAAAACTGCTCATCAATACAATGTTACCAAAACAATTTACATATTGACAATGGTGCAAATAAATTTATCCTCTCAAACCCGATAATATATCACCAAAAGAAAAATGTAGGAGAATTCAGATAGTAAAACTGCATTAACATACTTTGGAGAAAAAAGAAGGGAAAAATTTGGACAAAGTGCACACAATTCAATAATACGATACAATCTTATCTCTTTAACTACTCAAGCAATAACAATTTACAAATCAAGAATAAGAAACCAACATAATGGGAAACTTTAAAAAGAATGCACAATGTTTTGAAATCAGAAAACTGGCTTACTGTGAGATGCCTTCCTTCCAGTAACTATAGCTCCTACAACAAAAATTCAAAATTAATTAGAAAATAAAATTCCTAAGTATATAAACAATGTAGAACTCATTTTGAGAAAATAATACACTTGTAAACAAACATGATAACTATTAACAGCCCATCATTATAGGCATAAAATTCAAATTATATTTGATTTTCTTCCTATAGCTCAAGGGAATCTTCATCTTACAAATACCTACCCAATAGCCTCTACCCAAGATACACTAAACTTCACCTTATGCCATTATCAATCAAGGCTGATCCTCTCTAATTCGATGAAATTAAATCTCTCCACTATTTTGAGAGGCAATAATAATCAGTATTCAAAATTAACCAATTTAATGATATGGCACTACACACAATGAGTAAAAGCATAATATTTCTGTTATTGGTACTGTATGTTACTTCCATAATACTCATTGGTATTATTTCATAATGTTATCATAGAAACATCAACACTCAATTTATTTGCACGAACGTATACAAATAATATTAAAACAAAAATAACAACAATAATAATATGCATGCCATATGTGAGCCAGTCAAGAGAGAATTTGAATTTTTGTATGTTCTTCAGGTTTATAAAGTGGAGCATATTGACTTTTGTCGATATAGATTTGTAATAATTTTTGATTTTAAACCAGTTAGCTGAATACTAAGACCCGATAAAAATACAAATTAATTGTAGTTGCTAAATTAAACAAATCATATAAAATATAATTAAACAATTAAATTATCTACTTATCATAACAGTAGCAACCTTAAAGTAGAGATTGATTGAATTTAACTGTAAATCCATTAATGACTAAGTATTATGCCATGCGGTTTGTTTTAGCCATCATACAATTATAAGTTACCTAAAATTGACTCAGCATTTAAATTAAATTACCGTAGGATGGATAGAATTTACCTACATATGCTTAAATTTAGTAGTAAAGTAGATATCATAATTAGAAGTTTCTTTGAGAAAAACTAATGAAAACTGAACCGTGAATTTTAGAATTTAATTTGCTTGCTTTCTTATTTTAATATGGCCACTAATAGTTAAATTTCAAAATTTTAAGATAATTAAGGAAGATGGAGGAAAAATGCTCAGACAAAAGAGCATTGACAGTTGTTCTTCCCGCCCTTCGAGCAATAATGGCAGTCGTGATTATTTCTATAACCTTAAAACGTTGTATTGAGTTCTTAATCATAAAATCATCAAATACATATGAAATATGAGTAATAAAATGTAAAATAAATATAAATTAGTTAAACCAGCATGGTATCTCTTGTAATACTTGGAAAAACTAGCATGGTTAAACCTTCGGTTTAAGGCTGAGTAAATTATCTAATTTCGAAACATATCGAAACATTAATTATCAAATTCAACTTGTTTATATAGAAATAATAAGCAAATATGCTGTTAAAATCAAATAAAGATTTTTATTTCTCTCTAATAGACTTACAAACCGAATTGTCATAAATTTTACATTTGTAAGGCTCGATATCAGTAAAGATTATATTCTTAAGGAGATTAAGCTAGATCAAAAAAATTAAAAGCTAAAATAAAATGGTAGTAATGTCCAATAACTTTTTTTATTTAGATTGAAACTATAGTAAGATAGCATCGTTATAACATAAATTAAATATTAAGAATTATTTGTAGTAAATGGTTAAGCGCATTAGATTAGCATCTCTTAAATTATAAACCACAGAGAAATCCTGTGCTTATTAATTTTTCTTTGCACATGTTAATTTATAATGTTTTTGTAATATCTTATTACCTAGGAATGCGGCCATATGCTTTTATTTTGTTCTTTTACTATAAATAACCTAGAGCAAGCAAAAGGTTTTAGCAACAGATGAATGCTAGGTAAAAACTAAAATAATTCCATTTTCTCATCAAAAGAAGTTGCTAAAACACGTGCATCCACGCACACACAGAAAACAGAATTAATTATGTTTTCTCATCAAAAGAAATTGCTAAAACACGTGCGTGCGCGTGTGCAGCACATATATGTATATGCATATATATGAATGTGTGTGTATGTATATATGTATGTGATTGTATATGAGATGTTGATTTAAGAGAGAGAATACCATTAAATCCATCCGTCAATTTGTTAGCTCCAATGGTAATATTAGGAGATAAAAAATAAAGGAGTTGTGCATCCGACATACATACACACACACGTGTGTGTATTCCTTCTAGTTTGTGTCGCTCACACGTTCCAACCAATACATGAACGTGATATGTAAACCGGTTAAAAAGGTTTTTTTGTTTAAGGAATGAAAGTTGATTTTCTGAAAAAGTCTAGAAACAATAGTAAGGTCTGTAATGTGATAGGTATTTACGTAGCATACACAACTAAATATTTTATTTATCGATCTTGATTATAGCATTCAATCAGAAAATGCAGAATAAAATTACTCACCATTTGTACTTAAATCAGTTGGTAAGTTTTGCATTAACTGTTTCTCCCACCTTCCTTTTCTTGTCCATCCTGCAAACAACCAAGAAGAATGTGAAATCAAAACATTTTATGTCTTAGCAGTCATTGGAAAATGATAACACAAAGTTTAATCTTTAAATAATGAATGACGTAATTCAGTACTACAGTTTCACCATGGTTATAAGAAAGTAAATAAACATATAGGAAAATAATTAATTTACTGGTGTGTAATTGTTTATGTCTAGGAAAAATTAATTACACATATATGGAAAATGATACTAAATTATAGTCCCCCTCTCCTATATTTATAGGACACGCTACTGAAAACCTTTCAACTCTTCAACCCACTACATTATCGATATAGTATGCGAGCTAACTAATTTTTAGAGTTATATTCACCATAAGATTTTTCTTGTTCATTTCTAAAATAGTGAAATGACCATAAAATATATGACCTATTTTTTAAAATTTGTATATATAGTTTATATTGTCCTTGTCATGGGACAAAGGTATGTTTATATAAGCTTTATAACTTTTAGCTATACATGCACTATGCTGGTAAGTTAGGCTAAATATAGAGTTTATTTTATGTTCGAATAACTACACATACCTTATTTATATCATGAGTATATCTTTGGGTTATACATTTTAATCCTAAATAGCTTAGCCAGTATGAAATTACTGGAAATATAAATGGCTGAATAAGGAAGATTTCTATTCAATATCAACATATGCAATGTTCAAATGTTTTTTAAATATTACTTTCCACAAACAAGGTTGGTTTGCCCAATCAATAGATAGTATGCATAATATACTTAGAAAATCAAATTAAGATTTTTGTTTCTCTTTAATAGACATACAAACCAAATTGTCATTAATTTCACGTTTGTAAAATGTAATAACGGAAAAGACTTTTATCTTAAAGGAGATTGAGCTAAATCAAAAAATTAGATACTAAAAAGTAATAGTGGCATCCAAAGTATTTCTCAGTTTTTTTATTACTATCAAACATAGGCTTTGATATGCTAGATAGTTATTATCATATACTAAATATTGATCGATTTATTCCAAAATTATAGATACCATCATGAAACCACAACAAATCCTTAAAGAAAGTAAATGAAATAGTGGATTCATTACTATAAATCGATAAGTGGGGTAAAAGTAAAATATGAGAATAATGAGAAGTAAATTTATCAGGAAAATTCTTTTTGGCAGGCAGTGTTTTAAACATGGCAAAAAAAGGAAGTGTATATAAAGGATAAGTAACAGGTAATAGAATTAATAATTTACTAAGTTAACCTATAACAATATGAACAAAAAAGCATTGCACATAAGAAAACATGCTGCAAACAAAAACAGCGTCAAGAAAATCGATTTATAAGAGAATATCAGGAAGATATGTACTGTCATTAAGTCCATGTCCTTTTGCTTGGAAAAAAATTTAAGAAGAATACACAAAGCAAGGGGTGAAAACTTTTTTTCTACAACAAAAAAACTGAACTTACTGAAGAAAATTTGAAGAATTTTAGATTTGTGATTGCCATGCTGCAATTTGGAAGCCATCAAGAAAAACCTATAGTTTCATGCAGTTCCATTAATATACAGGCTAAAGCACAATGTACATAGGAAAATCTTTATACATCATAGCTCACATTCCATAAATTTATAAGATATGACTTGTTTAAGTGTTAGTTTAATATAGTAAATAAGCAAATTAAGACTTGTGAATTATATGCATGTTCAGTACACCATAAGTAGCAAAAAAGATAAAGTTTTCCTTATCAATATACTGACTAAACAATTAATACTTCTCTATTGTTCACCGATGTCCGGGAGAGAAGATCGAGAACAAAAACATCGCATCTTGGAGATTTATGTGACCGCACTACTTGAAGATGACTAACCTGCACCTAAGAACCATTGAAAAAAATATTGATGTCTAATAATTTGAGAGAATGTGGTTCAACTATATTTAAAGGTACCTAGGTTGACATGAAGAAAAAATCAGTTTGAGGTGGAAAAAATTAGGTAGTGCTTGGTTTAAAAAAGAATTTTGTGTTTTCTTTTTTCAAATATGTATATCAAATATGAGAGGAGTGAAGTGGCGACGAAGGGGATGGAAGGAAAATGGAGGGACGACCGAGGGGATGGAAGGACGATGAAAGGATGGATTGTTTCTCGTGCTTCTATCATTTTTTAAAACACGAAAAATAAAAAAAGTTGTTTTCTATTTCGTATGCTATTTTTTTTCTAAATTGGTCGTTTTCGATAATATACACCTGTCTTGCGCATTTTTGTATGGACAAAAACTCAAAACTAAAAATGACAAAACAAACACAACCTAAGTTTTGAAGTTGTGGTGTCAACAACACAATAATGGAATTCAGATTGACAAAGAAGTAAGACTGTAACATGTGCTTCCCACATGAGGTCTTTTAAAACTATAAAATTGGCATTTAAACCATAACTATATGAACTTTTTATAAATCACTGAGAATAATTTTAATGCCCTAAAATAAAAACAAAAATATAGTTTTGTATATACAACCAACAATTGTCATGTCTAAATAAACAAAAAAATTCGTAAATATAGCCAAACTGCTAGACGAATAGAGCACAGTACTTCAACTTTACAACGCAAGTAAAAAAAATATAATTAGAAGGAACACGATTGAGTAGAACTCGCAAGTAGAGAGTGTTCGATAATGTTTCAGAACATTGTAAAGCTTAAAATTTGACAGAAGAATAAATCATATTAAAAGGTATGATTCTATGGACTTCAAACCAAAACCCAAAATAGACCTATACTTTAATAATTTAACTTAATCAACCATTAAAGACCACTTCCAATAATATAGTTGCAAATAGATTAGAATTGGAACTTGTTTAAGTCAACCATACGTTTAAAGAAATTACTCAGAAGAACACTCCAAGGAATTTGTTGGATGAAGCTGATAGTTTCATACAAAATAAAACTGTTCTTTGTTTTGTTTTGCTTCAACTGTGAGTTGAGGGCGACTATTCCCACTACACCTCTTATCCATTCACTGAAGCCTTTATATGAAAATATATTAAGAAAAACAGTGAAAGATCAATAGAAAAAGTGGTGAGTGGGACACTAAATAACTAATGATAGGAAATATGTCTAAATAAATTTATCTGGTCTTATGAATATAACTAATGAGCACTGATAACCCTTCCACATAAAGAACCGATAGCCTAATAATCATTTGTTCATCGCATGAAATGTAGATTGTATGAATGATTTATGATTAGCATTAACTGCCAATTTTATAATTTAGATTACCTTGAAAACGCTTATAATTATGCCAGAACAATAAGGCTCTAACAGAACCCATTACACACTATATTCTAAAAAACTCTTAACCGTTAAACCAAAACATGCAAGAAAGGAGTATAAATCTAACCGATGACAACTTTTTTTGTTAGCCACAATTTGAGGTTGACACTTTTAAGTATGAAATGTTGGTAATACGCATAATTTATCAAAAGATTTTAACTATGAGTGCATAAACCAAGGGGCTAACAATATCATCCATTTAAATTATGGTTCTTGGGTAGTTTGCTGAAGTTTACGAATCCTGCATGTATAATAACTCATGCTCTAAATCCCAAGATCTATACATGTCAAAAGTGATCAAAGATATCATAAGCTTAAGAGTATTTTTAATTAATTCTTATGATTTGACTGAAACCCTTATAATGATGTAAACTTATCATTATACACTTATTTGGGCCGATTAACCTAAATAGAACCTCCAAGTTCCCAAATTTAGACCGAACGGAAAAAAATTGCCATATAGAAAAAGCTTCTTCATCCTAAAACTATGTAAACTTATAATTATATACTTAGTTGGATATATTAACCTAAATAAAAGCTCCAGGTTCCAAAATCTAGACCCAACAATAAATTTTTGCCATATAGAAAAAGATTCTTCATCAAGTAATGCACAAATCGATTAAAAAGTTCTACATGCCAATAACAAAAGAGATATACTATCAGGTGAAAGTCAATAGTTAAATATACTTTCGGAGGAGAAACTATACAGATAAAGAAGAATCAAGAACGAGTGAAATACATTAAAAAATTTAAATATACTTACCTATTAAAATGTGGATTCCTTGACCGAGCAATTGGATTGATTCTGTGATCGAGCCATGCAATCGATAATGAAAACTAGGACTGAAGGGCAGAAACTGAGGAAGATGGAAGAGGCGAGGGGATTATCGGATGGGAATCGAAATATCAATGTGAAGAGGATGCAAAGATCTGGAGATGTAAAGGTATGTGAAGGGCGTCAAAGGAGAGGTGGACGTCGATCCATGGGAAAAGGCATAATTTAGAAGTAGAAGAATATTTAGGGCTTAAATGGTAAAGGAGTCGAGGCAAAGATGGGGAAGAAAAGAAAAATAATATGCTGTGACTGTTGAGTTTAAAATTGTTCTAGGAAATTGAAGTATATATAATAGTAGTAGATAATATAGATTTGGAGACTGTTCAATTGCCAAAATTCAAGGAGGTTAGTGTGTTCTTGAAATTGAACTGGCTATTTATATTATTGTATAGATTAATAGCCTTGTCAAGAAGGTAAATCCTTCTTAAACTTCTTAGCGGCAACCTATAAAAATCCAGCTAAATATAAGGGTTCACGTATTATTGAAAGAAGGAAGTATCATTAGTTTAATACCAATCTTAGTTTTAAAATAATAATATTTTTTTCAGTCCAATAATACGTATTAAATTAAAGTTCATAAACTAGAGTATAACTTAACCATGGAGACAACTTAACATCTGGAACCTTGATTTCCGTTTTTTAGACATATAAACATAAGGTTAAAAAATCTACATCCGTCTTACATTTTCAACACGTTTTCATAAATGAATAATCTATATAAAGGTTATTCATAGACCATTAGAACTACGAAGCCTCTACTCTATAGAGGCTTATGATAGTCAATAATATGTTTGTTGAGACATGTTCAATCAAGTAAACATTAATTATCCAAACCACATTTATATTTAGGAATATGCATTCAAAGAGATTGAACAGAAGATAGCATATCATAAGTTTAATGATCGGATCGGCATCAAGTTGTCTGTGGTTTCTTCAATCTAATTAAGATCAATGCTAAATAATGAAAATGAAGCACATTAAGAATAAAGTGAGTAGAAATAGAAATTGCATCATGCACTTTTAGTAAAGAGAATAATTCACTTCAAGATAGAGATTTGGTATAATAGTCATGGTAAAAAAGCCTTAATCATCCATTTGATTTATAAATTTGAAAATATAGAGGAGAAGTGCAACGATAGCTACATAACTTGTACATTAAAAAACAATGATTGATGATTAAATAGCACTAAAAATAGGGGAAGAGTTATCAAACTACCTCTTGAAACAACAAATATATTTAAAGGTCAAATATCTTTCCCACCATATGGAAGCATGTAGTACAACAATAGGCCTAGAACCTGCAAACGAAGAAATAATGCAAACAACCAAAGCAAATAAATGACAAAATAAATTGTAAATCACTAATCATCAAGAATATTTTATAAGCTATTTCAAATTAGAATCTTGAAATAAAATTACAAAAATTATATTTAACAAATTTGCTAATAGAAAATCCCTCATGAACGGCTTTTCCAATACCAAACGTATGCTTGAAATCCATAATCATTATCTGCATCCTTCATTGACATTGGGAAGAGGAAGCAAAGAAGAGAATGAAATTGGTAACTTGAAGTCAAATAAAGAGGAGAAGAGGCAGTGGGTGGTGATTTGATTTGCATGGGTATTTTATTCTTAATATTTTTATAAGAGCTATAGTGGTTTATATTTTGGGAATAGTAAGGAAACTAAGATTAGAAAACGAAATGAATATTATGGACATGTATGATCAGGATGTAACAAGATTTAGATAGTTATGAAAGTGATTAATTTGTCATTTTGTATTTTATATTGGTTGAATGGACAATTTCGTAATTTCCAAAGGCAAATTCTCATTTTTTCCCCATTATATATAGATAAATTTTTTGATCACTTTCTCTAAACAAAAAAAAAAAACAATATGTACACGAAATTAGTAAATGATATATAGGGTATGTATGTTTGTACATACTTCGTTCATCAAACATATGTTTATGTATGTGTGTGTTTATATTCCAAGCAGCCATTTTCTTTGGTAAAGAAGAAAAACACACTAAACAAATATAAATAAAATGTAATAAATATGAGTATGACAAGAAGTTGTCACGGAAAAATTCGTCAATATAGTAATTGCGCACGCTAAAGTAAGTCATGGGAAAATAAAATATGCTTTGCTCAAAAATGAAGAGAAAAAACTTCATGCCATCTTCCCATATAGGCAATGAAATGCAACACATTTGCACTCTTTTGCCGACATACTTCATTCATCAATATTCTATAAGTTAACCAAAATACAAGAATGAGAATCATTAAGGTAATTTATTAGAAATTGGCAAAAAAGTAAAAATAAAATATAGAATAATTACATAAAGTCCTAATTTTTCCATTATAAGAGGAACAACTTAGAACTATCTCACCAATCCTGTCATAGAACTCATTTTCAAACTTTGTAAAAAGGAAACTATAAATGCAACTTAATACGTTGATTCTAATTTTAATTGGTAATTATGATACTTTTAGCGGATTCATCACATCGATCAATTGATATGGTTTACATTCATATCAATATCTTGTTCCAAGCATGACACTGTGAAGACAAATACACCGACAGACATACATATATTAATTGAAATTATGTAAAGTTTTTAATCATGAGTTGTATGATATGTATGATATTGCTGTAATGAGATGATAAGTAAACTGGAAATGCATTATCTATGGGAGCATCCATAGAAAATAATATTTTAAAGATAGTTTAATTGCAAAGTATTTATTAAAGAGGCAGTGCGAAGGGTGGGCTAATGGAAATATTGAGCTAAATGGAAAAGAAACCAATGATCCATCAAACAATCAATAATCTTCTAACTATGCATGGAGTAACTTTCCACTTGGTATTTGCCTTAAATAAATAACATACTTACAAAACATCCCCTTTACTCAATTTTACGTACTAATATCGTCATAAATTTACAATAGATTTAGCTAAAAAATGTTGAATGTTGCTTAAAACATTATTTGTATCTGCTTTTGGGAATTCACTGCCATTCCACTTGTAAGTTTTCTAGAGTTTAAGCTAACAAAATGCAAAGAAGATAGATGCATTGCCAAGCTTTCGGTAGGTATGGATTCTGAGGTCATGGAACATTTGGTAGCTTCACGTATTTCAAGGACATCGAAATACGCAATTCCACATCCACCCCATACATGGTAGTCATAGCCAAAACAGACTTGGCAGAGCCTGGAGGAGGAGAAGCAATGGTTAAAAAAGAACATGATGGTGGGAAAATGATGTCGTCGAGAGGAAGGGGGCACAGTGTAACTGCCGGGATTTTCGACCCTCGAAAATCGACATTAAAACATTCACTGTATTGCATGTCGAGCAATCGAATACCAGAAAACTCTTATTGTTAGGGGAAAAGAAAGAAAAAAGAAGAAAGAAGGAAGAAGAAAGAGAGAAAACAAAAAACATATAATCTCACGGAGGAACTAATAATATATAATATTTCATCCTGTACAATTGCTGAGAAATACAATAATGAATGTAGTAGAGAAATAACCATTTAAGCAAATACGTTTCTAGGCCTCCAACTCGTTTCCTTAAGCACCAAAGCATCGAATTAAATCGGTAATATGCTCTCTCTGACAAAAGCATTATAATAAAATAACACCCGAGTCATTATGGAAAACCAACATGAGAAAACACACCCAGTTGAATTTTTATGTTTCAAAAATCTTTTGCAATAAAGGTATCCTGTAAGACCACACTGCACATAAACAAGGACGGGTTTTTACCTAACAACCAAACCATTTCATATAAGTCTAAGGGTTAAAGTAAAATATGAATATAGCTGAAATGCTTGTGTCTTACATTTCAGCATAGTTGGGCACAACTAAGTCTGTACGACGCTTATTGGAGAATTGATTTCATACAATGACTGAGCTACTGGGGTAGTGCCCGTCACTATGCATCTCTAGATAAAATAACTCTGAGGACCTCGCCGAGATCCCCTGCTAACATAGGATTGGCCTATCACATGACTAGTAGTACCGAATATGATCACCCCTCAGTTATTGGGCCTCGAAGCATACAATTAGAGATAATATCGACGCTAGATAGGGATGATCATACCCTACTTGGGAGCGACCCGCTTAGCCCCACTGTATCTCCCATGCTTTAGTTATTCCCGATTGATGAGGCTTGAGGCTACATTTTATCTTTTATATAGCACTACCTACTTGGAATGCTAACACTGCCCTCCATGCAACAATGCGATATCAGCATTTGTCTATACAAGTTTATTCTAGGACTAAATGAAATGCTTGAGAGCTCCATCTTTAATTCCGTCATCTTCAAGATATATTTACTTTGAAATGCTTGGTTGGATCGAAGTGGTTTTTGGATAACCTATTCGATCCCGGTCTCTTCGAAACAACTTCCAGTAGTTTTTGGTAAATTCAACCCTGGTTCTTTAGGAAATTAACAGTCAAAGATAAGATTAAAGATCACCTCCAACCGTTAGTGGGCGGATTTCCTTATGTTTGACCTTTTGGATTTTATACAAGTGTTTATTCTCTCCATCCCATTTTTCTTCGCGTATGGATTAGAATAAATAAAATGCGAACATGGATTTTGTAAGTAAGAATATTGAATAAAGAAAATAAGATGTAAATATAAATACTTTAATAAATAATGGAATTGGACTGTAATAAATAATGTTAGTGAACTGAAATTACGTGTAACATCCCAAAAATTTATCAGTTTAAATTGGTAATATATTTAAACTTTTGGGAATTTAATTTGAAAATAAATTGAAAAGTCTCAAACAAATAAAATAAGTGATAATTCGTATGAATAAAATTCCAATTTCTTTTGAGTTTAAAATTTTGAATTAATAAATGTTTAAAAAAAATATCATTTGCATTTAAATTATATATATCTAATGCATATATAAGTAGATTGGAATATATATATTGAATTTGAATTTAAATTGTACAAGTATATGTATGAGTATATAAATGGACATAAATGGGTTTTATTCAAGTTTGAATAGGAATTTGAATTTAAATTTAAAATAAATGTTTTAGAAAAATAATTAGCATTTGAAATCATAAATGTGTAATTTATATAATGTCAAAAATTGATTAAAACATTCTTCTTTTAACATTGTATATATACAAATGAACAAGGGGTATAATTGTTAATAAAGAGAATTTAATATAAAATTTACTTAAAAATTCTTTTTTCTTTGTAAAAATACAAGTGTTAAACATGCATGAGGGAGATGGTGTAAAAATAAACAAGTGTAGAGATCTCATGATTAATTTTAACAAGTGGCATTCAATTTAGTCGATTGAAAAAAAAAATTAAAATCATAAAAAAAATTCAGCTTCTCTGTTCCAATTATTTAGCCTCTCAAATTTCTGAAAGAAAAGTAAAAAAGTCTTGAGCATTTCAAACTTCAACACCCAAAGAAAAAAATAAGAAAAAAAGCTGCAACTTTTTCTTGGATTCAAAGTTAAAAATATGAGACTCTTCTCCAACATTAAAGCAGTAGTTTTAATTCCATCTCTCAGGTAAGTTTTAAAATTCATAGTTAAGTGAATTTGTAATTTCAAAATCAAGTTTTAACACAAAATTTTTTCCAACTGTAGATTAGTATAATCAATGCTCTAGTTTTGGCCAGAAAACAGAGCTGGATTCTCCGAAGTAAATTAAGGCAAGTGAACTCTTTTTAAAAGTTTGAATTTGAATTTGTTAATCAGTGATAAAGCAAGAATTAAGCAATTGTATAAATCAGTTGCAGGAAAAAAAAATTAGGTTTCAAAGATTAAGTTAGTTTCTAGATTTCAAGCTACAGACCCTATTCTCTGTTGCATAAGAAATCAAACTGTAAGTCAATTGAATGTTGTGTGTTATTGATGAATTAAGTAAACAAATACAACAAGGATTAATTAAAGATTTGTATTAACAAACTTTGTAGATTAAACTTCAAGATCAAAGTAGAAAAATCTAGGCTTTCATCTTTATTCTAAAACAGTCAGGAGCTTTCTGTTCAAAATTATGTCAAGTGAGTGAACTCCTTTTTAATCCAATTACTTTTTGTTGTATGCATCCCTGTATGATGTTGAAAACTTTTGCATGAGAACAAAATGAGTGTGCATGTGTATATTTGTTTGGGCATGTTCTTCCATCCCTGTTCTTCTGAGCTTTTGGTTTACAGAGTAAACCCATGCTTGATTGAAATCTCCCTCTCTCTATTTTCTTCCGGAATTGAATTTTAAACAAACAAAGTGTTTGTTTTAAACATGCAATATGTTTTAATAACAAATCAGAGCAAGGCAATATAGTTTTTTTCCTGGAAATTGTGAAAACACAGCCACCATTCAAATTAGGCAAGAATTCAAATATCATAAATTTAAATTTCAGTAATGCTATCTGAATCGACATTGAAAATAACGATTTTTGAAAGTTAAATCTAAATTTTTAATACAGTTTTTTGTGAGAAATTTTAACTTGATCGGAAAATTTGATTTTGTAAAATTCTGATGAACTACGTGTTTGTGGGCCTCGAGATCATCATCGCAGCTAGCTTGAGGGTTTGTAATCCTCAGAAAAATATAGGTTGAATTTATAAATCATTATATTGTTGGTTCGAAACCGAATTAGGGTTGAAAACCCATATCTGCTCGCAATTGAAAATGGTCGTGCTGCATTGCCGTTGGGTGATCGGAACCTCCGGCACCGGTGCCATTCGTGGCGTCGAAAGTTGGCGAAACTCCAGGTACGATGCCGCGACCTCTGATGGTCAGTGGAGGGAAGACGTGGCGTTTTTAGGTGATCAGTATTTTTGTTCTAGTTAGGTTCAGGTTCAAATTTTGATTTCTTCGTTAAATTGGTTTTCTGGGCGTTAGGGTGGTGCATGGAAATCATCGTCGTGACGTCGACGGCAGGAGCATCGATCGTAGACGGCCAGAGGGTTTGTGCATGTGCACAATGACGAAATTGGTGTCAGGGGGAAATGGTTGGGGAAGAAGCCTCGGACTCAAAGCGGCAGTAGTAAAATTCGAATGTTAGCTCGAGTTATAGCTCGAAGGAATTTACGTATGTGCCGAGTAGATTTAAAATTAAACAAATTTTAGTGGAATTTTTTTTGTCATGGGTAAATCTTGGTAAAACTCGAAGTAATGAAGATTTTCGCTCGGGGATGACTCGAGACAGCCTCGGGTGGTCGTTGAAAACAGCAAATTCCGGTTTTAAATTTTTCTGAAACATAAGTTCAAATGATTCCTAAATTCATTCCTTATAAAATGAAGATTGTTTGTTAATGGAATGTGAAGTTAATGGTATTGGAATAATTATTTGAAAATGATCAAGTTCAAAGAAATTTCAAATTTATATTTTTAAAGTAAAATTGTTTTAAATTTAACTTAATAAAATAATTAAGAAGTAAATCAAATATTCAAGTTGTCAACTTAAAAAAAAAATTTATTTATAATTATTAAATAATTGATGTATTTGTAATTACTTTATAATCAATTAATTAAAGAATAATTAATTAATAAAGGTAATTAAAATTTAATTAATTAACGATTAAGAATTAATAAATTTAGACAATTAACAAAAGAATAATTAATTAATAAAGGTAATTAAATTTTAATTAATTAACAATTAAGAATTAATAAATTTAGATAATTAATTAAAGAATTATTAATTAATAAAGGTAATTAAAATTTATTTAATTAACAATTAAGAATTAATAAGTTTAGATAATTAATTAAAGAATAATTAATTAATAAAGTTAATTAAGATTTCATTAATACATAGTTAATAATAATTAATCATTGATTTAAAATAATTAATTAAAATAATTATGTGGTTAATTCACTTAAATCACATTCATTGAAGATAATTGACTATTATCAAATGTTGTAACTAGATTGATATTTCTGTTGTGATTGTGATACTGTGTGATGTGAATTGCTTTGTGCTGTGATTTGTGATTTGTTTCTGTATGTATGTGAGAACCCTTTTGCCCATAAAACGACATTTGAACTTCGATGCGACAGGGAATCGGATTTCAGCTAGTTATCCGAAACCCATATCGAACCCTAAATGTAAATCTTTGTGATTGATACATCTACGTGTTTTAGAATTAAGCGCTCACTATTCGGATTAGCCGGGAGAGGACCTTTATGTCATATAACCCATTCCGAATAGTGCTACGATGAAATGAATAGCATTTGAAGACGGTGATGTAGACCGAATTTCTTCGAAAATGATAGGATAACCTATCGAATGTCTCTGCACCGAGTTGCTCCGGTATAGAGATCTCCACATGTGATGGGGAGTCCGATCGGAATTGTGGATACCTGGATTTGCAAGGGCTTCTTCCTTCATTGGACGAAGTGCCTTCGGTTCTGTTCGAACCCGGAACAGATTTGTATGTTTGTGTGTCTGGCACTACACTTTGATATATAAAGCAGATTTCTTTCAAATACATATATGTTGGTGGCGGAGAATTTATTCTCTTAGCTTAACACCCTTCTCTAAGACATACGAGCTCAGAGGTTATGTAGTTGAAGGTTATCAACGATATACTCCCAATTTGGTATGTGGCATGCTAAGTGCTGCTGTGTGTTGATGATCATTTGTTGATCATTTATGATCAAAGCATGGCTTTCGTGTAAAGCGTAGCTTTGTGGACGAGACCTCATCGGACCTCACACCCCGAAAATGGTCAAAACAGGAAAGATGCGGCAAGGTTATGAGGGTCGCACCATTTAGGGTATGTCATTTCCTTCTGGAAAAAGGTGGTATCATGGTATGGAGCCCAGATACTTTACCTATGTGGTTATCTCAATCTCATTTACGATGTGGTTGTTGCTTTGTGGTAGAGGGCCCTCAGATAAAGGTCACAAACGACCAGGCAATGGCATAGTCGTGTAGTAGTTACCAAGTTACAGAGGTAACCCGGCCTCGTGTTGGCAGAGAACTGGTTATGTTCTCGGGACGTCCCTCCAGAGGCGTACCCATGTGGCAGTAGAAAGTTGCTTAGCCTGACCATTTGTCGGAAAACCCAAAGAAAGAATACGAGCCCTGTACGGTTTTAGTTGTATAACCTGCTATGCAGCGTGGCGGTAACCTGCCACAAAACATGGTAGCTATAGTAGGCATACAATAATGGTCGTATGCTAGCTAAGATTAATATTATACTTTCGAAATGATTTTCTACACTATGCACTAGTAATAATATCAAAGAATTTTTCTCGTATCAAGCATATTTGACTATCATAAGAAGAAATCTCCTCCAATTTTGCGATCGCATTGTGTGTGTGGCGGGAGGTCTTATGGTAGTTTCATTTTCGAAAAAGCATACCTGATTTTCTTTTATAAATCTTGTTTTATTTAAAAGAAACTATTTTTGTTTACTCATACAAGTCCCATGACTGACCCGGAGTTTATTGTTTCCTTTCTAAACTCTGGGTGCCCATAATTTCCACACGGGCAGCCTAGTAGCAGGTTTTTGTGTTTTGGCGTTAGCTGGATTTTGGAAGTCTTTTGGTTGGAGGCTATCAGTTTTTGGAGGCTTTTGTCTTAGAGATATTTTGGAAGCTTTTGGATCTCAAGGTGCTTAGTTTTGGAAGTTCGCTATCACTTTATTTCCTTGAAGATCTTTTGGCATATGATCACTTGTTGTTCTATTGCGATGTTCTATTTGAAGTTGTGATATACGTATAAAGATACTCTGATGTTGTAATGGATATTATAATGATGTTGTATCTGTGATGTAATGCATGATATTCATTTTATTTCCGCTGTATTATACTCATCTAATGTTGGTATAAGCTCCATCCGACTGGAGTTCGATGTTTGAATCTTCGGCAGTCGAATACAAGTGAGGTATTTGATGTCAATTTTCGAACATTGGATTTCGGGTCGTGACATGTGGTATCAGAGCTAAAGGTTGAGTAAGAACTTTAGCTACGGAGTATAACACATTAGATGACTCATTAGAGATAGGGTGAAGTATGCCCTAGAATGAGTATAACCCGAGACCGAAACCCTAAATTTTCTTAGTCTATTTCTTTTAACTGCCGATATTCCTTAAGAAATCTTGTCCATATATCTAAATCAAGCTTTCTTACTAATTACAGGTAGTAAGAATGAGCAGACAAAGAGGAAGAGCTGGGGGGGTGAGGAAATGCCATAACACCTAGCCAAGTTCCCCAACAGCAGAAGCAGCTTTATCTACTCAGAATCAACCGAATCTGGCTGATTCATATAAGAGTTTCTCAAGGCTTGGTGGTAAGCCGTTCACCGGCAAGGAGTCGATTGTTAAGGCCTATGCATGGATCAGATCATGTGAAAGAATATTTAAAGGGCTAAAGCTGCAAGACAATCAGATGCGACTCATAGCTTCTTGGCAACTTCAAGAAGAAGCCTTAGCATGGTGGGAGACAGTCACTGTAGATGAGCCAGAAGACGAGTTTACTTAGGAGAGATTTAAAGAAGTATTTGAGAAGCGCTATATGCCATCACCAGGGATTTTTCGAATGTACCAAGCGTTCATGGACTTAAAGCAAGGGAGTTTGTCATTCGAGGAGTATCTGAACAAATTCAATGAATTGTCTCATTTCGGTCCAGAATTCATGAATACACCTTTAAAGGAAAATGAAAGGTTCATTCGTGGGATGAATAAGAAGTTCCATAAAAGGATGACTGGCCACGTCAAAGGACCCTTTTTAGATTTGATTGATATGGGGTACACATATGATACACTTGATATGTAAGAAGCTCCGGTGGAGAAGGGAAATTTGAGCAATAAAAATTGGAAGAAGAGGAAATTTGGAGGCAAGAAACCATGGCAGGGTAAGGAGAAACAGAAGCGCAATCAAGTAAGCATAGCAGAGAATGATACTTGCATTAATTTCTTAGAAAAGGGCCATTATTCGAGCAGATGTACGAAGCCTTAGAGACAAGTCAATCAATCCGTTCAAGTGAAGCCAAGGAAATGTTATTATTGTCAGAAATTGGGACACGAAGTTAAAGACTGCCCAACCATGAAGCAAGCTCAGACAGCCAAGGTGTACATAGTCAAAGACAAACCTGCATCTTCCAAAGCAGAAAAGGGGAAAGGAGTTTTGGAGGGTAATCTCACTATTTATGATAGCATTGTTAGAGTTCTGTTTGACACGGGCGCTACACATAGTTTTATCTCTCAACAAGCTATAAATGAATTGAATCTTGAACCTGATTTTGTTGATGAGCCTATATGCGTAAAGAATCCATTTGGAGGTCCTGCGAACCTTTGTCTTCGATGTAGAGACATTCCTATCTCCTATTCTAATTACCAATTCCCTATCGGTCTCTTTATCCTTGATTTTAACGAGTTTGAAGTCTTACTCGGAATGGATTGGCTAGCAAAATACGAAGCCAAATTGGATTGTAATAATCGATTGATTTCGATTAAAACCAAATTTGAAGATTCCATTGAGATTTCTTGTGAGGACCCTAGTCCTAAAAGAGAAGGGTTGGTGTATAATTTGGATTATCCCGAACCCAGTCTGGAGTTCATACCCATTGTTAGAGATTTTCTTGATGTGTTCGAAGAAGTGAAACCCTTACCTCCACATCAAGAAATAAAATTCAGAATTGACCTAGTACCCAATGCTCGTCCTGTCGTTCATGCAAATCACAGGATGGCACCCAGGCAAAGGGTTGAATTAGTCAAGCAAACCAATGATTTATTAGATAACGGGTTAATTCGTCCTAGTGTTTCTGAATGGGGTTCAGCCGTCGTGTTTGTTGCTACATCGGACGGATCTTTGAGATTGTGTGTGGATTACGGCGATCTCAATAAGCTGAATATCAAGAATAAATTTCCTCTACCTAGAATTGATGATCTGTTTGATCAATTACACGACACTCGTTTCTTTTCGAAGATGGATCTAGCCCAGGGGTTCAATCAACTATAAATCGCCGAAGATTGTGTACATTTGACCGCTTTCGGGGGTCCTAATATGTTCTACAAATGGTTAGTTATGCCTTCCGGGCTAACTAATGTTCTAGCATACTTCATAGATCTTATGACCCGCGTGTTCCGGGAAGTATTGAATAAATTTGTGCTCGTGTTTATTGATGATATATTGGTCTATACCAAGACCGAAGAGGAGCATGCCGAGCATCTTAGAATCGGTTTAGAGATATTAAGGAGAAATATTCTATTCGCAAAATTTTTCAAATGCCATTTTTGGGTCAAATAAGTTAAATTTCTCGGCCATATTGTTAATGAAGAAGGGATTTCTGTTGATCTTAGAAAATTTTTCGCTATTCTTGATTGGAGGAAACCCACTACACCAAAAGAAGTTTGAAGCTTTTTGGGTTTAGCAAGTTATTACCGGAAGTTTGTTCGGGACTTTTCTAAGATAGCTAGTCCGTTGACTAAGCTAACAATGAAGAATGCAAGATTCAATAGGACTCCGAAATGTGATGTAGCTTTTCAAGAGTTGAAGAAGAGATTAACCACCGCTACTATTCTTACTATTATCAATGAGAACCAGGGATTATCTGTTTATACTGATGCTTATGGTGAAGGTTTGGATGCGGTATTAATAAAGAATGGGAAGGTAATTGCCTACGCGAGTAGACAATTACGTCCACATGAAAGAAATTACCCAACCCATGATTTGGAATTTTTCGCTGTTATCTTCGCTTTGAAAATATGGCGGCATTATCTTCTGGGTGAAAATTCGAATATTCAACGACCATAAATCTTTGAAATATCTCTTCACTAGAAAGATTTAAATCTACGGCAACAACGATGGTTAGAATTTCTAGCGTCATATGGCCTAGATATTCAATATACGCCTGGAAAAGCCAATGTAGTTGCCGACACTTTAAGTAGGAGACATGTTGTTCTTGCATATCTTGTTATCACTCCTACTCTCCTTGAAAAGATCGCTAGCAAGCAAATTGAAGACAAGTTTCTTCGGGAAATTCGCAGAAGAATATGTCGAGGTGAAGATTCTAGTTTTGCAATTGATGATATAAGGTTGAAAGACAGGGTTTGTGTCCCGGACATTCCCGATCTGAAACGTGAAGTTTTAGATGAATGTCACAAGTCTAAATTCAGCATCCATCTAGGAGTCAATAAAATGTATCGTGATATCAAAAGAACTTTTTGGTGGAAGACAATGAAAAGGAACATATCTATATATGTGAGTCGCTGTGCTACTTGCCAACAAATTAAAAGCGATCAAAAGAAAATGGCGGGTTTACTTCAGCTTTTAGAGGTACCCAATTGGAAATGGGACCAAGTATCGATGGATTTCATCGACGGGTTGCCTCGCACTCGAAAAGGCAATGAAGCAATTTGGGTCATTACGGACCGTTTGACTAAGACAGCCCACTTCTTGCCAGTGAAATCTACCCGCACGGCAGCAAGTTTAGCCGAGTTATATGTGAAAGAAATTATCCGTCTCCATGGTATTCCTAGCAGCATAGTGAGTGATCGTGATCCGATCTTCACTAGTAGATTTTGGGAAGCATTTCAAGACGCATTGGGAACAAAACTGAATTTCAGCACTACTTATCACCCACAGTCTGATGGGTAGACTGAGAGGATTAGCCGAATCTTAGAAGACCTTTTGCGTGCTTGTATACTTGATTTTGGTGGTTCTTGGGAGGATCAGTTGCATCTGGTCGAGTTCTTGTATAACAATATCTATCAGGCTAGTATCGAGATGGCTCCTTTTGAAGCTTTATATGGTCGTCCGTGTCGATCACCTGCATGATGGATCGAGGCAGGTGATAGACTCATCCTTGGACCGGATATGATTAAAGAAGCCACAGAGAAAGTTGATTTTACACGGAAGAAATTGAGGACGGCTCAAAGTCGTCAAAAGATTTATTATGATCGCAGAAGAAGGGATTTGGAATTCCAGATTGGAGACTCTGTCTTTCTCAAAGTATCTCCAATGCATGGTGTATTAAGGTTTGGGACGACCGGTAAACTGGCACCACGGTATATTGGTCATTTTCCTATTCTAGAGAGGATCGGTTCTTTAGCCTATCGAGTGCAGCTGCCTAGCTGGTTATCTGGCGTGCATGATGTGTTCTACATTTCTAACCTCAGACTTATGTGCACGATCCAGATAGTATTATTGAAGATGCTGCTCAGTGGGATCTCGACATCACTCCCAATTTAATAGTTAAAAGAGAACCGATAAAGATTTTGGATTGTGATGAAAAGCAATTGAGAAACAAAATTGTGAAACTGGTTAAAGTACAGTGGAGTGGTGATCCAAAGGAATACATTTGGGAAACCAAAGATAATATGCAGAATCATATCCTAATTGCAGAGTGGATATCTCGGCTTAAACTGGTAAGCCATTCTTTTACTCTTTTTGAATTCGTACATTCTTTGTTTGTTTTCTCTCTCTTTCAAATTTCGAGGACGAAATTTTCTTAAGGGGGGATATCTGTAACATCCCAAAAATTTATCAATTTAAATTGGTAATATATTTAAACTTTGGGAATTTAATTTGATAATTAATTTGAAAAGTCTCAAACAAAAAAATTAAGTGATAATTTGTATGAATAAAATTCCAATTTCTTTTGAGTTTAAAATTTAGAAATTATAATGTTTTAAAAAAATCATTTGCATTTAAATTATATATATAATGCATATATGAGTAGATTGGAATGTATATGTTGAATTTGAATTTAAATTGTACAAGTATATGTATGAGTATATAAATGGACATAAATGGATTTTATTCAAGTTTGAATTGGAATTTGAATTTAAAATAAATGTTTTAGAAAAATAATTGGCATTTGAAATAAAAAATGTGTAATTTATATAATGTAAAAGATTGGTTAAAACATTCTTCTTTTAACATTGTATATATACAAATGAATAAGGGGTATAATTATTAATAAAGTGAATTTGATATAAAATTTAGTTAAAAATTCTTTTGTCTTTATAAAAATACAAGTGTTAAACATGCATGAGGGAGATGGTGTAAAAATAAACAAGTGTTGAGATGTCATGATTGATTTTAACAAGTGGCATTCAATTTAGTTGATTGGAAAAAAAAAAAACTTAAAATCATAAAAACTTTTCAGCTTCTCTTTTCCAATTATTTAGCCTCTCAAATTTCTGAAGGAAAAGTAAAAAGGTTTTGAGCATTTCAAACATCAACTCCCAAAGAAAAAAATAAGAAAAAAAGCTGCAACTTTTTCTTGGATTCAAAGTTAAAAATCTAAGACTCTTATCCAACATTAAAGAAATAGTTTTAATTCCATCTCTCAGGTAAGTTTTAAACTTCATAGTTAAGTGAGTTTGTAATTTTAAAATCAAGTTTTAACACAAAAAAATTTCAAACTGCAGATTAGTATAATCAATGCTCCAGTTTTGGCCAGAAAACAGAGCTGGATTCTCTAAAATAAATTAAGGCAAGTGAACTCTTTTTAAAAGTTTGAAATTGAATTTGTTAATCAGTAATAAAGCAAGAATTAAGCAATTGTATTAATCAGTTGTAGGGAAAAAAAATCAGGTTTCAAAGATTAAGTTAGTTTCTGGATTTCAAGCTACAGACCCTATTCTCTGTTGCATAAGAAATCAAACTGTAAGTCAATTGAATGTTGTGTGTTATTGATGAATTAAGTAAACAAATACAACAAGGATTAAGAAAAGATTTGTATTAACAAACTTTGCATATTAAACTTCAAGACCAAAGTAGAAAAATCCAAGCTTCCGTCTTTATTCTAAAACAGTCAGGAGCTTTCTGTTCAAAACTGTGTCAGGTGAGTTAACTTCTGTTTAATCCAATTACTTGTTGTTGTATGCGTCCCTAAATGATGTTGAAAATTTTTGCATGAGAACAAAATGAGTGTGCATGTGTATATTTGTTTGGGCATGTTCTTCCATCCCTGTTCTTCTGAGCTTCTGGTTTACAGAGTAAACCCATGCTTGAATTCAAATCTCGCTCTCTCTGTTTTCTTATGGAATTGAATTGTAAATAAACAAAGTGTTTGTTTTAAACATGCATTATGTTTTAATAACAAATCAGAGCAAGGCAATATAGTTTTTTTCTTGGAAATTATGAAAACACGGCCACCATTCAAATTAGGCAAGAATTCGAATATCATAAATTTAAATTTCAGTAATGCTATCTGAATTGACATTGAAAATAACGATTTTTGAATGTTAAATCTAAATTTTTAATACAGTTTTTAGTGAGAAATTTTAACTTGATTAGGAAATTTGATTTTGTAAAATTCTGATGAACTACGTTTTTGTGGGCCTCGAGATCATCGTCGCGGCTAGCTTGAGGGTTTGTAATCCTCAGAAAAACACAGGTTGAATTTATAAATCATTATATTTTTGGTTCAAGATCGAATTAGGGTTGAAAACCCATATTTGCTCATAATTGAAAATGGTCGTGCTGCATTGCCGTTGGGTGATCGGAACCTCCGGCACCGGTGCCAATCGTGGCATCGAACATTGGTGAAACTTCAAGTACGATGCCGCGAACTCTGATGGTCAGTGGAGGGAAGACGTGGTGTTTTTAGGTGATCAGTATTTTTGTTCTAGTTGGGTTCAGGTTCAAATTTTGATTTCATCGTTAAATTAGTTTTCTGGGCGTTAGGGTGGTGCGTGGAGATCATCGTCATCACGTCGACTGCAGGAGCATCGATCTTCGCCGGCCAGAGGGTTTGTGCATGTGCACAACGACGAAATTGGTGTCGGGGACAATGGTTGGGGAAGAAGCCTCGGACTCGAAGCGGCAGTAGTAAAATTCGAATGTTAGCTTGAGTTATAGCTCAAAGGAATTTACGTATGTGCCGTGTAGATTTAAAACTTAAAAAAAATTTAGTGGAAATTTTTTTGTCACTGGTAAATCTTGGTAAAACTTGAAGTAACGAACATTTTCGCTCGGGGATGACTCGAGACAGCCTCGAGTGGTCGTTGAAAATAGCAAATTCCAGTTTTAAAATTTTTTGAAGCATAATTTTAAATGATTCCTAAATTCATTCCTTATAAAATGAAGAATGTTTGTTAATGGAATGTGAAGTTAATGGTACTGGAATGATTATTTTAAATTGACTAAGTTCAAAGAAATTTCAAATTTATATTTTTAAAGTAAAATTATTTTAAATTTAACTTAATAAAATAATTAAAAAGTAAATCAAATATTCAAGTTGTTAACTTAAAAAACAAATTTATTTATAATAATTAAATAATGATTAAATAATTGATGATTTGTATTTACTTTATAATCGATTAATTAAAGAATAATAAATTAATAAAGGTAATTAAATTTTAATTAATTAACAATTAAGAATTAAAAATTTTAAATAATTAATTAAAGAATAATTAAATAATAAAGGTAACTAAATTTTAATTAATTAACAATTAAGAATTAATAAATTTAGATAATTAATTAAAGAATAATTAACTAATAAAGGTAATTAAAATTTAATTAATTAACAATTAAAAATTAAAAAATTCAGATAACTAATTAAAGAATAATTAATTAATAAAGTTAATTAAGATTTAATTAATTCATAGTTAAGAATAATTATTCATTGATCTAAAATAATTAATAAAAATAATTATGTGGTTAATTCACTTAAATCAAATTCATTGAAGATAATTGACTATTATCAAATGTTGTGTACTTGATTGATATTTCTGTTGTGATTGTGATACTGTGTGATGTAAATTGCTTTATGCTGTGATTTGTGATTTTTTTCTGTATGTATGTGAGAACCCTTTTGCCTGTAAAACGACATTTAAACTTCGATGCGACGGGGAGTCGGATTTCAGTTAGTTATCCGAAACCCACATCGAAGCCTGAATGTAAATCTTTGTGATTGATACTTCCACGTGTTTTAAAATAGAGCACTCACTATTCGGATTAGCCGGGAGAGGACCTTTGTGTCATATAACCCATTTCGAATAGTGATACAATGAAATGAATAGCATTTGAAGACGGTGATGAAGACCGCGTGTCTTCGAAAACGGTAGGATAACCTATCGAATGTCTCTGCACTGAGTTGCTCCGGTATAGAGATCTCTACATGTGATGGGGAGTCCGATCAGAATTGTAGATACCTGGATTTGCAAGGGCTGCTTCCTTCATTAGACGAAGTGCCTTCGGTTCTGTTCGAACCGGAACAGACTTGTATGATTGTGTGTCTGACACTACACTTTGAGATATAAAGCAGATTTCTTTCAAATACATATCTGTTGGTGGCGGAGAATTTATTCTCTTAGCTTAACACCCTTCTCTGAGACGTACGAGCTTAGAGGTTATGTAGTTGAAGGTTATCTGCGATATACTCCCAATTTGGTAGTGTGGCATGCTAAGTGTTGTTGTGTGTTGATGATCATTTGTTGATCATTTATGATCAAAGCATGGCTTTCGTGTAAAGTGTAGCTTTGTGGACAAGACCTCATCGGACCTCACACCCCGGAAATGGTCGAAACAGGAAAGATGCGGCAAGGTTATGAGGGTCGCACCCTTTAGGGTATGTCATTTCCTTCTGGAAAAAGGTGGTATCATGGTATGGAGCCAACATACTATACCTATGTGGTTGGTGCAATCTCATTTACTGTGTGGTTGTTGCTTTGTGGTAGAGGGCCTTTGGATAAAGGTCCCAAACGACCCGGGAATGGCATAGTCGTGTAGTAGTTACCTAGTTACAGAGGTAACCCAGCCTTGTGTTGGCTGAGAACTGGTTAAGTTCTCGAGAGGTCCCTCCAGAAGCATACCCATATGGCAGTAGAAAGTTTCTTAGCCTGACCATTTGTTGGAAAACCAAAAGGAACAATACGACCCCTGCATGGTTTTAGTTGTATAACCTGCCACGCAGCATGGCGGTAACCTGCCATAAAACATGGTAGCTATAGTAGGCATACAATAATGGTTGTATACTGGCTAAGATTAATATTATACTTTCGAAATGATTTTCTACACTATGCACTAGTAATTTTCAAAGAATTTTTCTCGTATCAAGCATATTTGACTATCATAAGAAGAAATCTCCTCCAATTCTGCAATTGCATTGTGTGTGTGGCGGGAGGTCTTATGGTAGTTTCATTTTCGAAAAAGCATACCGGGTTTTCTTTTATAAATCTTGTTTTATTCAAAAGCAACTATTTTTGTTTACTCATACCAGTCCCATGACTGACCTGGAGTTTATTATTTCCTTTCTAAAATCTGGGTGCCCATAATTTCCACACGGGCAGCCTAGTAGCAGGTTTTCCGTGTTTTGGTGTTAGCTGGATTTTGGAAGTCTTTTGGTTTCGAGGCTATCGGTTTTTGGAGGCTTTTGTCTTAGAGATATTTTGGAAGCTTTTGGATCTCAAGGTGCTTAGTTTTGGAAGTTCGCTATCACTTTATTTCCTTGAATACTTTTTGGCATATGATCACTTGTTGTTCTATTGCGATGTTCTATTTGAAGTTGTGATATATGTATAAAGATACTCTGATGTTGTAATTGATATTATGATGATGTTGTATCTGTGATGTAATGCATGATATTCATTTTGTTACCGTTGTTTTATACTCATCTAATTTTGTTATAAGCTCCAGCCGACTGGAGTTCGATGTTTGAATCTTCGACAGTTGAATACAAGTGAGGTATTTGATGTCAATTTTCGAACATTGGATTTCTGGTCGTGACACTACGCCTGATTATAAGTAGAATTGGAATAATTAAAGAAAATTGGCATAGTTATAACTTAGAATTGTAATTAAATAGAGTAAAAGATGAAAGAAGCTTATTTTCACACTTAAACCTCGGGTTAAGTAATAAGCATGATTATAACATAGATTCTAATAAGCAAAAGAATAGAATGAGGCTTATTTTAAGACTATAGATATTTTAATAAGCATAGAAAGTAAAAATGATAATAAAGGCTAATTTAAATAATTTATCTAAGTTAATAAGCAAAGATGAAAGTTCGACCTATACAAAATAGCATTCCCTATTAGACAAAACGGTGCCTCACATTAGTCTGAAGTGAGATAAGGGCATGCTTATGCTAAGAATGATAGTAATTGGTCAAATAGAAGCCCATATAACAGGGGATTTGGACAAGGGGCGCAACTATATATTATTTGGATGAGTACCAACAGCATTTCCCCTATAGTTTCTATGGACACACGGTGATCTCACATTAGCCTGAAGTGCGATAAGGGACACGCTATGCTAGAAGTTGTTGGTAATAAGAAGACGCAATAGATGGAGCAAAAGGTAGCATGGGCATGGTGGTAGTTACGTATGCGACTTCCATTCAGGTGCTCAGTAATAGCTATGAGTTCCAAGCGCTTAGTGTGGATGTCTTTCATAGACACCATTGCCTTTAATGTAGAGAGCTATATATGTTGTCCGGATCCAAAGTAGTTGCTCTGTGCATCTTCCATAGATACTATTGGTTGTTGTGTAGGGAGTTATGTAGCGGCTGGTCCGCAGTAAGGTCTATGGAGTAGGAAGTCGATCAAAAAGGATAGAATTAGGATTACATCCTAATTACAAGATTACGATTTCAGCCTAATCAAAGCAGAAACCAAAGATAAGTGCAAGCAATCAAAGTTAACCTATCTTATAAATTGAGCAATATTTGATCATACTTATTTCAAGTTTATCTCTTTCCTATTTCCTTTATTATCCTTATTTATGTTAGAACTATTTAGAATCTATTACTTTTATCTTGCTTAAAGACTCTAGTAATTACTATCATTCACTAGACTTTTAGTCTGACTCACTCCTCTATTTTTTCCTTTTTCCCCTCATAGGAAATCAAGGGAGAAGTCAGCAGATTGTTGTTGCTTGGCGGTTTCTTGGACGAGTTCTCTACTATGTATCTCTTTTATTTCAGCTTTAGTTCTTTCTATGTGCCGGTTTATTTTGAGGGATATTATGTACTCTTATTTTGAGACTATGAGTTTTTGTATCATGAGACATATCGGATTTTTAGATATGTATGTGGTATTTGGTGTTGGACATATTTATGAAGCAATTATGATGCTTTATTTTAATTAAGTTATTATTTTAAGTTTCCTCTGCTTTTTTATCTATATTTGTCTTGTGAATCTTAGTCTCCGTTAGCTTTAGTTATACCTACAATGCACCATGCCTTTTAATGTGTCCTTTTGGGTATATTAAGGGGTATGAGGTATTTCAACTAATCAAAATCAAGTTCAAAATAGGCAATCGTATATAGAAACCAAGTCTCGCATACTTATAATGTTTTCGATCTTTTCAACTTACACTATCCCTCGATCAAGAGTGAAGCCGATTGGTTAGGGAAATGTTGCCTCTAAACCCTACTCGAACATCAGCCTTAACTCCCATAGATAGACAACCCTACTTCATTTGCTTTCAGTGCTATGTACTGGCTAAATACTTTCCAAAAACAAGTAAACACACAATGCATGATCAAGTCACACAAAGCATGATTAGTAAAACAAAGCACAATTAAGTCACATGAGCGACTTCTACTCCCTTTTTATTGAATTATTCCTTTATTAATTAAAACCTCTTTGTAAATACTTATATATATATATATATTTAAAATATCTTTACAAAATATATATACATGTATACTACTGTTTTGCTATTCGTTTCTCATCTTTTCAATGATTAGAAATGCATCCATATTCTTATTCCAAATGGCATAAGAATATTCACAAATTTTAAATAAGATTTCCCGTTTGCAACAGTATGCTTTAATGGGTAAACAATGTCATTAAAACATTGTTAATATAAACACAAAATTATTTCATATATAATCATCTTTAGAACCTTCTTTTTAAAGATATAATTATATTAATAGATATAATCAAAAAGTGTTAAAGACAAACGTTATAACCACAGTGTCACAAAAAAACCCAAAATCATTCCATACTTGTTATTATCATTAAAAATTCTTTTAAAAATCTAAGTATATCTACACTTACAAAACAACATAATATAACTTTAATAACTTTACAAAACCATTTATTATAACATAAGTGTAATAATCCAAACCATCCCTTATTCTTTTATAAAATTCTCAACTTAATTTTCCAAAATTATATATGTATTTAAATATTTTAAAATATTTAAAAATAGGTTTTAAATATCTATGAAAAATATCACTCGAAAATAACTAATTTATAATTTGGCGAAAATCAATCCAAAGCTTGTTTTATACTTTAAAACCCCTTTACTTTAAAAATTCATAAATAAACATAAATTATATATTGAAACATAAAAATAACTTTAAAATTCTATAAAATATGTTAGAAACATCCCTAAAAAGATTTGGGAAAATATCAAATTTTAATATCATTTTTAAGCACTAAAATCCTCAAGCATGCTACTGCAGCATTAATAAACGCAGTAAAAAGTCCATGACTAAGAACAACAAGAAAAGCACGAACTTTGCGACCAGTTTTCTCCACTTAAACAAATGACTTAGGACTTGATAATATTAAAGTAAGTTCTACACTTAGAGTACTCGTAAATATGAAAAGAAACCCTAAGTATATCTTCCAGTTTATTTATAAAATTCCCGAAATAAGGTATTTACTAAAGTGTTCGTTTAGCGACCTTTTTACTCCAACTTTAGCCACTTTGTTTGACCAATTGTAAAATCTTTACACATAAATTAATTATTAAAAATGCAAAGAAACCCATAAGGATGTCTTTCGATATAGCAATAGAATTTCCCAAAAATACGGTATTTCAAAGTGCCCATATAGTGACTTTCTTCTCGCAATAAATTTTGCAAATTTGTTCTTCAAGTTAATGAATGATATAAACTTTAATATTTTCTTGTAATAAGTACTCTTTATAGTACTTATTAAAAATGCAATGTAGTCCCTAGGGTGTCTTTCAAAGTTGGCTTTAAAAATCAGCGAACACAAAGCATATTCCAAGTGCATCAATGGTGACCATTTTGCTTCTGACTTTCACAATTTTATTTCACAATACCTATAGATTTACAAACTAATTCCTTTATGTCCCCATACATAAAATATGTGCAGAGAACGACCAGAATATATTATATTGCAATGTATTCCAAAATAATCACATAGACCAAGTTTAAACATAAAGGGATTTGAAGTACACTTATAGCGACTATCGCAACACGGGCCATTCCATATCCATTTGTAGTTCAACAAAAAATACAAACAACCATTTAAACATCAATTCAAGGCCATGCCACAGGTTATAGAATGTAATAGAAGTGATATTATATAATATAAATTTGCCATTTGCTTTCAAAAGCAAGGGGGTTCAAAGTTTATAACTTTAATAGTTAATGTCACTTTTATTTTATATTTATACACACAAACATATACACAGTATATACATATAATATGGTGACATAACTCATCAAAATCCAAGCGAAACACAAGCTCAAGCACAAATAAAACTCAAGAACACCTCCTACCATATCCAAACACCCAAAGACCCAACCCTTAGCACTCAAAAGCCCAGCCAACACAATTCCCTTCTTCATCATTGCACATGGCCTAAATTGGAACCTTTACTTTCTCTTCAATTCTGCACTTTTGACTTTTTGTCTATTCTACCTATGGAATTCAAAGGTATTTGTGAAAGTTTGGTGGAGTTTGGAGAAGATTTAAATTAATTAGAGAATGATTAGTTAAGAACAAAGTGGATTAGTGGTAATCACCTTCTACCATTTTTACTCTTTTATTTTATTTCAAGCTTTTTAATTTTATGAAGTGTATAAAAAAGCCTAAGACCCATCCTTCAAGCATCCTTTGGCTAGCCACAAGAGGTCCCCTCTTGCTTTTCCCAAGTGCACTTTACACCTCACCATTTACAAAACAAATATCTAAAACACTATTCATCAAAAATAACTTTTCCTTAATCCTTCTAGAAGCTTTAATTCAATTTTACATCAAATATTTTTAGTTGCTAATTACCTAAACATTTAATTAGACAGTTACAAAAGGTTCAAATAACTTTCGGAGAGAAAAATGTTGTTTATTGATAAAACGATTTTCGATCATTTTATTGTCATTTCATCAAACTATATATTTTTGAAAATATTTTTCTAAAAAAGTTTACCATCATTATTATTACCTAAAAGGTGGTTAAATTTTTTATTAAATCTTTTTCATCCCATTTAATCCAAAATTCAAATATTAAATAAATCAGATATTAATAAACAAAGTGTTCAAAATTCTTGGACGTCACATTCTCTTTCCACTTAAAAATTTTCATCCTCGAAATTCAAATATGTATTAAAAATCACTAGCAAACGTAGCTCTTAGTTTGCCCAAATTCAAAACTTTCTCATTGCACAAGGAAGATAAGCAATCTACTAAGCATACCTTATGCTCAAAAGACTCAAGTTATCTTCTAGACGAAAATTCATGCCACCTAAGAAAAAATCGAAGAATAATTCCCTAAACTCTCCATGGGCTGACAAAAAGCAGTGCATGTATAGTAAAGCCCATATGATGTACATAGACTATCCTTATGCAATATCCGATCTGATCACTTGCTCGATGACATAAATTTCACTTCCCAACTAGTATAGACGACTTGACCTCTTAAGTGCGGACTCTAATCCGGTTTCATGATTAGAAATTTCTATTTTCATTACATATCCATATAATATGATAGAAAACCTTGGGATCGCATCATAAGTTTATGTCAAGTGCTGGCCGTCAAGAATGGAGTGAAATATCCGTGTTGGGACCAGTGTAAATTACCTCGAAACCATATACTCGAATCTGGATCAAGAACAATTATGTAGATAAAATGATCTATATACAACTTATGTACCTAACCTATTGGTTTCATAACTTATATAAATTTAATTCTAATCACATTCATTTGTTCATATAGTATATCTTATTCAATACTAAACCATTTTGAATCATTTTACAATAACATAACTTCAAGTTTGTAAACATTTTATAAAGACATAACTTTGTTTATAAAACAGTTCGTAAAAACTTACTTCACTTTATTACTCGTATAATACTCTACCATATCCTAAAAGTATATACAAAACATCAACTTCGTTATTCTTTTCAAAATTTAGACGAAGGCCTAAAATAAATTTGAATCTTATAATTGAGTCGACCTTTTAAACTTCTTTGACCGTCAAGTTAGCTAAGCAGCTAGAAAGAGCTAGATTCTGGTATCCAAACTTAATACTAGGGGCTACTTTCCTTAGACAACCCTAAGGTAAAGACATTTATTAGTTGGCCCTATAACATCAAATGATTGCATAATGTAGATGTTTAAACTAATTGAAAACTTGTTTAAGGTCTACTACCTTTTTAGTTCTTGGAGTTACAAAAACCCAACTCTATGTATTATTTAAAATTTCTTTAAAGAAAATTTTAAATCTAAACGTTGGGTTTTTACCACAAATCAATTTAAATGGTAATATATGCACATATCGTTTATGTTACGAATCGGACATCCGAGATTAAATCAAAATCATTTTCAAAGTGGTATCAGATAATTCATAATTATTATTAAGTATCAATATAAAATTTCACAAAACAATTTCCTAAATAATTTACCTTAAAATCCAAAGAAGATATACGTACAAATCGACTAACAAAAAAACGATATCGTGGAAACGGGTCGTACCAAGTGGTATGGTTTATCCCTTTACTATGAAGGTTAATGTATACGAGAAGTGCTTACCAATTGAACACATCTTGCCTATTTTTAGTCAATTTTGAGCCACTCAAACTAGAAAACATAAAATACTTTGGTCCCGAATCAATTCATCGATTCTGAGAGAAGTCCCGAACTCAAAAAATCCAAAACTATGTACAAAATATTAGTTTTTACGAATACTTTCAAATAACACTATAAATCATATTTTATAAATCATATTTACATAAAGTTATTATCTTATAGAAAATATTTTCACAAATGTTTGTTTAAAAAATATTTTTTTTGCTATAGATTGTAGTAAACATGTTTTATAAGATTTAAGTTCTAACCTAACATTGTCACCAAAAGCAATATAGTCAAACCATGAAACTAAAATCAAAGGCTGTTCATTTTATTGCATCTACAAATAATGTATATCCAATCATGCACTGAAAAGGTAAAACTGTTAAAAAACTGTTCGAGCACAAAACATTAATAAACAAACAATATTCAATGCTCAAAAACTGGTCGAGTATGACTTAGCTAATCAACTAGGGATAAAAGATAAATATCATTAATCCCTACATGAATTAGACTACACTATCACCTTATACTTATATATGTCACTAATATGTCAACTACAAATACGCTCTCACATATATATAATACACTCAATACATGCTAGGGCATTCCATTACCCTATCTCTTAATGATTCATAACCAACCAAAGCTAAAGTTCTCGCTTAACCTTCAGCTTTCATACCAACCGTAAGAACCCGCCTTTTCGACCCTCGAACATCGACAATGATACATCCATGGTATTCTTATGTCGAGCATCCATGTGCCAAAAAGACGAATTGCTAGGGTAAAATAAAGGAAAAGGAAAACATAAGAGTAAAGAAGATAATGCAATATCAGAACCTCACAACGAAACAATAACATATAATATTAAAAGACAGTACATATTTTCACTCTAAAATACACAATATTTCAGAGTTACGATTCTAAATATAACCATCGGCCAGGAAATTTATAATAGCTTGTCTCCACAAATTCTGATATATTAAAACATCTAGCTTGAATACATGAGCTCCAAAGAATAGCAGTGAAATCCTGCCTTTTCAAGACAACTCTAAAGAGCATCCAGGGAAATAAGGGGAATGTAAAACCATGAGTCAGACATAAGTCTGATATGAGAAACTTAAGAAATATATGATCATCATATAACAGTACTTTTGAGACCATACAGAATGCTGTAATGGTTATCCTCTCAGAAGAACCACACATCTAATAAGTACATAAGATGAAATAATAGATAATGTGTGATCACTCGGATTTCTGGACATCTGTTAGTTGATAATTAACCGGATTTAATTTATTAAAAATACTGATTTGTAAGTTGAACAAATAAAATTCTGATAAATATATGAATAAATTGGAAACTATAATAAATGTTGAATCATAAATCTCTAGAAAAATGAATAATATATTTCACTATTTAATTCAAGATAATATATATATATATATATGTAAATAGATATATGTAAAAAAATTGATGATGGAAATCTTAAGTGTGTACATATACAAGCAAATGTGATGACCTGGAATTTTGGCAATAGCAATTTGATAATTTTCTTTTATAATTATTTTAATTTAGCTAATTAATCTTTTCAAAAACTAATAAAAATATGTTTTTTAATTATAATGTGTATATATACATTGTGAATAGGAGTTTTGGTTTGAATTTAATATAAAAAAATTCAAAGGTTATTTAAAGTTAAATATTACATTTTAAAAACACTTAATATAAATAATTATTAATTTAAAAATATGATAGTTTAAATAGAACTTAATAGAAGGTTAAATACACTTTTCTTTGTACTTGAAATAAACATAGTTGTATTTAAAACATAATAAATATAAAACATAATACCTAAATAAATATGAAAACATAATACATAAATAAATATAAAACATAAGTAATTAACAAAATAAAGAGATTAAACATTTGTAAGATAATAATACATGTATTTGACAATTGTAACTTATATATGCCAATCAAATTTACAAGTGGCTTAATCTTCTTTTTATTGAGTTATAAATAACTAATAATGAAGAAAAACCTGGTTTTAGTTCAAAACTTCTCAATCCTCTTTATTTCTTTCTTCTATAACTAAAAAGAAATAAATCAAATATCAACAACTTCAGCCTAAACAAGAATCAAACTGATTCAAATCTTCAACTATTTTAAGTTTTCAACCTGGGCAAACGAGGAGTTCAAATTCAACCCAACAAGTAAATCAATCAGTTTCAAATTCAAATCAACGATTGGCTTCAATATCAAGATTCCAGGAAAGAGACTCTGCTCTCTGTCTTCAAAGAAACAGGTGAGTAAACTGTTTTTTGTAAAAAAAACCCTTAATCTGTTCTATAACCTGATGCATGTGATTAATACTTGAGGATATGATTTGAAAAAATGTTAGTATGAATGTGTGAATGTGTATCAGTTTATAGTTGCCGTGTATATGTTTATATGAATGTTTGTATTTAGATATTTAAACCTTTGTTTTTTATTTACAGACCCAAATAATCACACAAAAATCCATTTCTCTTCACTTAAGAAATTATAGGTCATAATGTCAAAAGGAAATGTGTTTGTATTGATGAAATCTTATTTGTAAAAATAGTCTCAACTGAAATTATTAAGTTATTGTCTGGAAAATAATGAATTTACAGTGGCTAATCAATTTTCCAGGAAATTCAATCAGGGTAATTCAAGTTTTCAATTATATAACCGCATTCTATGTTCAAAATGATGTATTTAGGTGGAGTTCTTTTGATTTTTAATTGAGTGGATGTTGAGTTAAGGAGAGTTGGTCGGAATTGGTCGTTGTGGTATTTCTGGCAATCCCGATGCTTTCGAGCTCAAGGGATCGGGTCGAAGAACGCTGAGGTGAGGGCGGTTAAGGGAAAAATGGTGGCAGGAATTCTCGGTGGCCATGCTAACAGGAAGTGGCGAGCATAGAGTTTAGGGCTTGTTCGAGTCAAGTTTGGATTTCTGGTTGCTGCGGCAACGAGGAGGCATCGGAATTGTTCGGTGGTGGGGGAAAGGGAAGTAGGATGTTTAGCGAAGGTACGGACATGGGGACAAGCCCTCTGGTGATCGAAGGTAGTAGTGGGGGCGGAAGTAGATGATCTATTTTATGCTCGGATATATCATTTTGCTCGTTATGATTTTGGGGCTTGTGAGTATTTTCTGGATTGTGAGGTTGGTCGAGGAAGTCGGCGGCAATGAAGTAGTGTTGGTGACAATGATCGGAGTGGTGACGCTCGTGCGTGCACGTGCATGCATATCCCTGGGTGTCTGGTTTTGTTTTTGCTGAAAGTATAGGAGAGAGGAACGAGAGTAGCTCGGGTTTGCTTTAGGGATTTGATAGGTTGGGCTTAGGATTTCATAAGGATTGGATCGGGTTAGTTCGCAAGCTGTTTGGCCAGTAAAAGGAATTTAGAGGAAGAGTTCGTGGGCTTGGGTTGGGCCTGCATACTTTTAAAATAAATTGAATTATCAATGTCTTATAAGTAAAGCATAAAAAAGAATTAAACAAGTTTTCCAATAAGTTTCTAACAAATCCTTTAAAGATAATATTTTATCTTAATGCTTGGTTAGTAAAAGGTTATGTTGACAATTTGTTTCTTACTTAAATTAAGTAAGCTAAGAATAATTTATTTATATATGTCCTTTACTAAATTAATCCTTAAGTTTATTATATTATATTGAATAATGAAATCCAGTAGATGGATAAGAAAGATAAATGTTTAAACTTAATAAATAATCAAAGATCTTAAGGGATTTGTATGTTAATAGTAAATTAGTTCCAACATTTAAATTAAATGAAACTTAAATGATAATTGAGTAATTGATTAAGATAAATGGATTATCTTGGATTAATTAAGGGCTTAAGTAATAAAGGGTTAATTAATTAACTTAAGTAGTTATAGGATAATTAATTAGTGTAATTAATTAAAGGATAATTAATTAATGAAATTAATTAAAGGATAATTAATTATGTGAATGATTAAATGATTAAAGAATAATTAATTAATTTCAATAATTTATTAAATTGTTTAATTGATGTTAATTAAGCATGATTTAAAGGTAATTAATTTATTTTGTGTTAATTAAATTAATTAGATTGGGTGACAAATTAATTTTGCTTATGTATGATTGAATTGTGTTGAATGATTAGATTAATATCTAGTCTGATAATTTGTGGTGTACTGTGATATGATTTGTTTGGGTTGAACTGTGCTAATGTGTGTTATCTATCGATGATGAATTGTTGTGTAAATGTGACAGTCTATATTTAAAATTTATTGTATTCACTTAAACAACTTGGATCAAAGATGGTATTGGATTCGAAGAGACCGAAGTAGGATATCAGCAATATCCGGAACCACTTCGATTAGTAATCTATAATTCTTTATAGATTAGAGTTTAGAATCAAATAGGCTGGACTGAAATAAATTAAGTATATTACCGTTTAACTGAGTAATGTATTGTTTTGTAATAAGTATTGATTATAAACAAGAAAAGAACACGTAGTGAGGTACAAGTTACCCCGGGATTTCAACTAAGTTTTGTACCTTAGTATTTCATGTTATTTGGGTTTACTCACGCTAGTTTCCAGCCTGACTCGAGTGTTACTTTAATGTAATGCTCGGGTCAGACCGAGTATTACAGCTTTTCAGGTTTATGGAGCTCAGGAGGCGAGCTGGATGGCAGGAACTTATGGAGTATATTCCGTTATGTATTTGAGATTGTATTGATAGTAGTCTGGGACAACTTGTTAAAACTGTCCTGTTTATTTGTAATAATGGTTTAATCTGATGTATTGAATGTAAATTAGCAAATAGAGATTTTCTTTGTATAAATGCGATTATTTGATATTATATTTTAATCCGCTGCGAATGTGAGTTTCTGTGCTATGTTTTCCGTTTCATCTTCTACCTCTTTTCTTCTCTACCCAATCAATCTGAGATTTCCGATGTTCGATTTCTCGGCACTTCTACAGTCAACATATCAGTGTGGAATTCTCGAGGTTGAAAATTTAGGGTCGTTACATTTTGGTATCAGAGAAAAAGGTTAAGCGAGAACCTTAGCTCTGGTGGGTTACTTATTAAGGATAGGGTCAGTAGTACCCTAAAATGAGTGACTGTATTTTATGACAGCGTATTTGTTGTTTTCTTATATAATGATTTTTGAAACGGTTTTAAACGTAGTTTATATGGATATATAAATTAATAAATTTTCTAATTATTATATATATTAAGGTAATTGGTTGTTGATTATTGAAATTAAATATAATAGTAAGAACTAAGTGATAATATATAGTGAATTGGTTTCCAGTTATGACAATCTTGGTCATTATCATAAAATGGTTGTTGTGGCCAATAATGGGATATCTATTTTCTAATAATAATTAATGATAAAGCAAAATGGAATGTTTTAAGGAATTAATAATTTAGATAAATATGACTGATAAATTGAAAAGAATTTAAGTTGTGAAGTTTTTAAATTTAAACCCAGAAAATTAAATTATTTCAAAGTATTGAAAAATATAATAAATAATATTTTTAAAATATAGGAATCTTATCTTAAAACAAAAATTGTTTTAAAATTTTCAAGGGAATTTGTTTGAATTAAAAACTGGAATGGGTTAAAATTTAGAAGTATATATAAGTAGATATACATAATATCAAGATGATTGGAAGTAAACACTAAGTGTTGAGTTTGAATTTTTCCCTGAAATGTGGTGTAAACCAAAGCGAAATAAGTTTTTGAACTTATAAGTGGGATAGGATATTGATAAGAAGTTTAATATTGAAATGGAGAATTCAAATTGAGTAAGGTTGACTGGATTAAGTAAATTGAATTAACTTAGGGGAAGTTAAATAAGTTTAACAAACAACCTGAATTGGAAATTTCAAGATAAAATTGAGATTTAACTTAGGGAAGTTAAAATGGTTAGTTTCAATGGGAGTTATGTGTGATCTCAAAACAAGTTTGAGTTCTGAAAATTGGTAATGGATGCTATTGATGGATGTTATTGATGGATGTTTTAAATAATTGGGATGTTTATTTACTTTGACTCAACCTGATATCATCCTGTTGTTATTATAATTCATGAACTGAGAATTAGATTATTTTATTTAAATTAAGAAGTAGATCGATATTATATATATATATCCATTGCTGAAATTAAATGGAAATAAAGCCTTATTTTAAAACTATCTAAAAGATTTTGATTTTTGAAGTGAAATTGTAATTATGGAATGGAATCACTTTGAACTAAAGATTTGAATGTTAAAAATTTAAATTGCAAACTAAAAGTGTTAAGAATTGGTTTCAAAGTTAGAAGTTAAAATCTGATGAAAAATTAAATTTCGAAGATTAAATTGTTTAAAAGTTTTGAATTCTTATTTGAATCTTGAATAAATTAGGTAAAGATAATTTAAAATGAATATTTAAAGTCTGGACTCAAATTAATTGTTTAAAACTTAGGTTGTTAAATTAAAAGTAAAGGTTAATTTGATTGAAAGGATTAAATCAACGTTTAAAAATTTAACTCTAATTTATATAATTCGAGATGGTTTAAAGTTGAGATTGAAATTGAATTGTTTGAATTAATTGAAACTGAAATCGAAGTTGAATAATTTTAAATTCAAAAGGGAATTGATTTGAATTTGGGAAGGGAATTGAAGTTAATTTAAATTGAATTGGAATTGAATCAATCTAATGAGATTGGAAATTGAAAGTTAATTGGAATGGGAGATTGGGAAGTTGAACCAGTTTGGCTCTGAAACTATTTTTTTAAATAAATTGTTTTGATATAAACTATTTTCAATCTATTTTCCTAGCTATTTACTATACAACCTTTCTTTTAAAAACCAAACTATCTTATACTTATTTTACAACTATTTTGAAAACTAATGACTATTTTACATCTGTTTTACAAACTAATTACTATTTTACAACTATTTTGTAACTATTTAACCATTTTACAACTATATTATAACAACATAACTATTTACAGCTATTTTACAACTATTTTATAACTACTTAACTATTTACAGCTATTTTGCAACTAATAACTATTTTACAACTACTTATCTATTTTAAAACTTTTCAAGCTATTTTCTAAATTCAAGCTGGTAAGAGTGCAAATTGTTTATGATTAAATACCAATGGAGATAAGAATTTAAGTGATAACCTAAATGGGAATTGAAGCAATTGTGAATAAGTGAATAGAAATTCAAATGAAGGTGAATAAAAAGGAAATTGATTTAGTTGATTATCAATGAAGATAAATACGTAGGATGTACGTATGTTATTCTATTTGCAAAATGATTTGATCCAAATTCGAGCACAGAATTTCGAGACAGTATATCGATCCGAGTTTGGATTTTCACTCGATTTTCGACGGTGAACTCTGCATATGGATTTTTGATTAATTTTGTAAATCCTCTATCATAGTTATCGCTATGCAAGGAGAATGATGGTTTCTGATCAAGAAACCAGATCTGAGTCCGCACTAGGAAGTCGGGTGAACGATACTAGTTCGGAAGTGAAATTGTGTGATCGAAGGAACGATCGGTTGATATGGCGTACGGATGATATATGTACATCGTCCAAGCTTGAATGAAATAAATATTGAAAATTTTAAAAAGAAATGTATAAATGATTTATGTAATGGAAATGTATATTTTGAGAAATATATATGAATAAAAGTGAAAGTTGGATATTTCTATGATTGAAATTCACTTTATGGAGAGTAAGTAATAAGGTAAATAATTTTATAAAAGAAATCAAACTTGAATATTTGATTTGGCATAAGTAAATTTATATATATTTTTGTTACATATGATAAACTTCCCTTGTTGAATCTATTGCTAGAAGAAAAGATTTTTGAAAAGATTTAGTATAAAAGGGAATTTATACAAGTATGAAACGATCCAAAGATTTTTCAAGTTGGAAAGGGTAAGTTATATATATTTATATATACAAATGATTTTATGAGAATGATTTTGGAAAAAGGGGAAGGAAACCCACTGATTTTGATAGACTTTTGATTTTTGGGGAAAATCAACTTTGAGAATTTTAAAAGCCAAGTTTGGAACTATAAGTTTGTGATATCAATTTTGTGTAAAGGAGACTTTTATGTAAATCATAAAGGGTATGATTTGAAAGATACTATATGTGTATAATATAAAATATTTTTAGATTGGCTCTGGGGAAAAAGGCGCTCCCATGAAATGAACTTCATAGGAGATCCAAGGGGTGGTTCTGCCTTGAGCTCTAAGGGGAGGCTCTAAATTTGATCCTGGGAGGAAGTCCGGACTAACTGAAGTTCCTGAGGATTGTGGTTGGGTAGCAAAGTCGAGGGCACTGATGCCTACAGAGACATTTGGGTTATGTTGTGACGACAGTGTAACTCTATGTCACTGCGATCTACTGCGGACCATAGCGGAAGTCGTGTGGCAGTGAGTGCCATCGGTCCACGTTTGATTTCGTCAGGAGGGTGACGTAACATCGATAGACTGCGACCTATGAAGACATAGCGAAAGTCATATCGCAGTGAGTGCCTACAGGCTGCATTGGGACCCGAGTGATGTAGTCTGCAATCTTTGTAGGAGTGGTAAAGTTTCATTTGGCAGCAAAATTCGAGGGCGCTGATGCCTACAGTTACATGGGTTTTTGTCGTAATGGCAACGTAAAACCTAGGTGTAGCTGTGATCTGTGGCGGGTTCCATTTTTTAATATAGGGGCACGGAGTGCCTACAAGTTTCTACGGATTTTGCCGGGATGGCGACGTAACCATCAGGTTAACTGCGACTATGGAGGGGGTGATGATTTCCAAAGCGTTCACACCAAAAATGTTTTCTATATTTCCAAAATTGCTTTCTACATTTTCAAAAATGTTTTCTACATTTTCTTAAGAATATTTTCCAAGTATTTTCCCTAGGTGTTGAAAACGGGTCTGCTAAGTACTTATAGATTTTCAGTTCTACGCCTGATCAATGTATGATCGAATTTCTATGAGAACAAGGATGGACTTGTTGAGATATCGAGTTATAAAAAAGTATTCTTATAAAAGCTATTTTCGCAATAGTATGTAGATTTTAAAGTGTTTTTGAAATAATAATAATAATGGGAATTGAGAGTTCAAAATGCTTATAGGGTAATTTAACTAATAATTAGCAGTATAATTAAAATTTTGGCTTTGTTCGAGGACGAAAAGATTTATGGGGGGAGGAATATGATAACCCGGATTTTTGGACATCTGTTAATTGATAATTAATAGGATTTAATTTATTAAAAATACGGATTTGTAAGTTGAACAAATAAAATTCGGATAAATATCTGGAAAATTGGAAACTATAATAGATGTTAAATTATAAATCTCTGGATAAATGAATAATATATTTCACTATTTAACTCAAGATAAAATATCTATGTATATATAAATAGATATATGCAAGCTTTTTGATGATGGAAATCTTAAGTGTGTGCATATACAAGCAAATGTGATGACCCGGAATTTTGGCAATAGCAATTTGATAATCTTCTTTTATAATTATTTTAATTTAACTAATTAATCTTTTCAAAAACAAATAAAAATATGTTTCCTAATTATAATGTATATATAACATTTTGAATAGGATTTTTGGTTTGAATTTAATATAAAAAATTTCAAAGGTTATTTATAGTTAAATATTGCATTTTTAAACACTTAAGATAAATATTTATTAATTTAAAAATATGATAGTTTAAATAGAATTTAATAGAAGGTTGAATACATTTTTATTTTATACTTGAAATAAACATAGTTGTATTTAAAACATAATAAATATAAAGCATAATACCTAAATAAATATGAAAACATAATACATAAATAAATATAAAACATAAGTAATTAATAAAATAAAGAGATTAAACATTTATAAGATAATAATACATGTACTTGACAATTGTAACTTATATATGCCATGCAAATTTACAAGTGGCTTAACCTTCTTTTTATTGAAATATAAATTACTAAGAATGAACAGAAACCTGGTTTTAGTTCAAAACTTATCAATCCTCTTTCTTTCTTTCTTCTATAACTAAAAAGAAATAAATCAAACATTAACAACTTCAGCCTAAACAAGAATCAAAGTTGTTTCAAATCTTCAACTATTTCAAGTTTTCAACCTGGGCAAACAAGGAGTTCAAATTCAACACAACAAGTAAACCAATCAGTTTCAGATTCAAATCAACCACTAGCTTAAATATCAAGATTCTAGGAAATAGACTCTGCTCCCTGTCTTCAAAAAATAGGTGAGTAAACTGTTTAAAAAAAAAAACCCTTAATCTGTTCTATAACCTGATGCATGTGATTAATACTTGAGGATATGATTTGAAAAATGTTTATATGAATGTGTGAATGTGTATCAGTTTATAGTTGTTGTGTATATGTTTATATGCAGGTCTGTATTTAGATATTTAAACCTCTATTTTTGATTTACAGACCCATATAATCACACAAAATCCATTTCTCTTCACTCAAGCAATTATAGGTCATAATGTCAGAAGGAAATGTGTTTGTATTGATGAAATATTATTTTTAAAAATAGTCTCAAGTGGAATTATTAAATTCTGATCTGGAAAATAATGAATTTGCTGCGCCTGATCAATTTTCCAGGAAATTCAATCAGGGTAATTTAAGTTTTCACTTATATAACCGGATTCTATGTTCAAAATGATGAATTTAGGTTGAGTTCTTTTGATTTTTAATTGAGTGGATGTTGGATTAAGAAGAGTTGGTCGAAATTGGGTCGTCGTGGTATTTCTGGCAACCTCGATGCTGTCGACCTCAAGGGCTCGGGTCGAAGAAGGCTGAGATGAGGGCAGTTTAGGGAAAAATGAAGGTAGGGGTTCTCGGTGGTCGTGGTGACTTAAAGGGGCGAGCTTAGGGTTTAGGGCTTGTTCGAGTCGATTTTGGATTTCTGGTTGCTACGGAAACGAGGAGGCATCGGAATGGTTCGGTGGTGGGGGACAGGGAAGTAGGATGTTTGGCGAAGGTATGAACGCAGGGACAAGCCCTCTAGTGATCGAAGGTAGGTAGTGAGGGCGGAAGTAGACGATCTGTTTTATGCTTGGATATGTCGTTTTACTCATTTTTATTATGGGTCTTGTGAGTATTTTTTGGGTTGCGAGGATGGTCGAGGAAGTCGGCGGCGATGAAGGAGTGTCGATGACGATGATCGGAGTGGTGATGCTCGTGCGTGCACGTGCACGTGTATCCCTAGGTGTATGGTTTTGTTTTTGCTGAAAGTGTAGGCGAGACGAAAGAGAGTAGCTCATGTTTGCTTTAGGAATTTGATAGGTTGGGCTCGGGATTTTCATAAGGATTGGATCGGGTTAGTTCGCAAGCTGTTTGGCAAGTAAAAGGAATTTGAGAGGAAGAGTTTGTGGGCTTGGGTTGGGCCTGCATACTTTTAAAATAATTGGAATTATCAAAGTCTTATAAGTAAAGCATAAAAAAAGAATTAAACAAGTTTTCCAATAAGCTTCTAACAAATCCTTTAAAGATAATATTTTATTTTAATACTTGGTTAGTAAAAGGTTATGTTGACAATTTGTTTCTTACTTAAATTAAGTAAGCTAAGAATAATTTATTTATATATATGTCCTTTACTAAATTAATCCTTGAGTTATTATAATAAATTGAATAATGAAATCCGGTAGATGGCTAAGAAAGATAAAATGTTTAAACTTAATAATTAATCAAAGATCTTAAGGGATTTGTATGTTAATAGTAAATTAGTTCCAACATTTAAATTAAATGAAATTTAAACGATAATTGAGTATTTGATTAATTGAGTATTTGATTATGATAAATGGATTATCTTGGATTAATTAAGGACTTAAGTAGAGTTAATTAATTAACTTAAGTTATTATCGGATAATTAATTAATATAATTAATTAAAGGATAATTAATTAATGAAATTAATTAAAGGATAATTAATTATGTGAATGATTAAAGAATAATTAATTAATTTCAATAATTAGTTAAATGGTTTAATTGATGTTAATTAAGCAGGATTTAAAGGTAATTAATTTATTTTATGTTAATTAAATTAATTAGATTGGGTGAAAATTAATCTTGCTTATGGATGATTGAATTGTACTTAATGATTAGATTAATATATAGTCTAATAATTTGTGGCGTACTGTGATACGATTTGTTTGGGTTGAACTGTGCTAATATGGGTTATCTATCGATGATGAATAGTTGTGTAAATGTGACAGTCTGTATTTAAAATTGTTTGTATTCACTTAAACAACTTGGATCAAAGATGGTATTGGATTCGAAGAGACCGAAGTCGGATATCAGCAATATCCGAAATCACTTCGATTAGTAATCTATAATTTTATATAGATTAGAGTTTAGAATCAAATAGGCTAGACTAAAATAAATTAAGTAACATGGCCATTTAACTGAGTAATATATTGTTTTGTAATAAGTACTGATTATAAACAAGATAAGAACTCGTAGTGAGGTACGAGTTATCACGTGATTTCAACTAAGTTTTGTACCGTCGTATTTCATGTTATTTGGGTTTACTCACACTAGTTTCCAACCTGACTTGGGTGTTACTTTAATGTAATGCTAGGGTCAGACCGAGTATTACAGCTTTTCACATTAGGACGTTATGGAGCTCAAGAGGCGAGCTGGATGGCAGGAACATATGGAGTATATTCCGCTGTGTGTTTGAGATTGTGTTGATAGTAGTCTGGGACTAGTTGTTACAACTGTCCTTTTTATTTGTGATAATGGTTGTGCACTGATGTATTGAATGTAAATTGATAAATACAGTTTTTCTTTGTATAAACGTTATTATTTGATATTATGTTTTAATCCGCTGCGAATGTGAGTTTCTGTGCTGTGTTTTCTGTTTCTTCTTCTATCTCTTTTCTTCTTTACCCTAACAATCTGAGATTTCCTGCATTCTATTGCTTGGCACTTCTATAGTGAACATATTAGTGTCAAATTCTCGAGGTCATAAATTTAGGGTCGTTACATAATGTCTAGAGTGTAAAATATAAATTTGAAAATAGATTTGTTACATGCATCTCATGACACAACTATATTGAAGTACAACTAAAACCACCAAGATACATTTGCATATGGATTTTCCAAGGAGACCCCTCTAGTATACTAAAGTCGATCTCTTGCACAAAGTTCAGAAAATACCTTCCAAATCCATGCATATTTTCGGATAAAATATGTCACAGAGGAAAACATAACTGGTTCACGTCTTAGACGTGATCTCGAATATCATCAACTCTTGCTTGCAACATCCGTAAGCATCTTGAGATATTTTGATTTCTTATACTTTTCGTGGTTTAGCTAAACCCTAAGATACGCCACTACTCTGTTTTCTGCCATTACCAATGGTGAAGTCACGTTGAGAATTTCGTCACATAAGTCTTTATCACATGAACGGATCTTGATTCTCTCTCTAGATTCTAGCACCTTGAATAGTTCATGAATGTCTACAAGGATCCAAGCACAATTCAAACGAAAAATACTATATCGATCTCTCTATTAGACTTAAACTTTGGATATATAGTTCAACTCTATAGCACTCACTTCACAACCGCTTCCAAAACATAGAACCGATATACTACTTTTGAAGTGGTATTCGGTAAGTAAAATACTTACCGATCCAAGACTCTTTAAAACTAAATCAATGAATTTTCGATAAACTCATTTTTAGTTCTTTTAGAAATAAGTGAACAATATATAAAGAGGAAACCTCCTTGGAGGATCCCGTATATATAAGTTCTTAAAGATAGAGACATTTCATACCAATACTCCTTACCTAGGGTTCTCAAATCATATGAAACCATGAAGCTTTTAGATACTTCCCAAATAAATTTAGACAAGTTCGATAGTCAACTAAATAGAAATCAAGTTCCAAATAGACGATGTTATATAGAAACCAAATCTCGTATACTTATCATGTTTTTGATCTTTTAAAATTGTACCGTCCATCGATCAAGAGTGCAGCCGATAAGTTAGAGCACTGTTTCTTCTAAACCCTCTCCAAACATTAGTCTTAACTCCCATAGATAGACAAGCCTACTTCATCGGCTTTCGGTGCTAAGTACACGACTAAATACTTTCCGTAAACAAATTAACACATAAAGCATGATCAAGTTATATAAAGCATGATTATGTCACATAAAGAATGTGTAAGTCGTATAAGCGACTTCTAATCCCTTTTTATTTAATTGATCCTTTTATTAATTAAAACCTCTCTGTAAATACTTGTGTATATATTTAAAATATCTTTACAAAAGATATGTACTACTACTATTTAACTATTCATTTATACATTTTTTTAATACTTAGAAATGCATCCGTATTCTCATTCCAAATGGTATAAGAATATTCACATATCTTTAACAAGATTTCACATTTGAATAATTATACTTTAATAGGTTTAAAAAATATCATTAAAACATTGTTACTATAAACCCAAAACCATTCCATATATAATCATCTTTAAAACTTTCTTTTTAAAGACCTAATTATATTACTAAGTATAATAAAAAAGGGTTAAAGTCAATTGTTATTAAGACATGGTCACAAAAACCCAAAACCATTACATATTTGTCATTATTTTTAAATTTTATTTTAAAGATCTAAGTACACTTAATAAACAAAGTAATACATTTTTAATAAATTCAAAAAACTACTTATTATAACATAAGTGTAATAATCTAAATTTACTTATGTATATAAATAATTTAACATAGGTTTAGAAAATCTTTGTAGAATATCACTTAAAAATAACTAATTTATAATTTGACGAAAATCAATAAAAAAGCATGTTTTATATTACAAAACCCATTTACTTTAAAAATTAATATATAAATATTAAAATATATATTTAAACTTCAAAGAAACTTTTAAATACTGAAAAGTATGTTATAAAACATACCTATAAAGATTAGGGAAGAATACCAAATTTAAATACATTTTTCAGACACATAAAACCTCAAGCAAGCTACAACAGCATTTATAAATGCTGTTAAAAGTCCTTGATAAAGAACAACATAGAAAAGCACAACTTTATGACTAGTTTTCTCCACTTAAACAAGTGATCTAATACTTGAAGATTTTAAATTAATCACTACACTTAGAGTATTTATAAATCATGAAAAGAAACCCCTAAGGATATCTAACAATTTATTTATATGAATTCCCGAAAATGAGGTATTTACTGAAGTGTTTGTTTCACCACCTTTTTACTCCAAATTTAGTCACTTTGTTTAACCAGTTAAAAAATCTTTAACTTTGATTTTTTTTTCCTAAATATTTATTTTAAAATCCAAAGAAGATATACGTACGGATCAAGTAACACAAAAATGAAATCGTGGAAATGAACCCTTCTGAGTCATACCATACATCCCTTTACTTAGAAGGTAATTCCCATGAGAAGTGCTTACCAACGAACCACATTCCTTGCCCATATTTAGTGACTTTTGAGTCACTCGAACTAGAAAAAAAAACTTTGTTCTCGAATTGATTTGTCTATTTCGAGAGGAACCACAAACTCAAACAAATCTAAAACTCTTTACAAAATATTAGTATTCACAAATACTTTCAAATAATACTACTGTTGTTTTCCCAGATCTTAGAAATGCAATTTCAAATACAATAGGATTAAAGTTCCAAATTCTTGATTTAAATCCTCTTCATTTATAAACCATGTTTTGTAAATCATATTTATATAAAAGTACTTTCTTACATAAAGTCTTTTCATAAATGTTTATTGACAAAATATATTTTTTCCTACAGATTATAGTAAACATGTTTCGTTAAATTTAACTCCTAACCCAACATTGTTGCCGAACGCCTTATAGTCAAACCTTGAAACTAAATTCATAAGGTATTTTTTCCATTGCATCTACCGGTAAAACTGGTTACGCACAAATCGGTAATCAACAAACAATAGTCAAAACTCAAAAACTGTCCGAGCATGTTTAAGCTAATCAAGAAGGGATAATAGATAAACATCATTAATCCCTACATGAATTAGACTACACTATAACCTTATACCTATATATATCACTAACATATCAAATACAAATACTCTCTCCCACATATAATTCGTCAACTCGTGCTAGGGCATTCCATTACCTTATCTCTTAATGAGTCATACCCAACCAAAGCCAAAGTTCTCGTTTAACCTTCAACTCTGATACCAACCGTAATAACCCACCTTTTCGACCTTTGAACATCGACACTAATACATCCTGGTATTCTTGTATTGTGCATCCATGTGCCGAAAATATAGATTGCTAGGTTAAAATAAAAGAAAATGTAAACATAAAAAATTATATGAGAACACTGTAACGACCTAATTTTTCGACGCTCGAAAAATCGAACCATTAGGGTTAAAGAAAAAGAGGTAGAAGAAGAGAAAACAGCACAACAGAATCTTACCATCGCAGTGGAATAAAATATAATAGATAATAACTGATCTTTACACAAAAGAAACTATATTTGTTTTATACATACATCATCAGAGTTCAACAACATCTATAACACACAACTGGATAGTTATATAAACTTTTTCTCAAAACTAAATACATAGCGGAATAATAATCAAATACGGAAATACGTCTCGCCATCCATCTCGTCTCCTGAGCTCCACAGCATCTTTTCTAGTGCTCTATAATACTCGGTCCGACCCGAGCATCATAGTTAAATAACATCCAAGTCAGTCTGAAAAACCAGCATGAGAAAACACACTCAGTTGGATTATTAAAGTTTCCAAAATCCTTTGAAATCAAAGGTATCTCGTAAGACCACACCACAAATAAACATGCCAGGTTTTTACCTAACGATAACCAAAACATTTCTTATAAAATCCTCTGATATTATAATAGTGTCTATATACAAATACTTATTCAAATAGCCGAAATTGTTACATTATTAAATTCCAACTACTAGCCACAAAGTGGGTTCTACAAACAAAACCGTAAAAGGCACGTAGGGAAAATGGATTTCCATCAATGGCAGGGCTGCTGGGGTACCGCTCGTCACAGTACGTGGTCTAGATCACCGTACCAATGATCTACCCTAAATCCCCTGCAACACAAGACCGGAACTATCCCTTACTGGATAGTCTGAATAAGTTCACCTCGTGGTCGGGATCAGCAATGGCCACATAGCCAAATATATATAAAGGGACATCTAGACAGGGGTTACCTTACCCTAATTGGTTGCTAGCCACTTAGCCTTGTGTGCACCTTGCCTGTTTTAGCCATTCCCAGTTGATGAGACTCAAGGCTATGCGTTACCATTTTAGCACACAATCACTTAGAAGGCTCATCGTCCTCCTGATGATGTTCTGAAAGCATTCGTCCAAACAAGTCCGTTTGGGTTCGAACAGAACCGAAGGCACTACTCCTACTACATCCATTTGGAATCACAATCAAGATTAGTAGAGATTAGCCCTTGCACTTCATTGCTTCATCTTCAACTCCAAGCTCATGTCTTCCTCACAAAAAACATTCAAACCGGATCGAAGTGGATTTCGGGAAATTAATCTCGATCCCAGCCTCTTCGAAACGATCAGCGCACTGGCCAATATTGATAGTCGGTTATTTAAATATCAAACAACATTCACAACAATCATCAAGCCATAATTTCTCCCAAATTATTTATAATCCTCAAAATATCTTCGCAAGATATATTTTCACTTTTCAACCCTTTGAAAACTGTTTCAAAACCATCTTTCTCTCACGGAATAACTTTCCCAAATATTTTCTATTTCCACTAAAATCACCAAGTATAAATACTTTAGATTTTAAAATAATTTAAAACACTTATTATAAAATATACTTTAAAACATTTAAATTAAACTACTTAAATACTTTATTCAAAAATATATGCTTTAAAAATATTTAAAACAAAATTATTATATAAAATATAAAACTAATTTTTAAAATAAAAGTTAAGCCAAACTAAATTTAAAATAAGTGTTACGAAATTCTATACAAGTTTTCATATAAACTTTATCCAAACTGTCTTTAAAATAAAAATTACTTTATAAAATATAAATATTAATAAGTATCTTTCTTTTTTAAAACATAATACTAATTAACCTTTAAATAATTAGTACTAAAATAAATTTGAAAAATATCTACTTTAAAATTTAAAACATTTTAAAAATAATTAATTTTTTAAAACGTTTCTTTGAAACAAAATTTTAAATCCTTTAACTTATATATAAAAAGTCTCCTTTAAAATATACTCGGCTTTCTAGGGAAATACACTTCCCATTTCCATACCTTTTAAAAATAAACCACTATTTATTTTTAAAACAAATTACCCATTCCTTCATAAACTCCCATCGTGAATTTATATTTTCAAACATCCACTGATATTGTTTTACCTTATAAACCCGGTCTATAAATCCCATAGTCTCATCTTTCTTTAAAACAGTTTCAATCACTAAATCAATCTTCAAATTGATTTTTCATAATTAACTCCATTTAAAATAAATTTCTTTCCTTATCCAAATTTATTTCAAAACTCATTAACTTCAGATTTAACGTCTTTATCTTGATTTAAAATCTTATTTAAACTAAAATACAAATTTCATACTTTCCAAATTTCTTCTTTATCTTTTTCAAACAAATTTAAACCTTAAATTTTAAAAATAAATTCTTTACTCTTTTAAATATTATCACTTAAATTTATTTATTCAAAATATCCCTTTTCCCATACTTTGGATTTATTTGTTACAATTAAAAAAATCAACTTTTATTCTTCCAAATTATTTTAATTAACCAAATTCTTTATAATAATTTTATTTAAAATTACCTTTTTATTTATCTTAAAAATCCAAACTTCATATATATTATAGATATCAATTCTAAAAATTCCAATATACATATTTTTGACCAATCAAGACTATTCAATAAATTCCAGTTCCCAATATGATAAACATAATTCATCACAGATCTTCAAATAATTATATCACTGAATATATAAAATAAATTCAAACGTTTTGGGGATTCCAATTGCATCCCTTCAACCTGTTTTTCCCTGCATCCACAGATGTTAGCACAATATAATAATACCAATTCCACTTTGAGGTGGAATATCGCGGTATATGGGATCATATTATCTCATCCGCTATTATGCGACGCATAGGGTCTCATCCGCTATATAATGTGGGAAATCAATCACTCCAATATATATATACTACTATATATAATATACCACATCCAAACAATCCAATCATTCAACCAAAATTTAAATTTAACTATTTAAAGTTAAATAAAACCTAGATGAGTGAGATTAACTCACCTTTGCTTTTTTTGATATTGCAATCCGATCCAAACCAGCTTGTTTCTTCCTGATTTTAGACCTTGTATAACATCATATGATTTTATTAATATTTGAAATAAATCGAACCATTTATCTCATTTTATAAATTACTTAACTAAGGATTTTATTTTAACCACTTCCCATTTAAAAATAATCTGTAGTGCCTAAAATAATTAATATGGGTAAATTAACAAATTTATCACTCAATCCAATATTTAAATTAATAATTAAAAAAATGTATGCTTATTTTATTTTTGAAACTACATATATCTCCGCTACTAATAAAGAAAATTCGTTGAACTAGTTCGCTCGGTGTCTTTTTGAAATTCTAAAAATGTCCCCGCTTTCCATTTACATGTCTACGCTCATACGGTTACTACCATATGAAAGAATTATTAATTTGTATAACTAATAGCTTAAACAAAATATTAACGTATACAATAATACAAACAGCCCGTGTGCGAAGCACGGGCGTATACTAGTATATATAAAATAAATTATATGCTTCAAAAATCCATTTTCACATAAACATTTCCAAATTCCTACTTTCATATGTATATAATTTACATTAACCTAAAACAGGATTCCTTTATGTTTATTATAACTATTTCTTTCACCTACTTGTAAGATGTAAATATTTATATAAAATTTATAAATAACCTAAGATACCTCACGTCGGAAACTACACTGATGTCAACCCTCACTCAGCCAACAGCCAACATGCTGAAACCCTACTTTCTTGTTGCCTGCATCACCGCAACATTCCGACTTCTCCAACCATCGCAGTAGACTCCAACCCCACCAGACAATTTACCAAGCCCTCTCCCCAGCATGCGACTCCAGCCGCGATGAAACCCCTAGAGAAAATACCAAGCACTAAAATCCCTTGATTGGAATCTCGAGTTCTAACTCACGTCGCGACCATCCTCGCCTAGCAAATACGAGATCTCCATCCTCCATCACAAGCTCCAAAATCCCCAATTTGATCGTCTGCCAACGACGACGTACTCACCTCTCTCGGTTCGACGAAAAGGTTGAAGAGGATACGCGATGATCGATTTGTCTTGAATTGAAAAGAAAGGCAACTTCATGATTGAGAAGAAGAAGAGTTCGGTTTTAACAGGAAATAACCCTTTTTTTAAATTTTAATTTGAAGAAGGGATCGACTAAAGAGGAAGTTGACTTGGGTCCGCCATTAATTTATTTGGAACGAAAATCATTTGCCTCCCTTCTTTTTTTCTAATTTAATTTTTTATTTATAAAAACACGGTTGAGAAAATATAAGGGAGTAGACGCGTGTTAACTCAGTTAAGCACGTGTTTTAAAATGTCCTCTACGTGTCTACTAGCAATAGTGGTTTAAATGCAACTATATTATATTAAATTTAAATTTAAACTTAAATTCAATTTGTCACAATTACGCAACTCACAACCTCGACTTCCAATCGAGGCGTGCCGCTAGGCGTTTATAATGTTAAACCCCTATTCCGAGCACAAAGGAAAAGGTTCCGAGTCCTAATTCGATCGTATGAAGAAGATAGCTTTTTGGACCTAGTAATTATATTAAATTTCCGATATAAATTTCAGCGCGTTTATCTACCGTACGGTGAAACAATCACTCCAAACACTACGAAAATTAAAATCCAATAATAATATACTATTGCGGATCCAATGGAACTGGTCTCATCGAATTCTGAGACTGTGCCTCGGAAGGCTATTTTTAAATATCAATTTTAAACTATAAAAATTAAAAACTCAACAAAACCCTTCCAAATTTAATTTTAACACTTCTGCTATCTTCAGTATTATCAATATAAATTTCACCATTTTTCAAATTATTTTTAACAGGCTTAAAACTGAAGATTCAATAATTTACCCAATTTCAGTTTATTAAATTCAGTAACTTAATTGCCAAATAATAATAATATTTGAAATTCAAGTTAAACTTCCTTTCAAATATTTAAAATAAATTAAATATTTCAATTTCAATATCCAAAAATTTGGGGTCGTTACAAACACAATATCAGAATCTTACAGTGGAACGATAACATATAATATCAAAAGACGGTACAGACTTTCACTCTAAAATACACAGCATTTCAGAGTTACAATTCTAACAGTATCATCAGCCTAGAAAGCAATGATAACTTGTCCCCACAAATTCTGATATATACATAGTATTAATGCAGTGGAAATAATAATACTATGGTAGATGAAACATCCAGCTCGACTCCTTAATCCCCAAAGAATATCAACGGAAACCATCCTTTTAGAAACTACTCGAAAGGGCATCTACGGAAATAAAGGGAATATAAAATCGTGAGTCAAACATAGCTCCGGTATGAGAAACTCAAGAAACATGTGATTGTCATGTAACAGTACTTTTGATATCGCACATGTCGTAACGGTTATCTTCTCAAAAGAACCACACATCTGATAAGTACATAAGGTGATATAATAGTTATGACTAGGGTGGAGAGTATAAATCAGAAATAACTATGTCACTTGCATCTCGCGACATAACTATATTACAGTACAACTAAAAGTGCTAAGGTACATTCATGTATGGTTTTTCAACCGAGACCCCTTTAGTAAATTAAAGCTGATCTCCTTCACAAGGGTCAAAAACTACCTTCCAAAAGCATGCATATTTCTAGATAAAATATGTCATAGCGGAAAACATAGCTGGTTCATGTCTTAGACGTGATCCTAAATATCATCAACTCCTGCACACAACATCCATAAGCATCGCTAGATATTTGGAGTTCGTATACCTTATCATGGGTTAGATAAACCCCAAGTTATTCCACCACTCTATTTACTACCATTATCGATGGTGAAGTCATGTTGAGCATCTTAACACATAAGTCTTCATCACTTGAACAGATCACGAATCTCTCTCTGGATCCCAACATCTGGAAAAGTTCATGATTATCTACGGGGATCCTAGCACAAGTCAAACGACAAATACCATATCGATCTCTCCCTTAGCCTTAACCTCAAGATAGTCAGTTCCACCCTAGAGCATTCCACTTCACAACTGCTTCCAATACATAGAACGGTATACTAATTTTGAAGAGATATTTGGTAAGTAAAACATTTACCGATCCCGGTCTCTTCAAAGCTAAATTGATGAATTTCTGATAAACTCCATTCTGGTTCTTTTAGAAGTAAGTAAACAATATATAAAGAGGAATTCTCCCCTAGGATCTCATATGTATAAGTTCATAGAGCTAGAAAAGTTTCATACGAATGCTCCTCCCTAAGGGATCTCAATCGTATGAAATCTTTAAGCTTTTATATATTTCCCAAATTAACCTTGCCAAGTTCGATAGTCGATGAATCATAAATAAAGTTCAAATAGATGACCAAATATTGAAACCAAATACCGAATAACTATCACATTTTTTATCTTTTAAACTTATACTATCCCTTGATCAAGAGTAAAGCTGGTAGGTTGGAGCGCTATTTCTTCTAAGCCCTACTTGAACATTAGTCTTTACTCTTATAGATAGAAAATCCTACTTTATTGGCTTTCGGTGCTATGTACACGACTAAATCTTTCCATAAACGATTAAGTCGTACAAAGCCCGATTAAGTCACATAAAGAACGAGTAGGTCACATGAGCGACGGTTTTATTTTTGATATTATTGTCATTATTGATTGAAAATAGATACACTTTTATTTTGATATGAATATTACGAACATTCATTATAAAATAAGTCCACTATAATGGTATGTATAACAATGTGATGCATTAGACAATATAGAAGTATTTAAACAATTTATAATTATTTTGGAATTATGGGCTAAGCCATAGTTCTGAGAAAGGATACAATAACATGTGATTATGAATTATATGGTACCGTTGAATTGTATCTCGGAAGATTAAGGTCTAAGTACCTATTCAATAGGAGTGATAAAAGAGTTAACGAACTGTTTGGATTTATACATACAGATTTATGCAGTTTAAAGTCTAACAATACCAAAATGGATCCACATTCTTTGTTAAATTCATAGATGAAGTACCATAGAAATGAACATGTGTATTTGATACACAGGTGGTGTATTTATGATAAGTACATTGAATATAAGACGGAAGTAGAAAAATAAAACTTGCAAAGAAATATATATTTGTTTTGATCGATTAGGTGAGGGTATTTAAAAAGGGTCTAAAAGAACCTAAAAACAAATAAGATTCAGTATCAAAATTCACTCCTTCCAATGATGTTGAATGAGGTATTGATAAGGAGTAATCAAAATTTGTTAGACAAAGAACATTTGAATAATGAGTGAAGTTTAGTTAACTTCTTTCTATTAGGATGTGTACTTAAGAGCAAGTACATATTCTAAAAGCTAGGTCCATCCAAAGCATAGTTTATGAGATCATTCAAGATAAATCTTTATAAGAAACCTCTACATATCCTTGGTCAAAAATTTGATAGATTGTGTAGTCGAGAGGTCACACATAATATTTGTTCATGAGGGATCTTGAGTAGATGGCCCTAAAGCATTTTAAGGCAAGTCGATATTGATTGAGTATCTTATTTTATAAACATAAATTTCCATAAACTCGGAATGGAATCATTTATATATATTTATACACAAAGACAGTTCATAAAATGTGCTTGAATGCCTATTCTATTATAGTAAGAAACAACCATTGTTTCAAGAATATCCAACTTCATGATGAGGGAACTTCTCTTAAAAATTATTGGTTGTAAAGTGGATTTGAATATGATTCAAAGATAAAATTGATTGCGTTAGATGAAACGAAATTAACCAAGCTTAAATGGAAACATCACATTAGAATGTTTAATATGTGTTGTCACACATTAAAGAGAAATTGTGAGCTTCTTATCGACGTCGAGAAAAGAATTTCCTTAACTATCATTAGGCCATAAACGCTGCCATATCACATGATGCATAAATCCAAAATGGATTGCCGGTACATTTCAAAATTATTTTGATAGTTGTACCCAAAGGGATAGGATTCATCAACCACAAAATTTCTTCCAAAAGAAGACCAATGCAGTTGGTATATAGTACGCTACATTGGTAGAATAACATCGTAATTGAAATTAATATAATAGATTCATAATTCAATGTGCTTAAATTAATTTAGATTTTATTCAAAAAATTATCACTCGATATGATTTTGAATTTTGGAATTATATTTGGAAACATAAATTCAAATAATGATTTATAATATAGTGTTTGCATGTAATAACCAAAGCATCTCAAAGTAAATGGGACTAATACTGAGTTGATGGGTTTCAAATGGTATTTAGGAACTTATACGAATGTATCGTTCAACAAGAATAAGAGTTGAAACTATATTTTGATAAAAATATCAAATTCTTTTAATTGCAATCGAAATGCAAAGGAGCATATGTCTGTAAGAAAGAACGATAAAGGTACCAGAACATTTCTAAAACTATAAGTAAACAACAAACTTATGATAGTTAATGAAGTACCTTTGTTATAATAATTTTAGTATGCTTAATACTTGACATTGGGTTTGAAAATGGAATCCTTTAGAAATGATATAAAAGGATGTTGCGGTTGTCCTTTATGATATACATAGACACTATTTTAAACATCTAATATGGAGCATATGAGATATATTCCTTACGCACTAGCAATAAGAATTATCATATATGTTTTGATATATACTATATCGCTAATCACTTATATAATTGGTACAATGAGAGAGTATCAAATTTGAATTAAGATGGATGAATGGTAGGTAATGGTATTCTCGAGTACGTATGGAATATTAGAGAATTGTTTATAGAAATAATGAACTCCTTAATGAAAGAATATCTAGACTCGAACTTCATAAATGATATCGAGCATAGTGTGTCAATCCAAAATTCATATTTGACCTTAGTTAAGGATCTTTAATTTTAAAATGTTCCAATACGAGTTGTGGCTAATTCAACCAATAGACTATGTACATCGCCATAAATTCCCACTGAACCTTTGACCACCTAATCTCTAAAAATCTTGACAAAGAGAAGCAAAGTTCATTAGGGGTTGAACCTACACCACTTCCTCTACTACATTTCCCTTAGGTTCAACTACAACGCAGGCATTCCTTTGAACAAAAGTCCCTCTATTGGTGAAAGTACTACTCTACCACCTCTATCTCTACCTCCTCTAACATTGGCATCACGAGTACTCATAATTTGCTATCTAAGTTATAGCAAAACATCTTTAGGAAACTTTAAGATAGAGTTACTTCAAGCAAAAGATTGCTAAGAAGGGATTACTTCAAAGAAAGAGTTATTTCAAAGAAAAGGGTGCACTAAGAAAGAGATATTTTTGAGAAAACATTTTTTAAAAGTCTAATTTGGAAACTACAAATATGCTCTCATATATATAATATGCTCGACCCATTCAAGGGCATCACTTACCCTATCTTTAATGATCCATACATAACCAAAGCTAAGGTATTCTCTAAATTTGAGCATTGATATCACGATGGAACAACCGCCTTTTCGACCCCCGAATGTTGACACTAATACATCCACGGTATTCACGTGCCAAGCACCTAAGTTCCAGAAAGACAGTTAGTTAGGGTAAAATGAAAGAAAACGAATAGAACAAGAAAGAAGAACATAATTCAAAATCATACATATGGAACGATAATATATAATATCTCAAAAGTGTAGTGCAAAATATTACTCCAACATATATGATAATCTCATAGTTACAAAACCTAAGTACTACTATTAGCTGGGACAGTTATAACAGCATGTCCTCGTAGTGTTGGTTAAATACTTACATGATATAGTGCAATGAAAAGGAAAATAAGCAGATATATGGACATGGGAAACATCCAGCTCGTCTGCATAAGCTTGAAGCATCCAACCAAAACCTGCTTTCCTTAATCTACTCGAAAGGGTACACGAGGAATTTCAGGAAAACAAATACTACGTGTAAGGCATAAGTCTAGTATGAGAAACTCAAAAATGCATATAAGCATAAAATAGAACTTTTGAAACCAACCAAATCACTAGAATGGTTATCCCCTTAAAAGAACTAAGAACATTTGATATTTACATTAGGTTATATTACAGATAATGTCTAAGATGTGTAATATAAATCGAAAAATTCCTTTGATACTTACATTAATAACACCATAACAATATTATAATACATTTAAAACCGCTTAGGTATGTTCAAATATTTGTTTCCCGTTAGATATGTCCTCGGTATATCAATGTAAAGCTCCTAATAAATGTCAAAAACTACCTTTCCAGCGTCATATATCTCTAGATAAATGTAACCTTAAGGAAAACAATTCAAGACCACGCCTTTGGCTATGCCCCCACTCTGTTTTCTTTTAACTCTTGCTAGCCAACATCGATAAGTATCACTAGATATGAAGTTTATATACTCTTCAGGTTTGCTAAACCCCATTGGTTATGACCATACTTTGTTTTCTATCATGGTAAGGCTACGTTCGACATCTTTCAGTACAGTTTTCATCACTCAAACAGATCCCACATGACTCATGGATTTATAGCCCATTTGAGAAATGCTAACGATGGCCCCTCCTTTAGACTTTACCTTAGGATAGACAGTTCAATTCTATAGCATAAGTCTCGAATGTTAACGCTGACCTCTCCCTTGGACTTAACCTTAGGATAGATAGTCCAACTCTACAATATTCCATTTTGATAACCTCTTCCAAAATTGACTCATATACAAGTTTTAAAGTGGTATTCAATAAATGGAACACTTGCTGATCTTGGACCCATAAATACTAATCAATGAATTTCTTGTTAACTTGATTCTGGTTCATTTCGAAGTAAGCGAACTATATAAAGAGGAGTCCACCCCAGGGGATACCATATTTATAAGTTCTTCAAACTAGAGGCTTATCATACTAGTGCTCCTCCCAAAGGGTTCTCAAATGGTATGAAGCCGCAAAGCTTTTAGATACTTCTTAAATTATATTTGGTCAAGCTCAATAGTCGACTAATTGACTATTGAATTTCAAAGCGATTACTTATGGAAATCAAGATACCACATTTCTAACATTCCAACATAACTATTTCTCGGTTAAGAGGGAAGTCGATAGGTTGAAGCAGCATTACTTTTATCCTTACTCGAACAGCAATCTTAACTCTCACATACAGAGAAGTCTACCTCGCTTGAGTTTTAGTGTTAAGTATAGTAATGCTAACATTCTATATGCAAGTAAACTTGTAATGATGTGCCTTTCTTACACCTAAAGATGACACTTAATACATCATCAGTATTCGTGTGCCAATCATTTAAGTGTCCGAAAGATAGGTCATTTGGGGTTAAAGAAAGAGAAGATAGAATAGAATCTCACATCGTGACGAGCAACATATATAATATACATAAAATCTTTACAAAAAGAAATCATCATTATTATATACACAATATTAGGGTACATTATCATTTTATCAGCCCAGATAGTTATAACAGTCAGTCCATAGAAATGCTGATAAATACGTATAGGACAAAATAGGACAAAACAGTGGAAGAATATAAGTACGTAAATACGTCTTAGAGAATCCATCTTGTCTCCTAAAAGCTCCAAAGTATCCAACTAAATTTGGAAAATATGCTTGGGCTGACCCGAGCATGATAGAAAAACAATGCCCTGCTCAGTCTCGTAAAACCAACATAATAAACTCAAATCACAAGGAATTTTATTTATTTAACTTGTAAAACCATTTAATCAAATGTATCTCATAAGACCACGCCGCACATAAACACTGACGGTTTTTTACTTTACGATAACCAAAACATTTTCTATAGAAAATCCAGTAATATTATGGTAATGTCTAGAATACAAATACATATCAACCATAGAAAAAATTGTTAAATTATTAAATTCTAGCATAATAGGTATACACTAAGTCCGCACCATGCTTAGTGGAGAATAGATCCCAACAACGGCAAGGTAAGGGACTACCTTTCAACATCTCTAGATAAAATGAGCCAAGGGCTATAGATGCATCTGCACCTCTACAAACACAGGACCAGCGTACCTCTTACTAGATAGTACTGAATATGTCATTATCCTGGTTGTTCCCAACCTTTATAGAGAGCCTCATGCACAACCAAATCCACAATATGTGTAATGATCTGCCTTTCTTACACCCAAGGATCATACTTAATAGATCATTGGTATTCATGTGTCGATTATCTAAGTGTCTAAAAGACAGGTTGTCGGGTGAAGAAAATAAAAGACAAGGAAAACAAACATAGATTTTTCTAATAAACGTCAAAGATATATACACACACATCGTCATAGAATAGTACATATGGTTACTCCAAAATGCTACATCAAAGTTACAACAAGTATTACTCCCAACAAAGGCAAATTATATCAGCTGCCCAACTACTAATGCATTATATACAGTCAAAGTGGAAATGAACATAACTGTTAGACGATATTGAAAGCTCTTATTCCATGCAGCTTTCCAAAATGCTCCAAAGGAACCTGACTACTTGGCTACTTATAAAAAATTTAATATCCAAGAGTTGAGGGAAAGAAAAAAAACTCGAGGTCAGACATGAGTCTGGTGTGAGTAAAGCAAATGTTTTAACTTCATAGAAATCCTTTGAAAATAAGGTACCTCGTAAGACCATACCGCACATAAATACGAACAGGTTTTTACCTTGCGGTAACAAAAACTTTTCTATATAAAATCCATTGATATTATCATAATGTCTAGAGTTAAAATAATTATGGAATCATAGCCAAAATTGTTACATTAATTAAATTCCAGCATAATAGGCACACAACTAAGTCTGTAAAGGCACGTATTGGAAAATGTATTCCATAAATGATAAGGTACTAGGGTATCAGCTGTGACAGTGCATCCCAAGACAAAATACACCGAGAGTCTCACATGTACTCCCTGCAAGTTAAGACCGGCCTTACCCCTTACTGGGTATTGCCAAATATGTCATCACCCTAGTTGGGATAAACAACATAAATGGTCCCCGAGCATACATAATCTATACAATCGATCTTGATTGAGTGATGACCATACCCTAATAGTAGCTAACCACATAGCCTTGAAGCATATCCCAAGATTTTAGTCATTCCCGGTTGTAAGCCTTAAGGTTACGTTTACCTTTTCTTCTAGAAGACCATTTTGGAATGCTAACACCGCTCTCCAAACAACCAATGCAATGGTAGCATTCATCCATACAAGTTGTTTTGAGATCAAAAAAACATTCAACACTATCTTTTAATTTAGGATCACTCTCAGGAAAAGTAGTACATCTCCAAGGCATACTTCATAATGACACAACGCCAATGTTATTAGTTTGGAGTGGTTAGAATAAACTATACTTATCCGAAACCGAAGTCTCTAAACTAAGTGATAATTTCGGGCTAATTCAATTCCAATTCTTTTGGAAGTGTGTAACCAGTGTTCGAGTCCTCACTGGGGAACTCTAACATACACAACATACTTCCTAAGTTAAAATAGGCCAAGTTGTAAATAGTGGTCAAATCCTCTACTTTGGGTAATTATACAAAGTTCACATATGGATAACCGTATACTTAATTTAAACATGACCCATTAATAGAAATTAACCCACCTATATCCACTATGTTTTCGACATTTCGACCTTACTACATCCCTTATCTAGAAATAAAATCTAGATCTCACCAATAGAGAATCGGCCTACTCATCGACTTTTAGGGCTACATATGAGATGACTTACTTCCCATAAATGAGTCAGCATATTAACGTTAGGTTTCATATTTGTTTTGAGGTTACTTAAAGGTAATCGACAAAGAAATCCCTTGATTTAAAACATTTTTGAAAAAGAAAGATATGCTTAAAACAAAATCGATATTTTTAAAACAAAACGATTACTAGATTATAAACCCTAATGTATAAATTAAATAATAAACTAAACCTTTATTAAATAATAATTAAATCTTATATCATGTCTCTCTTTTCAATTTTTTTTGCATGTATTAGGCCCAACTAGAAGTGATTCTTCCTCCTCTTGGGAGGAGGAACCGATGTTTCCTTAGGTAATTTTTATAGTTGTAGAGGTTCCTTTGCTTCTCACTTGTTCCGTACTCTAAGTGGAATGGCCACTATAAAGCCATATATAGTTGTTTCTATGCATGTGCCTGTGCAGTTAAAGCGCTCGGCAGATTCAATGCGGCAGAGGTGCAAAAAGTCATAGCGGGGATACAGTAAGGATATAGTGGGATATAGCGGTTGACTCTAAAATAACCTATAAATCTCATACTTAATGTTTTTAAAAATATATAAATGGTAATTGAATGAAACTTTAACATTCAATTGAATTATAATTGTAGGATCAATTTCACCCTATAGGGGGTGTGAATAGGGTGATACCAATAAATATAATAATTTAATGTGAAAATATATAAAATAACTGCAGCACAGATAATAGTAGAATAATAAAAAAAGAAATAGAACAACACAGATTTACCCAACTTCGGCAAAACCTTGCCTACGTGCTGCCTCCAAGGTTTCTACTAGAAATTAAGTAGTCAAACGCTTACATACGAAATCTTCTGACACCCACTATTGACTAACACAACTCTACGCTCAAAACCCTGCCACAACTCAGCCACTGAGTTGCGAATTCTCGAACTACACCACCATAGTTCGTCCTTTAGTCACACGACTAGACATTTACTCAAGTTAAAAATAAATTACAAAATAAAAACAAATTTAAAATACAAAACCCTATATAACCACTAAAGCTCAGATAGATTAGCCTAAATAAAAAGGAGTTCGGCCAAAAAGGAATAAAATAAGTTGTCCCTTTTATCTTTTAATTTTGACTGCCGATTCCTTTTTCTTTCATTTTGTACTTCGTTCCTCTTTCAAAACTTTAGGGCTTTGTTTTTCGTTGAAGCCGCCGCTTGGTCGTTGATCTATTTTTCTGTCAAACTCAATTTAATTTGATGCTTCTTCGATCTTTGTTCTTTAATTAGCTTCGACGGCTTCAAATTGTCGAGTTCGAATGATGCTTGAATTGGTATGTGAATGCCTTTTATTGATTATTGGTTATTCTCAACTTTGATTCGAGTTTAATGATGTATTGCTCTCCTTTTTGCTTGAACTCGAACGAATCTAATTACCGATGTTAATGGTTTAAATAGAGATAAACCTAAAATTATCGTTCGTATTTATTTTCTTTGAATTCTTCATGTTACTATGCTTGGCCACTGATTTTCGAATGAACGATGTGACTAATCCTGACTGGTTCAATTCGTATATTTTTCTGGCTTGGTCACCACGGCTTGCATTTGCTTTGACGATGTTGATTTATCATGACTTGTTCATTGTTCTTGCGATACTATCTGGACTCGTTCGAACTCTACCTTGGTCACCACGGCTTTGATCTTTGGCATATTGAATTTTCGTTGACTATTGTTATATTCTCTGGCTTGAACCGTAACTTTATTTTCTCTGTCATTTGAATTTTTGATATTCTGTACTTGTTCGATTCTCTTGAGTTTGTTCCAATTTTTGCTGGCTTTAACTTCACTTGAATTTGTATATATGTATGATTGCTTTGGAGGCTATGCACTCGGTTCTTCAATTCTGGGTTGTTGATTTTATGGCCTTGTTACATGTCAGGTTGCTCTATTTTCTGGTTCCACACGAAGCATGTCACCATGTGTGCACATGCATATGTATGTGTGTGCATATATGTTATGAGTTGCTCGAGTTTAGTTTGTTCACTGCTGTATTGAAATAAACTTTGGTTATGATTTACTTAAGTCTGATCTTGTACATCTCTGGTGTTGTTCCACTTGTATGCTATCATTGATTTCTTGCTGTATTCATATGAAAGTTTTGCATTTCTTTGTTTCCAGTTCTAGTGCACATGCCTAAATCTCTGGTTTCACTACACATGGGTGTGTGCGTGTGTGTCTACATATATATATTCAGTTCGGTTGAGCCTATATATATATGTATATATTCAGTTCGGTTGAGCCTTTTACTTTATGCCATGTCATGAACTAGAACTGGTTTGTTTCTGACATTGAAATTGTTGCATTTGGACTGGGTTGCCTTGGCATTCTGAAACTTGAGATGCTGTCTTGTTGCATTGTGTCTGATCTTGAGTTACTTCGAGTTAAACTTCCCAGTTGCAATGTTTTCATGTTTGTTGAACCATTGAACTTGAGTATGGTTATGTTGATTTGGTTGAGACTCATATGCACTTGAGTTGAATCCAGCCTCAGCTCGGTTTTGACCTTGTGCTCGCCTGTTCATGCAATTTTATCAAGTGTACATTGGTGTGCATGGCCTTGGGGCATGCACAGTGATATACTGTGTATGTCACAAGTTGTTCGTGTAGATGAATTCAAAATAATGATGACGAATAACCCAAATAACTGAGGCAAATAACATTTTCAAAATACACTTTTCATTTTACACTGCAAAATATTTCTTTTTCAATTTTACTGCGTTAGTGTTTATTTTCCAGATAACTCGGATGCGGGATGCAAATGGGAATGCAGCTGAAGAACAAATATGAGTGAACGAGTGATATGTAGTAAGGACAGTTATGTAAATTGAAATATATTATAATTGAAAATTTGTATATATAGTGAGAGCATAAATTTTGTACTATTCAAAAAATTGCAGTAAAATATTTGTTTGAATAAAAAATCCGATTGAATGTCAATTCTGTGTTATTTATTTTATTCAACAAATATTAATTATGTGAATATAAAATAGTACAATAACAAATACACTTAAATGATTATATATATATATATATATATATATATATATATATGTTTATTATCATCAAACAAAAATCATATACTAGCATATTCAACAAGCTCCCCCTTTTGATGATAACAGACATATATTTAAGATTGTGAATTTATTAAATGTATTCGATCATTGATGAACTCTGTTTGCTCCCCCGATTTGAATGCTCCTTCTCTACAACAAAGCTCCCCTTCATATATGCATGAAAATAAATAAAAATATATAAATGAACCTGGATGCAAATAAGAAATAAAATATTTGACCTTTATTTGCCAAAATCTTAACTTTTCTTTTCTCTTTTTGCAATCAGCAAAAGAGTAATAGTATTAGAAAAATAAAGAAAAAGTGATAGACATTAATACAACATTAATACCCAATCAAGTACAGATATTAAATTTCAATAAAAATAAAACAAAAATCATAAATACTCTGTTAGGTGCATATTCCACTTTAGAATGATAGGGATGATGTCGACATATAAAACAATACAGTTGTATCGTTTTGTGGAATATTCATATCAGGAATTTGAATATCTACTACCATGCATAATCGTTAGGACTTTTAAATGAGATTAGTAGTATGTTCAATTTTTATAAAAAAATGAATCTCAAGCATCTTCCAACCATTTATAACCATAAGGACTTTTAAATGGGATTTGAATCAAGTTGTCTATTTAATAATCAATTTTGATTTGTGTTACATACATGCATAACCGTGAGGACCTTTAAATGAGCATGAAAGCACATATATAAATATTCCAAATAATTCACCTATGCATAATCGCGAGGACTTTTAAATAAGAGTGAATACTCTAGATATTTTTATTAAAAAAAATAAATAAAATAAAAACTAATAACTTCCTATTTAAATACCACATTTCAACCATGCTCTAATACCAATGGTCATTAGAAATATGATAGAAATAGAGATGGTCATGGAATTTTTATCCATCAAAAGTTATTATAAATCTTGTTTAAATTTTTAAAGAAATTTACTAAATATACTGTCTCAAGTCATAATATATGATTAATATCAACACTCATCACTTTTTCGATCACTATTATCTTTTGACAATCAGTAGGAAGTCAAATTAGTAAACATAGGCATTTAAGATCAAAATCAAAACTGTAAAATCAAATTTTGAAAATGCCTAAACTGAGACGAAGTCGACAAAAACTTTTTTTCTGGAAGGGGTTTTGTAAAAGTGTCTGCCAATTGAGAATCGGTTAAAACGAAATTTATGCAGATATTTTGTTTGGAAATATGATCTCTAATAAAATGATGTCTAACATCTATATGTTTTGTCTGTGAGTGATGTACATGATTATTTATGAGATCAGTTTCACTTTTACTATCACACATTAGTGGTACACATTTAAAATTTAGACCATAGTCTTGCAAAGTTCGTATCATCCATAAAATTTGAGTAGAGCAACCACTTAGAGCAATATACTCTACCTCAGTGGTGAATAATGCAATACAATTCTGTTTTCTACTTGACCACGCGACTAACGAATTTCCACACATAAAACACGTTCCACTAATATTTTTTCTACCAACTAAACTTCCAACATAATCTGCATTTGAATATTCTTTTAATTCAAAGTTATCATTAGTTGGATACCGAAGACCAAAACGTGGGGTGTGCAATAGATATCTTATAATCCTTTTAACATCTTTTAAATGAGATTCTTTTGGATTTGATTGAAATCATGCACATAAGCAGACAGAAAACCTGATGTCGGATCTAGAAGCGGTAAGATAAAGAAGTGATCCAATCATATCTCGATATTGCTTTTGATCAACTGCCTTACCTTTTTCATCCTTGTCAAGTTTAATTGTTGTGCTCATGGGGTTTTTGTAGGTTTAGCATCTTTTAGTCCAAATTTGTCGACAAGTTCTCTAATTATTTCGTTTATGAGATGAATGTACATTTATCACTTTATTTGATTTGAAATCCTAAAAAGAATTTTAACTCTTTGACCAAGCTCATTTCAAACTTCTCCTGCATGACCTTTTTAAATTTCTCATACAAGTTGTTGGTGGCACCGTAAATAATGTCATCTGCATATATTTGAACAATCAAAAATCATTGTTTTCGTGCAATAGAAAAATGTGGTGTCTACACAGCCCTTTTTGAACCCATTTTCAAGGAGGTATGTGCTAAGACATTCATCGCAAGCTCTATGGGCTTGTTATAATCCGTATAGTGCTTTCTTAAGTTTATATACATGATTGGGGTATTCATGATTTTCAAAATCTTCTTGTTGTTCAATAGAAACATCTTTCAAAATTCCGTTAAGAAAAGCACTTTTAATATCCATTTGTCTTAGTTTAAATCCTCTATAGCAAGCAAAAGCTAAAATATCATAATGGATTCTAGTCTTGCTTCAGGTGCAAAAGTTTCATCAAAATCAATTCCTTTAATTTGATTATAACCTTTAGCAACTAACTTAGCTTTATTCTTATTCACATTTCCAGATTCATCAAATTTGTTTTTAAAAGTCCATTTTGTTCCTACGACCAGATAATCATTAGGACTATGTGGTAGAGTCCAAAAATCATTTCGCTCAAATTGATTTAGCTCTTCTTGCATAGTCATAAACCAATTTTCATCATTAAGAGTTGTATCTATATCTTTGGGTTCAATTTCTGAAATAAATCCACTGTATAGACACAAATCACACAAACTTCTAAAGGAGGAACGAGTTTGGTTACTTGCAATAGAATTTCCTATTACCAACTCTGGAGGATGATCTGCTTTGAATTTCAATTTCTCTGGATCTAGATTTCTTTAGACTTCTTTCATGATTGTAGTTTCTTTTGGTTTTTTATTTTCATCTTTTTCGTTCTCCTCTTCAACAATGCTTTTGATAGTTTTCTTATTTTGATCATCAATATCTTCATTAAATTTCAAATTGATTGACTCCATGATTGTTCTCGTCCTTTTGTTGTATACTCTATAGGCTTTGCATTTGGATGAGTACCCCATAAACGTGCCTTCGTCAGCTTTTGCCTCAAATTTTCCCGGTTGATCACCTGTATTAAGAATAAAACACGAAAAACCAAAAACCTTGAAATATGCAATGTTTGGCTTTTCGTCGAACCATAGTTCATATGGTGTTCTCTTAGGATCGACCTAATCATGACTCTATTCATTATGTTACCGGATGTATTTACTGCCTCTGCCCAAAAAGACAAGGGTAGTTCATACTCATTTGTCATAGATCTAGTCAACTCTTGTAAGGTTTGATTCTTTCTCTCGAGTACTCCATTTTGTTGTGGAGTACGTGGGGCAAAGAATTCATATCTAAATCCATTTTCATCACAATAATTTTCAAATTCTCCACCATGATCACTTCTCAGTGAAATGATAGAAAATCCTTTTTCATTTTGAACTAGTCTTGTGAATTTGGTGAAGTAAGAATATTTTTTTTGACTTTTTAGATAAGAAGTATACCCACATGTATCTAAAGTAATCATGAACCAATACAAAAAAATATTTCTTACCACCTAGACTTGGTATATCGTTAGGTCCAAACAAATCCATATGAACTAGTTTAAGGACTCTAGAAGTGCTTACATTATTCTTGGCATGGAACAATGATTTTCTACCTTTTTCCACAGTATGTGCTTTACATAAAATTTCTATTTCGAAATCATGTGATGGCAAACCTCTTACCAAATCTGTTCTTTTTAATTTGTTTAATAGATTCATGCTAGCATGTCCTAATCGTCTATGTCAGAAATTTACTTCTACATCCTTAGCTACCAAACATTTTGAAAGAGTAGGATCATCAAAAAATAGAGAGTATATATTACCTTCCTCTTGCTTGAAAATTAGGTTTCTTTTGATGATTGGTCAACAATTTTGCATAAGTCAGAATCAAAACCAACATTCATTACTTTATCACATTACTGGCAAATTGGTATCAGATTATGGTGTAGATTTTCAACGTATAATACGTCGTTTAAGGTAAACTTACCATTATCTATTTTACCTTTACCGAAAATCTTTCATTTCTCGTTTTTGCCCATTGTGACTCTCCCACCTTTGTGTTTTTCTGGGCTAAGAAACTTTGATTTGTCGCCTGTCATGTGCCTGGAGCAACATGAATATAGATACCATTCTTATTATTCCTTAGCCTGCCAACACACCTCGTTTGGTTCTTCACTTTCACAGCCATTTGTTTCTCTTGAGAAACACTGATTTAGTTTCTTATTATATTCATTACTAAATCTGTCCAGATGAGATTGGGAGGTCCCTTCATGAACTACTTCAAGTGGGTGCCAGATTTCCTACGCAGTTAAACAATGTGAAAAACGATTAAATTCAATTTGGTCTAATGAACAAATAATAGAATTTATAGCCTTGAAATTAGCAGTTAGTAGTTCAATTTCAAAATTTGTCCACTGATCTATAGGGTTTTCTATTTCTTGATTATCTATCGTAATTGTTGGTGTCCTATGACCCATTTGAACAATATTGCAAGCATTTATGGATTTCAGAAAAATTTCCATTCCATTTTTCCAATATGCGTATTCACCATTAATCAATGATGGCCTAAATATGGACTGACCCTCGGCAAAAACATTATTAAAAGAACCCCTTTTTTTTAAATCATATTTTTAAAACAAAAGTTTGTTTTTATTCCTAGCTCTGATACCACTTGTAGGATCGATTTCACCCTAGAGGGGGGTGAATAGGGTGCACTAATAATTATAAAAATTTAATGCGAAAATATATAAAATAATTGCAGAACAGATAATCGCGGAATAATAAAAACAGGAATAGAACAACATAGATTTACCCAGCTTTGAAAAAACCCTGCCTACGTGATGCCCTCAAGGTTTCTACTAGAAATTAAGTAGTCAGATGCTTACACAGGTAAACTTCCGACAACCACTATTGAATAACCCAACTCTATGCTCAAAACCCTATCACAACTCAGCCACCGAGTGCGAATTCTCGAACTACACCACCGTAGTTCATTCCCTAGTCAAACGACTAGACAATTACACATATTAAAAAGAAATTACAAAATAAAAACAAATATAAAATACAAAACCGTATATAACCACTAAAGCTCAAATAGATCGGCCCAAATGAAAAATAGTTCTGCCCAAAAGAAATAAAATAAGTTGCCCCCCTTTATCTTTTAATTTTTTCTACCGATTCCTTTTGCTTTCATTCTGTACTTCGTTCCTCTTTCAAAATTTAAGGACTTTATTTTTCTTTAAATCCGCCGCTTGGTCGTTGATTGATCTTACTATCGAACCTCAATCCAGTTTTGTGCATCTTCGATCTTTGTTCTTTGCTTAGCTTCGGCTACTTCAAATTGTCGAGTTCGAAGATGCTTGAATTGGTATGTGAATGGCTTTTGTTGATTATTTGTTATTCTCGACTTTGATTCGAATTTAATGATTTATTGCTCTCTATTTTGCTTGAACTTGAAAGAATCTAATTGCCTATGATGTTAATGGTTTAAATAGGGATAAATCCCTAAAATATTGTTCGTATTTAATTTGTTTGAATTCTTCACGTTACAATGCTTGGCCACTGATTTTCGAATGAACGATGTGATTAATCTTGACTGGTTCAATTCGTATATTTTTCTGGCTTGGTCACCATGGCTTATGTTTTCTCTGACGATGTTGATTTATCTTGACTTTTTCATTGTACTTACGATATTTTCTAGACTCGTTCGAACTCTACCTTGGTCACCATGGCTTTGATCTTTGGCATTTTTAATTTTCGTTGACTGCTGTTATATTCTCTGTTTCGAATCATGACTTGATTTTCTCTGTCATTTGAATTTGTGATATTCTAGACTTGTTCGATTCTCTTAACTTTGTTCCAATTTTTGCTGGCATTGACTTCACTTACGTTTGCACTGGGTTATTGAGAGCCTGGACTGTTTCGTTGCATTTAGTTGTTGAGCTATATTTGTGCCCTTTATATTGTATTGTGTCTTTTCCAGTTGCATTTATATTTCATTGATGCATTATGGTGTCCATACATATACCTATGTATATATGTACGATTGCTTTGGTGTCTATCCACTTGGTTCTTCAATTTTGGGTTGTGCTTTTTGATTTTTTGGCCTTGTTATATGTCAAGTTGCTCTGTTTTCTAGTTCCACTTGTATCACCATGTGTACACATGCATATGTGTGTGTGTGTGTTGTGAGTCCTCGAGTTTAATTTGTTCACTGCAGTGTAGAAACCGACTTTGGTTATGAATTACTTGAGTCTGATCTTGTAACATGCCTGGTGTTGTTCCACTTGTATGCTATCATTGAGTTCTTGCTGAATTCATCTGAAAGTTTTGTATTGGTTTGTTTCTAGTTCTGGTTCACATGCCTGAATCTTCGGTTTTCACCACACACACGCACACATGTGTGTGTGTGTGTGTTCAATTTGGTTGTGCCTTTTACTTTATGCCATTGTCATGAACTTGAACTGGTTTGTTTCTGACATTGGACTTGTTGCATTTGGATTTGGTTACCTTGGCATTCCGAAACTCGAGATGCTATCTAGTTGCATTATGTCTGATCTTGAGTTACTTCAAGTTAAACTTCCCAGTTGCAATGTTTTCATGTTTGTTTAACCATTGAACTTGAGTATGGTTGTGTTGATTTGGTCGAGACTCATATGCACGTGAGTTGAATCCAGCCTCGGCTTGGGTTTGACCTTGTGCTCACCTGTCCCTGCAATTTTATCAAGTGTAAATTATGCGCACGGCCTTGTGGCATGTACAGTGATACACTATGCATGTCACAAATTGTTCATGTTGATGAATTCAAAATAAACGATGACGAACAACCTAAATTACTAAGGCAAATAACATTTTCAAAATACACTTTTTATTTTACACTAAAAAATATTTCATTTGCAATTTAATTGCGTTAGTGTTTGTTTTACAGATAACTCTGATGCAGGATACAAATGGCAATATAGCTGAAGAACAAATATGAGTGAACGATTGATATGTAGTGAGGACAGTTATGTAAACTGAAATGTATTACAATTGAAACTTTTTACGTATAGTGAGAGCATAAATTTTGTACTATTCAAAAAATTGTAATAAAATATTTGTTTGAACAAATCATCTGTTTGAATTTAAATTTTGTGTTATTTATTTTACTCAACAAACATTAATTATGTGAAAATAAAATAGTACGACAACAAATACATAGAAATGAATATATATACATACATATATATATATATGTTTATTATCATCAAACAAAAATCATGTAATAGCATATTCAACAATAACTAATACATAAATAATTTTAAATAAAAACATATGCAAATATACTGTAAATAAACATAAAACTATTATACAATATAATTGAATTTAGTAGAATATAAAAATTAAATTAAATTAATTAATTACATAATTCTATAATGTATAAATGTCCTTTTTCAATTCATTTATTTCAAAGAAGATATAGCAGAAATAGCGGAATATAGTGAAAAAAGGGGATATTGCGGAAATAGTGGGGCTTAAAGAGAAAATACTATATTTGGAGCTATATAGAAAAATCATAGCTATAGAAATCTGCTACGAGATATAGTAAGGTTGTAGTAGGGTAATATGGGGGCACTAACTGCACAGGCATGTGCAGAGCACCTTTTCTTCATTTATATACAGTGGCACGACCCACTATAAAGTCGGCTGGCTTTGCAAAAAAAAATCTTAATTAAGTCATTATTAACATCTATTAAATTTAATTAATCAATAGTTAATTAAATCACATTTTATAAATAGTTAATTAAAAATTAGTCTTAAATAAATAATTTAAAATAATTAATCCTTAATTATTAATTAAATAATAGTTAACTTTAATTTTGTTAACTAACTAAAATTAATTTAACTCATTAACGTTTAAGTAATAATTACCTTTTTTAACCAATGATTAAGTACTAATTAGTTATTACTCATTTATTAAATAATTAAATAATAGTTTCCTTTTTAATTACTTAATATAAGTTTTAAAACATTTTCCAAAAAGATTTCTAAGTGAAAACAGTTTTAGATTTTGAAAAGAGTTCGTTTTCACGAACTGCACTTATAGTGACATCGCTATACGATCCGAAATTTTCAAACTTGAAATTTCTTTTCAAAGTCTTCTCCAAAACATTAACTCTTAGAAAAACTTTACTAAAACATAAAAGCATATTTTGGAAAAGTAACAAGTAATTAGAACTTGAAAACATTTTGAAAATTTTAAAACAAAAGATTTTGGATTTTTATACAAGGGATAACATGTCACTTAAAGCTAGTAAGATGGTAACTTTCTTAACATACCATCATGAATTAATGTTCACAACATTCGTGGTTACATGCCGTAACATCACAACATGTAAACATTCCATAACTAATATATACAAGCTAGATTATAATATGCAAACTGACTTGACTATTTAACTTCCATATTCCAAACTAGATACCTAATATATACAAGCACAATTACATACATATAGTCAACATTTTCTCCATCCAAACGCCATATTTAACATTTAAGTTAAGCCATAATAGAAGTTTGTAGACTTAGTTAAAAGTGAGAACTTTACTCATCGAAATTTCACCAAACTAAGCTAACTTTTTCTATAACTCAAACACGACCTAGGTCTTTGCTTCTAGCTTGGAAAAGTGTAGTCTTTGTGGGATTTTGGATACAAAATGATTTCGCCTAGGAGGTTATAGTGCTCAACATATATGGTGGAGAGTAGTGGAACTTGTTTTGGAAAGTAGAAGCGGAGTAGAAATGGAGGAGAAGATGTTTGAACAAGTTTTTTGGAATTTAAAGGGGAAAAGAGTTAGGATTTTTGATAGACTTTAGAGGAGACCATGGAAATGTTTGAATGGAAATGAAATGAGAAAAATGATTTAAAAAATTAGGAAATGGGTATATATATACACACATGCATAAATATAATTACCAAAATGACCTTAAGGTACATACCTTCCTCTTTTAGCTTGCCATCTTACTATGCATACTCCCTCCCTCATTCCTCACAATTTTCCCTTCACCCCCTTCATTTTTCCAAGCCAACATGCCTTTGTACCACATGTACCTACTGTTTTTGAAGACTGGACACTTTATGTCAATTATGTTTTTAATTTGTTTTAAATCTTCATCACATGTCATATCACCTTAATATATATGTATTTAAGTTAACTATATGTGTGCATATATATATATATACTTATTTATTTATTTATCATGATACTAACGTGTAAGTAAATGTGAATATACGTTACAAAAATGTGCATAATATTTTCTAATAACTTTTCGATACCGAAAAGTCAAAAATTTGGAAAACGATTTCCGATCACATTTTCTATTTTATTTTGAACTATTTATTTTTGCAAATAAATCTTAAAAACAATTTTATCATCATTAGTTATTATTTAAATGGAGCTTATATGAGTTATAAAATACATTATCTAATTATTAAAAACACATTTAAATATCCAAATTTAAAGTGATTAAATTATGGGTCGTTACATTCCTCCTTTAAAGAATTTCGCTCGAAATTAGCAGACAAGTAGATAAACCAAAATAACAAAAAAATCGCATATATTATATATCATAAAACCCATAGAAAAGCACACACTAAGCATCCATAGCAAAACAATGCACATACTATACATACAATGGATAGTGGCTATCCTAATATTAATTTTGGATGGGCATCCCTCCTGTGATCCACTATCTCCCATGTACAATCTCGAGGATCTTCAATCCACTGAATCTTTACTAACTTCACCACCATATAGTACAATCTATTCTCCTCTAATATGAACTAGATGTCTAATCACCGTTAGGTTCGGTTTTATCTCTAAATAATCTCGAACCGACGGTTCTACAATCAATGAAAGGTCATGAACAAATTTTCTCAAGTGGGATATGTAGAAAACATTATGGACCACCGAAAACCTTTCTAGTGATTCAACCTTACAGGGGAGCGGTCCAATCCTTTTAATAGTCTTAAAAGGTCGAGTATACTTAGGTGTCAACTTCCCATCCCTTCAGAATTGAACAGCTCCTCTAATAGGGGGAAATCTTCACAAATACAGAGTCTCCGACTTCAAATTCCAAATCTCTTCTCCTTTTATTGGATTAACTCTTCTATCAATCTTGGGCATCCTTTATCCTTTTCTTTATCACCGCAAACTTTTCAGTAGCTTCCTAGATTATATCTGGTCCACGTACTAGCTTATCTCCAATCTCAAACGAACATGCCGGTGACTTGCATGGACGTCCATAGAAAGCTTTATAGGGTGTCATGATAAATTTTACCTAATAACTATTCTTGTAGGAGAATTATAATAAGTGGAGATGATCTTCCCACGATCCTCTAAAATCCAGAATACATGCCCTTAGAAGATATTCTAGAATCTGATTCACCTTTTCCTTTTTCCATCCGTTTGGGGATGATATGTTGTGCTTAAGCTTAGCTTTGCTCATATAGCTACTTGCAATGCCTTACAAACTGACTAGTGAAGATGGGATATCGATCACTTACAATACATACTGGGACTCCATGCAATCGAATAATCTCTTTCATAAAAATTTCTGCTAAAGAAGTTGTAGTTCTTGTTGGCTTTATCAAAATAAAATAAGCACTCTTCATTGGCCAATCTACTATGACCCACACACCTTTATTCCCTTTTCTGGTTCTGGGTAAACCAACAATAATATCCATTGATATTATCTAGCATTTCCAATTCAGAATTTCCAAGGGTTAAAGTAAACCAACCGTCTTTTGGTGATCATCTTTTATAAGCTGACAGATCAACCATGTGCTGATAACGATTGAAACACCTCTCTTCATCTCCTTCCTCCAAAACACCAGCTTCATATCTCAATGCGTCGTTGAAATGCCCAGGTGGATACTTCATCAAGGTCAATGTAATTTCGATAAAACTTTTTACCTAAGGCCATTAACATTAGGAACGCAAATCCTTCCATTTATATGCAATATACCATGGTTATCTAACTCAAAACTTGAACACTGCCCCCCTTCCCTCAACATCTTAGATTGTCTCCCTTAAACGCTCTTCCTCCCTTTGCTTACTATCAATCCTTTCGGAAAGTGTTGGTTAAACTTCCAAGAGTACCAAAACTACATTCCTACGTAAAGCATCTGCCACCACATTTTCTTTTCCTGGTGTGTATAGGAGATCCAAATCGTAAGCCGCCAGAAATTCCAACCATCTTTTCTGCCTCAAATTCAAGTCCTTCTGAATGAAAAGGTACTGCAGGCACTTGTGATTAGTGAAGAGCTCGAACTTTTCACCTGTTTGAAGAAGGAAATTATTACTAGGATCCTTAAAGATAGTAATAAACTAAAGAGGAATTCTTACCCAGCAAGTAATGCCACCACATATCTAATGCAAATAATACGGCTAATAGTTTTAAGTCATACGTTGCATAATTCTTCTCGTGAGGTTTTTACAATCTACTATCATGGGCTATAACCTTCTCATGTTGCATCAACACTGCACCTAACCCGACTCTACTAGCATCGATATAAACAGTCAACCCGTCTCCTCCATCTACAATAGCTAAAATCGAGGCATTGGTCAACCTTTCTTTTGACTCAAGGAATGCTCCTTCACACTTCGAAGTCCATTCAAATTTAACATCTTTTTTGGTCAGCTTTGTTAGATGAGAGGTGATCATAGAGTAATCCTTTATGAACTTCCTAAAATAACCATTCGTCCCTAAAAATCTTTTCACTTTTGCAGGTGTTTAGGGTATTTTGAAGTCTTGCGCAGCAGCTACTTCAGCAAAGTCAACTGAAATGCCATCTCCCAATATAAAATGACCTAAGTATCTCACTTTTGACTGCTAGAAGTGGCACATAGAAAACTTAGCCTTTAAAACTTTTTCCTTAACATTCCTAACACTAGTTCTAATGGTGTTTATGCTCTTCTTTAGTATTAGAATAAATAAGGATGTTGTTAATGAAAACCAACACAGAATTGTTTATAACATCCCAAAAACTTGATTCATAAGATCAACGAAAAACGTAGGTGGATTGGTTAGCCCAAAAGGCATAACTAACCACTCATAGAAAAGGCCTGGTCCTCTAAAAGCAGTTAAGGGAATAATATCCACTGCTACCCTTAACTGATGGAAACCCTATGGCAAGATCAATTTGGGAAAATACTCTATCCCCATGAAGTTGGTCAAAAATATCATCTATTTTGGGTAACATATACTTATATTGAATGGTCTGCTTATTCAACTCCCTATAGTTCACAAATAGTCTTAAAGAACCATCGGACTTAGCCATAAAACATACCGTCGATGCCTAACTTGAACGACTCGGTCTAATTGGCCATCTTCTTAACAAATCATAGGTTTGATTTATTATCTCTTGCTTATCTCTCGAGGCCACTCTACATAAGGGTTGAATAACAGGTTTCACAATTGGAACTAGATCAATGCAAAATTCAAATTCCCAATAGCGAGGCAAATTGCTTATCGGCTCAAAAATATCCAGGAAACCTTTAACTACTAATATAGACCTAGCTCTTCTTGGGATGATTCAAAGAAATAAAGGAAACTACTCATACTATTATTTGGGACCCACACGATATTCATTCCAATACCCTTCTTGTCTTGTATTTCAACACTACACTTCGATTAACACAGTCAAGGATGACATTATACATAGCTGGACAATCCATTCCAAGCAAAACGTCAAAACCTTTAAAATCAAGCACAAAATATTCCATGGAAAATGATGGGTAAGGTAGGAAATTTTTATATTCTCATAAATTAAACATAGACTAGTCATACCACCAACGAGGTTTAACACAAAGATAGGGTTTTTAACAAATTTTAGGGTAATCCCTAATCTATTTACCAATTCTTTAGAGACAATACAATGAGAAGCTCTGGTACAAAAATCTCTAACAAAAATGTCATTAATAAGTAAAGTATCTTCCTAAGACTCTCTTTCCTTTAACGTCTTCAGAGGTTAAGGGCTCGTCCTTAATTGCATAGACCTTAATCTACCGACCCTTCTTTAATAGTGGGCAGTTTTTAACCATGTGTCCAGGCTGGTGGCAATTATAGCAAAGCGTCTTCTAAACCATTGGAGAAATAGCCTTCGCCTGCTGATAGTGCGTTGAAATATGCTCCTTTTTATTACAACTGAAAGAAAAAATACCATCATACTTGTTTCCCTAATCTCCTCCTGTGGTTTTCCCTTACCATACTTCTTTTTCTATTTTGGGTTAAACTTTCTTTTGTTTGGGTTAACGGGACTGCCACTGGGTTCTGCTACTGTGATTGCTTTTTTTCAAAAGCACTTTATACCTCAGGCCATGTCTACTAGATCCGCAAATGATTCCTTTATACGAGCGATCATCTTTTCATGGAACTCTTCTCTCATACCCTATATGAAATCTCATTCTTCTTTAGCGGGTTATCAATAAGTCTAGGAGTGTAATGAGATAACTCATTCAACTCCGTCTCATATTCAGCCACCGGCAGGTCTCATTGCTTAAGATCCATGAAACTTCTATATAATTGAGTTTTGCATACATCTGGCATGAATTAATCTTCGAATACTTCTTTGAATCTAACTATAAGAACTCATACGCTGGAACATTTGCGGTGATAGAATCCTACCATGCGGCTGCACCCTCTTGCAATTTCTATGACACCAAGAAGCATTTCTAATCATCAGAAATGTCCAAACCTTTAAATACCTTCTCACATGATCGTAGCCAAGCTTGTACTTCAATGATGGATTTGGTCCCCTTCTCATACTCATTCTTACTACCCAAATAAAGTAAGATATCTTTAGAATACATAGACAAGATTACCTTAGGAAAAAGAGCATAAAACCAAATAATAAATGATGATAAAAACAACACAAAAAACTATTCTCAAAGACTAAACTTATTCTTGAATATTACTAACCCTATCTCTAATGAGTTAACCCCAACTAAGGCCTAGGTGTTCGCTCAACCTAAGCTCTGATACCAAGTGTAACGATCTGCCTTTCTTACACCAAAGACAAAACTTAAACACCCTCGGCATTCATGTGTGGAGCATCTAAGTGTCCGAAAGACATGTCGTGTGTAAATAAAGTAAAAGACAAGGTAAAAAAACATGGATTTTTCTCACAAACATCAGAGTTAAATATATATCTTCACAGAATAGTACATATGGTTACTCTAGAATGCTACATCAAAGTTACAACAAGTACTATTCCTAAGAAAGACAGGTATATCAGCTTGCCCACTACTAACACATAATATATAGTCACAGTGGAAATAAACAACTCCTAGATGATGATGAAAGCTCCTACTCCATGTTGCTTTATAAAATGCTCCAAAGGAACCTGACTACTTGGCTACTCATAAAAAATTATGTACCTAAGAGTTAAGGGAAAGAAAAAAAACTTCAAATCAGTCATGGGTCTGGTGTGAGTAAAGCATATGTTTTAACTTTATAAAAGTCCTTCGAAAAAGAGGTACCTCGTAAGACCTCACTGCACATAAACACGAACTGGTTTTCACCTTAGGATAACCAAAACATTTCTATATAAAATCCTCTGATATTATCATAATGTCTAGAGTTAAAATAAATATGGAATCATAGTTAAAATTGTGACATTAATTAAATTCTAGCATAATAGTTATAAAACTAAGTCTGTAAAGGTACGTATTGCAAAATGGATTCCATCAATGACAGGGTACTGGGGTATCACCTATCACAGTGCATCTCTAGAAAAAATACACCGAGAGTCTCACATGGATTCCCTACGAGTTAAGACCAGCCCTATCCCTTACTACGTATCGCTAAATATGTCATCACCCTGGTTGGGATCAACAGCCTAAATAGTCCCCGAGCATACATAATCTGTAATATCGATCTGGATTGGGTGATGGACATACCCTAATGGAAGCGAACCACATACCCTTGAAGCATATCCCCAGATTTTAGTCATTCCCGGGTGAAAGCCTTGAGGTTACGTTTACCTTTTCTTCTAGCAGACCATTTTGGAATGCTAATACTACTCTTCAAGCAACCAATGTGTTGCTTGCATTCATCCATACAAGTTATTCTAGGATCGAACAAACATTCAACATTTACTATCTTCCATCTTGGAATCACCCATAGGAAAAATAGTGCGTCTCTATGGCACACTTTATAATGATACATCGCGAATGTTACTAGTTTGGTGCGGTTATGATAAATTATACTTATTCGAAACCGGTGTCTCCAAACTAAGAGATAATTCTATTCTAATTCAATTCCAATTCTTTTTGAAGTATGTAACCGGTGTTTGAGTCCTCACAGGGGAACTCTAATATACACAACATACTTCCTTAGTTAAAATGGGCCAAGTTATAAATAGCAGAGAAATCCTCTACTTTGCATAATTATACGAAGTTTTCATATCGATAACCATATACTTAATTTAAACAAAACCCATTGATAGAAATTAAGCCGCCCATATCCGCCACGTTTCAGTAATTCAACCTTCCTCTTTCCCCCGTTTAGAAATTAATTCTAGATCTCATAAATAGAGGATCGACATACTCAACGGCTTTTCGTGCTACATATCAGATAAATTATTTCCTATAAATGAATCAACATATTAACATTTGATTTCATATTTGCTTGAGGTTACTTAAAGGTAATCGACGAAGAAATTCCTTGATTTAAAACATTATTGAAAAAGAAAGACAGGCTTAAAACAAAACCAATGTTTTCGAAACAAAACGGTTTTTAGATGAATAATCCATATTTATTAAATTAAAACATTATTAAATAATAAGTAAATCTTAATTAAGTCCTTATTAACATTTATTAAATTAAATTAATCAATAATTAATTAATAATTAATAAGATCCCATTTTATAAATAAATAATTAACAATTAATCTTAAATAAATAATTAAAAATAATTTACCCTTAATTATTAATTAAACAATAACTAACTTTAGTTTACTAACTAACTAAAATTAACTAAATTGATTAACACTTAAGTAATAATTTCCCTTTTAGCCAATGATTAAGTACTAATTAATTAATTAATCATTTATTAAATAAATAATTATATAATAATTTCCTTTTTAATTATTGAATATAAGTTTTAAAACATTTTCCAAAAATATTTCTAAGTGAACATTTTTAGATTTTGAAAAGTGTTCGTTGTTACACACTCCACTTATAGCGACTATCGCTATACAATCTGAAATTTCAAACTTGAAACTTGTTTTCTAAGTCTTCTCTAAAACTTAAACTCATGGAAAAATTCTACTAAAACATAAAAGCATATTTTGGAAAACTAACAAGCATTTCAAACTTGAAAACATTTTGCAAATTTTAAAGCCAAAAATTTGGAATTTCATGCAAGGGATAACATGTCGCTTAAAGCTAGTAAGGTAGTAACTTTCTTAACATACCATCATGAATTAATGTTCACAAAATAGATGATTACATAAATGTAACACCACAAAATGTAAACATTCTATAACCAACATATATAAGCTATATTATAATATGCAAGTAGACTCGACTAATTGACTTCCATATTCCAAACTATATGTCACCATAACCAAGCACAATATTTTTCGATAACTTTTCGACATCGAAAAGTCAAAAATTCAAAAAATAATTTTCGGTCACATCTTTTTTTGTGTTGAACTAATTATTTTTGTAACCAAATTTTAAAAACTATTTTAACATCATTAGTTATTGTTTAAAAGGATTTTTTTGAGTTATAAATCCATTAATTTGTTACTGAAAATATATTTAAATGTCTAAATTTAAAGTGATTAAATCCTGGGTCGTTACAATACGATAATCTAGATAGGTGATGACACAGCCTTATGGGAGCTACCCATATAGCCTTGCTAAATCTACCATGTTTTATCCATTTCCTGGGTGTAAGTCTTGAGGCTATGCTTTTACCTTTTAGCAATTCCCTCTTTGAATGCTCACATTGCACTCTAGGCAGAAATGCAATGCCAGCATTTATCCATACAAGTTTGTTCTAGGTCTGAACAAAACCGAAGGTACTTCCTCTACTACATCCATTTTGGAGTCACCCTGGAGAATAGTAGCATGTAGACCTTGCACTTCAAATAATTCCATCTTTAAACATCTTCAAGGTATCTCCCATTCGGACGCAAAGCGTGGTTCGAAATGGTTTTCAAATAATATATCCAATCCCTGTCTCTCCGAACCAACAACCGATAATTTTTGGTTGACTCATTCCCAGTTCTTTTAGAGGTAAGCAGATTATACCAGAGTCCCAAAGGGATCTCTGATATATCCCTTAAAGCTAGAGACGTTTCATCCGAATGAGTTCTCCCAAAAGAACCCAAACCGTATGAACATGCAAAACTCTTATTTACTTCTTAAGTCAAAACAGGCCAAGAGTTAAGAGTCGGTTATTTAACTATCAAATAAACAAACGACAACAATTCATAGATTTAATTACCCATAGAAACGACTAAGCCTTAAAACAAATCTTTCATTTATTAAATCTTTCTTCAAAATATTTTCCAAAATACTTATATATTTATCTTACTGGCATAAGTATATTCACAAAACATTGTGGAAGATTTCTTATTTCAAAATCAAATCAAATGTATTAAAACCAAAATTATTTGAAAAATATTGAGATAAAGATAACCCCAAACACTAATCCTTTGGTATTAAGTGTGGAATGAATGTTCCATACCACTATAATGAAGAAGATCAGTTAAAGGAAATCCACATCTCAAATTCTTTTGTAAATTCTCTTAATAAATCTCTTTTATTTATGAAATCTACTTTACTTAAATTCCAAAACCATTTATAAAACTCTTTATAAATCTCCAAATTAATTTATAAAATTCTTTTATAAATATCCAAACATTTATAAAACTCTTTCCCAAATTTCAAGATCCCTTTTCAATTTATAAAACTCCTTTTATTAAGTTTACTTATTTAAAACAAACTTCTTCAACAAACTTTATTCGGTAAATTCCTTCAATAAAATTATTTATTTAAAAAACCTAGAAATAAACGAGTTACTGTTTTAAACCATCTTCATTTAATTGCATTTAAACCATATATGCAAAAAAATGATTTTAAACAATTATTTAAAAAGTATCGAATTACTCCAGACACCTTTAGTAAAACAATTACTTAATTATCCTCTAAATATCTTATTTAAAGTGGTAATAATCTTTAACCATTTCTAAAAGGATAAATTTTAAATGTTTGACTTTACAGTTCAGAAGGGGGCTTAGTTATCACAATGATTCTTATTTAATTGAGTTTATATTTTACTCTTATGACATGGGTATTTACATAACAAGCAGAAATGTAAAAGGGATCAGTCAATAACAACTAATCAACATATACGTGAGTGTCCAAGTTACCCTAATAGCAAATTGGAATTTATTCTGCTAAACACATATGTTACCCAGATGCATGGCTCAGCTTAAGGTGAAAGGGATGTATGTCATTCGGCCAAAGAAGGATGGTGTTATGAATTTCATATGCATGGCTTGGCTTAAGGTGGAAGTTCATCGTTCGGTCAATTATCATTCGGTATAGGATTTGTCGCTCGGTCTGGATAATGCACTATATGTCATTCGGTCTATATGTTTCAGCAAACGTCGCTCGGCATCCACCATTCGGCAATGTCTTTCGGCCAATACCGCTCGGCTAAGCCTCACTTGGCAACATCATTCGGTAATCACCATTATGTCAGTGAAGTTAAAGGTGATACGGTTCGGTCTGGATGCTCGGGGAAGGACGGCTCAGCATAGGTTGTTTGGTCGAGGAAGCACGGACACATGTCACTAGACTTAGATGGTCAGCGCATGCCACTCGGTGTGGAAGGTTCGGCATACATCGCTCGGTGCATTTTAGAGAAGTTGGTAGGTTATCAGGCCTACAACAAAGCGAGGCGCTCGGCATGACTTCGCTTCGAGTCAACCTGCTATTTCCTTCGGGTCTCCCGAGGGTTTAATTCGAGTCACTTGAGAATCGACCAGACACGGTCGGTCGGCATCTCTCTACCGGCATTTCTCGTTCGACCTATCTCGTTTGGCAAGCCTGGCTCGGTGCGCAGAAGTCACCTATTATAGGCCGAGGTACCTTGTTACTAGGCCCGTGAAGGATGTCCAGCCTATCTTCGCCTATAAATAGAGGGGCAGGGGTGTAGTGAAAAGGGACCTTATTTCGTGAAATCCGAGGAGACTACGCCGTTTTCAAGACTCGTTACTTTTCTATCAGAACTTGTATTCAAGTCGTTGGTGTACGGATTGTATCTGTATTCAAGTATTTGAAATAGCATTAAAGATTAAACTCAATGTGGACGTAGGCGGTTACGCCAAACCACTATAAATCCAGTGTTCAAGTTTCTACCGTTAATTTTGCATACATTCCTCTATTATAATTTTCTATCTTCATTAATCTCTCTACACAAATCTTTCTTTGAGCGTTAGTGACCAATTTTGGTGCAAACAACGTGTCCAAGTTAATATAATGGCAGAATGGGTTTTTATTCTGCCTAATAAATGTCAACATAATCTACTTGTTGAATTATGGAAGAATTGTGATTTATTCTACCAAACAAAAGTTAAATACAATTTAATTAGTAGAACGGTGTTTATTTCTGCTAAATAGATGTCACTGGATTTCATATTCAATTGGGGACACATAAGGGTAATCGACAAAGAAATCCTCGAGATTTAAAATGCTCCTTTAAAAGAGAGTGGCTTTAAAAACAATATCGACCTTTAGAAATAAAGTGGTTTAAAATTTTAAATTTTTTATTTAATGATTAAATAACATTTAAATTTTAATTCTAGTAATAGTTAAACCTTTATTTAATAATTAAACGATACCTAACTATTAAATAAATATTTAAATAGTAATTATTCTTTAAATAAATAATTAAACCATAATTTACCTTTAATTAATTATTAAATAATAATTTAAACTTTAAGTAATAATTAAATATCAATTAGTCTCAGTTGATTAATTAAATAATCTTTAATTAAAACTTAAAAAATAAGTTAAACCTTTACTTAAAATTATTAAATCATAGTTAAGTTTAAATTAAATCTCAACTTAAAGTTTACTTGATCAGTAATTAATTTAAAACTAAACCTTTCTTAAATAAATAATTTAATTAATCTTAATTAAATGATAATTATCTCTTAAATAATTAATTAAATAGTAGTTAACCTCTAATTAATTAACAATTAAAATTAACTTTCTTGAAAATAATTAAGTACTAATTATCCTAACTTAATTAGTGATTAAGTACTAATTACTTTACTTAGTTTCTTAATTAAATAATGATTAAATAATTAAATAAATATATAAAACTTTCTTTTTAATACTTAATTTTGTTATTACTTGAATAATGAATTAAAACCTCATTTATTAATAATTAATTAATAATTAATTTTTATTACTTAAAACATGTTTGAAACCAGTTTTCTAAAATATACTTAAGTTGAACACTTTTAATTTTGCAAAAATAGTTCGTTTTGCAAACTGCCTCCATAGTGATGACCCATAATTTTTCGAAACTTTTTTTATTAATCGAAATAACTTTCAAAAAGCTCCAAAGTGCAAACTGGAGTACTTTAAGTCCCCAGAGTGCGAACTAGAGTACTCTGAGTCCCCAAATTGCGAGCTAGAATATAAACGACTTAAAATCTCTAAGTCCCCAGAGTGCGGACTAGAGTATAGACGACTAATAATCTCCAAGTCGCGTATTGTGGATTGGAGTATTCTGAGTCCCTAGAGTGCGGACTAGAGTATAAACGACTCAAAAATCACCAAGTCTCCATAGTGCGGACTAGAGTGCTTTAAATCCCCAAAGTGCGGACTAGAGTATAAACGATTAAAATCTCCAAGTCCCCATAGTACGGACTGGCTGAGTCCCCAGAGTGCGGACTAGAGTATAAACAACTAAAATCTCCAAGTCCCCAGAGTGCGGACTGGACGGGAGTACTAGAGTATAAGCGATTTCAAAATCCTTAAGTACCCAGAGTGTGGACAAAACATATTCTAAGTACCCAAAGCGTGGAATAGAGGTTCTACGATTCTCAAAAAAATTTCGAGTCACATGAAGGTGAACTGGAGCTTGTGTAACTCATCAAATTTCGAGTTATGGCAACAAGTTAGACAATAAGTTGAAAAACGAAAGTCATCGAAAAACAAAGAACTAAGTTTTATTCACAAATCCAAAAACAAAGTTCCGCTACAAGTCCTCCTAAACTTAGAGTCAAATGTCTATTTACATTGGCTATGAAAATAAATAGAAATAATTACATAATCCAGGCTGTCTCTCGTTGAACGAGCATGATAGCTACTTTTTTGACCTCTTCTCCTTCCTCGGTTTCTTAAAAGACTCCTCCCCTTCTTGGATGCCTTGCTTGCAAGGGAAGTGGTATCCTAGGAAGGAAGAGGAACTTCCAGTGACCTGGTCCTACCGAGGAGAATAACCTTCAAAGGCCTGTTCAAGGGATCATCTAGTTCCACTACATGGGGATCGATCTTGATTTTGGCTTTCTTCATCTTCGCTTCCAAAAGTTGCTTCTCCATGCTCAATTTTTAAGTGTTTTCAAAGGCGCTCGTAATCTCAATTACTTGATTACTTGAGCGTCAGGTCCGAGAGTCTCTCCCGTTTGAACTGCCTCTCCCGTTTTCTCCTCCTTCTCCGTGGTGACATCTCTCCTTGGAGTTGGCTCAAGATTAGAATGGCTTGCACGAAATCATATGAGACAAGAGTTATAATAGATTTACTACTCGTCAAAAATGATGGCCCTTTAAACTCAAGGAAGAAAAGTTATGTACCGGTATCCTGTTGACTCTCAACTGTTCGGGGAGTTTCACCCTCAGGAATAGGAGATGGTACGTGAATATCAAGGCCAGGATCTTCTGGGTCGTAGCCAATGTGCTGCTCGCAGGGGTCAAATTATAGGGACCAGTCAACTGAATAGGGAAGGAACTGGAGACTCGGTTCCGGACGGACCAACAGTGACATTATTTCCTTTTAACGAGGAGGGGTCTCTGCCATAAAGAGCCTTTGCTGTAGACAAGTCAGAAGGCTCATTCCCCCGGAGAAATTCCTTCATTAAAGCTTCTTCATCGACCTCTTCGGATCCCGACTCAACCTTTTTGTTTTTTTATTAAAGTGTCCCATGCTTCGGCCAAAGATTCGAGGTAACCCTCGCCAAGAAATGTTAGGTCGCGATGCATGAGAACTTGAGCATTGTACTCGGCTATGAGTGGATCAAACATGCACCTAATCTCCTACCTACCAGCCTCAACAGCCGTTTCGATGCGAGAGTCAATTTTCAAAAGCGCCACTCTTTTTCCCTCCTCACGGGATTCGTTCTTTAGCGCTTCAGCCTTGGAGAGCTCCTCATTGAGTTTTGTTTTTAGGAGTCGAGTGGCAACAATCTCGTCATAATATCATTGTGACTCCTCTTGAGCAGTAGTCTTTTCTTCTTTTTCTTGGGAGAGTAGCTCTTCCAATTCTTTGACTCGTTGAGCGAGTGCATTTTTCTCCTTTTGAACAGAGTCTTTCTCTAAAGCTAAGGCGCCGCAGCGTCGAACCGCTTCATCGATCTCTTTCTTATTTGTGTCCTCTAGGCGATTAACTACTTCAGCTGTGTCTTTAGCATTCTTATGAGAAGTTTCAAGCTGAGACTTATATAAGGAAAGCTCTTCATCCTGGGCTTTAATAATGTTTTTGTAATGGATGGCTTTAAGTTTTAGACGATCGATTTCATGTTGGCGTTCGATAGAGACTTCTGAAACTTTTTTTGCCAAATGAACAAATGCGTCGTGTTGAACGTAGACATCATTATTACAAGCAATGGCACTCTGTTTAATATGCCTCGAAACTTGGTGAATCACTGGTAGAAATTTCAGACCTTCGAAACCTATTTTTGGGAACGTGGCCTTAAGCTCGGTTAGCTTCTTTACTATCGATGGATCATGTGCAGGAGCAGAAGTAGTGTGTCTAAAGACTATAAATTTTTTGTGAGGTTCCCATGATTGCCTGGTACTAGATGAAAAGGAGTGTTGGTCGCGGTGAGTCTCAGACTAGGACCCCTTATGAGCAAATTTCTCTCTGCTTTGCTCAGGTTGAGAGGGAGGATCGTGTGGGTATGAAGGGTGACTGTAAATTTTCCTTCGAGATGATGAATCCTGGGGGCGATAATCTCTATCGCTGTCGTCGTCTCTATCTTGGCATTTTCCAGAACCTAAATCTCGGCTGGAATGATGGAAATAAAGGACCCGCGAAGGCGGTCGAATCCATGAGAGCATCCCATATCACCTGCAGGGAAATTAAGTGAGCACGAATTAGCAAGAATAACGTGATGGCTGAAGTTTAAGTGCAAGGTAAGGTGTAAGTGTTAGTGTGTGTGCCCTAATGTTTCCCCCTGACGAACCAGTTTCTTTAGCTTTACTTATCAGAGTTTTTTCTCCGTGATTATGGGCTTGAACGCCTTCATCACCTCTTGTGGGTGAGTGGAGTTTTAGGGCTTCTAGATCATCGAAGCCATAATGGAGCAAGTCATCGGGAATAATGAGATTAGATAAGCCTTTCAGTGAACCCTCTAAGTGTTATGGAGACGGCTCTTTCTCCATTAGAGTAATTATGACCTTTGAGATTTCGCCCGTTGTCTTTTTCCTCAGTTTATAAGCCAGTTTTTTTCCCTTTGAAAGGGGAGGCGGTTCATCAGTGCCATGTGCCTCAACCACCGGCTCTAGAACAGGACATACATTCTCGCCCAGTGCTTCTGACATCCCAGTTTCTCTAATTTCACCCTCCTCGGGTGTGTCAGGGACACCACTTGTAGGAGGCACTAAAGGCCCAGCTTTCTAATTTCCTTTGCCCAAGGTAGGTCCGATTGTAGTAGCACTGTAAGGGAGATTTATTCGGCGATCTTCCGCCTACAACCCAAATCTTGAAAGCGATTCATTGGAAATGATAGATTTGATGTCCTGGTCTCCCGTGGGAACAACTCGAATAGCTTCGACGGCCTCAGAGTACCCGGAGCCTTCGAGATGTGGGCTGATACCTGTAAAAGTCGAGAAAAGGTTTAGAAAGAAAGCACTTTCTTCCCCGTATAAATATTGATCCAGAAAATGAACTTACTCCCTTCTAGCCATATCCTCGCAAAGCCAGAAGGACAGCACATGTAAATCCATTCCTGCTTATATTGGAAGAATTTGCTCCATGCCCTCATCAGGATTTTGCACTTGTTATTTGGCTCAAGGAATATGAAAGATGGGTTGTCGGACCGTCTCTTGAAATGGTAGATATAGCGTATATCACCAGGAGTGGGGATCCTGAATAGAATGCTCATGAAAAGAATACACATGCCATATATGAACGCATGACTATTGGGATGTAATTGTGCTAGGGCGATCTCAATGTACTGCAACACATCACGGAGGAAGGAGTTGAATGGTGGCACGTTACAGACCCAACACATGAATTTGTTACAAGCAGTATATCCAGCTGGGGGCAGGTGAGGACGATCTTGTCCCGATGGAACCGGTACACCATCAAAAGGAATTTCGTGGATTGAGCATAGTTGACGAAGAGCGTTTTCATTGATTCTCGAAGATTGAGAATCAACCAGATTGTCTAGGATAATTGCTCCATCTTTGGCATCAAGAGCCAAATTAATAGTCGCAGTCATTGGACTTGGGATATTCGGTGCAGGAGTTCGATGGATTCGGGGTCCTCACTACTTCCAGTTGAGGACTTGGCTTAGGTTTATCTGAAACTGTGGCAGAGCTCGACTTTCAAGACATCTTCAAGGGGCGTCGAATTTGGATAAATACCTGTCTGAACTATACTTGAAATACAATCGATATGAGATATAATGACAAAGATTTTCCTTCCCCGTGGTGTGTGAGCTAATATGACGGTTCATGTAAAGATTATAAAAAAATTAGGGCCCTGAAAATTAAATTTTAACATGGCGAGCCTTAAGTTGTCCTATTTACAAAGTTTTAAGTTCACGTTTATTATGATTTCAATTGTGAAGTTAGTAGTCTTGATCAGTTCCATGTGCTTTGGACTTAGATTTGTGTCATGGATTCATTGGTACATGAATAAGTATGGAAATAAGCAGCAATGTTATGTTCTACGAGTTGAGATAAGGTAAGTAAGTCAATGCCGATCCCCATACTTAGGACCGGTCGTCTATTCGGGTGCATGTATGCCGAACTGTAATGCCTCGTTCTGTGCCGCACCTCAAAGCCTATCCCATTCTCTCCTTTCTTCTCTACTCACCGACCTACTTAGACATCGAATATCAACCTAGACCAACACAATTGAATCACTCACTCTCCTCTCCAACAATCCTCTCCTCACTGAACGGCCTGCTGGGGCTATACCGAGCCACACTTGCTCGGTATACCGAACCCACCTCATGATCCTTGACCTGGCCATAATACTACACTTGAGTGACTAAACCACACTTACTCCCTAAACATCGAATGACACCGGGCCATGGTCCCTGACACCAGAAACCAATCATACCTACCGACCCATAAACTTCCTATCTCTCTCCAACAACTAGACGACCCACTTGACTAAGATACTGAACTACTCCTCAGTACTCTAGCCGGCCTGCACTCACTCTCGAATTGCTAAATGTCTCTTCTCCTCGTCTTTCTTCACCAAGGAAAAACTCCTAACCTATTCCTAAGTCTCGACTTCCAAGTTTAGTGGCAACAACTGCTACTCATTCTATGTGGCTTTAGCCAGCAACAGCCAACAAAGTCGGGCTAGGGCCTTAACCTAGAGTTCGCTTTTTATTCCTAATCCATCTCTTTCTCTCCTCTAAATTTATTTTCTACCTATTCCTACAAAAAATGAACTGGGGAGATGGAGGGTTTATCCAAACAGGCACCGAAGTTCGATATAACGTCAGGTTTGGAAATAAATTCATACCTAGAAAAAGAGCTCGAGGTATGCAGTAGCTTTAGAATGTTGGGTTAGAGGTTCGTTCATGATAACGATTGGTTAGGATCGTGAGATGGGCAATTCGGGTTCGGTGTAAGGAAAAGCAGAGAGTAAGGCTCGGAGAGGAATGAACTAATGGCTTTAGAGAAGTAAAGTGCAAGTGAGAAAAAGGGAGGAGGGGAGGCCAGAACTTATATACGGTAAAGGGGAGGTGAACGGGCTATATCCTGTAGACCCGGTCAATATCTTTTGAAAGCTAAGTTTTTAGGCATGCGTGCTGTAGTTCAAGTGAACCGATCGTGTGGTTCGGTCTCTGTATACTGAACGGCCCCTTGTCTATACAAAAAAGGAAAGGAAAATAGACTCAAAAATCTACGATAGGTGCTAGGTAGGACAACCATTTTTCGACCTTCATTGTATACATTCGATTTTTGACAGTAGGAATTGGTTAATGATTCAAAGCGTGTCATAATGCTTCACATGACACACTTTGGGGGGCAAATGTTACCCAGATGCATGGCTCGACTTAAGATGAAAGGGATGTATGTTGGTCGGCCAAAGAAGGATGTTGCTATGAATTTCATATGTATGTCTCGACTTAAGGTGGAAGTTCATCATTCGGTCAATTATCCTTCGGCGTAGGATTTGTCGCTCGGTCTGGATAATGCAATGTATGTCGTTCGGTCTATATGTTTCAGCAAACGCCGTTCCGCATCCACCGTTCGGCAATGTCTTTCGGCCAATACCGCTCGGCAAAGCCTTGCTCGGCAATGTCGTTTGGCAATCACCATTCTGCTAGTGAAGTTAAAGGTGATACGGTTCGGTCTGGATGCTCGAGGAAGAACGGGTCGGCATGGGTGGTTCGGTCGAGGAAGCACGGACACATGTCGCTCGGCTTAGATGGTCAGCGCATGTCGCTCAGTGTGGAAGGTTCGGCATACATTACTCGGTGCATTCTAGAGAATTTGGTAGGATATCAGGCCTACAACAAAGCGAGGCGCTCGGCATGACTTTGCTTCGAGTCAACCTGCTATTTTATTCGGGTCTCTTTAGGGTTTACTTCGAGTCACTTGATAATTGACCAGACGTGGTGGGTCGGCATCCCACGACCGTCATTTCTCGTTCAGCCTGTCTCATTCGGCATGCCTAGCTCGGTGCGCAAAAGTCACCTACTATGGGCCGAGATACCTTGTTCCGGGGCCCGTGAAGGAAGTCCAGCCTATCTTCACCTATAAATTGAGGAGAAGGGGCGTAGCGAAAAGCGACCTTTTTTCGTGAACTTCGAGGAGACTCCACCATTTTCAAGACTCGTTAATTTTCTGTTAGAACTTGTATTCAAGTCGCTGGTGTACAGATTGTATCTGTATTCAAGTATTTGAAAAAGTAATAAAGATTAAACTCAAAGTGGACGTAGGCAGTTACGCCAAACCACTATAAATCCGGTGTTCAGGATTTCACAGTTAATTTTGCATACATTCCTCTATTTTAATTTTCTATCTTCATTAAACTCTCTACACAAATCTTTCTTGGTGTTAGTGACCAATTTTGGTGCTGACAACGTATCCAAGTTAATATAATGGTAGAATGGGTTTTTATTCTGCCTAATAAATGTCAACATAATCTACTTGTTGAATTATGGAAGAGCTGCGATTTATTCTACTAAACAAAAGTCAAATACAATTTAATTAGCAAAACGGTGTTTATTTCTGCTAAATAGATTTCAGTGGATTTCATATTCAATTGGGGATACATAAGGGTAATCGACAAAGAAATCCTCAAGATTTAAAATACTCCTTTAAAAGAGAGTTGCTTTAAAAACAATATCGACCTTCAGAAATAAAGTGATTTAAAATTTAAAAAATTTATTTAACTATTAAATAACATTTAAACTTAAATTCTAATCATAATTAAACCTTTAATAACAACTAAATAATAACTAACTATTAAATAAATAGTTAAATAATAATTATTCTTTAAACAAATAATTAAACCATAATTTATCTTTAATTAATTATTAAATAATAATTTAAACTTTAAGTAATAATTAAATATCAATTAGTCTCAATTGATTAATTAAATAATCTTTAATTAAAACTTAAAAAACAAGTTAAACCTTTACTTAAAATTTTCAAATCATAGTTAAGTTTAAATTAAATCTTAACTTAAAGTTTACTTGATTAGCAAACATTTCTTATATAAATAATTTAATTAATCTTAATTAAATAATAATTATCTATTAAATAATTAATTAAATAGTACTTAACCTCTTATTTAATTAACAAATTAAAATTAACTTTCTTGAAAATAATTAAGTACCAATCATCCTAACTTAATTAGTGATTGAGTACTAATTACCTTACTTAGTTCCTTAATTACATAATGATTAAATAATTAAATAAACACATAAAAATTTCTTTTTTAAACTTATCTATGCATCTTTAACTTACCTTTACAAACTTCAAATTAAAGTTTTGAAATGTTATACACTTTTTAGAAAACTTTAAAAAAAATAAAGGAAACAAAATTTTAACAAAGGATTCGATGCCAATACCATCCATAAGATCAAATGCTTATTTTTTTTAGCCTACAAAATTATATGTATGTTCACAAACATAAATATAAAACATGACATCATAATATACGTTAAATTGCTAACTTGAATTTTTTTTACTTACTTTAACTATGTGTTTTGAGCAACCTTTACATTTAACACGTATACACATACAAGTAACAACATAGCCAATAACTTTAGCAATGGTTAAACAAACAATTATACATCATTAATAAAGTTAGAAACTTTAGTAAAGGGGCGAGCTTTAACCCACCAAAGCTACCCCAAATTGACCCGACAAACATACGGGAAATGGCCTAGAGCCTTGTTTTAACTTAAAAGAGGGAAGATTTTTCGGCCTTAAAGGCCAAAGTATTTTCAGCTAAGGTGAAGGAGTGGCTCGACCTAGGTTGACAAGGGTGGTGGAGGCTTGGTTTTGAAAGTTGGAGATGTATAAATGGAAATAAGTGGTTTTAAACAAGTTTTAAGAGTTCTAGAAGTGTTAAAACTAAAAAATTTTAAGCTTTTGTTTCTTGGAAGCCATTAAAAAGTTTTTAGAAAGCTTTTGAAAACATTTTGAAGTAAAGAAAATGAGAAGTGAAAAGGAAAGTGAAAAGAGGAAATATTGGAAAAGGTTTTATATAATATGGCATTAGAAAATTACTAAATTACCCACATGTATTTATCCTCCTTAAACACTTGCCACCTCATCAGTTTTCAAAAATATGTCCCCATCCACCTTACTACTTCAAATATATAATAATTAAATACATGTACTTGTGTTTAGACATGTTTCATAATGTTTCTCTTTACTTTTCCATGTTATGTTATATTTTGAACGTACATAAAATGGCACATCAATTTATATAATATTTAAAGTAGTTTAATTTTAGTTATAAAATCCATTATTTGAATATTTAGAATAAATTAAATGTTCTCAAATTAAAGCAGTGGAATTTTGGGTCGTTACAAAACTACACGTTCATTTTTACACAATGTAACTCTCATCCTTTCTTCCAAAATAATAGACTTTCAAAAATACTTGTATATAATTTAGAAATGTTTTAAAAAACACATATGCGTATAATTGTTTATTTATAAAGCTATTATATTTAATATAATTTAGAAAAAAAAGTAAAGAAGAAAATGTAACAAAACCCTTTTATACTTTTGTTAAACTAGTTTTACAAAATTGTATATATATAATACCATTTAAAATACCTATAAATAAGATATAAATAGTTATATAAAATATTACTTTAAAAATAACTACATAACATTAATTTGAAAACCTTTTCTCCTTTAACAAAATAAACAAGTTATATATATATATATGTAATAAGAAAACTTTTACTATAGTCGTTCAAATAAATTGTTTAAAGTATTTTTAAAGTTCAAAATCCTTTTAAAATACTTATATATCTTTTGTAAAAGTCCTTTGGAAAGATTTCATAAAATATCTAAAACATTTTATACATTAATAAACATGTTTTTCCAAAATGCATCCATAGCGACTATTTCTATATTGAACATACTTTCTACAGCTTTGTTTTATAAATAAATTAACTTTTCAACTCAATTTCTTGCTATCTTTTATGCAAATATAAGTGTAGAAAACATCTCATTCAAAAATATTCAAAAGATAGAGTTGAATAGATAGAAGAGAGGGGATACAAAGTGCATTTATAACGACCATCGTTGTATGGAGAAGCCTGCAATAAATGATTGTCAAGTTCAAATCACATAATAGAGAAGCCTGCAATAAAGTATATACAACATATATAAGCAAGAATTACAAATGGAAGGCAAAGTAAATGCAACAATATTAAAGTGCTTATACGGCGACCATCGCTGTAAGGGAAATAATGTTGTATATGCTCATTCAATAGGTAATTTCAATCCCATTCCATATGCTATTACAAATGCACAAATATACAAGTCCAAGGCATATTCCATCGATACTTATGCACAATAAAAAAAGTCCAAAGTCCAATCATACATATGCCATTACATATGCATAACTAACACAATTAAAGGCTTTTCAAGGCACAACAATTATACACATTAACATGCTTTCCAAAGCATACAAATATAGGTTAATAATTTTAAGTAATTAGTGTTTATTATAATAGTTTTTAACAAGCAAATTATCCAGTTATTATTTTCATTCAAGGAGTGGGATAACTCGCTTTTAAATCAAATCCAAGCTAACACTTCCTACCCCAACCTTGCAACAACACCACAACTTCCTACATTCGACACAAAAGCTCATGTCCAATGCTAGATTAAGCCTTAATAGTGCACGAACAAGGAAAAATTGTGCTTGGTTGGGTACATCCTAAGCTAATATTAGACCTATTGCTCGTGGCCCAAAAAAATGAGAGATGGGCTCCTCTTCTTCAAGTTCCAAAGTGATGGAATGATGTTATATGTTATTTAATGATGATAGTAAGAGTTTAAAGAAGATTGACTTGTTTTAGAATGTTTTCGATTTAAGAAAATTTTGTAGAGATAAGAGTGAGAGAGTTGTGACTTTTGATCAATGAATTAGCAAAAAAAATGAAGAGAACTTGGCTGCTTATTTATAGACTTAGGAATGTGTGTGGTAAACAACCAAGGATGCCCCTCTTAGGGCCGACCACCTTCTCCCCTTGCCTAAGCCTCCACTTCCACTACACCATACTTTGAGAAAGTCTTTCCTAAATCACTCTTTATAACCACCCTTTGTGTCACCTTCTAGAAGTATTTAGTTTAATTAGTTTCTCTTATGAACCAAGGTGAGTTTAACACTTACTAATGTATTTATATGTTTAATACATAAGTACAAAAGAATTCAAACAATTTTTATCGAATGAAAATTCGACTTTTAATAAAACAATTTTCGACCACATTATCGATATTTCTTCAAAGTGTATATTTTTGTAAATGCATTTTAAAAACAAGTTTTCTAGCATTGGTTATTAATTAAAAAGTGTTCAATGACGTTGTAAAATCTTGTTTTTAACACTTAACCATTTTCCAAAAGTTGAGATATTCAAAGATAAAATGTTCTAAATCATGGTTCGCTACATTCTCCCTCCCTTTTAAGACATTTCATACTCGAAATTTAAACAAGAAAACCACAAAGCAGAATAGAAGAAATGGTGCACATATAGAATACCGCTCTATTACAAAAACCAAGATACAAGCTAAGTGACTCCACCACGGGCTATAAGTACACTGCAAAAGATGCAATACAACATAAACTGCTAAATAAGCAACAACTCAAGATAAGACTCCCTAATGTTATCCACTGTTTGCTAAGTGCAACCTCGAACACCCTTACTCTACTGCACTTTGATCAATTCCACCGCCTTAGTCCTCAATCTCTCTGCATCGCGGTCAACAATATGAATAGGCTATCTTACAATGATCAAGTCAGGCTGAACCTCTAAGTTCTCCTGCTGCGTTAGCTCAATAATCAAAGTAGGATCGTATACATACTTATGTAGATAGGATACACAAAAAACATCATGTATACCCGACAATCTAGTCGATAACTCGACCCTATAAGAAAAGTGATTATCCTTTCGAGTATTAGAAAATGTCCATTAAAACGAGGAGCTAACTTCCCTTCCTTCCCAAACCGAAATGCACCACTCATTTAAGAAATTTTTATGAACACAAAGTCCCTTATCGTGAACTCCAAATCTCTACGCCTTACATCAAGATAGCTCTTCTGCCTACCTTGAGCTACCTTCAAGTGCCTCTTAATCTCCGCTACCTTATTTGTGGCCTCGTAAATCATATCTTGTCCGAGCACTGAGTGATCTCTTGGTTCCACCCAATAAGATGGAGACATACATGGCCTTCCATACAATGCCTCAAAGGCACCATCTCAATACCCGCCCGAAAACTATTAATAAAATAAAATAAAGAAAGTTTCAAATGGTCCTCCCATAAACCTCCAAAGTCCAGAATACAAGCATGAAGTAAATCCTCCAAAACAAAATTCACTCTATCAGTCTGCCAATACGTCTGAAGGTGATAAGCAATATGCAAACTCAGTTTCACCGTAAGTGCATCATGCAAACCTTCATGAACTGACTCGTGAAGATCGGATCTCGATCACTCATGATATCACATGGAATGCCATGAAGCTTGACAATCTCTCTAACATACAGCTGATCCAAAATAGTGGTTATCCTCATTGCCTTCACTAGTAAGAAGTGCACACTCTTGGTTAACATGTCAGTAATAACCCAAATGTCATCATTACCTCATCTCCAAGTAGGCAACCCATCGATAAAATCCGTAGAAATCTGCTCCCACTTCTACTTTGAAACCTCAAGTGGCTGAAGATGTCCAACTATCTTTTGGTGACTACTTAACCTACTAATAGTTAACACATCTACTCATAAATATAGAAACGTCTCTCTTCATACCCATCTTCTAGTGAGTATGTCTCACATCCTGATACATCATAGTGACCCTAGACGTATCGTCGGTCTAGAATGATGACTCTCTACCATCATCGTATCTAATACCATCAACATTCGAAACACACAACCTACCATTCAAACTCACAATGCTATGGTCGTCCACTTCAAATCCTAGGCACTTCTCTGGAGCAACATTCTCACTAGCGACTTTAGCAATCTGAACGAGACAAACATTCCTTTGTTTGTTGCTCCCTATACAACTAATAAGAGTAGGACAAACCTCCATATTAGCCATAACAACATATCTCCCACTCAGTGCATCCGCAACAACATTAGCTTTTCCCAGCATATATAAAATCTCAAGATCAAATGCCGTGAGAAGCTCTAGCCAACACAGTTGTCTCAAGTTCAAGTCATTCTACGTGAAAAGATATTTTAAAGTTTTATGGTCCGAATACAGATCAAACTTATCACCTTATAAATGATGCCCCACATCTTCAATGCCTAGACTACTACTAACAGCTTTAAGTCATGCGTGGCATACCTTGCCTCATGTGGCTTCAGCTGTCTACCAACATAAGCAACAACCTTTCCATGCTACATCAACATAACACCTAAACCTATTCCACAAACATCAATGTAAACGGTAAGATCCTTACCTCCATTCAGAATAGTTAGAAGTGGGGTGCTAGTCAATTTCTTCTTCAGCTCCTTAAAAGCTATGTCACATTTCTCTGTCCAAACAAATTTGATGTCTTTCTTTGTCAAATTCATAAGTTATGAAGAAATCTTGGAGAAATCATGAATGAATCTCCTATAATAACCCATTAACCCCAAGAAGCTTCGAATCTCCGTTGCGCTTTCAAGCCTTTTGAAATTGTAAACCACCATAACCTTCTCCAAATCAACATAAATACCATCTCCAGAAAGAACATACCCCCAAGAACCTTACCTTCGATCACTAGAAATGATATTTTAATAACATATCCTTCAATACATGTTCCCTCAATAATTCTCAAATGACAATTTTCTCCTTCTCGGTCTTAGAGTAAACTAGATTATCATCGATGAAAACAAGCACGGATTTGTCCAACACATCCCAAAAGACACAGTTCATTAATTCTACAAAATAATCAGGTGCATAACCAACCACTCATAAAACTGGTCATAGCTGAAAGTTGTTAAGGGCACATTCTACTCTACTACCCTAAACTGATGGAAACCGTGGCAAGATCAGGCTGAGAAAATGCCCGAGCTCCATGAAGCTAATCGAAAGTCATCAATCCTAGGAAATGGATACTTGTTTCGAAAAGTCTACTTTTTGAGCTTGTGGTAATCGACACAAAGTCCTAAGGAACCATATGATTTTGAAGCAAATACAATGGGCGCTCCATAACTCGAACGGCTAGGTCGGATCAAACCCTTCCATAACAAGTTGCTAATTTGGCTAGCTAGCTCCAACTTCTCCTTTACTGTGCATGGAAATACAATGGGCTTAGCGCCAGGGACCGAATCAATATGAAACTCGATTTCATGATGAGAAGGTAAATCGAATACCTCCCAGAGCATATCAGGAAACTATCGACAAGTAGAAATCGACTCTAAAATTTCCATCTGCCACATCAAGAAAATATAGTAAACAGCTCGTAAGTGAACTAGGCTCCTTATAAGACAGCTTCAGATAGGGCTATCAATGGATACCAAAAATATTTGAAATTCGTCATCATCCATATCCGAAAAGCGGATAAATATATGATATCCAAAAACATAGATGCGGGTAAGATGGTATCCAAATCTAAAAATTATCCATCTGGTTTTTGTCAAGATTATGATTAAAAATTTGTGTATTTTAGTACTATGATAAACAAGCGTTTATTTTTTTATTAAGCTAATAGTTTGTATTATACAAAATTAAAGCAATTAATTGCTTAAAACTATTTATTATTATTTCACTTTTATTTTTCACACTTTTATACTCGATGGGATTAAAAAAAGTTTATGCTAAACCAAAATTTTCTATTTATATTTCTCGACTTATCAACCGTTAACAGATAGGATAATTACTCAATATCTGTTCATATCCATAGACGTGGATATTCGATATCCAAAAATGATTTCGAATGTGGATGCGGATATAACACTTCCACATCTGAAAGTATCCGTTTACAGGCCTACCTTCAGAGTCCCACTTCAAACTTCGAGAATACAGTTCGCTTAACATAATCTAGGATAGCATGATACCAAGGTAGCCAACCCACGCCAAGTAATAGATCGAACCCAAGCAAACCAATGGAAAGAGTTTGTCATAATTAGTAGCGAGAACTCCTTCACATAACATGCTAAGATTGGCTGAACTCCCTATTAGGTTCGATACACAAATAGAATCATGAACCATAATTAGCTCAAGCCCAAATCTATTAAGAAGGCTACAAGAGATAAATCTACGAGAAGAACTAGTATCAAATAAAGCATGAATAGAAATGCCTAAAACAAATAGAATACCTTCAAAAACCTTCTTCCCCTTAGTTGCTGCTGAAGTGGAAGGTACTGCAGAAATAGCAAAGAACCTTGGCTGCTCCCCTTTCTTGAGCATAGGAAAATTCCTAACAATATTATCTAGTCGATGGCAGTTATAACAACCCAATGGTGCAAACTAGGTGCTTCTCCTACTAGTGCCTTAATCACATGTCCTCCTCCACCTAATCTACATTTCCTTACAAAATGTCCTTTTTTCCCACACATATGGAAAACAATGTCAGATAACTTCTTTGGTGGTTGAAATTTACTTATTATTTCTAGCCTATACAAAAATAAGAGGATTTAGTACCTAGTTCTCAAACCTAAAAGCCACATTCACCAAACTCAAAAAAGACCCCATAAGATGATTAGTTATAACCCACTGAAACTCAAGAGCATACCTGCCATAAACGTCTCTTTCTTCTTCAAAGACATGTCTATTATACCACGCCCATATCGAGATAATGTATTAAACTTATTTTCATACTCCACAACAATCATATCACCTTGCTTTAGATCCAAGAATCTCCTAAACAATAAGGTTTTACATGCTTTCGAAACAAACTTCCTTTTAAAATTTGCCTTAAAATGAACCTAAGAAAAGTTTTTCTCTTTGACATTAGCCGTAATAGAACTCCACCAATCTGTGGTCACACCAAAAAAATTAACGAGAGTCCAAGTTGCGCTTCGTAGCATCACCCAATTCCAAATCGTTGGAGATCCTCTAACACAAACTTAGCCATGTCTACACCTCAATAATCATCTCAGTCAAACTGAACCTTTGACCATCCAACCTTTCAAAATGCCGATTAAGCAAAGCAAAGTTCATTCGGCGCTGAACGTGCACCACTTCCTCCTCCATATTCACCTTTGGTTCGGCCATACGAGCGGCGTTCCTTTGATCTCGAGGCCCTCTATTAGTGCACCACTTCCTCTTCCATATTCACCTTTGGTTCGGTCGTACAAGCGGGCATTCCTTTGATCTCGAGGCCCTCCATTGGTGACAGTACTACCTCTACCAGCTCTACCTCTTCTAACAATGATAGCACAAGTATTCATAATTTGCTACCTGAATTATTGCAAAACATCTTTAGAATACTTGAAGATAGAATTATTTCAAGGAAAAGATTCCTAAGAAAGGATTACTAAGAAAGGTTTGCTAAGAAAGGATTGCTTCAAAGAAAAAATTATTTCAAAGGAAAAAGGTTACTAAGAAGGGGTTATTTTTAAGAAATTATTTAGAATTCTAGTTTTGAAATTACAAATATGCTCACATGTGTATAAACTCTCGACTCGTTCAAGGGAATCACATACCCTTTCTCTAATGATCCATACCTTGACAAAGCCAAGGAATTCACTATCTTTGAGCTTTGATACCATAATGTAATGATTGGTCTTTTGACCCTCAAATGTCGACGGTAATACATCCATGGTATTCACGAGCCAAGCACTTAAGTGCTGGAAAAATCAGTAATTACATAAAATAAATGAAAAAAAACATAACAAGAAAGAAGAACACAATATCGGAATCTCACACGCGGAACGATAATATATACTATCTCAAAAATGTAGTAGTATAAAGGATTACTACAACATACATAATAATCTCAGAGTAGCAAAATCTAAATTCTACTATCAACCTGGATAGATGTAACTACCTATCCTCATAATGTTGATTACATGCATACATAATATAGTGCAACAGAAATAAAAATAGGTAGATAGACAGATAGGTGGAAGCATCCAGCTTGTCGTTATAAGCTTGAAGCATCCAGCTAAAACCTACTTTCCTCATTCTACTCGAATGGGTACATGAGGAATTTTAGGATAACTAATACCACTTGTCAGATATACGTCTAGTATGATCACTAAAAAATGCGTATAAGCACAAAATAAAACTTTAAGACCAACCAAATACCGAAATGATTATCCCCTCAAAAGAATCAAGAACATTTGATATTTACATTAGGTGGTATTATGAATAATATCTAAGGTGTGTAATATAAATCAAAAAGTAACTGTGATGCTAACATTAATCATGCCACAACAATATTAGAGTACATTGAAAACCTGTAACGACTCGACTTTTTGACCTCCAAATGTCGACACTAATGCATCTACGGTATTTGTGTGCCGAACACTTAAGTGCAAAAAAGATGAATTGTTAGGGTGAAAATAAAAGAAAACGAAATAAAATAGGAAGAAGGAAAATAATATCAGAATCTCATGAAGGAACGATCAAATATAACATCAAAGACAATTTAAATTGTCGTTCTAAAATACAATGTTTTTTAGAGTTACTGTAATCAGCCTGGACAGTTATAACAACTGTCCTCACAAATGCTGATGATATAATAGTAATGCGACGGAAGTAAATACTGCAGTAGAAAATGATCCAGCTCATTTCCAGAAGCTCCAAAGCGTCCATGTCTAAATCTAGAAATATACATGGGGCTAATCCGAGCATTATAAGAAAATAACACCCGGATCAATTTGGTAAACTAGCATGAGAAACTAAACAGATAAGAGTGACATATAATAGAACCTTTTTGAGACCATAAGGACTACTGCAACGGTTTCCCCTGAAATGAAACCAACAATTCATTAAGTTTAACATATCATGGTATGATAGACAATGTTTAGAGTATAGCACCTAAATCATATCGAATATTATTGTGTGAATACCACAACAATAATAGGAATATTCTCAATATCGTTAAGATGCGTTCGTATATGGATTTTTTTCTACGGCGACGCCTCTAGTAAACTGAAGCGGATCTCCATGACAAGGATCATAAACTTCCTTTCGAGCATCATATATTTCTAGATAGGATATACTATAACGTAAACACAACTGGCCCAATGATGAATTGTGTGGAACTAAGTATCAACGACTCCCTCGCGCAATATATCAATAAGCATACTCTAAATATGGAGTTGATATATGCTCATGGGTAAGCTAAACCCGAGATTATACATCCTTATCTGGTTTCAGTCATTTTCGATGTTGAGACTACGTTAAGCATCTTTCACATGATTCTTCATCACTCGAACAACACACGACTCTCCAGTTGGATTCCATCATCTCGAAAACATCACGAATCACTACATTGATTCGACCATCTTGAACAGATCTCGAAATCCACATAGGTTCCTTGCATAAGTATTCCGATGAATGCTAACATTGTCCTTTCTCTCGTGATATTCCTTAAGATAGACAGTCCCGCACGATAGTATCGTTTGAAATGTTAACACTGACCTTTTCCTTAGACTTAACTTTAGTATATAATAGTTCAACTCTATAACATTCCACTTCACAACCGCTTATAGAATATAGATCATGTATATGGTTTTAAAGTGATTAACGGTTTAAGTAATCTCATATAAGTACGCTCTTCCCACTTACCGAACATTCCAAAACCAATCGATGTATTTTCGGTAAACTCAATTCTGGTACTTTCGCAAATAAACAGACAATACATAAGAGCGGAGATCACCTCCAAACTGTTTAAGCAGATATATTTACTTATCTTTTATCCTACAAGAACATATGAGTTCGTACGTTCAGTGTAGCATCACCAAAGATAACTATACCATACAATTCCTGTTTTTCTTGTAGATGTTCCCAAAGTTATTTTTGGATAATTTCTATAGTCGACTAATCGACGATCTAGTTCAAGATAGATGTTTGTACAAGGAAACCAAGTGTAGTATACTTTATATAAACAAATGAACACACAAAACACTATCAAATCGTAAAAAGCACGATTAAGACATACAAAGTTTGGTTAAACTACTTAAGCAACTCCAGGTCCCATTTATTTAATTAACCTTTTATTAATTAAAACTCCTTTATTAATAAACTTATTTTGTCTAATAAACCTATACTTTTTCTATGCTTTTCCAAAAGTTTCCATACTTATAATTTCTTTCAAAATATCCATTTTAAGCATCTAAGTAATTTTGGAAATCCATTTAATAGGATTAAGACTAATGTTTCTTAAAACATAGTCATTACAACCCAAAATCATTTTTCTTATGATTACCCTTAAAATGTTCTTTTAAGGATCTACTTACATTCATAGGTATAATATCAAAGTTCATATTCAGACAAGTTCAGTATTTGACTTATAACGACCTGCCTTTCTGACCATCGAAAGCCAACATCGAACGCTACCACTATTTTCAAATGTCGTGCATCCAAATGACAAAAGGGTGGATTGTTAGGGTAAATAAAAAGAATAGAGAATAGAGAAAATCAGTATCTCGCAGCGAAAACGACAATACAATGTAACATAGACGGTAAAAATTGTCACTCCAAAATACAGAGTATATCAGAGTTGTAAACAAACCTTATCAGCTGGACAGTTATAAATCCCAACCTTACAAGTGTTAATAGGGATACTACATAATACGGTGGAAAATAAAACATTACGATGGGTGAACCTCCAGCTCCTCTTCAGGATCTCCATAACGCCAAAGTCACCCTAGGAAAATACTCTGTCTGACTTGAGCATTATAATAAAATAACACCTGGATCAGTCTGTAAATACCAGCGTGAGATAACTCAAATAATGGAGAACATATAAAAGTTCTGTGAGACAACGCCGCTAATGCGGAATGGGTATTTACCTCACAAGAATAACATCCATACAGGCAAAAGCAGAAACAAACATCAGGAAACAAACCCAAATAAGAATGGGCATAACTAATATTTAAACTAGACTTGGAAGATGGAAAATAACCCGAGTAAAATCCAAGCTGGATAGAATGAATAAAACAAGGAAATAGTTCAAATTTTATAGAATGGACAAAATAAGATAATAGTGCAAACTTGATAGAATGGACAAAATAAGATAACAATCCAAATTTGATAGAATGGACAAAATCAATACTTAAACGTCGCGAAGAGTAGTTTATTATTCTCATGAAAATTTTAAAGATAGATGATTCAAGGGTTCAAATCAAATAAGGAAAGGAATATTTCCAATAAATGACCGGGAAGGTGCAACCCGTTGAAGTATACCTCTAGTAATATACTTCTGAGCTCGGTTACATACTGTGCGACACTTCCCGAAAATGTACGAGCCGGACCCTGCCAAACCTTACCGAGAATTCAAATATTTCCATATCTAAATCTTAACCATTTTCACATGACGGTACAAAAAAATCTAGATGAGATGTGAAAATACCCTAATGGGAGCAACCCCATATAGCTGGACGCCCTTTCACGCTTTGGGTTCAGTCATTTACTGACAAAGGATAACAAAGCTTAAAAGAGAAGCCAGTCGTTTTTAAGGTGATGATACACCATAAAGAAAGCTGAATTTGATAAGTAATAAATTAACTATTCGGGATAATGAAAATGATCGCATATAGAAATTCAATATCAAATATTTACCACTGCTCGTTTCTAAATAAGTGTTATCTCTCAATTGAAGATAAAGCAAGGCAAGCTGAGGTAGTGTTACCTCTAGGCATCACCTTGATGACATTTTTAACCTTTGAGACAAAAACGAGTCCAGGCCTTAATGTTCGGCGTTAAAAGTATGACTAGATCCATTCCATATAAGAGATATGGATTACATAAGTACTTTTTCCATAACCGAAATCGAACTTTGACTTTTAAAAACAGAACTTGTGTTTGATTTCCATATTACAATATTGGCAAAAAACTTTTAGAAATAATCTTCCAAAATGTTCTTCTATGAGACAAAATTTATAATACTAAGTGTATTTAGACAAGGGTAAAAACAATTGTCGTTAAAACATTGTTTACTATAAACCTAAAGACGATTGCACTTAGCTTTATTTACGAATAATCCCTTTTAAGAATTTTCTCATTTAAAAACCATTATTTAAAAATTTAAGCAATATTTATTATCCCAAAAGATAATAGACAACTTAAATATCTTTATAAACTTAAAACACAATTATTTATCTTGAAAGATAACTAATCACATTAATAATCTCTTTTAAGTAAACAAATCCATTATCTTTAATACATTAGTTAATTATTTCCAAACACTTTTATATCACTGGTAAATTAAGTTTAAAAACTTCATTAAATCGGTTATTAACTTTAAACCACTTTTATTATAATAGTTAGTTTACTTAACCACTGTTATTAAATTAATTAACTTTAAATATCATTAATTAAAAATATTTATTCAATTCAAATAATCAATAATTAAAATGAATAATTCGTCTCAAACATCATCGATTAAAATGATAAATAAATTTAAATACCATTAATTAAAATAATTAATTAAGTTGTAATAATCATAAATTAATTGGATTGATTAAATTCAAACCTCATTAATTAAATGATTAATTAAAACGTCATTTGTCAAAATTATTTATTTAATAACAAAATATCGTTAATTAAAATGATTTAACTAAATTCAAAATATCATTAGTTAAAATAATTAATTAAATTTAAAACAATCATTAATTAGATAATTAATTAAACTAAAGTAATCATTAGTTAAAATGATTAATTAAATCTAGTCTCATTTAAATTAAAAGATAAACTAATTTTAAAGGTCATTAATTAAATTGGTTAATTAAATTTAGAATCATTAGTTAAAATGATTAATTAATATATGTTATTATTAATCAAAATGATTAATGAATTCTAACATTTTTTTAGTGAAAACACAAGCTCAAGTTTAAAAACATACGACAAGGTTTTGGGAATGAAAATTAATAAAATACGATATAGCGAAATTGCTATATCAGCACTTAACAAATTAAATGGAATATAAGGATTTATTTCAATTAACCATCAGTATAACAACATAAGAACGTAAATAAATAATTATCCGTGAGAAACCCCTTAGGATCTCTCTATAAATTTTCCCTACAAAACAACAATTGTGGAATATATATATAATCATATTGGTACAAAACGATCAAATTAATATGTCATCCATTTTCCAAATGGAAATTCCACCAAACGATAAATCAAGCAATTTAATTAACATCCAAGCAATCCATAATCATTTATATCATAGATATGATATTATAAAATTGAATGTGAGATAAACTCATATTGATTTTCGTTTTCGCCGAAACATTCTATTTTGGACTAAAACCGAACGACCGTTCGATTTTAGCATTGATTCCAACAAGTTCCAAATCCAACCAAATCGGCTCCATTGCAAAGTTCTCGACGAAACGAGTCCAATGCAAAAAATGCTTTAGAATCTGACCTCGTACGCAAAAGTTATTCGATTAAACAGTTATCAATTTTAAATTATATTAATTGATACTAATCTCTTATATTAAACGAATTACCCTCGAATCCAACATTACAGTCTTTCTTCCCTAAAAAAATTCATGCACATTGACATTGGAAGAGATACCCAAACCCAAACACTCCACCTCTTCTTTCCACCTTCCCTCCCTTCATGGAAACAACCCCCGATTCCTCTAAAAATGTGACGACTCGGAATTTTGAGCAATATCAATTTAATAATCTTTGATAATAATTAAATTGATTTGATCATTTTATATTATAAATTGACAAGTTAAAATTTATTTCAAAGGCTGAAAATAATAATTTGTTAATATCTATAAACATTTTCTTTGCAATATAAATAGGCAAGATCAATTCTTATGAAAGTTTATAATAATTTGATCTGGAAATATTTATTTTGGTAAATAAAAAGTTTTAAAAGCTAATTTATATTCAAATTGTAATATATATAAATGTATATATTGTGATTTGATATTTGTTTTAAAATTTAATATGGAAATTAACAAATTTAATGTTAGAATGTTTCTATTTGAAATGTGTATATATATTTGAAATAGGAAAATTATTAATTTAAATTTAACAAGTGTTTTCAAACTTTAATATATATATAATTTGTGATTTGAAAAATTAATTTGATTTAATGTTTTTAATGATAATTGAAATTTAAATTTTAAATAACAAAGTTTATTCCTTATTTATGATAAATATGTACTTTAAGCTTTTAAATAAGATTTAAAATAAAAGTTCATTTGTTTTAATAGTCTTTCATTTTAATTTTAACATAAGATAAATTGTTTTAAAATTTCTATATAAAGAACTAAAATAGATATCTTAAGCTTATAAACATATGTTATATAAATTGAATAAAAAGGCATAAGTTATTTGTTAATAATTGTTAACATGAAATTACTTTTATATTCATTAAAATCTAAAGATTTGTTTAAGTACACATTTTCAACTTACATAATTACATATACATATTACATGCAAAATTTAAAATAAATTATAAAAAAATAAAATAACACTTGTAAGTATATTAAATTATGTAAGTTACATTTGTAAGAATATAAACATTAAAGAGACACATGTCATTCTCTTTAGTAATTAAAATTTAAATTAAATTGTAAATAATAAAAAGAAAGATTTTATTCTTCAGCAAAATCTTTCTCTTCATTTCACAAAGAGGAATACAATCTGAAAAAAAATTGCAAATCAAAACAAAGATGAAACTGTGGAATTCTGAAATCAGAAGTAAAAAAAAAATGGAAAATTCAAACAGAGGCTAAAACAAGATTTTCAAATGAAGTTAGAGGCAAGCAACTTGAATAATTCAAGCAATTCAAGAAATTAAAGATAATCAAGCATCAGGATGTAAATCTTCGACATGCAATTCAGGTTCATCAAGCAATAAAATCAACATGCAGTGAAATCAAAAGCCTGGAAAGCTATTCTGTCTTCTGAAAAATTCCAGGTGAGTAAATGAATTTTTTTTAAAACAGTTCAAACATGGATTCCACTTGTTATTGTGATTATATCATGATGTTATCTGTAGTAGTTGATTTAAATTAGATTCAAGTTTGAATTATGAATAATGGATTTTCCTGAAAGGTTAAAATATATACTCTATGCAAAACAAAGGTTTAAAGTTTTATAATAAATTCAATAACTTGTTCTTGAATTCGAATTCGAACTTGAATTGTAAATAGAAGTTGTTTGAATTCAAGTAAACTATCATCTAGAAACAATTACGAGTTTTTAAAGTGAATAAATGATTCTAAATACTTGAATTTACAGTAAAATATAAATTGGGTCAAAATTTGATGAATTCAATTTCAAGTTTTGATTGCATGATTGAAATAGTAATAGCAAATCATAAATTTTAATATGTATATCACGATTTATAGTTTGGAAATCAGTGGGTATTCTTGAATTGATCGCTTTGGACATATTGGTCGATTGTCGTTGATCGATGACATGAAGAGGGTCCAGATTCGGGCTAGAGGAGGATGAGGAGTAGGGGAACTCAGGAAAATTGAGTAGGGATTTTTCTAATGGCCCCGTTGGCCAGGCGGGGAGAAATAGGGTTAGTGATGGGTTTTTGTTGAGGAGAATGTCGAGCTTCATTCGTCAGCAATGGAGTTCTAGGCTCGATCGCAAGGGGTGTAGTTACGACTTGGGGATGAGAAGTTGCTTTGGCAGAAGCGCGATGGGTTCCAAATGGCGAGGTCAACGTCGGCGGGTTGTTTTGGGTTGATCGAGTGTTGTCCCTGTTGGATGAAGTCGCTAAATTTCGATTTTTGGGAAGATTGGACGAACTGATGTTTCGAGAAGGACGACAGGGAGGACAATGACTTGTCGAAGCCACGGCGGTGATCGATAACGGACGGAGCGACGGTGTATGGTGCACGCTGCACAATATATCAGGAGAAGAGTTTGGGAAGGTAGCTATTTCGCTCGGGTTTTCTTTGGGAATGCTCGAGTTCTACTTGAAGCAGGAGAGTGTGGGTTTGTCGCGTGTTTGCATCAGGATTCTAAGATGTTTTGCTCGAGATTTACTAGGGGTTACAGTGTGATTTACTCGAAGCAGGAGAAGAGGTGGGGAGACTCGGGGTAGACATGGGTTTTAGTAGGGGTTACTAGGGTATTAGATATTCAGGCATTAGAACAAGATGTTTAAGTTGTTAATACAAAGGAAATTTGATTTTAGGAATAAAGTTTTTAAACAAAGGTTAAACAAGTTTTATTTTTAAAACTAAATTTTGTTTCAAGTTAAAGTTTTAAACAAGATTGTATATTTTGAAATATGAAAGTTTTAAAAATAAGTGAATGTTTGAATAAAATTTGTATTAAAATTTTATTAAAGATCTTTGGAAAGGTTCTAAGATTTAAAAGTTCAATTTAAAATGTGTTTAATTATAATTGATTTCAAAATGTTATATTTTATTAAATGAAGTTTAATGATTAAGAAATTGATAATCAATGGTAATAAAGATTTATCTTATGTAAATTGGAATTTTGATTTAATTAAAGATAATTAAATTGGTAAAGGTAATTAAGATAATTACATTATTAATCATTGAAAGGTTATTGGTTAATATAAATAATTTAATTAAAATAATGATTTTCTTAATTAAGAATCTTTATAATATAAGAAATTAAGGAATCATTTAATTAACTTTAAATGATTAAGTTAAATAATTAATTAAGTAATTGATTTGTGATTAATTAAGATAATCACTTTGGAGTTGATTAAGTATAATTACTTGGTGAAGTAATTAAGTAATTAAATGGTTAATTACTAGAAGTTATTAAGTAAAAGTTAATTACTTTATGAAAAGTAATTAAGTAAATGTGATTAAGGATTAATCACTTGAGTTATTAATTAAAGAATTAATTAATAATTTATTTAAAGGTTTAAATTATTTGATTAATGGTTAATTAAATAAAGGATTAAGAGTAATTAATTAAGTGATTAATTACATGTTAAAGTAATTAATTAAGGAAGAATTTAATTAATGGAAGTAATCATTAATTAATGGAAATAATTAATTAATTATTAATTAATAATTTAAGGATAATTAATTTATAATTAAGTTTTAATTCCCAAATGTAATTAAAGTAATTAATCAAAGGTGATTAATTAAAGTAATTAATTAAATATGATTAATTAAAAATAATTAATCAAGTAGTTTTAATTAAAAGTAATTAATCAATGTGATTAATTAAAAGTGATTAATCAGGTGTAATAAATTAAAGGTAATTAAGAAATAATTATCAGGATAATTAAATAATAGTTAATCAAGGTTGATTAATTTGAAAAGGTAATTAAGAGGTAATTACTTAGTATAATTTGGAAGTAATTAATCAGGATGATTAATTAATATGGTAATTAAGTAATAATTACTTAAAGTAATTAAGTGATAATTAATCAAGGATGATTAATTGAAATGGATAATAAGTGATGTTAGTTAATTAATTAATTTGTAATTAACTAATGAATAGTAAAATGGATTGAAGATAATCCAAGTGTTTCAGTAAGGATTAATTAAATTAATTAAGTTTGGATCAAACTTGTTTATGAATGATTAATGATTGGATGATATATATCATTGGATGAGTTAATGATATTGGTTGTTGTTGGATGACATTGATTGATATGTGATGATGTGAATATGTTATATCTGAATGTGATATATATGCTGCTTTGTGATATGTATAGATGCATGTGATAATAGATGCTTAACTATCTGTGTAATATGGTAAATTCATTTATGTTAAGTGATATTTCTATGTATCTATTGTTTAAATCCCTTAAGTATAACTTGGACATTAAAATGGCGTTTGGTTTCGTTGAGACCGGGATCGGGTTTCCATATTTGGATATCCGAAAACCACATCGATTCCAATTAAACGTAGGTCGTTAATCCAAGTGGAGCGAGTGAAGACTCGAGGTGTAAGGGCTATACGTCAGTATAACTCTGTGGGTGATTCCGTAATGAGTTTGACGGAATAGTGCTTATAGATTCGAGATGGAGATTTAGAGTGCAAGGGCTATGGTCGTTGACTCTGAGGGTGATTCCAAAATGAGTGCAACGAGATAGTGCTTTCGGTTTCGTTCGAACCCGGAACGAACTTGTATGGATTGAATGCTTTCAGCATATCGTCAGGTGGACGATGAGCATTCTAAGATAAATGTGTCCTATAAAGGTAATCGCAGCCTCAAGCCTCATCAACCGGGAATGGCTAAAACAGGGGAGGTGCAGCAAGGCTTCGTGGGTCGCTCCCACTGGAGAGCAAGATACATCCCTGTCTAGATGTCCCTTTTCATTTTGGCTTTGTGGGCAGTTGGTCTGCAGCCAACTGCGGGGTGGTCTTGTTCGGGACTGTTCAGTAAGGAATGGTCCCGGCCTTGTGTTGCAGGGGAGTTAGGGTGGCTCCTCGGTACGGTGATCTAGGCCACGTACTGTGACGGGCGGTACCCCAGTAGCCCTGCCATTGATGGAAACCCATTTTCCCTACGAGACCCTACGGTTTTGTTTGTATTACCCACTTTTGTGGCTAGTAGCTGGAATTTAATGATTGTAACAATTTCGGCTATTTCATATTTATTTGAAAACCCTAGACACTATTATAATATCACTGGATTTCCTATCAAATGTTTTGGTTAGCGTAAGGTAAAAACTTTTCCATGTTTATGTGTGGGAAGTCTTATGTGATACCTTTCCTTTCAAAGGATTTTCTAAAGTTAAGCAATCTTAAACCGTTTACTCACACCAGACCCCTGTCTGACCCGAGTGTTTATTTTCTGTTTTATTAAACTCTTGGGTACTCATATTATGTATGAGTAGTCAAGTGATTCAGGTTATCCTTGACGAAATCTGGAGGAGCTTTGGAGCAGGAGGCTTCAGCGTGTAGATATATAGTTAGAGTTTCCGCTGTGTTGATATTCTGTGTTGATGTCTTGTATTGTATTTTAGACAGAAGTGTTATAACTGTCTAAATTTGAGTTGTTTAGTTGTGTACTCTGATGTATATGATACTATGTATATGTTCTATATTATATTTAAAATGTTCCGCTGTGAGATTCTGATGTGTTGTTTCTTTTTCTTCTCTTTCTTTTCTTCTTCTATCCCTTTCTTTCTTAATTAGTGATGCGATTTTCTGGTGATAGAAAGTCGGGTTGCTACAGTTGGTATCAAAGCGTTAGGTTGAGTGAATACCTAGGCTCTGGAGTGGTGTCTATCTTGAGAGAGCGTACTTGTAATTTTTATATATAAATATATATTTAAAACTACCTAATTTGTTGGGTTATCTGTTCGGATTTTCCAACATAGGTTATAAAGGTAGATAAGGTAGGAGTGTGTGGAACACAACTACCATTAATGGAAGAGGTTTATATGTTGTGGTTGGAGATGTGTCTGTCGATATTGTAGACCTAATACCGTCTCGAATAAGTTTTGTGGATTGTAGAAAGGATTTCTTTGTGTCCAGAGGAAGTATTTTCAAGAATTGGAGTATATTATTGAAGTGTGAGGTTGATTTGCTCTCGAGTGAGCGGGATTTCCAAGAGTTGAATCTGTCCACTGAGGAGAAGCAAGTGGTGGTATCTTGATAGCTTCAAGAAGGAATAGCTGTGTGATGAGGTGCAGTTTCCATAGATGGTTCTGAAGATATTTCTTTTGGAGCCAGATTTAGATGGTGTTGGAAGAGCATTGATGTCTACTGCAATGAAGATTCGGATGTTTGGGAATTTTCTGGATCTCAAGTAAGGGTATCCTATCTTTATTGAAGTATGAAACTAAGGTCGATGAGTAACCTCATTTCGGACATGGTCTCATTGTTTTCTTAATAGATAAGTGATTGGTGTTTGGTTGGGAGCCGAGTTTCTTGAGAAGATGTCGACTCGTCTCAAGGATTTTTGGCAAAATTGGATATTAGTTTGGTGTTTCAAGAAGCTTCTGGTTGAGAAAGATCTTGTGGTTTAGCAGTATCATTGAAGTGAAGTTTGAAAGCAGCAGCATGGACCTATTTCTTCGATGATTATGTAATCTTTGGAATTCTACTATCAGCAGACCTGGCAGATAGTGAAGGCTTATCCATTTCTTTGGGAGGCTCAGCAGAGCGGGATATCTGTTGGAAGTGATCTATCAGTTTCTGATAGGTAAGCCATTCTTGAAGATTTGTCTTGATAGGAAAAAGCTATTCTAGTTAGGGAGACAGTTCCTTGGAATCTGAACTGAGTAGGATTGCAAAAGTGACTTGCGATTAGTTTGAGAATCTTTGAATAGTCTTGGTTTGGGAATTGAGGCATCTCGAGTAGAGGTAAAGGCTACTTAAGTATTCAGAGATTTTCCAGATGTTTAGAGGAAATTTGAAGTTGACCCGAATCGGAGATCAAGTTTTCTTATCGACTTGAATTTTAAGAGTAATTTTGATGATTCAACCATATAGTGGGATGACTCTTAGAGCGAGAAGAGTTTGGTAAGGCAGCTCAGGGCTCTTTGGAAAAGGATTGATCATCTTATTCTAAGTTAAGATTTAGTTGAGATGTTTTGACCAAGTGGAATGGTCACTAAGATTTTATGGATTGGATGAACAGTATATGAAGAAAGATTTTTCTTATGTTCTTCGATAACATTCTTATCTGCTCTAGATCAGAGTTGTGCAGCGGAAGCGAGATAGCAGTTATTCTGGTATGGGAGCAATCAGGAGTTGCAGCAAAGATTTCTACAGGAAATTCAAGTATGAAGGAATTTTCTGGATTTGAAGGTAAGGATGTCAGGAAAAATTGTTTGGCCATTCTAGATGAGAGATGTTGGTTTGAAGTCCACTAATATTTATGGTATAGAGTTGTATCTTGGATTTCAGTATATTATTGGGAGAGCTATTTTTTTGAGTAGGATCTGGATAATTGATTTGATTTTGGTCCAGTCTGTTGTATGAAATTAGCAAGGGTTAGGCTGATCGGGAATATTGAAGGTGACTCAGGAGCATCGGAAGAGTTATGCAGTTAGAATTAAGGAAATTTGGAATATGAAGTGGAGTTTGGATATTGTTTTAGTTTTATCCAATCAAAGGAGATATAAGACTGGGTACAACTGGAAAGTTAGCTTTGAAGGTATTTTGAGTTTCTTTGTGTTCTCTAGAGATTAGATTTTGATCTACAGGATGGAATTTCCAGTTTGGATAGCTGGAATTCATTGTATTTCACATATCTCTGAGGAATATGTGTATGATTCTTTGAGTGATGGAATCTGCAGTTCAGAAGAATCTGGTAGTGTGCTGGTTTTGAGTTTAGTCTGATATCTTGTTCAGATTTGATGAATCAGATGAGGGAGTTCTTGGTTTTAGTAGTGTAGTTACTTAAGATTTTGTAGAGCGAGTATTCCAGTATAGGTGCTTGGAAAACTCTAGCTAATATTAGGAGGTTCTATTCAGAATTTTTCTGGATAGATAAAATTATTTGTTTGAATTGGTTGCCATGATTGATTGTGTGATTGCTGTTTGAAAATTTAAAATTCTTTAGCTGGATTATTAAATTATCTTTGCTTTTAAATTTCGGGGACGAAATTCTTTTAAGGGGGGAGGAATGTGACGACCCGGAATTTTGAGCAATATAAATTTAATAATCTTTGATAATAATTAAATTGATTTGATCATTTTATATTATAAATTGACAAGTTAAAATTTATTTCAAAGGCTGAAAATAATAATTTGTTAATATCTATAAACATTTTCTTTGCAATATAAATAGGTAAGATCAATTCTTTTGAAAGTTTATAATAATTTGATCTGGAAATATTTATTTTGGTAAATAAAAAGTTTTAAAAGCTAATTTATATTCAAATTGTAATATATATAAATGTATATATTGTGATTTGATATTTGTTTTAAAATTTAATATGGAAATTAACAAATTTAATGTTAGAATGTTTCTATTTGAAATGTGTATATATATTTGAAATAGGAAAATTATTAATTTAAATTTAACAAGTGTTTTCAAACTTTAATATATATAATTTGTGATTTGAAAAATTAATTTGATTTAATGTTTTTAATGATAATTGAAATTTAAATTTTAAATAACAAAGTTAATTCCTTATTTATGATAAATATGTACTTTAAGCTTTTAAATAAGATTTAAAATAAAAGTTCATTTGTTTTAATAGTCTTTCATTTTAATCTTAACATAAGATAAATTGTTTTAAAATTTCTATATAAAGAACTAAAATAGATATCTTAAGCTTATAAACATATGTTATATAAATTGAATAAAAAGGCATAAGTTATTTGTTAATAATTGTTAACATGAAATTACTTTTACATTCATTAAAATCTAAAGATTTGTTTAAGTACACATTTTCAACTTACATAATTACATATACATATTACATGCAAAATTTAAAATAAATTATAAAAAAATAAAATAACACTTGTAAGTATATTAAATTATGTAAGTTACATTTGTAAGAATATAAACATTGAAGAGACACATGTCATTCTCTTTAGTAATTAAAATTTAAATTAAATTGTAAATAATAAAAAGAAAGATTTTATTCTTCAGCAAAATCTTTCTCTTCATTTCACAAAGAGGAATACAATCTGAAAAAAAAAATTGCAAATCAAAACAAAGATGAAACTGTGGAATTCTGAAATCAGAAGTAAAAAAAAAAAAAAAACTGGAAAATTCATACAGAGGCTAAAACAAGATTTTCAAATGAAATTAGAGGCAAGCAACTTGAATAATTCAAACAATTCAAGAAATTAAAGATAATCAAGCATCAGGATGTAAATCTTCGACATGCAATTAAGGTTCATCAAGAAATAAAATCAACATGCAGTGAAATCAAAAGCCTGGAAAGCTATTCTGTCTTCTGAAAAATTCCAGGTGAGTAAATGAATTTTTTTAAAAACAGTTCAAACTTGGATTCCACTTGTTATTGTGATTATATCAAGATGTTATCTGTAGTAGTTGATTTAAATTAGATTCAAGTTTGAATTATGAATAATGGATTTTCCTGAAAGGTTAAAATATATACTCTGTGCAAAACAAAGGTTTAAAGTTTTATAATAAATTCAATAACTTGTTCTTGAATTCGAATTCGAACTTGAATTGTAAATAGAAGTTGTTTGAATTCAAGTAAACTATCATCTAGAAACAATTACGAGTTTTTAAAGTGAATAAATGATTCTAAATACTTGAATTTACAGTAAAATATAAATTGGGTCAAAATTTGATGAATTCAATTTCAAGTTTTGAGTGCATGATTGAAATAGTAATAGCAAATCATAAATTTTAATATGTATATCACGATTTATAGTTTGGAAATCAGTGGGTATTCTTGAATTGATCACTTTGGACATATTAGTCGATTGTCGTTGATCGATGACGTGAAGAAGGTCCAGATTCGGGCTAGAGGAGGATGAGGAGTAGGGGAACTCAGGAAAATTGAGTAGGGATTTTTCTAATGGCCACGGTGGCCAGGCGGGGAGAAATAGGGTTAGTGATGGGTTTTTGTTGAGGAGAATGTCAAGCTTCGTTCGTCAGCAATGGAGTTCTAGGCTCGATCGCAAGGGGTGTAGTTACGACACGGGGATGAGAAGTTGCTTTGGCAGAAGCGCGATGGGTTCCAGATGGCGAGATCAACGTCGGCGGGTTGTTTTGGGTTGATCGAGTGTTGTCCCTGTTGGATGAAGTCACTAAATTTCGATTTTTGGGAAGATTGGACGAACTGATGTTTCGAGAAGGATGGCAGGGAGGACAATGACTTGTCGAAGTCACGGCGGTGATCGATAACGGACGGAGCGACGGTGTATGGTGCACGCGTGCACAATATATCAGGAGAAGAGTTTGGGAAGGTAGCTGTTTCGCTCGGGTTTTCTTTGGGAATGCTCGAGTTCTACTTGAAGCAGGAGAGTGTGGGTTTGTCGCGTGTTTGCATCAGGATTCTAAGATGTTTTGCTCGAGATTTACTAGGGGTTACAGTGTGATTTACTCGAAGCAGGAGAAGAGGTGGGGAGACTCGGGGTAGACACGGGTTTTAGTAGGGTTTACTCGGATATTAGATATTCAAGCATTAGAACAAGATGTTTAAGTTGTTAATACAAAGGAAATTTGATTTTAGGAATAAAGTTTTTAAACAAAGGTTAAACAAGTTTTATTTTTAAAACTAAATTTTGTTTCAAGTTAAAGTTTTAAACAAGATTATATATTTTGAAATATGAAAGTTTTAAAAATAAGTGAATGTTTGAATAAAGTTTGTATTAAAATTTTATTAAAGATCTTTGGAAAGGTTCTAAGATTTAAAAGTACAATTTAAAATGTGTTTAATTATAATTGATTTCAAAATGTTATATTTTATTAAATGAAGTTTAATGACTAAGAAATTGATAATCAATGGTAATAAAGATTTATCTTTTGTAAATTGGAATTTTGATTTAATTAAAGATAATTAAATTGGTAAAGGTAATTAAGATAATTACATTATTAATCATTGAAAGGTTATTGGTTAATATAAATAATTTAATTAAAATAATGATTTTCTTAATTAAGAATCTTTATAATATAAGAAATTAAGGAATCATTTAATTAACTTTAAATGATTAAGTAAAATAATTAATTAAGTAATTGATTTGTGATTAATTAAGATAATCACTTTGGAGTTGATTAAGTATAATTACTTGGTGAAGTAATTAAGTAATTAAATGGTTAATTACTAGAAGTTATTAAGTAAAAGTTAATTACTTTATGAAAAATAATTAAGTAAATGTGATTAAGGATTAATCACTTGAGTTATTAATTAAAGAATTAATTAATAATTTATTTAAAGGTTTAAATTATTTGATTAATGGTTAATTAAATAAAGGATTAAGAGTAATTAATTAAGTGATTAATTACATGTTAAAGTAATTAATTAAGAAAGAATTTAATTAATGGAAGTAATCATTAATTAATGGAAATAATTAATTAATTATTAATTAATAATTTAAGGATAATTAATTTATAATTAAGTTTTAATTGCCAAATGTAATTGAAGTAATTAATCAAAGGTGATTAATTAAAGTAATTAATTAAATATGATTAATTAAAAATAATTAATCAAGTAGTTTTAATTAAAAGTAATTAATCAATGTGATTAATTAAAAGTGATTAATCAGGTGTAATAAATTAAAGGTAATTAAGAAATAATTATCAGGATAATTAAAGAATAGTTAATCAAGGTTGATTAATTTGAAAAGGTAATTAAGAGGTAATTACTTAGTATAATTTAGAAGTAATTAATCAGGATGATTAATTAATATGGTAATTAAGTAATAATTACTTAAAGTAATTAAGTGATAATTAATCAAGGATGATTAATTGAAATGGATAATTAAGTGATGTTAGTTAATTAATTAATTTGTAATTAACTAATGAATAGTAAAATGGATTGAAGATAATCCAAGTGTTTAAGTAAGGATTAATTTAATTTAAGGATTAATTAAATTAATTAAGTTTGGATCAAACTTGTTTATGAATGATTAATGATTGGATGATATATATCATTGGATGAGTTAATGATATTGGTTGTTGTTTGATGACATTGATTGATATGTGATGATGTGAATATGTTATATCTGAATGTGATATATATGCTGCTTTGTGATATGTATAGATGCATGTGATAATAGATGCTTATCTATCTGTGTAATATGGTACATTCATTTATGTTAAGTGATATTTCTAAATATCTATTGTTTAAATCCCTTAAGTATAACTTGGACATTAAAATGGCGTTTGGTTTCGGTGAGACCGGGATCGGGTTTCCATATTTGGATATCCGAAAACCACATCGATTCCAATTAAACGTAGGTCGTTAATCCAAGTGGAGCGAGTGAAGACTCGAGGTGTAAGGGCTATACGTCAGTATAACTCTGTGGGTGATTCCGTAATGAGTTTGACGGAATAGTGCTTATGGATTCGAGATGGAGATTTAGAGTGCAAGGGCTATGGTCGTTGACTCTGAGGGTGATTCCAAAATGAGTGCAACGAGATAGTGCTTTCAGTTTCGTTCGAGCCCGGAACGAACTTGTATGGATCGAATGCTTTCAGCACATCGTCAGGTGGACGATGAGCATTCTAAGATAAATGTGTCCTATAAAGGTAATCGCAGCCTCAAGCCTCATCAACCGGGAATGGCTAAAACAGGGGAGGTGCAGCAAGGCTTCGTGGGTCGCTCCCACTGGAGAGCAAGATACATCCCTATCTAGATGTCCCTTTTTATTTCGGCTTTGTGGGTAGTTGGTCTGCAGCCAACTGCGGGGTGGTCTTGTTCGGGACTGTTCAGTAAGGAATGGTCCCGGCCTTGTGTTGCAGGGGAGTTAGGGTGGCTCCTCGGTATGGTGATCTAGGCCACGTACTGTGACGGGCGGTACCACAGTAGTCCTGCCATTGATGGAAACCCATTTTCCCTACGAGACCCTACGGTTTTGTTTGTATTACCCACTTTTGTGGCTAGTAGCTGGTTAATGAATGTAACAATTTCGGCTATTTCATATTTATTTGAAAACCCTAGACACTATTATAATATCACTGGATTTCCTATCAAATGTTTTGGTTAGCGTAAGGTAAAAACTTTTCCATGTTTATGTGTGGGAAGTCTTACGTGATACCTTTCCTTTCAAAGGATTTTCTAAAGTTAAGCAATCTTAAACCGTTTACTCACACCAGACCCCTGTCTGACCCGAGTGTTTATTTTCTGTTTTATTAAACTCTTGGGTACTCATATTATGTATGAGTAGTCAAGTGATTCAGGTTATCCTTGACGAAATCTGGAGGAACTTTGGAGCATGAGGCTTCAGCGTGTAGATATATAGTTAGAGTTTCCGCTGTGTTGATATTCTGTGTTGATGTCTTGTATTGTATTTTAGACAGAAGTGTTATAACTGTCTAAATTTGAGTTGTTTAGTTGTGTACTCTGATGTATATGATACTATGTATATGTTCTACATTATATTTAAAACGTTCCGCTGTGAGATTTTGATGTGTTGTTTCTTTTTCTTCTCTTTCTTTTCTTCTTCTATCCCTTTCTTTCTTAATTAGTGATGCGATTTTCTGGTGATAGAAAGTCGGGTTGCTACAAAAAAGTCACTCTTTGCTAAAGCTACGCAACTATGCCACCTAACCCGAGCTCGACAACACGAACCAAAACCTGACCCGTCCTTCTCCTTGCCAATAATACAAGGGACGTCACTCACTAGACTCGACCGGAGCTTCCTATTTTAGGCTACAAGGCGTTTTCGAATGAGACATTCAAATTCAAGCTCAGATTTTCCAAATGGTGCCGACATCACTCGAATACTTAAACCCTAGGTCGACTGCTAGGGATGGAACAACCAAAATATCGACCGTATGCTTTGAAATGCAATGGATTGAAGCCTATGTCTAAACAAGCATCAAGATAGATGTTTTGAGATTTTTAGTGGATTGTTGCTTTTATTTATTTATTTAAATTTTGATTTGCAAAAGGGGAGACCTTTTTTTTCTTTGACGGTGTATAGGAAAGAATATATGTATAGCGAGAGGAGATAAGGTAGCACGAAAGGAGGTATGGGCAGTGATGGGGTATGATTAATAGGGTATGGTGAATAAGATATGTTATCAATTATTTTGTTTTGATAATATTTGGCAATACATACCCAAAAATATCGAACTCCAAAAAGAGACATACTTCCTGGCGTTCTATATGTTTTACCCCTATTCTGAACCTAGTGTAACTAGTCTCGAGACCTAATTCGATCGTATATAAAAGATAGCTTTTCAAACCTAATTATTACACTTAATTTTGAAAATTAATTTCTACGCATTTCGAACTTGCATGACGAAACGATATGTCTGATTGCCATGAAATTCGATGGCATATTATAATTCATTATTACGGTTCCAATAAAACTAGTTTCATTGTAATCTAAGACAGTGCCCTGAAATGTTAATTTTACAATTTAAGTTCATCAATATTATTTATTAATTAAAAAAGTTAAATAAAATTATTAAATCTATTTAATTAACATTCAATTCACAATTCAAATATTTAAATATTCCCCCTATTTGAATTATAAGTTGCCAAATACCAAAATCCAATTATTTAATATATCTAAAATTGATTAAACGTTTAAAATCAAATGGCCAAAATTTTGGGTTGTTACATGACTAGTTAACTATAAAGTTCTAAAGATGATTACTTATAGAAATCACAATTCATCCACTTAACTCGTTCCTAACATTCTAACTTAACCATTCCTAGTTCAAGAGTGAACCCAGGTAAGTTAAAGCACTGGTCGCATCAAAGCCTTGCCTATACACTTCATTCTTAAATTTCACAAATGGATAAGTCTACCTCATCGACTTTTAGTGTTAAGTATAGTATTAATGATTTCCATAAATAATATGAAATCAACACGGTTGACCTGTTTCTAACATTTTCCAAATTATTAATCCCCGATCAAGAGGAAGCCCGGTAGGTTAAAACTCAATTGATCTGTCCCTACTCGACATCAATCATAACTGTCAAAAACAAATAAGCCTTACTTCGTCGGCTTTTAGTGTTAAGCATAGTTGATTACTTTTCAAATAAGTAATTAAACAATTTAATCATTTGGCCATTAAAAAATTACTAATCCCTTTCAAACCTTTTATTTGTACTTTTAAAACCGTTTAAAATGATGTATATGTATAGTAATTTGGTTACCACAATTTGATATAAGTAAACCATTTTAAAAGATATTTATTACATAGGATATAAAATAGTCAACACCTTTCAAAAAAAATATGCATAAAAATGCTTTTAAAATCCTTTTTAAAACTTATAATAGGTTTTAAAACATTTACTCAAAATATTATGTGAAAATAACAAGTTTATAAAATCCTCAAAAACTTGAAAATGACACGTTGCCTATATATTTTTAACAAAATTCCTCTCCTTTGAAAATCCACAACTAAGTTTTAAAAAAGGAATAAAGATCTCAAACTACTTTTAAAATACTCTAGTAATAGTTATTAAACCCTTGTAAAAAGAATGAAAAAAAACTTAAATCTATATATCTTTTCAAACCTTTAAGTCCAAAAATTAAGTCCACACGGGCAGTTTTGCACTAGTGATGTTTTGGCCACCGCTCGAGATCTTACTTAATATTTTTACTATTCAATTTTTAGTAGGTATAAATATACATATAAAACAATATAAATATGGTGAAAACCTTTACGGATCTCTCTACAAAGTTCTGTAGATATCACCAAAAACAAGGCAATTCACAACTGCATCTATAGCGACTATCACTATAAGTGCACTTTCAAATCCGAGTCTAGTCTAAACCAAAGTCTATCTATAACCTATGTGATTGGTTCAAGGTCTTTTCATGTGTTATAAAAGTCCATTCAAGTCTATTCTAAGTTCGTTCAAGTCCATATACATGGATCACATATGTCATTTAATTTTAAAGTGAGAATCCAAACCAATTTTTCGACATAAGTTAACAATAATTCAAAAAAGTTAAACACAATCAAATATAAACATATATGTATTTTACTCTCCATTAAAAGTGAGGTGTTAACTCACCTTTATCCACACAAACAACCAAGATCCAAGAACCCAAGCCAAACCCCATCCTTGCAACCACCTCCTTTCTCCTCCTCCTTGCTTTGCACTTGCTCATTTGCCTCCATTTCTCCTTTATTGCTCATGGCCATTGGATGAGGGGAGGGCCTGGCTTAACTTCTTCAATTTTTTGTATGGTGGAAGTTGTTCTAATAGTGTACTAATCCTAGTTGCAAAGTTTAAAATGATTTGGAGTTGATTTGCAACTACTTCATTTAGAACATTTAGAGAGAAAGAAGATGAGAAGTCATTAAAGAAACTTTGTATACATTTGTTACTTTTTTATTTATTCCTAAGGGTATGCCTCTCATTTATTGGATGAAATGGTGCTCTTTAATCTTGCATTCACCCCCTTCATACCTTGGAAGCCTTACCTCATATCACTTCTCTTTTAAGTCACTTCTCTTTTATACTAATTACCATTATACCCTAATGATGATATTATTTCTTATCCTAAAGGAAGCTTCTAGAACATTCCAAGATTTATAAAGAGGTGTTTGTGTGTTAATTATTTTCTAATGTGTTCATTTGATCATTAGACAAGTGTACAAGAGTTCAAACAACTTATATCGATCAAAAAATTGTTTATCGATAAACCAATTTTCGGCCACATTACCAATTTTTGTTCAAAGAATATATTTTTGTAACCATCATTAACTATGATTTAAAAGGGGTTTGACAAGCTTATTAAATCACTTTAATGACTTTAATTCAAGATTCAATTATTTAAATAATTCAGATATTTAAACATGAAGTGTTCGAATTTTCAGGTCGTCACATTCTCCCCCACTTAGAATACTTTGTCCTCGAAATTTCAACACGAGTAGCCAAAGATACAATCACAAATTGATACATAGTAGTATCACAATCATTATCAAACAAAGCTCACGGTTTGCTCTGGTTCAAACCCCCTCATCGCACAAGGATGATAATCAATTTACTAAGCATACCTTTTGATCAACAGCCTTAGGTTATTGCTTTGACGATTATTCATGCCACCCTAGATCTAATCGAAGAGCTATTCCTTAAACTCTTCCTAAACCAAAAAATATAGTATACAAATATACTAAAGCTTGTACGATGTACATGGACCATCCATATGCAATATCCGATTTGATTGCCTACTCGATCACATAAATTTCACTTCCCAACTAGTATAGATCACTTAACCTCTCTAGTGTGGACTACGATCAGGTTCCTTGATTAGAAACCTCCATTTCTCTTACATAGTCATATAATACGATATAAAACTTCGGGATCATATCAAGAATCTATATCAAGCGCTCGCCAAAAAGAATCGAGTGAAAAATGCTTGTTCGACCTCGAAATCACATATTCGAATACTGGATCAAGAATAGTCATGCAAACAAAATGATATACGTATGACTTTCATATTTAACTTATTGGTTTGTTGACTAATCCAATTGCTTTTTAATCACATTAATTTATCCAAATAGTATGTCATTCAATACTAAATCACTTATGCATCATTTCATACAAACCTAACTTCAAGTTTATAAACATTTTACAACTTAAGGTCGTACTCATACAGTACTCCATTACCTCTTAAAAGTATATACAAAAACATCAAATTTGTAAAAAGGATGCTTGAAAAATTTAGAGCTCGTTTTAACGTGCTATCTTTTCAATTCAAATGTTATGTAAACTCAACTTTATATCTTCCAGAATGCTTAACAAAAAGTGCTATAAAAATTCAAAAGTTCTTGACTATCCAAAATCGTTGAAAATCCCATTTCATTTTAACAAATGTAAACTACCAAACAACATATCATATATATGCATGTGTCCATGAAATAACTTAACAAGTAGAACTAAACATCGGTTTTCATTTCAAAGCACTTGAAATTATATAATATATATACACATGTATCTTTTGTATATCAAATCATACATTAGGGTTAAATCAAAATATGTTTTATCCAAAACTACTTTATAGCATCCCATACTTGGAAACCCAAAAATGAATGCCGATAATATTGAATTTATCACCAGAATTATTTCCACGCGACATGAGTGAGTTTAGTACATCCAAACCATACTTTTGGTATTTGACCAAAATCATTTCAAAGTGGTAAAAAAACTTTGTAAATGTTACAAAGTACCATGATCTCAATTTCATAAACCAATTTCCCGAATTCTTACTATCAAATAATACTACTACTATTTTCTGCAAAATCTTGAAAAACATTTTCAAAGATACTAGTATTTAGGTCCTCAAATTCACTATTTATATCCTTATCATTTATAAACCTTGTTTAAATAAAGTTGCTTTCTTATCTAAATCATTTCACAAATGTATATCTTTGTTTAGATTATAATAAGCAACTCTTGTTAAAATTTCAATTTTAACCCAACATTATCATCGAACGCCTTACAGTCAAACCATAAAACCCAATTCACAAGATGTTGGTATTTAATGTTCACACAAATTACTATCTACCCAAATCATGCTGTAAAAGGTAAATTTCTTATAAATTAACAACTATAGTAAATGCTCATAAATTGGTCGAGCACCTAACCAAAAAATAAATGATAATAATTGAATATTATCATTTCTTAACAAACAAGCATGTCATATACAACTATATCAATTTTTCTTTGAAAATTTTCTTTTTATATATATAACATAATACTAGGTAAAATTTATTTCATTTACCAATTTTCAAAACAATATTTTGTCGATTTTCCTTGTTCAAGTGTTTAGAAACCCATATTAATAACGTTGATCGGACGCATAGATTGAAATTCGTAAACCATCAATAAACCAATTAAAACAATATAAAACATTTTCATAGCACAAACAAATATGCCCTCATATATAAAATACACTCAATTCAAGCTAGGGCATTCTATAACCCAATCTCTCAATCAGTCATACCCAACCAAAGCCATTGTTCTCGCTTAACCTTCAGCTATAATGCCAACTATAAAGAACCGACTTTTCAACCCCCAAATGTCAACATTAATACATCCATGGTATTCGTGTACCGAGCACTTAAGTGCCAAAAAGATGAACTGTTAGGGTGAAAACAAAACAAAATGAAATAGAACAAGGAAGAAGGAACACCATATCAGAATCTCACAATGGAACAATATTATATAATATCAAAGAAAATATAAACTATCATTTTAAGATACAATGTTTTTTAGAGTTACAGTAATCAGCCGGGACAGTTATAACAAACTGTCCTCATAAATGCCGATGATATAATTATACTGCAGCAGAAAGAAATACTACGGTAGGAAATAATCCATCTCATCTCCAGAAGCTCCAAAGCATCCATGGATAAATCTGAAAATATACATGGGGCAGGCCCAAGCATTATAATATATAACATTTGGATCAATCTGGTAAACTAGCTTGAGAAACTCAAGAGATAAGAGTGACATATAATAGAAACTTTTTGAGACCATACGGATTATCGCAATGGTTTCCCCCTCAATGAAACCACCCATTCATTAAATTTAATATATAGGCATATGATAGATAATGTCTAGAATATAGAACATAAACAATATCAAATAGTTTCTATATGTATGCTATAACAATAATAGGTATGCAATCAATACTGCAAAGGCGCGTTCGTAGATGGATTATTTTCCACGGAGATGCCCTTAGGAAATTGAAGCGGATCTCTATGAGAAGGATTAGAAACATCCACCATAGCATCTTATATCTCTAGATAGGAAATACTCTAAGGTAAACACAACTGGCCCAGCACCGAATCGCATGGTACCAAGTATCAACAACTCCCATGCACAACACATCGATGAGCATACTGTAGATATGGAGTTGATACACCCTCATGGGTATGCTAAACCTAAGATTATGCATCCTTCTTTGGAATCAGTCATTTCCGATGTCAAGGCAATGTTCAAAATCTTTCATGCGAGTCTTTATCACTCGAACGACATACGAATCCCTAATTGGATTCTATCATCTCGAATAGGTCACGAATCACTACATGGATTCGAGCATCTCAAATAGATCTCAGACCTCCATATAGGTTCCCCCACATAAGTCTTCCGATGATTGCTAACACTATCCTCTTGCTAAGATCAGTCCCCCATGATAGCATCGTTTGAAATGTTAACGCTGGCCTTTCCCGTAGAGTCAATCATGGGATAGACAGTTCAAATTTACCATTTTCCACTTCACAATCGATTCTAGAACATAGATCGCATATATGGTTTTGAAGTGGTCACAAGTTTGACTTACCCCATATAAGTACACTCTTCCAACTTACCGAATGCTCTAAAACCAGTCGATGAATTTCCGGTCAACTCAACTCTGTTCTTTTGGAAATAAACAAAAAATACATAAGCGGAGAGATCACCTCTTAAACATTTAAGTGGACGAATTTCCTTATAATTTGTCCGAGAAGAACACACAATTTTATACACATAGTATAATACCACTGAAGATAACTGTACCATACAATTCCTTTTTTCTTTTAGATATTTTGAAAGTTATATTTAGACAATTTGGATAGCCGACCAATTGAAAATTTGGTAAAAGATAGATTTTTGTAAAAGGAAACCAAGTCTATTATACTTTCCATGAACAGATGAGCATACAAAACAATATCAAGTCATACAAAGCACGATCAAGCCATATAAAGTTTAGTTAAGTACTTAAGCAACTACTGATCCCTTTTATTTAATTAATCCTTTTATTAATTAAAAGCCGCTTTATTACATGAGACGACCCGCCTTTCTCTCCACAGAAAGACGCATCATTTTTTAGAAAGAAAGGGATAGAGAAGAGAAAAGATAGGGAAGAAAGGAGAAACAACATCAAAATCGAAACAGCGGAACGAATAAATTATATTAATCACATAAATATTACATAGTATCATATACATCAGAGTTACATAGCATAAACAACACATACTAGACAGTTATAAACACATGTCTAGTTATACAACTCAATATACAATACAGATAAACGATTCAGAGAACACACAGCGGAATACTATATATCTATATGCTGAAGCCTCCTGCTCCATTGCTCCTCCAGAATTCGTCAAACCTGACTTGAATCCCTTGGCTACTCGTAAAAATTTGAGTACACAAGAGTTTAAGAAAAAACATAATAAACTCCAGATCAGACATGGGTCTGGTGTGAGTAAACGGTTAAAGTTGCTTAACTTTAAAAACCTTTTGAAACAAAGGTATCACGTAAGACTCCCCACACATAAACATGGGTAATTTTTTACCTTACGCTAACCAAAACATTTGATAGGAAATCCAGTGATATTATAATAGGGTCTAGGTTTTCAAATAAAATACAGAAATAGCTGGAATGCTTACATCTCACGTTCCAACATAGTTGGGCACATCTAAAACATACGGCACTTATTGGAGTTTGGATTCCGTACAATGGTAGGGCTACCGGGGTACCGCCTGTCACAGTACGGAGCCTAAATCACCATACCAAGGGTCACTTCCAATCCCCTACAACACAAAGCCGGAACCATTCCTTACTGAATAGTTCCGAATAAGATAACCCCACGGTTGTAGCTAGCAACCGCCCACACAGCCGAATAAAAAGGGACTCTAGACAGGGATTCATCTCATCCTACTTGGGCATGACCCACTTAGCCTTGCTGCACCTCCCCTGTTTGAACCATTCCCGGTTGATGAGGCTTGAGGCTATGATTACCTTTAGTGAACACATCACTTAGAATGCTCATCGTCCACCTGACGATGTTCTGAAAGCACTCAATCCATACAAGTTCGTTCCGGGTTCGAACGAAATCGAAGGCATTATCTCGTTACACTCATTTTGGAATCACCCTCAGAGTTAACGACGATAACCCTTTCACTCTAAATCTTCATCTTCACTTGAGATTCACGACCTATCATCAATTTGGATCAATGTGGTTTTCGGATATGCAAATCTGGAAACCCTATCCCGGTCTCATCGAAATCCAAAACGCCATCTTTTAAGTCCAAGTTGTTTTAAAGTTTAAAACTATTCAATTCTATTATCTATATACACACAGATAGATAATTCACAATATCACATTAGATAATCTACATTATCATCACAATAGATAATCCATATTATCATCATACTTCAACCAAAGCATCTCATATCATATATCACACATATCTTATCGGAGATATTAAACAATCAAGGCATTCAATATCAATCAGCCATTCATAAACAATGATCTAATAATCACACCATCTATAATTAATTTAAAATGAATTAAATTAATTACTTCATCTTTAATTAATTTAAAATGAATTAAATTAATTACCTTCATTACAATAAATCTTGTTTAATTAAACCAGTTAATTAATCATCGTCTAATTAACCATCCTTGATTAAATATATTTTTTAATTACATTAAGTAATTAAACCTTAATTAATTATACAAATCAATTATCTACCAGCCATCAAGTAAATTTAACCTTAATTACTTCATTAACTATAATTAATTACATTAATCCTTTATTAATTACAATTAATTAATAACCTTATAACCTCTTATTATTGATTAATTAATCTTAATCAATCCTTAATTTCTCTCATTATTTACATTAATTAATGTTCCTTAATTAATTTCCTTCATTAATCAACTTTAATAAATCATAAACAGTAATTATCATCCTGTAATTACTTACCTTAATTAATTAATTTCTTAATTAATTATACCAATCCTTTGATTAACTACACCAAGTAATTAATCTTTAATTACTTCCACTAAGTAATTATACTTTAATTACTTCCCATTATGTAATTCCTTTTAATTAATTACATCTTGTAATTATACATTAATTACTTACCCTAAGCAATTACTCTTATCCATCTTATTAAGTAATTATACGTAATCAATCACCAAATGATTATCTTTAATTAATCACCAAATAATATTTTTAACCCATTTTTAAATGCTAATTAAAAGCTTATGTATTTATTCCTATTAAATAAATTCTTTTCCAAATTTCTATAAATAAATTTCTTTAAGGAGAATAATATAAAACAATCTTATTTTTACTTAAAAGATAATCCATATTTATATCCAAACTATATTATTATTTTTATTTTAAAGATATATATATTCTTTTGAATTTAAATTCAAAGTCAGTTTAAAATCCAAATTTAAAAATCAATTTGAATAAATATAGATATAAATTTTAAATAAACACATTATTATTTATAAATAATTTATTCTATTTGAAATCAATTTGATACACAGATATATATATTTAAACACACTTATAAATTTTGAAAACGATAAGTCAATTTAGAATTTATTTATACAAACTAAATAATTATTCTTATTTAAAAAAATAAATCTAAAATCATATTAAAACATCACATTTTTTTATTGTTTGGCTATTTATATTTGAAAATCACAATTTTTATCAATTTTAAACAATTTAATTAAGAGATTACCACTTTTTAAATTCCTTGAAATTCCGGGATATTACATTCCTTCCCCCTTAAAAAAATTTCGTCCTTGAAATTTAAAACAAAGATAATCCAAAGTTTTATTTTATTTCAACCAATTCAAACATACATATCAGCCATACATGACCAAACAAACAATTTCATCCAAACAACCAATTCAATCAAATAAACTAGCTATTCGGACACAGATCCGGATAAGCTTCCCAAAATTCGAGTTTCCCAGGTACAGACACAGGGATACTGCTCTACTAAATCCAAACTAGCTATACTACTAAGCTACTGAGCTCCTACTCATCTAGGCCTAAAATATGCATAAGATATCAGACCATAGACAAGACTGATCAACAACAAAATCCTTCAGGATTACTGGTTCCAAAACTAGTGATGAACTAGGCACGTACTCCCTCAGAGACACGTGAAATACCTTGATTTCCAGTCTTCCAAACTGGTAATTCAACTCTTCAGGCCAAAGCACTTATCCTTATAAAACTCAGAAGAATCCAATACACCTCGGAGCTAACCTCATAATCTTATCAAATCTCATTGCTCCCTTTACCGGAGAAAACCTCAATAACAACGAAGTCTCCAACTTCGAATTCCAAATTCCTTCATCTCTTAACCTCAAAACTCTACGGACGATCCTGGGCTACTTACAGATCCTTCTTGATCAGCTCAACCTTCGCTGATGCTTCTACAAACAAACTAGATCAAAACAACTTAACAAACTAATCCTCACATGATCTACCCAAAATCAAAACCACAAAGTCCACTTCGGAATCATTAGAAGATTACAACCTACTTCTCCTATCCGGAAAAGACAGAACAGGATCACTTGCCAACTTTCCTCAGATCTTGAAAAATTCCAGTAGAAACTCTTTAATCCAAAACACTGCAACTTCCGGTTGCTTCCACTCTAGAATAGCTGCCACAATGCTTCCGCTGCACAACTCTGATTTGGAGCAGATGAGAATGTCGTCGATGAACACGGGCACAATCTAGACAGCACATCCAAGAAATAAGGTTCAACATAAGTTCCAAGAAATACAGAGTTGCTTCACCCAACAATCAACCTAGGAGACATCCTTCTACCCAGCTGAATTACCGGTAGCTTCATGAACCAAGTCAATACGGAACTAAATCCTTGATGTAGGCAAATCCCAAACTTTCCTGAAGATATATCCGAAAAATCTTCGACAACTCCATAACTCCTACATCCTCTAGAGATGCCTCAAACCCAAGCAAAAGATTATCCAAGATAATCACCCAAACTATCGCAAGTCACTTTTGCGATCAACTCAGCCTAAATTCCAAAGATATTGCTCTCTTCACCAATCAGAATAGCTTATCCTCGAGCAACTAATCCATCGAAGAAACAGGTCCTCTCTGCTGCTTTTGAATTCCACCTCTAGGAAACTGCTAAGCCAAAAAAATTCCTGCTGGGACACAGAACACTCCCGAGTTGCAACGCTGCCACAGATGCCGAAGACTTCTATCCAAAGCTCTTTGATCAACAAAATCATATTAACCAATCCCAAACCGGACCTTGAGATGTGCAGACATCTCCTCAAGAAACTTGGGCCCCAAACCAAACACAAACATCTTGCTGAACTCAGCTACAATACTGAAGCAAACACACTTCCTTAAACTTGCGCCAAAAGAAAATATCTTTGGAGACATCCATAGTCACTACGTCTCATCACGCAACTACTACTTCCTGAGGTTGCCAAGATACCATCACTTGCTTTTGCCTAACTGACAGATCCAAACTCTCAAAAATCCGCTCATACGAGCGCGATCAAACTTGTACTTCAAAGATGAACTCCGAACCTTAACAGGTTTCCTTCATAGATCAATGAAATCCTTACACCAAGCTGCAAAGATTACTCAAGACGGTATTAGGTCTACAGTCTCGACAAATACTCTTCCAACCTCAAACATTCAAACTCCAACCATTGGTAGTCGTGTTAGACACATCACTACTCTATCTACCTTTATAACTCATATTGGAAAACCCGAACGGTATCCCAACGGAAAGGTAGAAATAGATATATATATATTTATATATAAAAACTACAAGTACGCTCTCTCAAGAAAGACACCACCAAAGAGCCTAGGTATTCGCTCTACCTGGCTCTGATACCAAGTGAAACGACCCGCCTTTCTCTCCACAGAAAGACGCATCATTTTTAAGAAAGAAAGGGATAGAGAAGATAAAAGACAGAGAAGAAAGAAGAAACAACATCAGAATCTAAATAGCGGAATGAATAAATTATATTAATCACATAAATATTACATAGTATCATATACATCAGAGTTACATAGCATAAACAACACATACTAGATAGTTGTAAACACCTATCTAGTTATACAACTCAATATACAATACAGATAAACGATTCAGAGAATACACAGCAGAATACTATATATATATATATATATATATATATATATATATATACGCTGAAGCCTCCTGCTCCATTGCTCCTTCAAAATTCATCAAACCTAACCTGAAACCCTTGGCTACTCGTAAAAATTCGAGTACCCAAGAGTTTAAGAAAAAACAGAATAAACTCCGGGTCAGACATGGGTCTGGTGTGAGCAAACGGTTAAAGTTGCTTAATTTCAAAAATCTTTTGAAACAAAGGTATCACGTAAGACTCCCCACACATAAACATGGGTAAGTTTTCACCTTACGCTAACCAAAACATTTGATAGGAAATCCAGTATATTATAATAGGGTCTAGGGTTTTCAAATAAAATACAGAAATAGCTGGAATGCTTACATCTCACGTTCCAACATAGTTGGGCACATCTAAAACATACGGCACTTATTGGTTTGGATTCCATACAATGGCAGGGATACTGGGGTACCGACCGTCACAGTACGGGGCCAAGATCACCGTATTAAGGATCACTCCCAATCCCCTGCAACACAAAGCCGAAACCATTCTTTACTGAACAGTTCCGAATAAGATAACCCCACGGTTTTAGCTTGCAACCGCCCACACAGCCGAATAAAAAGGGACTCTAGACAGGGATTCATCTCATCCTACTTGGGCATGAACCACTTAGCCTTGCTGCACCTCCCCTATTTTACCCATTTACGGTTGATGAGGCTTGAGGCTACGATTACCTTTAGTGAACACATCACTTAGAATGCTCATCGTCTACCTGACGATGTTCTGAAAGCATTCAATCCATACAAGTTCGTTCTGGGTTCGAACGAAACCGAAGGCATTATCTCGTTACACTCATTTTGGAATCACCCTCAGAGTTAACGACGATAACCCTTGCACTCTGAATCTTCGCCTTCACTTAAGATTCATGACCTATCGTCAATTTGGATCGATGTGGTTTTCGGATATCCAAATCTGGAAACCCAATCCCGGTCTCATCGAAATCCAAAACGCCATCTTTTAGGTCCAAGTTGTTTTAAAGTTTAAAACAATTCAATTATATTATCTATATACACACAGATAGATAATTCACAATATCACAATATATAATCTACATTATCATCACAACAGATAATCCATATTATCATCATACTTCAACCAAAGCATCTTATATCATATATCACACATATCTTATCGAAGATATCAAACAATCAAGGCATTCAATATCAATCAGCCATTCATAAGCAATGATCTAATAATCACACCATCTATAATTAATTTAAAATGAATTAAATTAATTACTTCATCTTTAGTTAATTTAAAATGAATTAAATTAATTACCTTCATTACAATAAATCTTGTTTAATTAAACCAATTAATCATCGTCTAATTAACCATCCTTGATTAAATATATTTTTTAATTACATTAAGTAATTAAACCTTAATTAATTATACAAATCAATTATCTACCAGCCATCAAGTAAATTTAACCTTAATTACTTCATTAACTGTAATTAATTACATTAATCCTTTATTAATTACAATTAATTAATAACCTTATAACCTCTTATTATTGATTAATTAATCTTAATCAATCCTTAATTTCTCTCATTATTTACATTAATTAATGTTCCTTAATTAATTTCCTTCATTAATCAACTTTAATAAATCATAAACAGTAATTATCATCCCGTAATTACTTACCTTAATTAATTAATTTCTTAATTAATTATACCAATCCTTTGATTAATTACACCAAGTAATTAATCTTTAGTTGCTTCCCCTAAGTAATTATACTTTAATTACTTCCCATTAAGTAATTCCTTTTAATTAATTACATCTTGTAATTATACATTAATTACTTACCCTAAGCAATTACTCTTATCCATCCTATTAAGTAATTATACTTAATCAATCACCAAATGATTATCTTTAATTAATCAACCCACTTGATTTACCCAAATTAATCATACTTATTTAATTAATCACAATTTAGTAATTCATCCCTTAATTACCCCTTTTAAATAAATTAATTAATTCTTAATTATATATTAATTAATCCTTAATTATTAACTAGTAAACCTTAATTATCAATAAATAAAACTTAATAACCAATTAATTAATTCCTTAATTAATCTTTTAATGCTTAATTACAATTAATTAACTTTAAATAACAGTTAATTAATCCTTATCTAATTATAGATTAATTATTTCTTAATTATCAATTAATAAAACTTAAGTATTAATTAAGTTAACTTAATTACAAATTAAATACCTTTTTAAATACAAATTAATTAATCTCTAATTACTAATTAATCAACCTGAATTAATTTGTAATCATAAATTAATTATCTCTAATTATCTAATTAACAATTCTTAATTATAAATTAATTAACCTCCAAATAATTAACTTATAAACCCTTAATTATTAATTTTAAATAAATTAACTAAATCAATTAATTAATCTCCATAAATTCCTTAATTAATTCTTAATTATTAATTAAATTAATTAATCATATCTAATTTCCTTAATTAAATTAATTAATTTCAAGATAAAAAAACTTCTTTATCTTAAGATAAACATTATCTTATAAATGCCTTAATTACCATTTATATTTTTAAACCATTATAACTTTATAATTAACTATACTTAATTAAATCAATAATTATGTTTAAAATAATCATTAAGTTGATAGTTTAATGTTATCAAAGAATAATAACCTTAAACATTTATCACAAAAAATGATTTAAGCCAAATTAAATTTAGATTTTAAAACCTATCTTTTAAAATTCCATTTTTACTTAAGTTTCAAAAATAACTTTAACTTTATTTAACCAAATTTTAAATATACAAATTTTAAACTTCTTAATAAAATGTTAAAGAAACATTTACCGGATAGTATTCAAAAACAACAAGATTCATTACAAAGGTAAAAACCTTCTTTACTTAAATTGAAACTTGTTTTATGAAACTTTTAAAACTTCTGAAAATTTTCTTTTAATAAATCATTTTGGTTGAACTCGAGTATCACTCGAAATCCACGTCAAGTTCCATTTTTTTTTTCTTTTTGAATTTTCAAAGGTTAGTTTAAATTTAAAATTTAAAAACCTGAAGCAACACACCTGTTTCAGGTTTAAAACCCTACAGACAACTCGAGTCCATACTCGAGTCTTCCTTCCAAAAACCTGAGACATTCATCGAGTAAACCAACTCAACTCACAACCCAAACAAACTAACACAACTCCTCCTCCCTGTGCACATGTACCGGTGCCGGAGTCGCCTTCCATCACCGACGAACCTACCAGCATATCAAACATCACCGTGGCAACCATCTCTGATCACTAAAACACCTTCGCTTGCCTCGAAACAAAATCAAGCTTCCCAGTTAGAACTGGAACCAATAGTCATGACCAAATCCTCCTCGAAGTCACAACTCCGACCATCTGACAACTTGCAACTCTGGCCACCCCATCTCCAAACCTTCACGAACCTATTCCTAAAATTTCTTCAAACTCAATGTATCAGATAAGTTGCAGGGGGAAAAGATTTCAAGTTCGAACAAAACTAGGTTAAAAACTTAGTTCTTCCTATCGCCGCCACCTTGGCGAACTACCTCCACTTCTACCATTTTTGTCTGCTTCCCTGATCCTCCTTCTAGCTTCAGCAAGAACCACGAACTCCCTAGACAGATAGATCATCAGATATTGACCAGATACAAGATTTCAGTCAACCCCTAAATACACATTCAATCCAATATTTAAAAATTGGATTTTTGTCTTAAAAATCTTAACTTTCATAATGTATTCGAATTAGAAACCTGAAACAACAAAACAGGATGTTTGAATTTTTAGCATAATTGAAATTTTATCTGAAAATCAAATTTCCCAGAGAAACTTTGCTTTGATTAACTTTAAACTATTTTTAAAATTTGAATCTTGTTAAAATTCACATCTTTTGTTTAGAAGCTATTTTCTAAAATAAATCATAGAAATAGGAAGTGATTTATAATCATATCTGATGCTTGTAAGCTTGGGAAAATTTTCATTTGTCTGATATATTCAGGCATGCTCAATTAATACTCAACATCTTCCTATATATAAATATGTTCTAAAATCCCAAAATCATCATGCAAGCATATTTTCCAAACTTACATTACAGACTTACTTTAACCATATGTCAATGCATCAAATTTAAAGAGGTTCATGATTACAGATTCAAACAGAGGTTTAAAATATAGGAACGGAGATGCTTCAAAATCAACAGACAAGCACTCAGAAATTCACATATAAACATTCATGCAGATCAAACATCAACACAGTAATTCATAAGCAACACATGTTAGTTACTAAATTTTAGTTTAAAAGTTCACTCACATCAAAAATGCAGAGACCCCTTTTTGAAGCTGGAATGGAAATTGGCATGCTCATGTTTTTGAAGCTTGATTGATTAACTGGAACAAAATGATGAGGACTCAGGCCTTTGAAAACTTGTTTGGTTCCAAGCTTTGGGAAAATAGTCACAGGTTAATGACATTTCTCTATTTTGAAGAATTTGTTACATGCTTAAATTCATTTCTGATTTTCAGATATGAACTCAGCTTCTTTGATTACAGGTTTGTGAACTTTTGATTTTTTGTTTTAGAGGAGATTACAAGCTTTGAAGTTTGTTGACAAGCTTGTGTTTGATTTTGAAAATGAATTTACAGGTTTGCCTTGTTTTTTAGGAATAAATTACAGATTTTGATAGAAGAGGAAGTGATTTACTTTCTGATTTGTTTTGAAATGAATTACAGGTTTTAAACTAAGCATTGGTTTCAGATTTGGTTTGAGGAAAATTTCAGATTTGATCTGCCATTGTTTTCTTAGCTTTTGAGAAGAAGATAATAAAAAGAAAATAAGAAGGAAGATTTGGAGCGTATATAAGTTAATTTAGATTTTATTAAAATTAAAAGAAAATTCAAATAAAGGTGACACTTGTCTTTAACTTATATTAATATGTTAATACTTGTTTCTTAAAAGATTTAACGCTTTAACACTTGTCCTAATTTATTTTTATATTATTTATAAATGATTTTAAAGGCTTTTAAACTAATTTTTCCTAATTAATTAATACATTTATTAATTATATATGCTTTCTTATTAAATTTCTAATTAACAAATACATTGATAAATTTATAAATGCTTTTCTAAATTTTATATAAATACAAGCTTTAAAAGAAAATAAAATAAAAACCAATTATAATTTAAATAAAAATCATATATAATATTTTAACTCATTTTTAAATGCTTTTTAAAAGCTTATGTATTTATTCCTATTAAATGATTTTTTTTCCAAATTTCTATAAACAAATTTCTTTAAAGAGAATAATATAAAACAATCTTATTTTTACTTAAAAGATAATCCATATTTATATCCAAACTATATTAGTATTTTTATTTTAAAGATATATATATTCTTTTGAATTCAAATTCAAAGTCAGTTTAAAATCCAAATTTAAAAATCAACTCAAATAAATATAGATATCAATTTTAAATAAACACATTATTATTTATAAATAATTTATTCTGTTTAAAATCAATTTGATACACAGATATATATATATATATATATATATATATAAACATACTTATAAATTTTGAAAACAATAAGTCAATTTAGAATTTATTTATACAAACTAAGTAATTATTCTTATTTAAAAAAAGTCAATCTAAAATCATAATTTAAAACATCACGTTTTTTTTATTGTTTGGCTATTTATATTTGAAAATAACAATTTTAAACAACTTAATTAAGAGATTATCACATTTTAAATTCCTTGAAATTCCGGAATATTACATTACTAAACTTCTTTTGTCTAATAAACTACTTACTCTATCTTTTTCCAAAAAAATTCATACTGATAATTTCCTTAAAAATATATGTTTTAAGGATCTAAGTTCTTTTGCAAATCCATTCAATAGGTTTAATACTAATGTTACTTGAAATATTATCACTACAACCCAAAACCATTTCTCTTATGCTTATCTTTAAAACGTTCTTTTAAAGATATATTTGCATTCATAGGTATAATAAGAAAAGGTTAAAGATGAATGTTGTTAACACATTGTCATAACAAACCCAAAACCATTCTTATACTTTTTCTATCTTTGAAAACTTTTGATTTAACAATCTTAGTTCATATTTGATTAAATTTAGTATTTGACTTGTTAATTATCATGTTCTAAAGGTGATTGCTTACGGAAATCATGATTCATATGCCTAACTCATTTCCAACATTCCAACTAAATAGATCCTCATTCAAGAGTGAAGCCAAGTAAGTTAGAGCACTGGTTGCATCAAAGTCTTGCATAGACACTTCATTCTTAAATCTCATAAATGGATTAGTCTACGTCGTTGGGTTTTAGTTCCAAATATAGTATTATTGATTTCCATGAACAATAAGAAATTAACTTGATTAACACGTTTATGACATTTTCCATCTTATTATTCCTCGATCAACTGGGAAGCCCAATAGGTTAGAGCTTTATTGCTCCATCCTTATTCGACATCAATCTTAACTCTCACAAATAGATAAGCCTTACTTCATCGGCTTTTAGTGTTAAGCATAGTTAATTAATTTTCAAATAAGTAATTAAATAATTTAATCATTTGGAAAATAAGAAATTACTAATCCTATTCTAAACATTTTGTTTGTACTTCTAAAACCCTTTAAAAAAAATATAAATGTGTAGAATTTGTTTACCCAAACTTGATATTAAATAAATCATTTTAGAAGGTATTTATTACATAAGATATAAAATAGTCAACGCCTTTCAAATAAAACTATATACACATAAAAGTTCTTTTAAAATCCTTTATTATACTTATAATAGGTCTTAAAACATTTACTCAAAATATTACTTGAAAGTAACAAGTTTATAAAATCTATAAAAACTTGAACAATATGTTTTATATATATTTTATCAAAGTATCTCTCCTTTAAAACTCCACAACTAATTCTTAAAAATTCATAAATATCTCATACTACTTTTAAAATACCCCAATAAGAGTTATTAAACCCCTGTAAAAAGATTGAAATATAATAACTAAATCTAAATATCTTTTCAAACCTTTTAAGTCCAAAAATTAAGTCTAAACGGGGCAGTTTATTGCTAGTGATGTTTTGGCCACTTACTATTCAAGATTTTAATAGCAATAAACATATACATATAAAAAATTATAAATATGGCAACAAACCCCCAAGGATCTCTTTACAAAGTTCCATAGGAATCGATAAAAAAACGCAGTTCACAACTGCATCTATTGCGATTATCACAATAAGTGCACTTTCAAATCCGAGTCCAATATAAACCAAAGTCCATCTATAACCTATGAGTTTAGTTCAAGTTCTTGTCATACGTCATACAAGTCCACTAAAGTTCATTCCAAGTTCGTTTAAGCCCGTATACATGGATTACGTATGTCATTTGCTTTTAAAGTAAGAATCCAAACCAATGTTTTAACATAAGTTAACAATAATTCAAACAGGTTAAACACAATAAAAAACAAACATATATGTGTTATATTTTCCGTTCAAAGTGAGGTGTTAACTCACCTTTATCCATACAAACAACCAAGATCCAAGAACCCAAGCCAAACCCCATCCTTGCAACCATATCCTTTCTCCTCTTCCTTGCTTGCACTTGCTCATTCGCCTCCTTTTCCCCTTTATTGCTCACGACCATTGGATGAGGAGAGGGCATGGCTTCACTTCTTCAAGTTTTGGCATTGTGAAAGGTGCTATAATATTGTACTAACCTTGTGGCAAAGGTTGAAATGGTTTGAAGTTGATTTGCAACCCTTTCATTTGGAACACTTAGAGAGGAAGAAGATAAAGAAGCCATCAAAGAAGCTTAGTTTTCATTTGTGATTTTGTGATTTATTCCTAAGGACATTCCCCTCCTTTTATCGGAAAAAATGGTGCTCTTTACGCTTGCATTAGTCCCCCTTCACGCCTTGGAAGCCTTACCTTCCATCACTTCTCCTTTAAGTCACTTATCATTTATGCTAATTTCCATTATACCCTCATCACAATAATATCCCTTATCCTAAAAGGAAGCTTCTAGAACCTTTTAAACTCCATGAAGAGGTGTGTGTTAATTAGTTGCTATTGTGCTCGTTTGATCATTAGATAAGTGCACAAGTGTTCGCACAACTTATATGGATCGAAAAGTTATTTATTGACAAACTGATTTTCGATCACATAATCGTTTTTTGTTCGAAGAACATATTTTTGTAAACATTTTTCCATAACAATTTTGTCGTCATTAGTTATGGTTTAAAAGGGGTTAACAAGCCTATTAAATCATGTTAATAACATTTTTTTAAGCTTCAAATATTTAAATGATTCAGATATTTAAATATGAAGTGTCCGAAATTCCAGGTCATTACAAAACCGCTGAGATATGTTCGTATATGGATTTTCCAATGGATGTGCCCTTGGTACATCAAGGGAAACCTCCTAACAAGGGTCAGAAACTACCTTCTAAGCATCGTATATCTCTAGATAAAATATACTATTAAGGAAAAAAATAGCTGGACCACCCCTAATGTGTAATCTAGACATCAACTCTTGCTAACCAACATTGATAAGTATATCCAGATGTAGAGTATATACCCTTGGAGTTAGCTAAACCCTTTTGGTTATGCCCCTACTCTAATTTCTGTTATTTTCCGATAGCGAGGCTACGTTTGGAAACTTTCACAAGAGTCTTCATCACTCTATCAGAACCAACATCACTCATGGATTCATAACCCATTTGACTAATGTTAACACTAATCTCTCCATTAAACTAAACCATAGGATAGACAGTTCAACTCTATATCATAACTCTAGAATGTTAACGCTGACTTCTCCCTCGGACTTAACCTTAGGACAGACAGTTCAACTCTATAATATTCCTCTTTAACAACCTCTTCCAAAATTTACTCGTATACAAATTTTGTAGTGGTATTCAATAAGTAAAACACTTATCATTATCGAAATTTTCAAAACTAATCGATTAATTTTTCGATTAACATAATTTGGGTTCTTTTAGAATAAGAAAACTATATAAAGAGGAACCTTCCCTAGGGGATCTCATATAAATAAGTTATTAAAGCTAAAGACGTTTCATACCAGTGCTCCTCTTTGGGGGTTCTCGAAGGGTATGAAGCCACGAAACATTTGGATACTTCTTAAAGTTATGTTTGGTCAAGTTAAATGGTCTACTAATCGTTTATCAAATTTTTGCTTATGGAAATCAAGGTTCATATGCTTAACATGTTTTCGACATTCCAACTTAACTATTCCTTGGTTAAGAGGGAAGTCGATAGGTTGGAAATAAAGGCAATAACAATAACTATTTTGTTACATATGCCTATTCAATTGTCATGTTCAATTCTATTCCATATGCCACTACATATAATACAACAATATCAAAGTGCTTCTAAAGCAACTATCACTATAAAGGCAATAACAATAACTATGTTATTACATATGCTCATTCAACAGTCACGTTCAACCCTATTCCATGCGCCATTACGTATGCACAAATATATAAGTCCATGTCCAAGTCATATTCCATTGAATTTACATATGCACAATTAAACAAATCCAAAGTCCAAAAGTACACATGCCATTACATATGCATAACAAGCCATCACAATCAAAGGCCTTCTAAAGCACAACAATTGTACACATTCACATGCTTTCCAAAACACACAAATTTAGGTTATAACTTTAAGTAGTTAGTGCCTATTATAATTTTTTTAACAAGCAAATTATCAAGTTTATTTTCATTCAAGAAGCGAGATAACTTGCTTTTAAACCAAATCCAAGCTAACACTTCCTACCTTCAACCCAAAAGCTCACATCCAAGATAAGATTAAGCCTTACTAGTGCAAGGCTAAGGCAAGATCCTATTTAGGTATGGGCAAGGCTAAGATTAGCCCTATTGTTCATTCCCAAAAGAAAATAAAGAGATGGGATCCTCTTCTTCAAGTTCCAAGAAGGTAGAATGATATTATATACTATTTGATGATGATAGCAAGAGTTTGAAGAAGATTGATTTGTTTTAGAGTTGCTTTGATTCAACAAAAGTTTGTAGAGATAAGAGTGAGAGAGTTGAAACTTTTGATAAATGAATTAGCAAACAAATAAAGAGAACCTCAAGTGCTTATTTATAAACCTAGGAATGAGTGGAAAATGACCAAGGTGCCCCTCTTAGGGCCGACCACCTTCTTCCTTTCCCCATACCTTCACTTCCACTACACCATGCTTTGAGAAAGTCTTCCCTAAATCACTACTTAAAAAACTCCTTTTTGTCCTCTTCGAGAAGTATTTAGTTTTATTAATTTCCCCTATGAACTAAGTGAGTTTAATACTTATTAATGTGTCCATACGTTGCAAAAGTCCAAAAGAATTCAAACAACTTTTATCGAATAAAAAGTCAATTTTTAATAAAACAATTTTCGATCAGATTATCGATATTTCTTCAAAGTATATATTCTTGTAAACACATTTCAAAAAAAAGTTTTCTAGCATTAGGTATTAATTTAAAAGTGTTTAACAAGGTGATAAATCATATTTTTAACACTTAACCATTTTTCAAAAGTTTAGATATTCAAAGATGAAGTGTTTAAAATTACAGTCGCTACATGAAAGGTTATAAAAGTTATGATATTAATTAATTGTTAATTAACAAAAATATGTTCATAAATATAAGCTTTTATAATATATTATAAATGTTAAAATCAAATAAGAAAATCTTATATAATGTATATAAAATAAAATATGATTTGATTTTAAAATAAAATCAAAATAAAATCATAATGGTTATAAGGAATAAATACATGTGTATATAATTAGTGTATGTATATAAATGATAGATGATATTATAGAGTGTTGTGAATACGTTTTTTGAAACTAGGTGCTTAGGTGGAAGTACACGGTTGTGCTATAAACTTAGATGGTATATAGCATACTATGAATAAACATATGTCCAGTGGTTTGAATCATGCTATGTATGATTCAAACCTATGATCTCATGGAATAAAGTCATAGTGGTTAACCATTGTGACAATGGCACTGGATAACTCTTGTGACTACTTATTACTCCTTATAGAGGATAATACTTATTATTATTATTTTGAGATTATAGATATGATTTCTTTCTATCATTTACAATATAAATAGAGTATTATACATATATATGGTTGTTAGAGGGCCCTCTAGCCATAAAATATTTATGGCAATGTCTATATTGTCCTTAGAATCGGTAAGAACATTTTGTAACTTTTTTGAGCACCCTCAGGGGTTACAAAATTTTTCTTAGGCAATCACTAAGTGATGAGTCATGAGAATCTAATGTACATCATGATTTGTTAAGCGACTTCAAGGTCCTAAAAAAGATTATAAGCAAAGAATGCTAAGTTAGGAGTTATATACGAGAAATAACTAATAACATGTTGTTTACTCTTTATGGGGACTATAACTTGTTAAGCATCTTCAAAGTTATAGTAACACGATAAATTGATCCTAACACTCGGTAGAGGAATCTATGAAGTTCTTGTATCTCATTTAAGGTTTTAAGAGATGTAAAATCTAGTGGAAGCCTTATTAGAAAAATAAAATAAACTATTATAATAAGCATAAGAACATCTGTAATATTATAATAATCAACTTTAACAAATTACCATAGCTAATATAAATAATAAAAATTATTTATTGATTAAAATATACTAAAAACGAGTTGAATTAAAATTGATAAAGTAATGTGATAATTTGCTTACTAATAAATTAATCTTTTGACATGTTTTTTCTTCACTACTCATACAAGATCCGAATAATAAAACCATTTAAACTTTCGTATCTTGGTCATTAAGTGTGAATTTTCCTAAGACTCTATATTATCTTTCATGAGTTTTGGACTCTAAAACAATACAAGAGTAAGGAGTACAAAAGTTGAATGGTGAACTGTCGTGCTCCACATTGTACGGTTCAATGAAATAGTTTCATTCCAAATGAGAAAATAGATCATAGTTCAAGGTCATGTTTTCAATCTAGCTCAATATAATGATAATACTATTATGTTGAAAAAACATAAGACCAAGGACTACAAACAGAGTTAAAATATCAGTTTTGATCTATTCACTTAAGTGTAACTTATTCAATCTCCTTAATGTGTTTAAGATGATTAGGTGCATTTTTGAAAGAAAAAAATCCAGTGTAGTCTTGTAGTAAATGTTACCTTTTTATAGTTCAAAATTTTAAAAGAGAAAGCAAAATTTTGATGGTAGTTGTAATATAGCCATAGTTGGGGTGAAGTGAGTGAATAGTCATCTCTGCTTCATTAAGAGACATCGAAAAGGAATAAGAAACATTATTTCTATTCTAAATGTAATTTTCTTATAGATAATTGTTCTCTATAATAACTATTTCTTTGAGTTCATGATATTTTATTTGAAATTCACGACTGTAAGTTAGTTATAGTAGAAGAAATAAATAGCTCATGTTGAATGATTGAATGGAGCTTCATATTTCAAATGTTGTTATTATAATAGTGGAACTATTAGGAGCATACCATGTCCTAGTTGTTGATGGATGCATCAAGTTTTGAAAAATTACTTTCATGTACAAAAAATATTATTTATGAAATAATAATTATTTTTTCTTTTGATCAAAAATGGATGCAGTTTTCTTTTAATATGAATGTTATGGATATTCATTACAAAACATATTGTTTTTGGCATTTCTATTATGGTATTTGTTTCATAAAAATAGTGATGTGTTAGCTATAGAAACTATAAAAGCATCTAAAATATTTAAGAATTAATTTTGGGATCATGGACTAAGCCATATCTTTAATAAATTAGTCTTTAAGCATGTGTTTGTGAATCATATGGTACTTGTAAGTTATATCTCAAATGATTAATGACAAAGCACATATTCAATGAGAATGACAGAAGAGTTAATGAACTCTTCGGATTGACATATTTATATATATACATATATATGCAGTGCAAAGTCTAATGATACCGAAACAAATTCACTTATTTCATTAAATCCATTAAGGAATTTTCTCAGATATGAACATGTGTCTTTGGTACGCAAATTGGATATTTATGATAAAAACATAGAACACAAAATGAAAGTAGGAAATATATATCATGCAAAAGAATTTAATCAATTCGATTTGATCGAATAGGTGAGTATCTTGGATATGAGTTCCAAGAGTATCTAAAAGAGAATAATTTTCACTCTCAAAGTCACTTCTCCCTATGCTAGGTAATGATACATCGACAATGAGTAATTTGACTCTGTTGGTCAAAGTAAGATTCATAATGAGCGAAGTTGAGTTTTTTCTTTCTATAAGGATATGAACATAAGATTAAGCATATATATTAAATTTAGCTTCATATAAATATGATATTATAATTCATAGAAGATATGAATTGAGGGAAAAACTCATCTTAAATAGTTTAATATATCTGATTTTCATGAACTCAAGGCCAAATTTATTTTATGTAACAAAAACTTGCTATTTGCTTACTTTACATTACCGACGCCACTATTTATGGTGTCGATTAGGCATCGGTAAGTAAAGGGTAACTTATTACCTACACAAAGTATTGATGCAATGTCGATGCTCATGTCAAGGTGTATGTTAAAGCGTTGGCGGGGTGTCAACGTGGCATCGCCCCTCTACATAACCCCATAGATGTCGTTTTTCTTCCCTATTTGCAATTGAATAAAAAAAGAAAAAAAACTTCACATCCCTCCCTCACCATCCTCTCGAAGACGCAATTCCTCTCCTCCATGCAAGCCTCCATCCCCCAAGCACTTGCCAGCAAGCCTTTAGCCCACAACCCTCCCCTCTCCCATGAAAAACACCAAGCCCCTAAACATAAGCATGCAAGCCTCCCCTCCCCTATGCAAGCCTCATCTACCTCTGTCTAACCTCCCACGCAGCTAGCCCTCACTAGCCCAGGAGCGAAGGCAACCCCGCACCTGCAAGCATCCTACCTTCGTTGCATGATTAAATGCTCTTACTCATTTTTTTTCAATAAGCTGTGATTTGATATAGATTCGTTGACAAGTGGTAGTTGGCACAGATTTTTTAAGTATGATTATTCGTATTTAATTTGATTATTGGTATTGTTATCGATATAGATTCATTATTATTGATAACCCCATAAATGTTTAATTTGACTTTCTAACAAATACTATATATGGTCGTTATATAGATATTCGTTTTCTAAATAAACCGAAAATACTATATTCATCTAATACGTTATCTATCGAATTTGTCCCAACTATGGACAAGTTATAAACACAATGGTATTTATGTTTCATAAATCAGTATTACAATGCAGACAGTTAATAAATTTTGATGACACTTACTTTTATTCCCTATGTATTCCATTTTGCATATGACATGGGGAATAAAGGGAAGTACTACTGAAATTTTATTAACTTGAAATGATTCATAAAATGTAAATATCATTACGTATATAATGGAAAGTAGAATGACCGAGTATTTTGAAAAAGTTTAAAAATCCCCAAGTTATATAGCTTTAAAATTGTATGTGAATTTCATTATTTTGTAATAAAATTATTAATGTTACTAACAAAAATAAAAAATTTAATAATGTTATTGAATGTATTAATAAAATTGACAAAAGTACGTCATAATAAAATTAATAATGTTCGTTAAAGTTAATAAATAAATAATGCTCCTATGGAATATGTGTAGGTCTTATTAACCCGCCTTTTGGCAATGCAACATACCGGCGGATCAAACCCAAACAAATGCACAAAACATAGCATTCAACGAAAAAATGCCGCAAGATGCTTAAACCATGGTTTCAACATAGATCGAGTTGCTTTAGGTTAGTTGGAGTCTGCTTCGAGTCACCTTCATGTTTGCTTCGAGTTTTCAGAAGGGCTACTTCGGGTCAAAGAAGTGTTCGCACGGGTCTTTTAGGAGCAAGCTACTTCAAGTCATCACAGCACTATCTTTGAGTCACCGAGGGGTTTACTTCGGCCCAAAGAGATGTTGCTTTGAGTCTGAGCATTGAATCGATCGACACAACAGGAATTCATATCAGTTCGTATCCATATAACTTCGCCCATTACTACGTATACGCCCCTATCTTGTTCGTATCCATCCTACAAATACCAATTCGTATCCATCCATCCAAACCTCCCACTTTGTATTGATACAATGGCGACATATTTCGCATTGTTCATTCACTTGGTCGATACGAAGAAAATAGCCATGCATCGATACGAATAGAATGCTCGGGCATCAATACGAAACCAAACAAAAAATATTGATGTGAAGGAACGAGAAAATGATCAATACGAAAGGATCGACAACTGATCGATATGAAGAACATAACAACCGATGGATACGAATGAGAAAGAAGTCAACTCGGCATAAAATGTAGATCTCTCCTAAACAATCACTCCACGTCACCATCTTGATCGATACAAATCTGATCGATGTGGGGCCATCGATATGAACAATTCAACAAACCTATAACCTCAATCTTGGATCGATCATAACCCGAGATCAACCACTCCAAATTCCTTCAATTTTTCACCATATCTTGCATACCACCAGAAGAATGTTCGTGATAGATCCCATCACCACTGGAACAATTTTGGATCAATACATAGTACCTAGGGATCGATCAGGGATCAATCCCAAACTACCTCGGATCGATTACATAGGCCCACCTACGTATGAGAAGAAGAATTCCGAGTCCAAAGTTAGATATTTCCATGCTACGCCTATAAATAGCAGCCCAATGCCTCCAAAAGGGGATCATTTTTTTAGTTCTTCTATATCGTTATTTTGCGAAACTTCATTATAACTCTGATACTATAAATTGTACTCTTGCAAATCAATAGAGAATCATCAATAAAACAACAAAACTTTAGAGTGGTCGTAGGCTACAATGCCAAATCACCATATATCTTGTCTTTCTACTACTTTCCTTTTAATTTTTAGAGTATTCTCCATATTTAATACTACATACAATCTATCTGTGATCAGTGACTTTAATTTGGTGCTTTCATCTGCAATTGGTTATTTGTGACAATTTTTGGCGCAAACATTTTGGTGCTTTCACTGAGAACTGAACTTAGGGATTCTACAACTTGGATTTTGGATCTGAAGGCTTAAGGACTTGGATCTGGAAAACTACGGTGAAGCAATCAACAAGATGACCAAGAGCAAAAAGGAGTCAGTATGAGGGAAGTCATAAGGCTTCCTTAGGAGCTGATCAGACTTCGGCTTTCATCACCAGAGTCAAGATGGAGATGATGATGGAGGCTATGCAGGAAGGAATGCTGAACAGGCAGGAGGAGATGATACAAAACCTACTCTAGTATATTGGACAAGCTAGAGTGCAAAATCAAGAGAACGCAACTGTAGGGAGTGTCGGGAATAGGAATCAGGAGCATGGAACAACCAGGATTCATAATGAAGCGGAACCATCAAGAGTAGCTCTTGAGCTAAGGGCACTCACCCGGAGCATGCCGATCCAATCCCAGGTAGGATACCAAGTAGTACTATGCAACATGGAATTGATAGAGGAATAGATGCTCGTCCAGAAGAGCAGAATCGAAGATTCTCTCGTGAACTTAGGAGGCATATCAGAGGCAAAGAACAAGGATTTCCACTTAGAGACAGTGACATATTGGCAGAGACGGTCAGACGGGCCATGAGAGGAGGACTAGTGAATATAAATCTGAAAGATGTGAATAGGAGCCCCTTCACTCCTACAATCAGGCAAGCTCAGAATCCACCTGAATCCAAGCTACCAACATTGAAGACGTATGATGGGTGGACTGATCCTGCCATTCGTCTAACAAAGTATATGAGGCACATGGAAGTACTGGGGCATCGAAGGAAGTCATGGTCTGATGTTTCCCATTGTATTTAACGGATATAGCAGCATTGTGGTTCAAACAATTGGAAAGCGGTTCGATTGGAACATGGACCAAGTTGATTGAAAAGTTTATGAGGCAATTTAGGGTTCACATCTTGAGACCCAAGAATGCGATGAGTCTGAGACACTGAAGCAGAAGATCGGAGAATCTTTGAGGAACTTTTTAATGAGGTCTAATGCGATAACATCATCGATGGATCACCCAGATCCATCCATGGTCTTGATGGCAGTTGTATCTGACGTAGCCAATGGAACGAAATTCAAGAATTCATTAACAAGGGATCCACCCATGGATCTAGGAGAGTTTTACCATGAGGCAGAAAGGTTTCTACGATAAGATGCAAATGTTGAGAGAGAGGAATGAGAGAGAGTTAATGTTTATGCAGTCAAAAGCGGAGATCCACTTGGAAAGGATTCAGGCAAGGATAAAGGGAATTGGAATGCAGAGGTTAGCTGTGATGAGCCAAAGCGGCCGCAAAAGGAACCGAGATTCAACTCTTATGCGGAGCTGAATGAGACATTGGAATGAATCTACCAAGACATTAGGTGGTAGGTTCCCTATCGAAGGCCAATGAGGAGGGATCCGACCAACAATGAAAAGAAATCAAATAAGTACTTCCTATTCCATGAACTAAGCGGCCATAGTACAAACAATTGCAGGCACTTAAGGGATAAGATAGAAGGGCATATCCGGAATGGTATGCTTTTACAGTATGTGAAAAGGCGAGCGATGGCGGTGGAGTAAGAGCGACCACTAACTGCACCAAATGAGGACGGCTTTGGATCTAGGCATCGTCATCTCATCATCAATTGATTGTAATAATGATGAATAAGTAGAAAACTCCACACTAACATGGTTAAGTCACTTACACATGTACGAGATCAAAAACGGTCCTCAAGCATGCTCTGAGACGACTATCAACCACATTAGTGTAGGTGCTTGCACTTTGACATCTCTATTTTACTTTTGCTTTGTATTTTTGCATTTGAACTTGATTTAATTAGGCATTTTTGTTGTAAGATTCATTTGAATGTAAATCTGGTATTTATAATTCCTTAACGACCAAGTCACTTACACATGAATGGGATAGAGAACGGTCCTTAGGCATGCTTTGGAATGGCGATGAACCGCCATAACAAATGATTAAGAAACTCACTCGAACGTGGAATCTGACATTAATCATACTAAGCCCCCCTCCGGCATACACAATTTGCCTCGAACAGCATCCGATTACGAATGGTCACAATTTGCCTCGAATGGCGCCGACCACGAACGGTCAAAATTCGCCTCAAATGGTACCCGACCTCGAACGATTATAATTCGCCATAAATGGCACATGACCTCAAACGGTCACATACCGCCTCGAACGGCATACGATTTCGAACGATCGCTATTCATAGTCCGGTAAGATTATCAATCTCTTTACAGGTCATTAACAGGATACAAACATCTAGTTTATAGAACTACAAAACACACCATCCTATCACAAGGTATATTTTGGGGGCAAAGTTTCAATCCACCTTTGGCAAGGCAACATACAGGCGGATCTAACCCAAGCAACTATACAAAACATAGTATAGTCGACGAACAAAATCCACAAGATGCTTAAAGTATGGTTTCAACATAGATTGAGTCGCTTTAGGTTGTTTGGATTCTGTTTCGAGTCACCTTCATGTTTGCTTCGAGTTTTCAGAAAGGCTGCTTCGGTCAAAGAAGTGTTCACCTCCGGTCATTAAGGAACAAGCTACTTCAAGTCATTGTAGCACCTGCTTGGAGTCGCTGAGGGGTTTAATTTAGGCCAAGGAGATGGTTGCTTCAGGTCAGAGCATTGAATCAATCGAAAACTAGGAATTCACATCACTTCATATCCATCTAACTTCGCCCACTTCTTCATATCCGTCCCATCTCGTTTGTATCCAACCCACGAATACCGATTCGTATCCATCCATCCAAACCTCCAACTTCATATGGGTGCAACTGCGACATATTTCGCATTGATCATTCATTTGATCGATACGAAGAAAATAGCCATGTATCGAAATGAATAGAAGGCTCAAGCATCAATACGAAACCAAACAAAAAAAATCGATGCGAAGGAACGAGATGTCTATCGATGCGAAACGCTTGAAAACTGATCGATGTGAAGAACATAAAAACCGCTGGATATGAATGAGGAAGCAGTTAAGTCGGCATAAAATGTGGATCTCACCTAAAAAATTGCTCCACGTCACTATCTTGATTGATACATATCTAATCGATACAGGGCTATCGATAAGAAAAATTCAGCTAATCTACAACCTCAACCTTGGATGACCATAACTCAAGACCTACCACTCCAAATGCCTTCAAATTTTCACCAGAGCTTCCATACCACTAGATAATGTTCATGATCAATCCCATCACCATTGGAACAATTTTGGATCGATACGAAGTACCTAGGGACCGATCAAGGATCGATCCCAAACCACCCCTGATCGATCACGTGGGCCCACTCACATGTGAGAAGGAGAATTCCAAGTCCAAAATCAGATATTTCCATGCAACGCCTATAAATAGCAGCCCAATGCCTCCAAAAAGGGGATCTTTTTTTTATTCTTCTATGTCGTCATTCTACGAAACTCCATTGTAACTCTGATACTATCAGTTGTACTCTTGCAAGTCAATACATAATCTTCAATAAAACAACAACATTTCAAAGTGGACATGGGCTAAAACGCCGAATCATTATAAAATTTGTCTTTCTATTGCTTTCCTTTTAATTTTTTGAGTGTTCTTCATATTTAATTCTACTACATACAATCTATCTATGATCTGTGACTGTATTTTGGTGCTTTCATCTGCAATTGGGTGTCCGTGACCAATTTTGGCCCAAACAGGTCTATCCACTCGTGTATCTAAGATAAACTCTTCCACCTATGGCCCGACTTGATGTCTTCCCTAGAGAGTAAGGTTTGGGGTGAGTGATTAATACACACATACACATACACATATACATACATATATATACACTCACACACACATCGAATACACACACATACACATACATATACATATAAACTCACATACACATACACACATATGTGAACATTTACGATTTCAGTCGCAACTTCACATCTAATGCCATCCATAATGGCTTGCTTGCATGGATCATGGCATTCTGGCCTACATTTTGTGACAATCCCGATGAAGTGAAGAAAGTCATGTTCGAATAATTTATGGTAAAATAATTTTTTTACATAACACGCTATATAAACATGTATATTATTTTTCTCATAATATATTTAATTTGCATTTGAAGAGGAAATTCTCTTGGAAAGAGGGAATTCAAGAAGAGATGGTGCATAGGTCTTGGTTGGCCTCAATGCCAAAAATACCACGAGTGGACGTATGGTATGTTTAGTAGTGACAAGAAGCATCCAGCCCTTGCCCAAAAGATATACAAGCAATGCTTGCGGTATAGGAGACTGCTGAATTCAAGAAAATATCAAAATAAAATGCCGAAAGCGTATATAAAATTCCTAGATTGCATACCGTGGCTCTAGATCATAAACATATTATCGTAATGATCTAGTATGTATTTATTTTTTAAACTTATTTAACATTTTAAATAAATTAGAATAGACTTACATGATTGTGTACTTAAATCAAATTTTAGTGCGAAGAGTAGCATAGTGTGCCTTCATATTAGCAATTCTATTATAGGACTGATGGGATTGAGTCATCAAATGAGCCCAATGCCAATAGTGAGGTAAATGAGGCTTCCATTGAATTTGTGGTATGTTTTACATATTATTTACTGCGTACATGTGCAAAATTTTAATGAATATATAAAATGCAAAATTGGTGATATACCGAGCCAGGATTAAAGAGCTTCAGAATCAAGGTGTAGAGATAACAAGAGAAGTGGATGAAGATGTATTCTATGCACTCACTAGAGCTGCTGCAAACAAGTTGGACCGTGGTCCCAACAACCGCAATATTCCGAGGGTACGTAATAGCTTAAAATTCGTTATATACATAATACGATAATAAGTATATATATGTACAAAACCATATATGTAACACCCCGTAAAATGAACTATAAATAAATAAAGTAAATTAACTTAAATGTGATAAGGTCGAAAATGGAAATTTTATAAAAGTTGAAATTTGACCATGATAGTTATATCTTTGCATTCATGGTGAAATTCTGATTAATTTCCATATATGATATGCTGAAAATGAAACTCGAATAAAGAAGTAATGAGTGTTTGAAGTTTTCAAATTTAAAGTAATTTGAATAGAATTCAAATAAATAATTAATTCCTAATTTGAATTTTGAAATTAATTGTGATTAGATTTGGGGGTTAAGTAATGATAAAAATTAGCAATTAATGTTAAAAGTTAACTAGCATATGAAATCAGTATATAATCAAGCAATGGTAAAATAAAATAAATACCTCCCGAAAATAAGGGATGAAGTCGACCCAGCACCTCAAGGGGTCGACCTTGAGATCGACTGTAGGCGTCAACCGCTTGGAGCATAGGGTCGACGGCTTTCTTGTTGTGGAGCCTATTTTGATGAGTTGTACATTCCAGATTTATCCATTTTTAATCTATTCTCATTCAACTGCTATGGTGCGTTTGCACCCACTACAAATTAAACCCTAGACCTTTCACTTTTACCCACAAATATTTTAGTAACAATTGCGGAACTCTACCATTGTTATCTCTCCAAATTAGTTTCAAAACTCGATACAGAATTCAGGTAAGAATCCAATCTATTTTTTATTTATTTCGTCTTCCTCTAATTTATTCTTATTCAATTCTCCTCCAACCATTCTAAATCTAATAACTAAATATATATATATACATCTTCCCTATTGTGTGTGTGTGTGTGTCAACAGAGAGAAATTCTAGAAGAGATTGTGAGGCATGCAAATCGAAGGAAGGTAAAGCTAAGGCTATTCTGTGAGTGGAAACCTTAGTATTTATTTTCAACTATTGTTTAGTGTATTTCTTTTTGGATTTGAATACGCCTTAGGTATTTTGGGGTTTCGAATATATGATAATTAAAAATCCTCCAAATTTTATTTTTATTTCGAAATGTCAATTCTATCTTGAGATTCCCAATTATTAAATTAATTTGATGGAATTTATTTCGTTTATGCAATTTTTGATAGTTTAATAGTCTATTCCACTTCTCCTTCTCCTTTAGGCAAAATTGAGATTCTTCAATAAAATAATGGGTTTAGATTACAAATTATATTCGTAGCTTACACCGCTTACTCTGATCTATTTCTTTGTAAAAGAGGAGTTGAATAAATATGGGGTTTAGATTGCAATTTTTATTGTTTAAGATATTCCACTGAATGGTGTAGTAAATTGAGTTTCTATTTTATTTACAACTTTGTTATTATAATTTTGGTTATGAATATTTATTTCCTGTTTTGAATATTAGGATCCCAAAAAATCTTAGGAATTTGAAGGAAAAAGACTTGTAATACTATTTGGTTGGGGACTTGACATTTAACGCTTGTTTAGAGAGTAAAATCCATGCGTTTAGAACATATTAGGCATGAATATTTATTCATTTCTAATTTTGTAATTAACGTATAATTATTGCATATATGACATAGTTAATTAGGCATTTATTTTTATTTATTCACCCTATTAGGAAGGTAATTGATTATTAGGTGAAAATAAAAGGAAACACTTATATAGCCTAATTATTTAAGGCATAATAAGGAAGATTCCTTATAAAGCCTTATTTATGAAATAGTGAGATGAGTGAGTGTGTGTGTGTGTATTTACATATATATGGAGAGTAATTCATGTATGGCTAAACCATAGGGATGCAAGGTCAATAGAGTTACATGACGGAAGTTTGCCCTTCAATTTAAGGCTACGGGCAGTTGTGCACACATTGATTAATATGATATATCCTTATGATATATATTTGTAATAACGCGAGGTTGGTCCATAAATCTACAAAGGAAATCCGACTAGCTAATATGGCTACTGGTTCCTACGAATAGTCGGACTAATGTGAGATGTCATTATGAGTATGGGCCATAAGACGAAGGGCCTGCTTCAGTGTCTTGAGGTATTAAATGGTTGGACCTGCCTTTTTTCCCAGTTGAATTACTAAATGGCTAAGTGGTTATATTAGGTGGTATCTCATTGGGGGTCCCTTCCGTAAATAGGTATTAAATTATAGGGTCTGCCTTAATTAAGGTATTAAGTGACCAAAGTCTGCCTATTTTCCATAGGAAAGTATTAAGTGGCCTAAGAAATTCCATATGATGCCAGCTAAATAGTACCGGTGAGGAGCAGGCCTTAGAAATGAGTACTAAATTATGGAGTCTGTCTTATTAAGGTATTAAATAAACCAGAGTCTGCCTAGTTTCCAATAAAAGGTATTAAGTGGCTTGGGTATCGTCTCTATTATTATGGCTATTTATGATGTATGATTGGAATATGGGATTCTGGAAATTTGCTTCTAAAAATGGAAGGTATTAAGTGGGTACCGGTCTCCTTTCCTTATAAAGAAGTATTAAATGGTCTTTATTAGCTTTATGTTCGTAGACATATTCCATGCCTCCCAAGTACTGAAAAGATAAAACTCGAGGTTTTTATTCACCAAACACTTATTGTTCTAACTCCCTCCTTATTACAATACAAGTTAAGGACGGAGTGATGGCGGTGACGTGCTTAGAGATGGAGAAGCTTAGCATGTGGAAATATTTGTTATTATTACTTGCTTTTATGCATACCCACGTATTTATATAATTCTAGTAATGGATATTATATTACGGTTTTTATGGAATTTTGTTTGATGACATTTTTATGGTTTTGAAATAAATTGGTACACTTTGTTATTATATTTTGTTCCATCCACTGTGAGTTTGAAAATTTAATTATGGCTTTAAACTACTATTTTCTTAGTTCTACCAACAACTTACAATAGAATGGCACTAAGTTTATATAGGCCTTTTCTGTATCGAAATATAGACCTATTTCGGGGTTGGTTGTTACATTTGATGCTAGAGCCTAAGTTACCTAATCAAATGGGAAAGTATAATATGCGTATGAGTGGCTTCCTTGTTACTTTTGAAAAAGTTTTTTCAAAATATTTATCATAAACTCATACTATATATGTATACTTATTTTTAATTTATGCTTAACTCTATATAGTCCGATTATAGAAGTAGGTGCTACCATATTTCGAAAGGGTGGACGAAGCAACTATGAGTTGGGAAATAAATAGAGTTAAATTATACTTCTGTGTAGGATCTAAACTTCCTTACGTTGTAAGCTCTATAAGTATTAAGGTAAGAGGGATATAAATCGCAAATGGAAAGGTTGATAGGAAATAAATGACCTTAAGGAAACGTCTATTAGGCTGATAGTTAATACAGACAAATTAACATTTATGGAGGTAACAAATGAATGTGTTATGTATTGATAAAAAATGGAAGTAAGGAAAGGAGAAAGCTTCCATAAGAAGGAATACATTTATCACCAGAAGGAGTAAATTAGATTTTTAAAGGGTAGAGTAAAAACGTTTAAAAGAAAGAACAAATTTTAATCCTACCTTTTGGGACATAATTAGATAAAAAGGTTTCTTTGAAAACGCCTTGAAAATTTTGAAAGTGCCTTTCAAAAGATTTTGAAATGAAAATATTATAATTTCGAAATTTTTGATAAAAAATAATTTTAGATGACTTTTAAATTATACCACTACTTTTTTGTGAAAGGTTTGAAAAGAGTTTGTAAATTTAAAAAGGGTAGTGAAACATTTTTGGTAGGTGATTTTAATTTAAAAATTTGGTGACTTGAGAATTTGAAATATTTTTTTTACATTTATTGACTTCTCAAACAAAAATTTGATTGGATTAGAAAAGGTGTCAAATTCCTTGTTTTGTATTCTTTTATATTCTTATGCTATATTTCCTATGCGATAAATTTGAAAATTCCTCCCTTTACAACTTCTTAGAGGCTGTATAAGTGGGAAATTTTTGGAAATATGAATATGATTTTAGACAGCTTTGGAAATATACCACCATTAGTTTTAGAAAAGTTAGGGAAAGTAATGTAATTTTTAAAAGCGGTGAATTTTTTTAAGACAAAATGGTGTATGGTTTTAATTGTAAATTAATGACTTGAAAATATTTTCATTCATTAATCTTTTTAATTTGATTAAAATGATTTCAATTTTTGGTTCTTTGAAACCTTCTATTTTTCCTTCTTTATAAAACTATAAGTTCTTTCTTTAGAACTCTTTTTAAGTGTATATATAGATAGAAATAACACCTATTTTAGGATAGAGAAATAGAAAATGGAAAGAAATGAATGTTTGATAGTATAGGAAGGAAAGCATTCCCATATAAGGTGATGAAGAGAACAATGATCGGAATTTATGTAATAACATAATTGTGAATTCTGATAGAAAATATTAGAAGGAGTAATATAGTAAGATAGATTTTATCTTTGTCTACTTCATCTATTTTATTTCATATAGAGTTATAAAAGGTATCTTTGACCATTAATTGTATTTAAATGATGATCGGTAAATAAGTTAGATGTTTTTGTATAAGGGGAAGCATTTATGAAAAGATCAGAATTTTATATGTTTATCCTAACTTGAATAAAAAGTTATTTGAATAATAATAATATTGTATTTGATAAAGAAAATGTTGCAGGAGATTTTAATAGTTTTTTAGCAAAATTACGAGATATATTTCATCAAATAATAGTATATTTTGAGTAATAAGGTAATAAATATTATTATATGTTTTAGAAGGAAATAAATGTTATTTTGAAATGATGATTGTGAATAATTTACAATTTTGTAATCGAAAGCAGAAAACTCTCCAAAACGAAAATGGACATATTATTTTGGAAAGATAATTAAGTTTTGAAACTTTTGTGTTAAAAATCTTATTTTTAGAAAGGAGTAAATCCTTGTTTTAGTAAGTTATTGAAAGGAAAGTTTTTCATAAGTTCCTTTCTGAAAAAACCAAGAAAATTTTGAATGTCATAAATTAGAAAAACCAACTTTTAGGAAAAAATGTTTTTATAAGGAAAATTTTAGAAAGGGAGATTATTTTATTCCTTTTTGGGAAGAAAGGAAGTTTGAATCTTTGATAAAGGTTTTCATTAAAGTTCAAATTTTCGAAGACGATGATACTGAATTTAATACTTCATGTTTTAAGTATTGCAAGAAATAAGTATACATGCTTATTTTTAAATAAGTTTATTTGTATAAACATATTTTATTTGTATAAACATATTTTATTTTGTGTGCTAAAGTTATGATTTTATAAAAATTTATGGAGCGGATACGGATCATTACCTAGCTAGGATTGACTAAGGCTTTTTAGGATATGAATAAATTTGAAATAGAATGTAAAACCTAATTTGGAAATTTGAAGTCAGTCCCAAACCTCTATTTGAAAAAGTTGGTAAAATGTAAAGATATTCCAGATCTATAATTCGGTTGTGAATTAGGTTGCCAATATAATATGAATTTCTATATTTTAATTTTGGAGCAATTTTCGTTTACTTTCCATAAACTATTCAATTACCCAAAAATTTGTATAAAACTGCGTTGTTCGAAGTAACAAGGAATAGAAAGGAAAGAGATGCGTAAGAGATGGATATTTTTTTCCTTAGTTTACATTACCTGTTTAAACAAAAAGAAAAAGAAATAATTCTTTGTAATTTCAAACAAAGCAAAATCTTCACTTGCGGTTAATTTATGAGAAATTATGATGGTAATATTTCTAAAAGTATAGATTCGATAATTTAAAATATGCAAATGAATATTCTAGTTGTAGAATTAGCAGTTAGATTTAGATATTGTACAACTACGCTAAACGTTTAGACTATCTATAGGTAGCATAAATTACGACTATATGCGTATTAGTTAGTAATTGACAGATTATGGTTTATGGACGCTAATTACAAATTTAACGGGAAATATGTTTGTAATTAATGAGAGGAAAAGTAATCTAATGGGGACTGATTAAGGAAACTTGATATTGCATTTGAGGAAGAATGAAATTTGAGTAATGAATAGATTTTGAAAACCTGAACGAGGCTAAAAGATTGTATAAGGATTAATTGGAAATGGTCCAATTCTGACAATAATGATTAGCTGCTATGGACATTAATTGAAGCAAGAAACAGATCACATTGATTAAAGATTGAAAAAAGGGAATTTAAGAAAATGGGTAGCGGTGGAATGAAATATTAAAGATAGCTCGATAGGACCTCAACATTATTTAAATTAACTGATAAATTGCAACTTCCAGTAAAAAAAAAATTATGGAGTTCTTGGATTATAGTCGCTAGCTTTCTTCCTTAGTTATTACAAAAGTGGATGATGTGGTACAAGATATATTCCCATTTTATTCCTATTTAGACATTATGAATGGGATTTAAACCATTTGATATAAGTTGGGAAGCAAAGTAAATAAGGAGATTTCATGGGAATAGTTAACTAGCGATAGATCATAGGTAAAACTGGAAGTTAATGAGGAAATTAGGTTAGCAACCTAAACTATGTAGATGTTTCAATTTCAAAACTTTAGAATTTGGGAAACATAAGGGATTTAGCTCACAGAATGTTGTCATGCAAGGAAAAGATAAAATGTATAGAAATGAGAATGGAATTTTCTATTGATCAAGGATTAAGAAGAAGGTGTTAGAAATTTTCCATTAGAAGTAGTGGAACCGCAGCACTCCAACATAAGTTTATGGAGTTGCGCTTTGCATCATTAGTGATAGGGACTCTTAGTTTACTAGCAAATTTGGAGGGGTTTGCTGGTAGCTTTAGAAACTAGCTTTAGAAACTTCATTAAATCAAAGCATCGCTTACCGACTGAAGACCGATGGACAAACTGAAAGAATGGATGGGAACTTAGAGAATTTGTTCAAAGCTTGCATAGTCGACTTTGGAGTACCTTAGGAGCAGCGCTTACCCTTAGTTTCGCATAGGATTGTATTCATCAAACAATTAGTATGGCACACTTGAAGCATTTTTTGGGGAGGCCATGAAAATTGTCAAATTGTGGGTGGGAAACTACCAACAAATTCTACTAGGATCAGATTTGTATTGTGAGACTTTGAAAAGTTAGAATTGATTAGACAGCGTGCGAAGGTCGTACAATTTGGGTAGTTGGAAAGTAGGCACCAGATTTATTGGGCCTTTTTCCTAATATGGGAAAAAAACAAAAGAAAACTTTTATGTTGGCTGGAGTCCATGACGTTTTTGCATTTGGGGAAGTACTTTTATAGCACAACAATTTCTACAGAGCCTAAATAACTGGGGTATTTTAAGATGGATCTAATAGCGTTTTGTGCCACTGCATACCTCATAAAGCAAGAAACTCGAAGGCTCTGCAACAAAGAATTATATTGGTTCGAGTAAAATGGTGAGAGAATCTGATGGGAGGCATGAGGATTCTTCACTCTAAAGCTTTCTCTAGCAAATTTTCTCTCTAAAACTAGGATTTTGGTAACATCGCGGTCGTTAAATTGGATGGTAGGAGATGGTTGATACATTTTTTCACAACTACTGTACACTCACAAAGAAATTTTTACGCATGTTTAGGGTACTGCAGACATACTTTCATGACATGATTACACACTCACACTCGTGCCAGAATTAACTAGGATTGAGCTCATTTTAATATGTCTACAGTAATAATCACGTCGCACTATTGGTTGAGTAGATGCTTATGCGGATAACTTGGTTGTATAACATGGATGTTATTGCACGTTATGCTGTTTAGCCCTTGAAAGATTTCGAGATGAAATCCTTTTTAGGGGTGAAAAATGTAACGCCCCGTAAAGTGAACCATAAATAAATGAAGTAAATTAAATTAAATGTGCTAAGGTAAAAATGGAAATTTATATAGGTATTAATTTGACCGTGAAAGCTATACCATTGCATTCATGGTGAAATTCTGATTAATTTCCATGTATAATATGTTGAAAACAAATCTTGAATGAAGAAGTAATGAGCGTTTGAAGTTTTCAGATTTAAAGTAATTTGAATAGGATTCAAATAAATAAATAATTCCCAAATTTGAAATTTGAAATTAATTATGGTTAGACTTTGGAGTTAAGTAACGTTAAAAATTAACAATTAATGTTTAAAATTAATTAGGGTATGAAATTAATAAATAATCAAGCAATGGTAAAATAAAATAAATACCTTCCTAAAATAAGAAAATAAGTTGACCCAGCACCTCAAGAGGTCAACCTAGAGGTTGACCATGGGAGTCGACCGCTTAGAGCATAGGGGTTGACCACTTCCTTGCTGTGGAGCCTATTTTGATGAGTTGTACATTCTAGATTATCCGTTTTTAATCCATTCTCATTTAATTGTTCTGGTGTGTTTCTGACCGCTATAAATTAGGCATAGACCTTTCAGTTCTATCCATAAATATTTTAGGAATAATAGCGAAACTCTGCCATTATTATCTCTCCAAATTAGATATAGATACTTAGTAGAGAATTCAGGTACGAATCCAATATATTTTCTACTTATTTTTTCTTCCCCCAACCTATTCTTATTCCATTCTCCTCCAACTATTCTAAACCTTATAAATATATATACTTCTTCTCTATTGTGTATATACATATATCAAAAGAGAGAGATTCTAGAAGAGACTGTGAAGCACGCAAATCCAAGGAAGGCGAAGCCAAGGCTATTCTGTGAGAGTAAACCTTAGTATTTCTTTTTAGTAACTTTTTAGTGTATTTTTTTGGACTTGAATACGCCTTAGGAGTTTTGAGATTTCAAAAATATGATACATAAAATCCCTTAAAATTCCTTTTTATTTTGATATGTTAATTCAATGTTGAGATTCCCAATTATTTACATTAATTTGATGGAATTTGTTTCGTTTATGCAATTTTTAATAATTTCCATTGTCTATTACACTTCTCCTTCTTCTTTGGGTTAAACTGTGATTCTTTAATAAACAAGGGGGTTTAGATTATGAATTCTATTCGTATTTTACACCACTTATTCTTATCTATATCTTTGTAAAATAGGAGTTGAATTGAATATGAGGTTTAGATTGCAATTCTTATTTTTTAACATATTCCATTGAATTGGTGTAATAATTGAATTTCTATTTTATTTACAAGTGTGTTATTGCAGTTTTGGTTATGAATATTTATTTCCTATTTTGGACATTAGAATCCCATGAAATCTTGGGAATTCGAAGAAAAAGAATTTGTAATAATATTTGGTTAGGGAATTGATATTTAGTGCTAGTTTAGAGCGTAAAATCCATGCGTTAGAGCTTATTAGGAGTGAATATTTATTTATCTCTATTTGTGTATTTAGCATATAATTACTGCGTATATGACATAGTTAGCTATGCATTTAGTTTCATTTATTTTCCACATTAGAAAGGTAATTGATTGTTGGGTGAAAATAAGAGGAAATCCTTATGTAGCCTAATTATTATTTTAAGGCATGGTAAGGAAGATTCCTTATAAGGCCTTATTTATGAAACGTTGAGATGAATGTGTGTGTGTGTGTATATGGAGAATGATTAATGTATGGCTAAGTTATAGGGATACGAGGTCAATAGAGTTACATGACGAAAGTATGCTCTTTACTTTGAGGCTACCAGCAGTTGTGTACACTTTCATTGATGTGAGATATCCTTATGATAAATATTTGTAATGATACGAGGTTGATCCCACATTCTATAGGGGAAACCTTCCAAGCTAATCTCGCTACCAATTCCTACGAATAGTTGGACTAATGTGAGACTTCACTATGAGAATGGGTCGTAATACAAAGGCCTGCTTCGGGGTATTGAGGTATTACGTGGTTCGACCTGCCTTTTTTCCTAGATGAAGTATTAGATAGCCAAGGGGTTACGTTAGATAGTATCTTAATGGGGGTCTACTTTTAGAAATAGGTATTAAATGATGGGTGTGTCTTAATTAAGGTATTAAATTACTAAAGTCTACCTAGTTTCCACAGGGAAGTATTAAGTGGTTTAAGAAATTCCATATGATGTCAGCTAGATAGTACCAGTGAGTAGCATGCCTTGTAAATAGGTATTAAATGATGGGTTTTGCCTTAATTAAGGTATTAAATGACCATGCTTTACCTACTTTCCAATAAGTGGCTTAGGTACCGTCTCTCACGTTATTAGCTATTTATAACGTATGATAGGGATATGAGATTCTGGAAACCTGCTTCTAGAAATGGAAGGATTTAAGTGGTTGGACACGCGTCCTTTCCTTATAAAGAAGTATAAATGGTTTTTATTAGCTTTATGTTCATAGACATATTCTTGTTTTGAAATATACTACCCAAGTACTGAAAAGGTAAGGCTCAAGATTTTGTATTCACCGGACACTTGTTATTCTGACTCCCTCCTTATTACAACATAGGTTAATGACAGAGTGATGGCTGCGATGATGCTTAGAGATGGAGAAGCTTGGCTTGAGATAGTGTTTGTTATTATTACTTGCTTTTATGTGTACCCTATATTAGACAATTGTTGTAATGGATACTATGTTATGGTTTTTATGGAATTTTGTATTATGACATTTTTATGGTTTTGAAATAAATGGGTGCAATTTGCTATTATATTTTGTTCCATTCGCTGTGAGTTTTGAAAGTTTAGTTATGGCTCTATATTGTTATTTTCTTAGTTCTACCAACAACTTAACTTAGAATGGATCTAAGTTTCGATGGGTCTTTCCTGGGTAAAAATCTAGGCCTATTCCGGGGTGGGTTGTTATAATATACAAATGTATGTATAGTATACAATATGTTTGTATACATTGTTTTAAATCCCAAGAACCACATGTGTGTATGTCTATATATATATATATATATATATATATATATATATATATATATATAATACAAATGCTTAGTATAATTAAGTTGGGTTATTTTAAATTCCAAGAATGGCATGTAAATATATCCGAAAAATCATCATTTTAAAAATAAATTGAGTTTGAGTTAAAATGCATAAGTTAAGTCACTCAATAAATTAACAAATCTAAAATTAGCTTAAATTATAAGTAAAATTTTAATAAAGTAAACAAGAGATATTGATTTTTTTTAGAAATCATACAATAAACTAAACAAATGTACAAGTTGAATCATTTAATAAATTCAATAACTATATATAATTGAGTTAAACTATAAATTTTGTCTCAATGAAATAAGCAAGAGTATGTTTGTATAAGTTAAATCACCCAGTAAATTATATATATATATATATATAATCAGGTTAAATTATAAAAAAATTCAATAAATTATACAAGAGTTTATTCGAGTTAAATTATGGGTTTTTTTTTAAAATCACACAATAAATTAAACAAATATATAAGTTAAATCACTCAGTAAATTCAAAAAAGTATATATAATTGAGTTAAAGTATAAATTTTGTTTCAATAAATTAAACAAGTGTATGTTTGAATAAGTTAAATCACTTAACAAATTATATATATATATATATAATTAGTTTAATTATAATTTTTGTATTAATATATTATACAAGAGTTTATTCGAGTTAAATTATAGTTGTCTAACTCACCCAATAAACTAAAAAAAATATAAGTTAAATTACTCGATTAATTAAACAAATATATAGGTAATGAAAATTTAAAATTTTTGTTTTAATAAATACAATAGTTAAAATAAAAAAATTACTCATTATTAACAAATAAATTTGGTTAGAATATAGAGATCATCATTAGATAGAGTTGCTACATTTACTAATGTTGTAGAAGAGGAAAAGCAACAGTTGAAGTCAGATGTCAATAAGCTAGAGAAGAAGCTTGGATTGCTTATAGATGCATTTTTGTGATGTTTTCTAGACGAGGGCATTTCTGGTGATGATGATGGTTAGAGATGGTGATGGTGGACATGGTTCGGGGGAGTAGGAAGTATTTGTATTGTTATTATTTGGACGTTCGGTTTGTTATATATTATGACGATACTGCTTGGATATTTGTTTTGTATCGTGACGGTATTATTTGGATATTTAGTTTGCATTGTGATAGTATTGTTTGGATATTATGACGTCAGAAAATATTTATGATATTATCATGTTCGATAATATATTTTGGTATATGAATTTGGTGGTATGTGATTGTATAGTATATGAGTTTATGATATTAATATGTTATGTGGAGGTGAATATATATTGTTTATATTTGTATGTGTGATTGAGGTTTAATGAAGTAGAAATGTCACAAATATGTTTCAATAATAGTGTCGACAGAGCATCTAAATGGTGTAAAAAATATAATTTTAACAATTTAATTGGGAATCATTAAGGCATCAGAAATCGTTGAAATGACATAGGAAAACCCAAGTTACACAATTTTAATAGTTGTCAGCAGGGTGTTGCAATGGCGTTGGAAAATAAGCGTCGGAAAGTCATCGAAAAATAACGCATGTATGGCATTGTTAACCACCCTTTGCAAGTCACCATGTAGGCATTAGAATTCATTTGATGATATACTTTTTACCAACACTAGATATCGCATCGGCGTGCCGTCGGTGGGGCTTTTACCCACGTTATTTTGGCATCGGTAAATTGCCTTATTTTTGTAGTTTAAGATTATAGGCGGCTTATAGAATATTTTGAAAGCCTATCACATCGCACTGAGAAACAAATTTTTATTTCAAGACACACCATATTCTTACCGAATGTAACAACCCAACTTTTTGAGCCTCGAATGTTGACACTAATACATCTACGGTATTCGTATTTTGAGCATCCAAGTGCCAGAAAGATAAATAGTTAGCGTAGAGTAAAAAGAAAATAAAATAATGTAAGGAAGGAAGAAAACAATATCATAATCTCACAAGCGGAACGACAATATACAATATGCAAAAAGACAGTACATAGGGTTACTCCAAAAAACGGAGTAGTTCTAGAGTTACAAAACCTAACAATTACTATTAGCTTAGATAGTTATAACTACTTGTCCTCACAATGCTGATATATATAATATAGTTGTGTAACTAAAATAGAAATAGATAGATCAATGGAAGCCTCCAGCTAGTCTCTTGAACTTTGATACTACAACGTTTAACAAGCGCTGTGGTTGACTGTTAAAAGAGTATGAACTGGGACAATTTTTGAAAACTTAAGATTTTTGCCCTTTTTTAATATGAAAACGAACTTTTTATCTTTCTACAGTAACTAATATACATATTATACGTCAATCCAATGCAAGAAACCCCTAAGGATCTCTCAATAAAAAATAATAGAAAACATCGAACATAAGGCATTTATGAACTGCTTCTATAGTGGTTATAGCTATAAAATGACTTCCAATTCAATTCCGATTCAAATCAAAGTCCAACAAACCCTATATTCTTTATTTCAAGGCTATGCAATAACTCAAAGAAAGTCATACAAGTCCAAATCCATCGGTTGCATATGTCATTTGCTTTCCAAAGCAAGAATCACAACAAATATAATCAATACAAAACCAAGCGCAATAATATAGTTTAAACAACATTATTACACTTAATATTCACTCAAATGGTAATTTAGCTCACCCTCGAACAAGTAAACAATCCAGCATTGGCTTCCAATTCCTACCATAAGCGTGCAAGCTCCCAAAACCCTTCCTACCTCAACCTTCGCTCACGGCCTACACTTAAAAAGCCCTATAGTGGTCACGGCCTTGATTATATATGGGGTTTGTGCTCCAATTATTCTAGCTCCAAGTGTCTAGAAAGTGTTGCTATGATGTTATAAGATTTATACATGAGTTTGAGTTGGTTTTGAGTTGATTTGCCTTGCTCTGTTCTCAGGAATTTATAAAGAGAAGATAGCGATTCTACGAACTATGGTTGCCTTTATATAGGGATTCAAGGGGTAAGCACGCCTTCCTCCTCACCTCTCTAAGCGAGCCAAGAAGCCCCCTCCCAATATGCTTGCCTTTCCACCTCAAAAGCAAAATAAAATATCTCTTTCCAAATATCTCCCTCACAAATCCTTCTAGGAAGCATCTAGAACTGATTTAGTTAACCATAACTAGTGAAAATATTTTATTTGTTATTAATTGCCTCTTATGTTTACATAAAATTTCAACAACTTTTTTTGAATAAAAAGTTGTTTATCAATAAGATTTTCGATTACATTATCGATATTTCTCCAAAGTATTTAATTTTGTAAATAAATTTCCTAAATAAGTTTCTTATCATAAATTATTAATTAAAAGGAGTATAACAAAGTTATAAAGTCAAATTTATAACACTTAACCATGTTTAAAAAGTTATGATATTCAAAGGCGAAGTGTTCGAAATAATAGGTCGCTACACCAAAGGAATTTCTCTTTAAATAAATTATTGGCAATGTGTTAAACTTGGGTGTAATAAAAGATTCTAACATGAAAATGGGTTATATAGATGATTCAAATTTAACCAAGCCAAAAGGACACAGCTTATTAGAATATCAATAAAAAGATATTGCTGATTGAAGATAAACTACGAGTTTTTATCAATATCGAGAAAAAGAATTGTGAGTAATGATATTCACGTTAGTTGTCGGTAAGCCATGAATTGTATAGGCATTGCCACATGGAGTGATGCGCCAAATCCAAAATGAATTATTTGTACACCGGCAAAATTATATTTTGGAATTTGTACCCAAAATAATACGATTTATTAGCTCTAAGTGAAACTTTGAGAAGATGTCTAGTGCAGTTGGATTATATAAAGCAAGGTTGACGGAAAACGGCCTCCTCAATTTCAAATGTTGAAATTATGAATTAATTTTTCTAGTCAAAATGTTTAAGTCTTTTCAGATTCAACTCACAAATTATCACACAATATTACTGTGAGTTTTGGCACAATGACATTGAAACAGAACTTCTAAATAATGATTAGAAGAGATTGATTTTGCACACTACAACAAAAATATCTTCAAGACACGAGGAGGAATAATAAAAGCTTGTGGACTTTTTAAGATTAGTACACGATATTAGATAAGCCTCTAGAAGTTGAGCAAGTATTCTGGGGGAAATCAAATATTTTGGTTTTAGTCCAGATACTGAGGAAGCACATGTATGTAAGAAAGAAAAATGAAGGTATTGAGACTTTTCTACTACTGTAAGCAAACAAAATGCTACTAATTAGTATGCACCCACATTAAAATAAATTAAAATTTGTTACTTAATTCTCAATGAGGGATTTGAAAGGGGTATCCTTTATATGTTCTAAGAGGACGTTGGGATTGTCCTAATCACATACACATAAATCATATTAAAATATTTAATATATTGGGATTGTACTAGATTAGAATTCATATATGCACTTGTGAACACTAAATGTCAAATCCAAGTTAAAAGTACTAGTCGTCAAGACTGTTCTTGAGTATCTACGGAATACCATAGAATTGTTTATAGAAACAATGAACTCCTTATGAATGAGTATTTGAACTATGTTCATAAGCGACATCAAATATAGCAAGTCAATCATTAATTCATGTTTGCCCTTAATAAAGGGTTTTAAGTTGGAAATGTACCGAATAAGAGGTTGTGGTACGTTTAACTATAAGGTCTAAGTAAATTGCCTTGAATAGTGCCGCAGTGAAAGAAGTATATATACGCAAATTTATAAGAAAGTTAAGGATGTTTCCCACCATTGAGAATCCAATAACAAATTACGGTAGCAATGATGAAATATAGACTACAATAAGGACCAACAACTTGATAAGAGGCCTAGATATGTTCCTTGTAATTAATATGTGATAAAAGAGTTTATCAATGATGAGAAAGTACAATCGAGAAGTAGACATGAAATAATAATATTACAAATCTACACACTATGGCCTTTCTTGGTTTTATCTTGGAAAACGGATCGAGAGTATGGCTATGAGTCACCATAATCGGCCTTAAGTGCAAGAGGAAGATTAATAGAGTTAAAGACATCCCCAAGGGGCAATTATATAATTTGATTATATAACTTAACTCTTATAGCAAACCTTGTTCGAAATAAAGTAAGCTTTTGGTTTTATTTTCTATTGTATATATGATTATATTGAGATATAAATAATGTTATAAATACAATAAATATATACAAGTAGAAATCCTTAGGAAAAATATTCAGTCGACTGCAGTTACGAACATGTTCATAACTATGAGTATTGAATAAAATAAAATAAAATAATTACTTGTCCTTAAATTTCCTAGTACAGTTGTATCGAGAATAGGATATCGGTATGTCTATTGTGATTAGTGTACGAAATGCTCTTTACATGATTAACACTAAATTACTCATGTCCATTGGGATAATAAGAGGTTACACGCTTGTAGTGTTTGGCATAATTATAAAACGACTCGCCAAGAGCCTTCTATAGGTTAAAAGTTAGACAAAAGATCTCACACGAGAACTCGTCTCCTTTGAATAGAAGGTCGGTAATATTGTAATTGGTAGTCAACGTAAAGTCAAAGTCTTTAGTAAAAAAAAATAGTTGATTGATAATTATCATCAGATTGAACCATGGAATTAATGTTGGACTTCGCATAATTACGGATATTATATAGTTTTGACTATTGACCAAGCCCTACATATTTAGGTTATATAGCAACGACGAAGAGAAAATGTATCATTTTTTAAGGGCGTTGCTTTATAAGTCAGAAAATGCGTTTCACCAAGACAATTTGAAAGCAACTCAACTTGTGTTCACTACCGTACTTCAGCAAAGTTCGAACATGCTTTAATACTTAAATTGTTTAAATATTACTGAGGGCTGAGTTCACAACTCGAAGTCACATAAATGTAACTATCATTTTTTGATCGATAATAATTTATTGAAATAATTTATAAAAGTTGTAAATCATTATGGAAAAATTAATACAATGGTTATATTAAATAATTTGTTATTGTATTTTATTATTATTAAAGGGCATAAAATTAATTAAGAAAATAAATAATTGTTATATATTTTATTTTTTATTTATGTTTTAGGTCAATATAGTAATTTAATTATAATAACTAATATACATAATACATATCACACCATGGCGAGAAACTCCTAAGGATCTCTCAATAAAATTAATAGAAAACACCGAACATAAGACAATTCCGAAATGCTTCTATAGCGATTATCACTATAAAAATACTAACAGTTCAAATCTGATTCAAATCAAAGTCCAACCAAACTCCATGTTCTTTATTTCTAGGCTATTCAACAAGTCATAGAAAATCATACAAGTCCAAATCCATCAACTGCATATGTCATTTGCTTTCCAAAGCAAGAATCACAACAAATATAATCAATATAAAACCAAGTACAATAATATAGTTTAAACAAGATTACATACAATAAATATTCATTTAAATGGTGATTTAACTTAGCCTTCAATAAGTAAACAATCTAGCATAGGCTCCCAAAACCCCGCGACCTCCCAAAACCCTTTCTACCTCAAACTTTGCTCACAGCCTAGGCTTAGAAAGCCCTATAGTGCTCACGTCCTTGATTATATGTGGGGTTTTTTTCTCTAATTATTCTAGCTCCAAGTTCCTAGAAAGTATTGCGATGATGTTATAAGATTTATACTTGAGTTTGAGTTGGTTTGGAGTTGATTTGCTTTTCTTTTTTCTGAGGAATTTATAAAGAGAAGAGAGTGAAGAGCTAGATTATCTTTGTATAAAAATTGTAAAATTATTCTATGAATTATGGTTTCCTTTATACAGGTATTCAAGGGGTAAGCATACTCTCCCACTTACCTCTTTTAGCCAGCCCAAAGGCCCTCCTATGTTCTTGCCTTTCCACCTCAAAAGCAAAAGAAAATATCTCTTTCCAAATATCTCCACTCACAAATCCTTCTAGATGCTTCTAGTACTAATTTAGTTAACAATAAGTAGTGAAAATATTTTGTTAGTTACTAATGGCCTCTTACGTTGTACACAAAGTTTCAAAAACTTGTTTTGAATAAAAAGTTATTTACCGATAAACCGATTTCCGGTTACATCTTCGATATTTCTTTAAAGGGTTTATTTCTAAAATAAATTTCCTAAATAAGTTTATTATCATTAATTATTAATTAAAAATAGTTTAACAAAGTTATAAAATCACATTATAGCACTTAACCATATTTAAAAAGTTACGATATTCAAAGAAGAAGTGTTTAAAATAACGGGTCACTACACCAAAGGAATTTCTCTCTAAATAAATTAGTGGTAGTGCGTTAAACTTGGATACGCTAAAAAATTATAACATGAAAATAGGTTATATAGATGATTCAAATTTAACCAAGCCAAAAGGACATGGCTTATTAGAATATCTAATAAAGAAATATTGCTCATTGAAGATAAACTACAAGTTTTTATCAATATCGAGAAAAAGGATTGTAAGTAATGATAATCACCTTAGTTGTCAATAAGCCATGGATTGTATAAGCTCTGTCACATGGAGTGATGTGCTAAATCCAGAATGGATTCTATGTACACTGACAAAATTAGATTTTGGAAATTATACCCTAAATAATACGATCTACCAGCCGTTAGTGAAACTTTAAGAAGTTGAATGGTGCAATTGGATTGTATAAAGCAAGGTTGATGGAAAATGGCCTCATCAATTTCAAATGATGATATTATGAAGTAATTTTGCTAGTCAAAATGCTTAAATATTTTCGGATTCAACTCACAAATTATCGCATAATATTACTGTGAGTTTTGGCACATTAGCGTTGAAACAGAACTTTTAAATAATGAGTAAGAAGTGATTGATTTTGCATACTATATCAAAAATATCTTCACGTCACTAGGAGCAATAATAAAAGCTTGTGGATTTTTCAAGATTAGTACGCGATATTAAATAAGCCTTTAGAGGTTGAGCAAGTATTTTAAGGTAAATCAAATATTTTGATTTTAGTCCAGATACTAAAGAAGCGCATGTCTGTAAGAAAGAAAACTGAATGTACTGTTGTAAATAAACAACATGCTACTAAATAGTAATGATGCACCCACATTAAAATAAATTAAAGTTTAGTTGATTAATTCTCAATGAGGGATTTGAAAGAGGTGTATTTTGTATGGTATAAGAGGATGTTAGGATTGCCCTAATCAACATACACAGACATCATATCCAAATATTTAATATGGAGAATATGAGATAGATTCCTTATGCATCGACAATTGGAACCATTATATATATTATGTTATGTACTAGATTATAATTCAGGCATGGACTTGGTGAACTAACTAATTATTAAATCCAAGTTAAAAGTACTAGTTCCAAGACTGTTCTCTAGTATTTACGAAATACTAGAGAATTGTTTACAGAAACAACAAACCCGTATGAATGAATATTCGAACTAACTTCATAAGTGACATCAAATATAGCAAGTTAATCATAAATTCATTTTTACCCTTAATAAAGGGGTTTTAAATTGGAAATGTACATAAGAGGTTGTGGTAGGTTCAACTATAAAGGCTAAGTACATCGCCTTGAATAGTGCCATAGTGAAAGCAGTATACACACACAAATTTATAAGAAATTTAAGGATGTTTCCCATTATTAAGAATCCAATAACGAAATGAGATAATAATGATGCAATATAGACTACAATAATGACCAACAACTAGATAAAAGGTCGAGATATGTTCCTTGTAATTAACATGTGATAAAAGAGTTTATCAACGATGGGAAAGTATAATCGAGAAGTAGACATGAAACAATAATATTACAAATCTACTCACTTTGGCCTTTCTTAGTTTTATCTTGGAAAACAGATCAAGAGTTTGGTTATAAGTCACCATAATTGACCTGGTGTAAGAGGGATATTAATAGAGTTAAAGATGTTCTGAAGGGGCAATTATGTAATTGCTTATATAACTTAACTCTTATAGCGAACCTTATATGAAATAAAGTAAGCTTTTGGTTTTATTTTCTATTGTATATATGATTATATTAAGATATAAATAATGTTATAAATACAAATATATAGAAGTAGAAAATCCTTAGAAAAATATTTAATCGATTGCAGTTACAAACATATTCATAACTATAAGTATTGAATATCATAGAATAATTACTTGTCCTTAAATATTCCTAGTACAGTTGCATCGAGAATGGGATATTTGTATATCTATTGAGACTAGTGTACGAAATGCTCTTTATATGATTAACATCAAATTATTCATGATCGCTATGGCGATGGGGTTACACATGTGTAGTGTTTAGCATAATCATGGAACGACTCGCCAAGTGCCTTCTATAGGTTAAAACTTAGATAGAAGATCTCATACGAGGACTCATCTCCTTTGAATGGAAGGTCAGTAATATTGTAATTGGTAGTCAACGTAAAGTCAAAGTCTTTAGTAAGAGAACAGTTGTTTGATAATTGTCATCGGATTGAACCATGGACTTTAATGTTGGACTTCACATAACTATAGATATTATATAGTTTTGACTATTGATCGAGTTCTATATATCTAGGTTATATAATGACAATGAAGGGAAAACGTATGCAATATATCGTTGTTTAACGGCGTTGCTTCAAAATTTAGAAAATAAATTTCACCAAGATAATTTGTGAAGGACTAAACTTGTGTTCACTACCATACTTCGGCAAAGTATTACTTGCTTTAATACTAATTTTTAGATATTACTAAGGGTTGGGTTCACAACTTGAAGTCACATGAATGCAACTCTCAGTCTATGTCCAAAAGTAATTTATTGAAATAATTTATAAAAGTTATAAATTATTATGGAAAAATTAATATAATGGTTATATTAATTAATTTTTTATTATATATTACTATTATTAAAGGGCATAAAATTAATTAATAAAATATATAATTGTTATATATATATTTATCTATTTATTTATGTTTTAGGTTAACATAATAATTTAATTATAATAAATAATATATACATATATTATTTTATTAGCCAAAAATTTTCTAACTGTTTTATAATAAGTCATGCCAAAATTTTATAGGTATGAATTAAATAAATGGGTTTGATTAATTAATTGAGATAAGTACTTACTTATAATGAGTCATATTTTGAATAGTGAGATATAGGTGAAATATTTACATGATCCATCGATGGTATAAATATATATAGATACGTCATTCAATACACAATGATTTTTAATCTCTCTTTCTAAAATAAATTATATCTATAGATGGACTATGCAACTCTATTATTGAGTTAGAGATAGTTCTTTAAAAGTTAAAACTGATACAAGGTGTATTTGATTAACCCGATCATTGAGGAAGAGTTTTTAAATGAATTTTCCCCAAATCGATTTTAAAATTGTTTTTAAATAAATTTGATTTAAAATAAATTTTATTTAAGAAAAGATAAACTTTCCCTCATTGTTTATTATTCATATGCAAGTATCTCATGCACATCGCTGCTTTGAATATATATTGACGATGATTATTACTATCAAACGGAGGTCCAATGAAAGGCGTTGTTGTGTTTGTCTTCACAAGGGTTACTAATCAGTGACGGTGCGACACAGCAATTTGCTGGAGTTAGCGACATAAAGTAAATTATGTTTAGATCTAAAACCCCAAGAGGTGGCTACCAAAACCTATTATCCACATATTTTCCAAAGGGGATAAAATGAAGATATAAGAGAATATGAAAATTAAGCATGTCAAAATTAAGAATTTCAACAATAAGGTTATCGACATAAAGCATGCCATACCATTATGGGAAACTCACACCAATACAAGAATAGTCAATGCGGAACCTATCATAGATAATGTTGCACTCTAAGGATGTCATACATCATCGATGCGGCATGAAATATCGCACCTCATCAATATGAGAATCAATAACGAAGACTAGCAAGAAGGAAGATATCAAAAGCCTATAGCCATAATATTACTGCATGGCATCCATGCCGCACTAAATCAACATTGCTTCTCATTGATGTCGCATATCACCAACAAGTAATGTTAAATGTGGCAAGATCTGCACTATTATCAAGGTAGGGATTTTTTATTACTATCATTATTGATTCTAAAGTTATGTGGTATGGCAACATAACTATGATCTCACATCAACAAGTAATGTCAAAAGTGTGGAGATAAGTCAATGCTGAAAGCATACAATGTCGACCCTCATTAACAAGGGTTAATAAATAAAGTCGTAGGTCATCAATGAAGCTATGAATATCGAATTCCATCAATGCCGCATACCACTTATAGAGTTGAATGATTGATTTTGAATCTCTCATATCACTAAACAATGTAGAATGAAATCAATGTTGTATCTCGTCAAGGAAGCAGTGATATTGAAGAATACTATAATGAAAGCCATCAATGTTATAGTGGCATGGTTTATCATCCATATCACACCTCATTAATACATATTTTATAAATATAGCAGTTCCTCCATGAAGTCAGAAGAATCAATGTCGCTTTAGAATAATCTCACGTCTCTCCAATGCAATGTTGTGCCTCTTTAAGATTTTTAATTATCAATGTCGTACCTTAGTGATAGCACACTTCATCAGCCATTAAAGGACACCGCAAGTCCTTAGCGACATTGATGCCAAATGTCATCAATATCCATGAAAGTTATTTAAGGTGGATTGGATGCTAAGTATTACTGCATGATGGCGTAATCAGCGTGCCAAAGAATGTCGAAGGTTATGAAAAATGAAGCATGAAGCCTAGCGCCTTTGGAGTGGCCGATATCGTAAGCTATCCATGCCGAAAGTAATTCAGAGAAGCCATGCCACACTTCTACGGTTCTACCCCAATAAATACAGACCTAAGGGCATGGAGGAAAGGGGCTATCGGTTCTTTTCTCTCTTCTCAAATTAAAATATTGTAAATTTAAATTGAATTGGGAGAAATCATCAACTGATTGTAAACGTTGCAATTTTATATGGGCCTATTTCACCTGTATGCCTTGATTATGCAACTTTGACTACTATTAGACTTGGATATGCATACGGTAAAGCTTTATGGGCCCTAAGTTTCATATTGAATTTACAAAAGCCATATGAGCTTGGGTCTAAACTAGTGCTTACATGCATAATCGCTACTTTTCCTATCATATATGGACGATGGACTGCGAACCAGGAGAATTGCTTACTTAGTTCATTAACATACTTAATGGACTATTGCACATCTTTGCTACTTAACCTGTCCTCCCTTGAACATATGACATGGGTTTTTGAGTATATACATCAAAAATCCATGGTAATCATAGAACCATTTTCAAATGGCATCATTTTATGCGATGCAACGAATCATGGTCCAACTATTGATTTCTTATCACTATATGATTTCATCAACTAAGTTACGCTTAATCATGATTTCAGAGGTGTTACAAATTGATTTTTGGCTCGTTATACATGGCATCATAGGTGTTACCAATTTTTTGGTTAAAATTTTGGCATTACAAGAAAGGCTCGAACCTCCGATTCCATTTAACTCTTTCCTCTAACTAACTAAATAAGTTTTTGTTCAAGAAAATGGTGAGACCAAGGCAAATTAATGTTCCAAATGAGGAAGTCATACAAACGACAATAGTGAAAGAGAACATCGTCCCCATCTTCAACTTGGGAAATATAGAACTTGGACAGCCGTTAGAGCCAACAAAGCCTATTAGTAGCGAAGTTAAAATCAAAGATCTAACTCAGTAGATAGCAATGATGCAGAAGCTATTTGAAAAGACCCTTGCATAAAAATCTTCCAAGCTCAGCGAGGGAAAAGAAGTTGAGTCTCTAATAAGGAATTTGGATACATCTTTGCTTAGGAATAAAAGCAAAGGCAAATTCACTATAATTCCACTGAAGAGAAAAGGAGACCAAGAAGCTAGAGCAACTGAATTCTCCCTTAAATCACTAGTAGATAATTAGGAAAAAAGTAAACCATCAAAGAAGATTAATGGAGAGGTCACATGAGCAGTTTGGAAGTTCAATCTCCAAAGGGTACAAGCCTGATAGAAGCAATTACCATAGTGATAAAGCTTATTTGAAGGACATGTCTAAAAAGACGGCAAAGGGTATGCTTAACCTTAAAGGGAAAAGGACACACGATGCTAGAATCAACAATAACTTTCGGGAAAACCCCTTCATAGATACAACCATTTCCACAAGAATTCTGTCCCACATTAAGATTCAATCCTTGAGATACAATGGGACTACTGACCCGGATGATTACCTAATGGCATTTGAAAGTCAGATGGACCTCTATAACGCTTCAGGAGTACACCGCTAACTTTTTCCCGCTATCCTACAAGGGAAAGTGGCTAAGTGGTATAGACATTACTGAGAAAATACTATATACTCTTGGGAGCAATTCTCGTTATGAGTTCTTAGCACAGTTTTGTATTTGCAAAGATCCTATAATCAACTTCAACGTATTGGCTAACATAATACAAAGACTGGGAGAGCAGTTAGGTGACTATCCTAAGAGATCCAATGGAAAAGTGCTAAAGGCAGAGGATGTGATCGACAAAGATAAATGAATGGCAATACGCTCAAGGCTGATTGAGCATACACCTTTTTGGAAAGAGTTTATCTTTATGAATGAAGGATCTCCAAAACTTCCATTTTTAGGCTAATAAATTCATCCATATAGATGAAATGTTCTATAATAATAAAAAGTCCTAAATGAAGAAAGAAACAAGAAAGTCTGGCTTCAGTCATAACAATAAGAAATCCAAATGGAAGGAAGCTTCGAAGACCAATCATCTTGCTCTGAACAAGCTGATATTCTACATCTGCACTACACTAAAAGAAAGCAACAACTTTCCAATGTTCTATAAAGCTAAGAATTACCTTGAGTCGAGAAGAGGGGAAGATTACTATGCCTATCATAAGTCGAATGTGCATAAGATGGATAAATGTCATGTGTTGGTTGGGATAATTAAGAGGATGATCTGTTCTGGGCACTTGAAAGAATAATCAAAAATAATTAGAAAGCTACACATCCTAACAAAAACAACCAAAGGATCTTGAATAGCACCAAAAACCTAGTAGAAAGTGATCCTCAATAGATTTCATTCCACCTATCAACCAAATTGATATAATTCATGGAGGTACTCATTTGGCTGGAAATAGCAAGGTAACTAGAAACCAATATATTAAAGAGGTAAGATATGGGGTGTTCTCAATTCAAAAAGAACCGCCACTTAGGAATCCCAGATTTCAGATACAAATGCACAACCTGACCATAACCTTATAAGAGTTAAGAGGAGTTCACCATCCGTACAATGGCCCGCTTATGATCACTGCGTAGATCGGGCTTTCTATGGTGACTAAAGTCCTCGTTGATACTGGAAGCATAATGAATGTTAATTTTAAATGTGGCTTTTATTAAATGGGAGTTCCAGAGGAAAAGCTAGAGCCAAGCTTTGAGCTCATATTTAGGTTCAACAATAAAGGATCAACTCTGGTGGGATAGATAAGGCTTCTGGTACAGATGGGAATTCCACCATATTGCAGGACCTTCGTGACTCTATTTATCATTATGAACCGACCTTCTTACTTCAACGCCTTTTTTAAGAGGCTAGGTTTGGATAAGGTCGATGCTTTTGTTTTATTAAAATATCCAATAGTGAATTCTTGACCAAGAATGGATGAGGAACAATGAGAGGAAATAAATTTAGTTCTTGAGAATTGTATTTTGCCACTGTTGATCAATATTAGCAAGATAATCTTTCTTGTTATGACTTGAAGAAAGATGAGTCAATTATAACCAAAGTCAAAACGCCCTTTGATAAGGTCAACTAAGCCAATCATCCAAGACAAAAGCAGGAGCCGTTAAGAGAAATAAGGATGCATTAAGAAGATTTAACTTTTTTGAAAAGAAAATAAAGAGGAAAGAAGCAAATTTTGTAGAGGAAGATGTAAATAGTAGGGAGATCATCACTGAACTAGATTGTAGAGGTGGACGGGAAAGAATGAACCCATAGAGAATCTTAAGGAAATATGCTCGGATCTGGTTGACCTAACAAAGATAGTAAAACTCGGGAAAAAATACATGGCAAGCTCAAAGGAGAGTTAAAATAGACGGCAAGCTCAAAAGTGAGTTAGTCCAATTTCTTCAATCCAGCAAAGACGTGTTTTCCTGGACCAATTCAGATATGGTTGGAATAGATCCAACCATCATGTGTCATGCCTTAAACATAAAATTTAGTATTACACCCTTTCAACAAAAGAAGAGATAATTTGACAAAGTCCAAGCTAAAGCTTTGAAAGAGGAGGTCAAGAGATTGCTCGAAAATTGGTTCAATGGGGAAGAGCTTTATTCGAAATGGTTGGCCAATCCAATATTGGTCAAAAAAATCTAATGGTAAATGGAGGACATAGGTCGATTATACAGATTTGAATAAGGCATGCACAAAAGATTACTGTTCACTTCACAGAATAGACCAATTAGTCAATGTGACAAGTGGATGCAAACTCTTCTCTTTTATGGATGTGTATTTCGGGTACAATTGAATTTCAATAATCGAATGAAGAGAACACAGGCTTCACAATAGACTGGGGACATTTTGCTACAAAGTAATGCCTTTTGAGTTAAAGAATGTTGGAGCCACCTACCAAAGGTTGGTAAGTAGAATGTTGAAAGAGCTGATCGGTCGAAACATGGAAGTATACGTAGATTATATGTTAGATAAATCCCGAGAGGAGGGCAATCATCTAAGTGATCTTGAAGAAATGTTCAGGGTACTACGAAAATATCAAATGAAGCTCAACCCATAGAAATGTTTTTTTGGAATCTAGTCTGGAAAATTCTTAGGATATATTGTTTGTTCTAGAGGAATAAATGCCAACTCCGATCAGGTTCAATTTATTAAAGACATTACAAAGCCTAAAATGAATAAAGATGTAATGAGCCTAAATGGAAGAGTGGCGAGATTGAATAGATTCATTTGCACAGCCATCGATAAATGCATTCATCTCTTCGATGCAATAAAGAAGAAGAATTTTTTTAATAAGGAGCAGATTGTCAAAAAGCCTTTAAGGAGCTAAAAGATCATCTTGAGAAAACAATAATTCTATCTAGCCTTATAGACAGGGAAAACCTTCATCTTTATATGGTAGTTTCAAAGCATGCAGTTAGCTTTATTCTAATAAGAGGAAAAAGAGAACCCAAGTTCCAGTCTACTATAAAAGCAGAAGGCATAAGAATGCAAAAATTGGATATCCGTTTATAGAAAAGCTGGCATACTGTTTGATGCTTACATCATGAAAATTGAGATCTTACTTTTAAGTGCATCCGATTATGGTATTAACCAAATTTCTACTTAAGCAGGTCTCTAATAAACCCGAAGCCTCGGGAAGATTAGTTAAACGGGGAAAAGAAATTAGCCAATATAATATTGAATTTCTACCACAAGTGGCAATTAAAGGACAAGTTTTAGCTGATTTTGTTTACGAATGTATGAGATTCATCAAAGAGCAATCAGAAAAAGATCTAAAGCCTAAATGGCAACTGTTCGTAGATGGAGCTTCAAATGAACAAAGAGCTAGTGCAGGATACATAATAGTTACCCTTGGTGAACGCCATTTGCATTATGCAAGGAAATTAGGATTTCCAACCACTAATAATATAGCAAAATATGAGCTGATGGTGGTAGGACTCCCCTTGGTCCTATAATTGAAAATTCCTAGTATTGAGATTTTAATTCCCATTTAAAGGAAAAGCTTTAGTTGATTTTTTTAGTGAATGTACAGGATTCTTCAATGAGCAACCCAAAAAAGAAAAAGATCTAAAGCCTAAATGGGAATTGTTCGTAGATGGGGCTTGAAACGAACAAGGAGCCGGTGCAGGATACGTAATAATTACCCATGATGGACACCGTTTACATTAAGCACTGAAATTGGGATTTCCGGCCACTAAGGTGTGGTAGAGTATGAGTCATTGTTGGCAGGACTCACCTTGGCCATACAACTGAAAATTCCTAGGATTAAGATTTTAAGTGATTCCTAATTAATGTTCAATCAATTCAACCAAACATATCAGACATACGATGCCAAGTTAGTCATATATGTCAAGAAGTGTTAAAAATGCTTACCTAATTTGAGGATTTCTCAATCCACCAAGTACCGAGAGAGAACTCCCAAGCTTATTCTTTGGCTAATTTGGATAGCTCACGAGAAGCACCAGAAACTCGAATTGTGTCAGTAGGTTATCAATCAACCCTAAATGGCCTTAATTTGATTTGTAAGCTAATTAATACACACATAGGCATACTAGTAAATAGCCGAGCCTCCTCATATTCATGGCTATACACTTTTGTAATCTCCCATTCATGCTTCACTTCTCATTTCTCCCAAATGCAAATAAAAAACTAAGTTAGAGCCAGCCAATAACAAAGAGGAAAAGAGGAAAATTCAATCTAAAGTTAAGGATCAAAGCTAGGAAGGGTTAATCAACAAAAAACTCAAATTCTTTATCATATCTAAGGTGAGTAATACTTCATTCCATCTCTATATTGTTTTATATTTATATATTTTCGGATTTAAGATTAAAGCCGTTTTTATGATGTTATAGATGATGATATGCTTAAGCTATATTATGTTTGAATTAAATCAATTCATTTACATATGAAATTGCACGGTTTTAGGGTAAAAAGCCGATTGTTTTTTAATCTAGAATGCCATGCAAAATTTATATGTTAGGTAACATATGAATTTAGAGATGGGTTTAAATTTTCATACTTTTCCAAGCTATGGGAAATTTATTATGATTGTCTAAAGGAAAATGTGATATATTTGGGTTTAAAATTTATTTCAAGTATTCTTAGGAAGGAATTGGGTCAGAAATTTTAACATGTTTGATTACATGGTGAAAGAGATTTTCTATTATTTTTGGAGATTTTCCCCAATTGATTTACTATGGAAAATAAATTATATGAAAAGGGAACTATTCGGCAAATATTGGTTTTGCTTAATGGAAGGGCTTAAATGCTAATCTTCCTTTGATTTAGATCTAATAAACGCGGCAGTTATTTTGTAAACTATTTGAAAAGTTTTAAGACAAAAAATTAAATGAGTCATATAGGCAGGTCAGTTAAAGCAATTACCAAAAATGTGCATGATTTTAGCCTTTAATCAGAAAAGAGGGTTTCACCTCCTTTAGTGATACCTTTCGACTCCATTGCTTCCGCTCCATCTCAATCGAAACCCACCTAGCCGAAACTCACCTAGTCGAAACCAATACACATGTTATCACTCAGTTGGTATGTAGTGGATTAGAGGAAAGGCAGAAGCTATGGTGTCGAAAGGAATGCTTCCGATAGGATTGAAGCCCTATTTGGTTTTCGAAAGTTAAGTATTTACTTTGTTATGCTTAGAGCTTTTGACCTAGTCGAAAACGTATGTTTTCAAAAGGAGTTTTAAATAGCTTTTGAAGAAGTTTGTCGTATTATATTTAAAGTATTAGCTTTCGAATGGGTTCCGTTCTGTTTTAAGTGCTCTCGAAAGTAATGGTTTCGACCAAGTCAAAACCCAGCTGCTATTTTCCCATTCGGGTGTATTGAAGCCATCAATACTTTCGAAGGGTTATCTCTATTTTAACCTAAGCTAAGCCACTTCCTAAATGCTTTCGAAAGGGGTTCAGGGTTCCAAAGGCAATGGGGTCGAAAGGGGATTTCAACGCTACCCTTTGAAGTTTAATTTAAAGGTTTTGAGCTTTCTAATAGGAGGTTTTGACACCATCTACTTTTCCTTAAATGATTCTATAAAGGTTTCGAAAGAGATACTTTCGTATGTAACCACTTTGACCTAAAAGATGTTTTTAAAGAATAAAACCCAATGTTTTCGAAATGGGTATTTCCATTAGTTTCGAAGCTGTTTTCCTAAAGACTATTAAGCAAGGTTTCGACACATTCGAAAGGTATGATTTGGTTTCAAAAGGATTGATTTATAGAGCTTTGAAAGGTATATACTTAGAGTTACGAAAAGAGGTTTTCTATGCTTTCAGAAGGCCATCCAATGGTATTGAAAGTGATCAATTTTCATTTTAAAAGGAAATATCACGGTATAAATAAACGTTTTTTGAGAGTATTACTTCTTTACATATTTATTCATATTGTAATTAACCCATAACGGTACTTTGAGGAAGGGTAGACTAACTAGCTATGTCGACCCAATAGTAAATATAACTTATGAAATGATCTTAGTTAAAGATATTGGCAGAGGTCAATAGGTTCACCGTAAGCCCATGAAAACCGTGTAAAGGGAAATGTATTGGTAGGGGCTAATAGGTCCATAGTCAGCCTATGAAACTATGATTTGATATTGGCAAGGGCCAATAGGTTTATAGGTAGTCCACGAAAACTATATCCGGATTAAGATATTGACGGTTAGTCAATAGTTTCCTAGTTAGCCCAAGAAAACTAAGATAATAGAAAAGATGTTGGAGTTACCAATAAGTTCTTAATGATCCCATGAAAACTATAAAATTGGACAGATAGTCCAACAATATTTAACAGGTTAATAGTAACCCTAGAAACTATAATTGAGACAGATACTCATAATGAAAGGGGATGGATAATCCAGAATTGATTTACTTGTTTTGCATATCATCATAATTTTTTGAAATACTATGTTTTAACCATTATGGATGTAGGAGCACAATATATGGTTTATAACTGTTTTAAGATACTAGTGAGGGGAAAACCCGTTCCGCTAAGCGACGTGGTCTCACTAGATATCTAAATGGCTTGAGATGGTAGGTTATTATTCATACCAGGCTTATGTCTGACTCAAAGTTTTTGTTTTTCCTTTAACTCTCGGGTACTCAATTATTTTGAGTAAGTTGAGAATTAAGGATTTCAGGTGTTCTTTTAGATGAATAAAGCTTCTGATGACGTGCAAGAGGCATGCTAGCAACATGGGGTTCTTTTATTTCTGTTGTGTTTGGTTGCAAAGGAAAACTTGTTTTATTGTCATATTATATACTTTGATTATCCAAGGGGGGATCTTCATATGTCTCTCTCGACGTATTTTGAAATATGTATATTGTATCTCACCGTGGTCTACGCTCTAGAATTATGTAATGAATTTGAAATATTTTGAAGTGAAACGTGGACTTTGTTTGCTGTTTTAATTTTTTTTCCATATTCATGTGTTTCTGTGTATCAATGTATCTAACATTGCCATATTTGGTCACCGAGGATTAATAAATATGGATGACTGCAGCATCTGTAGCCTCTAATTTTAGGCCTCCAAGTGGGGGATGTCACAAGTTGATATTAGAGCATAGGTTTATGAAACTTTAAAAGAAACATAAACCTAAAAGATTTTTCGAACATAATCCAATGAATAAGACAACATGATTGGGGTTTGGTTAACGTTTTAGTAACGTACTTGTATTTGATATATAATTATATGTAAATAAGTACGTATTCCCCACTCTGTTAGCCGTTCTTCTATATCTTACTAAGGCTCATATGCAGATTTGTAAGAAAGGAGATATGGAAGGAGGAAACAAAAGAGGACATCTCGGTGAAGGAAGCACCACAACTAAGGAAATGTTCGACCCACTACCAGAAGGAACCTGGGTCGATCGGCAAATGCTAATAATCAAAATGTTGATGCCAATGTAGGTGCTGGAAATCCACTAGTAAATATGAGGGCAATGTATTAGTTCTTTGTCGGTTTGATGCAAGCAGGAACTGCACTGGAATGGCTGGAAATGTATGAGGAGTTAATCCTGCGGCTCAAGTTGAGAATAATTACGCCTTGCTAAATAGAGACTACACCAGCTTGGGTAGGAAGCCATTCTTGGAGATGAAGAGTGCCATAGAGGTTGAGAATTGGCTGTTGCACTTTGAACGTATATTTACTGACTTGGGTCTTCATGATGGACAAAAGAGAAGGTTGACCTCTAGACAGTTGCAGGGGTCAGCGCTACACAGGTGGAACAGTGTTACTGCCGGAGTTCCAGAAGAGCAGTTGACTTGGGCTGATTTTAAAAGGAAATTTGAGCAGAAATTTGTGTCTGAATTTGCTAAATCGGAGCCGATGAGGAAGTTTATGGATCTAGTTCAGAAAGATATGTCAGTAGTTGAGTACGCTACTAAGTTTAAAGAGTTGTCTCGATATGGATATGCTACCATAGATACTGACATTAGATGAAATGAGAGGTTCATTCAGGGGTTGAGGCCCGAGCTCGCTAGAGAAACCATGACACATGTCTGTGATCCTTGTAATGTGGTGGTGGAGATGGCCATTCGCCATGAAGAGTTACTTGCTAATTATGCTAAGGAGAATTTAGTGGAAACTCAGGGTTCTCATGGAAAGAAGAGAATGATCTTTAAAAAGAAGGGAGCCCAGAAGGAAGATACTGCTAAAAAGTCAAAGTTTGAGATAGTTTTCTATAAGTATGACAAGAAGGGTCACTTTGCGAATGAGTGTCGGTTAGGAAATGGGAAGAAAGATACAAGAAAGAAGAATGTAAAGTTCTTGAACTATGATCAAGTTGGGCATTACAAGAATTAGATTCCAGAACCAGTTAGGGAGGACAAAGGAAATGTTTTTGCTATTGGACTAGCTAGGCCTATTGCAGCTGACAAAGGAAAGATTATGATGGAAGGTATGTTTTTGATTCAGAGTATGCCAGTTAGGGTACTTTTTGATATCGGTGCATCACATTCATTTATACCTCGGTGTTTAGTTGATAAGTTATGCTTGGAACCCACCTACCCTGTTACTTCCTTAAGAGTTGTGAATCCAATAGGAGGGTACGCAACTCTAGGGTTGAGATATGACCAGTTAGAACTTGACTTATTAAGTCATAAGTTTGCATGCAGTTTGTATGTTATTGATTTCGTTGATCTGGAAATCAATTTAGGTATGGATTGGTTGGCTAGGTTTGAGGCTAGAATATTTTTCCAGGATAGGGCCATATCACTAAGACACCCTGATAGTCATAACCGAATAATATTTCTAGTGGTAGACTCTAACCAGAGTGTTAGTACTTTGATTAATGCTATGGAGATAGGGGATGAGTTAAGTCAGGTTCGAGTAGTAAGAGAGTTTGCAGATGTCTTTGATCCAGTCACAGGACTACCACCGAAACGAGCTGTGGAGTTTAGATGCCTGGAGCCGAACCTGTGAGTAGACGACCTAACAAGATGACACCTACTTAGATGAAGAAATTGAAGGTGCATCTAGTGGATTTTGAAGGAAGAAATTTTATCGGGCCAAGCAGTTCGCATTAAGAAGCGACCGCGATGTTTGTAAAGAAACCAAATGGGTCATTGAGGATATGTATCGAACATAGTAAATTGAACGAGAGGACAATTAAGAATAAGTATCCTTTACCGAGGATAGATGATCAGTTTGATCAGTTGAATGGAGCCAGAGTGTTTTTCAAGTTGGATTTGGCGAAAGGTTTCCATCATCTAAGAGTGGTGGAGGACAATATTCCTCCATAGCATTTTGAAATAGATATGGTTCTTATGAGTGATTGGTGATGCTGTTTGGATTAACAAATGCACCTGCTTTCTTTATGGATTTGATGAAACAAGTTTTTCGAGGGAGCTTGGATAGGTTTGTTCTGGTGTTTATAGATGACATTTTAGCATACTCTAAGGTGAAAGGGACAAAGTTCATCTTAGACTGGTACATGAGATGCTGAGGCAGAATCAGCTAAAGGCAAAGTTTACTAAGTGTCATTTGTGGAAGAAAGAAGTTAAATTTCTTTGTCACTTTTTTTCAGAGAAAGGCTTATCAGTCGATCCAGATAAGATTGAAGATGTGAATAATTGGACGAGACTAGAGACGGTGACTGAGATTAGAAGTTTTTTTGGAGTTGCTGGCTATTACGGGAGATTCATCAAGGACTTCCCATGGATAGCCGCACGTTTGACTAATTTGACCAGGAAGGAGGTGAAATTTGTCTGGTCCGACAAATGTGAGGAAACATTCATTAAGTTAAAGCATTTTGTTGACCAATGCACTAGTTTTAGTAGTTCTAGGCGGAAACCAAGGGTTGGTGGTGTATACTGATGCATGCAGAACTGGATTAGGAGCAATGTTGATGTAGAATGGTAAAGTTATTGCATACGCTTCACGATAGCTTAGACCATATGAAGTTAGATACCCTACTCATGATTTGGAGTAGGCAGCGGTAATCTTCGCATTGAAGATTTGGAGACATTCTCTCTTAAGGGAGAGGTTTGAGCTTTATACCGACCATAAGTCTTTATGATATTTATTCTCTCAGAAGAAGATGGATATAAGACAACAAAGGTGGTTGGAGTTTTTGTCTGCTTATGATTTTGGTATAGAGTATGCACCAGGGAAATGTAATCAAGTAGTGGATGCTCTTAGCAGAAACATCAGAATGTAGTGTTAGCTATGTTGGCGGAATTGAAGAATTTAGCAGCTTTGGCCAGTTGTGGAGTATAGTTAAGATCGACTGCTAGTTCTAGTCTGAGTACCGCCATGTTGTCTTGCTTAGAAGCCCGACCAGCGTTGATTGAGATGATTGCTTCTAAGTAGAAAGAGGATCCAGTGTTAGCCGAGAGGATTAAAAGACTCGAGATAGGAGATGAGATCGATGATCTGAAAGACTTTAGTCATTACCAAAGAGGATGGTTGTGAAATAAGGGAAGGTTGTGTGTTCCGAATGTGGAGGACTTGAGGAAGGAAGTTCTGGAAGAATGTCAACAATCCAAGTTTACGATTTATCCTGGAGGAACAAAGATGTATCAGGATATAAAGAGGAGCTTTTATTGGGAAGGAATGAAGATGGATGTTGGCTTGTGGGTTAAGCAGTGTGAAAACTGTCAACAAGTGAAGGCCGAACATTAGAAGCCGAGTGGATTGCTTCAACCTTTAAAGATTCCAGTTTGGGAATGAGATTCGATATCTATGGATTTTATAGATGGGTTGCCAAGGTCAAATAGGGAAAATGAAAGTATATGGGTCATAGTGGATAGATTGACCAAGAGTACCCATTTCATTCCAGTTAAGTCAATCGGGATGACACCTGTTTTAGCTAAGTTGCTCATGAAGAACATAGTTAGGCTACATGGAGTTCCTAATAATATAGTCAGTGACAGAGATGCCTTATTCACTAGTGAATTTCGGAAGAGTCTACAGGAAGTATTGGTGCAAAGCATAATATGAGTACTGCATATCACCCTCAGACAGATGGGCAGATAGAGAGAGTCAATAAGGTACTCGGGGATTTATTGAGAGCTTGTGTATTGGACTTTAGTGGATCTTGGGAGGATCACCTAGATTTAGTTGAGTTTTCCTATAATAATAGCTACCAGATTAGCATAGGAATGGCGCCTTTTGAAGCTTTGTATGGAAGGCAATGCAAATCACCAGCATGTTGGATGGAGACTAGAGACAGATTAAGTCTTAGGTCCAGATTTAGTTAAGGAGGCTTCCAAGAAAATTGAGTTAATCCATGGAAAGATGAAGGAAGCTCAATCCAGGCAGAAAAGTTATGCAGATAAGAGGCATAAAGACCTAGAGTTCTCAGTTGGAGATAAGGTTATTAAAGTGTGACCAATGAAGGTTGTGGTACGATTTGGAAAGTCAAGGAAGTTACCCCCAAGATATGTTGGACCATTCCTAATTATGTAGAGGATTGAGAAGCTCGCATACAGAGTAGAGTTGCCGAGCAGTATGGCAGGTGTCCATAATATATTTCATGTGTCTCATCTTTGCGAGTATGTGCATGATCCAGAGACTAATATTCCTCCGATAGGGTTGGAAGACTTGGTTGTAGAGCATAATTTGACTTTTGTTAGACAACAAGTTCGAGTTGTAGCGAGAGATGAGAAAAAATTGAGAAACAAGACAGTCGGATTCGTGAAAGTTCAGTGGAGCAACAACGAGAAGGACTGTACTTGGGAGACAGTGGATAGGATCAGAGATACTTATCTTGAATTGCTTCGAGGGTATGTCTATATTAGATTTATATAGATAGACACCAGTCAGATAGGTCAGTATGTTTGTTAGGAGTTGTTACAGATGCCTGCTATGTTTAATATTTAGTCCTTACTGAATTTCAAGGATGAAATTCTTTAAGGGGGGAGCCTGTAACATCCCTAAATTTTTTACATAAAATTATTAATAAAATTTAATTAGATAAATTAAATAGAATAATGATGATAAGAGGATTGAGATTTGGATACACATATAGGGCCGTGCTTAATAGTATAATAAATGGGCTTAATTTGGTTTGTAAGCTAATTAATATACACATGGGCATATTAGTAAATAGCTGCACCTCCTCATACCCACGGCTATACACTTTTGTAATTGCCCATTTATGTTTCAATTATCATTTTTCCCAAATGTAAATGAAAATACCTAAATTAGAGCCAGCCATTAATAAGGAGGAAAAGAGGAAAATTCGATCTAAAGCTAAGGATCAAAGCTAGGAAAGATTAATCAACAACAAAACTCAAATTCCTTATAATATCTAAGGTGAATAATGATTCATTCCATCTCTATTTTATTTTATATTCATATATTTTCATATTTAAGATTAAACCCGTTTTATGATATTGTGGATGATGATATGCTTGAGCTATATTATTTTTGAATTAAATCAATTCATTTACATATGAAATTGCATGGTTTTAGGGAAAAACCGATTATTTTTGGATTTAGATGCTATGGAAAAATCACATGTTAGGTAAAACATGAATTAAGAGATGGGTTTAAATTTTCATAATTGTCCAAGCTATGAAAAAATTATTATAATTTTCTAAAGGAAAATACGATATATTTGGGTTTAAAATTTATTTCGAGTATTTCGAGAAGAAATTGGGTCAGAGATTTTAATATGTTTGATCACATGGTGAAAGAGATTTTCTATGGTTTTTGGGGATTTTTCCCAATTGATTTACTTGGGAAAATAAATTATTTGAAAAGAGGGACTTTTCTGCAAATATTGGTTTTACTTAATGGAAGGGCTTAAACGTTAAACTTCCTTTGATTTAGATCTGATAAATGTGGCAGTTATTTTGTAAAGTATGAAAAGTTTTAAGACAACTAATTAAAAGAGTACACATAGGCAGGTTAGTTAAAGCAATTACTAAAAATGCGCATGATTTCAGCCTTTAATCAGAAAAGAGGGTTCCACCTCCTTTAGTAATATCTTTCGACTCCAATGCTTTTGCTCCATCTCAGTCGAAACCCACCCAGCCGAAACCAATACATATGGTATCACTTAGTTGGTACATAATGGATTGGAGGAAAGGCGGAAAATATGGTATTGAATGGAATGCTTCTGATAGGGTCAAAACTCGTTTGGTTTTCAAAAGTTAAGTATTTGCTTTGTTATAGTTAGAGCTTTCAACCTAGTCAAAAATGTATGTTTTCGAAAGGAGTTTGTAAATAGCTTTTGAAGAAGGTTGCCGTATTATGTTTAAAGTACTAAATTTCGGGTGGGTTCCCTTTTGTTTTAAGTGCTTTCGAAAGTAATAGGTTTCGACCAAGTCGAAACCCAGCCGCTATTTTCCCTTCCGGGTGTATTGAAGTCATCAATACTTTCAAAGCGTTTTCTCTGTTTTAACCTAAGCTAGGCCACTTTCTAAATGCTTTTGAAAGGGATTGAGGGTTCCAAAGGCAATCGGTCGAAAGAGGTTTCGACGCTACCTTTTAAAGTTTTAACTTAAAGGTTTTGAGCTTTCAGGTGGTTCCAACACCATCTACTTTTCCCAAAATGATTCTATAAAGTTTCGAAAGAGATACTTTCGTAACCACTTTAACCCAAAAGATGTTTCTAAAGAGTAAAACCCAATGTTTTAAAAAGGGGCACTTCCACTAATTTCGAAGCTATTTTCCTAAAGACTATTAAGCAAGGTTTTGATACATTCGAAAGGTATGATTTTTTTTGAAAGGATTGATTTATAGAGCTTCGAAAAGTATATATAGAGTTTTGGAAAGAGATTTTCTATGCTTTTGAAGGAGGTCATCCGATGGTTTCGAAAGTGATGTTTTAAGGTTTCAAAACAAATAAACCATTCTCATTTTAAAGGAAATACCATGGCATAAATGAAGATTATTGAGAGTATTGCTTCTTTATATATTCATTCAGATTGTAATTAACCTATATCGGTACTTTGAGGAATGGTAGACTAACCAGCTAGGTTGATCTAGTAGTGAATATAACTTATGAAATGATAAAATCTTAATTAAAGATATTGGCAAGGGCCAATAAGTTCACAGTAAGCCCATGAAAACCGTGTAAAGGAAAAGATATTAGGAGGGGCTAATTGATTCATATCAGCCCATGAAAACTATAGTTTGATATTGGCAGGGGCCAATAGGTTTATAGTTAGCCCATGAAAACTATATCCAGATTAAGATATTAACAGTTAGTCAGTACGTTCCTAGTTAGCTTATAAAAACTAGGATAACGGAAAAGATATTGGAGTTACTAATAGGTTCTTATTGATCCCATGGAAACTATGAAATTGAACAGATAGTCCATAAATATTTAACAGGTTAATAGTAACCCTAGAAACTATAATTTAGACAGATAATTAGAATGAAAGGGGTGGGTAATTCAGATTTGATTTACTTATTTTGCATATCATCATAATGTATTGAAATACTATGTTTTAACCGTTATGGATGCAAGAGCACAATATATGGTTTGATAAATTTTTTGGGATACTAGTGAGGATAAAACCCATTCTGCTAAGCGGCGTGGTCTCGCTGGATATCTAAATGGTTTGAAATGGTAGGTTATTATACATACCAAGCTTATATCCGACTTGAACTTTTTATTTTTTCCTTAAACTCTCAGGTACTCAATTGATTTTGAGTAGGTTGAGAGTTAAGGTTTTTAGGTGCTCTTTTAGACGAATAAAGCTTCCGGTGAAGTGCAGGAGGCATGCTAGCTACTTGGAGTTTATTTATTTCCGCTGTGTTTGGTTGTAAAAGCAAACTTGTTTTATTTCCATACTATATGCTTTGATCATCCAAGGGGCATCTTCATATGTCGCTCTTGGCGCATTTTGTAACATGTTTATTTTATCTAAACGTGGTCTATGCTCTAGGATTATGTAATGAATTTGAAATACTTTGAAATGGAATGTGGACTTTGTTTTTCATTTTAATTTTTTTCCATATACATGTGTTTCTGTCTATCAACGTATCTAATATTGCCGTATTTGGTCGTCGAGGATTAATAACTATGGATGACTACAACATTCATATCCGTTATTTTTGGGCCTCCAAGTAGGGGGATGTTACGAAGAACTTGGAACGCTGAAAAGCTGTATTTTCTTGCGATGGATAAATAAAGAAAATCATGACAAGTTGGTCTACAGAATTCGAAGTCTATCGAAAGGAAAGAATTAAAAGTAAAAAACCTTAACCACTACGGATGTTATATAGTTTTGACTATTGATCGAGCCTTACTTATCTAGGTTATATAGCAATGATGAAGTGAAAACATTCGTAATATCTCATTGATTAAGGGCGTTGCTTTAAAAGTTAGAAAATGAATTTCACCAAGATAATTTGTAAGGAACTGAACTTGTGTTCACTACCATACTTCAGCAAAGTCCCTACATGCTTTAATACTTATATTATTTAAATATTCCTAAGTGCCGAGTTCACACCTCAAAGTCACATATACGCAACTTTCGACTTTCGATCGAAAATAATTTTTTGAAATAATTTATAGAAGTTATAAATTATTATGGAAAAATTAATATAATGGCTATATTAGTAGATTTGTTATTATATTTTACTATTATCAGAGGGCACAAAATTAATTAATAAAATATATAATTGCTATATATATTTATTTAATTATTTTTTAGGTCAATATAATAGTTTAATTATAATAAATAATATATACATATATTATTTTGGTAGCCAATTTTTTTTAATTGTTTTAAAATAAGTCAAGCCAAAATATATGTAGGCATAAATTAGTTAAATGGGTTTAATTAATTAAATGAGATATGATCCCACTTATAATGGGTCATATTTTGAATAGTGGGTATAGGTAAGATATTTACATAGTCCATCAGTGTTATAAACATACCTACATATGTCATTCAATACACAATGATTTTTAGTCTCTCTCTCTAAAATAAATTATATCTAATGGTGGACTTTGTAGCTCTACCATTGAGTTGGAGATAGTTCTCTCAAAGTCAAAACTGATAGTTTAAGGTGTATTCGATTAACAAGATCATCGAGGAAGAGTTTTTAAATGAATTTATCCCAGAATCGATTTTAAAATTGGTTTTAAATAAATTTGATTTAAAATCAATTTGCTTTAAGAAAATAAAAATTTTCCCCTCGTTGTTTATTGTTCATATGCAAGTATCTTATGCACATCACTGCTTTGAATATTCATCGTCGACGATCATTTCTATCAATCAAAGGTCCAATGAAAGGTGCAGTTATGTTCGTCTTTGCAAGAGTTACCAATCAACAACGGTGCGATATGGAAACTTGTCGGAGACAGCGGCATAAAATAAATTAGGGTTTCGATCTAAAACCCCAAGTGGTGGCTACTAGAACCCATTATTCACATATTTTCCAATAGGTACAAAATAAAGATACGAGAGAACATCGAAATCAAACACGTCGAAATTAAGCATGTCGATAATAAGGTTTTCGACATAAAGCATGTCATACCATTGAGGGCATCTCGCGCTAATACAATAACAGTCAATACTGAACCTATCACAAACAATATTGCACTCTAAGGGATGTTGTACATCATTAATGCAGCATGGAATGCCGCACCTCAATATGAGAATCAATAACGAAGACTAGCAAAAAGGAAGATATCAAAAGCCTACAACCATAATGATGTCGCATGGCATTCATACCGCACGTAATCAACATCCCTTTTTATTGAGGTCGTGTATCACCAACAAGTGATGTTATATGTGGTTAGATCTACACTATTATCAAGGCAGGGATTTGTTACTACTATCATCATTGATTCCGAAGGTATGTGGCATATTGACATAACCATGATCTCACATCAACAAGTAATATTGAAAGTTTGGAAATAAATGAATGCTGAAAGCACACAGTGCCGTCCCCCATCAACAAGGTTTAATAGACAATGTCACAGGTCATCAGTGAAGCTGAGGATATCGAACGCCATCAATATCGCATATCACTTGTAGAGTTGAATGAATGATGTTGAATCTCTCATATCATTAAACAATGTCGAATGGAACCAATGCCGTATCTCATCAAGGAAGTGATGATATCGAAGAATACTATAGTGAAAGCCATTAGTGTTGAAGTGACATGGTTTATTATCCATGTCGCCCCTCATTGATGTCGTATTCTATAACTATAGCATTTCCTCCATGAAGCCAGAAGAATCAATGTCGCTTCAGAATAATGTTGTGTCTCCCCAATGCAATGTGGTGTCTCTTCAAGACTATTGATTGTCAATGTCGCATCTTAGTGATGACCACTTCATCAATCATTAAAGGATACCATAGGTCGTCAATGCGACGTTGATACCAGATATCATCAATATCGCCGAAAAGTATCAAGGTGGCTTGGTTATTAAGTGTTATACATGATGTCGTAATCCATAGCGTGCAAAAGAATGTCGAAGGTCATCAAAAACGAAGCATGACGCCTAGCGCCATTGGAGTGGCCAATGATATCGTATGTTATCCATGCCGCACTTCAACCCCTATAAACACGGATCTAGGGGCATGGAGGAAAGGGGTGATCATTTCTTTTCTCTCTTCTCAAATCCAAATATTGTAACCCTAAATAGAATAGGGAGAAATCACCAGTTGATTGTGAACCTTGCATTTTGTATGACTAATGTCATGGACAATATCGAACATAGCCTATTTTGTCTATATGCCTTGATTATGCAACTTTGACTACTATTGACTTGGATATGCATACAATAAAGCTCTTTTGGTCCTAAGTTTCATCTTGACTTTACAAAAGTAATATGATTTTCGGTCTAGACTAGTGTTCATATGCATAATCGTTATTATGCCTATGGACGATGGATTGTGAACCATGAAAATTGCTTACTTAGTTCATTAACATACTTAATAGACTATTGCACATATTTGCTACCCAACCTATCCTTCCCTCGAGCATATGACAATGGCTTTTGAGTATATACATAAAAAATCCATGGGCATCATTGAACCATTTCTGAATGGCATGATGTTATGCTACGCCATGAATCACGCTCCAACTCTTGATTTCTTATTATCATATGATTTCATCAACTAAGTTATACTTAGTCTTGATTTTATAGGGGTTACAAATTGATTTTTGGCTCGTTGTACATGGCATCATAGGTGTTACAATTTTTGGGTTAACGGAACTGAAGGCAGCAATGCGCATGCGTTCTGATTCATCTGCAACTGAGGATGTTAAAAATGACGATGACGAAGTGTCATGTGGTCGGCACGATAAGTTAGAGTAGGCGAAATTCCCAATATGATTACACGAGAAGAAGATAAGGTTACAGGTAAATTTTAACTTAGTCCCTTATGTTATAGCTATTATAATTAAACCCCTAAAACTTGTAACCTTTATAAGTTTTACATATGAGATGTACGCATTACTTGCAACATCGGGTTCATATTAATATTCTAAACATATTGATATCATTTATCTGTATATTATACACCTATCTCTGATATTGTAAATTAGAAATTATAATATTAATATTATCATTAGATATTTACATATCAATATCATTAATCAAAATTAATATATTAAGACATTATTCATTTGATTCGAATATTTGATTTTTGAATCAATATGAATCATAATTGTTTAAATTCATGATATCAATTTATGAAATACTAAATTTAAAAAATTTCTCTTCGAATTAAATTATAATTGCTTTATTAATTATTATCGTTCTGGTATTAATTATTCAATATATATATACACACACACACACACATATATATATATATCACTATATATAAAAATTATTTCATTATTGAATTTACAATTGAGCATTTGTTATTTAATTTGATATTGAATTATGTTGTTAGATATCTTTGAACAAATAATAACATTGTATCAAATTAATATTGTTAATATAATGATAATATGAAATAACTTAAACATCAATTCAATATCATCAAATAAAACATTAAATATGATTTAATGTTAATAACATTATTTATGAAAATACAACAAAAAGTCCCGAGCATAATGTATTAAAATAATTTTATAAAAAAATTTGCTCATTTACCATGTTGTCAGATGGACCTGATCCAAGAGTTTCAACGATATTTGATGCAGGTTTTTCATAAAGATTTTCTCTTATAAGATATCCACTAGATTTTCTAATATTGAGCTTATGTGGCATTATCTTTTGCTATAAGCAGCTATTAGTAAAATGAGTGCGTTAAATGAGAATGCTTTTGATATAGATGAGTTGATCAAGTTCTGATATAATCCATGTTAATATTTAACATCTGTAATACAAATCAAAAATTATTTGTTATGATTTGCTAAAATTCTACTTTTATCATATAGTACACATGGTGAAAGTTCGAATCCGTCATTCTTAAAGTTTTTCTTTTCAAATAAACATAATAGAACCGTGAGCTCCATAGAACCGTGAGCTCCATAGATGATGCTGTAAAATACACTCACATACCTTATAATTCAAAAATGTTTATTTGCTCAAATATATTTTGAGTGAACTTCGATGCATCCATCCAATCACAACAGTTGAAATTTGAAAATAAGTTCATATGACTTTTATTTTGAGATTTATTTGCAAAATACACGTTTATGTTAATACACTCGCATACCTTATAATTTGCACCCCGTATATTTGGGTAAAGAATAGAGTTCGTTAAAATTATTATCTTCCCCTCGTTATATTCATGAACAGAAGTACAGAAGTAGTGAAAAGAGTAGGTAGAAACAAACTGACCAGTCTGTTACCTAGAAAAAAACGAAACAAACAAAAAGTAATTAGCTGCTGGTTTGTTACCAGAGTAAAAAGTTTCAAAAAAAGAAAAAGAAGCAGATAATGATTACGTCTATAAAAGCATCCATAACCGCCCACTCTTCTTTTGTCTCACTCTCCTTCACCTAAACAAAAACCCCTCCAACGTCTCCCTCCCTCTCTCACTCTGTTTCTCATTTCTATCGTTAAGCAACCAAACAATAACAATACCTAGCTAATTATACCACAATTACAAATATATAAAGGACAATGCTTTCTAGGCTCAACAGCTCCACTTGGATGGAAGACCTTACAACAACCACCGCCGCAGACGACGCCACCGCCTGGTCCGCAGCCCCTAGCCCTTCATCCAACGCCCCTCCTTCCTCTCTCCTCGACATGGACCCCACCTGGTACCTCTCCGACAACGCCGCTCACAACCACCCTCACCCCCTTTTCCACCTCGGCGCCACCACCTCCGCCTTCGATTCCTCCTTCCCTCTCCCCGATCTCTTCGGCTTCGCCTCCAGTTCCAACAACAACAACGTTTTCAACAGCAATGCCGCTTCCTTCTCCCCTGTTGGAAATTCCTTCGATTTGGTGAACACATCGAAGATCCTCCGGCCGCTGGACGTGTGTCCGCCGGTGGGGGCCCAACCGACTCTCTTTCAGAAGAGGCTGGCGAGGCAGGGATCAAATGCTTTTAGCGGGTTTGAGGAGGAAAAGAGGAGGAAGACAGCCGGAGGGAGTAGTGGGGTGGATATATTGAGTGGTTACGAGAAGATGTTCGATCAGGATGGGAGCATGGATGGGAATTCGTGTTTGAACTACGATTCGGATGAGGTCGTGCATGCTATGACAGGGGATAGGATGATGAATAGTAATGGGAGTGATCAGGGAGGTAAGGTTACCAGCAGTAGTGGCGGAGGAGGAGGCGGTGGTGAGAGTAGTAAAGGGGGTAAGAATAAGAAGGGGCTGCCCGCAAAAAATTTGATGGCGGAAAGGAGGAGGAGAAAGAAATTGAATGATAGGCTTTACATGTTAAGGTCTGTTGTTCCTAGAATTAGCAAGGTGAGCTTTATTTATTAATTTTCTATTTATTTTATGCTTCACTTTGTGATTAGATACTACTTTTTAGTTTTTGATTTAGTTGTTTTTTTAAGCCATGGTTATTAACTTTAGAGAAACGTCTTTTTTAAGAAGTTTAATAGTAACGATTTATGCTGGAGTGGATCTAGGAATTTTACATTGCTTCCAACCATATATGCCTGGACCATTAATTTGTCAATATTCTCAAGAAGCACATCACAACAAGAGTCAGTTATGAATAATTTTAATCAAAATTTCGAAAATTGAAAATATTGGCTTGGATAAATCCAAAATTAAACTAAACATAGAATCGTATTTTTGGAAGCACGTAAAAAGCTGTCTACGAGTAGAGGTAGTAGGCAATCTTACTACCTACTAAATTTTAGCATATTGGGGATTTTTGTACACAAATAGATGGCAAAAGCGGTAGAGATAAATATTATTGTACGTCTACAACTTGACACTTATCTGATCTGCAAGTTGCAATAAGCTAGGTGTTTGATGTGTATTGTGCATGTTTTAGATTAGATTTTTAGACTTGAAACCTTTTTTATTTTTAGCTACAGGAAAACTAATTAATTAGTGCATGAATTAGTGCATGAATCTTTGAGAACTACCTGTTGCTTTTGTTCTTTATTTAATTCTTGTTTGTTTCTACACATATATCAAGAATAACAATACACTCATCAAGTGTTGTTCCGTCTGTATCTTTGTTTCCTCACGTTATATTGAAATTGTGTTAGCTTATAACTAAATTGTGATTTAGGTGAAAATGGTTAGATGGTACGTGTTTTATAATTGATTTTACTTTTATTGTTCAATCATGCTCAGTTCAATAATGTCCAGTTGCCCAGCTTGCTAACTAGTTCAAGAACAAGTAATCTGTGCATTTAAGTGAGCCATCAATACTAAATCTGCTTAAATATACGTACTCTCCTGAATTACTTATCTATTATATATGCTTAATTTATGAATTTCACTCTTTGAATTGGTTGTCTAAGTATGCTTAAATTAGTATATTAGGACAGGCGCGAGCTTAGAAGTATCTGCTACCAAATTTCTATATTATTTTCCCTTTGCATTGATATGAAAATTTATCTTTGAATTAGTAAGTTTGGGTATTATATGCAATAAATATTCACGTGAATGGTTTCATAAATGGACCTTGAGTACATAAAATACAAAGTTTGTTTTATGTAATTATTTTCCATGGATACGATCTTTACATTTATGACATATGTATGTGGTCCCTTTATAAAGTAGGTAAGAATTACCAATGCATACATTGTCTTCTCATGCATCTATAGGTATACACATTTTGCAAATGTTCTATTTCATCTTTGAATTCCAAATTTCATTTCCAAACCCTCTATCTTTGTTTACTTGATAATTTAGGTTCAAATTGCTGTATTTTGTCACTACTCGTCTATATTCCAACAAATCTTCTTATATCTATTATTACTTTTACAATATCTAATTTAACCTTATTTTTTCATGTGCACACTTCCAAGAATCTGATAAATTACATTCTACCAAAACGTACTAACGCAGGATTAAGCAAAGTTCAATGTTTGGTGACCAATTCAAAGTCTTTTTCTGGGCTTTATCAAAGATTGTAACTACAATAGTGTCAAAAGATTATAACGTAATTTTATTATGATATTGCTATTTCATTGTTGGGTTATTTTAACTATCACCTATGTTTTTTTCTATAATTATTTATCTCTTCTGCACCAAAATCTGGAATAAGTGCAAAATTGTATCAGTAGTTTGATTTGTAGAACCATAAGTTTGAACCATAAGTTTATGTGACATAAGCAACAATGGTTTTTTCATGAAAAATTAGTTGTAATTCTCCAGAGGGACAATAGTTACTCGTACAACATTCACACATGCAACCGAAATTTCAAACAATAGTGTGTTAAATTTAATATTTCAATGTTACATTGCACGCTTTTGACACAAAAATTTTATTTTATTTATTATTATTATTATTATCATTATTTTGCTTTTCATATATGTTCATTTGACTAAGTAGTTGTTCTGAGCTACTGCAGATGGATAGAGCATCCATTCTTGGTGATGCTATCGAGTATTTGAAGGAGCTACTGCAGAGAATCAATGACCTTCACAACGAGCTTGAATCTACACCTTCAAGTTCTCAGTTGCCAACTCCAACCGGATCGAGCTTTCATCCTTTAACACCAACAATTCCCACACTGCCTTCTCGCGTCAAAGAGGAGCTCTGTCCTACTTCTTTGGCAAGCCCAACCGGTCAACCCAGGGTTCGTTTCCCAGTTTTTCTCTACTTTAAAAAAATTATATTTTTAACCATATTCCCAACATCATCTGGTTGAAATTTGCCTCGTTGCGAGTTAATCAATTTTTGCTATGGGATATTTTATATTGTTTTATTAAGAACTATGAACATCAAACGGTGATCACTCTTAGATCTAGTGGAAATAGTGGGCAAAGGTTTATAACTCAATAATTATAGTTTAAACTGTTAAAACAACAAACTATCTGTTTGTAAAAGATATAGGTGATCTTTCATTGTGTGCCCTTGCTTCCAAGTCCCAGTTAATCCAATCCATCCATCTTACATCTATCCTTTTGAATAATCCATTTAATTATCGAATGAAAGGACATGGTGTGATAAACACATGTGGACATGGTTAGAGGATAGGAGATCTCGGCTCTTTGTACAACAAAGTTTCTCTTTGTTACGGTGTAAATTATGATAGTACTGTTCTTACCTAAAGTATAAATCAGAATTCATGTGCTTACGGTATTGTAGAAGCATTTGTCAAGTATAATGTTTTCTTTTTTGGTTTCTGTTTACACAAAATAGGTGGAAGTGAGGATAAGGGAAGGCAATACAGTGAACATTCATATGTTCTGTTCTCGAAGACCCGGGATCTTGCTGTCTACAATGAGGGCACTTGATGGTCTTGGTATTGACATCCAACAAGCAGTCATCAGCTGTTTCAATGGCTTTGCTTTGGACGTCTTTCGAGCTGAGGTTTGTTTTCTTCTCAAATTAAACTGTTATGAAAACCCTGTACAGGATTATAGAAACACTTTCAAATTTGATTTGTATTTCCCTGAATTCAACGTCAAATAGTTAAATTATTTTACTGCAGCAATTAAGAGATGGTCCTGCAACGCTGCCAGAAGACATCAAAGCTGTTCTTCTTCACTCAGCTGGTTATCAAGGTGCAACTTAATTGAAGAAACCATAGAGAAAAAAAGAAAAGAAGAAGTGATCATCTTTATCGCCAAACCGTACTTGTTTCATTTCATGATTATAGAGTTATGAGTGTCTTAGGTTTTATATTTGTTCAGTTATCTGTTTTTATTTCTTTGTTTCTCAGAAAATTATAGAGAGTAGAAGTGATATCAAAGATGTCTATGTGGGAATATCCTGATGTTTTAAATTTATGCCTCTACCTTAGGCATATATATATTTTATGTAATGACAGTGGGAGGACTATTTGTGAAAGATGTGTTTTTATGTAAATTGTTCAATTGTTCACAAAAAGATAATATGTGTTTCTATGTAATTTATTCGGTTTACTGGTTGGTTTCGGTTTTTAGTGTTTGAAAGCCGAACCAATCAACTAAACCAAATAAAAGTCTTAAATTATTGTTAAATATCATAATTATTAACCAAATACTATTATTATTTATATTATCACTTTGAAAAAATTATTTTTCTATCGATTCATGTTAATATATTTAGAAGATAAGTGGTTAGTTTTTATAATTTACATCATCATCACATATTAAAATATATATGTAGACCAAATCAATTGTTCGGTCTTGTATTATATTACAAATACACAACCTAGGTTGATTAGTCACCAACAAACCAACCAAACGGAACCAATTATTTTTTGTTCAGTAGATTTCGATTTCGAAAAATATCGATTCGGTTTTTGTTTTTTGAATGGTTAATTTGGTTTCAATATTTTTTGTCTGTTTCAAACCAAACCAACCACTGCTCACCCCTAATTGAATCTACTACTTCGGAAACTGTAATTAGAAATATGACGTTTTCCTTTGCTAAGCAAATTCCCAAATCAACTTTAATATTCATTGCTATACTCGAAATCAATCCTTGAATCAACCATCTTTTATGGTTTCTTTTTTTAGTGTTAAGTGTATGTAACCAGAATTTAGGGAATATTCAAGTCTGGTCAACGTCAGAAACGGACCGGAATGGCCGAGATTTCGAAGTGCCGGCCGGAATGTTCAAACATGATTGAAATGTCAAAATATTAAGAAGGCAAAACAAATTTGGTTCAGCTCAAAATTGTATTTCAATTCTAAAGGGGAGATGGTTCATTCAATGTCCAATGAAATGTCAAATAATGTCAATTTGAAAAATCAGATTCGACTCTTATCTTTTAGATCTTTCTTTTTCTGTTTATCAGTTCATGAAAGCAACATGGATTCAGATCTAATATAAGATATAGGGCTGGTGTCAATATAGTAAATCAAATCAAATTGACTTTTCCAATTAGCAACTACGGATTCAGGTATAGCTTCCGCTAATTCATTTACTTTCTCTAATTTCTTTTTAATCAGATCAATATGGGTCACCTATTCAGATCTAGGGTTTCATGGTTAATTTATCCTAAAGTATATTAAAATTCTAAGTGGAATGAACCATGTTCATAATAGTTTTGTTTTTTTCTATCAACGACACCGTTCTGTTGGGGGGTATAAGCCATTGTCAATTGCCTCTTGATCTCACTTTGTTTGCAAAAGTCACTAAATTCGTTTGAATTAAGTTCTCCTCGTCTGTCAGCGCGGAGACATTTAAGAAACAACCGTTCTTTTTTTCAACTACAGTTTTGAATCATTTAAAAGAATTTAAAGCCTTTGACTTCTACAAAGAAATACATCTATGTTTTTCTACTATAATCACTAGTAAACAAAATATACCTCTTGTTGCTATTAGATGCAAGAGTAATCGGACCACATATATATGCATGTACAAGCTCTAGCTTTTGAGTTGCTCTCCAAGTGCTTTTCTTTGGAATCGGATCAGATGTTACTTCCTATTGATACAGTCTGCGCATGTCACACTTGAGGTAGAGAGTTGAGAAAGTCCACATACCATGTTCTTGTACCGCAATGTTCTCAATCCCTTGTAATTCAAATGTCCATACCTCTTAGGCCAAAGATGAGAAAAGTTTTGAGTTCTTGCGTGAAAGCATTGATCATATCGTACTTGAATAGAATTCGAGATTGAGGCAACATAATAAACATAAGAAAATAAGAGTAGTGTCATGTTCGATATATGAAGATGCCAACACGATACATAACCAGTTATAATTCTTGGTTTTACAAAATGGAAATTTCAAAATAATTTTTATTAGCTAGATAAGCCTCATGTTTCGTCTTTGAAATCCTTATTCGTCCTTTCAAAAGATAATTGTTTAATGCATAAATTCATCCTACTCGAATGAATAGTCATGGGTTTGTGTGAAATAATGAAAACACGGATCAAACATAAAGTCTGTGTTGTAAGTAAAATCTTAACCTAAGCAATCATAGAGAAACCACGCAGTTGTAGCATAGAATGGATTTCCCCTTCACTTTATGATTATATCAATCACATCATACCATTTAAACAAGCATTACATTAACAACAACCATGTGCATCAAATTCAATCCATAAGTGTACCATACAATTGTCATTCAGTTATGAACCATGTCATATTTAAATTTTCAATTCCGATTAAGTATACCCTATACTTAACATATACATTCATGAACTAAGTCTTCCGACAATCCATTCAAACATCACCAATCTCTTGTTTTAATCTAGGCAAGTAGACGAGTCTGGCAAAATCACATGTCAGTGGGGTGATCATGATAGGGCGACTAAGGCATATGTATGCGTTTTTTAGTTTCTAATACTTACATCGATAAGTTTATTAATTACTAGCTATGTAAAATAAAAATTACATTCTACTAATTTTCAACTGAAATTGTTTTTTCATTATAATCAAGGTTACAGGAGGCACGGGCTTATGCGCTTCAGCAGTCTGGTCGTGATGAGTTGACACAAGAGGAACAAGATAACATATTTGACGCTGTTATGGATCCGACGCAGCGGAGTAGACGTTATGGCTTCTGGAACGTAACAGTAATTAATCCTTTTACATATGTACAACAAACCAGCGTTTAAATATATAGTGTTATAATATTTTATATGCTGAGACAACCCTTTTGCTATTATTTCTATTTGCAGGCTCGACAAGCTCAAAAGGCCCAAGACAAAGAAGAAATTTAGGAGCTTAGAACTATGATTGAGCAGCTACAGGATGAGAATCGTCTGTGAGCTGGAACAGCTGAATCAAAAGCTTGCGGAGTATGTGCAGAATCATGGTTACCTTTCCTTCGTCGTTTGGTGCTTCCGGAGGCGACGATGAAGATGCTTGAGGAGGTATGCTTTTTATTATTTGTGTTTGAACGATGTATATATTGATTTAGAGATGGTTATTATGTGTTTTAATGTTGTATATATTGGTACGGAGTGGGTGAGAACGATATTTTGATGGTATGTATGTGGTTTGTTGACATGTTTTGATGGTATTTACGTTGATGGTACGGTTTATGATATTTGAATGGTTTGATTTGTTTATATTGGTATTTAATTGATTTATGTGTGTTGTTTATATTGATATTGATATATATGTGTGAAATGGATTGGAAATGTAATGAAAATGTGTTGAAAATGGAATGGATTGGAAATGGTGTGGCTGAAAGGCGAATAGGCTTGTTGTTGTACATCAAAATAAACCCAGATTTCCAACGTTTTCCAACGACTTATTGGACATTTTATTCAAACGGCTTGTAACTGTTTCCAACGGCTATTAACCGTTGGCGGCCGTTAGAAATTCCGTTGGAAAATAGCCCTTGGTCCCGTTGGAAAGCGTTGGTTCTATTCCAACAGTTACGAGCCGTTGGAATACCCGTTTAATCCTGTAGTGATTAATTCAAAAAATTATGAAATTAAAACCCATCTTTATTTCATCATTATAAACATTGTATTAAATTTCGTGCCATTTAAATATGGTTAGATCATGTTTTACACAAATTCCTTTCATCAAAATTTCAAACCATATTCCAAACAAGGTTAATCATTCAAAGATGTTTATCATCATCAAAAACATTTATTCACAATCAATTCCAAACCCTAACAAATTAGAAAGGGTTTTATGGTCGTCTTGATTTGGAAAATCTTGCTTTAATTCTCTTCCTTCGTAAAATTGAAAAGTCGAATCTTCTACCTTTGGTTTCTCTTTTACGAAAAATGGTTTTTCTCCTTTACAAAAATGGTGGTAGGCCTTGAAATTGCTACAGGGATTTTTGTTTTGAAAATGAAATGAAGTGGAATTAGAGAATATAGCTAAGAAAAACGAGTCAATGATTTTTCTTGGGCTAATATCTCTTCAAGCCCAGTCCTACCAATACATCTCCCCTAATACAACCATTCACATTCTCTAGTATAATTTATTTACCTTCATTAACAATGCCAACTTTAATTACTCTAATCATCTTTGGTTCATCCAATTGACTTTTAATGTACCCATTGCTTAATTAATCAAATTTTCCTCGAGTAATTTTTGCAGTCAAATTTATCTTAATTTTCCATTTAATGAACCCGTCAAAATATGGAGTATTACACTATCGTTCACTAGCATTCAAATGTTTTTTGATCTGATCATAGAAAATTTTCCGTTAGCACGCTCCGGTGATCACAGTAGCCATCAAAGCGAGGAGTGGCTGGTTGTATAAAACTCTCTTTTGTTGTCATCTTATGTATTGCTGTAGAACTTCAAAAATTGTTGCTGTGATTTGTCAGACCCAGTCCTCTCTCTGATACCAGATTCTTGACAACTTTGATCTAAATTTAATTAAGAAGAAGAACGTAATAAACTGGACTTCGCTGAAAAAACTGCAGCAAACTACTACAGACCCTATGGTATGATGGGATGTAGAAAAAGAGATTTACCAAAAATGCTGTATGTACCCACATTACCGTTGTTTTATGTAGCAACGTAGTGTATAAGCCATTACATTGTCTATAACGCACAAAAGCATTTTTATGATATAGTTTTAGCAAACTCATTAAAGGTGGAATAACTGCTCTAACGAATGTTTACACACGAAGAAACAACGCTTTCTTTGAAAATTATGGTGCAAGCTTAGATGCAAACCAACGTTCTATCAGAATAGGCTTCCAGAAGAAGGTTCTTCTGTCTGGAAACGGACTGGCTACACGAATACGTTGATTTATAACCATATGCCACCTTTTAGCATATATACAATTTATGCAGTGACAGTGGAAGGACAATTTGTGAATGAATTATATTTGAATCTGTTTAACTTGTTCACAAAACAGTTAATGTACGTACATACTTCTGAACCTGAAGTCACTGTTAAATATATTATAGTAACATACAGTATCGTGCATGTTCTGAAGAACAGAAGCGTGGGATGGAGGAAATATTACATGTACCTAACTACCATGTTCACATGTGTCCATCTCATTTTGTCCATGCGTTGATTTATTAAACCAATTAATTAGTATGATAAATCTGTAAATACGTGGAAGAAATTCACTGAGGACAAGAGATACACAACAAATGCAGACAGATGATCTGATCTCTGCTACAAAGAATACATATTGGAAGAAGCGCTCCAATGAAAATTTTCTTTTACGAGTTTAAGCACAAGAGAATCAAATAATTAATTATTACTTAATCCGTGAAACAAATTGTAGCAGTAACTGTCGATTAATCTATTACAACCTAGTTTTATTACTTTGTATTGTTCCTTATCTTCTAATTTATATTTTCTATTCTGTCTCTTTGTTGAAAGAGTAAAAGTGTGTTGTTTAATTCGTGGATTTTGGTTTTGATCGAGCCACATTGACTTCATTTGTATTTCTTTATCATTTCTTTCATAATATGTTTGTGTGGGTTCTTGGCTGATACCATGAGTGATTACCCAATCTAGAACTTTGCATATATTTTGATGATTTTTTATTTTAAAAAAAATGGGTAAAAGAAAGAGAGCCCATGGCCCAAATACAAAGTGGGTATGTACCCATACATATGATAATGCAAACTTGCTGTAACCCTAGCCCACTTAGCGCTTCATTTTACATATCTTATTTCTTCACTTCGTCGCTAATGGCAGATCACAAAACCTTTCCAGCTAAATCTGTGCGCCAGTTCCAAACCCCCTCCCTTCGCATCTACTACTCCTCTCTCTCAACACTACAAAAACAAAGACATTTAATGATGCCATGAAGTCGTCGGCAGGTGTCCGTGGCGTTGGTACAAAATATGTTAGTTTTTTTTTTTTTTTGGGTTCGTCTTGATTACATGTGACGTTCTTACAGATGCCATACAGACGATATAATGCCAACGCCATTTCGACACATTTCCACCATCACAATGATGTCAAATTAAAATAAAAAATAAAAACTAAATTTTCAACGTTTGGTAGACGCCTTGTTAATATTATTACCTAAACATATTTACAGCATTTCTGCTATGTTTCTCACCTCAATCACGCATTTAAATATATACAATATATAATCATCCATATCACAAATTCATATATCATATTATCACATACCACCAAATTCATATAACGACGTATGTTATCCAAGATCATAATATTATAGATATATTAAATCATACAAACACAAATATAAACAATCATACAAACTCGGTCAGCCAAAACAAATGTATACATACATATGTACAACATGAAAATAGGTTCAAAAATAAATTTTGAAAAAAAAAATTTGACTGAAGGATAGCAAGTTTATATTTTAGGCTGAAAGACAATGCTAGTTTTTCATAATGAAAAGCTGAATATAATGCTTAAAAATAAAACTAGCATTTGTCTTTCAACCTAAATTTTTTCAAAGTTTGTCCTTCAGTCTACTTTTTTCTTCAAAGTTTGTCCTTCAGCCTAAATTATATGGTGGAGCCTTAGTGCGACGATAAGGTCACCCGCATGGTGATCTGGACGCCTAGGTTCGAGTCCGAAAATAGCCTCTTCACAATGCGAGCAAAATACTGCATACATTATCGACCTATTTGATGCCCACTATCGTGCATGAGCTTCATGCGTTGGGTTCCACCTTTCGTCCTTTTGCCTAAATTACAAGTAACACTTATCCTTTAGTCCAAAAATAAACTTAATGTCTTTCAACCTAATTTTTTTTAAAAGTTTATCGTTTTCCCTAATTCCCTCCGTCTAAATACCGCCGACACAAATGTCTAAAAAAACATCCAAACAAAACAATACCATCACAAATCACGACATAAGCAAAATATCCAAACAATCTGTAAGCAAATATCCAAACAATACCAAATATCCAAAGCAAATATCCAAGCAATACCAAAACGAATATCCAAACCAAATATTCAAATAATACCAACACAAATACCTACTCACCTGAAGCCTACCCAGGATCACCATCACCACCCTAGCAGAAATGACCTCATTTGGAAAGCATCACAAAAATGCATCCATAACCAATCCGAGCTTCTTCACTAGCTTACCGATTGTCTAAACTTCAACCACCGATTTTCTTTTCCTACACCAGTGCTAAATGTAGCAGCTCTGTCTAATGATGATCTCTACATTTAAAACAAGTTTATTGTTTAATAATAAGTGATATAACTTATATGTTCGTTTAGTTTACTGGGTGATTAAGAAAAAAGATGTTTTAACTCAAACTAATTCTTGTATAATTTATTGAAATAAAATTTATAATTTAACTCAATTATATATCTATGTGTGTATATATGTGTCTATATATATATATATATATATATATATATATATATATATATATAATATGGGGCCAGCTATTTGAATACAAAATTAAACACAAAATGGCAACACAAAAGATCCGGACCAGTGGATTTTTTTGTCTTTATGAAGAAGGTGGAACTCAAGGGGCAATCTAATGGTGGAAATTCTTTGTGTCACCAATTACGTCTATATTTTGTGTCTAAATAGACTTTTCCTATATATATATATATATATAACTTATTGAGTGATTTAACTTATACAAATACACTCCTGTTTAATTTTTTAAAATAAAATTTATAATTTAATTCAATTATATAAACATTTGTTTAATTTGTTGAATGATTAACTTATATAATTGGTTAGTATTATGTGATTTAAACAAATCTATATTTTAACTCGAATAAAGTCTTGTTTAATTTGTTGAAACAAAATTTGTAACGATTTGCCTTTTCGACCCTCAGAAGTCGATACTAATACATCTACGGTATTTACGTGCCCAATAACCAAATGTCGAAAAGACAGATGGTTAGGGGAAAGAAGAAGAAAGAAGACAAGAAGAATCTAAACAACATAGAATCTCACATCATAATGGATAATCTGTAATATAACAATGATCTTTACAAAAGTAAATCTTTATATACATACATCTATCAGAGCACTAGGCTATCATCTATCTGGACATTTATAACATATATCCTTACAGTTTCTGATAAATACAACAAAGCAATGCAACAGAACGTGAAGAAAAACGTAGATACGTCTTAGCCTCCAGCTCGTCTCCTGAGCTCCAATGCATCCAAAGCTAATCTAGAAAATATGCTCAGTCTAACCCGAGCATTGTAAGAAAACAACGGCCGGGTCAGTCTGGTACCAGCGTGAGAAACTCAAATCACAAGGAGTTTTATTATAACTTATAAAATCCTTTAAAATAAAAGGTATCTCGTAAGGCCACACTGCACATAAACACGGATGAATTTTTACCTTACATAACTAAAACTTTTTTATATGAAAATCCAATAGTATTATCATAACGTCTAGGGTTTAAAATATTTAATAACTAAGTATCTGTGATGTGTGTACATGAAAACAATAATAGGTATAAAATCTAAAATTGAAGGTGCTTATTGGAGAATGGATTTCCAACAATGGCAAGGTAAGGGACTACCTTTCGAAAGGTGCACCTCTAGATAAAATGTACTCGAGGGCCTCGTTGAGACACTCTGCTGGCAAAACCGGCTTACCCCTGACTAGATAGTATCGAATATGATCACCCCTTGGTTGTGATCAACAACCATAAATGGGCCCAGAAGCATACATATAGATATCGACTCTAGATAAGGCCATGATCATACCATAACGGGACGACTCGCATAGCCTTGCGGTTTTAACCATTTTCAGGATGTGAGGCTTGAGAGGCTACGCGCTTACCATTTCCTCATAATAATTCATACTTGGAATGCTAACACTGCACTCTATGCCGAAAATGTAATACCAACAGTCATCCATACATGTTCGTTCTGGGACTGAACGAAACCGAAAGCACTACCTTTATTACATCCATTTTGGAATCACCATTATGATTAGTAGCAAATATCCCTTGCACCTCAAAGAGCTCCATCTTCAATCATCATCAAGATATCTTTCATTCGAACGCCTATGTTGGTTCAAAGTGGTTTCTGGATAATATATCGGGTCCTTAGTCTCTTCGAACCAACAACTAATAATTTCCAGTTGACTCATTCCCGGTTCTTTCAAAAGTATACAACAAGTAATCGAGTCCTCATAGGGGAACTTGAATATGTGCAACATACTTCCTGAGTCAAAACTGGCCAATATTTGATAGTCGATTATTTAATTATCAAATAACAAACTAACAATCATCTATAGATTTAATTACCCATAGCAACCACTTAGCCTCAAAAAAATAAAATTTTCATTTATTTAAATCTCTTTCCAAAATATTTGTCAAAAATATCCATATACTTATCTCCTTAGCATAAGTATATTCACAAAACATGGTGAAAGATTTCTTATTACAAAATCATATTAAGAGGATCAAGACAAATATTATTTAAATTGAAGATAAAGATAACCTCAACGTTATTCCTTCGGTGTTAAGTGTGGAACAAATGTCCATACCACCATAACAAAGAAGGCGAGTAAAGGGAAATCCCAATCTCAGACTCTTTTATAAATCTATAAAAATCATTTATATTTCTTTAATAATTTTCCAAAATCACTAATAAAACTCTTTAATAATTCTCCAAAATCATTTAAAAAATTCTTTTATAATTCTCCATTTATAATTCCCTTTTCTTAAAATATCATTTACAAATATCATTTGTAAATCCCCATTAATTAAAGCCTTTATACGATATTATTTACAAAATATCATGTAAATATCTTTATCAAAATAGTAGGACAGCTTACAAAATCATTTAAAACACTTATCCTCAATTTGATATAGAATTAAAATCAATTAGAAACCATAATTTACAAATTTGAAAGGAGACCTAGTGACCACAATGGTACTAAATCAAATTACCATTTTAATTAAATTTGACTTCTAAGTCACGTAACAGTTATTTACATAAACCAACACATATGTGAATAAAATTTATAACTAAATCAAGAAATAACATGTCAATATAAACCAACTGGCAGATATATATCCAAATAACATAATAGCAGGATGGTGATTTGTCCTGTTAAATTGATATCCACATAATTTATTAAGTTTAATATAATAGAATGAGGATTTATTCTGCTAAGAGATGTCCCGCAGAACGAGAATTTATTCTACTAATAGATGTTCAAACAATCTACTAAGTTTATTATATAACTCATTCGTGTTGTTTGGCTATTTAATGGTACAGACAAAAATAAATCTCAATTAATAATTATTAAATCAAAATTAGATCTTAATTTAAACTTAACTAACCGTTAATTAAATCTGGTTTGATTTATTTAATTAAACCCTACATGATTAGTAATTAATTATTAATTAACTATAACTAAATAATTATTAAATAAATAACTTAATTAAATAAAATTTAATTCTTAATTAACTCTTAACATAATCCATCATTAATTAATTAATCATAATTAACTTCATCACAAATTACTTAACTTAATTATTAATTATAATTAATAATTATCCTTAATTAAATTAATTAATTATTAAACTCATACTTAATTACAAAACAATTAACTTTGGTACTTAAATAGAGTTTGAATTTTTTTCCAAAAGATTTGAAAAAAGGAACCACTTTTAGTTTTTAAATAATAATTTTTCTCCAAACTTCGTCCATAGCGACTATTGCCATGGATGTCGATGTCGTAACTTAAAACTAGTTTCTAAGTTAACACCGTTAACTTTTAGCTCTAACTCCTAGCTACTTTACTTCTTAAAAAAACAAAAGTAAGAGGTTTAGAAAACAAAGATAAAGTTTGAAACCTTGAAATCTTTTTAGTAATTTAAAACTAGTCCAAAGGATCTCAGGTTACTTTGTTCAAGTCCAAAATTCAAATCCATAACCATCCAAACTCCTCATTTACATATGCACTTACTTCCTAAAGTAATATATCAAGCTATGTACACTCACTAATTAAATTACACACACTTTCCAATTTCAAGTTTAAATGTCCAAAATTTTCAAGTCAAGTCATACTATTTACTTAACCAAAAATTTTACCAACTTTCCAAAACAAGTACAACCAACAAAAAAAAAGTTTATGACTATCATCCAATTAAGCAAGCATATAATTATTTTAAACACAAGCATGCAAATTTATTTTAAATAATTTTAAAGTTTAGTTTTCTCAATCAAACCCCACCATACTCCAAATAACACTATATCTACACCTCTAAACCACCCTAGAACCCACGGCCTAGCCCCACACCTCTAGCTATGCTTGGCCACATGAACTTACCCATCAATACTCACAGCCATACACCGCCCTCACTTTCAAGACTCATGGCATCAATAAGGACAATGCCAAACACCATTAAAAACTCCACCTTTAAAGATATGAAAGGGATTATAATGATGTAATAAGCTTATATAAGAAGCTTGAAGAGGTTTTGAAGTAATTTGATATCTTTTGATTCAAGAATTTTAGAAAGAAATGAGTGGAAATAAAGGTGTTTTCAAATCCACCATTTTTGTTTCCAAACTTTAACAAATGAAAAGTAAATTCTAAAGTGAGAGAAAAATAAGAAAATGATTTTTATACAAATTCAAATAATTACCAAACTAACCTTTATACTCTTCCGTCAACTCCTTCTTTGCCACATAACCACCTCATCACATTACTTCTTATATTTCTTCTAATTGTCCCCCCTTAAACCAACATGCATTTAATGCATTTGTACTTATGGTGTAAAATAAAAGTGACATATCATGATTTCTTTTTTTAATTTAATTTTAAACTTACAAATTGTCACATCCTTCTTTTCACTTAAAAACACATATTTACAGTTGTAAACATCCTTAACTAAGTACTTATTAATTATATAAGTTTGTTTCAAGTGTATTAATGTGTTTTACAACCTTTTAACAACTTTTAGATGATCAAAAATCAGGATTTTGAACAAGCTTTTCGGTCAAAATTTCTAATTTCCTTTTAACTGATTGCTTTTGTGAATAAAAATCAAAAATGAATTTTCTGTCTAAAAGAGGGCTATTTTAATTATTAAACCTATTAGTTTAATATTTAAAATCAATTTAATATTCACAAACCAAAGCGGTAAAATCCAGACCGTTACATTCTTCCCTACTTAAAAGAATTTCGTCTTTGAAATTTCAACACATGAACACCCAATTCTATTTATAAGTCCGCATGATGTTTATAGATCATCCATATGATTTTTTTTATTTGATCACTATTCATATACATAACTTCATTTCCAAACTAGTATCACTCACCCGATTCACTGATGCGGACTTCAATCAGGCTTCTTGACTAGAAACATATATTCTCCTTACATAGCCATATACTGTGATAGAAAACTTTGGTTCCCTATCGAGATCCCTCATCAAGTGCTCATCATCAAAATCAAGTGATAAATCATTATCCAGAATGGTGTAAAACACCTCAAGTTATATACTCGAATCTTGGATCGAGAATTATATGAGAAAGAGAAATGATCTACGTACAACCTACATACTCATTTGAAGGTTCTTATTTACCCCTTTACCTTCTTACCCTCCCATAAATATTTATTAAATCATTTCATAACAATTCCAACTTAGGTTCAAACATTTTTCAAATGATACAACTTATTTATGAAATCTTTCATAACTACAAGAAAATTCGTTTTTAACAGCTTTAAATGGCAGCGTTTTATATAAAATCAATTTATTCTATCTCAAATCATATTAATTTTAACTAAAACGCTGCTTGTTCCAAAAATACATCGCCTGTGTGGTTTTTTATGCCCATGCTCTCTTCCCGTTTCCGCTACTTTATTTTTCCCTCCCATATTTCTTTTCCCTCTCGCTTCCACCTTTTTCCCAATTTTTTTCCCTCTTAAATACCCTATTTACTCCATAAAACCAGTGACGGTGATCCTTTTTTCCTTCTCTCAACGCTTCTCCTCTTTTCTTCCACATACGAACACTTTTCATCCTCTCAACGCGTAACTAATTTAAGGAGTTTTCGTCCTCGAGAGCTTTCTAGCTTTCAGAAATCTCCCTGCCCTTAGAAGCCTTCAAAATTTCAATAGTCTTTCAATTATCAAGAAGGTCAAAGTCGCTGTGCCGCTTCAGATTTCCAGCTTTCAAAGGCATTTTCTTCCTTGGCATTCAAGGTCAATTAGTGTTCTAGAGCGCCTAATTTTCAAGATGCTCAACTCTATACAAGTTTAATCTGTACGTGTTCAACTATACCTAGTGTCACATCTGTTCAAGATGTACAACTCGTTGAATAGGAGGAAGGCAATTGCGTTGAAGAGTGTGTAGAAGGGGTAATGGTGGATGTGTGGTGGGGATTGGTCGAGAGAGAAGCCCAGGGAGTATAATTGGGTCGGCTATGAAGGATTGATGAATATGTGCGCTGAAATCGGTTTGAAGGTGCAGGCTGTTATGTTGTTTCATCAATGATGTGGTAATGTGGATGATTCTTGCATGTAAGTTGCTTATTATAATTCTTTTTTTGTCCGCTTACTCTTTTTTTTCTTTTTGACTTTTATTGCTGGTTGTGTGCACTTTATTACTTAAAACTAGTACTTAAACTGGAATACATTATATTTCGGTTGTTTAGTAGGATTAATTCATAAAAGAGATAGGTTGAACAGTTTATCACTGGCTGCTTCTTATTGAGTGAGTGTATTATTCATCAATCATAGATTATATATGGCTTCTAATTTGATAATTTTATTGCAGAATGACTGGTTTAGAATATAACTAATTATTATGATAATAATAAATTTTATGAAAAATTAACTATAAATAATAATAAATAGTTTTATAAAAATTAACTAAGACTTAGAATAATAATAATAATAAGTTAACTAAGGTTTATAATAATAATAATAATAATAATAATTAAACGAGTCTACAATAATAATAATAAATTAACTAAGTTTATAAAATTTTTAAGTATACAATCATGAAAAGTTGAAGTATACTTGTATTGTCCATTTAAAAATTGAAACTAATACTCCACTATAAACCATCGTAAGTTTCACAACTGGATTTTGGATCCACTGATTTATGTTAAATCAAAATATATAATCATTTGTTTATGAAAATAGTTTTTTGATTATTTCTTTTGTCATTAAGTCAGTAATTCAATTCTAAAAGCAGTTGACGATTCACAAACTAACAAAATATGTTTTTAAGTTTTAGTTTTTATCATTTTTTGTTCATGTTTTACTAACTAGCAAAATTTGTTTTTTAAATTTCAGTTTTTTATCATTTTTTGCTCACATTTTACTTTCTAAAGAGGGAAAGTTTAATTAATTTACTATGGAAATAACATGGATATTCGGTGAATATTAATTTTTTCAACATATAAATGCAACATAAATTTTAAGAGGCAAATACACACAGCAAGAGCTCCAGAAGCCTTGGTCAGACTCCAGATTCAATAATAGCTTGAATTTTATTATTAGTACCATAAAATAAGTAAGAAAGAGCAACATGGATCCGTAAGAACTTCATTACCGTCTGAATGAATTAATTGCTCGAGTGTAGGAAGAGCAGGATGAGATTGTAAGCATAAGCGACTAAATACAAGAAAGTAATATCATCTGCTGTGTTCATCATAATATTTGAAAATAAAGTAGGTTAAACCTACTTTAAGGGAGGTTGAGGCTTTCCAGTGTAAAAATCGGATAGAGTCCAGGTGGCATTCCTTAACACCATTGATGCCTGAAAACAATAGATAAATTTTCTTCAGAATAGTGCATTGGCAAATACATTGCATGTGTGAAAAAAGAAATGGTGATAAGAAACTAACTTGCTAGAAAACAATAAAGAAAAATATATTATATGAACTCTGTTGGTCCAGAAAAGTAAATTAAAGGAAATATACAACTAATAGAAATTGTATCCATGGTGGATATTAATCAAAACAAAAACTAAGTAGTAATAAGTAAAATATCCTCGTAACTAAAATCTTCCGCAATGGGCCTTATTCTGTTATGAATTAATTAATCTAAATTTTGGAAATGTCCACAAACTTCTAGAAAATATCAAAAAAAAAATCGAATGTATACGACAGTTTTAATGAGCATAAGCCTAGAAAACTTGTCATAATTAAGAGGGAAACTTATCATAGTTGATCAATATTTTGCTTTACTTTTAGTAAATTTCAGCGAAAGGTCTAAAACTTTATTCTTTTACTCTTATCAGCGCAAAATAATTAACTTGTTTTCATTCGAGGATTTTTCTTTTCTATTAATTTTTTTAAAACACTGGGTAATTGTCCAACTCTTCATGCCGACTGAAGAGTAGTTAGTTAATCAAGGTCATTATTTTTGGAGCTTTGTTCTTTGTTTTTCCCATAAGTAAATATTTACATATATTTAAATTTTTTATCTATATAACGTGGATTCATCTCTTTAACACGGGGAGTCACATAGATGACAGGAGTAGGTAATTAACTTGGAGTATCATTCATTTTTATTCCTTCCAACATGAGAGTAGTGAAATAACAATAAAAGTTCATTGATTCTAGTTTCTTCCAGGTCTGATTTCAACAAGTGCATACTATTTTTTATGTCAAAAAGATCAATATTGGTTCTAATTTTGGGCTTGATGTTCCTTTAGTGATAATAATTGATTAAAATAATCCTTGATGAGATTATTTGTTTGCTTAAATGTAACGACCCAAAATTTCTGTCATTTGAAATTCGTATATTTAATTGATTTTAAATATTTGCAAGTTAATTTTATAAGTTGAATAACCTATATTTGAGATATAGTGATTTAATTGGATAAATGAATCGTTAATTTAATATTTGAAATTATAGAAATAATTGAAATTTGGATTTAATGTGAATAAAAATGATTTATAAAGTTGAATTAAATTCTATTTGAATTAGAATAGTGATAGTAAACTTTTAAAATCGAATTAAAAGTTGATTTATAGAAAATGAATATTTTAATATTTAATTAACATGTAAAATAGTCATTTTTCAAACAGTCTCGGATTTTAATGAAACCAGTTTCATTGGATTCGTAATGTTATATTATTATAAGATTTCAAATTTTATATCAAATCAGAATTATGGTTTGTCCGGGACAAGCTAAAACGTGTAGAAATCAGTTTAAGTGAATGTTAAATTTAAATAGTCGGTCCGAAAACCTATCTTCCAAATATGGTCGAATTGGTTTCCGATATATATTCAATTATATTCAGAATAGGGGTAAATTATTATGAACATAGGAAGCACTCTTCGTTTCGAGTTTGGAAAATTTTCGAATGAATAGTGTCGCGAAATTTTCTATAAAAGGCCACATTTTTATTCATTTTGCACAAACCCTAACCAAGCTAGGGTTTGAAAGTTACTAATAATGCAAGTTATTACTTAGGATCGACTAATATGGAATATAACTAAATCTAAATGCGGAAACAAATGATAATAGCAAAGTAAATAAAAAATAAAACAAACACATCAGGAATTTTTATACAGGTTCGAACTTCGCGGTCTACGTCCAGTCCCAGACTCCTTCTGGAATTTCCACTACAACAACCCTCACTTAACCCAGAGGAACATGTTTACACTGCCTGAGATACTGAACAGGACTTCACCCGCCTAAAAAACCGAATAGGACTTCAATACAAATAACAAAGATATCTGACTGTAGTGTGTTCTTAAATAACACTGATAAGTCAATTGAGTACAATCTTCCTATAATCTTCTCCTTAATGATATGTAATGACGTGCTTTGAGAATTGTGGAAGATAAAGTGATCAAAGATCAAAGTATGTAAGTAATTTGAGTGCAATTTGAAAGTTTGAGAATAGATGAGAATTCAAGAGTGCTAAAAGTAAATTCGGTAATTTGTTTATTGAATCCTATAATCTATTTATAGTATATAAAGAGTCGCATCTTTAAATGAAAAGTTATATTGAAAAGAACGGATGCAACTGTTAATTTAAAAGAATGTTTCTCTTGGTGAAGAGAAGTGACTTTTCAACAAAATAACAGTTGGGGATATTCAGACGTCTGAAATAAAAAAATTCAGACTTCTTTATTAGATTGAAACGCAAACAGCAAAGAAATAGTTCATTTTTGACCTCATTCAGACGTCTGAATATTTTAGTTCAGACGTCTGAATATTTTAGTTCAGACGTCTGAATATTGTGAAACAATATTCTTATTTCAGTACTCAGACGTCTGAATGAATGGTTTCAGACGTCTGAGTTTGCTATTTTTGCATGTATGAGCATGTGTGTATATATATTTATATATATATCATTTAAGGAGAGATTTTAACAAATTTTCCAAGTAATATACAGACTTTAGACACATAAATATACAGCTATAAACATCTGTAGATGAATCTGCAATAAATCTCCTGCAAAGATGGTTTAATGGTTTAATATACACATAACATTTTATATAGGTTGTTATAATCAAAATCAAGAGTATAACATTCTCCCCCTTTATGATGATGACAACTATATAAGATTAATAGACTAGATACTCCCCTATCAATATGCACAATTTAAATTTCTCCCCCTTTGTCACCGACAAAAAGAAAGAACATGAATGATAATAGATAATACATTTCATTAAGGCAAACAGAGGAAATAGTAGTAAAAGAAGTAATTTTTTAGACATTTCTCATACAACTAACCAATAAAAGCGACAAGTAAACATAAAAAAAATAAACCAAGATAATTTAAAATTGACTTGAAAGAGATGGATCATTATGATTTGAGCTTGAGCTTGAGGAACACCATTCAAATGGAGATGGATTGTAAGCTTGAGTAGATGTAGAGCCGGAACAAGAAATTCGATCCCATATCTTTTTAAGATAGCCTTTGATAGAATCGAATTTTCTTTCCGTCTCCTTCTCAAGTGCTTTTATGTCCCGATGAATCTTTGATTGATTTCGGGAGAGAGTAATGATGGCTTGTCTTGAAGAAGTATCCGGGCCAATTTCGTGGATGGGTCATCGTCCTCCTCTTCTTCTTCATGTTGGGTACGGGAAGAAGAAGCAATACTAGTGTCTCGAGGTTGAGGAACACCTTGTTCAATATTTTGTGACCATTGTTGGAAGGAAATGATTTGTTGAGAAGGAGGCCGTATAGGAAGACCCACCAACCCTAAAATTTTAGCGCCTAACTCACTAATACTTGTAAAATCGGAGTCAAGCATTGGTACATCGATATTTAGGAGAATACGCATAATATAGGCACCATAATGAATAGTTCTATACTTCCTTCGGATTGTGATATCTTGGAATTCATCCAAAATAATTTTCCCGCAATTTACTTGTTGATTAGAGTAGATAGAATAAAGTGCTTGAAAGTTTTCTTTATATACTTTTTCATAGCTACTCGTTCTTGGTTGGAGAGAGCGAATAAAAGAACGGTGAATTAGCCTAGCTTGTGGCCTTAAGTAGGTAGATTTTAAATTGCCCATATTTATAAGTTCATTGGATAAAAATTGATGTGAAACTTCATCACGATGTTCCGTATCAACTTCAATTTCATTAATATCAATTCCTTGATAAGGGCAGTTTAAAATATGACCTAGTCGTTGTAAAGGTAAGAAGATTCTTACACCACAAACGAACGACCAAACACAATCTTGACGGTTTTGAGGATTTTGATGATCCAAATTTAAGTTTGCAAGAAAAAGTTTAATCATAAGATGATTAATCTTAACATTGTTAGGAGTATACCCAATCAAGCTGTCGAAGTGAAATTGCTCTGCTAATTCTCTAATACGATATGCTGCGGAACCTAGGAATTTCATGAATGCTCCTTCGAAGATGTTGGAGTTCTTCATGGAATTAAACCAAGAACAGCAACACCGTTCCATAACCATTGCCAGATTTGGTCTTTGGATGGTCCAGAAGTTGATTCTCTTATTCTCTTTGATCTTAGTGCCATTGGAGAGTTAGAGAAAGGTTAAAAGCTTTGAGGGAGATGAAAGTGGGGGTTAGGGTTCTGAAGTAAGAAGTAAAGAAGTGAAAAAGTCATTATATAGAAGATGAAAAGGCAGGGGTAAAAAGGTAATAAATGAAAATAAGGAAGGTGTAAAAAAATGCTCAGAAGAGATTCAGACGTCTGAATAATTCAATTCAGACGTCTGAATTGGGTTGAATTGCAACCCGCAAGGATTTAGTTCAAAAATGGGCTAATTCAGACGTCTGTTATTTTTGATTCAGATGTCTGAATCTGGGGAAAAAAGTTTTCTGTTATGAATATTCAGACGCCTGTTTATACTAATTAAGACGTCTGAATTGTGTACAGAAGCATATATTGGCAATTGTGAGAATAAAAAATAATATATATTAGTGAATAATTTTCAATATTACAAAATTGGAATAAGCAGAATGAAATGACAAAATAACAAATTATATTAAAAACAAGAAACGATTAAATAGATTTTGAAGAAGATGATGGAGTATGATAAGATTCTTCTTCAACTTTGGTGTTCTCCACATATGGTCGAAGCGGAGACCATATGTTACCACGTTCCCAAGAATTTGGAGTTGTTGGTGGACGTTGTCGTGATGGTTCCCAAGGATTGTGACGACTTGGAGAACGAGCTGAAGATGGTTGATGAACAGTATCTTTCGAAGAAGAACCATAGAACTTTAACGCTACTTGTTCCAAAAAGCTAAGCCGTTTGGCATTAACTTTTTGCTCATAGTATAATTCACGTTGTAAGTCTGATGTTTCTTTTTGATAATGATGAATATCATCGATTTTCTCTTTTGTGGATGGTGATCCAAAAAAGAGAGACCGTCTTGTTTTTTTAGCTGGTGGAGTATATCCAGTATGAGTAGAGGGTGGAACGATCGAAACCGGTTCATATATAGGAGTAGGGGTTGGTAGGTTCTCCGATCCCGACGAAGGAGAGGTGTAAGATAGCTTAGATGACACGGAGTTATTTTGAGATGACATGATTGAACAGAATTTTTGAATTTTTTTTAATGAGAATCGAATGAATTATTGGTGAAAAGAATTGTAAGAATGCAGACAATATATAGGAAGAAGCTTGTTTGAAAATAGAGAGGACAATGTATGGTTAGAGAAATAATATCCATAGGAAAAGAAGGAGAGAACGAAAGGTATATATGAATTTAATGACAACCTCATATTTCAGAAAACAATAGAGAGTGAAGTGGTGGTGTAGAGGACTACTGAGTATGAGGTCTTAAGTTCGAGTGCTAGATGACACTTTTTATTTTCTTCTGAAAGAAACTATGAACTCTTCTTCTTTTTAAAAAAAAAATTGAAATTATAAATCTTTAAGAGAGATGATACCAAGTTCTCGTATTAAATTAATGAAAGTATTTTCATTTAACGATTTTATAAAGATATCTGCCAATTTTTTGTCAGAGGACACATATTCTAGATTTATTAAATCTTTTTCAATATTGTCACGAAGAAAATGGTGACGAATGTCAATATGTTTTGTTCGTGGATGATTTACATGATTTTTAGATAAATTTATAGCACTAGAATTATCACAATAAATAGTTCATTTACATAAATTAAAACCAAAATCTTGTGGTGTTTGTTGCATATAGATAACTTGTGCACATGCCAGAGCTGCAGAAATATATTCTGCTTCACATGTCGATAATGGAACACGGTTTTGTTTCTTACTAAACAAGATACAAGAGACCGTCCAATGAAGTAACAAGTCCCACTTGTACTTTTTCTATCTGTCCGGCTTTCTCCAAAATCAGCGTCACTATAAGACACTAATTCAAAAGGACATTCCTTTGGATAGAATAGTCCAAAGTCCTTGGTTTTATTAAGATATCGTAGTATGCGTTTCACTGCTCGTAAATGTGAATCTTTAGGATCTACTTGAAATCGTGCACACAAACAAACACTCACCATTATGTCACGTCTACTAGCTGTTAAATATAGTAACGATCCAATCATACTTCGATATAATTTTTGGTCAATACTTTTGCCACTTTCATCTTTATCAAGATGTATGGTTGTACTCATAGGAGTTGGTTTGGTAGAAGTATTTTCCATATCAAAGCGTTTTATTAGATTGTTACAATATTTTTCTTGATTAATAAAAATACCATTTTCTAGTTGTTTTATTTGTAAGCCATGAAAATAATTTAACTCACTCATATGTGACATTTCAAATTCTTTAGTCATTATTTTAGAAAAATCTTGACAAAGTCTTTCATTTGTAGATCCAAAAATAATATCATCAACATATATTTGAACGATTAAAATATCCTGTTTATTTCTTTTAATAAAAAGAGTTTGATCAACTTTTCCAATTTCAAAACCAGAATCTATTAAATATCTTTTAAGACGATCGTACCAAGCACGGGGTGCTTGTTTCAAACCATATAAAGCCTTTTTAAGTTTATAAACATGGTTAGGAAATTGTTCGTGTATGAATAACGGAGGTTGTTCAACATAAACATTATCTTTTATAAAACCATATAAAAAAGCACTTTTGACATCCATATGATATAATTTAAAGTTATGAAAACATGCAAATGCTTGTAAGATTAGTATTGCTTCTACTCTAGCCACTGGAGCAAACATTTCTTCATAGTCAATTCCTTCTTCTTGATTATATCCTTGAACAACTAATCTGGCTTTATTTCTAGTAATATTACCTTGTTCATCTGCTTTATTTTTGAATACCCATTTTGTACCAATAACTGATTGATCACTAGGCCGTGGAACTAAATCCCAAACGTTATTTCTTTCGAATTGGTTTAGCTCTTCTTGCATAGCGATTAACCAATTTTCATTGGTAGATGCTTCTTTAATATTTTTAGGTTCAATATTAGATAGAAAAGCTACATGACCCATTTGATTTAATTGACTTCTTGTTCTAACAAATGAATTCAGTTCTCCAATAACATTAACATGAGGATGATCTCTTAATATTCTAGGTGGAGATCTTAATTCATTGTTATTGTGATCAATGTTTTCATTATTTTCAATATTTGAAATTACTATGTTTGTGATATTTTCAGGAAATTCTTCATCATCTCTTATACTTGGGATTTGTTTAAAATTTTATTCGAAAGATACATGTTTCTTCTATGATATTTGTTCTTTTATTATAAATTCGATAAATTTTGCTTCGATCCGAATATCCTAAAAAGATTCCTTCATTGGATTTTGGATTGAATTTACCAAGCTGATCTTTTGTGTTTAAAACAAAAAATTTTGAACCGAAAACTTTAAAATAAGAAATTTTTGGTTTTCATCCATTAAGAAGTTCACAAGGAGTATTCTTAGTTAGAGGTCGAATAGAAACACGATTCAAAACGTAACAAGCTGTTGTAATTGCTTCAGCCCAGAAATGTTTTGGTAACGTACTTCCATTTAACAAAGTCCTTGCACATTCTTGTAAGGTTCTATTTTTACGTTCTACAACTCCATTTTGTTGTGGAGTTCTAGGAAACGAAAAATTATGGAATATTCCCTTTTTCTTACAAAAATGTTCAAAGGCTTCGTTTTCGAATTCGCCTCCATGATCACTTCTTATGTTTTTGATTTTCAAACCTTTAAAATTTTGAATTCTTTTGACAAAAGTTTTGAAATTATCAAACATACCACTTTTATTTTTCATAAAAATAGTCCAAGTATATTTAGAAAAATCATCAACAATAACAAACACATATCTACTATGATTAATGGATTGTACTTGTGTTGGTCCAAATAAATCCATATGTAGTAATTCAAGTGGTTGTAAAGTTGAAATGACCTTTTTAGATTTAAAAGATGACTTAGTTAACTTTCCTAACTGACATGCATCACAAATATGATCAATTTTAAAATTCATTTTTGGTAGACCTTTCACTAAATCATTTTTAGAGAGCTTGTTTATAGTTTTGAAGTTAATATGACAGAATCGTTTGTGCCATAATCAAGGATTATTTTCTTTGGCTATTAAACACATATCTGAATTATGATTTATTTTCATATTCAGAACATATATATTTTTGTCTCTATTTCCTTCAAAGATAAGATTTTGATTCTGATCAAAAATACTACATTTGTTTTCAGAAAAAGTGATTTTGAATCCTTTGTCACACAATTGGCTGATACTAAGTAAATTATGTTAAAATTTTTGACAAGTAAAACATTTGAAATAAGAGGTAGAATTGAAATACCGTTGTTGCTCACATTGCCTTTGCCGATGATATAGCCTTTGGAGTTGTCTCCAAATGTGACGGAGCCTCCATCTGAGTAAGTAATATTTGATAGCATATCTTTGTCTCCTATCATATGTTTTAGCAACCACTTTCGACTATCCATTTTCCTCTTTTCTTGAGTGGGACCTACAAAAAATGTGAGATAATATTGGTACCCACTTTTTCAATAGGGTCCTAAGAGTTAAATCTTAGGAAACCAAACCCAAGAGGGCTAGTATCCCATTTAAAAATGTAATCTTTATTTTTATGAACAGTTTCAAAAAAGGTGTTTATATATTTCTTCCTAATCAAACTGTTGTTTGTTTTAGGAACCCAGATTTTTATACTTTTTGGGTTAGAATTCCTTTTTGTTTGTTCAATTGTAGAATTAATATTTCTCCTAATTTTCTTTCTAGTGAAATTGTTGTTTTCTTAACATATCCTAATCCTTTTCTACTTGAAACAGATTGAGAGCTATCAATAATTTTAGATAAAGTTTCTCTTCCTTTATTAAAGTTTGAAACATTTTTGGTGATGATTTCTAAATTAGTTTTGAGACTAGTATTATCCAATTCTATCAATTTTACCTTAGTTTTTAGTTCATGATTTTCAGAAACAAGAGCATCATTCTTTTCTTTTTGAGTTTCAATTTCTTGACTTAAAAGAGTGAGTTGAGAATTAATATTAGAAAATGATTCTTGTAATTTTTCAAGTTCTTCCTCTAGTATTTTCTTCTCATCTTTGTCTTTCGAATTCTGCTTTATTTTGAAGTTCACGGGTCTCCTTATGTTTTCTTTTCAGTTTTTTTGGAGTGTCAACTAGCTTTGAGTTTATCTCTATCATATCATCAAAAGTAAAATCACTAACCTCATTTTCATTAGCCATAAAGCAAACATTTGCTTGCTCGTTTTCACTGTCACTGCTCCTATCTGATGAAGATGTATCTGAATCATCCCATGTAACAGAGAATGCTTTCTTTTTCTTATCTTTTCTGCCTTTATTGAAGTAATTTTGCTTTAAATCTGGACATTCTTTCTGCATATGACCTTTCTTATGACAATTAAAGCATTCTACAACTGAAGATGATGGTTTGTTTTGAAAGTTCCATTTTCCATTATTTCTGTTGTTTTTCCGGAATTTCAAGAATTTTTCGAAGTTTTTGGAAATAAATTCTAGATCTTCTTCATTTGAATCTTCATCTTTTTCTTCTTCAACATGGAAAGCTATGTTCTTTTTGTCCTGTGCTTGTACTCGTTTTGCCTGCAAATTCACTTCATAGGACATTAGATTTCCTATTAACTCTTCAGGTTTTATGGTAGAAAGGTCATTAGCTTCTTCAATAGCTAAGACTTTTATTTTCCACTCATCTGTTAAAGAGTTTAGGATTTTTTGATACAATATCAAAGTCAGTGTACTTTTCTCCTAATCCTAATAGTGAATGATAGATATCTTGAAATTTAGAGTACATATCATTGATGGATTCATCTTGTTTCATTCTAAAGTTTTGAAACTGATTTTTGAGCATGGAGATTTTGCTTTGTTTGACCTTGTTAGTTCCTTCATGAGTGATTTTCAGCGTTCTCCATATCTCATGAGCAGTTTGACGCATGCTAACATGATTAAATTCATTTCTATATAGTGCACAAAATAAAATGTTCATAGCTTTAGCATTGGCAGTAGCATCTAATTTTTGTGTGTTTGGCCAAGTGGAGTATTCTTCAGTAGGAAGAATGTATTCAATCGGTGTGAAATTCCATGATTCAAAACTATTAGATTGCATATAGGTTCTCATACGAGTAGACCAATAGTTATAGTTCAAACCATTAAAAAATGGAGGTCATGCAGCGGATTGACCTTCAATAAAGCTAGTGTTATTGATAATGTTATTGGAAGTGCTGGTGTTGTTTTTCATATTAGCAAGATATCAGATAACTTTGTAACGGTTATAAGATGCCTTGCTCTGATACCAAATGAAAGCAACTAATAATGCAAGTTATTACTTAGGATCGACTAATATGGAATATAACTAAATTTAAATGCGGAAACAGATGATAATAACAAAGTAAATAAAAAATAAAACAAGCACACCAGGAATTTTTATACTGGTTCGAACTTCCCATTTTATGTCCAGTCCAAGACTCCTTCTGGAATTTCAACTACAACAACCCTCACTTAACCCGGAGGAACAGGTTTACACTGCCTGTGTACCCGAATATGACTTCACCTGTCTAAGCAACCGAATAGGACTTCAATACAAATAACAAAGATATTTGACTATAACGTGTTCTTAAATAACACTGATAAGTCAATTGAGTACAATCTTCCTATAATCTTCTCCTTAATGATATGTAATGATGTGCTTTGAGAATTGTGGAAAATAAAGTGATCAAGATCAAAGCATGTAAGTAATTTGGATGCAATTTGGAAGTTTGAGAATAGATAAGAATTCAAGAGTGCTAAAATTAAATTCGGTAATTTTTTTATTGAATTCTATAATCTATTTATAGCATATAAAGAGTTGCATCTTTAAATGAAAAGTTATATTGAAAAGAACGGATGCAACTGTCGATTTAAAAGATTGTGTCTCTTGTTGAAGAGAAGTGACTTTTCAAGAAAATAGTAGTTGGGGATATTCAAACGTTTGAAATAAAAAAATTCAGACTTCTTAATTAAATTGAAATGCAAACAGCAAAGAAATAGTTCATTTTTGATCTCATTCAGACGTCTGAATATTTTAGTTCAGACGTCTGAATATTGTGAAAATAATATTCTTATTTCAGTACTCAGATGTCTGAATGAATGGTTTTAGACGTCTGAGTTTGCTATTTTGTGCATGTATGAGCATGTGTGTGCATGTATGTTTATATATATATATATCATTTAAGGAGAGATTTTAACAAATTTTCTAAGTAATCTCTAGACACATAAATATACAGCTATAAACATCTGTAGATAAATCTGCAATGAATCTCCTGCAAGATGGTTTAATATACACATAATATTTTATATAGGTTGTTATAATCAAAATCGAGAGTCTAATAGGGTTGGCCGCCACTAATGAAATCAATGGCCGAAAATGTTCAATCCTTTCTCCCTCAATATCTCTTAATCCATAAACAATTACGAAAAATGCTCAACTATAAAGTCGAAGAACATCGCGAGAACTTCGAATCCATATGGCGATGATGGGTTTTAGAGCTATGGATCGACGTGAATTTGGCCACGAACGTGCACGTTTTTTTCATGTTTTTCTTAGGATTGGCACGACCCAGCTCGACTAGACTGTGAGTGGTGGTGCACGGTGCTGCGGCATTTCAAATGATGGTGGTTGATCATCGTATAGTGGTCGGTAGAGGTGGCAAAAATTCAAGCAATTTCGAAGGCCGATATGTAACAACCCTGTATTTTCTGATTATTGTAATTGTGTATTTTAATTATTTTAATTTAACAATCCTGTGTTTTCTGATTATTGTAATTGTGTATTTTAATTATTTTAATTTAAATTCCTAATTTAAAAACTTTATTTTATTTATTAAAATTAATATATTTTCTTAATTGAAATATAAATGTTGATTTTGATGTGGATTAGAATTTCAAACATGCATAAATTGAATATTTCCAGAAAATGTTGATTTTGGTCAAAATAGTCAAGCTTTGACTTTTAACTTAAAAATTTAAAAGTTTGAAATTTTAAATTTTATCTTTTATTATGATAATAGATTTAATAACTTGAACATTGCTTTTTGTTTCGTGGAAAACGGAGTTAAACTGCAAAAGATATGTACATTTCAATTTTGAGTATAAATTGTTTATTTTGCAATTTTGTTATTTTAAATTGTATAAATTTTATTTTTCTTTGTCATATTTTATTTTAATATGTTTTAATATTTTATATTATGTATATTTTTACTTTTAAATATTTTTTAAATGATAATAGAATTTTTCTAAAATTTACTATGATGATTTCCTATTTTTAAAAGGCTGTTTTCCTTTTTCTGTTATTTTCTTCATCTACACTATATTTAAATTAAAATTTATTTATTTATTTTTGTGATTTCCTTTTTATTTTGTGTTCTTATCTTTATTTATAAATATTTTTAAGTATTAAATATTTTTAAGTACATAAAAATTTTTCCAAGTTCATTGCACTTATTTTTCATATTTTCAAGACTAGTTGCAAATTTTGCTGTTTTATTTAATTAAACTATATATAATTAATAATTAATTAATTTTTTTTTACTAAATTTTCGTATTTTATCTGAATTTATATATATTTTAAAGTTATATAAAATTTAAAAAGAAATATTGGAAATTTGAAGAGTTTAGTGACCTTTTATTTGCTTAAGCCTTTTTGTATTCTGTCTTTTCGTTTTCTTGCCTTTTCACTTCATTGCTTTAACCGTTCACATCTCTTGCTTTAGCTGTGAATTTCTTTCAGCATTCACGTGAAATATTCTCCTCTTCCTCAAACAAAACTCACGGCATGAGAAGAAACAAATAAAATTGCAAATGGCTTCCTTTATCTCTTCTCTTCTTCACAATTTCAATGATTTTGCTTCCTCCTTTGCAAAACTTTACTTGGCCCCACCCTCCACCATCATCACCGACCATCACCTCCTCCATCTCCAGCTGCAACATCAGCCTCTCCTCTGTCCATGTCAGGTCATGATCATTAGATGATGCAAGCACCTTAAATTTGCACAAAAACTCCTTGAAACTATGCTAGCCTAGCCATAAAATATCACCTACCTCTTCCTATACACTTTGGCCACCCCTAGAACCACCACCACCAGCAACTACATGACTTTTTGGTTCTGCTATACCATCACTCCCCACTGTCCAGACCTGTACTTTCCTTTGGCCGAGCCTCACTTGCTTTTGGTCGAGCCAAAAATGCACCAAAACCCTACCTATTGTTGCCTTGACCCTTAGTATGCTTCAAGTTGTAACTCCTCCATCTTCATCCACTTGTTGCTATGTGTTTTTGTGACGCCCCACCTCTATACCCACGCTAGCCAAGAACACTCCGGAGTAGTGCTGTCAACTAGCACGGAGAATAAGGCTGTTGAGGAGCGACCATCCATGTAATTGCTTATCACACGGTGGCTATAAATAATCTTCGGAAACAAACATAGAAATAATCATATCACAAATCAGTCACAGATATCCATATCACAAAGGCGGAAGAAGATATGAATATATAACTAACACATGAAAGTGTACATCAGAGTAGTGGTCAGTAAGATCCACGATAATACAAAAGAATAGCAACACGTGCTATACAAAAGAATACAACTATGAGTCTATACCTCAAGTGTATACAACAAAAACTGCTAATCTAAACAGTTAGCCAAAAGTCAGAGTGATGAATCCCTGGGAAGAAGTCAAGCAGAAGCACCTGTAACATCTCGGTCTGACCCGAGTATTATTTAAGAAAATAATAAACGGATCAGTCTAGCTATAAATATCAGATGACATGATATAACATAAAAGATATGGCATAAACATAAACATCCATAACGACATACCACTATAAGTATGTAAATAATGATCAACAGAAGATCAATCATAAGAGATAATCAATATCACAAGAATCTTCTCAAAGATTCGAAGAGGGCATCATACCCTAAACTTGTACTCATAACAAGTCAATGACATAAATTCCAGAAATCAACACGAGAAATCCAGAAATCATAAAAAGGGAAAGAGGCCTATCACATGACGGTCCGAAGACCAAGGGGAGCTACCCCGCATGTGTGAATGGAATCACACAGATTGAGGTCAAGACTAACCAAAAAGCAGAAAGGTATGTGTGAATGGAATCACACAAGTGGTGTCTAGTCTAACCTTGCAATGAAAGAGACATCGCGTAATTGCTAGTCTAATTCATAAAGCGATCATCAAGATCAACGAGAAGTGTCAATTACACTAAGCTAGTAAATATAGAAGTTTAGCTTCATGTCCCATAACCACTTGCTTAACTTAAATATTTACGAACAAACTGTAAATCTTCACTAATAAAATTGTCACAAGAGGTTCAATCGAACAAGTCCAAGAATTAACCGACGAAGTGAACGCAAGCGTTTCATACCACTTGTTTTACTAAGTCGTTTAATTAGATTTCTCATCCGAGTGAGGTAAAGGCTTGTATATACTAATAGATTGGAAAACGGTTTAAGAAAAGAGCTTTGTTATTAAAAATAGAGTTGAAATTGTTGGTTAAAAGAGTTTTGATATTTACTACTAGTATTGAAACCTTTATATTATAAAGTGACAAAACACATAAGCAAGTGTAGAAACAATCAGTCACAAAGATCGCATACGGAGATGGGAGTAAAATCCAAGGAAATCAGCTCAATGTTTTTCAGATAAGATCCCCTACGGAGGGGGGGTCCAGGGGGGGTGGCAACCCCCCAAGGTGGGGGTGCGGGGGCAACGCCACCGCCTACGGGGTTCGACCTGCCCGGTCAGGTCGCGGGGGTCCAGGGGGCAGCGCCCCGACCAAAACGGTACGAACTAGTGAAGACAAAATGAGGTCTAACGACCTAAGGGGAATAGGGTCGAGCGACCTATAAAACTCGCGACCTAAAAGTTAGCAAGGTCGAACGACCTATAGAGGCATAGGGTGCAGCGACCTAAAACATCGCGACCTAGTGAAGACCTAAGGGAGGCGAGCGACTTATAAAACTCGCGACCTAAAAGTTAGCAAGGTCGAACGACCTATAGAGGCATAGGGTGCAGCGACCTAAAACATCGCGACCTAGTGACCTAACGGTTTAAGGGTCTTGCGACCTAACTGGAAACAAGGTCCAAACGACCTAACGACTTAAAGTGAAACCTGGCTGAGCGATATAAGGTCGGAGACGACCTACGACTTAACTCCGTGTGAGCGACCTACGACCTATGGTTGCTACGACCTAACGAGTTCCAATAGTGAAGGCTTAAGGTCTAACGACCTAAGGGGTACGACCTAAGGTCTTACGACCTAAGGTGTTGAGGTTGGACGACCTAACCAAATTGCATAGGCCATACGAGCTAAGGCCTAACGACCTAACTCCGAACGAGCTATACGCGAGTGACCTAGGGCGCTAACTCGCAAACGACCTAACGTTAACTCGCGAACGACCTAACTCCAGACGCGCCTTTTCAACGCGTGCGAGCTGAAGACCTGCCGACCTACGACCTAACTCCAAGCGACCTAAGGCCTAACGACCTATAGTGGACGAATGGGCTAAGGCCAGAAACGACCCAAATGAAGGTGACGACTTTTCCACGCGAACGACCTATAGATGCTGGGCGACCTAAGGGGGACAGAGCGACCTAAGCCAGAAATTCACCCCAAAACACTAAAAAGTGGAGTTTTTGGCCAATCCAATCCAAACCAAATGCAAATGTGCATGCAAACATGATAGGGATGCATTTCCAATAGCCCAAGATAGATATAGACTAGAATTGTGAGATAAAAATCTCACCTTTGCACTAAAGTTTATGAAGATGAAGCTTGAAAGCAAGGAGAAGCAATCCAAAGCTTGAATCCAATATCTTCTACTTGAATTTGGAGTTGAATGTTGGATTTGCAATTGAATTTGTGCTTGGAGTTTTAATTTCCCATTCCCTCCACCATTAATGCCAAAGCTTGATTAGTTAGGAAATTTATGAAGAGTGAGGAGAAGAGGGTTGGAACTTGGGCTTAATAGGCTAAACTAATCCCAAAGTCCAAAGCAGGGAAAAGTTAGTGAAATTTCACTAACTCCAAACCTATCGATGTTTATACTTAAAAAGTTGTAAACGACATTTCGAACTCAATGGAAGTGGTCTCGAGTCCTAATTTGACCGTTTGCAAAAAGTAGCTTTTCGGACCAAAATCCGATTAACGAGTTAATATTTAAATAAAATATTTAAATACAAACTCGATAAATATGCGGGTTGTTACAGTTTTGATGCTAAACCCAAGTCATGTTGACACCTATGCCGAGCCTAGTGTCATGAGAACAAGCCCATTTGATCATGTGACAAGCCATGTTGTCGTGGTCAGGCACTTTCGTGTTAAAGCTGGGTAATGTTCTTTGTTGATTTAAAATTTCCATTTCGTTTAAATTCATATTTGTATTGCATGCATATGTTTATATGGTCCTGTTTATTTGTTGTATACAAGATCATTATCAAGGCTTTCCATTCATTCAATTCAAATCGTGTTTATCGTGCTTTTGGAATCGCTCTTGTGTTTGTTGTTTTGGTCTCTAGCTTCGAAAAGGTGAGTCCATCTCACTCTGACATTTATACTTATGAAACAGTGAATTGATGACAAGTGTTTAGTAATATAAAATGTTTATGCAAGTTAATGATGATCATATGATGTATTATGCCATGTTATTACCATGTTAAAACTGTTAATTATCACCTGACATCTGATATATGACATTATATTGTGACATTGACATTGTTTATGCATATATTCACACTGCAAGTACCCTGTTAGAATAGAATCACTATGGGTTGAAATGATACATACCCGAACGGACTTTAGATTAGGGAAAAATCGTTATGGGCTGAAATGATAGGTCTGAGCGATTTTTATTGTATTTTATTTGACTTGAGATTGCGGGTTTGAAATGATAGAACCCCGTTTTCTTTTTAAATTGAGGATTGAAATGATACATATCTGTATCACTTGACCTAGGTTAGAAAATTATATACAGACCCCGTGGTATATTTTTAAATGATTTTTATTAAAATACGTATTTTTTTTTAAAGTATGAAATTTTTATTTAAAAATATATATTTTATGGTTTTAAGGAAATTTAATATTAAGTCTGGAAATTGTGAATTTAAGTATGTAAATTTGAAGTAAATGTGATTTTTGACTTTAAATTTTATTTTTAAATGTAAATAAATAATGGAAATTAAATTTAAAGTTTTGAGATGATATTTGAAGTAAAATGTTAAGTTTTATTAAATTTATAAGTTAATACACAGTGAATTTTGACTTAATAAATGATTGAAGTTTTTAAATTGAATATTTGATCTTAAAATTTTATTGTGTTAAATCATATGTTAAAATGATTTTAAATGTGAAATTTTGAAGTCTAGAAATATGATTTGTAAGTTACAATAATAAAAATTTGGAGTTTTAATATTATTTTTGAAAAGTTAAAATAAAATCTGGAATGTTATAGCATTTCCAAAATATTGTAGTCTTTTGACAGAATTTTTAAATGCTGTTGTTTTTTTTTGAATTTAACTATGATTGAAATAACTAAATACCTATTACAGCATTTTATAAATGCCGCTATTCTTGAAATAAACTATTTTTGGAAATATAAGCTACGATAACACTTTATAAATGCCGTCGCTGCTATAAATTTGACAATGTTTGAATGTAATAGATTTAACACTGTTTGTGTTATATTTTAAAGTGTTAAATGATTTGAATTTTGAAAATTGATTATTTGTGAATATAAGGAGTTTTGAATATATTTTTAATATTTAAATTTGAATTTTAAGGAATTTAAATTGAATTTGAATTTAAATAAGGTATGTTTGGTTATGTGATAAATGGAATGAAATGTAATGTAATAAATGAAATTTTGAATGGAATCTTGAAATTTATTTTGTAATGATGTTTGAAATAATAAATGAATGACATATTTGATTTTTAAATGATATTTAAATTTGAATATTTGGATTTGAATTCAAATAATGATTTGATTATGAAGTTTTGAAAGGATGTAATATTTTTATGATTTTGAAATGGTTTGGAAATGATTTGATCTTTATTTTAATAAAGAATGTGAATGTGGAACGATATTTGATTTTGATTTATTTGATAAAGGAATATTCAAAGTTTATTTTTGTATGAAAAGATATTTGGTTTAATTGTAATTTAAGTTTATTTAAATAATATTGGATTTATGAAATGAATATTTCAAAACTACATAATAATGAAATTAGACTTGAGATATGAATATATGGAATTATAAAGTTTAGTTTGAAATGTGGGATATTAAAGTTTGGAAATATATTAAATTTGGAATAGTTATTTTGTAGATCAAATCTATATTTGAAATTTATAAGATTTGAAATGTTTGTTAGAAAACTAAATTGAATTGAAACTGATGGTTTGATTTTAATTAAATTGGAAATCTGAAATTTTGGTTCAATTGAATAAATTTGTAAAATGTAAAGAATTAAAGGAATGTTCCATGATTTCAAATGTATGATTTCAAAATGTTATGATTTCAAAGCGTAACGATTTCAAGTATTTTGGTTTCGAAAAAGTTATAACTTTGAAGGTATTATAATTTTTTTAAAGGTGAATATATGTTTGAAATGGAAATGACAAACTATTTTGATGTGAATATAGTTTTGAAATAAAAATGGTTTTGGTTTCGAAATGTAAACTATCTTGAAAGGAATATAGTTTTGAAATGAAATGATTTGATCCTTTTGAAGTATAAACTATTTTGAAATGACCACGGCGTTATAATAACGTTTGGTTGTTAAAGAGACCGGGATCGGAAGTTGTCATACTCTCTGCCAACTCCGAAAACCACTTTAACAACCGTGTACGCGGTGGAGATTCCAGAATGAAGTAGGATGGTGGCGACATTCTTGAGGTATATTACGTGGACCCAACTCCCGTGAGTTGGCATAAGGTGGCTAAAACAGGAGCGATCTCGGGCCAAAGGAGGTAGCACCTCTGGTCGGACACATTCCTTCGATACTATACTCTTACTGGTGATTGATTTGATGGCCATCCTCCGATTTTGATATGGGAGTGTGTTTCGAGGTGGGCGTATGTGGCTGCTGCGTTACCACCAGCCCGTGTGCGTAATTGGTATATCTACCCTGGCATTGCCTTGTGTGCCGTGTCACCTACCACACCGAGCCTTTACTACGAGTTTGTTTTTCTCCCGTAGCCCGTGTGGTACCCTCTGACAGTCACCCGGAGTGGAGATGGCATGATATTGGATGGACTACTGGGACTATTATGTGTGAAGGGTGATATGGGTAGCCCGGAACGCTATTTAAAAGTATGTTTATTTTACTGTAGACATTATTATAGTAGCGCAATATTACTACATAGTAAATAGTTTAACGGATCCTTAAAGGATAGGCGATCCCAAGCATCCTTTAAGTTACCGATGCATTTTTGTTACTGTTCACTTGAGTTTATTTACAGTTAATAAGTATTTATGTCCTGACTCGAGTGTTTTGTATTTTGCTTTACGCTCGAGTCAGATTGAGTGAGTTAGCATTCAAGATTCACCTTCGGAGTTGGAGCTTTCCTTGAAGATCCAGCCATCTATTTTGCTTTCTGTATCCAGTGATTTCAGTGATGTATTCTGATTTGTACCTGATGTATCTTGTTACTTTTTGTTCTATCATGTTTAACTCTGATGTATCTTATTTTTACATAGTAGCTTCATGAACTACTATTTCTTTTAAATTCCGCTGCATTATTAAATACTCCATGTCTGTGATATGTGATTATGTATTTACTGTATATTCTGAGATTTGCCAAATTTTATTTACAACGCGGTATTTTGAGCAATTAAAGTCCGACATGTGCGGATGCGAATGGTTGAAAATATCGGGTCGTTACAGTTGGTATCAGAGCTTTGGTAGCTCTAGGCAAAACTCAGTATATAGGGTAAATGTATTTACAGAATCACTTTCATTCGAGTTTAAACCTCTTCCTTTTTGACTCGATTCCTATGAATTTTGGAACATTCCCTGTGGTTCCAAAATCCATTCGTGTCCCTCACTATTTATCTTCTTTTGTTTTTGGAGTATCCCATAACTCCACTTCAAAAGATCTTCATAATGAGTCGGCGGTCTCGCCAACCTCAAATTTGTTCGTAAAGTGGGAAAACTCCTTTACAACAACATCGATTCACCAGAGATTCTATATCCTCGGTTTAGATGCTAGTATCTCTTATAATTTCGAACTCTACATCTTGAGATCGAATGTGGTTTTACCCAAGAAATCCACATCGATCTTATTCTTTAAGTCACGGTTGACCCGGTTAAGGTTGCCCGCGATTTATATAAATTCATCCATCTCCCTATTCTGTTATTTAATCATCTCATCTTTGTTTCCAACTTATCTTCAAATCATCCTTGAAGTGTATTTGTAAACTAATATTTAAAATGTTTTATATATTGTGTTGTTTGAGTTGTTGATGTTGATTTGGGTTTCTAATCGATTCGTCTGATCAACGCTATCGATATGATTTCCAAAACACTTGAACAGAGCAAACTGACACAATATGTTTTTTAAAATTTAGTAATGAAATAAATTTTGTGAAATAAATTTTGTAACTATATTATAAATCTTTATCTGAATTTTATTTGAATTGGTTGTTAAGAAATAATATTTGATTTTATATATCATTTTCTATTGTTTCATATATCTAATTGAACTATAAAACATGGTTATAAATTTATTTGGAAATTTAAAATGAATGTAAAACAAGAATTTGAGAATTTAATTTCCGATGGATTTCAAACTTTGTATTTAAAGTTTTAAAGGATATATTATTTAAAGTATTTTCGAATAGAAATTTGTTTCCAAAGAATTTTAAATTTAAATTTAGTGCTCTTCTCTTTGTCGCTGGAAAATAATTTCGGTGATGACTGCAGCATCATTGACATTCATTTTCGAGTTTCGAAGTGAAGAGACCATTCTGTAGTCTTGCTACAGTTTTGTTTTGGGAAAATTTAATTGATTTTAATTTCTAAAATAAGAATGGATTTATAACATATGCTGATATATGATTTAAATTTGAATGGATATATATATATATATATATATATATATATATATAGTATATGTGCATTTATTTATCTCTAAATAGGTTGGAATTTATCGGAAATTTAATTCCTAAATTTTATCTTCAAAGATAATTTCTAAGTGTAATTTCAAGATTTGGGTAAATATTCAAGCTTGAAATGATTAAATTAGAAAGTTTTATTTGTATAATACATAATTCATTACAATATAACTTACCTTAAATTTTAGAAGTTGAATATGTAATTGGATAATATATAATATGAAAGATTTTATAAATAAAATTTGAGTGGTTATAACAAATGTTATACACTTAAATTTTTGTTATAAAAAGATTAACAGTGGTAGATAAAGAAAAAGGGCAATGGAATAATTTACAATATAAAATGATGTTAAAGGAACTAAGAATAAAATTAAAGCAGTTATAATGAGTGTAAATATATTTAACATAGGTGATATAATATATTGAGAGGAATAAATTTAATTATAATTAGTAATGAAGAAGAATTAAATTTTATTTGGTACATTTTGAGTATGATAAAAGATTTTTCAAATACATGATTTTAGGGATTTGTTAATTTAAGATAATTGGATGATAAGATAATGAAATTAGAGATGCTTAAGATTTATTTGACTTATGTAAAATTAATTTTCAGTTTAAGTTGAAATTTTATGGTTTTAAATTTATTATTTTATTTTGTTTTTCAAACTATCTTTTGGTTGTCCTAATTTCCCTTATCTTGCTACAGAATGGGAGGCTATTTGATGCAGCACGATCTACAATTTCCCAAGAGATAAGTCGGTCACGAGTTAACATGCTTCTAGGTCGTGTGGGGGAAGCTGTGGAGTTGGGTAACTCGGAGATTTTAAGTCGTTACCGACTTAAGGGACATAGGTTACGAGCAAAGGAGGAGGCCCTAAGTCGTTTCCGGGATAACAAAAGTAGAGTAAAATGGACTTCGGTGTTGAGTCGTCTCCGACTTGGTTTGAGTCGTCTACGACTCAGTATAAAGCGTCCACGACTCAACAAGACATGGGAAGAAACGGCACGAGTCACTGAGCAGGAACTTGAGGCGGCCTTGAGTCGAGACCGACCTAAGGGAGCATGTGTGGGAAAGGTGCGAGTTAATGAGGAAGGCATGAGTCGGGACCGAGCTAACAGGCTACGACCTAAGATGAGTCGGCAAGGAGATAAGCAGTATATTTTTGAGTCGTGTACTGTTGTATGTTAGGTCGTTACCGACCTATGGTTTGTGTTGGGTGCTAAGGCGCAAATCCTTGAGTCGTTATACGTTGAGTCGGTAATGTATTGAACCGGGTGAGTTGTTATATGTAGGTCTTACTGTTAAGTCGGTCATGTTGAGTCGTTTACTTTGTATTCCGTTGTAAGGGGTTGGAGTTGCGTGTGTTGAGTCGGTAACGACTTATGGTGAGTCGGCCGAGATGAGTCGTACATGGTGAGTCGGTGCCGACCTAGGAGTTGAGTGTTGTAGGTTGTGTTGAGTTGTAATGCCTATAAATAGCGGGTGTGTTGTAAATTTTTAGGTTGTTGATTTTGAATAAAATTTCTCTTTTGTTAGCTTTGTGCTTTCATACCAATTGGTAGTTGAGTGTAATCTCCTATCTCCACTTACGTCATTCGAGTGCGCTCGAATCCACGTTTGTTGAAGCCGATTCACGGAATCTAGTGCGCTAGATCAACGTGCGAAGAATCGTAGATCTTTGAACACGGTATAGTGCGCTATCAACGTGTTTGAGATAGCTAGAGTTCGGTATCTTTGGATCAACGAACTTGGGCATTTTGGTATCTTCAACTCACCGATTGCTACATTTCATCGATTGAAGTTTTGTTTCGAATTATCCGCTGCGTCATTATTGGTATCAGAGCCATACTTAGCCAATCATAGCTAAGTTTGATTCTTGGAGCCAAGTTTTTGAAGTTTTTGAAGTTTGGAGTTGTTCATTGTGTTCATATTGAAGTTGCAACAAGTTTGGGGTGTTTGATCCATTTCATTTTGGATCGAGGAGTTGGACTTTGTTTGGATTTTGAATTGGAGTTTTGCGCGCCAAATTTTGAAGGGTTTTGGAGTTGTAGGCCGAGCTAAGCAAGTGAACCGAGATAGATTGGTGCGAGCTAGTTTGAGCCGTGCCAAGTGATTGAGTTGTGCATTGTTGAAATCGACCTAAGTTGAACCGTGAAGTGTCAAGGCCGAGACCAGTTGGAGCCGAGACATTGTTGAACCGTGACTTGTTGATTGAAGTCTTGTGTTGAATTTTTGAAGTCTTGTGAAGTTTACAACCATGCCACCAAGGAGAGCTAACCGACATCAAAACGTTGAAGCTTTGTATCGTAGGGAAGAAGCCGAGCTTATGGAACAACGTATTAATGAAAAGTTTGATGAAGGCATTGGTAAATTGGAGAGATTGATGACTGATTTGAATCAAAGGAGGAGATCACCAAACTCGAACCATGGAGGAATCCGAGTTTCGCCATTGGTTACGGAAGCGAGGAGGGTATCACCACATTCTTGTAGAGATAGAAGGGAAACATCAATTTCATCACGAAGAGATCATCATGACTATGCACATGAAGAAAGAAGAAGTCATCGAGAATTTGACCATGAAGCATATAGAGATGAAGAGAGACATAGTCAAAGAAGCATGCATGAGAGAAGGGATGATGTTAGTCGAGATCGATGTAGGCGTACCTTTGATTTTGTTGAAGAGGGTGATAGAGCAAGTATTCCTTATAGAGATCGAGACCAAATTCGAAATTCTTACCGTGATGTGGAGGATGATCGTCGTTGGGAGTCGGGTATGAAAATGGAAATTCCAGAATTTAAAGGCGGAATGGTTGCTGAGGAGTTCTTAGATTGGTTGTCTAATGTGGAGGAAATCTTTGATTTCAAGGAGGTACCGGAGAATAGAAGGGTGAAGTTAGTTGCTACAAGGCTGAGGGGAAGAGCATTGGCATGGTGGCAGCAAACTAAACTTACTCGAGAACGAATGGGGAAGTCAAAGATAGAATCTTGGGAGAAGATGAAAAAGTTGATGAGATCTACATTTTTGCCTTATAACTACCAATCACTTATGTACCAGAGGTTGCAGAATCTGAGGCAAGGGACAAAATCTGTTAGTGATTATGCTGATGAATTTTACCAACTCATCGCCAGGAATGATATCATGGAAACAGAAGAACAGCTAACTGCTAGATTCATTGGGGGCTTGAGAATGCAGATCCAAGATATGGTTAATATGTTTGATCCTAGATCAGTAGCAGAGGCACATCAGAAAGCGTTAGCTTGGGAGAAACAAGGAAGGCGTGGAGGTGGTGTGTTTACTAATTCCAATAATCAAGCAAGGGGTGTTGGCGGAAGTTCTAATTTTCCTAAACCTGTTACAAAGCCAGTGGTCAAGGAGGTTGAGAAGGCGAAGGCTAGTAGTGTTTTCAAATGTTATAATTGTCAGGAGTTGGGTCACAAAAGCAACGAATGTCCGAAGCCGAAGAAGAGAACCATGGTTGCAGAGGTTGAAGCAGATGATGGTGAGGAGGCAGAGTATTCAAATGTACCTTATGTTGAGGAGGAAGAAAAAGTGTCGGGTGATGAAGGTTGTAATCTTATGTTGAGGAGAAGCTGTTTGACACCAAAACAAGAAGAGGAATGTAGTTGGTTGAGAAGCAATATTTTCCAGTCGACATGCACTATTCTGGGGAAAGTCTGCAAGTTCGTTATTGATGCGGGAAGTTGTGATAATATTATTTCTTCAGAGGCAGTTAGAAAGTTGAACTTGAAGACCGAGAAACATCCGAAACCGTACAAGCTAGCATGGTTAAGGAAGGGAGGTGAAGTAAAAGTGTGTCGAAGGGCTTGTGTTAATTTTTCGATTGGGAAGAAGTACAAAGATGAAATCTGGTGTGATGTCGTAGATATGGATGTTTGTCACTTATTGTTGGGCAGACCATGGCAGTTTGATAGAGCAGTTCAGCATGACGGTCGTGCCAACAGTTACAGTTTCATGTTCGAGGGTACTAAAATCACTTTGGTTCCTAAGAAGCAACAGCAGAAGGAGAACAAACTGGAGGAGATTGAAGAATTGAAAACTCTGTTGACTTTGAAGGAGTTTGTTAAAGAAGTGGAGGAAGAACCGGAAGTGTTTTTGTTGATTGGGAGAGAGAGTAGTGAAGAAGTTGAGATTCCAGAAGAAGTAAAGCCTGTTTTGAAAGAATTTGAAGATGTCTTTCCAGATGAGTTACCAAAGGAGTTACCGCCACTTAGAGACATTCAGCATCAGATTGATCTTGTTCCAGGAGCAGTGTTACCACACCGACCACATTACAGAATGAGTCCGAAGGAACATGAGGAGTTACGGAGGCAGGTAGAAGAGTTGCTTGAGCAGGGTCGTATTCAGGAAAGTCTGAGTCCGTGTGCTGTGCCTGCATTGTTAGTACCAAAGAAAGACGGGACTTGGAGGATGTGCACTGATAGTAGAGCTTTGAATAAGATCACTGTTCGTTATAGATTCCCTATGCCGAGGTTGGATGATTTGCTGGATCAGTTGAGTGGGGCAACTATATTCTCGAAGATTGATTTGAAGAGTGGTTACCATCAAATCCGAATCAGACCTGGAGATGAATGGAAGACAGCTTTCAAAACAAGAGAGGGGTTGTACGAATGGTTGGTTATGCCATTTGGTTTGTCTAATGCACCTAGTACATTCATGCGGGTGATGAATCAAATCTTTCGACCATTCATTGGGAAGTTTGTCGTGGTGTATTTCGATGATATTCTGATTTATAGCAGAAGTACAGAGAAGCATGTTCTACATCTGAGGGAAGTGTTGCTTATACTTCGAGAAGAACAATTTTATGCTGCTACAAAGAAATGTGTGTTTATGACACCTACTGTTTTATTCCTGGGTTATGTTGTTTCAGGAGAAGGTATCCAAGTTGACCAGAGCAAAGTTGAAGCAGTCAAGAATTGGCCACAGCCAAAGACAATTACAGAAGTGAGAAGTTTTCATGGGCTAGCGTCATTCTACCGAAGATTCATACCACACTTCAGTAGCGTGATGGCTCCAGTGACTGATTGCATGAAAGGGAAACAATTTGTGTGGTCAGAGGAAGCGGGGGTTGCCTTTGAAAGGATCAAGGAATTGTTGACGTCTGCACCAATTCTTGTTCTACCTAATTTTCAGTTATTGTTTGAATTGCATACTGATGCTTCGAAGGTTGGAATTGGAGGAGTTCTGAGTCAGAATGGGAAGCCAGTTGCATATTTCAGTGAGAAATTGTCAGGGGCGAAGATGAGATACAGTACATATGACGTTGAATTTTATGCTGTTGTTCAGGCTATCAAGCATTGGAGGCATTATTTGTTTCAGAAGGAATTTGTTCTTTACACAGATCATGAAGCTTTGAAACATTTACAGGGACAGGATAAAATTTCCGCGAGACATGCATCATGGATTTCTTATTTACAACAGTTTACTTTTGTCGTTAAGCACAAATCAGGGGTGACAAATCGGGTAGCTGATGCTTTGAGTAGGAGGAGTCATTTACTAACGACAATGAAGGTTGAAGTGACGGGGTTTGAAATGTTGCCAGAGATGCTTGAAGAGGATCCTTACTTTGTGAAATATGTTGAAAAAGTGAAGGATGGGAGTACCGATGAATTCATGTTGGTTGATGGTTTTCTGTTTAAAGGAAATCGATTATGTATTCCGGATTGTAGTCTGAGGATGAAAATTGTGAAGGAATTGCACGAGGAAGGACATGTGGGCCGTGATCGTACTTTGCAGTTGATTTCACAATCTTACTTTTGGCCATCGATGAGAAAAGAAGTTGAGAGATTTGTGGAGCGATGTCATATTTGCCAAGTTTCAAAAGGAACAGCAACGAATGCGGGGTTGTATATGCCATTACCAGTACCATCCAAGCCATGGGTTGATATTAGCATGGATTTCGTTTTGGGTTTGCCGAGAACTCAAAGGGGAAATGATTCGATATTTGTTGTGGTGGACAGGTTTTCAAAAATGGCACATTTTGTTGCTTGCAAGAAGACAGCAGATGCAGTTCGAGTAGCGCAGTTATTTTTCAAGGAGATTTATCGACTTCATGGATTGCCAGAATCTATTGTTTCTGATCGAGATACTCGTTTTCTGAGTCACTTTTGGCTGAGTTTGTGGAAAATGGTGGGAACAAAGTTGAATTTCAGCAGTGCTTATCATCCGCAAACTGATGGGCAGACGGAAGTTGTTAACAGGTCATTGGGAAATTTGTTGCGTTGTCTTGTACAGGATAATTTGAGAAGTTGGGATATGAAGCTATGCCAGGCAGAATTTGCTCATAATCATGCAGTAAATCGTAGCACAGGATTCAGTCCGTTTCAGATTGTTTATTCAAATTTACCCAGGGGACCGTTGGATTTAGCAGTAGTACCACAGTCAAAGGGAACAGTTAAACGAGCTGTTGATTTTGTTGAAGAGCTGAATGAATGTCATAAAATCGTTCAGGAACGATTGGAGAAATCGAATGAGAAATATAAGAAGTTTGCAGATTTGAAACGTCGAAATGTTGAATTTAAGAAAGGTGATTTGGTTTATGCCGTATTGACAAAGGATCGTTTTCCGGTGGGTGCTTATAACAAGTTGAAAGCACGAAAAATGGGTCCAGTTGAAGTTTTGAAAAAAATCAATGAGAATGCTTATCGATTAAAGTTACCAGATGATGTTTATACTTCTGATGTCTTTAACGTCAAACATTTAATTCCGTATCATGGAGATGAGATTGTTGGGAAAGAAGTTGCAAATTCGAGGTCGAATTTTTCTCAACCAGGGGAGGATGATGCAGCACGATCTACAATTTCCCAAGAGATAAGTCGGTCACGAGTTAACATGCTTCTAGGTCGTGTGGGGGAAGCTGTGGAGTTGGGTAACTCGGAGATTTTAAGTCGTTACCGACTTAAGGGACATAGGTTACGAGCAAAGGAGGAGGCCCTAAGTCGTTTCCGGGATAACAAAAGTAGAGTAAAATGGACTTCGGTGTTGAGTCGTCTCCGACTTGGTTTGAGTCGTCTACGACTCAGTATAAAGCGTCCACGACTCAACAAGACATGGGAAGAAACGGCACGAGTCACTGAGCAGGAACTTGAGGCGGCCTTGAGTCGAGACCGACCTAAGGGAGCATGTGTGGGAAAGGTGCGAGTTAATGAGGAAGGCATGAGTCGGGACCGAGCTAACAGGCTACGACCTAAGATGAGTCGGCAAGGAGATAAGCAGTATATTTTTGAGTCGTGTACTGTTGTATGTTAGGTCGTTACCGACCTATGGTTTGTGTTGGGTGCTAAGGCGCAAATCCTTGAGTCGTTATACGTTGAGTCGGTAATGTATTGAACCGGGTGAGTTGTTATATGTAGGTCTTACTGTTAAGTCGGTCATGTTGAGTCGTTTACTTTGTATTCCGTTGTAAGGGGTTGGAGTTGCGTGTGTTGAGTCGGTAACGACTTATGGTGAGTCGGCCGAGATGAGTCGTACATGGTGAGTCGGTGCCGACCTAGGAGTTGAGTGTTGTAGGTTGTGTTGAGTTGTAATGCCTATAAATAGCGGGTGTGTTGTAAATTTTTAGGTTGTTGATTTTGAATAAAATTTCTCTTTTGTTAGCTTTGTGCTTTCATACCAATTGGTAGTTGAGTGTAATCTCCTATCTCCACTTACGTCATTCGAGTGCGCTCGAATCCACGTTTGTTGAAGCCGATTCACGGAATCTAGTGCGCTAGATCAACGTGCGAAGAATCGTAGATCTTTGAACACGGTATAGTGCGCTATCAACGTGTTTGAGATAGCTAGAGTTCGGTATCTTTGGATCAACGAACTTGGGCATTTTGGTATCTTCAACTCACCGATTGCTACATTTCATCGATTGAAGTTTTGTTTCGAATTATCCGCTGCGTCACTATTGCATATACCAGTCTGTTTAGAAATCTTTCTAAAATCTTTAATAATCTTTGGCACTCATCTTTGAATCTAAGCACCGCTTGCCATCCACAGACCGTCGGTCAAACGGGAAGGGTGAATCAGATTCTAAAAGATTCTTTTCATGCTTGTGTTCTTGATTCTGGAAGATCTTGGAAAGATCATCTCCACATTGTTAAACTTACCTATAGCAACAGTTATCAGGTATAATTTTAATCTTCTTGTCATCTTGTCTTAATACTATTTCATTCAATCTTTTTCTGTGCTTTCCCGTACCTCATTCCTTTTCGGGGACGAAAAGTTTTGAGTGGGGAAGAGTGTAACAACCCTGTATTTTCTGATTATTGTAATTGTGTATTTTAATTATTTTAATTTAAATTCCTAATTTAAAAACTTTATTTTATTTATTAAAATTAATATATTTTGTTAATTGAAATATAAATGTTGATTTTGATGTGGGTTAGAATTTCAAACATGCATAAATTGAATATTTCCAGAAAATGTTGATTTTGGTCAAAATAGTCAAACTTTGACTTTTAACTTAAAAATTTAAAAGTTTGAAATTTTAAATTTTATCTTTTATTATGAAAATAGATTTAATAACTTGAACATTGCTTTTTGTTTCGTGGAAAACGGAGTTAAACTGCAAAAGATATGTACATTTCAATTTTGAGTATAAATTGTTTATTTTGCAATTTTGTTATTTTAAATTGTATAAATTTTATTTTTCTTTGTCATATTTTATTTTAATATGTTTTAATATGTTATATTATGTATACTTTTACTTTTAAATATTTTTGAAATGATAATAGAATTTTTCTAAAATTTACTATGATGATTTCCTATTTTTAAAAGGCTGTTTTCCTTTTTCTGCTATTTTCTTCATCTACACTATATTTAAATTAAAATTTATTTATTTATTTTTGTGATTTCCTTTTTATTTTGTGTTCTTATCTTTATTTATAAATATTTTTAAGTACATAAAATTTTTACCAAGTTCATTGCACTTATTTTTCATATTTTCAAGACTAGTTGCAAATTTTGCTGTTTTATTTAATTAAACTATATATAATTAATAATTAATTAATTTTTTTTTTACTAAATTTTCGTATTTTATCTGAATTTATATATATTTTAAAGTTATATAAAATTTAAAAAGAAATATTGGAAATTTGAAGAGTTTAGTGACCTTTTATTTGCTTAAGCCTTTTTGTATTCTGTCTTTTCGTTTTCTTGCCTTTTCACTTCATTGCTTTAACCGTTCACATCTCTTGCTTTAGCCGTGAATTTCTTTCATCATTCACGTGAAATATTCTCCTCTTCCTCAAACAAAACTCACGGCATGAGAAGAAACAAATAAAATTGCAAATGGCTTCCTTTATCTCTTCTCTTCTTCACAATTTCAATGATTTTGCTTCCTCCTTTGCAAAACTTTGCTTGGCCCCACTCTCCACCATCATCACCGACCATCACCTCCTCCATCTCCAGCTGCAACATCATACTCTCCTCTGTCCATTTCAGGTCGTGATCATTAAATGATGCAAGCACCTTAAATTTGCACAAAAACTCCTTGAAACTATGCTAGCCTAGCCATAAAACATCACCTACCTCTTCCTATACACTTTGGCCACCCCTAGAACCACCACCACCAGCAACTACATGACTTTTTGGTGCTGCTATACCATCACTCCCCACTGTCCAGACCTGTACTTTCCTTTGGCCGAGCCTCACTTGCTTTTGGTCGAGCCAAAAATGCACCAAAACCCTACCTATTGTTGCCTTGACCCTTAGTATGCTTCATGTTGTAACTCCTCCATCTTCATCCACTTGTTGCTATGTGTTTTGATGCTAAACCCAAGTAACGTTGACACCTATGCCGAGCCTAGTGTCATGAGAACAAGCCCATTTGATCATGTGACAAGCCATGTTGTCGTGGTCAGGCACTTTCGTGTTAAAGCTGGGTAATGTTCTTTGTTGATTTAAAATTTCCATTTCGTTTAAATTCATATTTGTATTGCATGCATATGTTTATATGGTCTTGTTTATTTGTTGTATACAAGATCATTATCAAGGCTTTCCGTTCATTCAATTCAAATCGTTTTTATCGTGCTTTTGGAATCGCTCTTGTGTTTGTTGTTTTGGTCTCTAGCTTCGAAAAGGTGAGTCCATCTCACTCTGACATTTATACTTATGAAACAGTGAATCGATGACAAGTGTTTAGTAGTATAAAATGTTTATGCAAGTTAATGATGATCATATGATGTATTATGCCATGTTATTACCATGTTAAAACTGTTAATTATCACCTGACATCTGATATATGACATTATATTGTGACATTAACATTGTTTATATTGTTTATGCATATATTCACACTGCAAGTTCCCTGTTAGAATAGAATCACTATGGGTTGAAATGATACATACCCGAACGGACTTTCGATTAGGGAAAAATCGTTATGGGCTGAAATGATAGGTTTGAGCGATTTTTATTGTATTTTATTTGACTTGGGATTGCGGGTTTGAAATGATAGAACCCTGTTTTCTTTTTAAATTGAGGATTGAAATGATATATATCTGTATCACTTGACCTAGGTTAGAAAATTATATACAGACCCCATGGTATATTTTTAAATGATTTTTATTAAAATATGTATTTTTTTTAAAGTATGAAATTTTGATTTAAAAATATATATTTTATGGTTTTAAGGAAATTTAATATTAAGTCTGGAAATTGTGAATTTAAGTATGTAAATTTGAAGTAAATGTGATTTTTGACTTTAAATTTTATTTTTAAATGTAAATAAAAATGGAAATTAAATTTAAAGTTTTGAGATGATATTTGAAGTAAAATGTTAAGTTTTATTAAATTTATAAGTTAATAAACAGTGAATTTTGACTTAATAAATAATTGAAGTTTTTAAATTGAATATTTGATCTTAAAATTTTATTGTGTTAAATCATATGTTAAAATGATTTTAAATGTGAAATTTTGAAGTTTAGAAATATGATTTGTATGTTACAATAATAAAAATTTGGAGTTTTAATATTATTTTTGAAAAGTTAAAATAAAATCTGGAATTTTATAGCATTTCCAAAATATTGTAGTCTTTTGACAGAATTTTTAAATGCTGTTGTTTTTTTTTGAATTTAACTATGATTGAAATAAATAAATATCTATTACAGCATTTTATAAATGCCTCTATTCTTGAAATAAGCTATTTTGGGAAATATAAGCTACGATAACACTTTATAAATGTCGTCGCTGCTATAAATTTGACAATGTTTGAATGTAATAGATTTAACACTGTTTGTGTTATATTTTAAAGTGTTAAATGATTTGAATTTTGGAAATTGATTATTTGTGAATATAAGGAGTTTTGAATATATTTTTAATATTTAAATTTGAATTTTAAGGAATTTAAATTGAATTTGAATTTAAATAAGGTATGTTTGGTTATGTGATAAATGGAATGAAATGTAATGTAATAAATGAAATTTTGAATGGAATCTTGAAATTTATTTTGTAATGATGTTTGAAATAATAAATGAATGACATATTTGATTTTTAAATGATATTTAAATTTGAATTTTTGGATTTGAATTCAAATAATGATTTGATTATGAAGTTTTGAAAGGATGTAATATTTTTATGATTTTGAAATGGTTTGGAAATGATTTGATCTTTATTTTAATAAAGAATGTGAATGTGGAACGATATTTGATTTTGATTTATTTGATAAAGGAATATTCAAAGTTTATTTTTGTATGAAAAGATATTTGGTTTAATTGTAATTTAAGTTTATTTAAATAATATTGGATTTATGAAATGAATATTTCAAAACTACATAATAATGAAATTAGACTTGAGATATGAATATATGGAATTATAAAGTTTAGTTTGAAATGTGGGATATTAAAGTTTGGGAATATATTAAACAGGGAATTAGGCTGAAGGAAAAACCTGAGAACACTTTTAGTCTGGAGGACAGAAGTTTTAAAATTTAGGCTGAAGGACAAAAAATGATATATTCATATAGCATTGCACATCCATAATGCTATATTCATATAGCATTACACAGCTGCTTGTTTGTGTATGCAGAAACTTATAAAATTATGTTGCATATAGCATTATACATGTGTAATGCTATATGAATATAGCATTATGGATGTGTAATGCTATATGAATATATCATTTTTTGTCCTTCAGGCTAAATTTTAAAACTTCTGTCCTTCAGACTAAAAGTGTTCTCAGGTTTTTCCTTCAGCCTAATTCCCTCAATAATAAATTTGGAATAGTTATTTTGTAGATCAAATCTATATTTGAAATTTATAAGATTTGAAATGTTTGTTAGAAAACTAAATTGAATTGAAACTGATGGTTTGATTTTAATTAAATTGGAAATCTGAAATTTTGGTTTAATTGAATAAATTTGTAAAATGTAAAGAATTAAAGGAATGTTCCATGATTTCAAATGTATGATTTCAAAATGTTATGATTTCAAAGCGTAACGATTTCAAGTATTTTGGTTTCGAAAAAGTTATAACTTTGAAGGTATTATAATTTTTATAAAGGTGAATATATGTTTGAAATGGAAATGACAAACTATTTTGATGTGAATATAGTTTTGAAATAAAAATGGTTTTGGTTTCGAAATGTAAACTATCTTGAAAGGAATATAGTTTTGAAATGAAATGATTTGATCCTTTTGAAGTATAAACTATTTTGAAATGACCACGGCGTTATAATAACGTTTGGTTGTTAAAGAGACCGGGATCGGAAGTTGTCATACTCTCTGCCAACTCCGAAAACCACTTTAACAACCGTGTACGCGGTGGAGATTCCAGAATGAAGTAGGATGGTGACGACGTTCTTGAGGTATATTACGTGGACCCAACTCCCGTGAGTTGGCATAAGGTGGCTAAAACAGGAGCGATCTCGGGCCAAAGGAGGTAGCACCTCTGGTCGGACACATTCCTTCGATACTATACTCTTACTGGTGATTGATTTGATGGTCATCCTCCGATTTTGATATGGGAGTGTGTTCCGAGGTGGGCGTATGTGGCTGCTGCGTTACCACCAGCCCGTGTGCGTAATTGGTATATCTACCCTGGCATTGCCTTGTGTGCCGTGTCACCTACCATACCGAGCCTTTACTACGAGTTTGTTTTTCTCCCATAGCCCGTGTGGTACCCTCTGACAGTCACCCGGAGTGGAGATGGCATGATATTGGATGGACTACTGGGACTATTATGTGTGAAGGGTGATATGGGTAGCCCGGAACGCTATTTAAAAGTATGTTTATTTTACTGTAGACATTATTATAGTAGCGCAATATTACTACATAGTAAATAGTTTAACGGATCCTTAAAGGATGGGCGATCCCAAGCATCCTTTAAGTTACTGATGCATTTTTGTTACTGTTCACTTGAGTTTATTTACAGTTCATAAGTATTTATGTCCTGACTCGAGTGTTTTGTATTTTGCTTTACGCTCGAGTCAGATTGAGTGAGTTAGCATTCAAGATTCACCTTCGGAGTTGGAGCTTTCCTTGAAGATCCAGCCATCTATTTTGCTTTCTGTATCCAGTGATTTCAGTGATGTATTCTGATTTGTACCTGATGTATCTTGTTACTTTTTGTTGTATCATGTTTAACTCTGATGTATCTTATTTTTACATAGTAGCTTCATGAACTACTATTTCTTTTAAATTCCGCTGCATTATTAAATACTCTATGTCTGTGATCTGTGATTATGTATTTACTGTATATTCTGAGATTTGCCAAATTTTATTTACAACGCGGTATTTTGAGCAATTAAAGTCCGACATGTGCGGATGCGAATGGTTGAAAATATCGGGTCGTTACACGATAGGTTATTTGCGTTCGAATGTGACGCGTTCGAATGTGACAATGCGGAAGAAGATTAAAGTAGCGGCCTAGATTCTCTCAAGTGAAATCGAATGGCCAGTAGTAAAAGTAGGGTTTAAAAATAAAATATAAATTGCAATTGATTTATATAAATTCGTGCAATCTTTAAAAATTGATATCTTTGACATATGAGGTCCGTTTTTGACGAAACAAGTTGCATTGTTCCGTATTGATGAGCACTACATTTTAGAGCTGGTTTGGAGTTGACTTGAGCTAGTGTAAATTTTGAGTAAAATTAAACGCCTGTTTAATTTTCTTCGAAACAAAACACTGCAGCTGCTATTGGAATCAAAGTGCAACCCACTCTTTTTGACTCACTGATATTTTTATATAAGTGAGAATATTATTTATGATGATTGATGATTGTCTAGATGATATATGATATATTATCTATATATTGATTAATATTTGGATATATTCCTGCCTATTGAAGCAGAAGAGACCTTATACTATCCCATGTATGAGCGGATGACCTTTTGTACGCACGTCTACCTCGAAACGGACATTGTACATATTTTTCTAATATGTATATTTGTTGCAGGTGACAAGTTGAAGGGATCCCCCACCAGTATTGGTTTTCTTAACAGATATTGATATATATGTTGTTATCATATGATATGTGATGTTTTGGATTCCGTGGTTGATGTATTTTGTGGCGTTGCAGCATTGGGCCTGTTTTGGTAATTTAAAAATGTTAAAGTGCTGATTTCAAACTAAAAAGGATTTTCAAGTGATTTTGGAAATAGATGTTCTATTAATTCTGAATGGTTAAGGAAATGAACTTGTTTTGAATAAATAAAAGTTATAATTTTTATGTTATAAAATTTTTGAATTTTGGTAAAGATAATCGGAATATGATTTTTGAAATATGAAGTTGATTAATTTGTAAAATGAGTTAAATCGAGATTTTTGAATTTATTATAAACAGTTTATACAAATAAGATTTATAAAATTGATATTTTATAAATAAAAATAATGGAATTCTAAAGAAGTTTTGTAAGTGTAAAATGAAGTGATAATTGAATTTTATAAGTAAATAATATTTATAGATTTATAATTTGTGAAGTTATAAAAGAATAATTTTGTGGATAAGAGAATTATAAGTAATTAACTTATAATTTTTATTTTGGCTTATAAACGAATAAATGAGTTGGGTTAATAAAGGAATTCTATAAATGAAATTTTTTATAAAATAGAAATGGAATTTATAAACATTGTTTTATAAATTGAAAATCAATTGAAATTGATAAGTTAAATTTAGAAGTTATTAAAGGAATCTCATTCATGATTTTGGACAGCGGATAATCCTTAAATTTAAATGTGCAATAGTAATGAATTTCGTAAAAGGATTATATTCATGATTTTGAACAGTGGATTACCCTTTAACAAATGTATAGAAATATTGGATTTGGTAAATGAAGTATGTTCACGATTTTGGACAGTGAATAATAATCATTTAAATAAAATAAATGTTTTGGGAATTGATTTTTAAATGAAGTTAAATGATTTAAAGAAGTTTTAAAATGTGTTAAGTATCGAGTGCATAGATTTCAACATTCATTGTTGGAATAGACGTTTGGAGAAATAAGGAAATGATGGACTATAACACTATTGTTATAGTAAATGATTTTCGAAAGAAAATATTTAGTATACTATATGGGATTTATATATCTATCTTATTTTCATATCTCTATACTAGTGATTTTGGGTTGTCGTAACAATGTTTTTCGCAACATTCGTTTTGACCCAAATAAATGTGTTTATTAAGTATGTTTTCCTTATAGAATTAAATATATACTTAATCATGTTTTAAGTATACGGAATATTTTCCAAGTGTTGAAAAATAAATTGATTTGTGAATTACTTATTATTAAATAAGTATTTGGAAGTGTTTTCCAATGTTGAAATGGGTTGAGATTATATCATTTTAAAGATAATTTGAAGTGAATATTTGGCAAGTGATTTAATTAATAAAAGATTAATTAAAAGGGCTATTGATTGGTTATAGTGCTAAATATTTATTTATTTGCTTTGATATTTAAATAACCGACAATCAAATTTGGCCAAATTTTAGTTCCTCGACTTGATGTGGGAACTATTTAGTCGTACACTTAGTACGTAGCCTTCTGTGTAGGCTTGATTATCGTTTATTTTGAGGATGCTGATTCATATAATGCGGAGTATTACTCAAATCTATCGAGCTTTCTTCTTGGCCCGAAGGATAATAAGTTGAAAGTTGGAGACGCGATAAGTCTATGAGACATAGTTTCTTTTGAGGTTGAGAAACGCTTTTGCGTTGTTGGTGTGAAGAGACTGGGATCAGATTTATCTGAAAACCACTTTGGATCAACGTATATGTGATGATTGTGCAGGTTGCTTGTGATGATATTTATATTCCGTATTTTCATAGTGGGGGACTGCTTGTTGATCGTTAAGGGTTAAAATCCGAACATACATATAGTAGCAGTGGTCTCTTCATTGTGAAATATCCAATACGAGGACTATTCGCTACTAATCCTAGGGATTTCCCAACAGGATGTGGTAGGAAAGTACCTTCGGTTTGTCCTGTTCCTCGACAAATTGTATGGATGTTTGTTTGACATTGCATTTCTATAAATTATGTACGTTGGCTTTTGCAAATGTGCATCAGTAGTGGCGAAGAAGGCAACTTCTTTTACCTTAACACCCTCCTTGAGATGTATGAGCTTAAGGGTTGTATTTTTGTGGAAGACAATTAGTTTTCAACGGAAATGGCAGTGTGGCATTCAAAGTGATGTGATTGTGATTTGTGAAAGGTAATCGTTACCTCTGTCCGCATCAACCAGAAATGACCAAAGCAGGGTTAGATGTAGCGGGGCTAAGTGGGTCATTCTCAAGTAGGATATGATCATCCTCTTCTAGATATATCTTTACACACCATGACGCCGTGTATCTGATTATTGTGGTTTGTATGCTAGAGGGCCCTTGGTAAAGGTCGGTAACAACTGGAGGATTACATATTCGATACCATCTAGTTATAGAGGTGGGCCGGTCTTGTGTTGGTAGAGGGCAGATGTTTTGTGCCTCAGGACATCCATCTAGAAGTGTACCCACTCGGACGGTAGTCCCTTCACCTGGTCATTTGTATGGAAATCCAAACCCCACTACAAGTTGCGATTTTGTTTGTAAAGGCGTAATAAATAGCCTCGAAATGCTATATGGGTAACCATTTCAACTATGATTAATATTATTTGTATATACTAGACACTAGTAGAATATAAGATGATTTGATATGAAATGTTTTAGTTATCGTAAGCTAAAAACATGTCCGCGTTTATGTGTGGGCGTGTCTTACGAGATACTTTTGTTTTGGTAAAGGAAAAGTTTGGTAATTTAATAAATTCAGTTGAGTGTATTTCTCACACTGGTTTACCAAACTGATCCACGCGTTATTCCCTTTCAATGCTTTGGTCAGACCGAGTATATTTATAGGTTTAGATTGGTGCTTTTGGAGCTTCAACAAGAAAGCTGGAGATCTTCATTTTCATATATATATATGTAACGGTTTTGATTATCCGCTGTGCTTAGTTGTTGTTTGTTATTAGAAATTATGAGGACATGTTATTATAACTGTTCAGGCTGATAACTATTGATTTATTGTTGAACTCTGATTGATGTATGCATATGTACAGTTTCTATTTTGTAAAGATCATTGATATGATATTATATGTTTTCTGCTGCGATGTGAGATTCTGTATTGTTCTATTACCGACTTTCTGTCAGTCAATACTTTTTGGGGGCGGACATGCATGGATTTTTATCAATTCAAAGGGTAAGAATTTGGGGTTCGTCACATACGTCTCAATTGTATTATTGTGCTTTTGACTTTTAATAACCAAACTTTGAACATTATTTTAGTATTGCGCTATGTGTTTTATTTATTAATGTTTTTTCTTGCTTTCTTCATTTTTTAATTATGATTCCCTCTATATCCAGTTCATTTTTTAATTATGATCCAATAGAACCATTAAGATCAGTGTTCCCTTTATATTCATCCAAGTATTCACACAAATGACCTGTGCTCTCTTAGAATCAACACACATGATATTTTCTCAATATATGTAGACATTTTCAAGCTTTTCTTTTTCACATTTCGAATCTCGAATAGCCCAATCCATTCTCATGCTAACATTACAGTGATTTCTATCTAGAACCACGTCAGTTTTGTACTATAAATTGCTATAAAACCGAATCATAAATTGAAACTATAAAAACTAGTTTTTAAAGTTCAAAATTTTAATGTTAATGGTTCTTTCTTATTTTGTACTAGCTATTAATAAGAGTTTGATGCGTATTGGGCTTTGTTTTGTATCAGCCTGCTTATTTCTTTCTTTGTTTCTGCTACTCAACTTTGGGCTGGGCTTTTTGGCCTGTTTTCTTATCTTGCATATCAGTTTGTATAAATAGACAAACACACATTTGTTTACTGAATTAAGAAGATCAATAAAATTCATTTTTCATTTTATGGTATCAGAGCATCTAGCCGAAAGGCAATCATCAATCAGATAAGCAAAATTGCAAAAACAAGAGAGGTAACTCTTTATTTCCCCTCAGAGCATTCTCATCACAGGGGAGATACCATTTCTCTTGATCAGGCCACCATCGTATCTTACCAATTCTTGACATTGCGCCGTCCTAGAAGAGGATCAGATCAGAGGTCATCATTTCCTCCTCTGGTTGCGCAGATCTTGACCACCAAGAATCAGATTTGGCTGCAGTTTCATCACTGCCTCGCCAAAACTTCATTTTCTTGACAAAGATCTTCCCATAAACTCCTCTGCACCCACATTTACTGGCTGCAGTATTACTTCTACCTGGCCAGTCTGTCACTTCATTCATCAAGATTTCAGACAGAAAGAGTTTGATCCATCATGGCAAATAATGAAGATGATGCCACATCAGTCAATACAGAAAACAGATCCAGAAATGGGCAGAGTTCAGATCCAATCTTGATCAGACCTAAAAATCAAGCAATCAACACACCATTAGATGAGGATAACTACATAACATGGAAATATCAGGTTGAAATTGCACTGAGAGGTTATGACTTGCAAGATTATGTAAAGGGAACCAAGGTGGTTCCACCAGTCAATATTACTGATAGTACAGGGAAGTTAATCAGCAACCCAGATTATATTCAATATCAAAGGCAAGATAATCTACTTGCATCTTGGCTTTTATCTTCGATTAGTCAAAATCTTGTGTCACAACTTGTAGGATGTTACACTTCATATGAGATATGGTCTAATATTGAAAGAATTTTTAGTTCTCAATCAGCAGCCAGAATCATGCATTATAGAAGAGAACTGCAAAATGCAAGAAAGAATGATACAAGCATGAGAGAATATCTTGCTAAGATCAAGAATCTTTGTGACAAACTGAAGTCAGTGGGGCATGAAATATCCAACAGTGAACAAATCTTGATAATTACAAATGGTCTAGATCAAGAATATGAGTCATTAGTAACTTTTCTTGCTACACAACCTACCCTGCCAGATTTGGATTATGTTAATTCAGCACTTCTTGCACATGAAGGTAGAATTGAACAAAGAAAGGCCATGCAAGAAGATTATTCAGCCAATTATGCTTCTTCTACAAGAAACAAGACTCAGAGACAAAACCAAAACAAACAAGAAAATCAAAATTCAAGAACAAACAGCAGTCAAAGGGGAAGAGGCAGAGGTAGATTCACCAACAATCACAGAGTCAAATGTCAGATCTGTGAAAAGTTTGGTCACATGGCAAGTAGATGCTATTTCAGATTCAAAGAGGATTATAATCCCACACAACAAAATCAAGCAAACAGGGGACCAGTTGCTAATATAGGGCAAATCAATAACCAATCCAGAAATAGCACAGACAACTCAACCAATGATGCAACAAGACCTGATGATACCAACATAGAAGAGTGGTTTCCTGATTCAGGAGCAACCAATCATATGACTAACAATTTACAAAATCTAAATTTGGGGAATAAAAGCTACACAGGTAAACATTCTGTTGCTATGGGAAATGGTGAAACAATAAATATATCTCATGTGGGAACAGGTACTATAAAAGGTACAAGGTTACTCTATCTTAATAATTTATTAAGAGTACCAAGTATCAAAAAGAATTTAATCAGTGTCTCACAATTTGCCAAAGAAAATAATGTGTATTTTGAGTTTCACCCCAATATTTGCCTTGTCAGGGATATGCTAAACAAAACTATACTGTTACAGGGTAGGCTGGATCACGGGTTGTACAGATTCAGGAATTTAAAAGGGGAATTCCCTGGTAACAATGCAGTAGGATGTAATAATGTTAGTACTCATGATGGCAAAAAGAAAAGTGTTATTGATGCATGGCATTGTAAACTAGGGCACCCACATCTTGATGTAGTTAAACAAGTGTTGAATGATAATAAAATTTCTTTCTCAAAATCATGTACTTCTAATATATGTACACACTGTCAGATTGCAAAGAGTCATAAATTACCTTTTCAATTTTCTGAAACTACATATGAAAAGCCTCTTGAGCTAGTGGCAGCTGACTTGTGGGGACCATCTCCACATAATTCAACTCAAGGAGACAGGTATTATCTATCACTTGTTGATGCTCATAGTAGATATACATGGATATATTTTTTAAAGACAAAGGCAGACACATGCAATGCTGTGAAATATTTCATTACTTGCATAGAGAAGCAGTTGAACAGCAGTGTCAAAGTAATACAAACAGATGGTGGGGGTGAATTCAAACCCCTTAAAGATTTCTTTGCTATGAAAGGAATCATGCATAGAATGACATGCCCACACACATCTGAACAAAATGGTTTAGTGGAAAGAAAACACAGACACATAGTAGAAACTGGTTTAACACTTATGTCACAAGCATGTCTTCCCATGAAATATTGGAGAGAAGCATTTGCAACAGCAGTATTTCTTATCAATAGGATGCCAACAAAAATTTTAAACAATATTAGTCCTTTTGAAAAACTTTTCAGTGTAAAACCAGATTACAAATATTTGAAAACTTTTGGGTGTCTGTGTTTTCCTTGCCTCAGACCATATAATAGACACAAATTAAGCCTGAGGTCCAGTGAGTGTACTTTTCTAGGTTATGCAGATAATCAGAAAGGCTACAAATGCATGGACAGTCAAGGCAGAATTTATATTTCGAGACATGTTATGTTTAATGAATGTGTTTTTCCCTTTGCAGAGAAGGAAAAACACAAACAAGAGGAGAGCATCAACAGTACAGGCACAATTCATATACCAGATATATCTAGTTGGATTAGCAGTGAAAATAAAGTGTATCATGAATCAACAAAGGATACTCATATAGATACTTCAGGGCAGAGTGCAGCAGACAACATTCAATGTAATGAGCAGCAGCAAATAGACATGCAAGAAAATCAAAGCAATGAGAGCACAAGCACAAAAAATGATGCCACTGACTATTGCACAACAGAACATCAAGTACCACAACTAATCACCAATCAACATCCCATGGTTACTAGGGCCAAAAGTGGCATTTTTAAACCAAAGACATTTAACATACAACTTGAAGAAGTCGAGCCAGCATCATATGAATTAGCAGTTAAAGAAGAAAAATGGAGAATGGCCATGGATGAAGAATATAATGCACTGATTAAAAATAAAACTTGGAGCTTAGTTGATCCACCAAAACACAAAAATGTGGTAGGAAGCAAGTGGACTTATAAAATCAAAAGAGATTCAAATGGAAAAATAATCAAGTATAAAGCAAGACTTGTAGCAAAAGGATATACCCAACAATATGGTTATGATTTCAATGAAACCTTCTCCCCAGTAATAAAGCCAGCAACCATCAGAATCATAATGACAGTGGCTCTACACAAGCATTGGGAGTTAAGACAATTGGATGTGCATAATGCATTCTTGAATGGGGACTTACTAGAAAGTGTGTATATGCAACAACCTAAGGGTTATATTTCAGCAGAAAATGAAAGTCAAGTATGCAAACTACATAAGGCTATATATGGATTAAAGCAGGCATCAAGGGCCTGGTATGAAAAATTGAAAGCCACTTTAGTCAGAATGGGATTCATGGCCACAAAGTCAGACAGCTCATTCTACATAAAGAGACAGAGAGATAATTGTATTTATATATTGGTCTATGTTGATGATATTCTTATTACAGGAGACAACAAGCATGAAATTGAAGCTGTAATCAAACATCTTGACAAACAGTTTGCTATAAAAGACTTGGGGACTGCAAATTATTTCCTTGGCATTCATATTCAAAAAAATGCAGATTCAAGCATCAACTTATCGCAGAAGCAATACATATCAGATATTCTTGTTAGAACAAACATGAACAACGCTAAAGCTTTACCCACACCCATGACAAGCAACCTGAAACTGTCTAAAGACAAAGGGGGTCCGATCGAAAATGTCAAGCAGTATAGAAGTGTTGTTGGTGCACTTCAATATGCTACGATTTCCAGACCAGATATTTGTTTCAGTGTTAATAAGGTGTGTCAGTACATGCAAACACCAACTGATGAACATTGGAGAGCGGTCAAACGCATACTTAGATATCTCAAAGGGACAATTAACTATGGATTAAGACTAACATCATGTAAAAATATCACCTTGCAAGCTTATAGTGACTCAGATTGGGCCAATGATTTGGACGACAGAAGGTCTATCACGGGGCACTGTGTCTATCTCGGAAACAATCCCATTTCATGGTGTACAAAAAAGCAACCCACTGTGTCCAGATCAAGCACGGAGGCAGAATACAGGGCTATTGCCAGTGCCACCGCTGAAGTTGCATGGACCGAAACTCTTCTTAGAGAATTAGGTTTTGAACTCAAGCAAGTCCCAACCATATGGGTAGATAATCTGAGCGCAATATCTCTTTCCATGAACCCAGTACAACATTCGAGAACAAAGCATCTGGAAGTGGACTTACATTTTGTTAGAGAACGTACTGGAAGTGGTAAGCTCCAGATTCGGCACGTCCCATCATTCTACCAACGTGCCGACATCTTAACAAAGGCAATTTCTTCGAAGAATTTTGTTCGACTGAGAGAAGAGCTTCGTGTTCTCCCAGCCGCCACAGATAGTGAAGAGAAGAAATGAGTGGGTGAAAACCCTAGCTTCATTTGCGGGGGAGTAATAAGAGTTTGATGCGTATTGGGCTTTGTTTTGTATCAGCCTGCTTATTTCTTTCTTTGTTTCTGCTACTCAACTTTGGGCTGGGCTTTTTGGCCTGTTTTCTTATCTTGCATATCAGTTTGTATAAATAGACAAACACACATTTGTTTACTGAATTAAGAAGATCAATAAAATTCATTTTTCATTTTAGCTATATTAGAACTATTTAGTAAGTTTGTAATTTTCCCCTTCTTGAAACCCTCTTTCTTCCAGTTAAAACTATTTAGTAGGTTTATGGTGGTATTCTTAGGCAGTGAAGGGTATTAATTGAAATTCCTCTTCTTGAAACTCCTCTTGAAACTCCCCTTCTTGAAAAAAAATCAACGGTCCAGATCTTTTGTGTTGTTAATTGTATTTTATTTGTTCTCAACTAGCATTATATGTGTATTCATATAAATTCATGACATATTTAATAATAATATTTAGGTACTGGTGATGCATCTATGAGAAGTGAAGGGCAGATAACAATATGTAATGTGTAAGTAGTCACAGAGTAGTTGGATGCAGAGATACTCTTTTAGCATTGATGTTCATTTCTATGTGAAAGAGTAGATACGCACTACAGCTCATTTGCCTTCATATGTTTCTAGCTCAAAAATAATTTACAGATACATTCACGTTAGCTTCATTAGTATACAGTCAATGTCCAATCCCATTAATTTCAATAATGACTTCACCGTGCTTTCATGTTTATATTTCCTAAGATAAATGTTTATTGACATTTCCATTATTATATATATATATATATATATATATACACACACACACACACACACACACACACACATATATGTATGTATATGCGCATATACATGTATAAATAAATATAATAGTGGAGGTTCTCCTGATGCATATCATAAACTTTTCTATGGTCAAACAATATAGATAAAGTGGTATAAAAGGCACATATGAATCTGAAGACAGTGGCAGTGTAATATATCTGCCACAACAAGTCGAGCATGCATGTAGAGATCAAGCCATGTGCTTGATTTAAGAGTGCTTTAATTGTTGTCTGAAATGAGCTTTAATTAGATGAATATAAATGCATGTAGATATCTATCCTGTATCTTTGAAGTGAAAATACATATAGCTTTGTCAACAGCACATTGTGAGATTATGTGAATTCATTATTATACAGTGTCATTGATAATATTTGGATCAGAAAGCAGAGTTCAGTTTAGTACAACTGAGAAAATGATCACTGTGCAGCTTGTGCTCTCCCAGAAAGAAACCCGACTACATTCACACACAAGTGACACAACTACTGTTCTTAAATATATATTGATGACTGCATAACTCAACGTGAATTGATAATATTCAAGTAAATCAACTTTTATAATAATAATTTTTAAAATGTATACTTTTAAATCAAATATATGTACCTATATACATGAATGTTAGTTCTCAGAAATGATGACATCTATAATATATATATTGATATGGTCGAGTCTTTTGTATTTGTATTCCAAATTTTATTTGCTGAAGATAGTGCCATACGCAGATGATATCTTATTTACTAATCATAATTCAAATTATTTTACAGTTTGTGAACTTCATAAAGATTATGTCTGCGAAAACAAAACTTAAAAAAAGAGGCTGCTTACGCACTAGCAGCTCTCATGGAAATATCGTTTTAATACCAAGCAATCCAAATTCTTAGACCTATACAGTACACAAAACCATACTAATATATTGTTAAATTCATAGTTTAACGTACTGCATGCAATTTATAATTACAAGAACATTCTTTATATATGAATTGTTCATCATTCTATTTCATGTGTTTGCCACTAATTCTCATTGACCTTGAATTGGCAGGTTCGAGCTCAATTCAGTTTCAGACCTTTGATTGTCTTTTTATCTATTAACTACATGGATAGATTTCTTTCCCATTATGAACTCCTGGTACATTAATTTGAATTGAATCTGTATAAATTTGAATAGCAACAGCTAACTAAGTGCCTTTAATTCAATCTCTGCCTCTTATAATCAGAAAGGCAAAGAATGGATGACGCAACTACTATTTTTAGCTTGCTTATCTTTAGCTACCAAAATGGAGGAGACTGAAGTTCCCCTTCTTATAGATTTACCGGCAATGACCACAGACAAAACCTAATCAGTGATACTTTTTATTCTTATTTCTATATGACTTTCTTTGTTGGCTGGTTATTTGAATTTGATGAAACGGTTGGGTGAAGCAAAATATGTATTTGAATCTAAAACTATGCAAAGAATGGAAATTTTAGTCCTTAGCACTATTGTATGGAGAATGCAAGCAGTGACTCCATTATCTTTTTTGGACTACTTTATCAACAAATTTAGCAATGGCAAATTTGAGATCATGTCACTGACTCTAATGCTGCTAAGCACTGTTTCAATCCCAGGTCTTTTGTTTCTTTCTTTGTTCTTTTTTTTCCTTGCAATGTAGAACATTCCTATCTTTTTTTCCATAGTTCTCAAGTATCAACTAGTATGGCCATAATATTGCAGTTTATAAATTTGCACTTTTAAGAGCATCCAAATATAATAAGTTTATAAACAACTAATTAACTATGTTTTATAAAAATTAAACGAGTCTATAACAATAATAATAACAATAACAATAACAATAATAAATTAACCAAGTTTATAAAAATTAACTATGTTTTATAAAATTTCAATAAGTTTATAAAATTAACTAAGTACTGCAAAAATATAACTAAATAATAATAATAATTTTTATGAAAAATTAACTAGGTATAATAATAATAATAATTATAATTAAACGAGTCTATAATAATAACAATATAATAATAATAAATTAACCAAGTTTATAAAAATTAACCAAGTTTATAAAAATTAACTAAGTTTTAAAAAAATTCAATAAGTTATAAAATTAACTAAGTGTTATAAAAATATAATTATATAGCTAGAATAATAAAATTTTATGAAAAATTAACGAAGTATAATAATAATAATAAATGTAACGACCCGATAATTTTTAATAATTTTATTTGTTTTATTTATTTAATTAGCTGAATTTTTGTGAAATTTTAAATAGTAAAATTTTGAAATAAAAATTTGATATTTGAAATACGTCTATTTAAACATAGCCACTAGTAAATTTTCATCAGAAAATATGTAAGTTTATTTTTCTAGTGTTATTTTATTTAAATTTATATCAGTTAATATTTGATGATAATTAAATGTTTTCTGAAACTGAATACTTTGATGGAAAAATTCTAAATCATCTTCTGGTTGAGATGTTATTTTTCGTTTCTCCAAATTCGGACTTCTTTAGCTCCATCGATCTTATTTTTCTACATTTTTGCTGTATTTTCCGCTAGTAGAAAATTCGAATTTTTATAATTCAATCGTACCACCGATATTCGTATACCGTTTTGATCGTCTCGTCATGCCGATCTCTATGGTATATTTATTTCTCTATTTCGGAGCCCGTTGTGCGGTGCAATCCGCGAAACGTCTACCGTATCAGATTTTGACTTTCAAACTCCTTGTGACCATTCATTTGCTCACCGTGTATAACCCTATCGCCGTTGCCTTTAATTATTACAGCTGTTGCAGTTTATATTTACTAAATTTGCGTGTGACTTTGGCTATTCGTGTCATTTCATTATTTATTATCTGGTACCTTTCCAATGTTATTCCTCTCCTCTCACTTCCCTCTTTTCTTCTGGTCTGAGAAAACATAATATGGTTTACATTTTTTTAAACTGCTACTCGTATAGCTTGGCCGAGCTGCATCTTTCCCCACCACCCTCGCCACCATTCTCTCCACCAAAGTAAGCTTCCCCTCCTCCAACTTTCCCGAGCAGCTCTGAAACACGTGCACCTAGGCAAGCCTCCCATCCTTTGCACCGAGCGAGCCATCACCGTGAGTGACCCAGCCCAGCCTATCGCCTTCACCCACCGGCCATAGCAGCCATGATCCATGCCTCCACCCGCCTCACAACGCGCCTGATGGCCTACCGAACAGCAGCCACCGACGCATCCGCTCCAATCAAACCCGCCCCTTTCGTCCACGCACTCTCGACCATCCGGCCACCGTGAACCACCTCATCACCTTTACTTCGCTTCCGACCACCGTGAACCACCGCTCGCCTCCGCATCCGCGGGCCTCCGCCCCTCCTCGGCAACAAACCCATATCTTCTCTCTCTGATTTGTTTATCTAGAGCAGCCTTGTCGTGAGTCCCCTCCCATCTATTATACTCACTATGTATGTAAAGAGGTTAGTATATATTTTGCCGATTAGTTGAGCATATAAGTGGTTACAGTAGGATGTAAATTGGTATACTGTTGTTTATATAAAGTTTTATGTGTCAGGTTATTTTATATTAGCTATATAATATGTATAGGTTAGTATGATATATACTTTTACTACTGGGTATATATATGGTCCACATCTGTGGCATTTTAAGTTAGCGTTTACAAATTTTATTCTGTTCGTATATAAATAAGTGCACGAGATTTTATTCCGGGTACATTTATAGATAGATACATATGAGGTTTATATAAAAATTTGGTTTGTAGACTTCTGTATAGAAAAATATGTATATGTATCTTTAAATTATAAGTTTTAAATGTTGTATACTTTATAAACTAGGTCCGCATATGTTATATTTAGTCTAAGTATTTATGCAGTGTAGCTGTTTCGCTTATTTATATATTGTATATGTTGCGTAAGTTATATATACATACTGTTTTGATTTCTAAGTATACAATATCTCCAGTATTTTGTATATGTTTACATATATAAAGTTATGTGGGTATAAAGTTTGTACAGTTACATATATTATATATAGTATTATAATTAGTCTATATTCATACTATCCTATTTAGTTGAAGTCAAGCTATATTTTGAAACAACAACATATTATATAATATATATATATATATATATATATATATATATAATTGTCACATATATATGTATGTTCTAATCTTAAATGTATATTACTTTGTGTTGAAATTCTATATAAGAGTATGTGCTAATAAAATAAGAGAAAAATCTGTTTTACAGTTTTGTTGTCATAGTTTTTACAAGTTTTGTACAAGCTATATAAAGGAGATTGGTTTATACATAAAGCTGTATAATATATATTGTCTATAATGTTCGTATTCTATATATATAGATTTGGATTTTTTGTGTTTCGATTTTTTTAACTAAAATATTTATATATATGGGTTGTTTAAATATGTATATTTAAATTGAGTATTGATTTAAATATATATAATACAATAATATATCCATTTTCAGTTTATATCAAAATCTGATTCTGATTTGTTCTCATCGATCTTCCATTTATCAGCTTTGTCCGTCGTGCCTGTTTCTTCATCGAATCGGGTCCATCTAGCATTTCTTTAGAATTCATAGCTTAATTTCATTGTCTATCTTCTCTAGCCTCGAAAAGGTGAGCAATCACTCACAATTAATGTTCTTTTATTTATTAAATTTGATTTCAATTGAAACGACAATTGAAATCAAATGTTGTTAGTTATTTACATTGATATATATATATATATATATGCCATTATGTGCTATTTGTTCACCTGTGACATCTGACATCTTTATCTGTTATTTATATTGATGATATATGCCCATTATATTATTATCATATCTGTTATCACTTTGCAAGTTCCCTGTTAGTATAGATCACTATGGGTTGAAATGATACATACCCGAACGATCTGTAGAATAGGAGGAAATCATTATGGGTTGAAATGATAAACCCAAGCGATTTTCATTGACATTGAATTTGGGATTACAGGTTGAAATGATATATATATATATATATATATATATATTTAAATTGTGGATTGAAATGGTAAATATCCGTATCTCTTGACCATAGGATAAGAAATTATATACAAACACCGTTGGTTTATATATAAATATTTTGAAAATGATTTCTATGGTTTTGGAAGGAAATATATGGTTTTATATAAATATTGATTTTAGATATTATATAAATGTTATTTTATATATAGCTAAATTCTTAATTTTAAGCTATGTATAAACTTGTTTTAATATAAAATAAGCTTAATAATAAAGTTTGATTTTATTAAAATATAATATGGTTAAGTATTTATTTAAATTATATTTTAATACAGAGTTTATACCGATTTTATAAATTAAGGCTGAGAAGATAGATTTGAAATTGATTTGAAATTGTATTTAATTAAGAAATATTTTTAATTGAAAAAAAATCGATTTGGAACTTATTGAATTTGAGGTTGTTAAAGGATATAATTTTATAACTTGATTTTGGTTAAGGTGATTTAAATGAATATTTCAAGTTGAGGGAAATATTTAGTTTATTTGTAATTTGGGGTTTATTTAGATAATATTGGATTTATTAAGTGAATATTTCAAAACTAAATAATAATAAAGTTAAATTAAGATATATATGAAATTATCAAATTTAGTTTTGAGATTGTGAAATATTGTAAGCTTTGGAATATATCGAAATTTAAATAGTTTATTTGTGGTTCAAATCTTTATTTGAAATCGATATAATGGTTTATTGAAAACTGAATTGAATTGAAATGAATGATTTGAGATTTGATTAAATTTGAAATTTTTGGATTGGTGTTGATTTGGAATTGATTTGTGAAATTTGAGGAAGTTATTTTATTATGTAAAGTATTTTTACATTATATTTAAAATAATTTATATATGTTACTTTATAAATTTATTTCATATAAACTATTTTGAATTATAAATTATTTTAATACAAACTATTTTAAATTATAACTATTTTTATATAAACTATTTTAAATTATAAACTATTTTATTATATATACTATTAATTATATTTAAACAGTTAAGTGGGAAGTTTATGATTCTAAAGCATTATGATTTCTAAATTTTGATTTTCAAAGTATTATGATTTCCAAAGTGTTTGATTTAGAAAGTGTTATAACTTTGAAGCACTAAGATTTTGAAAATGGATGTATTTGAAATGGATATATTTAAAGTGGAAACGATCCGTATTTGGTTTTGAAATGGAAGTGATATCGTACTGATATGGTTTTGAAATGGCAATGATGTTTTTGTTTTGAAATATAAACTATTTTGAAAGTTTATTAAATGACCATTCGGCGTAATAATTACGCAGTTATTAAAGAGTCCGGAATTGGTTATGGACATACTCTTTGTCTAAACCAAATACTACTTTAATAACTACTATACGTGGAGTGTGATCTAGAATGAAGTGGTTGGAATGATGATCGTTGCTGGATTTGAAGAAAGAGAATAATAATGGATAGCGTTGACACTTGTGTCAAATTTGAAATGACTTAAACAGGAGCCGTGCCGGGCCAATGAGGTTAGCCACCTCTAGCGGACACATTTCTTCGTATACTACTCATTACTTATTTTTGATTGGTGCGCACCCTTGAATTGGGAGTGTTGTTTCGCGGTGTTGTGATCGTTGCGGCGATGCATTCTCACCAGTTCGGATCAGGCAAACGGTAGTTTCACTACCTTGGGTATTGCATCATGTGCCTTGTCATACTCGTATCCCTATACGCGACCACTACGATTTGTTTTGTGTTGTACCTATGGAGTACTCCCTGATAGCCTACTAGTTTACGGTGGAGTTTACAGTGCTGTATAGACTATGACGCTTGTATGAAATGTGTTAAAGGGGATAATGGTAATGCCTTAACGCTATTTTTGATACTTTATATTACTGATAGGCATTATCTACTTAGCGTACATATAAATAGTTAACGGATCCTTAAAGGATGGTTATCCCAAACATCTTTTGAGTTAATTGTATTTTCAGTTGTTATTTCACTTGAGTTGGATTTATTGATATAAGAATGTTAATCCTGACTCGAGTGTTTTGTGTTTTGTTTTACGCTCGGGTCAGACTGAGTGTACCAGTATTCGAGACTTACCTTTGGAATTGGAGCTTCGCTTGGAGGTCCAGCTATCCATCCAGCTTTCAGATACTCAGTTGATTCTAGTGGTGTATTCTGATCTTGTATTTGATTATTGTATTTGAAACTTCTATTGTATCTTATTTAACTCTTATATATATAGTAGCTTCATGAACTACTATTCATTTGTTTCCGCTGCATATTGTTATATTACTCTGTGTCTGTGATTCGTGATTATTTATTTACTGTATATGCTGAATTTTATAAACTTACAATCTGGTATTTTGAGCAATTCAATTCTGGCACGTTTGGATGTGAATGGTTGAAAATATTAGGTCGTTACAATAAACAATTTTATAAAAATGAACGAAGGTTTATAATAATAACATGTTAACTAAGTTTATAATAATAATAAAAATAATAATAATTAAACGACTCTACAATAATAATAATAAATTAACCAAGTTTATAAAAACTAACTAAGTTTTATAAAAAATCAATAGGTTTATAAAATTAACTAAACATTACAAAAATATAGCTAAATAATAATAATAAGTTTTATGAAAAATTAACTAGGTATAATAATAATAATTAAATGAGTCTATAATAATAACAATATAATAATAATAAATTAATGAAGTTTATAAAAATTAACTAAGTTTTACAAAAATTCAATAAGTTATATAATTAACTAAGTATTATAAATATATTATACAGCAAGAATAATAAATTTCATGAAAAATTAACTAAGTATACTAATAATAAAAAATAATTTTATAAAAAATAACTAAGATTTATAATAATAATATGTTAACTAAGATTTATAATAATAATAATTAAACGAGTCTACAATAATAATATTAATAATAAATTAACCAACTTTATAAAAATTAACAAAGTTTTATAAAAATTCAATAAGTTATAAATTTAACTATGTATTACAAAAATATAACTAAATAATAATAATAATAATAACAACAATAATAATTAAATTTTATGAAAATTAAACTAGGTATAATAATAATAATTGAACGGGTCTATAATAATAATAATAACAATAATAAATTAACTAAGTTTATAAAAATTAACTAAGTTTTATAAAAAGTCAATAAGTTATAAAATTAACTATGTATTATAAGAATATAATTATAAAATAAGAATAATAAATTTTATGAAAAATTAACTAAGTATAATGATAAAAAAAAATTATAAAAATTAACTAAGATTAATAATAATAATATGTTAACTAAGATTTATAATAATACTAATAATAATTAAACAAGTCTACAATAACAATAATTATGACGATAATAATAAAAAATTAACCAAGTTTATAAAAATTAACTAAGTTTTATAAAAATTCAATAAGTTATAAAATTAACTAAGTATTATAAAATATAATTATACAACAAGAATAATAAATTTTATGAAAAATTAACTAAGTATAATAATAATAATAATAAATAATTTTATATAAATCAACTAAGTTTTGTAGTAATAATATGTTAACTAAGATTTATAATAATAATAGTAATTAAACGAGTCTACAATAATAATAATAATAATAATAACAATAAATTAACCAAGTTTTATAAAAATTCAGTAAGTTATAAAATTAACTATGTACTAAAAAAATGTAACTAAATAATAATAATAATAAATTTTACAAAAAATTGACTATGTTTTATAATAATAATAATTAAACGAGTCTATAATAATAACAATAATAATAAATTAACTAAGTTTATAAAAATTAACTAAGTTTTATAAAAATTCAATGAGTTATAAAATTAACTAAGTATTATAAAAATATAAATATACAACAAGAACAATAAATTTTATGAAAAATTGACAAAGTATAATGATAGTAAAAAATAATTTTATAAAAATTAACTAATTAACTAAGGTTTATAATAATAATTTGTTAACGAAGATTTATAATAATATAATAATTAAATGAGTCTACAATAATAATAATGACGATGATAATAATAAAAAATTAACCAAGTTTTATAAAAAATCAATAAATTTATAAAATTAACTCAGTATTACAAAAATATAACTAAATAATAATAATTATTATTATAATAAATTAACTAAGTTTATTAAAATTAACTATGTTTTATAAAAATTCAATAAGTTATAAAATTACTAAATATTGTAAAAATATAATTATACAACAAGAATAATAAATTTTATGAAAAATTAACTAAGTATAATAATAATAATAAATAATTTTATAAAATTAACTAAGATTTATAATAATAATATGTTAACTAAATTTTTTAGTAATAATAATAACAATTAAACGAGTCTACAATAATAATAATAATAATAATAATAATAATAATAATAATAATAATAATAAATTAACCAAATTTATAAAAATTAACTAAGTTTTATAAAAATTCAATAAGTTTATACAAAAGTTATTACAAAAAAATAACTAAATAATAATAATAATTAAAGGAGTCTATAATAATAACAATATAATAATAATAATAAATTAACTTGATTGGCAATGCTTATTTGAAATACATATAATGAGATTTACCTGCTAAAAATGATAAGTAGTTCTATATTTGACTGCTAACAACAAGAGTTTTAGTTCCTTACAAATTTTGATAAGAAATATAAAAAAATAATGAGATGAAATAGACTAATATTGCAAGCATCTATGTCGGATTAACTTGAACTTGCAATATTTGATGCTAAATAAATCCATATTTGCTCACTTCTACCGCTTTCTAATTGCATTTTTTCCTTATAGGTATATTGGACTCTTGAAGAAGACAGGCTTGGACTTTCCATGGTTTATTTGCTCTTTTAGCAAGCTCTTTTTATTAGATTATGTTGCTAACGTTTTTTCTTAAAACATTGCTCATGAAATATTGTATATGACAAAAAAATTTATGTGCGAAACTAACGTAGCTTTGATTATGTTTAATCTTTATAACTGCTTATATTATCAAATTATATCGATTGGTGTTTTATGAATTAAGCATTTTGTTTTTGAATACATTTTTCATGGTTATTATAACTGTTTTACAACTACTGCAATAGTTGTTAAATGTAGGAAAAACATTAATATAACAGCATTATAAAAGTGTTGCAAAGGCTGCAACTATTAAAATTATCATCTAACGTGCTACTACAATGCCTTTTGCAGTTTTTAAAAAATGCCGTTAGAGGATTGGTCTATTGACGCTTGGCGTTAGTCTATGTTCTATAAAACGCTGCTAAATGAGTTGGCAACGTTTCAGAAACGATACACAAATAATTTATAGTAGCGTTTTATAAAAGTTTCATTACCCTTTTGTAACAACCCGGAATTTTTGACAGCATATTTAATAAATATTTAATCTAATTTAAATTAAATATAAGCTTGCAATGTTTAAAATGATGAGATCTTAGATATTTAACAGTTATATGTTTTATAAAAGAAAGTTTTGATTTGAAAAAAAAATTAAAATAGAATGCTTCAAACCCATTTAAAGCAAAATCTGTCTTATTCAATAAAATCATATCAAAGACTTTATATTTTTATTATTTGATACTGCATATGAATACAATTGTAGTTTTTAAAATGATAAGTTTAAAAATTAACAAACATAGTAATATTAACATAAACATGGGAATCTAATGCATAGGTATAAAACAATATAAATAATTATAAACATAAACATACAAAACTAGTATAAAACATAACCATAAATTACAAAATGTAACTAAGAATATAAATGTACAAATATAAGTTATAACTTGAAGTATTAAAATAACAACCTTTAAATCCATTTGTACAACATAAAATTTTAACAAAGGCCATTTACATTATAGAATATCATGTGAACATGTTCGAATGCATGAGTTAAAGGGGATAACTTGTAACATGTTTCTGCACAAAGCTTATGCGCTGTTATCCAGGTTATATGCATAAGAAAAACAAGTTTTACTTCAAATATAATAAAACAAAATATGTATCTTACAGAGTATGCTTGGCCGAAATAAAACAAAAAAAATAGATATCTTTGTACAACACATAAGTAAATATCAGTAAGCATTAATTATATGTTATCATAATTAAGAGCATGAACATTAATTAGCACAACATTTTGTTCATGTAAGTACTATAGCCGAAATTCTTGTAATAAATTCTTTCTGCAGAATACTACTTAGCCAATTAAAAGGAAAAATGACAATACAAATAAAGTAAAACTAGTATGCTAACAATGAACTGTAAAATACATTTGTTCAATGCAGAAAGACAAGTGTTTACAGCATATTCAAGTCTATTTTTATCCTCAAAAACAAATCAGGTTGTACAAACAAGGAGATGATGTCAAGTTTACCTGCAAGTATATGTTTATGTACAAATATAGTGTTATGTACAGGCCGCAAGTTAACTACAAAGTGATAATAGTGTGAACATAATTATAGTGTGTAGACCTATTAAGAAGCAAAATATGTACTTGCTATCATCTCAGCCACTCTTTTGTTCAAAGCAAATATTACAAATCTTTTCTTTGTAATAAATGAAATCTGTTTAAAACAGAACAGAGCTAAGTAAACACCTGACCAGTTGAGCCTCCCTTTATATCCCTTCTTATCTTCTATCTATACATATGAATACATTTTCTTTTCAGTTCGTTGAAATAAAGGAACTTAGGAAACCTGAAACAAATAATAAAGCAAGCAAACTCAAAAATTTAAATTCAATACAAAGAAAAATATATACAGACAGTTTCAGGCCTCAAGCATATTCATACTGCAGTTTCATGGAATATGATTGCTCTTGTCCAGGAATGTTTTGGTGAGTAAACTTACCTATTTTCCCTCTAAACTTGTATCTTTAGTTTATAAATGGTAAGTGCTTTGATATTTGTTTAAATAAATAGCCTTGGGTATTTCCTGTTGCTTTGGTAGTACAGGTAGCTGTTCCTCAAGATTTTTGAAAATCTGAAACAAAGTAAAGCCAAGAAATTTATAACACTTATTCATATAATTGTTTGAACTTTGGTATTGTGCTAAGTTTTTTATCTTAAACATAGGTCTGCAAACATGTTTTAAAGTTTAACAGCATGTTATAAACACTATATTCAAATTACAGGTAAAAAGAAATCAAGGATCAAAATTGGAGTGTTTAAATTTGTAAATTCCATAACATATTTAGCTTCCATACACATAATTATGATTTTTAAGCAAGGGTTTTAAGAGCAGTTTAAAATGGAACTAAAATGTGATTTTTGTCAATCCTGGATGTTTGGGTTAATTTTAATTGTTGTAAATCGATATGAAGCAAGCTAGTAATTTGTTTAACACAAGAAAAATGCTGAGAACTTTTTTCAATGAAGGGATTTTGAGTTTGAATCGAAGGTAGGGTTTAGCGCTTTCATTTTCAATGCTCTGTAAAAATTTGTTTGCGGCTCCATTAGGCGACCGAGTGGTTCGCGATTCAGGAGGAGGGTCGAGGGGAGTATGGCGAGGACGTGGACGAAGTAGCGTCGCCTCTATGGGTTGGGGTTGGCAGTACGTGGCGGTTTTCGGTGAGGCGTTCATGGCTCGTGTTCGAGCATCAGGTCAATTTTTGTTTTCAACTTGTGATTGAAAATCTGGGTTTTGATTTTGGTGCTAGGGAGGATTTGTGGTTTGTGAATGATGTCGCAAGCCACCGGAGGGGAGGTGAACCACCGTGCACGTGCACGATGGCGTGAGCGTGTCAGTGAGGTCGTGGGTGGCTTCGTATCAAGTGATACTCGAGTGGCAAGGGGAGGTTACTTCGGGTTTCCTGGGTGTGAGCGCGTGAATGTTGTTAACTGCAGTTTTTTTAACTTTGCTTAAACTAAAAAAAAAATGAAAATGAAGGAATCAGGGAGAGGGAGAAGAAGATAGAGAGTGAGAGAGGGGAAACGCACGGAAAACTCGAGAACGTCACGAGTAAGGATGGAGGCGGTCTCGGGTATCTTTCTGGATGAACGTATAATATGATTTAGTTTTAGTATGTGTTATAACTAAGTTAAGTTAGCAATTAGTAGTTTAGGTTAAATTTTGTTTTAGTGTTTGTTATATCTAAGTTAAAATAGTTAGATTGTTTAAGTTAAAAGGTTATTAAAGAAGTATGTAAGATATGTGATTAATAATAAGTAATTAGGATTTTAAATTGATAACTTTAAATTAATTTTGTAATTTAAAAATAAATCATATGTTAAATCAATTTAAAATCTTAAGAACGTTAGTTAATTACTAAAAGTTAATTAATCAACTTAAGTGAGTAATTAGGGGTTATACTTTAATTAAATTGAAAATAATTGGTTTATTAAAGTAATTTGTGATAATTAAATAAGTAATTAATTTTTAATAAGTAAGTTAATAATTAATAATTCAGAATGAACTAATTAACTGAGTAATTAAGTAACAGTTAATGAATAAAAGTTAATTAATTAAACAATTATTTAAAGATTAGATGACTAATAAATTAATAATTAATGATAACTAATTAATTAATTGATCATTTATAAGTTAACTAATCAATGGTTAATTAAGCAGAATAAAATACAGTTATTCTTAAATAATTTAGTAAGAAAAAACAAACTGTTTTGGTATGCATTGATAATTCTGTTTGATTGACTTTGATATCTATTGATGATATTTCTGTGATATGTTGTGGTATATTATAGATATCTGTGATAACTGTGTATGATTTATCTGTTATATCTGTTATGTATTAAATTGAACTGTTAAGTTAAATAGACAACTTGGCCCTTAAAATGGCGTTTGGATTCGATGAGACCGGATCGAAAGAATCAAATTTGATTCTCCGAAAACCACATCAATCCAATTTAAACGTTAGGTTGTGAATCCTGAAATGAAGATCGAGATGGTGTTTTCAAAATGCAAGGGTTATCGTCGTTGACTTTGAGGGTGATTCCAAAGTGAGTGTGACGAGATAATGCCTTCGGTTTCGTTCGAACCCGGAACGAACTTGTATGGATTGAATGCTTTCAGCACATCGTCAGGCAGACGATGAGCATTCTAAGTGATATGTTCTTTAAAGGTAATCGCAGCCTCAAGCCTCATCAACCGGGAATGGCTAAAACAGGGGAGATGCAGCAAGGTTAGGTGGGTCATGCCCAAGCAGGACAAGATATTTCCCCTGTCTAGATGTCCCTTTTTATTCGGCTTAGTGGGTGGTTGGTCGCGCCAACCACGGGGTTTATCTTGTTCGGGACTGTTCAGTAAGGAATGGTTCCGGCCTTGTGTTGTAGGGGGTCGGGAGTGATCCTCGGTACGGTGATCTAGGCCCTGTACTGTGACGGGCGGTACCCCAGCAGCCCTGCCATTGTTGGAAATCCATTTTCCCTACAAACCCTACGGTTTTGATTTGTATTACCCACTTTTGTGGCTAGTAGCTGGAATTTAATGAATGTAACAATTTCAGCTATTTTCTATTTACTTGAAAAACCTAGACACTATTATAATATCACATGATTTCCTATGAAATGTTTTGGTTAGCGTAAGGTAAAAACTTACCCGTATTTATTTGTGGAGAGTCTAACGTGATACCTTTAATTTCAAATGTTTTTCAAAGTTAAACAACTTTAAACCGTTTACTCATACCAGACCCATGTCTGACCCAGAGTTTATATTTTGTTTTTCATAAACTCTTAGGTACTCAAATTTTTATGAGTAGCCAAGTGATAGGTTTTGGACTTTGATTCGTGGAGGAGCTTGGAGCAGGAGTCCCAGACGTATGTAGATATCTATCTAGTTCCGCTGTGTCTGTAGTTGTTGTGTACTGTATCTCTGATGTATGTAGTGATAGATGTATGTATATGACTATCGGGTATATTGATATTGTATAACTCTGATATATGTAAAACTATGTAATAGTTATGTGATATATTATATTTTATTCCGTTTCGCTGTGTGATTCTGATGTTGTTGTTCTTTCCTTTTCTTTCTTTTCTACTTCTATCCCTTTCTTTTCTTAATGATGATACGTCTTTCTAGTAGTAGAAGGGTGGGTCGTCACACCCTTTTTTTAGCAACATTTCTGAAAACGCTGCGGTATCTCGTGACACTATTGCAGCATGATATTAGATAGCATTCTTCGAAACGCTATGAATGAGTACAACAGCATTTTTAAAACGCTGCAAAAGGCCTTCATCGTTGTAGTACAATCGCAAGGTAATGGACTACCTTTCGAAATGTGCACCTCTAGATAAAATGTACCTGAGGGCCTCATTGAGACCCTCTGCCAACAAAATCGGCTTACCCCTGACTAGATAGTATCGAATATGATCACCCCTTGATTGTGGTCAACAACCATAAATGGGCTCAGAAGCATATATATAGATATCGACTCTAGATAAGGCCATGATCATACCCTAACGGGACGACCCGCATAGCCTTGGGGTTTTAACCATTTTTAGGGTGTGAGGCTTGAGAGGCTACGCGCTTACCATTTCCTCATAGCAATTCAGACTTGGAATGTTAACATTGCACTCGCAGAAAATGTAATGCCAACATTCATCCATACAAGTTTGTTCTGGGACTGAACGAAACCGAAGGCACTACCTCTATTACATCCATTTTGGAATCATCATTAGGATTAGTAGCAAGTAGCCCTTCCACTTCAAAGAGCTCCATCTTCAATCATCATCAAGACGTCTTCCATTCGAATGCATATGTTGGTTCGAAGTGGTTTTCGGATAATATATCTGGTCCTTGGTCTCTCCGAACCAACAATTAATAATTTCTGATTGACTCATTCCCGATTCTTTCAGAAGTATACAACAAGTATTTGAGTCCTTATAGTGGAACTCGAATATATGCAACATACTTCTAAAGTCAAAACTGGCCAAGATTTGATAGACGGTTATTTTATTATCAAATAACAAATAAACAACCATCCATAGATTTAATTACCCATAGCAACCACTGAGCCTCAAAAAAAAAATTTCATTTATTTAAAACTCTTTCCAAAATATTTATGAAAAATATTAATCCACTTATCTCCTTGGCATATATATTCACAAAACATGGTGAAAGATTTCTTATTACAAAATCATATTAAAAGGATGAAAATAAATATTATTTAAATTGAAGATAAAGATAACCTCAAACATTATTCCTTCGGTGTTAAGCGTGGAATGAATGTCCATACCACCATAACTAAGAAGGCCAGTAAAGGGAAATCCCAATCTTAGACTCTTTTATTAGTCTCTAAAAATCATTTATATTTTTTTAATAATTTTCCAAAATCATTAATAAAACTCTTTAATAATTCTCCAAAATCATTTATAAAATTCTTTTATAATTCTCCATTTATAATTCCCTTTTCTTAAAATATCATTTGTAAATCCCTGTTAATTAAAGCCTTTATACAATATTATTTACATCATGTAAATACCTTTATCAAAATAGTTGGACAACTTACAAGATCATTCAAAACACTTATTCTCAATTTGATATAGAATTAAAGTCAATTAAAAAACCATAATTTACAAATTTAAAAGGAGACTTAGTGACCACAATGGTACTAAATCAAGTTACCATTTTAATTAAATTTGACTTCTAAGTCACATAACAGTTATTTACATAAACCAACACATATGTAAATAAAATTTATAACTAAATCAGGAAATAACATGTCAATTTAAACCAACTGGCAGATACATCTCCAGATAACATAATAGCTGGATGGTGATTTATCCTATTAAATAGATGTCCACATAATTTATTAACTTTAACATAACAGAACGAGGATTTATTCTGCTAAGAGATGTCCACATAATCAAGACAATCTTGTTATAGCAGAACGAGAATATATTCTACTAACAGATGTTCGACCAATCTACTAAGTTTATTATATAACTCGTTTGTGTTGTTTGGCTATTTAATGGTACAAAAAATAAATAAATCTCAATTAATCATTATTAAAACATAATTAAATCAAATTAGATCTTAATTTAAACTTAGTTAACCGTCAATTAAGTCTATTTTGATTCATTTAATTAAACCCTACCTGATTAGTAATTAATTATTAATTAACTATAATTAAATAATAATTAAATAAATAAATAACTTAATCAAATAAAATTTAATTCTTAACTAACCCTTAACTTAATGCATCATTAATTAAAACATTCTTAATTAATTAATCATAATTAGCTTCATCACTAATTACTTATGCATTAATTAGTTAACTTAATTATTAATTATAATTAATAATTATCCTTAATCAAATTACTTAATTATTAAACTCATAGTGAATTACGAAATAATTAACTTTGGTACTTAAATAGTGTTTGAATTTATTTTTCAAAATATTTGAAAAAAAAAGAACCACTTTGGGATTTTAAATAATAATTTTTCTCCAAACATAATCCATAGCGACCATCGCTATGAATGTCGATGCCGTAACTTAATACTAGTTTCTAAGTTAACACTGTTAACTTTTAACTCTTAGTCCTAGCTACTTTACTTCTTAAAAATAACAAAAGTAAGGGGTTTTGAAAACTAAGATAAAGTTTGAAACCTTGAAATCTTTTTAGTAATTTAAAACTACTAAACAAAATTTGTTTCCAAAAGATCTTAGGTTACTTTGTTCAAGTCCATAATTTAAAGCCATAACTATCCAAACTCCTCATTTATATATACACTTACTTTGTAAAGTAAGTTATATCAAGTTATGTACAATCACTAATTAAATTACACACACTTTCCAATTTCAAGTTTAAATGTCCAAAATTTTCAAGTCAAGTTATACTTTTTACTTAACCAAAATTTTTACTTACTTTCCAAAACAAGTGCAACCAACAAAAAACATAAGTTTATGACCATCATCAATTAAGCAAGCATATAACTATTTCAAACACAAGCATGCAATTTTTTTTAAATAACTTTAAAGTTAAGTGCTCTCACTCAAACTCTACCATACTTCAAATAACACTAGATCTACACCTCTAAACCACCCTAGAACTTACGGCCTTGCCCCACACCGACTTACCCATCAATACTCATAGCCATACACCCCCTCACCTTCAAGACTCATGGCCTCAACAAGGACAAGGCCAAACACCATTAAAAAATCCACCTCTAAGGTTATGAAAGGGATTATAATGATGTAATAAGCTTATATAAGAAGTTTGAAGAGGTTTTGAAGTGATTTGATCTCTTTTGATTCAAGAATTTTAGAAAGAAATGAGTGGAAATAAAGGTGTTTTCAAACCCACCATTTTTTTTTCCAAACTTTAACAAATGAAAAGTGAATTCTAAAGTGAGAGAAAAATAAGAAAATGATTTTTATAGAAATTCAAATAACCAAATTACCAAACTAAACTTTATACTCTACCCTCAATTCCTTCTTTTCCACATCATCACCTCATCATATCACTTCTTATATTTCTACTAGTTGTCCCCCCTTAGACCAACATGCATTTAATGCATTTGTACTTATGGTGTGACGACCCGGATTTCCGTGTTCGAAAATCGACGTTCATACTTCACTCATATTCGAACGCCGCAGATTCAAACGTTCGAATTCGATTTGCCGGAGCTTATAACACATTAAGTATAAGAACACAGCGGAAGAAAAATGAATAATTTCATTGATATACAACAGTTGATACAATACATTTACACAAATGATATCAATATACAACAATGCTTGACTACCAATATCAGAGCAATACAAATACATCACAGCGGAAATAACTTCTGTAACGATCCAGAATTTATATTAATTAAAATTTGAATATTTAATTAATTTTAAATATTAATAAGTGAAATTTATAAGACGAATAAATTTTATTTTGAATAATTAGATTTAATTGAATAATTAAATCGATAATTTAATATGTTAAATTATGGAAATAATAGAAAATTGGGTTAAATATGATTGAAAATGATTTGTAAAATTTTATTATATCATATTGGAGTTAGAACGATATTTTAGAACTTTTAAAATCGAATTAAGAGTTAATTTGTGAAAATTGAATATTTTAATATTTAATCGACTAGTGAAAATAGCCAATTTTTGAACAGTCTCAGAATTGGACGAAACTAGTTCCATTGGATCCGTAATAGTTTGTTATTACCGGATTTCAATTTTCGTGTCAATCGGAGTTATCGTTTGATCGTGACAGCTCGAAACACATCGAAATTGTTTTAATATTAATTTGGCGAGTTAAAATAGTCATTTTTCAAAAAAGTGTCGGATTTTGACGAAACCAGTTTCATCGGATCCGTAATATGATATTGTTGTATGGTTTCAAATTTCATGTCAATCGGATTTCCCGTTTGTCCGGTGCAAGCTAAAACGCCTAGAAAATCGTTTAAATCGGTTTAATTTAAATCGATCGTTTGTTGCCATAACTCGCACAGATGATCGAATTAGCTTCCGAAACCTGTTCCATTGTGTCCGGAACGTGGGATAAACCCTAGAAACGTCGGTCACCGTGCGTAAATCAGAGTTTGGAAAATCCAAAATGAATAGTGTTTCGTTCGATTTTCTATAAATAGCCCATCTCTTCACAAAAAAAATAAAAAATTAGGTTTTATAAACCCTAGCCGCCAGTAGCTTCATTCAATGGCCGAAAAAAGCTCCATCCTTCTTTCTCCTTTTTCTTCTAATCTACTCACAATCATCAGAAACTTCCAACATGAAAGTCGTAGAGGGTGGTGAGATCTCCACATCCAACGGTGGAGATGGGATATGGTGGAGCGTGGAGGCCAGAAAATGGCCGCGTTCGGCTGTAATTCGCACGCATTTTTATGCATAGGGGGGAGGCCGAGTTCAACCAAGCTCCAGCCGAGTGTCGTACCCGTGATGCTCTTCAAGATGGCGGCCTCCGATCGTGGTCAAAGTCAAAGGGGGTGGCGCGATAATTGGATGGAAACGGCGACGTTGGGTTCATCGTGACCTGGTTATTCACGCGTTTGGGAAGAAAGTAGGGCACGGCTCTAATCTAGGGCAAAGAGTATGGACGGCTGTGATGAAGTGGGTTTGAAAATTATAAAGGAAATTGTAAATAAATTATAGTTTAAATTCGTGTAACTTTAAAATATAATATCGTTTTCATACGAGGTCGAAAACGCGCGAAACCAGTTGCGTTGGAATCGTATGGACGAGCACTACGCTATGGAATTGGATTGGAGTCGTTTGGAGTTAGTGAAAATTTCGTGTAAAATTAAACATCCGTTTAATTTTATTCGAAATAAATCGCTAAAATGAAATTGAAATCAAGGTGAGAACTTCTCACTCAATCGAATCGGTTTCGATTTTATTTTAAATAATTGGATTTAAAATTGTTGATAGTATGTTTGAATGATGATTGTTATCTATTGATTGTTAAATTAGACATTATGCGCCGTTAGTAAGCGGATGTTATTTATTAAAAACATATACCGCGAATATTTCATAAACAGTGAAATTGGTATTATATATAATAGCAATATATATATATATATATATATATATATATATATATATATTGGCATATGTATATATTGCAGTTATTGATCTCCCGCATTGTATAGCGGATGAGACCCTATTGCGCCGCCTATTAAGCGGATAATATTTTAAATCCCATATACCGCGCTAATTTCGTACTGAAACGGAATTGGTATTGTGCTAACATCTTTGGATGCAGGAAAACAGGTTGGAGGGATCCAACTGGATTCCTCAACAGTATTTATTTGATTATGGATATTTTGATATTCGTTGATTATCATATACGATATATGATATCGTTGTAGTCGTGATTGACTATTTGGTATGTAGCATCATTGGACCAAATTTTGGAATTTTAAAATGATTTTTAAAGTGATTTTTGAAAATATACTATATGTTTGGAATTGATTCATTTTAAATAAATAAACGATATAATTTTAATGTTATCAAAATTATGGTTTTTGAGAAATATAGTTAAAGGTTGATTTTTGAAAATATGAGGCTAATGATTTTATAAAATAGTTTAATCGGGATTTTTGAATTTATTATAAAAAGTTGAAAATATAGGATTTATAAAATTTGATTATTTTATAAATCAAAATGATGAAATTATAAAGGAGATTAAAGATGTTTTAAAATAATAGTATAAATTGATTTATATAAGGAATTTATAAGATTGATATTTATAAATTAAAGCATTTTAATTATAAACGAGTTTTTATAAGTGTTAGAATGAATTGTGAATAAATTTCGTAAATGAATGAAATTTATAGAATTATAAACGGTAAAGTTATAAATGGAATTTTATAAGCAGTAGGTTTATAAAATTTGTAAAGTTATTTGAAGAATAGATTTGGTTAAATAAATGAATCTTATAAGTTATAAGATTTATAATTTGGAAAGTTTAAAAGAACGATTTTGTAAAATAATCGTTTTATAAGCATTTAACTTATAATATGAACCTTTGGTTTATAATTGACTTATAAATTGAATAGGTTAATAAAGGAGATTTATAAAGGAAGTAGTTATAAAACAAATAGGAATGGAATTTATAAACATTGTTTTTATAAATCCGCAAAACGACTTATTTTGATAAGTAAATTGCTATAGCATATTAAAGGAGTTATATTCACGTTTTAGACAGTGAGTAATCCTTTAAGATAAAATGTATAGAAGTGATGAAATTGATTAACAAAGTATATTCACGTTTTTGAATAGTGAATAATATGTTAAAGAAAATGTTTTGGTTGTGATATTTTAAACAGAATTAAAACGATCTAACGATGTTTTAAAATGTGTTGAGATTCGAAACCATAGATTTCAACATTCATTGTTGAAATAGACGTTTTCGAGAAATAAAAGGAAATGATGGACTATAACACTGTTGTTATAGTAAATGATTTCCGAAAGGAAATATTTTGTTTAGTATTGGGATTTATATATCTATTTTAATTTCGAATCCCTATACTAGTGATTTTGGGTTGTCGTAACGATGTTTTACGCAACATTCGTTTTGGCCTAAATAAATATGTTTAAGAGAATGATTTCCTTAAAGAATGAAATATATACTTAATCTCGATTTAAGTATATTGACTATTTTCCAAGTGTTGAAAATAAATGGATTGAGAATTACTTATTAAATAAGTATGGAAATGTCTTCCAATATAAAGTGAATATTTTGAGAATTTATCTTTTTGAAGATAAATTGAAAATGAATAATTGAAATCGTATATCAGTAGATATTGTGAAATGTAAATTCACTATGGAATTTATAAAAGAAAAGGGAATCTGTTTAAAAATAAATATTGATTTATTTTTGAAGTATTGAAAACATATATCTTGTAAAGATATTTTGGAAAATAAATAATTTGGAAAATTATTTGGAATCTGGTGATGTTGTGCATATCCATTGATAGTTCAATAACCGACTATCAATATTTACCTTTGAAAGGTATTTGTTGTGATTTTCTTGAATTTGAATGCACACTTATTTTTAAATTATTGCGCTCGTTATTCGGATTACCCATTCCGAATAGTGATACGACGTAATGGATAGCATTGATGACCGGTGTTGAAGACCGGGTATTTGCGAGAGCGATAGGATGACCTGTCGATTGACTCTGCAACGAGTTGCTCCGGTATAGAGTTCTCCATATGTGATGGGGAATCCGATCAGGATTGTGGATATCCGGATTGCAAGGACTTCTTTGTAAGTGCCTTCGGTTCTGTTCGAGCCCAGAACAGACTTGTATGGATTGTATATCTGACATTACAAATTGAGATATAAAGCAGATTTCTTTCAAATATATTTCTGTTGGTGGCGGAGAATTTATTCTTTTAGCTTAACACCCTTCTCTGAGACGTACGAGCTCAGAGGTTATGTAGTTGAAGGTTATCAGCGATATATTCCCAATTTGGTAATGTGACATGCTGAGTGTTGCTGTGAAATGATCATTGTGTTGATCATTTGTGATAGGATCATTTGTTTGATCGTTTATCTTTGTGATCATTTCTATGATCATTTGTTGACCCAAAGCATAACTTTTGTATAAAGCGTGTTTTTGTGGACGTGAGTTCGTCGAGCCTCACACCCCGGAATGGTCAAAACAGGAAAGATGCGGCAAGGTTATGAGGGGTAGCTCCCTTTAGGGTATGTGCGTTTCTTTCTGGAAAAGGGTGGTATCATGGTATGGAGCCCAGATACTTACTCATGTTGAAACACTTATTATTTGGTGTGATGTTGATTACGAGCGCTCGGTTAAAGGTCCCAAAGGACCGGGGGATGGCATACTCGTGTCAGTTGTTACCCAGTTAGGGGTAACCCGGCTTTGTGTTGGCAGAGATCCGGTTTGGTTCTCGGGGACGTCCTTCCAGAGGCGTTCTCATGTGGCAAAGGGAAGTTCCTTGGCCTGACCATTCGTTGGAAATCCAAAGAAACAATACGATCCTTGTACGGTTTTAGTTGTATAACCTGCTATGGAATGTGGCGGTAACCTGCTATTGAACATAGTAGCTATAGTAGGCATATGATAATGGTCGTATGTTGGCTAAGATTTATATCCTACTTTCGAATTTTTTTTCCTACACTATGCACTAGTAATAATATCAAATGTTCTTTTAATGCGTATTAAGCATCTTTGACTATCATAAGGAGAAATCTCCTCCGATTCTGCGTTTGCATTGTGTGTGTGTGCGGGAGGCCTTATGGTAGTCTCATTTTTAAAAGCATTGCGAATTGACTTTAAAAATATTCCCCTCTTTTGATTTTAAAGATAAATAAACTGTTTTGAGTTCTCTCACCAGTCACATGACTGACTCGGAGTTTATTGTTTTCCTTCCTAAACTCTGGGTACCCACCAATTTCCACACGGGCAGTCAAGAGTTAGGTTTATCAGGATATTATGGATATTCTGGAGTTGCTGGAGGCAAGCTAGATGGCATGGCGTATTATAAATATATAGTATTTTCTTTTTCCGCTGTTTGTTGTTGTTGTTGTACACTCTGATGTAATGAAATGAAATGTGATGTAATGTAATAACTGATATAGTTCTTTGTTTAAAGATTATCCATTTATTTATTATATGTTGTTCCGCTGCGAATTGTGAGATTCTGTTATTGTTCTGTTGTTTTCTGTTCCGTTCTATTTTCTTCTCTCTATTTTCTATCTTTTTCTCTCTTCTTCTGCCTTTTTCTTTTTCTTTCTTTTTTTTAAAACCCTAACTATTCGGTTTTTAGGCAACGAAAAATAGCGTACGTTACAACTTCAAAGTGATCTTCCAAGATAGCATCTAATATCAGCAATCTCCATCTCCAAAGCTCGAAAGACTCCAAACCAATACTCCAAAGATCTTCAAGCTATGAGCTCGAACTAACATCAAGTTGTAATGAAGCGAACTAGGTAACTATGTTGAAGAGAAACAAATGCTATTGCCAAATCCAAATGCTGGATGTTATCGAATCTACACCTATTATTTGATTATCTGAAAAACCCAACTCTAGACTGCCCATGTGGAAAATTGTGGGCACCCAGAGTTTAGGAAGGGAACAATAAACTCCAGGTCAGTCATGGGGCTGGTGTGAGCAAACAAAAGCAAACAAAAGAATTTTAAAAAAAATCATGAATGCTTTTTGGAAAATGAAACTACCATAAGGCCTCCCGCCACACACACAATGTAAGCGCACAATTGGAGGAGATTTCTCCTTATGATAGTCAAACATGTTTGATACGCGAAAACCTTTTGATATTATTATTAGTGCATAGTGCAGAAAACATTTCGAACGTATAATATTAATCTTAGCCAGCATAGACATTTCGTACTATGCCTACTATAGCTACCATGTTCAATAGTGGTTACCACCACATTCCATGGTAGGTTATACAACTAAAACCGTATAGGACGCGAATTGTTTCTTTGGATTTCCAACAAATGGTCAGGCAAAGGAACTTCCTACACCGAATGGAACGCCTCTAGTGGGACGCCCTAAAAACCAAACCGGATCTCTGCCAACACAAGGCTGGGTTACCTCTGTAACTAGGTAACACCTACAAGTAAGCCATCCCCGGTGGCTACCGACCTTTATCCCGGGATTCACCAACAAATAGCAACAACCACACAGTTAAATATCTGGGCTCCATACCATGATACCACTTTTTATCCAGAAGGAAATGGACATACCCTAGGGGTGCGACCCTAAAAACCTTGCCACAACATTCCCGTTTCGACCATTTTCGGGTTGTGATGCTCGACGAACTCTCGTCCACAAAGCTACGCTTTTCACAAAAGCCATGCTTCGATCAACACATGATTAGCAGCACTTCGTATGACACATTACCAAATTGGGAATGTATCACTAGTAACCATCAACTACATAACCTTTGAGCTCATACGTCTCAGAGAAGGGTGTTAAGCTAAGAGAATAAATTCTCTGCCACCAAACAGAAATGTATTTGATAGAAAACAGCTTTACATCTCAAAGTGTAATGTCAGACATACATCCTACAAGTTTGTTCCAGGTTCGAACAGAACTGAAGGCACTTCACAACGAAGCCCTTGCAAATCCTGATAATCCCTAATCACATCCGGACTCCCCATCACAAACGGTGATCAAATCTCTATACCGAGGATCAACCAGTGCAGAGACTTTCGACGAGTTATCCTTTCGCTTTCGAAAATATCCGGTCTTCACCACAGGTCTTCAAATGCAATCCATAACGTCATACACTATTCGAAATGTGTTATATGACACAAAGTCCTCTTCTGGCTAAACCGAATAATGAGCGCTTAATTTAAAAAGAATATGGACTTTGGGATCTTAATTAAGTTACAACATATTTCACAAAAACCTTTCCCTTGGATGGTTTAAACAAATTTCCACTTTAAATCTTTGAACAAAAGATTTATTTCCAAAAACCTTTTAATGGTTTAAACAATTTCTACACTTTAATCTTTTAAACAAAAGATTCACCCTTTTAACATCCACCTCAATTTGAAATCAAGGTTCACCAATCTTTCACAAAGATTCATTCATAGCTTTCAAAACAATAATCTTTCATAGAAAAGATGCACTTTTAAGATCCCTTTTCAATTTGAAAACAAAATTCGACAATCTTTCACAAAGATTGATTCATAGCTTTCAAAACAATTTTATTTGAACTTGAAATCTTTTCAACACAAATTGGAAATCCTTTCTTTATATGAAAGCTATTATTATTTGGAAAAAAAATACTTTTCGTTTCAAAAAGTCTGATCAAATATGCACAAGTTATATCTTTAAAGTATAAAACTGGGTTAAATTCAAATTCCCAAAATAATACATTTAAAATACTTTAAAGATGGTTTTAAAATCCATATATATACATATATATACATACATACATACGTACATACATACATATATATATATATCATAACTTGTATAAACCTTTCAAACCAAATTTCCAAAATAATTTCAAAACTTAAACAAGATGTATTATATTCAAACTAAATTTCAATTTCAAACTTCCTTTCAAAAGCTTTTCATATTCAACCCAATTCCATTTCCAAAACCATTTGGATTCAAAATTCAAATTTAAAACCATTTCATAATATTAAATTCAAATATCTATGACTTAACCAATTTCCTCATGCAATCCATATTTGTGTGTGTATGGTGTAGTCCAGGGGTTTTACACAATAGTGCAACATCATCAATCATCACAGATTCAAGCATAGCAATATCGATAAGCGGTATAATGTATAATGCTTATCTTCCATTCACAGATTCACAGATAAATAATATACATTCATCATAGATAAATAAATTACATTCATCACAGCTCGAATCAAAATAATGCATATCACAAAGTATCAAACATCAGGGATGTCAAACAATTCAAACATTCAGTAGAACCAAACATTCATAAGTAAGATCAATTAATTATCTGATTAATGTAAATTAGATTAATTACTTATAAATAAACTACTAATCCGAGTTAATTTATATTAATTAATTGCAACCATTTTAATTAATTATTCCTTAATCATTTATTAATTAACCATTAACAATAAATTAATTAACCTTTAATTATTAATTAATCAACCTTAATTAATAATTTAATCAACCTTTAATCATTAACTAATTACTTTTAAATCAATACTTAATTGACCTAAATTATGTAATTAATGAACCTTAATTCATTCCTTAAACATTAATTAATTAACCTTAATTATTAATTAAGTAATCCTAATTATCATTTGATTAATCAATCAATCAATTAATTATCCCTTAATTACTTTCATTAAGTAATTGTCCTTTAAGTAATTATCTTTTCATTTATCACTTTAATTATCATTAAAATCCTTAACGAAAAAACCTTGTAATTAATTATCATTAATAAATTAATCACCTTAATTTAAGACAAATTAACCTTTAATTAATCACATTGATTAATTAATCACCTACCTTAAGTAATAAATTATTAAATTCCATTTGAAAGAATTTAGAAATTAATTACATAATTATCCTAACATATATTACTTTAAAATCAAATCAATTTTAAACATTTAACTTAAAATTAAACTTTGAAACTTTGTTAAAAACTTGTTTAATTTTCATTTTTTTAGCTTCTAAACATAGTTAACATATTTCAAAAACTTCATTAAATTTAAATTTCGAAACTTGTTACTTTCTTCCTTTTGAAACTTGCCATTACTTCAAAAACCCGAGCCACAATCTCTTTTACCCGAGCTCAACTTCAGGCTATTCCCCATCTTCTTTTTCCCGAGCTTCTCCATGAAATTCTTCGAGAAAACAGACTAAAATCCCCAAGCTAAATCCCAGCATCTCCGTCTTCTTCTCTCAAAGACAAAACACTAATGCACCAAGAAACCCCATCAAGGTGCACCCATGGACCAACCACTTCCGACCAACCTTGCCATCACCCACACATCAATGACGACCTCACCGATAATTCCGTCCACCCAGATCGATGATCGACACGGCTAATCCAACTCAAACCAATTCGAGTGCCTAGAACCCAAAACGATCATCTGAAAAATGCCTCGAATCATCTCCACCGATCACCGATGACCAGGCAACTCCGACTAGAGCCCTGTCAACATCCATTGCTTTGATCCGCCTAGGTCCCGTTCAACTCGATGCACCGATGACCACGAATTAGCTTCACATCTCTCGTCGATCACATCCTGGCATCAAACCCCAATTCGACGTCAATTAACCACATCAGCCACCTAGAAATCTAGTAATCATTTTTCTAGTAACCACCAGGCCACCAGCTACTTTCACCTCCAGTCACAACGTGCACGTCCACACCGATCACCGGAAATTAACAATAATAATTTTTCCGTTCATCTCGAAAATACCTAATATATACAAATCTAAAAATCTGGAAATTTATATTAAAATTCATCATTTTTCAATTCGAATCCCTTCATATAATCATAGCTTGAAATGTATAATCTTGGACAATCTTTTGATTTTCTACTGTTATTTAACATTTTCAAGAACATTGCTAAATATTTTTGCTTAAAACTATTTTTAAAATTTAAATTACAATGCTATGAATCATTTGCTTTTTAGAGATCAAAGCCTAGATTTGATTGTATAAGGAGTAGTTTAAATTTTTCTAGAGGGGATTGGAACCTGTATATTAACAGAATGATATTATGTCTGTTGGTATAGAAAATGCACAGGCACCTTGCAATTTTATATTCATGCATTTATTTTCATAAGCAAAACATTTTCAAATCACCATTCACATCCATTATCACAGGAAAATCAAAATTTGTATATACTGGTTGAAGAGTTTGCTTACCTGAGAGATTTGAAACAGAAGATTGCCTGCTTGATTTGTATTCAAATTTGCTCTTAGCTTTTGATTTGCCTGAAACTGATGCTTGTTCCAAGTTTGAAGCAGATTTCAATTTTTATTCCAGGTTTAAGGCTTTGATTTTCCAGGCTTGAAGTGTTTTGAAAAACTGTTGTTTGATCTTTGATTTTTTTGAGTCCTGAAGTTCGCTTGTTGATGATGTTTGATATCAGGTTTGATTTAATTTGTTTTGAATTTCCAGGTTTGAAGATTACTTTGATCTCCAGGCTTTAATTTCCAGATTCCTGATTTTTTTGTCGAATTTGTTTAGGTTTATAAAAAAAATTCTCAGGTTTGATTTGTAGTTTTTTTTTTCAGGTTGAGAATAGCCCGGTTTATTAATTTTTTCTTATTCATATTTACATGATTTTCTAATTAAAAGTAAAATTTGTTTGCCACTTGTTTTAATTAAGTTACACTTGTAAGTTTGTCTTTTCCTTTGATTTACACTTGTTAAATTCAAATAAATTTATGTTAAGACCTTTCCTCTAATTTATTTATAAATTATGGTTTAGCCCTTTATCTTAATTTATTTATAATTCATGTTTTAAACCCTTGTTTATAATTTACTTACAAATCCATGTATATATTATTTACTAACTATATTTATTTTTAAATATATAAGAAAAGCATTTTAAATATTTAATTAAATATTACTTATATATTTACTAACCAATTTTATTCATATATATGTTTTCTTATTAATTACCAAAAGATATGTATATTGTAAAACTTTTATTAAACCTGGTTTTAATATCATATTATATTTATAATTCTAATTATATATGTAACGTTGCGACTTTTCGACGCTCGAAAACCGACATCAATACGTCCACTGTATCAACTGCCGAGCAATCGAATGTCGGAAAACCGAAATGTTATGGTTAAAGAAGAAGAGAAAGGTAGAAGAAGAGAGAAAAAGAAGAAGAAACGAAAAACAATATCAGAATCTCACAATCGCAGCGAACAACATATAATAGATAAATGAATAATATTAAAAATAAAGAACTATCTCAGTTATTACATTACATCACATTAAATTACATCACATTACAGAGTTTACAACAACAAACAGCGGAAAAGAAATACTATATACTAGTTGATATACTACGCCATCCAGCTTGCCTCCAGATTTCTACATCAACTCCCTAATTTCAGAATACCCTGATGACCTAACTCTAGACTATCCGTGTGGAAATTGGTGGGCACCCAGAGTTTAGGAAGGAAAACAATAAACTCCAAGTCATCATGGGACCGGTGTGAGAACATAAAACAGTTATTTATCTTTAGAATAACAACAAAGGAAGTATTTTTAAAAATAGATCCGTAATGCTTTTGGAAAATGAAACTACCGTAAGGCCTCCTTCCACACACACAATGCAAACACAGAATTGGAGGAGATTTCTCCTTATGATAGTCAAAGATGCTTACTACACAAAAATCAAATCATTTTTGATATTATTATTAGTGCATAGTGTAGAAAACATTTCGATAGTAGAATATAAATCTTAGCCGGCATAGGTACCATTATATTATGTCTACTATAGCTACCATATTAGATGGTAGGTTCTACAACTAAAACCGTATAGGGTTCATATTGTTTCTTTGGATTTCCAACAAATGGTCAGGCCAAGGAACTTTCCATTGCCACATGGGTACGCCTCTGGAAAGACGTCCCGAGAACCTAACGTTACGGTTAGATCTCTGCCAACACAAGGCTGGGTTACCCTTCAAACTGGGTAACTACTGACACGAATATGTCATTCCCCGATCGTAACCGATCTATATCCGAGGATCCTCGATTCCAACAACCACAAAGTAATAAATTTGCAGCAGCAACAAAGGTTATGTATTTGGGCTCCATACCATGATACCACCTCTATCCAGAAGGAATGACATACACTAAAGGGGCGCTACCCCCTAATAACCTTGCTACATCCATCCTTTTTTGACCATTTCCGGGGTGTGAGGTCCGACGAAGTCTCGTCCACAAAGCTACGCTTTATACAAAAGCTGTGCTTTGATCATCAAATGCTCAACAGCATTTCGTATGCCACATTTCCAATTTGGAAATGTATCACTAGTAACCATCAACTACATAACCTCTAAGGGTGTTAAGCTAAGAGAATAAATTCTCCGCCACCAACGGGAACATATTTGATACAAACCAGCTTTACATCTCAAATTGTAACGTCAGACACACATCCATACAAGTCCGTTCCAGGATCGAACGGAACCGAAGGCACTTCCAAAGAAGCCCTTGCAATCCGGATATTCACTAATCACTACCGGACTTCCCATCACAAAGGGTAATAAATTTCTACATCGGAGATGAGCCGATGTAGAAACATTCGACGGTAATCCTTCCATTTTCATAAATATCCGATCTTCAACACCGGTCTTCAAATGCAATCCATAATGACGTATCACATATTCGGAATGGGTTATACGACCCAAAGGTCCTTTCCCGGCTAACCCGAATAGTGAGCGCTTATTTTGAAAATAAGTGTGGCATTCAAATTCAAGCAAATCACAATAAATACCCATTTAACCGTAAATATTGATAGTCGGTGATTTAACTATCAATAGGTATGCACAACATCACCAGATTCCAAATAATTTTCCAAATTATTTACTTTCCAAAAATATCTTTACAAGATATATAATTTCCACACTTCAACCATTTGAAAACAATTTTCAAATCACTTTTCACCTTTACAACTTTAGAAAACAAATTTCAAATCGTTTCCCTACACGGGATATATTCACAAATCTTTATTCATTTTCATTTCAAAATGGTTCTTTTAAACCAATTAAATAAATCCTTATCGATTTACTTTATATTTACGTTCCAAATCCGTAAATTTATTTCCACACTTCGAAAATAAATCAACGTTTATTTTTAAACTAATTTCCCTTTCTTTTATAAATTCCATAGCGAATTTACATTTTCAATATATCTATGAATATACAATTTTCAAATCGATTTCTAATATTCATTTTCAACTTATCTTTAAAAGATAAAATCTCAAAACATTCACTTCATATTGGAAAACATTTCCATACTTATTTAATAATAAGTAATTCACAAATCCATTTATTTTCAACACTTGGAAAATATTCAATATACTTAAATTGAAATTAAGTATATATTTCATTCTTTAAAGAAAACGTGCGCTTAAACACATTTATTTGAGTCAAAACGAATGTTGCGTAAAACATCCTTACGACGACCCAAAATCACTAGTATATGGATTCGGAATTAAGATAGATATATAAATCCCAATACTATATAAAACATTTCCTTTCAGAAATCATTTACCATAACAACAGTGTTATAGTCCACTATTTCCTTTTATTTCTCTAAAATGTCTATTTCAACAATAAATGTTGAAATCTATGTATTCGATACTTAACGCGTTTTAAAACATCTTTAAATCGTTTTAATTCCATTTAAAATATCACTTCCCAAAACATATCCATTTTATTTAATAATATATTCACTGTCCAAAATCGTGAATATACTTTCCAACCAAACCCTTATTATTACAACATTTAAGTTAAAGGATAATTCGCTGTCCAAAATCACGAATATATCTCCTTTAATAAACTTCTATGTTTAATTTATCAAATTTAATAAAATTTCGGATTTATAAACAATGTCTATAAATTCCATTTCTATTTATAAAAACTTCAGTTTATAAATCTCCTTTATTAACCAATTCTATTTATAACTCAGTTATATACCAAAAATCCATATTATAAGTTAAATGCTTATAATTCATTTATTTACCAAAATCGTTCTTTTAAAACTTTACAAATTATAAATCTTATAACTTGTAAGATTCATTAATAACTCCCTTTTTACATTTATAAAAACTCCATTAAAATTCCATTATTCTGATTTATAAAAATCCAATTTTTTAAAATCTTATTTATAAACCGTTTATAATAAATTCGAAAATCAAAATTTGAACTATTTTATAAAATCATTAACTCCATATTTCAAAAATCAATTTTCAATTATTTTCTCAAAAATCATAATTTTTATAACATTAAAATTAAAACGTTTTATTTATTTAAAAATGAATCAATTCCAAAAATTTAATAAAACATATACTTTCAAAAATCACTTTAAAATCCTTTTAAATTTTGAAAATCATCACTTTAATACTTTTAAAACTTCAAAATATGCCCAATGATGCAACAACACCAAATAATCAATCACGACAATCAAAACATCATATATCAATATGATAATCAACAAATATCACAATATCTGGAAATAAATCAATACAGTTGAGGAATCCAGTTGGATCCCTCCAACCTGTTTCCTACATCCACAGATGTAACACAATACCAATTCCATTCCAATACGGAATATCGCGGTATATAGGATTTATAAAATATTAACCGCTATTATATGGCGCAATAGAGTCTCATCCGCTATATAATGTGGGAAATCAACTCCAAGTACATAAATAATACCAATTCCACTTTACGGTGAAATATTCGCGGTATATGTTTCTAATAAATAACCTCCGCTTAATATACGGCGTATAATGTCTATTTAACACAATATAAACAATTTATCATCCAATCACACAATCAAGCAATTTTAAATCTAACTATTTAAAATTTAAATCGAAACTAATTCGATTGAGTGAGAAGTTCTCATCATGAGTTTCCGATATCAGTTGTAGCGTTTCATTTCGAATAAAATTAAACAAGCGTTTAATTTTACCCAAAAATTTCACTAGCTCCAATCAACTCCAAACCAACTCCATTGCGTAGTGCTCGTCAAAACGAAGCCATCGCAAGTTGTTTCGTCATTTTTCGATCTCGTATGAAAAAGATATGCTAATTTAAAGTTTACACAATTTAAATATAATTAATAACTACAATTTCTTTTTAAAATTTATAAACCCACTCTAATCAGGGCCGTTGCTTCCTGTTCAACAAATCATGGCCGCTCGCTTCTATTTCTTCCCTAGGTCAAAGAACGTGACCAAACCCATTGCTGCCCCTACTTCTTTAATTGTCGCGACCACCACACTACGTTCTACAACGATCAGCAACTTCCATTCTCACGCCCAAGTCGAGCTCTACCTTTGGCCATAAAATGATAAAGCTCGGCCTCCATTTTGTTCTCGAAAATCATGCGCGACCCAATGACAAACGTGGCCAAAAATTGCATCCAAACGACGATGTTAACGAAAACCGTCCGTTGGATGTAAAGATCACACTATGCTCTTCAGTTTGTTAGTTGGAAGTTTTTGATGATAGTGAGTAGATTAGAAGAAAAAGGAGGAAGAAGAATGGAGCATTTTCGGCCATTGATGCTTTAGGAGGCGGCTCTTGAAACCCTAGGCTGTTGATTGTTGAAAATTGTGAATAACTTGTTCTTTTATAGAAAATTCGCCAAAACACTATTCATCCGAAATTTTCCGAACTCCAAACGAAGCATGCCGGCTGGCGTTTCTAGGGTTTAACCCGCGTGCCAGACACAATGGAATATATTTCGGAGGCTAATTCGATCATATGTGCGAGTTACGGAAATAAACGATCAAATTTAAATTAAACCAGTTACGCTAATTTCTATGCATTTTGGCTCGCCTCGGGCAAACCGTAAATCCAATTGACACGATATTTGAAACCTTACAATAATATAATATTACGGATCCGATGAAACTGGTTTCGTCGAAATCTGAGGCTGTTTGAAAAGTGGCTATTTTTACTCGTCAATTAAATATTAAAATATTCAATTTTCACAAATTAACTTCAAATTCAATTTTAAAAGTTCTCTAACATCATTCTAACTCCCATATGATAAAATAAAATTCTACAAATCATTTTCAATCACATTAAACCCAATTTCCAATTATTTCTGTAATTTGAAATATTAAATTATCGATTTAATTATCCAATTAAATCCAGATATTCGAAAAATAAATTATTCGACCTATAAATTTCACTTATTAATATTTAAAATCAATTAAATATACAATTTTTAATTGACAGAAATTCTGGGTCGTTACAAACTTCCCCCTTAAAAGAATTTCCTCCTCGAAATTACCAAGTAAGAAAAAAATACAGAATCCATTAACTTTCCAAAACAAACCGTTCAATTTATATTTTTCAAATCTCTTAAGTGTTTAACTTTTTCAAAATTCATAGTTAAACTTCTTTCAACAGCTTTACTAAGTTTCCAAATCCATACTTAGTTATCTTTTCAAAAAATTTCAATTTTCTCAAAAATATTCTAACGCCTTAAATTTTCGGAAAAATTCGCCAGAGTCTCCTTTGCGCGGCTCGATCCGAAAAAAATGACAGTATATATATCAAAAATATACATCTCATCAAGTGATGAGGAATCCCGCAGGGGAAAAAGTGTAAAAGTACGGTATGTAATCCGAGATATGTACCTTATATATTATTAGCGAGCACATACGGCTAATATAGCGCGAAAGCAAGCTCCAAATGCGAAGCAAGTGCAATCCGCACCTACTAAACACTCAACAAACAAATGAGAGCATGTATATATGAAAGTAACATCAATACACATCATATAGCAACATACAACAACATGTGCTACATAGCAATTGCAACAAAACAACAAATGCAACCACCAAACAACTATCATCCAATTAACATTCAACAAATTCATGACCCAATCAATATAAATTCATTTCTCATTAATATTCAATGAATTTGTTTTTCATTTAATCACATTTGATTCATTAACATTAGATGTTTTTACTAACATTCACTTATTCATATTCAATTAGTTTACATTCACTAATTTACATTCAAGTTGGTTCACTTTCAATTCAAATTCAATTCTATTCAAGTCATTTTCTTCCAAATTGAATTCAATTACATAGCTTTCAATTTTATCAATTCAACTACATTAACACTTAATGAAATATACACAATTAATTAACAATCAGATAACAACCAATGTATGTTCAACATAACCAAATTATTTAATTTACATTCAATTTGGTCCAACACTTTTAATTCCAATTGGTTTATATTAAATTGATTTTCATTCAATTATTCAACTTCCAATAACATTAGCTTTTAATGAATTAACACTTACATTCATTATTTCATATCAACTTATTTACATTCAATTGATTAACATTCAATCCATTTATTAATTCAATTGCTAATTCATTTTACAAATAAAGTTGAATTTCATTTATATAGTCAAGTTCACATTCATAACTTCATTTCATTAGTTCACTTTGTTATTTTACTTCGATACCAGAATCAACTTCATTTAACTTCACTTAAGTTATATTCCATTTCAAACATCATTTGTTTAACTTAACTTAAATTTCCACTTATAAATACAATTTAAATTTCAATTCTAAAGTAAATTCTATTTAACTTTTACCAAAGCTAAATTTAGTAACTCATATTATAAGTTCAAAACTTATTTCACTTATATTCATCAATTTCAATAGCTTATCTAATCCAAATCAATTTATTTAACTTTCCTTTAGTTAAATTTCAAATCACATGTCTTTGATGACAACTCAAATTTATTTGAACTTGGATTTTAATTTTAAATTGATTTATCACAATTAAACTTCAATTCCCAATTTACTATGGTAGCAAATCTATCACATAGAGACTCGAAAATGATACTGATGATGCTGCAGTCATCACCCTTATTATTTCCCAGTAACAGTAGTGAATTCAGTGCTTAATATTCTCTCAAAATTTTTCCTTATTTATAAATCATAATTACAAACCTTTTACTTACAGAATTTCACTATTTAACTTTTAATTTTGAAAAATAACTTCCAAAATAAACAGGATTCAAAATTTTCAAATTCATAGTCCAAATTCATTTTTATATTTACAACTCATATTAATAAATATATTCATATAGTTTCACCTTTATATACAAGATTATTTCACAATTGTAAATCATATTGATTATAATTCCACACTTATAATTCATTTGCTTATATAATTTCATTCTTTTACAATTGTTTTCTTATTTAAATTATTCAAACATCCTTTATTAATTTGTATATATTCTTACATTTCAACAACCAAACAATCAATTTTATATACACTTTAATAATTCTGAAAAACTATTCCTTTATATTAATCAAGGTGAAATTATTTCATTTACCCAATTTAAAATGATACTATGTCGGTTTATCTCGTTTAAGATTTAGAAACCCCAATCGATAATATGGCGTCCAATCTACCGACCAGAATTCACAAATAGCTCAACGGATAAGCAAACACAATATAAAACATTTTTATATTCACTAACAAATACGCGCTCATAGCTATTATTACACTCACACTCATTCTAGAGTACTATTGACTCTATCTCTAATGAGTAATACCCAACAGAGCTAAGGTTATCGCTTAACCATAAGCTCTGATACCAAATGCAACGTTGCGACTTTTCAACGCTCGAAAACCAACATCAACACGTCCACTGTATCAACTGCCGAGCAATCGAATGCCGGAAAAACGAAATGTTATGGTTAAAGAAGAAGAGAAAGGTAGAAGAAGAGAGAAAAAGAAGAAGAAACAGAAAACAATATCAGAATCTCACAATCGCAGCAGAACAACATATAATAGATAAATGAATAATCTTTAAAACAAAGAACTATCTCAGTTATTACATTACATCACATTACATTACAGAGTTTACAACAACAAACAACGGAAAAGAAATACTATATACTAGTTGATATACTACGCCATCCAGCTTGCCTCCAGATTTCTACAGCAACTCCCGAATTTCAGAATACCCTGATAACCTAACTCTAGACTTCTTGTGTGGAAATTGGTGGGCACGCAGAGTTTAGGAAGGAAAACAATAAACTCCAAGTCAGTCATGGGACTGGTGTGAGAACTTAAAACAGTTATTTATCTTTAAAACAACAACAAAGGAAGTGTTTTTAAAAATAGATCCACAATGCTTTTGGAAAATGAAACTACCATAAGACCTCCTGCCACATACACAATGCAAACGCAGAATTGGAGGAGATTTCTCCTTATGATAGTCAAAGATGCTTACTACACAAAAATCAAATCATTTTTGATATTATTATTAGTGCATAGTGTAGAAAACATTTCGAAAATAGAATATAAATCTTAGCCGGCATAGGTACCATTATATTATGCCTACTATAGCTATCATATTAGATGACAGGTTCTACAACTAAAACCGTATAGGGTTCATATTGTTTCTTTGGATTTCCAACAAATGGTCAGGCCAAGGAACTTCCCATTGCCATATGGGTACGCCTCTGGAAAGACATCCTGAGAACCTAACGTTACGGTTAGATCTCTGCCAACACAAGGCTGGGTTACCCTTCAAACTGGGTAACTACTGACACGAATATGTTATTCCCCGATCGTAACCGATCTATATCCGAGGATCCTCGATTCCAACAACCACAAAGTAATAAATTTGCAGCAACAACATATGTTAAGTATCTGGGCTCATACCATAATACCACCTCTATCCAGAAGGAATGACATACACTAAAGGGGCGCTACCCCCTAATAACCATGCTGCATCCTTCCTGTTTTGACCATTGCCGGGGTGTGAGGTCCGACGAAGTCTCGTCCATAAAGCTACGCTTTATAAAAAAGCTGTGCTTTGATCATCAAATGCTCAACAGCACTTCGTATGCCACATTACCAATTTGGGAATGTATCACTAGTAACCGTCAACTACATAACCTCTAAGGGTGTTAAGCTAAGAGAATAAATTCTCCGCCACTAACGGGAACATATTTGATAGAAACCAGCTTTACATCTCAAATTGTAACGTCAGACAGACATCCATACAAGTCCGTTCCAGGATCGAACGGAACCGAAGGCACTTCCAAAGAAGCACTTGCAATCCGGATATTCACTAATCACGACCAGACTTCCCATCACAAAGGGTAATAAATTTCTATATCGGAGATCAGTCGATGCAGAAACATTCGACGGTAATCCTTCCATTTTCATAAATATCCGGTCTTCAACACCGGTCTTCAAATGCAATCCATAACGACGTATCACATATTCGGAATGGGTTATACGATCCAAAGGTCCTTTCCCGGCTAAGCCGAATAGTGAGCGCTTATTTTGAAAATAAGTGTGGCATTCAAATTCAAGCAAATCACAACATATACCCATTTAAGGGTAAATATTGATAGTCGGTTATTTAACTATCAATAGGTATGCACAACATCACCAGATTCCAAATAATTTTCCAAATTATTTACTTTCCAAAAATATCTTTACAAGATATATAATTTCCACACTTCAACCATTTGAAAACAATTTTCAAATCACTTTTCACCTTTACAACTTTTGAAAACAAATTTCAAATCGTTTCCCTACACGGGATATATTCACAAATATTTATTCATTTTCATTTCAAAATGGTTCTTTTTAACCAATTAAATAAATCCTTACCGATTTACTTTATATTTATGTTCCAAATCCGTAAATTTATTTCCACACTTCGAAAATAAATCAACGTTTATTTTTAAAATAATTTCCCTTTCTTTTATAAATTCCATAGCGAATTTACATTTCCAAAATATCTATGAATATACGATTTTCAAATCGATTTCTAATATTCATTTTCAACTTATCTTTAAAAGATAAAATCTCAAAACATTCACTTCATATTGGAAAACATTTCCATACTTATTTAATAATAAGTAATTCACAAATCCATTTATTTTCAACACTTGGAAAATATTGAATATACTTAAATCGAAATTAAGTATATATTTCATTCTTTAAAGAAAACATGCGCTTAAACACATTTATTCGAGTCAAAACGAATGTTGCGTAAAACATCGTTACGACGACCCAAAATCACTAGTATAGGGATTCGAAATTAAGATAGATATATAAATCCTAATACTATATAAAACATTTCCTTTCAGAAATCATTTACTATAACAACAGTGTTATAGTCCACTATTTCCTTTTATTTCTCTAAAACGTCTATTTCAACAATAAATGTTGAAATCTATGTATTCGATACTTAACGCGTTTTAAAACATCTTTAGACCGTTTTAATTCTATTTAAAATATCACTTCCCAAAACATATCCATTTTATTTAATAATATATTCACTGTCCAAAATCGTGAATATACTTTCTAACCAAACTCTTATTATTACAACATTTAACTTAAAGGATAATTCGCTGTCCAAAATCACGAATATATCTCCTTTAATAAACTTCTATGTTTAATTTATCAAATTTAATAAAATTTCGGATTTATAAACAATGTCTACAAATTCCATTTCTATTTATAAAAACTTCGGTTTATAAATCTCCTTTATTAACCAATTCTATTTATAACTCGGTTATATACCAAAAATCCATATTATAAGTTAAATGCTTATAATTCATTTTTTTACCAAAATCGTTGTTTTAAAACTTTACAAATTATAAATCTTATTACTTGTAAGATTCATTAATAACTCTCTTTTACATTTATAAAAACTCCATTATTCCGATTTATAAAAATTCAATTTTTTTAAATCTTATTTATAAACCGTTTATAATAAATTCGAAAATCACAATTTGAACCATTTTATAAAATCATTAACTCCATATTTCAAAAATCAATTTTCAACTTATTTTCTCAAAAATCATAATTTTTATAACATTAAAATTAAAACGTTTTATTTATTTAAAAATGAATCAATTCCAAAAATTTAATAAAAATGAATACTTTCAAAAATACTTTAAAATCCTTTTAAATTTTGAAAATCATCACTTCAATACTTTTAAAACTTCAAAATATGCCCAATGATGCAACAACACCAAATAATCAATCACGAAAATCAAAACATCATATATTAATATGATAATCAATAAATATCACAATATCTGTAAATAAATCAATACAGTTGAGGAATCCAGTTGGATCCCTCCAACCTGTTTCCTTGCATCCACAGATGTTAGCACAATACCAATTCCGCTCCAATACGGAATATCGCGGTATATAGGATTTATAAAATATTATCCGCTATTATACGGCGCAATAGGGTCTCATCCTCTATATAATGCGGGAAATCAACTCCAAGTACATAAATAATACCAATTCCACTTTACGGTGAAATATTCGCGGTATATGTTTTTAATAAATAACCTCCGCTTAGTATACGGTGTATAATGTCTATTTAACACAATAGATAATAATTTATCATCCAATCACACAATCAAGCAATTTTAAATCTAACTATTTAAAATTTAAATCGAAACTAATTCGATTGAGTGAGAAGTTCTCACCTTGAGTTTTCGATATCAGTTGTAGCGTTTTATTTCGAATAAAATTAAATGAGCGGTTAATTTTACCCAAAAATTTCACTAGCTCCAATCAACTCCAAACTAGCTCCATTACGTAGTGCTCGTCAAAACGAAGCCATCGCAAGTTGTTTCGTCATTTTTCGATCTCGTATGAAAAAGATATGCTAATTTAAAGTTTACACAATTTAAATATAATTAATAATTACAATTTCTTTTTAAATTTCTAACCCACTCTAATCAGGGCCATTGCTTCCTGTTCAACAAATCATGGCCGCTCGCTTCTATTTCTTCCCTATGTCAAAGAACGTGACCGAAACCCATTGCCGCCTTTACTTCTTCAATTATCGCGACCACCACACGACGTTCTACAACGATCAGCAGCTTCCATTCTCACGCCCAAGTCGAGCTCTACCTTAGGCCATAAAATGATAAAGCTCAACCTCCATTTGGGTCTCGAAAATCATGTGCGATCCAATGACAAACGTGGCCAAAAATTGCATCCAAACGACGATGTTAACGAAAACCGTCCGTTGGATGTAAAGATCACACTATGCTCTTCAGTTTGTTAGTTGGAATTTTTTGATGATAGTGAGTAGATTAGAAGAAAAAGGAAGAAGAAGAATGGAACTGCTTCGACCACTGATGCTTTAGGAGGCGGCTCTGAAACCCTAGGGTGTTGATTGTTGAAAATTGTGAATAACTTGTTCTTTTATAGAAAATTCGCCAAAGCATTATTCATCCGAAATTTTTCGAACTCCAAACGAAGCATGCCGGCTGTCGTTTCTAGGGTTTACCTCCCGTTCCGGACACAATGGAATATGTTTTGGAGGCTAATTCGATCATATGTGCAAGTTACGGGAATAAATGATCAAATTTAAATTAAACCGATTAAGCTAATTTCTATGCGTTTTGGCTCGCCCCGGGCAAACCGTAAATCCGATTGACACGAAATTTGAAACCTTACAATAATAAAACATTACAGATCCGATGAAACTAATTTCGTCGAAATCCGAGGCTGTTTGAAAAATGGCTATTTTTACTCGTCAATTAAATATTAAAATATTCAATTTTCACAAATTAACTTCAAATTCAATTTTAAAAGTTCTATAACATCATTCTAACTCCATATGATAAAATAAAATTCTACAAATCATTTTCAATCACATTAAACCCAATTTCCAATTATTTCTGTAATTTGAAATATTAAATTATCGATTTAATTATCCAATTAAATCCAGATATTCAAAAAATAAATTGTTCGACTTATAAATTTCACTTATTAATATTTAAAATCAATTAAATATACAATTTTTAATTGACAGAAATTCTGGGTCGTTACAATATACATATATAATATTTTCCAAAATATAACTCTTAAATCTATTTTTTTATAATATACTTATTTTTGAATTTCAACCCTAATATATTTTATTTTTAGAATTCCCAGATAAAAATTCATTTTACAGATTTTATTTTTCTTCTTCAATTTCCAGTCCAAATTTACTTTCACAACCCATTATATATTTTTATTCCCAAATATTCAAATTAATTCTCAATTAATTCACAAATAAATCCAAAATTTATTAATTACTAAATTAATTTCGCTTAAAACCAGGAATGTTACATATGGTGTAACACAAAAGTGACATATCATGATTTCTTTTTTAATTTAATTTTTAAACTTATAAATTGTCATATCCTTCTTTTCACTTAAGAATACATATTTACAATTTTAAACATCCTCAATTAAGTACTTATTATTTATATAAGTCTGTGTTCAAGTGTGTTAAGGTGTTTTACAACATTTTAACAACTTTCAGATGATCAAAAATCAGGATTTTGAAAAAGCTTTTCGGTCAAAATTTCTAATTTCCTTTTAACCGATTACTTTTGTGAATAAATAAAAATTGAATTTTCTATCATTAGTTATAAATTAAAAGAGGGCTATTTTAATTATTAAACCTATTAGTTTAATATTTAAAATCAATTTAATGTTCACAAATCAAAGCAATAAAATTCCATCCCGTTACATTCTTCCCTAGGTAAAAGAATTTCGTCTTTGAAATTTTAACACATGAACACCCAATTCTATTTATAAGTCCGCATGATGTTCAAAGATCATCCATATGAAATTTTTTATTTGATCATTATTCATATACATAACTTCGTTTTCAAACTAGTAATTCTCATTCGATTCACTATTGCGGACACCAATCAGGCTTTTTGACTAAAAATCTATATTCTCCTTACATAGCCGTATACTATGGTAGAAAATTTTGATTCCCTATCGAGATCCCTCATCAAGTGATCGTCATCAAAATCAAGTGATAAATCCTTATCCAGAATGGTGCAAAACACCTTAAGTTAGATATTCAAATCTTGGATCGAGAATTATATGAGAAAGAGAAATGATCTACGTACAACCTACATACTCATTTAAAGGTTCTTATTTACCCCTTTACCTTTTACCCTCACATAAATATTTATTAAATCATTTCATAACAATTCCAACTTAGGTTCAAACATTTATAAACGATACAACTTATTTATGAAATCTTTCATAAAATCATAAAAATTATTAACTTGGATAATACCCTCCTATATCCTAAGAGTGTGTGTGTATATATAAACACACACACACACAAAATATCCGATTTTAATTCTATTCTCGTTTAACTATTCAGATGTAGGCACAAAATAATTTATGTCTTTAAAACCGAGTTGACCATTTCAACCTCTTTACCCATTTAGGTTTGGCAAATAGCTAAGAAGAGTGGGATGCTGGTATCCAAACTCAATCCTAGAGTCTACTTTTTCTTAGTCACCTCTAAGGTAAATGTGTTTATTAGCTGGCCCAACAACATTCAATAATATTTTACCTCCTAAGTGTCCAAATCCAAAAGACACTGTTTAATAAAACCAAGTTTATTAAACCTTGTTACTAAATTAATTCATCTTTAAAACATCGTTTATTAACCATTCTAAATAAAAATAACTTTACATCCTAAAACTTAGGAGCCAAATACCCAACTTTTGCTTCAAAAACCTTTTAAAATAATACTATATATTGTATTCTTTGAAATTATACGTATAGCTCGAGTAACCTCAAAATAATACTAAGGAACTGGGTACCATTAAACAATATCATACATTCCCCTACCAAGAAGGGTAATACTCAAGAGAAGTGTTTATCATCCAATACATCTCTTTTCCATTTTAAGTTATTTTCAGGCCACTCAAACTTGAAAATACTTCTTTAATTCCAAAAATCCCTTTTCGAAAAAATACTTTGCATATTTTCAAAAAATAGTTATTACCAAATTTCCTTGGGTTCTCTCGGATTTGAACTATGTTTTGATTGTACAATGATAAAGAGAATAATTTACTAAGTGTGCTATAACGTTTGCCTAAGCAAACATCTGATCTTCACCCAAAAATTTATTAAGATCGTCACAAAACAAATCGAAACTCATTGCCCGAATCAATCCAAAAAAATACTTCTTACTCAAAATTTCCACACCCAAAATTTTATACTTAAACCAAAATACTTTCAAGTAATATTATTATTACTTTTGAAAACCTTGAAAATCTTAAAGACAATGAGATTTAAGTCTTCAAATTTTCTAACCAAATCTTTTTATTCTAATGACCTATTCTTATAAATCCATTTTATAAAATCATTTGTTTTATAAAATCATTTCTAATATTCTAACTTTCCTTCAAATAAACATCTTTAATAAATCAAGTTTTTACCCAACAATAACACCGAAAGCCTTATAATCAAATTGTGAAACTTAATTCACAAGGTGTTCGTTTTAATATTTCCCGATTTTCTTTTTACCCGACCCATGTTTTAAAAAAGCAAATCTACCTGTAACACTCAACAATAGTCAAAGCTCAAATTGGACGAGCATGAAACCAAATCTTAAATGATAATAATAGAATATTATCATTTCCCATTCAACAAGCATCTTAAAGATGTTATTCTATTTTTGGAAATCATTTTTGTGTATATAAAATATATTCCTAATTAAATTATTTCATTTACAAATTTTTAAAAAAATACTGCGTCGATTGGTCATTAAGTATTTAGGAACCCCTATCGATAAGTTGGCCAGACGCATTTACCAGAATTCATAAGCCATTTATCATGTCAATTAACACAATATAAAATATTTTTATATCTCTAACAAATACGCATGCTTATTAATGCACTCAAACTCATTCTAGGGTGTCACTTACCCTATCTCTAATAAGATTACCCCACCAATGCCAAAGTTCTTGCTTAACGATCAGCTCGGATAAACGTAATGTTCACCTGCCTCAAGGGTGCTGAATACTAATGATCACCTGAAATCTGATTTTAGGGTTAGCCTCTCTACTGGCTTAACAAAACCGTAAAGAGACATGTAGAGGTAAGAGTTTAAGCTTCGTCGGAGTTTACAAAGCAAGAACCCCTATCATGTGTGAACATCACCAACCAAATTTGGTAGATGGTTATTTAACTATTAAATAACAATCAAATAACCATACAGAGATTTAATTACCCATAGCAACCACTAAGTCTCAAAATAAATCTTTCATTTATTTAAATCTCTTTCCAAAATATTTATCAAAATATTCATATACTTGTCTCCTTGGCATAAGTATATTCACAAAACATGATGAAAGATTTCTTATTTCAAAATCATATTAAAAGGATTAAAACAAATGTTATTTAAATTGGAGATAAAGATAATCTCAAACACTATTCCTTCTGTGTTAAATATGGAACGAATGTCCACACCACCATAATTAAGAACGTCATTTAAGGGAAATCTCATTATCATACTCTTTTATAAATCTCCAAAAATCATTCATAAAACTCTTTAATAATTCTCTAAAATAATTTATAAAACTCTTTAATAATTCTACGAAATCGCTTATAAAAATCTTTCATAATTCTCCATTTATAATTCCCTTTTCTTAAAATACCATTTACAAATATCATTGTAAATCTCCTTTAAATAAAGCCTTTATACTATATTATTTACAAAATATCATTTGTAAATATCTTTACAACTTACAAAAACATTTTAAACACGTATCCTCAATTTGATATAGAATTAAAGTCAATTAAAAACCATAATTTACAAATTTGGAAGGAGACTTAGTAACCACGATGATACTAAATCAAGTCACCATTTTAATTAAATTTGACATCCAAGTCACATAACAGTTATTTACATAAACCAACACATATGTAAATGGAATTTATAACTAAATCAGGGAATAAATGTCAATATAAATAAACTGGCAGATACATATCCAAATAACATAATAGCAGGATGGTGATTTGTCCTACTAATAGATGTCCACAACCTATTAAGTTTAATACAGCAGAACGAGGATTTATTCTGCTAAGAGATGTCCACATAATCAAGACAATTGAGTTATAGCAGAACGATGATTTATTCTACTAATAGATGTTAAATGAATCTATTAAGTTTATTATATAACACATTCATGTCTTTTGGCTATTTAATGGCATATACAAAAGATCCTCTGATTTAAAATCGGCTTACTTACAAAGAAGGCCGACTTAAAATATAACTTGTAACGACCCGCAAATTTATCACTTTGATAAATTATATTTATTTTTTAAATATTCAAATGTAAGCTTTTTAACAAAGATCATGTTGTTTTGAACAATAAATAAGTAACCTTATTTTGAATAAGTATTTACAAAAATGCATGCTTTGGAAAAAATATCGATAAAATGACCTAAAACCGTTTTATCAATAAACAACGCTATAAATATCATAAGTCGCGCATGGAGCTGAATACATACATTTAATGTAACGACCCGGAATTTTCGATCCCGAAAATTCTAGATAGTTAGGGTAAAGAAAGGTAGAAGAAGAAACATAAAACAAGTAACAGAATCTCACAATCGCAGCAGATCAAAATATAAATAATAGCAGTTATACAAGGAAAAACTGTACTTGTCAAAACTTTAATACATCAGAGTTACAACATATACACACACTGGATAGATACAATCATGTCCCAGGCAAACTATAATATATCACAGTGGAATACACTCTATACGTTCCCGCCATCCAGCTCACCTCCTGAGCTCCAGAATGCCCTTACTTGGAAATCTGCAATACTCGGTCTGACCCGAGCATTACATCAAAGTAACACCTGGGTCAGGCTGAAAACCAGCGTGAGTAAACCCATATAATGAAATACAAAGCTATATAACTCTAGTGAATTACCAGGGTAACTCGTATTTCTTTACAAGTTCTATTCTGATTTAAGTCAATCATTTATCTCAAACAGTATCCAAGAATCGTTATCCTGTTTAAATATCCATGATACTTAACTTATTTCATTTCATCCCATTTGCTTCTAAACTCCAATTTATAAAGAATCAAAGTGGTTTCGGGTATTTACTGATACCCGACCCTGGTCTCTTCGAATCCCATGTCATCTTAACCCAAGTTATTCAAGTGAATACAATTCAATTTTAAATACAAAATGTCACTTTTACGCAGCTATTCATCATCAATAGATAACCATATTATTACTGTCCACCCAATCATATCATATCACAAAACATTTCATCATTCATAAGCAAGATTGATCACTTCCCAATTAATTTAATTAATCTCTAATTAAATTAATTACTAACTTTAATCACTTAGATTACCTTTACTTAATATTAATTAATTACAAATCAATTAATTAACCATCTTTTAATTATCCATCTTAATTAATCACCCTTGATTAATTATCCTTCAATTATATTAATTAATTAACCCTTAATTAATTACACAAATTAATTACCCTTCACCCATTCTTTTAATTACATTTATCTTTAATTAATACTCAAATTAATTATTCTATAACCACTTACATTGATCCTTTAATTAATCACACTCACTAATTAATTAACCCTTAATTAATTTCCTTAATTAATCCTTACTTAAACTAATTACACCAAGTAATTAATACTCAATTACTTTCAATTAGTAATTATCATTAAATAAATCACATTTAGTAATCACCCATTAATTACCATCCTTAATTAATGATATTAAGTAATTTTTCTTTAATTACTTTTACTGAGTAATAATCATTAATTAATTTCATTAAGTGATTAACCTTAATAAATTAATTATCTTTTAATTAACAACTTAATTAATCATAGTTATAAATCAATCCTTTAGATTGATTACTCAAATTAATTAGTTATCTAAATAATTCAATTAATTAATTAGACTCTGATTACATTAATCAATTTACCCTCCTAAATACATTAAAAATTTATACATTTTTTCATTTCATCATTTAATTCACCTTTAAAAACATATAGGATTTAACCTATTATATAATTTCTCCAAACAAAAAAATTAGAAAACATTTTAAAACTTTAGAACTCGTTTAAGCTTGCTAAAACTTTGTTAAAGAATTTGGTTTACATTCTTCTTTGAAACTTATACATTTGATAAGCCTTTAGAAACTTGATTTCTACCACTTGCAAAAACCAGGGCTAAACCCATAAATTTTTCGAGCCAACTCCGAGAAATTCTTATGACACTCCAAGTTCGAAGAAATCTTCTTCCAACTCTGGGTCTAACTCAAGAAAACCACCCTATTTCCACCAATATCCACAACAACCCCAGGCACTGATACTCCAATCGATATCGTGCACATGCAGATGATCGAAGCATCTCTGACCAACATCAACGTCACCTAACAGTCGTCCTTGACCTACCTATACGATTACGACCACCGATGCTTAAGTTCGAATAGGAAAACCCGATCGAGCCTGGGAACCCAAACCCGGAACATATCATCACCCATAAACCTTCCCGCGATGCCACCTCCGATCACCAGTAATCCCGTCACCCGGTCCAGAGATTCGCCAGCGACTTATGCTCTTATCCCAACCACCTCAACCATGTCCGATGCGTCGACGAACTCGGAAATGCCTCGCAAAAACCCTCGACCATCCCAAGCCTAAAACCCTAAATTCATCTCGATCAACCTCCATGTCACTAGATAAATACTCTGAGTATTTTTCCATCAATCGCCACTACCCCTACCTCCTCCAGACCTAATTTCGATATCCAATTTCACGCCGATCATCAGCAATTTCTAAAAGCCTAAATTCTGACCATCCCACAATATTTCTCAAAATACTATCTTAAAAATCAAGATTTTAGTTTTAAAAATCCTAGAATTTGATAACTAATCAAATTATAACCCAGAAACAACAAGTTAATAATGTCGAGATTTTGATGTAATTAAGATTTTAATGAAATATTTACGTCCTCGTTTATAATGTTTTAAATTCTTACTTAGAATATTTTTAAAATTTAAATCTTGGTGTTTCTAACTATTTTTGTTTAAACATCATAACATAAAACTGACTAGAAAAAAAACAATTGATTTTTGAATTATAATTGCAACTTGTAATAGAAGAACAGAGCCTATGAAGACATGCACCCAACTATATCCATATATATCTATATATATAATGTTAACCTTGCAAACCATTTATCACCAATTCAAATTCAAGTTTCACTGCATGCATAAAGATTTTCAACAGAGTTATTTCTTTGTCTACTCACCTACTTTCCAGAAAACAGAGATCCAGATTTTTAGCATATGAATTGATCTGGATTTTTTTGACTTGCACTTTGATTTATGTTGATGTTGTTTTGATCTAAAGGTTTTTGATTCCCTTTGTTTTTGATCTGGCTTCCTGTTTGAAATATCTTGAAAAGAAGTTGTTTTGAATTTCTAGATTTTGTTTTCTTCTCAAGATTTTTTTTCTTTTTTCTTTCTTTGAATTTGAAATGGAGATAAAAGAAAATGAGAAAAGAGAAGAGTATAGGGATACATAACCTGATAATTTTTTTTAATTTCAATTTAAAAAAAAAACTTATGCCACTTGTTTTCTATGCCTACATTTGTCAATGCATGTTATCCTAAGCTTCCACTCGTATTTCACATGCTTTATGTATTTACAAATGTTAAAACTTATTTTAAATATATCTTGTTTTATATGTATTTATATTAATGTGTATTATTTTTATATATAATACTTTTATATATACAACTTACGTATATTCTAAAGTATCATCCTTTATTAAATCCTCTTTACTTGTATTCATGTAACCTAAAAGAAAATAAAATATATGAAACCCATTTATATACTAATTGCTAACTAAATATCTACACATATTAGTTGTAAATTTATTTTCAAGATATTGCTTTGAATTTTTAAATCCAAATTTGTACTCACAAACCATAAGTGTATGCATAATAGTTACCATATTTTATTTTGCTTAGAAATATAAGTTTCGCATATATCCGTTTACACATTAATTATGGTTTCAAATCCACTTTATACATTCACATATTAATAAGAATTTTATTTGCTAAATTCACAAATTAGTATTTTAATAATTTTAAATCCTATTCAATTTTCAATTACCAAATGTCCAAAAATTTGGGTTATCACATTCCTCCCCCCTTTAAATATTTTCGTCCTCGAAAAAGAACGAAGCCAGAATTTAATCAATAACTTAAAACCAGATGAAATTCTTTGATTATTTTTAAAACACTTTTAAAATTCACATAATATTATAAAATTGTTTTTATAACTCGATGTTTCAACCAGTCCATCCTTGTTCTCATAGAAATTAGGTCAAATGTTGATCAGGCATAGGACTAAAAATCTATAAGTACTTGCTAAACCCATTTCAACACCCAGTGAAAATACTTAGAAAATAATTTTATTGAAAACATAGAAAACATTTTTTTTTGGCAAGGCCAGCCGGTTTTATAGTGGACCGTCCACTTTTTATTACGAACGTAATAAAAATTGAAGTACAGGAGCAAGGTAAAAGCATCTTAACTACTAAAAATACAGAAAATACAGCACAGGTACGTGACAACTATGTCACGGTAACTATAAGTATCACAAAAAAACTAGCGCTCCTCCGAGGAGGGAGAATCACCAACAAACCTAGTCACCAAAGAAGAGGTCAATGGGACAGACCCAGAAAGACCAGCAAAGGGGCGAAACCGGAGAGCAAGACAAGGGTCATAAACCACATCATCAGAACAGTAGACAAAAGATCGATCCCAGGATGGATCAGCAAGCATGTCAGAATTTGCACTCGCATCCAAACCGTCCATATCAAGAACTAGAGAATCACCAGATTGTTTGTAGCGGAGGCATCTAAGGTCCAGCTGATCATCAGAAACAAACCGGAAGAAGGATTCATTAACCGGGTTATACCTCATATCAGAAATGGGATCAATCCAGCACCCTTCAGCCTCATCCCAAGCTACAGGAGGAAGCAATGAGGAAGGGTCAGGAGCATCTAATGGGATGACAGGAGCAACACTAGGAACCTCTGAACCAGGATGTAAAACAGGCGAAACTAGAGGCAAAGAAGGAAAACTCAGATCTGACAACATAGCCTCAGGAGCAGGATAGGGAGGGACAGAAACCTTGGGGACCCAGATCCTACGACGGGGGCGCGGTAAAGGTGACTTCGGAGCAGCCGCGGAGGCTACAACCGGATCCATGGTCGCAGTGAACCCAGAAAAGGGTTTTTGAAATCAAGGAAACATCTTTGGTGAGAATGCTCTGGAAATCATCACCCACATCCATGGTCGCAGTTAACCCGATGGTTACGATGCCTTCCCGGCAAAATCCATAGATAACTACAGGCACTCCACGCCCCTCGATTACACCACGGAACCCGCTACAGATCGCAGCTACAACCGGAGTTACGTTGCCATCACTACAAAAATCCATGTAACTGTAGGCATCGGCGCCTTCGAATTCCGCTGCCAAAAAGTGAGACTTCTCCACACTCGACCATAGGTCGCAGTCTCGATGTTACATTTCCGTCCCAGCATAATCAAACGTAGACTGTTGACACTCACCTCCATACGATTTCCGCTATGGTCCACAGCAGATCACAGCGACATGGAGTTACACCGTCGTCATAGCATAACTCAAATGCCTCTGTAGACATCAGTGCCCTCGACCTCCGCTACCAAGTAATCTTCAGGAACTTCAGTTTGTCCGAACTTCCTTATAGGATCCACATCAAAGCCCCCCAAGGCTCAAGGCAGTACCAGCCTATGGTACTCCTAAGAAGTTCATTTCAAGAGAGCGCCTTTTTCTCCAGAGCCATTTTCAAAACACTTTATACTATACACATATAGTATCTTCCAAATCATACACCTAGTATGAATCTCATATAAATCTCCTTTCTCAAAATCGATTATCCTAAAATCGATAATTCTCAAACTACGCTTTCCAAATTTCCAAAATTGATTTCCCCAAAAATCAAAAGCCTTTCCAAAATCCATAGGTTCCAAAACCTTTTTTCAAAATCATTCTCATAAGATGCTTCATATATATATATATATATATATATATATATGTATGTATGTATGTATCTATATATATATATAACTTTGAAAATCTTTGGATCATTTCATACTTGTATAAATTCCCCTTTTTATACTTCAAATACTTTTCAAAAACCCTTTTCTTCTGGCAATAGATTCAACAAGAAGAGATTTATCTTATATAACAAAGATATATAACTTTGTTTATTCCAAATCAAATATTCAAATTTTATTACTCTATAAAGTCACTTACCAAATTACTTACTTCCATAACGTAAATTTCTACCATAGAAATATCCAATTTCCACTTTATTACATCATATATTTCACAAAATATACTTTTCATTTCAAAAACCATTTACAGTCCTTATCCTTACATTTTCAATATCAATTTCATTCAAACCTGCACGACCTTTATTCTCTTATGTTTACATGTTTATACAAATTATTTACATACATTTGTATTTATTTTACTTTTTCAAATTTTAAAGATAAATGGATTAAAAAAACTGTTCTCGGTTTAACTTCTCAAGCCTCTTTCATTAATTTCTCAACCAAAAACAAAATCATTTCAAAACTCACCCACAAATCGGAAAAGCAAGTTTCAGATTTAAATTGAAAAGATTGAAGCAATGCAAAGCAATTGTGTGGTTCCAGTTCAAATTCAAACCTGAGAAGGAATCAAGATTTAAAACCTGATTCCAAATTTAAACAAAATCCTGAAGCAAAATTCAAATACAACCCAATGCAAATGTATCAAGCTAACAACTTCAAACCTAGATCTAAAGCATGCATATGCATTTCAATCAAACTAGATCATCTCAAACCTGATATTAGATCATTTCGGCATTAAGTTTCAACGGATCGGTTTCAATCATCATTTCCAGAGCAAAGTCTTCAGCCTGGAAAACAAAGCCATTCAAAGCTTTAAACAAATTCAACTGTAAAGAACAAGTATCAGAGCAAATCAAAATCTAAAAGTCCGAGCAAAACAAATGCGAAGGCCAGATCTATTTCAACTTAAGATCGTCAAATCCAGATCAAAGCATCAAGCTTCAGACTTTATTTCTAGATTTTAAAAGTTAAGCCAGTCCTCTGCCTTTCTTCAACCTTCAGGTGAGCAAATTCACCTATATCCCTTGATATTACAATCAACACTTAAAGAATTTTATGAAAATGATGGGTTATTATGCTTGCATGTTTGTGTGAATGTATTCATGATGATATGAATATCTGTGTACAGGTGTTACTATGTTATATCAATAGAAGTAGAAAAAAAACATCTCAAAATTCATATCTCTCTTTCAAAACAGAATTGAACTTTGATTTCTAAAAAGAAATTGTTAATAACATCCTCAATTCAATTTTAATAATAATTTCGAGTGCAAATATTTAAGAAATGTTTAGAAAATTAAATGATGCAGTGGTGATTTAAATTCAAGTTTAAAATGAATGTTTCCAATTTTATGTTTTGACTTTACAAACAGCTTCGTAAGGCAAAAGCATGAATTTAGGTAGTTGTTTCATGATTTTTGAGCTTATATTCGTTGAGATATCTAGGGTTGAATGGAATTTCGATTTCGTTCGATTACCGGTGATCGGCAAAATCATATGTACCATGGTCATGGGTGGATGAAGTTGTCATGTCTAGGAGTAAGGAAAAAAACGCTCGCTTAATTTTTAATTCATCATGGATAGTTCAATCGATTTAGGGTTTAAAACTTGTTTAATGTCGAATTGATTCTCAGGAAATCTGCGTCATCATCGGAGCGTTTCAGATGATCGGACCTGGGGGGTAAGTTTTGTCGTCGTATGGTGGAGCCGTGGACGTGGAGGCATGGCGTAAGATTGTGACATCCCGGAAATTTGGGGCAATATTAATTTAATAATCTACGTTAAAAATTAAATTGATTTGATAATATTTGTTAACAAGATTTAAATTGATTTAATAATTTTCCTTTAAATAAATAATCTTCTGATAATTTATCTTTTAAAAGCTAATTTAAATTGTTTCTATTTATAAAGTATATATGTATATATTTGTATATAGTATAAATAGATAAGCTCTGTTTTAAAATTAATAAATAAAGACATGTTTCCTAATTTTAATATTTCTGATAACTTGGAAATTTGATTTAATTTATTATTAAATTATTAAATAATAACTATATGGTTTTAAATATTTAAAATAAATGTTTAATAAATAGAACTTATTCAAGCTTAAGTTTGAGTTTAAAATTTATTAACAAAAGGATTGTTTTATGTTCTTTTTAGTATAGCTTGATAAAAATATGGTTTAAATATACTAAAAATAAAGTTAAAATTTATTTAAATGATTTTAACTTAAATTTAAAATTAACAAAGGTTTTTTTGTTTTTGTTTTAAGTATAGTTGATAAAATAAGTAATTCATTTATGTAGTGATAATTTCATTTATAATGGGTTATTTTTTTTAAAACAATATCAATAATGTAATATTTTTACAAATGGATTTCAATACAAATAGAAATGGTTATTTAAAATTTATTTGAATACATGTATGTGTATTTTGGAGGAAGCTATAAATTGAAAGATTTAAAAGTAAGTCTTTTTAAATGTTAAATTGAAATAAACCTTATTAATACTAACCCAAGTATAAAAATAATAAATTAGTATTTGATAGTTATGTTAAAATAAAGGAGAGCTAAAATACTTAAGTTAAAACAACTTGCTAATGTACATAAAGTACAACAAAAATATGCAAGCTAAAGAGTAAACAAAATAAACATATGCAGGAAGCTTGTAAATAAAGATTTAGACAAGTATGTACATGAGATGAATACAAACCAGGTTTGTATATGTGTGGCCTGTAGGTTTTAAATGGCAAAGTTAAGAAAACAAAGCAAAGTAAAAATAAATATGCAGGTTGCTTGTAAGAGAAATGCAAAGCTAAGTAAAAATATCTATGTGCATGTTAGACATAAGGTACCATTGCATTTAATGCTTTCAGACTCTAGCACATAACCAAATCAATTCGAATTGTTTAACATCATTTCAGCCTCCCAATACAGAAATTTTGCCTGATAAAACAAAACATAATCTCTGGAAAAATATAATAAGATTTTTACCTGCATATAGCCGAAACCCAGATATCACCTACCCTGAAACTTCTTTAAATACACATATTCTTATTTCTAGTTCGTTCACTAAACACAACAAAACTGAAACAAGGAAATAAATAAAAAAACATTTCCATTTTATAAAACTGAAGCATTACAACAAAGGCAAGACTAAGTTTCATGTTTTCTGGAATCAAAACAATAGCATGCAAATACTCTTTCCAGTTTCAAAGTGTTCTTTGTTTATTTTCAGGTGAGTAACTTTAATTACTAAAACTTAAGTATTTAAACTAGTTGCAAGGTTAAAATCTGGAATAAGTGTGATTTGTATGTATGAAATCTTCTGTGCATATGGATGTTGTCTGGATACATTTGAAGTCTCTATAACAAACCTAGTTATTCTGTTTCCAGGCTTGAGTTTGATTCATACTATTTTTAGCACTTGATCTAATAGCTTTTAGGATTTATAATACAAACAGAAATTGTTTGTTTCAACACAATTTAGAGTTTAAGTTTTATTTTAGTTGAACTAAATTTGAAATATGGTTCTGGAAATCAAAATAACATAGCAAAATTTGAATAAGAGAAAAACCAAACACTTTAAATTATAAATCCAGGAACATATATTGAATCTCTGTAACAAAATAGGAATTTTAAAACTTAAATCAAGATTTTTAATACAAGAAGTTAAGAGCAGTTATGGAATGAATTGAAATGCAAATTTGGGATTTTTGGGGTGATCACTATTGTCTAGGTGGTCGGGGCTCTGCTTGATGATGGAGGAGCTTACCGAGGTGATGGGAAAAATGGGTGGTGGATGATCAGAAGCAGGTGGAGGCAGCGGTCATGAGTTTTAATTTCTAAACCTAATTTTATTGATGCTCACATATTTGATCGCCACAACTTCATCGTAGCGTCGAGTGTGGCCGGGTTTAGAGGGGTGGTGCCTGGGTCGTAGATGAGCGTGTAGGCGAAGGGGCGGTGATGCTGGGTGTCGGAGTTGCCATGCCGAGGCGCATTGTGAGTGGGTGATGGGTTCGAAAATTATCGAGCTATGCTCGATTTTGATCGACAATGCAATAGGGTTTTTCGTTGATTCGTGGTCAACGTTGGAGCGATTTGCGACTTGAAGGGGGTGGTCTCGATTGCCAGAGCCCGGTGCCGCCTCTGTGTATGTGCACGGCGAACATTGTGGGTTTTAATGTTTCTGGGCTTGGCTGAGAGAAGTTGCTCGAGTTTACTCGAGTTATTTAAGGATTGGCTCGTGTTTATTTTGCTTTTGACTTGAAGTGTTTTTGCTTAGGGCTCGGGTAGATTTTGTTTACAGGTTTTAAAGCCTGTAAGTTTAAAAATTTAAAACCTGAGTTAAAATGTGCAATAGATAATTAAACTAAGTTTAATCTAGATGAAGTCAGAATTCAAAATGGCTTTGAAATCTTAAAAGTTTTAAAATGTTTAAAAAAAGGGTTTTCAGGTTTTTTTAATATTATAACCTGACAGTTTTTTTTAGATTTTAAATTAATTTAAAGTTTGAAAATAGAATTTAAACTGTGATTTAAATTCAAAAGATTTAAAGTATAGTTTCAAATGAACATTTGAATCTTAAGGTTTTAAAATGGATTTGGATTTGAAAATCAAGTTTTTAAAGGAAGTTTTAATCAAAGTTTTAAATCAAAGATAAATTAATGGAATTCACATTTACTTAGAATTTAAATCTGAAAGCTTAAATCAGTTTTTAAATATGAATGTTTTAAAAATAAGTTCAAATAAAATAGTTTTGAAAAGTAATTTTGTTTCAATAAATATTTAACTTGATTTTGAGGATTCTTTTATTAAAGATTTTTGAATGGAAAGTAAATAAATTGTTTTAACTTGAATTTGCAAGTTAAAATATTAATGTATTTTGGTAGTTTAAGTTTAAATAAAGTTAAGTAGTTTAATTCAAAGGCTTATCTTATGCAAGTAATAAATGTTATTTACATTTATTTACAAGATTATAAATTGAATTTAAATTTGGTAAATGTTTAAATAAATAATCATTTTGAATCTTAAATTCAAAATGGAATTTTGAATTTAAATCTAAAATGTAATGTTCTAATACACTTTAATATTAATGAAGTTATTAATAAAGAAATAAATTATCCTAGGCATAATTTAGATATTAAAATGATTTAATGAATAAGTTAATTAAGAAATGACTTATTTTATAAATTAATAATTTAGATTAATTTGTACTAGAAATTAATTAAGTAAGAAGTAAATTAAGAAATGTTATTAGTTAATGAAGATAATTAACTAAAGATTATTAATTAATATATGTGATTAATTTTGATAATTAATTAGATTAATTAGATAATCTATTGTAAATTGTTAAGTGTAATTACTTGATAAAAGTAATTAAGAGATTAATTACTTATTGTAATTAATTTTGATAAAATGATTAAATTAAGTTAATTAATTTAGTTTAATTAATTTAAGAGAATCATTTGATATATATTGATAAGTGTAATTACTTAGTGTAATTAATGGAGCATAATTACTTAAGGAAGTAATTAAAGTTAATTACTGAATGTAACTAGTAAATGATGATGTGTTAATAAAGTAATTTGGATAATTACTTTTGTAATTAATCAAAGGATTAATTAATGGAGATAAGTAATTATGGGATAATTGATTTATTAATATGAGTAATTAAGGGTAGTTAATTACTGGTTGATATTAATCAAAGGTGATTAATAATTGTGTTTAATTAAAGATTAATCATTTAATGTAATTAATTTAAATAAAGTGATTAAATTAGAAATCATTAATTAATATAATTAATGATGTAATTTATAATGGATTAATTAAGAAATAATTAATAATGTAGTGATTAATTTATGTAATTAATTAAGGATAAATGTAATAATTCATATTCAATTAATAAATGAAGTAATTATATGAATAATTTAAAATAATTGAATTTGTGGAATTAATTAAAAGACTAATTACTTATTGTAACTAGAGAATGATTAATTAAGGGTGTTTAATCAAGATAAATATCTAGAGAATAATTAATTAATTTGATTTATAATTAATTAATGGTTGTATAAGCAGGATTTATAGATGGAGTAATTAATTTAATTTACTTTAAATTAATTAGAGATTGAAGTAGTTAATTTAATTCATTTTAAATTAATTACAAATGGTATGATTATAAATCATTGCTTATGGATGAATGATATTGATATTTCATTTGATGATTGTGAATTCAGATATGACATGAATAATATCTATGTGATATGGATGCTTGGTTTAAGTATGAAAATATTTAATTATCTGTTTAGATGATGATACCGACTATCTGTTTATGATGATAATGTGATTATCTATTGTGATATTGTGAATTATCTATCTGTGTGTATATTGATAATATTGAATTAAACTGTTAAGACTAAATAGACAACTTGGCCTTAAAAGACACGTTTTGGATTTCGATGACACCGGGATCGGGTTTCAATATTTGGACATCCGAAAACCACATCGATCCAAATTAACGATATGTCGTGAATCTGAAGTGAAGATGAAGATTCAGAGTGTAAGGGTTATTGTCGTTAACTCTGAGGGTGATTCCAAAATGAGTGTAACGAGATAATGCCTTCGGTTTCGTTCGAACCCGGAATAGACTTGTATGGATTGAATGCTTTCAACACATCGTCAGGTGGGCGATGAGCATTCTAAGAAATGTATTCTCTAAAGGTAATTGCAGCCTTAAGCCTCATCAACCGGGAATGGCTAAAACATGGGAGATGCAGCAAGGTTAGGTGGGTCATGCCCAAGCAGGACAAGATATTCCCCTGTCTAGATGTCCCTTTATTTTTCGGCTGTGTGGGCAGTTGATTGCAACAACTGCTGGGGTTATCTTGTTCGGGACTGTTCAGTAAGGAATGGTTTCGGCCTTGTGTTGTAGGGGGTCGGGAGTGATCCTCGGTACGTTGATCTAGGCCACGTACTGTGATGGGCGGTACCCCAGTAGCCCTGCCATTGTATGGAATCCACAATCCAATTAGTGCCAACGGTTTTGATTGTATTACCCACTTTTGTGGCTAGTAGCTGGAATTTAATGAATGTAACAATTTCAGCTATTTTCTATTTACTTGAAAACCCTTGACCTATTATAATATCACAGAATTTCGTATCAAATGTTTTGGTTAGCGTAAGGTAAAAACTTACCCATGTTTATGCGTGGGGAGTCTTACGTGATACCTTTTGTTTTCAAAAGGATTTTCAAAATTAAGCAACTTTAACCTGTTACTCACACCAGACCCATGTCTGACCCAGAGTTTATTTCTGTTTTTCCTAAACTCTCGGGTACTCAAATTTTTACGAGTAGCCAAGGGATTCAGGTTAGCTTTGACGAGTTCTGGAGGAGCAATGGAGCAGGAGGCTTCAGCGTTGTAGATATATATATATATATATATATATATATATATAGTTCCACTGTGTTGGTATCTCTGAGTCTATTGTTTGAGTTGTATTGTGTTGTGTTGTATTAACTAGACATGTGTCTATAACTGTCTAGTATGTGATGTATTGTCTGAATAACTCTGATTGATGTTGTAAGATATGTAAATACTTATGTGATTATTGTAATTTATTCGTTCCGCTGTGAGATTCTGATGTTGTTGTTCTTTCTTCTCTATCTTTTCTATTTTCTCACCCCTTTCTTTCTTCAAGACGATACGGATTTCTGGGCGTAGAAACTCGGGTCGTCACAAAGATGGTCGTGGTCGTCGATGATGGGTGTTTTTCGATCGAATTGAGTTCCAGTTTTTGGAATGATGGGTTCATTTTCGTTTGGTCATTTCTTGCATCGATTTGGGTGATGTGGGTTGTCGAGGCGATCACCAGCGACGTGTGGAAGGTTATGGCAGCGATCGTCGTTGCTCAGATGAACTGTGCACGTGCACGGTGCACTCCTTAGTTTCTAGCGAAGTTCAGGTTGAAGAAGAAGTATTCGACTCAAGGACGAACTCAAAGAGAATCGCGTGATAACTCGAAGGGAAATAAAAGAAGGGGTGACTCAAAGTTGTACCCAGGAAAATTAGGCATTTGGCTCGGGTTTGTTAATAAGTTTTCACGTTTTTTTAAAATTCATAGGAAAAAGAAAATGTTTAATTTAAAAATAAATTGTAAATCAAAGTTTTCAAAGTAAAATGAAAATAAGCAAGTTTTCATAAAAATATTTAACAAGATTTTAAAACAAAATTTTAAAATACAGAGACTATAAATGCAAATGTGTTTTGAAATTAAATTACTCTGATTTGAATAATTAAATATTAGGTGATTATTTAATTTAATCTCAAATTGCTTTCAAAATAAATTATTTAAAATTTATTAAGTTAAAAGTGTTTTAATCTATATAACTTTTGTTTTAAAGTTTATGAACTTAATTTTTGCAATTAAGTGAATAATTGAGAAAATAAAATGTTTTATAATCCTTAATCTGACTTAAAGATTTTAAGTTAATTAATGTATTGATGATGATTTATTTCCAAAGGTTATTAAATAAGGATTAAATAATAAAGATAAATGGTTTATCTTTTGAATTAATGAAAGTAATTAAAGTAAATTAATTAATGATTTAGAGATTGATTAATCAAGTGTTCAAAGGTTAATTAATTAAGAATAATTAATTAATGTAATTAGGGTAATTAATTTAAGAAGTAATTAATTAATTAAAGGTTAAGTTAATTAATAAAAATAATTAATTAATGGTAAAAGTTAATTATGTAATTAGGGAAAATTGCTTATTTTAAATTAATTAGGATTAATCAATTGAATGATAATTAATTAAGGGTTAATTAATTGATTAATTAATTAAGGGTTAATTAATTGATTAATTAATTAATGATAATTAATTAAGTGTAATTAATTAATTAGGATTAGTTCTTCAATAATTAATGGTGGATTAATTCATTAATTAAGATTAATAAATAAATAATTAAAGGATAATTAATTAACATAGATTATGATTAATTTATGTTAATTAACCCGGATTAGTGATTTATTTGATTTCAATTAATCAGATGATCAATTAACCTTATTTATGGATGACTGTATTCTACTGAATGCTCTGAATTGTTTAATATCTCTATTGTCTGATGCTTTGTGATTTGAATTGTTTTAATTCAAGCCGTGATGAATGTAATTTATTTATCTATAATGCATTTATATTATCTATCTGTGATTATTTGTATATAGATAAGCGTTATAGAATTATATCGCGTATCGATATTGCTGTGATTGTATCTGTGATAATTGATGATGTTGCACTATTGTGTAAAACCCCTGGACTACACCGTACACACACAAATATGGATTGCACGAGGAAACTGGTTAAGTTACAGATTTTATGAAATGGTTTTAAAATTGAATTTTGAATCCATAGTTTTTGGAAATGGAATTGGGTTAAATATGAAAAGCTTTTGAAAAGGAGTTTCAAAAATAAAAGTTATTTTGAGTAACTTGATGAGGTTTTGAAATTTAAATAATTTGATTTAAATTTGAGTTCAAGATTTGAAATTGAATTTTATATTTGGAAATTATGTTTAAAAAGGCTATACAAGTTATAAAGGTATTCATATGGGTTTTAAAACTATTTTAAATGTATTGATTTGGGAATTTGAATTTAACCAAGTTTATACTTGAAAAGCTTTAACTCGTGCAAATGTAATTAGATTTTTTCGAAACAAAAACTATTTGTTTTCAAATAGTAATAGCTTTCATATAAAGAAAGGATTTCAAATTTGTATCGAAAGATTTCAAGTTGAAGTAGAATTGAAATTGTTTTGAAATCTATGAATAAATCTTTGTGAAAAATGGTTCAACTTTGCTTGAAATTGAAGTGAATTTAAAATGATGTATCTTTTGTATAAAATATTTGGAAGGGAAATTGTTTTGAAAGCGATGAATTGAATCTTTGATTTAAAGATTGAATGAGTTAATCCAATTTGAAAAGGAAATGATTCTGAAGGCTATGAATGAATCTTTGTGAAAGATGGGTGAACTTTGTAAAATGAATCTTTTTGTTTAAAGATTTGAATTGGTAATTTGTTTAAAACCATTTGAAAGAAAGGTTTTAGGTTTTAAAGTTGTGACTTAACTGAAATTCCCATACCCATATGTTTCTAAATATTGCACTCACTTTTAGGCTTAGCCGGGAGAGGACCTTGTGTCATATAACCCATTTCAAATAATGATACGATGTTGTGGATAGCATTTGAAGACCAGTGGTGAAGACCGGGTATTTCCAAGAATGAAAGGATAACCCGTCGATTGTCTCTGCACTGAGTCGTGCCGGTATAGAGATCTCCATATGTGATGGAGAGTCCGATCAGGATTGGGAATTCCTGAATTTGCAAGGGCTTCTTAGGAAGTGCCTTCGGTTCTGTTCGAACTCGAAACAGATTTGTATGGATGTGTGTCTGAAATTACACCTTGAGATGTAAAGCTGGTTTCTATCAAATAATTTCTGTTTGGTGGCGGAGAATTTATTCTCTTAGCTTAACACCCTTCTCTGAGACGTACGAGCTCAGAGGTTATGTAGTTGATGGTTGCTAGTGATACATTCCCAATTTAGTAATGTGGCATACGAAGTGCTGCTGATCATTTGTTGATCAAAGCATGGCTTTGTGAAAAGCATAGCTTTATGGACGTGATTTCATCAAGCCTCACAACCCGGTAATGGTAGAAACCGGAATCGTGGTAGCAAGATTATTTAGGGGTAGCTCCCTCTGAAGGTATGACCATTTCCTTCTGGATAAAAAGTGATGTCATGGTATGGAGCCCAGATATTTACTTATGTTGATTTTGAATGTAGTATTATGGTATAAAGCCCAGATACTTTACTGTGTGGTTGTTGGATTGAGGGCCCTTGGATAAAGGTCGATAACGACCGAGGGATGGCATACTCGTGTCTGTAGTTACTTCCGGGCAGGGGTAACCCGGGCTTATGTTGTAGAGATCCGGTTAGGTTCTCGGGGACGTCCCTCCAGAGGCGTTCCATTTTGTGTGGAAAGTTCCTTTGCCTGACCATTTATTGGAAATCAAAACAAAACAATACGAGCCCTATACGTTTTTAGTTGCATAACCTGCCATTTACTTATGGTGGTCACCACTGTTTAGATAGTAGCTTCAATAGGCATACAATAATGGTTGTATGCTGGCTAAGATTAATATTGTACTTCCGAAAGTTTTTCTCCACTATGCACTAATAAAATATCAAATGGTTTTCACGTATCAAGCATTTTTGACTGTCATAAGGAGAAATATCCTCCAAGTGTGCATTTGCATTGTGTGTGTGGCGAGAGGCCTTATGGCAGTTTCATTTTCCAAAAAGCATTGCGATTTGCACCTTTTAAAACCTTTTGTTGTTGTTTTAAAGATAAACTATTTTGTTTGCTCATACCAGTCCCATGACTGACCCATAGTTTATTGTTCATTTCCCAAACTCTAGGTGCCCACAATTTTTACACACGGGCAGTCTAGAGTTGGGTTTTTCAGATAATCAAATAGTAGATGTAGACTCGGTAGCTTTCAGTCTTTGGGAATCTTCTTCAATCTTTGGATGACTGAGCTTGCTTAGTCAACTTGATGGTAGTTCTCGCTTATTGGATTGGAGATCTTTGGAGTTTGGCATTGAAGACATTTTCTTTCCGCTGCAGTTGCCTGGTTTGCTTTACTTCTGCTGTTGTTTCTTTCCGCTGCTATTTCTTATATCTCTGATGTATATTGATATTCATTGCATCATCGTTGTATTGAATGTTATATATCAATGATATTGTTCATTTTCTTCTGCTTTGTTGTTGTACTTAATGTGTTATAAGCTCCGGGGAACCAGATTCGGCATTTGAATCTATGGTATTTGAATACTAGTGATCGGTGCTGATTTTCGAAGGTCGAGTCAGGGTCGTTACATACATATATCATCTGTAGGCTATATTAATCTGATCGCTCACTCGATCACACAATTTCACTTCCGAACTAGTATCGTCCATCCGACTTCCTAGTGTAGACTCAGATCGTGTTTTTTGATTAGAAACCATCACTCTCCTTGCATAGTCTTAACTGTGATAGAGAATTCTTAGAACCAATCAAAAATCCATACCCATGTTTGCCGTCGAAAATCAAGTGAAAATCCCAACTTAGATCGATGTACTATCTCGAAATTCAGTGTTCGAATCTGGATCAAATCGTTATGCGAGTAGAATAATATACGTACATCCTACGTATCTATCTTCATTGATTATTAGTTAAATCAATTCCCTTTCTATTCACATTCATTTTTGATTTCTATTCACTTATTCACATTTGCCTCAATCCCCGTTTGGATTATCACTTTAATTCTTATCTCAATTGGTATTTAATTATAAAAATTTTGAACTCTGTCCAGCTTAAATTTAGAAAATAACTTGAAAATTTTAAAATAGATAAGTAGTTGCAAAATAATTATTAGTTTGTAAAATAGCTGTAAAATAGTTAAGTAGTTATAAAATAATTGTAAAGTAGTTAGATAATTGTTAAATAGTTATAAAATAGTAATTAGTTATAAAACAGTTGAAAAATAGAAATTAGTTTATAAAACAATTGTTAAATAGTTTCAAAAATAATTGTAAAATAAGTATAAAATAGTTTGGCTCTAAAAAGAAAGGTTGTATATAGTAAATAGCTTGGAAGAAATGGATTTAAAACAGTTTATATTAAAATAATTTGTTTGTAAATAGTTGTGACGACCCGGAATTTTCTAGCAATATCAATTTAATAATCTGCATTAAATATTAAATTGATTTGATATATTTTTATTAATTAAATCTGAATTGATACTTTTCTTTTAATAAATATTTAATTAGTAAATGATATCTGTTAAAATTAATTGTTTGTTTTCTATTTATATATGTATATATTTGTATACATTGTAAATAGATGAATTTGTTTTAAAATTTAACTAATAAAATATGTTTTAGTGAATTAGAAATTATGTTTTATTTAATATAAACTTTTCAAAGGCTAAATAAATAAATATAGAGTTTTAAATGTATAAGTAAAGTGTGATTGTATAAAACAAAATGAAGATATTAAGATATATATGTATGCAGGCTAAATAAATAAACAAACTGTGTATATGTGAAGCTTGCTTAGGAAGACATGGTTAAATATCTTTAAGCTAACAAACAAAAAGTAATTAATGTAAAAATCTTTTAGTACATAATAGTATTCATATCAGCCACCATAAAAAAAAATATCTCAGGAAACAAAACTGTACAAACAAGATTGTATGCAAATATTGTCTTAATAGTATGAAACATAATAATAATGTACACTGTAACTTATTTTATAAATATCAAGCTTCCTGCATATATAAATCTGCATATTCAGTTCGAACTAAGTAGAAATTAAAATACACTTCATTTCAAACTAAAACATGAAAGTAAAACAATTTCAAACTTAAACAAAATTCAGGAAGAAAGCAAAAAGGAAGTTTACAGTTGTTTCATTATCAAAAGTATCTCTGTTCTACTCTGCAGATTGGTGAGTAACTTTTAAATCAAAATAAATAAGTAAATTTCTGTTGCTTATGATGCTCTGTGATGGATGATGCTTGTTTACACATATATAGTGATAATTCAGTATTAAGCATATCTGTAAACATGCATGTTTGGATTGTATATTTGGGCATTGACAGCAAGTAACTTTATATTTAATAACTTAAATTTCAACCTAGTTGATGATTAAAATTTGAAAACTTTGCATTGGGTGAGATAGATACATGTTTTTGGTGATTTAGTCTGTGTGTATATATATATATATACAGGATCTTCAGGTTTCTGTGCTTACTTCTCTGGAAAACAAACTTTATTTTTTTTTTAAAAAAGAAGGCATTCACACCTCTACAGATTAATGAATGAAATTAAGATTTGGAATAAGGTTGTATGTAACATTATGAAATAAGTTTAAAACTTCAGATAAGGTAAAACAACTTAAATTTTTTTATCTGGAACCCAATTTCTGTGCAAATTCCTGCGCATTAACCTGGCTGTAGTGGTCGAATGTTTGGTTCAGTTTGACACCATCAGGGGATCGAGTGCCGTGGAACTTTGTGAGGGGGTAGCTCAGTCTTTGACGCGTTCATGGCCGGAGTTTCTTGTCGCCACGTTGTCAGGGTTGGGGAGGAGAGGCGTTGACAGGTATAGGGCTGTTGGGTTTGAGTTTTTCCAGGTTCTGTAACCTGTTTTCATTCACGTGCGCCCAGGGGAGAAACTCGAAGCAGTTTGTGAATTCTCTCGGGAGAGTCTCGCGTGTTACTCGAAGCAAACACGTGGGGGGGGGGGGGGCTCGGGTAGTGGTATTTGTCCTGTATTCTTGTACAACCTGAAACTGTTTTAACAGTTTCAACTGTTTTAAACTTTGTTTTAAAATCTAAAATCAAAGTGAAAAACCTAGATCTAAATCAAAGTTTAACTGTGAATCCAAGTGAGTTTTGAAAATAAAGTTGGGTATAAATAAGTTTTCAAAACTTAAATTATTTTAATAATTTAAAAGTGCCAAATGTTTAAGTTTATTCAAAAGGGAGTTGAATTCAAAAATAAATTATAAATGGTTAAAGAAAGTACTCAGACAAGTTAACACCAAGGGGATCAGGACTTAGTTATGAAAAGCTAGATTTGGGAACTAGAATAAAGTTTTATGATTTAAATTTATTCAAATAAATTTTAGGTGTAATTAAATATGTAAGTTTAAAAAAGGGTTTTGAAAATAAGTTAGTGTAAACATTTTATTAAGATAAAGTTTAAATTATTTAAATAAATGTTTAAACATATTGGAAATAAGAATTTAAATCAATTATAAGAACCATTGACTTTAATTCATAAAGTTTTGGAATTTTATATGTTTTGATCTTTAAGTTAATTAGACAAGAATACTTAATGATGAATATTAGTTAATTTAGTAATTATAAGTTTAAAGGTAGTAATTAAAGTTAATTAATGAATTAATTAACTAATACGAGATTAAGAACCATAAATTAGATATTTATTTAAATTAATAAATTTTTATGATGAGTAATATAAGTTACTTAAATACAATAATAATCATTAACAAGATTATTAATACAATAATAATCTTTAAATAAGTGTTAATGAAGATCATTAACAAGATTATTTATAATTCATTAAAGTAATTGATTTTTAATAAATTGGATTAGTTAATACGATAAAAATCATTGTAATAGTTTAAATGTGAATTATTTATTTGAAAAGTAATTAAGAAATCAATTACTTATTTACTGAGTAAATTGATTTAATTTGAGTTAATTAATTTAGTTTAATTAACTGATATTTTGGAAGCAAATTAATTAGAAAAGTAATTAAAGGATAATTACGAGATGTAATTAACTGGATGATGTTGTTAATGGAAGTAATTGAGAATATAATTACTTAAAATTAATCAAGAGATTAATTAAGCTTGTTATTGAGAAGTAATTAATTTAAGATGATTAATTACTGAATATATTAATCAAGAGGATTAATATTTGTAATTTGAAGATGTGTATTCTTAATATAATTAACAAATGAAAATGAAATTAGAAATCATTAATTAATATAATTAATGATGGGAATTAGAGAAATTGATTTATTTGAGAATAATAAATCAACAAGATAATTAAATAGAAATAAATCAATATAAATGTAATTAATGGAGCATAATTACTCAGAATAGTAATTGGATGATCATTACTTGATGAAGTTAATACAAGATGATTTGTAAATGAGGTAATTTGAGTAATTTCTTTTGTAATTAATCAAAGGATTAATTTATGGAAATAATTAATCATGGAATGATAAATTTGTTAATAAGTAATTAAGAGCAGATAATTACTGGTTTGTTATTAATCAAGGGGTGATTAATAATTGTGTTTAAGTAAAGAATAATCACTTAATTAATTTAAATAAGTAAGTTAATATAAATTGAAGATCATTAATTAATATAATTAATGATGTAATTAAGAATTGTAAATTAAGGAATCATAAATTAAGGAGGTAATTAAATCTGTTATGAATGATTTAAGATAATTCATTTGAGAATTAATTTAAAACTAAATTACTTTTTGTAATTAGAGAATGATTAATTAATTTAATTAATAATTGTGAGAGCAGGATTTATGGAATGAGTAATTAATTTAATTAATTAAGATGGAAGTAGTTAATTTAATTCATTTTAAATTAACTATAGCTTGTGATTCATAAATCATTGCTGATGGATGATATTGATATTTCTTTGTTTGATTGTGATCTCAGAAATGAGTTGGATAATGTCTATGTGATATGAGATGCTTGGTTTAAGTATGATAATGTTTAATTATCTGTCTGGATGATGATATTAATTATCTGTTTATGATGATGATGTGATTATCTATTATGAGATGTGAATTATCTATCTGTGCATATTGATGATATTGAATTCACTGTTAAGACTAAATAGACAACTTGGCCTTAAAAGACACGCTTTGGATTTCGATGAGACCGGGATCGGGTTTCCGCATTAGGAATATCCGAAAACCACATCGTTTCCAAATTAACGATAGGTCGTGAATCCGAAGAGAAGACGAAGGTTCTGAATGCAAGGGTTATCGTCCTTAACTCTGAGGGTGATTCCAAAATGAGTGTAACGAGATGATGCCTTCGGTTTCGTTCGAACCCGGAACGAACTTGTATGGATTGAATGCTTTCAACACATCGTTAGGCAGACGATGAGCATTCTAAGAAATATGTTCTATAAAGGTAATCGTAACCTCAAGACTCATCAACCGGGAATGGCTAAAACAGGGGAGGTGCAGCAAGGTTAGGTGGGTCATGCCCAAGCAGGACAAGGATATTCCCCTGTCTAGATGTCCCTTTTTATTCGACTTAGTGGGCGGTTGGTCTGCAGCCAACTGCGGGGTTTATCTTGTTCGGGGCTGTTCAGTAAGGAATGGTTTCGGCCTTGTGTTGCAGGGGATGAAGGGAGTAATCCTCGGTACGTTGATCTAGGCCACGTACTGTGACGGGCGGTACCCCAGTAGCCCTGCCATTGTATGGAATCCACAATCCAGTAAGTGCCTACGGTTTTGATTGTATTACCCACTTTTGTGGCTAGTAGCTGGAATTTAATGAATGTAACAATTTCGGCTATTTTCTATTTACTTGAAAACCCTAGACCTATTATAATATCACTGGATTTCCTATCAAATGTTTTGGTTAGCGTAAGGTAAAAACTTTTCCATGTTTATGTGTGGGAAGTCTTACGTGATACCTTTTGTTTTCAAAGGATTTTTCAAAATTAAGCAACTTTAACCTATTACTCATACCAGACCCATGTCTGACCCAAAGTTTATTTTGTTTTTCATAAACTCTCGGGTACCCAAATTTTTACGGGTAGCCAAGGGATTCAGGTATAGCTTTGACGAATTCAGGAGGAGCAATGGAGAAGGAGGCTTCAGCGTTATAGATATATAGTTCCGCTGTGTGGTATCTCTGTGATGTATTGTGTATTGTGTTGTATTAACTAGACAGGTGTTTATAACTGTCTAGTATGTGATGTACTATATGTATCACTCTGATTGATGTTATATACTATGTAAATACTTATGTGATTAATATATTTTATTCGTTCCGCTGTGAGATTCTGATGTTGTTGTTCTTTCTTCTCTATCTTTTCTATTTTCTCACCTCTTTCTTTCTTATTAACGATGCTTCTTCCTAGGAGTAGGAAGTGGGGTCGTTATAGTGGTATCAGAGCGCTAGGCTGAGTGAATACCTAGGCTCTTAAGTGATTTCTTTCCTGAGAGAGCGTATTTGTAAATTTGATAAATATATATATTTATTTATTTTCTATCTATTTGTTGGATTACCTGTCCAGGTTTTCCAATATAAGTATAAGGATAGATTGAGTAGTGGTGTGTGTAACACGACTACGTGTGGTTGGAAGTATATTTGACGAGACTGTAGACCTAATACCGTCTCGAGTAAATTTGTGGTGTAAGGATTTCACCTAATCTCTTGAGGAAACTGTTAAGATTTGGAGTCCATTTTTTTGTACAGATTGGATGAGTAGGATTTGGATTGTGTGAGTGAGCAGAGGCTAGAATATTATCTTGGTAACTCAAGAAGCAGTAGTTGTGTGCTGAGATGCAGTAGCGATGGATTGTTTTCGAAGAAGTTCTCAAGGATTTTTGGATAAGGAAGTGAGTCTGCATCAGTTCTGAGGTTGAGTTCAGCAGAATATTGTGTTTGGCATTTAGGCCTGAGTTTCCGAGGAATTTTGGATTAAGGAATTTTAGGCATCAGTAGCAGTGTTGCAGCTCAGATTGTTCTGCAGGCACGCGAGGAGGTCATCTGTCAGCAGTTCTTTAGAAGTGAGTCCAGAGGCAGTTTGTGAATCCATTTCTTCAATGGATTGGCTGGATAAGTTTAAGTTATTCAGATAGGTAAGGAGAGAACAGTTTTCTTTGGATATTAGCCTGGGTTGATCGCAAAAGTGACTTGCGATAGTTGGGTGTTCTCTGGGATGGCAGAATTCTTCTGGATATCTTTGAAAAGTCGGTGGTTTGTCTTAGCATTTGAGGAGTTGAGTTTGGTATCAACTGGATTTCAGAAGTAATACCGATGGTTCAGCTTAGTAATAGAATGGTTTCTAGAGAGAGAAATTGGTAAAGCGACTCAAGTTTTGGAAGAATTTCTGAGTTTTATTATGGATCTGCTGAATCATATTTTTGTAATGTGTTGTCCAGTTTATGCTTATGTGTATCATCAGCATTTTCATCTACTCCAGATCAGAGTTGTGCAGCGGAAGCAGTTGGAAGTGCATTTGTTTTTCTTTTCTGGAAAAGAGAGGATGTTTTCTACTGATGATAGTAGAGGTTGAGTTCTTGGTTTTAGTTGATTTTGAGGAAATTATTCTACTGGATTGTTTTTGGATTCAGATTGTTTTAGGAGTTATCAGCGAAGGTTGAGCTGATCAGTAGGTTGAAGGCAACTTTGGACTATCAGAAGTATTTGGTAGATAAGAGAAGAAGGAATTTGGATTTGGGAGTCGGAGATTTCGTTTTGGATGAATTTTCTCTGATTCGAAGGAGTTCTGTAGATTAGTAGTATAGACTGTTTGGATTCTGTAGATCGAGTATTCCGGTATTATACTGGGAAACTCTAGGGAGCTCTATCCAGAATTTTATCTGGATAGTTTGCTTTGCTGATTGAGTGAATTGGTTGTGATGATTGTTAGCATGTGATTGATATATGCTTATGATTTAAAATTAATTAAAATCTTAAATATATTATTAAATTACCTTTGCTTTTAAATTTCGGGGACGAAATTCTTTTAAGGGGGGAGGAATGTGACGACCCGGAATTTTCTAGCAATATCAATTTAATAATCTGCATTAAATATTAAATTGATTTGATATATTTTTATTAATTTAATCTGAATTGATACATTTTTTAATAAATATTTAATTAGTAAATGATATCTGTTAAAATTAATTGTTTGTTTTCTATTTATATATGTATATATTTGTATACATTGTAAATAGATGAATTTGTTTTAAAATTTAACTAATAAAATATGTTTTAGTGAATTAGAAATTATGTTTTATTTAATATAAACTTTTCAAAGGCTAAATAAATAAATATAGAGTTTTGAATATATAAGTAAAGTGTGATTGTATAAAACAAAATGAAGATATTAAGATATATATGTATGCAGGCTAAATAAATAAACAAACTGTGTATATGTGAAGCTTGCTTAGGAAGACATGGTTAAATATCTTTAAGCTAACAAACAAAAAGTAATTAATGTAAAAAACTTTTAGTACATAATAGTATTCATATCAGCCACCATAAAAAAATATCTCAGGAAACAAAACTGTACAAACAAGATTGTATGCAAATATTGTCTTAATAGTATGAAACATAATAATAATGTACACTGTAACTTATTTTATAAATATCAAGCTTCCTGCATATATAAATCTGCATATTCAGTTCGAACTAAGTAGAAATTAAAATAAACTTCATTTCAAACTAAAACATGAAAGTAAAACAATTTCAAACTTAAACAAAATTCAGGAAGAAAGCAAAAAGGAAGTTTATAGTTGTTTCATTATCAAAAGTATCTCTGTTCTACTCTGCAGATTGGTGAGTAACTTTTAAATCAAAATAAATAAGTAAATTTCTGTTGCTTATGATGCTCTGTGATGGATGATGCTTGTTTACACATATATAGTGATAATTCAGTATTAAGCATATCTGTAAACATGCATGTTTGGATTGTATATTTGGGCATTGACAGCAAGTAACTTTATATTTAATAACTTAAATTTCAACCTAGTTGATGATTAAAATTTGAAAACTTTGCATTGGGTGAGATAGATACATGTTTTTGGTGATTTAGTCTGTGTGTATATATATATATATATACAGGATCTTCAGGTTTTTGTGCTTACTTCTCTGGAAAACAAACTTTATTTTTTTTAAAAAAAAGAAGGCATTCACACCTCTACAGATTAATGAATGAAATTAAGATTTGGAATAAGGTTGTATGTAACATTATGAAATAAGTTTAAAACTTTAGATAAGGTAAAACAACTTAAATTTTTTTATCTCGAACCCAATTTCTGTGCAAATTCCTGCGCATTAACCTGGCTGTAGTGGTCGAATGTTTGGTTCAGTTTGACACCATCAGGGGATCGAGTGCCGTGGAACTTTGTGAGGGGGTAGCTCAGTCTTTGACGCGTTCATGGCCGGAGTTTCTTGTCGCCACGTTGTCAGGGTTGGGGAGGAGAGGCGTTGACAGGTATAGGGCTGTTGGGTTTGAGTTTTTCCAGGTTCTGTAACCTGTTTTCATTCACGTGCGCCCAGGGGAGAAACTCGAAGCAGTTTGTGAATTCTCTCGGGAGAGTCTCGCGTGTTACTCGAAGCAAACACGTGGGGGGGGGGGGGGCTCGGGTAGTGGTATTTGTCCTGTATTCTTGTACAACCTGAAACTGTTTTAACAGTTTCAACTGTTTTAAACTTTGTTTTAAAATCTAAAATCAAAGTGAAAAACCTAGATCTAAATCAAAGTTTAACTGTGAATCCAAGTGAGTTTTGAAAATAAAGTTGGGTATAAATAAGTTTTCAAAACTTAAATTATTTTAATAATTTAAAAGTGCCAAATGTTTAAGTTTATTCAAAAGGGAGTTGAATTCAAAAATAAATTATAAATGGTTAAAGAAAGTACTCAGACAAGTTAACACCAAGGGGATCAGGACTTAGTTATGAAAAGCTAGATTTGGGAACTAGAATAAAGTTTTATGATTTAAATTTATTCAAATAAATTTTAGGTGTAATTAAATATGTAAGTTTAAAAAAGGGTTTTGAAAATAAGTTAGTGTAAACATTTTATTAAGATAAAGTTTAAATTATTTAAATAAATGTTTAAACATATTGGAAATAAGAATTTAAATCAATTATAAGAACCATTGACTTTAATTCATGAAGTTTTGGAATTTTATATGTTTTGATCTTTAAGTTAATTAGACAAGAATACTTAATGATGAATATTAGTTAATTTAGTAATTATAAGTTTAAAGGTAGTAATTAAAGTTAATTAATGAATTAATTAACTAATACGAGATTAAGAACCATAAATTAGATATTTATTTAAATTAATAAATTTTTATGATGAGTAATATAAGTTACTTAAATACAATAATAATCATTAACAAGATTATTAATACAATAATAATCTTTAAATAAGTGTTAATGAAGATCATTAACAAGATTATTTATAATTCATTAAAGTAATTGATTTTTAATAAATTGGATTAGTTAATACGATAAAAATCATTGTAATAGTTTAAATGTGAATTATTTATTTGAAAAGTAATTAAGAAATCAATTACTTATTTACTGAGTAAATTGATTTAATTTGAGTTAATTAATTTAGTTTAATTAACTGATATTTTGGAAGTAAATTACTTAGAAAAGTAATTAAAGGATAATTACGGGATGTAATTAACTGGATGATGTTGTTAATGGAAGTAATTGAGAATATAATTACTTAAAATTAATCAAGAGATTAATTAAGCTTGTTATTGTAACGACCCAGAATTTTTAGAAATTAAAATTTGAATATTTAATTAATTTTAAATATTAATAGGTGAATTTATAAGTCGAATAAATTTTTATTTCGATTTATTGGATTTAATTGGATAATTAAATCGATAATTTAATATGTTAAATTATGGAAAATAATTGAAAATTGAGTTAAATATGATTGAAAATGATTTGTAAAATTTTATTTTATCATATGGGAGTTAGAATGATATTTTAGAACTTTTAAAATCGAATTAAAAGTTAATTTGTGAAAATTGAATATTTTAATATTTAAATCGACTAGTGAAAATAGCCAATTTTTGAACAGTCTCAGAATTGAACGAAACCAGTTCCATTGGATCCGTAATAGTTATTTATTACCGGATTTCAATTTTCGTGGCAATCGGAGTTATCGTTTGATCGTAGCAGCTCGAAACGCATCGATTTATTTTTAATTTAAATTTGACGAGTGAAAATAGCCATTTTTCAAAAAGTCTCGGATTTCGACAAAACCAGTTTTATCGGATCCGTAATGTGATATTATTGTAAGGTTTCAAATTTCAAGTCGATTGGATTTACCGTTTGTCCTGTACAAATTAAAACGCCTAGAAAATCGCTTAAATCGGTTTAATTCAAATTGAGCGTTTACAGCCATAACTCGCACATACTTCTGAATTAGCTTCCGAAACCTGTTCCATTGTGTCCGGAACGCGGGATAAACCCTAGGTACGTCAGTTTCGGCGCCTAAATCGGAATAAATTGGTGAAGTTAATTGAGGAATAAATTTGGGTGAATAATTAAATCTTATAGGTTATAAGATTTATAATTATGAAGTTCAAAGGAAAGATTTTTGCAAACAAATAGATTATAAGCACTTAACTTATAATATGAACTTTGAGTTATAATTGAGTTATAAACTGGAATAGGTTAATAAAAGAATTTATGAAGTTTTTATAAATAAATAGAAATGGAATTTATAAACGATGTTTTATAAATTCGCAAATGACTTATTTTGATAAGAAAATTGTTGGAACCTACTAAAGGAGTTATATTCACATTTTTGAATAGTGAATAATCCTTTGAATTAAAACGAATAAAAGGATGAGATTTCTTAATGAAGTTTATTCACATTTTTGAATAGTGAATAACACGTTAAAGAAAATGGTTTGAATGTGAATGTTTTAAATAGAACTAAAACGATCTAACGATGTTTTAAAAAGGTGTTGAGATTCGAAACCATAGATTTCAACATTCATTGTTGAAATAGACGTTTTCGAGAAATAAAAGGAAATAGTGGAATATAGCACTGTTGTTATATTAAATGATTTCCGAAAGGAAATGTTTTGAATAGTATTGGGATTTATATATCTATTTTAAATTCGAATCCCTATACTAGTGATTTTGGGTTGTCGTAACGATGTTTTACGCAACATTCGTTTTGGCCCAAATAAATATGTTTAAGAGAATGATTTCCTTAAAGAATGAAATATATACTTAATTCGATTTAAGTATATTAAATATTTTCCAAGGTTGAAAATAAAAAGATTTGTGAATTACTTATGAATAAATAAGTATGGGAATGTTTCCAATATGAAGTGAATATTTAGAATTTATCTTTTGAAGATAAATTGAAAATGGATAATTGAAATCGTATATGCATGAATATTTGAGGATATAAATTCATTATGGAATCTATAAATGAAAAGTGGAATTGGTTTAGAAAAATAAATATTGATTTATTTTTGAAGTGTTGAAATTATATATCTTGTAAAGATATTTTGGAAAGTAAATAATTTGGGAAAATTATTTGGAATCTGGTGATGTGTGCATATCAATTGATAGTTCAATAACCGACTATCAATATTTCCCTTTGAATGGGTATTTGATGTGATTTGTTTGAATTTGAATGCCACACTTATTTTTGAATAAGCGCTCACTATTCGGGTTAACCGGGAAAGGACCATGGGGTCGTATAACCCATTCCGAATATGTGATACGTCGTTATAATTGCATTGAAGATCGGTGTTGAAGACCGAGTATTTGCGAAAGCGATAGGATGACCTATCGATTGTCTCTGCACTGGGTAGCTCTTGGTATAGAGATTCCTTAAGTGATGGAAAATTCGATCGGGATTGTGAATACCCGGATTGCAAGGGCTTCGTAAGAAGTACCTTCGGTTTTGTTCGAGCGCGGAACAGACTTGTATGGATTGTATGTCTGACATTACAAGTTGAGATATAAAGCCGATTTCTTTCAAATATATTTCTGTTGGTGGCGAAGAATTTATTCTTTTAGCTTAACACCCTTCTCTGAGACGTACGAGCTCAGAGGTTATATAGTTGAAGTTATCAGCGATATATTCCCAATTTGGTAATGTGACATGCTGAGTGTTGCTGAAATGATCATTGTGTTGATTATTTGTGATAGGATCGTTTATTTGATCGTCTATCCTTGTGATCATTGTGTTGATCATTTGTTGACCCAAAGCATGGCTTTTGTATAAAGTATGTTTTTGTGGACGTGACTTCGTCGAGCCTCACATCCCGGAATGGTCAAAACAGGAAAGATGCGGCAAGGTTATGAGGGGTAGCTCCCTTTAGGGTATGTGCATTTCCTTCTGGAAAGGGTGGTATCATGGTATGGAACCCAGATATTTACTCATGTTGAAACACTATATTTTATTACTGTGTGGTGTTGTTGGTGACGAGCGCTCGGTTAAAAGGTCCAATGGGACCGGGGGATGCCATATTCATGTAGTAGTTACCTAGTGATAAAGGTAACCCGGCCTTGTGTTGGCAGAGAGCTGGTTAAGTTCTCGGGGACGTCCAGCCAGAGGCGTTTCCATGTGGCAATGGAAAGTTCCTTGGCCTGACCATTTGTTGGAAATCCAAAGAAACAATACGAAACTTGTACGGTTTTAGTTGTATAACCTGCTATGGAATGTGGCGGTAACCTGCTATTGAACATAGTTAGCTATAGTAGGCATACGATAATGGTCGTATGTTGGCTAAGATTTATATTCTACTTTCGAAATGATTTTTCTCTACACTATGCACTAGTAAGAATATCAAATGTTATTTTTAAATGCGTATCAAGCATCTTTGACTATCATAAGGAGAAATCTCCTCCGATTCTGCGTTTGCATTGTGTGTGTGTGCGGGAGGCCTTATGGTAGTCTCATTTTTAAAAAGCATTGCGAATTGAAATAAAAATATCTCTCTATTGATTTTAAAGATAAATAAACTGTTTTGAGTTCTCACACCAGTCACATGACTGACTCGGAGTTTATTGTTTTCCTTCCTAAACTCTGGGTGCCCACCAATTTCCACACGGGCAGTCAAGAGTTTAAGGTTTATCAGGATATTCTGGATCTTCTGGAATTGCTGGAGGCAAGCTGGATGGCATGGCGTATTACTAATTTATATAGTATTTCTTTTTCCGCTGCACTGTTTGTTGTTGTTGTTATACACTCTGATGATATGATGTAATGAAATGTGATGTAACGTAATAACTGATATAGTTCTTTGTTTAAAGATTATTCATTTATTATTATATGTTGTTCCGCTGCGAATTGTGAGATTCTGATGTTGTTCTGTTGTTTTCTGTTCCGTTCTATTCTCCAATTTTCTATATTTTCAAATTTTCTATTCTCTGTTTTCTTTTTTTTCTATTTTAAAATGATCTATTTTCTTTTCCCTATCTATTTTTCTGTCTTCTTCTCTCTTTCTCTTTTCTTAAATTCTTTTTAAAAACCCATAACTATTCGGTTTTTCGGCAACGAAAATCCACGTGCGTTACATTTGGTATCAGAGCATATGGTTAAGCGACAACCATGGTTCTGTTGGGTATTGCTCATTAGAGATAGAGTCAGTAGTTCTCTAGAATGAATTTGAGTGTAATAATAGATACGAGTGCGCATTTGTTAGTGAATATAAAAAAATTGTTTTATATTGTGATGATTGGTTTGTTGAGTGGCATATGAACTTTCGTCAGCGTGGTCCGCAAGACTATGCCGAATGGGTTTCTAAACACTTGAATAGAACAATTCGGCACAATATTTGTTTTAATTTGGGTAAATGAAATAATTTTACTTGATTATATTTTTATATATAAAGGAATGATTTTTTTTTGGAATTATTAAAGTGTATGTAAGTTGATTGTTTAGTTTTTTGAATAATCTAAATTGAAGAATAATTGTATAAGTAAAAGAATTATAAGTATGAATTATAATTAAAGTGATTTACAATTGTGAAATAAACTTATATATATGAGAAGTGAAACTAATGAATATATTTATGAATATGAGTTGTAAATAAAAATGAATTTAAAGTTAAATGGAACATAACTTAAGAGATGTTGAATGAAGTTGATATTGGTATCAAAGTAAATTAATAAAGGTTAATGATAAATGTAAACTTGAGTTATATAAAAGAAGTTCAACTTTGTAATTGAATTGTATTAATGGATTAAATGTAAACCAATTGAAAGTGATGGTGTTAAAACCAAATTGAATGAATATATGCAAAGTGATTTTGTTGTTATATGGTTGAAATTGATATACATTGGTTGTTATATGGTTGTTAGTTGATTTTATATAATTCATTAAGTATTAATGAAAGTGAATTAATGAAATTGAAAGCTATGTAATTGAATTCAAATTGAAAGTAAATAAATTTGAATAGAATTGAACGTGAATTGGATTTAATTAGTGAATGCAAACTAATTAAAATTGAATAAGAATGAATGTTGATAAAATTCAATGTAAATAAATCAAATATGATTTAGAGTGAAAACCATTTCATTAAATATTAATGAGAATATGAATGAATATTTATTGGTTATGGATGTTAGTTGGTTGATGGTTGAATATATGTTGTTTTACTACATTTGCTATGTGACATATATAGTTATGTTGCTATATGTTGTATATTGATACTATTTCCATATATACATGTTTCTCATGTTGTTTGTTGAGTGATTAGTAGGTGCGGATCGCGTTTGCTTCGCATTTGGAGCTCGCTTTAGCGCTATATTAGCCGTATATGCTCGCTAATAAAATATAAGGTACATATCTCGGATTACATACCGTACTTTTACATTTTTTCCCTGCGGGATGCCTCATTACTTGATGAGATGTATATTTGTGATATATATACTGTCATTTTTTTTTTTCGGATCGAGCCGCGCAAAGGAGACTATGGCGAATTTTTCCGAAAATTTAAGGCGTTAGAAAATTTTTGAGAAAATTGGGAAATTTTTTGAAAACTTTAATTTTGATTTTGGAATTGAAAGTTAAACAATAGTAGTTGTTTTTGAAAAGATAACTAAGTATGATTTGGAAAACTTAGTAAAGTATTGTAAGAAGTTTAATTATGAATTTTGGAAAATTAATAAATTATGTAACTTTTCTTACTTGTAATTTCGAGGACGAAATTCTTTTAAGTGGGGAAGATTGTAACGACCCAGAATTTTTAGAAATTAAAATTTGAATATTTAATTAATTTTAAATATTAATAGGTGAATTTATAAGTCGAATAAATTTTTATTTCGATTTATTGGATTTAATTGGATAATTAAATCGATAATTTAATATGTTAAATTATGGAAAATAATTGAAAATTGAGTTAAATATGATTGAAAATGATTTGTAAAATTTTATTTTATCATATGGGAGTTAGAATGATATTTTAGAACTTTTAAAATCGAATTAAAAGTTAATTTGTGAAAATTGAATATTTTAATATTTAAATCGACTAGTGAAAATAGCCAATTTTTGAACAGTCTCAGAATTGAACGAAACCAGTTCCATTGGATCCGTAATAGTTAGTTATTACCGGATTTCAATTTTCGTGTCAATCGGAGTTATCGTTTGATCGTAGCAGCTCGAAACGCATCGATTTATTTTTAATTTAAATTTGACGAGTGAAAATAGCCATTTTTCAAAAAGTCTTAGATTTCGACGAAACCAGTTTCATCGGATCCGTAATGTAATATTATTGTAAGGTTTCAAATTTCAAGTCGATTGGATTTACCGTTTGTCCTGTACAAATTAAAACGCCTAGAAAATCGCTTAAATCGGTTTAATTCAAATTGAGCGTTTACAGCCATAACTCGCACATACTTCCGAATTAGCTTCCGAAACCTGTTCCATTGTGTCCGAAACGCGGGATAAACCCTAGGTACGTCAGTTTCGGCGCCTAAATCGGAGTTCGGAATTTCCGGGTGAATAGTGTCGATCGGTTCTCTATAAATACACACCCACACCCTTCATAAATTAAAAAAAATTATCAAAACCCTAATTTTATAACCCTAGCCGCCTATGCTAAGACCAATGGCCAGAATTGTCTCTCACTTCTTCATCAATCTTTCTCAATCCGTAAGGAATTACGCGAAGTGTTCAACACGGAAGTCGAAGAGCTCGACGAGAGCTTCGATTCCATACGGTGATGATCGAATTTGGAGCGACGATGGAGGAGCTATGTGGGGCCATTCATAGCAGGTCACGCACGCATTTGTGGGCTGTAGAGCAGGCCGAGCTTCATGATGGGGGTGGTGGAGGTAGCTCTTGCAATGGTCTTCAACATGGAAGTGGTTTGATGAAGTATCGTCGAGCGTAGCGATCACAAAATCAAACCCTAGTTCAAGTTGGATGGGTTCAAGTGTGCGTGTTTTGTTACTGGGAAGGAGAACGTGGAAGAGGGAGTTGCGTGCAAGGGCTGTGATCAGGTTGGAGCAAGATCCTACGGCCCAGAAGCAAGTGTGGGTTTTAATTATTAAGTTTATGTTGAAATTAAGTTATAAAATCGTGTACAATCTTTAAAAAATCATAACTTTTTCATACGAGGTCGAAAAAATGCGAAACCAGTTGCGTTGGAATCGTATGGACGAGCACTACGAGATGGAGTTGGTTTGGAGTCGTTTGGAGTTAGTGAGAATTTTGGGTAAAATTAAACGTCCGTTTAATTTTATTCGAAATAAAAGCTGAAACGGAAATTAAAATCAAGGTGAGAACTTCTCACTCAATCGAATCAGTTTCGATTTTATTTTGAATAGTTAGATTTAAAATATTTGAATGCATGTTTGAATGTTGATTGATATCTATTGATTGTTAAAATAGACATTATACGCTGTTAGTAAGCGGATGTTATTTAATAAAAACATATACCGCGAATATTTCATAAACAGTGAAATTGGTATTATATATAATATCAATATATATATATTGGCATATGTATATATTGCAGTTGATTGATTTCCCGTATTTTTTTAGCGGATGAGACCGTATTACGCCGTTATTAAGCGGATAATATTTATTAAAAACATATACCGCGATAATTTCGTACTGGAGCGAAATTGGTATTGTGCTAATGTTTTTGGATGCAGGAAAACAGGTTGGAGGGATCCAACTGGATTCCTCAACAGTTTTTATTTGATTTCAGATATTTTGATATTCGTTGATTATCATATCGATATATGATATCGTTGTTGTCGTGATTCACTATTTGGTGTGTAACATCATTGGACCCAGATTTTGGATTTTAAAATGATTTTTTAAGTGATTTTTGAAGTATAAAATAATTTTGGATTTGATCCATTATAAATAAATAAACGTTATAATTTTTAAAGTTATAAAATTATGGTTTTTGTGAAATACAGTTAAAAGCTGATTTTTGAGAATACGATGCTAATGATTTTATAAAATAGTTTAATCGGGATTTTAGAATTTATTGTGAAAAGTTTAAATATAGGATTTATAAAATTTAATTATTTTATAAATCAAGAGAATGGTGATATTATAAAGGAGATTAAAGATGTTTTAAAAGAATAATATAAATTGATTTATATTAAGTGATTTATAAATGGATATTTATAAATTGAAATATAGACAGTATAAAACGAGTTTTTATAAGTGTTTGAATGAAGTGAAAATGAATTTCATAAATGAATGAAATTTATAGAATTATAAACTGTGAAGTTATAAATAAAATTTATAAATAGTAAGATTTATAAATTGGTGAAGTTAATTGAGGAATAGATTTGGGTGAATAATTAAATCTTATAGGTTATAAGATTTATAATTATGAAGTTCAAAGGAACGATTTTTGCAAACAAATAGATTATAAGCACTTAACTTATAATATGAACTTTGAGTTATAATTGAGTTATAAACTGGAATAGGTTAATAAAAATTTTTATAAAAAAGAAGTTTTTATAAATAAATAGAAATGGAATTTATAAACGATGTTTTATAAATTCGCAAATGACTTATTTTGATAAGAAAATTGTTGGAACCTATTAAAGGAGTTATATTCACATTTTTGAATAGTGAATAATCCTTTGAATTAAAACGAATAAAAGGATGAGATTTCTTAATGAAGTTTATTCACATTTTTGAATAGTGAATAACACGTTAAAGAAAATGGTTTGAATGTGAATGTTTTAAATAGAATTAAAACGATCTAACGATGTTTTAAAAAGGTGTTGAGATTCGAAACCATAGATTTCAACATTCATTGTTGAAATAGACGTTTTCGAGAAATAAAAGGAAATAGTGGAATATAACACTGTTGTTATATTAAATGATTTCCGAAAGGAAATGTTTTGAATAGTATTGGGATTTATATATCTATTTTAAATTCGAATCCCTATACTAGTGATTTTGGGTTGTCGTAACGATGTTTTACGCAACATTCGTTTTGGCCCAAATAAATATGTTTAAGAGAATGATTTCCTTAAAGAATGAAATATATACTTAATTCGATTTAAGTATATTAAATATTTTCCAAGGTTGAAAATAAAAAGATTTGTGAATTACTTATGAATAAATAAGTATGGGAATGTTTCCAATATGAAGTGAATATTTAGAATTTATCTTTTGAAGATAAATTGAAAATGGATAATTGAAATCGTATATGCATGAATATTTGAGGATATAAATTCATTATGGAATCTATAAATGAAAAGTGGAATTGGTTTAGAAAAATAAATATTGATTTATTTTTGAAGTGTTGAAATTATATATCTTGTAAAGATATTTTGGAAAGTAAATAATTTGGGAAAATTATTTGGAATCTGGTGATGTGTGCATATCAATTGATAGTTCAATAACCGACTATCAATATTTCCCTTTGAATGGGTATTTGATGTGATTTGTTTGAATTTGAATGCCACACTTATTTTTGAATAAGCGCTCACTATTCGGGTTAACCGAGAAAGGACCATGGGGTCGTATAACCCATTCCGAATATGTGATACGTCGTTATAATTGCATTGAAGATCGGTGTTGAAGACCGAGTATTTGCGAAAGCGATAGGATGACCTATCGATTGTCTCTGCACTGGGTAGCTCCTGGTATAGAGATTCCTTAAGTGATGGGAAATTCGATCGGGATTGTGAATACCCGGATTGCAAGGGCTTCGTAAGAAGTACCTTCGGTTTTGTTTGAGCCCGGAACAGACTTGTATGGATTGTATGTCTGACATTACAAGTTGAGATATAAAGCCGATTTCTTTCAAATATATTTCTGTTGGTGGCGAAGAATTTATTCTTTTAGCTTAACACCCTTCTCTGAGACGTACGAGCTCAGAGGTTATATAGTTGAAGTTATCAGCGATATATTCCCAATTTGGTAATGTGACATGCTGAGTGTTGCTGAAATGATCATTGTGTTGATTATTTGTGATAGGATCGTTTATTTGATCGTCTATCCTTGTGATCATTGTGTTGATCATTTGTTGACCCAAAGCATGGCTTTTGTATAAAGTATGTTTTTGTGGACGTGACTTCGTCGAGCCTCACATCCCGGAATGGTCAAAACAGGAAAGATGCGGCAAGGTTATGAGGGGTAGCTCCCTTTAGGGTATGTGCATTTCCTTCTGGAAAGGGTGGTATCATGGTATGGAGCCCAGATATTTACTCATGTTGAAACACTATATTTTATTACTGTGTGGTGTTGTTGGTGACGAGCGCTCGGTTAAAAGGTCCAATGGGACCGGGGGATGCCATATTCGTGTAGTAGTTACCTAGTGATAAAGGTAACCCGGCCTTGTGTTGGCAGAGAGCTGGTTAAGTTCTCGGGGACGTCCAGCCAGAGGCGTTTCCATGTGGCAATGGGAAGTTCCTTGGCCTGACCATTTGTTGGAAATCCAAAGAAACAATACGAAACTTGTACGGTTTTAGTTGTATAACCTGCTATGGAATGTGGCGGTAACCTGCTATTGAACATAGTTAGCTATAGTAGGCATACGATAATGGTCGTATGTTGGCTAAGATTTATATTCTACTTTCGAAATGATTTTTCTCTACACTATGCACTAGTAAGAATATCAAATGTTATTTTTAAATGCGTATCAAGCATCTTTGACTATCATAAGGAGAAATCTCCTCCGATTCTGCGTTTGCATTGTGTGTGTGTGCGGGAGGCCTTATGGTAGTCTCATTTTTAAAAAGCATTGCGAATTGAAATAAAAATATCTCTCTATTGATTTTAAAGATAAATAAACTGTTTTGAGTTCTCACACCAGTCACATGACTGACTCGGAGTTTATTGTTTTCCTTCCTAAACTCTGGGTGCCCACCAATTTCCACACGGGCAGTCAAGAGTTTAAGGTTTATCAGGATATTCTGGATATTCTGGAATTGCTGGAGGCAAGCTGGATGGCATGGCGTATTACTAATTTATATAGTATTTCTTTTTCCGCTGCACTGTTTGTTGTTGTTGTTATACACTCTGATGATATGATGTAATGAAATGTGATGTAACGTAATAACTGATATAGTTCTTTGTTTAAAGATTATTCATTTATTATTATATGTTGTTCCGCTGCGAATTGTGAGATTCTGATGTTGTTCTGTTATTTTCTGTTCCGTTCTATTCTCCAATTTTCTATATTTTCAAATTTTCTATTCTCTGTTTTCTTTTCTTTCTATTTTAAAATGATCTATTTTCTTTTCCCTATCTATTTTTCTCTCTTCTTCTCTCTTTCTCTTTTCTTAAATTCTTTTTAAAAACCCATAACTATTCGGTTTTTCGGCAACGAAAATCCGCGTGCGTTACAGTTATTGAGAAGTAATTAATTTAGGATGATTAATTACTGAATATATTAATCAAGAGGATTAATATTTGTAATTTGAAGATGTGTATTCTTAATATAATTAACAAATGAAAATGAAATTAGAAATCATTAATTAATATAATTAATGATGGGAATTAGAGAAATTGATTTATTTGAGAATAATAAATCAACAAGATAATTAAATAGAAATAAATCAATATAAATGTAATTAATGGAGCATAATTACTCAGAATAGTAATTGGATGATCATTACTTGATGAAGTTAATACAAGATGATTTGTAAATGAGGTAATTTGAGTAATTTCTTTTGTAATTAATCAAAGGATTAATTTATGGAAATAATTAATCATGGAATGATAAATTTGTTAATAAGTAATTAAGAGCAGATAATTACTGGTTTGTTATTAATCAAGGGGTGATTAATAATTGTGTTTGAGTAAAGATTAATCACTTAATTAATTTAAATAAGTAAGTTAATATAAATTGAAGATCATTAATTAATATAATTAATGATGTAATTAAGAATTGTAAATTAAGGAATCATAAATTAAGGAGGTAATTAAATCTGTTATGAATGATTTAAGATAATTCATTTGAGAATTAATTTAAAACTAAATTACTTTTTGTAATTAGAGAATGATTAATTAATTTAATTAATAATTGTGAGAGCAGGATTTATGGAATGAGTAATTAATTTAATTAATTAAGATGGAAGTAGTTAATTTAATTCATTTTAAATTAACTATAGCTTGTGATTCATAAATCATTGCTGATGGATGATATTGATATTTCTTTGTTTGATTGTGATCTCAGAAATGAGTTGGATAATGTCTATGTGATATGAGATGCTTGGTTTAAGTATGATAATGTTTAATTATCTGTCTGGATGATGATATTAATTATCTGTTTATGATGATGATGTGATTATCTATTATGAGATGTGAATTATCTATCTGTGCATATTGATGATATTGAATTCACTGTTAAGACTAAATAGACAACTTGGCCTTAAAAGACACGCTTTGGATTTCGATGAGACCGGGATCGGGTTTCCGCATTAGGAATATCCGAAAACCACATCGTTTTCAAATTAACGATAGGTCGTGAATCCGAAGAGAAGACGAAGGTTCTGAATGCAAGGGTTATCGTCGTTAACTCTGAGGATGATTCCAAAATGAGTGTAACGAGATGATGCCTTCGGTTTCGTTCGAACCCGGAACGAACTTGTATGGATTGAATGCTTTCAACACATCGTCAGGCGGACGATGAGCATTCTAAGAAATATGTTTTATAAAGGTAATCGTAACCTCAAGCCTCATCAACTGGGAATGGCTAAATCAGGGGAGGTGCAGCAAGGTTGGGTGGGTCATGCCCAAGCAGGACAAGGATATTCCCCTGTCTAGATGTCCCTTTTTATTCGACTTAGTGGGCGGTTGGTCTGCAGCCAACTGCGGGGTTTATCTTGTTCGGGACTGTTCAGTAAGGAATGGTTCCGGCCTTGTGTTGCAGGGGATGAAGGGAGTAATTCTCGGTACATTGATCTAGGCCACGTACTGTGACGGGCGGTACCCCAGTAGCCCTGCCATTGTATGGAATCCACAATCCAGTAAGTGCCTACGGTTTTGATTGTATTACCCACTTTTGTGGCTAGTAGCTGGAATTTAATGAATGTAACAATTTCGGCTATTTTCTATTTACTTGAAAACCCTAGACCTATTATAATATCACTGGATTTCCTATCAAATGTTTTGGTTAGCGTAAGGTAAAAACTTGTCCATGTTTATGTGTGGGAAGTCTTACGTGATACCTTTTGTTTTCAAAGGATTTTTCAAAATTAAGCAACTTTAACCTGTTACTCATACCAGACCCATGTCTGACCCGAAGTTTATTTTGTTTTTCATAAACTCTCGGGTACCCAAATTTTTACGGGTAGCCAAGGGATTCAGGTTTAGCTTTGACGAATTCAGGAGGAGCAATGGAGCAGGAGGCTTCAGCGTTATAGATATATATTTCCGCTGTGTGGTATCTCTGTGATGTATTGTGTATTGTGTTGTATTAACTAGACAGGTGTTTATAACTGTCTAGTATGTAATGTACTATATGTATCACTCTGATTGATGTTATATACTATGTAAATACTTATGTGATTAATATATTTTATTCGTTCCGCTGTGAGATTCTGATGTTATTGTTCTTTCTTCTCTATCTTTTCTATTTTCTCACCTCTTTCTTTCTTATTAACGATGCTTCTTCCTAGGAGTAGGAAGTGGGGTCGTTACAATAGTCCAGAGCCAAACTGTTCAATTCCCAATCTCCTTCAATCAATTGCCAATTTCCAATTAGCCTTCAATTTCAATTCAAATTACGTTAACTTCCATTCCCATCCCAAATTCAAATCAACTTCCCATTTGACTTCGAACTCATTCAACTTCAATTTCATTTCAAATTAATCCAATTCAAATTTTCCATTTGAGTTTTAAACTTATCCATCTTCAATCAATATTCTAATGAATTCAAATCAAATTCAGTTTGAACTAATTCATTTTAAATCTCAACTTTAAACCATCTCAAATTGTATAAATTCGAGTTAAATTTTAAACATTGATTTAATCCCTTAAATCAAATTAACTTTTATTTTTTTTAAATCGACAATCTAAATCTTTAAACGGTTTAATGCTAAGTCAAAATTTCAAAATTCCATTTTAAATTATCTTTAAAATTCAATTTATTACCCAATTTTATCTTCCAACTTTGAAACTAATTCTTAAACAATTTTAATTTACAAATTCAATTCTTAACATTCAAATCTTAAGTTCAAAGTAATTCCATATCCTTAATTTCAAATTAAAGTTTAATTTCCCTTTTACCTCAATAATGGATATATTACTACACTCCATTTCTTCGTTCATTTAACAAATCCAATTCACGGTTTAAAGATTATTAATAACAATAGGATAATATTATCCAAATTATTTTGAAACATCCATCCATTTCCAATTTCTAGATCTTAAACCCATTTTGAGATCACACAAACTCTCAATTCAATTCCACCATTTCACTTCCCAAGTTAAATCTCAATTTCGTCTTGAAATTTCTGATTCAGGTTGTTTGTACCAAACTTATTTAATTTCCCCACAATTAAATTCACTTCATTTAATCCAAACAACTTTACCCAATTTGACTTCCCATTTCAAATTTTAAACTTCAGATTAGTAATCTTCTCAATATGTTTAGAAACTCATTTCACTTTGGGTTTTCACATCACATTCTAAGGAAAATCAAAACTCAACACCTTAGAGTTTATCACAAATCATTTTTAATATTATGTATATCCATACATATATACATATTTATTTCTTAGTCCACCAAGTCATATTTTAGAATTTGAACCACATTTGGTTTTAATTCAAAGCAAATTCCTTTACAATTTTCAAACAACTCCTTATTTTTAAAATAAGATTATATTCAAAAATAGTATGAATAATATTACTCATCATTTCTTTTAACATTCTGAAAACAATTTCAAATTCTTTCTGGATTAAAACTTCACAATTTAAATCCTTTTCCATTTACAAGCCCTTTTCATCTAAATTGTTACTTCCTTAAAACTTTTCAATTTGCTTTATCATTATTAGATACAATTAAACAGTTTATGATAATAACCAAGATTACCATATTTGAAAACCAATTTACTATATTATCTTATAATTTATTGAAAAATATTTCTACAAATTTCAAGATTTATTATCTGGTTTGAATTCATTTCTAGTTTATCTTATTTAATCCTTATTTGTGTGTGTGTGTGTGTGTGTATTCATCATTTAATTCTTATCCAATTTCAACATCTAACAACCAATTTTATTTATATACAATAATTGGGATTGATTTTCTTTATATATCAAAATATAAGCTTGTATGAGAATCATTTAGTTTTTAAAATCATTTTTAAACCTTTATATAAGAAAATAACAAGCATGCTCTCATATATATGTACAATTAACTCATTCTAAGGCACCACTGACCCTATCCTTAATGAGTAAACCCACCAGAGCCAAGGTTCTTGCTTAACCTTCAGCTCTGATACCAAATGTAACGGCCTGGAATTTTAGATCCCGAAAATTCCAGATAGTTAGGGTAAAGAAGAAACGAGGTAGAAGAAGAAACAGAAAACAAGTCATAGAATCTCACATTCATAGCGGATCAAACTATAATATTAAATAATAGCAGTTATACAAGGAAAAACTGTACTTGTCAAATTACACTTTAATACATTAGAGTTACAACATATACACAAACTCTGGACAGATACAATCATGTCCCAGGCAAGCTATAATATATCACAACGGAATACACTCCATACGCTCCTGCCATCCAGCTCACCTCTTAAGCTCCAGAACCCCTTTACATGGAAATCTGTAATACTCGGTCTGACCCGAGCATTACATCAAAGTAACACCCGGGTCAGGTTGGAAGCCAGCATGAGTAAACCTATATAATGAAATACCAAGCTATATAACTCCAGTGAATTATCAAGGTAACTCGTACTTTTGTATGAGTTCTATTCTAATTTAAGTCAATCATTTATCTTAAACAATATCCAAGAACAGTTATACTGTTTAAATATCTGTGATACTTAACTTATTTCATTTCAGCCTGTTTTCTTCTAAACTCAAATTTATAAAGAACCGAAGTGGTTTCGGGTATTCACTGATACCCGACCCCGATCTCTTCGAATCCCATGTCATCTTAACCCAAGTTATTCAAGTGAATACAATTCAATTTTAAATACAGGATGTCACTTTTACACAGCAATTCATCATCAATAAATAACCACATTATTATTGTCCACCCAATTATATCATATCACAAAACATGTCATCATTCATAAACAAGATTGATCACTTCCCAATTAATTTAATTAATCTCTAATTAAATTAATTACTAACTTTAATAACTTAGATTACCTTTACTTAACATTAATTAATTACAAATCATTTAATTAATCGTCTTTTAATTATCCATCTTAATTAATCACCCTTGATTAATTATTCTTTAATTATATTAAGTAGTTAACCCTTAATTAATTATGCAAATTAATTACCCTTCACCCATTCTTTTAATTATATTTATCTTTAATTAATTACTCAAATTAATTATTCTACAACCACTTACATTGATTGATTGTCCTTTAATTAATCACACTCATTAATTAACTAACCCTTAATTAATTTCCTTAATTCATCCTTACATAAACTAATTACACCAAGTAATTAATCCTCAATTACTTTTAGTAAGTAATTATCATTAAATACATTTAGTAATCACCCATTGATCACCCTCCATAATTAATGATATTAAGTAATTTTTCTTTAATTAATTTTATTAAGTAATCATCATTAATTAATTTCATTAAGTGATTAACCTTAATAAATTAATCATCTTTTAATTACTAACTTAATTAATCACATTTATAAACCAATCCTTTAAATTGATTACTCAAATTAATTAGTTATCTAAATAATCAAATTAATTAATTATACTCTGATTACATTAATCAATTTACCATCCTAAATACATTAAATAATTTATACATTTTTTTTCATTTTATCGTTTAATTGACCTTTAAAAACATATAGGATTTAACCTATTATATAATTTCTCCAAACAAAAAAATTTGAAAACATTTTAAAACTTTGGAACTCTTTTAAGCTTGCTAAAACTTTGTTAAAGAATTTGGTTTACATTCTTCTATGAAACTTACATATTTGATAAGCCTTTAAAAACTTGATTTCTACCACTTGCAAGAACCTAGGCTAAACCCATAAATTTTTAGAGCCAACCCCAAGAAATTCTTATGACACTCCAACTTCGAGGAAATCTTCTTCCAACTCCGGGTCTAACTCGAGAAAACCACCCACTTTCCACTAATATCCACAGCAACCCCAAAAACTGATACTTCGATTGGTATCATGCACATGCACCGACGATCGGAGCATCTTTGACCAACATCAATGTCGCCATATAGTCGTCCTTGACCTTCCTATACGATTACGACCACCGATGCTTAAGTTCGAACACGAAAACCCGATTGAGCCTGGGAACCCAAACTTGGAACGTACCATCACCCATAAACCTTCCCGCGACGCCACCCTAGATCACCAGAAATCCCGACACCCGGTCTAGAGATTCATCGTCGACTTATGCTCCTATCCCAACCACCCCGACCAAGTCCGATGCGTCGACAAACTCGGAAATGCCTCACAAAAGCCCTCGACCATCCCAAGCCCAAAACCCTAAATTCATCTCGATCAACCTCCACGTCACTAGATAAATACTCCAAGTATTTTTCCATCAATCACCACTACCCCTACCTCCTCTAGACACAATTTCGATATCCAATTTCACACCGATCATCAGCAATTGCTAAAAACCCAAATTTTGACCATCCCATAATATTTCTCAAAGCGCTATCTTAAAAATCAAGATTTTAGTTTTAAAAATCCTAGAATTCGATAACTAATTTGATTATAACCCTGAAACAACAAGTTAATAATGTCAAGATTTTGTTGTAATTAAGATTTTACTGAAATATTTACATCCTAGTTTATACTGTTTTAAATTCTTACTTGAAATATTTTTAAAATTTAAATCTTGGTGTTTCTAACAATTTTTGTTTAAACATCATAACACAAAACTAATTGAAAAAAACAGTTGATTTTTGAATTATAATTGCAACCTGTAATAGAAGAACAAAGCCTATGAATTGTTTAACAAACATGCACCCAAGTATATCCATATATATCTATATATATACACATATAATCATAATATTAACCATGCAAACCATTTATCACAATTAAAATTCAAGTTTCACCACATGCATAAAGATTTTCAGTAGAGTTATTTCTTTGTTTACTCACCTACTTTCCAGAAAACAGCGATCTAGATTTTTAGCATATGAATTGATCTGGATTTTTTTGACCTGCACTTTGATTTATGTTGATGTTGTTTTGATCTATAGGTTTTGGATTCCCTTTGTTTTTGATCTGGCTTCCTGTTTGAAATATCTTGAAAAGAAGTTGTTTTGAATTTCTGGATTTTGTTTTCTTCTCAGGATTTTTTTTCTTTTTTTCTTTCTTTGAATTTGAAATGGAGATAAAAGAAAATGAGAAAAGAGGAGAGTATAGAGATACATAGCCTATTTTTTTTTAATTTCAATTTTAAGAAAAAACTTACGCCACTTGTTTTCTATGCCTACATTTGTCAATGCATGTTATCCTAAGCTTCTACTTGTATTTCACATGCTTTATGTATTTACAAATGTTAAAACTTATTTTTAATATCTCTTGTTTTATATGTATTTATATTAATGTGTATTATTTTTATGTATATTATTTTTATATATACAACTTAAGTATATTCTAAAGTATCATCCTTTATTAAATCCTCTTTACTAATATTCATGTAACCTAAAATCAAATAAAATATATGAAACCCAATTATATACTAATTACTAACTAAATATCTATACATATTAGTTGTAAATTTATTTTCAAGATATTGCTTTGAATTTTTAAATCCAAGTTTTTACTCACAAACCATTAATGCATGCATAATAGTTATCATATTTTATTTTGCTTAGAAATATCAATTTTTGCATATATCCGTTTACACATTAATTATGGTTTCAAATCCACTTTATACATCCAGATATTAATTAGAATTTTATTTGCTAAATTTACAAATTAGTATTTTAATAATTTTAAATCTTGTCAATTTCCAATTAACAGATGTCCAAAAATCTGGGTTATCACACTTATTTATCTTTTTATATAGGAATATGAAATAAAATTATTTATTTTATTTTTGAGAATAAAAGGTATTTATGACATCATCAATAATGACATCATATTTAATAATTGATTTATGAATTTAAATAGAAATTTAACGATTTAATAATTATTGTAATTTTTCAAATAATTTTTTAAAATAATGATAAATTATTTTAATTACTTATGAGTGACAATAAATCATTTATATTAGCTTTGTAACGATATACACTTGATTTGAAAATATAAGAAAATTCATATTGCTTTATCGATATAATGGCACTTTTCGTAAGCAACTATTTAATAATAATTTATACAGTTTTATAAAAAAAATGTGATCATTTAAATTAGTTAAAAATGATGGGAAATTAATTCTCATACTTTGTTTAAATTTATATGTAATTTAATTTATATGCGAAAATATGGCCGGGAATCAGCTTCTCGATTTTCAACCGTTTAACGAGCGGAAGTTGTTGCAACCTTATTTATATTACATATGCAAATATATAACATACACATACACACTCTAACATATACAGGAACACATATATACATACAAAAATACTTACCATTTGCATTAGAATTTACATATAGTAAAAAGTATAAATTTCCAAGATATTTTCTACCCTAAAAAGCAAACATTAACTCACTTCACCATCATCATCACACACATGGAAGCATATGAGGGTGGCTTTGCCATGCATGTTGAGGGGATGGAGGGGGTGTGGGCAAGGGGAAAAAGAGTAATTATACATTTAGATATTTATTTCCAAATTTTTTTCTATAAAAGCCTGCCATTCTCTTCATAATTTTACACACTATTCTACTTCATCTTCTTCCTCATTCTCAAGCTTTTCAATGGCTTCCTATTTTAAGGAAATTATGAAGAAAAATATTGCTAAAAGAAATTAAATTTATATTAGTATATATCATAAGTAATCCACTTCAAAACCAAGGAAAATCACTCCTTTCCTCCCTCGTAATCCACGGTCGCCACCTCCTACCACCAAGGGCAAGCACTCCACATCTTTTTAAGCTAGGCCAAGCCTATTCAAAGGTTTAAGGCTCGATTCTGTAGGTTTTGATTCAATCGTAGCCAGGTTATAGCGAATTTTCATGAAGTTAGAAACAAATAATGGTGAGACAACTCTATAAAACTTTATACCCACACCATATGATAATGATGATGTGATATGTTTGTCATGGGATGTTTACTATGTTTGATTATCAAGTATGGATGCTGATTACAAGTTTATATGGATGTGTAAATGATTCACGTTTAATATACGTCGAATATCACAAAGGTACGTCGAATATCACAAAGGAAATTGATTTCCTTTAATAAATGACATGGTTTATATGATATAGTAAAACCCCTTTAAAATGGTTTAAAATAGTTTTATAAATGCTAAAATCCAGTTTGGTGAAGTTTGGACAAGTTATGAAAATTGAGTCAAATAGGCGCATCGCATAACGGTAGTTCGCGATTTCGCGCCGTAAAAGTTTAAATCCATTTAAACATTGAATTTGTAGTCGGAATTCTTTGTAAAAAGAAATTTCAAAACTCTTATAATCATAGTTTTGAAACAAAAGAAAATGATTGAGATTTCATTTATTATATTTTGAAATATAAGAAATTAAGTTTTTAAAATAGTCACGATTTGGCATTTCGAAAACCCAAGCGATAATTTCTTTATAAGTGATATTTTTAATTCTTTAAAAATATGAAATAAATTCTATAAATATTTTAAAACGTTTTAGAAAAATATATGAGTTATAAAAATGGATTTCTAAATGATAGAAAAGTTGTTTTGATCAATTAAGCCTTAAAAGCACTATTCGTAGCACTATTTGCAATACTCTTTGCAGCACTTTTAATAACTTTTGAAATATGACTTTAAACTTTAGTATTCTTTCATAAATATTTTATAAATGTTTTCATAAATAATTAAGTATTTTAAAGATGATTTGATGGTTTTATAATTTATTTAAAAAAGTTTGAGTAATGAAAACTGTTATAATTAAGTGATTTAATCTTGGCTCTAAAAGCCAATGAGTGGACCGGATTTTTCTATTCATGAGATGTGGATGAGAGGTTCTTAAGATAAGGAGATTTTTAAAAGAAACCAATGCCCTAACTCACCTGACCTCTTTCCTGGGCGAGGAATAGGTAAGATTGAAATGCCGAAAACGAGGCAAGTATAAGAGTTTTAATTTTTCCAAATTTAATACAACTTGGATTGTATAGAAATAATCTTCTTATACTTGGTATCGAATTTTGAGAAGGGACCCGTACTATCTATTTGAATTTAAAAGGCGATTTCACTGCACTTCGACGGATAGTAAAGGTTAAATACATAAATTGATGTTAAGTAGAATCGGTATAATTTCTATAGATCTATTATACTGACTAATTTTGGATTTATGATTTTAACCTATTAAAAAGATATGTATTGGAAATAAGAAATCTTTTGTTGAGATTTAAATAAATGATTTGGAATTATTTTAATTCTTATTTATCCCTTTACTTAGAATTAAATGTTTTGGGTTTACAGTAAACGATGTCTTAAGTAACATTATTTTTGACCCATTTTAAAAGTTATGATTTGGAAATCTTTGTTAAGATTTAAATAAATGATTTAGAGATATTTTCCTAAGTAAAGGATGAAATGATTTGAAATTATTCCAAGCGTTAATAAGGTTTTAGTTAAACAAAGATTAGTAAATAAGGTTTAATGATTCCGTTTATACCGAAAAGTAATGTTTTTAAGATATATATCTCTGGAAGATATTTTTGACAAAGTGAAAAGTAATCAATCAAATTATAAGCATCTATTTACTTAAACATCTTTTTATCGATGATTGGTTCAAAGGAAGCAGGGTCGTATTTTGGTAACTCCTATCTAAAAATCACTTCGAACCAATTTACGAGTTCGAAAGTGAGATGTTGAAGACAATGAAGTTGAAGACGGGGATCTTCACAACGGAAGGACTACTTATTGATAATTTTGGAGCACCAGTAATCCCTTCGATCTGAAATTTTCGAATGCAAAGACTACTCGCTATTAATCCTAGGGGTAGTGCTCGATAGGATGTGGTAGGAGAGTGCCTTCGGTTTGTCATGTTCCTGGACAACCTGTATGGATGAATGTTTGACATTTTATTTCTAAGATCGTAATGCATTGATCTCTACAAGCATACATCTGTTTGGTGGAATAGGAGGTAATCCCCTTATACTTAACTCCCTTATCTAAGACGTACGAGCCCAGAGGTTGTACATTTTATTGAAATCAATAGTGTGATGTTAGAAATGGCAGTGTGGCAGTTTAAGTGAAAATTTTCTAAGAAAGGTAAACATTACATCAAGCCTCACACCCTAGGAATTGTGAAACAAAGGTTGCTTTAAAGCTAAGTGGATCGTAACTATTAGGGTATGACATCACCTTTCTAGTTTTATTTTTTGCCCTCCATGACATTGGGTAAAAAATATGGTGTATGGTATGAGAGCTCTCGTATAGGTCGGGAACGATCAAGGTGATATCATATTCTGTTCTATCCACCACCAAATGGGTCGACGAGTGGGCCGGTCTGATTCGTTAAGGTTTTAAAGATGTCGATCTTCCGTATATTCCTCTAGAAATGTAATGTAAGGGTGGTAGTCCCTTAACTCGCTATTCATTTGAAATCTAAATCTCCAATAAGTTCCTTTGATTTTAATTGTAAACCATTTATGCCGTCAAATTTAACCAATGTAACAATTTCGGCTATTTGAATATGTTTATTTTGAGAAGTTTTCAAAGAATGTCATGGAAAATAATATCAATGAATTTTATGTCGAATAATTTGGTTATCATAAGGTAAAAACCTATTTTATGTTTATGTGTAGCGCGGTCTTATGAGATACCATTTGTTTTCCAAATAACCATATTTTGAGTTTCTCACGCCAGTTTCATGACTGACCCAGAGTTTATTTTCCTTTTTTCTTAAAATTTGGGTGCTCTAGAATTCCGGGAAGCCTAGTAGTTAGGTTTAGTTTGGATCATCCTGAAAGAGCTTAGAGCACGGAGCTAGAAGATCCGTCTGAAGATTGTTATCCATTTCCACCACACTCATATATCATCGTATTCTGCATTTGTAAGGACAGCTATTTATAATTGTCCATGTTGATGTTAAGTTAAACTCTAATAAATGTATTTCCAATTTTCCGCTGTAAAGATTACATGTTGAAATAATATATGTTATTCAATTCATGTAAGATTCTATTATGTCTTTATTTTCTTCTTTTCCTTAATGATCGAGTTTTCTGGCAGATAAATTTGCAGCACGTGAATATCGAGGATGTATTAGTGTTGACTTCCAAGGGTCAAAAATCACGTTCGTCAAATAACCAATAGAGTTTAAAAAGTGACCTTTAATTAAATATTTAAATCTTACTTTAATAATTAATTAAGACTTAATTAAATCCCAATTAATCATTATTAAATCATAATTAAATCAAAATTGGATATTAATTTAAACTTAATTAACCTTTAAGTAAATCTTAATAAAATCTAGTTCGATTTATTTAATTAAACCCCTTGTTAGTAATAAACTATGAATTAGCTATAATTAAATAATAAATAATTAAATAATTAACTTAATTAAATAAAATTTAATTCTTAAGTAACGCTTAGCCTAATCCTTCATCAGTTAAAACATTATTACTTAATTAATAATGTTTAGCTTCTTACTCAATTACTTAACTTAATTGTAATTAATAATTATTCTTAATTAAATTAATTGATTATTAAACTCATATTTAATTGCAAAACAATTAACTTTGGTACTTAATTAGTGTTTGAAAAAGTTATCAAAAAATTTAAAAAAAAGAACCGCTTTGAGTTTTAAATATTATTTTTCCCCCGAATTGCATCCATAGCAACTATCGCTATGGATGTCGTAACTTAGAACTTGTAGTTCTAAGTTAACACTTTTAACTTTAACTCCTATCCACTTTACTTACTTTAAAAAATAGATTTTGAAAACTAAGATAAAGTTTGAAACCTCAAAATGGTTTTAGTAATTTAAAACTATTAAACAAAATTTGTTTCCAAAGGATCTCAAGTTCCTTTATTCAAGTCGATAATTTCAATCCATAACCATCCAAACTCCTCATTTTCATATGCACTTACTTTCTAAAGTAAGTTATATCAAGTTATGTACATTCACTAATTAAATTATATACACTTTCCAATTTCAAGTTTGAATGTCTAACATTTTCAAGTCAAGTTATACTACTTACTCAACCAAAATTTTTACTTACTTTCTAAAACAAGTACAACCAATAACAAACATAAGTTCATGAATGTACATTCAAGTAACCAAGCATATAATTATTTAAAATAGAAGCATGCAATTTTTTTAAAATAACTTTAAAGTTAAGTGTTCTCACCCAAACTCTACCATACTTCAAATAACACTAGATCTACACTTCTAAACCACCCTAGAATCCACGGCCTAGCCCCACACTTCTACCTATGCTCGACCACACCCATTTACCTATCAAAACTAATAGCTGCACACCCTCAAAACTCACGGCCTGAACAAGGAAAAGGCTAAATACCATTAAAAAATCCACCTTTAAGGTTATGGAAGGGATTATAATAATGTAATGCTTATATAAGAAGTTTGAAGAGGTTTTTAAGTGATTTGATAGCTTTTGATTCAAAAAAAAAAAGTGGAAACAAAAGCTTTTTCAAAACCACCATTTTTATTTTCAAACTTTAACAAATGAATAGTGAATTATTTTGAAATGAGAGAAAAATAAGAAGATGGTTTTTTATATAAATTCAAACAACCAAATTAACAAACTAACCTTTATTCTACACCCTCCATCCTTCTTTGCCACATTATCACCTCATCACATCACTTCTTATATTTTCACTAATTGTTCCACCTTAAACCACATGTATACTTATGTTGTAAGACAAAAGTGATATGTCATAATTTCTTGTTTGATATTTAATTTTTAAACTTGCAAATTGTTGCGTCCTTCTTTTCACTTAAGAACACATATATTTACAGTTTTAACATCCTTACTTAAGTAATCATTATATATATATATATATATATATATATATATATAAGTGTGTGTTCAAGTGTATTAAGGTGTTTTATAACCTTTTAGAAACTTTCAAATGATCAAAAATCATGATTTTTGAAAAATCTTTCCTGTCACATTTTCTAATTTCATTTTAACTAATTATTTTTGTAAACAGAATTCAAAAATGAATTTTATATCATTGGTTATAAAGTAAAATAGAGTTAATTTTAATCATTAAACCATTAATTTAATTAGAATTAAGTAAATATTCACAAATCAAAGCAATAAAATTCCGGATCGTTACAAACATACTCCTATTTAATTTATTAAACAAAATTTGTAATTTAACTCAGTTATATATAGATTTTTTTTAATTTGTTGAATGATTAACTTATATAATTGTTTAGTATTGTGTGATTTAAAAAAATCTATATTTTAACTTGAATAAACTCTTGTTTATACAAAATTTATCATTTAACTTAATTATATATTTAGGAGCCATCGATTATAACTTTTCAAGATTAGCGTAATAGTAAAAACGAAAATGGACTGTTTCTAAATCGAAATGCATGGAATTGACTGTGATTATAGTAAGTGTTCATATAATATAAATATAAATACATACATATACACAAAAACATGTGATCTTGGGATTTAAAACCAAACTATATATACATATAATGTACGATATGTATATATATATATATATGGCTAATATACATATATACTTAATTAATTTATATATATGATGAATGTTTAAGCTATTATGTATCCTCAAAATGTTGCCGTACTTGGGCTTACGATCTGCCGTTTTTGCAGCAGCTCTAATGAGTATGTGACATACATTCGTTCACTTCTCTAGTTATCTCCACACCTATACTACAAAGTTCCTCAATCCTAGCCTAGTATTCACCTATTTGCATTTTATGTATTAGTTAGAATTATATACATGTATATATGCGTAAATATTATGTAAATGAATTATTTGGACAACATACCATAAACTCGATGGTAGCATCATCTACTCAACTATTGATGGTAGACCCATCCGATGACTCAATCTTATGAGTTCTGCGATAGAATTGCCAAGATATAGGATCATTACTGCTCCTCATACTGAAATTTGAATTAAGTACACAATCATATAAGTCAATTTTTAAATGTTAATAAATTTAACAAGTAAATATGTACCAAATCGTTACGATGACCGAGTATGATTGGAGCCATAGGTATGTAATTTAGGATTTATATTCCTGCTTTCAACATTCTTTTTTGATATTGTCTTGAATTCCTCTATGCCCCAATGCTGTAAGAACTGCTCATATATCTCCTTAAAAGGGCTGAATGCTTATTGTCACTCCTACGTATATGATATGTCCGCTCACGATAGGTTTAGGACATTGTGGCCTACCGAGCCCTATACATTAGCTCTTCATAAATGCCCTCTTGAGAACCTCTGTAAATGAAAAACGAATATATTTTGAAAAAAATGGTAAACATATTTATATAGTGTCTTATGTAATAAAATTAATTTTATTTTACCATAAATTATTCGAAGATGACTTTCTTCACTTCATCAGGAATTTCAACGGATGCAAGCCAGAATGCCATGATCCGTGCAAGCAAGCCATCATGGACGGCACTAGATGCAACGCCACCGCCGAAATCAAACATGTGTGTATGTATGATGTGTGAATATTTAATTAGTAATTTTTTTACATATGTATGTGTATGTGTATACGTGTGTGAGTGTAAATGTATGTGTTATGTGTGTGCGAATGAGCCACCACGGCTGTGTCGGCATCAACTAGACATATCTGTTATAATAATACATATATAGATGTATGAAATATAATAAAGAATGATAAACCCATCTTAATATTATAGTTGGTTGATAATCATATGAAGATAATGATATGGATGCATATGACTTAACTTACGATCGTCTGTAACTAAATCAATATGAAGCGCAATTTTTTTTACATTTACTTGGCATGAAAAAAAGAGAAAATTAAAAATAAAGGCATACGTAAAAACGGTCTTTCAATAAATTATATGTAAGCAACCAATTGTCAGTATCATTTTCAACATCATCATTTACAATATCATCACATTGTATTCATTTACTTCGACATCATCATCATCAGCCTTGACATCTTCATCCAATTCAACTCCATCAAATGTTTCATTGTTAAGTAGTCCTATATCATCAACATCTTTAGATATTTGGAGTATTTAGTTATCCTTTGGATCATTTTGGTATAGCTAATCATCAGTTATGGTTACATCTCTATTGAATCACCGTCTAGGTTCTGTTTTAATGACAGCCCACCTATCGTCCTTATTGTTGTTCATGGTAGAATAATGTGCATAATGAACTTGCGTTGCTTGCATCGTTAGTACAAATATATTTATTCCTTTATACTACTTTTTATGATTTTCCTCATCAACAAGATAACCTTTATGTATATGACATACTCCTGCATTAGGAGTACTATCAATCCAATCACGTTTAAATAAAAATGTTTTAAGCTATGCAATTGTAGAATAAGCGGGTTTAATTACTTTTTGTAACACTCAATAATAATCTTGTAAATAATCACCATGTACATCACCTATAACACGTACCCCACTATTATAATTTTTTTACTGGTTCTAAAATCCTTTTTGTGAAATTAAAAGCCATTTTCCTACATAATGGACATGTTTTGTATTTCGTAGTTGGACCAAATGCAAGAGTTTCATAATAAATATCACTAATTTCATTATCAAATCCTATTTCTTTAAAGTAATACACATTAATATACACAATAATTAAACCGTTTCATAAAAAGTTTATTCAACAATTATATATGCTTACATATTTCTGAAACCAAGCCTTAAATCCTTTATTGGGTCAGACCTTTGGATTTTATTGCACAAATTGACTGTTAAACAATTGATATTGCTAAGATAAACATGATTATGTTGTGAAAGTAAAAAAAACAAATACCGTGTTACCTAATAAGATCAGATAATTCTTCATAATCGAGAAGCATTATTGTTCTAGCTGTGACAAATTCTTTAAAAATGGAAATGAATCATCCACAGAATTATCATTACGAGGACCAGTGTTAGAATTAAGCTTAACACGGTCTTTAAAATAATAATTGAAAAATGTGGATGCTTTTTCAACAATATATTTTTGACATATTGAACCTTCAACGCATGCTTTTTGTTTCGCCTTTTTTATATGGTGACTTACGTACCTTCATGTCAAAAATTTATCGCTCATACATTTACTATATAGATTTCGAAAAAGAATATAGTGCTCCTAATTATATTTTACCTACCTCTCAAAAGAATGCATACATCCATATTGCCCCGGTCCTCGCATTAAATGTTCTGTTGGTAGAAGTATAGGTTGATATTCCATGTAGTCAAATACTTCAAGAGGAAATATTTTCTCCAATTTACATAATAATTTAGGTATATCCATTTCTAGTTTTTTCAAATTGCTTTTACTAAGCTAGTTAGGCAAAAATCTTTATATAACAAACTTAGTTCAAAAATAGGCATCCTCATCTTTAGCGACAAAAGCTCCTTATATACCATTGGAAGAAGAATCTCTAAAACTACATGACAATCGTAACTTTTCATACCCAACTATCAACACATCTTCTCATGTTCAAAGTAACTCCATCAAAAAACCTCAAATTTTGAACCCACTCTAATAGTTTTTGTAGATGCTTATTTTCTACCTTGTAATAAGCAAGACATTGGAAATTTAGTTATTTGCAATGAATTTTATGCTCTGGACGATTACAATATAATGTGATATCCCTTCTTGACTTCAAATCACTTTTTGTTTTTTCCTTTCACTTTCACTATCGTGGTGAAGAAGTTCTCAAACATATTTTTCTCATTATGCATTACGTCTATATTGTGTCGAAGTTTATGATTTTTCCAACATGGTGACTCCCAAAATATACTTTGTTTACACTATCTTTGATGTGCTCCTTTACATGAGTTTTGGTCTCTTTTCCTATCTCTTGTATTTTAAGATAATTTTGCACAAGCTCATACACTTCTTTATTACTCATAATGGATGGCGGCTCTAAAGTAATATTATACTTTGTCTAAAGTTTTTCTAATCAAATCTAAAGTGGTCATTTATGTGTAAAACATGACGATTTTGATCGGACCAACAATATGCTATAATGTGTAAGTCTAAATGATTTTGTCCAATCTATGCAGATAGGAAAACCGAATTTGCCAGTAGTACTCCATCAAGAAAGCATCCCATATGCGAAAAATCGTTTATCATCCACAATAAAGCAGCAAACATTCTAACGTTTTTTATTTGAGACATCGCATGTAACAATACCCTTTGTCCACAACTTTATCAACTCGTCAACCAAAGGCTGCAAGAGCATGTCTGTCCAATTTTAGATTTTTAGGTCCAGGAACAATTGTAGTTTGAAACATGTATGGATTCTTAATACACATCCAAAGAGGGAGACTATAAAGTGTTAGAATGACCGACCAAGTTGAGTAAAGATTGCTTAATGAAGTGAATGGGGGAAAAACCATTTGTACACAAATTAGGTCTAACATTACGTGATTTTTTTAGAAAAATTGGGATATGTCCTATCGAAATGTTTTAAGCTTCATCGTCTAAAGGATATCATAAAACACCTTCATCCCATTATTGTTCACTATTCTATCACACATGTTTTGTCGTTGTAGTGGATGCATATAAGCTTTGCAATCTCAATGCAATTGAAAAATAATACATTCTGGTGAAAAGTATGCATTTACCATTGGTTTTCTACGAATTATATTTAAGTCTTTTACAGAATTTACACAATGCCAAATATTTATCTTCTTTCCAATAAATCTTGCATCTACCTAAACACATGTCAATTATTTCATAAGATAATCTAGGTAGAGACCTCTCTTTTAAGGAAGTACTAGTTCTCTACCATTGCATTGTTAAGTGGATGCATTTCTTTACATATGTTAAGAATTGCATTCATTAGGTTTTCCAATGCACTGTATTCGGATTTTATAGCGATAATATAGATATCGTTAATAAATATGTCGTTTTACAACATTTATAGAGTGGTCATTTCGATGCTTCAACAAGTTGAAATTTTTTTTCGCTTTCGAGTCAAGATCTTTATCTGAATCTGGTTCTTCGATCCATATACTCAGAGCAGCAGCATCATGAACAATTTCGGTCATTCTACTTTCTAGACATATATTTTATTCAATAAGGGGTTCATTACAATCTCTATCCATATTTACGGTCTCCTATTATACAATGTGGTATTCTTCTTCATGATATACCTACACAAGACAGTCTAGGGTAAAAAATATTAGTGTAAATGTAATGTCACGGTATAAAAATCTATAAATTTTAGACAATGGCATTTCGACATGGACATTGGACTCCTTTCTTATATTTTATTACAATATGACACTTTCATGAATGCATCCATGTCATTTCTAAAGTGCAATGGAATCGTTCCTCCATTTTACCTCTCATGACATCCAATTTCGATCTTTCCAATAATCCATCTTTTATGCTCTACACATATTTTTTTATATTATCTTTCATAAGATAGTATTATTAATTTAAATTATAGTACTAATTTTATTATTGCTATAAATGTTGAACGGGGACAAATTTAACATCTATAGGTTTTCATTAATGCCATCATATTAATGATAATCAATTATTGAACAATGCCAATGATATCTCAAATCATATACGAATTATCATGCTAACAAATATATATATCAATGGTCAAACACCAAAAAAATATATATCAACAAAGATAATCAAATCATGGCGTTGCATAGAAAATGAATCATAATAATTAATCATACCGATGGAGCCTTAAGAGGCAATTAGGATGAAGGATTTATGCCTTGGGCTTGTGACGATCGACAAGATGACATCTATTGTTTACCACGATCAACGAGGTGGCTATCAAGATAAGGATATGCTAGTTGGGCTTATGGCTTGGGCTTTTGCAGCAACATTGAGGGTGGAGGAGGCGGCGATGTTTAAGTCGAGGGAGGAGGAAGGGGAGGAATTCTAATGACTAGGGCTTCAAAGTCGAGGGATGAAGTGGGGGAATTTAAGGGCATGTAGAATTGGGACTTGTTGCACATGGGGCTTATGGTGACTGAGGCTTGAGGTGGTCGCGTTTAAAGTCAAGGAAGGAGGATGTAATAATCTTTTTTCCTTTTGATATTGGGAAAGTGGTAGGACTTCGAATGTCGACTGGGTTATTATAGTAGGGGTTGATGCCTAATAGATACCCTACCAATGCCATAACTATGGTGTCAAAAGGGCATCCGAATAAGTTTTGAGTTTACTGACACCATTCCGACCCCCTATCAATGCCTTAGTTAGCGGTGGAAGTTTTGAGTCTACTGACACCATTCCGACCCCCTATCGATGCCTTAGTTAGCGGTGTCGGAACGACATCGGTAGAATCAGGTACTAAATGTTGCATTTTCTAGTAATGTAGTACAACAAATAATCAGTGATTCTTAGTCGTAAATTATCCTTACTCACTAAATCGCTTGAGTTAAGAGCATCAAATCTGAATATAGGTTGTTCTTGTTTAGATCCAAGATTTTACAATTTGTTGGTGGAAATAAATTTCAATTTCATTGTTGTAACCATATTTTTATTGGCGATTTAGGGATTTACAAATGTGCTTTCATATCCTTAATGTCATCCAGATTGTTCCATAAATCATATGAGATTCTAACCTATTTCAAACTCTTCAAATTATTTTTGGATTCAGATAATATAATGTTACAATCTTTCTCTATGATATTCCATCATTGTCATATATCTGTTGTTTTTTGCTATGTAGTTTGATATTTCTTTCTTTCCACATATAGTTGTTGCTAGTAGAGTGTGTGCATGCTTTGTCACCAATATTTAGAATTAAACATGTTGTCGACTTGTGCAATTCCACCTCTGATGGATATACCACTTCCATGATGCAATCCCATTTTTTCTTTAGCTTTTGTCCATAAATTGGTTAAACATCTGTTTTGAGTAGAAATTTGGCTAACCTAAAATGTGTGATCAAGAGGCGATATTATCAAAAGATTAGTTATTGATATCTTAGTTAAAAAATGAAAAATGAGGTGACAATAGTAAACAACAAAGTCAAGAAATAATATTTTAGAGTGATTCGATCAAAGATGATCTATGTCTACTATAAAAATTTCTTATTACATCACCTCTATTATAACAGCCGAGATTACAAGATAGTAACTAGACTACAAAGATCCTTGAGGGTTACTGTTGTTAAAACCTTGTAAGAATGCATTCCATGGTCTATTTATAATTACCGAAGTTAATGTTTGAACGATTGAGATTGCACTGAACAAGCCTAAGAATTACTATAGGTCATTGACAAAGGTATACATTTGATGTGCATGCTAGCTAGTATGCCAGATGGCTTGCATAATGCAGATGAAGATAACTAGTGAGTCATATAGTGGGTACTCTTTAAGCTTGAAAGATGGCACGGGATCAAGGAGTGGCTACAATAGAGGTACTTAGGCAGTAGCAAAGAATATGAGAGGGTTACCATATTGTGTTTTTATCAGGTGAACAATACTCGTTGACGCCATTCTTTTTGCAGAAGCAGTAATATAACACCATATATTTTGGAGTGTCATAATATGAGGAATTAAATAAATAAATGACTGATTAAATTAAAGCATAAGATAAAATAAAGATAAGTTAACTAAGGAGAAGTGAACGAATGGAGAGGAGTTATAGATTTATTAAGACCAGGCTAATATGGGGTTTTAGTCCAATGCCCAAATTACTAAGTCCTTACACTCTAACCTATATTCATTATTTCATTTTTCCACACAACCAAAAAAAGAAAACTAAGCTAAGGCTGACGACACTTTCAAGAGGAAAAAGAAGGAAACAAAGATAAAAATAAGAGCTTTCACTATTGAAGAGACATTTAATCAAGTTTAATCAAACCAAAGGTGAGTAGCTCTTTCCCTAAAACTTTCCAAACCTATATAGGTTAGGATTTATATATTATGATGATTTTAATAATGGAACAAGTATATGTATGTTAATTGATATTTGTTCATGACTTAGCAATTTAAAGATGACGATTTTGATGTGTTAGGGAAAATTCGAGAATCAAATCTTCTCTACTTCACTTGAAATTTTTATATAATGTGTGAAATCATAATATAGAGATGGGTTTTTAACTTCATATTTTTTGAAATTATATAGAATTTATATGAATTTTCTAAATTGAAAAAATACCTAATTTCGAAAAGTTAATTACATATAGTAATAGAAATAATTATTTTGCCTAGGAATTTAGGGGAAGCCAAATATATTAATTGGTTTTTGGGATTTCCCCATGTATTTCAGATCATTATGAATTAATTAGGAAAGGAAATTGTTAACTATTAATGGGAAATAGATAGGTTATTTAAGTAAGTAATTAACAAATTCTAAAAAGAAAACTGAAAAAGTTTACTAAACATGCGATAGCTACTAAGAACATCAACATGCTATGGCTACAAAGAACATCAACATGTGATAGGTACTAAAAACATCAACATGCAATGGCTACTAAGAACATAAACCTATGATTGCTAGTTGAAAGTTTAATATGTGATAGCTAAGTGGGAGTCAACTTGTAAAGGTAATGTAGAACTCCACTTCCGACAGTTTGGTTGGGATAGACTTGTAGCTGCTCAACCAAACTCAATCCGCAATAGCCTAATAATTATTAACCCGCAATAGCTAATGAAAGCTATCAACATGATAAAGCTTAAGGGGATTTCAACCTACGATATCTTAGGATAAGTTATCATGCGATAGCCTAAGGGTATCAACTTGCGATAGCTAGGGTCTGTCAATATGTGATAGCATAAGGGAATTCAATTTGCTATAGCTAAGGTAGGTCAATATGCAATAGCTAAGGGAAATTCAACTTCTGATAGCTAGGATATCAACAAGGATGACCCTAGGAGACCCAGTATGAGATAGCAATGTAAATTTAGTTTAAGATAATGAACATAGCTTAGAAATTGCTAAGTATAAGTGAAATTTTTGATGCATTTCAGGAGCCAGTTCCCAAAGTGATGATTGACCCTAAAGACGAAACGACTTTGGTAAATAATAAGTTAATAAAGAATAACATAATCAAAGAATGAGAGTTGCAACCGAGCTCGATTAAGCTATATGATGATAAATCGAATCCTTTGTATGATGTTAATGCAAATGGAAGGCCTTTGTGGCAATAAGATGTCTAAACATGACTCCTTATTTGATAATTAGCAATGTAAGGCCTTAGTGGCTATCATATGCCCAAACTTGATAGCATATTTGATGAAAGGCCTGGGTAACTACAAAATGCTAAAACCACAACATTATAATTAGTGGCATTGATGGAGTATAGCCTACGTAGCATCCAATTATTTATTCATGATAAATGAGCAAGATGATAGGGTAAGCTTACATAGAATCCAATTGTCTATTCAAGAAAAATGAGCAAGAATGATGGAGTAAGGCTTGCATAGCATCCAATTGTCTATTCATGACGAATGAGCGAGAACGATGGAGTAAGGCTTGCATTACATCCAATTGTCTATTCACAACAAATAAGCATGAACAATGGAGTAAGGTTTCCATAGCATCCAACTGTCTATTCATGATGAAATATAGAGGTGATGATGTAAGGCCTTTGTGGCAACGTAATTATCTGATCGCGATAAATTGAGCTAAAACACCAAGAATAGCCTTTAAGTGTTAAGCATCAAAATCGAGTTGCGTAACTATGATGTAATACTATTGTAAAGTATTCTATAATTGATGATGATGGTTGGAATAGTGAGGGGAAACTCATTTCGTGCTCTAGCTGTAATGACCCGCCCTTCATTCCACAGAATGACGCATCACTAATAAGAAAGAAAGGGATAGAAAAGAGAAAACATAGAGAAGAAAGAAAGAAATAACATCAGAATCTCAAAAGTGGAACGAATAAATTATATTAATCACATAAGTATTATACAATATCAGATACATCAGAGTTATACAGCTAATACATCACAAGCTAGACAGTTATAACACCTTTCTAGTCATTACAATACAATATGCAACACCGAGCTATAGACACAAATACTAGCATAACGGAACCATAATATATCTATATGTTAAAGCCTCCTGCTCCAAATCTCCTCCAGAATTCGTCAAAGCTAACCTGAAACCCTTGGCTACTCGTAAAAATTTGAGTACCCAAGAGTTTAATAAAACAGAAAATAAACACTTGGGTCATACATGGGTCTGGTGTGAGTAAACGGGTTAAAGTTGTTTAACTTTGAAAAACCTTTGAAAACAAAAGGTATCACGTAAAACTTCTCACACATAAACATGGGTAAGTTTTTACCTTACGCTAACCAAAACATTTGATAGAAAATCCAGTGATATTATAATAGGGTCTAGGGTTTTCAAGTAAAATACAGAAATAGCTGAAATGCTTACATCTCATGTTCCAACATAGTTGGGCACAACTAAAACGTGCGGCATTTATTGGAGTTTGGATTCCATACAATGGCATGGCTACTTGGGTACTGCCCGTCACAGTACAAGGCCTAGATCACCGTATCGAGGATTACTTCCAATCCCCTACAACACAAGGCCAGAACCATCCCTTACTGGATAGTCTCGAACAAGACAACCCCGCATTTGGTGCGCAATTACAACTGCCCACTAAGCCGAATATAAGGGACCTCTAGACAGGGATAAATCTCATCCTACTTGGGTGCTACCCACTTAGCCTTGTTGCACCTCCCCTGTTTTAGCCATTCTCGGTTGATGAGGCTTGAGGATACGATTACCTTATAGAACACATCTATTTTAGAATGCTCATCGTCCACCTAACGATGTGCTAAAAGCATTCAATCCATACAAGTTCGTTTCGGGTTCAAACGAAACCGAAGGCATTATCTCGTTACACTCATTTTGGAATCACCCTCAAAGTCAACGACGATAACCCTTGCACTCTCAATCTTCATCTTCACTTGAGATTCACGACCTATCGTTAATTTGGATCGATGTGGTTTTCAGATATCCAAATCTGGAAACCCGATCTCGGTCTCACCGAAATCCAAAACGCCATCTTTTAGGTCCAAGCTGCTTTAAAGTTAAAACAATTCAATTCTATTATCTATATTCACACAGATATATAATTCAAAATCCCAAATAGATAATTCATATCATCACGATTCAACCAAATCACCCAATATCACATATCAACACATATCTCATCGGAGATATCAAACAGTCAAGGCATTCAATATCAATCAGCCATCCATAAGCAAAGATCTATCAATCACACATCTATAATTAATTTAAAATGAATTAAATTAATTACTTCATCTCTAAATAATTTAAAATAAATTAAATTAATTACTTTAATCACATAAATCTTGCTTTCTTACCCATTAGTTAATTAAAAATCAATTAATTAATTATCTTCTAATTATCCATCTTAATTAACCACCCTTGATTAACTATTCTTCAATTACATTAAGTAATTAGCCTTTAATTAATTACACAAATTAATTATTCTTAACCATTTACAGTAATTAACCTTTAATTACTTAATCAATTAATTATTATAATTATTTACATTAATACTTAATTAATTACAATTTATTAATTGCTCTATAATCACTTATTATTGATTAATTAATCTTAATTAATCAACCATTAATTATGTCATTAATTACATTAATTAATGATCCTCTAATTACTTCCTTAATTAATTACTCTATTTAAATTAATTATATCTAATAATTAATTCTAATTAATCACATTTATTTATCACCCTTGATTAATCTCATTCAGTAATTAACTACCCTTAATTACTTTATTAATTAATTGTCCTTAATTAATTATCTTTAATTAATCCCTTGATTAATTACATAAATCAAGTAAGCTCAAATTACTTCCATTAATAAGTCATCCTTCAATTAACTACATCCAGTAATTACCCATTAATTACTTCACTAAGTAATTATACTTTATAAATTACATTAAGTAATTTATACTTATCAAATCATCAAGTGATTATCTTAAACTAATTAAACTAATTAATTAACTTAAACTAATCACATTAATTTAATTAATTACATTGAATAATTAATCCCCTTAATTACTTTCATTAAGTAATTATACTTAATCAATTTCACAAATGATTAACCTTAATTTAATTAATCTAATTAATTATTTAAATGAATCACATTAATTAATTATTTAATAATCCCTAATTAATGATTTCATTGACCATTAACAATCCTTTAATTACTTTTCTTAAGTAATTATACTTTAATTAATCATCATTAATTACAAAGTAATTAAATTTTAATAACCAATTATTCATCTCTAATTACTTAATTAATTAAGTGCTTAACTGTAACAAAATAAATCTTTAATCACTTGATTAATTAATTTCTAATCAAAACTTATTACTTAACTAATCAATCTCAAATCATCAATTAATAATCTTGTAATCATCTAGTTAATGATCTTTAATTACAAATTAATTAACCTCTAATTGATTTACAACCCTTAAATCTATTATTTATTTATTTATCTATTAATTATTAATTAAATAAAGTAATTAATCCCTCTTATTTAACTTATTATTAAACTAATCCTAAATCATTAAACGTTAATTAATTTTTAAGATATAATATTAGCCCTTTATAATTACTAAATTATTATTAACAAAAGCCTTTGAAACTTGTTTACTTTCAAATTTACTTTTAAATTTCATTTCACATTAATGATCTAAAATAATTCCAAATTTAACTTTAACAAAATTCAAAGTAATTTAAAAATCTTTTTAAATCAACTGCTAAAGAAAAACTTATCTCATAGAATAAATTTATATAACAGTTTTTATAACAAATTCATTTAAATTCAAATCTTGTTTTATTTAAAAAAACTTGATCTAAAAACTTCATCAAGTTAAATATTAAAACCTGGAAACCATTGTACTTCACATAAACATATTCTTACTTGGTTTTGAAACCTGCATTCTGTTTTTGAAATTTAAAATTTAAAAACTTGAACAACATTTAGTTTCAAAACTTAAAACTGGGACAAAACAACTGACCCGAGCCAAAACACTCCAGTCTCAAGCTACTCAACCCCTTACTTCTTTGAGAAAAACATGCGACGTCTTCGAGCAAAACATCGATCTTCGTCGAAGACCAAACATCTGTAATAGATGTACATGTGCACGATGCACGGTGAACAACTCGACGCCGATCAACTACGAAGCCTCCATAACGTTACCGATGACTTCGCGAAGCCTCCCCATCGATCAGATCCTACTGTTCTATCTCGAATCAAAATCAAGTGCTTCGACCCGAACTGAACCCCCAACTCGACACGAAGTGCCACTCCAACGCCGACGATTATGACATAATAGGAACCCACGGCCTTCCTTCCACAGTTGCCTCACATCATCACGTCTCAATTGCAAACATCGCGATCGAACCCGAAGCTCCGTTGTTGCCGCGAAAACATCGACAACACGCCAGACAATAACTACACTTAAACCCTAGGTAGCCCTTGCCCTGACGACTCGACCACCAGAAAATTTACCACCCATTTTTCTGATGATCATCACCATACAAGCTACCATCAATCTAAAAATAATCAAATCTCTACACGTCGATCATCTGGAATCTAAGGTATTCCCCAAATCATTCATTCTAGACAATCTCAATTAATATCACATTAAAAATCATGATTTGAATCCTAAAATTCATCATTTAGCTCAGCATATTAGATTATGAAATCAAAATCTGAAATTACAAAGATTGATTTTTGACTGTTTTTAGCTCTTCATTGTACTTGTTATTTTTTTGGGAATATTCCCAAATATAAAACCTTAAAGCTATTTTTAAAATTAGTACCACACAACAAAAATCATTTTTCATTCAAGGATTAAGGCTTGAATCTGATTTTAGAATGAGATATGAAATTTTTCACACAATAGATAGTCCTGAAATAAAGAACAGAGACCATCATATGAGCATGCACAGACAATTTCTACAGATCCATCCATATATATGCATACATCCACATTCATATAATATTTAAACTATACTGCTACTATATTTTACTCCAAGAACAATTATAGGATCAGGTAAAAACTATTTTTAAAAAGAAAAATTTACTCACTAGTTTAAGAGTGATGAACAGAGCACTTTGAAAAGCTTTTGAAAACTTTAGAACTTGTTTGCTGAAGATGCTGCTTGATTCATAAACTTGAATTACTTATTATTTAAACTGATATGCTTTGATTTTGCAGTTGATTAGTCTACAGGGTTGTTTGCTTGATAACCTCAGGTTGAATGTGATGCTGCAGGCTTTGTTCCAGGTTGAAGGAATGGTGCAGGCCTTTATGATTTGATTATAGAAAATGAATTACAGGCTTTAAATTTGATTTCTGGTTTTTGAAGTGGATTGATTTTTGTTTCAGGTTTTAGGAGGGAGTGATCACTGATTTTTCTTTAAGAATTTGTTCTAGTTTCTTAGTTTTAGAATACAAAAGGATAGAAAAAAGAAATGAGGGTGAGAAGTATTTTTTTTATAAGTTAAAATGGTTTATTTTAAAAATGAAAGAAAAATCAAAAATAATATATGACACTTGTCTAATATTTTAATGATTGTCGTTATTTTTGTTTATAACTTAACACTTGTTTAAATAAGCTTCCATAGCTTTACACTTGTCTTTTAAGTATATCTTTTTACTTTAAATGTTAATATAAAGTTTTATGCTTACTTATTTTATTAATCCTTATCTAAATAAAACAAATTAAAATCTATATAAATCCAAAATAAAACAAATTAAAGAAAATGTTATAAATAAAACAAATTATATGCGAAATAAAATCTTATACATATAATTTAAATCCAAAATAATTTAAAATGTCTATCTTTTGAATTTCAATTTTAAATCCAAATTAAAATTCAAATTAAATTTAAAATCCAAATTAAAGTCAATTTATAACAACATATTCAATTGAAAATAACAAATCTATTTTTTTATTAAAATCCATTCATATCTATACATAAAAATGACACATTATTATTATTATTATTATTATTATTATTATTATTATTATATAATTTATAAAAGAAAATTATTCCATTATTTCCAAATTACTTATTTTACTTAATTGAATTAATGTATTATATGTAAATTGTATTTTAAACTTATATATTTATTTTCAAATCATATTATCAAGTAATATTTAAAAGAAAATAATACAAACCTTTTTATTAATTTCTATTTAAATCTAAATTTAAACTTAAGGTTTTAAAAATATATTTTAAATAATTAACATTTCTCTTAAGTATTTTAAAACAATATGATTATTTATTTAAATAGCTTTGAAAAGTTTTATTTTGAATTAACCAAAATTTCCAAATTACCCAATATATATATTAGAATTTGAAAACATGATTTTTATTTATTAAATTTCAACCAAAGCTTTTCTATTTCCAGTATATACAATTATATATATGTACATTATAAATATAAAACATTTTATTAGCTTTAAAAAATAAAATTAACCAATTAAATATTTATTTGCTTTTAAAAGAATAAATTTTCCAATTTAAATTTCAATATAAAAGACAATTATCAAATCAATTTAATTTTTAATACGGATTATTTAATTGATATTGCCCAAAATTCCAGGTCATTACACTAGCGGTATGGTCTCACTATATGTTGCTTGTTAGGATAAAGTTTTATTCATACTAGATTTTATGTCCGACCTGTCTTTTTATTATTTCCCCGTAAACTCACGGGTACTCACTAGAGTAGGCTGAGTTTATGGACTAGACAAGTATCATTTTGGAAAGGATGAACAAAGACCTCGAAGACAAAACATAAGGCTTATCTAGCAAATATTTTGAAATTCCCGCTGTATAAAACCGGGAATTATTACTAGTTATATGTTGTATTGGCACTCCATATGATGAAAACAACACTACTCTTATTCTTTATTGTATTTACCCCTTCATGGGAATAGGTTTGGTTGATACTGATGTAATGGATTATGTAAACAAAATTTTATATAACGAAAAAGTTATTTAGCCGCTCTATTTACTTATGTTATGCAATAATACTGAACTCGCTTCGTCATTTGAAAATGATCTGGTGATGACTGCATCATGATTGACGTCTATTTTTGGGGCTTATTGTGTGGGATGCTACAACTTGGTATTAGAGATTAGGCTAAGGAACACTCAAGTAAAACAGAGCTAAGTGGACACTAAGTTATAGAAAATGAACATCTTGGGGAGCATGCGTTATATATATGTATATAACATGCTTGTATTTTGATACAGATATATAGTTGAATATATATACACACCTCCACTACTGCTCTCACTCTCTTTATTTTTGTTTCTTACGAACCCTTTCTTTTGCAAAAGGTGAGAATGGATCTACATAACCAACGTTTTATTATAGAAAGTACAAGAGAAAATGATAGTAGGGGAGCTAATAGATGGCCAAGGAGGGGACGCAACTCCTGAAGTTTGTAATGAAGCTGGTAATAAAATGCCTGCCTTGGCTGTAGGAAATTTGGATGTGACTGCACCTTTCCAATGGTTATTAGCAAACTTGGTATAACAGCAAGTACCACCATAGGTCTAGAACATACTAAGGGACCCGATACAGCCAGTTAGGGGAGACTTTTCCAAGATGAACAAGGAATTCAGGAGTTTGTGAGGAGAAATGTTTGATGGAACAAAAAAGACATTTGAGGCAGGTGATTGGCTAGTTATGTGTAAGAGGATTTACAAAGACTTAGAGCTAATAGATGCTCAAATAATGAAGCTTGTATCTAGATAATTCAAGGGATTGGCAAGTGTCTGGTGGGCAATTATGCTAGAAGAGATTCCAGAGTAAGAAATTACTTAGGAAAAGTTTAGGAAGATGTTTGAAGAACGGTATATTCTAGGATCAAAGTTGTCAGCAATGTTTCGGGTGTTTGCAGAGTTGCAATAAGAGAGTTTCACAATGCTAGAATATGTGAAAACGTTTAATGCATTATCTAAGTATGGAGCTAGGACTCCAAGAAAGAAGGTGGAGAAATTTATCTTGGGATTGAAGTCGGGATTGAGCGATAAGACGATGGCTCGTCTACCACTTGCATTCCATGAAGTGGTAAGCATAGTAATGAGGCATGAATTGGTATTTGATGAGAGGCAGGGTTTGGGGTAAAAGGTGCAAGATGAGAAGAAAAGAAGTTTGCTCCATACCAAAAAGGAAAGAAGGGCCAACAGCAAAAAGGAAATGCTCGTGGTAGTGGAGAACGAAAAGATGTGGTAGAGATAACCCCCTATACTTGTGGGTGGAAGGGGTACTATGGCAATGAGTGTCTAAAGTCGATTAGAGTATTAAAGGTCAAATGCATTATTTGTGAAAAGCTTTGGACACAAGCGGAAGGATTATCCCGAGTTGAAGCCGCCGCAGGCTTTCACTTTGGAAGGACCTTTGTTTGGATTGACGACTAAGGTGAAGGGAAAGGGTGTGCCCAGAGGTATAATTTTGATTTCCAATATGTTAGTTAGGGTTCTGTTTGATACTGGTGCTATGCACTCTTTCATTTTGGAAGAATTGGTCGATAAGTTAAAATTAGATGCTACCTATTTAATTACATCCTTGCATGTGGTTATTTTGATCGGTAGGTATGCCAGTCTCGAATTAAGGTGCACTGACTTTGTGTTTGATTTTTATGGTCACATGTTTGTTTGCAACCCATATGTGTTTGACTTCATAGGGTATGGGGTAATTTTGGATATGGATTGGTTGGTGCAAAATGATGCTATAATGTATTGTATGAATATGATTATTACCTTATGGAATTCCACAGGTGGAGAGAGGCTTATGTTGGCTTTGGATGTAATGAAGGAGAAGCCAAACTTGATGTTATATGCTATGGAATATGATGATGAGACCAATAGAATACGGGTAGTAATGGGACTCGCAGACATGTTCGAACCTCTAACAGGATTACCACCGAGAAGGGCAATCGAATTTTGGATACACTTGATGTCAGGGGCACAACTTGTTAGTAGACCACCTAGCAATATGCCGCCTTAGGAGATGGATGAATTAAAGAAGCTGCTAGTGGAATGCAAGGATAAAAGTTTCATAAGGCCAAGTGGCTCATCACGAGAAGCGTCTACAGTATTCGCAAAGAAGTTAAATAGGTTTTATATATGTGTTTTGATTACCGAAATTTGAACGAAGTGACAGTGAAGAATTGTTATACTTTTCCTAGGATATACAACATGTTTGATCAGTTGAGTCGAACTCGTGTGGTCTCACATTTAGACTTGGCAATGGGGTTCCACCAATTGAAAGTGGCAGAGAATAGCATTCAATTGACTACATTCAAGATAAGGTACAGTTCATATGAGTAGCTAGTGATGTCGATTGGACTGACCAATGCTCATGCGCTCTTCGTTGATCTTATGAACTAGATCTTTTGTGATCAATTAGATAGCCTTACATTAGTCTTTATTGATCATATCATGGTATACTCTAAGGGTTTGAGAGACCATTAGTCCATCATAGATTGTTGTTGGAAACCGTGAGCCAACATAAGTTGTAGGCGAAGTTTTTGAAATGCCACTTTGGAAACACGAGGTGAAGTTTTTTGGGCATGTTTTTTTGGAGGATGGTTTAGCTATGAATCAAACAAAGATAGAGACTATTAATGTTTTTAAGAGGATAAAGATGGTCACTAAGATGAGAAGTTTCTTGAGATTGTTGGGTTATTGCTATAGATTCATTAAGCATTTCTTGCATATAGCAGCACCCTTGACTAAGTTGACCAAGAAGAACAAGAAGTTCATATGGACTGATAAGTGCGATCATTTTAGGAGTAAAAAAAAGTTATTAATGAATGCTCCTGTCTTGATCATGCGTGAAGAAAATCAGGAGTTGGTGATATATACCGACGCTTGTGGAATCAGATTGGGAGCAGTGTTGATGCAAAGGGGGCAAGTGATAGCTTATGCATCAAGGCAATTAAGGCAACATGGGTTTAGATATCCGACTCATAACTTAGAGTTGGAAGTGGTAGTGTTCACACTAAAGATTTGGAGACATTATCTTTTAGGAGAGCAGTTCAAGTTGTATATGGACCATAAGTCCCTTATATATTAATTCTCTTAGAAGGAGTTGAATATGAGGCAACAGATACTCTTAGAGTCCTTGACAGCATATCACTTTAGGATAGAATATATGCTAGGAAAAGGAAACAAGGTTTTTGATGCTTTGAGTGGGGGAGTGTTAGCCATGCTGGAACAATGTAAGACGTTAGCCTGTTGAGGAGTGCATTACAGGGAAAATACTAGATCGAGTAAGGATCCAGGTATGTTGGCATGTTTGGAGATACATCCAATACTTATGGATAGGATTGTTGCAAGGTAGGAAGAAGACTCATTGATAGCCAAAAGGATTAAGTGAATGGAGATAGGTGTGAATGTTGAAGATTTGAAAGGATTAGAGATAAACTCGAAGGGATGCCTTAGAAAGGAAGGTAGATGGTGTGTTCTGAATACAGGATACATATGAAAGACGTCTTGAATGAAAGTCATCGATCAGAGTTTACTATTCATCCTTGGTGCATAAAAATGTATCGTGATATGAAGATAGTTTTTCTTTTGAGAAGGGATAAATAGAGAAATAAGTGAATGCATGAAGAAGTGCTTCACCTGCCAACAAGTAAAAGATGAGCACCATAGGCCAATTGGTTTACTTCAACCTTTAGAAGTGCCAACTTGGAAGTAGGATTCAATGTCCATGGATTTTGTAGATGGGTTGCCTAGGTCGAGGACGGGAAATGGTAGCATTTGGCTAATAGTCGATGATTGACTAAGAGTGCTCATTTTATCTTGGTGATGTAACGATCATCATTCTTACTTCGAAAGACGAGCCATTTGGGGTAAAAGGAAAGAAGAAGGATAAGAAGAAAACTAATCAACATAGAAACTCACAATGCAACTGGATAAAATATAATAGATAACATAAGATCATACTGAGTCGTCACCATAATAATAGTACATCAGAGTCATAATAGTACAAGTTCCAGATTAGGACAACTATATCTGCCTTCCCCTGCATCACTAATACAAAATACATATATGCACAGCGGAATAAAATACATAACTAGCTAACAATAAAGCCACCTGCCCAAGCTCCTCCAAAAATATCTGTGAGAAACCTAGTTCACTTGGCCTCTCATAAAAATTTAAGTACCAAAGAGTTTTAGGGAAAGAAACTAAAACTTTGGGTCAGACATGAGTCTGATGTGAGTAAACTCAAAAAACTGAATTATTACTTTAAAACTCTTTTAATATCAAAGGTATCTCATAAGACCACGTCGTACATAAACATGGATGGGTTTTTACCTTATGATAACCAAAACACTTTTTATATAAAATCCAGTGATATTATAATAGTGTCTAGTGTTTTCAAGTAAAATATAGAACATAACTGAAATTGTTATATTAATTAAACTGCAAAGGACATGGGTATAAAACTAAGATCCAAGGCACTTATTGGAAAACGAGTTCCATACAATAACAAAGCTACTAGGATACCACCTGTAATAGTACACCTCTAGATAAAATGTGCTAAAGTCAACAAGAACGTCTTGCACCCCTATTCACTGATCGACCTAACACTTACTGGATAATACTGAATATGATCACCCCGCCGTTGGGATCAATAACCGCACTGGATCCCAAAAATACCTATGTATAAAGCATCTATCTAGATCAGAGATGACCACATCCTAATGGGTGCGACCCACATAGCCTAGCTGCATATCCCCTGTTTTAATCATTCTCAACTGGTTAGGTTTGAGGCTACGTTTACCTTTGTATAAAATCAACACCCTTAAAATGCTAACACTGCCTTCGAGGTGACGCAAATGTAGCATTCGTCCATACAAGTCATTCAGGAGATAAACGAAACGAAGGCACTATTTCTACTACATCCATTTTGGAATCACCCTCGGGGTTAGTAGCAAGCAGCCTTTATACTCTAATGGTCTTCGCCTTTGGAATTTATCATTCAGGTGTTACCAAACCGACGCTTACGTTGGTTCGAAGTGGTTTTGAAATAACATATGCTATCCGATTCCAGTATATACAAACCAACATTCGATAATTTTTAAAGGTCAAGTTTCGATAGTGTAAAAGTCCACTATCTGGGTGCAAATATTTGCGTATGGAAATATCTTCCATATACTTAAGTCATCATGACCCGCTTATCGAAATTAACTCCTTTGTATTCATCACGTTTCTGAAATTAGGTATTTGTGATAAATACAAGTCAACTTACTTTCAATAAAACTTATCAACGTTTTATTATAACTACTTTAATTTGTTTGGCTACTTAATGGCACAAACAAGATATCCTTAGTTTAAATCAATTTTAATTGAGCATTGGCTAAATATCATTAATTTAATTTAATTTTAAAATTAAACCTTTATTAAATAATATATAAATCTTAATTTAATTACTTATTAAATCATTATTTAATTACTAAAAAAATCTTACCTAACTCTAAATAAAATGTTATTTTAACTTAATTAATCTCTAATTATATCTTAATTAAATCCAATTTAAATTAATTAATCTAACCCTGCCCAAATAGTAATTAATTATTAGTTAACCCTAATTAAACAGTAAATAATTAAATAATTAAACTTAGCCAAAATTATTTATTAATTAACTTTTAACTTAATTAATCATTGATTAAACTTCCTTAAATAATTACCTTTAATCTATAATTAATTAACTTAATTACCATTAATTAATAATATTCTTAATTAAACAATTTATTTATTAATTCCTATTTAATTACTAAAATAGTTAACTTTGAACTCAATTAACATTTGAAAAGAATTTATAAAACCATTTAAAAAAGAATCGTTTTTAAAATCCAAATCTTAATCTTTTTCCCAAATAGCATTCATAGCGATTATCGCTATGAAGGTAACACGTTGAAGTTAGATTTAGTTTAGATCTAACTCTAAAATTCTCTTCTAACTTTACTCTTAACTTACTTCTCTTTTTTTAAACATATGTAAAAGATTTATTTTGAAAACTAAATAAAGTATTTAATCTTTTAATAACTTGGAAACAAAAAAACAACTTTTGATCCTTTTCAAGTGATCTCTCATCTCAGTAGCATACAAAAATACTAATTTTCATAACACATGTCCAAACAACAAAGTTCATATATCCAAATATATATAAACTTTACATATATAAGCAAGATGACAACTTTAACAACAAACTAAACTTTTAGACTACATTTAACACATTAATTCAAACCATAATCAATACAACACATATACAACCAAACATCATAGATCTACTACTAAACTAACATCATATTACATATATAAACACTATAAGACATGAAGGTAAAGTCTTCCCATAATAATAAACGTTTACTCACCAAACTTCTTTCAAATCATTTTTAAACTTTAAAATAGCTTAGCGCTTTAAAAATCCTTTAGCAATTTTTTTTTTCACTTTAAACTTGCAAATAGGCTCGGCCATTAAGGTAATGAACTTGGCCAATATGGCAGTGGTTGAATATGGACCTAAAATTGAAAAAGAAGATGAAGTAGGAAGGAAATAATTAATTTAAACAAGATTTAAAAGGGTTTAAACTAAGAGGATTTGATTTTTAATTTGAAAATGAAAAATGGCAGCCATTAAGATATTTTCAAGCTTTTAAAAAGAAAATAAAATTTTGAAATTTTTTGGAAAGTGAGAATGGAAGGAAAGTGAGAAGGAGAGATTTGTTTTTATAAAAAAGAATGAAGTGAAATTACATTTCTACCACCAAGTACACTTGGCCTCCACTAAAATGATGCTATCTCACCACTTTATCCACTCTATCATGGTTTACACATGTAAAACAAGATTCCCCCTTTTTAACCAACATGTATTAACTAATTTGTACTTAGGATAAGAATGAGGTGATGTTTCATGTTTTATTTTATTTTATTTTATTTTTTTATATTACTTACAAATGGTCACATCATCTTGCATAAGTACTCTTATGATATAAATCGTTATTTTCGAATCCATACTTAAGTCATTTGAAATATGTAAGTATATTAACTAAAGCATTTACAACATTTTAACCAACTTTTTAATGGTGGAAAATTAAAAAAAATTCAAAAATATTTTGGATGTCTTTTTGTAATTTCTTTTGATATAAAATACCAGTTGGACTGACTAATGCACTTGCATTCTTCATTGTTCTTATGAACCAGATTTTTTACGATCAATTGGATAGATTTAAGTTGGTTTTCATTGATGATATCTTGGTATGCTTAAAGGATTTAAGAGACCATGTAGTCTATCTTAGGTTGGTGTTGGAGACCTTAAGCCAAAACAAGTTGTGGGTGAAGTTTTTGAAATGCCACTCTTGGAAACAGTAGGTGAAGTATTTTGGGCAAGTTGTTGAAGAGGATGTTTTAGCCATGAATCCAACAAAGATATAGACTATTAATGTCTTTAAGAGGCCAGAGATGGTCACTGAGATGAGAAGTATTTTAAGATTGGCTGGCTATTACTATATATTCATTAAGCATTTTTTGCATATACCAGCACCCTTGACTATGTTGACCAAGAAGAACGAGAAGTTCATATAGACTGATAAGTGTGATCATTTTAGGAGTTAAAAAAGTTATTGATGAACGCTCTCTGACGGAAACCAGGAATTGGTGATATACACAGACACTTATGGAATTGGGTTGGGAGTAGTGTTGATGCATAGGGGCAAATGATAGCTTATGCATCAAGGCAATTAAGCCCATATGGGTTTAGGTATCCGACTCATGACTTAGAGTTGGTGGTAGTAGTGTTCATGCTGATGACTTGGACACATTATCTTTTGGGAGAGCAGTTCGAGTTGTATACGGACCATAAGTCCTTTATGTATTTATTCCCTCAAAAAGAGTTGAATATTAGGCAACAAAGACGGTTAGAGTTCTTGGCAGCATATTACTTTGGGATAGAGTATACGCTTGGAAAATAAAATAAGGTTTCTGATGCTTTGAGTGGGAAGCATAAGAATGGAGTGTTAGCCATGATGGAATAATGCAATATGTTAGTCTCTTGTGGAGTGCATTATAGGGAGAATACTAAATCGATAAGGATCCATATGTATTGGCAAGTTTAGAGGTATGTCCAGTAGTTAGGGATAGGATTGTTCCAAGGTAGAAAAAAGACTTATTGATAGCCAAAAGGATTAAGTAAATGAAGACAGGTGTGAGTGCTGAGGATTTGAAAGGATTAGTGATAAACTTGAAGGGATGCCTTAGAAAGAAAGGAAGACGGTGTGTTTCGTATGTAGGAGACATTTAAAAGAGATCTTAAACGAAAGTGATTGATCAAAGTTTACTACTATCCTTGGTGCACAAAAATGTAACGTGATATGAAAAGAGTTTTCTTTTGAGAAAGGATGAAGAGAGAAATAAGTGAATGCATGACGAAGCGCTTCACGTGCCAACAAGTAAAAGCTAAGCATCATAAGCTAAGTGGTTTACTTCAACCTTTAGAAGTGCCGACTTGGAAGTGGGATTCAATGTCCATGGATTTTGTAGATTGGTTGCGTAGGTCGAGGATGGAAAATGGCAGTATTTGGCTGATAGTCTATACATTGACGAAGAGTGCTCACTTTATCCTGGTGAAGTTACAATCCGGATTTCTTACTTCAAAAAACGAGCCATTTGGAGTAAAAAGAAAGAAGAAAGAAAAGAAGAAAACTAATCAATACAGAACCTCACAAAGCAACTGGATAATATATAATAGATAACATAAGTCATACATAGTCATTACTATAATAATATTACATCAGAGTCATAATAGTACAAGTTTCAAACTGGAACAGTTATTTTTACTTACGCCTACACCAGTAATACCAAATAAATACATGCACGGTAGAATATAATACATAACTGGATAACAATGAAGCCACCTGCTCCAGCTGCTCTAAAAAGCATTCGTGAGAAATCTGGTTCACTTGGTTACTCATTAAAATTTGAATACTAAAGAGTTTTAGGGAAAGAAACTAAAACTCCAGGTGAGACATGGGTTCGGTGTCAGTAAACGCAAACAACTGAATTATTACTTTTAAAACTCTTTTAAAATCAAAAGTACCTCGTAAGACTACTCCGCACATGGGTTCACTAAAGAGTTTTAGGGAAAGAAACTAAAACTCCAGGTGAGACATGGGTTCGGTGTCAGTAAACGCAAACAACTGAATTATTACTTTTAAAACTCTTTTAAAATCAAAAGTACCTCGTAAGACTACTCCGCACATAAAGACGGACGGGGTTTTACCCAGCGATAACCAAAACACTTTCTATATAAAATCTTGTGATATCATAATAGTGTCTAAGGTTTTCAAGTAAAATATAGAACATAGCTGAAATTGTTACATTAATTACATTCCAGTGTACGTAGGTATATAACTAAGCCCGAAGGCACTTATTGAAAAATGGGTTTTCATACAATGACAAGGATACCGGCGTATTACCTGTAACAGTACACCTCTAGATAAAGTGTGCCGAGGTCAACAAGAATGTCTTGCACCCTTGCTCACAGGATCGACCTACCATTTACTGGAAAGTACCGAATATGATTGCCTTGCGGTCGGGATCGATAACCACACCGGGTCCTAAAAACACCTAAGTATAAAGCATCTATCTAGATCAAGGATGACCACATCCTAATGTGTGCGACCCATATGACCCTGCTGCATATCCCATTTTTTTAGTCATTCTCGAATGGTGAGGCTTATGGCCACGTTTACCTTTATATAAAATCAGCATCCTTACTTAGAATGCTAACACTGTCTTCCAAGCGACGCAAATGTAGCATTCATCCTTACAGGTCATTTAGGAGCTGAAGGAACCGAAGGCACTACTTCTACTTCAACCATTTTGGAATCACCCTAAGGGTTGGTAGCAAGTAGCCCTTGTACTCTAATGGTTTTCGCCTTTGGATTTCTCATTCAGGTGTTACTAAATCAAATGCTTATGTTGGTCCGAAGTGGTTTTCGGATAATATCTGCTATCCAATTTCGGTCTCTCCAAACCAACATTCAATAATTTTTAAAGGTTAAGTTATTGGTAGTGAACAACTCCATTATCTAGGTGTAACGATTTGCATATGGAAATATCTTCCATATACTTAAGTTATCATGACCCACATATCAAAATTAACTCCCTTGTATTCATCACGTTTTTGAAATTTGGCATTTGTGATAAATACAAGTCGACTTACTTTCAGTAATACATGCTAACGTTTTATTATAACTACCTTACTTTGTTTAGCTACTTAATGGCACAAACAAGAGATCCTTGGTTTAAATCAATTTTAATTAAAAAAGAGCCTTTGTTAAAAATCATTGATTTAATTTGAAAATTATACCTTTGTTAAATAATATTTAAATCTTAATTTAATTACTTATTAAACCATTGTTTAATTTCTAATTAAATATTACTTAACTCTAAGTAAAATGTTAATTAAACTTAATTTATCCTAATTATATTTTAATTAAATCAAATTTAATTAATCAATCTAACCCTTCCTAAGTAGTATTTAATTGTTAATTAATCGCCATTAACCAATAATTAATTAAATAATTAAAATTAAATATCTAAATTAATTTATAATTAATTTTTAACTTAATTAATCATTAATTAAACTTTCTTAATTAATTAAAATTAATTAACTTGAATCCATAATTAAACCCTAATTAATTAACTTAATTACCATTATTTAATAATATTCTTAATTACACAATTTATTAATTAAGGAATTATTACTCTTATTTAGTTACTAAAATAATTAACTTCGAACTTAATTAACATTTGAAAAAGAATTTTCAGAACCATTTAAAAAAGAATCATTCTTAAAATCGAAACCCTAACCTTTTTTCCAAACTGCATTTGTAGCGACTATCATTATGAATGCAACTCGTTGAAGTTAGTTTTAGTTTAGATCTAACTCCAAACTTCTCTCCTAACTTTACTCCTAACTTACTTCTTTTTTCTAAAACATACGAAAAGATTTATTTTGAAAACTAAATAAAGTATTTTATCTTTTAATAACATAGAAACAAATAAACAACTTTTGATCTTTTCCAAGTGATCTCTCATCTCGTTAACATACAAAGATACTAACATTCATAATACATGTCCAAATAACCAAGTTAACATATCCAAATATATATATAAACTTCTCATATATAAGTAAGATGACAATTTCAACAACAAACCAAACTTTTAGACTACATCCAACATATCTAATTCAAACGATAACCAATACAACACATATACAAGCAAATATCATTGATCTACCACTAAACAAACATCGTATTACACATATAAACACAAGACATAAAGGTAAAGACTTTTGAAAAAATTGAACGTTTACTCATCAAGCTCCTTTCAAATCCTTTTTAAACTTTTAAATAGCTTAGTACTTTAAAACCCTTTAGCAAAAATGATTTTTTTCCACTTTAAATAAGCAATCAGGCTCGACCATCATGGAGATGGGCTTAGCCAACATGGCAAAAGGTGACCATGGACTTGAAATTGAAAAAGAAGATGAAGTAGGAAGGTAAAAAGTAAATGGGTTTAAACTAAAAGGATTTGATTTTTGACTTGAAAATGAAATATGAAATCCATTAAAGATATTTTCAAGCTTCTAAAAAGAAAATAAAATTTTGAAAAGTTTTAGAAAGTGAGAATAGAAGGAGAGAGAGAAAGTGAGATTTTTTTTATAAAAAAGAATGAAGTGAAATTACCTTTTTACGCCTAAGTACACTTGCCCTCTATTAAAATGATGCCACCTCACCACTTTATCCACTCCACCATGGTTTACATGTGTAAAAAATATCCCCCCTTTTAACTAACATGTATTAACCATTTTGTACTTAGGATAAGAAATAAGGTGGTTTTTCATGTTGTATTTTATTTAATTTGATTTTTTATATTACTTACAAATGGTCACATCATCTTGCATAAGTACTGTAATGTTATAAATCCTTATTTGATTTTCTAATCCATAGTTAACTCATTTAAAATGTGTAAATATATTAACTTAAGAGTTTACAACATTTTAAATAACTTTTTTAATGGTAAAAAATTGAAAATTTTCAAAAAGATTTTGGTCACATTTTCTAATTTCTTTTGAAATAAATATTTTGTAAATAAAATTTAAAAATCTATTCACCAACACTAGTTATTATTTAAAAAGGATATTTTTTATTTTTAAAATTCATATATTAAATATTTAATAATATATTAAATATCCATATTTAAAGTGATTAAATTTCGGGTCGTTACAGGTGAAGTCGATGAGAACGACAACTTGCATTACGAAGCTATATACGAAGAATGTAGTCACATTACATGAGATATCGAGTAGCGTTGTTAATGATGGAGACTCATTGTTCACTAGCGGCTCTTGAGAAGTTTACAGAGTGCATTGAGTACATAGTAAAATTTGAGTACGACTTACCACCTACAGACTGATGGTCAAACCGAGAGGGTGAACCGCGTGCTCGAGGATTTGCGAAGAGCATGTATTTTTGATTTTGGAGGATCTTGGGAAGATCTACATCTAGTAGAGTTTTCCTATAATGATAGTTATCAGATGAAGTTCGAGATGGCACCGTTGGAGGCGTTTTATGATAGATCATGTAAGTCACTAGTTTGTTGGTCGAAAATAGGAGATAGACTCGTGTTGGGGACCAATTTGGTTGAATACTATAAAGAAGGTAGAATTGATTTGTGCTAGAATGAAGGTAGCACAATCATGGTAGAATAGTTATGCCGATAAGAGGAGGGTAAAACTCGAGTTCGCAGTGGGCGATCATGTATTTGTGAAGGTTTCTCTGATGCAAGGAGTAATGTGCTTTGGGAAGGTAGGGAAAATGGCACCTAAATATATAGGACCGTTCCCAATGATTGAAAGATTTGATAATCTTGATCATCGAATCGAGTTACCAAGTAGTTTATAGGATGTGCATAATGTATTTCACATCTTTATTTGACAACCATGTGCATGATCTAAATTTGATGGTGGAATCGAGGGTAGTTGAAGATTTATCTATGGAGTTAGATTTGATTCATATTAGATGACCGAAGGGAATAGTAGGTTAGGATACGAAAGAGTTAAGGAAAAAAAATATTAAACTTGCTCGCGTCTAGTGGAGTGAGGATGTTGATGATTATGTCAGGGAGGTATAAGATAGGATTTGAAATAACTATCTGGATTTTTTTTGATAAGTATATCTGTTGCATAGACTATGTTAGGTAGAAATTTGAGCCTTATTCTAATTCAAACCTTCAAGTTGAAAGAAAGTCCTTGGTTCATCATACAATTCAGTAGCTGTATATGCAAGCCAATGAATCAAGGAGAACAAATATTCAAATTATTCAAGGTATAAGTCCATGATTATATAGCTTTTGATTCCAATTTGACCTAATAGCCATGGAAATCCCAATATAATGTTCTTTATTACACACTTAAAAGAATGAAAATTGAGGAAGAGGAGAACCTAGAATTTGGCCCCTTATTGGGTGGGTTTATATGTCAATTTATAGAAAATTGAGCCGTTTGATGCTTGACATGTGGCATCTTATAAAAAATAGATGGTCATGATTTGGTAACGTGGTACATGTTTGAACTGGCATGTGGCACATCTTCTTTTGTTGGTTGAGAAGTTGTGGTGATGATCCAACCACAACTTTCCACGTAGCCAGTGGGATACAGTTAATATGTATATGAATCAATATGTGATAGCATAGAAGTATCACCATTCGACAGCTTAATTCATTAGCATGCAATAGCTTTGCATTATAATCCTTCGATAGCTTGCTTCATCAGCATGCGATAGCTTTGCATTGCAATCCTTCAGTGGTTTGCTTCAGCAGCACGCGATAGCTTTGCATTACAACCCTTTAATTTTTTTTCTTTATCACCATGTGATAGCTTTCTTTGACTCAACGTTTGATGACTCTTATAGTCACCATGCGACAACTTGTGTAAGTCATCCTTCGATGGCTTTCATATTCATCGTATTGTGGCTTCCAAGAAACATTCTTCGATGGCTCTCATAGTCACCATGCAACAGCTTGTATAAGTCATCCTACAATGGCTTTCATATTCATTATTTGATAGATCTCAATAATTATTCTTTGATGGCTCTCGTAGTCAAGATGCAACATCTTGTATAAGTCATCCTTCGATGTCTTTCATACTAATCATTCATTTGCTCTCGAGAATCATTCTTTGATGGCTCTCATAGTGTGATAACCCGGGTTTTTGAGCATTTAATAGTTGGATAACTCTCCGGTTTATAGATTGAACAGATAAGAATTTTGATAATAAAGAATATCTGAATATAAATAATAGAAACTGAATTTTTATATCTGGAAAATTAAATATATGTATTTTTATGTATATATTAGAAATAGGAAAAAAATATTGATTTGAATTTAATTTGTAATTCGAAATGTTAATTTGATTTAATACTTTTGAAAATGATATATAAGATTCAAATTAAAGGTTCATTTGTTTTAATATTTCTTTCATTTTAATTTTATCATAAGATAAAATTGTTTTAAAATTTTATATAAGGAAGTTAAACTAAAGTTCTCAAATTTATAAACACATGTTATATTGATTTGATCAAAAACATAAGTTAGGTATAAATAAATATTTATATAGATTCATATGTATATTTACAAAAATCTAAAGTTTATTTATATAAAATAAATACATATTATAATCATGTAAATATTACATAATTACATACATAGCTTAAATAAATTGTAAAAAGGGAAAGTAATATTTGTAAATCATTAATTAAGCATTAAAACACTTGTAAGCATATTAAGTAATTTAAAGACATTTGTAAATTGAAATGGATATGTGTAAGCTAAATAATAGACCTAAGGACAAGTGGCTATATTTGTTTTTCTTTTGATAATTAAAACTTTAAATTTAAAAAGAAAATACTAAAAAAAAGATTGGGATTTTCTTTTATCAGCTCTAAATCTTTCTCCTCTTTCAATTCAAACTAAATTCAAAACAAAAAGAAGATAAAAAAAGAGAAGAAATGGAAATTCAACAAAGCAAGGACTAGATGTAAGCCTATCAAAATCATCTCAAGCAATAGGAATCAGATCAGATTTCAACTTGCATGCAGCCTTCAGATCAAAATTAAAATATAAAGCTTATAGCTCTGTCCTTTGTTTGCATTAACAGGTGAGTAAGCTTGATAAATCTATGAATCTTAAACAAGTATGCAGTGATCTTATAAGTATGATCTGAAATTTCCTATGCATGCTGTTTTAAAATGATTTTAAGCATACATATATGTGTGTTAGCAATTTTACCTGGGCTGGAACATGAAAAGGAAAATTTCTATTCAGATTGAAACAGTGAGTAAACAATTAAGGTTGTTTTAAATTTATGCATGTAATGTTTTAGTTAGTTGGTGATGTGATAATTATTTGCATGTTAGAAAATTTCATCAAAAAATTTAACCTTCTTAGATACATTCAGATCTATATATATATGAAAATCATGGAAGTAGTTATTGTGAAAATGTTTCAAATGGGGTGTTCTGTTCTTCATTTTTCAAAACAAGTAATTAGGCCTTTCTGGAATTTGGATTTTTACTTGTTGTTGGCAATCATGCTTGAAGAAAAATGATTTAAGTGTTAAATATATATAAATGTGTATATTTATATTTGGTTGTTGCTGTGAATATCGGGAAAAAACAGACATTTGAATCTCTGTTCAAAACATTTCAGGTTTCAAACCTGTAGAAAACAAAACATCTTCATATGATCATTTATAGAATTTAATATCTAAATGAAACAGGTTCAAAATTTTAAAAAATATTTTGAAGAAGTAAAAATGCATGGGGTTACTGGAAGTTAGAAAACACAGTAAATTAAATTCTTTCTTCAAAATTTGATTTATTTAAGTTGGAGATTTGATTGCAAAAATCTTGTTCGTTTTATAAGCCGTGAATTTTAAGGTTTGAATCAGGATTTTTAGTTGAATAAATTATGGGAAATTCGAGATGACCGGAATTTACAAATTGGTCAATTACTGGTGATCGGAATAGGCTTGGACTGCGGGATTATGTCAGGTGTGGGATCATAGGACAGTGGTCACGGGAAAATTAATTACTGATCCTATAGACCACTGTGGTGATGGCAAGGGGAAGATCTAGGGTTTAAGCCCAGTTTTGTTCGCCATGATTACAGGGAAGGATACGACGTCGATAGGGTATCGGAAGTGAGTGGACCAAGTGCAAGAGTAACGTGGGTCAACGAAGCCTCTCTGGTCAGAAATTCGGAGTCACTGGTGGTTTGTTTCGGCGGCGCGTGGCGATTGTATGATGAGGGGAAGGTATCAGGTTGAAGCCTGATGTGTTTGAGTTTGTTCGAATTTGATTTCGAGTTAGGTTGTTTGATCGCGAGGTCGAAGTTGTATGAGATGGTCATGGGCGACTTGTCAGCGACATTAGTGATGATCGGAGCTCTGGCAAGGTTGCGTGCATGTGCACGGAGCATGTTCGTTTCCATCATCATCTGTAGAGTGGAGATGTAGAAATGCATCGGGTTACTCTCGGAATATTTGGAATGGTGCTTCGGGAAATAATAGTAGCGTGAGTATCATGTATGTTTTGTCTCAAGCAGGTTCAAAAATTTTAGTAGTAAGTATTCCAGGTTGAGTAGAAGAATGGATCGGGATGATCGAAAGAATTGCTCGGGTTATGCACGTGATTTTGGAATTTGGGTTTGAAGTATTTAAGATGTTTTTTTTTTTACTTCAGTTATCAGGTCCTAAATCTAATAATAATGAACTAACAAAGTTTTTAAAAAAAGAATGTGTAGGTTTAAACTAAGTTGTTTTTTTCTATTTAGGGTAATTATATAAGAAAATTTATTTAATTAATTTCCAAATTCAAATTATTAAAATTAAGTGGATGGTTGAGACGATATGTTTTAAAACCTTAATTAATCAAGGTCTCTAGGAATTTTGTATAAATTAATTTCAATCTTTTAATTAAATAAGTTTTATATGATTTAGTTAAGAAATTGAGATAATGGTTACCTTGGATTAGTTAAGGACTTAAGTAATTACTTAAGGGAAGTAATTAGGTATTAATTACTTAGAGTAATTAATTAAACAGATTGATTAATTAAGGCTTAGTTAATTAATGAGTGTGAACTAATTTATCAATGTAAGTGATTGTCGAATAATTAATTCGGGAAGTTAATTTAGAAGGTGATTAAAGGTAATCAATGAGATCGGTCTGAGAATAATTAAATGGTGTTATTAATTGAAGGCAAAGTACTTAAGGTAATTAAAGAATGATTAATCAAGGATGGTTAATCAAGTTGTAATTAAGGAATGATTATGTAATTGGGCATAATGGATTAGTGATGAGTAAGCAAGATTTTTAAGTAATAAAGTTATTAATTTATTTCTTTAATAGTTAATTAAATTAATTAGAATTGGTACGACTAATTATCTTGTTTACGAACGATTGAAGGATATTTGAATACCTTTGACTGTTTGTTATCTCTAGTATGTGATTGTGATACTTTATGATATGTTTTCTTGGGTTTAAATTGAGATAATGTGTTTATCTACAATGAATTGCTATGAAAAAGTGAAATCTTGTATTTAAATTTAATCATTTGAAACTTGAGTTAAGATGGCATCGGATTCGAAGAGACCGGGGTCGGGCATTAGTAATATCCGAAACCACTTCGATTTGTATTCTACATAATTCCATTTGGATTTAATATGAAGGATAAATACTGAAATGGAATAATATGGACCTTTGAACTAAGTAAGAAGACTTAGAATTTGATTTGTGGAATATGTTTTGAGCATAACAAGTAATGAACTCGTAGTGTAGTACGAGTTACCCGGGTTTTCTTTTATGATTTGAATGTAGTATTTCAAATTTTATGGGTTTATTCACGCTGGTTTCCAGCCTGACCCGGGTGTTACTTTGATGTAATGCTCGGGTCAGACCGATTATTACAGATTTTCAGGTAAGGACGTTCTGGAGCTCAGGAGACGAGCTGGATGGCAGGAACGTATGAGGTGTTTTTCTGTATTTATCTGGGACAAGTTAGTTTTCTAAATTGTCTGGTATTTGTGTAATGATGTAATTCTGATGTATAAAGATATAAGTGTAATGATATAGTTCTTCTTGTAAAACTATTATTTATGTGATATTATATTTTATCCGCTGCGAATGTGAGATTGTGTGTTTCTTTTCTGTTCTTCTTCTATCTCTTTCTTTTTTTTCTCTTTCTTCCTTTCACTAACTATCTGGAAATTTCGGGATCGAAATTTCCGGGTCGTTACACATAGTCACCATGTGATAACTTGTATAAGTCATCCTTCGATAGCTTTTATACTCATCATTTGATAGCCCTTAAGAATCATTATTCAATGAATCTGATAGTCACCATGCACACCTTGTGTAAGTCAATCTTCGATGGTTTTCATACTCAACATTTGATAGTTCTCTAGAATCATTCTTCAGTTTCTCTTATGGTCACCATGTGACAACTTATATAAGTCATCCTTTGGTTGCTTTCATACTCATTATATGATAGCTCTTATCAACCCAAGATGGCTTAAAATTAACCATGCGATGGCTTGAATATCTCATCTTTTGATGGCTTTAGAAGTTACCATTTAATGGCTCATGTTCTTCAACTTAAGATGTCTTTGGACGAATCACCATGCGGTGAGTCATTTTTATCATTTGATAGCTTTACTTCATCATCTTTTAATGGCCTATATTTGTTGACTTTTGCTAGCTTTATATTTCATCCTCCAATGACATCAAATATAGTTCTCCTTAGAAATTTGGATGTAACACTTATCCCCTCCCATAAGAAGTTTTCTTATGCTTTAGCTCAAGTAAACTTCAGCCTTTGTTCTTGTTCCATCGTCGGGTGCTTGTACTCCTTTAGTCTATTACTTTGGTTTATTGAATAATAATTTTTTTTATGAACTTTAAAGTTAAAATATTAAATATATAATCTTAAAAGTATGATTTTTGAAAAATAGATCTTTTAAAAGTAAGGAAATTCCCTTAATTTTTGTTGAAAATAGCCTTTTGCCAAAATTAACTTTTACCGTCTCAAGGTGGAAATTTCTTGTATCCACAAGAAAATTTACCTTGGCCACCAAAATTTCTATTATTTTGCTTCTTTGTATAAATGTTCTAACTGGACCTAACGATGAGATCGAAAGCCTAATTGATTACCACTCTTTACTAGTTGTTTTGACAGGCTTTAATGTGGAATCAAAGGCTTAATCGACCATCACCCTTTGGATGGTTTCTTTGGCCTTGCCTTGCAGTGGAACCAAAGGTTCTCGTCCATCTCCCTTGGTTGTATGCTTTGAACAACCCAGGAGCTACAATCAAAGGCTTAATTGACCATCACTTTTTGGATGGTTAATTTAGCCAGGCCTTGCAATGAGACCAAAGGTTTCTCGTTCATCTTCCTTGGATGGGTGTTTTGATCAGGCCTAGAGGTGGGATCAAAAACTTAATTGACCATCACTCTTTGGATAGTTGTTTTGGCTAGGCCTTGTGGCTGGACCGAAGAATTGTCCATCTTCCTTGGATGGATGCTTTGACTAGGCCCAGTAGCCAGATCAAAGACTTAATTGACCTCAATCTTTGGGAGGTTGATTTGGTCTAGCCTTATGGCGAGACCAAAGGCTTCTTGTCCATCTCCCTTGGATGATTGTTTTGACCAAGATCAACGGCGGGATTAATGGTTTAATTGACTATCACTCTTTGGATTGTTGCTTTGGCCAGGCCTTACGGCAGGACCAAAGGCTTCTCATCCATCTCTCTTAGTCAGGTGCTTTGACCAAGCCCTCCTCTTCCACATGTGTGGTATTCTTGTGCCTAATAAGTCTCATTAACCTCATCATATTAAAAGTTAAGTTAGACATATTGCATCTCAGTCCGGGGGTAACTATTTAAGGGAAGAAAAGCCTTTTGATAAACCATTTTATTTATCAAATGTTGTGAAATATGGTCCTAAGTACTCAGCAATCCATGATTTTAATATTACATTCCCATCTGGCATGCTTAATCGATAGGTTTATGGAGGAGTAACCTCATGAATAACTAGTGGTCCTTCCCAATTTGGTCCCGGTGAGCCATCTGCCGGATCCTTTGTGTTGGCCATTACTTTTCTTAGAACTAGAACTCCTTTATTGAATGCACTTTCTTTTACCTTTGAATTTTAATGCTTGGGGATTCTTTGTTGGTATTCAACCGTTCATATATTAGCATGGTCTCTTCATCCTGTTAAGAAAATTAAGTGACTCTTTCATTATTTTTTGATTTGTTCCAAAAGTATAGGAAATTCTTCGACATGAAGGGACTTCGAACTCCACTATTAACAAAACTTCAAATCCTTATGTCATAGAGTACGGAGGATGTCCAACAATAGTTCTTGTACAAGTTTCATATGTCCATAAAATGAAAGGAAGTTCTTCTACCTAATTTCCTTTGGCTTTGCCTAATCGTTTTTTCAAGATATTCTTAATGGCTTTATTTTCTATCACTACCGCTCCATTGGCTTTTGGATGAGCTACAGATGATTTTTTTATTATTATGTTTTTCTCATAGAAGCGAGTAATTGTTCACTTTCAAACCGAGTTTCATTGTCAATATAATCTTATTTGGAAGTCCAAGTCTAGTGACTATTTTTTATGACAAACTTTCATACAGTAATGTTTGATAATGGTTTGGCCTCCACGCACTTGGTGAAGTAATTAATGACTACCACTGCGAACATTGGTCCTCCTTTTGAGACTAAAAGCGGTTCAATCAAGTCAACCCCCCATACATCAAAGGGCCATGGAATAACAATCGTGGTTAATTTGCCTAGAAATAATCATGGAATTCTTGAAATTTTTTGACATTTGTCACACATTTAAATGCAAGTTAAAGCGTCCTCCATCATATGGGGCAAATAATATCTCTGCCTCATTACATTCTCTACTAATTTCACCCTATTGGAACGCTCTCCATAAAACATCATGGGCTTCCTTTAGCAGCTTAGCTCCTATTTCTAGGGTGATGCATCTTAAGTAAGATGTTGAGTACCCTTTTCTATATAATATTCCATCAACTATGGTGTGCGAAGGGGCTTGATACTTTAGTTTTCATGATTCATTTATTTCTTTGAGCAGCACACCTTTCGAAAAATATTTGATTAAAGGTGTCATCCAACTATTGGAATATTGGCCCTTATAATTACTCGTTCTTATCTCTTCGAAGGCCGCTCCACATTTATCATCTTTCCGGTGTTTTCCTCGTCAAATATTAATATTTGGACTTTAGATCGAGTTAGGACTAGTGCTTCATTACGTAAATCCTCCTTTCCTGACTCAATACTAGGTTTATGTTGAAACCAATAGGGATGATTTTTTACTTCAGGTGCCCCTTATGAACTTGCTAATTTCGCCAAAGAGTCCACTTGGGCATTCTTCTCACTTGTTATTTGATGTATGGAATGTCCTCAAACTAAATCAACGGTTCATGATTTTTTTTTACATATTGAGTGAACCGAACATCTTTGTCTTCTTTAATTGGTTCACCAAATCTCAATTCTTGGAATCTTTAGTTGTTGGGCCATAGTTAATCCCGCTATCATGGACTTGTATTTGGCTATGTAATTAGCTATAGAATATCCTACCTTCATTGTGTAATGTAGCCTATGCCACTAGGGGTAATTATTACATATCCTACCATAATTCCTTGCTCATTTGATTCTCCGTCCATATATAATTGCCATTTTGGTTCGAGCTTCCTTTATTTTTTCAGTTGCTCCTCAATAAACCTATACATTCTATTACAAAGATCAGCCAAAGCTTGTCCTTTGATTGTTACTCGTGGTAGGTACTTTATATCGTATTAACTTAGTTTAATCCCCCCATTTTATTAACCTTCCTGATATTTCAAGTTTGCTATGGATTTGTCATAGTGGGTAATTGACTAGAACCTTGATTGGGTGTGCTTGAAAATATGATCATAATTTTCATGCCGATAATAATAGGCAATAGGCTAGTTTCTCTATAATTGGATATCCATTCTCAGCATCTTATAGTCTTTTACTCACATAAGACACTGAAAATTGAGTCCCCTTGATCAAGTTTGAGCTTATTGCATATTCCGACACTGCCATATACAAAAACTAATCCTCTCCATCCGTTGGGCTAGAAAGTATTGGTTGCTTTTACAAATGGTTCATTAACTCTTGTAAAGCCTTTAGCATTCCTCTGTCATTCAAAGGTCTTTTGCTTTTTGATCACATCAAAGAAATGAATACACTTAACAATAGATTTCGATATGAATCGATCGAGTGTTGCTACTCTCTCATTCAATCCCATTACTTCCTTGCTTGTTTTTAGTTGTGTCATATTTTGGATTGCCTTAATTTTATCAGGGTTGGCTTTTATTCCTCGTGCGCTCACGATATATCCCAAGAATTTTCCAAGTTGAATCTTAAATGAGACCTTTGGTGGATTTAGCTCCATCTTATATTTTCTTAATATTCCAAACATTTTGTTGAAGTCTTCCACATGGTCATTCTCTTTTTTAGATTTTACAATCATATCATCTATATAGACCTCCATGTTCCTTACAATTTAGTCTTTGAAAATCCTGTTCACTAATCATTGTTATATACTCACTACGTTTTTCAATCCAAACGGTATTAACATATAGCAATACAATCCCTAATCCATCACAAAATTAGTGTGTTGTTGATGAGGAATAAATGTAGGAATTTGATTATACCCTAAATGTGCATCCATGAAAGACATCAATTTATGACTGCTTATGGTATCTACTAATTGATTGATTCTGGGAAGTGGGTGGCAGTGGAATGAACATGATTTTTGGCCCTCTAAAATAAAAAATAATACATCCTCGGTGTTCATATGCCTCAAATTCAAGTGCCAGAAAACCCTCGTTAAGGGTAGGAAGAAAATAAGACAAAATAGAATCTTACACGAATGGAATAACATATAATATTTCAATATATATATATATATATATATATATATATATCTTTAAGCGGAAATTTTTAATATATTTATTAGGTTTAAACATGGACAATTATAAATATCTATCCTTACAAGTACAGAATACAATAATACACAAGTGTGGTGAAAAAAAGGCAATAGCCTACTGAAGAATCTTCTAACTCCATGCTCTGAGCTCTTCCAGATTTCTTCTAACTAAACCTGACTACTAAGCTGCCCGAAAAAATAGGACACCCAGAGTTGAAGGAAAGGGAAATAAACCTCGGGTCAGTCATGGGATTAGTGTGAGAAATTCAAAACACGGATATTTGAAAACAAGGGTGTCTCACTAGACCACGCGCACATAAACAGGGAACGGGTTTTTACTTTATGATAACCAAAATCTTTACTATGCAAAATCTGGTTATGTTATTTTTAATGTCATTCTTTTGAAAAACTTTTGAAGTAAATATATATAATTTTAGTCGAAATTGTTACATTAGTAAATTCCAGCATACTATATTCTATAATCAAGTCCGAAACCATTTATTGGAGAATGGATTTCCATACAATGATAGGTAAAGAACTACCTTCCATACAGTACATCTCTAGAGGGATGCACTGTGGAGCAACAACTTTTGAAACCACTGCACCTACCAAGACCGGCCTACCATATACCCAACATGGTGGCCGATAGAACCAAATACGACACCACCCTAGGTATAACCGACCTATTTTGGAGCTCTCTTTGCATACATAACATACTCAACATATATAGAGTAACCTAGAAAGGTGATGACCATACACTAATGGTGTAAACCACATAGCTTTATGGCATTCCCTGTTTAAGCCATTTCTAGAGGATGAGGCCCGAGGTAATGATTACCTTTCACATAGCACATTCCACTTTGAATGCAATATTGCCAATTCCGTCACACACTACTGATTTCCACAAATGTACAACCTCTGAGCTCGTACATCTCAGAGAAGGATGTTAAGTATAGGAGAGTTACTTCCTACACCAACAAATAGATTACTTCCTACACCAACAAATAGATGTACTTTCGTAAAAATCAATGTAAATATATATTGGAAATGTAATGTCAAACATTTTTCCATAAAAGTTATTCAGGAATAGGACAAACTGAAAGAACTCTCCTGCCACATTCTGTCGAGAATCATCCATAGTATTGGTAGCAAGCATCCTATATATATATATATATATATATATATATATATATATATGATATGGGAATTTTCCCATGGGAGTCAGTGACAAGCAGCCTTTATTCCGTTTATTATCATTCCACATCTTCACTTCGAATATGTAAATTGGTTCGAAGTCGTTTCTGAATAAGAATCACTCAAATCCGACGCCGGTTCCTTTGGACCAATCGTTGATAAAATGGGATTAAGTAAATATGTGCTTATCATTTGATTAATTACTTTTTCTTTTTTTATCAAAAATATATTCTAGAGATATATATGTTTAAAACATTTATTTCCGATATATACGGAATCACTAAACCTCTCTTATCAAATTCTTTGATTATTAAAAACCTTTCCAAATCTTAGGATAACTCCAAATCATTTCATTCTTTACTTAGGAAAATATTTCCAAATCATTTATTTAAGTATCAACAAAATATTTCTTATTTCCAATACATTTCTTTTTAATAGGTTAAAACCATGTTATCTAAGATGGTACATCCAAATTATTTAGTACCTAAGTAAAGCGAATCTGTAGAAATTGTATAAATTTTACTCGACATCAATTTCCATACTCTACCTTTACTATCCATCGAATAACGGTGAAATCATTTTTTAATTCGCAAAATAGTACGAGTTCCCTCCACCGAATTTAATACCAAGTATAAGAAGATTATCTATATACAATCCACGTTATATTAAATTAAATTTGTAAATTTGAATCTTTTATACTTTCCTCGTTTTTGACATTTCGACCATATATGTTCCTTCTCCCAAGAAAGAGGCCAGGTGAGCCAAGGCACTGGTTGCTCCTGAACATCTTCTTAGTTTAAGCACCTCACATCTTGATCTAACGAATAGAAAAATCCAGTCTACTCATCGGCTTTTAGAGCCAAAATTTAATCACTTAGTTACAAAAGCTTTTCTTTAAATAATTTATTTAAACCTTTTAAAATAAGTTATAAATCCCTCAAATCATCTTTAAAATGCTTAATTATTTATCTGAAAACATTTATAAAATATTTGGGAAAGAATACTTAGGTTTAAAGCCATACTTCAAAAGTTATTATAAAAGCTGCAAAAGGTTCTGCGAATAACCCTTTTAAGGCTTATTTGATCAAAATAAATTTTCTATCATTTAGAAATCCAGTTTTATAACTCAAATCTCTTTTAAAGCCTTATAAAATATTTATAGAATTTATTCCATATTTTTAAAGAATTTAAAATATCAAATTTTAAAGAATTTGTCGCTTTGGTTTTCGAATTGCCAAACCGCGACTATTTTAAAAACTTGATTTGCTTCTATTTCAAAATCTACTAAAAAAATCATGATCCTTTTTCTTTGTTTGAAAACTATGATTATAAGAGTTTGGAAAATACTTATTAACAAGGAATTCCGACTCCGAATCCATCGTTTAAATGGATTTAACTTTCGACGGCGCTAAATCTCGAACTACCGTTACACGTTGCACCTATTTTGATTCGCTTTCATAACTTGTCAAAACTTCACCAAATTGGATTTTATTGTTTATAAAGCATTCCTTTTTAAAGAGGTTTAACAATCTCATATACACCATTTCATTTATTAAAGGAAAGTGATTTCCTTTGTGATATTCGACGTGTATTATACGTGACTTATTTCAATATCAAAATAAACATATAATCAACGTACAAACTTGATGATCAAAGCATAGTAAACATCCATAAAAATCATACCACTTCATCATATTATACATAAATATAGAGTTTCTCACATGATTTTCGATCAGGCTAAATTTAAATCAGCTATAGCTCCGCTAATCCCATACAGGTGCCTATGGAATTGAGTCCTAAACCTTAAGAAGGGCACGACCTAAGCTTACAAATGGAATTGTGCTCGCCTTCGGAGGGTGGCAGCCAAAAGTATAGAAGAGAAGTCGTGAAGCTTCAACCTTGAATTCACAAAACTAGACCCGAAAATAGGTCATTTTCTTTTCGCTTTTTGACTATGTTTCTCTCAAAATTTGGAAATGTTGTCAATGGGAAAGTTCTTGAAATTCTCTTCTCTTGAATATAAAAAAATAATTACTCAATTTCAAGTTGTTTTGAGGGAGATATGGTCAAAAGAAGAAGAGGCATTTTCAGACTTAAAATCTCGGCTCGAAAATGCACTATAAAAAAGGAGATTTGGACACGACTAAACTCAAAATTGGAAAAGGTGATACACATGAAAGTTGTGAGGACCCGCAAATCCGTACTCCTTGAATAGACACTAATCTCCATTGATTAACTTAAGATGAACGGAAATACGAATTCTCAGGGTTTTAAGAAAAAGAAAAAGGAAAAAAAAGAGGTAGAAGAAGAGAGAAAAGATAGAACGGAACAGAAAGAAAACAACAGAACAATATCAGAATATCATAATCGCAGCGGACAACATATAATAAATAAATGAATAATCTTTAAACAAAGAACTATATCAGTTATTACATTACAGTACATTACATCATCAGAGTGTACAACTATCAAACAACAACAAACAGCGGAATAGAAATACTATATACTAGTGAATACGCCACCATCCATCTTGCCTCCAGCAACTCTCGAATTCCAGAATATCCTGATAAACCTGACTCTTGACTGCCCGTGTGGAAATTGGTGGGCACCCAGAGTTTAGGAAGGAAAACAATAAACTCCGAGTCAGTCATGTGACTGGTGTGAGAAATAAAACAGTTTATTTTTAAAACAAAGTACAGGATAATTTTAAAATAGATTCGCAATGCTTTTAAAAATGAGACTACCATAAGGCCTCCCGCACACACACACAATGCAAACGCAGAATCAGAGGAGATTTCTTCTTATGATAGTCAAAGATGCTTGATACGCATTAAAAAGAAACATTTGATATTATTACTAGTGCATAGTGTAGAAAAAAATCATTTCGAAAATAAAGATATAAATCTTAGCCAGCATAGGCATTCCGCACTTATGCCTACTATAGCTACCATGTTCAATAGCAGGTTACCGCCACATTCCATGGCAGGTTATACAACTAAAACCGTACAAGATCGTATTGTTTCTTTGGATTTCCAACAAATGGTCAAGCCAAGGAACTTTCCATCGCCACATGGAAACGCCTTTGGAATGACGTCCCGAGAACCAAACCGGATCTCTACCAACATAAGGCCGGGTTACCCCAAACTGGGTAACTACAGACACGAATATGTCATCCTCCGATCGTAACCGATCTACATCCGAGGATCCTCGATTTCCAACAACCACAAAATAATAAGTTTGCAGCAACAACATAGGTTAAGTATCTGGGCTCCATACCATGGTACCACCTCTATCCAGAAGGAATGACATACACTAAAGGGCGCTACCCCTAATAACCTTGCTGCATCCTTCCTGTTTTGACCATTTCCAGGGTGTGAGGTCCGACGAAGTCTCGTCCACAAAGCCACGCTTTGGTACAAAGCCATGCTTTGGGTCAACAAATGATCAAAGTAATGATCACAAAGATAAATGATCAAACAAATGATCATATCATAAATGATCAAACAATGATCATTTCACAGCAACGCTCAGCATGTCACATTACCAAATTGGGAATATATCGCTGATAACCATCAACTACATAACGTCTGAGCTCGTACGTCTCAGAGAAGGATGTTAAGCTAAGAGAATAAATTCTCCGCCACCAACAGAAATAGATTTGAAAGAAATCAGGTTTATATCTCAATTTGTAATGTCAGACATATAATCCATACAAGTCTGTTCCGGGATCGAACAGAACCGAAGGCACATACAAAGAAGTCCTTGCAATCCGGATATTCACTAATCACGTCCGGACTTCCCATTACATATGGAATTTCTATACCGGGGCCATTCGGTGCAGAAACATTCGACGGTAATCCTTCCGTTTTCAAAAATATCCGGTCTTCAACACCAGTCTTCAAATGCAATTCATAACGACGTATCACATATTCGGAATGGGTTATACGACCCCAAGGTCCTTTCTCGGTTAACCCGAATAGTGAGCGCTTATTCAAATATAAGTGTGGCATTCAAATTCAAACAAATCACAACAAATACCCATTCAAAGGTAAATATTGATAGCCGGTTATTGAACTATCAATGGATATGCACAACATCACCAGATTCCAAATAATTTTCCAAATTATTTATTTTCTAAAAATATCTTTACAAGATATATAATTTTCACACTTCAACATTTGAAAACAATTTTCAAATCACTTTTCACCTTTACCACTTTTGAAAAACAAATTTCAATCATTTTCCCTATGCGAAAATACTTTCATTTCAACATGGTTCATTTAAACCAATTAAATAAATCCTTAACGATTTACTTTATATTTACGTTCAAAACCCGTAAATTAATTCCCACACTTCAAAAATAAATCAACATTTATTTTTAAACAAATTCCCCTTTTCATTTATAAATTCTATAGTGAATTTACATTCCAAAATATTTATGAATGTACGATTTCAATTATTCATTTTCAATTTATCTTCAAAAAGATAAAATCTCAAAACATTTCATTTCACATTGGAAAAACATTTCCATACTTATTTAATAAGTAATTCACAAATCCATTTATTTTCAACATTTGAAAAATATTCAATATACTTAAATCGAGATTAAGTATATATTTCATTTTTTAAGGAAATCATTCTCTTAAACATATTTATTTGGGCCAAAACGAATATTGCGTAAAACATCGTTACGACAACCCAAAATCACTAGTATAGGGATTCGAAATTAAAATAGATATATAAATCCCAATACTATATAAAACATTTCCTTTCGGAAATCATTTACTATAACAACAGTGTTACAGTCCACCATTTCCTTCTATTTCTCGAAAATGTCTATTTCAACAATGAATGTTGAAGTCTATGGTTCCGAATCTTAACACATTTTAAAAACATCGTTAAATCATTTTAATTCTATTTAAAACATCACATCCAAACATTTTCTTTTATCATATTATTCACTATTCAAAAACGTGAATATACTTCGTTAACCAATTTCATCATTTCTATACATTTTATTTTAAAGGATTATTCACTGTCTAAAACGTGAATATAACACCATTAATAAGTTATAACAATTTACTTATCAAAATAAGTCATTTTGCGGATTATTAAACAATGTTTATAAATTCCATTTCTATTTATTTTATAACAACTTCCTTTTATAAATCTCCTTTATTAACCTATTTCCAATTTATAACTCAATTATATAACAAAAGTTCATATTATAAGTTAAATGCTTATAATTTATTTGTTTACAAAATCGTTCATTTAAACTTCCCAAATTATAAATCTTATAACTTGTAAGATTCATTTATTTACCCAAAACTGTTCTTTTAATAACTTTATAAATTTTATAAACCTACTGCTTATAAAATTTCATTTATAACTTCACCGTTTATAATTCTATAAATTTCATTCATTTATGAAATTAATTTACAATTCATTCTATCACTTATAAAAGCTCGTTTTATAATTCAAGTATTTTTAATTTATACATATCAATTTATAAATCTTTTATATAAATCAATTTATACTATTATTTTAAAACATCTTTAAATTCCTTTATAAATTTCACCATTTTCTTTGATTTATAAAATAATCAAATCTCATAAATCCTATATTTAAACTTTTTACAACATATTCAAAAATCCTAATTTAAACTATTTTATAAAATCATTAACCCCATATTTTCAAAAATCAACTTTTAACTATATTTCTCCAAAAATCATAATTTTTATAACATTAAAATTATAACGTTTATTTATTTAAAATGAATCAATTTCAAAAATATTTTACAAACGTATACTTTCAAAAATCACTTTAAAAATCCTTTTAAAATTCCAAAATTGGCCCAATGGTGCTGCACACCAAATAGTCAATCACGACAACAATGACATCATATATCGATATGATAATCAATCAAATATTAAAATATCTGAAATCAAATAAATACTGTTGAGGAATCCAGTTGGATCCCTCCAACCTGTTTCCCTGCATCCAAAGATATTAGCACAATACCAATTCCGTTACAGTACGGAATTATCGCGATATATGGGATTTATAAAATATTATCCGCTTAATAGGCGGCGCAATAGGGTCTCATCTGCTATATAATGCGGGAAATCAACTCCAAGTACATATATAATACCAATTTCACTGTACTGTGAAATATTCGCGGTATATGTTTTTAATAAATAACATCTGTTTACTAACGGCGTATAATGTCTATTTTAACAATCAATAGATAACAATCAACATTCAAACATACATTCAAGAATTTTAAATCTAACTATTTAAAATAAAAATTGAAACCGATTCGATTGAGTGAGAAGTTCTCACCTTGATTTCAATTTCGTTTTCAGCTTTTATTCGAATAAAATTAAACGGACGTTTAATTTTATCCAAAATTTTCGCTAGCTCCAAACGAGTCCAATCCAATTTCATAACGTAGTGCTCGTCCATACGAACCCAAGGCAACTTGTTTCGTGCATTTTCGACCTCGTATGAAAAAGATACGAATATTTAAAGTTACACGAATTTTTAATATATAAATTTACAACAATTTATTTTCTATTTTCTAAACCTATTCACATCAGCCTTTGGATCCAAGCCCCTGCAATCGTGGCCGCGGAACACAAAAGGGTTCTTCCTTCTACAGGTTGAATGCGCGCAACATAGAACCCATAGCCGTTCACAAACCCTAATTCAATCGGCCTCCACGACGAACATGAACACGATCAAACACCTCCAGGTCGTAGCCCATAGCCGACTCCATACTCGGCTCGAATATCTCCAAAATCGGTCGCACCTTATGCTCGAAACACGAGCTCGAACGTGATGGATTTGAGGAGCAATTGCCGTTGATTCCTTGCTCCATTCACGATCTTAACCGTTTAGATCATAGATCTCACTCCCCTCTACAAGTTTCATGTTGATCGTTTCTTGTAATTGTTGATGGATGAAGAGAAATTGAGGAAGAAGAAGATTAAATTTCGGCCTTTGAACGTGATAATGGCGGCTGGAGCAAATTGAAACCCTAGGGTCGTTTATTTCTGCAAAAGTGAATGTTTAAGGGGCTTATATAGAAAATTTAACGAACACTATTCATCCCGGATTTTTCGAACTCCAAACGAAGCATGCCGGTTGGCGTTCCTAAGGTTTACCCCGCGTTCCGAACACAATCGAACGTGTTTCGGGAGCTAATTCGGTCATCTGTGCGAGTTATGGCAATAAACGATCAATTTGAAATTAAATCGGTAAATCAAATTTCTAGGCGTTTTAGCTTGCCCCGGACAAAGGGTAAATCCGATTGACACGAAATTTGAAACCATACAATAATATCACATTACGGATCCGATGAAACTGGTTTCGTCGAAATCCAAGACTGTTTGAAAAATGGCTATTTTAACTCGTTAAATTAATATTAAAACAATTTCGATGAGTTTCGAGCTGCCACGGTCAAACGAAAACTCCGATTACTACGAAAATTGAAATCCGATAATAACAAACTATTACGGATCCAATGGAACTAGTTTCGTCCAATTTTGAGACTGTTCAAAAAAATGGCTAATTTCACTAGTCGATTTAAATATTAAAATATTCAATTTTCACAAATTAACTTCTAATTCGATTTTAAAAGTTCTAAAACATCGTTCTAACTCCAATATGATAAAATAAAATTTTACAAATCATTTTCAATCATATTTAACTCAATTTTCAGTTATTTCTGTAATTTCAACTATTAAATTATCGATTTAATTATTCAATTAAATCCAATTATTCGAAATCAAATTTATTCGACTTATAAATTTCACTTATTAATATTTAAAATTAATTAAATATACAAATTTTAATTAATAGAAATTCTGAGTTGTTACAAAAGTTGTAGCCACTAGAGTTTTACATGGTTTGAATAAAAGAATTACTCCATTTGGTTTGGTTTTTGAGAATTTATGATAGAATTAAGAAGATGGAAAAATGAGTTATGAAGGTGAGTACTTATAGCCAAAGTTCCAACCCAAAATATCATGATATTTTGGCTACCCTACATCACCACCCCACACTTACCTTATCTCGCCCAAAATGGAATCCTCCCATGTTCATGTACTCAAGTATATGTTCATTTGTGTAAGATGGTTGAATTGAGAATGCTTAAGTATTATGTTTTCTAAAATATCTTAGATATTTTCGTATGTATATGTACATATATGTGTACATGTATGTTTGTATGTGTTGATGTGTGCATATATGTGCATGTAATATGTACATATATATGCACAAGAGAATAAAATACGATTCAACGACTTCAAATAACTTTTGTTCGTAAAACCATTGAAAATCTGGAAGCTGATTCCCGGTCACATTTTTACTTATAAATTATATTACGCATAAATTTAAACAAAATTTGAGAACTAATTTCTTATCATTTTCAACTAATTAAAATGATCTCATTTGATTTATACAACCATATAAATAAATGTTAAACAATTGTTTAAAAAAGTGCTATATATCGATAACGCGATACAAATTTTCTTATATTTTTAAATCAAGTATATATCTCTATAAAACTATTATAGATGATTAATATCACTATATAACTAATTAAAATGAATTATTATCATTTAAAAACAATTATTTGAATAATTATAATAATTATTAAATCATAAAGCTCAATTTAAATTCATAAGTCAATTATGAAATATGATGGCAGTATCGATGATATTATAAATACATTTTATTTACAAAAATAAAATAAATTATTTTATTTCATATTCTTGTTTAAATGGATAAATAAGTGTACGTATCCAGCTTCGTGCGTGACTTCTGACAATTATAGAGATGTTTATTGATAAAACGGTTTTCGACTATTTTATCGATATTTTTCTAAAGTATATATTTTTGTAAATACTTATTTAAGAAAATATTCATATTTTTATTTATTGTTCAAAACATCATAATTTAAGCTAGAAATACTTATATTTGAATATTTTAAAAATAAATATAATTTATCAAAGTGATAAATTTGCGCGTCGTGGCAGACAGTCTTTGGATTTGCTTTGTTCATATTTATATAATCAATGCACGCTCTCTATTTCATGTGATACTTTTTAACTAAATCTGGATTTGCTAGCCATTTTGAATAAAACACTTCTCTAATAAATCAATTTTCTAACAATGTCTTTACTTCTTCTTGTAATGTTATAGTGCGAACTTTGTCAAGTTTTCTCTTCTTTTGCCTTATTGTAGAAAACTTTGGATCAATATTAAGCGCATGATACATTATTGCTGAGTCGGTCCCCTCCATATCAGCATGGGCCCTTGCAAAGACGTCCGTGTTCTATTGTAGGAATGAAACCAATTTTTCTTTCATGCTTCGATACATTTTCTTTCCCACTTTTACTATATTAGTCGAGTCTTAGGAAACTAAGCTCACTTCTTCCAATTCCTGCATAAATTGTGCATTCTCCCGTGTATCTCTAGAATCTTTATCTGGCACCATTTCTTCTGAAGCCTCGCTTTCACCTTGGCTGACTTGATTCAACTCTATATATTTTCTCTTCTTTTCTTTTAACTTGATTCTTCTACTAATTAGTTGAGGCATTTCTAATGGGAAATTTTGTCTGTATGCTTTAATACCAATTCTTGGGAACTGATATGTAAGGGCTTGAAAGTTTTAGTTTGGTTGTATTTATTTAATATAGGCTCATAATAAGATCTCCTTTTTATTGTATCACTCAAGTGTGGAAAAATACATTTCACATGAATTGAATTGCTCTCCACAGACGATTCCCCATCCAATTTTGCAAAGGAATTTCATTAGTAATTGTTTTGGTGAGACGAAAGCATCAATATTATCAATCGTAGGTCTCCCAAAGAACACATTATAATAGGGTGGTCGATTCATCACCATGAACAAAGTTTTAAACATCCTTAAGCATTCTAATTTGAACTAAAAGTCTTATTTGACCAATTGGCATTGACCCTTTGTTGTTGAACCTGAAGATTAGTTCCAAACTTGACTCAAGTTTTCTTTGGAGATTCCCATTTAGTTGAAAGCTCTTTAGAAAATGCCATTCACAGCACTGCTCGTATCAACTAAATTATTGAGACAAGCGATAGTCCCATTTGTACTGTTATCTTGAGCGAGTCACTATAGGGGCACCTCAATGCCCTTAACTCCCCTGGTGTTACAACTAAATCTAGAATTTTAGCAGAACTTTCAAAAGATTTTAGAGGTGTCTCTTTACTTATTGAGTATATAACTTCCTTGCTTATCTTCTCATTGCCCCTTTACTCATGCCCACGATATGTGGTCCTATGTGGATTACATTAATACAATTAATTGGTTGCATCAAGTCCTAAGGGAGCTTGCCTTCCAAGATGTTAGTGTTACTAGTTGGTGGTTTCTTTCCAAGAGAGGGATTTTGGTCAGTGCTGACAACTCTTTGAGTACTCCTTTCCTAATCATGTTTTGAACAATCCCAGCTAAAACTCTACATTCATTAGTCTTATGTCACTTTACTTTATGAAAAGCATAATAATCTCCACCTTTGTTTGGCTCAGGATTTGTTCTCGGCTTGAATGAGGTAGGATAATTAAGTTCATCTTTGGTAACAACATACACGTAGGAAATGGGTTGATTTAGTTCAACAGAGTTTGTCTTGGAGAATTCACCCCATCTTTCTTTCCTGTTTGTTGGAATTATCAAGTTTCCACTTCCTCTTCGGATTCTCTTATTACGGAAAATTTTATCCATCGAACAAATTTGTCTGCTTTAAAATGAAAGTCCTGCAGATCTTTGCATTTGTGGATATGTATCTCTTTCCAAAATGAAATGTTCTCAATTAGACCAGATGTTAAGACCATTAACTTTTCATGTCACTTATTCTTTTCGCTTTGTTTGCTTTAGAGATTGAATCGTTTAAAGTAATCCCACAATAATTCACCCGGCTTTTGCTTTATATTAGCCAATTCACTAGCATCCACAATTGGTTCTTTCAAAGTGCAAAATTAGACTGAAAATTAATAAAAGAATTATTCCATAAGTAAACTGTCTTTTCTCGAAAGCACTATTACCATTTTCCCACAACCTCAAAGAAGGTGGTTGGAAATAATCTATATCTTACCGCCCTTGGAGCATCATGTAGGTCCATATGACTTTCAAAGGCCATTAAATGGTCGTCTAGATAAGTCGTTCCATCATACCTGATTGATGGAATCTTGACATATGATGGTAGTGGAATTACCCTGATTTCCTCTATGAATAATGCTTGCCTGAAGTTATTATTGACCCTTGGATCCATCGTCCTTTTTCCCTTCAATTTCGTTATTTCTTTCTCCATCTTACGAGCCAGGTCTCTTCAACTATGCTTCATCATTGCCATAATTCTTCAATTTCAGCTTATATTCCCTTTGCAAAGCGAAGCTAGTAGATTGTATGAGCGATGACTTTGAATTTTTATTTAGAATTTGTACTAGATCATTCTCCACTTTCTTTTACGGCCTCAAAGTACATTTTTCAATATCTTTGCTTCTTAACTTGGATTCCCTAAATTTTCTAAAGAAGGACTCAACTTCTTCTTCTTCTGCTTCTTTTATCCTTCGTGACATCGTTGAGGATTTCTAGGAGACAAGCGCCTTGATTAATTCATGCATGACTTATAGTTGTCTTTTTATGGGTTGGATATCGTTATCTTCTTATGTCGTTCTTTTAGTGCCAACGTTTTCCTAACCTCAACATTCTCTGTGTTAAACTATGGAGTTATATCATCCTCATGGTTAGTGCAGTGGGCTACTTCATCTTAGATTTTCATGTTCACTTTCTTAACAGATCTTCCCATTTTGTTAGTACGTCTGCTATGAGGTTTAGGCCTTGAGTTTGACTCTTAATGTTGTTAGGTAGAAATTTGGGACTTGTTCCAATTCAAACCTTCAAGATGAAAGATTTTCCTTGGTTCATCATACAATTCAGTAGTTGTATGCAAGTCAATAGTTCAAGGAGATCAAATGAGAAAGTTATACAAAGTATAAGTCCATGGGTACAAAGCTTTTGATTTCAATTTGGCCTAATGACCAGGGAAATCCTAATTTCAAGTTCTTTATTACGGCCTTGAGAAAAACAAAAAATGAGGAAGAAGAGAATCTAACATCCGGCCCCTTTTAGAATAGGGGTAGGTATCTATTTATAGAGAACATAGGGCCTTAGATGCTTGACATGTAGCATCTTGCCAAAATAAATGGTTACGATGTGCTGACATGGCACATATTCGAAGTGGCATGTCATACATCTTCTTATCCTAGTTAAGAAGTTATAGTGTTGATGATCCAACCACAACTTGTCATGTAGCTAGTAGAATACTATTAACATGTATATTGGTCAATATGTGACAATATAGAAGTATCACCATTCGACAATTTAATTCATCTGCATGGGATTGTTTTGCGTGATAACCCTTCGATAGCTTGTTTCATCAATATGTGATAGCTTTACATTACAATCCTTTGGTAACTTAGTTCATCAGCATGCGATAGTTTTGCATTATAACCCTTTGGTTATATATTTTTTATCTACATGCGATAGCTATCTTTGACTCAACCTTCGATGACTCTCATGGTCATGCGATAACTTGTATTAGTCATCCTTTGATGGCTTTCATACTCATTATCAGTAGTTCTCAAGGATTATTCTTTGATGGCTATCATGTCACCATGCAACGACTTGTATGAGTTGTCCTTTAATGGCTTTCATACTTCTTATTCAATAGCCCTCGGGAATCAGTCTTAGACAGCTCTCATAGTCACTTGAGGCTTCGCTTACCTTTTGAATATCAATCCCATTTGGAATGCTATAACTGCCTTCCAAACAGTAGTGCAGTGCTAGTATTCATTCATACAATTTGTCCAGGATAAGGACAAGCCGAAGACACTACTTCAACCACATCCATTTTGGAATCACCGTTAGGATTATTAACACGCAACTCTTGCACTTCAATGCTCCGTCTTCGATTTCATATTCTTCAAGATGTCTTTAGTTCGAAACGCTTGAGTTGGATGAAGTGGTTTTCGGATAACATATCCGATCCCGATCTCTTCGAAACAACTTTCGATAATTTCTGGTAAACTCAGCCCCAGTTCTTTAGGAAATAAACAGACAAAGATAAGAGTGGATTTCACCTCCTCACCGTTTATGCATGGATTTCTTATCATTTATCCTAGAAGAATGAACGAGATTTATACGCATAGTACAACATCGTTGGGGATGACTGTGCCATATAACTTATGTTTCTTCTAGATAATTCCAAAGTTACGTTTAGGTCCAGATTTGATAGTCGGTTATTTAACTATCAAATAAACAATCATTCAACACCGATTTGATTCCATATGGGATCCACTAAGCCTTTATTAATTAATCTTTAGTTAATTAAAATACTTTGCAAAACTTGATTGAAAGATCTTTTAAAACAATATTCCTAAAACCGTTTACATTTCTTCTATGCTTGAAAGAAAACATTTTTATACTTATCTCAACGGTATAAGTATATTTACAAAACTTTATGAAAGTTTCCTTCTTTTCAAATTCCATATTAAATGGCCAAGAAACTCCCTTTTCAAAACATCACTTACTACAAAACCATTCACTTTATAAAACCCATTCACTTATCCCTTATAAAAATTCTTTTTATAAGTTCACGTCATATTTCAAACCTCCTTATAAATCTTCAAACTAGATTTAACTTCTTTTTAAAATCTATAAAATGATTTATAAAATCTGTTTCCATGTGTAAAAGTCTTTATAACATATTCTTTATAAAATATAATGTAAAAGTCATTTATAAACTTTAAAACCCCAAACCGATTAAAGACTTGAAGTTAATTGAAAATCATACTTCATCAATTCAAAAAGAGGCTTATCAATCCCAATGGTAATAATTTAAGTTACCATTTAATATCAATTTCATTCAATAATTTATTTACATAAGTCAACATATATGTAAATACAATTTATATCCAAATCAGGAAAAAATATGTCAATATAAACTAACCAGTATAAACATGTCCATATAACATAATAGAAGGATGGTGATTTGCCTTGCTAAATAGATGTCCAAGCAATTCAATTAGTTTATAGCAGAACGAGAATTTATTCTGCTAGAATATGTCCAAACAATCAAACAATCTATATTACAACTTATTCACAGTTATATGGTTTCTTAATGGTATCGACACTTAAATCCCTTGAATTCAAAACCATTTTTGAAAAGGAAGTTCCATTAAACAATTTGTTCTTAGAAAAGAAAAGGAGATAGGACTTTAAAACTCATTTTAAAATAATTAATTATAAGTTAAATCCTGATTTAATTATAGTTAAAACTTAACTTAATTTAATTAAATAATTAAAAATTATTAACTATTAATTAAACCCTAATTAATCCTCTATTGATTATTTAAAAATTAATTAAATCTCCATTAATAATTAAATGTTAATTAATCTTAATTAATTAATTAAATGATCTTCTGATTAAAATTTAAATAATAAATTGAACCTTTAATAAATAATTACTTTAAAACTAAACCTTAATTAATTTATCATTAAAAATAGTTAACAGTTGATTAAATAAATAATTGACCTTATATTTGATTAATAATTAACTAAAAATAAATTATGTATCTAACTAATAATTAATTTAAAATTAATCTTGCTTAATCAATAATTAATTAAAATTAATCTTACTTTAAAACAAATTAATTGTTAGTTAATCTTCACTAAATTATATTGAATAAACTCTGTTTAATACTTAATTAATTTATAATTATCAAAACTTAATTAATTAAAAATTAGTTATTAAATTATTAAATAACTTTCTAAAACACCATTATTAAGTTCGTAAAACATTTTAAAGACACTTTTAAGTATGAAAACTAAAATTTCAAAAAATCCGACTTTTTAATTGAAACTGCACCCATAGTGACTATCACTATGGACGCCATACCTGAAAATGTTTTTAACTTTCCTCATTGAAACCTCAACACTAAATACTTACCAACTTACTATAAACATAACATAAGAATTTGCATAAGAAAAAAAAGTTGAAAACTTTGAAATGATTTTCAATTTCCTTTAAACTAAACACTAGTATTTCCACAGAGAAATAAAATTATCAATATTATATCAAAATGTTAACTTCCTTAGCTTGACATCATATACACATGCCTAAACATCGATAAACATATCGCCGTCATATCACAGACCCTTAAATCATATTTTTATAATGAAACACAATGTTTTAGCTTTTGATTCTCAAGTCAATATCCAAGCCACACTAACAACATATACATATATTCAAACCGTATAATATTCCCACCAAACAACCAAATTATTTTACCATCCAAGGTTAAATGCATGTAAAGGTAAACTTTTACAAAATTTAAAGAATTTACTCACCAAAAATCCTTTGAAAACTTGATACATTTTGGAAATCGGAAAGCTTGGAAAACCATAAAATCCACTCGAAAATAGGTCAACTTCCCCTCGATTTTTGGACATGTATTTCTCAGATCTTGGAAAAGTGGTCAGTAGAAAAGTTTAAGAAAATTCTTTTCTCTACACTTCTAAAAAATGAAAAACTCAATTTCAGTCATTTTTGAGGAAGATTGGCCCAAATAAGAAAATCCATTTTCAGACTTGGATATCTAAGTCTAAAATCATGTCTGAAACAAATAAATTTTTGAAATAGCTACACTCGAAATATGAAAATGTGGTACGGATAGAAGTTGTACTATTGGAATTCACATGGATTGAAAAAGAGAAAATCTTCATTTAGGGTGGAAATGAGGAAGAAAGGATAGAAGGAAGAGGAGGTAAAATGGAGATATTTTTGAAGTAAAGTTTGAAATGAATTTAAAAGGAAATACTTAAAATTTTAAAACTTTGGAAACTAAAAGAGAAGCTATGAAAAACTTGTGGGAGAATATGTAGTTTATAAAAATAGGAACGGAAACGATGAAAAATGAAAAGAAAATAAAGGAATTTGCTTTTATATAAAAAGGCATAAGTTAAATCACTATAACGCCCTTATGTACTTTACCCTCCATAAATGTTTGCCACCTCCTGATGTATGTCCCTCCCTCCCTTCATTATTCACAAAATTTTATGCCCCCCTTTTGTACACCTTGCCAACATGCATTAATATCTCTTAATACTTATGTTTCTATTGTTGCCATTTCATGTTTAAACATGTTTCCTATGGTATCTTTATGGAATATTCTTTTAAATTCATTTCGTTACATTAACTATATGAATATATATATATATATATATATATATGCATACCTTAACTAATTCTAAATGTGAGTATGTACATTATATTCTAGTGTTTATAACACTTTCGACAATTTTAGTCGGTGTAAAGTCGAAAATTCGAAAAACGAATTCCGGTCACATTTTTTATTTTTCTTCGGACCAAATATTTTTTTGAACAAATTTAAAAAAATATTTCACTGTCATTATTTTTCATTCAAAAGAGTTTTATTTTTATTATAAAACCTATGTATTGAATATTTAAAATTTATTAAATATTCGCAAATCAAAAGAGTGAAAATTCTGGGTCGTTACACTTTCAATGGTACTTGCATAAACAATGGTGATATTGATTACTAATCCATTGGTATTTTCAAAGATATAATTTATAAAACAAACACTAAAATTTATAGCAATTTATTTGCATGCATTTGAACTTCACAAAACTATAACTCTTCCTTTACTACCTTCACAGTTATTAGTTATACTTTCCCAGCCACAAGGTAGTAAACTACAAAAAATGTCAAAATTAATGTTATCCAATTTATTCTACAATAAAGAGAAAATTGACGGAACATAGAAATTCAAAGTATGAATAATACCAAGTTGTTTGGAGGGTGAGTTTAATTCCTCAGCATTCCATGATATTATAAACATTAATAAGAAGATGAGACAGATATAGTGACCATACCTGCCACCCTTGGGTGATTTCTTTCTCTTGTTTGAAGTTGTTTTTTTTAATCTAAGGCTTTTTATAATTCTTCTCATTTAGGATTACTAGATGCATACCCGTGCATGAATTCTTTATTGGTCTTGTTACTATCTATGACATATTCATTGTTATTTGTAGTTTGAGGTAAAGAAGTGTTTGTTGATTCAGAAATGGACGTGTGCTTAAGTAGATGATGGAAGTCAAATATTCGTTGGGCCTTCACCTGCTTCCATTTAAGCTTCAACATTTTTGAAACTATTAATATTCTTATTATTAGGATATATAATTTAGTATTAATTAAATAAGAAGTCATTGCTTGGGGATTACAACTTCTTAAGACATCTATATATTTTATTCCCCAACTGTATGTTCTTTGTTTTTGTAGATATTTTGTAATATTGCTTCTTTAATGTATATCTGCCTTATTAGCTGAGTAGTGCATGTTGATTCTTGTTTTTTCTTCATTACAAGTGCGAACTCGTGCTCCGCACATGCAGTTTGTATAACTTTTTAGGCAAATTCTATTTACGCACCAGAAATCACCTAACATACGTCCTTATTTTGCTAATAAAATATATGACTAAGTTACCCTTCTTCTTTATTGTAATTTTTATTCTCTTTCTTACAACTTATCAAATTAAAACATTATAATTAATACTGTTTGATCAAATCAATACATTTTTAATGAAGTTAATGAAACATAAATATTAAGTAAGACAACTTTCACAGCTAACTACACTAATTCAAATGTATTTTTTCTCAAAATTAAAGTTGGTTTTTTTGAAATTAAGAATTTCTAATTTTTTTAAAGAATTTACAATATTAATGCCAAAAATTAACATTCATTTTGTTGAATTTTACTTAATTTACTATTAGGAATTCTTAATTTTGTGTAAATGAGCTTTAAGTCTTAAAGAGGGAAGATGAGGAAAATGAAAAGCAATGGTAGTTTTGAAAATGAGATGAGGTGTGTAAAGTATTTTTGGTGTGTATTATTTTATTTTATTTTTTTATGTATGTCAAAAAATTACTGGTGTATGAATAGAATTAGCCAACTTTTTAATTGGGCGTTCTTTGAAATATTTTGGTTACATTAAGATGAAATGTAATTTTTTTGATTGGTTTTTTTTTTTGAAATGGTACTTTATATACAACAAATCATTGGGACGACATATCCCATGTCAATAAACGTTCGAAAGCAAGTTTCGAACTTGCGACCTCTTGCACCAAAGCCTGAATCAACTAACCACTTGGACAATGGTGCTTGTCCTTTTGATTGGTTTTAACTGAAAAACTATTAACAAATGATAAATATCCTTGAATAATTTCAAAGGGTACTAAGTATAATGAATATTTTTGGATATAATTATGCTGTACGAATAACATTAACATCAACTATAATTCATTCCTAACTTGAAAGCATAACATTAGTAATAATACAAATTTGCTAAATTAAATTGATATAAATTAATTCTTTTTTTATATTGCATGGCAATATCATTTGGTTTGACTTTAATTTAAATTGTAGTTGAATTATAGAGTTAAAAATGATAATTAACTATAACTAATTGTATTCTATTCTAAGTAAAATTTAAAAATGGTGAATATGCTTAGCATAATTGTATTTTATTCTGACCAACACCATTATCTCAATGGTTAGGTGCTTTGACTTGGTGCAAGAGATCACAGGTTCAAAACTTGCATAGCGTGATTCGAGCATATATTCATATGCAGTATATGACCTAAGACTTGAGTACTAACATGTACTACCGTCTAAGTACCCAATTTAAAAAAGTAAATTATGGTAAATAGATTTATAATTTAAATTATAGTTTAAAATAAATAGAAAATTAAATACAATTAACTCTAGTTAATTATTATTTATATCATTTTAGTTTAGTTCCAACATAAACAAGAAAACTAATTATACATCAATTCAATATAATTACTCTTTCTAATTAAATGAATTAAATACCACCAATGCGCATACTCATTCTGTAAAAATTAATTGACTTAATTTCGAAGATGAAAAAATATGATATTATTTATTTATAATATCATCAACAACCAAACTAAGAAATAAACATGTTATTACATTCTTAAATTAATTAAATTACGCTTTTTCTCTATTAGGTTTATATAAAACATTTTTTATAACCGAAGAATTTTGATCTAAACTAAAAAAATAAAATGAGTCAAACTTTACATTATTTTTGAAAATGAAACCACAAAAGTAAATGTTTTGCCACTTTGTCTTCAAACATAGCAGCCATGACATCATTTAAGTTTTTAGATCATACATAAATTATGTGTATTACCAAAGACAGTCTTTTTATTCTTAGAGACACTACTATAATTCAAATATATCCATTTAATATTTTACTCATTTTAATGACATAATTAAATTCCATAATTTAATAATTAATTAAAAGGTAGTAAAATATAATTTGACCAACGAAAATTCATGAGAAGTTTTTCCACCGGTCATAGAACTTTGCTGGTGAAATTCAGTAATGCCCGATATAATATTGTCACCACTCACCAATTTTTGACAAAGTATCTAAAAATGATTTGGCAACAATTATTTTATCTAAATATTTAACAATAATAACCTTTTTGAAAACAACATTTGATGAACGCTATAAAAATTTGAAATGCATAGTGAAATTTTCAAATTACAGAAAACTTAATAAATATAATATTTTTTTATAAAACTATTTATACCGGTACAAAAATTCTTTGAAACATTTTCTCACGATTCTATCTCATTGCAATTGAGTGAATCAACTGCTAATGAATTTGATATTACCTCTAAAATTAAGGAGAAAGGCGAATTTTATTCATTCAACTGTTTATTTAGGGAATATTGGTAAATTTTTAAACAATAAATATAAATAATTATGGTCCAAAAAGCATCAATAATTGTGGTTCGAAAAGTACCGTTATTAGTATAAATATAACAATTTTTTTGTTGGTATGTCTATAGGCATGTTATTAATAGAAGAAAACTAAAGTGTAATGCCTTAAATTGTGACCTAACAATTTTGTATACTCTAGTACTCATCGTGCACTTTACTATATTTGGTTTCCAAAAATCATAATGTGACGACCCACCTTTCATTCATAGAAAGACGTATCGTAAAATAGAAAGAAATAGGTAGAAAAGAAAATGGATAGAAGGAAAGAAATAAACAATCTCAGAATCTCACAGTGGAACGAAATAAATATATTACATCACATAGATATTACAAAGTAGTCACTAATACCATACATCGGAGTCATTCAGTTTTACGTATCACACTAGACAGTCGTGATGACCTGTCTATTCATTACAACCCAAAATGCAAACAGAGATACTAATCAGCGAAACAGATATATATAGATATTTAGAAACCTCCTGCTCCAATTCTTCCTCCATAATACGTCAAAGCCAACCTGGATCGCTTGGCTACTCATAAAAATTTGAGTACCCAAGAGTTTAAAAAAATAGAAAATAAACTCTGGGTCAGACATGGGTCTGGTGCGAGTAAACAGTTTAAGTTGCTTAACTTGAAAATCGTTTGAAATCAAAGGTATCTCGTAAGACTTACCGCAAATAAACACGGACGAGTTTTTCCCTTTCGATAACAAAAACATTTGATAGGAGATCTAGTTATATTATAATAGTGTCTAGGGTTTTCAATATAAAATAGGAAATAAACACGGGAACTTATTGGAGATTGGATTCCATATAATGGTAGTTCTACAGGGGTACCACCCGTCACAGTACCTGGTCTAGATCAGCGTACTGAGGTTCCCCCTGGTCCCATGCAACACAAGACCGAAGCTACCCCTTACTGGATAGTCCGAATAAGACAACCCTGCAGTTGTGGCCTACAACCGCCCATACAGTCGAATAAAAGAGACATCTAGATAGAGGAAAACCTTATCCTAATTGGGTGCTACCCACTTAGCCTTGCTACACCTCCCATGTTTTAGCCATTCCCGGTTGATGAGGCTTGAGGATACGATTACCTTTATAGCACATATATCTTGGAATGCTCATCGTCCTCCGATGACGATGGTCTGATAGCTCATCCATACAAGTCCGTTCTGGGTCCGAACAGAACCGAAGGCACTATCTCCATTACACTCGTTTTGGAATCATCCTCAGAGTTAATGACAAATAGCCCTTGCATTCTGAATCTTCATTCCCTATCTTCACTTGAGATTTCACAACTTATCGCTTAATTTGGATCGATGTGGTTTTCTGATAACAATTTGATATCCGATCCCGGTCTCATCAAAATCCAAACTCCGTCTTTTAAGGCCAAATTGTTTAAGTAAACAATTCAATTTAAACTTCAGAATGTCATATTCACACAATAATTTCATCACAGGTAACTATTCAAATAAATGACTCATATTTATCAACAGTTCAATCCATGCATTTCATATCACAGAAAATCACAAATTAACAGACTAGAGATACTAAGCAATCCAAAGCATTCAATTTAATTTAATCATTTATAAGCTAGATAAACTGGTCACACCTTTTCTAATTAATTTAATTTAACACAAAATGAATTAGTTACTTATAAATTCTTCTTAATTGTCATTAACTTATTTGTAAGCCATTTATATTTTATTTAAATAAACTATTTGGAAAATAATAATTATTAACATATAAAATACTTAAGACCTTTAATTAATATAATTGTTCAAAACATTTTACTTTTCTTTAACCATCTACTTAATTATACTATTTAATTTTAGTTTAATAAACTTAGAAATTAATTAAAATAATAGATACATAAATAAATTATTCTAAGCTTAATTAATTTAAGCTAAAATAATTTATTTATAACCTTAAACCATATAATACTTAAGTAAAACAAGGTTTTAAATTCCTTTATCTAAACTAGGAACTTTAAGTAAAACATTTAATATTAAAAGAATTGTGTTAGAGAATTTTACTTAGGAAAAACTTGTTTGTTTTATACTTAAGCTTTTATACTTAACCTTATACTTTTTATTTGTTTTTTTTCAAAACTTTGTTAATTCACTTGTGTACGGACCCGAGCCAACCCGATCCAATCCCCTATGCAAACCCTAGCCCAACCCGATCTAAACCCATGAAAAACTCTTCCCCCTTCTTCCTTTCTCTAGTACCAGATCCTACCTAACTACAAAAACAATTGAACCCTGACAACTGTGCACTGTGCACGTTCACGCATGACCGAAGTCGCTCCGATCTTCGCCACCACCACCAGCAAGTCGACGTTGACATGCACGGTCGTCCTGACCACCCAGAAACTGAAACAAACTTTCATATCGAAATCGAGCAAAACGAACACCCATCAGAACGATACCAATCACCAAAACCACCTTACATCGCCACCTCCGATCATCGAACACCACGTCGCCACGCCGGTAGCTACGCTAAATCTTCACCTTCCATTTCCCCCTACTCCGATCAAGCCCGCCACCGCCACGCCGTCGCATTCACCTCAAAAACATCGTCGACCCAAACAGGGTCTTAAACCCTACATCTTCCTCGCAGCGCGACCACGGCGAAACTGAAAACCGTCCGACCATTTTTCCCACACCCCTCGTCCTGCGAGCTACCTCCAGCAACAACCCCGACTTCCCTCTATCCTCAGATCATTGAAAAATTGCAAAAGTACAGTTTCCGTTCAACCCATAATTTCTATTAGTTTCTAACCTAAAAATCAAGAATTTACCACCCAAAATACTAACTTTTAAAATCGAAACTGATTATATCAAAGAAACAAGAAATTATGATAATCAATTTTTATGATATGATTCAATTTCCATTGTAAATTCCCTTTTCTAGGTAATTACTTTATAATTTCTCTTGAAATTATTTTTAAAAACTAATATTTCATTAATACAAACAAGTTTCCTTTGGACATCATAAACTAAAACTGCTTAAATTAAGAGAAATGAATTTTTTGAATAAATTTGAGCCAGTTAAACAAAAGTAGAGGCATGCATATAAACAAACAGTACATTCAAATTGTTTACTCAAGCAACCATACAATTTCATCCATGCAATCATATTCAAGCCATTTCCACAATCAAATTTTACATGCACAATGATATAAAGAAGATTTTGCTTTTTAAAAATGAAGTTTACTCACTGTAATTAATTAAACAGAGGAACGGAGACGAAATTTGAAAACTGCTCTTGAAATTTGAAACAGCAACTTGATCTACTTTGTTTAAGCTTGAGTTTGTACTTTGTGTTGAGATGAACTTCGATTGAATCTAGCTTGCTTTGTTGAAAACTTAAAGAAGTTGTTTTTTTATTTTTCTGGTTTTAGTTTTTCTCTGGTTTAGTTTGGAAAATTGAAAGAAAGAAAGGAGTTGAGACACATAATAGGTGTATAAATTGTACGGCACCTTGTTTCTCTTTAAATCATTTTTTTTATTTTTTTTTGTTCTTATAAAATGAAGAAAACAATAAATTTTGACACTTTTACGCAAGATCTTCTCTTAGCTTACAGATGTCTTAAGCAAATATTTATATTTATTTATGTTTTATTTTTATATTTTCTTTTTGTTTACCAAATTTACTTAATATGATAAAACCCTTTATTTATTCTTATTTTTAGCTTAAGCTATTTATACTTTAATTAATAACTATATACATACATACATGTAAGTGTTTAAAATGTAGAGTTTTAAATCTAATTTATTTTTTTAAGATATTTATTTTGAATTTCAAATCATAGTTTCCTATTCACAAATAGTAATTTGAAAGCATATTTTATTTGTTTGAAAGATAAATTTGGCAAATTTAAATAATTATATTAGAAGATTATCAAATTAAATTTCGCCAACAATCCCGGGTTGTCACACTTAACTCCTAAACCTTTCATCTTGCCTTTAATGACCACAGCTACTTTATCATTATCCTACTTAGTAAGAAAATATAAAAATATTGTTAATTAAAGGGTATTATTACCGACACTCTACTTTTGGATACGAGAGGGTCATTTTTTTTTAAATTTTTTTACTATGAGGGGTACTAATAACAATAGCCTCCTCTTAGAACTATATTGTAAGTTGGCAAATGTACCCATTTCTTTTTTTACCATAATTTATATAATCTACACTAATCTCCTTCTTCAACCTATAATTCAAATCAGTGATTAAATAATCAATGGAGCAATCAAACACAAATGAAATTCCTCTAGATGAGAAAGAAAGTTGATTAATTCTTACCAAAGAAAGCATACATAATGTAGATTTTGTTCAACAAATCAGTTAGTTCCTTTTAATTTGTACGTTTTTATGCATAGGGTTTAATGTGTTTGAAGACATAGAACCATGATTAGCTTCAGATCGGGTATTTTGATCACTTTGTCTATCAACTTGGATCCGAAGCTTAGAGCATGTGGTGTTTTTAGTTCAAACCATGATTAGTAGAAACTAACTGAGATAAAGGAATGAGGAAGAAAGATAAAGAGTAGATTGGAGTAAAAATATGATGTGTAGAATAGGTAATGGTAAATATTTTAATATAGTGTGTGTACCGCTCGTAGTATTTTTAATTTTAGTGGAGTGAAAAGAAAAAATGACTCCTCATATCCAAAAGTGAAGTGTAAGTAACAATCCCTTAATAAAAAGTACACAACATGATTTGACGAAATCATTCCTTGAAAATCATGTAACTAATAAAACTAAAAGGCAATTTTGATCTATTGCAAAATCAAATTTTATATTCAAATAAAGTGAAATACGACTTAAGCATTAAGAAAATTAGTACGTAGTTGGCCCTCCCATGGGATTCAATCAAAAAGGAGACTATTAATTAACTTATTAGTCCGAATTGAAATTAAACAAAATAACAAGCAATTAATTCCTTTTGTTAGTTGAATGAATTTATATGATTATTCTAGTTTTAAATTAGTTTACTTACAAATATTAAAAATAAGTTAATCTCTAATCCGTAATTATAAATAAATATCTTTAAATTACGAAAATTCAAACTAATATAACATCAAACAAAATTTCTAAAAAGTAAATTACCTTATAGTTTCTAAGGTTTCCCAAAAAATGGTGATAATCATGTGTTCACTGGAAGTCATGTGTTACTTATGAATATTCATGATCCATAAAATAACACCATAGGAAAAATATATAATAAAGCTTAGGTTGATTAAAATGAATAATATTAGATTTGAAAAAACTAAGTTTATGCAAGTAAGATAATATAAAACATTTAAATAAGATGTACACGTTCACAAAGAAAGTATTTACAATTAATTTAAAAAAAACTAAAGTTATCTACTGTAGCCAAAGTAAATGAGCTACTTGTACGTTTATATTTTTCCTAAAACATAATAAAATTTATCATTTGAATATTCTTTTATCATATTTTTTCATAAAATTTTTTCTTATATACTTATGTTTAAGAATGGAAAAAGGATCAACTTTGCCATTTATGGACTGTACAAAAAGCTTAAAGATTGTTTGATGTCTATGTATTACAAAATAATTTATGCTTTACAAAACAAAATAGGTATACGAAATTCATAATGCACAAACAAAACAAAATAATAAAAAAGTAACATTGGATATGTATGTTGAGATTGAAAAAAGTAGTTTATTAAAACCTGTAATAGATTTTACCAAACAATCAATGATTTTATGTTACCACTATATTAGTAAATCCAGCAACTCCTACAAAAAAAGAAAGAAAATGAATGCCTAATCATACTAACACTAGTATTATAATATTTTAACTTCAAAGAAGTAATTTGTGTAAATATATCATTGGCTTGTGGCTATAGTATATTATAATGGATGATTCAATGTATTATGACATAAATATGTGTATGTTATGACATTGTTTTTTAATTACATAGGGAAATAAAAGGTTTTTGTAACACTATCCAAATAAGAAATTAGTTTTAAAGTTCATAAATGTTTGTAAAGTAATGATAGTTTATATAGTAGATTCAAGAATACCCATCTATAGTGAATAACGTAAATTATAATATTCTCCAAGTTTATTTCTAAGAGACGCATAACCACATATATTTAGAATGTAAAAATCAAATAAGAATTAGAATGAAAAAATTAACACATTTACATTACTCTTGATGTAAAACTTAAATCAGAACTAGAACTAAATGTGTGAAAGGATTTTAAAAGATTTTAGTGAAAATCAAAAATTTAAGAATGATTAAATGCCAATTGAGTTATAGGTAAGAGATGTATATAGTAATAATTGTTACATTAATGTTGGTATTCTTTGTGGACGAGTGAGATTTTATAAGCTACTAAAAGCAAAGTCACTGAACTAAGAATAATGAAGTATTCGGGTTGTGTAAAAAATGGAAATATATTAATATTCGATATAAGAGTAAAAAAAGAGAAATTTGTTTACTGCTTCTATTTCCAGGTGAGGAGGAAGAAAGAATGAGATGCAGATTGTACGTACCAGTTAATTTCTCATTTTTTTCTTATTTGAGAAGTGGGTTTTCTGATTCTTTTTATATTTCCTTTTGCATGTGCTGTTCTAATCAAACAGGTTGTTGGAAGATTTATTCTCCTCAAAACTTGCTTATTTCAGCAAAAGTCTGAGATTTGATCATCTCTAATTCAAGGTGAGTTGAAAACTCACATTTTCTAGCATAGATTGAGATTTCAAGGTTAGAAATCTCAATTTTATTTTTATTGCATGTTCATTTGTGAATCACTGTCAGTAAATTAGGCATATTTTTTTCGTTTTAATTCGGAATTTTATTTTGTTTGAAGTTCTGGAAATATTGAAGAAAGTGTGATAACTTTCATGTTAAACACTTACGCAAATTTTGAGCACAGAGTATCGAAAACCCCAATACTAACTTACTGCCCTGTCATTGGAAAACTTTGTTTAATATTGTTGGTAATTTTAGCATATCTTTCTCATGTGATATCCAAATTTAACGATTCTTGATGTTATGAAAAGATTAACTTGTCTTCTATAACTTTATTCTTTTGTACTTTGTTAAATTTTGAGCTTTAAATGGTCGAAAGTTGTTTCTAATGACACTGCCCCGAGGCTAAAATGACAGCAGATGTGAACTTTAAATCTGAAAATTGTTTTAGTCGTAACTTTTTCATTGTTTATCGGAATTTGATAATTATAGATGTTTTGGAAATTATAATTTATGTGCAACAAATTTTATGTTTTGTGTTTTCTGTAATTTTGATGTTAGCTATGTCAAAATTCAGTTTTTCTACTGCTAACCTGAGAGCAAATCCAATATTTGCTCTGTCATTGAAGGTGAAACATATTTGATCATAACTTTTTCGTTTCCAAACCGATTTTGGTAATTTTGGATTTTCCAGAAAGCATATTTCATGTGCTATAACTTTCATGTTTAGTATTTTCTATAATTTGAATGTTAGACATGTCAAAATCCAATTTTTGTACTGCTAACCCGAGAGCAAATCCAATATTTGCTATGTCATTGAAGCTGAAACGAATTTGATCATAATTTCTTCGTTTCCTAACCGATTTTGATAATCTTGGTCATTACGGAAAGCTTAGAAACTAAGCTACAACTTTTATTCTATTCATTTTGCCAGAATTTAAAGTGCACTATGTCAAAATTGTGGTTTTTCGTCCTTGACCTGTTAGTGCATAGCTAGCGGCCTTAGTCTCTTTTCTCCCGTTGTTTTCAACGCAGAACCCCGACTTTGCGACGCCATCCTGGGCACGTCCGATTTCGAAATCTGCCATTCTTGATCTTGTTGGAAAGACGAAGTGATGATCTACACTTTTGTATAGTTTCATAAAAATCTGGGTTGGTTAGCTATGACGATCTCGTTGCCGAAGTCGGACCTTTGCGCTGTTTTGAATAAACAGAAAATCCTAGTTTCGGTCCAAATTTGAGACGACACCAATTCTTCGTTTCAACTCCAAATCGAACGGTTTGTTTTGAAAATTGTAGTAGAAGTATTAGTCTATGCTCCTACCAAAATTTCACGAAGATCTGGGTTCAGTTGCCCCTTCGAACTCATCGTCGAAGTTGAACATTTGCGCTATTTTTACACAGCAGTTTATAGTGGTTTTAGTCCGACTTCGAAGCGACGCAGAATCTTCATTTGAAGTCGGAATTGGATCAACCTTTTTGCAGATTAGAGTAGGGCTGTTAGTCTACATTACGGCAAAATTTCATGTCATTTGGATTCTATTTTCAGGTCCAAGCCTGCTCTCGAACTAGCGATCATAGCTTGATTTCAACGGTGTTTATATTTAGAATAATTTCCACCATTTTTGATATTTTCCCGAGTTCTTGAGTTTTCTCTCTAGATTTCGTGCACAGGTTTTATAAATCATTTTAAAGTATTTTTCAGACAAATTGGCTTGTGAAATTATTATATAGTATTATTTTAATCTATAAAATCTATTTATTCTCCATAATAAGGGAACTTTCAAATATCGTCTTCAAAATTGATTTCGGAAAATGGTTTTAAAAGCTTGTTTTCTCAAATAAATTATTTTAAATTTAAAATACACATTTATATACTATTCGAACATATGAGAAAGAGAATTAAACGATTTAGTTTTTTAAACATATAATTTGGAAAAATGATTAAAATAGAACTTATATCTTATTTAAATATCTTTCTACCACAAAAAGAATGAGCGAAATCGGATCATTCTACACTGAGATATTGCTATTTTACTGCAGCAATGTTCATAAAAAATTTCAGCAAACACTTTGCAGATTTCAATAATTCAATCAAATTACTCAAACCATTCAACTATTTATTGATACATATCACTTAACTCAAAGAATTAAGACTTTATAGAGATAGATATATGAGTTTACAACTCACCTTAGAAATTTTGAAGAGAAAACCCATGGAAATTTGAAGAAAGATGGAAGCTTGCCATTGATTTTAGCTTCTAGAATCTAAAAACAATCTGTGACCCCCCATTCCGAGACCCACCTTAGTAAAGAGAATTAACGAGTAATTCCGTCTACTAAAGCGGAGAATAGGGCTGGTTAAGGGTGACCATCTATAACTTTGTCTTAAACATCTACTGAATACGTCGATAAATGCAATATGATTTTTCTTTTCTATCTCAATGGATCGACATACACATTAAATGCATAATCCAAAACTATAGGTGGCTAACGGATCTATCAGAACAAAATACAATAACTGAACGTAAAGCACATCACAGAACAGTAATCAACATCATGTATATACATATACACTGATCCATGTTTAGTACAATACAATATGAATACAATAAAGGTGGTACTCGACCACACCATATACATTGAATCAAACACATCAGAGTATGCGGAAGAACAGAAATTGCTCAAGATAAAGGAGAGCTGATATCCAGCATCAACTTTAAGCTAAGTCCAATAGATGATACCTGAATCAACTCGGTCTAACCCGAGTATAAATACACGGGTCAGTCTAGCTACACAAATCAGTCAATATCGGTAATATGATGCAGAAAAAACATGAAGATACTTCTTCTCGAAAGAGAAGAAAGAATCGATAAACTCATAAGCTCAACACTTAAGTAACAAACGCTACTTAGATGAACAAATAGCTCGAAGGAGGTAACTCAAACTCAATACTCAAATCAAACACAAATGCCTCATATCATAGGCGACATCCCAAAATGTCTACATGGTTTCCATGAACCATATCTCCTCAAAAGGAGAAACATTAATACAAACTCTCGCCCAAATGGCAAACATAAAACATTCTCAAATAGGATGATCCAAAACTCAATTATAGATGAATCTCCAAATTCAAATATACCTCATCTCATTGGTATAAATGTATATAAATCTCAATCTCAACTCGCCAAAATGGCAAAACCCAGAATATCCTATGAAATCCTGAAATTATCCAAACTCATAACTCAAGGAACTCGATAAGAGTTCAAACATCATAATTGAAATCACCATATATATAGCATCTCATATAGCACTAGGCTATCGATGTAATAAAACATCTTAAAAAGGTGAAATCACAACAAAACAGAAAACTCAAAAAATCCGGATTCGCCAAATCCCCGATTGTAATGTCGAAGCAATGTTGCACGTGCTAAACTCAGACGGCCGAAGCCTCAGACAAGGTCGCTAACACCTTCCAAAGCAGTTCGTCCTCATGACAAGGTCGCTGACACCTCTCCAAGCCATTTTGTCAGTCCTAACAAGGTCGCTAACACCTTCCAAAGCAGTTCGTCCTCATGACAAGGTCGCTGACACCTCTTCAAGCCATTTTGTCAGCCCTAACAAGGTCGCTAACACCTCACAAAGCAGTTCGTCCTCCATGACAAGGTCGCTGACACCTCTCAAAGTAGTTCTGTTAGGTAAATATCGTGAATGTGTCACAAACTCACGGATAGGAACCCGAAAAGTGTTAACATGTGTCCCATACCACACGTTCGCACTTAACAGTTTACTAGCCACTAGTCGATGCCACACTAGGAACATCATAAAACTCAGAAAATCATAACTCGCCTTATCTCATCGGCGAGTGATAAGAGACACCATACTTGTCTCATCTCATCGACAAGTGAAAACATCATGATGGTTCCTCACAAACCATAAATTTCAAAGTAGAAATCTCAAACTATAAAACTCGCCAAATGTTGGCCTTTCTTTTTAATTTTTAAAGATAGGAATTATAATCTCAAAGACCTGCCATAAATTGGCAAAACATCTTAGAAACACTAACTCAAATAGCTTCGATCGTACAAGTCCGGAATCAGCCGAAATAGTAAATGCACATGTCTCATACCACGTATTTTACTAAATTGTTTAATACTCTTTCTCATACGTTCGAATAGTGCAAAAGTGTGCATTTTACATTTAAAATAGTTTGCTAGAGAAAACAAGCTTTTAAATTATTATTTTTAAATTGATTAATAAAACCAATATTTGAAATTCCTTTATTATAGGAAATAAATAGATTTTATATTAGAAAAATAATTTTAAAATACTATATAATAATAATTTGAAATTCCCATTTATTTAAAAAATCACTTCAAAATGGTTTAGTGAAAACCTTGCTTGAAAACAATGAAAAACAAGAAAGATAACCCAAGACCAATAAATTGAGTTCAATACGAATTCAATTCAAATTTAACCCAAACCAATTCAAATTCTATTTAAATTTGAATTTTAAATTCTCCAATTATAGTTAGCCTATTGATAGACATCATAGCTTTCAAAATATCTCAAAAACAATCATCAAAATCAAATAAGAATGAGAGCAAAAATAAGCTAATATACTCCTCAAGTCAATAATTGTCATTCTTGTCGTTTTGCTCTCATACCAGCAACAAGCAAACACGGGTTTGACCAAACGAACATCAAAATTTTAGAAAAACATAAAACAAAAAACTTTTAGTACAAAGTTTAAGTTTTCCAAAATATCTAAGATTATCAAATTCGGTTAAGAGACAAATAAGTTATGGCAAATTTTGTTTCAGTGACAAGCACCATTGTCCAAGTGGTTAATTGATTCGGCTTTGGTGCAACAGGTCACAAGTTCGAAACTTGCTTTCGAACGTTTATTGACATGGGATATGTTGTCCCAATGATTAGTTGTATATAAAGTACCATTAAAAAAAATTGTTTCAGTTTCAACCATAGAGCAAATATTGCTTTTGCTCTCAGGTTAGCAGTAACAAAGTTTAGTTTTGACATAGAAACACTCAAAATTATAGAAAACTCAACAAATTAAAGTTGTAGCACATGATTTCAACAAATTTCCAACAGCATTAAGCATAGATAGTCACAATTTACAGTGACAGGGCAGCGAGTTTGAACTTGATTTTTAATCCCTCTATGCTAAGAATTTTTGAAAGTATTTAACATGAAAGTTATAGCACAAACTCTAAGCTTTCTAGAACATAAAGAATCATCAAAATCGGAGAACAAACGAAAAAGATATGCTCAAATTTCCAACAGCATTAAGCATAGATAGTCACAATTTACAGTGACAGGGCAGCGAATTTCAACTCGATTTTTCAACCCTCTATGCTAAGAATTTTCGAAAGTATTTAACATGAAAGTTATAACACAAACTCTTAGATTTGTGGAACATAAAGAATCATCAAAATCGGAGAAAAAATGAAAAAGATATGCTCAAATTTCCAACAGCATTAAGCATAGATAGTCACAATTTACAATGACAGGGCAGCGAGTTTGAAATCGATTTTTCAACCTCTATGCTAAGAATTTTCGAAAGTATTTAACATGAAAGTTATAGCACAAACTCTACGCTTTCTGGAACATAAAGAATCATCAAAATCGGAGAACAAATGAAAAAGATATGCTCAAATTTTCAACAGCATTAAGCATAGATAGTCACAATTTATAGTGATAGGGCAGCGAGTTTGAACTCGATTTTTCAACACTTTATGCTAAGAATTTTCTAAAGTATTTAGCATGAAAGTTATCACTCTCTTTTCAAGCTTTTCAGAACTTCAAAGAAAACCAAATTCCGATTTAAAACGAGGGAGATATGCCTTTTTTGGTGACAATAATTCACAAACAAACACGCAACAAACGAAAATTGAGATTTCAATATTGAAATTTCAATCTAAGTTAGAAAATGTGAGTTTTGATGCTCACCTTAGAGATTTTAGCAAGAAAAGACTCGAATTAAGGCAAACCAAGCACCTTTTTGGAAGAAGACAGCAAGCTGAAATCTGAAATTGCTACAGCAAAAACATGCAAAAGGAGAAAATTGACATTAACAGATAACTACACAACAAAACCCTAGATTTGTGATGAAATATACATAATAATAGGTTGAGATTACCTTGTAGTTGGGATTTAGTTATCCTCTTTTCAAATTTTATAGTAGAATTGGAAGAAAATTTGATTTCTTATGAAGCAGCCATTTTTTTTCTTATTTCTGTTTTCTGTTTTCAGAAGTTAGAAAGAGAAGGATAGGTACGTACAGTTTCTCACAAGAGAAATTTCTGGAAATGGACATTGGGTTTCTTTTTCAAACCCAATTAGTCCAAAAGAAAATAGCTTAATGAAAATTAGACTAAGTGTTTAGCTTACATTTCACCATATTTCCACATGTTTTAACATTTTAATTTCATTTAAGTTGCAACCATTAAAATGAAATGATTTAAAATTGTTATTGTTATAAAATAAAACTTATTTCAATCGATAAAAATTAACTTTTACAAATAAAGCTTAATTTAATCATTATTTAACAACTTACACTACTTTTGTGTAAATTACAAATTTTTAACTTTGAAACTCAACGAAAAAAAATTATTTACTTAGCTCAATAAATTATGATAATTCATTATAACATTTTTAAAATATTAAAATAATGTTCTCGCATATTATTTCATCTTTTAATTCAATTAATTACTTATTCTCTTTATATTTTCCTTTTATTTTCAATAAAAGGCTATTATTGACAATATTCTCAATATTGTCATATTTATGCAAATAAAATCACAATTTAATTAATTCCTTCTCAAATTTTCATAATAAAGTTTTCAAAACTTTATTCTTACTAATTTATATGTATTTCAACCATCAAACGTTGAAATATTTCATTTAATAATTTTTATACATTTAAATTTACCCAAAATTCCACTATTCTCATTTTTTAACTAAAACTTCATTCAATTAACTCTTGAACCCAATTTCCCACTACAACCATATTGTTTATCAAAATAAACAATTTAAAACAAATTTATCCTCTTTATTTTAATTTATTAACAATATTAAATTATAATCATCATTATAATTTAATATTATAGGTAATCTCAATACCAGGGTTGTTACAGACTCCCTCCCTTAATAAAATTGCAACCTTGCAATTTCTTGAAAAGAGTTTGTATTCAACACAATAATTTCATCATGTAAAGGATAAAGATAAGCTCGAATCATAAAATATTCAGACTTCCAAGGTAGAAAATATAGAACAACCAAGGTAGAACTTACTTGGAAAATTCTTAGGTTCAATGAATGCTAATATAGAGATTCCATCGGATATTCCAAGTACTCAAGAGATTTCAAAGATATCTCATCTTCGAATCATAAGCTCAACAAAATGCTAAACAAATAATCAGTCAAATAAGATTGATTTCTCAAAACTCTACGAATAACGTCGGGATCAAACTCATTCAAACCCGAATTCTATGCAAAAAAAATGATCATCAACATAATTTCCGCATAATAATATGGAAAGAACATGCTCACAACAAGGACAGACTCAATAGACAAAATATAAGCTCAGATTACATTTCAATCCAAGATATTTAGAGAAAAAAAATTCCACATCTTTTAAATTTTAAATCTCAACTTTCAACATTTAAAAATTTTCAAACTCTTTACTATATTACTCAATAAGTAATATAAAACTCAAATTAAAAGTCCTATTTCTTCTCTTACTTAAAAAAAATTAATTTTCAAAGAATTTTGTAAATCCATAACAATATTCCTCAAACTAAATTAAGGGTTTAAATTCTCTTTACTCTTTTTATAAAACTACTTAAATAGTTTTGAAACAAGCTTCAAATTCTTTTATAACTCTTCTCATTAAACATATATTGTGTATAAAATAGATTCTGAAATATCAAAATATACATTCAATAAAGTATAGCTCAAGAATATTCTCACATATTCTCGTCTTTATAATTTCAAAATAAATAAATAAATGGCATTGCCTCGCCATTGAATCCCTAATAAACAGATATATCCATTGGCTGTAGAGTTGATCGAACGATCAAAACTGCCTCGCCACTCTGATGCTCGTCTCTAAAATCAATGGCTGCAATTACCATTCAAAAATAAATTTAATATATAATGCCAAAATATTATTTTTCTACAACACAAACCATCATGTCTGATTGCCTCATCACAGCATTTAGGAGATTCCTATCGGCGTATCGACCAGAACTCTTAACTACTCGATGGACAACCCAACGCTCTCAAATTATTTCTATAAAAGAAATACTACTCATGTGATTATATTATCAAAACATTCTTTGATTTTTTATTTAAATATCATAATACTTCGATTTTTCTTTTTAAAACTCATATATATATATATATATATATATATATATATATATATATATATATATATATTTAGCTTCAAAAACTCAAACCAAAGAACATTAAAAGAATGCATCGAGATATTCTTAGAATACGCGTTTCACAAAATCAACAGAAGGAGATGGAGTGTTCGTCAACTCCTACAAGACGACGATCCACTCTTGAAAATCATCAAGACAAAAGATAAGCAGGATATTCTTCTCGAAGGAGAAAAAGCACACAAACAACAAATCATTACTTCAAACAAAGTAATGCTACAAAGGATAACACTGATTGAGTATCCGAAAAGGATAACACAAAGAAACTGAATGATAAACTCAATCAAACTCGAACAATCTAGAAAATCACCTCATTCCTAAGTGGATGTCCTCATGGAAGGATAGCCAAAGGCTAAAAGCCAGGAATAAGGTTAATTCTACACTTGATTGCCCGATTGGATATCAGACCCAGACGGACTCATCAAAACCCAACAAAGTCACCTTGACTGGAATTCGAGTTATATCATCAACATCTCGATACTCAATAGTGAATTCAGAAATTTCGGAATCATCATTAACGTTCCAAAGTGATAGAAATAATAAACCAATCAAAATAGGAAACCTAAATATACAATAGGATCCTATAAAACAAAGGATTGGACTTAATATCAAATAAGCCAATCCTTCTCAAATCAAATGCATCTCAAGATTGTGAGTAACGGGCAATCGAGTGTTGAGGTAACCTAATTCAATCTAAAACCTACAATTAATTCGCTACCAATAAAAATATCCATTTTGAATATTAAAAAAAGGAACATTAAGAGATAAGCTAAAAATTATTTACACTTATTAAATTAAGAAAGAAACACTCAATGCACTTATTATAGGTAAATTCTATTTACACACCAAAAATCTCCTAACATACACCATTATTTTACTAAGAAAATTTATGACTAAGTTACCCTTCTTTTTAATTGCAATTTTAGTCCTTTTCTTATAACCTGTCTAATTAAAACAATAAAATCAATGATATTTGATTAAATTTATACAATTTTGATGAAGTTAATGAAACCAAAATATCAATTAATACAACCTTCACAACTAAATACTTTAATTCAAAAGTGTTTAAATACTTTTATAATTAGTGCCGATTTGATGAAATTAAGAATTTCAAAAATGGAAATTAATTAATGTACAATATTAGTTTAAAAAATTAAAGTTTTATTTTTTTTTTAATTTTGAATAAATTTATTGCTAGGAATTCATAGTTTTGTGTAAATGTGTTTTAAGGTTTAAAGAGGGAAGACGACGAAGATGTAAAAAGGTGTAATTTCATAAAAGTTATGGTGTATGTAAAGTAATTTTTGGTGCATGCTAGTTTATTGTATTTTTTGGTGTTTTAAGAGATTAGAGGTGTATGAATAGAATTAGCCTTTACTATATTTAGAATGTAAAAGTAAAATCAGAATTAGAACTAAGTAAATTGAAGGTGATTAGCAAAAAAACAATGCTAAATTAAAAATTAATTTTTTTGTTTTATAATTAAAAACTTTGAAGTGGAGAAATAAAGATAATTACCACAAAAATGAAAAACCGTCTCAAATTTAATCTTTCAATTCTCTGACTCGTCGATTCCATTATTCTAATCTCAAACCTGCAATAATCTTAGAATTGAAAAGGTCAGTCCTAAATAAGACAATAAAACATAAAGAAATGAGTCATGTTCTGTAGTTATCAATTTTAGAATGGAAGACTTGACGTATTTAACTTATTTAGAGTGTAAAACAAAAATCTGAATTAAAACTAAATATATGAAAATAAGTTAAATGATTTTAGTAAGAAACAAAAACATAAAGAAATGATTAATTTGATTAAGTTTCATTTTTTAATTATGTAAAATGTCTTTGAGATTTTTATGTTATAGGTAAGAGATACATATAGCATTACTTGCTAACATAATGTTGGTATTCTTTGCGGCATACTAAAAAAATAGATTAATACTCTAGAAGTTCAACATTTTATGTAATAGAATAGTTATCTTCCTTGTGGAGGAATTGGAATTTAATTTAAATTGATTACCTCTTATCTAAAGGATTAAATAAGTAAAGATACATGTACATGAAAGGAAAAAGTTTTTATGTATACAAAAAGGCAAATAACAATAATACATAAATATATAAGTGTATGAAGTGGGAGACATGTGTCATTATAAGAGATAGGAGAAAATAAAGGAATTTGAAGCCAAGATTCATGACTCGCTTTTCATTATACCTATTAAATATATCGATTAAATTGTGGTAAAGTGAAAGAAATTAAAATCTCTCATTAATTTTCACATATCTATCCTCTCTCCTTAATTCACTAAAGATATTTTACTTCAAAATATTTGTATATAATTTATGGTTTTAAAAATTAGTGACAATGTTTTATTATTTATTACAACCATTTTACATTCAGATACTTACATTTACTAATTTCTATAGCTAATAAGTTCTACTCTATTATTTCTAATTATTTTTCATTATGTCCATACATCTAAACCAATTAGATTTCTTAAATTTAAACTATTTAAATAAATTAATTAGTTAATATCTTTTAATTTGTTTAAAAAATCCTAAAAATAATTAATTTAACATGAGTACAACATTTTCATTGATAAAAAAGGAAAAACAAAGTAATCCTTGATCCGAATAAAAATATATTAATAACGTAATAAAAATTATATACATTAATTTATAATTCATTTATCATAACAAATTGTCTAATACATAAGTAATAGTAAGTAGAGGAATTTTTCCACACATATCATTAACTCTAAAAGTTTTCTCCCTTTCTTTATTTTAAACATATTTTTATTTTAAATGTCGTAAGTAATCACTTTAATAATAACTCATAATGTTTTCTTAGTTCATTCTAAGGGTTTGTACCTACATTTTTTTTAATATTTGTGATTATTTAGAAAGTTCTCATTAGTGTTATCATGCTATTTTCATTAAAGTCTAAATATTTTGAATTAATTAAAAAAATAAATTTGTACCGAAATAAACAAAGTAACTATAGTTCATTAATTTTCTTAATAAAGATATTGATCTTTTATGTAATAGAACATGTTATTTTACTGAAGCAAAAACTTAAATCAAATTTGAGTGGATTGCCTTTGATTTGAATAGTAAAATAAGTAGAGGTATGTACATGAAAGATGAAAGTTTCACAATATGCAGAAAGATAAATAACATACTACATAAAAAAATTGTATGAAGTGGGTGATATATAATGGTATGAGAAAAAAGGGAAAATGAAGGAATTGGGATTCAAGAGTCACAGTTTGCATTTATATATATATATATATATATATATATATAAAATAACGGTAAAACAAAAAAATTAAAGGCTCTCATTAGTTCTAGTATTTTTTTCTTCTCTCTTCTTATTCTCTTGATATGGCCAATGTTGTTCCACAATAGCAAAACAATATAAAAAAAATTCTATAAACCACAACCGTGAAATAATTTAATAAAATTCTAAAAAACAAATTGTTAAAATCTATATTACTAAAAAATTAGAGTATTATTTGAAAGCATTAACAAAGATAACATAATGATGTAATATAGAAGAAAAACCTATTTAAGAAGTAACCGTTTTCTTTCTCATAAAATCTCTATTTAAAATCATCATCCACTTTCTAAACTTTGTTACTCTATCATTCTTCGACATCTTATCATGAAAGATAAAAGTCTTAGGTAAGAGGTTAATAATACAAAGTGCTATCTATTGACAGATTATGTGATAATGAATGTCTTAAAGAAAGAAATATTATTTTTTCTAAAATTCGAAGTTCCATTTTGATTTAAAACCATTACAAATATGAAAAATAATTACTTTCCTTTCCACCATCAACGTTAGTTTTTGTTAAGCAATGAACTAAAATAACATAATGGAACAATAATATGCAAGCACTAACTCATTGGAAGCAAAGTTCACACAAATAAATAAATAATATTTGGTAACATAAGTGAAAATCAATGTCTAATTAATTGAAAATTAATCTCGTTATTGCATAAAATCATACCACCATAAAACTACTAAAATATACTAATAAATGAGTTAATTTAGGAAAGATATTTGGATGTTAGATGCACAAATTATACATCACACAATTATTTTGTATGTACTATACAGTTATCTTAAATAGTGTACCTCGGTGTCACATTCATAATTCAGAAAGCTTCCATTTTTCTTATTCTGGATTAGTGATACTTAATATTAAGAAATCAATCATCCTTCAAATTAAATGGTTATGATGAAGAAAGTACACAAAAAACATATAAAAGAAATTGCACATAATTAGAAATTTCATTAATTCAAAATTTTCAGGTAACTGTCTGTAGGTGTAGCGTAGTGGAAAGAATGTTTTGGTTTTGGTAAAAAGACCCAAGTTCGATTCGTACCCTGTGCTTCCCTATCCTATATAAATTTACCCGGGGTATTAGGGCTTGGATCAGCGGACGGCTTTACTGTACCCTCCTCATGAGTTTACCAGCCTACCGGGTTCTCCTGGGTTTTCAAAAAAATTCTAGTAACTTCCAATAAAATGTAGTAGAATACAGCCACATTTAGAAAATTTAACAGTTTCTTTTATAAAATAGTCCTTTATAGTCTTTAATTTAAAACCAATATAAATGTCACATTGATTTGGAATCACTAATCGTTTAGAAGTTGAATCTGCACACCAAAATCAAAATAAAAAATGATTTATGATATTAGCGAAAACTATTGTGGAGCACGTGAGTATATATCTCACTGTTCTACGTAATCATACCAAGCATAAAAGTGCCGATACATAGTAATAAATGAGTTGATTTACCAGGAATATTTTGCATGCTAATTCGACGTCCAAAGCCTACAACATTTCATATTTTTTTAATAAATAAATGATGTCTCGAAAATCGTTAGTATGTGTAATGCAGTAGAAATAATAAAGAACTACAGGAAAACTTGTAAGAGAAACTACCTTGTAAAGCAGGAATTTCAACTCACGATCCTTACTCCGCTTTCTAAGAAATTTTGTACGAAATCTTTGAAGCCACATATTGAAAAAATAATAGAGGAAAATACTAATTGCGTACCTATTTTAGTAGTGCTTTTGAATTTTCTTAGTTTGGTGTCCAATCTCATGACTAATTTCATCTTCATATAATTTTACAACAATGGCACCAAAATAGAAAAGAGGTTTCCACATTACTTAATTATAACGATAAAAGAACTAGAAAAAATGGCGATCTAACTATTACTGAATGAGGAGAATAGATGAAATTTGGATTTTGTAATTAGAAAAAAATGAAGAATAATTCTTATTCAACCATGAGTAATAGTAGATAGAAGGAAGAAATATAATAGGAAGATAAGTTACAGAACATCATTGAGTCTATTGGTATTTCTTTTAAACAATAATGGTAATAAGAAAAAGTTAAAAAAAAAGCTTATGAGAATTAAATTTCCAGGACACATGGTAGCACATGAGATTTTTGAGAAAAATTAAAACGAAGGTGTGACGACCCTCCCTTCAACTACCAGAAAGACGTATCATCATTAAGAAATAAAGGGATAGAAATAGAAAAGAATAGAAAAGAAAGAACAAAACATCAGAATCTCACAGCGGAACGGAACAAAATATAATATATCACATAACTATTACATAGTTTACATATATCTGAGTTATGCAATATCAATACACATGACAGTCATACATACATCTGTCACTATATACATCAGAGATACAGCATAAATCAACTACACAGCGGAACTGGATAGATATATATATAGCTACATACGTCTGGCACTCCTGCTCCAAGCTCCACCAGAATCAAATTCCAAAACCTATCACTTGGCTACTCATAAAAATTTGAGTACCCAAGAGTTTATGAAAACAAAATATAAACTCCGGCTCAGACATGGGTCTGGTATGAGTAAACGGTTTAAATTGTTTAACTTTGAAATAACATTTAAAAATAAAGTTATTAGTAAGACTCCCCACAAATAAATATGGGTAAGTTTTAACCTTACGCTAACCAAAACATTTTATAGGAAATTCAGTGATATTATAATAGTGTCTAGGGTTTTCAAGTAAAATACAGAAATAGCTGAAATGCTTACATCTCACATTTCAACATAGTCGGGCACAATCAAAACGTATGGCGCTTATTGGAGATTGGATTCCATACAATGGCAGGGCTACTGGGGTACCGCCCGTCACAGTACGTGGCCTAGATCACTGTACCGAGGAGCCACCCTAACTCTCCTGCAACACAAGGCCGGAACCATTCCTTACTAAACAGTCCCAAACAAAATAACCCCGCAGTTGGTGCGCATATCCAACCGCCCACACGGCCGAAATAAAAGGGACATCTAAACAGGGGTATATCTCATCCTCCTTGGGCAAGACCCACCTAACCTTGCTGCACCTCCCATGTTTTAGCCATTCCCGGTTGATGAGGCTTGAGGCTGCGATTACCTTTACAGGACATATCACTTAGAATGCTCATCGTCCGTCTGACGATGTGCTGAAAGCATTCAATCCATACAAGTTCGTTCCGGGTTCGAAAGACACCGAAGGCATTATGTCGTCACACTCATTTTGGAATCTCCCTCAGAGTCAACGATGATAACCCTTGCATTCTGAAAACACCATCTCGATCTTCATTTGAGAATTCACGACCTATCGTTTAATTTGGATCGATGTGGTTTTCGGAATATCAAATTGACACCCGATCCCGATCTCGTCGAAATCCAAACGCCATTTTAAAGGCTAAGTTGTCTAATTAACTTAAACAGTTTAGTTCAATGTTTGAATTCATATAACATTTATTACAGAAAAATCATACACAATTGCCATGGATATATTAAAGCATATCAGAGAGCATCACAGAATATCATCAATAAACATCACAAACAGATATTCTACATATACAACATTCACAAGCAATCATCTTAAATTCTTACTGTGATTAATTTAATTACTTGAGAATTAATCTCTTAACCCTATTTAATTAATCATTAATTATCAAATAATCACTTACTTCCTTTCAAATTATTTAATCAATAAATCATTTCTTAATTAATATTTATGTCTTAATTGCTTAATTACTTTATTCACACTATTTAATTAATTACTTCTTAATCAAGTTATTTAACTTCAGTTACTAAAGTAATCATTTCTTAATCACTAATTAACAACCTAAATAAAACGTATTACCTATTTATTTACTGCTAATTACTTCCTTAATTCTTAATTAAATCACTTGATTAATTAACTATTAATCGTTTATTAATTAACTTAAGTGGTAAATTACAATTTCATTTATTTCTTATAATACATTAGTAATTATAATTAAAAGTAATTATTCTTAATTACTTTTGAATACAGTCAATCGATATTGTTTAATTACTTAATTAACATTTAAAGTCTTCTTAAAGTTTGAAATCAATTATATTACTAACTACATCATTATTTGTTATTTGACTTTATTTATTACTTAATTAAAATATTAACAAGGTTTTAAAACATGGTTAAGTCTTAACTTAAATAATTAGTTAATTAAAATAATAAATTACGAGTTAAACTGTTGTTAAACTTTAACTAGGATAATTAAAACTCGAATTAAATTTTAACTTAAATTTTAAACCTTCATTCAGTTTACTGTGATAATTTGCTGAAACCTTTATTCACCAACAATCTTTATTAAACCTTACACTTCAGTTAGCAAAGAACCCGAGATCTTCCCTGATAAAGCTTGCGTGCTACTTCGAGTAGCTCGTCCAATCCACCCGAGTCACAAACCCTGGTACGCAACATACTTCTTCCTCTCTTTTTTTTGTAAGTTTACATTTTAAACTTAAGTAAGAGTTAAAACAGCAGGTAACTCACGCACACATACAGGAAAACTCGAAGCACTCGCCCATAAAACCCAAGAATTGACTCGCGATCATGCACCCTCAAAACACTGATACGCCACCGCTGCCGTACACGTGTATGGCGGTGCACGAGGCTCAGGTGAACTTCCAATGCTTCAGGCAAATCCCAATTAACACGAACACTTGAAAATTAAAATCAAATTACCTCTAAATATTTGATTTCAAAATTTTGCAGTTCGAACGAAAAAGCGAACACCTCTCTGAATCAAAACGCCTTGCCACCATCGTACGGTTCACTGGAGGTGATGAAAACTCATCCACACCTCGTCAACATCCCCAGCCATCCTCCATCAAAGCATCAAACCACTCGATCGCGTATAGGAGTCGAACCCCACAACTTACTGACATGTACGCAAACACGAAATAAAACCCTATGATGATCTCGTATCCAAATTTTATGCAATGGAAAATTCATTGAATATTTTTCTTGAGATCACAAACATTTATACTTGCTTCAATTCGAATTTCAGCATTTAATATTGATTCAATTTCGAGAATTTGATAAAAGTTCAATTTTTATTCAACATCGAACTGCACTTAAAATACTGAGCTAAAAATCCTCATTCAAATTTTAAAAATCATACCTTTTAGTAATAATTCAAGATATAAACTTGAATTAGCAATTTATGGCATTAAAATTTATCAAAGAAAAATTAAAATACCTGTTAAACTAGTTACAGTGATATATTTATTACACTTAGTTTAATTAGCTAGTTAGAAATCTTAATCTAGTTTAATCACAGTGTTTAAATTAAATATTTACAAATTGACACTGCTTAATGAGCATAATTTGTGTTTTGAAACAAAGCATGCAACTGTACCAACAGAGTAACGTATAACAGAGATGAACTGAATATTTGTAAACTCGGAATCATATCAGTATAAAACACATACTATCCCTATATTCAATGAAATATCATACTGCTTTTAAATTAAACTCAAGTTTGCAAATTTAATGTTTACTCACTTTCCAAATTACTGTTGAACAGAAATCACTTTGATGCCTTGAAAGCTGCAGTTGAAAACTGTCTGGAGTTTGTTCTTGAATCTGCCCCCTTTTTTTCTTCTTCTGTATTCGATTTTAAACTTGAGCTTTGTTGGTTTTTCTTCTTTTCCTTTTCTCAAGTTTCTTTTTTGTCTCTAAGGTTTACTGAACGAACCACAGCCGATGTACATATAAATACAAGATAACAGTGCTTAAGGGAGGTGTTATCTGGTTATACTTTTCCTTAGCTTTACTTTATTTTAACCAGATTTGATTAATATTTTGAAGTGACAAAAATATTGGGCTGAAATGAAAGCAATTAATGTCTGGTTTCCTACTTAGTTTACCTATTATAATTATGTTGTACTATGTATAAAGATATTTGTTTGTTGCCTATCATTTTGCAGGCCAACTTGGCTTGTACATGAAGCTATTCATTTATACATATTTGTTTGTATCTAAATTAGTTTGCATACTTATTAAAATGTTTACTGTCTATAGATATTTATGTAAAGGTACATACTTTGCAGGTAGGCTATATGGCTTGTGTTATTTTGTTTCATATTTGCAGGTAGGCTATATGGCTTATGAATGAAGATATATGTTTTGGATATGTTTGTTCTTATCTGGTATTACTTCTAACTCAAATAATTTATAAACAAGTTTTGTCAAGTTTACCTTACTTTGGTCTTGCATGTGAAGACATTTAGTTGTGAAGACATTTATTTTAGAAATACATACTTGCAGGTAACACTTGATCATATATATGAAGATATATTTTTTAAAGTAAATATTTGTTTTAGCTTAAATGATTCATGTACATGTTTAGTCAGGTTTATACTTTATATCTTTGGTCCTGCAAATTTAAACTGATGTTACAAGTATACATTAATACTTAATCCTTATTACTATTTTTTTCATTTCTATTTGTATTTTAACTTTGACTATCAATATTCATATTCCATATGGTGACTTATATTTACTCCTATTTGTATTTTATATTTTAACTATCAATCTTTAAATTATGTACAATATGATTTATTTACATTTATACTTATTTTTATATTTATTTCCACTTATATTTTATTTAAATTATATGCATAAGTTTGACTTATATTTCACATTTATATTTTATATTGATTGGCTTTAATTCTATTTCTAACATTATCATTCATATGTATACTTACCAAATATAATCAAAGTAAAGTATTTTAATCCAATCATAAAAGAAAATTTTATTATGAATATTATTGAGATAATTTATTTAAATTTTCAAATCAAATTCGTTTTAAAATACCATTTATATAAACAATGGCAAATATTTCAAAATCATATCCATTTCAAATGGATAAGTTTACATTTTATTTAAATTAATTTGAATATTTATTAAAATAAATAGGGCCAAAATCCAGGGTCGTTACATTCCTCCGCCCTTAAAAGAATTTCGTCCCCGAATAAAACAAAGATAATTTAAAAGCTGTCATATCAATCATTCAAACATACATATCATTCATACGTTAGTGAACAACCAAACAGACTATTCTAACAAACATCGCTAGATATTCGGACACAAATCCAGATTAGCTTTCCTAAAACTATACAGAGTTTCCTGGGTGAAAACTCCGGGGTCCTCACTCCACTACACTCTGACAAGCTTCACTACCTTACTCCTGAGTTGCCTCTCACCTTAACCAACAATCCGAACTGAATTTCTGTCCACAGTCACATTCGGCTCAACTTTCAAATCTTCTTGTACTACTGGTTCTATAACTAATAATGAATCAAGAACAAATTTCTTTAGATGGGACACACAGAGTACATTATGAATTCCAGACATCCGTTCTGGCAATTCAACTCTGCAAGCTACAGCTCCAATCCTTCTCAATATCTGAAATGGTCCAATATATCTCGGCTCAAGTTTTCCCGCCTTCCGAATCTAATAGTTCATTTTAATCGGGAAACTTTGGCCAAAAACAAAATTACCAATAACAAAGTCCAATTGTCTCCTTCTCTTGTCTGCGTACTTCTTCTGACGGTCTTGAACAGCTCTCATCCTTTCCTGATAAGCTCAACCTTAGCAGAAACTTCACAAATCAAAACTAGTCCAAACACAAGATGGTCTTTCCACAATCCACCAAAATCCAAAACTCAAGCTTGCCGCATATCCTCTAAAATACGATTCAGTCTCTCCATCCGTCCGTCTGAGGATGATAGGCTGTACTAAATTTCAAACTCATTCCCAAAGCCAATTGTAGAACCTTCCAGAATTTGGCGGGTGAAAAATAGGATCACGATCACTTATTATGCTAACAGGAACACTATGCAATCTTACTATCCCCCTCAAGAAAATCTCTGCCAGAGAAACTGCAGCCCGAGTTACCTTAACTGGTATAGAATGAGCATTCTTAGCTAGACGATCAACAATAATCCATATTCTATCGTTCCCTTACTTAGTTCAAGGAAAACCGTCGATAAAATCCATCGAAATCATCTCCCATTTCCATCTGGAATTCTAAAGACTGCAACAATCTGGACAACTTCTGTCGATCTTCTTAACTTGCTGATAGAAAGCACAACTATTCCGAAAGCAACTACATCCCTCATCATGCTCGGCTGCCAGAAAATACTTCTCATATCTTTTTACATCTTAAAGACTCCAGGGTGAATATTCAGTCTGGAGCGATGACATTCGGCTAAAACTTATCGCCTCAATTCATCTATATTAGGCACACATCAATGACTACTAATTCTCAAAACACCTTGATCATCCACCTTGAAATCAGAATACTGAGAATTTTTGCTTACTTATTATACTGTCCTGGAGAGATGAAACAACTTCCAAAAGAAACAAAACTGCAATCCTGCTAGGAACATCAGCCGCACATTTTCCTTCCCGGAGTATACTGAATATCCAACCATATGATGCCAGAAATTCGTCCCACCACGGCTGCCCCAGATTAATATCCTTTTGAGGGAAAAGATATTTCAATGGTTTGTGATCCGTGAATAACCCAACTTCTCTCCCAACAGATAGTGCCTCCAAATCTTCAAAACAAACACAATGGCTAACGACTCAAGGTCGTGCGTAGCGTAGTTCCCTTTATGTTGCTTTAATTATCGACACGCATACACAATTACTCTCCATTCTGTATCAACACTGCTCCCTGATCAACTATACAAGCATCAGTATAAACTTCAAATTTTCTCTTCCCATCCGGAATAGAAAACACCGATGCACTGGTTAGCCTCGTCTTCAATTCTCAGAAAGCTTCTCCACATCAGGTGTCCATTTGAACTTAGTTCTTTTCCTTGTCAACTTAGTCAGATGTGAAGAAATCTTGGAATAGTCCTTGATAAATTTCCTGTAGTAGACAGCTAAACCCAGAAAATTATGAATTTCCATCGGTGACTTTGGTTGCTTCCATTCCAGAATAGATTCCACCTTCTCTGGATCTACCAAGATACCTTCACAGAAATAATGTGCCCCAAAATATAACTTCTGATTTCCAAAAATGGCACTTAGAGAATTCCGCCTTCAAAACATGTTTCCTCGGTGTCTCCAACACTATCCTCAAATGCTGCTTGAGCTCTTCTTCAAACTTAGAATATACCAAAACAAACTTATTCAGTCCTCGATAATCCACACAGAACCTTATCGATCCATCCGATTTAGCGACAACACTGTCACAGAACCCTAACAAGAAAAACTAGGCCTGATCAACTCTTTCTCCATAAGATCCTGATTCTGCTCAACTAACTCTTCTTTCTCTCTCGGGACCATCCTCCAACTAGGCTGAATCATCGGCACTGCTTTGGAATCAAATCAACACGAAACTCTATCTCTCGATGGGAAGGCAAACACTTATCTTTCTCGAATATATCAGAAAAATCCTGGTCCACACAATAACTTCAATCTTCTCTTGAGAAGTCTCAACTCCATGTAAAAGACTACTTAAATGAATTCCAGAATTGTCACACGACACTCTAACAATTCTACCCAAATAAGTTTGCAACGAAACTGTTCTCCCTTCACAATCCAGAACAGCCATATACTGTTCGGGCCAATCCATCGAAGAAATGAATCCACTCTGTTACTTCTGAAATCACCTCGAGAAAAACTGCTAACCGAAAAATCTCCTCGACGGCACACAGAACACTGCGAGCTACACTGCTGACTCAGAAGCCTAAAGACTTCCTATCCAAAACTCTTCGAGAAACTTGGATCTCGAATCAAACAGAAACACCCTATTGAACTTGGCCACAACACCAAAACATACATACTTCCTTAACTTGTTCCAAAGAAACATCTTCGTAGACATCCATAATCACTATATCTTATCACACTGCTGCTACATCTTGAGGTATCAAGATATCATGATTTGCTTCTGTCCATCCGACAGATCCAAACTCAAGCTCATCCAAAATTACACTCCAACAATGAACTCCAAATCTTAGCAGGTTTCCTTCAGAGATCGATGAAATCCTTACACCACCCAAAGCTCACTCAATACGGTAATAGGTCTACAGTCTCGACAGATACACTTTCAACCGTAAATGTTCAAAACTCCAGCCATCGGTAGTCGTGTTACACACACCACTACCCTGTCCACCTTTATATATTATATTGGAAAACCTGAACAGGTAATCCAATAAATAGGTAGAAATATATATATAAATATATATATATATATCAAAATTACAAATACGCGCTCTCTCAATGAAAGAAATCACTTAAGAGCCTAAGTATTCGCTCAACCTAGCGCTCGGATACCAAGTGTGACGACCCACCCTTCTACTACCAGAAAGACGTATCATCATTAAGAATGAAAAGGACAGAAATACAAAAGAATAGAAAAGAAAGAACAAAACATCAGAATCTCACAGCGGAATGGAATAAAATATAATATATCACATAAGTATTACATAGTTTACATATATCTGAGTTATACAATATCAATACACATGACAGTCATACATACATCTGTCACTATATACATCAGAGATACAACATAAATCAATTACACAGCGGAACTGGATGGATTTATATATAGCTACATACGTCTGGCACTCCTGCTCCAAGCTCCACCAAAATCAAATTCCAAAACCTATCGCTTGGCTACTCATAAAAATTTGAGTACCCAAGAGTTTATGAAAACAAAATATAAACTCCGGCTCAGACATGGGTCTGGTATGAGTAAACGGTTTAAATTGTTTAACTTTGAAATAACATTTAAAAATAAAGGTATTAGTAAGACTCCCCACAAATAAATATGGGTAAGTTTTAACCTTACGCTAACCAAAACATTTTATAGGAAATTCAGTGATATTATAATAGTGTCTAGGGTTTTCAAGTAAAATACAGAAATAGCTGAAATGCTTACATCTCACATTTCAACATAGTCGGGCACAATCAAAACGTATGGCGCTTATTGGAGATTGGATTCCATACAATGGCAGGGCTACTGGGGTACCGCCCGTCACAGTACATGGCCTAGATCTCTGTACCGAGGAGCCACCCTAACTCTCCTGCAACACAAGGCGGAACCATTCCTTACTGAATAGTCCCGAACAAAATAACCCTGCAGTTGGTGCGCATATCCAACCGCCCACACAACCGAAATAAAAGGGACATCTAGACAAGGGTATATCTCGTCCTGCTTGGGCAAGACCCACCTAACCTTGCTGCACCTCCCCTGTTTTAGCCATTCCCGGTTGATGAGGCTTGAGGCTGCGATTACCTTTACAGGACATATCACTTAGAATGCTCATCGTCCGCCTGACGATGTGCTGAAAGCATTCAATCCATACAAGTTCGTTTCGGGTTCGAATGAAACCGAAGGCATTATCTCGTCACACTCATTTTGGAATCCCCCACAGAGTCAACGATGATAACCCTTGCATTCTGAAAACACCATCTCGATCTTCATTTGAGAATTCACGACCTATCATTAAATTTGGATCGATGTGATTTTCGGAATATCAAATTGACACCCGATCCCGATCTCGTCGAAATCCAAACGCCATTTTAAAGGCCAAGTTGTCTAATTAACTTAAACAGTTTAATTCAATGTTTGAATTCATATAACATTTATTACAGAAAAATCATACACAATTGCCATGGATATATTAAAGCATATTAGAGAGCATCACAGAATATCATCAATAAACATCACAAACAGATATTCTACATATACAACATTCACAAGCAATCATCCTAAATTCTTATTATGATTAATTTAATTACTTGAGAGTCAATCTCTTAACCTTGTTTAATTAATCATTAATTATCAAATAATTACTTACTTCCTTTCAAATTATTTAATTAATAAATCATTTCTTAATTAATATTTATGTCTTAATTGCTTAATTACTTTATTGACACTATTTAATTAATTACTTCTTAATCAAGTTATTTAACTTCAGTTACTAAAGTAATCATTTCTTAATCACTAATTAACAACCTAAATAAAATGTATTACATATTTATTTACTGCTAATTACTTCCTTAATTCTTAATTAAATCACTTGATTAATTAACTATTAATCGTTTATTAATTAACTTAAGTGGTTAATTACAATTTCATTTATTTCTTATAATACATTACTAATTACAATTAAAAGTAATTATCCTTAATTACTTCTGAATACAGTCAATTATTATTGATTAATTACTTAATTAACATTTAAAGTCTTCTTAAAGTTTGAAATCAATTATACTACTAACTACATCATTATTTGTTAATTGACTTTATTTATTACTTAATTAAAAAATTAACAAGGTTTTAAAGCATGGTTAAGTCTTAACTTAAATAATTGGTTAATTAAAATAATTAATTACGAGTTAAACTGTTGTTAAACTTTAACTAGGATAATTAAAACTTGAATTAAATTTTAACTTAAATTTTAAACCTTTATTCAGTTTACTGTGATAATTTGCTAAAACCTTTATTCACCAACAACCTTTATTAAACCTTACACTTCAGTTAGCAAAGAACCTAAGATCTTCCCTGATAAAGCTTGCGTGCTACTTCGAGTAGCTCGTCCAATCCACGTGAGTCACAAACCCATGTACGCAACATACTTCTTCCTCTTTTTTTTTTTATAAGTTTAAATTTTAAACTTAAGTAAGAGTTAAAACAACAGGTAACTCACGCACACATACAGGAAAACTCGAAGCACTCACCCATAAAACCCGAGAATTGACTCACGACCGTGCACCCTCAAAACACTGATACGCCACCGCTGCCGTACACGTGTACGGCGGCGCACGAGGCTCACGCAAACTTCCAATGCTTCAGGCAAATCCCAATTAACACGAACACTTGAAAATTAAAATCAAATTACCTCTAAAAATTCGATTTCAAAATTTTGCAGTTCGAACGAAAAAGCGAACACCTCTCTGAATCAAAATGCCTCGCCACCATCGTACAGTCCACCGGAGGTGAAGAAAACTCGTCCACACCTCGTCAACATCCCCAGCAATCCTCCACCAAAGCATCGAACCACTCGATCGCGTATCGGGGTCGAACCCCACAACTTACTGACATGTACGCAAACACGAAATAAAACCCTATGATGATCTCGTATCCAAATTTTATGCAATGGAAAAATCATTGTATATTTTTCTTGAGATCACAAACATTTATACTTGCTTCAATTCGAATTTCAGCATTTAATATTGATTCAATTTCGAGAATTTGATAAAAGTTCAATTTTTATTCAACATCGAACTGCTCTTAAAATACTAAGCTAAAAATCCTCATTCAAATTTTAAAAATCATACCTTTTAGTAATAATTCAAGATATAAACTTAAATTAGCAATTTATGGCATTAAAATTTATCAATGAAAAATTAAAATACCTGTTAAACTAGTTTCGGTGATATATTGATTACACTTAGTTTAATTAGCTAGTTAGAAATCTTAATCTAGTTTAATCACAGTGTTTAAATTAAATATTTACAAATTGACACTGTTTAATGAGCATAATTTGTGTTTTGAAACAAAGCAAGCAACTGTACCAACAGAGTAACATACAACAGAGATGAACTGAATATTTGTAAACTCAGAATCATATCAGTATAAAACACATACTATCCCTATATTCAATGAAATATCATACTGCTTTTAAATTAAACTCAAGTTTGCAAATTTGATGTTTACTCACCTTCCAAATTACTGTTGAACAGAAATCACTTTGATGCCTTGAAAGCTGCAGTTGAAAGCTGCCTGGAGTTTGTTCTTCAATTTGCCTCCTTTTTTTTCTTCTTCTATATTTGATTTTAAACTTGAGCTTTGTTAGTTTTTCTTCTTTTCTTTTTCTCAAGTTTCTTTTTTTTCTCTAAGGTTTACTGAACGAACCACAGCAGATGAACATATAAATACAAGATAACAGTGCTTAAGGGAGGTGTTGTTTGGTTATACTTTTCCTTAACTTTACTTTATTTTAACCAGATTTGATTAATATTTTGAAATGACAAAAATATTGGGCTGAAATGAAAGCAATTAATGTCTGGTTTCCTACTTAGTTTACCTATTACAATTATGTTGTACTATGTATGAAGATATTTGTTTGTTGCCTATCATTTTGCAAGCCAACTTGGCTTGTACATGAAGCTATTCATTTATACCTATTTGTTTGTATCTTAATTAGTTTGCATACTTATTAAAATGTTTACTGTCTATAGATATTTATGTAAAGGTATATACTTTGCAGGTAGGCTATATGGCTTGTGTTATTTTGTTTCATATTTGCAGGTAGGCTATATGGCTTATGAATGAAGATATATGTTTTAGATATGTTTGTTTTTATCTGGTATTACTTCTAACTCAAATAATTTATAAACAAGTTTTGTCAAGTTTACCTTACTTTGGTCTTGCATGTGAAGACATTTAGTTGTGAAGACATTTAGTTTAGAAATACATACTTGTAGGCAACACTTGATCATATATATGAAGATATATTTTTTTAAAGTAAATATTTGTTTTAGCTTAAATGATTCATGTACATGTTTAGTCAGGTTTATACTTTATATCTTTGGTCCTGCAAATTTAAACTGATGTTACAAGTATACATTAATACTTAATCCTTATTATTATTATTTTCATTTCTATTTGTATTTTAACCTTGACTATTAATATTCATATTCCATATAGTGACTTATATTTTATACTTATATTTACTTCTATTTATATTTTATATTTTAACTATCAATCTTTAAATTATGTACAGTATGATTTATTTGCATTTATACTTATTTTTATATTTATTTCCACTTATATCTTATTTAAATTATATGCATAAGTTTGGCGTATATTTCACATTTATATTTTATATTGATTGGCTTTAATTCTATTTCTAACATTATCATTCATATGTATACTTACCAAATATAATCAAAGTAAAGTATTTTAATTCAATCATAAAAGAAAATTTTATTATGAATATTATTGAGATAATTTATTTAAATTTTCAAAGCAATTTCCTTTTAAAATACCATTTATATAAACAATGGCAAATATTTCAAAATCATATCCATTTCAAATGGATAAGTTTACATTTTATTTAAATTAATTTGAATATTTATTAAAATAAATAGGGCCAAAATGCAGGATCGTTACAGAAGTGGCACACAAATTTAAACTGAGCATTCATATAATATAATAGATTTTCAGTGTGTTGCAATCATCGGTGCCTTTCCAAGTTGACTGGCGATGTATTTATTTTAATCACTGTGATTGGTATACTGAAAATTTATACTAATTACCGAAGCTTTGTCATTTTGCCTTATTACGATTTCTTGAAACTTTGTTGTGCTTACAACATCTTCATTACTTATTTTTTGAGTTTCATCTTTAGAGATCCATATTTTCTTAACGTAACATTGCTCTTTTGGTATGCCCGAAGCATATTACTGGGTACTATTCATATTCAACTTTTTGGTTTATAGTTTCCCCATTGTACTTTGAAATATCAATTTCTTTAGGGAATTATGTATTTGCAATTATCTCTACTAGAACACAAGCATAGTTCAATCTTGTTTTCATAGTAGTAGCTGTGTCCAATTTTATAGGCTTTCCAATAATACTAGCCATGGAACTAAATGCTTCTTGATCTAATAAGTTCAGGCTAACACTAGGAAATCTTACCCATATGGTGATGATGTAAGGTATTTGTCTAATTTTATAGAAGAAACTATATCTTCATGATGATGAGCTACCATCTGAAAAATAGGGGCCATTTCTTAAGATATTCAAAAAATTGCCCGAATCAACAAATTTTATCAAAAAAAAATATTTTCACTTGAAAAGATTTTAAATCTGTTTTTCTTTTATTTCTAGATTCTTGAAATATAAGCATTGAAATGAAAAAAATAAGGCTTACTACGCAAGCTATTATAGTGTTATCCCATTTTTTGGTTCTCATATAGATACTCTTCTTGATCATAATAAACTTTTTGTTATTAATCAAAATTGGTGGGATAAATTTTAGATCAAAGTCCTGATATGATTTATTTCCACAATATAATACCTTGATTTTTATTAAATTGAGCGCCAGAACTGCTTCTTTGTGACGTTATGCCATTTTGATAACTGAAATTGATTCTTGATATATTGGTGAATTTTTGGTAACCATTTATATTAATACTAAGTGATCTCTGGCTATGCATTATGTATCTTGATCTAAAATAGAGCACCTTGATTTCTTATTTATAACTTGTTGAAATCCATCTTCATTAATGATGGATTTTCCTATTTAGAACCGATTAAGGGAGGTTGAGAGATATACGATAGTTTATTAGAATTGAGATTTTTTTTGGAGGAAGGATGAAGATTATTATAAAGATGGCTTTCCGCCATGGCTTGACGGGAGCCTAAAAAAAATCATTTTTTAGTTATTTTGGTGAAATTTTACAATAGTTCAGTATCATTGTTGATTAATGTATTTGGTGGTTGTTTATCAATGCTTATTTCTTCTAAAATTGAATGAATAAATATAGAGTCACCAAATTTTATGATAAAGAAAATTTTGGAAAAGGAAAATTGAAGAAGAAATGTTATGCAAAAATGAGAACACTTAGGATAGTTTCTGAACCGAGCGAAATTATTAGTAAGATAGATGTTGAATTGATAGCGGCGAAGGAATTTTTTTTTATAATTTAGCTATATCTTACAAACAGTAGTGTGGATGCATTTTCTTGTATCATAAGGGTGAGGGAGCTATGGAATGCACTACATAAAGTGGATAGAATAAGCTGAAAATCAATCATAGCATTCAGTAGCAATAAATATTAGGAAACACGTTTCCTATGATTTCGATGGTGAAAAACATACAGTTTGGTACCGATGATTTTAACAAGTGATTTTAGGTCTATAGTGAAATATATCACACAACATGATCAAAACACAAAGAAGTTTGTTGTAGAAATCCAACAAATAGATATTTGTGGAAGTTAAAAGAAAGTACAACCATGCACAGTGGAGCATATAACATTAGAGTGATTCACAAGGATTCATGTGCAACAAAGTAGTTTAATATGTCTAATGGAACTCAATGGCACTAAAAGAACACTTAAAAATGTAAAAAAGAGAACAAGATAGAGTATGTTTTAATATCTCATCCTTATCAAGTCCTTCCACTTAGACATTGTTAAAATCATGCAATGATGCACAAATGGCCTAAGATTCTCATAAAATATCTTGAAAATCATCTCTTATTTTTGTAGAATTTTTGGGAACTTTTAAATATTGAATATTGACCAAATGCTGCACAAAATGTTACAGCCTATGCACAATAGAGTAGCATAAAGACTGATTGGTAACAACCATAGTGATTGACTGATGATGCTATTTCTACTGCTATAAGCTACGATGTATATGTTGCTAAAAGGATGCTCCATTTCATTTGTTTTCTCCTCTTTGTTTCCAATCTTTCTTAAGAGTCTCTTCACTTTTCACTTAATAAATTGTTTCTATATAAACCCAACACATCTCCGTTGATCCAATAACTTCCGTTTTGATCGGAATATCATTTTTACTCTTATATTTCCATCCAACTTTATATTTAGAAATTAATTCAAATATACCAATCGATATTCCTTCAAATCTCTTGGAATTGACCTTGTACATGTCCTAGCCTCGACACATCCACTCAAATATCATTTATGAGGGTTATAGGGTCGATTGTAGTCAAGGGAGCAAATTTTATGCTAGTTATACATTTAGTCTAACTTATTTTTACATGAAATCTAAGGTTTATCAATTGAGAAGTTGATTGTTGGTTGAAATCTAAGGTTCATCAATTGAAAAGTTAACAATGTGAAAATCCGAGAAGTCAATCAAACCGAAGGTCAATTATGTAGTCAACAGAAGTCTTGGCAAGTGACAACTATCCCTCTAGGCCAAATTTAATAGTGAAATCAACAAGAGGCTTCAGAACAACGTATGAGACGAGGTCCAAACTAGGATAAGTCTCCTTATGCACTTATTATTCCACTGTTTCTTACCAAGTTTACAATCTATGACACAATTTTTTTTACTTTATATTTATTAAAATCTTGATTTTGATGATGTCAAGTAAACAATGGTGCCACTAACATGTTTGAATAAGGTATCACAGACAAACACAATAGTTCTCATAGATGTTATCTCAAACATGCATAATACTCGAAGACGACGGAGACAAGCACAACAATAAAGGTCATTCGAGTTTGTGTCTTTATCTTGAAAGTTTCAATTTCTTAGCATATTAAAATATCTTAAAGAAATAGTCAACATATAAATTTTCAAATGTCATAAAATGGATTTTTTTTAAAATTTAAGAAGGTTAAAAAATTCTTTAAATTTCATTTTAAATCTTCATCGGGCAATTTTATAGTGATCGATTGATTGATTTGGCCAAACTAGTTGATTGTCCTTTGTTTTATTGATTGGCTGAAGATATCAGTCTACAGAACTATGCCTGATTTACACTATTTTCTCTTTGGTTTTTTTACACAAATGTACCAGTAGATTGACTATAAATTTTCAGTCTGTTAATTATGTTTGTATTGATTAAATTTCTAAAAAGGCACTTAAATTTAACTTTTATTCATTTATATTCATTCAAATCTTTTCTAATAGTCATATTTTTTTAACAATATAGTCATAACTCTTCATAGTAACCATTGGGTATTATAAATAAAGTTAGACAAAGTGATATTGATAACTTTTCTTTAATTTGACATGTTGCTGTAACTCTTTCGATATTCTAGTTCAAAAAGCTATAAAAAAATTCTATCGCTCAAATAATATTTGTAAGATTATGGTTAGAGTTCCATGTGATAAATAAAATAAATGCAATGAACAATATCTTGGGTTTTTAAGTTGGTATTTAAACAAATAAAATGGATTTTTAGGAATCAAATGTGAAACTAGAAGTTAAAAAAATAACTGAATTGTGAAAATATTTTTAATGAGAAAAATGTTGAAATATTTAGTAAATGAGTTAAAAACACTATTTTAATAGTTTATTGAATTTGATTCAATAAATTGAATTTTTGGATCTATTTTATAATAAAAGGAGAATATTGATTTAAAACTCAAATATGAGATTTGAATTATTTTTTGTGAATCCTAAAGTTATTTAAAAATTTATTTTGGTAAAATAAGTCATGTTTGTGATAGTTTGAAGTTTTTAAAGAATAAAGCAACTATTTTTAATTTGCAAAAAAATTGAAAGGAGATATTTCAATAAAAGAATAATCATTATAAAAATGAAATAAAAATTTAGAAAATGACTTGAGTTAGAGTTTTTGATAGTCATAAAATGTTGGTTTATAAAGATTGTTAGGTTTAAAGGTGGTTAGTGGTGTTGTGTTATTTAAAAGAGAAACAAAAAAATTATTTTCTTTTCATTGGACTGTAGGATCGATTTCACTCTAGAGGTGGGTGAATAGGGTGATACTGTTAATTATAAAAATTTACTGTGGAAGTTTATATAAAATAATTTCAATACAGATATAGTAGAATAATAGTAGCACAGATAATAGCAGAATAATAAAAACAGAAATTAGAACTTACTCAGCTTTGGAAAAACCCTACCTATGTGCTGCCCCAAGGTTTCTATTAGAAATTAAGCAGGCAGATGCTTACACGCGTAAACTCGCAAAACCTGTTATAGACTAACCTAACTCTACACTCAAAACCCTACCATAACTCAGCCACTGAGTTGTGAATTCTCGAACTACACCACCGTAGTTCGTCCCCTAGTCACACGACTAGAAATTACAAAAGTTTAAAAGAGAAAATGCAAATTTAAAAAAAAATTAAAGTCAAAACTCTAAATTTAAAATATTAAATCAAGCCCAAAGCTATTTAATCCGGCCCATAAAAATAAGCTGTAAAAATATTTCCCCCTTTTGTTTATTTCTTCGGACTTTTTCTTTGAGTGAAAAATAGCTGTTTTCTTTATCTCGTTCGTTCCTCTTTCAAGTGAATTAGGGCTTCGGATACTTTCAATTGAAGCCGACTGGTTATTGGTCGATTACAGTAGCTATTTCTCTAACTTGCTTCGGCAATCGACTTCTTCTTCAATTCGAACATGGCTCCTTTGATTTGATTGAGTTCGACTTTGACTTCGGTATGTTTTATGCCTTTTGCTTTACCCGTTAGTTTTGCTTGAACTCGATCTTGATTCGAGTTGAACGATTATTCTTTTTTGCTTTAACTCGAGTGCTTTTCATGGCTAATGATGATTGGGTTTATATAGGATTCTCAATCCTATATTTTCGTTCAAATATGCTATTCTAATTCGTATGATAATTATATGCTTGGCCGTTTGATATATTTTGAATGCTGGTGATTTTTACTGACTTCTTCAATTTCATACATTATGTTTACTTGCTTGTCATGGCTTTGGTTTCGACTTCCTTGGCCACCACGGTGTTGAATTCTTTGACGTCGTCAATTGATATTGTTAAAATTTAAACTTGTTTGATTTCCTTGATTGACTTATGGCATGACATTGACTCTGTTCAATTGCTCACGGCTTCGACTTGAATTTTTCCATTATCTGACTTCGGCCTTGATAAAACTATTAATTGTTGTTCCACGATTTTGTGTGCATTTTGGCTTGTTCGAATTATTCCTTGCTGTTAGTTATCGAGTTGCTCTGTTACTTTCTGAGCATTTCAATTCTTTGTCTTGGTTCAAAATTGCTACTTGACTTTTTCATTTTTGAAAATACCTGCTTGCTTTTGTCTCGGCCTGTAACTGTGTATGTGTTAGCTTTGTCATTGCATCTATTGTTTTTCGAACATGCTTGTTACATTACTGTATTCATGATTGAAGTTGTGTAGAAGTGATGTGCACTCTGTCATATGTATTGCCTTATAACATGTATTATGGACTGTGCATTCATGCATCTGGTTCTGCATGATCATCTCTGTTGTATATCATCATGTGTTTGTTGTGTGACATTAGTCTGGGTTGCTCTGTTTTCAATTGAGGCTTGAATATATTCTTGAATCTGGTTAGAGTTCTGGTTCAATGTTGCCTTAAAAGTCTGGCATACTCATTGTATATTGATTCTTATGTAGCCTACATTTGTCTACTTCTAATCATGCTAAATGCTTCGAGGCAGTTAGCATACAGTTGCATTGTTGGTCTTGTAATTGTGTTCAAATGCTTGATATGTTGTTTCATTGGCATGTGTTATCACTTCAGTCTTGTACATTTTCATTTTGACCTGAGAAGGTTGCATTGTGTAGTAAGTTGATGTGCATGCTTTGTACTTGTAGTCTTCACTGCAAACATGTTGAATTCCATCAAAGGATATCATGCTCAAAAGAGCAACAAATCGTGTTGAATTGACAACACTCAAAAAAGAAAGCTGAATTGAAATCGATAGTTGATATATCAACTTTCAGGAATAATAAAGTGATTTTTGTATGATAATTAAATCGATACACTAACCACCAATAAATGAATCAAACTTTTAAAATATTCGATACACACTTGTGCTTGATTTTCATGTTTCAATTATTTTTAAAACACTTTGAAACTACCCTTTGAAATATTCTTTTAAAAAGGAAAATTACAATACTAAGTGTATTACAACAAGGGTCAAAACAAATGTCACTAAAACATTACTTACTATAAACCCAAAACACTTTACACTTAGTTTTATTTTTAGACAACTCGTTTAATGGATTTTATAAATCATATATTATCATTTATAATTTCAAAATAACATTATCATCCCAAAAGATAATCGATCAAATTAAATACCTTTATAAATTTTAAAATAATTTAATTTATCTCAAAAGATAATTTATATAGAGCTCTTTTATAATTTTAAAACCACACTAAGTTTAACAAAGAAAATAAATCAAATTTTTTAATCTTTTTGTAAATTTTAAAACAATATTAAATATCTCGAAAGATAAGTAATCACGTTTATAATCTCTATTATAAACCAATCAATTATCTTTAGAAGACCTTTGTTAAACTAGTTCATTAACTTTGAAATACTAAATCTGTTAATAACCTTTAAATACTTCTTTTAAAATCATTTGATTTACTTTAAAACACTAAATAAATTGATTTACTTTTAAACTTTTTAATTAAATCAATTAATTAACTTTAAATATATTAATTAAAAATATTTATTAAATTCAAATAATCATTAATTAAAATGAATAATTATCTCAAACATCATCAATTAAAATAATTAATAAATTTTAAACACTACCGGTTAAAACAATTAATTAAATTTAAACCATCATTAATTACAATAACTAATTAAATTTAATTAAAATGATTAACTAAATTCAAATGTCATTAATTAAAATGATTAATTAGATTCAAACATCATTAGTTAACATGATTAATTTAATTTAAAACATCCTTAATTGAAATGATTAATTTCAAATATCGTTAATTAAAATGATTTATTAACTTCAAATAGCATTCGTTAAAATGATTAATTAATTCTGATAACGTTAATTAAAATGATCAGTTAAATTCAAATCTCGTTAATCAAAATGATTAATTAATTTTAAACATCATTAGTTAATATGATTAGTTAATTTAAAATATCGTTAATCAAAATAATTAATGAATTTTAAACATCTATTTTTGTGAAAATACAAGCTTAAATTCAACAGACACACGGGTTTAGGGGATGATATTCAATAAATAACAGTATAGCAAAAATCGCTATAACGACACTTAAACATTTTAAATAGAATATCAAAACTAATTTCAACTAAAAATTAATAAAAACAGTGTAAGGATGTAAATAAAATTAGATTGGTGAGAAATCACAGGGTTTCTTTATAAATGTTCCCTGTAAAACAATGGTTACAGATAGTATATAATCATATAGGTTCCCTGCAAACTAGATAATGTACCATCCATTTTCCAAAATGGAAATCCAATCCAATCAATAAATCAAACAATAATTTAAACCACCATCCAAACGTTCAACAATAATTTATAGCATCATAGATATCATAATTTTATTTACAGGTGAGTAAACTCACCAAAATTCCAGTTGATGTCGAAGCATTTCGGTTTTAAATAAAATCGAAAGGGCGTTCAATTTTAGCACAAAATATTATAAGCTCTAAACTCCACCAATCCAATTCCAAAATGTAGATATCGTCATTATGAATACAAAGTGATTGACCATATTTGAATCTGACTTCGTATGAAATAGATATTAGGTTTATAAGATTTTAGAACTAATAAAATAATCAAATCTTTAATGGAATAAGTAATTTACCGTAATCAACTCCTCAAGCACCTTCATTAAAAATACTCCATTAACTGTACATTTGAGATTATCACCGCCATGCACTGCCACCTTCCTGGACCCCGATGACCTCAACGACACCGAGTTCACCCTTCGCCATCGTCACTAGCTTGGGATCGAGCACCAAAACCCATCGTCATTCATCTCGATGCTTCCACGACCACAACCAACCATTGACCGCCACGTCGCCACCAAATGAAAGCTCATCCCAATTCCGAAAACTTTGCTTCAGGGCCGCCGTCTATTGATCGTTGAAACGACCCTGACTTGACCTTCGAAAACCGGCACCGAATACGTCTACCCATATTCAAATGCCGCAGATCCAAACGTCGAATCTGGTTCGTTGGAGCTTATAACACATTAAGTACAACAACACAGCGGAAGAAAATGAATAATATCATTGATACAACAATGAATACAACATCTGATACAATATGATACAACAATATTAGAGACAAATATACAACAGCAGAATATGATAACAACGGAAGAGATAACACAATATGATCTTCGATAAAGAGTGAATCCAAAATCTGCAACTCAATCACAAATCTCTAATCCAAAGATGGCTCGAACCACCATCAACACTGAAGTGAAGCAACTCGATCCAAATGCGATCGCCAAAACCAAAGGCTGGATGCTATCGAATTCTACACCTATTATTTGATTATCTGAAAAACCCAACTCTAGACTGCCCGTGTGAAAAATTGTGGGCGCCCAGAGTTTAGGAAGGGAACAATAAACTTCGGGTCAGTCACGGGACTGGTATAAGCAAACAAAAACAGTTTTATCTTTAAAACAAACAACAAAAGATTTTAAAAGTTGAAAACTGTAATGCTTTTTTGGAAAATGAAACTACCATAAGGCCTCCCCGCACACACACAAGAAAGCGCACAGCGGGAGGAGATTTCTCCTTATGATAGTCAAACATGCTTACTACACAAAAACCATTTTGATATTATTATTAGTGCACAGTGTAGAAAACCTTTCGGAAGTATAAAACAAATCTTAACCAGCATGGGTACCATTATATTATGCCAGCTATAGCTTCCACTTGAGGTGCCAGGTTATACAATTGCAATCGTAAAGGGCTCGTATTGTTTTATTGGATTTCCAACAAATGGTAGGCTAAGGAACTTCCTGCTGCCACATGGATACGCCTCTGAGGGATGTTCCGAGAACTTAACCAACTCTCTACCAACACAAGGCCGGATTACCTCTGTAACCAGGTAACTACTATACGAGTATGCCACCCCCGGTCGTTTGCGACCTTTATCCGAGGGCCCTCAATCACAAAGCAACAACCACACAGTAATGAGATTGCAGCAACCACATAGGTTAAGTATCTTGGCTCCGTACCATGATACTACCTTTTCCTAGAAGGGAATGACATACCCTAAAGGACGCGACCCTTATAACCTTGTCGCATCTTTCCTGTTTCGACCATTTCCGGGGTGTGAGTCCAATGAGGTCTCGTCCACAAAGCTACGCTTTACACAAAAGCCTTGGTTTGATAAATAAATGATCAGCAACATACAGCAGCACTCAGCATGCCATATTACCAAATTGGGAGTATATCACTGATAACCTTCAAGTACATAACCTCTGAGCTCGTACGTCTCAGTGAAGGGTGTTAAGCTAAAAGAATAAATTCTCCGCCACCAAGAGAAATGAATTTGAAAGAAATCTGTTTTATATCTCAAAGTGTAATGTTAGACATACAACCATACAAGTCTATTCCAGGTTCGAATAGAACCGAAGGCACTTCCGAAGAAGCCTTTGCACTTCGAGAATTCCCAACCCCGATCCGAGTCCCCATCACATATAGAGATCTCTATACCGGCGCGACTCGGTGCAAAGGCAATCGGCGGGTTATCCTTTCGTTCTCGAAAATACCCAGTCTTTACCATCGGTCTTCAACTATTATCCATAACGTCGTATCATTGTTCAGAATGGGTTATATGACACAAGGTCCTCTCCCGGCTAAACCGAATAATTATCGCGATATTTAAAAAAGATATGGATATTGGGATTTCGGTTAAGTCACAACTTATTATCCAAAACTTTACTTTCAAATAGTTTAAACAAATTACCATTTTCAAATCTTTTAAACAAAAAGATTCACTTCACAAAGTTTACCCATCTTTCATAAAGATTCATTCACAGATTTCAAAACAACTTCTATTTCAAATTGGATTAACTCATCCAATCTTTAAATCAAAGATTCAATTCATAGCTTTCAAAACCATTTCCAAAGCTTCATTCATAACTTTCAAAACAATTCCCGTTTCAAATCTTTTATATAAAAGATACACTATTTAAAATCCCCTTTAATTTCAAAACAAAGTTTAACAATCTTTCACAAAGTTCATTCATAGCTTTCAAAAACAATTCACAATTTCATTTCAAACTTGAAACCTTGAAACACAAATTATAAATTCTTTCCTTGTATGAAAGCTTTTATTATTTGAAAACAAATAATTCTCGTCTCGGAAAAATCCGATTTCATTTATACAAGTTAAAGTACTTGGGTTAAATTTAATTTCCCAAAATAATACTTTTAAATTGGTTTAAAACCCATATAAACATTTGTATAATATATTTAAACCATAATTCTCAACATAGAATTAAATTTCAAATTCTTGAATTCAAATCAAATTATCTAAATTTCAAAACTTTATCAAGTTATTCAAAATAATTTTTATCTTTTAAAACTCCTTTTTCAAAAGCTTTTCATATTTTACCCAATTCTATTCCCAAACCATTTGGATTCAAACTTCAACTTTTAAAACCATTTCAAAAATCTATGACTTAACCGATTTCCTTATGCAATCCGTATTTGTTTTTGTACTGTGTAGTCCAGGGGTTTTACACAATAGTGCAACAACATCAACCATCACAGATTCAATCATATCAATATCGATAAGTGGTATATTCCTATAACGCTTACCTTTATTCATAGATTCATAGATAAATGTATCACAGATAAAATGAATACATAAATAAATCTCACACAGCTCAATTCACAGAACAGGATATTACAATCCAGAGATAACAATCAATTCAAGATATTTCATACAATACAAACATTCATAAGCAATCCAAACATACAATAACCGTTTATAAAAGAAATCGAATCTGCTGCTAGCTTTAGATCAGATTGTATATTGCTTGATTTCTTTTTTCTTTGATCTTCCATCTTTCTTTTTTCCTTGCTTTTTGTTTGAGTTCCCAGGTTGAAATTTTCTTGATCAGGCTTGATTTTTAAACTTGCTTCGGTTTGGAACTGAAGTTGCTGTTGCATTTGATTTTGCTTATGTTTTGATCTGGTCACATTGATCAGGTTCTGATCATCTTTTGATCTCTGGTTTTAATGTTTGAAATGATTTTGGTTTTCAATTTTGTACCTGGTTTAGATTTTCATTTTTCTCTTTTTCTGTTTTGAAGTTTCAGGTTTGAGAAATTTTTAAAACTGAGAAAACCTTTTAAAAAAAATTAGTAGCATGGTTTAAAACATTTTGATCATTTCAAAAGAAACATTTTTGCCACTTGTTATTCTTGCATATCAAAGTTACTACACTTGTTATTTTCTTGCATTATCATTCTACAAATGTTAAAAGTGTAAACATTTATGTTTAAACCCTTTATCTTTAATTAGTTTATAGAATTTGGTTTTTAAACCCTTAACTTAAATTTATTTATAAATTATGTTTTATGTTTTTCTTTTTATACTTTTATGTATTTACAAAACAATTCTTTTTTATATTTTTTATATTAACATATGTTTTATACTTATGCATTTTCTATTATTTATATTCTATACTTTTATAACTTCTAAATAGAAATTCAAAAAAGTTTGTATTTGATTTCAAAATATAATATTCAAATTATATGTATATTAAAGTTAGAAAACAAATTCTTATTAAATTTAAAATATAGTTTTTAATCCAATTTATTTTCTAAGATATTTACTCTTTTGAATTTTCAGATTTAAATTTTTAAATCACAATCTATTTATAAAATATTTGGATTTCCAAATCAAATTGTTTATCAAAAAACATATATATACATATCTTTATCCCCACATCAATATTCTAATAAAAATACACATCTTTATTTATTCCGTAAATTTTTCATATTAATTCATGATTAAATTCACAATTAAATCTCAAATATTAAATTAATCATCAAATTAAATCTGACTAAAAATCGGGAATGCTACAATTGTCATCGACGATGAAACCTCAAATCCTAGCTGCACCTTGCATAGGCGATTTTCGCCCACCCTAAATCATCAATCGACAATCCCACCGGCCACATCACTCAACACAACACAATGTACATATTCATAGTTGGGACCTAAGCCCAATTCGATACCTAACGACATCGATCATTTATGGCCGTTATATAAGGGTTTGTAATAAATGGAAGCTAGCATTTCAAGGAAGGAGCAAAAACAAAAGGGTATGGGTCCTTATATAGGCAATCAAACCAACAGTACTCACGCCCTAAAATTCGCGAATTCTAATTGCACAGGGCTCACCGGTGTTCCTTGCCAAATATCCCTATTTCGAACTCAATGGAACTATTATCAGGACCTAATTCCATCATATACAAAATTTAGCTTTTAGAATCAAATTATACTATTTTAGTTCTCCAAAATTAATCGCTACATGCTTTGAGCTCGCTCGGTAACATGATATGTTCAATTTTCGCGAAACTCGACGACTATAACAGTTCCTTATTCCGGATCCAATGGTACTAGTTTTATAAAAATCCAAGACACAGCCCTAGAATAATAATTTAATATATTAAATATCGTTTTGTATTTTCGATACATTTAAATACACTGCCCCAGAAGAATAACATGATATGCAGCCAAAAGTACAGAAATTATCCTGTAAAAAGATACTTTGCATCCAGACATTTCAAAATAATGTTTTTGAACTAAACACCCAGGATTTTATATTCAAAGTATATTTACAAAAAATTTCAAAGAGAAATAATTTAAAATCTATTATGACAAGGATGGGATTCTCCTATTGACACATGGTAGAACTCTAAAATTTAACAACATGCAGCATCCGTTGGTATTCTGGTTCCTCCTAAACAACAACTAGAAGTATACCTAGCGAGTCTTCCGAATCAGAAAACCCCCAACTACCCAAAATTAGTCATAACAAAAAAAATTGAAAAATCACTTAATTTTTTTTTCCAAACATTTGAAACAATAACACTTCATTAATATTTTTCAAAACAATATTTTTATTATTTCTTTCCGTAAATTCATTTGAAATCATTTTTTGCAAAAGCACCGGGATATATGTACTAACAAACAATAATTTTAAAAACCTAGTAAATAAAATAACACTATCGATCAATCAAATTCCATAAGGGAAAAATCTAATACTTAAAATTATTTAAAATGTTAAAGGACTAACAAACAAATCTTACCTAAGGTTCAAAAAATTTCTTTATTGTCCAAAGATATAGATAATTGTCTAAATGTACCGTTTTGTTTATTAGCATTATGTTATTGCTTAGAAGATCATCTAAGTTCCTAGAAAATAATTTGAAAGTCGTTTTCTAAATATTTTGTTTTCTTAACTACACCAATCTTTCTAAATAACTCAAATTTTCCATTTAGTAATTTATTCAACACTAAACTTATTTTATGAATTACTTTATAAATTTTCACCTAAGTTTATGAATATTTTATAATGTCATTTCTTTACAAAACATCAAATATAAACTTACTCCACTCTATTTACTTGTATAATACCCTTCTAGATTCTAAGAGTATATACAAAATGTCAATTTCAATTCATTAATTTATCATTTATTATTTATTTTTATTTTATAATTCAAATGGAGGCCCAAACGATATATAGGTCTTTAAAAAATGAGACGACCATCTAACCCCTTTAACTTAGAGTTTGCTAATGAAAGACACTTACAGGTTGGCCCAACATCGCTAATTAGTTCACACAACTTAGATGAGTAATAAAACTGTGGCTTTGATAAAACAACGCATGTTAAAACCTTTATATCCAATTTAACCCATTTAGAACTTGATTTAAATTATCTTTAGTCTATTCAAGAGTAAAATTTCAGTTATCCAGAACCTTCTTTTTATCAAAATACCTTTTGTTTTGAGATTTATTCCCTCTAAAGGAACTTAAAAACTAAATACCCAATTTTTATTTCAAATCTCCTTTTTGAAAACATTCCATAAATATTTCTATATGAAATAGCTTCAACAATTTACTTATTAAAACTTACTTTAGGTTCGTCCGGATTTGAACTCATTTCGATCGCACAGTGATAAAGAGAATAATTTACTAAGTTTCCCCACATATTCGCCTAAGCAAACATCTGATCGCCACTTAGAAGATTATTCATATTACCACAAAACTAATCGAGATGATTTTCTCCAAATTACACTATGGAAAATGCATTCCACTTAAAATTTCTCTTACAAACTATTTATATTTAGAAATACTTACCTTTTTTCAAAAATCTTTTGAAATTATTTCAAACAACCTCGGGATTTAAATTCAAAAATCCTTTTTAAAACACATTTCATTAATCAAATCTATATAAAATTATCTTTATATAAAATCATTTCACATTATAATAATTCTCCCTTACTATAATAAAAAATTCCTAAATATTTATCATCTAAATATCTTGTCTAACCATTTAGATTATATTAAATAACTTTTTATTAAAAGTTCACATTATAATAATTCTCCCTTACTATAATAAAAAATTCCTAAATATTTATCCTCTAAATATCTTGTCTAACCTCGGGATTGCATTTGAATCTGACCTTGTATGAAATAGATATTGGGTTTATAAGATTTTAGAATTAAATAATATAATTAAATCTTTAATTACATCATTAATTTACCCTAATCAACTTCTTAATTACCTTCGTTAACAAACCCGCACGCCAACTATAATTAACCGTGCACCACAACCGGCCATTGCGCCTCTTCTGCCTCCATTGTAGACCACGATGACCTCAACGGCACCGAGTCACCCCTCGTCGTCGTTGCTAGCTCATGATCGAGCAACAAAACCTATCATTGTTCATCTCGATGCTGCCACCAGCACAGCAAACCATTGACCGCCACGCTGCTACTAAACGAAAGCTCACCTCAACCCCGACAACTTTGCTTCAAGGCCACCGACTATAGGTTGTCGTTAACAATGAAACCTTAAACCTTAGCTACACCGTGCCTAGGAAGTTTTCGACCACCCCAAGTCATTGATCGACAATCCCACCGGTCATATCACTTAACACACCACCACAAACATTTTCTTGGTTGGGACCTAAGCTTAATTCGACCCCTAATGGCAACAATCATCTATGGCCATTATGTTTGTACCCAAATTGGGCACAATACTGTTCGGATGTATTTGAAGAGATTAGAACAAAGAATATAAATGTAGAAAAAGGCAAATCAAAGAAACATGCCAAAACAGACAAACAGAGATGCAAGAATATAGGAATTTATAGTGGTTCAGCGTTGTTGCCTACGTCCACTTTGGAAATTTTGTTGTTTTATTGATGTCTACTAACTGATTACAACAGAGAATACTCAAGCACTTGAGTTACAACGGGTCCCCGGTTGAGTATCAGCACAGCAGAATCCAAAAGTCCATTTTCTAGAGGCATTAGACTGCTATATATAGGTATAGGCTGAAAATGTCCGAGTTAGATCTCGGAATACCTCTTCTCCCACGTGGATGGGCCCACTTGGTCTATCTGAGGTCATCTGGGATCGATCCCTACTCTATTCGTATCGATAAAAAATAGCACCATTTGGGCTGAGATTGATCATAGACTTCTTAAGATGGTAAGCAAACTCCTATGAAAATTTGGTTGCATTTGGACTTTTAGAACTTGAACTATGATCGATCCAAATTTGATTTTGCATTCGGCGGAACTATTTGTATCGATAATTGTTCGTGTCGATACTATGCGTTTAAACTAGGGCGACATGGAGCGATACTCTAGGAGCGACCCACTTTTCATGCCGCATGACCGCTTCTTTCACTTTATCATTGTCTCTTCATATCGTTCCAATGCAATTTCATTCATATCGTTCACTTGAAGCCACTTCGTATAGATAACTTCCATCCCAGTTCATATCGATGCGAATTTATGCACTTTATATCGATTGAAGATGCTGATTTCATATCGATGTAACTGACTCTTTTCGTATCGATTGTTGCACGAATTCTTCATATTGATCAGTCGGTGGTATGTATTTTATCGATCGTTTGTCGATCGATACCAACTGTGTGAATAAGAGGATCGACACAAAGTGTGTATGAACGAGGTCGATGCGAAATGACAACTACCCATGGATAGGAGAAAAGCTGACTCTGATGGATACGAAGCAGGTTGGCCTATGATGGATATGAGCACCATGGCTCCGAATGAGTTTGAATTCCTAGATTTTGATTGATCCAAATCTTAAGCAAACGAATTTCGATTGACTGGAAATTTGGAAGGTTGGCTTTCATAGCTTTGCTTGTTGTACCATGTTAATTGTAGCTTGATCCGAATTCGGACAAAATTAGTCAGCATCCATAGTAGACTTGTGTATAGCTGATCTTCGAGTCGAACTGTCTTTGGTTTCCAGTCAAGCCCATGGTGTCATGGCCTTGCCAAAAGGCGGGGTGACATTTACCCCTCAAAATACGTCTTGTGTGAGCATGACATGCGTTGAAAACCTGCAATCTTCATTCTAAAAAGGTTTTGTCTAATTCACTTAATAGTTTTTGTCTTTTCATCGAAAGTTGTAACCTTTGATTGATTTTTAGTAATATAAATACTGATTGTTGACTGCTAATGATCATGCAGTGTTCTATTGTAACAAGTGTTGAGTGCTGGCAGTTTGTCGTTTGCTGTCTTAATTGTCATCAGGTAAGTATTCAATCCCTATGAATTTTGAAAACTGAATATTGGTTCATCATACGTGCACATATGTTAACTTGACTCTTGGTCCCGTTTGCAAGTTCATGGGTCGTTGTTAAGTGTTTAATTTATGTCTGGATCGAGGTTCGTATCGATCCTCTCTTGAATCGACGTAAAATTCGAGTTGTAACAAATTTTGACGGTCGTTTTTAGTCCTTTCTTCATATCAATCCTTTCTTGGATTGATTTGAAGAATCGGTATATTCATTTCGTATCGATGGCTGTCGATAAGAAGTAGTTGGTTCTTCGAAATGCTTCGTATCAATGGATACAAACTCCTATCCTCTTCAACAGATGGATACGAAATTGTTACTTCGTATTGATGGATTTGATCGAACCAAACATGAATTGGCAGCAATATTTGTGTCGAGACAAATAAGGTCAAGTGTTGATGGATACGAACAGCTACATCCCAAATTGATCTGAGTGAATGATATGAAGGCAGCTCTTCGTATCGATGAGGTTGGCGGCCATTCCTACTGGTTTTTATCACTAGGAGATGAATCGTTTCCTTCCCTTCGTTCATACCCATATAAATACATTTTGGACTTAGAAAAAATCCATTTGCTTTCATTTTACTCTTGCCTACGTATCGATAGAAAAACTAAGAAGTAGAAGCTGTCTTCATTCTCAAATCAACACAATTTGCTAATCCCTCGAGCTAACTGCTTTAACTAGGTAATCAACCCATAAATCCACATTAAAAAGATGGTATTCGAGTTCGACTGTTAATCCATTCACATTCATGACTGATTCCGGTTGTGTCGAGGTTGGAGTTAGACCAGAGCAAGGTCGAGGGAGGTTGGAATGGCGTTCATATTGTTTGGGGAAGAATAAGTGTCGAGGGATACGAAGGAATTACTCGTATCGATGGTGGATGAAGGACGTACTCGTACCGATTGTGGATAGAGAATGAGTTTGTATCGATCCAGGCATAATGCATCTTCATATCGATGAAGCAAGTAGCTTCGTATTGATTGATGATGAAAGTTCGTATCGATCCAGAGTGATCGATATAAAGACTTGGATTTGGCGATCGATACAAGGGTGTTGTTTTTGATTGATACAAAGTTGAGGGTTCTGGGTCAATATGAATTGACCTTTCGGCGATCGATATGAGATGTTGTCTTCAATTATTGATACAAAGTGCTCTTCTGGTGATCGATCCAAGTTCAAACTTTAATGGATATTAAATCTTGCATAATCGAACATTTGGCTCTGGTGAGCTTCATCTTTGCATAATTGGACATAACTGTGTAACTGTATATCTGATACCTCTTAAAGCTCGTTGATGGAACTATAACTTGATAAATTTAACAAACTCTAACATGGATCACACTTCAAAATCCGGATGGCCTGGTTGTGACGGTCAGCGATGATGGTCACTCATGTTGAATCTCGAAGTCTTGTTGTTTGAACATCTTTTAAACTCATAGAAATTTAAAGCATTATGTTGCACTGCCCTGCACAAAACGATCATTCACTTCACACTGAGGGAACACCGATATATTATCGTCTAACGATAAATTTTACTAAATGTCATTGCTATGGAACCCGAAAGTTCTCAGTCGCAGGATGCTCAGAATCCGTCCCTTCCCATAATTGAAATGCCGGCTATCGCAGCTGAAGTATTAGCCCTGCTTTGGATGATCTACCGGGAGTATTCTTTATTATGAACCCATAGGATTCTGTCCACTTTAATATCTCCGAAGATATGTTAGGCATGATTATCCAAAGACACGGGTTGCCACTAAATGATGTCTTATTACCAAAGCCGAAAGATAGAGCTCACAATCCCCCATAGGGATACACGGTTGGTTTGCAATAGATTTATGTGTATGGCCAAGATGCTTCCTCCCTTTAATCAGTTCATCTGGGAAGTGTTGCTTTACTTGAGGATCGCTTCATCCCAGTTGCACCCGAATGTGTATGCTTTGCCCAATAGCCTGTTCATTATTTTATGGAACACCTTTTCCGTCCTTGGATCGTAGAAGAAATCAGATACTTATTCAACATAAAATGTCACGGGGACAACCCTCCTTCACTTTCCTAGAGCAGCTAGGAATTGTCAAGTTGTGGCCGGAGCTTGGAACAAGCCGAGTTACTTCAAAATCGAATGGTTTTTCATCCGTTGTCCACCGGGATTTGCCAGGAGTTGGCTAGTTAGAAGTAGGTGCTTCAAACTTTCGTTGACTATTTCATTAATTATCTGGATAACATTAATTGATTTTGGAGTCTAACACTTTGATTCTTATATAGCTTCTATTCCACGATCTGAAGGGGCTCGGTTCAAAGAAATAGTAAGAGTTCTTCAAGTAATACCAGCTGCACGTAGAGAAATCGAGAAATCCCCATAGATGAAAATTTGATAACCGTGGGGCTTATCAATAGAGATTAGAGCATAGGACTAATATGAGTTCTTAGGACGGCTCCACTAAGGCAAATAAGAAGAAGAGCTCGTGGAATTGTTATAACCGAACAAGGCGATGATGAGAGCTCACCAGCTAGAGACGAGCCCATGGCTATGCCTTTACTGGACCATCAAACATTAGGAAAAAGAAAAGGCTAGACCATTGCCCGCAATTCACTAAGGCGCAAAATCATGGTGGTGTCTTTGCTCGCTACTAGTCAGGAGATTCCTCCTCCGCAAATGGAGAGCTCATTGGAAGGATAGATGTCCCAATCCCAAACGATCTGACTTCACTTCAAGACTTTGGATTGGAAACTGAGGCAGGCTGGATTGCTTTAGATGTAGGGGAGCCGACTCCTGCAAGCGGAGCTGCCCAAATCGGTTGACTGGAGGGTTTGCACATGCAAGCACACACAGCACCACAAAACTTATCATCACAAGTTTTCTGGTTTCAGGGGATAAATAATTCCAATTTTCTTTTCATTTCACGGACACAATGGTAAGGCAAGGCTCGATGCTTGGCAGTTTTCGCTTTACGCGCCGTTCTTCTATTTCTTACTCAGAGTCTCACAGGCGCGAGTCTAACAGAGACTATGACCGTCGCCATTCTATTCAGGAGCGCGAACATTGAGAAAGGGGGAGGGAAAGGGATTATTGGCGCCGCTTGCTATCTCGCTCTCCACCACCTAGAATTCCTTACAAACCTTTTGGTTCTAGTAAAAAACCCTCAGAATCTTGCCAAGTGCCACCTCCTCAAACTTCAAGGCCCAATGAATGAAGTCGAAGGATCAAGACTGAGACCCCTATTACCACTGAATATGTTGCTATAGAACTCATCAAGGAAGGAGCGATTAGAATTGTTAAGTGGAAGAAAAATTTACCAAATGTCTGCTTCGATGGCTTCATATTTCCTCCGCACTTAAAGAGAATTCCCAATGAGGTAGAACAGATGATGCATGACTACATATATGATGTTTATGGTCAATATCGAGATTGGATGAGACCGTAGAGAAAGTTTCAGCAGTGGCTTTTGAGTGGGCGAAGACAATCGAGAAACTAGAGAAAGATCCCGCCCATAAGAACCGCATAATTCAATTGCTCAATAATGAAAATGAGTCTTCGAGTAATTCAGAAACGGAGGCTAATAAAAGAGCCAACGAGGCAACAAGGTAGATGGAGGAGATGAGGCGAACGCATTTAGCCTTGGTCGAGGAAATGGGGCATCAGACCACCATAGTCATGACTGAAAGAGTGCGGCGTTAAAAGAGCTTGATGGGCTAAAAGCCAAATTTGTTGAAGTCGTCGAAGACAAAGATGACGCTAATAGGGCTGCTCAAGAGGCGTGCGAGCAAACCGTGGTACTCAGGGATGAGCGGGATGTGGCTAAGCTAAAGGTCAAAGAAATCGAGGCCAAAATTAAGACTGAGGTTAGATCAACAGAGAACAGGTTGGAACGTGATATCGAAGATCTTTTGGTCGCTTATAATGTCAATGTCTTGAAACATCGCAACCTAGGATGGCTCGATGACTACCCACTACATCTATACAATAGCCGGTGTCGCTTGGTAGAAGATGGAAAGCGAACCGCAACACTACATCTATCGACGACTTCGAGCTATAGATCGGATATTAACAGAAGATAAGAGAAAAATTCTTCACGATGCCACTGTCACTTTTAAAAAGGAGAAACTAACAGCTAAATACCTAGATGTTGGAGAGGGGTCCAAATTTGAGCACCATAAGGGAAGCTCTAAAATACCTACAGTGACTCAACCCGAGCTTGCTTCTATAGTTGATCCTTTGGCTGTTCTGGCATACGACCCAGATAGGCCACACATTTCTCCGGTACTTGAACATGCTCCTGAAGGCGCATCGGCTCAACACGTGAGACAACTTAAGGAAGGTACTCTGACCACTCTGTCTATTCTCTTAAATGTAGGAGCGTTGTCGGAAGATGTCACTAATATCTTCTCTCATCTTTATTCAGTTATAAATGTTATGCCAGCCGTTCCTCCTACAACCCAAGACTTGCACCATGAGTAGGTTGCCATTATAACAGAGGGAACAATCACAACGGCCGCTACATCAACCGAGGAAGTTCAAGAGAGCAGTTTCTTTTTTGATGAAAAAATGATGGAAGAACTCCTTGACCACCAAAGCAACCCAATCACTAATCTGCCTTTCGTTATTGGTGAAGATGTGTTTATGGCTAGCTCCTTGGGCTCGACAAGCAGCATTCCAATGGGCACTCAAGTGGATCTGGATGAGGCTATAGTGGTAGAGATTAATGCTGAAATGGAAAGAGCCAGGCAGGCTAGTAGCATCGGAGGTGGCATGGCGGACCCTGTTCCGATCCCTATGCGTATGATTTCTCCTGGCGGCACAATCGTCGATACCAGTGTGCCCCCTTCATCCTCTCACATTGAAAATGCCACCGTTCCTCTGGCTCCGCATTCAGAAAGTATCCCGATCCCCATAAGTTCGGAAGAAGGGACCTCTATAATCCCTCCAACCAAAGACCAACCAACAAAAGGCAAAAGCTCGAAGAGGCATCCGAGCGGCAGCTATGGTGGGTCGACATCGAGGAAGAAGAAGAAGTCGAAGGAGTAGACGTGCCTTTGTATTCCCTCTTTTAGGTAGATAAGTAGGATAGGATTTCATTTTGCTTTTTGCAGGCCGTGCATAGATGCGAGTTCGGCCCCTGCTTATAGGAATTCTGGGAACAAGTTTTTGTACTTGCTTTTTTCCAAGGAATAGCAGAAATAAAATCTCTTTTTATTTTTAGCATAGCTCTGTGTTTATTTACTCAAGTGTTTCAGACTCAAATTTCCATTCACTGTACTTGTGAGGCTTTAGTCTCTGAACTGGACTTGAGTTCAATTGTTAAGTCTTAAATTCATGGCTTCGGGTTATAACCAAACGTCAATTTGATCCCCAACATCACGCTGTCTTGGTTAACGGCTTGTATTTGAGCTATGCCCCAGTTCTGAAGAGAATTGAAGTGCTCGGTTGACAGTCGCTTTATGCCTTCAATAAATTGCACTTAACTTAGTCGAAACAAAGTTAAGGTGAAACGAGTTCGAGTGGGCAGACCACACTTGTTCATTTACTGGTAATTGCATCCACATTCTGGGGATTGAACTTGCATGCCGGTTGTCGATCACGCCTGCTTAATTTTTGAAGTTATGTCCGCACTCCAGGGACTTTAGTTATTTTACGGGCGGTCTGTCACTCCCGTTTAATACTTAGAATTATGTCCGCACTTCGGGGACTTAGGTTGATTTGCAGGTGGTCTGTCGCACCCATTTTGCATTTATATTCTGGTCCATGCTCTGGGGACTTAGAGTTGGTCAACGGGTGGTAAGTCATACCCAGTTGGTGTTCATACTCTGGCCCGCGCTCCGGGGACCAGAATTAGCCGACGGGTGGTCAGTCACACCCATTTTGATGTTTATACACTAGTTCGCACTCTACGAATCTAGAGTTAGTTAACATACGATCGATCATATCTATTTAAGTTTTAGGATCTCGATCACACTCTAGGAACAATGAATTGCTCGGGGTTATGGGTGGTTAGATCACATCCACCCTGAGTAGACAAGCAAAGTCGTAAATGGACGGTTTCATCCTCCACGAGCTTTTAAAAGTGGAAGGCAAAGTCGTGGATGAACGAATCCATCCTCCACTAGTTTAGATTATACAGGGGTGAAGTCGTGGGTAGATGGATCCACCCTCCTCAAGTCCATGTTTTGGATTTGAAGTTTATACTCCGGCTCGCACTTTGGGAACCGAGGTTTGTTAGAGGATTATCATGTATCAATCCTTTTTGGCTTTAGTGTGGTTGCTTGCCTCCGAGCTTGAGGTTCAACTTAGCGAGTGAGCGGTCATATCACAGTCACTCCTTATTTTAATAAGTCCCACTATAGGATTGATACTTAGCTTGAGGTTCAACTTAGTCGTAGTAGCGACAAAGACTCTCGCTATTCAAAGTTCTCGACAAAGTGAGACCATCAACAGTTGATAATTTTAATGTGCCGTACCCAAATCTTCGCTCGATAACATGTGGTCCTTTCCATGTCAGTTTCATACATAAAGGGACCGGATAGATTATCTTAAGTACGAGATCGCCAAATTCAAAGGTTCTGGGTCGGACCTTAAAGTTGATAATTGGGCGACTCTACTTCGTTGCTCAGCTGCCCTTAAATCAGCCTCTTCACGCATCTCATCTAATAAATCCAAAGATTCAGCAAGTAATATGGAATTCGTCTTTGGATCATAATATGTCACAAGATGAGAAGGTACTTCCAATTTAACTGGAATAACAACCTCGAAGCCACAGGAAAGTGAAAATGGAGCGTGGCCGGTCATGGACTTGTGGGTGGTTCGATATGCCCATGGGGCCATGGGAAGTTCATCGACCCATCTGCCTCCAGCCTTCTCTAGTCGTTACCTAAGAATGGACTTAATAACTTTATTAATAGCTTCAACCTGTCCATTTGCTTGAGGGTGAGCAACCGCTAAGAACTTCTTTTGGATGTGGAAACATTGACAGAAATTCTTGAGCTCGACATTATTGAATTGGACTCCATTGTCAGTGATAATTGTTCGCAAGAGGCCAAAATAACAGATAATGATGCTTACTACAAAGTTGATTACTTTTTTCGTCGTGATGGTGGCAAGGGGCTCAGCTTTCGCCCATTTGGTAAAGTAGTCAACCGCAACGATGGTGTACTTCGCACCTCATTTAGCTAGAGGTAAAGATCCAATTATATGAATGCCCCATGTGGTGAACGGCCGTGGACTGACCATCTGAGTAATTTTGGTATAAGGGGCTCTTAGAATTCGAGCATGTTTCTGGCATTTGTCACATCTCTTGGCATAGTCTGATGCATCTTGATTCATAGTCGGCCAATAATACCTATATCGGAGTATCTTCTTAGCAGGGGCTTGCCCTCTAGTATGGTCGCTGCATTCTCCTTCGTGCACATCATGTAACACTTGTTTGATTTCGTCGTGGGTGATACACCGGAGTAAAGGAACAGAGTATCCCCTCCTGTACATGACTCCATTTTGGATAATGAATCGTGAAGCTTTCCGAAGAACTTGTCTTTTCTCACTTCTACGCTTGGGCAAAGCTTCATGTTCGAGATAGTTTCTGAATGGGATCATCCATGACTCCTTTTTAGGCATTGCCTCATGCACCCAGTCTACCTCTATCTGACCGATGCTTGGATAGGTAAGTGTCTCAGTAAGGATGAGTCCCATTTGTCATGCTTTACCGATGCTGGCTAGTTTTACTAAAGAATTGGCCTTCTGATTGTGCTCCCGGGGTATATAGAGGAGGCATAGTAATCGAACTGATTCAACACTTCCTGTACCAGGGCAAGATAAGCAGCCAACCACCGATCTCTAGCTTGGTATTCTCCCCGAACTTGACATATGACCGATTGCGAGTCGTGATAAATCTTCACAGTGGTAATTCTCAAGTCTCTGGCAAGTCTGAGTCCGACGACTAAAGCTTCGTATTCGACCTCGTTGTTAGTTGCACGAAAATCAAACTTCAAGGCGTAGCATATGGATCGACCTTCTAGACTTTCAAAAACTACTCCGGCGCTTGAGCAACGATAGTTTGATGCAACATCCGTGCATAGCTTCCATATGTATTTAGGAGATTCATTGGCCTCAGGCAAGTCCTCTGGTATAGTAACTCGACTATGAAGTCCGCCAGAACTTGTCCTTGGATGGTTTGCCTCGGCGTATAAATGGTGTCAAACTGACTCAGCTCGATGTTCCACTTGAGCAACCTACCAGATGTCTCAGGCCACGTAAGGACCTGTCGTAACGGCTGGTCGGTGTAGACGGTGATCGGATGAGCCTAGAAGTAAGAACGGAGCTTTTTCTAAGCAATGATGTGGCAATAAGCTAGCTTCTCCAGTTTCGGGTAGTTTCTCTCTGCCCCAGTTAATCGCTTGCTGATATAATAGATCGGTCACCGTATCCAATCCTCCTCCCAAATCAATGCAGCACTAATGCGTTCTCTGAAACCGCCAGATAGACATATAGTCGCTCATGATCGATCGGCTTTGACAGAATAGGTGGCGCCGCCATATGTTGGACTAGTGCTTGGTATGTGCCTTCACATTCCTCAGTCAATTCGAAGTTTTGCTTTCCTTTCCTGATTAGATCGAAGAAGGGAATGCACTTGTATGTGGATTTGGAGACGAATTTTCTTAAGGCTGCCACATTCCCGTTGAGGCTTTGTACTTGCTTTATGGTTCTAGGAGTTTAGAGATTCCAAATTGCTAGATCTTCTTAGGATTGGCTTCAATTCCTCGAGCGTTAACAACGAATCCAAGGAATTTTCCGGATGCGGCACCAAAGTGACATTTCAACGGGTTGAGCTTCATTCGTACTCTCTGAGGTTGTTGAACATTATTTCTAGGTCTTTGACATGATCGATGGACATTCGCAACTTCATGAACTTATCATCCACGTACACCTCCATGGTTTTTTTCAATCTGGTTAGCGAACATTAGGTTGACCAATCTTTGATAAGTTGCCACAGCGTTCTTGAGTCCGAACAACATTACTTTATAGCAGTAGAATCCCAGATCGGTGACAAAGCTGGCATGCTCCTGCTCAGTAGGTGCATCAGTATTTGACTGTAGCTGGAATATGCATCCATGAAAGATTAGAGCTCGTGTCCAGCCGTTAAATCTACAAGCCGATCAATTCTAGAAAGCGGAAAACTGTCCTTGGGGCATGCTTTATTCAAATCCGAGTAGTCCACACAAGTCCTTAATTTCTAGTTGGATTTTTGACAAGAACTGGGTTGGATACCCACTCTGGACATAATGTGTCTCGAATAAACCTATTCGACTTGAGTTTATGTACCTCTTCCTTTAGGGCGGTAGATCTCCCAGAATCCATACTGCACCTTTTTCATTTGACCGGGACATGTTGTGGGTCAATATTCAATGCATGACTCACGGTGTTCGGTGAGATCCACACATATCAGTGGCATCCAAGAAAACTCGTTGAGGTCTGCCCGAAGAAATTCAACCAATTTCTCTCTCATTTGGCTTAGCTAAGATCCGACCTTTATCGCTCTAGAGTCATCATCATCGATTAGAACATCGATTGTCAACTCTACCGGGGAAGCCTGACTGTCTTCGAATTCCTCTTCATTATCGTTATCTCATAGATCAAGATCTTTCAGGAAATGGTTTTGGCATCGGAGCCTAGGCCTAGGAGTTGGCTATCAATTTTCAATGAAACAGATGTAGAGAGATTCCTCTACGTCCTTGTCATTCTCTTTCCCCTCTGCCTCTTAAAGCTCAGCAACATAAAAGGCGCGTCGACCCGCCTGATCTCCTTGAACAACTCCAACCCCACTATTATTAGGGAACTTTAGAGTTAAGAACTATGGGGCAATGGCTACCCTGAATTCTGTTAGGGCCGGTCGGCCCAAAAAACCATTATAAGGAGAATTAATATTTAACACAACAATCTCTGGCGATCTCCCGATTCCCAAATAAACTTGCAATTCCACCATCCCAGCGGTTATCCTTGCACTCCCATTAAAGCCATGTATGCGAGACTGACACGGCTTTAAGTCCTTTGCCTCCATTCTCATCTGGTCATAAGCGCATTTAAAAAGGATATTCACGGAGCTTCCACTATCTACCAAGATCCCCTTTATCCAAGAAGGACCTATTTGAGCTGATATAAATAGTGGATCGATAGTGGGGGCTTTGACTCTATCAGCATCTCTATTTCGAAAAATGATGTCATTTTTCATCGTCTTTTGTTGTTTTTCCAGGGCCCCATCATCAACATTACTACAATATTGAAAGTCCATATGCCTAATAGAGCCAGCATGCGACTTCATTTCCTTCCAGCTCCGATCAGTTAGATGAGGACCACCACTAACTGTATTATTAACCAATCTTTCGCTAATACGCGTAGGTTCCTTCGATCTAGCCAGATTTTGACCTTGATTCTGGTATAATGGACCTGCACCTCCAGCCTGTGGCACCCTAACAAACTGTTCCAGCTTCCTTTCTCATATCAGTTTCTTAATGATGTCTTGCAACTGATGACACTTATTAGTATAGTGGTTATGGAAAATGTGGAATCTACAGAACTTTCCAGTTTGAATCTGCTTTTTGGATGATTGTTTCTGAGCTGGTTTCTTATACTGGCCAGTATTGCAAGTCTGCAAATAAACATTCTCCCGGGATGTATTCAATAGGGGTATATTGGTCAAACATGAGAGCTCTACTTCGCAGTCCGCGATTTAGATCTCATTTCTTACCTTGACCACCATTGCCTTTCTACTGACTTTGCCTATTCTGTATATTCAATTGCACTTTACCGAAACCCTCACCGGTTTTTTTTACAGCAATGTTACTTTGGATGCCTTCGACAATGGGCCCTACATCATCCTGCTTTCTAGATTGTCTAACGTCTTCTCTCTTTAGGAACTGGGCCGCATTAGCATAGAAACGATCTAATGATGCTGGGGATTTCTCAGCCAACTAATTGCCGAACTCGAAATCGGGATCGATTCCTTTAGTTTGTGCCATTAATATAGAATTGACATTCGGGTTACTGATTTCTACACAAGCAGGATTAAATCTTTCTAAATAATGCCTGAATGTCTCTCCTAGAGCTTGTGTAACACTGGATAGGATGTTAACATCTTTCGGTCTCGTAATATGCATACAAAACTGTTAGTTGAAATTTGTAGCCAACTGATCAAAGCATGAAAAGGATCGAGGTGGTAGAAGAGTAAACCACATGGTGCAATGCCCTCCAGGGAGATAGGAAAGCTTGTATACTTAACCGCATCGTCAGCTCGTGCGACGTTCATGAGCCATTCATACATCAGGATGTGTTGGTTAGGGTATAATCTTCCTTCGTAAACATGTAAAGTTGGCATTCTGAATCGGCAGGGCGGTATAGCATAAAGGATGTCGTTAGTGAATGGCGTTTGACTCCGGGAGAATCCCCAATCGTCATTGGTGAGGCCTTGACTTTCGCGAATCATTTGACGGATCATGGTTGGAATGTCTGGCATTTGGACATTCTAGGCCAAGGCGTGGTCAGGTTCCATGTTGCAAGGATGGTTCGGGTGCGGTCGATGGTCCGTGCCTTGCCTCCTTGGCTCCATATCTTCGGGCACATAGGGTTTAGGAGCATGATTGTGTTGACGAAGGGTCGAATCTACTCGGTTCTGAATCTCAGCATCCAAGTATGTGGTAGTGGCGGCTGTATGGCTATCAGTAGTGTGGTAAGGAGGTGACTCCTTGGGAGGAGGATACAGCCCGGTGCCCCGTAGAGGGACCGGCTCCAGCTTTTACGAGATTTAAAACACGTGATGCCCAGAGGCTTACGCGTAGTTTCCATCCAACCGTGGACATGTAGACCTATGGTTGAAATAAGAAGAAGCTGAGCTTTCGATGGATGAATAGGAAGCATGATCCCTTTTGGATCTCCTTCGTCTCTCCTCATTCAGTTGGTTGGCTAGCTCCTTGTTGGCACAGATCTGTTGGGTGAGGTCCTGACGGTTTTGGATAAGCTCATGCATAAGGATCTGGAACTCCTCCCTAGTGACAGGGCCTTGTGGACCTGAGTGTCCAGCCAAATTCTGACTTGTAACAGGCAGCCGCACGGGGTTCTACCTATCCCGTCCTTTTGGGTTAGCAGTAGATGAAGAAGTCCTGTGTTAACCATGGTTGGCATTGCTCCTTCCTAGATCTGATGCAATCTGAATATAATGGAATGAACTACTGGATAACAGATATGGATATCCTCCTTAGATTTTGCAATCCAACGATGGTAGTAGATCCGATAAGCAAGAGGAAAACTGAGATCTTCGGACTTATTTGAAGATATTAGAATGAGATATAATGTAAACAGAGGCTAATCTAACAAACACGCCGAAACAGGCAAACAAAAATGCAAGAAGCTGGGAATTTGTAATGGTTCAACGTTGTAGCATACGTCCACTTTGGAAAGTTTGTAGTTTTATTGATGTCTATTAACTGATTACAGTAGCGAATACTCAAGTACTTGAGTTACAACGGGTGCCCAGTAGAGTATCGACATAGCAGAATCCAAAAGTCCATTTTCTGGAGGCATAGGGCTGACATTTATAGGTGTAAGCTGAAAATATCTGACTTAGATCTCGGAATACCTCTTCACCCTCGTGGGTGGGCCCACTTAATCGATCCGGGGTCATTTGAGATCGCTCCCTAATCGATCCCTACTCCATTCATATCGATCAAAAATAGCTCCTTTTGGGCTGAGATTGATCATAGATATTCTTGAGGTGGTAAGCAAGCTCCTATGAAAAATTGGTGACAGTTGGACTTGTAGATCTTAAGTTATGATCAATCCAAGTTTGATTTTGGATTAGGCTGAACTGTTCGTATCGATCCTACTCATATTGATAGTTGTTCATATTGATCAGGGTGACGTGGAGCGAGTTTAGGAGCGATCCATTTTTCATGCCGCATGATCGCTTCTTTCACTTTATCATGTCTCCTTCGTATCATTCTAATGTAACTTCATTCACATCGTTTACTTGAAACCGCTTTGTGTCGCTAACTTCCATTCTAGTTCGTATCGATGCAACCTATGCTCTTCGTATCCATTAAAGACACCGATTTTGTATGGATGTAACTTGACTCTTTTCATATCGATCATTGCACGAGTTCTTCATATTCATTGTTCGGTGCGATATTTTGTATCGACTGTTTGCCAATCGATATGAACTGTGTGAATGGGAGGATCAATACGAAGTGTGTACAAACGAGATTAATACGAAACGATGACTACCCATGGATACGAATAAAGCTAATTTCGATGGATATGAAGGAGGTTGGCCGATGACAGATACGAACACTACGGTTTCGAACGAGGTTGACTTCCTAGATTTTGATCGATCCAACTCTTGAGCATACAAACTCCCATTGACCAGAAATTTGGAATGTTGGCTTTCAAAGCTTTGCTTGTCATACCGTGTTAATTGTAGCTTGATCTGGACTCGAACAAAATTAGCCAGTATCCATAGTAGATTGTTGTATAGCCGATCTTCAAGTTGAATTGTCTTTGGTTGCCAGCCAAACCCTAGATGTTACGGCCTTACCAAAAGACGGGATAACACGTTGAACGAGGATTTAAAGACATGGCAGCTAGGGTTTGAGTTTGGAGATTGAGCAGAAATGAAATGGAATGGGTCCTTATATCGGCAATTAAACCAACACCATCCATGCCCTAAAATTCACGAACTTCAGTCGAGGCGTGCTCATAGGTGTTCCTAGCTAAATACCCATATCCAAACTCAATAAAACTATTATTGGGACCTAATTCCATCATATACAGAAGCTAGCTTTCAAATCAAATTATATTATTTTAATTCTCTAAAATCAATCGTTATGCGTTTCGAGCTCGTTCGATCACACAGTACGTCCGATCATCACGAAACTCGTCGGCATACAACAATTCATTATTCCGGATCCAATGGCACTAGTTTCGTAAAAATCTAAAACAGTGCACTAGAATGATAATTTCACACATTTAAATATCGTTTTATATTTTCGATCCAATTATCGGTATTTATCTAAACTATTTATTATTTTAAATAAATTTGTAAAACGAATTCACTAATATTATTTATTAATTGAAGGAAGTTAAATAAGACCATTAAATCCATTCAATAAATATTTAATTCATAATCCAAGTATTCAAATGATCTGTGTACTTGAATTCAAGTTATTAAATTCCAAAATCCAATTATTTAAATATTTAAAATCAAATGATCAAAATTTCGATTTGTTACTAGCTCCTTTGATTATCAATAATGATGTGCATAGTGCACTATAATGCATGTGCTCATTGAATATGATTTTTTTAATAAATCGATTTAAATTATTTTATAAATCAATTTATAACTTAAAGTTTTTCCTTGATAACTACACCGGTCGATACAAGTTAAACCATCAGCCTTGCCTGAAAGAGATCATTTCTCTAATTCAATGGTGGAGTTGCAAAGTCCACCAATAATATGTAATTTATTTTTAAGAGAGTGAAAATTATACATCAAGTAATTGGAGGCTCAATAGGTCTATCCATAGCATCACATGTTACAAAAATATCTTAATATATTTCTATCGGTCAGCTTTATTTATTAATTAGTTTCATTAACCAAATTAAAGAATAAATCATTTGACTATTATCAATATGCCTAGGTCTCTAACCGTTGTTAATAAATTTGACTACCAAATGATATTGAGTATTAAAAAAGAACTTTTAGCTTATATAAATATTAAATAAATAACAATTATATATTTTATTAGTTGACTTTATTCCCCTCTAACGATAGTAATAAGATGGTAAAAAATCAATATAACAACTATATTATTTTCTCCCTAATATTTATTGCTTTTATAAATCATTTCATTAAATTATTTTCGGTGATGATAGAGAGTTATGATTGTGACTTCTAAGTGTGAACTCAGCCATCAGTAATATTTAAACAATTTAACTATTAAAGTACTTATGGACTTTATTGAAGCACAATAATAAATTCGAGTTCAGTTGCTTCGAGAATATCTAGTGAAATCCAATTTCTTATCTGCTAAAGAGATATCCTTAAGCTAAAATATATTGTGCATGTTTTTCTTTATCATCACTATATCACTTAGATGTCTAGAGTTCCATTAATAATCAAATTATTATAATACCTCTATTTAATTGCAAAGTCCAAAATTAAAATCCGTGGTTCAGTCTAATAATAATTATCGACTAACTTTTGGCCAAAAACTTTGATTTTAAATTGATTACCAGTTATGCAGATACTAACCTACTATTCGAAGGAGATGACCGAGTAATATTTCACTCAGTTGATTTAACTTGTAATCAATTATGGCCTTAACACGATCATCGTTTTCTTATAATTGACCGTAATCAAAGAATAGTTTATACACTCAAGATTTCTCACATTCTCAAGTCAAAAGAGTACTACGTATCATCACATGAGATCTTGTATCTCTACTTGACTTTTGGTGAGTCATTTTGTAATTGTTCTAAAGAACTACATGTACATAAACCCTTAGTGCCATTAACAGTCATGAGTAATTTATCATCCAATGTATGAGAGTGTTACATACATTAGTCCTAATGGATATTTTGGCATCTCTTTCTTTATACATGTTGACCGAAGATATTTAAAAACACATATTTATTTTATATGATTCCATAACCAAGTTTAAGAACATATTTGTAATTACAATCGATTAAATACTTATCCTGGATGTAAAAGATTATTTATATCCCAATGTAACAATAGAAAACAAACACAAAACTTACTTTATTATAAATAAAATTCACTATAAAAGTTAAGTTATATAATCAAATTACATAATTACAACTAGTACACATCCTTAACTTTATCACAAGAAAAGAAATCTTGTACCTATATTATGCTTTATTTCATTGGATCATAACCATATTATCGATACTTTAAAAAATATATTATATGCATTTGAAAATCAATAGGAAATTTCAAATTTTTTCTAAAGATAATGGTCGTACATCACTAAAATATGATAATAAAGAAAATTATGGTTGAATACTAGGTGCATGACCTTACTTTTATGATTAAAAATTAGTGATCATGAAAAATTGGACATCCAATGTAAAGATATTAAAGAACTTCTTAAGTCTGCATCCATCTAAGTTCGATTTCCTGGACTAGACTTGGACTTTTTGGTCTAACAAAGCTATAAGCCGTATTTCATATGTTATTAGTAATCCATTTAAAATGGATCATATTACTAAAGGTATGATACATATAGCTTATGCCCAAGTCTCAATTGAGATTAACTTTAATTATGAATTTCTAAAAAAAGTTCATATAAGTAATGTCAAATATAATTTGATATGGCAAGTCGTTGAGTATGAATAGAAACAAAATTTAATGTGAGAACTATTATTGTTTTGGACATGTATAATTTTCTTTTCAACTTTATAAAATCTTAGGATTCCAAAACAATAAGCTGATCCGCAACACAACATCAATCAAGTGGAGGTTGATAACATTGAAGATGAAAGTTAGAATTAAGTCAAGAAACAAATATCAAGTGCAGTTTTGACAACATTGTATGTATTTCTTCAAATCAAATGTCCTCTGAAACAATCAATCCAAATAATGATAAAATGAGCAAACAAATGATGAGTTACACATTAATATGAATTTTAACACAGGACAACACAAGAAGATACACATCTAGGAGAGACTAGTTCCATTTTCCAACAAGTCAATATTAAAGGATGTTTCCATTTCAAACAAACCAATAGAAAGAAAATTCTACTTCAATATTAGAAAGTGATAAAGTAGAATCTCAGTAAGATGACAACTCATGTCCTCAAATATCAAACCCTGCTAAACAAGAGCGTTCAAACTAGTTCTATTTTCCTAGTAGTATATCATCGTCCATAATACCGAAAATGAATAAAGGTAATCAAAGAAGAAATATGCACATGATATATTTCCAATGATAATCGAGATGGATTTAATTAATGTGTTGTTATTAACATCCAAAAAATGTGTCTGCACGAAAATTTTGATAGATTTTATATGCCACTTAACACTAAATTCAGTTTTTTCATCCAGCTAGGTAAGAATGCCTATTTGATAACAAAGATTAATATATGGTATTAATAAGCATGTAAGCAATGTTTGTATGGTGGGCATTAGTTATGGGAGCTGGAAAAGAATTTCCAAGTGTCTATAGTAATACACTTGAAGTAACTATGCAATTAAAAACACTAAAACCTAAGTCTAAATTTCCAAAAAACAGAAGGATGATGTTTCAAGATCTTGTGGTTTTGCTTTAACAGCTCTTAGCTTTTCCACTCTTATCATATGGCATTGGAAGATCTTTGTCTTGTCTATCTATTAGGCTTTTTATTTTTTTATTTTCCTTTATTTTTATGTTATTTTCAGGTTTTGGGAGGTGTGATTGAGTGTTGCTTCTGCTTCCGTGTGAGTAAGTTTGTAGGTTTTATTGAGTTTGTGTGAGCTTTTCTCTAGGTGTATGCACAGATTGAGTTAATGTTATGCTCTAAGGGCAATATTGCAATTTAATTATATAATTAACTCTTATAGTGAAACTTATTCGAAATAATGGAAGCTTTTGGTGATGCTCCTAAACCTAAAGAAGGTGAGTTGGTTATCCATGGATTGAGTTAAGGTTATGTTCTAAGTGCAACATTTAATACACCAAACCTAAAGAAGGCATTATGATGATGTTTCACTCGCTTTAGGTAGGGATACGGAAAATGGGGACATCGAGTTGTTAGGCATTCGACAGGGCATGGCCGGATGATATGAATATTCCAAGACGAGAGCACGAGAAAAGGACACACAGAGGTGAGTAATTTTTAACTTAGCCCTTATATTGTGCTAACTCCAATTAAACCTCTAAAACTTATAACAATTATAACTCTTACGAACGAGATCTGGTTTATGCCAACTTGCACCATCGAGTTCACATTTAAATTTTGGGCATAATTTTGGCATTTATATATTCGTTATGCACTTATTTTTGATAATTTAAATTAGACATTATAATATTAATATCACCATTAAACATTTACATATTAGCACCATTAATCATAATTATTATATTGAATACGTCATTCGTTTGATTCGAATATGTGATATTTGAATTAAGGTGAATCAAGATCGTTTAAATTTATAATATTAACATGTAAAATTTTAAATTTGAAGATATCTCGCTTGAATTTATATTAAAACCATTGTATAGTTGTTATATTTTACATATTAAATATTTAAAATTAAAATTATATATATATAATTTATGTTTATCATTAAATAAATTGTCTCGTTAAATATTTTAAATAAATAATAATATTAAAAATCAAACCAACACTTTTGAATATAATGATAATATTGTGTATTTTTAGGTTTAAATTAGAATAATCCAATAAAACATAAATATGATTTAATGTTATCGACATTATTTATGATAACATTAGAAAAGATCTAGTGCATAATGAATCAAAAAAGTTTTTTCCTCCTCTTTTTACCTTGATGCTTGATGCACTTGATCTAGCATGCATGCGCTTTGTACCTCTCTATTCTAAATAATAAAGTATCATTTTGCAATAGAATAAAATACACTACAAGAAGTATACATTTGACTGCAATAAAGGTCAGCGTTCTTTTGTTGATCGCGGTGGATCGTCCCTTTTTAGTAAAATAAATTCACAAAACGCTGTGTCAAATGATTGTTTTCGTGGAAGTTTTCCCTCTTCCATTTTTTATTATGGCGGCCACTTTCCCTCTCATTTCATTATAAACATTTTCTATCGGGTTTTCATACTCATGCTTCTTCTTCCTTAATCTCTAATTTTCATGTTTCCTCATCGCCTGCTAGGGTTTTGAGCCATAATTAGATGTTGCTTAGCTTGTACCGAGTAACATATTATAACAACAAATTTTCACCAGACCCCTAAATCAGATAAACCCTACAATGGCCTCTTCTACCATTCTTCTAACTTTCCTCCTCCTTTTTCTTTACCTAATCTATAACGACCTATATTTTTAACTATTTCAAATTATTAAATTTAATATGATTATTGAATAAAAATGGTTAAAAAAATAAAATTTAATGAAATATTAGTGTAGTTATTGATTATAAAGATTTTGATTGAAATTATAGAATGGATTTAAATTTCAAATATAACGATTTATCGTAATACAGAAGTGGAGAATAATTGAAATTTAAGTTGAAAAGGAATCGAAACGATTTCTAATGTTGATATAAATTCTATTTGAATTAGAATTGAGTTAATAAATTTTAAAACTGAAAATTTCAAGTAAATTTGCCAATTTTTGAAATCGTCGATTTAATCGACACGTTAAAATAGCGACCCGGGCACAGTTTCGGATTCGACAGAACCTCTATTGGATCCGAAATAGTGTACTATTATCGGATTTCAAGTTTCGTAACATTTGGAGTTATTGTTTGGTCATACGGGATAGAAACGCGTTGAAATTAATATTAGAAATTTAATGTTTTAATTCAACTTGAAAAGTTATCTACCACATACAATCAAATTATGCCTTGAAACTTGTCCCATTGCGTACGGAATAGGGGTATAACATTAGAAACGCAAGGTGACATGCCTCAATTGGGATCCAAAATTTGTAGCTTGAAATTTTTGAAATTTTAAATTATATATATACACATACACACGATTTGACAACAACCTCCTTTATTTCAATTCAACGCACATTATTTCTCTCCCCGTCTCTTTCTTTCATCGTGTCACCAACAAAGGATACGTATATAAAGGTCTCACGCTTCACGTCATTTCTCTCTTTCCTTTATTTCTTTTATAAAACCTCTGCACCCCTATCTCTTTACTTACACATAACTGCTTCTTCAATTCATGAAGTCTTCACCTCCATTTATTTCGAAAATCAACAGCATCCACTCCCTGTCACCTTGCCACGGTTCATCGTTCACCCTCCGCCATCTAATCACCTCATCCGTCACCAGAAACTACTCCAACCCGTCACCAGAAGCCGCCAGCATTGCGCAAGACCTCACCTCTGCATTCTCCTCATGCCGCACACTCCAGTCTTTACCCCACCCTGATTGCAGCTCCAAGCACCCATACCCCCTCCTCGATCATCAACACCACTTCCAGTTCTAGATCTTCCCCATCAGGTCCGATTTTCCCTAGACTACTTAAAACCTTCCTAAACTCCACTAGCGGGAGCCGCCCCAAGCCTCCGCCTTCTCTTCTAGTTCAACAACCCAGACTCTACCTGTGCTTCCTTTAACACCCAGTTTCCACCTCCAACCGACAACATGTTCATCAGTCCCCCTCCACCTAAAACTCTGACACCCTTATTGTCTTGCCCCAACATCTACGTCATACTCCCTCCACGTCACGCGACCAGTAGTTCATCCAAGGGAAGCAACATTTCCAAGTGTCACAACAGCCTAAGATTCAAGTTCATTGTGATAACCCATATTTTTAGGCATCAGATAATTGGATAATTATCTGATTTAACTATTTTATAGATTGAACAAATAAATCTGATAATAAATATTTATATCTCGATAAATATTTATTCGATAATCTCCTAATATAATTACTTAAATTTTACAGATTATTCTTTTAAAAATAAATTAAATATGTCGTTGTTAAATGTATTTGTATGTGAATGGATTTTAAATTGAATTTCAATTTGAATTTGAAATTCAAAAGTCTCAAAATATTTTGGATTTAAAAATATTTTATATGATTTTATTTAGAATATAATTGGTTATATATTATTTTCTTTATAAGGTTTTATTTATATAAATAAAGAAAGTATTAAATAAATAAAAATTAAATATAAAGATTTATAAAACATTTAAAAATATTTTTACACATGCAAAATACAAATGTTGAAATATTAACATATAATCTAACAAATGTAAGCCAAAGAATTCATGCAATTAACAAGTGTCACAATTTTCTTAACATTTGCTTTTATTTTTAAATCATAAACTAAAGCTATAAATATATCTATACATCCTCTTTCAATTCTTTTCTATAAACATTTTATCAAAACAAAGAAGCTCAAAACCTGTAATCTTTTCAAAGCCTATAACAAAGATCGACAAGCTTCAATCTACATCAATCAAAGTCTTGAATCATCTCCTCATCAAGTTCAGTTTCAAAAAGAAAAACAAAAGGCATTCAAGTTTTCATAATCAAAACTGTTTCAATCTCTCTGAAACAGGTGAGTAAACTAAACGTAAAACACCTTTGGATTTGACACATGTGATAAATGTTTGAAGTGAACTTATGATGTATGTTTGAAATATGTATGCATGTTTGTTTTTAATCTTAATACATATATAAATAAACGTTTGAACTTGGGTATATGTGTGATTCATCTATGTGTATCTCTATTCATGTTACAGAGTGTAAATTTGGTTTAAAATTTCAAATCTTTTTATATATTCGCTATTATCTTTTGGAATCCAAACAAAATAGTTTAATTTAAACATAATCTAAGTGATAAAAATATGTACAAGTATTTTAAGTTTGAAAATATGCTTGCATCTGGAAAATATAGTAGCAATCTTAATAACATGATAAAATCAAATGTTGAATTATATTGATTCAAGTATATATCTTGAATCGTCTTTGGAATAAGATTTTTGAAAAGAATATCATGATTTTTAATGTTGTATTGGGTGAGAAATTATGAGTTGACTGCAAAATGGTTTTGGAGCTGTCTCTGGCGATCAATAGGTAGTGAGGTCTCGGGGTTTTGACTGGAGGTGGAAGGAAGTACGACTACCTTATGAAAAATGTCTGGTGGAGTTCCAGATCGCCGAGGGGATGATTTAGGTTTTTAACCCTAATTTGGTCGAAGTCTGGAAACAAGATCAATGCAGTATCTATGGTTGATTGAGTGGCATCCGATTTTGGGGATGGCAGCTTAGAAGGCTATTGGAGATGTAGACGGGGTTGTAGTGGCTCCGGTGATCGGAGATGAGGGTTCGATGCAGAATCTGGTGATGGTTTTGGGTTCCAGTTTCATTTGTATTGCTTGATTTCGATCAGGGGCTTATGCTTGTGCTTTGAGGGACGTGATCGAAGGACTGGGTGATGGTCGATGTGCCGGAGGGTTTATCGGAGGTCGAAGACGGCTCTGACGCCGGTGCATGTGCATGGTGGAGTTATGTGTGTCAATGGGTGTTGTTGTGGGATTGACTTGAGGAATGTATCGAGTATTTGGGTTGGTGACTCAAGTAGGAACTCGAGTAGTTGCGTAAGTGTTAGCAGCCTACAGGTTTTTAAACTTAAAAATAAATTTAAGTTTTGGAAACGTTAAAGAGAAGGGAAACTTAGGGCTAGACCCGAGTGGTCTTCGGGTTGAACCCGAAGCAAAGGGTTTAGCAGTTTTTAAGAAGTTTTAAAATCAAGGTTTTTGAAATTTAAAAATAAGTTTAGTTCAAACTTTCTTATATAAATTTACTTTATATAAAATAATTGTTTTCTTTAACAATTGGTTAAGAAGTTTTGAAATTTGTTTAATTTAAATTTTGTTAAGTAAAATTTAAAGTTATTTTAAACTTAAATTAGAAATGAAATTTTAAAGGTTTTTTATAAAAGCAATTTTTTTAAAATATTGAAATTAGTTTTAAACTATCACTTGATAATGTTTTAAGTATTTAAAGGAAGTATTGGTAATTTTAATTTATCAAGTTAAATGTTTATTTTATTTCAAAACTTAAATAAATGATTTAATTAAGGAAGATAACTTTTCAAGTTTGATGTTTTAAGGTGTGAATGATAATTAAATCATTAAGGAAGATAATGTTTATCTTAAGGTTAACTAAAGTTTTAATGACTTGAGATTAATTAAGTAATTTAAGAAATTTAAATATTATTAATTAATTTAATTAATTAATGATAAAGGATTAATTAAGTAATTAATTAAGAGTAATTGATTAATTTAATTAATTAATGATTAAGAATTAACAAATTGTAATTACAGATTATTAATCAATGATTAGAGATTAATTAATTAAGTAATTTTTGTAATTAATTTAAAGGATTGATTTATTAGTATGATTAGTTAATTAAAGTAATTAATTTAAAGATGATTAATTAAGACTAATCACTTAATGAGATCGATTTATAATAATTAAAGGATAATTGCTTAATGAGATTCATTAAGGAGCGTAATTAATGGGTAATTACTAAATGTGATTTATTTAATGATAATTACTTAATAAAGTAATTAAGGATTAATTACTTAGTGTAATTAATAAAGGATTTAATTAATTAAGGAAATTAATTAAGGATTAGAAAATTAATGAGTATGATTAATTAAATGATAATTAATCAATGTAAGTGATTATGGGATAATTAATTTGAGTATTTAATTAAGGATAAATATGGTTAATGTGAATGGATGGAGATTAATTAAATTGTGTTATTAAATAAAGGCTAATTACTTAATGTAATTAAAAAGGATAATTAAGGGATGATTAATTAATGATTTGTAATTAAGTAGCATTAAGTAAGCAGGATTAATAGTAATTGAGGTAATTAATTTAATTTATTTTAAATTAATTAGAAATGGTATGACAAATTAATCTTGCCTATGAATGATTGAATAATATTATATGCCTTAGATTAATTGATATCTCTGATATGTGATTTGTGATGTTTTGTCATATGATATGTTTGGTTTAAACTGTGATAATGTGGGTATGTATCGATCATGAATTACTATGTAAAGGTGACACCCTATGTTTAAAGTTAGAATTGTATTCCACTTGAATAATTTGGGTTAAGGTGATTTGGGATTCGAAAAGACCGAGGTCGGGTATTAGTAAATACCCGAAACAACTTCGATTTGAAATCTACTATAACTCTTTATAGATTGATATATGAAATCCACAGGCGAGAATGGGATAAATTTAAATGACTGGACCATTTAAACTAAGTAAAGCTACTTAGGGATCGATTGTGAAAATAAGTGTTGACTATAACAAGTTGTGAACTTGTAGTGAAGTACGAATTACCCGGGTTTTAAATAAGTTTATGCATTGGTATTTCTTGTTAGTGGGTTTACTCTTGCTGGTTTCCAGCCTGACCCGGGTGTTACTTCAATGTAATGCTCGGGTCAGACCGAGTATTACAGATTTTCAAGTAAGGACGTTTCTAGAGCTCAAGAGGCGAGCTGGATGGCAGGAATGTTTGGAGTGTATTCCGCTGTGATACATTGTAGTCTATCTGGGACAAGTTAATTTTAACTGTCCAGTGTTTGTGTAATTGTTGTAACTCCGATGTACCGATGTAAATTAACTAATACAGCTTTCCTTTATATAACTGCTATTTTATTTAATATTATATTTTGATCCGCTGCGAATGTGATAATCTGTGTTTTGGTGTTTCTGACCCTTCTTCTTCTATCTCTTTCATCTTTTCCCTAACTATCTGGAATTTTCGGGATCGAAAATTTTTGGTCGTTATATTTGGTATCAGAGCTGAAGGTTAAGCGAGAACCTTGGCTCTGGCGGGTTTACTCTAAGGATAGGGTCAATGGTGCCTTAGGATGAGTTGAGTGTAGTATATATGAGGGTGTATTTGTTATTTTCTTATAAAATAATTTTAAAAATGATTTATACAGGATTATACTTTGATATATAAAAGAAATTGGTTGTTGATTATTGTAATTAAATAAAATAATGAGAATTAAGTGATATAGCCAAATTGAAATTGAATAAAGATAAGTTTGAAATGGATCCAAACTGAAATTTAAATTATAAATTTGTAGAAGTGTTTTCAAAATAAGATAATAATAAATTGGCTTCCAGGTATGCTAATCCTGGTTATTTGTGTTTAATAATGAAATTTATTGAGGAAGTAAACCTTTAGGTGAGTAGGACTTATAAATTGGAATTGAGGATAATTTAAATTGTGAAGTTTTAAATTCTAAGTCTAGAAACATTTGAAATTGTTTTCAACATGTTAAAGGAAATGACATTATTCAGACCATTTTGAATGTGATCTTATTTTAAAATAAGAAATGTTTGGAAAATTATAAAGGAATTTGTTTTGAATTTAAAACCAAAGGTGGTTTAAAAATTAAAGTAACTTGGTGTCTAAAGGAAATAAATATGTATATTTGAAATAAACTCTAAGGTTAAGTTTTCAATTTTCCTAAAATGTGATGTGAAACCAAAAGTGAAGTAAGTTTTTAAACTTAAGTGGGAAGATTATTAATCTGAAAGTTAAAATTTGAATGGGAATTCAAAATGAATAAAGTTGTCTGAATTAAATTAAAGTGAATTTAATTTTGGGGAAATTAAATAAGTTTAGAACAGACAACCTGAATTGGAAATTTCAAAATGAATTTGAGATTTAACTTGGGAAGTTAAATGGTGGATTTGAATTGGGAGTTGGAAATGAATGGATGTTTTAAAATAATTTAGATAACATTATCCTATTGTTATTAATAGTCTTTAAACTGCGAATTGGATTTGTTTAAACAAATGGAGAAATGGAGTGTGGTAATATATCCATTATTGAGATAAAAGGGAAATTAAACTTTAATTTGAAATTAAGTAGATGAAATTACTTTGAAATTAAGATTTAAATGTTCAAAAGGAACTTGGAAATTTAAATTGTTAAGGATTGGTTTCAAAAACTGAAATTGGAAAATAAATTGGATTTCAAAGATTAAATTGTTTAAAAAGAATTTGAATTATTATTTGAACCTAGAAATAGGTTTATGGAGAAGTAATGGTTAATTTTATTTAAGGGAATTAAATCAACATTTGAAAATTTAACTCGAATTTGTATAATACGCGATGATTTAAAAGTGGAGATTGGAAATGGGATTAATTCAAACAGGAATTGAAATGATTTGAAATTGTAGTGGGTTTAATTTCATATTAGTCCAAAATGATTCGAATAATTTGGAATTGTGATTAAAGTTGAATAGGTTAAAATTTCAAATGGGAATTGATTTGAATTTGGGATAGAAATTGAAATTAATTCAAATTGAATTGGAATTGAATCAATTTAAATAGAAATGGAAATTTAAATTGAATTGATGGTAATGGAGATTGGGAATTGAACAGTTTGGCTTTGGACTATTTTCAAATAAATTATTTAAATATAAACTGCTATAAACCTATTTTTCCAAGCTATTTACGATATACAACCTTTCTTTTTAAAGCCAAATTATTTTATATTTATTTTACAATAATTTTTGGAACAACTTAACTATTTTACAACTGTTTTATAAACTAATTACTATTTTTTTAACTACTTTATGACTAGTTACTATTTTACAACTATTTTGCAATTATCTAACTATTTTATAACCATTTGACTATTTTATAACTACTTAAATATTTAGCAGCTATTTTACAAACTAATAATTATTTTTTTCAACTACTTATCAATTTTAAACTTTTTAAGATATTTTCTAAATTTAAGTTGGATAGAGTTCAAACTAATTATGATTAAGTACCCAATTAAGATAAGAATTGAGGTGAGAATCCAAATGGGATTGAAGCAATTGTGATTAAGTGAATGAAAATCAAGATGAATGTGAATAGAAAAAGGAGGATTGATTTAGCTAATAACTAATGAAGATAAATGCGTAGGATATACATATATTATTCTATTCGCATAGTGATTTGATCCAGATTCGAGCATAAAATTTCGAGATAATATATCGATCCGAGTTGGGATTTTCCACTCGATTTTCGATGGAGAACCTGAATATGGATTTTTGATGGGTTTTGGAAATTCTCTATCATAGTTATGGCTATGCACGAAGAACCATGGTTTCTGATCAAGAAATCAGATCTGAGTCCGCACTAGGAAGTCGGGTAGGCAATACTAGTCCAGAGATGAAATTGTAAGATCAAGTCAGCGATCAAATTGATATTGCGTACGGATGATATGAGTACCTTGTACGGAGTTGAATGAAAGTAATATTGGAAATTTGTGGATAAAAACTGTAAAATGGTATTTGAATTGAAAAGTATATTTTGTGAAAAGTAAATGATGAAATTAAAGGGAAATTGGATATTTCTATGTTTAAAGATTCACTTTTTAAAGAAAAGTAATATGGTTAATAATTTTATAAAAGAGTAACCAAATTTGAACATTTGATTTGAAATAAACAAAGTTATATATCTTTGTTATATATGATAGCACTCCACTTGTTAAGTCTTTTTCCAAAAGAAAAGGGTTTTTGAAAGTATTTAAAGTATAAAAGGGACTTTATACAAGTACGAAATGATCCAAAGATTTTTCAAGGTTATATATATACGTGTATATATATATATAAAGGATCTTATGAGAATGATTTTGGAGAAAAGGATTTTGGAACCTATGAATTTTGGAAAGGCTTTTGATTTTTGCCGAAAAATCAATTTTGGAAATTTGGAAAGCCTAGTTGAGAATTATCGATTTTGGGATAAATCGATTTTGAGAAAAAGAGATTTATATGGGATTCATACCAGGTGTATGATTTTGAAGATACTATATGTTTATAGTATAAAGTGTTTTGAAAATGGCTCTGGAGAAAAAGACGCTCCCTTGAAATGAACTTCTTAGGAGTACTATAGGTTGGTACTGCCTTGAGCCTCGAAGGGAGGAGGCTCTAAAGTGGATCCTGTGAGGAAGTCCTGACAAACTGAAGTTCCTAAGGATTATTGGGTAGTGAAAGTAGAGGACATTGATGCCTACAGAGGCATTTGGGTTATGCTGCGACGATAGTGTAACTCGATGTCGCTGTAATCTACTGTGGACCATAGCGGAAATCGTGTGGAGGTGAGTGTCAACGGTCTACGCTTGATTTTGCCGAGATGGAAACGTAACATCGGTAGACTGCGATCTGTGGTCGAGTGGAGTGGAGAAGTTTCATTTTTTTGGCAGCGGAATTCGAGGGCGCTAATGCCTACAGTTATAAGGGTTTTTGTTGTGATAGCAACGTAACCCCAGATGTAACTATGATCTGTAGCAGGTTCCATGGCGTAATCGAGGGGCGCGGAGTGCCTACAGTTATCTATGGGTTTTGCCAGGATGGCAACGTAACCATCTGGTTAACTAGGGCCATGGATGAGGGTGATGATTTCCAGAGCATTCTCACCAAAGATGTTTTCTCTATTTTAAAAAATATTTTCTATATTTTCAACAAAATGTTTTTCAAGTATTTTCACTGGATGTTAAAAATGGATCTGCTAAGTACTTACAGATCTTCAGTCGTACGCCTGATCAACGTATGACCGAATTTCTATGAGAACAAGGATGGACTGGTTGAGACATCGAGTTATAAAAAGTATTTTTATAAAAACTATTTTATAATATCATGTGAATTTTAAAAGTATTTTAAAAATGATCAAAGAATAATTTATCCGGTTTTAAGTTATTGAATAAATTCTGGCTTCGTTCCTTTTCGAGGACGAAAAGATTCAAAAAGAGGATGAATGTGATAACCCGGATTTTTGGGCATCAGATAATTGGATTATTATCTGATTTAACTATTTTATAGATTGAAAAAATAAATATGATAATAAATATTTATATCTGGATAAATATTTATACGATAATCTCCTAATATAATTACTTAAAATTTACAAATTATTCTTTTAAAAACAAATTAAATATGTGGTTGTTAAATGTATTTGTATGTGAATGGATTTTTAATTGAATTTTGAATTTGAATTCGAAATTCAAAAGATAAATATCTTAAAGTATTTTGGATTTAAAAATATTATATACGATTTTATGAGAATATAATTGGATTTATATTATTTTCTTTATAATGTTTTATTTACATAAATTAAGAAAGTATTAACTAAATATAAATTAAATATAAAGATTTATAAAACATTTAAAAATATTTTTACACATGCAAAATAAAAGTGTTGAAATATTAACATATAATTTAACAAATGTAAGCCTAAGAATTCATGAATTTAACAAGTGTCACAATTTTCTTAACATTTTCTTTTATTTTTAAATCATAAACTAAAGCTATAAATATATCTATACATCCTCTTTCAATTCTTTTCTATAAACGTTTTATCAAAAAAAAGAAGTTCAAAACCTGTAATCTTTTCAAAGCCTGTAACAAAGATCAACAAGCTTCAATCTACATCAATCAAAGTCTTGAATCATCTCCTCATCAAGTTTCAAAGCATTTTCTTTTGCATTCAGTCTTCAAAAAGCAAAAAAAAGCATTCAAGTTTTCATAATCAAAAATGTTTCAATCTCTCTGAAATAGGTGAGTAAACTAAACATAAAACACCTTTAGATTTGATGCATGTGATAAATGTTTGAAGTGAACTTGTGATGTATGTTCAAAATGTGTATGCATGTTTGTTTTTAATCCGAACACACACACACACACACACACACACACACACATATATATATATATATAAATGTTTGAACCTGGGTGTATGTGTGATTCATCTGTGTGTAGCTCTGTTCATGTTACAAAGCGTAAATGTGGTTTAAAATTTCAAATCTTTTTATCTATTCACTATTATGTTTTGGATTTCAAACAAAAAAGTTTAATTTAAACATAAACTAAGTGCTAAAAATATGTACAAGTATTTTAAGTTTGAAAATATGTTTGCATCTGGAAAATACAGTAGCAATCTTAATAACATGATAAAATCAAATGTTGAATTTTATTGATTCAAGTATATACCTTGAATCATCTCTGGAAGATAAGATTTTTAAAAAGAAAATCATGATCTTTAATATTGTATTGGGTAAGAAATTATGAGTTGACTGGAAAATGGTATTGGGGCTATCTCTGGCGATCAATGGGTAGTGAAGTCTCAGGGTTTTGAGTGGAGGTGGAAGGAAGTATGACGATCTTAGGAAAAATTTCTGGTGGAGTTCCAGATCGTCAAGGCGACGCCGTGGGGATGATTTAGGTTTTTAACCCTAATTTGGTCGAAGTCTGGAAACAAGATCGATGCAGTATCTCTTGTTGATCGAGTGGCGTCGGATTTTGGGGATAGCAGCTTAGAAGGCTAGTGGAGATGTAGACGGGGTTGCAGCGGCTTCGGTGATCATAGACGAGGGTTCGAGGTAGATTCTGGTGATGGTTTTGGGTTCCGGTTTCATCTGTATTGCTTGATTTCGATCAGGGGCTTATACTTGTGGTTTGAGGGATGGGATAGAAGGACTGGGTGATGGTTGATGTGCTAGAGGGTTCATCGAAGGTCGGCGGCGGCTCTAACGTCGGTGCATGTGCACGGTGGAGTTGGTGGAGTTATGTGTGTCAATGGGTTTTGTTGTGGGATTGACTCGAGGGATGTATCGAGTATTTGGGTTGGCGAGTAGGAACTCGAGTAGTTGCATGAGTGATAGCATCCTACAGGTTTTTAAACTTAAAAATAAATTTAAGTTTTGGAAATGGTAAAGAGAATGGAAACTCGGGGCTAGACCCGAGTGGTCTTTGGGTCGAACCCGAAGCCAAGGGTTGAGCAGTTTTTAAAAAGTTTTAAAATCAAGGTTTTTGAAATTTAAAAATAAGTTTAGTTCAAAATTTCTTATATAAATTTACTTTATATAAAATAATTGTTTTCTTTAACAATTGGTTAAGAAGTTTTGAAATTTGTTTAATTTAAATTTTGTTAAGTAAAATTTAAATTATTTTAAACTTAAATTACAAATGAAATTTTAAAATTTATAAAAGCAAACTTTTTTATATATTGAAATTAGTTTTAAACTATCACTTGATAATGTTTTAAGTATTTAAAGGAAGTTTTGTAACTTTAATTTATCAAGTTAAATGTTTATTTATTTCAAAACTTAAAGAAATGATTTAATTAAGGAGATAACTTTTAAAGTTAAATGTTTTAAGGTGTGAATGATAATTAAATTATTAAAGAAGATAATGTTTATCTTAAGGTTAACTAAAGTTTTGATTACTTGAGTTTAGTTAAGTAATTTAACAAATTTAAGTATAATTAATTAATTTAACTAATTAATGATAAAGGATTAATTAAGTAATTAATTAAGAGTAATTAATTAATTTAATTAATTAGTGATTAAGAATTAACAAAATTGTAATTAGAGATTATTAATTAATGATTAGAGATTAATTAATTAAGTAATTTGTGTAATCAATTTAAAGGATTGATTATTAATGTGATTAATTGATTAAAGTAATTAATTTAAAGATGATTAATTAAGATTGATCACTTAATGAAATTGATTATAATAATTAAAGGATAATTGCTTAATGACATTCATTAAGGAAGGTAATTTATGGGTAATTACTAAATGTGATTTATTTAATGATAATTACTTAATGAAGTAATTAAGGATTAATTACTTAGTGTAATTAATTAAAGGATTGAGTTAATTAAGGAAATTAATTAAGGATTAGTTAATTAATGAGTATGATTAATTAAGGATAATTAATCAATGTAAGTGATTATAGGGTAATTAATTTGAGTAATTAATTAAGGATAAATATGATTAATGTGAATGGGTGGAGATTATTAAATTGTGTTATTAAATAAAGGCTAATTACTTAATGTAATGAAAGAGGATAATTAAGGGATGATTAATCAATGTTTTGTAATTAATTAGTATTAAGTAAGCAGGATTAATAGTAATTGAGGTAATTTATTTAATTTGTTTTAAATTAATTAGAAATGGTATGACAAATTAATCTTGCTTATGAATGATTGGATGATATTGTATGCCTTAGATTAGTTGATATGTCTGATATGTGATTTGTGATGCTTTGTGATATGATATGTTTGATTTAAACTATGATAATGTGGGTATATATCGATGATGAATTACTACGTAAAGGTGACACCCTGTATTTAAATTTTGAGTTATATTCCACTGGAATAATTTGGGTTAAGGTGACTTGGGATTCGAAGAGACCGGGGTAGGGTATCAGTAAATACCGAAACCACTTCGATTTGAAATCTACTATAACTCTTTATAGATTGATATGTGTAATCAATAGGCTGGAATGGGATAAATTTAAATGACTGGACCATTTAAACTAAGTAAAGGTACTTAGGGATCAATTTGTGAAAATAAGTGTTGATTACAACAAGTTGTGAGCTTGTAGTGAAGTACGAGTTACCCGGGTTTTAAATAAGTTTATGCGTTGGCATTTCATGTTAGTGGGTTTACTCACACTGGTTTCCAACCTGACCCAGGTATTACTTTGATGTAATGCTCGGGTCAGACGGAGTATTACAGATTTTTAGGTAAGGACGTTTCTGGAGCTCAAGAGACAAGCTGGATGGCAGGAACGTATGGAGTGTATTCCACTGTGATATATTGTAGTTTATCTAGGACAAGTTAATTTTAACTGTCCAGTGTTTGTGTAATTGTTGTAACTCTGATGTATTGATGTAAATTAACTAATACAGTTTTCCTTTCTATAACTTCTATTTTATTTAATATTATATTTTGATCCATTGGGAATGGGAGAATCTGTGTTTTGGTGTTTCTATTCCTTCTTCTTCTATCTCTTTCTTTTTTTCCTAACTATCTGGAATTTTCAGGATCGAAAATTTTGGGTCGTTACATTCTTAGCAGCAGTTCCATTCCTAAATCGAGTGCAGCAGCCTATGAATTTCTTTGTTCGCGTTCGTGTTAGCCTTGTCGAGTCCATGTGCATGTCTGTCGTAGTGTACGTTTGTGCTCGTGCATGTTCACTTCGGGTTGGAAATGAAATTGAATCGTGAATTTATCTAATTTTGTTGACTGTTATTTGAAAATGAAATTGACATATGAATTGACTATAGGTATTAAAATTGACAGTTAATTTGAAATTGGAATTTAATTGGCAGTAAATTACCTAATATTAATAACTACGAAATTGTTGTGAATTATTTTAACTGTTTGGATGATTAATTGTGATGGATGCTAATTGATTGATATTTAGATGTTTATTTATGTTTAATTTATCCTTTTATCATTATGTATATTATTTACAGTATATAAAACTGTAAATTGAATTATTTCGAATAAATTAAGAAATAGGTTGAAATGATATATACCAATGACATTTACTTTGGGTTGAAATGATATATACCAATGACATTTATTTTGGGTTGAAATGATATATATATATATATATATATATATATATATATATCCATCCTTGGAGTTAAATTGAAATAATTGATTAACTTGGTCACAGGATAGGAAAATATATGCGGACACCGGATTGGTTAAATTAAATGATTTTAAGATTTTGATTTGAAATTATTTAAATTGATTTTGCTTTTTTAAGCAATAAAATTTGAATTTATGAATATCGAATTATTTTCGAAATGGATCTCGAAATGTTGGTATTTAAATTTCGTAAACGAAATGTTTTAAATAATTGAAGTTGAGATTTTTAAGTTATAATCGAAATATGATTTAATTTCAGAAATTGGTTTTATTTAAAGGATTGAACTTTTATTCGAACTTTGAATATTACTAAGCAAAAGTCACATAAAACGATATTTCAAAATTGAGCTCGGAATTGAATTATATTTGAAAATTTGGATTTCAAATTGGGTATTGAAAGTAAATTTGATTTAAATGTTTTGAATTGATATTTTGAAAATTGGAATTGGAATTGATATAAATCAAAATGGTTGAAATTTGGGAATTGAGTTGAAACAATTTGGAATTGGAATTGAAACTAAATTTGGAATTGGATTTGAAATTAATTTGGAATTGGAATTTGAATTGAAATTAATTTGGAATTGAAATTGCAACTAATTTCAAATTGGAAGTGAAATAATATAGAATTGGAAGTGAAATTAATTTGGGATCAAAGTAAAATTCGACTTGAAATCAGAATTGAATCAATTAAGTCAAAATGAAAATCTAAAGTGATTTGAATTGGGAAATTTGGAATTGAATCGGTTTTACATTGAAACTATTTTCAAATAAATTATTTTAGTATAAACTATTAAAAATATATCTTTTAAATATTCAAATTATTTTGATTTTGCAAACTATTTTACTTTATAAACCATTTTCAATACTCAAACTATTTATTATTAAGCTATTTTAACTATTTACCTATTTTAAAACTATTTAAACTACTTTTTAAAAATTCAAACTGGTCAAGGGTGGAATGTTTATATTTAAATCTTGAATTTAAATACAAATTGGGTTAAAATAAAGTAAGAATCGAAATTTAAATTCGAAATAATTTTGGAAGCGAAATCGGGATATTAAGGCGAAAATGATCTTGAAATGGAATGGTATATTTTGAGTAAATATGATGATTTTGAAATGGATTTGAGTTTGAAGCGAATATGATATTTTAATATCAAGTATGAATTCTTATCAAAATATAAAAGTGTGTAAAATGACGTTCGGTTGTTAAAGAGACCGGGGCCTCTTATTAGCATACTCTCTGTCAATATTGGAACCACTTTAACAACTGTGTTCGTGGAGTGATGGTCCAGAATGAAGTGATTGGATTTGGTATACGTTGCTAGAATTGAAGTAAGAGAACGATTATGGATTGACCTGACACTTATGTTCATTTGAAATGACTAAAACAGGAGCCATACCAGCCAATGAGGCTAGTTACCTCTAGCGGACAGACTTCTTCGTATTATCATCATTTATATTGTGATTGATTGGTGTACAACCTTGAATTTTGGGGTACATAGAGTATTCTACTATACATAAATATTTTGATGGATCCTTAAGAGTTTGAAAACCTCGTAACATCTTTTGAGTTATTGCACGCATGTTATACACTGGATAGGAGATGTGAAATCTCGTAAACATCTCTGACGCTATTACACTCATGTTATATGCGATATTGATTTGACTTACATTATGATATTTTAGTCCAGACTCGAGTGTTTTTTCTTTTTATTATTCTCGGGTCAGTCCTAAGTTTTTTCAGCGTATTGAACATTATTCTCTGGAGGACGAAGATGAAGATTTGGCATATTACTACTATTATTATTCCTACATCATGTTGTCTGCTGCATTATGTTATTTATCCCTGATGTATATACAACTCTGATAAATGTTGTATAAATTATAATTAAATGTATAAATAAACAGCTTCATGAACTGTTAATTTGATTATTATATTTTATCGTTTCCCTACGAGATTATGTGTCTGCTTTCTTCTTCTTTCCTTATTTTTCTTACATAATCCCAATGATTATCTATATTTCGAATTGTTTAAGTTAGACATACGTGGATTATTGTCAATTTAAACCTTCCAAAATGGGGGTCATCATATATGCTTTAGCCCACCTATCACTATCTCCTGCCTTCATCTATATAGCGATGTTATCGCCGACCCAATTGCTTCTAGTGAATCCAACCGCGATATACTTCATATGCCCTGCCATAATAGGTTCATCTCGGATGTATTTGAAGATGGTGGAAGCGAAGGCATTGAGCATTCTAAAAGCTTCAAAGGGGAAGGATCTGAATCATATGAACGCGGCGGAGAACCGCTTGACGTTTATAGGGAGGTCGGAGAAAAGATTGACGATGGCGCGGAAAGCGGTAAAGACGGGAGGCTTGGCAGACGTGAGGGCTTATGATAATGTTGCTTTTCTTTATCAGTATAATTGCCGGTCTACTCTTAAGTATGTCAATAACACTTATCAGGTACTTCATTTTGTTGATCAATTGTTAATTGGAACTTAAATTCATATATTCATCTACTTTATTGGATACTCAATTATACATTTGTAAGGTGAAAATTTATCTTAAGAAGAGCTAGTGGGTTAGGTCCTGTGAGAAGTGTATTTGATTTGTTCTAGGTGCTATTACATGTGGCTGAAACAGATACGCCTCTGAAAGAATATTCCATGTAAAATCAAAAAGGTATTTTGAATTGCCTGTTAAAATTTTGAATTAGATGCAGGTAGAGGCAAGAAATTCTACCACTTTCCCTGGTCAGAATTAAAGTCCTTTATGTTAGCATGTGGTTGTAGTATTGTCACTCAACTATCCCTCGTTGTTTATATTTATTTATTTATGACTTCTATCATCCTGAAGGAAATAGAAAAGGAAATTTTAATTCTAACTCGTGAAATCTAAAATTTTCAAAGACAAATATAGCTAGTGTGGTACCTTTACATGTTTACAACTTCACATACAACTCATTGAATTGATCGAACCTATTTAATTCAATCACTCTCCTTATATATAGAAGGGTTATAATTTATTCAACCCATTAAAAAAACTCTTTGTTTCCAATCATGAAATTAACGTGGATTTTGTATATTATAGAAAATCCTATTCTTTAGCTACATTTCTTCTCAAGGAATTAAATGTCGTAAGTGCATAAACTGTATTCGATCTAACCATTTCATCACCTACGTATTTTCTTATACTGTGCATGTCTTGCACAAAATAATTGGTAAAGTAAGAAACCTATATTCCATTAGGAGAGCTAACAATTACCGCAAGTATGCAGTTATACTCATTGTACAAAGTTTCGATCTTACTTTATTTGGATTGAATTGAATAAGATCCATTGAATGGCAGATATATGTGCACCTCTAGCATTAATTGTAATATGTACTTTAGCATGTTATTAGAAACCAACCACAAAACACATGCTTTAGCTGAAACTCAAAATCATGACTTGTCATGAAGTAACACAGCACTTTGATTCATTAACCACATAATAGTCGTTTAATTAGCCACATATTTATTTCTTAATTAATAAAAACATGGATATTTATAAGTTAATTATCAATTTGATCATTCTCGTATTTGGCCCTTATGAAATGGTGGAACGAGCAGGTGAGTTATGGGAAGAAAAGTTGTACTTTGCTCTTATTTATGTGCTTTAAATATCAGTTCTGTCTACCTGATTAAAAAAATGAATAGTTACTTTATACGATGAATACTAAATAACACTTCTTGTAATATATTTCTTCCATCTCCTTTTCATGTTTTAACGTTGCAATTTCAAAAATACGTTGACAAAAAAAGTAAATTAACGGTTAATCGATCAAAATACATTTCAGGGGTGGTAGGAGGTGTTAGCATGCCCTTAATTACATGCAAGACTGGTTAAAACAAGGAAATGTTAACATTAGATTATCATTCATCTATAGATGATTATCTTATTCAAGTGTCATGTGTGTGAGTTTTCTAAGAAAATAACCTTAATTTGGTATGAGTTCAGCAATCTTTGCATGAGGATAATATGCGTATGTAACAAGAACATTGAAAATAACCGTATTTTAAACGTTCCAAAAAAGGGGTTGACAACAATTAACAGCGGAGCACATACGTCTACCATTAATTTAAGGATGATCAAATAAACATACTTACATGTGTAATGATAGACATTCGGTTTATCTTCTTTCTTCTATTCATGATTACAATGTGCGTACAGATGAAAGAGATGTTTAATGGTGGGGATGATAAATGGGCCTACTTTGCCTTGCTTTACAGAGAATAACTAATGCCCATGTTCAACGACAGAAACTCTACCAGTTAGAACACCGTCGAACGAATTTACAATAAAAATAACCACAAGCGCATGACGTAAAATGTTAGTACGTGGCAAGTACGGGCCAATCCGCAGAGAATTTTTAAGATTTTAAAATTTTCTAATCAATCAAATCAGACCAAAATAAGATAAGACAGCTAAATACAAACAAAATGAAGCTAAAAGTAGAATGAAAATGAGATTTGAAAACAATTTAGAGGAAAATCAACTCTCATATTTTCGTAAATCAACAAACAAATAATCTATGATCTCTATTTTTAATATTAAGTGAAATAATTATTGCATTTATCATAAGTATGGTTTATTTATGTTATTAATTAATATAACCTAAACCATCAAACTATAATACAACAAATAAACCACTTATCAATCCTCATGAAAATGAAGCCAAAGAAAAAGCTAATTTAAGTATGATCTATTTACTATAGTAAATAGTAATATAGATCATCAAATTTTGTTTTTACTTTCATTTCAAAATCAAAAATCAATTAGCAAATGATGATGTAAATTGTGTTTATGCTGAATAAGAATAGCTTATTTGCAAATGCAACGTAAGTTATCAAGCTCACTTGTATAAACTTACATCAAAATATACTTTCATGAAGCACAAATAAAAGAGACCATAATTCATAGAAATGTTGAAATTGCATGATATTTGAGGGCTTTATTACCCCTAAACTGAAGGAGTTTAGCTACTCATTTATATTATTATATCAACACATGTAAATTTCAACATTAAAAAGCAAAAGAAATAGAAAATAAGCAAAGGAAGAAAATGAGATTAACTACTAAACTACTTGCATAAAAAATAAAGCTACACTACTTGCATGAATGTAAATCTAATCTATTAACAAAGAAAAGAAGAGAGCATAGAATTAAAAATGAACATAAAAGTAAAAAGAAGCATGTAGAAAAGAAAAGAGAAAGAGACTAGGAAGCCATTTTTATTTCATGAAACATTGAGCTTACAGCTTGTATTCTAATTTCCTAAGTAATTTGAAAGAGTAAGAAGATATCTACATGTACATAAGTGGGCTATTTATGTATGCATAAAACCCTAATAGGGTGCTTCCAAACTAGGAAATGTTGCCACCAAGTAACCATTAGCCTCTAATTGATCCATCTTCAAATATGCATGAAGCTTTAACCTCCACTTAGTTGTTCATTAGCTTCTAATTATAGATTTAGGTAAGTGTGTGGGTGGGTTCTTCCATGATCATGTATTTGTATTATTTTCATCTTCCTTCATTTGTTCTCTCTTGTGCATTCATATATCTTCATGAAAAACCTCTTCTATATGCATCTAAATTATTATAAAAATCATGAAAAATTTTCAAGTAAAAATCCTCAAATTGACACACGCACAGAAATGGCCATTTTGCCCCTGTATGAAGATGAATATATGATGATTTCAAAATAATTAAATTTTGGTTTAAACATGTTAAAATACCCAAATATGACATTTGTTTAAATAAAAATAGATAAAATATAGATGTAAATATATGCACATTTATATGTACATCAAACATCCTCACAGTTATCTTTTTATTCATCCTCGAATAAAGAAATAAGAAAAAAAAACTAAGATAAGTCTATTTTCGTAGGGAACACGATTGCATTAAGCGTATGCAACAAACCGTTAAACCTCTTAGTGTCCCTAGTAGGACGAGTGTTTTCTCATGAGGGTTTTCAGCAGAAACTATCCACAAAATCCAAATGCAGGATGAAAATATTTAAAAAATGCAAGATTTATTTACAAAGAGATAAATGCGAGTTTTTGAAAATATTTACAATGAAGGTTTCACTTTTACATTGACACAAATAAGTTAAACATTGGTTTCAATTTATTATCATGAAAATTTAAGCCATTTACTCATCAAAATTTCCAATAAAAACGAAGTTATCAAAGCAAATATACTATGGTTCAACTCTTTGTTTCGATTGATAACACAGTGTAACTATGAAATAGATCCTTAGTCAATTATCAAAGTTTATAAAAGTGGTATTTTCATTTCTTTTCAATAACTAGTCAAATAAAATAAGTTAGAATAGTGCTTGGATTTCATTTGCTTATTCTCTCCATTTTTTCTTTTGAAAATTTTATTTATATTAACAATATTTACATATGCCTAACTCAAACTGAGGCAGATATATTACCCATGCACTGCCTTGCAGACTTATGTGAAGGGAATACAAAGCATGGCAAGTGAACATACAAATGTGAACACTTATCGACTGTAGGCGTTATTTAGAAAGAATTTTTATATATATACACCTAACCCAAATAAACTGAGGCTAGGTATACCGATCGTGCACTGCCTTTCGAGCTTACGTGAGAAGGGTACAGAGCACAGTGAGTCAACACACGAGTGCGAACACATAACTCTATGTGTTTATTAAGCAAAATACAAACATATATATAAGAATTTTATTTGTTTTTTTGTTTTTTGGAAGAGAGAGTTTTGCAAATCATCTTAGCACCATTTAACTTTGAAGACAAAAAAAATGTTATGTCTTTACTTTAAATCAACCACTTTTTAAAATAAAGATTTTCAATTAGGATGCATTTCATAATTAACACGTATGAATCTTCCTATATTCTAGTTAAACCATTGTTATTTGTAATCAAACTTCTTTTTTATCTTTGTTAAGATAAATAAATTTTCATAAATTTCAATTTAATAAACCAAAACCATGTATCCCTATAGTGTTTCTTTAAAAATAAATCAAAAATGCCTACAAAAATTATGAGATTTTTTTTTCATTTTTTGTTTTTTTTTTTGAAAATTTGAGTTTAAAGAAAATTAAAATTAAAAAATGCCATGAAAGACAAAAAAAATTGAAAACCAGACTCCCCCCACACTTAATTTTGATTGTGTCCCCACAGTCAATGCACGACATAATGAGTGCAAAAGGAAAAAATTATGTACATATTTACAAAAGAGGGTTAACATTCTTACTAGACATAGCTTGGCTCATGAAGGATCATGAGCTCCTCCTCTTGGTTACTTGAAAATTCCAAGAAATGTTTCAAATGATGATCATTGACTTTGAAAATCGATCCATCCTTGGGGTTTTCTATTTCTGTGGCACCATGTGGGAAAACTGTTTGTATCACAAATGGTCTGGTCCATCTTGATTTAAGTTTCGCAGGGAATAAATGAACTCTTAAGTCATATAAAAGAACTTTTTGGTTAGGCGAAAATGTTTTTCTTAGGATTGACTTGTCATGAAAAACTTTTTCCTTTCTTTGTAAATTTTCTCGTTTTTATACGCGTCGTTCCTATGTTCTTCTAGTTCGTTGAGTTGTAGTTTTTGCCAGCTTTATCGAGATCAAAGTTTAAATTATTTATTGCCAACAACGCTTTATGTTTGATTTCAATTGGTAAGTGGCAAGCTTTCCTGTAAATCAATTGAAATGGGGACACCCCAAGGTTAGTTTTAAAGCGGTACGGTAAGCCTAAAGCGTGTCTGTTAATTTCTAAGACCAATTTTTTCGATTTTTGTTAATAGTTTTCTCCAAGATTTGTTTTATTTGACGATTTGAAACTTCAACTAAGCCACAAGTCTGAGGATGATACGGAGTGGATAACTTGTGGGTTATTGAATATTTCTTCATTAAAGTTTTAAAAGAACGGTTGCAAAAATGGGTCCCTTTATTACCGATTATTATGCGAGGTGTGCCAAACCTCGAAAAGATGTTTTCTTTGAGAAATTTCATGATAATTCTATGGTCATTTGTTTTACAAGGAATGACTTTGACCCTTTTGGAGACATAGTCGACTGCAAGAATTATGTACAAATTTCCAAAGGAATTGGGAAAACGTCCCATAAAATCGATACCCAAAACAACAAAGATTTCGATAGTAAGAATGGGGTTTAGAGGCATCATATTTCATCGAGAAATTCATCCAAGCATTTGACATCGATCACAAGTTTAAAAAAATTCAAACGAGTCTTTGAAAGGAGAAGGTCAATAGAAACCACACTGAAGCACCTTTTCCGCAGTTTTCAAGGATCGAAGTGTCCACCACACGCTTGATCGTGGCGAAATGAAAGAACACTCCTAATCTCATTATCCAGGATGCAACGTCAAATGATTTGGTCGGGAATATTTTTGAACAAGTAAGGATCCTCCCAATAGAAATATTTCACTTGGGACATGAATTTGCATTTGTTCTATTTGGACCAAGATGAGGGAGTTTCTTTAGTAACTATGTGGTTTAGTATATCAGCGTACCATGGATCGATAGAAATTGAAAGAAGTTGTTCATCGGGGAAGTTTTCATTGATCGGTAAAGGCGATGGTGCTTTCGGAAGACTAGATAAGTCATCGGCTATGACATTGTAGGATCCTTTTCTGTCCTTGATTGTCAGATCAAATTATTGAAATGAAAGGATCCAACGGATTAAGCGCGACTTAGCGTCCTTTTTAGCGAAAAGATATCGAAGCGCAGAATGGTCCATGTACACAGTAATGTGTGACCCTATCAAATATTGTCGGAATTTCTCAAGAGCAAAAGCTACCGCTAAAAGCTCTTTTTCAGTGGTTGTGTAGTTAAGTTGAGCGCCGTTCAAAGTCATGCTAGCATAGTAGATGACGTGAAGGTTCTTGTTGATGCGTTGTCCTAAGACAGCACCAACTGCAAAGTTTGAGGCGTCACACATTATTTCAAATGGGAGATCCTAGTTGGGTGTGCAAATGATTGGAGCAAAAATGAGTTCGTTCTTAAGATGTTTAAAAGAAGAGATACGCTCAGAGTTGAAATCGAATGGAACGTATTTTTCGAGAAGAGTCGTCAAAGGACGATCGATTTTGCTAAAGTCTTTCATAAAGCGTCAGTAAAGCCAGCATTTCTTAGAAATGATCGAATGTCCTTAATAGATTTGAGAATGGGTATGTTGCAATTATGTTAACTTTTGCTTTATCTACCTCAATGCCTTTATTTCAAATGATATGTCCAAGGACTATGCTTTGTTTGACCATAAAGTGGCATTTTTTCCAATTCAAACTCAAATATTTTTCTTTACATCGATTTAGAACCAACTCGTGATGATGTTAACGTTCGGAAAACTAATCACCAAAGATAGAAAAATCGTCCATAAAAACTTCTAGAAAGCGTTCAATCATGTTAGAAAAGATGTCAACCATGCATCGTTGGAAAGTAGCAGGAGTATTACAAAGTCCGAATGGCATACATCGATAAGAAAATGTACCGAATGGACACGTGAAAGTCATTTTCTCTTGATCTTTGGAAGCGATTGGAATTTGGTTATAGCCAGAATAACCGTCAAGAAGGCAGTAGAATTCATGGCCGGCCAAACGTTTGAGCATTTGGCCAATGAACGGAAAGAGGAAGTGATCTTTTCGTGTTGCAGCATTTAATTTTCAATAATCAATGCAAACACATCAACCAGTTTGAGTCCGAGTAGGAATGATTTCGTTAGCGTCGTTTGTTATAATGGTAAGTCCAGACTTTTTAGGCATGACGTGAATTGGACTAACCCACGGACTATCAGAGATAGGATATATGATACCGTTATTGAGGAGCTTAAGAAATTCATCACAAACTGCATCTTTCATTTTTGGTTTAAGCCTCCATTGTGCATCACAAGAGTGTTTGGTTTCATTAATTAAGTGAATGCGATGTTAAACAATAGCATTGCTAATTCCCTTAATTTCGGTAATGGATCACCCAATTGCTTCTTTGTCTTTGGAAAGAATAGAGAGAAGAGAAGCTTCTCGGTCAAGAGAAAGAAAGTTAGAAATTATGATAGGACAAGTTTCTTTTTCACCTAAGTATGCGTACTTAAGGTGATCGAAAAGGGGCTTGAGGTCCAACTTCGGGAGTTGCTCGATCAAAGAATTGGGTTGAGATTCAGACTCAACCGGAAGTGATTCAAAGGGAAGAGTGTATTCAATCTCGTTGGGGATTTCGTGAAACAATTTTTCGTACTCAGCTTCGCATTCATCATTAAGGTCAAGTGTCTCGTTTTCAAAGTTTTTGTGAACGGATCTAACTTCCAACGTTTGGTCGCGGGGACCATTTGATTGGCTTTCAAGATTGAAAATGTTGAGATCCAAAGTCATGTTTCCAAAAGAGATTTTCATCGAACCATTGCGACAATTGATTAAGACATTTGAGCTGGCTAAGAATGATCGGTGTAAAATCAATGGAATTTGACTCGTGGAATTGTCACAGGTTGTGTTTCGAGAACGATAAAATCAACGGAGAATATGAATTGCCCTACTCGAATGAGCACGTCTTCGATTTCTCCCACGGGCTTCTTAATGGAATGATCGGTGAATTGAAGTGTTACCTTTGTGGGTTTTAGCTCGCCTAAGCCTAATTGTTCATACATGGATTATGGAACCAAATTGACACTCGCGTCTAAGTCTATCAAGCATTTGTTCATCGTCTTGTCTCCAATTGTACACGAAATCATAGGACAACTAGGATCTTTGTATTTGACAGGAATGGATTGGGATAAGACTTCACTCAAACTAGCGGCTAAGAAGACTTTTTTAGGCACTTGAGTGTGTTGCTTTTGGGTACATAAGTCCTTAAGAAATTTCACATACGTTGGGATTTGCTAAACAAAGTCAAGAAGCAAGATGTTCATTTTCACTTGTTTAAAAATTTCCAACATCTTTTCCATTTGGCCCGAGTGTTTCTTGGGTCGGAGACGATGTGGGAAAGGGACATGATACTCAGGTAGGCGGGTTTACGTAAGTAGAAGAAGAATTTTGATTGGCATTTGATTCAACTTTTGGCTCCACATTCTGTTCCGATTCATTTGTCGTTTTAGAAGTGCCGAGAGAGGTTTTCGATAAATCGTTTGCATTAATGACTTGATTATCGATTTGTTTACGGGAATGTAGAGTTATGATACTATTCAATTGGGTGACATTTCTATCTTGAACAACATGGGCTTGATTTGAATTTGCAATTTGATTTCTGGAATTTGGAATGGGCTGGCTTGAGAATATACCTCATTCATGTTCAGTTACAGACGTGGCTAATTGACTAATTTGCATTTCAAGTTTTGCAATCGATTCATTTGTGTTTTGCATACTTTAGGACAACAAATTTTGCAAATTGATGTTTGAATGAAGACTTTGAGTAGTTTCTTCAGCCAACGTTTCAAGAGTTTTTTCAAGTGAACTTAAATGTTTATCGTCTTGGGGAGGGTGAGCAGCATTTGGTTGAAAAATTGATTGTTATGGTTGACTATGAGATAGACCCGTAAAGTTTGGCAGAAAATTATTGGGCTGAAAGAAAGGGTTTGAAACTTTATTTGGAAAAGCTTGAAATTGGGACGAATCGTATTCGTGTTGCGATTGTTTTGGTTCCAAACAAAGTTCGGATGATTTCTCCAACCAAGATTATACATTAGAGAAAATGGGTCATTTTTGGCTTTATTGACAGCATTGATTTATTCGATAGAATTAGGGCACCGATCAGCTATATGATTAGGTTCGTTACATTTATAACACATAAGTTAGGAAGCTTGGCTCATTTGATTCGATGAGAAAACATTATCGAATTTGTTAATCATTACGTCAATCTTAGCTTCCAAAGCCAAAGAAGATCCTATCGAGTGTGCGCTTGATCGTAAGTAATTGATATTTTGTTCGAACGTACCCATTGGACGAATTTTCGACGAGATTTTCAAAAAATTTCCAAGCATCATCGTGATGTTGGGAAAGAAAGTTGCCTTGACACATTGATTCGAGCATGGTTCGTGAGCTGTTTTTGAGTCCATCGTATAAGATTTGGCAAATCGTCCATTTTTCGAAGTTATGGTGTGGACATTTTATCAAAAGCTCTTTGAATCTTTCAAAATATTTTCCAAATATTTCTCCCCTAAATTGATGAAAATTGACGATTTGGTTTCAGATTTTACTTGCTTTTTCCAAGGGGTAGAACTTTTTAAAAAAAGCTTTTACGAATTCTACCTAAGTTTTAATCGAGTTTGACAGTAAGCTATACAACCATTTTTCAGTGTAATCCGTAAGAGCGAAAGGAATTAAGCAAAGTTTGACTCTATCATCGAAAGTTAGTGGAGATTCATTGTTGCGCAAATTTGTTTGAATTTCATCAAAAAGATTTATGGATCATCGTGTTCAAAATTGCCAAATTTTGGAAGTGTAGCAATATGGTTTAAGTGAATTTCGAAATAGTCACCTGTAGGGCTGGTAACATGATGCAACATGGGATAGAAACTCTATCGGGAAAGATTTTATCCATAAGAGTTCGAAAGGTGTTCTCGTTCGCCATTTTGGGAGAATCGTCTTTTCGAGTTAATGATTAGTTGTTGAGTCGCGAGTCCAACGATTTGTTGTTGTGCCTTGAGTCCAAGTACTCATGCACAAGTGAAAGTCGAAAAGAGAAGAAGTTAGAAACAAGTGTAGAGAATGAAACGAAATTTGAAAAATGAAATGAAAAATTGTTTTTGCTTTTGTTTTTTTTAAAGAAAGGAAACTATTCACTAAGTGAAATTTATTTTTCAAAAGAAAAGGTTGATTTCTGTTTTTTTTTTCAAATTTTTATATGTTTTTATTTTAGTAAATTTTTTCGTTTTTTTTTTAATTTTTAGATTTTCGAATATTTACCAAAGGAATATTTTTTTGTTTTTGTTTTTACAAAATAGGAATTTGATTTTTGTTTTTGAATTTTAAATTTTTTATTTTCGAAAGATTTTATTTTTTTTTCGATTTTTATTTTTGATTGAAAATTTTCAAAGGAAAGGAAAAAGGATTTTTTTGGGATTAAAAACTAAATTAAGTAAAATTTACATTTTTTTTGGATTTTTTTAATATACATGAACTAATGCAACTAAATGAATGCAAAAGATTTAATTATAATTTTCTATTCTTAGTAGATCCTAACCCAAAATTGTACAATCATACTTTGTCATAAACCAATAAAAATATTTCTTAACCATGTAACAAGTAGGGGTTATCGGTGCAGCGCGAATCACCGTAGCAATGCAACCGAAGGTTTAAATACCTTTAGAGAAACAACCACTATAATATTTATGAATCATCGTAATATTTATAAATGGTTATTACTCTACCGTAGTCTAGACACCAAGAAATAAACTTGTTCAAAGAAGATAATTATCAAGATACAATTAAGCCCTAGGTTAGCTCGCGACACCCTTAATTCGAATGTCTAATCTTTATTATTAGTCAAATTCTATGATGAATGTGATTTGTGGGCTAAGGAAAGAATGATGAAATCTCCCACCTTATGTAAATTGGGGTATTGCGCTTAGAAAATAAAACAAGATAAGATGAATGAAAAGAAAAAATTAAATGTGAATTTACAATGCAACTAAAATGAAGTTTGTTTTTGTTTTTGGATTTTGAATTATTTTTTATATAAATGTAAATATAAGCAACCAACAATGCAATTAAAATAAAAATAAGGAAAAATGACACGATACCAGAGTGTGTAGATTATAAGCAATTCTTTTAGCAAAATAAAGCAATTCTTCTTGATATTTTGCTTTTGGCACCCTGAATTAAAAACAATATATATATATAAATATAGTTTTTTAATCAAGATGGACTTAATATGTATGTATATATTAAAAAAACAAAAAAAAACAAAAAAAGCAGAAAAAAGAATCAAACTAACAAAAAGAATAAAACAACAACTTTAAAACAACTTTTTTTAGTAAAACAAAAGGAATAAAGAAAAAGAATGGAAAACAAAAAGGAAATGAAACAAAATTAAATTAAAAAGGGTAAGAAGCCTACCCGGACCACTTATATCCTACAACCCAAAATAAAATAAACTATCCACGCAAAGCACAAGCTTTTCCCAAAGTCGATCGAATTTTCACAAATTTCATAAAACAAAATAAATCGAAAATCAGCAGAAGCCGCAAGAAGAGGATGGGGATTGAGGAGCGGTGAGGCGATTGTAGGCGCTTAGGGTTGGTCATGAGTTTCGATTAGGGATTTGTTGGAGAGTCAGTGAATTGTGGTTTTTGTTCCAAGCACGATTGGTGACTGGGGTGAAGTGAATTGAGGTGCTCAAGACTGTGATGGTCAATGGAGAAGGCGGTGCTGGTTTTTCAAGTTTGATGATGAACTTTGTTTGAATGAAGAAGTAGTTGTCTGCAATTGTGGTTGAGTTGTAATAGCAGGTGACACAGAGAATGGCAATTGTTTATGCTTGGTTGACTAGAATGACTAGTAAGGGTGTGTTGATGTTTGTAGACGGAGGGGAATATGGCAAGAGGTGTCAGTGCACTGCATTGGAATAGGTGGATGAATGGGTGAAGTAGATGTTCAGTTGGATAACTAGTAGGGGAGATTACTTCAGGTGGTAGAAGGTGATATTGCAAGTGTTGTTTGTAGGCACAAACTATTTGCTGAATTGTTCAGTTGTATATGGACTGTGTAACTTGATCATGGAGTGTGAAATGATTGACAGTGGTTTAGTGGTAGGAGGTTGTTGTTGTGAAGGGGAGAATGCAGAGATGGCGGTCTGTTAGATGTAGAGGTCAGTTGAGAATGTGATGTGGCAATTTCTGGTGATGTATATATGCAGTGTATATGGTGAGTTTCCGGTGGATGTATGTGATATAAATGTAGTGTAGTTGGCGGGGGGATATGAACTAAAGGAGCTCTGTCGGCAGTGAGTAGCAAGTATGTAAGTTGTTGTACTGTTAGTGGAAGTGCACACTATTGTGACAAGTATGGAAAGCATAGTTATATGTGTGCTAGGGGATGGCATCAGGAGGTACTGTTAAAGTTTGTGGGAGAAAGCAATTGTGATGGTTGTATTGAGGCTGGGGATGAGAAGTGATAGTAGTAGTTAACAGTCATAGAGAAGTGAAGACAGAGCACTGTGCAGTAGTGACTAGAAATTTGGTTAAACAGTTGTGGTATTTTGGGATTGTTGTGGTTGCGGCAGACTATCGTGATTGTTGATGGAAGTTTAGATGCAAGTGGCAAGGGGATTGTATGGTAGTGTAGTTATGTGGCGTTGACAGTCTGGGTATGTCAGGTTGTATGAAGTGCAGCAGGTGAGTTGAAATAGTGGAAGTGGTTGTGCTTGTTGTTCAGGGTTGACAATGATGTTTTGATATATGGTGATGGTTGTATAAATGCAAGGAGGATAGGGCAGACTTGAATGAAGCAGTGACAAGAAACAGTAAAGCTATTCACTATATATGCACAGTGAATAGTGCACAGAAATGTGTAATGTAAAGCTTTTATTTTAAGTTGTAAAATAAGAAAATTGTAAATGAAATGGAAGATCAAATGGAATAAAAAAATTTCTTTCTAAAATTGCGTATGCTTTTTTTTTAATTAATGAAAATGCAAATGGAAAAGGAAACTAGAACAACAAGCACGCAAAAATCAAACAAACACACAATATTTTTTCTTTTTTTTTAAATGCAAACACACACAAAAATCAAAAAAAAAATTCAAAGAATAGAAACTAAAATCAAAGCAATGTGTCAAAAACTTGTTCGACGATAGAAATTCTATCGGTTAGAACACCGTCGAATAATTTATAGTAAAAATAATCGCAAGCGCACAACGTACAAATGCTAGTACGTGGCAGGTACGGATCGATCCGCAGGAAGTTTTTAAGATTTTAAAATTTTCTTATCAATCAAAGTAGACCAAAATGAGAGAAGATTATTGACTACAAACAAAATAAGTTAAAACTAGAATGAAAATGAGATTAGAAAACAATTTAGAAACAAATCCACTCTCATATTTTTGTAAATCAACAAACAAATACTCTATGATCTCTATTTTTGATATTAAGTGATATAATTGTTGCATTTATCATAAGTATAGTTTATTTATGTTATTAATTAACATAGCTTAAACCATCAAACTATAATACAACAAATAAACCACTTATCAATTCTCAAGAAAATGAAGTCAAAGCAAAAGCTATTTTAAGTATGATCTATTTTCTATTGTAATTAGTAATATAGATCATCAAACTATGTTTTTACTTTCATTTCAAAATCAAAAATCAATTTGCAAATAATGATGTAAATTGTATTTATGTTGAATAGGAATAGCTCATTTGCAAATGCAACATAAGCTATCAAACGCACATGTATAAACTTACATCAAAATCTACTTTCATGAAGCACAAATAAAAAAGACCATAAATCATAGAAATGTTGAAATTACATAATATTTAAGAGCTGCATTACCCCTAAATTGAAGGGGTTTAGCTACTCATTTGTGTTATCATATCAACACATGTAAATTTCAACATTAATAAGCAAAAGAAATGAAAAATAAGCAAAGAAATGAAAAATAAGCAAAGAAAGATAATGAGATTAACCACTAAACTATTTGCATAAAAAATAAAGCTACATTACTTGCATCAATGTAGATCTAATCTACTAACAAAGAAAAGAAAATAGCACAGAAATAAAAGTGAACATAAAAGTAAAAAGAAGCATGTAGAAAAGAGAAGAGAAAGAAGATAGGAAGCCATTTTATTTCACGAAACATTAAGCTTACACCTTGCATTCGAATTTCTTAAGTAATTTGAAAGAGTAAGAAGATATCTATATGTACATAAGTGGGCTATTTATACATGCATAAAAACCTAATTCAATTTTTAGGGCGCTTTCCAAAATGCACTTTAGGAAGTGTGGCCACTAAGTAATCATTAGCCTCTAATTAATCCATCATCAAATATGCATTAAGCTTTAACCTCCGCTTAGTTGTTCATTAGCTTCTAATTGTAGATTTATGTAAGTGGGTAGGTGGGGTCCTCCATGAAATTAGAATTATTTTCATCTTTCTTCCTTTGTATTCTCTTGTGCATGCATATATCTTTATGAAAACCTCTTCTATGCATCTAAATTCCTATAAAAATCATAAAAAATGTCCAAGTAAAAATTCTCAAATTGACACATGCACAGAAAAACGACCATTTTTTCCCTGTATGAAGATGAATATATGATGATTTGAAAATAATTGAATTTTGGTTTAAACATGTTAAAATACCTAAATATGACATTTATTTAAATAAAAATATGTAAAATATGGATGTAAATATATGCACATTTATGTACACATCAGCCCATTCTTCATTCCTTAGTCTTATATTTATTGGTGTTTCTCATGCTCTTTTGTGTGCAGCCTGTAGTTTTTCTGATGGTCACCAAATAGAGTTTACACGCCTGCATGTATCCAATATGCTACGTTAGGCACAAAACCTACTTAGTAACTCGTCTGAAACACGCAAAGCCATGATCTATTTATGTCATTAAAGACTGAGATGGGCTTAAACTTCAGCATGTTTAAACAGTACTAAAAAGAAAAAAGGAAAAATGTCTAGTCGAAAGATGCGAACCCAAGTTCAAATTTGTAACTATTTAGTTTAGGATATGAAGCTTGGATTGCTTACTACGTGCTTGTTTTAGTTGCAAGTGAGGTAAGTGTGATGCCACATAGTTATTGAATTTATACAATTCTGAAGTGACATGATTGGTTGTTTATTATATTAGAAGTGAGCTAAGACATACAAAATTATGATCAACTTTATGTAATCATAAAAGAAATCATTAAGTGGAAATACTTTCATTACTTTCCAAAATTTAGCTTTAAAACAATTAACTATGAAAACTCATTTTGAAAGAGATATACTAATCTCTTTCATTATCAAGAGATGATTATTGATTATCCACCAAATAAATTTTTGGAATATATATATATATATATATATATGAAGTTTAAAATTATTCTCATAATTTAAAATGATTATACTACATCAATTGTTCATTTATCAAAAACTCAAATTCACATTTCCATTTGTCACAAAAATTATCTAATTATCAACATAAACTTATTAAAGTTGATAATTAATTCAAACTTGTTTTCAAATGAATTTTGCAATTTCAAACCCACAAGTTTTAATACCATTTCAGTTTAAAACAAAAACTAGCTCACAAATTTATACTAAATGTTCTAAACTAAAACTTCATTATTTTCTCTTAAGATAGAGTTTTTAAGAAGAATTTGAAGAAGTAAAGGAGGCAAGAACGACTATATAAAATAAATTCAATGAATCACCTCATTTCTCTAGTGGATATCCTCGTGGGAGGATGATCGAAAGCTAAGAACCAGGAATGAAGTCGATACAATATTCAATTACTCGATTAGGTGTCATACCCGAACGGACTCACAGAAATCAACAAAGTCATAATGACTAGAATTCGAGATATATCATCAACATTTCGAAACTCAAGAGTGAATACAGAGACTTCGGAATCATCATTAAAATTCCGAAGAACAAGAAACAACGAATCAGCCAAATAAGGATACCTAAATATAGGTCCTTCAAATCACATAACGTGGCTTGATAATATGCAAGCCACTCCATCTCAAAACCATTCTAAACTCTAGATAGAAAAATAGCGTGCTAATTCGCATGAAAAGATAAGCTATAAGAAACAATACCAAAATCCTCGAACATCATACCAAATATTGCGGATCCCCTCAATGGGATTTGCAATCCTCAAAGAAATCACACAAGATAAGAACATCAAAAGGCATCAACAAATTCCTTCGATATAGATGAGTATCAAGCACCCGTATCTAAGAGGACTCTAATGGAACAATCACAATTAGGATTACTCCTAAAATAAGATATTATAAATTCTATTATGGAATACTATGGAATAAATATATTCCTAGACATGTTCCAAACTTCTATCCCAAGGGACACGATAAGGTATAGGATACGATGATTAAGGGATTCATACACTCATACTATACTTGGATGTATCATAATATATGCTTTTGTTCTATGTTTATCATATTTTGTTCTGAACCCAACTCTGATACCAAGCTGTGATGCCTCACCTCGAGACCCACGTTAACAAAGAGTATTACTAGGTAATATTGTCTGCTAATGAGGAGAATAGGGCTGGTTAGGGGCGACCATCTATAGTCTTGTCTTAAATTTCTATTGAATACGTCGATTAGTGCTTTATATTTTTTTTCTTTCTCAAGTGGATCGACATATCCAGTAAATTCTTAAATATAAAAGTACAGGTGGCTATAGGATCTTTCAGAACAAAATACAACAACTCAAATGCATAACACATCATAGAATAGCAAAGATATATATATATATATATATATATATATATATAGACACACACACATATATATACTGATACATCCCAATACAATACAAATAATACATCATAAGTGGTATGACGACCACAATATAAACACGAGTCAAAACAATATACATACCAGAGCAGCGACAAAACAACTACAACAAAATGGGCTAGCAGACAAGTCCATGCGGAAGCAGAATAGGCTAAGTCCATAAGGGTACCAAACATGAAACACCTCGGTCTGACCTGAGTATAAAATACACGGATCAATCTAGCTAAACAAATCAGTTTATAAAGATAAGTAATAATATAAGTATAAGGTAAAGGGAAAGATATCCTCTCGAATGAGAAGAAACAATAATAAGAGCATGCCCGTACTTCAAATAATGTAATTACACTAAGTGTATATCCTCGAAATAGGTAAACTCACCAAATAACACTAAGTACAACAAATGCCTCATATCATCGGCGAAATCCCAAAAGCCACTAAAATGGTTTCTATGAACCATATCTCCAAAATAGGAGAATTCCAAATCTTAAACTCAAAACTCGCCATAAATGGCAATCACAAAAATTTCTTTAAATAGAGAAGTCTCAAACACAAAATACGCCAAAATAGTAATCTCAGATATCTCCAAATGAAAGAGTATAAATCTCAAATAAACGCCAAGTGTTGGCAGACCCAAATCTCGAATATAGAACTCGATAAGGAGTACAATTTTCAAAGATGTAATCGCTATATATAATATCTAGAATGGCTAAAATGACCAATAATGTAAAGAGGTGATACACTTGGAAAATCACAAGGAAATCAATGAAATCATCTCCAATATATAGCACATGCATATGGCTGAAGCCCGCCAAGTACTGTTCTCCCAAAATAAGATGCCATATCTCTTAGACAAACGTCCCGAAGGACAAATAAATACTTCTCTTAGACAAATATCCCGAAGGACAAATATGTCGCAATGACAAGCATCTCTTAGACAAACATCCCAAAGGACAAATGACCCGAAGGTTCAGTACTGGAAAATACGTCTCTTAGACAAATGTGTCACAAACACTCGAATAGGAACCCGAACAGTGTTAATGTGGGTCACATACCACACGTTCGCATTAAATGGTTTACCAACCGCTAGTAAATTTCACACTCAAAGCAGTAAAAAGTTTACCTCATCTCATCAATAAACTCGACCCGAAGGTCAAAACGATCAAACGGACAAGGCGGGAATTAACCGATAAGATAAACATACGATACCATGTTTTTTATCAAACCATTTAATTCTCCTTCTCAATCGCTCGAATAGTTCAAAAACATGTATTTTTTATATAACATAATTTATTTGAGAAAACAAGCTTTTAAAAGCATTTTCCGAAATTCAAATTCAATTCAAATTCAATTCAAATTTGAATTTCAAATTCATTAAAACTTGGCTAGCCTATTAATAGGTATCATAGCCCTCAAAACATTTCAAAAATATCGCAGAAACACGAAGTAAAAGTCAAAAATCGAACGGAAAATGAACATTTAAAATGCATAGGCAAGATAATACGGAGGTCTGAAATCTTCTTGGGGTTCAACTTTCAGACATAAAATAGGTAGCTAAACCACCTTTGATTGAGCTAAAAATTAGTGTGCACATAGTATAAAACTTCAGCTTTCAAACAAAAAATAATTAATGAATTCTGACAAAAAATGAAAAAGATACGCCGTTTCAAACATGGACTCGGGCCATGTTTGCAATAGTTCAAAAAACAAAAATGTGCCCATGCTTAAAAACCATCTAGGATTCAAATTACAGGCCTAAAACAGATGAACAAACGACCTCATATAGAACTAAAAATTGGTGTGCACATACAAGAAAACTTCATCTTTTAAATAAAAAAAAGAATCAATGAATTCCAACTAGAAATGAAAAGTTATGATATCTCAAACATGGACTCAGGCCATATTTGCAGTAGTTCAAAAACAAAAATTTGTACAGGCTTAAAAATCTTCTTGGGTTCAACCTACAGGCCTGAAATAGAGAAACAATGAACTTATATTGCGCTGAAAATTAGTATGCACATACTAGAAAACTTCAGCTTTCAAATAAAAAATGAATCAATGAATTGCGATTGGAAATGAAAAAGTTATGTTGTCTCAAATATGTACTCAGGCCATGTTTGCAACAGTTCAAAAATAAAAATTTGCCCAGGCCTGAAAACCATCTTGGGTTCAACTTACAGGCCTGAAATAGAGGATCAAACTACCTTATATTGAGCTGAAAATTGATATGCACATACTAGAAAACTTTAGCTTTTAAATAAAAAAGAATCAATGAATTCTGATTGGTAAATGAAAAAGTTATGTTGACTCAAACATGGACTCAGGGCATGTTTGCAACAGTTCAAAAATAAAAAGTTGCCCAGGCTTGAAAACTATCTTGGGTTCAACTTACAGGCCTGAAACAGAGGATCAAACGACCTTACATTGAGCTGAAAATTGGTATGCCCATACTACAAAACTTCAGCTTTCAAATAAAAAAATCAGTGAATTCTGATTAGATATGAAAAAGTTATGCTGTCCCAAACATGGACTCAGACCATGTTCGCAACAGTTCAAAAATAAAATTGCCCAGGCCTGAAAACCATCATGGGTTCAAATTGTAGGCCTGAAATAGAGGATCAAACCACCTTATATTGAACTAAAAATTGGTATCTCATACTAGAAAACTTCATCTTTAAAATAAAAAATAAAAAATGAATTCCGATTGGAAATGAAAAAGTTATGCTATCTCAAACATGGACTCAGGCCATGTTTGCAAGAGTTGAAAAATTAAATTTTCCAGGCCTGAAATCATCTTGGGTTCAACTTACAGGCCTGAAATAGAAGATCAAACGACGTTATATTGAGATGAAAATTTGTATGCGCATACTAGAAAACGTCAACATTCAAATAAAAAAGAATCAATGAATTTCGATTGGAAATGAAAAAGTTGTGTTGTCTCAAACATAGACTCGGACCATGTTTGCAACAATTCAAAAACAAAAAAGTGCAGGTGATTTCCAGGTTGCGCATTGATTTTGCAGTAAATTTTTCAGGTATCAAGAAAAATAGTTTTGCTATGAAATTTTGCATACTTATACTACAATACATGAACTACTATCAGGAGAAAATCCGGCAGCATTTCGTTGTCGGAATTGCAAGAAATTAACATGCAAAGTGGAGGTCAGAACGGTTTTCGCACAAACAAAACCGAGCATAAAACAATATACAAAAGCAAACTTTTCATAGTTTATAGCAATTTGAAGCTTGGCTTCAGCTAGAATTTGTGAGTTTTGATACTCACCTTATAAAATAGTAGAGCAACAAGACCGAATTGGGGAGAAGATGCAAGCTTTGGACTTGAGGAAGCTTCAATAACCTAAAAAAGGAGTATACAAACATGCAAGAACAAAACAATTATAGACAACAAATTCATCAAATCAGAAAAAGGATGAAGAGAAGTTTGGTTTTGGCTTTGATTACCAAAAATAATTGACTCTATTTTGATAAAATTCAGCAAATAATTGGATTGGAATGAAGATTTTGATTTTTACTTTGAAAGAGAAAAGTGGTTTTTTTTATTTTTCTCTTCTTTTAGTTTACAGGGAAAAAGACTTGTACTGAACGTATAGGAATTGAGAAAGAAGCTTTCTTTCTCTTTTTTGGTTAAGTTTGCAAATGGGGTAAGACCCTAAACAAAAGAATTTAATTAACTCTAACTATCACATATTCACAAACATACTATTATTTACAAATTATAACATGTATACATATTCATCTCTATAAAAATCACACAACATATTTTTATATTCTAAAAATTATTTTACATCAAAATAAAAGATAATTTTTCTCTAAAAATTATTTTCACTATTAAAAACCCTTATATTAATTTAAATGCACAAATTACACATATATTACACAAAACTCTATTTTTAACTTCAAAAATTACATAAAAATTATTTTCTTGCATAATTAAATGCAATAACCATATTTCCATCATTTTTATATCCAAAACATTTTTTTAAATCATCTTTTCATTTATAATATACAGCACATTTTAAAATCATATACTTACTTTAAAAATTATTAAAAGAAGCATTTGACAATAATTACAAGAATTATTGCATTTACACTAAATAAAATCATATTTCATACATTTTTTATCATAAGCAAACAAATTAAAATTCCAAAATTTTATTTTCATATTTTATTTTCCAAAATCCATTGTTTATTTCAAACAAACAATTTAAATCTCCAACTTATTTTTATTTCTCAATATTAAATTATAAACACCGTTATAATTTAATATTTACAGGTAATCACCAAAACCAGGGTTGTTATAGACTCCTTCCTTATAAAAATTGCATCCTCACAATTTCTAGAGAAGACCCATATTCAACACTACCTTTTTCATTAAGCAAAGGAAGATAGATAAAGTCGAGTTTAAAATTCATCATCCTAACACAAGATGACGTAAAATCAGAATAAGATTGCACGATTAATTCTATGGTTTCCCAAGTGCTATCATTGGGATCAGCGGACTGTTGAAAAAAAATAATTAAGCAATACTTCATGATTTCGAATGTATCTTACCTTCGAAACAAGAATACAGACAGGATACACACAAATGATCAATTGTATGAGATTGATTTCTCAAGAGCTTCTCGAATAGAGTCGGGATTTAACTAAATTTTATCTTGATTTCAACCAACTAGATAATTATCGGCATGACTTTTTGTATTATCTACGGAAAGAGCCACATCGACATTAAATTGACACAATAGAGGTAAGAAAACTCAATAAGAGGTAGGTTGTTTCCTCAATACCACAAACCCAAACGACCGCGTAAATGCAAGTCGCTAGATAATTACACAAAGGCAATACAAACTCAAAGAATATACCTTATTTTACAAAAAAAATTTTTTTAAGGTTTCACACCTAATTTCTTTATACTTAAATTCTCAAACTTCAATATTCTGAAAATTTTAAAGACTTCTTACAAAAATCCAATTTATTCACTAAACTATTTATTTAAAGTGGATGAAATGTTTTACTCATAAATTCTACCATAATATATTTCAGTTTGAAATATATACTTTCATACAAAACATCAACCAAATTATATTCACAAAATAAGTAGAATGCACTTAACTAATAAGAAAACAAGTTGTTTTAATTAAAAACCTGCTGTAAAGATCTTAAATTTTGACCCATCAAAACTCAAAATCTAAAAATACTTATAAAATGAAAGTTGTTTTACTAAATCTATGCTTTCCAGCGACATAAAGATCATAAAAATCGGATTCACGATTTGAAATTTATGTTAAATTTATTTTCGGCTTAAATCTTAGAAAATCTCTTATAGGACATAAATGACTATCTACTTTCAAACCCATTTCAGACTCAGTAAAAAGCAAAATCTTTTAAAGTGGTAAAATAACTTTATAACTTACAAAAGCTCTTTCATTTACAAAAAGATGGAACTCATTTGGAGTTATAAATATCAAGTCATCACTGTATAGTACAGCACTTTTCCAAACAAAATTTCAGTTTCTAAATCAATTTAAAATTTGAAATTTTCCCAAACCATTTTATTCTCAAACTACATTTTCAAACGAGCTTTTTGCTATATCATTTATTAATGGTCTTCTTTTTCCTCGAAAAGCTAAGATATACAAAATTATGATCTACTTTATATAATTATCAAAAAAATAATTCATTAAGTGGAAATTTTTTATTACTTTCCAAAATCTAGCTTTAAAACAATTAACTATGAAAACTCATTTTGGAAGAGATAACCAATCTCTTTCATTATCAACAGATGGTTATTGATTATCGACCAAATATATTTCAGGGATATAAATATAAATAAAGTTTAAAATTATTCTCACAATTTAAAATGATTATACTACATTAATTGTTCATTTATCAAAACTACCCAAATTCACATTTCCACTTGTCACAAAAATTAAATTTCCATCTAATTATCAACATAAAACTAATTAAAGTTGATAATTAATTCAAACTTGTTTTCAAAAGAATTTTGCAATTTCAAACCCACAAGTTTTAATACCATTTCAGTTTAAAACAAAAACTAGCTCACAAATTTATACTAAATGTTCTAAACTAACACTTCTTTATTTTCTCTTAAGATAGAGTTTTATATCTATCCTCTAATATTACTCAAATAACTAAGTGTCAAGACAATTTTTTATAGACATCATTAATAACTTGAACTATACTATTCAATTAATATTTTAATTTTTCAAACCAAAGTATTCTTTTACGTTAAGTACATCATTTTATTAATCAAAGCATCAAAAGATATTTCTTCTAATTAAGATATCTTCTTAATTAGAATAAGTCACTTATACTTACCCAAATTACCACACTCAATTTCTCAAATTTTAAATAATATAAGGGTATTGCCTCGCCATTGATTTATAGTGAATGACTCCAACGATTGGCTGTAGAGTTGATCAGATGTTCAAAACTGCCTCGCCACTCATCCAACACTCACTATGGTTCAATGGTTTCATTAGACATTTAAAATAAAAATTAATACTCCACCATATTAATTATTTTCAAACCTTACTTATTAAAAATCAATTTACCGTGTCTGACTGTCTCATCATAGTATTAAGGAAATTCCTATCGATAATGTTGGCCGCACGCATCGACCAGAATTATTAAAGCACTAGACGGACAACCCAACACAAAAATTCATTTTTTTAAAAGAAATACCTCATATATAATACTCAAAAAATTCTTTGTTTTTGGCAAAAACAAAATCCATTTTCTCTCATAAACATACCTTCGATTTTTGAAAAATTTGAAATCGCAATTTATTACTTATTCTCGAAATTAAGGAACACAAATAGAGCTCCTCGAGATATTCCTAGAATACTCGATCCTCAAGATTAATGGAATAGACTTGAGTGTTCATTATTTCGAACGGTATAACGAACCATTCACAAGACTCATAACGAGTGCGGAATGCCAAAAAAGTAACGCTATCCTCCACGGCTCGTAGCTCATGAAAAATCGGTGTAAGGTCAAGCCGAGGAATGACCCTAGAATGACACAATAGATTAAAAAGACAGAAATGAGATATAAGAGTAAGGTTAAGATATCTTCTTGAATGAGAAGAAGAACATTAACAACATATCATTACTTTGAGTGAAGTAATTTTACAAAGTATATCAACAATTGAGTATCCAAGGAGGATATCAAAAATTACAACCATGCTTAAGTTTGTCTCTAGTCTTAAGAAGTATTTGAAGAAGTCTTTGAAGTTCCAACTCAAGCTTTAACTCGAGGATTTGGTTGACTCGACGCTTCATCTCGAAGCCGTTGAGAAGAAGTGTGATAGTGGTGATGAGTTTGAGGTTCGCAGGAACCCCAATAAGAAGAAGTTCCCATTTCATAAGCCAAAAATTTTCCCTTCTAAGAAAAAGAAGCCCGTTGGATCTAGTCCTAGTTCCAAGCCTCGTGGAGCACCTCCTACTCGGAAGGGTGTTCTAATTGTCGTTCTTCTGACCATATGATCAGTGATTGCCCTAAGCCTATTATTTGCCGCTATTAGAAGAGGGAGAGTCATCGAGTTGCCACTCGTCCTTTTGCTCCAAATACCCAGTCTGGAAAGCTGAATGTAGTGGATGCTTTTGGAGGGTCTTCTCAGTGCAGAGGTACTTCTCCTTTTATTCTTGAAGGTTCATTGTTATTCCATGATCGTTCTATTCGAGTCCTCTTTGATATGGGTGCATCACATTCATTCATATCGAAGAAGCCCATTAATGATTTGTCTTTGGATGTTTCTTGTATGGTTACTTTATTAAGGATTGCGAGTCCTACCAGGGGATCCGCAAACCTTAGCATGCTTTGTGATGATGTTGAGATTATTTTATGTGGCTTTTCTTTTCGTGCGAATCTGCACATTATTTCTTATTTAGGATTTGATATGATTTTGGGTATGGACTTGCTAGTGCGATACGATACCAGGATTATTTGTTCTAAGAGAATTTTATATCTTCGACATCCAGATTCGTCTACTTAGCTATCACTTTCTCTTCGGAATGTAGATAATTCCGAAGCATCTTTATTTTCTCTCGACTCACGAGATAATGATGATATATATTGTATTCCTATTGTTTTTTATTTCTCTGATGTATTTGAGCCTGTTCGGGTTTACCACCCAAGAGGGCGATTGAGTTACACATTGATCTCATCCCATGTGCCCAGCCAGTTAGTGTCCTCCCATGAGGATGTCTATAAAAAAAATCATGAACTCAAGAAGCAGCTTTTAGAGCTCGAGTCCAAGAAGTTGATTCAGTCTAGTTTTTCATCGTGGGGTACCATGGTCGTCTTCATGAAGAAGTCCGATGGAACTCTTAGGCTTTGCATCGACTATCGCAAGCTTAACGAGTTGACCATCAGGAATAGGTGTCCATTTCCTAGGATCGATGATATGTTCGATCAATTGAGTGGCGCTAAGGTCTTCTCTTAACTTAACCTTGCCATTGGTTTTCATCAGCTTCGAGTCGTGGAAGATAGATACCTCTTACAGCTTTCCACACTCGATATGGATCTTACGAGTGGCTCATTATGTCATTCGATTTGATGTATGTCCCTGCTTTCTTTGTTGATCTTATGAATCGAGTATTCCGACAATATCTCGATAAGTTCTTCCTTGTATTCATCGACACATCCTTGTTTATTCGATGTATAAAGCCAAGCATGCTAATCACTTAAGAATTGACTTGAGTACTCTTCATCACCATCAGCTTGAAGCCAAATTCTCCAAGTGCCATTTCTGGGAGAATAAGGTTAAGTTCTTAGGCCACTTTGTTACTTCTGAAGCCATTTCGGTCGATCCTTCGAAGATCAAATCCATCCAGAATTGGAAGAGGCCTGAGAATGTTCATGAGATTCGTAGCTTCCTTGGATTGGCGAATTATTACCATCGGTTCATTAAGGATTTCTCTCGTATTGTGCTTCCTCTCACCATCCTTACTCGAAAAAGCATTCGATTTATTTAGTCTGATAAGTGTGAAGCTTCTTTCCAGCAGTTGAAGGTGCTTCTCACTAATGCTCCTATTTTTGTAGTTCCCTAAGGGAATCAAGATCTTGTTGTCTACACCTATGCTAGCCATTGTGGCCTCGGTGCCATGCTTATGCAGAATGATCGGGTAGTTGCTTATGCTTCTAGGCAACCGCGACCGAATGAAGTTCTTTATGCCACTCATGACCTCGAGTTAGCTGCCATTATCTTCTCCTTGAAGATTTGGCAACACTATTTATTAGGCGAGCACTTCATTCTTTATACTGATCATAAGTCTTTAAAATATCTGTTCACTCAGAAGGAGCTCAAAATGAGGCAACAGCGTTGGCTTGAGTTCCTTGCCTCCTATGACTTCGATATCCAGTATACCTCTGGTAAGGGTAATCGTGTTGCTGATGCGCTTAGTTGTAAATATTCGGCTATTGTTTCTATGATGTTAGCCGAGTGGGACGTTCTACAGACCTTATCCCTTTGTGATATTCATGATCGAGCTCCATCTTTTGATTCTGCTATTTTATTATTTAGTTTGGAAGCTTGACCCAGCTTATTGGATCGTATTGTCGATGCACAATGGCGTGATCCCGATCTTATGCACCTTATTCAGATTTGTAAGTCTGAGTCCCTTGATGTGGAGTTGTAGGATTTCAGTATTGATTCTCATGGGTGTCTTCGCAAGAAGAACCGTCTTGTTGTGCCTTCTGATTCTACACTTAGGCATGACATTCTCGACGACTGTCATCGTCCTAAGTATACCATTCATCCAGGCAGTGGTAAGATGTATGTCGATATGCATCGCGTTTATTATTGGGAATGCATGAAATGCAATATGGAGAGTTATGTGAGTAATTGCATAACTTGTCAACGTATCAAAGCCGAACATCAACGCCCTTCTGGTCTCCTTCGGCCTCTAGAGATTCCATTGTGGAAATGGGATCAGATTTCGATGGACTTCATTACCGGCCTACCTCATTCAAGATCGGGCCTTTCTAATATTTGGATTGTTGATTGCCTTACCAAATTATCTCATTTCATTCCTATTAAGTCTAACAGGAGTGCTTCTCATTTGGCCAACTTATATATCAAGGAAATCGTGAGATTTCACGGAGTTCCTAGTTCGATTGTGTGTGACCGTGATCCGCTTTTCACGAATCGTTTCTCGCAGAGTCTTTTGCAAGCTTTGGGAACAAAGCTTAATTTCAGCACAGCATATCATCCACAGTCTGATGGACAGACTGAATGGGTAAATCATATTCTCGAGGATCTTCTCTATGCTTGCATTCTAGATTTTGATGGTAGTTGGAAGGATCACCTACCTCTTGTGGAATTCTCATACAATAATAGTTTTCAGTCCAATATTGGTATGGCTCCTTTCGAAGCCTTATACGGAAGGCCATGTTGATCACCTTAATGTTGGTTGGAATCTGGAGAGAAGCTTATTCTTGGCCCAGGTTCTATACGTGATTCATTTGAGAAGATTGTTCTTATTCGGCAGAGAATGAAAGAGGCATAGAGACGTTAGAAATCCTACGCGGACAACCAAAGGAAGCCTCTCGAGTTTTCTGTTGATGATCTCATTTTCATTCACATTTCTCCTCTGAAAGGGGTTTTTCATTCGCATTTCTCCTCTGAAAGGGGTTATGCACTTTAATACGACTGGGAAATTGACTCCTCGCTTTATAGGACCATTTCCTATTACTAAACATATTGGCCCTGTAGCTTATAGAGTTTCACTTTCAGCTCATCTATCTGGCATTCATAATGTACTTCACGTCTCTCAACTTCGAAAGTGCCTTCGAGAATTGGATTCTGTTATCGATACTCCTGATTTGCAAGATCTTGAGATCTCACTAGACATATCTGCTGTGCAGCAGCCTATTCGTGTGCTTGCTTCGAAGGTGAGATGCCTATGAAACAATGACATGTCACTCATTAAAGCTCAATTGTACTCTAATCTCAATGACTGCACTTGGAAAACCAGAGATTTTATCCAACGATCCTATCTCGGTTTTCTATCTTCACATGGTGATGGTGAGAAAGTCTCTTTAGCTCAAGCTTATTTTCTTTTCTTTTTTGAATGATGAAATTAAATAATTGAAAACAAATTCTTCTCTAGGAATTGCAAGGATGCAATTCTGTTAAGAGAGGGAGTCCGTAACAACCCTGCTTTGGAGATTACCTATCAATATTGAATTATAATGATTATTATAATTTAATATTATGATTTAAATTAAAATTGGAGAAATTAAATTATTTATTTGGAATAAACAATGAAATTTGGAATTTAAAATGAGAAAATGAAATTCCAAGCTTTATTTTATTTTGTTTGGAGTGATAATAAATGGAATCTGCGCTTTAAATAATGAAAAATATTTTATTTGGGAAAAAATGCAATAATTATATTAATAATTTTCCATTTACTTCTTTTAATAATTTTTAAAGGAAGTAGTTGATTTGTAAAGGTGTTTAATTAAATAAAAAGGTTGAATTTAGTTTAAAAATAAGTTTTAGTTATAAATTTGAGTTTAGAATGGTTAGATATATTTCTCTAAGCAAGAAAAATATTTTTATGGAATTGTAGAAGTTAAAAATGTGGATTTATGTATTTATTTGTGTAAAATTATGTATTTATGTAAAATAAGATTTTTTTTAATAATAAAAATGTTTTAAAAACTAAAATTATATTTTTAAATGATGTAAAATATATTTTTTATATGTATGTGAATTTACATATTTTATTTGTGTAAAAATTTGAAGAAAATACATTGTTTTCATATTACTTAGTGTATATGTACATATTGCATTTAAGTGTTGTATTAATTCAATTAGCCTAATTTATTTTCTCTAATTTTTTCGCGGTCCAAAAGCCCATTAGTACACTAAAGCTGGAAATAGGAAAAGAAGTAAGAAACAATTACTGTATGTACAAAATTGTTCTCATCTTCTTCCTCAAGCCAGTAAAAGAAAACATCTTTCTCAGTTACCAAGCTTTCAATCTTCAAAATATCTTCAATTAGATGTGACTTTATCAATCTAAAGTGAAATTAACAGGTAATCTAATCCAAAAACCTAAATATTTCATCAAAATCTTAATTTTTCAAGAGATTGTTTGTTAACAATGAATTTCTTCTTTGCATGCATATGTTTTTCTTTCTTCGGGTTCTATAAGCCAAATTAGCTCAAAGTTCATTCCTTTCAACTCAAAATCGGATTTTTTACACTTCAAATACAAGGTGAATTGAAATACTCTCATAATCTAGCTGAGCCAAGCTCAAAAAAATTGTAAAAGCGGTCAAAATTTAGCCTTTGTTGATAAATTTTGTAGTTTCTCTGTTTGAAATCTGTTTCATATTGCATCTTTGAAAGCCTATAACTTTTTACTCTGGCGACGAAATGTTGCCGGATTTCTTGCATTTGGTAGCATGAATGTTGAGCTTCATCTCAGGAAATTTTGGTTGAAAAATATTGTCATTTGGGTGTTCAAAACAGTGGTAGAAAATCAACTCAAACACATATTTTTGCCTGTAGAAATTCTTTTGTGAGTTGCTGCAAACATGGCCTGAATCGACGTTTGAGATAGCATAACTCTTTCATTTCTTATTGAAATTCGTTGATTCTTTATTTATTTGAAGATAAAGTTTTCTACTATGTGAATACCAATTTTCAGCTCAACATGATGTCGTTTAGTCCTCTGTTTCAGGCTCGTAAGTTGGACCCAAGATGGTTTTCAAGCCTGAGTGTTTTTTTTTGTTTTTGAATTGTTGCAAACATGGCTTGAGTTCATGTTCGAGGCAGCGTAACTTTTTCATTTCCATCCGAAATTCGTTGATTCTATTTTTATTTGAAAGATGAAGTTTTCTACTATGAGCCACCAATTTTCAGCTCAATTTGAGGTCATATGGTCCTTCGTTTCAGGCTTATAAGTTAGCCTAAGATGGTTTTTAAGCCTGGGCATATTTTTGTTTTTGAACTATTGCAAACATGTCCTGAGTCCATGTTTGAGACAGCGTAACTTTTTCATTTCCAGTCGAAATTCATCGATTCATTTTTTATTTAAAAGAGATAATTTTGTACTTTGCACCCACAAATTCTTAGTTCAATCAAAGGCAATTTGGCTACCTGTTTTATATCCAAAAGTTGATCCCAGAGAAGATTTCGGACCTATGTATTGTGTTGCCGGTGCATTTTTATGTTCGTTTTCCATCCGACTTTTGACTTTTACTTCATATTTTTGTGATATTTTTGAAATGTTTTGAAGCCATGATGTCTATCGATAGATTAGCCAAATTTTAGAGATTTTGAGATTAAAATTTTGGATTAAATTTGAATTTAATTTGAATTGAATTCAAATAGTGATTACTTGGGTTTTTATTCGTTTTCGAGCATGGATTTTTCCAAACCTTTTTGAAATAATTTTTAAAATAAATGGGCATTTTAAATTATTATTACTTGATATTTATAAAGTATTTTCAAATATAAAATCTATTTATTCTTGATAATAATGGCTTTCAAAATTGGTATTAAAAGCTTGTTTTCTCAAGTAAATTATTTTATATATAAAATACACGTTTTTGCACTATTCAAGCAAATGAGAAGGAGAATTAAATAGTTTGGTAAAACACGTGGTATGGGACACATGCGTTTGTCTTATCGGTTAACTTCTGACTTGTCCGTTTAATTGTTTTGACCTACGGGTCGAGTTTACCGATGAGATGAGGTAAACTTTTTACTGCTTTGTATGTGAAATTTACTAGCGGTTAGTAAACCGCTTAGTGAAAACGTGTGGTATGGGACACATTAACACTTTTAGGTTCTTATCCGAAAGTTTATGACATATTTATCTAAGAGACTTATTTGCCAGTACTGGACCTTCGGGTCATTTGTTCATCGGAACGTTTGTCTAAGAGATGTATTTGTCCATTGTGACGTATTTGTCCTTTAGGATGTTGTCCTTTGGGATGTTTGTCTAAGAGACATATTTACTGTCCTTCGGGATGTTTGTTTAACAGACATGGCGCCTTATTTTGAGAGAACAATACTTGGCGGGCTTGGCCCATAAGCACATGCTATATCTTTGAGATGATTTCCTTGATGTTTGTGATTTCCCTAGTGTATCTTCGGAATCGGTCCTTTGAACCATTTGATATATATTTGTGACGATTACCTTTCGAGAATTTAAACTCTTGGAAGTTCTATTTTTGACATCTGAATTGCCTACACTGGCGTTATATGATATTTTTCTTTTGGCATTTACTTGAGATTTTATTTTCCTCTTTACAGATATATTTGTCTTATGGCATGTTTAAGATAGGATCTCTTTATGCATGTTTTAGGTTGACCAGGATGGCGGGTTTAGGTTTTTCCCTAAACCGTAGTTGATGTTTTATGAATGCCGATGATACAAGGCTCGCTACTTTTAGCGCTTTATGGGTATTTTATCTCCTTTGAGATTATACATTTGTGTAGTGATACCATATTATCACTTGATGTAATCATACACTTTAGATTGTTCCTTCCTATTCGGGAATATTATCACATTATCCTTATGCTCATATTATCGCTTATCCTTGTAAATTGATTTGTTTAACTAGATTGATCTGTGTATTTTATACTCGGTTCAGACTGAGGTGTTTCAGGTTAAGTACCCTTTGAACTTAGCTTATTCTGCTTTCGCATAGACTACTCTGCTAGCACTTTTTGTTATAGCTTTTTATGTAGTCCTTTTTGGTTGCTACTCTGATATGTATATTCTTTTGACTCGCTTGTATATTGTGGTTTCTATACCACTTAACATGTGCCATTTTGTATACTATGTGATGTATCTGTATATGTATATACATGTGATGATCTACTGTTTTGTGGTGTGTTTTTCATTCGAGTTGTTGTATTTGTGCTGATAGATCCTATAGCCACCTATGGCTTTGTATTAAGTATTTATTGGATATATGGATCCACTTGAGATAGAAAAAAGGTCATTTGTTGACGTATTCAATAGATATTTAAGAAAGACTATAGATGGTCGCTCCTAACTAGCCCTATTCTCCGCATTAGCAGACAGTATTACCTGGTAATACTCTTTATTAATGTAAGTCTCGAGGAGGGGCGTCACAGCTTATTAGCTACTTTATAACTTTTCAAACTACGGAGGACACGCTTGTTTCTGCGTTATTTAGTAGGATGAATTACTGACTTTTATACAAATAATTATAGTAAGTTCACCAACAAAAATCTTTTCAAAACTTTGTCCATTGTTTGAAATACCATTGATTTTTGTAATATCTTCATTGTAGTTGAAGACTGTGATCAATATATTTATTATAAATATAGAAACTCTAGAAATATTTATAGTTGAGTTATGATGAATATAATATTTGAATGCTCTAGCAACAACAACAATCATAATCATCATGATGAATGTAAATATGAATACGATTAGTAAGCAAATAAAGTAGATTGTTGAGTAGTGATCAAAACTTGACAACGAGTATTGCAACGACCCATAACGTTTAACTATTTAAAAATATAAAATTTAAATTTAATTGTCAAATAAAAAATTTGCAGAAATGAAAATCTTATGATTAATGATAGAATATATTTTACATATATTCTAGGCGTTAAAATATTTCCTGATATTACCTGCATTTATTCTCTGATATTTCCTGCACTTATTCTCTGATTTGACTTACTCTTTATTTAGGAAATATTTATTTATGATTTGATGATATCTATATTTAGGAAGTATTTATTTACTTACCTTTGTTTTAGCAAATCAATTGGCTAATTTGTAGCCTATATTAACTCTTGTAAACCATATATATATGATTGAAAGTGGAATAAAATGCAAGCAAAATTGATTTCTAAATAGATTTCTTTCATGGTATCAGAGCTATTCTCCTTACCCTAGCCTCATCTATCTTTAATTTTTTTCCATGGAAGACTCATCCAAGTTTCATCCCGCAATCACCATCACTAATGTTAAATCTCTTATTCCCATAACATTAGACAATGAGCAAGCCATGTATCATTCTTAGGCTAATTTGTTTACCAATCTTGCTAGGGTTCATGATCTTTACGATCACTTGGTTCCACAAACGGAGGAGAAGGCTATGGCTGCCTATGTCCAGGCTAAGTCCGCTGATCCAACACTTTGGAGGCGTTTGGATGCCGTTGTCTTGCAATGGATTTACAGCACCATTTCTTCCAATCTTCTCCTCGCTATTCTCAGACGTAATGACACGGCAGAGGGGGCATGGAACCGTCTTGAAGCTCTTTTTCAGGACAACTTCCGGTCATTTCTCAGACGTAACTTTCGGCCATTGTTATTATGTTCTTTTTCTTGATGACTATAGCAAATTTTTGTGGACCTTTCCTATTGCAAAAAAAATCTCAGGTCAAACAACTTTTCTTAGCGTTTCATGCTTTAGTCAAGACACAATTTGAACGTAATATTAAGACTTTTCAGTGTGGCAATGGTATGGAATACATTAATGGCACTTTTAAGGATTTTTTTGAGAAACATGGTATGCTTTTCCGTCTCTCATGTCCTCATACATCTCCACAAAATGGAAAGGCCGAAAGACACATAAAATCCATAAATAATATCATCCGGACTATTCTTGCTCATGCATCTATGCCACTCTCCTTTTGGCATCATGCTCTCTCCATGGTTACATATCTTCTCAATATCCTTCCGTTCAAGGTATTGAATTACCAATCTCCCGCTCAAATCCTTTATCAAAATGATCCAGATTATTCAGGTTTGCGTGTTTTTGGTTGCTTATGTTTCCCATTATTCCCCTCTTCTACTATTCATAAATTGCAAGAAAGGTTGACTCCTTGTGCTTATTTAGGTCCGGCTCCTAATCATCGTGGATCCAAATGCTATAAATGTCTAGTAGTAAAATCATAATTTGTCGTCATGTTCGTTTTGTTGAAACGGAATTTCCATTCTCCAAACTCCACAAAAAAAACCTTCGAATTATGATTTTGTGAATGACAATATTAATCCTCAATTAATACATCATTTATCTCAAAATACCACACCACAAAATATGCAGCTTGACCCAACAACGCTGCCTAACGACTCGTCCTCTCTTCCTCAATCTAGGTCACAGTTTCACACAGGCCCAGATTCCACACCTCCCACTGCTGCCCACACTCGGTCCTCTATTTCCTCCTTTGACCCATCCCCTCTTCCCCACAGTCCAACCCCGTCTATGACCTCCCCTACTTTGACTATTCCTCACACCACCCCAATGCCTCCCAACCCCATTTCAACTCGTATGACCACTCGTGCATCAAATGGCATTTTTAAACCCAACCTCAAATACTCTTCTAATTACCATACTACCACCACTATAGATATTTCTCCTATTCCAAAAACCCTGTTAGTGCGCTTAGTGACCATAATTGGAAAAGTGCAATGTTGGATGAATTTAATGCTTTAGTTGACAATAAGACTTGGGAATTAGTGCCTAGGCCGCCTAATGTTAATGTTATTCGGTCTATATGAATTTTTCGTCATAAATATAAGTCTGATGGCTCTTTTGAGTGTTATAAAGCTCGTCTTGTAGGTAATGGAAATACACAGCAACGGGGCATTGATTGTGATGAAACATTTAGCCCCATGGTTAAACCGGTCACCATTAGAGCGGTTCTCAGCATTGCTCTTTCTAAATCTTGGCCCATTCATCAAATGGATGTCAAGAATGCTTTCTTGCATGGTCATCTCAATGAAGCAGTTTATATGCATCAGCCCATGGGTTTTCGTAACAAAAATTATCTGAATCATGTTTGCCTTTTAAAAAAATCTTTGTACGGATTAAAACAGGCTCCTCGAGCTTGGTACCAAAGATTTGTTGATTTTGTTGCTACCATTGGGTTCTCTCATAATACATCAAATCACTCTTTATTCATCTACAAGAATGGTTCTGATATTGCTTATATTCTGTTATATGTTGATGACATTATACTTACAGCTTCTTTTGATCGTCTTCGTAAGTATATTATGACTCTTTTAGCTTTTGAATTTGCTATGAAGAATCTAGGTCCTTTGAGTTTCTTTTTAGGGTATTGCTGTCACTCGTCATGCCCATGGTCTTTTCTTATCTTAGACACAGTATGCTGCAAAAATTATTGAATGTGCCGGAACGTCTAACTGCAGTTCATGTCCTACTCCTGTTGACACTAAGTCCAAACTAAGTGTCACCGCAGACGCTCCTTATGATGATCCGACTAAGTATCGTAGTCTTGCAGGTGCTCTTCAGTATCTTACATTCACTCGACCTGACATTTCCTATGCCGTGTAGCAGATCTGCCTTCATATGCATTCCCCAACTAATGAGCATATGAAAGCTCTTAAGCGTATCATACGCTACCTCCAGGGCACCATTTCTTTTGGTCTCCACTTGTACAAATCCAATATTAATCGTATTATCTCATATACAGATGCAGATTGGGGTGGTTGTCCTGACACACGTCGTTCTACCTCTGGTTATTGTGTATTCCTTGGAGATAATTTGATTTCTTGGTCTTCGAAATGGCAACCTACTCTTTCCCGTAGTAGTGCTGAAGCGGAGTACAGGGGTGTTGCTAATGTTGTTTCTGATTCGTGCTGGATCAGAAATTTGCTTCTAGAGTTGCATTGTCCAATTCAAAAGGCTACTCTAGTTTATTGTGATAAGGTGAGTGCTATATACTTATCCGGCAATCCAGTTCAGCATCAACGCACTAAACACAGTGAGATGGATATTCATTTCGCCCGTGGGAAAGTAGCTTGTGGTGAAGTGTGTGTGCTTCATGTACCGTTCCGTTACCAAATTGCTGATATTTTTACAAAAGGGCTTCCGCGCGTATTATTTAATGATTTCAGAGACAGACTAAGCATACGAGAACCTCCCGCTTCGACTGAGGGGGTGTGATAGATTATATTTTACATATATTCTAGGCGTTAAAATATTTTTTGATATTACCTTCATTTATTCTCTGATATTTCCTGCATTTATTCTCTCATTTGACTTACTCTTTATTTGGGAAATATTTATTTAGTTATCTTTCTTTTAGCAAATCAGTTGATTTGATGATATCTGTATTTAGGAAGTATTTATTTACTTACCTTTGTTTTAGCAAATCAATTGGCTAATTTATAGTCTATCTTAACTCTTGTAAACCATATATATATGATTGAAAGTGGAATAAAATGCAAGCAAAATTGATTTCTAAATAGATTTCTTTCAACTAATTTTCGAAAATATGTCGAAAATTAAGTCTTAATCTTAAATAAACTCAAATTAAGTGGTAATTTTAAATAAACTCTTTAATGACAATTTCAATAACATCAAAGATGATAATGGAAAATAAAATATAATTAAATGATATTAGATGTATACAATGAACAGGAGGAATTGAGCTAACGAATGTTAATATTTATTATAATCAAAATTTAATCGTCGAGATTGTTTAGTTAAAAAGTAAGAGAAGTGAAATTTTGATTAATAAGTCGTATGATAAAACATGTTTTAAATAAGTTAATTTGAAAAGAAAATTAATTTACCGTGAGATTTGGAAAATTTACCCATTTTGAATTTTCCTTTAGGGTTAACACTTTTCTTCGTTTGACTTATTGGTTAAGAAAATTATTCACTTTAATAATGCATGAGATGATTACAAACAAATTTTTGTCCCATTAAATGCTCATATAGTAGTTATTATTTCTTTAAGTTGGTTATCAGCCCAACATACATATGTTAATGATTAATAATCAGATTTGTATAGAAACATGCATGAAGAGAGTGGACCACTTCAGGGGAAGATAGTTTACTTGATCGATAGCACTGAACGGGAGTGATTTGCTTCCTATTCTGTATTTCATAAAAAAAATCATTTCATTATTGTAATTTTTAGTAGTTGTTTTGCTTGATAAAATTATTTCAGCCAGAAGTAGATTTTTTACCTGTTGCCCATATTGTACCATATATTTAGTTGTTTGTTGCCTGTTGCCCATAATGTATTATATATTTAGTTGTTTATTTCCTGTCTGCGGCTCGGTTCTTGAATATAAATAGTCAGAAAAAAGTTACTTTGATTCCTATTTTGTGGCGATAAGTTCCACAAGATTTCGTTTGGACGTTACATTTTCTTTTTCTGCTTAATTTAGGAGATCGAATCCCTCGTCTCTGCTATAGCTAATTATATTGTAGTTATTCATTAATTATAAAATTTGTTAGTTGTTAAACATGTTAGTGAATATTTTACATTTGAAAGTTAATTTCTGGACAAGTGGATTGAAATGTTAATTAGGTAGGCTCTTCGGTTGAATTTGAACAATCATTGGCAAATTTCCCTGGCATCGAATCTAAAAAAATGTCAGCACAAGGTCACAAAATAGGATGAACATTTATCTCAACAGGTCCTTGCAATTTCTCATGGATAGAATGATGGAAATATGTTAATTGTTTTGAAGACAGATAAAAAACAATTGTGTAGATTGTGAAGTTCTTTATTAGCCAATTATTGTATTAGAGGACCCTCATAAAAATGGACTGATTTATAAACTTATGCTCTCACACGGTTATTGGCTAATTAAAAGATTTACTTTCTATGTTAAATGTTTTCTTTATTCATTTTTTGAAATTAAACATACTTTGCTTTGTTCCATCCATGAAAATTTGCCGAGCACCTCAATTTTATGGGGGCACTATGCACCTTGTGCACATTATGTCACTATTGCATGTTTTGAAATGTCCATTAAAATGATGCATTGTATTTTAATATTTGATATTATTATCACTAACTTTTATATGCTTCATGGATCAGGTGGATTCTCCTATTCCTCCTTCCGATATGTTGGGATCCCTCCTTAATTGGAGAGTTTCTAGAAAATTATAGACGTTTCTAGAGAAATCTTGAATTTTCTAGAATGTTCCGGAGAACTCTAGAGAAGTGTAGAACTCCCTAGAAGCTTGTGGAAGAGTGTGGAACTCTCTGGAATATTATGGAGATGTGTGGAACCTTCTGGAACCTTACGGAAGAGTATGGAAGAATAAAGAAGGGAATGGAAGAGTGTAGAGATTCCTAGAGAGTGTGGAGCATTCTAGAGAATCAATCTCTACCGTCGGATGCAAGTAATCTCCACCATTCATTATGGAGGTTGAGTAGTATAAATAGGAGAAGGAGCCCTATTACTAGTCATCCAAGAATCCAAGGAAGAAGCCACTTCTTAGAGTGAGAAAAAACTTGAGAGTTAGAGAGATTCTCTTTGAGAGAAAAGAGTGATAGCTTGAGAAGTCTTTATCCTCAAGCTTGAGTGAGCCACCAAGTGTGAGTTGTTTTTGTAATCATATTATTGTAATCCTACTATTCTTTTGTATAGTGGAAGAATCTCCATATTGGAGAATTATAAACTCTTGTATTTTCATTGCTACTTTTAATCTTAAAGTGCCTATCTTAACTTCACGAAGCGGGGAAGGCCGAGATTTCCCCAACAGTGGTATCAGAGCCAGGTTCATCCGTAGCCGTAATCAAGCTCGTGTAAGTTCAAGATGGAGGATATTGTCGCTCATGATGGAGACATGTTCAAGCTCACAGCTAACAACTACTCCTATTGGAAGCCAATGATGGAGGACCACTTGTATTGTAAGGATTTTCATGAGCCTATCATCTACAAAAATAAGGTGGAAGGAAAGAGTGATGCTCAGTGGGAACTGTTGAACCGTAAGGCTATTGCTATGATCCGTAAGTACATCGACAAAACTCTCTTCGAGCATGTTTCTACTTATACCAATGAATTATGGACAAAGCTTGAGTCCATGATTCAGAAGAAAACGCCTCGCAACAAGGCCAATTTAGTTCGACGGTTGGTGAAATTGGAGTATAAGGATGGTCATAGTATGATTGAGCACTTGAATAACTTCAAGGGGCTCGTAAATCAACTAACAAAAATTGATATGAAGATTGATAATGAGCTACAAGCCCTTCTACTCCTCAGTTCTTTACCGGAAATTTAGGACACACTTGTTGTCACGCTAAGTAACTCAGCTCCGGAAGGAAAGTTAACTATGGATACCGTCAGTGACTGCCTTCTTGTTGAAGAAGCAAGGAGAATGGAACGAGATGAGTCTATCCATCCCGAAGCTAATATTGTTGAGAATCAAGGTAGGAATGAAACCCGTGGACGTAGTAAGAGCCGAAATCCCCATCAATCTCGAGGTAGATCCAAGTCACGCTCGAAGATTGCATGCTATTACTGTGGAAGGATGGGTCACAAGAAAATGGAATGTCGAAGCTTCAAAAGAGACCAAAAGGCCGGTAATGTTAAGCCTGACCAAATAAGCCTAACAAAGAAGCAAGAAGAAAAGAGTACTACTGTCATAGTATTAAAGGAAGATCTGCTATATCTCGTTGGTGAAAGTAACATTCTAAACATTGCTTGTGATGAGAGTTCTTGGATTGTTGATTCTGGTGCTTCCTTCCATGTTACTCCACATGAAAACTTCTTCTCATCCTACCAAAGAGGTGATTTTGGCACGGTGCAAATGGGAAATCAAGATAGAAGCAAGATTGTTGGAATAGGAGACATCACTCTGATGACAAGCACCGGGTGCAAGCTTGTTTTGAAAGATGTGAGGCATGTCCCGACCATGCGCCCCAGTCTTATCTCTGCTGGAAAGCTAGATGATGACGGTCTAATGAATTACTTTGGTGAAGGGAAGTAGAAGCTCACCAAAGAAAGTTTGACAATAGCTCGAGGAAAGAAGGTAGGATCATTGTATGTAATGCAAGCTAAGCTATGCAAAGGAGAAGTAAACATCTCTACTAATAATATGGACACATGGCATAAACGACTTGGGCACATTAGTGAGAAAGGTCTTCACATACTCGCTCAGAAACAACTCCTCCCTGACGTGAAAGGTAAACCACTTCATCCTTGTGCTCATTGTTTAGCTGGAAAACAATATAGGGTTGCTTTCCAAAGATCTTCTCCGCCCACAAGAAGAAAGAACATTCTAGACCTCGTGCACACTGACGTATGTTCGATGTCTGAGAGATCCATTGGTGGTGCTCTATATTTTGTCACCTTCATTGATGATCATTCAAGGAAAGTATGGTTACACCTGTTAAAATCAAAGGATCAAGTGCTTGATGCCTTCAAAGGATTCCATGCTCTGGTGGAGCGTGAGACTGGACGGAAGATCAAGTGTGTACGATCAGATAACGGAGGTGAGTATAGAGGTCCTTTTGAAGACTATTGCAAGAAATATGGTATTAGGCTAGAGAAGACTCCACCCAAGACACCACAATTGAATGGGCTAGCTGAGAGAATGAACCGAACCATTGAAGAAAGAGTTCGTTGTGTGCTCTCTCATGCTAAGTTACCCAAATCATTCTGGGGAGAAGCTATAATGGCTGTGGCCGACATTGTCAACCTCACACCATCAGTTCCTTTGGATGGGGCCATTCCTGAGGAAGTTTGGACGAGTAAGAGGGCTTCATATAATCATCTCAAGGTGTTCGGGTGCAGGGCATTTGTTCACATCCCCAAAGATGAGAGAGCTAAGCTTGATGCAAAGACAAAGGAGTGTATTTATCTTCGTTCATCTAAGGATGAATTTGGATACCGGTTGTGGGACCCAATTAAAAAGTGGGTTATTCGCAGTAGAGACGTTGTATTCTTCGAAGACCAAATAATTGAAGATATCAAGAATTCAGAGAGGCCAAGATTGAGAAGAAGTAAGAACATTGAACCTACTCTGGTTCGACATGAAGATAATAACACACAAGAAAGCAGTGAAGCTGAAGATCATGAAATTCATGATGAGCCAGTTCAGGAAGAACCTCAATCTAGCACTCCAATCGCACCAGAGCCAAGACAATCCTCAAGGGACAGAAGACCATCCACCCGATACAACACAGAGAAGTACGTTACGCTCACTGATGAGGGGGAACCTCAAAGCTATAAAGAAGCAATGAGTGATTGTCATAAAGAAGAGTGGAGAATAGCCATGCAAAAAGAAATGCAATCCTTGCATGAGAATAACACATATGAACTAGTGGAGCTACCAAAAGGAAGAAGAGCTTTGAAGAATAAGTGGGTGTATAGAATCAAGACCGAAGAGAACTGTTCAAAGTCTCGCTACAAATCTCGATTAGTCATCAAAGGATTTGGACAAGAAAGAGGTACTGACTTTGAAGAGATATTCTCTCCCGTGGTAAAGATGTCATCAATCCAAGTTGTGCTTAGCCTAGCAGCCGTGCAAGATTTGGAGATTGAACAACTCGATGTCAAGATGGCGTTTCTACACGGTGACCTAGAGGAAGAGATCTACATGGAACAGCCTGAGGGATTCAAAGTTCCAGGCAAAGAAGATCTAGTGTGCCGCCTCACAAAGAGTCTATATGGACTTAAGTAAGCACCAAGGCAATGGTACAAGAAGTTCGACGCATTCATGGCAGAATATGATTTCAAAAAGACGGAAAGCGATCATTGTGTCTTCATAAAGAGATTTGGGGTCGGCTAAACAGATTCTTGGGATGAGAATAACTCGTGGTAGATCAAAAAGACTGTTATGTCTATCCCAAGAGAGATATATCGAGAAAGTCTTGGAAAGGTTCAACATGCACAAATCAAAGCCGGTTAACACTCCACTAGCTGGGCACTTCAAGCTAAGTTCGAAGCAGAGTCTGACAAGTGAAAAAGACAAGGAGGAAATGAAGAAGAAACCATACTCATCTGTAGTAGGCAGTCTCATGTACACAATGATATGCACAAGACCAGATATCGCTTATGCAGTTGGTATAGTCAGTCGCTTCTTGGCTAACCCAGGGAATGAGCATTGGGTTGCAGTCAAATGGATCTTCCGATATCTACGTGGAACTTCCAAAAGATGTTTATGCTTTGGAAAAGGAAAACCTGTATTAGAAGGATATACAGATGCAGACTTGGCTGGTGACATTGATTCAAGGAAATCAACATCAGGATACCTAACCACTTTTGCAGGGGGAGCTATTTCATGGCAATCAAAGCTGCAAAAGTGTATTGCATTATCCACTACAGAGGCAGTGTATATCGCAGCTACTGAAGCTTGCAAGGAGATGTTGTGGGTGAAGAACTTGTTGCATGAATTGGAAGTGGATCAAGAAAAGTATTCCTTGAAGTGTGACAATCAAAGTGCAATTTACTTGGCAAAGAATTCAACATTTCATTCGCGCACAAAGCATATTGATACAAGATATCACTGGATCCGAGGAGTCCTCGAGGAAAAGCAAATACATCTTGACAAGGTTCACACAGATGAGAACTGGTCTGACATGATGACCAAGGTAGTATCAACAAAGAAGTTTAAGGAATGCTGTTAAGGTGCCGGCGTACTACTACCCTCCAATTAAGTCGGGAGGGGGAGATTTGTTGGGATTCCTCCTTAATTGGAGAGTTTCTAGAAAATTCTAGACATTTCTAGAGAAATATAGAATTTTCTAGAATGTTCTGGAGAACTTTAGAGAAGTGTAGAGCTCTCTAGAAGCTTGTGGAAGAGTGTGGAACTCTCTGGAATATTCTAGAGATGTGTGGAACCTTCTGGAACCTTACGGAAGAGTATGGAAGAATAAAGAAGGGAATGGAAGAGTGTAGAGATTCCTAGAGAGTGTGGACCATTCTAGAGAATCAATCTCTACCGTCGGATGCAAGTAATCTCCACCATTCATTATGGAGGTTGAGTAGTATAAATAGGAGAAGGAGCCCTATTACTAGTCATCCAAGAATCCAAGGAAGAAGCCACTTCTTAGAGTGAGAAAAAATTTGAGAGTTAGAGAGATCCTCTTTGAGAGAAAAGAGTGATAGCTTGAGAAGTCTTTATCCTCAAGCTTGAGTGAGCCACCAAGTGTGAGTTGCTTTTGTAATCATATTATTGTAATCCTACTATTCTTTTGTATAGTGGAAGAATCTCCATATTGGAGAATTATAAACTCTTGTATATCCATTGCTACTTTTAATCTTAAAGTGTCTATCTTAACTTCACGAAGCGGGGAAGACCGAGATTTCCCCAACACGATAAAATCGGAATAAATTGGTACAAAGGGAGATAGAAGATATTATTCCCATGAAAGCGATGAAAATGGCTTGGATTCCATACATACCGATAGAGAACAGGCGAGTATTATTATTCTGTTACATTATCAGCGTTATGCACAAATTTTGTACGCATACCCTTAACAGTGTAGTCTTCCACTATCTCCATGCATATAGTTGGAAATTTGTGTAAATTTTGTATACAGAAAATTTAAAGTGAATTATCTACGGTATAAAAATATAATTTGACGATCTTTTGTGAGAAAGTGGAGGTTTTGACAGAAGAGTTTCACCTATTTTTTAACCTCTTTTTTTTGCATTATTATTGGACAGTAGATATATGATCGTTGTTATATGTTACAATAACTGATTGCAGGCTGCTTAAAGTTGAATAGCGGAAGAATTTGCAGGTTTTCTTATTTATATGATTTATTCATGTTTTTTCTTCTTTTGAAAATAACTTGTTTATGTTTTGATAAGTGGTTATATTAAGCTTGCATCATTTGCATTTTATCAATATTATTCCGGCCTTGCTTATGTGTGTAGGCGTCTCATGTACTATGCATACCACAACTTTCACATATTTGAATATGTTAATTATTTAAAATGTTGAAATTGTATCATATCTCCTATTTAGAAGAGCTTCAGATGGTGATGAAGTTATTATATATTCTATGTAACTATCTCAAGATTGTTTAAAACTTTTATGTAAACTATTTCACATAATAACTTCTATGTAAAATAGTTGTATAGTATAAAGTCATGATGTACATGGTCAATGTTACTAATGATGTAAACAATTTTATAATGCAGGTACAACCTTAGAAAGTATGCAGATGACGATGACACTAGCGACGTGGAAGCAGATTTTCATGAAATTGAAAGAGAGGAGAGGAGAAGATAACTCAAATTGCGAGTATTTCTAGTTAGGTAAAATTGTCCTTTCTATTTGATAGGTGTTTCAATATAATATGAAATTATATAGGAATTAAAATATTTCTTCATTTGTATTTTTTTATACAGTGCAAACATTGCTTAGATGGAAGATGAAGAGTAGGCTCATTTGATCGAGAATCCAACAAAATGCTGTACATAGACCCTCAGCTTTCTTCAACCAATGATGCAAAAGCAGGATAAAGCATGAGTGGATGCATAGACCATGCCCGATAATTTCCGATCCAGAACATTTTTGAACGTAAGAGTTTTGTACCAGTACATCTAAAGCAACAAGCTGAAACTGAAGTGATTAATTTGGAGTGCATCTCATTGAAATACAGAGAATATCATGGAGTACATTAACAGAATTCAACCCCATGAGTGCTCATCAGCTGCAGAAAGTAAAGGGAGCTCACAGCTTCAGCATCGTACATCCTATTGCACTATATCAGACGCAAGCTTTAGTATAGATATATGCCATGGTAAGACTTAGAAACGCTACAAGAGAAACGGCTATTTCCAACGGCGAATGGCTGTTGGAGGCCGTTGGAATTGCCGTTGGTATACACTTCAACGGTTTCCAACGGCATCAACGTGGATATACCAACGGCTTCCAACGGCAAATTTGCCAACGTGGCAAAGCCTGTTGACCAACATGCCGTTGGAAATCGTTGGAATATACCGTTGGACGCCGTTGGAAGCCGTTGGAGTTAAATGGCCAATTGGTCGTTGGAAGCCGTTGCAAATCTGGGTATTTTTTTTTATATAAAAGAAGCGGTGCTTGCTTCCAGCCACACATAACCACAATTATATCAAAACAGCTCCATTTCGAGCATATACATATAACAACTATATCCAAACATATATATATATAACCAAATCTTACATATATTTCAACATAAACCAACAACCAAACAAAACAGAACATAACCATCATTAAAAAATCCAAACCAACATCAACAAATCCAAACCAACATCCACAACCAAACCATCAGAATGTATGAATCCAAATATACACAAATCATCACATAAAAATGTATCAAATTCTCACCAACTCCAAAATATACATGCCAATAACAAAACATACCTAAATCACTTAGCACCAGAACCATCAGATGAAGGAGGCTATCCATACTGTGCGATGAACTCCTCCATACGCCGGTTCAACTCCTCCGTCCTCGCTTCATGCAGCAAATTGCGTTCCCGCATCTCAGCAAGCTCGGCTCGTAGCTGCGCAATCTCTTCTTTATCTTGAGCCCTTTGATATTTTTTCTGGGCTGTCTGAACCTGTAAACAAATTTAAATTATCAACTGCACTAAAAAATTAGTATTAAAATAATTGCAAATTAACTAACCGATTGGCTTCCATATCCGTAGCATCTGCCGCGGGTCACTGGATCCATGACAGACTCAAAAATGGCGTCCTCCTCATCGGGGGTCAAGTGAGCTCGTCCCGTACTCTCAAGTAAGGCTGTCCGCGCTTCCTGAAACTTTTGCTGTCATGCAAAATATAATTGAATTTAGTTAATTACGTTATTTCAATTAACTTGTAAGTTTTAGTTACTTATGTTATACTTACATAGGCAGCACGCGCTTTGTCATCGTGGTCCCAAGAGTAAGAAACTGCGCCGGAATCATCGACCTGAGTCAACGCATGTGTATGGGTAAACACATCCCAATAACTAACAGCCCCTCCCCCCCCCCCCCCGGCGTTGTCTCTCCTGAAATATGCACATATAAATATACATTATTTATAATTTAACAAATTAAAACTTAAAATAATTAACTATTTGTCTTATTTAATAATTATACCAAATCTTCCCGGTGATGCTAGAAAGACTTGGAACCACCGCGATGTGTAACGGGGTTCCTGCTCCTGTTTGCAGAATTCCTCTCGGACTGCCTCTGCAAATTTAAATTGAAAACAAAAATTGTTTTGACAGTTTTAATTATTTATATATTATTTGCCTCAAACAATTTAAATTAAATATATGATAGAGATTTACCACAAAATCCTCGTTGCTCCACCAGGTGGCGAACTCATCAAAAACAGCTTCACTCATCCAATGAGGCCTCTTTCCCGATGTTTTGATGTTGTTAATCGTTTCGCGATATTTTTTTGCAATTTTGCTGCTCCAATGGCGACGGACAACTGAAACATCAGAATCGGCCAAGTCCACTTTCCCCTGCACGTTTGAAAAAATATGAGTTATACAGTTGCTATAAATAGTGCAAACATGAATTGACATAATGTACATGACTACATAATGCAATGATTGCTATACCACACATACCAAAAAGTCCTGCCAGATAGCCTCCCGCACCCCCTCTGGTATCGCAGTCCACCTCGGCCAACACGAGGTCATACGAGCCATATACGCCCGTCGCGAGATCGTGAGTACTATGTTGGAAGGCTCCAACGAAAACCCACCGCTGTGTAAAAACAGAAAAAAACATTTAATATTCCGTTACTACTATATATATTTGATAAAAGATTGTATGGAATAAACTTCAATTTTGAAACTTTATACTTACCTGCCATCGGCTTTGGGTTTCAGCCATACCATAGGCCGAACACCCGGCTGTGAAGGACCAGCATCATCACCTCTCTGTGAGCTGGAAGATCCGGAGCGTGAACGTATGCGTCCCGACATACCTATATGAAATCATAGTATAAAGAAAAGCAAGGGTAACATTGATTGATTTAATATGCAAATGGTGTCAGAATAATGAACATGGCGTAACATACATTATGGCGTAACATAAAAGAGACTTTGTGATACATATCATATAAAATTACTTTGGAAATAGAAAAATGAAAAAAAAAATTACCTTCTCAAAATATTGATTAGTGGTCAATCCTCATTGCTTTCGGATTCTGACTCTTCTTCGCACTCTATATTTTGTTCCTCTATACTCTCAAATGCTTCAATTAATGCATTTGATTCATCGTTTAGAGGTCCAAAATCTATTTGATCGTCGGTTAATATTATTCCTCTATTTTCCTCGATATCTGCTTGGAAAGCTTGCTGTTCAGGAATATTTCGCCCATCAAATGTAAACCTTGGTTTGGTTTTAAAAACAGCCGACCAATCTATTTTATCTCTTCCTAAAGATGGGTAAGGAGCATAATAAACTTGAAGAGCTTGTTTGGCAAGTACAAAAGGGTCGTACTTATAATACCTCGAAGTATGTTTTATTTCTATAAGATTATATTTTGGATCCACGTTTATTCCAGAACCTGGAACGTTGCTGAACCAGTTGCATTTAAACAAAAATACTTCTTCCGCGGGTCGAGTGAAATATGTCAACTGCAAAATCTGGGTCAGCACGCCATAAAAGTCATTTATGTGATCATTTGGATCATCACTACCTTTGACAAATACACCAGTATTGTTAGTTGATTTTTCGGCACCGTATTCGTTGGTATTAAATTTATATCCGTTGACAAAGAATATTGGATATGTCTTGACTATCCTTTTTGGTCCCATAGCTAAATGTTTCAATCCTTCATCTACAACACAATTTGTTGTATCAAAAACGTAGTTAGAAAACCAAGCAGCAAATTCTTTACCGATATCGTCGTTTGGATGTTGTGATTCGTAAATACTGCAATTATAGAACAAATGTTGCATTATGATTAAAATACATGTGTGCATATATATTTGTGTATACATATGTGTAGACGTATGTGTATATATATTACCTAATAAATGGTGCAACTTCGGCACAGTTGAGAAGAATGTACGTGTGTGCTACTTGATAATCTCTATCATCCAACCATACTTCCACACATTTACCAGCAGGCCGACCAGTTTTTTTAAAAGTAGATAAAGTCGCTTGAAAATCATCTTCATCAATGCCTTCATCATTACGCGTAGCACTTTCAAATGATATGTTCACATGGTCACTGAAATAGTGAGAGAAAAAAAACGAAGCTTCTTCTTCGATGTACGATTTGCAAATCGAACTTTCAACTCGATCTTTCTGTCTCACTTTTTTCTTTAGATGATTTAAATACCTAGCAAAAATTATTTTAATTTAATTTTGTATACATTTAATTAAACCAATATGTAATAAACTAAATAGTAATATACCTTTCAAATGGATACATCCATCCATATTGCACAGGCCCTCGAAGACGTGCTTCAAGTGGAAGATGAATTGGTAAATGCTCCATAACATTGAAAAAAACCTGGAGGAAATATTTTTTCCAGTTTGCAAAGCAATATCGGGATTTCTTCCTCAAGTTTACGTAGACGATCAACTTTTAATGTAGTTGAACAAATCTCTTTATAAAATAGACTAAGTTCTGTTACAACAGTTCAAACTTTTACGGGCAACGGTTCTTTAAAAGCGACGGGTAACAAATTTTCCATCATAACATGACAATCATGACTTTTCATCCCGCCAAGTTTATTGTTCTTATAGTCAACACATCTACGAAGATTAGAAGATATGTCATCTGGGAATCGTAATCCTTCCACCCATTTTAAAAGTAATTTAACTTGATTATTGTCTAGCTCATAGCAAGCTTTTGGCTTTTTTGTGTCATTTGGTTTTATATGAAGCTCAGGACGATTACATATTACTTCGATATCACATCTTGATTTCAAATCATCTTTCTCTTCCCTTTAACATTCAAAATTGTATTAAACAGATTATCAAACACGTTTTTCTCATTATGCATCACGTCAACATTATGATGAATCATGAGATTTTTCCAATAAGGCAATTCCCAAAATATGCTCTGTTTGCACCAGTTATGTATCGATGATTTACCCTAAATTTCAATTTGTTCTCCGGTTTCATGTATCTTTGGATAATCCTTTACAAGTTCATAAATTTCTTCGCTTGACCAAACCGTAGGTGGTCTCAATATTTCATGTCTATTAGCTGTAAAAAAAAATTATCTCTTCTAAAAGGATGATTAATATGAAGAAAACATCGATGACAGTCAAACCACGAAACTTTCTTTCCATGAGGTAAAAAAATTGCTCGTGTTTCTTCCATGCAATAAGGACAAGCTAGACGGCCGGCCGTACTCCAACCTGAAAGCATTGCATATGCAGGAAAATCGTTGATTGTCCACAATAAAGAAGCATACATGCGAAAGTTCTTTTTTTGGAAAATATCATATGTCTCTACTCCCTCGGACCACAATTTTTTTAATTCATCAATCAATGGTTGTAAATAAACATCGATTCCTTATGTCGGATCATCGGGACCAGGGACGACAACTGTAAGAAACATATATGGAGTTTTCATACACATCTAAGGAGGTAAATTATAAGGTGTGACAATTATAGGCCAGGATGAATATTTCGAACCAAATTGAGAGAATGGGGAAAATCCATCTGTACATAAACCAAGTCTAACATTACGAATTTCGGACGCAAAATCGGGATATTTCTGGTTAAAATGCTTCCATGCTTCCCCATCAGCTGGATGTGTTAACGTACCTACTTCCTGTGTTCTCACACCGTGTCATCTCATATGTTGCGCAGTTACAGAAGATGCATATAACCTTTGAAGTTTAGGAGTAATTGGTAAATAATGCATACGCTTATACAAGACTTCCTTTCCCTTTTTCTTTCTTGGTTTGTATCTTTCCTGATTACATATTTTATAATTTCTAAGGTTGATATCTTCCTTCCAAAACAACATGCAACCCTTTAGACACGTATCTATTTTTTGATACGGTAAACCGAAAGCCGACATCAGTTTTTTTACTTCGTAATGATTTTCGCACATTAGATTATTAGGAGGCATATGTCGTTTCGCAGCTTGTACAACATCCGTAAATCCAGATTCTGTGAGGTTGTATTTGGATTTCATCGCAATGTATTCAGCAGTTACTGATAACCGGGTTCCGCTTGTGCAGCCTTCCCGAAGGGGTTTTTTCGCGGCATCTAAGAAATCATATATTTTTTTTGCCCCAATATTTGGTTCTTCTTCAGCATTACCATCGTCATCGGTTAATTGAGGAACATGAAACATTGAACGTGCAGCATCTTCAACCATATGTTCTACAAGATTTGTCGTACCAATTTCATTACTCACCACCTCCTCATCTTGTACAGGATTTGATGCTAACTGTTCCCCATGACGATCCCAAATCAAATAGTTTGATACGAAACCGTACTGACGCGAATGGACTCTAACCATTTGTGGTATCAAATGCTTTAACAGTTTGCATTTACTACATGGACAACGGATTTCTTTGTAGTTTCCGTTATTACGTAAAGCAAAATCCATAAGTACGCTAACACCATTATTAAAATGTTCATTTGTTGAGCCTTCAGTATCGACCCTTCGTTTTTTGTACATCCAGCTCCGATCAGTAAAATAATTGTCCATTTACCTACGCATGTAATTAAAAAGTACGATATAATTTTGCGTTGACATTTTTTATTAAATCAATTTTATAAACATTCTTCTTGTTTTTGTTATATCTGTTAAAATAATACTTAAAGCTTATTTTGAAATGAACATTATATTCTATTTAAACAATTTTATTAGCGAATTTGATATTAATTGATCATTGACACTTTGTTGATGGGTCATCCTACCTCCCATTACAAATACAATAACGTAATTAAATCACATAAATCATTTCAATTTAAACGATCCAACAAAATTTCGACAGCACTTCGCTTTAGTTTCCTGAACAGTATACAATTGCGTGTACACAGGGAACATAAAGAGAAGCGCTGTCGAAATTTTACGAACCGTTTAAACTGAAATGATTTACGAGATTTAATTACGTTATTGTTTTTGTAACTTGTCCAATACAGGGACAAATCCAACAAATACTGTATACGATGAATATAGATGTCCGTTCTGTTAGAAAAACGAATATCCGCACAACGATCATATACAATACTTATCAGACGGGGCCAAAAACACTCTAAGGGTTTAAAATTTTAAATTAGCGATATAAAAGTTTAAATTTTATTTTCATAAAATTTAAACTTTTATATCAATAAACAAATTGTTGAATCAACGCGTATATAATGATTTTTTTCTAAAACCAAAAAAAATCCAGTGTGTGCGCAACGTATAAAATAAACGAACAATGTTATACATATAATCGCATCACAAATCACATTCAGTCATGCACAAACTGTATCACGTATATATCGTATCATAACATGTCAAAAGTGAACAATTTATATGTCAATATAATCACTTAATTTCTACGTACGTTTTTACGCAATTCAATCACCAATATAATAACAAGTGAGGTTCATGCTTAGGTTAGTGACAATTATTAAGTTTGAAACTAATTTAATAATAAACCTAATTTAACAAATCATAGTTAAACATGCAATAATTAGTTTAATAACAGTAATTAAGGTCTAATACACTACAATGCACGAACAATAGCACAATACATACATTAAAATTACCAATTTAACCTAAAATAAAAAATTTAACAAAATTAGGGTTTTAGCAAATAATACCTGATTTTGGAGGTTGTGAAGCTTGCAAACGAAGATGGGGATGCTAGAACGTGTAGAAGGGGATAAAATGGGGTTGGAAATGTTTTAGGGGGGAAAATAGGGGTTTTTGGATTTGATTTCGGGTGAAAGAGGAATGAGGAGGAAGAAGATCGAGCTGCAGGTTAGTCTCAGTATTCCAACGGCTTGCAACGGCCGCCAACGGCATATTTCCAACGGCTTCCAAAGGCAAGTGTTCTTTGTTATTAAAAAATTCCGGGAAAAAGCTTGCCGTTGCTAGCCGTTGGTCAATGGCCGTTGGAGGCCGTTGCCCCCGCCCGTTGCTATAAACAGTAATTCTTGTAGTGAAATCTGGGATGCAAAACTGAGTGTACCAGTCCTCAATCTATCGTGTGCGCAAATCTAAATCGTTTAAAATGGAATTATGAAACGAGCAGCCTGAAGTGTGTGGATTATGAAGCCTTGAATCTATCATGAGCTTTGAAACTGAGCTTCCAGTTCCTAAGCTTGTAGAAATGGAAGGTAGGCCCAGGCCTGCTTTCATTGCTGAGGGTTCATCATTTAGATACCTTAACTATGACGGATCACTTGAAGTTTTCATGCAATACAGTTTAAATGACAAATGCCATGCTTAACTGTGTTTATGTTGTTTGACCATTACCTAGTTATTATATATGTCTTATTTATGTTATATTTGACTAGTACCTATCACTGAAATGGGTCGATGTGCTAATGGTATGCTACGTATTTTGATTTATTTCACATTCCATAGGTAAATTTCATTTGACATATACCTAACATTCATTTACTCTATTTTTTATACTAGATTTATGTGTTCCTTGAGGACGTTAAGGAAGAAAAAGTGGAAACAGTTTTCAAGCGTATGTCCGTTGATATAAAATTTCATGACGTGCAAGGAAAGAATTATCGATGTGCCATAACAAAACTGAACAAAGAGATTGTTCCTGAGAAGTGTAAAGTTTTGGTTAAACCTTCAAGAGTAGTCATTACACTTTACAAGCTTCAAAAGGAAGTTGGTTGGATCTGCATTTCAAAGAAGATTAGGTTTTATTATATTTTATTTTATTATTGCTCTTGATTTTAAAGTATGTCATTACTCTTTGTTAACATACGTACCTCATAACAAGCTTATGGTATAAATCCATCAGTTTTGGGTTCTGCTATTTTATAACAAGGGAACTGTGCTTTCTTTTGCTAACATTTAATTGCTATTGAATATTAATGAGGAACCCCTTTAGTTTATTGATTCAATTATTAAAATACTTATTTTGTTTCAAATGGACAGCTGAAGCCAAGTACAGACGGTAAAGACCCAATGGCAGGAATCATGAATATAATGAAGGTAATTCGATCATTTGTACTTGAAAGCTTGTTTCTATACAGTGATGTTGTTGTGCATGATAGAATATGTACGAAGAAGGGGATAATGAAATGAAGAAGACGATTGCAAAAGCATGGACTGATGCAAGGTCTGGAAAGATAGCTGATCCGTTACAGAGGTTTGGAAGTTGAATGCAGTTGATAAATGTACCTATATGTATGCTTCTTCTATTCTATGTGTGTATACCTAGCACTTTTAAGCTATGTTTATTAAATTTGTGGATGGATAACTTTATTTTGTTCAAGTTTTATGTTGACATGAGTATTGGGCATCACTATTTTGGATATATTATGTGAGCAATCTTATCGTCTCCTTGAACTATGATGTATGTTAAAGAAAAATGAATTTTGTTTCTTAAATTTTCTTTACTTTCTTTCATTATTTCCCTTTCTTTCATTATTTCCCTTTCTTTAAAATATTCTAAGTTACAATTCCCTATCTTAGTGTTAATAATTTGTGTCAAGTATTTGTTAAACACTCTGTAGTGCTTTAGATTTTTTCCAGGATGATTCAGACATTGATGAAGGACTGCTTGTCAATGCTCAGGTTGTAGATGTAGAAACACGTGGGGAAGTTTGGAGTGCAACTGTTCAAGTAATTTATTGTACATAAGAGAGCACAACACATGCATAAGTGAGTTTTTTATACTTCTTTTGGATTACACATTATAATAATTTAACGTATAGGTTGTTGTTAGATATACGAAACTATGTAAATAAGCAACGATTTGAGCAACAGGTTGTTGTTCAAGGGTAAAACAGCCTATGAATTCTTTTTGCTACACATATTGTTAGAATCGTTATGCTTATAGGTCATTGGCAGTAAGTGGAGTTAATTATTGAATGTTATGTGCAGTTGTGCGATAAAACTAATACAATTAAATTTCGATACATAATAAACAGCCAACCGACATAGTTTAAAATGACGAAATAGAATTACATGTTCAAATTTATTAGCTGTAGAAGAAGTAGAGTGAACAAAAAATAAGAAGGAAAAAAGGATAAAAAATTCTTGAAATTAAGCTTAACATAGTACATACCCAAATAAACGTTCACGTTAACGAATAAGAATTAAAAGTATACAAACAAATTCAACTTACTGTAAGATCGGTAATGGTCATAGTTTGGAGTAAAGACATTGTGTTTAATGAAATAAAGTTAACTAAGTTTTATAAAAATTAACTAAATTTATAGAAACTAACCTAATTTATAAAAATCAACTAATTTTTATAATCATTAACGACATTTTATAAAAATTAAATACCAAATTCCAATTGAAATGAAATTTTTAGGAGGAATCTATGAAAATCTTTAGGAGGAATCAAATAAATAATATCAACTCAAATCCTGGATTTTCAAATTGAGAGAGATATTGAGTGAGATCAAGAATTCTCACTATTTCTTAGATTCATGAAGTTTATAAAATAACTAGGTTTATAAAAATTAATTAAGTTCTAAAAAAATTGTTAAGTTTATAAAAATAACCAAGTTAATAAAATTTAACAAATTTCTATAGAAGTTAACCAACTTTTATGAACATTTGACTAAATTAACTAAGTTTGTAAAATTTAATCAAGTTTTATAAAATTAAATAAGATTATAAAAATTAACCATGTTTTATAAAAATTTAACTAAATTAACTAAGTTATTAAAGAATTTATTAAGTTTCATAAATATTTGACTAAGTTTCTAAAATTAGCCAGGTTTATTTTCTTAATTAAGTTTATAAAAAATAACCAAGTTTTGTAGAAATTTAACTAAGTTGAATTTTTATTAAATTAACTACCTTTGCAAAAATTAACTAATTTGTGCAAAAAGGAACTATGTTAAGAAAGTTTTATAAAAATTAAACAACGAAGTTAACTAATTTTATAAAGAAATAACTAAGTTTATAAAAAATAGTTAAGTTTTATGAAATCTTAACCAAATCGACTAAATGTTTATAAAACTTAACCAAATTTTATAAAATTTAACTAAGTTTATTAAGTTTATAAAAATTAACTAAATTTACCAAGTTTTATAAAAGGTAAATAATTTTCTAAAAATAAACTAAGTTTTATTCAGCTTAAATAAATTCATAAAAATTAAAAATATACCTAAGTTAATCAAGTTTTATAGTAATTAAACAATTTTCCAAATATTAACAAAATTTTATAAAAATTATTTATATTTTACTAATTTAATGAAGTTAAATAAGTTTTATAAAAATTAAGTAAATTTATAAAAAAATAACCTAATTTATAAAAATTAACTACTTTTTATAAAAGCTAACCATATTTTATAAAAATTAAATACGTTTATAAAAATTAATTCGGTTTTTTAAAAGTTAAATAAGTTTATAAAAATAATTAGGTTAATCAAATATAACTAATTTTTGCAAAAGTTAACCAAGTTCTATAAACATCTAACTAAATTAACTAAGTTTGTGAAATTTAAGTGAGGTTTATAAAAATTAAATAAGTTTGCAAAAATTAAATATGTTTTATAAAAATTATCTAAATTAACTAAGTTTTTTTTGAAATGGTACTTAAATACAACATGTCACTGGGATAGCAAATCACAAATCATGTGTTAATAAATGTTCGAATTTTGTTGCGCGAGTTTCAAACTTGTGACCTCTCGCACCAAAGCTGAATCGCTTAACTACTGGGACAATGGTGCTTGTCTAGATTAACTAAGTTATTAAAGAATTTATCAAGTTTATAAAAATAAACTATGTGTGATTGGTTAGGCCATTACCTTAGACCAAGCCACTGTTGGTTAGGCCCTTATTCATCCATTTTAAATAAAACTGAAAAGTTAAAGTAAGTTTGTTGTACTTGCTGGTTTAAATGGCAGTCAAAGATAATGCATGTACCGCATTGTATTGTTTGAATTATTTTGTTGGAAATCAAAGTTTTACCTAAACAATGTGACCTGTACTAGAATTGGTTGAACGTTTACTAAGGTCAAGGTTCTAGCCTTTCAAATTTGTATTTACTGTATTTATGATTTATTTGAACTTACTTTACAGGTAGATGGATCTCTTTAACGCAAAAAAAGTAGCAGCATGCTGCAACAAGTTATTGATTCAAAGTTATTTTAGATGTCAGAAATACATTTTGGTTTGTATGTATTACTACTTTTGGTTACTAGCTACTACTTATTCTACATTGTTTATGAAATATTTATGGACGCATTATATATGTTTTGTTGTAACAATATTGTGTATATTGATTATGTAATGTTATATGTAGATTATGAGATTTGTGATTAATACAACGGAATGTATGAATAATGTATATGTGTTGATTTTAGTTGAGTTATATATTTGGTATATAAATTATCATCAATGCATATAGAAATGGAATTTATCGATGGGGAAATGCAGATATTCTAAACAATGGCGTTTTAAAAACGCTATGTTATCTTTCAACGGCATTTACGGATTGCTATAAAGAAGAGTTCATAACAGAGAAAAAACGCTGTAGAAGAATTACAACATCGGTTAAACGCTAATAAAAAGTTGTCTTAGCAAAGCAAAACCACTGTTAAATCCATTTGAAAATAGAGATTAAACGCTACGAAAAGTGTTTCAGCTCATTAGCATAAATGCCATAAATAGTATTAATGACATCAGCAAAACGCTTAGACACGTACTTTTATAGCGTTTTCACTATTGCTATGGTATGTTCTATAGCTACGATGGCATGTCGTTATACAGCGTAGTTAAAAACGCTATTAAAACCTTTTACAGTGGTTTTTGAACGCTGTTAAAGGTCTAGTTTGTTGTGATTAAAAATTAGTGATCGTGAAAAAATGGACATCCAATGTAAAAATATTAAAGAACTTATTGAGTCTGCATCTATCTAAGTTTGATTTCCTGGACTAGACTTGGATTTTTTTGCCTAACAAAGCCATAAGTCATATTGCCTATGTTATTAGTAATCCATTTAAAATGGATCATATTAATAAAGGTATGATAAACATAACTTATGGCCAAGTTCAAATAAGTAATGTCGAAGATAGTTTGACATGGCAAGTCATTGAGTATGAATGGAAACCAAATTTAATGTAAGAACTATTGTTGTTTGGACATGTATAATTTTATTTGAAACTTTATAAAAGCTTAGGATTCCAAAACAATAAGCTGATCTGCAAGACAACATCAATCAAATGGAGGTCGATAATGTTAAAGATGAAAATTAGAATTTAAGTCAAGAAACAAATGTCAAGTGCAGTTTTGACAACAATTTATGTATTACTTCAAATCAAATATCCTCTGAAATAATCAACCCAAATAATGATAAAATGAGCAAACAAAATGATAAGTTACACAATGATATGAATTTTAGTTAACACAGGACAACATAAGAAGATACACTTCTAGGAGATGCTAGTTCCATTTTTCAACAAGTCAATGTTAAAGGATGTTTCCACTTCAAACAAAACAATAGCAAGAAAATTTTACTTCAATAATAGAAAGTGATAAAGTAGTCTCAGCAAGATGACAACTCCTGTCCTCAAATATCAAACCCTGCTAAACAATAGCAACCATACTAGTTCTATTTTCCTTGGTAGTATATCATCGTCCATAATATCGAAAATAAATAAAGGTAATCAAAGAAGAAATATGCACATGATATATTTCCAATGATAATCAAGAATAATGTGTTGTTATTAAAATCCAAGAAAAATATGTCTACATGAAAATGGAGACATTCCACTCGCTTTAGGTAGGGATGTGGAAAATGGGGACAGCGAGTTGTTAGGCGGTCGACAGGGCACAACCCGATGATATGAATATTTCAGGACGAGAGCACGAGAAAAGGATACATAAAGATAAGTAATTTTTAACTTAGCACTTATATTATACTAACTCCAATTAAAACTCTAAAACTTGTAACTATTATAACTCTTACGTACAAGATTTGATTTATGCCAACTTGCACCATCGAGTTCATATTTAAATTTTGGACATAATTTTGGCATTTATCTGTGTGTTATACACTTATTTTTGATAATTTAAATTAGACATTATAATATTACTATCATCATTAAACATTTACATAATAACACCATTAATCATAATTATTATATTAAATACATTATCCGTTTGGTTCGAATATGTGATATTTGAATTAAGATGAATCATGATCGTTTAAATTTATAATACTAGTATGTAAAATTTTAAATTTGAATATATCTCACTTGAATTTATATTAAAACCATTTTATAGTTGTTATATTTTACATATTAATTATTTAAAATTAAAATTATATATATAATTTATATTTAGCATTGAATAAATTATATCATTAAATATTTTAAATAAATAATATTATTAAAAATCAAACGAATACTTTTGAATATAATGATAATAGTGTTTATCTTTGGGTTTAATTTAAAATAATCCAATAAGATATTAAATATGAATTAATGTTATTGACATTACTTTTGGAAAAAATGTACTTTATTTACAAAAATAGAACATATATACTTTCATGATATACCTCATTAAAACCTTTCATTCCCCTAAACTATATGGGTACCTTGCAAGAAAAAAGAGTACATATCACTTCCATATATTAAAAATACAACGAAGCGGAGCTCGAACTAAGTTGTCAAATAGATGGAGGAGTAAACAAATGGAAAATACACTCAAAACCATCCATACGAACAACTTGTCTCAGCAAACAAGCTAAAATTAAAAAACCAAAACAAAAGACACGTGTACCACAAACAAAAAGCAAGAAAAGAAAGCGGTACTTCGGTCTACAGCTCCGATTTATCACTAACGGGAGAGAAATAAACATCTACTACACCAAAATTGAACTAAACAAAATAGTCGAATCGATCAGAATAATTACGGCAATAGCTGAAAAATGAAGAACGAAGCAAACCATCACCAAATTGCAGATGGAGGTAGTGCATTGTTCAAGGAGGGAGATGATTAGCTATTGGAACTGTAGCAATGTTAAATTCCGCTAAGATAAGTTTTACCTCAAAACTTATCGTTTGAGACTTCACTTTTTGTTTGATTAGGAACTTGCAATCTTGAGCTAATTAATTAAGTCTCAAATTAGTAGGTGTTTCAATACCTTTGAAGACCTGACTATTTTTTTCACACCAAATATTCCGAATCGGAGAAGTGAACGCTATGCTAGTGATCTGGTTGAATAATGAGATATTTTTCTAGCTTTGACATATGTTTTCCAATATTTAGTTTATATCATACGAGTTTCCAAGATTGTGCTTTAGCTTATGCATAGTATCTTCCAATAATCGTCTTAAGTGGATGGATTTAAAAAAGAGATGATCTCTATCTTCACTTTGATTTAAGCATAGCACATAAGTTCGATCGATATTCAAATTTCATCTACTGATTCTATCTTTAGTGTTTAATTTGTTTAATTTTGCCATGAGAGCGTAGACAAACATCTTAGGTGCACATCCATTATCCCAAATTATCTTTGTCAAGTTAAAATCTGCATGTTTGCATCTGAAATGTTTTCATGCCGATTTCATAAAGAATTGTCCATTGCTGTTCGGAATCCCGCACCAGAAACCTTGTTGCATTTGCTTACGGATGGTTATATTATGAACTTTTTGTTAAATTTGTGTAGGAACATAAAATAAATGATGTTTCCACTTATTATACAACATTAGCATAGACACTTTTCTGTTACAACCACCTGTAACAGGCACAACATTCCATCCAAATTTATCGATCAATGAGGAACCATTTAGCCATAGGTCAAACCAGATATCAGTGTTTTCACCATTAATAATTTTTGTATCAATTAGACATTTACACCATTGTCTAGCTCTTAGCATAGATTTCCAAGTATATGAAGCATTGTTGTCCATTATAGCAGTCTAAAAATTAACATTACTATAGCACTTATTATGTATCCATTTGGCCCAGAGAGAGTCTCCTTGAATATATTTCCATAAAAGTTTTGCTGCAACTACTTTAGAAACATCATCAATTCTCCTTATTCCAAGACCACCCTCGCTTTTTGTTTTACAAACATCATCGCCCAACTCATTTTATGAGTTTTAGATTTCCATAAAAAATTAGCACATAAAGAATTTATTTTTCGAGTAATTTTCACAAAGAATTGAGAGAATTGTAGCCAAAAATGAATCATTGGGTATATGACAGTTTTAACTAATTCTGCTCTTCCACTAATATTGAGCAGCTTACTATGCCAATGACTGAGTTATTTATTAATTTTGTCGATTAACCATCCATAATCCCTTGCTTTTAATTTGTTATTAGAGAGAGGGAGCCCAAATACATAATTAGAAGGTTGCCAGTATTGATTTTAAGCATGCCAGCAATTTTATGCTTATTAATTGCACCTTTACTAAAAAACAAAGTGGATTTATTTGCATTTAAGTCAAGACCAGTAAACTTCTTTAGATTTTGAAATTTTTGTTTTGTGCTTTCAGCATTCTTAGTGGTAGCTTCAGCCAAGTTTAAAATATCATCCGCATATAATAAATGGGTAACCATTGGTTCAGTTTGGTATATGGGGATAATATTACCTTTCAAGTATTACACATCAAGATTTATAGTAAGGAATTCCATAGCAATAGAAAATAAATATGACGAGAAAGGATCGTCTTGTCTTAATCCTCTCAAACTCTCAATGAATCCATATAGGAAATCATCAATTAATATCGAAAATGAAGGAGTAGAAATACATTCATAAATGAGGTCCGCAAATAACAGATGAAAACCCATAGATATCAGCATATGATGAATAAATTCTCTACTAACTTTATCATAAGCTTATGCAGATCGATTTGTAGGCATAGATTGTTAGAATTTTTCCTATTGAATCCTCTGACCATTTTATATGCTAGCAAGGAATTTTTAGTAATTACTCTACCAGGAATGGAAGCCTTCAGGTTATATAAAATAATATCATTCATATAATCTTTCATTCGATTACAAAGAAGGTTGGCTAAAAATTTACGAGACATTGCACAGAGAAATCCATGTAAAATCAGTCATATCAACCGCATCAGGTTTTTTTGGAATTAGGAAAATAAATGTATGGTTGATTTCTCTAATAATCTTTCCCGATTGGAGAATACCATTTATAGCATTCCAAATGTCATATTTAACTTGCTCCCGATAGACATTGTAAAATTTTGAATTAATACCAGCTGGTCCAGGGGAGCTGTTTTTATTAATATAAAAGATAGCTGCTTTAAAATCCTCTAGCTGAAATGGTTTGAAAAAATTATTTCTTGCATTGTCTGATAGGATTTTCTTGGAAGTTATGCTTGGAAATTGGTATGTAGCTTGAGAAGATAAGAACAAATCAGAAAAGTAGTTGATAGCTTCATGCGCAATTTTTTTTTATGCTGATGACCATGAACCATTATCATTAAGAATGAAATTACTTCTTCGTTTAGGTTTGAGAACATTGATTTTGTTGAAAAAGAATTCAGTTGGTTTGTCCCCTTTAATAAGCCGATTAATTTTCATTCTTTGCTCATTTTCAAAAGAAATTTACCTCATAATAGATTGAATCTGCTCATAATACGAATTATATTGCTTCAGTAGACTGACATTCAAAGGATTTCGAACCAATTGATTATAAATCTCATTAGTCTCTTCTTTTAATTATCAACCACTGTATATATATGTTGCTTTTATTTTTTGCCCATTGTTTCAATGCATCCTTAGCTGATTTCAATTTGCGAAGGAGCTTGTGAAGATGATTGCCAGAGAATTCCTGCATTAAAGTATCATGAAGGGAGGAAAGGTGTCCCTCTTGAAGGTGCCAAGTGTTATTATATTTGAAAGGTATTCAAATTTTCATTTTATTGTGTAATATGAGATTGATCGTGATAGGAGTACGATCACTCAAACAGTGATTACCAAAATTAATTCCAAAGTGATAAAATTTATCCAACCATAAATTGTTAACAAAAATATGGTCTATCTTACTATGAATGGAAAAAGAGTGACCTCCTCTCCATGTAAAGTAATTACCTGTAAATTCTGGCTCCACCAGTTTAGAAAAAGAAATGCAGTCTATAAAGTCTTGACCTCCCATCGAATTAAAGATACCATTATTCATTCTATCATTAGGAGATAAAATAGCATTAAAATCGCCCGCCACAATCCATGGGAGATTGATACTCTTAGACTGTTCCGTAATATACTACCACGGCTCTTTACGTTTCACATCGTCGTCGAAAGCATAAACTATGGTGCACAAAGCACTAATACCACTTACATTATGTAATATACAAGAAATGTATCGGTCTTTAGTGTGAATTATGATACTCGACCATTGAGTAGAATCCCATATGATTAAGATACGACTTTTATGATCATTATTTATGTTATGAGAATATTTCCAATTTGTAGTAATTTTGGTCGTAAATCTATCAATATTATCTAGAGATAGTTTATTTTCAGGAATGCCAATAAAGGAATATCTATTACTGTTCAAAATACGCAACATATCTAACTTTTTAACAGGGGTATTCATACCCCTAATGTTCCTAAAGAGGAATCTATAGACTGTTTTCAGGGTTGCTACTGTCCGCAAGAGAAGTAGCAGTCCCATTGTCTTAGCTTTTTTTTGTTTTTACCTTTCAACTGATTAACTAAACTGGCCCATGTAGGATTCTCAATAAGATCAGAATTAGAGATGGCTTTAAATTCGAAAGGGACTTCCTCTGTCCTAGATTTACGAGTAGCTCTTGTTCTCGTAATACGCAGAGGGTTAGATCTCTGGTCAGCAATTATAGAGGTCGGGATGGATCGGAGGCGCATCAGACATCTCAGCGGAATCAGTAATAGTCTCATTTGTACATTTATTTGTTGATTGCATTTCCTTATCAATATTTGTAGGCACAAAAATCTGATTCGAGATCGTACTAACAGTCGAAATTAAGATATTCGAATGGACATTATGGACCTTGTAAGAAGTGTATTCTTTATGTATATTGTTACCGTCATTGTTTATATTGATGTTATGAAAATTTTCCTGATCTGGTCTGTCAGAATTTGGCTGTGCATTTGTGCTCTTTGAGTTACTTTCCTGATTATTATCCATGTTGGTATCAATATTCATATATGAACTATCAGTCGATAATTTCTGAGTAGTTGCTTTAGGCATCCAAACTTTATTAATTTGACAATGATTTTCAGCGTGTCCAAAGCTTGAGCAATTCAAACAAATAGATGGTTTCCATTCATAGTTACTTCTTGCCAAATGAGTTCATCCTTTTCAGTTATAATAGGGATTTTATTTGAAAATTTAAATGGGTTATTAATTTCAATTAACACTCTAGCATATGCAATTTTAATGATACCTTCAATGAAATCTAGTTTGATGGGGGGAACCAAGCACTGAGGCAATACGACTAATTCTCTCTTCCCTCTAGTAATCAAGAGGGAGGTTGGGGAAACGAATCCAAATTGGAATGGAATGGAGAAGTTATTTGTTGAGCAGCATTCCAAGAGATCACATCTTCATCATCATCAACTTTTTATTGTAATAATAGGGACCGCCTTACAATATTTTATCACGATCTTGCTTTTTGTTAAATTTAATAATATAAAATCCATTCTTCATAGAGTAAATCGAAAATTCATCATCTGGTTTCCATACTCTGATAATATTGTCACGGTCGAGATTTTCGACCTTCGAAAATCAACATCAATACGTCTATTGTATTACATGTCAAGCAATCGAATGCTGGAAATACCTGATCGTTAAATAAAAGAAGAAAGAGGTAGAAGAAGAAAACAGAAATAACAACACATAATCTCACAATCGCAGCAGAACAATATATATAGATATAACATGTCTATATACAAAAGGCACTATAACTGTCATTTATACATTACATCATAAGACTACAATACTTTAATGACACAATACTGGACAGTTATGATAAATCGTCCTCATAAAATCTGAATATACAGCCTACAATACACAGTGGAGTAAAAACCAAGTACATGTGATACGTCTTGACATCCAGCTCATCTCCTCCGCTCCATAGCATCCTATCATGTATCTGTAATACTCGGTCTGACCCGAGCATTATAAGAAAATAACACCCGAGTCAGTCAGGAAAATTAGCGTGAGAAAACACACTCAATTTGGATTATTAAACTTATCAAATCCTTTGAAAATCAAAGGTATCTCGTAAGACCACGCTACACATAAACACGACGGGTTTTTACCTTACTATAACCAAAACATTTCATATCAGATCTTCTGATATTATAATAGTGTCTAAGTACAAATACTTATTCAAATAGCTAAAATGCTTGCATCTCGCATTTCAGCATAGTTGGGCACAATCAAAACCGTATGTTTATATTTCTCCTAGATAAAACTGGTATCTCACATTTCAGCATAGTTGGGCACATATCTAACTTTGGGAATATCTAGCTATCTGGATATTCCCAAAGTTATATTTTGGGTCCAGATTTTGATAATCGGTTATTTCACTCTTAAATAAACAATCATTCAACAAATTATTCCATTTCCACTGAATAACTCCAAATCTCTTTTTAATTTTTTTTTATAAATTAAATCTCTTTATCCAAAATATATGTACTTAACTTATTGAATTTAGTGAATTCACCAACTATCACTTTTCAAAAGAATATTTGAAACCACTCTTTGAATTTGAAAAAAAATGGAAAGTACCATTGCGGTATTGAACCATGTATTCATAGCTCAATGGTAACTTCTCTATCCCAAAAAACCCAAGACTTAACTACAGGCACTCACTGCCTAGATTTCACCATGCGAGTATACCATTTACCTATTGAAACTTTATTTGAAAATTTTCAAAATAATACTTATGAAATTTCCATCATAATCTTCCAAGTTAATTTTAGGAAGTTACTCTTTTAAAATAAAAGTTATTATAAAATAATATTAATATAAAATAATCTATCTCTTGAAATAATAATACTGATTAATCCTCAAATAATTATTAATTTAATATCAACCATTTATAAAACTACTTAATTAATACTTAAATATAATTTAAACATTTTTTAAACAACTGAATAATAAATTTTCTGAAATGTTCTTAAACGCTTTTTAAATTTTCCTAACTAATACTTAAAAATCCTCCCGTTTTAAAATAAACTTAACTTCTCAGGAAAAATACATTTTTAACACCAATACAACCAGTCTAATTATTTATAAATCCCTCTTGATTTATTTCCAGTTTGATTTATGTTCTAATTCCGTAAATTCCTTTTTTTCCACATTTCTAAAAATAAATTTACCATTTATTTTTAAACTGATTTACCTTTATAAACCCTCATCATGAATTTAAATTTCCCATTTATCCACTAATTATTTACTTTTATAAACTTCGTTTATAAATTTCATAGTATCATTTCCCATTTTATCACTGTTTCACAACACATAATCGATTTTCTAAATTAAATTCCATTTTTAAATCAAATTCCCGAATAACCCAACTATATTCAGAAATCCAACTAAATTTAGATTTCACTTCCTTTTCATAATTTAAAATCTTATTCAAAATCTAGTATATCAACTTTATATTTTATTTTTCAAATTTTCCCCTTTTTCTTCCAAATTATTTAAAATCTCAATTTTTAAAATAATTCTTTCACACTTAAACCAACACCGTTTAAATTTATTTATTAAAAATCATTCCATCTACATTATCCCAAAATATATATTCTCCATATTTCGAGATGATCAAGTACAATTAAAATTCAATCCATTTATTTTTCCCAATTCATCTCTTTTAATTAATCCAATTTCTCTATAAATATTTTTACTTCTAATTTCCCTTTTTATTTTATTTTTCCCAATTCAAAAGATCTATTATTGGTATTTTAAAAATACCAAAATCTAGGCCAAAAACTACCATAGCATCCAATAAATTCAAATTGTACTATAATCTACAACAGATTATTTAAACAGATTACATATCAATATATATAAAGTTTAAATCAACATTTTCGAGGAATCCAGTTGGATCCCTCCAACCTATTTTTCCTACATCCATAGATGTTAGCACAATATAAAAATACCAATCCCACTTCGAGGGGGATATCGTGGTACATAGGGTCATCCGCTATTATGCGGGGCATATAGGGTCTCGTCTGCTCTATAAATGCGGGAATATCAATCACTCCAATATATATACTACTATATATAACATCACATTCAACTGATAATAATTTATCAATTCTATCAATCAATTAATAATTCATTTTAACTATTTAAAATTGATCGTGGTAAATCCAAAATTGAGTGAGGTTAACTCACTTTTATTTTCCGTTGTCGCTGAGGCATTTCGGTTTGGAACTAAAACTAAACAACGCCCAATTTTAGCCTAAATTTCGACTGTCTCTGAATCCATCCAAACCAGTTTCATTTTGAAGCTCTTGTTATCGTGATCGGGATGCAAAATGTTTCTTCCAATTTCGACCTTGTATGAGAGAGTTATAAATTTTATAAGTTCATCGATTAAAATATGAATAAACTAAGCAAAACTCTTTTTAATAAACAATTATCCAAAGTAGCTGAGCCGGTCTAGTAAGCATCTTCTTCCCAATTTCAAAAAAGCCGCCTCCAGACTTTAAAACTCCCCTATGCATATACCTTCTTCTCTCCCTCGCATGCCCAATCCTCCACGAAATGGCATGCGACCATCGCCATTCTTCATCAAAATGCGCAAGTGTAGCAACCCTAGATTTTTAATATAATTTTAAATTTGACTTTATTTTATTTTGAAATTAATTTAAATTTGTTTTTATTGCAAGATTTCATTTTTAAATATTTTTAAAGTAATAATAAAAAAATTCAAAATTTATTGCATTTATTTTCTATTTTTAAAGCCTAGTTTCCATTTTTCTGCTGTTTTCTTCAATTAATAATATTTAATTAAAATTTATTTATTTCTATGCCTGCATTTTATTTTTGTGTTTTTATCTTTATTTATGAGTATTTTTCAGGTATTTAAAATTGCAAAATGAAATAAGGAAATATGAATAGTTTGTGACCTTTTGTGTTCATTGTCTCTTCACATTCACTCCATCTTTTCACCAATCAATGCACCACTTCATCGGCTGCCATATTACTCTTTGCTTCAGCCGACTTTCTCATTATTTCTCACGTGAAAACAAAAACTTCTCAACCCTAAAAAAATTCGGCTATCTCCTATACATGACTTTTGGTAAAAACTTCATTTCTTTTACATTTTCTACTTGATTTTTGTTGGTTTTTGCACTTGCAATCACCTGCTTAGGTTCGGCCCCTCCACCTCTATCCCCTTGGTCGCCTCCACCACCACCTATTCCAGCCACCATACCCTCCTCTCCACTGCCATTCGAGAGCCAAACCATCCATGATGGAGATCCACCAAGATTTTGACAAAAACTCCACTTGATTCACCATATATAGTCGAGCTCTACTTGATCCATCACTCCACCATCATGCTTTGGCCGACCCAAACACCACCACCACTAGCCACAACCTGAGCCTTGGACCTCTGTAATACCTGTAGTTGATCATACCAGATTAGGCCATGCCCAATCCATGCTTGGCCGAAGCCATTTATGCCTTGAAACCCACTTGTAGTTGCCTTGTTTTTGTAAATGCATGCACACATACCTTCATCTCCTTTATATTGCTATGGTCGACCACTATATAACCTTAACCTGATCCAAACCTGATCCAAATCCTCTCCTTGGAAGTGGTTTTCCAGTCCATAGCTGAAGCATAAGTGGTTGAATTCAATGCAAAAATTTTAGCTATGTATTGTGCTTATATTTCTAGCTTTGTTTATAATAGTTTGGTTCGAAATTTATGTATTGTACTTTTTTTGTTTGTTATGTAACAAGGCAATTAGCTTTGGCTCTTCCACTCTCGAATCATTGTCGTGCTATCGTGCCTTTGTGGATCTCAATTTGTGTTCTTTGGTTGTTGTCTTCAGCTCATACCAGTGAGTAATTCTCACCAGACAGGATTTATACTTATATGACTAGTAAACTGATTACAATTGAATCTGTAAACATATCATTACGTTATATCTGCTATGCTATGATCAAATGATGTTCACCCATGCTTATTTACCTGTTATATCATCTGTTACTGTTATATAATGCTATTCTTTTATTTATATCAGTTTATCACACTGCAAGTTCCCTTTAGATTAGAATCACTATGGGTTGAAATGATACATATCCGAACGGACCTTAGAATAGGGAAAAATCATTATGGGCTGAAATGATAGGCCTGAAAGATTTTTAATTATTTCATTTACTTGGAACTGCGGGTTTGAAATGATAAAACCCGGGTTTTCTTTGTAAATTACGGATTGAAATGATATAATATCTGCATCACTTTACCTAGGCTAGAAAATGATATACAGACCCATGGTTAAAATATATTTTTCTAAATTTTTTAAAGTATTTTAGAAATGTAAATATTATAATATTTTGATTTAAACTTAATTAAAAATGATTTTTGTAATGTATTATTGATTTTCTAAAAATTTATAAGTGAAATAAATTAATGGTAAAGTTAGAAAATTTGAAATATAAGCTATTTTGGAAATTTTGATTTGGGTATAAATGGAATTTAAATTAAGTAGGAAAATATGATAAATAGATTTAAATTAAAATTAAAATGAACTTAAATGATATTATAAAGTATTAATGATTTTTGAATAAATTAAAGGGTGAAATAAATGAATATCTAAGTTGAATTTTGAAAGATAACTTAAATTGAAAATTTGTGAATTTTGTTCAAAAGTGAATTTTAAGTTAAGTAAATAAAATGAAAAAAAAAGTTATATTTGGGAATGTAAACTTAAGTGTTAAGTTTAAAACTTTAATTATAAGAATTGAAATTGAATGTGTGAATTTAATATGTGAATTATTATTAAATCTTGATTTTTGAATGAATATTTATGTAGCGACCCTGACTCGGCCTTCGAAAATCGGCACCGAATATGATATTCGTATTCAAATGCCGCAGATCCAAACGTCGAATCTGGTTCGCCGGAGCTTATAACACATTAAGTATAACAACAGAGCGGAAGAAAAAGAATATATCAATATATACAACATTGATACAATATCTGATACAAATGGATAATACAATGAATATCAATATACATCAGAGATATGATACAAGACAATAGCAGTGGAAAGAAAAGATAACACTAGCAGCGGAACAAAATCTCCAATATGGTCTTCAAGAAAGAACTCCAGTATCGGTAATCTCCATCTCCAAGGCACCGATCCAGAAAGTAGCTCGAACTCCCAATAACGATGCACAAAGATAAGCAAGTACAGTCGTGATCCAAAGAATGAACTAGCACCAGATAATCTATTAAACCCGACTATCTGAAAAACCCAACTCTAGACTGCACGTGTGGGAAAATTGTGGACACCCAGAGTTTAGGAAAGGAACAATAAACTCCAGGTCAGTCATGGGACTGGTATGAGCAAACAAAAACAGTTTATTCTTAAAACAGACAACAAGAGAATTTAAAATAAATCCGCAATTCTTTTTGGAAAATTAAACTACCATAAGGCCTCCCAAACCCATATAAACCCATTTATAAGTTGAATAACCTTTTTAAACATAGTTTCCAAATCATAGAATTTGATTTCAAATATCGAATTCAAATTTAAATCAAATTATTCAAATAATTTCCAAGTTATGAATAAATCTTTAAACCATTAATTATCCATTCTTAATTACTTTCGCTAAGTAATTATTTTAATTAATTAATCATTAATTACTTGATTAATCAAACTTAAATTATTAATTCATTTACCTTAATTACTATTAAATAATTAACTTCAAGTAACTAATTTCCTTTGACAAATAAAATTTAACTTAACCTTGAAAAGTTAATTTACAATTATAAAACATCCGTATTATTAACCTCTTGAAATATCATTAAGTTTATTTAAAATAAACTTTAAAAATAAAAGCTATGTTAAAAAAAACATCCTAAAAACGTAGTTAATTAAAAACCATTTATTCAAAAATCCTTCTTAACTAATTCTCACAGCTTAGATAACATTTAATATAAGAAGCAAGTTGGGTTTAACAAAACTTGTTTGAAATAAATTGAATTTTCCTTAAAATTTTAATACTGCTTCTATACCAAGTCAAAACAGCCATCCCCAAGTTCACCCCGAGACGAAAACACATTTTCTTCGAGTTTTATCAAAATCTACCTGTGTGCCAAAAAAATTCCAAACTTTAAAATTTTCTAAGTGTTTACCCAGTACTCACGCTATTTCACTCGAGCCATTCTATCGTTTACTCGAGATTAAACCCGAGATTACTTCATCTTCCTCACCCAAACATGGCCTGACACACTGATGCACATGTGCACGTGTACACGAATTCGCTACCCTTTTGACCATTCTTGCCAACGCCGACAGGTCACCGATGACCTCGCCTAACATCTCGACCACCCAGGTTAGATCGATTCGCCTGGAAGTGAAATCGAATGAAACCAGACAAGTTGGAACCCATAACCTCCCCAACGAAAATGCCTCGCTCTGATGATCGTGACAACCAGAGGTTACGTGACCATGACCAAAGACGCGCCACGACGACACGCTCCGATCCCCTCCCCTCCCCCCCCCCCCCCTCCCCCCCCCCCCCGTTCCCATTCAGTCTGATGCATCAATGATGACCAACTGGTATCGAATTTGACGATGACCAAACTTGAGTATAAAACCCTAGATTGGCGTCGCATTGCCACCACAGTCCTCAAAAAAATTAGCGACTATTTTTCTGATGATCAGCGACCTCTAAACTACCTTCTCCACCAACCTCGATGATTCCAGACCCACCAATCGCCAGAATTTGGCCAGAAATCAATTTCCGACCATCTCACTTTTCCTCATAATTTAATGAACTATAAATCTTGAAATTCTTATCAAAATTCATCGATTTGAATTGCGAATTCATATATATAATCAAAACATGAATTCCAGAAAATAATTTTCCTGACATAAATTTAATTCCACTGTAATATTTAAACATCGAGATATTAAATCAATATTTCAACTTATATTTATTTTTAAAAATGATGTTTTACTCGTATAAACATCTTTCATTCAGTAATTATAATCTATATTTTTTTGGGGTGGGATAATTTTATAATTTCAAACAGGTTTTTTTTAAGATCTGGAATGTATAAACAAAAACAAGCTTTGTTTTGTTCCCTGACATGCATCACATATGTACATACATATGTAAACAGATTTACATTCCAGAATCATCACATATCAGAGAAGACAATTCATTCAAGCATTCACCAAGACAGAGAACAAATTCAGGCTAGATTGCTCACCTGGACATGGATAAGGCAAAAAAAGCAGAGACAGAGAAGAAGCTTCTGACAGTTTCAAAGAATGAAAGCCTACATCTTTTTTTCTTCTTTAGTCTTGGAGTTTAGATCTGTAAATTATAAATACATATCTTTATTTACTCTTTGCTGTACTTAATTCATTAAACACAAACAATTTTTCATTACTTATAGTATGAATCTCTGCTATACACAGAGAAGTTTTTTTTTATTTCTGCAGTTGAAATCCAGAAATGGTTCAAGTCTTTGATCTTGATTTTCCTCCGGCACTGATTGATTCAATTGATTAATTCCTTTGCTTTGTTATTGATCAACAACATTAAATTCAAACTTTTAAAGAAAACTACTTGCCTTAGATTGTTTTCCAAAAATTTTGCACCGTCAAAACTGCAGCTCTATAATTTTATAAATCTGCAAATTTTTCTAATTTGTTTTATGTTAAAACTTGATTTTGAAATCATAGATTCATTAAACCATAAGGTATAAAATTTACCTGAGATATGGAATACAAATCCACTGCTTGATGTTGAAAGAGATTTGCAGATTTCTTGTTTGCTTATCTTTTGTTTTCAGATTTTTGATTTTTTTATTTCTTTGGTGTTGTAGTTTTGAAATGCCAAATCTTTTTACTGACTTGTTCAGATTTGGTGAGAGTAAATATGATTGCATATGGGGAAGTGAAGATTTTTTTTGTAATTATTTATTTAATTATTTATTTAATTAATTGCATTGAAGGCCATTTGTAAAGAGATATCATAAACTCTAGATTTTTTTAATCACCTTACTCTATCTCCCATACGCATCTTTATTTACATTTGTGATCTTTCTTTTTACAAGACAAAATATAAAAATTTGTAAATTTTTACATCTTATTCATTGGTGCATATATGTATGAACAATGTTAAAAGAATTTAGCCAATATTTATATGATATGCATTACATCTTAATGATTTTCTAAATGTCACTTATTTTTAAAAATATTTATTTTAAATTTTATTTCAAATTCCAATTCACTTGAATAAAAATTCATTTATGTCTATTACTTCTACTTATACCAATTTAAAGAAAGAAATGATTTTAAAAACTAATTTTATTAATAAGTGATTTTTTTTTCTTTTCAAAAGAAAGTATGTATTATATATAAAACAAATTGAATTCAAATGATTCTTTTAAAATATCTATTATTTAGAGATTTTAAACTCAAAATAAATTGGAATTTATCCTTATTTGATTTATTACTCATTTTATTTGTTTGAGATTTTTCAATATATTTTCAAATTAAATTTCAAAAGTTTAAAATATGTTATAAATTTATATTGACAAATTTTAGGATGTTATTTTTTTATTTATAAGATTTTAAATATACAAATTCAAAACCCCAATTAAATTTTAAAATCAATACCCAAACAAACAAATATCCTATTTAATTTGAAAAATTCAAATTAATTTACAATTTTATTGCACAATTCATTTTGATTATCAATTTAAATTTAATTAAAAATCAGGATCGTTACAATTTAACTTTATAAACCATGAATATAAGAGTATTTAAATGATTTTTTTAAAAGTGAAAATGTATGATTTTATAATTTTAAAATGGTTTAAATAAAAATTTAATTGTTTGAGAAATTATATTGAATAATTGGAATTTTAAGTAACAGCAATTTGAAATGCCATTATTTTATATTGTAAATGATATTACAGCATTTGTAAATGCTGTAGTTGATAGAAATGAACTAAATGACTAGATTGAATTAAGGACTATTATAGCACTTTGTATGTGCTGTAATTGCTAAATTTAACTAAGGTTTTATTTGAACTAAAGTAACTCTATTACAGCATTGTAAATGCTGTCTTTTATTAAATTGAATTGTTTTAAAAGTAACTTTCCGTAGCATTTTCTAAATGCTGTGAAAGGTGAAATTTTCACTGATTTGATAAATTTAAGTGAATAGATGAACTTTGAAAAGTTTTAAATTTGGATATTTAATTATTAAAAATAATAACTTCATTTTTATAATTTAAAATGAAGTAATTTGTTTTGAAATATAAACTATTTTGAAATGTGAGTTGAAATGGTACTTTAAAAAAAAGAATATGGTTTGGAATAAGATATGATATATTGATATTTTGAAATTGATTTGAAATGATATTGAATTTTTGAAATAACATTTGATTTTTGAAGTATTTTACCATTTTTTAAATTATAACTATGGGTTATAATAACGATTGATTGTTAAAGAGACCGTGATCGGATATGGACATACTCTCTGTCGATACTGAAAACCACTTTAACAACTGTCTACGCGGTGGAGATTCCAGAATGAAGTAGGATGGCGACGACATTCCTGAGGTACATTACGTAGACCTGACTCTCATGAGTTAGCTTAAGGTGGCTAAAACAGGAGCGATCTCGGGCCAAATTGGGTAGCTCCTCTGGTCGGACACACTTCTTCGATACCATTCTATTACTGTTGTGATTGATTGGGTGCACCCCTTGATTTTGGAGTGTTGTTCGCGGTGGGCGTAGTGGCTGCTACGTTACCGCCAACCCATGTGCGTAATTGGTATATCTACCCTGGCATTGCCTTGTGCGCCGTGCCACCTACCATACTGAGCCTTTACTACGAGTTTGTTTTTCTTCCGGAGCCCGTGGAGTATTTAGGGTAGTCTCCCGATCTAGAGATACGGTGATACTGGATGGACTACTGGGACTATTACGTGTTAAGGGGAATATTGGGTCACTCCTTAACGCTATTTTAAAGTATGTTTATTTTACTGTAGACATTATTATAATAGCGCAATACTACTACATAGTAAATAGTTTAACGGATCCTTAGAGGATGGGCGGTCCCAGGCATCCTTTAAGTTACTTGTATCTTTATTACAGTTTACTTGAGTTGGTTTACATTATATAAGTATATATTGTCCTGACTCGAGTGTTTTGTGTTTTACTTTACGCTCGGGTCAGCCTGAGTATTCACAGCTTAGGATTCTCTTTCTGGAGCTGGTCTTTGCTGGAGATTCTACCTATCTATATTTATATCTAGTTCAATTTCAGCTATTCTAATTTATCTCATGTACTAGTGAACTTCTATGTATTTGGGATTTCTATTATGTTGTTTTCAGAGTGATATTATTTATTTTTTTGAGACTTTGTTATAGTAGCTTCATGAACTACTATATTATTTTATATTCCGCTGCGAGTTATTCTGATTGTTCTGTGTCTGTGATTCTGTGTATTTGATTTCATTTGCTCTAAATTTATATACAATCTGTTATTTTGCATCATTCAAGTCTGACACGTGTGGATTATTGTCGATTTGAATGGTACGAAATGGCGGGTCGTCACAGCGAGCCTCCACCCTACCCAACCTTGACAAGCTCAATCAAGGATTCGTCAAGGCAACCTGACCGTGTTTGACGCACTGTAGAGATGTCACACATCTCAAATGGCAACCGGTCATCACCAAAACGCGGCTACGGCCGTGATTCTCGAAGCTCAACCCAAAAACGACCCCAAACTCGTGAATACGTGAACCTATATTCGAGAATCCAAAACCCTAGTTTGAAACTCGCCACGACATTAAATTCAATCGACCAAAACCATGGCCGCACCCCTTAACATTTATACCAGATCGAAGGGGATGGAAAGATAGGATTTTACAAACTTGTTTCGTGATTTTTAACCAAGTGGATTTGAAGAAATTTAATTTCAAAGTTTCATTTTTTTCCTTTTATTCAAACTATGTTCGACCTGTTTTTACAAGAAGAGGGAAAGTGATTGAAGAGAAAGTGGCATGTAAAGAAAGGCTGTAGTGCTTTTTGATAAGAAGAGAAAAGTTCTGATGTGAAAATATTTGACCAGTCAATAAATAAAAAATATTTAAATTTAAATCATCTCGAATTCCTAGCTTAAAATCTTGACCTATCGAGGTATGCCGATAGACGTTCATAACGTTAGATCCCTGTTTCGAACGCAATGGAAAAGGTTTCGTGTTCTAATTCGATCGTATGGAGAAGATAGCTTTTTGGACCCAATTATATATTGAATTTTTGATATAAATTTCAACGCGTTAAAATCCCGTATGACCAAACGATAACTTCAAATGCTACGAAATTTGAAATCCAATAATAATATACTATTACAGATCCAATGGAACTGGTTTCGTCGAAATCCACGACTGTGCTCCGGAAGGCTATTTTTAAATGTAAATTTAAACGATATATTTTTAAAACTGAAAAAACCACTTTTAAATTCCATTTAAAAACTTTTATTATCTTTCTATTATCAATATAAATTTTATAAGCCTTTAAATTATTTTTAACAAGCTTAAAACTCCATATCCAATATTTTAACCAATTTTCAGTTATTGAATTCGGTAATTAAATTATCCAATAAATGATTACATTTGAAATTCAAGTTAAAAATCAACTTTTAAATATTTAAAATCAATTAAATATTCCTATTTCAAATATCCAAAAAAATTGGGTCGTTACATTCCTTCCCCTTTATAAGAATTTCGTCCTCGAAATTGCTAGGTAAGAAGAATGGTCCAAAACCGAATAACTACCCAAAACCACACAGTTTCAAACAATTCCCCAGACACAAATTTCACCTATTGAAATTACATTATCACTCCTACTAATTTCCCAAATTAATCCATAGATTACACTAATATTATCCCCTCAATCATTCAAATTAAAATTTAAAACCAAATTTTGAATTATCAAAATTTTCTTCAAAATTTTTCAAAGTCCTTAAATTTTTGAAATTTTTGCCAGCGTCTCCGTTGCATGACTAGATCGGAATACCTACAAAACGCCACTAAAGGCCCAAATCATTAAAAGAAAACAAAAGCCAAGTGGCTCAATCAAAAAATATCAATGTCATACAACAATTTAGACACATACCTTTTTTGTCGGGCAATCAAATTCTACTTCGAAAATCAAAGACATCAATTTAGCTTTTTCTTTAAATACCTACACCTTACTTACCAATGATATCCAATCATTTAATTCCAAAAACATTTTATTTATTCCTTTTCAAAATTTTCGATATTTGCTTTTCTTAGGCCGTACGATGTACATATATCACCCGTACGCGGTACCAAATCCGATCGCTCACTCGATCACATAATTTCACTTCCGAAATAGTATTGTTCACACGACTCTTTTGTGTGGACTCAGATCTAGTCCTTGATTAGAAACCATTATTCTACTTGCATAGCCATCTACTATGATAGAGAATTTCAAATAAATCAAAAATCCATATCCAAGGTTCACCACTGAAAATCGAGTGAAAAATCCTAACTTGGATCGACATAAATTATCTTGAAATTCTATGCTCGAATCTGGATCGAATCGCTATGCAAATAAAATAATATACGTACAACTTACGTATTAATTTCCAATTGATTATTAGCTATACCCAATTCTTTCTACTCACATTTATTTATAATTTCCATTCACTTATCCACAATTATCCTTTTACACAACTTTTATTTAATCTTCATTTAAATATTAACTTAGTATATTCCCAATACCAATTGTACTTAAGAACTTCACCATCAATTTCTTAAGTCTATGATAAACATTTTATACAATGTTCCTAGATTTATTTCCACTTCACCACTTTGGTTTATATCCATTTTTTTTTCAAATTCCAATTTCTATTTGACCCAATTTATCTCCAAATCTTAAATACTGAATTATATCACCCATATCCTATACCATATTTAATTAACTAATTACTTTAATTAGTTCCATTCACTAATTTATTTCAAATCCCTATCAAATTTTGTTTCCAAACTTTTTGTTTAATTTAGTCCAACTCAAACTAAATTTTCTATTTCACTTTATTTAACATAATTCAAGTTAAATATTCCATTTCAATATTCAATTTCAATTCCATTTACTTACTAATTAAATAATTTATTCCATTTACTAATTTATTCCAACTTAATAAATTCTATTTCAATAGCTATTTCCATTTGGCCTACTTAGGCTTAATTTCTCAAAATTCTCTTTATCTAACTTAATTCCCGTTAATCTCCATTCCAAATAGAATTTCAAATTTTTACAAGTTTTCAACTTACTCGTATTCCATAAAACATTTTAAATAAGATTTCAGAGTTTTAAACAATTTCTTAATATTTCAAAATCATTTTTGAAACCATATGTACCCAAAATCCCTTGGTATATCAAATTATTCTTTGAATTTCAAATCAAATCAGTTTTACCAAACCAAAACTCCAATTCAATTAATAAAGGTAGCAATTCCTCCCTTGGAAACTCGAAAATGAAAGTCAATGATGTTGTAGTCATCATCGAAATTATTTTCCAACGACCGAAGTGAGTTCAGTGTTTTTATTTCTTTTTTTAAATACCATTGTTAAATATTTTTCAAATGACATCATCATTATTTTCCAACTTTGAAAAATATTTTCAAAACCAATGGGATTTAAATTCCTAAATTTCCATCTTCTAATTCCTTTATAAATCGTTTTAATAAACCATATCATCTTTAAATATTCCTCAGGAATTTTATTCGATTTCAATTTTTAAATCACATTTATAAACTCATTTTTACAAACTCCATTTTGTTATATGAATTTTTTCCTTAACTGTTGACTAAAATATCAAATTTTTACTCAATATCCACAATAATAATGATAACAGTTTAATATTATCATTTTCTAACGTCAAGAGAACCACATCTAATTATAATAATTTAAGAAAATTATTTCTTTCATATATAAAAATAAATTGGGTAAATTATCTCATTCACCCAATTCAAAACAGTATCGTGTCGAATTGTTCAGTTATAGTGTTTAGAGATCCCTATCAATAACATTAATTACTCGTATTGACAAGAATCCATAAGCCAATCAATAAATCAACCAACACAACATAAAATAATTTTATATCAACTAAAAAATACGCGCTCATATCTATTAATACACTCAAACTCATTCTAGGGTGTCACTGACCCTATCTCTAATGAGTAATTCCCACTAGAACCAAGGTTCTCGCTTAACCTTCAGCTCTGATACCAAGTGTCAAGGCCGAGATTTTAGAGCTTCGAACATCGATATCAATACATCCACTGTATTACATGCCGAGCAATTGAATGCCAGAAATATCATATCGTTAGGGAAAAGAAGAAAGAGATAGAAGAAGAAAACTGAAATAATAACACAGAATCTCACATTCGCAGCGGAACAATATATAATAGATATAACATGTCTGTATACAAAAAACACTTTAACTGTTATTTATACATTACATCATCAAAGCACAATACATTAATAACACAATACTGGACAATTACGATAACTCGTCCTCACAAAAGCTGAATATACAACCTACAAATCATAGCGGAGTAAAACCAAGTACGCGTGATACGTCTCGACATCCGGCTCGCCTTTTGTGCTTCTAGCATCATATCTTGTATCTGTAATACTCGGTCTGACCCAAGCATTATAATAAAATAACACCCGAGTCAGTTTGGAAAACCAGCGCGAGAAAACACACTCAATTTGGATTATTAAAGTTATCAAATCCTTTGAAAATCAAAGGTATCTCGTAAGACTACGCCACACATAAACACGACGGGATTTTACCTTACGATTACCAAAACATTTCATATCAAATCCTCTAACATTGTAATAGTGTCTAAGTACAAATACTTATTCAAATAGCTGAAATGCTTGCATCTCACGTTTCAGTATAGTTGGGCATAATTAAAACCGTACATCGCTTATTGGAGAATGGATTCCATACAAATGACTAGGTACTGGGGTATCACCTGTCACAGTATTGTCTAGAACAGCGTACCGAGGACCATGCCAGGATCACCTACAACACAAGACCGGACTATCCCTGACCTGGATAGACCGAATATGCTATCACCTCAGGTGTTCCCACCATTGTCCAAGCTCCTTCCATAAATCGTAGAAATAATATCCGAGGGTATCTAGAAAGATGATAAACATAACTTAATTGGGTGCTACCAACTTAACCTTGTGGTATCTCCCCTGTTTTTCAGTCATTACCGGTTGATGAGGCTAGATGCTACAATTACCTTTTTAAGAAATTTTCACTTAGAATGCTCATTGTCCTCCAACGATAATGTACTAATAGCGTTCATCCATACAAGTCCGTTTTGGGTCCGAACGGAACTGAAGGCACTACTCCTACTACATCCATTTTGAAACCACCCTCGGTATTAGTAGCGATTAGCCCTTGCACTTCACTGCTCCATCTTTGACTATGTGTTCTTGTTTTCCTTTAGAAAACGTACTCGTTGGATCGAAGTGGTTTTCAGATAACTTATCTGATCCCAGTCTCTTCGAAACAACGTTCGATATTTTTCGGTAAACTCAACCCAGGTCCTTTAGGAAATAAACAGACGAAAATAAGATCGGATACACTTTCTAACTGTTAGTGGACGGATTTCCTTATAAACGTCCTAGAAGAACGAAACGAGTTTGTACGTACAATATAGCACCCGAACGGTAATTGTACCATATAATCCCGTATTTCACCTAGATATTTCCAAAGTTATATTTTGGGTCCAGATTTTGATATTCGGTTATTTAACTATCAAATAAACAAATTCAACCAATTATTCCATTTCCCACTGAATAACTTGAAAGCTCTTTTTAATTTAATTTTTTATAAATTGAATCTCTTTATCCAAAATATATGTACTTAACTTATCGAATTTAGTGAATTCACTAACTATCCCTTTTCAAAAGAATATTTGAAACCCCTTTTTGAATTTGATGAAAAAATATGCAAAGTACCACACGTGGTATCAAACCATGGATTCACAACTCAATGGTTATGTCTCTATCTCAGAGAAATCCAAGACTTAACTACAGGCACTCACTGCCCTGATTTCGCCATGCTAGTATACTATTTACCTCTCGAAACTTTATTTAAAATTTTTCTAAATAATACTTATGAAATTTCCACAATAATCTTCCAAAACAATTTTAGGAAATTACTCCTTTAAAATAAAAGTTATTATAAAATAATATTAATATAGAATTATCTTTCTCTTGAAATAATAATGCCGATTAATTCTTAAATAATAATTAACTTAATATCAACCATTGATAAAACTACTTAATTAATACTTAAATATACTTTAAACGATTTTTAAACAACTAGATAATAAAATTTCTGAAATATTCTTAAACACGTTTTAAAATTTTCTAATTAATATTTAAAAATCCTCCCTTTTTAAAATAAACTTAACTTCTCAGGAAAAATACATTTTCAACTCCTATATAACCAGTCTAATTATTTATAAATCCCTCTCAATTTATTTCCAGTTTGATTTATGTTCTAATTCCGTAAATTCCTTTTCTAAAAATAAATTTACTATTTATTTTTAGACCGATTTACCTATCTCCATATAAACCCTCATCGTGAATTTAAAATCCCCATTTATCCATGGATAATTTACTATACTTTATTTATAAACTTCATTTATAAATTCCATTGTCTCATTTCCCATTTTATCACTATTTCATAACGACTAATCGATTTTAAATCAATTTTCTAAATTAAATTCCATTTTTAAATCAAATTCCCAAATAACCCAACTATATTCCAGAATCCAACTAAATTCAGATTTCACTTCCTTTTCATAATTTAAAATCCTATTCAAAATCTAATATATCAACTTTATATTTTATTTTCAAATTTTTCTTTTTTTCTTCCAAACTATTTAAAATCTCGATTTTTAAAATAACTCTTTTACACTTAAACAAACACCGCTTAAGTTTATTTATTAAAAATCATTTCATCTTCATTATCCCAAAATCTCTATTCTCGATATTCCGAGATGATCAAGTACAATTAAAAATCAATCCATTTATTTTCCCCAATTCATCTCTTTTAATTAATCCAATTTCTGTATAAATATTTTTACTTCCAATTTCCCTTTTCATTTTATTTTTTCCAATTCAAAACATTTATTATTGGTATTTTAAAAATACCAAAATCTCGGCCAAAAGCTACCATAGCATCCAATAAATTCAAATTGCATTATAATCTACAACAGATTTTTAAACAGATCACATATCAATATATATAAAGTTTAATTCAACATTTTTGAGAAATCCAGCTGGATCCCTCCAACCTGTTTTTCCTGCATCCACAGATATTAGCACAATATAAAAATACGAATCCCATTTTGAGGGGGATATCGCGGTATATAGGGCCATCGGTCTCACTCGCTATATATATATATATATATATATATATATATATATATATATATATATATATATATATATATATATATGCAGGAATGTCAATCACTCCAATATATATACTACTATATACAACATCACATTCAACTGATAATGGTTTATCAATTCTATCAATCAATTAATAATTAATTTTAACTATTTAAAATTAACTACGGTAAATCTAAAATTGTGTGAGGTTAACTCGTTTTTATTTTCCATTGTCGTTGAGAGGTTCCGGTATGAAACTAAAACCGGACGACATCCGATTTTATTCCAAATTTCGACTGTCTCCAAATCTGTCCAAACTAATTTCATTTCGAAGCTCTCGTCATTGCGATCGCAAAGCAAAAAGTTTCGTCCAATTTCGACCTTATATGAGGGAGTTATAAATTTTATAAGTTCGTCGATTAAAATATGAATAAAGTAAACAAAACCCTTTTTATTTAATAAACAATTACCAACAGTAGCAGACCCGACCTAGTAAGTATCTTCTTCTCAATTTCAAAAATGTCGCCTCCAGACTCGGAAACTCCCCCATGTCGATACCTTCTTCTCCCCCTCGTATGCCCAATCCTCCACGAAACAGCATGCGACCATCACCATTTTTCGTCAAAATGCGCGATCCTCCACCCTATCCAACCTTGACAAGCCTGATCAACGATTCGTCGAGGCTACATGACCGCGTTCGACGACACTGTAGAGATGTTGCACATCTCAAATGGCAAACGGTCATCACCAAAACGCGGCTACAGCCACGATTCTAGATGCTCAACCCAAAAATAACCCCAAACTCACGAATACATGAACCTGTATTTGAGAATCCCAAACCCTAGTTTGAAACTCGCCATGACATTAAAGTCGATCGACAAAAAACAGGGCCGCACTCCTTAATACTTATACCAGATCGAAGGGGATGGAAAGATAGGTTTTACAAATTTGTTTCGTGATTTTTAACTCAGTTGAAGAAATTTAATTTCAAAGTTTCATTTTTTTTCCTTTTATTCAAACTGTGTTCGGGCTGTTTTTACAAGAAGTGGAAAAGTGACTAAAGAGAAAGTGACGTGTAAAGAAAGGCTACAATGCTTTTTGATAAGAAGGGAAATGTTCTAATGTGAATATCTTTTGACCGGTCAATATAATATATATATATATATATTAAATTTAAAACGTCTCGAATTCGTAGCTTAAAATCTTGACTTCCTATCAAGGTGTGCCGCTAGACGTTCATAATGTTATACCCTATTCCGAACACAATGGAAAAGATTTCGAGTCCTAATTTGATCGTTTGGAGAAGATAGCTTTTTGAATCCAATTATATATTGAATTTTAGACATTAATTTCAGCGTATTTATATCCCGTATGACCAAACAATAATTCCAAATGCTACAAAATTCGAAAGTCGATAATAATACACTATTACGGATCCAATGAAACTGGTTTCGTCGAAATTCAAGACTGTGCCCCAGAAGGCTATTTTTAAATATAAATTTAAACGATGTATTTTTAAAACTAAACAGACCACTTTTAAATTCCATTTAAAAACTTGTATTATTTTTAATATTATCAATATAAATTTTATAAGCCTTTAAATTATTTTTAACAACCTTATAACTCCAGATCCAATATTTTAACCAATTTTCAATTATTGAATTCGGTAATTAAATTGTCCAATAAATGGTTATATTTGAAATTCAAGTTAAAAATCAACTTTTAAATATTTAAAATCAATTAAATATTCTCATTTCAAATATCCAAAAATTCCGGCCCGTTACAAATATAGTCTTTGAAATATGGATAATATGGCTTAGGAATAACCACGTAGACCACAATAGCGTTATCCCACCGTTTTCTAACATCTTGAACAACTTCAACAGACATTTTGGCACATTGCATAGAGTAAAGTTCGCAGGGATAATAGAATTTTAACGGGATAGAAATTGGAATATTATTACCCTTAACCGCTTCATTCCATGCCATGTTAGATGAAGTGGAAAATTTTCATTTGTTGGTAGTAGATCTGTTAGCAGATTGGTTGGGGCAATCAACAGTACTATTGGAGCTAACAAAGTTTTGATGTACGTTTTGCTGAGTAGGCGTTCATGTATTCTTATGTTATAAATCGTCGGAAATAAGATTAGAAGATCTAGGTTGCTGCATATTTTTGGATTGACGTTTCCACTTGCGAGAAAGAACTGGCGTGAAACATCATCAGTTGGATATCAGGCTCAGGAGGTGAGATCAATGGAAAACTAGGTGGAGGGTCTGGAATGCGTGGAGGTGGTTCAAGGGGAGGGGAAACCTGACAACAGCTAGGGCTGGAGGAGGACATTCGACGGCAGGGTGAAGGGTGGCTCAAGGCGGAGAGGGTGGGGCGAAAAAGAGGAGGCTGGCGGCAAAAACCAATCACGGTGGAATCGGCAGAAGCAGAGGCCGGCAGCTAGGGCAAAGGTTTTTCTTCGTAAGTTTTTATCGACACTATTTATGATAACACTAGAAAAGATCTGGTGCATAATGAATCAAAAAAGTTTTTTTTTAATCCATTTTTTACCTCGATGCTTGATGCATTTGATCTAGCATGCATGCTCTTTACGCCCCTCGATTCTAAATATAAAGTATCATTTTGCAATAGAATAAAATATAAAATGAATATCCCAATGCATGTAGACATTAGTACGCAATAGATGATTAAACAAATATAATAATTCTTAAAGGATTAAAAATAAGGCTAGTGATTTAAGAAGAAATCATGTTGTCATAAAAGAATAGAAATGTCCTTGAAATAAACCTTTCAATTAAAAGCTTATAACTTTGGCGTTGTACTAGGGGTGGCAATTACATTCATTGGGATACCCAACTCAACGGATCTTATCTCTATACGGATCACGTTTTGTGAGTATTCAAACTATATATTTTAAAACCTAGATTTGATCTGAGATTCGATGCGGATAAGGTTGGGTTGTTTTTGATCCGATTGGGTGACAACACTTAATATGCATATATTTTTGTATTTTTGATCGAATCCTTTGGATCGGGTTGGGCTGACCAGATCCAAATGGTATTTTTCATCACTCGGATACAACCAATGATACATCATGTTCTGATCGAGCTCAAGTCGAGTTCGAATCTTCTTAGCTCGGTGCGGTTCAGACTTGCTGGTCTTAATTGTGATTTCCAAACCTAGCTTCTAGCAACATATATAGAGGGCGATATCTAATAACTATTGTTACAATCATAAATTTCACAAACATGATACAAATCTAGAGAATTTGTAGTCAAAATCAATTATTATTAATGAATCTATTTTTTTCAAAAATAATAACTGATATTTTCACCCGACATCATACGCTATTTTTTTACATTAGAGACATGACATCAGGTAACAAGTTATTTTCATTATTCTTGGCACTGTGCGGTTTGCAGTTAACGTGGAACAAAATACGGTCTGGTTATATGGGATGGGTTTCAACCACCAAGCAAATAATTGAAGCGGCCAGAATGGTTAGTTTTGACCCGTGACACATCTAAACAAGCTTTCTGCTCACTCATGATCCTTTTTAATATTTTATTTATTTATTTATTTTATTTTTGCCCCAACAATCTCACCGGTGAGCTACTTTTGAGAAAAAAAATATATACTCAAATTTACACTTCTGTAATTCAGGAAAAATATGAAGTACAAAAATAAAATTTATAATTTTCAGTAAATCACATCACACTAACCAATAAAACCCAACTCAAGCACAAGCAGCGGCAACAATAGTAAGAGCAATATCCACCAACCTCCCGTACTCCGCGTCCTCCTCCCCCACCGGCGACTTCACGTCCTCCTCCCCAAACGCCTCTTCGCAATCATCAGAAGCATCCAACGCCGCGCTAAGAAACGTGGTCGCGTCCTCGTACCTCTTCTTATCCATACTTCTAACCGCCTCCTCCAGCCGATCTATCGCGTCGCCGTAAATTTCGGAGCAGGAGCTTAGGCATTCTTTTGACAACCGATTGGACTCGGAAGCTTGAATCAGTGTAGTTATCTTGGACACTATGTTTGTGGCATTGGCGATGGACAGCTTGGTTGCGGTTATAGCCATTTGGGTCGGGTCGGACCCGTATCTGCTTAGCGGGTCGGAGTTTAGTGTTGCCATGCAGAAGTCCAGACCGATGTTTGGGCGGGCTGCGGTTACGTATTTGCATGTGTCTTCTACGGAGGCGTTTGCGAAGACAGCAACGGAGAAGAGGAGGACGAGTAGAGATATACTCATTTTCGAGAAATTAATAGAAAGTCTAATCTTATTTTTTATTTTTGTTTATCAGTGGCGTGGGAGATTTATAAAGGTGGTTTGTGAGTCTGGAACATTTGAAGTGCGCCTCGTGAATGAAATAGTGGAATGGGTGGCTGGGAATATTTTTTCGGTGTGTGTATGGTTGTCTTTTTATCTGCTATGTTTTGGTGGGCTGTTGGGATTAAGAAATTAGTACGTCTTTTGGATGGACATTATTTTCAATCTATATATATATAAAGATAAAGAAAACATGGAATATCCTTCGAGTGAAAGGTTTTCCCGTATCAACCACTTATCGGGCTGATCGTCTTGGTGATTGAAGTGATTATACGGATTTTTATAACTAATCTAAAAAAAAAAAAAAAAAAAACAATCAAAAATCAAAAATCAAAAATCAAACCCACTGATTTAATTCTGGTTTAATTGTACTTAAGAAACATTTCATTTGTAATGATGAGAGCATTCATTGTACTTCGACTGAATACACAAAGATACCATTAAAGTGCTTTCATCTTACCCTTTTATATATTTTATGAGTGCAATCTAATACAACAAAATTATTTTGATTCTTAAAATTAAAATAATAATAATAAATATTTAAATAATAACAACCATTTTGACAATTCGACTAAAGTTCTATTAATTTGATTAAACCATTAAACAAATAAAATTATTTTACCAACATGTTCTAAATTAGTTAACTTTAAAACTAAATCTATGAAAGTGAGCCGGTTGGTTGATTCCTTAATTTTAACCAAATATTACTCACTCTTACCACTTATAACATCTAATATGAAACATGGTTAAATAGCTATAGTTTTTGGATTTTGGTAAAAAGAAATCAAAGTCTCATAGTGGTTTTGTATTATTTTCGAAGTCGATATTAATTGTATAACATACATATACACTTGTATGTATGTATGTATGTATAAGTATATGTATGTATAAATATATGCATGTATGTATAATTATGTGTATATACGTGCGTACAAATATATACAAACGGTGTCTAAACATACAACTCCACAGTGTATAACCTAATGATCCAAATCCATTATCTCTTTCGCATCAGAGAAAGTTCTTATATGATTCATATGCACATAATAGTATGTATGTGTGTGCAACTGTTTTATAACATTCTAGAAGCTAAGAAGGGTCTACTTGAACTAAGCATCTGGTTATCAAAGGCTATGTGGTCACATGATTTTTCTACAATCAAACTACAATTTCTTGTAAAGTAAAAATGATACGTTATTTAAGCAAAGCACTGATTTTAATATTTTAGGGATTCAAACCCAGGATATATAGAACCCCATCCTAAAGCGATTTATCATTTATCGTTTGAGCTAGTGTTCTTTGATAAACTTACATTTACTTCAAAATTGATTTAAAATATTGTACACCTACAATATTAAACCATTGACACTTTATTGTAATTACACAGTTGTATGATGAACAACAATTTGAGGTCTATTAACATCGAACACATAATGTAATAGTCACTTTCACTAGCCATTTTATTGGTTTATATTAATGTCAAATGGAGCAAACATACAATCATTAAAAAAACAAAATTTCAACCAATCACGTAGAGTATCTCATTCGTTTTTGGCTCTAGCATTTACGTACTAATTATAGTGCTCTCATCCAAATTAATATGTTAGAAGTCTCATTTCCCACATCATGCCATGGATATGAATATTCAAACATTACACTACAACACTTCGATAACTAACCCTTGCAATATATTCCAATTTCAAATTTGAATCAATAAATAATATTTTAGATAAATAAAGTAACTATATATAAATATATGTAACTAATTTCTTTTTACGGAAGTGTATATGTAAATTAATGTTAAATTTTGAATATAAAATAACATTATATATTTATAATATAAAGGAACAAAATTACACACACATATTCATATATATTTTCGACCTAAATATGTTTGATAAAATCTAAATTTTTTAAGAAATCGTTATGGTTTTAAAAATATGTTTTCTAATTTAAATCATTTCTACACGGAAAATGTTTAAAAAAAATTCACAAGTATAAGTATGATTATGTATATTAAAATACATGCATATACATATTTTGTAATATGTATATATTACGTTAAAGTAATATGTTACATTTTAGAAATATAATATACATACATACGTACACACACACACACACACACACACACACACACACACACACACATATATATATATATTTATATACAATTTAAAAAAATTCTATATATATATATATATATATATATATATATATATTCGGAAATGCTTACATGTATATGATTTGACAAAATATATGCATATTGCACACACATATTCTATTTTATTTTAAAAACCATTAAATTATTATTAAATTTTAATTTTTTTTTACCTAAAAGCTATATGCTTATACACAGACGCACATATATATTCATATTCCATACAATGTTGCCAACATAAATATATATGGATGTATGACATCACGATCTATTCTAAGAATATATGATTCAAAATAATCATCTTGTAAATATATGAAATCGTAAATAGATTAGCTACCTTGACTATAACCTAATTAGTACAAGTTGAATTAATGTAGAATTGATCAACTTCGCTTGAATCTAAATTTGAATCCATCCGAAGAAAGCTATCAGACTGAAAGCACTACACATCGTTGTCCTGATTTTATTTGAATTTTTTTTTATGCTTAAATTAACGGAGGGAGTGAGATAGTATATACAACCAGAAATGAGAGTGGTTAAAGCAAAAGAAAAGAGAGAGCTCAAATGAGGGATTAAGTGGGTTTAAACAGTAGAGAAAGAGAGAAGCTAAAAGTGGACCCGGATCCATAAATATCTATACCAATTCAAACACCTTTTGAATCAAATACAATCCCTATATTCCCATACATATGGCCAACCATCCTTGCCCCTTTTATGGGCCTCCATGTCGCTTTAAGCCCATCAGATAATATGCATTTAAATTTAACTTAAATGTACATCGATATCGTATATCGATGCGTGTATAGTATACACGTTATCTTATATACCGATCAATACAAATAAAATAAAATTTCATACTTAATATTTCCTAAAAATTAATTAAATATTAATTTACGATTTAATAAATCAAGTTGTAGTCGGAATATTCAAATTTCAGTCGTGTGACTCTTAGGCGTAATTCGACCAATGATTAATATCGAACAATTCAAATATTGACGTTCACACATCACCTTAGCTAGTGGTGCGACATTATGGTCAAATTTATCGTTTACATAGCTTCGGTAAAATTCAATTTTACTTATTTTAAGCGCTATTGTAACAATTATCTACATCAATTTTCTTCGTCAAAACCATATCACATTAGGACCTATGAAATTTGATAATGGCCAAAATTCCAATACTTCTTATCTTATAATCTAAACACAAAGCCATTTTTTTAACAATTATTATTAACTGAATTATCTTGGTTAGAGAGTTTGACATTGAGTTATCTTCAGTTGACCATGATACAAACCTCATAACCGAGAAGACGAATTCTCTACCGAATAGTGTTTCACTTCTAATGCTTCTTACTTGACCCAACTAAAGTTGTTCGATGAACGATGTGTCAAATTCGACTATGATCAAAGCGAAGTTTCCATATTGAAGTTTGACAGTATTCTTAAATCAAGAAAATTGTGTATTGTCACATTAATATTTTCTGTTTGACCATTGTTATATTAACCAACAGAAAATTATTGAATGGGTCATTCCATAGTTATCCAATAACTAACAACTTGGTGTCCACGACAGACATGAGTAATACACTTTCCAATATCTGTAGAGCATTACATATTGTAGTCTCATATGATGCATCGATATGTAGTCTCAATACAACTGACTAAGAATATTTAAAATGATATGTTTATTGTATTATGATAAATAGCTCATGAGTACAACTTGTAATCACTATCGTAAAACACACAATTTATGAATTTTCTGTTACATTAATATACTTAAATTAAATAATCAATTAATTACAAAGTATTATAACAAGTACGTAACAGGAAAAAACGTCATTTATTTAGAACGAAATTTTATTACAAATTTAATAATTTATAATAAATTAAAGAATTGCTCCATATTCCTAATTTTATCAAAAGTCGAAAATTTTAAAAGTATAAACTTTCCTTTAAAAAAATTTGACAGTCTTTTTTGTATGAAAAATGTTTTGATAAATCACAATATGAAATATGTATGTATACACGATCAAAACATGATCATTGAAATAAATATCAAAATAATTCACCACCCCATGGTTGTAATATCATATGTTTTACACTACAAGGGTGAAAACTTACCTTTTATTGCATATATAGCGAGCAACCTAATTTTCCAATGCAAATACAAGCAACAAGCGACATAAAGCAACTAAATGGCCTTCCGTACTTTGCTCAAACAAACATACAAGTACTAGATAAAAGCATGTCAATATATTTCTTTCCTTATGTTTTGACTAACTTTAGACTGTCGCAAACTTCGAAGCATGTATTTATTCAACATAGCAGTTGAATGCATTGGTGAGAAGCATATGAATTTTACCACGTAAAGAAAACACGTAATCAAATAAGGATTCGAGTAGAAAGAATTAACCTAGATCTCAAGTTTTGATTTTAATTTATCTCTATCCACTCACTCTTTGCTAAGAGAATTCATTGCACGTAAAGAAAACACGTAATCAAATAAGGATTCGAGTAGAAAGAATTAACCTAGATCTCAAGTTTTGATTTTAATTTATCTCTATCCACTCACTCTTTGCTAAGAGAATTCATTGCATAGAAGTTACACCGTCTCCTTTTGGAATTCCAAAAACATCCTCTCATTTCAATGGAATTTCACTTTTAGTTTACAATCTCCACCATCATTATTTTTTCAATCACTTACCAGTGGATTTCACTTGCAATTTGCAACCAACAACTAATTGAAATAAAAGTGATGCGACCACCAAAAATTTTGGCCTTATATCAGATATCCATACATTAATTTTTATATTAAATAAAAATTAAATATCTCTGGCTATTAAATACAAGGACATACAGTTTATACTAATAAAGCATAATAAGAGCATCAATAATTAAAATACATTAAGATGAATTGGAAGTTGCTTTAGTCTGTAAAGACTATGGGTAAACTCTTCCATGTGGGGACGGTAGAAAGTCATACTTCTATTAGTAATAAGCATTCGCATAACACATGGTCGCACAAAATAATACAGCATTTATATGGGTAGAGGTTTTGCAGAACGTAGGTATGTTAGTTAGTTTTTTTTAATTGAGCTGCCGGCCCACTAAGGTAAGTGAGCCTGGAGGTCCACTACCACCGTGCGGTTGTGCAACCACATATGTAGAACCTTGCTGCTACATTCATGCAGCAGCGCATGCTCCTGCACAAGTGGTGGGTATTTCCCAGTTTTTGGTTTCCTCTGATTTCCTTTCGATTTTTTATTTTTTTTTTTTTTTTTTTTTTTAATTTCCAATTTTAGTTTTCTTGGAAAAAATAATTTCCAAAAGAATTCCTAAATAACGTAAAAAATCGGATATTTTCTGCAATTTTCACTTTATTCCTTTCCTTTTGCCATTTTCCGCAATGTTTAAGGCAACACCCCCTCTTGAAGCTATTGTTCCTTTTCCCAAACACTAGGCAGTCCCTGAAACCAACAAGGTGACGGAGCAGCAAACATGGCAAACATGAAGCAACCCTAAGGATAAATTTTTTAACTTGTACAATTGCTATATCATCTATGTTGTCATGATTAATATGCTCATAATTTCTCGAAAAATCAAGTAGTGTGCATGAGAATCTTGTGTCTTTTTATATATAATACAGTGGATTATATTTGGATATATCGAGGTTGGATATTTAGAAGGAGCTTAAATATCATATTTGTGTAGTAATTATTTTTTATACCGTGTCGATCTGTGTGTGTGTGAGAGAGAGATGTGACACTACAAGAAAGTGGATTAGCAGGCCACCTAGCTTAGCATGTTGTAGTAATAATTAACTTAAAATCAACTAAATATTCCAATGTAAAATATGCGTCAACTCAGCTTACAATCTTATTCCAAAAAGGATTAACTAAGTTAATCCTCCTTTCTTCTAAAAGTTTCATGCGGCGGCTTCTTTCCCGTGCTATAGTTTTGTTGCAAATCACACACAAAATATTTATTGATTGATATAATAATATGCCTACTTATATCAAGTTTGTTCACATAGGTATGCTCAGACTACAAAATTAAACTGAAATAGTATCTATATTTCTTCCTCTATCCTATGGAATGCATCAATGCATGTCATATCATAATGTTTGATTTTAAACAATAGTTGTTCTTTACATTAATGGTTTTAGCTTGCAACATGTTGCTCTACATCATACCCTAGTACATCTTTGTGCGATAAGCTTAGTTTGACTAAAGCTTTTAGTTAATGCAAATCTAAAATTCACAAACGTGGAAACACTCTCATTCTATGTATGAAAAAGAATCAAACCACACCAATGAATCTTTAAAAGAATATCGAGTCACAGTCCATCATGTTTGATAGCTCCTGCTATACATTTTGTAATTTAGATTATGTACTACAATCCGAGTTTGATGCAAATTTTGTGTTGAAAACAAATTTTTGTCAAAAAAATTGGATTCCATATTTTCATTACACCTGTAAACCCAACCGTTAACTTTATTTACAAATGGGTTGGATCAACCCATTTATGAATATTATTAAATGAGTTATGAGTTGGGTTGACCCATTTTAAAATGAGTTATAAATGGGTAACTCATTTATTAAAAACATCAAATTTTAATATAAATTTGAAAAATAAGAATTTTAAACATACATTATAATTTTTTATGGAGACTAACAATTGTACTTAAAAAATAACAGACTACCGCATTCTCATATTTGAATTCCGCCTAGTGCAGAATCCGCTATTTTATTGTTCAGACTGCAATAACTTTTTCGTTCTAACTCGGAATCAAGTGAGAGTTCGACCAATTAACTTCTACCTAAATTACGAACATTATGAAACACTCAAATACTTCATCGTGTGAACGCACACTGTATTTCTTCAAGAAGACTGACAGTTATACATAAAATAACAGGCTATCACATCTGCATATTGAACTCCGCGTAGTGCAGAAGCCGGTTGTTTTTTTGTTCGGACTGCAATAACTCATTCGTTCTAACTCGGAATCAAGTGAGACTTCGACCAATTAACTTCCACCTAAATTACGGACAATATGAAGCACTCGGATACTTCATCGTATGAACTCACAATGTAGTTCTCAAGGGGACTGACTGTTGTACTTAGAAAATAACAGGCTACCACATCTGCATATCGAACTCCGCCTAATGCAGAAGCCACTATTTTTTTTTTGTTCAGACAACAATAACTCATTCGTTCTAACTCGAAATCAGGCGAAACTTCGACTAATTAACTCCCACCTAAATTACGGACAATATGGAACACTCGCATACTTTATCGTGTGAACGCACACTATAGTTATCCAAGGGAAGTGATAGTTGTACTTGGAAAATAACATGCTACTACATCTATGTATATGAACTCCGCCTAGTGCAGAAGCTGCTATTTATTTGTTCAGACTACAATAACTCCTTCGTTCTAACTCAGAATCAGGCGGGACTTCGACCGATTAACTACCACCTAAATTACGGACAGTATAAAACACTCGGATACTTTATCGTGTGAACGCACACTGTAGTTCTGCTAAGGGATTAACAGTTGTACTTGGAAAATAATAAGCTACCGCATCCCCATATTTGAATTTTGATGAAAATTAGAAGTAAATTTTAAATTTTTGTCGGATCTCAAAACATAAAAAATTAGAATCAGAATTATTTTATATATTTTTTATTAGTCAAATTAAATTTAAATCTTTAAATGAGTTAAATGGGTAACCCGCTTATTAAGTGGGCTGGGTCATAAATGGATAAAAGAGAATGTGTCATAAATGGGTTGGGTCAAACTCGACCCAACCCATTTTGACCCAACCCAACCATTTGACAGGCCTAATTTTCATCCGTTACTTCTGGTTTCCGCACAATAGAATTTCAAGGTTAGCGGTACAGAATGCGAATTGTACAGTACACTTCCATCCACTCTTTCAAATCTCGACCATCTCTGCCGATACTCAAGGAGAAGTTTTAACGAAACGAAACACAAAATTTTGATGAAAATCACATTTTTCATATATCGGTCGAGATCTTGGTATCCCGGACGATATGCTGGCCGAGATCACATTTCGATACATCGACCAGTATTAAGATTTTTTTGACAACTTTAATTTTGATGAAAAATAAAATTATGTGATAGATAGTATAATTTATATTTATATATGCATGTAAGCGGTCGAAATGGGTGTTTTTGACATCAATAAAAACAATGCAATTCAAATCACCTTCGGATGCACATAATTTGGGATATGATCAGTTACACCAAAGCTAATTTCATGATTTACATAAATTTGTCCCGCTGCATCCCAATACAAGGAGAGTCACTAGAAATATTCTGAGCGAAACCGACAGCTATTTCGACGAGATTCGAACATTCAACTTCGAGGCCAAAATTTCTTGAGCCATAACTATCTTACTCGCTAGATTTTTGTCATACTTTTCATTTTACATGAGTGTAGAATGAAAAATTATTTAAAGAGAAAGAGAAGAAAAAAAGGAATTTAAATTTAATATCGACTAAAAGAAACTTGTGAGTAAATCTCTCACTTTATCCCACTTATCTATGATTGGATGTTGTTTTCCTATCATACTTTAATATGACAAATGTTATTGTCTAAATGATTTTGAAACTAGAAAATTACCCGATTCAATTAGGTAGAAATTTTATTGTGATTTCAAATCGGTTTAGTTAATTACAAAATTAACGGAAATTTTACTATAAGTAATTTGATTGAATTTGGTAGGAGAAGTTTAATTTATTATAAAAAAGATCAATTTTATGTGTTTATTTTGATTTTGGATCACGAAAAAATTCAGATCAATTAGAAGTGAAATTAGACAATTTAGAATAGAAATAAAGAAATAGAAAATCAAGTGAAAATTATTGTTGTTAAGGTGATAATTATAGATATTATTATGCATGCTAATTAATTTTAAAGATAATATATCCTGAGATATTTCAGAAATGAACTTTATGATCCAAGATGTAAATCCAAGGTGGACATCCGAGATGTACTCGTATCGTCTAAGATCTCCTCCAATACATAAGCAGGTCACAAGAATTTTCGAGATGAAACATGACTGAAATTTGAGATTTGAAACCTTGATTCCGTCAATGACTGACAGAAACGGAAAATGTTTCGATTGGTACGAAAGTCTTCCGTTTACACCAGTGTGCACAAGCAACAGCTGCCATGCACTATAACTAAATGTAGCAGTATTATCCCACCTTTTGGTCAATGCCGGGATATCAACAAGTTGGCTAGAAAGGATGCATATCAGGATTGGAGATCGATTGGAAGTAAGGCTGTGATCGATGTCGTCAAAATTTGGCTGAGCTTCAGTTAAGACGAGATCGATTGGGAATGAAGAACAAGGCTAGAAAAGGCTATGTTCCAAATTATGAGTCAAACGGAGTTCATTTGCTCAAGAAATTGATGGATACGTGCATAAGGATGTCTCATTCGAATTGATACAAATTCGTATCGATCGGGATGGATACGAACATGTCTTTCGTATCGATTGGCATGGATATAAACATGTTATTCCTATCAATCAAGAAGAAGGGTACAATGTATTTCGACTCGATACTTGTTCGTATTGATCAAAAAATTATTGTTGTTAAGGTGGTAATTATAGATATTATTATGCATGCTAATTAATTTTAGAGATAATATATATCCCGAGATATTTCAGAAATGAACTTAATGATCCGAGATGTAAATCCAAGATGGACATCCGAGATGTACTCATATCGTCTAAGATCTCCTCCAATACAAAAGCAGGTCTCAAGAATTTTTGAGATGAAACATGACCGAAATTTGAGATTTGAAACCTTGATTCCGTCAATGACTGATAGAAATGGAAAATGTTTCGATTGGTACGAAAGTCTTCCGTTTACACCAGTGAGCACAAGCAACAGTTGCCATGCACTACAACTAAATGTAGCAGTGTTATCCCACCTTTTGGTCAAGGCCAAGATATCAACAAGTTGGCTGAAAAATATGCATATCGAGATTGGAGATCGATTGGAAGCAAGGCTATGATCGATATCGTCAAAATTTGGCTGAGCTTCAATTAAGAAGAGATCGATTGGGAATGAAGAACAAGGCTAGAAAAGGCTATGTTTCAAATTACGCGTCAAACGAAGTTCATTTGCTCAAGAAATTAATGGATACGTGCACATGGATGTCTCATTCGAATCGATACGAATTCGTATCGATCAGGATGGATACGAACTGTTAGTCTCTAGATTTTGATTATAACAACCTATATAAAATGTTATGTGTATATCAAACCATCTTTGCAGGAGATTTATTGCAGATTCATCTACAAATGTTTATAGCTGTATATTATGTGTCTAGAGTCTGTATATTACTTAATTTTTTTTGTTAAAATCTCTCCTTACATGATATATATATATATATATATATATATATATATATATATATATATATATATATAAATACACACACACACACATGCACACACATGCTCATACATGCACAAAATAGCAAACTCAGACTGAAACCATTCATTCAGACGTCTGAGTACTGAAATAAGAATATTGTTTTCACAATATTCAGACGTCTGAACTAAAATATTCAGACATCTGAATAAGGTCAAAAATGAATTTCTTTGTTGTTTGCGTTTTCAATCTAATTCAGAAGTCTTAATTTTTTTATTCAAACGTCTGAATATCCCCAACTGTTCTTTTCTTGAAAAGTCATTTCTCTTCACCAAGATAAACATTCTTTTAAATCAACAGTTGCATCCGTTCTTTTCAAAATAACTTTTCATTTAAAGATGCAACTCTTTATATACTATAAATAGATTATAGAATTCAACAAACAAATCATCGAATTTACTTTTAGCACTCTTGAATTCTCATCTATTCTTAAACATTCAAATTGCACTCAAATTACTTACATACTTTGATCTTTTGATCACTTTATCTTCCACAATTCTCAAAGCACATCACTACCTATCATCAAGGAGAAGATTATAGAAAGATTGTACTCAATTGACTTATCCGTACTGTTTAAGAACACACTACGGTCAGATATCTTTGTTATTTATATTGAAGTCATATTCGGTTGCTTAGGCGGGTGAAGTCCTGTTTGGTTGCTCAGGCAGTGTAAACCCGTTTCTCCGGGTTAAGTGAGGGTTGTTGTAGTTGAAATTCCAGAAGGAGTCTGGGACTGGACGTAGAATGAGAAGTTCGAACCAGTATAAAAATTACTGGTGTGCTTGTTTTATTTTTTATTTACTTTGCAATTATCATCTGTTTCCGCATTTAGATTTAGTTATATTCCATATTAGTCGATCCTAAGTAATAACTTGCATTATTAAGTTACTTTCACGAACATGTCGTTCGTATCAACCGGCATGGATACGAACACGTTGTTCGTATCAATCAAGAAGAAGGGTACAATGTATTTCGACTTGATACTTGTTCGTATCGATCAAGTAATGATCGATGCCAATAAGACCAACGCGAAGGAAGGGAACCCGGGTTGGATACGAGGGAAAGGACCAATACGAACAAGTGAATGCGAAATAATGGATGCGGATCACATCTTGGACACAACGAGAAGCAAGTATTATTCCAAGGATAAAGCATTCAACCCGGCATAAAAAATGGATCGAGCCTTGAAAATAAAGTCACATCACCAACAAGCATGTGCATGGTATCGATACGAACCAGTATCGATGCAAAATTGATCGATACAAACTGAACATCTCAAGAACACTCTAATTCATATCGATTACAAGTCCAAACGACACCAAATTTTCACAGGAGCTTGCGTACAACCTAAAGAATGTTCATGATCGATCTCGACTCGATCGGGCAAGATCTTGATCGATACGAAATGCATTCGTGTCGATCACGGATCGAGTCAAAATTGTATGAGATCGATCGCGCGGGCCAATGCACGTGCCAGAAGAGGTCTCCCGAGATCTGAGCGAGATATTTACAGCCTACGCCTATAAATAGCATCCTAAGTCTACAGAAAAGGGACTTTTCATTCTTTGACATCTAGACTCTGTCGGAAGCATCATTGTACTCGAAATTTGCTGTTGTAATCAGTTGTAACTTGTTGTAGTCAGCAAGCAAACATCAATAAAATCATCAACTTCAAAGTGGATGTAGGCCGGATTGTCGAACCACTATAAACTCTATGTTCTTTACTACTTTCCTCTTAATTTTCTGAGTGTTCTTCATTTTTAATTTTTTACATACTTGTTATCTGTAATATTTGATTGTGAATTGGTGCTTTCATCGACAATTGGGTATTTGTGACCAATTTTGATGCAAACAGGCAGCATGCACTTGACTGCGGTGTCAATGCAGCAACATGTATCAGCTGTTGGTGTTTTATGACATTTACTGTAAGGAGTCATGACTTGAAGCTAGTTCATGGTTGAATAGCACCCTTAAATTATAGCACCTCATTTCCAGGTAAATTAATACTACTGTATGAAACAGAACAATGATAATGATTTGATGATAGAAACAAGATGGGGAGTAATAACTTGAACCAATTATAGTGTCAACGTAACTATGAGATTACATACATATGCAATATATGTATGTATGAACTGTTAACATAATATTACAAAAGCGTTACGAAACTGTTGCGAAATTGTTACAACTTCAGAACTTCTAAAACTATGTTGCAGATCTGTTACAAGTAGAACCGTGCAGTAAACAGATTATACAATAGATATAATACCGATTAGATTGCCCGAGTCTAGTGAAAACTGTACCGTTTGAGTTTGAATGGAAAAAAAATAACAGAACCGTCCGGTCTGAAAGGCCAAGCCAACTGCATAGTGCCTCTAATATGCCTCAAAGGCGCCCATTCATCCACGCCGCGGAGGTGGGTTCGGGCTCAGGCACGGACGTGCACACCTACTAAGATGATTATGTTTTCATGTCTCTCTTTGTCTCATTGTAACTATAATAGTGTCCGCATCTTATCATATTAACACATAATGTATATTTTATTCTAAAATATAAGACTATTCATTTTCCAAGGCATTTAATGCTTCACATTTTTCAATACAGGCATTTAATGCCACATACTTTCCAACAAATTATTCATTCATTTTCAACATGAACATTTATGTATGTATATGTTTTGGTTGACCACCTAACTGCAGGGACAAAAGAATAAAATTTGAGCCCTATAGATAAACTTGAAAACATCTTACAATATAAACTTGGCCGGGTTGAAAAGTATTTAGTTGAGTCGAGATAAAATGACAATAGGTTTTTTTTTATCTTCCATTCATTAGTCTTAGGTAGTTTTCAATATAGGGCTTTGAAATTTGAAGTTTGAAGGCAGTCAAAATAATGTGAAACTTAAATTATTACAACAATGGATGACACGAGAGAACCAATCTTAGTAGCATTAAAGAATGAAAGATGATTTGTACCAATTTAGATGCTTCACCTTCCCATTATAATGCATCTTTAGTAATAGTTGTAATAGTTTTGGTGTCATACTTTTTTTGGTATTAATGTGAGCTACCAAAAACGCTCCTCTATATATTATCAAATTTTAATCAGTATCAAAGTTCTTTTACAAATTCAAATGTCCCTAAAAGTAGGATCTAACGAGTAAACATGCTTTACAAATTCAAAACGCTTATAAAAATAGGTTCTAAAATTAAACTTTCATTACAAATTAAAAATACTTCTTTACAAATATACAAATCTTAATATCAGTTGAAAATAAAAAAATCATTTTTAACTGATTTACACATAAACAATTTATAAGAAAAACAATTTACGCGCGAAGCATGTGCCGTAACACTCATCTATTATAAATCATTTTATTATTTTAGTCACAACTTTAAAATAACAAATTTCTTTTCAGAACAATCTATACATATTAGAATATACACACATTACTGAATAAATTTTTACCACCAAAACACTATTTCATGTACTTATATTCTTAAATACAATTTCAATATATAATATCTCATTTTGAACCTATCATTCAAATTCGCTTTTTCATGTTTCAAAAATATATTTACCGTTTAAACAATATATTTTTTCAAAACATCCATGTTCCAATGTCTGACACGTCGGCTATCCGCATCGACCTAAATTTATACAACATCCAACAGACATGTTAACACGGTAAAAAACATTTCATTATTCTGTTATTTATGGAATGAGCGTGAGGGTGTGTACGTATTTGTATATTCAAGGTTGTTATAAACCTTTTTACCTTGGTGTAATACTTGATTAAAAAAAATACATACGCATATGATGTATACTACTCTCGATGGTAACCTAGTCATCTAAATACTATTGTTGTAGTATTTTATATAATTAAATTTTTACATTTTTTAATTGTAACCAACACCACTTTTACTAAACATACACATACATATAATTTTGATTGATTATAATTGTTATTCAACTCATGACATAATCAACCATCCATGCACCCAAAGCAATCAATCATCAAATCTACCAATTTATATCACCACACTTTGAGTATAGATATAGTTATATAAGCTATAAATAATTTTTAAACATTATTGAGTCCATGGCATAGTGGAACTAGTGTTCTAATCGTATCCATTGCGGCTCTGATATATTTATACATAATATGAAAATTGAGAAGATTTAACATACATTAAATAACATTAATATAATACTTGTTCTTAACTCGATCAAAAATAGCAAACATATGTTTTCTATCTTCTCTTATTCGTATATACTCATTAGATCCAAAAAGATAATATATATATATATATATATCATTGGTGAATAACAATGGTGATATAAAATAATTGTCACTAACATGTTCGTACCCAGAATGATCAATCCTGACACATTATATATAATTTATGCAAGACAAGTAGATTTTTATAGCGGTTAATCCACTAATTATAGATAAAATTATTATAGGTGTGAGGCAAAAAACTTCGGCGGCGTCAGCACTTGTGTATAAAGAGCATAATCACTCAACAGGTTGTCAAAGGCAATCACGCGTAAAAATCACAAGACCCAACTTAATGGCATAACGCAGCTACAAGTGACCAATGTAAAACAATCACTCTTATGACAAAAACTATAACCAAAATGATACACTATGATAAACTCTATAACAAGAAACTCCGAACAGGGAGACTCATATTCCTCCAAAACAATTAGAGAGAATACACGACCAAGCGAGGCAGGCATCCAATTATGACATACAAGCTATGACTGCATAGAAAATACCAGTCCAAATCTTAACGACAAAACATAACATCTGTTATTAACCCACTGTCGAATTTCGTATGAAATTAAATTGACAACATATAACTTATGCAAATCAGCAAACAAAGACAGACAAAAGCATGAACCATAATGCAAACTGGATACATCCTTCCAACATACACAATGACAAAAGCAGACTTCCACCAAAACAATGGAAGCATGAACTTGTAAGGCAGTCAGCTAGAACCACAAATGTAAAAGGCAAGAACGTACCAAAGAGGCGAGGGAGACTAAAAAATAAGAGAAAACCACCCTTTAAGCCTCAATAAGCACCACAAGCAACGCCTAAAAGGGGACACCAATGTTGCTGCCGCAATCAGCTGGGTACCATTTGAAGTACATAATGCAAAAAGAAAGTACACTGTGGATTTGATTAACTATTAAACATTTAAACCCTAGATCTGAACAAATAATCTATATTAATTTAATCAAGAAGAATCAGGAGAAAATTAGACATAATTAAATCCATAGTTTCGATTGAAAGAGAAAAGAATTGGTTTGGTGCTCGGACACGAACCCTATATATGCTATTAGCTCTCCATTAAAGAGGGCTGGAGAGTTGCTGATAAAATTTAAAGACCATAACTTATTGTTTGTATTATTGGTGCACATCTTTTACAAACATCTTCCTTGTCATCCCTCTTTCAAAAATAAAAACTCAATTAGAAATTCCTAATACTATATTAATTTAAAATTCAAGAAAGTAAACGTTTGCCTTTTCTGCTAATATTTTAACTTTTTTAATTTTTTAAAAATTTCTCAATTTCAACAAAATCAACTATAACTTTAAAAAAAAATTAAACACCTTTAAATCAAAGCGATTAGATGTGAATCTTGTTTGAATTTATTTTAGGTTTCACAATAAAATAATGCATAAACTTTCTCATCAAATTATATAGACTGGACCAAATTTCATGAATTTTTTAGGTTAATTTGATAGATTATATGATAAAAATAAAAAATTCAATTAAGGTAAAAAATTATATTTTAGTAACATATTTTTGTACAAAAATAATGGTGTATGTTAAATGATTTTTGGTGTATGAATAGAATTTTTCTTTTTTAGTTTGGTCATTCAACAAATTAGAATTGCATCCCGTTATTATGCATTAATACCATGAAAATTAGATCCTTAAGCCCTCTAACTTTATGACTTCTAAAATTTGTTATTTATAATATAAAACTTTTCAAAATAAGTTCGTCCATTAACTATAGCGATAAAAGATCAAAGTGGTTTTCTTTGTCTTTAGACTAAACCCGTCAATGGTCATATATACCAACAAAATCAAAGGACATAGATTAATCATGGATACGTAACATGAAAATTACATGAAATGTGATCTATACATGATTATTTCCAACTGATCCCACTTTAATGAGATCTAAATGTTCAATATTTAAATAGCCTAGAGTATAAAGAAAACTTTAATACTTTATTTCTAATCGGAAAAATATTTACCAAATATTATCCTTAACCAAAGTATATAAAAATGTTATATGACTAGACCAAATACAAACTCCCTTGAACTAATGGTCCTTGCATAAAATACGCACTTAATTTAGCAAATATTCATAAAGGATCTTGGGTGATATTCCTTTCTATAGGTGGATCCGCTATCATGGAGTTTGCTTAATGTGTTATATGAATTACAATCTATTTTGCACTCTTACCTTATTGCAATTTTTTGGGTTATTTGTTGTCATTATGAAACTTTAATGGTCTTTTATTTCTTTTTATATATACAATCTGAAGCATTATGACAATTCTATTCATTTATTTTCCATTATTGGATGTCTGACAACAGAAAATAACTTTAGTTTCATAACTGAGGAGGCTATAAGTTTGTATGACACCTTTCCTAATATAGTCCACCAATAATAAAAGAAATATTATAGCCTAAAGCGGATATTTGCTCTTTTGGCATCCAACAAATTTTGATCGTAATCCCTTAAGACTCTAACCGGTGTAATATTTTATTTGTGAGCATAAAATAATTTTGTTCATGTCAATTGTGGTTTTTAACCCAATAAAATTCAAAAGGAGCTAACATATTCAGATTAAGTCATAACGACTCAAAACTTGACCCGAAGGCCTAAAAGTACAAGACAAAAATATAAGAAGTTTGGCCCAGAATTATGCTAACAATTCAGATCGATACCGATCCGACCTAATTGGATCGGTACCGATATGAAATGTTTGCTCGTGGTTCCTTCTAGCCACTTGCGTTGCACTCCTACATCTCTTCTAAGCTCACATATCAAGTTTGGTAACATTCCGAGAAACCTAGTTCAAAAAGTGAAGACTCATTTATCCATTCAAATATCTATCGCTTTTGGACCGGGGCAACTTAAAATGGACCTACAGAACTCATATGGACTCGAATTGACTTGAAATTTGAAAGGAACACTTAGAAGACATAAAGGAAGGCTCACACCAAAATTGAAGTCATTTGGCTAAACTAGTTTAGATCGGATCGAACCCAACTAAAGTGTGTCCCACCACCTAAGATCCGTTGTGTAGGTCTCACACACCCTCTTAAAGCTATTTGCAAAGTTTTGTCTGATTCCAATAAGGATCGAGCAAGTTATGGATGGATCTCCTCCAAATTGAGCTAGTTTGACGAATCAGGTCCGACCCACCTAGGATGGGCCTTGCCCCATGAGATCCGATTTGGAGTCTCTCTTATCCATCTACATTACATGTATGAATTTCGTGTTATTTGGTGAAGTATTAAGTGAGTTATGTAGGAATCTTCTATGAAGGGATGGAATGGATGATCTATGAAGATGGATGGTCAAACTAACTCCAAATGACTTGATATTCAGATAAGGCACTCGATTATGGAATAAGAAGACAACCAAATTGTGAAGACTTAAAAATTGCATAATTTTTCGGATCAGTGCTGATCCAATCCAATTGGATCGTCTCCGATCCAATCCAATCAGATCTGTATTGGTCTGAAAAGTTAGCTCCCAACACCCCCAAACTTCCTGAGCGACCCCTGCATGATGACTACAGGTTTTGGTAATGCAGCTCTAGCTCAAGTGCTTTCTAACCCCTATAAATGCCATCCTATCTGCAACAGTAAAGGGGATCTTATCTTTGCTGAATCTCTACCATTATTTCTTCAGTCTTCTTCCATACAACAACCATTAAGGGACAATTATGATCCCCTGTTTGTTCTAACGACGATGACTTGATCTAAACTTGGAAAGGAGAATTATATTGGCTAGTGCTTTTACACTCAAATTTGGGCGTTGATCCATTTTTTGGGTTAACAGTTCCTTAATGGTATCTCATAACCATTTTGGTCAATAAACAATGATCCAATTTTAGTGTCACCAAGATATCTGTCAAACAAAATAATAGTGCATGCAGTATTAGGGTACATACATGCCTTAGCATGCATTAGAGTTCCCACCAAAATGCATGATGAATCTTTTTCATTTCTTTAGCTTTAAGAATGTTCTTATGCCACTGTATAAGAAAAGTTAGTCTTTTTTGGCAAAAAAGGATAAACTAAGTCACAAATTACATACCAAACCCCTTACCCTTTTTTTAAGTACTTATCTGCATAGCTCTTTTGTGGTAGTCCATTTATCACCCCATTCATAATAATATTGCATGTTTGAATTTTTAGTATAAAAAAGTCATCACCAAGATTTATTTTATTTTAGATAAACATCAAAACCAATATCTTGGTTTTGTGCACTATAGTTGAATAACGTTATGAGCAATATATCATAAAATTGCTAAATCAAGAATTAAAAAACATTCTCAAAATTTATGAAACACATATTATCCATAATTTTTCCTAATCGAATCAGGTGATGATATAATGGAAATTATGGTACCATCAATGAGAAGTTATTTATGGTCATAAATGGAATTCTTAAGTTGTTTGAGACAAAACTTCAATATCCTTCTGATATTGCTTAAAATTACGATGTGCAACAAACCCCAAGATGATTCTAAAGAGTCTTTTAGTAAAACCAAAGAGAAAACGCCTTTAAAAATTTACACTGCTTTCCTTCTAATGATAGCCTTTTCTATAAATGATATTTCCATATTATTAGATTTGTATGATTCAAATATTTACCAAAGAAGGAAAAATTAGCTAAGATCTTATAAATCAATTAGGTTAAATGTGGAAAGAATAAAAGAAAAGTTATAAGAAGATAATTTATGTCGAAAGATACTAATTATTTAGTCAATCAATCAATTAGTCAGTGGATGTATAAATGAGAAAAGAAGTCCATCAATGAATTAATTATTACATAGTATGAAGATAGAAAAGATTGTTGATGGTGATTTGTTAGGTGTGGCTCTCTTGTGTTAGAGTGAGTGCATAAATTAGATTATGATAAAGTACCACATCACAAAGATATCCCAAGGGAAATGAGTATATATTAGATTGATAGAATGTAACAAAAAGAGATTCCTTTTGTTACAATAAATATTACCATGAAAACATATGTGCTTTAAAGGGGATGTAGGGATATCGAATCATGACGCGGGCATCATAAGAGCTTCGTTCAGCGGTCTTGCAAGTGGTGCCAAAAATTTCAACATGATATTAGAGCCGATGGATTAAGGGGACCAATAAGGTGCATTGTTGACTTAAGTATACACTAGTATGTGGCTTGAGCTCGAGATTCCCATTAAGATGGAGTTATGCAACGACCTAGAAATTTGAACACTTCGCCTTCGAATATCGAAACATTTTGAAATATAATTAAGTGTTATAAGTATGATTTTATAACTTGTTAAACAACATTCAATTAATAGACAATAATAAGATTTTTTTTTAAAAAATTGTTTACATAAATATTTTCTTTGAAGAAAAATTTATAATGTGACTTCGATGTTCGGCACACGAATACCGTGGATGTATTAGTGTTGACATTCGAGGATCGAAAAGTCGGTTTGTTACATTTGGTATTAGAGCCCAAGGTTGAGTGAGCACCTTGGCTTTGACTGGGTATGACTCATTAGAGATAAGGTACGAGACACCCTAAAACGAGTCGAGTGTATTATAAATATAAGAGCGTGTTTGTATTTTCTATAAACCTATACCTCCTTTTCATCTTTTCCGTAGGAATAATATCTTTCTTTTAAATAACTCTAGCCTTTCATATCCTGAATATATTCTGCTATGCTTAGGTAGTACAAATCATGAGTATTAGAGTTGCCAATGCTTGAGGAGGTAGAGGATCGAGGTAGTACCATCACAAATGGTGGAGATCAAGCACTAAGGAATGTTGCTCCGGTCGGGGAACCAATGGTGGATATTGTAGAGGATGTTGTGCAGGTCAGGCCTTAGGTGAATTTTGCTTTGCTCTATCGTGATTATGAGAGGTTAGGGCGTAAGAGGTTTCATAGTATACGGAGACGATCATAGAAGTCCAAACCAGGATTAAATTATGTGAATGAATATTTAGGGATATGGAGTTAGATGATGCGATGAAGCATCGATTGGCATGGCGACATCTGGCGGATGCAGCCATAGATTGGTGGGATTCTATCACTACCGATGTTCAAGAAAAGGCCTTCTCTTGGGCTAAATTTAAAGAGGGATTCGAGATGAAGTTTGTCCCAGAAGCTAGGAAGACTTTATTATTTCTGAGTTTCCTCGACTTGAAATAGAGGACTATAATAGTGGTGGAGTATTATAATCAATTCACTACCTTATCTCAGTTTGGATCTGGGTTGGTAGACACGTTATTGAAGAGAAATGAGATGTTCATTGGAGAGATGCAACGAGAATTCAAGTGTAATACGAAAAATCACATCTTAAGGTCATATGTGAATTTAGTGAACATGAAGTTGAGGTTTGAGAGCTTAGTACAGAACCCTCTATTCCTACACCAGTTGGAAGCAACAAGCGGAAGTTTCAGTCTTTGAGGGATATTTTTGGCTTAGCTTGTCACATGTGTGGAAAGAAGGGGCTTTTCACCAGGAGCTGTACATCGGTTGGGGAGAAACAATTGGCGAAAGCGCCATTGGTTAAGGCACATATTACTAAGATACCTAAGATAATGCCATAAATGGCCAGGGCACAGTTTGCACCAAGGAACTGTTACAACTGCCACTAGCCTGATTATGTAATTAAAGACTATCCGATGCTTCGTAAAGAGGAGCAGTTTAGAGTTTTTGCTTAGATTTTAGCACCTTGCACTTCCGTCGCAGCAAAGGGGAAGCAAGTTTTGAAAGGTGCTATATCTATTTTTGGCATTCCTATTCGTGTCTTATTTGTTATTGGTGCTTCTCTTCGTTTCATATCTCGTATAATTATTGATAGATTGGAACTTGAGCCAGTTATGGTTTTAGATCCTATTTATGTGTCAAACCCTGTTGGGATATCGATCAATCTTAGTGTGGTTTGTTTTGGAGTTTCGATTTCTTGTTTCGGTTAACTCTTCCCTTACGATATGTATGTTCTAAGTTTTATGGGTTTTGATGTTCTACTTGGGATGGATTGGTTATCGTGGAATATCGTAGTGTTGGATTGTGATTAGTGTACTGTGGTATTGAAGTAAGGGAGGAAGGGATGTAGCTAGCTTATTAACTAGTTTCATGCATTCTCTTGATATGGCAGAGGAGAAGTTAGGTTCGATCATGGTTGTCCAGGAGTTTGAAGATTGATGTCTTTGAAAAGGCATCAGGTTTCCCACCTTATTGAAAGATAGAATTTCACATTGATTTAGTGAAAGATACAAATCCTATTGTGTTGCCTGTTTGTAGGGCTTGAAGGATAGGTTGGAGCTAACAAATCAGGTTAGTGATTTGTTGTAGATGGGCTAGATCTGACCAAGTCGTTCAAGTTAGGGAGCGCCCATTTTTTTTGCTATGAAGGCAGACGATTCGCCAAGACCATGTGTAGATTATCGCGAGCTCAACAAATGAACTGTTAGAACTAGGTATCCTTTGCCTATGATAGATGGCTTGTTCGACCAGATTCATGGAGCTCGAGTGTTTTCTTATTTTGATCTTGCTAAGGGTTTTCATCAGTTAAGGGTAGCTGAAGAGAGTGTACCCTTGATCACTTTTAGATTTGACTAGTTTTATGAGTGGTTAGTTATGCTGTTCGGCCTAACTGATGCTCTAGCATATTTCATAGACTCAATGAATCGAGTTATCCGAAATGTGTTGAATAAGTTTGTTCTTGTTTTTATCAATGATATTTCGGTCAATTCTAAGACCGAGGAGGAACATTCACGCCATCTAAGGATTGTATTAGAAATGCAAAGAGAGCATGTGTTGAAAGCTAAGTTATCGAAGTGACATTTTTGACATGCAGAAGTTAGGTTCTTAGGTCATGTTGTTTTGGTGGAAGGTATTTTGTTAATCCCGCTAAGGTTGTGGCTATTTAGGACTCGAAGAGGCTGGAAAGCGAAACTGATATTAGGAGCTTTCTTGTTCTACAAGGTTATTATAGGAGATTCATATAGGATTTCTCAAAGATTGCCTCTCGCTTAACGAATTTGATGAAGAAAGATGTCAAATTTGTATGGACTAATAAATGCAAGCAAGCATTCATAGAGTTAAAGGAAAAGTTGACTAGTGCTTCAGTTCTTACTACACCAGATGTAGGTGAGGGTTTAATTGTTTACACTGATGCATGTGGAATGGGTCTAGGCGCTGTGTTGATGCAACATGGGATGGTTAATGCTTACGCGAGTCGGCAGCTCAAACCGCATGAAATGAGGTATGCAACTCATGACTTGGATTTGTTAGCAGTGGTATTTGCATTAAAGACGTGGAGTCATCATTTGCTAGGTGAAACGTTTGAGTTATATGTGGACCATAAATCTTTGAAGTATTTTTTTTGCGTAAAAAGACTAAAACATCAGGCAGCAAAGGTGGTTGGAGTTTGTTGCAGCCTATAATCAAGATAGATTTCACACATTGAGAAAAACTAATGTTGTAGCTGATGCACTCAGTATGTGGTATGAAGTTATGGTGAATGTTGAGGTTCATCCGACTTTGGTTATTCATATCGAAGAGAATCAGCTTAGGAATCATCATTTTGCAAGGGTAGCTATGAATGTAAGCGAGAATGAGGCACCAGATAGGTGGTTGGGATTCAAGGTGGATGGCCATGGCATTTTAAGGATGAACGAAAGGTTGTGTGTCTTGAATGTTGATGGGATTAGGCAGAAGCTATAGTAGAGATCACCATTCTAGGTTGACGATACATCCTAGGGTCACTAAGATGTATCAAGACATGAAAAGGACATTCTGGTGGGAGGACATGAAGTGGGATGTTTCTATATTTGTAAGTAGGTTTGCTAACTGCCAATAGGTTAAAGGTAGTCACCAAAAGACGGTTGGACTACTTCAGCCACTCGATATTCTTAAGTGGAATTGGGAGTAGATTTCCATGGACTTCGTCTACGGATTTCCTAGGTCGATAAGAGATAACGAGGGTGTGTGGGTTATCATGGATCGATAAATCAAGAACGCACACTTCTTACCTGTTAAGACTACGAGAATAACTTTTAGTTTGGCTAACTTATATGTTAAGGAGACCGTTAGATTGCACAGTGTTTCTTGTGAAACTATGAGTGATAGAGATCCGATATTCACAAGACAGTTCAAGATGGGTTTGCATGAAGAATTAGGGACCGAGCTTAGTTTGAGTAGCGCTTACCATCTGCAGACTAATGGACAAACGGAAAGGGTAAACCGATTGTTGGAAGACTTGCTTCGAGCATGCATTTTACATTTTGGGTATTCGTGGGAAGAACACTTACCACTTATTGAGTTTTCATACAACAACAGTTATCAGACCAGTATCGGAATGACACCTTTTAAAGCGTTGTATGGAAGTCCTTGCAAATCTCCATTGTGTTGAATAGAACCTAGGGACTATCTTATGCTTGGGATACATATGATTCAAGTGGCATTGGATAAGATTATAGAGATTTGGAAGCGAATCAAAAAAGCATAGAAATCGGCAGAAGAGCTATGCGCAGGGGAGGCATGGTGATTTAGAGTTCTCAGTTGGCGACTTAGTGTTTGTAAAGGTTTCTCTAAGAGAAGTGTAGTCCAGTTTGGAAGGGCTGGGAAGTTGGCTTCTCGTTATATAGGACCATTTCCGATTGTAGAATGAACTGATACACTCGCGTATAAAGTCGAGTTACCGATTAGGCTACCAGGTGCGCATAATGTATTTCATGTGTTGCATTTACATAAGTTTGTGCATTATCTTTCGATGACAGCTGAAGCATCGCAGCAGGAGGACTTGGAGATTGAGCCAAATTTAACTGTTTTGAGATAACCCGTTCGTATTGTTGATAGGGATACAAAGCGATCGATGGCTAAGGTTGTGAAGTTAGTCAAGGTACAATAGAGCGAGGATGCTCAGGATTATACGTGGGAAGCATATGATAGTTTGAAAGAGTCCTATCCAGATTTGTTATTAGACTAGAGATTTCTTATCTTAGTTTCATATATTTTTTGAATGTTCTCACCGCTTAAGGTGGAGTCACTTAGTATGCATTTTAGGTTGCAGTTTAGTCTGTATATAGTTTCAGCAGTACTCCATATATATATATATATATATATATATATATATATTATTCTTCTATATTTCTTGATTATCGTTCTTATTTGAATTTTGGAGGATGAAATGTTCCAAGTGAGGGAGAATTTGACGATCTAGAAATTCAAACACTTCGTCTTTGAATATCGATTTTTTTTGAAATATAATTAATTACTATAAATATGATTTTATAATCTTGTTAAATATCATTTAAATAATAGATAATGATAAGAAACTTGTTTTTGAAAATTGTTTACAAAAATATATTCTTCGAAGAAAAATTGATAACTTAACCGAAAATCAATTTATTGATAAACAGCTTTTCGATCGATATAAGTTGTTCGAACACTTGTATACTTGTCTAATGATCAAATGAACATATTAATAACTGATTAACACACTCTCCTCTTCATAAAGCAATGGAATGTTATAGAAACTTCTATTATTATAAGAGACACATCATGTTAAGGACATAAGTGTAATTAGCATAAAGGAGAAGTGATGAGAGGTGAGTCTTCCATGGCATGGTGGAGGAAGGGGTGAAGTCAAGCTTAGGTAGCACCATCTTATGCCTATATAAGAAGAGGCACACCATTGTATACAATCCACAAATTCACAAAGCAAAAGTGAGCAAAATCCATATCTTCTTCTTCCTTTCATAGTTTTCTAAAGAAAAATAATTGCAAAACAATTCCAAATCAACTCAAATTTGGAGTGAAGCCTTACTAGTGCATTAGAAAACATTAGTTTGAAGTTGAAAAAGTGAAGCACATCTCCCCCTATCCTATTTGGTCATGAGCAATTGAGTGGGAGGGAAGGCAAAAGGCAAGTGAAACAAGGAGGAGAAATGGAAGGAAATATGGTTCAAGGTAGGGTTGGGCTTGGATTCTTGGATCCTAGTTGTTTGTTGGATTAAAGGTAAGTTAACTCACCACTTTGATTTGAAATATTGTGCATATATATTGGTGTTTGATTTTGCTAAAATTGTTTGAATTGATTTGGACATATGTTGAAACAATTGCTTTAATTCTTGCTTTGAAAGAAAGTGGCATATGTATGGACTTGAGCAAACTAAAACGAACTTGAATGGACTTGTATGACATATAACAAGGCCTTGGAACAAAGCATATAGGTTATATATGGACTTTGGTTTAGGTCGGACTCGGATTAGAAACTGCACTTATAGCGATAGTCGCTATAGATGCAGTTCAGAATTGCCATGTTTTTGGCTATTTCTATGGAACTTTGTAGAGACATCTTTAGAGGTTCTCAACATATTTATAACGTTTATATGTATGTTTGTTGATGTTAAAAGTTTAGGTAGTAAAATGTTAAATGTGTAGGAACGATTTCACCCTAGAGGGGGAGTGAATAGGGTGATGCTATTAATTATAAAAATTATTACGAAAGCTTATAAAATAATTTCAACACAGATATATCAAAATAATAGCAGCACAGATAATAGCAGAAATAACAAATGCAGAAATAGAACGACACAGAATTTACCCAGCTTCGGCAAAACCCTGCCTACGTGCTTCCCCCAAGGTTTCTACTAAAAACTAAGCAGTCAGACGCTTATACACATAAACTCACGACACCCGCTATCGACCAGCCTTAACTCTACGCTCAAAACCCTGCCACAACTCAGCCACCGAGTTGTGAATTCTCAAACTACACCACGTAGTTTGTCCCCTAATCACACGACTAGTAGATACAAAATTTTCAAAAGAAAAATACAATTTAAAAACAATTTAAAACATAACCCTAACAAAAGCCCAAAAGCCCAAAAGCTCTTAACCGGCCCAAAATAATTAACAATAAAATATGCTGGCCCATTTTCTCTTTTATTTGCTTGGCTTGCTTTGCTCTGTTAAAATGTCGGCCTCGTTCTTTGCTTGTTCCTCTTTGCTAAAACTAAGGTTTTGAAGTTGTTGAAGCCATCGACTTATATGGTTGATTGAAGATGAATTATATACGGTTTGCTTTGTCAATCAATCGTCTCTTCGTAGCTTAGTGTCGGCTGCTTCTATGATTGAGTTCGATTCGAGCAATCTGCTATGTAATTTGCGCTTTTCTGCTTTACTGTTTAGCTAATTCGAACTTGATCAGATTCGAGTTGTTGATTGATTTTTGGTATCTATTTTGATCGAACTCGAATACCCCTTTGCCGATGATGTTTAGGGTTTATATAGGATTTGAATTCCTATTTTCCCGTTCGTTTGAATTTTCCATTTAATTCATCTTGGTCGGTTGATTTTGTATTGATGCTTGAGATTGATCTCTGACTTGTTAAAATTACTTGAATAACATGGTTTTGATTTCTGACATGGTTCGATTCCTTGATTGCCAAGGCTCTGACTTTACTGTGATGATGATTTCTTTCTTTGTGTTTGTTAACTTGATATTCTACTGTCTCCATTACTATTAGTTTGAAAACCACTATGATGACCCACGGCTTTGACTATGTTTATTTGGTATCTGTGACTTTGGCACAGTTTGATTTAAACTACAGTTGACTTTGTGCATCGGCCTTGACTTTTTAAACTTGATTTTGTCTTTGCTTTGATTACGTGATAATGTTTGATGACGTTTTAAGAAAAACAAACTGTTACATTGTTGGTTTATCACTTCATTCATTTGCTTTGGCTTCATAAAGTTTTTCAACATCACCTAACTTCGGCTTGTACCTATTTACTTGTATCCTTGATTTCTGATGCATTGTGGTATTGTGTATTTCACCTTGTATCTGTGTCACAAGTAGTTCTGCATTGTTGTGGCTATGCATTTGTTCGAACTTGCCACCACTGTCTGAAGCTTCTGGCTTCACTGAATCTTCATGGACATGTATGCTTTCATTCTGCTGTGTCTTCATGTAGTTTGTACCACTTTGTTGGTGATGCTTTGACTGTTGAGCTTGGTTTGGATTTATGGTCTTGAGTTTGTATTCTACTGTCACCATGTGGTTGTATACACTTTTTTTTTCACTTTTTCTTGTGGTGGTCTGGAGCTTGAGTTACATTCATTAGTAGCTTATCACTGATATGATGCAGTTTGACTATGTAGTTTCACTTTGTTGCCATTTACTTGGTGCAGTAATTTACACTGTGCATTCATGTGCACTTCGTTTCATGATGTACTCTGGTTAGCATATTTAGCTTGGTTGTCTTGAGAACATTTGTATATATGTTCATTGTGTTCTGGTAGGACTCGAGTCTTGCGACACATATATATGTACACTGTGTATATACATTATTCACTTGGTTGTCACAGCTCTGACTTTTGATTCTTCGATCACTTACCTTGACTCTCTGCATATTCAAGTCTTCTTGCTTCACTATGGTATTTGCAGTTTCACTTCATGTATTTTGATATTGCATATGAGCTTGTGCATGCTTGTGATGAGTTTGTCGAAACCACAGTGGCATTTGCATATGTATTCATCCTTTATAGTTGTTGTTGCCACTGTCTGTTTCAGTTTGTATATGGTTTTGTACATTTGGATTTTGGTCGACGCTTGTTTTAGTTGTCTTGACCATTTTCATGAACTTGCACCTGTATTGAATCCAGCTTGGAGCTCGGGGTTGACCTTATGCTGATATTGTGACATTATTTTTATTGCATTTGAGTTGAACCCGGCGTTTTGGGTTTGACCTGTGCTCACCTGTCCCTGTAATTTTATCAAGTGTATTTCGGTGTGCACGTCCTTGTGGCATGTACAGCGATACACTGTGCATGTCACAAGCTGTTCATGTATGATGAATTCAAATTTAAATGATGACGAACAACCCAAATAACTGAGGCAAATATTATTTTTAAAATCCACATTTTATTTTATACTGCAAAAATATTTTATTTTCAATTTTACCGCGTCAATGTATATTTTTGCAGATTGCTCAGATGCTGGATTCACATTGGAATGAAGTTGAAGATAAATACGAGTGTCAGTGAATGAGTGATATATAGTGAGGTCAAATGTAAATGTGAATTGTGATGAATCAAAATTGTATTGTAATTGAAGTTGTGTATATATATAGTGAGAGCTTTAAATTTGTACTATTCAAAATTGTAATAAATATTTGTTCAAATAAAATATCCGTTTGAATTCAAATTCTGTGTTATTTATTTTATTCACCAAATATTTATTTAATCTATGAAAATAAAATAGTATATTAACAAATACATTTAAATGAATATATATATATATATGTTTATTATCATCAAACAAAAAACATATACTCACATATTCAACAATCTCCCCCTTTTGATGATAACAAACATATATTTAAGAATTTGAATATATTAAATGTATTTGATCATTCAATTTGCTCCTCTATTTGAATGCTTTCTCTCTACACAAAGCTCCCCCTTCATATGTGCATACAATTAAAAATATGCAAATCAGCCTAGATGCAAATAGAAAATATTTGACCTTTATTTATCAAAATCTTAGCTTTTCTCTCCCTCTTTTGTTATCAGCAAAAGAGTAATAGCATTAGAAAAATAGAGATAAAGTGATAGATATTAATACAGCATTAAAACTCAATCAAATATAAATATTAAATTTCAATAAAAAATCAAACAAAAATCATAAATACTCTGTTAGGCGCATATTCCACTTTTAGAATGATGGGAACGATATCATCATATAAAACCATATAGTTGTGTCTATTTGTGGTACATTTATATCAGGAATTTGAGTATCTACCAACCATGCATAACCGTTAGGACTTTTAAATGAGATTAGTAGTATTCCAATTTTATTTAAAAAAAATGAATTCAAGTATCTTCTAACCATGCATAACCGTGAGGACTTTTAAATGGGATTAGAATCAACTTCTTTATTTAAAAAAATCAATTTTGATATGCGTTCCATACATGCATAACCGTGAGGACTTTTAAATGAGCATGGAAGCACATAACAAATTCCAAGTAATTCACTCATGCATAACCTTGAGGACTTTTAAATGAGAGTGAATACTTTGGATTTTAGTTTATTTTATTATTATTATTTATTTATTAAAAAAATGTAAAATGAAAAATGAATGATTCCTGTTTAAAGTACCACATATTGACAAACTATATTGAATTTTGATATGTGATGGTCGTTAGAAATATGATAGAAATAGAGATGGTCATGAAATTTTTACCAACAAAAAGTTTTATAACTCTTGTTTAAATTTCTAAAGAAATTTACTAATTATACCATCTCGAGTCGTAATATATGATAAATATCAACACTCATCACTTTTTCAATCACTATTTATCTTTTTGATAATTAGTAGGGAGTCAGATTAGTCAATGTTATAATTTAAAAATTAAATTCAATAATAATTATAAAATCAATTTTTCTAAACATGACCAATCTGAAAACAAGGTCAAAGATGATTTTCAAGAAGGGGTTTTATGAGAAAAATTTCTGCTATTTGAAAATTATTTGAAATGAAAAATATGCAGATATTTTCTTTGAAAAACGATGCAGTTACTAAATGTCTCAACATAAATCACGTTTCACTAGCAATTTTTCTATCAACTAGATTACCAGTGTAATCTGCATTTGACTTTTTCTTTGACTCAAAATTATCATTAACTGAATTTGATTGACTACCATGAAGTGTGCATTAAAATATCTTAAAATCAATTTTAACAGCTTTTTAAATGACATTCTCTTGAATTTGAATTGAAACCATGTAAATAATCAAAAACCGTGAATATAGAGTCAGCCGTAAATAATCAAATGTAATATCATCCAATAAAACACTATTATTAATCCAAACTAATATATATGAAGTAATTCAAAGACTCTAGAGATTTTTATTATGTTCTTGGAACAAGAATATAGTTGCCCAACAATTTTGAATAAGTCAGAACCAAAATCATCATTTATTTTATCATCACATTATTGGCTGATTTAATTCAAACTACGATGCAGATTATCACATTAAATATATCGTTCAAAATATACCATTACCTGTTTTACCTTTACGATAATTTTTCATTGTTGCCCATTGTGATTCTGTCACCTTTGTACTAGGCTAAGGAACTTTGCTTAGTCGCCCATTATGTTTCTGGAACAGCCAGAATCCAGATAACACTGTTATTGTTCCTTAGCCTACCATCACTCCTACACAATAAAAGATTTTTGTGGCCTATTTGTTTTTATAGGTCCATGATTGTTAGTGGCAGAATATTTTGAAAAATAATTTTGTGGAGACCCAAAACTATTTATATATGTTCCATTTGGCACCCAAATTTATTTAACTTTGAGAGATTTTATATTTGTGGCTTTTGGAACACAAATTGGAATTTTTTTTACGTGTTTGGGTCTATACCAGCAATTATTTTGATTGTGTCCAAATTTTCTACAAATTGTGCACATTGAATTGACTTGATTAATTTTTCTTTTAGCAGGTTCATATTGATTATATCCAAGTCCTTGTCTGACTATATTAACAGTTTGTTTCCCTAAGAGCATATTCAACGACTTTTCACTTTTGGAAAATTTATCTAAGGTCGTTGATAGTTGTCGGACTTGTGTTTTGAGAGATTCATTTTCGTTTAATAATTGTGTGCACTTTTTAATAGAATTTTCTCTTCTAGTATTTTCGCTCTCTTTCAAAATCATAATTTCATTTTCAAGCGATTTAATTTTGATTTCTGATTTTTTAATTTCTTCTTCGAATGTTGGACACTTATCACACTTAGGGATCCTACTTTGATAGGTTTTAACTAATTGGTCAAGTTGTTTATTTAAATCTATCAAAGTATCTTTTTGTGATTCAAGTTTGGCATACTTCTCCCTAAGTCGTTCAAAACAGCCATTTACTTCATGGAAATATATAAGTAATTCTGAATGAGTAAGTTTTGATACCTCGCTTGGCTCGTCATCGTCGCTATTAGTATATTACCTTGAAGGCACATATCTGCTTTCTCACTCTCACTGCTAGTACTTTGATTATCTTCATCACTTGTATTCCATGTGGCTGCAAAACTTATCCTTTTTGATTTCTTTTCAAAGTCGCATCGATTTTGAGGATAATTGGGCTTGATGTGTCCGGGTTGGTTGCACTTATGGCAGATGATCTTCTGTTCGTCTGAGTTTTCTAGTGCTTTGACAATTCTTCTTTTCAATTTTCGATTTAGAGCGGGATTTCCGTATTTGTAATTCCACCTTTTGAGTTTCTTTATTATCAGCTTCAATTCTGCTGCTCGATCATCATCACCACCATCACTTTCTGTTGTTCCTTTAAGAGCTATTGATTTCTTTCGAGTGTCACCTCCTTCACGCTCTTCCTTGAATTTCATTTCTAGCTTATAAGTGGTGAGATTTCCAATGAGTTCATCAACTTTGATTTGTTTTAAATCTTTTGATTCTTGAATGGCAGTCACTTTTACTTCAAAACTTCGTGGAAGGACTCTGAGGATTTTTCGGACTATCTCCAACTCTGTAAATGATTTTCCAAGAGCTTTTGATTTGTATACGATATTGGAAAGTCGTCCATACATCTATTTGACATTTTCTTCCTTGGCTATTGTGAAATTCTCGTATTCGCTGCTTAGCATGGCAAGGCGAGATTCTTTGACTTGAGACGTTCCTTCGTGAGTCACGTCGAGTGTGTGCCATATTTCCTGTGCAGTTAGACAATGTGAGACACGATTAAATTCAAATTGATCCAATGAATAGATGATAGAATTCATAGCTTTAGCATTAGCATTTTGTAATATATTTTCTAGTTCTGTCCATTGATTCATCAATTTATCTATTTCCTGATTATCTACAATTATAATTGGTGCTCTATAACCTATCGCAACAATATTCCAAGCGTCAATGGTTTTCAGAAAAAATTTCATTCTATTTTTCCAGTAGGCGTATTTACCGTTGAACATTGGTGGTCTAACTATGGACTGACCCTCAGCAAAAGCATTATTAAAAGAAGCCATTTTAAAAATTCAACTTTTTAAAACAAAAATTGATTTTTGAGAAAAAAATCAAATATTTTAAAACAAAAGCCGACTTCTATTCCTGGCTCTAAACCACTTGTAGGATCGATTTCACCCTAGAGGGGAGGGTGATGCTATTAATTATAAAAATTATTGCGAAAGCTTATAAAATTATTTCAACACAGATATATCAAAATAATAGCAGCATATATAATAGCAGAATAACAAATGCAGAAATAGAACGACACAAAATTTATCCAGCTTCGGAAAAACCCTGCCTTCGTGCTGCCACCAAGGTTTCTACTAGAAATTAAGCACTCAGATGCTTACACACATAAACTCGCGACACGCACTATCGACTAGCCTTAACTCTATGCTCAAAACCCTGCCACAACTCAGCTACTCAGTTGCGTATTCTCAAACTACACCATGTAGTTTGTTCCCTAGTTACACGACTAGTAAATACACAATTTTTAGAAGAAAAATACAATTTAAAAACAATTTAAAACATAACCCAAAAAAATCCCAAAAGCTCTAACCGGCCCAAAATATTTAACAATAAAATATGCCAGCCCCTTTTCTCTTTTATTTGCTCGGCTTGCTTTGCTCTGTCAAAATGTCGGTCTTGTTCTTTGCTTGTTCCTCTTTGCTAAAACTAGGGTTTTGAAGTTGTTGAAGCTACTGATTTATGTGGTGATAGAAGATGAATTATATTTGGTTTTCTTTTTCAATCAACCGTCTCTTCGTAGCTTAGCTTCGGCTGCTTCTATGATTGAGTTCGATTCGAACAATCTGGTATGTATTTTGCGCTTTTCTGCTTTACTGTTTAGCTAATTCGAACTCGATCAGATTTGAGTTGTTGATTGATTTTTGGTATCTATTTTGCTCGAACTTGAATACCCCTTTGCCGATGATGTTTAGGGTTTATATAGGATTTAAATTCCTATTTTCCTGTTCGTTTAAATTTGCCATTTAATTTATCTCGGTAGGTTGATTTTGTATTGATGCTTGAGATTGATCTCTGACTTGTTAAATTACTTGAATAACACTGTTTTGATTTCTGACTTGGTTCGATTCCTTGATTGCCAAGGCTCTGACTTTACTGTGACGATGATTTCTTTCTTTGTGTTTGTTAACTTGATATTCTGCTGTCACCATTACTGTTAGGTTGAAAACTACTTTGATGACCCACGACTTTGACTATGTTTATTTGGTATCTGTGACTTTGGCACAGTTTGATTTGAACTGAAGTTGACTTTGTGCATCGGCCTTGACTTTTTAAACTTGATTTCATCTTTTCTTTGATTACGTGATAATGTTTGATGATGTTTTAAGAAAAACAAACTGTTACATTGTTTGTTTATCACTTCATTCATTTCCTTTGGCTTCATAAAGTTTTTCAACATCACCTGACTTCGGCTTGTACCTATTTACTTGTATCCTTGATTTCTGATGCATTGTGGTATTGTGTATTTCACCTTGTATCTGTGTCACAAGTAGTTCTGCATTGTTGTGGCTATGCATTTGTTCGAACTTGCCACCACTGTCTGAAGCTTCTGGCTTCACTGAATCTTCATGGACATGTATGCTTTCATTCTGCTGTGTCTTCATGTAGTTTGTACCACTTTGTTGGTGATGCTTTGACTGTTGAACTTGGTTTGGATTTGTGGTATTGAGTTTGTATTCTACTGTCACCATGTGGTTGTATACACTTTTTTTTTCACTTTTTCTTGTGGTGGTCTGGAGCTTGAGTTACATTCATTAGTAGCTTATCACTGATATGATGCAGTTTGACTATGTAGTTTCACTTTGTTGCCATTTACTTGGTGCAGTAATTTACACTGTGCATTCATGTGCACTTCTGTTTCATGGTGTACTCTGGTTAGCATATTTAGCTTGGTTGTCTTGAGCACATTTGTATATATGTTCATTGTGTTCTGATAGCACTCGATTCTTGCTGCACATATATATGTACACTGTGTATATACATTATTCACTTGGTTGTCACAGCTCTGACTTTTGATTCTTCGATCACTTTCCTTGACTCTCTGCATATTGAAGTCTTCATGCTTCACTTTGGTATTTGCAGTTTCACTTCATGTATTTTGATATTGCATATGAGCTTGTGCGTGCTTATGACGAGTTTGTCGAAACCACAGTGGCATTTGCATATGTATTCATCCTTTATAGTTGTTGTTGCCACTGCCTATTTTAGTTTGTATATGGTTTTGTACATTTGGATTTTGGTCGACGCTTCTTTTAGTTGTCTCGACCATTTTCATGAACTTGCACCTGTGTTGAATCCAGCTTGGAGCTCGGGTTTGACCTTGTGCTGATATTGTGACATTATTTTTAATGCATTTGAGTTGAACCCGGCATTTTGGGTTTGACCTGTGCTCACCTGTCCCTGTAATTTTATCAAGTGTATTTCGGTGTGTACGACCTTGTGGCATATACAGTCATACACTGTGCATGTCATAAGCTGTTCATGTATGATGAATTCAAATTTAAATGATGACGGACAACCCAAATAACTGAGGCAAATATTATTTTTAAAATCCACATTTTATTTTATACTGCAAAAATATTTTATTTTCAATTTTACCGCGTCAATGTATATTTTTGCAGATTGCTCAGATGCTGGATTCACATTGGAATGAAGTTGAAGATAAATACGAGTGTGAGTGAATGGGTGATATGTAGTGAGGTCAAATGTAAATGTGAATCGTGATGTAATCAAAATTGTATTGTAATTGAAGTTGTGTATATATATAGTAAGAACTTGAAATTTGTACTATTCAAAAATTATAATAAATATTTGTTTGAATAAAATATCTGTTTGAATAAAATATCTGTTTGAATTCAAATTTTGTGTTATTTATTTTATTCATCAAATATTTATTTAATCTATGAAAATAAAATAGTATATTAACAAATACATTTAATTAAATATATATATATATATATGTTTATTATCTTCAAACAAAAATCATATACTCGCATATTCAACAAAATGACATTTCAAAATTGATCAAAACTTCACTTGTGCAAAACTGCCCCGTTTTGACATGATTTTTGAACTTTAAAAGGTTGAAAAGATATTTATATTTAAGTATTTTGTCTTATTATTTTTACAAGTGTTTAATAACTATTATTATAATATTTTAAAAGTGGTTGAAGGTTCATATGATTTTTTAAGAGTTAGATGTGAAATTTTAAAGAAGCGGTTTTTATAAGGAGAACTTGTTTTTCAAGTTTTAAAGATTTTATAAACTTGTCATTTTGAAGTAATATTTCGGACAAGTGCTTTAAAACCTATTATAAGTATTTTAAAAGAATAAACAAATGTTTTCAAAAAGGGGTATGAATTTCTTAGCGGCTAAATGGTTTTATTATACGATTACTTACTGAAAAGTAATCAAGTATGCTTAACACTAAAAACCGAGCGAGGTGGACTTCTCTATTTGTGAGAGTCAAAATTGATGTAGAGCATGGACAAAGAAATGGAGCTTTAACCTACTGACTTCACTCTTGATCGAGGAATAGTTTAGTTGGAATATCATAGATGTGTTAATTTTGTTGATTTCTTACATGTTTATGGAAATCATTAACACTACAAGACTAAAAGCCGATGAGTAAACTTGTCTATTTGTGAGATTCAAGAATGAAGGGCCTAGGCAAGGCTTTGATATGCAACCAGTGATCTAATTTACCTTCTTGGATGAGAAGTAACTAAGTTAAAATGCCAAAAACGTGTTATGTGTATGAACATAGATTTGTATAAGCAAACGTTTTAACTGGATAGTCGATTAGTCTACTATCGAACTTGACCTAATATTAACTTAAGAAGTAATTGAAAGACTTCATGATTTTATACCAATGAGAACCTCCGGGGGAGGGGGATATTGGTACGAAAAGTCTCTAACATTCACTTACTTTTGAAAGAACCGGAATTGAATTAACTGGAAATTCATCAACCGGTTTAGAAGAGTCCAGGATTGATAAGTATTTTACTTGCAGAATACCACCTCAAAACTAGTATATGAGTTATATATTTTGAAAGCGACTGCAAAGGAGAATCTATGTGGAGATTCGAGATCTGTTTAAGATGCTCGAAATCCATGCAGCGATTCGTGATCTATTCGAGATGATGTAATCCGTTTGGGGATTCGTGTTCTGTTCGAGTAATGAAGACTCGTATGAAAGATGTCGAACATAACCTTGACATCGGAACTAGCTAAAGACAGTAGGCTGCACAATCGGGGGTTTGGCTGACCTACGTTTTAACGACCTGCCTTTTTGAACCATAGAAGTTGACACTAATACATCCATGGTATTCACGTGCTGAACAACTAAGTGCCAGAAAGACAGATTGTTGGGGGAAAGAAAGGAGATAGAAGATAAAAGAAACTAAAAAGTCATAGAATCTCACAACGCAATGGAATGACGTATATTAATCACATAATATTTTACAAAGTCATCTAAAAAAAACATCAGAGTTATATGAATACAATTCTAACCTAGGACAATTATTACAGCCCATCCTTATACATCAGATATAGAGTACATAGTATACAACAGAAACAAGATAATAACTAGCTACTGATGAAGCATCTTGCTTTGAGCTCCTCCAAAATGCATCCGTACAAAACTTGAACTCTTTGGCTGCTCATAGAATTTTCTGCACCCAAGAGTTTTAGGGAAAGAAAATAAAACACCAGGTCATACGTGGGTTTGGTGTGAGTAAACTCAAACAACTTGATTATTACATTTCAAAACTTTTAAAAATCAAAGGTATCTCGTAAGACCACGCTGCACATAAACGCGGATGGGTTTTTATCTTATGATAACAAAAATAATTTTATAGAAAATCCTATGATATTATAATAATGTTTAAAGTAAAAATAGAAAAATTGTTATGTTAATTAAATTCTAGCATACTAGGCTTTACAATCAAAACCGTAAATGCACATATTGGAGAATGGATTCCATACGATGGCCAGGTAAGGAACTACCTCCGTTCAATACATCTCTAGAACAATGCACCCGGGACTTACGAGAACATCTTATACCCTGCCATATAGAACCGGCATGCCACTTGACTAGTAGTACCGAATATGTCATCACCCCGGTCTTCCAACCTTAATCGAGATCTCTCATGCACAACCAAATCCATCAAAATAGGGTAATCTAGAAAGATGATGACATACCCTAATGGAACTGACCCACTTAGCCCTGCTGCATGCCCTGTTTTAGTCATTTCCCGGTTGATGAGGTTTGAGGCTAGGATAACCTTTTATATAACAAACCAACTTGGAATGCTAACACTACCCTCTAGGCATCAATGCAATGCTAGCATTCATCCATACAAGTTGTCTAGGATAAGGACAAACTAAAGGCATTACTTCTACTACATCCATTTTGGAATCACTCTTAGGATTAGTAGCAAGCAGCCCTTGCACTTCAATGCTTCATCTTCGATTCCATATTCTTCAAGATGTCTTCACTTAGAAATGCTTGATTTGGATCAAAGTGGTTTTTGGATAACAGATCTAATCCCGGTCTCTTCAAAACAATTTTCGACAATTTCCGGTAAACTCAACCCTGGTTCTTTAGGAAATAAGTGAATAAAAGATAAGAGCTGAGTTCATCTCCTAACCATTAGTGGACGGATTTCCTTATCATTTATCCTAGAAGAACGAAACAAATTTATACGTATAGTATAGCACCACCGATGGTAACAGTACCATATAATTTGCATGTTTCTCCCAGATATTTTCAAAGTTACGTTTGGTCTAGATTTAGTTGGTTATTTAACTATTAAATAAACAAACAATCAAATATTGATTCAGTTCCATATGGGATCCTCTAAGCCTTTATTAATTAATCTTTAATCAATAAAATCACTTTATAAAACTTATCAAAGGATATTTTCTAAAACACTTTTCCCAAACTCCTAACATCTCTTTTACTTGGAAAACAATATAAACATTTACCAAAAACATTTGGAAAATTCTCCCTTCTCACGTTCCATTTTAAATGGCCAAACCACTCCCTTTCAAAACATCACTTACTATAAAACTCATTCACTTTATAAAACCCATTCACTTATTCCTTATAAAAATTCTTTTATAAGTTCACTTTACATTTCAAACCTCTTTACAATTTTTCAAACTTGATTTAAAACGTCTTTAAAAATATCTAAAATGATTTATAAAATCTCTTTCTATTTTTAAAACTATTAAAAATCTTCCTTCATAATTCCTTTATTGAATCTCCTTTATAAATATCATTTTCAAGATACTATTTGTAATCACTTTAGGTAAAACCTTTTATTTAATAAACACCTTTTAAAAAAGGTATTATTTAAAAATAAATTTATAAAATAATAATAAAATTTGAAAACCATTTATAACCTTTAAAATCCAAATTGATTGAAGAATTATAGTTAATTAAAAAATATACTTTAGTAATTCGAAAAGAGGCTTAGCAATCCCATTAATACTATTTAAAGTCGCCATTCAATTTTCATTTCAATCCACTTAACAGTTATTTACATAAGTCAACATATATGTAAATACATCTCATATCCAAACTAGGGAATAACATGTCAATATGAATTAACTAGCATATGCATATCCAAATATCATAATAGAAGGGTGGTGATTTGTCCTTCTAAACAGATGTCCAAACAATTTAACCAATTTATAACAGAACGATGATTTATTTTGCTAACACATGACCAAACAAGCCAACAATCTACATTATAACTCATTCACAATTATATGGTTTCTTAATGGTGTCAACACTTGAATCACTTGTATCCAAAACCATCTTTGAAAAAGAAGTAACTTTGAACCATTTTACTTTTAAAAACAAAAGGATTTAAAACCTTTAAACCTTTTAAAAATAATTAATTAAAAATTAAATCCTTGTTTAAATCATAATTAATTTTAATTGAATCTCCACTTAATTTAACTAAATAGTTAAACAATAATTAACTATTTCCCAAAAAAATAATTAACTATTAATTAAACCCAAATTAATCCTTTATTAATTATTTAATAATTAATCGAACCTTCATTAAATGTTAATTAATCTCAATTAATTAATTAAATAATGTTTAATTAACCTTAAATAATAAAGTAAAGCTTTAATAAATAATTTATTATAAATTAAATCTTTAGTCAAATAGTTAAACCCTTGATTAATAATTAATCCTATATTTAATTAATGAAAAATTAAATATAAATAATTTACTTAGCCCATACTAATTAACTTAATTAATAATTAATTAAAATAAATATTAACTTTAAAAGATAATTAATTAAGAACTAATATTTATTTGATTAAAGTTAATAAACCTTGTTAACATTTAATTAATTATCAATTACTAAAACCTAATTAATTAAAAATTAATAATTAAATACTTAATTAAATTTAAGAACATTATTGTTTAGTTTATAAAATATTCACAAAACAATTTGAAGTGTAAAAACCAACCTTAGTAAAAATCGAAATTTTGAGCGAACTGCATCCATAGCGACTAGCGCTATGGATACCCGTAAGCTTTAACTTGTTTCTATCATTCTTTTGAAAAATTTATCTTAAAGCTCACCAACTTTATAAAAACAAAAATAAGTATTTAAAACTAAAACAAGTTTAAATCTAACCAAATATTCAATTTTTAAAAACTAAAATCACAACTTTCTTATGCAAGATTCCAAATTCTCCAATACCCTACAAAGGTACCAACTTCTTTTTAGCTTATACATTACATACCCAAATCCGTACACAACTATAATATCTAGGATAACATCATGCCACAGCAAAAGCAAGATCCAATCTTTAACCATTCAGACTTCACATTCAAGTCTAATGTCCATACATATCCAAGCAACAAGTGTGTGTGTGTGTAACCATCACATGATAAATAAACCAATACTAACCATCACATCACACAATATATTAACTAACATAAAATTAAAAGCTTTCCAAAAAATTCATAGTTTACTCACCGAAATCCTTTGAAAACTTGACACACTTATAAATTCGGGAAGCTTGGAAAACCACAAACTCTACTCAAAAATAGGCTAACTTCTAGTCTACTTTTGGACCTTTTTCTCTCAAATTTTGGTAAAATGGTCAAAAGGAAAATTTTAGATTATTCTTTCTTCTATCATTTAAAATAAATAATTACTTAAAAATGTTAAATTTTGAGGAATTTATGGTCAAAATAGTGAGGTGTTTTTCGGACATCAAAATCGAGGTTCAAAAACACTATTGCAATTTTTTTCTGGAGCATCTAAGCTCGAAACAAGAAAAGTTGGTAAACTTAAAAATTGTAGCTATTAGAAACATACATTACCTTAAAAAGAAAAAAAAAATCTAGTTTTGGAGTTTTTTGTAAGAAGATATGGTCGAAACCATTTCGGGTAAAATGGAAGAAAATTAGAAATTGAAAAGATGAGTTTGAAACAAGTTTCTACTAAGATTTTAAAAGGAAAAGAAAGATTTTTATAACTTAGAACATGTAAGAGAAGCAATTGAAATTACCTTATAGCTTATGAAATTAGAAAATGGAAGAGAGAAATTGAGAAAATGGAAAAAAATTTGGAAAAAAATAGTTTTTATAATGTGTAAACAAGTGAGATTACCAAAATACCCTTGTACTTTACCCTCCTCTCATTACATGCCATCTGACCCATGCATGCATCCATGTCTACTCCCAACACTACATGCATTATGAATATGAGTACCTGAGGTTGCCACTATGTCTCTAATGATATGACTTTTAGTATTTTAGTTGCCAATCTGTCACATCGATGTTTATCTTAACTTAATTAAGTTTATTGACCTTAATATATTATTAATCCCATATTATATAATTAGTATATGTGTGCATATATATACAAAAGTGTACATAACATTATAAACAACTTTATATTATGAAACGTCAAAATTCAAAAAAAAAGTTTCCGGTCACATTTTCTGTTTTTCATCGAACTATATATTTTTGTAAAAAAGTTTTAATAACTATTTCACCACCATTATTTATTATTAAAAAAGTTTTATTTTCATTATAAAACCATTTATTTGAATACTTAAAATTAATTAAATATTTTCAAATTAAAGCAGTGAAATTCTGCGTCGTTACACACGATAAGATATTATCAACTCCATATCTAGAGTAAGCTTTTCAATACGTTGGTACCAGAGGTTGATGATATTTGGTACCACATAGTTCATTTTCATGTTTGGGCATGGGTCTTTGTGATTTTCTTATGGTGTGTTTTATCTAGAGATACACGATGCTCGGAAGGTGACTTCTGATCCTTGTGCATGGAAATTGACTTTCGTCTTGACCTAAGGGATCTCCATGGAAAAGCCATAATGCGAATGTCCCTTAGCGATTTTGATTGTAACCTAAATATGTTATTGTGTTACCAATGTAAGCATCACTGCTATTTGTTATGATTTATACTCTACAATCTGGACATATCTATTATATCACTATATTAAACTGAATGAAATGGTTAGTTTCTTTTGAGGGGAAAAATGTTACAAAAATCTGTACGGTCACTTGGTTTTTGTTGCATGTATCTCGGGTTTTCTCATACCAAACTCATGTCTGACACTTGGTTTTTGTTTCCCTAAATTCCTTGTATACTCTTTCGAGTAGGCTGAGTATGGCAAGTTTTAACTTAGACGGCTCAAAGTTCAAAAGACGAGCTGGAGGCTTCCATTATCTATTTCTATTTCTATTGTTCCATACTAGCTATGTATAAATAAGCATTGCGAGGACAAGTAGTTATAATTGTCTATGTTAATGATAGAACTTAGGTTTTTGAACTCTAAAATTCATATATTCAGAGTAACCCTTTGTACCGTTCTTTTGATATTATATATTATCAACTGTGAGATTCTGATGTTATGTTTTTCCTTTCTTGTTATATTCTTTCTTTATTTACTCTAACTTTCCTCCACTTAGGTATTTGGCATATGAATACCATGTATGTATTGGTGTCGACATTCGAGGGTCGAAAAATCAGATCATTACAAGCTATATGTTAGAACACGATCTGCTCCAACCATGGAAAAGTTGACTCATTGCAAACAATTTAAACTAATCGTTGAAGTTGGTAGCGACTCGATCTGAAATGTTGAGAGGATAAGTTACCTTTTCTAAGTGTTTCGAGGATTTTGTATAACTTCAAGTTGAATTGAGAAATACTCGCCAAGGTGGAGATTTACCAAGTATGGCTCCGTGACAATCCATCTTTTTGGACGATTCAAGTCGATAGTAAACCATACCTGTCTAACTCAAACAGCCCAAAAGAATAGATTATCAATGAAGTTTTACTCTAGAAAAATAAGATACAGAAGAATAGAATTATAGAATCTCACAGCGGGATGACAAAATATAATAATTACATAAACAGTTCATGGAGCTATTTAACAATATAAATAAATTCACTCTACAATATCATCCGAGATATACATGTAATAGATATAATAAAGTAATGCAGCAGAATAATATTAATAAATACGGTCTTCAAACTCCATCTTCATCTTTAAGAAATAATATCTTCGAAACATTGAAATACTCAGGCTGATCCGAGCGTAAAGGAAAATAATACACTCGAGTCAAGACTAAAATTCTTTTGTAAATTAAATAATATTAGATGAAATGTGGAATGCTGATAAATACATTTTTAAAGTTTCAAATTTTTTAGAAAATTTATTATTTTTATATTCAAAATACAACTAATTTCACAATATATCCATTCTAATAACTTTCAAATATAGAGAAAAATTTCAAATTAAATTTTAGAGTTCAAGAGATTTGATTTATGAATTTTTTTCAAAGTTTCAAAATTCAATTTATGTAAACTTCTTAGGGTTTCATAATTTAATTTTGAAAACTTTCAAATAAGGTAACGATAGTTTATTTCTTAAAAATTATTTCTATGGTTCAAATAATAAATCTAAACATACTAATTTTTTTTCACATGTCAATATAAGAAATCCAAGGGTTCTGTATCCTTATTCAGTGTTCAAATAACCAATATGGAAATTTATACAATTACAATAAACTATAGGGTGATAATAGGGATATATCAAAATAAATGAACAAATACACATTCTATCACAATAGCATCCATCACAACTTACAATCAACATTCAAATCAACCAATTCAACTAATCAACCAATTAAATAACATGTCACAATAATTATTAAATATCAGATATTGGAGTTTAGGTATTCAAATTAAATGTCAATCAAAATTCACAACTAACAATCAACAATTATATCACTATATAACATGGTTTAACTTGAAATAAAATTTTAATATTTCATAAGTGAGTTCAAACACTCATGTTTTGGCTTTTCCTTTTCTAGTTAGATTTGGATCCGCTACTACTTTCTCCCTTTATTTTGTTTCCTTGCCATCTTAATACTTTTTTAGAAAGTTTTGGAAGAGATGGAGAAGTTTGCATAGTCTTGATTTGAAGAAAAAGAAGGTTTGAAAACAAGAAAAAAATTTAAAGAAGAAGAACTAAAAAAGAAAAAGAATTTTTAAATAAGAAGAAGAAGATTTGAACAAGAAAAAGAAAAGAAAAGGAAGCTTTGAAAAAATGGACAAGATGGAGAATTGAAGATGAAAAATGAAAAAGAAGGAAGGAGGAAGGTGAAGAAAGAGAAAAAAAATGAAATGGAACTTCTATTTGGAAAAAAATATAGCTACGAAGATGAGATTTGATAATGGAATGAGATTACAGGAATGAAGACTGAAACAAATGAAAAGCTATTAAGTTAAATGTAAAAGAACTAGGAATTGAAATAAAAGTAAAAATATGAACAACCTTTAAAAAATAGTAGGTGTTAAAAGAGATAAAGTAAAGGAATAAAAATATGAATGAAGATAAAAATAAGTCTTCCGTATTTAAATATGTAGCTTCAGGATAATAGATTGCCAATAAAAGGAAGCTACGAGAACTAATAATGCACAAAAAAATGAACTTTAGAAATGGAGAATAGTAGGTGCTAATGAGGTGGCATGAATATTAATTTAGATGTTCACATTAAAAATGAAAAAAAAAACTTTAACTAAAGTACTTGGAAAGGAGAAAACGAAACAAATGAGGAACAAATGAAAAGAATGCGGCAATTATTAATTAGTAATAAATCAAAGAAGGCTACTATTAATTAATAAGAAACGAATGAGTAATCAAACAATTAAATGGATGCTCAAGTGGAAGCTACATTCAGAACTTATAAATGAAAAGAAAGAGAAGGTGGATGTTATAACGACCCTGACTCGACCTTCGAAAATCGGCACCGAATACGACTCACGTATTCAAATGCCGCAGATTCAAACGTCGAACCTGGTTCGCCGGAGCTTATAACACATTAAGTACAACACAGCGGAAGAAATGAATAATACATTTCATATGCAACATTTGATACAATATCTGATACAACAGAATGGTACAATGAACATCAATATACATCAGAGTTATGATACAAGATAATAGCAGCGGAAAGAAAAAGATAACACAGCAGCGGAACAAAATCTCCAGTATAGTCTTCAAGAAAGAACTCCAGTATCAGTAATCTCCATCTCCAAGGCACCAGTCTAGAATAGCTCGAACTCCCAAATCAAGATGAAGAGAAGCAACTCAATCCAAATGCGATTGCCAAATCCTAAGGCTGAAAGCTATCGAATCTATACCTACTATAGATTATCTGAAAATCCCAACTCTAGACTGCCCGTGTGGGAAAATAGTGGGCACCCAGAGTTTAGGAAAGGAACAATAAACTCCAGGTCAGTCATGGGACTGGTATGAGCAAACAAAAAAACATTTGGTCTTTACAACAACAACAAGAGAATTTAAATTTGAAATCCGCAATGCTTTTTGGAAAATGAAACTACCATAAGGCCTCCCGCCACACACACAATGCAAACGCAGAATTGGAGGAGATTTCTCCTTATGATAGTCAAAAATGCTTACTACGCAAAAAATCAAATCATTTTTGATATTATTATTAGTGCATAGTGTAGAAAACAATTTCGAAAGTAGAATATAAATCCTAGCCAGCATAGACATTCCGAACTATGTCTACTATAGCTACCATCCAAACAGTGGTGACCACCATAAGTGAATGGCAGGTAATACAACTAAAACCGTACAAGGCACGTATTGGATGAATGGATTTCCAACAAATGGTCAGGCTAAGGAACTTCCTACTGCCACATGGGATCGCCTCTGGCGGGACGTCCCGAGAACTAACGTTACGGTTAGATCTCTGCCAACACAAGGCCGGGTTACCTCTGTAACTAGGTAACTACTACACGAATATGCCATCCCCCGGTCCTTTGGGACCTTTATCCGAGCGCTCGCACCAACAACCACAAAGTATCACAAAGTAATAGATCTGCAGTATCCACATGAGTAAGTATCTGGGCTCCATACCATGATACCACCCTTTACCAGAAGGGAATGACACACCCTAAAGGGCGCGACCCTCATAACCTTGCCGCATCTTTCCTGTTTCGACCATTTCCGGGGTGTGAGGTCCTGATGCAGTCTCGTCCACAAAGCTACGCTATGGTAAAAAGCCATGCTTTGGGTCAACAGATGACCAAAGCAATGATCACAAAGATAAATGATCAAATAAATGATCATATCACAAATGATCAACCAATGATCATCACACAGCAGCACTCAGCATGCCACATTACCGAATTGGGAATATATCACTGATAAATATCAACTACATAACCTCTGAGCTCGTACGTCTCAGAGAAGGGTGTTAAGCTAAGAGAATAAATTCTCCGCCACTAAGCAGAAATGTATTTGATAGAGATCAGTTTAATATCTCAAAGTGTAATGTCGGACATACAACCATACAAGTCTGTTCCGGTTTCGAACAGAACCGAAGGCACTTCCGAAGAAGCCCTTGCGAATCCGGGTATCCACAATCTCGATCGGACTTCCCATCACTAAGGGAGAACTCTATACCGGAGCAACTCAGTGCAGAGTCAATCGATAGGTTATCCTATCGTTCTCACAAATACCCGGTCTTCACCACCGGTCTTCAAATGCTATCCATAACGTCGTATCACTATTCGGAATGGGTTATATGACACAAGGTCCTCTCCCGGCTAAACCGAATAATGAGCGCAATATTTAAAAATATATGGATAAGGGATTTCAGTTAAGTCACAACTTGAAAATCCAAAGCTTTCTTTCAAATGTTTAACCAAATCACCATTTTAAAATCTTTAAACAAAAATATTTATTTCACAAAGTTCACAAAGATCCATTCATAGATTTCCAAAACAATTCCCATTCAATTTGGATTTACTCATTTAAACCTTTAAATTAAAGATTTAATTAATAGCTTTCAAACCGTTTCCAAAGATTTATTCATAACTAGGAAAAACCATTTTCCATTTTAGACTTAAAATCCTTTTAACACCAATTGGAAATTCATTCTTATGTGAAAGTTCGCAAAACAGTTTACGTTTTCAGAAAAATCCAATTATATACAAGTTGAAATCTTAGGTTAAATTTAAATTCCAAAACATCACTTTTAAAATGGTTTTAAAAACCCATATAAACCCATTAATAAGTTGAATAACTTTTTATTTTTGAAACCCATTTTTCAAAAGCTTTCAATTCCAATTCCAAACTATTTTGGATTCAAAAATTCAATTTTAAAACAATTTCAAAAATCTGTGACTTAACCCATTCCCACGTGCAACCCATATTTGTGTGTGTATAGTGTGGTCGAGGGGTTTTACACAATAAGAGTGCCACATCATCAATCAGCACAGATTCAATCATGACAATTCGATGTGGGTTTCGGATAACCAACTGAAATCCGACTCCCTATCGCATCGAAATTCAAATGTCGTTCTACGGGTCAAAGGGTTTGCATAACAATATATACATCACAGAAATAACAGCTTAGCACAAAGCTTTACATAGCATCACATCACATATCAAACATATCCATCCATCACATAGCATTCAATAAAAATCAAATATCTTTAATTAAGATAAATAAACGTGTGGTTATGAATTTATTATTCCCATAATTACTTCTATTTGTAATCTTTAAATCAATGATTAATCATCGTTAACTATAATTGATTAAGCCTTAACTACTTTCATTTATTTATCATTTATTTAATTAATTATCTTAATTAATTAATCTTTAACTGTAATTAATTAAATCTTAGTTACAATTAATTGTCCTTAATAAATAGATTTATTATTCCTTAATTAGTTACAAAAAATAATAATTACTCCTTAATTAATAACGATTTCTTAATCACTTTTAAGTTAATTAACCTTAATCTATTTTCCTTGATTCAATTATCTTAATTAATTAACCACATTAATTATTTTTACTTTAAAGTAATTAACCTCAAATATTTGATTAATCAATCCTTGACCTTTAATTTTCTTCTCTTAATTACTTTTACTAAGTAATTACTATTTTCATTTAATTATTTATTAATTACCTGATTTATTAACTTAAAAATTTAATGAATCAAAATCATTAAATTCTATCTATTTATTTTTAAGATAACATCTCTTATTTAAATAAAGCATTTAAAACAATCTGCTTCCAAATTTTAATTTTAATTTCATTTTAAATTTAAGATTTAAAATGAATACAAATTTAACTTAAAATTTTTTTAAAATATATTTCAAAACCCTTTCTATTCTACAAGTTAAAGAATATTTATTTTATAAAAGAGATTTGAAAGAATTTTAAACCAAATTCATTTTTAAATTTAATTCAATTAAAAATACACTATGACATTCAAAGTTGTTTAAATTATTTTTAAATTTAAAACTTCTGTTTATTCTAAAATTGGAATACATATTTGAATTTTTTTGATTCCAGACTACCTAGATTCCAAAAACTTACATACTTCTAACTTTATTTTAAGTTGCAAATCACTTAACTATTTTTAAAGTAATTAAAATAATTTAAATTTAAAAACTTTATTTATTTTGAAACTAAGATTCAAGTTCATATTTCAGATTTTAGAATCTTTAAACTTGCTCAATACTTTGCTTTACAATTCAAACCTTTCAGTTTTTTTCTTCTTTCCAAGCCAAATCCACTTTAAACACTTAAGTGTATTCAAGAAAGTTTAAATTTCAAAACTTAAATCATTTCAAAACTTAGGTTTAAACTTACTTAAAGTCAGATTCAAACTTAGTTTTAAAGATTGGTTCAAAACTTTGATTTCTATTTTTTTTCTTTTTTTCAGAAACACTACAGGTTTCAACTACAGGTTTCACCACCCCAAAAACCCAGATCCCCTTCACTGTAACAACAGTGCACCGTGCACATGCACGGTGCCGTTGACCACTTCAGATCATCACCGATGATCTTCCCCTACCACTCATCATCCAAACACTCAACTGCGAACATCAGATCATCCCTCTAACCTCAAAGTCGAATTCAAGATGACAAGCTCAAACCTGGAAACAGCTGAACCTCCTCAACCCAAAACCTGTCAACGCCTCGCTCCTCCAACCCCGGCCACCTGAGCGTCAGCGACTTCAGCCACGTATTCTTCAACCAACCCGCTATCGATTCCCAAAAATTCATAACGCTCGATCAACCAGGGAGAATGAACGAATCAAAGTACCGGGCCTAGATGAAACTAGGGTTCCAAGCAAGAATCAACAACCGTGAATTCCTCAATGAATTAATCACCTTTCTGATAATTTTCTCATCATCCTCGATCGCTCTACTACCTTCAGAATGAAGCACGACACCCCAGATCACAGAGATGACCAGGAAACTCCCCAAAACCCATTTATGGTTAAACCAGAAATGCTCACTCAATAGCAAATTAAAAGAAAAATGATTTTAGTGTTAAAAATCATTTTTAAGTTAATGAATTCAAATCATGATTCTGAACTTATGAATTACCAAGTTTGGATTTTGACACATTTCTATTTTTTTTTATCAGTCATTTTTGGTTTCCAAGCAATTTCTAAAGACACTTCAATAATTTTTAACTTAAGTATGATTTTAATCTAAACTATTAAGATGAAACAAACAAGTTTAGTTTATAACTTAAGGTTAAACAGAGATTAATTCAAGAGTTTTGAATTTAAACTAAAACAAGACCCTTTTTATTTTACTGTATACTAATACTTCCATGTAGTTCAGAAACAAAACATACTCAAGCTATTTTTAAACTTAAACCTGGATTGAATAAACAATTTCACTTAAATCCTAAAGTCCAAGATAAATTTTGAGAAGGAGATTTTGGTTTAAGAACAGGGTTTGAAAGCTTATAAACATAGGAGCAGATACACATATATCTGTATGATAGGCATGCACTAAGATACTCAAGTACACAGACATATCAGCAACATTTCCAGAACAAAGTTTCAAGCATCAAGCACAACATCACAGAACATAGGCCAATATAAGTGAGTTTGATCACCTTTTGAAGTCTGGACAGAGACATGCTTTGCATTCTTGTTTAGATTGTTAACTTGCTCCAGATCTGAGGCTTGATCTTGTTATTTTGGATGATGAGACTTTATCTTGTTTTGGTTATCATTTCCTCAGATTGAAAACAATAAAGTTAATTATTGTTTTAATTGCTTCAGATTTTAAAAATTCAAATTATGGTTGCTTGAATTACCTGAGAAACTTTAACTTGCTTCAGATTATTTTCCAGAGACCACTCTTTTTTTTTCAACTTGAAAACAGAATTTACTTTAGCATATAACCTGACTGGGTCCTGCAGCTTAAATTGATAAAATTGTTTAAATCTTTTTGCTTAAATACTGATTAACAATATTTAGTTCAAATCAAAAAAAGATGTTACTTGCCTTTTAATTATTTATCTTCAGAGAAAAACTGCAGCTCTGATTATGATCTCTTTTTTTCTTTTTTTTCCTTAATCATCTCTGGTTGAAAACTCTGGCTAGCTTCAAGTTTTGAACTTTTGCATTCTATCTGAATTTACTTTGAACGGCAACCTGAGTTTTTGAACTTGCATGCTTCCAGATTTAAAATTTCCTTTTTAACTGATTTGGTTTTCAGTTTTGAACTGATAATGGCAGATTTTCTTTTATCTTGGTTTGCATTTCAAACTGAAGTATTGAACTGAAGCTACTTGATTTGTATTTTTCTTCCAGGTTGCATGCAGAGCCCATTTCCAGATTTTGAATCTTTGTTATTTGAGTTGAATTAGTTGCTTCAGGTTTGCAAATAGATCTGGATTCGAGTTGTATTTGAGATGATCTACAGGCTTTGGACTTCATGTTGCTATTTCTTCTTTTCTTTTTCTTTCTGATTTGATTTTTTTTTTGTTGAGATTTGAAATGCAAAATCTTTTATTACTTGTTTGTTCAGATTTGCTGAGATGTTTAATATGATTGCATTGTGGGGAAATGAAAAGTTTCTATAAATTTTTTAATCTTATTATTTAATTCAATTTGATTGTATGAAGGCCATTTGTAAAGAGATATCATAACTCTAGATTTTGTTAACTCCTTTACTCCAAATCCATGTATAAGAAGAAATGATTATGAGATCTATGCATATTGATTTGCTTTACTTTTTTGATTATACAAAGATAAAAGAAACTTTTGTATACATATACACAATGTTAAAAGAATTATTTTCTAGCCAACATTTACATTTTAAAAATTTCACCTCTATAATTTTAAAAGCCAAATGTTTATCTTAAAAAAAACATTTACTTCAAATGTAGATTCAAATTCCCAATTCATTTGAATTAAAATTCTATTTATACCAATTTACATATATTCAAACATTATTTCTATTATTTATTATTGTAAACTTTATAAAAAGAAAGAATGATTAAAAAAAAATCGATTTCATATTAACAATAGCCACTTTTATACATATATGAAAATTTAACTTAAAAATAATATTTTAAAAATGAGTACACAAATTTTTTCTTTATATTGTAACTTCCAAATAAAAATTTAGAAAACACTATTATTAGCTTTTTAAAGCTTTTAATTTCTACTTTATTTTTAATGCATTTTATTTTGAAATTCAATATTGTTTTCCAATTCACTTATTCTTAAATTTCAAATTTAAATCTCTATTTAAAATCAAAATTATTTATCTGTTCTAAGAATTTTCTAATTAATTCACAATTTATTCTCAAAAATAAATTTAATTGCCAAATTAACTTGGCTAAAATTTCAGGAATGTTACAGATGTGATAATATATAAAGCAAATGAAGGGGCCACTTATATACTATAAACAAACTTTTGGGGTTCAAATTCCAAAACTTGCGCCAATTAATTAATTTTAGTAAACCAAATATACAGATATTTATAACATCTAATTCTTTATTAAAACATTCATTTTATGTTAATATATGCCCATTCCATTAACTCACTCACTCAATCAATTAATGAACCAATCAGTCTATATATTTATTTATGTAACTCAAACCAATTTTATTAATTCATGAACATATATATATATATATATCTATGTATTATAAAAATGATTTACTTTACTTTTTTGATTACTGTAACGGTCACATTAATGCAACCAATTTAAAAGTTTTAACCGTATATAAAATGAAAAAAATAAGTATATTGAACATGTATATTAATGTACAATTGTTAATACAAGGTAATTTCTAATTGATTCCATAACATTTACACAACCATGAACCCTCTGATATATTTTAAAATTTGAATGCTAATAAGTATGTTTATATATTATTCCAGAAGTCAAATTTACGTTTTATAAAATCATACTTATTTAAATTGAAAATTTTATTTTATACGGAAAAACATGCATTTATGTTTATTAAAATGTGCATTCCATTTTAACATAAAAGTGCAAGTTCCTATATTAATTCATTCATTACAATTTCATTCCTGTTTCCTTTTAATTAAAACATTTCAATTAATATAATTCCAATTAATTTCATTACGAATTTCAAACGAATTCTAATTATAAAACACCGTTTTCTTTTCATTTATACTAATTCAAATATGTTTTATAAAATTTCATATACAACAAAATTTATACACTATTTACAAAGTAAATGTTTTATCTTATTGAAAATCAACTTCTCCAAGATACATTTCAACTAATAACTTATGTTATTCTTCCATTAAAAGATTCACTCAATTCTTTATATATATTCAATATTTGTAATTCCAATTTCTGCTATTAATTTAATATAAACTAATGTTATAAATTTATATTCTAATGTGAGTTACAACTTTTATCTTATTGCAATTTGTTGTTATTTAAAATTCAATCAATATTATAACTTACATAGAATATATTTTCATAGTAAAAGTCATAGAATTTTGTTTCTAACCTTTTTTATTCAATAATTTATATTAAATTTAATATTTTAAAATGGTCAAAATTTTGGATCATTACAATTTCCCCACTCAGAACTTTTCATCCCCGACAAGCACCATTGTCCCAGTGGTTAAGTGTTTCGGTTTTGGTGCGAGAGGTGACAAGTTTGAAACATGCGTAGCGTGATTTGAACGTTTATTGATATGTTGTCCCAGTGACATGTTGTATATAGAATACCATTTCAAAAAAAAACTTTTCATCCCTAAAAAGGAACGAAGTGAGTAATCAATACATAAACATGTTAAGATCATCAATTATATAATATTCAAAATTTCCTACTTTCACTATTTAATCAAAAAAAATTGTAACTCTTAAAATTTTGAAAATTTTCAGCACCACCTCCTTTGTGCGGCTAGGTTTGAAAAAATTTCACAATGTCAATAATTACATGGTACACATCTCATTTCAATAATGAGGATTCCTAAAGCATAGGGAACAATAACATATGACAACATAAACCATAATCTGAAAACATGCCTATTTATTAGGGAAATAAAACTATATTTATGAAACCAAAAAAAAAACAGCTAGCTTTTGCTTCAATATACCTAGGTTTTACTTACAAAATCAAAAGAGAATCAAACTGACAGAAGTAAGAGTAATATACTAGCTATTTTTATCATAACTTCCAGCAACATAACAAAAGAAATCATATGCAACAAAGCAATATGATGCAACTACAATGATGATGCAATTCTACATGCAACTCTAATGAGATGTGAAAGCTACATGTAACCTAAATAGCACAACAACTAGAAGCAACGATTATAGCATATAATCATTTATTAAAGTTCGTATGATGTACATATATCGTTCATACACAAAAATGAAATCTGATCACTTGCTGGAGTATACAATTTCATTTTCAAACTAGTATTGATAACTCGACCACTCTAGTATAGACTCTGATTCGGTTCCTTGATTAGAAACTTTCATTCTCCTTGCATAGCAGTATACTATGATAGAGAACGTTGATATCATATTAAAAATATATATTGGCATTCGCCGTCGAGAATTAAACGAACAATCCTAACTCGGACCAGTGTGAATTACCTAAAAATCGTGTATCCAAATCTGGATCAAATCTATCATGCAAATAAAATGACCTACATACAACTTACATATTTTATTCTATTGGTTTCTTTACTATAGCAATTGCTTTCATTCATTTTTAATACTCATTTATTTATATAAAGATAAATCTCTTACATAATTTATTTTCCATTAATATCAAAGTCATTAATGAAACATTTCATAAAATATCACTTAAGCTTTTACATCATTTACTTAACTTTATAACTTAATTTGATTACAGAAGAAAATTTTAAGTTTTTAGTATTCGTCTTTGAAGAGGAAAGATATATTTTTATACATCTTAAAATTCAACTAAAACGTTTAACCTTATTCACTTAGTATAAATATAAGATATATTTAAAACATCCTCATAACATTATGCAAAGATTTTCCAAAATGTTTAAAATACTGATAGAAATTTATATTAAAACATTTAACAAGCTTTAAAATAAAGTTGTTTAAATCCGATAATTTATTAGACTTATTATTTAAAATAAGTAAAAATTCAAAGATTATTAAACTGAAACTAATAGTATACAATCTTACATTTAATTTTCAAATGAAAGTATAAACTTGCATATCTTCATAATTAATTTTAAAATACTTGTTTTAAAATGAATATTCAAATCATGGAAAACATTTATTTCGGTTTAATACAAAATTCAAATTATAAATAAACCTTTAAATTTAATATTATTACTTCATAAACCAAGTAATTAATTATACTTTCAAAAATAGAGATTCAAATTTATTTTTCAAATATATTACTATAAACAAAATTTCCAAAATCATTTTTTTCATAAAATTTTAAAACTGATTTTTCTAATATATTGTCTTTTTATATAATATCTTTAAATTATATATTCAAAGAAACTTATATAAATTTTATTTGAAACATTCTTTTGAAAACTTCGTTTGCAAATCAACCATCTTTAATACTTTCCAAAAATTCATTTGTAAAATTTCTTACTTTATTCATAAATACCATTTAAATATTTTAAATAACATCTTTATAGATATATGTAAACTATTTGAAAATAACTATTTACATCATTACTTATATTTAGAAAGGAGCTATTGAAAACCTTAAATCCATTATTTATAAATTTATTAGTTTTAATCTCAAAATACTTTTCAACATTATTAATAAATCAATAATCATTAACTTTAACTACGTTTCTTTTTTAATTAATAACTTACACAATATATACAACATTAATAATTAACTTCTAAACCATATCGTACAATAATAAGCAACCTTTCAAACATTTATAAAGTATTTAGAAAAGAAAAAATAATCAGAATATTCTTTATACTTTTATCAAAATACTTTTATAGCCCGATGTTTCAACAAGTCTAACCTTATTCTTATAGACTCTTACCATACATTGATCGAGCACAAAACTAGAAATCTCTACTTAGTAGACCTGTTTCAACATCCAGTGAAAATATTTAAAACAGATATGGAAAGTACCACTCGAAAAAAACCGCCACAGATCGCAGTATGCAATGGTTACATCGCCTTCCCAGTAGAAACCAAATGTACTAATGGTAATCATCTACCCTCGACTTATGCTATGGTCAAAAAGAATAACACCGCAGATCGCAGTACACAATGGTTACGTCGCTACCCAGCATAAACCATATGTACTGGAGGTAATCTTCTACCCTCTAGTTACGCTACAAGCTAAAAATACATCGCAGATTGTAGTATGCAATGGTTACGTCGCTATCCCAACAGAAACCATATGTACTTGAGGTAATCATCTATCCTCGATTTGCGCTACGATCTAGATCATAAGACCATAGGTTACACTATGGAATTCAAAGGAACTCATGAGGTTATATCAGGACAATCAAAAATCAAATCAATAGAATGAACCCACAAAGTGGATTACCGAATTTCACAGGGGGCACTTCCCATATCTTCAATTTCAAAATGTATCATAATATAAATAGTACCCTTTCATATAATAAACTTCGAATATCATACTTGTGTAAATTACATTGTATATAAGATCATCACTTTTCAAATCGAGTACATTTTAAATCAATAGTCTTTGAAATAACTTCATAGTTATTTTTATATAAGAATCGAAAACTTTCAAACCAAATATTTACGGAATCAAATATCCTGGAAAATCAGTCAATTTCCAAATATCAGTTTGGTTTCAATTTATATATATAGGGTCTCAATCCTCATTTTTCCTTTTCAAAATCGAATACCATTAAAAATTCATAAGTTTCAAAATCAATAGTTTTCGAAAATTACTTCATTTTAATATTCATATAAAGTCGTATTTATGTAAAATCAAAATTTCCTTCTAAATCAGTTTGTAAACAAATGAAGTTTTATAAAATATTCACTAAGCTCATAAGCATTCTCAAAACAAAATTTCATTTAAAGCATTCAAAACTTAAGTTCACACTTGTATATTACAAATAACCTTATTCATTTTACTCATCAAAATAAATAACAGTTTAAAACTTGTTTAAACTCCATATTCCTTTACATTTAAGAGTTATGAAAACTAAACTCTTAAGTGCTCTTTCAAAAATACTATTTTAAATTTAAACCCCAAATTTAAAGTGTTAGACTATTCAAAAATAGTAAAAAATCAAATTCCAATTAAAGAATTGGAAACCAACTATTATTAGTCATCTCTACGAGATGCACAATCAAATTATCTCAATGCATCAGATACATGTGTCCATAATATCATTCAGCCAAAAAATCGGTAACTGAACGTCGGGTTTTATCTCAAATCATTTGATGCGTGTGTGTATCATTCAACCGAAAACTCGAGAACTAAACATCAGGTTTTATCTCAAATCATTTGATACACACACACACATACATATCATTCAACCGAATACTCCAGAACTGAACATCGGGTTTTATCTCAAATCATTTGATACACACACACACACACACACATACGTATACATACGTATACATACGTATATACATACATATATATTTTGAATATCAAATCATACTTTAGATATTTGAATCAAAATCAGTTTCATCAAAACAATTATATAGCAAAGCTACTATAGTGGCCTCCCCCACTTTGAAACTCGAAAATGAAAGCCGACGATGCTGCAGGCATCACCGAAATTATTTTTCTAAATAGAAGTGATTTTTGCACTTTATATTTCTTTTAAAATCATTTTGAAAACATTTTATTTGTAAATACTTTCAAATAATACTAGTATACTTTTTTCAAAATCTAAACCAATTTCAAACACTTCATAATCCAAATTCTCAAATTTTCAGTTTAAATAATTTTTTAGTTATAACCAATAGCCATCTAAACCATATTTTATATGTCACTATCGGATATAGTATCAGATACTCGATATAATAATATTGTTGGGAATTCAAATATATATATTTATTTCAAAATCCCATGTTGAAAATGTGTAATTTCTTATAAACCGTTTAAACATATTTCAAAAATTCATGACAATAGTCAAATGCTCAAATCAACAACCTATAGTCGATGCTCATAAACTGGCCAAGCATAACTAATCAATCAATAAATGATAATAACTACTACCATTCCCATCAATCAATCAGCATAGTGATAACAACCACTAATCATGAAATAATCATAAAGGACTATATCATTTTATTAAATTCATTCTTTTATATATACAAATATAATAAGAGTTAAAGTCATTTCATTTACCAATTTCAAAACATTTTATAATAGTAACAAATACGCGCTTTCACATGTGTATGTGTGTCTATACACACTCAAATACATCCGAGGGTATTAAGGACCTTATCTCAAATGAGCTTGTCTTAGAGGTATAGGTATACGCTAAACCTAAGCTCTGTTACCAAGTGACAACGCACCATTTTGGACGATTCAAGTCGATAATAAATCCACATGTCTGACTAATTGTAACAACCTAAAATTTTGACCATTTAAAAAAATTAAATTTATATAAATTATTGAATAAAAATGGTTAGAAACAAAATTTTATGATTTTATTATGAAAATATATTGAATGTAATTTATAATATTAATTGAATTTTAAATGACAACAAAACTGCAATAAGATAAAAGTTGTAACTCACATTAGAAGTTAAATTTATAATATTAGTTTATATTAAATTAATAGCAGAAATTGGAATAACAAATGTTGAATATAAATAAAGAATTGAGTGAACGTTTTAATGAAAGTGTACCTTGGAGAAGTTGATTTTCAATAAGATAAAACGTTTACATTGTAAACAGTGTATGAAACTTGTTATATATGAAATTTTATAAAATATGTTTGAATTAATATAAATGAAAATAAAAAAGTGTTTTACAATTAGAATTCATTTGAAATTAGTAACGAAATTAATTGGAATTATATTAACTGAAATGTTTCAATTAACAGGAAACATGATTGAAATTGCAATGAATGAGTTAATATAGGAACTTGCATTTTTGTTTCAAATGGAATTAACATTTTAATTAATATAAATGCATGTTTTTCCATATAAAATAAAATTTTCATTTTGAATAAGTATGATTTTATAAAATAAAATTTGAGTTTTGGAATAATATATATAAACACATTTATTAGTATTCAAATTTTAAAATATAGCAGATGGTTCATGGTTGCGCAAATGCTGTGGAATCAATTAGAATTTACCTTATATTAATAACTTACCCTATTACACATTTTTGCATATATTTATTTTTCATTTTATGTATAGGTAAAACTTGTAAATTGGTTGCATTAATGTTACCATTATAGTAATTAAAAAAAGTAAAGTAAATCATTTTATTATGCATAGATAGTTATATATTCATGAATTAATAAAATTGGTTTGAGTAGCATAAAGAAATATATAGATTAATTGGTTGATTAATTGATTGATTAATTGTTAATTGATTGATTGGGTAAATGGAATGTACACATATGGATATAAAACAAACGTCTTAATAAAGAATTAGATGGTATAGACATTTGTATATTTGGGTTTACTAAAATTAATTAATTGGAGTAAGTTTTGGAATTTGGATTCCAAAAGTTTGTTTATATTATATAAGCGGTCCTTGCTGTAACGACCTGGAATTTTCGTCGTCTTGAGTTTTGAATATTAATTTTTAATATTCAAGAATACGATATTATTATCAAAATAAAATCCCCGTTAAGTGATGATTGGCGAAAATATGTACTTTAAAACCAAGATAGTATTTTAAATTTTTTGATTTTGTTTATGAAATAGGAAATTGATTTAATTGGAATTTCTTATATATTTATATATATTCAGAACAATAGAATATATATATATATATGATTTGGAAACAAATTCGATTCATATAAATATAGATGAAATAAGAAAAGAATATACTGTAAATAGAAATCATACGACTTATGAGAAAATACAAAGTATTGTAAATAGAGGATGTTTAAAATTGGATTTATATATATATATATATATATATATATATATATATAAGTTAAAAATGGAAATTATAGTATTTATATACTAAATAAGGCAGTGGGTTAAAAATAATGTATGTAACGGTAAGTGAGATACAAAATTTGTGAACTAATAAATATAGTTATTAAGAATTTTGTGTGTGTGTGTATATATATATATATATATGAATGTATGTATGTATATATTTAAAAACGAAAGGAGTAAATATGAAAGAAAATATATATAAGAACCTTATATGGAAAAAATTATCTTTATACATTGAATATGAGAAATTTACAAAATCATTTAAAATCATTTTAAAAAGGGAATTTTACAAAATGATGTTTTGACAAAAACCGTTATTGTATACATTTGAAATAAGATAGCACATATTACCTGGCACCTTGGCCCGACTGCAAGGCGGCAGTTGAAGACCTTATCGCTCGGCAAGCGTCGATCGGTCAGTTGAGTCGTCGTCGCTCTACATGTACCGCTCGGCCAAGGGAAGTGAAGTCATACATAGCTCAGTCAGATTGGAGCAGAATATGTCGCTCGGTTGACGATGCAAGTCGCATACGAAAGCTGACATTGCATTACTTTGAGGTCCATTGTGAGCTATCCCGAGTGCTTTAAGAGATCGCTTCGAGTCAGTTACCCAAATGACGATCGTTAGGCCATCCTGGGTCGGCTTGTCGCTCGAAGTATATCGCTTGGCATGCCTGGTTCGGTCAAACTTGGGGTTCCCATATATAGGCCAAGGCACTGGGCTCCTAGGCCTGAGAAGGAAGTCCATCCTATCTTCATCTATAAATAGAGGGACATGGGTGAAGTAACAAGGGATCTTTTTCCTAGAACACTGGGGAGACTCTACCATTTTCAAGACTCAACTGTTTTTGATTCAAACTTGTAATCAAGTCATTGGTGTAGGGATTATATCTGTATTCAATAGGTTTAAAAAAGCAATAAATATTAAACTCAAAGTGGACGTAGGCAGTTACGCCGAAAAACTATATTTCTAGTGTTCTTGTTTCTTATAGTTATTATTGCACTCTACTATGTAATTCCTCAGTTTTAACTTACTCTCTTCATTAATCTCTCTACGTAACTCTACTCAAGGGTGTTAGTGACCAATTTTGGTGTTAATAGCACAAATTTCCATTTGCTTTGAGTTATTCACTTTTAGATTATAGTAAAAAGAATTGTAGAACAAAATTTTTGTTTTTTTAAATGGAATCGCAAAGTTTTTAGTGTTTTAAGTAATATATTTTTAAATGGCAAACTTTTATTTTACATTCTAAATATAGAACATGTATAAATATGAAGACTAAAATTTTGTTTAAAAACCACTTTACTTATTGTTTAATAATAAGGGAAGCATGTTTTAAAACAAAAAGGAAAATTAGCTAAGGAAAATAAAAAGAAAATAACATAAGTAAAAAGGTAAAAACAAGTAAAAATTGAAAACATAAGTACATGCATACATAACAAGTGGCTTGGTCAAAAGAAGTAAAGAATAAAACATTTGTTTTAACTTCTTTTCAAAGCTCAAACCAAATTTCAACTCAAAACCACCACTATTTCATATGAGAAACCAAAATTCCTCTTCAATCCATCACTAAAATCATGGTGCAAATCAAAACTTTTCTTCAGCCAAAAGACTGAATGTATACATCATCACATACCTGTATAAATATATGCATATAAGCTTCAGTTGCAAAGCCTGTAAACAAAATAGACAAAAGCACTGTAAAAATACTCTGAGAACAAAATTGTTAAATAAAAGAAAAGAAGCATCCTATGTTCAAATCAAAACTAAAACGAAACAAGTCTTTTTCAAGATTCAAGTGTTGAGATCAAAAATGTGGAAGACTTCAAAGGATTTCAACATATTAAAGGCGAGATTTGAATTTTGAATGCCTAGAAATGTTTGATCTAGTTTTTCATATTTAATAGACTAAAATATATCCTTATGCTCTGGTTTTTTTCTTAAAATCTTTATCTCTCGATTCAATTTTAATTAGCCAATGACATAGACTAATTATATGTTCGAATCTGAGTATAGGTTACACTAAAATTTGTTTAAATCTTGATCATGCTATATATTATGTGAAATTGTGATAATACATTAAATAACTTGTTCTTGACAAAATCTAAGATGTTTAAATTATCGAATCAAGACCTGGATGTGATTGTCATCTTAAAATTAGAATTTTAGGGAAAATTTCTTGGTTTTTAAAGACCTATATGTGTTGAATTCGAAGATGATCAAAATTTGAAGAAAAAATATTTTTCGATGATCTAGACGTCGAAGGATGGCGGAGCTTGACTGAGGAGAAGTGTCACACCATGGTTGAGAAGTTCACCGTGACTGAATTTGGGTTTTGGCCTAGGATTGGGGTGGCATGACGATTTTAGGGTTTGCGAACGATTTTGGGTGAGGCTAGAATGTGAGCGATTTAGGGAACGAAGAGACGACCAAAGGTCGTGGCATTTGGCATGAAGGTGGTGATGGGAATAGGCTTCTTATTGGTGGTGACAGTTTGAGTTCTAATGATGGAAGTAGGCGGGGCAAAGTGGATTTGTGGGTGGGTGGTCGAAGCTTGGAATTTGAGCATAGGATCGTGTGAGTTCATTTTCGTATCTAAGGCTAGGGTAGCGGGTTAGGTGGGTGGTGATGATGTCGATGGCGTGGGTGGCCTGCTAGGATGACCGGTTGCGAGTGATGTCAACTGGTGGTCGTGTGCACGTGCACACACGTAGGTGTTCAAGGGTATTCCAAGGAGCATGTTTTGAAATGGCGGTGGTGTTCGTGACTTTAGGATTGGTCCGGGGACGTACAAGAGGCTTGGGTGATCGGCAACATGTAGCAGGTTGATCGGTGCTTTAGTTTGGTTTTGGAGTTTGTTTGCGCCAAAATTGGTCATAAACCCCAAATATTGTGAAAGCACCAGTGTATGAACACAGATCAGTAGTATATAATCACAAATCATAGATCTAAGTAATGTAGAGAATAAAAATGAAGATTAAAAAACTTAAAACAGAAAGAAATAGACGAAGACACAAGATTTATAGTGGTTTGGCTATTTTCAGCATACGTCCACTTCAAAAGATAATCTTTTATTGACTTTGCTTGCTGGTTACAGCGGATTACAACAGTAGTTTACGAATACAACAGCGAAATTTGAGTATAATGGTCAATTCGACAGAGTCTGGACATTACAGGATCAGAAGTCCATTTCCTGTAGGCTTTGGATGCTATTTATAGCGTAGGCTGCAAATATCTCGCTCAGATCTCGGGAGATCTCTTCTGGCACGTGAACCACTCGATCGATCCCAGGTGATTTCGACTCGATCCGTGATCGATACGAACCAATTTTTTATCGGTCAAGATCTTTTCCAATCGAGCCGAGATCGATCATGAATTCTTTAGGTTGTGCGCAAGCTTCCGTGAAAATTTGGTAGCACTTGGACTTGTAGATTGAAAGATATGATCGATGCAAGTTCATGTTCATCGGTTGGTTGTTGTGTTCGTATCCATCACTTCGTCCCCATACTGTTCTCCCTTCGAATCGATCAAGTTCGCATCAATGACATGTGTCGAAGATCTAGGGAAGATCCATCTTTCATGCCGTACGACCGAGTCATCAGCCCTCTTATTTGTATCCATCCAACAACTTTTGTATCCAATCCACTACTCTATACTTCGTATCGCCTTCTAAACACCTGCCTTTCACATTGACCCTCTGCCCCTGTTCGTATCAATCCTACTCCTCGTGTCCAATCCTGGGTTCCCTTCCTTTGCATCGATCTTATTCGCATCGACCATATCTTGATCGGTACGAACATGTACACTGTACCCCTCTTCTGGACCGATACAAACTATGTGTTTGCATTCATGATGATCGATGCGAATGATGTGCTCGCATCCATGCCAATCAACACGAATGACGTGTTTGTATTCATGCCGATCGACGTGAATGAAATGTTCGTATCCATGCCGATCGATACGAATTCGTATCGATTCGAATGAAACATCCTTCTGCATGTATCCATCAATTATCTTGAGCAAATGAACTCCGTTTGACTTGAAACTTGAAATATAGCCTTTTATAGCCTTGTTCACCATTCCCCATCGATCCCGTCTTAGTTGGTGCTTGGCCAAATTTTGACGATTTGATCATAGCCCTGTTTTCAATCGACCTTCAATCCTGATATCCATCATTTCCAGCCAATCTATTGATATCCCAGCCTTGACCAAAAGGTGGGATAACAGAGTTCATGGCTTTTGTTTTAAAAACTGGAAGCAAGAAAGAATGGGAAGGGAAAGGAGGAAGAAGGTAAACGGGTTTTTTTTTGTAAAAGGAATTTGGGCTTCGGCCCTGATAATAATAAAAAAATAAGAAAAAAGGGTAGGCTTTGGCCCAGGCAACTAAAAAAATATGAAGGGTGGTTTTGGCCTAGGAAGATAGAGGGAGGGTTTTAAAATATAAACGTTGAATTATATTTATATGTTTGCAAATTTAAAAATTCCATAACTCCTTCATATGAATCGTGTTTCACGGGAGACTCATTGCAATGGATTCGTGTCAACGAATATTACATCGTCATGAAATCTATCGTCAAGTTTGAATTAGTGAAAATTCTAGGAAATTTTAAATGGGTAGATTTAAAAAAATCAATTCAAAACAAATAACATTGTTTAAATTTATATGACCCTTATATCGAAGTTATTTTCCCGGATAAAATAACGACGAGTTTATTTAATTTAATTACGATGTTTCGACATATGTTTAGCGGAATAAAACACCATTTCTCTAATGATATTTAATTGAAACCTTCTTTGTTGAATAAATCACCATTCTGCCAGTATATCGCTTGGCATGCCTGGTTCGGTCAAACTTGGGGTTCCCATATATGGGCCAAGGCACTGGGCTCCTAGGCCTGAGAAGGAAGTCCAGCCTATCTTCATCTATAAATAGAGGGACAGGGGTGCAGTAACAAGGGATCTTTTTCCTAGAACACTGGGGAGACTCTGCCATTTTCAAGACTCAACTGTTTTTGATTCAAACTTGTAATCAAGTCATTGGTGTACGGATTGTATCTGTATTCAATAGGTTTAAAAAGCAATAAAGATTAAACTCAAAGTGGACGTAGGCAGTTACGCCGAAAAACTATATATCTAGTGTTCTTGCTTCTTATAATTATTATTGCATTCTACTATGTAATTCCTCAGTTTTAACTTACTCTCTTCATTAATCTCTCTACACAACTCTACTCAAGGGTGTTAGTGACCAATTTTGGTGTTAATAACACAAATTTTCATTTGCTTTGAGTTATTCACTTTTAGATTGTAGTAAAAATAATTGTAGAACAATTTTTTTTAAAATGGAGTAGCAAAGTTTTTAGTGTTTTAAGTAATATATTTTTAAATGGCAAACTTTTATTTTACATTCTAAATATAGAACAGGTATAAATATGAAGACTAAAATTTTGTTTAAAAACCACTTTACTTATTGTTTAAAAATAAGGGAAGCATGTTTTAAAACAAAAAGGAAAATTAGCTAAGGAAAATAAAAAGAAAATAACATAAGTAAAAAGGTAAAAACAAGTAAAAATTGAAAGCATAAGTACATGCATACATAAAAAGTGGCTTGGTCAAAAGAAGTAAAGAATAAAACATTTGTTTTAACTTCTTTTCAAAGCTCAAACCAAATTTCAACTCAAAACCACCACTATTTCATATGAGAAACCAAAATTCCTCTTCAATCCATCACTAAAATCATGGTCCAAATCAAAACTTTTCTTCAGCCAAAAGACTGAACGTATACATCATCACATACCTGTATAAATATATGCATATAAGCTTCAGTTGCAAAGCCTGTAAACAAAATATACAAAAGCACTGTAAAAATACTCTGAGAACAAAATTGTTAAATAAAAGAAAAGAAGCATCCTATGTTCAAATCAAAACTAAAGCAAAACAAGTCTTTTTCAAGATTTCAAGTGTTGAGATCAAAAATGTGGAAGACTTCAAAGGATTTCAACATATTTAAGGCGAGATTTGACTTTTGAATGCATAGAAATGTTTGATCTAGTTAGTCATATTTAATAGACTAAAATATATCCTTATGCTTTGTTTTTTTTTAAAAATCTTTATCTCTCGATTCAATTTTAATTAGCCAATGACATAGACTAATTATATGTTCGAATCTAAGTATAGGTTACACTAAAATTTGTTTAAATCTTGATCATGCTATATATTATGTGAAATTGCGATAATACAGTAAATAACTTGTTTTTGACAAAATCTAAGATGTTTAAATTATCGAATCAAGACCATGGATGTGATTGTCATCTTAAAATTAGAATTTTAGGGAAAATTTCTTGATTTTTAAAGACCTATATGTGTTGAATTCGAAGATGATCAAAATTTGAAGAAAAAATATTTTTCGATGATCTAGACGTCGAGGGATGGCGGAGCTTGACTGAGGAGAAGTGTCACACCATGGTTGAGAAGTTCACCGTGACTGAATTTGGGTTTTGGCCTAGGATTGGGGTGGCATGATGATTTTAGAGTTTGCGAACGGTTTTGGGTGAGGCTAGAATGTGAGCGATTTAGGGAACGAAGAGACGACCAAAGGTCATGGCGTTTGGCATAAAGGTGGTGATGGGAATAGGCTTCTTATTGGTGGAGGCAGTTTGAGTTCTAATGATGGAAGTAGGCGGGGCAAAGTGGATTTATGGGTGGGCGGTCGAAGCTTGGAATTTGAGCATAGGATCGTGTGAGTTCATTTTCGTATCTAAGGATAGGGTAGCGGGTTAGATGGGTGGTGATGATGTCGAGGGCATGGGTGGTCTGCTAGGATGACCGGTGGCGAGTGATGTCAACTGGTGGTCGTGTGCACGTGCATACACGTAGGTGTTCAAGGGTATTCCAAGGAGGATGTTTTGAAATGGCGGTGGCATTCGTGACTTTAGGATTTGTCCAGGGACGTACCAGAGGCTTGGGTGATCGACAACATGTAGCAGGTTGATCGGTGCTTTAGTTTGGTTTTAGAGTTTGTTTGCGCCAAAATTGGTCATAAACCCCAAATATTGTGAAAGCAACAGTGTATGAACACAGATCAGCAGTATATAATCACAGATCACAGATCTAAGTAATGTAGAGAATAAAAATGAAGATTAAAAAACTTAAAACAGAAATAAATAGACAAAGACACAAGATTTATAGTGGTTTGGCTATTTTCGGCCTACGTCCACTTCAAAAGATAATCTTTTATTGACTTTGCTTGCTGGTTACAGCGGATTACAACAGTAATTTACGAATACAACAGCGAAATTTGAGTACAATGGTCAATTCGACAGAGTCTGGAAGTTACAGGATCAGAAGTCCATTTCCTGTAGGCTTTGGGATGCTATTTATAGCGTAGGCTGCAAATATCTCGCTCAGATCTCGGGAGACCTCTTCTGGCACGTGAACCACTCGATCGATCCTAGGTGATTTCGATTCGATCCGTGATCGATACGAATCAATTTTTTATCGATCAAGATCTTTTCCAATCGAGCCGAGATCGTTCATGAACATTCTTTAGGTTGTGCGCAAGCTTCCGTGAAAACTTGATAGCATTTGGACTTGTAGATTGTAAGATATGATCGATGCAAGTTCATGTTCATCGGTTGGTTGTCGCGTTCATATCCATCACTTCGTCTCCATACTCTTCTCCCTTCGAATCGATCAAGTTCGCATCAATGACATGTGTCGAAGATCCAGGGAAGATCCATCTTTTATGCCGTACGACCGAGTCATCAGTCCTCTTGTTTGTATCCATCGAAAAAATTTTGTATCCAATCCACTACTCTATACTTCGTATCGCCTTCTAAACACCTGCCTTTCACATTGATCGTCTGCCCCTGTTCGTATCAATCCTGCTCCTCGTGTGCAATCCTAGGTTCCCTTCCTTTGCATTGATCTTATTCACATTGATCATATCTTGATCGGTACGAACATGTACACTGTACCCCTCTTCTTGACCGATACAAACTATGTGTTTGCATCCATGATGATCGATGCGAATGATGCGTTCGTATCCATGCCAATCAACACGAATGACGTGTTTGTATTCATGCCGATCGATACGAATGAAATGTTCGTATCCATGCCGATCGATACGAATTCGTATCGATTCGAAAACATCCTTGTGCATGTATCCATCAATTATCTTGAGCAAATGAACTCCGTTTGACTTGAAACTTGAAACATAGCCTTTTATAGCCTTGTTCACCATTCCCCATCGATCCCGTCTTAGTTGGAGCTTGGCCAAATTTTGACGATTTGATCATGGCCCTGTTTTCAATCGACCTCCAATCCTAATATCCATCCTTTCCAGCCAATCTATTGATATCCCAGCCTTGACCAAAAGGTGGGATAACAGAGTTCATGGCTTTTGTTTTAAGAACTGGAAGCAAGAAAGAATGGGAAGGGAAAGGAGGAAAAAGGTAAATGGTTTTTTTCTTTGTAAAAGGAATTTTGGGCTTCGGCCCTGATAATAATAATAAAATAAGAAAAAAGGGCAGGGTTTGGCCCAGGTAACTAAAAAAATATGAAGGGTGGTTTTGGCTTAGGAAGATAGAGGGAGGGTTTTAAAATATAAACGTTGAATTATATTTATATGTTTGCAAATTTAAAAATGCCATAACTCCTTCATATGAATCGTGTTTCATGGGAGACTCATTGCAATGGATTCGTGTCAACGAATATTACATCGTCATGAAATCTATCGTCAAGTTTGAAATAGTGAAAATTCTAGGCAATTTTAAATGGGTAGATTTAAAAAAATCAATTCAAAACAAATAACATCGTTTAAATTTATATGACCCTTGTATCGAAGTTATTTTCCCGGATAAAATAACGACGAGTTAATTTAATTTAATTACGATGTTTCGACATATGTTTAGCGGAATAAAACACTATTTCGCTAATGATATTTAACTGAAACCTTGTTAGTTGAATAAATCACCATTCTGCCGTTATTACTGAATGTATCTGTTTTTGGACGTTTACTGGTAGAAATAAAACCATGTTCTACTATAATAGTTATACGGACATTTATTTATTATCCTGATAATTATACTGGGCAATATGATGCTGAATGAATGGTTAAAAATAGACGGTTGTGAATATATGTATCTGTTATTCTGAACTGTTATGAAATTGAATGGTAACTTTATAAGGTACCATAGGAATTAATAAGCTTTCTTTTTCGACTTGGAAGCTGTTTTTTGAACCAAAATTTCTTACGGATGATTATTATTTATTTAATAAACAATTGAAAAATGATTTAAAGTTAATTATTTTATTATTCTAAAAAATTATTTAAAAGGTATTTAATTATTGTCTCAAAGCTATTTAATTATTCTAAATTTTAAAAGTATATAAATTATTAATAAGAGTTATTTATAATGATTGATTAAGGTTAAACATTATTTACTGATTAATAATATTAACATATTATTAGTATTCCAAAGATAATTTGTTAAAATATTGATTATGTTTTAAAGTAAGATGTTACGTAGTAAACCTTTTATAAAAGAGTATTTTACTTAATTAAAACTTGGGAAATTTATGTTGAAACTTTGTACGTATTATTTTGAGCTAATTACTACATAAAGTTTTCGGAAAGTAATGGTATACTTTCATGGCGTAATCGGAAGGCAGAGACTGTTTACAGTTAAGTTTGGTTTCTTTGGGATAGAGACGTAATCGTCGAGCTACAAATCCATGGTTGATACCACGGAGCACTTTCCATATTTATTTAAAATGGTTTCCAAATATATTATCAAAGGAAATGGTTTGTGAATATACTTATTCTAGTGAAATAAGTACATACCCTTTTTGATGAAAAGAAATTTAATTTATTAAAATTAAATTAAACAAGGCTTAATGATTTCCACTGGGAAATTATTGCATTGTGAATGATTGTTTATTTGATAGTTAAATAACCGACTATCAAATCTGGACCAAAACGCAACTTTAGAAATATATAGGAGAAACACGGGAATTATATGGTACAGTTATTGCTCGGGATGCTATACCGTACGTATAAACTCATTTCGTTTTTCTAAGATGATTATATGGCTTCCATCCACTAACGGTTAGGAGGTGAACTTCAATCTTATTTTCGTGTATTTATTTCCTAAAGAACCGGGGTTGAGTTTACCGTAAATATCGAACGTTAATTCGAAAAGACCGGGATCAGATAAGTTATCCAAAAACCACTTCGATCCAATGAGTACGTTTTCGAAGTGAAAACAAGAGCCTTGAGTTGAAGATGGAGCAGTGAAGTGCATGGGCTAATTGCCACTAATCCTGAGGATGATTCCAAAACAGATATAGTAGGAACGGTGCCTTCGATTTCGTTCAGACCAAGAAAGAACGTGTATGGATGCATGCTATCAGTATATTGTCATTGGAGGACAATGAACATTCTAAGTGTAAATTCCTTTAAGAGATAATCGTAGCCTCAAGCCTCATCAACCAGAAATGACTGAAAATCAAGGGAGATGCAGCAAGTCAGAATGGGTCGCACCCAATTAGGGTATGTTTATCATCTTTCTAGATACCCTTGGATATTATTACTATGGTGTACGGAAGAGCTCGGAAAGGGTGTAAACCCCCAGGGTGATAGCATATTCCGTTTATCCAGGTTATGGGTAGTCCGGTCTTGTGTTGCAGGAGATCCCGGCGTGGTCCTCTTGCATTTTTCTAGACATGTACTGTGGTAGGTGCCTAGTCATTCATATGGAATCCATTCCCCAAAACGTGCCTTTACGGTATTGATTGTAGAGCCTAATATGATAGAATTTAATTAATGTAACAATTTCATCTATTTGAATAAGTATTTGTACTTAGACACTATTATATATCATTGGATTCTCTATAAAAGTGTTTTAGTTATCGTAAGGGAAAAACCTTTCGTGTTTATGTGTGGCGTGATCTTACAAGATACCTTTGATTTTAAAAGGATTTTGAAAGTTATAATGAATAAATTCCTTGTGATTTAAATTCGCACGCTGGTTTTACCAGACTGACCCGGGCGTGATTTTTCCTATATGCTCGGGTCAGACCAAGCATATTTCCATGTTTAGCTGGAGGGAGTGCAGCTTCAAGAGAGGAGCTAGAATCCAGAGACGTATTTACGTAGATGATTTATATTTCCATTGCACTTTAATTATGTTGTCAGAAATTGTGAGTACAGAGTGTTATAACTGTCGATGATGAATAGGTTTGTATACTCTGATTGATGTCTGTATATATATAGGTTACAGTTTCGTTTTATGTAAAGACTTGTTCTATAATATAGATTATTTGTTTCTGTTGTGAGATTCTATGTTGTCTAGTTTTCTTTCTATCTTATTTCTACCTTTTTCCACTTTCTTTTTCTAACTATCTGCATTTTTGTTCAATTTAGATGGGCCAAGTATGGTAAGGTGTCTGTTCAAATTGTATGGAAAAGTGGGCCGTGACATCGTGGTATCAGAGCTTAGGTTGAGCGAATACGTAGGCTTTATTGGGGTTACTCATTAGAGATAGGGTCAGTAGTACCCTAGAATGAGTTTGAGTGTGTGTGTGTGTATATATATATGAGAACGTGTATTTGTTAGTGATATAAAATATTTTATATCGTGCTAATTAATCTATTGAGTGGCTTATGGATTCTGGTTAATATGAGCAACTAACATTATTGATAGGGATCTCTAAACACTTAGACAAGGCCAACAGGCACAATATTGTCTTAAGAGGGTAAATGAGATAATTTTACCCAGAATATATTTTATATATGCTAATGGCATGATTTTCGAAATATATAGTATTTTGAGGTGTTGTTTGATAAGTGATGACAATGTTTTATCATCTAGGAATTGAGTGGTCGTAGCCATCTAGTTTTGAGTACCCTCTATTGCCTGACCTTATGACTTGAGTATTTCTTTAGAATCTAGGTCTTGTAGATAGAAGCCTTAAGAAATTGAAAAAAAGAAAAAAAATATTAAGTAAATTTTTTTACTAAAGGAAATTGGAATATTTTTAGATAAATATTTTAGGAAGATTTTTTATCGATAAAACCAATTTTAAAATAATTGATTTATAAAAGAGATGTTTGAGGATTAAAAACTCCAATGATTTTGGAAAAATTGTTTTAAGCAATTTTTTGAGGAAAATGATTTTGGTATTACTTAAGGTAAAGTTTTTAAATGATAGTAATTTAGAAGAAGGGTTATTTGAAGTATGTACCTATATATACCCTTTAGCATATGTAAATTTACGGAACTTAGGATCTCATTCTTGGCTCTTGTAAATAGATTATAGAGAACCCATAGTATCGTCCAAGGGGGAGCACTTTCAAAGGCTAGGAAAGCTGGCGATCATGACTTAATTAAAAGGATTCTGAAGGATCTTAATGAGCCATCAATATATGAGGAGGAGTTAGAGGAGGAAATAGAGCCTGTCGAGCAGCCATAGCATCGTGAAGAGGAGCCCAAGAAAGAAGAATAAGAAGAATTCGAGGATGAAGAGGAAGAATTCGAGGATGAAGAGGATTTGAAGCGGGGAAGAACCCAAATCGGGAAATGATGACTCTGTCATCTGGAAAATGGGTAAGGTTGAAAACGAAAAACTTGCAGATGAGCATAACCGTCAGAGGGAACCAAGCCCGGTATTTGCATGGTTCGAGATAATGATGTTGAATTTAGGGAAACGGAAGGACCCGAAGTGGAGGACTCTGATGGAGAGAGTCCACTGTGAGTGTTGGTTTGGGTTGAGTGGTCCCTTAGTAGTGTATACTCTGTTAGAATATATGTTAGTAACCTGTAGACGTCATGTTTGTTGGATTGTAGTCCAGTATAGTATCTCAGTAGATATTTTGGTATGACTATATGTATGTGTATGTGTATAAGATGACGGTAATTGTGAAAGTATTCTAGTAATATTGGCTTAACTGATATTTTGGAATATATATATATATATATATATATTTGTTGACTTGTGTGATATGGGTGTTGATTAGTTCGTTAATAAATTAAAATTCGGTTAGTTATGTTTATTAGCCTGATTATGGAAATTTCGGGGACAAAATTCTTTTAAAGGGAAAGGAATGTAACAACCTGGAATTTTTGCCGTCTTGAGTTTTGAAAATTAATTTTAAATATTCAATAATACGGTAATTTTATCAAAATAAAATCCCCATTAAGTGATGATCGGTGAAAATATATAACTTTAAAACCAGGATAGTATTTTGAATTTCCAGATTTTATTTATAAAATAGGAAATTGATTTAATTGGAGTTTCTTATATATATATATTCAAAACAAAAGAATTTATATATATATATAATTTGGAAAAAAATTAAATTCATATAAACATAAATGAAATAAGAAAAGAATATATTGTAAATAGAAATGATATGACTTATGGGAAAATACAATTGTTTTCCCACCTTTTGGCGAGGTCATGACACCAAGGAATCAACTGGAAACCAAAGGCAGTTTTCCTCGGTTGTCAGTTATTTACAGGTTAGCTATGTATATCGATAAATTTTGACCAAGTTCTAATGCAGCCACAATTGATGTGACCAGACAAGCAAAGCAATGAAAGCCAATATTCCAAATTCCAAGTCAAATGGAGTTCGTATGCTCGAGTTATGGATCGATCAAGTTTCATGAAAAGCATGCTAATTTCGTATCCATGCACTTCGCAGCCATCAATCCTCAACGGTTTGTGCCCATTAATGAGCATCACTTCGTATCCGTCAGTTGTCTATTGTTCGTATCCTTTACTTATCTGTTGTTCGCATCCATCAAGCCTCGACTGTTTGTATCCATCAACTAACATTGCTTCGTATCCATTGAATGCGCCACTTCGTATCCATCGGGAAACCATTCTCTTCGAACCCATTAACCAGTAGCATCATTCCTAATCCACCTGGACAACTGCTACCGTCTTTGTATCGATCCCTTTCTACCCATTTCGTATCGGTCAAGTAATGGAACGATACGAACTCAAAGCTTTCCATCGATACGAAGTAGTCCATAATGATCGATGGAAATACACAAATGCCATCGATACGAAGTTGTATCCAGAGGATCGATACGAAAAGATTACAGAAGAATGGATACGAGGCGACCTTCAATCGTCGATATGAAGTAGCCTATAATCATCAATACGAACAGAGCAGTGGTGATCATTACGAACAAAGCAGTGGATCGATGCGAACAAAGCTAAACCCAGGTCGATATGAACAAGGCGCATCAATAGGAAAGACTCGATTGTTCGACACAAAATGTGGATCGACCCTAAAAGCAAGCGGCACGTCATCAAACATCACATGCGGGGTTATCGATGTGAAATGATCGGTACGAATGCCATCGATACGGAGCAGACAGCCTTCAAAAAGTACAAACTTGCATCGATCATAACTCATAATATACAAGTCCAAATGCCACCAAATTTTCACAGGAGCTTTTGTACAACCTAAATAATGTTCGTGCTCAATCTCGACTCAATTGGATGAAGTATTGATCGATACGAAGCTTGTTCATATCAATTACAGATTGAGTGCAAACTGTATTGGATCGATTGCGTGGGCCCACCCACGTGCAAGTAGAGGTCTTCCGAGATCTAAGCAAGTTATTTGTGGCCTACCCTATAAATTGCAGCCCAGAACCTACAGAAAAGGGACTTTTTTGGCTCAACAATGTCCAGACTCTACTGAAACCATTGTTGTACTCGAGAATCACTGTTGTACTCGAAATTCACTATTGTAATTTGTTGTAATTAGCCAGCGAAAGTTAATAAAAATCAACCATTTCAAAGTGGACGTAGGCAACACGCCGAACTACACTAAATTCTTGTGTTTCTCTGTTGTTTTTCTGATTATTATTTGGAGTGTTTGTGAGATAATCCTCCTTTTACATTTCCTACTTTATTTTATCTTTTCAAACACTTCCAAAGAGTGTTGTGACCAATTTTGGTACAAACACTTTGGTGCTTTCGCTGAGAAGACATAGTTTTTCTCCTGCTCATTGGATCTACTATCGATATCGGATTGCACAAATCTAACAAGAAGATCCAGATTTTAAAGATTAAAGTTCTTCCATCCTATTCTGATTTGCATCAAGTCTAGGAAAGAGCTTCGCTATCTATCATGGTTAATACAAGGACTACTTCAACTGCTGTAGATCTGGAAGGACGGGACAGATAGAATCCCATACAACTACCTCCAACCGATCAGAACGCTGCTTGGCCATCAAATCCACAAGGCCCTATCACCAAGGAAGAATTTCAAATTCTAATGCAAGAGCTAACTCAAGCCACCAACAGCTCACTCAATAGCTCCACGCTAATGTGGAATTGACCAACCAACTGAACCGTCAACGACAAAGAAGATGCAGGAGGAATTAGGCTTTATGTTCATCTACTGAGAGCTCAGCCTCTTCAGATTTCCATCATAGAACCACACATCCACGGCTGGATGGGAGTTACACTCAAGCCACTGGATATCAGCATACACTGAATATTGGGCAACCAAGAGTTGGCCTGTCCTTCCGAGGAGGTGCTGTTCCTCATGATACAGACAGCCACACTGCCACCACTGCTACTGAATTTGGAGTCGGTGCCCAAAATCGGACAGATCTTAACTGTCGCCAACATACTCCTGAACCTTATGTTATAGAGGACTAAGAACCAAGGAGGTGCGATACGGACTGTCGACTGCAACCGGCCCAACCTCGCAATGTCGAACACGACCACACCTTGGCTCAACGAGCCTAGAATGTCTGGATGCCATACATCCCGACGATGATCCATCAGATGATCCGAGATAGTCAAGGTCTCACAAATGACGATTGTGGAATCTCCCATAGTCATACCCCTTTTATCGATGGGATACTCTATGCTGAACCACCTTGAAGATTCAGGATGCCAACTCTGCCCGTTTATGAAGGGAGCTCTGATCCTAATCAGCACATCTTGAAATATGAATGGTTAATGAATGCTGCACGAGCTGATGATGCAGTTAAATGCTGAAGTTTTTCGATCTGTATAGGGGCGTAGCTACTATGTGGTTTAACCGTCTGCCACCTCGATCTATCTCGTGTTTTGATCAGTTAGAGACAAATTTTTTGCAGTAGTTTCAGATGCATGTAACGAGACCAAGGATGTTAACATTTGGTCTAGTGTTAGTCAAGCTCTTGGAGAGACACTCAGATGTTATTTGGAGAGATTTCATGCTGCATGCGCTGAGATTAGCAATCCTAAAGATAACTCTATTCTGATGGCACTAACTTAGGGGATTGATCCTGACTATGAATTTGGCAGTTGGTTGGTCGGAAAACCTCCTGCATCATTGGAGGCAGCCCAATTCTTGAGAAGGGAGGATGTGAAATAGTCTAGGAAACAGGATGATGCAAGGCCTAGTATGGAGGGGATTCAGAGCAATGTTTCTGTTAAACAAACCAGGGAGAGTCCCAAAAAAGTGCAATTGAACATACAGAGTAAACAAACTCAGAAAAAGGCAATAAAAACCAAAATAGGAAGCAGGATCAGAATCGTGGTCCACTATGTTGGGCTTCGATGTTTGATAATTATACTCCTTTGAATACGTCGCTAGAAAATGTGTATCGCTAGAAAATGTGTATCTTCAACCCTGCAATACTATTCAATAAAAGAAGCCTGCTCCAAAACAGTCATCGGAGGAACAGATTTAGACGAGGAATTTTGTAGATTCCACGAAAGATATAGCCATAACATGAATGAGTGTCGTCACTTGCAGGATCTCATTGAAAAGCTGATACGTGAGAGAAAATTGGAGCAGCTTGTGCGGGCGCTGTAGTCTGGAGGTGCACGCCCATCAAATCAGAACCATGTGCTGAATCAGGCAAGACAGGAGGAACCCACTCGTACTAGCGGGAGGTTAGTGGTAAATACTGTTAATGGTGGTCCTCATTCAGTAGCCGAAGCTGGAAGGAAATGGATTCGTATGCCAGTTCTATTAGGATTGCGAGCTTCAAGTGTTGTAGTAGTTTAGATGGTGGGGCCTCGGTCAAGCAACAGAAGACGTTGACTGACGATATCGTCTTCCGAGACAGAGATGCTGACAAGGTCGAAACCACAACCATCGATCCACTTGTCATATCAGCTCAAGTTGGTCCTTCTTGGATGAAGAGGATCTTAGTAGATAGTGGAAGTTCCGTGAATATATTGTTCAAGCGAGCCTATGATCAGAGGAAAATGGAAACTAAAGATTTGAAGCCTTGTCCGTCTTGTATTCATGGCTTCGATGGGAGTGCAACCATACCCATTGGAGTGGTAGAATTGCCAGTGAAGTTTGGAATTGAAGAACAACAGAGAGTTCGTATATTGCAATTTGTTGTGCTAGATATAAACTCGATATATGATGCTTTTTGGACTGACCGACCCAAGCTAAGTTCAGGGCTACCATTGCTCCATGGTGTTTGACTCTAAAGTTCCCTATAGATCGTGGAGTTGGAATCGTTCAAGGAGATTAGGCTACTGGACGAGCCTATTATGTTGCTGAGCTGCGTGAGGCACAGCGAAAGTAGAAGGGAAAGGGCGTAGAGGAATCTCTATGCCTCCGTTTTGCTGAGAATTGACAATTGAAGCCTGGGCCTAGGCCTGGGCACCCAACCAATTCCAAAGAGATCTTGACCTAAGAGATATCGAATGTGAAAACGAAGGTAAATACAGTCAATCTTCTCTGGCCGAACTGACAATCGATGTCCCGATCGACAATAACGACGATTCTAAAATGATAAAGATTGGATCCTAGTTAAGCCAGCTGATGCAAGAGGAATTGGTTGAATTTCTCCGGGCAAACCTTGACATGTTTGCTTGGATACATTCTGACATGTGTGAAATCTCCCTGGACATCGTGAGCCACACATTGAACATTGACCGTGGTATGCCCCAGTTAAGCCAAAAGGCGTCATATGGATCCAGATAGATCTACCACCCTTAAGGAAGCGGTAGATAAGCTTAAATCGAATGGATTTATTCGAGATGCATTATACCCGAAGTGGGTATCCAACCCTATACTTGCCCGAAATCTAAATGGAAAATGGAGAACGTGTGTTGGCTACTCAAACTTGAATAAAGCTTTCCCCAAAGACAGTTTTCCACTTTCTCGAATCGATCAGTTCGTAGATTCGACGGCTGGACATGAACTCCTACCCTTCGTGGACGCGTACTCAGGCTACAACCAGATATCCATGCATTCGCCTGACCAGGAATATACTAGCTTTATGACTAATCTAGGGCTTTATTACTACAAGGTTATGCCTTTCAGACTCAAGAACGCCGGGGTAACGTACCAACGGTTAGTTAACCGAATGTTCGCTAATCAGATCGGTAAACAATGGAAGTGTATATAGACGATATGCTGGTACGATTTTCCACTAATCATATTAGTGACCTGGAATCAATGTTTAATATCCTTCAAGAATATAGAATGAAGCTCAACCCACCGAAATACCACTTTGGAGTTGCATTCGGAAAATTCCTTGGGTTTATCATCAACTCTTGAGGAATCGAAGGCAATCCCGAAAAGATCTGGGCGATTAGAAATCTTGATACTCCAAGAACTATAAAGAAAGTCTAGAGCCTCAATAGGAAAGTAGCAGCAATGAGCAAGTTCGTTTAAAATTCCACTGATAAATGCATTCCCTTCTTCGATCTGATCCGAAAAGGGAAACAAAACTTTGAATGGACTACGGAATGTGAGGGCGCATTCTGAGCACTAATTCAACACCTCTCCACACTGCCTTATTTGTCAAAGCCTATTGATCATGTGAAATTGTACATTTACTTGGCGGTATCAGAAAACGCAATTAGTGCTGCCCTACTTTAGAAGGAAGACTGAATACATTGGTTTACTGTATTAGCAAAAGACTAACTGGAGCTGAGAGAAATTATCCGAAGCTAGAGAAGTTGACTTATTGTCTTGTTATTGCCTCAAGGAAGCTCCATCCGTATTTCCAGGCTCATCCTATTACCATTTACACCGACCAGCCATTACGACGGGTTCTTACACAGCCTGAGACGTCTAGTAGGTTACTCAAGTGGAATATCGAGCTAAGTCAATTTGATATTACTTACACTCTAAGGCGAGCCATTCAAGGATAAGTCCTAGCAGATTTTATAGCTGAATTTACCATCCCAGAGGACATACCCAAAACCAGCGAATCTCCCAAGTATATCTAGAAGCTGCATACTGATGGTGCATCACATGACCGTTACTCAGGTGACGTCGGAGTTGTACTTGAAACTCCTGAAGGTCGATCTATATGCTATGCTCTAAATTTCAAATTTCGTGCGACAAAAAACGAAGCTAAATATGAAGCCTTACTTTTCGGATTGAGATCACCCGAGATTTAAAAATCTTTGCTGTGGAGATTTATTGCGATTCGCAATTGATCGTGTGTCAAGTTCGAGGGGTGTACCAGGCCAAAGATCGAAGACTGGATGCTTACTTGGCTCGGATTCAGCAGATACTAGATCAGTTCGCTTATTATGTTATCTACTGCATCCTTCGAGAGCCAAATCAAAAAGGTGATTCGTTAGCAAAGTTAGCCAATACAGGTGAAGCACAACAAATGGGACTTGTTCCTTTGGAAACATTATCTTCCCCGAGCATCGATCAAATAGAGATAGGCGGGATATTTGAGGTTATTCCCGATAAGGAGTCATGGATGACTCTGTTCAGAAATTATCTCGAGCATGTGACCTTGCTAGAGCGCAGAAGTGAAAAGAGGCAAATTCTTCAAAAAGCTTCGCGGTTCACTATTCAGAATGGAGTCATGTATAGAAAAGGATACTTTGTTCCTTTACTCCTTTGTATTGCTCACGATGAAATCAAACACGTATTGCATGATGTGCACGAAGGAGAGTGTGGCGATCACACTGGTAGGCAAGCCCTTGCCAAGAAAGTGCTCCAGTATGGATACTATTGGCCGACTGTAAATCGTGATGCATCGGACTACGCTAGGAAATATGACAGATGTCAGAAGCATGCTCGAATTCCTAGAGCCTCACTTACTGAGATAACTCAAATGGTCAGTCAATGGCCATTACAGTATAGGGCATTGATATTATTGGCTTTATACCTCTACCCAAAGGTGGTGCGAAGTACGCCATCGTTGTAGTTGATTACTTTACTAAGTGGGCAGAAGCTGAGCCCCTTGCTACAATCACGATGAAGGAGGTGATCAACTTTGTAAATCACAACATTATCTACCAATTTGGTCTCCCACACACCATCATCACTGATAACGGAACCCAATTCAACAGTGTTGAATTTAGGAAATCTATCAACGATTCCACATTCATAAGAAATTCTTCGCAGTCGCACACCCTTAAGCGAATGGACAGGTCGAACTGTGAATAAAGTTATAAAGTTTATTCTAAAGAAACGACTGGAAAAGGCCGGGATCAAGGTGATCGATGAACTTCCTAAGGCTCTATGGGCATACCGAACAACCCACAAGTCCACAACCGGCCACACTCTGTTCTCTCTTTCTTACGGTTCAAAAGCTGCTATTCTAGCCGAGATGGAAGTACCTTCTCATCCTGCGACTTACTATGGTTCAAAGACAAATACTATATTACTTTCTGTATCCCTGGATTTATTGGTTGAGAAGCGAGAAGATGTTGACTTGAGGGCAGCCGCATACCGAAGTCGAGTAGCTCGATTGTACAATGCCAAGGTCCGACCCCGAACCTTCGAACTCGGCGACCTCATCCTCAAAAGAATCTATCTGGTCCCTTTACACATGAAACAACCATGGGAAGGGCCGTATGTTATCGAACAAAAGCTCGAAGATGGCACATTTAAGTTATCGATTGTTGATGGTCTTACTCTGCCAAGGGCCTGGAACAGCGAGAGTCTCCTTCACTACTACACATGACAGGCTTTATTTATTCAGTCTACTTTTCATTTGCAATTTTTTTCTGCATTTCGAAATTTGAATTTGTAATAAGGCAACTAACTTTGCCATATTTTCTTATTTTAGCAATAAAATGCTATCTCTTCGAGCCAGAGCTGTGACTTTTTTGAAATGCGTCATACAACTATCACTATTCATGGAGAGCTAAATTCCACCCGACGATGGGGTTTATTCAAATAGGGAGTAACTGTGATACGACTGGTTACTCACTAAGTGAAACCCGAGCTCGGGGGAAAGTCATCACACCAAAGTCAAAAAAGGATTGTTACATGCCAATCCATTAACTAACTTCAGATTCCCAGAGTGCGAGCTAGAGTGTAAACTTAAAAATACGGTCTCGAAGAGGGTAGATTCATCTACTTAATGACTTCACCTGTATATTGACCAAGTTTGAGGAGGATGGATCCATCCATCTAACGACCTCGCTTTTTAACTTAGGGTGGATGTGAGCCGACCATCCACGGTCCTGATAGATTCATCGTTCCCGGAGTGTGAATGAAATCGTAGAGCCTAAACAGATGTGACTGACCGTCTATCGACCAGCTTCAAGTTCCCATTGTGCGAGGGAGTATAAACATCAACTGCAAATTCCCAGAGTGCGAATTGGAGTATAAACATCAACTCCATATTTCCGGAGTGCGCATTGGAGTGCAAACATTAACTTACTCTGGATTCTCGGAATGCAAACTAGAGTATCGACAGAAATTGACTCTAAGTCCCCGGAGCGTAGATTGGAGTATAAACACCGACCGACTCTAACATCCCTAGAGCGTGGATTGGAGTTTAAACATAAATATTCTTAACATAATTCTGAGTCCCTGGAGTACGGTCAGAGTATAAACTTAAATCGGGTGTGATTGATCACCCACGAATCAATCTAATTTCCCTAGAGTGTGGACGCAATTATAAATATTAAATAGGCATAATCGACTACCGACATACAAATGCAAATCCCTAGAGTGTGGATACAATCGTCGACAGATGAGCGAGTGTGATTCGACCACTCGACTTTTCCTTGTTTCTGCATCAATTCAATGATGTTAAGCTCAATGTGTTGAAGGCGAAATACAATTGCTAAATGATCTTTATAATTCATCCCTGAAACTGGGGGATGAACTTAAGTGCCAATCACTAACTGAGACAGTGCAACATCAGAGTCCATCTTAACGTTCGGTCGTGACCCATAGCCGTGATTTCAGGACTTAACAGATAAACTCAGATCTAATCCGAAAGTCGAAACTTTACAAGTGTGCCGAGCTGGAGTTCAAATGTTGAAACACTTAAGCAGATAAACGAAAATTGAGTTGAATACAAAATGGAATTTTATTTTGACTATTTATGGAAGAAAATTAAGTACAAGCTTATCCCAAAAACCCGACAAGCAGTGGCTAAACCCGCATATATACACGGCCTACAAAAGCTAAAGAAATTCCTATCAACTCAAAAATGAGCCAAGGAGACGAGTCTACTTTCTTTTCATTTTCGGTTTCCTCTTCGGTGTGGACCTGCTGGAGATGTCACTTGGTTTTCTCTTTGAGCCCTTGCCTTTCGATGGCCGATCTCCAGATAGGGGCATTATATCAACCTTTTCCTCCTAACTCACGTGTATGGGAATGTTTCCCGAAGGTGGAGTCGAGGGGACTGGATCAACTGTAGGAGGCGGGATAGACATGCTAGTGTCAAAAAGCATACCACCAGGAGATATCATTCTTAACAGATCAAGGCTGGGTCCCACCATTCCACCTCCAAAACTATTGGCCCGAGCGGCTTCCTTCATTTCTATGTTAATTTCGGCTATTATCTCTTCTTCGTGAGTTATTTGAACCTCGCCAGGGACATTAGTGGTTGGAGCTGAGGAGCTGGTCACTAGTGCTACTCCACCAAAATGGTAAATCAGCAAAGGGGTCGCTATGATGCCAGAGGAGTTCCTCCATCATCTGTTCATCAAAAGTCAGGGTGCTCCCCTATTCCCCATCCGAAGGTGCGGTAACCATCATCGTGGTTGCTTCGGTTATGATGGCCTCCTACTCTTGATGTTGTTCTTGAGTTACAGGAGGCACGACTAATGTAGCTTCAATCACTGGATAGAAGCAGGGAAAAAATTGTTAGTAATTACTTCAAATAAAGATTCTGATTTCACACAAATATGAGCAATGTTCGGAGTAACTTCCTCGGTTTGACTCGTTGGCGGAGCAGCTTTAGAGACCTGTTCGCGAGCCTGAGATAAATGCGGTTGATCAGGGTTATAAGTAGGAATAGATTGAGGATCAACCACAGATATCGATTCAGGTTGAGCTGGAGCAGGAATTTCAAGACTTGTATCGTGGTGCTCAACACCTGAACCCTCTCCAATCTCTGTGTGCTGGGTGACAAGTTTCCCCTTTTCATATGAAATCATTGTATCGTGGAGAATTTTTCGTTCCACTTCATTCAGCTCTCGGTTCTCAAGCTTGAATTCATCAACTGATTCACCCTGTTGCGCAGCCTTTTCATCTTCAACTAATCGACCCCTAAGCGTTATATGGATGTGTTGAATAATTATCAAGCCAGGCTAGGTATTTATGCTTCAAAACATTAGCATTGTAAGTAATGAGAAGATCTTCAATATCAGTCTCTATCCTGGACTCCGCCATTTTGACTTACTCCTCAACTTTGGCCTCTATCTCCTAAATTTTGAGTACTGCAGTATCCCGTTCACCCCGAAGCATCATCGCATGTTCATATGCCTCTTGGGATACTTTATTGGAATCATCTTTCTCTTTGATGATATCGTAAAATTTGGTTTTAAGCTCATTAAGTTCTTTTAGAGCAGCGTCCCTTTCGGCTGTGACGGTGGTGTTTCAGTGGCCCATCTCTTTCACCAATGAAAAATGTGTTTGCCGCATCCTCTCCATGGCCAGGTTTGCCTCATCAGCTTTTTGGGTGGCCTCTTTTTAGATTTCCAAGAGGATTTAGCTTCATCATTGAGCACTTGAATAATACGGTATTTCTAGGCTAGATCAGTTTTCAACTTCTCAATTATCTTCACCTGTTCGAAAGCCACCGCAGCGACCATATCAACAGTCTTTATCCATTCTCTGTATTGGCTATATACATCGTGAATGTAGTCGTATATGGTTTGTTCGGCCTCAAAGGGAATTTTCATTAAGTTTGGGGGAAAAACAAAGCCGTCGAAGCAAATATTGGGAAAGTCTTTCTTCAGCTGGGCGATTTTGATCGCCCTTCCACCATGGGCTCGGTGGTACCCTGCTCGGTAACAGTGGGAGCTGTAACTTCGGTCCCGCGGCATTGAAACTCAGATCTCGAAGCATGAGAAGATGGTTTTTAGTGTGGAGGCTCCGGGAGATGTGTGCTATGAGCAGAAGGTTGTGTAGGGACTCGGGTAGGGGGAGAACACGATCGGGATCGATATGTTCTCTGTCTCTATCTCTTCCCTCTCATAACGCACTTGACTGGAATAATAACGATCGCGGTTTCTATCATCCTCCCTCTAGCATGACTCATAATGTGAACTCGATGACTGGTGCGCTGAATGGAGACTCCCAAGCATAGAATCTCACCTAGTCAGTATATCTGAAAAGTAAAGGAAAAAAAAAGTTAGTAACCCGAAGCAGAAAATTCAAGACTGGAAACCGTGTAGTGCGGTGAAGTGTATATGTATGTGCAACCCCTCAACCAACCGGCAATGTCGGCCACGCTTGTGGGAAGAGACTTGCTTAAGTCTAGAGCACTTTGAAGCTCCTCTAATCCAGTGTCATGTTGAAGCGATATATACTCCGAGATTGGGATATTGGCAATCCCTTCGAAGGGATTCTCTACTTAAGGGGGAGGAGTCACCGTGATTCTAACATCAAAGACTGGTAGAGACAAAACTACTGATTTCCACCTTAGAGGCTTATGACGCGTATAAGCAGCTACCTTGTCTTTTCTCCTTCCCTCTAAATCCTGAAAACTGCCTGAAGGTTCGACTACAGGCTCATTATCAGTAGGTGTATCCTCTCTATCGCCTTCCTCAACTATTACAATCCTGAGCGCTCTGTGTATGGCCGTTTTATTGGAGTTGTTCTGATCGATCCTTCAAGTCTAATGCTCTGATTTTGATCGATTAGCCCAACAATCCTCAAGTTCTCATCCGAAAGTACCAAATCGATTTCTCTCATTCACTCGGCACCTCTTGAAGAATTTGAATTATCTCTTTAAAGTAGGTGCCCTCTAGCCGTGGAATCGAGGTTGCGAAAGGAATACAATTTTAGAATGGATAACAGGTAAGATCACTTATGCAAACGGTGTAAATATGAAGCACTTACGCCTAACTATCCATCACTTGGCGAACTCGATGGGCATCAGACATAGAACCATTCAATTTTGAAATAACTCAATCTGGTTTAGGAGCCGGACATAATTTGGCAGTTCCTAACCGCCTCTAAGAATGTGAAAGAACGACTATTTCCCCGGCTTTTAACATTAACTATAAATCGGATTTCTTCTTGAGTTGGGGGCCGCAAGAGATGCTCCATGAAGATAATGTAATGTGCTGTTTAACAAAGCATACCCATTCAAATGCAATTGCGACGGTGCAATCCCTAAGAAAGCCAACACTTCTCGAATGTACTGGTTAAATGGGGGAAGTGCCCTGGTCGTACAAGAATGCCAGTTAAAGGTAGTATACCCCTCCAGGGGAGCATGTGGCTTATCATTTTGCCCCGGAAGTAGAACGTCGTTTAGCGACAGCAAGGGACATATGCCAATTCTTCCTAGCATAAATTTGAAAAGCTTCGATAAAACTAAATTTTGCGGGTTCAGAATTACATTTACTCCAAGAAGCTCATCCGAAGCAGGGCTTCTAACTTCGGCTGCGATGGTCGGTATCTTTATGACAAGGGAGATGGACTTTGAAGCTCCTGCTGCTGTGAACTTGTGGATTACATAGCTAGTCAACTTATCAAAAACCATCGTTAGATGATAATAAGCCCGTGTATTCCCCAGTGTGAAGTGTGTGAATGTGTTGTGAAGTGCTATGTAATACTTAAGAAACTTCACGGAGATAAAAAAGAAGCGTTCAAATGCCAAGACTTCAAGATTCAACCAGAGTGACCGTCATCATTGACCGTCACCACCGCACCCTCCTGAATTTAGAGGTTATGTCCGAGTTAAAATTTGTTAAGTTACATTTCCATCGACGAGCTTCAAAGGATAGTCAAATATGTAATTTAATGGTCAAGTCCAGTTATGCAACGCTAAAGCTCATCGGAATCGAGTGTTCGAATATGCATAAGGTGGTTGATTTCGTATTCATCAAGGGTTGAATGTGATCGTTCTCCCGAAGCCTAAATTCGTATCGATCAAAGGATTGGAACAATGAATTGTTCGCATCGAAACGTTCATATCGATAATCCATTCGTATTGGTTGATCCATGCACATTGATCAGCTCGTATCGATCCCCAGTTTTTAATTTCGTATCCATCGGTCTTCACCGATACACACCGCCTCACTTCCTAGATCGATACGAAGCAACTTCTACCACCTCCCATCGATACGAATTCGATGCAAGAGATTGGAAGTCAATGACTCCCACGTCTCTATCGGTTTCTCTTCTTCTTCCCCAAGCGTCCAAGGCGCCATTACCGCATCTTTTATCTCACCTTCGCCCAATTCCAACATCAACAATGCCGGAATCGACTATTTCCTTGGATGAAGTGGTGTGAAACTCGAATCTCCTCAAGTTAAAATGGTGTTAGTCAATCGATTACCTAATTCAGGAAATCTGGATTTAAGATTGTTGATTGGAGGACAATATTTCTACACTTCGTTTTCTTTTTGTATCAATACGAAATAGGAGTGAAGTTGAAGGCAGGTAGAAAATTTGTCTAAGTCCATAATCCTTTTATGTGGACTCGAACCTAAGGGAAAGAAACGATTCGTATCCCAATAGTAATGAACCGGTTGAAACGGTTAGAGACAAGACGATATGAAAGAGCTTTATTCGCATCCATCTATGGCGGACTGTGGAAGAAGCTTTCGTATTCATCAATCCATCGATACGATAGAAGCATCTAGGTTGCACTGGAGCCATGTAACTTCATCGATACGGAACGGTCATTTTGTATCCATTAGTGAAGATTTCAACGATGCAAAGAGCGACCTTCGTATCCACCAACTCGAAGCGATCCAGAGTCTAGTGCTTCGTAACCATCAATTACCCGCCATCTGTTTCAACTCCTTCGATACGAAACGCCTATTTCGTGTCCATTAGCTTGAAGACCTAAGAATACATATCCATCGATATAACGCATCTCCAAGGGATATACATTTCCTATCGATAGCAATCGATATGAAGCATGCGTTCCAACATCTCAAGTCGATCCAAAAGAGCATCGATACGAAAGAAAATTACTTAAAACGACCATCGATCGTTGCTACAACTCGAATTTCACATTGATTTAGGAGAGATCGATACGAAACTCGATCTAAACAAGAACTGAAAAAACTCGACAACGACTCGTGAACTAACAAACGTTGACGAGAGCCAAGTTTATATACATATCATATATATCATAAATCAACATTTAATTCTTAACATTTAAAGGAATTGAATGCTCACTTGATGATAGTTACGACGACGAACAACAGATTGCTATCATACAATACTCAGCTATAATTGTGCGCAATACAGCAACTGGCAGTTAACAATTCATAATTTATATTTATAAAGATCAATCAAAAGTCATAGCTTTCGACAAAAAGACAACAACTATTTAGCAAGTTAGATAAAATTATTCAGAATGAAGATTACAGCTTTTCAAAGAATGTCATGTTCATACAAGACATATTTTAGGGGGAAAATGTTAGCTTGCCTTTTTGGCAAGGTCGTGACACCAAGGAACCAACTGGAAGCCAAAGGCAGTTCTCCTCGATTGGCAGTTATTTACAGGTCAGCTATGGATGTCGATAAATTCTGACCAAATCTGGATCATACCACAATTTATGTGACTAGACAAGCAAAGAAATGAAAGCCAATGTTACAAATTTCAAGTTAATTGGAGTTCGTATGCTCGAGTTATGGATCGATCAAGTTTCGTGATAAACATGCTAATTTCGTATCCATGCACTTCGCATCCATCAAGCCTCAACAATTTGTACACATCAATGAGCATCACTTCGTATCCATCAATTATTTGTTGTTCATATCCTTTAGTTATCTGTTGTTCATATCCATCAAGCCTCAACTGTTCGTATCGATCAACAAATGTTGCTTCGTATCCATTGAATGCACCACTTCATATCCATCAGGAAACCATTCTCTTTGTATCCATCAACCCGTAGCATCATTCCTAATCCACCTAGAAAACTACTGCCATCTTCGTAATGATCCCTTTCTACCCATTTTATATCTATTAGCTAATGGAATGATATGAACTCAAAGCTTTCCATCAATACGAAGTGGTCCATGGTGATCGATGGAAATACATAAATGCCATCGATATGAAGTTGTATCTAGAGGGTTGATACGAAAATCTTACATAAAAATGGATACGAGGCGGCCTTCAGTCGTCGATACGAAGTGGCATGCAATCATCGATACGAACAGAGCAGTGGTGATCGATATGAACAAAGCAGTGGATCAATGCGAATAAAGCAAAACTCGGGTCAATATGAACAAGGCGCATCAGTAGGAAAGACTCGATCATTCGGTACAAAATGTGGATCGACCCTAAAATCAAGTGGCATGTCGTCAGACATCACGTGTAGGGTTATTGATGCAAAACGATCGTTACGAATGTCATCGATATGAAGGAGCAGCTTTCGAGAAGCACAAACTTGCATCTATCATAACTCACAATCAACAAGTCCAAATGCTACCAAATTTTCATATGGGCTGCGTACAACCTAAAGAATGTTCATGCGCAATCTTGACTCAATTTCAAGAAGTATTGATCGATATGAGGCTCGTTCGTATTGATCACAGATCGAATGCAAACCGCATGGGATCAATCGCGTGGGATTACCCACGTGCAACAAGAGATCACTCGAGATCTGAGCGAGATATTTGCAGCCTACGCCTATAAATAGCAACCTAGTACCTACATAAAAGGAAGTTTTTTTGGCTCAGCTACATCCAGACTCTGTCGAAACCATTGTTGTACTATAGAATCACTGTTATATTCGAAATTCACTATTGTAATTCATTGTAACCAGCCAACAATAGTTAATAAAAATCAACCATTTCAAAATGGATGTAGGCAACATGCCGAACCACTCTAAATTCTTATGTTTCTCTACTGTTTTTCTGATTATCGTTTGGAGTGTTTGTTTGATAATCCTCTTTTTACATTTACTTTCTTCATTTCATCTCTTCAAACACTTCTGAAGAGTGTTGTTCCCAATTTTGGTACAAACAACAATGTATTGTAAATAGAGGAAGTTTAAAATTGGATTTTTTTATATATATTATGTATATTATATATAGTATGTATATATTATATATATAGGTTCAAAAAGGAAATTTTAATATTTACTAAATAAGCCAGTGGGTTAAAAACAATGTATGTAATGATAAGTGAGATATACATATTGGCGAACTAATGAATATAGTTATTAAGAATTTTGTGTAATTGAAAAATGAAAGGAGTAAATTTGAAAGAAAATATATACAAGAACCTTATATGGAAAAAAATTATCTTTATATGTTGAATATGAGAATTTATAAAATCATTTAAAATCATTTTAAAAAGGGAATTTTATAAAATGGTGTTTGACAAAAACTGTTCTTGCGTACATTTGAAATGAGATAGCATAAATTTTCACTTGCTTTGAGTTGTTCATTTTTAAAATATAATAAGAAGAAATTTAGAACAAAAATGTTGTTTTATTTAAAAATGGTATAGTAAAGTTTTTAGTGTTTTAAGTAATATATTTTTAAATGGCAATCTTTTATTTTGCATTCTAAATATAGAATAGGTATAAATATGAAGATTAAAATTTTATTTTAAAACCACTTTACTTGTTTAAAAATAAAGGAAGCTTGTTTTAAAACAAAAAGGAAAATTAGCTAAGGAAAATAAAAAGTAAATAACATAGGTAAAAAGGTAAAAACAAGTAAAAAAAGGAAAAAAACGTTAGTACATGTATACATAAAATGTGGCATATTCAAAAGAAGTAAAGAATAAAACATTTGTTTTAACTTCTTTTCAAAGCTCAAATGCAATATCAACTCAAAGCCACCACTACTTCATATCAGCCACCAAAACTCCTCTTCAATCCATCACTAAAATCATGGTACAGATCAAAACTTTTCTTTAGCTAAAAGACTGAACGTATACATCATCAAATACCTGTATAGATATATGCATATAAGCCTCAGTTGCAAAGCCTGTAAACAACATAAACAAAAGCTTTGTAAAAATAATTTGAGAATAAAACTGTTAAATAAAAGAAAAGAAGTATCCTTTGTTCAAATTAAAACCAAAGCAAAACAAGTCTTTTTCAAGATTTCAAGTGTTTAGATCGCAAACTAGGATTCAAGTGGAAAACCTCAAAGGATTTAAACTTGTTTTAAGGTGAGATTTGAATTTTGAATGCTTGGACATGTTTGATCCACTCTATCGTATTCAACAGAGTAAAATATATCCTTATGCTCTGATTTTAAATAAAATCTTTATCTCTTGATTCAATTCGAATTAGACAATGACATAAATTGTTAAGTGTTTCAATCTAAATATAGATTACGCTAAAATTTATTTGAAGCTTGATCATGCTATATATAATGTGAAATTATGATAATATAGTAATCAACTTAGTTTTTGACAAAACCCAAAAATTTTAAATTATCGAATCAAGACCATGGATGTGATTGTCATCTAAAAATTGCAATTTTGTGAAAATTTTATGATTTTTCAAGACCTATATGGTGAGGAATTCGAAGATGATTAGAATTTTAAGAAAAATATTTTTTGGCAATCTAGACGTCGAGAGGAGCAGGCTTGACTGAGGAGAAGTGTTTCACCATGGTTGAGAAGTTCACCGTGACCAAATTTGGATTTTGGCGTTGGATTGGAGTGGTGTAACGATTTTAGGGTTTGGGAACGGTTTTGGGTGAGGCTGGAACGCGAGCAATTTATGGTAGGAAGAGACGACTGGAGGTCGTGGCATTTGGCATGAAGGTGGTGATGGCAATGGGCTTCCTAATGGTGGTGGTTGCTTGAGTTCTAGTGATGGGAGTAGGCGGAGTGAAGTGGGTTTGTAGGTGGGTAGTCGAAGTCTACAATTTGACCATAGGATCTTATGAGTTCGTTTTCGTATCTAAGGCTTAGGTTGTGGGTCAGGTGGGTGGTCATGATGTTGAGGGCGTGGGTGGTCTGATGGGATGACCGGTGGCTAGTGATGTCGACTAGTGGTCGTGTGCATATGCACATACGTAGATGTGCGAGGGGATTCCAGGGAGGATGTTTCAAAATAGCAATGGCGTTCGTGACTTTGGGCTTGGTCCAGGGACATACGAGAGGGCTTGGGTGATCGACAACGTGTAGCAGGTTGATCGATGCTTTGATTTGGTTTTTGGAGTTTATTGCTTTTGTTTTAAAAACTGGAAGCAAGAAAGAATGGGAAGGGAAAGGAGGAGGAAGGGGAACAGGTTCGTTTTTTAGTTTGTAGAAGAAATTTTGGGCTTCGGCCCTGATAATAATAATAATAAATAAGGGAAAAAAAGAGAGGTCTTCGGCCTAGGCAATTAAAAAAATATGAAGGGTGGTTTCAACCCAGGAAGTTAGAGGGAGTGTTTTAAAATATAAATGTTGAATTATATTTACATGTCTACAAATTTAAAAATGCCATAACTCCTTCATAGAGTCCTGTTTCACGCGAGACTCGTTGTAATGGATTCGTATCGACGAACATTACATCAATGTGAATCTATTGTCAAGTTTGAATTAGTGAAAAACCTAGGAAATTTTAAATGGGCAGATTTAAAAAAATCACTCCAAAACAAATAACGTCGTTTAAATTTATATGGCCCGTATATTGAAGTTATTTTCCCTGATAGAAATAACGACGAGTTAATTTAATTTAATTACGTTGTTTTGACATCTGTTTAGCGGAATAAAACACCGTTCCTCTAACGGTATTTAATTGGAACCCTATTGGCAGAATAAATCACCCTTTCCCCTATTATTACTGAATAGATTTGTTTGTGGATGTTTAGTAGCAGAAATAAAACCCTGTTCTACTTTATAGTTGTACAGACATCTATTTATTATCCGATAATTATGCTGAGCAATATAATGTTGAATGAATGGTTAAAAATCGACGGTTGTGAATATATGTATCTGTTATTCTAAATTGTTATGAAATTGAATGGTAACTTGATTAGGTACCATTGGAATTAATAAGCCTTCTTTTTCTACTTGGAAGCTGTCTTTTGAACCAAAATTGCTTAAGGATGATTATTATTTATTTAATAAATAATTGAAATGATTTAAAGTTAATTATTTTATTATTCTTAAAATAATTTAAAAGGTATTTAATTATTATGTCAAAGCTATTTATTTATTCTAAATTTTAAAAGTATATAAATTATTAATAAAAATTATCTATAATGGTTGATTAAGGTTAAATATTACTTAAGGATTAATTAATATTAAGATATTATAAGTATTCCAAAGATAATTTGTTTAGATATTATTTATTTTTTAAAAGTATGATATTATGTAGTAAACCTTTTATAAAAGAGTATTTTACTTAATTAAAACTTGGGAAATTTATGTTGAAACTTCATAAGTACTATTTTGAGCTAATTATTAAAAAAAGTATTCGGAAAGCGACGGTATACTTTCATGGCATAATCGGAAGGCAGAGACTGTCTACAATTAAATTTGGATTTCTCTGGGATAGAGATGTAATCATCGAGCTATGAATCCATGGTTGATACCGTAGAGTACTTTCCATATTTATTTAAAAAGTTTTTCAAATATATTATTAAAGGAAATGGTTTGCATTTTCCGGTGGGATAAGTATATACCCTTTTTGATAAAAAGAAATTTAATTTATTAAAATTGAATTAAATAAGGCTTAGTGATTCTAGTGAGAAATTATTGCATTGTGAATGATTTTTTATTTGATAGTTAAATAACCGACTAACAAATTTGGACCTAGCGTAAATTTGAAAATATCTAGGAGAAACATGGGAACTATATGGTATAGTCACCATTTGGGGTGCTATACTGTATGTATAAACTTGTTTCGTTCTTCTAAGATGATTATATGGAATCCATCCGCTAACGGTTAGAAGATGATCTTCGATCTTATTTTCATCTGTTTATTTCCTAAAGAACCGGGATTTAGTTTACCGAAAATATCGAATGTTGTTTCATAGAGACCAGGATCAAATAAGTTATCTGAAAACAACTTCGATCCAATGAGTATGATTTCGAAGTGAAAACAAGGGCCTAGAGTTGAAGATGGGGCAACGAAGTACAATGGCTAATCGCTGCTAATGCTGAGGATGATTCCAAAATGGATGTAGTAGGAATAGTGCCTTCGATTTCGTTCAGACCCAGAACGAACTTGTATGAATGGCTGCTATCAGTACATTGTCATTGGAGGACAATGATCATCATAAGTGTAAATTCCTTTAAATGGAAATCCTAGCCTCAAGCCTCATCAGTCGGGAATGATTGAAAGTCAAAGGAGATGCAGCAAGGCTAAGTGGGTCGCATCCAATTAGGGTATGTTTATCACCTATCTAGATACCCTCGGATATTATTATTATGGTGCACAGAAGAGCTCGGAAAGGGTGGGAACACCCGAGGTGATAGCATATTCGGTCTATCCAGGTTAGTGGTTGTACGGTCTTGTATTGCAGGGGATCCCGGCGTGGTCCTTCGTACAGTTTTCTAGACGTGTACTTTGGTAGGTGGTACGATAGTGCCTAGACATTCGTTTGGAATCCATTCCCCAATACGTGCCTTTACGGTTTTGGTTGTAGAGTCTTATATGATGGAATTTAATTAATGTGACAATTTCAGCTATTTGAATAAGTATTTGTACTTAGACGCTATTGTAATATCAATTGATTTTCTATAAAAGTGTTTTGATTATCGTAAGGGAAAAACCCATCGTGCTTATTTGTGGCATGATCTTACGAGATACATTTGATTTTAAAAGGATTTTGAAAGTTATAATGAATAAATTCCTTATGATTTAAATTCTTACGCTGTTTTTACCAGACTGACCCAGACGTTCTTTTTCCTTTATACTCGGTCAGACCGAGCATATTTCTAGGTTTAGTTGGGAGGAGTGAAGCTTCAGGAGAGGAGCTGGAAGCCAGAGACGTATTCACGTAGATGATTTATATTTCCGTTTCATTTTAGTTGTGTTATCAGAAATTGTGAGGTCAGGGTTGTAACGCCCCGATTTTTCGACTTTCGAAAGTCGACATCAATACGTCGACTGTATCAAATGCCGCACAGTTGAATGCCGGAAAACCGAACCGTTAGGGTTTAAGAAGAAGAAGAAGATAGAAGAAGAAACAGAAGCAATATCAGAATCTCAAATTTCGCAGCGGAACAACATATAACAGATATTGAATAATCTTTAAAACAATTTGAACTATATCTGTTTATACATACATCATCAGAATTTACAACAACACAAAACTGGCAATTATTTTAACTTGTTTACATAGAAATTTGACTTGCACCAACCCATACGCAGCGGACACTACATCATATAAGAAATACCCCTCGCCATCCAGCTTTAACTCCAGATCTCCACAGCAGCTCTTTTTCGACTTCACTCTAGATTAATTGATAACCCGACTCTAGGCTGCCCGTGTGGAAAATTATGGGCACCCAGAGTTTAGAAAGTGAACAATAAACTCCACGTCAGTCATGGGACTGGTGTGAGATCTTAAAACAGTTATTTTCACAAAGAAAGGAAAAGAAATCCGCTATGCTTTTGGAAAACGAAACTAACATAAGGCCTCCCGCCACACACGCAATGCAAACGCAGAATTGGAGGAGATTTCTCCTTATGATAGTCAAACATGCTTGATACACAAATTCTTTTTAATATTATTATTAGCGCATAGTGCAGAACACCTTTCGAAAGTATAATATTAATCTTAGCCAGCGTACAACCATTATTCTATGCCTACTGTAGCTACCACCTAAACAGTGGGGCGCCACCATAAGTAAATGGCAGGTTATACAACTAAAACCGTACAAGGCGCATATTGGAGATTGGATTTCCAACAAATGGTCGGGCTAAGCAACTTCCTACTGCCACATGGGTACGCCTCTGGAGGGACGTCCTGAGAACTTAACCAGCTCTCTGCTAACACAAAGCCGGGTTACCTCTGTAACTTGGTAACTACTACACGAGTATGCCATCCCACGATCGTTTGCGACCTTTATCCAAGGGTCCTCAAGCACAAATCAACAACCACAAAGTATAATAAATTTGCAGCAACAGCATAGGTAAAATATCTGGGCTCCATACCATGATTCTACCGTTTTCCAGAAGGAAATGACATACCTTAAAGGGCGCGACCCTCAAAACCTTGCCACATTCTTCCTGTTTTGACCATTTCCATGGTGTGAGGTCTGACGAAGTCTCATCCACAAAGCTACACTTTTCACAAAGTCATGCTTCGATCAACAAATGATCAGCAACACTTCGTATGCCACACTACCAAATTGGGAGTATATCACCAATAACCATCAACTACATAACCTTTTAGCCATACGTCTCAGAAAAGGGTGTTAAGCTAAGAGAATAAATTCTCCACCACCAACAGAAATGTATTTGATAGAAATCAGCTTTATATCTCAAAGTGTAATGTTAGATACACATCCATAAAAGTTTGTTTCGGGATCGAACAGAACCGAAGGCACTTTAAAGAAGCCCTTGCAAATTCGGATATTCACAAAATCACGTCCAGAATCCCCATCACAAAGGGTGATAAAATCTCTATACCGGAGTAACCCAGTGTAGAGACATTCGACAGGTAATCCTTTCATTTTGGAAAATACCAGGTCTTCAACACCATCTTTAATTACAATCCCATTTAGTCGTAACACCATTCGAAATGGGTTTTATGACACAAAGTCCTCTCTCGGCTAATCCGAATAATGAGCGCTTATTTTTAAAAAAAGTGTTCGTTCAGATTTTAAACAAATCACAATAATTTTCCACTTTGATCTTTTAAATAAAAGATCCATCACAATCACAAAGGTTCGATGTGGTTTTCGAATATCCATTTGGAATCCAACCCTCGGTCGCATCGAAATTCAAATGCCAATTAAAAGGCCACATTTCAATACTTTAAAAACAAATTTCAAATAACTTTTCCTTATGCGGAATACATTTCCAAATATTTATTCACTTCCATTGAAAATCTGCCAAGTTCAAATAATTTAAAATACTTATCCAAAATATACTTGGAACTATTTAAAATAAAACTATTTAAAACAATTGCTTAAATATTAGTTATGAAAATATTACACCAATACCTCATATGATACTTCAAGTCCAAACTTATTTTAGAACTAAAATTAGTAGATAGAGTATAAATATTTAAATAACTATTTCTAAATCAAATATCAACTTAATCTATAAAAAAATCCCTTCTATAATTATTTAAATACATCTTTACTTCAAAGGTTTAAAATGATTCCTAAAATAATTCCTCCAACAATATTCTTCCAAATCAATTTATACTTCAAAAGCTATTTTAAAAATATACTCGGCTTTCCAGGGAAGAATTCTATTTCCATTACAAAAATGGTTCATTTACGTCAATTAATAAACCTTCCTCGATTTAATTTAAATTTATACTCCAAACTCGTAAATTTCTTTGCACACTTAAAAATAAACCGATACTTAATTTTTAAACAAATTTCCCTTTCATTTTTAAATTTCCATTGTGAATTCAAATTTCCATTGTGAATTCAAATTCCAAATATCCACTGATATATGATTTTTAAATCGATTTCAAAAATCATTTACAAACACCAAATCAATTTACAAATTGATTTCAAATTTTATTTTAAACACCAAATCAATTTTCATTCAAACACCAAATTAATTTTCGTATTGATTTCCCAAAGATCTTTTGACACCAAACCAATTTACAAATTTATTGTTAAAATAAATTCCTTTATCTTTTTCGAATTATTTGAAAATCATATTTTTAAAATAATTTCTTCACCTTTTGAATATTATTACTTGAAATCCATTTATTAATCTTTTTCTCATATTTTGGAATTTTGTTCAATAGGATTTCACTATAGATTTTCTACTTAAATTTAAAAATCCAATTTTATTTATTTTTGGTATCCTATGATATCAAAAATATATTCGGCTAAATTTTGGCCTTCAACGATTTCAATTATAATATAATCACATACAGATTATACATAATCAACATACAATATTGAAACAAATTCAATTATTTAAGGAATTCAATTGGATCGCTCCAACTTGTTTCCCTACATCCACATATATTAGCACAACAATTAAATACCAATTCCACTTCGAAGTGAAATATCGCGGTATATGGGATTTATAAAATATCATCCGCTATTATGCGACGCATAGGGTCTCATCTGTTATATAATGCGGGAAATCAATCACTCTAAATAGATATATAATACCATTTCCACTTCGAGGTGGAATATCGCAGTATATGGGTTTAATATAATATCATCCGCTATTATGCGGCGCATGGAGTCCATTTCAATATAATTGATAATAATCTATCATCCAAGCACACAATTAACAATTTTAAATTCAACTATTTAAAATTAGATCCGAAATCCAATCGAGTGAGAAGTTCTCACCTTAGCTTTTATTTTGTAATCAATTTCAACTCATTTCCACTCCGGCTTGTTTCTCCATTTTAGACCTTGTATAAACATTTATACAATTCATTAATATTCGAAACAATCGAATAATCAATTTTTCGTTTGGTAATTTTATATATCCAATGATTTTATTTTGAACCAATTTCTTCTAACAAATTTATTTAACTAAAAATTTAATTTCAAGCTAATGATTTAATCTTTTAAACAAATTTTCCTTTTTAAAAAAAAACCTTTTAGTAATTAAAATAATTAAATAGGTAAATTAAACATTTTTTGGCAAGGCCAGCGGGGTTAAATAGACCCCTACCATTTATTGATATACCAACAGAAGAAAATACATAGATGAGAAGAAAAAACAAAAATTCCTACAAATAGGAAAGCATTAGACAAAGCAACAAGGGAAAACGAGGAAAGAACAGGGCATATCAAAAACACAAAATAAACAAAAGAAAACACAAAACAGGGAGAAGACCGCTAGGTGAGAGCACCAAGGAAAGCAGGATGAAATTTATGCCTCGAAGCAGCAATGCCATTTCTCAAGGCACACAAGATGCGTTCTTTCAACTGCATGACAGTCTTCCTTTTTCCATTAAAGGTTATTGCATTTGTTTCATCCCAAATGATGGAGATGAAGACTTTAAGAGTGAACAGGAAAATGAACGTGATTCACTCTTCCACCTCATGGCTTTGTATATGAGATCCCATTCAACTTCACTAATGGAGGCAACTTTCCTACCATTAATAAGATAATTCGTACAAGACCATAGCATCTGCACAAAGGGACAGCTAAAGAATAAGTGAAGTGTATCTTCTGCAGCAGATTGACAAAAGCAGCAATCAGTGTCAATGGCAACTCCCCTCTGCCTCAATAAAACTTTAGTCTTCAAAGCATTGGAGAAGAGTTTCCACAGCATCAGGTTCTGCCTCTCAGAGTTGTGATTCAACCAAATACGCTTATACCAGCTAAATGTCATACAATTCATTTGACGAGCAAAAAGTTTGTACAAACCTTTAATCTTAAATTTATCTGGACAGAATGTCCATGAAACTCTTCAACCCGAGCTAAAGACACTAGATTATTTTGGTACAAATTCCATAGCTGCCTGACATATTGATTACTGGAGAATGGGAAGACAATTTGTCTATGACTAATATAAATAAAGGCTAAGGCATTGTTGCTAATACCAGTTTGCATTTTCTGATTGTGAGATAAGACCTGATTCAATATCAAGCCCTCCTTAATCCACGGGTCATGCCAGAAGGACAACTTACTATTAGAAGCAATTTTACTTTTAGCTCAGGGTAGAATATCATTCCTCAAATTCAGAATACATTGCCATATCCAACTGCAGGTTTGAGGTATTGACATGGTCCAGAAGTTCTTTTTGCCAATAATGTGATTGTATGGCCACTTAACCCAAATGTCATCTTTACAATTTAGGAAATTGTCGATGTGATGAACGAAGGCAGCGCGGTTCCATAATATCATGTTTTTAATTCTAAGGCCGCCCTTTGACAGAGGCAATTCAAGCTTAGAAAAAGCACATGGTGTTAGTTTAGTAGAGAGAACAGATCCATGCCAAAAGAAATTCGCCATGGCAATCCTAATCATTTTAATAAGCTTAACTGGAAGGATGAAATTTTTCGTCCAGTACACCGTCATGGAGAAAATGATTGATTTAATAAGTGTGAGCCTACCAGCCTGACTAAGATTACTCCACACTGATAACTTAGCCAAAATCCTCTCATACAAAGGCAAACAATGAACACTAGTAATTCTCGAGGAAGTCATGGGAATACCCAAGTACTTGGATGTTTCAGCACTTTGATTTATGGATGAGTGGCTAGTAATCTGATTGATTAAATCATTTCCAACTCCAGCTATGAACATGTCAGACTTAGATAAATTAATTGAAAGGCCAGTAATCAAGTAGAATTTTTGGAGACCACCCATAATAGAGGAAACAGTCATCATGTTAGGCTTGAAGAAGATCACCAGATCATCAACGTACATCAAGGACGTAATGAGGGGGTTCTTGCATTTAGGGTGGATAGAGAAACTACCCTATGTGACTAGGTGGTTAAGAATTTGAGTCAAAACTTTCTTAACTGATATGAAAATAAATGCAGACATAGGATCACCCTGCCTAATACCTTGTTTGCTTTGAAAATATCCCACATTCCTGTTATTAACCATAATAGAGAACTTAGCTGTCGAGATACATGTACTTATCCATGCCACAAAATGTTTGGGGAAGTTCATCAGACCCATAATTCTAACAATAGAATCCCAGTGTAAGGAGTCAAAGGCTTTAGAGATATCAAGCTTGAAGATGGCCCTAGGAGAGACATGTGTGGTGTTGTAGCCTTTCAGCAATTCATGGGACAAAAGAACATTATCCAGAATACTTCTGCCACTAAGGAAGGCAGTTTGGTTAGATGGGATGATGCTAGGTAAAACCATCTTGATCCTAGCGGAAATAATATTTGATATACACTTATAAATGGTGTTACAGCATGAGATATGCCTGAAATCAGAAACCAGATAAGCATTTTTTACTTTAGGAATGAGAGCTATATTAGTGGCATTGACAGAACCAATCATCTTGCATTTGTTAAAGAAGTTCTGAATAGCCTTGGTGAAGACATTACCAACAATTTCCCAGCAAGAAGTAAAGAAAAAGACGTTGAAACCATCAGGGCCACCACAAGAGTCAGAGTTGAGAGAGAAAAGAGCAGTTTTAATCTCCGTGTCAGTAACAACAGATGAGAGAATATCATTTTCATCATTATATATTCATGGAACGTTAATAGAATCAAGGAGGTCGAGGTTAGGAATGAACTCATTACTGTTTCCAAGCAGGTTGCTGAAAAATACAAGAAACATATCAGCAATAATGGAGGGATCATAGATGAAAAAACTCACCATTTTCATCTTTAAGTACACTAATTAACTCTCTTGAATGCTTCGCTTTAAGAGAAGAATGGTAGAAAGAAGTATTCATGTCACCATCCTTGAACCACTCCATTCTAATCTTTTGTTTTATCATGCGGCCTTCATGTTTCAGAGCTTCGTATAGCTGGGAAGATAATGCAGCTTCTTGGATAGCTAACTCACCGTTGGAAGTATCCCTGAGCATCCTTTCTTGAATAACTTGAAGTTTGAGGGCAAGGGAAGAGGAAGCTAAATTGCCAGATCCAAATTTTGTCGAAGACCATAATTTTAAGGCAGTCTTGACAGCTTTAAGTTTACACCACAAAAAATAGATGGGATTACCAAAAAAAGAAGTGGACCAAGCATGGTTAACAAGAGAAATAAAATCTGGGTGAGAAACCCGTGCATTAAAAAATTTAAAATTTGATTTTCCTGTCCTCTCGGTAGCATCACCAAATGAGATAATTTGGGGTGAGTGGTCTAAAAGGCCCGGCATAGGGAGGATGCAATAGGTGTTTGTCCATTTATTGAGAGGGGATAGATTGATGAAGGAGCAATCAATTTTCAAGAAAGTTCTAGGAGAAGATCATCTGGAGTTGTTCCAAGAATATCGAGCTCCCACAGAAGAAATTTCTATAAGATTGGATTGAGTGATGGAACCGTTAAGTGGCAAAATTTCCTTAGGGGATAAGGGATTGCCACACAACCTATCAGATAAGACTAACGAGTAGTTAAAATCACCAAGCACAGTCCATGGGTGGGAATCTTGTCTAAAGGAGGGAAGAAGGTTAAGGAAAGATTGTCTAGTAGTGGCGGAGTTAAAACCATATATCACAGTAATATGAAAGGAAGTGGAGGAAGAGATATGGATAGAATGAAAATGGATTAGCTGAGATGTAGAAATGATAGGAGACAAGGCATAAATGAGGGGGTCATACAAAACAAGTATCCTACCAAAAGGAGCTTCAGGCAGATTATTTTCCATTCTCCAAGCAGGGTTAATGAATTGGGTAGCTCTGGAAGATAAAGCAACATCTAAATTGGTTTCCAAAATAGCAAGAAAACTCAGAGAGTGTGTGGCAACCAAGTTTTTGCACTGGTTCAGATTGATATCTGTGTGGGCACCTTTAATGTTCCATGCTCCAACGTTGTTCAACATTGATCAACAAATTGATTAAAAAGGAGTTTCTTTTTATTACCCCTAGTCACAGGAGTGGTTTGGATATTATTTATTGGAATAGTAGAGGTAGAAGGCACACTGGGACATGGGTTGAGATCCATGCCTGTATGCATTTTCTTAGTATTGGAAGACTTGAGGTTAGTGGAAGTAACAAGAGCAGATTGCAGTTGTTTAGTTACAATGGGGGAAAGCGAAGAAGATGGAAGGGAAGATAAAGGAGAAGGGGGCTTCCAGGCACTAGGGGCAGGAATATGATGAAAGGGTAGATCAGAGCATGGATTGGAATTAGATTTTGAAAATGAAGTTGAGGTTAAATGATTTGAGAGGCCGATATTACTTTTTTGGTTGTGCACGTGCACAGGGGAATCATGCACAGAAGCTGGAAGCGTGGTAGTTTGTAAAGAGAAAACAGAAGAGGTTGTTTCATGGCTAATGCTTGGCGGAGGAATTGCTAATGTTTGAATTTTTTCGGTGTTTGCAGTTGAACAGAGAAGGGAAGATGAATCTGGTAAAGAGGGGGAGGGTCTTCAGATGAAGGGGTAGAAAGGAGATCATTTAAGATTGCTTCGCTGTCTACACACAAATGTACGGTATTGACTTCGGGATTATCGATTTTGCTCAGAGAAATGTTCGAATTTATATTTAAAATGTTTTCAAGTTCATGTGTATTAGAAACGCAACTCCTTAAGACACCAATTGATATAGGATCATCAATTTTAGGATCATAACTATCATTCTTCCCAGTTGCATTATTTATGTTTTCATCATTAACAGAGAATACTTCTTCAAACTCAGCAAGAATATGAAAACTGTTTTCTTTGAGTATATTTGCGCCATCAGATTTGCTTATCTTTTCCTCTTCAATCACAATAATGTCTGCATTATGTTTTTCAATCTCCCCTTCCTCAAGTTCTTCCTTTCCTGACTCCTCCTCTTTAACATAATTATCTTCTTCATTAACTACAACCAAATTAAAATTCGAATATGTGGATTTCTTCTTCTGTCTTCTAGTTCTATCTACCACTTGCCATCTTTGTTTTCTCTGACTCATTCTATTCATTGTTTCTTTCTTTTTTCATTGAAAACTGAAATAGTGACCTCATTAACTTCTTTATTCATTTCATTCTTCTCTATCATCGCACTCGTAATTATGCTTTTCTTCTCACAATTAGATATAGTATGACCAAAAACACAACAACGTATGCAAATGTCAGGCTTCCAGTGGTATTCAATATGAATGTTTTGTGTCCCTCCATCTAAAAGCTGTACTAGAAAGGAATCAATCAGATTTCGATCTGGTTTTATTTCTACCATACATATAGCAAAAGACAGCCTCTTCAGTCTCTCAGTTAACTCATCCATACAAACCATTTTTTCCAATCTGCTCGCTAACCAGTTAATGCCAGTATGAGACCACAAGAACAGTGGAATGATAGAGAATCTGACCCACACTGGTACGGAAGAAATATTTTCACACGCATTTCCCATTATTGGCTCCCACTGTTTGACAATAAAAAGTTTATTTCGCATTACGATCGGGCGACTTTGCAGAATTTTGCTACTATCTTCATCACAGGATAGCAAGAATAAGAATAGGAAGCCATTAGACTTAACTTTGATCGAACCTTTTAGTTTCTAGTATTTTTTTAAGAAGTTAATAACAGTTGAGTAAGAAAGAGGTTTGTCAAGGAAGAAACCGACGAGATAGCTACTCCATTCTTGAGCACCAGCTTCAATCACAGATGTAAGAGGAACCATAATTTCATCCTTAAACTCGGGGACCATCTCAACCAGTATGTACTTCCCTGCGTTACTCGGTTTACGCTTAAAGAGGGAAGTCCATATCGGTTGAGAACAAACAGGCAGAAGCGAGGACAAGGTTGCAGAGGAAGAACAAGGAGAAGAAGAAGAGGGAGGGACAGAGGAGATTGAGACCGGTTGCAGCGGCGGCCGTGGGGGGTCAGGTGCTGGACGATGTTGACGTAGAGGAGATGACGATTGAAAAGACAAGGTGGGAGTTGGTAGAATAGGGGAGGACGAAGGTAGCACCGGAGGGATGGTGTTAGTAGCCATGAAAACAGGAGGAATGTTTTTTTTTGATGTTAATTAGTTACATTATTTCAAAATAAGCTAGTAAAGATGCGTATGTATATTTATCTTTTCTTCAAAATAAACTATATAGGTTTTAATAATCTAACTTTACATGTTCATCTATACTGTATATATATATATTTACCTACTGTTTTATTTTTAGTTTAAATTTTTTCTAATATATACATACATACATATATATATATTAGATAAAACAGAAATGGTTTAATTTTACTGCATATATTTATAAATCTTTAAATTGAAAAAGATAAACTGTTTTAACTTTACATATAATTTTTTTCCAAATCTATATATATATTTTCAAATCAAATTGAATCGAAAATAAAAATAATTCGAATACCTCGCGGTTCTCGAACACGAGAATAACCCCAAATCGAACAACGAGCTGTTTCTCCAGCAAGCTCTGCCCTGCCTCACGTCGGCCATCTTCAGATCGCTCGAATTCCCACTGACATCTCCACGTCGACTTGCTCCTCCCAAATACAAGCCCTAACTTCGTCACCATCCTCTGTGACATGCCGCCGCCTATCAATGAACTCGAGCTCCGACCATCTCTAGCTGTCGCCACGCCACCCCGATGCCCCAGCCTACATCGTGATTCGACATCGATGCCCTCTACGCGGACGAGCTCGGCTATTTATTGAAGTATACGAACACGATTTCTTCTCGGCTGCTTCGAATTCGATTTAGATCTAGGTATTGTCTTCGGCCATTTTTAAATGAGAGGAGGAAATTTGAATTTGCATCGGCCATGATTTTTTTTGATTCGTTTGAATAAGATAATGATTTTGATTTGAATGAAATGGTTTGGTTTTCTTTTTTTTTTCTTTTTTCTTTTTTTAACGAGATACAAAATTTTCAACGCGTGTAAATTTTTAAACAAAGGAAACGAGACACGTGCTTTTTAGGGTGACAAGTGTGGTTGCGTCAACGGTGAATTGAAAAGATAACATTTATATTGTATTTAAATTTTAAATTCAAATTCAAATCGTTTTCAAATTACGCAATTCAAAATCTCGACCTCCAATCGAGGCGTGCCGCCAGGCGTTTATAATGCTAAACCCCTATTCCGAACGCACTGGAAAAGGTTTCTAGTCCAAATTCGATCGTATGGAGAAGATAGCTTTTTGGACCAGTTATAATATTGAATTTCAATATAAATTTTTAGCGTGTTTGCCTATTGTATAGTCACACGACAACTCCGAATGCTACGGAAATTGAAATATGATAATAATAAAATATTACGGATCTAATGGAACTGGTTTCGTCGAAATCCAAGACTGTGCCTTGGAATGTTATTTTTTTAAATATCGATTCAAACAATATAATTTCAAAACTGAACAAATCATCTCCTAATCCAATTCTGAAGCTTCCATTGTCTTCAGTATTATCAATGCAAATTTTCCTAAGCCTTGAAAAATTATTTTCTATAGGCTTGAACTGAAGATTCAAATTTTTACCCAATTTTAATAAATTAAATTTAATTACCAAATCCACAGTTAAAATTGAAATTCAAGTTTTAAATAACTTCCGAATATTCGAAATCAATTAAATATCTCAACTTCAAATGTTAAAATTTCCGGGTCGTCACTATAGTCACATGATAACTCCGAATGCTACGAAAATTGAAATCCTATAATAATACAATATTATGGATCCAATGGAACTGGTTTCGTCGAAATCCGAGACTGTGCCTTGGAAGGCTATTTTTTTAAATATCGATTCAAACGATATAGTTTCAAAACTGAACAAATCTTCTCCAAGTCCAATTCTGAAGCTTCCATTGTCTTCGGTATTATCAATACAAATTTTTCTAAGCCTGAAAAATTATTTTCTACAGGCTTAAAATTGAAGATTCAAATTTTTACCCAATTTTAATATATTAAATTCAATAATTTAATTGCCAAATCCATAGTTAAAATTGAAATTCAAGTTAAAATAAATTTCGAATATTTGAAATCAATTAAATTCTCAACTTTAAATGTTAAAATTACTGGGTCGTCACATTCTTCCCCCCTTAAAATAATTTCATCAAAATTACTAGTTAAGAAGAATGATCCTTAACCCGTTTATCATTTTCCCAAAACCAAATAGTTTCAACAATTTGCCAAAACAATTTTTTATTTATTTAAGATCCATCATTACTTCAACTAACTTTCCAAATCAATTATAACTTCCTAACAACATTGTATTCTTTAACAATTCAAATTTCAAATTTTCAAAATTTCCTCAAAATTTTTCTAGCTCCCTAAATTTTCGAAAAATTTCGCCAGCGTCTCCTTGCACGGCTAACTCGGTTCGACTATAAAATGCCACAACGGGCCCCAAATTTCAAAAAGAAAACGAAAAGCCAAGCGGCTAGACAAGAAAATCATCAAATTTCATACTGAAATTTAAATATATACCTTTTTCGATCAGTTTCAATTATCTTCAAAATCAAATCCAATTCCTTTTGCATTTAAATCACCTATATATCCTACTAGCAGTAGTATCCAATTACAACATTCAAAACCATTTTGCACTTTTCTTTACAAAAGTTCGAATGCTTACTTCTTATTCCATTTTTACTTCACTATTAAAGTTATATATCCATTTTCATTCAATCTTACATTTTCAATTTCATTTGAATTCAATTTGCACTTTCAATTTTATTTGGATTCAACTTACCTTTTGAATATTGAATTTTATCAACTATCATTCATTCACAACTGATTCATCTCACTATTTTTAATCAGTTTCAATTACTAATTTATTACAAATTCTAATTCATTTTATCTCAAACCATTTTTTATTTCCACCTTTATTAACTTTAGTTCCCTTCGAACTAATTTTTACAACTTCATGTTATTCCACACAATTCAAATTGGTTTTTAATATTCAGCTTCGATTCCAGTTTTTATTCTTTTGTTCATTCCCAAATTTATTTTCTCCTTTACCTTATTTAACACAATTCAAATTCAATTTTAAACTTCTGTAAGTTTTCTCACTTATTTTGTTTCTATATTCACTTTAATTTAACTCAATTCCTTGTGTTAAATTCATTCTATCAAAATTCAAATTATATAAGTTGTCAAACTCAATTATATTCTATAAATACTTTATATAGGATTCTAGAGTCTTTCCATCTTTTCAAAACCATTTTTGAAATCAATTCAAATTATCTTTTGAATTTCTAAAACCAACCCCAAATTTTGCAAACAACTTCCTTTCTAAAATAATTCGGTTGCAACTCCTCTCCTGGAAACTCGAAAATGAACATCGATGTTGCTGCAGTCATTACCGAAGTTATTTTCCAGCGACCGAAAAGAGTTTAGTGCTTTCATCCCTTCAAAACACTTTTCCAAAAACTTTGAGAACTCATTTCAAACTCAAGGGAATTTATACTTTTCCAAATCTCCAAAACTTCAAAACCTTTGAAATTCTTTTAAATCCTCTGGAATTCTATTTCAAATTATGAATCACATTTACCATTTATATTTACAAATTCCATTTGTATATGAATTTATTTCTTAACTTTTGAGTTACGATTTCAATTTCCTATTCAATAATCAATGATAATAATTTAATATTATCACTTCCTAACAACCAAGCAACCATATATTATAATAATTAACGGAAAATCATTCCTTTTATGTACAAAAATAGTTTTGGGTAAATTATCTTATTTACCCGATTTTAAAACAATACCGTGTTAGTTTATCTTGTTTAAGAGTTTAGAGACCCCTATTGATACAGTTGGCCAAACTGCACCAACCAGAATCTATAAACAATCAACATATAAGTCAACACAATATAAAACAATTTTATATTCACTAACAAATATGCACTCGTATCTATTGTTACACTCAAACTCATTCTAGATACTACTGACTCTATGTCTAATGAGTAACACCCACTAGAGCCAAGGTTGTCACTTAACCAAATGCTCTGATACCACATTCTAACGCCTCGATTTTTCGACTTTCGAAAGTCGACATCAGTTTCTCCACTGTATCAAATGCCGCACAGTCGAATGCCGAAAAACCGAACCGTTAGGGTTTAAGAAGAAGAAGAAGATAGAAGAAGAAACAGAAGCAATAACAGAATCTCCAATTTTTCAGCGGAACAACATATAATAGATAAATGAATAATCTTTAAAACAATTTGAATTATATCAGTTTATACATACATCATTAGAGTTTACAACAATAACACAAAACTGGCAGTTATTTTAACTTGCTTACATAGAAATTTGGCATGCACCAACCCGTACGCAGTGGACACTACATCGTATGAGAAATACGCCTCGCCATCCAGCTTTAACTCCAGATCTCCACAGCAGTTCTTTTCCGACTTCGCTCCATAATAATTGATAACCCGACTCTAGGCTGCCCGTGTGGAAAATTATGGGCACCCAAAGTTTAGAAAGGGAACAATAAACTCCATGTTAGTCATGGGACTGGTGTGAGATCTTGAAACAGTATATTTCACAAAGAAAGAAAAAAGAAATCCGCTGTGCTTTTGGAAAATGAAACTACCATAAGGCCTCCCGCCACGCACACAATGCAAAGGCAGAATTGGAGGAGATTTCTCCTTGTGATAGTCAAACATGCTTGATACACAAATTCTTTTTAATATTATCATTAGCTCATAATGCAGAAAACCTTCTGAAAGTATAATCTTAATCTTAGCCAACATACAACCATTATTGTATGCCTACTATAGCTAACATCTAAATAGCGGGGCGCCACCATAAGTAAATGATATGTTATACAACTAAAACCGTACAAGGTGTGTATTGGAGATTGGATTTCCAATAAATGGTCAGGCTAAGGAACTTCTTGCTGCCACATGGGAACGCCTCTAGAGGGACGTCCCGAGAACTTAACCAGCTCTCTGCCAACACAAAGCCGGGTTACCTCTGTAACTAGGTAACTACTACACGAGTATGCTATCCCCTGGTCGTTTCTGACCTTTATCCGAGGATCCTCATCCATAAAGCAACAACTACAAAATATAATAAATTTGCAGCAACAACATAGGTAAAATATCTGGCTCCATACCATGACACTACACTTTTCCAGAAGGAAATGACATACCCTAAAGGGCGTGACCTTCATAACCTTGCTGCATTCTCCATGTTTTGACCATTTCCGAGGTGTGAGGTCCGACGAAGCCTTGTCCACAAAGCTACACTTTTCACAAAGTCATGCTTCGATCAATAAATGATCAGCAACACTTCATATGCCACACTACCAAATTGGGAGTATATCACTAATAACCATCAACTACATAACCTCTGAGCTCGTACGCCTCAGAGAAGGGTGTTAAGCCAACAGAATAAATTCTCCGCCACCAAGATAAATGTATTTAATAGAAATCGGCTTTATATCTCAAAGTGTAATGTCAGATACACATCCATACAAGTCCGTTCAGGGTCGAACGGAACTGAAGGCACTTCAAAGAAGCCCTTGCAAATTCGGATATTCACAAATCACATCTGGAATCCCCATCACAAAAGGTGATAAAATCTCTATACCGGAGCAACCCAGTGCAGAGACATTCGATAGGTAATCCTTTCGTTTTCGAAAATACCCGGTCTTCAATACCATCTTTGATTAAAATTCCACTTCCTCGTATCATTATTCGGAATGGGTTTTATGACACAAAGTCCTCTCCCGGCTAATCCGAACAATGAGCGCTTATATTTAAAAATAGGTGTTCATTCAGATTTCAAACGAATCACAACAAATTTCCACTTTGATCTTTTAAATAAAAGATCCATCACAACCACAAAGGTTCGATGTGGTTTTCGAATACCCATTTGGAATCCGACCCCCGGTCGCATCGAAATTCAAATGCCATTAAAAGGCCAATATTGATTGTCGGTTATTTAACTATCAATCAACATCCACAACAATTAACGGATTTAAATAAATTTCCCAAATTATTTATTTTCAAAATATTTCGCAAGATATATTTTGCACTTCAACCATTTGAAAACAAATTTCAAATTACTTTCCACCTTTCAATCCTTTGAAAAAAATTTCAAATTATTTTCCACATTTCAATACTTTGAAAACAATTTCAAATCACTTTTCCTTATGCGGAATACATTTCCAAATATTTAGTCACTTCCACTAAAAATCTGCCGAGTTCAAATAATTTAAAATACTTCTCCAAAATATACTTGGAAATATTTAAAATAAAACTATTTAAAACACTTGCTTAAATATTAGTTATGAAAATATTATACTAATACCTCATATGATACTTCAAGTCGAAAATAATTTTAAAATAAAATTAGTAGATAGAGTATAAATATTTAAATAAATATTCTCTGTATCAAATATCAATTTAATCTCTAAAATAATCCCTTCTATAATTATTTAATTACATCTTTACTTCAAAGGTTTAAAATAATTCCCAAAAATAATTCCTCCAACAATATTCTTCCAAATCAATTTATACTTCAAAAGCTATTTTAAAAATATACTCGGCTTTCCAGGTAAGAATTCTCTTCCCATTACAAAAATGGTTCATTTAGGTCAATTAATAAACCTTCCTCGATTTAATTTAAATTTACATTCCAAATCCATAAATTTCTTTCCACACTTAAAAATAAACCGATATTTATTTTTTTAAGCAAATTTCCCTTGTCTTTTTAAATTCCCATTGTGAATTCATACTCCCAAATATCCACTGATATATGATTTTTAAATCGATGTCAAAAATCATTTACAAACACAAAATCAATTTACAAATTGATTTCAAATTTTATTTTAAACACCAAATCAATTTTCATTCAAACACCAAATCAATTTTCATATTGATTTCCCAAAGATTTATTCTTTTAACACCAAATCAATTTACGAATTTATTTTTAAAATTAATTCCTTTATCTTTTTCGCATTATTTAAAAATCATATTTTTAAAAATGAATTCTTCTCCTTTTGAATATTATTACTTGAAATCCATTTATTAAACTTTTTCCCACATTTTGGAATTTTATTCAATAGGATTTTCACTATAGATTTTGGACTTAAATTTAACAGTCCAGTTTTATTTATTTCTCGTATCCTATGATATCAAAAATATATTCGGCTAAATTTTAGCCTTCAACGATTTCAATCACAATATAATCACATACAGATTATAAATAATCAACACACAATATTGAAACAAAATCAATTATTTGAGGAGTCCAGTTGGATCCCTCCAACCTGTTTCCCTGCATCCACATATATTAGCACAACAATTAAATACCAATTCCCATTCGAGGTGGAATATCGTAGTATATGGGATTTATAAAATATCATCCTCTATTATGCTACGCATAGGGTCTCATCCGCTATATAATGCAGGAAATCAATCACTCCAAACATATATAATACCAATTCCACTTCGAGGTGGAATATCGCAGTATATGGGTTTAATATAATATCATCCGCTATTATGCGGTGCATAGGGTCTATTTCAATACAATTGATAATAATCTATCGTCCAAGCACATAATTAACTATTTTAAATTCAACTATTTAAAATTAGATCGGAAATCCAATTGAGTGAGAAGTTCTCACCTTAGCTTTTATTTTGCAATCCATTTCAACTCATTTCCATTCCGTCTTGTTTCTCCATTTTAGAATTTATATAAACATTTATATGATTCATTAATATTCGAAACAATCGAATAATCTATTTTTTGTTTGGTAATTTTAATTATCCAATGATTTTATTTTAAACCAATTTCTTTTAATAAATCTATTTAACTAAAAAATTAATTTCAAACTAATGATTTAATATTTTAAAAAAAATTACTTTAAAAAAAAAACCTTTTATTAATTAAAAAAATTAAATAGGCAAATTAAACAGGTTAATTACTAATATACATTATTTTAAAATAAGCTAGTAAAGACGAGTGTGTATATTTATCTTATCTTCAAAATAAACTATATAGGTTTTAATAATCTAACTTTACATGTTCATCTATACTGTATATATATATATATATATATATATTTACCTGCTGTTTTATTTTTAGTGTTAAAATTTTCTAATATATATATATGTGTGTGTGTGTGTGTGTGTATTAGATAAAACAGAAATGGTTTAACTTTACTGCACATGTTTATAAATTTTCAAATTAAAAAAGATAAACCATTTTAACTATACATATAATATTTTTTCCAAATATATATATATATATATATATATATATCAAATCAAATTGAATCGAAAATAAAAAGAATTCGAATACCTCGTGGTTCTCGAACACGAGAATAACCCCAAATCGAACAGCGAGTTATCTCTTGCTCCGGCTAGCTTTGCCCCGCCTCACGCCGGCCATCTTCAGATTGCTCGAACTCCCACTGACATCCCCACATCGACTTGCTCCTCCCAAATACAAGCCCTAGGTTCGTCGCCATCCTCTCTGACATGCCATCGCCTATCAACGAACTTGAGCTCCGACCATCCCTAGCTGTCGTGACGCCACCCCGATGTCCCTACCTACATCGCGATTCGACATAGATGCCCTCCACGCGAACGAGCTCGGCCATTTATTGAAGGAGACGAGCCCGATTTCTTCCCGGCTGTTTCGAATTCGATTCAGATCTAGGTGTTATCTTCGGCCATTTTTAAATGACAGGAGGAAATTTGAATTTGCATCGGCCATGATTTTTTTTTGATTCGTTTGAACGAGATAATGATTTTGATTTGAACGAAATGGTATTGTTTTCTTTCTTTTTTCTTTTTTTAACGAGATACTAAATTTTCAACGCGTGTGAATTTTTAAACAAGGGAAATGAGACACGTGCTTTTCATGGTGACAAGTGTGGCTGCGTCAACAGTGAATTGAAAAGAAAACATTTATATTATATTTAAATTCAAATTCAAATCGTTTTCAAATTACGCAATTAAAAATCTCGAACTCCAATCGAGACGTGCCGCTAGGCATTTATAATGTTAAACCCCTATTCCGAACGCACTGGAAAAGGTTCCGAGTCCAAATTCGATCGTATGGAGAAGATAGCTTTTTGGACCAGTTATAATATTGAATTTCAGTATAAATTTTCAGCTCGTTTGCCTATCGTACAATCAAATGACAACTCCGAATGCTACAGAAGTTGAAATCCGATAATAATACAATATTATGGATCCAATGGAATTAGTTTCGTCGAAATCCGAGACTGTGCCTCGGAAGGCTATTTTTTTAAATATCGATTCAAACGATATAATTTGAAAACTGAACAAATCATCTCCAAATCCAATTCTGAAGCTTCCATTGTCTTCAGTATTATCAATACAAATTTTCCTAAGCCTTGAAAAATTATTTTCTACAGGCTTAAAACTGAAGATTCAAATTTTTACCCAATTTTAATAAATTAAATTCAATAATTTAATTGCAAAATCCATAATTAAAATTGAAATTCAAGTTTAAAATAACTTTAATATTTGAAATCAATTAAATATCTCAACTTCAAATGTTAAAATTTCTGGGTCGTCACAAGTGTGCTATAACTGTCCATGATGAATAGGTTTGTATACTCTGATTTATGTCTGTATATGTGTAAGTTACAGTTTCATTTTATGTAAAGAATTGTTCTATATTATAGATTATTCGTTTCCGTTATGAGATTCTGTGTTGTCTAGTTTTCTTTCTATCTTCTTTCCACTTTCTTTTTCTTACTATCCGCCTTTCTATTCAATATGGACTCGACAAGTGTGGTAAAGTGTGCGTTTGAACTATATGGAAAAGTGGATTGTGACACCTTCATTTGCTTTATATATTATCATATCCACATTCTCTTTCTTTACATTTTCAAGTTCTCCATGTGGGTTCCACTTGAGCATCCATTTAATTGTTAGACTACTCATTCGTTTCTTATTAATTAATAGTAGCCTTATATGATTTATTTCAAATTAATAATTGCGCATTCTATTCATTTATTCCTCATTTGTTTCGTTTTCTCCTTTCCAAATACTTTACCTGAAGTTTTTTTCCATTTTTAATCTGAACATCCAAATTAATATTCATTCCACCTCATTAGCACCTACTATTCTCCATTTCTGAAGTTCATTTTTTATGCATGATTAATTCTTGTAGCTTCCTTTTATTGGAAAATTTCTCTTGAAGCTTCATATTTAAAAACGGAAGAATTATTTTTATCTTCATTCATATTTTTATTCCTTTACTTTATCTCTTTCAATACCTACCATTTTTTAAGGCTGTTCATATTTTTACTTTATTTCAATTCCTAGTTTGTTTATATTTGCTTTAATAGCTTTTCATTTGTTTCCATCTTCATTCCTATAGCCTCATTTCATTTTTCAAATCTCATCTTCTATAGGTTCAATTTTTTTTCCGAACAAAGGTTCTATTTCATTTTTTTTCTCTCTCTCTCTTTACCTTCCGCCTACTTCTTTTTCTTTCTTCCTCTTCAAATCTCCTTCTTCTCCTTTTTTCTTCCAAGTTTCCTTTTCTTTTCTTTTTCTTATTCTTGAAAACTTCTTCTACTTTTTTAAATCTTCATTTTCTTTTTCATTTCTTCTTCTTCTTTAAATTTTCTTCTTCCTTTTCAAACCTCTTCTTCTTTCGAAATCTTTTTCTTTAAATCCAGATCTATACAAACTACTCCGTCTCTTAGAAAAATTAAGATAGCAAGGAAACAAAATAAAATGAGAAAGTAGTAGCGAATCCAAATCTAACTAGAAAAGGGAAAGCCAAAATGTGAGCGTTTAAACTCACTCACGAAATACTAAAATTTATTGCAAATTAAACCAAGTTATATAATAATAAAATTATTGATTGTTGGTCGGAAATTTTAATTGACATTTAATTTGAATACCTTAACTCCAATATCTGGTAATTATAATTAATGTGACATGTTATTTAATTGGTTGATTAGTTGAGTTGGTTGATTTGATTGTTAATTGTATGTTGTGATGGATGCTATTGTTATTGAATATGTATTTGTTCATTTATTTTGATATATCTCTGTTATCATTCTATAGTTTATTGTAATCATATAAAATTTCATATTGATATTTGAACACTGAATAAGGATATAAAACCCTTGGATTTCTTATTGGCATATGGAAAAAAAATAATATGTTTAGATTTACCATTTGAACCATAGAAATGATTTTCAAGAAATAAATTTCCGTTACCTTATCTGAAAATTTTCGAATTTAAATTTTGTAGACTTAGGAAGTTTTTATAAATTAAATTTCGAAACTTTGGAAATTTTTTATAAATCAAATCTCTTGAACTCTAAAATTTAATTTGAAATTTCTGTATAAGTTTATAATTTATTAAAATGGATCTATTCGGAAATTTTTAGTATTTTGAATACAAAAGTAACTACTTTATAGGAAAATTTGTAACTTTAAAAAAGTATTTATCTACGTTCCATATTTCATCTAATTTTATTTAATTTACATAAGAATTTTAGTCTTGACTTGAGTGTATTATTTTCCTTTACGTTCAGGTCAGCCCGAGTATTTTAGTTTTTCGAAGATATTATTTCTTCAAGTTGAAAATGGAGTTTGAAGACCGTATTTATTAATATTATTCCGCTGCATTGCTTTATTATAAATATTAAATGTATAACTCTGATGATATTGTAAGGTGAACTTATTGTGTATTGCTAAACAGCTTCATGACTGTTTATGTACCTATTATATTTTGTCATTCGGTTGCGAGATTCTGTATTTTTGTTCTTCTATATCTTATTTCCTTAGAATAAACCCCTTGATAATCTATTCTTTTGGGTAGTTTGAGTCAGACATGTGTGCTTTATTGTCGACTTAAATCGTCCAAAAAGGTGGGTTGTCACATGCTAGTATTGTATTAAAGTAGGTGCGTTGGTTGGATTATGATCAATCCCACATCACAAGATATCCTAAAAGAAATGAGCATATATATGATTGATAGCATGTAACGATAAGAGTTTCCTTTTGTTACAACAAATGTTTCCATGAAAATTTATGTGCTTTAAGGGGTATGTAGGGATATCCAATAATGATGCTAGCACCAAAAGAGCTTCGTGCAATGGTCTTGCCTCTTTTGTACTAAATGAGGTGCTCATATAGTGAAGATGCAAGGGTGCTGTAACGACCCATAAAATTCTATTAGTTTAAATGGTTCTATTTAACACATTTAAGTGAAATTTGGTGAAATTTAATTAAATTAAATGGCAAATAAAAAGTTAAAATTCGGAATGCGTCTGAGTAAACATAGCAAACTGTAAATTTTCGTCCAAAAATATGAAAGTTTATTTCACGCGTAAATTTACTTCAATTAAATCAGTTAAAAAGTGACGAAAATAAAACGTTTCAAAACCAAAATCTTTTTACACAGAAAAATTCTAAACCATCTTCTGAGCAAGATGTCAGTTCGTCGTTTTTCCAAATTCGGACATCTACTGCTCCGTTTACCTTATTTCTGCAAAATAGCAGCATTTTGGGTACCGGTATCGACTTTTGTTCGGATGATCATACTACTAATATCCGTATACCGTTGCGATCGTCTCGTCGTGCTGTCCCCAATAGTATATTTATTTCTGTGTTTTGAACTCCGGTACACAACGAAATTCGCGGAACCGGTAACCGTATCAGTACCGGATCCTTGAACTTTGTTCTCTTTTGAATTTCAAACTTTAGACGTATCATCCAAACAACGATTTATTGTTTTATCTATTTAGCCAAATTTGAGGGTACCGTTACCAAACTTTTGTTTTATTATTTATTAATTGATTTGTCTACCACTATTCACACTGTTTTAACGTTCACCTTATATTTCTATTTATTTCTACTGGTTGAATAGCTTTCCTTTAATTTGGCCCTTCTTCTTCGCCTTCACTTGCGTTATCTCATTTAAATAACAGTAACGCCTGCGTTTCAATTATATCTTACAAATATGAGATGAGCCACTGATGTTCCTATTCCAATCTCACCCTCTCTTCTCGCCTCTACAAAATATTCTTCCTCTTCCTTCACGTAGGCTGCCTTCACCGATACCTCATCTACACTCCGGCCATACCCACGTCCACTTCCCTCTCCTACCACCCACCTGAGCTACAGCCTGCATCCTTCCTCCTTACCGTGCCAGTTCCCCTCTGAACCACCCACTACCATGTCGACACGCATGGCAGCAGCTCCGACCACATCCCATGCCCACACAACTCCTCCCTTAGTCCCTCCGACCACCATCTTCCCTGCCCGCTCTCCCCTCTCTCTTCTTCACGACGTTGAGCCCAGCCTTTCCGCGAACCATAGCAGCCCCTGCTGAATGCCTCACCTCCGATCACCTCCATCCGCCTTCACCCAGCCCTCCCCATCTAGTCACCTTCCTTTGCTCGGCTCGCCATCCGCCTCCTCTAACCACCGAGCCACCCAGATCCAAGATCTCCACCTTCTGTAGCGGCCAAGCACCTCCCCTCTTCATCGCTGCAACGTGAGTACAACAACTCTCTTGCGATATTATTTTGTCTAATGTATATATTGGTATATCATGAACAAGTTCCTAATTTTCATTCCTACCTCTAGTATATTTTTTTTTATAATATAGCATGATGAATGTATTGTTTTGTATTGTATGAAGACATAATATCTGTCACCTCACCTTTTGCTTTACCCAAAACGTGGTGCTCGGCTATTACCTGTTGTGTGCATAAGCTTTAAATGTTTCTTATCCTGTTTTATATTTTATTTTATTCTATTATACTTAGAGATATACATATGTATAGTTCAGATTATATCAGTTTATATTGATGTATAGCTCGTTAACTATAAATGGTAGATATATACATTATTTTATAGGCTTTGTGGTTATTATGGATGCGTTTGCAAATAAATAAATATGTTGTTTATACTATATTTTGGTTTGGTCTATAGTTACAATATGTTAATTGTATTGTTACTAGTCTATATATATTTGTATGAAGTTTGGACAGTGCAGTCTTATATATAAGAACTAGAATTTGGGTTTTAATAAACATATGTATATACATTTTACATATAGTATTATATATGTAAGTGTATAAATATAAGTGGTTTATTTTATATGAGCTACTCTATATTATATAAGTATTATGTATATAAATCTTTTAAATAAAAGTTATGTAGAGTTAGTAAGTAGTATGTTTTATTATACATAAGTTTTGTATGTTTATGAAAGGGCATGAGGATATTATTTTAAAAGTGATAAGATTTAAGTATCTTTCCTGAGAGAAAAAAAAAGTAGAATATGTTGAAGCAGCTGTATACATGTGTTAGCCACCTATTTATATATTTAGTTTTCAAGTATAAATACAGTTGTATTATAGCGTGCGTGAGTTATATACGACATATGTTATATAATTTATTTTGTATATGTATAAGTGATATAAGATTTTATAAGTTTGCAAATGACTCTTTATAAGTGAAATCTACAAGTAACTGCTTATAGTCGGATCTATATATTGAGTTATAAATATAATCTACATTTTGATTGTTCGTAGTCCATATATTGTATATATAAAGATAAGTATGAATACGTAGTTTTGAAATTTTATGTTTGGATTTGATCTAGAAACAAATGTATATATATGAGTTTATAAGTAGCATAAAAGCAGTTGATATATGTGTTGAAAAAAAAAAATTCAAGATATAAAGTTTTATATAGATCTGTACATACAGCTTGATAGGCCTTTTTATATAACCTGGGTGTTTGAATATTTTATATGTGTTTACTAAGATTTATGTACAATATACTATACAGGATTTACAAAGATATGGGTTTAGTAATAAGTATATGTGTTTAGTAAGTTATATTGATTTCAATAGATATTGTGTTTTGTATATTTTGATTTTTAACATACATGTATTAATTTAAACCAATGATTTCGATATAATTTAATATATGTTTGGATTTAGTATATGACTTTATATACAACAATATATATAGTTATATATAGGTTCACTTATACCAATTATCTTCACCGACCCCGTTCTGATTTGTTCCATCTATTCTTTTATCAGCTTGATCATTGATTCGTGTCGATTTTGCTTTGCTTCAATTCGTCATTCAAATTTCAGTGTCCGTATCAGTGTGCGTATCCATGTCATCTTCTGTATTCTCCAGCCTCGAAAGGTGAGAAATCACTCACGATTAACGTTCTTTTATTTATTAAATTTGATTTCAATTGAAACGTCAATTGAAATATGCTGCTGTTAGTTGTTTTTACTGGTATGACTGCTATTATCTGTATCTGTTCACCTATGACACCTGACAACATTATCGGTTAATTATTTATGTGAGAATAATACAGATTGGTTGATAATTGACTGATTGATTGATTGTCGTTTAAATTGGATGTTAAGTACTACTGTTAAGCGATAACTAGTTTGCTAGTAAAATTTGGGGTAGTATAGTTTACAAAGTAAAACGGATTATATATGATGGACCTTGCTTTGTTAAAACCTGACCCCGCCATATGTGAATTGGATTAGTTAAATTTTGACCCATTAATTGTCGTAGAAATTGATAAATTATACTTTAAATCCTTGAACGTAGTTTGGATTAATTGTTGTAGTATTAAACTGAAATTGAAGTGGAACGAAAAGTGAAAAACTGAAATGTAATAATCTTTAATCTACGTGAAATGATAGTGTAGATTCTAGAAATAATTATACAAATAACAATGCGAATTAATACGATTATTTCGGGGTTATTTGATTTATCTATAAATGGTTGTTGATTGTTGTCATTATTTGTTTATTTACTTTGACACCATCCCTGTCATCACACTGCAAGTTCCCTTTGTTATGTTTGATTTTAAATTGAAATGGGTTGAAATGATAGACCCAAGCGGTTTTCATTTAATTAAATTTGGGGTTACGGGTTGAAATGCTATTACCCGTATACATTTAGTGTACGGATTGAAATGATAATATCCGTAACACTTGACCATATGATAAGAAATATATGGTCTTATTAAGTGTAAATTCTTAAATACATCTATAAAGGGTAATGATAAATATAGAGTTAATTATATCTAGCTTAAATCAAGATTTGATTAAATACATAAATTATGATAAATATTTATAAGAATTTTATTTCGGATAAATTTTGCAATAATATTGAACAACTAAGATTGGAAGATAAATCTGGGTTATTTTAAATGGTTTTAGATAAGGAGTTATTTATTTAAATCCATTTGAAATTTATCGAAGGAGATAGTTCACGTTTAATAAAATCTAAGAAATAATTGAGTAAAATGTAATTTAGGGTCACTAAAATGATATTGAATCAAATAAGGGAGGGTCCAAGACGAAATAATAATGATGTAAAAATCGAGAATCTATATGAAACGGTTAAATTTAAATTGTTATAGTTAAGCTATGAACTATATTGTAATCAAATGGTTTAGAAATTCGGATATGTATTTGGAACCAAGATAGTTGAATTTGTTAGTTAGATAACGGTTTGAATTAGATATCAATTGAGGATGAACTAAATTGGAAATTTTATTTAGAAAACTAGATTGGGAAAAATTTAGTTGAAATGTTGAATACTTAAAGTATGGAAAAATATTGAAATAAAAGAGGAAATTGGGATATCAAATCCAAATTTGAGAGTTATAAAATTGAAGTATAGGGAAATTTTAATTGATAAAATGAGATTGGATTTAATTTGAATGGGAAGGTCGGGTTGATGTGAAACGATATGTTAAGTTAAGGAAATTGAAAGTGTTTTACCGTATACAGCATTTAATATATATAATTACTATATGGGAATATAATCATTTGAAGTGAAATTGACATTTGGGTTTGAAGTATAAATTAAGTGAATGACCACGGTGTAATAGTGTATATTTCTACCCTGTAGATAGTTCTATGGACCCTTAGAGGATGGACATCCCAAACATCCTTTAAGTTATATTGTATTTCAGTTGATATTTCATTTGAGTTGAGTTTATTGATATAAGAATGTTAATCCTGACTCGAGTGTTTTGTGTTTTGCTTTACGCTCGGGTCAGACTGAGTAATACAGCATTAGAGACTCACCTTTGGAGATTGGAGCTTCATTTGGAGATCCAACTATCTATTCAGCTTTCAGTTTTTCTAGTTGACTGGTTCAGAGAAGTCATCGGCTCGTACTGAAGACTTCACTATATTCGAGATATTCTGATGTATTTTATTTTTAAACTCTGATGTATATAGTAGCTTCATGAACTACTATCCTTTATCTATTCCGCTGCATTATATTACTCTGTGTCTGTGATCTGTGATTGATTTATTTACTGTATATTTAAGTTTTGCCAAAATTTGTATTAACAATTCGGTATTTTGAATTATTCAAGTCGGACATGTAAGGTTTTATTGTCGATTTGAATGGTCCAAAATAACGGGTCGTTAAAGTTGGTATCAGAGCTTTGGCTCTAGGCAAAACTTGACATATATGGTAAAATTATTTACAGAATCACTTCCGCTCGAGTTGAATCTCTTCCTTTGACTCGATTTCCTTTGAATTTTGGAATGTTCCTCGGTTCTGAAATTCACTCTTGTCTCTCCCTAATTATATTCATTCGATTCTGGAGTATCCCATAACTCCACTAAATAATTTGTAAAGGGGGTGAAACTCCTTTACAATTGGCGTCGATTCATCGAAGATTTGTTTACGATGCTGCTATATCTTGGTATGCCGAATTCTATCTCTGGCAATAAAATGTCGATTTGTTTTAGTATTCCGCATCAATTATATTCCTGAAGTCACGGTTGACCCGGTTAAGGTCGCCCGAAATTTATAGAAGTATATCTATCTTCTATTCTTGTAATTTAATTATCTCATCTTCGATCTAGTCTATCTCCGAATCAGAATTCTATTGATTGGAGTTCATCTAATTCGAATCTCTATCTTTGTTTGGGATCCATTCTCAAAATTGTCCTTTGGAAATCGGGTATGTTTGCATTTTTTTGAAATTGCTTTATATATCAAAATTATATTTTAATAACTATGATTTTATCTTATATATAAAAAGAAATTGTTTCAATAAGGATTATATACCTATATATATAAAGCAGGTAAGATATGTTATTCTATATGAAAAGGTTTTGAAAGGATTTGAGAAATTTGAAAAATTATAAGAGGTTTATTTATATAAAAATGATTTATAACTGTAAAGGTAAATTTGAAATTCGAGAATTGAATTCCGGTATTTTGAAATTGGTTTTAAGCTTTTGGAAAATATATATAAATAATAAGATTTAAAAGTATTTTTCCGAATAAGAAATGTTTCAAATGAATTCAAATAAGTTCCAATAATTTTGAAGAAATTTCAAAGAAGTTACAAGAAAATAGAAGTCCAGAACCCACTTATGTCGCTGGAGAATAATTTCGGTGATGAGTGCACGCATCATCGACGTTGATTTTCGAGCCTCAGAGTGGGGGAGAGGCCACTTTAATAGCTTCGCTATGCGAGCGATTTTGAAAACTGTTGTTGATTTCAAATTCCGAAGTATAACTTGATATTCTAGAAAGATATAAGTATATATTTGAAATTTAAAGTATACCGGTGTTCGATCCTCGAGTTTTCGATTTGGCTTAGAATAACTCAACTTATAAAAAGGTTGATTTCCAACTCTTGGATTTGAAATTGATTTCACCGACTATTTTGAAGGTTTGAGCGCTTCCAAATCAAGGTTTAAAACTAAGAAATTTCGAAAAGTATAAAATATTTGATAAAGCATATAAGTTTAGTTTGTATGTTTAAGTTTGAAGCCTTTTTGTTAAATAAGAGAATATGAATATTTTGAATTATACTAATATGGAATTTAGTTTTGAAATGTTTTGAATGATTTTGAATAATGGTTTTCAGAAAGGTAAATTGGATATTTCAAATAAAAATAGGCAGCTTAAAAGTTTTAAAAGGATAATTATAAAGTTGGAAACCGTTTTTAAGTATAATTGATTTTGAGAAATATTTGGTTTTGAATTTAAATTGAAATTATAAACCAGTACATATATGGTGATGTTGGAAATAAATTTGTTTGACTGGAATCAGTTTAATTTGGAAACTGGGATTAATTTATAAGCCTGTTATTTTGGGAACTTTGAAACTAAGATATCTAATTTGGAAGAAAATTTGGTGAAATCATATATGATTTTGAAACTGAATTGATATTGAAATGATTTGAAGTTGAGAACCTTATATTATTAAGCACTTGATTTGGGAGTGGTCGAACTTATATAAAATGAATTTGTATAAGTATGAAGTTGATTTGAAATCTATTGATTTGAAAGGTACTCAATTTTGGAAAGAGAATTTTACATAATCAAAGTCTATATAAGTATGGTTGATCTACTATTGACTTGGAAAGTATTCGATTTAGAAAGGAATCCTATATATTATGGACTTTATATAAGTATGATATTTGAAAGGGATTTGAAAGGGTACTATATGATATATATTTTCCAAGTAAAGATATGGAAAGTGCCTTCTGCTTGATATCCGCTTTGTGGCCACAGCGTGGATTCATTCTATCGATATATTCTCTTTGATTTTTGGTTTTCCGGATGTAATACTCGAGTATTCCCACCGTGGCGTAACCCACGGTTTCTTTTTTTCTCTCGTGAATGCACAGCGAAATTGCCTGGCTGAGTCTAGCTTAGGGGTACGGATTGTTTCCTGGGGGAACCAGGCGTAACCGTTGTGTATCCTGCAATCTGTGTAGGTCGCGAATAGTAGCGCAAGTGCCTGGCTGAGTCTTGCCTGGGGGTACGGATTGTTTCCTGGGGGAACCAGGCGTAACCATTGTGTATCCTGCACCCTACTAGTCATCATGGCGTAACTCGCAGGGCTGTGAAAGCTTACGGATACGGATTGTTTCCTGGGGGAACCAGGCGTAACCATTGTGTATCTGCGAACCATGATCGGACAAAGATTTTTGGTTTGATTGTTTTGTTGGATCGTACTTTCCATATCTGATTTTAAAAGGTTTTCCAAGTATTTTCACTGGTTGTTGAAACAAGTCTACTAAGTACTTGAAGAATTCTAGCTTTGCGCCTGATCAACGCATGGCCAGAGTCTGCAAGAACGAGGATAAACTTGTTGAAACATCGAGTTATAAAAGTATTTTCGAAAGAAATTTACTTTGATATAGTAGTATCTTATTTTAAAAGTATTATTATAAAGATATTTATTATAAAAATATTTTTCCCAACAAAGAAATTTTGAATTAATATTTGAAATTTAAACTCTTTGGGTTTGATGTCAACTATTCGTGCCCGATACTAGTCTCTTGAATCTACCTTATCTGCTCAGCTTATTTATTTACCTATATTCTGTTTCCTGAATCTTCCTCTTCTTTCCTTTTGAATATAATCTTTACAATGCTGGTTATTTATATACTACTTGGTTTAATAGAAGATTTTAAATATTGTAAATATTTTTGAAGTTATTAATTAAATAAAACACCGTTAAAGAAATGATTTTAACTTTCATAAATCTTGGATTTAATATTTTCAATAGACTTTGTGAATATAAGTAATAGTGCAGGTAATTGTTTTCAAAGGAGTTTGGAAAGTATTATAGTATTATAGAAAATTTGAATTTCAAATAAAGTTCCAAATAAAGATTTCAAATAAATTTGAGTAGTTTTAAAACTTGTTGTTTATCTTATCTTTCAATCTAATAAATTTCTGGTTGTTTTATTCTCCTACCTCTTTCCTTTTCGGGGACGAAAAGTTTTGAGTGGGGGAGAGTGTAACGACCCATAAAATTCTATTAGTTTAAATGGTTCTATTTAACACATTTAAGTGAAATTTGGTGAAATTTAATTAAATTAAATGGCAAATAAAAAGTTAAAATTCGGAATGCGTCTGAGTAAACATAGCAAACTGTAAATTTTCGTCCAAAAATATGAAAGTTTATTTCACGCGTAAATTTACTTCAATTAAATCAGTTAAAAAGTGACGAAAATAAAACGTTTCAAAACCAAAATCTTTTTACACAGAAAAATTCTAAACCATCTTCTGAGCAAGATGTCAGTTCGTCGTTTTTCCAAATTCGGACATCTACTGCTCCGTTTACCTTATTTCTGCAAAATAGCAGCATTTTGGGTACCGGTATCGACTTTTGTTCGGATGATCATACTACTAATATCCGTATACCGTTGCGATCGTCTCGTCGTGCTGTCCCCAATAGTATATTTATTTCTGTGTTTTGAACTCCGGTACACAACGAAATTCGCGGAACCGGTAACCGTATCAGTACCGGATCCTTGAACTTTGTTCTCTTTTGAATTTCAAACTTTAGACGTATCATCCAAACAACGATTTATTGTTTTATCTATTTAGCCAAATTTGAGGGTACCGTTACCAAACTTTTGTTTTATTATTTATTAATTGATTTGTCTACCACTATTCACACTGTTTTAACGTTCACCTTATATTTCTATTTATTTCTACTGGTTGAATAGCTTTCCTTTAATTTGGCCCTTCTTCTTCGCCTTCACTTGCGTTATCTCATTTAAATAACAGTAACGCCTGCGTTTCAATTATATCTTACAAATATGAGATGAGCCACTGATGTTCCTATTCCAATCTCACCCTCTCTTCTCGCCTCTACAAAATATTCTTCCTCTTCCTTCACGTAGGCTGCCTTCACCGATACCTCATCTACACTCCGGCCATACCCACGTCCACTTCCCTCTCCTACCACCCACCTGAGCTACAGCCTGCATCCTTCCTCCTTACCGTGCCAGTTCCCCTCTGAACCACCCACTACCATGTCGACACGCATGGCAGCAGCTCCGACCACATCCCATGCCCACACAACTCCTCCCTTAGTCCCTCCGACCACCATCTTCCCTGCCCGCTCTCCCCTCTCTCTTCTTCACGACGTTGAGCCCAGCCTTTCCGCGAACCATAGCAGCCCCTGCTGAATGCCTCACCTCCGATCACCTCCATCCGCCTTCACCCAGCCCTCCCCATCTAGTCACCTTCCTTTGCTCGGCTCGCCATCCGCCTCCTCTAACCACCGAGCCACCCAGATCCAAGATCTCCACCTTCTGTAGCGGCCAAGCACCTCCCCTCTTCATCGCTGCAACGTGAGTACAACAACTCTCTTGCGATATTATTTTGTCTAATGTATATATTGGTATATCATGAACAAGTTCCTAATTTTCATTCCTACCTCTAGTATATTTTTTTTTATAATATAGCATGATGAATGTATTGTTTTGTATTGTATGAAGACATAATATCTGTCACCTCACCTTTTGCTTTACCCAAAACGTGGTGCTCGGCTATTACCTGTTGTGTGCATAAGCTTTAAATGTTTCTTATCCTGTTTTATATTTTATTTTATTCTATTATACTTAGAGATATACATATGTATAGTTCAGATTATATCAGTTTATATTGATGTATAGCTCGTTAACTATAAATGGTAGATATATACATTATTTTATAGGCTTTGTGGTTATTATGGATGCGTTTGCAAATAAATAAATATGTTGTTTATACTATATTTTGGTTTGGTCTATAGTTACAATATGTTAATTGTATTGTTACTAGTCTATATATATTTGTATGAAGTTTGGACAGTGCAGTCTTATATATAAGAACTAGAATTTGGGTTTTAATAAACATATGTATATACATTTTACATATAGTATTATATATGTAAGTGTATAAATATAAGTGGTTTATTTTATATGAGCTACTCTATATTATATAAGTATTATGTATATAAATCTTTTAAATAAAAGTTATGTAGAGTTAGTAAGTAGTATGTTTTATTATACATAAGTTTTGTATGTTTATGAAAGGGCATGAGGATATTATTTTAAAAGTGATAAGATTTAAGTATCTTTCCTGAGAGAAAAAAAAAGTAGAATATGTTGAAGCAGCTGTATACATGTGTTAGCCACCTATTTATATATTTAGTTTTCAAGTATAAATACAGTTGTATTATAGCGTGCGTGAGTTATATACGACATATGTTATATAATTTATTTTGTATATGTATAAGTGATATAAGATTTTATAAGTTTGCAAATGACTCTTTATAAGTGAAATCTACAAGTAACTGCTTATAGTCGGATCTATATATTGAGTTATAAATATAATCTACATTTTGATTGTTCGTAGTCCATATATTGTATATATAAAGATAAGTATGAATACGTAGTTTTGAAATTTTATGTTTGGATTTGATCTAGAAACAAATGTATATATATGAGTTTATAAGTAGCATAAAAGCAGTTGATATATGTGTTGAAAAAAAAAAATTCAAGATATAAAGTTTTATATAGATCTGTACATACAGCTTGATAGGCCTTTTTATATAACCTGGGTGTTTGAATATTTTATATGTGTTTACTAAGATTTATGTACAATATACTATACAGGATTTACAAAGATATGGGTTTAGTAATAAGTATATGTGTTTAGTAAGTTATATTGATTTCAATAGATATTGTGTTTTGTATATTTTGATTTTTAACATACATGTATTAATTTAAACCAATGATTTCGATATAATTTAATATATGTTTGGATTTAGTATATGACTTTATATACAACAATATATATAGTTATATATAGGTTCACTTATACCAATTATCTTCACCGACCCCGTTCTGATTTGTTCCATCTATTCTTTTATCAGCTTGATCATTGATTCGTGTCGATTTTGCTTTGCTTCAATTCGTCATTCAAATTTCAGTGTCCGTATCAGTGTGCGTATCCATGTCATCTTCTGTATTCTCCAGCCTCGAAAGGTGAGAAATCACTCACGATTAACGTTCTTTTATTTATTAAATTTGATTTCAATTGAAACGTCAATTGAAATATGCTGCTGTTAGTTGTTTTTACTGGTATGACTGCTATTATCTGTATCTGTTCACCTATGACACCTGACAACATTATCGGTTAATTATTTATGTGAGAATAATACAGATTGGTTGATAATTGACTGATTGATTGATTGTCGTTTAAATTGGATGTTAAGTACTACTGTTAAGCGATAACTAGTTTGCTAGTAAAATTTGGGGTAGTATAGTTTACAAAGTAAAACGGATTATATATGATGGACCTTGCTTTGTTAAAACCTGACCCCGCCATATGTGAATTGGATTAGTTAAATTTTGACCCATTAATTGTCGTAGAAATTGATAAATTATACTTTAAATCCTTGAACGTAGTTTGGATTAATTGTTGTAGTATTAAACTGAAATTGAAGTGGAACGAAAAGTGAAAAACTGAAATGTAATAATCTTTAATCTACGTGAAATGATAGTGTAGATTCTAGAAATAATTATACAAATAACAATGCGAATTAATACGATTATTTCGGGGTTATTTGATTTATCTATAAATGGTTGTTGATTGTTGTCATTATTTGTTTATTTACTTTGACACCATCCCTGTCATCACACTGCAAGTTCCCTTTGTTATGTTTGATTTTAAATTGAAATGGGTTGAAATGATAGACCCAAGCGGTTTTCATTTAATTAAATTTGGGGTTACGGGTTGAAATGCTATTACCCGTATACATTTAGTGTACGGATTGAAATGATAATATCCGTAACACTTGACCATATGATAAGAAATATATGGTCTTATTAAGTGTAAATTCTTAAATACATCTATAAAGGGTAATGATAAATATAGAGTTAATTATATCTAGCTTAAATCAAGATTTGATTAAATACATAAATTATGATAAATATTTATAAGAATTTTATTTCGGATAAATTTTGCAATAATATTGAACAACTAAGATTGGAAGATAAATCTGGGTTATTTTAAATGGTTTTAGATAAGGAGTTATTTATTTAAATCCATTTGAAATTTATCGAAGGAGATAGTTCACGTTTAATAAAATCTAAGAAATAATTGAGTAAAATGTAATTTAGGGTCACTAAAATGATATTGAATCAAATAAGGGAGGGTCCAAGACGAAATAATAATGATGTAAAAATCGAGAATCTATATGAAACGGTTAAATTTAAATTGTTATAGTTAAGCTATGAACTATATTGTAATCAAATGGTTTAGAAATTCGGATATGTATTTGGAACCAAGATAGTTGAATTTGTTAGTTAGATAACGGTTTGAATTAGATATCAATTGAGGATGAACTAAATTGGAAATTTTATTTAGAAAACTAGATTGGGAAAAATTTAGTTGAAATGTTGAATACTTAAAGTATGGAAAAATATTGAAATAAAAGAGGAAATTGGGATATCAAATCCAAATTTGAGAGTTATAAAATTGAAGTATAGGGAAATTTTAATTGATAAAATGAGATTGGATTTAATTTGAATGGGAAGGTCGGGTTGATGTGAAACGATATGTTAAGTTAAGGAAATTGAAAGTGTTTTACCGTATACAGCATTTAATATATATAATTACTATATGGGAATATAATCATTTGAAGTGAAATTGACATTTGGGTTTGAAGTATAAATTAAGTGAATGACCACGGTGTAATAGTGTATATTTCTACCCTGTAGATAGTTCTATGGACCCTTAGAGGATGGACATCCCAAACATCCTTTAAGTTATATTGTATTTCAGTTGATATTTCATTTGAGTTGAGTTTATTGATATAAGAATGTTAATCCTGACTCGAGTGTTTTGTGTTTTGCTTTACGCTCGGGTCAGACTGAGTAATACAACATTAGAGACTCACCTTTGGAGATTGGAGCTTCATTTGGAGATCCAACTATCTATTCAGCTTTCAGTTTTTCTAGTTGACTGGTTCAGAGAAGTCATCGGCTCGTACTGAAGACTTCACTATATTCGAGATATTCTGATGTATTTTATTTTTAAACTCTGATGTATATAGTAGCTTCATGAACTACTATCCTTTATCTATTCCGCTGCATTATATTACTCTGTGTCTGTGATCTGTGATTGATTTATTTACTGTATATTTAAGTTTTGCCAAAATTTGTATTAACAATTCGGTATTTTGAATTATTCAAGTCGGACATGTAAGGTTTTATTGTCGATTTGAATGGTCCAAAATAACGGGTCGTTACAGGTGCCGAATAAAATTTCAACAAATTAGTATTTGAGCTAGTTTTCTTGTTCTAGATTAATTATCAATGACTAATTGTTTTCGTAGTGGTATGAAAAATTATGGCGTCACCAAATTTGCTAGAAGAGGAGTTTCTTGGACATGGAAGGTTAAGACTATCGACTGTATTCTTTAGCAACTTGATTCATTAGAAGAAGTGATAAGAGCTAGAAGAACCTTGGAGGTAGAAGAGATATGCATAAGTCCCACTTCATGGATCCTAAAAGGGATGCCTGTTATTATTGTAAGAAAAAGGGGCATTTCATACGAGACTGTCCAGCTCTTAGAAAAAAAGAGTCATAAAAGGAGAAAGCTTTAGTTTTGGCAAGAGTTAGATCACCAGCAGGCAGTAGCGATAGTGATACATCATTATTTTCTGCCAGCATTCACCTTTAGAGAATACAAATTGGGTAGTTGATTCTGGAGTGTCTTATCATAAGATGCCAAATAAGAGTGTTTTATGAGTTACAAGAAGATTGATGGCGAAGAAGTTTGTATGGGAAATGACACATCTTATCATGTCGTAAGCACTGAAAGCTTGAGGACTAGAATGTTTGATGGTGTTGTTAGGACTATCATGGACGCTAGACATTTTTCAATGCTGTATAGGAGTTTGTTATCAGATGGAGCTTTGAGTAGACTTGGTATGAGGATAATAATTGATGGGGAGAAATTAAGGGTGGCGAAGGGTTCCCTGGTAGTGATGAAAAAGATGCAAGTTGATGATATTTATGTGCTTTTCGATGAGACAGTCTTGGTAGAGTCGGTAGTTTCTACTAATTCCATTGTTCCAAATTCTACTCTGTTATGGCATCTTGTTTAAGTCATGTTAATGAGGAGAGTCCAGAAGTATTAAAGAAGCAGGGGTTAATTTATGGTGATTCTCAATCTACGTCAAGCTCTTATGGAAATTGTTGTTTTAGGAAGAAGAAGCATGCCACATTTGATGTTGGAAGACCTAGAGCTATAGAGTTCCTAGAGTATGTTCATTCATATGTATAGGAACCCACCCCAGTTGCACTTTAGGTGGAGCTAGTTATTTTGCCTTATTTGTGGATGGTTTTTTGCGTAAAGTATGGGTCTATTTCTTAAAAGCCAAAGATGAAATATTTTGCCCAGTTTTATAAGTGAAAGACCTTGAAGGAGAAGCAGTCAAAGAAGCATTTGAAAGTTCTCAAAGTTAGAAATAGTAGTGAATTCGTGCCATAAGAATTAGTGGGTCTGAGCATGTAGTTAGAGATTTTCTATTCTATTGACTCGCACTATTATGGAGTGGCGGAGAGCATGTAACCGATATTATGGGAGAGAGCTATGAGCTTGAGAATAACTGTTGGTCTTGAAGATGAACCTTGGGCAGAAGCGATATCTATGACAGTTTTCTTATCAACCACACACCTTCTATTGCTATAGGTATAAAGTATAACGACCCACAATTTGACCACTTTATAATATACTATTTGAAGTTATTTTAAGTATAAATTAGGTAAGGTTATATGATTTGAACAATATTAGATAGGATTGGGAAAGAGTAGTGACAAAAATAGTAACATTTGCCTATATCGACAAAAGTGACAAAATGCTGATTTTAGAAAAGTATGTTCCAATGGTTGAATAAATTATTTTAATTTATCCATAAGTGTTCATATTTTTAAATAACATTATACAAATTCATTTGGTTTACCCAAATTTATAGTTTAACTAAAACGTCAAAATGTGGCTGCAAAACATTTTATCAAAAATCAACGTTTTGTCGATTAAAAGTTGTCGCAATGTTGTCGCACCTTTATTTTCTAATATAGGAACATATATTCAAACAATGTAAGTATAAAATAATTCACTAATCAAGTACACTTTTACTAAATAAGAATAGGAAATTCTAGAATGTCATAAAAAAAGTAAGTAAGTTTAAGAAGAGTCAAAAGTATACATCAAATCCAAATCACATCAAAATCCAACAAAATAATTACTTTTCTTTACTTAATTTTTTAATGACTAAGACATAAAGAAAAAAGTGAACGGATGATGTTAAGTGTTGAAAAAATGGAGTTTGCTTTAGCTTGAAGTAAGGTTAGTCTGATAATTTGGTAAGAGGTTATTTTTGTAAATTACTACTTCTTTCTTCGTTGGAAAACTATTATAATTGTGGATCAAATAATTTTTACTTCGAAAAAATCCGATTTATAATCATTCTATGCGTTAATTTGAGGTTATGGGTCAAAATTTACAAACTACCACAACGCGACGAGCTCAATTTTGACCAACTTTGTGAATTACTTCGAAACTTGTCCGAAACACTTCAAATTTGTTTTAAACCATACTTTAACTATTTTAACTTATTTAAAACAATATTGTCATCATTAAAAACTCATTTTTTATTTCATTTCATACTATAGTATTATATTATTATAATATCCTTTTCGATCTTTTTAAACATTTTGAATTCGTTAAGATGCTAAATAATTTCCATACACACATTTGTATGAAATTAATTCTTATTTAGTTAACTATACTTACTAACAATTTCTCTTATAATTTATCAAATCAAGTTATCATCCATATCACTATCACATAATCGACTTAGTATCAACTAAGTTATAATCAATTAAATCATCCAACATATAACAAACTTTTCATATAATTAACTTGAAATATTTTTTAAGAATTAGTAACTCAAATATAAGTACTCACCTTTAACCAAATTGTTCACTTCCTTTATTTTTCACATTCATGTTTTTTAGTATATTTTCTTTAATACTAATATTGTTTATGAATCATTTCGTAAAACTATTACTTAAGTTTTTTATACCTTATAACTTATGCAAATCAATCACTTTTAAAGACTTAAGTCCAAATTCTAAATTAATGGTAGAATTCATTAATAAAACATTTTCCAGGTTATAATTACCTTTTTAAAGAGTCATTATTTTATTTAAGTGTATAGATAGTTCATGGCTTAAATCTATATTTGTATGATATGACTTTCATCCTAAGAGTATATACAAATCCCAAATTTCAAATTGAGTTTACTTTAATCTGGCTGTCTAACAAATTCAAAATTTGTTGTAATTTACTATTATCTCAAAAGTATAAGTTGTAAAACTTATTTTATTTAATACTATTATTAATTTTCTAGATTTAAAACTCTTAAATTTTTTCTCTTTATAAATAAAATTTATAAATTATCCTTATCTTATTTCATTTACTTAAAATATTTCGCTCTTTTTAACCAAAAGTTTTTATGAATTTCTTAGCTCTGATTTAGATAAGATTTGGAAATTTTAGACTGGCCAAAATCGTAGGAAATTCTGCTTTATTATCAATTAGCAATCCTAATTTATCTTTAGTTAAAAACTTTTATAATGATTACTAATCAATGATTCGCATTATTTCTTTAACTTAAGAAAATTATATAAATCGAGTAACTCCAAAATAATCTAAGGAACTGGTACTACCAATAGTATCATATATCCTCTTAAAGGTAGAGTAATACTTAAGAGAAGCACTTACCATCCGAACACATCTCTTGCCCATTTTTAGTTTATTTTCTAGTCAATCGAATTAGTTATCATAAATGCCTCTTTTTATTTGAAATAACACCATTTTCAAAATCCTTTAGAGATTACTTTATAAAAGTTATTTTATGAATTCATTTTATCTTATATTAATTAACTTTATTTAAATTACCACAATTCTTTTACTCGAATTTAAATTCTCATTTCTTTTATATTTATCTTTTTAAACAATCATTTAAATATATTTTTATCTTATGTATTCATTCCTTAAATAACTCTTATTATCAAACACCTTATAATCATATCGTGAAACATATTTCACAAGATATTCGAACTTAAACTTTTAAATCCAACAATTGATCAATTTATTATTTTGGAATAAGTATTAAAGATCTTAGTTACCTTATTAGATTTCTTACTTATCTTTATGAAACATCTTATAGTCAAACCGTGAAATTTTAATCACAAGATGTTCATAATTAAATTTCACTAATCCTAATTTATAACCATACAAATTTTCAAAATATATACTTTATATCAAATATAATCTTAGGTAAAATTATTTCATTTACCAATTTTTTTTCTTCAAAATCAATGTGTCAATATGCCGTGTTAAGAGTTTAGAAATACCTATCGATACAATTGTACTTCCCATATCGACCAGAATTTAATAAACCGCTCAACCGATAAATCAACACAAAACATTTTGTATCAAATAACAAATACGTAAGGCTGTCAACATTCAACCCGACCCTTTAACCCAACCCTTTTAACCCAATTTTAATAGGGTCGGGTCAAGGCTAATAACATTATTTTTGAATTGGGTCAATACCCACTTAGCTCGGTAAAAACAGGAGACAACCCGTTTAACCCCTTTTACCCTTCTAATAAACCCTAATTTATTCCAATCTCTCTGCTCAACCCACCATCGAATTCTTTATTCGTTCATTTCAATCGCCTTTTTCTTTCCACTATTTTTCCCGTCATCTGAGATTTCAGAACGTATTTCACAAGGGTCCAAACAAGAAATTCAACAAATAGTGTCAAATGAACTACCGCATAGAGTCGATACTGAAATCAAACCATGGTTTGTTTTTTTATTTCTCATAATCCTTTGCCACTGTTTTCTGATATCAATTTGATCTTGAATTTCATTTTATTTTTTTTGTCTTTTGAAATTCCATCATGGAGAAGCAACTTCGTGGCATATCTTACAAAACAGGCGCTTGTTTGTAAAATAACATGCTGCCTTTTGCACGGTGCCCATACTGAATCAGCTGTTGCATGATTGTTGGGAGTGCTTGATTTTTTTCACTTAGCCACCTTGCAAATTTAGTGCAGCCACAAGTAACTTTCTATATTTTTTTGGATATGTAATAGAGATCTGTAGCTTTTTGTAGAATCTTCTTTTAGTGCTAGAACGCATAACACACGGTAATTTATTCCAATAAACCCTAGCAGATGCACTTTTCAGTTTGTACCATCTACTCATCTTTTGTTGGATTTTGGTACTTAATAGTTGCACTTCGCTTCTGAGGTTTTATATGCTTAGTTGTCATGTATCTTATAACAGTGAAATTTTCAATTTCACATATCCTTAATATTATTAATATTATTGTATATTTTATTCTTCCACTATTTTTATCCAATACATAAGGCATTTTTAAATCTCCATTTTGGTTAGCATTCTCTAAAAAAGAGTGGAAGAAAGAAGTAAGAACCAGTGTATTTATAACCGTGTGTTAATTTTATGCTTATTTTTTCTATTTATTTAAGGAGTTCAGGATAATAACATGGTCCAGCTTCTGTATTTATGAGTTAAATTAAACTAGAGCAATCCATGAAAAAGATTTGGTTTGTTGGTACCGCTGCATGTTGTTGGGGTGAAGAATTAAGAGTAAAACTGTCAAATTTATTACTAAGCCTTAAAGAGTTTGAAATAGAAACTGCAATTTGTGATTGTGTGTTGCCTATAATTTACATGAACAAAATTAAATTTCTGAAGTTTGAAGCATATGTATCAATTATTTGCTAGAAGTTGGACAAAGATGGATTCGCATTATATTTGTATTGTAGGACATAGTAGAAGCTAAGGAATTCTTGAAGGAAAAAGGGGTTGATGTGGGTTCATATTGAAGTTTCAGGCGACTGACTTTCTTGCTAGATATTACACTTCCAGTTATTAGCATATATATGAAGAACATGCATATTTCTTATACATTCAAATTTTGATGACAAACATTACTGCTTATTAATTGACAAGTTGGAAATGAAAAAGCATTATCTATTTTAGTAGTTTATACATGTGAAAATGAAATTGCCCGTTATTCCAAAAAAAATCAGCTGTTATGTTAAATTAACAAACAAAGTTTAATTTAACATAGTGATAGATTAGGATATTATTCAACTACTATTTGTTTTCTTAATATGTTAATGTTAAATTTAACAAAGTTTCTCTGTTTTATCTGTAGGCTTTTATTATAACTTTATCTTTTTTTTCTTAATTAATTATAAGCCCTGTCAGCTCTTTGTACTACTGTATACATGTCCCTACCCATACATGCCTATCCTAATATGTATTGTAGTTCATTATGTTATTGTAGTTCATTATGTTGCTTTGTCTTGTAAGTTCATTTTTGTATGTACCTTGAACTATTAAACAAGCTTTGTCCAGTTACCTAGTTAGCATTGCTACATACACATCCCTGTCCTTGCATTTTTCAAATTTGTCTGCACTTGAAACTCACTCACCTGAATTAGTATTTCTTTTTGTCACTGAACCCAAACTGTATATCTAAACTTTAGATATTGCAGTAGTATTTCCATGTAATTTCAAATATAAATATTGTCTCACTTGTTCTACTGTTTTACAATGCAGATCTGATTGGAATTAGGCTGAAGAAAGTTTCAAGATCAGCGTGTTGTAAAAAGAATTATGTTGTTCTTGGAAACGTCACAATTTTTAATTGAATTACTTTTATTTGTTGTGTTAGTTTTATGTATGCAGATTTAAAACTTATTTGATGCAGTTTCAGTCTGTGTTATTTGGCGTTGTTTTATGATATTTAGTGCAAATTTCATGTTATGCAACGGTGTTTGGGTTAAACAAACATCTATGTATCAGCTCATGTAGTTTATGTGCAATTTTATGTTTTATTTATGCGGTTTTATTATGTATTGGATGTTTTTTATTTTTCATATTTTTTAAACAAATTAAACGGGTTGACCCATATATGAAACGGGTTGGGTCATATTGACCCTTTTAGTAAATGTATTAAAAGGGTTGGGTCTTAAAATGGGTCGGGTCAATTTTGACCGACCCATCTTGACCCGACCCGACCCGTTTGACGGGTCTACAAATACGTACTCATATATAATACACTCAAACTCATTATAGGGTGTTACTAAACCTAGCACGAATCAGTCACTCCTCCTAGGGTATTACTAACCCTATCTCTGATGAGACTTACCCCAACAAAGCCTAGGTGCTTTCTCAACCTAAGATCTGATACGAAATGTAATGACCCATTTTTTCAAACCACACATGTCTAACTCAAATTGCATGAAAAGATGGATCATTAAGGATGGAAAGAAAATAAAGATGGGACAGAATCTCACATAAATGGAATAATATATATTATTTCAATATTAATCTTTACAGCGGAAAATTTTAAGATAAAATATCAGATTCTAACCTAAATTCAGCCTGCACAATTATGAACTTCTGTCCTTACAAATGCTGAAAACAATAAACAAATGCAATAGATGTAGTGGATAATATAATACATCTATGCGATGATGAAGATCTCAAGCTCTCCTCTAGAAACTCCAACCATCTTCAACTCAACCTGAAACTACTCGAATGGGAACTAGTGGAAAGGTCAATCTATATCCATGGCTTACATCCAAGACTCAGGCGCTGCTATACAACAACACAAATGGCTAAAACGGGATACAATCTACAAATAACATCCAAGTACTCAGACTTCGCGCATCCCCTCCATGAGGCTCAAACGTATCTGGTACCTAGGGCTCAGAACATTAAATAACCCAAATCACTACTATCCAAAATGCGAGCATACATCTGAACATATAGAATCCCATCATAACCGGGATGTGTGGCTCTCGAGGCTACGATTACCTTTCACATATCACATATCACATCTTTGAATGCCACATTGTCATTCCACGTCACATGACTGATTTCTAGAAAAGTATAACTTCCTTAGCTCGTATGTCTCAGGAAAGAATGTTAAGGTAAGAGATGTTGCCTTCTCCCCCGCCAATAGATATATATTTATAGAAACCACAAATGTGATTTAGAATACATGTCAGACAAACGTCCATACAAGTTCATTTTGGGACTCAACGAACAGGAAATGAACAAAGAGAATTTGGTATAATTGTGAAAAAATCAGTAGGAATAACTACATAATTTATAAGTAAATCATTTTGTCACACAAATGTTGATCTAATATCCAAGTATGGAACTTTAAGGTGTTTACAGCGATCCGAAAAAGGATTTATTACTCGATTTATTGACAACTAACATTGATAAGGGTTAATGGTTAGGTATACTAACTTTCTATCATAGTTGAGAACTATCTAAGGAAAGCAAAGGTATCAATCTAGAAACCTGACCAGAGTCGAATCTAGAGGATTGGGGGATCGATATTAGTTCGGAAGAAAAGTTGTGGATTCAAATCGAATATCGAATAAGATATTGCATAAAAGTAGTCTATGGAAGTAAGTTGGTAAAATAATGTTTGGACAAACAATTGTGTGTTTTAGGTTCGGTTAATTTCAGGATGAAATTCTTTTAAGTAGGGGGAGAATGTAACGACCCTGAATTTTATCACTTTAAATATACTATTTAAATTGATTTTAAGTATAAATTAGGTAACGTTATATGATTCAAATAATATTAGATAGGATTTGGAAAGAGAAGTATACACAAAAATAGTAACACTTGCCTATATCGACAAAAGTGACAAAATGCTGATTTCAGAAAAGTATGTTTCAATGGTTAGATAGATTATTTTAATTTATATATAAGTGTTTATGTTTTTAAATAATAATATACAAATTTAATTTTAAATTTGGTTTACATAAATAAATACTTTAACTAAAACGTTAAAATGTGACCGTAAAACATTTTGTCGAAAATCAACGTATTGTCGATTAAAACTTGTCGCACCTTTATTTTCTTATATAGGAATATATATTCAAATAGTGTAAGTAAAAATTAATTGACTAATCAATTTCACTTTTATTAAATAAGATTATGAAACTCTAGGATGTCATTAAGAAAAGTGAGCAAGTTTAAGAAAAGTCAAAAGTAAACATCAAATCCAAATCACATTAAAATCCAACAGAATAATTACTTTTCTTTACTTAATATTTAAGTGACTAAGAAATAAAATAAAAAGTGAAAGTATGATGTCAAATTTTGAAAAAGCGGAGTTTGCTTTAGATTGAAGTAAGGTTAGTTTGGTAATTTGGTAAGAGATTATTTTGGTAAATTACCACTTCTTTCTTTTTCTATAAATACCCACCTCCTTCTTTACTTTCATTTACATTTCTTCTTCTTTTTTTCTCAAGCTTCATAACCATCTTCCTTTCCTCTTTAATGGATTCCAAGCCATAGGAAAAAATTAGAAAGAAATTATTTCCAAATATTTACAAAATATTTAAAAGGAATCAATGTTCATTCTCTTCAAATCAAACTCATCTTTTCTTCATACTTACCTCTTCTTCCCTTGACCATAACTTCTTCAAAAAGGAAATAAAATATAAAATTCTTTTCTTCAAATCATGTTTTTTTCCAATGGCTACAACTTTCATGTTGACCACTTTGTTTCATTATTAAAATAATAATGTCAAAAATTCACTTCTTTCCAATGCATTCTCTAGCTCAGTTTTTAAGACCGAGAATAGCCCATTTTGTTTTGATCATAACTTGATCATAGCTGATCCAAATTAAGAAATTCTTTTATAAATTATATGAGATTTTAGTGGCTACAAAATGTTGAGCACTTTTTTAGTTTTGAGATTTGCTATACCTGAAATTCAATTCTTTGAAGTGCATTTTTGGACTTCATTTTTGTCAATCCGACAATACCTCTTCTTCATTCTGTCATATCTTCCTAAAAACTTGGATTCAAATGATTCTTTCGTTTTGAATTCAAGAGAAAATAATTTTCAACAACTTTTTAGTTAAAATCTTTTCTTAATTTTAAGATTGGCCTAAAATTAGATACAAGATAACCTATTTTGCGGATCTAAATCTTGAGAATTCAAGTTCAAAGTTCTACCGCTTCTTCTCTATCCTTTCGTCCAACCTCCATCTCAATCCTTGGCCAAGTTATTAGAAGGGAGAGGGTGTTTTTTTTCTACTATTAAATGAAGTAGGAAGTAGTTAGTGAAGTGTAGATTGACTAGAATGTTAGTAGGAAGTTTATTGCTATGGTTTATGATGAGAAACTTTATTTAACATCTATATATATACACATACATACATGTTTGATGATGTGTTATGATTGCTATGGATGCTTATGTATATGCTTTGATCATCAAGCATTGATTGTTTGAAATGTTTTTTAAATTGTTTTTACAAAGTCACATCAATACACGTCGATAAGCACAAAGGAAATCACTTTCCTTTTGAAAATGAAATGGAGTATATGGAATGTTTAAACCCTTTGAAATGGTTTAAATTGAGTTAGAAAGGTTTTATAAAAATTTAAATATGTTTAAGAAATAAAGAAAAAAAATCATAAATTTAATTAAGTAGAGTTTGAAATATGTCTAAAACAATTTTCTAAAAACATTGCGGTTTTACAGTTCGGAATCCAAAAAAGGATTTCTTTATAAATGATATTTTTAAATGATTAAATATATGAATTTTTTCTGATAATTCTTCTAAAATGGTTTAAATAGACATGGAATTGAAAATATTAATTTTAAAATATTTAAAAGTTGTTTAAATCAAATAAGCTTATGTAGTACTTTCCGCATTACTTTTATACTGCGAATTCTATAACCTTTTGAATATGAGTTTAAACATAACGATATTTCCTAGAATCAATTACAAATATTTTTAAAAAGGAAAATTAAAAGTTTAAAAGATAATTTGGAATCTTATAATCAATTATAAAATAAAGCTAATAGCCGAGTATACGAAAACGACTAGTACATTTGTCCTGTCTATGAGACATGAGAAGATAAAACAAGGTGTTTAACTAAGGTTGGGGATGGAGCAACCAGTGCCCTGAACTTACTTGGCCTATGTTTTCTCTTTTTAGGCCAGGGGTGGTATAGATCGAAAGGAAAGCTTGGATGCTCTAAAAGATCATATTTAAGTTTTTTCGAAATAAAAGAAAAGAAACAAATTCTTAGAATGTTAATTAACCACTTGACATCTTTTATTTGATGATTGGTATGGAGGAACCGGGATTGAATTTGGGTGATTCCTATTCGAAGAACTGGGATCGGATTTGAGTGATTCCTATCTGAAAATCACTTCAAACTAATTTTTGAAACCCCATATGAACTTAACAACTTTTTATCGATGACGAAGGAGCCGGGATCTGATTTGGGTGATTCCTATCTAAAAAACCAGGATCAGATTTGGGTGACTCCTATCCGGAAACCCCTTCAAACTAATTTTCGAAATAAAACATATTGAAGACAAAGATCTTCATGATGGAGGATAACTTATCATTAGTCCTTGGAGGTGAAATTTACCATATCTAAAGTGGCGGCGGTATTCTGTTATGAAAATCTTTGATTTGCAAGAATATGATTTGAAGTTAAGAAAAAAAATCTTTGATTAAGATTTAATAAATGATTTGGGAATATTTTCCCTAGGTTAAAAGTTATAGCTTGAATATAAGAAATCTTTGACTTAGATTTAATGAATGATCTAGGAAGGTTTTTCTAAGTAAAAGAGAAAATTATTTGGAATTATTCCAAGATTTTAGAAAGGTTTAATAAATCCAATGATTTGATAAATGAGACTTAATGATTCCATATATTCTTGAAAATAAAATGGAATAAATTAAAAAGAATACATCTATGAAAGATATTTTATAAAAGATGAAGTAATTGATTGATGATTGATAACACATATGAACTTAACAATCTTTTTTTGATAATTGGCTTCGAAGGAACCAGGATCGGATTTGGGTGATCCCTATCCGAAAACCACTTCGAACCAATGTATACGTTCGAAAGTGAATACACGTTGAAGATGATGATTATTGAAGACCGATGATCTTCATAGCGTGAGGACTGCTTGTTGACATGCTCTGGGTCGCTCCCATTATAGAGTTATTTATAGTAGTAGTCCCCTCATTGTGAAGATTTTTTCAGATTGCAAGGAATTCTTGCCTAGTAATGGCCGAAGAAAGTGCCTTCGGTTTTGTTCAGTCCCAAAACGAAATTGTATAGATGTTTGTCTGACATTGTATTCTAATTCACATTTGAGCGATTTTTATAAAAGTATATCGTTTGGTGACAGAGAAGAAAACTTCTTTAGCTTAACACCCTTTTCTAAGACATACGAGATTAGGAAACTACATGTGGGCAGCAATGCCCAAACTAGGTCATATTGAGTTTGACGTTGTGCGGCATAGACCCAACAATTGTTTAAGACGTGGTGATGAGAAAAGGCTATTGTATTTGAATTAAAGTGGAGTGTTAAATTTGTGTGATTCAAATATATACCAAAAAAGAAAGAAATTAATTAGTTGATTCAATCAATCAATTAATTAACCTATATGTTGAAAGAAAAGAAGGAAATTATATGAGAATATTTTTTGGCGAAAGAAAATTAATTAGTTTGTCAATCAATTAGTTAGTCAGTGGATTTGCAATATGGGATAAAAAAGTGTATAAATGGAGATTAAATCAACAGAGAAAATTTATGGAAACCAAGATCATTATAATTTATTTGCACTTAAATCAAATGATGGATTTTCGGAAAGGTTTCAGGACAATGAGGCAGTTAATTTACTTAATCTCCAAGTAATTCCTTCATTTTAAAGCCTAGTTAAATAAAGGAAGTTCATCTTTACATGTGTGTATGGAAGAGCATCCACCATTATCTTCTTCTTTAGTAAACCTTTATTTCTGCAGTTAAATCTAATTGAGGTTTTATGCGCAAACAAGCCTTTAGAGAAATTGATTATTCAGTTTGTAATTATATGTTAGTCTCTTCACTTTGTTGTCTATAATTTTGTAATCTCTCTTATATTCTCTTGCTTCAATAAAACAAATAATAGTTGTTTGGTCCATAGAGGTTAGCGATTTGGGCGATCCAAGTTAAATCTTTATGTTATCTACTTTTCTATTTTTTTGGTTTTGTGATTATTGTTCATTGAATTAGCAATTGATAATTAATTGATAAGTTAGATCCTTTTGGTTGCTTCCACGCATAAGCCTAACTATTTCATAACGGTTTGGCATTAGTGCAAATTATCTTAATTTTTGCACAACACATATTTACTACTTAATCCCTTATGGTTTTATGTAGTTATTCATAACAAATGGTCTTATTACCCTAAGTAGGGAAAAAATCCCAAACTTTATTGTCTTTTATAGATTTACACTGTATATTCATATCATAAATCAGCATTTCAAATTAATATCTTGTACGGATTGAAGTAAGTCAACAGAGTTAAACTCACTAATCCATTATCTATCTTTACAGAAATTTTTTACATAGTCACCCGGAATAGTATTTCTTCTTTTCAAGTGGATCTCCTTAGTGTCATTGCACCCTAAAGTTGTTGAGTTGTTTTCTTGAAACATTAAACTTAACTTAAAGTAAATTTAGTTTAACATTGTCTTATTATGATTTTTGATTTCCTTTTTATTTAATAAAAGGAAAGAAAACCTTTGCATCCTTAAAAGAAGTACGTTTAGTTGAAATCAAAAATAATGATTTCTATTTAAAGACAACGATTTATACTTTATTTCTTCCCACAAACTCAACATCCTCAAAATTTTATTGCAGTTCCTACCTTAATTTTTTCCCCCTTTATGCTGGTTCATAAAATTTATAGCCTTTAGGTCATTTAAAATACTAATAAAGTATTTCCTATCCGTGATGCCTCATTCTAGAGTTATTTAGTAAAGTGGAATAAATAATCATAGTAATCACCATATCCAAATTTGAGGCTTCATTATAAGGGGTATTTAGCATAAAAAAGGTATAAGTTATCATAAAAATTAAGAGGAATTTACTGATAAATTAGTTATAATATTTCTAAAGGAGCAATAATAACCAAATTTATTCATATTAGAAACAAAACAGAAATCTAAATGAAAGTATATAAAAAAATGTCAGAAAAATCTAGACAAAATAATTGAAATTTCAATAATAACTTAAAAAGGTCTACCATATATTACTTTTTCCAGTTCTTCATTACCTATAGATGTGTCTTTCAACATCTGTCAGAGTTCTATAGTTTAAGAAATTAAGTCTTTATGAAAACATTTATATGAGTAGATGCACCAATAAATATTTCGAATGTTTTAGGCACTAAAACCAAATTTACATCTAAAAATACTAAAGTAAGTTACATACATACAGATATTTATATACATACGTATGTATGTATTGATACAACATGCATGATACATGGTATAATTCTCTTTATATGTTCGTATATTACATAAAAGAAACAACTATCAACATCCTTATGTTATTTCCTTTTTTAGATCCTTAGCGACTTATTTGTCCTTAATTAATTTTATTTATTTATTTCAATGTATATTAAATAGGTATTTTCTATCTCATCATGCTTTATTCTCCCCTTTTCCTACTCCTAATAAAAAGTGAGCCCAAGAAGAGTTTATTTTATTAATAAAAATAATTTAGAAAAACATTTAAACTCATTATACAATAAATAAAGAGAGTATCCGAAAAAATAAGTGCCTTTAGCTTTTGAAGCAATATTTGACATTCCATATATTGCTCATTATATTTTATTTACTTTGAGTTTATAGATCAAGCACTACAAAGCGTGCTTACTTCCCCTTATCTTTTTTTTTTCTTTTGAAAAAATGGTTATTCAATCACAATAAGGAACTCCTTAAAATTAGTTATCCCTATGGATACCACAACTTTGAAAGCCTTTGAAATATTGTATATTATGGTCCTTTTAACTCTTTCAAATTATCTCACCTTTTAATGTCCTTCATAACATTCTAAGAACATTCAACCGTAATAGGGGTGGGTGTGATCCTTCCAAATGCCAAATCTGCATCCATGTTGTCAAGAACAAGTAACATGTTATCTTACAAATCTTTAAAGTTTGTCCCAGGAATATTATTAAAATTAGCAAATAACACAGTCAATTTGGTTGAAAATGGAACAAAAATAAAGATTGAATGCTTATATCCAAAAAATCAACCATGGTAAATTCAAATAATTGGTAAGTCTCTTCGCAAGATACCTAGCAGAACAGTAATGTCAAGCCTTTGGACAATAATATTAACCATAAGTGGTACACTTATTGTAATAATCAAATATTAACAAATAAATTCAAGTCGAATAATAACCTTCATTTAGGCCAATTAATTATTCACTTGAAAAACCTTGTAATTGTCACATATTTATCATCCCTAACATGTAAGTGATTCGGTCAAATATCAACCTTACTTTAGACTAGCTAATATATGCATGAATACACACACACAAATATCAAATGTTCTTCGTGAACAGCCGAAACAAGGGAGGTCACTTGGTGACATATTATATTTAAGGTAACCAAAAATAACTTACAAAAAGAGAAAAAAGAATATTAGATTTTATTTTAAATTACACAACAAAATACATAAATTTTGTAGGAATGAGATGAATAGAGAAAGTATGAATGCATTTGAATTACATAATTAGCACTTCAAATAAAAATAGATGTAATAATAACAAAAGTAGAACATTGCATGTACGGAAGTTTTGATGTTAAAAGAGCCAAAAGTGAAAATACATGTTCAAAATCAATTCACATTGCTAGACAAGTGAGTTTTAAAGCAAAAATTTAATATTAGATTCAACAAAAGTTCTAGAATTAGCTATTGAATAAATCTAAATAACTTGCTTTCTAGTATAAATAGTTTATTCTTTTCTAGTTTATCGTTTATTAGTAAGACTCTTCCTTCTCAAAATAAAAAAATGGTTACTAATGATTAGAATCTAAATGGCGCTTCAGCTACCTTTCCTGATTCATCGCTAACTTCTAAACCTAAAATCATAAGGTAAAGCGTCCAAATATTGACGATGAAAGGTTTCAACCTTGTTATGGGAATTCTCCCTCAAGACCAATCAAATCAAAACCCTAAAGCAGAATGGAAAACGAGATCGTGGTAAGAGGTGCAAAAACAACCAATCAGTATTTCAATCCAAATTTCAAACCATTCCAAAATCAATCATAATCATCAGACAAACAATATAGAAACAAAGCAATAACAGAAAAATAAATCACATATTGATTTATAGTGGTTCCACTAACGTCTTGTTAGTGTACATCCACTTTGAGAGAGAGCCTTTATTAGTATTAATGAGAAGATTACAAGAGATTGATTATAATAATCAATATTAAAATATAATAGATGTATGGAGAATTGTTGAAGAAAACTAGATTTAGATAAACTCTATTTTTAATGGAGGATAAAAACCTTAATATCTTGGATCATCATATCTTTGAATTCTGAAAAATAGCATATATAGGGAGAAATCTTGTCCAGGCAAATACCCGACTTGCCCTTGAAACCTTCATAAATCAATCCGATCAGCATGGGCAATATGGACATTAGGCAATAGCTCAGACGTCTGGTCCATGCTTCCAGACGTCTAGAAAATAACTCGGGAAACCATTTCCTTACAGCCTAGATGTCTGGTAGAAGGTTTGGGATTCCGGTTCCCTATTCCCAAACATTTGGCAAAAACTTGCGGACATCTTAAAGAATTCTCGGGATGCAGAAAGCATGTTGTCGGACGTCTGACAATACCTCTTCAGTTCTCCATATAGTTTCGTCAAAACTCAACAAACCTGTAAGAAACTTTCGTAGAAATGAAACTCTTTCTCCTTAGCGTGTTGCTGCCCAAGGTTTATCGAGATATTAGCCAATAGGTTTCAGAAATGGCCACATCGATCTAAGAAAATCATGAAGCATGATGGCCACAACAATCTAAAAAAATCATGAAGCATGATGGCTACAACGATCTAAGAAAATCATGAAGCATGATGGCCACATATGATCCAGGCCAGCAAAATACACATCTAATTCGGACCAGCAAAACCAATTTACGAGTGGAGAAATATCAAATTAAAAATTCTTCTTCTTAGCTAGAAATGATAAAGAATACAGGCTTTAACACAAATTTTGATTTGGAATATCTTGCTCGTATCACGATTAGTAGTAAAAAATGGTAATAGTAAGGGTAGAAGTCAGTAGAAGAACAAAAAATATCGCCTTTGCTCATCATTTCAGGGCTTTCGTGATTTGAATATGGAACCCATTAGGCAAATTTGAGATATACATAAGAAATAATGGATTCTATATGATCATATTTTCTAATGCTTCAGATTAATGGTAAGCTTATAATATTAAAAAATGGAGCAAAAACTTTGTTCTTGACAGAGATCTGTTATCATCTCTCTTAGTATGGATTAGATTACCAGAATTAAACTTGAAATTAAGGGATAAAGAAGCCTTTACTGCTATTTCCAGTGTAGTAAGGTCTCCGTTGAAACAAGATGAGCCAACGACTAAAGGAACAAGAATTAGTTATGCAAGAATCCTAGTTGAAATCAAAGTAAACGCAGATCTCCCTAAAGTGGCCTACATTTATATGCATGATGGAGAAAACATTGTTTAAAAAATTGAATACGAGTGAATTCCTTCAAGATGCTTGACATATGCTTGTTTTTGACATATCACAAGAAATTTGATCGACAAAGAAAGTTTGGAAAGAAAAGAAAAATACAAACTTAGTTATTGCTGAAAATGAAAAACCCTTTTTCGGAGAATCCAAGATCTAGCCAAATCATTTCAAGCCCAGAAAATGTTTTCTTCAAAAATGGTGATCAATCGGGTAATTCAAAAGACTTAACAAACATTGCAGTTTCTGGAATAATAGAATTATTTGAAAACATTAGAAAATTTTTGTCATAAAAATAATAGTTGATATTTCAACAAAATTCCGACGGTGCCGAGCAAATGGAGATAACCCAAAATCAGAAAGATTCGGATCTTAACGATCAAATAAACATTATACTAGAAGAAGAGCACCCTATTCAACAAAGTCAAACATGAACTCTTTTAAAGAGAATGAAGCAAACATCGAACTTAGAGGGCATGCGACAAACACACATCAAATTCCAGGAATTTATAGTGCACAGGTTATTAAGCACCCTCTACAGGGTTGCTGAAGTTCAATTACAGATATAAACAATTCAAACATGGAAATATTCACAATTTAGATAATGCAGCTAATGGTGCTTTGAAAAAATCTGGTGTCAATTCTGCTGTGGCATCTCCATCCTCCCATTGCCTCTCTGAAAACCTGATACAGAAAGCTGCCAAAGTCCTTAAATCATCTTCCTTACCTATTAATAAAAGCAAAAGAAAATGGAGCAGAAAAAAGAACATTTATGATATAGTTGCTAATAATAATAAGGAGGTTAAAGAACATAGTGAATTCAAAGAAAGATACATTATCAAAACCCAAAGTGGAAGGAGCAACTCAAAATTCAAGATAAAAGTCCATGTAAATAGTTGAGAATAAAGACTTCTAAGAATATTGAAGTTAACAGTTCTAGATTCACACTGTAACTGCGAGAGATATCATTTCTGTATCCTTCAAGATCATACTTTTATTTATGTCTTTAATTGCATGGAATGTTAGGGAATTAAATTCCCCAAAAAGGAACTTAGATTTAGCTAATAGGTGTTTATTAACAAACCCAATATAATTAGTATGCTAGAACATGAACTTGACAATTCTAAAATAGAAGATTATCAGTTTAGATTTTTAAATAATTGAAGCGTTATATAGAACAATTTTATGGGCGGAAATGGAAGAATTATGGTTTTACGGGATCCTAATCTTTGAGATTTAAACTAATATTTTATAAATTTACAATATAGTCATTGTAAATTTATAAAAAAAAGGTGGATTTCAATTAGAAATTTCATTTATATATGCTTCTAATAGTGAAAATTAAAGAAATTTTCTTTGGAATCACTTGGAGCTACTAAATAAAAATATGATCAAACCTTGGATAATTATTAGGGATTTTAATATAGTTTTGCATGCCTTTGGAAAAGGGGGACTACCAATGCCTTTAAAGAAATTAGAAGTTCCCAATAATTTATTTTAAAAACAGGCTTGATTGAACCTATTATCATGGGAAATAAATGTAAAAACTCTAATTAAATAACATTATTCAGGAGATTTAATTACATAAATTAAACAGAATAATGTAAGGATTAGAGTGACAAGAGGATTGAGATTTGAAAACTAAATAGAGGTCGTGCTTAAATGAATCAAAAGAATGGATTTATGAAATGGTTTTATAAGTTAACTATACAAGAGAATAAGGCAAAGGTATTATGGGAAATAGTCGTATATCATAATCCCATAATCCATAAACCCTTATTCCATTCATTTCAGACGTTTATAAATCAAACACAAAAGCTAAGGGGAACTAAATGTTGAATATGCTAGTATATGATTTCTGTTTGATGATAATAAACACACACACACACACAGATATATATATATATATATATATTCATTTAAATGTATTTGATAATGTACTATTTTATTTTTCATATAATCAAATAAAATTTGCTGAATAAAATGAATAACACAGAATTTAAATTCAAACGAATATTTCGTTCAAACAAATATTTATTACAATTTTGAATAGTACAAATTTGAGCTCTCACTATATATATATATATATATATATATATATTTCAATTTCAATCACATCACAATTTTTCACTTACAAATGCACCTCACTACATATCACTCATTTACTCGTATTTATCATCAACTCTATTCCAAATTGAATCCAGCACTAGAGCGATCTGCAAAAATACACACTGACGCATTAAAATTGAAAAGAAAATATTTTTGCAGTATAAAATAAAATGTATATTTTGAAAATTATATTTTCCTCAGTTATTTGAGTTGTTCGTCATCATTTAATTTTGAATTCATCGTACATGAATAGTTTGTGACATGCATAGTGTATCACTGTACATGTCACAAGACCATGCATACCGATGTACACTTGATAAAATTATAGGGACAGGTGAGCAAAAGGTCAAACCCAATCAAAAGCGGAGTTCAACTCAAGTGCAATACAAATAATGTCACGACATGAGCACAAGGTCAAACCCGAGCTTTTTGCTGGATTCAACTCAGGTGCGACTTCAAAAATCTACATGAAGTATACAAGCAAATGAAAAATCAGATATCCAGAGAACGGATAAACAAGTACATATTCAAGCACATCGAACCACACAACAGTGACAACCAGACTCAAGTGAACCTGATATGAATAACACAAGAATGGCAACAAAATGCTCCAAGACAGACTCAAGATCATAAGAACTAAGTACACATGAACTACATGACTCCAGAAAAAAATCATGTTTAAGTTTCAAACACAGCAGACCATGCTAACGGCTACCACCAAATGAAGCAGTTCAATATTAAACCAAACCACTCGAGCAAGGCCAGCTACTATATGAATGCAGGCATATAGAATCAATTAAAATACCGCAACATTCAAGCATGCATATACAACATGAATGTACAGACCACATGAACACAAGAGCCAAAATTAACTCAACAAGACAACTAGTATATACATATATACATGTATACACCTAGTGACACAATTGGAGTTTAGTAATAATCACAGAGTCAAGTTCATGATGAACATCACGTGCAGACGAGCAACGTGAAGACCAACAGTAGCAATTTCAAAATAATCAAGGCAAGTTCGAAAACATCCAAAGCAAAGCCAGACATGCTAGAAACTCAAAGCCGTGAAAATCAAGTCGTGGTAATCAAGAAATCAAAATAGTCAGAATCGAGCCATGGTGATCAAGCATCAGGAAAAGATATGAATTGAATAAGTCTAAACAAATCATATACATCCAAGCAATATCTAACGGCTAAGCCTATAATTATCAAACGAATTCATATAAAATATATGAACGAAATTATGGATGTTCGAACCCTATTTAACCCATTCATCAATGGCTTTTAGAAACCATCGAGTTCAAAGCAAATCAACTAGTAAATCAAAGAGAATAAATCGCATACCACTTAGTCGAACTTGATCAATATTAAAGGAGTCGTGTATGAATTGAAGAAACGGACGGTTGCCGAAGAGAATTTGAGGAATGGTCATTGTAATCAACCAACAAACAATCGGCGAATTCAATTATCAAAAGCCCTAATTTTCGAGCAAAGGAAAAGAGGAACGAATGCCTTTTTTCACAAGGAAAGAGATACCAGGCCGAAGAAACAAAAGGAGTAGAGGGACATTTTTTATCACATAATTTATTTCAAGGCTGGCCTCTCTAAATTGATTTAGGCTTTATTTTTTAAATTAGGGTTTTATTAATTTTATTGTTTTAAATTTGTATTTTCTCTTTTAAACATTTGTTATTTCTAGCCGTGTCACTAGGGGACGAACTATGGTGGTGTAGTTCAAGAATTCGCAACTCAGCGGCTGAGGTGTGGAAGGATTTTGAGCGTAGAGTTAGGTTAGTTGATCGCGGGTGTCACGAGTTTAAGTGCGTAAGCGTCTGACTACTTAATTTCTAGTAGAAACCTTAGGGACAACACAAAGGTAGGGTTTTGCCGAAGGTGGGTAAATTTTATGTTGTTCTATTTTTTCATTTTTATATTCTGCTATTATTTGTGCTGCAATTATTCTGCTACAATCAGTGCTGCAATTATTTATATACTTCCGTACTAAATTTTTATAATTAAAAGTATCACCCTATTCACCCTCCCTCTAGGGTGAAATCGATCCTACAAGTGGTATCAGAGCTAGGAACAAAAGCCATTTATGTTTTTTTAAAATTTTGGTTTTTCAAAAACCAATTTTGTTTTACAAATTTGAAATTTTAAAATGGCTTCTTTTAATAATTCTTTTACTGAGGGTCGGTCCAATATTATTCCTCCTATTTTTGATGTAACATAGTTTTTTGAATTGGAAATTAAAAATGGAATATTATTTAAAATCTGTTAACTTTAAATGTTGAGATATTAGTGAAAACGGATGTGATATAATAGATGGAATACCTTTGAAGCAATATATGGTGCAAAAGTCAACAACCGAGAGGAATCCCCCCTAATCAACTCAGTTATAGAAACGTGCTTAACAGGATTTGCAAAAGGCAACAGTAATGAAGATTCAATAGCCAATGATATAAATGATTTTTCATCCAATGATTAAGTTCTCTTATGCAGAAAATTAACTGAAAATAATAAAGCTCTTGAAATGAAAAATACTACATTGAAAAGGGAATAGACTAAACTTCATTAGATAAATACTGATTTGGAAAATGAGCTTAAAGATAAAAGTTCTAATTGCAAAAAGTGTTTGGCCCATGAAAAAGAATTTGCTCGTTTACCTGAAAATTTTCAGAAGTTAGAAAACAAATTTTAATTTGAGAGAAAAACAAAAATGAGTTGATTTGTAAAAACAACATTTTGCAAAAAGAGTGGATAGCCTTAAGAAGTCAGAAATTTCTAAACGTGTGAATTTGGAAAAGAAATTAGATGAAGTCAATGAAAATTTCAAAACCCTTGAAAATGAAAACATGATATTGAGCAAATCTGAAATTATTCAATTAAATCACGAGTTTGAAATGAAGATTGAAAAAAATCAAGGATTTTGAAAAAAATGAATTTTCTCCAACTCTTTGAAACTAAGATGCTTGAAATTGAGAACACAATTAGAGAGCTTCAAAATGAAAATATGGATATGAAAATGAAGATTTTTGAAAAGAGAGCTAGTACCATTAGTTATTGTTCGAAGCTAATAAATAAAAATAAACTTTTAAAATCCAAAGTTAATAAACTTGAGTTGGTTACTCGAAAATTTCACACTAGAGATAAATCATTTAATATGCTCCTAGAAAATCAACTCTTCGAGAATAAAAAGAATGAATTTGGATTCACAAAAGGGTCAAAATATGAAAAAACAACTAATAACATTATTAGAGGGAAAAGTGTGATACCCAAACACGTGAAAACCATACAAATTTGGGTTCCCAAAGGCATGAATATAAAATCTCTTAAAGTTAAACAAATCTGGATGTCGAAAGGGACATATATAAATAATTTTGGGTCTCCACAAACATATTTCTCAAAATCATTTTCCACTAACAACCATGGACCTATAAAAAACAAACAGGTCACAAAAATCTTTTATCGTGTAGGTGTGGTGGCAGGCTAAGGAATAATTGTTAATCCTTGAGATGATGGTTTTGATGACAACAACCTTAGAATAATATTATAAAATATAAATACTAACATTATAGTTTATATATATATATATGCAGGATGTAACCATGCAGGTATCAAGAATGATGACTGTACAGTATAGAGATTTAAGATATCAAGATTGAAGACTCATGAGTATGAAGATTATCAAGAGTTCAAGATTTCAATAACAAGTAATTTAATTAGCAATTTTGTTAAAACTCCTAGAAAAGCACTGGCATCTTAAAATCCAATTTTATTCGTGGAATGGAATCTACTTCGAGCCTGTTAAAGGGATGGAATCCTAAGTATGATGGAACCTACGAAAAATCTAGTGGAATCCACTAACTTTTATTCAAAATGTTTTTGCAAAATTATATCTTATTTTCAAAATGATTTCAAAATCTTCCTTTTAAAAGAATCAAAGAAATCTATCTTGGTTTTTAAATACTTTTAGCCTTAAAATAATCTTTATTTTCGAAATCAAAATTATCGTTGGTTTTGAACTATTTTTTAATAAACATTTAAACTTAGATTTAAGTATAAAACAATAGTAAAATTATATATATATACACAAACACACCAAAATATTATTCTCTATATTTACTTATGGATTTTAACTATAGTAAAGTATATTTATAAAGTCTAAAATAGTTTTAATATAAGATAGAAGTTATTTTCAAAGAAAAAAATCACCAAAATTTATTTTGGCATCTCGACAACCTCAAGTACCCCATGTCGACATGGTAGCAGTTTATTTCAAAAATTTAAATTTTAAAGGAAGTGTTTATTCGTCATATTCTTTCACGAATGGACATGGCTGTTGTTCTACTATAAATAGGGGTAGTTTTGAACAAATTTGTATTCATATTTTTCTGGTTCCACTCCTGTTCTTCTTCCACATTTCTTTATACACATTCTTACTATTACTCTACCGAAATCAACATTGAATCTAACTAGATCATTTCCGGTTTGATTCTCTATCACTATCTCAACAAGATCTCAGTGCTATTCAGAGTTATAGACTTCTTTGTATTCAATTAAGTGAGAAAAAGTGTGATTGTAGCCTTGGAAATCAATCAAGTGAGAAAAGGTGTGATTGTAGCCTTGGAAATCAATTGGGTGAACCTGTTGCCACTGAAATCAAGTGTCTCTACCTGGAGGATTGTGAATCTGGAGTGGTGTACTTCGTGGCCTTGAAATCGAGGGTGTAATTGTACAATTGCTTTTGAAAGGAAATCCGTACTTGTGTGCGGGACTGGATGTAGGGTAACTCTAAACCAGTATAAAATTCGGTGTGTTCTTTCCTTTATTGCTTTTACTTTAATTCTGCATCTATGTTTGATTCTATAATCATTTCTGTGTCCGAATATTGCATACATTTGTGTTCAAATTAACGAAAACTCAAAAGGATTTAGTAATTCCTTTTAACACTATTCACCCCCTCTAGTGTTAATCCTAGCCTTAAGATCCGTATTCCGCATTCACATTTGGTATCGAAGCAAGGTTTTCAAAGTATTCATAATCTGAATTTTGAAAAAATTTCAAAATGGCTACCAACACTGATACTGTTAGCACTACCAACACTGGTTCTATTATCCCCGTCACTAGTTCATTTGTAGAAGATTAATCTACTGTCAGACCACCACTTTTTAATGGCAGTAACTATGCATATTGAGCATGTAGGATGAAAATATATTTATAATCAATAGTACTAGACACTTGGAATGTCACGCAGACTGAATATTCTGAACCCACAACTGATTTTGCACAGCGGACTACTGAGTAAAAGGCTGTTGCACAAAATAACTCTAAAGTTATGAATATTCTATTTTGTTCACTTGATAGAAATGAATTTAATAGAATGTCAGTTTGTAAGTCTGCATATGAAATCTGAAAAACTTTGCAAGTTACTCACGAAAGAACAAGCAAAGTTAAACTGACCAAAATTTCCATGCTCACAAACCAGTTTCAATTATTTAAAATGAATTCTAATGAGTCTATTTCTGATATGTATTGTACATTTCAGAACATTATGCATTCTCTAATATCCTTGGGAAAGGAATTTTCGGAAGAAGATCAAGTCAGAAAAATCTTAAATTCTCTTACTCCAGAATGGGATCAAAAGACACTTGCGATCGAAGAGGCAAATGACATCAGTACCTTTTAGATAGAAGAATTAATTGGAAATATAATGTCCTTTGAAGTCCAAATGATTGAGAGAAGAGAAAGCGAAGCATCTGAAAAGAAATCAATGGCGTTCAATGCATTGACCGATGATCAGACTCAAACAGCGATAAAGATGAAGAGATAGCCCTTATGACCAAGAATTTTCGAAAATTCCTGTAATACAGAAAGATGAATAATCTAAGAGAAAGAACTATAAGAACTATGGAAATCATAATGTAGCGCCAAACAATATCAAATGTTTCAACTGCGACGAACCAGGTCATATAAAAAGAGACTGTCCGTATCCAAATAGGCAATATCTTCCTATAAACAATGATTCCTTAAAGAAACGAAAATGTGCATTTACTGCTACTCTAGATGACTCAGACTCGTCCTTAAGCGATGATGATCAGAAGATAGATAATTCAAATATGTGTTTCACGGCAGTTCACGACTCCAACGAATTCAGAGAAACCGACTCAGAAAAAGGTACACGTTTACAATACAATTGGTTGAAATTGCATGCTTAGAATTGGTTGCTTGCTTGATTGATTTTGAATTGGTGTGTTCTTTGAATTTTAATTTTTTTATTTTCTACTATTATTTTACTATTATTTTTATTTTTAATAGTATCATAATATTTTATGAAATATATTATAATTCTGGTAATATTCCAAATATGTATATATAAACATAAAAAATAATATATATATATAGTAGAATACTTAAGAAAAATAATCATGGAAATTCAAAGGCACATGTCGACATGGTCCCCACCATGATGTCGACATAGGTATAGAATTTGAAATTCAAAATTTGAATTCAAATGGTTGAATTTCCTTCCACCTTTTCACTTCATTCAATTTTATGAAAAGCTACCTTTTGACCAGAGAATATGTCCTTTAAGAATCTATTTATTCACCATCTTTTATCACAACTTTTCACTCTCATTTTCAAATTCAAACTCGTATCTCAAAACTCCAAGCTCTCTACTCTCTGCTCTAATGGCTTCTTCAAGCAACCCCTCCACAATGAGATTTTCCAGAAAGATAAAAGAGCAACTCTACAATGATCCGGAGGCTATAAAAGCATATATCAACTATGCTAACTATGGAAAAGTCCATCCCGAGAAGTTTGCTCTTTTCAAGATTTCTCTTCTTATGAAATTGATTCTCTTTTTGCAAACAATCAAGTTCTTAGTCTTGTTGATGCTTCTTAAAATGATTTTTTTTTATTCAAGTCTTGTTAAAATTTTCTATGCAAATTTAAACCGTGGATTTTATAACGGAAATGATGATGAGATTTGGAGTAGTGTCAAAGGCACTAGAATCATTTTAAATTGTGATCTTTTGGGTACTATTCTCAATCGCAAAAGCACGGAAATGGATCTTTCTAGTTTTAATTTCGATGAAAATGAGCGTGAGACATTTCATCATATTTTCGAAGGAAATGATGAGTTTGAATTCAAAAATCGAAACTTTCGACCAAAAGCTAGAATTGTTAATCGTCTTTTACAACATACTTTGACCTCAAAATCTGGGAATTTTAACAATCTTACCTCAAAAGTTTGCAAAACACTTTTTGCTATTTTTGGAAATTATGATATTAATTAGATGCAAGTTATTTTGGATGAACTTCGTCCCAAAAATCTTGAAATGCGAGAAAACTCTTTATATCATGGAATCTATCTCACTCGGATTTTTAACTATTTTGGAGTAGATTTCAAAGGAGAAGAATTTGTTTCAAGAAAAGTTTTTAATCACTCAAATATTTCTCTTATGAAAATTCCATTTGTTTTTCAACCTTAGAGACTCTTGCCGAAAAAGAAGAGCGTTTGGCTCATGAGGAGATGGAAGAGGAGGAAGAGGAAGAAAAAGAAGGGGATGAAATGGAAATAGAATAAGAAGAAGAAGGTGGAACATCTTTGGGAAGCATTGACTATCCTCCTAATCAACCCAACAAAACCTTACTCAAAAACCAAAAGACTATTGTCGAGAATCAACGGATTTAAACAGTCCGTTAGTAAGAAATTGGATAAAATGTCATCAAAGATGAACAAGTTTTTCTCTAAAGTCAGCAAGAAGCTTGGATTATCTTCATCTTCGTCATCCTCTAACTAGTTCTACTTTTCTATGTTGTGTTGCACTAGTTTTAGTTTGTTTTGATTTGAATGTTCGTGTAGTTCTTTATGATTAATCATTGTATCATTCTATTATGCAATGAAATTGAATTTCTTTTCTATTATCTAGCTTATCTTATATCCAGAATAAATGTTAGTATATTATATAAATATATATGTATACACAATTACTTACAAAATCAAAATAAGTCATCAAAATTCACTGAACTATGTCGACGTCGCCCCTTGACCATGTCGACATGTACTAGTCAGAAATGACATTTCATTTGAAATTTGAATAACTACCTTTTTTCTATTCATTTCAAATGAATTTCTACATCTATAAATATCTATTTCTTCCAGAACTCATCACTCAGAATTATTTCTTATCTATTTTATCTCTCATTCTTCTCAAAAACTCAATTCTGACCAATCCAATTCATAATTTGATCGAGAATCTTGAAGAAACCCTTAATTCTTTCAAGAATATTCTCTCTTTCATTCTTTGTAACCAGCGTCACTTAGAGTTGAGTCAAATGCAGATGATCAAGGAGCAAGAAAAGCATTTTGATGCGATACGATGGATGATTTCCTCCCTGCACAAAGATGATAATGAAGCACATCCTCCTGTCTCTCGCACCAATGATAATGAAAATTGGGATGCCATTAAAGCAGACCCTATATTTGGAGAAGAAGGATGGGTGGAAGTTCCTCGTAATGTTTGATTTTATTTGATTGCTTTTTTTTGACTTTAATTATTTGCTTGGATTGATTTAATTTGATTTGTTTTGATTTGATTCGGTTTGGATTGATATTTAGTGCGCAAAACATGTATAAAAACACGTTGATATTTATATGATCGTTGATTAGTTATATATGATCGGTGATTAGTTATATATGATCGTTGATTAGTTATTATGTTTATCAGTATAATTATCTCTTAATCTGTCTATTATATACTCCATTGTATAGTTTATTAATGCAGGTACTTTAGTACAACAAAGGGTGGGAGTTCAATAGTTTCGAGTTAGTTTTTGTTGATGACAAAGGGGGAAAAGTACAAAATGGGATAGTTAGGTATAGATTAAGGGGGAGTTATTAGTTTTAGAGGGATTTATTAGGATAGAAGTAATATTTTATACAAAAAGGTTGTCATCATCAAAAAGGGGGAGATCATTAGTCCTTGAGATGATGGTTTTGATGACAACAACCTTAGAATAAGATTATAAAATATAAATACTGACATTATAGTTTAGATATATATATATATGTGTGTGTGTGTGTGTGTGTGTATGTATGTATATATATGTATGTATATGCAGGATCTAACCATGAAGGTACCAAGAATGAAGACTGTACAATATAGAGATTGAAGATATCAAGATTGAAGACTCATGAGCATCAAGATTATCAAGAGTTCAAGATTTCAATAATAAGTAATTTAATTAGGAATTTTGTTAAAACTCGTAGAAAAGCACTGGCATCTTAAAATCCAATTTATTCATGGAATGGAATCCACTTCGAGCCTGTTAAAGGGATGGAACCCTAAGTAGGATGGAACCTACGAAAAATCTAGTGGAACATTGTTTTGTATCCACTAACCTTTTATTCAAATGATTTTACAAAATTATGTCTTGTTTTCAAAATGATTTCAAAACCTTCCTTTTAATAGAATCAAAAACAGCTATCCAGGTTAAAATACTTTTAGCCTAAAAATAATCTTTATTTTCAAAATCAAAATCATCCTTGGTTTTAAACTATTTTTTAATAAATATTTATACTTAGATTTAAATATAAAATTATAGTAAATTTATATATATATATACACCAAAATATTATTCTCTATATTTACTTATATATTTTAACTATAGTTAAGTATATTTGTAAAGTCTAAAATAGTTTTAATATAAGATAGAAGTTATTTTAAAAGAAAAACAAATCACCAAAATTTCTTTTGGCATGTCGACATCCTCAAGTACCCCATGTCGACATGGTAGAAGTTTATTTCAAAATTTTGAATTTGAAAGGAAGTGTCTATTCATCATATCCTTTCACGAATGGACAAGGCTATTGTTCTATTATAAATAAGGGTAGTTTTGAATGAATTTATATTTATATTTTTCTAATTCACTCATCTTCTTCTTCCACATTTCTTTATACACATTCTTACCATTACTCTGCCGAAATCAACATGAATCTAACTAGATCATTTCTGGTTTGATTCTCTATTACTATCTCAATAAGATCTAAGTGCTATTCAAAGTTATAGACTTATTTGTAATCAATTAAGTGAGAAAAGGTGTGATTGTAGCCTTGAAAATCTATCAAGTGAGAAAAAGTGTGATTGTAGCCTTGGAAATCAACTGGGTGAACCTGTTGCCACTGAAATCAAGTATCTCTACCTAGAGGATTGTGAATCTGGAGTGGTGTACCTCGTGGCCCTGAAATCGAGGGTGTAATTGTACAATTGCTTTTGAAAAGAAATCTGTACTTGTGTGCGGGACTGGATGTAGGGTAACTCCGAACAAAAATAAAATCCGGTGTGTTCTTTCCTTTATTGCTTTTACTTTATTTCTGCATTTGTGTTTGATTCTGCAATCATATCTGTATATGAATTTGCATACATTTGCGTTCAAATTAACAAAAACTCAAAAAGATTTAGTAATTCCTTTTAACACTATTCAACCACCCCCTCTAGTGTTAATCCTAGCCTTAAGATCCGTATTCTGCATTTCTCACAATAATAACAGTTTTATCTAGATTCTGGCTGTTCCAGAAGCACAATGGGCATCAAATTAAAGTTCCTTAGCCTAGTATAAAGGTGGCAGAATCATAATGGGCAACAACGAAAAATTATCGACAAAGGTATAATAGGTAAAGGTATCTTGAACGATTTATGTGATAATCTACACCATAATATGAATTAAATCGGCTAATTATGTGATAAAATAATGAATGTTGATTTTGATTCTGACTTTTTCAAATTTGCTGGCCAATTACATTTTTATGTCGAGAACACTATAAGTTCATCTAGACTTTTGGACTAGTTCATATAGATTTGTTTGAACCAATGATATTGTTTTATTAGTTGATGATTACTCATGATACACGTGAATATATTTGTTTATCCTCTAACTTCAAGATCTCACACTATATTCACTTCTTGTTTATGTGCACATTTTCAATTAAATCCTTAATGAATCACATTTTCAAAAAGCTGTAAAATGATTAGTTGCATACATCATGGTCTGGTCTATGACATCAATCTAATCCTAAGTCTAAGAGAAATTTAAATGCAGATTACATTGGTAATATAGTTGATAGAAAAATTATTAGTGAAGCGTGATTTATGTTGAGACATTCAGTAGCTGTATCATTTTTCAAAGAAAATATCTGCATATTTTTCATTTCAAATAGCAGAATTTTTTTTATAAAACCCCTTCTAGAAAATCATTTTTTGTTGACCGTGTTTCAGATTAGTCATTTTTAAAAAATTTGATAATTATTTTTTGGATTTGATCTTAAATGTCTACATTAGCTAATATTGCTCCCTACTGATTATCGAAAATATAAATAGTGATTGAAAAAGTGACGAATGTTGATATTAATTATGTATCATAACTTGAGACATTATATTTTATTTAGAAATTTAAATAAGAGTTATAAAGACTTTTTGTTAGTAAAAATTCCATGACCATTTTTAATTATATCATATTTGTATCGACTATCACTCATCAAAATCCAATATAGTAGGTCAGTATGTGGTATTTTATTATATTTTTTAGAAATTAAAAGACATCCAAAGTATTCACTCTCATTTAAAAGTCCTCACGGTTATGCATGGGTGAATTACTTGGAATTTTTGATTATGTGCTTTCATGCTCATTTAAAAGTCCTCACGGTAATGCATGTATGGAACACATATCAAAGTTAACTGATTAAATAGACAAGTTGATTCCAATCCCATTTAAAAGTCCTCACGGTTATGCTTGGTTAGAAAATACTAGAATTCATTTTTAATTTTTTTTGGAATACTACTAACCTCATTTAAAAGTCCTAACAGTTATGCATGGTTAGTAGACATTCAAATTCCAAGTATAAATATACCACAAATAGACACAACTATATGATTTTGTATACCAACATCATCCCTATCATTCAAAAGTAGATTATGCATCACACAGAGTACTTATGATTGAGTATTAATATTGTATTAATGTCTATCACTTTATCTCTATTTTTCTAACACTATTACTCTTTTCCTGATAACAAAAGGGGGAGAGAAAAGTTAAGACGACAATAAAAGCAAATCAAGATCAAATAATTTATTTTGTATTTTCTATATGCATCTAGTTCATTTATTCGTTTTTATTTATTAATATGCATATATAAAGTGGAAGCTTTGTTGTAGAGAGAGCATTCAAATAGGGGGAACAAATTGAATGATCACATACATTTAACAAATTCAAAATCTTAAATATACGTTTGTTATCATCAAAAGGGGGAGATTGTTGAATATGCTAGTATACGATTTTTGTTTAATAAAAATGAACATGTATATATATATGTATGTATTCATTTAAATGTTTTTGATAATGTACTATTTTATCTTCACATAACTAAATAAATATTTGCTGAATAAAATAAATAACACAGAATTTAAATTCAAACATATATTTTATTCAAACAAATATTAAATACTGTTTGCTCCAAAATTGGTCACAAACCCCAAAAGCATTAAGGGCACCATTTTTCATACACAGTTCCATAATACTCACAGACAGATCTCAGATATAGATAATGTAGAGAACAAAAATGAAGAAACATGAAAATTAAAATGGAAGAAAGCAGAAAAGAACACAAGATTTATAGTGGCTTAGCAATCCGGCCTACGTCCACTTGGGATCAATCCTTTTTTATTGATTTTGTGTTGTTGAAGTTACAGTTACAAGCTGTTTTGATTTGTAAACAAAAATATCAGAGTTCTGGCATTCACAGTCCAAGAAGTTCCCCCTTGCATTTGCCATAGGACTCCTATTTATAGGTGTAGATACGATGATATCCGCCCCCAAAACCCGGAATACCACATTTCTCGCGCAAGTGGAGTCACCAGACCGATCCAGAGCGATTTGGGATCGATGCATGTTCATTTTGTATAGCTGAGATCGATCATGGAGGTTCTCAAGGGTATCAGAAAGCTCCTCTAAAAATTTTGTAGCGTTTAGACTTGTAAAGTGAGAGTTATGATTGATGCAAGTGTTGTTCTTTAGTACGCTGCTGATCCCGTATCGATACCTCTTCGTATCGATCGATTGACATCGATCGACTTCATATCCATTATAATCAGCATCCATCTGTCCCTATTTCCATAGTCGTAGCCTCCGCATCGATCCAATTTCCACGCCTACATCCATGTTGAACGCTTCATCGCTTGACCAACTCGACTGCTTTATACCCATGCTTCGAATCCATCCGCTTATGCTTCTTCGTATACATCGACCGATCCTCTGCTCATATCCTTCGGCCGCTCCTCTGTTCGTATCGATCCTCAGCATATGTCCTCTTTGCGTTGCCTTGTTCGTTTCGGTCCAAAGTTATGTCCCTTCGTATCGATCCAAACTTTGATCGATACGAAGTATGCCTCGCCGTATCCATTCAATCGATGTGTGCTTCATCGATTTGAAGTATGCTGCCATTTCAATTCCGATCGATACAAAATCATCGATGCTATATCCGTCATCGATCGATACAAACTTCGATCGGCCTAAATCCATGAGTGCTATCCATACTGCAACATGATCGATACGAACAGTATGGATACGAACCAACCTCCATGAATCTTGATCCATCCATATCTCGAGCATACGAACTCCGATTGACTTGAAATTTGAAACTTAGCCTCACCTAATATTTTTCATCCTTCTAATCGATCTCGCCTTGATTGGAGCTCGGTCGAATTTTGATGACATCTATCATAGCCTTGTTTCCAATCATTATCCAATCCCGATATCCATCCTTTCCAGCCAGTTTGTTGATATCCCAGCCTCGATCAAAAGGCGGGATAACATTTGCTCTCCAAAACATGCCTTGTGGTATGAAGGTGTGTTTTGAAAAGTTTCGATTCCGACATTCGAAGTCCATATTCCATCCATAGCCATACTATTCGATTCGTAATCCAATCCATTACCAAGTCATCCTATCCGAGTGCCACAGCCATACCTGATCCAAATCCACAACTGCTCTGAGTCGATGTCCAAATTCATAACCTTTCTGGGTTCTTGCCAAGCGTAGTCAACATTCGACGACAGGGATTGATTAACGCCTTGTGGTTCTTGGTTCAGTGTCCTTGAATGCTGAGTAATGCCATGGCTTAAGCCCTAAGCCGAATCCTTGTCGCTCCGGACCCTTGTCGAGCATAGTCCATACTCGACGACCTGAATTTTCAAACGATAGATATTATGAGGCCTAAGTCCTAGGCCGAATCCTAATCTCTCCGTACCCTTGCCGAGCATAGTCCATACTCAATGACCTAAATAAGCCAATTCACCATGTTTAGACGAAGAGACTTACCCTTTCCAGGCATAATCCATACCCGACGACCATTTACCAAAAACCAGGAAAAAATCCAATCAAAAACCAATCCAAAATCCAGATCAAATCAGAAAACCAAAAATCCATACAAGAAATCCAAATCAATATCCAAACCAAAAAAGAAGCATCCTAACTAAAGTCTAAACCAGAAAGCAAATAAAACCAGGAGTTCAAACGAAACTCTGAAACCAAACTAGAAAAAAGCAAATGTCCAAACCAAAAAAGAAAAAAACAAATTTCACAAACTATAGTGTCACTGTTCATCATCATCTTAGAGCATGCCTAGAGGCTATCTCCGTCCTCGTACATGAGTAAGTGACTTAGCCATTTGCCCAGAGTTTTCTACTTATTCCACATCATTCCTGTCAGTTGATAACCAATTGACCATCATTCCTAGACCTCATGCCATTGTTGTTTGAGGTAGATGGTGGCTGCTCCTATTCTACCACTGCATTCAGAGCTCTGACAAATTGTTGCAACTGACTGCTTCTTACATGCACCTTGATTATATCCTTTAGATGCCTATAACTATTAGTATCATGTCCGTCCAAATCGTGAAAGGGATAGTTCCTTCCTGGTGCCCTTTCACGTTCCAAGGGTTCTCTCATTGCTGGCCTTCAATAGGGAAGGCAATCCTGAGGCTCCATGAATATCCTTTCTAACAGCTCATTCAATCCTGTGTAGGTGGAGAATTTTAGCTCTCTCCATCGTTTCCTAGCTTTTCTCGTTTCGTCACCTAACTTCCTCTTTCATTAATCTTTATCTTTTTCCAAGCTTCCACCAGATGGTTCTCCATCGTAGGCCATGTTCACTTCCTTCAACCTCATATCTGAACATGCATCTCCTGTCGAAGGAATCTCTCAGCTTCGTGAAAGAATTCCCCAAGATCCAACGGTGGGTCCCGTATCAATGACACTTTGAAATCTGAATCATCTCTGACTCCTGACACTGCTGCGATCAAAACCATTGATGATCCAGCTGATCTACCGAAGCAACTGCTGCATTGACCGAGTCAAGAAAGCTCTAAGCAATTTCCCTGTCCTTTGCTTCACCGATGTTAGCGTCATCACATTCTTCGGCCTTTTGATATGAACCCGAAATTGCTTTAGAAACCTATCCACCAATCTGTCCATATCCTGATACATCTCTCTTCCAACTCTCTGAACCACATTGCAGCTATATCCGTCAAGAAAAGGGGGAAACATCGGGTCATAACTTCCTTCAATTCCCCCAGCACTTCCAATTGTCTCGTGTACCTCATCAAGTGATCAGTAGGATCAGCCTCGCCATTTTATACCTCCAGTGCAGGTAGCTTGAACTTCGGTGGATTCCTAGCCATTCCGACGTCACGGGCGAACAGACTTCTGTTTACTCCTTCCAGAACTCTGTTTCTTAAACCTCCGCGCATAATTCGCCTGATAATCTCAGCCAACCTAGCGTTGTCCGGCAAGGGTTGTCCCCCGATTCCCCAAGCAAATCTTGATACATATTCTTCATCACGTACTCTTGCTTCTGCCAGCATCTCGTCATGTAGTTTCACCTAGAGTCCCTCCATTAATCGATCCACCATTGCCAGTTGGTGTGCCCCTAAGCCTGAATCCCTTCGGATTAACAGTTGTATGCTGATTAGGGGCTGTGCCCTGTTAAGCTACTCCATCAGATAGCCTATTGGGTCCTTCCATTCTAGCACAGTGGATGTGAACTCCATCAACTCCAGCTGTTCCTTCCTGTCCAAACTGTCTGAGAAGGTTCTGCATCATTTCCTTATGTCTCTTCAACAATTCTTCCTGCATAGCTCCTATCATCATCTCTATTTCATCTCTGATGATGAGAGCTGAGGTCTGATTTGCTTCTGAGGAAGCTTCCTGACTCCCTTCATGATGGCTCCTTTCTGGTAATGTCTTTCTAGCTGATTGCCTAACCGTGGTCCCTTTTATATCTGACCCTTTAGCTTTCCAAATCTGAACTCCGAGTCCAGTATAGCAGGTGCTAAGTCCTTCTCAGTGAAATATCCAAAGTGTTTGCTCCAAAGTTGGCCACAAACCCCAAAAGCCATGAAGGCACCAGTATTCACAAATAGATCCACAATATTCACACACAGATCTCATATTTAGATAATGTAGAGAACAAAAATGAAGAAACAACAAAGTTAAAATGGAAGAAACCAGGAAAGAACACAAGATTTATAGTGGTTCGGAAATCCGGCCTACATCCACTTGGAACCAATCCTTTTTTATTGATTTTCTGTTGTTGAAGTTACAATTACAAGCCTTTTTTATTTGTAAACAAAAATAGCAAAGTTTCGGCGTCCAAAGTCCAATAAGATCCCCTTTGCAGTTGCCATAGGACTCCTATTTATAGGTGTAGATCCGAAGATATCCACCCAAAAACCAAGAATACCTCTTGTCTCATGCAAGTGAGGCTATAAGACCGATCGAGAGCAATTTGGGATCGATGCATTTTCATTTCGTATCGATCCAAAATTGGTCCAATCGAGCTGAGATCGATCATGGAGGTTCTCAAGTGTATCAAAAAGCTCCTCTGAAAATTTCGTAGCGTTTGGACTTGTAGAGTGAGAGTTATGATCGATGCATGTGTTGTTTTTTGGTACACTTCTGAGCCTATATCGATACTAGTTCGTATCGATACCTCTTCGTATTGATCGATTGACATCGATCGACTTCATATCCATCATAATACGCATCCATCTGTCCCCATTTTAATAGATGTAGCCTCCGCATCGAGCCGAGTTCCATTCCTACATCCATGTTGAATGTTTCATCGCTTGACCAACTCTACTGCCTTGTATCCATGCTTCGAATACATCAGCATGTGCTTCTTCGTATCCATCGGCCGACCCTCTATTGGTATCCTTTGGCTGCTCCTCTATTCGTATCGATCCTCTTCATATGTCCTCTTTGCGTTTCCTTGCTCGTATTGGTCTAAAGTTATGTCCAATTGTATCGATCCAAGCTTTGATCGACACGAAGTATGCCTCGCCATATCCATTCAATTGATGTGTGCTGTATCGATACGTAATCATCGATTCAAAGTATGCTGAGATTTCAATTCCGATCGATATAAAATCATCGATGTTGTGTCCATCCCTGATCGATACGAACTTCTATCGACCTGAATCCATGAATGCTATCCATACTACCACGTGATTGATACGAATAGTATCGATACGAACCAACCTCCATGAATCTTGATCCATCCATGTCTCGAGCATATGAACTACGATTGATTTGAAATTCGAAACATAGCCTCAGCTATTCTTGTTCATCATTCCCAATTGATCCCGCCTTGATTGGAGCTCGGCTAAATTTTGACGACATCGATCATAGCCTTGTTTCCAGTTGTTCTCCAATCCTGATATCAATCCTTTTCGGCTAATTTGTTGATATCCCAGCCTTGATCAAAAGGCGGGGTAACAATTACAATTTTGAATAGTACGAATTGGAGCTCTCACTATATATACAAATTTCAGTTACATTACAATTTCAATCACATCATAAATTTTCACTTACAAATGCACCTCACTACATATCACTCATTCACTCGTATTTATCTTCAACTCTATTCTAGGTTGAATCCAGCATCTGAGCTATCTTCAAAAATACAATGTGTATTTTGAAATATTTTTACGGTATAAAATGAAATGTGTATTTTGAAAATAATATTTTCCTCAGTCATTTGGGATGTTCGTCATCATTTAATTTTGAATTCATCATACATGAGCAGCTTTTGACATGCACAGTGTATCACCGTACAGGCCATAAGGCCGTGCACACCGATGTGTGCTTGATAAAATTATAGGGATAGGTGAGCACAAGGTCAAACCCAATCAAAAGCCAGGTTCAACTCAAGTGCAATACAAAGTCATGACACAAGCGTAAGGTCAAACCCGAGTTTTTTGCTGGATTCAACTCAGATGCAATTTCAAAAATCTACACGAAGTATACAAGCAAATGAAAAATCAGATATCTAGAGATCAGACAAACAAGTACATATTCAAGTACATCGAACCGCACGGTAGTGACAACCAGACTCAAGTGAACCTGATATGCAAAACACAAGACTGGCAACAAAATGCTCCAAGACAGAATCAAGATCACAAGATTAAGTACACATGAACTACATGACTCGGGAACAAAATCATGTTCAAGTTTCAAACACAACAGACCATGCTAACAATTACCACCAGATGAAACGGTTCACTATCAAACCAAACCAACTCGAGCATGTCCAACTATTATACGAAAGCAAGCATATGGAATCAATTACAATACCACAGCATTCAAGCATGCAAATACAACATGAATGTACAGACCACATGAACACAAGAGCCAGGATGAACTCAACAACAAAACCAGCACACACATATACACATATGTACACCTAATGACACAATTCGAGTTCAGTAATAATCACAGAGTCAGGTTCATGATGAACATCATGTGCAGACAAGCTACACGAAGACCAACAATAGCAGTTTCAAAATAATCAAGGCAAGTTCAAACACATCCAAAGCAAAGCTAGACATGCCAGAAACTCAAAGCCGTGATATTCAGAAAATCCAAGAATACAAAGTCAACTGAAAATCAAGCCGTGGTAATCAAGAAATCAAACAAGTCAAAATCGAGCCATGGTGATCAAGCAATTAGGAAAAGATGTGAATTGAATAAGTCTAAAAAAATAATATACATCCAAGAAATATCAAATGGCCAAGCATATAATTATCAGATGAATTCGAATAAAATATACGAACAAAATTATAGCTGTTCGGACCCTATTTAACCCATTCATCATCAGCTTTCAGAAACCATCGAGTTCAAAGCAAATCAACCAATAAAGCAAAGAGAATAAATCACATACCACTTAGTCGAACTCGATCAAAATTGAAGGAGCCATGTGTGAATTGAAGAAATGGTCGATTGCAGGAGCAAATCAGAGGAATAGTCATTGTAATCGGCCAACAAATAATTAGTGAATTCAATTATCAAAAGCCCTAATTTTCAAGAAAAGGAAAAGAGGAGCGAATGCCACTTTTCATAAAAGAAGAGATACCAGGCCGAAGAAACAAAAGGAGCATAGGGACATTTTTTATCACTTAATTTATTTTAGGCCCGTCCTCTCTAAATTAATTTGGGCTTCATTTTTTAAATTAGGGTATTATTACTTTTATTGTTTTAAATTTGTATTTTCTCTTTTAAACTTTTGTAATTTCTAGTTGTGTGACTAGGGGACGAACTACGGTGATGTAGTTCGAGGATTAGCAACTCAGAGGTTGAGTTGTGGTAGGGTTTTGAGCGTAGAGTTAGGTTAGTCGATAGTGGGTATCGCGAGTTTACGTGCATAAGCGTCTAACTACTTAATTTCTAGTAGAAACCTTAGATGCAGCACGTAGGCAAGGTTTTGCCGAAGCTGGGTAAATTGTGTTGTTCTATTTCTGCATTTTTATATTGGACTATTATTTGTACTGCTACTATTCTACTGTAATCAATGCTACGATTATTTATATACTTCCACAATAAATTATTATAATTAATAGTATCACCCTATTCACCCCCTTCTAGGGTGAAATCGATCCTACACTAAGGACGGCCATAACCTTGGGAGAAAAGAGGGTCAAAACAACTAAAAGCTAAGGATTCGAGCAAGGAAGAATTAAGCAGATCAAATCTCAAGTTCCTTATCCAAAATAAGGTGAATAATAATCAAAATCATCTCATTTATTTTTCATCAACATTTTGATTTCGGGTTTAAAGTTTAAAACTGTTTGGATGATTTGAATGATGAGATGCTTTGATTACATGCCATGTTTAATTTAAACAAGTATGTTTGAAAAAGGTTTGATTTGATTTTAAGGTTAAAATCACATAAAATGGGTTTCAAATGCCATCAGGACTAAATATGTTATGTAAAACAATATTTTGGAGATGGGTGTCCAAGTTATGGATAATTTGTTATGAATTTTGAATAGAAGAAATAAACAATTTGGGTTTAAAATTAATTTCAACGATAAAGTATATTGGGTCCTAAATTTATATACGTTGGAAACGTATTGAAAGTGAATTAAGTTGATTTTTGAAGATTTTTACTAAGTGGTTTACTATGGAAATTAAATTAATTAAGTTTGAGGATTAAATGTTTTAGTCGTTTTGTTAAGAGGAAGGGCTTCTTTGCTAAATATTTTTAATTATTAATGGATGGATTCGGCAACCCTTTTAGAAAAGATTTTGGTAAAGGATTTGGCAACCAATCATATTTTGACAAATAAGGCAAGTTAGGTAGAAAGAGATTTAAGGAATAAAAATCGGTTTTGTTTCGAATTACAAGCTGGCCACTTCCATTTGCTTGCTCACGAAATTATCCTAGATTGCCTTTCGAACTCATTCGAAACTAATACACATGACATCAAATTGCTGGTATGTAGTGTATTGGAGAAAGGCGAAAGGGGATGGCATCAAGAGCTTGCTTTCGAAGGGGTTGATGACACTTTTAATAGCTTTCGAATCAACAAACTCGCCTTTGTTTTGCTTTCGAATGAGGTGCCGCTTGCTTTTCTTTCAAGGAAGCTTTCAAAAGGGTCAAAGTTATTTTTATATAGCTATCGAATGGATTACCGCTTTTCTTTGTTTTAAAGTAGCTTCAATTGAGTTGTCGTGTATGAAGTATTAAAAAGGAGCTTCCGAAAGGGTAGTTTTTGAACGTAGGCGAAACCATGCCACCATCTTCATACCTTTTGAATGAGTTAAAGGCCGCTTTTCTTTATAGCCTTATGACAATGAGTTTGAAAGGGAAGTTTTTTTATTAATATTAAAGCCCCTTTTCCCAATGCTTTCGAAAGGGCTCCAATTGCCAATTATATTAAGGTTTTCAAAAGCAATGGTTTTGAAACGTTGTTTCGAAGCTATCCTTCCAATCTTTCTACTTGAATACTAATGCTTTCGAAGGGGTGGTTTCGAAGCCATCTGTTTTTCCTAAGTTCTTTCATTTGAAAATTAATGATTTCGAATAGGTTACTTTTGCCTGTGTTCACTTTGACCCAAAAGTTATTTTTAAGGTTGAACCCAAAGATTTTGAAAGTGATACTTCCAAATGGTTTCGAAGCTACGATTTATAAAACTTGCTTGGACTAAGTGATTTTGACTGATAAACTTTAGTACTTTCGAAAGGAATGTCTTAATCATTTTGAAATAAAGGTTTTGATGCTTTTGAAAGAGATGCTTTGAGTTTGTCGAAAGGCATATATTTAAGTGTTTTGAAAAGAAGGTTTGAATACTTTCGAAGGATATATTTTAGTGATTCCAAAAGTAAATGCTTAAGCTATCGAAAGCCTTAGTTTTCAAATAAGAAATCCATTCTCATTTTCAAAGGAAAATCCATGGCAATATAAAAGAGCTTTGAAATGGCATTTAACTTTGGAGTGTTTGAAGAAGCTTTCCTTGATAAAAATAATATATTAAAGGTATTAACCTTGTTTCTTTTGAAAATGATTACAAGGACATTAAACCATAAATGTTTGTATTATTATGTTATGATCAGTTATCATGTGTACTTCTTCTATAAACATATTCACTTATAATTAACCCATAACTGCGTTTTGGGGTATTAAGGGCAGAATAACCAGCTAGGTTGACCCAGAAGAGAATACATACATACATACATGTATATATAGAGCCAACTCCTGTATGAGTTGAGTTGCATTCAGGATGTCAGATAGACCAAAATGTAGGGTGCCTAGAGACTCATTAAAGAGTTGTTAGTTTAGACAGGTTCATAGCAAATCCATGAAAACTATGCATGGGGAAAGTTATTGGCAGGGCCCAATAGGTTCTTAGTGATCACATGAAAACTATATCTGGATTAAGTTATTGACAGAGGCCAACAGGTTCATAATCAACCCATGAAATCAATAACATGAGAGAAGTTATTAGAGGACCCAATAGGTTCATAGTGAGACCATGAAAACTATAATTGGATGATTGGTAGATACTAATAGATTCTTAGTGATTTCATGAAAACTATGAAATCAGACAGAAAGTCCGTAAGCTTTAAATAGGTTATTAGTCAGCCCACGAAAAATAATAGGTCAATAATGACCCTAGAAACTATAACCGAGACAAATGGTCAAATGAATGGGATAGAAAATCCAGAATATATTGCATATTTGCATATCATCATGATATACTTTATTATGTTTTGTTTTAACCATTATGGATGTAGGTGCACAATATATGGTTATTATAAATTTTAGTTAATATACCAGTGAGGGAAAAACCCGTTCCGCTAAGCGGCGTGGTCTCATAAATATCTATATAGTTCGAGATGGTAGGTTATTCATACATAAACTTTTTGTTTGGCTCAAAGTATATGTTTTCCCCTTAAACTCTCGGGTGCTCAATTAATTTTGAATAATTTGAGAGTTAGAGTTTTTCATTTAGATGAATAAGCTTCCAGAAACATGCAGGAGGCAAGCTAGCTATTAGGAATTCTTTTTGGTTTGATTCCACTATGTTTTGGTTGAAATGGCAAAGTTGTTTAATTTCCTATGTTTAAACTTTGATCGTCCAATAGGGAAACTTCATATGTCACTCTTGGCATAATTTGTAATAAATATATTTCTCTGAACGTGGTTTACAAAATTTGGATTATGTAATGAACTTGAAATATGATTTGAAGCGGAATGAGAAATTTGATTTACGATTTTAATTTTTTTTTCAATATCCATGTATTTATGTTATATCAATGCATCTAACATTACCGCACTTGGTTGCTGAAAATTAATAACTATGGATGACTGCAACATCCGTAGCAGTTAGTGATGGGTCTTCAAGTGGGGGATGTTGCAAATTGGTATCAAAGCATAGGTTTACGTAAATTTAAAAAGAAATTAAACCTAAAAGATTTTTCAAAATATAATCCAATGAATATGAAAATAAGATCGAGGTTTGGGTTAACGCTATCGTAACGTACTTGTATTTGCTATGTATATTTATAAGTACATATCTCACTCTCTCTTAGACCATTCTTTTGTACCTTACTAAGGTTCGTATGCAGATTTACGAGAAAGGAGGATATGAAGGCAGGAAACGAAATAGGAAGTCTTGGTGGAGAAAGCACCACAAGCAATGGAAATGCCCTACCCAATAAGAGAAACTAGGTTCGACGGGTAAATGCTAATCAAAATGAAAATGCCAACATAGATGCCAAAAATCAGCCAGTATATATGGTGATAATGTATTAGTTCTTCTTCAATCTAATGCAAGCATGAGCAGCTGCAGAAGTGGATGTGGGTAATACTGGAGGAGCTAACCCCGTGGCCCTAGTTGGCAACAACTGTGCAAAGTTGTGCAGAGATTATACTAGTCTTGGTGGGAAGCTATTTTTGAGAGCAGAGAATCCTATAGAAGTAGGGAATTTGCTTTCACATTGTGGAAAGAATGTTTGTTGACTTAGGATTAAATAATGAGCATAAGAGGAAACTTTCCTTTAGAAAATTAGAGGGAGCGGCGCTTCATTGATGGAATAGTGTTATAGTTGGAATTCTCGAGGAAGAGTTGACTTGGGTAGAATTTCGAAAAAGGTTCGATGAAAGGTTTTTTTTTGTAATAGCCAAGTTAGTATTGCTGAGAAAGTTCATGGTTCTAGTGCATGGTGAGATGTCAGTGGTAGAGTATGTTACGAAGTTTGATGAGCTTTTCTGATACATATATGCTACCATTAACACTGTTATTAAAAGGAACGAGAAGATTATTCAAGTGTTAAGACCCGAGATTTCTAGGACGACTATTCCACATCTCCGTGATCCAAGTACCATTATTGTGGAGATGGCGATCCGAAACGATAAGATGCTTTCTACCTATGGGAAGGAGAAGCAGGTTGTGATCCGGGTTTTTCAGTTTAAGAAGAGGAAATTCTTTAAGGACAAAGGAATCCAGAAAGGAGAAGCTGACAAGAAGGCGAAAGCTAATCTTCTTTGCTTTAAGTGTGATAAGAAAGGACATCATGCTCATGAATTTTGAACTGGAAAAGGAAAGAAGGCTGCAGACAAGAAAGGAGAGAACTGTTTTAACTGTGACCAGATTAGGCATTACAAGAATCGATGTCTAGAACCGGTCAGGGCGGATAAGGGAAAGGTCTTTGCTGTTGGACCATCGTCCGCTAGGCCACTTGCTGTTGACAAGGGAAAGATTGTGATGGAAGGTATGCTTTTGATTCAAAGTATACCAATTAGGGAACTATTTCATTGCATTCATTTATATTTCATTGTTTGGTTGATAGGTTATTCTTAGAAACCTCATACGTTGTTACTTCATTAAGGGTTGCGAATCTAATAGGAGGATATGCAATTCTGGAGATGAGATGTAACCTGTTAGAACTTGATTTGTTAGGTCATAAGGTTTCCTGCAGTTTGTATGTCTTTGATTCTATAGACTTTGAAATCATTTTGGGTATGGACATTTTACATAAATACGATGCTAGGATATTTTACCAAGATAGAAAAATATAGCTAAGACACCTTAATAGTCATAACCAAATTATATTTTCAGCACAGAATTCAGATCAAAGTTCTTGTGCTTTATTGCGTGCTATGGAAGTAGAAGAAAAGTTAAGTCAGGTTCGAGCAGCAAGAGAATTTGCATATGTTTTTGAGCTAGTTGCAGGACTGCCTTCGAAACGAGCCATTAAGTTTCGGATAGATCTTATGCCAGGAGAAGAACCTGTAAGTAGACCATCTAGCAGGATGACGCCGACCGAGATAAAGGAATTGAAGGTGCATCTAGTGGATTTAAAAGTGAAGAATCAGACCAAACAGATCGCCTTGGGGAGCGGCCGCGTTGTTCATGAAGAAACAAGATGAATCATAAGGATGTGTATCGACTATCATAGGTTGAACGGGAAGACGATCAAGAATAAGTATCCTTTGTCGAGAATTGATGATTTATTTGATTAGTTGTGCGGAGCCAGAGTAATTTTCTAATTGGATTTGGCGATAGGTTTCCATCAGCTAAGAATGGCAGAAGATAGTATTCTGTTGACGGCGTTTCAGACTAGGTATGGCTCGTATTAATGGTTGGTAATGCAATTCTGGTTAACGATTACAACAGCATTCTTTGTGGATTTGATGAACCGTGTTTTCCAAGAGCACTTGGATAGGTTTTTATTAGTATTCAAAGATGAAATTTTAGTATACTTCAAGGATGAAAAAGGGAATGAAGCTCATCTTCGAGTAGTGCTTGAGATGCTGAGGCGGCAGCAGCTGAAAGCGAAGTTTCCTAAGTGTCATTTCTAGAAGAAAAGGTTAAGTTTCTTAGTCGTGTGGTTTTACAGAAGGTTTTTCAGTTGACCCAAACAAGATTGAAGCTGTTAACAGATGGAAGAGACTAAAGTTAGTGATTGAGATTTGAAGTTTTCTTGGGCTTGCTGATTGATACCGAAGATTCATAAGAAATTTTCGTGGATAGCAGCGCCTTTAACTAAACTAAACATGAAGGATGTGAAGTTTATTTGGTTTGATAGATGTGAGGAAGCATTCTTTAAGTTAAGCATTTGTTGACCAATGCACCCGTGTTTGTAGTTCCAAACAGAAACCAAGGATTAGCAGTGTATACTAATGCATGTGGAACCGGATTAGGGAAAGTGTTCATGCAAAAAGGTAAAGTTATTGCCTACGCTTCACGATAGCTTAGACCACATGAAGTGAGATATCCTGCTCATGATTTAGAGTTGGCAGCGGTAATCTTTGGATTGAAAGTACGGAGACATTATCTCTTTGGGGTGAGATTTGAGTTATATTCAAATCATAAGCCTTTAAGATATTTATTCTCTCAGAAGGATTTAAATATGAAACATTAGAGATGGCTGGAAATTTTAGCGGCTTATGATTTTGGTAGAGAGTATACACCTGGAAAAGGAAATAAATAGAGGATGCTCTTAGCAGAAAACATCAAAATGTAGTGTTAGCCATGTTGGCGGAATGGAAAGATCTTGAGGCTTTAACTACATGTTGTGTGCTGTTAAGATCGATTGCTAGTTTTAGTCAGAGCACTGCCGTGGTATCTTGCTTGGACGTTTGACCAGTATTGATCGAAAGGATTGCTTCTCAGCAGAAGGAAGATCCATTGTTAGCCGAGAAGATTAAAAAGCTTGAGGTTGGGTCAGAGATTGATGATCTAAAGGATTTTAATCCTAATTAGAGGGGATGGTTGAGAAAGAAGAAACAGTTTTGTGTTTCAAATGTTGAGGACATAAGGGAAGAAGTCCTTAAGGAATGTCATCGATCCAAATTTAAAATTCATCATGGGGGAACCAAGATATATCAAGATATGAAGAGGAGCTTCTACCAAGAAGGTATGCTGAAGGATGTTGGCTTCTAGGTTAGGCAATGTGTGAACTATCAACAAGTGAAGGTCGAACATCAAAAGCCGAGTGGATTGCTTCAACCTTTAGAGGCACCAGTTTGGAAATAGAATTCGATATCCACGGATTTTATAGACGGGTTGCCAAGGTCAAATTATGGAAATGAAAGTATATAGGTCATAGTGGACGGGTTGACCAAAAGTGCCCATTTTATTCCAGTTATTTGTCTACTAGTGAATTCTGGAAGAGCCTACAGGATGTGTTAGATACCAAGCTTAAGATGAGTACTACGTATCACCCTTAGATGGATGGGAAGATAGAAATAGTCAATAAGGTACTCGAGGATTTGTTGAGAGCTTGTGTGCTAGAATTTGGTGGATCTTGGAAAGATCACCTACACTTAGTTGAGTTTTCCTATAATAATAGTTATCAGACTAGTATAGAAATGACGCCTTTCGAAGATTTGTATGGAAGGCCATGCAAGTCACTGGTATGTTGGTTAGAAACTAGAGACATATTAGTATTTGGTCTAGATCTGATTAGAGAGGCGACAAAGAAGATTGAGTTGATCCAAGGAAGGATGAAGGAAGCTCAATATAGACAGAAGAGTTACGCAGATAAGAGGCATAAGGATCTAGAGTTCTCAGTTGGAGATAGAGTTTAATTAAAGTATCACCGATGAAGGGTGTGGTACGATTTGAAAGGTCATGGAAATTGGGACTGAGATATGTTGGTCCGTTCCCAATTATAGATAGGATCGGAAAGCACGCATACAAAGTAGAGTTGCCGACCAGTTTGGAAGGTGTTCATAATGCGTTTCATGTATCTCATCTTTGTAAATATGTGCACGATCCAGAGATTATTATTCCTTAAACTGCATTGGAAGATTTAATAGTAGAACTAAATTTGACTTATGTTAGATAACTAGTTTTGGTTTTAGCAAGAGATGAGAAAAAGTTCAGAAACAAAACAGTCAAGTTGGTGAAATTTCAATGAAGCGACAACGAGAAGGAGTGTACTTGGAAGGCAGAAGGCAGGATTATAGGTACCTATCCTGATCTGCTATAGTGATATGTTCAATATTTGCTTTATATAGACTGTTTTCTAGTCAGATAAGCTAGTATGGTAGTTAGGAGATGTAACACATGATTGCTATGAAAGTGTTTAGTCCTTAATGAATTTCGAGGACGAAATTCTTTAAGGAGGGGAACCTATAACACCACTAATTTTAAATAATGTTGTTCAGGAAATTTAATTAGATAAATTAAATAGAATAATGTAAAGACTGGGGTGACAAGAGGATTGAGATATGAAAACTAAATAGAGGTCGTGCTTAAATAAACCAAAAGAATGGATTTATGAAATGGTTTTATAAGTTAACTATACAAGAGAATAAGGTAAGGATATTAAGGGAAATAGCTGTGTATCATAATCCCATAACCCCTAAACCCTTATTCCATTTTTCATTTCATACATTCATAAATCAAACACGAAATCTAAGGAGAACTAAGGCATGCCATAAACGTAGGAGAAAAGATGATCAAAATCAACTAAAAGCCATGGATTCAATCAAGGAAGAATTAAGCAAGATCAAATCTCAAGTTCCTTATCTAAAACAAGGTGAATAATAATCAAAACCATCTCATTTATGTTTCCATGAACATTTTGATTTTGGGTTTAAATTTTAAAACCGTTTGGATGAGTTGAATGATGATATGCTTTGATTACATGCCATGTTTGCTTTAAACTAGCATGTTTGAAAAAGGTTTGATTCGATTTTAAGGTTAACATAAGATGGGTTTCGATTGCGATTAGGATTTAATATGTTATGTAGAACAATATTTTAGGGATGGGTTTAAATTTTCGTAATTATCCAAGTTATGAGTAATTTATTGTGAAGTTTGACTGGAGGAAACAGACAATTTAGGTTTAAAATTAATTTCAATGATTATATAAAGTATATTGGGTCCAAAATTTATATATGTTGTAAAACATATTAAAAGTGAATTAAGATGATGTTTGGAGATTTTTTCTATGTGATTTAGTATGGAAATTAAATTAATTAAGTTTGAGAAATTAATTGTTTTGTTAAGAGGGAGGGCTTCCTTGATAAGTATTTTTAATTATTAATGGATGGATTCGACAGTCTTTTAAGAAAAAAAATTTGGTAAAGGATTTGGCAACCAATCACATTTTGACAAATAAGGCAAGTTAGGTGGAAATGAGTTTCTTTAGAGGAAAAAAATTAGTTTTGTTGCAAATTACAAGCTTCCACTTCTATTTACTTGCTTTCGAAATCATCCCATATTGCCTTTCGAACTCATTTAAAACCAATACACATGATATCAAATAGCTATATGTAGTGTATTGGAGAAAGGCGAAAGGGTATGGCGTTGAAAGCTTGCTTTCGAAGGTGTTGATGCCAGTTTTAATAGCTTTCGTATCAATCCACTTGCCTTTCTTTTTCTTTCAAATGAGATGCCGCTTACTTTGTTTTATAAGAAGCTTTCTTAAGGGTCGAAGTAATTTTTATATAACTATTGGATGACAATCACTTGCTCCTGTTTTAAAGTAACTTTCGATTGAGTTGCCACATATTAATTTTTACAGAGGAGCTTTTGAAAGGGTAGTTTTTGAACTTAGTTAAAACCTAGCTACCGTCTTCATACCTTTAGAATGGTTAAAGGCCGCTTTTCTTTATAGCCTTATAACAATGAGTTCGAAAGGAAGCTTTTGTTTTATTAATATTGAAGCCCTTTTTCCCAATGCTTTCGAAAGGGCTCCAATAGCCACTTATATTAAGTTTTCGAAGGCAATAGTTTCAAAAGGTCGTTTTGAAGCTATCCTTCTAATTGTTATACTTAAAGACTAATGCTTTCAAAGGGTGGTTCTAAAGCCATATGTTTTCCCACATTCTTTTATTTGAAGATTAATGGTTTTGAAAGGGTTACTATCGCTTGTGTTCACTTTGACCAAAAGTTATTTTTAAGGTTAAACCTAAATATTTTGAAAGAGATACTTTCAAATGGTTTCAAAGCTATGCTTTTATAAAACTTACTTGGACTAAGTGGTTTTGAAAGATAGGATTTAATGCTTTCAAAAGGAACTTTAATGGTTTCAAAAAAAGGTTTTGATGCTTTCAAAAGCAATGTTTTGAGTGCTAATTGTTTTACTAATTTCCAAGGTTTTACACTACCGCAAGCTTTTAGTGATCGTACCACTATTTAAATATTTCTTTCTCAAAAAAAAAACTTTTATGAAAAATTCACCATTCAGATTTGTTAATGGTTGGACGTTAGAAAACAATTATATAGTAACTGTTAGAAATCGCATAGCAACAGCAATTCTAAATACTGGATAGTAGAAATTTAGCAAAATTCTTCAAAATACGATGGAGAATTTGAAAACTTGGAATAAAAACAAAACTAAAAGTGATATTAATAATATTAGAAATGAATTTGAGAATATCCAAAATGGAACGGATTTTGATAACTTAGAAAGGTCTCTTGTTAACAAATATTTTCAAATGCAAGACAACTTAAGTAAAACTTTATATGTGCAAGCAATTAACAAAAAAAATTGATTGACTTAGTTGTGGGGATGAAGCTAGCAAATTTTTCTATGCCAAAATGTCTAATAGAAAATACAAAAATGACATAGGAAAGTTGCTAGACGATAAAATGGCTATAATTAATGATGGTTCTCAAATTGAGGGGAATGCTATTAATTATTTCATTGATCTCTATAATTTTAATTCATATAAGAGGAATTTCTCAAATATAGCCACCAAATTCTTACTAAATGAAAATAGTGAAGAAATTCTTCTTGCCTCTATTTTCATGGAGGAGACCAAAAAAATAATTTTTAACGTTAACATAGATAAAACCTAAGCCCCGATGACTTTTGTGGCTTTATAGAAGACATTTATAGGCAGAACGAATTAAATAACACTCAAGAGATTTAAGAAGAAGAGGTTTATGGAGACATTTATAGAGAGGTTTATGGAGACATTTATAGAGAGAACAAATTAATAGAATTGAAGAGATTTAAGGAGACATATTAACATTAAAGAGATTTAAGAGGACATATTAAAGACATTATATTTTTTGTCCGACTTCACACGATTTGTTTTTGCAAGCTTAAAGTAGACAAACCTTCATAACGGTCAGTTTGATTATGCAATAGATAATTTATTTTTGAAATAATTGTTTTACAAAAATCAGAGTGCTTTTATACTAAGAAGATTCATTATTGAAAACACTCTACTAGCACATGAAATAATTAGGAATTTCAATAAGGGATGCAAAAATAAAGCGTATCAAAATTGACTCGCATAAAGACCTTGATAAAATCGATGGACATTTTATAATTAACATCATGTTACAATTAGGATTTCATGAAAAATTCTATAGTTTAGTACAAGAATACATTAACAATGTTACTTACTCAATTCTTATAAATGGCTTCCCTTGTGGTTTTATACATTACAATAGGGGAATTAGACAAGGAGTCCCACTTTCTTCCATCTATTCACTAATGCTATGGAATATTTTTCATTTAAAATGGAAATGGAGAAAATAAATATGGAAATTTAAAACCAACAAATAGAACTGATACTTATATTTCCCATTTATAATATGTTAATGATTTGCTGTTATTTTTAAATTCTGATATATATAGTGCCACTTCTGTAGCAAAACGTTTGAAAATTTGAAAGAATTTGCAAGCTTAAAAATAAATTAAAGCAAAAGCAAAGCATATTTCAGCAAAAATTGCTCTAGAAAGAGGAAATTCTTCATATTTTAAATTTCAAGAAGGCGAACTTCCTGTCAGACGTTTAAGGCTTCCTCCTGTATAAATCAAATCACATATAGGGATTATGCTAGAATATTTTATATTATTCAAAGTAAATTAGAGGGTTGGTCAAGTGAGCTAATACCAATTGCAGGCAGCTTAGATCTTGCACATACTGTCATTATAGCTCTCATAATGTATTGGATACAAACACATAATATACCATCAAAAGCATTGAACAAAATAGAAAAATGGTGGGAAAACTTCGTTTGGAGGGGAAATTTCATAAAATCTCATGGGACACAGTTTGCAAAACAAAGAAGGCATGTGGCTTAGGCCTAATAAATTTCAAAGACATAAAGAACCATGCAATCTCAATTTGTTTTGGAAATTTTTGAAAGGAGAATCTTTATGGACAAAATGGATGAAAGAAAAATATGTCAAAAATAGGAACTTTTGGATAATGCCAATAAAAAGTCATTATTCACACACTTGGAAAAATATTTTGTGCAGGGAAATAGGCATCAAACTGATTGAGAGAAAATTCAAAGATGGAAAACAAATTAGCATGTGTTTTGTACTTTGGACCAATGGCAAATCATTGTTAACTTTCTGGGCTAGAATAACTTACCGCAATTTAGTGGAGATAATGTGAAAGTAGAAAGCATCATACAAAATCTCAAATGGAATACAAGTCTACAACCCGCAACTTCTATATTCAAACCTTATATTGAAAACATTGAAATAGACTCAAGCTTGCATAAAGACATTTAGTGCTAGAAATTATCTTCAATGGGAAAATTCTCTTTTAAAAATACATGGGAATATGTTAAAAGTGTAGAAGTTGAAGTAGATTGGTATAAAAAAATTTGGAGTAGTGCAACTACCCAAAAATGGTTCATTGTGCTTATTTTGCTTTATTATATAGACCGTCCACAGGAGATAAATGCAACAGATGGAATAAAAATGGAGAAATAAGTTACCTTCTACACAAAAAAGAGACAGAAACTATAGGGCACATATACTTTGACTGTATATAATTAAGGTGTATATGGTTTATTACTAAAGGAAAGGAATCTATTTCTATCTTTGGACAACTTAAGAGAAAGTATTCAACATATCCAACATTAGCACAAAAATAAAGAAAAGAGGTTGACAAAGCTTGCATAGTCTTAACAACAGTTATACTTTACATCTAGAAGGGAAGAATATTTACATACACATGAAAAAGGTGACTTAAAGCATCTAAATATAGAAAATAATTAAACCATACTACCAAATTTTAACTCATAAGGCCAGTAAAAAGTCAAATGATCCAATCAATCAAAACTTAGGCATCCATGATTTGGAAAACTATGAAGAAAGAGTGGAAGCATACTTACATAGCGGGAAACTCAATTCGGATATTTCTGTTGCAAAAGTATACACTTTAGCAATAATCGCTCGAGGAAGGAGCTTAGAGATGTATGTTCTCTTACCCAAACTACAAGTGACTTCTTCAAAAGTGGGAAAAATGTCATTTTGAATAACATTGAAGGTGATAAGAAGAATATTCTTGATGGGAAGTTATCTGATTTGAATAGAGATAACCGCCCATCCATAATCTCGCTTGAGAAGTTACAAACCCTTCAAAAGGACAAGGTTTTACAACTTGAGAATAATAATCAAAGAATCGTGAAAACTTTTATATACCATACTTAATAACCAGATATCCACGTATCTATCAGGTAAAAGGGTGAAAGTAGCAATACACATGTGATAAACAACTAGATCTTTGATTATCGAGCTGAATTAGATAAATCAAAGAAATTCTTCCTAGATCTGAAGTACTATGAGATAGCAGATGAAGATGGGAGGATGTGGAAGCCTCCTTGGCTATTAATTTCACTTTGATGCTGGGTAGATTTGAAAACCACTTCTCCATCGGCATTATTTAGGGTTTTATTTTTGTTTGATTTTGGAAAAGAATTTAGCATATGCAGCTACGGTTAGCCTATTGTAATTGGCTTCGGGTATATACCCAATATTTATCTTTGCACCTATTACGCCATGGGCCTCTTTATCTGTTTCAAAAAAAGCTTTCCAGTATAAATCATAATAACTAGCCTTACTAAGATAATTAAATAAGTCTGACTTGTTCAAAATAAATGTTAAGAATCAAGGTTTTTTTAACACATTTTGTATGCTTCTTTCATTAAAGTTACATTTCTAACGTCGACTAAAAGGCTTGGTCAATGATTGAAATGATTATAACGCAGGCAAGTTGATGTCGTCTTAAGAGTTTTAAATCAATTATTATTCCTAGATTCTTACACAAATACATAGCCATGATGTGTTAAATTTAGTGGAAAGAAAAAAGGCAGAAAACATCTTATTACTCATAGTCCAATTATCCATGCAAATATACTAACAAAGAAAAAAGAAAAATTTTGCATATGGTTTTAAAATGTCAAATTTAAAATATCTGTTTCTAGTTGATTCTAAGTCCATGCGGAATCTTGAGCTTTAATTCTTCTCTAGCAAATCTGATAAAGAAATTTTGAATAATACTTTTGATTGCATTTGACTCCTTTTGAATCATTCATATAAAAGAAATCCAAAATTCCAAATTTCAAAATCAATTCAAAAATAGATAAATAAGTGAAAGCCTGTTAACATACAAGCGAACAATAAAAAAAATACTTCTTAATGCTAGAGCATTATCCTCTCTTTTATATCAAATTCAGTAATTTATAAATGAAACAGTAATGGTCAAAATTATCCACAGCTATATATTAAAATGTAATTAATATCTTATGTAGCACTAATTAAAAAATAAAGGTATAGTTTGTATAGCCAATTCAAGTAAATAGGATTATGTATACATAATTTAAAAAAAACATATCAACTAGAATATTACAACAATTTTATTGATGTTTCTAAATCCATCTCACAAATTAAATGCATTTTTAAAATAAGATCTTTTAAAAAAAAATTGTATTTTTTCAAATCACAAAAACAAAAATTTCTCAAATAAATCAATGACGGGTGGCTCTGATGCCACTTGTTAAAAAAATTGAGTACATTATAGATTTGATTAATCATTAAACCCTAGATCTAAATAGATAACCCATACAGAATTAATTAAGAAGAAACTAGAGGTAACTAAAAATATTAGCAGAAAGCATGCCTGAATTCATACTTGCTGATTGAAAGCGAAGAAGAGATGTTTGGTCTTCCAAATTGACATAAATTATAGATTTGATATCAGCTCTCTATAGGGTTGAAGAGTTGCTAAAGCTTATGTAATTTGGGACCATAACCCTTTATTTATAATGTTGGCATTGTCTAATTTGACCTTTCAACAAATTAGAATTGCAACATATATCTACGCATCAATACCATGACAATTAGGTCCTTAAGCCATTTAACTTTAATTCATAATCTGAATAATTTACTTAGGACTTACATTGCAAATAGCATAATACATTTTATTTTTCATGTGTGACCCGCATGCTGAAATATTCCAGCACGAAAGAATTGGCAAGGAGATAATGCAACGTTTTGGATTTTGCCCGCTCGAAAATCGACATCCATACGTCATATCGTATTCGAATGCCATAGATTCGACCATTCAAATCCGATTCGCCGGAGCTTATAACAACATTAAGTAAATAACACAGCGGAAAAAAAAGAATAATACATTGATATACAGCTTTGATACAATATCTGATACAACAGATGATCCAATAGATATCAATATACATCAGAGATATGATACAATAAAATAGCAGCGGAAAAGAAAATAGATGACAACATCTAGCAGCGGAACAAAATAACTCTGAGATAGTCTTCAAGGAAGAACTGCAACTCCATTTCCAAGAATCAATCCAGCAATAGCTCGAACTCCCCATAACAATGCACCAAGCTAGGCAAGACTGGTGTGGTCCAAAGACTGAACTAACTCCAGATAATCTACTAAATCTAACTATCTGAAAAACCCAACTCTAGACTGCTCGTGTAGAAACATAATGAGCACCCAGAGTTTAGGAAAGAAACAATAAACTCCGGATCAGTCGTGGGACTGGTGTGAGCAACAAAAACAGTTTATCTTTTAAAACATTCAAAGAAATATTTTAAAGTTAATTCGCAATGCTTTTTGAAATGAGACTACCATAAGGCCTCCCGCACACACACACAATGCAAACGCAGAATCGGAGGAGATTTCTCCTTATGATAGTCAAAGATGCTTGATACGCATTAAAAGAAACATTTGATATTATTACTAGTGCATAGTGTAGGAAAAATTCATTTCGAAAGTAGAATATAAATCTTAGCCAACATACGACCATGATCGTATGCCTACTATAGCTAACCATGTTCAATAGCAGGTTACCGCCACATTCCATGGAAGGTTCTACAACTAAAACCGTACAAGTCTCGTATTGTTTCTTTGGATTTCCAACGAATGATCAGGCCAAGGAACTTCCCATTGCCACATGAGAATGCCTCTGGATGGACATCCCCGAGAACCAAACCGGATCTCTACCAACACAAGGCCGGGTTACCCCTAACTGAGTAACAACTGACCGAATATGCCATCCCCCGGTCCTTTGGGACCTTTATCCGAGATCTCGTAATCAATTCACACAATCGTAAAGTGTTTTCAACCTGAGTAAGTATCTGGGCTCCATACCATGATACCACCCTTTTCCAGAAGGAAATGCACACATCCTAAAGGGCGCTACCCCTCATAACCTTGCCGCATCTTTCCTGTTTTGACCATTCCCGGGGTGTGAGGCTCGACGAAGTCACGTCCACAAAAACATACTTTATACAAAAGCCATGCTTTGGGTCAACAAATGATCATAGAAATGATCACCAGGATAGACGATCAAATAAATGATCCTATCACAAATAATCAACACAATGATCATTTCACAGCAACACTCAGTATGTCACATTACCAAATTGGGAGTATATTGCTGATAACCTTCAACTACATAACCTCTGAGCTCGTACGTCTCAGAGAAGGGTGTTAAGCTAAAAGAATAAATTCTCCGCCACCAACAGAAATATATTTGAAAGAAATCGGCTTTATATCTCAACTTGTAATGTCAGACATACAATCCATACAAGTCTGTTCCGGGATCGAACAGAACCGAATGCACTTACAAAGAAGTCCTTGCAATCCAGATATTCACAATCCCGATCGGATTTCCCATCACTTAGGGAGTTTCTATACCGGCGCGACTCGGTGCAGAAACAATCGATAGGTCATCCTATCGCTTTCGCAAATACCCGGTCTTCACCACCGGTCTTCAAATGCTATCCATAACGACGTATCACATATTCGGAATGGGTTATACGACACAAAGGTCCTTTCCCGGCTAAACCGAATAGTGAGCACGATATTTCAAAAACAAATGGATAATGGGATTTCAATTAAGTCACAACTTATTACCCAAAACTTTTCTTCAAATGGCTTAACAAATTACCATTTTCAATCTTTAAACAAAAAGATTCATTTTCACAATCTTTAACGGTTTAAACAATTTTCACATTTTAATCTTTTAAACAAAAGATTCATTTTCACAACCTTTAACGGTTTAAACAATTTTCACATTTTAATCTTTTAAACAAAAGATTCATTCACAGATTTTACAAATCAATTTTCATTTCAATTTGATTAACTCGTTAAATCTTTAAATTAAAGATTTAACTCATATCTTTCAAAACAATTCCATTTCAAATGGTTTAAACAAATCATCATTTTAAATCTGTTAAAACAAACAGATTTAATTCATAGCTTTCAAAAAGAATTCATTCATAACTTAGGAAAACCATTTTTCAATTTAATCTTGAAATTCCCTTAATTAAACTAGAATCTCAGTTCTTATCTAAAAGTGTTTATCATTTGAAAACAACAGTTTTCATTTTTGAAATCTGATTCATTTATACGAGTTGAAATCCTTGGGTTAAATTCAAATTCCCAAAACCATACCTTTAAAATGGTTTAAATTCATACAAACATGTTTATAATATCTTTAACCATAATTTCCAATCATCGAATTCAATTCCAAATATCGAATTCAAATTCAAATTGAATTATTTAAATTGGAGATTTTACCGAGTTATTCAAAATAGCTTTTATCTGTGAAAACCTTTTTCAAAAGCTTTACCGTTTAACCCAAATCCATTTTCAAAATCAATTTGAAATTAAAACTTTAATTTCAAAAATATTACATTTAAATTATCTGTGACTTAATCGATTTCCTCGTGAAATCCATATTGGTGTGTGTATAAGTGTGGTCAAGGGGTTACACACAGTAGTGCAACATCATTCAGTTATCACAGATTAAAACATAGGAATATAGTCGATAAGCGGTATTAACTATCACGCTTATCGTTCATATACAGATCACAGATATATATCACAGATAAGTAAATTACAGATCACAACATAACTCAGGATAATCATAAAGCATCATATATCAGGGATATCAACAATTCAACATCCAATAAAATCCAAACGTCCATAAGTAGGATCAATTTAATCATCTGATAAATTTAAATCAGATTAAATTTCTATGAATAAGTCTTTTCACATTTATTATCAAATAAATTTCAAGTAAATGATTCTCATTAACTATTCATAATTATTTAATTACTATTCTTAAGTAATTAAACTCAATTTAATTATTGTTAATTAACATTTAATTAACCTTAAAAATCTTATATTTAATCACTGATTATTTAATTAATTAAGTTCTAAACTGTAACTTAATAAATCTTAATTACTTGATTAAATAACCTCAAGCATTTGTTTAAAAGACAACTCTTTATTAAACTAATGAATCTTATTTACAAATTAATTTACCTTAATTAATTTAACTCAAATCTTAATTTCTTGATTAAATAAATTAATCAATCATTCACCTGAACTAATTTAATGAATGCATATCATTTTATCTTTACTAATTCAAATTTAAAACATTTTCTAACTAATGTTTTAATTATCATCACAAAGCAAATTTAAACAATTTCATTTATTAAAACTTCTTTGATTTTTGAATTAGGATTCAAATTATCTTTAATTCAGATTTAAATTTAAATTTAAACTTTTAGTTTCAACTTGCTTAAATTTTTCATTTAAAATTTCAACTCCATTTCAAATTTCTTTAATATATTTTGAATTGCTTTTAAGCTATTAAAACAATTTAAATTTAAAACTTATTTATGTTCAAACTAAACTCTACATTCAACTTGAATTTACATTAACATTTTAATTTGAATTCAGCTTTAAAAATCTTGGTTTAAAATTTATTTATTTTTTTTTTAAAATTCCCAAACCAAAACAGTTTCAGGTAAAAAAAACCCCGCAACAACTTTTACTCGAGCCCCCCTTCTATTTGCTTCGAGCAAAATTCGAAACACACGAGAATTTTCCCGAGTCTCTCCCCTGTCTTCACGCAACTCCTTCCCCCCTTCCCTGATCCTATCTTCTTCCCTCCTCTCTTTATCCTTTCTTCCACTTTTTTTTTTAAACTGTTAAGTAAAAAAAACAATAAGGCACGAACACTCACGCAATAACTCGAGTCAAGCCACGAAAATCCCGAGCTCCACTTCGAGTTGCCTCGAAGCAACGTTCCCTGACACACGACCAACGTCGTGCACGTGCACAGATCGTCAACGACGATCCTACCTCCGGCGACACCATCAACAAACCACGATTTGACCTACAACTTGAAATCGAAACCCATTATTTCGAATAACAGTCGAAATCGAAAATTCACCCGAAGCTCGAACCAAAAGCTTGAATACTCTCCAGAAAAATGTCACGTTCGACCAACCCCGACCCATGGAGGCGATGAAACTCCGTCCACGTCATGGCCATACTCTTCCCTACCACCTCCCAGAACCGCGAGAAGCTCGATCAAGTCACGGTGACGAAAATTACGTTTTAACAGACCCCAGATAAAACTCAAACCTAACCCTATATTCGAATCGACCCTAAAATCCTCGCATTGAATAATTTTTTTTGCATTTTTCTTATCGTCACCGAGGTTCATACAAGCTTTAAACCAAATTTCAATGATTATTATTGGATCGTTTGCCGGAAATTAGAAAAAATGTAAATTTGGTTAAATTTCGAACTGCTTTTAAACTACTTAAGTTAAAATCATCATATTGCTTTTAAAAATCATCACTTTGTATGCTTATTCAAATTGTACAAATGAATCCATGTTTAAAACTATCTGAATTCATCATATGTTGGACTATTTCCTGTAAAACTGGGTTTACAAAACCTGTTCTTCATCATTATGCAGAAAACAAAATTTTATGCCGAAATCTAAGTTTAAACAAACTTGATTATTGATGATTTTAAGCCTAACAAAAATTAATGATTATATTTTGAGTCTGGATTGAATATTTTTGACCCTGTAACTTCCATAGAGAATAACAAAATGTCACAAAACAAACACAGAATCTATATTTAAAACCAAACATATACCGACTATATTATCACTGGATCTTGTAATGTTTTTAATTAACTTAAAGCTTTGAAGTGTAAGTTTTACTCACCTGTCTCAGAAGAAATAAACAGAGGAGAGGTTTTGCTTGGGCCTGGAAAATATTTTGAATCCAGAAGATCTGGATTTGTATTATTGTTTTAAGGTTGAACTTGTTTAAGTTTGAAATGATGTTTCACATTCTTTTTTGTTTCTCAGTTTGAAATGGGAGATTAATGTATATAAATGAGTTACAGGTGATGTATGGTTTGAACAATACAAAGCATGGCTGAAGTATGCTTGCACTTATGGCCATTGTACTTGAGTGTATACATTTTCTTCTTATTTTACTTTGTTTATTACTTTACCTTTACTTTGCTGACCATACTTTGTACATATTACTTTTTCTATTCTCTTGTTCCTTGCCTTGCACTTCTTTACTCGGCTGGGATATTTTTTTTCTTTGCTTGTATGGTGGCTGATGTATCTAGCTTGGTAGCAAATGAACACATATTATGTACTAAAGAAGATCTTGCATTAATTACATTGCCTTACTTCCCATTTTATTTGAGTTAATTTTATATGTACTTTGTTATATGTACAGTTTACAGCCTATTTTCTTATGTGTACTTTGTTTGAGTTAATTATATTTTAAATAGATATTTATATTACTTTATGTACATATTATATTGCCTACATACTTATTCTTTTTAGTTTTGTTTTATATATCAATGTTCTTATTTTTATTCATATCTTAAGTATGAATTATTTTACTTTACAAAATAAATGAACTTCTATTTTTATTTTACTCTTATTACTTTTGTAGCCTACTCCATTTGTATTATCTTGTATTGATTTATTAATATGAGATTAAGATATATATATATATATCTACTTTATATTGTTATATCTTATATTTTATTTACTTCTTATTTATTGTCTTGTATTTATTATGTAAAAATATATACTTTTATTTTACTTACTTAAATGTATTTGCTTTATTCTTGCATTTTAAATTTACTTCTATTTTTTTAGTTTAAATAATTATCATAAATTTTACTTTAAAAATTATTGTTTTATATTTCTCTTTGTACACATATTTTTTATATAACTCAAATTATCATCATTTATAAATTTTTAAATCAATTTATTTATTTATTTCTATACTTGTGTCTAAAGTATATTATTTATTTTTCAAAAATCATTTATTTAAGAATTTATTTAAAATCCAATATATACATATATATTCACATATATACAAAATTTCAAATCCATATGACTTTATATATTTTCTATTTGAATCGGGGAAACTCGCATCATTTAAAATCAATTTTACAAATTTTAATTCAAAAATTCATTTAAATATCAATTTAAAATAAATTAAAATTCAGGATCGTTACAAACTTCCCCCTTAAAAGAATTTCGTCCTCGAAATTCGCAGGTACGAAAACAACACAGAGATAGACAGATTCGATCTCTACAATTTCTCAAATACAAGATATGGATTCCAAATTCAAGTTGGAAAATCTCAGAATACATACCAATTTGTCACTCTTCGGACTTTGGTATTCACAAGAAATTACAATAGAATTTAAAATTTTGATTTTAAACGAAATCGCTTTATCGATACTATTCAAATTCAGCTTCATATTCTATTAACCAATTTAACTCACTTTAAATTTTCCAATTTAATTTAAATTCTCTATCTCAATTTTCCAATTTATATTCATTAAGGTTTAAATCAAAAACCGATAAGAAACTGATGAAAATACGAAGTAAAGATTCTTCTACAACGATTCGTAGAGCATCACCGCACCAAAACTTCTTTTTGTAGCTGGTACGAAGAAATCAAAAGAATTTAGAAACGAATCAAAGAAATTTGATAAGAAAGATTGTTTCCACTGTTGTTACAGAGTATCGACCATTTATAGCCGTATTTCCCTGTCATCTATCTCGTTCTCTTCTTGCACTCATACTTACTATCAGTAGATAGTAAGAGAATTTACTGAGGCATTCAAACGGATATCTTAAGGATTACTCATTCTAGGGATACTTCACCCTATCTCTAATGAGCTACTTAATGTGTTATACTCCTGAGCTAAAGTTCAACCCTTAGCTCTGATACCAAATTGTAACGTTTCGGATTTTGCCCGCTCGAAAATCGACATCCATACATCATATCGTATTCGAATGCCATAGATTCGACCGTTCAAATCCGATTTGCCGGAGCTTATAACAACATTAAGTAAATAACACAGCGGAAAAAAAAAGAATAATACATTGATATACAGCTTTGATACAATATCTGATACAACAGATGATCCAATAGATATCAATATACATCAGAGATATGATACAATAAAATAGCAGCGGAAAAGAAAATAGATGACAACATCTAGCAGCGGAACAAAATAACTCTGAGATAGTCTTCAAGGAAGAACTGCAACTCCATTTCCAAGAATCAATCCAGCAATAGCTCGAACTCCCCATAACAATGCACCAAGCTAGGCAAGACTGGTGTGGTCCAAAGACTGAACTAACTCCAGATAATCTACTAAATCTAACTATCTGAAAAACCCAACTCTAGACTGCTCATGTAGAAATATAATGAGCACCCAGAGTTTAGGAAAGAAACAATAAACTCCGGATCAGTCGTGGGACTGGTGTGAGCAACAAAAACAGTTTATCTTTTAAAACATTCAAAGAAATATTTTAAAGTTAATTCGCAATGCTTTTTGAAATGAGACTACCATAAGGCCTCCCGCACACACACAATGCAAACGCAGAATCGGAGGAGATTTCTCCTTATGATAGTCAAAGATGCTTGATACGCATTAAAAGAAACATTTGATATTATTACTAGTGCATAGTGTAGGAAAAATTCATTTCGAAAGTAGAATATAAATCTTAGCCAACATACGACCATTATCGTATGCCTACTATAGCTAACCATGTTCAATAGCAGGTTACCGCCACATTCCATGGCAGGTTCTACAACTAAAACCGTACAAGTCTCGTATTGTTTCTTTGGATTTCCAACGAATGATCAGGCCAAGGAACTTCCCATTGCCACATGAGAATGCCTCTGGATGGACATCCCCGAGAACCAAACCGGATCTCTACCAACACAAGGCCGGGTTACCCCTAACTGAGTAACAACTGACCGAATATGCCATCCCCCGGTCCTTTGGGACCTTTATCCGAGATCTCATAATCAATTCACACAATCGTAAAGTGTTTTCAACCTGAGTAAGTATCTGGGCTCCATACCATGATACCACCCTTTTCCAGAAGGAAATGCACACATCCTAAAGGGAGCTACCCCTCATAACCTTGCCGCATCTTTCCTGTTTTGACCATTCCCGGGGTGTGAGGCTCGACGAAGTCACGTCCACAAAAACATACTTTATACAAAAGCCATGCTTTGGGTCAACAAATGATCATAGAAATGATCACCAGGATAGACGATCAAATAAATGATCCTATCACAAATAATCAACACAACGATCATTTCACAGCAACACTCAGTATGTCACATTACCAAATTGGGAGTATATTGCTGATAACCTTCAACTACATAACCTCTGAGCTCGTACGTCTCAGAGAAGGGTGTTAAGCTAAAAGAATAAATTCTCCGCCACCAACAGAAATATATTTGAAAGAAATCGGCTTTATATCTCAACTTGTAATGTCAGACATACAATCCATACAAGTCTGTTCCGGGATCGAACAGAACCGAAGGCACTTACAAAGAAGTCCTTGCAATCCAGATATTCACAATCCCGATCGGATTTCCCATCACTTAGGGAGTTTCTATACCGGCGTGACTCGGTGCAGAAACAATCGATAGGTCATCCTATCGCTTTCGCAAATACCCGGTCTTCACCACCGGTCTTCAAATGCTATCCATAACGACGTATCACATATTCGGAATGGGTTATACGACACAAAGGTCCTTTCCCGGCTAAACCGAATAGTGAGCACGATATTTCAAAAACAAATGGATAATGGGATTTCAATTAAGTCTCAACTTATTACCCAAAACTTTTCTTCAAATGGCTTAACAAATTACCATTTTCAATCTTTAAACAAAAAGATTCATTTTCACAATCTTTAACGGTTTAAACAATTTTCACATTTTAATCTTTTAAACAAAAGATTCATTTTCACAACCTTTAACGGTTTAAACAATTTTCACATTTTAATCTTTTAAACAAAAGATTCATTCACAGATTTTCCAAATCAATTTTCATTTCAATTTGATTAACTCGTTAAATCTTTAAATTAAAGATTTAACTCATATCTTTCAAAACAATTCCATTTCAAATGGTTTAAACAAATCATCATTTTAAATCTGTTAAAACAAACAGATTTAATTCATAGCTTTCAAAAAGAATTCATTCATAACTTAGGAAAACCATTTTTCAATTTAATCTTGAAATTCCCTTAATTAAACTAGAATCTCAGTTCTTATCTAAAAGTGTTTATCATTTGAAAACAACAATTTTCATTTTTGAAATCTGATTCATTTATACGAGTTGAAATCCTTGGGTTAAATTCAAATTCCCAAAACCATACCTTTAAAATGGTTTAAATTCATACAAACATGTTTATAATATCTTTAACCATAATTTCCAATCATCGAATTCAATTCCAAATATCGAATTCAAATTTAAATTGAATTATTTAAATTGGAGATTTTACCGAGTTATTCAAAATAGCTTTTATCTGTGAAAACCTTTTTCAAAAGCTTTACCGTTTAACCCAAATCCATTTTCAAAATCAATTTGAAATTAAAACTTTAATTTCAAAAATATTACATTTAAATTATCTGTGACTTAATCGATTTCCTCGTGAAATCCATATTGGTGTGTGTATAAGTGTGGTCAAGGGGTTACACACAGTAGTGCAACATCATTCAGTTATCACAGATTAAAACATAGGAATATAGTCGATAAGCGGTATTAACTATCACGCTTATCGTTCATATACAGATCACAGATATATATCACAGATAAGTAAATTATAGATCACAGCATAACTCAGGATAATCATAAAGCATCATATATCAGGGATATCAACAATTCAACATCCAATAAAATCCAAACGTCCATAAGTAGGATCAATTTAATCATCTGATAAATTTAAATCAGATTAAATTTCTATGAATAATTCTTTTCACATTTATTATCAAATAAATTTCAAGTAAATGATTCTCATTAACTATTCATAATTATTTAATTACTATTCTTAAGTAATTAAACTCAATTTAATTATTGTTAATTAACATTTAATTAACCTTAAAAATCTTATATTTAATCACTGATTATTTAATTAATTAAGTTCTAAACTGTAACTTAATAAATCTTAATTACTTGATTAAATAACCTCAAGCATTTGTTTAAAAGACAACTCTTTATTAAACTAATGAATCTTATTTACAAATTAATTTACCTTAATTAATTTAACTCAAATCTTAATTTCTTGATTAAATAAATTAATCAATCATTCACCTGAACTAATTTAATGAATGCATATCATTTTATCTTTACTAATTCAAATTTAAAACATTTTCTAACTAATGTTTTAATTATCATCACAAAGCAAATTTAAACAATTTCATTTATTAAAACTTCTTTGATTTTTGAATTAGGATTCAAATTATCTTTAATTCAGATTTAAATTTAAATTTAAACTTTTAGTTTCAACTTGCTTAAATTTTTCATTTAAAATTTCAACTCCATTTCAAATTTCTTTAATATATTTTGAATTGCTTTTAAGCTATTAAAACAATTTAAATTTAAAACTTATTTATGTTCAAACTAAACTCTACATTCAACTTGAATTTACATTAACATTTTAATTTGAATTTAGCTTTAAAAATCTTGGTTTAAAATTTAAATTTTTTTTTTTAAAATTCCTAAACCAAAACAGTTTCAGGTAAAAAAAAACCCCGCAACAACTTTTACTCGAGCCCCCCTTCTATTTGCCTCGAGCAAAATTCGAAACACACGAGAATTTTCCCGAGTCTCTCCCCTGTCTTCACGCAACTCCTTCCCCCCTTCCCTGATCCTATCTTCTTCCCTCCTCTCTTTATCCTTTCTTCCACTTTTTTTTTAAACTGTTAAGTAAAAAAACAATAAGGCACGAACACTCACGCAATAACTCGAGTCAAGCCACGAAAATCCCGAGCTCCACTTCGAGTTGCCTCGAAGCAACGTTCCCTGACACACGACCAACGTCGTGCACGTGCACAGATCGTCAACGACGATCCTACCTCCGGCGACACCATCAACAAACCACGATTTGACCTACAACTTGAAATCGAAACCCATTATTTCAAATAACAGTCGAAATCGAAAATTCATCAGAAGCTCGAACCAAAAGCTTGAATACTCTCCAGAAAAACGTCACGTTCGACCAACCACGACCCATGGAGGCGATGAAACTCCGTCCACGTCATGGCCATACTCTTCCCTACCACCTCCCAGAACCGCGAGAAGCTCGATCAAGTCACGGTGACGAAAATTACGTTTTAACAGACCCCAGATAAAACTCAAACCTAACCCTATATTCGAATCGACCCTAAAATCCTCGCATTGAATAATTTTTTTTGCATTTTTCTTATCGTCACCGAGGTTCATACAAGCTTTAAACCAAATTTCAATGATTATTATTGGATCGTTTGCCGGAAATTAGAAAAAATGTAAATTTGGTTAAATTTCGAACTGCTCTTAAACTACTTAAGTTAAAATCATCATATTGCTTTTAAAAATCATCACTTTGTATGCTTATTCAAATTGTACAAATGAATCCATGTTTAAAACTATCTGAATTCATCATATGTTGGACTATTTCCTGTAAAACTGGGTTTACAAAACCTGTTCTTCATCATTATGCAGAAAACAAAATTTTATGCCGAAATCTAAGTTTAAACAAACTTGATTATTGATGATTTTAAGCCTAACAAAAATTAATGATTATATTTTGAGTCTGGATTGAATATTTTTGACCCTGTAACTTCCATAGAGAATAACAAAATGTCACAAAACGAACACAGAATCTATATTTAAAACCAAACATATACCGACTATATTATCACTGGATCTTGTAATGTTTTTAATTAACTTAAAGCTTTGAAGTGTAAGTTTTACTCACCTGTCTCAGAAGAAATAAACAGAGGAGAGGTTTTGCTTGGGCCTGGAAAATATTTTGAATCCAGAAGATCTGGATTTGTATTATTGTTTTAAGGTTGAACTTGTTTAAGTTTGAAATGATGTTTCACATTCTTTTTTGTTTCTCAGTTTGAAATGGGAGATTAATGTATATAAATGAGTTACAGGTGATGTATGGTTTGAACAATACAAAGCATGGCTGAAGTATGCTTGCACTTATGGCCATTGTACTTGAGTGTATACATTTTCTTCTTATTTTACTTTATTTATTACTTTACCTTTACTTTGCTGACCATACTTTGTACATATTACTTTTTCTATTCTCTTGTTCCTTGCCTTGCACTTCTTTACTCGGCTGGGATATTTTTTTTCTTTGCTTGTATGGTGGCTGATGTATCTAGCTTGGTAGCAAATGAACACATATTATGTACTAAAGAAGATCTTGCATTAATTACATTGCCTTACTTCCCATTTTATTTGAGTTAATTTTATATGTACTTTGTTATATGTACAGTTTACAGCCTATTTTCTTATGTGTACTTTGTTTGAGTTAATTATATGTTAAATAGATATTTATTTTACTTTATGTACATATTATATTGCCTACATACTTATTCTTTTTAGTTTTGTTTTATATATCAATGTTCTTATTTTTATTCATATCTTAAGTATGAATTATTTTACTTTACAAAATAAGTGAACTTCTATTTTTATTTTACTCTTATTACTTTTGTAGCCTACTCCATTTGTATTATCTTGTATTGATTTATTAATATGAGATTAAGATATATATATATATATATCTACTTTATATTGTTATATCTTATATTTTATTTACTTCTTATTTATTGTCTTGTATTTATTATGTAAAAATATATACTTTTATTTTACTTACTTAAATGTATTTGCTTTATTCTTGCATTTTAAATTTACTTCTATTTTTTTAGTTTAAATAATTATCATAAATTTTACTTTAAAAATTATTGTTTTATATTTCTCTTTGTACACATATTTTTTATATAACTCAAATTATCATCATTTATAAATTTTTAAATCAATTTATTTATTTATTTCTATACTTGTGTCTAAAGTATATTATTTATTTTTCAAAAATCATTTATTTAAGAATTTATTTAAAATCCAATATATACATATATATTCACATATATACAAAATTTCAAATCCATATGACTTTATATATTTTCTATTTGAATCGAGGAAACTCACATCATTTAAAATCAATTTTACAAATTTTAATTCAAAAATTCATTTAAATATCAATTTAAAATAAATTAAAATTCAGGATCGTTACAGATAATCTCATATCCTCAACTCCACCGTAAACTCGAAACTAAATCACCATTGACAACATGAAGCCTAAGGATCTACCTACTCCTCCAATGACCAAGGTAAAAAAAACTGAACAAACAAACTCAACACCATCACTGAAATAGGAAGACATCGAAGCACAATTAACTAATTCAACGACCAAGCTGCGAAATTCACTAAATGATTTCAGAATTACCGAGAGAAAAACACAGGAGATTTAGGGCCATCAATGTCAGATCTGAAGAAAGGATGGTGCATGAGTTGATCTAAAAGGGGCTTAAGTAAGGGAATCTCTAGTAAGGTAGACATTCTTAGGGTGGGGACTAGAAATAAAAGCATTAGATTCCTTCCACTTCTCTAGCAGTAGAGTGGATGGAAATGATCTTTTTTTAAAAATCTATGAACAGTTTTCTAAAAAGCATTTATAGCACCATTATAAAACCAAAGCCGAAATTTTAAAACCCTTTGGTTTTAAACAACAATCTAAAATTGTTTGTGAAATAAATGGTTTTTAACGAAACATTTATGCCATAAAAGTTTTTTTTTAGATTACCATTTACAAACCCACTCTTAAAAATGGGGGATACCCCAACTTCTTTCCGTTTCCTCGCTCAGATTGATGCTAATGTGGCATGAGGAAAAAAAGTGGAGGCTTCTCCAATTTTTGATCAAATTGGTCCTGTAGGGGATGCTCTAAGGTGGAATAGAGGTGCAGGGAGATGCGAAAAGTAATGGCTTACACAAATAGAGAATGCCGAGGAAGTTGTGGATTGTATAGGGGAGAAGAGCATGGAGGCAAGGTGACAAAAAATAGTTAAGGAAAAAAAGAAGAGTTGTGCTAACTATAGCTAAATACAACAAATAATGTACATAATATTACCCAAAAGACAATCCCACCTTTTAATTTCTTTTTTGCGCTAAAAATACCATCGATACTGGTTTTCAAAATCCACCACATCTTTTCCTTCACAATCAAAATTAACATAATAAAAATTAACGTAATAAATAAAAATTCACGCAATCAAAAAGTTCTTTGATAGTGGATTTCGTTCTCCCCAATGATTTTCAAGTCTTGGATCTGATATATTCACGCGATATAATTTCTTTTAGTTATTTTTCAAAAATTATCATTATCTGAATAGTGATTATGTTAGTGTTTTGTAAATTCAAAATTTTTATATTTTTCTTTACATAAATTTTTTTACATTGTTAGGTCAAGAACAGTTCAACTAATATAACATTTGCGACTAAAAATTGAAATAAAATTCAAAATTACTTACTTTTTATAGTCTCTGACATTTATTTCTCATTCTTGAACATGAATTCTTCTTCGGTTTTGAAAAGGATTTGATTTTGTGCTATATAATAAGGTTAATTGGTGGTAATGTATTTTGGATATTAATAAGTGTAGATTCAAAATGTGATGGTATTTTCCAAACTAGTTATTATTTAGTATCTTTTTTGTGTATTTAGTAACACTCAAAAAGAAAAGGTGACGGTTGAGGAGAATAGGGCAATCCTAATACCCGTTGACGTAAAGTTTGTGCTTTACATAGTTAAACCTTCTAAATAAGGAAACTGGTCGGGGAAAATTGGATCAATTTTGTCCTAAGTTTTACTACCTTGGCCAATCTTCTATTTAATTCTATGTATTATAATGAACTTGGGCTCTAATACCAACTTGATAGCCTGAGCTCTATACCCATATTGACCATATTTTGATAACATTATTTAGAATATTTAATTAGCTAAATAAAATAAAATAATCTGTTGATTAGGGGATTGAGATTTGATTTTAATAAAGGAGAAGCCGTGCCATTTAACCAATGAATTAAAAGAAGAATTAAACTGAAATAGAGGAGCGTAAAATAGAAAAAAGGCTATTCCTACATCTCTAAAACTTGTCCATGTATCTCCATACACGTTAATTTCATTTTTAAAATTTTAAACCTTGAGGCCGACCACCATTAACAAGAAAAAGGGGAAGAAGATTAAGAAAAACTAAGGAAAAAGCTAAATCAAATCAAATCCATTCACATCTCAATCTCTTTAATCTCTAAACCTAAGGTGAATAATGTTTACATCTCATATTTCTTTTTCTTTTGGTTTTAAGATGAAATCCAAAGTATTTTACATTGATTTGCCATGTTTTTGAATGATGGAACGATTATATATACTTGTTGATGATTTATGGTTTTTCGTATAGATTTTATGACATGTTTTGATATGAAAACCCTACTAAATGACATTCAAATGCCTTGCAAATTTTTATATATACCGTAAATATTATTTTGGAGGTGGATTTCAATTTTTATAATTTTCTAAATTTTTTTGGAATTTATATGAATTTGCTAGTGAAGAAAATGTTATTTTCAGTTATAAATTATTTACGGTTAAATAATAATTAGTCTGGGTCTAAAATTTATATATGTTAGAAAACATATAAAAAGTGATTTTTAGGAATTTTTGTGGAATTTTCTAAGTGTTTTAATGGATATATAAAATTATTTAAGGTATGAGACTTAAATGTTTTATATATTTATAAAAGGAGAAGGGGTTTTTTATAAATAAATTTAAGTTGTTAATTTTGGAAATCCGGCAGTATTTTTGGAAAAAAGAAATTTACAACCAATCACAATTTGAAAAACAAGGTAGGTTAGGTACAAAGAAATAGTTTAAAAGGACAAATAAACATGTTTTTCACCGTTTCGATGCTTTCGGCACCAGGTTCCGCCTCCTTACCTTCTCCTCCGACACTATCGAAACCAATGTCCATGGTATCAGGGAACTGGTACATAGTGAATTGGATGTAGGAGGAAGGTAAAGGGTCGAAACCAGGGGTTCCGAAGCGCTTGAGGCACTAATTTGCTTTTAAAAGAAATGCAACTGATTGCTTTCGATCGAGTAGCTTTCGACTAGGTTGGCTTTCGACCAGGTCGAATGTTTGTAATGGAAAAGGTTTCGATTAGGCTGTGCTTTTGTTTGAAAAGATGGCTTTCAGCTAAGTTGAATCCTTTAGCTGCCGCTTCTTCCTTTCGATCCAGATGGTTTCGAAAGGGTTGTTTGGTTTTCTAAAAACTAGCCACTTCTCAATGCTTTGGAAGGGATTGTTTCGATGCCATCACTTTCATACTTAGGAAAAGGTTTCGAAATAAATGCTTTCGACTTAAATGATTTAATGACCCTTTTTCCCTTTTTGAAGTATAACCCAAATGGTTTTGAAAGAGACAGATTTAATGGTTTCGAAAGGTGTTTCCACATGTTTAAAAATGAGCCCAAGTGTTGTTGAAAGGGTCGAATTTTGATGCTTTCGGAAGGTTCTAATGAATTGTTTCGATGGGGTAGTTCTCCAAGGGTTTTGAAAGGTTTAAAAGGAAAGGTTTTTCTTATGTTTTCGAAGGGCAATATTTAAAGGTTTTAAAGAGGGATATCTAACATTTTAATGATTTCAAATGAAAGATTTATCCATGCTTACGAAAGGAAGGATTTGGCCTTTCGGCCTAGTTTAAGAAAAGGATTTACTTGGTTTCAAAAGAGTTGCTTACAATGGTGTCAAAAGGGGTACTTTCGTTGGTTTGAAAGGGTTGTTTAAAGATTTTAAACAAAGGTTTCGAATATATTAAATAGGCAATATAGCCTAAGTGTTTCAAGTTAAAAAGGACTTTAACTTATATTGGGGAATAGGTAATGCTTATTAAAATTCATCAATATTATTTTGTATAAAGTATATATAACATGGAAAAATAGCTTAGAATAAAGCTAAAGAGGTATTTTGCTTGTATATGTATGATTTAAAGGTTAAATCATTTTCAAAAGGTTTTCAAGGAAAAGGATGAAGGGTAGTTAACCCTCAGAGAATGACTCAAATTAGAAGACTAGATAGGACTTGTGTAAGGTCGCGCTCTATGCTCATTAGCTATTAGCCCCTAGCTAATTTAGTCCAGAATTCCAATGTGTAGGGCTTAGTCACAGATAAGACTAAATATTGGTTACACATACAAAGGAATATTTATGTACAAAGATGTTATTGGTTAGCCTGAAAAACCATTAGGATTAGTTGACCCTTGGAGAAGTAAGTTAAGGACAGACCGTCCAAAAGTTTAGTCTAACAAATGCTTAGACCATTTGATATTTTATCTGGTAGGCCTGAGTCAGCCAAGGGACAGTTAGTCCAGTTTAAGGTAAGTTAGCCCATATTTTGGATAGACTGTCCATTTATTACCTGTTTTTTAGCATAGCGAATATTGCTACTATTATTATTATCGGTTTGATTAACCATTTTGGGTGCAGGAAAAGATTTGCAAAATATATGTTTCTGAAAGGATGTTAGTGAGGGAAAACCCGTTTCGCTAAGCGGCGTGATCTCACTTAATATCAGTGAATTGAGATGTAACAGTATTATTCATACCAGGCTTTATATCCGTCTCGAAGTTTTATTTCTTCTAAAAATCTCGGGTGCTCAAAATTGATTTGAGTAAGCTGAGGGTTGAGGTTTTCAGGTCTTAGAAAATTTGAAAAATAAAGCTTTTAGAAACGATCAGGTGGCTGACGGATAGCTAAATAGGAGTTATAGTTTATTCTATTTATTTCCGCTGTGTGTGTATTAAGTCAAATATGACTATATTGACTCTGGTCAACCAAGGGAGCATCGTCATATGTCGTCTTTGGCGTATTTTGTAATTGATATATTTGATCATTGCCTGGGAAACGTTAAGGGATTATGTAACTTGGATTTGAATTATTGTTTTAAAATGTAATCAGTAAAAGGTTGTTTTTTGAAATTTGTGATTTTTTTCATATTTTTCTGATATTACGGATTCCATTAGCATTACCGTATTTGTCACTAGAAGTTAATACTATGGGTAACTGCATCATCTATAGTGCTTAGCTTTTGGCCTCCAGATACGGTATGTTACATAAACCCCACATAACAATATAAAATATAATACATTATATGGCACAACACGAATTTATCAATTATAATATAAAACATACATAAATTTCATGTATAAGACTTGTAACGATTCTGGTTTTGAGTTAAATTTAAGTTGATAATTAAAATAAATTTTGGAATTAATTGTGAATTAATTTGAAAATGTGGGAATAAAATATATATATATATATATATATATATATATATATAAGATTACAAATAAAGGATTTGGTTTGGAAATCTAAAGATTTTAAATAAATTATAATTTGGAATTTGAATTTGAAATTTAAAAAAAAATATGTTGTTTATTTATATATATGCATATAAATTTATTTTAAATTGAATTTTGGAATTGAAATTCTAAAATGAATATTTTGAGAAATAATTTGAATTTGAAAAGTCTATAATTCGAAACAAATAGAAATTTGTTTTCTAATTTTAATATTTATGTATATATAATGATTTGGAAGTTATATTTGAATTTAATATAATAAATTTTCAAAAGTTATTTAAAACCTAAATTTTATATTATTTAATATACATATGTGTGTTCATTTATTAAAGTATAATTAGATTTAAAATCATTTTCTTTAAAAGTTATGCAAATATTAATAATAGAATATGTATAAAATATAACTAAGTACAATTTGTTTAAATTAATAAAAGGTTTAAAACACTTTTCCTTTGTATTTGTAATACATAATTCGTGTATATATATATTAATAAACATTTAAAAATATATATAAACACACACACACACACACACACATATATATATGTAAAACATATGCTAATATAAAAAGAAAATATATTTAAAACATATTAAGAATTATTAATGCATGAAAGATTACATGTGTAATCATCTTAACAGGGAAATAAGACAAGTGTTAGCTCAATTTTTATTTTATAACTGCAAGTGTCATATATATAAGATTATAAATAAAGGATTTGATTTGGAAATCTAAAGATTTTATAAATAAATTATAATTTGGAATTTGAATTTGAAATTTTCTAAAATAAATAATATATGTTGTTTATTTATATGCATGTATATAAATTTATTTTAAATTGAATTTTGGAATTGAAATTCTAAAATAAATATTTTGAGAAATAATTTGAATTTGAAAAGTTTATAATTCAAAACTAATAGAAATTTATTTTCTAATTTTAATATATATGCATATATATTGATTTGGAAGTTATATTTGAATTTAATATAACAAATTTTCAAAAGCTATTTGAAAGCTAGATTTTATATTATTTAATATACATATGTGTGTTCATTTATTAAAGTATAATTAGATTTTAAAATCATTTTCTTTAAAAGTTATACAAATATTAATAATAGAAAATGTATAAAAATATAACTAAGTACAATTGGTTTAAATTAATAAAATGTTTACAATACTTTTCCTTTGTATTTGTAATAAATAATTTGTATATATATAAATACTAATAAACATTTAAAAATATATATAAACATATATATATGCAAAACATATGCTAATATAAAAAGGAAATATATTTAAAACATATTAAGAATTGTTAATGCATGAAAGATTACATGTGTAATCATCTTAACAAGGAAATACGACAAGTGTTAGCTCAATTTTTATTTTATAATTACAAGTGTCATACTTGTTTTTATTTTTCTTTTATTTTTAAAATTAATGAGTAAAGAGGAAAATAAGCTATATGAACAATCTCTACTTATCCTATCTTCTTTCTTCTTCATTTTCAAAAACTATAAATCAGAAGAAAAAAAATCAATCAAAGCTAAAAACAAATCAGGTTCAAATGGAATTCAACTTCAACAACTACAATTCCATTTTGAAGCAAACTTGGGTATTAAACAGCAAAGCAAAGATAAAATCTCAACTCATCAATCAAAGCAGAAGTTCAATCATGTAACAGAAACAAGAAAAGGTAGATTCAAATTAAAATTAATCAAGCAATAGATCAGAGCATCAAAACCAAGCTTCAGATTAAATTCAAGATCAAAATTTCAACTCCAGTTTTCAAAATGTTTATGTGTGATAAAAATTATGCTTTGGTTTGCATCAAACCCATATATACTTTGGTTTGCATGCGATGATCTGTTAATGTGTGATAAAAATTATGCTTGCGTGTATATGGATTCCTAGATATATGAATGTGTTGAGGTGTGCATGTCTGATATGTTTATGTTCATCTTTGTTTATAGTTACAGAGTTTAAATTTGAATCAAAATTCCTAATCTCCTTATTCTATTCACTGATAAGCTTTAGTTTTCAAACAAAATATGTTTGTTTTTACATAAACTAAGTATTAAAAATATATTTAAGCATGATAATTTGAAAACTATCTAGAAATTTAGAAAGAGAGTAGAAATTATAAACATATAAAATCCTCGGCTTCATAATTCACTGTTCCAGGTGTATAATCTGTTTTATTATCTAAAATCATGAATTTAAAAGTAAAATAAATTTTTTTAGATTGGGATCAAGTGAGCATTTCGTGTTTGATCAGAAAGTGGGTTTTTGGCTATTTCTGGTAGCCGAAGGTCTTGGGGGAGAGGGGTTTCAACTGGAGGTAGGAGGAAGTTAGCCGAGCTCGAGAAAAACATCAGGTGGTTTTATTAGCCACCGTGGCGGTGAAAATTGGTCGGAGTAGGGTTTTTACCCTAAGTGTGGTCGAGGGTGGAAACTGGGTCACTGCATCGTGTCTCTGGCATCGGGGATCATCGGACCTTGGGGAAAGGCGGCGTGGAAGGCTAGCGGAGGTATGGCCGAAGTTTCAGGAGTTCTGATAGTCGCGTCGTGGATTCGTGGGAGTTTTTCAGGCGATGTTGGTTCCAGGTTTGCCCATAATAACTCGATCCTGTTTTTAGGCTTGTGATAGAGATTGGGTGGTCGGAATCAGATGTAGGGGTAATCGTCAATAAGTTGGAGGTGTCGGCGGTGGTCGATGTCGTCGTGATCGATGGTGCATGAGCATAGTGTGGCGGTGATGTCAGTGTGTTTGGGTAGTGAGGTTGGGATACTCGAGTGTGACTGGAAAATATGAGGGTAATATCTCGAGACTAGTCTCATGTAGGCTCGTGAGTGTAACGTGAATTCTAGATTTAAAACTAAACTAGGTTTCGAAAAGAAGAAAAACTGGATTTTCTCGGAACAGAACTCGAGAGTTACTCCGGTTGGACCCAAAGCAAGAATATAAATAGTTTTAAAATTTAAAAGAAATTGAGTATTTGAATCTAGAATAAACCAAGTTTAAATCTACTTCTTAGAATCTATTCCTTTATATAATAAATGCTTTTAGAAGTTATGTAATTTGTTTAAACTTTAAAATTTATTAAGTTAAAATTCATTTTAGGTCATTTTTAAAACTTAATTTAGAAATATAATTAAGTGTTAAAAGAAATTATATGTTGATCATAATTAAGTAGTTGATAAAATTAAATGGTTTATCTCAATAATGTTTTGATTATTAATTAACTTAATGGTTTTAAAGTTAAATTTTTTGTTAATGATAATTTATTTTATTTAAAGAATGTAATTAAGTGATTGAGTAAGTATAATTACTTGTGATTTAAAGGCTAATAACTTTGTGTAACTAAATAAAAGGTAATTAATTACTTAAAGCTTAATTACTTAATGAATGATTAATAATTAAGGATAATTAATCAAGGGATTATAGAATAATTACTCAATGTAATTAATTTGTGATTTATTAATATAAGTGATTAGGATAATCACTTATTGTAATTCATTTGAGGATAATTAATTAACGATTAAAAGTTGATTAATCAAGTGATTAAAGAATAATTAATTAAAGAATAATTTATTTATGTGATTAATTAATTATGATAATTAATTTGAAGATAATAATTAGTTAAAGATTAATTAATGAAAGTGATTAGGGATAATCACTTATTGTGATTAATTAGTTAAATGGTAATTAATTAAGGGTTAATTAATTAATTAATGTAATTATTTAAAGTTTATTAATTAAATAATAATTAAGTAATTAGAGGTTAATTATTTAATTATTAAAGGTTGATTGAATTACTAATTAAGGATGATTAATTTATAATTAATGGTTAATTAATTTAATAATTAAGGTTAATTAATAAATGATTAAGATTTGCAATTAATTAACATTAATTAACCAGGATTAGTAATTTATTCATAAGTAATTAATCTGGTTTAAATTAATCAGATAATTAACTGATCTTACTTGTGGATGTTTGGATTATATGGAATGCTTTGAATTTTTTAATATCCCTGACTGCGATACTCTGTGATATGAATTGTTTTGATTGAGCTGTATGTAATTTATTTATCTGTAGTGAATTTATATTATTTATCTGTGAATCAGTGAATGAAGATAGGCGTTATGGGATTATACCGCTTATCGATATTGATGTGCTTGAATCTGTTATGATTGATGATGTTGCATTATTGTGTAAAACCCCTGGACTACACTATACACACACAAATATGGATTTCATGAGGATTTGGTTAAGTCATAGATATTTGAATTAAACATTATTTTATCCAAAATAATGAAATGGCTTTAAAGTTGAATTTCGAATCCAAAATGATTCGAAAATGTAATTGGATAAAATATGAAAACTTTTTAGAAGAAAGTTTTAGAAATTACTTTGAATATAATATAACTTGTTAAAGTTTTGAATTTTAAATGGTTTGATTTGAATTTGAATTCAAGATTTGAAGTTGAATTCTATATATGTATGTTTGGAAAGTGTGGTTTAAAAAGGCTATACAAGTTATATAATGCATTTATATGGTTTTAAAACATTTTAAAAGTATTATTTTGGGGATTTGAATTTAACCCAAGTTTATACTTGAAGGACTTTAACTTGAGCAAATGTAATCAGTTTTTTCCGAAACAAAAACCCTTGTTTTTCAAATAATAATAGCTTTCATATAGAGAAAGGATTTCCAATTTATGTTGAAAGGATTTCAAGTTTGAAATGGAATTTTTTTGAAAGCTATGTATGAATCTTTGTTAAAGATTGGTGAACTTTGTTTTCAAATTGAAGAGGATCTTAAAGGTGTATCTTTTGAACAAAAAATTTGGGATTGAAATAGTTTTGAAAGCTATGAACGAATCTTTGTGAAAGATGGTGATCGTTGTTTCAAATTGAAAGTGATCTTGAAAGGTGAGTCTTTTATTTAAAGGATTAAAATGGTAATTTGTTTAAAGCATTTGAAAGAAAGGTTTTGGGCATTAACTCGTGACTAAACTGAGATCCCAATATCTATGTGTTTTTAAATATTACGCTCATCATTCGGCTTAGCTAGGAGAGGACTTTGTGTCATAAAAACCATTTTGAATAATGATACGATGAAATGGATAGCCTTTGAAGACCGGGTATTTTCGAAAGCGAAAGGATTACCTGTCGAATGTCTCTGCACCGAATGGCCCCGGTATAGAGATTTGATCACCCTTTGTGGTGGGGAGTCCGAACATGATTAGGATTATCTAGATTGCTAGGGCTTCTTTTGAAGTGCCTTCGGTTCTGTTCGAACCTGGAACAGACTTGTATGGATGTATGTCTGACATTACACTTTGAGATGTAAAGCTAGTTTCAATCAAATATATTTCTGTTTGGTGGCGGAGAATTTATTCTCTTAGCTTAACACCCTTCTCTGAGATGCACGAGCTTAGAGGTTATGTAGTTTACGGTTACTAGTGGTACATTCCCAATTTGGTAATGTGGCATACGAAGTGCTGCTGATCTTTTGTTGATCAAAATATGGCTTTTGTGAAAAGTGTAGCTTTGTGGACGAGACCTTGTCGGACCTCATAACCCGTAAATGGTCTAAACAGGAAGAATACAACAAGGTTATGAGGGTCGTGCCCATTAGGGTATGTCCATTTCCTTCTAGAAAAGCGTGGTATCATGGTATGGAGCCTAGATATTTAACCTATGTGGTTGCAGCAAATCTATTTCTTTGTGGTTGTTGGTGTTGAGCGCTCGGATAAAGGTCAGTAACGACCAGGAGATGGCATACTCGTGTAGTAGTTACCTAGTAACAGAGGTAAGCCGGTCTTGTGTTGGCAGAGAGCTGGTTAAGTTCTCGGGGCATCCCACCAGAGGCATACCCATGTGGCCCCGGAAGTTCCTTAGCCAGACCATTTTTTGGAAATCCAAAGAAACAATACGCGCCCTGTACGGTTTTAGTTGTATAGCCTACCATGGAATGTGGCGGTAACCTGCTATTGAACATGGTAGCTAAAGTAGGTATACCATAATGGTGGTATGCTGGTTACGATTAATATAATATTTTCGAAAAAAATTCCACACTATGCACTAATAATAATATCAAAAGGATTTTTCGTATCAAGCATGTTTGACTATCATAAGGAGAATTCTCCTTCAATTGTGCGTTTGCATTGTGTGTATGGCATGAAGCCTTATAGTAGTTTTATTTTTTAAAAAGAATTGCAGATTTCTCTTTTGGTTCTTTTATTTGTTTTGTTCAAATAAAACTGTTTTTCTTCGCTTATACCAGTCCCATGACTGATCCGGAGTTTATTGTTCCCTTTCTAAACTCTGGGTGCCCACAATTTTCCACACAGGCAGCCTGGAGTCATACTTTCAGATAATCAGCTAGTAGACCTAGTTTTTGGCAACCTTTGAAGTTTCTAGATTGGCGATCACATTCTAGACCGGACTTGCTTATGTTCAGCATAATTGTGGTTCGAACTTGTAGCTTGGAAATCTTTGGAGCATTAAATAGGAATGCAGTTTTGGATTCTATCTTTCTTTCTATCCATTGGAAGATCAGATTGGTGATATTGTTCCACTGCCGGTGTTATCTTTCCGCTGTTGTATCTTTGCTTTAATATTGATATCATTTATATCAATGTGTTGTATCAAATGTTATTTTATCAATGATATTCATTTCTTTTTCCGCTGTGTTGTTATACTTAATGTGTTATAAGCTCCAGCGCGAATGGAATTTCAACGTTTGAATATGCGGCATTCGAATACGGGTAAAGTATGGATGTCGGTTTTCGAATGCTGAAATTTGGGTCGTGACAAATTGGTATTAGAGCTGAAGGTTGAATAAAAACTTTAGCTCGGGAGTATAACACATTAGGTAACTCATTAGAGATAGGGTTATAAAGTACCCTAGAATGAGTATCCCTAAGACATCTTGTCTGTATGCCTCAGTAAATTCTCTTACAATCCACTGATAGTGAGTATAAGTGCAAGAAGAGGACGAGATAGGGGACAAAGGGTACCACTGCAAATTGTCAATACCCTGCAACAACAAGGAAACAATCTATTCTCTATCATTCTCTTTGATCATCAATACTCTGATGGCTTCGTGGCAGCTGCAAGGAGAAGATTTGGTGTGGTGGCGGCCCTATGAATTGTGTAGATAAGTTCCTATTTCATATTCTATTCATCAGTTTTCTATTAGCTTTTCATTTTGACTTTAATGAGTTTGAAATTCTATTTGAAATAAATTAGTTAATTAAATATGAAGCTGAGTTAGGTTGTATATATATGTCTATTCTTTTGGGTCCCGATATATTCTATAAACGGTTAGTTATCCCTTCGGACTAACCAATGCCTCTGCATATTTCATAGACTGGATGACCCGAGTATCTTGCGAATTATTGAATAGATTTATATTCGTAATTATCGATGATATTCTGATTTGGTAAGCCAAATATAAAATAGATATTCAGTTTGAGATGGTGTACCATCTCTCTATCTTTCTGTGTTCATCTATTCTTTGTTGTCTCCCTGTCTAGCAAATTTCTGGGATGAAATTTTTCTTAAGGGGGGAATTTGTAACGATTCAGGTTTTGAGTTAAATTTAAACTGATAGTTAAAATAAATTTATGGAATTAATTGCGAATTAATTTGAAAATGTGGGAATAATATATATATATATTATATATATATATATATATATATATATATAAAAGATGATCAATAAAGGTTTTGATTTAGAAATCTAAAGATTTTATAAATAAATTATAATTTGGAATTTGAATTTGAAATTTTCTAGAATAAATAATATGTGTTGTTTATTTATATATATGTATATAAATTTATTTTAAATTGAATTTTGGAATTGAAATTCTCAAATAAATATTTTGAGAAATAATTTGAACTTGAAAAGTCTATAATTCAAAATTAATAGAAATTTGTTTTCTAATTATAATATATATGTATATATAATGATTTAGAAGTTATATTTGCATTTAATATAATAAATTTTCATAAGCTATTTGAAAGCTAAATTTTATATTATTTAATATACATATGTGTGTTCATTTATTAAAGTATAATTAGATTTTAAAATCATTTTCTTTAAAAGTTATACAAATACTAATAACAGAAAATGTATAAAATATAACTAAGTACAGTTTGTTTGAATTAATTAAAGGTTTAAAACACTTTTCCTTTGTATTTGTAATAAATAATTTGTGTGTGTATATATATATATATTATAATAAACATTTAAAAATACATATAAACACACACACACATATATATACATATATGTATGTAAAACATATGCTAAGATAAAAAGAAAATATATTTAAAACATATTAAGAATTATTAATGCATGAGAGATTACATGTGTAATCATCTTAACAAGGAAATAAGACAAGTGTTAGCTCAACTTTTATTTTATGATTACAAGTGTCATACTTGTTTTTATTTTTCTTTTGTTTTTAAAATTAATGAGTAAAGAGGAAAATAAGCTATATAAACAATCTCTACTTCTCCTATCTTCTTTCTTCTTCATTTTCAAAAGACTGTAAATCAGAAGAAAAAAATCAATCAAAGCTAAAAACAAATCAAGTTCAAAAGGGAATTCATTTCAACAACTACAATTCAATTCTGAAGCAAACCTAGAAATCAAACAGCAAAGCAAAGATAAAAGCTCAACTCATCAAATCAAAGCAGAAATTCAATCAAGTAACAGAAGCAAGAAAAGGTAGATTCAAATTAAAATTAATCGAGCAATAGATCAGAGCATAAAAACCATTCAGATTAAATTCAAGATCAAAATATCAATTGCAGTTTTCAAATTTCAGTTCCAGGCCCAAACATTTTTCTAGACTTTGGTTCTCTGTTCAAAACCAATCCAGCTGAGCAAACTTTTAAACCCATATGTACTTTGGTTTGCATGTGATGATCTGTTAATGTGTGATAGAAATTATTCTTGCATGTATATGTATTCCTAGATATATGAATGTTTGAGGTGTGCATGTCTGATATATTTATGTTCATCTCCGTTTATTGTTACAGAGTTTAAATTTGAATTAAAATTCCTAATATCCTTATTCTATGCACTGATAGGCTTTAGTTTTTAAATAAAATATGTTTGTTTTTACATAAACTAAGTATTAAAATATATTTAAGCATGATAGGTTGAAAACTATCTGGAAATTTAGAAAGATAGTAGAAATTGTAAACATATAAAATCCTCGGCGTGAATAACTCGTGGTTCCAGGTTTATAATATGTTTTGTTATCTAAAATCATGGAATTTAAAAGTAAAATCAAAAATTTTAGATTGGTATCGAGTGAGCATTTCGGGTTTGATGAGAAAGTGGGTTTTTGGCTATTTCTGGTGGCTAGCGGTCTCGGGGGGTCGAGGTTTTGACAAGAGGTAGGAGGAAGTTAGGCGAGCTCAAGAAAAATATAAGGTGGTTTTATTAGCCACTGTGGCGGCGAATATTGGTCGGAGTAGCGTTTTTACCCTAAGTATGGTCGAGGGTGGAAACTGTGTCATTGCGTCGTGTCTTTGGCATTGGGGATCATCGGACCTTGGGGAAAGACAGCGTGGAAGGCTAGCGGAGGTATGGCTGGAGTTTCAGGAGTTTCGATGGTCGGCGTCGTGGATTCGAGGGAGTTTTTCAGGTGATGTTGGTTCCAGGTTTGCCTAGAATAACTCGATCCTAATTTTGGGCTTGTGATAGAGATTGAGTGGTCGGGATCAGATGTAGGGGTGATCGTCAATAAGTTGGAGGTATCGGCGGTGGTCGATGTCATCACGATTGATGGTGCATGTCACAGGGTGGTGGTGGTGTCAGTGCGTTTGGGTAGTGAGTTAGGGATACTTGAGTGTGACTCGGTGATATAAGGGTAATATCTCGGGATTAGTCTCATGTAGGCTCGTGAATGTAACATGAATTCCAGATTTAAAACTAAACCACGTTTTGAAAAGAAGAAAAAATGGATTTTCTTGGGGCAGAACTCGAGAGTTATTCGGGTTGGACCTGAAGCAAGAATATGAATAGTTTTAAAATTTAAAAGAAAGCAAGTTTTTAAATCTAGAATAAATCAAATTTAAATCTATTTCTTAGAACCTATTCCCTTATATAATAAATGTTTTTAGAAATTATGTAATTTGTTTGAACTTTAAAATTTATTAAGTTAAAATTCTTTTTAAGTTATTTTTAAAACTTAATTTAGAAATATAATTAATTGGTAAATGAAATAATGTGTTGATCATAATAAGTAATTAATTAAAATAAATGGTTTATCTCAATAATATTTTGATTATTAATTAACTTAAAGGTTTTAAAGTTAAAAATTTTGCTAATGATAATTTATTTTATTTAAAGGATATAATTAAGTGATTAAGTAAGTATAATTACTTTATGTAATTGATTTAAAGGCTAATTACTTTGTGTAACTAAATAAAAGATAATTAATTACTTAAAGCTTAATTACTTAATGAATGATTAATAATTAAGGATAATTAATCAAGGGATTAAAGGATAATTACTCAATGTACTTAATTTGTAATTTATTAATATAAGTGATTAGGATAATCACTTATTGTAATTAATTTGAGGATAATTAATTAATGATTAAAAGTTGATTAATCAGGTGATTAAAGAATAATTAATAAAAGGATAATTTATTTATGTGATTAATTAATTAAGGTAATTAATTTTAGGATAATTAATTAATTAAAGATTAATTAATGAAAGTGATTGGGGATAATCACTTATTGTAATTAATTAATTAAATGGTAATTAATTAAGGGTTAATTAGTTAATTAATGTAATTAATTAAGGATTATTAATTAAATAATAATTAAGATATTAGAGGTTAATTATTTAATTATTAAAGGTTGATTGAAATATTAATTAAGGGCGATTAATTTATAATTAAAGGTTAATTTATTAATTAAGGTTAATTAATAAATGATTAATATTTGTAATTAATCAATATTTATTAACCAGGATTAGTAATCTATTCATAAATAATTAATCTGGTTTAAATTAATCAGATAATTAACTGATCTTACTTATGGATGTTTAGATTGTATGGAATGCTTTGAATTATTTGATATCCCTGACGTGTAATACTCTATGATATGAATTGTTTTGATTTGAGCTGTATGTAATTTATTTATCTGTGATGAATTTATATTATTCATCCGTGAATCTGTGAATGAAGATAAGCATTATGGGATTATACCGCTTATCGATGTTGTTGTGCTTGAATCTGTAATGATTGATGATGTTGCACTACTGTGTAAAACCCCTGGACTACACTGTACACACACAAATATGGATTTCATAAGGATTTGGTTAAGTCATAGATATTAGAATTTAACATTATTTTATCCCCAACGACACCAGTATTTAACATTAGTAGCAGAGCGGGGAATTTTCGGGAAGTAGCCCGCTAGAAACTTCCATACATTAAGATTTTAGATTAAGGGAGCCATCGAAAGGTGACTAAAACACCAGAAACGGGGATTACCCGAGCTAATGATAGAGGCAAGAACGCTTTCCAGCCAGGTCCCATTAATTGATCATAACGATATCGTGGAAATGCTGCACGGACCCATATATATAGAAAGAGAAAAAGAATCACCTTGATACTAAACCAGATCGAGCCTGGGACCAAAATGGTTCGAAAATTTAATTGGGTAAAATATGAAAACTTTTGAAAAGAAAGTTTTGAAAATTACTTTGAATATAATATAACTTGTTAAAATTTTGAATTTTAAATGGTTTGATTTGAATTTGTATTCAAGAATTGAAGTTGAATTCTACGAATATATGTTTGGAAGTTGTGGTTTAAAATGGTTATACAAGTTATGCATTGTATTTATATGGGTTTTGAAACATGTTAAAAGTTTTATTTTGGGGATTTGAATTTAACCCAAGTTTATACTTGAAGGACTTTAATTTAAGCAAATGTAATCGGATTTTTTTGAAACAAAAACCCTTGTTTTTGAAATAATAATAGCTTTCATATAAGGAAAGGATTTCCAATTTTTGTTGAAAGGATTTCAAGTCTGAAATGGAATTGTTTTGAAAGCTATGAATGAATCTTTGTTAAAGATGGGTGAACTTTTTTTCAAATTGAAGAGGATCTTAAAGGCGTATCTTTTATATAAGAGATTTGGAACTGAAATAGTTTTGAAAGCTATAAATGAATCTTTGTGAAAGATGGTGAACTTAGTTTGAAATTGAAAGTGATCTTGAAAGGGGAATCTTTTATTTAAAAGACTAAAATGGTAATTTGTTTAAACCATTTGAAAGAAGGGTTTTGGGCTTTAAGTTGTGACTAAACCGAGATCCCAATATCCATATGTTTCTTAATATTGCTCTCATTATTCGGTTTAGCCGGGAAATGACTTTGTGTCATAAAACCCATTGCGAATAATGATACGATGAAATGGACAGCCTTTGAAGACTGGTAGTGAAGACCGAGTATTTTTAAAAGCGAAAGAATTACCTATCGAATGTCTCTGCACTAAATGGCCCTGTTATAGAGATTTGATCACCTTTGTGATGGGGAATCCAGACGTGATTAGGGATTATCCGGATTGCCAGGGCTTCTTTTGAAGTGCCGTCGGTTCTGTTTGAATCTGGTACAGAATTGTATGGATGTATGTCTGACACTACACTTTGAGATGTAAAGCTGGTTTCTATCAAACATATTTCTGTTTGGTGGAGGAGAATTTATTCTCTTAGTTTAACACCCTTCTCTGAGACGTACGAGCTCAGAGGTTATGTAGTTGATGGTTACTTGTGATATATTCCTAATTTGGTAATGTGGCATACGAAATGGTGTTGATCATTTGTTGATCAAAGCATGGCTTTATGAAAAGCGTAGCTTTGTGGACGAGACCTCGTCGAACCTCACAACCCGAAAATGGTCGAAACAGAAAGAATGCAGCAAGGTTATGAGGGTCGTGCCCTTTAGGGTATGTCCATTTCCTTCTGAAAGATGGTGGTATCATGGTATGTAACCCGGATATTTAACCTATGTGGTTGCTGCAAATCTATTGCTTTGTGGTCGTTGGTGTTGAGCGCTTGGATAAAGGTCGATAACGGCCGGGGTATGGCATACTCATGTAGTAGTTACCTAGTTACAGAGGTAACCTGGCCTTGTGTTGGCAGAGAGCTGGTTAAGTTCTCGGGGCGTCCCTCCAGAGGCGTACCCATGTGGCCTAGGAAGTTCCTTAACCTGACCATTTGTTGGAAATCCAAAGAAATAATACACGCCCTATACGGTTTTAGTTGTATAACCTGCCATGGAATACGGCGGTAACCTACTATTGAACATGGTTGCTATAGTAGGTATACCATAAAGGTGATATGCTGGCTAAAATTAATATTATACTTTCGAAATGTTTTCTGCACTATAATAATATCAAAAGGATTTTTCATATCAAGCATGTTTGACTATCATAAGGAGAAATCTTTTCCAATTGTGCATTTGAATTATGTGTGTGGCGGGAGGCCTTATAGTAGTTTCAATTTCCAAAAAGCATTGCAGATTTCTCTTTTGGTTCTTTTATTTGTTTTTGTTCAAATAAAACTGTTTTGTTTGCTCATACCATTCCTATGACTGACCCAGAGTTTATTGTTCCCTTTCTAAACTGTAGGTGCCCACAATTTTCCACACGGGCAGCCTAGAGTCATATTTTCAGATAATCAACTAGTAGAACTAATTTTTGGTAACCTTTGAAGTTTTTGGATTAGCAATCGCATTCCGAATCAGACTTGTTTATGTTCAGTGTGATGGTGGTTCAAGCTTATAGATTGGAAATCTTTGGAGCATTGAATTGGAATGCAGTTTTGGATTTTATCTTTCTTTCTATCCTTTGGAAGATCAGATTGGTGTATTGTTCCGCTGTTGGTGTTATCTTTCCACTGTTGTATATTGACTCTAATATTGGTATAATTTGTATCAATGTGTTGTATCAAATGTTGTTGTATCAAAGATATTCATTTCTTTTTCCGCTGTGTTGTTGTAGTTAATGTGTTATAAGCTCCGGCTCGAATTGAATTTCAACGTCTGAATCTGTGGCATTTGGATACGGGTAAAGTATGAATGTCGATTTTTGGACGCTGAAATTTGGGTCGTGGCAAGACTATAAATATTAGCATCATATTAAGTGCTAAAGTAAATGTGCAACTTGTAAGTATCCTCAGCATTACCCGAGTATTATAAATAAATACAAAACTCAGATCAAACTAGAAAGTTTAGTTTCAGAAAGACCATTGTAATATAACGTTAAGACTGATAGTATAATGATAAGAGTGAATGTATGAGACACACATATGCATATCATAAGTCAAAAAACAATGAATCGAAGAAAAGTATAATTCACCTAAGTTAAAATACATATTAATGTGCACTTGTCTTAATTACAAAAATGACACATTTGGACGAATTGTTATGTTATATGCATATGAATCGATATGCATAATTGGATATCAAATACTTATTTTATTTCAATAATTTCATTCATATACAAATTAATATAATATATAAATAATTACCATGATCAAGCTAAAGAAACAAAGTCGAGGGAAAATGCTAGGATAACAATAGTAAATTACAACATGACTGATAATTCTAATATTCTATGTGCATCGAATATTAATATTATAACTTATTTATACTTCCATCATGTAGATGTCACCCATGACACATACACTACCACTCTAAATGCATTTGTCATAAATTCTCAACAAGAGATGTATAAATATCCTCGATATCAAAAAAGACACATGCCTCCACCATGCTTTCCAAATAGTTACCACTACTACAAAAGGATGCATTGCCAATGCAAATATGGCATCAGGACGATGTCAGTAAACATCATATTGACGCCGCGCTAGCACCTTCAGTAAATACCAAGTCGAAAACTATTTTTCAAAGTCATGTTGGAGACTTACGCCAATGCCTCATTGATGTCATCTTGCCAATGTCATGTCAACGACCTCGTAACACCAACCTATCAATGCTGTATGGATACCCTATCGACGACAATCTAACATTTTTATAGATGCTAATTTGGATATACTGACTTTGTGCTAACATCATACCGTTATTCCTGAAATATTTTTGCTACATTTATGATGCATTTCTTTCCTTCAATCACACATCAATATGACTTAATAATATTTGATCTAAACTCACGTTGAATAACATAATAATATACTACAAAAATATCACAAAATACCACAACTACTAAATTCATAAACCAAACAACATTAATATAAAAAAAATGCATCGTCTATATCTAAACTACCATGCAACCAAAATACAACATCATCCAAATCTAAATAGCATCATCCAAACACAACACCGTCAATAGTACCTTCCAACCAAATCCACTAATACTACAATATGTAATGCAATAATAAACGCTTACTCATACCATGCATCTTCTCCTATGACGTCTCACATTATCTAGGAATGTAACACATCATATTCTTGAGTGTTTTGTATTTTTATCTAAGAAATTGACCTTTGATTCTAATTCGCCTTCTTTTCGAGTCTTCGACCCTAAATGTGGCACCTCTTTTTACTGAACTCTACATTTAATTTGATATCATTTTTTAATATATAACTTTATATTACTTAAAACATTAATAAAAAGCTAACTTTTATAACTCAAAATAAAAAGTATCCATCTTATAGGATAATTTAGGCAATATGAGTGTTATATTTATGTTTTCAGCAAATTTTAAAGGAAAAGCAATTCAGGTGCTTATGCTTCTAGCTAAAATTATTATTGTGATAAAAAATTATAGCTATCAACTTATTTTATGAATAAATAATACATATTTGGAAAATTTCAATATATATATATATATATATATATAATCTATACTATAATATTATTATTGAGTTAGATTTCAAGAGCACACAAGCCTCCTTCATATTTTGGAAAATGAACAGTCACGTTTTTAATTTCTTTCTATTCCAAACTTTCAAATGTGATAACTTTTTCTACATTAATTGGATTTAAGAATCGATTTCACTATTAAATCTCAAATTCAATATGCTTTCCAACGGTATCCTTTGTTGATAGCTAAAAATAAAATTTTCAAAATCATAGTTTTTCGGATTATTCATATTATTAAAGTTATTAAATCTGTTTGACTTTATTTCTTTTAACTAATCTATGTCGTTGATTGTTTTGAAAATTTTCAGCCTTTGATTCTACTTTCACAAGTTGTAGTCAAGTCTGGTGAAATCCAACATTACCAAAATACAGCAACAATGTTAGATGGAATTAGAAATGGAACCAGAAAGCTCAAAAGCATTAAATACAATTATATGCTTCTTATTATATTGAATTTGATGTGACTGTAAAAGAAATACAATGATATTCTTCACATTAAAATAAATATTGTTGAATAATGGTTGTTAGTTCCAACACTTCAGATATAAAATATGTATGCTTTAGATTTAGCATATTTTTCACAAGAATCGTTCAAAACAGAAAAAAAATCTCTTCATCCTCTAATCTTATCATTCTACAATAATATGATGCTGCATAATGTGTTCCCATACATAGTCAGTTATGGGGTCATCATCAACACTTGCGTTCTCATGAATCATGTCAACGTTGCTTTTGACATTTTTGGATCAATGTTCAAGTGTAAACCAAATGTTGTTACCTACACTGCTCTTATAGATAGTTATTACCGAAGCAGTAAATGGAATCTACCACCTCAAGTATTAAAGGAAATGATTGATAAATGTATCTCACCAAATGAAGTTACATATAATACAGATGATGCACAGAATAAATTTATATGTGTACAATTTATATGTGTATTGTGTGGAAATTTTATCTTTGAAATTATTTTTGCACGATATTTTGCAATTGTTTATCAAGCACCAGTACCATCTGCATTACTGTTTTCAAAGATTTACACACAAGTTTTAGACAAAATGCAAACTTATTTGAAAATTGATAAAAAAAAGATTACTATTTCTTAATCAATGAGCCGTATAAATCATCTAAACATGTTATGAGGATAAGAGGTTGAGTGCGGTCCGTATGCGAAGCACGGGTTCACACTAGTATTTTCGAAACACTGGGTTATTTTAAGAACTATTTATCATGACTCATGTCATTGATTAAATCGGGTAAATCCTATTTAAATAATGGCTCGTGTCATGGACCGCTACTTAAAAATGTGTAAATATAGAAATGCTATAAGAGTTCACATACTTAATAAATTATGTATTATTAATATTTGAGATAAAGAAGTTACCCATCATGTTAGTTATAAGAATCCATAAATATATTTTCTTTGCATGAATTTAAACTAAACCTTATGTAAAGTTCTGTCCTAATATTACCATGGTATTACTTATAGGCTATTTATCTTTCACATAAATTTACGTTACTATATATGTATGTGCACGCGCGTATGTTTATATACACAAATTACCTCTCCATTTTTAAGGTGCGTGCCATTGTCATCCAATATAATAATGGATAGTAATTGTAGTATGCATCTAATTTTTGGGAATTGAAATGCAATTTTAGTTTCTCAACTTGTTAGTCACATTTATGAATGATGGAGAAACAAAATTTGAAGGAAATTAATATTTTGGAGATAAACAATTGCTCAATTAACTTTTTTAATAAATAATATTTTTCTCATGAAGGATCTGCGTATATATTTTAAAATAAAGGTCAAGAAAAGAAAACAAAATTTCAAAAATAGAAAGTATCATTTGTCATATCTTGCCATATATTTTTCTCACTTTCAAATTTCCCCCCACATTTGCTCTATTTTGATATTGTTCGTTTAACTATTACATAAAATCAGGTCCAACCATGAACACGGTCTTTTCAAAAGACTGTTTAGGGCTGATATAGGAAGAGGGGCCTATACAAGTTTAGTATATTAATTTTTTTAAAATTTTCCAATGACATGATAAATGATGATTTGTATATGGAATAGTGTATTTTGTTTAAAGAGGTTATAGTTATAATGTGGTACGATGACTACTTCATTGTTTGATGTTAAAGTACTAACTTGTACACTTGTCAAAAAATATAACCTTTGCTTTTTCATTGTTTATAATTTATTTTACATTTTCTTTTTTAAGTCTCATCATTGACTATGGTTGCTCCTCCATAAAATGCAAATGCAATAATGCAATTTTGCGATTTTAACTACTAATAATTATTATTAAAATTGCATATAGCTTTGGTTAAAAAGTTAGGAAGGTTGCCACCCACTTAATTGCTTAAATTGGAATATTATTCTTAACGAGGTTTCAAATTTATTGTAGAGTAACTGATAAGTGGTTTCATGTTTTGACCCATGCTCTGGTTAGGTGGTGTTCTAACTTTGTTTGTATGCAGCCGAACTATGATTATTTATGCTTTCATTAGTTAATAACCTTGTTAATCAATAAAACTTTTAATGTACTATATTTATAACCTCTCTGAGGTCATAGGGATTTTTACACATCAAATTCCTTAGGGTGCATTGAGATTTAAAATCATGAATATGTATAGTGCTTGTGTTTGATGTATTTAAAACATCAAGAAGCACATTAATGGTTGCTAGTGTAATTGTATTGTCTTTACATATGAATAAGAAATTCTTTGATATCAAGTAAATTAGGTAAATATTACCACTTTCCTTTTTTTTAAATCAAAATGCACCCTATAAAGCTTTTTCTTGTAACATGTTAAATAAATAAACTACTCATATTGTAATTCTGTATGCATTTTCTCAATGTCAGTCATATATGTTTACAAAATATTTTTGCCAACTACGATAAATTGGTGCTAATTTAGGCGTTGCTTGATAATTTATAGGTAAAATAATATTATTTCTTTTGTATTAGTTATTTAAAGTCCCAAAATGAACTAGAAAGGTGTTATTTGAATTCCCTTGAGGTCTAAGGGAGTGCACTTGTTAAAAATGACATTACCCTATAAATAATTAGTTAATCACCATTTTTAACATCTTATGTATGCATGTATGTATATTTTCCATCTCAATCAACTAAACTCTCACTCTTGTCAGTAATAAAATTTGTCAGACCTTTCATAATTGTGCAACTTAGTAGTTTATTCTTTTTATATTTTTCATATAAGCACCGTTCTATAGAATTATTTTATCCTAAGTCAATATAATAAATATTCTATCATATAAGCTCAAAGCATTATTTTTGTATAATCCAAACAAACTTTCAATATGTCAAATAATAGTATGTAAAGTTTAAAGCAATTACCTTCAAAATATCATCGTAGTTCGGCTTACGGTTTACTCTTTTAGCAATTGTTGTAATGAGTGCATTAAATACTTATTCTGACACATCATTTTTTATCACCACACCTTTACTTTGAAGCTCATCGATCCTAGACTATTATTTTGCCTATTTTGCATCTTACCTATTCATTAGAATAAAAATACATGCATATATATATATATATATATATATATATATCTGTGTGTGTGTGTGTGCTTGTGTAAATATTATTCAAGCAAAGTTTTATGATAACTTACTGTAACTCTCTCAAAGCATCATCTATCGAACTATTGGTAACAGACCCCATTTAATCTTGTGAGTCATATAGTAGATGTCCAAAGAAGTAGGTTCACTATGCTTCTCTTCATACTAAAAAATTAAATTAAGTGAATTAACAAATGAAGGTTTTAATTTATTTAAATGTTAAATAAATTTAACAAGTAAATATATACCGATCATTACGATAATCTACGTATGATCTAGGGCCACCACAATGCAAATTGGGATTTTTATTCCTGATTTTAGAATTCTTTTCCGATTTCGATTTAATGCACTCTTATTCCCAATATGCTAAGTGTTAAATTTGGATGATTTAAATCTGTTCCAAATATTCATAGAGAGAAGATATTAGTTGATTCTCGCAATCAATTAAATATAGGAAACAAATAGAAAGATAATCAACTAATGTCAAAATATATATTAATTGATTTTAGGAATCAATCAAATAAGGATATATGTGGAAACAAATAACAATATGCTTAACTTGTGATGAAATCAAATCAAGTAAATCTAGAAAGATTTCATCCTTATCTCTAAAACAGCCTTCACCATTCCTCCTATATATATGAAGACATTTATTCATCTTTTCAACACAAGATAACAAGAGAGTTCTCCATAAAATATCTTTAGTAAGATCCCTATTTTTTTATCTATTATAGGGTGAGAAATTTATAATGAGTGATTTATATTCTTTTCATATTGTACTCCCTCTTGAAGTGAAGAAGAATAAAGGTTGTTGGTTCTAAGGATATAAGCATAGCCGAACCTTGTTATATCTGTGTGTTCTTTCCTTTCTGTCTTTTATCTATAATTCGCGCTCTTTGATTTTATTTTTATTCTCTTTGATGGATTAGAATTGTTGAGATTGTCCACAGAATAGATTATTGGGTGTTCTGCTTCCCTTGCCCAAAAATCTGATTTTTCACTACAGTTGGTACTAGAGCTTATTGTTCTTTTTGAGGATTATTTCAGCTATGTCTAATTCTATAATGAATAGCACTAGTAGAAGCTCTACAAATTATAGAGTCGCTAGATTTGATGGAAATGGAGATTTTGGCACATGGAAGATGAAGATGGAAGCGGTATTGAAGAAAGAGAGAATTTTTAAGGTTTTCTCGGATCTAGAGAAATCAAAGAAATTAGCACCTAAAGAAATTGAGGGATTGGAAAAGGATGATGTTACTACCATCTTGCTTAGCTTGTCTATTTAAGTGCTTAGAGAGTTTTCTCATATGAAAATGCAAAAGAATTTGGGATGCTCTTTGGAAAATGTTCTATGACAAGTCTCTCATCAAACGCAACAACTTTACTCGTTCAAGATGAAGCCTTGAACTGGTGTATTGCTCACTTGAGTGCCCTAAACACATTTACTATGAATTTTCGAGCAGCTGAAGTAAAAAAGTGATGAGGAAGCGCAAGCTTTCATCCTTTTATGTTCTTTACCTACGGAATATAACTCTTTTGTTAACTCTATGATCTATGGGCCTTTTCTATTTTCTTGGAGGATGCGAAGATAAATTTGCATAACGAGCCGTTGAGGGGAAAGTTAGTAAACATGAGCATGGAGAATGATTCCGAAGGCCATTTTGTGCAAAGGGGATAAGAGTAGACCCAAATATGGTGGAGATAAAACCAAGTTAAAGTCAAGGGGAGCTCGGAATGGAGTTTTTCATTATTGTAGAAGGCCTGGACATTATATTGCATGTTGTCCCAAGTTGGAGAATAAAAATAAAGCCATTATCCAAAGGGGTTCAGCTTCTATAATGGATATATCAGATACAGAGAGTGATCCTAGCATCTTTACAGCTTCTGCATCTTCTTTAAAGAATACGGTATGGATTATTGACTCTGGAGCATCCTATCATATGACACCAAATAGAATCTTCTTTCCACTTATCATTTGTTTGATGGAGGAGAGGTTCTCATATGAAATAATGCTACTTATCGCATGATTGATATTGGAACAGTGAAGATCATGATGTTTGATGGTGTTGTTCATATTATATGTGATGTCCGGCATATGACTGATTTGAGGCATAATTTGATCTTTGTTGGAGCATTGTGCAATCTCGACTTAAAGTGTGTAATGGAATTTTTTTATTGAAAATCACAAATGGCTAGAAAACTATATTTGCTGAAGGGTACCACTATTGTTGTAGTCTTCTTCGGTTATTAATTCGATTGATTTTGCTTCTACCAGATTGTGGATTTTCGTATGGAATACATTGAAGAGTGCAATTTGGAATTATTGAGAAATCGAGATTGATTAATGGTATTGATTATTCAAAACTTGGCTTTTGTGAGGGATGCGTTCTTGAAAACAGATGAAGGTTTTTTTTTTGCATTGCAGAGCATAAGTCTAAAGATGTTTTGGAGTATGTTTACACAGATGTTTGGGACCTTGTACCGTGCCTATATTTTAGAGGAGCCAGGAATTTTGTTTCAATTATTGATGATTTTTCTAGAAAGGCATGGGTTTACTTTATGAAGTCCAAGGAAGAATCTTTGGATAAGTTTCACAGTTGGAAATCCCTTGTTGAGAAATAGTCAAGTAAGAAAGTGAAGATTCTTCTTTCAGATAATGATGGTGAATTCATTTCTCAAAAATTCACCAATCCTTATGAGTCCGAGGGGATCAAAAGGCACTAGACCATACTAGGGGACCCTCAGTCAAATGGGGAATGGGGTTGCAGAGAGGATGAATCGGACTTTGTTAGAAATAACTCGTTGCTTACGTTTGACTACTGGATTAAAGAAGTTATTTTAGGCAGAATCATTATCTACGGCAGTTTGTTGGATTGATTTCACCCTAGAGGGGGGTGAATAAGGCGATACTATTAATTATAAAAATTACTGTGGAAGTTGAAAAAATAATCTCAGCACAGATATAGCAGAATTATAGTAGCACAGATAATAGCAGAATATTAAAAGCTGAAAATAGAACACATATATTTATCTAGCTTCGGCAAAACCCTACCTACGTGCTTCCTTGAAGGTTTCTACTGGAAATTAGGAAGTCAAATGCTCACACACGTAAACTCGCGGCACCCGCTATCGAATAACCTAACTTTACGCTCAAAACCCTGCCACAACTCGGCCATTGAGTTAAGGATTCTCGAACTACACCACCGTAGTTCATCCCCTAGTCACATGGCTAGAAAATTATAAAAGTTTAAAAGGAAAATATAAATTAAAACAATTAAAATCAAAACCCTAATTTTAAAAATAAAAGCCCAAAACACTACATATATATATATATATATATATATATATATATATATATAATAACTAACCCAAAATAAGTCCCCTTTTCATTTTATTGTTCACCCGGTATCTCTGCCTTGTTTTCTTTGGCGCGAGAACAATTGTTTCTCTTTCAAAGATAACGACTTCTGATAAAATTGAAGCGTCGCCTGTATATGATCAATCACATTGATTATCTCCTTTGTTTGGCTTGGACAATTGATCCTCTAGCTGTGATGATTTCGGTCAATTCAACTTGATTGAATTCGAACTGGATAATTATGGTACGTAATTTCTTTGTTCCTCATGTTGATATGCTTTGAACTCAATTCGATTCGAGTTATTGATTTAATCTTCTTTGTTGTTGCTTGAACTCGAATGAATCTCTGCCAATGATGTTAAAGGTTTTAAAATAGGGTTCGAACGCCATGATTTATGTTCGTATATGTTTGTTTGAATTCGTATGCTTTGGCCAATCGATTTTATATGGATTTTTTTGATTTTTTTTCTACTTGTTCATATTCGTATATTTCCTGTTATTTGATTATCTCGGCTTTGTTTTTCCTTGCTCATCACGGTTTCGATTTTGCTGGCATTTTGACTTCGGCACTGTCTTGCCCAATTTGATATTCCTAATGCATTGACTTGATTTGAATCTTCTACAACACATTCACTTGACAATTAAACTCGATATGTTTATTCGAATTCGCTGCATCATTATCTGGTTTGAAATTAACTTGCTACTATGATTTGAAACTACTACTACTTTGATCAGTGGCTCATCCTATGGTTGTGCTATGTGTGTACACACACACACACACACACACACACACATATATATATATATACACGTGTGTGTATGTGTGTGTTCACCCATGTATATATTCATGTCATGCTCAGTCCACTGCCATATTAATGTTGATTGAATGTTGATGATTAAACTTGATGTTAGTTCCTTTTGTCCACTGCTTTAATTGGTTCACCTGAACTTTGAACCGATCAATTGTGTTGTTAAACATTGTTGCACTGTGTCATTGTTTCTTGATTCTGGACTTGTATGTGGTCTTGTTGACATTGTCTGCATTGATACTTCATGCTTTTTGAAACTGCTTTGAGCTACACTGATGGTTGCATTTATGTTCATACTTGTTCCTCTGGAGTCATGGCATTCATACTTTGCTATCATATAAGATTGATGCCTAGATTTACTTGTGTACTTCATTTTCTCCTCTGGCCGCTTGCTATTCATTGGTCTTCATTGCACATATATATGTTCAGATTGTCATTTGCAGTGTTGTTTCAGTTCGTTCATAATGCTCTGACTATTGAGGTAGTTCTTATTGATATTCGAGTCTTCATTTGATAGTTGTTGTGCATTTGGTTTGTACTTATGGTTTGTGTTGCATATCTTTTGAGCTCATGTGCACCGATGCATTGCACGACGTGTTTGTGTGTCACTGCATATACACATGCTTCTTGGTTGCACTACCCACATGAGTTCATATTCATTTAGTCTAATTTGAACTGCTGTGTTCATTACTTCATGTTCTGGCTTTGTTCATTTGAAAGCATTTGACTTTGACTGAGCCTGGTCATGTGACTGTCTAGCCTCGGTTTTCATGTGTACATATTGAATTTTGGTCGAAGCTTGATCTGTGTCTTGACCATTTCATTTTGATTTGCACCTATGTTGAATCCAGCTAATAGCTTGGGTTTGATCTTGTGCTAATATCATGATTTGATTTATATTTCACTTGATTTGAACCCGGCTTTTGATTTGGGTTTGACCTTGTGCTCACTTGTCCTTGCAATTTTATCAAGTGTACATTGAAGTGCATGGCCTTGTGGCATGTACAGTGCTACACTGTGCATGTCACAAGCTGTTCGTGTTTGATGAATTCAAAATTAAATGATGACGAACAACCCAAATAACTAAGGCAAATAAAATTTTAAAAATACACATTTTAGTTTACACTGCTAAAATATTTCATTTTCAATTTTACTAAGTCAGTGTGTACTTTTGCAGATAACTCAGATGCTGGATTCAATCTGAAATAAAGTTGAAGATTAAATATGAGTGAATGAGTGATATGTAGTGAGGTGCTAATGTAAGTGATAAATTGTGATGTAATCGAATTTTAGTGTAATTGAAATTGTGTACATATAGCGAGAGCTCAAATTTTTATATTCAAAATTATAATAAATATTTGTTTGAAAAAATATCTGTTTGAATTTAAATTCTGTATTATCTATTTTATTCAACAAATTTTTATTTAATTATGTGAAAAATAAAATAGTATATTAACAAATACATTTAAATGAATATATATATATATATATATATATGTTTATTATCATCAAACAAAAATCATATACTTGCATATTCAACAATCTCCCCCTTTTGATGATAACAAACTTATATTTAAAATTTCAGATATATTAAATGTATTTGATCATTCAATTTGCTTCCATATTTTAATGCTCCCACTCTACACAAAACCCCCCTTCATATATGCATGAAAATAAGTAAAAACATGCTAATGAATCTAAATGCAAATAGAAAAAAAATTGACCTTTATTTGCCAAAAATCTTAACTTTTCTCTTCCACTTTTGTTATCGCAAGAGAGTAATAGTGTTAGAAAAATAGAGATAAAGTGATAGATATTAGTACGATATTAATACCCAATAGAGTAAAAATATTAAATTTTAATAAAAAATCAAAAAAATAAATAAATACTATTGGACGCATATTCAACTTTAGAATGGCAGGGATGGTATCATCATATAAAACCATACAGTTGTGTCCATTTATGGCAATTTATACCACGAATTTGAATATCTACTAGTCATGCATAATTGTCAGGAGTTTTAAATGAGATTAGTAGTATTCTTAATTTAAAAAAAAATGAATTTCAAGCATCTTCTAATCACGCTTAACCGTGAGGACATTTAAATGGGAATAGAATCAACTTGTCTATTTAATCAATCAATTTTGATATGCGTTCCATACATGTGAGGACTTTTAAATGAGCATGAAAGCACATAATCAAAGATTCCAAGTAATTCACACATGCATAACCGCGAGGACTTTTAAATGAGAGTGAATACTTTAGATGTTTTTGTTTCTTAAGAAATATAATAAAATGAAAAACGAATGATTTCCTGTTTGAAATACCACATATTCACATACTATATTGGATTTTGATGAATGATGGTCGATAGAAATATGATAGAATTAGAGATGGTCATGGAATTTTCACCAGCAAAAAGTTTTTATAACTCTTGTTTAAATTTCTAAAGAAATTTACTAAATATTTTGTTTCAAGTTAAAATATATGATTAATATCAACACTCATCACTTTTTCAATCACTATATATATTTTTGATAATGAGCAAGGAGTCAGATTAGTTAATGTAGTCATTTAAGATCAAATCCAAAAATAATTGTAAAATCAAATTTTCCAAAAATGACTAATTTGAAATAAGGTCAACAAAAATGATTTTCTGGAAGAAGTTTTAGAAAAAATATCTGCGATTTGAAAATTATTTGTAGTAAAAAACATGCAGATACTTTCTTTGAAAAACGATGAAGCTACTGAATGTCTCAACAAAATCACGTTCCACTAGTAATTTTTCTATCAACTAGTTTACCCGTGTAATCTTCATCTGAATTTCCTTTTGACTCAATATTATCATTAGATGAAAGTCATAGACCATATCATGAAGTTGCAACAAATTCCTTAAAATCATTTTTAACAACTTTTAAATGAAATTCTCTTGAATTTGAATTGAAGCCGTGTAAATAAACAAACAACGACCATAGTATCAGATACCGAAGCAGTAAGATAAGAAAATATATCCATGTGTATCATAAGCAATCATCAATCATTGAAACACCTTAATTAATCCGAACAAATGAATATGAACTAATTCAAAGACTCTTATAAAATTCTTGAAATAAAAGTATAATTGACGAACAAATTTGAAAAGTCAGAATCATAATCAACATTTTAAAAATCAAAATCAACTTTTATTTCATTATCACATTACTAGCTGAATGAAGGTGCAGATTATCACATTTAATAAATCGTTCAATATACCATTACCTATTTTACCTTTACCAATAATATTTTTTGTTGCCTATTGTAATTCTGCCTCCTTTGTACTAGGCTAAGGAACTTTGATTTGTCGCCCATTGTGTACCTGGAACAACTAGAATCAAAATAACACCGTTGTTGTGCCTTAGCCTACCACCACACCTACACGATAAAAGATTTTTGTGACCTATTTGTTTTTATAGGTCCATGGTTGTTAATTGAAAAATATGTTTGTGTAGACCCAAAAATATTTATATATTCCTTTAGGCACCCATATTTTTTTGACTTTGAGGAATTTTATATTTGTGCCTCCTGGAACCCAAATTGGAATAATTTTTACGTTTTTGGGTCTGTACCAACAAATGTTTTGATTGTGTTCAATTTTTCTATAAATTGTGCACTTGGATTTTACTTGACTAATTTTGCTTTCAACACGTTCAGATTGATTATAACCAAGTCCTTGTCTACCAATGTTGACTGTTTGTTTTCCTATTAGCATATTTAGTGATTTCTCTCCTTTGGAGAATTTTCTTAAAGTCTCTGAAAGTTGTTGGACTTATGTTTTAAGTGATTCATTTTCATTTAATAATTGAGTGCACTTTTTAATAGAATTTTCTCTTCTAGTATTTTCACTCTCTTTCAAAATTAGAATTTCATTTTTAAACGATTTAATTTTAATTTCTAATTTTTTAATCTCTTCTTCGAGTGATGGGAACTTATCACACTTAGGGATCTTACTTTGATAGTTTTTAACTAATTGATCAAGCTGTTTATTAAAATCTATCAAAGTATCTCTTTGTGATTCAATTTTAGTGTATTTCTCCCTATGTCGTTCGAAACAGCCATTTACTTCGTGGAAATATATAAGTAATTATAAGTGAGTAAGTTTTGACACCTCACTTGGCTCGTCATCATCGCTATCAATTATATCACCTCGAAGACATGGATCTGCTTTCTCACTTTCACTGCTAGTGCTTTTATTATCATTATCACTTTTATTCCACGTGGCTGCAAAACTTCTTCCTTTTGACTTCTTTTCTTGGCCGAGTCAATTGGGCATGATATGACCGGGTTTATTGCACTTAAGGCATATGATCTCCTGTTCTTCTGAGTTGTCTAGTGCTTTGGTTATTCTGCTTTTCTATTTTTAATTTAGAGCTGGATTTCTTTATTTGTGGTTCCACTTTGTGAATCTCTTCATTAACAGCGCCAGCTCAGCTGCTTCGACGTCAACATCATCATCACTACTGCCTTTTACCAATCCCGTTAAGCACGGTTCTTTAACTGAGTCGATTGTGGAGAATTTCTCAATGCTATTGAATTACATATGTTGCATCAAAAGTATTCCATATTTCCTTTGCACTTTCACAATGAGAGATAAAGTTAAAAATATCTTGATTATATGACACTATATTATATGAATAGAAAGAGCATTAATTGAAGTATTTTTCACATCTATTATATCACACCCGTTTTCAATAATATTCCAACATTTAATATTAACAGATTTTAAAAAAAATCCATTTTTAATTTCCAATTCAAGAAATCCGTTCCGTCAAAAACAGGAGAAATAATACGACCGTCAGCAAAGGCATTATTGAAAGAAGCCATTTTTGAAAATTCAAATTTTAAAACAAAAATTGGTTTTTGACAAATCAAAATTTTAAAACAAAAATGGCTTTTGTCCCTAGCTTTGATACCACTTGTAGGATGGATTTCACCATAGATGGGGGGTGAATAGGGTGATGCTATTAATTATAAAAATTATTGAGGAAGTTTATAAAATAATCTCAGCATAGATGTAGTAGAATTATAGTAGCACAGATAATAGCAGAACATTAAAAGTAGAAAATAGAACATATAGATTTACCCAGCTTCGGCAAAACCCTGCCCACGTGTTGCCCCAAGGTTTCTACTAGAAATCAAGTAGTCAGACGCTTACATACGTAAACTCGAGGCACCCGCTATTGACTATCCTAACTCTACACTCGAAACCCTGCCACAACTCAGCAATAGAGTTACGAATTCTCGAACTACACCACTAATTGATCCTCTAATTTTACAAAAGTTTAAAAGGAAAATACAAAATAAAACAATTAAAATCAAAACCCTAATTTTAAAAATAAAAGCCCAAAACACTATATATGTAATAACCGGCCCAAAATAAGTTCCCTTTTCTTTTTACGGTGCCTTCTTCCTTGTTTTCTTTTGCGAGAGAACAATTGTTTCTTTGTCAAAGATCAAGGCTTTTGAAAAAATTGAATCGCCTCCTGTATATGACCAATCTCGGTGATTATCTCCTCTGTTTGGCTTGGTCAATTGATCCTCTAGCTGTGATGATTTCGGTCAATTCAACTTGACTGAGTTCGAACTGGATAATCCTGGTATGTAATTTCTTTGCTCCTCATGTTGCTTTGCTTTGAACTAAATTCGATTCGATTTATTGATTTAATCTTCTCTGTTGTTTCTTGAACTCGAATGAATCTCTAACAATGATGTTAAAGGGTTTTAAATAGGGTTCGAACCCCTTGATTTATGTTCATGTATATTTGTTTGAATTCTTCACTTGCTCTACTTTTGCCATTCGATTTTGTATGGATATTTGTGATTTTTTTGACTTGTTCATATTTGTATATTTCTTGTTACTTGATTCTCATGGGTTCGCTTTTTCCTTGCTCACCAATGTTTTGATTTTGCTGGCATTTTGATTTCCGCACTGTCTTGCTCAATTTGAAATTCCTAACACATTGACTTGATTTGAAACTGCTACAGCTCATTCACTTAACACTTAAAATTGATATGTTTATTTGAATTCCCTGCATCATTATCTGGTTTGAAATTAACTTGCTACTATGAGTTGAAATTGCTGCTACTCTGATCAGTGGCTCGTCCTCTGGTGGTGATGCATATATATATATATATATATATATATATATATATATCTCTGTGTGTGTGTGTGTGTGTGTGCATGTGTGTGTGTGTATGTTCACTCATGTACATATTCATGTTGTGCTCTGTCCACTGCCATGCTGATGTTGATTGAATGTTGATGATTAAACTTGATGTTATTTCTTTGTATCCACTGCTTTATTTGGTTCACCTAAACTTTGAACTGATCCATTGTGTTGTTAGACACTTTTGCACTGTGTCGTTGTTATCATGATTCTGGACTTATATGTGGTCTTGTTGACATTGTCTGCATTGATACTTCATGCTTTTTGAAATTTCTTTGAGCTGCACTGATGGTTGCATTTATGTTCACACTTGTTCCTCTGGAGTTGTGTCATTCATACTTTACTGTCATATAAGCTTGATGCATGGATTTACTTGTGTACTTCATTTGCTCCTCTGGCCACTTGCTATTCCCTGGTCTTCACTACACATGTATATGTTCAAATTGGCATTTACAGTGTTGTTTCAGTTTGTTGATGATGCTCTAACTATTGAGGGAGTGCCTATTGATATTCGAGTCTTCATTTGATAGTTGTTGTGCACTTGGTTTGTACTTATGGTTTGTGTTGCATATCTTTTAAGCTTATGTGCATTGATGCATTGTGCGATGTGTCTTTGTGTCATTCCATATATACATGTTTCTTGGTTGCGCTGCCCTCATGAGTTCATATTTATTTATTCTAATTCGAACTGTTGTGTTCATTACTTCATGTTCTGGCTTTGTTCATTTGAAAGTATCTAACTTTGATTGAGCCTGAGAATGTATTGTCTAGCCTCAGTTTTCATGTGTACATATTGAATTTTGGTCGAGGCTTGATTTAAGTGTCTTGACCATTTCATTTGGATTTGCAGCTGTGTTGAATCCAACTAATAGCTCGGGTTTGACCTTGTGCTAATATCTTGACCTTATTTGTATTTCACTTGAGTTGAACCCGACTTTTGATTTGGGTTTGACCTTGTGCTCACTTGTCCTGCAATTTTATCAAGTGTACACTGGTGTGCATGGCCTTGTGGCATGTACAGTGATACACTGTGCATGTCACAAGCTGTTCATGTTTGATGAATTCGAAATTCAATGACGACGAACAACCCAAATAATCGAGGCAAATAAAATTTTCAAAATACATATTTTATTTTACACTCCAAAAATATTTCATTTTCAATTTTACCACGTCGGTATGTATTTTTGCAGATAACTCAGATGCTGGATTCAATCTGGAATAGTATTGAAGATTAACTAGGAGTGAATGAGTGATATATAGTGTGGTGCTAACATAAATGATAAATTGTGACGTAATCGAATTTTTATTGTAATTGAAATTGTGTACATATAGTGAGAGATCAAATTTGTACTATTCAAAATTGTATTAAATATTTGTTTGAATAAAATATCTGTTTGAATTTAAATTATGTATGATTTATTTTATTCAGCAAATATTTATTTAATTATGTGAAAAATAAAATAGTACATTAATAAATACATATAAATCAATATATATATATATATGTTTATAATCATCAAACAAAAATCATATACTTGCATATTCAACACGGTTTTCCTCATCAATCGTCCACCTTCTACCGCCATTGATATAAATATTCCTGATGAATTATTGAAGGGAAAGCCTGTTTCATATTCCTTTCTCAGAATGTTTGGTTGTCTAGCTTATGTGCATGAGAGCAAAGTGAAGTTGCATCCAAGATCGTGCAAGTGTATTTTTCTTGGCTATAGGAGAGCAGTTAAGGGTTATAGTTTGTGGTATCCTACTACCTAGAAGATTGTTACTAGCAAGCATGTTACATTTGATAAAAAAAATTATGTTGAAGGTGGAGCCTTCTTCTTCAGTTTGTGATGATGTTAAGAGGACAAATTCAATGTACCAGACGCAAAGTAGATCATCAGACTTCCATACATGTAAAATGATGTTTTCGATGACACCGTGGTTGATGAGGAGAGGACATATGATCAATCTCAAGGTTGAGCTCAAATTCAAACTTGACCAATCAGAGAGAAGAAAAGATTTAGATGGCTTGATGATTTTGTGGGATTGAGCATTGAAGACATTGACTTTGATGACATGGCAATCTATGTATTAAGCATATTTCATGACGAGCCCGTGGACTATAGATATGCCATTAGTTTAGTTGATAGTTCCAGTTGGTTAGTAGCTATGATGGAGGAAATTGAGTCATTGCATAAAAATTGCACTTGGCATTTGGTGCCACTTCCTTCCGGTAGGAGAGCAATTGGGTGTAAGTGGATCAATAAGGTGAAAGATAGCGGTAATGATGATTGGAGGTATAAGGTACGATTAGTGGCGAAGGGTTATTTTTGGAGGAAAGGTGTGGAGTTCCATTATATTTTTTCTCATGTTACCAGACACACCTCCATTCGCATTCTTTTGGCATTAGCCGCTCACTTCGACATGGAGTTGGAACAATTTTCTATCAATACAGCATTTTTTCATGGTGAACTTGAGAAGGACATTTACCTACAATAGCCAGACGGGTTCATTGATAATAGCAGGTTCAGTTATGTTTGTGAGCTTAACAAATCTCTTTATGATTTAAAACAGTCTCCTAGACAGTGGTATAAGAAATTTGATAAGTTTATGATCTCACATGGTTACTTTGAAGCTTTAAGGACCAATGCATCTATTTTAAGAAGTGTAATGAAGACATAATCTATTTATTGCTTTATGCTAATGATGTGTTATAGCTTCTAAGAGCATGACTAGAATTTCAAAGTTGAAGACGGAGCTCATGAAGCAGTTTAATATGAAAGATTTGGGAAAGGCATAAAGAATTTTAGGGATGGAGATTCAGAGGGATAGAAAGCAAAGAGTTTTGAGGTTCACTCAAACTAAGTATATAGAGAAAGTCCTAGCTTGTTTTGGTATAGAGAACGCTAAACCGGTGGGTACTCCATTAGGCTCTCAATTTTAGCTACCAATGATCTACGTCCCACATTGAATTAAGACAAAAGGGATATGGCTAATTTTCCTTGCTCCGGTGCAGTAGGAAGCCTTACGTATGTTATGGTATGCATTAAGCCTGATTTAGCTCATGCAGTTGGTGTTGTTAGCAGATACATGTCTAACATAGGCAAGACCCATTGGAAAGAAGTAAAGTGGATTCTACGACGTTTGAGAGGCACTTTTGATATTGGCTTATTGTTTGGAGATAGCGACATAACACTACGGGGTTATTGTGGTTCAGATTATACTAGGGATAGAGATGATAGGAAATCGATTTTGTGCTATGTTTATACATTCGGCATAATCCCGATTTCTTTGAGATCCAAGGTATAATCCATGTAGCTTTGTCAACTACAGAGGCAGAGGTTATTTCTATTATGGAAGCGACCAAGGAAGGATTGTATTTGTTGTACTTTTCGGAGGATTTATCAATAATGCAGAAGACGGTAGTGTTGTTTTCAAATTGTCAAAGCACCATTCATCTTATTGGAAATCAAGCCTATGGCTTATGAACAAAGCACATCGATGTTAGGTGTTTCTTTGTCATGCTTGAAGAAAAGAGAAATAAGATAAAGCTACGGAAGATACACATAAAAGACAATCCAACTCATATGCTAACAAAGTCGATTCCAAAGGACATGTTTGAGCATAGCTCATACTTGATTAGTGTGATACGACCTACTTAGTGCAGTGTGACACTGACCCAACAACCAGTTTGATTGGTTGATATATTTTAATCGAGCTAAAGTGTTAAATTTGGACGATTTAAACTATTCTAAATATTAAAAGAGAGAAGATATTAATTGGTTCTTGTAATCTATCAGATATGGGAAACAAATAGAAAGATAGTCAATTAATGTTAGAAGATATATTAATTGATTTGAGGAATCAATCAAATAAGGATATACGTGGACAAAAATACTGGTATGCTAAATTTATGTTGAAATCAAATCAAATAAATCCAGAAAGATTTTATCCTTAATTTGAAGACAGTCCTCATCCTTCCACCTATATATATGAAAACATTTGTTCATCTTTTCAACACAAGACGACAAGAGAGTTCTCCATGGGTGAGAAATCTATATTGATTTATTTATATTCTTCTCGTATTGTACTTTCTTTTGAAGTGAAGAATAAAAGTTGTTGGGTTCGAGGACGTAGGCATACTCGAATCTTGTTATATCAATGTGTTCTTTACTATTTGTCTTTTATCTATAATTTGCGCTCTTTGATTTTCTTTTTATTCTCTTTGTTGGATTGGAATTGTTGAGATTGTCCATGGACTAGATATTGGGTGTTCTACTTTCACTGTCCAAAACTCTAATTTTTCACTACACTAAGAACTTCCCATATATCTCTTATGCAAGGGTTGGATGCTTTTAGCCATTCTGGCGTATATAACATGTCCATTCTTGATATTGTCGCTTGCCTTGGATGCCCAAATCTTTCTCGTCATTTCTTCAGAAATGTCCTCTTTCCACTTGTAACAACCCTGCTTTCTACGCATTAATAACAAATAAGTTTAATCAAAATAAAATGTTCAAAACTGGTTTTTTTGATAAGTTTTCATTTTTGAAAATATATTCTTATTAAACTAAAGATTATCAGATAAAGAAAGCTTTTACATAAATTTAATTAATTAATAAATTCTTTTCAAAAGATGTATTGAACTTGATTAATATGTTCTTAATGAATATAAAATATTTTAAAAGTGTAAATAATTTTTAGATGGTTGTAATATTTGAAATGAAATTTTATTCGACATTAATACAAGGAATAAATCGATAAGCATAAATAATTATTGAATTTAAATATTTTGTCGAATTTATCAAGATATATTTGATCAAACGTATATATGATAATTTTAATCCAAAAATGTATTTATAGAAGAATGAAAGGATTAATTTTAATCGAATTAGGAGATGCAATTTGCAAATGAAAAAGGGGTAAATTAGGAAAAAACTTAGTAAAGATTGGAACATATTCATTTCACTCCATCATAACACCTTAAACCAAAACCCAGTCCAAAATCAAGACTTATACCTTTTTTATCCCAATTATCTTGCCATAATCCCCAAAATCAAGAAGTAGAAAGAAAAATGGTGGAATGAGGTGGAAAAAAACCATGTGTGTGATATCCCGGAAATTTGGGCAATATAAATTTAATAATCTGTGTTATAAATTTAATTTGATTTGATAATTTTAATAACAAATTTGGAATTTGATTTAATAATCATGTTTTAATAAATATTTAAATTAAGAGATTTTATCTTTTTAAATAAATAAATTATTTTCTGTTTATAATATATAATTTTATATATTGAAAGTTGATAAATTTTGATTTTTTTGAATTTAGTAAATGAATTGATTTTCTAATTCTAATTTATTTTTAGTAAATGAATTTATTTTCTAGTTCTAATTTATATTTGATAAATTGGGAATTTGATTTAAATTTGACATTTACCTTTTCATCACAATTCAATAAATAATGTTATAGTTTATACTATGATAAATTTTATTTGTTTTGAAATTTTATTTAGCTTAAAAATATGAATTTAAAATTTGATAAATATAAAAGCTAAGTTTTACTTTATTTTACTTGAGATTTATGTATATATAAGAATTTACAATGTAAATTACAAATGATCTTAATTGGTTATAGTCTCTTTTAACAAATTATTTAATATTGCTTCATTTATTATTTTTAAATAAAAAATTATAATACTTAAGTTCTTATGAACATAAATAGATTTTGTAAGGAATAAAATTGTTGTTTTTTTTATTTTAATAGAATTATATATGTAACTTGATCAAAGTTTGAAATTATTTTTAATAAAGTTTAATAGAATTATATACGCATTTATATATGTAACTTGATCAAAGTTTGAAATTAATGTTTGAAAGGATAAATACTTAAAAGTATTTGAATAGGCTTTTATTTTGTTTTGTTTTGCTTTTCTATAAAAGAAGAAATAAAATTCATTTATATATACATAGGAAATAATGAATTAAGATATAAAAGTTTTTAAAATTCAATTTAAATTAAAAATATTTAGATTACATGTGTAAGTCTCTTAAGACATTTAATTTACATGTGTAAGCCATTAATTAAAACAAGTGACAAGTGTTAGAATAGGAACAAGTGTCCCCTTTAATTTTAATTTTCTTTAATTAAATCAAAAGTTTTGTTTATATAAACATATTACTCCTCATTCCATCTTCTTTTCTATTTTTCTATTTCAAACTTAAGAAATCTTCAGATCTAAAATCTGAAATCAACACTAATACTTAAGTTTAAACTCTTTGATACTCTTCCACAAAACAGAAATCTGTTCAAAATCAAAACTGCAACTTCAAAACTCAATTCTGCAAATTCATATACCTGAGATTCATTTACAAAGCTAAATCAATCTACATGCATTTAAAAATCAATTTGCAACTCTAAAAAATAATAATACAAACTTGCATGCATCTGGAGGTCACTGCCTCTCTGTTTTGAACTTCACCAAAGCCTGCATGTGTTCACCTGGAATTTGTAAAATCTGGAGGTCTGCATTTTATCAACCTGGAAACTTGCATGCGGTGGAAAAAGCAAGATGGAAATTTTAAAAGCGTTTGCAGTTTTAAAAAGGCAATCTGAAGTTCAAAATTTTCATAAGCAAAACAGATGTAATCTGAAGCTTTTCAAATCATGGTTGCTCTGCTCATATTTTTCCCAGGTGAGTAACAATTTATATTTAACAAACCTAAATATAAATGGTTGTTGTTTACTCTGAAATAAGTGTGTATGCTTTTTCATAAGTTCATTTCTGAGTGAAGATTATGGTGCATATTATTGTGTAGTTATGTTTCTGTACTTAAGTTACTGATCCTTGAATTTCTTAAAATTGTGTACTTTGGATCTAATCTATGTTAGTTCTAGGACTTAAGAAAAATAGAGTTGTGCAACATAATTAAAGTTTTAAGTTTTATCAAGTATGAATAAAAACTTGAAGTATCACTGGAAAAAAAAAACAGTATGGTCTCTGGAAAGGAAAAAAAACACTGAACAACAGAGTAATTCTGTTATTAACAAGAATTTAATCCTTAAAATCCTTTGATTTAAGATTATCAATATGTTACCTGATCAATAACTCGAATTTTAAAATTTAAATTAGAACTTTTAGTTTGTTTTTGATTAAGAAATTCTGGTTTAACCAGAAATCATAATTTGGGTTGATTCTGTCGATCTAAGAAGATTTGGTGGCCAGTGATGTTCCTGATGATAGAATGGTGATAGGTGAATTGAGGAAAAATGGTAATTAAGGAATCAAAGGAGTGGGGAAGTAGTGACTAGGGATTAATGTATATAACCCTAGTTTTACTGTGTTCAAGAGAATTGATCACTGTGATCAAATTAAGTTACCGAGTCCTTTCTAATTCGGGAAGAAGGTAGATGGGGTATGGAAGAGGTGATAGCCGGAGACGAAGTCTCTCAGCTGATCGGAGTTTGGATTTGAGGCAAATTTCCAGATTGCGACATTTTTACAGATTTTCGAGCTCGAATGCTTAAATTCGTTTTGGGTTTTCTGCTGTCGATTCGAAGTTGGAATGGCTTTAGGGGGTGACCGATGACTTGCGTAGGGGGTCGCGATGGGTCGGAGAGGGTCGCCGTGGTGGTGCAGGTGCACAGTGGCAGTGGCGTGTCAGTTGTTTTTTTTTTGGGAAGAAGGGGGGGTTTGTGTTTACTCGGGATTGTCTCATGTTTTGCTCGAGGTAATTGGTTTGGGGACTCGAAGAATATTGATGTGAGGCTTGGGTTTTATTTTGTTACATGGTCTAGGTAAAACCTGTCAGCATAGGTTTGGTATAAACCTGTTTTTATTTGGGATTTAAATTGATTTTAAGATGAAGATTGTTAATCGAGTTACTCGAGTTGCTTGAGTCAGCTCGAACTAATTATTGAAGTTTAGAAATTGTCTTGTTTCAAATTTTAAATTGGAATTTGAAATATGAAGAAAAGATTTAAAATATGTTTTAAATCTAATTTAAATTATGGATTCAAGTTTAATTGAATCTTATGTTGGAAATGATGAAGTATTTAAATTCAAATTTAAAATAACTTTAAAGGAGTTTATTGTTAAAAATGTTTTTAAAGAATTTGAATTTAAATTTGAAATTGGAATACGAGTAATGTTTAAACAAAGTTTAAACTTGATTCATATTTGGATTTGAATCTTTGTTTAAAAATAAATTTAAGGTTATAAATTTAAGTGTTTAAAACCAAATTTGAAGAATAATGTAAAATTTAAACGGTTTTAATTTAAAAAGAAATTTATTTTAACATTTGTGAAATTTCTTTTATAATTAAGGAATTATTATCAATTAAGGGTTTAGATTGATTTTAAACTTGTTAAAGTTTAATAATAGATTAATGTTTTATATTTCATTTAATTATTAGAGTAATTAAATGAATAATTAATTTATTTAATAAATTAATGAAATAAATAATTACTTAAAGTAATTAGGGGTTTAATCTTAAGGGTTTAGGATTAATTATTCTTTGAATAATTAACTTGTAATTAAGATTATTAATTAAATAAGATTTGTTTTTTCTTAATTAATGATCAATAATTAATTAAACAAGTAATAATGGATTAATTAACTTTTAATTAACACTTAATTATTTAATTAATTAGGGATTAATTAATGGATTAATTAATGATTAATTAATTTGTAATTAATAATGATTAAAATAAGTCAATTATTTTAGAAAATAATTAATGAGTTGCTAATAGTTAATGAAGGACATTAAGTAAGAATATTTAATAATTAATTAATGTGATTAATTTTAATTATTAACTAGATTAATTAATTTAAAAATAATCAATTGTGTAGTTATTAAGTATAATTACTTATGTAAGTAATTAAGGAATTAATTACTTATTAATTGAGTTTAAATTTGATTAGTTTAAGTTAATTAATTTAGTTTAATTAATTTAAATTAATCGGTTGATGATTTGTGAAGTATAATTACTTAATGTAATTAAATGAAGAGAAGTTGCTTATGAAAGTAATTAATGAGTAATTACTATATGTAATTAATTGAAGGTGATTTTGTTGATAAAAGTAATTTGAATATAATTACTTTGTAAATTAATCAAGGAATTAATTAGGAATAATTAATTAATGAGTAATTAATTTATTTGGTGAAGTAATTAAGGGTAGATAATTACTGAATGGAGTTAATCAAGGGTGATTAACAGTTATGATTTAGATAAAGATTAAATTACTTAATGTAATTAATTTAATTTGAAAATGTAATTAGAAGATCATTAATTAATATAATTAATGATGTAATTAAGATTGATTAATTAAGATTAATTAATCAATAATAAGTGATTAAAGGTAATTAATTAATGTAATTAATTAAGGATTAATGTAATTAATTATAGATAATTAATTAATGAAGTAATTAAAGGTTAATTACTATATTTGGTTAAATATAATTAATTTGAGAAATTAATTAGTAAATAATTACTTGAATGTAATTAAGATTTAATTAATCAGGGATGATTAATTAAAATGAATAATTGGATGATGATTAATTATTTGATTGATAATTAACTAATAATGATAAGCAAGGATGATATTGGTAAAGTAATTAATTTATTTACTTTAAATTAATGGAATGATGTAATTAATTTAATTCATTTTAAATTAATTATATTTGGGTGTGGTTAATCATTGCTTATATGGTTGGTTAGTGTTGTTTGCTTTGGATGGTTAGAATCTCAAATATGAGATAGATAATGTTGAGTGATTTGGATGCATTAGTTGCATGGTGATATTGATATAAATTATCTTTTTGAATAATGATAATATGGTTTATCTGATATGATGATAATGTTGATTACATGTTGTGTATCTGTGATTTATCTATTTGGATATATAGATAATTGAATTGTTTTAAACCTTTAAAACAACTTGGCCTTAAAAGACACGTTTTGGATTTCGATGAGACCGAGATCGGGTTTCCATATTTGGATATTCGAAAACCACATCGATTCCAAATAACGTTAGGTCGTGAATCCAAGTGGAGCAAGTGAAGACTCGAGGTGTAAGGGCTATACGTCAGTATAACTCTGTGGGTGATTCCGTAATGAGTTGACGGAATAGTACTTATAGATTCGAGATGTAGATTTAGAGTGCAAGGGTTATCGTCATTAACTCTGAGGGTGATTCCAAAATGAGTGTAACGAGATAATGCCTTCGGTTTCGTTCGAACCCGGAACGAACTTGTATGGATTGAATGCTTTCAGAACATCGTCAGGTGGACGATGAGCATTCTAAGATATGTGTTCTCTAAAGGTAATCGTAGCCTCAAGCCTCATCAACTGGGAATGGCTAAAACAGGGGAGGTGCAGCAAGGCTTCATGGGTAGCACCCACTGGAGAGCAAGATTGATCCCTGTCTAGAGGTCCCTTTTTATTCGGCTTAGTGGGCAGTTGTCAGTGTACACCAACTGCAGGGTTGTCTTGTTCGGAACTGCTCAGTAAGGAATGGGTCCGGCTTTGTGTTGCAGGGGAGTGGGAGTACTCCTTGGTATGTTGATCTAGGCCACGTACTGTGACGGGCGGTACCCCAGTAGCCCTGCCATCGTATGGAATCCACAATCCAATAAGTGCCAATGGTTTTGATTGTATTACCCACTTTTGTGGCTAGTAGCTCGAATTTAATAATGTAACAATTTCTGCTATTTCTTATTTACTTGAAAACCCTAGACCCTATTATAATATCACAGAATTTCCTATCAAATCTTTTAGTTAGCGTAAGGTAAAAGCTTTTCCATGTTTATGTGTGGGATGTCTTACGTGATACCCTTCATTTCAAAAGGATTTTCAAAATTAAGCAACTTTAGCCTGTTACTCACACCAGACCCATGTCTGACCCGGAGTTTATTCTTTGTTTTCTTAAACTCTTGGGTACACAAATTTTTACGAGTAGGCAAGGGATTCAGGTTAGCTTTGACGAATATTGGAGGAGTAATGGAGCAGGAGGCTTCTGCGTGTAGATATATAGTTCCGCTGTGTGATCTGTGTTTGTCTCTGAGTTGTATTATGTTGTAAATACTAGACAGGTGTTTATAACTTGCTAGTATGTGTTGTATATCAGTGTACTCTGATAGTGGTTGTAAACTATGTAATATTTTATGTTATTAATATAATTTATTCGTTCCGCTGTTGAGATTCTAGTGTTGTTTCTTCTTTTTCTTCTTTCTTTTCTTCTTCTATCCCTTTCTTTCTTAATTTATGATGCGATTTTCTGGGAGTAGAAAGTCGGGTCGTCACACGTGGCATCAAAGCATTAGGTTGAGTGAATACCTAGGCTCTGGAGTGGCGTCTATCTTGAGAGAGCTTATTTGTAGTTTTATTATATATATATTTATATAATTACTTCTACCTATTTGTTGGGTTACCTATTTGGGTTATCCAATATAAGCTATAAAGGTAGATAAGGTAGTGGGGTGTGTAACACAACTACTACCCTTGGTTGGAGTTTGGTGCTTGAGATTGGTAGTGTATTTGTCGAGACTGCAGACCTAATACCGTCTCGAGTGAGTTGTGCGGAGTATAGGATTTCATAAATCCCTGAAGGTAACCTGTAAAGGTTTGGAGTCTATCTTTGAATTGGATGAGTAGAATTTGGATCGGCTAGGTAGAAGAGAATAATGGTATTTTGATACCTTAGGGAATAGTAGCTGCGTGATGAGATGCAGTGACTATGCATGTTCTCAAAGATGTTTTCTTTGGAACAAGTTTAGGAGGTGTGTCTGCTTCAGTGTTGTGGCTGGATTCAGCAGGATGTTTCTGTCCGGTTTGAAGCCCGAGTTTCTCGAAGAGCTTTGGATTAGGAAGCCTTTGGCATCAGTGTAGTACAACTCGGAGTGTTCTGTGCTGGCAAGAAGTTTTCTGGTTAGCAGTTTTTCTGAAGGAGTTCAGAAGTAGCAGAGAAGATTCCATTTTTACGATGGATTATCTAGTTAAGCGTATGCTGTTCTGATTGGTAAAGAGAGAATAGTTTTCTTTAGATATTGGACTGGTTGATCGCAAAAGTGACTTGCGATAGTCTGAGTGTTCTCTTGAGATATGAGAAGTTCGTCCATATTTGGAGGTTGAGTTTTCTTATCGACTGGATTCTAGGAGTGATACCGGAGGTTTAGTGAAGCAGCTTTGGATCAGATGGGGCATCTGAGTTTTCTTTTATGGATCTGTTGAACCATATTTCTGTAATGTGTTATCCAGTTGTGTTCGAGTTTTCCTTCTACTTCAGATCAGAGTTGTGCAGCGGAAACAGATTGGAAGTGCTTTTGTTTTATCTTTTCCGGATAAGAGAAGAAAGTTAATCTTTTGATGTTTGTGGAGTAGAGTTGGTGTTCTTGGTTTGGATTTGATCTTGAGGAGATCATTTTGTTGGATTGCTTTGGTCTGGTTTGTTTCTTGAGTCATCAGCAAAGGTTGAGCTGATCAAGAGAGTTGAAGGCAACCCAAGATCGTCCAAAGTGTTTGGTGGATAAGAGATAAAGGAATTTGGATTCCAGAGTCGAAGATTTTGTTTTGGGTAAGTTTCTTTGATCTAAGGAGCTTTAAGATTGGGTAAGACTAGGTAAGTCAGCTTCGAAGTATTTTGGATCTTTTCTGTGTTCTTGTGAGGATTGATGTTTGATTTTCAGGGTTGAATTGTCAGTTTGGATAACTGGGATTCGATGTGTTTTACGTGTCTCTGAGGGAGTATGTGTATGGTTTATCTCTGGTTGTGGAACCAGCAGTTCAGGAGGATGTGATTGTTGATTCAGACTCGTCTGTAGTCTGATATACTGTTTAGTTTTGTAGATCTAGTTGGATAGGAGCTCTGCAGTTTAATAATATTGATTGTTTAGATTCTATAGAGCGAGTATCCCGATATTTATACCGGGGAAACTCGTGAAAATTGTATCCAGGCTTTTCTGGATAATTAGGTTTGTTTTGTTTGAATTGGTTGCTATGGTTGTTAGCATATGTTTGATAATATATGCTTATATTTTAAAATAAAATCTTAAGAATAGATTATTAAGTTACCTTTGCTTTTAAATTTCGGGGACGGAATTCTTTTAAGGGGGAAGGAATGTGATATCCCGGAAATTTGGGCAATATAAATTTAATAATCTGTGTTATAAATTTAATTTGATTTGATAATTTTAATAACAAATTTGGAATTTGATTTAATAATCATGTTTTAATAAATATTTAAATTAAGAGATTTGATCTTTTTAAATAAATAAATTATTTTCTGTTTATAATATATAATTTTATATATTGAAAGTTGATAAATTTTGATTTTTTTTGAATTTAGTACATGAATTGATTTTCTAATTCTAATTTATTTTTAGTAAATGAATTTATTTTCTAGTTCTAATTTATATTTGATAAATTGGGAATTTGATTTAAATTTGACATTTAACTTTTCATCACAATTCAATAAATAATGTTATAGTTTATACTATGATAAATTTTATTTGTTTTGAAATTTTATTTAGCTTAAAAATATGAATTTAAAATTTGATAAATATAAAAGCTAAGTTTTACTTTATTTTATTTGGGATTTATGTATATATAAGAATTTACAATGTAAATTACAAATGATCTTAATTGGCTATAATCTCTTTTAACAAATTATTTAATATTGCTTAATTTATTATTTTTAAATAAAAAATTATAATACTTAAGTTCTTATGAACATAAATAGATTTTGTAAGGAATAAAATTGTTGTTTTTTTATTTTAATAGAATTATATATGCATTTATATATGTAACTTGATTATTAAAATTTGATTTGATAAATTAATTCAAAGTTTGAAATTAATGTTTGAAAGGATAAATACTTAAAAGTATTTGAATAGGCTTTTATTTTGTTTTGTTTTGCTTTTCTATAAAAGAAGAAATAAAATTCATTTATATATACATAGGAAATAATGAATTAAGATATAAAAGTTTTTAAAATTCAATTTAAATTAAAAATATTTAGATTACATGTGTAAGTCTCTTAAGACATTTAATTTACATGTGTAAGCCATTAATTAAAACAAGTGACAGGTGTTAGAATAGGAACAAGTGTCCCCTTTAATTTTAATTTTCTTTAATTAAATCAAAAGTTTTGTTTATATAAACATATTACTCCTCATTCCATCTTCTTTTCTATTTTTCTTTTTCAAACTTAAGAAATCTTCAGATCTAAAATCTGAAATCAACACTAATACTTAAGTTTAAACTCTTTGATCCTCTTCCACAAAACAGAAATCTGTTCAAAACCAAAACTGCAACTTCAAAACTCAATTCTGCAAATTCATATACCTGAGATTCATTTACAAAGCTAAATCAATCTACATGCATTTAAAAATCAATTTGGAACTCTAAAAAAAAAATACAAACTTGCATGCATCTGGAGGTCACTAACTCTCTGTTTTGAACTTCACCAAAGCCTGCATGTGTTCACCTGGAATTTGTAAAATCTGGAGGTCTGCATTTTATCAACCTGGAAACTTGCATGCAATGGCAAAAGCAAGATGGAAATTTTAAAAGCATTTGCAGTTTTAAAAAGGCAATCTGAAGTTCAAAAATTTCATAAGCAAAACAGAAGTAATCTGAAGCTTTTCAAATCATGGTTGTTCTGCTCATATTTTTCCAAGGTGAGTAACAATTTATATTTAATAAACCTAAGTATAAATGGTTGTTGTTTACTCTGAAATAAGTGTGTATGCTTTTTCATAAGTTCATTTCTGAGTGAAGATTGTGGTGCATGTTATTGTGTAGTTATGTTTCTGTACTTAAGTTACTGATCTTTGAATTTCTTAAAATTATGTATTATGGATCTTACTTTGGATCTAATCTATGTTAGTTCTAGGACTTAAGCAAAATAGAGTTGTGTAACATAATTAAAGTTTTAAGTCTTATCAAGTATGAATAAAAACTTGAAGTATCACTGGAAAAAAAATAAAACAGTATGGTCTCTGGAAAGAAAAAAAACACTGAACAACAGAGTAATTCTGTTATTAACAAGAATTTAATCCTTAAAATCCTTTGATTTAAGATTATCAATATGTTACCTGATCAATAACTCGAATTTTAAAATTTAAATTAGAACTTTTAGTTTGTTTTTGATTAAGAAATTCTGGTTTAACCAGAAATCATAATTTGGGTTGATTCTGTCAATCTAAGAAGATTTGGTGGCCAGTGATGTTCCTGATGATAGAATGGTGATAGGTGAATTGAGGAAAAATGGTAATTAAGGAATCAAAGGAGTGGGGAAGTAGTGACTAGGGATTAATGTATATAACCCTAGTTTTACTGTGTTCAAGAGAATTGATCACCGTGATCAAATTAAGTAACCGAGTCCTTTCTAATTCGGGAAGAAGGTAGATGGGGTATGGCAGAGGTGATGGCCGGAGGCGAAGTCTCTCAGGTGATCGAAGTTTGGATTTGAGGCAAATTTCCAGATTGCGACATTTTTACAGATTTTCAAGCTTGAATGCTTAAATTCGTTTTGGGTTTTCTGCTGTCGATTCGAAGGTTGGAATGGCTTTAGGGGGTGACCGATGACTTGCGTAGGGGTCGCGATGGGTCGGAGAGGGTCGCCGTGGTGGTGCAGGTTCACAGTGGTAGTGGCATGTCAGTTGTTTTTTTTTTGGGAAGAAGGGGGGTTTTGTGTTTACTCGGGATTGTCTCATGTTTAGCTCGAAGTAATTGGTTTGGGGACTCGAAGAATATTGATGTGAGGCTCGGGTTTTATTTTGTTACAGGGTCTGGGTAAAACCTGTCAGCATAGGTTTGGTATAAACCTGTTTTTATTTGGGATTCAAATAGATTTTAAAATGAAGATTTTTAATCGAGTTACTCGAGTTGCTTGAGTCAGCTCGAACTAGTTATTGAAGTTTAGAAATTGTCTTGTTTCAAATTTTAAATTGGAATTTGAAATATAAAGCAAAGATTTAAAATATGTTTTAAATCTAATTTAAATTATGGATTCAAGTTTAATTGAATCTTATGTTGGAAATGATGAAGTATTTAAATTCAAATTTAAAATAACTTCAAAGGAGTTTATTGTTAAAAATGTTTTTAAAGAATTTGAATTTAAATTTGAAATTGGAATACGAGTAATGTTTAAACAAAGTTTAAACTTGATTCATATTTGGATTTGAATCTTTGTTTAAAAATAAATTTAAGGTTATAAATTTAAGTGTTTAAAACAAAATTTGAATAATAATGTAAAATTTAAGCGGTTTTAATTTAAAAAGAAATTTATTTTAACTTTTGTGAAATTTCTTTTATAACTAAGGAATTATTATCAATTAAGGGTTTAGATTGATTTTAAACTTGTTAAAGTTTAATAATAGATTAATTGTTTTATATTTCATTTAATTATTAGAGTAATTAAATGAATAATTAATTAATTTAATAAATTAATGAAATAAATAATTACTTAAAGTAATTAGGGGTTTAATCTTAAGGGTTTAGGATTAATTATTCTTTGAATAATTAACTTGTAATTAAGATTATTAATTAAATAAGATTTGTTTTTTCTTAATTAATGATTAATAATTAATTAAACAAGTAATAATGGATTAATTAAGTTTTAATTAACACTTAATTATTTAATTAATTAAGGATTAATTCATGGATTAATTAATGATTAATTAATTTGTAATTAATAATGATTAAAATAAGTTAATTATTTTAGAAAATAATTAATGAGTTGTTAATAGTTAATGAAGGACATTAACTAAGGATTATTTAATAATTAATTAATGTGATTAATTTTAATTATTAATTAGATTAATTAATTTAAAAATAATCAATTGTGTAGTTATTAAGTATAATTACTTATGTAAGTAATTAAGAAATTAATTACTTATTAATTGAGTTTAAATTTGATTAGTTTAAGTTAATTAATTTAGTTTAATTAATTTAAATTAATCGGTTGATGATTTGTGAAGTATAATTACTTTATGTAATTAAATGAAGAGAAGTTACTTAGGAAAGTAATTAATGAGTAATTACTATATGTAATTAATTGAAGGTGATTTTGTTGATAAAAGTAATTTGAATATAATTACTTTGTAAATTAATCAAGGAATTAATTAGGAATAATTAATTAATGAGTAATTAATTTATTTGGTGAAGTAATTAAGGGTAGATAATTACTGAATGGAGTTAATCAAGGGTGATTAACAGTTATGATTTAGATAAAGATTAAATTACTTAATGTAATTAATTTAATTTGAAAATGTAATTAGAAGATCATTAATTAATATAATTAATGATGTAATTAAGATTGATTAATTAAGATTAATTAATCAATAATAAGTGATTAAAGGTAATTAATTAAGGATTAATGTAATTAATTATAGATAATTAATTAATGAAGTAATTAAAGGTTAATTACTATATTTGGTTAAATATAATTAATTTGAGAAATTAATTAGTAAATAATTACTTGAATGTAATTAAGAGTTAATTAATCAGGGATGATTAATTAAAATGAATAGATGATTAATTATTTGATTGATAATTAATTAATAATGATAAGCAAGGATGATATTGGTAAAGTAATTAATTTATTTTACTTTAAATTAATGGAATGATGTAACTAATTTAATTCATTTTAAATTAATTATATTTGGGTGTGGTTAATCATTGCTTATATGGTTGGTTAGCGTTGTTTGCTTTGGGTGGTTAGAATCTCAGATATGAGATAGATAATGTTGAGTGATTTGGATGCATTGGTTGCATGGTGATATTGATATAGATTTTCTTTTTGAATAATGATAATATGGTTTATCTGATATGATGATAATGTTGATTACCTGTTGTGTATCTGTGATTTATCTATTTGGATATATAGATAATTGAATTGTTTTAAACCTTTAAAACAACTTGGCCTTAAAAGACACGTTTTGGATTTCGATGAGACCGGGATCGGGTTTCCATATTTGGATATCCGAAAACCACATCGATTCCAAATAATGTTAGGTCGTGTATCCAAGTGGAGCAAGTGAAGACTCGAGGTGTAAGGGCTATACGTCAGTATAACTCTGTGGGTGATTCTGTAATGAGTTGACGGAATAGTACTTATAGATTCGAGATGTAGATTTAGAGTGCAAGGGTTATCGTCATTAACTCTGAGGGTGATTCCAAAATGGGTGTAACGAGATAATGCCTTCGGTTTCGTTCGAACCCGGAACGAACTTGTATGGATTGAATGCTTTCAGAACATCGTCAGGTGGACGATGAGCATTCTAAGAGATGTGTTCTCTAAAGGAAATTGTAGCCTCAAGCCTCATCAACCGGGAATGGCTAAAACAGGGGAGGTGCAGCAAGACTTCGTGGGTAGCACCCACTAGAGAGCAAGATTGATCCCTGTCTAGAGGTCCCTTTTTATTCGGCTTAGTGGGCAGTTGTCAGTGTACACCAACTGCGGGGTTGTCTTGTTCGGAACTGTTCGGTAAGGAATGGGTCCGGCTTTGTGTTGCAGGGGAGTGGGAGTACTCCTCGGTACGTTGATCTAGGCCACGTACTGTGACGGGTGGTACCCCAGTAGCCCTGCCATTGTATGGAATCCACAATCCAATAAGTGCCAACGGTTTTGATTGTATTACCCACTTTTGTGGCTAGTAGCTGGAATTTAATAATGTAACAATTTCGGCTATTTCTTATTTACTTGAAAACCCTAGACCCTATTATAATATCACAAAATTTTCTATCAAATGTTTTGGTTTAGCGTAAGGTAAAAACTTTTCCATGTTTATGTGTGGGAAGTCTTACGTGATACCTTTCTTTTCAAAAGGATTTTCAAAATTGAGCAACTTTAACCTGTTACTCACACCAGACCCATGTCTGACCCGGAGTTTATTCTTTGTTTTCTTAAACTCTTGGGTACTCAAATTTTTACGAGTAAGCAAGGGATTCAGGTTAGCTTTGACGAATATTGGAGGAGTAATGGAGCAGGAGGCTTCTGCATGTAGATATATAGTTTCGCTGTGTGATCTGTGTTTGTCTCTGAGTTGTATTTGTTGTAAATACTAGACAGGTGTTTATAACTGTCTAGTATGTGTTGTATATCTGTGTACTCTGATAGTGGTTGTAAACTATGTAATATTTTATGTTATTAATATAATTTATTCGTTCCGCTGTTGAGAATCTAGTGTTGTTTCTTCTTTTTCTTCTTTCTTTTCTTCTTCCATCCCTTTCTTTCTTAATTTATGATGCGATTTTCTGGGAGTAGAAAGTCGGGTCGTCACAATGTGCAACTGTCCATGGTTAGCAACGACATTGATACCATGAAGTATGATGCTGTGATGAGAATAGATGGTGATCGCGGAACTGATGTTTGTGACATAAACAATTGAGGGAAGGTCACGACGAAGTTCAAGCATGTGGTTTTGGGTAGAGCTGCTATTGTTGGTGGTGCAGGTTCTAGTGCAGCGATGAACAAAGGTAGTTATGAGGTGCAGGCTAAAGCAAAGATGGGGAGGTTTAAGATTAGCAATGGGCTGAGGTGAGTTTTTAAACTCACAACTATATTTTATTTCAATTGCGTGCTGTGATTACATCTCGTTTAGGACTTGAATTAAGTGCTTGGAATGTTGGATATGCTTGATTGTGAAATATCATGTATGTTGAAAATCACCAATGAGGAGACTCTATCTAAATGCATTTTAATTCTTGTAGCTTGATTGTATGTCGATGCACGTGCATTGTTTATGTGATTAGAGTTCATCGGAAAGCAACTTGGATCACTAAAACAATTCTTTATTGTTGGATGATATTTTCTAGTGCAATTTTGTGCCAGAATTTGAATTGTTGACTATTTAAATGTTTAATTATTTTAAATACTTTTCAATTTCTCGAAAATGGGTTTTTAGAATTTTAAACTCATATTAAAATATTTTTGTAATATTTAAATTATATTTAGATTTAAGTCATTTTCTTATTCATATTTTATCCTAAATTTTTAAATGGGTTTATTAATTTACGCAAACCTTTTAAGTCATTATTGAGATTCTATTTTAAATTCGAGGATATTTTAAATAAAAAATCTTATTATTTTATAAATATATTCTAAAAGTTATTATAGTGTTTAAAAACATTTTGAATAAATATAGAGCTCTTTCCGAAAAATAATTATAGGGTTTGAAAGATTTTGATAAATAATATCTCTTATTATATTATGAGAAGTACAAATAAAATATAGTATAAAAGAAAATATCCCATTTCAAGTCATTTTAAGTATTAAAAAAGATGTACAAGTAATTTTGAAGAGGTTTTCATGCCTTTGAAAAGAATAACTATTTCTTTAAAATGAATTAAGGACTTAAAATGGTTGTAGTAAAACTGTGTGTGTATTTGTTAATTTATACAAATATTGGAGTTCGTGAATTATTTCAATGAAGTGTATTTTAACTAGCAAAGCACTACAAATATTTTAACATATTTTGAATCTTTTCGGTAAAGTACAAACTTCTTTGTAACAACCCTACTATCTGTGCCGTAATAATTAGTAAATTTATTAAATAAAATGTTCATGGTTTATTTTTTATAGTTTTTCATTTATTAAAGTATATTCTTATTAAATTAAAGATTATTGGATAAAGAATTTATTTAATAAATTGAATTAATTAATAAATTATCTTCAAAAGGTACATTGAACTCAGATAAGATGTTTTAATATATAAAATATTTTAAAAGTGTAAATAATTTTGAGATAGTTGAAATTGTTGAAACGGAATTTTATTAAACATTAAAACAAAGAATAATTAAACAAGGATGAACAAGTATTGAACATAAATATTATATAAACCATCAAAATACTTTTTTTTAAAATGAAGTGAGATCAATTTTAATTGCATTAAAGTATATTTACAAGTAAATAAAAGAATAATTAAAATGAAGCTAAAAGGCAAATTGAATTATTTCGTTCTTAAGGAACTAATGTGTATAATAAAACTTGGTCCATAAACAATAACAATACAAACTAGCCTATTCAAAACCTATACTCTTTTCTATTCTAGATCCCAACAGTGCACCCCTTATTCCTTATTTATCCCATTGCCTCAGTTTTCAAATCAATGAAAGATGAAAAAATGATGCATAAAGAAGAAGAAAAATCAATTGCGAACATTTTATTTTAAACAGATTTATTTATTCTTACAAAGCAAGGTTATTACAGACCTTCCCTTTATGAAAATTTCGTCTTCGCAGTTTCTTATAATAAAGATATTATACACAACTCATATCCCTAACTTTCTTTGTATATTACAATCTTATAAAAAGTTTAGAATTAATCCTCTCTATAGCTCTCCCTTTTAGAATTTTTTTGCCAAAGTCTCCTTTGTATGAAGAGCATTTCAAAAATCACAACACATCAAAAAATCAATTGCAAACATTTTGTCTTAATTAAATTTATTTTTTATTAAAGCATAGAAAGCAGGGTTGTTACACTAAGAATTTACAGGTGAAATTGAATATATCATGAATAAAATGATAAATATTTTTATAAGGCATATACATATACAGTATGTTGCGTATAAAATTATTTTACCATGAACTCCTCAAATATGAATCTATTTATGTCATCAGGAATATGACTGAATGCGGGCCAAAAATTAGTGATATGTGCAAGCATGACTTGATGAATGACATCATATATGGCAGTGTTGCTGAAGTCTACCATACACATGATAATTTGTGTTGATAGATGTGTGTGTATGTTTGTGCATGTATGTGTGCATAAATGTGTGTTTGTACGAGTGTGTGCACGTGAGTATCACTGTATACGTGTGTGTTGTGTGTGTGTATGCATCAATGTATATATGTGTATCAATGTTAGTATGTGTATGTATGATTTTTTTGTATTCAAATAATTGTCTACTCACCCTGATCCTCTAGCTTTCAATATAATACCAACTCGTTCGATGGAGGAAGCGTCCTTCACAAAAATACAGGGGAATGGGCCAATAACATCAACATATGCAACAAGAAGATTGGTCCGAATAAAATAGAGCACGATATACGCATCACGGTGATTTGAGTGGGATCCACAATGGTTGTGTCTATAAACACGACTGACATAACTACTACAAGAATACATACATATATACATATATATATATACAATATAATAATGAATATAACATGTATATATTATGATAACTAATTAGCACATGAAATATAGTAAACTATACCCTATTGAGAATAAAGGAAAATGAAAACAAAATGCATATATAATGGAGTCCTACAATCGATTATATATATACTACCGACTATCAACTTAATTATTAATATAATTATTTATGCTATCATCATCATACTCATGTTCATTAACTTCAACATCATCATCATTTTTTGGCATCGGTATAGCATTAACAAGTAGTTGTAGGTAATTATTTACCTACGACGACGCTAGTAAGTAATTATTTACCTACGACTAAACAATGCAGCAATGATGCCATAATTAGCTCATTTTGAACTAACTATAGGTATTATATATATACATATTTTTATGGTGTATTTGCACGAACCAAAAGTGCTATTAGAAAACATCACTAGCCTAGATAGCATGTCAGTTACCTTTTTGACGATAGGGGTTTTATTGTTCCGCTAACTATAGAGAATTAGCTTATTTGGTATAAAGGTTTCATTCATCTTTGAAGTAATTATTTAATTCAATATATTTTATAAATATGCGATACTAGAAAATATCGATTTTATTTATTTCCATAACCATGATTTACTAAGATATCATGTAAAAAACAAATCATATTAGATAATACCATAAAATAAGAAGGTTTGCACAAAGCATGATAAATATCATGTTGTTAACCCGCCTTTTAGTAGGGCAGTACATAGGCGGATTTAACCTAACAGACTTCATGATCATTAAAGCAAAAAGCCTGGAGAGACGGTAACCAGGATTGGAGATCAATTATGAACAAGACTATGGATAATAGTCATATGGATTCATGCAAATAGTGGCTATGTACGAATTTCACTTTAACTGAAAAACAATCGGTTGCGTTCATTTTTCATACTGGATCGACTATGATCTTCTCCGATATTGACCAACAACTATCCATCCCCATTATGGACCGGCTATGATCCAACTCCAAAATGGATCGACTATGATCCATCCCTAATATGGATCAGATATGGAACATCTTCATATGGATTAGCGTGAATCGATAAGGATACGGATCGCTTGGATTGACATTAAATTCAACGATGATCGATCAATAACTCAAAATCCAAAAGTCAACTATGCGTGAAACTTTGGGAATAGCAAAATATTACAAGGTGTGATCCACCACTCGATCACATGCGGAAAAGAGCATGAAAAACGATCGACACCGATCATTATTTTGATGGAAGTGGGGCTCGTGATCGATAGAGTGACCTTGTCTAGATTTGGAGACTACTAAAATTTCAGGAAGATATTTCACTGTCTTTCTCTATAAATACAAGCTTCATGGTTCACTTGAAGGATCTTTTTCAGGCTGGCTCTTCTTCTTTACTGTCTTCTCTTCCTCTATTACTTTTCTAATGTAAAATTTTTTTTACTTGTAATATTATAGAATAAATAAAAGATTATTGGAGCGTACGCAGGGCAGAGTTTGCTGAGCCACTATAAAGCTTGCAGTTCATTTACCTTTCTGTAATTTATTCCGTGATCTACGTTCTTATCTCTATTTGGATATTGTTATTGGATATTGGTGCTTTCACATTCAATTGGGCGTTGGTGCCCATTTTTGATGCCGAAATTTTAGTGCTTTCACTAAGAAAACTAGAGCTTAGGTTTGAAGCAATGTGAGACAATCAACAAGGAGAGTGCTACCGAAAACGAGCCACCATGGAGGGAGTTGGGAGGCTTCCACTGGAGCTAGAGCTAACCATGCATCTGTCTATGCCACCAGGGATGAAATGGAAATGATGATGGATGCTATGCAGGAAAGGATGTTGAAAAGATAGAAGGAGATGATGAAAATTTTACTTTGATAGATTGGAAAAGATGAAGTGTAGAACCAAGGAAATATAGTAGCAGGAGCTAATAACAACTTAGATCAAGGAGTTAAAGCAGCAGGAATAGCTCGAAATGAGAACCGACAACATGGAGATGGAGTTATTGGATGAAGGAAAGAAACAAAGCAACCGAGAGAAGTCTCCGGCCATCTTAGATCGATTGGCCCCGATCCCTCCAAAGAGATCAGCCCTGATCCCCAGAGGCTTTTAGGCATGCCTATGAGTCTGATCGATCGTGATACCGGAGGACCTGCGGTCGATTCCATGGAGCTTGGTGCGAATTGAAATTTGGATGCTCGTCCGTAGGTGTACATTTCAGAATTCCGTTATGAACTTGGGGGGAAGTTTGGAAATGATGATAGAAGACTACCCTTGCATGACAATGGCAGGTTTCTAGACATGATCAGGCGAGTTATGCATGGAGGATTGGTGAATAGGAATCTGGAGGATGTAAATAAAAGTCCATTCACTCCCACCATCAGGAATGCTGGAATCTACCAGAGTATAAACTACCAACACTGGAAGTATATGACAAAAAGTTGGACCTAACTATGCATATAATGAGATATATACAGCATATGAAAGTACTAGGGGCTTCAGTGGAAGTCATGGCATGATGCTTTTCCCTGTATCTAATGGATATATCTGCATTGTGGTTTAGGTGGTTGGAGAGCGATTCTAGTGGCACGTGGACATAATTGGTTGAAAGATCTATGAGGCAGTTTAGGGTTCACATTTCGAGACCCAAAAATGTGAAGAGTCTGGCAACATTGAAACAGAAGACCAGAGAGTCTCTAAGGAGTTTTCTAACATGATTTAATATCATGGGGACATCGATGGGTCGGCCAGATTCATCCATGGTTTTGACGGCAACTGTATCTGGAATACCGATGGCACAAATTTCAAGGATTCATTGGCACGGGGTCCCCCTATGGATCCTGGGGAGGTTTATCGTGAATATAAAGGTTCCTATGGCAGGAAGATTCATGAGCGGATAAATCAAAAGTGAACGCTAGGCAAAGAAAAGGAGCATCAAGAGATGCAAACAAGAACGATAAAGGCAAACAGAAACTGGATAATGGATATGATGTGACTAAAAGGTGATGGGAAGAGCGGGTGCTAAAGTCTCCTTCTACTTGGATTTGATGGAAGCCTAGAATGGATGTATCTGGACAGTAGGGAGTAACACCCCTATTGAAAACCGACAAGGAGGGATCCTATGGAGCGAAAGCATATATCTGGAAAGTACTACCTGTTCCACAAATTGAAAGAGCACACCATGGATGAGTACAGACATTTAAAGGATATGATTGAGGAGCGCGTAAGGAACGACAGACTGGTGTAGTACGTGAGGAATCAGACAACGACGATGGAATGGGAGCAGCCACACTCCACATCGAATGGAAATAGGAATGGCCCTGAATCGAGGTCACGGATCTTCATCAACTTATGGTAAGGGCTAAGTTTAGGACTTGGACTCCTGCCGTAATAATGATAATTAACTTTGTAATAAGGCAGCTAAGTCACTTACACATGTACGGGATCGAGAACAATCCCTAGGCATGCTCTAAGAACATGATGAACCATTGTTCCCCGGGAGGCACACTTTGGCTTTTTTAGTATTTTGGATTTCTAGATGTACGAACTCTTATCTATTAGGTTATTTATGATCCGCATTACTGCGATATATAAAACAGGATGCGATTATTGTCCCAACCATAGTGATGGGGTGGTAACCGTAAGGTGTGAGTCTCTACACAGAAGAGCGACAGAATGGACTCCTACATGGATTAAGTCCTCGACTGAAGAGTCGAGACAAGAGAAAAAAAAACCTAACAAGACGTCAGTTATGTATTATGCCTTGCAAGGAATAAATCGTTTTGCCGGAGAGCGACAGGATCGACCTACTCAGGTCGTTCAGTACAGATTATGCTCAGCAAGGTTGCGGAGAGACCATGATCGACCTAGGACTTAGGCCAAGACATCATATAATGTTCAAGGACACTAAACTGAAGTATAGGAAGTAATGCCACTTTGTCGAAGAGGGACATAATCGACTTACTCGGTCGCGAGTAGGGATTGTGCTCCGTAAAGACTCAGAGAGGTCATAGTTTTGGATTTCAACTTTGAACGGCTATGGATTTAAACATTGACCTAGAGCAGTCGCATACTTGGATATGGACCCAGAGAGGTCCCGTAGTTAGCTAACGTCCCAGAGAGGTCACGGATTTGGATATCAGCCTTGAACGGCGACAGATTTGGCTTCATATGGATACGGATTTGGATAAAACGATCTGGGGAGATCGCGGATTCAGAATTGGATATCGACTCCAAATAGTCATGGATTTCACTAATGATCCAAAGAGATTCGTGGATTTAGATTAGCAACGGGTTGGATTCAGATTGGATAATAAGGGTATCGATGGATTATGGACTTCAGATCTTGGATTTAAGACAATTCAAAATACATCTTCCTATCACAAGGCATGTTTTGGGGTACAAAGTGTTAACCCGCCTTTTGGCAAAGCAGTACACTAGCGGATTTAACCCAATAGACTTCATGATCATCAAGGCAGAAAGCTTGGTGAGATGGTTACCAGGATTGGAGATCGATTATACACAAGATTATGGACGATGTCGTACGAATTCATATGAATAGCTCTAAAATTGGCTAAGTATTAATTTCATACTTTAACTGAAAATGATCGGGTATGATCGTTTTTCACAATGGATCGGCTATAATGCCTCTCCAATATGGGTCAGCTATGTTCCATCTCGATTATGAATCGACTATGATCCATCTCTAAAATGGTTCGGCTATGATCCATCCCTAATATGGATTGGATATGGAACACCTTCTTTATGGACCAACATTAATCGATATGGATATGGATCACTTGGATTGACAGTGCAAATTAACAATGATTGTTCAATAGCTCAAAACGTTGATGTCAACTATGCACAAAATTTTAAGAATAACAAGATATTACATGTTGGGACCCACCACATCGATCGCACATGAAAAGAGCATGAAAAAAAATACCAGAATTGATCATTATGTTGGTGAAAGTAGGGCCTACGATCAATAGGATGACCTCGTCTGGACCTGGATACTCTGCAGTTGAAATTTCAGGAAAATATATCGCTATCTACCCCTATAAATACAAGCTTCATGATTCATTTGAAGGATCTTTTTTCGATTGGCATTTCTTCTTCGCTATCTTCCCTTCCTCTATTACTGTTCTAAGGCAACAAAAATTATACTTGTAACTTGCAGTATAAACAAAAGATTATTGGAGTGGACATGTGCCAGATTTTGCCGAACCACCATAGAACTTGCGTGTTCATTAATTTTATGAAATTTATTCTATGATTTGTGTTCTTATCTCTATTTGGATATTGTTATTGGATATTAGTGCTTTCACATTCAATCGGGTGTTGGTGGCCATTTTTGACGCCAACACATGTCAATAATCAATTGTATATCATGAAAAACTCCTTCTTTTAATAGCATATATTTAATGATGGCTTATGAATAATGTTAACACATCTCTTTTAATGATAGCTAAAACAAAGCTATTCGTTAAATTTAACAATAGGAGATTTTATATAATTCGCATCAACACCTTTTATTTTAAAAGTTTATTAAATTCACAAGCATAATAATAAAATGGCAATGCCCCTAATTAGCAAAGCAAAATTTGATATTGTTAATGTTTGAAATGAAAAAAAAAAGAATCTAAATTATATGCCCCATAGCATTTAATTATACATTTATTATTCCATCTTCACATCATCATTATCGAGTAGTTCTTGATTATGTTAAATCCATGAGGAGCGTAGCTATTATACCAAAATAAGTATTTGTTTCCTTTTTATCCAAAGTATAATTTTGTATCAATATATGCAAGAAAATTTGTTATTCCACATTGAAAAAATATATTCACACTTTCTATTATAGTAGAAGTAAACAATAAGCTTTAACTCAAATTTTATGGAAATTTGTTGTTAAATAATCTATAATTAAAATATAAGTAAACTATGATTAAAATACCTATTAAAAAATTTCCATATTCACAAATTAATTTAACTTCAACTATTTATTAAAATAATTTAAGTTGTTAAAAATAAATTTATTGCTTAAATAGAAATACCAATATTCTCAATTGATTAATCAAAGATAAATTTGATTTGTATCTATTTATGTATAAATGCATAATTTTATGCACACATATTCCATGGCAAATTTGAATGGATAGATTTTTATAATAGTAAACTAATCCATTCGACATATGTTCATACATCAAATTTACCTTTCTAATAAGCATTCAAATCAAACATGCATCCAAACTTGCATTTTAGGATCGAACTATTCATTCAACAAGAAGTACGACAAACAATAATATAATTACTAATTCTATATAAAACTAAAACTACAAATATCTATAAAACATAAAAGTGAATTTATAGGTAAGGTTTCTCTTACTAATATTTTTATCATCCCTATTTGTATTTATAATGCATCAAAGGAATAAATTGTAAGGGATATATTTCTTTCATAAATATTATAATAACTACATATATATATATATATGTGTGTGTGTGTGTGTATGTATGTATGTATGTATGCATATATATATATATATGTATGTATGTATGTATGTATGTACACACATACATACAAACAATTGCACATAAGATATAACAAACTGTGAAAAATCCACTCGCAACTATATACATGTATCTATATATATTAATATAGATATTTTTTCGTATCTTTTCCATATAAATACACAATTTTATTTTCCAAATAATAAGTATTTAAAGGATTAAAGATTTCAATCACTAAAGTCATAGTAAGTAATGTCTCGCTAAAAGTCGCACTACCTTCCACTACTAGGAATATCACGAACCCATCAACTATGGATTCATCGTGCACCCCCCTTCATGCCTCAACCACACCAAGCCCATTGGGATAGAACGCACACCCTTCAGATGTCGTACATGACTCCAACCTTCCATTGGCATATAATTGCACCATCATTTACATATATACATTTTCATTCAATTTAAATTGATTTACCATATATTTTATAAAATTATGCTTAATAAGTTTTACTACATATTTAAAATCAATAATTATTTAAGTTTATTTAGCTATTGATTTATTTACAATGTATAATACTTCCTTTCCTTTATTGGAAATATATTCGACAATTCCAGTTATTATTTTCTAACTTGTTTCCAAATTTATTTCATTATATAAATTTTCATAATTATTTTATTTAATATGATTAATAATTTAAAATATGATTGCTTAAAATAATATTATCTCTTATTTTAACAAAATTTATTCTATTAGATTATTAGTACGACAAACAATAATATAATTACTAATTCTATATAAAACTAAAACTATAAATGTCTATAAACATAAAGATGAATTTATAGGTAAGTTTTCTCTTACTAATATTTTTATCATCCCTATTTATATTTATAATGCATCAATGGAATAAATTATGAGGGATATATTTCTTTCATAATTATTATAATAACTACAAATATATATATATATATACATGTATGTATGCATATATATATATATATCTATGTATGTATGTATACACATACATACAAACAATTGCACATAGGATATAACAAACTGTGAAAAATCCACTCGCAACTATATATATGTATTTATATATATTAATAAAGATATTTTTTCGTATCTTTTCCATATAAATACATAATTTTATTTTCCAAATAATAAATATTTAAAGGATTAAAGATTTCACTCACTAAAATCATAGTAAGTAATGTCTCACTAAAAGTCACACTGCCTTCCACTACTAGGAATACCACGAACCCATCAACTATAGATTCATCGTGCACCCCCCTTCATGCCTCAACCACACCAAGCCCATTGGGATAGAACGCACACCCTTTAGATGTCGTACATGACTCCAACCTTCCATGGGCATATAACTACACCATCATTTACATATATACATTTTCATTCAATTTAAATTGATATACCATATATTTCACAAAATTATGCTCAATAAGTTTTACTACATATTTAAAATCAATAAGTATTTAAGTTTATTTAGCTATTGATTTATTTACACTATATAATACTTCCTTTCCTTTATTGGAAATATATTCGACAATTCCAGTTATTATTTTCTAACTTGTTTCCAAATTCATTTCATTATATAAATTTTCAAAATTATTTTATCTAATATGATTAATAATTTAAAATATGATTGCTTAAAATAATATTATCTCTTATTTTAACAAAATTTATTCAATTAGATTATTAACTACATTTGTTCAACTATTTTTATTTTTTGAAATAAAATTCTCATTCTTGTTTATTTCAGTCATGTAAAAGTTATTTATAATATATAACTATTTTGCACTTGTTGTAAATTTATTGAGCTTATTTTATTTTAGAAAGAAATAATTAATTTAAACTAATAAAATAGAATTCCTCTATCAAATAAATTTTAATATAACTCAAATGATTTATTTTCCATAAAATTTAATTTGCTAAAATTACCAAAAGTTGGGTTGTTACGCATATTATACGAATGATACAAATTGAATCAAGTTGAAAAGGACATAATTTGTTAGAATGTGTAATAGGAAATCTCGCATATTGAAAAAAACTGCAAATTTCTTATTGATATCGAGAAAATAAATTATTAGTAATGACGATATCCTTAATTATTGGCAAGCCATGGAAAGTATAGACACTACCACATGGCATGATGCTTTAGATTCGAGATGGATTTCAAGTACGTTGACTAATTTTGATTTTTGAAATTGTACTCAAATGGATATTATTCATTGGTCATTATTGTCTTTAAGAAGAAGATCGATGCAGAGAAAATTAATTTTAAATGTGGAAATTAGTAAAGAAATTTGTCCATTTAACATGCTTAAGTCCATTTGGATCCTACTCGGATTATTGCACAATTGTCTATGAGTGTTGGTGCATTGGCATTTAAACATGACATTTAAATAATGATCTAGAGGAGACTATTTACATGCCATAGCTGAAATATCTTGAAGCTTATGGGAGAAATAACAAAGCTTGAGGACTTTTAAGATATGATCTTAGACAAGCATCGAGAGATTGAGCAAGTATTTTTATAGAAAAATTAAATAGTTTGATTTTAGTCCAAATGCAAAGGAAGCGTATATTGTCAGAAATAAAACATTAGGTAGTAAGACGTTAATATTACTATAAGTAAGCAACATACCACTGACTGGTAATGACATACTCATGTTTAAATCAATTAAAGCATGGTTGTTTAATTCATGATGAAGAAAATAAAAGAGACATTCTATATACTTAGCATAATAGGATGTTAGGATTGTCCTAATTGATAAACACAAAAATCATATCAAAATGTTTAATATGAAGCATAAGAGATGATTTTTTACGCATCAAAAAATAGGAACCATTGTATATGTTATATTATGTACCAGACCAGAATTCACTTTTGTACATGGTGTAGTGAGTGAATATCAAATCCGGGTCAAAATCATTAAATGATAGTTTATAATATTCTCTCGCATTTAGGAAATCATAGAGTATTATTTATGGAAACAACAACTTCTTATGAACGAGTACTCGAACTTCAACTTCATAAGTTGCATCGAAAATAGTAATTCAATTTTAAATTCTTGTTTACCCTTGACAAATATGGTTCAAGGGTGGAAATTTTCCAAATAGGAGGTTGTGGAATATTCAACTATGATGCTAAGTATATCACCTTGAATACAACTACAATGAAAGCAGTATAACTATGCAAATTTATAAGAAATGGGGATGGTTCCCACCATTAAAAATCTAATCACATGTCATGATAGAAATGATGTAATATACATTGCAATAGGAATTGACATCTTGATAAGAGGTCAAGATATGTTCTCCATATTTAACACAGAATAAAATAGTTAATCGATGATGGAGAAGTAAAATTGAAAAATACGCCCAAAATAATAATGTTAAAGATCCACTCACTAAGGCCCTTTCTCAGTTTTCTCAGTGAAAGTGACTGAGATTATGGTTATGAGTCACTATAATTGGTCCTAAGTGTAAGTGAAAGATTAATAGAGTTAATGGTGTACCTTATGGATAATTATGTAATTTGATTATATAACTTAACTCTTATAACAAATCTATTTTGAAGTAAAATAAGCTTTTGGTTTTGTTTTCTATTGTATAATATATATTAGGATATAAATAATGTTTTAAATACACTAAATATATATAGATGAAAAATCCTTAGAAAAAATATATAATCGTTTGCACTTACAAATGTGTTCATAACCACGGGTATCGAACCAAATAAAATAAAAACTTATCATTAAATGTTCTTGTTAATGTGTTCGAGAATGCAATATGATATATCCATTAAGACTAGTATATGCAATGCTCTACGTATATGATGATGAATTACTCATGACCATTAAAGGCACAAAGTGGTTATGTATATGCAGTTGTTTGGAACAATTACAGAAGATTCACCAATGTTCTTTTATAGATTAAATATCAAATAGAAGATCTCACATGAAAATGTGTAGTATTCTTTTGACTTGAGAATATTGTGAATCTTAAGTGTCAAAACCGTACTTTGATTATGGTCAATCAAACGATGATGTTGATCGCGTTAAGGCCAAGTTGAACATAAGTTGAACTACTTAAGGAAAATGATATTAAAGAGAGTATTCATCTCATTCGAATAGTAGGTTAGTATCACCATAATTGGTAGTCAATATAAAGTCGAAGTCTTTGGCTAAAGCAAATCGGTTAATTAGTAATTATTATTGGATTGGACTATGCACTTTGATATTGACTTCACAATTAAATACAAAAATTATTAGAGTTTTGACGTTGACCAAGATCTAGATATCTAAGTGATATAGTGATAATGAAGTGAAAATGTGCATAATATATCGTTGTGTATGGATACCACTCTAAAAGTTAAGATAATGGATTTCATCCAGATAATTTGTAAGCAAATGAACCAATGTCTGGTATTATGCTTAAGCAATGTCTATTGGCTTTAATTTAAATTGTCTAAAACATTACTGAGTGTTGAGTTCACATTTGGTAGTCATGGGACCAGACCACAACTCTTAGTTTCAATCGAAAAATATTTATTGAAATAATTTATAAATGTAATTAATTGTTATTATCGAGAAATAAATATATTTGTATATTTATCAATTTTATACTCTTTTTGATATTATTAGTGGCTAGAAAATTAATTAATAAAATACAAAATTGTTATACATTTATTAGTAATGTACATAGTCTAAATAATACAATTAAATAATAAATATTGTATGGTAGTTGAAATTATTATTACTGAATAATAGCCATATCGATAATAGCTATGTTGTTTACTGTTTAACTGGTTATTGAATCTGATTAATAAATAAAGTCTTGCCTGTTGGAAATATTTTAATATATGTTTTTAGTATTTAATACAATAAATAAATCCATAGAGCCTCCATTTAAAGATAGTTTTTATTCGCTCCCTTCAAAATTGATTATATCTTAATGGTGGACTTTGCAACTCCACCATTAAGCTACAGATAGGACATCTCAAAGGTGAAACTGACGGTTGAAGTTAAAGCGACTGGTAGGATTATCAAAGAACTAAATCAAAAATTGAATATTGTTCTTAATCAAAATTATTTTAGATTAAGATAAAATAAAAAAGTACACACACACATATATACACACCAGTTTACTAAATTAAAACATAAGTTAATCTTTACACTTTCATGCATATCACATGCATGCACTTATCATTATCGGCCATTGGACGAAGATGGAAGTCATAAAAAAGAATCGAGTTGGCCACAGTTGGCTAAACAATTGATTTTTGATGAAGATGAATTGGAGATGATAGCGATGACTCGAGCAACTCAAGGTGATGTGATGGTGGCATAAAAAAATTAGGGTTTCCCTTAATTAGCGTCGGATAAGGTTCTAATGGCATGGGTGAGGTCCTCTTAACGAGGGGAGCTTTTTGGCGATAGCCGCGACATGGTTAATGGTGAATGGAAGCAACATGAATTAGATAAAGTGGACATATGGAGGCTAGGGCTTTGGAAAGAAGAGGATGTACAATTTAAAAAAAAACCCCTGATTTATTATAATTTACATTTTAAAACTTAATTTTTCAAACGTAAATAACTTTCACATACAACACTATTTTACAAGCAACATGCGTTGTTGAGTTCGTATGACAATTCTAAACATATTAAAATTATTAATATATATATATATATTGTACAATTGTATTTGACGCCAAAAATAGGGCATAAGTATATGAAACTATTAATTAGATAAATCTGTATAACACCATAATCCAAAATTTCTATATTCTAATTTTATGAACCTGACCTAGGTATTTAATATTCAAAGATGAAACACACACACAAACATATACAAGTAAATTATTTTTCCCTTAAATTTATTTCTAAATAAATGTTATTCAGATTGATAATAAATTACTTCTTTAAAATGTTATTTTTAAAAGTAATAATAACATTGTAAATCAAACTGATATTATTAATATGATCATAATATAACTAGAATAGAATCCAAAACAAAATCATAAGATAAAATATTAAATATGTAACGACCCATAAATTTTTGATAATTAAAATAGCTAATTTAAAAGATTTCGTGATTTAATGTTAGAAAAAAAAATTGTAAGTCGTTTGGAATAATAATAACTAGAATGAAATGCAACAAGATTTTATCTAAGTTAATTATTTATGAATTGAATAAAATCCCAAATCAATTGAAATGTTATGTAGTCAAAGGTAATTGAATGAATTTGTATTGTATAGGTAATTGTGACACTTGTTTGTAAATAATAAACTTATAAGAAATTAAAAGTTAACGGTGATAATTATTTAAGTTACCTATTCATTTAGTTGGTCGAATTGAATTTGTGAACCAATTGCAATTGAAATGAAAGTTCATATATTAGTTGAGTGCATTATCTCTACTTGTGGATTAATAATAATGTAGAGTTCATTTGATGTAATATAGTAAATCGACTGATAATGAAATTTTTATTTAAAAATCCAATATTGAAATCCGTCAAATATTGAACAATTAAATTGTTTAAATTTAATATTTGGAATTTATTGAATAAATTGAATAACGGGAATTGAATAACTGTTTAATGAAAATGGTTGTTCTATAATTTGAATTTGTCAAATTTTACAAGTTCGTTTGAATATTTCAAAAGATGGTGACTTAAGAATAATCAAATTTGTTTAAATTTAATATTACAAATGTTTGAATAATTAAATTCCGAATTTGATACGATTAATTTGATATTGAAATTTAATATATGAAAATAGATTGAATAATTGAAATTTCGTTTAATATGATCCAAATTGGTTTCCAAAGGGAATGTAAGTTATATCGGGATTATAATAGAGGTAATAAGATTTTAAAATTGAAATTTGGATAATCGAATAACGGGTTTAATATGATTAAAAATGATTTGTAAAATTTTATTTTATCATATTGGAATTATGGTGATGTTATAGAACTTTTAAAACTGAATTTAAAATTTATTTGTGAAAATTGAATATTTTAATATTTAATCATCGATTGAAAAATAGCCAATTTTCGAACAGTCACAGAATTAGACGAAACTAGTTCCATTAGATCCGTGATAGTTTGTTATTACCGGATTTCAATTTTCGTAGCAATCGGAGTTTTCGTTTGACCGTGGCAGCTCGAAACGCATCGAAATTGTTTTAATATTAATTTGGCGAGTTTAAAATAGTCATTTTTCAAACGATCTCGGATTTCGACGAAACCAGTTTAATCGGATCCATAATGTCATATTATTGTAAGGTTTCAAATTTCGAGTCAATCGGATTTACCGTTTGTCCGGGGCGAGCCCAAACGCACAGAAATTTGATTAACCGATTTAATTTCAAATCGATCGTTTATTGCCGTAACTCACACATACGATCGAATTAGCCTCTGAAACCTATTCCATTGTGTCCGGAACGCGGGGTAAACCCTAGAAACGACAGCCGGCACGCTTCGTTTGGAGTTCGGAAAATTTTCGATGAATAGTGTTTTGGCGATTTTCTATAAAAGGACCCCCACTTTCTTTGTTTTGCATAAACCCTAGGGTTTCAGCCCTTAGCCGCCACCTTCATTTCAATGGCCAGAAAATTTCGAAACTTCTTCCTCATTTTCCTCTCAATCCATCAACAATTAGCAAAAACTCTCAACTACAAAGTTGTAGAGGGCATCAAGATCTAGCTATCCAATGGTGGATATCGGAAATGGAGCCACGGATCGACGGAAAATCGCGTTCAAAGCCGCTGCATTTTTCACGCATTTTGAGACGCCATGTGGGGCCGAGCTCCACCGCCTTCTGGCCGTTAGCAGCTCGCGTTACGAGCTTCGAGGCGCCGCTCTCCGATCGTCTCCAGCTTGCTCGAGTTGTTCGCGATAATTCAATGTTGAACGACGGCTATGGGTTCTTGTAACCCTAGGCACGAATGTGAGAGAGGAAGAAGGAAGGCACGCTTCAGATCTGAGGTAAAAGGAATGGACGGCCGTGATCTGATGTAGGGTTTGAGATTAAAAATAAAAGCTGAAATTGTTTATTTAAATTCGTGTAATCTTTAAAATAGCATAACTTTTTCATACGAGGTCGAAAACGCACGAAACTTTTTGCGTTGGAATCGTATCGACGAGCACTACGCAATGGAGATGGATTGGAATCATTTGGAGATAGTGAAAATTTTGGGTAAAATTAAACGCTCGTTTAATTTTATTCGAAATAAAGCGCTGGAACTACATTGAAATCAAGGTGAGTGTTTTATAACGCTCACAACGTACTAAATATCTTTATGCTAGTTAAATTTGACATTATGAAGTGTTATGATTTTATTTGTCGTTGTTTGGTAGAATTTAATTGTCATATAAATTGTCATTTGAATTAACCGTTGAAAATTAAATTGACAGTTAAATTGAAATTGAAATTGAATTGCGATTAAATTACCTGACATTGATAACTATGAAATCGCCATGAATTGTATTGTCTATTGGATGATTTATTTCGATGGATGCTGTTGGTTGATATTTAAATGTTTGGATGTTTATTTGCTTATATATAACCTGTTATGCATACATATGATACTGTGATTTAATTTAAGTAATATATACTCATCCCTGACATTTAATTGCAATAAATAATTACTTGGCCATAGGATAGAAAATTATATACGGACACCGAATTGGCTAAATTAATAATTTTAAAAACGTCGATTTGAAATTTGTTTAAATGTTTTGATTTAAAAGTTATAAATAGAAATCAATTTATAAAAATCGAACTTATCGAAAATTTGAGTTTGGAATGTTGAAATTAATTTTGGTTAAAAGAAATTGTTAAAAAAATTAAGTGGAGACTTTGGAATTTAAAATCAGGATATGATTGAATTTCGAAATTGATTTATTTAAAGATTTAACCATAATTCGAGCTTTGAATGTTACTAAGTAAAAGTGATATAAAAATGATATTTTGAAATCGAGCTTGGAATTGAACCATATTTGAAATTTGGATTTAAACTTGAATATTGATGGAAAATTTGTTAAGTGTTATAAATGGATATTTTGAAATCAAGCTCCAAATCGATAAAAATTGAAATTGAATAAACTGAAGGTGAATGTAGAATTGAATTGATTTGAAGTTAAAGTTGACGTTGTTTTGAATTGAAATCGAAATTGAATCGGTAGAATGGAAATTGAAAGCGATTTGAATTGGGAAGTTATAAATTGAAATGGATTGGTTTTGAAAATGTTTTATTTGTTGTCCAAATTACTCGGTTATATAAACCATTTTGGATACTTAAACTGTTTTAATCTATTTTAAATCTACTTAACCCGATTTAAATTATTTTAAATAATTTATCTATTTCACATCCATTTTAAGAGTTTAAGTATTTTAAGTATTTTAATTATTTAAACTACTTTTAAACTACTTAAAACTATTTTTCTAAGATTCCAAACTGGTTAATAAGGTGAAATGTTTATGTTTAAATCTTGAATTTAAATACGAATTGAGTTAAATGAAGTTGCAACCTAAATTGAAATTCGAAATGATTTTGAAATCGAAATGAGATATTGATGCGAAAAATGATTTTTGAAACGGAATCTTACATTTGAAAAGATGCGATGATATTTGAAATGGATTTGATTTTTGAAGCTTATATGATATTTTGATATAAATTATGAATCGATTTGAAATGTAAAAGAGCCAACGGTGTAATAATACGTAGTTATTAAAGCGATCGGGATTGGATATGGACATACTCTCTGTCGATACCGAATACCATTTTAATAACTATTATACGCGGAGTGTTGATCCAGAATGAAGTGGATGGGTTGGTGAACGTGTTGATTGAAGAAAGAGAACGATATTGGATGACCCCTGACATGACTAAAACAGGAGCCGCGCCGGGCCATTGAGGTTCGCCACATCTAGCGGACACGCTTCTTCGATACCATTTCTATTACATTTGTGATTCGATTTGGGTGCACCCCTTGATTTGGGAGTGTTGTTTCGCGGTGTTGGGTTGGCTGCTGGCTATGTCCAACATCAGTCCGGATCACGCAACTACTAGTATCCTAGTTGGTATCGCCTCATGTACCTTGTCATACTGATTATCCTATTCGCGACCACTACATTATGCTTTGTGTTATACCTATGGGGTACCCTCTGATAACCACCAGTTTACGGTGGGGCTTACGGTGCTGTATAGACTATGGCATTATAAAAATGTGTTAAGGGGGATTATGGTAACGCCTTAACGCTATTTTGATACTTTATATTACTGATAGGCATTATCTACTTAGCGTACATTACTACATAGTAGATAGTTTAACGGATCCTTAAGAGGTGGAAAATCCCGTAACATATCTTGAGTTATTGCACGCACGTTGACACTGGATATGAGATGTCAAACCCCGTAAACATCTCTGACGCCGTTACACTCATATTTATTTACGATTGATTTAACTTTCATAAGGATATTTTAGTCCTGACTCGAGTGTTTTGTCTTTCATTACGCTCGGGTCAGTCTTGAGTTTTTCAGATTTTTGAAGATTTATTCTGGAGGATGAAGACGATGATTTGGTATATTATTACTATTATTACCCTTGCATCATGCTATCTGCTGCATTATTTTAATTGTTCTGTTGTATATGTATAACTCTAATAAATGTTGTATAAATAATTGTCAAAGTATAGTAAACAGCTTCATGAACTGTTTATTTGACTATTATATTTTATCGTTCCGCTGTGAGATTCTGTGTTGTTTCATTTCCTTTATTTCCCTTCCCTTTCTTTTCTTATTTACCCCAATAACCATCTGCCCTTTTGAATGGTTTGAAATCGACATGTGTATTTGATCGTCGGTTTAAACTGTCCAAAAAGGCGGGTCGTTACAGTTGGTATCAGAGCTTTGGTTTAGCGATAAACCTTGGCTCTAGTGGAGAATAACTCATTGAAATAGAGGTAAACTATATGAATGAGTTGAGTGTATATGAGAGAGCGTACTTATTATTTGATATAAAATGGTTTTATATTGTGTTAACTTTGTTCTGTTGAGTATTTATGAATTCTGGTCGATACTTGGGACGCCAAGGCGTCGATAGGAATTTCTAAACACTCAAATAGGACAAACCAACACAATATCGTTTTGGAATATATTTTATATAAAAGAATTATTTGAATATTTATTCATTTTGATTGAATTGATTGTTAGGAGATGATAATATTAGATTATTATCGTTATTGTTTGATCAGTCAATATTTACAACAATTGATTAAATAACAATGGATTTAGGAAAATGAAATCTTGTAAACACAATTGATAATGAATATAAATGAATTTTAACTTCGATTTGGGAATTTAAATTCCAGTGTTTGAAATTGACTTACAAGAATTTGAAAAATATAATATGAGTATTATACGATAGTATAATTGAGTTGAAATTGTTTTCGAAGGATTTTTTTTTATGATAAGTGTTATATTCCCTTCTCTTGATGCTAGAAAATGATTTCGGTGATGAGTGCACGCATCATCGGCGTTTATTTTCGAGTGTCCGAGTGGGGAAGACCACTTAATAGCTTGTCTAAACCTTGTTTTGATTCAAAATTTTATTTTATTTTGTATTCTCTATAGTATGATTTGATATATAAATTATATAAGTATATATTATTTCAAAGCTTGATTTGAAATGAAACCGGGATTGGAATTCTTAAGTCCTTTAATAATTAATGATTTTTTTTTATGATTATGATTTAAATGAATTTAGACTTGAATCATTAAGGAACTTCTGAATTGTGAAATGAGAAATGAACCTAAGAGCTAAGTGAAAATATCAATTGAAGTAGAAATCCTTAGAATGAGGAAATTATGAACTTAAAATAAAATTGAAACTGTAAAACTCGCATAGTATTAAATTTCATTCTATAGCATAGATATAACTTACCAAAATATTTAAGAAGTTCAAAAATGTTATATGAATTATTAATTGGATAATATACAAGTATAGGTTTGAATAATGAAATATGCATTTAATTAATGGTTTGCAAGTATAAATAAAATTGTTAGTAAATAATTGGGATTTAAATTAACATTTAAAGGTGATTCACAATTATGTTAATATAGAATGGAAATACTATATGTGAATGTAAATATGAAATTAAATTATAGTGAAATTTAAGTAATGACTTAAGAATTAATTAATTGAAAATTCAACTTTAAATGAAAAGAAGTTGTATGTTGTTTAACTACATTCTATTTGCACAACTATAACTTACCAAATACTTAAAAGGTTTAAAATGTTAATAAGGATAAGTAGAGAAATAATATACCAATGTGAGAGTGAATAATAAAATGTGAAGATCTATTGATAGTTGTAAATATAAAAGAAATTTAAGCTGTAAAATGAATGATATATCTAAGTGAATAAATAAAATTTAAAATTAATGAAATATAAAATTGGTAAATGGAACTAATTAAATTTGAATATAACTAAATGTCAATAAACTTGGAAGTGTATGAAATTAAAATTGACATGGAAATGTATAATTGATTTAGTGTAGATTTTGGATGGATGTTAATGTTTGATATGCATTGGTTGTTAGATGGATGAAAATTGATTAAGTAGAATTCATTAGTGTTAATGGAATTGAATAAACGGAATAAAATATTAAATAATAAAATTCAAATTTGAAGCAAAGTGAAATTAAATATAATTGAATTCAATTAAAATTGAAGCAAATTGACTTGAATTTAAAATGTGAATGAAACAAACTTGAATAAATCGGAAACAAGTTGAATGTAAACCTATTGCATGGATGAATAAGAAAATAAATGAATTTGTGTTTATGATTGTTCTTTAGAAAATTTGAAGTTTTGATGGTTTGTACTTTGAAATAATAAAAGCAAATTTTTGGGAAAAATCCAAAATTGTCCAATATATGCTGAAACGAAAACAACCATAACTTTTAAATGGCTGAACGGAATTCGATAATCTTGGACTTTTAGAAAATCTTAGAAACTATAGCACAACTTTTGTTTAGATAACTTGAGAAAATTCCTTCATCTACTAGGTTAAAAACTTGAATGTTACTCGTTGTCCTGTGTAAAAATAAGTAAAATCAGTAGTATACACCCTTAGTATTTTTGCCATACCTTTTGACTGGTTTATCAGATTTTGATGATCTTGCACTTTCTGGAAAGCTAAGAACTTAAGCTAAAACTTCTGTTTTAAGAGTTTTGTGTTTTGATGTCGTTTAGAAGGTCGAAAACGTGGGTGAACGTCGCTGACCTGCGCAATTCATTGCCCAGGCTGAGGCGTATACTCTAAGTAAAGCGGCCATAATTTTTGAACGTATGGTCCGAATTCGATGATTTTGGACATTCCGGAAAGCCTGAAATGAATGCGAAAACTTTTATTTAGATTATGTTGCTGAATTTTATCGTTTAGGTGACCTAAAACTTGAATTTGTTTGCTGTCCTGAAATTAGAATTTCAGTTTTGAAGCTAAATATGTTATATATATGTTGTGTAGGCTAAGTATATCGATCTATCTTTATATGCATGGTTCTAACTTAGTTATTGAGTGTTTAGTAGGTGCGGATTGCGCTTGCTTCGCATTGGGAGCTCGCTTTCGCGCTATATTAGCCGTATATGCTCGCTAACAATGTATAAGGTATATATCTCGGATTACATACCGTACTTTTACACTTTTTCCCTGCGGGATGCCTCATCACTTGATGAGATGTATATTTGTGATATATGTACTGTCATTTTTTTTTTCCGATCGAGCCGCGCAAAGGAGACTCTGCCGAAATTTTCCGTCAAATCCGGGTGTTAGAAAATTTTTCAAGTTTTAAAAAATTTTATAACTTGTTTTGATTACTAACTTTTAAAGTTAGGAAGCCGTTTGGAGTAACTTAGTGGAAGCGTAGTTATGACTTTATAAATGGAATTTCATTGTTTATAAGTGTATAATTTTTAATAAAATATATCAAATGTTGAATTCTTTACTTAGTTCCTTTTCCCTTATTTTTCCTTTTCGGGGACGAAAACTTTTGAGTGGGGGAGAGTGTAACGACCCATAAATTTTCGATAATTAAAATGGCTAATTTAATAAGATTTCGTGATTTAATGTTAGAAAAAAAAAATTGTAAGTCGTTTGGAATAATAATAACTAGAATGAAATGCAACAAGATTTTATCTAAGTAGTTATTTATGAATTGAGTAAAATCCCAAATCATTTGAAATGTTATGTAGTCAAAGGTAATTGAATGAATTTGTATTGTATAGGTAATTGTGACACTTGTTTGTAAATAATAAACTTATAAGAAATTAAAAGTTAACGGTGATAATTATTTAAGTTACCTATTCATTTAGTTGGTCGAATTGAATTTGTGAACCAATTGCAATTGAAATGAAAGTTCATATATTAGTTGAGTGCATTATCTCTACTTGTGGATTAATAATAATGTAGAGTTCATTTGATGTAATATAGTAAATCGACTGATAATGAAATTTTTATTTAAAAATCCAATATTGAAATCCGTCAAATATTGAACAATTAAATTGTTTAAATTTAATATTTGGAATTTATTGAATAAATTGAATAACGAGAATTGAATAACTGTTTAATGAAAATGGTTGTTCTATAATTTGAATTTGTCAAATTTTACAAGTTCGTTTGAATATTTCAAAAGATAGTGACTTAAGAATAATCAAATTTGTTTAAATTTAATATTACAATGTTTGAATAATTAAATTCCGAATTTGATACGATTAATTTGATATTGAAATTTAATATTTGAAAATAGAGTGAATAATTGAAATTTGGTTTAATATGATCCAAATTGGTTTCCAAAGGGAATGTAAGTTATATCGGGATTATAATAGAGTTAATAAGATTTTAAAATTGAAATTTGGATAATTGAATAACGGATTTAATATGATTAAAAATGATTTGTAAAATTTTATTTTATCATCTTGGAGTTATAGTGATGTTATAGAACTTTTAAAACTGAATTTAAGATTTATTTGTGAAAATTGAATATTTCAATATTTAATTATCGACTGAAAAATAGCCAATTTTTGAATAGTCTCAGAATTGGACGAAACTAGTTCCATTAGATCCGTAATAGTTTGTTATTACCGGATTTCAATTTTCGTAGCAATCAGAGTTTTCGTTTGACCGTGGCAGCTCGAAACGCATCGAAATTGTTTTAATATTAATTTGGTGAGTTTAAAATAGTCATTTTTCAAACGATCTCGGATTTCGACGAAACAAGTTTCATCGGATCCCTAATGTCATATTATTGTAAGGTTTCAAATTTCGAGTCAATCGAATTTACCGTTTGTCCGGGGCGAGCCCAAACGCACAGAAATTTGATTAAGCGATTTAATTTCAAATCGATCGTTTATTGCCGTAACTCACACATACGATCGAATTAGCCTCTAAAACCTGTTCCATTGTGTCCGGAACATGGGGTAAATCCTAGAAACGCCAGCCGGCACGCTTCGTTTGGAGTTCGGAAAATTTTCGATGAATAGTGTTTTGGCGATTTTCTATAAAAGGACCCCCACTTTCTTTGTTTTGCATAAACCCTAGGGTTTCAGCCCTTAGCCGCCACCTTCATTTCAATGGCTAGAAAATTTCGTAACTTCTTCCTCATTTTCCTCCCAATCCATCAACAATTAGCAAAAACTCTCAACTACAAAGTTGTAGAGGGCATCAAGATCTAGCTATCCAACGGTGGAGATCGGAAACGGAGCCACGGATCGGCGGAAAATCGCGTTCAAAGCCGCTGCGTTTTTCACGCATTTTTAGACGCCAAGGGGGGCCGAGCTCCACCGCCTTCTGGCCGTTAGTAGCTCGCGTTACGAGCTTCGAGGCGCCGCTCTCCGATCGTCTCCAGCTTGCTCGAGTTGTTCGCGATAATTCAATGTTGAACGGCGGCTATGGGTTCTTGTAACCCTGGGCACGAACGTGAGAGAGGAAGAAGGAAGGCACGCTTCAGATCTGAGGTAAAAGGAATGGACGGCCGTGATCTGATGTAGGGTTTGAGATTAAAAATAAAAGCTGAAATTGTTTATTTAAATTCGTGTAATCTTTAAAATAGCATAACTTTTTCATACGAGGTCGAAAACGCACGAAACTTTTTGCGTTGGAATCGTATTGACGAGCACTACGCAATGGAGCTAGATTGGAATCATTTGGAGATAGTGAAAATTTCAGATAAAATTAAACGCTCGTTTAATTTTATTCGAAATAAAGCGCTGGAACTACAATGAAATCAAGGTGAGTGTTTTATAACGCTCACAACGTACTAAATGTCTTTATGCTAGTTAAATTTGACATTATGAAGTGTTATGATTTTATTTGTCGTTGTTTGATAGAATTTAATTGTCATATAGATTGTCATTTGAATTAACCGTTGAAAATTAAATTGACGGTTAAATTGAAATTGAAATTGAATTGCGATTAAATTACCTGACATTGATAACTATGAAATTGCCATGAATTGTATTGTCTATTGGATGATTTATTTCGATGGATGCTACTGGTTGATATTTAAATGTTTGGATGTTTATTTGCTTATATATAACCTGTTATGCATACATATGATACTGTGATTTAATTTAAGTAATATATACTCATCCCTGACATTTAATTGAAATAAATAATTACTTGGCCATAGGATAGAAAATTATATACGGACACCGAATTGGCTAAATCAATAATTTTAAAAATCGTCGATTTGAAATTTGTTTAAATGTTTTGATTTAAAAGTTATTAATAGAAATCAATTTATAAAAATCGAATTTATCGAAAATTTGAGTTTGGAATGTTGAAATTAATTTTGGTTAAAAGAAATTGTTAAAAAAAATTAAGTGGAGACTTTGGAATTTAAAATCAGGATATGATTGAATTTCGAAATTGATTTGTTTAAAGATTTAACCTTAATTCGAGCTTTGAATGTTACTAAGTAAAAGTGATATAAAAATGATATTTTGAAATCGAGCTTGGAATTGAACCATATTTGAAATTTGGATTTAAACTTGAATATTGATGAAAATTTGTTAAGTGTTATAAATGGATATTTTGAAATCAAGCTCCAAATCGATAAAAATTGAAATTGAATAAATTGAAGGTCAATGTAGAATTGAATTGATTTGAAGTTAAAGTTGACGTTGTTTTGAATTGAAATCGAAATTGAATCGCTAGAATGGAAATTGAAAGTGATTTGAATTGGGAAGTTATAAATTGAAATGGCTTGGTTTTGAAGCTGTTTTATTTGTTTTCCAAATTACTCGGTTATGTAAACCATTTTGGATACTTAAACTGTTTTAATCTATTTAAATCTACTTAAACCCGATTTAAATTATTTTAAACTAATTTATCTATTTCACATCCATTTTAAGATTTTAAGTATTTTAATTATTTAAACTACTTTTAAACTACTTAAAACTATTTTTCTAAGATTCCAAACTAGTTAATAAGGTGAAATGTTTATGTTTAAATGTTGAATTTAAATACGAATTGAGTTAAATGAAGTTGCAACCTAAATTGAAATTCGAAATGATTTTGAAATCGAAATGAGATATTGATGTGAAAAATGATTTTCGAAACGGAATCTTACATTTGAAAAGATGCGATGATATTTGAAATGGATTTGATTTTTGAAGCGTATATGATATTTTGATATAAATTATGAATCGATTTGAAATGTAAAAGAGCCAACGTTGTAATAATACGTAGTTATTAAAGAGACCGGGATCGGATATGGACATACTCTCTGTCGATACCGAATACCACTTTAATAACTATTATACGCGGAGTGTTGATCCAGAATGAAGTGGATGGGTTGGTGAATGTGTTGATTGAAGAAAGAGAACGATATTGGATGACCCCTGATATGACTAAAACAGGAGCCGCGCCGGGCCATTGAGGTTCGCCACCTCTAGCGGACACGCTTCTTCGATACCATTACTATTACATTTGTGATTCGATTTGGGTGCACCCCTTGATTTGGGAGTGTTGTTTCGCGGTGTTGGGGTGGCTGCTGGCTATGCCCAACATCAGTCCGGATCACGCAACTACTAGTATCCTAGTTGGTATCGCCTCATGTACCTTGTCATACTGATTATCCTATTCGCGACCACTACGTTATGCTTTGTGTTATACCTATGGGGTCCCCTCTGATAACCACCAGTTTACGGTGGGGGTTACGGTGCTGTATAGACTATGGCATTATAAAAATGTGTTAAGGGGGATTATGGTAACGCCTTAACGCTATTTTGATACTTTATATTACTGATAGGCATTATCTACTTAGCGTACATTACTACATAGTAGATAGTTTAACGGATCCTTAAGAGGTGGAAAATCCCGTAACATCTCTTGAGTTATTGCACGCACGTTGACACTGGATATGAGATGTCAAACCCCGTAAACATCTCTGACGCCGTTACACTCATATTTATTTACGATTGATTTAACTTTCATAAGGATATTTTAGTCCTGACTCGAGTGTTTGGTCTTTCATTACGCTCGGGTCAGTCTTGAGTTTTTCATATTTTTGAAGATTTATTCTGGAGGATGAAGACAAAGATTTGGTATACTATTACTATTATTACCCTTGCATCATGCTATCTGCTGCATTATTTTAATTGTTCTGTTGTATATGTATAACTCTGATAAATGTTGTATAAATAATTGTCAAAGTATAGTAAACAGCTCCATGAACTATTTATTTGACTATTATATTTTATCGTTCCGCTGCGAGATTCTGTGTTGTTTCATTTCCTTTATTTCCCTTCCCTTTCTTTTCTTATTTACCCCAATAACCATCTGCCCTTTTGAATGGTTTGAAATCGACATGTGTATTTGATCTTCGGTTTAATCTGTCCGAAAAGGCGGGTCGTTACAAAATAAGATTTAATGTTATCAACATCATTTATGACAACACTATAAAGATCGAGCATATAATGTATTTGAAAGGAATTTTTTGAAATTTGGCCCTTTTATCGTACTGCCTGATGCCCCTGATCCAATAAGTACCCTTAAGAGATGGGTTTTATGTTTGGGGCTTGGGCCAAATCTGCTTGAAAAAACAATAAAGTTGTCTCCTCTTTTTCTCATACTCTATTATCCCAAACAACTGATGCTTACATGGTTTTGTCACATACAATCTAAACACAATGGAGAAGGTCCCGCGTACAAATTCATCTATCTGCAAAAGTCAAAATCATCGATTTTGAATCATCTTCGTACCAAATCAATTGTTTGGATTTCTAGATGTCAAAATCGTGGATTATTATATAATTTCATTGGTGCCCTTTTATGTCGAATATATTTTGCTATCATTCACTAATAAGAGCATTTAATATTCTTGTGAAAATATCCCAATCAAGTCAATTCTATTCTCTTTTTTCTCCTTTTACACTCCAAATTTTCAAAATTTATATCCATATTTTTGGTGTGTCTCCAAGGACATCCATTTTCCATCTTCCTACCAGCGTGGAAAAATAATAATAAAAGTAATAAAATTTGTGTGCTTTCTAATACCAAAGTCGTTACACACAACAATCAACAACTGCGCAAAGTCATTGTACACGGCTAACACATGCCAACCAACATCATTTTCCATGTCCATCAACCACCGAACTACTGTTGTTTAGTGGTTAACGTAGAAAATTTTATTGGTCGACGGTTGTTTGTCGTGTAAAAAAAGGTCAAAATAATGCCTTTGGTATCCTCTTAAAACGTCTAGTATTGAGAAAAGTATAGCATAAAATTTCATGGTATCTTTTAGCAATGATATTAGAACGAGGAAAATGAGGTGTCTTTACCAGCACACTATTTTTATTCTCATTATACACTTCTTCTTTCAACCTCACCATGATTCAAATCCTTTGAAATAAATAAATCCATTCTTTCCAGTTCTTGAAAATCAGCATGGCTAGCAAAAAAATTCTAGACTCTACATTACTTACACTACCTTTTCAAAATTTTCTAAACCAATCGAGTGGGTACCTTCTTCCAGCTATAGAATGGATCAAACTATAAACCTACCGTTGTTTTCATATGATGACCTAATGACCCTACCTATCGTCAACGCAGGTGAAAGTAGCGCCTATGCCAATAATTGGCATGGTACATAGAGTGACCCTACCCATTGCTGGTGTCGGTGGTCTCTTCCCTAGAAAGAACCCAACTCGATTAAATCCATGAATCAAGCATTGATTACTACCACCAATCATTCCATTAAACTTCAATTAAGGCATATAATGATAAATTTTCGTAAATCCAAACACGCAAAACTAATAAAACAAAAATTATGGAAGAAAAATTAGAGACCTTGACTTGATTTTGGATTTTGAGATGCTAAAGGTTGAATTTGGTGAGGTTAAAGCTCAGATTGCGATGCAATGTCAGAAATGTTAGAAATGTGAAGTTTTTCAGTTTAGATGCAGTTTTGTGCATTTATATGCGATTCTTAAGTGTTTTCTGTTTGTATCAAAAATGACCAAACACTTAAGAACAGAGATCTCATAGAGCCTATGAAGCTAAATGTGATCCTAATGCTAGTTTCTAGGAGGTAGGATCTTTGGTCATCAAATATGTTATGTCCTTACTCTTTTTTGTCCACAAATCACAGAAAAATATTCTAGAAAGCATGAAGTAAAGAGCAAAAAAAGTAAAGACATATGGAGGTTTTTATAGTGGTTGGACAAAAACTGGCCTACATCCACTTTGTTTTTTTATTACAATTCTTTGATTATAGTTGCTACAACACTTGCTAGATGTCTGTAGACTTTTACAATGATTATGGGTTGTTGGATATGTGATTTGCAAAGCCCTGATGTCATAGATCTTAAAGTTGATCCTATATAACTCGGTGTTGGATGGAGAACTGGATGATTGCAGGTGATTGAATAAGATCTAGATGATTCCTTATCGTCCAAAAGTGCTACGATAATTTCGTTCGGCTAATACGGTTCGGTGGTCCTAATGCTGAAAATTTTTATGCCACTATTGTTCATCTATGGTGTATTCGTAAGTATGAGGACATAAAAAAGTAAATATGAGCTAATCGGTTCGGTTTGGTAGCACATGGTTCGGTTTGGTTTAGTAGGAGTTGGTTCAGTAGGAGTTGATTTTGGCAATAGACCACCGGATCATTTTTTCAATTTAGTACAACTCCTTACAAAACCATTCTCAATATCCATTTCGATCTAATCTTCTTTATGTTGTAACTCCTTCGTTTTAAGTCAGAACTGTGTGAAACTTAGACCTATAGCTTCATATCATCGAATAGAATACTTGGACGCCATTAGATGTTCAGTTTCAATGAAGTAGATAGTATCGGTCTGAGATAAGGCCTAAATTGATTAGGTAGTGGACTATTTTTAAGATTACATATCTTTAAATCTATAGCTTAGATTAAGATGTGGTTTCGATCATGGTGCATCCCCTGACCTTAAGCATATTTTCCAACTTGTTTGGTTTATCTTGAGATAGAGCAAAAATTTCACAAACACTTTACCCCCTGACCCCCAAGTATATCTTTTGGGTACGAAGCATTCTTTTTTCAAGATCCAATCGTACGGAGGAATAGTACAGTTGAGACAAAATTCCATAATGTTGTAGCCAATCGTCAAGCCTATAAATCAGGAGGCCTACCAAACCTGTAAGGATCAAGAACATCCATTATTTCCTAGTCATACGCCTTTTTCTACCACTTATATGGATTTCACATATTCGAGTGGCAAGGGTCTATTATGCTCTTTGGTATTCTTTAAAATATCAGTTGAAATTTGTTCATAAATGTAAGTCATGCCCTAGCGTTGCGGTCCTTATACTCTATGAGTGTACTCTGTCTTTGGAGTATCATACTTCATGTTTAGTTGAAGTTGACCTTATCTCTGGAAATTTTTGGAAATCTTGCGCTTCACTATAGGTCTTGTCTATATGACTTAGAATTACACTCCATGTCTCTAGAAAAGTTAAGCCTGGTCTCTAAGGATGAATAACTTGTTACTTCACTATCTCATGTGAAGCTTTACCTTGTCTTTGAGGTCAAGCAATAATGTACTCCGTTGTCCCTAATGGAGTTGGACCTTTCTTTGATACAAGGAAGTTTATATTCCAATGTCTCTGAAAGGTTTAGGTTGGTTTATACTCTAGCAGAGTTGTGTAACTTTATACTTCGCTATCTCTGGAAGACTTATGCAACTTTATGCTTTATTGCCTCTGATGGAGTTGATTGATTTTATATTTCATGGTCTCTTACAAAGTTGAATGAGTTTATAATCTGTTGTCTCTTACAGAGTTGAATGAGTTTATACTCTAATGTATTTGTCAAAGTTAGGAAATAACTAATGGGTCATTTCAGTCATCATGAAAAAGGGGTTCATAGTTTAGAAAGCATCTGACAAGTCAAGGCCATTCACTCGTCGATAAAAGGGCCTTGCATCTTTTAGAATGAGAGGCACCCGAAAAGGCCATCCAGTCACTTGTCGAATGGAAAGTGGTTATGGCTCTTCCATTCTTCGTAGTTTGCATGCACAACTATCTCCGATTGCCCGGCAAAGAAAGACATGCTCTGACCATTGGAATTGATCCAACCTTCAAAAGGTGAAATGGGTAGATTTCAAAAAACTCCCAATTTGGATGCACCTTTGAATTCTAATGGGTTGTGCTAGATTTGGTCTAGTTAATCTAAATAAAACCAAATTTTATTTAATTTTCCAATTTTATTAAATAACGAGTTAATTAAAGGTTATATGTATATATTTTATGAGTATATAATTATATACTCATATGTGTATAATGTGCATGTGCAACATAAGTACATAGTCGATATACATATACATAGATGTTGGGATATGCATCCATTGTAATGAACCAAAATTTAACCACTTCAAAATATAACATTAAAAGTGATTTTAAATATAAAATATAAGAGGTTTTATGATTGAAATAATATTAGATAGGATTTGAAAATAGAAATGTACATAAAAATAGTAACATTTGCTTATATCGACAAAGGTGACAAAATCCTGATTTCAGAAAACTAAGTTTAAATGGTTTAATAAATTATTTTAATTTATTTATCAGTGTTTATATTTTTAAATGACATTATAAAAATTTATTTTTAAATTTGGATTACATAAATAAATAGTTTAAATAAAACGTCAAAATATGACCGTAAAACATTTTCTCAAAAATCGACGTTTTGTCGATTTAATGTTGTCGCAACGTTGTTGCACCTTTAGGTATACAATTTAATAAATATGGTAACATATAAAGATAGTTAACAATTAACTAAAAAAGGTTACTTTTAGTAATCACACTTAGAAAATTCTAGAAAGTAATTAGCAAAAGTAAACTAAAAAAGACAAAACACATGTCACATCAAAAGTGACATAAAGTAAAAAAAGTGACAAAGTATAGAGAAGTGACATAAAGTAAAGTATTCATTCTTATTCTTTACTTAACTTTAAAGTATTTGAATTTTAAAAGTGTGATATGATGTGGATGGTAAGTTTTGAATTAAATAAGTTTACTTAATTCTTAAGGAAGGTTATTTAAGTAAAAACACAAATCTATATTTTATTCTCAAATATTTTCTATAAATACATACCCACTTTCTCACTTTCTTTCACACTTCTTCTTCTCAAAATTTCAAGCTTCTTCTTACCTCCTTTAATGGCTTCCAACCTTAACAAAGTTATGCCAAAATATTTCCAAGAATAAATTAAAGAAAATATCGACAAAACACCGTCCGAACCACTTCAAACTCCTCCTCCTTCCTCACATTGCTCACGCCTCCCTTCCTCCATTTGGCCGAACACTTTTAGCCTTCTACAAGCCAAGGAGAGCCATCTAAGTCGAAGCATTCAAGGAATCATAAGCTTAAAACGTCGAGTAGCGAAGCTATAGCCGATTTTCCATTCACCAAAACCAAACAAAGTGAGAACTCCTAATTTATATGTATTTATTTGATTATGATGTTCTGATGTGTTTGTTTGGATGTTAATAATGATGTTTGATAAGTGTTTGAAAAAGAAAGCAACCTCCTTTAAGTCATTTGCAAAAGTGAGTAAGCAAATATGTACATAAATGAGAATTATGTGACATTGTAATGAAAATATTGTTAAATTGATATACAAGTTCATATGACATATTAAAATATGTTAAAATGATTATAAATATTGTTTCGAATGTTTAATAGTTGTATATTAAATATATATGTTGAATCAAATCACGGATTTACACAACGTATAATCACATGGAAATCACTTTCCAAAAGAAATGAAATGTGATATGGAATCATTTATACTTTGAAAAATATTTGAAAATATATTAGAAATGATTCCTAAGTGTTTAAATTTGTTTCGACAAAGTTTGGATATGAATCTCAAAATACGCCAAAAATTTGATGCGTCGCGTAACGGTAGTTCGCATTCTCGCGTCAAAAGTTCAAATGATCATATGAAGTGAAATATAGTTCGAAATTCTTTGAAGTAAGAATTTTTCGAATCCTTATATCCATATCTTTCATAAAAAAGAGAAAATCCAGATTTCATCTTGTATATTTTGAAATATGGCAAAATCAAGTTTCAAGAAAAATCCAGTTTTTGCACTAAATGACCAAAGTTGGAAATTGATAAAATAATCATTTTAAAAATATGAAATAAATTCTAAAAATCTTTTTAAATGTTTTGAAAGTGATTTAAGTTAGAAAGATGGTTTCTAAATGATATGAAAGTTGTTTTGAAGAATATAGCTTTTAAAGCCCTTTTTGCAACACTTTCTGCAAACGCTTTTCAATAGCTTTTGAAATAAAGTTGAAAACTTAACAATCCTTTTCCAAATCCTTAGTAAATGTTTTTAAGTGAAAAATAAAGCATTTCAAAAGAAAGTTGAATAATTTAACATTATTTCAAAGATGGTTAAACAAATAGTTAAGTGATTTTAAAAGGGAAAATGAGTATGCGGAAACGACTAGTACATGTGTCCTGCCTGTGAGATCTAAAAGTGAAAACAAGGTGTGTAACTAAGGTTAGGGATGGAGCAACCAGTGCCCTGAACATACCTGGCCTTAGTTTTCTCTTTTAGGCGAGGGGTGGAACATATCGAAAGGAAAGCCCGGATGCTCAACTTGGATTTTATAGAAATAATCTCCTTATACTCATCATTAAAATCCAAAGAGAGAACTTGTCCTATTCGTGGAATTTAAAAGATGATCTCACCGTTATTCCGTCCATAGCACTCGTTGAATACGGAAGTTGATTTTGGATAAAAGTATAATGATTTCTATAATCCTATTTTCTCAAAAGATACTCTTTAAAAATGATTTGAGAAATATTCAAAAAGAGGTTTAAATGATTCCGTATTCACTAAAAGAATATTTTGAAAATATATATCTCTCGAAGGTATTTTGGTAAAGGAAAATGAATGAATCGAAAAACAATCACCTAATTACATCATTTTTATCGATGATTGGATTTCGAAGGAACCGGGATCGGATTTGGTTAATTCCTATCCGAAAACCACTTCGAACCAGTTTACGTGTTTGAAGAATGAAGATGTTTGAAGACGAAGATATTGAGATGAATAATAACGAGGGACTACTTGTTGATTAATTGGGGATAAACTCCCGATTCACTATATTGTAGCAGTGGTCTCTTTGTTATGAAAAAACCTCAAAACCACAAGGGCTTCTCGCCTAGTAATGGCCGAGGAAAGTTCCTTCCAGAACGAACTTGTATGGATGAATGTCGACCTTGCATTCCAAATCATAATGAGTGGTTTCTATAAAAGTATATCAGTCGGTGGCGAAGAAGACACCTTCTCTTAGCTCAACACCATTTCCTGAGACATACGTGCTCAGGAAGTTATACGTTTGTAGAAATCAGCCGTGTGAATGTGAAATGGCAATGTGGCATTCAAAGTGAATGAATATGTGCTATATGAAAAGGTAATCGTAGCCTCGAGCCTCATCAACCGGAAATGACCGAAACAAGGTTAGATGCAGCAAGGCTAAGTGGGTCATTCCCAAGTAGGGTATGATCATTCCCTTCTAGATATATTTCTTCCCGCTATGACGTTCGGGATGTAAATTAATGTGGAAGTATGCGAAGAGAGCTCTCGGACAAAGGTCGGTAACGACCGAGGGATGACATATTCGGTACTATCTAGTTACAGAGGTAGGCCGATCTTGTGTTGGTAGAGGGCAGATGTTCTGTGCCTCGGGGCATCCATCTAGAGGTGTACCCATCGGAAGGTAGTCCTTTCCCCTGGTCATTTGTATGGAAATCCATTCTCCAATAAGAACCTTCGGACTTGATTGTAAACCTAGTATGTTGGAATTTAATCAATGTAACAATTTCGGCTCAGATTAATAAGTTTATTTGAAAATGTTTTCAAAGAATGTCATTAAAAATAATATCCCTAAATTTTGTGTAATAAAGAGTTTTGGTTATCATAAGGTAAAAACCCGTTCCGTGTTTATGTGCGGCGTGGTCTTATGAGATACCTTTTTGTTTTCATAAACATTGTACTTTGAGTTCTCACACTAGTCTCATGACTGACCTGGAGTTTGTTTTTCCCTTTAAACTCTAGATGCCCTATTTTCTGGGCAGCCGTGTAGTCAGGATACCTTAGGAGCATTTTGGAGCATGTTGGGGAGCATTTTGGACAAATCTTTTGGAGCGATGAAGCTGAAGTACCTTATATAGTTATCTACCCATTTTCCGCTGTGTTATGTAGTATGTATTTCTAGCATATGTACGGATAGACGGTTATAACTATCCTGCTTGATATGTATTTGACTCTGATCATTATGTATAATGATAAATGTTGAATGCGATGTGAGATTCTATTATTCTGTTATCTTCTATCTTTATTTTCTTTTACACCCCTGATAATCTGCCTCCCCGACACTTGGATTTAAGGCACGTGAATACCGTAGATGTATTAGTGTCGATTTTTGAGGATCGAGGAGACGGGTCATTACACGTGGTATCAGAGCTGAAGGTTAAGTGAGAACCTTGGTTTTGTTGGGGTATGACTCATTAGAGATAGGGTTAGTAATGCCCTAGAATGAGTTTAGTCCGAGAGAGCGCATAATTAAAACTTCTAATTTGAATGAGTATATTAATACTGTATAGCATTGCCTAAGATATCTCGTCTATATACCCTGAAAATCTTTTTCTTACTATATACAGATAGTAGAAAATGAGTGGAAGAAGAGTACGAGGTAGGGGAGGAAGTAATGCCACAAATGGTCAAACTCCCGCAGCTACAGTAGTCGAGGAAGTAGTAGTTCCAGTACAGCCCCAAATTAACTTTGCAACTTTATGCAAGAACTATACCCGCCTTGGTGGTAAACTTTCAAAGGAACCAAAACCATCATTGAAGTACAAGCTTGGATCCGCTCTTGTGAAAGAATTTTCAAAGGACTGAATATTGGAGATGAGCAAAAGAGATTCTTAGCCTCTTGGCAATTACAAGACGGAGCTCTAGTTTGGTGGGAATCTATTACTCAGAATGAGTCAGAAGATGATTTCTCATGGGAACGATTCAAAGAAGTTCTGGAGGAGCAGTATATGCCGGAAGCTGGAAAATCTCGTCTTTATCGAAATTTCATGGATTTTAAACAAGTGGAGGAGATGTCATTTGAGGAGTATGCTAAAAAGTTTAACGAATTATCTCGTTTTGGGCTTGGATTGATAGATACGCCTCTAAAAAAGAATGAAAAGCTTATTTATGGAATGAAGAAGCAATACCATGTCAGGATGACTGGACATGTGAAAGAACCATTTGTAGACTTAATAAACATGGGATACAGATATGAAGCTTTGGATAAGATAGATCCACCAGTAGTACAAGAAAGAAACAACAATAACTGTAAGAAGAGAAAGTTCAATGGCAAGAAGGGGTGGAAGGGAAAACTCAAAGGAGGATCTCAAGAGAACCGCTCTAAAGACATTACTTGTAACAATTGTAAGAAGAAAGGCCATATTGCGAAGAATTGTTGGGGTCCTAAAGCTCAGAGTGTTGCCTCTCCGGTGGCTCGGAATTATCTCTGCTATAATTGTCATAAACCAGGGCACTTGATTAAAGATTGTCCCTTAATGAAGAAAGGAGAACAAGCCAAAGTTTACGCTATCAAGGATGAGCCTTCAACCTGTAATGATGTGAAGGAAAAAGGAGTGTTGGAAGGTAATATTTTATCAAAGATGTTTTAGTTAGAGTATTATTTGATACAGGAGCTTCTCATAGTTTTATTTCTAAAACAACTGTAGAAGAATTGGAACTTAAACCTAAAATTGTTGACGACCCTATCTGTGTAACGAATCCTATAGGAGGTTCCACTAATCTTTGTATGCACTGTGAAAATGTCCCAATTTCCTATCCTTCCCATCACTTTCCTTTTGATCTTTTCGTTTTAGATTTTATTGGATTCGAAATTTTACTTGGTATGGATTGGTTAACTAAAAATGAATCTATTCTAGATTGTTTGAAGAAAATAGTTATAGTGAAGACAAAGTTAGGGAAACTCATAAAATACCTTGTGAAGGTCCTAGTCCAAGAAGGGATAGTTTTCTTTATGCTTTAGATACATCCCAGACAGGATTAGAAACAATACCCGTTGTAAAATAATTTGCAGATGTCTTTGAGGAAGTAAAAAGTTTTCCTCCACACCGAGAAATTGAATTCCGTATCGGTTTAATTTCTGGTGCGATGCCAATTAAACAACAAGATAGAAGGATGGCCCTGAAAGAAAGGAATGAGTTGAATAACCAAACCCAAGAATTATTAAAGAAAGGACTGATAAGACCCAGCCGTTCAAGTTGGGGATCGGCCGTAGTTTTTGTTGCTAAGTCAGATGGATCTTTGAGATTGTGTGTAGATTATCGAGATCTAAATAAGCAAACCATTAAGAACAAGTATCCTCTACTCCGAATAGACGACTTGTTTGACCAGTTACATGGAGCTCGAGTTTTCTCTAAAATGGACCTAGCTACAGGATTCCATCAGTTAAGGATCGCAGAAGATTGCATCCATTTAACTGCATTCAAAGGTCCGATGTGACGACCCAAACTCGAAGTCCGATAAACGACATCAAATTCGCATCGCCAGAGCTTATAACAACAATAAGATGAATATAAAACAACGGAACAGAATGAATATCATAAATATCATCACAGTTACAACATCAACATAATATTCATACTACATCAGAGTATATAATAAATACTCCGCAACTCCAAATACAACATCATGATAATACAACAGTGATCATATTTCCAAAAGTCCTCAACTTGTTAACTGAAAGAGGCGATAACGAACTTCTAAACACTTGAAATCTCCAAAAGCTCCCAAGTACATCTCTAAGATAAGAGCTCCAAAATACTCCAAAATACAGAAACCTGCTACTAGGCTGCCCGTGTGGAAATAATGGGCACCCAGAGTTTAGGAAATAAACAATAAACTCCGGATCAGTCATGGGACTGGTATGAGTAAACAAAAATAGTTGCTTTTAAAGAAACTAGATTTATAAAATAATTTTCGGTATGCTTTTAAAAATGGAACTACCATAAGACCTCCCGCCACACACACAATGCAAACGCAGAATTTGGAGGAGATTTCTTCTTATGATAGTTAAATATGCTTGATACGAGAAAAAGAATTCTTTGATATTATTACTAGTGCATAGTGAAGAAAAACATTTCGAAAGTAGAATATTAATCTTAGCCATCATAGACATTTCGAACTATGCCTACTATAGCTACCATGTTTTGTGGCAGGTTACCGCCAGGCTGCATGGCAGGTTATACAACTAAAACCGTACAAGGCTCGTATTGTTTCTTTGGATTTCCAACAAATGGTCAGGCTAAGCAACTTCCTCGGCCACATGGGTACGCCTCTGAGGGGACGACCCGAGAACCTAACCGGATCTCTGCCAACACAAGGCCGGGTTACCCCTAACTGGGTAACTACTGACACGAGTATGCCATCTCCCGGGTGTAACCAACCTTTAACCGGGGCCCCAGCAACAAATCACAAAGTAATACATATATATATCTGCGATATCAACATAAGTTAAGTATCTGGGCTCCATACCATGGTACCACTTCTATCCAGAAGGAAATGCACATACCCTAAGGGGTGCTACCCCCAATAACCTTGCCGCATCTTTCCTGTTTCGACCATTCCGGGGTGTGTGGCTCGACGAAGTCTCGTCCACGAAGCTACGCTTTTCACAAAGCCATGCTTCGATCAACAAATGATCAGCAACACTCAGCATGCCACATTACCAAATTGGGAATATATCGCTGATAACCTTCAACTACATAACCTCTAAGGGTGTTAAGCTAAGAGAATAAATTCTCCGCCACCAACGGAAATATATTTGAAAGAAATCTGCTTTATATCTCAATTTGTAATGTCAGACATACAATCCATGCAAGTCTGTTCTGGATTCGAACAGAACCGAAGGCACTTCCAAAGAAGTCCTTGCAATCCAGATATCCACAATCCCGATCGGATTCCCCATCACATATGGAGAACTCAATACCGGAGCAACTCGGTGCAGAGTCAATCGACAGGTCATCCTATCGCTCTCGCAAATACCCGGTCTTCAACACCGTCGTGAAATGCTATCCATAACCTCGAATCACATATTCAAAATGGGTTATACGACACAAAGGTCCTTTCTCGGCTAAATCGAATAGTGAGCGTCAATTTTTAAAAAACATGTGGATATGTCGTTCACAAAAATTCACAGGTTCGATGTGGGTTTCGGATAACGAACTGAAATTCGATTCCCTGTCGCATCGAAGTTTAAATGCCATTTTACGGGCAACAGGGTTTCCACATCCATATAGGAACAAATCACAAATGACTGTTCATCACAAAGCAATCACAGCTCACAATAGCAATATCAATCCAGTACAGAATATTTGATGATAGTAAATCACCTGTGATTAAGGTGGTCGTGATTAAAGTGAATTGACCATAAAATTTATCTTTATAAATTATTTTAAATCAATGTTTAAAATTTCACTTAATTATAAATTTATTAAATTTCAACTGGCTTTACTAATTATTTAATCTTTAATTAATTATCTTATTTTATTAATTCTTAATGGTTAATTAACTAAATCTTAATTACTTTTATTTGCTAATTATTCTTTAAATTAATCAACCTTTAATTACAAATTAATTTTTTATCATTAATTATTTAATCATTATTTAACCATTATAAATATATTTATTTTAAGTTAATAAATTTGAATACACTTCTTGAATATTTATTATGAAAAAAAACTTTACATTAGATTAACCAACTACCATCATTTATGAAGAACAAATTAGAAAATCATTTAAACTTTATTGCAAAACTGGAATTTGTTATCTTCAGGTCCAACTCGAGGGGGTCTACGAGTCATCCCCAATCAAAACGGCACCCTGCTTCGAGTTTAAGCTAAATCTGACCCGAGTATAAATTTTTCAACCAAAATTTGTTTTAAGTCCCAAATCCATCACGACACAAACCTGAAACCACTCGAGTGCCCCTTCGAGTTTCTGCCCTATTTCCCCGAGTAAAGCTTCAAGTCACCCTGCTACTCTCCCAGACTTCACCACTGACACACGACCAAAGCACGTACACGTGCACCGGACCTCCAACAACTTCTGGCGATCTCCACTAGCTCCGGCAAGTCACGATCGATCACCACACTTGATCGCAATATTCAATTCGAAGCCAAAAATTCTAGAACTAGATTTCCTCATTCGTTCGAAAACCTGAACAAAACTCCAACCCAAAATCACCTCGCAACCACGTCGTTGGCCACCAGAAGCCTTAAGACTCTGACCACAACCTCGCCAACCTCCATGCTACCAAACCCTTAAATATCACGCAGCTCGATCACACGTGGATGACGCATGAATCCACAGTTTCCGACAGCACCAAACTAGGTTTAGAAATAAAAACTCCACGCCGCCGTCGCCACTGTGGCCGTGGCCACCTCCGACTATTTTTCGATGCCTCTCCGTAGGCTCCTCCATCCCCACGCGAAGATCCAAACTCAATTGAGCCTCCGATCTCCTGAACTTGATCGAAACCCATTTTTCGATCAACCCAAAACTGCTCTCGGACCACACACTTAAAAATTTTGATTTAAGCTTTAAAAATCATGTTTTCGTACGATAATTCTTGCCATATGCTTGAATCATCGATTTATTACATTCGATTTTTATCATCGGCATGCATGATCATCAGTACTTTGAAGTTTCCAGGCATATTCAAAATTATTTTTAGCTTAAATAAAAATTTTAAACTCTAAGTTAAGATGTAACAAACAACTTTTGTTTTAATGCCCTTTCTAAACATCAAGTAGTTTAGGTGAAATTGATTCTTGAATCTAACTCCTATTTTTAAACTTTAGACAGAGCACCTGTATGCCAAAGCCTGTAACACTACATCTATTTTTAAACATACATATAGATGTCAACCAGATATACATACATCATTATTCACAATTAAGTATTCAACAGATTCATTCATTAGCTTTAAAAGCTACTCACCTGACAAATATTGAAACAGAGAGTTGGCGGATTTCTGAAACTGCAGAATTAATCTTCCCCTGTTTCTTTTTTTTTCTTTTCTTCAATAAATAGTTTTCAAATTTTGAAAAAATGGTGTTTTCTTTCCTTTTTAAATCTCTGTTCTTTGTTAGATTTTTGCTGAGCGAATTAAAGCAGAGAGATGTTTGTATATATAAAAGGTTGTGCAGGCTGAGGCATAGGCAGTTGACTAAACCCATACTTTGCTAATAAATGATAGAGTATGGTTGAGGAGTAAATGCATTTAATGCAAGTATGTTGCTTTGTATACTTTCAGCATGTCATGTTTAACTAGATTATTATAAGTACATTTTATTTTTATATTTTTTTTCTTTATTTTAATCTTAATGGTGGCTGTTTTTGTTTTATTTTGTTGCAAGACTAAGTCTTGTTTCTTTTAAAGTTTATATTTTTTTATAGTTTATTTTTGTTTACAGTCCTACACACTTATATTTAAATGTTCCTTCCTTTTGTTTTCTTTGTTTTCTTGTTTATTTTTGTAACGACCCGGAATTTGAGGCAATATCGATTTAATAATCTGTAATAATAATTAAATTGGTTTGATAAATTTTCTTTGTAATTTTAATTTAAATTGGTGAAATTAATCTTTTAAAGTATAACAAATAGTTAATCTAGTAAATGTGATCAATATCTTTTAACAATTTAAAAATTGGTTAGAATTGTTTTCAAAAGCTAATAAAATTTTAATTCTGTTTGTAATATATATGTTTGGTATATATTGTGAATGGGAATATCTTCTGTTTTAATTTAAAAATTGAATTCTCAAATTATAATATATGTAAGCATATGTTATAATTTGATATTTGTTTTGAAAACTTAATCTTAATCTATTAATAATTTATGTATGAATGAATATTGCAATTTTAAAGTTTTGTTTTAAATTTAATAAGATTTTCAAAAGATAATTTAGTTTAATTCAATTATTTCTAATGTAAGATTGTGATTTATTTTTAATAAGATTGTTTAAAAATAATTTAAACACGCTTTGTTTGTTTTCTTTTAAAATGTTTACATTAAAAATGAAAGTTTAAGATTTAAAATAACATGTATAAGATTTTATTATAATTAGTTTAGGGTATTTTCTTTTAAAAAGTAAACTTATTTATATATACATGTAAGTATTTATTAATAAAGTAAGTAATTATGTAAGTCTTTATTTACATGTAAATTTAATAAAAATCTATTAAAATACTTAGAGACATGTGTAAAACATGTAAACTTCTTTAATAAACAAGTGTAAGAACATTAAATACTTATGGGACAAGTGTCTTCATTTTATTTTTAATAAAAACATAACATTTTCATTTTACATTGTTTTCTTCCTTTCAAATGTTTTAATGGCAAGAGTAGAAACAACTTCCAAAATCTGAAACTTGAATCAAAAGCAAACCAAAATACTGTAACTTAAATCTGCAAAGAAAGATTACACTGCAACTCAAATTTGCAACATTCAAATTACAACCTGCAAATCAAAAGCTGCAAAATTGAGTTCTGTTTCAACCTGCATGAAGTACTACTTCAATTCAAAGGCATGCAAAGGAATATACTTCAACATGCAAGGGAAACCAACAGCATCTAATTGTAAAGCAAGCAAATGCATTTTATGAATTAAAGATCAAGCCTGGAAAATAAGAATTAAAATCTGCTCTGCTTCTCTAATGAGCATGCGAGTAAATGTTTTAAAAGCAGTTTAAATTGTTTTGATTCAAATGCATGTGATGATTTGTGAGTTGATCCTGGTGATTGCATGGAAATATTTCTGTATTGACATTATTGAATTTATGGATGTGTGTATACATGAATGATAGGTCCGTATATGTATATGTTATACTCTGTTACCTGTTCTTTCCAGATCCAGATTTTCATTCAAAAATTCTAATCTCCCTATAACATCAATATTGGACACTGATGGTTAAATGAAAGTTGTTTGTTATGGATTTATGGAAATTTTAAAAATGGTTTCAGAGATTTTCAATTCACAAATAATGGATAAAATAAGTTAATACAGTGAAACTTGGTTGCATGTCAAAATTCGATATCCTCAATTTCTGTTTTGAAATATATAGTTGGATATGTTGTTAAAAATGATGAATTTTAACATACATTTTAATTTTTTTAAATGGATATCCAAACGGGAATTTAGGGATGATCATTTTAGGCAAATTAACAAATTTCTGATGCTCAACACGATGGTTGCGGCTGTAATTTGGATTGAAGCTTGATTACTGATCTAGGATTATGGGAAAAATTCGATTTAATTTTTCTATAAGGAGGATTGTGCGAATTTGACTTAACTAGGGTTTAGTGGGTCTCGTTTTGGGCTTGACTGTAGTGGGTTTTGCGTCGTGAATGTGTGACCGGAACCGTGCGCATATGGAGGAAGATGCAGTTCTTGCAGTGGCGTTTATGAGATGAGAATGGCGAGGGTCAAATGTCGTCGTGGCGTCGGCGTTTAGGGGTTTTTGGAGGCCAAGTTCGCTGCAGTTTCGAACTGAAGTCGAATTTTTGTACGAGCTTGGATTTTTGAAATCTGGGTGGTAGGCTGGATTGACGAGGTCTTGTGTGATGGGTTGATGGTCAGGAAGATGGCCAGAGTTATGTGGATTGGCGGTGCACGTGCACCATGCACGATAGGTATCAGGTGAGTTCGGTTTAATTTGGGGAAGACGAGTTGAAGCGTGGTGGGTTCTCGCGTGTTAATCGAAGGGAAACTCGGGTGGGATGTCGTGCTTTGTTCGCGATCGACTCGAAGAAGGGGGGGTTGCTGGGTCGATTCGGGGTTGACACGAGAGCTGCCTGGGTTATACTCGGGGTTTCTTGGTGGACAGCTCGAGCATTTAGGAAGGTGGAATCTGGATTAAGTTCAGAAGAAAATGGTACAGGTTCCATGTTAACTTGTTATTTTGTATCAAGCCTCAAATTATAAAACAAGTTTTATAAAAGGGAAATAAATTTATTAAAGTTAAACTTGTTCTTTGATGTAAAGATTAATGCTATTCAAACTTATAAAAGTGTTAATTGAATTTTAGATTTCAAGTTTAAATGTTTAAGGTAATTGTTTTTGAAAATAATTATCTAATTAAATTTCGAAGTTCAAGTTAAAAAGAATGTTTTGAATTTAAATATTAAATCAAAGTTAAGTAAAGTGTAAAGCAATGTTTTAATAACAAGTTTTCAAATTTATAGTGAAAATTAATAAGTTTAAATTAGATAATTTATAATGTATTAAATTTGAAATTGATTTCAAATGCCTTATTCCCAAATAAGGTTAATATTAAGATTTTGAAACCAAATAGAATAATTGGTTTTTAAATTATAAAAAATTTGATTTAATTCAAATAATTTAATTATGAAGATAAATAGGATTAATTTAAGAATTCTTAATAAATATAACTTGTTAATAGGTAAGAGGTTAATTAAGATTTATGTTTTCTTAATTTATTAAAGATTTTCTTTAATATAAGAAGTTAATTAATTAATTGTTAATTAATTTTAAATAACTAGTTAATTATTTATTTAATTTTAAATAATCACTTAATTAGAATTATTTAAGTGTAATTACTTAATAAATTAATTAATGGTTAATTTTTGAATATAATTAAAATGATAGTTACTTATGAAAGTAATTAGAGGATTTACTTATGGAAGTAATTAAATGGAAGTGATTAATGGTTAATCACTTAATGTTATTAATTAAGTATTAATTAATATTATTGTTTTAAAGTTAATTAATTATGGAGTAATTAGTTAATTAATTAATGAATTAAGATCTATTTAATAATGAAAATTAATTATTTGTTAAGTAATTAATGAAAGTAATTAGAGATAATTACTTATGTAAGTAATTAAGAGTTAATTACTTAATTAATTTTAGTTAATTAATTAATGTAACTAATTAATGAATGTGATTAATTTAAGATTGATTATTAAGTGTAATTGATTAAAATGTAATTAATTAATTAACTAATTAATTATGGATTAATTGTTAATTTAAATTGATTTATAATTACTTAATGAATTAATTAAAGATTAATTAAATGGATTAATTAATCAAGGATTAATATAATTAATTAAGAAGTTAATTAATTAAGATAAGTAATTACAAATTGTTAATTACTGTTTAGGATTAATGAGATGATTGATTATAATTTAATTATTTAATTAATTAAAGGGTTTATTAATTAATAAGGATTATTTAATTAATGCAATTAATTAAGGTTGATTAATAAAAGTAATTAACTTAAAGTATGAATAATTAAATACGAAAGGATCATTAATTATTGTAATTAATGATAGTAATTAAAGGGTTAATTACTGATTATGGTTAACGATAATTACTTGAATGTAATTAAGGATAATTAATCGAAGAAGATTAATTAAAGAAGGTCATTAGGAGATGATTAATGAATTTGATTTGTAATAAATCAATGAAGCAGAAGTTAGGATAATCCAAATGATTTAAGGATAGTAATTAATTTAATTAGAGGCTAATTAAATTGGTTAAGTGATAATCATGTCTGCTTTTGGATGATTGATATTGGGTGATTGGTTGATATTGGATGATTTGGATATCTATGTTGTGAATGCTGCTTTGTGAGATGAATGTTGTTATGAATTATATATTTTGATAATATGATTCATCTATTGTTTATATATCATCCTGAATACAAGTTAAATTGTTTAAATCCCTTAAGTACAACTTGGACATTAAAATGGCGTTTGGTTTCGGTGAGACCGGGATCGGGTTTCCATATTTGGATATCCGAAAACCACATCGATTCTAATTAAACGTTAGGTCGTTAATCCAAGTGGAGCAAGTGAAGACTCGAGGTGTAAGGGCTATACGTCAGTATAACTCTGTGGGTGATTCCGTAATGAGTTTGACGGAATAGTGCTTATAGATTCGAGATGGAGAATCAGAGTGCAAGGGCTATGGTCGTTGACACTGAGGGTGATTCCAGAATGAGTGCAACGAGATAGTGCCTTCGGTTTCGTTCGAACCCGGAACGAACTTGTATGGATTGAATGCTTTCAGCACATCGTCAGGCGGACGATGAGAATTCTAAGAGATGTGTCCCTTAAAGGTAATCGCAGCCTCAAGCCTCATCAACCGGGAATGGCTAAAACAGGGGAGGTGCAGCAAGGCTTCGTGGGTCGCTCCTACTGGAGAGCAAGATTTACCCCTGTCTAGAAGTCCCTTTTTATTCGGCTGTGTGGGGCGGTTGAATTCCGGACAACCGCCGGGGTTGTCTTGTTCGGGACTGTTCAGTAAGGAATGGTTCCGGCCTTGTGTTGCAGGGGATGAAGGGAGTAATCCTCGGTACGGTGATCTAGGCCACGTACTGTGACGGGCGGTACCCCAGTAGCCCTGCCATTGATGGAAACCCATTTTCCCTACGAGACCCTACGGTTTTGTTTGTATTACCCACTTTTGTGGCTAGTAGCTGGAATTTAATCATGTAACAATTTCGGCTATTTCATATTTATTTGAAAACCCTAGACACTATTATAATATCACTGGATTTCCTATCAAATGTTTTGGTTAGCGTAAGGTAAATTTTTTTCCATGTTTATGTGTGGGAAGTCTTACGTGATACCTTTTCTTTTCAAAGGTTTCCTAAAGTTAAGCAATTTTAACCCGTTTACTCACACCAGACCCCTGTCTGACCCGAGTGTTTATTTTCTGTTTTATTAAACTCTTGGGTACTCATATTATGTATGAGTAGTCAAGTGGTTCAGGTTAGCTTGACGGATTCTAGAGGAGATATGGAGCAGGAGGCTTCGACGTGTAGATATATATTATGATTCCGCTGTGTATGTTGTATCTCTGACTAATATACTTGAGTTGTATGAATTAGACAGATGTTTATAACTGTCTAATATGTGTTGTATAGTTGTGTACTCTGATGTATTATGATACTATGTATTAATTTATTTGATATATTTTATTTTATTCGTTCCGCTGTGAGTTCTCGGATGTTGTTCTGTTTCTTCTTTCTCTTTCTTTCCTTTTTCTATCCCTTTCTTTCTTCACTAGTGATGCGATTTTCCGGGAGTGGAAAGTCGGGTCGCTACAATTTTGCCAAATGTTAGATTATAATTATGTGATTTAAATTTTATAATTTTATCATAACTTACATTAAAAAATTTATTTCTATTAAAAGCTCAACTATCAACATTTAAATTTATAACCCATATTTCATTTAATGGTTTAAGACAATTTCTTATTTTACTTTGTTAAAAAGAAAAGTTGTTTTGGTTATTAACATTTAATAACTATGTGATTTTATTACAATATTTTATTTCTTTTGAAATTCTCAAATTAAATTTAAAAGTTCTAAAAATTTAACGAATTTAATTTAACTAAATTTCCGGGATGTTACAATATCCCATTCTTAAGAAAATTTCGTCCTTGAAATTGAAAGAGAGAGAAACGCAAGCAATGAATATACGAATTCAGAAAATTAAGGAAATGACTTACAGATTAAGCCGAGATGTCTATTCTGCAATTGGGATATGATTTCTTCATATTATCTTCAGTCTCCCAAGTACAGTCCTTTCGATCGCCACTTCATTTAACTTTGACCAGCTTCACAATTTTGTTTCTTAATCGCTTCTCATCACGATCTACAATTTTTATCGGCTCTCTTTTAACTGCTAAATTTGGAGTGATCTCTAGATCCTGCCGAGCAGCTTCTTCAATAATATCATATGGGTCGTGCACATATTTCCGAAGATTAGAAATGTGGAACACATCATGTACACCAGACAACCAGCTGAGTAGCTGTACTCGATATGCTAGAGGACCAATCCTTTCCAAAATAGGAAAAGGACCAATATAATGCGGTGCTAAGTTTCCAGTTTTCTCGAATCTCAATACACCCCGCATCGGAGATACTTTCAGAAATACAGAATCTCTAACTTGAAATTCCAAATTTCTTCTTCGACGGTCATAATAGCTCTTCTGACGGCTTTGGGCAGTTAATAACTTCTTTCGAATAAAATCTAACTTCTCAGTGGCTTCTTTTATCATATCCGGTCCAAGAACAAGTCTGTCACCTGATTCGATCCAGCATGTAGGTGATCGGCACGGACGACCATATAAAGCTTCGAAAGGAGCCATTTCTATACTGGCTTGATAGCTATTATTATAAGAAAGTTCTACCAGATGTAAATGGTCCTCTCAAGAACCACCAAAATCATGAACGCAAGCACGCAACAGGTCTTCTAGAATTCGATTGACCCTTTCAGTCTGCCCATCAGATTGTGGGTGATAAGCAGTACTGAAATTTAATTTCGTACCCAACGCGTCCTGAAATGCCTCCCAAAATCTATTGGTGAAGATCGGATCACGATCACTCACTATACTGCTGGGAATACCATGGAGGCGAACAATTTCCTTCATATATATACCTGCCAAGGTTGTCGCAGTCCGAGTGGATTTCACTGGAATAAATTGAGCAGTTTTAGTTAGACGGACCACTATAACCCAAATCGCTTCATTGCCTTTCTTGGTTCGTGGCAATCCGTCGATGAAATCCATCGATACCTGATCCCACTTCCATTTCGGTACTTCCAAAGGTTGAAGCAAACCGGCCACTTTCTTTTGGTCGCTCTTGATTTGCCGACAAGTACCACAGCGACTCACATAAATAGATATGACTCTCTTCATCGTCTTCCACCAGAATGTTCTTTTAATATCTCAATGCATTTTATTAATTCCTGGATGGATACTAAGTTTGGACTTGTGGCATTCGTCCAATACTTCATGTTTCAGTTCTGGAACATGAGGGACACAAATCCTTCCTTTCATCCTTATAACTTCATTGTCATCAATTTCAAAACTAGTATCTTCACCCTGGCATATTCTTTTATGGATTTCTCGAAGAAACTCATCTTCTTTCTGTTGCCTTGCGATCTTCTCAAGGAGAGTAGGAGTGATAACAAGATATGCAAGAACAGCATGTCTCATACTTAAAGCATCGGCAACCACATTGGCTTTTCCCGGCGTATATTGGATGTCTAGGTCATATGATGCCAGAAATTCCAACCAACATTGTTGTCGCAGATTTAGATCTTTCTGGGTGAATAGATATTTCAAGGATTTATGGTCGGTGAATAATTCAAAATTTTCACCTAGAGAAAGGGAGTTCATTAAGTATATTGTTTAAGTTAAGTTAATTTAGTAAATTATTAAGAAAGCCGAGAAGATTCTTGCCCAGAAGATAATGTCGCCAGATTTTTAAGGTGAAAACAACAGCTAGAAGTTCCAAATCATGTGTTGGATAATTTCTTTCATGAGGACGTAATTGTCTACCTGCGTAGGCGATTACCTTTCCATTTTGCATTAATACTGCACCTACCCCATCACCGCGTGCATCAGTATAGAAAGATAAGCCTTGGTTCCCATTAATGATAGCGAGAACAGGAGAGGTGGTTAATCTCTTCTTCAACTCCTGAAAAGCTTCTTCACATTTTGGAGTCCAAATGAACTTTGCATTTTTCATTGTTAGCTTAGTCAATGGGCTAGCCAACTTAGAAAAATCTTAAACAAATTTCCGGTAATAGCCTGCTAAACCCAAAAAGCTTCAAACTTCTTTTGGAGTAGTGGGTCGTTTCCAATTAAGAATAGCGGAAATTTTGCTAGGATCTACCGAAATTCCTTCTTCGCCAAGGAATTTGACTTCTTTGACCCAGAAGTGGCATTTGGAAAAAAATTCACACTCCTTAATATCTCTAAAACAATTACAAGATGCTCGGCATGCTCCTCTTTAGTCTTGGAATAGATCAAAATATCATCAATGAATACAAGCACAAATTTATTCAATACTTCCCGGAACACACGAGTCATAAGATCTACGCAGTATGCTGGAGCATTGGTTAGCCCGAAAGGCATGACTAACCATTTGTAGAACATATCAGGACCTCTGAAAGTGGTCAAATGGACACAATCTTCGGCGATTCGTAGTTGATGGAATCCTTGGGCTAGATCCATTTTTGAAAAGAAACGAGCGCCATGAAGTTGGTCGAATAAATCATGAATTCTGGGCAGTGGAAATTTATTCTTGAGAGTTTGCTTATTGAGATCGCGGTAATCTACACACAATCTCAAAGATCCGTCCGATTTAGCAACAAATACGACGGCTGAGCCCCATTCAGAAACACTAGGTCGAATTAATCCTTTTGCTCGTAGCTCATCAGTTTGATGAACCAGTTCAATCTTTTCCCTGGGTGCCATCCTGCGACTTGCGTGAACAGCAGGACGAGCATTGGGTACTAAATCAATTCGGAACTCTATTTCTCTACGTAGAGGTAAAGATTTCACTTCTTCAAATACGTTGGAGAATTCCCGAACAACAGGTATAGACTGCAAAATGGGTTCAGGATATCCCAAAGTATACATCAATCTATCTCTCTTTGGACTCGGATCCTCACAAGAGATTTCAATAAAATTTCCAAAACTTGTTTTCACTAAAACTGTCCGATTATTACAATCCAATATAGCTTCGTATTTCGATAACAAGTTCATACCGAGTAAGATTTCAAATTCATTAAATTCGAGGACAAAAAGGTTGATAGGAAATTGATAGCTAGCATATGAAATAGGAACTCTCTTGCAATATAAACAAAGATTTGTGGGACCTCCAACCGGATTTTTCACGCAAATAGGATCGTCAACAAATTTAGTTTTAAATCCTAATTCATTTACGGTTTGTTGAGAGATAAAGCTATGTGAAGCTCCCGTACCAAATAAAACGCTAACAGTTCTATCATAAATAGTAAGGTTACCTTCCAAAACACCTTTTCCTTTATCTGTTTTCGAAGTTGAAGGGTCTTTCTTTATCGCATAAACATTCGCCACCTGTGTTGGCTTCATCACTGGGCAATCTTTAATAAAATGTCCAGGCTTATGACAATTATAGCTTTCTTTAGCTCCTTTAACAGTTTCTTCCTTCTTAACTTGCTTCTACGGTTTTGGGCAGCTGTTTGAATAATGGCCCTTCTCTTTGTAGTTGTAACAAGTGACATTTTCTGCCGCGCTTCCCTGAATGCTCTTCTTCTTCTCGTTGCCCTGCCATGGTTTCTTGCCTCCAAATTTCCGCTTCTTCCAATTTTGATTGCCCAAATTTCCTTTCTCCATCGGGGATTCTTGCATATCAAGGGTAGCGTATCTGTACCCCATATCAACTAAATCTGAAAAAGATTCCTTAACGTGGCCTGTCATTCTTTCGTGGAATTTCTTATTCATCCCGCGAATGAATCTCTCGTTCATCTTTAAAGGCGTATTCACCAATTCCGGACCAAAACGAGACAATTCATTAAATCTGTTCAGATACTCTTCAAATGATAAACTACCCTGCTTTAGGTCCATAAATTCCTGATACATTCAAGAGATTCCAGCTGATGGCAGATACCGCTTCTCAAACACTTCTTTGAATTTTTCCCAAGAAAACCCGTCTTCTGGCTTATCTACCGTGATTGTCTCCCACCAAGCTGAGGCTTCATCTTGAAGTTGCCAAGAAGCTATGAGTCGCTTTTGATCGTCTCCAATTTAGCCCTCTGAAGATTTTCTCACACGATCTTATCCAGGCTTGAGCCTCAACAATCGACTCTTTGTCGTTGAACGGCTTACCACCAAGTCTCGAGAAATTCTTATATAAGTCAGCCAGATTCGGCTGTTGCTGAACTGCTGCTATTGCTGTTGGAGGATCTTGATCAGGTGCTGTGGCACCTCCTTGACCCCTAACTCTTCCCCTTCTTCCGCTCATTTCTTACTATCTATAATTAGTAAGAAAATTGATTTAAATACACGAACGAAATATCTTAAGGAATATCAGCAGTAAAAGAAATAGACTAATAAAATTTAAAGTTTCAGTCTTGGTTATACTCATTCTAGGATATACTTCACCCTATCTCTAATGAGTCATCTAATGTGTTATACTCCATAGCTAAAGTTCTTACTCAACCAACAGCTCTAATACCATTTGTGACGACCCAAACTCGGTGTCCGATAAACGACATCAAATTCGCATCGCCGGAGCTTATAACAACAATTAGATGAATATAAAACAGCAGAACAGAATGAATATCATAAATATCATCACAGTTACAACATCAACATAATATCCATACTACATCAGAGTATATAATACATACACCATAACTCCAAATACAACATCATGATAATACAACAGTGATCATATATCCAAAAAGCATCAACTTGTTAACTGGAAGAGGTGATAACGAACTTCCAAAAGCTAAACACCTGAAATCTCCAAAAGCTCCCAAGTACATCTCCAAGATAAGAGCTCCAAAATACTGCTACTCCAAAATACAGAAACCTGCTACTAGGCTGCCCGTGTGGAAATAATGGGCATCCAGAGTTTAGAAAATAAACAATAAACTCCGGATCAGTCATGGGACTGGTATGAGTAAACAAAAACAGTTGCTTTTAAAGAAACTAGATTTATAAAAGAATTTTCGGTATGCTTTTAAAAATGGAACTACCATAAGACCTCCCGCCACACACACAATGCAAACGCAGAATTTGGAGGAGATTTTTTCTTATGATAGTTAAATATGCTTGATATGAGAAAAAGAATTTTTTGATATTATTACTAGTGCATAGTGAAGAAAAACATTTCGAAAGTAGAATATTAATCTTAGCCAGCATAGACATTTCGAACTATGCCTACTATAGCTACCATGTTTTGTGGCAGGTTACCGCCACGCTGCATGGCAGGTTATACAACTAAAATAGTACAAGGCTCGTATTGTTTCATTGGATTTCCAACAAATGGTCAGGCTAAGGAACTTCCTGGGCCACATGGGTACGCCTCTGGAGGGACGACCCGAGAACCTAACCGGATCTCTGCCAACACAAGGCCGGGTTACCCCTAACTGGGTAACTACTGACACGAGTATGCCATCTCCTGGTTGTAACCAACCTTTAACCGGGGTCCCAGTAACAAATCATAAAGTAATACATATATATATCTGCGATATCAACATAAGTTAAGTATCTGGGTTCCATACCATGATACCACTTCTATCTAGAAGGAAATGCACATACCCTAAGGGGTGCTACCCCCAATAACCTATCCCCATCTTTCCTGTTTCGACCATTCCGGGGTGTGAGGCTCGACGAAGTCTCGTCCATGAAGCTACGCTTTTCACAAAGCCATACTTCGATCAACAAATGATCAGCAACACTCAGCATGCCACATTACCAAATTGGGAATATATCGCTGATAACCTTCAACTACATAACCTCTAAGGGTGTTAACCTAAGAGAATAAATTCTCCGCCACCAATGGAAATATATTTGAAAGAAATCTGCTTTATATCTCAATTTGTAATGTCGGACATACAATCCATACAAGTCTGTTCTGGGTTCGAACAGAACCGAAGGCACTTCCAAAGAAGTCCTTGCAATCCAGATATCCACAATCCCGATCGGATTCCCCATCACATATGGAGAACTCTATACCGGAGCAACTCGGTGCAGAGTCAATCGACAGGTCATCCTATCGCTCTCGCAAATACCCGGTCTTCAACACCATCTTGAAATGCTATCCATAACGTCGAATCACATATTCGAAATGGATTATACGACACAAAGGTCCTTTTCCGGCTAAACCGAATAGTGAGCGTCAATTTTAACAAAACATATGGATATGTCGTTCATAAAAATTCACAGGTTCGATGTAGGTTTCGGATAACGAACTGAAATCCGATTCCCTGTGGCATCGAAGTTTAAATGCCGTTTACAGGCAACAGGGTTTCCACATCCATATAGGAACAAATCACAAATCACTGTTCATCACAAAGCAGTCACAGTCTTACAATAGCAATATCAATCCAGTACATAATATTTGATGATAGTGAATCACCTTTGATTAAGGTGGTCGTGATTAAAGTGAATTGACCATAAAATTTATCTTTATTAATTATTTTAAATCAATGTTTAAAATTTCACTTAATTATAAATTTATTAAATTTCAACTGGCTTCATTAATTATTTAATCTTTAATTAATTATCTTATTTTATTAATTCTTAATGGTTAATTAACTAAATCTTAATTACTTTTATTTGCTAATTATTCTTTAAATTAATCAACCTTTAATTACAAAGTAATTTTTTATCATTAATTATTTAATCATTATTTAACCATTATAAATATATTTATTTTAAGTTAAAATTTGAATACGCTTCTTGAATATTTATTAAGAAAAAAAACTTTACAATAGATTAACCAACTACCATCATTTATGAAGAACAAATTAGAAAATCATTTAAACTTTATTGCAAAACTGGAATTTGTTATCTTCAGGTCCAACCCAAGGGGGTCTTCGAGTCATCCCCGATCAAAACGGCACCCTGCTTCGAGTTTAAGCTAAATCTGACCCGAGTATAAAATTTTCAACCAAAATTTGTTTATGTCCCAAATCCATCACGATACGAACCTGAAACCAGTCGAGTGCCCCTTCGAGTTTCTGCCTTATTTCCCCCGAGTAAAGCTTCGAGTCACCCTGCTACTCTCCCAGACTTCACCACTGACACACGACCAAAGCATGTACACGTGCACCGGACCTCCAACAACTTCTGGCGATCTCCACTAGCTTTGGAAAGTCACGATCGATCACCACACTCGATCGCAATATTCAATTCGAAGCCAAAAATTCTAAAACGAGATTTTGTCGTTCGTTCGAAAACCTGAAGAAAACTCCGACCCATAATCACCTCGGAACCACGTCGCCGGCCACCTGAAGCCTCAAGACTCTGACCACAACCTCGCCAACCTCCATGCTACCAACCCCTTAAATATCACGCAGCTCGATCACACGTGGATGACGCACGAATCAAAAATGTCCGACCGCACCAAACTAGGTTTAGAAGGAAAAAACTCCACGCCGCCGTCGCCACTATGGCCGTGGCCACCTCCGACTATTTTTAAGCTGCCTCTCTGTAGGCTCCTCCATCCCCACGCGAAGATCCAAACTCGATTGAGCCTCCAATCGCCTGAACTTGATCGAAACCCATTTTTCGATCAACCCAAAACTGCTCTCGAACCACACACTTAAAAATTTTGATTTAAGCTTTAAAAATCATGTTTTCGTACGATAATTCTTGTCATATGCTTGAATCATCGATTTATTACATTCGATTTTTATCATTGGCATGCATGATCATCAGGACTTTGAAGTTTCCAGGCATATTCAAAATTATTTTTACCTTAAATAAAAATTTTAAACTCTAAGTTAAGATGTAACAAACAACTTTTGTTTTAATGCCCATTTCTAAACATCAAGTAGTTTAGGTGAAATTGATTCTTGAATCTTACTCATATTTTTAAACTTCAGACAGAGCACCTGTATGCCAAAGCCTGTAACACTACATCTATTTTTAAACATACATATAGATGTCAACCAGATATACATACATGATTATTCACAATTAAGTATTCAACATATTCATTCATTAGCTTTAAAAGTTACTCACCTGACAAATATTGAAACAGAGAGTTGGTGGATTTCTGAAACTGCAGAATTAATCTTCCCCTGTTTCTTTTTTTCTTTTCTTCAGTAAATAGTTTTCAAATTTTGAAAAAATGGCGTTTTCTTTCCTTTTTAAATCTCTATTCTTTGTTAGATTTTTGCTGAAGGAATTAAAGTAGAGAGATGTTTGTATATATAAAAGGTTGTGCAGGCTGAGGCATAGGCAGTTGACTAAACCCATACTTTGCTAATAAATGATAGTGTATGGTTGATGTGATCTTGTTTATGGCTGAGGAGTAAATGCATTTAATGCAAGTATGTTGCTTTGTATACTTTCAGCATGTCATGTTTAACTTGATTATTATAAGTACATTTTATTTTTATATTTTTTTCCTTTATTTTAATCTTAATGGTGGCTGTTTTTGTTTTTTTTTGTTGCAAGACTAAGTCTTGTTTCTTTTACAGTTTATATTTTTTTTCATAGTTTATTTCTGTTTTACAGTCCTACACACTTATATCTAAATGTTCCTTCCTTTTGTTTTCTTTGTTTTCTTGTTTATTTTGCCAAATGTTAGATTATAATTATGTGATTAAATTTTATAATTTTATCATAACTTACATTAAAACATTTAAATTTATAACCCATATTTCATTTAATGGTTTAAGACAATTTCTTATTTTACTTTGTTAAAAAGAAAAGTTGTTTTAGTTATTAACATTTAATAACTATGTGATTTTATTACAATATTTTATTTCTTTTGAAATTCTCAAATTAAATTTAAAAGTTCTAACAATTTAACTAATTTAATTTAACAAAATTTCCAGGATGTTACATCCGAATACTTTCTATGAGTGGTTGGTTATGCCTTTTGGGCTGACTAATGCACCTGCTTATTTTATTGACCTTATGAATAGAGTGTTTAGAGATGTGCTAAACAAATTCATGTTAGTCTTTATCGATGATATCCTCATCTACTCAAAGACAGAAGAAGAACATGCAAGGCATCTAGAAGCTATGTTGGAGATATTGAGAAATAATGTGCTAAAAGCCAAATTCTCAAAGTGCCATTTTTGGGAGAAGGAGGTAAGATTCCTTGGACATATAATATCAAGGGATGGAATTTCAGTAGCTCCAGGGAAAGTTGTAGCTATCCAAGATTGGAAGCAACCACAAACTCCTAAAGAGATTCGTAGCTTCTTAGGTTTGGCAGGATATTACAAAAGATTCGTTCAAGACTTCTCTAAAATTGCTATCACCTAACGAAGTTGACAATGAAAAATGCTAAATTTATCTGGACTCCTAAGTGTGAAGAAGCTTTCCGAGAACTAAAGGGGAGATTGACAACTGCTCCAGTTTTAGAAATTATAAATGGGAATAGTGAATCGACCGTTTATACAGATGCTTGTGGAGAAGGAGTTGGTGCAGTTTTAATGCAAGATGGGAAGGTGATTGCTTATGCAAGTAGATAGCTGAAGACGCGTGAGAAGAATTATGCAACACACGACTTAGAATTATTAGCCGTTGTATTCGCTCTAAAGATATGGAGACATTATTTGTTGGGTAAGAATCTTTCATAGTTTATTTCGATAAAACTTTGAATTGACCTTAGTAAATAATATTCCATCTTTTAGGTGAAAAATTCGAACTCTTCACGGACCATAAATCTTTGAAGTATCTTTTCACCTAGAAAGATTTGAACATGAGACAACAATGCTGGCTAGAATTTCTCGCGTCATATGATCTAGATATTCTATATACACCAGGGAAAGCCAACGTAGTGGCTGATGCATTGAGTAGGAAGTTATCTACTATTTCTTATTTGGTAGTAACTCCAACTCTTCTGGAGAAAATAACTAGCAAGCAAAAAGAAGATCGATTTCTAATGGAGATTATTGAAGATATACATAGTGGAAGGAGTTCAAGCTTTAAAATAGACGACCATGGAGTACAGCGGTTAAATTGAAGAATTTGTGTTCCAGATGTTGGAAATCTTAAGCAAGAAGTATTAGCTGAATGCCACACAGCCAAACTTAGCGTTCATCCAGGGATTCATAAGATGTACAAGGACATGAAGTGTACATTTTGGTGGAGAAGCATGAAGAGGAACATATCTATCTATGTCAGCTGTTGTGAAAATGGCCAAAGAATCAAAAGTGATCAACAAAAGACGGCAGGATTACTTCAACCTTTGGAGATTCCAGCTTGAAAGTGGGATCAAATATCCATGGATTTCGTTGATGGCATACCCCGAACAAGGAAAGGTAATGAAGGCATTTAGGTTATCATAGACCGATTAAGTGCACACTTTATTTCGGTAAAGCCAACAAGAACTGTAGCAAGCCTTGCAGATATATATATGAAGGATACTGTCCGATTGCATGGAGTTCCAAGCAGTATAGTAAGCGATCGTGATCCAATCTTCACTAGTCAGTTTTGGGAAGCACTACAGACAACTTTGGGAACCAAGCTGAGTATAAGTACTGCGTATCACCCCCAAACTGATGGACAGACGGAAAGAGTTAACCGTGTTTTGGAAGATCTTTTGAGAGCATGTATTCTAGATTTTGGAGGCTCATGGGAGAATCATTTCCATTTAGTAGAGTACTCCTATAATAATAGCTATCAAGCTAGTATCAGCATGGCACCGTATGAAGCTTTGTATGTTCGTCCATGTAAATCGCCAGCATGTTCGATAGAAATCGGAGATCGGTTAGTGCTTGACCCAGATATGATACGAGAAGCTTCAGAGAAAGTTGATATGATTAGAAAGAAGCTAAAAGAAGCCTAAAGTAGGCAGAAGAGTTATGCAGACCGAAGGCGTAGAAATCTGGAATTCTCAGTTGGAGATTCAGTCTTTTTAAAAGTCTCTCCAATGAGAGGAGTAGTAAGATTTGGAAGAGCTGGAAAGTTAGCACCTCGATATATTGGACCTTTTCCCATTCTCGAACGAATTGGCCCACTAGCTTATCGAGTACAATTGCCTGAAAGATTGTCTGGTGTACATAATGTTTTTCACGTATCACATTTGCGGAAGCATATATATGACCCAGAACAAATCATAGAAACAACTGCTCAGGATGACTTGGAGATAGAACCAAACTTAGCAGTTAATAGAAGACTGGTTCGAATCGTGGATCAAGATGAGAAACGATTAAGAAGGAAGGTTGTAAGGTTGGTAAAAGTTTAATGGAGCGGGGATGCTGATGATTGCATATGGGAAACAGAAGATAGAATGAGAAAAGCATATCTCGAGATTAGGATCGATATATAGACTTTATCTATCATTTGAGTGTACTCACCGCCTGTGGTGTAGTCACTTATTGCATATATTCTATCTTATTGAATATAAATTTCCTTTTCAGCTATTTTCTTCTTATCTAATTTCGAGGACGAAATTCTTTTAAGTAGGGGAGAATGTAACGACCCAAAATTTAACCACTTCAAAATATAACATTTAAAGTGGTTTTAAATATAAAATATAAGAGGTTTTATGATTGAAATAATATTATATAGGATTTGAAAATAGAAATGTACATAAAAATAGTAACATTTGCTTATATCGACAAAAGTGACAAAATCCTGATTTCAGAAAACTAAGTTTAAATGGTTTAATAAATTATTTTAATTTATTTATGAGTGTTTATATTTTTAAATGAAATTATAAAAATTTGTTTTTAAATTTGGATTACATAAATAAATAGTTTAAATAAAACGTCAAAATATGACCATAAAACATTTTCTCAAAAATCGACGTTTTGTCGATTTAAAGTTGTCGCAACGTTATTGCACCTTTATGTATACAATTTAATAAATATGGTAACATATAAAGATAGTTAACAATTAACTAAAAAAAGTTACTTTTAGTAATCACACTTAGAAAATTCTAGAAAGTAATTAGCAAAAGTAAACGAAAAAAGACAAAACACATGTCACATCAAAAGTGACATAAAGTAAAGAAAGTGACATAAATTAAAGAGAAGTGACATAAAGTAAAGTAATCATTATTATTCTTTACTTAACTTTAAAGTATTTGAATTTTAAAAGTGTGATGTGATGTGGATGGTAAGTTTTGAATTAAATAAGTTTATTTAATTCTTAAGGAAGGTTATTTAAGTAAAAACACAAATCTATATTTTATTCTCAAATATTTTCTATAAATACATACCCACTTTCTCACTTTCTTTCACACTTCTTCTTCTCAAAATTTCAAGCTTCTTCTTACCTCCTTTAATGGCTTCCAACCTTAGCAAAGTTATGCCAAAATATTTTCAAAAATGATATAAAGAAAATATCGGCAAAACACCGTCCGAACAACTTCAAACTCCTCCTCCTTCCTCACATTGCTCACGCCTCTCTTCCTCCATTTGTCCGAACACTTTTAGCCTTCTACAAGCCAAGGAGAGCCATCTAAGTCGAAGCATTCAAGGAATCATAAGCTTAAAACGTCGAGTAGCGAAGCTATAGCCGATTTTTCATTCACCAAAACCAAACAAAGTGAGAACTCCTAATTTATATGTATTTATTTGATTATGATGTTCTGATATGTTTGTTTGGATGTTAATAATGATGTTTGATAAGTGTTTGAAAAAGAAAGCTACCTCCTTTAAGTCATTTGCAAAAGTTAGTAAGCAAATATGTACATAAATGATGTGACATTGTAATGAAAATGTTGTTAAATTGATATGCAAGTTCATATGACATATTAGAATATGTTAAAATGATTATAAATATTGTTTTGGATGTTTAATAGTTGTATATTAAATATATATGTTGAAACAAATCACGGATTTACACGACGTATAATCACATGGAAATCACTTTCCAAAAGAAATGAAATGTGATATGCAATCATTTATACCTTTGTAAAATATTTGAAAATATATTAGAAATGATTCCTAAGTGTTTAAATTTGTTTCGACAAAGTTTGAATATGAATCTCAAAATACGTCAAAAATTTGATGCGTCGCGTAACGGTAGTTCGCGTTCTCGCGTCAAAAGTTCAAATGATCATACGAAGTAAAATATAGTTCGGAATTCTTTGAAGTAAGAATTTTTCGAATCCTTATATCCATATCTTTCATAAAAAAGAGAAACTCAAGATTTCATCTTGTATATTTTGAAATATGGCAAAATCAATTTTCAAGAAAAATCCAGTTTTTGCACTAAATGACCAAAGTTGAAAATTGATAAAATAATCGTTTTAAAAATATGAAATAAATTCTAAAAATCTTTTAAAATGTTTTAAAAGTGATTTAAGTTAGAAAGATGGTTTTCAAATGATATGAAAGTTGCTTTGAAGAATATAGCTATTAAAGCCCGTTTTGCAACACTTTCTGCAAACGCTTTTCAATAGCTTTTGAAATAAAGTTGGAAACTTAACAATCCTTTCCCAAATCCTTAGTAAATGTTTTTAAGTGAAAAATAAAGCATTTCAAAAGAAAGTTGAATAATTTAACATTATTTCAAAGATGGTTAAACAAATAGTTAAGTGATTTTAAAAGGGAAAATGAGTATGCGGAAACGACTAGTACATGTGTCCTGCCTGTGAGATCTAAAAGTGAAAACAAGGTGTGTAACTAAGGTTAGGGATGGAGCAACCAGTGCCCTGAACTTACCTGGCCTTAGTTTTCTCTTTTAGGCGAGGGGTGGAACATATCGAAAGGAAAGCCCGGATGCTCAACTTGGATTTTATAGAAATAATCTCCTTATACTCATCATTAAAATCCGAAGATGTAACGACCCAGAATTTTTGATAATTAAAATTTGAATATTTAATTAATTATTAAATATTAATATGTGAAATTTATAAGTCGAATAAATTTTATTTCGATTTATTGGATTTAATTGGATTTTTAAATCGATAATTTAATACGTTAAATTATGGAAAAATTGAAAATTGGGTTAAATATGATTGAAAATGATTTGTTAAATTTTATTTTATCATATTGAAGTTAGAACGATATTTTAGAACTTTTAAAATCGAATTAAGAGTAAATTTGTGAAAATTGAATATTTTAATATTTAAATCAACTAGTGAAAGTAGTCAATTTTTGAACAGTCTCAGAATTGAACGAAACTAGTTCCATTGGATCCGTAATGGTTAGTTATTACCGGATTTCAAATTTTGTGTCAATCGGAGTTATCGTTTGATCGTGGCAGCTCGAAACGCATCGATTTATTTTTAATTTTAATTTGGCGAGTTAAAATAGCCATTTTTCAAAAAGTCTCGGATTTCGACGAAACCAGTTTCATCGGATCCGTAATGTGATATTATTGTAAGGTTACAAATTTCAAGTCAATTGGATTTACCGTTTGTCCGGTACAAATTAAAACGCCTAGAAATCGAGTTAAATCGGTTTAATTTAAATTGAACGTTTGTAGCCATAACTTGCACGGATGTCCGAATTAGCTTTCGAAACCTGTTCCATTGTGTCCGGAACGCGGGATAAACCCTAGGAACGTCAGTTTCGGCGCGTAAATCGGAGTTCGGAATTTCCGGATGAATAGTGTTTCGTCGGTTCCTTATAAATAGCCCTTCACTCTAAAAAAATAAAAATAAAAATTACAAAACCCTAATTTCATAACCCTAGCCGCCACTACCCTATTCAATGGCCAGAATTTAATCTCACTTCTCCCTCAATCTCTCTCAATCTACAAAGAATTAGCCAAAGTTGTTAACTACAACATCGAAGAGCATGAAGAGAGCTTTAATTTCATACGGAGATGATCGGAAACGGCGCGACGAGGAGGGAGCTAGGGGGGCCGTATGCTGCAGGTTGCGCACGCAACCCTAGGCACTAGGGGGGGCCGAGCTTGGCATGGTGATGGCCGTGGGTAGCTTGTGATGTGGGCTACGGGATAGTGGTCTTTGATCGAGCTAGAAGTCAATGGAGAGGTTGCTAAAATCAAACCCTAATTCATATGAATGGGTTCGGCCTTGGAATCATGTTCTGGAGATGGAAACGTGAATGAGGAAGATGGGATGCACGACAAGGATTTGGGAGCCTAGGATCTAACGGCCCAGATTTGCTTAGGGTATTAAAGTTGTAATTTATGTTGTAAATTTTAAGTTATAAAATCGTGTAACTTCAAATATGCATATGTTTTTCATACGTGGTCGAAAACGCGCGAAACCAGTTGCGTTGGAATCGTATGGACGAGCACTACGCGATGAAATTGGATTGGAGTCGTTTGGAGTTAGTGAGAATTTTGGGTAAAATTAAACGTCCGTTTAATTTTATTCGAAATAAATCGCTAAAACGGAAAATAAAATCAAGGTGAGAACTTCTCACTCAATCGAATCAGTTTCGATTTTATTTTAAATAGTTAGATTTAAAATATTTGAATGCATGTTTGAATGATGATTGATATCTATTGATTGTTAAAATAGACATTATACGCCGTTAGTAAGCGGATGTTATTTATTAAAAACATATACCGCGAATATTTCATAAATAGTGAAATTGGTATTATATATAATAGCAATATATATATATATTGGCATATGTATATATTGGAGTTGATTGATTTCCCGCATTTTTTGTTTAGAGGATGAGACCCTATTACGCCGTTATTAAGCGGATAATATTTAATAAGAACATATACCGCGATAATTTCGTACTGGAGCGAAATTGGTATTGTGCTAATGTTTGTGGATGCAGGAAAACAGGTTGGAGGGATCCAACTGGATTCCTCAACAGTATTTATTTGATTTCAGATATTTTGATATTTGATGGATTTTCATATTGATATATGATATCGTTGTAGTCGTGATTGACTATTTGGTGTGTAGCATCATTGGACCAAATTTGGAATTTTAAAATGAATTTTAAAGTGATTTTTGAAAAGTATACGTTTTATAAAATATTTTTGGAATTGATCCATTTTAAATAAATAAACGTTATAATTTTTAAAGTTATAAAAATTATGATTTTTAAGAAATATAGTTAAAAACTGATTTTTGAGAATATGATGCTATTGAGTTTATAAAATAGTTTAATCGAGATATTTTAGAATTATTGTGAAAAGTTTAAATATAGGATTTATAAAATTTGATTATTTTATAAATCAAGAGAAAGGATGAAATTATAAAGGAAATTAAAGACGTTTTAAAAGGATAATATAAATTGATTTATATTAAGAAATTTATAAATGGATATTTATAAATTGAAATACGGACATTATAAAACGAGTTTTTATAAGTGTTTGAATGAAGTGAAAATGAATTTCATTAAAGAATGAAATTTATAGAATTATAAACGGTGAAGTTATAAATGGAATTTTATAAACAGTAGGTTTATAAAATTTATAAAGTTATTGAAAGAATAGATTTGATTAAATAAATGAATCTTATAAGTTATAAGATTTATGGTTTGGAAAGTCTTTAAAGGAACGATTTTGTAAAATAATCGTTTTATAAGTATTTAACTTATAATATGAACTTTTAGTTTATAATTAAGTTATAAACTGGAATAGGTTAATAAAGGAATTTATAAAAAGGAAGTTTTTATAAATAAATAGAAATGGAATTTATAAACGTTGTTTTATAAATTTGCAAATGATTTATTTTGACAAGAAAATTTGTTGAAACCTATAAATGGAGTTATATTCACATTTTTGAATAGTGAATAATCCTTTGAATTAAAATGAATAAAAGGATGAAAGTTGTTAACGTAGTATATTCACGTTTTTGAATAGTGAATAATATGTTAAAGAAATTGTTTTGAATGTGATATTTGAAATTGAATTAAAACGATCTAACGATGTTTTAACATGTGTTGAGATTCGAAACCATAGATTTCAACATTCATTGTTGAAATAGACGTTTTCGAGAAATAAAAGGAAATAGTGGACTATAACACTGTTGTTATAGTAAATGGTTTCCGAAAGGAAATGTTTTGTATAGTATTGGGATTATATATCTATTTTAATTTCGAATCCCTATACTAGTGATTTTGGGTTGTCGTAACGATGTTTTACGTAACATTCGTTTTGGCCCAAATAAATATGTTAAGAGCATGATTTCCTTAAAGAATGAAATATATACTTAATCTCGATTTAAGTATATTGAATATTTTCTAAGTGTTGAAAATAAATAAAATTTGTGAATTACTTATGAATAAATAAGTATGGAAATGTTTTCCAATATAAAGCGAATACTTTGAGAATTTATCTTTTTGAAGATAAATTGAAAAGAAATATTGAAATGAATAATTGAAATCGAATATTCATGGATATTTTGGATTATAAATTCACTAAGGAATTTATAAAGGAAGTGGAATTTGTTTAAAAATAAATATTGATTTATTTTTGAAGTATGAAATAATATATCTAGTAAAGATATTTTTGGAAAATAAATAATTTGGAAAATTATTTGGAAACTGGTGATGTGTGCATATCCATTGATAGTTCAATAATCGACTATCAATATTTCCCTTTGAATGGGTAATTGATGTGATTTGTTTGAATGTGAATGCTACACTTATTTTTGAATAAGCGCTCACTATTCGGGTTAACCGGGAAAGGACCATGGGGTCGTATAACCCATTCCGAATATGTGATACGTCGATGTGAATTGCATTTGAAGATCGGTGTTGAAGACCCGGTATTTGCGAGAGCGATAGGATGACCTGTCGATTTACTCTGCACTGAGGAGCTACGGTATAGAGTTCTCCATATGTGATGGTGAATCCGATCAGGATTGTGAATATCCGGATTGCAAGGACTTCTTTGTAAGTGCCTTCGGTTTTGTTCGATCCCGGAACAGACTTGTATGGATTGTGTGTCTGACATTACAAGTTGAGATATAAAGCCGATTTCATTCAAATATATTTCTGTTGGTGGCGGAGAATTTATTCTTTAGCTTAACACCCTTCTCTGAGACGTACGAGCTCAGAGGTTATATAGTTGAAGTTATCAGCGATATATTCCCAATTTGGTAATGTGGCATGCTGAGTGTTGCTGAAATGATCATTGTGTTGATTATTGTGAGGATCGTTTATTTGATCGTCTATCTTGGTGATCATTGTGTTGATCATTTGTTGACCCAAAGCATGGCTTTTGTATAAAGTATGTTTTTGTGGACGTGACTTCGTCGAGCCTCACACCCCGGAAATGGTCAAAACAGGAAAGATGCGGCAAGGTTATGAGGGGTAGCTCCCTTTAGGGTATGTACATTTCCTTCTGGATAGAGGTGGTATCATGGTATGGAGCACAGATATTTAACCTATGTGGTTACTACGAATTTATTACTTTGTGGTTGTTGGTTTTCGGGATCCCGTGAGAAAGGTCGTTTACGATCGGGGAATGGCGTGCTCGTGTCAGTAGTTACCCTGTTAGGGGTAACCCGGCCTTGTGTTGGCAGAGTTCCGGTTTGGTTCTCGGGGATGTCTTTCCAGAGGCATTCTCATGTGGCAATGGGAAGTTCCTTGGCCTGACCATTTGTTGGAAATCCAAAGAAACAATACGAAACTTGTACGGTTTTAGTTGTAGAACCTATCATTCACTTATAGTGTCGCAACACTGTTTGGATGGTAGCTATAGTAGGCATAGTTCGAAATGTCTATGCTGGCTAAGATTTATATTCTACTTTCGAAATGATTTTCCCTACACTATACAATAATAATAATATGAAATGTTCTTTTAAATGCGTATCAAGCATCTTTGACTATCATAAGGAGAAATCTCCTCCGATTCTGCGTTTGCATTGTGTGTGTGTGCGGGAGGCCTTATGGTAGTCTCATTTTTAAAAGCATTGCGAATTGAATTTAAAAATATTCCTCTATTTTGATTTTAAAGATAAATAAACTGTTTTGAGTTCTTACACCAGTCACATGACTGACTCGGAGTTTATTGTTTTCCTTCCTAAACTCTGGGTGCCCACCAATTTTCACACGGGCAGTCAAGAGTTAGGTTTATCAGGATATTCTGGATATTCTGGAGTTGCTGGAGGCAAGATGGATGGCATGGCGTATTACTAGTTTATATAGTATTTCTTTTCCGCTGCACTGTTTGATGTTTGTTTGATGTTGTACACTCTGATGATATGATGTAATGAAATGTAATGTAATGTAATAACTGATATAGTTCTTTGTTTAAAGATTATTCATTTATTATTATATGTTGTTCCGCTGCGAATTGTGAGATTCTGATGTTGTTCTGTTTTCTTTCTGTTCCGTTCTATTTTAAAATTATGTTCTATTTTTCTTTCCCCTTCTATGTTCTCTATTCTCTTTTTCTTCTATTTTAAAATGTTCTATCTTCTTTTCTGTTTTCTATTCTCTCTAATTTCTATTTTCTATTTCCTTCTTTCCTATCTTCTTTCTTCTTTTTTTCTTCTTTTCTTTTTCTTAAAACTCCTAAGGGTTCGTATTTTCGTGCATCTTGAATTAAACAAAGGAGATTAGTGTCTATTCAAGGAGTACGGATTTACGGGTCTTTACAGTTGGTATCAGAGCTTATGGTTAAGCGACAACCATGGTTCTGTTGGGTATTACTCATTAGAGATAGAGTCAGCAGTACTCTAGATTGAGTTTGAGTGTAATAATACCTATGAGAGCGTATTTGTTAGTGAATATGAAATTGTTTTATATTGTGATGATTGGTTTGTTGAGTGGCATATGAACTTTCGTCAGCGTGGTCTCGACAACTATGCCAAAGGGGTTTCTAAACACTTGAATAGAACAATTCGGCACAATATTGATTTTTAATTGGGTAAATGAAATAATTTTACCTTAATTATATTTTATATATAAAGGAATAATTTTTCAGAATTATTAAAGTGAATATAAGTTGATTGTTTAGTTGTTTGAATAATCTAAATTGAAGAATAAATTGTATAAGTAAAGAATTATAAGAGTTGAATTATAATTAAAGTGATTTACAATTGTGAAATAAACTTATATATATAAGAAGTGAAACTATATGAATATATTTATGAATATGAGTTGTAAGTAAAAATGAATTTAAAGTTAAATGGAATATAACTTAAGAAATGTTGAATGAAGTTGATATTAGTATCAAAGTAAATTAATAAAATTAAGTGATAGATGTGAACTTGAGTTATGTAAATGAAATTCAACTTTAGTAATTGAATTGAATTAATGGATTGAATATTAATCAATTAAATGTGAATTAAGTTGATATGAAATAATGAATATAAGTGTTAATTCATTAAAATCAAATGTTACTGAAAGTTGAATAATTGAATGAAAATCAATTAATTAAACCAATTGATAAGCAAAGGAATTTGGTTGTAATGAATATACATTGATTGTTATATGATTGTTGATTGATTGTATATAATCCATTAAGAATTAATGAAATTGGAAGTTAAAGTAATTGGAATCCAATTGGAAGTTAAGTGAATCTTAAATAGAATTGAATTTGAATTGGAAGTGAACCAACTTGAATATGAATTAGTGAATATAAGCAAATTAAAAATGAATGTTAGTAAACCCAATGTAAATGAATCAAATGTGATTAAATTGAAAACCAATTCATTGAATATTAATAAGAATATGAATGAATGTTTATTGGTTATGGATGTTAGTTGGTTGATGGTTGAATATATTGCATTTGTTGTTTGTTTCATTTGCTATGTTGACATATATAGTTATTATGTTGCTATAGGATGTATATTGATACTATTGTCTATATGCATGTTCTCATGTTGTTTGTTGAGTAATTAGTAGGTGCGGATCGCGTTTGCTTCGCATTTGGAGCTCGCTTTCGCGCTATATTAGCCGTATATGCTTGCTAATAAAATATAAGGTACATATCTCGGATTACATACCGTACTTTTATACTTTTTTCCCTTCGGGATGCCTCATTACTTGATGAGATGTATATTTGTGATATATATACTGTCATTTTTTTTTTCGGATCGAGCCGCGCAAAAGAGACTATGGCGAATTTTTCCGAAAATTTAAGGCGTTAGAAAAAATTTGAGAAAATTGGAAAATTTTGAAAACTTTAACTTTGATTTTGAAGTTGAAAGTTAAACAATAGTAGTTTGTTTTTGAAAAGATAACTAAGTATGATTTGAAACTTAGTAAAGATATTATAAGAAGTTTAATTATGGATTTTGGAAAATTAATAAATTCTATAACTTTCTTACTTGATAATTTCGAGGACGAAATTCTTTTAAGGGGGGAAGATTGTAACGACCCAGAATTTTTGATAATTAAAATTTGAATATTTAATTAATTATTAAATATTAATATGTGAAATTTATAAGTCGAATAAATTTTATTTCGATTTATTGGATTTAATTGGATTTTTAAATCGATAATTTAATACGTTAAATTATGGAAATAATTGAAAATTGGGTTAAATATGATTGAAAATGATTTGTAAAATTTTATTTTATCATATTGAAGTTAGAACGATATTTTAGAACTTTTAAAATCGAATTAAGAGTAAATTTGTGAAAATTGAATATTTTAATATTTAAATCGACTAGTGAAAGTAGTCAATTTTTGAACAGTCTCAGAATTGAACGAAACTAGTTCCATTGGATCCGTAATGGTTAGTTATTACCGGATTTCAAATTTCGTGTCAATCGGAGTTATCGTTTGATCGTGGCAGCTCGAAACGCATCGATTTATTTTTAATTTTAATTTGGCGAGTTAAAATAGCCATTTTTCAAAAAGTCTCGGATTTCGACGAAACCAGTTTCATCGGATCCGTAATGTGATATTATTGTAAGGTTTCAAATTTCAAGTCAATTGGATTTACCATTTGTCCGGTACAAATTAAAACGCCTAGAAATCGAGTTAAATCGGTTTAATTTAAATTGAACGTTTGTAACCATAACTTGCACAGATGTCCGAATTAGCTTTCGAAACCTATTCCATTGTGTCCGGAACGCGGGATAAACCCTAGGAACGTCAGTTTCGGCGCGTAAATCGGAGTTCGGAATTTCCGGATGAATAGTGTTTCGTCGGTTCCTTATAAATAGCCCTTCACTCTAAAAAAATAAAAATAAAAATTAAAAAACCCTAATTCATAACCCTAGCCGCCACTACCCTATTCAATGGCCAGAATTTAATCTCACTTCTCCCTCAATCTCTCTCAATCTACAAAGAATTAGCCAAAGTTGTTAACTACAACATCGAAGAGCATGAAGAGAGCTTTAATTTCATACGGAGATGATCGGAAACGGCGCGACGAGGAGGGAGCTAGGGGGGGCCGTATGCTGCAGGTTGTGCACGCAACCCTAGGCACTAGGGGGGCCGAGCTTGGCATGGTGATGGCCGTGGGTAGCTTGTGATGTGGGCTACGGGATAGTGGTCTTTGATCGAGCTAGAAGTCAATGGAGAGGTTGCTAAAATCAAACCCTAATTCATATGAATGGGTTCGGCCTTGGAATCATGTTCTGGAGATGGAAACGTGAATGAGGAAGATGGGATGCACGACAAGGATTTGGGAGCCTAGGATCTAACGGCCCAGATTTGCTTAGGGTATTAAAGTTGTAATTTATGTTGTAAATTTTAAGTTATAAAATCGTGTAACTTCAAATATGTATATGTTTTTCATACGAGGTCGAAAACGCGCGAAACCAGTTGCGTTGGAATCGTATGGACGAGCACTACGCGATGAAATTGGATTGGAGTCGTTTGGAGTTAGTGAGAATTTTGGGTAAAATTAAACGTCCGTTTAATTTTATTCGAAATAAATCGCTAAAACGGAAAATAAAATCAAGGTGAGAACTTCTCACTCAATCGAATCAGTTTCGATTTTATTTTAAATAGTTAGATTTAAAATATTTGAATGCATGTTTGAATGATGATTGATATCTATTGATTGTTAAAATAGACATTATACGCCGTTAGTAAGCGGATGTTATTTATTAAAAACATATACCGCGAATATTTCATAAACAGTGAAATTGGTATTATATATAATAGCAATATATATATATTGGCATATGTATATATTGGAGTTGATTGATTTCCCGCATTTTTTGTTTAGCGGATGAGACCCTATTACGCCGTTATTAAGCGGATAATATTTAATAAGAACATATACCGCGATAATTTCGTACTGGAGCGAAATTGGTATTGTGCTAATGTTTGTGGATGCAGGAAAACAGGTTGGAGGGATCCAACTGGATTCCTCAACAGTATTTATTTGATTTCAGATATTTTGATATTTGATGGATTTTCATATTGATATATGATATCGTTGTAGTCGTGATTGACTATTTGGTGTGTAGCATCATTGGACCAAATTTGGAATTTTAAAATGAATTTTAAAGTGATTTTTGAAAAGTATACGTTTTATAAAATATTTTTGGAATTGATCCATTTTAAATAAATAAACGTTATAATTTTTAAAGTTATAAAAATTATGATTTTTAAGAAATATAGTTAAAAACTGATTTTTGAGAATATGATGCTATTGAGTTTATAAAATAGTTTAATCGAGATATTTTAGAATTATTGTGAAAAGTTTAAATATAGGATTTATAAAATTTGATTATTTTATAAATCAAGAGAAAGGATGAAATTATAAAGGAAATTAAAGACGTTTTAAAAGGATAATATAAATTGATTTATATTAAGAAATTTATAAATGGATATTTATAAATTGAAATACGGACATTATAAAACGAGTTTTTATAAGTGTTTGAATGAAGTGAAAATGAATTTCATTAAAGAATGAAATTTATAGAATTATAAACGGTGAAGTTATAAATGGAATTTTATAAACAGTAGGTTTATAAAATTTATAAAGTTATTGAAAGAATAGATTTGATTAAATAAATGAATCTTATAAGTTATAAGATTTATGGTTTGGAAAGTCTTTAAAGGAACGATTTTGTAAAATAATCGTTTTATAAGTATTTAACTTATAATATGAACTTTTAGTTTATAATTAAGTTATAAACTGGAATAGGTTAATAAAGGAATTTATAAAAAGGAAGTTTTTATAAATAAATAGAAATGGAATTTATAAACGTTGTTTTATAAATTTGCAAATGATTTATTTTGACAAGAAAATTTGTTGAAACCTATAAATGGAGTTATATTCACATTTTTGAATAGTGAATAATCCTTTGAATTAAAATGAATAAAAGGATGAAAGTTGTTAACGTAGTATATTCACGTTTTTGAATAGTGAATAATATGTTAAAGAAATTGTTTTGAATGTGATATTTGAAATTGAATTAAAACGATCTAACGATGTTTTAACATGTGTTGAGATTCGAAACCATAGATTTCAACATTCATTGTTGAAATAGACGTTTTCGAGAAATAAAAGGAAATAGTGGACTATAACACTGTTGTTATAGTAAATGATTTCCGAAAGGAAATGTTTTGTATAGTATTGGGATTATATATCTATTTTAATTTCGAATCCCTATACTAGTGATTTTGGGTTGTCGTAACGATGTTTTACGTAACATTCGTTTTGGCCCAAATAAATATGTTAAGAGCATGATTTCCTTAAAGAATGAAATATATACTTAATCTCGATTTAAGTATATTGAATATTTTCTAAGTGTTGAAAATAAATAAAATTTGTGAATTACTTATGAATAAATAAGTATGGAAATGTTTTCCAATATAAAGCGAATACTTTGAGAATTTATCTTTTTGAAGATAAATTGAAAAGAAATATTGAAATGAATAATTGAAATCGAATATTCATGGATATTTTGGATTATAAATTCACTAAGGAATTTATAAAGGAAGTGGAATTTGTTAAAAAATAAATATTGATTTATTTTTGAAGTATGAAATAATATATCTAGTAAAGATATTTTTGGAAAATAAATAATTTGGAAAATTATTTGGAAACTGGTGATGTGTGCATATCCATTGATAGTTCAATAATCGACTATCAATATTTCCCTTTGAATGGGTAATTGATGTGATTTGTTTGAATGTGAATGCTACACTTATTTTTGAATAAGCGCTCACTATTCGGGTTAACCGGGAAAGGACCATGGGGTCGTATAACCCATTCCGAATATGTGATACGTCGATGTGAATTGGAAGATCGGTGTTGAAGACCCGGTATTTGCGAGAGCGATAGGATGACCTGTCGATTTACTCTGCACCGAGTAGCTACGGTATAGAGTTCTCCATATGTGATGGTGAATCCGATCAGGATTGTGAATATCCGGATTGCAAGGACTTCTTTGTAAGTGCCTTCGGTTTTGTTCGATCCCGGAACAGACTTGTATGGATTGTGTGTCTGACATTACAAGTTGAGATATAAAGCCGATTTCATTCAAATATATTTCTGTTGGTGGCGGAGAATTTATTCTTTAGCTTAACACCCTTCTCTGAGACGTACGAGCTCAGAGGTTATATAGTTGAAGTTATCAGCGATATATTCCCAATTTGGTAATGTGACATGCTGAGTGTTGCTGAAATGATCATTGTGTTGATTATTGTGATAGGATCGTTTATTTGATCGTCTATCTTGGTGATCATTGTGTTGATCATTTGTTGACCCAAAGCATGGCTTTTGTATAAAGTATGTTTTTGTGGACGTGACTTCGTCGAGCCTCACACCCCGGAAATGGTCAAAACAGGAAAGATGCGGCAAGGTTATGAGGGGTAGCTCCCTTTAGGGTATGTACATTTCCTTCTGGATAGAGGTGGTATCATGGTATGGAGCCCAGATATTTAACCTATGTGGTTACTACGAATTTATTACTTTGTGGTTGTTGGTTTTCGGGATCCCGTGAGAAAGGTCGTTTACGATCGGGGAATGGCGTGCTCGTGTCAGTAGTTACCCTGTTAGGGGTAACCCGGCCTTGTGTTGGCAGAGTTCCGGTTTGGTTCTCGGGGATGTCTTTCCAGAGGCATTCTCATGTGGCAATGGGAAGTTCCTTGGCCTGACAATTTGTTGGAAATCCAAAGAAACAATACGAAACTTGTACGGTTTTAGTTGTAGAACCTATCATTCACTTATAGTGTCGCAACACTGTTTGGATGGTAGCTATAGTAGGCATAGTTCGAAATGTCTATGCTGGCTAAGATTTATATTCTACTTTCGAAATGATTTTCCCTACACTATACAATAATAATAATATGAAATGTTCTTTTAAATGCGTATCAAGCATCTTTGACTATCATAAGGAGAAATCTCCTCCGATTCTGCGTTTGCATTGTGTGTGTGTGTGTGTGCGGGAGGCCTTATGGTAGTCTCATTTTTAAAAGCATTGCGAATTGAATTTAAAAATATTTCTCTATTTTGATTTTAAAGATAAATAAACTGTTTTGAGTTCTCACACCAGTCACATGACTGACTCGGAGTTTATTGTTTTCCTTCCTAAACTCTGGGTGCCCACCAATTTTCACACGGGCAGTCAAGAGTTAGGTTTATCACGATATTCTGGATATTCTGGAGTTGCTGGAGGCAAGATGGATGGCATGGCGTATTACTAGTTTATATAGTATTTCTTTTCCGCTGCACTGTTTGATGTTTGTTTGATGTTGTACGCTCTGATGATATGATGTAATGAAATGTAATGTAATGTAATAACTGATATAGTTCTTTGTTTAAAGATTATTCATTTATTATTATATGTTGTTCCGCTGCGAATTGTGAGATTCTGATGTTGTTCTGTTTTCATTCTGTTCCGTTCTATTTTAAAATTATGTTCTATTTTTCTTTCCCCTTCTATGTTCTCTATTCTCTTTTTCTTCTATTTTAAAATGTTCTATCTTCTTTTCTGTTTTCTATTCTCTCTAATTTCTATTTTCTATTTCCTTCTTTCCTATCTTCTTTCTTCTTTTTTTCTTCTTTTCTTTTTCTTAAAACCCCTAAGGGTTCGTATTTTCGTTCATCTTGAATTAAACAAAGGAGATTAGTGTCTATTCAAGGAGTACGGATTTACGGGTCTTTACAGAAGAGGGAACTTGTCCTATTCGTGGAATTTAAAAGGTTATCTCACCGTTATTCCGCCCATAGCACTCGTTGAATACGGAAGTTGATTTTGGATAAAAGTAGAATGATTTCTATAATCCTATTTTCTCAAAAGATACTCTTTAAAAATGATTTGAGAAATATTCAAAAAAGGTTTAAATGATTCCGTATTCACTAAAAGAATATTTTGAAAATATATATCTCTCGAAGGTATTTTGGTAAAGGAAAATGAATGAATCGAAAAACAATCACCTAATTACATCATTTTTATCGATGATTGGATTTCGAAGGAACTGGGGTCGGATTTGGTTAATTCCTATCCGAAAACCACTTCGAACCAGTTTACGTGTTCGAAGAATGAAGATGTTTGAAGACGGAGATATTGAGATGAATAATAACGAGGGACTACTTGTTGATTAATTGGGGATAAACTCCCGATTCACTATATTGTAGCAGTGGTCTCTTTGTTATGAAAAAACCTCAAAACCACAGGGCTTCTCGCCTAGTTATGGCCAAGGAAAGTTCCTTCGGTTTCATTCGGTCCCAGAACGAACTTGTATGGATGAATGTCTGACCTTGCATTCCAAATCATAATGAGTAGTTTCTATAAAAGTATATCAGTCGGTGGCGGAGAAGACACCTTCTGTTAGCTTAACACCCTTTTCCGAGACATACGTGCTCAGGAAGTTATACGTTTGTAGAAATAAGTCGGGTGAATGTGGAATGGCAATGTGGCATTCAAAGTGAATGAATATGTGCTATATGAAAAGGTAATCGTAGCCTCCAGCCTCATCAACCGGAAATGACCGAAACATGTTTAGATGCAGCAAGGCTAAGTGGGTCATTCCCAAGTAGGGTATGATCATTCCCTTCTAGATATATTTCTTCCCGCTATGACGTTCGGGATGTAAATTAATGTGGAAGTATGCGAAGAGAGCTCTCGGACAAAGGTCGGTAACGACCGGGGGATGACATATTCGGTGCTATCTAGTTACAGAGGTAGGCCGGTCTTGTGTTGGTAGAGGGCAGATGTTCTGTGCCTCGGGGCATCCATCTAGAGGTGTACCCATCGGAAGGTAGTCCTTTCACCTGGTCATTTGTATGGAAATCCATTCTCCAATAAGAACCTTCAGACTTGATTGTAAACCTAGTATGCTGGAATTTAATCAATGTAACAATTTCGGCTAAGATTAATAAGTTTATTTGAAAATGTTTTCATAGAATGTCATTAAAAATAATATCCTTAAATTATGCGTAACAAAGAGTTTTGGTTATTATAAGGTAAAAAAAACCTGTTCCATGTTATGCGGCGTGGTCTTATGAGATACCTTTTTGTTTTCAAAAACATCGTACTTTGAGTTGTCACACCAGTCCCATGACTGACTCGGAGTTTGTTTTTCCCTTTAAACTCTGGATGCCCTATTTTCCGAGGCAGCCGTGTAGTCAGGATACCTTAGGAGCATTTTGGAGCATGTTGTGGAGCATTTTGGGCAAGTCTTTTGGAGCGATGAAGCTGAAGTACGTTATGTAGTTATCTACCCATTTTCCGCTGTGTTATGTAGTATGTATTTCTAGCATATGTACGGATAGACGGTTATAACTATCCTGCTAGATATGTATTTGACTCTGATCATTTTGTATAATTATAAATGTTGAATGCGATGTGAGATTCTATTATTCTGTTATCTTCTATCTTTATTTTCTTTTACACCCCTGATAATATGCCTCCTCGGCACTTGGATTTACGGCACGTGAATACCGTGGATGTATTAGTGTCGATTTCTGAGGATTGAGGAGACGGGTCATCACATCCATAATGTACATGTTCGTAATTCATATGCGCATTGGCTATCAAAAAATATTATCTAAAATACTTTCATACATAGATATAACATTTTAAAATTATTGTATATTTAAATAAAATAATTTAAAATATGTAATTAGATTTTGTAAATTTAATAAATTTTAAACTTAAACTTAATATCTAAAACATCTTTTTGGGTAAAATCCACTTTTATGATTTAAGCAATACCATTTAGTAAAGATTATTTGCACTAATTCTCTTCGTCAACACTTTATCACACTAGGATTTGTGGAATTTGCTTTTTTTCAAAATTCCAATATCATCCATATTCCACTTGGTTCTTCCATAAACAAAGAACTTGATTAAAATTTAACATTTATTATTAACCATGCTACTCTGATTAGAGATTTTGACTTTGAAATTTAACATTTATTATTAACCTGCTACTTTGATTGGAGATTTTGACTTTGAGTAGACTATAGTGAACCGTACAATAACCTTATACAATCGGGGAGACGAATTCTCTAAAAAATAGCGTTGCACTTCCTATGCTTCAAATTATACTCAATTATAGTCACTCGATAGCCGTCATGCCATGATTTAACTATAATCAAAATGGAGTTTCCATATTGAAGCTCATCAGAAATCTCAAGTCGAGAGAATTGTATAATACCATCACTTAGAAATTTCATGTTCGAACTAGTTGTTATAAACCAATAAGAAACACTCGAGTGAGTCATTCTATAGTTATCTGATGATATCAATACATACCCATTATTGCCACCAATAGCCATAAGTTATACTGCCTAGCATTTGAAGATCATTACATACTCTGGTCTCGGAGGATGTATCAATATCCTTTGTCGAAACACCTTGGTGAGGAATATTTAAAATAATATGTTATTTTATACCATTATAATTTCTCATAATTACAACTTCTGGTAATTATTACCACATAATATACAATTAAAGGATTTTTTTTACTTAATACACCTAAATTAATTTCTTAGTTAATACATCACAATATATCAAGTATATGATAGAAAACAATCACCTTTTATTTCAAATGAGATTTTATTACGGAGTTAATAATTTACAATCGAACGAGATTTTATTACAAAGTAAGTAATTTACAATCTAACGAGATTTTAGTATAGAGTTTATAATTTATAATAAATTACAGAATTGGCCATAAAGCATACCCTCAACTCTCTTAATTCTCACTTGAATTTTAGGCTAATTATTGCATCTCAATCCCATCCATTTGATTAGTTTGCTCAAAACGATAGAATCGGTCCCTTCATGAATGGCTATGCCACATTGAATTAATTATCTACCATGTCAACTCTAACAGACGCTAATAAACTCTCTTTATCATGTGGAACTTTTCAGATTGTGCTTCTCGACTTCTAGTGAGCTCTAGGTTATGTATCATGGTTTTGCCACCACATAATGATCTTATGAGATTCTTAACATTTGGAATCATTCTTAGCTTAGTCAAAAATTTATGCATACATACACGTATACATATACACTCATTGCATATATTTCTGCGCTTATTCAAGGCGATATACATAGCTTATTGGTTGAATCAGCCATATCTTTTGATTTGAACATTTCCAACATAAGCTTCAAACTAAGGGTTGAACATGAATTTAGGATTGACATACCATGCTCGATATCACTAGTGAAGTTCGAGTTCGAATACTCCTTCATTATGAGCTCATTATTTCTATAAACATTTCTCTAGTACTTTTCAAATACTCAAGAACACCCTTAACTATTATTTAATGACCTTGATTTGGATTTGATACTTACTGAATTTACCAAGTACATAAGAGAAGTGTGATATAGTAGATAACGTATCATATGATAATTCATATTGCCAATGCATAAGGAATCCATCTTATATGTTCCATGTTAGATGTTTTAATATGGTGCCTATGTATATAGTATGGGACTATCTCAACATCCCTTTATAATGACTACAAAAGATGTTATTTTCAAATCCAATATCAAGAATTAAACAACCAAACTAAGGTTGATTTTAACATGAGTAACTCATTAATAATTAGTATTATTTTTTACTTAATAGCTATAGAAATATTTTAGTGCATTTTATAGTTCTTTCTTACAGACACATGCTTCCTCTGCATATTGACTGAAATTTAAACACTTCGGTTTTTCTGCTAAAATATTTTCCGATTCTAATGCTTATCGATCAATGCTTTCATAGATATTCTTTGGATCCTATCCAAAACCTGCAAACCCTGTATCTCTCCCACTGACTTTGATACAAATTGTGGTTAGGTGCAAATAGCCTAAACTCTTATTTAGAATGTTTATTTCAACATATATGTACCAAGAATCAAAATCATGCCAAGTGATAATTCTTCGAGTAAAAAAAAAGAGTTGACATTAGCATTATGTTAATTTCAACAATTGAAATCTACGATGTTATTCTTATCAACATTTCTCGCTATATCCCAAATGCATGGCCACTTCTTAAATACACATATGCTGTAGATGGACCATCTCCCTTCGGGTACAACTATCAAAATTACATTTTGACAATGTACTTTGAATCAATTCTGGATTTCTACATTGTATCATATGGCAAAGTCAATACTCTTAATGACTTATTGACAAATAAGGAAATTCTTTCGTCGATATTAATATAAACCTTATAGTTTCTCTTCAATACGAGAGTGTTATTATCAGACGTTCTAATAAGTTATGTCTATTTATGCTTGGTTAATTTCATTTCGTCTTACGTGATCAGTTTTATATTTGGGTCGTTCCCAAATCCATCTTACTACCAATAATTTCTAAAAGAAATTCCTTCATCCTGAGTTTGGCATCTCTTGAAACCATAAGCATTTCTTAGTACAATGGAATAGGCATTCGAAACATTTATGAATTGTCTTTATGTATAAAACTGAAATTATTTTGAGTTTACGATATTTAGTTCATAACATAACTTAGTCAACCAATGAGAGTTGGTCTCAAACTCCTTTAGGGTGGTTCATACAAGAACCCATGAGCAAGTATTATGTGCAGCTTTTCAACTCACACAATCTGTCAACTCTTTCACCTAGGATATGTAGGGGTTTCTTATAACTCTTATCTTGTATAATCTTATAACATATGCGTTAGATGAAATTAAATTTAACCTTATGTGCTTACTCTTAAGTACACATCTGTATATAAACAAGCTGACTCAACTTCAGTCATTATCAATCATATTTTGTCCAACAAAGTCCAATTACTCCATATTGATACATCATAATAAATTGAAAGGTGGAATGTTTTTTGAAATTGAATCTTAATTACTGTAACGACCCAGAATTTTTGATAACTTGAATTTGAATATTTAATTTATTTTTAATATTAATAAGTGGAATTTTTAAGTCGAATAATTTATTTTTCGAATATTGGATTTAATGGGACAATTAAATCGATTTATTTAATAGTGAAATTCCACAAATAATTAAATATTGGGTTAAATATGATTGAAAATGATTTGGAAAATTTTGTTTTATCATATTGAAGTTATAGAAATATTTTAGAACTTGTAAAACTGAATTTGGAGTTAATTTGTAAAAATCGAATATTTTGATATTTAATTATCGACTGAAAAATAGCCAATTTTTGAACAGTCTCGGAATTGAACGAAACGAGTTCCATTGGATCCGTAATAGTTAGTTATTATCGGATTTCAAATTTCGTAGCAAACGGAGTTGTCGTTTGACCGTGGCAGCTCGAAACGCATCGATATCGTTTTAATTTTAATTCGGCGAGTTAAAATAGCCATTTTTCAAACGGTCTCGGATTTCGACGAAACCAGTTTCATCGGATCCGTAATGTGATATTATTGCAAGATTTCAAATTTCAAGTCGTTTGGATTTGCCGTTTGTCCGGTACAAGCCAAAACGCCTAGAAATCGTTTAAATCGGTTTTAATTTAAATTGATCGTTTAATTCCATATCTCTCACATACGATCGAATTAGCTTACGAAACCTGTTCCATTGTGTCCGAAATGCGGAAAAACCTTAGGATCGCCTGGCGGCATGCGTCGTTTGGAGTTCGTTTGCAAAAGTGTTAAATTGGGCATTTTATTATTAAAATAATATTAACATATATGTTATCTTCTTTTCCAAAACCCTAATCACTATCACCAGCCGCCTCCTATAGGTCCAATGGCCGAAATCATCCCATTTTCCTCTCTCAAAATCTCCAAATCCGCTCATCGAATCGAGAAGCTTACAACATGAAAGTTGTAGAGCATGGTGTGGACTACAGATCCAACGGTGGATCTCAGCTATCGTCGCCATTTGGATGAGATATTGAGCCGTGTCCCCTGGTTGTTGCGTGCGTTCCTCAAGGTGGAGGAGGGCGCCGAGCTTGGCCATGCTTGGGCCGATGGTGGCTTTTGTCGAGGGCTTTCATTTGGTGGCAGGGTGATGAAGTATCGATGCTCGTGGTGGTCGGAAAATCAAACCCTAGATTTGTGCATATGGGTTTGGTGTGCGTTTTCTACCTGGAGAGGAGTTGCCGTGAACGAAGAGAAGGAGGGGGAAGGAGATGTGCGGCCAGGATCAATTTAGGTTGAGAAATGTAAAATAATGTTGATTTATTCATATTTAAATCGTGTACAAACTTTAAACTGCGATATCTTTTTGCTGCGAGGTCCGATTTGGGCGAATCAAAGTGCGTTGGAATCGTATGATCGCGCTCTTCGCAATGCAACTAGTTTGGAGTCGATTGGAGCTCGTTTGAATTTCGGGTAAAATTAAACGTTCGTTTAATTTTATTCGAAACGAACGCCGAAACCGGAAATAAAATCAAGGTGAGAACTCCTCACTCAATCGAAAGGTTTTGTTTAAAATTTTGAATAGTTAATATTGATTGTTGATGGTTGATTGATTGTGCTAGTAGATATAGTAGGATATATACTATATATAGCGATATATATATATTGGCATATGTATATATCGGATTTGATTTCCCGCCTCGTATAGCGGATGAGACCCTATTGCGCCGCCTATTAAGCGGATATTTATAAAATCCCATATACCGCGATATTCCACCTTGAAGTGGAATTGGTATTGTGCTAACATCTGTGGATGCAGGGTAACAGGTTGGAGGGATCCAACTGGATTCCTCACATATTTATTTGTTTATGAATATTATGTTGATTGTTGATAATCACATTGATATATGATGTTATTCCCATGATTGACCATTCGATGTTGTTGCATCATCGGATTCAAATTTTTAAAAATTAAAATAACGGTTTTGAATTTAAAAGGGGTTTAAATCGATTTTTCAAAGAATATGGTTTATTAAAAATTTTGAATTGATTAAATTTTAAAATAAATAGATGGATAAAATTTTATGTTTTAAAAATTTATATTTTTATAAAATATAACTTAAAAGAAATTTTTAACAATAATAGGTTTTTATAAAATAGTTAAATTTGGTTTTCGGGAAGTTATTATTATTAATGGTTTATATAAAGGATTTTATAAATGGATGTTTTTAAAATTAAAATTATTGAAGTTATAGAATAAATTTAGAAAGTGTTAAGTTGATGTATAACATGAATTTCACTAGAATTTATAGATTAATAAATGTGAAACTTATAAAACGAATGGTTATTGGAAAATTTTAAGCTTATAAGTTATTAACTTATAAAAATGGATTTGGGCATTAAAAGGGGAATTTTATAGAAATTGTTAATAAATGAAGATTTCATTAGTTGAAATTATTATAAGCCATAAAGAAATCTTGTAAGTGATAAGATTTTAAATTGGTGAAGTTCAAAAGAACGATTTGGGTAAATAGATAATATTATAAGTATTTAACTTATAATATTGATTTTAGTATATAATCGAGTTATGTAAATCGAATTGGACTAATAAAAGGAGATTTCTAAAACGAAGTTTCATAAATAGAAATGGGATGTATGGACATTGTTATAAATCCGAAAAATCAATTTAATTTGATAAATTGAATATGGAATTTGTTAAAGGGGTTGTATTCACTATTTTTGAACGGTGAATGTATTATTTTATTAAATGAACGTGTTTTTGGAAAAGAACGTTCTAAATGGAATTTAAAACTAATTAAAGACGTTTTAAGATATATTAAGTATCGAAATCATAGATTTCAACATTGATTGTTGAAATAGACGATTTCGAGAAATAGAAGGGAATATTTTGAATAGTAGTGGATTTATGTATCCATTTTTATTTCGAATCCATATACTAGTGTTTTTGGGTTGTCGTAACGATGTTTTACGCAACATTCGTTTTTAACCCAAATAAATGTGAATAAAGGAATGTTTTCTTAAAGAGAATGGAATAAATACTTAACTGTGATTTAAGTATATGGAATATTTTCAAATCGTTGAAAATAAATAAATTTGTGAATTACTTATTTTTAAAATAAGCATGGGAATGGTTTTCTAATATGAAATGGAACGGTTTTTGTGAATTCACCTTTAAGGTAATTGAAAGCAAATAACTTGAAATCGATTTGGGAATCGTATGCTAGTAGATGCTTGGAATTTAAATCCACTTTGGAATTTATATATATGAAGGGAAATTTGTTTAAAAATAAATGTTGATTTATTCTTAAATGTGAAAATATAATTTACGAATTTGGAACGTAAGTAAAATAAATCGGTAAAGATTTATTTGGTGGTTTGAAATTTGTTTCAAAAGGTATATATGGTTAAGGTGATTTGAAATTAGTTTTCAAATGGTTAAGGTGATTTGAAATTGGTTTGCAAATGGTTAATGTAATTTGAAAATTGGTTTTCAAATGGTAAAGGTAAATTGAAAATTGGTTTTTCAATTGGTTAAGTGTGGAAAGTTTTATCGTGAAGTGGTTTTGGTAAAACAAGTAACTGGGACAATTATTTGGAAATGGTGTATATATATATATATATATCTCGTAAGATATTTTGGGACTTAATAATTTTGGAAAAATTATTTGGAATCTGATGATGTGGCGCATCTTTATTGATAGTTAAATAACCGACTATCAATATTTACCCTTGGATGGTATTGATTGTGTTTGTTTGGAATTGAATGCACACTTATTTTTAAAATAAGCGCTCGCTATTCGGTTTAGCCGGGAGAGGACCTTTGTGTCGTATATCCCATTCCGAATATGTGATACGTCGTTTGGATTGCATTTGAAGACCGGTGTGAAGACCGGGTATTTGTGAGAACGATAGGATGACCTATCGATTGTCTCCGCATCGTTAGCTACGATATGGAGATTTCCTTTGTGATGGGAAATTTTATCGGGATTGTGAATACCCGGATTGCAAGGGCTTCTTTGGAAGTGCCTTCGGTTCTGTTCGAACCCGGAACAGACTTGTATGGTTACGTGTCTGACATTACATTTTGAGAGATAGAGCAGATTTCTTTCAAATACATTTCTGTTGGTGGCGGAGAATTTATTCTCTTAGCTTAACACCCTTCTCTGAGACGTACGAGCTCAGAGGTTATGTAGTTGAAGGTTATCAGCGATATTTCCCAATCTGGTAATGTGGCATGCTGAGTGCTGCTGTGTGATGATCATTGGTTGATCGTTTGGATATGATCATTTGTTTGATCATTTATCTTTGTGATTATTGCTTTGGTCATCTGTGGACCCAAAGCATGGCTTTGTTGCACAAAGCGTAGCTTTGTGGACGAGACTTCGTCAGGACCTCACTCCCCGGAAATGGTCGAAACAGGAATATGCGGCAAGGTTATGAGGGTCGCGCCCTTTAGGGTATGTCATTTCCTTCTGGAAAAGGGTGGTATCATGGTATGGAGCCCAGATATTTACTCATGTGGAAAACACTATATCTATTTCTGTGTGGTGTTGTTGGTATCGAGCGCTCGGATAAAGGTCCCAAAGGACCGGGGGATGACATATTCGTGTAGTAGTTACCTAGTTACAGAGGTAACCCGGCCTTGTGTTGGCAGAGATCTAACCGTAACGTTAGTTCTCGGGACGTCCCGCCAGAGGCGATCCCATGTGGCAGTAGGAAGTTCCTTAGCCTGACCATTTGTTGGAAATCCATTCCTCCAATACGCGCCTTGTACGGTTTTAGTTGTATTACCTGCCATTCACTTATGGTGGTCACCACTGTTTGGATGGTAGCTATAGTAGGCATAGTTCGGAATGTCTATGCTGGCTAGGATTTATATTCTACTTTCGAAATTGTTTTCTACACTATGCACTAGTAATAATATCAAAAATGATTTGATTTTTGCGTAGTAAGCATCTTTGACTATCATAAGGAGAAATCTCCTCCAATTCTGCGTTTGCATTGTGTGTGTGGCGGGAGGCCTTATGGTAGTTTCATTTTTCCAAAAAGCATTTCGAATTTCGAAAGTTAAATTTAAATTTTCTTGTTGCTTGTTTAAAGATAAACTATTTTTGAGTTCTCACACCAGTCCCATGACTGACCTGGAGTTTATTGTTCCTTTCCTAAACTCTGGGTGCCCACTATTTTCCACACGGGCAGTCTAGAGTTAGGTTATCAGGTTATTCTGGATTCTGGAGTTGCTGTGCAGATGTTGGAGGCGAGCTTGGATAGCGTAGTCTATTATCTATTGGATATAGTATTCTTTCCGCTGTTTTATTGTTGTACACTCTGATGATATGATGTATTGTGATGTATATATAAAATGTATAGTTCTTTGTTTTAAATGAATGTACATTTATCTATTATATATTGTTCCGCTGCGATTGTGAGATTCTGATATTGTTTCTCGTTCTGTTACTTGTTTTCTGTTTTCTCCTCTCTTTCTTTCCTTTCTTCTTCTACCTCTTTCTTCTTCTAAAACCCTAACGGTTCGATTTTTCGGCAACGAAAAATCGCGATCGTTACATTTGGTATCAGAGCATATGGTTAAGCGACAACCTGCTCTGTTGGGTATTACTCATTAGAGATAGAGTCAGTAGTACTCTAGAATGAGTGTGAGTGTAATAATAGATATGAGTGCGTATTTGTTAGTGAATATAAAATTGTTTTATATTGTGATGATTGGTTTGTTGAGTGGTATATGAACCTTCGTCGGCGCAGCCTCGAAAACTGAATCGAAGGGGTTCCTAAACACTTGAATAGAACAATTCGACACAATATTGTTTTAAATTGGGTAAATGAAATAATTTTACCTTGATTATATTTTGTATATAAAGAAAATAATTTTTCAAGAATTATTGAAGTGTGTATATAATTGATTGCTTGGTTGTTGTAAATGATATAAATATAAAATAATTAAAAGTTGTTTGAATAAGCTAATAAAAGCAACTATTGTAAAAGAATAATGGTATAAACCAATGAATCATAAGATGAAATAATAATTAATGATGATTTACAATTGTAAGATAAGCATGTATGTATATAAGAAGTAAAATTATATAAGTAAAAGGTTTATAAAAGTGATTTATGAATAGAAAGAAAACTTTTTGAAAGAATAATTAGCATTGATTTCACTATTGTCACTGGGAAATAATAAGGGTGATGACTGCAGCATCATCAGTATCATTTTCGAGTTTCTATGTGATGGATTTGCTACAAAAATGAATTTAAAATTGAAGTTTTGTTGTAATAAATCAATTTGAAATTAAAATTCAACTTGAAATTGATAAATATAAGTGAAAAAAAGGTTTTGAACTTATAATATAAGTTAGAAGTTGAATAATAAGTTTTATAACTTATTAAATGGAAAATGTAAGTAAAACCGATTATTGAAATGGTTAAACAATAAAGTTAAGTAAAATGGAATATGAATTTGAATATTGATATGAATTTGACTTAAGTAAAAGTTAAATAGGATTTACTTTGGAATTTAAAATCCGAATTGAATTGATAAGTAAAACTTAAGTTTGATTAACAAATGATGTTTAAATGGAATAACTTAAGTGAAGTTGAATAAAAAATCGATCTTTGCATCAAAGTTAAATAATCAAGTGAATTAAATGATGTAAATAAAGTTGAAATGGAATGCAAGTTAAGTAATATTGAAAGAATTGATGTTAATATCAAAGTAAGTGAATAAAGTGAGTAAATAAAATTGTTAAAGATGTGAACTTAAGTTATATAAATGAAATTCAATTTTATTTGTAAAAAGAACTAGCAATTGAGTTAAAGTATGAATTGAATGTTAATCAATAGAATATGAATAAGTTGATATGAAATGATGCATGCAAGTGTAAATTCATTTGAAAATAGTTGAATAGTAGAATGAAAATCAATTGAATGCTAAACCAATTGGAATTAAAACAGTTGAACCAAATTGAATGTAAGTAAAATGGATAAAATTTGGTTGTATTGGATGTGCATTGGTTGTTATTTGTTTGTTGATTGATTATATGTAAATTCATTGAGTGTTAATGGAAATAAACTAGCGCAATTGAAAGCTATGTAATTGAACTCAAATTGAATGTAAAGTAAATGAATTTGAATAGAATTGAATTTGATGTGGGCTGAATATAAACCAATGTGAATTTAATTAGTGAATGTAACTAATTGAAACGAATGAATTGAATATGCAACTTCAATAATAAACTAAAAAAAAAAATGTGTAAGAAGCATGCATTGGAAATTTTGAACTTGAATTGGCAAAATAGTTTGAATGTTGGAATTGAATACTATTACTAGCAGGATATACAGGTTATAAAGGAATTGGGATTTTGATTTCAAAGTTAAAAAATTGAATTGCTCGACAAAAAGGTACGTATTTCAGTTTTTATATGAGATTTGATGATTTCCTTCTCCAGCCACTTGGCTTTCTCTTTTCTTTTTGATTCTGAGGGGCCGTAGAGCCGTTTTGTAGTCGTACCGATCTAGCCGCGCAAAGGAGACTCTGGCGAAATTTTTCGAAAATTTAGGGAGTTAGAGAAATTTTGAGAAATTTTGAAAGTTTGAAATTTGAATTTAAATTTAAATTTGAATTGTTGAGTAAACAATGTTGTTTGAAACCTATAATTGAGTTTGGAAAGCTAATTGAAATGATAGTAGATCTTTAATAAAAAGATTTGTTTGAAAAGTTGATAAAACTAATTAGTTTTGGAAAAATAATAAACGGATTATGAATTATTCTCCTTAACTTGCAATTTCGAGGACGAAATTCTTTTAAGGGGGGAAGATTGTAACGACCCAGAATTTTTGATAACTTGAATTTGAATATTTAATTTATTTTTAATATTAATAAGTGGAATTTTTAAGTCGAATAATTTATTTTTCGAATATTGGATTTAATGGGACAATTAAATCGATTTATTTAATAGTGAAATTCCACAAATAATTAAATATTGGGTTAAATATGATTGAAAATGATTTGGAAAATTTTGTTTTATCATATTGAAGTTATAGAAATATTTTAGAACTTGTAAAACTGAATTTGGAGTTAATTTGTAAAAATCGAATATTTTGATATTTAATTATCGACTGAAAAATAGCCAATTTTTGAACAGTCTCGGAATTGAACGAAACGAGTTCCATTGGATCCGTAATAGTTAGTTATTATCGGATTTCAAATTTCGTAGCAAACGGAGTTGTCGTTTGACCGTGGCAGCTCGAAACGCATCGATATCGTTTTAATTTTAATTCGGCGAGTTAAAATAGCCATTTTTCAAACGGTCTCGGATTTCGACGAAACCAGTTTCATCGGATCCGTAATGTGATATTATTGCAAGATTTCAAATTTCAAGTCGTTTGGATTTGCCGTTTGTCCGGTACAAGCCAAAACGCCTAGAAATCGTTTAAATCGGTTTTAATTTAAATTGATCGTTTAATTCCATATCTCTCACATACGATCGAATTAGCTTACGAAACCTGTTCCATTGTGTCCGAAATGCGGAAAAACCTTAGGATCGCCTGGCGGCATGCGTCGTTTGGAGTTCGTTTGCAAAAGTGTTAAATTGGGCATTTTATTATTAAAATAATATTAACATATATGTTATCTTCTTTTCCAAAACCCTAATCACTATCACCAGCCGCCTCCTATAGGTCCAATGGCCGAAATCATCCCATTTTCCTCTCTCAAAATCTCCAAATCCGCTCATCGAATCGAGAAGCTTACAACATGAAAGTTGTAGAGCATGGTGTGGACTACAGATCCAACGGTGGATCTCAGCTATCGTCGCCATTTGGATGAGATATTGAGCCGTGTCCCCTGGTTGTTGCGTGCGTTCCTCAAGGTGGAGGAGGGCGCCGAGCTTGGCCATGCTTGGGCCGATGGTGGCTTTTGTCGAGGGCTTTCATTTGGTGGCAGGGTGATGAAGTATCGATGCTCGTGGTGGTCGGAAAATCAAACCCTAGATTTGTGCATATGGGTTTGGTGTGCGTTTTCTACCTGGAGAGGAGTTGCCGTGAACGAAGAGAAGGAGGGGGAAGGAGATGTGCGGCCAGGATCAATTTAGGTTGAGAAATGTAAAATAATGTTGATTTATTCATATTTAAATCGTGTACAAACTTTAAACTGCGATATCTTTTTGCTGCGAGGTCCGATTTGGGCGAATCAAAGTGCGTTGGAATCGTATGATCGCGCTCTTCGCAATGCAACTAGTTTGGAGTCGATTGGAGCTCGTTTGAATTTCGGGTAAAATTAAACGTTCGTTTAATTTTATTCGAAACGAACGCCGAAACCGGAAATAAAATCAAGGTGAGAACTCCTCACTCAATCGAAAGGTTTTGTTTAAAATTTTGAATAGTTAATATTGATTGTTGATGGTTGATTGATTGTGCTAGTAGATATAGTAGGATATATACTATATATAGCGATATATATATATTGGCATATGTATATATCGGATTTGATTTCCCGCCTCGTATAGCGGATGAGACCCTATTGCGCCGCCTATTAAGCGGATATTTATAAAATCCCATATACCGCGATATTCCACCTTGAAGTGGAATTGGTATTGTGCTAACATCTGTGGATGCAGGGTAACAGGTTGGAGGGATCCAACTGGATTCCTCACATATTTATTTGTTTATGAATATTATGTTGATTGTTGATAATCACATTGATATATGATGTTATTCCCATGATTGACCATTCGATGTTGTTGCATCATCGGATTCAAATTTTTAAAAATTAAAATAACGGTTTTGAATTTAAAAGGGGTTTAAATCGATTTTTCAAAGAATATGGTTTATTAAAAATTTTGAATTGATTAAATTTTAAAATAAATAGATGGATAAAATTTTATGTTTTAAAAATTTATATTTTTATAAAATATAACTTAAAAGAAATTTTTAACAATAATAGGTTTTTATAAAATAGTTAAATTTGGTTTTCGGGAAGTTATTATTATTAATGGTTTATATAAAGGATTTTATAAATGGATGTTTTTAAAATTAAAATTATTGAAGTTATAGAATAAATTTAGAAAGTGTTAAGTTGATGTATAACATGAATTTCACTAGAATTTATAGATTAATAAATGTGAAACTTATAAAACGAATGGTTATTGGAAAATTTTAAGCTTATAAGTTATTAACTTATAAAAATGGATTTGGGCATTAAAAGGGGAATTTTATAGAAATTGTTAATAAATGAAGATTTCATTAGTTGAAATTATTATAAGCCATAAAGAAATCTTGTAAGTGATAAGATTTTAAATTGGTGAAGTTCAAAAGAACGATTTGGGTAAATAGATAATATTATAAGTATTTAACTTATAATATTGATTTTAGTATATAATCGAGTTATGTAAATCGAATTGGACTAATAAAAGGAGATTTCTAAAACGAAGTTTCATAAATAGAAATGGGATGTATGGACATTGTTATAAATCCGAAAAATCAATTTAATTTGATAAATTGAATATGGAATTTGTTAAAGGGGTTGTATTCACTATTTTTGAACGGTGAATGTATTATTTTATTAAATGAACGTGTTTTTGGAAAAGAACGTTCTAAATGGAATTTAAAACTAATTAAAGACGTTTTAAGATATATTAAGTATCGAAATCATAGATTTCAACATTGATTGTTGAAATAGACGATTTCGAGAAATAGAAGGGAATATTTTGAATAGTAGTGGATTTATGTATCCATTTTTATTTCGAATCCATATACTAGTGTTTTTGGGTTGTCGTAACGATGTTTTACGCAACATTCGTTTTTAACCCAAATAAATGTGAATAAAGGAATGTTTTCTTAAAGAGAATGGAATAAATACTTAACTGTGATTTAAGTATATGGAATATTTTCAAATCGTTGAAAATAAATAAATTTGTGAATTACTTATTTTTAAAATAAGCATGGGAATGGTTTTCTAATATGAAATGGAACGGTTTTTGTGAATTCACCTTTAAGGTAATTGAAAGCAAATAACTTGAAATCGATTTGGGAATCGTATGCTAGTAGATGCTTGGAATTTAAATCCACTTTGGAATTTATATATATGAAGGGAAATTTGTTTAAAAATAAATGTTGATTTATTCTTAAATGTGAAAATATAATTTACGAATTTGGAACGTAAGTAAAATAAATCGGTAAAGATTTATTTGGTGGTTTGAAATTTGTTTCAAAAGGTATATATGGTTAAGGTGATTTGAAATTAGTTTTCAAATGGTTAAGGTGATTTGAAATTGGTTTGCAAATGGTTAATGTAATTTGAAAATTGGTTTTCAAATGGTAAAGGTAAATTGAAAATTGGTTTTTCAATTGGTTAAGTGTGGAAAGTTTTATCGTGAAGTGGTTTTGGTAAAACAAGTAACTGGGACAATTATTTGGAAATGGTGTATATATATATATATATATCTCGTAAGATATTTTGGGACTTAATAATTTTGGAAAAATTATTTGGAATCTGATGATGTGGCGCATCTTTATTGATAGTTAAATAACCGACTATCAATATTTACCCTTGGATGGTATTGATTGTGTTTGTTTGGAATTGAATGCACACTTATTTTTAAAATAAGCGCTCGCTATTCGGTTTAGCCGGGAGAGGACCTTTGTGTCGTATATCCCATTCCGAATATGTGATACGTCGTTTGGATTGCATTTGAAGACCGGTGTGAAGACCGGGTATTTGTGAGAACGATAGGATGACCTATCGATTGTCTCCGCATCGTTAGCTACGATATGGAGATTTCCTTTGTGATGGGAAATTTTATCGGGATTGTGAATACCCGGATTGCAAGGGCTTCTTTGGAAGTGCCTTCGGTTCTGTTCGAACCCGGAACAGACTTGTATGGTTACGTGTCTGACATTACATTTTGAGAGATAGAGCAGATTTCTTTCAAATACATTTCTGTTGGTGGCGGAGAATTTATTCTCTTAGCTTAACACCCTTCTCTGAGACGTACGAGCTCAGAGGTTATGTAGTTGAAGGTTATCAGCGATATTTCCCAATCTGGTAATGTGGCATGCTGAGTGCTGCTGTGTGATGATCATTGGTTGATCGTTTGGATATGATCATTTGTTTGATCATTTATCTTTGTGATTATTGCTTTGGTCATCTGTGGACCCAAAGCATGGCTTTGTTGCACAAAGCGTAGCTTTGTGGACGAGACTTCGTCAGGACCTCACTCCCCGGAAATGGTCGAAACAGGAATATGCGGCAAGGTTATGAGGGTCGCGCCCTTTAGGGTATGTCATTTCCTTCTGGAAAAGGGTGGTATCATGGTATGGAGCCCAGATATTTACTCATGTGGAAAACACTATATCTATTTCTGTGTGGTGTTGTTGGTATCGAGCGCTCGGATAAAGGTCCCAAAGGACCGGGGGATGACATATTCGTGTAGTAGTTACCTAGTTACAGAGGTAACCCGGCCTTGTGTTGGCAGAGATCTAACCGTAACGTTAGTTCTCGGGACGTCCCGCCAGAGGCGATCCCATGTGGCAGTAGGAAGTTCCTTAGCCTGACCATTTGTTGGAAATCCATTCCTCCAATACGCGCCTTGTACGGTTTTAGTTGTATTACCTGCCATTCACTTATGGTGGTCACCACTGTTTGGATGGTAGCTATAGTAGGCATAGTTCGGAATGTCTATGCTGGCTAGGATTTATATTCTACTTTCGAAATTGTTTTCTACACTATGCACTAGTAATAATATCAAAAATGATTTGATTTTTGCGTAGTAAGCATCTTTGACTATCATAAGGAGAAATCTCCTCCAATTCTGCGTTTGCATTGTGTGTGTGGCGGGAGGCCTTATGGTAGTTTCATTTTTCCAAAAAGCATTTCGAATTTCGAAAGTTAAATTTAAATTTTCTTGTTGCTTGTTTAAAGATAAACTATTTTTGAGTTCTCACACCAGTCCCATGACTGACCTGGAGTTTATTGTTCCTTTCCTAAACTCTGGGTGCCCACTATTTTCCACACGGGCAGTCTAGAGTTAGGTTATCAGGTTATTCTGGATTCTGGAGTTGCTGTGCAGATGTTGGAGGCGAGCTTGGATAGCGTAGTCTATTATCTATTGGATATAGTATTCTTTCCGCTGTTTTATTGTTGTACACTCTGATGATATGATGTATTGTGATGTATATATAAAATGTATAGTTCTTTGTTTTAAATGAATGTACATTTATCTATTATATATTGTTCCGCTGCGATTGTGAGATTCTGATATTGTTTCTCGTTCTGTTACTTGTTTTCTGTTTTCTCCTCTCTTTCTTTCCTTTCTTCTTCTACCTCTTTCTTCTTCTAAAACCCTAACGGTTCGATTTTTCGGCAACGAAAAATCGCGATCGTTACAATTACTTTAGATACATTTGGAACCTTTTGTAGTACCCTTACATATCCGATCGGTTTAAATTCTTTTATTTTCTTTGCATATTATGTTTTTCTACTTCTATTTTTATATTAAATGTACATTCCATAAAGACACTACATTTGTATCAAAAATGGGCACAAAACTCTTCGAAAGTTTTTGAAGAGACAAAAGTGAAGAACATAAATGTAAAATGAAGATTATCTAACAAAAACTCCAGCAAACAATAACACAAATGCACAGATACGCAGTTTTAGAGTGGTTCGGCGTGTTGCCTACGTCCACTATGAAGTTTTTGGGATTTTATTGAGTCTCTTTCAACAATGACAAGCAATTACAGCGAACCATTAAAGTACATCTAGGAATTTGAATTCAACAGCAATGGTAGGATGCAAATCTCGATCCGGTAGAGTCTTGGTGCTTGAGCATCAAAAGATCCTTTTTCTATAGGCTTCAGGGGTTATTTATAGGCATAGGAGGCTGATATCTCGCTCAAACTTCGGGAGACTCCTTCTGGCACGTGAACGGGCCCACGCGATCGATCCTACCAAGTTTCGACTCGATCTCTGATCGATACGAAGCGATTTCGTATCGATCAAGAATTGGTCTAATTGAGCTGAAACTTGACAGGAACATTCTTTGGCTTGTGTGTAAGTTTCTGTGAAAATTTCATAGCATTTCGATCAGTGGATCTTGAGTTATGATCGATACAAGCTTGAGTTTTTTGTTGGCTGTTTGGTTCGAATCCATCAATTCGAATCGATCCACTTCGAATCGATGACGCACGTGCCTCTGTGATGACGCGGCGCGCATTCATCGATCCCCTTTTTGCTCCGAGTTGACCGTTTCGACTCCATGAATCTCGCCTCGTTTGCATCGAAGGCTATTATCTAATTCGTGTTGATGGATACGAATGTAATGGTAACTCGATGGATTCGAACAGCAATAACATTGATGGATACGAACCAATGGAGACTGATGGTTACGAACATGACTTTCCTCGATGGATACGTGCCTAGATACTTGATGGACACAAACAAGCCATTGGACTTGGATTTGAACAAGAGCTCCCAATGGATACGAATTAGCCATCATATGATGGATGTGAAGCAAAGTCATCTGATGGATACGAAGAGCAGTTTCCTGATGGACTTGAACTAACAGAATCTGATGGATTCGAGATAGATGGATACAAGGGTATTGTATCCCTGATCGGTATGAAGATGAAGGATTCGAATAGAAGCTCATCCATGGATACAGACTGTTTCTAGCTGGATAGATACGAAACAAGACCTAGCGGATCGATACGAAACGCGTGCTCTGTTGATGGATACAAACTTGAACGATGTGAAATTGATGGATACGAATTAAGATGTGATGATGGATACGGACCCTATCGATACGAAGTAAAGCTTTTCGATGGATACGAAAATGTGGTTTTTTCCTTCAACTTGCATCGATCATATCTTGAGCATATGTACTCGGATTGGCTTGAAATATGGAATGCTGACTTCCATGGCTTAGTTTGTCATGTCTTGTCAGTTGCAGCTTGATTCGGACTTGGACAAAATTCATCGACATCCATGGTGAATCTATGCATGCTCGATATCCAGGATGATTGATCTTGAGCTTGTAACCAATTCTTTGATATCTCGGCCTTGCCAAAAGGCGGGATAACATTTGCCCCTAAAAGTACATCTTGTGGAAACATGACGTGCTTTGAAAAGCCGCAGTCTTCACTCTGAATAATCATTGCTTTTTGTTGAAGGTTGTAACCCTGCATTGCTGTAACCGACTGTTTTATGATGGTGCGTAGCTGTTTGTTGCCGTAATCATTATTAAATGAATATCCAATTCCTGCTAGTGCTGAAAATTGAATAATATTTTGTCATATATGTACATATGTTAATCTGATTCTCATTAATGTTGCACGTCCACGAGTCGTTGTCAGTTTTCTTATGCCGAATTTCGCACCGATCCTCTCCTGAACCGATGTGAAACTCGAGTAGTAACAATGCTCGATGGTTGTTTATGGATGTTCCTTCGTATCGATCCTCTCCCAGATCGATATAGAAGTTTAAAAAAGTTGCTCTCGCGTCGATACAAAGTGTCATTTCGTATCGATGAACGCGAGTGTCGATGGATATGAATGTAATGTTCGTATCGACGGTTTCCTGGAGCTTTAGCAGGTCCCTTTGATGCCCTTCGTATCGATGAAGGATTGAGCCATTAGAGTCGAATAGCCAGTTCGTATCGATGGACCGTGGTTGGTGTTCAAAAATCATCGATTCGAATGAAGGTTTCGCACTGATGGGACCAAAGGCCTTTTGCATCGACTTCATTGCGCACTTTTTATCGATGGACCCTATTGTTCATTTCAAATCGATAGAACATTTTGGCTGATAGATTCGAATTGGCCGATCGACTCGACCTAGGGGTTGACCCGTAATGACTAGTCATGTAGACCGGGAGGCGAATCGCCCCTGTTACTCCTTGGGTCCATATAAATACTCATGGACTCGGCCATTTTTCACTTTTTACTTTTTTACTGCCGTCTTCAACTTTCACATCGATTCGGAAACTTGAGAGAGGAGAAATGTGCCGTGCCTTCGACTCGATCAAATTCGACCTTTTAATCCTTCGAATTCCAATTTTAAATTAGGTAATTAATCAGTTATAGCCACATCCTGACGACGAAATTCGAATCTCAGATCCATCTCCTCTTCGCCAATTATCAATTCTGGCAATATTTAAGATCCGATCTGGGTTGGAGCTTTGTCAAGGACGGCCATGGCGATGCCCTTGATAATTGGAGAAGAAGGAGCACAAAGGAAAAAATAAAATGAAGATGGCTCGATCCGTACTTCGTGTCGATCTGGGGGGACTGTTCGAATCGATAAAAGGCGATAACACTTTTTCTTGGGGTTCGCATCGATCCCAGGAATTTTTAGATAAATGATGTAGTTCGTATCGATCGAAGTGGTGGAAAATCGTGTTGATCTATAATGATCGATGCGAAAAAATAAGCGAGCGATTGGTGCGAAACTCTTGGCTTCATATCGATGCGAAATACACTCTCGCGATCGATACGAAAAATATCGACTCGAATGTGATCGATGCAAAGCCGAGACTTTCTTGACCGATGCGAACCTGGACACCAAGGATCGATGTGAAGCTACTTACGTTGATCGACGCGAACCCCAGTGTTGACCATCGTTTCGAAGTATGCCCCTGGTGATCGATATGAACTTGGATCCTGATGGATTCGAGTAAGCTCTTCACGATCGATTCGAACTCTTCCCTTGATGGATACGAAATTTTGAGTACCTGACAGTATGATTCCGATGAGCTTCATTCCCGCATATCTGGACTTGGCTATTAAACTGCATACTTGACTACCTTTCGAAGCTCGTTGATGGAATCATAACTTAACAACTTTAATTTGGATCGATCTCTAATATCTGGATGGTATGGTGGTGACGGTCAGCGATGACGGTCACTCCGACTGGATTCCGATTATCTTCGTCGTTGGCAAATTTTTCTTTAACTTTGCAAAATTTATTCAAGCAACGCACAGCACTGCACTGCGCAACACACTTTTTACACAGGGGGTACACACGGGTTCTTTGTCGTCTAATGATGGTTTCCCATGAGTTAGCTAGTTATGAAAACTCCAAGCTCGAGGCCACAGGAAACTCAAAGTTTAATACCTCCCGTGCTTGAAATACTGGAGATTGAGGTCGAAGTTATCGATCCAGACCCGGACGAGTCACCAGACACATCTCTTATCAATAGTCCGCCAGACTCTGTCCCGTCCAACATTTCAGAAGATATGCTTGGGAGAATATGCCTAAGGCACGGTTTGTCGATAGACGACGTATTATTGTGGGACCAAATGACAGACCACATAATCCACCCAAGGGATATACCGCATTCAATCGACATGCGTGCGCAGCTGGGACTCTCCCCCCGTTCAATCAGTATATAAGAGAAGTGTTGTCCTTTATAAGGATCTCCCATCTCAGCTACACAAAAATGGATACGCTTTACTCAATAAATTGTTCATTGCATTTGTGGAGCACCTCTATCGACCACCCCGACTGACTGAAATAAGATATTTGTTCAACTTCAAGAGTCGAACAGACAGTCCATCTTTTACATTTCTAGAGGCCGTGAGAAATTGCCAAATAATTACGGTGTCTTGGACCAGGCTGAGCTACTTCAAAACGGATTGGTTCTATGTTAGATGCCCCCCAGGATTTGGTAGGCGATGGCTATTTAGACGTGAGTATTGCTATCTTCTCAAGCAGCCGGCAAGACAATTGTAAATGAAATCCAACTCATATCTCTTTTTCTTTATAGCGATAATTCCGCATCCCGAAGGTGGATATTACAAGGGGATAGTTCGGTTCTTCAGGAGGTCCCAAGCAAAGATAGGAACATCGACTTAGTCCTAACGGATAGGAATCTCAGAATTCTTGGGCTAATCGAGCAAAGACAAAGTATAATGCTCGGCGGTGCATTAAGAACTATCTCGAGAGAGCGAGTTAAGTGTAAAAAGCCTAGAGTCGTTAGTCGAAGAGGCTGACCCTGAAAGAACCCCTACTAACGAGGAACGTTGGGCGAACCTGCGGATGTAGCCCAGGATGCTGAAGAGAAGAGAAAAGGCAAGGCAGCCGTTTTCAAGCCATCCAAAAAGGGGAGATGGAAATCTGTTATCATGTCCCGGCCTGCCTCCGGAATTAGGTTTTCGAAGATGTCTCCCCCGAGAATAGAAAGTCTTTATCAAGGGCTCGTCGATCTTCCAATTCCGGACGATGTGTCCATGCAGCATGATGCCAGATTGGATGAACTCCAACACGCCTTAGTTTTAAGCGAATCTCTGCCCGCTAGCGTGGTTGACACATCCGGTTGGTCGGGGGGTTGCACATACATATACACTTCACGGCACTACATGATTTCTGACCGTAAGTTTCCTTTTTCTGAAGATTACTAACTTCGTTTCTGTTTTGCTTTGCAGATACCATGTCCGGTCGAGGCTCAATGCTCGGTAGTCTATGCAGCAAATGCAAATCTTAGTCATACTACGAATCGTATAAAAGGGAATGAGATAGGGATCATGATCAAGGCTATTCCAGCCAAGAGCGGTCTTATAGGGACATGGGATATGTACGCCGATCCCGATCTTGCACACCCCCTCCCAGAGCTCCCGTGCTGCCTCCGGTTCATGTTTCGAGGCCTTCAGAAACTTCACGGCACAAGCCGTCTTCCCACTCTTCACGGTCCGACTCTCATCGCCCGACTAAAGTGGTAGACCCCTCAACAACTGCACAGGCTCTCGTCGAGCCCACTGGGGAAGGAGCGATGAGGCTCGTTCAGCTGAAAAAGGATTTTCCTGATATATGTTTTGACGGATTTGTCTTTCCCCCATGCTTAAAAAGGATTCCAGCGTCGTCCGAACATACTGTGCACGATTATGTCACGGATATATTCTTTCAGTATCAGGAATGGTCAAAAACCGTGAAAAAGCATCGAAGGTGGCCTTCGACCGAGCAATTATGATTGAGAAGCTGGAGAAAGAGCTTGGCCAGAAAGATCGTATTATTCAAGCGCTCAATAGGGAGGCCGAGTCCTCTCGCCAATCTGAGATTGAGGCTCTTAAGAGAGCCGATGAGGCCCAAGTGGCGATGGATAGAATCAAGCGGGAGCATTATGCCACAGTGGAGGACATGGGTCACAGGAACACCATTGTAACCACCGAGCGGGATGCAGCCCTAAAAGAGCTAAACGAACTTAAGGCCAAAGTCACAGAAATCATGAAAGAGAGAGACGCTGCTAATGTTTCCACACAGGAAGCATGTGATCAAGCTGTGGTGCTCCGGAGGGAGAGAGATGCGGCCATGGAAAAGGTTCACGAGGTGGAGGCCGGAGTTGATGAGAAGGTTCGGCAGGCAGAGACCTGGCTTGAGGCGGACATAAAGGAGCTTCTCGTCATTACAATGCCAACGTACTGAGACATGGGAACTTGGCATGGCTCGACGATTACGCTACACATCTATACAACGCCTGGCATTTGCTAGTTGAAGAAGAGAAGGCAGTGCTATTGGGTGGTGCCCTCGATGAATTTGAGTTGGAGAATCGCATATTGAGCGTAGATAAAAAGAAGGTTCTCCATGATTCTATGATCTCTCATGTGAGAGAGAGACTAGGCACACAACACATAGAAATTGGGGAAGATTCTGGAGATAAGCATCATGCTACAAGTTCTGAGATTGTTACTTCATCTCTATCTGAGCCCACTCCAGTGATCGATCCCCAGCTCGTCCTGGCCTATGACCCTGAACAGCCACGCCTATCTCCTATTAAGGAGCACTCATCCGAAGCTGTTCAGCCGACCACAAGCCGAACTGAGGAAGGTGCTCTGAACAAACTTCATGTGTATCTGAAATGAAGGGCTCGTTTTTGAAGTGTGTTCTAACAACTTCTTTTGTTCTTTGTCCAGTAATCGAAGTTGCATTGACAGCACCTCCTGTAATCCAAGAATCACAACAAGTGTAGGAGGCCATTATTACTGAGGCGACCACCACGACTGCAGCCGTGCTGATCGAGGTGACACAGGAGAGCTCAATTTGCTTTGACGAGTAGATGATGAACGAGCTCTTGGGCCGACACAGCGACCCTTTTGCGGATATACTGTTCGTTCTTGGTGGGTTCCCGTCTGCTTCTGGTGCTTCGTCACAGTCCACTGCTGCCTTCAGCGAAGCCTGTGCTACTCGAGAAGTAGAGATATTGCTTGAAATTAACGCTGAGATGGAGGCAGTGGCTCATGGCGGTGATTCTAAGGGTGGAGTGATGGCGCCGAGTCCAACTCCACTTAGGATGATCACCCGGAGGAGACTGGTTGATACTAGAGTGTCTACTCTACCCCCGGTCGTAGATCCACTTTTTCCGACTCCTCCCGAAGAGAGCATCCCCGTAGACTCAAGTTCGTAGGAAGAGATCGACACCATGCCTTCGTCTGGAGATTCCTCGCCTAAAGGGAAAATTCGAAACGAAAGATCGTTAGCGGTACCGGCGGCTCCACACTGAAGAAAAAACCGAGGGAGAAGGAATAGATAAATTCCTTAGGAACATTTTTGGGTAGATAGGAGTTTACTTTTGCTTTAGTAGGTCGTGTGTAGACGCGGATTCGGTCCCCGCTAGAAGGCATTTTTTTGGAAGAACTTGTACATGAATTCTTACTTCTAGTTAGTTGAAATAAAACTTTATTTTCTTTGCTTCAACTATTTTTTCTGTCTTTTATGCTTAAGTTTTGTAATGTTCGAATCATAGCTGGGTATGCTTGCAGAGTATCGGTTCTGGAGCTAAATCTGTTTCATACACAAGTTTTAAAATCGAGGATACAAGCTGCGACTCAAGACTAAGATGGACACTCAATGTCGTATTGTTCCAGTCAATGTTCCACACTGAAGCACTGCCCCACAGTTTGAGGAACCAGTTGTTATGATTTGCTAACGATCGTAGTTCTATCTTTGCCTTCCAAGCTTAACATCATCAAATCGATGTTGAAGCAAGTGAAGGGTGAGCGGTTTCAGTTGTGCGCGTTGACTAATAATAATCGCGTCCACACACCGGGGATGAGTATTTATATTTCGGTTTGTACTCTGGGAACCTGGAATTGATGTTTATACTCCAATTCACGCTCTGGTAATTTGGAGTTGGTCGGCAGATGATCAATCACATCTGTTTAGGCTTTTTAGGAATTCATTCACACTCTGGGAACGAAGGATTTATCGAGATCGTGGATGGCCGGATCACATCCACCCCGAGTTAACAAGCGAGGTCGTTAGACGGACGGGTCCATCCTCCTAAAACATGGTTAGGATACGGCCGAAGTTGTTGGGCGGATGGGTCCACCCTCTCCGAAACCGCATTTATATGTTTATACTCCAACTCGCACATTGGGAGTTTGGAGTTAGTGTTTATACTCTGGTTCGCACTCCGGGAACCTAGAGTTGATGTTTATACTCCAATTCGCACTCTTGGAATTTGGAGTTGGTGTTTATAATCTAGTTCGCACTCTAGGAACCTAGAGTTGATGTTTATACTCCAATTTGCACTCTGGGAATTCGGAGTTGGTGTTTATACTCCGGTTCGCACTCTGGGAACCTAGAGTTGATGTTTATGCTACAATTCGCACTCTGGGAATTTAGAGTTGGTTATAGGACTATCGTGTGTCAGTCCAGTTCAGCCTTTAATGTGACGGCTTGCCCCCGAGCTGAGGTTTCACTTAGTGAGTAGCCGGTCATATCATAGTCACTCGCTATTTGAATAAATTCTATCGTACTATAGAACTTAGCTCTTCGTGCGTTGTGATAGTTGAATGTCGCATTCGGTGGATCACAGCTCTAGCTTGAAGAGATGGTAATTTATTGCTAAAATAGAAAAACATGGCAGAGTCGGTGCCTTATTACAAATTTTAACTTCAGAATGCAAAGGCAAATTGCAAAGTAGTTATAGACTAAACAAATAAAGCATGTCATGTGTAATAGTGACCAAGATCCTCGTCGTTCCAGCCTCCTGACAAAGTGAGTCCGCCACTGACGGCGTTTATCACTAATCTCCCACCGGGACGGGCATTGTCCTCCTGTCTCGGCCAATCAGGCTCATTATTCTGATTTGAAGGGCCCGCTCCTCCAGGCTGCGGCGCCCGCACAAGCTGTTCCAGCTTCCTTTCTCTAACCAACTTTTCCACGAGATCCTGCAAATGATGACATTCATTCGTATTGTGCCCGTAGCTTTCATGAAACCTGCAAAATTTTCCCGTCCGGATTTGCCTTTCCGACGACGATTTTGGTGTAGGTTTATTATATTGAATTGTAATACAGGTTTGTAAATACAAGTTCTCCAGTGATGTATTCAAAGGAGTGTAGTTGTCAAACATAGGATTCTTGTGCTGTGGGCCACGGTTCTGATCTTGCTTTCTATTTTGATTCACGTTCTCCCTCCGCTGAGTTTGTTTGTTTTGAATGTTCAACTGAACTTTTCCAGAGCTCTCATCAGACTGTTTAACTACAACATTCCTTTGGATCCCTTCTGTACTTGGCCCTGCATCATCTTGCTTCCTAGACTGTTTCGCATCTTCCTTTCTCAGGAATTGAGCCGCCTTAGCAAAGAAACGGTCCAATGATGCAGGTGGTTTCCCGACCAACCAGTTGCCGAATTCAGAGTCGAGGTCAATCCCCTTAGTCAACGCCATAAGGATGGAGTTATCGTTCGGATTGCTGATTTCCACACACGCAGCATGGAATCTCTCTGAGTAGCGTCTGAGTGTTTCTCCGAGAGCTTGGGTGACACTAGATAGAGTGTTGACATCTTTTGGCCTTGCGACGTACATGCGGAATTGCTCAACAAATTTTTGTGGCCAACTGGTCAAAGGAGGAAATGGATGGTGGTGGCAGTCGAGTGAACCACATGGTAGCGATGCCCCCCAAGGAAATGGGAAAACTACGGCACTTCACTGCATCGTCAGCTCTAGCAGCGCTTATTGACCATTCATATTTCAAAATATGTTGGTTAGGGTTGGAGTTTCCTTCGTACATGGGTAAAGTCGACATCTTGAATCCCGAGGGGGTTCAGTAGTAAGTATATCGTCTGTAAAAGGAGTGTGACTTCGGGAGATTCCCTAGTCATCATTCGTGAGATCCTGGCTCTCATGGATCAACTGACGTACCATGGTCGGGAGATCCGGCAGTTGTATGTTCTGTGTGTGTTGAGCCAAAGTGTGGTCGGGTTCCACATTATGAGGTTGGACCGGATGCTGTCGACGGTCCACATCTCGCCTTCTTGGCTCATAGTCCTCCGGGACGTATGGTTCAGAAGTACGCCCGTACTGACGACGGTTCAGGTTCGACTGATTTCAGGCATCGACCCCTGGTTCAACCGCGGCGGTCGTAGTGCGGTAGTCTGTGGTGTAATGAGGAGTGGTACCCCCCGTGAGAAGGGTCCGGTCTAGAAACTTGCCGATGGACCAACTCTCAGCTGTCCATCGGTCATTGCCAATTGATGTCCAGCAGTTTGTACATGACTTCCATGTAGGTAGGGTCGTGGAGATCGATGATGATAATCAGAAGAGGAAGAAATTTTGGTAGAGGAGCGAGAAGTATGATCTCTCCTAGATCTCCTCCGCTTTTGGCGATTCAGCTGGCTGGTCAGCTCGGCGTTGGCGCGTAGCTGCTCTGTTAGTTGTTGCCGACTTTGGGTCAGTTCCTGAAGCAGCAACTGAAACTCTTGTCAAGTAACCGGACCTTATGGTTCCGGGGGTCCGGTAGCGTCTTGGTTAAAGGGAGGTAGTGGCGCGAGATTTGGTTTATCCCGTCCTTCTTGATCGACAACGTTGGAGGTGGTCCTTGCGCTAACCATCCTGCAGGTTGAACTCCTTTCCTAGACTTTGTGCAAATCTTAATAGGACGGAAGGAATTTGGATTAATGATCTGGATCTTTCTCTTAGATTTGTGCAATCCAGTATCGATGATAGATCCAAGGAGCATGAGAAAATCTAGGTTTTCTCAGTGAAAGCACCAAAGTGTTTGTACCAAAAATGGGCACAACACTCTTCGGAAGTTTTTGAAGAGATAAAAGTGAAGAATATAAATGTAAAATGAAGATTATCTAACAAAAACTCCAACAAACAATAACATAAATGCACAGATACACAGTTTTTGAGTGGTTCGGCATGTTGCCTACGTCCACTATGAAGTTTTTGGGATTTTATTGATTCTTTTTCAACAATTACAAGCAATTACAGCGAATAACAGTAAAGTACAGCTTTGAATTCGAATTCAACAGAAAGGGTAGGATGCAAATCTTGATCCGGCAAAGTCTTGGTGCTTAAGCATCAAAAGATCCTTTTCCTGTAGGCTTCAGGGGGCTATTTATAGGCGTAAGAAGCTGATATCTCGCTCAAACTTCGGGAGACTCCTTCTGGCACGTGAGTGAGCCCAAGTTTCGACTCGATCTGTGATCAATACGAAGTGATTTCGTATCGATCAAGAATTGGTATAATTGAGCTGAAACTTGGCAGGAACATTCCTTGGCTTGTGTGTAAACTTCTATGAAAATTTCATAGCATTTGGATTAGTGGATCTTGAGTTATGATCGATAAGAGCTTGAGTTTTTCGTTGGCTGTTTGGTTCGAATCCATGAATTCGAAACAATCCACTTCGAATCGATGATGCACGTGCCTCTCTAATGATGCGACGTGCATTCCTCGCATCGATCCCCTTATTTCTACAAGTTGACCGTTTCGACTCCATGAATCTCGCCTCATTTGCATCGAAGGTTGTTATCTAATTCGTGTTGAGGGATACGAATGCAATGATAACTCGATGGATTCGAACAGCAATAACATTGATGGATACGAACCAATGGAGACTGATGGTTACGAATAGGACTTTCCTCAATGGATACGAGCCAAGTAGATACTTGATGGACATGAACAAGCCATTGGACTTGGATTCGAACAAGAGCCCTAATGGAAACGAAGTAGCCACCATCTGATGGATGAGAAGCAAAGTCATCTGATGGATACGAAGAGCAGTTGCCTGATGGATTTGAACTTACAGAATCTGATGGATTCGAGACAGATGGATACGAGGGTATTGTATCCCTGATCGGTATGAAGACGATGGATTCGAATAAAAGCTCATCCATGGACACAGATTGTGTCTAGCTGGATGGATACGAAACAAGACCTAGCCGATCAATACGAAACACGTGCTCTGTTGATGGATACGAACTTGATCGATGCGAAATTGATGGATACGAATTGAGATGTGATGATGGATACAGACCCTATCGATACGAAGATAAGCTTTCTGATGGATAAAAAAATGTGGCTTCTTCCTTCAACTTGCATCGATCATATCTTGAGCATATGTACTCAGATTGGCTTGAAATTTGGAATGTTGACTTCCATGGCTTAGTTTGTCATGTCTTGTCAGTTGCAGCATGATTCAGACTTGGACAAAATCCATCGACATCCATGGAGAATCTATGCATGCTCGATATCCATGATGATTGATCCTGAACTTGTAACCAGTTCTTTGATATCTCGGCCTTGCCAAAAGACGGGATTACACACTACTTATGTATCAAATACACACATTCATTTCTTTTGTAATTCATTTGTAAATTTAACAAAGTAAGCGAATCCGTTTTGGTAACGTTAGACTTTTAAATGCATGCATCTTTATGTATTATTCCAAAGAGTTCATTGATTCTTTTATCAATCCCACTTAGTGGGTGCTTTGCCCTCGATCTTTTGATATACAATTCACTATTATGACATCTTTCATAATTAGATTAAAGAATAATTTCTAAAAGATACGACATAGCCCATAATTCGAAAATAATTGTAAAATTTTCAGAAACTTCTATATTTTTTATAGCCAACGCATCATTGATATTATAACACAAATATAATCGTTATAATGGATTTATTTTATAATGGATATTCATAATATTCATAACAAAATAAACTATTTCTATTTTCGGTTAACAATGAAAGTGGTTATTATTTCACAAATAATATTTGGTATATTGAACAAAACAATTTTATGTATCTTGGTGCATCCATTGATTAGTGTTTTATGACGTGCTCCTACTATTTTCACCATTACTATAACAATATATGAAAAAAGCTACATTCAACCACTTAATTAAGACTAATTATTTCGTTTACTATAACTAGTTTAGAGTCAAGATTTTCAAATCAAATATCTTAAACCCGAAGAAATAACCCTTATAGAAACAATATTCTATATGAAAACACAAGTGGGATAGATATCACATTTCTCATTTATTAAGTATCTCCCATTATTTTATATAATTTTTGTTTTCAGTGTCTCTTCATAAAGCAAAGGTGGGCGTTCACTCTCTTCATTCCCACTGTCTTTGTTACATCTACTCTTAGACATTTGTTTTCCTTTCCAAATGGTAAAACAGTTCAAAGGGAAACTTTACTGCAAGACTGCACCAATTTTTTTTACTAAAGTGTATTAGGATTTGCTTAACATTTTAAGAAAATTGAATAGGTTTCACTTAAGTAAACTGAACAAACTAACATTTCAGCGATCAAATTTCTAAGTCCATCTTATTGCTCTCGGTCTAATGCTACATTTAACACAATAGGATTCTTACACCAATCAATTGTATTGAATACCTAGTCTTGCATTATGGTTTATTTTCTCATTCAGAATTAACTAATTTCTTTGAGTTTCATAATTACGAATTACAATTGTTCACCATATAACATTTATATGTGATCAACTATGGATCAAATTTCCATATTTTTTTATTACTAAGAGTTCGACAATACACAATCTCGTACACATAAACACATAATCTAGGCACAAAGGTTTTAGAAGTTGTATAATTTGCCTCTTACATAGGTCTTAAAGTGACAACATGCCAAATTATTTGTTGGTAAGTATATTTTATATTTACATGTCAATCTTAATTTCCTTCTTTTTTGTATTTTAACCGATAAACATTTTATCAATTATATTAGTTGCACAATTTTATCAAAGTAGATTATTTTTACCTGTATATCATATATTCTTACAATACTAGAAATGTCAAATATGTTCATTTCATTTTTTTTATAAGGATCCTACTAGATTTTTATATTTCACAAAACCTAGGAGAGATATAGAAATCTTTCAATTTCTTCAGTTAGTGTTATAAATCACTTGCCTTAGGATTCTAACTTAAGTTTGCTCAATAAATCGTAAGCTTATAGGCAGTGGATAAATCTTTATTGGTTGTATCATAAATATCTCCTAATCCATGGATTTTTTTTCCCCAAAATTCATCTTGGCCTTTAATTTTCTTAACAAATCAAAAGAGATAATCACCCTTACCTACCATTTGGCGATGGCCAAAGTATAATGCATATACCTTGAGTTTGGTCAAAAATACGCATATGTATCTTACCTCCTCTAGTACTACACATAAGATATCTATCCCGAGTTTGCTAAACATTTAAAGAGCATGCAAGTAATCTATTAATATGCAAACGGTAGAGGAAAACTTTGTATATTAGAGATTCAATACCTTTAATACGTACATTTATTGGAGTGATATCTATGTAGGGAATGATGTATTTATTCTTAAATTCCCTTGTGATTCAAGTGTCAAACACATCAGAAATCTACGCATAGTATGTATGTATTTCTCCCTTAAACCTAAGTTGGGTTTCTTACAGTTCCGCTTGTATTATACAATCATATTATATTAGTTTAATTCATTTATATCTATTTATAATTTAATTAACTTATATAATATTCATTTGTTTATCATTATTTAAATTATATTTAATCAATTTTAATATATTAATTTAATTTACAAGTTAAATAAATTATTTTTAAAATTCAAAATTTTGTTTTGTTAATCATAGATAATTCAAGATGAATATTAACTACAATATTTGTAGTTTTGTTTACATATATCATTACATAAACATACACATGTATCTTTATTAATTAACATTTAATTAAAATATATTATCAAATGATATAATCCTAAATAATTTAAGATGAATATATTCAGTCAGGTGATATTTGAAAATTTGGCTGAAATCAATTTGGGACTTTATGATTAAGCCAACATTGTGAACTTACTCCACCCCTTCGGGCCAGAGCGGCAGTTAGTGAGTAGAGAATACTTGATTATTCAACTCCAATCCTAGATGCTACTTTTTAAAACATCCCGTCAAATAGGAAAGCTTTAGTTAGTTGCTCACCAATTAAAATTCAAGACCTTCTAGTCTCTAATACCATTTATACTCTCTATGCGCTGGCGGCGGCATACAATAATACCTAATACACTAGTTTTAGTCTGGCCTCTCAACCTAAACCAACCAATCATAGGACATGTGGGGTAAAGATCAGTGCTCTACCACATACACCATATATCACAAGATGATATCCCTCATCATGCATCAACTAACTCTGATACCATTATAGGAACTGTCTCAGTTTGTAGTAGGTGAAATGGTTGATTCCAATAGATTCCCTATTTGGATCATAGTATGCCAATGAAGTCCAATATCTTATAATAGATCCAATCTGGTTAATGTAAATAAATCCAGTTTTGTTTAATTTTTTGATTTATTTAATTAATGAGTTAATTAATGTTGATATTTATATAGTTTATAAGTATATCATTATATTCTCATATGTGTATAATGTGTAGGGCAACATAATAATTATTTCATAGTTAATGTGCATGTTTATTCCCTTTTTGTTTTAAATATTTTAGTGCTTTTATTCCTAAAAATTGAATTAAAGAACTTTAAACTTGAATTTGAAGAAAATTGAAAGGCCTAACACAAGTTCTACAACTGGAGGTCAAGAAGGACTAGGGGAAGCAAGGAGGTATCCTCAAGCCTGCATGGGCCACCACCCAATGAAATATCAAACTATGTAAATTAGAAAGCAAAAGAGAGTAAAAGTGAGAATAGAACATACAATTTTTATAGTGGTTCAATGAATACTACAGCCTATGTTCACTTAGTAAACTTTTATTGACTGTCCTTTGTTTTTACAAAGCCATTCTTATAACTTGGTCGTCTCAACTTGATTAGATTCCAGCAAACTATTTTTCAAAATTATAATTTTACAACACACCGCTATTAGAAGTTAAGGATGAAGAAGAAAAGAAAAGTAATATTTTGAAGTTCTATTTACCACTATTTATAGAAGAAGATCTTCACATTTGGCTTCAAAAATTGTTGCATACGACCTCCACATTGTGCATGTCATCTCATAAATATCTCATGGCCAACCCCAAATTAAGCTTCATAGGTTGGTGATGATCCATGGCCCATAAGTCGGTGCCAATCTAACTAGTATCCAACTTTGGGTTTCTTTACACTTTGCTCCAGCTTTGACTCAAATAGCTTGAAGTTGCATAGTTCTGTGCTTCTCTATCTTGTGCTCCGAATTTCTTACATATCTCCTAGCTTCTACTGGATCCATAACACGGACCCGATCCAGGCTCCACCGAGTTGTGAACTCGTGCTCAATTTTTGACTATCCTTTTGTACTTCTTCATTCTATCGCCTTGTGATGTTGTTATAAGTGTTTGTATCCATTTCTCTATCATTCTTCAGTCTAGTTTAATCAATCGATTCTGTTCGAAGACTATGAAAATATTAGTCATAACACTGGCCATCCAAATTATGCCTTGTGTGCTTTGCTCAAGAATAAATATTGAATGGGAAACATCAATATCCAGGCTCTCTGGCTATCCATAAGACCAATCGTGGTGAATCATCTAGTTCCTGCGGATTCACCTGTAAATCAAAGGTTGTTCCAAAATGTCATAGCTAAGGACTTGAGTTCTTGCTTAATTTTTTGTTACAAATCATTATTGTCATGTTCTCCAGGAGTTATCATTTCTTATATCATATATTATAAATCAAAATCATTCTGTATTCTTCTAGGATTTCATTATCATGGGTAAATCATATGTCAAGTAATCGTGAATCCATAATCGTAGAAGTTCATTGCTGTTGGTTGGAGTGTTGCTTTAGGTCGTTTAGTATCGCCTAGTATCCCATTATAAGAATGCCCAACTGAATCGATGCAAACTTCTAGAACACCCATTATGGTAGTGAATTCCCACCTATTGGGGCATCATTTATCAAACTTCTAGAACACCCAACATCCCATCATAGATAAGTTCAATCCAATCAAGGAAATTATGTGATCTAGGACCATTATTAAATCATTTCAAAGGAGAGCGACACTCAAATCCCAATGTTAGATCTTTGATCTCTTCGAATCACATAATCTTCGTCTGGTCTAGGTTTTGATCTCTCTATATAGCATAATTGAAATCTAGTGTTGCTTCTGATCTCTTCGAATCATGTAATCGTATGTCCAATCCAATCTTTTATCTCTTTGGATTACATGTCCAATCCAATTATTGATCTCTCTGGATCACATATCCAATCCAGTTTCTTATCTCTCCAGATTACACATCAATCCTCTCACTCTGCAGTAAGGGGAACTACTACCCTAGCACACCCATCCACTCACTCTCCAATGAAGGGCTTGTTATCTAAGCACACCCATCCATTCAGTCTTTGATGAAAGGTCTTGCTATCCACATGTACCCATCCATTCACTCTCCAACAAAAGGGCTTGCTATCCTATACTAGTCCATTTGCTCACTTTTCGACAAAGGGACTCATATTATATCATTTGATCATCCTAGTTTTAAGGAATAACCAAACTTTGTTAGCTATTTATTGTAATATCAATATCAATCATCACATTCAAATGATTTCTAAATCCACACATCCATCATTTATTCATTTATTAAATTTAAACATCAAAGCATCCAATCTGGTTAAGGATTACTTTTTAACCCAAATGCTGGGTATGTTCCAGGATTGTTCAAGATCCTATGCATGTCTATGTAGTCTGATAGTAATCCTTTAGATCTTATTTAAAGAAAACATAAGTGTAGGGACCATACCTAATTCCAGTTCATCTCGATCATGAAGTGATCATGCCTGGCCTAGTTCCCTTGCTAGATCCAAATAAATCAACCATAGATGCTAGGCATTTCGGCTACACTACCATGGTTTGATTGCTTATGTATTATGGAAATTGATTTTCTAGAACCTACTCTTATATTAAAGCCAACAAATGCCTTTACTCATTCATTTCATTCTCGTCTAGCTTGTGAAAGAGGAAAAATTGTCCAAACCACTTCTCTCAATCTATGGGCTCTCTCTTTGCTGGTTTTCGATAGGAAATTTTCCCAATTGTATTGATGTAAATCTTCTCAGGGGTTTTAACCATTCTACATATAAGGAAAACTTTGGTTTCCTCTTCATCCTCTATGGTCCTTTGAAGCTGTCTTCAGCTTTCCATTTTCCTTTGTCCTTCCAACAGTCGTCCATCACTTAAAACATTCACATCAACACCTTCAATCGCTTTAGCGTCCTCCTAATGTAGGAGTCTCTCGGCTTGAATATAGGAATCCATTAGCTCAACTAGTGGATCTCTTTCGAAAACAACTTTGAAATAAGTCATATTCGCAACTCCCAAAACTATCACCATCATCTAGTGGATTCGACTTATGAACTGCATCGGTTGCCAGATTGAATCTGGTCAGATAACCCCATAGGGATTCTCCTATCCTCCACCTTACGCTCGAAATCGTCATCACATTCATGTAATATAGACTCCGAACTGTTTCATGAATCCATCTATCAATTCGATCTACATGCCAATGGACCCACAATCAGGTTATCTGAACCACATCGCTGCCAAATCAATCAAATATAATGGAAAATGCCATCACATTACCTCCTCAAAACACATAACACCTCCATATGTTGGATATATCTCATTTAATGAACGGTCGTGTTTGTCCTTTCGTCATATGTTTCTAGCGTCGATAATTTGAAATCGGGTGGATTCCTTGTGTACTAGATTTTTGAGGTAAATGGGTTACTATTCCCTTCTTCCAAGATTCATTCCTAAGGTCCACTTGTTAGTACTTATAATCATGTTGTTGTCATTTAATGGAAATCTTTTATCCTTGTTTTCATCTTGCTCCTTATTCCTATGAAGAACTTCTGCTTCTAATTCCCACTACTGTACATTCGCGTTCACGTTTTAATTTTATTCTATGGCTCAACTTCATTCTTGAGATAGGTTCCATCCCGTCTAACTTCGGCATCCATCATGCCCTTGGTACTCATTACTTGGTATCAAGTTGACTCCTTAGATCAACACTGATCTGTAAGGTCCCCTAAGGGTTGAATCCATCCCTTCTTATTTCATTTTCAAGTGCAATTGTCTCAACTTCTGGCATCTGGTTTTGGTTTTTAATGACTCTGGCTGTTCGTTGCTATTCCATTCTTCTGAAGAATCTAGTTATCATTTCCTCGTGGTGAGCCGTCATCCTATCTTGGATTTTCTTTATCATTCTCTCCATCTCATCTTTAGTTATATAGATGGATGGAGGATTTAATATAAAGGACGCCTCCTGGCTTCCCTCTTGTCCTTGTTGACTTCTTCTAGTTATAGATTTTGTGTTAATCCTTTTCATCTTCTTCAAATTCAAGTTTCAAGTTGTTGAATCCGAGTTCTCTCAATGAAAGCGCATACATGTTTGGCCCAAAAAGGCACGAGTACCCGAAGAAATATCAAACTATGAAAATTGGAAAAGAAAAGAGAGTGAAAGAGAAAATAGAATTCATAATTTTTATAGTGGCTCGGTGGATACTCTAGCCTACATCCACTTAGTCGATTTCTATTGATTATCCTTTGTTTTTACAAAGTTGCTCCAACAACTTGGAAGTGTTAACTCGATGAGAATCTAGTAGAATATTTTTTAGAGTTATCATTTACAACTCGTTACTATTAGAAATTTAAAATAAAGAAGAAATGAAAAGTCTTTTTTTTCAAGTTCTTTTCACCTCTATTTATAGACAAAGATCTCCACATTTGACTTCGAGAATTGCTACACAAGGTCTCCATGTCGTCCTATAAAAATACCATATTCATCCTCAAAAAAGTTTCACATGTTAGTAATGATCCATGGCCAAAAAATCGATGCTAATCTGATTTAGATCCAACTTCGGGTTTCTTTCTACTTTGCTTCGGGCATGACTCAAAGTAGCTTGGTCGCACTGTTCCATGCTTCTCCATCTTGTTCTCCGAGTTTCTTATCAGTTTCCTCGCTTTTACTCGATCCATAACTTGGACTCGATCCAGGCTCCATTAAGTTATGAATTTGTGCTCAATTTTTGACTATCTATTTTGTACTTCTTTGTTCTATCATCGGGTGATGTTATTTTAAGTGTTTGTATCTATTCGTCAATCTTTCTTCAATCTAGTTTAATCATTCGAGTTTTTGTCAAAGACTATGGAAATTTTGGCTGTAATAGTACATGTATATAGATGTTGGGATTTATACCTATAATATATAAATTTACCATTCGTATGCACATTTGCTATCTTAAAATATTGTACAAAAGTACGTGCACACACATAATAATTTTGAAATTTATTTATATATTAAATTTATATAAGTAAGTTAAAAATATTTACTTAAATTTTGATCAAGACAACAAAACTGAAATTCAAATTTACTAGCTAAAACATGTTTATCGGTAAAATTTAATTTTACAATTGAAGCAGTACCTTTTAGTAACGATTATTTATTTCATTGCTCTTCGTCAACGCTACATCACTCTAGGATTTAAGGAATTTGATTTTCTTCAAAATTCTGATATCATCCATATTCAACTTGTTTTGTCCATAAATAAAATCTTGGTTAAATAATAATTTTTAATATTAACCGTCAAGCTCTGTTCAGGGATTTTGACTTTGGGTTGACTACAATTGACTGTAAACTGCCATTATTAATTGAGGAGATGAATTCTCTATTGAACGGCATTTCAATTCTGATGCTTTAACTCAAACCCAACTATAGTCATTCATGTTAGAACCTCAATTATTGGATTTTAATGACAATAACCATACAATCATGCCAAAGAATCTCTAAGCTAATTTGCAGGTACATGAGTATCAAAAAGAGATAATTAAATACATTCAAAATGAAGATAAACAGTACAAAACAGGATGAAAGTAGATATATGGAGATACAAGAAGAGATATACACGATAGAACAAGACGAAGGTGACAAACAAAGTATTATTAGTCATATAGTGTCGTGTCTGGAGTTTACAAATGTTAAAATCCTCTCCAAATGGTATACACACATATATATTCATATTTTAAATGAAAAATCAAGTTTTCAAAAAAATGCATGGAGTGGGACTCGAACCCAAGTCACTAGTTCAGAAGGCAAGTGCTCTAACTATTTGAGCTATGGTATTTTTTGGTTACATTCAGACGTTTGAATGCACCAAATCAGACGTCTGAATCTGGAAAAATGAATATTGTTTAGTACAATATTCAGATGTCTGACTTGTTCGTTTCAGAAGTTTGAAAATGATAATTTTTAGCCAATTTCCATTCTGGTTTGAGCTCATGCAATTTCAAAAGTCTGAATTATTCAATTCAGAAGTCTGAATATTATTTAGTGCAAATTCAAAAGTCTAAATTGTTCAATTTATAAGTCTGGATATTGTTTAGTGCAAATTCAGAAGTCTGAATATTGTTTAGTGTAATTTCAGAAGTCTGAATTATTCAATTCAGAAGTTTGAATATCTACAGTGGCTATATTTTCAAATAGCACTTCCATTCATGAAGAGATGCGTCCTTCATTTCAATAGATATGACCATATCTCTTCATGATAACTCTTCGTGAACAAATGCACCTATTTATAATCTGTATAAACACATTAGAATCATGTTTCCAAAAAAAAGAATTCAATCTATTCTTACTCTACTCTCATATTCTTTGATTCTAATACTCTTGTGCATTCAATTTCATACAAATTCATTCTATTATTTCCTTATTCTTCACGTATTCATATATACATCATAAAGAAGAAGATTATAGGAAGGGTGCGCTATAACTGACAAATTCGTGTTATTAAAGAACACATAGAGTCAAGATTTTTTTTTGTAAAAGTCATGTTCTACTGCCACGGCGTGTGAAGTCCTCTTCAGCTATTGAGGCAAAATATTGTTCTGCTGCTCAGGTCCCTTGTTCGGCTGTTCAAGGGTTGTATAGACCTGTTCCTCTGGGTTAAGTGAGGATTGTCGTAGTTGAAATTCCAGAAGGAGTCTGGGACTGGACGTTGAATGAGAAGTTCGAACCATTATAAAAATTCCTGGTGTGCTTGTTTTATTTTTACTTATTTACATTGCTATAGTATTTTAGTTTATTTCCACATTAGTATAGTATAATTCCATATAGCACGATCCGTACCGTCTTTTCATTTGGTATCGGAGCATAGCGATTTTCATTTGGTATCAGAGAAAAGCGATTTTCATTTGGTATCAGAGCTTGGGATTCTAGAGACCATAACAACGTCCTAGAATAAATAGTTACAAAGAGATCTAGTTAAGGGAATAAGAAGAGGAAGAGCAATAAAGAAAAATCAAAGGAGCAAACAAACAAATGCTTTATGGAAAAAGATAATGAGGTTAGTGATCTAACTTTTGATGATATGATAGAAATAAATTCAGAACTTCTAGACACTTTAAAAAGTCTCAAAAGAAAATATAAGCAAGCTCTGGAATCAGAAGAAAGCAGAATTCAAAAGGGATATGCTTAAAGATGAGAAGAGAATATTAGAAGAAGAACTTGAGAATATTCAAGATTCAGACAATTCTTAAATCGCTGTACTAAGTCAAGAAATAGAAGCTCAAAAAGAAAAGCATGATGCTCTAGCTTCTAAGAATCATGAGTTAAAATTTAAAATTTTGAGTTAGATAACACTAGTCTCAAAACTAAGCTTGATGACATTACTAAAATGTTTCCATTAATAAAGGCAGAGAAAATTTATCCAGGATTATTGAAAATTCTCAACCTGCTTCAAGTAAGAAGGGATTAGGTTATGTTAAGAATTCAAAAGCTCACAATGATAAAAGTGGTTTAGGTATAATAAAACTAATCATAGAAATAGCACTAAATATGCTTTCATGTATAGTATAAATGATAGTGCTAGCACTAAAGTTCGAGTAAAGTCCAAATCCAATTTTTATAGATATTCAAATACTGCTATGACCAATAATGTTTATAATTTCTCTAGAAGTAAAAAATCATTGAATGGAAATATAAATAAAAATTATCTAAGTATTTGGGTTCCTGTTAATTGGAAAAATAGAGAAAAATACATTAATGATTATTTTGATATGGTAGTTAATAATGAAAATTATATTTATAAAGGTTCAGCCATACCCAAATTGGTATGGTTTCCTAAGACCTAACCCCCTCGGACCCTAATATAGTAAGTGGGTACCAAAAATTTATTGCAGGTACTCGGTGAAACAAAAGGAAAATGATAGATTTTGGAATTTTAAAGAATGTTCCATACATTTGATAGAATTACGTGCTTACAATGAAATATGGACTTCAGCAAATATGGTAAAATCTATTTTATTTTTCCTTCATAATCAATAATGAGTTTACCTCGTTATTTACAAGATATTTTGTACAATTTATTATATTACCTCTTCTTTTTGATAATGACAAAGGGGAGAAATTCATATGCATATTAATTGAGGGAGATATTATACTTAGGGGGAGATGTTATACTTAGGGGGAGCTTTAAACATATTTATATTCCTTTTTATATAGAACGAATATTTTTTAAAATTTATAGTATCACTAAAAAGGGGAGAATGTTAGAATCTCAATTATTGGATTTTAATGACAATAACTAAACAATTATGCCAAAGAATCTCTGAGCTAATTTGCAGGTACATGAGTATCAAAAAGAGATAATTAAATACATTCAAAATGAAGATGCACAGTACAAAATAGGATGAAAGTATATATATGGAGATACAAGAAGAGATATACATGATAGAGACAAGACATAGGTGACAAACAAAGTATTATTAGCCATATAGTGTAGCGTCTGGAGTTTACAAATGTTAAAATCTTCTCCAAATGGTATACATACATATACACTCATATTTAAATGAAAAATCAAGTTTTCAAAAAGTTGCATGGAGCGGGACTCGAACCAGAGTCACTAGCTCAGAAGGCAAGTGCTCTAACTGTTTGAGCTATGGTATTTTTTTGTAACATTCCGACGTCTGAATGTGCCAAATCAGACGTCTGAATCTAGAAAAATGAATATTGTTTAGTACAATATTCAGACGTCTGACTTGCTCATTTCAGACATCTGAAAATGATTATTTTTAGCCTATTTCCTTTCTGGTTTGAGCTCGTGCAATTTCAAAAGTCTTAATTATTCAATTCAGAAGTCTGAATATTGTTTAATGCAAATTCAGAAGTCTGAATTATTCAATTCAGAAGTCTGAATATTGTTTAGTATAATTTCAGAAGTCTGAATATCTACAACGGCTATATTTTTAAATAGCACTTCCATTCATGAAGAGAAGCGTCCTTCATTTCGATAGATATGATCATATCTCTTTATGGTAACTCTTGACGAACAAATGCACCTATTTATAATCTATATAAACACATTAGAATCATGTTTCCAAAAAAACAATAATTCAATCTATTCTTACTCTACTCTCATATTCTTTGATTCTAATACTCTTGTGCATTCAATTTCATACAAATTCATTCTATAGCCTCCTTATTCTTCAGATATTCATATATACATCATAAAGAAGAAGATTATAGGAAGGGTGTACTATAACTGACAAATTCGTGATATTAAAGAACATATAGGGTCAAGATTTTTTTTTTTGTAAAAGTCATGTTCTGCTGCTCAGGCGTGTAAAGTCCTCTTCGGATATTTAGGCGAAATCTTGCTCTGCTTCTCGGGTCCCTTGTTTGGCTATTCAAGGGTTGTATAGACCTATTCCTCCAGGTTAAGTGAGGGTTTTCGTAGTTGAAATTCCAGAAGGAGTCTAGGACTGGACGTAGAACGGGAAGTTCGAACTAGTATAAAAATTTCTGGTGTGCTTGTTTTATTTTTACTCATTGCTATAGTATTTTAGTTTATTTCTAGTATAGTATAATTACATATAGCACGATCTGCACTGTCTTTTCATTTGGTATCGGAGCATAGCGATTTTCATTTGGTATCAGAGCATAGCGATTTTCGTTTGGTATCAGAGCATGCGATTCTAGAGATCGTAACAACATCCTAGAATAAATGGCTACAAAGAGATCTAGTCAAGGCAATCAGAAGAGGAAGTGCAATAAAGAAAAATCAAAGGAGTAAACAAACAAATGCTTCATGGCAAAAGATAAATAGGTTGGTGATCTAACTTTTGATGATATGATAGAAACAAATTCAGAACTTCTAGACACTTTAAAAAGTCTCAAAAGAAAATATAAGAAAGCACTGAAAAACCAGAAGAAAGCAGAATTCAAAAGAGATATACTTAAAAACGAGAAGAGAATATTAGAAGAAGAACTTGAGAAAATTCAAGATTCAAACAATTCTTGGCTCGCTCTACTAAGTCAAGAAATAAAAGCTCAAAAAGAAAAGAATAATGCTCTAGCTTCTGAGAATCATGAGTTAAAAACAAAAATTAAAATTGTTGCATTAGATAACACTAGTCTCAAAACTAAGCTTGATGACATTACTAAAAATGTTTTCAATTTTAATAAAGACAGAGAAAATTTATCTAGGATTATTGAATATTCTCAACCTGCTTTAAGTAAGAAGGGATTTGGTTATGTTAATAATTCAAAAGCTCACAATGATAAAGTTGTTTAGGATATAATAAAACTGATCGTAGAAATAGCACTAGATATGCTTTCATGTATAGTAAAAATGATAGTGCTAGCACTAAATTTCGAGTAAAGTCTAAATCCAATTTTTATAGAAATTCAAATACTTCTATGACCAATAATGTTTATAATTTCTCTAGAAGTACAAAATCATTGAATGGAAATATAAACAAAAATTATCTAAGTATTTGGATTCCTGTTAATTGGAAAAATAGAGAAAAATACATTAATGATTATTTTGATATGGTAGTTAATAATGAAAATTATATTTATAAAGGTTCAACCACACCTAAATGGTTATGGTTTCTTAAGACCTAACCCCCCTGGACCCTAATATAGCAAGTGGGTACCAAAAATAATTATTGTTTATTGCAGCTACTCGGAGAAACAAAAGGAAAAGGACAGATTTTGGAATTTTAAAGAATGATTCATACGTTTAATAGAATTACGTGCTTACAATGAAATATGGACTTCAGCAAATATGGTAAAATCTATTTTATTTTTCCTTCATAATCAATAATGAGTTTATCTCGTTATTTACAAGATATTTTACATAATTTATTATATTCCCTCTTCTTTTTGATAATGACAAAGTGGGAGAAATTCATATGCATATTAATTAAGGGAGATATTATACTTAGGGGGAGATGTTATACTTAGGGGGAGCTTTAAACATATTTATATTCTTTTTTATATAGAATGAATATTTTTTAAAATTTATAGTATCATTAAAAAGGGGAGAATGTTAAAATCTCAATTATTGGATTTTAATGACAATAACTAAACAATTATGCCAAAGATTCTCTAAGCTAATTTGTAGGTACATGAGTATCAAAAAGAGATAATTAAATACATTCAAAATAAAGATACACGGTACAAAACAGATGAAAGTGTATATATATATATATATATATATATATATAGATCTGTGTAGTTAATGCCCCGCTGTTACCCCGCTATAACCCCGCTATATCTCATAGCGGGTTTCTACCGCTACGATTTTTCCATGTAGCCCCAAAATATAACCTTTCCGCTTTAAGCCCTGCTATTTCCGCTATATCCCGTTATTCCTGCTATATCTTCTTTAATAAAGTGAATTGGAAAATTGCATTTGTACATTATAAAAATTATGAAACTAATTTATTTGATTTAGTTTTTGATATATTTTCAGAAATGAAAATACTTTAATGTTCTACTAAATTCAATTATGTTATATAACAATTTTACGTTTATTTAAAGTATATTCGCATATGTTTTTATTTAAAACTATTTATGTATTAATTATAATTCATATGAATGATAAATTTTCATTTAATTACCATTTATATATTTGTAAAAGCATTAAGTACAAGTTTTATATGCTATTTTAGAGCCATCTGCTATATCCAGCGAGGATATCCTCGCTGTATTCCCGCTATGACTTTTTGCATCTCCACCGCTATGAATCTGCCGAGCGCATTAACTGCACAGATGGAGATACAAGAAGAGAAATACATGATAGAGACAAGACGAAGGTGACAAATAAAGTATTATTAGTCATATAGTGTCGTGTCTGAAGTTTACAAATGCTAAAATATTCTCCAAATGGTATACACACATATATATTCATATTTTAATGAAAAATCAAGTTTTCAAAAAATTGCATGGAGCGGGACTCGAACCCGAGTCACTAGTTCAGAAGGCATATACTCTAACCATTTGAGCTATGGTATTTTTTGTTATATTCAGACGTCTGAATGTGCCAAATCAGACGTCTGATTCTGGAAAAATGAATATTGTTTATTACAATATTCAGACGTCTGACTTGTTCATTCACACGTCTAAAAATGATTATTTTTAGCCTATTTCCTTTCTGGTTTGAGCTCATGCAATTTCAGAAGTCTGAATTATTCAATTTAGAAGTCTGAATATTGTTTGGTGCAAATTCAGATGTCTGAATTATTCAATTCAGAAGTCTGAATATTGTTTAGTGCAATTTCAGAAGTCTGAATTATTCAATTAAGAAGTCTGAATATCTAAAACGGCTATATTTTCAAATAGCACTTCCATTCATGAACAGATGCGTCCTTCATTTCAATAGATATGATCATATCTCTTCATGATAATTCTTCATGAACAAATGTACCTATTTATAATCTATATAAACACATTAGAATCATGTTTCCAAAAAACAAGAATTCAATCTATTCTTACTCTACACTCATATTATTTGATTCTAATACTCTTGTGCATTCAATTTCATACAAATTCATTCTATTACTTCCTTATTCTTCACCTATTTATATATACATCACAAAGGAGAAGATTATAGGATCGGTGTACTATAATTGACAAATTCATGTTATTAAAGAACATAGAGTCAAGAATTTTTTTTTGTAAAAATCCTTTTCTGCTGCTCAGGCATGTGAAGTCCTCTTCGGTTGTTGAGGCAAAATCACGTTTTGCTACTCAGGTCCCTTGTTCGTCTATTCAAGGGTTGTATAGACATGTTCCTCCGGGTTAAGTGAGGGTTGGTTTAGTTGAAATTCAAGAAGGAGTCTGGGGCTGGACGTAGAACAAGAAGTTCGAACCAGTATAAAAATTCCTGGTGTGCTTGTTTTATTTTTACTTATTTACATTGCTATAGTATTTTAGTTTATTTCCGCACTAGTATAGTATAATTCCATATAGCACGATCCACACCATCTTTTCATTTGGTATCGGAACATAGTGATTTTCATTTTTTATCTGAGCGTAGCGATTTTCAATTCAATGGTCGTCATGCTATGATTTAACTATAATAAAAGTAGAGTTTCCACATTGAAGCTAAATAGTATTTTCAAGTAAAGAGAATTGTGTAATATCACCACTTCGAAGTTTTCTATTTGACTAGTTGTTATAAACCAATTGGAATTGGGTGATTCATTCCATAGTTATCAAATAACCATCAATATGTAACCCCTTAGTGTCCTTAATAATCATTACTAATACTATCTAATATTTGGAGAGTGTTATGTACTTTGGTATCAATGGATGTATTGATATAGATTCTCAAACATCTTAACCAAGAATATTTTTTTAATGTTATAATAATTACAGGGATTTGCCTCATGATAATTTTATTATGATGGCAACTCCTTGTAATTATCATAACATAATGTATCATTTAAGAATTTTATATTTAGTATAATTTTATTAATGAATTAATTAATGTATCACATATAACGAGCATAAAATAGAAAACAAAACCCTTTTATTTCGAACGAGAATTTATTATATTAATAATTTAAAATAAACTATAGAACTTCCCCTAAGTGTACCATTAACTCTCCAACTAGGTCTGTGGAGGATCCAACATTATGCCCATGAGTGCAATTTATGATCTTCTATTGCAAGGATTCAGTTCCATTGAGGGCCCTCGGATTAGAATTCGTGGTACTCACATTGGGTTATCTATAATGGGTAGAATCAAACCTAACAATTCATACATTAATTCCATGACGTTGTTATAATGACCTTTTTTTCTCGGATGTTCTTTCCGATGGTATCTCTAAGATGTCGGCATTCATTAGCCTTAAGACCATACATCTCTTGGAATATGCAATGTTTTGCAGTTCCTATTCCTGCTACAGATGACTATTTGGTCCTCGATTAATTGTAATATATGGTTTTAACATTGTTAGATATATTATTTCTAGAGTTTTCAAAAGCTCTGAACGTGAATACTTTCCCTATCCTCTTCTAATGCATTTCCCTGATCTATCCAAATCATCCATCTTTCGCTTGACTTTACCTTGAAGCTTTTTATTTCCAACTTGATGGACAATGATCAGCCTTTCCTTAATATTAGAATACTCCTAAAACATAAACTTTTCAGTTTGGTCGTAGAAGTCCTCCAAGTTGGCAATTGGGTTATTCTTTAGTTCCTTGTAAGATCTCATCTTTTTAATGATTTCTAAAACAACAGCTGCATGGACAATACGTTCATCCGATTGACGTATAGCTCCGACTACTGCATGAACCATGCAAGATAGCTCTATAGGGTCACCATCCTTTTGCTTGATATCTATCAAGCATATCTTATATTTATGCTGAATGATATTAGTTCTAACTGATTTATGAATTTTTCCTTCCACACGGCCCAAGTGCTAATGGATCCGTGCACCAAACTACTAAACCAAGTAATTGGCAAGTCTGATAAGAATAGAAGAAAGAAACGACACATTGTTTCCTCTGTAGCTCCAATTGCCTTAGTATGCTAGATGTAGTGCCTTAAATTGTTGTAGGATCGGTTTTCCAAGCATACGTTCCATGAGTAACATCTTAAAATTTAGAGGGATGATTGCATATCAAATGTTAAAGGTGAATGGATTTTGGTTCATCTCATCAAAATCTATCTTCTATTCTTCTCGCCCAACACGACGTATAAGCTAAGTGACTCACTTCTCTACTACTGGAATGCTTCATTAGTTTACTTGTTGAGCTATGTTGTGCCCCTATGTAATGGATCAAACACATGTGGACATTTTCTTTAGACTCAAGCGGTCCCATTTTCGAAGCCAATCGTGTGGTTCTGACATCAGCATTGGCTTCTAGTGGAACATCCTCCCTTGGTCCAGCATAGGCTATACCATTTATTCTGGCACCAATCCATTTAATACTGAGTTGATTTGGTTTAAGATCTAACCGGTTTGATTTCATGGAAGTCCATATCTCCATGGCTTTTCCCTACACTACCTGCTCTACAGCATCCGTTCCTTGCAGGTTGCCAATATAATTCCCAATTCCATCTCTTTGGACATGCAATTTTTTATGCTTGCTCCATGTGTCCAAGGAATGTATCCATCATCTCCTGTTTCTTAGCCAAGAAGAATGCTTCCAGATTTTCCTTCATTGTCTATACCTTATCCTTAGTAAGGTAGTTAACCTTTTGACTCGGAACAGACATAGATTCTTGACTACTCCCATTTACGGATTGTTCTCCATCCAATAATATCCTTTTCAATCCTTGCTTTCAAGTAGGTAGCTTCATAATGTGAATTGAGTTTTCAATAAAAGCACCAAAGTATTGGCATAAAAATAACCAAATACCCAAGAATAGAGTCCAATAGAGCCTAGGATCTTGTGTGATCCTAATGCTAGTTTCCAGATGTGGAATCTTTGATCATCAAATATATTAAGTTTTATCTAATTTAGATCACAAATCATAGGCAGATGTAATAGAATGCAAGATGTTAAGTGTAGAAAAATTAATCACACGTCGAATATTTATTGTGGTTTGGCAATCTCCAACCTACAGCCATATTGTTTTTTATTAGGATTCTTTGATTTACCATTTTACAATGCTTACTAGGTCTCTTTAGATTGGTTACTACAATTGTGGGTTGCAAGATCTATGACTGGAAAAGGTCTAATGTTGTAGATCTTGAAGTTGACCCACCACAACTCAGTGTTGGATGGTGGATTGGATGATTGAAGGTGATTGGATAAGGTTAGATTATTCCTTATTATCCAAAACGCCTCTAATCATCTGGTTCGGCTAATATGGTTTATATTCTTAGTGCTCCAAACTTGTTCGCCATTGTTGTTCGTCTATGTGGTACTTATAGGTATAAGGATGTAAAGGAATATATATAACCTTGTGGTACGGTTCAATAGGGATTGGTTTGGTTCAGTTTGGTTCATTAGGAGTTGGTTCGATTTGGTATGAATTGATTCGGCAGCACGTTACTAGGCCACTTTCCCATTTGATACAACTCCGTATCGAATTTCAGTCCTTATTGAACCGTTCTTAATGTCCTATTCCAAATTGATCTTCTTTGTGTCGTAACTTCTTTATTTTAAATTGGAATTAAGTAAAAATTAGACTAGTATCTTTGTGTCATTGAATAGAATACTACAATGCCCTTGGATGTTTAGTTTGATAAACTAAAAGTAGCTATCCAAGGTGAGGTCCAAATTGGTTAGGTAGTGAACAATTTTAAGGTGACCTTATATTTCGTTCTGTAGCTTGGACTGAGATGTGATTTCAATCGTGATGCATCTACTGACCTTAAGCATATTTCCAACAGGTCTATGTATTTTCCGAGACTGTGCCAAATTTTCATCTAACATTCTCCAAGTTTTAGAATCACTCTTGTAAATGAGTGCTAGAACTTCTAATTTATGTTTCAATGATAACAACCATATAATCATATACATATATAGACCTTATCAAGATTGTAGGTATATGCTTCAAGAAGATACCATGCTCGAAGATATAGAGACTCAAAGAGAAACGAAGATTCATTGACCATACTAAGGTTATTATTCTATAAAAGAGTCCTAAACATAATATTGTTAAGGTATCCTTGAGTATATATAAATACATGAGCATACACAATTTCATGTACATCAAAATAAGGTGAAAAATAGTTTTACACCTCACTGATGTCTATGATAAAATAATGGACATTTATGACCAGTCTTGGATTAAAAATTAAACATGTCATAAACGTTTGAGGATTTTACTCTGGACGTCTATCATGAGTAAAATTGTCACATTTGAGAAGACACTTCTGTTTGAATCAAAAGGAAATCATATTTAAATGAACAGTTGCAGCCATTAAAATGAAGAGACTTTCTCAAGGAGTAACAACTCTTCATATGCAACTTTTTGACTATATAAATACTACTTTAATTGAGAAGTAGAAATCACTAAACTTAAATTAATCAATTCCTTACTCTCTTAATTTCTAAGCACACTCTTGCATATACACTGTTTACATACTCTTAATCCATTATAACCAAAATAGAATTTTTGTTAGATCACTTCCTACAACTCAAAGAATTCATATTTACATACTCAAAGGACATCATAGGAAGATTTGTACTGTAAATCAAAAACTATGTTATTGGAATATAAGATTGCCAGAGATACTTTCGTATTAGTCTATTCTTCCAGGAAAAGTGAGAGCAATTTGTTTAAAGGAAATACCGAAAGGGAGCTTCGGGAAGGGACATAGGACGGGAGGTCCGAACCAGTATAAAAACTCTAATTTGCACGCTTTTTATATTTTATTATTTATTATCTACTATTTCATCGATTTATATACTTGCATATTATACACAAGTTAGATAGTATACGATCTTCAAGACTGTCAATTGGTATCTGAGCAAGGTTATTTCAATCCACAGTAACACGCAATTGAAATAATTAAAAATGGTACATTTCAAGAAGGTTAATCAACTTCTCGTCCACCACTATTTATTGGTTCTAATTATGTCGAATTTTTATGGAAGCAAATGGATTATAAATATGGCTAGCAACTCAAAATAAATTGAGCACCTGACACTGATATTAGCACATGGGGCGATGCACAAAAAGCAAAGGCATCTAACAATGCCAAAGATACTTTGCTCACTTAATAAAAATGAATTTTCACTAGTCATACTTTGCACTACTGCTTATGATATATGGCGCACATTACAAATTACCCATGCATAAACGTATAGCAAACAAAAATTTCTATTTTATGAAATCGATTTTCATCTTTTCAAATGAAATCAAATAGGTCAATTATTGACATGTATGCTAGATTTTGAACTATACAACATGATCTTATGGCACTAGGAGTAGAATTCACTGATTTTGATTTAGTTACACGAATTTTGAGCACTCTGACAAATGAATGGGAAAGAAAAGTTTTAGCCATCGAAGAAGCTAACGATCTTTCCTAACATAAAGCCGAAGATTTAATAGGAAATCTAATGTCGTATGAAGCTAATTTACAGGCAAGAAAAGAGAAAAATCACGAAAGGTAAAACATTGCTTTTAGGCAAGTAACGACAACTCCGACTTGAAAGATGATGAGATTGTGTTCATAGCCAAAATTACAACAAGTTCAAGAAGATGACGAATTTTCAAAACAACAACGACACAAATTCCTCAAATCAAACATCAATGAAGTGCTTCGAGTATGATAAATTTGGCCATATGAAGAAAGATTGTCCACTGCTCAGTAATGATAAAAAGAAAAACAAATTTGAATTTTTTAAAAAAAAATTAAAAGAGTGTTTCAAGTAACTTGGGATCATTACGACTCTTCCTCATCGTGCGATAGTGACAATGACTCAAAACAAGCAAATGTTTGCTTTATGGATAACACAAATGAGGTACGTCTTGAATTAACATATGATGAAATTCATTAAATTAGTATAGAATAAGATGACAGGTATAGAGAATTAAAAAAAATTAAGTAAGGAAAATATTGCAAAATTAAACAGAGATTAATTAGAAATTGGATTGTTAAAAGGCGAGAAAGCTATTTTAGAAGAAGAATTAGAATTAGCACAAAAATAATGTAGAAAATTATCATCTCAAACTGCTACTTTAACACATGACATAGAGAATATCAAAATAGAGAATTACAACATGAAAAAGAAAAGAATGAATTAACACAAAATTTAGAATTAGCTAATTTAGAAATTTTTGACCTTAAAAATAAATTAGAGATAATTACTAATAATGTTTCAAAATTTAATAAATGAATGCAAAATCTAGATAATTTGATAAAGGTTTCAAAACCATCAGGAAATAGGAAGGGATTAGGATTTAACAACAAAATTCATAAACATTATAGAAATAATCTGGCTTCTAATAATAATCAAAGATTCAAGAAGTATAGTAAATTATATACAAATTTTAGAAAAACAAAATCTAAACATGTAAATAAGGAAATAAAAATGATTAAAATATGGATTTCTAAAACAAATAACAAATTGACTAGAGAAAAATACATACATACATACATATATATATATATATATATATATCTAAAAGATATAGATCATAATGAAAATTACATCTCTAAAGGTTCCAAACCCTCATGGGTTGGCTACCTTCTCCTACTAACACATAGGACCCTAACGAAGAAATTAGGTGTCAATTAAAACTTTTTATTATTTTGCAGGTATCTAAAAACAAAACAAATGATAAGGAGAAATGGATGATCGATAGTGGATGCTCCAAACTTATGACGGGAAATGCATACATGCTATCAAACATCACTTACATGGACGGTGGCATAGCAACTTTTAGGGATAATTCTAAAGGATATGTTATAGGAATTGGAAACGTCATCAATGTTGGCATACCTACTTCTCCTGTTATTTCAAATGTTTTATTAGTTAAGAATTTAAAATATATTTCACTTAGTATAGGCCAATTATGTGATAAGGGAATTAAAATCGATTTTGAAAAAGATAAATGCAATATTTATGATCAAAATAAAACTTTATATTTTGAAGGAACAAGAAATCTAAATATTCATATTCTAAACATGAATATTAATCATAATAATGATTTATTCTTAACCACAAATCATGATGATCCATGGATATGGCATAAAAGATTTTGTCACATAAACTTTAAATATATAAACAAATTGGCTAAAAACAATTTGGTGTGAGAATTACCCAAAATAAATTTCAAAGTTAAAAATCTATGCGATGCATGTCAACTTGAAAAATTAAAGAAGAGCTCATTTAAATCTAAAAAGGAAATCTCGACTAAACAACCTCTTGAATTACTTCATTTGGACTTATTTGGTCCAACTCAAGTACGTTCGATAAATCATAATAAATATGCCTTTCTAATTGTAGATGATTTTTCAAGATATACTTGGACGCTATTTTTAATGCATAAAAGTGATACATTCGAAATGCTTAGAAAAATTTCTAAACGAATTATAACTCTAATGGATCTAAAAATAAAAAGTATAAGAAGTTATCACGGTGGAGAATTTGAAAATGAATTATTTACAAACTTTTGTAATAAAAAGGGAATTACTCATAGTTTTTCATTTCCATGAACACCACAACAAAATGTAGGAGTTGAAAGAAAAAATCGCACCTTGCAAGAACGTGCTCGAACTCTCCTAAATGGTAGTGGTTTACTAAAGAACTTTTGGGTTGAAGCAGTTGCTACTGCATCTTACGCATTAAATCGTGCAACTATTAGACCTATGACTAAAAATACATGCTATGAAATGTCTACAAAAAGAAGCCAAAAGTATCATATTTTCGAATATTTGGATCAAAATGCTTTATTATAAATACAAAAGATAATCTTGGTAAATTCGATTCAAAAGCTTAGAAGGATTTTTTTTGTTGGATATTCCAATCAAAGCAAAGCTTAGAGAATTTTTTGACAAACGAACAAATGTTATAGAGGAAAGTCTTCATGTCTCATTTGATGAAAACTTTAAAAAAATATAAATAAAGATGATGAATAAATTTTGACACTAATCAAAATAAAGCCATTGAAACTAATTGAAAATAATGATGATAATCAAAATAGCAGTAATTTGAAATCATCACCTCGAATTTTAGAAGATCATCTTATTGATATCATAATTGGAAATCTTAATAACAAAGTATCGATTAGAAGACAAATAAATCAAATGAGTACTACGACATTTATATCTAATTTTGGGCCAGAAAATTACAAGGAAGCATCAAATGATGATTTGTGGATTTTAGCAATGCAAGAAAAACTTAATCAATTTAAACGAAAATAATTTTGGGAATTAGTACCAAGGCCAGACGATCAGTCGATAATTAGAACTAAATGGTTTTTAAAAACAAAGCTGATGAAAATAGAAATATTATAGGTAATAAAACAAGATTAGTGGCACAGGGTATAATCAAGAAGAAGGAATTGATTATGAAGAAACTTTCGCACCAATGGCACATCTTGAAGCCATAAAAATATTACTTGCTTTTACGTGTCATCATAACTTTAAGCTATTTCAAATGGATGTTAAAAGTGCTTTCTTAAACGGTTTTATAAAAGAAAATGTTTACATAGAACAACCACCACTATTTGTTCATGAAAAATATCCAAATAATGTTTTAAAACTTAAAAATGCATTATATGGTTTAAAACAAGCACGTTGAGCTTAGTATGATCAATTAAAATCACATTTAATTAATTTCGGTTTTCAAATTGTTAAAACAAACACCACATTATTTATTAAAAGAGTACAGAAGGATATGTCAATTGTTCAAATTTATGTTGATATTATATTTGGATCTACTAACAAAAATTTATGCAATGAATTTTCTACAATAATGACAAATGAATTTGAAATGTCTCATATGGGTGAATTGAATTTATTTTTAGGATTACAAATAAAACTATTAAATAATGGAATTTTTATAAATCAAGAAAAATATTGTAAAGAATTGCTAACATTTTGGAGTGGATAATATATCAAGTAAACCCAATCCAATGAGTACTACTACTCATCTAGACAAAGATAAACATGGAAAAGAGTTCGATCAAAAACTATATCGAAGCATGATAGAATCCTTACTATACTTAACCGCTAGTAGACCAGATATTATGATGAGTGATTGCTTATGTGGAAGATATCAAGAACAACCTAAAGAATTACTTCATGGGGAAGTTAAACGGATTTTACGATATTTATCCAACACTTAAGGTTATGGTCTATTTTATTTAAAAGGCAGTACGTTTGAACTTGTATCTTACCGTGATACGGATTTTGGTGGATGTAAATAAAATAGAAAAGGTACAAGTAGTACATGTCACTTTGTTGGTCAATCGTTAGTTTCATGGTTTAGTAAAAAGCAAAATTGTGTTTTTCTTTCAACATATAATGCCGAATATATTTCTACTGCCATAGCTTGCACTCAAGTAATATATATGCAATAAACACTTAAAGACTATGAAAAAAATAATAAATGAATCTCCAATATATTACGATAATACTAGTGCTATAAATTTATCTAAAAATCCAATTAATCACTCACGAACAAAACATATAGATATTTGTCACCATTTTCTGAGAGATAGTGTTGAAAAAGAAACAACAACTTTAGAATTTGTTACTGCCAAAAAACAAATAGCTTATATTTTAAAAAAACCATTAAGTGAATTAATTTTTATTAAGTTAAGACAAGATCTAGGAATTTGTTCATTCAATGAATTGATTAACTGAAGTTATAGAAATTATGTTTTGATCACTTAAATTTGTAGTAGTTATATGCAATTTCAACTGAATAATTAAGTTTATAACTTGGAATCAACAACAACCACATATATTTTTAAATAATAACCATTTAAATCAGAATAATATATGCTAACTTCCAATGGGTTAACTAATTTTTCTCAACTACCTATTCTAAATATAGCTATATTTATCTTATAATTCGGTTATATACCACTTACAAAAATAAATAAATACAACTAAATTACTACAGAAAATAATATAGTATCATCCGACCACGACTCCACCTATTCAACTATCGACTGTAAATCCCCCTCGTCAAATAGTACTTACGTATCTCCAACTAAATCCACACCTACATCAACTTGTTTAGACTCTGTAAACATTATTGCATCACCAACATACCATACTGGCTTTTCTCCTAAACAAAAGAAAGCTAAACGATCAATTGATCTGAAATCAACATCTCTCACCGACAAAGTCGATGATATACATCACTATCAACAAGAAATGATCGACATTTAACATGAGATGTATTATGAGCAATGACATCAAGGATCTCGTCTAAATTTTCTCGAAAAATGTATTCGAGCAAGTTGTGGTCATTCATCAACAAAAAATTGCATACATCAAAAGTCTCCTCGATTAAAAGAAACTCCTCCAAAAGCGCATATCATTACCTCGAGAAATTGTGCAAACCGGGACCATCAAACCAAGGTTGGATTGACATTCCAACTCATCTAAGTTGGTCTCCACTAAAGCCATTACTTGACGATACAAAAGTTGAACCAAATTCATGGGATATACAACAAACAATAATTCAGAATTCTCTGATAAAAATTAAAATTTACATTGCACATCATATTTATTTATTTTTGATATGTATATTGTTTGTTATATTTAAATTTTAATAAATATTCATTCGTATTAAAAATTTCCTTCGGATGGCAGAAATTACATATCACAGACGTCTGTCATCAATAATGGGAAAATTTTCCCTATAACCATAGACATCTGTGGAAAAATCATGGATGTCTGTAAAGACTCTTTGTTTATGTCTTATATAGCCACAAAGGTCCATGGAACCATCACAGATGTCTTTCGACTTTCTCTGCCTTGTTTTCACTAAATACACAGACGTTTTTGACTTCCTCACAGACGTCTGTTGCTTATCTAGCAAAAATTATCCAACAGCCTTACATAAAAAACTTTCCCTTTCTCTTCACTTTACCTTCATTTCAACTCCAAATTCCTAAAACCCTAAATCTTAAAACACTCAAATTATTAAATAATTGCTCCCAAGAAGGTAATCGTCTCCAAAAAAACAAAAGCATTGCCAATTTCATCCTCCTCTCAAGCATCAGTCATATAAGCTCATATTAACCAACGGCTCTGCAATAATCCCAATGCAATCAAAAGATTCGAGGCGCTTACCCAAAAGAAGATCCACTCAGATCCTTTTTATCGCCTTGGCAATTTTATGGAATATGAAATCTTAGCAGTTAATACGGATGTCGGCTGTTGCAATTTGATTAGCTATGATGCGAATAAGGTAATCATTGATCCTCTTACTATTCACCTTTTCTACTCCAATCTATGTAATTCAACGATTGGGAATCCGAATGATGATGGTTGGTTATGGTCAAGTATTTACGAGAAATAAGTTAAAATTGATGTGTATACCATTGGTCGTATTTTAAGATGTTCTTATGAAGGGAATGATTTAACCTATATACCGGATCACGGTCTTCTACCTAAGGATGAAGTTACCCATTAAATATGGGAGGATAGAATGCCACTATGGAAATCCATTTATCTTCGACCACGGGCTAGACTATTAAATCAAATGATAATTATTACTATCATTCCTGGGAAGTCATGAACAAATTTATCCCAATAACCATAGAGCTTTGTATGCCATATTTGCTCGCCTACCGGTTAATTAGGCAAGATTTATTCATGACCAAATTAAAGGATTTTGGTTAGCACATCGTCTTTCCATTGTTGATGCTCCATATATAATGTGCATCTGGAAAAATCTAGGAGTTCTTCGTATATCTCACAATACGAAGAAAGTCTAACCAATTATAGTGGGCCATCATATATTTCACTGATGCATCTTCCAAAGAGTCAACCTCGTATCATTCTCTTCAACCAATAGACTGAACAACAGCAAGAATAAGAATACCATGGTCCTTCTCAAACTTGCGCTCCTCAACAAACCTACTTCCCTCATCCTTTCCAACATCCATTAGTCGTGGCACTGAATATTCCGACTCCGAAATTCAAGAAGCTCGGATTGAACTAGCGTTAAATGAATCTCCTCGCGATTTGGCAATCAAAAACCAAAAATATAATCATGGCCAATCAACGGGCTTTAAACGGAATAATGACTGGATTGGAACGCTCTTTCTCCTCTAGGATGACAAAGATGGCGATGACTTCGGACAAAGTGGTCTCCACTTTAGGGAAAGTGATGCACAAAGCACGAGGCCGATCTTCCTCACGATCATCATCTTCGCCTTCCCCAACACCTCCACCTAGGGTTCAAACACCAATTTATCATTCTCAAGCCTCGCCAGAAGGTACGTCACACGACAGAGGTGACCGAGGGAAGACTCCCATGCATGAATAAGCCGAAGAAGAAGAAGACAGTGATGAAATGTACATCTCTGTTACTCCATATTTTCAACAACATGTTACATGGCATTTCATGGCCTTTCAACTGATGAAGATAAGGAGTACCACGATCATACACCATGGCCAGGTACATATGAGCTGGATCCATCTGCTTACTGGGTGTATTAAGAGAACTACGAAGGCCTATCTTGTTCCCAAAATCCGTACAACTAAACTTTGTTTTCTTTTATTTTGAAAACTCTTATGCTTATTTTTTTCCAATGTATAAATTCTATTACAATTCCTTATAAATTTTTCTTTGAATTTTCAAATTTGATTTTCCATAATTTAAATGACGACATGCAATGACCATTTATATCATTTATATATGCATCGTATATCGTATCCCTTCATTTTGATAATGATAAAGGGGGAGAAATTTATGCATATACATAAAGGGAGATGCATATACACAGGGGGTTACAAACATACACAAAGATAATAATACTTCCATTCTATAGTTGATATTTTGATTATACAGTTAATATTTCATTGTATAGTTGATACTTGATTGTACAGTTGTCATCATCGAAAAAGAAGAGATTGTTAAAACCTCTAATTTATGTTTTAATGATAACAACTATACAATCATACATATATACAGACCTTATCAAGATTGCAGGTGTATGCTTCAAGAAGACACCATGCTCAAAGATATTGAGACCCAAAGAGAAACGAAGATTCATTGACCATGCTGAAGTTATTCTACTACAAAAGTGTCCTAGATACAATATTGTTAAGGTCTCCTTGAGTATATATGAATACACGAGCATATAAAACTTCATGTACGTCAAAATAACGTGAAAAATTAGTTTTTGCACCTTATAGATGTCTGTGATAAAACAACATATGTCTGTGACAAGTCTTGGATTAAAAAATAAACAATCACAAACGTTTGTGGATTTTACCATAGATGTCCGTCATGGGCAAAACTATCGCATTTGAAAAGACACTTATGTTTTGAATCAAAAGGAAATCATCTTTCAACGAACAGTTGCAGCCATTAAAATAAAGAGACTTTCTCATAGAGTAACAACTCTACAACTACAACTTTCTGAATCTATAAATACCACATTGATTGAGAAGTAGAAATAACTGAACGTGCATTAATCTATTCTTTACTTTCTTGATTTCTAAGCGTTGTCTTGCATATATACATTTAAATACTCTCAATCCATTATAACCAAAATAGAATTTTGGAAGACTTGTACCGTAATAAAATTACTATGTCAGTGGAACACAAGATTTTTAGAGATACATTTGCATTAGCCTCTTACTCCAGACGAAGTGAGGGTAATTTGTTTAAAGTAAATACTGAAGGGGAGCTTCGGGACTGGACATAGGACGGAAGGTCCGAACCAGTATAAAAACTCTGGTTTGCATGCTTTTTATATTTTACTATTAATTATCTACTATTGCATTGATTAATACACTTGCATATTATACACAAGTTAGATAGTATATGATACTCAAGACTCTCAATGAGTACTATGAAATCATTCTTACTCAAATTTAAAAGTGTATATTCATAGCCTTAGAATTGATAAGTGTAAATGTTTTTTGTTCAGTGGTCCATTGTGGATATAAAATAGTGGGTTTAATAGGCTTATGTTTTTAACATCCTATATGTCAAAACATTTATTTCATGAACTTTCACATTACGAGAGTTGCATGTATAATTGTTACCATCAGAAGTAGTTGATAGTGAATTGCATGGCCATTGTTTTTGATTACCTAAAAATTCTACTGTTGATACCAAATGGAAGTTGAGATGCACTTTGATATCATATGTTAACTTAGGATTGGTCAAATAGACATAGGTGGAAGTGAATTATGTATTGGTTATTTGCTTAATGATTTGGAACTTGATAATGAAACTATATATATATATATATCTAAAACTTGTCAAATACCAAATCATATATGCACTCAATTAGTCAACTAAAATGTAGTATAAAAGTAATTAAACTAGAGCAAATAAAATATCCAATTAGTGAGTGGAGGCATAACAATTCTACCCTTCTTCTAGTCTTCCAAACATGCGTCAAATCCTATATCTACAACTCTGCAGATTTTCACTATTGATGCTTTACTACGACAGCAAGAAATTGTTTTTTGTACAACAATATCCCTCCAAGAGACCAAATACTTTCTTAGTAGATGCGACCCTTTTCAATAAAATAACTCAAACAAATTTGTGACTTCATCAAGTCGAGAAACTTCTTTCAAAACTTAAATTAACCCTATAAATCTTTATAGTAGATAATTGTGTTTTTATGTAAAGTGTAGAATTTCAAAAGTGATTGAAAACATATTTTAAGCAGAAGCACTTTGAAGTACGAAAATAAGTGAAAAAGATAAGAATTTTGATCACTTTTAGAGAGAAAATCAAGAGAAGTTTTGGAATGTTATCTGACAAAACTCATCTCAAAACAACTCAAAATCATCTTTTATTTATAAACTTGAATAGTGGTGGAATCCACTTAGTAAAATGGTATCTTACTAATTTTAGAAGTGATGTTCAGAAATAAAAATTAATGTCAACAAACTTTTCATCTTTGCCCATGGACACATAGAAAATGAAAAATTATGTCCATTGATGTGCACGTAAATGTGCATACTTTTAACACCATATTTATTCTAATTAATTTAAATAAATGATCATATTGGGTATTTTAACTTATTTTAACTAAAATCCATATTAATCCCAAATTGTCACATATTCATCTTCATCCAAGGGCTAAATAGACATTTTTATGCATAAATTAACTTGAGCAAATTTAATTAGAAATTTTCAAACTATTTTGTAGGAATTTGATTTCAATTACGAGTTGTTTCATAAAGAAGATATGCATGCACAAAAAGAACACAAAGGAATGTAGATGGAAATAATTCAAAGCGAAGATCATGGAGGACCCCATCTACCCACCTATCTTAATATACAAATTAGGGGCTAATGCATAAGCTTATGGAGTTTATGGCTTCATGTATACTTAAATGACGATTAGTAGAAGCTAATGATTACTTAACCTCCATACATTCTCAAGGGTATTTTGGTCATTCTCTAAAAATATGAATTAGGGTTTAACACATGTATATATACCCCTTATGTTTCATGTAACCATTCTCTTCTCTTAGTCTCTCTTTTAGGCTCTCTTTTCTTGGTCTCTCTTAGTTCAATTTAGGGTCAAAATAAAACTCAAAGCTCTCTTTCTCTTTTCATGGCTACTTGACCATTTCTTCTATGTAATTTTTATGCAACTTTAATATGTTTATCTTTTCTTTTCTTGTTTATTTCCTTTCATGTTGTAGTGTAGATTTACATTCACGTAAAATAGAATAGTTCTAATTCTTATTAATTAGCTCTCTTTTCCATTAGCTTTCATTTTTCTTTCTTTTTGCTTTCATGTTGCTACCTACATTTGTTAATAAAATGACAAATATGAGAGGCTAAATCCCTTCAATTTAGGTGTGATAACCCAAATTTTCAGACATCTGTTAATTGGTAATTAACTGGATTAAATTATTAAAAAAATATTGATTTATAAGTGGAACAAATAAATCCTGATAATTAAAATATCTGGATATATAAATGGATTAGAAACTATAATAAATGTTGAATTATAAATCTCTGGAAATGATAAATCTTATAGTAAATTAATAAATATATAGATAGATATATGCAAACTTTATGATATTGGAAATTATAAGTGTGTACATATACAAGTATTTAAGTGTATAAATGTGTGTGTATATACCATGAGGAGTAAAATATAAGGAAGTTTGTAAAAGTGTGGATATATATTTATACAATATCAAAAGTTCACATAAGACATTTATTTGTTCCAAAGTTATATTTTTATTTTATTTTCAAAATCCAAAAAATAATTTATAGTTAAATTCTACATTTAAAAACACTTAAGATAAGTATTTATCTATAGTTATTATTTAAAATAGTAATAACTTAAGTAAAGATTTAAACAAGAATAAATAAAAGGTTTTAATATATATATATATATATATATATATATATATATATATATATCTTTTGAATTACATGAGATAAACTTAAATTAATAAAACATAAAGTAGATATAAAATAAATGTTTTAGACATGTGTAGGCTTATGGAAGATATATGTTTACAAGTGGCTTTGTATTTCTATAAATTGAAATATAAATAACATGCTAAATAATATTAATTAAAAAGTATGATAGCTTCAAATAAGATCTAATAAAGAGTTTAGTATACTTTCCTTTAAAATTGTACATGAAACAAATATAAGTTGTATATATAAAATTATAATTAGTAAAAGTATAAATATAAAGACATATAACATAAATATAAAGACATAAATAAATGATAATAATAAAAACATAAATAAATAAATATAACATAAAGACTTGGACATTTGTAAGCTAAGGGTAACACGAAAAAAACAAGTGGCATAGTTTCCTTTTAAATGGAAATATAAATAATAATTAAATAAGAAACCAGGCTATATTCAGTTCAAAACCTTTTACATATTCAATTTTCTCAACTCCATTTTCTTTTCTTTCATCTTCCAAAATTAAAAACCTGAGAAAAACTAAATCAGAAACTTCTTCAAGTTTCAACCTGAGCAAAAGCAAATTCATCTCAACATAAAGTAAATCAAGCTTCAGTTCAAATCAACTATTAGTCAAAAATCAAGAGCAGTTCCAGATCAAAGCTTGTTCTCTGGTTTCTCTCTGCTTATCAAATCCTGTGAGTAAACATCACTTTTAAGAATTTAATCTGTTTTATTTCTTGACGCATGTGATAAATTCTTGTAGAATGTTGAGAAATGTTTGCATAAATGAATGAATGTGTTATCAGGTATGTATATATGTATGTGATATTGTGTGCATGCCTAAGTGAGTATGCATGTATCTGTTATTTTTTATGATTCTAGCAGGCTAAACAAGTTCAAAATTTCAAATTCTCTTCCCTAGTCTCTTTTAGGTTAGGATCTTTTAAGGAAAAATGTTTGTATTAACCAAATTTGATTTTTAAAAAATCTTTTTAAGTATAATTAGAAATTAATTTTTACTGGAAGGAAGAAGAACAGTATAAATCAAAATAAGTCAGAAAATTTATTGTTTAAATCTTAGTTTTTACTTATATCATCTGATTCATATTTAAAAACCATGATTTTTGAAAATAAAATCAAGATTTTTAAGTTGGTATTTGGGTAGGATTTGCGAGTCGATCTGAATTGGGTATTTCGTCGATTTCTGGTAGCCACGAGGTTCAATAGCCTTGGGGTTGTGGCCAGAGGAGGTAGTGGGTCGACGGTCTCGTGAAAGATGGTCTCGCATTTTTTTATGCGTCGGTGAGTGCGTTTAGATAGGATTTAAGGTTTAAGACCCTATGAGAGTCGACGTTGTTATCGTGACAATTTCGTCGGCATAGCTGCATCAAGTTGGACCGGGGCAGTGGAATAGGGAGGTGGTCGGGTGGTCGAAGGTCTGAAGGTGATGCCAAGGTCTCTAGAGGTCTGTGGCGGTGGAGTGAGGTGGATGTAGGTCGGGTTTTTTTTTTTTGGAATAGCAGAGGTGTTCGATTTTGATTCGAGCGAAATCAAAGGGATTTGGGTAGCCGGAAAAGTCAAAGGGTTCGTTGTCGGCTTGCTGGCTATGGCGACGATGGTCGAAGATGATCCGATGAAGTGTGCACATGCACAAGTATCAGTGGTGTCAGGACATTGCTATAGATAGAGAGAATATGAAGGGGAGAAGAAGAGAGTTGGGGAAGAAGGAGATTTGCTCGAAGTCGATCTCGAGTTTTATCGAGAGGAAAGAGAATAGATTGGTTGGCTCGGGTTTGGCTCGAGAATTTGTGATCTTGGGCTCGGGTTTTCTTAATTTTAGAAAATGATTTAACCAAGGTTTAAAAGCAAAAGTAAATTTAGTAACAAGTTTTCAAAGAAAATAATAAACAAGTTTTCAAGCAAAGTGTGATCAAGTTTTCAAAACAAGTTTCAAGGTAAATCATAAGTCAAATTTTTTTTTTGAATTTAAATTATTTTGATTTAAAATAATTATATAACAGATTAATTATTTAATTTATTCCCTAAGTGTTTTCAAAAAAAATAAAGTGATGTAATTAAGTAAGTAATTAAGTAAGTAATTAAGATAAATATATTGAATTTTAATTAATCAAAAGGTCTCAAGTGATTTTGTATGTTAATAATTATTTCAAACATTTAATTTAAATAAGATTTAAATGATAATTAAGTAATTAATTAAGATAAATGGTTTATTTTTAATTAATTAGGGTTTTAGTAATTAAAGGATAATTAATTAATTAATTAAAATAATAATGAATGGTTTGTAATTAAGTAATGTTAATTAAGCAGGACTAGAAGTAACTAATTTATTTTGTGTTTAATTAAATTGATTAGGAATAGTATAACTAATTAATCTTGCTTATGAGTGATTAAATTATATTGAATGCTGAGGATTGATAATTTGTGATGTTCTGTGATATGAAATGCTTTGGTTGGACTGTGATAATCTATTTGAGATGAATTGTTGTGTGAATATGTTATTTTGAAGTAAGTTAAATTGTTTAAACTTAAACAACTTGGCTTAAAAGACAACGTTGGGTTCGATAAGATCGGTGTCGGATATCAACAATATCTGGAAGCACTTCGATTAGCAACTACAATAATTCTTTGTAGATTTGATTATGGAATCAAATTGGCTAGAATTGAATACATTAAGTAAACTTGGCCATTTAAATTAAGTAACGATACTTAGATTTATTTTGTGGAATAAATGTTTGGCCATTGCAAGTTAAGAGCTCGTATTGAGATACGAGTTACACTAGTTTTCAAAGAAGTTTTATAACTTAGTATTTCAAGTTATATATGGGTTTACTTTCCAGCCTGACTTAGGTGTTACTTTAATGCAATGCTCGGGTCAGACCGAGTATTACAGATTTTCAAGTTAGGACATTCTGGAGCTCAGGAGGCGAGCTAGACGGCAGAAACGTATGAGTATATTCCGCTGTGTAATAGAGTTTGTATTCTGGGACAGGTTGTTATAACTGTCTGATTTATTATGAATGATTGTACTCTGATATATTGTTTGTAAATTGACATTTAGAGCTTTCTTTGTGTAAATGTTGTTATTTGATATTATATTTTAATCCGCTGCGATTGTGAGATTTCGTGCTTTTGTTTCTGTTTCTTCTTCTACCTCTTTTTCTTCTTTCCCCTAACAATCTGGGATTTCTGACGTTCGATTGCTTGACACTTTTACAGTGAACGTATTAGTGTCGGATTTTCGAGGTTGTTAATTTTGGGTCGTTACGTTAGGGGTAATGAAGCTATCTAATTATGTAGCTTCAACTATTTGTTAATTCATGCTCTCTTTTTGTGCTTAATGATGATGATAGAAATGGTTTACTAGTTGTTTTTGATATCCTATATTGTTGACACCAAATAGGCTATGCTTAAATAGTCACTAACACTGATTACCTCTTCATCAAAATATGATTATGGAAAAAGAAAGTGATTTGAAATTAAAATTTGATGATCTATATTTCTAATCTATAGTTAATAGGCCATACTTAAAATAGATTTCATTTTCATCGTTAAGTTTCATAAAAGTTAGTAAGTGATTTAAGGGGTGTGTTATAGTTTGATGGCTTATGTTGGCTAATCAATAACACAAATATGCCATACTTATGATAAGCACGTCAATTAAAGCACTAATGATTATAAAAGAGATATCATGATTTCATATGTGTTGAACTACATGATCTGGAGAGTGGATTTATTCTCTAAATTGTCACTTAACTCTTATATTTGCTTCTTTTTTCTTTTAGTTAGTTAGTTATTTCTCTAATTCTCTAGCTTAACTTTCACTCGACTTTGGTTTAATTTGATTGAATAGATTTTTAAAATCAATAATTCCCTATGGATCGATCTGTATTCACCACGTACTACAAGTGTACGCGTCGTAAATTTTATTATAAATTTTTCGACGGTTTTCTAACTCAATAGAAAATTCGTCGACAAACATCCATAAAGGAAATTAGTTTAGCCATAAATAATGTGCATTTAGGATTTCAAAAATTTTAAATAATTTTGAAATTAATCGAATTTAAAGCACTTTAAAGGAAAAAAATTTGAAAATGTGAATTCTTATGTATGTACCAATGTGGGGCTTTAAACTATGATTTGAAAATAAAAGAAATACTTATATATCGAGAGTGGAGAAAATGTGCTTCCTATTACCACAATTAAAAATGATAATCCCAATTTAGTTAACCCACTTCGTAATACCATTATCTAATTAATCACTCAATTTACAATTGTTGAATCATCTTCCTACCCAATATTTTCATATGCACGTAGAATCACGATGCAAAACTTTGGCTGATCATTATTATCGAATTTCCTAGTCATTCTCAACTTCTTCTATTTCAAAATCCATAATTTCAAAGAATCCTAAATTAAAAGTGAGTCAATTAATCAGTGGAGAACACTAATTCTATGAAGAAAAATGAGAAAGAAACCACTAACCATTCAATGTTTGAACACTACTCTATAAAGGAAAATGAGATGATTTTATTTTCATCAAATTTTTTTGTCATTGCCTTATTATTAGGGTTTGTAGAATGATTTTATGAGCACTTTACGGTCGATAATGTCAAAATTAATGAAGTTGACAATTTTGATGTAAATGATCTCAAATGTGATTTGTTTTAATATCTTAGTTTCTCCTAATAAAATTTTTTCACAATAGAAAAACTAATTTTTGCTAGGAGATGGATGTTGAAAACGAGATGCAAGTTAAAAATATGATGGAAAATGTTGATGATAGTGTGACGACCCAAAATTTTTGGACATTTGAAATTGGAATATTTAATTGATTTTACATATTTAAAAGGTTAATTTTAACTAAAATTTCAAATATCTCCATTTATAGTATAATTAAATTATTGAATTTATTATTGGAAGTTGGGTAAAATATTGAATCTTTAGTTTTATGCTTGTAAAAATGTTTTAAAGGCTTATAAAACTTTTATTGATAATACTGAAGGTAATAGAACTTTTAAAATTAAATTTAAAAGTGTTTTTTTCAATTTAAAAAATATATCATTTAAATTGATATTTAAAAATAGCCTACGGAGGCACAGTCTCGAAATTTAATGAAACCAGTTCCATTAGATCCGTAATAGTGAACTATTATCAGATTTCAAACTTTGTAGCATTTAAAGTAGTCGTGTGATCGTAGGATATGTTAACGCGCTGATATTTATATTGAAAATCCAACATAATAACTGAGCCCATAAAGCTATCTTCTCCATACGATCGAATTAGGACTCGGAACCTTTTTCATTGCATTTGGAATAGGGGTATAACATGATAAATGCCTAGCAGCATGCATCTATAGGATGTAAAAAATTTAAGCTTCGAATTGAAGTCAATTAAATTTAAATTTAAATATAAATAATTTAATTGCATTAAAACTCTGTAACAAGCGCAGACACGTAAAGAAATTTAAAACAGATGTTCTTCCTGGTGTAACACGCGTCTTTGTTAAAAAAATAAATAATACTTCATCTCGTTCAGAGGTCAAATCTCCGAAACAAATCCGAAATCAGAAATAAATAATGTTGGCCGAACAAAACCAGGTCCTCTCCATACCATTCCCCTTCTCGTCTCAAATTGAAATCAAGCCTCGAATGAGAAAAAAATTCAAAAAAAAGAGAGAGCAGGCGATTTAAATTGGCTGAGTTCATTATTGATGCATCGCGTTGGAAACTCGAGCACGACGTAGCTCGAGACGATGGAGTGGAAGTTCACGAGCTAGGGTTAGATAAGTAGGGATTGACGCATCGATGTTGGAGCTCGTTCAGGAATTGGATTCGTAGCAGGGTATGGCGAGGTGTTGCTACGCGTCGCGATGGTCGAAATTAGGGTGGGGGTCTCTAGCTATGGGAGGATCTCAAAGTTTTATCGGCGAGTCACGACCTTGCCTAGGGGTGCTCAAGCTAACGGAGAGGAGGCGATCGCAAATTGCAGATAGAGGTCAAGGGATTTCGATTAGGGATAGGGAAGCTCGTGCATGGGGCAATTGGATGTGGTGGTCGGAGTTTGGGTCGCGCGAACGTGACACCTCGAACTAGAACTGGAGCCGAGGTCTAGCGGTGATGAGGGTTTGGACATTCTCGGGTTCAATCCTTTTCGCGAGGTATATACGAATTTATTTCCAATTTAAATTTGATAATATACTCTTACAGTAAGTTCAAGTTGTTCATTTTTAAGTACTGTTAGTTTTTTAAATATATATATATATAGGTTAAAAAATATAATGGAACTCACTGTATTGTTTTAATATATATATATATATATATATATATATATATATATATATATATATATATATATATATGCAAAAGAAGAATTTGTACAGATATGGTTTTGAAAAATATAGGGGCATTTCAATTGTTGAAGAGTTTACCTAAAAATTAGATTTTTGAATCTATATAAATAAATTTTATAAGTATATGGGTTTCAAAGAAAAAGAAAGAAAATATAAGTATATCTATATAAGAATATATATACATATTTGGACTTACTAGTTTATTTTAAATAATGGATTTGGTGATTAAATTGTTTAATTAATTTATTCAATTACTTTAGTTCTAAAAATTATTTATGATAGGAAACTTAGTTTAAAATTAAATTATTAGTTAATTAAACTTATTAAAGCAGAAATTGATTGTTCGATTTGTTCAAATGTTAATAAAACGTATAATGTTATTCAAGGTCTAAAATCATGAAGAAATAAGCCGGTTGAAGGGAATTTGCAAACAAAGGTCAAAGGTGAGTTAATCTCACTCATTTGGATTACCATTAAATTTAAATAATTAAAATATTATTGGAGTGATTGCTTGAATTGATGATTTATTATCAGTTTGGATATGGTATATTATATAATAGTGTGTGTGTGTGTATGTGTATATATATATTGTAGTGATTAATTTCCCACATTATATAGCGGATGAGACCCTATGCGCCTCGCATAATAGCGGATGACCCTTTTATACTATGATATCCCCCTCGAAGTGGGAGTGGTATTTTATATTGTGCTAACATTTGTGGATGCAGGGAAATAGGTTGGAGGGATCCAGCTGGATTCCTCAAAACGTTGAATTTATTTTATATTCAGTGATGTGATTAATTTGATGATTTTTAATAGATTATATTGATTATATTGGGGATTTAAATTATTGAATGCTATGCTTGGCTGAATTAGGTATTTTGAGAAATGGAAAAATGTATATATTAAATTTGGATTTTTAAAGGAAATGAAAAGAAAATTCTTAAGTAAATAATTATTGGGAATTGGATAAATCGAGTAATAAATTTTAAAGGGAATATAAGCCAAGAAATCAGTTTGAAATCGTTTTAGTATTTGGAAACTGTGATTAAAGGAAAATGAGAAATGGAATTTGTAAACTGGTTTATAAATGAAGTGGAATATTTATCAATGGATAAATTTGAAAGTATAGATTCCGGTGGAATTTATAAGAAAATATGCATTTTATTTTAAAAATAAAAGGTGATTTTATCTTTATAGGTTGAAAAGATTTCAAAGTATAAGCTAGAAGTGTAAAAATGTTTTTTTTTATGTTTTAGAAAATTTATTATTTTTATTATTTTTAAGTGAAACGTAAATATTTATTTAAGTTAATTATGGTAGTTAATTATTTTTAAAGGTAAGTTAGTATTATGATTTTTAAAAAGAATTTTAACACAAATATTTGATATAATATCTTTATTTTTAAAGGAAATTTTGGTTTGAGTTTTACTCAAAAACACTTATAGAATTTCTTAAGTACTATTTTTATTCTGAAAGTGATTATAAAGAGATGGAAGTTTTAAAATAAAAAGTGGTTTTATTTTTAAAGTGTTGAAAGAAATTTTCGGGGTATAGACGTAAATTAAATTGGAAATAAATCAAGAAGGGTTTATAAATGACTAGACGGTTTGTATTGGAATGGGAAGTGTATTTCCCTGAAAAGCCAAGTATATTTTCAAAGGAAAATTTTCAATTATAAGTTAGAGGTTTTAAAGTGGTTTTAAAAGAATGTTTTAGAAAGAAATTATTATTTAGTGGTTTTACAAATTTTAAAAGTAAATATTTATTAAGTTAATTATAAAAGTATTTTAAAGGTTTATCTAGTATTTGATTTAAAAGATGGTTATTAAATATTTATACTTTATCTAATAGTTTATTTTAAAATTAGTTTTGGCTTAAGTTATACATGAGAAATTATTATAAAATTTCATCATTAGTATTTTAAAGTGTTTTAAGTGTTTTAAAGTATATATTTTTGGATAAAGTGATTTAAATTATTAAAAATCTAAAGTATTAAGACTTGGGGATTTTCTGTGGAAATAAAACAATTGGGTTGAAATTTATTCCGCAAGAGAGAAAGTGATTTGAAAACTATTTTCAAAGGGTTGAAGTGTAGAAAAATATCTTTCGAAGATATTTTGAAATAAATAATTTGGAAAATTATTAAGGCCCGATGGTTATTTGTGAATGTTAATATGATAGTTAAATAACCGACTATCAATATTGGCCAATGCACTGATTGTTTCGAAGAGACCGGGATCGGGATTAATTTCCTGAAGACAACTTTGATTCGGTTTGCACGTTTTCGTGAGGAAGACAAGAGCTTGGAGTCAAAGATGGAGCAGTCAAGTGCAAGTGCTAATCGCTACAAATCCTGAGGATGATTCCAAAATGGATGTAGTAGGAGTAGTACCTTGGTACCGTTCGGACCGGTAACAGACTTGTATGGACGAATGCTATCAAAACATCGTTAGGGGGATGATGAGCATTCTAAGTATATGCGTGATAAAAATGTAACGCATAGCCTCAAGCCTCATCAACCGAGAATGGTTAAAACATGGGAGGTGCAACAAGGCTAAGTGGCTAGCAATCAATTAGGGTAAGGTCATCCCTATCTAGATGTACTTTTTTATTCGGCTGTGTGGGAGGTTGTTAATCCCAACCATGGCGTGATCTTATTCGGACTATCCAGTAAGCGGTAGCTCCGGTCTTGTGTTGCAGGGGATCAGGGTGGATCCTCTATACCCTGATTTAGACCAGATACTGTGGCGGGCGGTACCCTAGTAGCCCTGTCATTGTATGGAATCCAATCTCCAATAAGTGCCCGTATAGTTTTGATTGTGCCCAACTATTGCTGAAACTTGAGATGCAAAAATTACAGCTAGATTCTATTTTATATTCTGTAGACCCTATTATAATATCAGAAGAATTTGATAAAAATGTTTTGGTTATCACAAGATAAAAACCCGACATGTTTATTTGTGGCGTAGTCTTACGAGATACCTTTGATTTCAAAGGATTTTGAAAACTTTAATAATCCAAATGGGTGTGTTTTCCCACGGGGTTTTTCAGACTGACTCGAGTGTTATCTCACTATAATGCTCGGATCAGACCGAATATTGCAGGATACAGGACAAGATGCTTTGGAACTCAGGAGACAAGCTGGATGGCGAGATGTATCACACGTATTGATGTATATTCCGCTGTGTATGATTAACTACATAGTCGATTTTTGTGAGGATAGGTTATGATAACTGTCCAGTTTTGTGCTATGAATTTTTTCTACTTTGATGATGTAATGTATATAACAGATACGGTTCTTTTGTATAAAGATTCGGTCATTTATTTATTATATATTGTTCCGCCGTGATTGTGGGATTTTGATATTTTTTTCTGTTTATTCTTCTACCTCTTTCTTCTTTAACCCTAATGATTCGCAAATCTTTCCACTTTGAGTTGAACTGTTGGAGAATATTGTTGGTTCAAAGGGGTATGGATTTGCGGGTCGTTACATTTGGTATCAGAGCCGAACGTTAAGCGAGAACCTTGGCTTTGGTGGGGATTACTCATTAGAAATAGAGTTCGTAGTACTCTAGAATAAGTCTGAGTGTATTAAGATATCTATATGAGCGCGTATTTGTTAGTGAATATAAAAATTGTTTTATAATATGTCGACTTATCTGTTGAGTGTTTATAAATTCTGGTCGATGCAGTCTGGACAACTGTATCGATAGGGATTTCTATACTCTTAATCTAGGCAAACCGACACAGTATTGTTTTTAAAAGTGGATAAATGAAATAATTTTGCCCAAATTATTTTTGTATATAAAAGAAATAATTTTTGTAAATTATTATAGTATATGGTTGCTTGGTTGTTGGGAAGTGATAACTTAAGTTATTATCATTATTGTTGTAAGAATTAAATAAGAAATTAGAATTATAACCAAAGTTAAGGAAATAAATTCATATAATATAATGGAATTTGTAAATGTGAATTATAAATGTGATTTATAAAAATGGGATAAAATTCCACGAAAATATTAGAAAATGGATTGAAAGGATTTGAAAATTTGATATTTGGGAAATTTAAATCCATTTTGAGTTTGAAAATGATTTTCAAAGGTTTTGGAGGAATAATGGTGATATTATTTCGGAAATATTTTTGAATTGGGTTTCAAATCTGGTGAGATTTGGAATTTAAAAATATTTGAAAGGGTTTTAAAGAGTTAAAAGCACCGAACTCTTTTCGATCACTGGAAAGTAACTTCAATGATGACTACAGTATCATCGATGTTCATTTTCGAGTTTCCCAGAGAGGAATTGCTACCTAAGTGTTTTGAATTAGGATTTGTTTGCAAATTGGGTTTGGTTTTGAAATTCAAAGAAACAATTTGATATACCGAGAATTTTTGGATATGGTTGATTTCAAAGGTGATTTTGAAATGTTGAGGAATTGCTTAAACTCTGGAAGTTAATTAGAAATGTTTACGGAATAATAAATGGGTTTGAAAAATTTTAAAATTTTGAAATCTGTTTAGAATAAAATTTAACTTAAAAAGAGTTAAATCAAAACGAGTATAGAAATGAAATAAGTAGGAAAAGTAAACCCATTAAATGAAGTAAATCTAAAGAGAGTGGTAACTGGAATTTAAATAAGTTGGAAAAACTTATGGAAGTTTAATTTTTTAATGAAAATGAAATTTAACTAAATCAAGTTAAATAAAAGTAAATTTTGGTCTAAGTAGGCAAAATGAAATGGTCATTGTAATAAAATTTATTAAGGTGGAAATAAATATAAGAAGCGTATGAAATACTTATATTAAACTTAAAGAAATAAAGGGTAACTTCTTAAGTAAATTTGGAATTGAGGAATATACTAAGTAGATTTGTGAAAGAAGGTTTAATAAAGGTGTGTGAAATGAAAATTGTGAATAGTTGAACGGAAATCAAAGTAAATGGGAATAAAAGAAATTGCTATAGCTAATTATCAATTGAGATAAATACATAGGATGTACGTATATTATTTTATTCGTATAACAATTTGATCCATTCGAGGTAGTTATACTAATCCGAGTTGGGATTTTTCACTCGATTTTCGACGGCGAATCCTGGATATGGATTTTTGATTGATTCTAAAAATTCTCTATCATCGTTATGGCTATGCAAGGAGAATGACGGTTTCTGATCAAGGAACAAGATCTGAGTACGCACTAGGAAATCAGGTGAATGATACTAGTTCGGAAGTGAAATTGTGAGATCGAGTGGGCGATTGGATTTGGTATTGGTGTACGGATGATATACGTACATCGCACGTGCTTGAATGAAATAGATATTGAAATTTTCAAAAGAAATGTATAAAATGATTTTGGATAATGTGATTGGATATTATTGCTTAGTAGTATACAGGCACTTAAAAGAAAAAAGGAAATTAGGATTTTTGATTTCAGAAGATAAATTGAATTGCCCGACAAAAAGGTATGTATTTAATTGTCATATGAAATTTGATGGTTTTCTGGTCAAGCCACCTGGCTTTTGCTTTCGTTTTGAAATTTTGGGGCCCATAGAGGCATTTTGTAGTTGTTCCGAGCTAGCCGCGCAAAGGAGACGCAGGTGAAATTTTTCGAAAATTTAGAGAGTTAGAGAATTTTGAGAAAATTTTGATAATTTAAAATTTGATTTTGAATTATAATTTGAATGGTTGAGTAAATAATGTTGTTTGGAACCTATGGATGAGTTTGGGAAGTTAATAAGAATGATAGCGTGTCTTTAATAAAAAGATGGTTGGTAAGTTGTTGAACTGTTCGGTTTTGGGAAGTTAAAAACCATTTGGATTGGGAAATAGTTAATGGGCCATTCCCGTTTGGTTTTGGGAAGTTAAAAACCATTTGGATTGGGAAATAGTTAACGGGTTATGGACCAATGTAACGACCCAGTATTTTCAACCCTTCGCATCCGCACATGTCGGACTTGAATTGTTCAAAATACTGCGTTGTAAAATAAATTTGGCAAAACTCAGAATATGTAGTAAATAAATCACAGAATCACATACATATATCAGAACTCACAGCGGAAATAAAATATACAGTGGTTCATGAAGCCACTATAAAACTTTAACCAAATAGAATTTACATAGTTTAGAATCTGCAATACAGCTGTACACATAAATAGAAACAGAGTCTTCCAATTTGATTGATTGCAAATAAGATAAAGACTGAAAGGCTTCCGGCAGTATGAATGATCTACGGGATGACATAACTCCGGAGAGAAACTGAAACTGCAACTCAGGCTGACCCGAGCATAAAAATAAAACATAACACTCGAGTCAGGACATACATACTTATATAATGTAAGCTAATTCAAGTGTACTGTAATATAGAGCAAGTAACTTAAAGGATGCTTGGGACCGCCCATCCTCTAAGGATCCGTCAAACTATTTACTATGTAGTATATTGCGCTATTATACTAGTGTCTATTTATAAAATAAACTTACTTTTAAGTAGCGTTAAGGCTTTACATTTTCCACCTTAACACGTAATAGTCCCAGTAGTCCATCCAATATCATAGCTCCTCCTGATCGGGAAGCAACTAGAGGATACCACACGGGCTACGGGAGAAATCTAAACTCGTACAAGGCGCGGTATGGTAGGTGACACGGCACAACTAGGCAATGCCAGGGTAGATATACCAATTACGCATCCGGGCCGATGGTAACGCGAAGCCGCAGCAACCGCCCACCTCGAAACAACTCCCCAAATCAAAATAGAAGTGGCCACTGAATCAATCCAAAGTCATAGTATAATATCGAAGAGGAGTGTCCGATCAGAGGAATGACCTCATTAACCCGTCGATCGCTCCTGTTTTAGCCACCTTATGCCAACTCACGGGAGTCGGGTCCACGTATTTACCTTACAGGAAACGTCGCCACCAACCTACTTCATTCTGGAATCTCCACCGCGTACACGGTTAGTCAAAGTGGTTTTCGGTATCGACAGAGAGTATGTCCATATCCGATCCCGGTCTCTTTGCCAACCCATCGTTATTATAACACCGTGGTCTTTTAAAACAGTTTATACTTTAAAACCAAAATAAACATTTCTATTTCAAACTATAAACACGATATCATTCAAAACCCAAAACAATATGATACCGTTATATTCAAGTATAATTCTTTTCCAAAAACCATACTGCTTAAAATTTATAATATCTGGAAACCAAATATTTAAATTATATCTTCAAAACATAATATTTTGGAAATTTTACTTTAAAACCATAACTCCCAAACACAATGGTTTGGACATTCAACGGTATATAGAATAAATGGTTTAACTTTATGGTTACTTTGTAAAGAAGATAATTTACATAGCTTTACAAATATATTTCTTTATTTTAAACCATAATTTAAATATCACTTCATGTTCCCAAGACCATTTCAATTCCTATATATATATCCAATTGGAGTATTAATATTCAAAACTAAGGTTGGATATTTTTTCTTTCAACAAATTAGTGTTTATTATTTCGTCTTGAATATTCCCATAAATTCCATAGATAAAACTCCAAAATTATGCCATTAAATAATTTCAAATTTTACTTAACACTAGAATGTTCATCTTAAATTTATTAAGAAAAATCCAGTTATAAATATCATATCTTAAAGGTCTCCAAAACTTAAACATAAATATAATTTATCAAATTCCTTAAATTTCAAAACAATCAAATTCCAGATTCTATAGCACTTAGGAAATGCTACCTAAAGTTACGGGTAAAACTAGTCCAATTTCAAAAGACAGCATTTAAATGCTTTAGTAGATTGTTTAACTTAATAAATATTTCCAAATATAACTTATATATATATTTCTTAACTGAAATCTTATCCTTTCAAAAATCCAGAATTTCCAAAATAAGTTATATTCCAAAATTTTATTCAAATATTTATTTATTTATTTATTAACATTTATAATTCATTCAAAATCAATATAAAATCCTTTAAAGATATTAAATCAAATATTTAACTTCCAAAATAATTTTAAATATTTCAGAAAATATTATAAGGACCACGGGCCTGTATATATTTCTAGCCTAGGTCAAGTGATACGGATTTATATCATTTCAATCCGTAATTTACAAACCCCGGGTTCTATCATTTCAAACCCGCAATCCCAAGTTAACAGTTAAACAGTTAACATAATAATAGCACAGTAATCATCATTTAGGCCTATCATTTCAGCCCACAACAATCTAAATTTAACAGGGAACTTGCAGTGGTGATTTAAGCAGTAAATAAACAATAATATAATATAACTGCAGAAATAATACAACAGATAATAACTGATGAGGTGTCAATTTAAATGGGATTCATCATTCTACGTTATACTACAGACAGATAATATTTAAATAAAAATTTTACACATACACTTGCGATAATTCACAAAATATATGTACATATGTCTGGTGAGAAATACTCACCTTAAACGCTGCAGTGGATCTAAATCAAACACGGTATCTACTTCGGAAAAAAAAACGGAAAGCACGATCAAACTTCGGCGGATGCAAAGCCTTGACTTAAATCTATAAGATCCAAATACCAAGTATGCGAATTTAAAAATTACGGTCAAAGCAAAATTTCAGAACAACTGGAACGAATAGAATAAAAGAAATTTAGTTCAACTTGCTCGACTACTACAACCCGCTAACCGTCTCAACATATCCTAGGCCCATACTTCAACCGTACGCATGCATAAAATAAACTGAATAAATTGCAAAATAAATTGCAAATTTAATACAATTGATTGAATAAAAAGATGTTATGCACCCAAACAAAACAAATACATGTTTAGACATTATTAAATTATTTCTCACATTTTTAATCATATTTATCATGATCAATTATTTTCATTCTCATATATATTTATTTAAATAAAATGACAATATTGGCAACAAACACAATACTGTTCAAATTATTCGATTTAATCAAATGTAGCCACTAACTACATTCGAATTCATTAAATAATACTTTATTTCACATACATGTTCATCATGTTTAGGCAAATTATTTCTTCTTTTACTTTTATTATTAAACATAAAAAGGTGATTATTGGTATACATCACCAATATCCTTTTATTAACCATAATAAATAAAATCCATTGATATTTATCCACCCAAATTCTCAAATAAGTAGTTAAATTTATTTTTAACCATCTTAAATTTATTTCAACCATTAAAAATTGAAATAAATGTCATTTTATTATATTCACCCAAGATTTATTCATACAATATTGTTTATTTGAATTAAACAACATTTCATATCATTTTCTCCTTATCAATTTATCTTCTCCATTATTAAATTGTAATTCGTTTTTTTTTCTATGCCTTCCTCTTCAAACTGCACTTATCCAAATCCACAATACCACTAACTACATCATAACTACACTAATTCCATAGTCTAGCTTCCTACAATCAATTTATATCATTTCTTCCAGCCTACTACTAACAAAGTTCTATATGTATTTATAAATGGCACGGCATGATGGGGAAGTAGCCGAGCAAGGAAATCAGAGAACACAAGAAGGAGGAAGGAAAATTGGAAGAAGCAAAGAAATAAACAATGCAAATTATTTACCTGATAGAAGCTTGTACCAGAGAGGGACAAACAAGGAGATATGAAAACTTATGTGAATGAGGCAAAGTATTTATAGATAAACTTGCGAAATAAAAAGGGGAGATAAATAGGCAGGTTTGAAAACGTAAGAAATAAATGCAAGCGTTGATTTTTGAGTGCATGCGTTTAGGCAAGAGATTTATTTCCAGTTCTTCTTGTTTGAACGCTACACGAAAATTGTGATAAATGCATGCGTTGATTTCTCTTTCCAGTTTTATGTTTGAACGATATCACTCTTTTGGATTTTTTTTTTTTAGATAGCTTGCGTGATTTATACCAGTTATAATCTAAATTTAAAGCATGCGTTACTGCAAATTTGAACAGATTTGATTGAGGAAGCAAAACTTGAGCTCTTGCGTGATTTATGGTAAGCAATGAAAAAGCTTTTAACTGAAAAGGCAAAAGTAATAAATGCTTACATAAATATTTACTTGATCAATGGTTCGAAAAATTTATTTATTGCAAAACAAACGCAGTGGAAACAGAGAGATATAATGGGTATGCGAAAATTTGCAAAGATAGGCAAGATTAAATTTTGAATGCATTTAATTTAGGTGAGAGGAAAAATGGCAATTGGAAGAGTTGATATTTTTGTGGATAAGGCTGCGTGAATAAATGAATACAGTGACATGCTCAAGAAACAAATGGTAAGAGGCAAATGTCAAAATGTTAAAAGAATAAAATTTTGTGTCACGCGCAAAGGAAGGCAGATTTGATTTCCATATTCTTCTAATCAATTAATTCCCCTTTAATTGCCTTTAATTGATTTCAATTGATTACCTTATCCCTTTTAATTACCCTCCTTAATTGATTTCAATTAATTACCATATTACCAATTAATTATCCTCCTTTAATTACATACTCAAATTTGGTTACTAACTTAATTAGTTAATTAACCCTTTTTGTTAATTATCAATCCTGCGACGTCTCACATTAATCCGTCCGCTTTGTAGGCACTGGTAGCCGGACTGGTTACACGGGCAGATTTCTCCTACAAAATGGGGATTAACCTCGTGTCCTCATGCCATTAACCAAAAGAATTAACTTATTTATCTTTCATCAATTTTATTAATTTGCATTAATTATTCAATAAATTAATTCTGGTCAACTACTGAAATTTTACAATTAATTTCTCTATTAATTGTCATAAATTTCTTTTTGAAATATCTATTAATTGTCATTAACTCCATTTTAAAATATCCGTATGTGCCTTTATTCAAGTTTTGAATTGCTAACTAGGAATAAGGTAGATTTATCAAATAAATTGATTGTAAGTTTCATTGTTTTAAATTGCTTAACAATGTTCACTGCTAACATAATTAATATGTCAAAATTGAGAATATTCCACCAACATGATTTGCATGTCATAACCTACCAAATTAACATAATTAATTAACTACTTTAATATGTTACAAATTTTCTCCTTTTCATTATTTTTAGGGAATGGGTATAACAACAGATATTATGATAATATCCAAAACATTTAGTTACCACTCACTTCATTATACATTATAAAAATTTCCTTTTTTTTTTTCTTCTTAAATTTAGTTACAAAAATCATATTAAATTAACGAGTTTAATTCTCTAAATTAAATATTTAAACAATATTGGTAAACACAATTTATATAAATTATATTTCTAAAAACAAAAAAAATAAAAGAAATAAATAGCTAAAAACTAGGGCTGTTACACTCTCACCCACTTAAGAACTTTTCGTCCTCGAAAAGGAACAAAAGAAAAGAAACAAAGGAAGATAAGCTAGATAAACAAGAACTTTAAACGAATAGTTCCGGATTTGAAGCACGAAGAAGATCTTCTAGAATCGGTTTTACTCTTTTCAGTTCGACCGTCGGTCTATGGGTGGTAAGCGGTGCTCAGGCCCCGATGAGTAACAAAGATTTTTAAAGATTATAGAAAAGATTTCTAAATAGACTGGTATAAGCAATAGCCTCCTCATTCTGTAGCAGATAGGGAAACCAAGGACACTTAAAGATAGTTTGAAAACAAATAAGATAATAAATTTGCAATCATAATGCTTTGAAATCATTAAATTTATAAATTTGGAAATCATGCTACTAAAATCATAATACCTTTAAAATAATCTTCATTTATACCTTTTAAATTCAATGCCAAACAATATTCATTTCAAGGTTGAAATATTCCTAAGTTCATTTATAAAAAAAAAATTCCAAAACATTTTATTTTTAGAAACAGCAGCACTCATAATATGCTATAGTAGATATAATAGTATTCCTAATCAGTTTATTATGTACTTAACTCTGAATTTTAACAAATAACCTAACACTTTATTAAAAATACTTATCTTATAAATAAGATATTCCTTCAATAAGTTACCCTTGAATTTCCATTTGAAAACCAATTCTCAATTATCAAAATTTAGTGATATTAGAATACGTCTTAACTATTTATTTAGACATCAATTAAACTATGATTTGAAGATATATAATCCTTACTCCAAAAATATCCCTTTCAAATATATTTTCCTTATTCAAAGATACCTTGTTTATTACACAAACATATTCATTTCAGGAAATAACCTTTTATTAAAATCTCTTGGTTAGATTTACGGCTCCATATTAAATTAATTTGATTATTAAGACATTTGAATAAAATTCCTTAAATTCCTTTTCCTTATTTATCCCCATTAATCTTTTATAACTAAAATTTAAGTGTATAATATTTATTATAACTACTCAAATTTTATTCATAAAATCCTTTTATATTGTATATTATCCAATTACATGTTAACTTTTGAAAATCAACGTAAGTTATATTAAATGAAATTGGGTGTTATACAAATAAAACTTTCAATTTAATTATCTCCAATTGGAACCTTTTTATTCAAATTTTTGTTATTATATTTATTTTCCTTCCTCAAGATAAACTTTAAGAATTAAATTCCTGATTCCCTTCAAACCATTTAGAGATAACTAAATATATATACCTAATATGTCAAATCAAATTTAAATTATATATCTATATATATTAAGTCATACTTTAGAAATTCAAATCAATTAAAATCTCAAGGAAACACTGTAGCCAGACTACAGAATGGTCTTTTCACTTCGAAACTCGAAAATGAATGTCGATGATGCTGCAGTCATCACCGAAATTATTTTCCAGCGACAAAGAGAAAAGCACTAATTTTAAAATTTCTTTGGAAACAAATTTCTATACAAAAATACTTATTACATCCTTTTAAAATTTAAACACAAGGTTTGAAATCATCAGAAATTTAATTCTCAAGTTTTAGTTTTAAATTCATTTCTGTTTCCAAATTAATTTATAACCATTGTTTTATATTCACTTATTTATTAGACAAACACATGGCTTACAACACCATAAATAAAATCAAAACTATTATCTCTTGACAACTAGTTAAATTAATTATAAAATTTTGAAAATTATACTCATATATATAATATTAGATTTTAATTTCAAATATAGGAATAAACTTCTCAAACCAGGATAGAGACTCAAATTTGATGAACTCAAATCAAATAGAATTCAAGATAAATTGAAATCAGAAGATCAGAATAAGGAAACTGGGTAAGTCTATATAAGTCGCGGACAACCTTGACCTAGTCATCCGTGACTTAAAGAGCCATATCGATGTGGTTGGGGTAAATCTACATTTGATCCGAAGAGATAGAATTTGGAATAACCAAAGATACTAGCATATAAACCGAGGATAAATATAAATCTCCGGTGAATCAATGCTAATGGTAAAGGAGTTTCACCCCTTTATTAGAATAATGGCGAGACCGCCAATTTACAATAAAGATCATCCGAAGTGGAGTTATGAGATACTCCAGAATCTAAAGCAGATGAAAAAGTGAGGGATACGAATGAGCTTTGGAACCGTAGGGAATGTTCCAAAATTCGAAAAGAGAGTGGTTCAATCTCGAATGAACGTGATTCTGTAAATCAAATTTACCATACATTCTAAGTTTTGCCTAGAACCAAAGCTCTGATACCAAATGTAACGACCCAGTATTTTCAACCCTTCGCATCCGCACATGTCGGACTTGAATTGTTCAAAATACTGCGTTGTAAAATAAATTTGGCAAAACTCAGAATATGTAGTAAATAAATCACAGAATCACATACATATATCAGAACTCACAGCGGAAATAAAATATACAGTGGTTCATGAAGCCACTATAAAACTTTAACCAAATAGAATTTACATAGTTTAGAATCTGCAATACAGCTGTAGACATAAATAGAAACAGAGTCTTCCAATTTGATTGATTGCAAATAAGATAAAGACTGAAAGGCTTCCGGCAGTATGAATGATCTACGGGATGACATAACTCCGGAGAGAAACTGAAACTGCAACTCAGGCTGACCCGAGCATAAAAATAAAACATAACACTCGAGTCAGGACATACATACTTATATAATGTAAGCTAATTCAAGTGTACTGTAATATAGAGCAAGTAACTTAAAGGATGCTTGGGACCGCCCATCCTCTAAGGATCCGTCAAACTATTTACTATGTAGTATATTGCGCTATTATACTAGTGTCTATTTATAAAATAAACTTACTTTTAAATAGCGTTAAGGCTTTACATTTTCCACCTTAACACGTAATAGTCCCAGTAGTCCATCCAATATCATAGCTCCTCCTGATCGGGAAGCAACTAGAGGATACCACACGGGCTACGGGAGAAATCTAAACTCGTACAAGGCGCGGTATGGTAGGTGACACGGCACAACTAGGCAATGCCAGGGTAGATATACCAATTACGCATCCGGGCCGATGGTAACGCGAAGCCGCAGCAACCGCCCACCTCGAAACAACTCCCCAAATCAAAATAGAAGTGGCCACTGAATCAATCCAAAGTCATAGTATAATATCGAAGAGGAGTGTCCGATCAGAGGAATGACCTCATTAACCCGTCGATCGCTCCTGTTTTAGCCACCTTATGCCAACTCACGGGAGTCGGGTCCACGTATTTACCTTACAGGAAACGTCGCCACCAACCTACTTCATTCTGGAATCTCCACCGCGTACACGGTTAGTCAAAGTGGTTTTCGGCATCGACAGAGAGTATGTCCATATCCGATCCCGGTCTCTTTGCCAACCCATCGTTATTATAACACCGTGGTCTTTTAAAATAGTTTATACTTTAAAACCAAAATAAACATTTCTATTTCAAACTATAAACACGATATCATTCAAAACCCAAAACAATATGATACCGTTATATTCAAGTATAATTCTTTTCCAAAAACCATACTGCTTAAAATTTATAATATCTGGAAACCAAATATTTAAATTATATCTTCAAAACATAATATTTTGGAAATTTTACTTTAAAACCATAACTCCCAAACACAATGGTTTGGACATTCAACGGTATATAGAATAAATGGTTTAACTTTATGGTTACTTTGTAAAGAAGATAATTTACATAGCTTTACAAATATATTTCTTTATTTTAAACCATAATTTAAATATCACTTCATGTTCCCAAGACCATTTCAATTCCTATATATATATCCAATTGGAGTATTAATATTCAAAACTAAGGTTGGATATTTTTTCTTTCAACAAATTAGTGTTTATTATTTCGTCTTGAATATTCCCATAAATTCCATAGATAAAACTCCAAAATTATGCCATTAAATAATTTCAAATTTTACTTAACACTAGAATGTTCATCTTAAATTTATTAAGAAAAATCCAGTTATAAATCTCATATCTTAAAGGTCTCCAAAACTTAAACATAAATATAATTTATCAAATTCCTTAAATTTCAAAACAATCAAATTCCAGATTCTATAGCACTTAGGAAATGCTACCTAAAGTTACGGGTAAAACTAGTCCAATTTCAAAAGACAGCATTTAAATGCTTTAGTAGATTGTTTAACTTAATAAATATTTCCAAATATAACTTATATATATATTTCTTAACTGAAATCTTATCCTTTCAAAAATCCAGAATTTCCAAAATAAGTTATATTCCAAAATTTTATTCAAATATTTATTTATTTATTTATTAACATTTATAATTCATTCAAAATCAATATAAAATCCTTTAAAGATATTAAATCAAATATTTAACTTCCAAAATAATTTTAAATATTTCAGAAAATATTATAAGGACCACGGGCCTGTATATAGTTTTCTAGCCTAGGTCAAGTGATACGGATTTATATCATTTCAATCCGTAATTTACAAACCCCGGGTTCTATCATTTCAAACCCGCAATCCCAAGTTAACAGTTAAACAGTTAACATAATAATAGCACAGTAATCATCATTTAGGCCTATCATTTCAGCCCACAACAATCTAAATTTAACAGGGAACTTGCAGTGGTGATTTAAGCAGTAAATAAACAATAATATAATATAACTGCAGAAATAATACAACAGATAATAACTGATGAGGTGTCAATTTAAATGGGATTCATCATTCTACGTTATACTACAGACAGATAATATTTAAATAAAATTTTTACACATACACTTGCGATAATTCACAAAATATATGTACATATGTCTGGTGAGAAATACTCACCTTAAACGCTGCAGTGGATCTAAATCAAACACGGTATCTACTTCGGAAAAAAAAACGAAAAGCACGATCAAACTTCGGCGGATGCAAAGCCTTGACTTAAATCTATAAGATCCAAATACCAAGTATGCGAATTTAAAAATTACGGTCAAAGCAAAATTTCAGAACAACTGGAACGAATAGAATAAAAGAAATTTAGTTCAACTTGCTCGACTACTACAACCCGCTAACCGTCTCAACATATCCTAGGCCCATACTTCAACCGTACGCATGCATAAAATAAATTGAATAAATTGCAAAATAAATTGCAAATTTAATACAATTGATTGAATAAAAAGATGTTATGCACCCAAACAAAAAAAATACATGTTTAGACATTATTAAATTATTTCTCACATTTTTAATCATATTTATCATGATCAATTATTTTCATTCTCATATATATTTATTTAAATAAAATGACAATATTGGCAACAAACACAATACTGTTCAAATTATTCGATTTAATCAAATGTAGCCACTAACTACATTCGAATTCATTAAATAATACTTTATTTCACATACATGTTCATCATGTTTAGGCAAATTATTTCTTCTTTTACTTTTATTATTAAACATAAAAAGGTGATTATTGGTATACATCACCAATATCCTTTTATTAACCATAATAAATAAAATCCATTGATATTTATCCACCCAAATTCTCAAATAAGTAGTTAAATTTATTTTTAACCATCTTAAATTTATTTCAACCATTAAAAATTGAAATAAATGTCATTTTATTATATTCTCTCAAGATTTATTCATACAATATTGTTTATTTGAATTAAACAACATTTCATATCATTTTCTCCTTATCAATTTATCTTCTCCATTATTAAATTGTAATTCTTTTTTTTTTTCTATGCCTTCCTCTTCAAACTGCACTTATCCAAATCCACAATACCACTAACTACATCATAACTACACTAATTCCATAGTCTAGCTTCCTACAATCAATTTATATCATTTCTTCCAGCCTACTACTAACAAAGTTCTATATGTATTTATAAATGGCACGGCATGATGGGGAAGTAGCCGAGCAAGGAAATCAGAGAACACAAGAAGGAGGAAGGAAAATTGGAAGAAGCAAAGAAATAAACAATGCAAATTATTTACCTGATAGAAGCTTGTACCAGAGAGGGACAAACAAGGAGATATGAAAACTTATGTGAATGAGGCAAAGTATTTATAGATAAACTTGCGAAATAAAAAGGGGAGATAAATAGGCAGGTTTGAAAACGTAAGAAATAAATGCAAGCGTTGATTTTTGAGTGCATGCGTTTAGGCAAGAGATTTATTTCCAGTTCTTCTTGTTTGAACGCTACACGAAAATTGTGATAAATGCATGCGTTGATTTCTCTTTCCAGTTTTATGTTTGAACGATATCACTCTTTTGGATTTTTTTTTTTTTTTAGATAGCTTGCGTGATTTATACCAGTTATAATCTAAATTTAAAGCATGCGTTACTGCAAATTTGAACAGATTTGATTGAGGAAGCAAAACTTGAGCTCTTGCGTGATTTATGGTAAGCAATGAAAAAGCTTTTAACTGAAAAGGCAAAAGTAATAAATGCTTACATAAATATTTACTTGATCAATGGTTCGAAAAATTTATTTATTGCAAAACAAACGCAGTGGAAATAGAGAGATATAATGGGTATGCGAAAATTTGCAAAGATAGGCAAGATTAAATTTTGAATGCATTTAATTTAGGTGAGAGGAAAAATGGCAATTGGAAGAGTTGATATTTTTGTGGATAAGGCTGCGTGAATAAATGAATACAGTGACATGCTCAAGAAACAAATGGTAAGAGGCAAATGTCAAAATGTTAAAAGAATAAAATTTTGTGTCACGCGCAAAGGAAGGCAAATTTGATTTCCATATTCTTCTAATCAATTAATTCCCCTTTAATTGCCTTTAATTGATTTCAATTGATTACCTTATCCCTTTTAATTACCCTCCTTAATTGATTTCAATTAATTACCATATTACCAATTAATTATCCTCCTTTAATTACATACTCAAATTTGGTTACTAACTTAATTAGTTAATTAACCCTTTTTGTTAATTATCAATCCTGCGACGTCTCACATTAATCCATCCGCTTTGTAGGCACTGGTAGCCGGACTGGTTACACGGGCAGATTTCTCCTACAAAATGGGGATTAACCTCGTGTCCTCATGCCATTAACCAAAAGAATTAACTTATTTATCTTTCATCAATTTTATTAATTTGCATTAATTATTCAATAAATTAATTCTGGTCAACTACTGAAATTTTACAATTAATTTCTCTATTAATTGTCATAAATTTCTTTTTGAAATATCTATTAATTGTCATTAACTCCATTTTAAAATATCCGTATGTGCCTTTATTCAAGTTTTGAATTGCTAACTAGGAATAAGGTAGATTTATCAAATAAATTGATTGTAAGTTTCATTGTTTTAAATTGCTTAACAATGTTCACTGGTAACATAATTAATATGTCAAAATTGAGAATATTCCACCAACATGATTTGCATGTCATAACCTACCAAATTAACATAATTAATTAACTACTTTAATATGTTACAAATTTTCTCCTTTTCATTATTTTTAGGGAATGGGTATAACAACAGATATTATGATAATATCCAAAACATTTAGTTACCACTCACTTCATTATACATTATAAAAATTTCCTTTTTTTTTTCTTCTTAAATTTAGTTACAAAAATCATATTAAATTAACGAGTTTAATTCTCTAAATTAAATATTTAAACAATATTGGTAAACACAATTTATATAAATTATATTTCTAAAAACAAAAAAAAATAAAAGAAATAAATAGCTAAAAACTAGGGCTGTTACAACCATTCTTCTTAGCTTGTAATTTCGAGGACGAAATTCTTTTAAGGGGAGGAATGTGACGATCCGTAATTTTGGACATTTGAAATTGGAATATTTAATTGATTTTATATATTTAAAGGGTTAATTTCAACTTAAATTTCAAATATCTCCATTTATAGGATAATTAAATTATTGAATTAGTTATTGAAATTTGGGTAAAATATTGAATCTTCAGTTTTATGCTTGTTAGAAATATTTTAAAGGCTTATAAAACTTATGTTGATAACACTGAAGGAAATAGAACTTTTAAAATTAAATTTAAAATTGTTTTGTTCAATTTTAAAAATATATCATTTAAATTGATATTTAAAAATAGCATTCTGAGGCACAATCTCGGAATTTGACGAAATCAGTTCCATTAGATCCATAATAATGTATTATTACCGAATTTTAAATTTCGTAGCATTCGGAGTAGTTGTGTGATCATACGATATGTAAACGCGTTGAAATTTATATTGAAAATCCAATATAATAACTGAGCCCAAAACGCTATCTTCTCCATACGATCGAATTAGGACTCAGAACCTTTTTCATTACATTCGGAATAGGGATATAACATTATAAATGCCTAGCGACACACCCCGATAGGATGTAAAATTTTAAGCTTCGAATTGAAATTTAAATTTAAATTCAAATATAAGTAATATAATTGCACTAAAACTTTGTAGCAAGCACAGACATGCAAAGAAAATTAAAACACGTGTTCTTCCTTGTGCAACACGCGTCTTTGTTAAAAAAAATACTTCATCTCGTTCATAGGGGAAATCATTGAAACAAAATCGAAACCAGAAATAAATAATAATGGTCAAACAAAACCAGGTCCTCTCCCTACCGTTCCCCTTCTCCTTTCAAATTGAAATCAAGCCTTAAACAAGAACGAATTTCAAAAAAAAAGAGAGAGCGGGCGATTTTGACGCATCGCATTGGAAACTCGAGCACGCCGTTGCTCGAGACGATGGAGTAGAAGTTCGCGAGCTAGGGTTAGATAAGTAGGAACCGACGCACCAATGTTGGAGCTCGTTTAGAAATTGGGTTCGTAGCGGGGTATGGTGAGGTGTTGCTGCGCGTCGCGATGGTCAAAATTGGGGTGGAGGTCTCGAGCTATGGGAGGATTTCATAGTTTTATTGGTGAGTCGCGATCTTGCTTGGGGGTTCTCGAGCTAACGAAGAGTAGGAAATTGCAATTTGCAGATCGAGATCAGAGGATTTCGAATAGGTCTAGGGGAGCTCGTACATGGAGCGACTTCTATGTGGTGGTCGGAGTTTGGGTCGCATGAACGAGAGCACCTCGAACTAGAACTGGAGCTGAGGTCTGGCGGTGATGACGATTTGGGCATTCTCGGGTTTGAACCTTTTCGTGAGGTATATACGAATTTATTTGCAATTTAAATTTGATAATATACTTTTACAGTAAGTTCGAGTTGTTTATTTTTAAGTACTATTAATTTTTAAACTCTATATATATAGGTTAAAAATATACTAGAACTTACGGTCTTGTTTTAAAATATAAATATATATATAGACAAAAGAAGAATGTATAGATATGGTTTTAAAAAATATATGGGTATTTTAATTATTGAAGAGTTTACCTAAAATTAGATTTTTGGATCTAATATAAATTAATTTTATAAGTATATGGGTTTCAAAGAAAAAGAAAGAAAATATAGGTATAAATATGTCTATATAAGAATATATATAAATATTTGGACTTACTAGTTTATTTTAAATAATGGATTTGGCGATTAAATTGTTTAATTAATTTATTCAATTACTTTAGTTCTAAAACTTATTTATGATAGGAAAATTAGTTTAAAATTAAATTATTAGTTAATTAAATTTGTTAAAGTAGAAATTGATTGTTCGATTTGTTCAAATGTTAATAAAACGTATAATGTTATTCAAGGTCTAAAATCATGAAGAAACAAGCCATTTGAAGGGTACTTGCAAACAAAGGTCAAAGGTGAGTTAATCTCACTCATTTGGATTACCATTAAATTTAAATAATTAAGATTTAAATTATTGGATTGATTGCTTGAATTGATGATTTATTATCAGTCTGGATATGCTGTATATTATATATATATATATATATATATATATATATATATTGGAGTGATTGATTTCTCGCATTATATAGCGGATGAGAGCCTATGCTCCCCGCATAATAGCGGATGACCCTTTTATATCGCGATATCCCCCTCGAAGTGGGATTGGTATTTTATATTGTGCTAACATCTGTGGATGCAGAGAAACAGGTTGGAGGGATCCAAGTGGGTTCCTCAAAACGTTGAATTTATTTTATATTCAACGACATGATTTATTGATGATCTGTGATAGATTATATTGATTATATTAGAGATTGAAATTATTGAATGCTATGCTTAGTTGAATATATATGGGTATTTTGAGAAATGGAAAAATGTTTATATTAAGTTTGGATTTTTAAAGGAAATGAAAATAAAATTCTTAAGTAAATAATTATTGGGAATTGGATAAATCGAGTAATAAATTTTAAAGGGAATTTAAACCAGGAAATCAGTTTGAAATTGATTTAGTTTTTAGAAACTGTAATTAAAGGAAAATGAGAAATGGAATTTGTAAACTGGTTTATAAATAAAGTGGAATTTTTATCAGTGGATAAATTTGAAAGTATAGATTTTGGTGGAATTTATACGAAAGGATGCAATTCATTTTAAAATTAAAAGGTGATTTTATCTTTAAAGGTTGAAAAAAATTTCAAAGTATAAACTAGAAGTGTAAAAATGTTTTTTTGAATGTTATAGAAAATTTATTATTTTTAAGTGAAAGGTAAATATTTATTTAAGTTAATTATGGTAGTTAATTATTTTTAAAGGTAAATTAGTGTTATGATTTTTAAAAAGGAATTTTAACATAAATATTTGATTTAATAACTTTATTTTTAAAGGAAATTTTGGTTAAGTTTTACTCAAAAACTCTTATAGAATTTCTTAAGTATTATTTTTATTTAAATAATTTTAGTAGCCTTAATGTAAATAATTTAAGTATATATTTTTGAAAGTGATTATAAAGAGATGGAAATGTGTTTTAAAAATAAAAAGTGGTTTTATTTTTAAAGTTTTGAAAGAAATTTACGTGGTTTGGACGTAAATTAAATTGGAAATAAATCGAGAAGAATTTATAAATGATTAGACGGTTCATATTGGAATGACAAGTGTATTTCCTTGAAAAGCCAAGTATATTTTCAAACGAAGATCTCCAGTTATAAGTTAGAGGTTTTAACGTGGTTTTAAAAGAATGTTTTAGAAAGAAATTGTCATTTAGTGGTTTTAAAATTTTCAAAAGTAAATATTTATTAAGTTAATTGTATAAGTATTTTAAAGGTTTAACTAATATTTGATTTAAAATATGGTTATTAAATATTTATACTATATCTAATAGTTTATTTTAGAATTATTTTTGGCTTTACTTTTACACAAGAAATTATTATAAAATTTCATAATTAGTATTTTAAAGTGTTTTAAAGTACATATTTGGATAAAGTGATTTAAATTATTTAAAATCTAAATTATTAAGACTTGGGGATTTTCAGTGGAAATAAAACAATTGGGGGGAAATTTATTTCGCAAGAGAGAAAGTGATTTGAAAACTATTTTCAAAGGGCTGAAGTGTAGAAAAATATCTTAGGAAGATATTTTGAAATAAATAAATTGGGAAATTATTAAGTCCTGATGGTTGTTTGTGGATGTTAATATGATAGTTAAATAACCGACTATAAATATTGGCTAATGCGCTAATCATTTCGAAGAGACCGGGATCAGGATTAATTTCTCGAAAACCACTTCGATCCGGTTTGAACGTTTTTCGTAAGGAAGACAAGAGCTTTGAGTCAAAGATGGAGCAGTGAAGTGCATGGGCTAATCGATACTAATCATAAGGGTAATTCCAAAATGGATGTAGTAGGAGTAGTGCCTTCGGTTCCGTTCGGACAGGGAACAGACTTGTATGGACGAATGCTATCAGAACATCGTCAGAGGGACAATGAGCATTCTAAGTGTATGTGTGCTAAAAAGGTAATGCATAGCCTCAAGCCTCATCAACCCGGAATGGCTAAAATAGGGGAGGTGCAGCAAGGCTAAGTGGCTAGCAACCAATTAGGTTAAGGTCATCCCTGTCTAGATGTCCCTTTTTATTAGGCTGTGTGGGCGGTTGCTGATCCCAACCGTGGGGTGATCTTATTCAGACTATCTAGTAAGGGGTAGCTCCGGTCTTGTGTTGCAGGGGATTAGGATGGATCCTCGGTACTCTGATTTAGACCAGGTGCTATGACGGGCGGTACCCCAGTAGCCCTACCATTGTATGGAATCCAATCTTCAATAATCACCTATACGGTTTTGATTGTGCCCAACTATTGCTGAAACGTGAGATGGAAGCATTTTAGCTAGATTCTATTTCACATTCTATAGACCCTATTATAATATTAGACGAATTTGATAAAATATTTTGGTTACCGTAAGGCAAAAACCCAACATGTTTATTTGTGGCATGGTCTTATGAGATACCTTTGATTTCAAAGGATTTTGAAAACTTTAATAATCCAATTGGGTGTGTTTTCTCACATTGTTTTCTAGAATGACTTGGGTGTTATTTCACTATAATGCTCGGGGTCAGACCGAGTATTATAGGATACAGGATGGGATGTTGTGGAGCTCAAGAGACGAGTTGGATGGCGAGATGTATCACACGTATTGTGTATATTCCGCTGTGTATGATTAACTGCATAGTCAGTTTTTGTGACGACGGTTATGATAACTGTCCAGTTGTGTGCTATAATTTTGTTGTACTCTGATAATGTAATGTATGTAACTGCTACAGTTCTTTTGTATAAAGATTCAGTCATTTATCTGGTATACATCGTTCTGCTGCGATTGTGAGATTTTGATATTGTTTTCTATTTCTTCTTCTACCTCTTTCTTCTTTAACCCTAATGGTTCACAAATCCATCCGCTTTGAGTTGAACTGTTGGAGAATATTGTCGGCTCAAAGGGGTATGGATTTGCGGGTCATTACTGATAGATGCTTGATGATCAATCAATTTTTGACGACTGTCGTAAATCTCCAGTATCCAATATAGTAGTAAAGTGCATTGTAGTTGCACCTGATCAATATAACAAAATTTTCAAGGTGGTAAACAAAAGTGGAAATCATCAAACCAAACTTGCGAGGACCCGTTTCTTCGACTCTCGAAAATCGACACTAATATATACTCAGTATTTGTAACAACCTAAAATTTAAGCTACAATAATTAATTAATGAATTAATTGAACAATAAAATAAGTTTGTGAAATTATAATAATCGAGCTACAGAAGTTGCACCATTGGGTCCGTTGCGATTTTCTAATCAATTTCCATATATAATTTGTCGAAATCCGAGTCAGTATGGATAAGTTATGGGAGAAACAAGAAATCGAAATTTAATAAACAAAAACGAAAAAAATAAAATAAATAGACTCTTAGGGGTCGGCCTTTATTTTGGTCAAGTCGACCTATAGGTCGAGCCCCAAGGTGCTTTGGTCGACCCGCATACATATTAGGCCAACCCGCCTTATTTCCTGGACGTTATTTCATCCAGGTACGAGCCAATGACATTAAAACTTGATTTTCATGAAATCCTATGCGTTCGTGCTTGCATCCGATGGTTCCTAGTGAGCCTATGACATGGTTGCACAAGACAAATCCAACGACCTGAGATCCCTAATCCACGCAATAAATACAACTCTAGGCCTAGCCTTTTTTCTCATTCAGATTTTCCCCCAATTAGGTTCATTGCCTGAGGCTGAACCCAAAATAGAATTTTTTTAGAGAGAATATCTTTTTAATAAAAAATATTCTACGCCCTAGAAGTGGATCCAATAAGGCACAGGATTAGAGCTAAGGACAAAAAGTGAGTGTTTTGTAATTATTTTAGATTTTTATGTAGTTTAAAATAATAAGATTCTCAATAGTTATAATTTTTCCACAGTTTTGAGACAATTTTTATGTAAGTTTATTTACTGCCATTTTTAAAGTAAATTTTAGAATTTCTTTTCAGTCTATTTTTTATCAGCTATTTTATTTAGTAATTTACATCTGTTTTAAGTTGAAATTTATCTTGTAAATGTTAGTTTCCTTTTATAGAGATTTAATCCCTTTTTACACGAATAAAATATTAAAAAGAGAAAATTTTACTAATATGGATTAAAATAGAAAAACTATAAATTTACAAAAATCAGATGTAAAATAAGAAAAATTGAAATAAAATAGAGATGGACTGAAATAGGCAAATTTAAGATATTTGCAAGCATAACTATAACAAGTGATTATAGATGAAAAAAGAAAATAGAAGAGGCTTATTTTAAAACTTAGACCTTAGATTAAGTTAATAAGAAAATATAGCAGAAATAACAGAAGAGGCTTATTTCAAAACTTAGATCTTGGATTATGTTAATAGACAAATATAGTAGAAATGACAAAAGATGCTTATTTTAAAACTTAGATTAAGTTAATAAGCAAATATTGCAAAAATGACAAAAGAGGGTTATTTTAAAACTTAGATTAAGTTAATAAGCAAATATAGCAGAAATAACAGAAGAGGATTATTTTAGAACTTAGATTAAGTTAATAAGCAAAATACAAGTAGGGCCCGTACCGGCAGCATTCCCTTTCAGATCTAGGACCGATGGTCTCACAGTAGTAGGTGAGGCAAGGACACGCTTATGCTGATTAAGGTAAATAAGTGGCCAATAGATAGAGGCTAAATTTGAGGATTTGGACAAGGGGCGCAAAACTAGAAGATTTTTTGTTAGGACTAGTACCAGCAACATTGCCTTTTAGATCTAGGACTGATGGTATCACAACGGTTAGGTGAGGCTGGGTAGCGTTCCCTTTCAGGTCTAGGACTGATAGTATCACAACAGTTAGGTGAGGCTGGGCAGCATTCCCTTTCACGTCTAGAACTGATGGTCTCATAAATGTTAGGTGAGGCTGGGCATGTTTATGCTAATTATGTTAAATAAAGAGTCAAATAAGAGGCGACAGTTAGTGTGTACCAGCGATGACCGAGCATGCAGCATCGATTAGGGTAAATAATTTGCTACCGCGTACTAAGCACTAAAGAGGTGTCTTTTGTATGATCAACAGGATTGGCTCATAGTGGCACAACAGAGATTGAATAGGCCGATCAACGGGTAGAATTAGGATTTCAGTCAATTAAGTTAGCAGCTGAGATAGGATAAGGTTTTCAGCCTAATCACAGCTGTTTAAGACAAATGCAAAAAATAAAATCAAACAATCAAAGCAAACAGTCTAACAGAATCAGAAATAGTATTTTATTCGAATTTTATCTTTCCTAGATTTTCCTTTCATGCTAGAACTATTTCTTAGTCTATTATCTTTATCTTGCTTAGAAATATTAGTAATTACTTTCACTCACCAGACTTACTGTCTGACCCACTCCTCTATTTTTCCTTTTTCCTCCCAATGGGCCAGCATAGTTGAGTTGATTCAGGTTACTTGGAGATTCATTCTCGAAATTTTCTCGCTGTAGATGTATTCTTTTGCTTCATCTTTTTCATTTAATTATGATGAACTTGAACCTGTGAGAGGGATTACTATTATTATTGTTACTTTTATACTCTGATTTTATGAGGCTAGGATGAATTTTCATGAGACATGAGATATTTTGAGTTTTTGAGACATGTTATGTTTTTATGACTTATTTTGTGATGAAGTTTAATTTTGAATGTTAAGTTATTATTTAAATGTTTCCACTGTTTTATTTATTTGTATTGTAAATCTCAATCTCTGTGAAGCTTTAGTTATACCTATAACGCACCACATCCTTTGGTGTTCCCTTTTTGGGTATATATAGGGGTGTGGGGTGTTTCACTTGGTATCAGAGCCTATGTTAACAGAATTGCTAAAAATTTGTTTTAAAAGTAAAGTATTTCTCAAAGGTAACATATTTTCAAATTATTTTTCAAAAAAAAAACTCTTAGAAATAATTTTTGAGTATAAGAGAGATTTTATAAAACTCCCCTCAAAGTTCAATTCAACCGTCTTTCGATTCTTTCAAGCCTAAATCTCTTTTTCTTTGCATTGAATGGCGGATGCCCCAAATCTTCCAGAGGGTGTCCAAGTCCCTTACTGAATTCATTGATACCTCCAATCTACAACATCAGAGGTGCAAGCGCAAGCATCCAATGTAGCACTGGCGGGTGGAGATCCCATTAATTCACCAGCAGCAGTCAATTTTTCTAAGCTATGCAAGGACTTCGCTAGTCTAGGAGGAAAGATGGTTTTTGGCACGGAGGATTTCGTAGAGGCACGAGCTTGGTTGAGGAATACAGAACGGATATTTAGGCTTCAACAAAGAGTTCAGCTTGCATCTTGGCAGCTGAATGGAGAAGCTTCTTACTGGTGGGAGATTTTAGAGATGCAGGGTAGAGACATTGATTGGTTTGGATTTTGGGAAAGGTTTAAGAGGAAGGTCTTGTCATAAGCCGAGGAAAGCATGCAGTGGGAGAATTTCACTAGTTGGAGCAAGTCTTTCGGTGGAAGAGTATATAAATAAGTTTAATGAGTTATCGAGGTTCGGGATGGAGCTTGTTAATACAGCGTATAAGAAGGCCAACAAGTTTGCTAAGGGTTTGAAAAAGCCCCTCCAAGGGTTGGCGTTGACAAGTGTACCCATGCGAGCGATGTATGAGTCACTTGTGGAAATGGCTCTCATGTCAAATGTTGCTAAGAAAGAAGAGGTTAAGGAGGTTCCTAAATCAGAAAACTCTAAGAAGCAATAGTGGAAGAATAAGAAGGATAAGGACAAGAAGAAAGGAGGAGGACCTCAAAAGGGACAGATCAAGAAACGTGAGAAATGTCATGGGTGTGGATAGGTTGGGCGTTTCATAAAGGACTGTAAGAAGGACACGATGAAGGGGAGGTGTTATAACTGTGCACAGCCTAGACACCTTAGTAGAGCTTGTCCTCAGAAGATAGGGCGAAGAGTAGGCGCACCGATGGTGCAAGTACAGGCTTTGAATGTAGCAGCTTCTAGTAGTGAGTTGGATCGAGGTAGGAAAATCTCTGTAGAAGGTTTGATCTCTATTTCATATTTTACAATTTGGACTCTTTTTGACTCCGAAGCATCGCATTCTTTTATTTCCAGTTCCTTGGTTGATTGTTTGCACTTAGATATTTCTCTAGTAGTAAACCCTATAGTTATTTCAAACCCCATAGGAGGATTGGCACATTTATCCATGATTGTAGAGGTTTGAAAATTTTTATACTAGGCATAGAGTTTGATTGTGACGCCTATGTACTTGGATTTTCAAGATATGGGATGATTTTGGGGATGGACTGGTTATCCACTTATGGTGCAATATTAGACTTTGAGAGAAGAGTCCTCAGACTAGAGACATGTAGCAGAAGGGCTTTCGAGGTTTCTTGTTACCCACAGGGGTCATTCATGTTCAGCTTCCTTTATTCTCTTGATTCATCACTAAGAGAGTTAGATTAAGTCCTATTTGTTGGAGATTTCCTAGACATTTTTTAGGAGGTTAGGGGACTGCCCCCTAAGAGAGAGATCGACTTCAGGATGTATCTGAATGACAATGCTAAGATAGTGGCATTGCTCGTGAGACATATGGCTCCTCGGGAGAGGAAGGAGTTAAGTACGCAGATAGGTGAGCTATTGGAGAAAGGCTTCATCAAATGGAGCACATCTGAGTGGGGGCATCAGTTTTCTTCGCTACAAAGGTGGATATATGGTTCCCTTCGACTTTGCATAGACTATAGAGAGTTGAATAAGCTCACGAAGAAGAACTGTTACCCACTTCCTATGATAGACGGTCTTTTCAATTAGTTGGTTGGCTCTTCAATATTTCTCAACTTGACTTAGCTATTGGATTTCATCAGCTTAGGGTCACTGACGATAGCATCGATAAGATAACACGTAGGACACCCGATGGATTCTTCGAGTGGTTGGCTATGCCTTTTGGGGTAACCAATGCCACAGCCTATTTTATCGATTTAATGGGCCGTGCTTTTCTAGATGCCCTAAATAAGTTCGTTGTACTGTTTGTGGATGAAATTATGGTGTTTTCCAAGAGTATGGAAGAGCATGTTATTCATCTTGAGGAGGTTCCTCGTACACTTTGTGTTCATCAGTTGAAGGCAAAGTTCTCTAAGTGTCAATTTTGACATAAGGAGATGCATTTCTTGGGGGCATGTAGTCTCAAGAGAGGGTTTAGTTGAGGATCCTGCTAAGATAGTGGTAGTACAAGATTGGAAGACCCTTAAGAATTCTACCGAAGTTAGAAGCTTCCTAGGTTTAGCTGGTTATTATAGGAAGTTTATCAGAGATTTTGCTAAGATTTCAGCACTTGAGGTTAAGCCTACCCTCATTGATTAGATTGACTCAAGGCAGTGAGAGGATTCAGAGCTTGTGGATATTTTGGGTAGGATTAGTAGAGGATAGGTCGCTAGACATCTCCAACGCTATTCCATCGATGGTAAAGGATGGATAAGGAGAGATGGAAGACTTTTCATTCCCCGCACTAGTGATTTGATGAGTGCAGTTCTAGCAGAACATACCATTCTTGAATGACTATCCATCCAGGTGGTGATAAGATGTATAGGGACATGAAGAGAGTGTCTTATTAGAGTGGCATGAAGAAGGACATAGCAGAGTTTGTGGCTAAGTGTCTTGTATGCCAAAGAGTTAAGGATGAGAAGCAGAGGCCTGACAGATTGTTTCAACCATTGGATGTACCCGAATGGAAGGGGGATAGCGTTTCGATGGACTTCATAGATGGTTTGCACCAATCTAAGAAGGGGAATACCAGTATTTGGGTAATTTTAGATCATTTTCCTAAGAGCGCTTACTTCATTCCGGTCAAGAGTAAGAGGATAGCACCTTATTTGGAATCCATATACGTTCGTGAAATAGTCTGATTCATGGAGTTCCCTCTAGCATAGCGAGCGATAGAGACCTTATCTTTACTAGTGAATTTTGGAGGAGCTTGTAAAAGGCTTTAGGTACACAGCTTAGATTGAGTATGGCCTACCACCCTCATACAGATGGCCAAACGAAGAGAGTTAATAGAGCTCTTGAGGATTTATTGAGGATTTGCATTCTTGATTTTGGAGGGACTTGGGAGGAGCACCTTCGTTTTGTGAAATTCGCTTATAACAATAATTTTTAGGCAAGCATTGGGATGGCTCCTTTTGGATCCCTTTATGGAAGACCTTGCAATTCGCCTTCGTGTTGGTTGGAGTCTGTAGAAAGATTGCCACTTGGTCCTGACATGGTTAGAGATAATTCAAAAAAGATTGATTTGATTAGAAAAAGAATGAAGACGGCCCAAGATAGACAGAAATCCTATGCAAATAAGTGGAGAAGGGATATTGAGTTTGAGGTAGGAGACTTGGTTTTCATTAAGGTATCTCTGCTAAGAAATGTGGTAAGGTTAGGATCAAGTGGGAAGCTTGCATCTAGATTCGTATGACCATTCCTCGCTGTGGAAAGGGTAGGGAAGATGGCATGTCGAATAAAGCAACTGGAGAGGCTCATGGAAGTTCATGATGTGTTTCATGTTTCACACTTGGGAAAGTGCTTACATGACTCAGCAGAGGTAGTGGAACCTAGCCAACCTGAGGAAGTCGAATGGAAAGAGAAGCATCCATTCGTCGCATTCCTACCGAGATCGTTGGACATGATACCAAGAAGCTTAGGAATAAGGAAGTCCCATTGGTTAAGGTGAAGTGGGGAGATAATATCGAGGAAGCTACGTGGGAGGCTAAGGAGAAAATACGTACCTCTTATCCGCATCTCTTCGAGGGTACGTCTTGAATTTTATATTTTCATCTTTAGTTTTGAATAGGTTCTTTCCTTTAGTATCCTTTGGCAGGGTAGATCTTAGGATTTAACCTAAGGATGGTAGGACTAAATGTAAACATGTTACTAGAACATGTTATGTATGATGGACACTAGTGGCTGCAAGTGTTTGCTAATGGATGCTAATAGATGCATATACACACAATAGGCACTATTATCTCTTAAGGATCGGCATAACTAGGTCACTAAAGCATATGCATACAGATGTGTGTGCACTTGCATTTTTATTTTTATTTCATGGTTTCTATAATGAGTGATTATCGTATGGTTGTTGCATTTGGATAATGATTGTAGCATGCATATAGAAATATCAGTTATTATTAGGTAATTTACATTCATTTGGATACATTGCACAGACATGATCGCATAAAAAGGAGGTCGACCGAATCAATAGACCACCTAACATTTTGCATTAGTTAGGGACATTGACACTACACTATTGCATATAACATAAATTGAATTAGACAGATTAAGGACAATGGATGTAATGGATGATGGTTGAATATGTGTTTGTAGAATTTGGATGAAAATATTTATTTCATTCTTCCGTCCTTGGAGATTTCGAGCACAAAATCCTTTAAGGAGGGGAGAATGTAACAACCTAAAATTTGACTATAATAATTAGTTAAAAAATTAATTAAAAAATCAAATAATTTTGTGAAATTGTCAGAATATAGCTACAGGAGTTGCACCATTAGGTTTATAGCGATTTTCTGATCAATTTCCATATATAACTTGTCGAAATCCGAGTCAGTATGGAGAAATTATGAGAGAAATAAAAAATCACAATTTAATAAACAAAAACGAAAAAAATTAGACTCTTAGGGGTTGACCTCTATTTTGGTCACTATAGGTTGACCCTTAAGGTGCTTAGGTCGACCTGCATATATATTAGGTCGATCCACCTTATTACCTGGATGTTATTTCATCCAAGAACGAGCCGACGACATTAAAACTTGATTTTTGTGAAATCATGTGCGTTTATGCTTACATCCGACAGTTCCTAGTGAGTCTATGATGTGGTTGCACCAGATTTAATCTTAAAATCCGACGGCGTGAGATCCCTAAGCCACACTACCCTAGGCCTAGCTATTTTTCTCATTCATATTTTCTCCCAATTAGGTTCATTGCTTGAGGCTGAACCCTAAATAGAAATTTATTTTAGGGAGAAGATCTTTTTAGTGAAAATATTCTATGTCCTAGAATGGATCCAGGAAGGCCCAGGATTAGAACTAAGAAGCACAGGTTAGTGTTTTGTAATTATTTTAGATTTTTAATTAATTTAAAATAATAGGATTCTCAATGGTTATAGTTTTTCCACAATTTTGAGACAATTCTCATGTAAGTTTATTTACAGTCATTTTTAAAGTAAATTTTAGAATTTCTTTTCGGACTATTTTTATCAGCAATTTTATTCAACTATTTTCAGTTATTTACATCTGTTTTATGTTGGAATTTAGCTTGTAAATGTTAGTTTCTTTTTGTAAAGATTTAATCCCTTTTTATGTGAATAAAATACTAAAAATACAATAATTCGCTAACATGCATTAAAATAGAAAAATACAAAATTTACAGAAATAAGACGTAAAATAAGAAAAATGAAATAAGTAGAGAGGGACTGAAATAGGAAAGTTTAAGCATAACTATAACAAATAGTAATAGCTAAAAAGAGAAAACAGGAGAGGCTTATTTTAAAGCTTAAACCTTGGATTAAGGTAATAAGCAAATATAACAAAAATAACAGAAGAGGCTTATTTTAAAACTTAGATCTTGGACTAAGATAATAAGCAAATATAGCAGAAATGAAAAAAGAGGCTTATTTTAAAACTTAGATTAAGTTGGTAAGCAAATACAGTAGAAATGATAAAAGAGGCTTATTTTAAAACTTGGATTAAGTTAATAAGAAAATATAGCAGAAATAAGAGAAGAGACTTATTTTAAAACTAGATTAAGTTAATAAGTAAATATTGAAGTAGGGCAGGTACAAGCAGCATTCACTTTCAAATCTTGGACAGATGGTCTCACAATAGTAGTTGAGGCCGGGACACGCTTGTGCTGACTAGGGTGAATAAGTGGCCAATAGATAGAGGCTCAAATTTGGGGATTTCGGCAAGGGGCACAAAACTAGAAGATTGTTTGTTAGGACCAGTAATTGTAGCATTCCCTTTCAGGTCAAGGACTGATGATTTCATAAAAGTTAGGTAAGGCTAGGCAGAATTCCCTTTCAGATCTAGGACTGATGGTCTCACAACAGATAGGTGAGGCTAGGCACGCTTATGCTGATTAGGGTAAATAAAGGGCCAAATAGGAGACGACAGTTAGTGTGTACCGGCGATGACAGGGCGTGCGACATCGATTAGGGTAAATAATTCGCTACTATGTCCTAAGCTTTAAAGTGGTGTCTTTTATTATGACCAACAGGATTGGTTCACAGTGGCACAACAGAGATAGAATAGACCGATCAACGGGTAGAATTAGGATTTCATCCTAATCAAGTTAGAAGTTGATATAGGATTAGAGTTTTCAGCCTAATCAAAACAGTTTAAGACAAGTGCAAACAACCAAATCAAACAATCAAAGCAAACAGTCAAACAGAATCAGAAGTAGTATTTGAGTTTTATCATTTCTGTATTTTCCTTTCATGTTAGAACTATTACTTAGTCTATTATCCTTATCCTGCTTAGAAATGCTAGTAATTACTTTCACTCTCCAGGCTTATTATCTGCCCCACTCCTCTATTTGCCCCTCCCCCCAATAGGCCAACAGAGTTGAGTTGATTCAGGTTGCTTGGAGATTCGTTTTCGAAGTTCTCTCGTTTCAGATGTGTTCTTCTACTTTTCATCTTTTTAATTTGGCTTATGATGGACTTGCACTTGTGAGAGGGATTACTATTATTATTGTTATTTTTCTACTCTGATTTTATGAGGCTGAGATGTATTGTCATGGGACATGAGATATTTTGAGTTTTTTTTAGACATGTTATGTTTTATGACTTATTTCGAGATGAATTTTAATTTTGAATGATAAGTTATTATTTAAATGTTTTCGCTATTTTTACTTATTTGTCTTGTGAATTTTAGTCTCTATGAAACTTTAATTATACCTATAAAGCAACACATACTTTGGTGTGCCCTTTTTGGGTATATTAAGGGGTATGGAGTGTTTTAGTATTCACGTGCCGTAAACTCGAGTGCCGGAGAAGCGGATTCTCAAGGATAAGAAAGAAAAATGAAAGAACAAAATCTTACATATATTATTTCAACATAAAAACGTTACAGCAGAAATTAAGATACATTTATCAGAGTTAAACATGGACAGTTATAAATTCTTGTCCGTAAAAATGAGGAATACTATAGTGCAAAATTGTGGTGAAAATAGACAGACATCTTTAGAAAAATCTTCTAACTCCATGCTTCAAGCTCCATCCAGCTTTCTTCTAAACTAGGGCACCTAGAGTTTAAGGAAAGGGAAAAATAAACTCTGGGTCAGTCAAGGGACTGGTATAAGAACTCAAAATATGCATTTTGAAAAAAAGGCATCTCACATGACCACGCCGCACATAAACACGGAACGGGTTTTCACCTTATGATAACCAAAACATTCTTACGTAAAAATAAGGCGTATTATTTTTAATGACATATCATTAAAAACATTTGCAAGTAAACTTATTAATCTTAGCCGAAATTGCTGCCATTATTAAATTTTAGCATACTAGGCTCTACAAACAAAATGGCAGGCACTTATTAGAGAATGGATTCCATACAAATGACTAAGTGTAGGGACTATCCTCCAGTAGTACATCTCTAGAGAAATGTACCAAGGTAAGCAAAACATCTGCACCTCTACCAACACAAGACCGGGTAACCTTTCTCACTAGATGGTACCGAATATGTCATCACCCTGGTCCTTAACGACTTATCCTGTGTCATCGTAGCATACATCCACATCAGTTTACATCCAAAACGTCGTAGCAGGGAGAAATATATCTAGAAGGAGATGATCATACCCTAATGGTTGCGAACCACATAGCCATGCTGCATCTACCATGTTTCTGCCATTTCCGGGTGTAAGGCTTGAGGTAGCGATTACCTTTCACTTTGAAAATTTCATATTGAATGCCACACTGCCATTACATCGATCCCTATTGACTTCCACAAACATATCATACATCTCAAAGAAGGGTTTTAAGCTAAGAGAAGTTGCCTTCTCCACCACCAAGCAAATGCATGTTTATAAAAGTCAGCGACGAAATCTCAAGAGTGCAATGTCAAACATTCATCCATACAAGTTTGTTTTAGGACTGAAAAAAACCGAAGCCACTCTTGTCGACATTCTGTCGGGAATAAACCCTAAGATTAGTAGTGAGAAGTACTTGCAAATCAAAGATTTTCAGAAATGAAGGGACCACTACTACTTTAGTATTTAAAAGCTAATCAGAATTATCAACAAGCAGTCCTTTCACCCAGAAAATCCCAGAAAATCCTCGGTCTTCAACCTTCATTTTCTTTATGATGTCTTCATTTTTCGAATGCATACATCGGTTCGAAATGATTTTCGGATAGGGACTTACAATAGATCCAACCCCAGTTCCGTCGAAACAATCATTGATAAAAAGAGGTTTTGTGAATAAGAAATCATTCTTTAGTCGATAAAGTTCTTTTTTTCAAAATCTCTTTTGGAAATATATATTTCTAAACTATTCTTTCTAGTATATACGGAAATATTAAACCTCTCTTATCAAAGCCTTTGATTACTTAAAACTCTTTTAATTCGAATAATTCAAAAACATTTCATTTTTCTTTTTAATTAAGAAAACATTTCCAAAATCACTTTATTTAAATCTTAACAAAGATTTCTTAATTCAAAACTCATAATTTTTATTGAATTAAAACCATGCTATCTAGGATAAAAATCCAAAACCAGTAAATATTAAGTGAGCAGAATCTATAGAAATCATCTTATTCTACTCAATATCAATTTTCATATTCGACAAATACTACGGGTGGAATAATGGTGAAATCGCCTTTTAAATTCCGCGAATAGTACAAATTCCCTCTACGGGCTTTAACACTAAGTATAAGAACATCATCTATATACAATCAAAGTTGTATTTAAATTCGGAAAATTAAATATTTTTATACTTAACTCGTTTTCGAGATTTCGACCTTATCTATCGCTCACCCAGGGAAGAGCCAGGTGAGCCAGAGCACTGGTTACTTCTGAACATCTCCTCGCATTTGAATCTCACGAGTAGAAAAATCCAATCTACTCGTCGGCATTTAGAGCCAAGATTAAACACTTAATTATAATAGCTTTTCTTTAAACATTTATTTAAACTCTTCTAAGTATGTTATAAAAACCTAAAATCATTATTAAAACACTTAATTATCCATTTAAAACAATTATAAAAGATTTTAAAAAGAATTGTTATGTTTAAAGCTATATTTCAAAAGTTATAGAAAAGTGTAGTGGAAAGTGCTCTTTTAAGCTATATTGATCAAAATGACTTTTTATTATTTGAAAATTTATTTTTATTGCTCAAATAAGTTTTAAAACATTTTAAAAGATTTATAAGATTTATAACACATTTTTAAACAATTTTAAAACGTCATTTTCTAAAAATCCAATTGTGGATTCCGAACTACAAAACAACGAATTTTCAAAAAGCTTTTTTTACTCATATCTCAAATTATACTTATCGAAATCTCGATTTTCTATCTTCGTTGGAAAACTACGGATATAATAGTTCTAAAAATTCTTATTTCGAAGAATTCCGAGCTATATACCATCTTTTACACTCTTTTACGCAACGCACCTGTTTTTGACTAAATTTTCAGTTCTCATTCAAACTTCACCAAAACACTTTTAAATGTTTATAAAACTTTTTAAATACATTTTAAACCATTTTTAAAAAGGTTTAACATTCCATACACGCCATTTCATTAATTCAAGGAAAGGGATTTCCTTTGTGCTTATCAACGTGTATTTTTGTGACTTGCATATATTCATATGAAAACATCCAAACTTGATGATCAAATCATAATAAACATCTATTGTAAAAATCATATCATCATTCAAATATAGTATCATAGTTTAGGAGTTCTCACCATCATTGCTTCCTAACTTTGTTAAATGGACAATAGCTCTAATATGAAAGCTTTTGGATTTGGTCCTTAGACCCTTGAGAAGGCTTGGCCAAGACTTGAAGAGGATGGCCAATAGTATGGAAAAGAAGTGCTAGAGCTTCGACCTTGAATTCACTAAATTGGACCTGAAAATAAGTCATCTTCTCTCTGATTTTTGACCCTCTTACATTAGCAATTTGAAAAGGTTGTCAAAATGAAGGTTCTAGGGATTTCTTTTCTCTGTGGTTTCAAAAAATATTAATCTAATTTGTAATCATTATGAGGAATTTATGGCCAAGAGAAGAAGGGATATTCTTGGATTCGTAAAAACGAAGCCCGAAAATGCACTATAAAAAGGTGAAATTTTGACATAATTAGAGTTAAAAATTGAAGAAGTGATCAATAAGAAAGTTGTAATCACTGGAATTTTATATGATTTGCAAAAAAGAATCACTTCACTTAGATCTATTTTTGAGGAGTTATACTCGAATGAAAAAGAGGTATTTTCGGCCATTAAAACTAGGCTCGAAAATGCTTTAGAAAGATTGGTGTTTTGAGCATTGCTGAGCTTCTAATGGGAAGAAGTGGTCAAATATAAAGTTGTGGCCACTGAAATTTTGAACGGTTTTAAAACAAAAGAATTTCATTATTTCATTCTGATATGAGTAAGTTATGCTAGAGTGAAGAAGGTGAAAAAATGTGTTGAGAGAGTGGGCTATTTATAACCAAAGGAAGAGTGAAAAAGTATCCATGCATACATCACCATTTCATGGCTTCTCTAACACACCTCCTCCCTACCTAGGCAAGTCCATTACCACCTCTCCATGTGTCCATCACTTTCATTTACTTCACGTATGCCTAAGTTGTCGTGTAAGCTTAAGGAGGAAGCTTGCTTAAAATATCTTAGATTTTGTATTATGTATGTATTTTTAAGTGTATCAGTATATATGTATGTATACATATGTTCATGTGCATGTTAGTGGATGCATGTATATGTTATATATGTGTACATGACATATAAACAACGCTGCATTGATTCCGAAAAACTTTCGTTCGGTAAACCGTTGTCAATCAGAGGATCGATTCCTGGTCACATTTTCACTTATTCTTTAAAGTACATATATTTGCAAAAAAAAATTTAAAAACATTTCCTTGTCATTATAGATGAATTAAAATGATCATATATGAAATATAAAACCATATAAATTCATATTAACAATTATTTACAGTAATTTCTATTATACCGATAAAGCAATATCGATTTTTCCTTATATTTTCAAACCAAATATATATCTTTATAACCATTACAAATGATTTATTATCACTTTATAACTATTCAAAATGAATTTTCATTATTTAAAATAATTGTTTGATTAAAATAATTATTAAATCTTTAAATCTTAACTTAATTTAATAAATCAGTTATCATTTATGGCATTACTAACAATGTTATAAAGACATTAAATTTTCAAAAACAAATGAATTGATTTTATTTCATATTCTTGTTTAATTATAAAAATAAGTGTATGTATCCAGCTTGTGCATGACACTTTACGATTATATAGCTGTTTACCGATAAAATAGTTTTAGGACATTTTATTGATTTAAATTTCGAGGAAAATATTTTTGTAAATATTTATTTAAAATAAAATTACTATTACTTATCATCACTCAGAAGAATATTATTTGTATAACAACCTTTCATTTGCATAAATTTAAAAATAAATAAAATTTATAAAAGTGATGAATTGGCGGGTCGTTACAAAACTCATCGTATATCACATAATGTAAGGATAAAATATAATAGTCATCACATGTATAAATAGGCAAGACAATAATAACTAAATGAACCACATAATCATTGTGCATAGGTTCATAGTAGCCATATACAAAATAAATCATAATGTTTATACACCAAATAATAACTCAAACGATTAACTATCTCTTATAATACTCAAACATTGTCTAAGTTCCACGGTGTCATACAACATAACAATAATAATGGTAAGCCAAGTATGAGTATTTGAAAGCGTAGTTTCCTGCAAGTCCTTTTACACAACTCCACGTGTCGTTCTACAACTTGTTATCTAGTCTACTCATTTAAGAGTACTTGAGTTAATAAGAAGCAAAGCATAAAACCTCTATTTAGACAACTGTCTAGTATAAGCGATAAAATAATCTCAAATATTATGAAATTTAATATATGGGGCATATGATATAGAGATTCAAAAGTAACATGTCTCCACATCCAAAGAGTTAGCACATAAAATTAATATGTGCTAATCTATCATCATCATCATCATCATATGGGTATACCACAAGTCTAAGTACAAAGTCAGGTGTCTGGGAGTCTAAGGTATAAAACCTACATCATGTGATAGCCCCATGGTAATAGAACAAACATATCAAACATAGCATTCATTGAACAATCCTTACATCACTGGGGTATATTGATATAAGATAACTTGTATGGGATAGGTTTCTCATTGCTCAAATCCATAATGCATTGTAAGGCGAGGAATTAGACTTACAATCATGAAATCTAGGATAATCCATAGTCATAAGATCTTGAAACGATAGCTATATAAGTGGGCGTCCGTACAAACCTCATATACATTAGCACGTTGGAAATCTCTAAGTAATAACGATCTCTTTGCATGTGTCTCCATAGTAGATTACAATCAACCTTCCATTCCATTCATTTTCATAGTAAAACATAATCATAGTCTAACTCACAAGTTCCCATCATTGAAGTTATCCTTGTGGATCATCATATCAACTCCTTTAATCGAGCTGTCATCATCGGAACACCTCTAGACACTCCTTATAAGTCGTAGAATCATCACATTAAAGTTTCAAAGTCATCCCATCCAAGCATTGTGTAACTGCTTCACCGTTAGAAATCATTCTTCACCGCGATGAAATGTCAAAGTCAGACGTTGAACGAATGAACAAACATGCATGGAATAAACCTTGCTGTCCATGCCTCAAATCCCTTAAACCCCATGTAATCACCTCTGACGATAATCTTGTTAGTACTGACAATATCATGTTGGGTCTGACACGGTTACTTAGACAAAATTTTGACAAAGTGCTTTGGTCCATCAAACTTTTCATCGTTTAAGCTTTCCCATAGTCCTCTCCTTATTGTCCTAAAGCAGCCTTACATGTAGCCCAAAGCACATCATGTTGGTACTTCTCATCGTTCAAACTTTCCTAAAGTCTCCTCATTGTCTTGAAGCAGCCTTACACCTAGCCCAAAGCATATCAAGTCGTTGTTGACATATTCTTTCTTCAAACTTTTCTAAGCACAAAAGTTAAGCCTACTTTCTTGACCCAAAGCCAAAATTCCAATGTTCCGAGATAAAATCTTTCAACCCTCGAGAGGTTTCAAAACCAACCAAATTCTAGCATCTTAAAAAATTTCTAAGTCTAGTGCCTTAAAACTTCTCATCCAATCCATTTCCCTGAAGTACACATCACACTAGCCTGAAGAAACTCTCCATGTTTCATGAAGCAGCCACCACCAACTAGTTTTGAAGTCACATGACTTATTTTCCCATCCTCCTAAACAACATCATGTCAAATCCAATTGACTTGTAACCAAAATCATAGGCTATTGGCGCTCCAAGAATAACATAATTTAGCCACATCATATTTTGAGCAATTTTACTCACCGAATCACAAAAATGCTAACCACTTTTTAACTGCACTAAAATGAGTTAAAATACAACAAACAACCATATATAAGCAATGCACCAAATCCATACACTATTGCTAGGCAACACAAACCATATTCGAGCATTTATATCAATCTAGATCTAACCATACATGAAACGATGAGTGATTTGATAAAATGATCAAAAACGAGTTAAAATGCACATTTATGTATTTAAAACCATTTTAAAAGTGTTATTAGGATTAAAATAAGTTTAAAAACATTTAAAACCGTTTAAAAAATCAGCATTTTCCTATATCAACATGCATAGGATAGTGTTATATGAAAAACCACTCACATAGGACCAAGTCAACCCAAGTACCAATGAAAACTCATTATAAGTGATAGTCTTCACATTTCCTAAGAGGCCTAAAAAGTAAATACACTAATCCCTACACAACTTACTCCTTAATGATGTGATTTGTCTAAGAAAAGTAAGGTTTAAGGTTACTTTTGGCTATGGAGATGATTAATTGTGGTTTCTAACTAATTTTCGAAAGTGCAATAATGAGTAGGAGAAATCCCATCATCCTAGCTTGCCTCTTGTAACATCCCATAAAGAAATTAATTTATTAATAATGATGCTAAAAATGGAAGTATTACGGTTATCAAAATTTGGTCATGAAAGCTACACCATTGCGTTCGTTGTAATTTTCCAATAAACTTTCATAAATAATTTTTTGTAATTGGAGTTCAAACGAAAAAGTTATTGATATTTAAAATCTTTAAATTCAAAATAATTCACTAAAATTTGAAATTTGAAATTTAAATAATGTTAACATGAAAATTAAAATGGAAAATAATTAACTTAACATTGGGTTAAACTAACGTTAGTGAAAAAGTTAACATCAGGAGCTAAACGGGAAATAAATAAATGAATTAAGGAATAATTAATCACGTTCCAAATATGGGGATAGATCAACCCACTCACCCCGATCGGTCGACCGCAAGTGGTCAATCGGTGCTTCGATTGGCGGCCAGGATTTTGTTAGGCATGAACGACCTAAATTTTATTATTTTAAACCAACCTATATCCATTGGAATACACGCTTTCTAACCACTATAAATAAGAGGCTAGCCCCTCACCTTTATTCACAAAAATATTTCGAGCACTAGTGAATCTCTATCAGTCTTCTTCCTCGACTAGATTCAAGAGTTCAAATTCAAGGGAAAAAGGTAATTGATCATATAAATATTCATTCTTCTACTTTTATTCTTCCTCTGAATTATAAATCTAATTTATATACAATTGCATTAATGTATATCTCAAAAAGAAATCTAAAGGAGAAATTAGAAGCGGGCGTGAATCAAATCCAAAGGAAGGCAGGCAATTATCTATGAGTGAAAATCTTCTTTTCCCTTTTTTGTATTTTTATAGTAGCAGTTTGGATTTTTTTTGCCTTGAGGAATTTTGCTCATGAAAATCTAAAATCCATGCAAAATGTAATATCAATTCTTATGTTTATTGAAATCTCAATTATTTTATATTAAAATAGTAAAATTGATTTGTTATTGCAATTTGAATATTTTATATTTTATTTCACTTTCATTTTTCTCTTTTGTTGTATTAAAGGGTTTTAAAAAGAAAATGAATTTTGAAATAGCGTGTAAAGGACGGATTATCCTATTCATAGTTTGCACTGCCTGTTTCTATAATTTAATATGAATCCTTTTTTATTGGATATGTAAAAGTTGGATAGAATATAAAGGGTTTAAATTGTAAGCTTTATTCCTTGAAGTAGAGATGTTGATTCTACTTTATTAATATAAAGTAAGCTTGGTATTTGATTCTAGTTTATTAATGTCATTTTATTATTTGGCTAAGGTATTATCTAATTTCTAAGTTGTTGTATGGAGTTAGTACGGTATGAATTTGAAGTTTGGACATTTAAATAGTATTGGACGCAAAAATCTTTGCACGTGCAAGAATATTTAATTAGCCTAAATTACATACATATAAATATGTTTAATATATAATTGATAACATATTAATCACATAATATAAATTGGTTAGTAATTAGCATTAAACCCAATAGGTAGGATGTGAGGATAATTGTGGAAATTAATCCATAATTGAAAGGGGAATGAAGAGTTTTCCTTATATGGTATTAATGCAAAATGCAGTGAGTTATATATATATATATATATATATATATATATATATATATGGTAGTTTGTTAGAAGAGTGAAATTTTAACTAAGTTATAGGGATGCAAGGACAGTCAAAAGCACACAGAAGCCTGCCCAGCTAAACTGACTACAAATAGTGTGACTGTAAGATTGATGTGAGAAATCGCCTATAATAAGTACCCATGGTGGATGCGAGGTTAGTCCCAATTCTGTTGGGTAAGCTTCTAGGTTGGGGGTATTAAGTGGCTATTGTAGGATCCGCCACCTTTCCTCTTAAGGAATATTAAATGGTCGAGATTATTGTTAGGTGCATAGTAGGGAATCTCAAGAAGGGTCCACTTCAAGGTCAAGGTATAAGTGGCTATTGTAGGGTCCACCTTTTTCCATAAAGAATTATTAAGTGGCCTAATGAGATTTTGTGCGATGTAAGTTAGAAAGTACCAAAGAGGGGTCCGCCATAGGTTAAGTATTAAATGACGGGGATCGGCATAGGATATAGGTATCAAATGGTCATGGTCTGCCAAATTCCCATTAAAGAGGTATTAAGTGGCTAAGCTACTTTCTCTCACATTTTTAAGACATGAGTGACGGTAGTTGCATGGGAATGGAAAGATCCTTTGGCCTACAATTGAAGTTATGTTATAGAGTTGGACTGGAGGAGCCTTCGCGCTTACTGTTGGAGGTATATTTCATAGGACATAGTATAAAGTGCATAAGACATATTACTTATCTAAATAATACTGCCCAAATTCTATGAAGGAAAGACTTGAGATTTTTATTCACTAGACATTGTGGTTTTGACCCCCTCCTCTTTATAACATGTAGGTTAGAGGAGATGATGCTGATTTAGAAGATGATGCTGATTTAGAAATTTGGCAGTCAATGTTTTTGACATATTTTGTCGTACCCAATTTCAGACATGTTATTATTATTTTTTGGATATTGTATTCTGGATATGTAGGATGATATGTTGTATTTCTGAGATTTGGATTTTTTATGAAATAGCTACATGTTTCTGATATTATATTTTATTCTTCCCGCTGTGAGATTCTGATAGCATAGATAGATTGCTCTGTATATTGTTCATTGTATCTATTTTATCAACCAACAGCCAATTTTGGAATGGGTCTAAGGCTCGACGGGCATTTATTATGTCGAAAATTGTGCCTATTTCGAGTTGGGTTATTACATTTGGTATTATAGTTAGGTTACCCTATCAATTGGGTAGGTATGCGCAAGATTGCATATTCGTTATTTTTGAAAATATTTCTCAAACCCATACTTTACGTGTGTGTATGTGTGTGTGTATTTTTATATATGTATATGTGTATGCACTTTAATGAACATACGCAAACACACCAGGAAAATCTTTCATTTAAGCAAATAATACTATCTTAGGAAGTAGTAACTAAAAGTTTAAATCTACAGATAGTTGATTATGGCTAAAAATCATTCCTGTAAGGCTGGGAACCCCTCTACCCAAGAGACCCCCAACTATCGGAGGGATGTAAGAATGGTTCAAGCAATACCTGAAGAACGTAGGGCAAGTTCCTATTCCTCAACAAGATACATCAGCAACACTCGCTTTGCTTGCTGAAGAAGCACCTCTTCTACTAGACTTCCCCAAATTGTGTAAAATTCCAGAATATAGGAAGATGGGTGTATATGAAAACTGAAGGTTTCATGGAAACAAAGGATTGGATTATTGACCGTGAACATATATTTTGGGAGCTTGGATGGAAAGATCGAATCAAAAGGAGCATGATCCCATAGCATCTAAAAGGGAAGGTGATAGATAGGTAGATTATAGTGGCTAAGATGAATGCTAAGGTAGGAATGACTTGGGCTGAATATAAAACTTCCTTTGAGTCGCGATTCATGCCCGGAGCTGAAGTAAGTTTGCAATGGGCAAAGTTTATACAAATTTGGCAGAGTGACTTCACGTTGAAGGAGTATATCAATAAGTTCACGAAACTTGCTAGGTTTGGGTTGAGTTTGATTGACACCTCATGAAGAAGGCTATAAAGTTTAATAAAGGCCTGAATTCCTCTCTTAAGGAGCAGCTTTTAGCCCATACTAATGGGTTCCACTTATGAGATGATATATGAAATGGCCCTACGACAGACTATTGGTGATGAGGAGAAGAAAAAGGTGGGACCTATGCAAAGTCAAGGTAGAACTAAGAAGAAAGGATTTTGGGCTGACAAGAAGGCCAAGGGGAAGATTAAGAAGGGAGGTACAACATACCGTAGATGTCAGAAGAAGAGACATATTGCTAAGGACTGCAAGGTGACCTCGATGAGAGAGAAGTTCAAAGAAAGATGCTACCACTGCCATGAGAAGGGATGCTACAAGAATCGTTGTCCAAAACTAGCAAATGGGGACAGCATGGGCAAGCTTGTGTCATTGACGATGTGACTATATCGAGTATACTTCCTTCTAGAGATCAAGGAAAAGCTGTAATGGAAGGTACAACTATTATTTTTAGGAATACTATTCGTACCTTATTTGACTCGGGAACTTTACATCATTCTTAGCTAGAAATATAGCTAATTCCTTGAGTCTAGAAACCCAAGTTGTCACCAATCCAATAGTCATGTCAAATCCTATTAGGGGGTCGACACACCTTTCTTTAATTTGTAAAGACCTTGTTGTTGATTTATGTAACATCTATTTTACATGTAACGCATATGTTCTTGGTTTTGAGGACTTATCCTAGGGATGGATTGGTTATCTTACTACGAGGCTATATTAAATTGTGATAGGAGTATTGTATAGTTAAGGAGTTGTGAGGAGCGAGATATAGACGTTTATTGTATACACCAAAACTCAACCGAGTTAAGCTATTTATATTCACCGAACCTATCACAGGATAAGGTCACGTCTATGCCCATAGTTTGAGAGTTTCCTAACATTTTTGAAGAAGTCTCGAGTCTCCCATCCTGAGGGGAGATAGAGCTCAAAATTAATTTGCAGAAGGATGCTAGACCCGTCACTCTTCAATTAAGGCACCTGGCCCCATAGAAAGGTGATAGATGGATCAGCAAATATCGAAGCTTTTGCAAAAGGGATTTATTCACCAAAATACTTCTGAATAGGGAGCACCTATCATCTTCGCCACCAAGGTAGATGGGTCTTTAAGGCTATTTATTGATTATAGATAACTCAACAAGTTGATCAAGAAGAGTAGTTATCCTTTACCTAGAATAGATGATTTGTTCGATCAGCTTATTGGAACCAAAATCCTTTTCCAATTAGACTTAGCCACTGGATTCGCTCAGCTGAGGATAGCAAGTAGAAGACCGCTTTTTGCTCTTTGGATGAACTATGTGAATGGGAATTTTGGGTTGACGAATTCCCCCACATACTTTATAGATTTGATTAGTAGAGCCATTATGGGGCTACTAAACAAGTTCATAGTAATGTTCGTAGACGATATTCTAGCATTCTCTAAAAGTGAAGGTGAGCATGAAAGTCACTTAAGGGAGGTACTAGGGACTTTTAGAAGGCACCAACTAAAATCCAAATTCTCAAAGTGTAACTTTTGGAAGAAGGAGGTGAATTGCTAGGTCATATTGTTTTCAAGAAGGGATTGTCCGTAGATCTCTTGAAGATTGAAGCTGTTCATGACTAGAAGATTCCAAAGAATGCCATGAAGTTTAATAGATTTCTTAGGTTGGTGGGTTGCTGTAGGAAATTTATCAAGGACTTTGCAAAGATAGTAGTCCCACTAACTTGATTAACCAAGAAAAATCTAGTTTTTGTATGGGATGAGAAATGCACGAAAGCATTCTAAAAGCTAAAGGAGTTGTTGACCAATGCGCCAGTACTTACCAATCCCAATAGGATGAAGCCTTTTATTGTTACAACGACGCCTGTAGTATGAGATTAGGATCTAGTCTTATCTAAGAAGATAGGGTAATAGCCTATGCAGTAGGCAGTTGTAGGACTATGAGAATAGGTACCTAACTCACGACTTGAAGTTAATAGCTATTGTTTTTTTCTTTAAAAATGTGGAGGCACAATCTTTTAGGAGAAAGGTTTGTGCTATTCACCGACCACAAATCCCTTAAATACCTAATTTTCAAAAAATATTTGAATCTTAAGCAACAGAGGTGGATGAAATTTATAACATCATATGACATTGATATACAGTACACCACCTGAAAAGGAAATGTTAACTCCGACGCCCCTTGCTAGAGGCATGCTACTCTAGGTGCTATATATGAGTAAATGAAATTTGAGTTCATCTCAAATTTTAATTTCCATCCACCAACCGAACGCACTCTAAGCTATTTGGCAGCCATGGAAGTTAGACTAGCATTAATGGAATGCATCTAGCTTGAGCAAAAGAAGATTCAATGATAATAGGCATTTTGGACAAGCTAAATAGAGGAGAGAATTTTCCCCATGGCGGTAGGTATGCGATTGATGAAAGAGGATGTTTGACATAATATGGATGCCTTTATGTTCCTATGGTGGGGGAAGTACTAGAGGAATTTTTGGCTGAGAGTCACCATTCTTGAATGACCATTCACCTCGATGGAGATAAAATGTATATGGATGTGAAGAAAATTTTATATTAGACGAAGAGGAGGGTAGTGGAGTTTGTCTCTAGATGTTTGACATGCCAAATTAAAAGCAAAAGCACATGTTAGTGGAGGATTAATTAAGTGCTAATGATGATTTGGAAGCTACACAATCTCAAAGACATTTTCGGTACTTCCCTAAAAATGGAATTAGGGTTTTGGGCATGTATAAATACCTCTTATATCTCATGTAATGAAGGATCTTATTCTCCTTCTTTCATGAAAATTGTAGTCACAAAATCAATAACAAATAAAATGTCACTTTAATGGATTCTTAGCCTTGTTCTTTTTTTAATTCAACTTCCTTTTATGCAATTATACTTTCATTATCTTATGCTCTCTTTTAATTCATGCAATCAGATTGGATTTATTGTATGCAAGCAGTTAGTTCTCTTTTCTTTTAATTAACTCTCATTTTCCTTCATGTTTATGTTGAAATCACTTTATGTCAACATGTATTTAAATATGAGAAGCTAAACCCCTTCAATTTAGGGGTAATGAAGCTCTCATTAATCGTATAAAATTAATGCAACAATTTCATTTATGATCTCTCATTTGTGCTTAATGGAATTTGATGTTTATGAAATTTTGTTGTTTAATATTGAATTTGATAGTCTATGTTGTTAAGAAAAAATAGGTTATACTTAATTAAACATAAACGCATGTTTTCCTTTCATCTAAATACGATTTTGACAATGAAAGTGAAACTAGAATCAAAATTTGATGCACTATGTTACTAATTTATAGTAAATAGATTATGCTTAAAATAGATTTTATTTTTAATTTCATGCCAATTTCATGAGAGTTGATAAGTGGATTAGAGGGTGTGTTAGAGTTTTATGGTTTAAATGTATTAGTTAATAATACAATTAGACCATACTTATAATAAATACATCCACTAATTCCATAAATGATTAAAATGAGAGATTATAAATTTATTGTGTCTTGATTTGTTTGAACATGAGAGTAGATTTTCCTCTAATTGCCTTTTAATCTCATAGTTTTATTCACTTATGTTCTAATTTGTTTTCCATAATTTTCTTAATTCAGTGAATTTCAATACCATGGCTAATTTGATTGAGTAAGTTTAGAATTTTTGGCTTCTCCTTGGATTGACCTGTACTCGCATACGTACTACTATTGTATACCATGCGCTTATGGTTTTTATTATTATAATTTTGACGGTATTCTAATCGATAGAATTTTCCGTCGTGAACAAGTTTTTGGCGCCATTGTCAGATAAAACAATTTAATTTAAATTTTAGTTTTCCAATTATTTTTGTTTTGTTTTATTTCATTTAATTTTTCAAAAAAAGAGGAAAAAAAGAATTATTGCATTGTTTTCACTTATCTTTGTTTGAGAATTTGTTTGCGTTTATTTTTTGCTTCCAGTTTTAAGTATTCTATTACAACTGCACATTAAAGAAAATAAAAACATAATCAACCTTATATACAACTTTTTTATTTCTTCTATTAAAAAGGATATTTTTGCAAACTGTAAATTTCAGTTTCCATTAAAAAATTTCTAATACAACATTCTTTGTTAATTTTTTTTTATTTACGTTGCAATTCAATTACATTCTCTATTTTTGGTTTCATCCAATCTCTAGCCATACCATACCTTCAGCCACGACCAAACTCCCTCACCAAAAATTATTTGAGACTTCACCTTCAATTACAATAACTACTTCTTTGTCAACAACCAGAACTAAACCACAACACCAATCCCCATTCACCACAAGCTTCACCCTTACATCAACCCAATCTGCCACCCAAACAACCCATCACCTCACTTTCAGCAACCTCCGACACTAATCACCTCACCCAACACTACATAATCCACTTCCGACCTTCAACCAAGCAATTCCTCCTTCATACACAGTCGCAACTCCCTGAGTTGCTCGACCACTAACCAATATATTAATTCGCTGCTCCTTCACCGACTAACTCTAAACCGAACAACTCAACAACAACTCTCCACGTCACATCAACCACCAGAAACCACAACTCCACCATGACACTCTCCTCAAACAACCTATCTCCTTCACCATCCTAACCAAAATCCACGGTCCACAACCTAAACCATCCGTGACACTCAACTCCAACCAATCTCTGACTGTTATCACCATTTTTGCACATTAAACCCAGACTCCTCCAATAAGCACCACTGCATACTTCAACACCTCCTACACCTTTCATAAACTACACTTCTTCCTAAACCATCCTCATCAACGGGAACTCCCAAACCAAAATAATCCAAACTACTTCACCACTTCTTCCAAACCACAAATAATCAAATCGCAAACAACATCTCTACCTCGTCCAACCAGCACCACACATCTCATTACCAACAACACAAACCCAAACTTCAATTGCATATACATTCCTCCGACCACTACCAGAAACACCCACTGCCTAACAAATGACCATCTACACCCGTTGCCTTCTTCTCTGCCAGTAATTCATACTTCACTACAACCATCAAAACATCTACTTTGCCAAATGACGCTCCTTCTCCCTCAACCACACCCAATCTCTGATCAACTGCAAACTGCGAACCAACACATTCGAAATTACCAGCTCCATTCACCAATTCCTACTACTCGCTGTTGGGTATTTTACGGTTCGAGGCGAATTTGATGGCGATTGTGATGAAGATAATGATGTACTTCCGACTTCAAGGATCTATGGAATAGATTCTTTCAGGCAATAGTTCAACCCATCAGGTACAAACGGATTATCGAACTATCGACTTTCAGGATTCAATGAAGCCCTATAACAGTGTAACCGGATTCAAAGTTTGTATGACTTTGATCCGACCAAGAACACTTTAGAACGTTTTCTGATGATGCAATTTGTAGAGAAAGAGATGAAGAGGAGAAGAAGAAGAAGAAACAAATCTGCAATGATCCAGCGTTTGCAACACCTTTAGATGTTACAAAATATAGAGTAATTGGAAGTGCAGCGATTAGCAACACTTCGTTGGCGTCGCAGATCTATGCAAGAAGAAGAAGAAGAAGAGCACAGAGAAAAACTGTTTGAAACATGTTTTGGGCGTTGCTATTTATAGTGGTGGAGAGGTGTCTATTCGCCAAGCGTCACAACCGTTTGCAATGGTCGCGTCTATTCATTTTGTAACGGTTCACAACTGTTATAAACGGTCGCGTCCATTCATTTTGTAACGGTTCAGAACTGTTACAAATGGTCGCGTCCACTCATTTTGTAACATTTCAGAAAACGTTACAAATTTCCCGCCATCAGTTCAATTTTAGAATTTTCGGTTCTGGGTCTTCAACGGGCTAAAATCTGGCCCGTTATTGTTAATATACGATCCAAAAATATTTTCGGATCCTAACCCGAAACCCGAAAACCGTACCCGATCTGGCCCGGTTCGGTTCCGTCTGACGGACGGCGGCGGCGCGTGTATGGTGTTGCATGACTTCTCTCCTCACAACAAAGCAAACATATGGAGCCCCAAGGCTCCAACATCCACATGAGAAAGCTAAATATATGCAAATATTTTCTTTGATTTTCTACAATGTAGGACTTTCTTTCCTTCTTCTTTCTTTACTTCTACTCTTCCAAATCAAAAAACCCAAACCCCAAAGCTATTTGAAAATTTACAACAATCTCCCCCAATTTTCAAAATAAGAAAATAAATGAATAGGATGGCTGCATCACTAGAGTGATTTCCTACATACCCAAGTGGGATCAAGCCTATGTAGTTCTAAGATCAAGTTTTGCATCATCGTGAAAACCAACACATAAATAAAAGGTATCTTTTGGATTTGAACCTTATATTTAGTGTAAACCATTCAAAGCCTTATCGAGATTCTATGGTGAATGAATCTTGAACCAAGTATCCCTAATGATAAAACCGAAACAATCACACATGTTGACTTCCTTATGTAAAGTGTTCTATATTGCTCAGCACGTTAATGGCCATGTGCTTAAATCCTAGTTCATGAGTCTACTTAGAAAGCGGTCTTTCTTTCCTTGGAAACGGCCTGATTTCCGTACTCATATAGGTAAGTCTCTTAAGGTGTTTTTACGAGACACCTTTTAAGGTTTCTAGACTTATTAAGAATATATATCCATTCTTTGTTCTTGCAGAATCCAACATTAAATATTAAGGGATTATCAATTTAGTGTTCCATAATCATTCTCTTAACTTGTTGGTACCCATTGAATTTTGTCTATCCATTTCAAGACATAAGTTCGGTTTCTGTTAAGGATGATCAACCTTCATTTATAGACCTTATTCCCATTTCTTGCGACTCTATAGAACCCATTTCCTTTGAAAGACTCTTTGTAAGAGGGCCAACCAAGTTTTTCTTTGTTTCTATGTAGTTAACAGTTATAACTCCTCTTTTGAGTAACTATCTCACAATTTGATGTCTTAGACTCACATGCCTAGACTTTCCATTATATGTCTTATTAGACACATCGTATATCGTTGCTTGATTGTCATAGTTAATCAAGACTGCTGGAGATGGCTTCTTCCATAAAGGGATTTCCATTAATAAATTCCTAAGCCATTCCGCTTCTTTACATGCATCTGCTAATGCAATCAATTTTGCAACATTGTTGAGTCAGAAATACAGGTCTGCTTCTTGGAAGCCCAAGACACAACAGCGCCTCCTAATGTAAAGATCCATCCAATCGTAGACTTGGATTTGGATTCTATATTGTTCCAGGTTGCATCACTATATCCTTCTATTACAGCAGGATATCCTTTATAAGATAAACCATATTCAATGGTTCCATTCAAATAAGCTAAAACTCTAGAAATAGCTTTCCAATATTCGAAACCTGGATTACTCGTAAATCGACACAATACACTTATAGCATGTGCGATGTCTAGTCTAGTGCAATGCATAGCATACGTAAGACTCCCAATAACACTAGAATACTCTAGTTGAGAGATAGTATGTCCAGTGTTCTTTTATAATTTAATACTAGGATCTAAAGGAGTTGGTGCTGGTTTGTCATCGTAATGACCATACTTTTATAGGAATTTCTCTATGTAATGAGATTGAGTTAGTAATAACTCCCCCTCTTTACTAATAATTTTAATTCCCAAAATTACATCAGCCTCTTCCAGTTCTTTCATATCGAATTTAGAAGACAAAAACTTTTTAGTTTCATTCACACAGGATATATTGGAACCGAATATTAGCATGTCATCAACGTATAAACATATAATAACAATATTGTTGTTATCTGATTTGCTATAAATACATTTATCAGCATCATTAACAATGAATCCATATGACAGTGCAACTTTATCAAATTTCTCATGTCATTGCATGGGTGCTTGCTTCACACCATAAAGAGATTTCACTAATTTGCAAATTTTCTTTTCTTGGCCTGGGGTTTTGAAACCTTCAGGTTGTTCCATATATATCTCTTCTTCTAAATCTTCATTTAAAAAAGCAGTATTTACATCCATTTGATGTATGTCTAATTTATGAATTGATGCAAGTGCAATTAAACAACGTATAGAAGATATGCAAGCAATTGGAGCGTATGTATCAAAGTAATCTACTCCATGTCTTTGCTTATATCCCTTAGCAACTAATCTGGCTTTAAACTTATCAATGGATCCATTTGTATTCAGCTTTTTCTTGAATATCCATTTACATCCTATAGGTTTAGCACCAGGAGGTAAATCAGTTAAAACCCATGTTTGATTTATCGTTATGGAATTCATTTCATCATTGATAGCTTCTTTCCATAAATTAGAATATCTGGAACTCATGGCATCAGAATAAGTTTTGGGATCGTCATCGAAGTTCATTGCATATTTAGTCACATTAAGGACTTCGTCTTTACTGCCTTCTACAAGATATGTAATGAAGTCAGAACCATAGTCCTTCTCTGTTCTCGCTCTTTTACTTCTCCGTTGTTCAGTACTATTATCTGGTACTGACACTTCCTTGTTGTTTTGAGCATGAGCATAATCATCGTCATTGATATCTATAGTCATTCTAGGTTCTGGACTAGATGATCTCAATGGGATCTCAACAGTTTGATTTTCAAAAAATTCTACATCTGCAGATTCTATAACTTCTAGGGTGTTAAGAATAAGGAATCTATAAGTTATACTATTAAGTGAACATCCTATGAAAACACATTTAAATGCTCTATTTCCTAACTTTGGTCGTTTAGGGTCTGGTTTTCTAACATATGCTAAGCAACCCTAAACTTTAAGTCTAGTTAAGTTAGGTTTCCTATTAAACCAAAATTCATAAGGGGAAATTTATTCTTTTTAAGTAGCACTCTATTTAAAATATAACATGCATATAACATAGAATCACCCCATAGGTTATAAGGTAAATTAGAACTTATGAGCATGGCATTAACCATTTCTACTAAAGTTCTAGTTTTCCTTTCAGCAACACCATTTTGTTGTGGTGTATATGGGGCAGTACATTGGTGAACTATACCTTGTTGTTTACAAAACAAGGTGAATTCATTTGAGAAATATTCACCACCACGATCTGAATGTAATACTTTAATTTTAACTCCTAATTGTGTTTCGACCACTGCTTTGTAAATTTTGAATTTATCAGAAGCCTCATCTTTAGTTTTCATTAGATATACATATGCATATCTAGTATAATCACCAATGGATGTTATATAGTATTGGTTACCACCATAGGTGATATGACTTTTTAAGTCACTCACATCACTATATACCAAATCAAGAAAACCAGTTTTCCTTTCTACGGATTTAAAGGATTTCCGGTGTGTTTTTGCTCGAACACATATTTCACATTTAGAGATGGTATTGAAATCACAATCAGAAATTAATCCTAATTTATTCATATTTCTAATGGATTTATAATTAACATGTCCTAATCTACCATGCCATAAATTAATAGAATCAACAATATAAACAGAAGATTTCTTTATTAGGTTCAACTTAATCATGTTGTTATAAGAGTATCCCTGTCCAATGAATTTACCATTCTTAGACAACACTAGCTTATCAGACTCATACACCATCTTGAATCCTCCTTTGTTAAGAAGGTATCCAGAGACCAAATTCTTACACATATCAGGTACAATAAAATACTTTGACTAATGTAAGAACTTTTCCAGAGGTGAGAGGAAGTTCTATAGTGCCTTTTTCCAAAACTTTGTTTGGAACCTTATTTGCTCCAGTAACTTCGTCGGCTTCTCTTTTATTTTCTTTGTAACTCTTGAAAAGATTACGGTCTTTGCAAATATGAATGGTTGCTCCAGTATCGAACCACCAATCATTATCACTACCACTAACGGAGTTCGCCTCTTGCACTGCAGCCACAAGCGAGTCTTCGACCACATTCACTTTTGTTGTTTCTTCGGCAAACGGCGGTCTCGGGCATAGTGGACGGGCATGTTACAAAAATAACAAGCACCTTTCTTTTTGTTGTTGGTTTTGGAATGATTTTCTTCTTAAACTATGTCTCATTCTTTGGCTTTAATTTATCAGTAATTTCAACATTATTTGCCTTAGAATTGTACTCAGTTTGCGGATTATCATCTAGATCGTGTTTACGAGAGTCTTCTTCAATATGAAGATGACGCTGCAAACCGTCTAAATTATAATTCGTTCCCGTATGTTTCATCTTTTTCTTATAATCATTCCAACTATGCGGAAGTCTAGAAATTATAACTCCAACAACAAAAGATTCAGGGAGATCAATTCCAGCAACTTTAAGTTGATTCACCAACAGTAAGATTTCGCTTACTTGTCCAATTATGGACTTATTGGTGACCATTTTGAAATCCACAAAATTAGAAACAAGAAGCTTTTTATTACTTGCCTCGGATATGCGGTACTTATTCTCCAAGGCGGTCCAGAGTGCCTTCGCTATTTTCAAGGTCCTATGAGCATTGTAGACTGGGGCAGATAGCACATTCAGAATATGGCCTCTGCATAGGAAATCGTCCTCTTTTGCGCTTTGCACATTTAGCCTTTATAGCATCATCATCTTTATCAGTTTCCTCTAGGATTTCTTCCAAGTTATCTTCCCAAATGTAGAACAACTTGACGGCGATCAGGAAAAATTTCATCGTCTCTTGCCAACAAGTGAAATTGTCGCCTTCAAAATGCTCCAATCGAGTTAGATGCTGATTCATAACTTGTAAAGCGCTCGAACCTTCCATGGTTGAAGAATATTGTCTGAAATTTATTGGGTATTTTACGGTTTGAGGTGAATTTGATGGCGATTGTGATGAAGATAATGTTGTACTTCCGACTTCAAGGATCTATGGAATAAATTCTTTTAGACAATAGTTCAACCAACCAGGTACAAATAGGTTATCGAATATCGACTTTCAGGATTCAATGAAGCCTTATAACAGCGTAGTTGGATCCAAAGTTTGTACGACTTTGATCTGACCAAAAACACTTTAGAATGGTTTCTGATGATGCAATTTGTAGAGAAAGAGATGAAGAGAAGAAGAAACAAATCTGCAATGATCCAGCGTTTGCAACACCTTCAGATGTTACAAAATATAGAGTAATTCAAGAAGAAGAAGAAGACGAAGAGCGTAGAGAAAAACTGTTTGAAACATGTTCTGGGTGTTGCTATTTATAGTGGTGGAGAGGTATCTATTCGCCAAGCGTCACAACCGTTTGCAACGGTCACGTCTATTCATTTTGTAACGGTTCACAACTGTTACAAACGGTCGTGTCCATTCATTTTGTAAGGTTCACAACTGTTACAAATGGTCGCGTCCATTCATTTTGTAATGTTACAGAAAACGTTACAAATTTTCCGCCATTGGTTCAAATTTAGAATTTTCGGTTCTGGGTGCCTAACGGGCTGAAATCTGGCCCGTTAGTGTTAATATATAATCCAAAAATATTTTTGGATCCTAACCCTAAACTCGTACCCGACCTGGCCCTGCCCGGTTCGGTTCGGTCGGACGGACGGCGGCGGCGCGCGTGTGGTGTTGCATGACTTCACTCCTCACAACAAAGCAAACATGTGAGAGCCCCAACATCCACACGAGAAAGCTAAATATATACAAATATTTTCTTTGATTTTCTACAATATGGGACTTTCTTTTCTTCTTCTTTCTTTACTTCTACTCTTCCAAATCAAAAAACCCAAACCCCAAAGCTATTTGAAAATTTACAGCACTCGCAACAACTACTCCATCAGCATAAATCGCCGCGACCTCCTCAAGTTCTGAATTACCACCGTAAATTTCCTCCTCTGTAACTCTACAAAACCCATCCTGCAATCCAAGCATCGTCGACCTGTTAACCACCACATTTAAATTGAAGTAGCACCACCCGAGACCAAAACCCGCACACAACCCTTCACTGAGAATCAATTTTTCTTTTTTTGGAAGTAATTTTTGCAGATAATATTAATTTTTTTTTTAAGGTTGAAAGACTTGCATTTTTTTTTCTTTTTTCCATGTAATCGGAGTATTTTAGGGTATTAGTAAAAGGATTGGGTAATCGCTCCGTGGGTATTTGGATGTTGTGGGCTAAGTTATACTTTTTATTTTATTTTTTTCTTTCATTTTGAAATATTTTTAGTGTATATTAATTGTTCTTTTACAAAAAATGTGGGTTGGATTTTTTTTAGGTTTTCTTTGCTTAAACTTTCATTTTTTTTAAATACAAAAAATTCTTCAAAAAAAATCATGTTTAACACATTTTTAGGTTGCAAAATCATGTTATTTTCTCTTTAAAATAACCACTTTGCTTGCTTGCTAAAAAATCGCTGCTTAAAAAAATATTGCTAATAATTCTATATGCTGTGATATCGTGCTTTTGACTCTTGTTTTACTTTCCTTGCATTACCAATTGCTTGCATTTATATAAAAAATAAAATCAAAATAAAATCTCATTCATAGTTGCATTGTTAATACACGTTTAATCTCTATTTTTCATTCATGTCATCTTATTTTCTTCTTTAAGGGAAATACCCAACTTCACATATGGTGGGGGATTTCATCACCCCTTTCTTGGACCAAAAATTGCATATCATCTTAGAGTTTGACTAATAATAATGGTTAGATGTTGGACTTAAGGGAGTCACAAGCTCATCTAGGGCAAAATTTTATCTTGACGAGTTGATTTCTTTTAACAATTTATTTCTTGATGTCTAGGCTACGGTGTGATTCATGAATATTATAGTGATTATTTCTCTAAAGGTACTTAAACCTTTGGTTGTATTGTCATGGTGATCCGTGGTGCACCGATAACTCTTCTCCGTTACCTAGCTAAGAACTATTTTGTTGAATTAAGCTAATGTGTGAATATATAATTTTGGGTTAGAAGCTACTAAGGACAGAAAATTTGTAGTTAAGTATTCGCATTGATTTAGCCACATTAGTTCATGCATATGTACAAAACAAAACAAAAAAGGAAAAATCCAAAAGTAAAAATAAAATCATATTTTCCTTAACTTATTTTTCTAAACATAAATCGAAAAAATAAAAATCTTTTCAAAAATAAAAAAAAAACATTTAAAAAAATTAAAAGTCTAAAAAACAAAAATAAATCTTCCTTTTTAATATAATTTCTTTTTGGTAAATATGTTTCTTTAAAAAAACAAAAACAAAACAAAAGAATTTTTCACTTCATTTCATTGTCTAAATCTTATTTCATTCTCTTAACCTTGGTTTTCACGTCTTTTTCTCCATGATCTTTTCACTTTTGCATGAATGTCTAGCTCGTACATAACGACGAATCATTTAACTCGAAAAAAGACCCTTCAACGATGGCTGATGAAAACCCTCCCTAGACTCTCATGGATAGAGTCTTTCCCGACCGAGTTTCGATTCGTTCTTGTATCACCTTACTCGCTCCAATGATAATCATTTCGAAATTCATTCAAACCATATTACCACACTCCCGAAATTTGGCAATTTTTAACATGATGACCCATGAATCTTCTTAACAAAATTCAACAAGTCTATGCACCATTAAACTTCAATAATTATGTGACGACTGAATCAAACTTAGGTTAATTCCATTCGCCCTTACCGATTATGCAGAAAAACGGTTGCATAGCTTGCCTTCGAACTCGATCAAAACTTGGGATGAATTTATTAAAGTTTTCTTAAAAAAACTTCACCCCTTGGTAAAGACCACCAAAATATGAAGCTAAAATTGCAAACTTTCATCAATTCAGGGGTGAACCATTTGGGAAATACTATGAAAGATTTAAAGAGCTTTTGATTAAATGTCCACACCATAATTTCGAAAAATGAACTCTTTGCCAAATCTTATACGATGGACTTGAAAATAGTTTACGAACCATGCTTGAATTGATGTGCCAAGGTAATTTTCTCATCCAACATCACGACGATGCTTGGCAATTCCTTGAGAACTTGGCCGAAAAATCATCCCAATGGGAACATTCTAATGAGAACTTCATCTACTCATAATCGAACACACACTCAATAGGATCATCGTTAGCTTTGGAAGTGAAAACTGAGACGATGATCAATAAATTCGACAACATTTTCTCACCTATCAAATGAACCAAGCTTCCCAACTATTATGTTATAAACGTAATGGTCTGAATCAAATCACCAATCGGTGTCTTCATTCGTCAGAACTACTTAATGCTTTTAACAAAGTTAAGAATGGCCTATTTTCTCCAACGTACAATCTCGTTTGGAGAAATCATCCTAACTTTGCATGGAACCAAAATAACTCTAACACAAATTTGGTTCATCCTAATTTTCAAGCATTTCCAAACAATGCTTCGAATCCTCTTTTTAGCCTAACCACTTTCATTAAAATTTTGCGCCTCTATCTCAAAATCAACAGCGATAATCTTTCGCTCCCCTAGACGATAAATGAATGACCTCACTTGAGAAAAATCTTGAAAATTTAGCCAAAGAGACCACTCAAATCCTCCAATCAAATAGCAATTTGCAAAATTTGTCAACCTTGTACATGCAAAATACGAATCAATTGAATGCTAAACTCGAAATGAAAATGAATCAACTAGCCACTTCTGCTAGTGAACGTGAACGAGACACGTACCTAAGTTTCGAACCTTAGAAATAAAAACAAAAACTAGAATCAATCTCATGTCATTCAAAACAACATGTAACCAGATGAATGCTATCACAACTTTGCGTTCCAATAAACTAATCGATGACCAAGTTGTCAATCCAAACGATTTACTGAAAGCTCCACTTGACACTTAAAAAACGACAAGCGATTCTGAACAAAACAACAAGCCAAATATCAAATCAAATTCTAATCCAAATTCTTCTTCTACATAAGTAAACCGACCTACTAAGTATTGAATTCCATTTCCACATCGAATTTGACCTAAGAAACATTCCGGTCAAATGGAAAAGATGTTGGAAATTTTCAAACAAGTCAAAGTGAACATCTCTCTCCTTGATATCGTTCAACAGGTCCCAAAACATGCCAAGTTTCTAAAGGATTTATGTACTAAAAAATGACACACTCATGTATCCAAGAAAGTTTTCTTAGCTGTTGATCTTAGCGAAGTTTTGTCTCAATCAATTCCGATAAAATACAAAGATCTTGAACGTCCGACGATCTTGTGCATGATAGGAGATAAAACAATTAACAAATGCTTATAAGACTTGGGTGCGAGTCTCAATTTGATTCCTTATTCGGTTTACTAGCAACTTGGCTTGTGTGAACTAAAATCGATGAAAGTAACTCTTCAATTTGTTGATCGTTCGATAAAGAAACCCGTGGTAGAAATCAAGGATGTACTCATGAAAATTGGTCAATTCATATTCCCCGTCGATTTCGGCGTCCTAGAGACATAACTTGTGGATAATCCTATGATTCAAATTCCACATATTCTAGGACAACCTTTCTTATCTACTTCGAATGTCCTAATTAACTGTCGAAATGGTTCGATGAAAATTTCATTTGGTAACATGACTTTAGATCTTAACATCTTCAATCTCAAAAATCAATCGAACAAACCACTTGACCAAACGTTGGTAGTTGCCTCCATTCAAGCAAGTTTTGGCAATGAAACCGTTGACCGAATACGAATGATTGTTTCAAGACGAACCTAACAAGATCGAAAATGCACTTCCATTTGAACCCCTCACAGTTGAGTCATATTTTCAACCAAATTCTTTGATTGAGCATCCTCCTAGGTTGAAACTCAAGCCTCTTCTCAACCACCTTAAGTATGCATACTTAGGTGACAATGAAATGGTTCTTGTTATAATCTCTTTAAATCTTTCTCTTAATCAAGAAGCCTCCCTTTTTTTAATTCTGTCGAAAAACAAAGAGGCAATTGGATGGCCAATTACCAATATTACGGTAATTAGTCCTACTCTTGTTCAACATCGCATCCACTTATTTGATGAAGCTAAGCCTATTCGTGGCGTGCAATGGAGGCTTAGCCCGAAAATGGAGGATGCGGTTCGAGACGAAATTCTTAAGCTCGTCGATAATGGAATCATATATCCCATCTCTAATAATTTGTGGGTTAGCCCAATTTATGTCGTGCCTAAAAAGTTCAGACTTACAGAACGATGTTAATTAACTCATCCAACTCGTACTCAAACGGATTGGTGTGTTTGCATTGATTATCGAAAATTAAATGCCAGAACACGTAAAGATCACTTCCCTCTTCCTTTCATTGACCAAATGCTCAAACGATTAGCCAACCATGAATTATATTGCTTTCTTAACGGTTATTCTGGTTATAACCAAATTCTAATCGCTCCCGAAGATCAAGAGAAAACATCTATCACATGTCCCTTTGGCACTTTTGCGTATCAACGTATGCCATTTGGCCTTTGCAATGCTTCCGCCACTTTTCAAAGATGCATGTTCAGCATTTTTTCTGACATGATCAAACGCTTTCTAGAAGTGTATATAGATGATTTTTTTCATCTTTGGAAACTTTTTTCCGAATGCTTACACCATCTCAAGATAGTTCTAAGTCGATGCAAAGAAAAACACTTAACGTTAAATTAAGAAAAATGCCATTTCATGGTCAAAAATGGCATTTTCATCGGACATGTCATTACAATCAAAGGCATTGAGGTAGATAAAGTGAAATTTGACTTAATTGCGGATCTACCCATTACCAATCTATCAAGGACATTCGTTCATTTCTTAGGCACACTGGCTTCTATCGACGTTTTATAAATAATTTCAGTAAAATTTCTTGACCTCTAACTACTTTTCTTGGAAAAGATGTTCCATTTGACTTTAATTCTGACTATGTTTTAGCTGTCGAACGTCTCAAAAATAAACTCATTTCCGCTCTCATCATTTGCTCGCCCAACTAGGATTTTTCTTTTGAAATAATGTGTTACGCCTCTAACTTCGCAGTTGATACTATCTTAGGACTACGCATCAACAAAATTCTTCATGTCATCGACTACACTAGTATGACTTTAAATGATGCTCAACCCAATTACACGACCACTGAAAAAGAGCTTTTGGAAGTAGTCTTTGCGCTCGAAAAGTTTCGACCTTATTTGATTGGCTCATACATTCTAGTTTATAATGATCACTATGCTCTTAGGTGCCTTTTTGCTAAAAAGAGTGCTAAGTCTTGTTTGATCCGTTGGATTCTTTTACTCCAAGAATTTGAGCTTAAGATCTATCACGACCCATTTTCCCGTACCGATTTAAACGGACATTAAACCACTCGTGTCAGCTAAATAGTACGGAAAACGGATAATGAAAAAAAGAATGAAGGTAGAAATAGAAAGAAGATAGAAGAAAAGAGGACAAATCAGAATCTCACAGCGGATCGACTAAATTATAATATAACAAATCTTTACATGAAACCAAAACTGTTACTTTATATATCATATACATGTTTTACATCAGAGTTACAACCATACAACTCGGACAGTTACATTAACCCTGTCATTACAATCATAACCACATAACCAAACAGACTAAATATATACATCTATGGGAATACGTTCCTGATCCAGCTTCTCTCCTGATCAGCTTCCACTCTTCCAGTTAAACCTGGAATACATATGCTCGGTCTGACCGGAGCATATAGGAAAACACCAAGCCCGGGTCAGTCTGGTAAACCAGCGTGAGAAACACACTCAACTTGATTATTAAATTTAGAAAATCCTTGGAAACAAAAGCATCTCGTAAGACCACGCCACAAATAAACATGTCGGGTTTTTACCTTACGATAGCTAAAACACTTTTATAGAAATCCTCTGATATTATGATAGGGTCTATATACAAATACTTATAAAATAGCCGAAATTGTTACATTATTAAATTCCAGCTACTAGCCACAGAGTGGGTAATACAAACAAAACTCGTACAAGGCTCGTAGGGAGAATGGATTTCCAACTAATGACTAGGCACTGGAGTACCACCTGCCACAGTACGGGGCCTAGATCACCGTACCGAGGATTACTCCCTTCATCCCCTGCAACACAAGGCCGGAACCATCCCTTACTGGACAGTCCTGAGTGAGATCACCCCGCGGTTGGGATCAGCAACCGCACCACTAAGCCGAAAATAAAAGGAACATCTAGACTGGAATGACCTCACCCTGCTTGGGTGCTACCCACCTAGCCTTGCTGCATAACCCCTGATTTTCAGTCATTCCCATTTGATGAGGCTTGAGGCTAAGCGTTACCTTTTAGAACAATATCTCTTAGAATGCCCATCGTCCACCTGACGATGTTTTCGCAAGCATTCATCCATACAAGTCCGTCCCGGGTTCGAACGGAACCAAAAGCACTATTCCTACTACATCCATTTTGAAAATATCCTCAGGATTATTAGCGACTAGCCCTTGCACTTCACTACTCCATCTTCGCATCCAAACTCGTTTCCACGAAACGTACAAACCGGATCGAAGTGGTTTTCGAGAAATAAATCTCGATCCCGGTCTCTTCGAAACGATTAGAGTATTGTCCAATATTGATAGTCGGTTGTTTAACTATCAATCAATACAACCAAGTTATTTCCCATTGCAACCATTAAGCCTTGTTCATATTTCAAATCCTAACGGATTAAAATTTGCTAAGAAAGCTTATCCCTTTCGATATATAATAAAACCATTTCTGCCCAAAACATACTTATGAAGTTTTCAAATATTATTCATAAGTTTAATAAAATATTCTATATAAGGTAATATTAATTGAACAACATTTATAACATAGGTGTATATTAAAGAAGATATACTTGAAAATTATTTTAAATAAAATTATCATTTAAGGAACCAATTTCAAATTAGTTTAATGCTTGATATGATTTAAATAATACATACTTCTGGAAATTTTACCCTTTAAAATGATGTTCATAATAATATGTAAACTACGTTTGATTCTCAAAATATTATTTAATTCTTTTAATATGAAAAATATTTCTCTTTTAACAAAACTAGGTTTTAAAAATAAATCAAAACAGAATAAGGCTTATCAGTCTCAACGGTACTTATCAATTCACCAACCACATTTCACAATTCAATATTCAATCAATCAGCTTCCATGGATTGACATTATATTCCCAAATTTAGTTAATAGGGAAATACGGGTACATATATGGATAACAGCTCAATATTTAGCAAATGCTAGAAAACAACTACACAGATAAGATCAAATAGGTAGCTTATACAATCAACAAGCATTAAATTTTACTATTCAGCGGAATGGTGTCAGTTTCCGCTGTCAGGATGTTGGACAAAGATAAGCTGTGAAAAATTTTACAACTGCATTTATATTCAAACGGTGTTTAAATCTAGCCCTCAAGGTTTATAAATTTTCTTATTTATTCTACACAATAGATCGCACGATGTAAAATCTGGTGATGCAGACAATTTATTAATAACACTTCATTTTATGGGAAATTAAATAATAATTATATGATTACTCAAGAATTTCTTTTACAATAAGTATAACATTTATTTATTTCCCTAAATTATTTTCAATCTATACTCCTCTTTATTCAATAGTCAAATAAAATGAATAATCCATTATTCTAAAAGTTTGACTAGTTTGTGATTAATAACAATTTTTAACTATCATATTTAAACTTAAAAGAAGTCAAATCCCTTACCCTTAAAATAAATTCCCTTCCTATAGTAAACTTGAGTAACCTCTCTTCCTATTCTCTATACAGTTGATTTTATTCAATGCTTACGCCCTATACAATCACTTACTACATGCTGTAAAACAATTTGTATTTCTGAAATTCCTTACATTGAAACCCTATCTTAATATATTTAAACCCAGCTAAAAAAAAGAACAACCCATAAATCGGCCCAAGCCCAACCATTAACTGAAGGAAAAAACAACAAACCAATACCGAACTCAAACGGGCCGTAGCCCAAAACCACTCTTCCCCAACATCTTCTTCTTCTCTACTTTGTTACTTCCAGGATACAAACTTTCATCAAAACACTGCATTCAACATGCCTCACTGGAACATCAACCTAGATCGACTCGGCTTCGCACTCTAAACCATCTTCGATGCAACTCGACACGAATTAAAACAAATACAACTCTCACTTTCGCATCGAACGACCTGAACTCCTTCCCCGTGCACGACGTGCACGTGTACGAACCGCATCAACAACAATGGCTTGCCGCGACCCCTCAGATTAATCGTGCTTCCTTCCTTGAACCTATTCCCCACCTCGCGGAAGTCTCCTGACCCTTTGATCGAAATTTTCCCATCGGCACCACTCTAGGAAATAGATGCTTCCAGTATCGCATTCACGTATTGATCCACCGCAACCCCCATCGGCCGCTACTAGATACGCCACCTACCCAGATCAAAAGCCACCTCGACCCAGACACTCATTTCCCAAAATCAGTACACTCGGCCGCCACCGCAACCCAAAAACCAACTTCGTTTCCACCTCTTCCAAAAACTCCACTAAACCCTAAATTTGATTCACACCGCCAAACCAAACCCAAAATCGAAAAATGGCCACGGTAGATACCTTCACCATGACCGCCTACTTCTATCAGAACCGACCTCGTCACCTCTCCTCGTATACGTTGTCATAAAATATTTTTTATTTGAAAACTGTTTATCTTTCGATCTCTCCACATAACCATCACTAAAAATTATGAATTACCCACTAAAAATCGTATTGTCATACAAGGATCGAGATTTCATACTTAAATTCTAAATTTAGAAACATCAAATTTTGACTTAAGTTGCATCTCCACTGTAAAACAGTACTTTTTCGAGTTTCATAAACCAATTCCATACAAGTTTATTTTTCCCACAAACTATACTTGCAAATGAACAATTTCCTAGTTTACATTAACCTAAAATAGAACTTGGGTGAAGAGATTTTGAATTTTGCAGGCAGGTTGAACACAAAATTTACATTACAGAGTAATTTTAAATTCCCAGGGTTTAACAAATTAGTTTCTCACCTTCCACGTCGATTCCAGAAAACTTGAAGTTGAAATTGAAATCTGAAATTTGAACGATTTTCCCTTTTAAAATCCCTTTGCTTTGAGTTTGAATAGCAAGCTCCAAACTATTTTCTTCCAGATAAAATGAACACTGTTTTCTTTTCTTCTAAATCTTTAATTTCTTAAGACATAAATAGAGCTTTGTTTTCTTGAATTATATGTTTTCAATTTTCCATGGTTCGAACTTGAGATGATTCATTTATAAAGATGCAGCTGCACCTGAGAACAGGGAACAAAGTTGACAAAAATATATGCTGGAGTTGCCATTATGTTGGCCTGCAATTTGATTTTACTCCTGCTGAAAAGATTGTGAAGAACTATAGATTTTTGTTAGATATTTGATTTACTTTCATCAGACAATCTTACTGCCGTGATCTTTGTTTGTTTCATAATTTTCTTTACTTACAGTAATAGGTTAACTCACTTCTAATTTTCTTCTTTCTACTTACAGTAATAGGTTAGCTTACTTCTTAACTTTGTTACTGTTTCTTGTTTACACAGACATCTGTACTTAGATTAGAGCAAAGGAAGATATATGTATGTAGTGATGGGAACCATTTTCAATAACAAATAGTTATACACGTACAGATTTGAACAAGGACAACTTTATATACATACTGACAGGAATCATTACAAAAGTATACACCGATATTGTTTTAAGTATGTAATGGATATATTCCTTGGTTGTTGAATTAAGTGTTTATGTTTGGGGTGAAATAAAAATTTGAAAGGTAATTTAAATTAACATTCTAAGTCTTCCCAGCTTCAATTAGTATTTATTATATTTTCTCGTTTCTTGCTTACTGTAATAATTTACAGCCTCTTAGTTTACAAAAATGTTTGTTTTACTGACTAAAGATTTTCACTATCTTACACGAAGTTTTAACTTAATACAAAACTGTTTTTATTAAGCATTTATCTCAACAGATCATGGCTTAAAGTCTTTGATTATTATGTATACTATAAAACCCTTTTAAAGTATGTGAATGCATACTTCAGAAAATGGACAGCCTATAGTTATTTATGTTTCAACATTTGTTTCAACATACTATCTATATTTTAAAGCAAAAATAAGGAAACAATACTTCATAGTATATATACCTATGCAAATATATGTTACTTAAACAAAGGTCGCAAAGTAGTTTGAAAATTATCTTTGCAGTTGACTTAATTAAAATTTCCATTTGTCGTTCATGAAATAAAGGTGAAAACTTAATAAATTAAAATAACCTCTCTTATCTTATTTATTTTTATAAGAATACAAAAGGTTTTTAAACAAAATGTAGTCATTCTATATTAAATAAACCATATACATAAATTAAAAATAGAATGACTATCAATATTAAATTCTCGATGTGTTATAATACTTCATAGTAGTATAAAATTATTAGTAAATCCTTCTTATAAGTATATATATATATATATATATGATTATGTTTAAAATATAAACATATATTATCTATGAATGTTCTAAATTACTTGTTATCTAGGTGTATATAGTTTCATTTAACTTATCATCACACATTTACATTTTTCTGATTCAATATATACCATTATTTCAAAAATACTTAATATTTCTTTTTAGTTAATACAGACAACATTATATATATACATATATACATATACCGGAATCTCATATTTCACTTTATTTTATTATTAATTTTATCCTAACTTTATATAATTATTAATTTTATCCTAACTTTATATACATCTCTAAAAATTAATTTAATGTTATAACTTCATATTCTCGTTATGAATAAATTTATTGTTTCCGATATATATAACTATTTGATTTTATAAGTTTATATTCTCCAATATAGTTTATCTTATAGGATAAAATATACACATTAAATTCTAAATAAAATGCATATATGTTTCCAAAACAATCTGCACATAATATTTATTTATTTATTTCTCAAAACAAAACATGTATGAGAAATTTCATTTAAACCAATCTAAAATTTAATATATACTTGAAAATTCAAATTATGTTGATTTGGGAAAATTTCATAAGATTATAAATTATTAATTTATGGAAATATTGTATATAAAAATACAATATTATTGAATATTATAAATTAATATTCACAACTCGAGATGTCTAAAATCCCGGGTCGTTACACGATCATAGACCAAAAATGATCCGACAACATCACTGCTGAACATTTATTGCGTCTTCCAGACATACCATCTTCTTTACTGGTCAATGAGAACTTTCCTGATGAACAACTCATTTCTGTTTCCATCGATCAATGGTATGCCGATATAGGGAAGCATATAGTCACTAAGGCAACTCCTTTATTTTTGTCGAAACAAGATAAATACAAATTTCTTTCCCAAGTGAAATATTTCTATTGAGACGATCCATACTTGTTTAAGTATTGTTCCAACCAAATCATTTGATGTTACATCCCATATTGCAAAATTAAGAGTGTTCTTTCACTTTGTCGTGACCAAGCATATGGTGGTCATTTCGGTCCTAAGAAAATAGCGGAAAAGGTGCTCCAACGTAGTTTTTATTGGCCTATGATTTTCAAAGTTGCATTTGAGTTCTGCAAAACATGTGATCACTGCCAAATGTTAGGAAAAATCTCTCGATGAAACATGATGCTATAAACCCTATTCTTACGGTAGAAATCTTTGATGTTTGGGGTATTGACTTTATGGGACCGTTTCCCAACTCTTTCGAAAATCTATACATTCTTCTTGCTATTGATTACGTCTCTAAATGGGTTGATGTCATTCCATGTAAAACAGATTGCCATAAAGTTGTTGTGAAATTCATAAAAGAAAACATCTTTTTAAGGTTTGGAACACCTCGCACAATAACAAGCGATAATCGAACTCATTTCTGTAATCGATCATTTGAAACTTTAATGAAGAAATACTCGATAACCCATAAGTTATCCATTCCTTATCATCCTCAAACTTGTGGCCAATTTGAAATTTCAAATTGCCAAATCAAGCAAATTTTGGAGAAAACTGTAAATAAAAATTGAAAAGATTGGTCACTAAAATTGACAGATGTGTTTTGGGCTTATAGAACTATATATAAAACTAATCTGGAAATGTCTCCTTTTAGGTTAGTATATGATAAAGCATGCCATTCACCAGTCGAACTTGAACATAAAGATTTGTGGGAATTAAGAACATAAATTTTGATCTTGAAAAAGCTGGTGAAAGCAGAAAACAGCAACGCAATGAATTAGAAGAGATTAGGAATGAAGTGTATGAAAATGTGAAAATTTGCAAAGAAAGAACAAAAGCTTTACATGAAAATTCGATCCTAAGAAAAACATTTTCACAAAATAAAAGAGTTCTTTTGTATGATTCTCGACTTCATTTGTTCCCTGGGAAATTAAAATCAAGGTGGACAGGATCATATGTGGCACATATTGTTTTTCCATACAGTGCCATAGAAATAGAAAACCCTAGGGATGGATCGATTTTTAAAGTCAATGGCCACATTTAAAACCTTACATGGAGTTGGCGAGTGATCGAGAGGAGGAGCTGGTGATTTTTCATGAGCCACACTACGTCTGGTAAGAAATTTTAACCCTCTCTTGTAAATATGTACGTATTTTTCTCCGTTACATGCATTATATCATACATTGATTGTGGAGACACGGTCAAAATCAAGTGTGGTGGGGTAAACATGTTTATTTTGATTTTTCATGGTTTATTTTTTTTGCATTTTCTTTCCAAAATAAAAAAGAAACAATACCTAGAACAAATTTCTTTTAGCATATCGATTTACTTTTGAAGAAACACGACATAATAAGCATACCTTTTTTTATTTTTAAATTGAAATTTTTGAAAAACTAATTGTCTCAACAAAAAGAAAAGTTCGATTACAAATGACTATGGGGTAACTAGTATATAGGGAGGTATATTGATGAAAATTATGAAGTATATCCTAATTGTAATCTTTGTTTAAAAGAGTGGTTGATTTAAAGTAAAGGTGATAACATTTCTGATCGTCTAAGTTAATTGGTGCTAAGATGATTTTGCATAATTCACTCTTTTCAAAAAGAAGAAAGAAAAAAAATCATAATAATAAGAAACATCTAGAGTCACATGTTCGCAAGTAAGTGTGTACGATCGCCATGCTCTGTACCCTTTTCACAGAAACCTTAAAGGCAGTGCATAATCGGTATATCTGGCCTTAGTATATCTGATTTAGGTGTATGTCGATAAAATTAAAATAATAATAATAATAAAAATCTTGGGTCATGTGTTCATACGCAATTTGTACACTCGCCACGCTTTGTACTCTTCTTACATAAGCCCAAAAAGCTGTGCATGATCGACATATCTGGCCTCGGTATATCTGAGTTAGGTGTTTAAACAATAACAATGTTAATATTTTTCAAAATAGAGAGGGAAACCAATTTAAATCCAAGCACTATCTTCATTTAATTGATTTGACTTGTTATTTAAATGAAATAAAAATTCCACTTTGCAAAAATTTGATAATCAACTAAAGGATTCATTTCATAGTTGCACTATGTTATCAATCGAAACAACTAGCCAAACTAGAGTCCAATTGTGACGATAACTTAAATTTTGTTGGAAGTTTTGATGAGTAAAAAGACTAAAATTTCTTGATAATAACCAAACTTATATCTAACTTACTCATGTCAATTTAAAAGTAAATTCTTATTTGTGAATATTTTTGAAAACTTGCATCATGTAGTCGCATTTTTGCATATTGCATTTAGATTTTGTGGGTAGTATCCATTGAAAACCTTCACGAGACAACACTCATCCTACTAGGGACACTTAGAGGTTTAACGACTTATTGCATACGCTCAATGCATGAAAACACAGATTTATCCTAGTTTTAGTTTATTCTAGGACGAATAAAAAGATAAGCGCAGGGGTATTGATGTGCATGTAAAAGTGTATATTTATGCCCTCATCTTCTTTTATTAAAATAAAAGACATATTAGGGTGATTTTACATGTAAAAACCTAAAATACAAAGGGATTTCAAATAATCATTCGTACATTAATATGTAGGCAAAACGGTAATTTTTATGTAAACTAATTTGAAGAAAATGTACTTGCACATTTTTATTTTGTTTTGTAGGAATTTGAGTGCATATTGGAAGTGGCTTCACTGATATATGCATGAACAAGTGTTCAAAGCCAAAGAAAAAAGGAAATAAAAGAATTCAAGCAAATGGAGGAGCCCACATACCCACTAACTAGTGGACCATATTTAAGAGCAAAAGAACATGTTAGTGGAGGATTAATTAAGTGTTAATGATGACATGGAGGCTACACAATCTCATGGGTAGTTTTGGTAGTTCTCTAAAAACAAATTTAGGATTTTAGACATATATAAATACCCCTTATGTTTCATGTAATGAAGGCTCTTAATCTCCTTCTTTCATGAAAATTGTAGTTACAAAATCAGTGATAAATAAAATGTCTCCTTAATGGCTTCTTATCTTAATTCTTTTTTAATGCAACTTTCTTTTAGGCTTTTTTACTTTATGTTATCTTATACTCTCTTTTAATTCATGCAATTAGTTTATATTTATTGTATGCAAGTAGTTATTTCTCTTTTCATTTAATTAACTCTCATTTCCCTTTATATTTATGTTGAAATCACTTTATGTTAATATGTATTCAAATATGAGAAGCTAAACCCTTTCAATTTTGGAGTAATGAAGCTCTCATGAATCATATAAAATTAACATAAGGATTTCATTTATGATCTCCCTTTTGTGCTTAATGAAATTTTGATGTTTATGAAATTTTCTCGTTTAATTTTGAATTTGATAGCCTATGTTGTTCATAATAAATAGGCTATATACTTAATCAAACATAAACACAAGTTTCACTTCCATGTAGATATTATTTTGACAATGAAAGTGAAATTAGAATCAAAATTCGATGCTCTATGTTACTAATTCATAGTAAATAGATCACGCATAAAATAGATTTTGTTTTTAATTTCATGCCTATTTCGTGAGATTTGATCGGTGGGTTAGAAGTTGTGTTAGAGTTTGGTGGTTTAAGTGTGTTAGTTAATAACACAATTAAGCTATACTTATATTAAATACATCCACTAATTCTATAAATGATTAAAATGAGAGATTACAAATTTATTGTGTGTTGATTTGTTTGAACATGAAAGCTCAAAATTGACTTTTAATCTCATAGTTTTATTCACTTTTGTTCTAGTTTGTTTTCCACAATTTTCTTAGTTTAAGTAATTTCAAAACTTTGGGCTAGTTTAATTGAGTAATTTTATAAATTTTTCTTTCTTCGTGGATCGACCCGTACTCGCATAGGTACTACAGTTGTACATCGTTACCTTGCGGTTTTTATTATTACATTTTTGAAGATATTCTAATCGACAGAATTTTCCATCGCGAACAGGAGGCCAAGCAAATCGCCTAATTATTGGTGTGAAACCGCTGATAAAATTCTACATGGACAATATTTGATTCGCGAGACCTCATAAAAGATGTAGATGATTAGGCAGCAAATAAAGGCCGCATAGGACCGTCAAAAGTCTTGTGCGGGTAGGCGAAAAAAGAAATTTAAATTTGTGGTAGGAGCATGGTGCTTGTTAAGGTTTCTCCTCTTAGAAAGTTTATGAGGTTTGGTACATCGGGAAGTTAGCACGGAGGTTTGTTGAGCCTTTCCTGATTTAGAAAGGATGGGGAAACTAGCATATTGAGTTGAGCTTTTGGATAAGTTAGCGGAAGTCCATGACGTCTTTCATGTTTCACACTTGAGGAAATGCCTTCACGACACCCTCACCATAGTAGAGCCTGATCAGTAAGTAGATATTAAGACAGAGCCGATAGCATCTCGTGCCACTGCACATATAGTTTGAGCACAAAACTAGAAAGCTCCGCAATAAAGAAGTTAGGCTAGTCCAAGTATACAGTGGAGATAATTTGGTGGAAAGCACATTAGAAATTAAAGAGAAGATAACGGCTTCTCATCATGAGATTTTCTCTAGTAAACTTTCTTTTTCTAAATTTTAGTTTTTTGGTTGCTAGATTGGATGGTAGGGAAGATTGCCAGAATTTTTATTTTTTGCACTTACATAGAGTTTTATGCATGTTTAGGATGCTTGCATACATGTCTACATGTTATGATCTTGCATTCACAATAGGGTTGAGCTCACCTATAGTATATTGCAGACATAACCACATTAGACTTTTGGTAGAGTTGATGATTGTGTAGATAAGATATGGAGTGCACATTATACTATCCGTCCCTTAGGGATTTCGGGGATGAAATCCCTTTTAGGGGGAGAATGTAACACCCCGTAAAAATTTATAAAAATTAATTAATTAATTATAATGCTAAAAAAATGTACATTTTGTAGATGTTAGAATTTGGCCACAAAAGCTACACAACGGTAGTCGTGGTGATTTTATGATCAATTTTCATATATAAAATTTTGTAATCGACCTCAAACGAAAAAGTTATTGACCTTTGAATTTTTTGAATTAAAAATTTGAAATTTAAACAACGTTAACATGAAAATGAAAATGGATAATAATTAATTTAACGTTGGGTCAAATTAACGTTGGTGAAAAAGTTAACAATAGAAATTAAACGAGAAATAAATAAATGAATTAAGGATATATTAAATATGTTCCAAATATAGGGACCGGTCGACCCCATTACACCGACCGGTCGACCGCTGGCAGTCGATCACTTAAGGGTAAGCAGTTAACTGGCGCTTTAAGTGGCGGCTTGGTTTTTGTTAGGCATGAATGACTTGAATTTTAGTATTTTCAGCCGATTTAAATCTAACTGTAATGACTTGGAATTTTATCGCTTTGATTTGTGAATATTTAATGTATTTTAAGTATACAATTAATGGTTATAATAATTAAATAACCCAGTTTTAATTATAACTAATATAATTAGCAAATTTCATTTTTGAGTTTCATTTACTAAAATAGGTAGTTCGATAAGAAACAGAAAATGTGATCGAAACCCATTTTCCATGTTTTCAACTTTTTATCGAATAATAAGTTTTAGAAAGTTGTTTACCTTGCTTATATTAGAAACAACATTTAATGGTTAAGTTAAGTTAGGAAAACCATAATTGTGACACGTAATAATATAATGATAATAATAATTAATAAATATATTTAAATTTCAATATGAAGTGATGGATTTAAAATGCTAAGATACGTTAAGTACTGAAATCAACTAAGGTACAAGGTCATCCTAATATCCACCATTTTTTTTTAATGATTGACACTTTGATGGATGTGGAAATGATGGTAGAGGTGAAACCTTGATTTAAGGCCATTTTTATTTTTATTTTACTTTATTTTTTATTTAACCTTATATATGTATTTACCCTGCCACTTTTATTCATCTCCGTACTTGAAATCCTTTCCCATCTTCTCTATATTTCAAATTTCAATAATAATAAAAATTCTCATCTTTTAGTTCAAAAAGTCTTATTACACTAAAAAATACAAGTTTGAAGCATTAAAAATTAGGAAAGGTGAGATATTCCATTTTGTTAGTATTTTGGTGAAAAACATAAATGTTGGGAAATACTCAAATCATTGTTTAATATCCTATGTAAATTTATTTGTAGCTTGATTGTGAGCTTTATTCAATTTTATGCTTAAGGAATTGCTTTAAAAATCACGTTTTTATGGTATTTATTTAAATTAGAAACTAAGCTTACTATTAAATTTAAAAATAGGTCCACCGTTCTATGTTCTTAACATGAAAACATGTCTATTCCTCATTCAAAAATCCATAATCGAGAAACCGTTTAGAATCAGCCAAAAGTTTCAACTGTGAAGTTGTTAAATCTGGTCTATAGTTTTTTAAAAAATATTCAAAGGTTATTTCTTCTAGTGGTGTGTGTGATATGGGTTTAAAACGTTAAGTGGTCTAATATTATTGGATTTTCATCAATCACGAATTGACGAACGACCAATTGAATCATGTTTGTACCTGCATATCATGATTTTTGGAGCAAGACATAGGAATTTACAGATTAGGATGGTGTCATGGGGTGGGTTGATCAGATTTGGTTCACAAAAAAAATTCGACGACCTAGGTGGTTAAGGATGAAGCGAGTGGAGCTAGAGCGACCTTGGGTGGTGGCAGAGTTTTGGTGTTGGCCAGAGTTTGGTGCGATTGTTGTAGACGGGCTATCGAGATCAATTTAGGGTTATTTGTTTTAGAGTTTGGTCCTTGGGCTCATGACGGTACTAGGAGGCATGGGCGTGGCGAGGATGGCTCGGAGGTGAGCTAGGAAGTGTCGGCATTCATACGTCGGTGGTGGCATGGGGTGTTGTTGGTCAAGGCGACAATAGTCTGTCGATTGCCCTGTGCGTCTCGTAACCTGGAATGATTTTTCAAATTGGGCCTATTTGGGTAGGAAATCGAGGAGGTTCACCTAGGACGGTGGTGTTGGGATAGTTGGGTCATACTCGAGTCAGCGGTTATGATGGCGAGGTTGGTGAGGCGGATGGTTGCCATTGGCGCTCATGCATGTGCACATGTGCACGGTTGTGCACTGAGATGTGGTTCCAGTTAATCTTTTGGTTCTTTGATTTGGTAGTTTGAATTTGGGGAGATGGAAGGAAGCAGGTCAGGTTAGTTAGGTGTTGGTCTGGGTTTTGAATTGTTCTGGGTGAGAAATTAATATGTTTTCTTGCTTAAATCTTTTATTAATAATATGTATTAACTTTGGAATATGATATCTCAACCGTTTAAAATCCAATTGACCTGTGGGTTTTTGCATTTGGTTCGTATTAAGTAGTAATACACTGTGGTATAAGTAGTTGTTAGTTTTAATAAAATATAATTTAATGATAAAATGAAACCTACTGATCACGTTGCTCAAAAAATAACGTGATTAAATCAATTTATGGGAGTTATCTATTTAGCAATAAAACACCATCATACTATTTTAAATGAAATAGATTATTTTGAACATCTATTTAGTAGAATAAAAGCCATTCTGCTATAATTTAATTGAATTGATTATTGACGATATCTGTTTAGCAGAATAAATCCTCGTTCTGCAATTATATTAATTTAAATACTTATTCATATGTCAGTTGATTGATATATCGATTAATTAATATTACGAAAAAGTGATGTGTCAATCACCGGCGGCTAATTATGGACTTAATTTATGTATATGTTACTTATGTAAATACCATTCATGTGACTTGAAAAAGTTAAATTGAATTCAAAGATAGCTTGATAAAATACCATTGTGGTCGTTAAGTCTCCTTTAGAATTTGTAAAGTTATGGATTTCAAATAACTTCAAATGTGTAAAAATTTGAGGTTAAGTGTTTATAAATGATGTTTTATGTAAGTTGTTTAATAGTGTTGTTAATGATATTTTAAGTTATTTAATTATATTATTACTATTGTTTTAAGTTATTTAATTGGTTTAATTCTATTTAAAATTAATTAATTTAATTATTTATTAATGATCTGTTTAAAGATAATCAATTATTTTATTTATGATGTGTTTAAAGATAAGTATTTATTTCATTAGTAATGTTTTAAAGTAATTAATTATTTACTTATGATAATTAAAAGTAATTAATTAATTGAATAAAGGTGTTTGAAAGTGATAAAAAAATTTATAAATGGATAGTACATAGAAGAGAAAAATAATATTTTTTAAAGGCGATTTTAAATGATGTTTTGGCAAAAAAGTTTGGTAAATAGTTTATAAATCATTTTAGAGATTCATAAAAGAAGTTTTATGAATTAATCTAGAGATTAAAGGATTTGTAAATATGAAATGGGCATATAAAAAGGGAATTTTATAAAATAAATAAGATTTGATTTTGATAAATAATCCTTCTTAATTATAGTGGTATGGAAACTTTCTTTCCATACTTAACACCGAAGGATAGCGGTTTAGTTTATGATAAGAAATGTCTTAAATTTGTTTTGGCCTATTTAAATATGATTTTGGAAAAGAGAAAATCACCCTTAAGTTTTTGTTAATATACTTTTACTGGGGAGATAAGTATATGAATACTTTCTCGTTATTGAAAATTTAATGGTTTGAAATATACTTATACCGCTAAGATAAGTATATGAATGGTTTTTTCAAGTATTGGAAAGAGTATAAGGGGTTTGTGAATATATCTTTTGTAAAGGTATTTTGAATCAAATACTTGAAAAGAGATTTAATTAATGAAAGAAAATTAATAGAGGCTTAGTGGATCCTATATGGAATTTAATCAATGTTCTATTATTTTATTTATTTGATAGTTAAATAACCGACTATCAAATCTTGACCAAATCTAACATTGGAAATATTTAGGAGAAATACAGGGGCTATATGGCATAGTCGTCTTCGATGATGTTGTACTGTGTAAATCTCGTTTTGTTCTTCTAGGACAAACGATGAGGAAATCCGTCCACTTAACGGTTAGGAGGTGATCCCCACCTTTATGTATTGTTTGATAATTTCTAAAAGAACCGGAGTTGAGTTTGTTGGAATATCATTTTTCTTTTTGAGCAACCGATAAGCGGGGGAGTGTACTTATATGAGATATCTCGAAGCCGTAACCATTCCAAAACCATATGCATGTTAGACGTTTTGGAAGACATTCAAGAATGGTTCGAGATGATCAAAAACGAAGATCATTGAAGTGCAAAGGCTTTTTAATACTAATCCTGAGAGAGATTCCAAAATGGACGTAGTATAAGTAATATTTTTGATTTCACTAAATAGTCACTTATAGTGGCATATAGCCGCTATTAAACACAACTATAGCGGTTTGATAAACATTGTATGTAACAACCCGGAATTTTGGTCGTTAAATTTTGAATCATTTAATTCATTTTAAATGTTGAATGTGAATCATTTGAAATAATAAAATTTTGGTTAAATCATTAAGATTAGTTAAATTTCAAATATGGTAATTCAATTAGATTTGGATAAATAACAATTTTTATATTCGAAATTGGGATGATTGGTGAATCTGGTTGTATATAGATATGAAAATGGTTTCTAAAATTTATTTTCAGTCTAGTTGGATTTGAATTATAATATTGGGCCTTTGGATGGAATCCAAAGTCGATAAGTTTAATATTTGGAATTTTAATATTAATTTAATAATGTGATTTAATATAATAATAATGTAAATAATCAGATTTTGATTTAAAATGAATCAGAATGATTTCTAATGTGAATATAAATTCTGTATAATTTATAATTAAGTTAGTAAAATTTTAAAAGTGAAATTTTAAGTGATTCCAACGATTTTGAAAATCACTCGAATTAATCGATGAGTTAAAATAGCCTTCTGGGGCACAGTCTTGGAATTCAACGAAGCCAGCTCCATTGGATCCGTAATAGTTAGTTATTATCGGATTTTAATTTTTGTAGCTTTTGGAGTTACCGTTTGCTCGTACGGGTGAGAAACGCGTTGAAATTAAAATCGATAATTTAATATTTTGAATCGATCTAAAAAGCTATCTTCCACATATGATTGAATTAGCCTCCGAAACACGTTCCATTGTGTTCGGAATATGGGTAAAACCTTATGAACATTTGTCGGCACGTTTTAATTGGAATTCGCTTTTAAAGTTAAGTACTTTATGAATATATTATTAAATTAATATATATAAACTTATATATATACGTGAACGCAGCCAAACCCTAGGTCTTTTTCTCGACCGCCGCCTTTATTCATTATCAATAGCTGAAACCAACCACCATTCCCCTTCAATTTCCGACCAATCCATCAACTGATTGCAGAAACTCCCAACTGGAATATTGTAGAGGACGGAAAGATGCTTAGATCCAATGGTGGGAATCAACTATCAGTCAACGTGAAGGTCAAAAATTGATCGGGAAGAGGCCGTGTTCGACTTCAAATTTCAAGATGGGGAAGCAGTCAAGTTCATCAAGGTTGGGGTCGTGGGTAGGACTCACGAAAGTCGTTCGAATGGTGGCACCTGATCGAGCTCGAGTGAACCGTGGTAGGAGCGGCTATCGTGAGGTGAGCGTCAACGTTGGGTTCGAATTACCCATTGTGTTTGAGAGGGAAGAAGCTTTGGGAGGCCTGGATTTCTCTCTTTGAACATACAATCCAATCTTGATTTTTGTAAAATAAAAAAAAAATAGTTTAAATTATATTCAAAATCTTTAAAACTCCATAACTTGTGCATACTTGGTCAGATTCTGACGAATTTGGTGGTGCAGAAATCGCAGCGACGAGCAACCCGGGTGAGAAATGCGGATTACGGATCTTAAGGCTAGAATTAACACTAAAGGGGGGTGAATAGTGTTTTAAGGAATTACTAAATCTTTTGAGTTTATGTTTATTTGAACACAAGTGTATGCAATATTTAGACACAGATATGATCACAGAATCAAACACAAATGCAGAAATAAAGTAAAAGCAATAAACGAAAGAACACACCGGATTTTATACTAGTTCGGAGTTACCCTACATCCAGTCCCGCACACAAGTATGGATTTCCTTTCAAAAGTAATTGTTACAATTACACCCTCAATTTCAAGTCCACGAGGTACACCACTCCAGATTCACAATCCTCTGGGTAGAGATACTTGATTTTATGGGAAATAAGTTCACCAATTGATTTCACAGGCTACAATCATACCTTTTCTCGCTTGATTGATTTCAGAGGCTACAGTCACACCTTTTCTCGTTTAGTTTATTACAAAGAAGCCTATAACTTTGAATAACACTGAGGTCTTGTTGAGATAGTGATAGAGAATCAAATCAGAGATGATCTAGTTAGATTCAATGTTGATTTCGGCAGAGTAATGGTAAAAATATATATAAAGAAATGTGGAAGAAGTAGAGGAGTGAAATCAAAGAAAATATGAATATAAATTCGTTTAAAACTGCCCCTATTTATAGTAGAACAACAGCCATGTCCATTCGTGAAAGGATATGACGAATAGACACTTCTTTTGAAATTCAAAATTTTGAAATCAACTGCCACCTTGTCGACAAGGGGTCCTAGGGGTTGTCGACAAGCCTATGGTATTTTTAGTGATTTGTTTTTCTTTGAAAATAACTTTCACCTTATAAAACTATTTTAAACTTTATAAATATACTTAACTATAGTTAAAATACATAAATAAGTATAGAGAATAATATTTTGGTATATATAAAATTATTCTATAATTTTATATTTAAATCTAAGTATAAATATTAAAAGTTAAATATATTATTATTAAAAGATAGTTTAAAACCAAGGATAATTTGAATTTGAAGATAAAGATTATTTTGAGGCTAAAAGCATTTTAAAACCAGGATAGATGTTTTTGATTCTTTTAAAAGGTAGGTTTTGAAATCATTTTGAAAACAAGATATACTTTTGTAAAAACATTTGAATAAAAGTTAGTCGATACAAAATAAGGTTCCACTAGATTTTTCGTAGGTTCCATCCTACTTAGGGTTCCATCCCTTTAACGGGGTCGAAGTGGATCCATTTCATGAATAAATTGGATTTTAAGATGCCAGTGCTTTTCTAGAAGGTTTAACAAAATTCCTAATTAAATTACTTATTGTAATCTTAAACTCTTGATAATCTTGATACTCATGAATCTTCAATCTTGATATCTTCAGTTTTGAATCTCTATACTGTAAAGACTTCATTCTTTGTACCTACATGATTAGATCCTGCATATACATATAATATAAACTATAATGTTAGTATTTATATTTTATAATCTTGTTCTAATGTTGTTGTAATCAAAGCCATCATCTTAAGGACAACAATCTCCCATTTTTTGATGATGACAACCTTTATTTATAAAATATTACTTCTATCCTAATAACTCCTCCTAAAACTAATAACTTCCCCTAAAACTATGTCTTACTATCCTATTTCATACTTTCTCCCTTTGTCGTCAACAAAAACTAACTCCAAACTATATAACTTCCCCTTAATCTAGTACTATATGACATGTGAATATAATGATAGTGTTATCATAAATAATCATCACTTAATTCTAAAGCTAAAAATTACTAACTATCCTAACTAAGAATACATATATGATAATACTTATAATAGTGATAATGTAAGAAATCAAATATAAGAACACAAATTATTTATTAGTTATATATTGTTTTATTTACAGTTGCGTAGAAGACGAAAGTAAGATCATACAACAAGAGAGAAAAGAAACTAATGTGTATACATATTATGTTTTACACACCAATTATTAATTCACACCAAACCAAAATCAAATTAAATCAATCCAAGCAATCAATTCAAATCAAACAAAGCAATCAAATCAAAGAAGTCAATCAAGTTAATTAAGTCAAACAGGGCAATCAAGTCAAACAAGTCAATCAGAACATACCAAACAAATCAAAAACTGATAAACCTATACTATATGACAATACAACAAACACCTCCTAAATAAAATACACTGGTTATGTATACATGTATGCAATATGTAGTTTGTAATGCAGTATGAAATGTATGACATATGCAATGTAGCATGAGATAATTTGCAAAATGAAGTGCAATTTGTGATGCAAATGATTATGATATTTCATGCATTGTAATTTATGATGTAATATGAATTGAAATGTGATATGAAATAGGATGCATAATGATATGTAATATGAAACAAAATGATAATGAAGTAAATAATAATAATAATAATAATAATAATAATAATAATAATAATAATAATAATATACAGAATGATATGATGATATATATACTATGGTAAGAGACATCCAGATTATAACATAATCATGAGTGATAAGTAATATCTAATTGACAAGCATATATATATATATATCCGTGTGTGTGTGTCTGTATGTATGTGTATATATATATAAATAATTATAAATTACTTCAACCAAACAAAGGTAATACACACCAATTACTAGACTTAGGTTAAGAAAACTAATGAATGGGACTGAAAGAGTAGTAAAGAAAGAGTTTAAAGGTAATAAACGATATTAAACCTATAACATATTCATGAAAGGTATTACTCAAACTCAATATCAACTTCAATTTGCTAAGAAATATGGGTTTAAAAAATTTAATACCCTCCTTGTTTTTAAAAAAAAATTAAATTAATTTTTTTAAGAATCCAAACTTCCATGTTTATAAAATACTTAACTTGCTAATTAAAAATTATATATTAAATTATTATTGATTAAAATATTTAGAAACATGTTTAAACACCTTTAAAAAAAATATCATAGTGAAATATTCAATAAAATAATAAAGATTGAAAACTAAAATTAACATGTGTTATATTAAGGTCTCTTTCATTTAAAATTTTAATCAATTACTAAAAAATATCTAAACATTAATTTAAAAATATTCTAATATAAGTTAGAAAATAACTTCTAAAAAGAGTAGAGAAAAATACTTAATTTAAAAATTATTTTTACATAGTTTAAAGTTTTAAATAGAAAAGGCAGCATTTACAGAATGCTGTAAAAAGTTTTTGTAGTAAAATATATTCGAAACATTATAAACAGAAATTGCAGTATTTACCAAATGTTGTGAAAAGTTTCTAAAACACTAGAGGGTTTCAAAGCACATAGATACTATAAAAAAGAATTTGCAGCACTTAAGAAACGTTCCAAAAGAAAAGACAGCATTTCAGATATACTATCTTTTGTTCTGGGCCTGATTTTAACATGATTTTGCACTAATTTTACGACTAGATATTGACATGTAAATAATTGATTTTTTACCCAATTTTTTATAGTATTTAATTAACATAAAAAAATAATGAGAAAACATGTGTAAAGACACTTTGCATTATGCATGTAAATATGCTTTTCTACTTAGTATAGTGGTAATAAATTAGTAGTAAGATTTTATTTGAAAGAAAACACATTTTAAATAATTTTTTTTAAAATTTAGACTGATATATCAAAATTTATACTATGGTGTGTCGATGTATGGGCCAAAATATCAAAACTTATAAAAGAGATAAATTTCTGTACCTAACTAAATGCATAAATATATATTCCTAAATGTAACAATAAAGATGAAATAATAGTAAAGCGTACCAATTTTTGCACTCCATCTTTCTAATTTTGTTGTTCTTCGATTGTCGTCAACCAGACATTTATATTTTTCAGAATTTAACGACGAGATCTGTTCTATTGCGATGGGCTCGTTTTTCTGATCAGCGTAGTATATTCATTTGCTGAATTTGAAGATAGTATGAGAAAGATATAGATGGTTTAGTAGATCAACTAACTTGGCACCAAAACTTTGAATTTAAATTTTGAATGAATGGACACTTCAACCACTATAAATAGGCCCAACAGTCACCACTTTTCATAAAAATTCCTCTTCTTCTTCTTTTCGTTTTTCTGTAAACTATCAAACTTTTAGAAGGCATATCTCCTTTGTTTCTTAACGGAATTAGATGAAACCAGCGGCAAATCGAAGAGGAAGGCAAGAGCTACGATCTAGTAATAGTTTGGTGACAAATTTGGATGGTATTGTGGTGCAAAAGACCAATCAGTAGGAGAAATAAAGAAAATCTCACACACAGTTTTTCAGCTTTGGATAGCCAACTTCAAACTATCATATCTCACTCGATTTTGACCGGAATTTGATGATCCACACATCAAAACGACTGTGGAACAAGGACTACAATCTGAAAATGGAGTTGGACAAAATACTCAAATCTTTAGATGCAATTTGAAGAATTCCATTGACAGTTTGCTTTCTTTTTCTCTTTGTTCATCCAAACATCATTTGACCATAACTTGGTCATTTCTTGACAGATTCACATGAAACTAGTGGCATTACGAAGAAGATGGAGAGAAGTATAGTATCAAGTCAACTTGTAGATGAGAACCAAAAAAATTTGTATTGATCTAGTACCCATTTCTTTATCGATTTCCATTATATATCCATTTGTTCTTCTTGATCGATGAATGATTATATGGTATCTTTTAACCATCGGTCATTAGACATAACTCTTCTCCTGCAAAACAACATAACATTTTAAAGAATCAAGTGACTTCTCAAAATAACTAAATATAGTTTTAAACAACAATATCATGATGATTCTCTGACATATTCATATGAAAATTGTGTTAATAATTTTATCAAAAAAAATTTGCCATTTAAATTTTTTTCAAAAATCAGATTATGAAAATTTTGAAAACCTTGCACTGATACCAAATGTGAGAAACGCGGACTACGGATCTTAAGGCTAGAATTAATAGTAGAGGGGGTGACTAGTGTTTTAAGGAATTACTAAATCTTTTTGAGTTTATGTTGATTTCAACACAAATGTATGCAATATTCAGACACAGATATGATTGTAGAATCAAACACAGATGCAGAAATAAAGTAAAAGCAATAAGGGAAAGAACATACCGGATTTTATACTAGTTCGGAGTTACCCTACACTCAGTCCTGCACACAAGTACGGGTTTCCTTTCAAAAGCAATTGTTACAATTACACCCTCGATTTCAAGGCCGCAAGGTACACTACTCCAAATTCACAATCTTCTGGGTTGAGATACTTGATTTTACGGGCAATAAGTTTACCCAATTGATTTCACATGTTACAATCACACCTTTTCTCGCTTGATTGATTTCACAGGCTACAATCACACCTTTTCTCGTTAGTTTATTACAAAAAAGCCTATAACTCTGAATAGCACTGAGATCTTGTTGAGATAGTGATAGGGAATCAAACCAAAGATGATCTAGTTAGATTCAATGTTGATTTCGACAGTGTAATGGTAAAAAAATATATAAAGAAATGTAGAAGAAGAAGAGGAGTGAAATCAGAGAAAATATGAATATAAATCCGTTTAAAACTGCCCCTATTTATAGTAGAACAACAGCCATGTCCATTCGTGAAAGGATATGACGAATATACACTTCTTTTGAAATTCAAAATTTTGAAATCAATGGCCACCTTGTCGACAAGGGGTCCTAGGGGTTGCCGACAAGCCTATGGCATTTTTGGTGATTTGTTTTTCTTTGAAATTAACTTTCATATTATACTAAAACTATTTTAAACTTTATAAATATACTTAACTGCTGTTAAAATACATAAATAAGTATAGAGAATAATATTTTGGTATATATAAAGTTTTACTATAATTTTATATTTAAATCTAAATATAAATATTAAAATTTAAATATATTATTATTAAAATATAGTTTAAAACCAAGGATAATTTGAATTTGAAGATAAAGATTATTTTGAGGCTAAAAGTATTTTATAACCAGGATATATGGTTTTGATTCTTTTAAAAGGAAGGTTTTGAAATCATTTTGAAAACAAGATATACTTTTGTTAAAACATTTGAATAAAAGTTGGTGGATACAAAACAATATTCCACTAGATTTTTCATAGGTTCCATCCTACTTAGGGTTCCATCCCTTTAACAGGCTCGAAGTGGATTCCATTCCACGAATAAATTGGATTTTAAGATGTCACTGCTTTTCTAGGAGTTTTAACAAAATTCCTAGTTAAATTACTTATTATTGAAATCTTGAACTCTTGATAATCTTGATACTCATGAGTCTTCAATCTTGATATCTTCAGTCTTGAATCTCTATACTGTACAGTGTTTATTCTTAGTACCTGCATGGTTAGATCCTGCATATACATATATATCTAAACTATAATGTTAATATTTATATTTTATAATCTTATTCTAAGGTTGTTGTCATCAAAACTATCATCTCAAGGACTAATAGTCTATTGTGGTGCAGATCTGGAGTTGTTTTGAGTAAGTGAAAATTCTGCATTAAAACGAACGTGCTCAATTTAATGTAAAATTTGAACGGTCGGAGTTTTGAGATTCAAGGTAAGTTAATCTCACTCGCATCTGGATGCCATTTAATTTAAATAGTTAGTATTTAAATGATTTATTGATTGATTGAATATGAAATTATTATCATATTGGATCGATATTTATTTATTGTGCTAACATCTATGGATGTGGGGAAACAGGTTGGAGTGATCCAATTGGATTCCTCACAATATAGACATTATCGTCTTAATCTGTGTTATATTTTATTGATATCCTGTAATAGATTAATTTGGCAATTTTGTTGTGCAGTGTTATGGTTAGATAAATATAATCTGATATTTAAAAATAAAATGAATTGGGTTTTATAAGGAAATGAAAGGGAATTTTTAAGTAATGAACTTAAGGGAATCAAATTCGGAAAATTGGTTTGGAATTTGTTAGTGCTTGAAACTATGATTTTAAAAAGGAAATGGAGAATGGAAATTTGTGATCTCGATTTACAAATGAAGTGGAGTATTTATCAGTGGATAAATTTGGAAGTATAAATTTCCGGTGGAAATTTCTATAAGAAGGTGCAAATTGTTTTAAAAGTAATAGCGAGATTATTTTTAAAAGATGGAAAGTGTATTTTTCCTGGAAAACTAAGCACGTTTTCAAAGAAAAACTTTCGAAGTATAAACTAGATGTTTTGAAAAATTAAGTTTTTAAAATGTCTTAGAAAATTATTACTTTAACTATTTTTAAGAGAAAAGTAGATATTTATTGAAGTAATTATGGTATTTAATTAATATAAAGGTAAATTTTGTATTACGTTTTCAAAAGGAATTTTAATATCGATATTTGATTTCATAACTTTATTTAAAAGGGTAATCTTGGTGTAAATTACTCAGAAACCCTTAAGGAATTTCTTATATTTTTATTTAAATAATTTTAGTAACCTTATTCTGAATAATTTAAGTATATCTTTTGAAAGTGATCTCCAGGAGATGGAAAATGTGTTTAAAATTAAAAAGGTGTTTTATTTTTAAAGTGTGGAACGAAATATACGGGATTAAGATGTAAATTTGGATTGAGATAAATCGAGCAGGATTTATAAAAGGTTTTATGGGTTATTCTGAAATGGAAGTGGTTTACTCGAAAAAACCAAGTATGTTTTCAAAGAAATTTTTATGTATAAGCTTAAAAAAATTTAAATTTGCTTTAAAAGGAATGTTTTAGAGAAATTTATTATTTTTAAATGTTTCAGAATTTTGAAGTAAATCTATTCAAATTAATTTTAGAAATAATCATTTTAAAGGTTAAACTGGCATTATGTTTTAAAGAGATTTTCTAATATTTATACTCTGTATAAAACTTTTATTTTAGTTTTGTGGCTTAAATTTTACTTGGAAATTTATTATAAAAATTCATAACTAATATTTTGAGAAAAGTGACTTAAGCAGTTACTTTTAAATGTTTTAAGTATATAGTTTTGAGAAAAATGACTTAAATTATATAAAAATCTAAATTTGAAGGACTTAGTGTTTTCAGTTGAAATGAAATAATTGGTTGAATTATTTGTTTATTTGATAGTTAAATAACCGACTATCAAATTTGGACCCAAATATAACTTTGGAAATATCTAGAAGAGGTATGAGAATCATATGGTACGGATACTGTTCGAGGTGCTATACTGTACGTATAATCTCGTTCATTCTTCTAGGAAGTTGGTAAGGAAATCCATCCACTAACGGTGAGGAGGTGAAATCCGATCTTACGTTCGTCTGTGTATTTCCTAAAGAACCGGGGTTGAGTTAACCGAGAAATAGCGAACGTTGTTTCGAAGAAATCGAGATCGGATTTGTAATCCGAAAACCACTTCGATCCAACGAGTACGTTTTCGTGATGAAGACAAGAGCTTGGAATCGAAGATGAAGCAGTGAAGTGCAAGGACTAATCGCTACTAATCCTGAGGGTGATTCCAAAATAGATGTAGTAGGAGTAGTGCCTACGGTTTCGTTCGAACCCGAAATGGACTTGTGTGGATGAATTATTTTAGAACATCGTCAGGGGATGGTGAGCATTCTAAGTGAAATGTTCTAAAAAGGTAACGCTTAGCCTCGAGCCTCATCAACCGGATATGACTGAAAATCAGGGGTTATGCAGCAAGGCTAAGTGGGTCGCGTCCATTAGGGTGAGGTTATCCATGTCTAGATGTCCCTTTTATTTCGGCTGTGTGGTGCGGTTGCTGATCCCAACCGCGGGGTGATCTTACTAGGGATTATCCAGTAATGGGTAGTCCCAGTCTTGTGTTGCAGGGGATCGGGAGAGATCCTCGGTACGCTGATCTAGACCAGGTACTGTGACAGGTGGTACCCCAGTGCCTAGTTATTCGTTGGAAATCCATTCTCCCTACGTGCCTTGTACGGTTTTGATTGTAGAACCCACTTTGTGGCTAGTATGTTGGAATTTAATCATGTAACAATTTCAGCTATTTTGAATAAGTATTTGTATATAGACACTATTATAATATCAAAGGATTTTGATAGAAATGTTTTGGCTATCGTAAGGTAAAACCCGACATGTTTATTTGTGGCGTGGTCTTACGAGAGGCTTTTGATTTTTAAAGGATTTTTGAAACTTTAATAATCAATTTGGGTGTATTTTATTACACTGGTATTCCAGATTGACTCCGGTGTTATTTCATTATAGTGCTCGGGTCAAACCGAGTATTATATAGTACAGGATAGGATGCTTGGGAGCTCAGGAGACGAGCTGGAGTCCGAGACGTATTACCCTTGCTTGTTTATTTCCGCTGCTTTGATTGCTGAGTTTCCAGCAAGCTATGAGGCAGGCTGTTATAACTACCAGGCTGGTAATTGTTGTTTGTTTGAGATACTCCGACGATGTAATCTGTAAAACAGATATGTTTTCATTTTGTGTAAAGATCTGTTGTTTTCTATTATATTTTGTCCGCTGCGACTGTGAGATTCTGTTATTGTTTAGTTCCTTCTTTCTTCTATCTTCTTTCTTTTCCCTCAACTATCTGTCCTTCCCAGAACTTGATCATCGACATATTATACAGTGGCGTATTTGTGTCGATTTTCGAGAATCGAGAAGGGCGGATTGTTACAGTGGTATTAGAGCTTAGGTTAGCGATAACCTTGGCTCTAGTGGGGAAATTACCCATTAAACGGAGTCAGTAGTACTCTATAATGAGTTGAGTGTATTGATAGCTATGAGCACGTACTTGTTAGTGAATATGAAAACTTTTTTTTATACTATGTTGACTTATCGGTTGAGTGTTTATGGATTCTGGTCGGTATGGAAGTACAACCGTATCGATAGGGGTTTCTAAACTCTTAAACCAGATAAACTAACATAGTATTGTTTTTAAAGTGGGTAAATGAAATAATTTTACCCAAAATTATATTTTGATATAAAAGAAATAATTTTCTGAAATTATATATATAAGTGGATGTTTGGGTTTTAATACTATAATCAAATAAGAATCTAAAATTTGATCTAAAATTTAAAATGGTTTATAACCAAATAGAATTCTATAAGTACAATTTTTAAACCAAAATTTAAATCCCATAAATTTTGAAAAGTGTTTAGAATGAATTTAAACAAAAGTTTGGGAATTTAAAAAATCTTGGAAATTTTTGAAATGTTTTTCGAAGTGTTTGAAGGCAATAATGGAGTATTATTTTGGAAAATATTTTTGAATGGAAATTGACTTGAAAGCAATTTATGGAAGTAAGGAAGCACTGAACTCACTTCAGTCGTTGGAAAATAATCCTGATGATGATGGCCACATCATCAGTATTCATTTTCAAAATTTTAAAGTGATGGATTGCTACCGTGGAGATTGATTATGATATCTGTTTGGACTTGTTGGGTATACAAGTTTTTTTTAGAAATTTCAAAAGGGAAATTTGTTTTGGTAAAAACAAGTTGTTTTGGAATCCCAAAGTTTTGATTTGATATTCCAAGTGAGGATGTGTTGTTTATGATTTCAAAATGGTTTTGAAATGAAACCGGGTAATTGAATTCTGAGAATTCTATATAAATAATGTGAAAGGTTAAGATGAATCAACTATTGAACTTATAAAGTGAAGTTGATCTAATTGAAAAGGAAATTTTAAATTTTAATCCTGGATTTTAAAATTTGACTTGAGTGTATGGAAGTGAATAAGTATATTTGAATCTAACTTAAGATACGTTAAAATAAAATTGGAATTAGAATTGAATTAAATTGGATATACAGTTGAAATATAAAATGATTATATAATTGTGGATTATAATTGTGTAATGAGAATTTATAGACTTAAGCTATTAAGTGTTACATACATAATCTAGAATTGTGATTGTAAGATGTACATGGATTAAAATGAGCAATATAAGCTTTTAAGTAAATAAGTTAGGGAACTTGTGAATAGAAAAATAAATGGGTTAAACCAAAATAAAATGGCTGGCATTTTATGAGAAATTCAAAATTTAAATCTTAAATGAGATGTAAAGTGAGGTAAGGCAAAGTGAGATATAAAAGGTGAATGGACTTAGCTTAGTAAATAAGTTTTTGAACTTATATATTAGAAAGTAAAAATTTAAATTGAATGGAGAAATAAAATTGGATCGAATTGGGTTTAACTTAAAATAAAAAGGAATTGAGTTTAATTTGGATTGAAGTAAAAATCAAAATTCAGTTGTGTTATAGATTATATTGAATGGAATTAAATTCTTATTTAAAATAGTAAAGGTAATGATATGAATTTAGGTTAGCTAAATAAAATTTAGTTGAACTTGAATTAAATTGGTAAAGGATTAAACGAAAGGAAATTTAATTAGGTTGAAATGATATTGAACGAATTAATTCTCATTTGACTAAATTCAAAATAATTGTTTGAAGATGAATTTAGTGTAAGCTAAATTAAATGAAAAGAGTAATGGGATGAATAAAATTTTGGTAGCTAATTAAAAAATTGGAAAATAAAATAAAACTCAGTTCTGGTTTAGAATAATCGGAATGGTCATGTTATAAATAAATTCAGAATGAATTTAGAAGGTGAATTAAATTTTAAAATGGATTGAGTAGGTAAACTAGTGGAATTAAAATTTGTAATGGATTGGAATTTGATTTGATGAGAATCAAATTAAAATGAAATAGAACTGATGTAAGAAGGAATAGAGTTATTTTGGAGTTGGAAAAACTTAAGAAATTGTGGAAGGATTGTTGTCGGGCTTATGAAACGGTCTTCAATGAACCTGTATTGCTAATGAAATTGAAATGAAGTAAGAATGTTTGGATTGTGAATAATTCCGAATACAGTAAAAAATTAATATAAATTGTGTTGGAATTAATTTAAAATGGATATAAACTTAAGTGATGGGTATTTGCTTGAATAACATCAAATTTTATTTAGATTAGTCATTTTTGTTGTAAACAGAGTTAATAAATTAAGGGAAGTAAATAAAGTTGGTTTTTGAATATATTGGAATGAGATGGGACTTAATTTAGTGGATTTGCATATAAATGAAAGTGAATTATGAATATGATGCAAATTAATCAATTTGGAATTGGAAAGGGTGAAATTTATGTAAGTAAGGCTTATAAACCAATTTGTTGTGAATATGAGATTAACTCGTACAAATATGAATTGTATGTAGTAAACATGAATGCAAATCATTCGAGTGAAATAAAATAAAGTTTGGATTTGTTAGGGAATTAAAATGGTGTTGAAAACTTGTGGATTTCTCATAAAGAAGGTTAACATGTAGGATTATGGAAACGCGTTGTTTGGGCTTTACAATTGATGTGTTTGGTAAAATTAATAAATACAAGGTTGTTAAAATATCATATTATTGAAAACTTATGTACATGTTTGAGTAAGTACAGGTACAGGAGGCAGTCGATAGAGTTTGGAACACGTAGATGCATAATATACTAGCCGCTTGCTTATAAAACGCTAATGTAAGGTACGCCTACGCAATAAAATTGGAATATGATAATATATTGTGGTATATTTTGTTTTTCGACCGTGTGGGTCGATGTATATATATTTATTATAATTGTCATATTGTAAAACACTCTTCGTACAAAGGAAACGCTGTCAAAAAATTTCAAAAATTTTGGGAATTAGAAATTTTTTGAAAGTTCTGAAAATTCTGGGTTAACTAGAAAGTTGCATTTTGAAATGGTGTTGTAAACAAAGCTTTTGAGTTAAAAATAAAGTGAATGGTTTTGGAATTAAGATAAAAGTTCTGGTGTAGTGAATGTAATTTTTTAACTAAGTAAGTTTGGGGCAAATAAATGAGTTTAGTAGCATTTTCCTACCTTAACAAATTTCGAGGACGAAATATTTTTAAAAGGGGGGAGGAATGTAATGGCCCGGAATTTTGGTCGTTAAACTTTGAACATTTATTTCATTTTAGATGCTGAATGTGAATTATAATTTGATTTGAAATATGAAAATTTTGGTTAAATCATTAAGATTGGTTAAATTTCAAATATGGTAATTCAATTGGATTTGGATAAATAACAATTTTTGTATTCGAAATTGGGATGATTGGTGAATTTGGTTGTATATAGATATAAAAATGGTTTCTAAAATTAATTTTAAGTCTAGTTGGATTTGAGTTATAATATTGGGCCTTTGGATGGAATCCAAAGTCGATAAGTTTAATATTGGAATTTTTATATTAATTTATAATGTGATTTAATATAATAATAAAGTAAATAATCAAATTTTGATTTAAAATGAATCAGAATGATTTCTAATTTGAATATAAATTCTGTATGATTTATAATTAAGTTAGGAAAATTTTAAAAGTGAAATTTTAAATGATTTCGACGATTTTGAAAATCGCTCGAATTAATCGACGAGTTAAAATAGCCTTCCGGGGCACAGTCTCGTTATTCGACGAAGCCAGTTCCATTGGATCCGTAATAGCTAGTTATTACCAGATTTCAATTTTCATAGCTTTTAGAGTTACCGTTTGCTCGTACACCATAACTTGTACGAAGAGTTTGGTGGCGCCGACAAATTCAAAATCTTTAAAACTCCATAACTTGTACATACTTGGTCAGATTCTGATGAATTTGGTGGCGCTGGAATCGCAGCGACGAGCAACCCGCGGTGGTGCAAATCTGGATTCGTTCTGAGCAAGTGAAAATTTTGCATTCAATCGAACGTGCATGATTTAATGTAAAATTTGAACGCTCGGCGTTTTGAAATTCAAGGTGAGTTAATCTCACTCACATTTGGATGCCATTTAATTTAAATAGTTAGTATTTAAATGATTGATTGATTGGTTGAATACAAAAATTATTATCATATTGGGTCAATATTTATTTATTGTGCTAACATCTGTGGATGCAAAGAAACAGGTTAGAGGGATCCAACTGGATTCCTCATAATATAAAAATTATCATCTTAATCTATGCTATATTTTATTGATATCCTGTAATAGATTAATTTGGGAATTTTGTTGTGTAGTTTTATGCTTGGATGAATATAATCTAGTATTTAAAAATAAAATGAATTGGGTTTATAAGGAAATGAAAGGGAGTTTTTAAGTAATGAATTTAAGGGAATAAATTCGGAAAATTGGTTTGGATTTGTTAGTGCTTGAAACTATGATTTTAAAAAGGAAACGGAGAATGGAAATTTGTGATCTGGATTTACAAATGAAGTAGAATATTTATCAGTGGATAAATTTGGAAGCATAAATTTCTGGTGAAAATTTCTATAAGAAGGTGCAAATTGTTTTAAAAGTAATAGCGAGATTATTTTTAAAAGATGGAAAGTGTGTTTTTCCTGGAAAACTAAGCACGTTTTCAAAGAAAAACTTTCGAAGTATAAACTAGATGTTTTGAAGAATTGAGTTTTTAAAATGTCTTAGAAAATTATTATTTTAATTACTTTTTAGAAAAAAGTAGATATTTATTGAAGTAATTATGGTATTTAATTATTATAAAGGTAACTTTGGTATTATGTTTTCAAAAGGAATTTTAATATAAATATTTGATTTCATAACTTTATTTAAAAGGGTAATCTTGGTTTAAATTACTCAGAAACCCTTAAGGAATTTCTTAAGTATTATTTTATTTAAATAATTTTAGTAACCTTATTCTAAATAATTTAAGTATATCTTTTGAAAGTTATTTCCAAGAGATGGAAAATGTGTTTAAAATTAAAAAGGTGTTTTATTTTTAAAGCGTGGAAAGAAATTTACGGGATTGAGATGTAAATGTGGATTGAGATAAATCGAGAAGGATTTATAAAAGGTTATATTGGTTATTCTGAAATGGAAGTGTATTTACTGGAAAAAAACCAAGCATATTTTCAAAGAAATTTTTATGTATAAGCCTAAAAGTTTTTAAATTAGCTTTAAAAAGAATATTTTAGAGAAATTTATTATTAAATGTTTTAGAATTTTAAAGTAAATCTATTCAAATTAATTTTAGAAATAATTATTTTAAAGGTTAAACTGGCATTATGTTTTGATGAGATTTTCTAATACTTATACTTTGTATAAAACTATTATTTTAAAATAGCTTTGTGGCTTAAATTTTACTTGAAAATTTATTATAAAAATTCATAACTAATATTTTGAGTAAACTGACTTAAGCAGTTACTTTTAAATGTTTTAAGCATATATTTTTGAGAAAAGTGATTTAAATTATATAAAAATCTAAATTTAAAGGACTTGGTGTTTTCAGTTGAAATGAAATAATTGGTTGAATTGTTTGTTTATTTGATAGTTAAATAACCGACTATCAAATCTGGACCCAAATATAACTTTGGAAATAGCTAGAAGAGGTATGAGAATTATATGGTACGGTTACCGTTCGAGGTGCTATACTTTACGTATAATCTCGTTCATTCTTCTAGGATGTTGGTAAGGAAATCCGTCCACTAACGGTTAGGAGGTGAACTCTGATCTTACGTTCGTGTGTGTATTTCCTAATGAACCTGGGTTGAGTTCACCGAGATATAGCAAACGTTGTTTCGAAGAGTCCGGGATCGGATTTGTAATCCGAAAACCACTTTGATTCAACGAGTATGTTTTCATGATGAAGATAAGAGCTTGGAACCGAAGATGGAGCAGTGAAGTGCAAGGTCTAATCGCTACTAATCCTGAGGGTGATTCCAAAATGGATGTAGTAGGAGTAGTGCCTTCCATTCCGTTCGAACTCGAAACGGACTTGTATGGATGAATGCTTTCAGAACATCGTCAAGGGGGATGGTGAGCGTTCTAAGTGAAATGTTCTAAAAAGGTAACGCTTAGTCTCGAGCCTAATCAACCGGGAATGACTGAAAATCAGGGGTTATGCACCAAGGCTAAGTGGGTCGCGTCCATTAGGGTGAGGTCATCCCTGTCTAGATGTCCATTTTATTTCAGCTGTGTGGTGCGGTTGCTGATCCCAACCGCGGGGTGATCTTACTCGGGATTATCCAGTAAGGGGCAGTCCTGGTCTTGTGTTGCAGGAGATCGGGAGGGATCCTCGGTACGTTGATCTAGACAAAGTACTATGACAGGTGGTACCCCAGTGCCTAGTCATTCGTTGAAAATCCATTTTCCCTACGTGCCTTGTACAGTTTTGATTGTAGAACCTACTTTGTGGCTAGTATGCTGGAATTTAATCATGTAACAATTTCAGCTATTTTGAATAAGTATTTGTATATAGACACTATTATAAAATCAGAGGATTTTGATAGAAATGTTTTGGTTATCGAAAGGTAAAAACCCGACATGTTTATTTTTGTCATGGTCTTACGAGATGCTTTTGATTTTTAAAGGATTTTAAAACTTTAATAATCAATTTGGGGGTATTTTTATCACGCTGGTATTCCAGATTGACTCAAGTGTTATTTCATTATAATGCTCAGGTCAGACCAAGTATCATATAATATAGGATAGGATGCTTGGGAGCTCAGGAGAGGAGTTAGAGTCCGAGACGTATTACCCTACTTGTTTATTTCCGCTGTTGTGATTGTTGAGTTGCCAGTAAGCTGTGAGGTAGGCTGTTATAACTGCCAGGCTAGTAGTTGTTGTTTGTTTGAGATACTCTGATGATGTAATCTATAAAACATATATGTTTTTATTTTGTGTAAAGATCTGTTATTTTCTATTATATTTTATCCGCTGCGATTGTGCGATTCTGTTATTGTTTAGTTCCTTCTTTCTTCTATCTTCTTTCTTTTCCCTCAACTATCTGTCTTTCCCGGCACTTGATCGTCAACATATTATACAGTGGCGTATTTGTTAAAAGAAATGCGGATTACGGATCTTAAGGCTAGGATTAATACTAGAAGGGGGTGAATAGTGTTTATAAAGAATTACTACATCTTTTTGAGTTTATGTTAATTTAGACACAGATGTATGCAATCTACAGATACAGGGATAATCACAGAAACAAACACAGACGCAGAAATAAAATAAAAGCAGTAAAGGAAAGAACACACCGGATTTTATACTGGTTTGAAGTTACTCTACATCCAGTCCCGCACCATAAGTACGGATTTCCTTTCAAAATAAATTATACAATTACACCCTCGATTTCAAGGCTACGGGGTACACCCTTTAGAATTTCAATCCTCTGGGTAGAGATACTTGATTTCCGGGCAACAAGTTTACCCAATTGATTTACAAAGGCTACAATCACACCTTTTCTCGCTTGATTGATTTTCAAGGCCACAATCACTCCTTTTCTCGCTTAATAGATTACAAAGAAATCTATAACTCTGAATAGCACTGAGAACCTTGTTGAGATAGTGATGGAGAATCAAACTAGAAGTAATCGACTATGATTCAATATTGATTTCGGCAGAGTAATGGTAAGAGTATGTATTAAGAAATATGGAAGAAGAAGAGGAGTGAAAATCCAGAAAATCTGATATAAAATTCGTTGAAACTAACCCCTATTTATAGAAGAACAACAGCCGTGTCCATTCATGAAGAGTTATGGCGAATAGACACTTCTTTTGAAATTTAAATTTTGAGCTCAATTGACACCATGTCGACATGGTCACCATAGGCATGTCGACATCCCAAAGCAATTTTTGATGATTTGAGTTTCTTTGAAAATAACCTTTATCTTATATTAAAACTATTTTAAACTTTTTTGATATACTTGATATAGTTAAAATTCGTAAGTAAATATAGAGAATAATATATATATAATTTAACTATAATTTTATATTTAAATCTTAAGTATAAATATTTAAAAGTTAATTTTTTTTTTAAAAAGATAGTTTAAAATCAGGAGTAATTTTAAATTTGAAATTAAAGATAATTTTGAGGCTAAAATTATTTAAAATCAGGATAGAGTTTTTTGATGATTTTAAAAGGAAGGTTTTGAAAAAAATTTGAAAACAGGATATAATTTTGAAAAATCATTTTGAATAAAAAGTTAGCTGATATAAAACAATGTTCCACTAGATTTTTCGTAGGTTCTATCCTACTTAGGGTTCCATCCCTTTAACAGGCTCGAAGTGGATTCCATTCCACGAATAAATTGGATTTTAAGATGCCGGTGCTTTTCTATGAGTTTTAACAAAATTTCTAATTAAAGAATAAATTACTTCAATTCTTGAACTCTTGATATTCTTGATACTTATGAGTCATCAATCTTGACATCTTGAATCTCTAAACTGTACAGTCTTCGTTCTTGTTACCTGCATGGTTAAAACCTGCATATACATATATCTAAACTTATAATGTTAGTATTTATATTTTATAATCTATTCTAAGCTTGTTGTCATCAAAACCATAATCTCACGGACTAACAATCTCCCCTTTTCTGATGATGACAACCTTTATTTATAAAATATTACCTCTATCCTAATAACTCTCCCTTAATCTATAACTCCCCCTTAATTTATGCCTAACTAACTTATTTTATATTTCTCCCCTTTTATCATCAACAAAAACAAACTCTAAACTTTATAACTCCAAACTATATAACTCTCCCTAATTCTAATATACTATGTGATTATAATAATAGTGCTGTCATAAATAATCAACACTTAGAACTAATAATAAATCTAATCCTAAACTACTAACTATCTTAAGTATATAATAATCGTATAGTTATATGTATTAATAAGAAGAACACATATAAGAACACAATTAATTTATTAATCATATAGTTGAATGTACATTTTTCATTGTAAACGTTTGAAGGAATAAACAGCAATGGTAAAGAAAGAGAAGAAACTAATGTGTGTTTTTAAACATAGGAGATCTAAGAATCGAACAGTTTGGATAGTGGAAACAGAAATTTCCACGTTGTTCGACAAGATTCCTATTCTTGTCGAAACACACTTCTCCAACACACACGACTTGGTCATCATCCTCCATGTGCGCTTCTTCCATGGGTACTTCCTCTTCTTCTTCTTCTTCTTTGATGGCCTCTTGATTGAGTGAAGAATCTTCATCAATCAAGATAGGGTTGGCTTGATTATCCATTATAAATTTTTGCAAATTCCTAAGAATCTTGCCTTGCTTCTCTTGTTTCTTTGCCATGCGGAGTTGAATCACTTGAATTTCAGTCATCATTTGAAGTGCATCCTTCAGAGAGTCCTCTATTTTAGTCACAAGAGCGAGAGTAGTACGTTAAAATGGACCAGACGTAGGAAAGGGGAACGAAAAGGTTGATTTTATGTTTGATTTGGAAGTGGAGGCCATTGATTATTTGATTTCAGAGAGAAGAACAGAAAGATAACAGAAATGATGAATAGAATTTCGAAAATGTGAAGAATATATAACCAATTATTTTGAATTTTGGTGGGAAAAGAATTTAAAAATGAAAAACGTTGCATGTCGACATGGGTATATGGGAGATGTCGACATGGTCCTTTTTATTTTTACTATTTTATTTATCTTAATGTTAATTACTAATTATACTTGTTATTTATATTTTATATTTTAGTTATAGAACAAATACCTAATTCTCTTCTAAATTTAGTAAATATTGATTCATTTAAGGGTTTTGTTAAGATATCAGCAATTTGATTCTCAGAATTGATATAATTGAGAGTAACTACTTCCTTGCTTATATTATCTCTGAGAAATGATGTCTGATATCAATATGTTTAGTTCAAGCATGTTGAGTAGTATTTTTGGATAAATTTACCGCGCTCGTATTGTCACAATAAAACGGTGATTTTGAAAATTTTAAACCAAAATCTTTTAATATTTGTTGCATATATATTACTTGCAAAGCAGCAGAATTATACTCTGCTTCAGTTGTTGATAAAGAAACTGTATTTTGCTTTTTACTAAGCCAAGAAACCAGAGAATGCCCCAAAAAGTGACAAGTCCCACTTGTATTTTTTCGGTCTGATTTACAACCAGTATAGTCAGCATCACAGTAAGATATTAAGTCAAAAGAATCAGTTTTAGGGTAAAATAAACCATAATTAGATGTGTGTTTAACATATCTTATGATTCGTTTTACGACTTTTAAGTGGGTCTCTTTAGGTTGGGATTGATATCTGGCACAGAGACAAACACTATGCATGATATCGGTCTACTGGCAGTAATATAGAGTAGTGATCCAATCGGTCCTCTATATAATTTTTTATCTACATCTTTCGGGAGATCTTCTTTACTAAGGTACTCATTGGTTGCCATGGAAGTGGGTTTTCACTCGCAGTAGTCAAACCAAATTTACTAATTAGGTCTTTAGCATATTTTTCTTGACTAATAAAGATATCATTATCTAGTTGTTTTATTTGTAATCTTAAAAAAAATTCACCCTTATGACTCATCTCAAACTCTTTTGTCATTATTTCATAATATTCTTTATTCATTTCAAAATTAGTTGATCCAAAAATTGTATCATCTATGTAAACTTTTACTAGTTGAATATCATTTTCATGTCTTTTAATAAAAAGAGTATATCTACTTTACCAATTTCAATATTAGATCGCAATAAATAAGATCTTAGTCTATCATACCAGGCTCTAGGAGCTTGTTTTAGACCATATAAAGCTTTTTTAAGTTTGTAAACATGATTTTGTAATTTATCATTTTCAAAGAGTGGTGGTTGTTCAACATATAATTCTTTTTTTACAAATCCATTTAAAAAGGCACTTTTAGCATCCATTTGAAATAATTTGAAATTATTATGATTTGCGAAAGCAAGTAGAATCCTAATGGCTTCCAATCTTGTCACGGGAGCAAAGGTTTCATCAAAATCTATTCCTTATTCTTGACAATAACCTTGAGCGACTAATCGAGCTTTATTTCTAACCACCTCTCCTTGTTCATTCATTTTATTTTTATAAACCCGTTTAATTCCAATTATAGTTTTATTTTCATGTCTAGGAACAAGTTCCCAAACATCATTTATGGTAAATTGATTTAATTCTTCTTGCATAGCCAAAATCCATGAATCATCGGTTGATGCTTCTTTTGGATTTTTGGGTTCAATAGTTGATATAAAAGCTACATTACTCATTTGACTTAGTTGATTTCTAGTTTTAACAAAAGATTCCATATCTCCCAGTATATTTTCTATAGGATGATCTTTTAAAAGTTTTGTCCTTTTATTAGGATGATTAATTTCATTAGTAGTTTCAGTTGATTCTTGATTTTGAGTGATTAAATCCTCTTCATCATTTGTATCTTCAAAAATTTTGAAATTTTCATCAAATGAAACATGCATTGTTTCTTCAATGGTGTTAGTTTTTAAGCTAAACACTCTGTATGCTTTACTTCTATTAGAGTATCCGATAAAAATTCCTTTGTCGGATTTAGAATCAAATTATCTAAATTATCTTTTGTATTTAAAATAAAGCATTTACTTTCAAAAATTCTGAAATAAGATACCTTAGGTTTCTTTGAATAAAGAAGTTTGTAAGATGTCTTATCAGTTAAAGGTCTAATTAAAATTATATTTAAAATATAACAGGCGGTAGCAACTGCTTCTGCCCAAAAATTCTTTGGTAAATTACTATCTGAAAGCATAGTTCTCGCATACTCTTGAATCGTCTTATTTTTACGTTCTACTACTCCATTTTGTTGTGGATTTCTTAGAAATAAAAAATTGTGAGTTATTTGCTTTTTATTGTAGAATTCCTCAAACTTTTCATTTTCAAATTCACCACCGTGATCACCTCGAGTAGTTATAATTTTTAGGGAAAATTGATTTTGAATTCATTTTGAAAAGGTCTTAAAACATTCAAAAGTATCACTTATATGTTTCAAAAATATTGTCCATGCAAATCTAGAATAATCATCTACAAATACAAAAACATATTTACTATGGTTTATTGAAAAATTTGAGATGGACCAAATAAATCAAGATGAAGTAATTCAAAAGGTTTTGAAGTTGAAATCATATCTTTTAATTTAAAGGAACTCTTTCTAAATTTTCCTAATTGACATGCATCACATAAACTATCTACTTTAAAATTCATTTTAGGGAGACCTCTTACTAGATCATGTTTTGACAGTCTAGATAAGAGTTTGAATAAATGCCTAAATCTCATATGCCAAATCCAAGGGTCACTTGTATTTGCCAACAGACACAGGTTATCATTTGAAACTTTCATACTAAGAATATAAATATCCTTTTTCCCGACTCCCTCAAATATTATGGTTGAATTATTATCTTTGATGTAACATTTACCTTTTTCAAATTTAATTTTATATCCTTTATCGCAGAGTTGACTTATACTTAGCAGATTATGTTTTAGATTCTTAACTAGCAAAACATTAGCAATAGTAGGAGTTTTAGAATTACCGACTTTGTCGATGCCAATCACATATCCTTTTGAATTGTCTCCAAAGTTAACCAGTCCTCCTTCTTTGTATATAATATCATTCAGTATTTCTAGATTGCCAGTCATGTGTCTAGAACACCCACTATCAAGTATCCATTTGTTCTTTCTGATCTGCACAATTTGTCCGTTGTGGATTGATTCCTCAACAGCCATAAAGCATGATTCCTGCACATCAAACAATTTTGATAGATAACTTGAATTTGAATATTGATTGTATGCAGACTCATGAAACAATGATGATTTAATATTTCTAAACTAGTAGTAACAAATATAGCCATTTTAAAAACCTTTTTTCAAAAATCAGATTATGAAACTTTGAAAACCTCGCTCTGATACCAATTGAAAGAAATGCGGATTACGGATCTTAAGGCTAGGATTAACACTAGAGGGGGGTTATGTTAATTTAGACACAGATGTATGCAATCTACAGATACAGGGATAATCACAGAAACAACCATAGATGCAGAAATAAAATAAAAGCAGTAAAGGAAAGAATACTCCTGATCTTATACTGGTTCGGAGTTACCCAACATCCAGTCCCGCAACATAAGTACGGATTTCCTTTCAAAAGCAATTGTATAATTACACCCTTGATTTCAAGGCTACGAGTACACCCTCCAGAATTTCAATCCTCTGGGTAGAGATGCTTGATTTCCAGGCCACAAGTTTACCCAATCGATTTACCAAGGCTGCAATCACACATTTTCTCGCTTGATTGATTTTCGAGGCAACAATCACACATTTCCTCGCTTAATAGATTACAAAGAAGTCTATAACTCTGAATAGCACTAAGAACCTTGTTGAGATAATGATAGGGAATCAAACTAGAAATAATCGAGTATGATTCAATATTGATTTCGGCAGAGTAATGGTAAGAGTATGTATTAAGAAATGTGAAAGAAGAAGAGGAGTGAAAAACCAGAAAATCTGATATAAAATTCGTTGAAACTAACCTCTATTTATAGAAGAACAACAGCCGTGTCCATTCATGAAGAGTTATGGCGAATAGACACTTCTTTTGAAATTTAAATTTTTAACTCAACTGACACCATGTCGACATGGTCACCATAGGCATGTTGACATCCCAAAGCAATTTTTGATGATTTGATTTTCTTTGAAAATAACATTTTCTTATACTAAAACTATTTTAAACTTTTCTAATATACTTGACTATAGTTAAAATTCATAAGTAAATATAGAGAATAATATATATATAATTTAACTATAATTTTATTTTTAATCTTAAGTATAAATATTTAAAAGTTAAATATATTATTTTAAAAGATAGCTTAAAATCAGGAGTAATTTTGACTTTGAAATTAAAGATAATTTTGAGGCTAAAATTACTTAAATTCAGGATAGAGGTTTTTGATGCTTTTAAAAGGAAGGTTTTGAAAACATTTTGAAAACAGGATATAATTTTGAAAAATCATTTTGAATAAAAAGTTAGCGGATACAAAACAATGTTCCACTATATTTTTCGTAGGTTCCATCCTACTAAGGGTTCCGTCCCTTTAACAGGCTCGAAGTGGATTCCATTCCACGAATAAATTAGATTTTAATATGTCAGTGCTTTTCTATGAGTTTTAACAAAATTTTTAATTAAAGAATAAATTACTTCAATTCTTGAACTGTTGATATTCTTGATACTCATGAGTCTTCAATCTTGAATCTGTATACTGTACAGTCTTCATTCTTGGTACCTGCAAGGTTAAAACTTGCATATACATATATCTAAACTTATAATGTTAGTATTTATATTTTATAATCTATTCTAAGCTTGTTGTCATCAAAACCATCATCTCACGAACTAACATTTGTGTCGATTTTCAAAGGTCGAGAAGGGCAGATTGTTACACTGTATATTGACATGTTATAAAAAAGAATGCACATTTCTAAAATATAAAAAACTTCTATAAAAGAACATGATTTCGTAGCATAAAGTAGCCGCTATGTTACATAAAGACGGCAGCTCAGTATTACCGTTATAAAACAGCTCAATCTCGACAAAAATAACCGAACCTTTATAACAAAGTATTGCCGCTATAAAATAGTTATTCGATGGTGCCTATTTCGCGCTATATGTTGATATGTTTATAGTATATTCTACATCCATTTGCAGCATACATATACCCCTATAAAATGTGTAGATACAATAACGCATATTATTTGCTGCCATCCTTTGACAGTAATCTCATACTTTGCATTATCTTTTTATAACATTTATGTCATACAGTTATAACGCTTTTAAGGAGCCATGTTTTATTTTACTACATATTTGATGCACCCCACTATTACATTTTAATAATAAGAATCAAAATGAATATTCTTTAAATAGATCACAATTTAATAATGTATGAACGAAAAAATATAATAATCAGTAAATGTAATGCATATTCATGATAACAAAACAAAGTATCAACTAACAAAAAATAAGTTCAATACATGAGTTACCAAATTCAATGCATATTCATGATAACAAATGACAACATAGTTCAAATATAACGTCTACAAGTACGAAATGCATCACTAAGAACTTGAACTGCTAAAAGCCTTTCTTCATGCATGTCTTCGGTCATTGCTAATACTTCCTAAAAATTCAGAACAATTTGAAAATAGTTATATTAAATTGCAATTAAAATTACAGGTTATTGGTAGTACCTTCTATTATTAGATGAATGAAGACAATGTCTTGTTGCATGCTAAGAAGTATAAAAATAAAATTGCTTAATCACTTTTAAATGATTGCAATATGAATATTATGGTGATGGTTTTTTACATATATAAATTCAAAAGCAGTGACCATCATGAGAAACGACACAGTCACATAAGACGTGTGTAGACTATAATAGAAATAATGGAACCTAACGAGGAACAATTAAGATGGTAGCTCTTTCAAAATTAAGATGGTAGATCTTTCAAAAGTAAGCCGTCACATAAGACATGTCTTCAAGTATGATCTTTAACCTCATCAAGCGATTCTATTATTTTATTTTATAGATCTATAATAATAAAAAATGTTTTAAATCCCTACGCCTCATTATTTCATGAGGACGTTTTTTGAATATTCATAAGTTAGGAATAATCTTATTAATATTTTACACTTTTTGTTCATAAAGGACGGGTGTTTGGAACATTTCAAAATGAACAGACTGTGCGACATATATAATAGAATAAGCCATCCCAACTTTCTTGTATGGGAATACGGATATTGGCTTCCCTATTTGTAATGAATTTCAATGAGAATGATAAAGGGTATTTGTTTCAACCTGGCACAACATAACTTTTCATTTTTATCGATGTTTATCAAACCGAGTATAGTACTGGATTTCAAGTAGAATAACATAACTAAGTATTTTTGCTGGAGTGTAAACAATATTTTACTTGCAAGCATATCTAACACAGATAAATCAGTATGGCCGCTTTTCTCATGAGACTAAAATAAAGTGAAACTCCCCACGATATTATCATCAGACTTCCAAATTATCCTAAACTTTAGAAATCTTCAAAGGCAGTACATAATTGCATTGGTATCATCTACTAGCATGTTCTAAAAATATGATGATATCAAAAAGTTAAAAACAGATATGACTAAAACAAAATCAAGCCAACTCACATTGAAAGAGATACATAGCCAATGTAATTCAGCAACAAGAAGCCTCACGTTTCATTGACAAGATAATCCTAGCAAATTCACCAATCTTTCCTTCCTCAAACTCCCTATGGCTCTTGCTTCCACCTATATTTGAATCCATAATATATTAGTAAGAAGATTAGTGGAATTTTAGTCGCACAAAAAGAAAAGCTTATTTCTTAGTTAACCGGTAACGACCCGCTATTTTGGACTATTCGCATCCGCACATGTCAGACTTGAATAATTTAAAATACCGAATTGTTAATTTAAATTTGACAAAACTCAGATATGCAGCAAATAAATAATCACAGAATCACAGACACAGAGTAATAATATGCAGCGGAAGTAAAAGAGATAGTAGTTCATGAAGCTACTATATAAATATATAAGATACATCAGAGTTAAATAAGTTACAACGGAAGAGTAATACGATACATCAGGTACAAATCAGAATACACCACTAGAATCATCGAATACTAGAAGCAGAATAGATGGCTAGATCTTCCAGCAAAGCTCCAACTCCAAAGGTGAGTCTCGAAAGCTGATCAACCACTCAGTCTGACCCGAGCGTAAAGCAAAACACAAAACACTCGAGTCAGGATTAATATTCTCATATCAATAAATCCAACTCAAGTGAAATAGCAATCGAAATACAAGTAACTCAAAGGATGTTGGAATCACCATCCTCTAAGGATCCGTTAAACTATCTACTATTTAGTAATATACGCTAAATAGATAATGTCTATCAGTAATATAAAATATCAAAATAGTGTTAAGGCGTTACCATTATCCCCCTTAACACATTTTTATAAGCATCATAGTCTATACAGCACTGTAAACTCCACCGTAAACTGGTGGGATATCAGGAAGTACTCCATAGGTATAACACAAAACAAATTCGTAGTGGTCACGTATATAGGGATACAAGTATGACAAGGCACATGAGGCAATACCCAAGGTAGTGAAACTACCATTTGCCTGATCCGGACTGGTGAGAATGCATCGCCGCAACGATCGCAACACCGCGAAACAACACTCCTGAAAAGTACGAGGGTGCACCAATCAATCACAAGTAATGAGTAGTAGTTACGAAGAAGTGTGTCCGCTCGAGCTGGCTAACCTCATTTGGCTCGGCACGGCTCCTGATTTTAGTCATTTTCAATTTGACACAAGTGTCAAGGCTATCCATTATCGTTCTCTTTCTTCAGTCATCACGTACATCAATCCAACCACTTCATTCTGGATCATCACTCCACGTATAGTAATTAAAGTGGTTTTCGGTTTAGATAGAGAGTATATCCATAACCGATTCCGGTCTCTTTAATAACTTTCGTAGTTATTACACCGATTGGTCGTTTATATATTTCAAAAACCAAACTAATTCATTTTCAATTTCAATTCGTAAATCAACATTTCGTTTGTCTTTCTAAATCAATTTTCAAAGTTTACGTTTCAAAACTTCCAAATTACCATTTCAGAATCTTATAATTCGATTTCAACTTTTATTTAAACAATTCAATTATTGATTCAAATTCATATATAAATTTTATTTCGAAATCATTTAAATAAATTAATTTAACACTCAAATCAATTGCAAATTCATTTATCGATTTCATTCAATATTCGTTACATTAAATTATCATTCAAAACGATTTCTATTAGATTTCCAATTCATTAAGTCAACCACTTAAGTTCAACTTCATTATATCGAACTTACAAATTAAGTTCAATTAGATTCGTCAAATCAATTCTTTAAATTCCAAGTCTTATGTTAATTTCGATAAATCACATTCATTTCAATAAATCATATTTTATTTCTTATTAAAGAAATTCGATTTCACTTATTTAGTTACTTAGTTACAAATTTTGAAACTCAATTAATAAAGAAACTAAATTTCTCATATTCAAAAAGTTCAATTTCACTTATTACCTTACTTAAATAATTTTTCAAACTTTAATAAATAAAGAAACTCAATTTCATTTATTAACGAAGTTCAAATTCACTTATTCAAAAGTTCAATTTCACTTATCAAAGAATTCAATTTTTATTTAATTATCAAATAATTAAATCTCATTCAATTATTAAATAATTTCAATCTTTAATTATTATAATTTCAAAACTTAATAATTACAACTTGATTATCAATTCAAACTTAATTATAAAATCATTTCCAGCTTAATTCAATGAATTCAAACTTGATTATCAAATCATTTCAACTTAATTATAATTTCAACTTAATAATTTCAAACTTAATTATAATTCCAAACTTAATTATAATTTCAAATTTAATTATTAAATGATTTCAAACTTAATAATTTCAAAACTCAATTATTACTAATTCCAAATTATTTATCAATAATTCCAAATTTAGTTATTAAATAATTAAATTTCAAACAACGTTCTTCCATCAATTACTACGTTAATATTTGCTTCAGATTTCAATCTTTACACTTTCCTTTCATCAAATTTTACGTTCCAATTTTATTTCAAAACCTTATTATTCAAATAAAAACTTTTTTTTATTTCACATCAAATTATTGACCAATCGGGTTTATTTAATTCTCTATCCTAAGTCAAGTTCATTTTGGGTATTTATCATTTCAACCCGATTCCAATTTCAATTCAAGATCAAGCATAATAAAGGGAACTTGCAGTGTGATAACTGGGATGGTGTCAAAGTAAATAAACAAACAATAACAACAATCAACATAATCCAATAATCAATTCAAATAACCCCGAAATAATCGTATTAATCCACATTGTTGTTTGTGCAAATTAATATAATTATTTCTAGAATCTACACTATCATTTCATGTAGATTAAAGATTGTTACACTAATATTTATACGGTTCTTTTCACTTGTCATTCAATTTCAATTTTACACTACAACAATTAATCCAATATACGTTCAATGGTTCGAAGTGTAATTATCACTATTCTACATGTCAATTAATTTAACAATTAAAAGAGTCATATTTTTCAAATCAACTAATCAAATTCAACACATATGTCGATTCAAAATTTATAACTATCCTACGTCAAATTCAATTGCATACTATTCATCACTTTTTTTTAATTTCAATTTAACATCCAATATAAACAACAAACAATCAATCAATTTCAACCAAACTGTATTATCATCGCATAATAATTAACAGATAATGGTGTCAGATGTCATAGGTGAACAGATACAGGTAATAACAGTGTACATAACTAACCACGGGTATATTTCAATTGTTGTTTCAATTGAAATCAAATTTAATAAATAAAAGAATATTAATCGTGAGTGATTGCTCACCTTTCGAGGCTAGAGAAAATAGAAGATGGCACGGATACGCACACTGATACGGTCACTGAAATGGAGTTAAAATCCAAGCATGATTCTCAGAGCAAAGTAAGATTGGCACGAATCGACGAGCAAAACTGTTAAATAGGAATTGCCGAAATCAAATCAAAACATTCAACATAGCAACAATTACAAAACATGTCCTACGTCAAAGTTTAACAATATAATTCTATGTGCTACCGAGATCGAAATGGTCTGAAATTTGGTATGAATAAAGATCAAAACTTGTATTTCAAAACTGCAAAGAATCACTTGATTCCGACGTAAGACGGAGGAGATACGATGCGTCAAACATGAACTCAGGTCGTGTTTGCAGCAGTGTAAAATAATTTTAAGTGCAAAAGAACATCTGCCTGAGTCAAATTTCTAGATCCTCGACCACTAATCAAACGATGTCGGATTTTGCTGAAATTTGACATGCATAAACTAGGTAACTTCGACTCTTTTTTAAAAATAGAATCAATCCATTCCGATAAAACATGAGTGAGATATGATATCGTGAACATGAAGTCTAACTGCTGTTCAGAAAAATAAAATAAATAAATATCACCTTTATTATAACTTATTTAAACCTATACATATAAATCTTTATATAAACAAATCTTTATGCAAATGCAAAGACCTTTATATAACTACATAAATATGTACAGTACATAAAAAAGAAAAAGAAAAAGAAAAGAATCAAGTCATCCAAACATCTTTATACCTCTTTATAGTGGCAGTGGCAGGTTTTAAACAATGAGCAGCTTATCACAAAAACAAACTTATAATATAAATTATACATATGTAGACAGTTTGAAATCAATAGTTAATAAATTTATATAACCAATGCAGACAAATCATGTGAAGAAATTGTATATACACACGTGTTATAATGCTTACTTCCTTCAATTGCAGACAGTATGCAAATATGCAGGTGAAATGCAAAATCAAATATATGTAAACATACCTATAAGTTAACAGATAAATTTATATAAATCTTTACAGAACTTCAAATATATAGATAAACTGTACGAACAGCACCCATAAGACTAAGTATAACTCAATATATATAAAACTTTTACTGTCACTGTAACAAGCATATAATTCCTTCTTCAAATATACTTTCACAAACCGGTAATATATATACAACTCAAAAGTTTAGATTAAATTTGTATGATTATATATTTTTGAAAATGCAGCTGAACACTTTTGCTTTCAAAACCCAAACCCCAAACATTACAGATCTCAGAATTCAGTGAGTTTATAATATAACTATGTATATTACTATATTATAGGTATAACCAACATATACGTGTTTTACTAACTATATGCAAATTCCTTTAAACTACATATATATACATTCACATACCCTACAGAAACTCGGCTTTGGAGGGAAGAAAAACAGGCGGAGGCTATTGGTGGCTCACGCTCAGGCGCGGGAAGTAATTGCAGTGAAGTGGTGGAAAGCTTGGAGGCGGTAGTAGTAGAGGAGATGAGGTGGTTGAGTGCTGAGATGCGGGTTGGGACAGCTGGAAGGAGGAGGGGTTTGGGGAATAGGCTGGAATGGCTAAGGAGGTGGTGGAGGCGGATGTGTGAAGGCGGAGCCTTTGTTGTTGTGTGCGAGTGGAAGGCGGTTTTGCGTTGGCCAAGGCGGAGGCGAATGGTGGAGCGGCGAACGGCTGTCGGACGTGCATGGATTCGGCTTAGGGTGTGAGTGCTCGTGTCAGGCCGGAGGGGTGGCGAAGGATTTGAGGTAGAAGGAGGAGTTGCCATGCAAACAAAATGAATGAGAGGAATAGAAGAGGAAGCCATCCTGTAGCAATGATTCACACATACAAATTTGAAGCTTGCATGAATATTTAAGGTGATGAAAACAAACAACGTAAGAGAAGAAGAAAGAGGGAAGAGGGAGAAATGAGGGGATGCGGCAAGTCTCGATTCAGAGAAAAGCAAAATTTGGCTAGCTGTCTCATAAATAAAAATAAAATGATATGCAGTATAATATTTATTTCTGAACGTTTTGGAAAGGATGAATAGAAAAGAAACAGATCTGAAATGAAAAGGCTACGCATTGAATGCCAGACACGTGAATTTAGGAATTTATAAATGCAAAGAGATGTTAGCTTTCAACTGTTGGAAAATTAAATGGGCTGAGCAATTCAAAATTAATACCGATACCGGTTATCATTTCCGCGGATTCCGCTGCGCACCGGACATCAAAACACGGAAATAAATATACCGCAGAGATCGGTATGACGAGACAATCAGACCGGTATATGGATATCAGTGGTACGTTTGAATTATAAAAATTCGAAATTTTATACCAGCGGAAAATGCGTAAAAATCGTAGAAAATTAAGATCGACGGAGCCAAAGATGTCCGAATTTGGAAAAACGACAAACTGACATCTTGCTCAGAAGATGATTTAGAATTTTTCTCTGTAAAAATATTTTGGTTTTGAAAATGTTTTATTTTCATCACTTTTTAACTAATTAAATTGAAGTAAATTTACGCACGAAATAAACTTTCATATTTTCGAACGAAAATTTACCGGTTGCTATGTTTAACTAGACGCATTCCAAATATAAAATTTATATTTCAAAATTTTATCGTTTTAATTTCACAAAATTTCAATTAAAACGTTACTAAAACCAGTTAAATTTTACGGGTCGTTACATTCTCCCCCACTCAAAACTTTTCGTCCTCGAAAATGAAGGAAGTAGGAGAATAGAAACAACCAAAAGGAATAGACTTGAATTAAATTATAAACAATTTAGTTAAACCATATAGATTTCAATTTAAATAAATTTATATTCAACAATTTGATTTAAAATTCAAGATCTCATTAAATTGGTTTATTTTCAATTTGTTGTTGTTTGTTACAGAGTTTATTTCAAACAACCATTTTTTTATTTATTATTCGACTAACTTATTATTTTATCTCTATTAATCATTTTATAATTGAACTTTAAGTGTATAACCTTTATTATAAGTACTCAAATTTTTATTTTATTTTATTTTTTATTCAAAATTTTGATTCTGATTTATAATTTAAATTATCCTTAATCATAAATTTAAGAATTAATTTTTCGAGTAACTTCAAATTTATTTCGAGATAAATAATATATATAATATCAAATCAGATTTAAATCATATATCGATATATATATTACAAATCAAATCATTCTTTAAGAAATTCAAGTCAATTTATTTTCCAAAACAAACCGTAGCAAAGCTACAGAATAGTCTCTCCACTTCAAAACTCGAAAATTAATGTCGATGATGCGGCCGTCATCATCAAAATTATTTTCCAGCGACAATATAAGAGAGCACAGATTTAAACATTTTAAAATTCTTTGAGACGGTTTCTATTTGAAAATATCTTAAATAATATACGTTTTAAAACCTTTAAAACCTAAGTTGAAACCATCGGAAATTAAATTCTCAAATTCTTGATTTAAATTCATTATAAACTCCAAATCAATTTATAATCAAATTTTATAAATTCACTTATTATATTATGAAATAGTCAATGATTTATAAAACAATAAATGAAAATTAAATTTAACATTTCGGACAACAGATTCATTAGAATTTTAATTTCAGAAAAATTTATACTTATTATAATATAATCATACAAACTATTTTATTTACCAAATTTGAAAACAATATTGTATCAGTTTGTTCTGTTCAAGTGTTTTGGAAATCCTATCGATAACGTTGATCAGACGAATCGATCGAAAATCCAAATCAACATCAACAACTCAAACAACACAATATATAAAACATTTTAATATTAATTCACAAATACACTTCTTCGTTTGACGATACAAAATAGATTTCAAAACAAGTATAGAAATTCAAATTTGATGAAATCAAATGAAAGAAGATTTTGATTCGATAATACGTTCGAAACAGAAGATAAAATATTTCAATTAATAGAATCGGGAGATGGATAAGCTTATTTAATTTACGGGCAACCTTAACCGGTCGACCGTTACTTCAAGAATAAGATCGATGCTGAATTCCGAGGTAAATCGACATTCGATCTCAAAAGATAAAATTCAGGTATAGCAGGGAATAGATAGCATCGAAAACCGTGGATATAGAAATCTCCGGTAAATCAATGCCTATTATAAAGGAATTTCACCCATTTATAAATAATTCGAAGATTGGAGAGATCGCTGATTCATTATAAAAGTCATTCGAAGTGGAGTTATGGGATGCTCCAGGATTGAAAGAAGACGAATAGTGAGGGACAAGAATGAATTTCGAAACCGTGTGAATGTTCCAAAATTTAAAGGAATCGAGTCAAAAGGAAAAATTGAAACTCGAATGAGAGTAATTCTGTAAATACATTGACCATAGATGCTGAATTCTGCCTACAGCTACCAAAAGCTCTGATACCAACTGTAACGACCCGCTATTTTGGACTATTCACATCCGCACATGTCAGACTTGAATAATTCAAAATACCGAATTGTTAATTTAAATTTGACAAAACTCAGATATGCAGTAAATAAATAATCACAGAATCACAGACACAGAGTAATAATATGCAACAGAAGTAAAAGAGATAGTAGTTCATGAAGCTACTATATAAATATATAAGATACATCAGAGTTAAATAAGTTACAACGGAAGAGTAATACGATACATCAGGTACAAATCAGAATACACCACTGGAATCATCGAATACTAGAAGCAGAATAGATGGCTGGATCTTCCAGCAAAGCTCCAACTCCAAAGGTAAGTCTCGAAAGCTGATCAACCACTCAGTCTGACCCGAGCGTAAAGCAAAACATAAAACACTCGAGTCAGGATTAATATTCTCATATCAATAAATCCAACTCAAGTGAAATAGAAATCGAAATACAAGTAACTCAAAGGATATTGGAATCACCATCCTCTAAGGATCCGTTAAACTATCTACTATTTAGTAATATACGCTATGCTGATTCATAAGTTTTGATTCATGACACAAGCTTTAAAGAATGTACGACAACTAAGGCGACAAAAAGAGAATACCACGCTACAAAGGAGACAAGACTACAATTAAGAGTTTAGTATGTATATTTCCTATATTGAGTCTTAGAATATTGTTAGAATCATTCCTCAAGTAGTCACACACACACATAAATGTTGTACTTTTAAAATTATACACATAAAAGAATTCACTGTGCAAATAACATCAGGTCGGCCGACCGACCTGTACCCTCGGTTGACCACCCTGTGTTATATGCACAGATACACTCTGTTTTATATACGTTTTCAAACTCAGCTGACCGGCCCAGGTTTTACGGTCGACTGACCTGACAATAACGGCTACTTTCTGAAGAGATGCGATCATTTCATGAAGAGTAATGTCCTGTATTTCAAGAGATACGGACACAACTTTTGATTGAAACTCTTCATGAAAGATTGTAACTCTTCTACAACTATATAAACATCTTCAAATCACTTCTACAACCACCGATTCTTGTTTATAATTCTGAAATCTATTCTCTAACTATTCTCTGCAATTCAAAGCATTCACACTCATTTAATGTCACTAGAATCCTTGTGTTTAATTCATATACTCCGATTCTACGTGATTATCTTCCCTCTAAATCTTCACACACATACATACTCTTGAGGATTTGATTATACGAAGTTGTACTATCAAAAGACAATCCGTGTTACTCAGAAAACATTCGTCAAACTATTTGTATTAGAGTTGAAGTCCTCTTCGGCTGTTGAGGCGGAAAATTCCTGTTCGGCTGCTCAGGTGTCGTATACCTATTCCTCCGGGTTAAGTGAGGGGTATTTAATTTAAATACAGAGGATAGTCTGGGACTGGACGTAGAACGGGAAGTTCGAACCAGTATAAAAATTCCTGGTGTGCTTACTTTAATTTTTATTTTACTGCTATTATCAGTTTCCGCATTTATATATCATATTACACGATCCTTAGTACTACACGTACACTTTCATTTGGTATCGGAGCAAGGTCATCCTATAACCGTCACAAAGTTATTTGATATTTATTTCTAGTAATATGGCAAAGACACAAACTAACGATTTTGGCACTAACACTAATACTAATTTCACAGAGGGTCAATCAACTTCACGACCTCCATTTTTTAATGGTATAAATTATAATTATTGGTCAACTAGAATGGGAATCTATATACAATCTAATGGATTTGATATCTGTAATATTATACAAAGAGAGTACATAACTCCTACTGGAGAATACTCAACTTGGAGTAACACACAAAAACTAGATGCTACATCAAATGCAAAGGCTATGAATATTTTATTTTGTGCATTAGATAGAAATGAATTCAATAGAGTTAGCATGCGCACTTCAGGTTATGAAATTTGGAGAACACTTAAGATAACACATGAAGGTACAAACAAAGTTAAATTAAGCAAAATCTCTATGTTGAAAAATCAATTTGAAAATTTCAAAATGAGGCCAAATGAATCTATAAATGACATGTACTCTAGATTTCAGGATATTTATCATGCTTTATTATCACTAGAACAAAAGTTTACTGATTTTGATGTTGTTACAAAAATCTTAAACTCTTTAACGGACGAATGGGAAAGAAAAGTCTTAGCTATTGAAGAAGCAAGTGATTTGTCAACATTAAAACCAGAAGAATTGATAGGTAATCTAATGTCCTACGAAGTAAATTTGCAAGCATAAAGAAATGGAGCACAAGAAAAGAAAATTGTGGCTTTTCAAGCAGAAAAAGATGATTCCGACTCAGATAATGAAGATATAGCAATGATCGCTAAAAATTTCAAAAAGTTTTTGAAATTCAACAGAAATAAATTCAGGGGAAACAAAAATAATTCCAACAACATTTCTAATAGCAGCAAACCATCATCTTCAGCAATGGAATGTTATGAATGTCACAAGAAAGGTCACATGAAGAAAGATTGTACAGAACATAAAAAGAGCAATTTTAAGAAGGACAAAACAAAACGAAGAGCTTTTTCTGTCACTTGGGACGACAATGACTCATCATCCTCTTCAGAGAGTGAAAGTGATAATGAACAAGCAAATGTGTGCTTCATGGCTTCATCAGACGATGTAAGTGATTTTACTTTTGAAGATTTAATTGAAATAAATTCTGAATTAGTAAATGTAACAAAGCAACTTAAAAAGAAAAATAAGGAGTTGCAAAGAAAATTAGATATAACGGTCTTAGAAGTAGATATGCTGAAAGATGAGAAGAAAATATTAGAAGAAGAACTTGAAAGTTCTCAACAATCAAATTCTAACTTATCCTCTCAAATTTCGTCAATATCTGAAGAACTAGAAATTCAAAAGTATAAAAATGATGATTTACTTTTCAAAAATAATAGTTTAAACTCTAAGATTAAGGATTTAGAGTTAGAAAAATCTAGTCTTAAAATAAAATTTGATAATATATCTAAAAATGTATCTAATTTTAATAAAGGGAGAGAAAATTTATCCATGATTATTGAAAATTCTCAACCTGCTTCAAATAAGAAGGGATTAGGTTATGTTAAGAATTCAAAAGCTCACAGTGATAAAAGTGGTTTAGGATATAATAAAATCGATCGTAGAAATAGCACTAGATATGCTTTCATGTATAGTAAAAACGATAGTGCTAGTACTAAATTTCGAGTAAAGCCTAAATCCAATTTTTATAGAAATTCAAATACTACTATGACCTATAATGTTGATAATTTCTTTAGAAGTACAAAATCATTAACAGGAAATATGAATAAAAATTATCTAAGTATATGGGTTCCTGTTAATTGGAAAAATAGAGAAAAATACATTGATGATTATTTTGATATGGTAGCTAATAATGAAAATTATATTTATAAAGGTTCAACCACACCCAAATGGGTATGGTTTCCTAAAATTTAGGAAATTATAAGAAGCCTGGGTATCGCATGCTTTAAATGTTAATTTTTTTGATACCTTACATTATAAGTAGTAGTTATTCTGTTTTATATTGTTCTATGTTAACACTTATGTGAAATATAATTTATATCATCAGTTAAACTCTCCTTTTTGTCGATGACAAAGGGGGAGAAATATATAAAAGCTAACAAGTTTTTGCAGAAAAGTCGCCATATATTCAGAGGGAGAATTACAATATATACTACTTCGTCACATAAGTATTGTCATCAATCAAAAAGGGGGAGAATGTTGATTCATAAGTTTTGATTCATGACACAAGCTTCAAAGAATGTACGACAACTAAGGCGACAAAAAGAGAATACCACACTACAAAGGAGACAAGACTACAATTAAGAGTTTAGTATGTATATTTCCTATATTGAGTCTTAGAATATTGTTAAAATCATTCCTTAAGTAGTCTCACACACACACACACAAATGTTGTACTTTTAAAATTATACACATAAAAGAATTCACTGTGCAAATAACATCAGGTCATCCGACCGACCTGTACCCTCGGTTGACCGACCCTGTGTTATATGCACAGATACACTCTGTTTTATATACGTTTTCAAACTCAGTTGACCGGCCTAGGTTTTACGGTCGACCGACCTGACAATAACGGCTACTTTCTGAAGAGATGCGATCATTTCATGAAGAGTAATGTCCTGTATTTCAAGAGATATGGACACAACTTTTGATTGAAACTCTTCATGAAAGATTGTAACTCTTCTACAACTATATAAACATCTTCAAATCACTTCTACAACCACCGATTCTTGTTTATAATTCTGAAATCTATTCTCTAACTATTCTCTGCAATTCAAAGCATTCACACTCATTTAATGTCACTAGAATCCTTGTGTTTAATTCATATACTCCGATTCTACGTGATTATCTTCCTTCTAAATCTTCATACACATACATACTCTTGAGGATTTGATTATAGGAAGTTGTACTATCAAAAGACAATCCGTGTTACTCAGAACACATTCGTCAAACTATTTGTATTAGAGTTGAAGTCCTCTTCGGCTGTTGAGGCGGAAAATTCCTGTTCGGCTGCTCAGGTGTCGTATACCTATTCCTCGGGGTTAACTGAGGGGTTTTTAGTTTAAATCCAGAGGATAGTCTGGGACTGGACGTAGAACGGGAAGTTCGAACCAGTATAAAAATTCCTGGGGTGCTTACTTTAATTTTTATTTTACTGCTATGATCAGTTTCCGCATTTATATATCATATTACACGATCCTTAGTACTACACGTACACTTTTACGCTAAATAGATAATGTCTATCAGTAATATAAAATATCAAAATAGTGTTAAGGCGTTACCATTATCCCCCTTAACACATTTTTATAAGCATCATAGTCTATACAGCACTGTAAACTCCACCGTAAACTGGTGGGATATCAGGAAGTACTCCATAGGTATAACACAAAACAAATTCGTTGTGGTCACGTATATAGGGATACAAGTATGACAAGGCACATGAGGCAATACCCAAGGTAGTGAAACTACCATTTGCCTGATCCGGACTGGTGAGAACGCATCGCCGCAACGATCGCAACACCGCGAAACAACACTCCTGAAAAGTACGAGGGTGCACCAATCAATCACAAGTAATGAGTAGTAGTTACGAAGAAGTGTGTCCGCTCGAGGTGGCTAACCTCATTTGGCCCGGCACGGCTCCTGATTTTAGTCATTTCCAATTTGACACAAGTGTCAAGGCTATCCATTATCGTTCTCTTTCTTCAGTCATCACGTACATCAATCCAACCACTTCATTCTGTATCATCACTCCACGTATAGTTATTAAAGTGGTTTTCGGTTTAGATAGAGAGTATATCCATAACCGATTCCGGTCTCTTTAATAACTTTCGTAGTTATTACACCGATTGGTCGTTTATATATTTCAAAAACCAAATTAATTCATTTTCAATTTCAATTCGTAAATCAACATTTCGTTTGTCTTTCTAAATCAATTTTCAAAGTTTACGTTTCAAAACTTCCAAATTACCATTTCAGAATCTTATAATTCGATTTCAACTTTTATTTAAACAATTCAATTATTGATTTAAATTCATATATAAATTTTATTTCGAAATCATTTGTAACGACCCGTTAAATTAATAATATTTAATGCATTAGATTAATATAATTTCTAATTTGTTTAGGAATAAATGTAGAAATTTGGTATAGTAGTTGTAACTTGGTGTAATAATAAAACTTTATGACAATAGATTTGATTAATATAGATGGTCACATTTTGTTGAAGTTAGTGATAAGAAACAAATAAATGTTGAAATTGTGAATGTTAGTATAAATATTAACTTGGATGGTGTTCATTAATACAAAGATGTAATTAGTGTAGATAGTGATAATTTATGCCTGTAGTGAAAGGAAAAGAAAACTAATAGAAACATAAAATTTATTTTATGTAAACAAAAGTATAGTTTTGAACAAATTTATGAAGATGGATAAGGACAGTGTCTGTAATCAAGTTTGGTTATTAATATTTGAAAGATAGAGATGTGTAAATACGTTAATGAATTTATAATGGGAAGGAATGGTAGAATGAAATGAATATATATAATAATAAGCAATTGATTCAATTAAGGGAATTAAATTTTAATAAATGGTCATTTAATAAATTCAACGTTTGTGAGAAATCATAATAGTTGTGTAAAATATGTACAAACTACGATTTGGAAGTTTATTGGATTTATAACGGTTTTGTTATTAAGTGTATGAGTTTAAAAGTTATTCCCTTTTGTAAAGTAATATAAGAATGTATAAAGATATAAACAGGGCTTAATAGCATTGACACTTAATGAATTGAATAAATTACCCATTTATGTAGATATGTATAGTGGACTATAAATGGCCTAAGCAAGTATAAAATGGAATAATCATTGAGATTGTACTATGAATATAAATAGTAACATTTATTTGCAAGGAATAAAAGCCTATTTAGGTGACTAGAATTTGGAGTAATGACTATTGTATGTTACCTACCCTTGTTTCTTGTTAATTTAGATTTTGGGAATCAAATTCAATTTATCCGCCAATTTACCGCAGTTAAAGTGAAATAATTGGTGATTGAGAAACGTTAAATACAGATAAGATGAAAATCAAAGAAAATCCCATTTGTAATAAATTATGTAGAATAAAGTAAAGAAATCAGTAAGTGGAAATGTGAAAATGTGGATGCAGTGAGATCTTAAGTGATAATAACCTTGTTAGGCAAGTGATAACGGAATTTTGTGTATATGTAATATTTACTGGTGTGTCAAGTAATAAACACATAGATGCAAGAAAAGGAAAGTTGGTAGCAATCTATATATGTTATTTATTTTACTTAGTATATTAAATAAGGTTTGGAATTCAAATTTTAATTAAAGGAGTTGGTAGCACGTTAGTAGGAAATAATTGTAAGGGTGGGATAACAACTACTATAAACTACCTAATTTAAATGAGTCAATGAACTTATTTGAAATAACGTTCATCTAAATATGAGTAATTAAAATGGCGGGCTCAACAATAAACGTTACTTTAGAATTAATTTATATTTTAACGGAAGTGTGAAAGTAAAGCAATAGAAGCGTAAACTTATCAAGGTAGAATTTAGTAGTGTAATGAAAAAATGTTAAGAATGTTATAGTATAATGATTGATTGGAAATCAAAATTTACTTGTTTGAATGTTACTTTAGGGAAATTGGATTTAATTAAAATAAAAAGGAAGAAAAAAAAATTGGATGAAATTTAATGTTGGAATATTATGTAAATATAAACTTAGATAAAATTTAAGGATATCTACTTAATAGAGTGTAAAACCAATGTTAATTTCATCTATTTAATACTAATAGGTTAATAATAGAATGAAGAGTAAATTTAATGTTAAGTTAATATGAATTAAGGTAATATTGGGGAATAATGTGAATTTTCTTCATAATATGATAAGTTGTAGAATACAACGTAAACTTAAGTATAACCTTTGGATTGAAAACATTGTTAAGGGTTACCTGTTAAATTTGGATGGAATTGGCAATAAATGTTACACTTCTGGGTAAGGAAATAAAAATGTCCAGAATTTGAGTATATTAAGAAATGGGGATTGAAATTGAAATCTTGCAACGAATCTAATAATACGTTACATAAGTGTTAAATTAAGGTAACATTTGGAAAATATGATAATGATTTTCAAATTGAACAAGTTGTGGAATTAATAAGGATGGAAGAAAAAAAAAATCAAGATTTATTTTATTTATTGGAATGAAAAATTTATAATTTGATTTATTGTGAATAATTGAAATTTAATTTGGTAATTGGCGAAATGATTAATGATTGAATTAACATAGAACTTGTTGTTAGTTATTAAAATTGTTTAAGAAATCAAAGGAGAGAAATTTTATAAAATTTTAAATTTTGTAATTGGATTGGCTAAAGTGGGAGAGTGGAATTAATCAACTTTGTTACTTTTATCTCCTTCCCTATTAGATCCTTATGTGATTGCATCCACATTTATTGTTGATTATTCCTATATATTGTTACCAATTAATCGTACTTGATGTATGTTTAGCAATTTTGTCACACAGTTAAAGTATGAATATATATATATGATGTATTCAAATTTTTCTGTATCTAGCACTTAATTAATTTAGAATCAAACTAACGAAACGTGTCATTTATTTTTGTCCCTCCATATTCATTTTCTTTCTAATTAATAAATACCTCTTTTTAATACCTGCTACTTTAAAAAAAAAAAAAGGACTGTTCATATTTGCTATATTTCAATACCAAGTGTTCATATTCACTTTATTTCTAATTAATAGCAGCCTCTCCTTTCAAATCTATTTGTCCCTAAACCTAACTCTAACCTTATAAACAACCTACTTCTTATTCTTCTATTACATTTTGTTTCTCCTAACTCTAACCCTAGCTTCCATGCTATTCTTCTTCTTCTTCTTCTTCTTCTTCTTTTTTCTTGTTTTTCTCAAAGCTCCTTATTATCTCTCATTTTAATTTTTTTTTTTCTTTCTCTTCAAATATTCTTCTTCTTCTTCTTCAAATTTACTTCTATTTCAAACTTTCTTCTTTTCAAATCTAGATCTTCTCTTCCGTTTTCAGTTCTTATTTTAATCATTTTTTTTCAATTCTTCCTTTTCAAATCTTCTTTTTCTTTCAAACCTTTTAAAATACATACATTCATATAATAAGGAGGAAAATTCAAGTAAATCGAAATAAAAGAAAAATTACGGAACAAGTTAGCAATCAAGAAGAAGCATATGCGTTTTTCACGAGGGAAGGTGGATGTGGCACGGTATTTTATTTTTGTTTTGTTTATTTTTAATTTTTTTTTATTTCAATTGCAAATCGTTTAATTGTGATAACTTTCACATACGAACTCCGTTTCACACGAAATTTCTTTTGTTAGGATCGTAATTAAATTTCGGATCTGATGACGCTGGTTTGGATAAATTTAGAGACCGTCAAATTTTGGGTTTAAATCGGATTTACATTCGATTTAAATTCAAAAGGTGAGTGTTTTAACCCACTCACAATTACTAGAAGCTTTTATGTTTGTTAAATAAATTTTAGAAATGAATAGAAATTTATTTATGAGCTTTTGGCATGTTATTTCATCCATATCTGTTGAATTGCATTTTATTGAATTTAGCTGTTAATTAAATTGATTGATTGCGTATTATTTGGCTGTTGGAAATTATTGTTGCATATGAACTACTAGTTAACAGTTATATAAATTATTGGGGAATATAAACTGTTAGATAAATAGTTGATAAATCTAATTTGAATAAAACTGCTAGTTATTACCTGTTGTATATTACCAAACACATATTGTTATTGATTGATGTTGTGATTGGATGATGGATGTGTTGTTGAATGGATGTTTTATGTGGATATCATTAAATTGCCAGTTATCATGCATTTTACATTTTTCGGGATTGCGGTTTGAAATGATATACAACCGCAGTTTATTTTTAAATTGCGGATTGAAATGATAAATATCCGTATCACTTGACCATAGGATAGAAAATTTATATACAGGCACCGCGGTCTACATATAACTATTTTAAATGAAATTTCTATGGTTTGGATGGAATACGGTTTATAATAATCTTAAAAGTTATACTGTATAAATATTTTCTTCCGTATTCATATACATGTAAAGTTAAGAATTTTGAAATTAAAAGGTGCACAAATTCCTTTATTTGGAAATGGAAGAAAATTTAGAAAATGGAGATTTATAACTTATATCCTATGTTTTAATGTTAAGTTGGAAATTTTAAGATATGATATTTATAATTGGATTTTTCCCAAAATATATTGAAATGAATATTCTAGTAAAATTTGGATTGGAAAAATATATGTATATTTACTAGAATTGAGGTTTTGTTTATGGATTTTATATTCAAGACTAATTAATAGAACATTTGATTTGAAAGAATAAAATCCATCTTTAGTTGAAATATTTAGACTCAAAACGGATATACGTATATATATGAATTTATTAAAATGGTTTGGAACTTGAAGCGATATTAAATTTTGGTTTTGACTTTAAATAAAGAAATGTATTGTAAGGCCACGAGAAATATTTCTTTTCAAAGTAACGTTTAAGTTAAACCACTTATTTTATATACTGTTGAATATCCAAACCATTTAGTTTTGAAGGTAATGGTTTTAAGTTCTATGGATTTCGAAGTATTATATTAAGAGTTAAGTTTCCAAATATTTGGTTCAAGGAATTTTAATAATAAAAGATGACAAAATTTTGGAAAGGAAAATATTTGGGAAACGATATCATTGATTTGGGTTTTTATAAATTAATATAAAAAAGGAATTGTTTTGGGTTTAAAGGAAGAAATGATATCGTAATATTATGGTTTTGAAATGGATTATATTCTGGTTTTAAAGTATAAACTATTTTTAAATAACCGCGGTGTTATAATAACGATTGGTTGGCAAAGAGACCGGGATCGGATATGGACATACTCTCTGTCGATAGCGAAAACCACTTTGACTAACCGTGTACGCGGTGGAGATTCCAGAATGAAGTAGGTGGTGGCGACGTTTCCTGTAAGGTAAATACGTGGACCCAACTCCCGTGAGTTGGCATAAGGTGGCTAAAACAGGAACGATTCTCAGGCCAATGAGGTCATTCCTCTGATCGGACGCTCCTCTTCGATATTATACTTTGACTTGGATTTGATTCAGTGGCCACTTCTATATTTTGATTTTGGGGAGTTAGTCCGAGGTGGGCGGTAACTCCGGCTACGCGTTTCCACCAGCCTGGATAGCAATTGGTATATCTACCCTGGCATTGCCTAGTTGTGCCGTGTCACCTACCATACCGAGCCTTTACTACGAGTTTCTATTTGTGTCGTACCTATGGAGTATCCTCTGATAGCTTCCCGATCAGGAGGTATTACGGTACTGTATAGACTATTGGCATTATTTGTGTTAAGGGCTATATGGGTAACCCCTTAACGCTATTTAAAAGTAAGTTTATTTTATAAATAGACACTATTATAATAGCGCAATATACTACATAGTAAATAGTTTAACGGATCCTTAGGAGATGTAAATCCCGAACATCTCTTGAGTTACTGTACTCATATTTATTTCTGTTTATTTAACTCACATAAGATATTCTAGTCTGACTCGGGTGTTTTTGTCTTTTCAAATTCGCTCGGGTCAGTCCGAGCGTTTCAGGATAGCAGATTTTAGCTTTGGAGGACGAAGACGAAGAATCAGTATTATTTTATATATAATATTGCACTACACCATTTAATTCCGCTGCATTGTTGTATTGGTATGTGTAACTCTGATATTTATTGCACAAGAAAAATAAATTATTTTGTAAAACAGTTTCATGAACTGTATATTTGATTATTATATTTTATCCTTCCGATGTGAGATTCTGTTTTGTTTTATTTCTTCTCTGTTTTTCTCATTTACCCCATAAAAATCCGCCCTTCCGTATGGTTTGAATTGGCACGTGTGTCGGTTTAAAGTGTGCGAAAAGGCGGGATGTTACAGTTGGTATCAGAGCTTTGGTTTAGCGATAAACCTTGGCTTTGTGGGGTTTGACTCTTTGTTAATAGGGTAGAAATATCCTATGGGAGTCGCTGAGTGTATATATATGAGAGAGCGTATTTGTTAGTATTAATAAAAAGATTTTTATATTGTGTTAATCTATTCCGCTTTGTATTTATAAATTCTGGTTGATGCATGGGACGCTATGTCATCAATAGGGATTTCTAAACACTTAATAGGACAGACCGACATAATATTTGTTTTAATATAGGTGAATGAAAGAATTTTGCCTATTATATTTTCTATATATAAAAATATTTTATAAAGATATATATATATATTTGGTTGCTATAGATTTGGTGTTAGGCAATAAAATGTTTATAATAATTGAAGCTAAGTTTAATTTATAATAAAATCAACTTGGAGATTTTAGAACTTAAGTCCGGGGTTTTTGAAAATCTTCTTTCAAAGGATTTATGAAATATAATGATTTGGTTTATAAGTAATTTCTTATATAAATATTTAGTATAGTTCGGAAGAAATGTTTTAAAGAAGATTTTAGAGAAAATAATTCTGTACTTTCCTCTCTGTCGCTGGAAAATAAATTCGGTGATGACGGCCGCATCATCGACTTTCATTTTCGAGTTTCGAAGGGAAAGGCCACTGTAGTAAATTCTACTGCAGATTTATTTTGAAATTTTCTAAAAATTTTCTTTTATTGTTCTAACTATAATTAGAGATATTGAGTTGTAAGAACTTATTTATCTATTATTTTGAAATAAATTGAAATCTGACCCGGAATCCAATTCTAAAATTCTCCATTAATTAATTAATTGTTAAATTGTAGTGAAATAAAAGTTAAGTAATAAATGAATTGAAACCTCTAATTTAAATAAGAGAATAATTGCAAAGTTATAAAGAGGAATTTGCATACATATGAGACAAAGAGAAATATGGATAAACATCAAATTTAATTTAGAGAATTGAGATTCAACTTGTATAAGTTCAATTGCACTTCCTTTGACATAAATAACTTACCCAAATATAAAAGTTGAAATGTTAAATAAGAATTTTAAATAGGATATTATACAAGTAGAATTTTGGAAATAATGAAGTATTCAATAAATTATTGTTATAAATAAGAATTTAATGTATAAACTTAGGTTATAATTGAAATTTTATTGAAAATAAGTTAAGAATTATTAATAGATGATATGAACCTAAGTATATAAAAGGAAATTCTAAATAAGAATTGATTGTAGGATTATTAGTTTAAGATGTCTTAAGTCTCCCCTATTCTAATATAATAGAAAGTAGGAAGAATTTAAATGACTGTAATCCATAGTTAATAGATAAATAAAAACTTCCACTTATAAGAATGAATGGTAGCAGATTTAGAATTTAAGGGAAATCGTACAAGTGAAGAGTAAGGAAATGAAGATATTCAAAATATTTGTTGTTATTAATGAGAATTTATTTTATAAACTTAAGTAATAAAAGGAAAACTTAAGTAATAAAAAGGAGATACAAATATAATGAATTTTGTGATAATTGGAAAAAAGAACTCGTAAGAAACAAAGAAATCCCTCATAAATGAAAAAAAAAAAGATAAAACCACCGAACTATGAAATAAATGTATAACAAGCTATTTTGGTGTTGGTTTGAATTGTTTGGTTGATGTATGGTTGTTGGGTAAGGAATTTTGAAGTTGTTGGATGAACAAATAATCTATCTTTGTTCCATCTAAGACTGTTGAGTATAGGATGCACTAGATAATTATTCTTCATTCCGTACAATTTCAGAATTTGAACCCGAACAACAAATTGATTGTTTGATTGAATGATTGTTTGTTTGTGGTGTGTGCTGTTGTTAAAATGTATGGTTGTTGCATTTGATTGAATATGAATGATTGAATCTACCCAAACATTTCGCTGTAATATAAATATTTAACCTTTAGACTATATAAGTGAATACAGGTGATGGAAGCAACTGCTACTGCTTTTGGTTCCATAATAATAAGTGTATTGCCCGACAAATAGGTACGTTTCGGATTACGTTTAAAGCGCTATTTTATATATTTTCCCGTGTTGGGATATTTTATTTTGGATATATATGTAATATATTTGTATATTTGGATATTATATTTTCTCCAGAGTCCCTCCGTACAAGGGAGACTCTGCCAAAAATTTTCGTAAATTTTGGACTTAGAATTTTGTGAAAACATTTTTCCCAACTTTAATAATTCAAGTATTAAAGGATATAATGATTATAAAACAAGTGTATTTCATTAAAGGGAATTAATCCAGTAAAATATTGTTTATAAGTTAATATTTGAAATAAGATGCACTATTTTATTCTTCCTTCTCCCTTCTTTTCCTTTTCGGGGACGAAAAGTTTTGAGTGGGGGAGATTGTAACGACCCGTTAAATTAATAATATTTAATGCATTAGATTAATATAATTTCTAATTTGTTTAGGAATAAATGTAGAAATTTGGTATAGTAGTTGTAACTTGGTGTAATAATAAAACTTTATGACAATAGATTTGATTAATATAGATGGTCACATTTTGTTGAAGTTAGTGATAAGAAACAAATAAATGTTGAAATTGTGAATGTTAGTATAAATATTAACTTGGATGGTGTTCATTAATACAAAGATGTAATTAGTGTAGATAGTGATAATTTATGCCTGTAGTGAAAGGAAAAGAAAACTAATAGAAACATAAAATTTATTTTATGTTAACAAAAGTATAGTTTTGAACAAATTTATGAAGATGGATAAGGACAGTGTCTGTAATCAAGTTTGGTTATTAATATTTGAAAGATAGAGATGTGCAAATACGTTAATGAATTTATAATGGGAAGGAATGGTAGAATGAAATGAATATATATAATAATAAGCAATTGATTCAATTAAGGGAATTAAATTTTAATAAATGGTCATTTAATAAATTCAACGTTTGTGAGAAATCATAATAGTTGTGTAAAATATGTACAAACTACGATTTGGAAGTTTATTGGATTTATAACGGTTTTGTTATTAAGTGTATGAGTTTAAAAGTTATTCCCTTTTGTAAAGTAATAGAAGAATGTATAAAGATATAAACAGGGCTTAATAGCATTGACACTTAATGAATTGAATAAATTACCCATTTATGTAGATATGTATAGTGGACTATAAATGGCCTAAGCAAGTATAAAATGGAATAATCATTGAGATTTGTACTATGAATATAAATAGTAACATTTATTTGCAAGGAATAAAAGCCTATTTAGGTGACTAGAATTTGGAGTAATGACTATTGTATGTTACCTACCCTTGTTTCTTGTTAATTTAGATTTTGGGAATCAAATTCAATTTATCCGCCAATTTACCGCAGTTAAAGTGAAATAATTGGTGATTGAGAAACGTTAAATACAGATAAGATGAAAACCAAAGAAAATCCCATTTGTAATAAATTATGTAGAATAAAGTAAAGAAATCAGTAAGTGGAAATGTGAAAATGTGGATGCAGTGAGATCTTAAGTGATAATAACCTTGTTAGGCAAGTGATAACGGAATTTTGTGTATATGTAATATTTACTGGTGTGTCAAGTAATAAACACATAGATGCAAGAAAAGGAAAGTTGGTAACAATCTATATATGTTATTTATTTTACTTAGTATATTAAATAAGGTTTGGAATTCAAATTTTAATTAAAGGAGTTGGTAGCACGTTAGTAGGAAATAATTGTAAGGGTGGGATAACAACTACTATAAACTACCTAATTTAAATGAGTCAATGAACTTATTTGAAATAACGTTCATCTAAATATGAGTAATTAAAATGGCGGGCTCAACAATAAACGTTACTTTAGAATTAATTTATATTTTAACGGAAGTGTGAAAGTAAAGCAATAGAAGCGTAAACTTATCAAGGTAGAATTTAGTAGTGTAATGAAAAAATGTTAAGAATGTTATACTATAATGATTGATTGAAAATCAAAATTTACTTGTTTGAATGTAACTTTAGGGAAATTGGATTTAATTAAAATAAAAAGGAAGAAAAAAAAAATTGGATGAAATTTAATGTTGGAATATTATGTAAATATAAACTTAGATAAAATTTAAGGATATCTACGTAATAGAGTGTAAAACCAATGTTAATTTCATCTATTTAATACTAATAGGTTAATAATAGAATGAAGAGTAAATTTAATGTTAAGTTAATATGAATTAAGGTAATATTGGGGAATAATGTGAATTTTCTTCATAATATGATAAGTTGTAGAATACAACGTAAACTTAAGTATAACCTTTGGATTGAAAACATTGTTAAGGGTTACCTGTTAAATTTGGATGGAATTGGCAATAAATGTTACACTTATGGGTAAGGAAATAAAAATGTCCAGAATTTGAGTATATTAAGAAATGGGGATTGAAATTGAAATCTTGCAACAAATCTAATAATACGTTACATAAGTGTTAAATTAAGGTAACATTTGGAAAATATGATAATGATTTTCAAATTGAACAAGTTGTGGAATTAATAAGGATGGAAGAAAAAAAAAATCAAGATTTATTTTATTTATTGGAATGAAAAATTTATAATTTGATTTATTGCGAATAATTGAAATTTAATTTGGTAATTGGCGAAATGATTAATGATTGAATTAACATAGAACTTGTTGTTAGTTATTAAAATTGTTTAAGAAATCAAAGGAGAGAAATTTTATAAAATTTTAAATTTTGTAATTGGATTGGCTAAAGTGGGAAAGTGGAATTAATCAACGTTGTTACTTTTATCTCCTTCCCTATTAGATCCTTATGTGATTGCATCCACATTTATTGTTGATTATTCCTATATATTGTCACCAATTAATCGTACTTGATGTATGTTTAGCAATTTTGTCACACAGTTAAAGTATGAATATATATATATATGATGTATTCAAATTTTTCTGTATCTAGCACTTAATTAATTTAGAATCAAACTAACGAAACGTGTCATTTATTTTTGTCCCTCCATATTCATTTTCTTTCTAATTAATAAATACCTCTTTTTAATACCTGCTACTTTAAAAAAAAAAAAGGACTGTTCATATTTGCTATATTTCAATACCAAGTGTTCATATTCACTTTATTTCTAATTAATAGCAGCCTCTCCTTTCAAATCTATTTGTCCCTAAACCTAACTCTAACCTTATAAACAACCTACTTCTTATTCTTCTATTACATTTTGTTTCTCCTAACTCTAACCCTAGCCTCCATGCTATTCTTTTTCTTCTTCTTCTTCTTCTTCTTTTTTCTTGTTTTTCTCAAAGCTCCTTATTATCTCTCATTTTAATTTTTTTTTCTTTCTCCTCAAATATTCTTCTTCTTCTTCTTCAAATTTACTTCTATTTCAAACTTTCTTCTTTTCAAATCTAGATCTTCTCTTCCATTTTCAGTTCTTATTTTAATCATTTTTTTTCAATTCTTCCTTTTCAAATCTTCTTTTTCTTTCAAACCTTTTAAAATACATACATTCATATAATAAGGAGGAAAATTAAAGTAAATCGAAATAAAAGAAAAATTACGGAACAAGTTAGCAATCAAGAAGAAGCATATGCGTTTTTCACGAGGGAAGGTGGATGTTGCACGGTATTTTATTTTTGTTTTGTTTATTTTTAATTTTTTTTATTTCAATTGCAAATCGTTTAATTGTGATAACTTTCACATACGAACTCCGTTTCACACGAAATTTCTTTTGTTAGGATCGTAATTAAATTTCGGATCTGATGACGCTGGTTTGGATAAATTTAGAGACCGTCAAATTTTGGGTTTAAATCGGATTTACATTCGATTTAAATTCAAAAGGTGAGTGTTTTAACCCACTCACAATTACTAGAAGCTTTTATGTTTGTTAAATAAATTTTAGAAATGAATAGAAATTTATTTATGAGCTTTTGGCATGTTATTTCATCCATATCTGTTGAATTGCATTTTATTGAATTTAGCTGTTAATTAAATTGATTGATTGCGTATTATTTGGCTGTTGGAAATTATTGTTGCATATGAACTGCTAGTTAACAGTTATATAAATTATTGGGGAATATAAACTGTTAGATAAATAGTTGATAAATCTAATTTGAATAAAACTGCTAGTTATTACCTGTTGTATATTACCAAACACATATTGTTATTGATTGATGTTGTGATTGGATGATGGATGTGTTGTTGAATGGATGTTTTATGTGGATATCATTAAACTGCCAGTTATCATGCATTTTACATTTTTCGGGATTGCGGTTTGAAATGATATACAACCGCAGTTTATTTTTAAATTGCGGATTGAAATGATAAATATCCGTATCACTTGACCATAGGATAGAAAATTTATATACAGGCACCGCGGTCTACATATAACTATTTTAAATGAAATTTCTATGGTTTGGATGGAATACGGTTTATAATAATCTTAAAAGTTATACTGTATAAATATTTTCTTCCGTATTCATATACATGTAAAGTTAAGAATTTTGAAATTAAAAGGTGCCAAATTCCTTTATTTGGAAATGGAAGAAAATTTAGAAAATGGAGATTTATAACTTATATCCTATGTTTTAATGTTAAGTTGGAAATTTTAAGATATGATATTTATAATTGGATTTTTCCCAAAATATATTGAAATGAATATTCTAGTAAAATTTGGATTGGAAAAATATATGTATATTTTACTAGAATTGAGGTTTTGTTTATGGATTTTATATTCAAGACTAATTAATAGAACATTTGATTTGAAAGAATAAAATCCATCTTTAGTTGAAATATTTAGACTCAAAACGGATATACGTATATATATGAATTTATTAAAATGGTTTGGAACTTGAAGCGATATTAAATTTTGGTTTTGACTTTAAATAAAGAAATGTATTGTAAGGCCACGAGAAATATTTCTTTTCAAAGTAACGTTTAAGTTAAACCACTTATTTTATATACTGTTGAATATCTAAACCATTTAGTTTTGAAGGTAATGGTTTTAAGTTCTATGGATTTCGAAGTATTATATTAAGAGTTAAGTTTCCAAATATTTGGTTCAAGGAATTTTAATAATAAAAGATGACAAAATTTTGGAAAGGAAAATATTTGGGAAACGATATCATTGATTTGGGTTTTTATAAATTAATATAAAAAAGGAATTGTTTTGGGTTTAAAGGAAGAAATGATATCGTAATATTATGGTTTTGAAATGGATTATATTCTGGTTTTAAAGTATAAACTATTTTTAAATAACCGCGGTGTTATAATAACGATTGGTTGGTAAAGAGACCGGGATCGGATATGGACATACTCTCTGTCGATACCGAAAACCACTTTGACTAACCGTGTACGCGGTGGAGATTCCAGAATGAAGTAGGTGGTGGCGACGTTTCCTGTAAGGTAAATACGTGGACCCAACTCCCGTGAGTTGGCATAAGGTGGCTAAAACAGGAGCGATTCTCAGGCCAATGAGGTCATTCCTCTGATCGGACGCTCCTCTTCGATATTATACTTTGACTTGGATTTGATTCAGTGGCCACTTCTATATTTTGATTTTGGGGAGTTAGTCCGAGGTGGGCGGTAACTGCGGCTACGCGTTTCCACCAGCCTGGATAGCAATTGGTATATCTACCCTGGCATTGCCTAGTTGTGCCGTGTCACCTACCATACCGAGCCTTTACTATGAGTTTCTATTTGTGTCGTACCTATGGAGTATAGACTATTGGCATTATTTGTGTTAAGGGCTATATGGGTAACCCCTTAACGCTATTTAAAAGTAAGTTTATTTTATAAATAGACACTATTATAATAGCGCAATATACTACATAGTAAATAGTTTAACGGATCCTTAGGAGATGTAAATCCCGAACATCTCTTGAGTTACTGTACTCATATTTATTTCTGTTTATTTAACTCACATAAGATATTCTAGTCTGACTCGGGTGTTTTTGTCTTTTCAAATTCGCTCGGGTCAGTCCGAGCGTTTCAGGATAGCAGATTTTAGCTTTGGAGGACGAAGACGAAGAATCAGTATTATTTTATATATAATATTGCACTACACCATTTAATTCCGCTGCATTGTTGTATTGGTATGTGTAACTCTGATATTTATTGCAAAAGAAAAATAAATTATTTTGTAAAACAGTTTCATGAACTGTATATTTGATTATTATATTTTATCCTTCCGATGTGAGATTCTGTTTTGTTTTATTTCTTCTCTGTTTTTCTCATTTACCCCATAAAAATCCGCCCTTCCGTATGGTTTGAATTGGCACGTGTGTCGGTTTAAAGTGTGCGAAAAGGCGGGATGTTACATTATTTAAATAAATTAATTTAACACTCAAATCAATTGCAAATTCATTTATCGATTTCATTCAATATTCATTAAACTAAATTATCATTCAAAACGATTTCTATTAGATTTCCAATTCATTAAGTCAACCACTTAAGTTCAACTTCATTATATCGAACTTACAAATTAAGTTCAATTAGATTCGTCAAATCAATTCTTTAAATTCCAAGTCTTAAGTTAATTTCGATAAATCACATTCATTTCAATAAATCACATTTTATTTCTTATTAAAGAAATTCGATTTCACTTATTTAGTTACTTAGTTACAAATTTCGAAACTCAATTAATAAAGAAACTAAATTTCTCATATTCAAAAAGTTCAATTTCACTTATTACCTTACTTAAATAATTTTTCAAACTTTAATAAATAAAGAAACTCAATTTCATTTATTAACGAAGTTCAAATTCACTTATTCAAAAGTTCAATTTCACTTATCAAAGAATTCAATTTTTATTTAATTATCAAATAATTAAATCTCATTCAATTATTAAATAATTTCAATCTTTAATTATTATAATTTCAAAACTTAATAATTACAACTTGATTATCAATTCAAACTTAATTATAAAATCATTTCCAGCTTAATTCAATGAATTCAAACTTGATTATCAAATCATTTCAACTTAATTATAATTTCAACTTAATAAGTTCAAACTTAATTATAATTCCAAACTTAATTATAATTTCAAATTTAATTATTAAATGATTTCAAACTTAATAATTTCAAACCTCAATTATTACTAATTCCAAATTATTTATTAATAATTCCAAATTTAGTTATTAAATTTCAAACAACGTTCTTCCATCAATTACTACGTTAATATTTGCTTCAGATTTCAATCTTTACACTTTCCTTTCATCAAATTTTACGTTCCAATTTTATTTCAAAACCTTATTATTCAAATAAAAACTTTATTTTATTTCACATCAAATTATTGACCAATCGGGTTTATTTAATTCTCTATCCTAAGTCAAGTTCATTTTGGGTATTTATCATTTCAACCCGATTCCAATTTCAATTCAAGATCAAGCATAATAAAGGGAACTTGCAGTGTGATAACTGGGATGGTGTCAAAGTAAATAAACAAACAATAACAACAATCAACATAATCCAATAATCAATTCAAATAACCCCGAAATAATCGTATTAATCCACATTGTTGTTTGTGCAAATTAATATAATTATTTCTAGAATCTACACTATCATTTCATGTAGATTAAAGATTGTTACACTAATATTTATACGGTTCTTTTCACTTGTCATTCAATTTCAATTTTACACTACAACAATTAATCCAGTATACGTTCAATGGTTCGAAGTGTAATTATCACTATTCTACATGTCAATTAATTTAACAATTAAAAGAGTCATATTTTTCAAATCAACTAATCAAATTCAACACATATGTCGATTCAAAATTTATAACTATCCTACTTCAAATTCAATTGCATACTATTCATCACTTTTTTTTAATTTCAATTTAACATCCAATATAAACAACAAACAATCAATCAATTTCAACCAAACTGTATTATCATCGCATAATAATTAACAGATAATGGTGTCAGATGTCATAGGTGAACATATACAGGTAATAACAGTGTACATAACTAACCACAGGTATATTTCAATTGTTGTTTCAATTGAAATCAAATTTAATAAATAAAAGAATACTAATCGTGAGTGATTGCTCACCTTTCGAGGCTAGAGAAAATAGGAGATGGCACGGATACGCACACTGATACGGACACTGAAATGGAGTTACAAATCCAAGCATGATTCTCAGAGCAAAGTAAGATTGGCACGAATCGACGAGCAAAACTGTTAAATAGGAATTGTCGAATTTAAATCAAAACATTCAACATAGCAACAATCACAAAATATGTCCTACGTCAATATATATAAAACATACCTATAAATTAACACATAAATTTATATAAATCTTTACAGAACTTCAAATATATAGATAAACTGTACGAACAGCACCCATAAGACTAAGTATAACTCAATATATATAAAACTTTTACTGTCACTGTAACAAGCATATAATTCCTTCTTCAAATATACTTTCACAAACCGGTAATATATATACAACTCAAAAGTTTAGATTAAATTTGTATGATTATATATTTTTGAAAATGCAACTGAACACTTTTGCTTTCAAAACCCAAACCCCAAACATTACAGATCTCAGAATTCAGTGAGTTTATAATATAACTATGTATATTACTATATTATAGGTATAACCAACATATACGTGTTTTACTAACTATATGCAAATTCCTTTAAACTACATATTTATACATTCACATACCCTACAGAAACTCGGCTATGGAGGGAAGAAAAACAGGCGGAGGCTATTGGTGGCTCGCGCTCAGGCGCGGGAAGTAATTGCAGTGAAGTGGCGGAAAGCTTGGAGGCGGTAGTAGTAGAGGAGATGAGGTGGTTGAGTGCTGAGATGCGGGTTGGGACAGCTGGAAGGAGGAGGGGTTTGGGGAATAGGCCGGAATGGGTAAGAAGGTGGTGGAGGCGGATGTGTGAAGGCGGAGCGTTTGTTGTTGTGTGCGAGGGGAAGGCGGAGGCGAATGGTGGTGCGGCGAACGGCTGTCGGACGTGCATGGATTCGGCTTAGGGTGTGAGTGCTCGTGTCAGGCCGGAGGGGTGGCGAAGGATTTGAGGTAGAAGGAGGAGTTGCCATGCAAACAAAATGAATGAGAGGAATAGAAGAGGAAGCCATCCTGTAGCAATGATTCACACATACAAATTTGAAGCTTGCATGAATATTTAAGGTGATGAAAACAAACAACGTAAGAGAAGAAGAAAGAAGGAAGAGGGAGAAATGAGGGGATGCGGCAAGTCTCGATTCAGAGAAAAGCAAAATTTGGCTAGCTGTCTCATAAATAAAAATAAAATGATATGCAGTATAATATTTATTTCTGAATTTGGAAAGGATGAATAGAAAAGAAACAGATCTGAAATGAAAAGGCTACGCATTGAATGCCAGACACGTGAATTTAGGAATTTATAAATGCAAAGAGATGTTAGCTTTCAACTGTTGGGAAATTGAATGGGCTGAGCAATTCAAAATTAATACCGATACCGGTTATCATTTCCGCGGATTCCGCTGCGCACCGGACATCAAAACACGGAAATAAATATACCGCAGAGATCGGTATGACGAGACAATCAGACCGGTATATGGATATCAGTGGTACGTTTGAATTATAAAAATTCGAAATTTTATACCAGCGGAAAATGCGTAAAAATCGCAGAAAATTAAGATCGACGGAGACAAAGATGTCCGAATTTGGAAAAACGACAAACTGACATCTTGCTCAGAAGATGTTTTAGAATTTTTCTATGTAAAAGTATTTTGGTTTTGAAAACGTTTTATTTTCATCGCTTTTTAACTAATTAAATTGAAGTAAATTTACGCACGAAATAAACTTTCATATTTTCGGACGAAAATTTACCGGTTGCTATGTTTAACTAGACGCGTTCCAAATATAAAATTTATATTTCAGAATTTTATCGTTTTAATTTCACAAAATTTCTTTTAAAACGTTACTAAAACCGGTTAAATTTTACGGGTCGTTACATAATCTATACAATTAGCTCAAACTTTCATGTGAAATTCCCAAGTCATTTCATAAATAATGTATGCAAACTTACATGTTATAGTCACATCTTAACATATTTGTGTCCACTTGGCGAAGCACTGAAGTAAAAGAAAATTAAATAACATATGCTTCAAAGTTGTTATTTATACTAAAGTCTGAAACATGTAGCATTCAATAGATTAAAGTTGATATCCAACACTCATCCACTTTAGGTCCACGTTAGGTGCTCAACGATTATTGCTCCAACTCAGCCTCAAATGTCCGTCAACAGTAAGGCACTCTCCATTGTTTCAACACACTACGCATTCATTCATGAATTTATCACCACCCAACTCTGCTTGATATCACCACACAACAATGCACACAATGCATACATTCAGGAAATTATCTACCTATCTTGTCATACAGTTATGTGTGCATTAATCAACCTAGTGCATATGCAGTTTTACCAAGCTGGGCCATTACATATTCCAACAATCTTGTGATGTCCTCAACTCACATTAGCACACCTTTGCATGCTCTTCCTGCTGTCTTTGCCCTCACCTCAGAATAGCGCATTCACTGAACTATCTTGTCATCTGCATTTATGTTTGATTACCAATCTTATGTGTTGGCCCAGTCCGCTTCATCTGCAATAGTTCTGTTCAAAGCATGTAGGCAGTCTTCTGCAAGCCCCAATTCAAGGCACTGACAGCTCAGATCACCGATGCACTACTCAGCTTGTTCAGTTCAGATGCAACCTCACATTCATCAAGTTCATTCAGTTCAGCGTCAACTATGTTACCTGCAAGCTCACTCTCTAGTTTCAATTTTCTAATATCATGCACCTTCAGTCTTGCTTTCTTATTGGCAATCACACTTCAGGCTTCAAAACATAACGTATGCAAATGCTGTAGCACACGAAGATCCTGTTCTATGCACTTCAATCCATCAAAGAATGTTTTTTTAGTTAAAAGCCTTGTATAATAACAATGAACATTCACTGCCTATTTTTTTTTCTTTTTAATTCTTTTCTTGTATTTTGATCATCCCTATGATGATCCCTCAGTTCCATATGTACAATTTGTTGTACCGTATACATTAATAATATTTATCACTGAGTGCTCTCTCCTTTTTAAGGACCACTCTTTCAACAAAAAAGAAGAAGTTGATATCTAACACTATATAAGTTTTACCATTTATTTTCTTTAAGAAGTATGTATGTCGTGCACTGATAGTTGTTTGTCTCCAATCAAAGACTTGGTGCGGATTTAAATAAATAAATAAACTTCAATATATCTTAGAACCGTAATTTTTTTATTTGTCTTAACTTGCAGTTTATATGTATGTTATTGCCAATAACGTATTTTAATTTAATTTATTGAATTTTTCCATAGTTTTAAATTTGAAAAATAATTAAATTTTCGCATGATGCTTTTTGCGGCAAACATCGATTCTTTTGAAACTTCACAAAATGAGATAACTTGTCAATTTTATTGTTGTTTTATGATCATGTTATATTATCGTGCACAATCGTATTATTATTTTTTTGTTCGCGGTTCCGTATGCGAAAGTGTTATTGTGACCCCAAAATTTTTTGTTTCAAACACAAGTTTATAGAGAAAATAATACTCATGCAACACACATTCTCACGCAAATATGACTTCTTTTACATAGCTTAATTATTTTTAATTATATATATGTGTATGTATTTTACAAAGCAAATCAGGCGTTTTCTCTATGCAGAATCATATCAAGCATGTATCTCGAGTTTGCAACTTAATTCATGTCGCGGTAATGGTGAACGTCATTTTATTTCTTCTCCTAGAACAACAACATCAGTTATTTTTAATAAATCGTCTTTATATAACATAATATGCCAGATTTGGATACTGACAGCTTAAAGGCCAATAAAAATAAGATGTTGACATCAGAAAACGGGGTCAACATCCAAATACATGCATAGTGTATCAATTTAGACTCATTCATTTTATACATACTTTTCCTCCGTTGTAAAAATGTAAACACAGAGCACAATTTTTTTCTTACCTTTTCAATTATCCTTTGCACGTGGTCTTTGGTTGATTTCATATAATGCTGTCCTTGCAAGTTCACTTTATTTTATCAAACCGACCGTTAGGGAGGTTTGCTTACTGTCACTGACCAAAGTCAATTTTTCTGAAGCCAAAAAAACGTGGATCTTGTCTCCTCGCGGTTTCCCTAAACTTCCTCCTTTTACTTCGCGCATCCAAGATTCCAAATTCAAATCTATTATGATTTTCAAATTCTAAAATTTCAATTTCAAATCGATAATTTTGAATGTTTTGATTAATATTTAAATTTGAAATTCATATTTTCAGATTCAAATCTCAATTTATTCTTTTCCAACATATTATCACTTAATGTTTAAGTAATATTAACAAAAATTTAAATATATATTTCTTATCAAATTTATACAATCGAACGATCGGTTTTTTTACCGCTGTGCGGTTATACTAGTTTAACCTTTAAGATTGTGGTTATATATATTACACATTGAACAAAAGATAAACAAACGCGGCCATCTTGTATTAAATCTCTACATACATATGTTTCTGCTTTGTCTGTACTTCACTCAACATTGGAGGCTGCATAAGTTTGTTGTCCAACATTGGAGGGTGCATTAGTCTAATAATCATAAATATCTCTCCAGTTTGTCTTACTCAATGATCATCTAGTCTAACTTGTCCAGTTAGTCTGAATATAGCCGGATCAAAAGACAGGATAACACAAATTATGCATCATCAATGTTAAACATGTCATTTGATAGAATTTGACGAGTATCATTGGGTTTGTGTTTTAAGAATCATGTTACAGAATGTTTTTATTTTCTTGTAAGAAAATGGTTGATCCAGACAACTTTATTCACATGAATTATGATACTCAACCAATCATAGTTAGATCCTCATAGGTGATTTAAGAAATAAAGAGGCTCAAGATGATAATAAGAAACTAAAGGGCCAAAATAGAACGTCGTATAGGACCTTACCTTACAGCTAAATCAGGATCTGCTCTTTTAGCAAATAATTTCAGCACAGGGCGCCAGTGTCTTGATTTGGGGCCCATTTTTGGTAAAGTGTTACATCCTACGATAAAACAAAACAATTAAAGTTAAAATAACAAACAACTGTAACAAACGGTTTAAAATAAAGGGGAATTAATTTAAATGACAGAAATTTGTATATTTTTAAGCTCTAGGACACGACCTCAATATTTTAACCATAAGGACAAACATTGTCGTAAAAATTATTCATAAGGACAAACATTCTTTCAAAATTATTCATAAGGGCAAACGTTCTTCCGAAACTGCTACCGAACTAAAAATTGATACCTAAAAACAGCTACCGATAACTACAAACTGATACCTTAAAATTGCAATCAATAACTAAAAACTGGTACCTAAAAAAAGCTGTCATTCAGACTAAAATACTGAAGGTCTGTTCTTGAGGCTAACGCTGAGAAATTCTGTCCTTGACAACAATGTGTTATTTATTAGCGCTATAAAAAGCAACTACTCTTGTAGTGTTTGTTCATATCATGCACAATCTGTATGGAAGAATGCTAGCATTGCATTATGTCTGAAAGGCGGTGTTAGCATTACAAGTGGGATTAATTGCTAAGAGAGGAAAATGATAATCGTGACCTCACAAGCCTCGCAACCCGAAAATGACTAAACTTAGGATATACTTTAGAGCTATGTGGTTTGCTATCATTGAGAGCAGTTATTCCTCGATCTAGAATCGATATTTATGGATTTGGTATACACGCGGAAGTGGGGCCATGGCTGGTGCACATTGTTTTAGAGCCTTGTCTCGAGGAATTATATAACCTGATATGCCATGTTAAAGGGGGTAGCCTGCTCTGATTCGTAGGGGTCCATGTGAGGTCCTCGGTACATTATTCTAGATGTGCACCGTGGTAGACGATACCCCAGTAGCCTTATCATTGATGGAAATCCAATCTCAAATACGGGCCTTTACAGACTTAATTGTGCCCACTTATGTTGAAATGTAAAATGCAAGCATTTCAGTTATTTTATATATTTATATCCCATCTAGATTTTATTATAATGTCACAAGGTTTTCTATGGAAAGGGTTTGCTTATCCTAAGGTACAAACTCATCCATGTTTATGCAGCGTGGTCTTCGAAAATTCTTTTATTTTTGAAAGGGTTTCAAAATATTAAAAATTTGTTTGATTATGTTTCTCATGCTGGTTTTACCAAATTGATTCGGGTGTTATTTTTCTTATAACTCTCAGATTAGCTCGAGCATATTTTTTGGATTTAGCTGGAAACTTTGGATTTAGGAGACGAGCTGGATCCTCCAGGACGAACTCCTATATTTTCTTTTGTTTAAGGGATATAATTTTTTCCTAATCAACCGACTTTATCGGGAAAGATTACTTATTTTAGGACAAGAATTTGATAGCGAGATCTCAAATCAACTTGTTGGTCTCATGGTATATCTCAGTATAAAAGATGGTACTAAGGATATTTATTTGTTTATAAATAAACCTGGTGGATGGGTAATACCAGGAATAGCTATTTATGATACTATGCAATTTGTTTCGCCCGATGCTTCGATGTTTTGTTCTTGTTGCATTATCAGAAATTATAAGGATGGATTGCTATAACTGATTAGGGCTGATGGTGGATTGGTTTTGCTCTGATTGATGTATGTACATTAAAGTTCAGTTTTCTTTTGTAATGACCATTGGTATACTATATATTACTCGTCATGTTGTGAGATTCTATTCTATCTATCTTTCTTTCTTTGATCCTAACGATCTATCTGTTTGGCACTTCGATGCTCGGCACACGAATATCGTGGATGTATTAGTGTTGACTTATGAGGATCGAAAAGACGGGTTGTTACAATGGTATCGGAGCTGAAAGTTAAGTGAGAAACATGGCATATGTGGGATAAACTCATTAGAGGTAGGGTTATAACACCCTAGAATGAGTTTGAGCATATAGACACACATGTGTGTGTGTATGTATATATGATAACACGTATCTATTAGTGCTATAAAAATATTATTATCTTGTGTTAGTTGATTTGTTCAATGTTTTATGTATTCTGTCGATGGGAGTTGCTAACGTTATTGATAGGGATCTCTAAACACTTGAACAAGACCAACCGACATATTTTAAATTGGATGAGTCAAATAATTTTACCTACGATTATAGTTTATGTATATAAAAGAATGATTTTCAAAAATTGGTATAGTTATTTTTGATATGTTTTTTATTATGGAATGATGATATTCAACTATTACCATTTAGAATTTGATTAGTCGGGCTCATCCAGTTTTTGGCATTTACTAGTGTTTGTTGATTTATCTACAATTTTTCTTTCCGTAAACTTGAGTTGGGTCAATAAGAATGGTAGGGAACATTGAAATGACTGCCTTGTGAATTAAGTTTCACAATTTGACTATGAAGAAATGATGATAATGTTGGATTAAAATTGGATTATTAAAAGAATGCTTACTAAGAGAAAGTTAGAATATTTTGAAATGAATTTTTGAGAAATGATTTTATAGAAGAAGTTGATTATATAAGATTGATTTACAATGATGTGGCTTATAAATAAAAAAGGATTTAAGTAGAAAATTTGAGTACTTAAATCCCGATGTTTTTGAAAAATGGTTTTTAAAATTTTAAGGAAAAGAATAATAATAATACTATTTGAGAGTATTTATGTATAGAAATATTTTTAAGAGATTTTTAAGGAAATAAGTAGCATTGCACTTACTTCTATAGTTGGAAAATAATTATGATAATAACCGCTACACCATCAGTGTTCATTTGCGAGTTTCTTAGTAGGGAAATCCTACATAGCAATTTGTTATAAAATTTATTTGATAAACCAGATTTGATTCATCCCAAAAGCAAGACTGGATTTAAAAAAGGGAAATATGTATATTATTATTTCAAGTGGTTTTTGGAAATAGTAGTAATCGTTTACTTGAAAATACTTTCACATAAAAATATCTAGGAAAGAAATTTTTAAGTAAGTATATTTTCTTTGGATAGTTGGGGTGGAAACATCTTAATTTGTTTCATGATGATATTATTATTCTTCTAAGTGGCAATCAGATGTTTGCCTAGACGAACGTTGTAGTGCACTTAGTAAATTATTCTCTTTATCACTGAACGATCGAAACAGATTCCAATTCAAACAAACCCGTAGTAATTTGGCTAGAGATATTTTGTTAAAACTATTTTTTTGGAAATATATACAAAATCACAAAATGGAATTTTGAAATATAAGAAGTATTTTTAAGTTAACTAGTTCGAGTGACTCGAAAATAACTAAAAATGAAAAAGAGACAGGTTCGGATCGTAAACATTTCTCTTAAGTATTACCCTTTTGGAGTTACTCGGGCTATATATATTCTCTATGGTGAAAATATATAGCATCATTTCGAAAGGGGTTTTGAAATAAAACTGGGTACTTGGATCATGAGTTTACTTAAGGGAAATAAACCAAAATAAAAGGTTTGAATCAAATAATGATATGTACCCGTAGGATGTATTCGAGTATTATACAAGTTTGTAAATTAAGTTGGGTTTGATGAAAATGTTTCATAAATAATTAGAGTAAATTGGATAAGTTTTGTATGTTAACTGGTTTCCATTTTTCTTTGATTGAGAGATGAAATATTAGGGTCGAAATTTTTTTAAGAGGGGAAGAATGTAACAATCTGGAATTTTATTTTTTGATTTGTGAATATTTAATTTATTTTAAATATTCAATTAATGATTATAATTATTAAATAACCCTCTTTTAATTTATAACTAATATTAGCAAATTTCATTTTTGAATATTGTTTACTAATATAGGTAGTTTGATGAAAAACGGAAAATGTGTTAGAAATCCAGTTTTCGGATTTTTAGCTTTTTACCGAACGACAAGTTGTAGAAAGTCATTTACCCTTGCTTAAACTCTAAACAACATTTAAATGGTTATGTTAAGTTAAGAAAACCATAATTATCAAATGTAACAATATAATGATAATAATAATCAATAAATATATTTAATCACATGGATGCCTGAGATGTTGCAAAGTTGCCCTAGCAAGCATCGGTATGAGTCCTTAGACGAACTTCTCATTCTTTTTTATAACTGTGTCAACGGTAGCATACCTATATTGAGACAACTGTAGCATACCCATATCGAGACAGCTCCCTAAATCTAGTTGCGTACTCAAGCACCATCATGTCACCTTGCACTAATTCTACAAACTTCCTCAATAGAATTGACTTAGCGATCTCATACATAAATCTTTCTTCAAACTTCCTTTTGAAATCGGCTCAAGTCAAAGCTTTTTATGCTACCTCGACAGTCACACTATTCCACCAATACAACGCAGCTCCTTGCAATTTCCAAACACCAATCTCCTCTTTTATTCATCATTCAAACCAAGATCAACGAAAATCCTTTCACAATGAAGCAACCAATTCTCCATTTCAACTGCATCCTCCATTTTAATAAATGGATTCCCTCCAAGTCTTGCATAGTCTCTACTCAACACAGCATGGTTGTTGATAATTGGAACTTCCTGATTATCTCCTCCAGCATTTCCACCAACTAACCCAACAACAACTCTAGCTTGCATCATGGTGATAAAGAACTGATACATAGCTCCTATATCAACCGGTGGTGTTCCTAGACCTATATTAGCAGCTATCCGTCGACCCGGATTTCTCTTAGTGTTGGGCCTGACAATTCCGTTAGTAGCGGTGCTTCCTCCACCAAGATTCACTCTTATGTTTCATGCTCCCATATCTTACTCCCTTAAATTAGAATTCGAACCTTAGTAAGATATGGAAGAACGGTCTAAGAGAGAAGGAGAATAGAGATAAATTATGTATTTATATATAGCAAACACAAGTACGTTCCAATAGCATTATCCCATACCCCAATCTTATTCTCTGATTCATTCGAATGAAGTTTTCAAAAACTTTTTAAAGCTCAAAATTCTTTAGTTTTTACATGAATCTATGCTTTGGTAGCAAGTTGTAACATCCTCCATTTTGAGGCCTGAAAATAAGAGGTATAGTTGTTGCAATCATATATAGTATTAATTTCTGTTGACAAAATGCGATCACGTTAATGGTAACCATAATATCAGAAGCAAAAGAATATGAAATAAAAGCTTTCACATTTCAATTCATAGTCATAATTTCATATTCAGTACATAATCCCAAACGTTTTCCAGGTTTAGATAAAATATAATTATTAAAAATACTCCATGAGCAACATATGAGGATGCCTCCTGGTTGATCAGAGTTACTAAATAGACATATACATTTACTGTTAATACATTCATACAACAACTAACATAACATAGTGGATAATAGTAATATATGGACTCCTACATAGCTATCTTTGTCTCATGCTCGTCTCCGAAAGCTTTATTCGCCAAAACCTCCTTAATCTGTAAAGTCCTTACTACGAACCTGTTCAAATCAAATTTTGAGCACCCGAGAGTTTAATGGAAAAACATAAAATTCGAATCAAACAAAAAGCCTGGTGTGAATAATAATGTGCATCCCAATTTATAGATATTAAGTGAGACCACGCTCCTGAGCGAACCATGTTTTTCCCTCACTAATTCCCTTTTAATAAAAAATTCTTTTGCAATTCATTTCCTGGAACCAAACTGGTTAAAATAAAAAATAATGTATATGCATGCAACATGGTAATCATGAACAATCTATCCAAATCAATGGACTATCTGTCCTAACATCATTGTTTTTTTAGGCTGACTATAAATCTATGGCTGACTCGGGCCTACCAGGTATATCAAATTATCTAACCTACCGTTAGAAGACAACTGGACGGTCTTTCCGAGATTACCATTCGTAAGGTCAACTGATCTTTGTAGTTTTGCGGCTCACCAATAACTTATCTCATATGTGTATTTCTTTCTATGCGTAAATCTACTTTAGTCTTTCCCACGACAAATCCCCACACATTGGAGTTTTGAACTTATATTAGCTAGGGACTGCTATCTAAAGTATAGAACGTGACCCTTCCCTAGTCCCATCTAGTTTTCTAATCTTTGAGTCAATTCATTATATCACAATTGATCTAAAATTGGTAATAACACTAACCTGTTAGTAAAATTCTAGGCTAATCTCCCTTTATATTTCCTTGAAAACATAACTCTTCATAAATGATTTAACCTTTGAAATTATACTTTTAAATCAAGGAAAATATAGCCTTTTCTTTATCCAATATACTTATGGTATGATATATGCTTTTTATAAAACAATATTGGAATAGTTTGAAATCACTTAAGGTCACCGCCTCTCAAAACAAGGCCATAATGCCAAAACATTGTAAAACCTTTATAACGATAAAGCGTGACTACTTCATCGCTGTTAAGGGTCTTCACCCTTGTTTGGTATAAAAATAAGTTAAAGCCTTTAACTTTTAAAACATTAGGCCATAAGGCCAATGACACTACGTCCTACTTCATAGAGAGTTGATGTCGTATATATAAAACATGGGTTCACATAGTGACAGTCCTAAAAAGAATATACTCTACATAGATAAACTTTGACATTACTGTCTTAAGGAACAAGCAACATTAATAGGGTCGAGGTGATAATAGGTAGTAAGGATTAAAGTCGACAATCATTGGGATCGATGTTGTAAAATGCGACATCATATATTTCCATAGTGATAAAACATGATATCACTGCCTTCTCAAAACATGTGGCTAAGAGTAGTGTTGGGGTGATAAAATATGGCACTATACAGCCGAAGACATAAGGTGCGGCATAACTGCCTCATGGAATCATTATCAAAACATGCGGCATTATTTGCCGCTATTGTCACTTCGAAAGTATTGGTCGACATCGTCGAAAAATAAGCGGCGTTTAAGCCATGCAGCAATGACAGCGTCGAGGACCACGACCTTGATGTCTTTACACTCTAACTAAGGACAATACATTTCATACCAACTAACTGGGTATCCTATTTATCTTACTAGGTCATCGTCGAAGTTTATAAAGGCGGAGTGAATGGGTGCAACAATATGAGGAGGCTCGATGTGAAAAGGCATAATTAATATAAAAACTGCTATTTTTGCCATTAAAAGTAATTTCTTTTCACCAAACTCGATTTTTTGCCCATTTCTTATTGGATAACCGAAACTTTATCAATTTCTTTACCAGGAAATCTGCCAAATCCTAGAATTACCATTTCCAAAACATGTTTGCATGCCATTGATATATATTAATATTTTAATAAGCAAATAAGCTCTTCTGGCTAAAATAATTCATAATACATCAATAGCATTTGGGAAAATTCTCCAAAAAACATAATAAATAAAATTAATCATATTCTTATCATATAAAAATTTCGAAGCCAAAAATATTATTTAATTATTTATAATAATTAAACCTCGAAATAATCCATCTTCTACACCTATAAAATTCATTGTAAATTCATGCTTTATCAGAAAAATATGAAATTTAAATCTCGCTTCTGAAATGATGTTTATAACATCATACCAAAATTTAAATTCATTTAGACATCATATGGTAGATTTTCTAACTCAAACATATCACTAAATTTCATAAATAAATTTCCTTAATTCATCAATAAGCATATAATCCTTCAAAATATCATAGCATGGCATAATATAAGCAAACGATTCGGGTTTACCCTTAAAACTGAAATAACACTTAAAACATGAGATGCATATCTTATTTTTCACCTTGTTCAATATAGGAACTTGAGATTTGTGCTTAGTCATGATCTCCCTAATCTATCCTTTGATTTCCTATCTTTACACTTCATGAATCCCTTTAGTAGTGACCGGCCTTGTTCTTTTGATTATATTTGTGTAAATGAAGTGAATAAGGGAGAAGGAATGTATGGGTATGTATTAAGAAACATGTCTTATTCTTATTTTTCCCTTATCATACATTCCTCCTTCTTATCTAAGTTTTATTTACCTTTATTAATTCATTAATTAAGGCATGACCTATAATTAATAGAATCCCCTTTTTGTTTTATCATCCAATATTATTTTGTTTAATTTGTCTAAATAAATTACTAAATAATGTTAATCAAAATTAGGGGTGTTACACCATGGCTCCAAAACAATGTGTATCAACCATGGCTGCACTTCCGTATGCATACCAAATCCATAAATATCAATACTAGATCGAGGAATGACCGCTTCTAATGGTGGCGAACCACATAGCTCTGAACCATATCCCTTGTTTTAGTAATTTCTAGGTTGTGAGGCTTGTGAGGTCACAATTACCTTTTTCATGTCTTAACAATTCCTATTTGGAATGCTAACATTTCCTTGAAGGCACAATGCAATGCCAACATCTATCCATACAAGTTGTTCAAGTTATGAACAAAATGAAGGCACTACTTATACTACTTTCTTTTTGGAACCACTCTCAGAATTAGTAGTAATTAGTTCTTGCACTTCAAAGATCTTCGCCGTCGATCATCTCAAACCACTCTAGAATCTCTTCCAAAACGTCTAACGCACGTATGATATTTGAGTGGTATTTGAGTCATCTCATATAAGTACACTCCCTCATTTATCAATCGCTCCAATATTAAATCGGTAGTTCTAACAGTCTCAACTCCATTTTTTTTAAAATAATCAAACAATACATAAGAGCTGAGATCACCTTCTAACTGTTTAAGTGGATGGATTTCCTTATCATTTGTCCTAAGAGAACAAAACAATATTTATACGCATAGAACAAAATCATCGAAGATGACTGTGCCATATAACCTCTATTTTTCTCCTAGATATTTCCAGAGTTAGATTTGGTCAAGATTTGATAGTCGGTAATTTAACTATCAAATAAAAAAAAATCAAACATTGATTAAATTCCATTGGGATCCATTATGCCTCTTTTAATTTATCTTTTATTAATTAAATATCCATTCAAGTATTTGATTTAAAATACATTTACAAAATATATATTCACAACATCTTACTCTTTCCAATACTTGGAAAAACATTCATATACTTATCTTAGTGGTATAAGTATATTTCAAAACATTATATTTTCAATACTTAGAAAGTATCTATATACTTATCTCAACGGTATCAGTATGTTAATCAAGCTTTAAGGGAAATTTTCTCTTTACTGAAATCAAATTTAAATGGAACAAAACAAATATAATTTAAAACATTTTTTTACTATAAACCCATCCATTATCCTTCGGTGTTAAGTATGAAAAGAAGTTTCCATACCACTATAACTAAGAATGATTATTTATCAAAATCAAATCTCATTCCTTTTACAAAATTCCTTTTTTTATAAGCCCATTTCATATTTACAATTTCTTTAATAAATCTCCAAAGTAATTCATAAAAATTCTTTCATAAATCTCTAAATGTATTTATAAACTCCTTGTAAAACTCCTTTACCAAAATATCATTTAAAATCTTCTTTACATAAGATCATTTTTCCCTTTTAAGTACAATCCTTTTTATAAAACAATTCATCATTTTAAAACACATTTATTCAATTAATTAATTACTTTTAAATATCATAAGCAAATAATTAACTACTTTAAAACATCACCATTGAAATAAGAAATTATCTTTAAACATATCATGAATAAAATAATTGATTATCTTTAAGCACGTCATTGATAAAATAATTAATAAATTATTTTTAAACAAAACTAAATCAAGTAACTAACTTAAAACAACATTACTAATATAATTAAATAACATAAAATATCATTAATAATATAATTAAATAACTTACTTAAAACATCATTTACAAACACGTAACCTCAAATTTTTATACAATTGAAGTTGTTTAAAATTCATAATTTTACAAATTCGAAAAGAGGCTTAGTGACCACAATGGTACTTTATCAAGCTATCGTTCAGTTCAATTTAAAATTTTCAAGTCACATGACTGGTATTTACACAAGCAACATATATATATATATATATATATATATATATATATAATCCATTATTAACCGTCGGTGGTTAACGTGTCATTTTTCCCAAAATTAATTAATCCACATATTAATTAACTGACATATGAATAAATGTTAAAATTAATATAATCGTAGAATGGGGGTTTATTATGCTAAACAGATGTCGTAAATAATCTATTAAATTGAATTATAGCAAAATGATGTTTTATTATGCATCATAGATGTCCAGAATAATCTATTCCATTTAAAATAGCAGGATGGTTTTTTATTTGGCCAAATAGATAACATCCATAAATTGATTTGACTATGTTATTATTTAAGCAACATTATAATATCCAATGGGTTTCATTTTATCATTAAATTTTACTTTACTAAAACTACCAACTATTTATACCATGGTATTCTACTAGTTCATAGGAACCTAGTGCAAAAACCCGCTGGCCAATTGGATTTCAAACGGGTGAGATAACATATTCCAAAGTTAGCACATATTATTAATAAAAGATTTAAGAAAGCAAACTTACTAATTTCTCACCCAAGACAATCGAGGCCCAGCCCAACACCTAACTAACCTAAGCCGCTCCCCTTCCTTCTCCCTAAATTCAAACTCCTAGATAAATAGCCTAACAAAAAAACCAAAAGATAAATTGGAATCCAATCTCGATGCACAAACGTGCACATATGCATGTGCAGGAGCGTCAACGACCACCATCCGCCTCGCCGACCTCGCCCTTACAATTGCCTACCCAAGCACAACCCAACCATCCTAACATCGCCATCCTAGGCGTCCCCCTTAATTTTCGACCAAAAAAAAAATCCTAATTCAAAATTTCATTCCAGGTTATAAGACAAACATGAAAATTAACGGAAACCACCCCTCGGCTAACAACACCACTGGCCACCACCATCGTACAAATGCTGACCCCCTATCTTACTTGTGAGCCATCCTCACCACGCCTGATGACAAGTGTTGCCATAATCCCGAGGACCGAACTTAAAAACAGAGGACCCTATAACCCTAAACTGACCTCGACAACCCATCTTCGACCATTGCAATACCTCCGACCAACACCATAGCTTCGCCGCCTACTAAGGTCACTCCAGCTTCACTCACTCTACCTCAAACCACCTAGTTTGCCAGAATTTGATTTTTGAACCAAATGTGATCAACTCACCCCTGTGACACCATCCTAATCCGTAAAATCTTACGACTTGCTCCAAAAATCATGATTCGTGGATACAGACATGATTGCAATGGTCGTCCATCGATTCGTGTTCAACAAATAATTAACAATATTAGACTACTTACTGTTTTAAACCTATATCGCACACATCACTCGAAGAAATAACATCCAGCTATATTTAAAAAGGATTATAAACCAAATTTAACAACTTTCATGTTTGAAACTTTTGGCTGATTCGAAATAATTCAGAGGTTATGGATTTTTGAATAAGGAATGTACATGTTTTCATGTTAAGAACAGAGAACAGTAAGCCCATTTATAAACTTCACAGTAAGCTTAGTTTCAAATTTAAATCAAATACCACTAAAACATGATTTTTAAAGTAATTGATTAAGCATGAAAATGAAATAAAGCTCATAACCAAACTACAAATAAATTTACCCAAAATGTTAAACAAAGATTTGAGTATTTCACAACATTTATGTTTTTCATCAAAATACTATCAAAAATTGAATATCTCACCTTTCCTAATTTGAAATGCTTCAAACTTTGGTCTTTGAGTGTACTAACACTTTTGAACTGAAAGATGGGAAATTTTTTATGTTCAAAATTTGAAATGTAGAGAAGATGGGAAAGGATTTTAAGAAGTATGGAGATAAATAAAAGTGAAAGGGTGTATACAATTATAAGGTTAAATAAAAATAAAATAAAAATAGAATTCCCCTTAAATCAAGATTTTAACTCTACCATCACTTACACATCTATCAAAGCGTCAACCATTAGAAAACATAGTGGATATTAGGATAGCCTTGTACCTTAGTTGAGTTCAATACTTAAGGTACCTTAGCATATTAAATCCATCACTTCATATTCAAATTGTAGTCATAGAGATTGGTTAAAGAAATGAGGTGATGCTTGCTTTCTTTGGTGGTAACAAGGAAATGGAGGCTCTGAATGAGCACAATCAGAAAAGGAAGTTCTTTCATTAGAAAGGAGCTCAGAAGGGTGGTGCAGCTACGAAAGGAAAAGGAAAAGTTGTGTGTTACAAGTGCGGTAAGGAAGGGTATTTTTCGAATGAGTGTCATTCAAGAGGTGAAAAAACAGTTATTGGAAGGAAGAATATCAAGTGCTTTAACTGTGACCAGATTGGACACTATAAGAATCGGCGCAAGGAAACAAATAAGGTGGAGAAAGGGAAAGTGTTTTCTTTGGAATCAATTACCTCGAGACCAACCGATTAGGAGAAAGGAAAAGTTGTGATAGGAGGTACACTTTTGATTCATGTCTTGTCTTTGGAATACTGTTTGATACTAGTGCATCATATTCTTTTATATCTCATTGTTTGGTAGCTAAGATTAACCTAGAACTTCATACCTAGTTATTTCTTTAAGAGTTGCAAATCCGATAGGAGGGTATGCAACTCTAGGGATGAGATGTGACCATTTAGAGTTTGAATTATCAGATCATATATTTTCCTACAGTTTGCAAGTATTTTATTTCATGGGCTTTGGGATTATTTTGGATATAGACTGGTTAAGTAAATATAATGCTAGAATATTTTGCCAAGATAGGAAATATCTCTAAGACACCCTAATAGTAGCTACCAATTTATATACTCAGTAGAGAATCCAAGTTTTGATATGTACGCTTTATTGGGTATAATAGAGGAGGAAGATGACTTGGATTCAATTTTCATAGGTAGAGAATTTGTAGATGTTTTTGAGCTTGTTACAAGACAACCACTGAAATGAGCTATTGACTTTCGAATAGATCTTATACCTGGAGCTGAATCCGTAAGTAGACCATCCAACAGGATGACACCTACCGAGATGAAGGAGTTAAAGGAGCAGCTAGTGGACTTAGAAGCAAAAAGTTTTGTTAGACCAAGTAGTTCGCCTTAGGGAGTGTCCGCGTTGTTCGTGAAGAAACTGGACGGGTCGTTAAGTTTATGCATCGATTATCATAAGTTGAGTGAAAAGAAGATAAAGAATTGATATCTCCTACCGAGAATCGATGATTTATTTAAACAATTGAGTGGAGCCAAAGTATTTTCCCAGTTGGATTTAGCGATAGGGTTCCATCAACTAAGGGTAGCGACGACAATATTCCATGATGGCGTTTAGAACAAGATATGGTTTGTACGAGCGGCTAGTAATGCCATTCGGATTGACTAACATGTCTACTTTCTTCGCAGACCTAATGAACCGAACTTTCTAAGAGTAGTTGGATTGGTTTTTATTGGTATTAATAGATGATATTTTGATTTATTCTAAGGATGAAAGAGATCATGAGATTCATTTTAGAATAGTGCTTGAGAACTGAGACGGCATTAGATAAAAGTGAAGTTTTCGAAGTGTCATTTTGGGAAGAAGGAGATGAAGTTTCTTGGTCATGTAGTCTCAGAAAAAGGGTTGTCCATAGATCCAACTGAGATAGAAGCTGTAAATAACTAGAAAATACCCGAGATGGTGACTAAGATAAAGAGCTTTCTTGGACTAGCGGGCTACTACCAGAGATTCATCAAGGATTTCTCTCGCATAGCAGCACCGATGTCTAAACAAATGAGAAGGACATGAAGTACGTTTGGACTGATAAATGTGATGGGAATTCCAGAAGCTAAAACGTTTATTAACCAACAGGTTGGTGTTAGCTGTTTGAGATGGAAATCAAGATTTGGTGGTATATACCGATGCGTGTGGAATATGATTAGAAGCTGTGTTAATGTAGAGGGGTAAAGTGGTTGCCTATGCTTCGCTACAGCTCGGGCTACATGAAGTTAGATATCCGACTTATGACTTAGAGTTGACTGCCATAATATTTTTTTTGAAGATGTGGAGATGTTACCTTTGGGAGAACAATTCGAGTTGAATATGGACCGTAAGTCGCTAAAATACTTATTCTCTTAGAGGGAATTGAAGATGAGACAATAGAGGTGGTTAGACTGTATAGCTACTTATGATTTTGGAGTTGAGCACACATCGGGGAAAGGAAACAAAGTTGCAAATGCATTAACAGGAAATATCAGAATGTGTATTAGCTATGTTCGCTAAATGGAAAGATTTGGAAGCATTGACTACTTGTAGTATGTGGTTAAGATCGACTACCAGTTCTAGTCAAAGTATCGCAATGTTATCTTGTTTGGAAGTTAATCAGTATTGATCGACTGTATTGCTTATAAGCAAAGAGATGATCCATTATTAGCTGAAAGAATTAGAAGATTGGAAGATGGAACTGAGATTGATGATTTAAAGGATTTTTAACTTAACCAAAATGGATGGTTGAGAAAGAAGGGACGACTATATGTTCCTGATGATGGTGACCTAAGGAAAGAAGTTCTTAAGGAGAGTCATCGATTGAAGTTTACTATTCATCCCGGAGGAACTAAGATGTATCAGGATACAAAGAGAAGTTTCTTCTAGGAAGATATGAAAAGGCATGTAGGCTTATGGGTAAAGCAGTGTTTGAACTATCAACAAGTGAAAGCCGAACATCAGAAGCAAAGGGGATTTGCTTCAGGCTTTGGATATACTAATTTTGAAATAAGAGTCTTTATCCATGGATTTTACTTACAGGTTTCCAAGGCCAAGCAGAGGAAATGAAAGTACATGGGTCGCAGTGAATGGACTGACCAAGAGTGCACATTTTATTCCTATTAAATCGACAAGAACGTCACCTGTTTTGGCGAAGTTATTTATAAAGAATATTGTCGGACTGCATGGGATTCCTGGCAGTATAGTTAGTGATAGAGTGCTTTGTTCACTAGTGAATTTTGGAAGAGTCTATAGGAAATATTAGGTATCCAGCTTAAGATGAGTACCAATTATCACCCAAGATAGATCGGTGGAGCCAATAAAGTACTTGAAGATATATTGAGGGATTGTGTGGCGGGTCGTAGGAAGAGCATTTACATTCGATTGAGTTTTCCTTTAACAATAGTTATCAGACTAGAATAGGAATGACGCCTAAGATAGATTAGCTCTTAGCCCGGATATGGTAAGAGAAGCCATAGAAAAGATTGAACTGATTTGAACTAGAATGAAGGAAGCTCAATCTAAGTAAAAAAAAGTTTTGCGGATAAGAGATGGAAAGACTTAGAATTCATAGTTGGAGATCATGTTTTCATCAAATTGTCACCTATGAGAGGTGTGATAAGATTTGAAAAGTTGGGGAAATTGGCACTTAGGTTTGTTGGACCATTTACTATCATAGAGAGGATCGGGAAACTCACTTACAGGATAGAGCTACCGAGCAGTTTGGAAGAAATCCACAATGTTTTCCATATTTCTCATCTAAGAAAGTGTGTTCGAGATCCAGAGACTGTTGTAACTCCGACTACATTGGAACATTTAGTAATGGAGCCGGACATGACTATAGTTATACATCTAGTTCATATTGTGGCTAGTGATGAGAAAAAGTTAAGGAAGGTGATTGTTAGAAAAGTAAAGGCCAAGTGGAGTAATGATGAGAGAAACTGTACTTAGGAAACAAAAAGCATGATTACAGACACTTATCCTGACTTGTTTGATGGTATGTTTTACATATATGCTTTTATGTTTGATGTGTCAAACTTATCGTAATTTCGAGGATGAAATCTTTAAGGAGGAAAGTCTGTAACAACCCTAATTTTGATTAACATTATTTAGTAATTTAATTAGACAAATTATACAAAATAATATAGGATGATAAAGGAAAATGAAATTTGGTTAATAATAGGTCGTGCCTTAATTAATGAATTAATAAAAGCAAATAAAGCTTAGATAAGAAGGAGGAATATATGATAAGGAAAAAATATGAATAAGAGATAATTCCAAATATATATCCTTACAATCCTCCTCCCTTATTCACTTCATTCATACGAACATAATCCAATAGAACAAGGCCGGGCACTACCAAGGGATTCAAGAAGAATAAAGCAAGGAGGAAAGCTTAGGGAAATCAAGTCTAAATGAAAATCTCAAGCTCCTTATCAAACCAAGGTGAATAACAAGATATGAATCTAATGTTTTAAGTGTTATTTTAGGGTTTAAGGGTATGCCTAAATCTTTTGCTTATTGGTGATTTAAGGGAATATATTAATGAAATTTAATGATATGTTTGAGTTATAAAACCTATCATATGACTCCTAAATGACTTGAAATTTTAGTATGATGTTAGAAACATTAGTCTTGAAGTAGGTTTCAAATTTCATAATTTTCTGATGAAGCATGAATAAATCATGAATTTTCTAAGTATAGAAAATGGATTATTTTGGGTTTTAATTATTAAAAATAATTAAATTATATTTTTGACCCTAAAATTTTTATATGATTAATTTGATTTATTATGGATTTTTGGGTAATTTTCCCGAGTGTTGCTGATTTATTATGAATTATTTTAGCTATAAGAGCTTATTTGATTATTAAAATATTGATATGTATCAATATTTGCAAACACGTTTTGGAAATAATAATTCTGGGATTTGGCAATTGTCTTGGTAAATACATTGATAAATTTTTGGTTATCTAATACGAAATGGATAAACAATTGGGTTTAGTGAAAATAAATTACTTTTAATTGCAAAATAATAGTTTTTATATCAATTATGGTCAGGCCACGCCGAGCTTCATGTTGCCGCACCCGATCATCCGCCTCTGTAACCTTCAATGACGAACAAATAAGATACATAAGATACCAAGTTAGTTGGTGTGGAATGTATCATCCTTGGTTGGAGTGCAACGACATCAAGATCGACACTATGGTTCCCGACGTTGTCATTGCCATATGGTTTAAGTGCAACTTATTTTTCAATGACATTGACCCAACACTTTCGAGATTATAGGAGCGATAATAGTGTTGCATATTTTGATAATGACTCTATAAGTCAATGATGTCGCACCTTATGTCGTCAGCTGTATAGTGCCACATTTTATCACCAGACATTATTCCTTGTCGCGTGTTTTAAGAAGGCAGTTATGTCGTGTTTCATCACTTTGGCAATATATGATGCTGCGTTTTACAACATCAATCCCAATGATTGCCGACTTTAATCCCTACTACTTATTATCACTTCGGGATTATTGGTGCCGCTTGTTTTATTTAAGGCAGTAATGCCAAAGTTTATCCATGTAGACTATATTCTTTTAAGGCTCGTCACTACGTGACCTATATTTTATATTCTAGGACATCGGCTCCTTATGAAGTAGGACATAGTGTCATTGGCCTTATGGTCTTATGTTTTAAAAGTTAAAGGCTTTAATTTATCTATATACCAATGAAGGGCAAAGACCTTTAACGGCGACGAAGGCGCCAAGCTTTATCATTGTAAAGGTTCACAGCATTTTGGTTTTGTGGCCTATTGTTTTGAGAGGAAATGACCTCAAGTGATTTTGAACTTCAACGATATTGTTTTATAAAAAGCATATATCATGGCATAAGCATTCTGGATAAAGTAAAAAAGCTTGATTTTCCTTGTTTTAAAGTATGATTTCAAAGTTTAAATAAGTTATAAAGAGTTATGTTTTCAAGGAAATACAAAGGGTGATTCGCCCAGAATTTTACAAAAAAGATTAGTGTTCTTACCACTTTTCGATCAATTGTAATATGATGAATTCACTCAGAGATTAGAAAACCAGATGGGACTAGTGTAGGGTCGCGCCCTATTCTTTAGCTAGTAGCCCTTAGCTAATATAAGCCCAAAACTCTAGTGTGTAGGGCTTTGTCATGGGAATACTAAAAGTAGGTTCATGAACAGAAAGGAATACACACAAATGAGATAGGTTATTAGTGGGCCTGCAAAAACATTAGAATTTGTTGACGCTAAGAATAGTAAGTCTCGGACAAACCATCTAGTTATTTTCTAACAGTGGGTTAGATAATATGATATATTTGGTAGGCTCGAGTCAGCCATAGGTTTGTAGTCAGCCTAAGAAAACTATGATGTTAGGACAGATAGTCCACTGACTCAGATAGATTGTTCATGATAACCCATATTTCATGCATATACATTATTGTTTATACTGTTTATTTTATCCAGTTTGGGTGCAGGAATTAATTTGCAAAAGATATTTTTAAATGTATATTAGTGAAGGGAAAACCAGTTTCGCTCAGCGGTGTGGTCATACTTAATATCTGTAAACCGAGGTAGCGTATTATTATTCACACCGGGATTTTTGTCTGACTCAAAGTTTATGTTTTCGCTTAAACTCTCGAGTTCTCAAAATTTGATTTCAGTAAGTCGGGAGTAAGGACTTTACAGGTTAACTAGGTTTTGACGAATAAAGCTTCCGAAGATGTGCAGGAGACAAAGCCAACTATATAGGAGTCTATTAGTTACTATTATCTACTATGTTATGTTAGTTGTTGTATAAACGTGTTGACAGTAGATGTATCTGTCTATTTAATAACTCTGATCAACATGGATGTATCTTCATATGTCGTTCTTAGAGTATTTTGTAATAATTATATTCTACCTGAACCTAGGCAATGTTTGGGATTATGTACCGAATATCAAACTATGACTTTCAAATGAAATGTGAAAGTTTTTATTTCATATTATTGTACTTTTGATATTATTGATACTATTAACATGACTGTATTTTGTCATCGAAAACTGTAGATGACAGCAGCATCTGTAGCGCTTAATTTTGGGCCTTAAAATGAGGAATGTTACATTTGGTCCTAGAGAACGATGTAATTTGGTATTCCATGTTAAAAGGGCATCTTAATATGATATGCAAGGGGTCCATATAAGGCCCTTGGTACGTTTTTCTAGAGGTGTATTGTGGCAGATGCTACCTCAGTAGCCTTGTCGTTGATGGAAATCCAATCTCCAACACATGCCTATATGGACTTAATTATGCCCAACTATGTTGTCATGTGAGATGTAAGTATTTCAGCTATTTTATATCTTAATTTTCCCCTCTAGACATTATTCTACTATCACAAAATTTTCGATGAAATAGTTTTGATTATCATAATGTAAAACCCATTCATTTTTATGTGCAGCACGATCTTACAAGATAGCTTTATTTTTGAAAGGGTTTAAAAATATTAAAAATCCATTTAATTGTGTTTCTCAAGCTGGTTTTACCAGACTGATCTAAGTGTTATTTTTCTTATAATGCTCGGGTTTTCCTGAGCATATTTTCTAGATTTAGCTGGACACTTTGAAGCTTCAAGAGACGAGCTGGATCCTCCAAGACTTGCACCTATATTTTCTTTTATCTTCTGCTATATTGTTCTTGTTGCATTTATTAGAAATTATAAGGACCGGTCTTTATAACTGTCCAGGGATGATGATAGATTAGTTTTTCTCTGATTGATGTATGTACATTAAAGTTCAGTTTTCTTTTGTAAAGACCATTAGTATAATATATATATATATATATATATATATATCACTTTTCTTGTTGTAAGATTCAGTTCTGTCTTTCTTTCTTTTACCCCAAGGATCTATCTTTTCGACGCTTGGTTGTTTGGCACACGAATACCGTAGATGTATTAATGTCAACTTCTGAGGATCAAAAAGGCGGGCTGTTACACTAATGATCCAGACGCCTTCTAATCGCTATAAATAAGAAGCAAGCCCTTCACTTTTATTCACAAAAATATTTGAAATGCTAAGAAAGCTCTGTTAGTCTTTTTTCTCAACTAGATTCAAGAGTTCAAACTCAAGGGAAAAAGGTAATAGATTTATATAAATTTTCATTCTTCTACTTTTATTCTTCCCCTGAACTCTGAATCTAATTTATATACGGTCCAATTGTTGTATATTTCAAAACGAAGAAGTCCAAAGGAGATATTAGGAGTGGATATGAATCAAACCCAAAGGAAATCATACAATCATCTATGAATGGAAATCATAGTTTTTCATTTTTTAATTATTTGTATAGTAGGAGTTTGGATTTGTTTTATGTCTTGGAGAATTTTGTTCATGAAAAGTCTAAAACTAAAACCCTAAAATCCCTCTAAATTAAATTTCAATTCTTATATTTATTAAAAATCTCGATTATTTTATATTAAAATAATAGAATTTTGTTTGTTATTGCAATTTGAATATTTTATATTCTATTTCACTTTCAAATTTCTCTATTGTTGTGTTAAAGGGTTTAAAAAGGAAATGAGTTTGGAAAATGGATGAATTATCATATCTACAGTTTACACTGCCTATTTCTATAGTTTGATATGAATCCTGTTTTCACTGTATATGTAAAATTTGAATAGAATATACAGGGTTTAAATTGTAAGTTTTATTCCTTGAAATAGAGATGCTGATTCTACTATATTAATATGCAGTAAGCTTGGTATTTGATTCTATATTATTAATGCTTGTCTATTGTTTGGCTAAGGATATTAGCTAATTTCTAAGTTATCGTACGAAGTTAGATCTATACGAATTTGAAGTTTTGAATTTAAAACGTTTAATATAGGACGCAAATTTTTTTGCCTGCCTAGGAATATTTAGTTAGCCTAAATTATGTACTTGTAATTATTAGCATATAAATATATTATCAACGTATAATTAATAATGTTTTAGTTGCGTAGTATATATAGGTTAATAATTAGCACTAAATTCAACATGTAGGAAGTAAGGATAATTATGGAAATTAATCCATAATTGAAGGCGAAATAAGGAGTTTTCCCTATATGGCCTTAATGCGGAATGTAGAGAGGTATAAATATGGTAGTATGTCAAAAGAGTGGAATTATAACTAAGTTATAGGGATGCGAGTTCATCCAAAAGTACATAGAAGTCTGTAAGCAAATCTGACTACCATTAATGTGACTTTGAGACTGATGTGAGAAATCACCTATAATAAGCATCCACGGTAAATGCAAGGTTAGTCCTAATTCTGTAGGGCAAGTCTGCCCAATTAATCTGGCTAGCATCATCTTCAAATAGTCGGACTAATATAAGGCATCACAGTTTGGGTTACGAGTCATAATACGTAGTACCTACTTCTGGTTTGGGGATATTCAATGGCTATTGTAGGGCTCGCCTCCTTCCTACCTAAGAAGTATTAAATACTCGAGATTATCTTTTGGGTGTGGTAGTAGAGAATCTCGAGAGGAGTCCGCTTCGGGGTCTAGGTATTAAGTGGCTATTTTAAGGTTTGCCTCTTCCCATTAAGAAATATTAAGTGGTCTGGTGAGATTTTGTGCAATGTCAGTTAGAAAGAACTAAAGTGGGGTCCTCCTTGGGTTATGTATTGAAGGATGGTTATCCGCCTAAGATATAGGTATTAAATGATCAAATTTTTCCTAATTCCCACTAAAGAGGTATTGAGTTGCTTAGGTACTTTCTCACATGGTTAAGACATGATTGACGATAGTTACATGGGGCTAGAAAAGGTCTTTGGCCTACAGTTGAAGTTATATAATGGAGTTGGACTGGAAGTGCCTTCGGGCTTATAGTTGGAGGTATATTTGGTAGGATATAGTATAGAATGCATATGACATATTTATTATCTAAACAATACTGCCCAATACTATGAAGGTAAGACTTAAGATTATTATTCACTAGACATTGTTGTTTTAACCACTCCCCTTTACGACATACAAGTTTGGGGAGATGATGCTGATTTAAAACATGAAGGAGGAGGCAAAGTCTTATGGCAGTTTACCTATCTGTTTATGTTTTTGATATATTTTGTTGTATCCAGTTTCAGATATGTTATTATTGTTTTTTGGATATTGTATTCTAGATATTTGGGATGATATGTTGTATTTCTAAGATTTGGATATTTTATGAAATGGGTACATGTCTATAATATTATATTTTATTCTTACCGCTATGAGATAGCATAGATAGATAGCTCTGTATATTGTTCATTGTATCGGTTTTACCCATCAACAGCCAGCTTTAGACTGTGTCTAAGGTTCGTTTGGCTTTTATCAAATTGAAAATTAGGCCCTTTTCGAGGTGGGTTGTCATAGCCCTAATCTCAAAATGGGCTTTTGGGCCTAAGTTAAACCTCCCTAACTACCCTTTATGCTGTTTAAAAAGTGCCTAACTTCAAATGGCCATACCTCCTAGCCAATAAGTCCATAAAGCTATTATGACCACTTTTTGGGAAGAGGAACCATTGTATATTTCCAATGGAAGTGATATAGACCTCAAATTCTACTTCTATCAAAAGTTATAGGCCTTACATGTTTCCATGGCCAAAATCATCCAATAAAATTTCTATAGGTCAGAAATGTCACTACTTAACATTCCCCAAAGTTATAGCGTCATATAACCCAATATGAATTTAAAAATAATATTTATAGTCCTCGAATATATAAAATACGAGTCGTTGCATTCTCCTCCTTCAGGAATTTTGCCTTGGAAGTCCCCAATTTGAACAGGGTAAATTCAACAATAGTTATCCTGTATGCATGACAGCCATAAGCAATCATCTCAAACATTGAACATGCAGTCATGCAATCATAAGCAATAAAAATGTAATCTATGACTATCCTAGCTTATAAGATACTAAACTACTTTATATAAAACATCAAATATGATATCAAATGTGAAAGCTAATGGTAAAATGGAAATTTCACCAAGTGAAGAGCTCCAGATAAGTGGCCTTCATGCTTTCCTCGATCTCTTACGTGTAATTTCATATGCTTTCGCTCCACTGAACATTTACTAACTCCATCGACTTCCTCCTAAGCTACTTTGTATATGGTTTAATTATATGGATCAGCCTACGAGGTCTCGAAAAGCTTCTATTTCAGTCTCCATATCATCTAGCTGATCCGATGTAACAATCACAACAAAGCTATGCACAAACTTCTGCAAATGAGATACATGGAATACATTGTGTATACCCACCATCTTTTGAGATAAGCTAACTCTGTAAGCTAGGTTCCAATTGAGTATCAGAAAGGACCTACGAACTTCGGTTCCAACTTCCCCCAGTAATGAATCGAACTACATTCTTGAATGGAGAGATCTTGACAACTCCATATTGTCAATAGAGAACTCCAAATTTTTACATCACTTATCAACATAGCTCTTCTGTCTATCTTGAGCAGCTCTCATTTGTTGCCAAATGATCTTGATTTTCTCTGATGTCTCTATGATCATATCTGGCCTCAATATCAGTTTTTGCCCACTTCCTACCAACATGAAGGAGTGTTTCATGATCAGCCATATAATACCACAAATGGTGCAAGATCACTGATAATTGTTGTTGTATGCAAACTCTACTTAATGCAAGTAATCATCCTACAAGCCCTTAAAGTCGAGTATGCAAGCTCATCAGATATCCTCTAAGATACGACTTACCTGCTCGGTTTGCCCATCAGTTATGGTTAATAAACAGTACTCAGATGTAGCACTATCCCAGCACCTATTGTAACTCTTCCAAAGCCCACTAGTGAGCAATGGGTCTCGATCACCCATATTGATTTTTAGCATGGCATGGAATCATAATCCACTTCACATACAATTTAGCCAATTTGGATGTCGTTCTACTTGACTTCATAGGTATAAACCTAGCTTTCTTCATCGATCCATTGACAATGACCAGATGCTATTGTACCCTCCTCTAGTCCTCAACCATCAATCGGTGAAGTCCTCTGACATATGTCTCCACTTCCACTTGGAAATCTCAGTGGTTGCGGGAAACCATTTGCCTTTTTTTTATTTAACTTTCACTAGTTAGTAGTTTATACATCTAGAAATAGATGTCCCGACACCCTTCTTCATCCCTTCCTAAAACTTTTTTGCCTCATATCTTAATACATTTATTACCTCTGGTATGTATAGGCAATCTCGACTGATTGAACTCCCATATCACCTCATCCCTCAACCTGTCGACATCAGGTACAAACAATCTACCATCCTTACAGAGCCAACCATCTCGATCCAGCTCGTACTGCTGCATATCCTTAAACTCTACTATAATTTCAATCATAGCCATGATCTTTCTAGCCCAGCATCACATCTTTGTCTATACCAATCCGCTTAATCAAATTAGATCTAGTAGTCAAACTAGCCAACATCTCCAGCTCTAGCTCACATCGAGGTTTGAAGTCATAACTAGCGATAAACTCAAGTTGCTTCCACTTTAGGAACGTCGGCTTCAAGCTAGAATGTTTTCTACTCAGAGCTTCAACTACTATGTTTCCTTACCAAGCTTATAGAAAAAGTCAAAGGCATAGAAGGCTAAGAATTTTGACCATCACTGCTAGTGAAAGCCGATGTCTTTTTGGGAGAAGAGGTACTTTAACAATTTGTGATCCATGAATAACTCAAACCTTTCTCCTATAATCCTCAAATCAAATACTATCGCCGCCAACTCCAAATCTGTGTGAGATACTTCGTTTGGTGTGGTTTTAGCTATCGACTACCATAGGTGACAAACTTACCCCTCTACATCAATACTGCACCTAGTCTGGAACCATGGACATTTTTATATACCATTAACTCCTTATTCCCACTCAGAGATTAACATTGTTAAACCATTCCTTCAGACTCACATACGTGTGCTTGTACTTCATGTCCTAGGCAAAAGTCTTATTTTTCTTTGTCAAGTTAGTTAACGGTACTGCTACCTTAGAGAAGTCCACGATAAAACATCTATAGTATCCCACCAATCCAAGAAAACTCTTCACATTTGTGGCACTCTTAGGTCTATCCCAATCCTGGAGTATTGCAACTTTTGCTGGGTCTACAACAATGACATGCTAAAAAAAGTGACAAAAAATTGCATTTCCCTTCTACAAGAGTGATACTTTAGAAACTTCATCTTGAGTTGGTGTTTCCTCAATACCTCTATCATAATCCTCAAATTCGTCTTATGTTCCTCTTTTGTATGTGATTAAATGAGAATATCATTAATGAACATAATTACAAACTTATTCAACTAATCCCTGAAAACATTATTCATGGGATCAACAAAGTATGTCAATGCATTGGTTAGCCCGAATGGCATAGCTAACCACTAATAAAATCCAAATGGCATACAAAATGTTATAATCGACATACTCTCTCTAGCCACTCTAAGTGGATGAAACCCTATCGCAAATTCCAACTGAGAAAATACCGTTGCACCATAGAGCTAATCGAACAACTTATTAATACAAGGGGTGGGCAATTGTTCTTCTTCGTCAATATATTCAGCTCACGGCTATCCAAACACAACCTTAAAGGGTTGTCTGCCTTAGTGGCGAATACTAAAGGTGCTTCCATTTGGATATGCTCCTATGAATGAACCCTTGACTCAATATGCCATTCATTTGCAACTCTAATTACCTCTGCTCTTCAAGTACCATACGCCTCAAAGGAAAACCTACTAGTCTAGCCTCCTTGACCAGGTCAATATGAAACTCTATCTCTCAATGTGATGGTAGTCCAATCACCTCTTCGAATATTTTTGGATACTCCCTAATGATAGGAACCGATGATAACTCATCATGTGGGACTTCTAGCAAATATAGAAAGCTAACATCAACTTGTAACACCCCTAATTTTTATAATAGTATTTAAGATATCTAATTAGATAAATTAAATAGAATAATGTAAAAGTTAAAGTGATAAGGGGATTGAGACTTGAATTATTTCAATTAAGGTTGAGCCTAATATAATAATTAATGGGCTTAAGAATGGTTTCAGGTTAATCAAATTACTTAAGGGTATACTAGGATCGTCGTCCATAACTCCCACGTTTATATTTTTTCGTTCTTACCATTTTACATCTCATTAACGTCATTTTGAAAACTAAATGCAAGAGAGGGGCCGTCCATTAACAAGAAGAATTCAAATTAAAAGCTAGAGGATCAAGCTTAGGAGAAATCAATCACACCAATCTCCTTATCTAGATCAAGATGAATAATAATTCTATCTCTATTTTGTTTTGAATCGTATATTTTCAGATTTAAGGGTAAACTAGTTTTTATGATATATTGGATGATTATTTGCTTGATTAAATTTATATGGTTTTGACAAGATTGTTTAAAAGAGTTTACGCACGCTTCTAGGAAAAAACCAAGATTTATTGATGTTTAAATGCTATGGAAATTTTTTATGTTGAGTAAAATATGTATATTTGGGTTTATAAATTTATTTTGGAAAACAAATTATGATTTTGGGCTTGGAATTATGATATGTTAGATAACATGATCAAAATGAATTTCTGGATTTTTTGGGGATTCTTCAACAGTCATTTGCTATGCAAATTAAATTATTTTAGAAGAGGGACTTCTATGTAGAATTGGTTTTGTTTAATGGAAGGGCTTAATCGATTAACTTAACCACGGTTTAAATATGAAATTAGCGGCAGTTATTTTGGAAAAGAATTTGAAAAAGTTAAGGCCACCAATCCGGTGTTGACATGTGGCAGGTTAGTTAGAGAAAAATTTACTTCAAGAAGAACAAAACCAGATTTACTCATAAAATTAGTTCCGCCTACTTTAGAAAGCACCTTTAGACATAGAAGCTTCCGCCTTCATCCTAGTCAACACCTACTAAGCCGATACCAATACGCAAGGTATCACAAAGATGGTACATAGCGGATTGGAGGAAGGCCAAAGGTAAGGTGTCAAAAGCATAGCTTCCGAAGGAGTCGAAACCTTAGTTTGTTTTTAAAAGGAATGCCTGCCTTTGTTTTGTTTTAGCCTTCAAAGGAGTCGAAGCATATGGTTTCAAAAGAGTATAAGAAGTTTTCTAAAGGGTTGTCGTTAACTCAAGTTTTCTTTTGACTGGGTTCCTTACTTATGAAAGAATTTTTTAAAAGAAGGGATTCCAACCTAGTCGAAACCCTACTGCCTTTCTAAAGTCTTTCGATAGTGTTGATGATATCAATGATTTTGAAAGGTGCTATTTTTTATAAGTTTAAGCCACTTCCTGTAGCTTTCTAAAGGGGTTAAGGGTATCAAAGGCAATGGTTTCGAAAGGGGTATTGACGCCAACCTTCCGTTATTTACCCAGATGATTTATGCTTTTGAAAGAGATGGTGTCGATGCCATCATATTTCCCCAATGCTTTTTAATAAATGAAAAAGGGTGGTTTCGAAAGAGATGCTTTCAGCTATATTCACTTTGACCTAAATAATACTTTAAGTACAAATCCAATGCTTTTGAAAGTGGTGCTTTCAATGATTTTGGAAGGGTTACTTCCATTGGTGTCGAAAGGGGTACTTTCAACTAGTTTCGAAGCTAAGCTTCTAATGTTAAATGCTAATACTTTAACATAATTGAAAGGTTTCAAAAGGAAGATTTTAAAGTATCAGAAGACAGGAGCCTAATGTTTTGAAGATAAAATTTAATAATTTCGAAGGAGGTCATCCTATGAAATTGAAAGCTAGATTTCGAAGGTATCGAAAGGTTTTATAACCCAAAATCTATTTTTAAAAGGAAAAACCCATAGCTAAATTAAATGAGTTTTGCAATGGTTTAAGAAGAAGCTTTCTTTGATAGAGTAATAGGTTAAAGGGATTAACTATGTTTTATATTAAACACACAGGAGTGTTATTTCTATGTTGTTATGTTTGCTTCTTTAAATATAAAAATATTCGCTTTATAGTGGACCCTAATTGTATTTTGGGGATAAATGGTAGAAGAACCAGCTTGGTTAACCCAATAGTGAATATAAATTGATTAAACTCCTGAATGAGTACAATTGCATCTAGGAGTCAGGAAAACCAGAATATATGATGCTAAAATATAAAAGAAAGATATTAACAGAGGCCAATAGGTTCTCGGTAAGCCTATGAAAACTTTATATAGGAAAAGGTATTGGTAGGGGCTAATAGGTTCATAATTAGCCCATGAAAACTATGTATAACGAAAGATGTCAAAAAGATAGGTTTATAGTAAACCCATGAAAACAACGATTTGATACTGGTTGGGGCCGATAGGGTACTAGTTAGCCCATGAAAACCATATCTGGATTAAGATATTGATAGATGCCAATAGGTTCTTAGTTAATCCATGAAAACTAGGGTAAGAAGAAAGGATATTGGTTTTCCAATAGTTTCCCTGTCAACCCATGAAAACTAGGATAAGAGTATGATATTGGAGTTACAAATATGTTCTTAGTGATCCTAGGAAAACTATGTAATTGGACAGGAAGCCCTTAAATGCTTAACCAGTTATTAGTCAGCCCATGAAAATTAATAGGTTAATAGTAATCCTAGAAACAACAATTGAGACAGATACTCTAAAATGAATGGGGATGGGTAATACAGAATTAATTCATTTGTTTTGCATATCATCATATTATACTGTTTTGAATTTTTTTAACCATTGTGGATGCATGAGTATGGTATTTGGTTTCATAAAGGTTTTGAGATACTAGTGAGGGGAAAACCCATTCCGCTAAACGGTGTGGTCTCACTAGATATCTAAATTATTTGAGATGGTAGATTATTATTCATACCAGGCTTTATGTCTGACTCGAAGTTTATGTTTTCTCCTTAAACTCTTGGGTACTCAATTGATTTTGAGTCTTAGGACGAATAAGCTTCCAGAGACGTGCATGAGGCAGGATAACAATTTATGGTTCTCTTTTCTTTTGATTTCATTATGTTTTTTGTAATGGCAAAGTTGTTATATTGCTTTAATATACTCTTATCATCCAAGGGGACATCTTTATATGTCGCTCTTGGTGTATGTTGTAACAAATATATTTTCTTTGAACGTGATTTGCGAATATAGGATTATGTAATGAATTAGAAATATTTTGAAATGAAATGTGATTTTGTTTCTAGTTTAAAATTTTCCACATTCATGTGTTTCTATGTATCAATGAAACTATTACAGCCATATTTGGTCGTCGAGGATTAATAATTATGGATGACTGCAGTATCCGTAGCCATTAGTTTTGGGCCTCCAAGCACGGGGATGTTACACACCTCATCATCCAATACTAAGCCTAAATCTAATCTCTGCCTATCGTTGGTCTTTATCGTCACCAATGGCCTTTCACAGTCCACTATCACTACATACATCCTTAGCCAATCCATCTCCAGAATAATACCAAACCCAGCGAAACCCGATACAAAGAAATTACAAACGAAGGAACATCGATGACTCTATAACACTAGGTCTCAACAAACCATGCAGAGGCTGGTTGAGACTCAAACAAGAGTTTTCACAATCAAAGATCGATCAACTATTCCATGTCACAATTCCAATATATCTACCAAGTCACTAGAATTGAAAGAATGTGAAGCCCTTATATCAAATAAAACACATATGGAACATCATGAAATCGATGTAGATGGAATTACTTTAAAGCATATACATTCACTACCTTCTTTTTCTTCAATAATTTATGGCAGTCCTTCTAATTATGCTTGAACTTATTGTAGTTGTGGCATTTTTTCCATTAGTTTTCTGGTTCTTAACAAGATGACCCTTCTCCTTACAGTTGCAGAAAGTAGGCTCTGACTTGCTCTTCTTTTGTCCACCCTTCTGAATCTTCTTCTTTATATTGTTGTTCCACTTTCTCTTGCATCCCCCGCTATCTTATGGATTTGATTCATCCTTGGAAAGAAGATTCGATTTAGACAAACACTTATATCAAAGAGCCTTCTCAACAAGTTTTTCAATCGACTTATCAATATGTCCCACCAGCTTCTCTCCTAAATAATTGTCCAAGCCTATGATGAACTTCTCATTCTTTTTCAACAGAGTATCAATAAAACATAGATCATACATCGAAAGAATGTCAAACTAGACCTCATACTCCGAGATAATCGTATCTCCCTGTCTCAAATTAGCAAAATTATGGAATAGTACTAATTTAAGCAGCTAGTATATACTTCTCCTCAAACCTTATCTTAAACTACTCCCAAGTAATTTGATCCTCAAGAGCAGTAATCTTGATGACCAACCTAACACTTGCCCCTAAAGAAGTCTAGAGGCCAGCTTCCTTCTCATTGCATCTTCAAATTCTAAGTCCTT